>OX424536.1:1174008-6385749 GCA_949152445.1 Cerastis rubricosa | reverse complement strand
GATGTTTTTCCGATGGAGAAACATGTTTAGTTTGATGGTCTGTAGCACACGCTTAGGTATGGATATACACTTTCTGTTACATCCTGTATAAACATCGTAATATAAAGATAAACTAAATCGGACACATGAGCTAGCTTTTCTAATTCTAGCTAATAAGCCCCACCTAAATATTCATTCACTTGGATTCCTCACAATTTAAACAGCAAACATTTCACTAAAATACAAATCTGCGCAACAAATCCAACACATTTTAGTACGTTTTTGGCTGAACAAAACAAAAGTGCGCTGTAAATCAGTGACGTCATAATTTCAGTGACGCGGCTTGCCTTCCGGCAGAGCACCTGAGCCGTTACCGTGCCGGATTTCGTTTTATGTGGATGAACATTTGTCTATGTACTTATAAGGTTGTATGTATGGAGGAGTTTTAGATAAATAAGAGGGATATTACCAGTTTCTTTTTCTACAAATCATTTTCTGTTTGGCCTTTTACTGGCCTATTTTGCTACCCATTTTGTCAGGACATGAGCTCAAATAACATCAGCTCTGTAATCTCTGACGGGTTAGGCAAAGGTGTTCCTAATAACACACTTAGATTTCGCCAGTTATTATGTTCCATGTAATAGGGGTTAGGAGAGCAGTGGTGGCCCCGTGGTAGCAGTCCCAACTTACGAGCAGTAAGCCATGGGTTCGAACCCAGGCAGGCGCATTCCTTTATGTAATTTATTTCATCACCGCTGCTCTCAAAAAAGATGTAGGAAAACATCGTGAGGAAACTGGCATGTCATAAAACTAAAATGTAACATCTACCGAAGCGGACTGGACCCGCGTGGTGGTTTACAGCCCACCTCCACTCATAGAGAGGAGACCTGTGTCCCAGCAGTGGGAACATTATAGGCTGATGATGAATAGGGGTCGGGTCTATTACCATTAATCAGGCACAAATCCAGACTTCGAGGCTGCTACTGAGAAGCTCTTGGTAAAAAACACTCAGAACACCACTGAAACTGAAAAACTTTTTTCCTTTCCATACGACCAACATCGAAATCGCCAAAAATAATCAGTTGTCAATAGGACAACTGATTACTTTTGTTTTACATTTGGGTAGAACCTTTTTCTGCACATCTGACTGGAAAATAATGCTTTTATGCTGTGCTTGCTGAGATGTGTGTATATTTTGCGCGACGTTTTCTACGTGTTGCTCCTTGCATGTGCGTCATAATTCTGTTATCTTAGGTTTAAAATCAATTTACCCGAGGTTGAAACTCTTTGGTGTTTTTAGCGTCGTCGTTATCTTTTCTACACTGTTTAGTCTGTTCGACTTATTGCTTTTCTGCTGAATTGTAGGTAATAAAGCATTATTTATCATCTTGAGTCAGGTTGACTTGATTTATGTTGTAAAGCAAATACCTAACTCAAACCATCCACAAACAGACAATTTTGAACAGGCAGTGCAAAAGCTCTGAAAAATGCAAAAAAAAACGAGAAGAATGCCAGCATGCTTCATTTAGTGCACAGAGATATAACCAAAAATCTAAATGAAAATTAACCCAACTGAATCCACGAGCTCTCAGCACATCTGAATAGCTAATAGAAAGATTTTAATTATTGTACTAAGCTCAACTTTGCCTAAATTAAACTAATGTACGTGATTTAGTTCATTAATTTCTAACGCACGATTGAAAAGGTTACGTACATATAAATTAAAAATTTGGGGATAAAGTTTAAAATGGCTTATTTATATTATAAGTTTTCAGGGGTTTACCTTGCAAACATAACCCTTAACTCCATAGAAAAAGCAAATTAGGTACCAGTGTCTAGGGATAAACCATCGGTGTCCTTGAGTGGGCTAGTAATAATATACTTGCTGCATTCTTTGTTCTGTATGGTGTCGGACGTAAAGAATAGCACCATCCCATATCTTCCCGTGGATGTCGTAAGAGGCGACTAAGGAACTTGCCAGAGAATGGGCAGCAGCGTTCTCTATGCTTTTGTAACAACCGTGCTGCGATCGCCAACCCGCCTGCCAAGCGTCTCGATTATGGCAAAACCCCCCAAAATGTCAATGTGGCGACACTTGGGGAGGCCTGTGTCCAGCAGTGGACGTCTTTTGGGCTGAAATGATGATGATGATGATGATTCTTTGATGGGGAATTATGATTTCCTTAGACGTCACTTTCATTGGAAGAATTCAGTGAATTTTAATTCTTCATTTTGAATTTTAATCATTTTTCTTCTTTAAGTAGCATAGTATCGTAGCACAACTGTTATGTTTCTTTTATGAACAATAAACTTATTATTATTATTATTATTCCCTTTATTCATTTTATAAACATTCATTTTACATTTTTAAATATTTTTACAAAATTAAATACAAAAACATTTAAAAATATAAAAATAGTAGCCCATAGTAGTATCGGGAACAGGGTCCAAGCTACCGGCGGTCAGGGCTCCAGAGAAAGGAACCTCCTAACGATACGAGCCGTGTCCAGGAGTACCACTCTCTGAATCAAGCCCTTGATCCAGCTGCCTAACGAGAGCCTCATCAGATATTGGTCGAGGCTCTTGGCAATTAGGCCATTGGCTGATACGACTATCGGCACAATGATCGCTGAGTCAACAGGCCACATGTCGACAACCTCGCGAGCCAAGTCAATATACTTGATTTGTTTATCTTTCTCGGCCTTCACGAGGGTCTCGTCATGTGGAACCGTTATGTCAACAATCATTGCGCGCCGCTCTGATCGATCCATCATCACTATATCAGGCTTATTGGCTACAATAGTCCTGTCAGTGATGATGGATTGATCCCAATACAGTGTGATATTGCCATTTTCGAGAACTGGGTCGGGCACATACCTATAGTACGGCACTTCCGATTCCACAAGGCTGTATTTCAGAGCAAGTTGCTGATGGATAATCCTGGCTACAAGGTTGTGTCTATGCAAGTATTCTCCGTTAGCTAGACGAGAACACCCGGAGATAATGTGACGGATCGATTCGCCCGGACGGTGGCATGCCCGACATATGTCAACCGTGCCATCCTTCACAATAAATTTCCGGTAGTTATTCGTCATCATAACTTCATCCATAATTGCACAAACAAAACCTTCGGTTTCTCCAAAGAGTTCCCCGGAACGTAGCCAGGCTACGGACGCTGCATGGTCTACATCAGGCCCATGCAGGGCACTGAAGTAGCGTCCGTGAAGCTCCTTACTCTGCCATACTTCCCTGCGGTCATTAGTGTCAAGCACTGCAGGTTTGCGCCAGTTCTCTTTAGCCAAGGAGAGCGGGGTGAGGGCCTTGTCCATCGCGACCTCATCTCGATGCATCCCCACGTCGGTTTCTAGGAAATATTCCCTGAGACTGCATATCTCGCGATTGTGGAGAGTCTTGGCGTTTAAGCCTCGACCTCCACAATTCCGCGGGATATACAGTCTCATAACCGAAGAACGTGGGTGATGCATTCGATATGCCGTCAACAATGTACGGACCTTCCTATCCAGGGCGTCTAGTTCAGTTTGAGTCCATTTGAGTACGCCGAAAGAGTACATCAAAACCGGCATGACCCAACCATTGAAGGCACGCACCTTATTTCCGCCTGATAAAAGACTATTAAATACTTTTCTCAGGCGGCCAAAGAAGCGCTCCTTCAACGATTGCTTCACGTCAACAGCATTGATGCCCAGCGCTTCCGACATACCCAAATACTTGTAGGTTTCGGTTGCTGAGAGGGATCTAAGATTTATGGAATCTGAGAGCTGGGTTCCCGCAGATTCCACAATCCCCCCTCGCTTTACATGCATGACCGCACATTTGTCCACACCAAATTCCATCCTGATGGCGCTACTGAAAGTTTCTGTTACCTTCAGTAGCTCCATCAGTTGCAAATTGTTGGGGGCAAAGAGTTTCAGGTCATCCATGTAAAGAAGGTGAGATATAACCTGACCACCTCTCCTCAACCGAAAGCCCAGACCTGAATCCTCCAGCAGCGTGCTTAGAGGATTCAAGGCTAAGCAGAACCAAAGCGGACTCAAACTATCGCCCTGAAAAATACCTCGCTCTATCCTTATCGGTTCGCTGTTCCCTTGGATATGCCGACATCCTGGATAGCGAAGGACTGTCCTCCATTGCCCCATACACGACATCAGGAAGGTGCGCAGAGTTGCATCAACTTTATACAATTCTAGCACCCTCATGAGCCATGTATGTGGCACCGAGTCGTAGGCCTTCTTATAGTCTATCCAACATGTCGACAGATCCCTTCGGGAACTCCGAACCTGTTGGTTAATGGCCATATCAATGAGGAGCAGCTCCTTAGTACCGCGGGACCCGTTCCTACATCCATTTTGAGAAGCGGACATGATCGAATTGTCATCAATGTGTTTGCTAATTTTAGCTCTCAAAATGGATGTAAGAACTTTATACACTGTCGGGAGACAGGTTATCGGTCTATAGTTTTTGAGCTCCGCAGTACTACCCGATTTATGGAGCAGGTGAGTTATTCCAGTAGTCAGGAATTCGGGCAGCGACCCTGACTCTAAGGCTGACTGGAATAGGGCCGCCAAGCGAGCGTGCGACCTTTGGATCCACTTAATCCAAAAGTTGTGCAGCCCGTCCGGCCCTGGAGATTTCCAGTTAGGTAACGGACGGACTGCACGAGCTACGTCTTGGGGGCTGATAGTGATAGCCCCCATTTCTGGAACTGGATCGCACACTCGCTCGACCACCCGAGTCCATTCACCCTCGGTGTGGCTGACAGGCACCGACCAGATGCTGCGCCAGAACGAGCACATGGCGTCATCATCCGGTAAGCGCGTGTCAGACACACCTTGGTCCGGTCGCTCCCAAGTCCTATAAACCCACCTTTCATCTCTTTGGAATGTGCGATTCAGAGTGTATCGTTCCACCCGCCGCTTATACCTACGGATACGGTTTGCCCATGCATACACTTTCTGCTTCAGGAAGTCGATGCGCTCTGTGATACGGGACATATAGTCTCGAGGACTAATATCAGTACCCGCAAATGCCCGCCTCACAAAGCGCATCACTCGAGGGCGATTGTTGCCCTCCCTGAAGCAGATCAGTTTGCCGATGAGTGTTCTGGCCCCACTAATACGTCGCTCAATCCTGCATTGCCAAGCCGGTACGGCAGGTTTAGGTCGTGTAGCTCTGTCATTAGAAAATTTGACATGAGCTACACGACATGCACAATACAGGATTGAGTGAGCATCAGTGAGGTCTTCGCAGTTATCAAAATAGTTTGACAACTGCGAATCCAGAACAGCCACCAGCGCCCTATTTCTGTTATGCATGGGCAAACGAGGTAAGCGTGGTCTAAGTTCAGGCGACATGTACCGATATTCTCGAATCGCACCTTCCAAAGCACTCCTCATTTCCTCACTGCATTGGGTACTTACATTAGTAGCCACGTCATTACTCACTTCGTCAGCGCGATTATATAACTGACTAGACTGTGGTGTATCCACAGCCTGCGACGGAGGGACAATGACGTGACTACTCTGCATTTCAGTTCGCAAGCGATCAAGTACGGTGTCGTCCAACATATGATTACGTTGGATGACCCGCACCTGATCCGATAATCGTTGCGCCGATACGTTGACAGCTGGCTCAATTATTATTATTATACCTTTATTCATTTTTGCATCTTATTAATTACATTTTTAAATATTTCTTAAAAAACAAAAAATATAAAAAAACATTTAAAAATATAAAAAATAGGTTTTTCCGCCGGTGTCGGGAGCAGGGTCCAAGCTACCGGTGGTTAGGGCTGCAGAGATAGGAACCTCCTCACTATGCGGGCCGTATCGAGGAGTACCGCCTTCTGAATCTGGCTCTTGATCCAACTGCCAAGTGAGAGCTTCGACAGATGTTCGTCGAGGCTCTTGGCCATCAGGCCATTGGCCGTTACGACAATCGGCACAATGATAGCCGAGTCCACATTCCACATGCTGACAACCTCGTGAGCCAAGTCGAGATATTTTATTTGCTTCTCTTTCTCAGCCTTCACGAGGTTCTCTTCATGCGGGATGGTAACATCGACTATCATTACGCGGCGCGCTGATCGGTCTATCACCACTATGTCAGGCTTATTGGCAACAATAGTCCTGTCAGTAATGATAGGCCGATCCCAGTACAGCGTGACATGGTCTTTCTCGAGAACTGGGTCGGGCACATACTTGTAGTACGGTACCTCAGATTCCACAAGTTTATATTTCAAGGCAAGTTGCTGGTGAATAATCCTGGCCACTTGGTTGTGCCTGTGCAAGTACTCGCCGTTAGCCAGACGAGAACAACCAGAAATAATGTGTCTGATGGACTCACCCGGACGGTGGCATGCCCGACACACGTCCACCGTCCCGTCCTTCATAATATGTTTCCGGTAGTTGTTCGTCAGCATAACTTCGTCCATAATCGCACAGACAAAACCTTCAGTTTCCCCAAAGAGGTCGCCGAAACGTAACCAGGACACGGACGCTAGAAAATCTACATCGGGCCCATGAAGAGCCTGATAAAAGCGTCCGTGAAGAACCTTGCCTTGCCATATTTCCTTGCGGTCATCGGTAGTCAGTATTACAGGTTTGCGCCAGTTCTCTTTAGCCATGGACAGCGGGGTGAGTGCCTTGTCCACTGCGACCACATCTCGGTGCATACCCACCTCTGTTTTTAAAAAATATTCTCTGAGGCTGCACACCTCGCGGTTGTGGAGGGTCTTCGCGTTTAAAAAGCCTCGACCCCCGCACTTCCGCGGGATGTACAGTCTCATCACCGATGATCGTGGGTGATGCATCCGGTTTGCGGTCAGCAATGTACGAACTCTCCTATCCAGGGCGTCCAGTTCGGTCTGAGTCCATTTGAGTATGCCGAAAGAGTACATTAAAACCGGCATGACCCAACCGTTGATGGCGCGCACCTTGTTCCCGCCCGAAAGAAGGCTATTTAGTACCTTCTTCAGGCGACCAAAGAAGCGCTCCCTCAACGATTGCTTCATGTCAGCTACGTTAATGCCTAACGCTTCCGACATACCCAAATACTTATAGTTTTCGAATGAGGAAAGGGATCTTAGGTGTATGGAGTCAGAGAGCTGAAGTCCCTCGGATTCCATAATCTCCCCTCGCTTTACATACATGACTGCACATTTGTCCACACCAAATTCCATCCTGATGGCGCTACTAAAATTTTCAGTTACTTTCAGTAGCTCCATCAGTTGCAATTTGCTGGGGGCAAAGAGTTTCAGATCATCCATGTAAAAAAGGTGAGATATGACCTGACCACCTCTCCTCAACCGGTAGCCTAGACCTGAATCTTCCAGCAATGTGCTTAGAGGATTCAGGGCTAGACAGAACCACAGAGGACTCAAACTGTCGCCCTGAAATATTCCCCGTTTAATCCATACAGGCTCATCGTTCCCCTGGATCTGCCGACATCCTGGATATCGAAGGACCGTCCTCCACTGCCTCATACACGACTCAAGGAAGGCGCGTAGAGTTGCATCAATCTTGTACAACTCCAGCACCCTCATGAGCCATGTATGTGGCACAGAGTCGTAGGCCTTCTTGTAATCTATCCAACATGTCGACAGATCCTTGCGAGATCGACGAACCTGTTGGCTAATGGCCATGTCGATGAGGAGTAGCTCCTTAGTACCACGGGACCCGTTCCTACATCCATTTTGAGAGGCCGACATAATGGAATTGCTATCGATGTGTTTGGTAATTTTCACTCTCAAAATGGATGTAAGAAGTTTATAAACCGTCGCCAAACACGTGATCGGTCTATAATTCTTGGGTTCCGCAGGACTACCTGACTTATGAAGCAGGTGGGTAACACCCGTTGTAAGAAACTCTGGTAGCGACCCAGACTCTAAGCATGACTGGAATTGAGATGCCAGGCGAATGTGTGAACTACTCAGCCATTTAAGCCAGAAGTTGTGCAGTCCGTCCGGTCCCGGAGACTTCCAGTTCGGTAACGGACGAACTGCTCTGGCAACATCTAACGGCGTTATTAGAATTTCATCCATTTCTGGGATAGATTCACACATTCGCTCGACATCTCGCATCCAGTCAGCCTCAGTATGACAGACGGGCACCGACCAGATGCTGCGCCAGAATGAACTAGTGGCAGCATCATCTGGACGGCATACGTCTGTCACATTTTGTTCGGGTCGCTCCCAATCTCTGTATACCCACCTCTCATCGCTCCGGAACATGCGATTCTGAGAGTACCGATCAACCCTGCGCTTATACCGCCGAATGCGGTTCGCCCATGCATAAACTTTCTGTTTCAGGAAGTCGATGCGCTCTGTGACACGGGACATGTATTCTTGAGGACTGATTCCAGTCCCAAAGAATGCCCGCCTCACAAAGCGCATCACACGTGGTCGTGTGTTGCCCTCCCTGAAGCAGTATAGTTTGCCGATGAGTACCCTGGCCCCGTCGATACGGCACTCGATCCTGCGTTGCCAAGCTGGTACGGCTGGTTTTGGTCGAGTAGCTACGTCACAATTTGGGAATCTGACGTTAGCTAAACGACAAGCCGCTACAGCCCCACAATACAAGATCGAGTGCGTATCAACGAGGTTCTCGCTATGCTCAAATATATTTTTGAGTTGCGAGTCCAAGGCACACACCAGCGCCCTATTTTTCTTATGCATGGGTAACCGTGGTAATCGTGGTCTAAGTTCGGCAGGAGTGGATCGATACTCGCGAAGCGCATCTTCCAGAGCACTCCTCAATTGATCGTTGCACTGGCTACTTACCGTGGCAACCCTATCATCTTCCTCTACAACAGTAAAATTGGGCCGCGGTGTAATGGCATCATTAGCAAAACTTGTTTGTGTTGTGGTTTGTGAAGAAGTCAAGATGATACGGTTGCTCAGTACCTCTGAGCGCAGCCTATCAAGTGCGGCGTCGTCCAACATGTGATTGCGTTGGATGACCCGCACCTGATCCGACAACCGTTGGGCCGAAACGTTGACAGTCGGTTCAAGTTCCTGAAATATAGACAGCATCCTAACACGGTACGCAGTGAGGTTAGTTCCCCCCTCTGTAGACCCATAGTATGCGCGCATGACGTTTTCATTAATGGAATAAGTCCATCTCATGCGCGGCACACAACCACCGGCAGCGGGGACCCGGCTCGGGGCCGGTTGGCCCCTAAGTCCCAAGCTTCTCGGTGGCCGGCCTCGCCCCGGCCGACGTTCAGGTGTTGGCGACGTTGGCGGGGAGAAATACTCGTCACTGGAGCTCGACGCGACTGCCACTGCCGGTGACACAGGTGATCCGGGGTCCGGCGGCGGCGAGGCGGAGCTCAGCGACGAGTCCGGGGGTGGTGGGCGTGCGCGACGTGCAGCAGCTGATCTTGTGATCATATTACGTAAACATTTTCGGTCATTTTCTTAATTTTTTCGATGGTTACAGATGACAGTTTCTGTCTGACATATGTACATTTTCATATTTCTTCCTGGTGTTATCCATTTTTCCTAATTAATGTTGTTTTACTTTCCCAAAATTCACTGTCCAGAAATGCAATTTATAACTATTGTTTCGTGAAGCCAAAAACTGTTTATTTGAATTTTTAAGTAATTTTTTGTAGAGAGAAAATGATTTGACGTATTGATACTTGGGGTTGCCAGCTTATTTTATTATTATTCCCTTTATTCATTTATATGTACAAATTTGCTACATTTTTAAATATTCCATATAAATAATAAAAAATAAAAAAACATTTAAAAATATTAAAAATTGTAGCCCACCGGTATCGGGAACAGGGTCCAAGCTACCGGCGGTCAGGGCTCCAGAGAGAGGAACCTCCTAACAATACGAGCCGTGTCCAGGAGTACCGCTTTCTGAATCAAGCCCTTGATCCAGCTGCCTAACGAGAGCCTCATCAGATATTGGTCGAGGCTCTTGGCAATTAGGCCATTGGCTGATACGACTATCGGCACAATGATCGCTGAGTCAACAGGCCACATGTCGACAACCTCGCGAGCCAAGTCAATATACTTGATTTGTTTATCTTTCTCGGCCTTCACGAGGTTCTCGTCATGTGGAACCGTTATGTCAACAATCATTGCGCGTCGCTCTGATCGATCCATCACCACTATATCAGGCTTATTGGCTGCAATAGTCCTGTCAGTGATGATGGATTGATCCCAATACAGTGTGATATTGCCATTTTTGAGAACTGGGTCGGGCACATACCTATAGTACGGCACTTCCGATTCCACAAGGCTGTATTTCAGAGCAAGTTGCTGATGGATAATCCTGGCTACAAGGTTGTGTCTATGCAAGTATTCTCCGTTAGCTAGACGAGAACACCCGGAGATAATGTGACGGATCGATTCGCCCGGACGGTGGCATGCCCGACATATGTCAACCGTGCCATCCTTCACAATAAATTTCCGGTAGTTATTCGTCATCATAACTTCATCCATAATTGCACAAACAAAACCTTCGGTTTCTCCAAAGAGTTCCCCAGAACGTAGCCAGGCTACGGACGCTGCATGGTCTACATCAGGTCCATGCAGGGCACTGAAGAAGCGTCCGTGAAGCTCCTTACTCTGCCATACTTCCCTGCGGTCATAAGTGTCAAGCACTGCAGGTTTGCGCCAGTTCTCTTTAGCCAAGGAGAGCGGGGTGAGGGCCTTGTCCATCGCGACCACATCTCGATGCATCCCCACGTCGGCTTCTAGGAAATATTCCCTGAGACTGCATATCTCGCGATTGTGGAGAGTCTTGGCGTTTAAAAAGCCTCGACCTCCACAACTCCGCGGGATATACAGTCTCATAACCGAAGAACGTGGGTGGTGCATTCGATATGCCGTCAACAATGTACGGACCTTCCTATCCAGGGCGTCTAGTTCAGTTTGAGTCCATTTGAGTACGCCGAAAGAGTACATCAAAACCGGCATGACCCAACCATTGAAGGCACGCACCTTATTTCCGCCTGATAAAAGACTATTAAATACTTTTCTCAGGCGGCCAAAGAAGCGCTCCTTCAACGATTGCTTCATGTCAACAGAATTGATGCCCAGCGCTTCCGACATACCCAAATACTTGTAGGTTTCGGTCGCTGAGAGGGATCTAAGATTTATGGTATCTGAGAGCTGGGTTCCCGCAGATTCCACAATCCCCCCTCGCTTTACATGCATGACCGCACATTTGTCCACACCAAATTCCATCCTGATGGCGCTACTGAAAGTTTCTGTTACCTTCAGTAGCTCCATCAGTTGCAAATTATTGGGGGCAAAGAGTTTAAGGTCATCCATGTAAAGAAGGTGAGATATAACCTGACCACCTCTCCTCAACCGAAAGCCTAGACCTGAATCCTCCAGCAGCGTGCTTAGAGGATTCAAGGCTAAGCAGAACCAAAGCGGACTCAAACTATCGCCCTGAAATATACCTCGCTCTATCCGTATCGGTTCGCTATTCCTCTGGTTATGTCGACATCCTGGATAGCGAAGGACTGTCCTCCATTGCCCCATACATGACCTCAGGAAGGTGCGCAGAGTTGCATCAACTTTATACAATTCTAGCACCCTCATGAGCCATGTATGTGGCACCGAGTCGTAGGCCTTCTTATAGTCTATCCAACATGTCGACAGATCCCTTCGGGAACTCCGAACCTGTTGGTTAATGGCCATATCAATGAGGAGCAGCTCCTTAGTACCGCGGGACCCGTTCCTACATCCATTTTGAGAAGCGGACATGATCGAATTGTCATCAATGTGTTTGCTAATTTTAGCTCTCAAAATGGATGTAAGAACTTTATACACTGTCGGGAGACAGGTTATCGGTCTATAGTTTTTGGGCTCCGCAGTACTACCTGATTTATGGAGCAGGTGAGTTATTCCAGTAGTCAGGAACTCGGGCAGCGACCCTGACTCCAAGGCTGACTGGAATAGGGCCGCCAAGCGAGCGTGCGACCTTTGGATCCACTTAATCCAAAAGTTGTGCAGCCCGTCCGGCCCTGGAGATTTCCAGTTAGGTAGCGGACGGACTGCACGAGCTACGTCTTGGGGGCTGATAGAAATTGCCCCCATTTCTGGTACTGGATCGCACACTCGCTCGACTTCCCGAGTCCATTCACCCTCGGTATGGCTGACAGGCACCGACCAGATGCTGCGCCAGAACGAACACATGGCGTCATCATCCGGCAGACGCGTGTCAGCCACACCTTGGTCCGGTCGCTCCCAACTCCTATAAACCCACCTTTCATCTCTTTGGAATGTGCGATTCAGAGTGTACCGTTCCACCCGCCGCTTATACCTACGGATACGGTTTGCCCATGCATACACTTTCTGCTTCAGGAAGTCGATGCGCTCTGTGATACGGGACATATAGTCTCGAGGACTAATATCAGTACCCGCAAAAGCCCGTCTCACAAAGCCCATCACTCGAGGGCGATTATTGCCCTCCCTGAAGCAGATTAGTTTGCCGATGAGTGTTCTGGCCCCACCAATACGTCGCTCAATCCTGCATTGCCAAGCCGGAACGGCAGGTTTAGGTCGTGTAGCTCTGTCATCAGAAAATTTTACATGAGCTACACGACATGCCGCTACAGCCGCACAATACAGGATTGAGTGAGCATCAGTGAGGTCTTCGCAGTTATCAAAATAGTTTGACAACTGCGAATCCAGGACAGCCACCAGCGCCCTATTTCTGTTATGCATGGGCAAACGAGGTAAGTGTGGCCTAAGTTCGGGCGACATGAACCGATATTCTCGAATCGCACCCTCCAAAGCACTCCTCATTTCCTCACTGCATTGGGTACTTACATTAGTAACCATGTCACTACTCACGTCGTTAGTACTATTTTGTGTTGTGTTATGCTGTGGAGGTACCACAGCCTGCACCGACGGAGCAGTGACATGGCTACTCTGCATTTCAGTTCGCAGGCGATCAAGTACAGTGTCATCCAACATACGATTACGCTGGATGACTCGCACCTGATCCGACAATCGTTGCGCCGATACGTTGACAGCTGGCTCAAGCACCTGAAACAGAGAGAGCATCCGAACACGGTACGCGGTCAGGTTGTTTCCTCCCCCTGTAGCCCCATAGTATGAGCGCATGACATTTTCATTGATGGCTTGCGTCCATCGCATGCGCTGCACACTTCCGCTGGGAGATGGGACCCTATCAGAGGCCGGTGGGCCTCGAGGTCCTAAACCATCCGGCGGCCGGCGTCCTCCCCGTCGACGAGCAGGTGGTGGTGTCGTCGGCGGAGAGAAGTACTCGTCGCTGTCGCTCGACGCAACTGCCACAGCCGATGTCACAGCAATCCCGGTTGGGCTGGTTTCCGGCGGCGGCGAGGCGGAGCGAAGCGACGATTCCGGAGGTGGTAGGCGTGCACGCTGAGCTGCTTGTCTAGTCAACATCTTCATAAATTCATGGTTTTTTTTGGTTTGTTAGATGACATATATGTGAAATATGTCATTTTTGGGTTTCAGTTTTCTTTTTCTGTTTTTGTATACAGATTCCATTAATTTTATGGTGTAGTTGGATTTAAAAGTGAAATAATTGATTTTACAAGTAAGATTGGGTTTCAGACTGCTATAGAATAATAGTTAAAAAATTAAAATTGAGGAAAATATATGCACTTACCTATACATAAAGCTAGCTGGTCTCTCATTCAAGTTAAACTTCGTACTACGTTTGGCCAGTTTAGGGGCGAAGTGTACGCTTGTTTCGTTCAGAAAATGAACTAGCACAAGATAGATATATTTATGTACCTACTTCTTTACATAATGTGTTTGTGGAAGTAACAACTTTATCTAGCTGTTCGCTGCAAACATTGAATTTGTGAGCCAATGCATAAACTATAAGTTACTAGCTTTTGCACGTAGCTGCACCCGCCTTGCATGTTGAAAATCAACCCAAAGGAATATATTAAAGGGATCTTCTCTTTATCGTGTGGTTAGTGTCTAACCTGGGCCTCAAGTCTGCTATTACAATAGTGTCAGAATGACCTATAACCGGTGAAACGTCCAAGGCCACATGATTTCACAATTGTTGATTTTGACAAGTTTGGTAATCTACTAATATAATGGCGTCATTATGACTTCACAATGGTCAACCACTGACACTCCACTGAAAGAAATGGCATATAATTTGACAGACCATTACGAATTTAAAATATTACGAACTAATAGCAAAATGACAATGGGATCGTGTTGGAATGGCGATGTTTATAAAAATAGCAGACTTGAGGCCCTGTACGTCGATTCTGTAAAATTCATACAACAACATCGCATTACACATCGCTGTTCCTTCTCATTTCGCATAAGGTTCAAAATGACCATGATTTTGCATTCTGTAAGCATCACCTAGTCACTAGCCACTTCGTACGTCATCTCATACTTTATCTGTCAAAATCTCCCTGTAGTGTTAATTTAGTTCAACTCGCTGACACGCTCGCAAGGGTTGCGCTACTGTCAATTCGAATTATCAACCGAGTTTCTAGAATGCCAATCAAGAAACTCACAGCGGATTTGAAATTCTAAATGAGTTCTTACAGAATCACACTGCTGGTGACAGAGTTTTTATGCAACCCATGGGCCCTTGACTTGGTTGAAAATGCCGTCGAAAAATATCATTCAAGCATGTTGGTTTCCTCATGATGTTTTTGTTCAGTGCAGCAAGTGATATTTATACAATACGCATATGAATCCGATGTGATATGAAAAATCGGATGTGTGTGTCTTAACCCATCCATGTTCCTTCTTAGCCCTTTGCGTTCCAGGGGCACGGTATCTCTTGTGGTCGAACTCGAGTTCTATGACTTGGCATTCCGACGATCAAACCACTAGGATATCACTATTTAATCATTCATCATCTGCCTAGCCTTTTCCCAAACTATGTTGGGGTCGGCTTCCAATCTAACCGGATGCAGATGAGTACCAGTATTTTACATGAAGCGACTGCCTATCTGACCTCCACAACCCACTAACTGGGTAGTACGATAACCCTTCACTACTCGTTACGACTGTCAAAGATCAAAAATGACAGCCGGGACCAACGGCTTAACGTGCTTTCCGAGGCACGGAGGAAACTCGGTATGTAATTATGGTCACCCATCAACAGACCAACCTAGACAAGCACAGTTTAACCTTAAAGATCGACCCGGGCGGCTGTTATTATTTAGCAAAGAGCTCCTCCTCATTATTTAGTCATTTATGCGCGTAAATAGTAACACGGACAGACATTAACTTTCGCATTTATGATGAGATTATTGATTATTAGAATTTTTGGTTGATAAAGCTGAGTAGCGAAAATCCCTGTACGTACTTTTTTATATTTTATGGACTGATTTTATTGACGACCTCCAACGAAGCGCTATTCTATGTTTAGAATAAGTACGTTAAGCCTTAGCTTCCCGAGGGAATAACCGAGTTTCGGAAGACAAGGACAACGTAAAACATGACTTATCGTTTATTTTTGTAGGTAAATAATAAGAGCATTAAAAAAAAATCCTTCAAGATAGATTATGGTTACGATAAGAGAATATTAGGTATTGGGTTGTTAAACTTATTAAGGTACATTAAAACAAAAAAACTGGGAAATGATTAATAATTTATATTAAACTATCTGTCCCGCCCAACTTCGTCTGCGTCTCATTTTCCCCGTTTTCGCAATATTTTTCATTGCTGCTCCGCTCCTATACAGCGCCATCTACTGAATATTTATACTTAATCCAGTCAACAGATACCGCCATTGTTAGAATCGTTTGGAGCTAACAGATAATTGTGACTTAATTTGCAATAAAATAATATTACTACTATAAATTGAGATGTAAGCTATCCTATCTTTCATGTTGAATCAAACTGCACACGGTGTGAAAATTTGATTAAAATCAGTTAAGTAGTTTAGGAGTCCATCCCCTACAAACAACATCTGCCTAGCCTTTTTCCCAAACTATCTTGGGGTCGGCTTCCAGTCTAACCGGATGCAGCTAAGTACCAGTATTTTACATAGAGCGACTGCCTATCTGACCTCCACAACCCAGTAACTGGATAATACGATACCCCTTGGTAAGACTGGATGTCAGACTTTCGGCTTCTGACTACTCGTAACGACTGTCAAAGATTTACAAATGACAGTCGGGACCAACGGCTTAACGTGCTCTCCGAGGCACGGAGGAAACTCGGTATGTAATTATGGTCACCCATCCACGGACCAACCTCAGCAAGCACGGCTAAACCTTAAAGATTGACCCGTGCGGCTGTTATTATTTAGCCACGATCTCCTCATCCCCGACAAACAACGTGACACGTAATTTATATACGTAGAAAGATTGTACAATATTAAAAATAAAAAGCTGTTAAAAAAATTGAATTTTTTTTTTGCTTTTAAATAAATTTATTCGAAATGGTTTTGGTAACAATTTAAATGCTTAATAAACTAATAACATATTTTATTAATTTATAGTGGGGTTCGTGGCTATATCAGAAAAGCCACACTAAGCCAAACTCTTCAAGGTATCATCAAAACAAACAGATCTTGCTCCATTCTTTATGATATCCATCATTACAATAGACACAAATACCTGTACAAGAGCCAGGTTGAAAGGTTGAACAGCTTTGCACATATCCACGATTCCCCGATATCCTTTTAAGATTTACACTTGTAGCCCAAAAAATAAGGACAGGAAAAGAAAAACATTTGCCCCAATAAAGTTTCAACTGACAAGTTTCTCTACCAATTTTATCACTATCAGAAAACTTTTAAGTAAGTATTTGAAGAGCCATGTCCGACAGCGCTGATAAAAGTTATAAGGTTGATTGATAAAAGAATGGTATTTTTGACCTGCTGGACTACCATGACGTCTTAAAGCAATATTGTTTTAATTGCAAATAAAAAAAGAGATTTGAAAAATATTTTTAACTTATTTCTTGATAAGACATTTAATATTTAAGATATAATATATAGATCATATTTTAAAGATATATATAAACACACACAAAAGTAATGATTTAAATCGCTTATTTCGTGTTATAGTACACCACATTTTTTGACACATATTTGTGTCGTTGGCGTACAGGGCACGCGCTTGCTTGTCACTTATATGTGACAATGGCGGTCAAAAGGTTAAACTCTTCCAATATGGGAAAGAGACGGAGATATATAGGATGTCTAGCGCCATCTCTTTCCCACTTTGGAAAAGGAATAAAACAATGTTTTTAGACGTCATGGTAGGCCACCTGTTCTAAGTCAAGTCTAAAGCTGATATCGGACTCCTTACTCGAGGCAACCGCTCGAGTGAATATTTTATTATTGTTTCATTTCACTTTTAAACTTCAACGACTCTAAATAGAAAAGAACGTTAATTTGTTCGTTTAATTAATTTTGTTTTTTGATTATTTGGCAGGCGAGTGAAAGAGATAGGTGCCGAAATTCAAAACCGTTGGACAAACAGTTAATTTTGTGTTGCTGCGTAAAAGTAATGTGAAGTGTCTAATAATCTGATTGATCCATACTAAAGTTAAGTTTAAAATTAAATGTAGGTATGTCAAGTCATAGTGATCTTGTAAAGAAGTCCCAGTTTTAAAGACAGTAGGGTTAATATTCCGTTGGATGAATGATTGATTGATTGTTTTTTTATCCTAGTTTGAATATATTAAATACAAAAGTAAAAATATTATAGTCTAGCCATTAACAACAAAAAAATAAATAAAAAACAAGAATTTTCGTTTAGTTAAGCTTGTCACAAATCTAAAAACAGACTTTAATTTTACCAGGAAATCTGTCTTAGAACGTTATTATCTTCTTCTGCCTATCCTTTTTTGAGCTACATTGGGGACGGCTTCCAGTCTTACCGGATGCAGCTGAATACCAATATTTTACATGAAGCGACTGCCTATCTAACCTCCACAACTCATTCAGTACTGGATAATACGGTATCCGTTGGTAAGACTGGTTGTCAGTCTTTCGGGCCACTGACTACCTGTAACGACTGTCAAAAATCTACAAATGACAGACGGGATCAACGTGTCTAGCGTGCTTTGCGAGGCACGGAAGAAACTCGGTATGTAAGGGGTATCACCCATCCACGGACCAACCTAGGCAGGCGTGGCTTAAACTGACATCGACCCCAACGGGTGCTATTATTTTGCCACGACTTCTTCTTTAGCCTATTAATAAACTTAAAACGAATCACACTGATTGACTAACTCATTATTCCAAATTTGAATAGGAACTGAATGGTATACATACCTACAAAGTGCATCATACGAGTACTATAATTCAATAATAAACCTATTAAATTCACTACACAGCTAATTTTATGAGTCAAACAGCAATATGATTGCCATTACTCATTAAACGGCACTCCGAAACGGAGTCTAAATCAGTATCGGCGTGATAATTAGTCCGCAAATGTTCATAAATTGATTGTTATCCGTATTTGCTTTGAAAGGTATTGTAATTAACAGTTTAGTCGATAAATATGTAGGTACGCACGGCGAGCAAGCTATATGCAGTTTATGGTGATCTTTCATTGTACGGGAAATCTATACAAACCGAGGACATGTTTTACTGGAAATGTACTTACCTTCATGTGTCTTCATCATCACCACCATTGCAGCCGAAAGACGTCCACTGCTGGACGTAGGTCTCCCCTTAAGTGTCGCCACATTTACTGGTCCCATGCGGGTCGCATTCAGCGGATCCTCGCAACCTTCACCAGGTCATCAGTCCACCTAGTGGGAGGCTTTCTAACGCTTTTCAGTTCGTACTTTAATGATATTTCAAAGTTGTTTCTAAAACGATAATAATATAAAGTAGAAGTAGTAAAAAAATAGGTTATGATGTCGAAATCATCTAACCCTTTTTTTCTATAACTAACGTGACATTAGTCGATCCGTTCACAACCGTCTGGCCACTTACTGCAGGCTCAAGTGAGACTTGTTACGAGTACGTCTACTGAAAAAAAGGAATTGCTTTGGCTACGCACTCAATCGCAGGTGCCTTGCGTAGCGCCTGGAACCTTGCGAGTATCGAATTGAAACAAAATTTGTAGATTTTTCCCACACGACCGTACTGCACGGTTGGCAGTGGCTGAGCGATCGACTGCTGCGCTGCGTGTCGCGGGTTCGATCCTCGCACGGAAAAAGTTTGTATGGCCTACAGTTAGTTTTTCCAGGTCTGGCTCTTTTAATGTATGTAAACGCACCCACAATACAGGAGAAATTCCTAAAGTATGGCAAAGTTAAAAAAAAAAAAAACTGTATTCAAGTTTAAGTTTATCAGTCATTTTTATGCAATAGACAAGAACTTGAAGGAAATAAGAACCGTCCAAGAAAGCAAAGCTAAGAATTCGTATTTTTGACAGTCCTAGTCTTAGTGCTTCAAGCACTGATAAACTACATAATAAAATTTTGCTTAAGACTTTTACTCAAGTAGACACTTTGACTTCCTTACAGATGGTTAGAGCACGTACGCGACGGTACTTCCTACAGGTTGGAAACAAATGACTAACACGCGTGTCGCTGTCACCTAAGGTCGTAAATAGAGCTCGAAACCTAACCCAAAAATTACCTCTATTCAAAACCATCTCACATTTTCGTGTCCCAATTCTTTTGAATGGGGACAATATATCGGGCGCTGCCGTAAACAACGTCGTTGGGCGCCATATCTCGACAACATTTGGGCCGTCACTCGTTTAACAGCAGCTATTACACGTTTCAACTCACGTGAACTTAATTTGATTATTGCGCTTTTTCAGGTAGGTTATCTGCCAATGATGTGGTGTTATGGGATTCCCCCCGACCTTTCACGAGGCAGCCCGTGCCGCTAAGCATGTAGCGTTAAATTTTCAAAATAATAATACTATGACCCAGCCTGTCCCTTGCTTGCTCCCCCTCAATGACGCCCCATGCCGAGGTCCGAAGCCCACAGGGGGTGCTTCTAACGAGCGGTCATTTAATCTAACTAGTTTGTAAGCCCTGGCTCGGGGCTTTAAATGCATTTGAGGTCGCCACAGGATCGTCCGGTTAAGCAGCCACAACCTTAGCACGTTGATCTGGGAGAGGCCATACAAAAAAAAATGGTTATGGGATATTTTCGGGCCTTTTCTGCATGAGAAAGGTCTTTGCCACATGGCAACATGTGGCACATGGCCACAACCTTAGCAGGTTGATCTGGGAGAGGCCATACAAAAAAAAATAGTTATGGGATATTTTCTGGCCTTTTCTGCATGAGAAAGGTCTTTGCCATGTAGTAGAACAGCAAAATGCGAGTCAAGGGTGCCTACCTAACGCGGTGTAACTCGATCAACGGGTCAAGTGGCCGCAGAGGTTTTTGGTTTTTCCTTTAGCAATTTCTCAGTGGCAGCCATGGAGTCTGGATTCATGCCTGGTTGATGGCAATAAGCTCGCCATCGCGATAGGACTTAAACACAACTGGCGGAATGTGGGTGCACTATTACACCGTACACCTCTGCCTGCATCTTTGGAAAATTAACTACAAAATAGGTAGTTTTATTTTACAACCATACCATGTCAATAAAACATACGGAATTATTACTTGTTACTTATTCTATATATACATATATATACGAGAGCAGCGTTGGCCCAGTGGTGGCAGCCCCGAATTACGAGCAGTAAACCGTGGGTTCGAACCCAGGCAGGTGCATTACTTTGTGTAATTTATTTCATCACCGCTGCCCTCTAAAACGTGTGTCCCAGGCTGGGACATAGGCCTCTTCTCTTTTCCTCTTCTCTTCGCTGGGACTCAGCAATGAGAACATTATAAGCTGATGATGATAATGATGACTATTCTATATAAAATTTTACAATTTAAACGTGTACTTTCCTTTCTTGAAACGTATGCTGTAGGAAAATACACTTGCTATTATTTCTGACACGAAATTAACGAATAACGGAATTTAATGATATTACGAATTTAATTCCATGAATTCCACGGATTTACCTTTGGTAAAGCAGTTCATTATTGCATTTTTATAAGTAGGGTTCACGTTTTTTTTTTATTGTTTTGAAAATGAGATTTATATTCAAAACTGGGTTCGCGATAAGCATGTATTTGAACGGGTATTTTGGTTTTAATCTTAAATCAAAAGGAATACAATTTGTAATGTAATTTAGACGGACATTTTGCTAATAATAGTAAGCTTAGATTTTTAAAGTAACTACTAATTTGCACTTGGAAAGGAACAACATTTTTGAAATGGTTATACTATGTATTCTTAGGATTACCATTTCAAAAGAAAGTAAGCAAGAAGCTATTGCTTTAAATAATTTTATTTTACTTAAAAGTAGCATCAGAAACAAATTGAAATTATATACGGCAATAAAATCCAATTAAAATTACTGCGTCGTTTACTTTTATTCAATAAGCCAGTAAAAGCTTTCTTTTAAAAGCTTTTTACAAACCAATACAGTGTATAGAATAGAAGTCTATTTATTTTAATCAGGGTATAAGATGGAATTAATAATGAAGTATTGTAGTCATTAAATGAAATTCTTGAATTAAGCAATACAATAGGTATTTTATTCACAAGCAACAGGCTTCAGAAAATAAAAACAACTTCGTTTACTTGCTTGTTTAATATAAGTACTAATTTAGAACATTATAAAACGATAACCTTCACCATTTATTGCATTGCAATGAAAACTGAACCCTATTCAGAACAAACATAAAGAAGATTATACGTTAAAGTTTCCCTGGTTAAAGGTTTGCACCCATCGTCTTCACACCGCTAGCATTTCTCGCAGTCGGAGAGTCGGAATGTTAGCAGATGTCTTTTATTGCGTCATTGGGCGCGAAACCTATAGTTGTGTGCAGGCACCACAGCAATGTGAAGGATCTTACGGAAAGGTTACACGATATTGATTTTAGTGTTGTAGGTTCCGTAGCTGTTACTGAATGCATCAGGGATCCAGGGCAGTATGTTGAGAATACAGTACCACGTATTCAGTACAATATTTTATTATATTTTAAAGTAAATATAATAAAGAAATAAGTAAATATATAAATAAGTAAATAAATAAGTACCTATTCATACAGTACAACACAGTACATAATTATTTACACAATTTACAAAACTGGTTTACGTCTGTCACATCACTATCTTCGGTCCAGCTGAAAATCAGCGTTGGGCACTAGCTGCTCGGCAATTTACTGAACTGGGCCTATTTGGCGCAGCCGTGAGACATACAATTATATCTTTTTTTTTCTGTTTCGGTATATTTGTAAGTTTTTTATTTTGTATTGTGTGTACTTCTGGCATGTGCCAAATAAATATTTTTTCTTTCTTTCTATTACGTTGAAAAATTTCTATGTGGGGCCTACATATACATTTTGTCCTTTCCACCGTGTAGGTATATTTACCCACATGGCAGTTGCTTTTCATGTAGACTAGCTGCGCCCCGTGGTTTCACCCGCGCAGACCGGGATATAAAGTAGTCGGTGTAGTAGTATGTGTTAATCCAGTGTATAGCGATCTGCATTCCAAATTTCATCCAAATCTTTTCAGCCATTGAGGCGTGAAGGAGTGACAAACACACACACTCACTCAGAAACTTTAACCTATATAATATTAGTGTGATATTCCTCTTAAAGAAAAGTCTTTTGCTTTAATCTTATGGTTGTAGTTCTATAGACCTGAACAAAGCGCTATGCTTCCACATTTATTATGCGAACCGCCAGTCTGTCAAATTCACTGCCGTCTTCTCTGTTGCCTGATCATATTTGTCTTGATCTCTTTAAAGTTCGAGTGAATCGGATTCTTCTAGGCAAGCGGTCGTGTTCCACCCTAAGCAAAATCATCGCTTCACATTAGGTGAGTTGCGGCCAAACAGAAAATCAAAAAATTTTATTTTATATAGGCCTACATAAGCACTTATAAAACGTCGACAAAAGGTGCACGGTTCGGGTTGGTCGTTTCCTATGGAGAAGAACCGGCAAGAAACTCTATGGTTACTCTTTTAAAATCATTTGATTTAACAATATTTGAATGTTACAGCGTTAGTACTTACGTATGGGAGGACAATGTAGGCCCGAAAATAAGTCTGGGCAAGGCTATTTAGTAGTAAGTACTATTAGATAGTAATAAAAAGAAATAGGTATAGGTAGGTTTTCTCCCAACCAACCATTCAAAAACAGAGAAAGCACAAACTCTTTGCTAATTTATAGGCTCTCTTTGAATCCTCAGTCACAAGTCAAGCATCCCGTCCTTTATCAACAAGGCTTTCTGTACGTGAATGGTAAACAGTAATCCATTAAGGTGCACTATATTGATACGAAGGTTACCTACCTACATGTCTGTTGCAAGCTGGTACTGTCACAAAGCCTACCTCACAGATTACGATTACAGAGGATGTATAGATAGGTATCGTGTCAACATAGGCCAATGCAGACTCGTACTGATGCATTTTTTGACGTGACAACGTCTAATAAATCGATGAACGTTGCCTGCATGCACGAAAAAGGATGAGTCATTGTCCCGTTACGCTCATTGTACGGTTGCACCGCATTAGCAAACATGTATAAAAGTTGTAGTTAAAATAATCTGTTCGTTAAAGTAATAAACATATTTGAATTAATAGAAGTAAATTTTATCAATTAAATTGTAGATTTCATTTCACTCCTTCTTGGTTTCCATACAAAATAGTGATAATTCAATAAAAATGATTCAATTTTATTCATAAAAGTATGCAATCGTTTCATCAATGTTTTGTTATGATGTTGTCACGTGAAACTATAGTCCGTAAACCGACTTTACAGACAACCAATATTTTTTGGTATTGACTCCTATCACAATATTTTTTCGCCTCGACATCGATCGATAGACTGTCTCGTGGATCTTGAGGTCGTAAGAGCGACTCGTGAACATGGCACCGGAGTTCGATTCCCATGTCGGGCCAAAGGTTATTGTTTTCTCAGTAAGAGCCACGGAGTATGGATTTGTATCCGATTGATGGCAGTAGGCTCGCCCCCTATTACCTGGGACTTAAACATAACTGGCGAAATGTAGGGGTACTAATGGGTACACCTCTGCCTAACTCTTCGGGGATTACAGGCGTGATGCTATAATTTGTTATGATTTGTTATAATATGTTGTGATTTGTTGTGATTTGTTGTGATTTGTTGTGATTTGTTGTGATTTGTTGTGATTTGTTGTGATTTGTTATGATTGGTTTTCATCATCATCATTCATCATTTCAGCCCAAAAGACATACACTGCTGGACATAGGCCTCCCCCAAGTATCGCCACATTGACATTTAGAGAGGTTTTGCCATAATCGCCACGCTTGGCAGGCGGGTTGGCGATCACAGTATGGTTGTTACAAAAGCACAGAGAACGCTGATGCCCATTCTCTGGCAAGTCCCTTAGTCGCCTCTTACGACACCCACGGGAAGATATGGGATGGTGCTATTCTTAACGTCCGGCACCATACAGACCATTGTGTGATTTGTTATGTTTGTTATAATTTGTTATGATTTATTTGTTATTTATTTATTTATTCATTAACACTTAGGCAGATGATGATGATGAGTATCTTGATCTCGATCGTGTCTCCAATCCGAACTAAACATTAGGTACAACTTAAAGACTAAGTTCTTATTATATAGGGCGTGCAAGGGACATTGACGCACAAACGGGTTTTAAAACCGCCGTGTCTTAGATTGGGCTGAATTCACGGAAGCTTTTGGCGTTTTTGCTTCGATGTCCCTTACTCCCTGTGCAATATATAATTCGTCTTCAAGTTATACCTAATCTACAGTCCTACTTCATAAAATTTCAAAGCAACTGGCATATTATAATACTTCAAAGCCGTAATAAAACTCCACAATAACTTTATAATGAATAGTTTTATGTGAGCTTTCGAGGAAAATAACATGTGGTGTGTAGGTATCTTCGACGGTAGGTATAAAAAAGAATTATGTTCTCAAGAAGGCGATAAACATAGTAGATTTATATATATTTTCTTTATCCCGATAATAAAATTTATCGACGAATGAGGCGCGATATTATTGTAGGCGTACGTCGAATTATGAGCGATAACAAGTCAGTGCGAGCCGAATGAATTATTCAGTGATTCGACGATCGATATGTCGCGGGATTCCTACCTAATCTCGTCTTTCCAGAATAATTCTCATAATATTGGGGATTTGGTATTTTCATCTGGTTTCGAGAAAAAAAGGGTTACCTAATTTTCGGTCCGAGTGCTCAGAGCCTTTTTAAGGAAATTTCAAAACGTCTAGTTGACGCTTCCCGTGACCCAAGGGCTGGCTTTTACTTTGGCCAGAGGCTAAGTATTGCCATACAACGTGGCAATGCTGCCAGGTTTTTGGGCACATTACCTACCGGCTGACAGCGTTGAGGAGGAGTTTTTTTGACACACTTTAATAGTTTATTGTTATTTTAGTTATTTAATTTATTAGTTTGTTAATCGTTGTAATGTTTAGTAGGTATTTAAATTAAAAATAATAAAAGATACTTTTTTTTAATGAATGAGCAAAAATTATTGAACCAGCATTTTCTACCAACCTGCTAAATAATAACAGCTCTCGGGTCGATCGACACTTGCCTAAGTATAGCTTAACCTGGAGAGCTTAGTCCGTGGATAGGTGACCACACATTACATCCCGAGTTTCCTCCGTGCATCTGACAACACGTGAAGCCGTTGGTCCTGGCTATCATTTGGATAGATCTTTGATACTCGAAACATGTAGTTAGTGTTGCCCTTAAGTCTGACAACCAGTCATACCCAGTACTAGCTGGGTTGTGGAGGTCAGATAGGCAGTCGCTCCATGTGAATCACTAGTATTCCGCTGCATCCAGTTGAACTGGAAGCCGACCCCAACGTAGTTTGGCAATGGAAGCATTTAAGGCTGATTATGGGCTTATACGTATTCATACCAGCAAAACAGTATCATGGGTGTTAAAAGTTTAACTTGTTTATAATTTCAAGGTTAAATTTTGATATACGTATTTTTGATTTAATAATTTAAATCAAAATATTGAAACATGATTTTGGTCGTAGTTTATACTTAATTTTCGGTGTTACAACAATAGTTTTGTTAAAAAATTTTAGTAGGTCATTGTTACAAAATAAAACAAGAAATTGTTCAAGCATTTAAGATTTTATTCAAAGAAACGACTAGCCGTCCATCTTAATACCAAGAACTGGCGCATAATAACATTTATATAAGATGACAACCCGCCTTTGTTGTCTAGAAAAGTCGTATGCAGTTGTTCACATTATAAATGTTGCTAGATTTTATCTCCGTTCCTTTTAATAGAACTTTCTAAAGTTATTATATTGCCGTAACAGCTTTTCTTAAGTGATGTAGGTAGAATGAGCAATTTTAGCGAAACCTCTTAAGGAGCCTCTTGAGATCTATTGTTGGGGTGGGGCTTTTAATAGAATTGCTTTTTAGAAAATCATAAATTATAAACATTAATAAATTAAGCTGGTATTTGAATATCAGAATTCTGCAGCACAAAGGCCTTGTAGGCTTTGATCGGGAGGTGATGCTAAGGGCATAGTACCGAGTGCACTGTGCCTCAGAATATTGAATGTGTGTTTGTATGCCCTTACCCGAGCTCGTGGCCATATATAATCAACCGCTCGGGTAGATCTTAAGGTTAAGGTTAAGCCGTGCTTACCTAGGTTGGTCCGGGGATGGATGACCAAACATTACATTACATACCGAGTTTCTTCCGTACCTCGGAAAGCACGTTGGTCTTGGCTGTCATTTGCAATCTGTGACAGTCGTCGTTACAGGCAGTGGCCCGAGAGTCTGACAACTAGTCCTACCACGGGGTTCCACGTACGTATTGCCAAATACTAACTAGTTTGTGTAGGTCAGATAGGCAGTAATTCCATGTAAAGTTGAATTTAGCTGGTTTCCTGAATCCGGTTGGTCTGTAAGCCAATTCTAACATGGTTGGGAAAAGGCTAGGCAGATGATGCTAATTATCTGCCCTCTACTCATACATACCAGATTAATTGTGCACTCGAATTTTGCAAAAAAAAAAACAGCGACGCTATGCTACCTTTCATAGAAAAAAATCATACCGGTTTGTGGTGGAGATTTTGAACTGCTTCTCAGATAGAGGCCGCGGCGGTGTGAATTTCGTAGGCTGATCAAGATATCAAGAGAAAAATAAAACGTTTCTTCCTTCAATGACATGAAAGTTTAAAAACCTAATTGTACACTTACCAGCATCATCCAAAGACATCTAGCGACAACACATTCAAGTCAGGTAAATAAATTTCAATTGGGGGCCTTTTCTGCGTAGCTCCTTTACGGAGCTGTCAATATACATAATAAGTACATTATAATATACTGGAAAAGAGCAGTCTCTACGAGGGAGCAAATCGAATTCCTTAGCAATTTCCTTTCATAGTTCGTCATCTTGTTAGGTTCTCTTTTGACAGGAGATGAAGGTAATATTTTCACTCTTTTAAACAGTAACGACCACATGTTTAAAGGTATTCTGAGGACTAGTAACAAGCGGGTTTCATATATTTCTACAACGATTTTTAACAGGATAAAGGAATACTCCTTTATCCTGTTAAAAATCGTTGTAGAAATATATGAAACCCGCTATGCTATGGTGTAGTGGCCATACGCCCACTACACCATACCATAACGTGGCGAATATGCGGCTTATATGAAAAAATGAGGAACCAAAAATATATACTTTCCGTATTTTGTTGAGGCATTGCTTATTTAAGATTAACAGATTTTGTTTATTTTTTCCTCACTATCTCTAGGTATTTTTCATAACCTATACTCGTGTCCCACTGTAGGGCAAAGGCATCCCCTTTTTCCTTCCAAACCTCGTGATGTGCAATTTTTGGCCACGTTTGCCCCGCGAACATGACCAGATCATCACACCACCTTCGCTGCGAGTGACCACTATACTATACAACCTTGGTATACCTACTTTAAAATGATCTTGTGTGCTTATCAAGACTGTGATCACTACTGGGAAAATAAAATCAAATGTAGGTACCTACCTCTTCTCGCCCATTCCTAGCATTCCCTTTAAGGATTTCAATTAAAATAAAAACACAAAAGAGGCTTAAATTAAGCTTTTATTAATCATTCACATTGTACGACCATGTAGGTACATAAAATATTTTAAATTTTAAAATGGCCAGAGGACTAAAGAAAATTTATTAATGCTGACAATCGCTTCTTTAATGGAAAATAAAAACTTGTTGATTCAAATGACAATTAGAATACATACTTTTATTTAATAATAATTAAAAATATTTACTGAAAAATTGTTTTGTTATTACATCCTTAATACACAAGAAAAAAATGCAAATTTAATTTGGTACGGGTAATCTCAGGGGACGATGGGGTGTAATTGGCCATGGAATTATAACGAAAGCACTTTTTTTTCAGTTATCAAATAATTCCGTTATTTTAATTTTCAATTGCACTTGTGCGTAGACATTAAAAAACCATTCTGTATACTAATCATAATATTCAAATTTTAATGGTCCGGTTTAGATCCACATAAAAAAATTTGTATTTACATTCACGACAAATGCTAGGCAGATGATGATCAAACGACAAGTTTTGTTGAGTTATAATTTCTGTGTTTCATTTAAGCCTAAATTATGGAAATTTACCTATTTTCAATAAGTTATACATGGCTAGATTTACTTAGTCAAAAGTACTAATTACAATTTTACTTCCCTAATTTTACACACAGACATGATAAATGTGCGCCACAAGTTGCGTACAAATAAAGATATTTTGTAAACGGTTACAGAGTATCGTTATTTTATTGACCTTGTTAGTTTTGGTCACCCTGAACTTTTCCTGTGTAACCGAATGAACGATCCGTGTGCACAAATAATAGAACTGTATTTGATTGTGTTTTGTTTATTCAATTGCAGACAAAGTGAGTTTTATTGTGTGAGCTCATGTGTAAAATTTCAATTGTTTTTTTTTTTGTTTTTCTGTAAACATACTCAATTTTAGTTTAAAACACAATTCTCGGGAGTTCATTATTTAATACCTTGTTAAAAGTTTAGAAATGGATTTAATTCAAATAAAACAGTATTTTCCGTTTTTTTAACAAGCTATTAATCATGCCAGTTACTATCAGCATAAGTTTGGAAAGAAATGACTGTCTTAGGAGTCACAAAAAATGTAAATATACCAATTTATAAGTTGATGGCATCTGGAGTTTTGAAAATTACATTAGATATAAGGTGTTGTTACGTGTCCCTACTGCGAGTAGTGCTAAAAATAAAAATGGCACATTCAAGATCGTAAACATTCTCTGTCATAAAGGGAAACATACATGTGAATAATTTTTTTAAGGGTTTTAATCTAAGTACAACTGAAGCGATTGTCAGATACATTTCATGGATGTTACCTAATACGCCTAAATGTATCTATTTTACAATTATTCATATATTTTCATCTATACAATAGCACATAAATAATTAATCTATTTTAAAATATATTTCGCTTCAATATACACATTTTTCTTAACTTATCACATCTTTTAGCCTAACAAATAAACTTTCTACAATAGTCAGTGTAAAGAGCTGCAGGAAGACTTTCAACACCAATTTGGGAGACGGGACATTGTCGCGGAACGCTTAATTTAATTTGCCCCAAACAGGTTTTCTTGTTGGGCTACCGAAAACATGCAATAATATCGAGTTAATTCCTCCCTGATGTGTAATTCCATTTACCCCGAGTTCACCCGAAGGGGCTAATCGAATTGTTCCGGAAACAAGTCGTCTCCCGCATGGCAATTACGATTAAATACCATAACCTCTGCTTTACAGCGTAACACTAATCATATCGAAAATATTCTGCTGAAATATATTAGACAATAATTTAATTCTCAAAATACGTTCTCACTTTGAAAATCACCTACCAACATGAAATATTCTGATTACGAACGAGAGAAACACAATAAACGTCGTTTATAATTCTTCTATTATTCTATAATCTTAGATCTAGAATAAGGGACAACAAAACATTGAAATTATAGAGGTAGAGATGAAATAAGAATTCCGTAGACGCACATAGGATAATCCCCGGAGAACTTAGTTCTGAAAATTCCATGATTACCTTTAATCTAAGGGTAAGACAACACTTAAAGCAGCAGCGAGAAGAATTTTATTCCACAATATTCTTTAATACAACTGTTCTTTGTTATTTATTCTTGTAGTGCATATCAAATGGAACATTGGAGGAAATTCAGTTATTCAAAGTACCGATTCAATATCTACCTTATTTTAATTATTGTTTTTTATTTTATGTTTATCATTAACATGGTACTTACCTATTCCAATGCAGTTAGATAGATATCCAGAAATAGCCTTTATATGCGGTACCGTAATAAAAATAGCGATAGTTTGGTTTATCCTTGGAACCCTGTAGTAACTAGATCAGATAGGTACGAGTATAATTGACATACAAAAGCTCAGGAAGAAAAACGACACATTCAAAGGTAGTGATTAAAATATGCAATAATAACATCGTCTTAAAATTAATATACACTGTAACAATAAACTCTAGTTACATTTTAACATTATATGAACACAGTAAAATTATATATTTATATTTAATTTTATTTAAAATATTAGAACTCTCATGCAAGAGGTTCTTAAGAATGTCATCAGAATAGATGTATAAGAAATATAATAAGGGTGTACAAATGTAAAATATTTATTTAGCAAAACAAAGTTAGGACAACCTTATTCCTTGAAAGTGAGACGAGGAAAAGCTTAAAGGTACACAAAATTGTATAAGTAGTAGGTATAAATAAAGGGTAAGTATCTAAGAAATATTGAAACTACATTATATAAGCCGCTGCACAGGTAAAATATTTGATCGGGGATAGGCGAGATTCATAGGGTCATTCAATTCAATTGAAGTGTAAATTCACGGAGTATAAGACCGCAGCCAAGGAGCCATAACGGGTACTTTTGGGGGCAGCTTGAGGTGGCGTTCGCGTGGCTTGTGTCAGAATGTGGCTTCTTCAAACTCAGTTCGTTGACCGCCACTGTAAATATTTATTAACATAAAACACTCGGTATTGTAGATGAACCTACGTCGAGTTCACACTAAACGTGCCGATATCAAGTTCAACACGTTCAAAATGCATGAACAAATTAATCAGACTCAAACTTCGACGGTGATACATATGGTGTTAAGACGGCCTTAAAACTGAAAACCATATTCTGGCAAGATACCTAATTCTCGATCTTACTAAAAAGATAGAATTGGATTTCGAACGACATGGAACAAAAATGGTCGTTGGTTTCAAAACGATACATAGTAATTTCATAAACAGTTTAAACTGTTTATACTACAACATAAATCTTGATCTATTGTCGATGAAATCAAAGTTGTTGCACATTTTTGATAACTAGAACAGAATTTTTGATAACTAAAACATTTTTCTACGATGGAATGTTTGGGAATATTTCCCAAACATTCCATCGTAGAAAAATGTTAATGTGCAGTTTATGTATTTCTTATTACAATCACATGATTGTAATAAAAAATAACTATAGCTTAGTTTTATATAACTATAGCTGTAAAAAAGCCTTTAACGAAACCGGAAGCCACTGGTTTTCTCCGTCTCAGCGATATTTTTGTTTGTTCTTGACGATACTTCAAAAATTCAATTTGGGTCAAAAATTTTAAAATACAAGTTTTTAATGTTATAACTTTACTACCTCACTGTCCTTTCGCGCGAACAGTAAAACCCCGCGTGTAGCCCTTCGGGGGCCCCTTGATTACGCCATCGCGTGAGTCATCCGATATCGTAAAGATAAACACTTATAACTCGAGTTATATTAGCTCTAATCTTAAACGGTAAACAGCGTCGGGTTCGTGATGAACGGGGCCATTTATTAATAATAAACAACTCTTTTAGAACTACTTGAGAATTATACATATCCCATATATATGAGAGAGGTCGCAGTAAATACGTCTGTTTTCGTTGCTTATTTTTGTTTGGTAAAACTACTCATTCAATTTACACGAAAATTTATATCTAACATCACAAATATACAAGTAATCTAATGACAGTGTTTTTTAGGAGTCCTTCATACATTATTCTTATAAGATCCTAACTCAAACTTCTTGTTAGAATCGGCCATTTTAGAATTCCGCTGTTCAAAGCATGAAAATACTTGAAATATCAATAAATATGAATAGATATGCCTCGAATACATGAAATAATGAATTATCACTATTTTTTCTTTGCTACTATTGTTTCCAAGACCATTTTACATGGTTAAAGAGTCAAATTATTTTTGTTAATTTCGACTAACAAACTTCACAACAAAGGATTTTTTGTTGGCTCAAATCATAATTTTTTGTTATTTTTTCAAGCAAATGACTATCTAAAAAGTTGCATTATACACTTATAACATACTATACATTTACTTACCAAAGTTTTACAACGTATATCTCACAAAAACAACACTTTTCCGAACATAATAACACGGGTTGCCATTGACGTTTGACATTCGACATAGACGAGTTTTTTTTTTAAATTTAATAATGTTGTGCCGTTTAGTATTACTAACGATTGGTTTTGTTTGAATCGACTACTAGTTGACCATAGAGGTAAATTTTGACAGAACGATTTAGAAATTTACTTTTTTTTATATTAGCGTTTAAGTTTGCTGGTGCGCCGTTGATCCTCGGCGTACCGAATTCGGTACGCGCGGGACGGAAAGGTATACTTCCATGACCCCCTTACTATTCAATGCATCCATCATCATAATGTTTTGAGTGCGTTACAAAAAGTCTTGAAGTCTTAAAGTCTTACCGTAATTATCCACCCAAAAAGGTAGTTTCCTAGGAATAGTTTTAGCTTAAAGTTAGTCGCGGTCTATCGTTATTTTAGAACACTTGGTCCGATCGATCGGACAACGCGAACGGCAAAATTTTCGCGTTGTCCGATCGATCGGACCAAGTGTTCTAAAATAACTATAGACCGCGTGGTCCGACTCCTTAGTCGGACCAAGAGGAAAAAAAAGTTCGCGTGGTCCGATCGATCGGACCAAGTGTTCTAAAATAACTATAGACCGCGTGGTCCGACTCCTTAGTCGGACCAAGAGGAAAAAAAAGTTCGCGTGGTCCGATTGATCGGACAAAGCAGTCGGACCAAGTGTTCACAGGGGTTCATCCCTTGATGTACAGAATTCTTGGCTTTATGAAAGGTTCGTTAACACCTATACTAAGGTGCTGAGGTATTTACTTAGGAAGATCTTCCGAGATTCTCGTAAGCTAACACTGATTCAAAATAAATGGTATCCGTCTTACTAATTACAGTTCGTTTCCCGTATTTTGTGAACCACGGTAAGCTCAGACTTCTGCTTATTTTGAGCTGAAACCTTAATCGCTTGCTAAGTTCCTCGTGGGGTCCGCATTAATGTAAATGAAAGTTTGTTTCACAGTTCCTTTTTAAGTTTAGCGAAGTTCTTTCAAACAGAATAATAGACAGCATTTAAGTTTTTTGGGAAAGTTGGGAAAAAGTAGCGTTTAGTGAAGCGGTGGAAAGTAAAAATAAACTTGGTATAATTAAGTTTTCTTTAAGAGAAAAGTAAATGAGAACAAAATGAGTCGTGAGGACTTTTTAGTTTAGTTGTTTTATGTAATATTTTATAGGGCTGATGAATATTTTAATATTAAATACTGAGCGTGTGTCTGCTTTAGCGTAGTTGTCACATAGGCGTTAAGTAAATGCTGGATACTCGTAGGCGATCCGTTATCATTTCAGGAACCCCAACGCTAGGATTAGCTCACCGTAGGCTTTCATGACTGATAGCCCTCTTTCATCGATGAAACGATTACGCCCTAAAAAGGACCAAAAAAATATTCCGGTCCAGTGCTTAGGCCCCGTTTGTTGCATCTAAATTTGTATCGAACAAACTTCGAAAAAACTTACTAAAACTGGTAACATCTCTAAATGTACCGTCTATGGTCCCCTTTAATCGATACAGTATTAAATTCTGCGTCTGTGGCACAAAGAACGACAATATCAGCCGTCAAAACTAAATGTCAAAAAAGTTTTAAAAGTCAGTTGTCTAATTTTACCGTAATGCCGTGTTGTGATTTATGTTCTCTGGTTTTAAAACGTGAGTATTCTTTTATTTTAACCCAATGTATATAGTGTTATATATCAAAATAAACCTCGTTAATCAAGCTTTACGAATATCTATAAACATCGTAGGTTCAAAGTCTGTTGAAACGATAATATCGAAATGTAAAATTGGCGCCATGTCGAACGTGGTATTTTGTTAATGTTTTTTTAGAAATTATTGCAAAAATAGTTAAAATAGTGCTCGTATTATGAAAATTACTTCAATTAAGTAATTATTAGTGTCTCCGCAATATAAAACAGTAAAATAAAACGAAATCTTATCGAATTTTTTACGTAAACACGACAAAATCAGTAGGTATCGAATAGAATGCGAGGAGGGTTGATTGTTTTGGGTGATTGTGCTACTAAGAAAGTGCCAAAGTAAGGATATATGGGTATTAAAACGAAGCTTATATAGTCTAGTTTAATTATAAATAGGTTTTATTGATTCCAATTACAATTCTAATTGGTAAAACTTGGAATCTTATTGGAGAAACTGACATTCAACATATATTCTCAAGTTCACATTTTTTTCGAAATACTTATATCTAGTTGTCGTAATTAGTTTTTACGTAGTTAGATTCTGTATAGTTTCAGCTATACACACGTATTTTTTGTTTTGGTGTAGCTGCAATAGTTTACGAGAAAATAAGCTTTAAATGGGAAGTGGCGCGGGGGGCTTGCGCGGCAAAAACTTTCCATGCGCGCGCGGCGTGCGCGCGGGGTAGCCATGGCTACCGCGGACATTTCACCGGTTAGCAAATATTAAAAAGAAACCGGCCTAGTGCGAGTCGGACACGACACGAAGGGTTCCGTACCGTCATTTATAAAAACGAGCAAAAAAATCACTTTTTTGTATGGGAGCCCCCTTAATATTTATTTTATTCTGTTTTTAGTATTTGTTGTTATAGCGGCAATAGAAATACATAATCTGTAGAAATTTCAACTGGCCGAATGTCACCGTTCATTAGATACAGCCCGGTGACAGACAGACGGACAGACGGACGGCCGGACAGCGAAGTCCCAGTAATAGGGCCCCGTTTGACCCTTTGGGTACGGAACCCTGAAAAGTATTGGAAGTCATCTGAAATAAACTTAGACACTAGATGTTAGCTCACCAGTAACAGTCTGCTTTTTAATATCAGCGAACTTTTCCCCAGGACCAACTTCGTCAGGAATGGTAGCAGTACACGTCAGTTGAAGCCTGCCATGGGCAGGTGCTTTCAGTTCTGCTATGGAGACCCATAGAGATATGGGTATCACCGGCGGTACTCGTGGCCTTTCTTGAATCTATGGGGCAGAATGTGAGAAGGTTAGTAAAGAAAATGGTGCAGATTTGGAGAAGGTTGATGAACTAGTTTATATTGTGAACGTTGGTAATTGGTTGGTTGATTGAAAATGTCCGCAACAAATCAAAACCTACATAATATGCCAGAAGCTACAGGATAATACGCCGTACAAGGTACACTTGAAATATTTAGTATAATCAGACCTCTTGATAAATAAATATTTTCGAATTATTGACATGCCTGGAACTTCTGCCAAAACATTTACAATTCCAGCATATAATAACATTACCATAACATCATATTCAATGAATTCCAAGAAATTAACGTGAGAATTCTAACCATCGTTTTCTAAGCAAACTCCTTAGGTAAAGCATGTAACTTTGAAAACATTTCTTAAGAAGGTTCTAAAACAATTAAATATTCCTCAAGTGCCTTAACTTGGGTGAAATTATTAACGTAATCCTGGCTCTGCCGAACTTGGCTAATTTTCCGTTCCTACAAGAACGTCACGGATTTCAAAGAATAGGAAATTGGAAATATATGGACCCGGTAAAAAATTGATTCCAACAAATGACGACGTTGGGGATTTGAATTACGATAAAAGTATTAGAGAAACAGGAAAAGGGAAAGAGTTTCTGAAGAAATTAAATTTTCCTGAAATAAATGTTTAGTTTGGTATTGTTTGGATTGTGAAAGCCAATATTGTATTAGAAGATAAACGGAACAAACAGAAATAATGGCAGAAAAATAGTTATCAAAGAAAATATATTTACTTGGAGCAAATATAAAATGCCTTTGTATTATAAATCGATAACTGATATACTGACCAGTGATATAGATATATATCAAAAAGCTGTTCATAATTCATAAATGTACTGTACAAATCACAACTAAATAAAACAAGGTGACCAAAGCAATAAATCAGCATAAAGAAAAAAATAACTGAAACACATTTCACACCAAAATACATTGTAACAATAATGTAATCGGACATAATACAGACAGATTTGAAAATGTTGCCACCGCAAATAAATATTCTTACGTCAAAAGCGTTTCTGCTTGAAACGTCCGTGGCCCGACCGTTTTCATTTCGATTGAAGATGCTTGTCAATTTAAACAGGGAAGATGAAAAGAGTAATACTAAGATACAGAATTACTTGTACTTGAGCCCAATCGACTTCGGATTGAGATTGTCTTTTGTCATTTATTGTAAGACGCCCGCTTTGATTTGTTCTTTATCTGGTACATTCATTGCGATCTTTCAATTTGTTCTTTTCAATTGCGAGATTAAAAGATGTCCGTTCTATAAATAGTTACAGGACGAGTTCCATTTTCTTTGAGGGCAATCAGATAATCGTTGTGTTTAATCAGTTGTCTTATCCCTTTTCATTATAGGGTTTTTGAATAACAGCATTCAATTAAAGAATTGATCGCTTGAATTTATGTCACATTGCTTTATTTTAAAGCTTCATTTAGCTCGAAAGTAAATTAAAGCGGGACCAATGGAAGTCTCGTAAATGTATATTAACAACGAATTGTTTTACCTACCGATGTTTGACCCTTATGATTTGATGAATGCCAGCTTAACATATTTTGCCGACCCGATATGCAAAACAAATTAGATTTTTTGTGGGCTCAAATGAAAAGCAAAAATAATGACTTTGCGATACGTACAGTATTTTACTACTCTCTACTGCTACTTAATTTGTGTCCTAATGTTCAAAACTGTCTTCTATGTTCCTCATACTTTTTCCATCATCATCATCAGCCTATAATGCTCCCACTGCTGGAACACAGGCCCCCTTTCTATGAGAGGGAGTGGGCTGTAATCCACCACGCGGGCCTAGTGCGGGTTGGTCTTTTTCCATACTACGAATAAATCAGTAAAAGTACAAACCTTAGCCATTTCCTCGCTCTGCTGATCCTTCAAAGTGCACTTATGATGCTTAGTTGTGTTCACAATGGGCGTCACAGTGGTTTCGCTGACAAGCGCCCAGTACTTGGCAGTGTAGTTAAATTCCGGAGCTATGTAGCGATGCTGGTGTTTCCTGCTGCGATACCCTCCGCCCCCCTTCGTGCGGGTGGAACTTGAAACGCGGTAGGAGAAGTATTTCACTGATTCTTCGTCGACCTACACAGATAAATTAAATGTAATACTATCAATACCAATCCTTCGTCAGGCAAGAATAAAAGAAAAAAATATTAAAACAAAAAAAAAGAGAATAGTTTTATATAATGCTGCTAGTTTATCTAACACTAAGTGAAGATAAGGTTTAATTATTTTTTGTATTCCTTAGCCACTTCGTGATTTTTTTGCTGTTGTGGCATTAAAATAATCACCTTTTTAGGGTTCCGTAGCCGAATGGCAAAAAACGGAACCCTTATAGATTCGTCATGTCTGTCTGTCTGTCTGTCTGTCTGTCTGTCCGTCTGTATGTCACAGCCACTTATTTCCGAAACTATAAGAACTATACTGTTGAAACTTGGTAAGTAGATGTATTCTGTAAACCGCATTAGGATTTTCACACAAAAATAGAAAAAAAAACAATAAATTAAGGGGGTCCTCATACTTAGAACTGAAAACGAAAACAAAATTTTTCATCAAACCCATACGTGTGGGTATCTATGGATAGGTCTTCAAAAATGATATTGATGTTTCTAATATCATTTTTTTCTAAACTGAATAGTTTGCACTAGAGCCACTTCCAAAGTGGTAAAATGTGTGTCCCCCCCCCCCTCTAATTTCTAAAGTAAGAGGAGGAAAATTCTGAAAATATTTAGGATTGTAGAACGTAAAAAAAACTATCAACGAAAATTGGTTTCAATAAGATATGATGTTTAGTTTTTGAGATATGGGACTTTTTCATCAAACTGCAGCAGTAACTTTGTTTTTCATAAACATACTATGAAAAACAAATTTAGTTTTGCAGTTGTGTGGAAGTTTACTAACTAATGAATGACAGTTCAAAATATTGTTATTATATTGTTTGGAGCTATGGAACCCTGTGTGCGAGTAAGACTCGCACTTGGCCGGTTTTTTTAAATTAAATGAAAGGGAAAGCCAATGTCATGCATCTATTGTTTACTCGTGAACATAAATCTTTCTCTTTTTCTATAATTTCCTTCAGCTATTTTGTTTATTGTATTTTATATCCTTATTCTTTCCACTTTTTTGTATCTTAAGTGTCTAACCAGGTTTCTACGCCGCCCACGGGCCTCTGACTTGGCTTATATCTTTATTCGCTAAAAACACATAGAAAAACTACGAGCATATCCTCACTAACCTTTTCATTATCAATGTACCAGGTGAGCCGCGGCGCAGGCGCAGCGGGGGCACTCGTACAGTTGGCGCGCAGCAACCCCCCCACCACCACATCCGGCTTGCCGAACGTTATGATCGGCGGGTGCTTTTGGGAATCTGCAGACAATGTTACTTGATAAGTCGTTAATAACGAAGAACTGTAGTTACCAATATATAATATTATGTATTATTGATAAAGATTTTATTGGTATGTCAGAATTACTGTGAGATGAATTTATGAGAGTTGTTAACCTCCTTTTTAGGGTTCCGTAGCCGAATGGCAAAAAACGGAACCCTTATAGATTCGTCATGTCTGTCTGTCTGTCTGTCTGTCTGTCTGTCTGTCCGTCCGTCTGTATGTCACAGCCACTTATTTCCGAAACTATAAGAACTATACTGTTGAAACTTGGTAAGTAGATGTATTCTGTAAACCGCATTAGGATTTTCACACAAAAATAGAAAAAAAAAAAAATTAAGCGGGTCCCCATACTTAGAACTGAAAACCAAAAAAAAATTTTTCATCAAACCCATACGTGTGGGGTATCTATGGATAGGTCTTCAAAAATGATATTGATGTTTCTAAAATCATTTTTTTCTAAACTGAATAGTTTGCGCTAGAGCCACTTCCAAAGTGGTAAAATGCGTGTCCCCCCCCCTCTAATTTCTAAAGTAAGAGGAGGAAAATTCTGAAAATATTTAGGATTGTAGAACGTAAAAAAAACTATCAACGAAAATTGGTTTCAATAAGATATGATGTTTAGTTTTTGAGATATGGGACTTTTTCATCAAACTGCAGCAGTAACTTTGTTTTTCATAAACATACTATCAAAAACAAATTTAGTTTTGCGGTTGTGTGGAAGTTTACTAACTAATACTACTAACTAATGAATGACAGTTCAAAATATTGTTATTATATTGTTTGGAGCTATGGAACCCTGTGTGCGAGTAAGACTCGCACTTGGCCGGTTTTATTTATATCATGTTTTATATAATTTTAAACTTAATTTGCTTTACTTTGTCATTTTAATTTGCGTAATAACTGTCATTTTAATTTTAGTTACTGTAATTGGTGGTAAACCATTGTAATTAAATAAATAAATTATGTAGCTTGCAGAGTAAGCAAGCTCCAGCTCGCTAAGCTGTAAGTCTGACAACCAATCTTACCAAGGGGTACTGTATTACCCAGTACTAACTGGGTTGTGGAGGTCAGATAAGCCAACCACTTCATGTAAAATACTGGTATTCAGCTGCATCTGGTTAGACTGGAAAACGAGCACAACATAGATAGCAAAAGGCTAGGCAGATGATGATGATGAGTAGTATAGTCAGTAGGCTGGTCATGTTTGCCAAGCCAATGAAGGTAAGGAATTCATAGCCAATGGAGTAAACGAGTCCTGTAATTGAGATCATGTATCGACCGTATCACGTAAGCTTTAAAAGTGGCTGTGATGGCCTGGATTCGGAAGATTGAAGATAGAGTGCTGTGGCACAGCTTTTAAAAAAGCCCATACGCAGTATTGGGGTAGACAAGTTCTTGAGTGGAGACCTACGGACCGGTAAACGTAGCGTAGGACGTCCTGAAACTCGGTGGAGCGATGATCTTCGCAAGGCGGCTGGCAAGAGCTGGATGAGAGTGGCCGAGGATCGTACTCAGTGGCATATCATGGGAGAGGCCTATGTCCAGCAGTGGACGAGTACGGACTAATAATGATGATGGTGACGCTGCAGTGGACTGTGATAACTAAGCCAAGTTAACTGTGGAAGAACTTATAAAAATTACGGTTTTTTCCGAGGATATTACAGAACTTGCGTTTATTTTAAGTATCATGAAGTTTAGATTTCAACGGCTGTTTCTGAAATGCTATGGACTGACATCAATCCATTAGCTAACACATTTGGTTTGACCTCAGTGAGGCTTAATTCCATGGCAAATGTCATAGTGGATAATGAATGGCCAAAAACATGATAAAATAAACGCAGTAACCAAGTTAACAGCTTAAATAATAATGTCAGACATTACCACAGGGACATTTTACAACATAATTCTACCATTATATTAACAGACGTATCATTTAACTTAATTGCGGTAAGTTTCTAAATTGTGTACACCTTTACTGAATTTATTTACCTACAGTAATAGTTTTAATGTGACAGAAATTACGATAAAATTTATTTAAGTTGTTTTACGTACGTGATAAAAATAGTAAACAGCGGGCTATATGCTGTAAGGTTGCATACGTACTTAGGTTTGCTTAGTGCCTACAGCCTAGCGAGCCGCGAAGTGAAAGGAACGTTTTAGAATTTTCACATCCGGCCCGACTGCCGCTTGGCGCCTTCACAAGAAATTTACCAGCTGTTAGGAGTATAACCATATGTATTCTTCGTTTTTCTGCCTAAATAATGCCTCTAGAGGAATATTTTTTTTTCATAAAATCAAGGTCTGCTGTAGACACGTCCATATTATTACTATTTTTCAGCAACTTATCAATAAAAAAATACGACTCAACAAAAATTAAATAAAATGCCTTATTTTAACCGCCGTTATTAGAAAACTACTACACAAATTCGAAAAGTTTTAACATAAAAGTAATTGATAATTAAACATACTCTTTTTATTTATTTTTTATTTTTGGGGAGAATACATGTAATACCGGACGTCGATTTCGTCAACTTCTTTCAAAATTGGTCTTGTTGCTTTCACACTTTCTAGCTGGCAGTTTATAGCCGTGTGCAATAGTTTTTTCAAATACCTATTTTTCAAATTCCTTGTTACGCAAAACCGTTTTCCCTCCTAAGTCCTGTTTAATCGACTATCATGTGTCTACTTAAAGATTTTCTATTAATAGTAAGATTTTGGCAAACATTTTATGTCATATTTTAAGTTATAATATTATTGCGAGTTGCAAAAAGCTATAATAATATATGTATGAACGCTAAGAACATTTACTACATCACTCATGAAATAGCTAAGTAAAATTCTTTGCTTATACACAGACCTAATATCGGTAACAAAACATTATTAATCCTTCAATTCCTACATCACACAAATCCATGTCAATTACCAATAATTCTAATACCAATATCATAAGAAATAACACAGGTATCCAATCTGTAATATCTCACAGAGGCAATCATGTTATGGATTAATCGGAGTGGCTGGACTTGGCTCCAGTCAAATATAATAAATATATATCTACATCCCATTTACAGGGATTTATTCTACCACTGACTGGCTGGAAAAATACTAAAAAGTATCTAATTTCAATAAGAAAAAAGATCATTTTAACTTTGGAAGTGATGCAATCAGGTAAAGAAAGAGAGTACATCCCACTTCTGACCTCATCAAACATTATGAGAACATCAAATCTAATAATAGAGGTAACATTTTCAGAAAGGCCCTTTGTGATAATGGCTATGGGTCGCAAAATGTGAACACAGACAATGGAGAGAATAATAAAGGAGAAGATAAAATATAACAACAAGGTTTTTAAATGCAAAATAGATGATTTTAATGAGATTTAAAGATAATGCTTTAGAATTGTGGTGGATAGGTAATTTCGCATAGTTGTTATGCAGACAATTTAAAAGTGAACTCAGTTATTATCGGTAATTTTAAAACTATTTCATAATCGAAATAATGTAGAATAATTTTACTCTTCTCCTTTGTTCACATTATCGGAAAAATATGCTGTTTTTTTACTGGTACAATGTTTTATTATTTCAAAATCCAATTGATAATGGTCCTCATTTCAACAACATCATTTCAACTTTCAAACAATCTTCTTAGTAAGATTATCGTAATCTCGTTGCCCAGATAACCGGTTTGCCTTCATACATGACGAAGCGACTTTGAAAACGACCCAACAAGAAACCACACAATATAACCCTAATATCATGTAATACCGAACATCACCGAATACAAATTGCCATTATTAATGACACTTTCTTATCTGTTGCTTATTTTCTCATAATATCCGCTACCATTATTCGCTGTCATTTTATCTACCGGCTAAGGGTACTTGTTAAAAAATACAAGTGCCCGGTACGGTTAAGTCGGTAAGGATGGTTACCGATTGGCGCGGGTTAAACAGTCATCAAATATATAAACAGCTACGTTAAAAAACTTTTTGCAAAAATAAAACTACTTTCAAAAAAACACTTATAAGTGAAAAATAAGTTTACTTTCGGAAATCGGTAACTCATAAAGTACCGAAGCAAAGTTAATCAAATTAATATGGGGAAAAATCACTTTAATCAGACCACTAATAAAAAACGGTAAACATAAATTTACAAAAAAAAATAACTCAAAGCTGGTGGAATACAAAACATAACCTCCACCTTTTTTGAAAGGCGGTTTTAAACCGCCTTTCAAAGCCTTTCAAGCGAAATACAGTGCCTCGGAAGCACGTGGTGAGCCATTGGTCACGTCTGTTATTTGTAGATCTTGGACTGTGGTTACGAGTAGTTAATAGAACTCCTTCCTTTCTTCCTTCCTTCTATATACATAGATCAGTACATAAGAAAAAGTTAGAACCAATTGCTGTAAAGTAAAAATCAATTGCTGTTCGTTTGTCTCGCTAAAACTCGAGAACAGCTGAGCCGATTTAGCTGATTTTGATTTCGAAATGTTTGTCGTAGTCCAGGGAAGGTGAGAAAGGTAGGGTAGGGTAGGTAGGTAGATAGGTAGGGTAGGGTAGGTGTCAAACTTTAACGTTTCTGACGAAGCATAACGACTGCCAGAGATCGACGCATAAAAACCGGAGCCAACTGAATATTTATGGAGAACACAAACAACAATTTACAAATTGAAACAAGTTAAAGCCAAAATCAGTCGGTAACATGAAATAAATAAGGTTATATTTTATTTTAACTCTCAAAACAATGTAACGGAACTTTCCAGTGCTGTGAAAATATTTATTCATACATAATGAATAAAAGTATTTACACATAATAACAGTTAATTAACAATTACACATGTGTCCAGAAATGACATACCGTTATTTCCACGAATAATTCATTATAATTTCGACAATTCCCTGAGGTTGCCAACAACTCCCAACCGCATAGTATATAAGGTAATAATAAATCTATATTAATACACTAGCATTTCGCCCGCGGCTCCGTCTGATAAGTTGTAGCACTTTTACTCGTAAACACTAAATGCTGAGAATGAGGACCTGGATTTGATGAAGCAGCTGAAGCAAAGTGTTATTTGGTTTTTCCATCAGGAATATGTCAATCCCAGAGTCCAGATTTGGTGTCGGTTGAGGGTAAAAAGCTAGCCCACTATAACCTGCGATTGCCAGTTAAATACTTTGCAAAATCTGCCTAGACTTTTCCCAAACTATCTTTGGGTCGGCTTCCAGTCTTACCGAATGCAGTAGAGTACCAGTATTTTACATGAAGCGACTGCCAATCTGACCTCCACAACCCAGTAATTGGGTAAAACGATACCCCTTGATAAGACTGGATGTCAGACTTTTGGCTTCTGACTACTCGTAACGACTACGACGATCAAAGATCTACAAATGACAGCCGGGACCAACGGCTTAACGTGCTTTCCGAGGCTCCGAAAAAACTTGGTATGCAATTATGGTCACCCATCCATGGACCAACCTTGGTAAGCATGGCTTAACTTTAAAGATTGGCCCATGCGGCGGTTATTATTTAGTCACGAGCTCCTCCTTACTACTTAAAATACTTTGCAAAATGCGGGTATACTATCAGATACACCTCTGACTAAACCATCAGCTATTACAAGCGTGATGTTATCTAATATATATAAATAATATAGCTGATAGTAGTTCGGTCAATAAACTTACAGCAAAGAGCCTTGACCAAGTTTTGAAGAAGCTCTTGTTAGGTGGCTGGGTCAAGAACTTGATAGTTGTGGCACAAAATGAGACACTTCTGGACAAAACAGTTCGTGTTTTCGTAAGGTCCCTCTTTGGAAAGTTTTGGTCACTGATTACGTAATAACGCTTGTAATAACGATGATAAACTATTGGTTGTAACAATGCAAAAGTTACTTGTCGTGTAACATGTCAGTATGTGAAGTCCGCCAGCTAGATCAATATAACGAATGTTGTGAAAATATTTAGAGTAACTTCTGAAAGATAGGGGAAGTTCAGGTAGCCACGGACACATTAAGAAAATCATAAAATTTAGAAAATCAACTGAATTAAACATTTATTTTCCTAGTTGGAAAATAAGTGTTTAAAGTAAACGGCACGCGAAAAAACTGGGCACGGGTAATTACAGGATTGTAACTCGTTGGCCCTTCGGCGATTGCATCACTACTGAGTCGCATACGAAGTGACACGTCGCGGCGATAGTTTTGAAGCCTTGATAGTTTTGCCTTTTGTTTATCTTTTGTGCGTGATTGGTCGAAACCGATAGTAGATGAGGCTACCCGCTGTCCGTGGCTACCCGATCTTCCCCTTTTCATGATTACCAGTGGAGTAGGTACAATCCTCTGTTAACTTTTTTCTTAGCACATAAAGGTTAAATACGAAGGGCAATTTTAAAAGCATACGAGTCCGCGAATCACTGGCCAGTTTCACTTACTCGTCAGTACCTATATTTAATTCACCAGTTACTATAAAACCATTTAAAAAAAAAACAGTTGTTTAAAGGACTTGCGATAATAAGACACCACGACACACAATTTCATTTAACAACATTACACAATTCCCTAACTCATTCTCACCGATCCTAATGCTAAAACAATTGGGTGAGAGAGCTATCTCAGCTAACGCTCGAACATAAAGGAGTTCCACCGTCCTCTGAAATGACTTATTCATTGTAATGTATGTATTCTGTATTCCAGAGACGTGTATGTGCGATTAGTGTGGCCAGACGGGACGAGAGTTGTGGAAGGACCCGATTTTCTAGAAATTTCCGGGAAATGGCAGATTGGTTGTTTCAAATGTTAGGGTTGTACCTAAGCACTTAGTTCGTTGCAGTCAAAATCTAAGGAATCAATGTCTTTTTTTACGGGTGGAAAATCTTTAAACGCACCCTCCCGCTCTGGGCGGAGCGGAAGCGAGTGTCAGACTTGTACTGACTAAAACCCATCCATGTTCCTTCTTAGCCCTTTGTGTTACAGGGCCACGGTATCTCTTTCGAACAGTCCCGCAGCCTAGGAGTCAATGTTTCATGATTGTTATAGTCATAGTAACTGTCACGATAATTGTCTATGAGAGATATGACAAGCTTAATATGATAGGCTCTTTCCCTTATAACACTTGAAAGCAAGAACTGTGTGGTCACTCTATCATTCTGATTAAGGCATAATCATTCTTTAATCTGTATGTTTAGGTATTAGGCTAGACGCTAGACGGCACGTGTAAAACCTTTTTCAAAATAACCGTCGTTTCACTATATTTTAAGAAATATTATATCACCGTCGTAGCATGTCTTACTAGACCGCAATTTCCGAACCTTCAAGGTTGAAATACTGGTTATATACCCTTTACTTTTTGTAGGTAAACAGTGTCTATACACACATAAATGATGTCGTGACGGCTGACAAGGAAAAATGGAAGAAAAATACTGCACCGATCGGAAGTAATAAAAATATAAAAAAAAAATATTAGGCCTTTAGTGTGGGACGCGATTTGCGACGATACACTTGCGCCATCACATCTTCCAAGCTTATCGTACTGTGCTGCCGCTGCCGCTGTGGCAGCGGAGAACCTCAAGCGGAGTAAATATAGTAACCTTTATGGTAACTATATTTTCGAGCCGTTTGGGGTTTAAACTCTGGGGCCTTGGGGTCCGAGTACTCAGTTTTTTTAAGGAAATTTCCAAACGCCTAGCTGACGCTTCCCGTGACCCAAGGGCTGGCTTTTACCTTGGCCAGAGGCTAAGTATTGCCATACAACGTTGTAATGCTGCCAGTCTCTTGGGCACACTACCAGTTGACAGCGTTGAGGAGGAGTTTTTTGACGCCCTTTTATAGTTTATTCTTATTTTAGTTATTTAATTTATTAGTTTGATAATACTGGTAATGTACATAGTAGTTATTTAAATTAAAGAAAGAAAGCCATCACATTTTATCCAAAAGACTAAGATCATAATAAGGCTTATTAAAAGGTCACAATTCATGAAAATAGAACTGTGGCAAGTTTACATATACTTTTTCTGTGGCCAATTAACTTTGTTATGAATGTATAATATTAATAACACTAGAAACGGGAACACAACGGGAATGTACAATAACCCTAATTTAAATACTCTGACTCCTACTAGATAAAGTAGCCTGTGACTTAGGAATATGGAACAAGGGCAAAAAGATGATGGTGATGATAATCTACTTACACACGACAGTCAGCTGTCTAGGATTCGAGGCGGCGGTGAAGATGGGTGTCTCCAATGATACCTCGCACCAATAAAGCCCTGAAGCCGATGGGTCCAAGTTGTCAATTGTAATTGAGTTTTCTGTTGATAGCGTCATCTGTAACAAGTACATTTTAGTGAATAACACTTTATCACCACGTTAATGTTGCACGACGGAATATGCAGTCACGTTGGTCAAGTGGTCGCAAGCGACTGCTGAGCTCAATGAGGTCCTGGGTTTGATTCCCGAGTTAGGCAACATACAATTGTGTTTTGCCATCAGGAATTTCTCAGTAGCAGCTACGAGTCTGGATTCATGCCCGGTTGGTGGACTCGCTTCCTATTACATGGGACTTAAAAAACATAACTGGCTAAATGTGGGTGTATGTCTGAATGGTGTCGGACGTAAATAATAGCACCATCCCTTATCTTCCCGTGGGTGTCGTAAAAGGCGACTAAGGGACTTGCCAGAGAATGGGCATCAGCGTTCTCTGTGCTTTTGTAACAACCGTACTGCGATCGCCAACCCGCCTGCCAAACGTAGCGATTATGGCAAAACCCCCCCCTTCTTGGGGGAGGCCTATGACCAGCAGAGGACGTCTTTTGGCTGAAATGATGAAATGTGGGTGTACTAAGATACACCTCTGTCTATCTCTTTAGGGATTACAGGTTTGATAGTATATTATGAAGGAATAGGCAGATAGTACACAGTACCTGCCACATACATGTTGTAAGGTACACCGACGCACGAACGCTTACTCGTACCACGAATTCAGCATGTTATCATTCTGAATCCCCCGTAAAAAATATGCCGATCCATCATACATTTTGACCGTGTAGGAATTGCACTTTTGTGAAATGTATGATTAAAATAACGTGCTTTCAGTAAAACGATTTATTGGAGACAGCCATGACAGCCGCATCATCTGTCATCCGCTGCTAACACACAAGAGCATAAACAATACCAGCCAGAATGTTTGTATATGGCCAGTACATACATTACACCCTCACCCTTAATCTAAAACCCCTGTAGATCTACAGTAAATAATAGACTTATAAACTAAAAACGGATACAAACAAAACAAACTTAAAACAACTTCTTAACAGAACTACTAAACTTAACAAAATAAACTTAACTTTATTTACACCCCCTCATCAGAACTTATATCTAGCTGGCTTATCAATCCTGCATTGACGAACGGGACGAGACTGGGGCGGTTCAGGAGTAAGCAAGGAAGGTTCTGTTGTGCCCTGAACTGGCTCTTCAACGCAGTCTTCGAAATGCTCTCGTTCTCCAATATCCGGATATGTAGTCGCAGTGGCTGAACCATCGCACCGTAGACTAGGCGCTTCCTGAGTTACCTCAATTGTCCCCGACCTCTCACCAACTGGGCTAGATGAAGAAGGACAGATTAATGAACTCTGTATCCGTTGTTTAAGCTGATCTACATGTTTGTGAGATTCCCTGCCTAAAGCATCTACTACCTTATAATCGGTGGTGCCCGTTCTCTCAGTAACCGTCCCAGAAACCCATTTATCCTGCCCGCGATACTGACGCAGCCAGACTTCATCCCCCGGACGCAGTTCACGTAACCCCCTTGCACCGTACTTTTGTTGAATTTCCTGAGCATCCCTAACTTTTTTGTCTCTACTCGGTCTAAGAGCGTCAAATTTTGTACGCAACCTGCGACCGAACATGAGCGACGCCGGTGTTTCTCCTGTGGTACAGTGTTCTGTGTTTCTATAGTACAGCAGAAATTGATTTAAAAATAAGTGTATTTCAAATTTTTCTCTAATAGCTTTTTTAATGGCTCTTTTAACAGTATGTACTGCGTTTTCTGCTGCACCGTTTGAGGCAGGATGATATGGCGCTGAATATATATGTTCGATGCCATTCGACTTTAAAAATTGTGTTAACTCGTGACTAGTAAATGGCGGCCCATTATCTGAGACTATTTGTTTCGGCAAACCAAAACGAGCAAATACGTCACTAAAAACGCTGATCGTGTGGCTAGCCGCTGTACTAGATACTTGACAAACTTCAAGCCACTTGGTCCTGGCATCAACCATTACTAAAAATATCCGCCCCGCGATAGGTCCTAAGAAATCAACATGTACTCGAGCCCACGGTCTATCTGGCCATGCCCATGGACAAGGCATATGTCGAGGTGGAGCCTCACTCTGAGCAGCGCACACACTGCAACCACGGCAAGTTTTTTCAATCTCCTCATCCATACCTGGCCACCACACATAGCTCCTAGCAAAAGCTTTAGTTTTAACTATGCCCATATGAGCCTCATGTAAATCAGTTAAAACCTTTTTTCTGCACACACCCGGTATGACTACCCTAGGGCCCCACATCACACAACCTAATTCCTCGTACAATTCTTTTTTGCGATTAAAATACGGTTGGAGCGATTCAATTTCATTATCAGACGGCCATTCGTCACGGAGATATCTTAGAACTCGGCCTAACAGCTGGTCTTGACTCGTCTGTCTTTTAATTTCATTATAATCTAATAACATGGCATTTTGGGCAAAATGTAAATATGATTGTTCCGGAATTTTATTAGGCTCTTTACTAGCGGAAAGAGCTGGCAACCGCGATAACCCATCAGCCCCATTCTGCTTTGAAGTAACATACTCGATATCATATGTATAAGCTGACAATTTAATCGCCCACCTTTGTAACCGGCTTGCAGCCATCGATGGTATACCCTGTTTAGGCCCAAAAATGGTGACCAATGGCTTGTGGTCCGTGCGTAGTGTAAAACGTCGACCGTATAAATACTGATGTAATTTTTCAAAGCAGAACACAATAGCTAAAGCCTCCCGCTCGATCTGTGAATAATGTTTCTCAGCCGCATTAAGCGCGCGTGACACAAACACAACAGGTCGCTCCCGCGTTCCACCAGCGCCACTATAGTTGTGCTCGCACATCTGACTTAGTACTCCGCCTATGCCCCTCGAGCTCGCATCACAAGTTAAAAACAAAGGTTTATCAGGTTCGTAATGAGCAAGGACGTCGGCACTGATCAAAATATTTTTAACTCTTTTAAAAGCTGACTCACACTCAATGTCCCAGTTCCAAACAACTTCCTTCTTTAGTAACCTATACAAAGGTTCGAGTAAATTACTCAAATTTTTAACAAATTTTGCGTAGTAATTGATAGTTCCTAAAAAGGCCCTCAAATCGGTAATATTGTCTGGACGGGGTATATTTAATATACCTTGCACCTTTTCTGGATCCATTTTAATTCCATCGGCACAGATAATATATCCCAAATATTTAACCTCATCAGTCATGAACACACATTTCTTTTCCTTTAATTTCATTCCGTTATGATATAATCGCTCTAAAACTCTCTCTAAAATAACTAAATGCTCCCTAACATTGGGTGATCCAATAATAATATCATCGAGAAACACTTCTACGTTTGGAATATCGTTAAGGAGATTCGCCATAATTCGTTGGAATATTCCTGGACTTGACGATAAACCGAAAACTAATCTTTTATACTTAAAAAGGCCCTTGTGAGTATTAATAACTGTACAATTATCAGGGTCATCCAATTCAATTTGATTATATGCTTGTGTTAAATCAATTTTTGTAAATACCTTAGCCCCATTTAATTTAACCAATAGGTCATTTATACGTGGTAAGGGATATTTGTCCACCAATAGTACTGGATTTATTGTTATTTTGTAGTCAGCACAGATACGGAGTCCACCATCAGCCTTACGTACCGGAACCAGTGGAGTAGCCCAGTCCGCGCTGTCCACAGGCTCGATGACACCAGCACGCAGCATGCCCTCCAGCTCAGCGTCGACGCGCTCGCGTAATGCGTACGGCACCGGCCGTGCGCGGCAAAACACGGGCGTTGCTCCCTCGCGTAGTCGTAACCGAGCCTTGCCTCCCGTGAACCGGCCCAGTCCCTCCGTAAACAGATCCTTATATCTATGAAGTAATAGTTTCAATTGTTCATTACATGAGATACTGTTTTTCCCTTCTGTGCATATGACAGTATTTTGGTACAAAGGTATTTTAATGCCCAGTTCCGTAAGCCATTGTCGACCTAATAAAGAAGTGGTGCCACCCTCTATTACAAACAATTCCATTTGTTTAGATTTATTGCCGTATAAATTCACTATTGGCCTAAACACCCCTATTGGCTTTGTTATAGTACCATCATAGAATCTAAAAATTAAATTTGTTTTAACCAAAGGTCTATGGGTGAAACGTTGGTCATACATTTCTCTACTAATACATGATACTAAAGATCCCGTATCAACCTCCATATATAATTGGGTTTGATCAACAAAAACATTTATGCTCACCGGTTTATAACTATTCAAACTAAGTTGATGCAAATCTTCTAATGGCTCCAAGTCCTCCTCGTCTGTCAAAGGAGGCTCATCCTCCCCTGACTGGTCCTCTAGGTTTGACTCATTAGCTGCCCCCCTTGCTACTTGCACCTGGGCCTCCATGTTGTTGGTGTTAAATCGATCCTGCAACTGTCTCCCACCTGCAAGCATAGGACAAACCCGACGCAGATGTCCCTTCCGTCTACACCTACCGCAGATAAACCGAGAGTATCTGCAACCTTCAGTCAGGTGATCCGGAGCTCCACAAGCCGAGCAACATGTCTTCGACTCGATGGGTCCGTTCCATGCACGTACCGCCGGTAATCCGCGTGATCCACCACGCCCTCAGCGGCCCCGACTGCCCGACGGCGCCAACGCAAGTAGCGCTCCGGCTGCGGTGTCACCGCTACCGCCAGAGTTGCTGTTCCTCCCGTCCATCTGTTCAACGGCTGCTGCGTCTCTTCCCGCCGCTTCCATAGCACATGAAATCCTAACGGCATTTGCATAATGCAGATTTTCTTCAGAAAATAAACGTTGCCTGATCGACTCGCTTCGCAACCCACACACTAACTGGTCCCGTAAATTATCTTCTAAAGCCGATTTAAATTCACAGAATATAAACATCTTTTTTAATTCTGAAATGTACTGTGAAATCGATTCTGCGGCATTTTGTCTTCTTTGACGGAAACGATATCTCTCCGCCATGAACGACGGCTTGGGTTGTAAATGGTCCTCCATTAGCTTCACCACTTGAACATAAGTTTTTTCGCTTGGTTTTTCAGGACTTGTTAAATTACTAAGCAGTTCATACGCTTCATCACCCATAGCCGCAATCAAGGTTGGTAACCAAAATTCTTGCTTAAGACGCTGTGCCTCGTCAAAACAGGCAACTTTGAACAGTTTTTTAGCCAAATGTATACATTTTAGAGCAACAAAAAAAATATATGTTACTCTTGACCATATTTATGAGGGAACCTTCGGGCCCAAAACACGATTTGGAAAAAAATCCTGATAAAAAAAATCGAGAAGTTCTGATTTTCAAGCAAGTGTAACTGTATTACTGCTCAACTAATCTTGACTAAATTAATAACAGTGATGTAATATAAAATAATAAAGGGAACTGTCGGTTTTTTTTTTCGTTTTATTTACTATATTTGTAAGGATTCATGTTTTTAATGATAATTATTCGAACAAGTCGAACGAAACATCACGCCATTCGCGGCGTCTTGTCGCATCTCTTTTATTTCTACGCAGAGTGACAGTGACCGCTGAGGCGCGCTGCTAGATGGACGTATGTCACTTTTTTCCGCTCGCCGCTCGGATTTTTTCAATTAAATTTCGATCTGTTTTTTGTTGAAAGCTGTTTATTATATTTTATTTTATGATTAGTTTTTCGTTCGCGTAAATTTTTGTTCGATTTTAGTCATAAAAAGTGTAAATAAAAAATTAGTGATCATCAGTGGCGAAGAGTCAAAATTGTGGGTGGGGAACCTCAGTGGCGAAGGGTCAAAGTTCTGCAAAGGGAATCCGAAAACTTAAATAATGTAATTTTGTTTATTCGTCATTCCCGTTTTCAGCGATCCCGAAAACCAATAAAATGACCCCCATGACGAAAAAACTGAAAATTTCATCCGCACCATCTTGAAGTTTTTTTTTTACCAAATCTTCGTTATCAGCGACCCCTAAAACTACAAAAATGACACCAATGATAAAAATATCGAAAAATTTCGTAAGCGCCAACTTCATCTATTTTGTAAATTGTCAAGAATAAAATGTAGAGGAACCATAAACAAAATAAAAGTGATTTATCATATGTAAATAAGTCAACTAAAAAGCGCGAAAGATACCATATATGAAAACGTCTTATGTTAGAAGACAACATTTTGAAGAATTGTGTCGTGTAGAATTTATATATTTAGATTTTGCTAAAATCATCAAAAAAAGAAATAAAATTTATTTAGACTTAGATTGTTTTAATTTAGTGTATTCTTACTGTTCGTTCACCTCTTCATGCATATCTCCATCCGCCCCGTCCGTATGTCCACCCTTTCATTCGTCTATCCACGCACCCGTCTGTCCAGTAACCTAGCAGAAAGGGGGGGGGGGGGAGGGCAGAGGAGGGCCTCACAACTTCAAGAACAAAATACAAACATTAAGAAAAATAATAATATGTAGCTAGCACTGCTGTCTTTTTCGGGGATTCCCTCACAAACACTAGCTCAGCTATAGTATAATTCGGAAAAACTTTTAGTTATATCAAGACTGCGAAGACACTTAAAAGCCATTAATGATACAGTTTCTGAGTGGCTATCTTTAGACCTTTTAAAGTTTATTGTAGATAGGGTGATAGTCTGAGCTAAGTCACCCAGTGCTAGGCAAGACCACAGGGAGGCCCTGTGGTTTTGCCTAGCCTTAAACCCTCTTAGCATGCTACTGAGGGGTTCAGGTCTGGGCTTTCGGTTGAGGAGAGGTGGTCATACCTTGCCTTCCAACCATGTAAATGATTGATATGAAACTCTTTGCCCCCAACAATTTGCAACTGATGAAGCTACTCATGGTTACAGAAACTTGTTGACAAATGCGCAGTCATGCATGTGAAGCGAGATTATGGAATCCATGGGATTCCAGAATCTCCGATCCGATTCCTCTTCTCAACAGAAACCTACAAGTATTTGGGAATGTCAGAAGCATTAGGCATCAATACTGCTGACATGAAACAATCGTTGAGGGAACGCTCCTTTGGCCGCCTGAATAAGATGCTAAGCAGTCTTTTGTCAGGCGGAAACAAGTTTCGTGATAGGAAGGTCCGCGTACTGCTAACTGGCTTAGAAACCTCGACCAACATCTGAGGAGTCTTTCGTTTCGCAGCTGGATCAAGGGCTTGATTCAGAAAGCAGTAATTCTGGACAAGGCGCGTATTGTTAGGAGGTTCCTCTTTGAAAAACCCTGCAACGTACCACGCCAGTAAACGTCTACGCCAGTGTGTAATTGTCATTTTGTCCGGTAGGAGTCGCCAGCGGCGCTGGGCGCTGCGCGCTTAGCTACGGTGAAACGTTACCGTAGCGAGCGCCGCTTTCTTTACGCCACCTCGGCGGTCTGTCACCGCCAGGTGAGACCTCCGGTTGCCCGGAGGAGGCCCAGCGGATGACGACCTGTGACGGAGGTGACTTTGTTGGCGCATCCTACCGCTGAGGATGCTGGCCCCCGTCTGCAGATGCTCTCAGAGCTAGCCGATCGTGCTCCAGACTAGGGGCCGTAGTGTTTGAATTTGAGCGGCAATGTACTGTGTAACGCCGCCCATGTAAGCGAATGAATAGCTGGTCTGCGCCGCTCCTTCGTCGCGTGAGTTAGAATGCATGACTAACTCACTTTCGCACCCGTCGCTTATTTATATGGCCGACTCATGTTCGAGAAACTTCCACAACTTCCGTGAATCTCTAGGTAGTTCCTTAGGGGAAACCCATCCTTCGAGAAAGTTCTACAACCTTCTTGAACCTTCCAAATAGCTTTATAGTGGAACCAATCCTTCTAGAAAGGTCCAGAACTTTCTCAAAGTTTCTAGACATTTCCATTGTGGAACATTCTAGGATTATTCTCGAATCTTCTAGACATACTGGATCATTCTAGACTCGAACGTAATCCTAGAATGTTATCGTAAAGCAGGCAACGTAACACTGCCCCTCCTTAGACATGCTCGTCCCGAGCATCGTTAGTCCCGTAGTATCGCGCTAATTGCACGAGGTGCGCCTAAGATCGTACATGTAGATCGTACATGTACGATCTTAGGCGCACCTCGTGGACCCTTCTGTATTCGGTAGGTGACATCGTTGACCCTGGACAATCCTGGTCACGACTCATTATGGTCCATCCCATATGGTATGGTTTTGCTTGCAATTTCGGAGACTTACCTTTGCTACGCACTGGGTTATGCAACCACACCAGTGAATTCTCGTCGAAACCTCTTCTGTTCGTCTTCTGGTCATAACGGGTCTTCATCTTCTCAGACATGTTGGCCGAATTGTCAGATATGCTCATAGACATCGTTCAACTTGTTACGCAAGTCATTTGCATAATCTGTAACACTGCGTGGTGCATCGGGGGCAGTTCCAGTGATTGAATCTGCGGGTAACCGTAATTCCTTTCCAAAGTTCACGAAGGCTGGTGTCACAGCCGTACTTTCGTGGACTGCACTACGGTAGGACAGAAGAAACGGCTGTATGTGCTTGTCCCAATCCTATTGCCTGCTTGCTACGACTTTTGGCAGATTTATCTACAACATTTGGTTAAAGTGTCCCACCATTCCATCAGATTGTGGGTGGTAAGAAGTGGTTCTTGTTTTGTGGGTACCCATCATTCGGCAAGTCTCCTGAAATACTTGTGATTCAAAATTCCTTCCTTGATCACTGTGAATTTCTAAGGGTACTCCAAACTTCCTGAACCAATTTATCTGCGACAGTTGTAGCTTCTTGGTTAGGAATCGAACACTTCTGGCCACTTTGTGGAAATAATCCATGACAACCATTAAGTACTTGTTCCCACTTTCACTCTCTGAGAATGTTTCACCATTCCCAGGAGGCTCCAACGTTGTACACTTTTAATGCACCTCTCATTACACCTCTGCTGCGTGTTTGGGGTCTTTTCACAGCCGCACAAGTGCTACATTTACGACAACAGTCCTCCACATCTTCTCGACAGTGGATCCAGTAAAATTGCTCTCGGATCTTCATTAGAGTCCTTTTTACCCCCATATGTCCTCCTGAACATACATCATGGTAGAGCCGTAGAACATCCGGTACTTTGGCTTTAGGGACAACCATTTGTAGATGACACCTGTCCCCTCGAGCGTTTTCCCATTTACGGCACAAGACTCCATCCTGGATAACCAAGCTGTTCCATTGGGCCCAATAACTCTTCGTGATGGAACTCATCGCTGCCACATTACTCCACTTGGGTTTAGGAGCACCAGCTTTGATCTACTCGAAGATCGGTTTGATCTCTGAGTCATTTTGCTGAGCCTGCTGTAGGGTTTCCTTCCATTCATCACTGAGATTCGTTCTAAGCACCCTCACGGTTGCTACCTCCTTAGTCTCTTGCCTGGCACAGTGCTTAAAATCTTCAGGACAAGGTCTTCTTGACAAGGCGTCTGCGTTACCGTGAGTTCTCCCAGTGCGATGTTCAGTTATGCAGTCGAACTCTTGCAGTAGTTCAATCCACCATCATCACAATCCATGTCGCCACTTGTCCCTCCGGATTTTTGAACTGTAATAGCCACTTCAATGCAGCATGGTCAGTTCGCAGCTGGAACTTTCGTCCCAGCAAATACACTCTTTTGCAAAAAAAAACGGGCACCTAAGGAAATTACGTTCTAAGGACGATTTGAGTTATCATCGTTCTCTTGCCATGAAATTTAATTATTTGACGTACTCTGTATACTTATAATCGTGTAAATTAATACGCGTGAAGTGAACTTCGGCAATATTTTTTTTAAAAAGTCGATCATTTCTTTCAAACCGATGTACACGGCCAAACAATAAGAAGTGGTCGGCATAAAGACAAGAAGATTTTTTTACTTTTTTGATTAAATAAAGTTACAAATGTAAAAACCTAATAACGAGTGTGACCTCCTCTTGCCAAAATCACAACTTGAATCCTTCTGGGTATGCTTTCCACGATGTTTTTAATAACGTTTTGAGGAATACGTTCCCACTCTTCTGCAATGACTCGTTTTAGCTCCCTGATGTTTTGTGGAGCAGGTTGCACTCATCTTACCCGTCTCTTTAGAACATCCCAGACATGCTCAATTGGATTGAGGTCAGGAGTTCGATCTGACCAATCTAAACGACGGATCCCAACTTCTTGCATGTACGCTTCCACGTCGTCAGAACGGTGTGGGCGAGCATTGTCGTCCATAAAAATGGAATCTTCCCCAAGTACAGTCAATGCAGGTTGTGCATATGGAATTAGGAATTTCATTATGTACCGGTGTGCTTTTAATGTTCCATTTTCTATGAAAACTAACTCCGTACGCTGCGTCGAATTAATTGTTGCCCAAAACAAAACGGAGCTTCAGCCATAAGGAGTGATTTCTTCGAAACACACTTCCGCATAGCGTTCCCGTGGTCTTCGTAGCACTCGTCGGCGTCGGTCCTCTCCGCACAAAGAGATTCTAGCTTCATCAGAAAACAATACTTTATTCCAGTCCTCCAGAGTCCATGAAGCACAGTTTCGAGTAAACTAAAGTCGAGCAACACGGTGCTCACGGAGTAAATTAGGACCCCGAGCCGGGCGGTAACTCCTGATATTGGCAGCCAAAGCCTCCTCCTGAACGTCCACAAGCTAACTTCTACCCCTCTTCTAGTAAAGCATCAAGTGTGGACCTGAAGAAGAGCCTTGAGGCTCTTCTTCAGGTCCACACTTGATGCTTTACTATTCCGCAACGCCTGACTCACCAAAAAGCGGTCTCTTGGTTCTGTGCATCGTTTTCTTCCGAACCAGATCTTCTTTTGACCGAAGCGGTCTCTTGATACCGTTGCCAAGTCCTCTGGACAGTTGAACGACTCACATTTAGCCGCTGAGACACGTAAGTTTGCGAACGACCTTCTTCAAGTAGGGCTATAATTTTACCGGCCCTTATCGCTTTTAACTCATATCAAAAACTGGTATTTAATGTAAAAAGAAAAATTAAATTGTTTAATTTGCAAAGAGTTTTAAAATTTTAGTAATCAGTAAAAATATCGTTTCAGCAATTCGCGCCATTAGTAGAGCAATTTTACAATAATCAATATTTTTCTTTTGCTCATTTCAAAATTTAAATTTGGAACGTAAAGAATCATGCCAGGATGCTTCAAATGACATGCCAATACATTGTCAAATGAATAAAACCTCTTTCTTGTTATTTTTCATTGAAATAGAGAAAATATCTATGGTGCCCATTTTTTTTTTTTGCAAAAGAGTTTATTTACTGAAATGCTGCAATGTCTTTACAACGGCAGTACCCGTCGAGTAACGCAATGATTTCTTTCCGGTTTGGTTTGTTTAAAAATAGGTGTTTTGCACAGACGTTTCTTTAATTCCTGAAATGCGACATCGCAGCTCTTGTCCCAACAGAATTGTCGCTTTTCCTCAGTGAGTTTGTGTAGAGGTTTCGCAATGTCAGCAAAATTCTTTGCGAACCGTCGGTAGTAGGGGCAAAAACCCAAAAATACTCTGACCTGTGTCCTGTCTTTCGGAACTTGCCAATTCTTGCCGATTTGTATGAAATTGTGTGCATATCGGGTAGGCCTGAGAATCGTCCAAAATCTATTTTATTTATACACATAAAAAAAGTCCGCGCGAACGAAGTCGCGCGCAGTTAGTTATTATATTATAAATGCGAAAATTTTTATATAAAAAATTTGTTTGTTACCTCTTCACGCCTAAACCAATGAAGTGATCATCCTCAAATTCTGCATGTACGTTGTAAGGTGTACACAAACGGCCATAGGATACCTTTCATCCCGACAAAAAGTACTGATCCGAAGGAAAACAACAATAAATTTCTTATCACAATAGATGGCGCCACGTCCTATTGACAAATTCAAAATTTAATCGAACAATAAATTTTAAATTTACTTCTTTATTAAAAAATAAAACTGCACGCGTAGCAAGACCACTGTAGAAACGAGTTTTGTCTACGGAATAATCGACATAATGACAGATAGACAATGACAATGTGGCACTTTGTCGATTTTTCCGTCGACATAGCCCGTTTCTACGGCGGTCATGCTACGCGTGCAGTTTTTGGAGCATAGTCTGTAGTTCCAGGGCTGTGTGGGCAAAAAGGACCATGTCGTCGGCAAGTCGGAGATTCGTCAACCTCTTACTGCCGACTTTAATGCCCTTGGTTGTCCATGAGGCTGCTTTGAATTATTTATTATTCGTTTGACGAATCTACTTATTCGATAATATTTCGATAACCTTTTCTATAAAATAACAATCCAAACAACCAAACAATCCAAAATAACAATCAACCTATAACTTATTAGGAAAAAATAAGAAAACAAAAATATAAACATATTTAAAAAAAAATGCGATATTGAAATGTAGGTACATACCTTATATTAAAAAAATAAGATAAAAAAGAATTGCGTGTATTGAGGTTCGAACCTAGAGATCACCGCGGAAGCAATGTGCGATGTTGGCTAGCGGCGCGCTGGGCTATTCATACTTTTATAATGAGTTTTGAAATTAAGCTTCTATACATTTATTGACGTCGCACATCGACGTGATTCAAGCGGGGCACCCCGCCAGTAGGCGGGACTAAAGGGACTACTCGACGCCCCTCTTCATCTGCTTCACCCCCTCAAAAGCATGAAAGTCGCCTAGAAGAGCGCCTTAACTTGATTCACCATTAGGAACATTTCCATTCGTTCCACATACATGGCCCAATCACCCGATCTTAAATTAAATTCTGATAATTTCCCGATCGACATTTTTAAAGAATTTTTCACGCTTTCCTTTTTTTTATCCTCGTCGCCAGTGAAATGTATGATTAAAATAACGTGCTTTCAGTAAAACGATTTATTGGAGACAGCCATGACAGCCGCATCATCTGTCATACGCTGCTAACACACAAAAGCATAAACAATACCAGCCAGAATGTTTGTATATGGCCAGTACATACATTACATTTTGTAGGAAAAAAAAATTAAATTAATAAAAATTTAAAAAACCCCCGACACAAAAAACCTCTAAAAATCCAAAAATAAATTAATCCAAGCGTCGTAGCGTCGGCGGTCCGCTTTGTTCTGTACTCTAAGCGGTCTTCTTAGCGGTACCCCGACGCTACGACGCTTGGATTAATTTATTTTTGGATTTTTAGAGGTTTTTTGTGTCGGGGGTTTTTTAAATTTTTATTAATTAATTTTTTTTTCATGCTTTTTAAACTTATATTATTTTTTCTTAGCCTTGACTGTCCCACTTCTGTTCCTTGGCATAGGCCTCCCCCTTTCCTTCCAATTTTCTCGGTGTTGCGTCTCTTCTCGCTAATTAACGAAACCAAGGAAAGATATAAATTTATTTTAAAAATGTATTTTTTTGGGGGGAGGGGGGGTGCACCCCCCTCTCAGCAATGTCCATGGTGACAAGCGACAATATTTCAAATTTCAAATCGACTAACTGTGAAAGTTGTTTACATCCCTTCATCAACTAGAAAAGAGGTGATGATCTTCAAATGGCTGAGCAGATTTTCTCGAAACATAGCTAAGAACACTCTCGATTAAAATACCTTTCAAACGACACCACCTTTATCAAAATCGGTTCATCTGTTTAGGAGCTACGATGCCACAGACAGACACACAGATACACAGATACACACGTCAAACTTATAACACCCCTCTTTTTTGGTCGGGGGTTAAAAAACAATCTAATCTACTATCTATACTAATATTATAAAGCTGAAGAGTTTGTTTGTTTGTTTGCTTGTACGCGCTAATCTCAGGAAGTACTGGCCCGATTTGAAAAATTATTTCAGTGTTAGATAGCCCATTTATTGAGAAAGGCTATATGCTACATATCATTACGCTAAGACAAATAGGAGCGGAGCAGCAATTAATAATCTTTCAAAATCGGGGAAAATGTGACGCATACGAACTTGCGCGGGACCCACCATCCAACATAATTATAAGTTTTTCACCAGTAATTTATAAAAATACTAGTTGAAAAATTTATAATTATGATGGTTTAGAATGATGTACTGAAAACGTGTTAAGTATTTGTGCGTCGGCGTCCCTTGGACCTTGTATAGTCCATGCAACAATGTGAGTCTTCTGTCTTCAAACAAGCATAAATCCAGATCGCAGTCTTGATTTACGCCTAGAGTTAGTTGGACTGGTTAAAACCTCAGGAGTTAAAACCTAAGGCGTTTAACCTCACATTATTACATTTTTTTATCTTAAACACTTTTATAAAAGGCACACAAATACTATATAGGGTGACTGGTAATTAGTGACCGATACTTAAATTCGTGATTATACTCATGATAATAAACAACTTTCCCAAATAAACTTTTTTTATACTCATTCACTCCTAACACAATAAAACAACAGCCGTATGAAATTCGCGCGCGCGCGCCCCTGGCTTGTCAGCATGTGATAAAAGTGAATGAGTATAAAAAAAATATGTTTCTTTGGGAATGTTCGTTATCATGAGTATAATCACGTGTTTAAGTATCGGTCACTAATTACCAGTCACCCTATGTATCTCAGACTAGCTGTCTGGCGCAACTTCCTATGCGTCACATTTTCCCCGTTTTCGCAACATTTTTCATTGCTGCTCCACTCCTATTGGTCGTAGCGTGATGATATATAGCCTATAGCCTTCCTCGATAAATGGGCTATCTAACACCAATTTTTCAAATCGGACCCGTTGGATTCTATTCAATGCAAACAAACAATCAAACCTTTCCTCTTTATAATATTAATTTAGATTAACACATACTTTTTATTCCAACTGTACGATCTCGTGGGATAATTACTGAACTCCACGTGGGCTAAGCCACGGGACCAAGCAAGTAAGAAATTATTGAATTGAAGAAATCAATTACAAAACCTACAACTATCTCATAACTAACAAGAATCTCGGCCCTTCGACCAACCATTTAGCTTATTATAATAACCTCATGTAGGACGAATAAAATAAAACATATCTGTTTTAGTGACTTAGGATCATAAAATAAAATCCGCAATTTATCATCTCATCTGTTCTTGAGCTCACAAAAAGATAAGAAAATCCCAAACACATAATTTACCTGTCACCTGTGCCAGAAACCTCATAAATCCAACACAATATACATTTCAGTCTTTCATAACAGGACATAAAATACGACAAACACCCCTAGATGTATAGGTAATGTATATGAACCGAGCAAATAAAAAGGTCCTTCGGAATCTATTCTGTACAAACTAGTTCTATTGTGATGGAAATTACGGTCCTAATCAACTGGGTCTTACGAACTGGGGTATGTTTGTCTTGACTATGTATGGCTAGAGATGTATTGTGTTTTGTATGTTGTAGGTATCTTTGAGACGAGTTATGTAGGCCTTTTTCATACTAATGTTTCGGATGACGGCCACCACTAGGGCCATGAGGGCCGTAGCACGATTCCCGGGTTGGTTTGGTCGAAACCCAAATTGATACTAGGTTTTTTGCAACAGAAATTTTTCAGTAGCAGCCACGGAGTCCTGATTTGTGCCTGTTTGATGGCAATAGGCTAGCCCCCTATTACATGGGACTTAAACATAACTGGCAAAATGTGGGTTTACTATTAGGTAAATCGCTGTCTAACGCATCGAGGATTAAATGCTTCGTGTTATGTTATGTTTCGGACAAAATCGTAAGTTTTCAAGGATCGTTAGAACAAAGTTTATTGTTAAAAATTAGGCATATATTTTTTTTTATCTTACCTTCAACCATGATTTTTTAGCAGGTTGCTTCGCCTTTAATAAACATTCATTCATCTTCTATATCCGTTCGTTTTTCCAACTGTCTATAAAAATGAATGGCACTAAATAAGTATGTCCTGATTTCTACCATGTATCACCATTCTTTTTATAACCGCTGTCATTAAAATTCTTAAAAAATCAATATTTTTTATAAATATTCAAAATACTCACATTAACCCGTCCCCCAGGGAAGGTATAGCTGGTGAAAGGCGGGACCCTCTCGCGTACATACTGCAGCAGCTTCGTCCCGGTCCTCAAGAACTCGACCTTGTACAGCAACTGTGGGGGCACCTGATGCAGGCACCTGAGCGTGGCTGAGCCCCCCCGCGCCACCCACGCGGGTGACACCAGTCGGACATCCACGTCCGTGGCCTGACCGCTTCCTGGAGCAAAAATTTTAATTTGTAACTGCGTGCTAATAATGGAGGGGATGACCTGATTTTGAAGTGTGACTACTGTACTGTACTGTTCATACAAAGTATCATGTCAACGCTCTGAGTGACATAGATTGGTCAAAATTATCAAATTTTTTCGAGAGACGGAAAATTTCGTTAAAAACTTAAAAGTTCGAATACTCCGAAACAAGGTCGTCGCTTGTCCAAGGGGACGGCGATGTTGACCGGGAAGTAATGCACCGGATCAACTCAGTCAGGATGGATGAAATGGCGACAGGTCACAGGAACAACTTGTGACCCACGGATGCCCCTCAACTTAAAGGGGAAAATATACAAGTCCGTGATTAGGCCTGCCGTACTGTATAGATCGGAATGCTGGGCTGTGAAAAAGATGGACGAAAAACGATTGTGTGTAGCGGAGATAAGAATGTTGAGATGGATGTGAAGGCTGGATTTAGTAAGGAATGAGTATATAAGAGGAAGTTTAAAAGTGGCGCCTGGTATTGTCTAGCATTGATCAACAAATGCTTGTTCTTGAAATCTGGCGGTAATCTACATTCTTATAATAGATTTCGGCACAATGGACTAAACTAACTTACAACGGATTGAAGCAATATAATTTTTATTTTTCAGCCTTGTTGTACAAAAGTGGCCCAAAGGCGGATTGAATGCTACAAGGCAATCTCTACCAGTTAACTTTTAGGTCAAATAAGACAATATGCGACACAGTAAAAAAATAAACTATTTTGTTTACATGAATAATAATTGATTTATATAAATAAATTGGTACATACTATTACATACAGATAAGATAAACTAATATTATTATAATACATACAAATACTCCGAAATATGAGAAATCCTAAAATAATTACTATGACTAGATTCTAAGCAACAGTAATAGTAATACTGGGTTTTGAAAACCTAGGTACTATACTGAGCACGGAATATTTTATTCATCGCAAACAAATTCAGACTAGATTAGAAACAGATAAGGACCTAAACGATTTGAAATTTATTGAGGGTCGAAATAGATTTGATTCGAAAAAAAATGATACAAAATTCTAACTGAAAGGCAATCTGATTTGTACCTTACCCTAACTTTTCGACTCCGAATAAATAAACAGGCTAAAATATGTACAAAGGGAATGACAAAAAAAAGGCTTTTTGCAGGTTCTTTAATAATTTGACGGCACAGTTGGCATAGTGGCTAAGCGATTGACTGCTGCGTTGCATGACGCGGGTTCGATCCCCGCACAGAATAATATTTTTATGACCTGCAGAAAATTGTTCCGGGTCAGGCTATTTGTGTATGTGAGTTTAAATGTTTGTAAACGCACCCACGAGGACCAAATATCTGAATTGGGGTAGGACGTATTTAAAAACATTGTAGGACGTATTTAAAAACATTGCACGTGTCTTTAAATTTGAGGGTTTCCGTCGATTTTCCAGGGATCCTATAATCAGATTCTGACTTAGTTACAATAGGACCACTTCAGGAGTAAAAGATTTCGATTAAAAAAAGAATTTAAAAAGTCGGTCCATTATTGGTGCTGATATCGGTAAACATATAAGAATAAATACAAACAGTCTAATTGAGAACCTCCGCCTTCTAAAGGCGATTAAAAAAGAAAACTGTCCGAGCAAACAATAACGGCTTTGAAGCTAGTGCATATTGTCACCAAGTCAATTAAGTCTATAGTTCCCGAAGGTAAGAACTAAAATGAATTGTTTGCAGCAAGACAGCCGTTAGTTGTTTGCCGTATCTCAAGACCTTTTCGTTTTCATTATTTCTTGTAGATTTAGGTGGAAATTCAATTCCCTTGGAATATACAAGGCGTGTGTACATAATAAGGTCCCGCCTTCCCTAATGTTATTAACATACGACTCAAACGTGTCTCGGGCTGTTTGTTCGAGCAAACTAAAGAATAAGGGATTCTTTAACAAACTTCATGCTGGGATTTCCTTTTAAGAGCTAAATGTGCGGGAAATGTTTCTTTTTATTTTCCTGCTATCATGGCAATGGTCTTGATTAATCTGAAGAAAATTGTTTAAGTAGTTATTTAAACAAACCGTGGAAGGAAACGTTTGGCTATGTCTGAGCCCGACATTAATTGATTAATGGCTCTATTTGTTGTAGGTACACAAATAAAACATAAGCAGGATTATGTTTTATTGTTTACTGTACCAATCAAATTCCTTTGAGTTCTTTTTGCAAAAACAAGACCGGAGGTTAGTCTACTAATGAAAACATTACTGTTGTAATTCCTTCAAAATTCGCAAACAGTGTTTATTTTTCACAGCAACAAATTAGGTCTTTGTACCACAGGCATTTGATTAAAATATAGCTCAACGTTATTTGCCTAAGGTTCAAAATTGTTTGTCGAGATTATTATTCACGGATTCCCAGTATCATTTCCATGCGAACACACGAACATCCGTGATGTCACGACTTGTTGCGATACTGTGAACACTGCGATATACTGGGGTTAGATAGCGGCAAATGTCTTGAGGGTTGGTAAGACGTATAGAGCATACAGCCTCCCCGTGAGGGGGTGACATCCGGGAACGTGCATCCGGTGTACGCATCACCGACACCGGACAATGAACGTGTCGCGCGGGGTTGCCAGATTGTGCAAATTTGATTACGGGGCTACATTTGGAAGTAGGACACCGGGTCGCTGGGATCTGAACTATGGAACACCTTTATTGTTTTCCGTCTTTTGTTTTGGAGACAATCTCGTTATTTCTGGTGCTGGTAATATGAACATTGCAACTGGGTTTTTATTTTGCAAGTCAAGCTTGATCTAAACTAAACCCGGTTTTACAAAATCAACGCAGCTTTTAATCGAGTTTGCATGTTGATAAAAACACAATTGTGTTATCGTAATTTGCTTACCTTTAGGTTTTAGTAGACTTTGTGCCAGATTCCTACAAATTCGTACATATGCAGGTTATCTTTGCGTTAATATACATTTCCCATCTACTGGCATCTTTTTTACTTACTAGCTGTGTCCGCGATTTCGTCCGCGTGGAATTAAACAAAATAATTATTTAGTTTTATCATAATAATTTTAGATTTTTTCTAAAATAGAAGTAGCCTTTTTTTCGGATGGGAAATTATCAAATGACCCCCCCCCTTCTCTGAACATGGATGGGTTTTAATCAGACTTGTACTGATTAAAACCCATCCATGTTCCTTCTTAGCCCTTTGTGTTCCAGGGCCACGGTATCCCTTTCGAACAGTCCCGCAGCCCTGGCTGAAAGTTACTCCTTATTACATCAGCTATATGCCAGTGAAAGTCCCGTCGAAATCCAGCCCAGCCGTTCCAAAGATTAGCCGGAACAAACAGACAGATCGACAGACAGGCAAAAATTCTAAACAATGTTATTTTGGTATATGTAACGTATATACATTCCTAATATGCATGAAGTTAAAATGCGGTATGCGGTTATTTTAATATTACAAACAGACACTTTTTATGTTATTATTTGTTTGTATGTATGTATATGTATGTATAGATGTAAAGATTGTTGTTAAAGTAACTCAAAACATTTATTTCTACATCTGTAGACATTTGCTAACAAGAAAAACAATCTAAGCCCGAACCACACGTAACAATAAAACATGATCAGAATACCATTACTCCTCTCCCTCTCCTTAACCTTACAACTTGTGAAACGCAAGCCTTCAACACAGAATACCCGTAAATTAAATAAAAGAAGCTTCCAGTGGCTAGGGTTACAATCCTACCAGATTTTTCCGGACATGTCCCGTTTTTAGGATTCCGGAACTCGAAAGGAAAAAACGGAACCCTTATAGGATCACTTTGTTGTTCGTCCGTCCATCCGTCTGTCTGTCAAGACCCTTTTTCTCTGGAACGCGTTGAGGTATCAAGCTGGAATTTATATCAAATACTCAAGTCTACTGTCCCTTGGAGCTGTTTGCTGCTTGAAAATCAAACTTCTAAGCTAACGCGATCAACAGATACAGCAGTTTATGCCGCAAATTTTCGACACTCGCATGGGAATCAAAACCTACAGGGTACTTACCGTGAAATCAGAATCATAAAATTTGGTACGAAGCAACGTCTTATAGCACAGATAAAATAAAAATTGCGAAAACAGTAAATTTTTAGTTACGTCATATAATAAAAATATTTTTAATAATTTTAAAAATATATTAATTTTTTTTTCCCTTCAACATGGTTGAGTTGAATGACGGCTGATACATGCGTCATGTTCGTGAACGGGCACTGTCAGTTGTGGTCATCTCTTAGCTGCCACGGTTTATTTTATTTTTAACTTTATTTTCGAATTATTGATTTCGTCTTTTACTCTGGACTTACCCGTATTTCTACATCGTTCTCACATACTAGTAATTCTCAACACGATTGATGTAACCAAGATTTTGTAACATATTTTGATCTAAAAGAGTATCCATGGACTTTCTTGCCCATTCTTCTCCATAGAGATCTACGCTTTGGAATGGGCAACTACAGTACTTTCACAAGTTATTATGTCTTGTGACTGGGACTGTAGCTTCGCGTTCTTCTTTTTTGTTCTTTGACTTTCAAAAGTGCCTGTAATGGTCTAATTGAAATAAATGCTTTGAGTTTGAGTTTGAGTTTAAACTTACCTACCTACAGGTTTATACGGAAACCTCGGTGCGCGCGTCCGACTCGCACTTGGCTGGTTTTTTATTTGTCACTTACTGTTGTTGCTGTTAGCGTGTCTAATCACACTGCTAGACAAAGGCCACTATACACGAATTTTAGTTCTTTGATTCAGAGCTAATGAGGGCCGTCTAGCTTGTCTCTGATCAATCATCTTCTCGACACTAGGTCTGCTATTTCGCCTTCTGTCTGTACCAGGGCGCCTAGTAGTAGTTAATTTGACATGCTGCAGATAAGCTAGCTAGCTAAGCGGCTAGCTCAGTCCCACTTCAGTTTAGTGACTGCTTTTCGAGCACGTAAAGGAGTATTTTTCCAAATTAAATAATTATATCTACAAAAATAAAAATTGCAAAGCTTAAATGTCGGATTTATTTTACAAAAGTAAAGGGTTTGTTATGTTTGGCTATTTTGAAAATAGAATAAAATGGCGGAAGTAAGACAGTTCAAATATTTCGAAGCCATTTCGAAATGGTAACCCTACCAGTGGCCGAGCGAGAGACCCCAGTCCCACGTGCGTGAGGTCCGGTGTAAGACCCCGCACTCACAACGTAATGGATTTTTAAGTGTTTTAAAGGATTTTACTACACCACAGCTCGTTTTTACGTTATTCAACTGTAAGTGTTTATTCATGTTTCATGAGATGGTGTTCGGATTTGAAGGTTGGGAATTTGAAGCGAAGTGTTTCTGGAGAAAGTTTTTGATGTATTTTTTTAATTTAGAACTTATTTTAAATTAAAGATACATCACTTGATTCATTATTTGTATTGAATCTACAAATCGGTCTCGCAACAATAGAAATAGTACATTTTGTAGTAGTTTTTGTAGTCATAAAAGTATGGAAACTTTGTCATTGCAGCCGTAGAGGAAGAGAATATGGAGCTAAGAACTGCAGTGACATTTGCCCACGTATACCGAACGATGTTTTTCAATACACTTACAAAGAAATAAAATTCTTAGTTTATACTAATAAAAAAACCTTTTCGTCATCGAAAAGGTTGTTTTTTCATTAATCACTATAAAACTATGATTTGATTTTCTTTTTTTTACGTGCGTTTGCAGGTTAAAGGAGGAAGGAATGGTATGAAGCCGCAATGCAGCCTAATATAAAAAAAATAGCAAAATTCAAATACTTTTGAATTTAGAATATAAATAAATGTCAATTCGTTGGAAAAAATAATATAAACACAATTTAAATATTCTTAAAGTATTAAGGTTTAAAGTCATATACACCTCTTTGCTGATATTAAAAAACACGAGTGTGAAACACTGCATTCTTAACCGTAGTGCGATAAGAGCCAGTTTTCGAGGAAGCGTATTGAAAAATAATTTGTTAATTGACCATTGTCGAGAAGTTATTAACCTATTATTAGATTTTTTCAGACCATCATATTGAAATGTTAAAAATGAACCATACAAAATTATGAGGTTACACATTAGTAAAAAATCCTGTATAAAAGCAATCTAAATCGTACCCAACACAGATACAGATTTCTTTTAGAAGAAACGAGCTTCTCACAAAATAGAAAAGTTTTTCAAAAACAATCATCCGTTTCAGTTTCACTGAATAGAAATCTTTTTTCGGAAGCAGAACCTACTTAAAATTTATGAAGAGACCTTTTTTTTGAGCTAGCTCACATATTTTTTGAATAAACCCTGAATGCGTAATCTCGGAAACCGTAGAAAGTCTCATTTGAACATTCACATAAATAATAGGTGTCCTCAGTGGACTTAATAAAAAACGGGCAAATGAAATGAAATCGGACACTGAGAGTTCCATACTGCTACATTCCTTATTCTTATTATTTGCCAAGAAATACACCACTAGAATTATTTTTTTCTGTACTTTGAATCTAACTTGATTTAAATTACAGTTTTCAAACTAAAAACCTAATAATTACACAGGCATATTTATGCAGTCAGTATTTTACGCTTTGTAAATAAATAATAATAATAAATATGGCCAATTGAATGAAACTATAAAAAAACATAGTCTTAATCAAATTATTAATATATTAATTCTATACACATCTCTTGACAGCTGTCATTTTAAGTAAGAGAAATAAAAAAAAAAAACTGTGAAAAGTTTAAAAAGCTAGCTATTGTTGTCCTTACACGGCTATAATGCCTGACAAATATTCAAACAAGTGAATGGTAAAAATCTGAAAGTATAATTAATAATTAATAAATAATTCTGTTTTACAAAATTAGGAATCAGTGAAACTCAATGTTGTGTTGTTGACCAGCATTTTATTGCTTTCTTACTTTTACTGACAGATAACTGATGTTATAAGGAGTAACTTAAGCTTCTTTTATTAACCCCCGACCAAAAAAGAGGGGTGCTATAAATTTGACGTCTGTATCTGTGTCTGTCTGTGGCATCGTAGCTCCTAAACGGATGAACCGATTTTGATAAAAGTTGTTTTGTTTGAAAGGTATTTTAATCAAGAGTATTCTTAGCTATGTTTCGAGAAAATCCGCTTAGCCGTTTGAAGATTATCACCTCTTTTCTAGTTGATGAAAGGATATAAACAACTTCCACAAGTAGTCAATCGAAATTTAAAATCTTGTCACTTGTCACCATGGGCATTGTCGAGGGGGGCTGCACCTCCCCAGCCCCCAAAATTTTAAGTAGCGAATAGAAGCGCAACCCCGAGAAAATTGGAAGGAATGGGGGAGGCCTATGCCCGGGACTGGGACAGTCAAGGCTAAGGAAAATAATATGTATAAATTTAAAATAAAATTTAAACAACCCCCGACACTAAAATCCTCTAAAAAGACAAAAATAAATTAATCCAAGCTTCGTAGCGTCGGGGGTCCGCTTTGTTCTAAGCGGTCCCCCGAGGTTTTTAGAGCCGGGGGTTTTTTTTTTTTTTTTAAAGGGTTGTGGTTTCGTGCAAAAAATTAAAGCCCATGAAATTTTTAACAAACCTCTACCTTCTCAAATCTAGGTACGAAACATCAATCAGACATCCTAACTGTTACAATCTCATTACCAAGATGAGAGCCTCCTGCTACAAGGCTAACAAGATTATTACATGCTCATACGTTGGCAACGCTGTAGTCTCCTGAGGATCGCCACGCATTCGACATGCTTCATGCATCAGGTACTCCCTGGGGGGTAATAAGGTTACCTGGCGTTGAGGGCCGGGAGATAAGCGGTGGGGTTGGAAAAATGTGCGTTTTAAAGTCGGCTTTGAGATATAAAAAGTTTTGAGAGAGAAATAGAAATCGCAGGGACTTGATGTGCATACAAAATGACAATAAATAGACACACAATTTATAACTAATATTTATAAATACAAAAGGACGGAAATTGATTTATAGCAAATTTTAAGTTTTTTAACTCACTAACGCTATCTAACGCACTGGAATCCGCGATATTTACCATGTTTAATATTTGTTTCCAGCTAATAAATTGTTAGCGGTTTAATTTTAGAATCTGTACGAGTATTTTTCGGTGTAATTACTAGACAAGAGACCAGAGGCCACCCGAATCGGTATGTCAACGTTTCAGTAGAAGCTGACATTGCCACCTGTTTGCCGTCGGTTTCAGATGAGTACCTAATGACTTTGAATGTAATAAAAATTGTTTGGTATTATTTTACTGATTGCCTTAATTTGAAAGTGCTTCTATCTACGCAATCATCACTGGTTGTTTCAAACGTTAAGCCACAAATGCCTTGCTTGTTGTTTGAAGGTCTGATTATTAAGAGTTTATCGAATACAGCATCGAAAAGACAGGATTTAAAACAAAAAAAAAATAGACTTTACAAAACTAACAATAATAAAAAAAACTTGCAGTTCAATAGTTCGAGTCACAAATACTAATTTAAACGAGATATCGGTATACAATCGCTTGTTCCATAGCTTCAATTTCAGATTTCTCAGTAATAAAGGGAATAATTCCAAACTTAATTAAAGTAGTGTGCTCAAGAACAATAAATGCCAATAAGTTTTATACGAACTTATAGCTTTGCCTTCCAAAGTTTCAGTAGAATTTGTAAAGTATGAAAGCAAAATATTTCTAGTGTTTTAAAATTAAATGCGGTTTCAGACTTTTTCTACGAGAATAAGGTCGTACCGGCTTACGTGCATACACGAAAGCCACATTTTGCGCTTCAGAAAGCGAATGCGCTTTTTACGGCGTTCAGCTAGCTCGTACATGTTTCGCAAGTGGCAAAAGCCGCGCGTATACGCGCTTCTAAACACGCTTAAGATACGCTTATCTGAAACTGCCCTAAGTTCCGCCTATACCGGAGTGTTACGGACGCAAGAACTGAGGGCCCCGTTCATGGTCTCTAGTGATATGACTACCATCAAGCTACAAGCGCACGTCACTTGTTTCAGTCAAGTGAGCAGGTATCGTTACGGTGATTCGATGCATGCATATAGAGGGAGATCCCGTGACTGGCAGACCTTTGTCATTTTTTAAATGCTGAAACTTTTTCTGTTGAAGTAGTGCAGCTTTGGCAGGTAACAAATTTATGCTAAATAGCTGCTAAGTTATGTCATACTATAAAGCGTGATTTATTGATAGTACATAGTATGATGATTGACCTCCTCCACTGCCAGACACTTTGTGTGGTGAACACAATATTGTTACTTAATAATACTATAACTCTTCTATTTGAGAGCTATTTAGACTGAATGAAATAGTGTTTAGTGGTATCGTAGTCACTTTCGTTGCGGCAATATGGTAGTTTACATTTCAAAGCATGTTCGATAAAACGACCTCATTATAACTAGCATTCGCGTTACTTAGGTACAATGGGCTATTAAGACCTAGGAGGCTAATTGGAATTATTATTTATTGCACTTTTGTAGATAAAATTGTTTGCTGGACTTTTTTACGTTACTTTGAATGAATGAGTATATTAAATAGTAAAACGTTTTAATAAATGGAAGAAGCTTGTAACTATTTATATAATAATTAAGATAAGGTAAGGAATTATCTTGTAGCTATTCACAAGTAAGTTTAATTACACAAAGTAATATTTGTATTACAATATCGTGGTCAGATTATCCTGTTCATGAAGTTTTGGTTCAGGCCTCGTCTGATGAGACAAAATTTACCATACCGTTGTTAATTTTTGTTCTTTTTTTAAATCTGGAAGTGGGCCCCTACCCGCAAGGCCCCTTCCTATATGAAACTTTTTGGCGTTCTCTCATCACGCCCCACCTACTCAGCTGTCATTGAGAATAAGCTTGCTTGAAACCTAACCGTAAGCTTTCTTCTCTTCTTCACAGTTCCAAAGCCATTACTAATCTAGTTTTGAAGTATCAGTATTTATTTTAAACTGAATAGTCGTGCATTTGGCCCCAACTCGCCTGATGTAAAGAGATAATATGCCTTAGGGTCGAGCACGCTTCCCTAAATAAACCGATTCACATGAAATTTAAAAACGGTGAAGGAAAATTCGTAAGGAAACCGGAATGTCCTAAAACTAAAAATTCGTAGACAAGTGACCTCTACCAACCCGCACTGGGGCCGCGTGGTAGATCACAGCCCACTCCCTCTCATAGAGAGGAGGCCTGTGTCCCAGCAGTGGGAACATTATAGCCTGATGATGATGATGACACGAAATTTGAAAATGTCCTGATTATAATGAACGGGAACAGAGAATACGGCAGTGATATCTACAGACTGCCAGTTCGCACAGTACAAATATGGAAGCATAGCTCTTTGTTCGGGTCCGTGGAACTAATATACTACTATATTCTATAACGGTGACGCTTCACCGTATCTCTGCTTGTCCGATGGTAGAATGGAGATCATCCTACTGATCTCTTATATTAAGGTTATACCGACAGGCGTCAAAAGATTTACGGAAAACGTGACTTTTCTTAAAAACCACGGACGCTAAAATTCAAGTAGTTAGTTTAGTCTCAAAGTCTAAATTCTTGAAAACGATATAAACTGGATTTACTTTTTGATCTTGTTTAGATTAAATCGCCTCTTTGTAAAGTTTTATTTAAGTGTTCTATGAGAACAAAGATGTTATAAAAAACATACAGTATTTTGAAATTTAAATCAATTCCTGAATAAAATTACTGAATTTTGTTGTTCTCATTTAGGTGTTAGTCGAAAACTGTTTGAGAGTAGGTATATACAAAATTCTTCCCCATAAAGGATAATAGTAAATGTAAGGAAAAAAAAAGAAAGAAAAAAAAAGAAAGAAAAAAAAAGAAAGAAAAAAAAAGGAAATTCGTAATTTTCTCGATGGGAAACTCCGATATGGCAAATAATGTTTTAAACAATGACTTAAGAGTGTTTACGCCTTACGACATTTCATACAAACTTTCAAGTCCTTATTTTCCGAAATGACTGAACCAATTTTAATGAAACTTAAACGCATAAGCAGGATACATAGGTCTAAAAAATGACTAAAAACATTTTGGAAAAATAGTGTTACAGCTAAATTAGACCGATTATAAATTATCTATAAAAAACATCAATTTCCAATTATCTTTTTTTTAAAGACATTTCGAAAATTCTCCTCAAAATCCTGGTTATGCGTGTTAAGTTTCATTAAAATTGGTTCAGTCATTTCGGAAAATAAGGACTAGAAAGTTTGTATTAAATGCCGCAAGGTGTAAAACGCTTCTAATACATAATATACACTCACATGATTTGAATATCCTCCACAATAACGAACAAATGAAGTCCTACAAAAGCTCCTCATTATAATAATAGAACTATCGTTATTCCCCCGATAGTGATTGAAACATGGCTACAGCTAATATCTTGACCGAAATTCAATTTGTTTGAAAGCAAATCCGTGTTGCCATTTAAATAATTCATTACCTGCTACCGTTCTATGTTTACTGGCAACCCATATTTTTGGAGAATAATAATGATTATGGAGTTTGATTAGAGGTGTTCCGAATCTGATAAAGTTGATGAATGTATTGCTTGTGTTTGTGATAATTTGGGTAAAAACACAAGTTAAAAAAAAACAATACCTTCAAAATGTTGAGTAAACTAAATTATTACGTCGGTAATATTTATTGAGTTTTCGGAACTAAGTGTTCCTCTACTATTGAGGTTTTATTTGACCAAATTTGATTTTAATTAACCATTTCGTAAATTAAAAGGTGACCACTAAGAATTAGCATAGTAAGGGGACGGCTGCGCAAACGTAGACACTTTTTGTTACTGGCACGGCACACCGTTACAGGAAACCGTAGTTGTAGGGTCCTGTAGCGGCGACCGGACACAGTTTACGTCTGCGTAGAGACTGGTTGATTTCATACTGATTATATAGAAAAAAAATCGTTTGTGTCTTGTATCCGACACAAAACACACGTTTTCGCAGCGCCTCATCATCATCATTAATCATTTCAGCCCAAAAGACGTCCACTGCTGGACATAAGCCTCCCCCAAGTGTCGCCACATTGGCATTTTGGAGGGTTTTGCCATAATCGCCACGCTTGGCAGGCGGGTTGGCGATCGCAGTACGGTTGCTACAAAAGTAGAGAGAACGCTGCTGCCCATTCTCTGGCAAATCCCTTAGTCGCCTCTTACGACACCCATGGGAAGATATGGGATGGTGCTATTCTTTACGTCCGACACCATACAGACCGCAGCGCCTAATAATGTTTAAATTAAGGAAAGTAATAAAACTTTATCACAGAAAAAGAATAAAACTTAAAACAGAACAGAAAGTTCATACAAAATTCTGAAGAGTAGACTCAAGAGAGAACAAACAGTAGCCGAATAAAACCTTGATTTACTAACCTTAAGCAATTTATAACTGGTCCAGTTTTGCAGACACAAATTTATGGTATTCTCTCCCCACAATACGTCTGCCATCTGACCTTCGTCACCCAATTAATCCAAAAACCCAATATTCGTGTTGTTGTAACCCATCTCCATATAATTAACCTTTGCCCATACAAAAACCCAACTAATATACAAAAGCACGATAGCCAATCAATTGTCAGGATTAGACAGGGGCTCCCCACAAACAAATCGTATACATTTCTCCTTAGAAGTAGAAATAGTGTGTCGGATAAAGTCCATCTACTTAGAGACTGCGGCCCGTTAAAAAATTCTGAGAGACTTTTGCCCCGAAATGGTCACTAAACTGTCTGGCAACCGCGAGAGATATTGTTATTCACATCAGAACAATAAAGTCAAAAATCATAGTCGCTTTGGTAGTAGAAAAATAGTGCAGTATCCAGTAAAGAATATCCACTTAAACTTGGCATCCTTTGAAAATAACAGCGAGGCTTTTGCGACCGAACTTACATACATGCTACATGTCTGACATCCGCAAGAGATATTGTTATCTCAATGTGGCGCATCAAAACGACAGGTTAATTACCTACTTCATAAGACATACAATTCCTACAGATCACTTCGGTGTATCGTCACTATTTAAGTGAATAGACTGTATCAAGTGTGTATCAAGTAAGCTGGCAACATAATATATTTTTTCCGTCGAGCTCGATTTGGGTCGGGTGATATGGCTCATGGTTCGGTTGCTCGCTGCAACTGACACGCAACTTACTATATTGGGAATTTGGGAACCTTCTGCTAGGTTTAACTCGACGGCACATTAGGCTCCGGCTAATGTGTGGTTGGATAAATCATTTTGGACTGCGAATGCTAGACTATAATCTTAATGTTGCTATAATTTGAATGCATGCATATGAGTTGTTTCTCATGACACGCCTCTATACTATGTGAAACTGGTAAAATATTATAAAATTAAAAAAAAAAAAAATACTCCAAAATAAAGATAACGAAAATAACAAGTTGGGTTAAACCAAGAACTTTCTAAAAATATATTTCCGTGAAACAAAAATGTAGAACGTGCCTTTTATGTAGCCCCCTTTTTTACAAAATGTGCAATTCATACAAGCTACTAACAACAAACAAAACAGACAAAGTTTCGATATCGAAGAGGAAACAATTTCTGGCCAGATAAGGCATTATGTGTAGCGAACCATGGATCAATGGTTAGTATCGGGAATTTATATGTATTTCGAAACACCATGGGAATTTCCTTTGCGTGAGCAAGAATTTTCAATATCTTTCCTCCTTATCAATTTGTGGAAAGGTTGCACTGTCATTGTTTCTTGAAAAAAATAATGCATTTTAAAAAGTCACGGTACAAAATACCTGAAATTGTTTTAAATAAGACTCCCGACTTCAGCACGTAGAGTTTTACCTGCTGAAGTCAAGGGCCGAAACATTTCCACTCTACTGCCTTCTGTCATAGGCAACGCTTACCCTCACTCTACGTGAGACCAAATTGGAATCCTAAAGTCCCTGAATATTTCACAAGGCCGGCCCTAAAGGTCATTCCAACCCGAGCACAAAAATAAAAACAATTTACCGTCAATCTGATTTTGGACCCCTAAAATCAAAATCCGAAACTGTCGCCCAGTAAATGAACGTTACCCAATTTGACTCTAGGGACTGTCAATTACTGGGGGATAGGACTGACCTACTGTGGCTTAATCGTTTTCGTCTTCACATTCCAACGGCGTCAATGGATCTTAATTTACTCGTAGGGATTGTCCTAATTTCCATTTTAGTATTGGGACAACCCTAATGCAAGTTCGTAGCCAAACGTTTCAGATAAGTCCTCACTCGGGGGAAATTGTATCTAAGTCGGTGAACGTATCAAAAATTGCTATCGTACCTTTGGTGACATCGGAAAATCGAGAAATAGGATCACTTTTATATTTTTGTAGCGTTTAGCGTGGATTTTAAGCTTAAAAAGATTATAGAAGCTTATGTTAGTACTATACACCAATTTTGTTGAAATGTGAATCATTAAAATTGGGTAAGCAATTGTATGGTACTCGAAACCGGCCTGCGAGTATGATTAGATGTATGAACTTAGACGGGGAGAAAGGAGTATTTGTTTAGAATCGTAGCAGGTGGCGTTCTGTAGTTGCAGCACCACCTGCAGCATTATCACGCTGCTTATTGATTCGGCTGAATAAAAACTATTCCGTTCGTGTAAGTCGAGCTCATTTTTAATTTTTTCTTATTTTGGTTCAAACTTAAAAGTATGATCATTCCATTGGATGACAGAGAAATTTTTTTTTGTCAATTGGCGACGTATTTTCTTAGAAGAAACATACATGGTATTCTGATTAGAAGAATAATAACTAAATCATTGTGTCGAATCCTATTCATCTTTTTCCTTTACTGTCTGCAATCAGTGTAAAGTTGTGGCTGTATCTATAAGCACCGTACTAAATTGTCGGTTGCGTAAGACTGTCTTTTACAAAAAACCGGTATGTATTTAAAACATTTAAAATTTTAACTGCTTGGAAGGTTCTGTTTTGAGTATTATGGTGTTCATTTCCTTTTATATTCTCACAATAGATTCGCTCAGAATCGGTTCAAGGAATACCCAATTAGCTGTGGACTGATGTTCCGAGATATTTCAACGCCGCGACTCAATTCCGACTGAGTTTGGGAAGCGTGTGCTTGCGGGTGACTCCGTAATTTACGAGCGAAGACCCTGAAGGACGTCGTGACATCGCTCCGCGTCAAGTTATCCCAAAATTTTGTTCTTACCAACTTTTTATAATTTGTAGCAATAGCGAAGTACTTATTGAATAGTTTTTTATACTATCGTTTTATAATCTCAGCTATTCGTGTCAAAAGGTCGCGGAATGAACCGTTTTCGATATTTTATATAAGCACAACCCCTTCTTACCTATAGGCATTATTTTTCAAAATCACAAATTTTATTCTTTTCTAGACAATCCATTTCGCAACTTTACTGAAAGTCATTTTCACATGTCAGTTTTTTACATCGCCAATCCTTTTTTTTTGCATTTTTCTTTTAATGGAAAAATTAAACGTGACACATGTAGTGACAACATTTTTTTTTTTTTACGCGACACACCCAATTGGAAAAAAACGTGTATGTAAGTGCGTGCTAACAAATAATCATGCAATTTAAATCCAATAACCACTTTTCTTTGGCTTATTGCAATTCAAAAGGCTCTTTTCACACAAAGAAAGACCTTCCCATTATAGTAACTACCTTTTTGTTAAGTTTACTTTGAAACAATGATTAAAGTACACAGTGCCTGCAGTTTGCGATGTAAATCAGTTGGATGATACGGTAGTTAATTTGAATTTATAATGAATTTAATGAATTCACTATCTACAGAACTTGGTTACTTAGATATGCTAATAAGTGTATTGTGTGGAAGTATGCTTTCACAAGTTTTCTTTAGTAAAATAGAGCAGTCAATTTTAAAGCTATATTTTTGGAAAGTTAATTCTGCAGTTTTAGTGTGGATTTCAGAATACAGTCTCCATGCTTATGAAAGTAAAAATTCCTTCCTAAATTTGAAAAAACAATGCCTTACTTTAGCGATCCGTAAGACTCATTAGGGGATATTATAAGGTCACCACACATGACCTAAAGATTGACAATTCCAGTTTGTTGGCCACCGACATTATTATTTTACAATTTTATAATATATATCGTAGGTACGCAAAATGTATCTAGGACGTAGAGTAGTGGACAGCAGCCTGATATAAAATATAATAGGTCTTTACCTATGAAATTGCCGTATTGCAGTACAGACTTTTTCAAACAAAAAAAAGTTTTGATTGGCTATGAGTTCTAAATTCAAATTAATTTTGTTTTAAAAATATGACATTCTATTTACAAAATCAGTCTTTTGTTTATTGATTAGCGTTGTATTTTCATTACATTTCAACATTTTTCCTCATAATGGATACTTTGAAATTTCGTGTAATTATGGAATATGAGTTCCGTCGTGGCACCAACGCGGCACAAACGACCCGTAACATCAACGACGTTTACGGAGAGAACTGTACAAACGAACGCACAACCCGTTATTGGTTTGCTCGGTTCCGTTCTGGGAATTTTGACTTGAAAAATGAACCTCGTGGTCGTCCGGAAACTTTGGTCAACAATGATGAATTAAAGGTGATTGTTGAAGCTGATGAAACTCAATCTACAGCTGAGCTGGCAGCAGCTTTTGATGTTAGCATTAAAACAATATTGGTCCATTTGCGACAGATTGGCAAGATAAAAAAGCTTGATAGATGGGTGCCCCACGAACTTAACGATCGCCAGCGCAACGTACGCGTCGAGACTTGCCTTGCGCTGCTTAACAGGCACAGAAATGAAGGAATTTTGAACCGAATTGTTACGTGCGACGAAAAATGGATTCTTTTTGACAATCGAAAGCGCTCAGCAAGTTGGTTAGATCCTGGTTCGGTACCAAAGCAATGTGCAAAACGAAAAATGACCCCTAAAAAGGTGATGGTCACAGTTTGGTGGTCTAGTGCTGGTGTGATTCATCATAGCTTTTTACAAAACGGCGAGAGCATTACTGCAGATGTGTACATTGAAGAACTGACCACAATGATGGCGAAACTCGCACGTCTGCAACCAGCTTTGGTCAATCGGTCGTCTCCACTGCTACTTCACGACAACGCGCGGTCCCATACTGCACAACAGACCGTCTCTAAGCTGCATGAGTTGGGTTTGGAAGCTCTCCCTCATCCGCCATACTCACCAGATCTTGCGCCTTCCGACTATTACTTTTTTCCAAAATTTGGACAACTTTTTAGCGGGAAAAAAATTCAATTCCCGAGAGGCAGTACAAAACGCCTTTGAAGAGTTTGTTGTCTCCCGTCCAGCTGATTTTTTCAAGAAGGGCATCCATAAACTGCCACAGCGTTGGCAAAGATGCATTGATTGCAGGGGTGATTACTTTGAATAAAAGAAATAAATAAGTTCGAAAAAAAAAAATACTTTAACTTTTTTCAAACAAAACGGCAATTTCATAGGTAAAGACCTAATATTTAAAGTATGACCTTGACCACTTAACCCAGTGAAAAGTCGCGCTATGAGCAATTTGCTCACACAAAAATTGGGAGCAATTTTTTTTGGTAGTACACTCGCCATGGCATCTCAAGCGTCTAGGTACAGACAGCGGCAGTACATGCTAACCCCTCAAGTTTTAAAATTTTATACTGCTACTATATTGTAACATTTTAAAACATTAGGGGTTAGCACATACTGGTACTCAGCTGCATCCGGTTAGACTGGAAGCCGACCCCAATATAGTTTGGGAAAAGGCTAGGCAGATGATGACTGCTACAACACTAAATTCCATACGAATGATATAAAGAATACTTCAAAAAGAGTAAAATGTTTCGACTTGGATTCGAACCATCGAATCACATAACGTTGTCTTATTCACTCCGGCAGTTTAACTAACTAGTCAAGCGAGCTCATATAAATTCAGATGAAGTTGTCATGTAGTATCGTCTAAGTCACTTTATCTTTAAGTATCTGTCTAACCGATATTGATTGATTTCGCTGCATGTCAAGAAATAATGCATCGATATGTCAAACTTGGTATATTTACTTTAGTTCTGTTTTTTACCGTCTGCACAGATAAGTTGGTTGAAGTGTATGTAGATGGGTGAAGTGTATACAGAGATTTGAAATATACCGACTCACCTAGTTTTAAACCGCAAAACAGGAGTAGAATCGAAAGCCATGACGTCTCCAAAGATCGCACCATCGCCCAAACGTTCCTTATCACATCACTTAAACCATCACTCGAGGTCTGTTATCACTTATTAGCACTATTTTATCACAATTTCATTTTTATAAACATATTTTTTAAAGTACTTCCACGTTCACTAGTTTATTGTCATGGCGGATACTGAAAACAAAAAGAAAATGTTATAGTAAAGATAAAAGCAGTTTCGTGACTGACAGTCAGTGACAGACGAACAGACATGAAGTAAAGATAGACATATTAAAGAAATGTCATTTCTAACTCCTGAGGGGGTGAACAGTGTAGGTGGAGGTCACAACTCCACCCTAGAGCCTGTTGAATTTTACATGTGAAGGAAGTCGCGAACTGTCAGTTCAAATAAAATACGGAAAAAAATAATCCAGTAAAAATGAGGTAACAAACAAAATATTGAATACAAGTACGTTTTACGTCAAAAGTAACCACCATAACCATACCATATTCAAAAAATAGTGTTACAGCTAAATTAGACCGATTATAGATTAACTATAAAAACAGTCCAATTATCTTTTTTTTTAAAAGACGTTTGGATACTGTTTTTTAGTAACTTTTTAGACCTATGTATCCTGCTTAGGCGTACTAAGTTTCATTAAAATCGGTTCAGTTATTTTGAAAAATAAGGACTTGAAAGTTTGTATAAAATGCGGTAAGGCGTAAACGCTCTAAAACCATATTAATCAAAATGCTCGATATACAATTTCTCATAATTACAGTGGTACTTCAAAAGGAAACAGATAATTTAGTTAAACAGAATATTAAAATTATTTAACCGGCAAATACTTGGAAAATATATTATGCTTTAATTAGGTTTCAGTATGCTTAACTGCCATCGCTACGTTGCCATGAGCTTGGCGCAAAGATAACACAAAGAAAACTGATTAATTATGTTCAACAATATTTTCTTTTAGCAATATTAATTAAGTTTTAACGGTTAAGGAAAATATCTTCACACAATAATTTTTGAAGGGTAAGGTAGAAGTGTACCCAATTGTGAATTCCACGATTCCACATTTCGCCAGTTGGTCCCCATTGAGCACCAAGCTATAAAAGTGGTTGGTGCTCAATGTATAGGCGCCCTAAAAATAGGTGCTCAAACGGGAAAGCTCCAAATTTTCAGAATCAGAGAACCAATTCTCGATATCCTGACGGAAAAACTATGCTCGACCAAGGAATCAAACCAAGAACCTCACACTTAGCAGTCACTTCACACTTGCGACTACTATACAGGAAAATAATGAGCGAAAATATTTAACAAGTTACAAATAATTCCAAGCAATGTTACTTGCATAAAACTACAAGTATGCGAAACGTAAGTGGGTTTACCATGCAAAACCGTAAAAGTATTTGGTACATTTTAATAAATTAAACCAGTTAACGTATTCCTGAAGAAACTTGTTTCAAACTTAAGACTGTACCTTTAATATCAACTTGAAGTCTAACAAAGAACCTGCCAACACAGCGAAGAAAAATCGCAACAATCTGTCAAAACATCAAAAAATTACTCCGTCTAGCGTGCGTAGAATCAACAAAACACCTGCTCAAAACTTGCCTCGACGGCACAAACACCTAGGTATTTGTCTAATACTTAGGGACGGTCCCTTTATCGGCCCACATCACTCCGTACAAGATAATAAAGGGTACGACCGAGGCGTCCCCTGCCGGCCAACATTTTATTCAATGAACCTTCAATATATCTCGGCGTATGCGAGGGTTTCTACTAAAATATTTATTGTTCGCAGTCCGCTTGACTGATTTGATTCAGTTTGGGACGGTGCTTGTTATCAAAGATACAAATACGTGTAAATCAAAAGGATGCTGCTGGTGTTTTTGAGTATTGTTTGGGTCGAGGAAAAGTTTTACTCTCACAACATCATGGCTGTAATCCCAGAAGGGTTAGGTAAAGGTGTACGCAACAGTATACCCACAGTTCGCTAGTTATGTTCAAGTCCCATTTAATAGAGGCGAGCCTATTGCCATCAACCAGGCACAAATCTAGACTCCGTGGCTGCTACTGAGAAATCGTGGAAAAGTTTTCATCATCATCATCATCATTTTAGTCGAAAGACGTCCACTGCTGGACATAGGCCTCCCCCAAGTGACGCCACATAGACATTTTGGGGAGTTTTGCCATAATCGCCATGCTTGGCAGGCGGGTTGGCAATCGCAGTACGGTTGTTAAAAAAGCACAGAGAACGCTGCTGCCCAATCTCTGGCAAATCCCTTAGTCGTCTCTTACGACACCCATGGGAAGATATGGGATGGTGCTATTCTTTACGGCCGACACCGTACAGAGCAGAGAGGAGGGGGGGAAGTTTTAGTGAAGTGAAAATCTGGAGAAAAACCTACGACAGTAAAAAACAATGAAATAGTGCGTGGAGTCCCTCCGCGCGAAAGAAGTGAAACTTCGTAACGTGGAAATGAGTGCTTTAATACCCCCTCTATAGTAGCGTTAAACATTTAACGCAACCTTGTTGGAAGTCGCATAAGAAGTTTCACTTCAAAAAAAGTGAGAGAGGCGCAGCGTGAGACGGCCTCCACGAGGTAGGTGGAGCGATAATCGGATGACGAATACATGAATCCATTGGGAGCAAGAAACAAAGGATAGGCGTCTGGCAGTAGACTTCCACGCGAGTTGGCGCGATTTAGAAACTTATGTGAAAACTTGCAACAGCATCTAAGTAGTAAGTGCTATGACGATATCGATTTCTGAAGTTTCAGTGCGTTATAAATAATATTTATTTTGAAACTAGGTTGTTCAAGTAAGAAATACAGTTCAGTAACTGTTGGAGTGGGTATTACAGCTTTATAAATTTATATCTTATTAGAATTAAAATTTAAAAACGGATTAATTTGTTAATAATGTGTTGTAGTAACAACACAATAAAAATATTTAATATACGACTAGTTTTGATCGCGTCTTCGCTCCCGTTACGTTCCCGTACAGCGGGAACGTTGATAATGTGGCCTATGACACTCAGGGATAATGTAGTTTCACATCAGTCAAAAAATTTTCGGAATCGGATCAGTAGTTCCGAATATTGCCTACTACACACAAACTTACAAAGAGGAGCTCGTGGCTAAATAACAACAGTTAATAATAACAGTTAAGGCATGTGTGCCGAGGTTGGTTCGTGGATGGGTGACCATAATTATATACCAAGTTTCCTCCGTGCCTCGGAAAGCACGTTACGCCGTTGGTTCCGGCTGTCATTTGTAGATCTTTGACAGTCATTACAAGTAATGCCAAAAGTCTGACATCCAGTCTTATCAATGGGTATCGTATTACCCAGTTACTGGGTAAGGTGTGGAGGTCAGATAAGGCAGTCGCTTCATGTAAAATACTGGTACTCACTTGCATCCAGTTAGACTGGAAGCCTACCCCAAGATAGTTTGGAAAAAGGCTAGGCAGATGATGACACACAAACTTACAAACATTTACTTCTTTATAATATTAGTATAGACTAATACTATCTACTAAAAAGATCATTCTAAAAGTGTCTGACCTGTCTCTCTGCCGGTAATACGTTCATTTTGTATAAGGATGCCAAGCGTGCCATTTGTCTCACCCGTCGGTGTCTCCAAATAAAACGTGAAAGGGTTCACCTCTATCCATCCTATTAAACTGTATTCTGTTCGATTTGTAACTCAGTAACTGTCGTTTAACGACAATGATATTGATGATCCTAGTTCAAGAGAATTTGGATATCGAGATCAATATTTTTGTAACATGGATAAGAATAAAATAGAATAAAACTTTATTGTACACCAAAATGGTGTATCTGTATGTGTCGGAAGTAAAGAATAGCACCATCCCATTTCTTCCCGTGGGTGTCTTATGAGGCGACTAAGGGATTTTCCAGAGATCGCGGCAGCAGCGTTCTCTGTGCTTTTGTAACAACCGTACTGCGATCACCAACCCGCCTGCCAAGCGTGGCGATTATGGCAAACCCCCCAAAATGTCAATGTGGTGACATTTGGGGGAGGCCTATGTCCAAGAGTGGACTTTTGGGCTGAAATGAGGAATGAATGATGTACACCAAAAATAAAACATTACGGGTTTACAAAACTACAAATTTTATGGATAAATATTTATCCCTTGGCCATATTGATAAAATAGCAAGTATGCCACAAGATATAGTATTTTAAAGTACAAAAAGCTAATCTTAAACAATTTTTTTTTTTTTTTTAGGAATTGCGTTGAAAATCCTATCCTACTAATATTTTAAATGCAAAAGTTTGAAAGAATGTATAGATAGATGTGTTTTACTCTTTCACGCAAAAACTACTGAATGGATCTAGATGGAATCAAGCACAGGGATAGATGATAGTCTGGAATAGAACATAGGATACTTTTTATCCCAGTAGTACGATCACGTGGGGAATTAATAAAACGAACGTTCGAAGCTTGGGCATTAACTAGTAATAATATAAAGCAACGAACATCTGAACTTGTACAAAATTTCAGACCTAGCGACGTCCTAAGCCGAAGCTCGTAGACTACAGGGGGTGCCCTTAGCGTATAGTCGCTTAGTTTGTAAGTAGTTTTACGGCCTGGCTTGATGCCTTACACTCAAGGCACCCACAGGATAGGCTGGTTAAGCAGACGACAACCTCTTAGGTTGAACTGTGAGATGCCCAAAACACACAAAAAAAAATTAATACTATTAAAAAATATTTTTTACAGTACATATCTAAGAATACCAATGTTAGATTTACGTTAAAGCTAACTAAACTATGTCCACACTATCATTTTGTACCAAAACTTGATATTCATAAGTGTCGAGACGTCCAGATCGTCGGACGGTCATCCATCAAGTGCCACAGCATATACAAGAGTGATAAATGACGCAAGTTGACCTAAAGTAAACGCTGTCTTTGCGTTTAGATGCTGACAAGTAAGGCTTGCATGTCTGGGGACTTAGGCAAGTGTTATGGATCTAGGATTTTGTTTAGACTTTCATTTTATTCAATAAGCTTTTTTAATAGAGAAACTATTATTTTACTTAACCCCACGTCAAGGTCATACGGGGTGCCTAATTTTTTTGAAATCGTCCAGCCAGCCATAGGGGCGTGAAAAGTTAACAGACTAACTCTTTTTTATTGTTTGGTAGCATCAATACAAATCTATAAGGGGACTATAAACATGACTTTCCCTAAGTAAACCAACCAATCCTTTGCCTTTTCAAATGTATAACCCCACACATCAGGGCTAATGACAGTTAAAATAGTTCATTAAGATCCAAGATTCTGCTGGCCTACCATGACATCTTAAAGCAGGATTGTTTTACTCTTGTTCCAGTGTGGGAAAGAGACGGAGCTATACAGGATGTCTGGCGCCATCTCTTTCCCACACGGGAAAAGTAGCAAAAAACAATGTTTTAAGACGTCTTGGTAGGCCACCAGATTTGACGGCACGGTTGACGCAGTGGCTGTTGCGCTGCGTGACGCGTTTTCGATTCCCGCACGGAACAAATATTTGTCTGCTAATATTTGCATTTGAACACAAACAGCTAGATCTGGCACAACTACCTAGTTGTTCCAGGTCTGGCTGTTTGTGTTCAAAAGTAGTAGTTTAAATATTTGTAAACGCACCAGGAGTAAATGAATCATTTTCACTACGTCAATTCGCGAATATGACATCTGTTATAAAAAGATCACGCTTGACCTCGAGGTTGGTCAATTAAGTACAATTAAAATCTAGAGGGCAATGGTAAAAAAAAAAACTAACGACAAATGCACACGAATATCAATGTATTTCAAACTATTGCTCGAAAACTGGCATACGTTCTTACATCAATTTGAAAAGCTTAGGAAGTACGTAGTTTAGTCTATAGAGTGAATTTGCAAAGATAAGAACACCATTGCACTTAAAACAATTTCCAAAGTAAACAAAGCAAGATACAATGTACAGCTACCTTAAGCTACGCCACAGCTGTTACTCGTACTAATTAACTTCTGCTAAGCTAAATACTTGAGACAGCCGCGTAATTATTTCTTAAGATAGACTCTCTAACTCCTTAAACAAAAAGCAATAAGGGTGGTTAATTGAACGGTACTACCCCGTCTGTACGAGACATGTTTTAAAACGAGCATTGAACGCCAGTAGAGTTAATAAGCAAGGATGCTAACGTGTTCGCAGAAGAAGTTTTCAATTTGGTAGGAATTTCGAAAATGTTTGTGCTCGATAAATTGGTTTGGATTTGGGCTGGCTTTGATTAGTGATATATTTTCAAGTTTTGATTTCTTACATTTTCCACCGATGTCTTACGAAATGCAATTATTCCTAACCTACTTCTTGTAATTATACCAAAATTTAAATTGTAATTATTTTCACAAGAATTCAAGTTATTTCAGACATAGTATTGTCTATGTCATTTTGTTCACCTTTTTATTTTTTTGAGAAGATTGCTACAAGTATAGTATCTAGAATAGAATAGAATAAAACTTTATTGTACACCAAAAATTAAACATAACGGCCTTACAAAACTAATAATTTTATGGTTACAAAGGCGGTCTTATCGCTGATAGCGATATCTTCCAGACAACCTTCGGATGGACATTATGGAATTAAAATTAAAAAGGGGGGTAGTCAGTGGTGTACCTACTACACAAAAATTTTAAATAACAAAAGTAAAGTTATCTACTTATGTATAATATACATATTAAAAAAAAAAGTAAATAAATATATATGTAGATATGTGTGTCTTTAACATTAAATCGCAAAAATAAAACAAGAATGGTTACAAATCAACATAGATTTAAACAGACAACAGGTTTTTAACAGGTTTTTTTTATTATCTACATAGAGTTAAACAGTATTTACATCTGCATACAAGTATCTGTAGTGTTTTCTAACCTTTTTTTTTGTTTGCGTAAACGCGGGTTTAGTTTGAAACTATGAAATATTATGCTCGTCTACAACAGCTCATTTTATACCTACATATGTACAGTCAACAAAGGAGATAAGTAACCAGATTCTCATACTAGTAGTATGAGAATCTGGTTACTTATCTCCTTTGTTGACTGTACATCATCATCTGCTTAGCCTTTTCCCCATTATGTTGGGCTCGGCTTCCAGTCTAACCGGATGCAACTGAATACCAGTATTTTACATGGAGCAATTACCTATTTACTATTTTCAACCTACATAATACATGCTATGTTATATTATATGTGTGTGTATTATGTACAACACCATAACAACACTTTCAAGCAATGAAAAATTGCAAGTTTTCCTTAGAGACCCTCAATACCGACAAGGATAATGTTTGTTACGATAAGTTAACGAGGTAAAAACGGCTGCACTCGAGGTAATAGCTTGTGACGCCACTTCCCATTACTCAACGTTATGGCTAAGTAAAGTACCATAAAACTGTGATTGAAAAATGGGGAAGTAAACGTAAATATATCACTTTATGGAAGATAAAACATTTTGCAAACTGTATTTTCGTGAAATTGAGAAGCTTGTTACGTAAATGTTGAGTTTAGTTTTATTCTCGATACTAAATATTACCTACTTCATCATCATCATCATCAGCTTATAATGTTCCCACTGCTGGGACACAGGCCTCCTCTCAATAAGAGGGAGTGGGCTGTAATCCACCACGCGGGCCCAGTGCGGGTTGGTGCCTACCTACTTATTTAACTATTAACTTTTAGGTACTGACTGTTATGGCAAGATATAGCATGAATTTGTAATAGCCATTTTGAAATAGAAAAAATCAAAATATTTCATCATAATTACAGTTTTTGATTTAATTTCACAATTTGTGATATAGACTAGAGTCAAGAGCAAATCCATCGCAAATAAACAAAACAAAAAAAAAACCGGCCAATTAAAAGTCGGACTCGCGCACGAAGGGTTCCGTACCGTTATTTATAAAAACTTAAATATTAATTTATTCTGTTTTTAGTATTTATTGTTATAGCATCAACAGAAATACATACTCTGTAGAAATTTCAACTGGCTCACTATCACGGTTCATGAGATACAGCCTGGTGACAGACGGACGGACGAACGGACGGACGGACGGACGGACAGCGAAGTGTCAGTAATAGAGTTCCGCTTGACCCTTGGGTACGGAACCCTAAAAATGTGACATAGATGAAAAAATAAGGGCGTAAAAGTAAGTGCCTACGTAGAAATATGCGTAATTTCAATTCTACTTAGGTGTAATCGTTCAGTGAGCACTCAAAATCTAAGTTAAGCTACTTATAATGTAGTTGTAAAATATAGAACATAAAATTCTGTTTCTGTAACGATAAACAAATAAGTCAAAATCTCCTTTGTAAGTACTTTAAATGAGTTTTGGTAAACCAACATTAAATTAATGTTACTGTCCTGTCTATTTGAATTTGATTGCGGGAATTTTGTCGAAATTTGGAACTCAATTAATGTTACCAAGCTAGAGCTATGAAAAAATGTTTTATAATTTTCTTACACAAACTTTAGATATTTCGTACTTTACAAATACATACATACATACTACATACATCATCATCATCATTTCAGCCGAAAGACGTCCACTGCTGGACATAGGCCTCCCCCAAGTTTCGCCACATTGACATAACATGGGGGGTTTTGCCATAATCGCCACGTTTGGCAGGCGGGTTGGCGATCGCAGTACGGTGGTTACAAAAGCACAGAGAACGCTGCTGCCCATTCTCTGGCAAGTCCCTTAGTCGCCTCTTACGATACCCAAGGGAAAATATGGGATGGTGCTATTCTTTACGTCCGACACCATACAGAACACTACATACTACATACTTACTACTACATACATACAAAGAAATAAAATTGAAGTGTCTGTTTGATATTAAAATAACCGCTTTTTATGACATGCATAAATGAATGTAAATACGGTACATATACCAAAATAACATTTCTTACTATTTTTGTCTGTCTGTCTGTTTGTTCCGGTTAATCTCTGGAACGGCTGGACCGATTTTGACGTGAGTTTCACTGGCAGATTGCTGATGTTATAAGAAGTAACTTAGACTACTTCTATTTTAGAAAAAAATAGAAGTAGCCTAAGTTAAAAGTTAAGTATAAAAAAAACCTAAATAGCTTTTTGTTAAATTTTGCGGGCGCAGCTAGTTTCCTAAAAAACTAGAAGTAACTGTGAAATTGTATGATGGTTTTTTTTCATACATAACATCATTTATTATCCCCCGAGCGAAAAGCAGAGGTGTACATAATAATACACCCACATTTCACCGATAATGTTTAAGTCCCATGAAATAAGGGCCGAGCACATTGTCATCAACCGGGCGCAAATCCAGACTCCGTGGCTGCTACTGAGAAAATTTAGATGGAAAAACCCAATGACATTTGTTTCCCGACCTGGGATTTGAACCCAGGATAACATACTCAACAGTCGTGCTCGCTACCACTAGACCAAAGAGGCAGTCAGTAAATAGGTTGATCATTCATATTGTTAGTTATCTTCTCGAGTCTCGTGGCCTAGCAAACAGCTAACAGACGCACGGTTTGATTTGCAACAATTGCGGATGTTGTTCCGTAGATGGGTGACCAATGGACCATTCATTACATATAAAGGCTCCTGTGTCGGTTTTTTTTAAAACTTTGCCCATCACTAGGAATTTCTCCTGTATCTTGCGTTTACAAACATTTAAACCGACATACACAAACAGCCAGACCCGGAACAACTATAGGAAGGACTACAGGTCCTTACAAATATTTGTTCCGTGCGGGAATCGAACCCGCGATACGCAGCGCAGCAGTCGATCGCTCAACCACTGCGTCGACCGTGCTGTAAATTAAGTTAAACAGTTGGTACCGGCTGAAATTTACAGATTTTTGACAGTCGTTTCATACCCAACACCGCGATAGTCTAGATATCAGTCGTACCGAGGAGAATATTGATTCAGAAGCACCGTACACAAATGAAAATTGGCTCTTGAATATATGGTTGGCTATTTAAATTCTCCGTCACAAAATACTAATTTCTGTGAATGTCTTCTATGGAAAACTTCAAGTGATTTTTCCTTTTTAGAAGTACAAACCTCCTTTCCAGGGCGAACACACGCGATTCTGTAAATATTTCATCCACATCTACGTATACAGGTATACTTATGCTTCGTTCACAACGAACGATCCTGGGGGGATAGTGACTACGTAATTACCTATGTACCTTAGGTACTATCTCAGTATCGATTTTTGTTTTACATAAGCTTTCAGGCGGAGTACTTAGTCTTACGGCGCTACTTCGCAGTATCGTTTATTTTAAGCTCGACTAAAGTAAGAAGGATGATTTAGTTTTATATTCTGAGTTTGTCTGGGTTTGATAAACGGAACAAACATAGTGAAGAAACTGACATGTCCTAGAACCAATATTTTCAAGATATAATAATGTGAAATCCACCAACTCGCGCAGGGATTGCGTGGTAGATTACTGTCAAAATCAAAATATTTATTTTACATAGGCCTACATGGGCACTTATAAAACGTCGACAAAAAGTGCACGGTTCGGGTTGGTCGTCTCCTATGGAGAAGAACCGGCAAAAACTCCATGGTTACTATTTTAAAATCATTTGGTTTTACAATATTTCTAAAACCAAATGATTGTGTTGTCTATTACACAGGTACTTACTCTGACAAAGACTCCTGTGTCCCACCAATGGGAACATTATAATGTGTGTAAAAATGCCCTTAACGAAGCCAAAAGACCCCTATTCTCCCGGTCATTGCGATCATAGTTGTGCCCATACCTAGTAACCTTCTAGTAACAGATAATTATATTATTGGGGGTTCCAACTTTTTCACAAGTTTGTTTTTAAAAACACACATGTTTAAATTAATGTTATAACTTTAAATACTTCCACAACTATCCAATGCATTAATCAGCACAATATTTGGAGTTTTCATTAAGTTTTTGAGTTGATTATTCGTGCGTTCATGAGAAAAGCTAGTGGGAATACTGGAGTCTAATGGTTCATAAAATCGGTAAATTTCCTGCGAGGCTGTGTTTCACGCGTGGTTAAAATGACTGATTGAAAGTGTAGTAGTTTGGTTGAACGGTCTAGTCCTCGTTTTAAACATGGAATTCCTTTTGAATCGTGGATGCGTTCAGAAACGTTAAAAGCTACATAAATACAAACAACCAGGACCCGGAACAACTACTCACACGCAGCAAAGCAGCCACTCACCTACAGCAGCGCCGTATTTGAACGAATCGCTCACTCACGCAAAAAAAACACTTGTATGAATCCAGTTGCTCTAAAGGATAACTGTACAAATGTTCTTACACGTGAATGTACCGGATCCCTCTCAGGTATGAAACCAAAATTCAACCTTTACCCAGAAGTAATTAAACAAATTCATGGCAAGATGGAACTCTTAACAACCCCATAACATCACCTATAGTAATTTCGTTTTAGGGTGATGACTAAATTGTGACCCCGGACTATATTACGACGCGTATCATACATTAGGGTGAGCCCACACTTGACTTTGATGGTGGCATGGAACGTGATAAATTGAATTATTATTCTCTTTGAAGTGGCTCTTTTACGAGTTCAGTGAGTGTGTAAGAGGTTTTATGTTAATTAGGTTTGCTATTGTTGTAAAATTAGTTGGATCGGACTGTCAGTGAATGGTAATAACTAAAACCTTCTATCGAAAAAAAAACCTTTTGCTAAATATTTTTTCGAGTTTAAAAAACACCAAAAAGGGAAAAAAACTCAAGCTTCAGAAGTCAGAAAATTATCATCAAAATCTACTCAACAAAAAAAAACATTAAAACGAATTGATAACCTCCTTTTGGAAATCAGATCTTGAAAACAAAAGACTGTCTGTCCATTTCTCATCTCTCTCATTTACAAAGTTCCCATTAGGATGACCATGTTCACCCATTAAACGGCGAACTTGATATGAAAAACTCAGACACAACAAACTCAAACTTCTTTGATCAAATCTTTTGATACATCCCTTTTATTCATCAGTAATAAATAAACAATGAAAAATGTAACAGCAAACAAAAATAATCTGGCCTTACCTTAGACCCGTTTTTATATGTCTGATTTATCATTTCTAGCGTGCAAAGTTATTTCGGGCCTCCGTTTTTCGGGGCCTACCTTGATGAATTGTCAAAAGAGGCCACACAAAGGAGTTTGTTTGTACTCTTGAAAAACAAAATCAACAGGCAAAATGTTTTCAAAGACCGGCTACAATACGGGCAAATTATTATGGGTGTATATAGCGATGTATTAAAGCAATGGTAAACAATGCTAACAGTGTACTTACATTGTGAGTTTTTGAAAACAAACAGTAATGGAAATATTCGTAATAAGGCCTTCAGAAATTTTGAAGGCTGTCTGTCTACTTACATTAACGCCATAATTATTCATCTGTGTGTTTTATTTGTCTGTTTATCGCACAGTAGCTGCCAAGGGACACAGTCTTTTGTTTAGTTTTCGGGTCTAGCAGTCACCATCATCTGCCTAGCCTTTTCTCAAGTATGATGGGTTTGACTTCCAGTATAACCGGCTGCAATGTACACCAGTATTTCACATGGAGCGACTGCCTATCTGACTTCCACAAGCCAGTTAGTACTGGGTAATACGATATCCCTTGGTAAGATTGGTGGTCAGACTTCCGGAGCAATGACAAGCTGTAACTACTGTCAAATATCTACAAATAACAGCTTGAACCAACGGCCTTACATGCTTTCGGAGACACAGAGGAGTCTCGATATGTAATGAATAGTACCCCATCCACGAATCGACCTTGACATAATGTTGACGATCGACCCATGCGGCTGTTACTATTAAACCATTAGCTCCTGGTTGATCAATAGGTATGGTGGAGTAATTCCGTTTGTAAATTCCTAATGGCCACACGGAATTTGGAATTGTGCCCAATAATGAGCAACAGGCTCGTTTCATTGAACAAAACGCGATGGGCGACCAAGTGGGAATTTCCGTTCCTACATTTCTATCTACTCTGACGAGAATTTAATTGGCGTATAATGTCCATAATTATTATGAATTATGTAGGCGTGTACAATTACGAGTAGAAATACACATTCACTTAGTGAAAATAAAAAGCGATTTTTTTTTCTTAAAAAGCTAATTTCAACTATATACATATTAGTACAGTATGTTACAAAAATAAAAATAAAGACCTATGTTATTATATTTTTTTATGAATGTACATTCTCCACAGCAATCTCATCGGATTTATTTCCATCAATCTTTTTTACGTCAGTGATCTATTGATATATGACTCACGAGTGCCGTGTTTTGTTACTCCAAGCTATTTATAGATTCACCAACATACAATAATGTGTTTAGTGTTGGTTAATAACAAGGTTGAATTTACTGAAACAAAGGTAAGCAAGAGGCTTAGGTTATTTTAAGTATTTGACTGCCTGTTGGTCTAGTCGTCATAAGCGTGGCTGCTAACCATAGGGTCTCGCTCTGTATGGTGTCGGACGTAAAGAATAGCACCATCCCATATCTTCCCGTGGGTTTCGTAAGAGGCGAGTAAGGGACTTGTCAGAGAATGGGCAGCAGCGTTCTCTGTGCTTTTGTAACAACCGTATTGCGATCGCCAACCCGCCTGCCAAGCGTGGCGATTATGGCAAAACCCCCCAAAATGTCAATATGGCGATACTTGGGGGAGGCCTTTGTCCAGCAGTGGACGTCTTTTGGGCTGTAATGATGATGAATGATGGTTATATACGTACTCAGTAGAGTACGTATATAACCATAGGGTCCTGGATTTCCTGGACGGGTAAAGTGTTATTGGGTTTTACATCATGATTTTTTCGGTAGCAGACAGGGAGTCTTGATTTGTGGCCTGGTTGATGGCAATAAGCTCGCCCCCTATTACATTGGACTTAAACATAATATTAGGTACACCTCTGGCAAACCATTTTTTTTTCGGATGGGAAATCATCAAATGACTCCTCTCGCTCTGGGCGGAGCGGAAGGTAGTGTCAGACTTGTACTGACTAAAACCCACCCATATTCATTCTTAGCCCTTTGTGTTCCAGGGCCACGGTATCTCTTTCGAACAGTCCCGCAGTCCTGGCAGGCATCGGCCCTCTCGGACCCCTTCCAGTTTGCTGACATCTCCTTGAGGCGCGCGTGGAACACAAACGCGCTGTGGACACGGCCTGTCGTCATAAGACAGACAGACGGTGAGCTAGCCCAAACCCTTAGGGGATGACACGGGCAACCTTTTATGTATGTAGTAAATAAGTTTACTAAAATACTTTACTTAAACTGAAAATTTTTGTGTAGTATTAGTAGTATTTCTTTCTTTCTAGTACACCACTGACTACCCTCTTTTTATTTTATGTCCATATTGTCCATCCTTCGAGGTCATCCGCAACCGAACCAAGGTTATCCACGTAGGCCGAAGAATTGCCAAACTTAAGTGGCAGTGGGCAGGGCATATTGCTCGCAGAACGGATGGCCGTTGGGGCCGGGAAGTTCTGGAGTGGCGACCATGAACCGAAAGACGTTGAGTTGGAAAGCCTTCCACTAGGTGGACCGATGACCTGGTGAAGGTTGCGGGATCCGCTGGATAAGAATTGCACGTCACCGGTCAATGTGGCGACACTTGGGGTAGGCTTATGTCCAGCAGTGGATGTCTTTCGGCTGAAATGATGATGATGATCCGTTCATCCAAAAGTTGTCTTTAAGATATGGATACGACCGCCATTGTAACCACAAAATTAAAAATATTTTAAAACAGCTATGTTTTGAATTTTGGAGTACAATTATTTATAGGTATCCTATTATATTCTGTTCTAAAGTCATAATTATTTTTAGAAAAAAAACCTGCGACACGTGTTTACTTAACCAGCTACTTTTCTCAGCTCAAAGTAGGTACAAATGTTACAATTTCCGTACACATAAGTACGCACGACAACACATCAAACTATACAAACCAGTTTATGCGGATCTCTCATGGAACGGAAAATCTATACAAATCGAGGCCATGTTATGATGGCCCTGTGTGTTTACAAGACTGCCCATAAACTTTGACCGCTTTTAATCACTAAGCCGGATTGTTAGAACACAGGTGGATCCTCCCACTCATCTTGCTAATATAATCCTTCGGATCCTCTTACGTCACCCGCACTTAATTACAGGGCGATCTACTTTTGGCTAATAAAGCTCTTAGTAACTTTGACGACTTTATCACTGTTCTAGTTTTACATCAATTTGGATTTATTGTAACTAACTAGTTTGAAAAAATCAAGAAAGACTGAGACTGACCCGGTGTCGCTCGTTAAGGTACTTCTGCATTTAAAATGGGAACACCAGTATAGTTGGCTAGAATTAGACGATTGTAAGACTGCGCTTAGTTGACCATTCAAAAATTAAAAAACACGTCAAATTGAAGAAAGAGTAAAGAAAGAAGCTAAAAACAACTACAAGTATTAGCCGTTAAAATATTGATAAGTTTCAGCTTAAGACAATAAAAAATAATATGAATAAAATCAAACCAAACCTAATAAAGCTAAAGATATGTCAAGGCTAAAATAAAGGGCTCTGAATTATTTGGACTGCGTAACTTCCGCCATCAAAAAATCACAATCCGCGTTCAAAATAGCGGCCACTGATAAAACTTGTATGAAACGATAGCTGGCATCAATATGAATGAGACAAAATATTTTAAAGTATCAAGTTTCCGAGATATAAGCCATCAAAGTTACAATCTCCACAATCAGCACAACTTTGATGGTCTATATTACTGGAATTTGACCCTTTAGATGATTTTATCTGAAACACATTTCATTTATTTATCGTCATTTATATCAGCTATTGATTGACATCCTTTTATGCGTGGCTGATAAAGTCAAAGGTGTACTGATGGTGCTGTCAGTGAAAAGTTTCTAACTTTGATAGCTCATCATTATCTCGGAAACGTGATGCTTTAGATAATTGATCAATCAATAGTTGGTATTGATACCAGCTATTGATTATTAGATGTTTTATGTGTGGCCACTATTTTGAAAATAGAATAAAAAGGTGGCATTTATGCAGGCCACGGCTTTATACAAAAATCTTGGAAATTTTTTGTATAAAGCCGCCCCTTCATAAAGTACCAAATTTTAAAGACTGGGTAGAATGCACTGAACACTCAGAAGATGCGGACTTCGTGTGTGATTTGTGTGAAAATTGGCATTAAGTCTATGCCTCTCTTCTATTTCTTACCGATCCCACTGCATAATCTTACGCAACCGGTTGTGTAAGAATAGGTACCTACTTCATAATTATGTATTTAAAGCTATTAGCTAAAATCATTTAATATCATGACAATTTTTTTCGTAACAATAATGTTCCTCAATTATTAAGGCATCAAAATACTTAAGAGAACGCCATCCATTGTTTACAGCTCTAAAGGGTATAATCAGAATAAATCATTAAAATCAGACTCTAACTATCACAAGTACCACAGTAAGTTATTCTGTATCAAGATAAATTCCTCAAAAACATCGTAGCAGAATAAAACTTGAACATAAATTGTCTACGAGCACAATTTCCATTTGAATGAATAGTTCACAATTATTTCTGCCAGCAAAATAACGAGGCGCGTAAAACCTCCTTTTGAGAATCATTCCTCATTTAAACCCTGATTACGCTGCAACGCAAAACAAAAATGGAGCCTCGGGATTATTTCCGCCCATTGCTTTCTTGTTCCTTTGCTTTAAGACGTGGCTATTAGAACAGCGAAAACTTTAGAAACGGTTATGTTTGGAAACTTTTTGGAATTCCACGAAAATACTAAGACGATTGTCATAATTTTTGTTTGGGTTTTTTCATCTGAAATTTCTCTGTAGCAGCCACAGAATCTAGATTTGTGCCCGGTTCTGTTCATATTACAAAAAAAAAACTTAGAAAGATAGAGAATTTTAAACTCTATCACGTTGCATCACAAAGTGAAAATTGACCATTTGAGGGTTAACGGCTTTCTAGTGATAGGACGGCAGTGATGGCAATAGGCTCGATCCTATTACATACGATTTAAACATAACCTACTTTTTCGTTAATTCTGTGATTGGGTCATTTTATTTATAATCGCTGTTTTCATAGCCTTAATTTAAGACAAAGATAAAACATTTTCACAATAAGTTGCCTTTCGTATTTTCATCATGACTCGGACAAAAGATAACATTTTAGCGTTTTATTGAACGTAAACGTTAATATTATATCAAATCTTCGAAACACAGGTACCATCAAAGAGATTTAAAAGACTTATAGTACACTAGCTGTTACCCGCGACTTCGTACGCGTTAGGTTCGTGATTTGCTTAAAATAAGTCTTTTAGTCAGGACGTTCTTGATTCCAATGTTTTGTTTGAAGTTCGTTACCAGATGTCTCCAGTATTAATACAATCTGCCCAGTCTTTTCCCAACTAATTCGGGAACATTCAGTCTAACCGGATGCAGCTGAATACCAAGATTTTACATGGAGCGACTGGCTATCTGACCTCCACAACCCAGTTAGTACTGGGTTATACGACCCTCTTGGTAAGACTGGTTGTCAGACTTTCGGGCCACTGACTACCTGTAACGACTGTCAAAGATCTAGAAATGACAGCCGTGACCATCGGCATAACGTGCTTTCCAAAGCACAATAAAGTCGGTACGTAATGCGTGGTCACCCATCCATAGACCAACCTAGGCAAATGCAGCTTAAACTGAAGATCGACCTTAGCGACCTAAATTGATTTTATATGATTATTTTCGTTTGAAAGAACTTGCTTCAAGTGTGATCATTTCATTTGTGAGTAAAACTTCGAAAACCGAGTATAACTCCTCAATGTATACGAACACGCTACCGACTACTGTAAAAAAGGTGATGTTGAAAGTTGATGTGGATCAACTTTCATTATGAAACATAGGGATAGAATTTCCAAAAACGTAAATAGAGATTTTGTGCAATCATCCCTCTTTTTAAAAATTACAAATATTCTCCTAAACTTAACCTTTAATCCGACATTAATTCCACATGGGGGTGGATTTTCCAAAAATCCCTTTCTGCCTTACTAAGAACTTACTTGCGATATTTCAAGTTAAATAGGTCAAAAGTGGTAGTTAGTAGTTCTTGAGTGGTTTATCGGTGATTGAATAGTATAGCGCTTTCATGTATAAATGAAAGTATTATTATGTCTTTATCCAGATCATGACCTGGCTGGTGGCTTTGATCCAAATCCGTTCACCAGTTAAGGCGTGAAAAAGTTAAAACAGACTGATAGATGCTGTTAGTATACTGTATCGTTGGTATAGTGGTCGCAACTACTGAGTATGATGTCCTGGTTTCGATTCCCGGGTCGGGTAATCTTTTATTTTGGTTTTGGACCATAAATTTCTGACCACAAAATCGCACGGAGAGAAGATTGTAAGGCTTTGGGGGAGGGAACCCTTAGCCCAGCAGTCATTTTGATGAGATTCACTATATAACTTTCCTGAGAGACATGGACAGTGACAGTGAGAGTTCACCGCTGCACTGGAAGATGTATTTAAGTTTCTGGACTGGAGAGGGCTAGGCATCAAGAGATATGTACTCGCCATTGACATGGCGAGTACATCTCTCACATTCAATTTGCCGACGATATAGTGGTCATGGCTGAGACCATAGAGGACCTCAGTACACTGCTCGATGACCTCAGTGGATCGTCCGAAAGAGTGGGTCTTAAAATGAACATGGAAAAAACCAAAGTCATATTGAATGCCCATGTAACACCCACTCCTATCAAGATCGGAGACTCTACACTCGAAGTTGTAGACGATTATGTCTACATGGGACAAACGATCCAGTTTGGTAGGTCTGACTTCGAGAAAGAGGTCAACCGTCGAATCCGACTCGGCTGGGCAGTGTTCGGGAAGTTGCATGATATGTTCTCGTGCAGTGTCTCAAGACGAAAGTCCATGACCAGTGTGTGTTGCCAGTGATTACATACGGGACCGATTTGGTCGCCCACATTGGGTCTCATCAGAAGGCTTAAAATCACTTAAAGGTCAATGGAGAAGGTTATGCTCGCCTATGTCCAGCAGCGGACGTCTTTCGGCTGAAATGATGAATGATGATGATATTACTTTCTTACTAAATAATTAAAAATTTACGAAAACAAAACTATATAAACTAAAAGTGCTGGACACTGATACTGTCGCTGTTGCCGCGGGGAAGCTCAAGCAGCTTTAAGTAATCTTATCGGTAACTACTTATATTTTCAAGTCGTTGGGAATTGAAGCTTTGGACCGCGGGACCGTGAGATCAGACTACTCACAGTCTTTTTAAAGAAATTTCTAAACGTATAGTTTACGCTTTCCGTGACCCAAGAGCTGAATTTTACTTCGGCCAGAGGCTAAATGATTGTTTAACTATAGTTTGAATGGTTAATAAGAACAAAAAAAGGATGTATAACACTATTTGGCAATGATTAGGAAGTCTTAAAGCATAAAAAAAAAACAAAATACCTACTTACAAAAAGTGAAAACCGGTTGGGGATCGAACCATTGTTACTTTTGTAAATAATACAGCATCAAAAATTAAAAAAATAAATAAAGCAATAAGTGTATATTGGCTGAGGTTTGATCCTGCAACCTACGATTCACAGGTCAACAGCTAAACCGTCGGGCTATTTACTTCGGTGACAAATGGTCTAAAATAGCCGATCTATTCTAATGTTTGTTATGACAGTTGTCAGTTGTCAATCAGTTGAGGAATATGAACATAATGCAATATTGCTCACCTCTCAATATTATTAGCGTGATAATATATAGCCTATGTCCTCCCCAAGGTTTAAATCTATCTTCTTGCCAAAATCCATTAAGATCCGATCAGCCGTTTAGTCGTGAAAAGGTAACAAACAAACAAACAAACAAACAGAGTGACTTTCGCATATATAATATTATATTATTATATTATATATTATTATATTATTATATTAAGTATGGATTGGGAATATTTTCATACATAAATGATGATCCAGAATATTTTTGATTTTGACACACGAATGCTAACTATCAAGCGGCGTATGACACTAGATAGACCGATTTTTTACTAAGTGGTAAAAAGTTGGACACAACATTGTATGAAGATTTTCTTCGTCTTTTCCCGTCTATCACTCGTAAATATTTGAATGTTTTTGGAAAAAACTACCGAAAATAAATCGAATTCAATTCTACTCGTTTTACCATAACGAGATTTGCAATAACGCAAAGCGCAACTGAAATTTTTTTTTACAACCATTTTTATGTCCGTCAAAGTTATCACTTATCAGTTATCACACACGAATGCAAACTGACAAGCGGGTGTACACACTAGACTGATCGAAATATTACTAAAATGTATATATTTTTGTAGGATACCGATCTTTTTCGTCTTGTCCCGTCTATAGCTCGTAATATTTGAATTTCTTTGGGTACCGTGTTTGTCATTTACAACCGAAACAACTTGGAAATATTGTATTTTAAGTTATTCATAGATACAAGCACCCTGAAAGTATATGTAATAACTAGCTTTGGCCATCCTCACTTGGAGGTCGGTTGATTACTACTAACTAAATAACTAAATGTTTGCGTATTTTATAAAAAATAATATTAATAATATTTCCTATAATTTGCCGTATGTCATCAATTCACATAATTTCATCCTTAGCAGCGACACTATCGTGTGGTGTAATAATACAGGCTGTGCAAAATTACGAGGTGTGTTTGTTTTTTTCGAAATCACCGGTTTCGATTCCTGGCTAGGAGGAGGGATGAAGGGATTTCTCAAAAATCCAATGATGCAGTTTTAGTTTTCATCAAAATCGGAATCGTGACCCCATTGAGTGTTTTTCGCTATTCCTCATAGTTTCGGATTTGGCCATCCATGCCCACTTGAAAAATTCAACCTGTATGTAGTATTCTATGTCCTTAATCGGGACATGGTCAGACAGAGCTACTCTCATAGTTTATTCTCAATATTAGTAATGAAGTATGGATGTAGGTCTAGAACTATTATGTAGGTACTGTGAAAAAAATGATTGATTTTATCAAAAACGCGCACAAAAATTTCGACTACCAATCAGATAAAATTATTAAAATCACTGCCGTAATTAAACGACACTGTTGCTGTACGCCACCATCATAGTTACACTATAAACTAACGTAAAATATTCGGACGGTGTCATGCAAAACTAAATGAGTTTTTAATTTCGCCACCAACGCTTTGTGTGATAGTGGAAAATATTCGTGAATATCTTTTTCCTGTTGTTACGTGTTTGTACTTTTGATGCAGTTTTAGTTTTGTTTGTTACTATAAAAATTTATTGTGCAAATGGACTTGATTGTTACATAGTTTATGTTTCGAAATATAATTACTGGATAATTCACATCACTATTATTAGGTTTGAGACTGGGTGTACATAAACTACATAGACATTTTGCGAGTTTTGTGAAAGTTCTATGTAGTAGAGAGCGAGCCTAATTCAGTCAACTGCGCACGGGTCAACCAAGCTCAGCATTAGCTCTTGCAACATCACACATGCCAACAAGAGAGTAAAAAAAAAACTAAACGAAAACCAATCATTGATCACAATAACACGCGTTCGTGTATCATTAGGGCTGGTCTTACGACCATGTTCTAAGCAAACCAACATACAGCAAACGCTAATCAATGTAAAAAAAAAAATTGCGGTACCAATAGCAAGTAAATCATAAGAACCATTGATAGATACGTCGAAACGCCAAAACCGCACATTATTCTTTACGTCTAACAACGCCTGTCTCCTAGGACCAATTTGAAGTAGATAGTGTCTGTGTGGGACAAAGTTTCAGCACATGAGACACGTCTCGCTAACGAGCGGATGGAAAGGAAACGGTACGGAGTAAGAGCTCATTTCCACAACACACACTACTACTCGACAATTTGTTGCTGATTTTTCTTCACTTAATTTTATCTGTCTTATATAAAGTGTCGTATGTAGTTTCTTTTAAGGAAAGTTGAGTGTTATTCAGTTAATTTTTAACCCCCCATCCCCTCCCAAAAGAGGGCTGTTATAAGTTTGAAGTGTCTGTCTTTGGCATCGTAGCTCCTGAACAGATGAACTGATTATGATTTGTTTCTTTTTTCGTTTTTAGTTACAAATTAAAATCCAAGCTACAATTATTTTCAGTAGATACTGTCTGTTACTCTTTTACGCCATAACGGCTAAACGAATTTTGATAAAACTTGGCACACAGGTAAACCATGACCTGGGTTGGGATCTGGGATATTTAATTTTTGATAAAACGTCCCCGTGGGATAATTGCCGAGTTCTACGCAAGTGAAGCTGTGCCTAAAAGCTAGTTAAGTATATTTACAGTGCGGCAGTTTGTCTTGTAAACTAATAATTTATTAGTATTTTATTGGCTAGTTATACGTCACGGTGGAGCCTATTCATTACAGCTGAAAAGCCAAGTTACCAATGTAGGTAGTTCTACACACCTGCGTTTTGCCAGAAAGGTATTAAATCCTATGTGATAAGGGTGAGAGTATTTTCATTTATCATAACTTCACTGCAATCCCTTATTGAGCATTTTATGACAAATGTTCAAATAAAATGTTTTATCAGTTCTGACATGTTTTTATGAAAGTATTTATAAGGTTATCTGTTAGTGGGGGGCATTTTTTTTACTATAAATGCATGATTTATTTATTTTGTCCATAAGAATACTAGCTGTACCCGGGCATGCGTTGCAATTCATTTTTCCTACCTCCTCCTCGTCCTACCCAACCTACTTACCCTACCTACCTACCCCAACCTACCTACCTGCTCTACCCTACTCTAGTTTACCTACCCTACCTAACTTACACTAAATTTTCTTATATACAAACTGTTGTCCCGACAATAACGAACACAATAAAAAACAATTATCTATTTTGGTGCAGTCGTTCGAAAGTTATGCGCGTACATACATTTTCGGCGATTCTTTTTTATACATGTAAATAGATTAAAGGTCTCGAATTGCCTATAGTATTTTTATTTTTTGCTCCAAACCGGGAATTTCTCGTGTAACGTGGTCGCGTTTACACTACATTTAAATTTCTTCTGTGCGTTTACAAACATTTAAACTCACATACACAAACAGCCAGTATTTTAACGATCTCTCGTCAAAATTATACTCGATTGGGCTGTCACGCTTCTTTTCTCAGCCATGCAGATCAAAGAAAATAGAGAGCAGCGAAGTACTACAGCGGATGGTGCATAGCCAGTGTTGCAAGTCATGTGATTATACAGGGGGTCTGCATAATTACATCACTTCGGTCGTGACGAATTGCTGTCCTATCGCACTATGTGAGAGTGCACTTGAGTTTGCTAACACACAAGATTTGAGGACTATCATATGTTTCTTCTGGCTTCAATGGCTAGTCTCCACTGAGTTTAACTTTGTCCCCACACTAGGAATTTCTCCTGTATCGTGGGTGCATTTACAAACATTTAAACTAACATACACAAACAGCCAGACCCGGAACAACTATCTGTAGGCATTACAAATATTTGTTCCGTGCGGGGATCGAACCCGCGACACGCAGCGCAGCAGTCGATTGGTCAAACACTGCGCCAACCGTGCCGTGAGCCAACCATGGCTGAAAATGGCCAAGGAGACGTGGCCACGGATGACTAATAAGAAAGAAAAATATTTATTTGTCGCAGAGACATGACGCGCACACAAAAAGAAAAAAAAATACAACGCATAACAAATCCATCTAAATACAACAGGACGAACCAAAAAAAGTTGAGAGCTTGCACGTCGTGACTGCGACAAGCAGGTTACCACTCAGCATGATGCTGAGCCATGCTATGCTATATTACGTGCTTGTCACCTTCACAAGCAATTAGGACTATACTTTTTCCACCTAACCTCACATTATTTTTACGCTTGCATGCGTACGCCACGTAAAACAACGCATATTAATGACTCCAACGCAAACAGCTTATTTACATAAAGTACTAAATACTATTATCTACATTGTATACATGTGCGTACTTTGGTATGTAAATTACAGTGAAATGTATAAAACCGCAACTTTGTTAACCTAAAATTCATGTTATTAACGGATTATTGTTGTTAAGTTGTTGTTCGTTGTTTATTTGTGTGTTAATTGTTTTTATTATGATGTTGTACCTTCATAAATGCCAACTTATTAACAAATCATAATGGCTCAAAGGGCTGCGCAACTTAAATGGGACTGAGCAGGACATGACTGTCGCATGCCGAACGAGCTGTGGGCCCGCAAAGCTCAGGATTGGTGCCTTGAAACAGTGACACGGGGTCTGGGCAGACCACGAAGGAGGTGGCGGGACGAACTGAATGTTTTCCTTAAGAATTGGAAAGAAACAGCACAGAATCGTAACCGTTGGAAGGAGTGGAGGGAGGCCTTTGCCCAGCAGTGGGGCAATATAATTTTAATGCGGTTTTCACTATAATTATAGTTTGTAACACCACGCCTGCTCTGTATGGTGCCGGACGTCAAGAATAGCACCATCACATATCATCCCGTGGGTGTCGTAAGAGGCGACTAAAGGATTTGTCAGAGAATGGGCAGCAGCGTTCTCTGAGCTTTTGTAACAACCGTACTGCGATCGCCAACCCACCTGCCAAGCGTGGCGATTATGGCGAAACCCCCCTTATGTCAATGTGGCGACACTTGGGGGAGGACTGTGTCCAGCAGTGGACGTCTTTCGGCTGATATGATGATGATGATGATGAACACCACGCCTGTAAATAGATCTAGATATTCCTGTACCATAAGTGTACCTGATACTACACTTACTTTCCGGTAGTTACGTTTAAGTCCCATGTAATAGGTAGCCTAAGGAGAGCAGCGGTGGCCCAGTGGTGGCAGCCCCGACTTACGAGCATTAAACCGTGGGTTCAATGTTCAATGGTCAATGTAATTAATTACATCACCGCTGCCCTCAAAAACGGCGATGGAAAACATCGTGAGAAAACCGGTGTTGTGTGAACATTTTCTAGAACTAAAAATTTAAGACATGTGACATCTACCAACCCGCACTGGGCCCACGTGGTGGATTACAGCCCACTTCCTCTCATTGAGAGGAGGCCTGTGTCCCAGCAGTGGGAACATTATAGGCTGATGATGATGATGATGATGAATAGATATCATCAAGTCTATTGCCATCAACCGGGCACAGATCCAACTCCGTGGTTGCTACTGAAAAATCCCTGGTTGTAAAAGCCAATAACACTTTGGTTACAATAACCCTTGGTTAATGTTTATTTATAATCTTGTTTCTCATTAAAAATCTAGTTGGGGGGTAGTAGACATAATGTTGGTAGTCGATAAAATAGCTAGAATCGACCAATGTAGAAAATTATCTAGCTACCCAGTTTTACATAAAATAAAAGCCCGTATTTAAATTAAGCTTCTGTACTGAGAATTTATAAAAGAAAAGGAAAAGGATATAGGCAAGTAAGCTCTCATAATAGACTCTTCCTCCATTAAACCATCTTTTATCCTTATCTGTGCCATAGTAAAATATTCATGAGATACTTATACATTCAGGGAAAAATTGCAGTATTCATGGCTGCTGGGTTTTAATGAGGTGCTAATAATGATAATTACTGCGAAGAGCTTTTGTCTTTATTTCAGTAGCCATGTAGTTTTATGAGGTGCAGGTTTTCTGTAAGAGTGTATTTAGTTTATTTTTAAGTACAATTTTGATGCAATTTTCTTAAATATCCGACAGTGATTCGCGGTTTTTAAAACTAATAAACACAAAATTATAAGATATTGTGAAACGTGAATACTTTTACTTACTTTACGGCTGGGATTGTTTGGATGAATATTATCATCAGCCAATCAGATCACTTGATTTGCTTTTAATTTCTACTCGTTGAGTTTTCTCGTTCCAGAAACCGGGTATCTAATAAATTATTATTTTACAAAATTATTTAATATCTTTTATAAAAAGGAAAGCACGTTAAGCCGTTGTCACGGCTGTCATTTGTAGATCTTGGACAGTCGTTACGACTAGTCAGAAGCCAAAAGTCTGACATCCAGTCTTACCAAGGGGAATCATATTACCCAGCTACTGGGTCGTGGAGGGCAGATTAGGCAGTCGCTTCATGTAAAATACTGGTAATCAGCTGCATCCGGTTAGACTGGAAGCCAACCCCAAGATAGATTTAGAAAAGGCTAGGCAGATGATGATTTAATATCGTTTATACACACATCAACACGGTATAGGGATATTTTTAAAAAAGCGAGTTACTATCAATGTGTTAATTATATGACATGTATATAATAGGTCTTTACCTATGAAATTGCCGTATTGCAGTACAGACTTTTTCAAACAAAAAAAAGTTTTGATTGGCTATGAGTTCTAAATTCAAATTAATTTTGTTTTAAAAATATGACATTCTATTTACAAAATCAGTCTTTTGTTTATTGATTAGCGTTGTATTTTCATTACATTTCAACATTTTTCCTCATAATGGATACTTTGAAATTTCGTGTAATTATGGAATATGAGTTCCGTCGTGGCACCAACGCGGCACAAACGACCCGTAACATCAACGACGTTTACGGAGAGAACTGTACAAACGAACGCATAACCCGTTATTGGTTTGCTCGGTTCCGTTCTGGGAATTTTGACTTGAAAAATGAACCTCGTGGTCGTCCGGCAACTTTGGTCAACAATGATGAATTAAAGGTGATTGTTGAAGCTGATGAAACTCAATCTACAGCTGAGCTGGCAGCAGCTTTTGATGTTAGCATTAAAACAATATTGGTCCATTTGCGACAGATTGGCAAGATAAAAAAGCTTGATAGATGGGTGCCCCACGAACTTAACGATCGCCAGCGCAACGTACGCGTCGAGACTTGCCTTGCGCTGCTTAACAGGCACAGAAATGAAGGAATTTTGAACCGAATTGTTACGTGCGACGAAAAATGGATTCTTTTTGTCAATCGAAAGCGCTCAGCAAGTTGGTTAGATCCTGGTTCGGTACCAAAGCAATGTGCAAAACGAAAAATGACCCCTAGAAAGGTGATGGTCACAATTTGGTGGTCTAGTGCTGGTGTGATTCATCATAGCTTTTTACAAAACGGCGAGAGCATTACTGCAGATGTGTACATTGAAGAACTGACCACAATGATGGCGAAACTCGCACGTCTGCAACCAGCTTTGGTCAATCGGTCGTCTCCACTGCTACTTCACGACAACGCGCGGCCCCATACTGCACAACAGACCGTCTCTAAGCTGCATGAGTTGGGTTTGGAAGCTCTCCCTCATCCGCCATACTCACCAGATCTTGCGCCTTCCGACTATTACTTTTTCCAAAATTTGGACAACTTTTTAGCGAGAAAAAAATTCAATTCCCGAGAGGCAGTACAAAACGCCTTTGAAGAGTTTGTTGTCTCCCGTCCAGCTGATTTTTTCAAGAAGGGCATCCATAAACTGCCACAGCGTTGGCAAAGATGCATTGATTGCAGGGGTGATTACTTTGAATAAAAGAAATAAATAAGTTCGAAAAAAAAGTACTTTAACTTTTTTCAAACAAAATGGCAATTTCATAGGTAAAGACCTAATATTTAAAAGATACGTTATTTAATATTCTACCATTTTTTATTTTAATAATGGTTAAGGTACTTCGATTAAAATTTCAGAATTTTATGGAAAAAAATGAAGCATAGACGGGAACCGTATATGAATTAACTTTTAATTTATGAGTAAAAACTGAAAAAAATAGAAAAATCATTTAATTTGTGTTTATAAACTTGAAGTTAGTAGTCTGAGAAAGCGCCCGTGATGTTCATAACACATCGGCAACGATTCGGCATGCTCAGAACAAGGTTGTCAATGTCTTGCTGCGGAATATTGTCCCATGTCCTTCTGAGGTGCGCAAAAAGTTGATCTTCTGTAGCCAGATTTTCAGGAACGTCCTTCAGAGCTCTTCTTTGCAGCATATCCCACGCATGCTCAATGGGATTTAGATCTGGCGATTGAGCAGGCCAGTCTAAGGCCCTAACATTGTGTGTATGTAACCAAGCTGCTACCGTTCTCGCCGTATGTGCCCGGGCATTGTCGTGCATGAGCAGGAAATCTTGCCCCATTTGTGTTCTGTGGGGCAAGATTACGGACCCCAGGACCTGTTGGACGTATCGTTCTGCCGTCATATTGCCCCGCACCCAAACGAGATCCGTCCGTCCTCCAAGACGAATTCCTACCCAAACCATAATTGTTCCTCCTTGGTATGGGTAAACTTCCTGAGGGTTCTGAAGACGGCTCCATCGTCCAGGAACTCGCCAAACACGCGTCCTTCGTGAATCTGGATGGAAGCCGAACCTGGATTCATCCGTGAACAGCACATTGGACCATTGCTCACGGCCCCAGTCCACGTGGTTCTGAACCCATTCTAATCGTCGTCCACGATTGCCTATCCGTAAAGGTGCGACCCGGAGTGGTCTACGAGAGCGTAGATTGCTTTCATGCAGTCGCCTTCTTACAGTTTGGTCACTTACAAGCACTTGGTGTTCCACTCGCAGCCTTTGGACCAATTTAGTCGCCGTTGCATTTGGTTGAGCTCGCGCAGTAATTTGCAAAAATCGGTCTTGTCTCCCCAGACAAGACCGATTTGCGAGGCACCGGGGCGAAGTCGCATCACTACCCCCGTAGTGATGCGACTTCGCCCCCGGTGCCTCTCCGCTACTTCACCTGTGGCACGATAGCGTGTCCACAATCTTGAAATTACATTTTGGTGGGTCCCTATGGCCTCAGCAACATTACGATGAACAGACCCAGCTTCCAGCATTCCTACAGCTCGTAATATCTCCGCCCTCGTCAAATGTTGGCGTTGCATGGCTACAATACCTCAATTTTAACTTTATCTTTCGTTTAAAAATGAAAAAAAAAACTGTAACTAAACGTAATTCGTATTGTTTTCTAAATTTCGCACAAATGAAAATTCCCTCTCCTACACATCAAGACATTTTTATGCCACCGAAACAAAAGAATTTTCAAAAATTTGAATTTGGAATTACTCTGAGATAAATTACAAACAAATCGGTGTATAAAAGATTCCAATACGGCCAGTACTTTTCGAGTTATTTAATTGAGTATAAAATATCCCTAGACCGTGTTGATGTGTTTACATAGAATAATATTGCAGGATATATTAAGAATAATATTGCAGGTTCGACCATGCAACCCTGTGTGAAGCAAATGCTTCCTCACACAGAAAGGCGGTTTAAAAACTCATCATAGTAAGACAATTGGCCGAAGTTAACTGAAAAACTAATGATTTATATAGATTGGTGTCAAAATATATACTTCCGTACCTGTTTCACTTTATAAATCCAAAAACTAAACATGTCCACCTCAAAACTGTAACTTTTAGCCGTACGAAACACCATTCAAAGAATTTTTCAACATACAGCTCGAATGTTCAGGAGTTTTCACGAAAATTCTTTTATTTTTATTTTCGTGTAGAACGAAAAGGTTAGGGTACAAGAGTAGATGACGCTGCCATACATCGTGCACCGCAGAAAAATGTGAGGCTATCTAGATTCATCGCAGGCAACTAGGGCGGGAGCGTGGAGAGCTAAGCTAGCTCATTTCTCGCTTAGTTGCCCTCGCTTTCGTAAAATTGTAATGGGAAGCGGAGTGAGGAAAGGAAGTGGTGGTTTAAGGTGATTATATTTGTCTTTTATCCGGATTAAATATTTATGCTTGTGAGTTCTTAATAAATGCACATTTTCTCCATAAATGTTTATGGAGAAAATGTGCTTGTTATTTGAAGATTTTTGCCAAAAATACACACTAATATCATGAATGCTGAAGTAACACTCAGTTAGTCTGTTTGTGGCCTTAATGATTGAAATGATTTCAATGGAATACAGGTAGGCTACGTTATGAAATATATAAATATAAATTGCCAGTATTTCTTTCGAATTTTACGTAAATAGAAACGAAAGTTGTCTCTTTAAGTTAGCTCCGTTCATTTCTCGCACATCTCCGCTCAGTCGTACCATCAGCCACACTCATTTGTCCACCCTCTGGCTATTAAGCAAAGTTAGGTGGACGTTTGCGAAAGTACACTTCCAACAGGATGACGGCTAAACTTTCTCGTTTGTTTACATTTTTTCCTCTTTTGGTTCCCAAGTTTTTGGACGCGTTTTTAGTCAGACGGGCTTTAACAGTGTTGCTACAATTGAATAGTTGGACTGCTGGACAGAGGACATTATTTACGTTGGTACTTTTTGTATTCATTCGTTTCTACAAATTTTGTAAAATTATGTTTTAATTTACAACGATATTACAGTACAGTACCTTTGTGCTCTTGTATCTTAATGTATTGTTCTTTTAAGTGTTTTGTGTGTACATAAATAAATAAATAAATAAAATAAATAGATATTGTAACCTTTTTTTGGCAAATACCTTATGCAATAAGTTAAATAAGTTTTCGGGGCCTTCTAGCACAGGTATTTTTATTTTTCGCAAGTAACGTAAAGTTAGATGGACACTAGTATCGATTTACCTGTTTATAACTGCCTACTCGAGAGTTGTGACGGGAAAAGAAAAGGTGACCTAACGTTTGCATATTCAATGGGCTTTATACTTTCGATTGGTATGGAATTTGTCTATTAACCAAACCGGTGAAATGTTTAAAAACAAAAAAATACTGACTGAATTTTTTTAAACAACCCGTATGAAATATATTTATTAACATAATTAATTTAATATAAAATACGTTTCATCCATTAACCAGCTAGGTGAAGGTAACGATATATTGGGATCCTATACTATAACATTTAGTTTAGACAGCACTACATTCAAAAATAGAAAGAGGTTTCCGGATAAATTACTTCTGCCGCCATTATCAAAAATAAATCAGTATCCGTCGGATGCATAAAACATAACTTGATTTGCTCGAGATTATTCCAGGAACTTTTTATTAAGACATTTTCCTCTTTTATTTTTTATTAAATATTCAATATTGTCTCTCCAGAGTCTCCTTTCAATTTTTTATGCGCCACCTGAGATTATGATCCCGCTTGTCAAATTATCTCTGTTTAAAAGAGGTTTTATTTATTCATGAGATATTTTAACATACCCTGACCTCAGGGAAAAGGACGCAACCGCGGTTTTTGTATTTAAGGGATGTTTGAAATTACTGTTTTTTTTTCTTTTGTGCTTTATTTCGGCGAAATTGTCATCAGCGACCGCTCTAAAGGTTCAAACATTTTCATTAAAGTATTAATTCATTTCGAGGGTTATTTTATTCGTATTGTTTATAAATTCCTTCTGAAACAGAAAGCCTGAAACAAAAAACCCAAATGCTTCATTGAACGTAAACTGAAATCAGTTTCTGAAAAAAGGTCTCAGAACGCATACTAAACACTAAATCCTTATGTTTTATATAAATTACAACGACTAATTCTTAAATAATACAACAATATCAACACACCCTAAAACATTATTTTAATAAGCCAAACATCCAACAGAATAAATCCTCAAACAAGAATAAAATCCCGCCGTTTCATAACGACATAGTAACGAGACAATATGTTACAATGGACGAACCCATTCTCGAGATTATTGGATTAAAACAATGCAAGTGTGTAACAGATAACGTCAAAAGTGCAAAAGGTTCACTACACTCGAAAGACAGATGTTTGATGATTGTTCAATGTAGTCTCTCTTTATTTTAATCCGGTTTTTGCTTGGATCATCATCATCATCATTTCAGCCCAAAAGTATATATATATAAGTATTGACATTTTGGGGGGTTTTACCTTAATCGCCACGCTTGCCAGGCGGGTTGGCGATCGCCGTACGGTTGTTACAAAGGCACAGAGAACGCTGCTGCCCATTCTCTGGCAAGTACCTTAGTCGCGTCTTACGACACCCACGGGAAGATATGAGATTTGTTCGGATATTAATCCCTAATTTTATATTTGACGCCGAAAACTTGGACCTTACAATGAAATGTTTTTCTACAGTTCACCCTCTAAACTGATAACGAATTTTCAATACATTTCTTCTTTAATTACTTGAAACTGTTGCAGTTGTGACGAACGGTGCATGTGTACGTTCGTCACGAAAAGCTTTGCCTTCTGCTATGCTCTATTTCGTGAGCTAAGAGTGAATGGTTCCACACGCTCGTTCTTATAGCTGAAGCTGATATAATTTAATACGTCGCTAGCGCAAGGGTCCTTTGTTATAGCGTTAAGGTTCTTTAGTTTCATGGCAGTTTTATGGGGAAAGGAGGGAAAACTTATGACAAGCTGCTTGACATATTTATTTTTTTGCTGACTTATGAGTTTGTGCGTAGGTAGGTAAGTGTGATTACGACAAAAGTTGTGTAGACAGTATCTATACTATATATTTTAATAAATTTTGGCACTTCCAGTTGGGTTTGAGGAAAGTTAAACAAACTTGAATAATATAACTAGGTACTGGTGATTTTAGAAAACAGTTATTGTTTACGGTTTTATCACGCTTAGAATCCCCGAGTTGTAAGGAAAAGGTATACCTAATGGTACACCCACATTTCGCTATTCAAGTTTTTAAGTCCCATGTAATAGGGGGCGAGCCTATTGCCATCGACCGGGAACAAATCTAGACACTGTGGCTGCTACTAAGAAATTTTTGATGGAAAAACTAATGTCACTTTGACCGACCCGTGAATCGAACCAAGGCCTCATGCTCAGCAGTCGTGCTTGCGACCACTCGACCGACGAGAACGAAAATTTTGATTTAAATTAAGAGCGTTTACGCCTAACGGCATTTCATACAAACTTTCAAGTCCTTATTTTCCGAAATGACTGAACCGATTTTAATGAAACTTAATACGCATAAGCAGGATGCACAGGTCTAAAAAGTTACTAAAAGCATTTTAGAAATGTCTCTAGAAAAAAAAGATACTTGTAAATTTCAGTTTCTATAGATAATTAATAATCGGTCTAATTTAGCTGTTACACTATTTTTCGAAAATGTCTTTTAGTAACTTGCTTATGCGTATAAAGTTTCATTAAAATCGGTTCAGCTATTTTGGAAAATACGGACTTGAAAGTATATATGAAATGTCGTAAGGTGTAAACGCTCTTAAAAGTAAATATTTTTCGCATATTCTATGCTCGATCTCGTAACGGCTATTCTAGAAAAACAGGAGACCTGAGGGCCTAGATGAACAGAAATAACATTTAATTCTATTATAGATAATGATGACGAAGACGTCTAACAAAGTAAATATTATCTATGTCTATCCCGTTGAACTAAAGCTAAATAGACATAAAAAAGCTTTGAAAACGATTTGCGGTTGTGCTTGTGACCTTTTTAACCTATCATAGTATTCATTAAAAAGATAGCTATGCAAAAACCTTAGGTGATATCAAAGAGAAATTTAGTCCACCGCTACGGTCCAGCATCCAGGCGTAATTTCACGGCTGGCAGCACTAGGTAAAAATAAATTCTGTGCCTGCGAGGTGTAGGCATGAAAGTTTCAGGGACGTAATAGGCGAAAAACTCGCGTCATCGTACCGTCACGGGCTCGAGCCGACGAACCTTTGTGTCAGCCACTACACCCGACCGACTGAGCTCTCCAGTCCGACACAAACGCGTACTTAGCGCTCATACAGTTTGTTCACTTCCAACGCCTTTTGATTCGACTTTAGTGCTCTCCATGACATGAATTTTTTCGTACCCAATCTCCGATGCGGAATCGGATGACGAGTGCCTCGACCGGTTGATAGCGTTTGCTTTAGACTAAAAGGTTTCACTTTTACCTCCCCATTTTCGAAGATGAATCTTTTATTTTTGGTATCGATAATCGATTCCAGTAATCCCGTATCGTTGTTACTTTAATTCGTATTGCAATTAACTTGAATTACTGAAATAAAAATTCGAATCGTTAAGCTTTTAAATTGGATCAGTGTTGTATAATTTGACTTTATATTTCCACTCTGTTAGCTACGTTCCTTCTTTTATTGGTTTTCCCGATTTTGTTTCAAAAGATTTAAACATCGGCTTTTTGAGTATTGAGATCATTATGATATTGGTATTATCGTTTTATTACGAATCAATGTTGTTTATTTCCCTCTCGAAGATAAAACATTGTTTATTTATCTTTCTGCAGGAAGAAAGCAATTGAGAGTTTGTTTAAGTTGCTTTGTGGTTGTTTGTTCCGATACTTTCGCATGATTATAATTTTATGGCCGGTAAACTTTTACCCGCGGTGTCTTCCGCTAAGAATTGGCTTCTTTGTAAACAAAATGCGTGTTGTTTTTCTCCTTCTCTTCTGTGTGAATTTTTTTTAGAATTCATTAATTTTGTTCGTATTTATTTCATAAATGACTCGTATGTTCACTTAAGTGCTTGCGAGGCGGTACGTTATATCTGTCATTACTACGCGCTAAACTACAGCGTAGCTAGCAGCGTGCTATGGCGTAGCATAAGCTGTGCTACGGTAGCGTAGCGTCTTCAAAACTTAAAAAAAAGCTTTTTCTGTGCTTATGACTCGTTTCGATTATTCACTGCAAAATATTATGCATAATACACAAGAAATAATAATAAACAATCATCTCAAAGTTTTAAGTAATATGCTAGACAAAAGATTTATGTAAAGCTTTATTGAATGTTTTACAAGTTTTCTTAGGCCTTTTATTAAAGTTTCAGTGTTTATTTTGTAAACTTTAACAAAAGGTGTCCCAGTTATTAGTTTAACATCAGACCTATACAAAATTTTGTTTTCGTAATAATTTATCATTCTTTCAGAAAATAATTAGAACATTTTGTGTTTTAGTCACCACAAATGGTTTACTGACATTTTTTTTTTAACTTTTAAATTTAGTAGTGCAAACCCTTACCACAACAAAGCCATAAAACTTGGTGATATTCAAATTAGTGTAAGCTAAAGTATCTCAGTATTTTTTTCCCTCCAGGATCTTACAAATTTCTATCCATTGGGTCATCAGCCTGTATACCAAACATAAGTATCACGACTATAATCATAAAGGAAGAAGATAGAAGAAGCAAAGAAGAGCTGTATATAAACGTACACCTAAATTTCGCCAGCTATGTTTACATCCCATGTCTGAAAATAGAAACGAAATGTTTCGCTATACCTTACACCATTCATTTCACCATCATCATCACCATCATTTCAGCCGAAAGACGTCCACTGCTAGACATAGACCTCCCCCAAGTGTCGCCACTTTGACCGGTCGCGTGCGACTCGCATCCAGCGGATCCCCGCAACCTTCACCAGGTCATCGGTCCACCTAGTGGGAAGCCTTCTAACGCATCGTTTTCCGGTTCGAAGTCGCCAGAACTTTTCGACCCCATCGGCCATCCGTTCTGCGAGCAATGTTGTCTGCCCACTGCCACTTCAGTTTGGCAATTCTTCGGGCTACGTCGGTAACCTTGGTTCTCTTGCGGATGTACTCATTTCTGATTTGATCATGCAAGGAAACTCTGAGCATAGCCCTCTCCATTGCCCTTTGGGAAATAAGCCTTCTGATGAGGCCCATTGTGAGTGACCACGATTCGGTCCCGTATGTAATCACTGGCAACACACACTGGTCATCGACTTTCATCTTGAGACACTGCGATAAGTTGGACGAGAAGATACCACGCAACTTCCTGAACGCATCTCGAACTTAAATTAAAAAACTTAAATTTACTCAAACTAAAAACATAAATTTCACTAAATTAGCTTTCATCATTAAACTGTCAAAGTTGGTATCATTCAAAACCAAAAGTATTTAGCTACAATCGTATAATATCTGCGAAATGACTTTAGTTACTAATACAAAATTTTTTGCAAAAAAAAAAACCGACTTCAAAAAACCCTTAACGCACTAAAAAGTTAAAAATAATACTATAACCTACCTATATTAATAAACCTAACCTAACCGACGATTAACCTATAATAAAATTTAATCATTCTTGGGAGTCGGTGCCAAGCAATATAATTTGAATTAATTAATTAATTAATATTTAGAAATTGTAAGATGTTTTGTTTTTCTGGCCTCAGTCTGTCTATATAGTCAAGCAGGTATCGTATATTGCTTGGCACCGACTCCAAAGAATTATTAAATTTTATTATAGGTTAATCGTCGGTTAGGTTAGGTTTATTAATATAGGTAGGTTATAGTATTATTTTTAACTTTTTAGTGCGTTTAGGGTTTTTTGAAGTCGGTTTTTTTTTTTGCAAAAAAATTTTTTATTTGTTAATTTTTAGTGACATATTTTAAATTTAATAATAAAATATGGGTAGGCCTAGTAAAGATGCGTCTCGTATGAGAAAACGGCGTCAAACTGAAACTGAGAAAAAGGAAAAAGGACAACGATCAAAAGAAATTAGGGAAAGAAATGATCAACGCATTTTGAATAAGAACCCTGATCATCGCGAAAACAAACTGTCAAAGCAGAGGACCTACATGTTACGTAGGTTGAATAAGGAAAGTCAAGTCTGTGGTACACCTAGAAAATGCATACCGTTACAATTACAACAAGCCAACAAGTCAACAAGAGTTACGGTGCCTGCTCTTGGCTTCATCATCAGATTTGATGGTAGAATGGTTCTCATTGAACGCAAATATTTGACTTGTTGTAGAAAAATACTAAAATCGCTGTACGTTTTCCTATAAAATTTGAAGAGTTCCCTCGATTTCGCCAAGATTCCGTCATCAGATCCCGACTTGGTGACTATGGGACCAAATGGAAAGCAAAGGCTTTGAAATAAAAAAATAATTTTCTGAATCGGTTCGTACATGACTGAGTTATGCGCGAACAAAAACGCAATGCAGAGTAAACGAAAAGTTAGAATATTTAGATTTTTGTTGATTTTTTCAAAACCGCTTGTCTGATTTCGATAAAATTTTCATGGGACCATTTGGAAAGTATACGCTTCCCAACAAAAAAAGAATTTTTCAAATCGGTTGGTAAACGACAGAGTTATGCGCGAACAAACATAAAAAAAAAAAATACAAACATCCGAATTGAGAACCTCCTCCTTTTTTAGAAGTCGGTTAAAAAGCGTAGATCTCTATGGAAAAGAACGGACAAGAAACTCCATGGGCACTCTCTATAAACTTGAACATCGACATACCATTAATTAAACCACTAACTTCTCATTCGCATAGTCCATTTAACACGTTAGGCTCTATCCACTAGTAAAACCTCGAACCTTTTACGTAATAGCAAGTCCTGATTACTCCGTATTTTATCTAGTAAGGCTTTAAGGGGAATACCCAATGAGGCTTACGGCAAATATAAGGGCCATCGCTCACGTTGACTTTTTGTTGCGATATAACTCGCGGCAGTAGAGATGCAAACGACAGCATCGCTACCATATAATGAAAACGCGCGACTGTTTTTGTTGTCCTGGCTGGAGGCCTTACACTCAAGGCACCCACAGGATAGTCCGATTAAGCAGACGACAACCTCTTAGGTAGAACCGCGAGATGCCATAAAAAAAAAATTTTTGACGACATCAGGAGTATGAACAGACAGTTCTGTATAAAAAGCAAAGACAGTCAGTTATTCTAGGACAATTTCAGAAATTCTCATAAAATAACTGACGCGATGAGCTGGTCAAATTATATGATAAAAAATACTCCCATTTTATTATATGAATTAAAAAACTGTTTGTCACGACGATTTAGCCGGAGTAAAAAAAAAACTAAGCGAATACAAAATGAGCAGTAACCATCAACATCTGCCTAGCCTTTTTCCCAGACTATCGGTCGGCTTCTAGTCTAACCGGATGCAGCTGTGTACCAGGCTTCTGACTACTCGTAACGACTGTCAAAGATCTACAAATGACAGCCAGGACCAACGGCTTAACATGTTTGCCGAGGCACGGAGGAAACTCAGTATGTAATTATGGTCACCCATCCACGGCCCAACCTCGGCAAGCACGGCTTAACTTTAAAGATCGACCCGTATGGCTGCTATTTCTTAGCCACGAGCTCCTCAATGAGCAGTAACCAGTTAACTAAATAATATGTTGATAGAAACATGGTGCATGGTGCCGGCGCCGGTGAAGATACACAGCCAACGACAGTATTGCGACCGTATTGCGGCAAAAAGTCCCGGTGGGTGAGGGCCCTAAAAGAGCTCCTATGGTAATATCCTAAGATTACGGCAGACTTAATCTTAACAAAGAGGTCGTGGGTTTTCAAGACAACCTTAAAGTACATATATTTGATGAAGTCGATACTGTGTGGTTTACGAGAGCAAATTATTTTGGGTTTAGATGGGACTTAGCTAGAGATGTAATTTCGCCGTTGGATTCAAGAAGGATTTATTTTACACATCATTGCGTTGTTAATACCGGATTGATCAGTATCCAATGGTATTAACAACGCAATAATGTGCTCTTTAATTTAACACAGGTCAATCTCCTAGTACAGGAGTCAGGGACTTCACACAATTTTGGAACCACTTTCTTGTGTCATAAAGATTATTGACTATTTATTGATTTCCGAATCTAGAACTTATTCCCAACAAAGTATTGAGCTTAGGCTCTATAAAGAGACAATCACAATACATATAAAAGTATAAAAACAATAAATATAAACTAATAAATACTTAAAAAAAAATAACTTAACAACTACTGCACACGAACTGACAGCGTCGTAATACGATGCGAGGTGTCACGTAGTTGGCCGTAGAAACGCCGATACAGCACAGCTTTCGGCCAAAACTGTTCGTTGAGGAAAGTTACCAAATGGTGAGTCGGAACGCATAACACAAACAACTTACATCTGCTAGGTTGAAATGGAATGTATCAAAACCGATAGGCAATAGTGGTCAAGCAATAGGACCATACCAGAAGACTGGCGTCGTCCCTGAGGGAGGCCTCTTAAACGCCGTTTCTGAGAGATTTGCCGGAGAAAACAGCACGAAGAAATAATCGAAGGCTATGGCGGAGGCCTCTGCCCAGCAGTGAGACAATCTAGGTTAAAAATAAAAGTACATTATCGAAGGATATTGCCCTCGGGGGTTGCAAAACCAAGTATTTAATTTTTTTAGACGAGTTTCAAAGACGAAAGAAAATTCAAGGAAACGGATGTGAATGCCACGATTGTTATTACGCCTCTTCGACGTAAGCACGGCTGTTTTTTAAATGGTTATTGTGAAGGGAAATTCTTGAGAAGCCTTATTTGGAATCAAGTGTGACTTGAATGGGTGGTTCAAAGTTGATTGGATGGTTATTTAGAATGTCATTCGTTTAAATAATCACGTACATACCTAGTATGTGTATTATAATGTGAGCTTGAATCTGTAGATTTAATTTAACGTTTACGAGTACTCTTAAACATGTTACATCCTATTAGTGATTGTTGCGCTGTAATTTGATTTTAAGAATAACCTCATGCGGTGTTAATATAGTAACCTTTATGGTAACTATATTTTCGAGCCGTTTGGGGGTGAATCTCTCGGGCCGTGGGGGTCTGAGTGCTCAGAACCTTTTTAAGGAAATTTCGAAACGCCTACTTGACGTTTCCCGTGGCCCAAAGGCTGGTATTTGCTTCGACCAGAGGCTAAGTATTGCAACGTGGTAATGCTGCCAGCCTCTTGGGCATATTACCAGCTGACAGCTGCCAGCGTTTGTTGTTATTTTAGTTATTTAATTTTTTTATTTGTTAATCGTTGCAATGTAAATAGTTAGCTTTTACAAAAATAAAATCTGCGATATTTACCGGAATATATTATTTCACCGTATTCAGTATGCAATAATTGATGGTAAACCTGATAATAACCTGATAAATTAATAGAGTACTATGTTTAACTGCTTTTACTAGGTGACAGACTAGAAAATAAGAGCGCAAATATATGGATACTCTGTTATGGAGTATCCAAAGCATAAATTTGTAGCTCTTCTTTTTAAGAGGACTTTGGATACAAGGACGAACAGAAAGAGCACCATGATTTTAATATTACCGCGAAAAAGTTAGGTTTTCTTTTAAGTTTAAGAGAAATAGGCTTGACCCCTATTACATGAGACTTATGTATAACATACTATAGTAAAGTATTGTATTATATAAACCCCATGTAATGGTAACCAGACTGCCTCTTTGGCTAGCCGGATAAATAAACTGACGTTAAAATTGGAAGCATAAAACAAACTTACAACTATCCCCCATCGAATACTACTAAAACATCTATTTAAACACATAAATCAGCACTCTACATCTATCTCTACCGACAAACCAGAAAATACAGCGCTTCTGTAATTAGATGTGTCACTGTGTAATAATTATGAGCTCTACCGCACCTGCGCTACGATCGGCACGACTATGCCACTACATAGATAGGGTACAGAAGGAAGACTCTATGATATGAGCAAAAATGCACGCACATATAGACATCCTTCAGGCACAGCGAGTTCAATCGCACTCTAGATTTGTCAGAAAATGCCCAGCTTTTTGGCGCTCAAACAGGTTTTTAGGCATCATTATTTGTTCGGATCAGTGTCTTGACTAATGACTTGAATTGACTTGAACTTTTCGAAATAAAGGATCAGATAAATTGCAGATAGATTGCGAACTCCAGGTACTGCCAAATACTGTATTAGGGATTTATATGGTACCTAACCCTTAGGTATAACCGGTATGGACTTATTGTGGAGCATCAGACGGTGTCCGACGTCTTCAGCCGATTCACAAGAAAAGGACATAAATATAGGTTGTGCGACATGATAGAATGTAATTGAGGCCTCAATGTCTGAGCTTCTTTTGCGAAGCTTTATATCAGTCACTCACAGGGCAGTGAAGAAGATGGATGAAAAAAGATTTCATGCAGCAAAGATAAGAATGTTGAGATGGATATGGTGACTAAAATACATAAACCTAGAAATGAGCATATAAGAGGAAGTTTGAAAGTAGCGCCTGTTACAAAAAAATATGAAAAGGAGTCCTTTGTCGTGGCATGGACATGTGATGAGGAGGGATGGAACTCATGTGACTAAAGTGTGATGGATAGAGAGGGAGAAGAAAAGCAAAGAACAGATGTAAAGATTGTGTCAAGAATGACATGAAGGAAAAAGGAGTAACTAATAGCGTGAAAAAACGTGTTACCTGCCTTTGGGCAGGAAGATGATGATATCAATACTCGTGACTGGCTTTCAACAGAGACTACATGGAGATGACCTTCTGTAACTATTTGTTTTTGACTCCATCCACCTTTACGTATTAAGTAGATGTCGGTATACCGCTAATTTGTGTAAATAAATACTTTTCTAAGGTGTGAGTTATATGTGTGTTGATTTAAAAAGGTAGTGAAGTAATCTTTGTTCGAGTTTGAAGTAATAGTTTATTACCATTATTTATTACCATCTGCCTATCCTTTTCCTAACTCCGTTTAGGTCGACTTCCAGTTTAACCGGATGCAGCTGAATACCAGTATTTTACGTGGAGCGACTGCCTATCTGACCTTCACAACCTAGTCAGTAGGGGTAATATGATACCCTTGGTAAGACTGGTTGTCAGACTTTTGGGCTACTGACTACTCAAAGATTATCAAGGGTCCACTATTGATAGCCAGGACCAACGGCTTAACGTGTATGTAAATTAAAAATTATACGTGGGCTTAAGTTTTGTGATGTTTAAATAAATTTTGTACATAAAACAATTCAAACCTTCAAATACCTTTTACCTAAACTGTATTAAATTAAACAATTAATTTTAAATAACATCACCCTAGACAAGTAAATTATTGTAGAACAATAAACTGGGTATAAATGGATAGACCGCTAAAATTAACAATACATATACAATTTTACCAAAACGGCTAACCTTAGCAAACCTATCTACCACAAAATTGAAAACAGCGGTCAAGGTTCGAACGATTAGAACCTCAATCGATCAATTTAATAATAAAGCTGTTTACACACTGAACTTTAGCTTACAAAACCATATTATATTTTAGCGACAAAGTGGACCTACAGTTGCCTAAATAAACAACGCAGTCAAATGTTTTGTTGTTCATCGGAAGGCTAGTGTAAGCAACGCCTAATTGGGTTGTTTTTAAAGAAAAGTCATGTTTATGTTTAGTTACGGAGTTTGTTTGTAGATATGAAGAAACGACGCCTACGTACTCGTATGACCAAAACCTTTTGTGGTGATCGTACGTAGGCTTCTTTGTAGGTTTTTATCTTTAAATAGTTAGTTATTCATAATAAGTATTTAAAAAAAAAGAAAAATCATGTAATAGTTTAAAAGTAGTCACCAAAAACACAAGAAAATCTATTTATTTTTTCAATAAAATATACAAGGTTTAAACGGACCCTTGACGATGCCATCAATCTTTTTTTTTTGTTCTATTACTTTTTTCTACCTTTTGTAGTAAGCAACGACTTATTGTCGGGCCTAGGCTGTACTCTCATACTTAAGTACTAACGCTGTAACATCCAAATATTGTAGAACCAAATGATTTTAAAAGAGTAACCATTGAGTTTCTTGCCAGTTCTTCTCTATAGGAACGTCGTTTTATAAGTGCCCATGTAGGCCTATGTAAAATAAAATATTTTGATTTTGAAATCATGCGTTCAGTGCATCAAACTAAGTAACTCTACGCTCTAAAAATATTGTTGGGAAAACGAAAAATCGAGTTTTACGGTAGGAATCAATGTAACGCACTAATGACATTGTGCTCATCATGGATGCATGACATAGTACTGGCATCTTGAAGGTATTTAACGCAATGATAATTATAACATAAAAAACTTCTTTAAAAAAAGGTAGGTACTTTGACCTCTACCTTCTTACAGAGATATTGAAGGTTCCAACTTTTTTAATTAAAAAAAAAAATATATCATTGCGTTCAATATTTCTGTAACTAGAACCTTTTAGTTACAGAGATATTGAAGGTCAAAGTTCCGACAGTTACAAATTAAAAAAAAAATACTTACTATACAAGGTGTTGTTTTGCATCCTCGTCAAAATTCAGGATGTTGTCACAAAAGACATAAATGATCAATATAAATTACCGGTATCTAAAAATTAATAAAAAAACCCTGCGTTTTTTTGTTGTTTTTTGTCAATATTTCAGAATGATTCTCGACCCTAAGGGGTTAGGGTCGAGAATCATTAGCATAGTTACCTCTTAGAATTTGACGAGGTTGCAAAACAACACCTTGTATATGGGAACCTCCCAACTATGTCCAGACAGGCATGGTCCAGAGCAAGACAATGATCGCAATGACGGGGAGAACAAGCGCCTATCAGTTTCGTTAAGGGTCTTTTGTACACCCATTCTATGTGAATAGAATAAACTTTACTTATTTCTTAATGCGTTTTTTTTCTCCTTCAAAACATCATTTTGTTTATGTCATCATTGACCATTGACTAAAACAGGATGATTTTCTAATTCTTTTAGCGTTCAATACCTTTGTTTATTCATACAGTGATAAATAAGATCATAAAGTGAGATAATTTTAAAACTCGCTTGCACCAGGCAAGCGAGTTTTAAAATTATCTCACTTTTGTAAACCACTATGAAAATACATTCACCTCAAATAGCCATAGTGATATAAAATGTGAGTCCAGTAATAAAGTAGAGAATAAAATATTCGGAACCTGCATGCTTGCACAAAAACAGATAAAAAAAGTACTAAACTAGACATTATGTGCAGGACTGTCGCGGGCACTCATTTGACCGCTGAAATAAAAGGCGAGTACGGTACCTGCATAAAATATTATTTGCCAGTAACATACAGCAACTATAGCAGTAAGTACGTAACTCCATCAAAGTTTCCACTATTCTATTTGAAGCTATAATTACTTATAACTAAACTTCAAACTTGAATGAATGTCTAGTTCCTGGGACCTCCGATAAACTCTGAATGGCAATTGATTCAGGAAAGTTTTAGGGAATACTTAACTTAGCCTGAGATCTATAAACGTTACTTAGTTCGTACTTACTTTGAGCTAAGCGTCATTCTTGTCGCTGTCGCAAAAATTACAAGATGGAGACAAGAACATGTATAAGACAAATTAAGAGCTAAGTTATATAGATCTTGGTCTGATATTTCTAAAATGCAATGTCTCAAGACAGTAGTAGTAGTAAAACTGTCTAATATTAAGATCCTAATGTACTATTCACTCTGAAGAAATATTATTCAATTCATAATTTATCAATGTTAATTTATAGTTAATGACTGCTAGTATTAATCTTTCGTTTATTTTCTTTCTAAGTATTACTGTACACCATATGGATACGGAAGATATCCCTTAAAAACAACAACACGCTTACCAAGATAACTCTAGTTAAAGATACCTAAGAAAACGGGTATTACTTAAGTAGGAAAAAAACTTAAAAACCTGCTTTCCCTCCTCACTTTCCAGAAAGAATTTCCCTTTCCTGATTTTTATACCGCGCGCGTGAAAATTTTACTGCCTGAGCAGCAATATGAACGAGAATTATGGTCGTAAACAGTTTTAAATCTTGTGAACATAAATTTTAAATAATAAACATGAGTTATACGTGCCAACGAATGTATATTTTTTTTCTTTACTTTATCATGCAAGACTGAAATCTTATGCTTAACTTGGAACCTAATTAAGGGCCTATATCGCTCCAATAAGGAGACAATTTATAAAACAGAGTCCATTTAATATACAAAATAGAACAGAATAAAATTTACTTTAGTGTACACCAAAATTAAAACATATCGGTTTTTGAATACTTGTAATTTGACAGCTACAAAGGTGGTCCTTATCGCTGAAAATAAATAAAGGTTTGGTAGAAGTGGTACGTATGATTTCTGGACGCGGCTCCGGCTGTAATGTAGGTACTAAAGTACTACCGTGCTCACTGACGGTCAATCACTTTTCAACCTTATTACGCAGGCCGTAAGCGTGAAAAATTGTTGATCGTTAGTAAACTTGGTAGTATCGGTCAGAGTCAGCTGTCCATGTCCGTAACATGTTTGACCAAACTTTAATTAATCCAGAGATCAAAGGAAGATCTCGATTGATTTAATAATTAATACGCGGGTTCTGAGGTCCCGACAGTAGTTAACTCTTGAAGTAAAGTTCTTCCTCAATGGAAACTCAGAGACGCAATCCGGAATCCGCAATATATCGAACAACCAAACTAAGGATTAAATAAAAAAAAAAATGAAACATACCTAAGAACTAATAAAGTGTATGTTATCATCGTCTGCCTAGTCTAACCGGATGCAGTTAAATGCCAATATGTATTGTGTGTATTCCACATGGAGCAACTGCTTTTCTGATCACCACAACCGGGTTAGTACTGGGTAATACTATGGTAGACTGGTAAGTCTGGTTTTCAGACTTTCGGGCTTTTAGGGACTACCTGTTACGACTGTCAACGATCATTGACAGTTAACGACTGTCAATGATCATTGACAGTTGAGACCAACGGCTTAACTGCTTTCCGAGGTTTCCTCCGCACGGAGGAAACTCGGTACGTAATAGGTGGTCACCCATCCACGGACCAACCTTGGCAAGCACGGCTTAACCTAAAGATTGACTCGAGTGGCTGTTTTTATTTAGCTAAAAGCTCCTCTTACTAATGCACTAAGAAACTGTGCAAGTAACTACCATATTTCTAAACTATATCGATCACTTATCAACGTCGTACGTTGAATACCGTTCACGTGCAGCAGTAGATATTACAAGCTCACTATCATCAGCTGTTATTGATTGTACAAAGCTTTTCTTTCTTGTTGGGACGTGCTGGTGTCTAAATGCCGAACCCAATGCGAACTAAAACAGTCCTGGAGCAGTGGGGCCCGAGTGCCTAAACTTTTTAAGGAAATTTCAAAACGCCTAGTTGACGCTTCCCGTGACCCAAGGGCTGGCTTTTTCTTGGCCTGATGCTGTGTGTTGCCATACAATGTGGCAACGCCGCGAGACTCTTGGATACATAACCAGCTGACAGCTTGGATACATTACCAGCTGACAGCGCTAATGAGTTAGTTTTTTGATGCCCTTTAAGTTGGTTTTTAGTTTATTTAATCGTTTTTAACTGTCATAATGTTTCAAGTTTTAGAGAATTTATCATAACTCTGGTTAAGATAACCGCACAAACCATAGATCATAATCATAGAAAAGTATTCATCATAGACATAAGTACAGGTACGAGAGTAACCACAATAATATCATGTTGTCAACATAATATCATTATTACAGGTTGAACGGCACAATAAAGTGTTCACGTTCAGCAGTGGGCGTTCTTAGTAAATGCGTTGATGGATTAATGAACAGAAACCAAACTACTTTGTACGAGTAAAACAACCCCATAAACGATTTCTTTGAAAGTCACGGAACTCATAACAAACATAGTACATCACGCCTGCAATCCCCAAAAGTAGGTACCTAAACCCACATTTCGCACGAAACTCCTTTCTGGAAACTATGATCTGACTAGCTTTTCTGACCTCCACAACCTAGCTACTGAGTTATACGATATATATAGTTATAGTCTTTAAATAGACTAGAATAGAGAATAGTTGCAGCAAGGAAAACCTACTGGAGTGGAGATTCATTAATGACTGGAGTGTAAATGTGGTGCCGTTCCACAAACGATGCGGCAGTTAATGTGTCCTGCGTGTCCTTCTGTTTGTTTATTACAGGAACTGATGGACGCTACTGAGAGCGCCAAACTAGTGGTTCATTTCTGGGCCGACGACACAATTTAGATTGCCATCGACACGCTAAGAATAAGAAGTTATACGATACCCCTTAGTAAGACCGGTTGTCAGACTGTTGGGCTTCTGACTACTCGTTACGACTTTAAAACATCTATATTGGATAGCAGACATCAACGGCTTGACGAGCTTTCCAGGCCACGTAGGGAACTCAGTGTATCATAATTAGAGATCGGATATTCGGATGAATTTACCTAAAGTTTGATTGTTGACTAGTATGGAGCGCGCGTCAGTATGAGAAAAGGAGTTTATTTAAAAAAAACTAGTCTAGTTACTTTTTTGTTTAGCTCCAAATGAATTATGCCCAGACATATTATTTTCCATTTTGTTTTAGCATTCGACTTTTTAGCACAAAAATACGAATTCAAATAGTTGTTGTATTTTTTCCTTGTTATTTTCAACTAACTTGCCAGGTTTTAAATAAATTTAAAATATTCTTATTTATAATTTAATATATTTTGAGTACTACATTTCATACTTACTAAAGAATTATGAAATTTCGCAATCCCGCGATAAAAATTGGCATTTAATTGCCGCTTCCATACTTTTGTACCTTTTGCCAGGAAAAAACGTACTTTATGTAAATATGCATCCAAATATCCGATCACTAATCATAATGTTTATTTGTCTATGGACCGACCACGTAAGGGCTGCTTTACCTCGAAGATCGACCCGTGTTATTATTTAACCACGAGTTCCTCGACTATAAAGCCCGTATCTGAAAATACGACTCCTTAATAATGAGTGTCGTAATGTCAGCTGTCGGTGGCCTAATTTAAGGCAGCGTCGGTGATACGACGTAACACGATTAAAGATTTCCATTAACTTAAAAGGTTTTCTTAAGAAAAGGTAAGGTTTCTGTATTTTACGAAAGTATTTTTAGCCTAGCTCTCAATCTTCTAAGATTATCGTTATCAGTTAGATTTTCAAATGCCTAGGTGAATTAACTTATAGATAATTAGATAAGTGATCGGAAAATCTTAAGTTAATCATAATCTTGTGCTTATCAAAGAAAATCATCATAAAAAATCGCTCCGCCTTTTTAATGAAATCTTTACACAACTTTTTTCGAAGAAAATCGATCTGGAAAATAAAGGCAAGAAAATAATTTTTCATGTCAAATACAAGATACCATCCGATATAAGTAATTTCGTTTTTATGCTACACATAGAACGCTAGTTAGTCAAAACGGAAACTCATAACGCGCTAGATAAAAGTTTTCTACACAAATTTATATTAAAATTTTCCGCTTCCCTTTCAGATTCCGAAATTGAAGGAGCTGCCACCATTTCAAATGTTATTTTAATAAAATTCCTTTCAGACCCGTTTTTGTGGCGTTGAGTGCTTTTACTCTATTTGTGTCTAAAATATTTTATTAGAATTAATAAAAGGTAGTGGAGTTAGTGTAGTTTTTGTCTCAATCACTCTTCATTATAATTGTTTATTCCCATCTTTCAGGTAAGCTTTCTAACTATAGAAAGTATTCTATATCAAAATGGTTTTTAAACGCGTTGATTATATTATGCATAAAAGATGAAATTCTGGATCTAGTAATTAGAGAAATCTAGTCACTAAATTGAAATATAGACTTTTCTTAAAATGTGATGTAAGAAAATACAAAGTAGATATAGTTTGGCTGAAGTATCTCCAAGTATCTAGAACCTAATATAAATAGATGAAAGTTTCGAGGTAAAAGTATTGAAGTACCACCGCATCTTATGATAAATGACTTCCCCAAAAGATTCTGTGCAACATCGTAAAATAAAATCTAGGTCACAGGAGTCTGCCTTAACCCTGTTACGTATATCAATATAGGTGATATAGTTTATAGATAGGCAGGTACTTTAGTACCTCCTGCGCAGGTCATGCGCAATGGGGTGATGCGCGAAAATCACCCTTAACGACATTAAACTTTTCACTTAACTTTTAATGAGAATACTGTCAAACGTCAACGCTCAATTTAAAATGAAAACGTATCGCAAGTTTGTGCAACTGAAATGAAAGATAAGCAACAAAATGAGTGACGAAAACACGTCATAACATTTTTAATAGAACAAAATTAACTAAGCGTAATTCTCTAGAAAACTATCTACTTACGTAACGGTCAACAAAACACACGAGCGAGGAAGCTCTAAAGTATAAAAGAACCAAAAAAATATATACAAAAGTTGTTTATTTATCCGTATCGCCTATTTCCTACCACTCAACTCGTCGGGCGCGGCTGTCGGGTCGAAAAAACACTGTCATTTATCATGTGGCTGGCGATTAGGGCACCTGTAGCGCGTTGCCTGTTTTTTGCAACATGCCGCGTGTTTGTGAGCCGCGAAACGGAGAGCGCGCGGAGCTTCTATCGCGACTAAGGGCACACTGAGCGACTCCCCACCCGCTGCGATCGACCGTCGCGCCTCGGCCCCGCTCCGACTCACAAAAAGCCTTGTTATTCGCGGGACAATTAATACGATTGAGCCTTTTCCGTGAATTGCCTCTAGACGGTCAAGTTTACCTTTTGGAAGTTTTTTTACGCTAAATTCTAAATAGTTGACGCGACTTTGATTGTGATTTTATTAAATCAATTTCGGTGCCGTTATTTCGAAAATATTTTTGGAACAAAAACAGGGGAGATTATAAAATAACAGAGATAGATAAACTTTTTTACTAAAGGAATAATATTGCGCTCGAAAACAGTTTAAACTTTTAGCTTTAAACACTTTAAATAGAAAACTTATGACACAGCTCTCGAGGTGTAAAGTACACCTCTAAAATAGGAAGCTTGTATCCATAAAATACAGCTTTGTTTTGTTATAAATGATTTCCAAAGTAAGCGCAGACTTCGGAATATAAATTATAGTGGTAGCTTGCCAACACCAAGCTGTGGGTAAAATGTGAAATTAATTTTCGCACTTTCGTACCTGTTGCAATTATTTTAGCGTTTGTAGGAAATAAGGCGAATGTCGAACTGTTTAATTGAAGTGCAACGAGAGGCGAAGTTAGTTCGTGGAGCAGCGAATGTAATGCATAGTTAAGTGGATATATTAAGCTTGTGTGTTGTGGAAGTATCTTCATGTAAATTTCAGCTGGGAATCCTTGCTGTTTTGGCCTCAGTATCCCATTTGTGTTAATAGTGGCTTGTGGCTTGCGTCAAGCGGATGAACAGTCTTATCGACCGATATTTTCGCAGTCCGCCTGACGCCTGCTAAGCGTCGTTAATAATATCTCTGAAGATTATTCTTTGCAGATCACATAACAAATAGTCGGCGATTGAACGAATGGTCGACCAAATTGTGTTCATTCAATAATTACTGTTCTAACTATCATAGAATTAGTAGTTAGACTTACAGCTGTCGTTTAGTATTGTGTCGGTTATTAAGAATCACCTATTAACTTCTTAAATAGAACCTATCATTAATTTCAGAACATTATTTATTTATTTTATTTGCATTAAATTTACAGCATGATGATGAAAAAATAAATGTTACGCAGTTTTCACCATCATTTAGAGCAAAATTTACCAGACGGTTTTGTGTTTATATATGTGGTCTCTACATCTGTCCAAACGAAGGGTCAATCGCTAGTTATAAATAAGAGTTATAACTACCAGCAATGCCAATTTTTTCTATGAAAGCATTATTCAACGCATTGCAAACAGCAGCAAACAAAAACATCGAAATAAATTCTATTTACCCAGAGCATTCACTTTACCGAAAATAGTCCCAAACTGTGTAACTACCCACACTGTTCCACCCACTGGCAGTTTCGTCGAAATAGCGACTTCCTACGCAAAAACGCCGCTCGTGTCGACAGATTGACAAAACAGTGGAAATAAATTCCTGTTACAGCTGAAAATGCTTCAGGCTAAAGTACTCCAGTTCTGGACAAGATTGATGGTGAAACGAAAGAGGTGAAACACAAAAGGATAGTTGACCTTATAGAATTACTAAGTACAAAGAAATGGTGACACATGAGAGGTATATCTAAGTACATCTCGCCAGCCTACGCCTTCGAAAATACCTCGTGACATTATGTTGCGCTTAAATCTGATGGTAAACAGTCTTTGATTGTAGATTGTTGTTTGATTGTTGATAGGTTATAGTTAGTCTAATATAGCCAGAGCATCGAAGCAGAAACACACTTGGATGAAACATATATAAACACTTTTGAGTTCAGCCAATTGAATTCAAATTGTATTAATTCAGTTGCAAGATGTGAAGTAAAAGGTTCCTGCTTAGTGAGTCGATTGAAATCTAAATTGAGTCGGAATTCAGCCACGTGTTTAACATCTTTAGTGGCGTCCATCAACTTCCGTAATGCGAAGACAACATGACACGATATGAGACGTCATCGTTCGTGGAACAACACGACCTGATTCTGTGGTGTGTGTGGTCAGAAGTGAAATGCATTGAAACAACATATCATGTACTATAAGCCCTGTTACTATAGATAGAGCACATTGGCATAGTCTAATTAGTTTTACTACGTTTATGCTTTGGCCTAAATCTTAAAAAAAATAACTACATCTATGATACAGATTGGAGAGGTTTTTGGCTTGCAGTAAAACAATTCATAATAATTGTCGATGAAAGTATTTTTCTTTTATCAATTAACTGAAAAAAACGATAATCTTATGAAATCACATTCAAACAGAAACTAGATATCATTAAAGACTCCTAAACGAACACACTGGTACGCGCTGCCACCATACCCTTAAGCTGAGCGTGGCAATTACGGCTATTGCCCTAATTATGAAGAGGCTTGCTTTCAGAGACCGCACAGAATAGATTAGTACAGAAGGCGTAAAGTAAAAATGGCCAAAAAACACACAGTAGACACAGAGTATCGTGTACAAAAAGTCCCCCGAGTGACTCGGTACATCGCCAAGCTGGATCGCACAAAGTACGTAGAACACCCGAATAGCATGAGAATAGCATTTACAGACTAGGAGAGGGCAATTGCTCTTGTAACACAAGTCTATCACAGCAGTCAGGGACTTCACACAATTTTTTAACCAATTTCTTGTGTATGAAAGTTTATTGACGCACACAGCGGATTATTGGTCTATGTTGACCGTCCCAGACTATTATACCTATGAACGCTGACACGGCGGGCATGTGCGCTGCAAACCTCTTCTCCTCTTGATGTTTGTCCTCTGCGGACAAATTAATGTGAATTGTCTACACAACCCTAAAGTAGTGATCAGGCCAGCGGAGTGTCTGCAAACCGGATTTTGACAGATGTTTCAGCACAGTACCTCGGAATTTGATAGTTAATTAAGTTACAGATTATTAAAGACGTAGGCAAAAAAGTTGCCAGGCTCAAATGGGATTGGGCAGGTCATGTGAGCCGCTTGCATAACGACCGCTGGCAAAGGTCTCAACACGATTGGTGCCCGAGGATAGACGGCGCCGCCGAGTCCTGTCTAGGAAGAGGTGGGCGCGCATCACGAAGGCTGGTTTGAGATGGCGTAGGAGAAGAATACCTGGAAGAATATGAGGAGGCCTTTACTCCACAGTGTGCAGTGGGACAAACAAGCTTACCAAAAAGAAGACTTTCCAAGTCTGATACCACAGTTAAATCTGCCGTTTAGTGCGATTAGTTTGAGGGCAACTTCGAACGACGTACGCGTATGTTAGACGCGTACGTACTTACGACGATTCCAAATAAATGCTAGTCATTTCTGCGCTTGCACATGCTATACGAAAAGCATTTTGTGTTGTTACGTTGAATGGAGTTGTCCTTTTGGATCTATTTTAAGCAAGTGAGAGCAGGTTCTGCAGAGACGAGGGAGTTACATGGTGTGAAGTAGGTATATGGAGGTTTTAATGTGATGATAAAGATTGGTTTCAAATGCTACAGTACATGCGAGTTTAAAAACCTGGTAAAGATGAATTTGTGAAATGCTTTTCTCATATTATTGTCTGACTTCCATCATTAATGCACATTTCACACATAATTAAATTAATATGTACTAAAAAAACGTGTTCCTCTAGTGAATTTTCGAAATTGAGTTTAAATAATATTTTATGTAGAATTATTATTCTAATAAACCTGTTCCGGCCAGTCGGGCAGAGAATATCAGCGCAACCATAGAAAGTGCTGTGAACTTGCCGATTTTAACCATGTGTATTTCACCAAGAATTGTTTTGATAAGGCGGAGGAAGTTTATTCGTCAATCAAACATTTAATTACCAAAACCATGGAGAACTTGTTGTCAAAGCAGCAAGAACCTCACCAGCCGTCGGCAACGGCGGGAACATCGAAGCAAGCAGGGGAACCATTCCATTCACAGGCACCGCAGCAGCAACGTAGAGATACGAGCGGAGACAGTATACTAGAAGGAATGATAAAAAAGCAGACAATCCATTTTAGAGCTTTTATGAGAACAGTAGCTACCATAGAAATCGATCAACTGCAGAACAAATGGGAGTTTGACGATGCATTAAACTCTCTTCAAAGAGTGGGCTATTATAGATAGCCTTCACTGGGAAATAGAAGGAGTAAACGGGGATGAGGATGTCTGGTACCAAGAGGAATTCAACAGATATGAGAAAATGTATAACGATTTGAAGAAAACCATTAACTCTAAAATGTGGTCTGTATCACATCGCGACAAATCTACTCCACAGATGGATATTCCAACATTCCAAGGCAACTACCACCATTGGACATCGTTTAAAGACCTATTCACAGAAACCATTCATAAAAACCCATCGTTGTCAAGCGCACAAAAAATGCAATTTCTGAAGAGCAAAGTTACAGGAGAAGCCGAGCGCCTGATCCATCATCTTCAGATTAGCTCAGATAATTACGAGGTATGCTGGGAAATACTAAACCACAGATATGGCAACCACAGGCTTATTTTCACGTCTCATGTCAACATATTATTAAACATCCCTAATATGCAGCAGCAATCCATTGGGGCGATCAAAAAACTGCATGACGTTACCAAAGAATGTCTCCACGCAATTCAGAACCTAGGAGTAGATATCACCACATGGGATCCACTGTTAGTACTTTTGTTAGCACAGAAACTTGACAGTGAGTCATTCGCCGAATACATTGAGTCGGTGAAGAATACCAGGGAATTTCCAGTACTTCAAAAATTCCTAGATTTCTTGGAAAACAAGTTTACCGCCTTAGAAGCATCGCGGCGTAAACAAGAATCATATAACCAAAAGATGACCACCCAACCACAAAACCAAAATTATCAAGCAAACCAGAAGAAATACTATAGTTCAAATAAAAACCAAGAATCATCATACAATATGAAAAACCAAACGAAGTCATTACACGTGTCGCGGTCAATCACCTGCGCATTGTGTAATGCAGACCACGGGTTATGGATGTGTAACCAATTTTTGCAAATGTCCGATGAGCAAAAACTAAAAACTGTCAACCATTTAAATTGTTGCACGAATTGCCTATTCAACCATTGAAATAAACCTTGTTTTTCTAATAAAACATGTCGCAAATGCAACGCTAAACATAATTCATTATTGCATGACGCAATTACAACCAAAAATAGGCAAAACACATCAGCAAAACCAAACCATAAGGCTGCGCACACACTTGCGACATCACGCGTGACCAATGATGAACAAGCAGCAACTTCAACCCATGTGTCTTGGAATGACATGTCCGAGACACTCTTAGCAACGGCCTTAGTGGAAGTTCCAGGATACGATGGCACATACCATACCATGAGGGCATTGATAGACCAGGGTTCTCAAATTTCTTTAATAAGTGAGAAGGCGGCACAAGTCTTAAAAATACGAAGACACTCTTGCAAAGGAACCATATTCGGCGTTGGAGAAAAACAAAACAACTGCAAGGGTGCAATGACCATCCGCATTAAATCGATTTATAGTGAGTTTGCCTTAGAAGGGGAGGTCCTTATAATGAACAACCTAATCAAAAGTTTACCAAATAAATCATTCGTAAAACCAACTTGGCCTCACATACAAAACATTAATTTGGCGGACCCAGAATTTAATACCAGTCGACCAGTGGACCTACTGCTAGGAGCAGATGTATACTGCAAGATTGCTTTAGGCGGCCTTTTGAGGGGCGATGGGGACGATCAACCAATAGCCCAACAAACGCAATTAGGATGGTTGCTTTGTGGGACAATAGCACCACAATACAGGTGTAACGTCGTTCTTCACAATATGGACGATTTACGCAGATTTTGGGAAAATGAAGACATCAACCAGCACACTGAAATGTCCACCGAAGACGATGAATGTATGCAATATTTTCTATCAACAACAGAGAGACTAGAAAACGGGAGATACCAAGTCCGACTGCCATTTAAACCAGAAACCAAGGGACAGCTAGGGTCCACTAAACCATTAGCTTTGGCACAATTTCGTAACTTAGAGAGAAAGTTACAGAAAGATTTAGATTTGAAAACAGAATACACAAAGTTTATGAATGAGTACTCTAACTTACACCATATGATGCCGTCATCAACAAGTACGGAACCCGAGTGCTACCTACCACATCACTGCGTCACTCGTGCTGAGTCAACCACTACTAAGTTGCGTGTTGTGTTCAACGCGTCAGCTAAATCATTATCAGGACTTAGCTTGAACGACGTCATGTACCGAGGTCCCAACCTACAACAAGATCTGCAGGAGCTAATTTTAAAATGGAGACAGTATCAGTATGTATACACTGCAGACATCGAGAAAATGTATCGTCAGATAATGGTACATCCCGAAGATCAGTCGTATCAGAAGATATTATGGAGGGACTCACCATACCAACCGATTCAAACATACCAACTTACCACCATAACTTATGGCACAAAGCCTGCACCATTTTTGGCTATGATGTGCCTAAAACAACTAGCTGCCGAGGAAAAACAAAATTTCCCTGCTGCAGCAAAAGCGTTAGAAGAGTGCTTCTACATGGATGACTACTGTGGCGGAGCAAATTCAATGGACCAAGCAAAACAGATAAAATCAGACCTGATTAAACTACTCAGTAAGGGTGGGTTTAATTTACGGAAATGGGCCACAAATGAACCAAAATTACTCGCTGACTTAGAAAAAGATTCGTGGAACCAGCAAATCTACGAGTTCAAACAGTCAGACTCAACGAAAACATTGGGGCTTGGATGGAACCCGCAACAGGATAAATTCAACTTTGACTCAAAACTGGAGCCAGTACCATTACCAAAACCAACCAAAAGGTCGCTTCTCTCCGACATTTCAAAAATATTTGACCCATTAGGCTGGCTCACACCATTAACTATTACCATGAAGATGCTATTCCAAAGTGTCTGGTCATCAAGTCTTAACTGGGATGACGCGCTACCAGAGGATATCAAGACCAAGTGGCTCAACTTAAGAGAAGAATTAAAATTCATCAATACCATAGAAGTTAAACGATGGCTAGGAGTAAAAGAAAACCATAGCTTGCAATTACACGGATTTTGTGATGCGTCAAACAAGGCGTAAGCCGCTGTTATATATTGCAAAGTCAGCAACCAAAATAACCATAACGAGGTAACTCTGGTCGCAGCAAAAGCAAGACTAGTGCCTGTTAGTAAAGACATATCTATACCAAGGCTGGAGTTAATGGGTGCCCAACTATTATCACAGCTGATGCAAAAAGTACAGACTTGCCTTGAGTCTTATAATCAGGAAATATATTGCTGGAGCGATTCAACAGCAGTGTTAGGATGGATTCAAGGAGATCCAGCGAGATGGAAACCATTCGTCTCAAATCGCGTGAAAGCTATTACCAAAATAATACCAAAAGAAAAATGGAGTTATGTCAAAACCATAGAAAATCCAGCGGACTGTGCTAGCCGTGGATTGAGAATCAAACAATTAAAAAACCACGATCTGTGGTGGCAAGGACCATCATGGATTCAATCATTTCAAAACCAGGACATACTTCAAACCACCTATGACACCAGCTTAGAGATTAGACAGTCTAACGCAGTAGTTGTGAAAAAACACCAGAAAGGAACCATGACCATACCAAATATTATTATCCACCATTTATTAAACAAATTTAATTTCTTCGCAAAAATCGTACGCGTTTTTGCATGGATACTAAGACCAACTACTGCAAAAGCAGACCGTCAACCTTATCTCACATTACCTGAACTACGTCGCGCAAAACTACAGATTATCAAAAATGTGCAGCACATGGAATTTGCCAGTGACGTTAGTTGCTTACTTAAGAATGGAAACGTGCATTCGAAAAGTAAGCTTTTACCATTACACCCTATCATAGACCAAGATGGTATTCTGCGAGTAGGGGGCAGATTAAGAAACGCACAAATAAGTGCAGAGATGAAACACCCAATCATATTACCACACAACCATCGAATTACCACGCTAATAATCCAATACGCTCATGAGCTAACCTACCACGGCGGAGCGCGTCTTACTTTGTCAAATATCCGACAAAATTATTGGATAATCAGCGGATATTCAGCTACAAGGAAAGTTATACGACAGTGTGTTACATGCAAGAAGCATGAGCCCATCCAACAGTATCAACTCATGGGTGATCTACCATCATTCAGAGTAAATCCTAAAAGCGCCTTCTATCATTGTGGCGTCGATTATACAGGCTTTGTGGAAGTGAAAGCAAACAAAGGGCGTGGGATAAAAACTACCAAAGGCTACATAGCGCTTTTCGTATGTATGGTGACGAAAGCTGTGCATCTAGAACTCGTCTCTGATTTAACCAGCTCAGCTTTCCTAGCCGCAATAACCAGAATGGCCGCACGACGCGGAGCTCCACGGCACATCTATAGCGATAATGGAACCAATTTCGTTGGAGCCAACAGAATTCTGCAAGAAGAATACGACCATCTCCAAAATATTTTTAATAAATCATTCTATAAAGAGATAACAGAACTACAGATCGAATGGCATTTCAACGCACCCTCCTGGCCGCAAGCCGGAGGAACGTGGGAAAGAGCCGTGCGAAGTCTTAAACACCACCTCAAACGCGTGATTGGTCAACAAAAACTTACGTTTGAAGAATACACCACACTGTTATCAAAACTAGAAGCTTGTCTGAATTCTCGACCACTTTGTGCACTATCAGAAGACGCAGAGGATCTTAATTTCCTCACACCAGCGCATTTCCTATCAGCACGACCAGGTTTGACCATAATTGAAACAGCAGACGACGCCAGAACCAGGTGGCATCTAGTTTTAAAACTATTTGAAGATTTATGGAAGAGATGGAAAACAGAGTACTTAACTCAACTATCAACCAGAAAGAAATGGATGAAATACCAGAAGAACGTCAACGTGGGTGATTTAGTAATGATACACGACGACAACTTACCAGCAGGGAAATGGCCAATGGGTCGTGTCATGGAAGTTCATCCAGGAAAAGATGAACTCGTCAGAGTAGTGACTCTAAAAACCAAAAACGGCTACATGAAGCGACCTGTTGTTAAACTGTCAGTTTTACCAATAAACCAGGTGGAAGCTACCATACCAGAAAAACCAAAAGGCGAACCAGTAGAACCGAAAAGGCCAGAACAAGGAATACGACCGACGACGAGGAATAACAACCCGCAACCAAAAACCAGAACGCATAGCACCTATCCTAAAATCGTCAACATTGCACTGGCATTGTTATTGTTTTTAAATATAATACTGCCAACAACAGCTTCATACCACATTACAACATTTGATACTAACAAAACTTTGTACTTTGACACTGTGGGGAAAGTACAATTGATTCGGGATAAGTGGAAGTTAGTGACATACTTTAACATGTCTCCGTATTGGCAAGGAGATAAAGCCATCAATGATTTTACAAGCTATCTCGACAAAACATGTGAAATAATTACGGAATCCAGTCACTGTAATATGATACTTCAACAAATACGACACGATTACAATGAACTGCAATACTACAACCAGCTGTTGCTTAGCCAGCATTACGGCGAGCGCTTACGAACACGACGCGGCCTTATCAACGCTGTCGGCTCAATTGCAAACTCATTGTTCGGAGTATTAGACGAAAGTTTCGCAGAAAAATACAAGCAGGACATTGAACTTGTACACCTTAACCTAAACCATCAAGGTCAGTTATGGAAGAACTTGACATCTATCGTCGAAGCTGAGCACAATGTATTACAAAGAACTGAGGACATAATAGCAAAGCAACACAAAACCATAAATAAACATTTAAATGCCTTGGACAAGGTTAACAGTAATCTGCAAAAAGAAATCGATGTAATAACTATACAACAAGATTTCACATTAGTCTCTATAGCTACCATTAATATGATGCAAAACTTGAAACGGATACAGGACACTCTGATCGATACAATATCGGAGATCTACCATGGCCAAATCAGTCTGCATCTACTGACACCAGCGCAGCTCAAACGAGAGCTACAAATCATCTATGGCCAAATGCCTCAAGATTTAAACCTACCAATCGCAAACATAGAGACAGACCTTCAGCAAATCTACAAGCTACTGAGAACAAAGGCGCGGGTCACAGAAAAATATATTATCTTCGAAATTACTTTCCCGCTCATAGCACGAGAAAGTTTTCAATTATACAGGATAATACCCGTTCCGCAACAAACCAATTATAGTATGACCAGCATAATACCAATATCGGAGTACGTCGCTGTGAACTTGAAAAAGGATGCTTATCTTTTACCTACCAATCATGAACTTGACACATGCTTGTATCATGGAGAATCCCTCATGTGTGAGCTCTACAAACCAATCTTAAACTTGAAAAATGACCAAAACTTTTGCGAAACAAGCCCAATAAACCAAAGGTGCAAAACAGAAAGAACAGTGTGCAAAAATAAATGGGTAGAATTACACTCAACGTCACAATACCTGTATTTTTGCTGTGACACATATTCCATTAAAATCATATGTGACGATCAAGTAACCGTTCATCAGCTGACTCGAGCAGGGGTCATTAGCATGACTCAGAAATGCTTTATTAAAAGTAAAGATTTCACACTTTACTCTTTACAACAACAATCCAACCAATTAAATTTTTCACCTGACATGTTCGTACCAGAGCTAGACAAAATAAACCACATTGTGAACGTCAAGATACCAACCGAAACAGAATTACCAGAAGACAGGAGTCTGAATAGATCTCTATTCATTCTTGGAGAACAAATCAAAACACTGAAATCCAGCAAAGCAGAGGTCGATGACTTGTCAGTCCATGACATTCACCACTACACCGTTGTCTACATACTGCTGGGAGTCGTCCTTTGCGCAGCAGCAGCCTGGGTCTGGACAAGAGTAAGATGCTGCTCGTATTCTACGGCCAGTCGGGCGGAGCCTCACCACAGACAGGAGTCTGTGGCGACTACATCGGAGTCAACCAATGTGCAAAGTGAAGTGAAACCGCGAAAGCAGAGTACTGCTGACCGTCAGCAAAGTGAGAGTGAACACATAGGTCTAAGTGCATATTTCGCCAGGCGGTGGCCCAGTGGTATGCGTAGTGCGGGGAAAAAGGAAAGGGCTACGTTGCCTGTAGTTCGAAAAGAACGTGTACTTATAGTGGAAGACTCTTTAGTTTAAAGAATTGTTTTTAAGTGCAACCATTTATTACATTATTACTTTTGTTTTATTTTATAACAGTTTTACTTTATTTTACCATATTATTAGTATAAGACTTTTACCAATGTTTACTATTTTATACCTAATTTTACTTGTTTACCATTGCACTTGTTCACTAAGGTGATTTGATGACTATACTATTATCAGTTTATCTCGTCTTGTGCGCGGGAATATGTTCGGTGCAATATTTGCAACCGAACAGCTCAGCACTTTTGCCTCCATGCATTTCCATAAATGCATGTATCGCAAGTACTGCCGAGTTAGTGCGTGTCCGGATACCAATCGCGTAACTCAACCAAACCATATCAAACCATCTTAGTGCTAATTTAGCTTAGATTTACCGTTTTATAACCAGTCTCAATATAAACTTTAAACCATATAATTTCGTATAATTTAACCAGTGGTCACATAACCAATCAACCAAATATCAACCAACCCAGGATTTAGGGCTAAACCAAGCAAGCGCTAAATTCTACAAAACCTAAATAGCATGTAGTTAACGTTAACACTGATACAAATTTATTCAATTTGCTTTATGAAAGTGGATTAGAAAGCTCACATAGTATGTAACTTTGAGTATTATTCTCAAGCTTGTATTTAAATTAATACTCTCTACAAGCGGTTGGTTTGCAATTGCATGTAAATACGTAGCTCCGTAGCACTCTCGTAGCACGTAATGGCTATCTCGTAGCAGTTTCGTAGCGAGTCGTAGCAGTTTCGTAGCTTTATTTACAGAAAGTTGCATGTTTTCGGTTACCACACGAATTAAACTAATCTTGCTAATGTTTACACTAAATAAATGAGTTTTAACTAGTCTCTCTTAGTTTCAACGTTAAAACTATTTGTAAACAAAGTTTAGGTTTGTAGTTTTTTAGAAGAATCATCAGATGACGGTTTTTGATGATATTTTCGTTAGTTAGTTTCGTTAGTGTTGTTATATTTTCTTTTAATATTTTTTTTTTACTTTTTTTGCATTCTTTAATTTAATTACCTACCGCAAACATAAGGAATAAATAATAAATCCTTTACAAAATTGATAATAACGGAACGCAAAACCACAGAATTGCCTACACAGTTTCATTTCAAGCCACACGAAATCTGTTCGTGCATTACATCGGATGTTTATATAAATATTATTGCATCAATTCGGAAATCAGACGGCTGTCGTTCATACAAAATACTGAAATTCAACCGCATCTGGTCGGATGGGCGCTGACCCCAATATACTTTGTGGAGAATTGAAAAAGAAATGTTGGAATTATTGAATTCTTTCTTAGCAAAACTGAGCAATGATAGCCGTCTTCAAGTCCGGTGCCAGGTGTCCCTCCACCGTCCCTCCTGTTTTACTGAACGGTGTGCAGCTGCATAGGGTGTACTCTTTTAAATACCTGGGCCACTTGGTGACGGACGATTTGAGGGACGACGTGGATATGGAGAGGGAGCGCAGAGCATTGTCGGTTCGGGCAAATATGCTTGCACGCCGGTTCTTCCGATGTACAGCCCCAGTCAAAGTCACGCTGTTTAAAGCATATTGCATGTCGCTGTACTCGGGGAGCCTGTGGTTCAGCTACACCCTTAAGGCCTACAATGCTCTGCGGATCCAGTATAACAACGCGTTTAGGGTACTGTTGCGTCTGCCTCGGTTTTGTAGCGCGTCATCTATGTTCGCTGAAGCTCGTACCGACGGTTTCAATGCTGTACGGCGTAAGAAAGCGGCCTCGCTGCTAAACAGACTCCGTGGCAGCCCCAACAGCATTCTGAGCGCCATAGTCGGGAGGCATGACAGCCCGTTGGTGAGGTGTCTAGTCACCTGTACAATGTCTATGTTTTCGATTAAGTACTAACATAGGTTAAGAATATTGTTACTAACCCAATGGATCTTTGTTATCTGATTAAATAAATGAATATATATATAGCCTAATGGTAACGACCTGATACGTGTCGTGGGTTCAAACCTTGTCAGGCATATTAATTTGTGTGATTTAAATCATCACTACCGTGTTTATTTTTGCTAAAACGGTGAAAGAAATCATTGTGAGGAAACCAGCATGTTCCAATTATTCGAAGGCATGTGGCTTTCACCAACCCGCGTATGGTGTTTTTTCACAGAGACAAGGCCTGAGTCCTTTTAGTTATAGGTGCATTTTACAAAAGCTGTTATAACTGTGGTGGCTTACTCTATCATCTCAAAAATCAATCGACACTCAACTGCGAGATGTCCTTTTAAATATGCGAATGCTACTAGAGTAGAAGCAATGAATTCAATACTAGCCCATGATAAATAAAAACAAAATTCCATTCAAAAAGCCACCCCTATTAATATTTCACAGCCCAAAAAATATCTATTAACTACAGTGGAATCTTTATTAAGACTTGACCTAGACCTTGACAGAAGTCCTTCTAACCAAAACCTTTATATCCTACAAGTGGACCCCTGAGCAATCCTGAAAAAAAGTAGGCTGCCTGAAAAATATTAACTTCCAATTAAGTAATTGATAAAATCCATCATCTTATAACACTTAACTCGAGTATCGTAGTCTGAGAGCCCGACTAATGTCGACCTTATCTCATCTGTTTAGAAGTACGTTTTGAAGGCGAACTTGAGGGGTTGTCAAAAAAAGTCACAATAATCTAGTTGAAACAAACAAGTACGGAGACTATCAAAGTATAGGATTATTTTGTTGTGTGTTAATTTTTAACTCGATTTAATTGCTGCTTAATTCGTTTTAATAAACAAGACGGGTTAAGAGATTAATAAGTAATATCTTACGCAAATGGTGGTAGCCTTGACCTAATTTCTTTTCTTCTCATTGTAACTTTTGAAAATTTCAAAATTAAATTGCAGAATAAAAGTATTCAACTTGACTTTGACATCCAATTCGCGGTTTATTTATGTAATTTTATGACAGTTAAAAAATACTGTCAATTTTCATAATATGTCGCTGGATTTTTTCGACAAAGGCTTTTGGGTTTTTAGATAAGACAAGTGTAGAGGCCTTTGTATAGTAGTGGGAATTTCTTTTTCATACACCGAGAATGTGTTACCAACCCGCACTGGGCCCGCGTGGTGGACTACAGCCCACTCCTTCTCGTAGAGAGGAGGCCTGTGTCCCAGCAGTGGGAACATTATAGGCTATTGGTGATGATGATGACACCGAGAATGTAGTACTGATGGGCAAATAAACAAATCCCCCAAATCTTTCCAAATACACTTTTCCTGTGTGGGACTTTAAATAAAATAAAAATTTGTTAAACAGATGATATAAGGTCGATGTAAATCTGGATCTTAGACTATCATAAAACAATGGCTCGAATCGTAAACCCAGTTCCTATGATATCGAAAATTCAATTGAAACAAAGCTGAGACAGGTGTCGCCTGATTGATCGGCCGACCCGACGATAAGACGACTAAGGGCTAATGAGCTTATAACGGCTTTCATAAATAAAAGGGATTTGTCGGTCTGTTCGGACATATTATGTTTTGTTAATGAATTTTGAGACATTTATTTATTTATTGACAGTATTGTTTCACCTACTACTGACCATAGGTTTGCTTCCCTGGTATATGCCAGTATCATTCAGGTCTTCCGAGGTTTCTTCTGTATTAACCAAGTTGTGTAACTTAATACCTTTTAAGTTAACCATAGCATAATGTTCTTAGTAGGAATGGGTCATAATCTGCTAGCCTAGGGTGGGTTGTTTTAGGTTTATTCTATTAAGTTTTTTCACAGTTCTAGCGTAACCCATTTGGTTGGTCAGCCCTAGCAAAAGATTCACCTGGTGTCCTACCATGACGTCTTATATCATTATTGTTTTACTGAAATGAAATTCCATGTCAAGCCATAAAAGCTCACGCTGCTCTTCAGCTCTGGCTACTCTAAGAAGTTTCTTAAGTTCCTAAAAAAAAACTGAATGATTACAATAGGCATAGGCAATGCTTTTTGGTTTCTCATTAAAAAAAACATATTCTACGTCACTTAAATATAATTAACATATTTATAATAGACCAGGCACATAAAATCAATGTTTACAACCCGTCTTTGCGGCTATAAAGAATTTATCCAAATAATCCAAAAAAACCTTATTAAACCTGTGCAACTACCAATTTTATTTAACTAAATATTGTACAGTTTCCTCAGTGCAGACTAAATTAAATTTAAAGCGGACAGAACCACGGGTGATAGCGAATTTATTAATAAAGAGCGACTGCGTTCATGTCGCCGTTGTCTTAATATTTAAATTGATTCAGATAAAATTGTGGAGAGAAAATTTATCGGTATTGCGGTAGGTTTATATGCTTTTTAAAGTCTCAAAACACAGTATTAGTCCTAGATATTATTTAAGTATTTGTGTGCATTTGAACTCGTGATAAAAGTACGTCCTGTTAATCAGAATGTAAATGCAAGAATATTGTTCCTAAAACTACTAAATATTCCAAAAATAAACATTTTCAATTAAAGCAAAAAATAATGTCTGTAGGAAATTAAAACGTTTTCAATGTCGAGCTTTGGTTAGGTACGTAAGTTCCATTGTTCTTGAAACCCATCCCTCGTCTATCCTATAGACCGTACTTAATGCCTAAATGTGTGAAGTTTAAAATGTAATTAATTAATTTGGACCTTATTCATTTGTTACGTAAATAGTGACATACCGATACATAAAAATAATTATGTATAAAGTTAAATGTCCAAAGCATTAAGTCCGCATTTGTGCAATAATTATACTTGTGCTTAAAGTTTTAATCAATCATATTATCGGGGTTGCGGAGGACAGATAAGCGCTATATGTAAAATACTGGTGTATTTAGCAGCATCCGGTGATTTTCTAAATTTTTTTTTTACTGGTTTATACAAACACTGTCACTTTAATAAATTCGCGCGTTTAATTTTCCCCAGATGTGCCGTTAGTCTTTGAATTGCGTGGCACCTAGATCTCCCTGTCACCTTTATTTATTAGTATAAGAAAGGTCTTAGACATCCTCAGTGTCTGCTAAGGTCTTAAATGTGTCCCAGAAGTAGAAGATGTCGGTATTACGATTTAATATTTAATATGATTACAGATTTAAATATTTTTATATTTTTGCTCTGTATGACGGTCTTGCTAGAGAATGGGCAGCAGCGTTCTCTGTGCTTTTGTGTCAACCGTACTGTGATCGCCAAACCGCCTGCCATTAGCGTGGCGATTTTAGCATAACCCCCCATGTTATGTCAATGTGGCGTCACTTCGGGGAGGCCTATGTCAAGAAGTGGACGTCTTTCGGCTGAAATGATGATGATGATGACAGATTTAAATAGAAAGTGACAGGTGGTACATTGAAAAAGACTAAAAACCTAAAATAAATAACTGCTAGTGATTTAACCAACAATCTTCAGAATCAGTCGTCCAAAAGTGACCTTCTCCGCATCATATACAGAGCTAGCCGTGTACCTAATAATAACATAGTAAGTACTGTATGTAGCATACATAGTGGTGTCACTCATTCCGTTGAAGTGAACGGATTGATGGCAGTCTACATTCGCCACCTGCCTTTGTAACACGTATAACCATTTTTATAAATGTACTTTGTGCATATCCAACCTAAATACAGTCCACTTTAAGCTTTATTTTGTGTGGTTTCATTGTTACCGGTGTCTTCCACAATAACACGTGTTAAATTATTCAAAATATAGTAGGTAAACTTCAATTTCCACACGCACAGACCAAAACCCAGTACCTAAAATAATATTAGATTCCCAAAAGCCCAGTAGAGATTTATAACATCAGAGCCTACGCCTATTTTACAAGTAAACTTATGCAAAGTATCTGAGCGAAGTTATTGTTTTATCTCTCTGTATTTTGCTATCTTTAGCGTCAATATCTCTGCCCAAAACTTTGTTTTACGCCATTCATGGCTTTACGACCACACTTTAAGATGTAGGCTTGGTTTCATTGAATTATGTATGTTGGTATATACTGCGTTATGTCTGTGTTTATACAGATTTTGTTGAGATAGTATTTAAGTTGCGTCATTGAAGTTTCAGGGAGTTTATAGTGTTTAATTTTGTTTATAGTTTGGGTTTGCTGGAAGTAGGTTGTTTGGGATGGTTTATTTGTGATTGAACACGTGACTTGGTAGTTTAGTTGGGATATCAATAGACTGAATGCACGGTTTGTCAGAGGTTGTGAGTTTGCGGTCAATTATTTTGCGTTAAATAAATAAAAGCAGCATCAGTGATAGCCAAGTGGTATGACCGTCGAACTGCCAAGTCATAGGTCTTGAGTACGAACCAAAGACACCTCTGATTTTTCGGATTCATGTGCGTTTTGTATAATAATCACTTGCTTCGGTGAAGGAAAACATCGTGTGGAAACCAAACCAGCATGCCGAAGTGACATTCCTCGACGGCATGTAAAGCCAAGTCAGAGGCCCATGGTGGCATAAAAACTCTGACACCAGGATAAGCAAAAACCACACGAAAAACAATGAAAAATAAATAAAATAACACATTACCAACGTAATGTGCCTCTTCGTCAACTTTATTGGCATGCTATTACTTTCTATACGAGTATGTTCTACACTTAACAATATTTGAATGCATTTCTGTGTAAATAGTAGCCAACAATAGCTCCCAAAGTCCAGCTTACTTCTAAGCACATACATAAAATGACTCTAGGAAGCAGTTCAGGTGCTCGCTCGATCCCAAATAGACGTAGTTCGGCCATAACAAGTCAACCCACTATCCTATACTACTAAATGAGCAATATTTGTATACTTATTTGTAAACATGTTCTCGAAGACGGCTTTAACGATTTCAATGAAAGTTGCAACATAGGGGTATACGGGGGCGAAAAATCAATCTAGCTAGGTCTCACATCTGGGAATCTGGGAATCCAGATGTGTCTCTAGCTCCACCCGAGCAGAGGTCAGGTCGCCCAGGTAATCAATTTTAATTCAGTTTAATATTTCAAGGGTTGGAGAATGATCGGGATGATGACGTCATAATAATCTAACATGCTAAAATGTGGCATATTACTATACTGTAAAATCAGGCTCAATTATATTTAGAACTCATGCTTAGAACCGATTTAAAATTAGTCAGCGGTAATTACCCAGAAGTAGTACGATTACTAATGTTGGTTAGTACATTTTGGAAGAACTACGCTCAAATGTAATAAGGTAACATTTAGTCCATGGCTATTCACTAACAGAGAAGCTAATACGTATTCGTAATTCATAAGTTGCATTCATGCTGCTCAGCAACGTGTTTAATTACGGATAAATAAATTGTCGCCTAGTCCTGTTAATTTTTTTGGTAAAACGATTTTCATGTTTTCAAGATCTTAAAAACGTGACTGAAGGCGTATTGCAGGAGAAAATATGTAGTAGCACTGCTTCGTAAAAGACTTGGTGCAGTAGTGGACTACAATAGGCTAAATTGATTGTGAGAGGATGGACGAAATATAACTTTTTGTTATTTTAAAGGATTTTCATCATTCCTTATTATGAATATGTTTCTTTTAACCGTGCAATAGCTTGGATTTATGTCTCTTATGTTGTAAATATTTTTTTTCAAATAAATGTAAATATTAGTAAAAAAATATTACTTTTGTAAGCCCGTTATGTTTAATTTTTGGTGTACAATGAAGTTTTATTCTGTTCTATTCTATTGAAAGACAAGAAAACTAGACAAATTCTTACTCTTAAGATTAGGTAGCAAACAGAAAGACACTATCTTGATTTTAGCCTACTTAATTTCCTAAAAAATGACTGGCTTATTAATTGCCAAAAACGTACCTTAAGTCATTGTATATTCTCAGAAATTATAAATAATTAATCACCGAGCAAATTCGCTGCAGAAGCATATCATCATGAGTATCTTGACCCAGTCGTAAATTCAGTACAGTAACAGAAAACAAAAAGTTTACATGGAGTACGGATGTTCAATTTAAGCAGCCATGTATCCGATTACCCACGATACCTGGAAAAGCTTTTTTTACCTCAAGCCTTGCCTAAAACCGCGTAATCCTTAAAAGCCTTTCCTTACTTCGTAACTGTATACAGTGTGTTTAATAGAGCATTGCATATCGGGTAGGTCTGAGAATCGGCCAACATCTATTTTTCATATCCATAAAAAAACCCCGCTAAGTGTCACAATGCTAGCTACCATACTCCTCCGAAACGGCTCAACCAATTTGTATGAAATTATGTGTGCATATCGGGTAGGTCTGAGAATCGGCAGACATCTATTTTTCATACCCAAAACAAAAACCGCGCAAACCAAGTCGCGGGCAGCAGCGAGTATAATATATCATATAGACTGTTTCGTTCTAGCCTAGTCCTGGGTTCGATTCCCAGATCAGGTAGTAGTAGGTTTTTTTTTTATAATAAGAAATTCTCTAGAGTAGCTTGGACTATCAATTGATTTTATATAATACTAGCTAATGCCACGGCTTCGGTCGCGTTATTTTCGGTAATTGTCCCACGGGATCGTCCTTCCAGGATAAAAAGTATCCTATTTGCTATACCAGAATATCATTTATCCATGTGCAACATTTCATCCAGATCTATTCTGCAGTTTGCGTGAGTTACAAACATCCATACATCCTCAAAAACATTTATCATCATCAGTCTATAATGTTCCCACTGCTGGGACACAGGCCTCCTCTCTATGAGAGGGAGTGAGCAGTAATCCACCACGCGGGCCCAGTGCGGGTTGGTAGATGACACAGTATGTCTTCGAATTTTTAGTTCTAGGACATGCCGGTTTCCTGACGATGTTTTCCTTCACCGTTTTGGAGGGAAGGGGTGATGAAATAAATTAGACAAAGTAATGCGCTTGACTAGTTTCGAAGCCTCGGCTTACTGCTCGTAAATCGAGCCTGCCACCACTGGGCCACCGCTGCTCTCAAAAACATTCTCATTAGGAATAGTTTTCCAGAACAAGTTCAGATGTCTGATCTATGAAGGTACGTCACGATAAATTGAAAAAGGGTTAACTAAACGCGCTCCTCTCTCAATGTCATTCAAGAAGAAGCATTCTTGTCAAGATATCTTCTAAACGTGAACGAATACCACACCCCGTATAAAGTGTGTCGAAAACCAATCTATTAAACTTCCGTCTATATCAAGTACCTACGAGGACTTCTGACAAAATCTCCGAGTTCGTATAAAGACGAACTTCGCTTAGTTTACGTAAACATTCGAACTTCCATATTAATAGGTGAGTTTCGTGAAATATTGGTGTGGGCGTACTTAAAATTGATTTATTGTAAAACTTTGGGCCGTGTACCGTTTGGAAATGAATTTTACAACCACTTTTGGTATAACAATAGACTAAATCTACCTCAAATGGTGTGTTGTTCTTTTATTTTTGTTAAGTTGTGATATTGCTAGAAGAATTGCTGCGGTCTTAAAAAAAATCGTTAATTTTTTTTCTGCTGTTCGTATTATTATTGTTCCATGTGTTTTGTTTTTTCTGTTTAATAGGATGAACTTAAATAAAAATTATTTTGAAAATGCCACATAATATTATAAAAGCGAAAATAATTCGATTCGAACGGAGTATTGGAATAAACACATAGAGTAATAGATAAGACATAAGCTACTTATCCCGGCTAAGTCGCGAGATAAAGCTAGTCTAACGGTTTTTCTTATGACATTGAAGAAAAGTTCTGTATGTTGGACAGTTGTTATCATTACATAAACAGAAAATTTTTGCATAAGAAGGATACTAGAAAACAGTACAATAATCTATAATGTTAACAGTTGTGTCGATAGTCCCTACAGAATACTCTAAAGAATGATAACGCTGTAGCAACATCTGTCGTCTTCCGCTACGATTTTGCTACGCGCGCGCTACGATTGGACAATGATGTTGCTACGCGCCACGTAGCCGATAGCTTGTTCATGTAGCACATTTGATATGTATGGGTTTTATTCCAAGCTTTTCAGTAGTAAAGAACCCTGATTAATCGTTATAATTATTATTTTACTTTGTTTTTATGTTTGAAAATATCAAAAATCTTTTATCAACTTTTGGTTTTGACGTTTCCATGCTAAGTGATTTATTATGTTAACAAAATCATGAGGTATTTTACAACAATATTTTAATAAAATGATAGTATTATTAATGATCTCGTAATCTATTTGTCTGTATGGTGTCGGACGTAAAGAATAGCACCATCTCATTTCTTCCCGATAAGAGGTAAGAGGCGACTAAGGGACTTGCCAGAGAAGGGGCAGCAGCATTTTCTGTGATTTTGCAACAACCGTACTGCGATTGCCAACCCGCCTGCCATGCGTGGCGATTATGGCAAAACCCCCCCTTGGGGGAGCCCTATGTCCAGCAGTGGACGCCTTTCGGCTGAAATGATGATGAATCTATGGAACCTAAACATAACTGGAAAAATTTGGGTGCATTATAGCTATAGCTCTGCTTACCCACCAAGGATTACAAGGGATCACCCTTGTATATATAGCTATGTTATGTAATATCTAAAAGAGCTAATATTTCGCCATTCCAACGCTGAAATACGAGAAAATATTTATAATACAGAAAATGATAACGTATTACTAAGGCTTTCACAGATACGCTTTACGGTAATAAATCCATACGCTAGAACCAACTCAATAGAAGAATTTGAATTAAATGTATGGTCATTTGAATTCAAGCCACGACTTCAACTTCACTTCTAGTTTGCTGAGCTAACATTGCGTTGAACGAAGTTTTAGAACTCCTTCAAGATATCGGACATTGATTAAGCTTTATTAAGCCAGTAGAGGGGTATACTAAATTTAACTTACTTTAAAATTCAGTTCGTATTCAGTAAAGATCAGAATTTAGTAAGTAGGTAAGTGGTATCATTGAGCACAATAATAATTGTTATCGTGTTATGAAAAACGGACCGTGGAATATCTGTTTTACCTTCACCTAATTACATAAATGATTTCTAAGTAAGTAGTAGTATGATTCGTATTTATAAGAATTTAGATATTTTGCCAACCCGCCTGCCAAGCGTGGTGATTATGGCAAAACCCCCCAAAATGTCAATATGGCGACACTTGGGGGAGGCCTATGTCCAGCAGTGGACGTCTTTTGGGCTGAAATGATGATGAAGATGAGATATTTTTGTCTGTAAATAAAACAGGATGAATAATAATTATTCCGCCTATTCCGTTTTATGGAGAGGAGGCCTTTGTCCCAGCAGTGGGAATATTATAAGCTGATTATGTTATACTGCTAATAAAGAAAACAGTAGCATCGATAGCATGATGCAGTGGGTATTTTCTCGATTAAGAAAAGTTTTGTGGTAACGCTTTTATTGTTATTGAAAGAATAAGGTAAAGAATCCATGAAAACACTGATGGGCGTTCAGCACCCTAGTCATCATCATCATCATTTCAGCCCAAAAGACGTCCACTGTGTCCACTGCTGGACATAGGCCTCCCTCAAGTGTCGCCACATTGACATTTTGGGGGGTTTTGCCATAATCGCCACGCTTGGCAGGCGGGTTGGCGATCGCAGTACGGTTGTTACAAAAGCACAGAGAACACTGCTGCCCATTATCTGGCAAATCCCTTAGTCGCTTCTTACGACACCCACGGGAAGATATGGGATGGTGCTATTCTTTACGTCCGACACCATACAGAGCACCCTAGTAGCAGAAGGCAATCAAAACCAAAATCAATCTTGAATACAGACCCAAACCATACAAGCAAAACCATACTCAAATACAACTAACACAAACAAATTAACCCGTCCTTGCACTGTTACAAAAACTATCTATCACCATTACTCATTCATTGCCTCCAACAGATTTATATGTGCATCGAGAAAATGGTTCACGCAAAGAAACAGAGGTTTAATGGGTCGTTTTAATTGATATATACTGTACACAGCGGACCAATAACTGCACGAGATTAACCTATTGATTTCCTTTTACAGGCGGTGCAAAATTATGGGGACAGTTACGAGTCGACAATGCAATCTCTGTGGCAGACTTTTATTTTAGCTTGTGGGGTGATATAGAACGAGGAATGCTGGAAAATCGAAACGAAATAAAACGAACTTGTTTTTTTTTTTTTTTGGAGCTTTAATCTCACTTACTTTCCGTGTGATACAAGCCTTTTTTGATGTTAGTTGTGAAGTATTAACCAAAGAGACGATGGGTAGACTGTGTAAAAGATGATATGGATCGGAAGAGGATTCTCCATGACAACCATTAGAGAAATTTGGAAGAAGAAAACACAATGCAACCATCCAAAAGCAGAATAATGATGAATAGTATATACTACGTACATCCATAAATAGCTTCAGGCATGTGGTTGCTGAATCAATCACAGTTTAATTAAGTGCAACACTAAAATATGTTTCTCGTCGATGCTTCTTCTCTTTATGTTACGTCCTTCGCTACACAACCCGAATATCTATTCGTATTGGCTAGCAAGCTAAGTATTTAATTAATAATATGGAGATTAAGTATCTTCAATATAATTAACTTTCTTACTTTAATGTATCACCCTGTTGATATTCATGTATTAACCCAATAAGGAAAACATGATTACTTTTTACTCTATCAAAGCTTATTATCACGTGATGTCTACTTAATTACAAATTCTATTCATAATTTAGAAAAAAGGTCAAATTCCTTCATTCAAATTCTTCCAAAATTTTAAGTTCCATTCATTGGAAGGAAAATTTAATTTAAGCGGGAACCGGGCGCCGACAAAAGAGTTAAATAGATCGCGCCTCTTTACATCGGCGGCTTTCTATAAATTAGGCCTATTATAACTATTTTTATTACGCTAATCTCGTGAATTTTAATAGATGGGCTTAATTTAGCGAGATTTTTGCTTTTTTATCTTTAGGATTACCAGGGTTTATTTTCTGCAAACAAGCAATAATTATTCAAAAGTAGCTTATGCTCTCGGCTTCGTCCACGTTTTTGTCCAGTAAATGTCCAACGGGAGTGTTTTACCGGTGTGCGTAGTCGCAGCGGAAAAATGTCGAATTTCTTAATTTCAGTTTAGCAGATATTTTGTGTATGACGTCGTGTAATTGTGTATGGTAAGTACAAATTTGTGTATCCAACCATTGAGGAGCTACTCAAAAAATACTGTTTCCGCTGGAACTACGTCATCCTAGCGGCACTTTTTTTATCCTATGACCGTACATGAATAAAAGTACATTCAATAATTAGTGTGTAACGTGAGGCAAATGTGTATGCTTGAACGAAATTTGTGTGTCATAAAACTGCGAAGATAATCAAGTTTCCGCTGCGCTGACGTTTGGTTATTTGATGAAAATCATATAAAACAGCTTAGTGCAGAGTTGGATTTTTTTACGCACGTTGCTTTGAATTTGTGTGTAATGTTTGTGAAAACAGAATTTGAAAAAAACATACCGTTCAGAAGATATACACGTAAAAGTAAAATAAGGTTATTAGGCCAAATTACTTAAAATAGGAACTCTAGAGCCTAACTTATTACGTTTATTTGTATCTTGTAAGGGTCTACAATGCCTTGCCAAGTTTCATTTATGTGGTCTTAGTAATTAATGAGCAATGGCATAATTTATTACGACAGGACCACTATATTGTATGACATCCGATTGCAGGATTTTTTATAGATAAAGCAAACTAAACTTATTCCGATGATTAGTGTATTGATGCAACTATTCACATGTAAAATTTCAGCTAATTTCACTAAATAATTAAAGAGATGTAATAAAAATACCACAAAAACCGCAATTCATGAAAAAACCGACCAAGTTTGAATGGCTACAAAAAAGCGGCCGCGCAGTATATATAGCGAACGTTCTAAAATTTCCAGTATAGTATCGCTATTGTGTGTTATAGTTTCGTACAGGTGCGTACACAATTGTTTAGCAGAAAATAAAACAAGTTTACTAAATTTATACTCTTATAAGTATTTATTGGTTAATGACTTATTGAAATGAAAAAGCACCACATTATTAACAAAGTAGGTAATAATAACATTGATCAAGGATCAGTTTTTTTTTTATTTTATAAAAATAACTAATATATTGCCTACTGTAAAAGCCTATACATATATGACGGATAAAATGTCTCCGTTCCGTTTTTAAAAAGCGTGACGTCAGCATAGCTGACGTCACTGACCATGTTCAAGGTGATCACTCATCTTCGATCTTCCGAGTAAAACACCACAAGTACACTGTATGACTCGTTTATTCAACCGACAGCGTAACGACTTATTTACATAGATCCGTACAGTTCGGCGGCTCAAGCAAGACTGACTCGATCGCCTACAGTGCGGCCATATTTATAGGGCTCGACGTACGTGCACGTTTCATTTTAGGTTAAGTATTGAAATTACAATGATGACATTAATTTTACATCGTAATAAATTCAAAGTAATCAACTTATGGTTTTTAAACTAATTTTTAGGACAATTAAATGATTGAACTTAGTTATTCTAGGTTTTTCTAGACGAATTGTTGTAGTTGCGCCGATATATATGTAAATATAAGTAAATCTTAGGTTTTTTTTGCTAGAACCTAATTTTTCGGGAGTTAGTCTTCTCGCTCGATCTTTTACAGCAACAACACACAATCACAGATTAGTAATAGTTGACTCAATTGTGAAGGTAAGTTTGTAGTGCAGAGCAGTACCTACCTACCTACGTTCTAGCGCAAAATCATATAAATGGTAACGTGCACTGGCATTCCAGAGATCAATCTTAGTAGTTTTAGTACACTTTGTTATAAAATAAACTCTATAATTATAATGTAATCATAGTTACTAAATTGCACCTACTTATAAAATCTAATTGTTTAAACGGCCGACGCACTGCGGGTTCGTCTTAGTCATGTGTAGTGCACATGCACATTGTTTCTGTGTGCGTAAGCGATACTGAGCGATCCCGAACTTACGCAAACAGAAAGAATATGCATGTGCACTACAGACATGACTAAGACCAACTCACCGTCGTAGTGAGATAGAACAAGGTTGTTCTATGTGTCTTTAGATTATTCCCTAATAAACCGACCAGTTTTTAAATTCGACATCTGAAATAACTACTGGTGTTAATGAATATGTACAGGGTGTAACGGAAAGGGTATATACATACTTAAGGGAGCGCTACAGACCATCAAACTAAACATGTTTCTCCACAAAGAAAAATCATCATAGCGAAAAAAATATCAGCTGCCCCATACAAAATTTCAATACCTATTCGACCCAAATGTATGGAGCAGCTGATATTTTTTTCGTTATTACGATGTTTGTTTGTGGAGAAATATGTTCAGATTGATGGTCTGTAGCACACCCTTAAGTATGTATATACCCTTTCCGTTACACCCTGTATAATTATTAATAGTATTTCATATAATCAAATTAAACCGTGTTTCATCAAAATCTTTGTACGCTGGAAGCAGCAGAATATTAAGGAAGGACCTAATAATTACTTAGTGTAACAACTTTTTGTAATATTCTGATATAATACAGAATCTATTCTTATTGTAATAATTTATTAGGTTTGAGAAAAAAACAAGAGACCTACTATTTTTATAACGAAAATTATTTGTTTTTGTTCAAGAATTGTGTGCCCACCTGTACCAATCCAATAATGGTACAACACTGGATATTTTAGAACGTTCGCTATATATACTGCGCGGCCGCTTTTTTGTAGCCATTCAAACTTGGTCGGTTTTTTCATGAATTGCGGTTGTTGTGGTATTTTTATTACATCTCTTTAATTATTTAGTGAAATTAGCTGAAATTTTACATGTGAATAGTTGCATCAATACACTAATCATCGGAATAAGTTTAGTTTGCTTTATCTATAAAAAATCCTGCAATCGGATGTCATACAATATAGTGGTCCTGTCGTAATAAATTATGCCATTGCTCATTAATTACTAAGACCACATAAATGAAACTTGGCAAGGCATTGTAGACCCTTACAAGATACAAATAAACGTAATAAGTTAGGCTCTAGAGTTCCTATTTTAAGTAATTTGGCCTAATAACCTTATTTTACTTTTACGTGTATATCTTCTGAACGGTATGTTTTTTTCAAATTCTGTTTTCACAAACATTACACACAAATTCAAAGCAACGTGCGTAAAAAAATCCAACTCTGCACTAAGCTGTTTTATATGATTTTCATCAAATAACCAAACGTCAGCGCAGCGGAAACTTGATTATCTTCGCAGTTTTATGACACACAAATTTCGTTCAAGCATACACATTTGCCTCACGTTACACACTAATTATTGAATGTACTTTTATTCATGTACGGTCATAGGATAAAAAAAGTGCCGCTAGGATGACGTAGTTCCAGCGGAAACAGTATTTTTTGAGTAGCTCCTCAATGGTTGGATACACAAATTTGTACTTACCATACACAATTACACGACGTCATACACTAAATATCTGCTAAACTGAAATTAAGAAATTCGACATTTTTCCGCTGCGACTACGCACACGTTTTACCGGGATAAAAGTTATCCTATTTGCTATTCCAGACTATTATCTATACCTCATCAGATCAATTGGGTAGTTTATGCGTGAAAGAGTAACAAACATACATACATCCTTTCAAACTTTCGCATTTATAATATTAAAAAGTAGGAACTAACACACAGGACTTCCCAGCTAGTTTCGTACTCAAATAGAGACCTATTTGAGTACGAAACGTACGTTGTCAGTCGTAGATAACAAAACACATAAAAACAACAAAAAAAAAAAAACACATACAACAAAAACATATACAGAGATATAGATATTTAGATCAACCGTGACCTGTGAATCAGTTTGTTTAGACCATTGCTTCGAGATGCGCCACTTATCAAATACATAAACTCACGCATTTTTCCTATGGGGATAGGCAGAAAACACAAAACGCCACGGATTTTGCGGATGGGAAATCATCTAATGACCCCTCCCGCTCTGGGTGGAGCGGAAGGGAGTGTCAGACTTGTACTGACTAGAACCCATACATGTTTACTTCTTAGCCCTTTGTGTTCCAGGGCCGCGGTATCTCTTTCGAACAGTCCCACAGCCTTGGCAGGCATCGGCCCTCTCGGACCCCTTCCAATTTGCTGACATCTCAGCCTGCCCTGCGCCGATCCTTACATACTCCTTTTGACTCGTCCACGTTCATACATGCACGCCGGTTGCGATTTATCCGATATTAGATTAATATAGACTGTTAGATTTAATATCTATAATCGAAATAACATTATTCAATTCCTGGATCTTTTATTTTTATAGCAGACATTACAGTTTCGATTCGCACGAAAACCGTTACAAAAATCTTCTATTTTGCTTAGTGCCCATATAAAATCCATCGTTTGATTTAAGTAGTCGGTATCCATTAGAATTTTACGATTTAGCTTCGATGGATTTACGAGGCTTTGGAAGTAGACTTACCGAGGAATTCAATTAAAAAATCTAATATCGGATATGAAGTTACAATGTTGGTGAACCGAATCACTTTCTCTTAAAATTCATGATCGTTTTATGAAGTGATATTAAACCGATCCTTTTATGTTGTTTTTATTTTTGTATAAGTGCATTGCAGATATGATTTTGAATAAGCATTGGCAATTCCAACATTAATACCTTTAGATCTTTATGTTTAGCTAAAGTGGTTGGCTCTGTATGGTGTCGGAGGTCTGTATGGTGTCGGACGTAAAGAATAGCACCATCTCATATCTTCCCGTCGGTATCGTAAGAGGGGACTGGGACTTGCCAGAAAATAGGCAGCAGCGTTCTCTGTGCTTTTGTGACAACCGTACTGCGATCGCCAACCCGCCTGCCAAGCGTGACGATTATGGCGAAACCCCCCATGTTATGTCAATGTGGCGAAACTTGGGGGAGGCCTATGTTCAGCAGTGGACGTCTTTCGGCTGAAATGATGATGATGAAAGTGATTGGGGCTGGCCATGTTTTTCGGAAGACCGTAGGCCAATGCTGAAAACGAATCATGGCGACCATATTTAATGGGCTGCGATAGAAGTTTGACAGAAGGTTGTGACATACCTTGGGAAAGCCAGTGTTGGTTTCCTGGTGATTTGAAGAGAGAGTTAAGCAATATATAGGATATTGGACATTATCGTGAAACTACGCACGTTTTTACGTTTTTATGTATGTTTTTTTTACATAAAACTGCCTATTCTAGTCTATTACTTATATTATCGTATTACCCAGCTTCTGGGATGTAGAGGTCAGATAGGCAGTCGCTTCATGTAAATACTGATACTCAGTTGCATACGACTAGACTGGAAGCCGACCCCAACAAAGTTTGGGAAAAAGCTAGGCAGATTATGATGATGACATAAAACTGTTCTATGTAATACCAATATACCAGAGCTGTGCCCCATATCTAGTAAGTGCAACAGTAACCTTTCCGACGATCGACATTTACGACTCGCGCCGGATGAAAAACACCTGCTACTCTCCTGGTACCTTTCATTCTAAAATATTAGGGAAATACACATTTTTTTTGCAGAAAATATTATTCTACTTATGCCTACTAGGCACGTCACATAATAAGTCTAATCGATTGGTATAGTGACTTCGCTCGTACTTTGTTTGCTATGGAATCCAGATTCAGTCGGTACAGGTAGTCAGTAGTCCGTCAATCGTCTTACCAAGGGGTATCGTATTACGCAGTACTAAGTGGGTCTTTACTGGGTTCGATTTCCGGGTCGGGCAAAAAGTGCTATTAGGTTTTTCCATTAGGAAACTCTCAGTAGTAGCTCGGAGTTTGGAACTTGGCGGTATGATACCCCCGTGCCTCGGAAAGCACGTTTTGCCGTTGGTCCTGCGCCTAAACCCGGAGAGGTCTCTCCGGTCATGTCGGATTGCCGTCCCATCGGACTATGAGAGTGAGGGAACAGAGAGTGCACCTGTTCCTGTGTGTCTGCGCTCACACTTGTGCACTATAATATCTCCCGCGCCGTTGGCTTATCTCCACCAAGTTTTGCCGCCTTGACAGAAAACGGTCAGGAGGACTTTATATAATAACTGGGATGTGGAGGTCAGATAGGCAGTCGCTCCTTTTAGAATACTGGTATTCAGCTCCATCCCGTTAGACTGGAAGCCGACCCCAATATAGCAGATGATGATGATTCCTACCTGCCTGACCTAGCTGGCAAAGTTTTGTAGCCTACCTGGTAAATAAGGCAAGTTTTTGGTCCTTATAGTTGTGAATGACTGATAGAAAATAGTCCTATGATACTAAAGCTATTTGATTGAAGGATTAGAATCATAATCCAGTAGAATGACTTCACAATGAGTACTAGATACCAATTTATAGAAAAGTCCTACTTTGTTTTAATTTCTTAGTTCATTAGTTCATGAGGTCCTGTGCTAAAGTGTTATTAGGTTTCTCCATCGGGAATTTTTCAGTAGCAGCCACGGATTCTGGATTTGTGCCCGGTTGATGGCGATAGGCTCGCCCCTTATTACATGGCACTTAAACACAACTGGCGAAATGTGGGTATACTAATGGGTACACACTGGCTTACCCTTCGAGGATTACATGCTTGATGTTATGTTATGTTCCTACCCCAATTGACCCAACAACAATGCACTATCAACAAAACCATTTCAACGATAACAGGCACAAGACGACAAAGCATGAAAGGCACTTTATTCCGCGTCAAACGATCGCAGAGAACCCTATTCAATACGCGGTGAGCAATCAATCTCAATCAAGTACAGGCAAAGAAATATCTTTACAAATTCTAACGTCAATAGTTGGCCTTTTCAGGAAATGTGAGGACCCCTGCACGATTATTCTGTTATGGAGAACTTTGTACGTGTAAGTGGTTATTGAGTTTTTTGATAGGGATAAAATTTGGGAAAGAGAATGTATGAAATTCGTCGCGTGATTTTTGTGGAAATTGGGTACACTTAGTACTACACATCGCTTCAAGTGTGCCTATAAAATTTGAAGTATTCTATCGTTTCTCCATGATCCCACCATCAGATCCTGACTTGATGACCACGGTGCAACCTGGGAAGTCCTTTTCAACCAAAAAAAAAACATTTTCCAATGGATTTCAAATAATCGAGGAACATACATAAAAATAAAAGATTCCGGAGAATTGAAAACCACCCTTTTCTTAAGTCGGCTAAAATAGACAAAATTGAACTGCAGGCCACACGTCACCCTGCCAGGGCTGCGGGTTGTTTGAAAGAGAAAACGTGGCCCTGGAACACAAAGGGCTAAGAAGGAACATGGATGGGTTTTAGTCAGTCAAGTCTGACACTCCCTTCCGCTCCGCCCAGAGCGGGAGAAGTCACTTGATGATTTCTCATCCTAAAAAAAAAGGCCACACGTCACGGATGTGTTGCCCATTTGACCTTGAACTGGCTTAGCGTAAGTACGTTCCAATAGAATAAGACGCCAGCTTATAATAACATTTAGCCTACCGTACTTACACTTTCGTTTTAGACCACAGATTCGCCGTACGCACCAAAAATCAAATTTAAAAAAAAAATACTCAAACATCATAACTATGTGTTTAAAAAGTATGTAACTCATAAATCAGTCTGACAAGATATTTCTAAGAATTAGGACTTACTAGCTAGACTATAAATCTCCCTATTTCGTAAAAAAAACTTAACGTAGTTTGGTCATATGAATAGCTTATTCCTATGCGCCAAAATTGTATTCCCGACGGCTTGAAAACAAAAAAACATTAGAATAATATTAAATAATAAAAGCTTTGCCATGAGCTCCAAAAAAATTAAAATACTGTTATGGCTTACTTTCAGAATCTCTTTTTCAATTCCAAGAACAATTTGATAGCTACTAAGCCTTTCAAAAAATGAAAATTCAAGTAGCGGTTTTCTTGAACCTAGTCTTATAGAAAATATTTCAGTTGCAGGAAATTCTAGATAGCTACTACTAGAATCTATCATAGAACAAGTGAGAGACATGAGGTAGATTGTTTTCTATCAATAGATTTTAGTAAGTTTTAATTCATCCATAAAAATATTACACACACATATATACTCCCATGAGGGTCACACAACAACATGACCTCACCTGCTCAGACCCCTACATACTCCTATATTTTAATTCATCATGTTTCAAATACCTTTGAAATCCCTACATACTCCTTTGGATTCGCTCATCTGGTCATACAAGCACGCAGGTTCCTAGGTCTTAGTTTGTTCTGCAGAACACCAATAATGACAGTATATGTCCTAATTAAAAATAAAGACTATAATATTAAAAACATTCCATATATGAAGACACACCTGGAGGAGCTCGTGGCTAAATAATAACAGCCGCACGGGTCGATCTTTAAGGCTAAACCGTGCTTGCCGAGGTTGTTCCGTGGATGGGTGACCATAATTACATACCGAGTTTGCTCCGTTTGGTTCCGGCTGTCATTTGTAGATCTTTAACAGTCGTTACGAGTAGTCAGAACCCGAAAGTCTGACATCCAGTCTTACCAAGAGGTATCGTATTACCCAGTTACTGGATTGTGTAGGTCAGATAGGCAGTCGCTTTATATAAAATACTGGTACTCAGCTGCATCCGGTTAGACTGGAAGCCGACCCCAACATAGTTAGAGAAAAGGCTAGGCAGATGATGATGAGATTCAGACACACCTAAACCTAACCTTACTTTTAAAAACTGATGGCTTAACGAACTCTCCAACCTAATTCACCAAAATCCGGTTAGTTCAAATAAATAATTTCTAAAAGTAAAGATAAAACACGATCGCTAGAATCGTTTAAATAACCAATTAAACTTTAAATCCGAACGCTTTAAACTAATACACTGAAAGACTTTACTCGAGACCAACTTGTTTATATTTAGATTAACGTCTGGGAACGTAGTTTAGTTTTAATAAAGACTCGGCGTATAATCTAAGTGCTATTGCTCAATTTAAAGTCTAACCTTGACAAGTTTTAATAGTTTAATTACTTTACTGGCTAGTTTTACTTTATACAAGTTATTTAAAAAATAACACGGGAAACGGAATAAAATGTCACGAAGTTTGTGCCGTGTGACGGTCGTCTTCGAGGCAGATGTCGGAAACCGAGTGATGAATTGAAAGCATTCATGATAGATTGGTCACAAAAGCAAAATATAATAATATAATAAATTTTAGATTTGTGCAGTTTAAAAAAGAACCTGGCTGGCATAAATAACAAAAGTCTTAATATTGATCATTAAGACAAACGTTTGTTTTTGACTGGACTGGCTATTTTAGACTGGCTCTGACACTGTAAAACGCTTTAGATATTAATGGAAAGGAAACCAGTAGAACATTTCCGATCCAATGCAGGTTAAGAGGAAATGGAAGAGGTAAATCATTTTGTATTTTATATTAAAATAGTCCGTTAAAATGCAAAACTGATTTCAGTAAAATTTTCTTGTCATTTATCTACTATGTGAACAACAACCCAATGACATTAATTAAGTTTTATTTTATCATGGCAACCATAAATATTTTATACTAACTACATAATAAGCACGTACCCGTGTTTGTCTCTACCTTTGCCCATGACATTCAAGTATTTTTAAACAAATGACGCTCGCCATCTTTCGGTCCTTCGAGCCGGATGCTCTAAACGTTTTGATTAGAGTCTATAACACTCAACAGGGCCCTTAAACGTCGGGGACCGTCTCGGTCTTTTCATAAGAAGCAAGTATTAGTCTATAAAGATACTCGTAACAATGTTATGTTATGACAGATGGTCCACTAAAGTTGTTTTCTGTTAATAATATCTGGTTTTATGGGGAAAATAGCTAAACGGCGTAGTTTGTGGCTTAAGGTTTATTCTCATCATCCACATGTCCTTAAGAAAAACAAAATATTCAATGTAGTTTAATTAACTGATTCGTTACAGTTAAGTGAATCTTGAAGAATTAAAATCCATTAAGACCGATCTTGAGCTCTGTTCAGTCCATTCAAGCCCTGTTTTGTTTTGCAAGGTTTATTATTAAAAAAAAAAACATAAAATAACATCGCACCTGTAATCCCTGGAGGGATATGCAGAGCTGTACTCAATAAACCACCCACAATTTAAATTATTAATAAAATAATGTGGTTATAAAATACCTACCATAACCCGCTTGCCAAGTTGTCTTCTAAGAAATCTACATTTAATTTAAGTAATATTATGACAAGTAATTTTGACGTTGTTATAAAAACAACTTTTCCATGAGTTAATTTTCAATTTGCGTGGGACGGTACCCTCTGTTAACTGCTAACCTTAATTACGGTTCATATTGTGTATCATAACATTTAGTTGAGACAACATTTAACTCAACTTGCGCATGTTTTCTATTCCACCCACATTCAAGTTTAAATGCCAAGGGTTCAAACCAGCGAGCATCATTGACCGGCTCGTGTATCTAAGTTTTTAAAGTTCATTACGGATCAAAGTACCGCGTTCATTCGTTGTTAATTTTAACAAACTGATTATTTAAACGCGTGTAGATACTGTTTATGTATATCCCTTCTGATAATTACTTTTTTTTTGGTAGTGGTTCGTGTAAATAATAACAGACGCTATGGTCGATCTTCTGGTTCAGCCGCACTTGCCTGGGTATTGCCCATAACATACCGAGTTTCCTCCGTGCCTCGAAAAGCATGTTAAGCCGTTGGTCCCGGCTGTCATTTCAAGGTCTTTGACAGTTGTTACAGGTTCTCAGTGGCCCGAAAGTTTGAGAATCAGTCTTACCAAGGGTGTCAAATTACCTAATATCATACTACCTAAACTAATTGAGTTTTGGAGAGATAGGCAGTCGCTCCTTATAAAATATTGGTAATCAGATGCATCCGGTTAGACTGGAAGTCGACCCTAACATGTTGGGAAAAGGCTAAGCAGATGATGTAGCTTACTTTGTGTACCTACTACTACTGCTAAGCAAAGGCCTGCACTTTGATCTACCTGTCTTATGGCATCTCAAGATTAATCAGAACGTCGTACAACCTACGCCGCTGCTGTCTTCCCCTAATAATAACCAAAAATAAGCGTTTGTCTTAAGTGTGGATGTCTTGAAGCTGGAAATCGAATTGATGTGCGGTGTTCACACTTCTAGCACAATCTTATTTAGGTCAGTTCAAAATATAGAGTAGACCAGTAGTTAGTAGGTACGTAAGATACTTAGAATATACGTCAGTACTAATAGCATCTCTGAGGCTTGTAACGGAAATATATAAAGGCTTTATATATTTCCGTTACAAGCTAAATAAATCTAAACTTTCCTTTATTAATACAAAGGTAACCAATGGTATTTACAATGCTGGGGGTCTACTCTCTAAGTACGAAATACGTAGTTTCGACCGAAGTTACGGTCGTTTCCTACTCCGTATCACTTACGGACATAAGATTCGTTAAGGGCTCGAACTAAAAATTAATTTCAACATGTGTTTTCCAAACTCATAAATCCAAAAATATTAAGGAGAAGTGTTTATTTCGAATTATAAAGCTAGTTACGGATGGACCCGTATTTTCGTTGATGGACTTAGAGAGTAGACTTCCTGATGTGAGTGGAAACAATACGATACGAAACGCGTCTATGACCAGATGTATTAACAGAGACCTAGCAAAAGAAGTTTGTATGTAAGAATTGCAGCAGGTGGCGTTGTGTAGAGTCTGCTGATCCCTATTGGAAAAGGCGTGACTATATGTACATGTGTACCATCACAGCATCACGCCTGTGATCCCAGAAAGCTCAGGCAGAGGTGTAAAGAAAGAAAGAAAGAAAATAAGTTTATTTGGCACATGCCACAAGTACACAAATATGAAAAAAAAATACTTAAACAAACTAAACAAAAGAAAAAAAGAGGGATAATTATTGTGTGCCTCAAGGCTGCGCCAAATAGGGCCAGTTCAGCAACATGCCGGGCAGCTAGGCTGACTGACGCTGCTTTTCAACTGGTTTGCGAATGTGATGTGACTTGTGTACTTAATAGTAAACCCACATTTACCAGTTATGTTTATTTTTTAAGTCCCATGTAATAGGGGCTAGCCTATTGCCATCAATCGGGCACAAATTCAGGCACCATGGCTGTTACAAAAAAATTGCTGATAAAAAATGGAGTTACCTGGACCTCATTGATGCTCAACAGTCGCGCTCAACTTTAGACAAACGAGGATTATATCTATATATATGTATATATTATGTGTTCTGTATGGTATCGGACGTAAAGAACAGCACCATCCCACACCTATCTTCCCGTGGGTGTCGTAAGAGGCGACTAAAGGACATGCCAGAGAATGGGCAGCAGCGTTCTCTGTGCTTTTGTAACAACCGTACTGCGATCGCCAGTCCGCCTGCCAAGTGTGGCGATTATGGCAAAACCCTCCTTATGTCAATGTGGCGTTGGGGGAGGCCTATGTCCAGCAGTGGACGTCTTTCGGCTGAAATGATGATGATATGTATATGCGTAAGTCATGAGTAAATTTTTTGTGAGCAGTAGTTTTTTAAGTTTTAGTTTAATAAAGTAGTGTATAATTTATTTCATCACCGCTGCTCTCAAAACGGTGAAGGAAAACATCGTGAGGAAACCGGCATGTCCTAGAACAAAAAAATCGAAGACATGTGACATCTAACAACCCGCACTGGGCCCGCGTGGTGGATTACAGCCCACTCCCTCTCATATAGAGGAGGCCTGAGTCCCAGCAGTGGGAACATTATAGGCTGATGATGATGATGATAGTGTTTTTATGCTTATATTATATATGTATTGTGTTTTATGGGCCTGAAATAAAGGATTGTAATGTATTTTATATTTAGGTATAAAACGTAGGTAAACAGCACTCATAATTCCTCAAACATACCTGGAAAATATCCGCATTTACTGATCCTTTTTGACTGGTGTTATTTTTCCAAGAAAAGTATCAAACCTATATAAAATCCTAACAACATAGCGCAATTCTCACAAACGCTCAGTAGGTGACACGTCCGGTGGAAAGCGGTTGCATTCCGGGCCTGAGGCGGTGACATGACGGGGAAAGAATTTTCTATTGAACACTGGTATCTTGTTGTGAAAACATACCTATATAAGTCCGACACACTTTCGTATTTAAATATCACTAAGAGGTGGAAGCGTCAGGGTAGGCCGTGAAATTCATTCTTATTTGCGATTATTATTTCCAAGTTAGTGTTGGACAATCCAGAAGAATATACATAACATTTGAGGCTTAACGTAACCAGCCTATTACTATTCCAATGCTGGGCAAATACCTCTTCTCATACAAAAAAAGGCACCAGCAATGATAACCACGCTTGCTCAACGCGGGTCGCCGAGTTTGAACATATACTGGTTCACGATTTTTTCCCTCACCTATGTTAGTAATGTCCTAGATACACTTAGAAAGTATGTATTTTCGAAGTGTAATGTAGGTATTAAAATTTACGTAATAAATATATATAAATTGATAAAGTCACCTTGGTACTTGCACGATTTAAACCCCGAACCTCTTGTATGGGAAAGGCGTAATCGACAAATAACTCGACTAAACCAACATCAAAAAGCAAGTAATATATGTCGCACAGCGCAATTTCTGAAGGTGGAATAGCAAGTAATGTTTGTCGCTTAGTTCAAACATTTTATTATTGCTTGAATGTGTTTTGCGGTAACGTGATTATCAACGACCGATGACAGCTGACAGATGACGTATGACAGATGCCAGCTCCTCGACTTAAAGAGGGCAGACGTGTCAACGGGGCGTTCAATGATCTTCTAACGATCAGTTGTGATCGCGTTATAAATAATCTCCATGGCATTCCATGGGGTTTTTGATTTGATTTTAATCGTTTAATATTGCGAGCATCCCTTATTATTTCGTAACAAAAGTTAGATTGCCAATAAAAATCAGTGTACTGAACAACAACCGAGTGTTATTTTCAGATTTTCATCATGTCCTACGAACATGAAAATGAAGACAACCCTCCTCCGCCGACATACATAAAAGCTCCCCCATATGTGGGAAGTATTTGATGTTCTTTGATTTCATCTGATACGGTCCGATAAAAATAATGGCTTGTAATGTTGATGGACGGCCTCACTTTATGAAACCACGTGTGGTTTTCATCAAATTTCGATTTGATTAAATTCTGAACTGAAAAGGATTCATGCGTGGTGAGTGATCACTGAAAATAACTTATGCAGCCTCATTTGATCGTAGGTAGCCTATCGAAGAGAATAATACTTTGAACCTTAATGTCCGTTTTAAGTAAAATATGGCGACACCTAATTTGAAGCCTAAGTAACGCTTTAATATGTAATAACGCAATGTATTGTGCCGTGAGTCAAAAAGGGTGTTCGGCGAAAATTGTTTGGCAGATTATCACTTGCCAACCAACGTTTCGCCCATGTTTCACTTTGACAACTAACGATTAGCAAATTTTTGTATGACAACGTTTCATTTGGTAAAATGTCGTTTATTCATTTTTATGTCTTAAAAAAAATATTGTTAAGCTGATTATTATGACACAAAACGTTTGGGACATTTATCATTTGTCAAACATACCACTGATTACATGTGTGTACAATAAGCAATGTTACTTTTGCTATCAGGAGAATTTGGATGCACAAATTTTTGTATGACAACGTTTCATTTGCTAAAATTATTGTTAAGCTGATTATTATGAAACAAAACGTTTAGGACATTTATCATTTGTCAAACATACCACTGATTGCATGTGTGTACAATAGGCAACGAGCGAGCGAAGTGAGCTCTGGACTTGGGGCACCCCCACTCGGTTACTCGTGTTAGGTTTCTGTAAACCCTGCAGACAGGAATAGGAGCCCGGCGCGGCGTAGCGCGGCTACGTCGACTACGCTTTTTAGGTGAATACAAAATGTTTTGAGGTTAGGTTATAATAATTGTTTTTTTTTTCTCAAGAACGGTGCATTACCTTTTCATGGGAGTGGTGCCAGGGGAGAAAGTTGGCATTTTATAAAGTGTCATTATAGAAAGCAGACCAAACGTACAGTTGGTAACTGTGAGGTTAGGAAATAAAACAAAATTATATGATAAGTTGGCAAATGATTATTCGGCGAAATAAAATTCTGCGAAACGTTGGCTGGCAAGTGAAAATCTGGCAAACAATTTTCGGCAGAGAACCGTCAAAAAGTACAATATAATTTATGCATTCAAAACGTATTAAAACGGGCATCACCATCTGAATTCGCCTAATGCTGGGTATAGGCCTCTCTTTTCTTGTTGAACCTTCACAGTCATATGCCAACCGCATCCAGGTTTTCCCCCCGATAGTAACTATGTCATCCGCCCATATCGCCGCCGTGACATGGCCATACATATTTTATATTTAATCTTGATCCAACCCTTTTAATGCATAATGTACCAACTTAGTAGGCAGTTGCTTATCAGACATCTTTAAACTTTTATAAAAACATAAAAAACAACACAACTCCCACCTTATCTTAAAATTTTAACTACAAAAATGTTCACTTAAAATAACAAAACAAAGATTTCGACACGAAATAGATTTCTAAAAATTTTACAACTAAAATTCACATTTATTTTATAAGATTTTAAAAGGCAAACAGTGTTCTGAAGTTAAGATTGAAAAAGTGAAAGGAATGTCTAAAAATATTTTGATAAAACATAACTGGTTAAACAAAAAAAGGTGTCTGGGTGTAATAAAAATGTAGCCTTAATATATTTTGGTACCTACCCTCAGGCGAATCTATTCGTGAAAATAAACCTTCTTCGGCACTTGGGTGCGTTGTGTTGCCACAACTGATTATTAAAGATTATTATGATTTACAAAATAAGAACTTAAATAAAAATTAGAACAATAAGAAGAAGTGTTTTTTATTTCTAAAATAATATGGAAGAAGGCTTATTTTATTATATTATATGGTTTCAAATATTAGATTTGTTTCGCATGTTTATTGAAAATTTCATTTGCATAAAATTGAGATGAAAACAAAGATAAATTTTTGATGAAATAATATTTCGAGTGTGCTCATTTTGTGTGCTCGGCACACAAAATAAATTTGGAATCTGGTTTGTCGAAAACGATGTTGACGTAAATAAATCATGAATTAAATAATTAGATTTAATCACTTAACTACTCTATCTAACACTTAGATACTAAGTAAAGGAATTAAAATAAATCTACAAAAGAAAAACCTAAAAAGTAGGCAAACCATGCTCCAATGTCGGGTAAAAAAACGCATCTATCAAAAAGCGTAACAATACCGGACTACATTTTTTACAAGAAAATCACTTCAATTTATTAACACATCCCATCTACCAATATTTTATCAACCATGGCAACCCAGTGTTGCGCCTCACACACACTCTCCACAAAAAAAAAGATTAAAGCAGAAGTTCAGCTTTATACAATAAACAAACGAAGACACGAAGGTTATGCACACATAGCCTTCGTGTCTAAAAAATCGCGACCGTAACTAATATGGCTTTACTGAGTTTTAGTCATTAGAATCATGAATCACAATCCTCTAAGTTTATTTAATCACATGGTTTTTTTTTTCATGAATATGACTATATGAACTACGAGGGTTGTGTTGATGATTTAAATGACTAAAATCCTATAAACATACACGTTGATAGACCGCGACATAACATAAAAAAAAAATTGCTGGACATTCAGCCTTTTTTCTTTTAGGATGGGAAATCTTCAAATGACTTCTCTCGCTCCGGAAGGAAGTGTCAGACTTGACTGAACATTCAGCAAACAACATTCAGCCTGTCCCTGAACTCCAAATTACAAAAAACGTAAGAAAATTGGAATTTGGCAACGATCACTGTTCAGAGTCAAACTGTCTCAAACGAATGCTTGCACTCGCTCTACGTAAAGCGAGTATTTTGTGTGTGTGTCTTTTTGCCCATTGTACGGAACTATCCTTCTGTTCTTATCTGCCTAGGTATTATGTGCTTTCATACGGGGAACTTAAGTACATTGCGTGAGCAATCTATTGACTGTGTAATTTATATCTACAGGGGAATTTTCATGCTGAGACTTTATTAAGATAATGATGAAACTCTCGGGAGTTCTACTGGGAAGTTCATAAAATATACTGGCAGTGATCTAAGTACCTCTGGCGTTGTAAGCACAGTCTGTTGTTATTTTAATACACAAAGATACGAAGACAAAATGAAAAAGTTAGTGTTATGAAAATAAGTTTTTTTTTGTAGTTCCGGATCATTGTTTATTTGAAAGAACCGTTTGATTTGCAGTTTAGGGTTAATCGAATACCTTTTTTATTAAAAAAAAAAAACACTTTTCGTCACTCTAGGAATTTCGAATGTATCGTGGGTGCGTTTAAAAACATTTAAATAAATTTGTATTTGTTCTGTCCGGGGAACGAACCCGCCACACGCAACGCAGCAGTCGCTCAACCACTGCGCCAACCGTGTCGCTAAATGACAGTGATCAGGGTAAATTATAAACTCCTAAGGATATCATTAGCCTATCCATTCCCTAACTATGTATGTTGGAGTCGGCTCCCAGTCTAACCGGATACAGATAAAATACCAGTATGTTTCATAGAATGACGGCCTATTTGACCTCTACAACCCAGGTAGGTTTCTAGGGAATATATAATAGGTACCTATTTAAGGAAAATTGACTATAATACTTAAAGTGGCAAAGTTACAATAAAATAAACCCGTTTATATAAGCGAGTAAAACTAACAAGTGGCCTAACGAATAAGTGCAGCGAGAAGAACCATTAGTATTATTGTCGCCCGTTCAATTATTCTTAAGCTACAAACAGGAACGTTTTATTGTTGTTATCTATCTCTTCCACTTGCCTCTTGTACAGACAGCGTCAGTATGTGCTAACCCCTCTACAGTCCGGCCGAGTACGCCAGGGGGCTAACTACTTAATGACGCTGTCTGTACAAGACTTAGGTCATCCTCCGAAATACTAAGTACCTAATTAAGAGCGAATCCCACAGAGGGAACTGGTGGCCTACCATGACGTCTTAAAGCATTATTGTTTCGTTCTTACTCCAGAGTGAAAAAGAGACGGAGCTATACAGGTCGTCTAGCTCCATCTCTTTCCTACTCCGGAGTAAGAATGAAACAATAATGTTTTAAGACGTCATAGTAACCCCTCTGATCGCGATCACCATTTGTGTGTTCATGAGTTGGCCGTGTCACACATTCATCATCATGATGAAATTTCTACAGATTATGTATTTTTGTTGATGCTATAGCAACAAATACTAAAAACAGAATAAAATAAATATTTAAGGGGCCGCTTCCATACAAAAAAGTCATTTTATTGTTCGTTTTTATAAATAATGGTACGGAACCCTTCGTGCGCGAGTCCGACTCGCACTTGGCCGGTTTTTTATTACTAGGCCTCCTGTATCGTAGACACGCAGCGACACGCAGCGTAGCAGCCATTCGCTCATCCACTGCGCCAATCTTGCGTCATCATTTTCTTGCCCTTATCCCAATTCATTTGGGGTCGGCGCAGCACGTCTTCTTCTTCTTTACTTCTCTATTACTTGTCATCTCATGGGATACCTCCTTTCTTGCCATATCATCCTTCACACAGTCCATCGATCGTTTCTTTGGTCTTCCTCTACCCTCATACCCATCCACATTCATACTCAAAACTTTCCTCACGACATTTTCCTCATTCCTCCGCATCACATGTCAGTGTCACACATTATTGATGCATAATTGCCCGTGCTACTACTTTCCACTGCGGTAGGTCGTGCAATTTTTTTGCCCGTGTTACTACTGATACTAAGAATGGTAGTAGTACGGGGAAGTCATGTTAATGAAAGCTCATAGGGTTCAGTCACTCACACACGGACACGGCCTAGGACACTACTGAATTGTCTGTAATAGCCGGTGTCCACAATCAGTTAGGTCTGTAAATTGCCTGTTACGGCTTTAGTAGATATCCGATTCACCCTAAAACGAAAGCAACCTATCTTCGTCGTACTCTTCCTGAATAATAAACTGTAACCTTCTGATTACGCAAAGGCTTATCAATTTTCCGCCACCATTTTCAAAGTCAAGGCAAAGCACAATCTTTCTTATCACTCTTTACACAAGAAGGGACTGCCACCGTCTTGAGCTAATCGAAACTTGCTTTGAATATCTTTTAGGTCCTACAATCTAGATAAAGCGACACGAAGACTTATGCGCGTTTTCGCTAACACAAAGTGACTGCTTAAATACATTACTGAATTGTTAGAATTGCAACTCTTGGCGCTGAACTTAGCGTTGAAAATCCGACAACCGGGTTTTATTTAGGCATTAACTTATGTGTCACATCGTTTTAGGAAAAAGGAACATAATAGTTCTTGCGAAGCCACATTTAAGTATCAAGGCCTTTTTAAATACTACGATAAGGAGTATCTGAAAGACATTTACCTACTTTTGAAGCGAGATTTGCCTGTAGATTAACGTGAATAAGTAGAACGCAAAAGAAATTCATTACATAAGAGACATATTTATGTTCCAACCTAAAGTTTATATTTTGTGCGTGCTGTAATTTTTCACGAGTTGTCTTATCGGATATTGTAAGGAAGTGTTGATCCTTAATTGATATTTAGTCTACATTTTTTTTAATTTGCATAGTCTCGTGTATTTGGCCGCAACTCGCCTGATCCGAAGAGATAACTCGGCCTAGGGTGGAGCATCCTTGCCTACAGTCCTGTCTCTGGGTAATACGGTACGTTTTTGTAAGGCCGGTAGACGGTAGTTCGACTTTTAGGCTACAGACTACTCGTTACGACCACGACTGTCGAAATTCTAAAAACAGCCGGGTCCAATGCCCTTACGCGCTTTCCGAAGCACAGAGGTGTCTTATCCTAGATCTAAATATCCTATGCGTAGTAGCAGCCATAATAGCCGATAGTGGCTGATGCCTGCCAGGGCTGCGGGACTGTTTGAAAGAGATACCGTAGCCCTGGAACACAAAGGGCTAAGAAGGAACATGGATGGGTTTTAGTCAGTCAAGTCTGACACTCCCTTCCGCTCCGCCCAGAGCGGGTGGAGTCATTTGATGATTTCCCATCCGAAAAAAAAAACCCAAAATAGCAAAATTGAAAAAACATATTATTTGTCATGGCACCAATGTTATAGTCTCGATTCGGCATCACTGTGACCTTCACAGAGCTTCCACTGACAAGTCTGCCAAAAATCATTGTGATCTTCAACACTGCTGCAAAAAGGTTGTTTTTGAGTTGTCAGAGGTAAATTAACTTAGAAAGTGATGTAAAGTAGATTGCAGGAAACTTGAATCAAATTATAACTTCGATACACAAACCTCCAAAATATGCAAACCCGAGAACAGCATGCAACAATATTGTCCAGAGTTTATTACACTATTGCACCGATCGTCGATACTACCGGTAATGTCCCAAGTTCCAAGACTGCTTAGCCAATATATTATGGAATATGGTTGGATAACAGTTGAAATAGAGGAGGAGGAGCTCGTGGCTAAATAGAGGAGGAGGAGCTCGTGGCTAAATAATAACAGCCGTGTATGGTATGGTTGGGTTATTATTATATTATAGATTGTCAGTGGCCCAAAATTCTGACAACCAGTCTTACCAAGGGGTATCGTACTTCAAAGTACTAACTGGGTTGTGGAGGTCAGATAGGCAGTCGCAGGTCGCTCCATGTAAAATAGTACTGGTATTCAGTTGCATCCGGTTGGACTGGAAGCCGACCCCAACATGCTAGGGAAAAGGCTAGGCAGATGATGATGAATAGTTGAAATAGTTCTTTGAAAGCCAGGATGCTAAACACTTATTCGGATCGCTGCTCCAGCAGTAGGTATTTGTTGAATTACAAAGCCGACACAAATTAATTCCACAGACTTTTTGTGGTACAGATCACTGCAAGCCACACATCCCGGGTCTACCCGGCACGTTTCGTGCTAAGCCGAGCGGTTTTTTCTCGAAAGTTTATCTACCTTGACTTGGTTTCTCAGTAGCACCCATGAAGTCTGGATTTGGGACCAGTTGGGGTCAATTATAAACTTATCCTAGGGGGCGAGTTACATGAGACTTCAAGATAAAGTTGGCAAAATATGTGTCTAGAATAGTATTCCTCTGCTTAATATTTCCGGGGTGTAGGCGTGGTATTAAGTTATGCTTACTTGATGTAACCGCCTGGCTGTGCCAAATCATCATTATCATCATCAGCTTATAATGTTCCCACTGCTGGGACACAGGCCTCCTCTCTATAAGAGGGCGTGGGCTGTATTCTACCCACGCGGGCCCAGTGCGGGTTGGTAGATGTCACTTGTCTTCGAATTTTTAATTCTAGGACATGCCGGTTTCCTCACGATGTTTTCCTTCACCGTTTTTAAGGGCACCGGTGTTGAAATTAATTAAACAAAGTAATGCGCCTGACTGGGTTCGAACCCACGGCTTACTGCTCGTAAGTCAGGGCTGCCAACACTGGGCCACCGCTGCTCTCATCATGCCAAATCATGCCGAGCCGAAAATATTGTGTATAGCATCTCTCTAGGAGCTTATTCAAGCAAACAGATACAAACAGATTTACATATTGAAAGGAATTTTATGATCCAGGTCCTATTTTGTAATGAACGATAGGGTAAGTTGATGGACAGTATTTTTATTATAGAGGTTCATTTTTATAGAGGGTCTTGTAAGATAGGAATGGAAACGACAGACTTTTCGGTACAATCTTATGTATCTTATTTTATAGATAGAAGCTTCTGTCGTTGATATCTTTATTTATACCTACCTTCCTTTTCCGATATATTTTATATTGCACAAAGATATCTTAAAGACAGGCAGATCACGAACCTCACTAATTTCGCAAAAAGTTGTTTCGCTTTTTGGGGTAGGTACCCACTCCTTTTTTACTGATAGACAGTAATGGTTTCTAGTAATAGTCTATAATGGTACCTAAAACTCTTCTTCTAAGTATCTGTCTCTCTATGTTACTTGGTCTGGTCCTAACATTAAAAAAAAGCATATCATCACGCATGTAACCCCCGAAGGCAAATTCGGGTAATATTGACCACATTTCGCCATATTTTCTAGTCGCAATACTTTTATTGATTCCGCTTCCAATGATTCTTTATTTAATTCAAAGACAAACAAATAAAGCATGAGGAACAAACTCTTGATCATTTCTCGTCTAAATAATTCTTGTTTTTATATACTTTTACTAGAAAATAACAAGACAAGTATGCAAGGCGACCAATCATCATCATCATCATCATAATTTCAACCGAAAAATGTCCAGTTTTGGACATAGGCCTCCCCCAAGTGTCGCCACATTGACCAGTCCCGTGCGGCTCGCATCCAGCGGATCCCTGCAACCTTCACCAGGTCATCGGTCCACCTAGTGGGAGGCCTTCCGAAGCATCGTCCTCCGGTTTTTGGTCGCGAACGACGACCAATCAGGCTATACAAAACCAGTTCATGCGGATCTCACATTGTATGAAAAATCTATCTGAACTAATACTTATTACAAAAAGGAAAGATTCGATTGTTTGTTTGTTTGCATTGAATAGGCTCCAAAACTACTGGTCCGATTTAAAAATTATTTTAGTGTTAGATAGCCCTTTTGTCGAGGAAGGCTAAAGGCTATACAGCAAGATTTTTTAGTCACCGTCCAAATTTTTTCTAGGCATTATGTATCATTCACTAACACCATTTTTGAAAAAAAAATCTTTATATTATGTGAAATTTTAATATTTTCATATGAAATCATTTTCTTGAAAAAATTATCCGCTCTGCCTGGTCACTAAGTTAAATGTTAAAAATACTACACTTGCCGCGCAAACATTCAATGGAAAGGGGGCGGCCAGCCCGCGTAGTTACCCAGCGTGTACCTACGCACGGCGTGGCGGTGTCCATGATATCTCAATATATTTGTATTATTGTAGTGATACTAAAAGAAAAAACACGTATTCAATGGTTTTCGCTAAAGATTAAAATGTCTAAATTTGGACGGTGACTAAAAATCATGCTGTATATCATCACGCTACGACCAATAGGAGTGCAACGAAAAATATTGCGAAAACGGGTAAAATGTGACGAAAACGAAGTTGCGCCGGACAGCTAGTAAGTACTAAGCAAGACCATGTTATACTCGAAACGTACAGCTTGATGTGATACTGTGTGTACTGAAAACTCAGCAAAATATTCAGTTCGAAACAAGGAAGGTCATTCTCCATAATCTGACACACCTGTTTTGTTGAAGCATGTTCATCAATATGCATGGACTTGACCCAGTTGAGGGCCATCATAATTGTGCGACGTAAAGAAGTTGCCAGATCAGAAAACGACGCAATATATTCATAGGCAAATCTTTTGATGACGCAAGCAACCAACATGGCAATCTCTTTGAAACTCAATGGCGAAACCATTTAAGTTTACTATTGAAGTTGAAAAGTTTTGGGGCTTTTTATTTGGAGATTTTTTTAGCTAAGCTTTTTCGCAACGTTTTATATTGATTTTATGTAACAGAGCTTTGGTTTGGTTTTGACTGCCTCTTTGGCCTAGTAATGACAAGTGTGACTGCTGAACATGAGGTCTGGGTTCGATTCTTAGGTCGGCCAAAGTGTAATTGGGTTTTTCCATTAAGAATTTCTCAGTAGCAGCCGCGGTGTCTGGATTTGTCCCCAGTTGATGGCAATTGGCTCGCCCCCTATTACATGGGGCTTCAACATAACTGGCGAAATGTGGGTTAACTAATAGTACCACTGCCTAACCCTTAAGGGGATTACAGGCGTGATGTTATGCCGTGAACTTTGGTTTCGAAATACGTACGGTCGAAAGAAAATCGCTACACATATCCAAAATTATAAGACGTCTTAGTTTTAGAACGATCCATACTAACAGACTGAAGTAAAAGACATTACAATATTTTCATCAATGGTTACACAAATTCGCAAAACAATACTACATCAAATCACACTGATCAGCACAAAACTTGTTGTAATATTGATAAGTGTTTACTGACTTCTGATGCCGACTGTACCTACCTAGAGTCTAGGAACAATTTAGCCTGGCAGACGATTCGTAGGTGAATAAAAACCTTTTAGGCCTAGTCATTTCAATGACAGGTTGGTAACCGCAGACTAGGGTTGTATATACTCGTAAAACAAAAAGCAACATTATCAAAAGGGATCCGGTATTTTGACGGCGTTGAAAAACTCTAATACCAAAGTGCTAAATAGCTTTAGTTTTTCCCTCTTCTAGCGATGACTCTTGTGTCCCAGTTGTGGGAACATTATAGGTTTATTACGCTTATGCTTACATTCGTCTTGGAAGTTGGTGACATTTGCAATGTTTTTTTTCATTACTAGGCCTCCTGTATCTTGAACTCGCAGCGTAGCAGCCATTCGCTCATTCAGTGCGCCAATCTTGCGTGGCATACCTAAATGCCGACTTCCGAAAAAAAAACAGTAAAATCCCACTCACTAACACGACAATTAGCAATCAATCTGAAAACGAAACCCTCACTAAAATCCACTTAGCCAACTTTGATACCTACTTCTTACTATGTTATATCATACCTTACCCCCTTTTCACCTTTTCCAAAACAAAAAATCTACAACCAAAACTTCCACTCAACGAAAGGTCAGTTCTACCGTGGGCGTCTGTTTCGATGCTATAAGTAATTACATAGATTTAAATCTGGCCGGCGGCCATATTCCGGTGCGGTTCAATTTCCTCAGGAGACAATCGGGAGCGTAACGGCTAAAGTTTCGCCGGTAGCCGGTGAGGCTATAATAAGCGGCTATGATGTTACGCAATTATTAGCCTTTGTTGCGCTGAGAGCTTTGTTTTTTGAGATTAATGTGGTTCTTTGATACAATGGTGTTTCTATCTTGTCATACTTACGTAACGGGAATATTTGGTCGCCTATCTCGTCACTGTTGCGTGTATTATTTAAATAAGTAAAGCAAGTAATTTAATCTACTGTTACTAGAATAAATCGACTGATTTTATAGTTAGAAGCCTTACTAATGTTATAAGCTGGGTATGAGATAAGTTAAAACACTACCGATAAAACACCAAAATATTTGTATTGATTATTGTAAATATTTTTATTTATTATTTTATTATTTATTTTTATTTTTGTTTTGTAGCAGTAAACATTTTTGTTCCGTCCCATTTGTACTTTTATTTTTGTTTCTTGCATCTACCTATGTTCTTTGTTTTATTTTTGTTAATTTTGTATGCACGTCATGTCCCTGCGACAAATAAATATTTTTTAATACAGTTGCTCAAAAAGTGGCGTATTGCAGGGACGTATAGCGTTCGGGATGTGGGCTATTACACACTCGAGCTTTTACTTTACCTTTCCCGAACTCGTGCGTTCTCTTTCCCAACTGTCAAAATAATGTCTATTAAAAAGAAAAAAAACCAACCACGGAGTTTTTACAAAAAAAAATCATAGAAGTTTTTATGATTCATGCAAATATTTCTAAAAAGAAGCTACTCATTTGTTTCAATATCAGATTTAATGATTTGATTCAATGAGTTAGGTTAGGTTTCATTTCATTTTCATTTCATATCAATAAAAATAAATCTACTGAAGACTTGGCTGTATGGGCATAGTTCCCTTTGCCTACCCAGAAGGGATGAAGAAAACAAAAAAAAACTCTGCTTCTATTCTTTTACGGTTGGCGCCATTTTCCAAAAATTTTCTTTATTAAATTGCTTCATTTTTTCGCAACTGTATTAAAAATAGTTGTTCAGTACACGTGCGGAACCGTCATTGCAACTTGTTCCGACTGTCAACCCTCACCTTCGGCTGCGCCTCGGCTCGGGTAGACATTTGTCGGAACTCTTTGCAATGACAGGCATTCCGCACTCGCAATGAAATATACTATTTTCTTTCTTTTTTATTCATCATAAAACAAAAAATCTGACGACGGCTATTTATATGCTGACCGAACCTTCGAGAGAATTACACAACTTTCTGGAACCGTCTAGACAGTTCCATAGTTGAACATTGTAGGATTTTTGTCGAATCTGCCAGATAGTTCCATAGCGGAACATTCTAGACTCGAACGTAACCTAGAATGTTCTCTTATAGCAGCTGACGTAACACTAACAAAGCTCCTATTTTCTCGATCTGGCCAAATGAGACATGTCTTTCTGATGCAGTTCAATTTCCCCAGGACACAATCGGACCGTAGCGGCTAAAGTTTCGTTCGTGGCCGGTGAGGCTATAATAACGAACTATGATGTTTCATAATTTGGTGGTAGATTAATATGGTTCAACGATACTATGGTCTTGCTTATTGGTATTCATCTTGTAATACTAACCTACCATCGCAGGTCGCCAACCGTACTTTTGGTGGTTTAGGTCGTGAGAGCTTCCAGTCCGCTTGAGAGAGAACATCAGACGTGTTTGCAAATCTTTTGATGCGGTTAACTCTTCTCAAGAAACAGTTGGAAGCGGAACGTTTTGTTGGGGGCTTTGTTTCTGGTTCAACGATACGAAGGTCGTCTTATCAATTTTTTGAGCTATAATTAACCCATTTCAGCTAAAGAAACCTAGTTAACGGGCTTCCTTGAAGAGATTTGTAATCTAGTAAAACTCAGTGACTGTCCAGTGATATGACCAAGCAGACTTAAGTGAGGAGGCTCTTACAAAATAAACCAGTGTCGATTTCGCTCTGATCACTTCCAACTGGAGTTTTCTTTTTAGACCTATCCGAACCAAACCACATGTTTTTTTTTTACGAAAAGTAATACGACCTCATATTTCCATTAAATAATGTGACACCCACACCCATTTTTTATATTTATTATTTCTATGGATGATATGCCATACCGCCTACGCTGAAAATAGGGTGGTACCTATATCCGAACGGTAATGTATGAGGGTAAACAGGAAGACATTATTATACATGTAAATAGTCGATGGAACATGTCGAAAGCTTTCTCAGCCGTGATGATTGCTTTGGCGTAACACAAATATGGGATTGGCGTCACTGGGTAAGTAGATATTTCTCTGAAAATATCACTGTTTCCATGCAAAGGATATGGAATACTAATAATTTATGAGTTTGCTATATTTAACATAACATCCTACCTAGATAGGCCAGCAGTAGGCAAGCTTATAACAAGGAAAACATGTGTTAACATCAACATGATCCACTAACACCTCACCCACTGCTCATAGGCCATAGGCATCTCATTGCTTCTGCCAATCTCCACGTTCCTGTGCCAGCTTTATTCAAAACTTACCAACGATGGCAACAATTTCGTCCACCCATCTCGCTGTCGGACGACCAACACTTCTCTTTTCAGTCCTTGGATACCACTCGGTAACAGCTTTACTCCTCCTGCCTTCACCTTGCTAGGTCTCCTGCAAGCTCTATCTGAGCTGCATAGCGCGATTTCCAATTTCGAAGGACGTCTTCGGAGTTTGGAACCTTGAATGCTGAAACCTTCGCCCCAGTTTCAGCGGTTAGTTACCTAACAGTAGGGCAATTCGAGCAAGCATTATATTTCTCATTACAAAAGTCTTAGCAAGGGGCCACAACACCAGAACCCATTTATTGCCCAGTTCTAAAAGGGTTGTGGAGATCAGATAGGCAGCGCTAAATGTAAAATAATGGTATTCAGCTGCATCCGGTTAGACTGGAAGCCGACCCTAATATAGCTGGGAAAAGGCTAGACAGACGATGATGATGACGTTTCCCAGTACTTACTTATCTAAACTATTTAATATTATAAAGAGGCAAGATTTGATTGTTTGTTTGTTTGCATTGAATAGGCTCCGAAACTACTGGTCCGATTTGAAAAATTCTTTCAGTGGTATATAGCCCATTTATCGAGGAAGGTTACAGGCTATTTATCATCACGCTACAACCAAAAGGAGTGGAGCAGCAATGAAAAATGTTACGAAAACGGGGAAAATGTGACGAAAACGAAGTTGCGCCGGACAGCTAGTGATTAATAAATATACTGCCATTCATAAAAGTGTTATCAGATGAAAGAATGAGCCAAAACAAAATTGCGTTTAATCGCCTGTACCAAAATACACGACAACACAGCAAGTTTCTTCAAAGAAAGAATCGCAACGAAAATGGTTACTTTCTATCACATAGATATTATTTTAGATGTCTTCCCCGCAACCGATATCGTTTACGGTACCAAAGAGGTTATGTGTAAGCTTGAAAACTTTTAGCCAATATTACGTTAAGATTCCGAACACGATCTGCTTGTCATAAAAACGCTTTAGCCATACCTAATGCTTCCAAATGTGCTTATTTGTGCCTCAAGTAAAGTTATAAATATATTATGTACGTATGAATGCGGAGTATTATGTTTGTCGTTGCCTCAGTGATAAAACGCTTGCAAATGTATGAATTTTTGCTTATGTATTTTGTGTTAGAAGGCTTTTTGTTTTTCTTTTTTGTTTGAGAAGCTGACAGATGTGAATGTGTGTGTGTGGTTAAGTTTTTAGGTATTCTAACACATATTTTGATATTAAGTTAGGCTCAGGTTTCCATACATACATATAAAGCAGAAGAATAAAAGCGTTCAATAGCCTTCGAACAACAAAGAAAAATATTCTCGAAACGAAGGATATTTATGTTGAGTGAAAAAGGGGTTTTTAAAGACAATTCAGACAGTTTATAACATTTTAATTTGAAATCAATAATTGTAACTGAGCTGCATAGTACTTTATTGCCCTTGTCATTTGTCTTTTGCGACAAATACAAATCTTGAATACTTAGATACAATTTGATTAACTCTAGCGTACGAACATCACTTACATGAAAAACCTCATGCTGAAATTTTTTTTTTATCAAAATCGAAGTCTTAAAATTCTATTATAAAATCTAGCTTCCAGACACCACTTCCCAACCCCTTTAGAACTGAACAAAGAGGTTAACAATCAATGCCGTAATAGCCAACACGGTGCTTGGCTTCGAACCGGACGCTATTTCGTTTCACTGCTGGATATAATACACTTTAAACGACCAAAGTTAACACTTGGAAGTACTAGCAAGCATGCACGGGACATTTTACGGGAATTTTCGCGTCTAATGCAAAAACTGTAAGGAATAAACAAATTAGCTACGTTGTAAACAAATGAAATTAAATCATCATGTCGACTAAACTGGACTTCCCTTCATACCATTTCAATAGCCCAAAAACCTGGCTACTGACACAAATCAAATAAACACGCTATGACAACAATATTTGGTGTAAGACTGGTATTACTTCGTGGACAAACTGTGACCACGAATTCAAAAACCGTATATACGACATGTACGGTCTGCAAAGGAGATAAGTAACCAAGTTTTCATACTACTAGTACGAGAACTTGATTACTTATCTCTTTTGCAGACTGTACATACATTTTCCGCCATGGAAGCCTTTTAGGAGCGATATCGAGTCTTAAGAACATACTCAGGTTTGCACACGGCCTAAACTTTAGAACCACGTCCCAAACAGAAGAATTTGGTACCTTCCCACGCAAAACTGTTTAAATAAGCGTCGTTCTATCACATCCAAATCTGTCTCAAACGAAAATTACGTATTCATGAACATTCCTAAAATATATGACAAAAACCTCCGCTAACCGAAATTACGGTATTTCAATACTATATTTAGGATGAACTTGTACTTACCCGCAGGGATGGAAAACCTTTCGTTTTTAGAACTGACTTGTAGGCGTGTAAGTCTGTTTATCCACCACATATGTACGCGGTAGCTAAGCGGAGACTGAAGCTAACTTACGAACCCACAGATAAGTTATTCCAACAGAGGCAGAGAGGTAGCGGAGCGGATAAAATGTGCTATGAAGTGCAGTTTACGTATATGTTACGAATTTGGTCGTCAAACCTTTTCTCCTGAGCTCAAGCAAGCTACGCTACGAAAAACAAACGATCTCATCCAACAGCAGTTCAGTTTCTCGAAATTATTTTTTCCACGGGTGATAAATTGATTCACTCACATCCATCAAAACATCCGCGAGATCGTCAGCAACACCAAGGAGCTGCTGGCCTTTCTCGGGGAGCTGGGGTGGTTGGAGTAATGTTCCCACCCGTACGCAAAATACGCGCTTTAGACGTGGAGTTGCGGAAACCAGCCCGCTATACAATACAATACAACATCGGGAGGAGTAACCGACACGTCCTAGAAACAAAACTTAGAAGACCTTAGACGTAGGCCCAATGCTGATGCATATATATATCACCCAACAAACCTGAGCCCGCGTGGTTGAATACGCCCCACTCTCTCATAAAGAGAGGAGTCCTATATACCAACAGTGGGAACGTTACAGGCTGACAATGTAACACACATTCATCGCTACGCAGCTTAGTGTGGTGTAGAGGCAGCCTAAAGCTCGTATTCGCTAGCAATTTATTCGATTCTCTCCATGCGTATGCATCGATAATGGGTGTTCGCTTTCCGTTAAGAGTATAATGAGGATAATAAGCGGCGTGTGCACATTGGAAAATTCATTATTATAGAAACTGAATAGGTAAGCACAGTAATAATTTTCCGATAAAAGCAAAATAGAGTTAATTTTCGAATAACTAATCGGTTTTAATAGCAGAAGATTAGGTTTTAGGTAGATTTTATTTGACGTGACTCAGCACACTAATTATACAAGGTGTTGTTTTGCAACCTCGTCAAATTCAAGGAGGTAACTATGCTAATGATTCTCGACCCGAATCAATAATAAAATGAGTAGGTAATTTTCTTTTTTTTATTTATTTACTGAAATCGGTAACTGTGAACCACCCGTGTTTTAAACACGGGCCGTCTGATCCCCGCCTTATAACGTCGCTTACACACAAACAAAAAACCTCAAACGTTTTTTCGATAATTTTATAATCGCTAAACCACGTTAAGGGGGTTATTCTGAAATATTGACAAATTTAAACAACAAAAAAACGCAGTGTTTTTTAATAAATTACTAGGTACCGTAATTTATATTGATTATTTATGTCTTTTGTGACAACATCCTGAATTTTGACGAGGATGCAAAACAACACCTTGTATATTTTTAAGAACTTGATTCCCTATGTAGCCCAATAATATCTTTTACGTCGACGGCCGCTGAGATTGGCCGCCATTTATGACCAAAACTCAGGAAGACTTCTCATGTTTCAAAACTATATTTTAAGCGCACGCTTGCTCTTCTACCTACTTTGTTCCACTATACTTCAAGTTCAAAATATATTTAAACTTTTGTGTATAAGCCAGCCTATTCAATTGTGCATTCCAGCTACGAAAGTCCGTAGGTGGTAATTTAATTAAACAACTAATGGAATGACGTGGTTTTTACGGTTTAACATTAAAGTGTTGTAGAAAATTAAATGGCTTGGCAGCGTGGGACGTGTGGTTAGCGTGGGGTTTTGAACTGATACGATAATTATATCACGAAGGAAAACCACAACTAGTGTCCTTAAAAACTGACGGCTTTTATTTTACAGGGTGTGAAAAAGAATAAACCTACGTCTACGGTTTTCTGGCCAGGATTTTGCACTTCTTTCATATTTATCGTGTCGTTATTGCCTAACCTGCCTCCGTATTCACAAACACTCGGATTCGATTTCAATTCGATAAGTCGTATGTCTATCTTGTTTTGGCATTACGAAAGCGAGCGAGATAGACAAACGACTTTCCGAATCGAAATCAAATCCGAGCGTTTGTGAATACGGAGGCAGGTTAGGGGGCCTGGTGTCAAGAGTTTTCATGCCGCCCATGGGCCTCTGACTTGACTTAACATACCGTCGAGAAATATCTCTTAGGCATGCCTATTTGGTTTTCTAACGATGTTTTCCTTCACCGAAACTGTGTCCGTACCATGACGCTTAAAACATTATTGTTCCATTCCTATACCAGAGTGGGAAAGAGATGGAGCTAGACGACCTGTATAGCTCCGTCTCTTTTTGTTTTAAGAGGTCATGGAACGGACGCTGGTGATTATTATACAATACGCACATGAATCCGAAAAATCATTATCAATCATTAGCCTTTGGTTCGAACTCGTGGTGTCGAAACTGCCTATAGAAAATATTGTTATAGTAGGTACCCTTTTACTTATAGAAATTGGGACACCGCACTACATTTATTAATTCACTAATGCATAAAGCATTAGTGAATTATATAAATAGCCCTTTTATAGCATTATTAATCCCGGCTTTTATAAGGGTTTCCCTACCACCCGACTTTGTCCCTTTTCAAAATAGATAAGCCATTAAAAGAAAGACGAATTTATCCTTAAAATGACATCCAAATAAGGAAAACATTAGCTGACGTGAATACATATTGCTATAGTGCTAATCCAAAAACTGAATATAAAACAAAAAAACACCTACGCCTTTTCCTTATCTGTGTGGGCAAAAAATACTGAACTAATAATATCACAGCTGTTTCTTTATTTATTTATTTAAACTTCATGTACAATAGTGGTACATAGGCGGACTTAATGCCACAAGGCATTCTCTACCAGTCAACCTTTGGGTTAAATACGACAACATTGTGATAGGGGTACAAACAAATATTCACAAAAAAACCACTAGTTCTCAAAAATTCATATACTAACAAAGATACTAATACACATCATACAAATAAAATAGACTAATAAATATTATAACAAATACTGAAATTAAAAACGAGAATCCTAATAATAATTACTATGACTAGACTTTAATTAAGTGCTATTTAGTCTGACTTAAATTATAGTGGCGAACTTTCTTTTTAAAAGTGAATTTACTTTCGGCTCTTTTAATGCTAATGGGTAGCGCGTTCCAGAGTTTAATAGTTGAGATAGCATAAGAATTTGACAAAAAAACCAGTGCGGTGTGAAGGAATTTGGAGAAGTAGATTTTTAGAAGCTCGAAGGTTAAGACTATGAGAACTGCCCAATACCTTGAAATAAGTTTTTAGATAATCGGGAGCACATGGATCATTAATTATAGTGAAGAGCATGCAGATAGATCTGAGGGACCTCCTGAGTCGGATAGGCAGCCATTTAAGCTGAGAACGGAAAGAAGAAACGTGATCGTATTTTCGAAGTCCAAAGACAAAGCGAATGCAATTTATTGAGTAGTCGATCCAATTTATTTAGAAGTTCTTGGGATAGATCAGAAGAACAAACATCAGCATAGTCGATAATGGGAAGCACAAGAGACTGGACCAAAGTGAGTTTAGTGCTAGATGGGAGGAAATGCTTAAATCTATAGAGAGACCGCAGCGAGAATGTGACTTTCTGGCTCACCTGAGCCACGTGTTTATTCCAACTTAAACTGTCGTCAATGTATAGACCTAAGTCTTTAACGTGAGGTGAAAGAGAAAGATAAATATACTAGTTAATTTGTCATACATTTTGCAGTACTTGAACGACTTGAGATAGTGGACTTTTTATAAACCGCAAAGCGTACTTTTTCCACCCTGTAGGGGCACATAACCAAAGCAATTCTTATTAAAAAGCTCAACCGTGTAAACAAAGGATTCTCTTATTCCTCGTCTAATCTAAAAACACCGTTTTGTGTAATAACAGTTTGTGATAATGATTATGAAACGGTTTAGCAGTAGGAACCTACTTGAAAGTTCGGTAATGAAATCTTAACGCCAACGTGGTGAGGTAGAAACTGATTTAAATCTTTACAGTTGTTTAGGTGGAAAAGTACTTAAATCACCACTATCAATAACACTTGTAACGGGATATTTACTATGTTTATTATTTGTTTCGAGTTCCCGATATTAAGAAGTAAATCATCGCCAGCCTAGCCTTTCCCCGATTATGTTGGGGTCCAGTCAACCGGAAGCACCTGAATACCAGTATTTTACTTGAAGCGACAGTCTATCTGACCTTCCCAGTTACTAATACGATACCTCTTGTTAAGACTGGTTGTCAGACTTTCGGACCACTGACTACTTAACGACTGTCAATGATCTACAATTGACAGCCGGGACCAACGTGCTTTCCGAGGCACAGAGGAACCTCGGTGTATAATGGTTGGTCACCCAACGGACCAACCTAGTCAAGCGCGGCTTAACTTGAAGATCGATCCTAGCCGCTGTTATTATTTACCCAGATAGAAGCTTAATTTAATGTAAATACAGAGGTACCAGGGACTCATTTATTAGTAGGTGGTCTAGATTGCGAAGATCAATGTTTATCTTAGTACGAGGAAAACCGAAGCGTAGCTGTGCCTAACGATAATGTTTTGAATAATTTTACCTCGTCAGAAAATCCTTAACGTACTGGGAATACTTAAATAACGTTCCCCTGTTACATTATTCTGGTCTTTTGTGAACAGATATCTGCCCACACAAAGTCAAAAATTAGCAGTATTTTCGGAAACACGCCAACACTCCAGGTAAAGTGATCTGTTTATAAACCTGACTAAAATAAGGGATATAAAAGTAATTAGAACAGTTTAACCAACAGCTTTTCACCTCTAGTGTATTAATTTTCAAACAACAACAAATCTAGCTACCTAGCTACCCACACATTTATTTCAATAGAACTAAGTACTTAATCATAACAGACGCAATGTGGGTGTGGGTACTACAGGAGTAAGTAAACCTCTAGGTAAACCTTTATGCTCTGATGCTACTGAATCAAGCACCGCACCGGTATCCTTTCTTCTTTATCAGTCATTTTCAAACCAAACATCACGAATAGGTACAAAATAACATAACTAGAACCGTCATTACAACACCCCTATCCATAATCTACGTTCAACAAAGAACTACCCACATTTATGCACACAAAAATGATATCTATGTACCTACGCAATATTAGGGATCGTTTCGAAACTGACCTTTGTATCGCAAAAGCTGAAAGCTTTATTCCCCACTAGGGGTTAGCTACCTTATTCTATTGAATTGTTATGCCCTGTGAGACGACCCGTTTTGTATACGCGCCCGATATTGTACAGACCATAACGCTTGGGTTTCAAACTTTCCGCTGACTTGATATTTTGCCAAGAACTTTTAATATTTTGACTTGGCGGGTTGTATGTTCCTATGGTTATGACGAAGGTTTTTATTACATTTGTGTAGGTAGATACGTCAGCAACGAACTTGTATTTTATGATGTTTAAATCCAAGCTGTAATGTTTTAGCTTGCTCCGCTTGGAACGTTTTCTATGGTTCAACTTACCGTCTGATGTATTAGTGAAAACAAAGACATCAATTCATATTATTTAACTGCCTGTTCCGGGAGTGTGGTACTGCAAAGCGTGGGAACATGAACGCTTCCTGACAAGCCGGCGTATGACACTAGACCTAGTAAATAGTAGGCACCAGGTTTTATATTACAGGATTACGATTTTCTACGTCTTGACCCCTATATACTCGCTTTTGGTTCAATCTCTTGATAGTGTAGTTTTCGAGCTTTTTCCATTTATAAATGGTTTTTAGTACATACTTACCTAGAACGGCAGAGGTTGTCAACTTATCTCACAGAACATACAAGCTATAGTGGAGGCGGACATATTAGACGTAGAACCAACGACTGTTGCGGTATTGCTCAGGCTAGATGGAGCGATGATTTCCTCAGAGTGACTTGTAGCAGCTGGATAGCAAATGACGCGAGTGGAAATCGTATGTTGCTGCAGGCAGATAATGATGCAGAAGGAAGCTGCGGAAAGGGAGAGGAAGATATCGAGCTTTTTCCCATGCCGCAGCAGACACACCGGGCGTCGGCAGAGGGCGGACAACGCCCTCTTCCGGCACCCCTAAACAGGGCCAGCAGCGACGGATTCGACATCCGTCGCCCCCCATCTCACTGGACCAAAGACGGCGGCGCGTTGTGTTCCACGCGCGCCTCTCATGACGTAACGGGGGGAGTACACCTCACTCCCCCCAGGGACGAGGCCCGCACTGGTCAAGCGGGCCGGCACTAGTCCGTGGCAGCGGAAGTCGCATTCGTTCCCGCTGCCCCCCGACGCAAGTGTGCGAGGGAACACCGGTTTGATTTTAGTCAGTTGGAGTCTGACAGACCCCTCCGCCTTCCCCAGGCGGAGGACATCCGTGCGGAATTCTACATCGTCAAAAAAAGGCAGATAATGATGATTACCCTAGATTTTTGTGATGTGGGATTAATGTTACCAATTATGGTAAATTCGGTGCTTTACCTGACCGGTCTTCCTCTTTTTTGCTTTGCAAAATGACTCAGGTAAAGCAGGGCACTGACTGATCGTACCACTAATGACATAACTTTATCTAATAGCAACAGCTTTTGTTTATGAAACAACTTCGAACATACGAGTAGATACACTATCAAATGACCGTTTCAAGTTGCAGCTAAGCTACCCTAATTACAAATTTCTGCTAACTACATCCGCATAGATAACTTCCAAGAGATTCCCTTCTAAGAAACAGTTAATTTAATATTAAATACATTTCTTAGTTAATTGGTACGCCCGGGCACCCGTGTTACCCACATAACTGTATAATTGAAAATCTATCTAATCTATGCCCAAAATGTACCTAGTACATAACTGAATTGTAACCCGAATGCCTGGATGCGTAATAATTCTAAGGTAAGGATTCAATTTTCTGCTAAGGTTGCTGTAGTAGTTATATGCTTAGGTAGGACAATAAACAAGGTGTTGTTTTGCAACCTCGTCAAAATTCAGGATACTGTCGCAAAAGACAAATTATAATCAATACCTATAAATTAAAGAAAGTAGGAAAGTTTTGAGTATGAATGTGGACGGGTATAAGGGTAGAGGAAGACCAAAAAAACGATGGATGGACTGTGTGAAGGATGATATGGCAAGAAAGGAGGCATCCCATGAGATGACAAGTAATAGAGAAGTATGGAAGCAGAAGACGTACTGCACCGACCCCAAATTAATTGGGATAAGGGCAAGAGCATGATGATGATAAATGACGGTTCCTAGTTAATTATCAACAAAACACTGCTTCATTTTGTTGTTTAAATTTCTCAGTATTTCAGAATAACCCCCTTTACGTGGTTTAGGGAATAGGAAATTATCGAATAAACGTTTGAGTTTTTTTTTTGTGTGTAAGCCAGGTTATAAGGCGAGGAACAGACGGGCCGCGTTTAATAAACGGGTGGTGCACACATACTGATCTCAGTAAATAACAAAAAAGCCGACCAAGTGCGAGTCGCGCACAAACGGTTCCGTACCATTATTTATAAAAACGAACAAAAAAATCACTTTTTTGTATGGGAGCCCCCCTTAAATATTTATTTTATTCTGTTTTTAGTATTTGTTGTTATAGCATCAACAAAAATACATAATCTGTAGAAATTTCAACTGGCTAACTATCACTGTTCATGAGATACAGACTGGTAACAGACGGACGGACGGACGGACGGACGGACAGCGAAGTCTCAGTAATAGGGTCCCGTTTGACCCTTTGGGTACGGAACCCTAAAAATACCCATTTTATTATTGATTCGGGTTGTGTATCTTTGAATTTGACGAGGATGCAAAGAGCACCTTGTATTTTTATGTTGGGGGGTCCATATAGTCCATAATGATGTACTGAAAACATGGTAACCGTTTAAGCGTCGGTAACATTTCCATTATATTTAGGTAATGTTGTGTTTGAAAAGCGGATATGTGGATACTATAGCATTACCTATAACAGGTAAGCTTTTGCCTGCAACTTCGTCTGCGTAAAGGTCGGAAATTGACATAATGGGAACGTACCTACTTATCATCTGCCGAACCTTTTCCCAACTTACTATGTTGGACTCTGCTTCCAGTCTTAACGAATGCAGCTGAATACCAGTATTTTACATGGAGCGACTGACTATCTGACCTCCACCACAATCCAGTTATAACTAGGTATCATGATACCCCTTGGTAAGACTGGTGGTCAGACGTGGTATCGTACCTACTTTCAGGATGAAAATGAAAAGTAACCTATACTGGTTCTAACCCAGTTCGTGGTCTATCCGTGTGTAAAGTTTTATCGATATCTGTTTTGCTGTTAAAGCGTGAAAAGGTAAGATTTGCATGACATGTATAATATGAATACTTATGGATTTTCTTTCAGAATTCTAAGAAAATATTTTTTTTCAAAGAGTAAGTATGTAGGTTAACTTTTTCATTCAGCTGTCAAGGCGATGACGACGACGAGATGGATGACCCCTTAAGAATACCTGTCAATATCAAATAATATTTTTTAGGGTTCCAACTGTGACTGTTCCTAAATTACCCTAGACTGATAAAATTATCGTTTTTCCCAAATCATTAAAATCTTAGTAATAAGCTCGGTTTCCCCCGAAGGGGAGAAGGCCGGGCCCTGCCATTTCCGCACGGCGTTGTAAGGTTCGACCCTGACTGGTCGCCTTCCCACCGACAGAGAGGACTGACTTCTCAATTTAGGGCAGCCCTGTCCTAACTTTGAAAGCTAGGGGACAGGGAGCGGACACAAGGTGTAGTTAATATTAGGAATTCACTGTAAGTACATATGCATGCATAATACAAAATCATATAATATAAGACAAAACAATAATAAAGTACCTATGGCTAATAAGAAGAGGGGGCAAAGTTATGACTTCTTTCCCTACATTGACCCTACCAACTATCTGTTAGAAATGTTGGGTTTTAACTCTTTAGAGGTGAGAAGGTGCTTGGTTCAGCCCACAGTAGCCTGCAAGACCTTACGGGGACGTATCGACTGCCCAGAACTCCCTAATCTTCTCTGCCGGCTATTTGTGCCCGGCAAATACATCGGACACTGTCACAGCCACCGGCCCAATCTGATTGCCCAACCTTTCTCCAAAACAGTCGCCAGAGCGAATTCGCCGTTGTGCCGTATCTCGAGATGCTCAGCGCCCTTCTGACTGCCAACCCTGAATGTGATGTGTTTGCGGATGAATGGGATAAAGTAATGCTTATATGTCTGGTGTTCTATGAGAAAGAGTATGCAAGAGTGTCCACTGTTCCCTGTTAGGTTTTGTTTAACTTGAATGTCGTCAACTTTATGTTTCTACCTTTTTCTGTTTCCATGTTAATTACTTTAATTGGTGGTATACCGTTTTAATTAACTATAAAAAAATCTAAAAAAAAATGTAGTACTAAGGTAATAGATGGAACTTTGCGCTTGTGCTTAAGAAATTATTTATTTATTCGTAAATTTATTTGATTCCAAAATACTAGAAGCCGATTCGCAGAACGGTTCCATGTCACAACATGGAGTCGAGTGAATGTAAAGAGTAGCGGTAGGTTTTCCCCGTCTCCCTATAACCAAACGCAACTGACGGATATTTGGCAAGGTACGGATTAGGAGGTGGATACAAAACACATGAGATAATAGGAATCGGACGTGTCTGTTGACTAAGTCAGGGTTGACTTAGTCCACAGACACGTCCGAACTCTTCCGTCGTCTAAAACCAACTGTCCTTCCTTTTCCTTCATCTCCAAAAAGTCAAAAAAATTCCTCCCAAGCGTCCCTCGGACGATCTTCGCACGCTTTGACAGGGTTCTTTTATTGCCGTCTTTGTGCCAACGTCTCTATTGTTTTAAGGATCTATTTGGGTATTCTTGACCGGGGTTTATCGCAACCAGATGTGATTGTAAGTTACACTTAGAAATCTGATATTTTACCGTTTCTTAGAAATTCGGTGAAATATTACATTTGGCTTGTCAATCGGCAAGTGTCCATAGTTTGTTTTGCATTAAATAAAGAATGAATGCCTTTCGAAGTGTTAATATTGTTTAACAATCCAAAGGAAGAAAGAACGTTTCTTTATGGGAACTATATTTCTTGTCACCAAAATTTATATTTGTCATCAAAGTTGTATCACCTAGTAAATAGATCTATCGCCACGAAATATTTTCGTTCTCAGATAAACAAAAAGTGTTCCCAGGTATGAATTATCAAATAAATGTTGATACATGTGTAAAATAAGAGATGGATTACCAATAAAATTGTAGTGCATTAGATGAATATAAACTTCGTTCTTATAATAATAGTTTTATTACTTAAATAATAGCTTTGTGCTCGGAATGGTAGATCTGTCACCAAATAAATAGATCAGTTCCTTATTTCTATGAAGAAATGCTTTATACGAGACATTGGGCACACCGACTCGGACAGGTTAGGTACGAAGAGGATGGCGGGGTCTAGTGAGCGAGCGGAGCGAGCGAACTAAGACCCCGACATCCCCTTCGTGTTAGGTTACTGTAAACCCTGCAGACAGAAATAGGAGCCCCGCCTAGCGGGGCTACGTCGACAACGCCTTAGTTTGGACCTGTGGTTTGGAGTTTTTATGTAAACATTTTTACATTGTTTGATGATTCAATTTTCGTGACACTTTTATTATTTTTAAACGTAATAAAATTACTTGATGATTGATATTATTTCCAAGTAATTCTTAATTAATATTTACGTAAGCGTTTTGATATTATTTGATGATTCAATTTAGGTGACAGATCTACTATTTTGGGAACAAATATTATTTATTAGGTCAATGAAAATGCATTTATTAGGGTATTGATAAAATCATACCCTTTCTTTATTAATTACGGTACCTTGTCAGGCTGTCAAGCCATAAAATAAAGGTTTAATGTGTTTGTGAGTGGCCGATACCGTGTGATGATTTTGAAATAGGAATCAAGACTAAGATATTTGATTAATAATAAGGCTGCTCGCCCCCCCCCCCACGTCAAACTTTTTGTAGGACAGATAATCGGGACGATTTTTCCTCTGATTATTTTTCTCGATTTCTGACCAACTTTTTGTAGGACGTGTGCGTTGCACTATTGCTATCAGTGTGTTCTATTTTTCTCCTACAAAAAAATATATCGATAATCGGTCACCGATTATTGGACGTGGGTTGGCAGCCTTAGGAGTACGTGACAGACAGTCACACAACCTTTGGGTTGAAAACATCACAAAGAAACACTGTTTGTCTGTTAATTCGTCTTATTACCAAATCGTACTTATAAATCGGTTTTTTGTTAAGTCGAGAAATATATTGTCGACGGTACAGTCAGCAACAAAAGTCCATGAACAGATACTAATTTTCAAAACACCTGAACACTAAAACGGACCATAAATCACTTACCAGAATAGAGTACACCATAAGGTTATCATTTCAATTTTACAAAAACGCTTAGCATTAATATTTTCATAAGTCGCTAAACATCATTATAGCGTAAGTCGATAACTATCATTTTGCCGTAAGTCGCTAAACATCATTACAGTGTAAGTCGATAATTATCATTTTGCCGTAAGTCGCTAAACATCTTTACAGCGTAAGTCGATAACTATCATTTTTAACCCCCGACCAAAAAAGAGGGGTGTTATAAGATTGACGTGTGTATCTGTGTATCAGTGTGTCTGTCTGTGGCATCGTAGCTCCTAAACGGATGAACCGATTGTGATAAAATTAGTTTCGTTTGAAAGGTATTTTAATCGAGAGTGTTCTTAGCTATGTTTTGAGAAAATCTATTCAGCCGTTTGAAGATCATCACCTCTTTTCTAGATGATGAAGGGATATAAACAACTTCCACGGGTCTAGTCGATTTGAAATCTTGTCACCATGGGCATTGCCGAGTGGGGGGGGGCTGCACCCTCTTCCCCTCTAAAGTATAGTCTCTTTTTTAATTTATAACTTTCCTTGTTTTTAACCACCGACCAAAAAAAAAGAGGGGTGTTATAAGTTTGACGTGTGTATCTGTGTATCTCTGTGTCTGTCTGTGGCATCGTAGCTCCTAAATGGCTGAACCGATTTTGATAAAATTGGTTTTCGTTCAGAAGCGCAACACTGAAAAAATTGGATGGAATTGGGGAAGCCTATGCCCAGGAGTGGGACAGTCAAGGCTAAAAAATAATAATATAAGTTTAAAAAGTATGAAAAAAAAATAATTAAAAACCTCCAACACATAAAACCTCTAAAAAGCCCACAGTAAATTAATCCAAGCGGACCCCCGACGCTACGACGGCCCTTGGATTAATTTATTATGGGCTTTTTAGAGGTTTTTTGTGTCGGGGGTTTTTTAAATTTCTAATTTAATTTTTTTTCATGCTTTTTAAACTTATTTTATTTTTTCCTAGCCGTGACTGTCCTACTCCTGGTTAACGAAACCAAGGAAAGATATAAATTAAACAAAATATAAATTTAGGGGGGAGGGGGGTGCCCCCCCCCCTCAGCAATGCCCATGGTGACAAGCGACAACATTTCAAATTGACTACCTGTGAAAGTTTTTAAATCCCTACATCAACTAGAAAAGAGGTGATGATCTTCAAACGGCGGAGCCGATTTTCATGAAACATAACTAAGAACACTCTCGATTAAAAAACCTTTCAAACGACACCACTTTTATCCAAATCGGTTCATCCGTTTAGGAGCTACGATGCCACAGACAGACACACAGATACACAAATACACAGATACACACGTCAAACTTATAACACCCCTCTTTTTTGGTCGGGGGTTAAAAAGGAAAGATTTGATTGTTTGTTTATTTGCATTGAATAGGCTCCGAAACTAATGGTCCGATTTAAAAAAATCTTTCAGTTTTTGATAGCCCATTTATCGAGGAAGGCTATAGGATATATATCATCACGCTACGACCAATGGGAGTGGAACAGCAATGAAAAATGTTGCGAAAACGGGGAAAATGTGAGGATAGCCTATATATAGCCTTCCTCGATGAATGGGCTATCTAACACTGAAACTATTTTTCAAATCGGACCAGTAGTTTCGGAGCCTATTCAATGCAAACAAACAAACAATCAAATCTTTCCTATTTATAATATTAGTTTAGATAAATAAATATTATTCTAGTTTTTAAAACGCTGTTTGTGTATGTTAGTTTAAATGTTTCTAAACGCACGCATGATACAGAAGAAATTCCCAGTGTAGGGAGCCTATGGGAAGTTTAAAAAAAAGAACAAAAAAAAAAGAATTTATATTCTGAACTAGTAGCTGTGTTTATTCGGCAATGTTTTGATTATGAAAAATGCGGTGCACTGCGCTTCACCGGATAGTGCCTTGTAGCAAACGGTTTCAATGAACTGGAAATGTAGGAAATTAGCTATGATAAGCGACTTTTGTATTTATTACAGATCATACAATTTTGGCGGTAGTAATGTATAGCAATTTATGGTTTAACTGAGTTCAGCGACTTTTGTAGTTTTATTATGACAAGTTGTTTTATAATTTACTTTGGTCAGTAACTTATGCTAAATAATAATGATTAGGAAATATTGGAAACAAATTATGTTCAACGACTTCTGTTGCTGACTGTACCTAAAAATAACAAAGACACCTAACTCTCTTCTCAGTCAGTTACTTTGAAAAATACCTTATATAAAATACTTTTACATCTTAGAGCCCCTCCACATTATAGATTCACACGAGCGAGGACGCCGCGCGCCGCTGCGCGTGATGTCATTTGTTAACAAATTGATAGGCACCCAATACGACATAATATACCTTCCCACGTACCTATCTTGTAAATAACATTTCAGGTACTTTTACGGGGTACAAACACGGTGAGAATTTAGGGGAAAATCGATAATAGAAGGATCTCATAAAGAGGACTCTTCTGCCTTTCTAATCTTCTTCAAAAATTCTTGGAATAACAACTCTCCGAAAAGTCTGTATTTAATTATTTACACTGTATAGAATTTCTATCGCTTCGCTATCTTTGAAAATTAAAACTCATTAACTTTGTCAGGAGTCCTAGAAAAACACAATAACTTGCCCCTCGTGCAGACCTATCTACTACAAACTGTTTTAAGACTGACTAACCGCTTAGGCAAGTAGTAAGTGGCTAATTAAACAATGTTTACCTAACTACTTTCAAACACAAGCAGTTGGTACTGTAAATCTTTTACATATTGTTTCAACCACCCAAAAGCAAGTACACATTCAACTAGTCTTTTCAACACAAACAGAACATGCATGAAAACGACACCTCGAAAAATAGCATGAAAACACAGCGAGCTTCATAAAATGTTTGCACACAGTACAAATTGCCTGTATCTACTGGCGGCGTGCCACGGAGAGCGCGACAACTGAGCTTTCGGCACTTAGCGGGAACAAAACAGAGTGTCAACCGCGACGCTGCGACGTGAGTCGCTTGTATGAATGGGCTCTTATCATATGGCCACGAGATACACGTTAGAGCGACACGTGTGTTGCAACCGCGCTGAGGATAAGGAAACCATCGTGAGGAAACATGTCTGCATGTCTTACAAGTAAAAGTTCGGTGACATGTAAAATATACCTTCGAACCCGAACTGGGCTGCGTGGTGGCTTACGGCGGACTCCCTCTCATAGAGGGAAGCCCTGTATCCCAGCAGTTAGGACATTATAGGCTGATTTACGACTAATGAAAAGCAAATAAAAAATAATGCCTATTAAATTGGTAGGCCACGACTGTCAAAGCGACACTGTGACGCATCGGCACCATAGGAAACAAGTAACGCAAACACGTGTCACGCAGCGCTCTTTGCACCGCAAGTCGTATCGCCAAGAGGTCCTGTACGAGGCTTTATGTATACAGTCAATTGCAAACTGTTCATTGAATTAAACTATAACGGGGGCTATCAGAGTTAATTAAATTGTTGGTGTTTGCGTTTCTAGTAATTAGACAGCAAACAGTTATTAGGACTGTTTATGAATCAACGGTCGGTGAAGCTGTGCTTGGGTTCAAACAAATTGATAGATTGCATTTAGACCTTTCATTCAGTGAACACATTCAATTATTAGCGCTGATTTAAGTTAGAAACGTTTAAACGTCGAAATGAGTGGCAAAACAGTATCTAAAAACTTTAAGCACCGTTTATGAATAAAAATGGCGTTAGGTTTTGTTAGAGCCCTATTCTTAACATCTGGCACCAAAACTTTGATAACGGACAGACAGTCAGCCTTCCTTAATGAATGAACTTACTACCTCATTCACAAGATCAACACAAATTGCAAAGCTCAGATAGCAAATGACTGCCATAAACAGTCACGACATGGTCTCACCGTCGAACTGTCACTGCTATGAGCCACTAATTCATTATGCTAACGAGACGTTGCCTTCGACGGTGATGGATTACCCTCTCTCCCCTTCGCATAAACGCGACGAAGAGGAGATGCGTAAAAAATGGACCAATAACAGTGTATGCAAAAGTTGGGCGCTCCCTCGACGTAAAATATTAGGTTATTGAAATTTTCCAGACCCGTAGAGCGAAGTAGACAAGACTGCTAACACGGGGTTCTTACGTAGTGAAAATAGCATTTCCCTGTAAGTTTGCGACTTTTCCTAGGAAAATAGAAGTGCTGAATTAAAAATGAACTGTTCTTGCTTTTGGTTGAAACGAGTTGGGTATTTTGCTTAGGAATGGGATTTTGTAGGTATTCTATGAATTTGTACGTGTAAAGATTGTAGAAGATAACGAAATTACCAATATAACTATGAGTAGGTACAGACGCCAGCAAATTAAGCTACAGCAAGCTGTCAAATTTCTTTAAAAGATTTTCAACTTTATCATTATAGAATTAGGTTCAAGGTTGAAATTTTGAGAGTATTGGGAAGCTTGATGTGATGATATCTGTAGGTACGGTCAATCGACTTCGAAACAGCTTAACCTGCAGTTTTGGCGACCAGTCAATTGAAATGTACCTAACTTCACTAAGGTTGAAACTATTTATATATCCTATAGACAAAAATACCATGTCGCTTTAGGTTTAATGTGCAAACATAAAGACGTTCCGCCATAGGGTGTTCAATCTTCAAGCAATTACAAGATTACCAACACCAAAATAATACACCTTAGTTTTAATCAACTTTATATCCATTTTTTTCTTATTAAATCACAAAATCATCGTATTCCATGACCGATTGGTACCGATTTCACAAAATTACAAACTCATTATTTCACACTATTTTCACTTGCAGTTTCCATCTTTTCTCTGCCGTTTTCGTTTTTATGACGTAACTCTAAGTGTGCCAACATAAGTTTCTTCGAGTGAAAAGTCTTAAGACAGTTTGAGACGACGCAACTATACTGTCGAACTCCCGTATGGACTGAAGAATGCCTTTTTAATGACCTCGAATTCGAGAAAGCTTTCATACAGATCGTGCATTGCGGTAAAATCCCGTTGTGCTTCAGTAGGTGAAATGTCAACTGAGTTTTATATTTGTAACTGTCGAAGAAAGGGAAAAATTAATTTGCGTCGTTTTGTCTTTTTTTAATTATCGAGTTGATCGGCAAACACGCTGACGGCTAAAGGTCGGACACATTTTTGGTGGCCTACCATCATCTTACATGTTTTAATCTTAGTTCACCTACCATGACCTCTTAAATGTTTTAGTCTTAGTTCAATGTGGGAAAGAGATGGAGCTAGACATCATGTATATGCATGCATCTCGTTTGAGTAACATTAAAGTATGTAATACTGCAAGATCTAGATCTACTTTAACTACACTTCTGTCTGAGTTTTTGGGGACTACTAGCTTGTGTTTTGTTTTATTTAGACTATTCTGTCCCTCAGCTGGGCAAATGCACCTCCGATAACTCTTTAATTTTCTCTGTGTTTTGCTTGATGTAGTGTTATGTTACATGTTTTACAGAGAGCTTCAATAACTTACCTGATCCCACAAATATCACAGCCATAGGGTCTTTCCTTACTATGCATCACCATATGCGATTTCAAGAGATTTGGTGTTGCAAAGAACTTATCGCATATCCCACATTTGATGGTTCTCTCCCTGTTAACCATTTTCTGATGTATTCTTAGTGTGAATTCGCTTTTGAACGTTCGATTGCAATGCGTACATTTCACTGGTCCTGATTGAGTATGCACTGTTTCTTTGTGTAGCTAGAAATCAGACGGTGAAAAAAAAAATAGCATATATTGCAACTTTAAAACTGTCAAACAACACTTTTTTTTTCTGGCTTCGCACGGTTTGTGCATTTAGCCAGTGTCAAGTTATTCAAACAACACTTATAACAACGACAAATAGTTCTTTTTTTTTAATTTCGTATGCAATTTGTAAAGACAGATAAAATTAAGGTTTCAAAATATTGATTTTATCATTAAGGCCCAAAGATTGGGCTAAAAAAATTAAGGATTAATATCCAGACAAAAATGGATCATTGTAATCAAGGGAGACTATATTGAACAAAACATTACTTTTTTAATGTGGGTAACTAAAGAAAATTTCAGTAATTTAGTGACATTATAGTTTTCTGTATGGTACATGGTGTCAGACGTAAAGAATAGCACCATCCCATATCTTCCCGTGGGTGTCGTAAGAGGCGACTAAGGGACTTGCCAGAGAATGGGCATCAGCGTTCTCTGTGCTTTTGTAACAACCGTACTGCGGTCGCCAACCCGCCTGCCAAGCGTGGTGATTATGGCAAAACCCCCCCTTATGTCAATGTGGCGACACTTGGGGGAGGCCTATGTCCAGCAGTGGACGTCTTTGGACTGAAATGATGATGATGATAGTTTTCTATCTCTGATTCATCTCATTTGTGATGGCCGGAAACTTTAGGACCTTACCATGCATCTTCACAGCACGTAGAGGTACAGACTACTAAAATATATAGAAATGACACAAAAATACTTAAATAATTACCTACCTTCAAACCACGTAGGCGCGTAAAAGTTTTTCCACAAACGTCACAAATGCTCTCTTTTAACTGCATATGATTTATTATGTGTTCCCTAATAACATGCTTAAAATAAAACCTGAAATGTCAAAAATCTAGTAAGGAATACGATGAATTTCATTTTTTTTTTTGTGTTGCGACTGCAGGCTCTATTTTGTTGCGGCAGATCCAATCTGGCCAGATAGGGTATAATCGACCCCTTACCAACATTCGCCCGACGTGCTTATACAGGGTTATTGGGTAAGTCGACGTATTCTTTGAAAGGGTTTGTACTAGAGATCATTAGCAACAAATAAGTCCAATCAACTAGGGGTCAAAACTGGATGGTTACCGAGCTGTGTGGGTTCTTCGATTCGTCCCCTAGTTACCTGGACTTAATTTGTAACTAATGATCTTTACTATAATCCATTTAGAGGAATAGGACGACTTAACCATTGACCCAGTATAACTGCACCCTTCAGGACTTGAATGGAGCAAACGTCATGGCTGTCAATACTTACTGGTTGGACAAAATCTGAGACTTCGATTCGACAAAAAGGAGAAGTAGAGAAATAGTAATCTCAACATGAATGATGTCACCAAGATTTTGTAACTATATTTTTATTTAAAAGAGTGTCCATGGAGTTTCTTGCCTATTCTTCTTCATAGAGACCTACGCTTTGAATTGGGCACCAACAGTACTTTCACAAGTTATTATGCCTTGTAACCGGAACTGTACTGTGCTTCGGTTTTTTTTGTCATTCAAAAGTGCCAGTAATGGTCTAATTTAAATAAATGCTTTGAGTTTGAGTACCTAAACTATATAGCCTACAACACTCACCCTTTTCCACAGATATCACAAAAATGCTTGGGAGGACAGTGAGTCAACTCATGTTTCTTCCAGGGACGCATCTTGTTGTATTCCTTATTGCACCTGGAGCAATAGCCTCCAGGCTTTTTCAAATGTTCCTTTCGATAATGAAAGTGCAATGCAAACAGCGATACATGATACTTTTCGCAAATATGGCATAAGAAGCGCATAACAGTTTTGCGCGGAAAGTGTGAATACCTGAAAACATTTTGGATGAAACAGGATATCTAAATCATCTATAAATTTTACTTAGCACGAACTTTGACTCAGCGTATTCCTGTCACTTCTTATTAGCATGTCAATGATAACCTAAATTGATTCGGCCTAGAACTGGAAATTCCTGTAACTGTCGCACAAGTGTCGGACTACAAGTGCAAGAAGACGACGTGAACACAACGTCAAAGCACGCTCTAACTAAGAAAACTTATAAATAGATCTCAGCATAAAGGCGGGTCTACACCTACGCACGTGCACGAACCGTCCGATTCGCTTATATCTCAGGAACATAGTATGGATACTTTTGGTCATGTTCGCGAACAGTTAGCGAGCAGTTGGCGTGCAAGTTGTAAGTTCTCTCGCGAACACGAACAGTGCGGCGTACATCTTACGGTGCTCCTTCACCGCGAGCCTGTAATGTAACAGTTCGATTCACTTGTTTCTGTACAAAATCGAATCTGGGATTATTACATTACAAGTGAATGCTCCCGGTGAGCGAATGCCTTTAGGAATATAGTAATGACAGCTTGGGATATGCTCGCGAGAGGCGCACCGCGTTAAATGTGTCGTATTGTGTCATTTGAAGCGCATAGCGTGCACGCTTTTAGAAATTTTAATGTATACTCGTCCGCGTAAATGCTTTACCACCTTCAAAACAAAACACAATTGCAGATCATAAAAAAGGCAAGGTCTTTATGTCAGTTCGATAGCTTAAAACTTAATTAAGTTGAAATTTACTTAGTTTTTACTCAAAATTCATAAAGTAATTTTACGTGATCAATTATTAATAGATATGAGAAAAAATGGCTTACCTATGCGCAGCCGTAGCGGCCAGGTCGACACCAACGAAGTCACACAACTTGCACGCTAACTCATTATTTGACCAATGATCATTCAAATGTATGCAAACGTCCTTAGTAGTAGCGAAATTGAGATTACAGAGACCTAAAATATCAAGGGAAAAAATCAACTTCGTTCATACAAAGTCCTGCCCCCGTATTCACAATAGCTTCGATTCGATGACGATCGACAAGTCGTATGTCTTTCTTTTTTTGGCATTACGAAAGCGAGCGAGCTATATAGACATATGACTTGTCGATCGACATCGAATCGAAGCGTTTGTGAATACGAGGACTGATCATATTGAGATTTTTCTAGAAGCTAATTCATTAAACAATACAGTACTAAGTAATTAATAAAATTAAAAAAAAACTATCACACAAAAAATGAGGCAATAACAGTCAAGTTAATTACCACATGTGTATAAAGAGGCAAATTGATTTTGGCTTCCAATAATTTTAATTTCACGTGTTAATTCGTGCTTATCTTTAGCAATACTTTGACCACTGTACTGCCTACCTGAAAAAAAAGAAGAATATTACAGACATACACTGACCTCATTGGTGAAGTTCTTTAGAAAGGTCAGGTGCGTAGTACTCGCAACCAGCATGCATGTATGACCAGATGTATGAATATGCACGAGGCAAAAGGAGTCTTCATCTGCCTAGCCTTTTCCCAAACTATCTTGGGGTCGGCTTCCAGTCTAACCGGATGCAGCTGAGTACCAGTATTTTACATGAAACGACTGGTAACTACTGGTAACTGGCCCAGTAATTGGGTAATACGATACCCTTTGGTAAAACTGGATGTCAGACTTGGCTTCTGACTACTCGTAACGACTGTCAAAAATCTACAAATGACAGCCGGGACCAATGGCTTAACGAGCTTTCCGAGGCACGGAGGAAACTCGTTATGTAATTATGGTCACCCATCCACGGACAAAACCTCGGCAAGCACGGCTTAATCTTAAAGATAGACCCGTGCGGCTGTTATTATTTAGCTACGAGCCGAGGCAAAAGGAGTAAGTATGTAAGTAATACTAGCAGTTAATTTTCTGTAGTTTGTCTAGAACCCTAAAAAAATAGATAAACTCTTTACCCAAGTCATATGCATAGTCTTGTCTAAAGATCCGCGGTTCAGGTGCTTTCCTTCTCCTTTTTTGACATTCCTGTATATGTTTGAGATACCATGCTTTTTTCTCTGTAATATGAACTTGGATTATTAATTTATCACAGAGGATTTTTTGTTCCTCTTGTGAACATGATCACAATACATAATAATAACAAAACATAAGACTTCATACTGTCACCTCACGGCAGCATTGTGATACAATATGTTAAAAAACACTGTCGGATCCGATGGGGCATATATGTATACCAATGACATTACCAAATAAAATAAGAAACATAAAATATTCATGAAAATGAACATTTTAAAAACCTGATCTTTTTCCCAAATAACCACCATTTTCCTAAAATCTAACAAACTTTTAAAACGTGAGAACACCATCTTCGGCATTAGTATGTTCGATCGTTAGTTGTTTGTTTATGAGGTCACTACCTCAGAAGCGACCGGAGTGTTATCCTATGCTGCCAATGTTGTCATGTCAGTTTCCTCATTCTACTACATTTTATTTAATTTTTATCAGGTTACTTTTTATTAACTATTTATCCAAAAAGGACTATATAAATAAAATCTAATCTCGATACTTAATAATACCCTGTCGGATCGGATTCTGTATATCACTTTGCTGAAAATGTATACAAAAAGCCAATAAAATTAAAACACCCTCACCATAATTCAATGTGCAATTTGCACATGTGTAAACTTTTTTTTTCTTTTTTACACTGCCAATCCTGTCAATTATTTTGTATTCATTATGATTTGAATTAACATTTACTCCAACATCACAATCCTTTTCATTTTTGCTACTTTCTTCATTCCAGGATATGGTATCATCATCATGAGTCTCTATTTTAATTTCGGTAGGCGACAAATCATTTATTTCTTTTTCATAATTGTCAGAAAAGTTCATGTCACTGTCTAAAAATGTATCAAATGTTTCTTCTTTGATTTCATCATTGGTTTTTCTTCTGGTATTTTCACTGACTGTTGGTAGATGTTTAACAACATAACATTTCTAAAAAATTAAGAAAGCGTTCTATAAAGTAAACAATTCAGTAGATTGTATGCCTGTAGTGGTACCCATTCATCTGCCTAGCCTTTTCCCAAACTGTCTTGGCGTCGGCTTCCAGTTTAACTGGATGCAGGTCAAAATACTGGTAAGTATTTTACATGAGGCGACTGCCTATCTGACCTCCACAACCCAGTAACTGATTAATACAACACCCCTTAGTAAGGCTGGATGTCAGACTTTTGGCTTCTGTATACTCGTAACGACTGCCAAAGATCTACAAATGACAGTAGTAATATGGTGGTACCAATTGTTGGTACTTATTTCTTGCCTACACATCTAATTTGCAGTTTTTAATGATTTTTTGCAAGACTTATATATATTATGACATCCATTTATTTTATTGTAAAGTATTTACTGCCTTATTGGTCTAGTGGTTGCAAACGCGACTGTTGAGCATGAAGTTCTGGATTTTTGTACCTGGTTGATGCAAAAGCCTTGCTCTCTATTACATGGGACTTAAACTTAACTGGCGAAATGTGGGTGTACTATTTGCCACGGCTTTGCCTAACCTTTCAAGGATGTACAGGTGTGATATAATGTTGCACCTTTATCACGCTGATGTTTCTTTTTAAAATTGTGGAAAAATTTAAAATATGATACTATGATCTATTAAAATTTGACTATTTGTACTCAATAGAGACAAGAGCTAAATAATGCAGGTAGGTTCGAGTAAACATTGCAATCTACAGACCCATTGTTTTGTATCCAGGAGAATTAAATTACATATTTGGCTACAAATCAATATATTTACTTACCTCTTTACCCACAGATTTCCAAAGACTATGCGATTTCTCACATTTTTCTTTAAACTTAACATAATTTTGGACCTTTTCAGCACATATTTGGCAAAGCAAACACGGTTCATCTTGGGGGGTTAACTAAAACAAATCATTTTAATAAAATTATGTACACAGAGAGGCAAACCCACCCATAGAACATATCATCAATCATAATGGTTGCTAATACTACTATTTCAAAATAATTGACAATCTAGTAAGCCGTTACATGGGTTGTGTACAAATGGATCATGAGAAACTAGATTATTGGCAAGAATTTAGAGGCATGAAATGACTTTATAAATGGAAAGTAATAGTTCTGAAAACATCTATTGTAGAAAATCTGTTAATGAACTATTACGTAAAATATCTATAAAATTTTATACAATAAATACTTACGGTAATTCCAAAACAATATTCGAACAGTTTCAACCATCCATTCTGCTCTTCTATTAACACCATATCAACACTATCTGGGTCAAGACATATTCGACACGCACGTATTTTTATTTTGGTATCTTTTTTATTGATTATAGACATCTTAGCAGCCCAAAAATATAAATTTTAATGATTTTGTTGCAAATAACCTTACTTCTGTTATGACATTGACAATAACAAACAAAATTTATTTGACAGGTCGACAAATCAACCAATTGGAAATCTCTGGAACAAGTTTTAGGGTTTTCGATTGGCTACAATTGTGTTAAGCTCACTTTCAGCTGCGTTCCAATTTACGAGATTCTACAAAGGTGGAAAAAATTGTTTTCTAGTTATTCGTGATATTTTGAACAGTACGTCAAAAATAAAGTCTAACTATTTTTTTTAGCTAAATATGGTATATATATGTAGTACACATTTTTAAGTTCTGTTAAAATGGCTTGCAAAAATTTATTTAAAAAAATGTTTATTGTGTCTCAAACTAATACATTTACAAATGTTAATGAATTAGCCTGCAGTAAGTAATTAATAATACTTGTTTTGGGGTGGTTTCGCTCTTTCCCTTACTGATAGCTAACAAAATTGAGACCTTAAAAAAAAAAAATAAGAACAAATTTTTAAACAAAGAGGTATAAAGACTTATAAAGTAAATAACAGCTTTGTGTAGTATGTAATAGTGAGTATTTGTGTGTGATTGTGGGTTCGTAAGTGTGTGTTTGTGTGCGCGCGTGTGTGTCGGTGTGTTTTTGTGTTTGTTTACGTGTTTGCTGATAGTGCCAAAATAATCGAAGTTTAAATACCAATTCACGTAAATCTGACTAAAATCTCCTCTGTTTCTTTATAAGTTAGAGTTTTTAGCCACTCGGTTATAACTTTTTTGCATAGATGCGAGACCGTGTGGTGGAACTTTAGTTTTGCGTTAATTTTACTGTATATGTAGGCTGATTGGCATACATACTGACGCCTGGCAAAAACCGTGTTTACCCGTGGAGAGAAAGCCACACTATCTTTTCTCCTCCTAGCCTGTCTTTCTGGGTTAACTGGAACGTGTTTGTGTAAATAATATAGTATTATGTTTAAAAAGTATAGTTTCCTGACTGATAGTAGGCCACCAATTTTATATAAATTGATGGTGTGTGTGTATATGGCTTAAAATATATTACTTTTAAAAGTGACCTTTGGGCTCTTTCCAATTCCAGAAACTTAGTTTTACTGGCCCCTCCTCAAACAGGTAAGCAGTATGTGACTACAGATTGCGCGAGTGTCGAGTTAGAGAGAGTGTTGAGTGTCGTTTAAGGCATAACATGTCGTAGATTTTTTAAAAATCCATATAAATTTTCGAACACGTGACATAATAACCTCGACATGCGAGTGCCACGTCAGACACTCGTCGACTATAACTCCCAAGTATCTTGTAGATGGTAATTGTTTGATGGGATTGCAGTCACAGTTCTGCCTCAAGGCATTTGCACATTGTATAGGAATATCAAAATAATTACCTGGTTTAGACCTTGCACTTGGTGAGAAAGAAATATAATTTGTTTTATTAATATTAAGGGTTAACAAGTTTGCTTTGAGCCACGTATCTATGACAACTAACCCTTGTTCGGCCTTACTACGTACTGCTTCCCAAGTTTCACCAAAGAGGACAATAGCCGTATCGTCCGCATACGGGAAGATTTACCCGCCACTGTTTCGTAGGTTACAGAGCTCGTTAATATACACCAGAAACAGTGGCGGGCCGAGCACGGAGCCCTGAGGAACATCGAAAACAACATTTTCCTCATTGCTATATGAGTTACCCTCCTTGACCTGTTGTTTCCTACCCCGGAGATAATTATCAAAGAGAGAAAGAGCCTTGCCTCGAATCCCTATAGCCTCAAGCCTCTGCACAAGTATGGGAATAGATAGTGTCAAAAGCGAGTGTCAAAAGCTTTTTTCAAGTCTAAAAACACCGTAACACATTTATATTCCATGTCTACCTTATCTGTAATTACAGACGTTAACGCTATAACCGCGTCCTAAGTTGACCGCCCCTGTCTAAAACCATACTGTTAGTCGGAAATAATGCTAAGTTTATTCAAATAGTTTGTACCTAAGCCTTTTAGTTAATATTTTTTCAATTATTTTTGAGAGTGACGGTAAGACGGAAATCGGTCGGTAATTATTAACATCGCTTCTTGTACTTGTACAAGGATGGGGATACTTGTGCACAGGCGTGATGATAGATCTAACACTCATTCACAAACTAGACACTCATTGTATTAGTCCTACTAATACAACTGAATAAAGACGGCCCACTGACAAAATAATTAAAAATTAAATTAGGTACTTACATACCTACCTATTAAAGTAGGTAATAATTGTAATATTAATTCTTCTATCTAATCAATGAAATCATCATTCACCAGATTCTAGCAAGAATCTAGCTTTTGTGTCTTTGACGCTGAAGTTGATTAGATTACACTAAAACGTAAATTATTTCGCTTTCTATGTTAAGTAGCGGTCCATTAATGTAATTAGTAATCCATCAGAGTTATAGTCTTTAACACAGCTCTAACTTAGGTAGGGTACGTCGTATCAAGTGTACCATCACAAGAGCCATAATATTTCAAAATCAGTTTCAAATCACCCAATTTTATGATCTATTGCTGATTTTGCGAATTATTCAAGGAGCATGAGGCAAAAGTGAGATAAAATTACCCAATTTATCAAACTAGTCAGTTTTTTGCGTTCAATGGAGGGAAACATTAGATCACTTTAAGCGTTACCATTATTCTACGAAGAGCAAAAACAGACACCGAACCCTTCCTTTCGGCGTTGTTGAGTGAAAGCACATATGTTCCTTTTTAATTTTGTAAAGGAGGGTTTAACCTAAATTCTAGTTTTATTTAATTTTAATTTGAAGTAATGCGGGTTTGAATTTTTGCTGTCTGATCCTCAATGTAAGTAGTACGGCGCGGCATAGTAGAAATAATTGTTTAGTTTTGTATGCCTGGTAGGTAACTGATCAGTAACTTACCACTTACTGGCCTACTCGAATGAATTTCTTAAAATTGGCCAAGTGCGAGTCGGACTCGCGCACGAAGGGTTCCGTACCATTTTTTATAAAAACGAGCAAATACCGTCACTTTTTTGTATGGGTTAAATATTTATTTTATTCTGTTTTTAGTATTTGTTATTATATCGGCAACAGAAATACATAATCTGTAGAAATGTCAACTGACTAACTATCACGGTTCATGAGATGACGGTGACAGACGGATGGACGGACGGACGGACAGCGAAGTCCCAGTAATAGTCCCGTTTGAACCTTGGGTACAGAACCCTCAAATTTACATAACATAAACGTAACATCACGACTGTAATCCCCGAAGGGTTTAACAGAAGTGTACTTAATAGTACCACCCATATCACCAGTAATGTTGAAATCCCATGTAATGGGGGGGGCAATCAGCAACACCCGGATACAAAAATCGATACAAAAATCACGTAGAACCCAATTGCTAACATTGCAAATTGTATCAAAATTAACGAGCAACCTAACTCACAAAATAAAAGACGAACAATAATTTATATCGGCAAACTGCTAGCTCCGTGGGCGATGATAATCTTCAAATTCAAAGGGAAGGTGAATATTCAGGCCACGTAGCACCCTCGTGCGTCTGCCGGTACAGTACGTGCCTCTACTTGCTATAACTATTCCTACATTATAAGCAGATACTTCAGATGTAAGAGTAATCGAACAGACGGGGATGTTCTTTGAATTTATTGACTTGTGCCTACAGAGGAACAATTTGCTTAAGTTCTTTCTTTTGAGAGTATTTTTTGGGTGAATTACGGATGAATTTTACTTTAATATTGAATTCAGTCTTTATCATTGTTGAAAGTAAAAGAAGACGTGGATATGTGGAGGCTGAACAAAGCTTTTAGAAAATGGTAATCTAGATAATTTAGGCACAATTTATGCTGAATACCGCTACACATAAAGTATATCCTATCTGTCCTCTATCTTCCTAATTACTTCTCTCTCTCTGGTCAGCCACCTGGAGGTGCAGTGGTCAGCCTGAGAGTTGCTGTATTGGCAGCGGATGATCTGCCTCCATCGGTTTTTGTCCATCGCGTCTTACAACCGTGTAGAATTTGGAGGACGACGATTCTTTGACTTGATCGGTCTATCTTGTTGGTGAGCGATCGCGCGATCTCTGGCCTAGTTACTGGGTGAGCCAGTAGTCTGTGGTAGACACCCCTTGGTTTTAAGACTTTCGGCCGGCGTGGCCGAATGCCAACGGCTTAGCTTACTTTTCGAGGACTGGTTGTCTTGATATGTAATGTATGGTCACCCATCTACAGAGTCATCATCATTCGCCTAACGTTATCTCAATTTATTTTGGGGTCGACTCAGATTGTTTTCTTCTTCCATTGACTACAGAGTCATCATCATCATCAGCCTATAATGTTCCCACTGCTGGGACATAGGCCTCCTCTCTATGAGAGAAAGTGGGCTGTAATCCACCACGCGGGCCCAGGGCGGGTTCGTAGATATCACATGTTTTCGAATTTTTAGTTCTAGGACATGCCGGTTTCGTCACGATGTTTTCCTTCACCGTTTTTGAGGAAAGTGGTGATGAAATAAATTACACAAAGTAATGCGCTTGCCTGGGTTCGAACCCACGGCTTACTGCTCGTAAGTCGGGGCAGCCACAACTGGGCCACCGCTGCTCTCCACAATCTATAGAGTGAATTATCCTATTTAAATTATTGAGATGACAGATACTTGTAAAATCTACAGGGCGAATTGGGCAAGCGCAGCATAACCATCATGAGGCTGTTTTTACTTAGTCACGAGCGCCTCATTAATTCATTTTATATCATGTTCTCTTTTTTCGGATCCACCAAGTTATAAGTTGTGCGGTTACGAAAATTAAAAACAAGTCGCTTGTCCACTTAACAACTGAAAGAAACACATTTCAAGGGTGAAAAATAAATTACGGTGAGTAATCACCGTTCGTCCGTCTTATGACGACAGGCCGAGTCGACGGCGCGTTCGTGTTTCACGCGCGCCTCAAGGAGATGTCAGCAGATCTGAAGGGGTCCGAGAGGGCCGATGTTTGCCAAGGCTGCTGGACTGTTCGAAAAAGATACCGTGGCCCGTGGAACACGAAGGGCTAAGAAGGAACATGGATAGGTTTTAGTCAGTACAAGTCTGACCCTCCCTTCCGGTCCGCCCAGAGCAGGCGGGATCATTTGATGATTACCCATCCGTAAAAAAAGTGTGAAATATAAATAGAAAAACATAGGGATTTTTCAGTTGCTCATCCCATGATAATTGTGAAAGTAAACTAAAGAAAATAGGTCAGTTTTTGTGTACTCATGCTGATGGGCATGAAATCTGTCACTGTATTAACATGTTAATATAACTATAATTTTGAGCAAAAAAAGAAAAAAGAGTAAAATATCAGATTTCTATAAATAAAGTCATTTTGTAAAAGTTTGTCAAAACCTAAGATAATCGATCTTTTTACAACCAATAAACAAAACCAAGGTATTTATTGGACTTCATTGGTTTCTTACTCCCCATTACATAGAGAATCTTCTGTGTAAAGACAACATTGAGCTAAGCACCTACACAACACGCTCTCGATTCTCATTACAAAACAAAACAATACAGCTGCAAAAGCAAAATAAACAGTTAATTTTGTCACCGCTATCTACATAATGCATAGAATCGAAATATTGTAAAGGCCGTAATGGAACGCAAAACGAAACCCGAGACTCCCGAACCCCGAGGCACTCATTAACGAGTTTTCGGAAGCCGCTCCTAATGGAATAAGTGTGGATGCATTAAAAATAACTTTACACAAAACCATGAGGGGGGAGTTCTCCATAAATCTCATAGGTAATGCTTTTAAATTTAAGCAGGTAGGATGACAACATCGGCCGTCAAAGCCTTCTTGGATGGTTATAAATTCGGATATCAAATAAAGTTACGAGGGTACTGCAATATCTCGTAAAGTTGCAGTCGGTTTAATGGTTCGTTTTGCTGTGTGGGTGAAAAACTGCGTATTTTTCGGGTGACTGTTTCCTTGAACGAGAAGCTTGATTGAAATGTCTAAAATGTTTATTTTATTAGGGTTTTATGCTTCGTTTTGGAATAGTTGATGACGGGAATGTTAGTTCGACACGCTGCTGAATTTTTAGGTAAATAGAAAGACGTTTATCAAGTATTATAAAAACTCGTAAGAGTTGGTACGGGTATTGCTACGAGTATTTTTTTTTTTGACGTTGGCACTTCTGGTGTCTTTTACATGCATTAAGAATAGGATGCTTATTTGAGCTTATTCTTTTGACACAATCGATAAACCTGCTGTTACTGTAAAGATGTTCTTTCAAAAGGGGATTAACAGAGTAAGTATACTTGGAAGTTTATATCCGTAATAGTTTTTTGGCACTTTGATAAGACCGATTGGTGTGGTTGTGGTTGGGTCACTGCTTGTTGCGGTTAGATCAACAAGTTGGCAGCCTATCAACTGTCTATTGTGTAATTTGACCTTCCTTTCGGCTTACTCTCAACTTCTAACTTATAATTAATCTTCTTCCCATGTTTTTATTTATATTTATAGTTTAGCAAAATTATGTATCATTAAGTAGTTGAGATTTTCCATAACGAATTTCTCTGTAAGAGCCACGGGTTGCCACGGTTCTATGCCCGGTCGATGGCAATAGGCTTCCCCCCTATTACATGGGACTTAAACATAACTGGAAAAATGTAGGTGTAGTACTATGAGGTAAAACTCTGCCTTACTCTTCGGGCATTATAAGCGTCATGGGATGTTTATAAAGCTGCTGTTATAAAGTAAACTGACTGTTCATAATATCTAATTTTTCTTACAAGGTTTGTTGTGGAAGAAACTTTAGAAATTTCCTCCTTGAGAATTTCTAAAACTGCTTTCAACTTACTTACTAAAGAGCCGCGGTCATTATTAAAAGTACTAAGTACATAAAAGCTTAAGAAATTTTCATCCTGATGCGGCGTCCAAAGTCACAACGTGTCACAGTGACCAATCTTTTAATCCCACTTGTTGCTCCAACTTAGCGAATGAGTAGAACCAATGTTTGTACAGATAAGTGAATACAGCTATCTTATTATTATGTACCTATGTTAGCTAACGTAGTAAGCATGGTACCTTATTATTTAGTTTGCGGACTTGACTTTCTTAGATTTAGACCTATGTATCCTGCTTATGCGTATGAAGTTTCATTAAAATCGGTTCATTAACCGCTTGCTGTTCATAAAATTAGATCAGATCTAAACAAAATGTTCAAGGTCAACATGCTACCCCGCAAACATGCCCGCGCGCACTCGGAAGTTTTTGCCGCGCAAGACCCCCGCGCCACTTCCCATTTAAAGCTTATTTTCTCGTAAACTACTGCAGCTACACGAAAACAAAAAATACGTGTGTATAGCTGAAAATATACAGAATCTAATTACGTTAAAACTAATTACGACAACTAGATATAAGTATTTAAAAAAAAATGAAAACTTGAGAATTTGCGTGGAATTTCAGTTTCTCCAACTAGAATTAAAGTTTTTCCAATTAGAATTGTAATTAGTATCAATAAAACCTATGTATAATTAAACTAGACTATATAAGCTTTGTTTTAATACCCATTTGTCCTTACTTTAGCACTTTATTAGTAGCCAAATTAACCAAACCAAACAACCCCTGCTCTGATAACTACTTGTAACAACTGTCAAAGATCTACAAATGACAGCCGGGACCAGCGGCTTAGCGTGCTTTCCGAGGCACGATGGAAACTCGGTACGTAATGGCTCCATGGTACCCATCCATGGACGAAGGTAACTGGCAAAATGCTAGAATACTAAATGGACAACATTACAATAAACCGACAAATTCCAACACACTTGCATTTTTTAATTTATTTACAAGTACATCTATGGATAAAGTCTATAGCTCGAACCGACGATGGACTAAACGGAATGACATTGTCACCTCCACTGTTCGCTATTCGTAGCCGAAACGACAGCTTGGGCGTGCCGATCATTTATTTTGTGTAGGTCCCTGTACAGCATGTTTCAGAAAACTGTGGTCATATATTTGGAGGTTGTGGTACACACTATCAATTTATACTAATTTTCCTATGGCACAACATCGTAATGTCGAAATTGAGTGCCATAAAAACTTCAATACCTAGATTCCCGAACCAAACAGCTGATTAATTTTTGCGATTACAAAAATGGCCTCATAGACAAAGTTTTCCAGTTTGATAGTCAATACCATCATCTTTCTGTAGCTCTTGTCACGTGTTATTTGGGGTCGGTGCAACACTTTTTTTTCTTCCATTCCCTCCTGTCAATCGCCACGCTATCATTAACACCTGTTTCCTTTATGTCATTCCTTTTTTTTATTAGCGTTAGGTTTCAAAGTCAAAATATTTTTATTTTACATAGGCCCACAGGGGCACTTATAAAACGTCGACAAAAAGGTGCTCGGTTCGGGTTGGTCGTTTCCTATGGAGAAGAACCGGCAAGAAACTCCATGGTTACTCTTTTAGAATCATTTGGTTTTACAATATTTCTGTTACACCATAATACTAAAGTATGGGAGGACATCGTAGGCCAAAGTTCTACAAAACGTAGAACGAAATAAAAAGTTACCAAGGATCTAGAAATCTATAAGGCCTACAATGTCCACGCATTTACAAACAATCGGCAAATAAGAAAAAGAGTCTTTACAACAACAAAAAATAAATAGAAAATATCACAAAAAGACTAGATCAAATAAGTGACACAAATGTTGGTATCCGTGCTGTAACTATTCTAAACAAAAGGTGTAATGTTTTAAAAATTATTGTAAAACATCTGATTAAAAAGAAAGGAAAAAAATAAGATTGAGAATAGTTTGAGACATCCACACATTTGTTTGCTCTTGACTCTAGTCTAGATCAGATATGACAGAGACAAAGTCGATGATGCTACGAGCCTGTTCACTCTTACTTTGAAGAGATTAGGGTTGTAAGCGTTCGAAAACACTTCTTTGCTGTACGCATTATGAAAGACGTTTTAAAAAGCTTAGTGCGAATTGGTGGAATAGCAATCCTCACACAATCCATCCAACTTTTCTTTGGTCTTCCTCTCCCTCTCCATTCATCCACATTTATATTCATCACTCTTTTAGTCACATGTGTTCCATCCCTTCTCATCACATGTCCATACTAAGACAGACAACTCCCTTTTATCTTGTCTGTAACAGGCGCCCCTTTCAAAATTTCTCCTATACGCTTATTGCTTACTTTGTCCATTTTAGTCACTGCACACAATCTTTTTTCATCCGTCTTTTTTCATCCGTCTTCTTCACTGCCCAGCATTCCGGTCGAATCACGAACTTGTATATTGTCCCCTTTAACTTGAGGGTCATCCGCAAGTTGTACCAGTGACCTGGCGCCATTTTTATAGTCAATACCACACCCTGTAATATAACCAGTTTCTGATACACGCCGTATACATTGGTATCAACTATAGGGACACTATAAGTATGCATTTATGACAGTATCTCGGTAGAGAGTATTTTATCCATCGATCAGTGTAGTTCGATCGTTGGTAATTGATGGTTCAGATAAAGCTTTTGTTTCGATATTGGGTATAAAACATGGATACTACCACACTACCATACCTACCATATAATATTTTGTTTAACAGTAGGTCATAATTTTTCTTTTGCCCTTTCTGCCATTGAGTCTTCCTTTTCCATACTTCTGTGTTAGTCGTTCGTCTCATTAGTCATTCTCTCTTTTAGCTATTAAATCAATCGTGTCTTTGGTCTTTGCCTGCTTTTATGGCTTTCCACATTTAGACTCAAAACATTCCTTACGACGTTTTCATAATTATCCTTCCGCATTACATGGTGAGGAATGAGAAAAATATCACTAGCTATTTGTTCAGCCGTAGGTATAATTGTAGAACTTCTAAATTGAGGTTGTTCTACTAAAAAAAAACGTTGACGTTCAGAGCCAACTGAGGGTCTTAGTAATTTCGTCATCGACAGGCGTACCCTTATACTAATTTATTTTGGGTTGGTACAGTAGGCTTAGAGCGTAAAGTTAAATTCGTACTGAAACAAAACTAGCTCTGTTTGATACTAAAAACGTGAACCAGAATTGTTTCAAACAAATTGAAGTAGTTTTGACGGCACGGTTGGCGCAGTGGTTGAGCGATCGACTGCTGTGCTGCGTGTCGCGGGTTCGATCTCCGCACGGAACAAATATTTGTATGGCCTACAGATAGTTGTTCCGGGTCTGGCTGTTTGTGTATGTAAGTTTAAATGTTTGTAAACGCACCCACGATACAGGAGAAATTCTTAGTGTGGGGCAACGTTTTTTTAAAAGAAAAAGAAAAAAGTATAGTTTAATGCGGTCGAGTAGTTATTTTCGATTAAAACTCACACCCATTCATCTGATTGTTTTATCATTTGCAAATAAGTAGTTTGACTGTCTGTTTAATATCTGTTTGTTTTTGTCGGTTTGAGTCTGTTAAAATTTAAGGAGAAGCATCCATCCAAAAACGAACAAATCGATAAATACTTGTTAAGTGCAGATTTTTTACGATGATTTCGTTTATTGAAAGTCAGTTATGTACTCATATCACGTGCCAGGATTGTGACCTAGGTTCAATCGTAAAATTTAACTACTTCCAAGGAAGAATCAATTAGTCAAGTTTCTTTTAAAAAAAGAAATAAAAGGTAACAAACTCGCAAGCACAAATCTGAACGTATACAAATGAGTTTTTAAAACGCATACACACAGTTTCAATTTAACATTAGCTTCAAGCGGTGAACGTATCGCGCGAAACCCGCGTTTTAATAATAAATTATTCTAAACGTGAAAATAACCACTGTACAAGAAATAAAAAAGTCTCATTCCAAAAAATTTACAGTTAAATTTTCGTCAAATAAAAATCAAAATATTTTATTTTACATAAGGCATGGGCACTTATAAAACGTCGACAAAAGGTGCACGGTTCGGGTTAGTCGTTTCTTATGGAGAAGAACCGGCAAGAAACTCCATGGTTAAAATCATTTGGTTTTACAATATTTGAATGATACAGCGTTAGTACTTAAGTATGGGAGGACAGCGTAGTACTTAAGTATGGGAGGATAGGTCGTTGCTTACTACAAAAGTTAGAAAAAGAACAAAAAAGAAACTGCTACTAAACTAGTTTCAGAGCTTACCTTAGCTAGTTTTTCAATTTATCTTTCAGTTATGAAATAACTGAAAATAACGTTTCACTTCTTCACTCGACCATTTGATATTCGTTGCTACAAAATAATATTAAAGTTTTAATTTAAAACATACTAGTTTTCCTTGAACTTCGAATTCGCCCGCGTGAAAAAACTTTCTTTGTCATTTGCAAATTACAGTGTGGCTTTCTATCAGTAAAAGAATTATCGAATTCGCAGGAGTAGTTTCAGGCATATTATCTCCTTCATCCAAAGCATCATTTCATTCATCCAAAAACTTTAAAATATTTGTACAAAAATATAAATAGCAGTGGCGAAGGCATCGTAACAGCATTGCGAATCCATGTCTTTGATTTTCTCTTAGTACTGGAAGTAGCCACTCCGTATGATAATAATTATAAGATAGCCTTTAAGGACCTCTAAGGTCTCTCCATTTTCAAGACCTATTTAAGCACACTTTTTCCAAAGCGGTCCTTCTTTATCCATCTATTCTGTGGTTCAGTGAAGACAGCAGCTGAGCACCGAGTAGCTATTCCCGCAAGAGACTTAGCGTCATTACATTGTGTTTTATTTTTTTATTGTGGTCTTCCAAAGGAATGCCTTAGAATGCCAGGAATACTAACATTATAAGGAGCTTTGAAACATGCTGTGTAAAACACTCGTTATTATTACGAGAATTAATCGGTACCGAGATTGTTATTTTTTTTTCTATTTTAAACAATTTGAAGTAATAAATAATTTATGTTTATGTGCGGCGATTTGGACTCATTTATGATTGAATGACCAAAGATGGAATAAAGATGATGAATAGAGAGATGCGAAATACGATGGCTATTATACCTTTGGCCAGCAAAAAACACCTGCACGCACGTTGGTTTTACATGTTTTTACACCGAAAATACTCATAGAAATGTAAATTTTTAAGCGTTAAAAATATCAAATAATTGCTGTTTAAATAAAATAAAAAAATAACTGTTTTTGCAAATTTTAAGCTTAATTAAAACAGAATACGAATTCTAGCATTGTAAAATATCCAAATGCATAAAATACAATATTTATGTAAAATTCTCATTCAAATAGAATTGTGTTTTTTTCTGCGTCAGTCTTTTAGTATTATTTATGTGGCTTAGCATGAAAGGTAATATTATAATTCTAATCTAATAACAATATATCACATAAGTCATCCCAATCTTCATCAGCTTCAATCAATAAAAATAATCAAATTGATCCAATATCCAATTTATCTTCATTCAGAACCAAATATTAACAAAAAAATTAAGCTTTTCTTGAACTTTGGAACAATTGAAATCGATGAATAAAGAATCACTTTAAAAGAAATGACAATGAGTTGAATAAAGTATCAATCTCAATCCATTGTCTAAAATTTCTAAAGAGCTATTAATAATTTTAGTTGTTGCAAAAGTTTCATCATGAATGAATGATTCAATGCCAGATGGACCGGCTTAATTTAATCGCTTAAAATTTTATTAATTTTACACCTAAAGTTTTAGTAGGTATATATTAATATCAAAATTTTCAACTAACTATAAATATAGAAGCTTTTCGTTTACCCTTTTTTAGGTTTCAATTGTATTCATAATTGCATTCTTTTTAACTGTTTTTTTGGATACTATTTTTTTTTCAATAAACTATTGAATTAAAGCTCTATTAAACCAATACTATATTTCATCACTTATATTTACAAACATTTTGAAAAATTAAATCGTTCTGGAACGATCCTGAACTCCCTACCCCCTTCCATATTCCTTAAAATCCTCCCTGAAAATCGAACCTCCGAACTTATCGAAGTGCATTCAAAACCCTGAACTTTAACGTTGGAATCACCCCCAAAGATAGCCCCTAATAATGTCTGTGCGTACGTCATTATAGGCCAGGTGTTCTCCGCTATTTACCGCCCTACTTACTCAAGTGCCCACCGTGGGGGCGTAGTTCCACGCTTATGGATCGAGGGGAACCAGACCAGTGAGTACCGAAGTGCCGGCCCGCGCGGACGCCTCGCACTCCGAACCTTACACCGACGAAACGAGACACACATACGTAATCATCGACGCTAGAAAGAGACAACAGCAGCTCCCTTTTCAACAGGTCGTTATTGTAACTTCCACTAAATGGTGATTCCGTGTAATAATTCTTACTTCTGTTGTACTTTTATTAAATCGTTCGCTTTAACTTTTATGAGTTTGCAGTTATGCTTCGGAAGTTACTTTCGCTAACGAATTTTACGATTATTTGGTTTAGTGGGGGTCTGTGTTTATTATTGTTGGGAAAGTTTGGGCTTGCTGTGATATTAAGTAAATGATGACAACATAAAGTTTTGATAACACGATTTTATAATCAAAAAAGTTACGCAGTTACGAATGCAACAAAAATATTGAGTGGGGATTACAAAACTAAAAAAAAACCGTTTCTACGTTACCTTCATACATTTATAAAATAAAATATTAAAAAATTTGGGCCCTATTCATAGTGTTGACATCAAAAACAGAACGCTAGACCCGTATGTATAGTCTTGCTCCACCCACCTGATGATATGTGACCACAGTCGCCCATTTATATCAATGAGCCGCGTATTCTGACGTTTATCCGTTCCTTATCTACACTTTTACATTATCGCCGAATAAAAAAGAGGTTTTACTCTCGAAAATTCGTGAAAAACGAGGGTCCTCAAGTTGTGATTGTGGATTCCGTGGGTGTACATGCTATCATTTTTGTACGACAATCTTGGACTGAGAATTTCTTTGCTTCTATCTGACCTATTTTTGATGATGGTCTTGGAAAATAAAGTAGTACGGAAATATCGACGAGTCATTATCCTTCGTTTATATAAGTAATGTTTTCCTGAAAAAAGGTTCAATGGGAAAGCGTTATTGAAAGATGGCTATTATGATATGAAATGCGCTTACCTCTTTCTTTGTTAATCTATAACGAATTTTAATGCTATCATTAAAATTCGTTATAAAATACAATTTTCGCGGAAATATTTCGAAAGCATAATTAATATTGTGTTGATTGGTATTTATGTTTGTCAGTGCTTACTTTTACTATTATACATTTCTGAAAGCACAGGGTTTATGAATGGTCAAATATACATGATTCATAATTAACTTTTTAATTATTTATGTTAACAAATAAACAAATGTATAAATTACCTCAGTAGTAAATTATAAATGAATATTTAAGTGAATTTTCAACTGTTATAAACTGCAGTTAGAATTTTAATTTATTAAAGAAAATGTGAGTAAAACCAAGTGCTCGGTGACCATAAGTTCAAATTGAGAAACCCAGTGCATCTTCTAATTACACCGTTTTATTTTATGAGCGCACTTTCTGCCCATAAAAATTACAAAGATTTATTTGACTGCTTTTACAATACCAGCTTGGTTAAAGGTTTATTGAGAAAATTATATTATTATTACGTGAGCAAGAAATAAATTTTCCAATGAAACAAGAAGTTGCAAAAATAAAAATATCGAATGAATTGCTCCAATAAATGTAATAGTCTCTCAATATATTCCTCGTATTCAGTGCACCAAGCATTGCACTTAATTAATCAATTTAAACATGCTACGAGCCCCTACGAACGTGCTACGAGGCTACGAGCTACACATTTCTGTAGCAGTACTACGCAGTCTATTCATTGGAAGCAAATCAAGCAAAGGAACTATTAAACAGTAGTTGAAGCACGTCGGTAGTGTAAAACCTTTTTACTGAAATTAGTGATGCAATAAGTGGCGGAATGGAGTATCGTGCCTAATAGATTTGTGAGTCTTCTTTGCATGTGGAGTAAAAGTTAAGTAATGAACTCTTGATTTACTTTTTGTGTAGGGGAAGATAACATTAGGGGATTGGTTTTCTTTTTATTTATACATTTATATTATAGACAACAGTTGCTTTTCATGCCTGTCTGTAGAGGCGTTGTTTTTATACAGTAAATATTTATTGTTGATTTTGATGAGGATTTTAGACATTTTATGAAAGGTTTATTTGTGTGTCCACATTAACATTAATCTTTAAAATTGTAAAAAAAAATATTGGTGTCAAGTTACGAAGCCTAGAGAAGAATACTTCATCGTTATATCGTGTTGTTGATACAATAATAATTATACACGAAATTCATATTGGACATAGGTATGTTTTAGAATGTCAAATGTCCTACCAAGGTTATCGTTAAAATTATATATTTGGCCATTGTATTCTAGACCAGTAATTATCGTAATTAATACTTGCGTTCTAAATTCAAAACTCATTTTCGAATCGATTCTACGATATTTGACGGTCACGCGATAATCGATCAACGAAACAAAACCATGAATATTGTTTCATGGTAAAATATAGTTTTACAAAGTTTGAACGTTAATGCGTTTGTTTAGCTTTTACGAAGGTGGGAAACATGAATATTCTTATTCTTTATTGCACACAAAAACAAGAAAAATACACACACAAATTGCAATATAAAAACTTATGTACAACGGCGAGCTTAACCCAGAATTGGGTTTTCTTACAGCAAACCATTTTTTTGATTGCGAGATTTGCAAAAGAGGATAAACTTACGATTATGTGCAAAAACAGTACATTCAAAACTTAAATTAACAATTGAATATGTTACAGTCAAACCCGTAAATTGGACAAAACTAGTTTTGACTCGTTTCAGTCAGAACTGTTTTTAAATAATATGCGTTTTCTTTATTAAAAAACCGTTTTTTAACACTTAACACGTTCGGACACGCTTGGAACCGAAAAATCACGATACGTTACGCTGATACACATGGAGTTAATTAATTATCAAACTATAATTATCAAGATAACTATCAATGATAATTATCACGTTTATTATTTTACGCTGAATTTTAATTGTGTATTTTTCATTTGTCTGTAACCTACTAACACTAGATTTTAAGTATAATTGTTACTAACCCTATGGACTTCGGTCTGAAATAAAAATTTTCTATTCTATTCTATCACTTCGAAATCAGTAACGGCAACACAACAACCGCCATACGAAAACGAGAAAACATAGCACTGTAATTTAGACTGACTTGTCAGTAACAACGCTACCTTATTTCAATAATTATAAAGATGACAGTGATTTTGACAGCGATGCAAAGTCAGAATGCACATAAATTGAGAAAAGACCGAAGTCCACGAAATAAAAATCAAACACTAAAGCACATTCATGTCAGATTTTTTAGGCGATAAGACACTTTATTTAGGAAAACTACACTAGATTTAGAATTTTACATATTTATTAAAATTGTAGCCTTAGTCTGAGATGTACCAAAATATTTATTTGAAGTTGATAGATTTAGTTAATATTTTATCATGTTTAAATTAATTTTGCACGCCCCAAGCGCAGAATGTACAAAGACTCTATGCATTTTGCACACCTGGGGCCTTACCATGGCGTCTTAAAGCAGTATTGTTTTATTGTCATTGCAGTGTGGGAAAGAGACGGAGCTATAGAGGACGTCTAGGGCCATCTCTTTCCCACTCTGGAATCAGATTAAAACAATACTGCTTTAAACGTCATAGTAGCCTGATATATAATACCTACATTCTTTGCAAATAAAGCATTCTACCCCATTCTATAGAAGTCACTGAGTGACTGTACCAATAGGACCATCAATATTTCAATCGGTAAATAGTTGCACAGGCTCTCGGGATCTCGTTTGTTCAAACCCCATGTTGCACCGTTGCGCTGAACCGTATATCTCAATCCTTATACATCTTCGTTCTGCCAATGATTTATACCCACTAGTTTACTATTCTATTTACAATAAAAACTAGTTTACTATTCTAAATACAATAATTTGTTTCCAATTGATGTTAATGTCCAGTTAAAAGAAAGTCAACTTTATGATCGTGTGAATTAAGTTACTTTCAATATTTCTTTTGAAAAGTCATTAACAATTGAACTGAAACTGGCTTAATGATCTTAGTGGTCGCAAGTGCTGTTGCTGAGGTCCTACGTTTGATTCCTATGTCAGGCAAAGTGTTATTGGGTTTTTCACCAGGATTTTTTCAGTAGCACCTAGGAGTTAGAATATTGCCGGGTTAATGGCAATAGGGTTGCCCTCTATTACTTGGAAAATGTAAGTACAAACAAAAAAAAAAATATTACTGTGCTGGTACACTTCTGCTTAATACGTCGTCGGAGAAATACAAGCGTGATTTTATGATGTCATATAAAAATACTAAACTATACTGTGTTAAAATACCAAAAACACAAGTTTGTTTACATTTTTGGAATCAAAATCCCAAACGTAGTGTAGGTACGATAGTTTTTGTGAGCATAGTTTACAAACTGTTTCTAAGACATTGTAAGTTGTGTTGCAATAACTCTTAGTGTCATGGACATGTGGTGGGGTGACAAAAAGCAGTTACACTTCTAGTAGCATTATAGTGACGTTTGGTAAATGAACTTACAGCTCAGCTGGACAGTCGCGTATGTAATAAATAATACAGTATTGTTATTCGCCGTATTATTTGTATTTAGAGCAAAACATTTGGGATTTCGTGTTACCGATTTGAATAATAAAATGGAGGCAGAATAATATGGGGTCTGACTATAAAATAGTGAGATAATTCTCATAATCATGTTAATAATTGTTTCATGATTGTGTCTAAAAAGAGATTTGTTATTGTGTGTCATCATTTCAGCCGAAAGACGTCCACTGCTGGACATAGGCCTCCCCCAAGTGTCGCCACATTATCTGGTCCCGTGCGACTCGCATCCAGCGGATCCCCGAAACCTTCACTTGGTCATCGGTCCACCTAGTGGGAGGCCTTCCAACGCATCGTCTCGCGGTTCGCGGTCGCCATTCCAGAACTTTTCGGCCCCATCGGCCATCTGTTCTGCGAGCAATGTGTTATCGTGTGTAACCAAAGCCAAATCTGACGCTTAACTTTCTGTTCATTTTTGTCACTCACTCGCGTCTGAACACAAAATGAATAAAAAATCGACGTTGAATGAAACAAAAGTGAACATTCACTCTAGTGAAATGGTTGACTGGAGTGCAGCGTCTGATATCGGTTAAGAAAATTACAAAAAAAAAAAATTCAAAACATTGGTTAGCTGTGTTATGGAACACGTGCTTGACCTGTATTGCAGACCGAGCTTGAAGATAATTTTTTACACTAGCTGTTATCCGCATCTTCATACGCGTGATTTTCCAGGTGTACGTGGGAGAAAAATAAATATCCCATATGCTATTTCAGACCATAATATAACTCCGTGTCAAATTTTATCCAGATCCGTTTACTGGTTCTGGCGTGATTGAATAACAAACATCCTGGTGCGTATAGTTTAACGGTTGATGATAACTGATACGCTGCGGAACCTCAAAATGGAGGGGCGCTGATTGCCAATAATATTCTAGAAGTTAACAGCTTGACGGTGAACAGTAAGGAAACCTTTCGATACTTAGGGAGGCTTACCTGGCTGGCCACGTCTGCGATCAGCTCCAGAGGGACTGCTTCAAACTGCACTCAATTCCCACTTCACACACCGAAGTTCATAGTTCAAAAATGTTAGTCCAAAAAAAGCTCTGTTGGGCCAGTGGACCCGCGGGGTTTATTTAGAGCGATGATGCGGTCTCAGCAATAAGTTAGCTGGAGGTGCTATAACGCGGCACACCGACGATCAGAGATCGATCGTTTCCGAAGAACAGTTTTTCGGACAGCACGAGGCACAGGGATTCCTTTACGCAATCGCCATCTTGCTTTTTTCTTCTCGTAACATGAATATAGCCACGAGATGCGATGCGGCCAGTACAACTTCATACTGGTTGAGCTTCGTGTTCCTCGGCAGGAACACAGCCCAAGGAGTGATTGCCGAACACTTTCTACCAGGCGCGCCAACCCTTTTACGTACCTAGTCGGTTCAAATGTCCAACGTCAAGTGTTACAGTTATTTTATGTAAATTACACGCAAACACCATGTTGGCGTAACCATTTTCCCCGGCTTGAAAGATCCTACTTTCAAAGACAAAGAATGGAAAATTATATTATAATTGCATATCGTCGCGAAAACTCTACCTCTAGCGAGGAAACCTAACAACATTAAGTTACATAATATAGAAAATTTAGTTATATCATAAAGTTGTCCTAACCCTAACCTATAAATACAAAAAAACTAATTAATGCTTACTGAGTCTACCTCTAGCGAGGAAACCTAACAACATTAAGTTACATAATATAGAAAATTTAGTTATATCATAAAGTTGTCCTAACCCTAACTTAAAAATACAAAAAAACTAATTAATGCTTACTGAGTAGGGAGAGGGCACAACTTAACAATCGGTCTGCTCTGAAGCATTCCACCTTGTACCTTCACTGATGCGACTCTACATATCCCTTTCTTGTCCGGAAAGATTTCAGTAATTAAACCTAACGGCCAATGCAAGGGCATGACATTATCTTGCATTGAAACAACGACCATACCAACCCGTGCTGGGTTAGATGGAGTGTTCCATTTATGCCTGGTTTGGAGGGTGTGCAGATATTCATTTCGCCACCGCTTCCAAAAAGATTGGACGAGTTGATCAGTTAACTCGTATCGTGAGATAAGGTGTAAACGTGTTTCAGTAACTTCGCGAGCGGGTAAAAACACAAGCGGTTTAGTATTAAGGAAATGTGCAGGTGTTAGAGCGGTAGGTTCTGACGGATCTGAGCTAAGTGCATAGAGTGGTCGAGAATTTAACAAAGCTTCGACTTGAGCTAACATAGTGCTAAGCTCATCAAAAGTGAGTATTTGTTGACCGACGACTTTCCGAAGATGCGTTTTGACGCTCTTTACCTCACTTTCCCAGCATCCACCGAAGTGCGGAGCTCTACATGGGATTGTTTTAAGAGTTATTTTATGTTCCGCCAGTGCCAATTCCCAATAGGGGCGATATTCTTGCGACAAGAATTGGTAGAGATCGCGAAGATAAGAACGAGCACCAATGAAATTAGTGCCGTTATCTGTATACAGACACTCGATGGGACCACGGCGAGAAATAAAGCGTTTTAGTGCTGACAAGAAACTCGCGGTGCTGAGATCTGAGGCGACTTCCAGATGCAAAGCACGCGTTGTCAAGCACGTAAAAAGACAAATATAAGCTTTACGACTCCTTTGGCCTCTGCCGCGCACAGACGTTATCATGAGAGGTCCAGCGTAATCACACCCAGTGTGTGAAAATGCTTTAGGAGCGGCTTCAACACGTGACTGCGGCAGGTCAGCCATGATTGGAAAACCCGGTCGTGGCTTAGCGCGAAAGCAAATATTGCAGTTAAAAGTTATATGACGAACAATACGTCATGCGGACAGAATCCAATACCTCTGTCTCAAAAGAGACAGGAGCAAGTTCGGACCTGTATGGAAGTTTTTGACATGATAGTGGGAAACTAATAGTTTCACTACGTGGTCCTGTCGAGGAAGTAAAATTTGGTGACGCGAATCAAAGTCTAACTCAGAGTTGGCTAAGCGTCCACCAACGCGAATAAGTCCATTATGCAGAAAAGGACTAAGTTTCTGTACTGGCTTTGAACATAATTGTTTGCGGTTTATATGATTGAGATCTGAATTGAAATGGATGCGCTGAACAGAGCGCCACACAACGAATTCAGCGAACTCCAAATCCGATGCGGTAACGGGTCCCTTCGGGAGACGTTTGAGAAATTTATAGACGAAACAAATTGTCTTTAGATATTTCATCCAAGAGGAAAACCTACTCGCACGATGGTACAGGATGTCTTCTGTTAGACAACTGGTATCTATATCAGCAGAGTCTGCTTTCGTAACTGAGGGTAGAGCCACAGGCTTCCTCTCCGGCAGCTCTTGTACCTCCCCGGATACAAATGGCTTCACGGGCCATTCGTGACGGGGTGTTTTAAGCCATGGCGGTCCACTCATCCACAGTGGATGATGAACTAGCTGGGCAGGTGTTAAGCCACGAGAAAGACAGTCACTTGGATTCTCAGATCCCTTGACATGGAAGAAGTGCTCAGACGATAAGTTTTCTTGGATTTTAGCGATGCGATTGGCCACATAAGTGTGCCAGCGATGTGGCGATGAATGAATCCAACTCAAAGTTACAGTTGAATCTGAGAACGCTACGACAGCCTCAATGGCGTATCGGGCGGAGTAGAGAACGAAAACTCGTTTGATCAAAATTGATAAAAGGAGTGCGGCGCATAGCTCCAAGCGAGCTAGCGAAATAACATTAAGAGGTGCGACTTTGGACTTTGCACATACCAGTGAGATGACGATGTCACCGTCTGGCTTGACTACGTGGGCATAGACAGCACCACCGTAGGCCTTCTCACTGGCATCCGCAAACCCAACTATGGTAAACTTACAATTTTCAATAACGCCAATATGACGTGCGAATTTAAGCTGAGAAACTTCAGGTAACTCAGCTTGAAATTGTTCCCAAAGGCGAACAATGCGACTCGGCGGGACCTCATCCCATCCTATTTTGACAAGCCACAAATCCTTGATCAGTAACTTAGCGTACAAAATCATGGGCGCGACCAATCCCAATACATCAAAAAGACGAGCGATAGACGACAAGATATTCCTTTTGGTGCAAGGGCGAACATCGGGGTTGACCTGGAATGCGAAATAGTCATGGTCGGGAAACCAGCGTAGCCCAAGAATTTTCAGGGTCGGATCCTTACTTAGATCGACACTGTGCGAGAGTCGCAATGACTCGGGAATAGCCTGAAGGACATCAGCGCTATTGCTTGACCATTTGGTTAATTCAAAATCACCAAGTGAAAATATTTTAATCAGTTGGCGAGATGACTCTATTGCTTGCTCTACATTAAAGGTAGAGCTTGCTATATCGTCCATAGAAATGTCTCGGCTCAGTATCTCACTGGCCAGAGGAAATTGGTGCCCTTCGTCCTTACACAATTGTTGAATGGTGCGAATCGCGACAAAGGGAGAGCACTTCAGTCCGAAAGGTAGAACTGAAAACTGGAAAATCTTTAAATTTTCATCTTCGTGAAAGCGGTAGAGTATTCGCTGAAGTGGACGATTTTCAGGACGAATCCCTATTTTAAGATACATAGCTTTAACGTCAGAAGTTATGGCTACAGCGAAGAGTCTCAGATTCAATAAGATATTTAGCAAGTCCGCTTGAAGAACGGGACCAGCGTAAAGGATATCATTTAGCGAGGTACCATTGTCTGACTTCGCGCTTGCGTCAAGAACCACGCGTAACTTAGTGGTTGTCTTGTCTTCGCGAATGACAGCATGGTGTGGGATATAGAACGAGACTTCACCTGGCAAAACTCCTTCCACTAAGGAAATATAGTTATGTTTGAGATAATCTTTAATGACGTCATCATAGAGAAGTTTGACGTTAGGATGCAATTTAAATTTACGTTCGAGGCTAATGAACCTACGACGAGCGATTTCGAAAGAATTTCCTAGCGCAGAAGCGTCCGTCCTCAATGGCAAAGCAGCGACATACTTGCCAGATGGGGTGCGAGTAATGGTAGAACAATAAAACTGCTCGCAGTGTTTATCGTCTACACTGGTGAATGAAGAAGCCTTAACTTCCTCGATCTCCCAGAATCTACGCAAGTCGCAGCGTTCCAAAGAAGACGTCGCGCAAAACGACATCGTAGCGGTAGGAGCGACTAAAATAGGCGCGTCTCCCATAAATATATATCCTAACACAGTCTCTAATGCATCTGGATAACCAGCGGTCGAGGTAACTTTACTTGGTTGCAATAACTTAGCAAACAACTTTACTCCAAGCAGGATGTCAATATTCCCCGGCATTCCCCAAGTATCGTCAGCGAATAGATGCGAATCGATATGATTGAGATCAGCGACATCTATCGGGCACAATGGAAGCTGTCCTGTTATCTCGTCGAGAACCAGTGCCTCGATCGAGTACTTGGGTTGCGCGCGAAGGCGCGAGCTAAATGTGAAGTCGACTGAACCGCGGACCGACTGAGAAGTACCACCGATACCTTTAACCGTGATTATGGAATCGTCACGTATTGGTAGTCCAAGCATACGACAACATCGGGTGGTAATATAGTTCTTCTGAGAACCCGGGTCCAATAGACAGCGAACAACAACATCCTTCCCCTTTCTACCTACCACTAACACTTTCGCAGTAGCTAAAACCTCCGTAGTGCGAGTACTATTATGAGCCGAAGCCGAATGAGTACACAATGAAACGCGTTCCTGATCCGGGGTCTGGTCTACGGCACTGGCAGACGGCGCGGCGCCGACAGCAGGGGCGGGTACCGATTGTGGAGGCGGCGGTTGATCAAAATGTAACAGAGAATGATGTTTACCGTTGCATTTCTTGCACGAGAATGTTGATTGACATTTAGATACTGTGTGTTGACTACTAAGGCAATTACCACAGCAACGGTTATCTTTTATATATTTAAATTTGTCATTCGTGTTTAATTTTAAAAAAGCACTACACTTATATAAATTTGTGTGCGCCGACTGACAAAGCGAACATTTAGGTGACGTAGCTACATACACCTGCGATACCCTGCTAGAAGGTGCGGGGGGAGCATTAGCGCCGGCGCCAGCAGTCGAGCGCTCAGGCTTCTGCGGCGCGGTGCGATAAAGAATTTTTACCTGTTCTCGTACGAATTTCACGAAATAATCGTAGTCGACGCTTTGAGGATCCTTTAACGTGCGAAGCGACATTTCGTAATGTTTTGCGATGTCGGAGTCTACTAACTTAAGACCCGCGTACATAAAGATAAAATCAGACAAGTTGTCGATTTTTAGTTGTTTGAGTCCAGCCACAATAGCGGTGTATCTATCAAAAACCTTTTCTACATTAGCGGGCGACGAACCAGCTGCCTTTAAAGAAAACAGCTGATTTAAATAATTAACGGCTAAAGCGCGCGTGTCCTGATATTTAGCGATAAGCGCGTCCCAGATAACACGATAATTTTCTGCAGCAGGAACAATACCGGCTGCCACGCCTTTGGCTTTGCCTTTGAGATGACCCAACAAATAATGAATGCGATCAGAATCCGAGAGATCGGGGTTTGTATGAATCACCCGTTTAAATGTCTCATAAAAGAACGGAAAGTTCTGAATGTCACCATCAAAGGTAGGTAATTCGATTTGAGGTATTTTGATATGCGAAGCTCCTGCCTGATTCGAGCTAGGAGACTCTTTTGTTGTGGTTAGGGAACTCAAAACATTTTTGATTTCGCATGCAAGATCGTCAAACGAAGACAATGAGCTGTAATTAACCTCATATGTTGGATTAATTTTCAATGAAATAATGTTTATATTATCAATAGCAGTTATGAATTCGGTACGAATTAGATCGATTATGTTAGCTTGCGCAATAAAGGTGGCCCGCGATTTTTCAGTCTTAAGGTTTATTATAGAATCAAATAACCTTTGTGTGCGAGCAAAGTATGCGGCGCGTTTGCCCTCATACATTTTTAGTTTATTTTGCAATTCTTCCATTTTAATATACAATAGAACTCAAAGTACAAATTTACAAAAATATCAATTCGGAACCCACATAAATCCCAGAACACGGAACCCTAACAAGCTAGTACGAAAACTGTGAATCAAACAAGAGAAACAAATGTTTGATCGGGTAAAAACAATAAAATAGGTAGGAACCACTTTTCCTGACCTATGGAAACCTAGTACCAAAAATGGCAACCAGGTGCGATAAACAACTGAATTTAAAAATAATAAACAGTTTTAAATAATTGTGTACGGAACCAACGTTCGTCTGAGCCCGCGGAACCCTAATGGAACGCTTAAGTGATAGACCAACAAAATTAACACAATTAAACAATAGGTACGCAATCCCTACTCCGACATATCTAAAGTACCTACCTAGCAGTAACTCAAACAAACCGGAATGCACAAGAGTGTGTACCTAAAACTTATAGGTGAAGAGAATTAATAAACCAAAGTTCAAAAAACAACTTTAGTTTTAGTAGGTATGGAAATAATATCCAACCATGCGAAAACTTACATTTACGTAGGTGTAATACAGAAATAACTTATCCGATTCCACCAGCGCTAAGTAAGTGCGGTGTAGCTGAACAATAAAATTGTTGTAATCTTAACATAAATAAAATAGTTTATATTGCGAATAATTTAACTAAATTGCAATAATTTAATCAAATGCGGAGTGGACTGTATTGCGATTAAATACTCGTACAATACGAGGCGACTTAATAGGATAACATTTACTTACAAAACTTCAGCTTATTAAACTAAGTCAATCTATAACAAAAGTACCTACAATGATCGTTTTATCATGACGGACGCGGTATGTAACAACCCACGAATCTACCCGCTGAACCAATAATGTTGGCTTATAACGCGCAGTTCTTAGACAACACCCTATTTCACGACACAAATCACTGTAATTGTATTTATGTATATGATTTTCGATATGATTTAGTATTAATACTGTGATTACACAACTAAAAATATGAAATGTTACGGGAACTTCGTTATAGAAAGCTGATGATAATAGACCTTACGTTTAACGCAATAAGGTCGAGTTTCCTAAAAACGATATGCAATTTTTGTAAATAATTTCTAGATTTTTATAGCTATATTGGATAATTCTATCCGGCTCGAAGGACCAAAATGGTGCGTATAGTTTAACGGTTGATGATAACTGATACGCTGCGGAACCTCAAAATGGAGGGGCGCTGATTGCCAATAATATTCTAGAAGTTAACAGCTTGACGGTGAACAGTAAGGAAACCTTTCGATACTTAGGGAGGCTTACCTGGCTGGCCACGTCTGCGATCAGCTCCAGAGGGACTGCTTCAAACTGCACTCAATTCCCACTTCACACACCGAAGTTCATAGTTCAAAAATGTTAGTCCAAAAAAAGCTCTGTTGGGCCAGTGGACCCGCGGGGTTTATTTAGAGCGATGATGCGGTCTCAGCAATAAGTTAGCTGGAGGTGCTATAACGCGGCACACCGACGATCAGAGATCGATCGTTTCCGAAGAACAGTTTTTCGGACAGCACGAGGCACAGGGATTCCTTTACGCAATCGCCATCTTGCTTTTTTCTTCTCGTAACATGAATATAGCCACGAGATGCGATGCGGCCAGTACAACTTCATACTGGTTGAGCTTCGTGTTCCTCGGCAGGAACACAGCCCAAGGAGTGATTGCCGAACACTTTCTACCAGGCGCGCCAACCCTTTTACGTACCTAGTCGGTTCAAATGTCCAACGTCAAGTGTTACAGTTATTTTATGTAAATTACACGCAAACACCATGTTGGCGTAACCACATCCATCCATTAAAACTTTCACATTTATAATAGTAGTAAGAAGTAAAATTAAGCCATTTAGCCAAGCAAAATATTAATAAAATCCCTCTGATTTGAGACAGCTCTATACAAGGTATTGTTTTGCATCTTCGTCTAATTCAAGGAGTTAACTATGCTAATGATTTTCGATCCAAATCAACGATAAAATGGGTAGGTTATTTTTAGGGTTCCGTACCCAAAGGGTCAAACGGGACCCTATTACTGAGACTTCGCTGTCCGTCCGTCCGTCCGTCCGTCCGTCTGTCACCAGGCTGTATCTCATGAACCGTGATAGCTAGTTAGTTGAATTTTTTACAGATTATGTATTACTGTTGCTGCTATAACAACAAATACTAAAAACAGAATAAAATAAATATTTAAGGGGGGCGGCCCATACAACGAAGTGATTTTTTTTCTCGTTTTTATAAATAATGGTACGGATCCCTTCGTGCGTGAGTCCGACTCGCACTTGGCCGGTTTTTATTTTTTTCTTATTTACGGAAATCAATAGGTGTGAACCATCCGTGTTTTAAACGCAGCCCGTCTGATCCTCGCCTTATCACCTCGCTTATACACATACAAAAAATCTCAAACGTTTATTCGATAATTTCTTATTCCCTAAAACACGTTAAGGGGGTTATTCTGAAATACTGATAATTTTAAACAAGAAAAAAATTTGTGCTTTTTAATAATTAATTAGGTACCGTAATTTGAATTGATTATTTATGTCTTTTGTGACAACATTCTAAATTTTGTCTAGGATGCAAAGCAACACCTTGTATTCAAAAAGGTTTCATAATATAATATAGGTACTCGTGCATAATAATTATGTATTAAAGGTTTGAGGGACTATACTTGGGGGGAAAACCTTTGCCATTTTTGGATCCAATCCCATCCTGAATAAATAATATTTTAGTACCTACATGCTTAGCAATATGTCATAGAATAAATCTCTAACAAAATACCACAATTTACTTTTGATTTTACTAGAAGACGCACAGAGTAATATTTTTTGACAGTTTAACTACGTATTATGTTTTATACAATACGTTAGTCACCAACCAGCTCCTGTATATCATCTTGTATATCTTTCTGTATATAGCCCTGTATATAAGCCTATATTTCACTCTGTTACATCTCTAAGAACTGCTTTTATCAATAATCTTCAAAAGCTCAAACCCGTGATTTACATTTACAATTTCTGTACATTTATAGCCATGTATTACTCACTTTTACATTTTTACGACTAAACGTGCGAGTTACCCCGAATGGATCACCATTGCAGTTGGAAACTGATTACAAATTTAAATGGGATTCGTATGCTAACGCGTATCGAGTGTGGGCTTAGCGATCCTTGTTTTCGTACTGGTTTTTCGGTCTAAAATTTTAGGTACGGGTATATTTAGATTCAGGACAATTATTCTACGGATACGGTGAAGTGACATCAACCAGTACTGGTAGCTTGAATTATTAAGGTTTATGGACTGACGTAAATACCTGGCTATTTCTGTTCCTACTGACGTATTTAAGGTCTTTTTTTGGGGATGATATATCCGACTGGTAGTCGTGATGGCCTAAAGGTTAAGACCTCGCCTCTCATGCACGAAGTTGTGGGTTTAAATCCGGGTGAGTACCAATGTGACTTTTTCAATTCACATGTACTTTCTAAGTTTATCTTTGACGTCACAGACATCGGTGACGGAAAATAACGTGGGGAAACCTGGACTATAATCAATGTAAGTCTGAAATCGCCAACCCGTCTTGAGCAAGCGTGGTGATCAATGCTCGTGCCTGACAATAGGCCTTTGCCCAGCAGAGGGACAGTAATAGGCTGTATTAATATATCCACGTCTTTCGTGCCTCTTAAAAACTGAATAAATATAACGAAAAGTAGGTAAATATCCTACGCACACTCGCAAAAGATTAATAAAATAAGTAAACATAATCCTCTACGCTTCGCCAATTCCCGCATCAGTAAACATTTATTCTGCGGCGTACGTCAGAAAAAATAGCAGTAACACTCTTACTCGTACTTGTTGAATACGTCGGCAAACATTGATAACGTATGCTAAATATATTCATACTCTCACCGACGACGTCTCTGGAACGGGGAAGTTGCACGGTGCACAGATTAAAAAGAAACTCCTCATCGTATATGTTATCCTAGTACTTTGAGTTCTTACAACGTATTTGTTCTTTGAGAATCAGATTAGCACTAAGCGTTTTCAAACGTCTTACATAATGTGCACAGCAAAGGAGTGGAACTCTCTGCCTGCGTCTGTGTTTCCGAACGCTTACCACCACCCTAAACCCTTCAAATTTAGAGTGAACAGGCTTCTTCTGGGTAAGCTCGAACCATCGTCGACTTTGTCTTTGTCATCTCTGACCTAGACTAGACTCAAGAGCAAACCCAAAAAAAAAAAAAAGATTAGTTTTTTTGCACTTTGCCTTTCATCATTTCACCCCAAAATACGTCCACTGCTGGACATAGGCCTCCCCCAAGTGTCGCCACATTGACAGTTTGGGGGGTTTTGCCATAATCGCCACGCTTGGCAGGCGGGTTGGCGATCGCAGTACGGTTGTTACAAAAACACAGAGAACGCTGCTGCCCATTCTCTGGCAAATCCCTAAGTCGCCTCTTACGACACCCACGGGAAGATATGGGATGGTGCAATTCTTTACGTCCGACGCCATACAGAGCAGTGCCTTTGCAGTTTTACCAAAAATAAACCTACTTACTAAAGCCAAGTCTGATATGAAGGGAAGTGTCCAAGACAGTTAAATTGATTCTCTGGGATTTTGTTGAGCTTTATTGTCTCGGCGCTTTTTTGGTGGTCGCCACGGTTGATTCTGGCTTTCAAGAATTGCAGTGGTTTGGAAAAAGTGTTGCGAGCTTATCCTAAATTTAAAAAAAAATAGTAGAGTCACTAGTTTCCTTCGTGTGAGTATTGTCGCGTAGCCGTGACTCATGACATGCTCTAAGTTGCTGTCACGTCACTAGAGCGTTTAACTCGTGACCAAGAACATTGAAAGTGTTTTTAGGAAATTACTAATAAATTATTCCAAACACACTTGGAATTCAATCCTGTCAATTCCGTGCAATTGGGTTATGATCTTGTTAGTTTAACAAACAAGCCAGACATTCGATTTTTTCATTATTTACTGTCTATGAACTCTAACCTTATAAGTTTCATACGTCAAGGCTAATAATACCTCTACTCCAATCTTTTCTAAGGGTGCCATAATTACCCGGATACGTTTGATAACGCCCATCACATTGACGTCCCACTTACCGATAATGTAGAACATATGTCTAATTATGTCCATTGTATAAGTTCTATAGGAACAAAAGAACAATGCCATGAAAAAGAAACACCATTAATCTGTGTACCTACTGATGTGGTCAAAGTGGCCTCGGAACTAACCTCGTAGAAAATTCTTGCTACAAATGCGTCAATAAACGTTGACTCTTGTTCCCCCCGTTTATTCCTGTCATTACAACGTCTTTCGAACGCCAAAACATCGTTATAAACACTGCTGTATATCTAGGAGATACCAAAATTGCTATGCAAAAGAACTCTCCGAAGAGAGTGTTACTCGGAAAATGTTTAAATTTTTCAACTTTTAGTTTACTTTTATAATACTCCTATGGTTAGGTTATTTATATTCCTGTAGCAAGATTTCTATGATGTTGATGAGTTTAATCCAATTAGTCGAAGAATACAGCAACGTGTCTATTACTTCAATATCCCTTTGCCAACGTAAAATACAAAAGCGATAGCCCAAGCCGATAACAAAATATTTTTCATCGAGTATTATACCCTTTATTAATAAAAATACTCTTAGAAAACCCCATAAATCTTACCTGTCATTATCATATACCTTATTCTTTTCATTATAAAGACGACCATCGATTTATAGAGCTAGGTATGTGGCTACAGAATTGAAGACAAACTTTTATGAATAATCTTGTTGGAGGAAAATAAGACGTAATTATTAAAGTGATAAGTGTTCAAGTAGAATGAATGAAGTTTTGTTAATGTTTTAGGTTAATGGTTGCAACTATAAGTTCGTCATTATCGTCGTTTCAGAGGTCATAGAGAAAATAACAAAAGTATATAATGCATTGAATTGACATAAACTACCGAAAAGTTTTTAACAACTCCGTTGAAAGTCGTTGTAGAAGCCGAAACACTTTCACAGCGATTGCAACTCGTGTAAGGTATTTGGCTGGAATTATCCAGTTGCGACTATAGGCCTTAGATACCTAGTTATAAGAGTTTCTGAATGTAAAACCTTGGTTACTACGTTATATGAGACCAATGTGAACTATAAATTGTTAATAAGATTAATTGCAGATTTTAACATCGTGCCCGGTCCAGTATCATAATTATTTTTGTCATTCAGTAAAGGACAGGGCTGCATATCTAGTCAAAGAAGAAAGAAAAGAAGAAAAAGACATATAACATAACCTACACGGTTAAAATTACCAAAGAAATAACAAAATTAAATAAAAAGTAAACTTAGGAAAAAAAGAAAGTAAGACAAACTAAACTAGCCTTGTACGAGGCCAAAAGGCCCTTATCTCAGCATGATAACAAACATCACTGTTCATTACATCTAAATAAAGCACAGCCCATAAAATAACCAAGATTACCCTCCCAAAACATTCATCCATTAATACTAAAAGAGACTTAAAACCGAATACGATATTAGTCTGCAAGCGGTACTCAAGATTCAACTTATATTTAATTGAGCGGAGATACTATTTCGAACAAGCAACTCATTACACTGCTCTTTCCAATTACTGCTGCCTTGGTACACAGGAGATTATAAAACAGAACTGGACTTATTCAGTTGTATTGAAGTTCTGTACCTAATACTTGTTATTTGAACTTTGTAAGTTATTTGAACGCTAGATTGTTTTCAATGTTGTTTTGTTTTTGGCTTTGTATGGAAGACATACTTACTCTCAAATACTACATATTTTAAGCTTTCACGGGATATCTTCCGTAATTATTATTATTGTGAGCTCCCGAGATGTCAACGCTGCTGACAATAATTTCGGGAACTTGCAATGATTATTAGTTAATTACAAAAGATATCCCGTAAATTACAATTTTAGGCAGAAATCAGCGAAATTCATGCTCTCTTAATCTTAACTCTTGGTCACAATATAGACGGTCAAGAAACATGTGTTGCGACAAATAAGAGAAGAAGAGCATGCTTTGAGTCACTTCGGTACTCACGCGAAGAAAACATGTTATGCACGCGCGATACCTTCACGCAAGTCGCATCGCTGGTGTTAAATGCCATTGATTCTATATTCCTTTCCTAATTTTCCTAATATCTTTATAATGAGGTCGTAAAAGTGTGCGGGTACCTCACCTGACCTTTTCATAGAATGATCAATAAGATCTTGTACGATATTAGTTAAATTGAGACAAATAAATCAATCAATTAGGTACTGTTGCTCTAAAGATACAAATTGAGGGACCCATGGCTAACAACATCGTAGATTGATCGAAAGCTTTACCGAACAATTTGTCTGTCCCTGTCGATCCATGGAAGGGTTTGATTCACTTCGAGACCGCTTCGTGGTTCAGGGGTCATGATAAACTGTTGGTTACGACTGTCTATGGGTACCTAATTAACAAATCCCTACCTCTCAAACGACACTTATCTTCAGGGATCACGGTCTCGGGCGATAAGGCTTGCGTCGAGTTACACGCGCGCGCGTCATTTGTTTCCTTCACGTGAGTACCGTCGTTGTGGCACCTCGTGACACGCTATAAGGCTCAGTTTCCACCAAAGCGGAGCGGTGAGGAGCTGTGCGAAAACCGACCAATTTCATTGGTTGAAATCTACAGTACGTCTCTCGTATCTCCTGTGATTGATCGAATCTTGCACATCTCCTCTCATTTCCGCTTTGGTGGAGTCCCGGTCAGACGCGTGTATCTTGTGGTCAAGTGGTTAAGACGTTTTCTGAAGGTCTGTCATACAATTTGAAGAGACGATGATAGCATGAGATTTATAGGCAACTTTACATTCATTGAAGGCAGATACTAGCCCGAAATTCTGACAGGCTAGTTTGAGGACTTCGGTTTTTCGTTGCTCCGTTGTGTTTCTTTTGGAAGCTGTCGATATTATTAAAGTATGAAGCAAATTGTGTTTTATCGGTAATCATTATCAGTTCATTTTATCTTAATAAAATTCAACGACAGGAATTTCGCTGTTGACACAATTCATAAAAAAGTGGTAATCGAATAAATGCAATGTTTTATCCGGTTGCTGCTATATTTTTAACCAGCCTGTATTCCCAATGAAATAACCGTAGAATATTTGCCCAGTCCAGGAATTCGTGCAAAATGCAGTCCTGTGTGATTATTTACATTTCGAAAATGCGCATAATTTCCCGTAGTAAGTGTTGCTTTCGTAATTTAAATATTCGCGCACTGAGTGGCCATATTTACTATTCGGCGAAATGATTCGAAGCGAATTGTTACCATGTCGGGAGTATTCCCTAACGAATAAAACTCCACTAACTACTGATAGATAGCTTCATTCGTGACGTAGAAAGGTCCCTTTTGGTTTACATAATATACATCACGGCTGATCAAATAACAGCTATCAAATAAATGTGTACTGAACTCACAATCACCACAATATCGTGTAACAGCTTCGACTCAAATCGAATAGTACAATTTCGTTTGCCAAACATAATATAAGACTCGAAGAACATCTTTTATGATTGCATTGACATTGAAATCTGGGTATTATATACACACACAAAATTGCCCTATATCTGACCCGTTTGCCATCCCTCAAAGACTCTGTTTCATCATGAATTATTCAACAAAAACAAATAAATATATTCGCGCGAGTCTCAAAGGAACATGTGGTACAACAAATGTCACAAAGAGATATTTTTTAGATTAAACATGGGAGAGGCACGCCATGTCACCGTTATATGGGATTCTTGATAGATGGGTATCAAGGCCCATAGGTATGCGAAGGGTATTGCGTAGAGGGTGTTAAGGGTGCGAAATGACCGTCACGGGTTGTGTCAATGAATGCATGACGGGCAATAAAACTCGGGGGTGTTGCTTACCTTCTCTTTTTAGTGGACAGAACACCTTACAGCATTATAAAACCTTTGTAAATAAATGATTTGTAAGGTTTTATGGCATTCATTTGAAAGGAAAATATGAATTTTATATTTATGTATATTTAGCTTTTATGTTCACAATTGTTGGATATGTGAATTCAATATTTAATATCTGTAGGTATTCATCTTCTTAGCCTTTTCCCAAACTTGAAGAGACTACGTATCAGACCTCAGAAGTCAACAACCCATTTACTGCGTAATACGAAACCCTTTGGTAAGACTGGTTGTCAGACTTTCGGACTACTCGTAACGAATGTCAAAGATTTTAAATGACAGCCGAGACCAACCGTTTAACTTTAATATCTGTAGGTATTAGTACCTACAGATGTCAAAATTAAACGGTTGGTCTTAAAATTGGCATACATTAAAATAATACAAGAAACGTTGGAACTTCGATACTACTCCCTTGAATTATTATATACTACTCCTGAATATTGACCAGATGGTATGACGATACGCAAGGGGTACCATTAGCATGACCGTTTTATTTCACAAATATTATTTAACTTTATTTAACACGAATCAATTTAAGACTTTGGCTTTACCAAAAATTACGTACGCGTTCGATCCAAATATTGGCAGATGCATAAACACAGAACCGAGGTAAAAGGCCCGTATTCTAGAAATATGATTAAAATTAATTTTCATTTTCATCATCATCAATCTCTTCAAAGTCTGACCAGTCTTACCTAGGGGTATCTTTATACCCAGTACTAACTGGGTTGTGGAGGCCAGATAGGCAGTCGTTCCATGTAAAATACTGGTAATCAGCTGCATCCGGTTAGACTGAAAGCCGACCCCAACATAGTTGGGAAAGGCTAGGCAGATGATGATCATCATTAATGTCTTGCCCTTATCCCAATTTATTTGGGGTCAGCACTGCATATTTTCTTCTACCGTACTCTTTAATTACTTGTGATCTCAGTCTTTTTATTACTATATCATATTTCTCACAATTCACCCACTGTTTAAAAAAAAACAAAATATCCTCCTCTTTGTACGTTCTTTGCCCTCAGAGGGAGTCTGGTACCTATTATAAACAAAACAAAATAATTAAGGATTGCCTTTTTCGTATGATCAAATCCCTGTCTATTCGTTCAATGTTCTGTGGGCGAGCAACAAGTAAGGTTGTAACGACCCACATTCGAGCACGCCCTTTCGATATAAAATGTCACCCCGACTAACAGTCCAAGCTAGTGCTTTATAACCTGAGCAAACGGCGACGGGCCAAGTAAACATCTCCCCTAATTAAATGGCCGTAATTTGTGTACACAGACAGTATAAACTTCTTGGCGAATAATGGAATTATTGTTAAAGTAATTTGTGTGAAATGTCTTGAGGATTATTTTGATAAATTAGGGTTAGAAAAGTATCAGAGGGCGTATTTTGATGCATACACGTAGTTGTTATCATAACTAGTGTAATCATTTGAAGTTTTACTTCTTTCATCGATAAAAATACTCGTAGCCAATAATAAGACGGCTAGACGGATTTAATAGTGAAATGATTAGTAGTTAACTATATGGAGAAACAAGTTGTGGTTCCGACCATAGATTTAACTAGTAATAGAGAGAGATTATTTTGTATGGTTTCGGACGTAAAGAATAGCACCATCCCATTTCTTCCCGTGGGTGTCGTAAGAGGCGACTAAGGGACTTGCCAGAGAATGGGCAGCAGCGTTCTATGTGCTTTTGTAACAACCGTACTGCGATTGCCAACCCGCTTACCAAGCGTGGCGATTTTGGCAGAACGATTATGTACCTATACTTGGGGGAGGTCTATGTCCAGCAGTGGACGTCTTTCGGCTGATATGATGAATGATGATGAGAGAGAGATTCCGTGACCACCACACATACATCGTTTTATAAAAGCGGTTGTTGTTAATGTTTTAATAATAACAAAAGTTGTTTTACGAGATGACATGAATGTGTCGCAGTTGTCTTGATTTATTTTGTTAGACACGATCATCATGTGGGCAGAACATGGGTTTCGTGCTATGAAACCACACACTACACGAGGTACACTGCTTTTGTCGAACTCACTTACTACTCACAAATTACTTGAAATTACAATCCAACACAATAACACTAGGCACCATGAATCAGGTTACAGTTTCGGGACGTCTTGACTCCGCAGCGGTCAGACACAGACTGTCCGCCTCACAGCGAGCTCGAAACATCACGACTCTGTAGAAGCGCGCTTAGGTGTGGATAGACTGGTAAGTAGGTCGCGTGCTACCTTTGGCGCGCTTGCCGATTCATTTTCTGTCCGTACTAATGACCGGATTCTACAAATGTAAAACGAATTGTTTGTCAAATAATACGTTATAAACTTCTCGTTGTAAAATGATGAAAAGACCAATCATATATTTGCCAATCGTTACTTGTCAGATAAAATTTTGTAAATAATTTTTCGGTGCAATACAAGGCCACCGTTTCGTTGACAGGGACTTTTGAATTATGATAGCTTTGTCTCCCTTTTTACTCGCCCTAAGTACGGTGAGGACATCTAACAATTCAAATCTTTAGTACCAACCCCTAATAAATTAACCAATATGTTATTGGTAACCATCAAGCAAAATACCAGTTTAGTGGTTTGAACACTAATTATTGAGCAGGCAATAAAAGGTGATAATATTTTACCTTAGAAGAGTTTTATTAACCAGGATATTTTATGGAAGTGACAACCGTTGTTACCAAGAACTGTTTTGGTTGCTAGGCAACTACTTCAAGCATAGATTTTACAGTGCTAATAGGATACATAGAAAATGGCAAAACAAGGCACTAGAAAATTATAGCAAATATAAACAATATCAAAATTATAAAAGTATGTGTTAAGGATCGCCACATCACTCCCCTCCAGAGACCGTCCTACGGGCGATAATAATCTGGGAATCGAACCCTTCGACCAGACCTAGTAGTTCTGACCGGAGTGTCCTGGGGCTGTTGTTCCTCTTCTTGAACATCTTGGTCGATTGTCGGTGTGTTAACCAATAAGTAGGCGGATTTGAGGCGGTCCACGGAAACTGTGTGCGCCTTTCTGTACTACTTCATGAGGACCGGTGTATGCTGGTTGCAACGAACCTCGAAGCGCATCGTCCCTGAGGAATATGTGGCTTGAGGTAGCAAGGTCCTTGTGGACAAATATTTTGTCCTTGGAATGACGTGCAGCGGGTGTGGGCTGCAATTTTGCGGCAAACGAGCGTAAGCGAGTGGTGAACTCCGAGATGTCGGTGGTGCTGCTGTCACCAGGATTGAAAAATTCACCCGGAAGTCGTAAAGATTCGCCATACAAGAGTTCCGCAGAAGAAGTCTGAAGATCCTCTTTAAAAGCGCTCCGGACACCCAGTAGAACCAAGGGCAGAGTTTCTGTCCAGTTATAGTCAGCGTGGCACATTATTGCCGTTTTGAGTTGCCTGTGGAATCTTTCCACTAGGCCATTGCATGCTGGATGGTAGGCTGTGGTCTTTCGATGTTTGAATCCGATTATTCTAGCTAGATTCTGGAACAGTGTGGATTCAAATTGCCGTCCTCTGTCTGTGACAATGTCCATTGGACAACCAAAGCGGGCAATCCAGTTGGTCAGCAATGCTTTGCTGACTGTTTCAGCGGTAATGTCTACAATCGGTACCACTTCTGGCCACCTAGTGAAACGATCCACGGCCGTCAAGCAGTACCGGAAGCCCTGTGATACAGGAAGAGGTCCTATTAGGTCAATATGGACGAAGGCAAACCTAGCACGGGGTAATTCGAATGTGCCCAATGGTGCTGACACATGTCGATTTACCTTTGTGCGCTGACAGTTCAGACATGTTCGTGTCCATTGTCCACAGTCCTTGCGGATTCCAGGCCAAACGTATCGCTGTGCAACTAATTTTGCGGACGTGTTTGCTCCAGGATGGCTGAGGCTATGAAGGTTCTCAAAAATTTGCCGTCGAAAGGGTTTGGTCACGAATGGTCTGGGAGTGGCTGTACTCACATCGCACTGTAACTCGACGGGACTGCCGTCGATTGTAAGCCTCTTTAGTTGAAGAGATGTTTCTGACTGTAGAAGTTGCAACAGTTCCAGGTCTGAAGCTTGTGATTTGTCGAGGTCTTCCAAATCTACTGGAGATTGCAGTTCACTGACGCGGGACAATGTGTCAGCGACGATATTGTCCTTGCCGGATATATGCTGAATGTCCGTTGTGAACTGTGAAATAAAGTCGAGATGTCTATACTGACGTGGAGCACAGTTGTGCTTTCGCTCATGGAAAGCGTATATTAACGGCTTGTGATCAGTGTAGATAGTGAAATGTCTCGCTTCCAACATGTGGCGGAAGTATTTTATGCCTTCATAAATCGCGAGTAGCTCACGATCGTATGGCGAATACTTCTGCTGAGTGGGGCTTAATTTGCGGGAGAAGAAGGCAAGCGGTTGCCACTGCTCGTCTTTGAACTGTTGCAAAACTGCACCCATTGCCAGATCAGACGCATCTGAAACTAGGGCGAGCTTCGCTTGGCAGTCAGGATGTGCAAGCAATACAGCGTTGCAGAGGCTGTCCTTGCACATGTTAAAGGCGGTCAACGCCTCGCCCGTTATTTCCACTGGATGATTACCTTTTACTGACCCATTTAGCAGGGCGTTAAGGGGACCTTGAAATTTTGCGGCTTTGGGTAAAAACCGTCTGTAAAAGTTCAACATCCCTAAGAAACGCCTGAGCTCCCTAATAGTTTTAGGTGTAGGGAAGTCCTTAATGGCTTCCACCTTGGACTCCAAGGGTCTGGTTCCGGCTGCGGATATACGGTAACCTAAAAATGTGACTTCGTCAGCTCCGAATACACACTTCGAGGTGTTGATGACGATGCCATATTTCTGTATCCTGGAGAAAAGCTGATGAAGATGGTCCTCGTGCTGCTCTTGGTCTTTTGAGAATATAAGAAAATCGTCGAGATAACAATAACAGAAGTCAAGCCCGCGCGTCATTTCATCAACGAATCTCTGAAATGTTTGACCTGCATTTCTCAGACCAAAGGTCATATAAGGAAATTCGTACAGGCCAAACGGAGTTGTTATCGCTGTCTTCGGAATGTCGTCCTCGTTGACCGGTATTTGGTTATAGGCCTTGACCAGGTCAATAGTTGAGAAGACTTTGCAACCGGCTATGCTGTGAGTAAGGTCGTGGATATGTTTAATAGGATACCTGTCAGGTATAGTCCTCGCGTTGAGCAGCCTGTAGTCACCGCAGGGACGCCAGCTATTGTCCTTCTTCGGCGCTAAATGAAGGGGTGAAGACCAAGAGCTCTCTGATGGTCGAGCTGTGCCGTTGCTAAGCATGATTTCAAATTCTTGCTTAGCGATCTTTAGTTTGTTTGGAGCTAGCCTGCGAGGGGAACAAAAGATGGGCGGGCCGGGTGTAGTGCGTATGTGGTGTACTGTGTGATGTGTTATGTTTCGATGTACGCCAGCAGGTCGTGTAATCTCGGGGTACTTATTAAGTATTAAGTGATACCTCGAATCACCAACTGAGACCTTTACTGAACACGTGGCTGAAGCCCTTGCAATGGAAGCTGTCACAAACATTGAAGTGGTTTTGTCAACCAAACGTCGATTTCGGATGTCAACAAGAAGATTGTAAAAACTCAAAAAATCTACACCGATTATCGGCTTGGTGACATCAGCTACAATAAACCGCCATGGGAAGTTACGGCGCAAACTAAAATCTAAATTTAGCTGAAGATAACCGTAAGTCTCAATCAAAGATCCGTTGGCAGCTGATAATTGATAGTTCGACTTGGCACGCTGTTCACGTAGAAAATGTCGCGGAAACACACACAAATCACTACCAGTGTCCACTAAAAACTGAGTCTTTGTTGTTCGGTCCGTGACGAAGAGGCGACCGGTGGGCGTCAGACAGTCGTCAGTCGCCATTACCGACTGCCTTTGGAGTTTCCCGACTTCTCAAAATCGCATGGCTTAACGTATTTGCGAGCGTTGGCCCCAAACTTCGAGTGGTAGAAGCAAAAAGGTTGCTTCTGGTGGCTGGGCTCGGATCGCTGTCTAGATCGATGACGCTGTTGGTACTTCGAACGCGATTGCGAACGAGGTCTCCTGCTGAGCTGCATCGTCAGGTTCCTCACAGCCTCCTTTAATTCGGCGATCTCGCTCGCCATCTCGTGCATGCTAGGGCCCGACGCTGATGCCGTGGCCACTTGGCATGGGGTCACAATATCCTGGATCCTGTCCGCTAGGTCTGCTAGTCCCTCCAGAGAAGTAAGTGGTTGTGAGGCTAGCAGGGTTTGGACGTTGCTCGGAAGACGGCTGCTCCATATTGTACGGAGGAAGTCCTCTGGGACGCTCGGTCCGGCCAAACTTTGAAGATGTCGCAGGAACTGTGAGGGTTTGCGATCTCCAAGCTCTTCATGAATGAGAAGCTGCTTCACTTTCTTCTCGTGTGACGCCGTCAGTCTCTTTATGAGCTCGTGTTTGAGTTTCTCATATTTGTTTTTCTCCGGTGGGTTAAGAAAAATATCTCTTACTTGTTTGGAGTACTCATGTTCAAGGTTGCCGATGACGTGGTTGAATTTCGTCGCGTCGCTGGTGATGTTGGCATTCGCGAACTGAGCCTCCACTTGTGCGAACCAAACCTCTGGATCATCCGGCCAAAACGGTGGTATTCGTACCGCTATTCGGCAAACGTCGGATGGGTCATTACTGGACTTTGACTTTGCAGGGCGAGGTTTTGAACGAGATCGGGTACTTCCAAAAGATTTTGTGGAGTCACTGCTATCACTCATCGCGTTACCGTGGTTGCGTGTTTATATCACGTCGGGGTCACCAATTTAGTGGTTTGAACACTAATTATTGAGCAGGCAATAAAAGGTGATAATATTTTACCTTAGAAGAGTTTTATTAACCAGGATATTTTATGGAAGTGACAACCGTTGTTACCAAGAACTGTTTTGGTTGAAGATGAGAGAGAAAATGGCAAAACAAGGCACTAGAAAATTATAGCAAATATAAACAATATCAAAATTATAAAAGTATGTGTTAAGGATCGCCACACCAGTTTCCAAAATATTGAAAAGCATTATCATCATCATTTCAGCCCAAAAGACGTCCACTGCTGGACATAGGCCTCCTCAAAGTGTCGCCACATTGACATTTTGAGGGGTTTTGCCATAATCGCCACGCTTGGCAGGCGGGTTGGCGATCGCAATGCGGTTGTTACAAAAACACAGAGAACGCTGCTGCCCATTCTCTGGCAAGTCCCTTAGTCGCCTCTTACGACACCCACGGGAAGATATGGGAAAAGCATTATAAACACAACATATTCATCCTGCTCCGCCCACTTGCAATAATGTAGCCGTAAACTCTTAACAAGGTAGTATGAAGTTAATTAGTAAAGTTACCAGTATCTAACACATGGCTGTTCGCAGGTGGATCCTGTGTAGCTTCAGTTTATACCACATCGAGTTGAAAACAAACTTCATATTTCGTGTTTTGAATTTAACGTGAAATGTGCGTAAATTAATGCATTGAATAGATAATTTATTTTAGGTGTTTGTTTGATATTAGTGGGTGCGAAAAGTGTTTGAGCTTGTGCAGGGGCGGTTTAATAAACTAATATTAAACCGCCCTGCACAAGCTCAAATACTTAATATTTATGGAGATTTCCTTTCAGAAGTAGTACTAAGTCGGTGGAAGGACTGGTACGCTTTGTCATCTAAACTAATATTATAAAGAGGAAAGATTTGATTGTTTTGTTTGTTTGTTTGTTTGTTTGCATTGAATAGGCTCCGAAACTACTGGTCCGATTTGAAAAATTATTTTAGTGTTAGATAGCCCATTTATCGAAGAAGGCTATAGGCTATATATCATCACGCTACGACCAATAGGAGTGGAGCAGCAATGAAAAATGTTGCGAAAACGGGGAAAGTGTGACGCAAACGAAGTTGCGCCGGACAACTAGTTCTCTTATATATGGCTTGTCATATGTTGAGCCTAAGCTCAGGCTTCCACTTTTCACTGTTCAGAACTGCCAATATCCATTTTTTTTCGGATTCGAAACCAAAACATGCCTGAGAGATATTTCTCGAGGGCATGTAAAGCCAAGTCAGAGGCCCATGGGCAGCATAAAAACTCTGACATCAGATTAAGCACTACCCACCTAAAAAAGGAGTTCAGCTCATCCCACCACTTCTTCTAATCAAAATATACGAGTTATATCTGTGCTTAGCTACAAACTCAAAAAACTCAAACTCAAACTCATCAACTCACTTACTTTGTGTAAATTATTTCATCACCGCTGCCCTCGAAAACGGCGAAGGAAAACAATCTGAGGAAGCCGACATGTTCTAGAACTAAAAATTCGCAGTGACATCTACCAAACCGCATTGGGCCCGCGTGGTGGATTACAGCCCACTCCCTCTCATAGAGAGGAGGCCTGTGTCCCAGCCGTGGGAACATTATATTTTGCTGATGATGATGATGATGATGATGATGATGAGTGTGATACTGAGGGTCATCCTATCAATTTAGTTGTCGGCTTAGCTTACCCAAATAACCCTACAACTTTTGGGCACACATTTCAAAAGGTAATCCTGATCCTACTACATAAACTTTTCTCCCCAAATTATTTATTTATTTCCGTTTGTGTCCAACTTTTAAAAAGGGGTTTATTTATACCTACGTGGTCTTTGTATTTTTAGTCGAAATAATGTCAACGTTTATGGCACATTCGCACGTTTCATTTTGTCAACACGTGGTCGGGATAAAAAAAGGTATTTTTGGGACAAAAAAGGCTTTAGATTTCCGCACCCAGATTTTAAATGTGTCGAGTAAAATAAAAGCGAAAAATGCCACGTACATACATGATTGAACAGTACAGGAAAAAAAACGGATTCCGCGGACCACGTAAAAATATCTTTGAAAATGCTGTCAAAATGAACGTCAAACGAAAGGACGACTCGATAGCGAAAAAAATAGTCTTTGATGTTTTATTAATCTTGTTTGCATCGTACCGACATCGGCACCGGCTATGTTAACGTTGGCTGCATGGACTTGTATCTGCTGCACAAAGTGTAGTTAGGGATGGCAAGCTGAAGACGTTTGAAAAAAAAGTGTACTGCACGGATTTTAACATCCATATGAACTCGCGCTTTTAACCTGTCAGGAGATTTTTAATTATTTTAAATATAAACAAAAAAATATTACACTGTGGATAAAATAGACGGTTTTGGCGCCAAACGTTTCATTCGCGATACCTGATTTTTAAAAAGTTTTTTTTTTTCAAATTTCGGATTTTTCCGTGAAATTTTAAGTAAAGATAAAAGTTTTTTTTTTTCATACTTCCGGCACTTTTATATTGGTTTGTTTATTATAATTCGAAAAATAGTTCCTGTAGGACCTCTTAAAGTTTGAAAGAGAAGAAGAAATTGAAAAAGAGTAGCCAAATGCAAAGAAGAAGAAGAAGAACACACACACACACTACAATTCTTCTTTACTATTTCTTTTTTATTTAGGGTTCCGGACCCAAAGGGTCAAACGGGGCTTGACGCAGCCTGTCCCCTCAATGACGCCCTAAGCCGTGGTCCGAACCCCACAGGGGGTGCCCTTAGCGAGCGGTCGTTTAAATGTACCTAACTTGTTTGTAAGCCCTGGCCTTAAATTCATTAGAGGTTACCACAGGATAGTCCGGTTGAGCAGAAATAACCTTAGCAGGTTGATCTACGAGAGCCCATGTAAAAAAAAACATTTCACCAGAATATAAATTATGATAACTAAAATTGCTGAAATTATTGAAAATAGCTGAACATTGTATAATAATGAACATAAATAATGTCTAATAACTAGTGTTTTGTCCTTATTTGTTTTTGAATTGATTCCACAAACAAACAGGAATAACAAAACGCATGTTGAGAGTACTCAAATTAAAATATTTGGCGTGGATGTGCTGTAAAAATAGACTTTCAATGAACAAATTGAAATTTGGTTTATTGATTTCAAATAATCATTTGGAAAATAATTAAAATATCGATAGTGAGAATGATTTATGGGATGACAATCATCATTAATTTTGCTCGCAATTTGTGTAGTCTATTATTTGTTTACCTAATTATTGCATTATGCCTGTTTACCTACTACGGGGAACCCAAATGTGTTGTCTCTTCTTAAAAACAAAACATAAAATCTCCGAAGGGTTAGGCAGAGATGTGCCTAATAGAACACCCATATCTCGCTAGTTATGTTCAAGTCCCATGTTAAAGGGAGCGAGCCTATTGCCTTTAAACCTTGCCTCGCGGTATCTACATCAGTAAGTTGACGGATTTTTCTGACAGCATAGAAAAGCGGGAAACGGAAACGTATACAAACATTCATACCAACACGTGGATGGGGCAAAAGGAGTAAGTAAGGATCGTAGCATGTGACTTCTTTATTTCCACTGCGCCAGACGGCATGGTTGGCGCAGTGTTTGAGGGATTGGCTGCTGCGCTGCGTGTCACAGATTCGACCTGACGCAATACCGAGGCTGCTAATGAGAGAGCAATAATAAGAAAGAAAGAAAGAAAATTGTTTTTATTTAGCATTAATAATACCTTAATAATGTAAAAAAATAAATAAAAAAACATGCCAAAAGGGCCTCAGCTCAGCATACTGTAATACGAGGTGTACCACCTGACGCTGATTTTCAGCTGCAGCCCACGAATGCCATACGCTCGAAAACATAAACAAACACATTTTTAAAGTTTTTTTTTTTTTGCACAAATTTCAATCAAATTATATTGTTACTTAAATACATTAAGAAACAATAAGAAGTAAAAATTATGAAATTGTTAAAATTGATTAACGATTGATTGATTTATACTATGCCCGACGAGCAGTTACAAATCAGAACCATAAAAGAGGAAGTAGAACACCGACTAAAGACATATAAATACCGAATAAAATCACCTACCAAAACCTTAGCCATAGCCCTGAATGATACAATAACTACGAAAAGGCTCAAACGCCACCACATATGGGATTTCATAGAATGAAGCAAACCAAAAAATTTTGAGTGGCAGATTTTTCACTTGAAGAATGGACCTCAACTGTCAATAACCGCTCAAAATATCTGCTAAAAGTTTACTAGTGATCGCAAGATGAAAAAAAAAAAATACTTTGCCCGACCCGGGAGTCGAGCACAGGACCTCATGCTTAGCAGTCGTGCTTTCGTCCACTTGATCACCGAGGCAGTCAAAACGTAACATCTAAACACCATTTTCGAAACAATCTCATTTTGCTTTGCTTTTTCAACGCACCTGTTGATAGACGTGCTGAGTAATGCTGACTAAGCCCCTGAAATCGTTCGATCACTGATTGACAAACTAGACAGAAGAGCGAATCATGTCTTTTGAAAAGATTTTTTTATGATTTCGCTTATTCTTGCCTCACGGATTCATCCAAGTGAAACAGGGTAACAAGAATATTTTTGAACTCTAATAACATTGTCAGAAGCGTACCTAATGTTGCCATTGTCTCGACATTGTCAGAAGCGTAGTGTTGCCAAATATTCGTGAAATATATTGAAAAAATAATTTTGGCAACGCGCCATAATCCGTGAAAGGCTAAACGTGTAGTTGAAAAATTTTCCATTTTTTATTTGCATTCTGTCTATTACAAAGCCAAATACCTGCTCTCACGCCTGGATCATTGGCCTCAGAATAGCAGTCAGACTTTCGGGCCACTGACTGCCTGTAACAACTGTCAAAGCTCTAATCCGTTGGTCGCGGCTAATTGATAGCCGGGACCAACGGTTTAACGTGCTTTCCGAGACACAGAGGAAACTCGGTATGTACGTGGGACACTCAGAAAGTTTTGCGAAACTAAAAAAAATTGTTCTATACGTACATATATTTTTATTAAATCTTTTCAAAGTACTTTCCACCAGCCTCTATACAAAGATTCATGCGCCTAAACCAGTTTTCAAAACACTTTTTCCAGTCCGCCGCAGACACCTCGTTTACAGCCTGCTCGAACCCAGCCAGCGCATCTTCCGGCGACGAAAATTGTATCCCTTTGAGCTGATTTTTTATTTTTGGGAATAAAAAGAAGTCACACGGTGCTAGATCAGGGCTGTAAGGAGGGTGACCCAGGAGTTTGACTGGCGTGCTGTCCAGGAAGTCCCTCGTTTTGAGTGCGGTGTGCGCAGGTGCATTGTCGTGGTGGAGCAGTAGCCCGCGGAGCCCTGTGTTTGGTCGCTTGTTGCTTATAACAGAGAAAACTTCTGGCAAACATTTGGAAGTATACCATTCGGCATTAATGCTTCTTTGATCCCGTAAGGGAATTGATACCAAGTGGCCAGTCAAATTAAAAAAGCTAGCGATCAAAATCTTACCCCCGCTTCTAGATCGCTTCACTTTGGTAGGCGTTGGCTCATTTTGAAACACCCAAACAGTCGACTGGCGCTTGGTTTCTGGGTCGTATTGATAAATCCAGGACTCATCACCTGTAACGATGTCGTAAACACGCCGAGACGAGCCTGCTTCAAATTTGTTAAGCATATCACGGCACCATTCCACCCGGGCCTGCTTCTGAGCATCGGTGAGGTTGTGCGGCACCCAGCGTGATACTATCCTCCTCACGCGAAGATGGCTGTGTAGAATCTCGTGAACGCTTCCCGATCCAATCTTCAATATGTGTTGAATCTCCTGATATGTAATTCGCCTATTGTCTTGGATTAAATTTTTCACTGCTAGCACGTTTTCTTCGGTAACAGCCGTCAAAGGGCGACCGCTTCTTTCGTCATCCCCCAAAGTTGGTCGACCGCGCTTGAATTCGTTATACCAACGATACACGGTTGCCTTGGAAGGGCCTTCATCCATGAATGCCATTTGAAGTCTATCGTACGATTCATCCGGTTTCAGGCGACACTTGAAATCGTATAAAATCATAGCTCTAAAATGTTCCCGGCGCAGATCCATATTTCAGTGAGACACAATACTTTGAATTAACTCGCAAAAAATGTGGAGGGAAATTTTGAAATTGGAACTTACTTATTTTTACTTATAAATAATCATATTTTCGAAAAACATAATAACTGGCCAGTCTCCCATATATAAAAACTTTTTTTCGCAATACTTTCTGAGGGGCCTGGTAATGGGTGGTGTTCTATCCACGGACCAACCTAGGCAAGCACGGCTTAACCTGAAGAGCGACCTTAGTGGCTGTTATTATTTAGCCATGAGCTCCGCCTGTTCTCTACAACACACATCAATAAACGAATCATTTAACATAATACATGAACATTGATTGACGGAAACGAACATGCGCGACCTTTCTTTTGATTGAGCCGGAGTGTTTTACGGCCCTTGACCCAATGAGAACATCAATGTCCATTCCGTAGTGACGGACATTAAATATGTATTGCGAAGAGGTCAATTATAAACGCGGGTATAAATGGAAAGAGAAAAAATACTCGTAGGTAGGTGAACCCTCGTTTTTAGGGTTCCGTAGCCGAATGGCAAAAAACGGAACCCTTATAGATTCGTCATGTCTGTCTGTCTGTCTGTCTGTCTGTCTGTTTGTCTGTCTGTCCGTCCGTCCGTATGTCACAGCCACTTATTTCCGAAACTATAAGAACTATACTGTTGAAACTTGGTAAGTAGATGTATTCTGTAAACCGCATTAGGATTTTCACACAAAAATAGAAAAAAAACAATAAATTAAGGGGGTCCCCATACTAAGAACAGAAAACCAAAAAAAAAAAAACATTAAACCCATACGTGTGGGGTATCTATGGATAGGTCTTCAAAAATGATATTAATGTTTCTAATATCATTTTTTTCTAAACTGAATAGTTTCCGCTAGAGCCACTTCCAAAGTGGTAAAATGTGTGTCTAATTTCTAAAGTAAGAGTAGGAAAATTCTGAAAATATTTAGGATTGTAGAACGTAAAAAAAACTATCAACGAAAATTAGTTTCAATAAGATATGATGTTTAGTTTTTGAGATATGGGACTTTTTCATCTAACTGCAGCAATAATTTTGATTTTCATAAACATACTATTAAACACAAATTTAGTTTTGTGGTTGTGTGGAAGTTTACTAACTAATACTACTAACTAATGACAGTTCAAAATATTGTTATTATATTGTTTTGAGCTATGGAACCCTGTGTGCGAGTAAGACTCGCACTTGGCCGGTTTTTGTTATTTTAGGACTAGCTGAGCTTTGACCTGTGTAGGGGTCGGAAATTATCCTACAGAACCGTGATAATCGGTTAATAACACCCCTCTTTTTGGTCGAGGGTTAAAAATGTCTAATGTCCTAAGGCTTGTCATGGTCATCCTTTGTTACCCGTTGAAATTTGTTCAGGTGAAGAAGCGTGAAAGTGAACAGTTAGATTTGCCGTCGAGTTTATAATACTGCAGCAGTTTTGTGAATCCATTCAAAAAAAAAAAGTGGATGCAGCTCCGAAACCGATTTCTCAGTCTACCACTGCAAACAGACCGCTTCTAACTAAGATATTTTAACTTTCATAGCCGTATCTTAATCACACATGCGGAACACATTTCAAAAAGTAAAAGGTGCAATATTTCAAACGATGGACGAACGACAGTGAAACGTAAATACAAAGTTAATAAAAAGCGGCCAAACATTATCGTCCAAATGGGTACCAATGTCATCATCTGCCTAGCCTTTTCCCAACTATGTCGGGCGTCTTACCGGATTCAGCTGAATACCAGGATGTTATATGGAGCGACTGCCTATCTGACCTCCACAACCTAATTAGTACTGGGTTATACGATACCCCTTGGAAATTACTACTGTATAAACACAAAATTAAATATTGCACTTAAATACATAAATATTGCTTTGCTCTTAAAAAGTGCGAAATGCACTTTTTAAGAGCAAAGTAATATTTATGTACCTATATATAAATATTGCTTTGCTCTTAAAAAGTGCATTTCCATTTAATAATCTTAAAGAAATTTTAGTTTTGGAATACACGATTGAACAAATAAAATCATCTTTAAATACAATCGTACTAGTTTCAAGCCGGGAGTAATTTCCAGCTTATTTTCGTGAGCTCCAGCGTTCATGTAAAACAAACAAAAAAACGAACATAAATGCAGAACAGTTTCATACATTTATACTTTTGTTAGAACACTGTACTATAATATGATCTCTGATGCGAATATGTATTTAACTTAACTTATCTCCTCTTTGCTAACTTTATTCGTAATCGACTTTAAGGATGGTTGACTGATAATGTGGATGCAGTTTGCCGACTTTATGAAACACAATATTCGATGAGCATTACCACTAAAGACCATTTATAACTAAACATTTCGCCTGTAATCCACGAAATGTCAGGCATAAAGGTGTACCTAGTAGTACACCTTTATGGGGTAAGGAACAGGGTGTAAAATTCCTCATCCCCCGTAGTAAAGGCAGGATCCTCCGACCAGACAGGTGTTGTCTGGTGGGTAACTGCCCGACAGTTGTTGTCGGGTTTCTCTATCTAGTCTTAAGTCGATGTAAATTTTGCTTGCGAGATGTAGGAAATTGATGTTAGTTCTTCCGTCGTGTCATAGATGGCGCTGTGGTACTTTTTGTAGTAAGTAAGTTGCTTTTTGCTGATCGCTACACACCCACATTTGGCCAGTTATGTAATAGGGGGCGAGCCTACTGCCACTAACAAATCCAGACTCCGTAGCTGCTACTGAAAAAAATCCTGACAAAAAAACTCAGTAACATTTCGATCGACTCGGAATCAAACCCAGGAACCCATTCTCAGCAGTCACGCCTGTGACCATTAGCCAAAGAGGCCGTCAAAGAAAAAAAAAAGTTAATTTAAGAAGGTTTTTTGAGCCATATTTTTTATGTAGTTCAAAAGTAGTTCAACAGTTCAGAACCATTCCCATTCAGTGAAAAAAAAAATACATTCCAAATACAAAATGGAGTCGCCTACACTCTCACCACACCCTTACCTTGACCAAGTAGGTACTTACAATGGAAACAGTACCTCATTTATTTTTCATCATAAAACGGCATATTAAAATGTTTGTTTAATAACGCCCTTGGATCTGTTATTTCGCCGAATTTATGTTTCTGTGGAGTTGAGAATAATATTTCATTTGTAACGTTTTATTGTTACTTTTGTATGTTTCTTTGTTTTTCTTTTTATTTGAAATCGAGTCAGAGATATTTATTACCAACTTAAAATGTCTATCTAATCAAATCGCCACTGTGATAATTTGACCGTTGTATGAAATTTAGTTGTTTTTTTCCTCACTGACTAATCTAGACTGGTAGAGACTGTCATGTGATATGGTTTCCATGTACGCACAGAAAGCGTCAGTGTGTCCTAACCCCTCAAGTTTTAAAATGTTACCAACAACATTGAATTCGTTTCGAATAAAATAAAGAATACTTTCAAAAAGAAATCAATTTTTCCACCCGGAATCGAATCGAAAAAAGAAAAATACAAACTTAAACTTGTTTATTCACTAAAACAATAAATTATTAATAATAAAATGCTTTTGCAACATACAAAAACCGACTAGGCTTGACACGGATTTGAACGCACATGTCTTTTGGGGGGGTTAGAATTTAATGGAGCTGTGTGTACCACTACTGTACACTTCTGAGGTCCTAGAACTACCCTAAACTAAACAATAACTGTTCTACTACACATATTCGGCGTTTTCGACGAGAAAATCTACGTGTTGATTTTGGAGCGATTAAAACTTTATCGCAGTTTAAGCGCTTTACTGCTGCGGAACAATAAAACTATAAAATAATCCATGAAGCTCCTGCAGCGGCTTCGTAGCGTGTATAAAGCGTAGGTTATATAGATAGCGGAGAAGTTGCGATGGTGGAGTGAATGAAGCCGATAGCTCGGGTTAGTTTTAAGCAGCAACAATCTCGGTTTCAAACTAATACGGTTTACGGTTTTTATTATAACGGTTTATTCCGACGCTGTTGCAAGTGCCAGTGCAGATCACGGAATAACTGGAGAATGCAGGTGGATGGAAAATAAATAATCGGGAACTCAAAACAAATAATAACCACGAAGATATCCCGTAAGTTATAGTGTAAGTTCAGCAACGATCTGTTAAAAAAACCAGCCAAGTGCGAGTCGGACTCGCGCACAAAAGGTTCCGTATTTATAAAAAATACACTTTTTTGTATGGGAGCCCCCTTAAATATTTTTTTTTTTATTCTGTTTTTAGTATTTGTTGTTATAGCGGCCACAGAAATACATAATCTGTAGAAATTTCAACTGGATAACTATCACGGTTCATGAGATACAGCCTGGTGACAGACGGACGGACGGAGGGACTGACGGACGGACGGACAGCGAAGTCTCAGTAATAGGGTCCCGTTTGACCGTTTGGGTACGAAACCCTAAAAACACACATGTATCATCATCATCATCATTTCAGCCCAAAAGACGTCCACTGCTGGGCATAGGCCTCCCCCAAGTGTTGCCACATTGACATTTTGGGGGGTTTTGTCATAATCGCCACGCTTGGCAGGCGGGTTGGCGATCCCAGTACGGTTGTTACAAAAGCACAAAGAACGCTGCTGCCCATTCTCTGGCAAGAGATTCTCACACATGTATGCAGTAGAAATAATGATAAATATTACATTGACAATGACAATGTATCAGTTTGCAGATTCTTCCGTCGACAAGCCCGTTTCTACGGCGGTCATGCTACGCGTGCTGTGTCTGTCCAGCACGCGTAGTAACACAAAATTGAAGCCACCACAACGCAATTCTTATCTACCATAAAATACTTATAAAAATTGGCACTCCACTAGTCTTTATTTCACTAAGATAAACGCCGAGAAAATGCAGCATTTTTTGTTCACGTTTAAAAGCCTTTAGAACTTCATTTCGTTGTACGTTTTAAGAGTGAAGTTGATACTATCGCTTTGTGTTTTGTTCAAGAAGTATTTTGAAGTGAAAAACGCTATGCAAATATTTGGTAGGTACTTTATTACGTTTTTATTGGAATTGACAAGGGTTTCTTTTAAAGTAGATAAAGATCCGCTGGATGCGAGTTGCACGAGACCGGTCAATGGGCGACACTTGGGGTATGCCTATGTCCAGCAGTGGACGTCTTTCGGCTGAAATGATGATGATGATGATGATGAAACGGTTTAATCAACTGTCTTGTCAGATAATATCGATCGTGACCCATTTTAGGTAGATATAATATATCAGCCTAGCCTTTTCTCAAACTATGTTGGGGTCGGCTTCCAGTCTCACCAGATGCAGCTGAGTACCAGTATTTTACATGAAGCGACTGCCTATCTGACCTCCACAACCCAGTAACTGGGTAATACGATACCCCTTGGTAAGACTGGATGTCAGAATTGCGGCTTCTGACTCGTAACGACTGTCACAGATCTACAAATGACAGCCGGGACCAACGGCTTAACGTGCTTTCCGAGGCACGGAGGAAACTCGATATGTAATTATGGTCACCCATCCACAGACCAACCTCGGCAAGCACGGCTTAACCTTAAAGATCGACCTGGGCGGCTGTTATTATTTAGCCACGAGCTCCACGAGATATAATATAATTATGATTATTTGTATTTGACATAATTTTCTGGTGGGTTTATTACAGTTGTCAATAAAACAACTAGATAATAACCAGGTAGGTATAGTCGTTAAAAGATTTAAAAAAAACGCTCATAATTAAAACGGGGTGCAAAATAAAAAAATAAAAATTGAACCAAATCACATTGAGGTGAATTTCTAAATGCCAAGGCTAAAGATATAATATCGCAATATAAAAACTTGGATAGATCTACTTTCAAAGCTAAAGTATATATTACTAAAAAAATCCACCAAAGTCATAATGACAGCTTCAATTTTAAATCCAATGTTTTTCATGTTTATCTTTAAGGCACAAAATCTTTAGAGATAAAGTAAGAAATACAAAGTTTCATCGACTCAGTAAAAATAACGCGTAACGAGATTATTTGGATCCATTTTTGTTAGAGTTCGGGCATCAATCTCTTATCTAGTATAAAGTGCTTGTTCCACTTCAGGCGAAGAGACTTAAGAGCTATCTAGCTATAAGTAACTGTTCCTTTGACGACGTGTTTGTTTGCCATTTCGAGTCCTGTGTGTGGATAATTTTAGTTGATTATGTTGACATTTGTTGTTAGATCAGGTTTCCGACTTCTTGAGGTATAGATTAATAGACGTAAGAAGATCTATTCTGATCTATCTATTATTAGATAAGAAGCTAGGTCTTGATCCGGTTTCTAATATTTCTTTAACGAATATTTAATATAATTTCTCTGAGTTTTTTGTAAATATGAGATTTATTTTACTAATGAGTGGCAAACATAATTCGGAAACCACACCATAATCCAATGCTATAGAGGCGTAAAAAATATCAGAAATTGCTTGGTATAAGAACCTAGAAAGAAATCAAAAGCTGAACTTGGACACGAAACGCTAAACTCCTTTCACATCCACTGACAAGCAACCTATGCAACAAAAAAAAACATACACATATAAAAGGACGACAGAAAAGGTACTCGGTTCGGGTTGGTCGTTTCCTATGGAGAAGAACCGGCAAGAAACTCCTCTCTCTCTGGTGATGTTCCTTTCAATATTTTTAAATGTCAGATTCACCTCGCCAATCGCTAGCAGTGTAACCACCGCACAACATTGCAAGGAGTACATCACGGTGGTATCTAGCTAATAAACCGGGGTTAGCCGGGTAAGATTGGATCGCACGTAACGACTGGGTTCGCACGGTTATATAGCTGGTAGGCTTAACCAGTTTGATCTTCATCTGATTGGGGAATTCTAGACCGAGTGGTTACTTAGTACGTCTGGGTAGGAATGTGGTATTATGTACTTGGAATAACGAACATTGGTTGGTACTTGATGAAAGTTGTTTGTCTTAGACCACTGAAGGATTAACCGTTTTCGTAAAGTGACTTTTGTTCTCGTGAATACTAATCGCTAAATCTCGGAGTGGAATTCACTTTCGAAATTGAACGCGGTCAGCACACATGTAGACTGCGTTCAAGAGCTGTCATATGTCTGTGTCAGTATTCCGTATCCGTACCAACGACTCTCACAGCTCGTGAACATGGTTTAACTACGTAATTTTGAAAGATATTGTAGTAGGTAGGTACATTATTTTCATGTGGAAAGGATGAGTGAAAGCGACTTACAAAAGGCATTTACGAGGCAGATGTAAGTGGGACAACTCCGGGAAGGGACAGCCTAGAAGTACTGTATACACTGACCATATTAGTGAGGTTCTTCGGAAAGACCAGGTGCGTAGTATTCGCGTGCGTGTATATGACCAGGTGGCCCACCATGACGTCTTAAAACTTTATTGTTTGAATCCTTTTCCAGTGTGTGAAAGAGATGGCGCTAGACATCCTGTACAGCTCTGTCTCTTTCCCACACTGGAGTAAGAGTAAAACAATATTGCTTTAAGACGTCATGGTAGGCCAGCAGATGTATGAACGTGGACGACGTTATAGGTGGCGTTCTGTGGCTTTTGCCTACCCCCAATGGAAAAACGCGTCAGTTTAGGGTATGTCTATGTATTGACATTATTTCTCAAAGTACAGTCATTGGTTCGGCTTATACTACAGACACATTTTGACAGAAAAAGGAGTAGATTTTTATCTTTTTAAGTCGTTGGCTAGCCGCCGCTGTGCTGGCCGTACACTGAGCTCAACTTGCTCGCTGCTGGCAGCAATAATATTTATTCAGCCACAGTTTTAAAACGATGAACAATGTCTCAAGTATTTTTAAACCCAAGCTTGTAGCAATCGAATCGTAACAAAAACTATCCAGTTCTATTTGAAAATTCCCCACAGAAATATCCAATATCCTTTTGTAGAAACCCGCTTGCAACAAACTCGATGAATTTGTTCAAAGAGAGATTACTAATGAGCACATTATTATGTAACCCTGTGATTTTCTTTTGTTACCTGTTCTCAAACACAGCTTTTATAGGGTGTGTGTGAGTGTGTGTTTGTGTGTGAGTAAATGTGCAATTTATCAACCCGAACACGAATAGAAGGGAAGCCCCAAAACTTTGATTATTGGTCGTATTCTTTGACGCGCGTGGTTGAAATTTCAATTGTATGTTACTTTTAGCAAAGGAAAAGGGATGGCTAAGTAATTCTAGTCACTCTTTCATTTCCCTGTGCAGAGTATTTGACAGCAACATAGCATAACATCACGCCTGTAATCCCCGAGGGGTTAAGCAGAGTTATGTTTAAGTTCTATGTTATAGGGGGCGAGCGTATTGCTATCAACTGGGCACAAATCCAGACTAAGTGGCAGCTACTGGGAAAAACCCAATAATACTTTGCTCGAGCCGGGAATCGAACCTAGGACCTCATGGTCAGCAGTTGCGGTTGCGACCACTTGACCAACGAGGCATTATTTGACACTAAAAATATTAATTTTCATAAAAAAATCTTCTAAACAAATATTATAAAGAGGAAAGATTTGATTGTTTGTTTATTTGTTTGGTCGTTTGTTTGCATTGAATAGGCTCCGAAACTACTGGTCCGATTTGAAAAATTCTTTCAGTGGTATATAGCCCATTTATCGAGGAAGGCTATATATCATAACGCTACGACCAATAGGAGTGGAGCAGCAATGAAAAATGTTGCGAAAACGGGGAAAATGTGACGCAAACGAAGTTGTGCCGGACAGTTAGTAATGAATATATCAAATAAATCCGGTCAGTAATATTGTCAGTCAACCTGTCAGTCTGTAAACTTTTGGGATAATTTTCGACATCAAAATATTTACTTTCACAATAATATTATAATGTGAGTTAATAATTGATATACAGTTTTCACTACAGCTATTTCAGCACAGCTTGTAAATAGTAGGTAATAGCTGTACCAATAAGACTAGTTAAATTAATTTAATGAAACAATACAACGTTATAGAACATCGAGTAGCACCTGTTCCTTGCTCACGAGATGTATTGCCGTATTCCATCACTGTAATCTGTTAATGTATCTTATCTGCAGGATATATACCTACGTATCAGGTGTAGCAGAAGTTAGGAAATAATTCTGCTGGTAAAACACCACCTTAAGGGCAGTTTCATCATCCAACTGACCCTTATCAGTCCGAAACTGAGTGTGAGGTGCACAGACAGAAATACCGGATGGCAAACTCCAATAACACTGGCTAACCGTGAAATCAAACTTAGAAGAGCTCCTGCTCAACAGTATATAGCACTTTGCGACCACGAAACCTGCCATTCAATTGCGTCACACTGGGAATGCATGGATAAATTATATGGGTACAGTGGGATCCTCATTTGGTATATTTTAAAAGCATTTACACCTTGCGGCATTTCATACAAACTTTCAAGTCCTTATTTTCCAGAATGACTGGAGCGATTTCAATAAAATTTAATACGCATAAGCAAGATACCTAGGACTAAAAAGTTACTAAAAACATTTCTGAAATGTCCTTTAAAAATATTATTTATATTTATAAAGAAATATGTTTCTATAGATAATTTATTATCGGTCTAATTTAGCACTATAACACTATTTTTCGAAAATGTTTTTGAATTTTTTTTTAGACCTACGTTTTCTACTTAAGCGTATGAAGTTTCATTAGAATCGGTTCTGTCATTTCGGAAAATAAGGACTTGAAATGTCGTAAGACGCAAACGCTCATAAGGTTCGACCAAACCGAGTAACTTGAAATCCGGACCGGGATCTGGACACAGGACAGTTAATGTATTGGAATATCTGTCCAAGTCCAGTGTCCGCTTGGCTCTTAAAGATTGCGATTATGTTTTAACAGCTTATGACGGAAGTATCTTAAATGACGGTATTTATTTTATTTATTTATATGTATATCAGGAACAATTAATATTGTGTTTGATACATTACTTTGATTGATTGCGAAATGGTAGTATAATTTTGTTCGAACACAGTAAACAGCTAGCAGAAGATAGTTATATTTCAGAACATAATAATATTTCTGTCGTTTGCAAATAGCGTGGGAGGACAAATAGATGACACTTTCACACATTTACATGTAGTAGGAAAGCTAAATAAACACACATATTTTCTATTACGCACTCCTCCTTTTTCCTTTAGAGTAAATACTAATAAAAATGTTTACCCATACCCGATTTCAGATGAGTTAGAAAATGAGTTCTAGATATCATATTTACTCAGTGTTCTCAACAGATTTTGCGATAGTAATTTTAATTTGACATTTAAATTTATAGACGCGATAAATGCTTCAGTTGAAAAAGTCAACAGATAAGTTATAAGGCTTGCTACAAAATAGGAATATTGATACCGGCTGATGTTCGCGACTTCGTTCGCCTGGACATTTTGATGGTATGTGAGAGGAAAAAGGAGCACTGTGCTATTCCAGACTATAATCGATCTTTGTGCCAAATTTCATCCAGACCCGTTCAACAAACATCCATCCAAACTTTCACATTTATAATACCTCTGAGATTATTGCGAACCGTCCCTGATTCGTACGGTTTTCACAATTTCAGCATATCAAAAACTCGTTAATCCGTTCCTATCGTTTAGAAGAAAACCATAGTTACACAGACAGCCGCAAATACTGACTTTAAGATGTATGGAAGACGTTCAATATGTACATCGTTTGTTAGAACATATTTCACGATACTTCGGCATGAAAATCAATGAACCGCTATAGGTACCTGTATCTCAGTCGTGAGACTCGGCTAAGGTTGACTGACGATGTTATTTCGTGAGCTCAAATCATATCCCTTTGAACTCCTATTTATCGTAATGTACTTAGAGATTTATAAACAAGGTAAAGAGGGTTCAAGGTATAGTATGCTGCATGAATTCCTCGTCGAGTCATTTTTGTTGGTTTCGCCTAAACTATAATAATAATATTATAAAGAGGAAAAATTTGATTGTTTGTTTGTTACGATTTAACTCAAAAACTTCACAACCGATTTTTTTAGTTCTTCCACCATTAGAAAGCTACATCTTTACCGAGAAACATAGGCTATATTATATCACAATTTTCGTGGACGAAGTCGCGGGAAAAGTGCTAGTACAACATAACGCCGGTAGTCACCGGAGGATTAGGCAAAAATGTTTCTAATAGTGCACCCATACTTCGTCAGTTATGTCTAAGTTCAATGTCAATTTTATCTAAGTTCCATGTAATAGTGGGCGAGCCTATTGCATTCAATCGGGCACGATCCCAAACTCCATGACTGCTACTGAAAAATCCTTGTTTGTGAAATTCAATAACTCTTTGCCCGATTTTCTGAAGTCGTTGACAAAAAAGTCAATGAAATTTTACGTTTATTTTTTTTCTCTACAATTAATCGTTTCATCTTTTAGCTACAAAGAGTCACAATCGGTTCACGCCCGTGAATTGGTTAATACGTACCTGTGACGTCATTTTCTCCAATTGCGTGATCTGATACATTAGGAGCAAATCTGCGCAGTTAGCTCGGGTCTTTGCCAAGGCCAGTTGAGGTTCTTGTTAGTCTTCGAGACATGAGTCTTAGATCCTTGGCCGAGAATCTAAGTTGTTTACTACTAAAATAATAGGGAAGAAGACTTCCTAAATTGATAAGAAATTAATCCAGGGCTTAAAAATATTAATATTCGAAACTTTAGAAGACAAGTCTAAATAGTCAATGTCACAGTGTGTTCCTTGTGTGCAAGATAAAAAAATGTTAATATAATTTAATCTCACTTGAAATCGAAATCTCAATTGTTGCAGATATTTCCTTATTTTACCAATGATATTTTAGAGATAATATTTTTGTGTTTTTTTCGATACCTTCTACAAAAAAGAGCTGTGTACTTTAAAAACGATTTCATAATAAAATTAAGAAAGTGTATTTTCCGTCTCTACCAACCAGCGCACATAACTCGATAGTGTTTTGTTATTCAATCGCATACTAAAACCTGTTTTTTTTCTTTTGTCCCCAGATAGTGCGACCAAACAGAGAAGCCATGTGTTATTTCAGCATTATAGTGATAATATTCGATAGTTCTGTGTTGTGAAGTGGCTGTGGTGTGAAATCTCCGACATGCATTGGAGGCGGGACGTTCATTTGTTGCTGCTGATCACCCAACTGTCTGGAGTCATATTGGGTGAGTTAACTTAATATTATTTTTGTAATAAAAAAAAAAAATTAAGGTCATTGCAGGTCAGTCTTAGGTACAACCTAAGACTGACCTGCAATGACCTTAATATTTTTTGTTGATTAAAATATGATTCGTTACCGTAACAATTATGTATTTACCGAAATAAAATTATTTAAAATCATCGATTACGACGAATCGATTAAGACGATTATCAAGTCGTCGACGTACCCAAAAATACAGTCGTCGCTGGTAGTAGTAAACTCGAAATTAACGATCATATCAGTAAGGCGTTGCATAACCTTTTCAGCTGGTAACACCACGTGCCATAGTTCAGAAGATAAAGGTTCCAGAAGATAAAGGACTAGTAACAGGCATGCGTCTCATAAGGATACTATTATTTATAGCGGTATCCTTATGAGACGCATGCCTGTTACTAGTCCTTTATCTTCTGGAACCTTTATCTTCTGAACCATGGCACGTGGTGTTACTAGCTGAAAAGGTTCCAGAAGATAAAGGACTAGTAACAAGCATGCGTCTCTCGCATTCATTTAATCTCATTGAAAGATTTTTTCCTTAGAAATACAGGGTTGTTACCACGGATTTACTGCCATTCTAGACCTAACACAGCTGATTATTTCTTAATAACCGATCAACATCTACTCTACGTTGTTTTGGTGTTGGGTCTATTATCATGTGCTATGGTACTTAGTCATGGAGTTTCTTGCCGGTTCTTCTCCATAGGAAACGACCAACCCGAACCGTGCACATTTTTGTCGAATTTATATAAGTGCCCGTGTAGGCCTATGTAAAATAAAAATATTTTGATTTCATTGATTTGATTTGAATCTAATTATATATATTTTTTCTTTAATTGTGTTTCGTATTTATGTAGGTACGGGTTTTGTAGTATCAGTAAGTTAAAAAAAATCTACCAATCTTGGCGATATTTTCCTTAATAATGCCATTAGGAAAATACCACTACGATTGGTAGATTTTTTTAGCAATTTTTTTTTTTTGGGAATGGCATCTCGCAGTTCAACCTAGGAGGTTGTCGTCTGCTTAACCGGACTATCCTGTGGGTGCCTTAAGAGTAAGGCATCCAGTCAGGGCATAAAACTTACATACTAAGCGACTACACGCTAAGGGCACCCTCTGTGGGGTACGAGCTTCGGCTTAGGGCGTCGCTGGGGGAGGACTGCATGAGGACAGGCTGGATCTGAATGATATCATTATTTAGGGGCTGATTTAAAACTACTGGCACAGCATCACGGGCTGGCTCGAGCGAGGGTCGGGGAAGCGGTTGAAATTATTTGAGCAAAATGTTTTTTGAACATTATTAATTTGTTAAGTTTCATGAACAAAATTTATCACGATGAGGTTTGAAGTTAATTAACTCCAAAACTGATCATAAAAGCGCGCAGGTTTTTTAATTAGGTACACACATATTTATGTAATTTTAAACCCTTCAATTTGGAAAACTGAAAGTAATTGGCATGGTTGGTGTAGACAAAATTAAATAAAACAAAATATCAGGTTAATTTAAATTAACTCATTAGTCTAACCAAAATTTGCTTCATTTTAGATAATCCAACTTAACAAACTTAACATAATATCACGCCTAATCCCCGAAGGGTTAAGCAGCGGTGTACCTAGAAAAGAACACCCACATTTCGCCGGGTATGTTTAAGCCCCATGTAATAGAGTGCGAGCCTATTGCCATCCACCGGGCGTTGCTCCTACTGAGAAATTTATGATGGAAATTCCCGACCCGTGAGTCGAACCCAAGATCGCTCAGCAGTCGCAGTTGCGACCACTAGACCACCGATTCATTTAAAATAAAAATGTAAGTCTAACAGAAACCAAAGCTAAGCTTATTCCAATCACTACCACTTAATCAAAGCTCCCAATTCTATTAATAACACTTAACTCCTTATCCAATTATTTACTACCAAGTTATCGAACATATATAGGTTCTAAATACAGCTCCTATTAAGAGCGTTTACGCCTAACGACATTTCATACAAACTTTGAAGTTCTTATTTTCGAAATGACTGAACCGATTTTAATGACACTTCATTGGAATAAGCAGGATATGTAGGTAAAAAAAAATCGACAAATAGTCATCATCAGCCTATAATGTTCCCACTGCTGGGACACAGGCCTCCTCTCAATGAGAGGGATTGGGCTTTAATAAACCACGCGGGCCCAGTGCGGGTTGGTAGATGTCACATGTCTTCGAATTTTTAGTTCTAGGATATGCCGGTTTCCTCACGATGTTTTCCTTCACTGTTTTGAGAGAAGCGGTGATGAAATAAATTACACAAAGTAATGCGCCTGCCTGGGTTTGAACCTACGACTTACTGCTCATAAGTCGGGGCTGCCACCACTGGGCCACCGCTGCTCTCCCGAAAAATTGTGATACAGCTATATTAGAACGATTGTAAATTATCTATAGAAACCGAAATTTCCAATTATCTTCTTTTTTAAAAGACATTTCGAAGAGATTCATTAATTAGACCTATGTATCCTGCTTGTGCTTATGAAGTTTCATTAAAATCTGTTCAGAAATTTCGGAAAATAAGGACTTGAAAGTTTGTATGAAATGCCGTGAGTTGTAAACGCTCTTAAGTCGCTTGAACGTCCATACATACTATATTTGTATGTGTACTACGACATACAACAACTAGTACACTGGTCGAACGTGGTAATACGTTTCAAGTTTATAGAGTTAACTGTTAACACGATGTAAACAATTACTGGTGATACCTTGGTGATAGACCCGGGATTAAATTCGATAAAGTTGTTAACTTAGATCTAGGATAAGCCGTGCTTGCCGAGCTTGGTCCGTGGATGGGTGACCATAATTACATACCGAGTTTCTTCCGTGCATCGGCAAGCACATTAAGCCGTTGGTCCCGGCTGTCATTTGTAGATCTTTAACAGTCGTTACGAGTAGTCAGAAGCCAAAAGTCTGACATCCAGTCTTACCAAGGGGTATCGTATTACCCAGTTACTGGGTTGTGGAGGTCAGATAGGCAGTCCTGCCATGTAAAATACTGGTACTCAGCTGCACCCGGATAGACTGGAAGCCGACTCCAATATAGTTACGGAAAAGGCTAGGCAGATGATGATGTTGAGATAGATCGTGAAAAGTAATCGTATTTTTTAGGAATTTTTATCCTCATATTCTTGGCCTTGCCGCATATTACTCGAGGAACTTGTGACTAAATTATAGCAGCCGCTCCGGTTTATCTTCAGGTTAAGCCACGCTGGCTTTAATTGGTCCGGCGATGGGTAACCACCCATTATATACCGAGTTTCCTGTTTCCTACCTTGGAAAACACGTTAAACCATTGGCCCTGGCTGTCATTTGTAGATCTTTGACAGTTTTTGCAGGTATTCAGTGGCTCGTAAGTTTGATAGCCAGTCTTTCCAAGGGGTATCACATTACTCGTTATTAACTGGTTTGTAGAAGTTAGGTAGGCGATCGCTTCATGGAAAATACTGGTATTCAGCTGCATCCAGTTAGACTGGAAGCCGACCCCAACATAGATAGTTGAGAAAAAGCTAGGCAGATAAGTGCCAAATATTACTCGACGCAACACGTATTTTTCTAGGAACTTTGAAATACAAATATTTAATTCACTGGCCAAATTGCAATAATTATTGCCAAATTTGCAGAAATATCATTTTTCCAACTATTTGAACATAGTGTAAGAGATGTACGGGGGAACTAGAGAGTGTATATTAATTTCCGCACACACGGCACAGTATGATCACGTAATAACAATGTCTTATGAAGGTAGGTTAACTTCGTAAGACAGTTAATAAAATTAATTAAATTTAGCTGCAGCTATTAATATAATTCGGAACGTTGGAAATTTTGATTTCAGTACTAAAATTAAAATAGCACGTTAATTTGATTGCACTTGAAAATTAATGTGTGGTCGCATTTTAGAGTGCTATTCGTTTTGAAGCTAATATTTTAATTGAAATTTATAACGTCATTACTGAGTTCATTTCGTTTTCTCACATTGCAAAATATATACAATTATTTTAAGCACCTATATATCTATGGTAGGTAAAAAGAAGCATACTTCTTAAAATACACACATATTTAACTCGTGAAAAAGAAATATAACATTAGATAGAATAGTTCAATGTTGATAATTAATTAAATCTATAATTACATAACGAGTTTCCTCCGTGCCGCAGTAGACCCAGGATATAATTCGGTAAAGTTTTTGACATAGATCTAGGATAAGCCGTGCTTGCCGAGGTTGGTCCGTGGATGGGTGACCATAATTACATACAGAGTTTCCTCCGTGCCTCGGAAAGCACGTTAAGCCGTTGGTCCCGGCAGTCACTTGTAGATCTTTGACAGTCGTTACGAGTAGTCATAAGCCAAAAATCTGACATCCAGTCTCTTACCAAGGGGTATATCGTATTACCCAGTTACTGGGTTGTGGAGGTCAGGTAGGCAGTCGCTTCATGTAAAATACTGGTACTCAGCCGCATCCGGTTAAACTGGAAGCCGACCCCACGATAGTTTGGGAAAAGGCTAGGCAGATGAATATGAAATCAATGTCTATATGAAGTTTTTTTTTCGATATCATTGCAAAAGTTGTGTCATATGATGGGCGTCTAGCTGCTTCTAGCACTTCCTTGGCAGATCATCATCATTCTCTTGCTCTTATCACAATCCACATTAACTCACATCAATTGCTGCCGTGCCTGTATTTTGTTTGTACTATTGTTACTTTTTACTGCCCACAAATTCATCAATGTTGATTCGGTTTGAGTACATCGAGTATATTGTCACCTTCTCCCTTTTGACTTAAAGTATGTGATGAATTATTGTACATCTGAGCAGGTACAAAATATATATTAAGGTAAAGTAAATGAGTTTATAGAAATAAAGCACAGTTAATTGTATCTATATTAGAAAAGTATTTTTTACTTTGAAAAATTAATTTTACAAATCGGTTGCCTGTTGCCATGAGAAGGTAAAAGGTTTTGATGGCTAGAATGACAGCTAAGCCATGAAAGGGCGGGAATCTATGACATTTGTTGCGTTCCATTTCTTACACTAAGCGCGCACTACGAAACGACGACGGCTTAGTCGTTAAATGCCCAATTCGTAAAATGCCCAACAGCTTGAAAAAGGGCTAATTCGCTAAATACCTAGTTTTGAAAATACCTATTTCTTGAAAAGCCTAATTCTTAAAAGGCCCAATTCTCAAAAAGTCCAATTCTTAAAAATCCCAATTCTTAGAAAGCCAAATACTTAAAAAGACCAATTCAAGACGTTGCGATTTTTAAAATGTAAATTGAAATCCCAGACTGGTTCGTGAAATTAGAGACGATTTCTTTTGCAGTGCGTGGACTGTAGTATATTGACATTGTTCTCAGATTGAAAATTATTTCCCGCAACGATAAAATTTCGTAGTTCACGCTTAGCCTTATTTTTCATTACCTTTTATCTCAAAAAGTTAAGCAAAAACACACCCTATTTTATTTAAATTCCCAGACGAACGTACAAAAATAAAAGTAGACAAAACACCGGGGTCAATGAACCACTTAATTTCAGTACATTTACTGTGAAGAACATCCTTTTAATTAATTCTTTCAGTTACTTTTGAGCTTTTAAAGTTTATTTTACTTTGGGGTTAAGATAAACAATAAACCAAGTTTTTAACTAGCGCTTTAGTTTGCGGTTTTTGCAGTTATTAATGTTGTTACCTTGTAACAATAAAAAATGGATAAACTTTGATATGAGAATTATGTTACGTTTAAAAACTATGAGACATTTGACGCTAAAAACCTTACCACGTACTCAGTACATCATTCTGAACCAAATAGAAATAAAATAAAAACTGTACAATTGCGAATCGGATTCGCCCACCGAAGGTTCCGTAGAAATTCATCATCATCATCATTTCAGCCCAAAAGACGTCCACTGCTGGACAAAGGCCTCCCCCAAGTGTGGCCACATTGACATTTTGGGGGGTTTTGCCATAATCGCCACGTTTGGCAGGCGGGTTGGCGATCGCAGTACGGTTGTTACAAAAGCACAGAGAACGCTGCTGCCCATTCTCTGGCAAGTCCTTTAGTCGCCTCTTACGACACCCACGGGAAGATATGGGATGGTGCTATTCTTTACGTCCGACACCATACAGAGCACGCAGCCGTAGAAATTCATTTTTGTTTAATTAAATCATACATTTTTTTATGTTTTAATTACAAATGTACAGTTTTCACATTTTTCCCTGTATTTGTAGTATAAGACGATATTACTTGCCAAATTTCATAGTTCTATGTCAACGGGAAGTACCCGATACATTTTGATTCCTTGAGAGTGTCGAAACATAATTTTTTTTCCGGCAGAATCAGCTGTATCTTCTTTTTACGCTAACTCTGAATTTTGATTTCTTCACAGCTTAAAGGGACTGTAAATCTACATATATAGTTTTAACTTCAACTTGATATACACGGGTTGCCGAGATAAAGGGTCTTGACGTACAAACAGACGGACAACAAAGTGATTCTCAACGACCTTTCGGGATAAATAGTTATAATCCTGGCTAAAACTTTAATTTCGTCCATATCGTACAAAGAGCTCAGGAGACGAACAAAAGAACATTGCCAATGTGAACACGTCTGCCGATACACAAACTTGACACTCACGTACATTCGTCCATGCAAACTTTCTTGAGCTTCTAATAAAATTTATTCGTACGTCTGTTGGTACCATTAGCAAGTTTTGTGACTTTCTACTAAGTATAGATATGGATAATCTTCATAATTCGTATGGACTACCATACTACCGTAGAAAGTTTGTGATGATTTTTTTGTGTAGGTACTTATGCAAAGAGCTAACAAAGTGAGACAAAACTCACTACTCTGAGATCGTGTGTGTTTTTTAACACACACATTTATAACTTACGCATAACTTTTACGCGTTTTTTTTGTATGACATGGGATTTTTCCCATGTCATACAAAAAAAAACTACAGAAAGAAAAACTACAGAAAGCATCATGCAACTACTTCAGGCATCATAAGTGGTCCACTTGCTCACGTTTTTGTGAATAATTTTGTTATATTTGCAACCTTTTTTATCATGATCATTACAGGACATCCCTATACGGCGTGGTCCTTAACCAAAGTATATTTAATAACTTTTTTAAGTGACGTAACACATACAATATTATTTTTGTGTAATCATTCAGAGAGCAGGAAAATAAATCGATCCTGTCAGCAGTGACATTCAGTGCGTGCAAGGCGCAGGTCAGTGTCGGTTTCCTGAGCAAGTTGGTACAGAAATAAAAAAATGTAGGAAATACATGTAGTTAAAAAAAAAACCGGCCAATTGCGAGTTGAACTCGCGCACGAAGGGTTCCGTACCATTAGGTATCTAAAAAAACGAGCAAAAAATCACTTTTTTGTATGGGAGCCCCCGTAAATATTTTTTTTTCTGTTTTTATTTGTTGTCACTACATAGTCTGTAGAAATTTCAACTGGCTAACTATCACGGTTCACGAGATACTGCCTGGTGACAGACGGACGGACAGACGAATGGACAGACAGCGAAGTCTCATTAATAAGGTCCCGTTTGACCCTTTGGGTACGGAACCTTAAACAGCCTCTCAATGAATCGTCATGACTAAAAAAAACTGGCACTAACGAATTTTGTTGCGTATTCATTGACTTTATTGCTTGGTGCGAACCGATTATGCAAATACCTGAATACATATACATATATTTTACATAAATTATCTAGAACAGATTTTGCTAAGGGAATCTAACGGTGTGTTGGAAATACGGTTTTAATATGAAAGCAGTTTGTTGCATACACGTACCTAATTTTAAAACCAGGCATTGTGCTGCCACACCACGTACACTGCCGTTGCAATGTCAGCAAATCGGAAAGGGTCCGGGACGGCCGATTCCTGCCAGGGCTGCGGGAGTGTTCGAAAGACATACCGTGGCCCTGGAACACAAAGGGCTAAGAAGGATCATGGATGGGTTTAGTCAGTACAAGTCTGACACTTCCTTCCGCTCCGCCCAGAGCAGGAGGCGTCATTTGATGATTTCCAATCCGTTAAAAAAAATATGCTGTCAGCAACGGCAGTATACGTAAGCCAGAATACTACACTATACAATATGCTCTATGCTGTCTATATACTATGCTGGGTGAAGCAGTCGGCTTGTGTACGTTGCTGGTTTATTCTTAGAATAACTTACTATTATTATAAATACATAATACACAGAACTGACGTCATGGTTTAAGCTTCGTCTCTGCTAAGACGGGTTCAAAAATACTTTTTTGATTGATAAGTACTTTCTAAGTTTATCTTGGATATCATTAACGTCGCCGAAGATCATGTGGAAACCTGAACTTACAATCATTATTAATATAAGATTGGTAATCGCAAATCCACGGATGAAGAGGGAGAGGAAGACCAAGGAAACGATGGATGCACTGTGTGAGGAATGCTCAGAAAGAAAAAGAGGTAAATGATAGCTTGAAGGATCATCGAGGAAAATGGAAGAAAAAAACGTGTTGCGCCGTTACCCCAAGCAATACGGGAGAAGGGCAGGAAGACGATGAATCTCAAATCCACCTTGAGCAAGTGTTAGAATGGTAAGCTTACTTTATTTAAAGTGCAATTTTTTTATCTTGCTCTCTGAATAGCAGTAGAATTAACCAAGGCCAATTTTTACTTTTCTGAACAAAAGAAAACTGAAGCCACCGAAATGCAACTAATTTTAGCCTAACTTCGGAGAAAAGAAGAACCCAAATTAATTACGGAACTTTTCTGCCGCTCAAATGAAACGCATTTTTCTCTTTTATGGCGAAACTTTGGGAAAATCAATGGAGTTCGCGAAACTATTTGCGATGTCAATGTGGGGTAAACTTGTTCGTTCCGGTTTAATAATTCATTGGGTACCTGTGACGACTGACGAGTGACGAGACGAGGGTAACGGGTTGCCTAGCAACGCGTAATGTTATTAAGCGAGAAACACCGTAAGGTAATTGCTACTCGTGGGACCTATTAAACTTCCTTCAGATCATAAGCAAGTAATATGTTATGGATTGTTTGTTTTGACTGTTTTCGGTCGTACTCGTTAAAGGGGAAATACACTATTATAAATAAATAAAATAAATTAAATTTTATTTCCGACTAAAGTCCATAGTTTTCTTAGTATTTTAGTGTTAGTAATAACGATACCTACTTAAGTAACTAGGTTAGTATTGTATATCTATTTATATTGTTAGTGTTTACAACAATTATTATTTATTTAGACCTGTCCCCATACCCCATAGATATGGGGAACTTTTTTGTGTTTCCGAATGCTTACAATATCTTCAACAAAGTTAGAGTGAACAGGCTTCTTTTGGGTAAGCTCGTACTATCGTCGACTTTGTCTCTGTCATCTCTGGACCTAGACTAGAGTCCAGAGCAAAGCCTTCGCAAATAATAATAAAAAAGATATACTATCTACAGACCATTCTAGGAAAGGGATTGAAAAGGGTCCAAAGAAAAAAAAAATTACCGATAAAGTCCAGGGTCGATGGACTTTCGGGACTGGGACCGCGGTCCCGGATTACACCAATAAATACAGTAATTATTTATGAGCAAAAGTTTCATTCATTGGTTTTTTTTTTAAGTCACATACTACGAGGTTATGGTTAACTGAGTATTAAAAGGTATTTTTTTTCTTCATATGGATTTTATGCATCATTTCTGTACTCAACATTAATGATATACAGTCTGAGGATAGTGGTCTGGTCTCCGCTGGGTGGGAGGGAGTGGGTATTGATCCATCAAGCGGTTTCCTGGATGTCTTTTTTTTTTGCGGATGGAAACCCTCTAATGACCTCTCCTACTCTGCGCGGTGCGGAAGGGAGTGTCAGACTTGTACTGACTAAAACTCATCCATGTTCCTTCTTAGCCCTTTGTGTTCCAGGGCCACGGTATCTTTTGCGAACAGTCCCGGAGTCCTCGCAGGATCCATGATGTCTTTGGATATGCTTTTCGTCACGTTATATTTATTCACCGTTTTAAGAGCAATGCTGATTTTAAAATTACAAACACAAAGTAATGTGCAGGGCTGGGTTAGAATCCACGACAAAGCACGCCGTCACTATTGAACTACCGTTACTCAAAACCTAAAAATGAAGACGAACAATTATTTTATCATCACCGTTTCCTTTAAACCTGAACCTAATCATGCAAATCTTAAGTCACATTTTCCCACATGCAGGTGTTACGTGAGACCTAATTACCTACTCGTACGCCACAAGAAACTTTGCCAGCATTATCGAATTTTGAGTTCTTGTATGTTCCTGGCTCCTGTTCTCAAGAGAACTTTGTCTGGCTGGTGATAAAATTACTGGCAATTTATTTCCAGAGACTGGCCATTTGCAACAGCCGCGCGTTTCCTTCAAGAAGAGATTTTGGAGAATCTTTAAGAATAAGTCTTGGGCTTCTGGAATTTTAAGTAGTTTGAATCGGGTTTTAAAGTCTTGCATTATAAATCTTGCGGAAATGAGGTTTTGATTCGTGGTCATTGGTGTGACTTGGTTATCTATAGGTGTTTGTGATTGCTTTCTTGTGTGAGGTCAGGAACTTCAGCAGGGACTCTTCAATGAATGATTTAATATTTATCTTAATAATACTTTGATTTATTTTACTTTGTAACAATAAAATTAGGAGGTAAGTAGATGTAATGAAGCGACTAGTACAACGCGCTGTCGATGCCGAGTGCCGAGCCGCGGCGGCGACGCGCGCGCGGCACGTTCCTGCCCCCTCTCCCTGAGCTTGCGTTCCCCGCGTTCGCCTGGTCAGCTGTTGTGGTGTCACGACGTAGACGCGTGAACATGGCCCCCGCCTTGGAAGCACCCGCTTCCAATGGAGTGCAGTGGTGCCACGGAGTTGCTCAGGAACGTCCCACATCATCATCGGGTAGTAATGGACATAGCTTGGTGTACGCTCGTCGGATCAGCCCAGTCGCTGTTTTGATGTCGGCGACTCTGGAGATACCATCGTTTCCGGGGAAGGTGGTCGTGACTCTGCCGAGGCGCCACTTGAGTGGTGGCAAGTTGTCCTCTTTTATAAGAACAAGAGTGTTAGGTTTGATGTCTTGTTCTTTATTTTTCCATTTAGTTCTCGTCTGAAGCTCAGTAATGTATTCTTTCGTCCATCTCTGCCAGAAGTGCTGTCTTAATTGTTCCACTCTTGCGTAACGAGACAAGCGTAGTGTTGGCGTAGTGGTGAGGTCATCAGAGGCAGCTGCAGTGAGTGGTCGGCCGATGAGAAAATGCGCCGGCGTCAGTGGGAGTGAGTCGGTAGGATCAGAGGACAAAGGGGATATAGGACGTGAGTTCAGAATAGACTCGATTAATGCTAAAACTGTACTGAACTCTTCGTAAGTTAAATGAGCGTTACCCACCACTCGACGGAGATGGTATTTGCAAGACTTGATCCCCGCCTCCCAATAGCCACCGAATTGGGGCGCGTACGGCGGAATGAATGAGAACCTAATACTTTCGTTAGCTGTATAGTTGATAATAGAATTATAGTTATTATTTAAGAACGAACTAAATTCCCTTGCAGCTCCTACGAAGGTTTTCCCATTATCAGAGAATATCTGTGCAGGTTTGCCTCGTCTAGATATGAACCTTTTTAGAGCGAGTATATAGGCTTCGGTAGTAAGACTAGTGACTAATTCCAAATGAATGGCCCTCGTTGAAAAACATATAAACAAACAAATGTAGCATTTTTCCAGTTTAGCTCCTCTCCCTTTACGGCTAAGCATGAACAGTGGTCCGGCGTAGTCTACACCGCAGCGATAGAATGGAAACTCTGATTCTAATCTCTCTACTGGTAAGTTGCCCATCTGAGCCTTTATTGTTTTACCTTTTATTCGGTTGCAGACAACACATCCACGGGTTATCTTTCTAGACAAATTTCTACCGCCTACTGGCCACCACTTTTCTCGTAAAGTGGATAAAAGTAGTTGAGGCCCAGCGTGCAGTAAACGGTGGTGTTCGTATTTGAATAAAAGTAACGTGAAGTTATGTTTACTGGACAACACTATAGGATGTTTCTTATCGAAACCGAAGTCAAGAGAATTTTTAATTCTACCGCCGACTCTCATAAGGCCCTGTTCGTCTAAGAACAAATTAAGACCAGATAAGTTACGATTAGATTTTATTGGTAAGTTATTTTTTAAACGTTCATAATCACAAGGAAAAGATTCCTTTTGTGACAAGCGAGACAAAGTTATCATGGAGTTATTTAACTCCACAGATGATAATGCGCCGAGCGCACGGTTTGACTTTAATTTAATTCGTGTATTTGAAATAAAGCGCAACACATACGTCATTGTGCGTTTTAAACGATTTAAAGAGGAAAATCTATGAAATAAGTTTAAGTCTGTATCTACTTGACATTCCATTGCAACCGTTTTTAATTTAAGCTCGGGCAATTCATTGAAATTAATATTGCGACAGACAGTCGTAAGACCTTTTTCCCAATTTGAATTAGGTTCACGTAAACAACTAGGGCCGTGCCACCATAAATCGGATTTTTGAAGCGCATCTATAGGGGCACCGCGCGAGAGTAAGTCTGCTGGATTATGTTTACCATTTATGTGTAACCATATACATCTTTCAGTGAGCTCATTTATTTCTACGACCCTGTTCTGAACAAACGGTTTTAAAGAACTCGGTGTAATGTTCAACCAACCTAACACTGTTGTTGAGTCAGACCATAAATAAACCTTGTCAAAGTTAATTTTAAGCGCCTTAATTATTTTGCTATATAATCTCGCACCTAATAATGCACCGCATAACTCAAGACGCGGAATACTAACCGGTTTTATCGGAGCTACCTTGCCTTTCGCACACAAAAGACGAACAGATAACGAGTCGAAAGAATGATTATCTATATATGCACGTATGTATGCGCAGGCGCCGTAAGCGCTTTGTGACGCGTCGCAAAAAATGTGAAGTTCAACTTGTTTGTTATCGTTGCTTAGATTGCCCATTACGTGGCGAGGCACCCGTATAGTAGGTAAATCGTTTAACTTATTAATGAAATGTTTCCAGTTTGATTCAATGTCTTGCGGAATAGGTTCGTCCCAGTCGATTTTACATAACCATAATTTTTGTAATATAATCTTTGCAGTAATGATTGTCGGTGCTAATAGGCCTAATGGGTCATAAATTTGTGAGGCGATCGATAAAATACTTCTCTTGGTTATAATAGTACCTTGTTGATTTTCAAGTTTTGTTGTAAAATACAGTTCATCGCTCGTGCTAAACCAACCTAACCCTAAAGTTTTATTTTGACAACCTTCTCCTAAAGACAGCTCTTTTGATGAAATATTTGCTTCAATCGTGTTTGAAGCGTCATAATTGAATACCCATTTACGCAACATAAAACATCCCGAACTTAAGACTTTATAAACACAGTCGCATATATTTTTTAATGTATTCTTGTCATCATGACCCGTAATAAGGTCATCTACGTATATATCTTCCTTGATAACTTGCGAGATGACGTCATCATTGCACTCTTCAGCAAGCTGTCTAATGCATCGCATGCTGAGGTACGGCGCGGACGCAGTGCCGTAGGTCACCGTGTTAAGCTGATATATACCGATCGGATCTGAAGGATTTTCCCTCCACAAAATACACTGCAAATTACGTTGATCAGGTTGTATACGTACCTGCCTAAACATCTTTTCGACATCGGCACAAGCAATGTATCTATGTTGCCTAAATCGTAATAAAATTGCAAATATGTCATTTTGCAAAGTTGGACCTGATAATTGTATATCATTCAAAGATTTACCACTGGTTGATTTTGCACTTGCGTCAAACACTACTCTTAATTTAGTGGTGCTACTGTGTTCCCTGAAGACACCGTGATGCGGTAGAAAGTAAGTAGGAGAAGAGTATGAATTAATGCGACTCATATGCCCCAAGTCTAAGTATTCTTGCAAAAACTCACAGTACAGTTTTTTGTACTCTGGTGCGTGTGCCAGCTTACGTTCAAGTGATCGGAACCGGTTTTCAGCTAGCATGAATGTATCGCCTAATGAGTCAGCTGACTCGTTTAATGGTATGCGCACAGAAAACCGACCTTTATCATCGCGTAACGTGGTACTAGAAAACAAATTTTCGCATGCACGTTCTTCTTTGGAATAATTATTAGTAGTAGGAATTGTAACTTCTTCTAACTCCCAAAATCTCTTAAGTTGAGTATCAAGTGTTTGTGTAAAATTACATTGAATTTGATTAATGCGCAAATTCTTTGTTTGTATTGGACCGGATATAATCCACCCCAGTTTTGTGTTCTGGAGACTAGGTCCTGCAGGTAATCTAATCAACCCTTCGCTTAATAATTCCCAGAATAAATCTGCACCGATGAGAAGCTGAATTTCATGAGGCGAATAAAAGTTTGGATCAGCTAACGTTACGTTATCCGGAATGTTAAAGTTAATGTTTACGCTAAGCGAGGGTAACTGTGCAATAATGTGAGGCAAAACTAAACATTTTAAGCGTTTATTATAATCGCTAGTTTTGGACCTCAAATGAATTTCACATGATTGCGTGGATTGTGTAACACAATGTCCTACGCCTGTGACTTGAACAGTGGACTGTAACATTTTAGTATGTAGTTTTTTGCATAAAGGCTCAGCAATAAAACATTGCTGGCTCCCACTATCGAGTAATGCGCGAATAGTGTGGTATTTATTATTTTTGTCGGCGATCTCAACTAATGCTGTCGACAACAAGACAGGCTGCAATGTTAACGAGTGACAGCTATTGTCTTGTCTATTAGTCGCGTGAGCTACCGAATGTAACAACGCGGTCTGTGAATTGCCTGCAACAGGCTCATCCCGTGACGTTGATGGTGATGAATCATCGGCTATTTTAGAGTCACAAAGTAATGAATTATGTTTTGAATTACATTGTTTGCAAGGTCCAAACCAACAGTTATTTTCAGTATGCCCGGCCCGCAAACAATTACGACAAAGCTTCTTTTCATCGATAAATTTAGACTTATCATCTATCGATAAACTTAAGAACTTATTACATGTATAAAGCGCATGGTTAGCATCACACATGTTACATACGCGAGAACGCCTTGAGTTTCTAGATGCCTTATTATTATGGCTCTTATTTGATTGCGTAGCAACATAACTATGAGTGCTATTATTGACTTGGTTCGACAGCGGCTTTTTAGAATTGTTGTCGACTGGTTTATTGTTAGAAACTTTAATCATTTCAAGCATGTCTGCTCGATTTTTAAGAAATTTAAGAAAATTATCTAATGTAGGTTTCACAAAAGTACCTTCTAATTCGTTATTTAAATTCCCTTTATAATTTTCCCATTCCCTCTCTGTAGACGCATCTAATTTCGATCCTATAAAGAAAATGACCATGGAATCCCATGATTCAGTGGGTTCACCTAATATTTTTAACGCTCGAAGATTTCTCAGAATACCGTCAATCAGCTTCCTAATTTGAGCTGAAGACTCTTTGTTCATTGGCTGTATAGCAAATAAAGCCTTAAAATGATTATGCAACAATAAACGATTATTATTATAGCGATTCCCAAGTAAATCCCAGGCAACACAATAATTCTCAGCGGAAAACTCTAATGATTTAATGACTTGTAAGGCATTACCAGTGAGAGCAGAACGTAAGTAATGAAATTTTTGTATTTCATCTATGTCTTTTGAATTATGTATAAGCGATAAGTATGTGTCTTTAAACTCCAACCACTGATCATACGAGCCATCAAAAGAGGGTAGCCTAATTGTAGGTAGTTTGATGGAAATGGAAGCTTTAGAAGCAGTTTCCTGTGTTAAAGCAGCTGAGGAATCATTTTGAGCTAACAAGCATTTAGCATTAGCCATAGTGGAATAATAACGATTTTCAAAAGACTCCCTTTGCTCTAATTCTTCTGCTAACTGACTATCTGATACATTAAGATCTATTTCATCTTGAATTTCTGAAAAACCTAACAATAAGGTTTCTGCCCTTTCCATACGAACTTGTAATTCCGTTTTCTGAACATTACTTAAAACACTGTTTTCTAAAGAATTAATATACTTCACAAATAAAGAGAATTTACTTTTAACTATTCCTCGCTTTTTTACCAATTCTTTAACTACGTTAAATGCTATCTCATCAGACTCGACTGTAAGGGATTGCCGTTTTTTCGTCATTTCGGTAGCTTTGGAGACAAAGGATAAGTACTTACAATTTGAAAATTGACTTTCCGACGAGAAGTGGGTAAGCGCAGGCGATCACCGTGTCACGCGTAACGGTCACTGTAATTTTAACATTAACAAATATTAGCACTATTCGTTATTAGGAGATGGGAACTGGAAGGGAGTTACTGGCCTCTGAATGCGCTGATCTCGAATCCTGGTCTTCCTGCAGCGATCCGGCTCGAAGGACCATATGTTTGTGATTGCTTTCTTGTGTGAGGTCAGGAACTTCAGCAGGGACTCTTCAATGAATGATTTAATATTTATCTTAATAATACTTTGATTTATTTTACTTTGTAACAATAAAATTAGGAGGTAAGTAGATGTAATGAAGCGACTAGTACAACGCGCTGTCGATGCCGAGTGCCGAGCCGCGGCGGCGACGCGCGCGCGGCACGTTCCTGCCCCCTCTCCCTGAGCTTGCGTTCCCCGCGTTCGCCTGGTCAGCTGTTGTGGTGTCACGACGTAGACGCGTGAACAATAGGTGTAATGGTTGGAGTGAGAAATTTGGGTAGCAATATTGTAAGGTTTTGGACTGTATCTGTATCTGTATGTAATCTGAATCTGAATCTGAATCTGAATCTGAATCTTATAGTTTCGGAAAAAAGTGGCTGTGACATACGGACGGACAGACAGACAGACAGACATGACGAATCTATAAGAGTTCCGTTTTTTGCCATTCGGCTACGGAACCCTAAAAAGGCTTCGGCCAATAGCAAAAAGTTATTTTGTAAATCGGCGAAAAGTAGTTCATTAAAATAATACCTATGATACTTTGATGATCCAAAAATATGTCAAAAAATGCATGTAGCAAAAAAGAGACAAGTTTTAGGTAAAATGAAATTCGTACAAAAAATATCGAAAAAGTGATCGATTCCCAGTTTTGCATTAATACAAAGACTAAAATTAAATAGTGTCCTTAAAACTAAGTTACTTGCATTGTCATTGTTAAACAAACGCAACTCATAACCCAGTACATACAAATTCCTAGCTACCTACTATTTTCTCTAAAATATGAAAATACCTGTTGCAAGAAAAGCGAGGCAAAGTTTGAGTCAGCTCGTTCCGCCTTTTGACTTGTCAGATTAAAATTTTGCACATTATACTTCAAAGTTAGCCCCGCAGGATTGAGCTCCAATTAATTAGCAAATGTTCATCGATTTAACGTCCACCTCTTTTACTTAGATATAAGTTTTCTGTTCGGGTTAATCGGTATTTTGTATTCAATAATCGTTTAAAAACCTGTCTCATTGGACTATTGGTAGCAAGCGCTACTTCCAAACATGAGGTCCTGGGTTTTATTATTATATTATTTGCCTTAAATTTCACTTTAATACCTACATGATATACAGGGTGTAACGGAAAGGGTATATACATACTTAAGGGTGTGCTACTGACCATCAAACTGAACATGTTTTTCCACCGGAGAAACATCGTAATATCGAAAAAAATATCTGTTCCCCATACAAAATTTCAATACTTATTCGACCCAAATGCAGCTAATATTTTTTTCGCTAGCACGATGTTTGTCCCATGGGAAACATGTTTAGTTTGATGGTCTGTAGCACACCCTTAAGTATGTTTAAACCCTTTTCGTTACACCCTGTTTATGGTGACTGGTAATTAGGGACCGATACTTAGACACGTGATTATACTCATGATAACAAACAAATTTTCCAAAGATTTTTTTTATATTCATTCACTTTTATCCCAAGCTGATAGGAGCGCGCGTGCGCTAATTTCATACGGCTGTTGAAAAAAGAGAATGAGTATAAGAAAATGTTTCTTTAGAAAAGCTGTTTTTTATAATGAGTATAATCACGTGTTTAAGTATCGGTCACTAATTGCTAGTCACCCCTATACTATATAACAACAAAAAATTCAAAACATTAGAAAGGTCTTCCTATTTCCACTGTTGGCATGGGAACGACCGATTATTTTGAAACAAAAAGCGAATAACTCAAATCAGTCTAGCCTTTGACATTCTACACAATCACAATCGATGTTCTAATTAGTTTTTCAATATAGAACATGAAACATTAGACTTACCTCAAAGGGTCAGATTTAGGAGTTAACGCATACATACATACAACGCAAATAAATTATTCTTATTCTGTGTAAGCAATTGTCACACGGAACTTATACTAAAAATTCACTACATGGTTCTAGTCCTCCCCGCAAAGATACTATCCTAATTTTACAAAAAAAAGTGTGTCACAAGTCCTTAATATAATCGTCGTTTAGATAATTACGTAAAAGATGAATACGTTATAAAAATAAAAGCTTTTAATAAATCATTATCATCTTCACTGTCTAGGCTTTTCACAACTGTGTCTTCCAGCTTCCTGTCAAATCAGATACCTCTGAATACCTGTATGTTACATGGAGCGGCTGCCTATCTGACCTCCATAAACCACTGACTTACTGAATAATACGATATCCTGTGAAAAGACAGGTTTATTAAAAAATATACGCAAAACATTTTATATTTACTGACACAGGATGCTAGCTCCTGCACTACAACAATCCAATTTCCTTCACATACTGCTTACGGAATCAACAATGCATGGAATATCTTTAGCTGAGGAATTTTAAACTTTAAAATAAAGCATACATTTTCATAGAAATGACACTGAAATTAAAATGTTTAGTTTTGTGAATAGTCCTTCTAAATATAACCCGAACTAAAGTGACACTCAAAAACTGGGTTTTGCAGGCCAGACAGGCAGTTACTCCATGTAAACTACTGGAGTTCAGTTGCATCCGGTTGGACTGGAAGCCGACCTCAACAAAATTGGAAAAGACTAGGCAGTTTATGAAATCTTATAAAACTATTTTTCATGTAATGAATGATCAGTTTGTCTATATTTTGTATGATTACTTCGAATATGTAAAGATGGCAATAGCAAGGGGGCACCCCTATGGGGAAATATGGGTATACACCTCTGCCTAACCCTTCGGGAATTACAGGTGCGATATTATGTTTTATGATGTCATGTAATGATATAGGTCATTGAACCTTTTTGTCCGTACTCTTTCCTTTTTACATTTCCCATTGGATATGAGAAAATTCATGTCAATCTGAAATGATGTATCATGATCGATGATACTGATACATTATCTGACATACAAAATTTAACCTTATTGTATAAAAAAATAAGCAGTATTTTACACTAGCCGTCCGGAGCAACTTCGTTTGCGTCAAATTTTCCCCGTTTTCGTAACATTTTTCATTGCTGCTCCACTTCTAATAGTTGCAGCGTGATGATATATAGCCTAAAGCCTTCCTCGATAAATGGGCTATCTAACACTGAAATAATTTCCAAATCGGACCAGTAGTTTCAGAGCCTATTCAATGCAAACAAACAATCAAATCTTTCCTCTTTATAATATTAGTTTGGATAACATAATATTTAAGGGATATCCTGTGATAAACTTTAACCACCTTCTTCTTCTTAGCATGTCGATGGCAATCTAAATTGTGTCGGGCCAGAACTGAACCACTAGTTCGGGGCCCTCTGTAGCGTCCATCAGTTCTTGTAATGAACAAACAGCAAGACACGCAGAAACGTTAAGTGGCGCATCGTTTGTGGAACAGCACCACATTTACACTCCAGGGCAGAGTCATTAATGAATCTCCCCCTGAAAAAAACTTTAACTATAAAATCAGTAAAAATTCTAGCACCACATTGAAGTTTATCATTCATCATCATCATCATCATCATTTCAGCCCAAAAGACGTCCACTGCTGGACATAGGCCTCCCCCAAGTGTCGCCAGATTAACATTTTGGGGGGTTTTGCCATAATCGCCACGCTTGGCAGGCGGGTTGGCGATCGCGGTACGGTTGTTACAAAAGCACAAAGAACGCTGCTGCCCATTCTCTGGCAAGTCCCTTAGTCGCCTTTTACGACATCCACGGAAAGATAATTATGGGATGGTGCTATTCTTTACGTCCGACACCATACGGACGATAGTTATCATTGGTAGTTCCATAGTTTATCATTAGTTATTAATAAAACCGGCTAAGTGCGAGTCGGACTCGCACACGAATGAGCTAAAAAGTGTTTTTTTTTTTGTATGGGAGCCCCCCTTAAATATTTATTTTATTCTGTTTTTAGTATTAATTTGTTGTTATAGCGGCAAACAGAAATACATAATCTGTAGAAATTTCAACTGGCTAACTATGACGGTTCATGAGATACAGCCTGGTGACAGACGGACGGACGGACAGTGAAATCTCAGTAATAGGGTCTCGTTTGACCCTTTGAGTACGGAACCCTAAAAACTAGTATTAGTAGGTAAAACTTAGTAGGTATTCAAAAGTAACCGATAAGATAAATTTGCGATACGGAAATATCGAATCTAGAATCTTAGTTATTTATTTATATGTACACACAAAATACTTAACAGAACAATACTTTAAGATAGAAGAGCACAAAGCATCCAAAGGAAGAAAAGGCGAAGGAAGGAATCATGTACTAAATTCATGGTAATATTCGATGTCTCTAACCTTGTGTGGACGTCATAATGTATAGAATGTAACCTACGAGTATAGTGTGCATATATTGACCGGACATAGTAAACAAATAAAGTGTTGATATAACCGAGCAAAGTAGGTCGCGGTATAACTTTCACAAGTAAACAAATATTGTTTTTATTTTATGAATGTGATTTTATATGGCTCTGATTATTTATACATTCACATTTGCTATGTTGTGATTTCGATTAAAATATAGTTGGAAGCTGTACGTTTATCACCCTATATCACACAATGTTGCATCAGGCTTGTTTTCCCCGATGATCTAGGCAGCGGTTTCATGTAACGGGGGCGATGGGCTAGACACAAATCTAGACTCCGACCAGCTACTGAAAAATTTTCAGGAATTTCGAACTGAAAAACCCAACAAGACTGCCTGATCTGATCCCACTCAGGACGCCAAGCTCAGTTGGAGACCATTACGTCAACGAGTACCAAACGGCCAGGCAGATATTGAAAAATAGATGTGTTTACTGCTTCGAGGCAGCCTATTCATAATTAAATAATAATGGACAGAAATCCAAAATGTCAATGTGACTTGGGGGAGGCCTGTGTTCAGCAGTGGACGTCTTTTGGGCTGAAATGATGATGATGATGATGATGGACAGAAATCCGACAAAACCGTTGGACTGGAAGCCTACCCAATACATCTATATGGTCTTAGTATCGTTCCTTTCGTTGTTCTGTATGGTGTCGGACGTAAAGAATAGCACCACCCCATATCTTCTCGTGGGTGTCGTAAGAGGTGAGTAAGGGACTTTCCAGAGAATGGGCAGCAGCGTTCTCTGTGCTTTTGTTACAACCGTACTGCGATCGCCAACCCACCTGCCAAGCGTGGCGATTATGGCAAAACCCCCCTTATGTCAATGTGGCGACACTTGGGAGAGGCCTATGTCATACAGCAGTGGACGTCTTTCGGCTGAAATGATGATGATGATCGTTGCTTTCCAATAGAGAATAAAGAATTTTCCACCTTGTACCTCATACCTCTATAACTTCATCTCAAAAAACTAATGAAGAAAAGCTTTTTCAGATTATTCGCATATTCCCGACGCTCGCGAATTTTCTTTTTATTCCTTCTTACTTATCAACTCCCTAAGTACAGAATAAAGTGTTAATATTTCGGACAAAAGTTAATCCAGAGTTTTTTATTCTCTTTTAAAACCGTATTCTGCCCGTATCCTCATTTCAATTAGACTGAAAAGATACTGTGACTGACTTTTAATTGTCTGCCCGAGTCAAGGAAATTGGGTACCTATTATAAAGGAAGGTATTGTGAGCAAATGGGTGACATTTGCCTAATTATTTTTTTAATTATAAATGAACCGTTGCGTTCTTTCGTAATGTGAATTTCTTTTTTCTTTTTGTTTTATGAGGAGTCAGAATGCGCATAAATATGCGCATACTTTTCCAAAAATTTGTTTGGGATGCTCAATAAGGACGCTACACAATTTTCTGTTTTAATTTTAAAGCTTTTCGCCAATTTAATATAAATTATAATGAGAGGTTGCTCTTATTATAATCAAAATTAACATGTTTTTCGGAAACTATTTCTGAGTGTCTCGTTGTTGCGCTACGGAGCTTTCCCGATCGGGGAAAGTGTCATTAGGTATTTCCATCACGTTGGAAATTTCTCAGTACCAGCCTGGAGTCTTAATAAGCACCCGGTTTTTGGCGATTGGACTTAAGAACGTTTACACCTTACGACATTTACAAACTTTCAAATCCTTATTTTTCGAAATGACAGAATACATAGGTCCGAAAAGTTACTAAAAATATTTTCGAAAAATAGTTTTTCAGGTACATTAGACTGATTATAAATTATCTATAGAAACAGAAATTTCCAACCATCTTTTTTTTTTAAAGACGTTTTGAAAATGTTTTTTAGTTACTTTTTAGACCTCTGTATCGTGCTTATACGTATTAAGTTTCAGTAAAATCGGTTCAATCAATTCGGAAAATAAGGATATGAAAATTTGTTTGAAATGGCGTGCGGTTCTTAACCAAAACTGGCGAAATCTGGGTGTAGCAAGTGGTGGTGGTAGGTGTGTACAGCACACCTACCACCACAACTCTTCGATGATTACAGACACGATGTTACCTTGTATTTTCTTAGTATTTTTCTAGACTTCACGAATATAATAAAGCTGCAGATTGTTAACGCGCTTATTAATATTCCGATTATTAGGACCATCACTGATTTTATTACCACGCTGTAACCCTTAGGAGCTGGGCGGCGAACTAAACCTAGTCCTAGGGCTCAGCTAGTTGAAAAAAATAAAACACAACCTCTCATCCACAACGAGTTCCGATGTCTTTGTGCCAGACTCTCAGACAATAATTAGATTTTCCGAATTACTTCCTCAGAAGACTACAAGGAACTTTCTCGAAGGCCACAGGTGGGGTTCGCTTTAAAAGTTTATTTTCGTATCCCGCGTTTCGAATAGAGAAGCGGATCTATCTAATAATATGCTCAAGACGTTTGGGAAGCTGTAGTTGTTCCTTGATGGTAATAGTGAAAGTTTTAGTGAAATTCTTTGACGTTTCGGTTGTCTGTAGTCGATTTCTTTCGGCCTATAATAGTTTTTTTGTGTCTTAAGAAGCGACTAGGGATTGTATCGAAGTTATGGGCTTTCTTTTGCGACTTAATGTAGATTCTATACAACATTTTTATTATTTTTGATTTTTTGTGATTCCTTTTTCGTAACAATAGAGAACTAATCTTCAAATGAGTCTTGTTTTTACTATTCCACTCTCAATGTGACAGCTAATAATAATATAGTGCCCTGTGTGCCCTTATATCTCTACATAATTATGATCTGGTGGATGCTAGGGAAAGCGCTACATGCATAGTTGTATCCTGGGCTGAAAACATTAAGATTCCCATTGACATTAACAGTATTTTTGTTCCTTGGGAAAATCCGAAACGCAAAGAATCTAAAAAGTAAGGAACCTTCATTATAATACGTTAATAATAAAATAGCTCATCAAGTTTGCGAGGATCACAAAGACTTCAAATGACTAGACAAACCAGAATTGTTCTTGACAAACGTTCCAAGTCGCGCAAACGCCTTGAAACCCATTCGAAATCCGGTCATTAGTGAGTCCAAACATAGAGACACGCGGAGCTTAGCTTTAGGAACTAGTTAGCACAACGTTATATTGACTTACTTGAAGTTGCGGTAACGCCTGCATACACCTATTGTTCTTCTTGGATAGTGTTTCAAATGTTGGTGGCTCGAAACTTCGTCTTTGTCAGTGGCAAAGCTGAGGTTACTTTAATTATACGTTTTGGGCCTTTTATTTTTTTCGGATGGGAATTCATTAAATTTAATGACCCTTCCCGCTCTGGGCGGAGCGTAAGGCAGTGTCAGACTAGTACTGACTAAAACCCATCCAAGTTTCTTCTTAGCCCTTTGTATTCCAGGGCCTGGGTATCTCATTCGAACAGTTTCGCAGTCCTGGCAGGCATACGTTTTGGGGCTCAGAGGGCAGTTTAGGAGGTGTAACATAATTTACGACACAGCTGCACAATCCACATCTACAGCTGTAGCGGTATACATATATACATATAAAGCTGCACAATCCACATGGATTGTGCAGCAGTGGATCTACAGCAACGCACTTTACTAGGTTGGGTTAACAATTTTACTGTTGTGGGACGTTGGGAAAAAATCATGGAGCATTGGTTTAAAGATGACAGGTGTTAAACAGACAGACTGACAAACGACTGAAGGTTTGATAAACAATGCATATCCACAGCTGAAGAAAGAAGTATGACCATTCGAAAAACTGTATTTAAAAATAATTGTGTAGCTTGAATTGAAAACATTTTTAATTTTTTATATCATGTATCTTGAGTTGCAGTACAAATATTTTTATTTTAATTTTGCGTACAGTGCAGTTGGTAATAACTAATAGAGGTGCAAGAAAAATATATTTTAGTATCAACTTGAGTAAAAGTGGGAACTAAGGACTTTATTCATTTGAAACTAGCATCACTAAGCCTTCGTGGATTGTGATGTTATAATCTAAGAATGAACATATCCAATAAACAGTAAGCACAATAATTTAAACAAAAGCTCCAAGCCGACAAAATAAGGGTAATTTAAAACTTCCTTGTTCCACGAGCAAGCTCAACAACTTGTTAAGATTTTAGCGAAACATAGGCAGGCTGTGTTTATGTAAATAAATCTGGTACAACTTAATGATCGCTACACACGCGAACTTCAGTTATTGTGAACCGTATTAATGTGTTGGAGGCCCTGTTTAAATATTTTATGTCTCGTAAAATATAATCAGCTTTAGTACACTCTAAATTCCTGCGAATTAATTTTATTGAACTAAGTTCTTTAAAGCTTTAGGGATGATCGGCTATGTCTAGTTTTTTTTTTTTAGTTATCGGTTTGTGTTTTGTGAAATATGTCTAGTCTATTCACGATGAGAATAAAGTTGCAGAAATAAAAAAATATATATTCTTGTACTACCAAAACCTGCATAACTGCATAAGTTTTATTCAAAGAAATGAAAAATTAAAGCGGTAGTTTGTATTTAGAACTAGACAATTATACAACTACAAGCTTTTGCCGCGGCTTCGCTCGCGTTTATTTATTTAGAATTTGACAATAACCGGCTTGGACCAGTGCCGCCATCTATTATCGTAAGAACATTATTGTTTTTTTTTGTCGCGAACAGTACTTTTTTTCGAAATGTGTCCTACCCTATATCCGTTTCAGTACACCTGTCAACTTATATGCAAAATTTTAGGATAATCGGTTCAGTGGTTTACGCGTGAAGAGTTTACACGTTTTTCCACAGAAACATATCGCTGGTATAAAAGTAACTTTATGTGCTAACCCTCATCCTCCATTTATCTATCCAACTTAATTGAAAAATTCTGTTCAGTCAAAATTCTGTTAAGGCATGAACATCTACCTCTGTTAGGTAGATGTTCATGCCTTAATGACTGAACAGAATTTTTATCAGAGAAACTTTGTTTTGGTTGGCGCAGTGGCTAAGCGATTGACTGCTGCGCTACATGTCGCGGGTTCGATCCCCGCACGGAACAAATATTTGTAAGGCGTATAGATAGTTGTTCCGGGTCTGGCTGTTTGTCTATGTGAGTTTAAATGTTTGTTAACGCATCCACGATACAGGAGAAATTCTTAGTGTGGGGCAAAGTTTTATAAAAAAAACGGAGTAGCTTTCGCATTTTTAATATTTAACACTTGTCAATTTTTGATTTCGTTTGCTGCAACATCAGCTTCAGAAATAATGTCTCGTGGCTTCATTTACCAATCTTTCTATTTTTTTTTGCTCCATCCTTTTAGTACGTTCCGGCATCGCATCGTAACGGAACAAGTCTTTCAAGTTAATTTAGTTTACTCGTTGCTTGTTTAAAATGCATCCGTTAAGAAAACTTAGAACCTACCCTACCTAGCTACAAAGTTTTAGAAGCCATAATTATTAGCCGCCAAGGAAACCGGTGTTTTAGTGAAAATCAATAAGTTTACAAGTTTTACTACCTCCGCGATAAGATAACACGCCGTTAAGGTTTACAGCACACGAAATACATTTTGAAATCCACTTCTTTGGTTGCTCGGCTCGCCTCGTAATTACGCTTTTTGTAGGATCTAAGGATAGTATGGAAAGCAACGATTTTGCGCTGAAATTAAGGATAATCAACTAATAACGTTCGCAATGCTGAGCTTATTCTTCTTCTTAGCGTGTCGATGGTAATCTAAATTGTGTCGGCCCAGAACTGAGCCACTAGTTTGGCGCTCTCAGTCCATCAGTTCCTGTAATGAGCAAACAGCAGGACACGATATTAAGTGTCGCATCGTTTGTGGAACGGCACCATATTTACACTCCAGGCCAGAGTCATAAATGAATCTGAGCTTATTAGTACCTATAGTAGGAGTGTGAGAAGAGAGAATGCGCCAAAATCTATCAATAATCCTCATTTAATTGTACATGTCTTCCATCTCTCTTTCATCTTCTTCGATGTGAGACATCGGACTCTTCACCGTTTTGAGATACATGGTGATGAAATAAATTAAATACCTGGGTTTGATCCCAGGACAACGCAAAAGTGTACAACTAGAAATTCATAAGCTAAACTTATTATCTTACTTAGTACATTAAAAACAGTCAGATGATCACTTTGGGAATTCCTCGCATGACATTTATTACTTTTCCATTGAAGTGGCTGTCTTTTACATGTGTAATTGTCTAGGTTCAAACTTAAACACATACATTTTTCCCCTGGGGATACAGAGTGTAGATAATGTTTCGTTCTAAACGAGTTATTTACAATCTATATAAACATTTATACTCTTTACATACACATACACAAATAAATAAAATTGAAGAGTTTGTTTTTTTTTTAATTAATATAACCGCTTTTTACTGCATGCATTATGAATAGTATATACGGTACATATAATACACCAAAATATCGTTTACAATTTTTGTCTGTCTGTCTGCTTGTTTGTTCTGGCTAATCTCTGGAAAGGCTGAACCGATTTTGACGTGACTTTCACTGGCTGATAGCTGATGTACCTAATGAGGAGGAACTAAGGCTACTTCTTGTTTAGAAAAAATCTAAAATTAATATTAAAAAAGTCATTGCAACATTACTTTTTCATTCGACGCGAACGAAGTCGCAAGCACAGCTAGTCAATAATAAAAAAAAGTATGCTTAAGGTGACTTACGTCAGATTAATAGGCTTTTACAAATATCACCATCATTCCCTTGCCCTTATCCCGATTCTTTTGGGGTCTGCGTAGCATGTCTTCTTGTGACATACTTCTCTATAGAAATAGAAATCGTTTATTTGCCAATAATGTAGGTATACAGAATATGATGGTAATTTTGATGAGCGTCCCGATACATTTTGCCTTACGGCATGCAAAATTATCAGACAAACTCGTCATCTCATCATGCAGACACCTCCTTTCTTGCCTTAATGTCCTTCACACAGTCCATCCGTCGTTAATCGTTCACAAATACATAATAATTAACATAAAAAAATGTATAAAACATGGTTTCAAATATAAACTTACTTAGGCAAGTATCCATTGCCACAAGGCTATACCAAGCGGGTTGATAATCAAGGAATCAGGCTTGGCATTGGGTTGCCTTCGTCCGGCACTGCTGTGGAATATTAATGCTGCAAACTTGGGTCTTGCTCTCGATAGTGGTCAAAATGGCGTGGCGTTGACTGGCACGCACCGCGACCAGATCGGCGTATTGGCATGGAGTTATGATAGGTATCAGCTTCGATCTCAGAGATCTAACTTTAATAGGAATCCTAGTGGAAATCCGCCCCTAAGACGACCCACTGACCGAAAACTTCAAAAAGCGATTCTGATACTTCGGTGGTGACAGGCTACGCTATTATATCTAAAACAACTACCAAGTGTGATTAGGAATGTCTTTACTATATCTGAGTAAATTTTCTCTCTACTTTTTCAGTCATTTCAACTCTCCACTGAACAAATATAAACATAATTCTGTTTTTAAATTGTTATCATGAAAACTTATGCTGGATTACTTATCCGGCATAAATTTCAATAGACAGATTCATGGACTACCGGGTTGGGGAGGTCAGATAGGCAGTTGTTTCATGTAAAATAATGGTAAACAGCTGCATCCAAATAGACTGGAAGGTGACCCCAACATAGTTGGTAAAAGGGTAGGCAGATGAATAGGTGGATGCATCTACTTGTACAAATATGCAGAACAATCCATTCAGTCATTTAACACTCTAATAATTAGATTAATTTTAACTAAGATTTAAGAAGTTTAGTGTCTTAAGAACACAAAAAATAGCGGAATTAATCAAGTCTTGTTACTGTCTAACGTAGTCCGACAAAGCGTGGTCTCTGGTGGACACATAATATACCTACAAACGTTCCGATCATGCAAAAGTATGACGCGTGTGTTAAGCCTAAACACATTTGCAACTAGATAGGGCAGAGGCATTCGATAGCCATTTGTTTTCCAAACAAAACAGCCCTGTTTTCAAGGCTGCGCACAAACATTTTAGTGTAGCACAAACTAGAGGCAATTTGTATCTAATTTGTGAGGTATACGCAGGGTGACGTGTTAGGTTTTGGGTGGAATAATTAATGTATTTTCACACTTGTGAAAACTACTTGTAGGGTTGCTGTGTTCGGTAATATTTGTGTAGACTTAATTGAGTATTGAAGAAAACAATACAGTGGTACAAAGATCTTTAGGCGCTTGATGGTTTTGAAAAATACGAAGTGTTTGTTCAGAATAATTATTATGGTTAAAATGTACTACTACAAATCAAATCAAATGATTAATTCGCTTATAATGTTCGTATAACAATGAAATTGTTATAGCTTCTATCTGAGTTTTGGAAAGCAACTTTAACAAATAATGGGAGTATCAGTAAGCGATAATTAGTAAAATTAAGAAATTATTTTAGCAAGTCTAACACAAAAATAATATCAAATGATTTTTTGGTCAGTGGGTCGTCTTAGGGGTTTTTTTGTTGGCCTCTATTGTGTCCCAGTACTGGGCAAAGGCTTCCCCTTTCTTCTTCCAAACGTCTGTATCCTGTGCGATATCGCCCGGCAAACAAGATTAGATCGTCACACCACCTTCGCCGCAGTCTATCTACCTCGACGGCGATTTCCGCCATCAGGCGTCCAGTGAGTGAAATTATAATATCAAAAACGACTAAACTGTTGAAATGTTACACATAGCATCATTAAAAAAATCTCTTTATGAATAATATCATTTCAGTAGTAAAAAAGCCTTGAGTTTTCTTTAAATATGTAATGCAATGTATTACAGAAAAGAAATTTTTTGAAGATTTTCTAATAAAGCAAGGAAATTATTATAAGACCTGTTATCAGGTCATCACTGGTCATTTAACCCATGACTTTCCAACCCTTGAGCTTGACTATCTTAATTCGAAAGTGACAAAACCTAATGGCAACCCAACAAAAACACCAATTTAACATTCACGTCCCTAATTTTCACGCACAACCCATGCTCAAAAAGGGTCGAATCCACGCACTATATCCGGGTATGAGAATTATTAAAATCACGCGGGCTAGCCGGTAAACTCGGACAAACAACGCAAACAAGAAGTGAAGATGACATTTTTTGCGTCGGCCGCCACGGTGACCCGAATTTGTAATGACTTGTGGAACGGGAAATAATCCCGTCGAGTTTTTATTTATACATATAAATATTTGTTTGGGGATATTATTGTAGGCGTAAAGTGTTATACAAGGTGTTGTGCCTGGTAGTTGTGCCTGGTCATCTCTTAGTTGCCACGGCTTATAGAATAGAATGGAATAGAATAGAATAGAATAGAATAAAACTTTATTGTACACCAAAAATTAAACATAACGGGCTTACAAAACTAAAAATTTTATGGTTACAAAGGCGGTCTTATCGCTGATAGCGATATCTTCCAGACAACCTTCGGATGGACATTATGGAATTAAAATTAAAAAGGGGGGTAGTCAGTGGTGTACCTACTACACAAAAATTTTAAATAACAAAAGTAAAGTTATCTACTTATGTATAATATACATATTAAAAAAAAAAGTAAATAAATATATTTGTAGATATTTGTGTCTTTAACATTAAATCGCAAAAATAAAACTAGAATGGTTACAAATTTAACTGAGACTGCATGAAATTACAGAGACTGAAAATTATTAATTTGTAACTAGGCTTTTAAAAGCAACGAGTGACTGTGCTTGTCTTACCGACACCGGCAATTCGTTCCATAAACGGACAGCCTGGACCGTGAAGGACTGGTCATAAAATTTGGTGGAATGAGCAGGCATCAAAAGTCTCAAATTCTCCGATGATCTCAAGTGTCTACTGTGAGTATCATGTAGGAACTTGAAACGTTCTTTGAGATAGGACGGCGTTGTGGGATTAAACAGAATACTGTAGAGAAGGGATAAAATATGGGCATTCCGGCGAAGACGGATAGGCAACCACTTGAGTTTAAGGCGAAACTCTGAGACATGATCATATTTGCGCAAACCAAATATGAATCTGATACAAAAATTTTGGAGTCGCTCAAGCTTATCTAGCTGCACTACATTGAGATCTGGATAACAAGCATCAGCATAGTCGAGGATTGGGAGAAGAAGGGATTGAGCAAGCGCAGTTTTAGTGGCCGTTGGGAGGAAATTTCGCAATCTGCGTAAAGACCCCGCAGACGCAAACAGTTTGCGGCTGACTTCTTGCAACTGGGGAACCCAGGACAAGTCTTTATCAATGTAAATTCCCAGGTCTTTTACTGAATCGCTATATGGAATTATGGCACCATCAAAAACAATGTGGGGAAGCTTCATCCAGTCAATTCTTGAACGCAGCCTAGGGCTGCCGACAACAATGACTTGAGTCTTCGCAGGGTTAACCTTCAAACCATGAGCCAAACTCCATTCAGAAATACGTGCCAAATCTTTATTCACCAAATTCACTGCCTCAGACAATTCGTCAACGGGGGCCTGTGAATAAATTTGCAGGTCGTCAGCATATAGGTGGTAGGATGAGAGAAGTTCGTTGGAAATAGAATTTATAAATATGGCGAAAAGAAGAGGAGATAGAACGCCCCCCTGTGGTACGCCGGCAGAGGTATTGCACCAGGAAGACGACGAGCCTTCAATGCAAATACGTTGTCGGCGGCCACACAGGTAACTACGAAACCAATCAATTGCCGTTGGAGATATGTTAAGAGAGCTGAGTATACCGAGTAAGATATCGAAATCGACGGTGTTAAACGCATTACTGAAGTCTAATAAGGAAAGTACCGTCAGATTCCCATTCTCCATACCTAATCTTATATCGTCCGTAATGTTAACAAGAGCTGTGGTAGTGCTATGACCTGGACGAAACCCGGATTGGTAAAAATTAAGGAGACTGTTTTTACAAAGGAAAGCACTCAGCTGATTATGGATAAGGCGTTCTAGGACTTTGGATAGGAACGGTAATATGGAGATCGGGCGAAATTCAGAAAAAGAAACAGGATTACTCTTTTTTGGGAGAGGCGTAATTTGGGCTTCTTTCCAAGAAGAAAGAAAAGCACCACAGGATACGGAATAATTAAGGATATGGCAAATGACAGGAAGGACTTCGTCCAGGATAGGAAGTATCATCTTGCGACTGACACAGTCACTACCAACAGCATTAGACGTAATGGATAGTATACTCTTCTTAACATCACAATCAGCAAATTGATTAAAGACGAAAGGAGAATAATCGGGAGTGGGAAGAGATGAAAGATTATTGAGAGTTTTGGCTTTAATAGCGCCATTGAAATTACAAGAGGTGGAAAAATGTTTATTAAGTAATTCAAGGTCTATATCTTTAGGAATAGACTCTTGACGTGACTTTCCGACTCCCATTGATCTGAGGAATTTCCAGACTTTAGCTGGGTCGCCGTTTTCGACGGACTTATGAATATGGTGGCGTTGGGCATCCCTACAAACTAAGTTGCTGCGATTGCGGAGAGCAACGTACCTTTCACGATTCAACAAATTCGGTCTGCACTTGTATCTCGATTTTGCTGCAGCCTTCTTTTGCAAAATGACTTTCATGTCGGCTGTTAGCCACGGTGCAGGTAGATGTTTAATCTTTACTAGCCTAACAGGTGCATGGACGTCGTAGAGCTGGTTAAGGTTAGAATTGAGAAGATCGACTTTAACATCAATCGACTCCGCATCGACGAGATCAGACCAATCAATGTTGTCGGCATCCTCACGAAGACTTTCAAGGTTCATACCACCAAAACTGCGCTGTAGAAGAGTTTTAGGTTTAGTCTTAGGAGGGCGGATTTTGTAAGAGAGGAAAATTAAATCATGGTAAGAGAAGGCGTCAGCTGAGCATTGCCCATGCTTAGTTACATATTGTGTGGAAGAAACGAAAATAAGGTCAAGGAGCGAAGGAGCACAGTTAGGAAAATGGTGAGTTGCACTTAACGGAAGAAGAGATATATTGCAGGATTGGGAGATGGATTGGAGTGTGGAAGCACGCGAATCTTTTTTAAGAAGACAAGTGTTGAAGTCCCCCATTACGATAGTGTGCCTGTATGAAGGTGTTAGGTTTACAAGGAGACTTTCAAAGGAGGAAAAGTAGTCGATGCGCAAAGAGGGACAATAATAGACACCAAGCAAAACCTTCGAATGATGTAGATTAACCTCTATAAAAAGATGCTCGCCAGCATTCGACGGTGGTGGCTGTGATGACGTATCAATAATTGAAAAAGGGATATTTGCACGTAAATAAATGGCAACACCACCACCACCGCAGCTCGTACGATCATTTCTTATTAATTGGTATCCAGGCAAGGAATAGGATGTGGACGGAAGGCATGGCTTCAGCCACGATTCAGAAACAAGGATTGCATGGATGTTCTTACACTCCAGATTCGCAAGCATATCATGGTAATGAGCCGGAATACTTTGAGCATTAATATGAACTACATTTAGATTCTTTGGAACATCGGAAAATTGAGACTGAAGCGTGTCAGCAAGAGTCGGAATGCTACTAAAGCTATCATTCTGACTGCTAGCTGATATAAAACTGTCATCGTCACTGACCGCGTTGGAAGAAATCATCAAAAACACAAAAAATACACATATATGTAAATATAAAACAGAATATATAGATGTAGGGTTGGCTGGTTAAAAAGTCCACCCGCCAGTTATGCGTTGCGCTTATTTCGAACTATTTATTTTATTTTTGAATTGTTCTTTTTTTTTTGTTTTTACTGTGGACACTTTTAACGTGCACGTCTTGCTACATCGTTCTCACATAATTTACCATCTCAACATGAATGATGTAACCAAGAATTTTGTAACAAGCTAGTAATTTAAAAGAGTGTCCATGGAGTTTCTTGCCCATTCTTCTCCATAGAGATCTACGCTTTGGAATGGGCAACTACAGTACTTTCACAAGTTATTATGTCTAGTGACTGGGACTGTAGCATAATATTTCTTGTTGTTTGACTATTCAAAAGTAACTGGCCTACTTGAAATAAATGATTTTGATTTGATTTGTTGTTTTGAATTCTCATCAAAATTCAGGGTGTTGACACAAAAGACATAAATAACCAGTGTAAATTACGATACCTCGTTAACTATTAAAAAACACTGCTTTTTTGTTGTTTAAATTTGTCAGTATTTAAGACTTTTCTGATATACTAACCAATTTAAACAACCTTATCGTGATTTAGGGCATAAGAATTTATCGAATAAACGTTTGTGATTTTTTGTATGTGTGTAAGCGAGGTTATAAGGCGGGTCGAGTTTAAAACACGGTTGGTTCACACTTACCGATTTCAGTAAATAAGAAAAAAAAATACCTACCTATTTTATTATTGATTCGGGTCGAGAATCAAAAGCATAGTTACCTCCTTGAATTTGACGAGAATGCAAAACAACATCTTGTATACACGTTGGTCTACTCGCCGAATGCTATACCTACTGCTGAGCATGGCTTTGATTCTTGAGTCAAGAAATAATTATTCGGTACTTCTCAGTACTGCTCAGTAGTGCTCTGCATGGTGTCGGAGTTCTGCATGGTGTCGGACGTAAAGAATAGCAACATCCCATATCTTCCCGTGGTTGTCGTAAGAGGCGACTAAGACACCCGTGCTGCGATCGCCAACCCGCCTGCCAAGCGTGGCGATTATGTCAAAACCCCCATGTTATGTCAATGTGGTAAATTTTGGTGGAGGCCTATGTCCAGCAGTGGACGTCTTTCGGCTGAAATGATGATGATGATGATGATTTCTCAGTACCAGCCCAGAATCGAGATTTGTGACAATTAATTGACTTACCATCGTTTACATGGGACTTAAACATAGCTGGCGAAATGTGAGGGTGGAGGGAGTGGCTAGAGAGGAGAGGTGATGACTCATATTTGTTTAGACTAGCCATGGCATTCGGCAGAAGCACATAGCGGACACGAGAACAGTCGCTAAACTGGGCGTAAGTAGTCTGTATACACATCTTCGCACAGCTTGGGTGGACACACAATAGCTCCTAAGCATCTGGAGTCCGGGTCTTGTACAAAGATTTGGTTTTGTGTCAGGTTTTGGAATTTTTAATATAACATGTCTGTATGTGACGTCAAATGGCAAGTCAGGTACCCAGATAAAAATATTGGGAATAGTCAAATGCGGAGATATTTCACTAATAAATTGCCGCGTGTATTTATGGTTTCCTCGCTAGAAACCGCAGGCACACACAGTGGTGTAAAGGCAATCTTTTGATATAATTTATTAACATTTGAGATATAATTTATTATCATAAGTTTATGAAGACGATATACGACGACGTTGCGGATTAAAAGAAGATGTTGGGACAAAGATTGTAAAGGGTATGCTTAGATGGTTTGGTCATATGGAGAGGATGAGTGAAAGGCGACTAAAAAAGTCACAAGTCGGGATTGGACGCTCTAAAAGAACATACACTGGTCGTAATGGTGAGGTTCTTCAGAAAGGTCAGGTGCATAGTACTCGCAACAGGCCTGCTTGTATGACCAGAAGTATAAACATAAGTCATTTATTTCGCAACAATATGCATAATGCAGGTACATAATTTCTACACAGTACCATTACAACATTACAATCTTGAAAATCATGACAGTAACCATTAATATTTCACTTAAGTATATTATTATGTAAAATAACAAATTCAAAACGATATTAATCCACATTCAATTTAAAATAATTAATATACAACAGAAAAAAAAACGAAAAACGAAAAGAAAATCAAATTATTATAAAACGATATGTCATCTTCTATTAATAAAGCATTAAAAATAAAAAAAAAAACAAATTGTGTTAAAAAGATAAATAATGTCTTCTTATTTTCTGTGAATATCAAACGTGGATGAGGCAAAAAGAGTACTCGTATGTATGGGTCGTAGCAACTGGCTCTGTGTGGTTTTTGCCTGCCCCCATGAGAGAAACACGTGAGTTTATGTGTGTTGGTCTAGTGTAGGTACTGCTCATACAGTTAATGTTAAGAGCGGCTACACCTTACGGCATTTCATACAAACTTTCAAGTCCTTATTCTCCGAAATATCTAAACCAATTTTAATGAAACTTCTTACGCGCAGGATACATAGGTCTAAAAAGTTACTAAATACATTTGAGAACTTGTTCGAATTTGCCTGTAACACTATTTTTCGAAAATGTTTTTAAGTAACTTTTAGACTTATGTATCCTGCTTGAAGTTTCATTAAAATTGGTTCAGTCGTTGTCATTGGTTAAGACAACGTCTAATAAGATAATTTCATTTTCATTATAGGTTTGAATTAGGTCCACAGTCAGTCAGTAATGTAGTACTGTGGCTAAAGTTACAGTACTACATTACTGAATAGCGAACAATTGCTCTATTTACTTACAATATTAGGTAACCAATACCGCACCGGTGCGTCAACGCACAATACAAGTTCGCAAGGGAATTGTAGAAATTATTCAACGTCAATTATGCGACCGTTTCAGAATTAATTGGACGACAATCTGATATACGATAGCGTAGATGTTATTATTTATAATGAGCGGCCATGATCTGTAATTTCCGTATGCATTCAAAAACAAAATCAAAATATTTTTGTTTTACATAGGTTTAGGTCGACTTATAAAACGTCGACAAAAAGGTGCTCGGTTCGGGTTGGTCGTTTCCTATTGAGAAGAACCGGCAAGAAACTCCATGGTTACTCTTTTAAAATCATTTGGTTTTACAATATTTTAATGTTACAGTACTTAAGTATGGGAGGACATCGTAGTTCCGACAATAAGTCGTTGCTTACTACAAAACGTAGAACGAGATAAAAAGACACCAAGGATCTAGGAATCTATAAGACCTACAATGTCCACACATTTACAAACAACCGGTAAATAAGATAAAGGATCTATACAAAAACAAAAAAACTATTATGATAAGGCTAGATTTAAAAAGTGACACAAATGTTATTAAAGGTGTAATGATTTGAAAAACATCTGATTAAAAGGATTGGAAAAAGATAAAAAAATAAGATTGAGAATAGTTAGAGACATCCACATATTTGTGCCGTTTACGAGCTACCAGGGAAGCTCATGTGCGAAGGGGCTAAGGCCAAACTTCTCTATCTTCAACGTAGTCCTTAATTATGTAATATGCTTTTTTAATTAGGACACGTTTAATATAATTTTTAAACTTTTCATCGGTCAGTTCGGTAACTGACTTCGGCAACTTATTATAAAAGCGTATATTGTTTATAAGAAATGACTTGCTAGTTTTGTTTAATCTGAATTTGGGTATTACAATTTCGTGTTTACTGCGTGTATTTATATTATGGAAGTCGCTTCTAATTTTGAAAAGTCCTCGGTATTTGCGGACATATAAAATACATTTCAAAATATAAAGTGAAGGCAGTTTATCGATTTCTTTGAATTTTTCTCTGTGGGACTCACGAGGACCCATTTTATAGATAGCGCGGACTGCCCTCTTTTGTAGTATGAAAATTGGATCAACGTCTGATGTCGATCCCAACAGCAGAATTCCATAGGACATAATGCTATGGACATAAGCGTAATAACCTAGCTGTGGCTACATCAGTTAACTGCCTTATTTTTCTAACTGCATAGGCAGCTGAGCTTAACCTTCCCGAAAGAGTTCTAATGTGCGCGCCCTACTGCAGTTTTTAATCGATAGTTATCCCCAAGAATACAGTTTCCTGTAAAACATCAAGCTTCTTGCCGTCAAAATTTAAATTTAGGTCACATTGTGGTACATTTGGTGCAGAAAACTTAAGACATTTTGTTTTATTCGTATTCAATAAAAGATTGTTGGCTGCGAATCATTTCGAGCGAATAGTTAGGCTTTCGTTGCCATGTAGTTGTCCAATTTTAAAAATTATCAGCAAATAGAATTATATACGAATTTGGCCATCATATAAGGGAGATCATTAATATAAACAAGAAACAGGAAAGGGCCGAGAATTGAACCTTGGGGCACGCCCATCTTGACTATAGACCCGCAGGACGTCGACGATTGTACTGTATGGTAGAAAATGTATGTATACTATTCAAAGTTCCGCAAATAATGTATAAATTCGTATTTTTACTTTTAGCCGCAAGACAAAAAGTACTACAGCGCCAGCTTCGACACAAATGAAAAACTAACATCAAAACTCCTAAATCACGTAGTTAATAGTTATTTGCGACTTAAGACTATATTATACACGGTGTTGCAATGCATCGTCGTCAAAATTCAGGAGGTTGTCACAAAAGACATAAATAATTAATTAAATTACAGTACCTAGTTTAAACGCAATTTTTTTTGGTTGTTTAAGTTTGTCAGTATTTTGGAATAACCCCCTTAACGTAGTTTAGGGAATAAGAAATTATCGAATAAACGTGTGAGATTGTTTGTATTCGTGGAAGTGCAGTTATAGGGCGAGAATCAGACGGCCCGCGTTCAAAATACGGGTGGTTCATACTCACCGATTCCCAAAAATAAGAAAAAAAAATACCTATCCATTTTATTATTGATTCAGGACGAGAATCATTAGCTTAGTAACCTACTTGAATTTGACGAGGATTTTTATTTATTTATTTAGACACAAGAAAGAAAAATTATAAACTAAGCCCCACAAAACCATAGTAATGGTTTGACTGTGGGATCGGTGAGTCTCTATACAGTCATTCTAAGATAATGTATCTACTTAAGACTAAGAATAATATAGTTTTATGCAAAATAACACCTTCTATAAAAAAACCCTGCCAACAATGTTAATTATGTTGTTCCAAATTGGAAAGATAGTCGATGCAATGCCCTAAATTGGGACAAAATCGAAATGGTCAGTAGTCACGTCATGGTGTATTCTTTCTATTATTTTCTGTACTTATTTTATTTCGAAATGTGAACCAAGGTGGGCAATTTATCGTCTTTACAAAGACATGATCATTGAGGAGCTCGTGGCTAAATAGTAACAGCCTCACGGGTCGATCTCCAAGTCATGCCTCGATTGCCAAGATCGGGCCGTGGATATGTGTGGTCACATATCCATTACGTACCGAGTTTCTACCTTGTCTCGAAAAGCACGTTATGCCGTTGCACCCGGCTGTCATTTGTAGATCTTTGACAGTCGTTTAAGTCAGCGACCCGAAAATTTTACAAAAAGGCTGACAAAAAGGTTTCGTATTACCCAATACTGACAGAGTTGTGGAAGTCAGATAGGCAGTTGTTCCATGTAAAAGCTGGTATTCAGCTGCATCCGGTTATACTGGAAGCTGACCCCAACATAGTTAGGAAAATACTGGGCAGATGATGACAAAGACTTGATCATTGTAAAGGCATTGTTGAGTACAGAGTAAATGTCGATGATTCATAGAATGTAAATGAACGAAAGGAATGTTCTGTATGGTGTCGGATGTTAAGAATAGCACCATCTCATATCTTCCCGCGGGTGTCGTAAGAGGCGACTAAGGGACTTGCCAGAGAATGGGCAGCAGCGTTCTCTGTGCTTTTGTAACAACCGTACTGCGATCGCCAACACGCCTGCCTGCGTGGCGATTATGGCAAAACCCCCCTAAATGTCAATGTGGCGACACTTGGGGAGGCCTATGTCCAGCACTGGACGTCTTTTGGGCTGAAATGAAGATGATGATGATACAAAGTATCTGGAATAGAGCAGAGAAAAATCTATATCTGGCAAATGAAGTTTCTAACTAAAATAAATTGTGATGACAACTAGATTTTCAAGCACGATTCCAATACCATTAATTTGTAAAAACATTTGTTATTCAGTGGACACTTATATTACTTCAGCTTGGTTTTATAGTTCCAACGTGATTGGCGTGGCAGATCACTTTGTGCGCCATAAAATTTTAATTTCTCTGTTTTCGTATAACAGTTACGGCTGTCGCCCCTGAATTTGATGTTGATTCATGATTTATTTCATCATTTGTCGTTTTGTCATGGCATAAAAAACATGGAAATGTTTAATTTAAAAAAATAATCCTTTGTTATAGATTCAGTATTTAATTACCGGTTAGCTGTTCCAAAAATTTGTCGGTGCAGATAACATGCATTTTTTTTTTTTAAACAGTTTCCTTTTATTATAATCAACAAAGAATTTCAAGGCAATGGTAAAAGTGATAATGTCCCGACATTTAAAACAGCGAGGTAAACACCGAGTATATTTATTGTTTCAGATGTTAAATTCATTTTATACAATCATAATAGATCGAATCAGTATTACCACATACAACTCCATCATCTTTACTGTCAGCTACATATTGATTAATTTTAACTGTCAACGGTTATAATATCACTTGATATATGTTGGCTGTAACGTCAAATCCAAACCATAGTTGTTTAAATTGAATTAATTATGTAGAACGTTTCCGTCATCGTATCAACAATTCCACGCGCCAATACCATGTTGTCCTTATTTATTTATGGATAAAAAACAATTTCTTTTTCTTTATGATCATGTTTTTATTTTGGTGTATGACAATTACTGAAGGTAATCATCAACTTTTTCAGCTCAGCTCTCTTGACTCCGGTCCATTCGCGAATATTTTTGAACCAAGACTTGTTCTTCGGCCAGTGAAATCATGACTGTGCCAACTTTATAAGATCGTAGAAAGTTACAAAAAATCGATTCTAAAATTAAGGTCAAGTCAACATAAAAAATCATCAGTCAATATTAACGAGTATTTTGCAGTGAAAAAGACCATACTAGGTATTATGTTCCTAGGTAACTTTATAAGACTGATGTAATTAATAAACGGGCTCACTTATGCCCATCATAGACGGTACACAATTAGCGCTAATTGGGTCATCACTACCCGTCGCATTGTTTGCGCTGATCATGTCTGTTGGGGTACTTTAACTAAGTGATCCTTCAACTAAAATTGTATTAGATTGCGATGTGATGGAACAATTAAGATATTAGATAGAGTCTTCACCTGAAGTCCCAACGTAACGTTATTAATTGCACCCTCCAGGACTCGAATAAGGTAAAGGACAGAGCTGTCCAGTGTCCGTACCCTGACGCTTAAAACATTATTGTTCCATTCCTATTCCAGAGTGGGAAAGAGATAGAGCTAGACGAACTGTATAGCTCCGTCTCTTTTTCACTCGGGAATAGGAATGGAACAATAATGTTTTAAGACGTCATGGTACGGACGCAGGTCGCTACGTACTGGTCGGACAAAATCTGAGCCATCAATTCTAGAAGAAGAAGGTGAATATCACGTCTTGGTCTTGGTGACATTGATGGGAGTATTCCTCCAAGGGTTTGGCATAGTTGTACCTGCCAAACCCTTCGATCTAGCATATCCACAGGTCCGCCAGTTATGTTAAAGTTCCATTTAAGAAGAGGCATGCCTATTGTCGGAAAACTCAGTAACATGACCTGGGAATCAAACTAAGACCTTGTGGTCAGCAGTAGGGCTTGTGATCACTACATAAAAACATACCAGGATTTCATCGTAAAGGTTGTTAATAAATCTTTACATGTTTAGAATATATTTCTCACTTTCGTGGTAAAGTTAAAACGAATTTCACTTAAAATTTCGAATTTAGAAAATAACCGTAAGTTTCACATGCCAAGATTTTTTTGTCATTTCACATTAAGATAAAATATACGAAACAATAAATTATTGAAGCCAGTCGAACCTAGAAATAGTATAAATAGTTCAGTGCAAGCTTTGGGGCGTATAACCTCGGAATTAAAAGATTCCAAATGAAATCGTGTATTTTTTTTTTTCAAGTTTCCTACTACTGGGACACAGGCCTCCTCTCTACGAAAGTAAGTGGGCTGTAATTTACCACGCGGGCCCAGTACGTGTTGGTAGAAGTCATATGTCTTTGAATTTTTAGTTCTAGGACTCATCCATTGCCAGTTTAGAAATGCACATAAAATGTCTTAAAGACGTTCCAAATAAAATTCCATAAAATTGTAGTAAACTTATGAAAACAAAACAAAATAATACAAATTAATCGAATAGCTTAAAACCTTAATAAAATAGAATTACATAAATCATCAATTCATCATTCTCATGCCCTTATCCCCATTTATTTGGACTTATATTATGTTTTCTTTCACCTACGCAGTAATGTTATCATTAATCACTACAAAACCGATCACAAAGGATGTCTTTTTTGCTTAGAACCAAAACAGTGCAGAAAAGTTATATGAAATCTCATTATTGCACTGTTTTTCATTACTGCACTGTTTTAAATTTGGAATTAAATTTACCACAGAGGTGTAATGTCTCCTATTAAGTTCATAAAATGTATACATTAGATCAAAAAGATTACTGACTGAAAGTAAAAATCGGCTGAATAAAACTGACTTGGTGAAAAAAAAAAAACAAATTGCGCGCATTTTGTACCATTGTAAAACTTTGATACTTCTTATTTACCAAATAAAAAGGCAAAAAATCATGGAAATTGACAGCGATAGCGATATGAATTCAACTCCAGAAAATATAAAACAGCTGCAAAATGAAGTTGTTAATAACCTTTAATAACTGCACTTTTAATAATTGTATGTTTGAAGGGAAGATGAATTAAACTTTGTTTCATTAACTTGAGCTTTTATTTTTAGTAGGTATATTTTGTCACCGTAGTTGAAAGAAAAGCAGATTACGCACCTCGATAAAGTGAGTAATTAATGCACTCGTGATAATTTAGTGCCCTCGCATGCGCTCGGGCACCAACATAACACTCGTGCATCAATGACTCACTTTGCGCTCGATGCAACAATCTACTATTGTTACATGAATATGTAACTAAAAAGCACCAAGCAAACTACGTTTTTAAAACGTCATTACAAATTCACTCTGTATAAATACCGTAAGGAAAGGTTATTAGTGCCCTCACAGACGGCCACATTTGCGAAGTGCGACGTTTTCTTGAGACGCCTTTGTGCACCAGCGCGCGTAGCACGCTCGGCTACGCTCGTAGCTTACCGTAGCGTGGCGTAGACACCTGTCGTAGCGTTGGGTCGCTTACTTACTATGTTATTCGCTTCTAGGTTTTATTTTTTAAGTTTCGTGAGTTCTAACATTTAGATTGGAACTTGTTTTTAATCTGCTGATATTTTATAATAATTTTAGGATACTCAATGGAATTTTAGTATTGCAAGAAAATAACAACAACAAAATAAATAATAAAATTTTAAAAAAAATGTGGACGTAACTTTTGTAAAATTTCTTTTGCATGATTATTTATAGAAAAAAATCGGTAAGGTTAGTCAACTATAATTATATCTACTTTGTATCACTCGATTTTCCAAAGTAAAACCAAAGAACTTTCTTTCCTTTTTCTGCACTCAATGCATCCATTTATCCAGCACGTGACAAATACATGAACTACGAGTATCTTAGGAGACTAAACTTTGAGAAATAAATTGTAAAAATAAGAAACAGCATTTTGTACAAAATAAAAGAACAAAGTTATATCTCAGCATTTTTCAAACGACACATCTTTTCAGAAATATTCTAGTAAATTCGAAGTACAGGTACATTCGTGCTGTATTTCGCTTTGGTATAGTCTATAGGATATAGATAGCAATCGTCCTTTTGGCAAAGAAACTTTATAGACTCTGTCTTAATTTTACGAGTCTTCTGAGTTTTGAAAGAGGACAAAGAATAGAAAAAAACCGGCCAAGTGCGAGTCGGACTCGCGCACGAAGGGTTCCGTACTATTATTAACAAAGACGAGCACAAAAATCACTTTTTTGTCTGGGAGCCCCAGTATTTGTTTTATCCTGTTTTTAGTATTTGTTGTTATAGCAGCAACAGTAATACAAAATCTGTAGAAATTTCAACTGGCTAACTATCACGGTTCATGAGTTACAGCCTGGTGACAGACGGATGGACGGACGGACAGCGAAGTCTCAGTAATAGAGTGCCGTTTGACCCTATGGGTACGGAAACCTAAAAATGGTTTCTGTAGCTGGAGAATTATTTTTAATTATATTTTTTTTTTTCTCGAATAAAATTCTCATGAATGGAAACCTTGAAAACGAAGGGTCCTGAGTTACCAAACAAATTGATGTTACAATGGCAACGACGATGGTGACGTCAAAAATGTATGGTTATAATTTAATCAATTATTCGTAAACGTATTTTAAGGCTCTATTAAAAAATATTTAATTTTGTTCCTAAACTAGTTCATCTATCACTTAAATTTAATCACTAAGTAATATAGAAAGGCTAACCTTAATAAAGAATTACATTGAAATTGAATCCTGTTATAAGTCATTGAGATAAGACAAGATTTGAAAGTGATTGCCATTTGACTAAGCCCACTGCTCCGGAATCATTTTTTTTTATCTCGTCACGCGTAGCTTAATCGCCACAGAAACGGGCTACTGACACTTTGTCACTGTCTATCTGTCATTATGTCTATTCTTCCGTTGACAAAACTCGTTTCTACAGTGGTCATGCTACGCGTGCTGGTGTAATGTTTTTAAAGATAACAATAAGAACAGAGTTAATCCGGACTTTAACTGTCTCTTAACACCAAACGACTAGGTATTAACTTCTGTTTCATTTCTTAAGATTTTGTATCTCAATTACCTACTGCTTGTACTAAATCGAAATCGTTACATTTAATACGGCTTGTTTTAGAGGCTGTTAAAAACCACTTGAATTTCAGAAACCAAATACGTTTCCAGAAATAAACATAAATTAACCGGACGCGATATTATCAAAACTACTAAATCTGGCATTGTTCGTAGTATTTTATTGCTTTAAAGCATTTAATTACATAAATGCGATTGCCCCTTAACTGGAGCAATTTATAGCCTTTTTGTTATAATATTTTTACACGAATAGTGTTTAAATCGTTTTTGCGTTCGTAGAAACGATGTTTTGTAATTATTTAAAAGTAGGAATTTTGCTTTTCTTTCAACATTTTAGACGTTTTAGATATTTACCTACTTCTTTTCTTCCTGCTTCTTTGTCGACACAAAAAAGGTAAAATTGAACATGGAGATCACCTAAGGCGATTCTCACACGAAACCACTCGTCCGCGGTCGGGTGATATGCCTGCATGTGGTAGGTATCAATGGGTTTCAAACAGCCAATGCGACGTGAGAGTCGCCTCATCGCCCGATCAGGTGGACGAGCGGAGTCATATGAGAATCTGTTTGATTGAGATTTAGGTTTCTCTGTCCGCATGGTAAAAGGTTACATAATTGTAGGCATTTAACTTGTTAAACCTTGTTTGCTGTCTTAGCTTTGCATGATTCTTCAACACTACTTACTTATATTGATATTAACCCGAAAAACTCAACTCACAACATCCAGAAAAACAATATAATAACACAACTTTTAAAATAAAACAACAAAAAGATACTTCAAACACGTAATAAATGCCAGACGAATAAAATTGAAACGTCCCGAAGTCAAAACAATTCGAGCTGATAATTAGGAGCACGAGTAAACATGTTTTTTAATTAACCCCTCCTACGCTGATGATCCACAAATTGGATTACCTACGCACGCCTTTGTAACTGTCTCGTTTGCTGGGATGTATCTACGTTATGTACGCTTAAGGTTTCAGTACATAATGGAATTGTTACCGTTATTAACATAAATTGCTTACGATTAAGAATTGGATGACGTTTAAGGGGAAGCTTTCTTATGAATATTGCGAAGATGCCTGGCACAGTGCAGTTATACTTGCCAGGGCGGAATTTTAAAGTTCCATGTTTTCTCTTTGCATTAAAATAGGATGATGTTTCTAAGGAGGTCTAGATTATGTTATCCTTACAGGGGCGACATCTTCAAATTCTTCAAATTGAACAAGCCATTTTGAATAAAGAGGTTATATCCATCCGCGAAGGATCTGCGTGACTCCTTTCTTATCCAGCCTTTTGCAGTCGTATTCTCACACTATGCTTGCTAACGTACTACATACAGTCAAAACTCATACTAAATGTTTATTGTCTTCTGTTGCTCTTTATTTAAATAAATACTGTGTATTTATAATGTTTACCTGGCTCGTGATGACAATCAACAAAAAGAAAAAGACAAAACATTCAGAGAGAATCCTACTAATAAAACTGAAAGCGATTAACACCTTGCAAGGAGGTTATTAGTACTTAAAATATTCATCATCATCATCATCATTTCAGCCCAAAAGACGTCCACTGCTGGACATAGGCCTCCCCCAAGTGACGCCATATTGACATTTTGGGGGGTTTTGCCGTAATCGCCACGCTTGGCAGGCGGGTTGGCGATCGCAGTACGGTTGTTACAAAAGTACAGAGAACGCTGCTGCCCATACTCTGGCAAATCCTTTAGTCGCCTCTTACGACACCCACGGGAAGATATGGGATGGTGCTATTCTTTACGTCCGACACCATACAGAGCACAAAAACATTCATAGCATATCCTAAACCTCGTTCATGAGCTGTTCAGTGTCACAATTATTGTGATAGTTGATAATTGACACTAACAGCTATTGAACGCCGTTTAGATGCCATCCAGTTTCATTGCGGCCTAAACGTAACCTAATACAAAATCCCACAATATCAGGCCTTGTCCCACATATCCACAATTCCACATGACTGTATCGATTCTGTAGCGGCCACCGAATCGGAGTAGTGTAATGATACACGAGTTTTCCGCCCGTTAGCAAACTGTCAAATGCAGTCTGCCATGAAACTGCGAAACCGTTTGGATGAAGCACTAAACTGAAATAGGTACATTGGTTTTAGTGTGAGAGTAAGTACGTATTTAAGTATCGAAAGTTCAGTAATCATCATCATCTGCCTAGCCTTTTTCCTAACTATTTCGGGGTCGGCTTCCAATCAACTGGATGCAGCTGAATACCAGTATTTTACATGGAGCGACTGCCTATTTGACCTCCACAACCCAGTTAGTACTGCGTAATACAATACCCCTTAGTAAGACTAGTTTTTAGCCCTTCGACTACCTGTAACGAATGTCCAAGATCTACAGATGACAGGCGGGACCTACTGTTTAACGTGCTTTCCGAGGCACGGAGGAAACTCGGTATGTAATGGCTGGTCCTATCCACAGAACGACTAAAACACACACAGACCACACACCGGCTAAGCCGGCCGGCACGGCATAGCCTGAAGATCCACCCAAGCGGCTGTTATTAGCAAAGTTATAGTAGTGGTCTTCTTTTTTCAATGGTGAGAAAAGAACCCTAAAGAAGAATGGTGAAGAAGAAGAGAGAAGTAACGTCTTATTTGGCTCAGACTGAAGGGCCCCGAAGAATGACAATTGCTTTTAAAGGTTTTGTACTTCTACGACGAATTTTAACTGAATTCAGTCAATTTATGTATTTCTGACTTATCATCGTCATTGCTGATTGAATTAACAGACACCAGCTGCACATTAACCTACAACAATCTGGCAAATTTCTTTAATAGATTTTCAACTTTATCGTTAAAGAATTAGGTTCAATGGTGACTGGGAAAATTTGACAGTTTTGGGTAGCTTGATGTTTTGGTGTCTGTACCTACCTATAATTTTGTCTACACCCTCAGGATTTACTTCAGTTTATTTTTATTATATCTGAGATTTTCACAAACCAATCAAATTCCATTCCCAAATATCTCAGTGGCATTTTAATAAATTTTTTTTTTTAAATTTGGTTTGTTATGACTTTTCAAGTTCTTTTCGAGTTGTAGACTTAGCTTCCTAAACCTAGTATTTAAAAAAATATACATCATCTAATTGCAGTCATACCTAAACTCCTAAGTTTATTTTACCAGCTCCATCGCAAAATTCACTCGATCCAGATCTAATCATATTTAGAAGTTGATTTAACTTGAGCCAGAATACTAGACATTTTTATTTTTTTAAACCTAGCCCCAGACTAGGAAACTCTCCTGTATCGTGGGTGCGCTTACAAACATTAAGACTCACATACACAAACAGCCAGAACTAGAACAACTATCTGTAGGCCTCACAAATATTTGTTCCGTGCGGGGATCGAACCCGCGACACGCAGCGCAGCAGTCAATCGCTTAACCACTGCGCCAACCGTGCCGTCGATTCATTGATATACGTACGTAAATTCATTATGCATCAGGAAGTCAGGCGTTTTGAGCAATCGGACATGGTTGCGTTGACCAATCAGAGAGCGCCACGTCACCTCTGTTGACGCGTAATTGGGACAACATTGCTACCAGCGTTTACCTTAGTTATCTACGTAGTATTGCAGACGACTGAATTCTAGAAATTTGAAGCTTTGCATAAATTCTGCTTAGAATTGCAGATCATACTATTTACGTGCTCATTTCAACGAAGATTCTCAACGAAGGTCTCATTCGGTTATTATAAACCAATATCATAAAATAATAATATCAAGAAATTACACATGAACATGTTAAATATGAAGAATATTATCATAGCATAGATTTTCCCAACTGTATTCAGGTTGGCTTCCTGCTAACCGGACTAACCGGATGCAGCTGAAAACCAGTATTTTACATGGATTATCTCCCACTCTTATATCTGTAATTTGGTAATGTTATAGAGGAAAAATATAAAGATACATGTTGAAAATTCTTATCCCCGAACAGACCGCAGTCTGTCCATCAGTAATGAAATCAAAACCTATACACTGAAACGAGAATAATAAAACCAAACCTGAATTTCAATATCGAATCAGAATATAAATAAAAGTATCGGGAATAGAATTGTCCGTCCGCTGCAATTCCTCGTTTCCGTAAGACGAATCGGAATCTCCATTTACGAATAAAGGAAGGAGATCTGAGAATTTACATTCTGTCGGTTCAGAGACGTCCACTTCTTAGAGCAAACAACTTCAAACTAAGTCAACATTTTTATTAACTGTCGAACTTCGCAGTATTTTTTTTATTCGACGTCGACGAGGCCAGGGCAACGGCTCTTACAGCCTATCGTTGAGTATTTATTCTATAATCTAACTTGAAACTTTTCGGGGAATTTGTTAGGATCCTCAGTATTACGTGTGGGTGGAATTGTAAAATATGATGACCTTTTACCCACGGTTTCGTCTTAGAAGTAATTGAAGAATAACAAAATGTAGTAAGAAAACTGTTTTGACGTATATTTCTCGACTTAAAATGATTTCAGTTTAATCCGGTGGCCTACCATGACGTCTTAAAGCATTATTGTTTTACTCTTATTCTAGTGTGGGAAAGAGACGGAGCTATACAGGATGTGTAGCGCCATCTCTTTCCCACACTAGAAAAGGAGTTAAACAATAATGTTTTAAGACGTCATGGTAGACAACCTGGTCTTTTTTGTGGGTAAAAAAGTTGTTATTTTCTGTGCGTTTTAACAGACACGAAAAATTACTAAAATTATTAATAAAACGACGAAAGTACGAAACGTTACGTACGCACCGCGACCAATCAAACTTTACAAAACCAGTTTATGCGGATTTTTCATTGTACGGGAAATCTACATAATAAAATATACAAAGCGAAGCCATCGCCGTGTGCACGTTGTTGATGTTTTGTTTTTGAAAACGAAAGTGAAAGTCGAATATATTTGTAGGATCCGGTCATTAGTACGGACAGAAAATGAATCGGCAAGCGCGCCAAAGGTAGCATCACGCGACCTACTTACCAGTCTACCCACACCTAAGCGCGCTTCTACAGAGTCGTGATGTTTCGAGCTCACTGTGAGGCGGACAGTCTGTGTCTGACCACGGCGGAGTCAAGACGTCCCGAAACTGTTCCCCGATTCATGGTGCCTAGTGTTATTGAAATAAATCAAGAAAACTGCGACATATTTTTAGTATTTGACAATACTAATAGGCAATGCCGTACACATAACTTTTTAGCCTATATCTTAATCACTTTAGTTACTAAAAACATTGATACATTCCCCAAATATTTCAAAGACACGAGAAGTTTTTTGTATTCCCGTAATAATTTAATATACTATGAAACCACGTTTGGTATGCTCGCTGCAATTTAACGTATTTTACCGGTTGCAGATCACTGAATGTATGTGTTTTATTTTTTAAGAATTGTTATTTATTTTAGAAACTTAGCCGAATAAGTAATTTTAGTTCAAATGTTAGATGTTTAGATAGATTTAGTACATTTTTTTTTAATTTAAGTTTTTATGTCATACCTTAGATCAAATTTATGTCAGATCCAAGACGTAGTTCATGAATGACATTCCTTCAGTAATGTCCTTGGTGGGCGGTATGTTCAGAACCATGCTTGTTATTAGGTCAAAATGTAAGAACAAATTGTAATTGTTGTACATTGTCTAACTAGATGGCGTTGTCGTCGAAATAGAAGTCGATGTTAAGATTCTCCTCCATTTTGGTTAGGCACTTTGTCAATAAAGTTCATTTTAAGATCAAAATACATCTCAGATCAAAAGATCAGTACATAGTAACAGTTAGAACCATATGTTCAGAACCATACTTGTTTAAAAACCCTCTCACCAAGTTCGTAGGATGGTCAAGTACTCGTAAATTGAACTTAGTGTGTACAAAGTAAGGTCGAATGTAAAATAAAACAACTGTTACTATGTACTGATCTTTTGATCTGAGGTGTATTTTGATCTTAAAATGAACTTTATTGACAAAGAGCCTAACCAAAATGGAGGAGAATCTTAACACCGACTTCTATTTCGACGACAACGCCATCTAGTTAGGCTATGTGCAACAATTACAATTTGTTCTTACATTTTGACCTACGAACTTGGTGAGAGGGTTTTTAAACAAGTATGGTTCTGAACATACCGCCCACCAAGGACATTACTGAAGGAATGTCATTCATGAACTACGTCTTGGATCTGACATAAATTTGATCTAAGGTATGACTTAAAAATCTTAAATTAAAAAAATGTACTAAATCTATCTTAACATCTAACATTTGAACTAAAATTACTTATTTGGCCAAGCTTCTAAAATAAATAACAATTCTTAAAAAATTAAACACATAAATTCAGTGATCTGCAACTGGTAAAATACAAAGTTTGGAAGTTGGTCTCTTAATAGTAGAAGATTTTGTGCGTAATGTGACTACACGTGTGATATTATCAGCACCGGGATGTTTCTCTTCTACACGACCTAACAACCAAGGAATTGGCGGCAAATCGTCTTCCTTAACAAGAACAATGTCACCAATTTATGGCTCAGGAATTTCTGAAGACCATTTGTACCTGTTCATAAGATTGATTTGTGTTTGTCTTATACAAATCTCTAATGGTGCTTCTAGCTCTAAGTTCTGCAAATAACTTTGTTTAAAAGTGTTATTCCTTGAATAACGTCGGCAATATGCGATTACCCTAACTAATTTTTGTAATGACGAATACCGCTCAAACATTGAAACCTCTGGCACTACAGTAATGTGTGTTTTCGTTGTTTCCTCTAAGTCGATATTCAAATCATTTGGCCTTTTTAAAAAAATATTGTTCTCTGAGTTAGAAATGGTGGTCCAGAAAACCATAAACCATTATCTATTAATGTACTAGGTAAAACACCTCGTGAAGCGCAGTCTGCTGGGTTGTCCTTGGTTTTCACATGAAACCATTGAGATGCCTTCATCGTGGTCAATATTTCTGAGGTTCGATTCGCCACAAATGTCTTCCATCTGCTTGGATGGCTGTTCAGCCAAGCCAACACGACAGTGGAATCTGTCCAGGCCTTGATTTTGTCCCTCGAAATATTCAGGACATCTGCTGTTTCTATCAGAAGTTTTGACAGCAGAACTGCTCCACACAACTCTAAACGAGGTATACTAATTTGCTTGACGGGGGCTACTCTGGTTTTTGCAACCAACAACGAAGTATGAACATTTCCGACAACATCTACTATCCTTAAGTAAATCACGGCTGAGTAAGCGGTTTTGGAGGCGTCACTGAAGCCATGCAGCTCAAGATCATCGTCCAGCTTAGTTCCAACCCAACGAGGTATCCGAACTTTGCTAAGTAGTGTCAACTCTTTGCGGTAAGTGCTCCATTCAGTTATTAATTCGGTTTTTAGTTCTTCATCCCAACTAACACCTGCAAGCCATAATTTTTGGATGAACGTTTTAGCTAAAACCACACTAGGAGCTAACCAACCTAGTGGGTCGAACAATCGAGCTATGTCCGAGATAATTGACCTTTTAGTTACAGGTGCAGTCGTCAGCGGCGGAAGATTTACTGAGTACTGGAAGGTATCTTCGTTGCGGTTCCAGGTAAGTCCCAGAATTTTTATTGTACTATCTAATTTGATTTCTAACCCTTCTTTGTGATCTATTTTCTCTAATATCTTGTTCTGTATAATATCTGTTTGACCTCTTGTTTTGTCCTTATTTCTATTTGTTCTAGTTTGATCTCGTTGTTCTTTATCTTCATTGTTTTCAATTATTTCTATACGCTTAAGTAGTTCTTGATTATTACTATTCCATTTTTGTAATATAAATCCACCTTTTCCTAATAATGCTACCATTTGCTTATATATTTCAATGCCTTCTTCTACACTGTTGCATCCTGTCATTAAATCATCCATGTAGAAGCAATTTAAAACCTTATCTGCAGCTAATGGGTAGTTTTCACCTTCATCAACAGCAATCTGTCGTAAAGTTTTGACCGCTTGGTACGGTGCAGACGATGTTCCAAAGGTTACAGTCAAAAGCTCGTAATCTTGTATCTCTTTTTCTGGACTGTCACGCCAAAGTATTCTTTGAAACATTGCATCTTCTTCAGCCACCTTCACTTGGCGATACATTTTAACTGTGTCCGCTACAAGTCCTATAGGATGTACTCTCCATTTTAAAACCGTGTGACGTAAATCAGCCTGTAGTGTTGGACCAACCATGAGCGTATCATTTAGTGACACTCCTTTGTTGTTCTTTTCAGAGGCGTTGAAAACAACACGAACTTTAGTTGTGGTTTTGTCATCCCTAATTACTGCGTGATGTGGTAGATACACTGCTTCTTCCTTTTTGTCATCATCTTTCTTCACGTGCCTCATATGACCTAACTGTAAATATTCATTTATTACTTCTGTGTATTTTTCCTTTAAATCTTTGTTCTTCGATAATCGTCGCTCTAATGATATAAATCTCGATTTAGCTATGCCACGTGAATTTCCAGACTTGCAAGGAGGATCTTCGTCTCGGAAAGGTAACCTGACTACATATCTACCATCGCTATCTCTCTTAGTAGTCTCACTATAAAACTCTTCGCATTTCTTCTCCTCTGGTGTAAATATCTTTTTAGTACTAGTTTGTTCTTCAATTTCCCAAAACTTCTTTAACATATCATTCTCATTGAACTGCGCACAATGTACCTTTATATTTTTTGTGTTATGCTTTGAACTGACTACACCTGAAAGGACCCACCCTAAAGTGGTGCTCTGTGCAATGAGAGTGCCAGATGGACTCTTGACTATACCTTCCTTTACAATATAGCAGTAAGCATCTGCACCCAGTAAAACATCTATTTTATTGGGGGTGTTGAACTGTGGATCTGCAAGCTGCAGCTCGTTAACACTTGACCAGTCTAAGGTAGTGTCGACTTCACACTCAGGTAAGTACGATGTAATTTTACTCAGTACGTAAGCTTTAATGTTTAGATTAAAATTTGAATCTATCCGAGATTGGATATTCAAATGCACCATGTACTTTGCCATGGTTGAACTATTACCACCAAGGCCTGAAATAGTTCCTTGAATAGGGATTTTTTTTAGGTTGAGTAGTTGAACTACAGCCTCTGTTACAAAACATGCCTGCGAACCCTGATCTAGCAAGGCTCGGACATACTGGAATTCACCAAAGCGTGACTCGGCTTTTATTAGCGCGGTGCCTAATAAAACCTGTCTGGGCTTGGGAATATTACCTGTCGACAGACACGACACAATCGGACTAGTATTAGGTGAACTAACACTGTCGATAGCCGATGATGTCGAAGGACGGTCCCCTTTGTCCGACTCCTGACCTAAATGCAACAGCGAATGATGGCGCTTTTGGCAAACCTTACATGTGGTAGGTTTTCTACATTCAGAGACAATGTGATTTCCGCCTAAACAGTTGAAACAAATCTTATGTTTCGCTACAAAATCACGTCTAACATCAACTGACTGCTTTGTGAATTTCTTGCAGAAACAAAGTTTGTGATCTTCTGAGCAGAACTCACATTTTATTGATGAACTCGTAGCCATCATTGCTTTTGGAGTATGAACAAATAACAAACCTCTATTATTGTTGTTGCCCTGATGAACTGGTGTCCTTTTAGGTTCCAAACATTCTAACGCACGAAACCGATTTTCCATAAAAGTTTTAAATTGATTGAAAGTTGGTAAGTCATTGTTGGAGTCATCGTTGCAAATACTAAGCTCCCACTGTTTACGCGTCTCGTTGTCCAATTTAAAGGTAACAATGTCTATGATAATGACATCCCATGTACTCACGTTTATCCCTAAATTACCCAACGCATTAAGACAATCGCACGTGGTATCAAGCAAATCTTTCAAAGCTGTAGCTGATTCTACTTGCATACGTTTTTGACCAAACAACCTCCTAAGAATACAATTTGTTAGATATTTTTTATTGCTATAACGCTTCTGTAACTGAGTCCAGCACTGCATATAATTGGCATCAGTTATAGGAGTATGACGTATCAATCGCTCTGCTTCGCCAGAAAGGTGACCTTTTAAATAATGGAGCTTTTGCACACTATCTAAAGTATCATTTTTGTGTACTAATGATGTAAAAAGATCATGGAATGTTGTCCATTCATCATATTTTCCCGAGAATATAGGAATGGATATTTTGGGCAACTTAACAAAAGAACTATTTGATTTACTTCCACTAGTTGAAGCATTATCTATTTGATGTACAGAACCCTTAACTAACCGAATTTCATTAAGAGCTATTTTCATTAAACTTTTATAAATAACATAAGTGTCCTCTGTCGCATCATAGATATCAACCACTTTCTGTACTATATCTTCTGCTTTATAACGTTCATATAATTTAGTGTTATTTTCTTTAAACAATGCCCAATCTCTTTCTAATAATTCTTGCTTTGTTTCAATGTATTCCAGCATTAATTTATCTTTACTACATTTCTTAAAATTTGTCAATCCTTTTGTGATAATATTCTGTTGATCTTTTAAAACGTTAATTAACCCTTCCATTTTTAACACAACAAATGTATCAAATCAATGTAAGAATAAAATGAATAACAACTTTTTCAAAAAAATAAAACATGGAAAATTTCTGAGTTTTGCAAACTTAAGCAGTAAACTTATAAGTGAATAACAGCTGACTAAAATTATCTAAGTTTGAACAATCTTATCAAACGAAAATAACACAAGTCCCAAATCACTACTTAAAATTTTACAAGTGTTTGGAAACGCACAAAATCTGGTGGAAATCGGGCATAGGTTCCCCGTTCCCCCGTTTTCTTTAAAATATTCTAAGTCCTAAATTACGAAATTATTCTAAGTCTAAACTACTTCACAAATTCTTCAAGTTTAACTTCTTATTGGAATAGAGTTCAAAATCGTCTGACTCGACATCCAATTCGTGAACAAGGTAAATAAATAAAATGTACTCACAAAATTGCACTTCACACAAACACCGTTTTCAACCTGCTAGTGGCGCCTTCTGCTGGCCACTATCTGAACTGCACGTGACGTCACCTGTGATGACACGTTGAACTGGAGTGTGACGTCCCTGCTGTGACGACACGTTGAACTGCGGGGGTGACGTATACGATCGCCTCTCCCGTTTGATCTGGATGCAAATGGTGCCCCTCTGGTCACCACTTTCCTGCTGCTGCTGCCGAGCTCGTCCACAGCCCTGGACGTAGCTGTTGCTGCCAATGCGGAGGACCGAGTACTCTTGCCGCAGCGTTCCACTACGAGTACTCGGGCAAAAAGCGGTTCTTCAACCGGCTCGGTGGACCAATGTTGAGTACCGGACGCGTAGGATGGTCAAGTACTCGTAAATTGAACTTAGTGTGTACAAAGTAAGGTCGAATGTAAAATAAAACAACTGTTACTATGTACTGATCTTTTGATCTGAGGTGTATTTTGATCTTAAAATGAACTTTATTGACAAAGAGCCTAACCAAAATGGAGGAGAATCTTAACACCGACTTCTATTTCGACGACAACGCCATCTAGTTAGGCTATGTGCAACAATTACAATTTGTTCTTACATTTTGACCTACGAACTTGGTGAGAGGGTTTTTAAACAAGTATGGTTCTGAACATCGTGACTCCTTACATGAAATGTGGTTGCCTTCCATTAATTCTGTCTAGCTTGCCGCTACAGAATGCAGGTATGTAGTTTGTAGATGTAATGGGTAGGGTTAACAAATTCAATATTACAGGCGACCGCATCTGTGGGTGCATTCATTATTGTGTAGACCGTACATTTTCGGTTAGATGCATAGTTTTGAATGTGGTTAGGGTTTGATGTCAGTTGTGAAATTATATATAGCTCTGTATGGTGTCGGACGTAAAGAATAGCACCATCCCCTATCTTCCCGTGGGTGTCGTAAGAGGCGACTAAGGGACTTGCCAGAGAATGGGCAGCAGCGTTCTCTGTGCTTTTGTGACAACAGTACTGCGATCGCCAACCCGCCTGCCAAGCGTGGCGATTATGGCAAAACCCCCATGTAATGTCAATGTGGCGAAACTTGGGGGAGGCCTATGTCCAGCAGTGTACGTCTTTCGGCTGAAATGATGATGATGATGTGAAATTATTTCGGCATGACTGTCATCATCATCATCATTCTCTTGCCCTTATCCCAATTTATTTGGGGTCGGTGCAGCATGTCTTCTTCTTCCATACTTCTCCTTTCTTGCCATATCATCCTTCACACAGTCCGTCTATCGTTTCTTTGGTCTTCCTCTACCTTTATACCCATCCATAATCATACTCAAAACTTTCCTCATGACATTTTCCTCAGTCCTCCTCATCACATGCCCATACCACGACAACCGATTATCACACATCTTTTCAGTCACTGGCGCCACTTTCAGACTTCCTCTAATGTACTCATTCCTTATTCTATCCATTCGCGTAACACCATTTATTATTTCGGCAAGACTGTTTCTATTACAAATTGTTTGAAGACATTCTTAGGTTTATGCGTGATTATCGCGTTTGCAACGGCGCCGAAATATCGGGAGCTCGAATCAAATAGTAAACATGGTAAATATCCCGTTGCAAATGTTATTGATATTCTAAGGATTTATAAGCTAATCATATTGTTATACCAACCCACACTGGGCCCACTCCGTCTCATAGAGAAGAGGCCTGTGTCCCAGCAGTGGGAACATTTTAGACTGATGATGATGAATATTGTTATGCATTGTCAATGAACACAACAAAGAATGCGAGACACTCTATTCCATCCGTAAAAACGTCGTAATTTTCAGTTCTCAGATTACCGAATTAATTTACCGTTTCGTACTTAGAAATCGACATATCTCTACCTAACTACCGTCTAAATTATTACAAGGTTTCATCATTTGCTTAGTTTCCAGGTTCTATACAAATATAAATAACTACAACATAATATAATTCAATAAATACCCAGCCTTCATAATCAACAGTTGCCAAGCTAACACACAATTCGACAAAACACAATCACCAAACAATTAAATTAAACTGACAACTCATGTAATTTACCATCTCATCTTCACTACAAGACATCAACTAGAATTATGTACTCCTTAATTACTAGTATATTACTAAATAACGTAACCGTTGCCTGTTACCGTGGGTCACATAAAGGGACTTACACACCAAAACCCGCCGACACAGCGTTTTAAAAAAAGAATCCTTTCGGGGTCGTACACCCGTGGCCACCAACACTCACACGCGAAAAGCACTTAGTGCCTAAAAAATCACATCTCGTTTATTACATACGTACATATCATCACGCCTGCAATCGCCGAAAGGTTAGGCAAAGGTGTACTATCAGAAAAGTGGGAAAAAGCTTATTTTTCAATTAAAATCCTGTGCACACGATGACCGCATCTGTTTAACACCCTTACTACTATTGGTCAGCACAAATATGTTTTTTGTTTGCGGACCAATAGTACTTAAACATAAAAAACGTTACGCGAACAACACGCGAACCTTTTTTTGAAATATGTTTTGTTTTAAAAAAAAAAACTCAGGCTCTGTTAATGATCACAGATGTGAAACCACCATTTTTAGACCAATAGGAATAAAAAAGGAACCAAGGAATAAAAAGATTTTAACTGTTTTAACGCTGCAAGCAAGGATAGTCCTTACCGTGCTCTGATACCCAGTTTGGTGATGGTACATAATAGTACACCCACATTTCGCCAGTTATGATTTAAGTCAGCCATCAACCGGGCACAAATCCAGACTCTGTGGCTGCTGCTGAGATATTTCTGGTGGGAAAACCATATAACAGGTTGCCCAGGACCTCATCTCAGCAGACTCGTTTGCGACCACTCGACCAACGAGACAGTATCTCGTTATTTATTTACTTTACAATAATCCACTGCAGGGCAAAGGCCCTTTCACTTTTCCCTATCCTCCTTCCACTTTTCCCTATCCAGTGTTATTCGTGGCCAACCTTTAAGATATCTGTACGAGTATACCCCTGCCACGTTGTCGTCACATCTCTCGTGCTGCCGATATAGTTTTTCGACTTGCAACAACATAAAGCCGCCGACAAGAAAGTCGCACGTGTTGGTAGATCGGCGGGTCTGATGTGTGGAGCCCTTAAGGCGCCAACCCTTTTAATGGTAACCCTCAAGGTGACAAGCACTGTTGTAACTTTAGAATATTACAAGTGTTATACCCGGAATGGGTTAATTTAGAAAGCAGCTGTGTTGTTTAAGTTTCATGGTAACGTAATAATGTTACTGTTCTTTACTTTGTTTTATGTTGACAGAATAAACTACGACTGTAAGTGTAAAGTGCCGTGTGCTTGAAAGGAATAAATTCTTACTTTCGTGGAAAGTAAGTGTTGTTTTCCATTTCTGGCTCCTTTGAAGTGTTTGAGTAATTATTTTAACCTGATTATTGTTGACAAGTTGTTTTATTATTTCTCTCTCTCCCTAAATGCTGTGTGGGTGACATTAATTGACAGCGCTTAGTGTTATACTATGCCTAAGAGAATGTTTCATGTCAAACTGGAATTTAAGTTCAGATAAACCTTTTAGTTTTTGAGGAAATGTTTGAACTTTTAATTACAAAATTGAGTTATCTTTTTTCTTCTTGATCGTGTGGTGAGTGCCTAACCAGGGGGCCTACCATGTCGTGTTAAAGCAGTGTTTTAATTTTATTCCGGAGTGGGAAAGAGATGGCGCCAAACGTCCTCTATAGCTGCGTCTCTTTCCCACACTGTAACAATATTACAACAATACTGCTTGTGCTGACGTCATGGTAGGCCTCCTGGTGTCAGAGTTTTTATGCCACCCATGGGCCTATAACTTGGCTTTACATGCCGTCAAGAAATATCTTTAAGGCATGCTGGTTTCCTCACATTTTTTTTCCTTCACCAAAGTAAGTGACAACTATACAATACGCACAGGAATCCGAAAAATCAGAGGTGCGTGTCATGGGTACAAACTTGACAGTCCGACGGTCACACCACTAGGCTGTCACTCAAACTCAAAGCATATATTATAATTAGACCATTACAGGCACTTTAGAAAGACAAAAAACAAAAAAAAAAAACGCGATGCTACAAAGTCACAAGGCATAATAACTTGTGAAAGTACTGTAGTTGCCCATTCCAAAGCGTTGACCTCTATGGAGAAGAATGGCCAAAAAACATGGCACTCTTTTAAATCAAAATATGTGACAAAATCTTGGTACCATTGCGGAGTACCAAACCCTTTCTGGGTTGGGGAAATCTGTGGCTACAAAAAAAAAATATATAATTTTTCGAAACTGATTTGCTTACAAATATAAACCAGTTTGGAAAAATATGATACTTTAATTCTTGTCTCCGTAAATCTGTTTCTAAAAATTTTATTTTTTATAGCCAAGAATTTCGGGATCAGTTTCCAATTCAATCAGATCACGTGATCCGTGGAGACAAACCAATCTAACGGGCTCAAGCCAATACCACGTGAACAAGTGTGGTCTCTCCTTTATATCATAACCTGTTTAGAAATTAGAGGTACATTTCCTGTAGTGACACGCAATACATTATAACACAGAAATATTATTAACATAATTTGAATACAAACGTGTTAATAACGTGTGGTTAATGTTCTGTGACAATTTTTCAGCTAGTCACTTGGAGTGCTTGTAAATTAATTAGAAAATAACCCTTACTGAATACTTTTAAATCTAGGTTTGAAACAAAATAAAAGTAAGTTCTCAGGCCGTTCCCGCGTTGGTCAAAAAATCTTTTGAAATAAACTGTGTCTTTGTATGTCATATTATGTTGTTTCCTTACGTCATCTCTTGTGTGTTAATAAATCTATACTAATATTATAAAGCTGAAGAGTTTGTTTGCTTGAACGCGCTAATCTCAGGAAATACTGATCCGATTTGAAACATTCTTTCAGTGTTAGATAGCCCATTTATCGAGGAAGGTTATAGGCTATATATTATTACGCTACAACAAATAGGAGCGGACCAGCAATGAATAATGTTTCAAAATTGGGCAAAATGTGACGCAGGCGAAATTGCGCGGGACAGCTAGTGATAAAATAAAAAAATAAATTAGTTATCGGACGGACGGATTACGGCCATTTTAGTTTTGAAATATAATAATAACCCCCGCCCTAATTCAAAAAAAGATATGAGAATTGCTCTGAAAACGCGTTTGTTGCTTAAAACCGAAAGGAATTAGGTTTATTTGGCAGGTATAATGGACATTAGTCATCTCGCACATCGCTTGTAGGTTTTATGATACCTTCATTTTTTAATAGCGATCACTTCTACTTCCCTCAGCCCAATTTATTTGGGATCGGCGCAGCATGTCTTTCTCTTCCTTAGCCATACTATTTTATTACCCGTCATCTTCCCCGAAACCTCCGTTCATGGCATAACATCCTTCACACAATTCTTCCATCGAATAATAATAATAGCCTCGACCAATACCTGAGGAGGTTCTGGTTAGGCAGCTGGCTCAAGGGCTTGATTCAGAAAGCGGTAATCCTGCTGGACAACCCTCGATTTTTTTTTACTTTTTCCCTCTAGGAATTTCTCCTGCATCGTGGGTGTGTTTACATTTAAACTCACATACACAAACAGCCAGACCCGAAACTACTATCTGTAGGGCATACAAATATTTGTTCCGTGCGGGGATCGAACCAGCGACACGCAGCGCAGCAGTCAATCGCTTAGCTACTACGCCAACCGTGCCGTCAAAACTTGGATGTCAGAGCTTGGACTCTGTTCCCGATTCCGGTGCCATTTATAAGAAATATTATAATTTCAAAAATAAATATTTAATAATATAAAAGACATGTGTATAAATGAATAAACGGAATAATAGCAATCGAAAAAGGTTCAAACACATTTCAAAAGTCAGATCAAAGAAATTGAGGTTTAAAAATTCATAACTTCAAATAGCTTTTCGAAATCTGTTAATCCATTCTTGAGATCAAATGAGTATGATTGCTGTTAGCTTAGTTGAGCTCACGCTGTATTTGTATAAAAGGAAAATCTTCTTTGAATTGAATATTAATATTTGTTCATCTAGCTTGAAATCTTATGAGACTGGATTATTAATATAATTATTTGAAATAAAAAATATTACTATTTTTGATTTCAATTAAACAAAGCAAAAAAAATGGTATCTATGGTCCCGTCATTTGTAAGTTTACTTAAGATATCACATCCATTGTAAATTTTCACAATTGTCATGTAATACTAAAACCTTATAAATAGCTTGTGGAGGTCAGATCGGCAGTCGCTCTATGTGAAATACAGGTATTCAGCTACACCCGGTTAGACTGATAGCTGACACAACATAGGAAAAGGGGGAAGGATTGAAAAAAGGCTAGGCTTATGATGATGTTAATACTAAAGGCTGCTTTATAATAACCAAAATCTATCATAAACAAATCCACAGTTTAAGAAAGAAAAGAAAGAAAGAAAACATATTCATTTGATACATGGTCACACAATAAAATAAAGCAAAAAAACTTAAATCTAAATAAAAAATATTGTGTGTCTCAAGCCTGCGCCAAATAGGCCCAGTTCAGCAAACTGCCGAGCAGCTAGTGCCAGACGCTGGTTTTCAACTAGACCTGAGAGATAATGACGAGACGGACGTAAACCAGTTTTGTACTTTGTGTTAAGAGAGAAAATGTCTCACACTCTTCCTTTTCACTCATTTCAAAAGACTCGTAAAACGGAACACACACATAAAACGGAACTGGGTATACACTACCCAATTTACTACCCGGATATGGTACCTCGTTTCGTTAGGCTAACAACTCCACTGAATCCCTTCAACCCTTCCACTGCCCCCGGCACTTGGGACAGCCACTATGTAATTAAGAAATAATATTTTATCTACAGAAAACGGTATTTAAATTTTATTCAAAGCGAAACACAGCTGGTTGTGTAGTTTTGCCTGAAGCCTCTTTGTCTTTTGAACGGAAGTTTTTTTTTATTAGAAATGTTATGTTTCCTTGTGCTTTGTTACTTTTATGGCATAGTTTTAATGTGCCGTAGAGCTCGGTTTCTTATAGGCAAGCGTGCTCTTGTAGGCCGCATCATCGCTTCACATCAGGCGAGTTGTGGAAGTGGAAGCGACACCGTAACCCGCGAATTTTCTCACGTTTTTTTTTTTAAATTTTCCAGTTAGTTTCTGGCTTTATGTTGATGAAAATATGACCATATCATGGAAAAGTCCATCCCTGTCGGTTCCACCTTAAGTATAAAAAAACTGTCAAGGTCACTACGTATTGGTCGGACAAAATCTGAGTCATCGATTCGAGAAGAAGAAGCTATGGGTATCGCACAGTACTTAAATGGCTTGTGGAGATTAGATGGGCAGCACTTCAATGAGGTACAGCTACTACCTCAGGTATTCAGCTGAATCGGGTTAGACTGGAAGACGACCCAAATATAGTTGGAAAATTGTTAAGCAGATAATTAATGTCTTAAGACTGTTTCATTATTGAGACATTGTTAATTATTTAATATCATGAGGGTATCTAACGAAGGCGTGGTGGAATAAGGGGCATGGGGAGGGGGCTCTCGGCCTCCGAGAGGTCGGGGGTGGCCGGTCGCGGGCAAGCCCGTTCGGGCACTTGTGAGGACGCGGCAGGTGAAGCTGGCGGCTCCGATGCGGAGCGTAAGGTCAGGTTTGTGAAGGAGGTGGAAGCTGCGATAAGGGTCGTGGCCTTGAAAAAATTGACATCGTCAAAACTCGGGGCCATACCTGCGGCTTCCGCCTCCATCATGGCGGCGGTGGAGGCAAGATATCCTCCACCAGGCGAAGTGGCCCAGTGGAGGGCGCCCGCCTGACGGCCGCAACGGAGCTTCTCCGCGAGGAGAATTTGAAGCTTCGGGCAGACCTGACCGGTCTGCGAGAGTCCGGCTCTCGCGAGATGCCCCAGCAGCGGCAGAGCCAGCCCGTGCCAGTGGAGAACCAGGTCCTGAACCTGGTTCGGCAGGAGCTGGCTGCCTTCCAGGCGCGGTTTTCCGTTCTGGAGGGCATTGTCCTGCGCCCCCCCTTGGCTTTGCAGCCAAGGGGGGGCGCAGGACAATGCCCTCCATAACGTCCTAACGTAACATATCCATAACGTCCAAATCCTCCAAGGCGGCCCCGAGTCCGGGGGCGGGCTCAGGCCCAAATGCGGCCCCGGGCCCGAGGGTGGTCCCGGGCCAGAAGGCGGCCTCATATGCGGCTGCTTTGGCTGCCGTTTCTGGACCAGGGCAGCCTGGGCAATCCTCCGGCAGGACTAGGCCGGCACCGGCCCAGAAGAAGGGCAAGGCGGCTCCTCAGGTTGCGAATGTGCCAGCGTCGTCATCCGAAACTATTCCCTCCCCGTGCTTGTGCTCGGGGACTTCAATGCCAAAAACTTGGCTTGGGGTTCTCGTTGCACGGATGTACGGGGTAGGATGGTGGAGGACTGGGCTCTGGAGGTGGGCCTGGTCGTCCTAAATCGGGGTTCTGTCCCCACGTGTGTGCGGATGCGGGGCGAGTCGGTGGTGGACATCTCGTTCGCTAGCCCCGCTCTGTCACCGCGTGTCATTGACTGGCGCGTCATGGAGGGGATGGAAACCTATTCCGACCACCGGTACATCCGGTTCGATGTCTCTGCCCCGGACTCAAGCGCGCCGGTCCTACAGGCCCCGAGTGGTCCGCGTTGGGCGCTGAAGCAGCTGGACCGGGAGCTCCTCCTGGAAGCCTCGATAGTGCAGGCCTGGGTGTCATCACCGAACAGGCCTGCCGACATCAACAACGAGGCAGGGTGGTTCCAGGAAGCCATGTCCGACATTTGCGACGTGGCAATGCCCCGAGTTCGGCCAGGAAGCGCCCGGCGTCAGGTGTACTGGTGGTCGCGAGAGCTGACGTCTCTGCGCGAGGCGTGCGTCGCCGCGCGGCGCCCGTAGGCTCCGCAGGCTCCGCATCCGCCCTCCGCTTGCGGCAGCCATTGAGGCGGAGCTGTACGAGGGATACAGAGCAGCGAAGACCGCCCTCCAGGAGGCTGTCCAGCGAGCCAGAGACCTGGACCGCGAGGAGATGCTGGAGACTCTGGACAGAGATCCGTGGGGGCGCCCTTACAAGATGGTGCGGGACAAACTCCGCACCTGGGCCCCCCCGCTGACGCAGAGTCTCCGCACTCAGCTCGTGGAGGACGTGTTGAGCGCTCTGTTCCCTCTGCGAGGGGAACATCCTCCCCCGCCTATGGCTCTGCCGCTTGCGGTGCCGGAAGCGGACCACATCGAGGACGATGACGACATTCCGGAAGTGACCGGGGTAGACCTGAGAGCGGCGGTAGGCAGGCTTAAAGCCAAAAATACCGCCCCGGGACCCGATGGCTTGCCTGGCAAAGCCTGGGTCCTGGCCTCGGAGGCTCTCGGGCCCCGATTGGAAGGGCTCTTAAGCGCATGCTTGGAGAGAGGCCAGTTCCCGCTTCGTTGGAAGACGGGGAAGCTGGTCCTCATCCGGAAGCCGGGGCGCCCTGCGGACTCTCCGTCCGCATACCGGCCCATTGTGTTGCTCGACGAGGTAGGCAAGCTCTTTGAAAGAGTCATTGCCAACCGCCTCGCCGGGCACCTTGTGGGGATGGGGCCGGATCTTGCGGAAAACCAGTTTGGTTTCCGCAGAGGGCGCTCGACGGTGGACGCCATCATGCGCGTGAGGGCTCTCACGACGGGGGATGCGGTGTCCAGGGGTGGGGTTGTCTTGGCGGTGTCTCTTGACATCGCCAACGCCTTCAACACCATGCCCTGGAGCTGCATTAGGGAGGCACTCCGGTATCACCGGGTGCCGACCTACCTTCGTCGTGTGGTCGGCGACTACCTGACGGATAGGGCCGTCATCTACCCCGGTCACACCGGAGAATGGAACCGGCGAGAGGTGTCGTGCGGTGTTCCGCAGGGATCGGTTCTGGGGCCGCCCTTGTGAAACATCGGCTACGACTGGGTGCTGCGCGCCGACCTCCCTAGCGGTGTCAGCGTAGTTTGCTACGCTGACGACACGCTGGTGCTGGCACAAGGGAGGAGGCGGCGGCCGAACTTATGACACGCGGGGTTGCGATAGTCGTGGAGAGAATCCGGCAACTGGGACTCGAGGTGGCATTGCACAAGTCCGAGGCCATGTGCTTTCATGGGCCTCGGAATGCGCCACTGCGTTCAAGCGGCTCTTGCCCAACCTGGGGGGTCCAAACGCCTCCTGCCGCAGGCTCTACGCGGGGGTCATGCGGTCCATGGCCCTTTACGGGGCCCCGGTGTGGGCACGTTCTCTGAGGCGGCGAGCCGCCCATTACCTGAACGCGCCCCAGAAGGTGGTAGCCGTAAGGCTGATCCGGGGGTACCGCACGATCTCCGGCGAGGCGGAAAGCCTCTTGGCCGGATTGCCGCCATGGGATCTGGAGGCGATAGTCCTCGCGTGCCTGCACGAATGGCGCGCGGAGGCACTACGCCGTGGGGAAACTCCGCTGCCGCGGCAAATTGTCGCTCAGCGGACAGACCTCCGGCGCGATCTCATGGCGACATGGAGAGAGCGACTGTCGCAACCCCGTGCTGGGCACGCCACATTAGTGGCGATAAGTCCCCTCTTTGAGGAGTGGCTGGAGAGGCACCACGGCACCCTCACCTTCCGCCTGACGCAGGTCCTCACCGGACACGGTTGTTTCGGGAGGTTCCTGCACCGAATCGGGCGGGAGGAGACGCCCCCCAACTAGCAAAATAATCCTGGAATGCGATTATATAATGCTACATGGTCTTATATAGCTCCGATGATGGTTTTGGTGGTTGCTACTGCGCTTTTAACAGCATAAATACATGCTGTTTTTACTCAAGTACGTTTAATTCTATAATTTGTACTTATATCGGTATATAGGACCATATTTCCTGGCAAATATAGGATCAAGACTCCTATAAAAGCATGAAACAAGAGTAATTGCACTCAAGAGTAATTACTCCGGTAACGCAGACTTATATGCGCCTATAAGATAACATCTGCAGACCATTTAAATCTTAATACTCCCGTAGGAGCATGTACCAGGAATATATGCACTGAGGAGCAATTACTCTTGTTATTTTTACTTATAACCTCATATAAGCTAATATTTTATGGCCGATATAAGTAAATTTAAGTTAAATTACTGTAAATCATTTATATATCTGGTTTGGTTTTACATAAGCTTAAAAGTAAATGTTAAATGAATTTCATATCCACGTTTTAGAAATAATTAATCACCAAGATTATAATAGCACTCGGTAGGATAAAAGTTTCTCTTTATCGATTTATCGTGTGCCGTTTTAAACCTAGACGGATTTATATAGGCATTCCATAGTACTGTTATTGTCTAAGTAATCTCAAACAATCCTGGTTAAAACTTTTATGAAGCCACTTTTGCTTGTAACGACCAGTATAGGCGAAAACTGGTTTTGTGTAGAAATATTGAAAATGGATTTAAATAAGTGAAAGCGGTTTAAAAAACTAGATCTTGAAAAAGAAAAGAAAAACAAAATCTAAAGAAATGTTAACCGCAGAAGGCACCGATTTTTTAAATTAAATTGGTTAAGACCGGAACGCGAATTCTAGCGAGGGTTCCGGACAAGATAGTTATAGTACTGCTTTAGATGGAAGAGGTTTGGACTATGAAAGTATCACGAAAGTACGAAAGGACTGTGAGCGATATTGAAAACGATAATCAGGAAGAACTTTCGGATTATAACAAAAAATTCCAACTGCGGAATCTATTAAACACTGGGCTTTAGACTTCAATATTTCACAGGCTGCATTGAAATCTTTACTTGAAATTTTAAATATTTCATGAGAATTATTTTTTTTTTGCCTATGACATGTATTTGCAAATGCGATTTCAGGGAACTTAACAAGGTCAAAAATGTGTAGAAAATTGCATGTCAAATGTGTAATATAATTAAGTCAAATAAGAACAATGTTTAAACTAATGTTTAACTTAGCACGTAGAACAAACTCTTAAAATATTACTTTAACTTACTTATCCATAAATATCAATCGATTTTCATCTGGGCATTGCGGAACCCTAATCGGTTAAAATGGCGAATCTTCCTCGGTTTTGTGATAACCCAATATAGAACCAATATACTAATATTGGTACTATATCACACTTGTAAATGCTAAAAGTACTTATTTTAGCACTATATCGCACTTGGAAATGCTAACCAAGAAAATGGCAGCTGCCTACATAATATTTATTTAATATTAATTAAAACTAAAATGTAAATAAGCAAATTTCAAGAGGCGCTTTAAAATTTTGATCAAACCCATGATAGATTTCACAGAAAATTCAAGTTCCCCTACGAATAAGCTATAAAAGACTAACAATTTGACAACAATAAAATTTAGTATAAGGTTGACATTAATAAATTCTGAATCATATAAATACTTAATCTCAAGATGTTAATTTTTTTTTACAGAGTACAACAATGTGTGATACACTCACTTTGACTGTTCACAATATATGAGCTTAGAGAAGCATTTCTAGGCGCGTATTAATCTCACTTTTTACTAAAATTTACTTATATTGAGATTTACAGGAGTAATTGCATTGACGTAATTCAATTACAGGAGCAATATAGGCGTATATGGCATTTCAGCGGTCTAATATAAATACGTTATAAGTAAAAGTAGACTTATAAAGTGGGCCCTTTTCGCGACTTATATGCGGATATAAGTCTCATATAGTCCTCGATAAATTATGGTTCTAGGATAGTTTAAAAACCACTTTTTGCTAGTTGGGCCGGGTGTTACCACTGCGAGGATCGGCCGGAGAACACGGTGGAGCACACTGTGGAGCTGTGCCCTGCTTGCTGCGGGTTGTTCGAAAGAGATACCGTGCCCCTGGAACGCAAAGGGCTAAGAAGGAACATGGATGGGTTTTAGTCAGTCAAGTCTGACACTCCCTTCCGCTCCGCCCAGAGCGGAAGAAGTCATTTGATGATTTCCCATCCTAAAAAAAAAAGAAAAAGGGTATCTAACGAGGAGGAGCTCGTGGCTAAATAATAACAGCCGCACGTGTCGATCTTTAAGCTTAAGCCGTGCTTGGCGAGGTTGGTCAATGGATGGGTGACCATAATTACATACCGAGTTTCCTCCGTGCCTCGCGCGGAAAGCACGTTAAGTCGTTGGTCCCGGCTGTCATTAGTATGTCTTTGACAGTCGTTACGAGTAGTCAGAAGCTAAAAGTCTGACATCCAGTCTTACCAAGGGGTAGGTATCGTATTACCCAGTTACTGGGTTGTGGAGGTCAGATAGGCAATCGCTGCATGTAAAATACTGTTACTCAGCTGCATCCGGTTAGACTGGAAGCCGACCTCAAGATAGTTTGGGAAAAGGCTAGGCAGATGATGATGATGAGGGTATCTAACAAGACAACGAAGGGCTATAAAAGAAGCACATAAAAGTGTCTGTCGTGAACGGAACGAAGGAGATTTCCAAACAAATGTGTGATGTTTATCACGAATTTTATTCGTCGAATAAAACACTGGAAAGAAATTCACACGCTCGACGATTTTAAAACATGTGTGCTCCAACAATGCCACGTTTTGAACTTTGATAGCAAAAACAGTAACGTACGTAGTGGCAAAGTGTTAGTGTATTCGAGAAAAATCCCTCATTTCTCCCAGAGTCTGGATTTGTGCCCAGTTGATGGCAATAGGCTCGCCCCTTAGTAGGTACACCCGTGTAAACACAAACTTTACTGGCGAAATGTGGATGTGCCATGGGTACTCCTCCTGGCCTAACTCTTCGTTGAAATACAAGCATCACTACTAATAATGTGAAGATGTTCACCATTATAAACAAATCAGAAACACGGTATTTTGTCGGGTAAAATTTAGGTACAAGTTTGGTATAGGCTAAAATAAGTCCACGTAGACATTCCGAGTACACTTGAAATAACGAGCAGTCTAGGGCCGCTTGCGTCTTTTGAATCCGCGACTCCCATTTTGTAAAAACGAATTGAATCTGCTTATATTCTCTGTCTTCATTTTCGAATATCTGAAATTGTTCTGGTAGAGGAGCTCGTGGCTTAATAATAACAGCCGCACGGTTCGAGGTTAAGCCGTGCTCGCCTAGGTTGGTCCGTAAATTGGTGACCATAATTAAATACCGAGTTTCCTCCGTGTCTTGGAAAGCACGTTAAGCCGTTGGTCCCGGCTATCATTTGTAGATCTTAGACAGTCGTTACGAGTAGTCAGAAGCCAAAAGTCTGGTTTCCAGTCTTACCCAATGGATACCCATTACGCCATACCCAGTTACTGGGTTGTGGAGGTCAGATAGGCAGTCACTTCATGTAAAATACTGGTACTCAGCTGCATCCGGTTAGACTGGAAGCCGACCCCAAAATAGTTTGGGAAAGAGCTGATGATGAAGAGATGATGATGTTCTGATGTAGGTATTTAAATGGTAAAAACAATTACATGAATTCTGTAACTTGAAAGTAATGAGAACTCTTAGTTATCATTAACCTAGTTGCTTTTGAAACACTTCGAAAATATTTCAATCAATCGATCGAGGTCAACACTGATCATGTTATAATACTTGAATCGTTTCTAATACAGTTGATGGGCCAGTTGAAAAAGTGGAAGCAATCGAGTCTAATAAAAGTGTAAAATGGAACCGTCATCGCAGTTAGAAAGAAAGAAAACAAATAAATTGTGGACGAGTTAAAAAAAAAACTTGGTAATGTGTCCTTAGTCCAGCTGGCCTACCATGACCTTTTAAAGCAGTATTGTTTTACTCTTATTCCAGTGTGGGAAAGAGACGGAGCTATACAGGATGTCTAGCGCCATCTCTTTCCCACACTGGAACAGGAGTAAGACAATAATGTTTTAAGACGTCATGGTAGGCCACCAGTACTAACTAGGGTCAGATAGGCAGGTGGTCATTTAAAAAAAACTTATATTCAGCTGCAGGCGGTTAGACTGGAAACCAACCCCAATATAGTGGGGAAAAGGATGGACAGTGATGGTGTGCAAGTCCTTATATACACGAGATTTTCTGTTATATTCCTTAAATACAGGTGGAGTTTTCAATCTCATGCATATACTGTTAGGTACTCAGTAAGGGATTTTTGCGTCCCGTACATGCTTCAAAGTCTTTTTGTACATTACACAATTCTGGGTAGATAGTACTATTTCTAGGAAATATGCAAGCGGGACCAACGCAACATCCGAGCTTGAACTATAATTGTTTACTTTTCGTTACTGTTGCAGCTGTTTATCTTTGGATCATTTTAGAACCTGAATATTTATTGGTTCATTTTGGATCACCAATAATTTTTTAGTGGCCCATTTCGAATTATTATTATCAACGCTAGCTTATACCCATGGCGTCTCCCACGTTTTGTTAGGTAATTGGCTGTTCCAGACAATTCTATCCCTGTGCCTTTTATCCCGATCCATTCAGACGTTTTTGCCTGAAATAGTAACATACATAATATCTTCACAAACTTTTACATTTATTATATTAAGTAGGATAGATATAACCATCGAGATCGAGAGAGCAGCGGTGGCCTAGTGGTGGCAGCCCCGACTTTCGAGCAGGAAGCCGTGGGTTCGAACCTAGGTAGGCGCATTACTTTGTGTAACCTATTTCATCACCATTGCTCTCAAAAACGGTGAAGAAAAACATCGAGAGGAAACCAGCATGTCCTAGAACTAAAAATTCGAAGACTTGTGACATCTACCAACCCGCACTGGGCCCGCGTGGTGGATTACAGCCCACTCCCTCTCATAGAGAGGAGGCCTGTGTCCCAGCAGTGGGAACATTATAGGCTGATGATGATGTATACGCATACTTGGAAAAATATACGATGCTCTGTAACGAGCAAAAAGGTTTCCAAAAGAATATGACAATTAATATGGCTATTTATGACTTTTTAAATAAAATTATGACTAATATTGATAATAAAACACCTGTTTGTGCTGTGTATTATGACATGACGCAGGCGTTTGACTGTGTTGACCACAATATTCTTAAAAACAAACTTGACTCCTATGGTATAAGAGGAAACATTCTGGACTTATTGTGCTCTTACCTTTCTAACAGAAAACAATTTACTGTTATATCTGAGTTAAATTGGAAGACTAAAGAAGAAGTTACGTACCTATCTAAAGAACGCACAGTGTATTTTGGAGTACCACAAGGTAGTGTAGTGGGTCCCTTACTGTTTTTGATTTATATTAATGAACTGCCCAAAGCCATAGACTTTCCTATAACACTCTTTGCTGACGATAGTACGGTCACAATACCTTGCAATAAACCTGAATCATATGAACTTGATGTCAATAACGTGGTCAATTCATTAATCTCGTGGCTTAATAATAATAATTTAAGAATTAATCTTGGAAAATCCCAAATAATGCACTTCGGTCATAAAAAACCCAGCTTCTTCTTGTAATTTGAAAATAAAAGTTCAATACCAAAAAATTATAATTCATGATGTAGATAGTGCAAAATTTCTAGGTCTGATTATTGATAGGCAGCTCAACTGGAAGGATCATATTGAGGCGTTGTGTAAGAAAATTAGTAGTTCATCCTATGCCCTATATAAACTTGCTCCAACAGTAAACATTACTTTGCTTTACTCACAGCATAATATCATGGTCTGGTGGCATCTGTATTGAGATATGGTATAATTTTCTGGGGTAATTCCACAAATAGAGAAGCCGCTTTTAGAGCGCAAAAGCCATCCATCAGAGCCATGTTTGGACTACAAATAACTGACAGTTGCGTACCATATTTCAAAAATTACAAGATTCTGACACTGCCCCCTTTGTATATCTATGAAACTGCCTTATTTGTTAAGTTGAATGCACACTTGTTTTCTCTCTAAGCAGACACTGTTAAACGTAACACAACAACACGCAGGAGGAATGACATGTTACGCGGACGTAGAGCAAAAACAGCCCTATTGTGGAAAAGCATATTCTGTATAGCACCGAAAGTCTATAACAAAATTCCAAAACCAATACAAGACTAACATTTAAATGGATTTAAAAAGAAACTTAAAGACTTGCTATGTACTAAATGCTATTATAATCTAAATGACTATTTGAATGATACTTTGACATCTTAATTCAATTTTAATCTTGTATAATTTGACATCCTAATTTAATTGTAATATGTTAAAAAATACTTTGACATCTTAATTCAATTTTAATCTTGTATAATTTGACATCCTAATTTAATTGTAATATGTTAAAAAATATTTTGACATCCTGAATAAAATTTGTGTGTGTTTATGATGTTATTTATAGCTGACATACCTCAAACTGTATAGTGTTATATTGTATTGTGTATTTTTAATTCGTAATTACCAAATCAATAATGTTAATTCTAATCTATGTCCTATAATGTATAAATGTATGTACCTACCTATATTTGCACGCCACAGTTGGCAGAATGTGATGATACCATAATATACTTATCCTAAGACCATTATAATGTACCATATTCTGACAAATAAATGATTATGATTATGATGACGATGATAACCATCTGCAAAGCCTTTTCCTATTGCACATGCAATTAGGGTCGGCTTTCAGGGGTGCGCCAAAGTTCACCTAAATTTTCAACTCCGATAATTGGAAATCCGAAAATGTTCTTCCTAACATTTTTCATCCTAACAATCGCAATTCCTAACTACTCTGTATCTAATGTTCATAATTCCGAAGCATTCAACTTCATAATGTCAGTAGCAATAAACATGTATTATACTTTTATTTGTTTTCCTATATTTTCTCAACATAACCATCTTTTACACTATTATTCAAAGTCATATCTTTTTTGTTTAGATTTCTTTTTATTCATAATAATCAGTATTATATACATTGATTTTGCGTAACTTTAACTTTTTTATTTATTGCGGTGTGTACCTGGAAAGATATCCATGGGTTAGGTTAGGTTAGAACTGTGACCAACTACGCACGAGCCGAGCGAGCGGAGCGAGCGGTGCCGCGGCAGCGGCCGGCGAGCGCTACCTCGAAATTGGTCACAAAATTTTTCTAAGTATTTTTTTCATAGTGCCCCCAAGACTACACTCTGACCTAATCCCCAACCAAATTAAACATTAAATATCATCTTCTACCCACATATATTTTTATTACACTTGGTAAATGTTTCTATCTGAGTATCAGTGAAAATATTATGGTAATTATGTTTAGGGATAAAAGCGTTATGATAAAAAACAGTAGGAGTTTAAATTATTTACATTAATGATATTATTAATTACAATTTTCGGAAACATGAGTGTTATGAACATCGCCGGTAGCACTACAAATAGTATGAATGAAAACTTTAGGATGAAAAATTTTAGGAAGAAAGATCATTCGGATTACAAATCGTTAGGAAGAACAATTTCGGGTAAAGAACTTTAGGTGAGCCAATATGGACCCGGCTTTCAGTCTAGCTTGATGCAGTCATGCAGATGAATACTAGGATCTTACACGGAGCGGCTGCCTATCTGAACTTAAATAAAAAACAGTCTTTATTTCCCTATAATTTACAATGTATATATTTTTCACAAAACTTAACCTATTAAGGGGTCATCCATCTGTGAATGAAAGCCTCCTCCATCTGCATCCATTTATATCCATCTTGGGTCGTTCTAGTCCACTCTATCCTTGCCAGTGCTATCTGAATATAGGTACTGTATAATACGACACCCCTTGGTAATACCGGGACCAACGGCTTATCGTGCTTTCTGAGGCACGGAATCATTATCATTAACCCAGATATAAAATGACTACTAAAATCCGAGTGTTTCAAGGTTCATTATATTTGTTTGTTTTGTACCAAATAGGGGCAAGGAATAACGTAATTAGGATAATTAATATATGGTACAAGGAACTGGGTAGAACAGTTCGTTACGTGACATAATTTTGACCAAACATTGGTCAATTATCGCAAATTAAACAGTAATTGTTTGTGATACTATCTATATTGCTTTTATGGTTAGTTACATTGTTTTGGATTTAAGTAGGTGAAGGTTACTCATTTATTGTTGCATTGGTCTACCTTTTGTAGTACGTGAATCTATGGTTGAATTTAAGTTTGGAGTGATCATTTTCAGCCTTTTCCTTCACCGCTTTGTACAAGACGCTTTGTACTTCTTAAAATTATGTTAATTATGACAAAGAACTTTTTTTTTTCAAACTTTACACTACTTTATTCTCTTCTTTTTTCCGACCTGGCAGACTACAATGTCTGTCTTTCTCTGCTTACTTCTCTGCTCAATCCTTCTTTATCAAAAGGCATCCACTTTCTGACGTTGGTAAAACTTACGACTTATTAGATTAGTTTAAAGCAGAGTGAAGTTAGTAGTGCGTTACCCAGTTACTGGGTTGTGGAGGTCTGATAGGCAGTCGCTTCATGTAAAATACTGGCACTCAGCTGCATCCATTTAAACTGGAAGCCCACCCCAAGATAGTTTGGGAAAAGGCTAGGCAGATGATGATGATGTCAGTGGTGTGTCTCACTCTTTTCCTTGCTTTTCATGACATCCAACCCTGATGTCATTTATACAAACACTCACAAAGATAGCTAACCAAAGAATAGTTTTAAATCAACATTCCATAAATGTTTTCTAAACTTTACGTGGTTACGTCCAAACATTTAGCGATTGAATCAGGTCATAGTTCACTGAAGGAACTGGGTTAGTAAACGACCTGACAGTAAGTACACGTTACTTAGCTAGTAGATACAGTCACGTACACCAATATGTATGCATTTAGAACAATTCCAAAGCGTTTTTGTCGTAGAATATTGATTGCAAATTAAAGATTAATCCTGTTTCATAATACAACGGGCACCAAATATACTTGCAAATACGTGGTGATGGCAGGAGGAGTAGACCTAGTGGGTGCCAAAATACGGAAGAAGTTTTAGCAGATTAACATCCATATCTGTGGAGAATGATATGGCAAGAAAGGAAGAAGAAGAATCTGCTGAACGACTAGTGATAGACGAGTATGGATGAAGAAAACTATACATTGAGTTACTTATTTATTTAGTAGGAGTCGGCGCAGCATGTCGTCGGCCTCAAGTTTATCGCGTAAGAGAATAATAATGTTGATGATTATTGGTGGACGATATTCAGAAGATCACGGTTAAGATCTGGTGGGATAACATAACGTCTTAAAGCAGTATTGTTTTAATATTATTTCAGTGTGGAAAAGAGACGGAGCTATAGAGGACGTCTAGCGCCATCTCTTTCCCAGTTTAGAATAAGATTAAAACAATACTGCTTTAAGACGTCATGGTAGGCCACTAGGTTGTGAGTCAGACAGACTAAGGAAGAATATTTATTAAAATAATAAATAGGTTTGCGTTTAGCCGCAACTCGCCTGATTTGAAGTGATGATGCGACCTACGGTACGGTACGGCTTACTTGCCTAGAAGAAACCTATTCACTCTTGACTTAAAGACCCCTAGATTGTAGCTATCGGGAAACACAGACTCCGGCAGGGAATTCCACTCCTTAGCGGTACGCATTATAAAAGTATTCCCAAAACGCTTAGTGCGAATGTGTGGGATGTCCAACCAAGTGCTGATGGCGCATCGCCGTACGTCTGGTAGTCCGATGATGAAACGGGCTAGCCGGAATCAGATCATGCAATTCCATCTTATAATGAATAGGGAACAGAGAAGTCGGCAGTGCATTCCACAGACGGCCGAATCGCAGAATACATGTGGAAGCATACGTTTTGTTCGGGTAAGAGGAACCCCAACCATATAACGGTGTCCCCGTATCTCTGCTCGCATTAGGTTTATACTCAGCATAGTGTGGAACCAGGCTGCCAATGATAATGATGAATTCCGTATTACTGTATTATTAACGGTTCTGTACCTTTTCGCCGAAAATTGTTTGCCAGATTTTCACTTGCCAACCAACGTTACGCAGAATTTTATTTCGCCGAATAATCATTTGCCAACTTATCATAAAATTTTGTTTTATTTCCCAACCTCACTGTTACCAACTGTTCGTTTGGTCTGCTTTTCATAATGACACTTTTTAAAATGCCAACTTTCTCCCTTGGCACCACTCCCATGAAAAGGTAATGCATCGTTCTTGACAAACACCAATTATTGTAACCTCCTCAATACATTGTATATAAAAGCGGCCTAAAAAGGCCTAAAAAGCGTAGTCGACGTAGCCCCGCTACACGGGGCTCCTATTTCTGTCTGCAGAGTTTACAGTAACCTAACGCGAAGGGGATTTCGGGGTCTCAGAAACCTGTCCGAGTCGGGGTGCCCCAAGTCCAGAGTTCGCTTCGCTCACTCTTAAATCCAAATTCTGCTAGCAAAAGTAACATTGCCTATTGTACACACATACAATCAGTGGGGCTACATTGGGGATTTTTAGGTTGTTATAATTACGGTATGTTTTACAAATGATAAATGTCAAAGTGAAACATCGGCGAAACATTGGTTGGCAAGTGAAAATTTGGCAATAATTTTTTGGCGAAAAGGCAGGACACCATTATTAACATCCTAAATCTATAATCAATTCAGTAGGAGAAAATAAGACGCAATATGAGCTTTTATAATTTGATCAGTTTGTGCATATTAATGCTTGTGACTAAAAGTACAGTTGAAAATTAGTTGTTAGTTGAAAGAGTATGCTAGCTTGTAACATAATCATGCCCGTAATCCGTAATCTAGAGGGGTTAGCTAGAGGTGTTCCTAATAGTGCACCCACATTTTGCCTGTTATATTTAAGTTATGTAGGCGAGCCTATTGCCAACAACCGGGGGCAAATCCAGACTCCCTGATTGCTACTCAGAAATTCCTGATGACAAAACCCAATAATAATTCGCTCGACACGGGAACCCAGGACGTCACGCTCAGCTGTCGCGATTGCTACTACTAGACCATCGAGGTTATAAAAGACATTGCTGGTCTTGTGACGAAAAGGATGGTCCTTAACGAGGCCTAATATTTAGACCAATAATACTTCGTAAGGCCATTTACCTACCGCAGGCCTGTGAACGGTGAGTAATGGGCTTGCTCACCGTCCGTCCGTCTTATGACGACAGGCGGTGTCGACGGTGCGTTCGTGTTCCACGCGCGCCTCAAGGAGATGTCAGCAAATCGGAAGGGCAAATCGGATCCGAGTGGGCCGACGCCTGCCAGGGCTGCGGGACTGTTCGAAAGAGATACCGTGGCCCTGGAACATAAAGGGCTAAGAAGGAACATGGATGGGTTTTACTCAGCACAAGTCTGACACTCCTTTCCGCTCCGCCCAGAGCAGGAGGGGTCATTTGATTATATCCCATCCGTAAAAAAAAGAAAGGCAATTTACTTACTAAAATAAATTCACAAAAAAAAAACTAAATAAGCTTAACACTGCGTGGAATATCTAGAACTTAGATTAAAATGAAAGTACCATTATAGTGCCTTGAACATTAAAAATCACCACAAATAATTTTATCATCGCATGATTTTCTCTCATAACAATTTGGGTTAGAAAGCCGTGAACTTAACTACCAACATATAAATAATTATAATTACTGATATTTATAAGCTTAATGAGTATATTTCAAATAATTTTCGTTGTTGATTGATTATGAATAATGGCGGTTAGTATGGCACGCGGGCCTCCGACACGAATCTTAGAACATTGTGTTTCGTTTGTCACGATCCATTAAGTTCCGTTGTGTTTATTATTATTTGGATTATTTGGGACACGGAATTAGCAGTTTTTTTTTTTTTTGAAAGTTTGTCGACCTTTAGTAAAAAATCATCTTTCATTTAATTCATTTAAGTTTGTAGGGTAAACTTCACGTCATTAGACGAAAATAAGTAAAAGGTAGTTTCTGGATTTAACTGAAGGTGATAAAGTTATTATGGTGCTGCTAAAACCTAAATCAGGGCAGTCACAGCAAGTACCTCGACTGCGATCTTTGGACAATCATGGACGACAAGAAAATCCAAAAATCACACAATACATTGCCATAAAAAAAACCTGCCTGTATTGCACTCAAAATAAAAAATAAAAACCGACTGTAGTCTGACACTACAATTTACTTTAGTTTCATAAATAGAAATAAGCTGAACAAAATCTTACCGACATTACAACAATAATAACGCAAAACTTGCAAAAGAAACAAATGTATCGAATAAGTAATCTGCTGACAATGTGTTTGCCATCTGTTGCTCGGATTTTCGTAAGGTTTTGCAAGAGTATGGTATAATCACCACAGACCTTGACGTATGTACCTATTTATTTTGATAAAAGATTATCATCATCATCATTTCAGCCGAAAGACGTCCACTGCTGGACACAGGCCTCCCCCAAGTGTCCCTACATTGACATAAGGAGGGGTTTTGCCATAATCGCCTCGCTTGGCAGGCGGGTTGGCGATCGCAGTACGGTTATTACAAAAGCACAGAGAACGCTGCTGCCCATTCTCTGGCAAATCCCTTAGTCGCCTCTTACGACACCCACGGGAAGATATGGGATAGTGCTATTCTTTACGTCCGACACCATACAGAACCTCGTTGATAAAAGATGATTCTATAATATTATGGGTGTTTACAGCCAACTCCTGGCTGTCAGCCCACTACCACATTTCTGACTTTCTCATCATCATCATCATTATTTCAGCTGAAAGATGTCCACTGCTGGACATAGACCTCCCCAAAGTGACGCCACATTGACCGGTCCCATGCGCCTCGCATCTAGCGGATCCCCGCAACCCTCACCAGGTCATCGGTCTACCTAGTGGGAGGCCTTCCAACGCATCGTCTTCCGGTTCGCGGTCGCCGTTCCAGAACTTTTCAGCCCCATCCCCCAACCGTTCTGCGAGCAATGTGCCCTGCCCACTGCCACTTAAGTTTGGCAATTCTTCGGGCTACGTCGGTAACCTTGGTTCTCTTGCGGATGTCCTCATTTCTGATTCGATCACGCAAGCAAACTCCGAGCATAGCCCTCTCCATTGCCCTTTGGGTGACTTCTGATGAGCCCCATTGTGAGCAACCACGTTTCGGTCTCGTATGTAATCACTGGCAACACACACTGGTCATAGACTTTCGTCTTGGGACACTGCGATAAGTTGGACGAGAACTCAGACTTTCTATTCGTCGTTAATAGTATTACTTCGGCATGACCACATTAAACAAGATGAATAGGTCCCACCAGAGCCATAAGATAACATTATTCCACCATGATAAAACATCACGCCTGTAATCCCGTAGGGTAGGTAAAGGTGCTTATCTAATAGATTAGAAGGTACAGCCACATTACACCATGTTTAAATTCCATGTAATAGGGGGCAAGCCTATTGCCATCAACTTGTCACGATTCCAAACTCCGTGGCTGCTACTCAGAAATTCCTCTGAAGTAAAAACCGTTTATCCGACAATTTTTTTTTTTTTTTAAATGTCATCTCGCAGTTCAACCTAGGAGGTTGTCGTCTGCTTAACCGGACTATCTTGTGGGTGCCTTAAGAGTAAGGCCTCCAGCCAGGGCATAAAAACTTACAAACTAAGCGACCACACGTTAAAGGCACCCCCTGTGGGGATCGACCCTCGGCTTAGGGCGTCGCTGGGGGAGGACTGCATGGGGACAGGCTGAATCTGAATGATTGTCCGACCACATTTGCCATATTGTATTTGTACATGATTCCAGTTTTTTTTAATACCCGATCGTACATTATCGACAAGTTTTAAAGGACATAATCATAGCACGCAAGCTGGTGGCTTACCGTGACATCTTAAAACATTATTGTTTTACTCCTTTTCCGGTGTGGGAAAGAGATGACGAGAGTCGGAGCTATACATAGTGTCTAGCACTATGTATAGCTCCGACTCTTTCCCACACTGGAATATTAGTAAAACAATACTGCTTTAAGACGTCATGGTAGGCTGGCAGAAGCCAACAACGATCGCTTCAAAACAACTTCCCCTAACTAATGTTTAACTACCCAACGTATTCCCACACCGGAAACAAGACGTATGTAAACTAACATTAATCAATATCCCCTAAACGAAATTACCTTCGAAATAATCTTCAATCCGGCGAAAATCTAGATTGAGTAGGGGTTGAAATTTAGATAGAGATTAAATTTACACCGGATTTTACGGCTCCCGATCTCACGGGGCGAGGTGAAATATAGCGTCATTTAGGGACGGTAGGCTGGAGCGAGAAAGTGATCATCATAAACTCGCTCCTAGACTGCTAAAGCTTGCGTCACATGGACTTTTAGCTGGGGACCTGACACGATTCGGAGACATAAATATTAAGAACACACCTTTTGCTGTCGGCTGAAACTTTTTTATTAAACGTTTTGCTGCATCTGGACTTTAAGTCTTTCATATTGTGGTTAGATTACAGCATAGCAGGGTAATTACCATTTATGTCATAATCTGTTTACCCTTTCCCGATCTAATGTTGAGGTTCATTTCCAGTCTCACTGGATGCAACTAAATATCAGTAATTTAACGTCAAACTATTACACACTTTCTTCACAAATTCGATACTAAGTGATGTTAAGAAAGGTATGAACTTAGAACTCAATTATGCGTAGAGCTGCACTAAGTCTATGTTTAGCAAGTTGAATTATTCCAAACTAGAAGCCTGCCCAGAAAGAGATGGTGAGGCGACCTGATTCTGCCAGGGCTGCGGGACTGTTCGAAAGAGATACCGAGGCCCTGTAACACAAAGGGCTAAGAAGGAACCTGAATGGGTTTTTTGTCAGACTCCGCCCGCTCCGCCCAGAGCGGGAGGAGTCATGTGATAATTTCCCTTCGGTAAAGATAAAGGCGACCTGATTATACACCTTGAGGTCTGGTTTGAGCTTGTGTGACATAGTAGCGCTTGGTATGACTTGGAAAGCCTTTGTCCTGCAGTTAGGAAGTAAGAACTAGAAAAAAATAAAGTAACTCGCCCCGGCTTCCGTTTTCAAGACTTCAAAATCTAAATATTTTTATTTCACTTATGCCTACATTGGCACATACAATGTGTTGTTTTGCATTCTCGTCAAATTCAAGGAGGTAATTATGCTAATGATTCTCGACCCAAATCAACAATAAAATAGGTAGGTGTTTTTTTATATTTTTTTTCTTATTTACGGAAATCCGTAAGTGTGAACCAGCCGTATTAAAACGCGGCCCGTCTGTTACCGCGCTTAAACGCACACAAAGAAACGCTAACAATACATACACAACGCAAACGCAACAAAGATACGATAATTTCATAGGTACCTATTCCCTACCACGCACGGCGGGGTGCGCGGGCGCACTCTGTCGCTCGCGCGCCTATCCACCCCCGCCGCGCCGCCGCCGTCCCGGAACCAAATAGTGTGAATTTGTCGCCGACGCGTGCATACGCGTTGCGAATTCCGCTCCTAGGTACATCGTTGAGACGTAGGTGCAAAGTGCAAGATGACGGACAATTACTCAAACGTCGAGTTGGTAGAGATGGTCCGCACGTATGCCATCAGTGGAGACAGCCTACGTGGAGCAGTACGGTGTTTCCTCTCAATATGGTCGGCATGTACGCGAGTAGGTACTTAACCGAAAGGTTTGGTGACCATTGGATGGGTTGCGGAGGACCTGTGGCCTGGCCCGTTCTCCGGACCTGACGTCTCTAGACTTTTATTTGTGGGGAGACGTTAAAAGGTTAGTTTACTCGGAGAAAGTGGCAAGTGTTACAGAATTACGTGAAAAGATAATTAGTGCTTTCGACACTTTAAAAAGGAATGTGATAGTGCTACGTAAGCTGAAGGAAAACCAGCTACGTCGTTGTCGACTGTGCCAAGAATGTGGTGGTGGCAACTTTGAACATACCTCCGGGTAACTTAAGTAGGTAATTTATTTATTTGTACTAGACTATCATTTTGTAAATACGTTGTTAGCTTAATCAATTTTATTAGTGTAAATAAGTTGATTTCAAATTTTTAACTACGCCAATAATACCTAACAGTCGAAAGTATTTCTACATACCTACTTAGCTAGCACATCTTTCCAATTCCAACAAGAGTAAAAAACATTTTTAGATTTAGTAAATCGGTACCTACACCAACTAAGGTACTAAGCACCAATAAATTCAATCCACAAATTCAAACAAAATCATTACAAAAACTTTAGGCTGAATTTACCTACGTACAATGTTCAGAGTGTTAGTGTAGATAGCAATAAAGCAAAACTAACATTTTATTACTCATCTGATAACTACCGAACTTAGGTAAGTACAGGTCAGTGAACTTTTCTTTGGCACACTAGTATTGTCGTCGTTAGTAAGATTTCCGTATTCCAATGATGCTTAAAAATTAGTTTAGTATCAAGCGAAATTTATGACAATATAAGGTGATTTTCGAAATAAAATTAGGTAAAATTGCTAGGTACCGGTCGCCGTAGGTCATCGCACGGTCGCAACACTGTTGCATTTCGTAGGTAAGACGTCGACTGTCGACTCTCACGCACACAGAGCAGCTGCATTGTCGCTGTGTGCGTACTTGGGTGATTCTGTTTTAAGTGTTTTGAATCAAGGGTTTTATTCTGAAATACTGTTAAATTTCAACAATAAAAAAAAGTAACGCTTATTAATTATAGACCGGTACCGAACTTTAAATTGATTATTTATGTGTTTTATGACAACGTCCTGAAATTTGACGAGGATGCAAAACAACACATTGTATAAAACGTAGACAAAATGGTGCTCGGTTTGGGTTGGTCGTTTCCTATGGAAAAGAACCGGAACGACACTCAACGGTTACTCTTTTAAAATCATTTGGTTTTACAATACTTTTATGTTACAGCGTTAGTACTTAAGTATGGGAGGATATCGTAGGCCCGACAATAAGTCGTTGCATTACTACAAAACCTAGAACAAGATAAAAAGTTACCAAGGTTACCAATCTATAAGTCCTACAATGTCCACACATTCACAAACAATCGGTAACTAAAAAAAAGAGTCCATACAACAACAAAAAAACAAAATATTTTAAAAAGAATATATTAAACAAGTGACACAAATGTAGTCATCCGTGCTGTAACTATTCTAAGGAAAAGGTGTAATGATTTAAAAACTATTGTAAAACATGTCATTAAAAAGAAGAAAGAATGGAAACAAAATAAAAAATAAGATTGAGAATAGTTGGGAGACATCCACACATTTGTGCCGTTTATGAGCTACCAGGGAAGCCGCATGTGCGAAGGGGCAAAGTAGTCCTTAATTTTGTAATATGCTGTTTTGGTTTACTTTACTGGCTTTGTCAATCCTTGAAAACCGAAGCAGGGGCGAAAATTTCTATGATATATAAAAAAAAAAAACATGTAGCATACTCATATACCTTTCGGAATCAAATCTCTAAATATGGAGTTCGTATGAAAATCCCATGTCAGTGACACACAGTCTGTGTTTTATGCAACGGATTTTATTCAGTCTTCCTAATTGAATTTCTATTCCAGTCTGTTTGGACGCGAATAGCAAATCAATTAAAATATTTATAGATAGACTCTGTTCCTATATCTTACTAGGTTAGGAATACAATAATGAACCTTATATTTATTCTACGATTGAATAATTAGTGATTGAATAAGATGAATATTTGTTTATATAACATCACGCCTGTAATCCCCGAGGGGTTAGGCAAAGGTCTGCCTAATAGTACACTCACACTTAGCCAGTAATGTTTCATCATCATCATCAGCCTATAATGTTCCCACTGCTGAGACACAGGCCTCCTCTCTATGAGAGGGAGTGGGCTATATTCCACCACGTGGGCCCAGTTGGTAGATGTCACATGTCTTCGAATTTTTAGTTCTAGGACATGCTTTCCTCACGATGTTTTCTTTCACCGTTTATGAGAGCAGCGATGATGAAATAAATTAGACAAAGTAATGCGCCTGTCTGGGTTCGACCCCACGGCTTACTGCTCGTGAGTCGGGGCTGCCATCACTGGGCACCGCCACTGAGGATAAGACGGGCCGCGTTTAAAACACGGGTGGTTCACAGTTACCTATTCCCATAAATAAAAAAATATCTGCCCATTTTATTATTGATTCGGGTTGAGAATCATTAGCATAGTTACCTCCTTGAATTTGACGAGAATGCAAAACAACAGCTTGTTTACTAATTATGAGCTGTGCGTCTCAGACCTAACTTTAAAGCTAAGTGTTCATGCGACTCGTTACCTCGAGGGGCGAAGACCTCATTGTCTCGTTTGTTAGTGCATATGTTTTCTTACAAAATATTCATATGCAACCGTCTAGTCTGGCCTTATAATTAGGAGCAAGAATAATTTTGTTTTAACAAGCTGTAATTGTAGTTGCAGTTTCTTTATTTATTTAAAAGTATGAACTCTCGTCGCATTGTTATTTATTTAGAAACTGACTTTAATTAGTTACTAATGACGATTTTTACTTTTATTACAATTTTACGACAGTTCAATAAATGAATATTTAAATTTAATTGTACCAGAAAGTTTTATTTTGGTGATTGCCTCGTTGGCTATGTGGTCACAAGTAATACTGCTGAGCATGACTCCTAAGTTCGATTTCATTGTCCGGTGAGTTTTTATGTTTTTCCTAAAAAACTGAAGTTTGGACTTGGACCCGGGTGACGGCAATTGGCTCGCCCCTTATTACATGGGACTTGAACATAATTATGTCAAATAGTAAACTGACTACTTCAGCTCTGCCTAACCCTTACGAGAATACACGTGACATTAACTATGTTTTGTTCTGTGAATTTAGTACTAACACACCAAAGTCCGTATCAAACAAACCACATCACCAAAACCACCCCGGGCAGTTCTCTAGGGTCCAGTCTAAGCAGTAAGGAACGCCTTTAGATTCGATATTCAAGACCGTCTGCTATTCACTTAGAATAACGAAATAACCGACGACGGTCAGACAAAATCAACGAAATTGTGAAATAGGATCCCAAGTTACTGCCTCGAGCACTTCGGGTCTGACAGTCGTTTCTTAGGATTTTAGATACGATACTGTTCAAGCCAAAGATGCGAAAATGTCTATGATTCGATATAGTTTTCGAAAAGACGTCACTATTCAGTAGTAATAGCGATATACAGGGTGTACCGGAAAGGGTATATACATACTAACGGTGTGCTTCAGACGTTCAAAGTGAACATGTTTCTCCTTCGGACTAGTATTCTTTATTCTTTATTGCACTTAAAATTAAAAGATATACACACAAATAATATATAGCTAATGTACAACGGCGAGCTTAACCCAGAAATAGTTAATGGTTATCGTAATAGTGAAAAAATTTCAGCTGCCCCATACATTTGGGTCGAATAGGTATTGAAATTTTGTATGGGGCAGGTGATTTATTTTCGCGATTACGTTTTTTGTCCGATGGAGAAACATGTTCAGTTTGATGGTCTGTAGCACACCCTTAAGTATGATATACCTTTTCCCTTACACCCTGTATATAGTACACCCACAATTTGTTTTTCTTAGCCGTTTTAGTGTCCCACTGCTGGACCTACCCTTTCTCTTTCTAAACCTCTCTATACTGTGAAATATCTTGCCTTGTTCGGGGGTGCGCCAAAGTTCACCTAAATTTTCAACTCCGATAATTGGAAATCCGAAAATGTTCTTCCTAACATTTTTCATCCTAACAATCGCAATTCCTAACTACTTTGTCTCTAATGCTCATAATTCCGAAGCATTCAACTTCATAATGTCAGTAGCAATAAACATCTATTATACTTTTATTTGTTTTCCTATATTTTCTCAACATAACCATCTTTTACACTATTATTCAAAGTCATATCTTTTTTGTTTAGATTTCTTTTTATTCATAATAATCAGTATTATATACATTGATTTTGCGTAACTTGTACTTTTTTTTATTTATTGCGGTGTGTACCTGGAAAGATATCCATAGGTTAGGTTAGGTTAGAACTGTGACCAACTACCTCGAAATTGGTCGCAAAATTATTCTAAGTATTTTTTTCATAGTGCCCCCAAGGGTGTCCTGCCTTTTCGCCGAAAATTGTTTGGCCGATTATCACTTCCCACCCAACGTTTCGCCGATGTTTCACATTGACAACTAACGATTGGCAAATTTTTGTATGACAACGTTTCATTTGGCAGAATTATTGTTAAGCTGATTATTATAATGGCACAAAACGTTTGGCACATTTGTCATTTGTCAAACATACCGTTTTTAAAACAACCTAAAAATTTCCAATGTAGCCCCACTGATTGTATGTGTGCAATGTTACTTTTGCTACCAGGAGAGCTTGGATTCAAGAGCGAGCGAAGCGAGCTCTGGACTTGGGGCACCCCGACTCGGACAGGTTAGGTTCGAAGGGGATGGCGGGGTCTAGTGAGCGAGCGGAGCGAGCGAACTAAGACCCCGACATCTCCTTCGTGTTAGGTTACTGTAAACCCTGCAGACAGAAATAGGAGCCCCGCGTAGCGGGGCTACGTCGACTACGCTTTTTAGGCGAATATAAAATGTTTTGAGGTTAGGTTACAATAATTGGTTTTTCTGAACGATGCATTACCTTTTCATTGGAGTGGTGCCAGGGGAGAAAGTTGGCATTAAAAAAAGTGTCATTATGAAAAACAGACCAAACGTACAGTTGGTAACTGTGAGATTGGGATATAAAACAAAAATATTTGTTGAGTTGGCAAATGATTATTTGGCGAAATAAAATTCTGCAAAACGTTGGGTGGCAAGTGAAAATCTTGCAAACAATTTTCGGCGAATTATTACACTTAGTAAATGTTTCTATCTGAGTATCAGTGAGAATATTATGGTAATTATGTTTAGGGATAAAAGAGTTATGATAAAAAACAGTAGGAGTTTAAATTATTTACATTAATGATATAATTAATTACAATTTTCGGAAACATGAGTGTTATGAACATCGTTGGTAGCACTACAAATAGTATAAATGAAAACTTTAGGATGAAAAATTTTAGGAAGAATGATCATTCGGATTACAAATCGTTAGGAAGAACAATTTCGGGTAAAGAACTTTAGGTGAGCCAATATGGACCCCTTGTTCGGCCCAAAAACTTCATTTACCAAGGTTTACCAAGGTTTAATATTGCTATATTTGCCATGTAATAGGGGGTGAGCCTAGAAGTTAAAAAGTATAGCAAAAATCCGAATCATTGCAAAAAACGAGTACTCTACCTCTTTTCATAATATAAGTAGCACCTGGCCACTGTTTATAAATTAAACGTTCTTAAAAAAACACAATCGTTTAATATCAAAAACATACCCAAAAATCACAAAGCTGCTAGTTTACATCGCACCTTGAAACCTAATCCACCTAAAGATAAGCCAATAACAAATGCTCCTATTAGCCAATTATCCACTTTCTAATAGCCTTTGATTCCTTTAGGGCTTGTACACAAAACTGCGAATCGGCGCGATGCGAATTTGCAACGTAGAAAACTGCGACACGAATTGCTGCGATGCGATTTCGTGCGGCAAGGTGTCTCGCACTTCCACGATTCGGGTGACCATTCCTTCGCCGACCGTCAACTGTACTGAACATATTTTGTAAACTAGGTCATGACATGGATCGTAAAAATAGACGCAACATCGCAGGAATGCGCAATGCGAATCAATTCGCAAGTTCTTGCGATGCGTCGTGGGAGCTCGTAGATTTTTACGATGCGACGTCGCATCGCAGTTTTGTGTGCAAGCCCATACAACCTGTTTACTTGCCAATGCTAGTTTCGATTCCATTTTCTAATAATGCAGCTATACATTTGTTGTTCGGGTCGGCATGATTTGACTGGTCGGCAAAATCCTACTTCCTATCCTACTAGTAATATTATAAATGCGAAAGTTTGTGAGGATCTATGGATGTTTGTTACTCTTTCATACGAAAAGTGCTGAACGGATTTGAACAAAATTTGGGACACATATAGTTTATAACATGGATTAATACAGGATGACATTAATGATGTAACCAAGATTTTGTAACATATTTTGATTTAAAGAGTGTCCATGGTGTTTCTTGTCTATGGAGAAGACTAGTCTTCTCCATAGAGATCTACGCTTTGAAATGGGCAAATACAGTACTTTCACAAGTTATTATGCCTTGTGACTGGGATTGTAGCTTCGCTTTTTTTTTGTTTTTTGACTTTTAAAAGTTCTAATTATAATAAACGCTTTGAGTTTGATATGTTTTTTTACAAGTAATATATTTTTGAAGTAGTATGATCCCGTTTGACAATAACCAAACTCTACACTGGTGAGTGCATCGCCTCATAAGCTAGTAGAATATCAATGAAGAAATACGGTCGGGAAAAAGCCGTTCGGCTTAGCTCGAATTGTGCCGACCCGACCAAACACAAAGAGGTTTGCCGTTCAGCATGAGCCAAGTGGCAGCTGCATATGCGTAGTAATAAATTGCTGCGGTTCGGCTTTGTGTTTCACCAAATACTACCGAATAAAGTACATTGCCGCACAGTGCCTGTTCTGTTGAACATGTCATTCTATTTGTGTAGCACCTCCAACATCATTAGCTAACGTAAACTTCCTTATTTCTGTTGTTAGGCAAAAAATCGCAGCAAAGCTAAGACAAAGACAAAGCTTTGTATGTGAGAATAGTTATTACGATATAAGTGAAAAGCTTTTACAAGCAAAGTGGGTATAATGTAATTATTTCTGTCTCGCCTCGTGAAAATGTTAGAGCTTTTTCTACGACCAACACAGTGGTGGTGGTAACAAATATAGAAATTGAAATGTAGGACATTATTAGAGCTTTGACAGAGGCTTTCTCTTTGTAAGAGGGCTACAATTAATCGGTCACGTAGGTTAAATGCATGTTGGTGATTGTGTCATATTCTTTGAATTTTGCTTTTAGGACCTACCAAACTTCACACTATGTTTTCGTGGTGGTGTTTCAGTGGTGATAAAATAAATTACGTAAAGTAAAGGTATGGGTTCAAACCTACGACACGTAAATCTTCTTTTTCTTTCATCATTAAAATAAATAAATAACGTTGCCCCACACTAGGAGTTTCTCCTGTTTCGTGGGTGCGTTTACAAAATTTAATCTCACATACATAAACATTCAGATCCGAAACAATTATCTGTAGGCCTTACAAATATTTCTTCCGTGCGGGGATAGAACCCGCGACACGTAGCGCAGCAGTCACTCGCTTATAGCCACTGCGCCAACCATGCCGTCTCATGGCAGGAGTTTCTCTCTCGTAAGTCAGGGCCATCACCACCTGGACAAAACTGTTTCATATGATGATGATGGGCTTCTTTCCGACCCACGCAAACAGTGACTGATTTAGACTGATTTAGAATCAAGGCCGTTACCACTTGGCTAACACTGTTTCACAGGATGATGACGGGTATTTCTACTTCACAAATTTTGAGGCGGGTACCAGGTACCTTCTTGATGTGCCTCCCATACGGCTAAGCGGTGTTCCTCGTGGGCGAGTGGAACAGTTAAAATACCTAGTCAGTACTGACCTCAAGGACAATGCTGACAGTCATAAGGAACCGAGGGCTCTGTCCGTACGCGCGAATATGATAGCCTGCAGGTTTGCACGTTGTACTGCAGACGTAAAGGTGACGCTCTTTAGAGCATTCTGTACCACCTTCTACACGTGCAGCTTGTGGGAAAATTATATGCAAGAGTCGTATGGAGCCCTTCGGGTCCAGATCAATAATGCGTTCAGGAAACTGATGGGGTTGCCATGGCGTTGTAGTGCATCAGGGATGTTTGCGGCGGCGCGACTAGACTGCTTTTACACTATTATGCGAAAGCGCGCAGCATCGATGGTAGCTCGAGTGGCCAGCCCCAACAGAGTTCTAAAAATGATTGCTGACAGGGTGGACTGTCCATATGTCGTTCGCTGCTGTCTGTTACATGTGTCACCGTATCGTGTTGTTTACTAATACTTAGTTTTAAGCATGTATGTTACTAAACCTGTATGAGCCTCTGCTCGAAACAAAGATATTTGAATTTGAAATTTGAAATCGATGACGCATATTTTGTCCGCCCAGAAGTACCGACCTGGACAACTCTGTTGTTTGCCTCATTTATCCTGGAGACTATCGAATAATGATCTTTATTTGTTCACAGTGGCAGGCATGTCCGAGGTATGGGTGGAACTGCGTGCGCCACGTTTTGTGGTGCATCGGCACAGCGCCGTGCTTCGCTGCGACCACAATGTTGACCCTGAATCACTCTACAAGGTATGGCACTTTCATGAACCTTTATGAAGAGAGAAAATAAAGATTTGTATTGAATTTATGGTCGGCTTAGACAAAGTAACTTTCTATCAGCACTAACGATGGCGTCAGTTAAACTATATTGGGTTGACATAAGCTACCAAAAAGTCTGATGACCATTCAGTGAGTCGTTTTTAAAGCGCTGGTTACTTTTCTTGGCCCTCTTAATAACAGTCACCTCTTGTCTATACGTTGAGCAACTAAGCACCGTCTATCAACTCTTCTTAACTATTTCGTTTAGAAGCCAACTGATGAGCACATGGCTCGAAACATTCCCTGCGGCAAACCAAAAAGCACTTAAAGTCCAGAAAAGCGGAAGCTAAAGCAAATGATAGAATTCCTTGGAACCTTGTTTAGTTACTATTCAGGAAAGAAACTTGGTAGACTAAAAAGTGCCCATGGTTCAAATTAACCGCCGTTGTAAACTTGAACCACCAGAACTTTCTAATGCTTACTTCCCATCCACCCAACCAATTGTACTTCGGGATATAAAATGTAAAAAGTACAATAAGATACTTCAGGCTGCTTAAGAAACTGGAAATTCAAAAAAAATCTACTTCCACAAAGAAACTAAAGGCTTAAAATAGAACCACTGAAATGGCCACGACTTAAAGTTAAAACTAGAACGACAGCTTCTTACGTCTTTGTATACACAAGTGTGCAATTGTGTACCTATACTTGTATACCTACCTATTATATACGAAGGTATGGTACGGTCAACAGCAAAGTTTACTTAACGATTTACAGAACACCGTAGCATAGAAGATTTCCATTGTTACCATTGAAATTTGCTAGAGGAGCTCGTGGTTGAATAATAACAGCCGTACGGGTCGATCTTTAAAGTTAAGCCGTGCTTGCTGAGGTTGGTCCGTGGATGGGTGACCATAATTACATACCAAGTTTTCTCCATGCCTCGGAAAGCACGTTAAGCCGTTGGTCCCGGCTGTCATTTGTAGATCTTTGACAGTCGTTATGAGTAGTCCAAAGCTAGCCAGCTAATGGGTTGTGGATGTCAGATCGGCAATCGCGTCATGTAAAATACTGGTACCCAGCTGCATCCGGTTAGGCTGGAAGCCGACCCCAAGATAGTTTGGGAAAAGGCTAGGATGACCATTGAAACTTACTTACTGAATAGCTCTTAAGATTGGCAAGTCACTGAAAAGTTTATAGTGAAATATAACCTTGATGGTAAGAAGACAACGATTATTTCTGTCTGTCTCTTTTTCCGTCGTAAATTTCTTGCTGGACTTTGTAGACTCAATAATAGGTTAGCTAGCGTATAGTAGAAGTATAGGTAGGCAAGCGTGGAATAAAGTAAACTAGCTGCTACCAACCAGTCTGTGAGGATACCAAAGCATAGCCTGAGTGCGTCCTTAAGTTTACTGATCCGTGGTCTACATTCAAGAACACGTCTACCTTTTGTTCATCGATTCTACGAATGATATGGCCAGCCCATTGCCACAAACTCTAGTTGTTTTTCAGAAAGCTTCATTTCGAATTAACTTTTTCCCGCAACTCTGCTCGCTTAAATTTAGAATTTGACAATAACCGGCTCGGACACGTGGCGCCATCTATTAGCATAAGAACGTTATTGTGGTTTTCCTCGGGAACAGTATTTTTTTTTTGGGATGAAAGTTTCCCTGTGTCCGTTTCTGTACACCTGGTAACGTATATGTAAAGTTACAGGTGGATCGGTTCAGTGGTTTATGCGTGAAAAGGTAACAAACAAACTTACTTTTGCGTTAATAATATTAGTTAGGAAGTTAGGATTAATTCGATGCTTTTCTGATCTTTTCCGTGGCCCGACAATAGAAAGTAGCGTTTTGTCGTTTTGTAAGCAACTTATGTTGCCGTCTGTACAACTTAATGCTACACGCAACTCCTTAACGACTTTTAAATATAAATCCTCTATATACAGGGCGTAACGGAAAGGGTATATACATACTTAAGGGTGTGCTACAGACCATCAAACTGAACATGTTTCTCCATCGGACAAACATCGTAGTAGCGAATAAATATCAGCTGCCCCATACATTGGGTCGAATAGGTATTGAAATTTTGTATGGGATAGCAGATAATTTTTTCACCATTACTATATTTGTCCAATGGAGAAACATGTTCAGTTTGCTGGTCTGTAGCACACCTTTAAGTATGTATATACCCTTTCCGTTACACCCTGTATAGACCGTGGCCTTTCGTCTAGCTTTATCTTATATCTTTACGAAATAAATGAATAGAAAAGTTAGTTAAGCCTCTCCGTCTTTGGCATTATGAAAAAAGATTTTTCTGTCCATAAATAAAGATTTTATTACAGTTTGAAATAGCACTAATTAGAAATCATGAATCGATATGCTACTACCAAGTATATTAGAATCGGCAGATACTCATAACTCCCGATTTTGGATACAAATCAAAAATAGCTAATTTATTACTTTCAAGTCAATTTTGACAGTACAAATTATTAATACTTTTTTATCGGTAGTTTGTTTCGTGGTTATAATTGAGATAAAGCACCCTATAACTCCGCTTTCATAGTTACAATGCCAAAAATCGTAGACTTATTTAACGTTCAGTCCAATATAAAACAAAAACAACCAAAATCCTAAAGCTAAGCAACTACCTCACTTCGTAAATGAAGGAACGAGAAACAAACACAGCACCCAAAGTGCTAATAGCTAAAACACCAAGTGCACTAACACAACACACGCTAAATCGGCCTAGAACGGATTGTTCCAGGCGGATTTGCGTATACGACCTATCCGAATCCGAAATTCTGAACCGTATTTGAAATTCCGAATTCGAAGTAGAAGCCAACATTATCGAACGCTGCTCTGTTAAATCCTTTGTAGATGAAGTCTTAATTGGAAATAAATTACATTATTATGTGTGTGGGAATGTGGGTTTAGAGTGGAACAATGGAAATAATCTGGTGAATCAATATATTTTAAATAAATCGTCCTAGCACACGACTTCGTCGTATTCTCGTCTACGCCATCTTTTTACGTCTATTTCTCTCTCACTCTAATTCATTCACCCCTTTCGCTCACTCTTACGTTCCGTTTCCGACATGAGTTTTACATACTAATGAAATAAACAGCTGTTATGGATTCGGTGGGGAATGAGATTCTAATTATAGTTTTAGGTCGACTTCAGGTCTGAAAAAGGGGAGAAATAAGCACTAATGGGTGGAGTTCAATGAAACGTAGTCACCAATATTCAGAATTTTGAGTCTTGTATCTCCAGTGATTTTAGACCGTCAGCGGTTTCAAAATTCAAACAATATAATATGCAATACCATAAAAAATACATAAAATAATAATTCTGAATCCTTCTTAATCCTTCTGAATTCTTTTATTAATAATAATTCTGTGGGGATCATATACTGAATTATGCTAACAAGTTTCACGTCTCCCAACACCCTGTAAAAGCATCATTTATTTACTAATAGGTACTTGCTTGCACCTCTTGCATACTTCATTTTCTAAACTCAAAACCCCTACTCACCAAGCTTGCAACTTATGTAAATAATTGAACAACAAACTATTCCCTAAACATTTCACCAACTCATAAGTACTAACAACTCAATTCACTTATGAAGCATGCACTTAATAGAAACACACGATGAACTAACTGGTTAGTAATAAGGACGTTCGAATGTACCACGCACATACTGACTGAAATCGATGGCTATTAAGTCGAAGAACCGAAGTTTTCCGAATTAATACGATCAGGTTTTACGAGGGTTTCCTCAGTACCGATTTTCTTTTCGGGAAATTGATTAAAAACATAGGAACTGAGACGTCAACTGTCGCGGTTACGTTGTTTAGTACTACGCATTGGGTTTTGGGTATTTTGTATGAATAAAAAACGTTATTGTTACTTTTTTTTGTTAAGTAAGTGTATACGTATGTAAGTGATAGGCCGATGTGCATGTGTTTTTCTAAGTCGTGTTGTTAGAGAGTTTGTTGAGAGAGTTCTTTTTCCCACCTGAATATAATAATAATAAACTGTGTGTTAGTTTTTCGTACGAACACTTTATTTTACATTTATCTCAAATAAAGGTTGTAAGTACAGTCATAACGAAACCGACAAGCACTAGTCCTCCCCGTCATTGGGAGATTTTTTTTTGTTCTGGGCCATACCTGGGAACCTTCTACATACAGAGATCATCATCTTCCTGCCCTTGTCCCATTTTATTTGGGGTCGGCGCAACATGCCTCTTTCCTCCATTCTCCTCTTCTCCTCCCTCCTTCTTTTCTCTCTTCTTTTTTTCCTTTTTCTTTCTTCTTCTTCTCTTCTTTCTCTGTTTAATTTTTGGTGTACAATAAAGTTTTATACTATTCTATTCTATTCTATTCTCCTCTATCATTCGTCATGCTACCATTTACTCCCTTTGCCTTCATATCATTTTTCACTCAAGCCATCCATCTTTTCTTTGGTCTTCCTCCCCTCGCCATCCTTCCACATTTATATTCATCACTCTTTTATTCACATTGTTTCCAACCCTCCTCATCACATGTCTAAACACATACGGAGATATTGGATGTGAAAGTTACAACTTTTCCACAAGTATTTTTTTTTTAATACAAGTTTTTCAACTTATGTATGTAATGTTTTAACTTTAAATACTTCCATGACTGCTGTACTATTAAATGCATCCATCAGCACAATGTTTTAAATGAGGAGCAAAAAGGTGATTTTGACCCAAAAAATCGTTTACGGGTCAATTTGTTGCCGGTTTCGTGAAGAGCCCGTTAACACCTTGGACATAGTATCTAATGAAAGTCATTGGTATTATTCCAAACCCTATTGGACTGTAATTCGGCAAAGCAGATGATGATGAAACAATAAGTGTTGTTTTGCATCTTCGTCAAAATTCAGGAGGTTGTCACAAAAGACATAAATAATCAATTAAGTACCTAATTAATTATAAATAAAAGTTTTCTATTTGTTGTTAACGTTTGTCAGTATTTCAGCAAAACCCCCTTAACGTGTTTTAGGGAATGAGAAATTATCGAATAAACGTTTACGATTGTTTGTATCTGTGAAAGCGTGGTTATAGGGCGAGGGTCAGACGGGCCGAGTTTAAAACACGGGCGGTTACCAAAATTACTGATTTCCGAAAAAAATACCTACCCATTTTATTATTGATTCGGTTCGAGAATCATAAGCATGGTTACGTCCTTGAATTTAACGAGGATGAAAAACAACAGCTTGTATAATGTATAAAATGCTAGATTTATTTATTTATCTGAAGAAAGAAGGCTGACAAGAACAATGGTATAAAATGTATTGTGTTGTGTTGTTTTGTCTTTTATTTATTTGCTAGGTTGCTTGCAACCTAGTCAGTCATTAGTAGTGTTAGTAATTATTGTAAGATTTCTAATATTAAGGATTATTTGTATGTAGGTAAATATGCATCCGAGTATCCGATCACAAATAATTATAATATATATTAGTTTATTTGTTCGGTATATTTATGTATTCGTATTAACCTATTTATGTATTTCAGTTTATGTTACGAAAGGTATTTTTCTTATTTTTTGTACTCTACCACAATGCTGTCCTATTTGACCCAAAGGTTGACTGGTAGAGAATGCCTTGTGGCATTAAGTCCGCCTATGTAACACCAATGTACGTGAAGTGTAAATAAATAAATAAACAATCTAGAGAACTGCCTCCATTAAGATTTATCTATGCTCAAGCCTTCCGATCAGCGACGGCATACATAATTGAAACTGTCTAAAACGTACGAAAATAAAACTTTATAAAGTCACAGACGAAGCGAGTTGCGATACTTTTACGACGACATTTTATGTTCTATACATCTGTTCCAGTTAATTCTGGACTTATTTTAGGAATCACTTCGAATGGAAACGTCAGTAAATATATTTTGCTTGGAGATCTAAACATACCACAACTTGCAGTAACTCTTTTCGCGGGGGTTTAGGATATACTGCATAGTTTGTTAAAAGAGGAGAGAAATTTATTTTAGTAAGACCAAACAAATTGTGTAGAAGTTACCAGTAAATATTGTATTTCAATGAACAGCTTTCTTTGTTCTGAGAAAGAGAGTTTACTGCCCATTTACAGTGAAAACATACGAGCTACAATTTTTAAGCATAAGTATTTCTGTGTGTACTCACCCGCACTGGGACCGACCAACCCGCACTGGGCCCGACCGACCAGCACAGGGCCTGCGTGGTGGATTTAAGCCCACTCCCTCTCATTGACAGGAGGCCTGTGTTCTAGCAGTGGGAACATTATAGGCTGATGATGATGATTTATATTTGCGCTCAAAGATTTAATTTTTTTTTGGACAAGCCTGCCACTCTATTCCTTTAACGAAGCCGAAAGGCACTTGTTTTCCCCGTCATTGTGCTCATTTGTTTTTTGTTCTGGACCATACCTGGAAACTTCTAGTTACGGTGATGTCAAAGTTCCAACTTTTCACTGTTTTTTTTTTCAATAACCAATTTTAAATGTTTTAACTTTACTTTAAATATGTCCATAACCGCTGTTCTATTAAACGGATCCATTAATATAATGTTCTGATTGCGTTACATTGAGTTTTACCGTAAATCCGTGTGCCAGCACGGTTGGCGTAGTGATTGAGCGATTGACTGTTGCGCTACATGTCGCGGGTTCGATCCCCGCACGAAACAAATATATATAAGCCCTTCAGATAGTTGTTCCGGGTCTGGCTGTTTGTGTATGTGAGTTTAAATGTTTGTAAACACACCCAGGATACAAAATTCCTAGTGAAGGAAACGATAAAAAAAACCTGATATTTTACCCCAAAAAGTCGCTTTTCAATTTTTTTTTGCGATTCTTAGTTGTTGATGATCACAATTATTGTTTGGCAACCGCGTGAAGGGTCCTTTCTTTCATACAGCCGTTACATCTTGTATAGGAACATAACATATTCAACAAGGAGATACCAACTAACCTCATTAAAATTGTTTGCAGGTGGTGTTCTTCAAGAACGGTCAACGCATCATGAAGTTTGTCCGAGGAAGGGACCCTCCCTTCGAACTTTATAACGTAACCGGTGCTGACATTAACGTAAGTTAACTTATTTGTTACTAATTACAGACAACCTGTATCATAGCAAAAGATACAAACGTACATAAAGCTTTCTCCATTGTAGGCTAAAACGGAGGTGACTGCTGAGAGGGCAAGTAATAAATAATAATAATAAATTTATTTTCTGATCACAAATATTATATTGAACAGGAATTATTTAATCTAAGACACAGGTAAACATTTGTGAAAGCCTGGTGCCCGAAATAGGCATACAATACATGTGTTACGGGTCACCAGGCCCCCAAGACTTACTGGTTTAAAACTAAATTAGATAAATAGATAAACAACTATGAAAAGTGATGAATTAATTTTAAAACAAGGTACAGAATGTTTTGAACAACAAGAAATTACAAATTAAATAAAAATATTAATTAAAATTTAAAATAATAAAAGTAGTGGAAGACTAAGGAGGTGACTGCTGAGAGGGCAAGTAATAAATAATAAATTTATTTTCTGATCACAAACATTATAGTGAACAGGAATTATTTAACTTAAGACACCAGTAAACATTTGTGAGAGACTGGTGCCCGAAATAGGCATACAATACCTGTGTTACGGGTCACCAGGCCCCCCAAGACTTACAAATTTAATACTAAATAAGATTAATAGAGCTATTGGCTGCTGCGCTACGTGTCGCAGGTTCAAATCCCGCACGGAACAAATATTTAAATGGCCTATCGGTAGTTGTTCCGGGTCTGGTGGTTTGTGTCATCATTATCATCATTATTTCAGCCGAAAGACGTCCACTGCTGGACATAGGCCTCCCCCAACGGCACATTTATTTATTTAGGTTCACCCACAGCACATATATGGATATAGATACATATGAGTCTTATGGTAATATTCTAATATATATGCCAATTACGGGCAAACACAACATTGACAAAAACACGCCAGATTATGAACTACTACAAAGAGACACGATATAAAAACAACATACAATACATCCAATACATACAATAAAACGGAAAACAAAACAGTAGTAGACCAGGGAAAACAGATCAAAACGAAGTTAACTTTTTGGACCACTGACTTGATCAGGAGACTTGATAGCACGTAGGGATGCCAGGATTCTCTATTTAAATTTCGCTTTAGAGTCACTAAACAAATCTGTCTCAGGAATGGACTTAGTAAGTGAATTCAGGTAGTCACACATCTTCGCTAGTGGGGAGTTGCGACCTATGTTGGTACGGGTAGAAGGGCGATGGAGCAATCTGGTAAGGGGATACCGTGGAATGTTGAATGTTGACATAAGGGGGGTTTTGCCATAATCGCCACGCTTGGCGCCTGGCGGGTTGGCGATCGCAGTACGGTTGTTACAAAAGCACAGAGAACGCTGCTGCCTATTCTCTGGCAAATCCCTTAGTCGCCTCTTACGATACCCACGGGAAGATATGGGATGGTGGATGGTGATATGGATGGGTGGTTTGTGTATGTGAGTTAAAATCTTTACAAACGCACCCACGGGAGAAATTTTTCACAAGGCAACGTTTAAATAAAGATGTCTACGTCAAGAGCTTATTTTTTGAACGCTCCTTCAAATTAACGAGAATTTAGTTACACTAATTATTCAAATTACTGACTAACTTTAATAAAAAGGTTAGCCCACCAGCCTTAAAATTTGCGCCTAGATAATCATCCTAATTTGCTAGCGGTATAAATTAATTACCTCAATAATAGCCTAGTACAAGACAACTTAGTAAACTTAGCCAGACCTGGGCCAATTAGCTCCCACGGCAGGCTATACTTAGGCCTACCGACCTATTGATCCAAGGCCTAACATCTAATTAAAATGGCCTTCAAGAAAATAAGTAACTTAGTACTTGGTCTTTTGATGTAAAAAGGTTAAAAGGGAACTTAATTGTGTTCATTAAATGGATTAAGCGCTTTTGTAGTAGCTAGATTGTTGTGATAAAATGAAAATTTACAAGACTTGTTACTGGGGAATATAATTAGGGCCAATTACGCTTTGGGTTTTAGTATTGAAATGACTCTATACCGTTATCACTGCTGAGGACCAGGCCTCTTCTCTTCTGAAGGAGTTACCCAGTTCTGATTGGTGAATTTAGATAAATATATCTTTTTGAAGGTCTTTTATAAGGGACTTTCAAAGAGATTATCATAATTCTTCTGCTCTTATCTCAATTTATTTGGGGTCGGCGCAGGTTGTCCTCTTCTTCCATACTTTTCTTTTGCTTATCATCTCATTAGACACCTGCTTTCTTGCCATATCATCTCTCATACAGTCCATCCATTATTCGAGATATTTATCGGTCGAGATATATTCCTAAAACTTATTGTGGAAAATAAACCAATAATTTTCTGCTTTCTGCAGCTCATCGTCAGACTAAAAATGTTTGAAACCCATTAATGTACCGTGGCAATAGTTTTCCTAACATCTAACCGTTCTACTGAGGTCATTTACAGTCCCACTTCTGCTTAGAAACTGTTAAATCAAGATAAAACAATACAAGTCAAATTGAATCAAGATACAATCAGAATATGCAAACAATACTGCAGCAGCATGTTTACAAACCACGTAAACAGAACCTTCCAAATTAAATACATCTGTATCCAACATCTCTATTGTACCTTATACACAATACAAATTGTATAACCAGTGCATGCAGTACATCATCTATCTACAAACACAATAAGACCATCTATTTCCAAAGTCGGTTGCAAATATATTCCCTATGGACTGTGAAGTCTATTCATGTCCTTGTTTCCATTTTAATGGCATTTCCACATACATGAATTAAATTCAATTCATTTTTGTTAGTTTAAATTAAATTCATTTCAGAACCACAACTATTGATTCTATTGGCTAACTGAGGTCGGTCCGTTGATGGGTGACCATCCATCACGTATCGAGTTCGTCCATGCATAAGAAGGCACGTTAAGCTATTGGTCCCGGTTATCAATTGTAGATCTTTGACTGTCGTTACTAGCAAAGTTCTGACAACTAGTTTTATCAAAGGTTATTTATTTTACCCAGCACTAACTGTATTTTGGAAGGCAGACAAGTGGATACATGTAAAAAACCGGTTAGACTGAAAGCCAACCCGATGCTGACAATGTTTGAACCGAATTGACTATGTTTTTCCAAAAACACATATTTGGATACATTTTTAAATATTGAATCGCGAACTATACTACGTTCAGGATGTATTATCGTAACGTGGAATGAAAATCACGTAGAGTTAACTCCATTCCTGCTTCAACAGTATGCAGGCACGCGGGAAATCCAAACGCTGTCAGTTGATAATCCACATAGTATTGTTTAAACTAGTGTAGGAGTTTATGGGGTTTAATTGTACTATGAGAGAGATGGTTTCAAAAAGGATTTGTTGTGGATTCATTTTTAAAAGAAAAGGTCGTAACCAGTATTTAAATCAGACGAAGTAGCTCGCAATTAGATGTCTAGTCATAGTAATTATTATTAGGTTTCTCGTGTGTTATTTAGGTATTTGTTAAAATATTTATTAGTCTATTTTATGTGTATTTGTGTATTAGTATCTATGTAATTATATAATACTATTTCGAAGTTAATTATATATTTTTAGATATTATTTTGTTATTGTTTGTTGTTTTGTTTGGTTGACTGGGTAGAGAATGCCTTCTAGCATTAAGTCCGCCTATGTACCACTATTGTACATGAAGTTTAAATAAATTAATTAATTAATTTGTGCCCTGATAGTTTAGTGATCGCGAGCGCTACAGCTGAGCGGCTCTGAGTTCAATTCACAGGTCGTGCAAAATGTTAATGGTTATTTCCCTCTGTAAATTGTAAGTAGCAGCATGTGCCCTCTATTCTACTTTTAGCTGGCAAAATGGGAGTGGTCTAAGAACTCTGTCTAACCTTTCGAGGATCACAGGCGTTATGTTATTAGATACTCCACGAACCCGAACTTATCACTTAGCTTCCACATTTATTGTGCGAAACGAGAGTCTGTGGAATTCAATGCCGGTTTCGGTGTTCCCTGATCATACAAAATCTGGATTTATACAAAGTTCGAGTGAATCGGTTTCTTCTATGTCAGCACGCTCCACCTTAGCCCGCATCATCGCTTCACATCAAGCAAGTTGCGGCCAAACGCAAGCTTATTTAGTATAAATAAATACTAGTGCCTTCAATTAATGTCTGGTATTGCATTAACAAGAAATAAAAAAAAAATAAAAAAAAAAACAAAAATTTAAAAACTTTAATGTTAAAAACACATTCATCTAATATATGTTTATTTATGTATTATATTTATATTATACATGTCTAAGTAGATAACTTAACTTTTGTTATTTAAAAAAATTAAAATGATGTGTAGTACACCACTGACTACCCCCTTTTTTATTTAAATTCCATAATTTCCATCCAAAGGTTATCTGGAAGATATCGCTATCAGCGATAAAACCGCCTTTGTAACCATAAAATTGTTAGTTTTGTAAGCCCGCTATGTTTAATTTTTGGTGTACAATAAAGATTTATTCTATTCTATTCTATTCTACCATCTTCCTGCTGGCCTACCATGACGTCTTAAAGCAGTATTGTTTTACTCTTATTCCAGTTAGGGAAACAGACGGAGCTATACAGGATGTCTAGCGCCATCTTTTTCCCACACTGGAAAAGGAGTAAAACAATAATATTTTAAGACGTCATGGTAGGCCACCTGTTCTTTTTCTCATTTACTTTGTAACAATGTCAGTTCAGATCTGAATTCAGTTTCATCAGTCCATCCATCTATTTATCTCCATCAGTCGTCACTTCATCCATCTTATCTCGTGTCTGCTATCCAAATTCATATTTGTAACTGCTAGCTAGTGAACCATTTATAATAATATTAAGATCTTATTCAACAGGTGGCACTAAATGGAAAGATTTTTACCTTTTACGAGAGTGTGGGCGAATGAAACGAGTTAGCTTTGCAATCATGGATTTTAGTACATATATATTAATAAGGTCCGCTTTGTTCTGTACTTGTATTAAGTGGTCCCCCGACGCTACGACGCTTGGTTTTTTTTAAGTTTTTTAGAGGTTTTTTGTGTTTTGGGTTTTTCAAATTGTGCATGTTTTTTAAACTTATATTATTTGTCTTAGCCTTGACTGTCCCACTCCTGGGCATAGGCCTCCCCCCATCCCTTCCAATTTTCTCGGTGTTGCGCCTCTTCTCGCTAATTAACGAAACCAAGGAAAGTTATAAACTAAAAAACCAGATCATTTGGGGGTGCAGTCCTCCCCAATGGGCAATGCCCATGGTGACAAGTGACAAGATTTCAAATTTCAAATCGAGACCTGTGGAAGTTGTTTATATCCCTTCATCAACTAGAGAAGAGGTGAGGATCTTCAAACGGTTGAGCAGATTTTCTCGAAACATAACAACAAACATAACATAACGCTAAGAACACTCTCGATTAAAATACCTTTCAAACGAAACCATTTTTATCAAAATTGGTTCATCCGTTTAGGAGCTACGATGCCACAGACAGACACACAGATACACACTTCAAACTTATAACACCCCCCCCTTTTTTGATCGGGGGTTATTAAACAAAGCTATTCGGTGTTTTCTCTTATCTTCTAAGCTGCCAATTCTAATTACCTGACATGAGAAGTAAGTTAATAAGTTTTGAGTTTGGATTTGGAGCTGTGATATTAGAAGACGACCAAAGGAATTTCTCCGTAGCAGCCATGGAGTGTGGATGTGTGTCCGGTTGTTGGCAATAGGCTCGCCCCCTATTACATGGGACTTGAACATAACTGGCGAAATGTGGGTGTGCTATTAAGGACATTTCTGCCTAACCCTTCGGGCGTGATGTTATATTACGTTACGACCAAGGAATCGATAGATGGAGTGTGTCAGTGTGATAGAATATTTCACTGACTCAACGACTACTGAGATTGAGCTTATCTTAGTAGATACATCTATATTATCATCCTTATCGGTATCGGTCCCGCATGACGAGAACCCCGTGAAAGCAGAGAAAGATAAGCAATTAAAATATCTAGATCTCATTTTACCGATAGTCGTGTCGGCCAATGGCTTTAAAGCCAAAAGCCTCTACCAACATCTGAGGAGTCTTTCGCTTGGCAGCTGGATCAGGGGCTCGATTCAGAAAGCAGTACTTCTGGACAAGGCGCGTATTGTTCGGAGGTTCCTCTCTCAAGAGCCCTGACCAACGGTAGCTCAGACCCTGTTCCCAATGCCGGTGGGCTTGATCTTGCTCTTCATCATGGATCTTGGCTTGTACCAAGCTTCACGTTCTTGTTCTAGCCTCATTCAGGATATACACGCGATGCCAACAATGCCGTATACATACAAGCTATATACCTCGTATAATTTGGGATAAAAGCTTTGTTCTGGTAGAAAAGACGACGCGGCTGCCACTTTTAATAGTCCATTTTACGACTACAACAGGCCAATCAAAGATAGACATAAGATACACAGATAGCCCGAATATTATAATGTTAAACAAATAAATAAATATTACTGCCCGGCCCATTCATAGACAAAACTGTCCAGCAATTATAACAGTGGAATGTAATCACGTCCTGGAGTCTCTGTTGTAACAGTATGCAGTGTGCATACTTACTGGAGTAGTCCAGTACTGCAGGAGTCCGAGATATGCGGTAATCCACACAATGTACAATAGCACTGTTTTAAACTAGCTCCGGTGAAATTTAGTTTTTAGTTCCGTTTTACAAAGAGAATGGGCTGAACCCTATTGTTTTGGGTCGACGTTTCACGAAAGGTTGTTCTATTGTTTTAAACGAAGTCAAGTCACTAATTAAAGTATTATCATGGAATTGTTCTGTTCTTTTAAGAACAATATATTAAACTTTAGTATTTGGATTGAGTCAAACCATTCAAAATTTCGGCTTATTTATTTAACTATTATTGAGTTTGAGCCGTTTGGGGTTGAAACACTAAGGCCATGGGGCCCGAATGTCCACCTTATGTGTCGAGATATCGCCAAACGGTTGGTCGAGTCTTCACGTGACCAAAGGGCTGGCCTTTTTTTGCCCAAATAATCAGCATTGCCTGGATGGCAATGCTGATTACGTGACAATGCGGCCAGCGTTTTGGGCACTTTTCCGGTTGACAGCGATAGGGACGAATTTTTTGACGCCCTGTAATTTTGATGCTTGTACAATAATTTATTATTATTTTTAGTTTGTAAATAATGTGTATATGTAATATACATAATTCTCAAATAAAGATACACTATTATTCATTCCGTCCACAAATAAATAAGAATTCGTGTAAAATCGAAACACAAAGATAGATGTTGAGATCAGCTTCCTGTAGAACCAAATGCAGCTAAATACGAGTATTTTACATGGAGCGACTGCCTATCTGACCTCCAAAACCTAGTTATTTTTAATTTACTTTTACTGATTAATCTGAGACCCCTTGGTAAGACTACTTGTCTGATTTCGAATTTTAATTTTACTGTTGTACTATTAGGTGGACTTCTGCCTAACCATTCTGGGATTACAGGTGAGATGTTATGTGTGTATCTTTATTTTACACAGTTATCAGTTATCATAATATCCAATATCAACGTAAGAACCTTTTACAACTACAGAAAAAAAACTTCTCTACTTACTTATACTTGTATTTTTCCTCCACCAAAATACTACTTGATACTCTTCATCTTGTTACCTCATAAATAATAAAAGTATATGAACAAAAAAAAACCTGGAAAAATATTTTCTTTTATTGATACATCTTACAGCCATCGATATGACTGAAGTGAAACCGTAATAAAATGTATATCGCTTTTATGTTTTACGTACATTGGTGTGTAGGTTTTTTATTTTCTGATAGTTCTGCGCGCTTAGATAATATTACTTCTTTGCCTTCACTTTAATGTTAAAAGAATAAGTCAATATACGTCGATCTACGTTTAAAATAAAATATTGAATATCAGCAATTGCAATTACACTGGTCTGAAATAAATAAAAAACATGAATGACATGAAAAGTTAAATGAAGGAATCGTAAAGCTGACATACGATACGCTCCAAATTGATTAGCATGTCACGATATACATCTATCCCTTTCGGTATAATACAGGCTGTCGTTTAGCATCCTCGTTAAATTCAAGGAGGTAACTACGCTAATGATTCTCGATTCGAATCAATAATAAAAGGTTAGTTTTTTTTTTCTTATTTACCCAAATCGGTAAGTGCACGTATGATCCTCGCTCTATAACCTTTTCACATATACGAACAATCTCGAACGTTTATTCGATAATTTCTTATTAACTAAAACACGTTAAGGGGGTTATTCTGAAATACTGACAAATTTAAACAACAAAAAAGCAGCCTTTATTAATAATTAATTAAGAACCGTAATTTAAATTGATTATTTATGTATTTTGTGACAACCTCCTGAATTTTGACGAGGATGTAAAACAACACCTTGTAGGTGTCGAAATACCCTTAAAGCCAAAAGGCACTTGTTTGCTGAACCCTGGAACCATTTAGTTACGAAGATATTGGAGATCAAAACATTTTCACGAATTTTATTTTATACTGATTTGTTTTCTAAATACCTCTATGACAGTTATGATACAAATGCATCTAGCAGCACAGTGTTTTGAGTGCGATACATTGATACCAACCGAAAAACAGTGATATTTAATCCGAAAAACAAATTGTGTACAGAATAATTGCGGCTTAGTGAAAGTCCGCACTCCGTTTACATCTTGTAGGCAAGTCTGTTCCAAAATAGTGACGTAATTTAGAGAATTGTAGAAAGTACCTAAAATAACATAATAAGTATTATCGTTTACTCAAACAAACCACCCTAAAATCCAAACAAAACTTCCAGGATACAATAGCGACAACATAACACACTAAATATAAATAAATCAACACAAACAAACACTTTACGGTATATTTCTCGTTAGACGAACTAGCGTAAATATTATTTTCTCGTAGTTTGGGGTCTCTACAAGCCTTCCTCTTGGGTCAACCACAAGTGCTCTGAAACACTCCAAATGGGGCAAACAATATACGAGAATAATCCCTTAAACTTGTTTATTTATTATTGTTTTAATTAATGGGTTTGCCGTGAACATCTGGGAATTGGTGATGAAAATATTTAGCCCTGTCTGCTTTTACATTTACTTACCAAAGAACGTTAACATTTTTTTTTTAATAAATGGGTTTTGAAAACGGCCATACGTTCCTCATTGACTCTCTTATAATTATGCGTTTTTGTCTTTTTAAAAACATTTTATTGTTATTTATAGTATAGTGCGCTACAAGATGTATAAATATATTAAAAAATATATGAATACTATAAATATTTCACAATTTAAACAAATATTTGCGAAGTTGCCAGGTTTCTAAAAGCGCTCTTTGAAGCTTCCAGAATCATCCCGCCTTAAAAGGATATTAAATCAATTCGTAAAATGCTCTCAAATTTAATCGTTTTAAAATCAGAACCAGATACACAATCATCTTGTAACAGCTTGTTATTTTGAAAACATCTTGTACTATTTCACTTAAGTTAATTTATTTTATCTTGTCTATTTTATGTCAATTGAATTTAAAACTTAAAGTTGAAGTATTTTCAATTGAAAAGCTATGTTCTTGAAGAAAATAATACGATTATTTTACTCAAAAGTGAACCAAGTATTAGTAAATAATTGTTTTTTTCTGAATTATATCGAATATTTATTTTCTAGTGATTATTATTGTACTAGTCTAGACATACAAAGTTAACAAGCGTTACGTTCTAACAGGCCAATTATAATTTAATGATACTTTGATAATACCAAATATTTGTATTGGTATTTCTCAACAATACAATACCTCACAAATTTTAATTGACGGTGCGATAGGGCTTAGCCACATCACTACGTCACGTCGTCGTTAACGTGGTGATGTGGACAAGGCCTTAAAGATTCTGTCTCTAATATGTCTAACTACAAATGTTGTAAATTGAATGAAATTTTTACTCCAGATACCTTATTAAAATAAGAAACCATACTCATCCGATCAATTTGCAGCTAAATATATTATTCATCAAGTCGAGAAGTGTGGGTTTGGACCCGGTAGATGGCAATAGGCTCGCACCCTATTACATGGTACTTAAACACAACTGGCGAAATGTGTTTCACTATTAGTAGTAGTTACATCTCTGCCTAACCTTTCGGGGATTACAGGCGTGATGTTTATTTATTTATTATTTTTTTATTTCTATTTTATTTTTTATTTTCAAAATGCTCATATATAAATAACAGGTTGATTATGCCACACAACGCAAACCTCTCAGGGTTTATCCGTGTGCGCCGTTCATTGATTTTCATCAAGCAGACCTTGATGTTTATTTTTTTACATAATAAATACTTACAATCATGATAATTACAAATCAAAACGCTTCATTACGCAAGTTAAGCTTTTGTGTAAAGAAACAAATTGTATGAGTTAATTTATTAAAATAATTGTCCGCAGCTAATAAAGCTGTCCCCGACGTCTATAACGTTGGAGCGGCTCGACTTCTCAGCGTCGGGCCCCTACGCCTGCGAGATCGCGCTCGAGACGCCTCTCTACTCCAAAGTGTCCAAGATACATGAACTGAATGTCATTGGTAAGTTTATAACCTAAAGGTGATATCGCGTAGCGTCCTTATTGTACTGGAACCTTATTATACTAGAGCACCCACTGCGTGATGACTCTGACCCATCGGTCCTGAAGCATTCTACAGACATGGCCCGCCCAATCCCACTTCAACCCCGCAGTCTTATTCCCTACATCATCATCATTCCCGTTTTTGAGCACATTTGTGGTATTGCGTATACTGTCGTTGAGCTGAGCCAAGAGAGATCTATAAAACGCACGCGTAATGACTCCGAGGCGTTTTGAGAGATTGGCTCCATGTTCCATGCTCTGAAAAACTTCCTCCATTTGTTTTCTCACCTGGCAATGTCACCTCACCCATGTTGCTTAAGGCACAAGACGCTCTCAAACTCGGTATTACGAGGTAAGTGCTCTATATCACTTTTTTTTGTGTAATGTCCCACTGGTGGACAAAGGCCTCCCCTTTCTCCATCCAAACCTCTCTATCTTGTGCGACCTCTGGGTATGCTTGCCCGAAAACGTGACCAGATCGTCAAACCATCTTCGCCGCGGTCTACTTCGGAATCTATCTCACATAATTTCTAACGCTATAATATTGTTCCAGTACGCCAGAAATTCCGTCCAAAGATAAAGATAAAGCACAAAAAGCTGTCTTCAAACGATCACCTGGAAGCGACCTGCCAGAGCGCGCCGGCGCACCCGGCACCGCACCTCACCTGGTTTATTAATAATAACAAGGTAAGCTGTAGGACTTAGCTCACAGAATAAGTAAGCTGAAGTAACAATGGGCTGGACATATAAGCCGTAGAACCGATGACCGTTGAGGTAGACGTGTTCTTGAGTGGAGACAGCGAATCGGCAAGCGTAAGGTGGGACGCCGTCAGGCTCGATGGAGCGACGATCTTCAGGTTGGCTGGCACCAACTGGAAGTTACAGTTCTTGATGAATAAATAAGTAAAAGAGCAACGTGACTGACATTGGTCTTTGAATAAATGTTACTGATTTGAAAGATTTTCTCTCGCGTCGGTGTGACTTCATCTTAGAGTAAAAAATAAAAATAGGTAAAAAAACTTTTTAAGTTAAACGGTTTTATGTTAAACATACATTGCAATGTTTAAGATAAATGTACTAAAAACCAAAAAATAATAAAATAGATACAGTCGAGGGAATTATAAACATATGCATAGACTAGACTAAAATATAAAAAACCGTGGGGCACGTTTTAATCAACGATTGTCGACAATTGACGTGCCCCACGGTTTTTTATATTTTAGTCTAGTCTATGCATATGTTTATAATTCCCTCGACTGTATCTATTTTATTATTTTTTGGTTTTTAGTACATTTATGTTAAACATTGCAATGTATGTTTAACATAAAACCGTTTTACTTAAAAAGTTTTTTTACCTATTTTTATTTTCTAGTTTTTAGTTTTTATTTCGCATTCTGTTTAATGCATTTAGTGCTTCATTATTGCAAGGTTTCTTGCCAATATTTAGGTTGTATAGTGCACTGTATTCTTCTTGTCAAGCTCTTTTATTTGATACCCATATTGGTGGAATTGATAAAAAATTGTTATCAGCCATTTGGTAGCGGCGGCCATCTTAGATTTCAATTTTGCATAGTAAATTGTATTCTACTTGTTGAGACCTTTCATTTGATACCCATGTTGATGGGATTGATAAAACCTAAGTTATCCGCCATTTTGTAGAGGCCGCCATCTTGGATTTTAATTTTATATAGTACATTGTATTATACTGGTTGAGCACTTTCATTTGATACCCATATTGATGGGATCGATAAAACCTACGTTATCCGCCATTTTGTAGCGGCCGCCATCTTGTATTTCAATTTTTTATAGTATATTGTATTCTGCTTGTTGAGCCCTTTCATTTGATACCCATATTGATGGGATTGATAAAACCTACGTTATCCGCCATTTTGTAGCGGCCGCCATCTTGGATTTCAGTTCTTTATAGTATATTGTATTCTGCTTGTTGAGCCCTTTCATTTGATACCCATATTGATGGGATTAATAAAACATAAATTATCCGCCATTTTGTAGCGGCGGCCATCTTGAATTTATAATGATAATGAATAAACATAATTGTATTGTCACCAAAATCCAAAGTGTATACAAAATTTCAGATTAATCGGTTGACAGGAAGAGGATGAAATTTGAATTACTAAATTTGACACAAGAATAATAAATAAAACAAACGGGGTGAGCTAAATAAAACCGTTTAATAATAATAATCCAGATTGACTTGTTCGTTTCAGAGCTAATAACAAGATCTAGTAACAAATACGCACATAGTGAAATTTTATTTCTGAATAAAGTTTCGTTTAAGAGACATTTAAAAAGGCTCGATACTTAACTTTCGAAATTAAATTTAGCTTTTAACGTTCAAAGTTAGTTCTCCTCATTGATGTTTTTTATCGTGCGGTAAGTGTCTGTCTAATCTGGTATCAGAGACATCGTAACGGTCGGATTTTATTTTATGATGCGTCTACCTACGTTACGAAACATTCTACCAAAATATTGCAAATTATAGCGTAGTAGAAAGATACATCAACAAGATCATCAGCAACTACAGTACTTGCACAAGTTATTATGCCTTGTGTCTGGGACTGTAGCTTTGCGTTTCGTTCTGTTTTTTTTTTACTTTCAAAAGTGCCTGTAATGGTCTAATTGAAATAAACGCCTTGAGTTTGAGTTTTACACACATATGCCCAGTTAAAAATTAAAACTAAAAAGTATTCATTTTTGAAAACCACATGTCCGCAGACTGCTATCACATAAAACAGTTGTTTCAACTTTTAACACTCTTTTTACTGAACGTGCAGTTTCACAGTTCCACAGAATTTTATTAAATGTTGGTAACCCCGAATAAAGGCGCTGTATAGTTGTCTATGGCTGAACTATGCACGTTTGCTTCGGTGGATGTGGAAATTTAGGCAGGATAATTTACTGCGGTCTAATGTTGCTATAGTCTGTTCCAGAAGTACCTATCTGACATAGATGTAAATAAATGAATCAGGAAACGTATCTGTGGATCCCAATTACCAAAGTGCTACTAAAAATACTACTACTACTCAAATAGTCATATTTACATACTTACTAAAACCCGGAATTCTAATTTTATAACCGAAAAACGGATTTATTCCGTCCTAATACCAAAAACTAATACCACTGGTATTTTTTTCAACTCATATTTATTATATTTTGTATTCCGAACTGCTACTAGTTTAAACGAATACCAAAACAAGTTCAAGGATACAAGGTACAGTCAGCAGTTGGTATCGGAACGGAATAAATCGAATAACGTGGGCTTTAATTACACTCTAGATAATTTTTTATAACCTCAACTTCATTCGGCTGCGATCTTTCAATCAATAATTTTGTTGTAACTTTTTAAATACTTTTGAAATTGTAACGAGATATCTGTACCTACTGAACATTTCCTAAGAAGAATAACCTAGCCAGATACTGTTTATACTTTCATCTTAACCTTTCGGAGCAACCTGTACGTAGGATGCGTGGCAACCAAACAAATGAACCGCACAGTTAATAATGCTCACGTCATAATTCGTAGCAATGGAATTTCGCCTTTATTCAGTAAGAATCATAACCCTGTTCAAACGTGTCATATAAATGCGCCTACAGAGATATTATAGGCAAGTTATATGAAAATTTGACACTGGTGGAGTACTCGGCTGAAATGAAGCACGTATTGTATTAGCCTTTATTGCGTGGATGAAATAGAACACGGAAAAATGGGATTGTGCGACAGCCATTTTTTTCATTTTCCTATTAGTTGTTTTACACACTAATATTATAAAGGCGAAAGTTTGTGAGTGTGTGTGTGTGTGTGTATGTTTGTCACTCCTTCACACCTCAATGGTTGAACGGATTTGGATGAAATTTGGTATGTACATAGCTTATACCCTGGATTAACACATAGAGTTTTTTTTGCTGATCTGCGCAGGTTAATACGCGGGGCGCAGCTAGTAGTTCATAATAATCTGTTGAAAGGTTTTAGTGGGGTATTACAGTGGCGATTTTCCTTTGTGCCAAAAATAACAAAATAGCTACAATTGTTAAAAGTGAAAATTAATCCTAAGCGTAGTAATTAAATTATACAGAAACGGTAAGCTTTTATTATTTCATAATATTACAGGTTCTGTGTTAAAGGGTTCTCGAAATCATTCAACTTTACATTTGAGTCTATATTGTAATCAGTATAATATAATAATAAACTTTTATTTAAGATAAATAAGATCCAATTTGTTAGTAGTACAATAACTTATAAATACTATTCAATGCAAACAAACAAACAATTCTTTCCTCTTTATAATATCAGTTTGGGAAACAGGTTACAGTTTTGTAAGAAACTGGATCAAGAGAAAAAAAAACAGTTGAAAAATTTATCTAATTATACAGGCATCCCAGATATAACCCTAATTAGGACATATAATGACACAAAGGAAAGGTCTGACATGGTTTGGTTCAACTTTGAAAAGCTTCATTATCAAAAATCGATTCAATATCAACTGAAACTATGAATATTCCGTTTCTAAGTAGTCATAATTGCATCGTCCTTATTAGAATAATTCCAAACTCCTACTTAACAGCGTGTTCGAGAAAGATGTCGTCATGAATGATAATGATGTGGACCATCGAACTGAACAACTTTCTCCTTGGGACCAACATCTTTTGTACCACTGCTGGGCAAAATCCCCGCTTTTCTCATTCCAGACCCCTCTATCTTGTGCGATATCTGGCCACGTTCGCCCCACAAACAAGATCAGATCGTCACACTACCGTCACCGCGGTCTACCTCGACCAACATCATAATCGTTAAAAAAAGACAGCTGGGACATGGGTCGAGTGGGTGTTGAAGATTTGTAAGGTACAGCAGATTTTTTATTTTTCGACCCATGAAGGAAGATGTTCAGTTTCATAATCTGAATCACACCCCTACTTATAACCAAATTACTTCGTTTTATTTATTTATTAATAAATACTGATACTGATAGCCTGCGTCATTCCACTGCTAAGCAAAGGCCTCTCCCCATGACTTCCAATTGTCTCGGTCCAGGGCCAATGTGAACCACTGGTCGCTGGTCTTGTCTAGCTCGTCCCGCCATCTTCTACGAGGTCTACCACGACGCCTTCTGGCTGTGTCAGGACTCCAGAAAGAGGTTATTTTGGCCCACAGATCATTGGACATGCGGCATACGTGGCCAGTCTAGTCCCACTTCAGCTTAGCGGCTTTATGAGCAACATCTGTAATTTAAATAATTAAATTAATTTTAATATTTTTTTAAATAAATAACTAAAATAAAATACACCCTGCACGTACAACTTAATAATATGCTACGCTCTGAAAATCCTATCGATTTAAGTTAAAATGGTTGATTAGTATTCGAAAACTCGAATCATATCTGTACCGATGAACGAATGGAATGAATATTTATGAAATCAAACTGTGAATTGAATGAAGTAGCTCTCTTCAGTGAATGATTTTGAATATTGAAATCATTCAATGGATTTTTTGAAACTTTGCAGATGATTTGATTAATAATTATCGATGTTAGACAGCGAATTCGTTGAATAGAATTTTGGAAACTATTATAAAAACACGATAAAATGCTCATTTTATGGTGAATTTAAAATCGCTTGTAACTATTTTGAAATAATCGCAATTTACAAGAAATACTTACCTGCTACTTCTACTACTACTCTACTACTGCTCTACTACTACTAACTTACTACAACCTACCTACTACTACTACTACTACTTACATTCTTCTACAATTACCATGTTATGTTATGTAGAACAACAAAAAAGTATAAAATCCAGACAAGAATACACATGAAATAATTGTTTTGAATAATTACTGGAAAACAACATAAGAATATCTTAAAGAACAACAACACATTGAACGTATCCCTTGTCACTTTAGTCCATGATATAATTTTACTTTAATATAATTAAAATTAAATTACCTGCATTTATCGAATTTATGGTTAATTTTATCATAAATAATTAATTTAACGCAAAGCAACATATAGTGTGTAACCGACTGTAATGTTTGACTTTTAAGGTTGCACAAGTCGACGGCTCGAACTCGTTGGCGGGCGTGGCTAATATGCATGTTATTTAGTAAGTTTTTAATTTATTAAGTTTAATTTATTTAGTATTCATTTATCTAGTTTTTATTTACTTATTTATATATTTATTTACTTGTTTAGTGAAATATACGACGATTTATAGCGAAAATGAGAGTGCCTAATTTCATAAATTGAGTTTTGGCCGTATAGATATTATGGGAAAACTACTGGATGTATCTACTCAAAATAAATTATTTGGACTTTTGAATAAATTATCTATCCCTGTACGGTTTCACTTTTTCCATTTTATACTACATTTGTTATTTATTTACGCCCAAAGATGAGTTAAAATTAGTGTAGAAATGCGGAAGTTTCGACGCTCATAACTTCCAAACCACCAAATCACCATACTACGTTTGTATGGAAGAATTACCGACTTGTGTACCCTTAAAGAGGATTCTCGGTGTTTATTGTTTTATTTACTAGAGGGTTCAGCTAGGAAGCACCAACCTCATATTTGTTCAAAAATTTACTTAGGTATAAAAGGGTAATTTTCAACAATTCCATCACAAATAAATATCAAGTACTATTAACAGATATCTAAAGCGACATAACCATTAAAAAAAAAAAAACGGGTTGCACTCCGGGAGTGCCGGCAGAAGTGAAAACTTGAATAGTAACGTTGTGCATTTTTGGATATGGTTAGGAAATAATTTTGAACGAATTGCTTTAATTATCTAGTTCTATCATTTATGTGGTAAAATACAATATTCATTTATTGCGCTATCATACACAAACATGACAACTTACATTACATAACAAATTTAACACAGAAATATTACGATACGTTTTACGAATTTTACCTCTTTGGAGAAATCGAAGGTTTTGTTTGTGCATAAGATAATTATCCAGTTTTAGAAAACCAAACTCAATGACAGATGTCATAAAGTTCAAATTCCTTCGCAACCTAATGTCAATTCGTCTTACGAATTTTCGATCAGGACACGTGACCTGACGCGAGTTTAAGATTTTATACCCATTACAGAAAAAGTGCTCAACGCCGCTAAAGAAGTTTTCACTTCAAAAATGTTATATAACAAATGTGTCTCTCGTCACAAATCCGGTATGCAACTAAAACACACATCTTGTCTAGCACGTGTCACCACTAATTCTATTATCATTCTACATGACAATAAAACAAAAGTTTCTAAAATCCACTGTTTTACTAGACCACTTTCACGAACTCCACTTAACATTGATACAGTCTAGTACCTTTTCATCGTGAAACCTAAAACTGTCGACAGTCGACATCGCCTGAAATGTTCCATTAGACTGTCAGAGGTCACCTCTGCCAGTAAATTGAGCTGTCAACTGGACAACTGACTAGTGTGAACGCGTTATTGGTGGTAATAACTGTCAGTTGGAGAACAGTGTAGGGGGCTTTAGGTAGTAAGGCAGGGATCTGGTGATTCAAAATGGCGAATAAGTCTTGAATAGTAGGGTCTCTAGACTTAAAGGTGTTTGATCGGGTAAGGTTAGGTGGATTTGCCTATATTTTTCCCTGTAAACACTTGGTCCGACTGCTCAGTCTGATCAATCGGACCACGTCAACATGTTTTTCCTTTTGGTGTGATTAAGGAGTCGGACCATGAGGTCTATCGTTATTTTAGAACATTTGGTTCGATCGAGCGGACAACGCGAACTTTTTTTTTGATAGACGTTTTTATTAGACAAAAATAAAACCTCTAGGACAGACAAAGCGTAAGTAGCCTGGAACACACAAGAGTACCATAAACAGCAATAAATAGCAACCGAAGTACGAAGCAACGATTGTTTAAAATTTTTCCTGTTAAATAGGAAATGAGACTTCGGATGGAAGTTCATTTTTTTCCTTCGAAGAATCCCATCTAGAATACAACACATAATGTCATGTTATTCATAAACAAGTATCTCTTCTAGCTTTACTGACATAGTATTTATCACCTTTTACGTAAAAAAAAACCACAAAAGGGTAAACTATCTTGGTGCTTTTATCCTGAATTCTTTACAAACACCTTGACAGTCTTAATGGTCTAGTGGTAACTGTTGTACATGTCCCAGGTTCGATTCTTAGGTCGGGCAAAGTATTATTGGGTTATTCACTTAGGATCTTCACAGTACCAGCCACGGAGTCTGCGGCTTGACAAGTTTACACGTATCGACGCTGTGTTTGGGCAAGCATTGAAATTTAAACGAGTCAACAGCAAAGTTGGTTGTTAAATCCGGATGTCATTATGTTTAAAGCTAGTTAAAAATAAAACAGCAATTTTATACATTTTGACCGTGTAGGACTATAGGTTAACTTTTTTCTCTGTGAAATTCAGAATGATGTATAGAATACATGGTAAGGAATCATAATGTAATTGTGTTTAAATAGTGTAATTGGCTTCGGCCGTTCTATTTAAATAAAAAATTATGACGTTCTGTTGACCCCGTGACGGGGATACACATTACGGGGACAACTGTAAGGAATCCTATGACGTTCTGTCGTCCCCGTGACGGGGACACAGATTACGGGGTCAACTGTAAGGAAACATATGACTTTCTGTCGTCCCCGTGACGGCGACACAGATTACGGGGACTTTTTTTTTTTTTTTAGGAATGGCATCTCGCATTTCAACCTAGGAGGTTGTCGTCTGCTTAACCGGACTATCCTGTGGGTGCCTTAAGAGTAAGGCCTCCAGCCAGGGCATAAAAACTTACAAACTAAGCGACTATACGCTGAGGGCACCCCCTGTGGGGTACGAGCCTCGGCTCAGGGCGTCGCTGGGGGAGGACTGCATGGGGACAGGCTGGATCTGAATGATATCATTATTTGGGGGCTGATTTAGAACTACTGGCACAGCATCGCGGGCTGGCTCGAGTGAGGGTCGGGGAGGGCATGGACCGGGACGTCGCGACGGACCTCGACGGCGAGGTCGGAAAGACGGCGGTTTGTGTCTGAACTTTTTAAGAGTGCTAGTCTCTTTGCTACTCTCCTGGAGGAGGGTGATAGCATCATCGGGAGTGACGAGGGTATGCCGAGGACGGCGTACTGTACTAATGCGCGAGGGTACGTAACGGGCGGCCGCTGCGATCAGGGGATTACGGTGTTTACTGGCGTTATCGAAGAAACGCTTCGAAAGACGTTAGATTACGGGGACAATTGTAAGGAATCATATGATGTTCTGTCGTACCCGTGACGGGGACACAGATTACGAGGACAACTGTAAGGAATCTTATGACGTACTGTCGTCCCCGTGACGGGGACACAGATTACGGGGACAACTGTAAGGAATTAAATGACAGCCTGTCATCCCCGTGACGGGGACACCGATTACGGAGACAACTGTAAGGAATCACGTGACGTTCTGTCGTCCCCGTGGCGGGGACACAGATTACGGGGACAACTGTAAGGAATCAAATGACAGCCTGTCATCCCCGTGACGGGGACACTGATTACGGAGACAACTGTAAGTAATCATTTGACGTTCTGTCCCCGACACATATTACGGGGACAATGGGAATACAGGTTTTCGCGTCGGTGTCGTTTCCACTCTGTATACTAAATAGCCTGCCCCACTGTACCAGTTTATCGATTGACAGATCCATTAACTACTTAACATTGTGTAGCTAACCAAGCTAGTTTATAAAGGGTATTGCGTGCCTTGGAATATTAACCTTGATCCGTGGCCAAAGGAAACGCTTAGCCACACCAAGAACGACTAAATTTGAAGTTGACCGTTTCCGAAAGAAATAGTATTGTGTTCATTATGGAGTATTTATAATATTATGCTTTGTTTTGTTTAGGGTTCAGTATTTAAAAATTATGCTATTGTTATTCTCATTAGGAAGTTTATAGAGATGTTTTTTGCTTGTAAATCCTAGAACTGTTGACAAAAGGCCTTTGCTTTACTTACAAAAAGCTAAAATAACTTAGTACAAGCTTTTGCACGCCTGAAGGTTAAAGATTATTTTTTCTTGTTTGAGATGGGTTTGCTCTTGACTATCCTTTAGGAACGTGGCTACCAGTATAAGAACTATTCTATGGCATTGTTCAGCTCATGGTCTACCTACCCATGTGAGTATGTGCTGAGCTTCGAAATCGGTTCAGCAGGAAAGATGTGAAAAAAAACCGGCCAAGTGCGAGTCGGACTCGCGCACGAAGGTTTCCGTACCATTATTTACAAAAACGAGCAAAAAAATCACTTCGTTGTATGGGAGCCCCCCTTAAATATTTGTTTTATTCTGTTTTTAGTATTTGTTGTTATAGCAGCAATAGTAATATATAATCTGTAGAAATTTCAACTGACTAACTATCACGGTTCTTGAGATACAGCCTGGTGACAGACGGACGGACGGACGGACGGACGGACGGACAGCGAAGTCTCAGTAATAGGGTCCCGTTTGACCCTTTGGGTTCGGAACCCTAATTAACAGACCGACAGAACAGCGTTTTTTCATAAAACCATAAAAGAAAAATATTAATATTAAAACCTGCTCCATGAATTAAAAAATCATATTCTTGTACATAGCAAGGACAATTATACAGAAAAATACGATTTGGTGAAAAATACTCGAAAATAACTGCGTAACTGGAACTCGTCTAAACGATTTTTCGTGAAAATTGTGTGATGGAATATTCGAACGGTATTTATAAATAATTTATTGATTTCGTTGCACTCGGTTTTAGTCTGATTTTCATACTTTTGCTATCAGATTTTAAAGCTAGTGTTTACACTTAAATACTTTAAGCAGTATTACAATTTTGACATAACTTAATACAATTTTAATGGGATTTTCTGTTTAATTATTACATGATTTTTATCAATAATTAATTTAAATTGCAACTTAATGTTATATTTGCACGCCGAAATTAAAGGCAGAATTAGAGAACAATTTTGTACATTTTACCAACCTTCTGTACCTTATTTAGGCAAATAAATTATTTTGATTTGATTTGATTTGATTTTGACTGGTTGACGAGAAATTTCCTTAACAAGGAGATGCGCGCTTGGGCCACATGACCAGCTAGCCTACCATGACCTCATAAAGCAGTATTGTTTTACTCTTATTCCAGTGTGGGAAAGAGATGGAGCTATACAAAGTGTCTAGCGCCATCTCTTTCCTACACTGGAAAAGGAGTAAAACAATAATGTTTTAAGACGTCATGGTACGCCAGCTGAGCGTTTGGACCCCAAACGGCTCAAAACTGTAACTGCCATTATTACAATATTTACGCCGTTTGAGGCTCTCAGCAGCCGCAACAGCAGCTCTAGCACAGCCCGCCGTGCTTGCAACATGAGATGGTGCAAGGGTATCGACGCAGGTTGCGTTCTACACCAAAGGCCTACCCACCTTCCAAGGCATCGGCGTCATGCCGTCTGGTCTCTTCCCATCGTCACATACCAAGCATTGTTTACTTGTGTTTATAATAAACAAGTTACAAAAAAATCATTATTTCAGTACAGATACATCAACATTAAAATTCTAAAAACTTTCAGACATCATTTAAAAAAAACACACACTAAAAATAGTATTGGCAACTTCGTGAATATTTTAGCTAATGTATGCAGCGGTACCCAAAAATATCAACCTATTAATAGTTACTTTTATTTCAATTGCTTTGAAAACCGTCAAATAAAGGCGTACGCGCGACTAAATTCAAGTTATTTATAGAATTGTGCCTTAATGAAATGGTTTTAGTTGTTATGTAAATTAAGCCATTCTAACGTTTCTGTTTAGTACTTTGATCTTGGATAAAGCCTTATGAGTTTCTCTTGTTGTTATATTCTAAGTAAGCCATCAGCTACAAGTTTATTAAAGTTTTCATTTCATCTTACCTTCGAGAAAATAGTACTGTTTTAAAGGAATAACCAGTAGTTGAAAGAAAAGTGGATCTCCGTTGGCTAAGTTGGCATAAATTGACGAAGCAAGATTGTTCTGCAAGAAAAATTATGCCCTCGTTCGTAAGCGTATTTGGGATCACTTAGAAACTTCAGTCATCATAAGGCACGCTCGGTCGGGGAGCTTTTTATTTTGTCATAAGTTACATAATTCAGATTTGGCGCAAAAAATAATCACACATGTCACCATGGGTTCCTTATCTAAAAAACAACAGCCTACACGTCCTTTTTAGTCTAGTAGCCAGCTGGACGGCTACACATGACGAGGTTATGAGTTCAATACCAGGGGCAGATAATAAACTAAGCACCCTGGAGTTAGAAAGTTAGCTGAATAACATATACCTCCGTATCTCGGAGAGCACGTAAAGCCGTCTTCCACAAAATCAATTTCTGGTTATGTCCGATTGTCATGCCACTGGAGAAAAAGAAGAGTGAACTTGTGTTCACCATGCCTCCTGAATAGCTGGCTAATTCCTTTTGAGAAGCGCCGCCATTACCTAAATTCATATCGAATAACATTGACATCCAATAAGCGCGACTTGGCAGTAAAACCAAGTCGTATACGGGACGATGAGAAAATCGCATGACGCTGTCATGGCGTAATGCCCCTTCGATTCCCTTGTAAAATAAACCTTTTCCCATTAAAATAAAGTTTGTTTTATATCAATTGTTGATATATTTTAAACATGGGTGTCGTTTTGATGGTTTTTGAGGACAGTGATCAAAATAAACTCAAGATAGCGCCGTTTTCGGTTTTTTATTTATCGAAACTATTTCGTCTTTACTTCACTGCATTTTTCGTGATAGGTTTTTATTATTTATGAATTCTAATATTAACATGGATGTCTCTCATCTGCCGGGCGTGCCGTGAGGGCCAAACTTTTTATTTAAAATCTTGGTTTTGCTTACTTACATTTTAATATTTTCTTTCTTCTCCATCCAACAGGTAGACGAAAGCCTCACAATCCCGTTCGGGACGATGAAGGTCCACCGTCACCACCACGGTATCCCGTTGTCTTTGACCAACACTTCGCTGCATTTCCCGCTAACTAACTTGCAGCTGTACCCCAACCAGACCGTGTACATCACTTGTCTGAGCACCATACCTAGCTACGCTAGTATGGGCGAAGGGTTCGCTGATGTACAGAATAGTACTGTTACAGGTATGTGGAACAGATTGTTTGTTTTTTTTAGGTATTTTAGTGTTAGTGGGCCAAAGTGGCAAAAGATTGGGTTCCAAACAATAGAAACTGGCGATGCGGTAGGCCTAAAAGGAGATGACGTACCGAAAGGATTGAGCCCAAACAGCCAAAGAGAGAGAAAAATAGAAATGGCCTTTGTCCTGCAGGGGTACACATAAGGCTCATAATAATAATTAAAAAATAGAAGGGTTTTGAGGGGCCGTGCTTCAATTGGCTTCATAATAAACCTGACTTAAATGTCAATGACAACTTGAATCTGTAATGAAGTAGAGGGAAAGTTACTAAGAATTTTCAAATTAGGTTGAAATATGAAAATTTCACAATTAAGACATGCTGTCTTAAAACGGTTGACAACTCCAAAATTGTTATATCATTTGTTTACATGCTCAAAATATTTAAAAAAGTCGTCAGGTCTGACCATTGAATTACCTACTTTATTTACTTACGTATAAAGTAAACTCAAAATGAATAAAAGGATTCTCCCTTTGTAAGCGACACCACACTGGCACTACAAAGTGCCAATAAGGGCAAAAAGTAATTCCAATTTCAATCTCAGCTTTTTTACAAATAAGTGGAAAGTGGCAGGTGTCGAATTTTAAAAAGCTTCTTATTCTAAAACTGCTTGCATATTAACAATTTGAAAAGCGCATGCATTATAAGAAATGTATTTTACTGTAAAAGACGGTAGCAGTGGCATTTTTTTATTTAACATCAATCCCAGCATAAACCCCAATTCTCGGAATTTTCCCCTCTGAAAATGAAATGCCAGAGTTTGACTTTGTATTCAACGCATACTTTTTACCGCTTGGGAAATAAAACAAGGATGTGCGTTAATCGATTTACATCACTCTTAATTCGAGACGTAATCAAAATTCGATCACGTGTGACTAATTCGAATTAGATACGTCAGTGGGGGCAACTCGATACATCATCGTATATATCGTATCGACTGAAGGGTTGATTGTAAAAACAATTCAGAGGACGTAGACAAAATATGACCCCCGCTTTGCAAAGCGTTTTGTTTTTCTTCAACGACTTTCAATAGAATTGATAAGATAATTTCTATAGTTTTTGTCAGTCCCATGCATTTTTCACATTTCCAAATAGGAGAACTAACAATTATAACAGATAATTACTATCGCTGATAGATTTACTATGCCCTCAGATATATCTTCATATTTGTACGTAAAATGAAAACTTGGCTAAGGAGTTATTCATAAGCGAGCTTACAAAAAATATCTTTAGGAAAATTCTAGCAAAAACCTCCAGAGAATTATACCGGTTGAAGCACCCCTCAAAATTAAGTCCTGAGGCGTATGTAAGCACAAATTCCAGGCAGGCTAAATTATCCTCGTTTTACGTGAAAAATTCCCGTCATCATTTTTGTTTTAAAAACGTTTTTCTTTTTCAGTCAACGTGGTTCGCATCGAACCAGCGCCAACTCAGCTGCCGGTCAAAATCGTTAGTTCTCAACTTAATTTATCGTCTCGATGTCATGTAGAACGTATACTGGTTGTTTTAGTCATATTTGTGTGCCATATTTACTCGTAAACTCGGATGTGACGTATGTAGATTGTAACATAACATCTGTCAAATTTGTTCTCATGTAATGTAAGGTTTAGTAAAACCGTAGTAAATGTTTCATTAAAGTTGTTCCATATTATTTCGGGGGCAGGTTGGGCTAACGAGCGGTGGTGCCAAATGGCTCCAATTCGCCGCAGATTGCGTTGCATTAAAACCCGCCGAGCAATAATATTGGGACGCCTTTATAACGCATGCACATCAACTCTTGGTATTTGATATTCGCAATGTCGCCCCAAGCGAATGTTACTAGTACGTATTTTATGAGCTTAGTATTGTATAGTACGGTAACTGGGTACATATAGGACCTACATATAGTTTGTTTGTTGTGAGGAATGAAATTGAGTGTGGTGCTATAATGCTGAAATTACTATGGTTTTATGTGTGTCTATGCCATGTTTTGTTCTTGAAGAGAAAAATCTCTATGACATCTAATTTAAGCTTTTCTTTTCATTTATTGTTTAAGGCACATAAATCACTTATTAGTGTACTTGTTTCTAAAATTCCGATCTATATTTTTCATACATTACATACGATAGAGCAGCGTTTCCCAAATGGTGGGTACCGACCCGGTACCGGGCCATCAAAATAAAATACCGGGTCGCAGCACATCTGCCTTATTTAAAAAAAAAACATTTACTAAAATTTAATGCATATGTAAAAAACTGTATAAAGGCGGGCTTAATGCCTTAGGCATTTTCTACCAGTCCACCTTAGAAAAAATTGCTCCATTCGCACAAAATAGGTGATACCGATACATTTTAGGTACATAATGTAATCAACAGGGGAAAAGGTTTTAAAGTATTGAGTGGGTCACTAAGGGCCAGTGTGACATTTACCGGGCCATGGCAGAATAATGTTTGGGAAACACTGCGATAGAGGGTTCTATTGCGTGCTACTAATAACTGGTTTCGTACGTTACACTTACAATTTGACAGGTGTTATAATAAAATTATGAAGAAACATGTCGATATTAATCTATTTTTTATTGATGTAATACATCATAAAGATTTCAGTAGAATATTGTTTTGGCCCATTATTTAAAAAAAACAATTCCTACTCTTTTTTTAGCCTTAATAGCCCCGCAGTAGCTATTTAAAACAGATGTACCAAATTGAATATAAGTATTTGTATTTATTTACATTTCACAGTTCGAACACAATTTTTCAGACTAAATGGCAATTTGACCAACAATTACATTCTAATTTTCCAAACAATAAATTTCAGTAACAACTCATTTGCCAGCAATTGTCGACCGAATTCGCTAAATCGGTATTATAATCTGTTGAAATAACTTCAAATGACGCGATTTCCTTTGCAAACAAATATTAATTTGATCAATGTTGGTGATAATTTGATTACGGAAATCTCTTTGAAATAAAGGACGCTGGCAACGTCTATTTGAAGTCGCCAATGTGAAATTTGCTGCTCTAAAGAACAATGGCAAGAAAGAATTTTGCAACTCCGCTTCATTTTAACTGAATTTTGTACACTAGAACTGTATTAAAAGACTGGATATCTTTTAACAATGGTAAAACGTAATTTGGCACGGCTAATGACGTTTTTAATAAACATCTGGTTATTAAAGTTTATCTACAAAAAATCTACAACAAAACTGGTGTTTCATACATACAAACGTATATAGACGTTTGTATATAAACTATAGAGTGAACAATAAAAGTAAGCTCTGAACGTAACAGGGCGCCAGCTAATGGTGTTATTTAACGTTAAAAATACGGCGCGAATTGAACATGGAATAAATGTGAATTTTATATCAAACTTTATTGCCATGTTATTTTTAACTGCACGTTTTAATTATGTTCAGGCTATTTTGAAAAAAGCAATCTACGACCAAACGTTTGTCCATTTTTTTTACTTTTTACAAGATGGCTGACTTTTTTCGATGTGGTTTTACTTTTTGATTTTTAATCTTTATCGATGAGCTTCTCAGCGCTTCTTTGTATCCTTTGTATATTTACCTTTTAACTTATGTATGCGCAATTATGAGACTGAATTAGAAAGATAGATATGTAAACAACCCTATTTGACACCCACCTATCAATTGCTAGAGAGCCCATGTCCATTTTGTAATATAAAATATAATGTAATGGCTAAGCCAGAGTCAGTAAAAGCGTGTTATGAGTCATATAAATTGTGAGTAATTGCGTGACTTTAAAAATGAATGCATTGGCTTTCACATATCACTAGAAAATTGTATCTAAACGTGAGTGAACTTTTGTGTTTTCTTATTTCTAAATTTAGGTACTAATGGAATTCTTGAAGATAAATTGGTAGTAAATGTAAATAATAACTAAATAAAAATCAAAACTATTTAATTTAATGTACTTTATTTCCCAATCTCTGAAATATTTGTGTACTGCTTGTAGAGTAGCTATTTAAGTTAGGCAAGATGAAATTGATACAAATTATATGTGGCTCCAATGCCCGTTTTCTCTAATGCCTAAATACTGGAACTTCTCCATTGAAATTTCAACTTTCAGCGCTAAGCAGAACCTTCAAAATTGATTAGTAGAAATGGGCATTAAGGTCTTTGTGGTTTTACATAGTAAAGTATAACCATCAATCAATATGAGCTAAATATTTCTTTATTAACATGTCTGTATTTTCCATAAGTTTGATAATTGCAAAGTTTAGATCTCTACCTAGTATGACAAAATAAATAAAAAATATACTCATTCGTAACATAATACGTTGAGAACAACGTTTAAAAATCTGAAAAAAAAAATATTATTTCACAAAAATTGCGACCGTCAATTGTTTTGTATAAAAAATCTTGACAAGGTGAAGTGAATTTGAATTAAAATTACTATGATGCTCGCGAGTACATGATATGGTGACTAAGAGCGGATTTCACAAATGAACCCTAAAGTAATCATTGTTTCAACTACCACACTAACAGCTCTTGAGCGAACGGGGATCAATCAAGCTATACAAAACCAGTTTATACGGATCTCTTATTATACGGGAAATCTATACAAAACGAGACCATGTTATACTGGATTTATTGCTTGAAGTATCGCCGTGTGAATTTGGTTTAGATTTGCTGATCCCTTTGAGTTTCATTTGTGATATTTGCCAAAAGACATCGCGCAACAAATGCCTCTGTATTTATACTCATTTAAAATATGCTGTTATAAAAACTCGGCTTATTATTAAAAACCTATCAACCTTGTAGTTAGCGTAACATACGCTATCTAAGAGCTATATGGTAATTAGGCTGACGGTTATTGCATTATTCATGAGATTTATGAATAATCTAAGGCACCTCATGTCTGATTAATAATGACTTTGGCGCATCCTGTAGACGTCTAGGCTGAGCAAGAGCAGAAGCTCTGATAAATTTGACTGAATTTTGAACACGTGTTTTTTTACTCAGGTGTTTCGTTGAAAAAAATAGTTTCCAGTTCATCCCTAAAATTATTCCCCATACAGTATCATCATCACGACACAGGTCCCTCTCTATGAGTGGGAGTGGGCTGTAATCCACCACGCGAGCCCAGTTCCGGTTGGTAGATGTCACATGTCTTCGAATTTTTAGTTCTAGGATATGCCGGTTTCCTCACGACGTTTTCGTTCACCGTTTTTGAGAGCAGCAGTGATGAAATAAATTACACAAAGTCATGCGCCTGTCTGGGTTCGAAAGCACGGCTTACTGCTCGTAAGTCAGGGCTGCCACCACTAGGCCACCGCTGCTCTCCGAGTATACACACACAGTATACTACGAGTATATTTGCACTATGGTTTAATCCGCTAGCAAAGACAAGCCCCAAGTGAAAGCTCAGAAGAACGCATAGTGCGCATTCGAGTTGGCATACTTACCACTACATGACGTTTAAACCAACGCACGGTCCTAGGTTAAAACATGGTACAGGTTCCCCCATCGGGAGCGTTCACCAGTAATGCAAAGTTCAGAATCACTTGTTCGGTTGTTCCTTTACAAAATCGAAGCTTGTAATGTAACATTACAGACGAATACTCGGACGCACCTTTAGGGAAATTGACGATCAAATTGGTTCCACGGGCTTGATTCATTTCACTGCATCAATACGTTGAAATCCTTCAGTGTTCAATTTTATTTTTACGGATGTGAGATATAGAATGACGTGATTCTACGCTTCGATGCCCACTTACATGGTATAAGAATCAGTATATCTTTCGAATTTGATATTAAGAGGACTTACACTGATAAGCAAAATCTGTCAAAAGATTTGTCAAGTTGAAACTCCAGTTTAACTACTTGATGGTTTCACGTTTGAGAGTTGTCAACAAAGATCAACTTTAGATTCTCCATACTACATCCGCATTATAGAATGTGGATATAGTTTGGAGAATCTAAAGTTGATCTTTGTTCACTACATCACTATCACTACATACGTATGGCAAGCACTACCCACTCGTTGCTCAGTAGTGAAATCCGTGTTAGCGTAGACAAAGCCTGGTGAAGCGTTGTGGGACGTGTGGTGTTAGCTTGTGTCAGCATACAGTGCACTGTGCGGAGTAGGGCATGCGACCTCTCTAATGATCTAGCAATCATTGCACTCGCGATTTTGAGCGGCCAGTATTCTGTTACCGAATTTAGAAATTATTTTCAAAATAGGTTTCAATTAAGAAAGTGTGATAGCTCATTGTCGATGGCAAGACCATAGCTAAGTTCCAACCTGACCAGTGAGATCTAGCTATTAAAAAAAAAAACTTAATTTTTTTATCAAATGTTCAACCAATTACGATGCTTGGAATTTGGTACGTTAGTGCTATTATTTCACTATTACCATGCCCATTTGTAAAATGAATTTCGAATGCGTAAATACACGTTAAAGGAAAAAAAGGTTGGTTGCAGAAATAATGATCAGATTAAATACACGTTTCATGCAAGTTAAAGCATAATTTTCACATAAATTCAAGACATATTTCTGCAAAAGCATTTGCATAAAACCACGTAGGAGGCATGTTGCGCGATGGAATATTTTATTAATGAGAAAATATTTAGGAGCAATTGTGAAACAAAAACATATCATGAGTAGGAGTGAGTATTTATAAACAATTTTATAAATGTTGTCAAAATGGAGAGGCTAACATATCGTTCGGTTCTTAATGTAAATGTTTAACATTGATCAATTAACTGTATTTCAATGTTTTCTAAAGCTAAACTAAAAGGTTATAGAAAACAAGATTAAATGTATTGTATAGATAATCCTGAATGACTTAATTTTTTAAAGTAATCTCGTAATTAGCAAAGCTTAAAGCATAATTAAGGTAGATCATTATAATGACGTGTGTAAAACTTAAAAAATATAAGTAAATGCTAATTTATGTAGGCTAATAAACATTCTGTGGATATATCAATGGTACATAATAACTGTGTTTAGTTTAAGAATATTTTATTTACTTATGTTCAATGTCAGTAATATCGAATTTCGTAAATTTACTCGATGTTATGTTAGAGTTTATAATGATTCAATTGTTCATAGCTGTGTCTAAACATACTGGGATTTATATCATGGTGTAAACTACTTTTTATACAGTAAAACAAACAAGAAAACGGATTTAAAACAATACAACTATCCTAATTTTTTATAAATAAATGTGACCCAAGTACCCAAAAGAAAATAGGAATTTCATTCATATCACTAATACCTATCAAACATTAATTAAGGTTTCGTTAAATACGAAGTGAAAACAGAAACATTTTTGAAATTATGACTGAGTTCATTATTGAAATGATTCTGCCGATATATGAAACCAATTATTATGTTAATAAAATAAAAGATACCTACCGATCTTTTCGATATTTCCCAAATAATCTAATAAGGACACAATTCTGTGCATTTTAAGATAATTAATTATGTTTATTTTAAGAACAGCCCTTATATTGAAAAATACTAAGTTTTTTTTTTTTAAGTTGTTGTGCTTATCTAATATACTGGCGAGCGATTTAGTCACCTGCATTCTTCAAGTTGAAAAGTCTTTTTCGCGAATCGGATAGAAGTTTCTTTGGAAAAGCTGTTTACTTGAAGGATACAAGTGGCTTACACGCTAACCTGTAAATGAATTCATACCAATTATTTTGATTGGAGATACGTGAACTTTCCTTATTTTTAAAGCCTTGAAACAAAATAAGAAAACTATTGCGTTTTGTTTTTATTTTTATAGATGTACCGTCTGAAATCATACTAAACCTAAAACTTAAGTTAGAAAAAGCGGACAGACGATCCACATGTGTAAATCCGACAAGACATGCATATTTGCTTTCCGAGTGAACACTGATAAAAATTCCTCAATTTTTCCTTTCGACGGTTCTGTTAAAATTAGAATAATATTACCGCGATCACTGGAATGTAAGTCGATTTGTCTGTCTCTAGTTTTCCAGTCTACATTGTTCATTCATGTTACTTTACATAAGCTAGAAAATTGCATGGAAATCAAAAGATAATTTACTGTATTTTCTATATTGATGATGTAATAATTCATGCAGGCTATCGATGTCTTCCTTATGCTATACACTCTTTATATAAACTTTAAGTCTTATTGTAAGTTAGATTTTATATTGTAATAGTTATAATGAATTACTGTGAAACCTGCTATTTCTTTTGTCCTAGACTTAATTAGTTCATGTTGCTTCATAATGATTGCCACTGATGAGACTATTATGCATTGTCAATTACGTGTTACGTGTCATCTGGTAAACAAAAAAAAAATGCGTAAATATAGATTTTATTATTCATATCATTTACCCTCCCTTTAGGATAAATTGTACATAAATGTGAGATGTATATTTCGTATGTAATTTATTTGTGAAGATATTTTATTCGATTCCCTGTAGCTGATAACATAACTTCCTCGACAACTTTATTTATAGGCTCAGGAATATTACACGGAGACTCATAAATCACTGTTTTTAATATAATTTAGTGTTTAATACGGTGCTCTCTAAATATGATTCTGTACATTTTAGAGCACAGATGCATCATCCCGATTCGTTTAGGGTCGGCGGAGCTTTCTTATGCGCTGCGCCAACGCCAATTATGGTAATTAAACAATTAAAATAACTCTAGCACTGTTCGCGGATAATATGTATACCCGTATCATTCATAAATGGTATTATTCTTACAGTACGCGTAGCATGACCACTGTAGAAACGAGTTTTGTCTACAGAATAATCGATATAATGACAATGTGTCAGTTTGTCGACTTTTCCGTTGACTTAGCCAGGGTGCGTGCTGGTGCCACCAATTAAATCAAAGCTTACACTGGATCTCCGTGCAATGTTTCCGGGCCTAGCCGTTAAAACGCACTATGTAATTTAACTGCCGCGTCTGTGAACAGTACTTCTCTACGACGAGCTTTTTTGACAATGTGACTGTACTATGTACACGAGATTGCATAACGCAGTTTTTTTACCAAGTGCGTTTCTTCATATAAGCCTTTTACGTTGATATCAATCACTTATGTGAAGTTAGCTGAGCCGATAGTAGATAGTGAATAAATGTTACAATATTGTGTGTTTCGTGTGACAGCCTGTTGCGCTGAATTTGTATGAAAAATTATGTCTAATATTTACAAGATGTGAAATTTTATCTCTTTATAATATAAATGTATTACACGTTGGTTTACACATAATTATCTTTAGTTTTCTTTGTCCTTCCCGACTTTGAACTTTCTATCTGGATTTACTTGGACGTCAAAGTTTGAAAAACTCGATGTGGACCTACGACTTTCTTCATTTATATTCTAGCTTAAAACAGGATACCACTGCCTTTTGCCATTCGTAAATCCTTGGATTTAGTTCACATTCTCTAGAGATTTTGCGTTAAGATAATGGCAGCCCGACGACTTTTCAATTTGCTAAAATAATACAATTTAACTCCACAGTTTTCATAATGGTAAATGAAACAAACATAATGGGGCAATATTTGCATATTTTGCATAGCTAACGAATTCACGTAACAATGCACATTTGTGTAACATTCAAAAACAATTATTTCAAGCATAGTTGGAAATTAAATCTAAACCAAATAGTACTTGGGTTGGGTGTTGAATGCAAAGACAAAATAAATACGCGTTCGCTCTTGTGGCGCCAGTAGTGGGTAGACAAAGTTTGTGAGAAAACCAACACTATTAAGTATTCCCGTCTTCTTCGAGATAACATAGCGGACGAAGCTACTTCGCCTTCCATCCTAAAATATCAGTTCCTTCAAGGCAATTTTAAAGGATAGTAAAAAGTTTGTGCTTGCAAACTACGAAGCTATGCTGTCTGTTTATAATAAATATTATTTATGGCAAGATGATGGTTAAAATTTCAGATAGCGACTCACATTACTCACCTACGGAAAACTGCACTTTTCTTTCATTCATAGAGATAGTAGTAGTAATGGAAATTATTTGTTAGAATATTGTTTCAGAGTTATAAAATTTCATAATATTATGCTGTTTCCGGCGTATAAAAACTTTCAGGTAGGTAGAGGTAATGATGTAACGGTGTATCAACCGAGTTTCTTTAAAAAGATAAAAAAAATAAGGTTAACACACGAAACAATTTTAAAACCATTTAACTTTGATTACTTCTATTTCATTAATTACTCGCATTAAATTACAAACAAAATTCATGTTACCCTTATTATAAAATACACAAACAGTTCAAAGTTTTAAACGATGTCACTTAAGTAAATCAAAAGCTTTAAGTAACAGTTAACAGACTCTAAAACAACTTAACTGTCGGATGTTTTAGCAACATTATAAAGAAACAAAACGTCGCAATTGTGTTTAAACTAAATAGCTTTTTTAATGCAGACAGTAAAGAACATTGTGAGAGAGAAGTTAATAAAATAGGTAGAAAGTTTCAGCGACCCATTTCACGATAAACGTTTCTCGACCTACGGTCGTTTACAACACCCGAGGGCTTAACTCATTACCCAACTTTTAAAACGAGTGAACCACTTGAGCAGGTTGTACAGAGACAGGCCAGAGGCCTATTATACTGAAAGAAAGGCACATTTCTAAGGAAAGTTTGATGGCCTACATTAATAGTTTCTGAAATGGCTCGCTTTAAGAGCTGTTTGGAAGAAATAAATCCAAAACAATTGAAAGTCGAACGGTAAAGTTGTTACTTCGCGTCGTTAACTCTCGCTTGGTCGACCTTCATCGAGGACCGTCCCACCAGATTTGAACTGATATAAACACTCGTATTTTGTGAGATTTGGTCTATAGGATAATGCTGGGGATCAGTCAAGCGCGTTCGGAGGGCAAATTGCGCCTTTGTTTTTTCCTTCGGCTGAGTCGGCGAAAATCTTGTTATACCCATTGTTATGGAGTTTTTATATTCACTACGTAACGATGTGGACTGAGCAAATAACTGTATTATTTCTAAAATAGGTACAAGAGTAAGTCTGTTTGTTCATCTGTCAGTCACTTTTACACACCTCAACGGCTGTACAGTATTCGATGAAATATAACGATGGCACATAAGTATACCGCACATAAGGTACAACATACGAATAATTTTATCCCTATACCATGCTCCCGTGGGAAAATTTTCGACATACACGCAAGTAAAGCCTCGGAAAAAATCTAGTCTGTACATATAAGAAAATTGTAAAATATCGAATGTATCAGGAAGGATATCGAGTTTCTGAGGAGTGTATTAAACGCAATAGAGAGACGGCTTTGCCTGCTAACAAAGTAGCTCATAAAAAGTAACGCTTATGTTCCCCATTCTGAGTTAAATACATACCTAACCTACTCGATCGAATGAGAGCCATCTTGGATAATGTTTACTCAATTTCTTCCTGATACGTTGTACCATTTAGTTTCTGGTTAAATCGTATCGTCAAACTTTTTGGGCGTCAAATTCTGACAATAATGGAAACACACAATGTCCGTCATAGCATAAATAAAGGGTGGAAGGGACATTGACGGAACGGGTCCAAGCGGTAGCTTCCCTGCTCCTAGTTTATTTATTTAATGTACAGTGGCGGACCATAGGCATTTTCTACCAGTCAACCTTTGGGTGATGCAGAGACAAAAAGTGGTAGGTCTCAATCTGTACAAAAAAATGATAAGACATACTAAGTATATTTAAAACACAATAATTATTTTTCAAAATACTATATAAATGTATATAAATATATAAATTATTAAATAAAAGGACAAACAATGAGGAAAATATCAACGTTGTGACGATACTGCTAGCTTACTGTTTCTATAGCCACATTGTATCGGTACGCTCCATTTTGTGAGGAATTACGGCCTGCATTGTAAGGAAGATCAGAGACAGGAACTTCCTCACGATGCGGGCCGTATCGAGGAGTACTGTGCCATCTGAATCAGGCCCTTGATCCACACACCAAGCGAGAGCCTCGACACATGTTGAGGCTTTTGGCCATCAGGCCAGTGGCCGTAACGACAAGCGGCACTATGATAACCGTTCATACATTCCACAAGCTTATGTGCCAGGTCGAGATATTTTCATTTGTTATAGAGTGTAATATAAACCAATTTTATTTTCGTAATACACCTTCAATGTTTGAATATGCTAGACTAATAACAACGGTATCCACTTATTACTGCAAAAAAGCCTAGCTCTCAAAATACCTGCTATCATAATAAAACTCTCTTTAATATCAAAAAGTAATCTAAACTTTCAAATTCGCTGTGAAAATTCACAGGAAAGTCTCAAAAACTTTTATATTATACAAACGTATAGGATAATATTGTTCTACATAGAAACCAGTGCCCGTTGGAGTATGAAATCCTGAGTTCAGCTCCGGGAGCTGAACTCAGGATTGGGCAAAGTTTTATTGGGTTATTCCATCAAGATTTTTTCAGAATCAACCTGTAGCATGGATTTGATGGCTATAATATATGCTCGCCCCCCATTACATGGTACTTAAGCATGCTAGCTAGCTGCTTTACCCTTCGGAGAAAAAGAAATGATGTTATATTCTATGTCATAGAAATTACAGTTTCATTCATCATCATCATCATCATTACAGCCCAAAAGACGTCCACTGCTGGACATAGGCCTACCCAAGTGTCGCCACATTTTGGGGGGTGTTGCCATAATCGCCACGCTTGGCAGGCGGGTTGGCGATCGCAGTACGGTTGTCGCAAAAACCACAGAGAACGCTGCTGCCCATTCTCTGGCAAATCCCTTAGTCGCCTCTTACGACACCCACGGGCAGATATGGGATGGCGCTATTCTTTACATCCGACACCATGCAGAGCCGGGTTTCATTAATAAACGGTCTAAAATTTGATGGTACTTGAAGCATGAAACTAAAAAGTACTAAGTAGATTGTAGCAACACGGTTGAACATTTCAAAATGGCGTGTCTGCCAAATACGAGCTAGTGATTACTGGCTGATAAAACATGAGAGTGAATGCGCCTTAGTTTATTTACCGCAGCGTGATTGCCAATAAGTGATCTGTGCCAGGAGATTGGAACGGGGCAGCTCCAGTTTCGTTGGGGCTTGGCTTCTTTTAAATAAAGCTTAGTGAGTTCTGACGAAACATGGCGGCAAAGGTTTTTTGGAGAAATACTAGTATTTTTGAAAAAATCTGCTTGTTTTAAATAGATCGAAAACAACATCTTGCCTTCTGCTATTTACAGCACCCTTCAAACCTCAGCCAACGTCTTAGGCGCTTGGTTCCGGAAATGGAGAATCGAGGTGAACCCCGACAAGAGCCAGGCAGTTCTTTTCTCTAAACCGCGTAAAAATAAGCCACCCGCGCTCAGCCCGATCACTATGTACGGTAAGCCTATCCCTTGGGAGAAGCAAGCCAAGTACTTAGGAGTCTTACTTGACAACCACCTGTCTTTCGCGGAGCACATCAAAGCAGCTCGCGACCGAGCTGCTTTTGCTATGGGTAGGCTTCATTTCATGATCTCGGCAAGAAGCAAATTGTCACTCAAGTGCAAGTTGCGCCTTTATACCGCGGTGATCCGCCCCATTATGACGTACGCTTGCGTCGTGTACGCTCACACCAAGCCTAAATACATCCATAGGATGCAAACCTTGCAGAACCGGTTCTTACGTAGAGTCACGGGAGCCCCTTTTTATGTCCGTAACGACCGTCTACACCTAGACCTTAGAATGCCCACCGTCCTTCAGTTTATGAAACGTCTTTCGAAGCGTTTCTTCGATAACGCCAGTAAACACCGTAATCCCCTGATAGCAGCGGCCGCCCGTTACGAACCCTCGCGCATTAGTACAGTACGCCGTCCTCGGCATACCCTCGTCACTCCTGATGATGCTATCACCCTCCTCCAGGAGAGTAGCAAAGAGACTGGCACTCTTAAAAAATTCAGACACAAACCGCTGTCTTTCCGACCTCGCCGTCGAGGTCCGTCGCGACGTCCCGGTCCATGTCCTCCCCGACCCTCGCTCGAGCCAGCCCGCGATGCTGTGCCAGTAGTTTTAAATCAGCCCCTAAATAATGATGTCATTCAGATCCAGCCTGTCCCCATGCAGTCCTCCCCCAGCGACGCCCTGAGCCGAGGCTCGTACCCCACAGGGGGTGCCCTCAGCGTATAGTCGCTTAGTTTGTAATTTTTTATGCCCTGGCTGGAGGCCTTACTCTTAAGGCACCCACAGGATAGTCCGGTTAAGCAGACGACAACCTCCTAGGTTGAACTGCGAGATGCCATTCATAAAAAAAAAAAAAATCTTGCCTTCTGAATACTTTTTTTTACCATCTTTTTCCATTTTTGATTTACATCGGGCCCGTTACAACTTAAACCAGGGAAGCTCGAAATGATGTGGTACCTAAGTAATTTTATATTTTTGACATATCTTGGCTTCACTGGGGAACCCCAGTTATGTCAAGTTAGGTATCTAAGTAGTTTTTTTCCTGCTTTCCATGGCTTGGCTTATTCCCATAAACTAGCTGTAAACCTTTGTTTAGTTAAGTGCCAAAAGCGTTCCCTTGCCACAGTTCCGTAAATACGCCAGTAACATCTACGAACAATGTTTTTTTTTTGTTGAGAATATTGATCAAAAATATTCCAATTGAAAAATCGACATGAGATAATTTTGATCTAAACTAATATTATAAAGAGGAAATATTTGATTGTTTGTCTGTTTGCATTGAATGAGCTCCGAAACTACTGATCCGATTTTTTTCAGTTTCACTTACATTTTTAGATAGCCCATTTATCGAGGAAGGCTATAGGCTATACATCATCACGCTACGACCAATAGGAGTGGACCAGCAATGAAAAATGTTGCGAAAACGCAAACGAAGTTGCGCCGGACAGCCTGTAAATTATAGGCAGAGGAAATGGGTGAAAGCATTAGTAACACTTAATAACTTACCTACTTAGTCAAATTGCATGGGGCGGTAGTTTTTGCATATCGCCCAGTGTCAATAATTGCTTTTATGTCTAAGTATTTTTTGAGTTTATAAGTGTCAAAAATTACTATCCGAAGTAAGATACCTAATTATAAATAAGTAGCAAAGTTGTATACTCCTTACGAATCTTAGTGTTTGTTTACGACAGTGCGACAGAGTTGAATGAGGTTTATGTTGTGCACGACGGGCAGGAGAGTTAAGGAGAGAAGGTGAGGCATAGTGTTGAGGCTCCACACTCGTATTGTGTCCGAGACGGGTCGATTATACCCCATCTAGCCAAATTGGATCGACAGCGGCCGACGAACTTTATTAAATACAGACAGAAAGTAGTGGGTTCCAGTGTTCCCTTGTAAGTTAAGTTTGACGGTCTTGCCTAGGCAAAACACAGTAATAACAAATAACAATGTTTTAAGGAATATTTAAAAATGTATAAAATAAGAGGATAAAATGAATAAAGGAAATAACATTGTAGCTAATCCCATCTGATTACTACCCTTGACAACAACACAATACTGGGGCAAAGCAATCAATATACTGGTAACGGCATGATGGGATCGCCTTCGATGTAAGAATAATTATGAAAATATTTTTTTAATATTACAAAACAGACATGCGCTGTTTGGACATGATCTATTTATAAAAAAAATCTAAGGGTGAAGGGACTTTCATATACCGAACACAGATGAAAAGATAATAAAATTGGCTTGACGACGACACTGATGGCTACATGAGTTGATTCCAAAACAGTGGGGTCAGCATTGGCAATCTTGAGCATTTGTAATGATGTCCTGCAAAAGGTGGTATTTTTCATTACCTCTTGGATCTCAAATAAGGCAAGTAGAAACCGATGGATATGTTATACGATGAAAAAGACGTGACTATCCACTCTTTGTTTTGAAGGCTGACCGGTGATAGACGAAAGAATACACAAACGCTGGCGGAGAGGTCCGTACTTGGGTGGTACGCATAATAAATGTGGAGAAGAATAAAGATGCAAAACAATAAGTACCTCTCTCTTTTTTCTTGTTCCCACACTGCTCAGGATCGCGACTACATATGACACGTCTAAAGCCATGCGGTCTCCTGCAGTGTGTGCTCCTCCAACAGCCTTCTTGATTGTGTCTGACCATCAGGCCGGTACTCTGACTTGAACCCGTTTACCTACCCGACCCAGTATCATAAGCTATTCCAGACAATGCCCAGGCGAACTCATAATAGCTCCCAAAAAGCTGAGGCTTTCCACAATATGCCTAGAGATTATAGAACGGCGTTTGGTGAAGTACTGCAAACAATAAAGACAAAAAAATAAACTGCACTGCGGCTGTGATCACTAAACGTTCCTAAATCACTTCCGAACATAGGTTTAATCCCAACGTAGAACTGAAAGTCTAATTGGATTTTTCTGCAGCAAAAATTCTCTGCTCGCATATTGGTCCGATCAATGGCTATTCGCTATGGGACACACATGGGACCGTAGGATTAAGATTATTGAATGTTCGGCAAGCACCAATGGTTTCTATTACTCTGTTACTTAGGGCTATATTGGGATAGAGGTTTGGTGTTTATTTTGTTAAAGATATATTGCGGGTTTTCGGCTTATTTGTACAGACAGAGGTTAGAAACTCATAGTAGGTATATTGTTTCATCTGATAGACTGGCTTGTTGTTGGAATTCTACATTCTGTGAACGAAAAATATAGCACTTTCACAAAATTCAAAAGCACGTCGTCTTAAGGACGTAACGGCTGCATTGTCGAGAAAAATACCTACTTCATTAAATGGTTTTGTAAAGTTTGTTGACTTATAAGTGGCGTTACGTTTACGCAGGAACCATAAGCGATTTTCTATTAAAATATGGTTACTATTATAGAATTGGGTTTTTCGCAAAGTTGCCATTGCTATTAAACCTATTACAATAGAAAATTGATTTCGAATTTTGCGATATTATAAGAGATAAAGTTCTTATAAGTACCTACATAATTAATAACACTCACACTATACAGTTAACCTCGCCATATCATTAGCATAAATATATTATCGTTTTAAGAAGCGCTGTCAGTCTCAACGTTACAAGATCAACTCGCCTGTTTCGTAGAATTTTTCAAAAGTAATGAGTATGTTTGTATTATTTATTACTGTTAAAGGATGAAAAAGGTACGGAAACAACCTGGAGGCTATCAAATACCAACGCAAAAGAAAAACCTATCACATCCCTGTATTATAATTCGTATGATAATTTCATTCTGTATACGTCCTTCAAAACATGTACAGCCTTGGGGTAGTCACAAAAGCACAAATATTTCGTATTAATATTATCACAGTAGACATATTATTATACAGTATTTCAACTAGGAACAAATGGTCGGAATCGGCCGACTGTTAAAATTGTATCAAAATATGGCTGAAGAACATAAACATTGTAAGCTACTAGCGAGATCTAGTTATATGTATGTTTATATTTTTGCTGACTTTCAAAAAAGGAGGTTATGTATTCACCAGCATCTTATGTTTTCATGTGTGTTCAACGATTTCTCCGCGATTGCTGGTCCGATTTAAGTGTTTTTTTTTTGTCATTTGAAAGAAAATCGCTAGCGCGGTCGTCCCGTCCCATATAAATCTTATTAACTTTGCTTCGGTACTATTCCTCTATAATATGCATTTTTTCTTCTTCGTCTAAGTGGATGATGTTCTTATAACTTCTAGTTACCATCTCAACATGAGTGATGTAACAAAGGTTTTTGTAACAAGATTTTGATTTAAAAGAGTGTCTTGCCCAATTTTCTCCAAAAGATCTACGCTTTGGAATGGGCAACTACAGTACCGTCACAGTTACGATGTCTTGTGACTGGGATTGTAGCTTCATTATTATTGTTGTTCGACTATTGAAATGTGCCTGTAACTGGCCTGCTTGAAATAAATGATTTTGATTTGATTAAAAAAATAACAGAAATTTAGTTCTGTCTGTATTGTTTCCACTGTCGAAACCAATGTTCTCTGTGAGCGAGTAAGAAAATTTTCCTCAGAATTAATTATATGTATGTAGTATATGCACAGTGTACAATAATCCATACTAATATTATAAATGCGAAAGTCACTCTGTTTGTTTGTTTGTATGTTTGTTTGTTACCTTTTCATGACTAAACGGCTGATCGGATCTTAATGAAATTAGCACAAGAAGATAGATTTCAACCTGGGGAAGGACATAGGCTATGTATCATCACGCTACGACCAATAGGAGCGGAGCTGCAATAAAAAATGTTGCAAAAACGGGGAAAATGTGACGCAGACGAAGTTGCGCGGGACAGCTAGTAAGACATATACTTGCTACTTAATCACCTCACTGCGGGCTTCTCTGTTCCTTGATCATTATAATCTGGATCTATTCAAAGTTCGAGTGAATCGGTTTATTTTAGGCAATCGTGCTCCACTCTTGGCCTCATCATCGCTTCACCTCAGGCGAGTTGCAACCAAACGCAAGCCTATCTGGAATAAAAAAATAGGCTATTCTATGCTATGGAGTTAGTCATTCATCATTTCAGCCCAAAGTCATCCACTGCTGGACATAGGCCTTCCCCAAAAGGGGGGGGTTTTGCCATAATCGCCACGCTTGGCAGTCGGGTTGGCGATCGCAGTACGGTTGTTACAAAAGCACAGAGAACGCTGCTGCCCAATCTCTGGCAAGTCCTTTAGTCGCCTCTTACGACACCCATGGGAAGATATGGGGTTAGTACTTTGTCATAATTATATTTGAGATACTGGTAATCTTTATACTGTGCCATTTTGTACTACATCAGTGGACATCACACAGGAATGAATTGAAGTCAAGGGTCCGGAAACGTCGGACGGGCTCGCTGTTTTTATCCGGTTTTAGTTCAAATGTTACAAACCTTGTTATTCCGAAGTTATGAACTTGTTTGCATTCAGAGAGGGAACGAACTAATCCTTTGGGTCGCCGGGTAGCGCCTAACAACAGGTGTGGGAGGATATTTCGCTCTTGTTCAAGGTATTGCGCGTTATAACACAGAGGATCTAGTTGTGTTGTAGTGGTGTTTAAGGCTTTAGATTAGTCTGAATCTCACGTTTCAATGCGAAAGCTATCTAGTATTCGGTAAGCTTGTATTACCCAGTACTAACAGGGCTGAGAAGGTCAGATAGGCAGTCGCTCCACGTAAAATACTGGTATTCAGCTGCATCCGGTTAGACTGGAAGCCGACTCCAATATAGTTGGGAAAAGGCTAGGCAGGTGATGATTGTGATGATTCAGTAAGCTCCTCTTTCAAAGTATAATTAAAAAATTGGTTTTCTGTAAAGTCGGTTTACGGACGATAGTTTAACGTGACAACGGCATAACAAAACAATGATGAAATGATTGCATACTTTTATGAATTCAAACCGTACGCTCAAGCAGATTGTGTCTTCCGCTCGCTCCTGCAGCGCTCTCGCTGCAATCGTAACGTTACAATGATTCATCCTTTTTCGTGCGTGCAGCCGGCGTTCATCGATTTGTTAGACGTAGTCACTTCAAAAACTGTTTATTTTTAAATGCGCATGCGAAACCTTCATGCAAAACCGAGTCCCATTCCAAGGATAACTGTGCAGTTTTCTCCTACACACGTCTATGCATGCCTGTACAAGTAAAACTGCACTTGCAAAACCTGTCTTTAATGGTGGCCTTAAACCTGGTTTACGTCAAGAATTTCTTCATCATCATCAGCCTATAATGTTCCCACTGCTGGGACACATGTCTCCTCTTTATGAGAGCGAGTGGGCTGTAACCCTCCATGCGGGCCCAGTGCGGGTTGGCAAATGTCACATGTCTTCGAATTTTTAGTTCTAGGACATGCCGGTTTCCTCACGATGTTTTTCTTCACCGTTTAAGGGCAGCAGTGATAAAATAAATTACACAAAGTAATGCGCCTGCCTGGGTAGGAACCCACAGCTTACTGCTCGTAAGTCGGGGCTGCCACCACTGGGCCACCGCTGCTATCAACAACAACAATTTCTTATGCCAGTATTTTTTAAGAAAACTAAAATTCAGACTGGATTCCACAAAAAGGTCTCTATCATCATCTTTCGTTAATTACAAAAGTTTCAAAAGTAAAACATCCATTCCTCAGTAGATTGTAACTTTTATATAATTTAATGCGAGGCCTAAAATTATTTGACGTTAACTAATAGCAATTAAAAACTTATTGTGGAATTAAGTAAAAGGTTAGTCGGGGGCTCCGGTTAAGACTGGGCCATCCGAAACTGTCCTGCCGAGGGCTATCATTATATAAAAGTTTCGACTTTCCAACTTAGAAACGAATAGGAACGAAAGGTTTGAAGGGCAGAAATTTATGAGTGTTTTGTTTAAAACCTTTGAAGTGTTTGTTCCTCACTTATGTTTTGAGGAACGATTGAAATAAGTCTGCTTCCCGGGCAGGGTTTGTGTTTATGATTTTGCGGTTGCACAACGACATGCCTTGCTTACGATTTGCTTGGTAGTATAGATGCAAGCCTACCTTACTGCTTCCCTCAGAGACGGTAAGGTGGCGGGGTCTTGAGGGGGAGCGCCACAGTCGTGTAGATCCTCAAGGATCCACAGTCGTGTAGATTTCACCTTCACGAGGTTGCCGCCCTGTTCGTGGTTTAATTCCATAAGAAATAGACGCAACAAAAATCACCAGTCGTCAACCATGCATAGCCGAACAGTGGCGGCGCATAACCACATCTAGGCCCACATAGGCTTGGGGCACCAAATCCCCCAAAAAGTTGCAACACACCTAGCCAAGGTCAGGTAGTGTGTGGCAATTACACCCTCAGCCCCAAAAACAGCTTTCAATAAAAAGTACTTTTAATGTAAATAGTTGAATTCAAGACGGCATTTTGCAACTTAGAAACGAAGTTACGAGGTAGTAGGGACGAAAGGTTTGAAGGCAAGAAGACGAGTGTTTTATTTTAAACCTTTGAACCGTTTTTTTCTCACTTATGTTTTGAGGAACGATGTTAATAATCTATTCCACGTGCCATGAGGATAAAGATTTATGAAAATTTAATAAATCTGCCACAAATGTTGCCAGTTCCCGGAAGTGTTATTTCAAATAAAATAAATGTATTTTTACATTGTTTTTCCGCTTCTTTATGACTGAAAAGTAATAAATTTTCTACGAGTGAATTAAGGATTAGAATTAAACTAATTAAAGTGCTGATTCTGTTCTACGCACTTTATACACGAATGGATTTATTTTATTTTATTTTTAGCCAAGGTAAACCTACAAAACAGAGATAGTATCAAGATTTCCCTTGTAGAGTGACAGGAGTACTATGAAAACAACACGGAAGCGAAAATACAAATAAAACCAAACCTTGTCCTAAAACCGAAATAAAGGAATCGCCATACGAGTAAACATACCGTGATTATTGTAGCTTTGTTGAACATTTCATATTCCCACGTAAAGTTACGCACGGCGACGAATCAAACTATACATAACCAGTGTATCATCATCATCATCATTGCAGCCAAATGACGTCCACTGCTGGACATAGGCCTCTCCAAAGAAGGGGGTGTTTTGCCATAATCGCCACGCTTGGCGAGCGGGTTGGCGACCGCAGTACAGTTGTTACAAAAGCACAGAGAACGCTGCTGCCCATTCTCTGGCAAGTCCCTTAGTCGCCTCTTACGACACCCACGGTAAGATATGGGATGGTGCTATTCTTTACGTCCGACACCATACAGACGGCCAGTGTATGCGGATTTATAATTGTACGGGAGATGTATACAAAGTGAGACCATGTTATTCTGGGAATTTATTGTACGGGAGATGTATACAAAGCATGTTATTCTGAGAATTTATTGATGTGTCGTCGTGTGCTCGAGGAGGTCGTGGCTAAATAATAACTGCCGCACAGGTCTATCTTCAAGGTTAAGCCGTGCTTGCCGAGGTTGGTCCGTGGATGGGTGACCATCATTACATAGGTACCAAGTTTCCTCCATGTTTTGGAAAGCACGTTAAGCCATTGGTCCCGACCTCAACAAAGTTTGGGAAAAAAACTAGGCAGATGATGATGATGTGTCGTAGTGTTTTATATTAGGCAAGTAAATTACACATTATTATTTTTTTAAAAGCCTTGTCCCACACAAGGAATTCTCCTGTATCGTGGATGCGTTTACAAACATTTAAACTCATATACACAAACAACCAGAACTACTATCTGTAGGCCTTACAAATATTTTTTCCGTGCGGGGATCGAACCTCGAACACGCAGCGCAGCAGGCAACCGCTTAGTCACTGCGCCAACCGTGCCGTCTAACATTATTAGGTACATAATTAGAAGTTTTCTATGGAGTCTCCACTAAGCTTTTAGTATCAAATGTTTGTTTTGTTTTGGTATAATATTTTTGTTTTGGTAACTTTAGTACTAGCTGTATCATATTAATATTTGGGAATTTTTGAGAGTTATTTTCACAGAAGCTTATTTTTGTTCAAGTCATAATATTTTATTACATAACATAACATCAAGCCTGTTATTCTCGAAGGGTAAGCCAGAAGTGTACTAGTACACCCACGTATCGCCAGTTATGTTAAAGGCCCATGTTATAGGGGGCGAGCCTATTCCCATCATTTAGGCACAAACCCAGAGTTCGTGACAGTCTTCTACTGAGAATTTCCTGATGGAAAACCCGAATAACAACTTTGCCCAACCTGGGAATCGATCCTCACCTACAGACCAATGAGGCATAATGCTATTATAAAATTAGCTTTACGTATTATAATTTTTTTAACAAACTTTCTTTCAAATATAAAGTAGGTACACTGAGATAGAATCTATAAGCTTCGAACTTAATATTGGATTCCGAAACTTATAAGTTCTTCTACCTGTTTTAATAAACGGCGTCTATAAGATTATGTTCAATACCTATTCCAATCCTGGTTCTGTATGGTGTCGGACGTAAAGAATAGCACCATCCCATATCTTCCCGTGGGTGTCGTAAGAGGCGACTAAGGGACTTGCCAGAGAATGGGCAGCAGTGTTCTCTGTGCTTTTGGAACAACCGTACTGCGATCGCCAACCCGCCCGCCCGTTATGTACACTTGGGGGAGGCCTATGTCTAGCAGTGGACATCTTACGGCTGAAATGATGATGATGATGACCTATTCCAATTGAAAATAACCCTTTTTTTCGCCGTCGGTTAATTAAAACTTTTTTATCCTTCTAGAGTCTCGCACCCATCTGTCATCATCTGGTTGCTTTTCCCACTTATGTATGTTGGAGTCCAACCGGATGCAACTAAATACCATTATTGTAGCGAAAGCAGTAAATGGAGCGAAAGCCTAACTGACCTCCACAACACAGTTATAATTGGGTAATAAGATACAATCTCGGGCACCGTGGCCTGTCCTGCTACAGGAGCGCAGGTCGCATAGCTCGGCACGCCAGTATCAACCACATTATTCGTCGAGCGCTTGCCACAGCCGGCGTACCAGCGGTTTTAGAATCTAACGGCTTGGTATGTGACGAAGGGAAGAGACCAGACGGCATGACGCTAATGCCTTGGAAGGTGGGTAGACCATTGGTGTGGGACGCAACTTACGTCGATTCCCTTTCGGCATCTCATGTTGCAAGCACGGCGAGCTATGCTGGAGCTGCTGCTGCGGCTGCTGAGAGCCGCAAACGGCGTAAATACTGGGTACAGTATTTACGCCGTTTGAGGCGTATTTAGGGTACTAAATGGCAGTTATAGTTTTGAGCCGTTTGGGATCGAAACGCTCGGGTCATGGCGCCCAAAAGCGCATTCCCTTTTTAATGAAATATCTCGTCGACTGGTTGACACTTCGCGAGACCAGAGGGCTGGCTATTTCTTTGGACAAAGAATTAGTATTGCCATTCAACGTGGCAATGCTGCCAGTCTTCTGGGCACGTTTCAGGATGACAGCGATGGGGACGAGTATTTTGACGCCTAAACGTCCTGTTTTATTTTTAAGTTGGTTTATATTTAGTTAGTTGGTTTATGTAAATATTTAGTTTTAGTGTTATTTTGATGACCATTATATTGATGAAAATATTCTTATGTAAAGACATAAGAATATATATGACGGAGAAAATGTCTCCATTCCGTTTTTAAAAAGCGTGACGTCAGCATAGCTGACGTCACTGACTATGTTCAGGGTGATCACTCATCTTCGATCTTCCAAGTAAAACACCACAAGTACACTGTATGACTCGTTTATTCAACCGACAGCGTAACGACTTATTTACATAGATCCGTACAGTTCGGCGGCTCAAGCAAGACTGACTCGATCGCCTACAGTGCGGCCGTATTTATAGGGCTCGACGTACGTGCACGTTTAATTTTAGGTTAAGTATTGAAATTACAATGATGACATTCATTTTACATCGTAATAAATTCAAAGTAATCAACTTATGGTTTTTAAACTAATTTTTAGGACAATTAAATGATTAAACTTAGTTATTCTAGGTTTTTCTAGACGAATTGTTGTAGTTGCGCCGATACGGCCATACTGACAGGCGGTGCGCGCTCTGCACCAGCCTCGTTGGTTCTCGTCGATTTTTGTGGATTCTCGTAGACCTGAAAGAATAGAAACAAAACTTCCTCTGAGTAGTACATCTGTAAACAACTTGCGTTGTTTTGTCTTTTGAGAATATCGATTCTGATAAGGTTAGTAGGTTCTCGGAGATTTTATTAAAGGGTTCTCGGTGGTTCTCGTAGAGTTCTCGGAGGTTCTCGTAGAGTTCTCGGAGGTTCTCGTAGAGTTCTCGGAGGTTCTCGTAGAGTTCTCGGAGGTTCTCGTAGAGTTCTCGGAGGTTCTCGTAGAGTTCTCGGAGGGATATTTAGAATATTTGAATTAAGTTACTTACGGTTTTATTCTGATGAATTACGGTTTTCCGATTCCGATACGGCCACACTGACAGGCGGTGCGCGCTCTGCACCAGCCTCGTTGGTTCTCGTCGATTTTTGTGGATTCTCGTAGACGGTTTTATTCTGATGAATTATTTTCACCCTGTACATAACAATGTCTCGAGAGTATCTGTTCTCAGGTTCAAATGTGGTGATGATGTTCTTTCGTAACTCTTCCCAGGTACTACTGGTCACCATCCAATCATCGATCCACATTTTCGCTTGTCCCTTCAGCAGACTGCAGACTTTCATACGAACGTCGAAATCACTCAACTTATATGCCTCAATGGCCACTATCAATATGTTGACACCACTCACGTACTCCGACATGGGTATCCGGGTCGAAAGATGGCAGGTAAATGCCTTTGATCCTTATTATTGATTCGGTAGGCGGAGCACACAAACGTTCTGACATTCTCTGCATCCTTTCCATCATCTGCATAAGGAATTGTGGTGGTATTCCGTCCATCCGCATTCCTTGATCAGGGTATGTATGCGGTCTTGATTGATTCATGGCTTCCATTGATGTATTGGAGACCAGTCCAGGCTCCTGACGCCGAATTTTGGCTGGTTCCAGTTGCTCAGGTGGTAAACGAGCTGATGAGGAAGTGGCTTGAGTAGAAATCTCTTGCGATCCCACTTCTGATGACGGAGAAAATGTCTCCGTTCCGTTTTTAAAAAGCGTGACGTCAGCATAGCTGACGTCACTGACTATGTTCAGGGTGATCACTCATCTTCGATCTTCCAAGTAAAACACCACAAGTACACTGTATGACTCGTTTATTCAACCGACAGCGTAACGACTTATTTACATAGATCAGATACAGTTCGGCGGCTCAAGCAAGACTGACTCGATCGCCTACAGTGCGGCCGTATTTATAGGGCTCGACGTACGTGCACGTTTAATTTTAGGTTAAGTATTGAAATTACAATGATGACATTCATTTTACATCGTAATAAATTCAAATTAATCAACTTATGGTTTTTAAACTAATTTTTAGGACAATTAAATGATTAAACTTAGTTATTCTAGGTTTTTCTAGACGAATTGTTGTAGTTGCGCCGATATACCAGGCCCCTCAGAAAGTATTGCGAAAAAAAGTTTTTATATATGGGAGACTGGCCAGTTATTATGTTTTTCGAAAATATGATTATTTATAAGTAAAAATAAGTAAGTTCCAATTTCAAAATTTCCCTCCACATTTTTTGCGAGTTAATTCAAAGTATTGTGTCTCACTGAAATATGGATCTGCGCCGGGAACATTTTAGAGCTATGATTTTATACGATTTCAAGTGTCGCCTGAAACCGGATGAATCGTACGATAGACTTCAAATGGCATTCATGGATGAAGGCCCTTCCAAGGCAACCGTGTATCGTTGGTATAACGAATTCAAGCGCGGTCGACCAACTTTGGGGGATGACGAAAGAAGCGGTCGCCCTTTGACGGCTGTTACCGAAGAAAACGTGCTAGCAGTGAAAAATTTAATCCAAGACAATAGGCGAATTACATATCAGGAGATTCAACACATATTGAAGATTGGATCGGGAAGCGTTCACGAGATTCTACACAGCCATCTTCGCGTGAGGAGGATAGTATCACGCTGGGTGCCGCACAACCTCACCGATGCTCAGAAGCAGGCCCGGGTGGAATGGTGCCGTGATATGCTTAACAAATTTGAAGCAGGCTCGTCTCGGCGTGTTTACGACATCGTTACAGGTGATGAGTCCTGGATTTATCAATACGACCCAGAAACCAAGCGCCAGTCGACTGTTTGGGTGTTTCAAAATGAGCCAACGCCTACCAAAGTGAAGCGATCTAGAAGCGGGGGTAAGATTTTGATCGCTAGCTTTTTTAATTTGACTGGCCACTTGGTATCAATTCCCTTACGGGATCAAAGAAGCATTAATGCCGAATGGTATACTTCCAAATGTTTGCCAGAAGTTTTCTCTGTTATAAGCAACAAGCGACCAAACACAGGGCTCCGCGGGCTACTGCTCCACCACGACAATGCACCTGCGCACACCGCACTCAAAACGAGGGACTTCCTGGACAGCACGCCAGTCAAACTCCTGGGTCACCCTCCTTACAGCCCTGATCTAGCACCGTGTGACTTCTTTTTATTCCCAAAAATAAAAAATCAGCTCAAAGGGATACAATTTTCGTCGCCGGAAGATGCGCTGGCTGGGTTCGAGCAGGCTGTAAACGAGGTGTCTGCGGCGGACTGGAAAAAGTGTTTTGAAAACTGGTTTAGGCGCATGAATCTTTGTATAGAGGCTGGTGGAAAGTACTTTGAAAAGATTTAATAAAAATATATGTACGTATAGAACAATTTTTTTTAGTTTCGCAAAACTTTCTGAGTGTCCCACGTATATATATAGATATGGATTGTTCTAAAACTAGGTAAGTCTTATAATTTTGGATATGTATGACTTTCGTTGCTGACCGTACCATCATTTCTGCCTATCCTTTTGACAGTAATTTTACAAATAGCATGTTGCAGTGTAAAGTAAATAGGTACCTATGTTTTTATATTAATAGCTTCGCGCTCTTTGATGTCTGAACAACGATGACTGTTACAAAGGGAATCATGTTTTTTATTAAACGTTTTCCTTCTTTCATATAAAAAATAATTAGCCGTTTTATTCATTTAGGAAATTATGTGGTAATAAATGTTCAACATGAAAAATCGAATCTTGTTATTTTAAATAGATAACGATCGCTGTAATGTCATCGTTTGCGTAAAACGTGATTTTTCACTCCAAAAAAAAAATCGTTTTCCAGCAATAATTTTACGGCTTTGTGAAGAGTCCATTTACACTTTGTATATTAAATACACACCCATACAAATGTATGCATACATACAAAGTTTTAGTATTTTGCTTTAAAGTCCAGTTCAAAATACGTTCAGAGTAGGTAACTCCGAATCTCTTGTCTACTTTATTTAAACCGCGTATTTTGCGAACAAAGAGCGGGAATGTAGTTATTTTTAGCTTCACTGACATCCAATTTAGTTTAATTCTTTTATTGCAGCTCTTTCATACAGTTGTACGAATAAAAATATTCTTCACCTTTGTCCGACTATTTTATTTTTTAAATGTAATTTTTTCTTACTGCCAGTTACATGTTATTTCTACTTTTATTTGCAGAGTGCATACAGTTTGTTAATTAAAATATAATATTATCCTAGTCGATCATTTTCTTACTGTACTAAAGCCAAGAGCAAGCATCTAACACCACGCTTAAGATTTGCTTTAAAATCTTCTGTGGATGTCTAGTTGAATAACCCTCATCATCATCATCCTCCTGCGCTTATCCCATATTTTTAGGGTTCCGTACCCAAAGGGTCAAACGGGACCCTATTACTGAGACTTCGCTCTCCGTCCGTCCGTCCGTCTGTCACCAAGCTGTATCCCATGAACCGTGATAGTTAGCCAGTTGAAATTTCTACAGATTATGTATTTCTGTCGCTGCTATAACAGCAAATACTACTAACAGAATACAATAAATATTAAAAGGGGCTCCAAATCAAAAAAAGGGAATTTTTTGCTCGTTTTTATAAATAATGGTACGGAACCCTTCGATCGCGAGTCCGGCTCGCACTTGGCCGGTATTTTGGAGTAGGCGTCCAAAACTGTTTTAAGCTTTCACGGCTTATAACTAAACTTATTCTGTCACCTACCTAACTATCTTCCGATATTATTAATTAGGAGAAGAACCTTCCACCCACATTCTTCAGTCATCTCGCGATCATGGCAGTTGCTACACCGTCGAACCCTATATTTCGACGCTCACAATAATTAATAATCATCATCTGCCTAGCCTTTTCCCAAACTATCTTCGGGTCGGGTTCCAGTCTAACCGGATGCAGCCGAGTACCAGTATTTTACATGAAGCGACTGCCTATCTGACCTCCCCAACCCAGTAACTGGGTAATACGATACCCCTTGGTAAGACTGGATGTCAGACTTTTGTCAATAATTAATAATCACGGTGGATAATATCCCGTAACTGACAGTAGAAGTTTATATCTCCGTCTTTGATCTTTCTGTATTACTCTTAATTTCAGCATGTCCTTTCTAGTCATAAAATCTTTTAAAATTGAATAGAAACCCCTCTAAATTATAAAGAAAGACATAACCTACTTAGAATAGAAGATGAAAATAACACGTTCATCGGCGGATCATCATCATCTGCCTAGCCTTTTCCCAAACTATCTTCGGGTCGGCTTCCAGTCTAACCGGATGCAGCTAAGTACCAGTATTTTACATGAAGCGACTGCCTATCTGACCTCCACAACCCAGTAGTAACTTGGTAATACGATTCATACCCCTTAGTAAGACTGGATGTCAGACTTTAGGCTTCTGACTACTCGTAACGACTGTCAAAGATCTACAAATGACAGCCGGGACCAACGGCTTATCGTACTTTCCGAGGCACGTAGGAAACCCGGTATGTTATTATATTCACCCATCCACGGACCAACCTCGGCAAGCATGGCTGAACCTTAAAGATCGACCACTGTGGCTGTTAGTATTTAGCCACGAGCCTTCGGCGGAGATCATACTAGAGCCTAGTAAAAGAGTCAAAGATTGACTAACACAGAGTATAATTATTAAAAAATATATTTTCAATTACCTTGTTTACATTCAAAAAGCAACCCTCACTTCGCAGCCGACAGTCTGTTATCAACACCGTGTCAATCCGACTCAGTGTTTAATCAATCAACAGTCGTGCCTATACAAATAATCTCGTGTACACTCGGCCTTAGTAATAAACTCTGACGTGGAGTTCCGTATGGATTTCTGCGTTAGGCTCAATGACTGTGGAAGGAAATTTAGAGAAAAATAAATATTACGACAGGTCCTAGCTGCGGCTAAGAGTGTTTTTTTGTGCTCTTACTGTATTTTAACCGATGGATGGACTGTTTCAAGGACGTTATGGCAAGAAGACACTTCCTGTGTCTAATGAGATGATGACTTATTACTCGAAATAAGAAGAGAAGAATGGATGGAGTAGACATGCTTGGCCGACCCAATATAAATTGGTACAATGGCAGGATACATAATCATTATCCTGATCATGAATTATAATCACCCAACCTGCTAATAGAGAGTAGTAAAATGCAAAATAATGATATTTAGTTGCATCCAATTAGCCTGAAGCCCAATATAGTTGTGAATTTGCTTGTTTCTAGGCAGACTATAGATGCAGATACCTGCCTACTACAATAGCCAAACAATATCAACATAATCTACCATTTGCTTACTATGCCATAACACTATCAATTACACTAGTTACGGGATATTTACCATGTACAGTTGGGGTCGTCTAGATGAAGCTGAATACCAGTATTTACACGGAGCGACTGTCTATCTGACCTCCACAAATCAATACTCGGTTATACGATACCCCTTGGTAAGACTGGTTGTCACACTTTCGGGCCTCTCACTGTACAAGTGCCAAACAATTTCTGTAAAAATACAAGTCACAGAAGGGTTCACCACTTGAGATCAATACCAGGTAGCCTTCCATGACGTCTTAAAACATTATTGTTTTACTCCTTTTCCAGTGTGGGAAAGAGATGGCGCATTACACCATGGAAAAACGTATTTCACCGTGAAAACTATTACTTAACACTTATTACTTTTCACCATGGAAACTTCAGGACACTGGAAAAACTTCCTGGAAACTTTTGATTCTCAGCACACCTTGCTAAAGGGTGCGCGTTCAAGATAACTCGACAATCTCAAAGCTTTGTTTTTAAGCGTCCTTTCCAGCCAGGCCGCTGGCTATTGCCAAAGAGTCCAGCGAGCAAGGGAAAAAAACAAATAAAACCTGTAGTTTCCCAAAAGAAAAAGCTTCGTTTTGATCAACCTTAACTTTGCAGCTAGCATTAAATTTTAGTATACTCGAACTGTAGCTTCTTTCAATTCGACATTAGTGTCTTCATAAAAAGCATAAAAGCAAGCGATACGCGCCTTTTTTTTCGGATGGGAAATCATCATTTAACCCCTCCCGCCCTGGGCGGAACGGAAGGGAGTGTCAGACTTGTACTGACTAAAACCCATCCATGACCCTTAGCCCTTTGTGCCAAGGCCACGGTATCTCTTTCGAACAGTCCCGCAGCCCTAGCAGGCCATTGGCCTTCTCGGACCCCTTCCGATTTGCTTCATGAGGCGCGCGTGGAACACGAACGCGCCGTCGACACGGCCTGTCGTCATAAGACAGACGGACGGTGAGCTAGCCCATTATTCACCGACCACAGGCCCGCAAGCGATACGCATCTTACAACAGTGATTGCAAAAACCAAATGAATGAATTTGCTTAGAGCATGAAACGGAACAGTTCAGTTTCTATCGATGACGCAAAGCCTCGAAGCACCTTTCTAATCTTCGTAAGAATTGCGACCAGAACTACTTGAGCCTCTCAAGTGAAAATCCAAATGATTCCAATCCAATGATCTTAATTAATTGATCCTTTCGGAGCGCCGCAACGGTACTCACTCCACACGCAGGAATCAATTTATGCACGCACGTGTCGCTTAAACTCGCTTGATACTAATCGCTTCGCCCGTTACTGTGAACGCAGCCTTATACCCACAGCGTTTTTGGCCATGAAAAATGACCTGTCGTCTCTTCAATATTATATCCAAAATAACCTCTACAAGTAGGACCAAATTGAAAGACGAAGCACCTCGAATTACTTAGTGAATAAATTTCACTTCGCTGTTTTTCTCAACGTTGTAAGCCGTATAATCTGAACAATCTGTGGAGTGTCGCCACTTTTAGATTAATGGTTCTGTTAATTATAATAAAATGAAGTCCAGGCAGTGAGTGGCAGCAGATAAATTGTTCTCTCAACAATCATATATGACGTGATGGAAATTTAACAAGAAGTTATGAATTGTTTAGATGGACGTTCTGCACTTGTGCACAAAATCCAAAGCAAAACATTCATACATGTTTGTTGAAGAGCTCGTGGCTACATAATCAAACAGCCGTTTGGGTCGATCTTTAGGTTAAGCCGAGCTACCAACCAAAGCCGAGGACCAACTTAGGCAAGGTTGGTCCGGCCATGTAAAATACTGGTATTCAGCTGCATCCGGTCAGACTGGAAACCGATCCCAGCATAAGTTGGATATTTTTACACGATATCAAACATAATTGCACTATCTAGCATGTTCACAAACATCTTTCAGGAAAAAGTCAGTGTCTTTTTTTGTCCCTGTTTTAAGAGGAAGATGGTGAGGCTATGCAGGGCATTGACATTACAAGAGTTAAGGTTGTATAAAGAGCATCATGGAGTTTAGTAAACTTAGTTTGGAATACGACATAACCCAAAATTTTCCTTAGGATGAAAGACAGGAATCTGAGCACAGGTACACGGGCGACACTAAAATGAGTGCCTAAATTGTAATGCTGAATTTTCAGCTAGGTTTTGTCATCACTGCCCGCGAATGTGCATAGCGAAACCTTTTATTAGTAGGTATTTTACAAGTCGAGCATAGCGAGACTAGCGCATAGGGGGACTGACCGAACTGTAGTGTGACTATTTTATAGTAGCCTCGTACGAAACTAACAAGTTAACTTAACTTACAGCTACCGGAAATTGAGTTAAAACTTGGCAGTGGGCAACGATACTGTTTGTATGAATACAGAATGCAAGATACGCAGGCACTATACTCCAATAAAACAGAATTAAATTTTCGTTTTGACATTAAACCAACTCTATTTCAAATGGAATTGTAAAAGCATTATCTACAATTATCTGCTAAGCCTTTTCCCAACTTTATTAGGGTCGGCTTTCAGTCTTACCGGATGCAGCTTAATACCAGTATTATACATGAAGCGACTGCCTATCTGACCTCCACAACCCAGTTAGTACTGGGAAATACGACCCCTTGGTAAGACTGGTTGTCAGACTTTCGGGCCACTACCTGTAACGACTGTCAAAGATCTACAAGTAACAGCCGGGACCAACGGCTTAACGTGCTTTCCGACGCATGGATGAAACTCGGTTTGTGGTGGCTTAACCTTGAAGATCGACCCGTGCGGATGTTATTATTTAGCCATAAGCTCCTCTACAATTCAAAAGTATTATCCACAACAAGAGAAAGAATAAGTATTAGAGCGATGCCACACGGGCGTTGCAAATGTTTTACGTCGTCGCAGCCAGTGTAATAATAAAACTGACTAGTTGGAAGTGCGAACTGCCAAAGTTTGGCCTGTTATTAGATTCGTACGGTAAATCATACTGATAAGAATCCAATAGACGCTCATCATACTGATGAGAATCCGCGACTACACGGTTGGCGCAGTGGCTAAGCGATTGACTGCTGCGCTGCGTGTCGCGGTTTCGATCCCCGCACGGAAAAAATATTTGTAAGACCTACAGACAGTTGTTCCGGGTCGGGCAGTTCGTCTATGTGAGTTTAAATGTTTGTAAACGCACCCACGATATAAGAGAAATTCCTAGAGTGGAGCAAAGTTTAAAAAAAAAATGGCTTTATTTACAAAATTTTTAGTAGGTACTGGTAACCAAATAAACGAAGTTTGTCGTGACAACCGCTAAACGGAATTGGGCTTACCCCTAAGCAGTTGTCTAATAGGAAACATGGGATTTAACACCGTCACCAGCAAAATTTGGAAACGGTATACATCTGTCCTTTGGGGAATACATGGTTAATGGGAATGCTGTAAATGTTCGTGATGCATTTATGAAATTAACATGATCCAATTAACTGACAATTTTACAGAAGTGATAATTATTAATTCCCCAGTTGTTTATCGTAATATAATATCTGAATAACAACCGGTATTGTTTTTGTTTTCCTTTCAGCGGAGAATTGAAACATCGTGTTTACTTTATGCCGCGTTTATTTTTCTAACATTTAAACAATTTGCAATTTATTGTTTATTTTATGAACTGACTGACTTAATGTTGTAATTAACTGTGTGAAGAAAAGTTTTCCCACAAAAAAAATACGAATACACCCTTTTTTATGAAATCTCTCTGGTTGTGGGGTTGTCGTCTGCTTAAACGGACTATCCTGAGAGTACCTTGAGTGTAAGGTAAAAGCATATATTAATGTCTGTAGGAAAGCCCAAAGGGTTTTTCAGGAAGCATATTCAGCATAAAAATTTGATAGCCGAATAGGTAGAGCATAATGAGAGAACGCAGATTCTTCAGACTTAGTAACGCCGCAATATCTTCGAGAAGTTTTGACTGTTTAATTCGTTTTGACTCGGGCCTCGTTCGATGAGATAAAATTCAACGTTTCTGAACAGCCCGTTGTTAGTATTGGCCTTTTAAAAACTGAAACGGGCGTGCTGCCCGAAGGAATCCCGTCTGAAACTTATCATGGTGTAGTTTGCATTTTTTACCGGTAATAGCGTTTGCGACTGAAAAGACTATTTCTTATTTTTTTTTTTTTAAATAACGGTATCGGCGAGTGTCGCTTGCGGGATTGGACAGCTCGGTGGATAATATACTCGTTTCGTAAAGACTATCATGCTCTAAGAGAAAATCTTTTGAATCTTGTGTAATTGTTAGGTATTTATGCTCGTGACTGTACCATTAATCATCATCATCATCATCATTTCAGCCCAAAAAACGTCCACTTTTGTACATAGGCCTCCCCCAAGTGTTGCCACATTGAGATTTGGGGGGGTTTTGCCATAATCGCCACGCTTGACAGGTGGGTTGGCGATCGCACTACGGTTGTTAAAAAAGCACAGAGAACGCTGCTGCCCATTCTCTGGCAAATCCTTTGGTCGCCTCTTACGACACCCACGGGAAGATATGGTATGTTGGTATTCTTTACGTCCGACACCATACAGACCATTAATCATCTTTTCGTAAAGCATTTCATACGCATGATGACATATCAAACTATGCATAATCATAGCGACCAATCAAGCTATTCAAAACCAAATTAAACTCACTCATCTCTCATTGTACGAGAAGGTCATTCAAAGTGAGGTCAAGTTAATACTGGATATGTACAGCTTGATGTTTCGCCATGAGCACAAAACTACGAAACAGAACCAACACACATGTCAGGGACATAAAACAGAGACCCGAAAATTATAGATCCCGTCTGTTGTTTACAACAACATTATCTTCCTATGAGAAAATTTTGCGGATAACGAGAACAGTATTTTATTAGGGTATCCCGTTTTCCACATACTGGGAAGGGTTTCCACTAAATTAATTGCCGATAACTGGGAGGCGGACACGCTCAAACAGATGAGGTTACGAGAAAATTATATAATTGAATATCCTCCAATAGCTATCCGACGGTGAATGGTCTATTAAATTGGTGTCGTAAATAACTTATTTAGGGCGCTCAGTTATTTTCTGTTGCCTAGGTTTTCAATTTTGTTTTGATGGCTACATTATGCGCGGGTTTTGATAGTTTTGTTTTTAACGTGACATTTTCATTGATTTCTTTCTGGTTCAATGTGGAGACAAAAACCTTTTTCAATGGCTCTGTCGCAAAATGACCACTTCTCAAAATGACTACAGGTAGCAAAATTTGACTTTCTCACAATGTTCCTTTCGCAAAATTTGTTCTGTAGTTTTTAAAATCGATTTCAGATGTTGTCAATATCTAAAATGGCAGCAAATTTCGGCGAAATAATTTTTCTACTAGAAATTCTAAATCGCTCCATCCACCGAGCTCACCAGGGGTAACTTCGACCCAAACATCACCCAAAGTGTTGGTGTAAACAACCTTTGGTCACATTGCCAGAAATCTGGGTGGATTACATTTGACGGGCGGAATATTGGCACACAAATCGAGACTCAACCAAAATTAGTAAACGGAATTTTATTACGAAAAGTTTTCTCGGAATCCTATTTGAAAAACAGAATTATATAAAGTAATGGAGGAATTGATATCGATAGGGCAACAAGAAACAAGAGTATTTTAGACTTTAAATAGTGAGTAGTAGTGAGTTCAAGTATCTTAATTTACTTAAAGAACAGATCTCAAACCTTGAATATGATTATTTTTCTACCATTTCTTTGTCACAAGTTCGAACTCAAGGCACGCACCTCTGAATTTTCGGATTAATATGCGTATAAACGTTTGTCCTAGTTTCATCAACACAAAACATCGTGTGGAAACCTGCATGCCTGAGAGATATTTCTCGACGGCATGCTAAGGCAAGTGAACGGCCAATAGGCGTCATAAAAACATTGACACCTGCCGATTTAGGCACCAACTACACGAAAAGAAAAAGATTAAGAACGTTATTGCCAATAAAATGTTTGTGAACTAAGAACCTCTATCAGTTCTCTCAGGGGTAGAGCAAAGGCTTCGTGCTAAGATTATATCTTAGCTTACATAAATCAATTACGTAAGTACTAAAAGCCATTCTACAAAACACAGGCTAAAACCCAGACATTACGCACATACATCAGACGACAAACAATCTTCCTCAGCACATAGGCCGACATATTTATATCCAAAGGCCTATCGTAAAGTCTGTTTATAGCCCTTCAAGCGAGTGAAATTATTTCACTTGTTTCAGATAAGGATGAAATACTCCCGCGGTTCCGGGAAAACATTCCCGAGCTGTAATGTTAGATATTTTGGGAATCAAGTGAATGTTGGACCGTCGTAAAGTGCAGTGTTGTTTCATGACTGGGGCTCGGTGTGAGGGTCCATTTGCACAGCTTGAATTGTGTGATAATAATGTCCTCTATTTGTGTGTACCATAAGAACCAGAGAACAGCGGTGGCCCAGTGGTGGCAGCCCTGAATTACGAGCAGTGACATCAGCTACCAATCCGCGCTGGGCCCGCGTGGTGGATTACAGCCCACTCCCTAAATGGGCATGTGTCCCAGCAGTGGGAACATTATAGGCTGATGATGATGATGATAAGAACCAGATTTAGAATGGACACATTCCGTTAAGATCACCTTTTTGAAGAGCATTCATTCGAACATCAACCATAATAAACTTCTTGGTGTGCAGTCACAATTGCAGTGGTAGTTAACAGAGCCCCCTTTACTGAAAAATAACCATAGATTAAAAAAAGTGTTTATTGTTTTATCTGTATGAAAAAGGGGTAGTCGCCTACAGGCCCTAAGCTCTAAGGGACTTAAAGACTGTCGATATAAAAATAAGAAGTAGAATTAATTTGAGCAACTGTTTCTTTTTTGCAGTTCACAAGATTGAAACAAATAACATTCACAAACACTGAAGACAAGGAAGGCCAAACAAACATTTATTACACTATTGGAATGCAAAGTAATTAATATAGTTTGAACCTGTGATAATTTAGGTGCTAATATAAGCTACTATAACCGCGACCTATTAGGCTATTATCTAGGTTTAATGGCAAGATAAATTTAACGGAGGTTTCGTCGGGTCGGATATGGCAAGGAATATTTCATATCCTTTGTACCCGTTACTCATTAGAAAATGACTAAGTGATATTGTGACATAATAAGGATACTTTATAGCACAAAAATGATGCTAGAGCATCATGTCTACCTATACTCAATACTCAATTCTTTATTGCATTCCACAATGTAGGCTTAGGTGTGATTCGGGTACCATATTGTATATTTTTACTGATATAGATAAAGCGCTTGTTGAATGTATTTTTAAACGGGATGTCGGTAGGTTGAGTCGTGTTTTGTATCTGAGTGTGTATCTTGTTTGTATGTCTTCTCGTTTAGTGTAAACCTACTGCATCGGCCACTGTCCCCTATACAAACTCCTATTTACCTTAGATGTGACGGATAGCCCTCTGAGCAGAGGATGCATGGAGGTGGAAGGAAAACCACAGTACGTGCTAGTGGAGTGCGGAAGCGTGGCAGATCATCGGAAACGAACTCTTCAATCCCGGAATCGGCCGGCATCGCTCCCGGAAGCCTGCAGCAGCCTGAAAAGGCTGCTAGCTTTTTGGGAGGACCTGGGATGGTTGGAGTAACCAGAGGATTTTTCATACGTACAATGGCCCAATAAAGAGGCTAAGTGCGGAAACAGCCCGAGAAACCTAACCTTACCTAACCTAAACCTACTGCGTTCATAGTTTCCAATTGGCCATTACAAATAACGATTACTACCACATCCGTTTTTTCAATAATTCAGTTAGTACAGAAGGTCTATAGAAAGTTACAGTCTATTATTACAGATAAGGACGATGTAAAACTTCTATAAAAAGAGGGTTCAGTTGTTGGGGAAGAACAGCTAAGCTTATGTTAGGGTGGCCTGGAAATGTAGCACGAATGCACCCGGAGAGGTGGGTACGGATCGTCACTCACTGGACACCTGATGGAGAAAATGGAAGGAGAAAGAAGTAAGTAGGACAGCAACAGTAAATTGGTGTGTGATAAAATAAAATGAAATATTCAATATTGATAGTTTTTCGTATGCGACAACCACTTTTAATAGGGAGGCCAGGACTTTGAGTTTCTCGGTAGTTCTGTCATATTGAAAGTCGAATATTTTTTTATCTTTGCCCCGCACTAGGAATTTCATCTATATCGTGGGTGCGTTTACAAACATTTAAACCCACATACACAAACGGTCAGACCCGGAACAACTATATGTAAGCCAAACAATTATTTGTTCCGTGCGGGGATCGAACCCGCGATACGCAGTGCAGTAGTCGATCGCTCAACCACGGCGCCAACCGTGCCGTTAAAATGAAACGCTTTAAAAGCTATTGATACCTCTATGTTTTAGGTTACTGCTAGCAAAGCTTGCATCCCACTGCCAAGCAAAGGCCTCTTGTCCAGACTTCCAGGTCTTTTGATCTTCAGTTAGCCAGTAAAACCTAGCTGGCTTACAACAGGATGTATACCTTCTTTTCTACTTTTCTATCATCCACAACAAAGAGCTCGTGGTTAAATAATAACAGCCGCACGGGTCAATCTTTAATGTTAAGCCGTGCTTGCCAAGTTTGTTCCGCGGATGGGTGACCATAATTAAATACCGAGTTTCCTCCGTGCCTCGGAAAGCACTTAAAGCCGTTGGTCCCGGCTGTCATTTGTAGATCTACAGACAGCCGTTACGAGTAGTCAGAAGCCAAAAATCTGACATCCAGTCTTACCAGGGGGTATCGTATTACCCAGTTACTGCGTTGTGGAGGTCAGATAGGCAGTCGCTTCATGTAAAATACTAGTACTCAGCTGGATCCGGTTAGACTGGAAGCTGACCCCAAGATAGTTTGGGAAAAGGCTAGGCAGATGATGATATCATCCACAAGAAATATCCGCCGGGAAATCTTACAATAACTTACAAATAATTACATACTCTAACTCGTGAGCTAGTGTGCGATAGTCTATTGTATATATTCCAAGTACAACGCGAACTTAAGCAACTTTTCCTTTAATAAAAGAAAGCCTAACAATAGCAAGCCAACTTGTTGCTATTGTAGTGAATTAACGATATTACATGCCTAAAACCTTCATTTAATAATGGAGGCTAGTCTACGATGCTTCCTTTATGCCTTAAAGGAATTATGTTATTATTAGGTCTAAGAAAATAAGATGATGATTTGGTTTCGAAATTAATCTTAATAGGTACCTTAAGGCTGTCGTCACCTTTTCAAATAAATATATTAACACTGAAAGCTATTGACACCTCACGACGGCACGGTTTGCGCAGAGAGCTAAGCGATTGACTGCTGCGCTGCGTGTCGCGGGTTCGATCCCCAACAAATATATATAACAAATATATATAACAAACATATATAACAAATTTAAATAACAAATATAAATAACAAATATATAATAATATGTGTATGGTGTCGGACATAAAGAATAGCACCATCCCATATCTTCCCCTGGGTGTCGTAAGAGGCGACTAAGGGACTTGCCAGAGAATGGGCAGCAGCGGTCTCTGTGCTTTTATGACCACCGCACTGCGATCGCCAACCCGCCTGCCAAGCGTGGCGATTATGGCAGTAAACCCCATTTTATATGTCAATGTGGCGAAACTTGGGGGAGGCCCATGTCAAATCAAATCAAATCAAATCATTTATTTCAAATAAGCCAGTTACAGGCACTTTTGAATGGTCGAACAACAATAAAAATGAAGCTACAGTCCCAGTCACAGGACATAATAACTGTGAAAGTACTGTAGTTGCCCATTCCAAGGCGTAGATCTCTATGGAGAAGAACGGGCAAGAAACTCCATGGACACTCTTTTAAATCAGAATCTTGTTACAAAAACCTTGGTTACATCATTCATGTTGAGATGGTACATTATGTGAGAACGATGTAGCAAGACTTCACGTTAAAAGTGTCCATAGCAAAAACAATAAAAAACAATTAAAAGATAAAATAATTAGTTCGAAATAACTGGTCAAAATAACAAGCGAGGGGCAAAAAAAGAAATAGTATTACTTTTATGATGTCATATTATTTTATATGACCGCCTCATTGGTCTAGTGGTCACAATCGCGACTGCTAAGCATAATGTCCTGGGTTCGATTCCCGAATCGGCCAAATTGTTATTGGGTTTTTCAATCAGGAATGAGAAATTCCATTCTAGCAGCCACGGAGTCTAGATTTGTGACCGGTTGATGGCAATGGGCTCGCTGTCTATAACATGGGGCTTAAACATAACTGGCGAAATGTGGTTAGTACTATTGGGTACACCTGTGCATAACCCTTCGTAGATTACGGGCGTGATGTTATGTTACTTTTAAGATTTGATTATGGAATAACTTTGAATAGAAAATTAGGAGATTAAAAATAAAATGTCGTTTTCCCATGAAAATTACATTTTATTTTTATCTCCAAAGTTAATGAATGAAATGAATTGGTATAAAATAGTATCAAATATGATTTAGTATAATACGGTACATTTATGCCTATTTTAATTAATACTGAGCAATGTACCTAAATGTTACTGCACTCTTGAAAATTCAACTCGTGGTGTTAAAAAGAAAAATCGGAGATTAAAATAAAATGTCGTTTTGCCATGAAAAATACATTTTGTTTTATCTCCAAAGTTTCTTTTACTAAAATGTTGTAATACAGTGGGGTATTAAGAGTACAACATTTTAGGAAAAGAAACTCACATGTACGAGTAAATCCCTCTAAAAAATGTGCAACATTATGAGGCAAGATTTCGTAGGCCAGTCTGAAATGTAAACTCTCGTATATCATCAAAGTAGTTATGAAATTTCCGCTTTTATAGTTTTGGAGTTTAAAAACTCTGCCCGCATGTAGCCGTAACATTGTACAGTTTAGTGAGTAAAAATACCACAAATATAAACATTGTGAAATAAAACTATTTGTGTTTATTTTCAAAAAAATATTGAACGAACCTGTGAAAACAGGCTGTATAATTTTACGATAGCAGTTGAAACGTAAAACCTAGCCAAATCGGGGGGCACGGCAGTGCCCCCGCCAAGTCGAGCGCGAAGCAAACACTGCCGTACCATCCTTTACTGGAACCATTTCGCCGCATTTTCAGGCCCCTATTTGAGAACCTTTGGATAAGACCAGAAGGCAGAAAACATAGGTATTTACAAATATATAACATTACGTGTAAGCAAAATTGACTTTATCCCACTAACGTAAAAAAGAATGTTCAACGGCCAAGTCACACAACATTAACTATAATAATAAAGAAATCGCAGTAAGGAACCTTAAACTTGGCACGACTTTGTCTAGATTTCACTACTTTTTAGAGATAAACAAGCAGCTCCATCGAGACTTGGCTAGTTTTTACAGAATGTTTTTGGTGGGATACTAGATACAGTAAATACATACTAGGTATAGTTTTACTCCACATAAATTAAGTACCCCTACATCAGCTGAATCAAAACCCATCCCACTACCTTCTAATCGAGATCAAGTCATTACCATCTCGGAGTAACGACAAGATCCATTATAAAGACATCTATTAAGTGGCCATGTAGTTATAATTACAGCTCGCTTCATGTCAGACGACTCCTATTATCATATTAAGTACCAAACCATTAACCCCAGCTCAAGCTTCATCAGGTTTAATTAATTAATTATTGTGAGCTTCGCAGTTAAACACAACATACTACATTTACAAGGCTTGTGGGGTAATCCTCAATGGTGAAAATACGGAAAAATTTATGCGGTTTTCGGATTCAGTTTTATCTTTAATTATACTATAAATGTGGAATCGTATGGTGAAATAAAAGAGTCACTTTACTGAAAACGACGAAATACAAGATGTTGTGTTGCATGATCGTCAAAATTCAGGAGGTTGTCACAAAAGATATAAAAAATCAATATAAATTACGTTATCTAGTTAATTTTTACGTTATCAAGTTTGGCAGTATATCAGAATAACCCCATTAACGTGGTTTAAGGCATAAGAAATTCTCGAATAAATGTTTAAGATTGTTTGTACGTGTAAAAGCGCGGATATAGGGCGAGATTCAGACGGGCCGCGTTTAAAATACGGGTGTTTCACACTTACCGATTTCCGGAAATAAGAAAAACATAAAAATTACCAACCCATTTTAGTATTGATTCGGGACGAGAATCATTAGCATAGTTACCTCCTTGAATTTGACGAGGATGCAAACACCTTGTATAAAGACACTTAATAAAATATATACAGGGTGTAACGGAAAGGGTATATGAATACTTAAGGGTGTGCTATAGACCATCGAACTGAACATGTTTCTCCATCGGGCAAACATCGTAATAGCGAAAAAATTATCTGCTCCTCATACAAAATTTCAATACCTTATCGACCCAAACGTATGCGGCAGCTGATAATTTTTTCGCTATTACGATGTTTGTCCGATGGAGAAACATGTTCAGTTCGATGGTCTATAGCACACCCTTAAGTATGTATATACCCTTTCCGTTACACCCTGTATAAGATTTCTGTCGTCGTGCATCATTTCTTGCACGTATCGCCATATTTATTTTTCCTATCGCTCTCCATTTTACTCTTGTACACCTTCCACTCACACCTTTTACTCAAAATTCACTCCCCACTTCCCACTGGGGTAAGCAGAAACTGCAGAATGCCACCTACGATCCTTACATAGTTCCTTCGTTTCGTCGTAGTTTCGTTTTAGATCTACTAAAGTAATGCCAGGTTACTTGAATTGCTTATATACGTAACGGTTTTTTTTTTCAGCCAAAAAAGACTACAATCTCCCTTCACTTATAGAAAAGCCAGAATTACAAGGAAATGCTGAAATATATATTTCGTAATATAGAAATTGTGCGAAATTGGCCTCCCAATTATTTTATACCAAGCCTTTTAATTTACCTCAAAATTATTAAATACCTCAAAAATATTATCTATTCACGAGGGACTATACAAAATAAGAAAATATATTCTCAGAAGGAGGCAAATTTCTTAACGATACTGATGCTTAGATTAGGTAAAGAGGTACCTACACAAACATGAAACCTAATTAATAAATAACAATTTCATAAACGAAACTGCCGCGTTGGTCTAGTCGCAATCGCTAAGGCTTCGATTTCCCGATTGAGCAAAGTGTTATTGGGTTATTCCATTAGCAGGTGAATGATTTAGATTCCATGATGTGAATAGAAATGTGGCGGGAGGTAAGCCTATTGACATCAACAGTGATGTAATTAGGCTCAGCCCCTGCTGCATAGGATTTAATATAACAGGTGAAATGTATGTATGTGTGCTGAAGGTAAACCTCTATATACCGCTTTGGAGATATAAATGCGTGATGTTGTATTATCTCTCCTTTTCCCCAAGTACCATTGCTATTAACATTATCAATTACGTCACACAGCCATCCACCATCTTTATTTCCTCACAATGTTTATCCGGAAAATGGAAGACACGCACTCACTTGAGTGTGGCTTAAAATTTATAGCTACGAGTATAAAGAGCGGGTCACACCGCGAGCTGAGCTATTGTAGCTTTTTGAGCTTACATATCTGCCTCATATTCTCATAAGTTGAATCAAAAAACAAACGAACTGGTGAAATCAATGAAATTTGAGCTAGTTAACTACATGATAATGGCTTAGTTAAGACCGTTTACACCTTACGACATTTCATACAAACTTTCAAGTCCTTATTTTCCGAAATGACTGAACCGATTTTAATGAAACTTCATACGCAAAAGCAGGATACATAGCTCTAAAAAGTTACTAAAAAAACCGGCCAAGTGCGCGTCGGACTCGCGCACCGAGGGTTCCGTAAAGGCAATTAGACCTAAGTTTTTGATATGAGTTTCAACTTGGAAAAGGGTAATCTATCTATCTATAGTAATACTAATATATGTATAATATTAAAGCTGAAAAGTTTGTTTGCTTAAACGCGCTAATCTCAGGAACTACCTGATCCGATTTGAAAAATTCTTTCAGTGTTAGATATCCCATATATTGAGGAAGGCTATATGCTATATATCATCACATTTTCGAAAAATAGTGTTACAGCTAAATTAGACCGATTATAAATTATCTATAGAAACAGAAATTTCCAATTATCTTTTTTTTTAACATTTTGAAAATATTTTTTTGTAACTTTTTAGACCTATGTATCCTACTCATGTGTATTAAGTTTCATTAAAATCGGTTCAGTCATTTCGGAAAATAAGTACTTGAGAGTTTGTATACAATTTCGTAAAGTGTAAACGCTCTTGAGTGAACTCCGTGGCCTTTCTGCCTCCAGTCAAACCCAGACCTAGGATATATTCTCATATTACGGGCTGAGATTAAGGTAAAGAATGAAAGAATAAATACTTATTTGTCTCGCACAGAACAAAACACATAAAAAAAATGAATGAACAATTTAATGAACAATACTTAGCACTTACTTTCGCTACGCATTATTCTTTTCACTGTAGCATAGCTGTATAAGCGCAAGATAGAGACAGATACACAATCTAATCCAAAGCACTTGCTTATTTATTTAGTAACAGTTATTAATTGTAACTACGTGAGCTAAGCTAAGTTAGCTTAGGTCGCGGTGTAGCCGGCGCTTAAGACATAGAACGTCGGCGCCCATTCATTTCAAGTTAGATGAGTTCCCAGAGAGTTCACTTTAAATAAAATTAAGTATTCATCTCGTGTGATTTAGCTAAAAGCGTAAAACATTAATTTATTAACTCTTCTGCTCTCTTCTGGGGTGTATTAAGGTAGTATGTCGTTGTTGTAAATGATTACGAGTATTGGCTTAAGCTTTTAGGAAAGAAAATGCTAAATAATCATACATCGGAGTAGGCAGATTGATTTTTGGTACTTATTTATAAATACACACAAAAAGAATAACATGGATAAGCCATTTTTCCAGAAAGTAATTTCGATATTTGTGGATTCAATTAAATATTGTTAATGTTGGTAGTGATATTATTACTATTCAATTCAAAACTTAAAGGAACGCTATCAAAACTAAATTAATTTATTATGTATCTGTTGAATAATAAAAACAATCGAATTCCGATCAAAGCATTAATATATATTTTTCTTATTTTTAGCCTTTTTATGGCCACAAATTTTTATTAATTGTTGCACTTTAATTTCAATGAAATCAACCAATTCCGGAGGAATGTCCATATTAATTATTACGTTTCGGATCAATGACCCCAATTCAATCTACCTACTCCAATCTATGTAAATAATACTTCGTTAATTGAGACACGCTCGTCGAAAAAACTGATTTATATTTAAAGTAATTATAAACTCATACAAATATAGTATGAGTGGACATTTGACTACTTAAAGTGTGTGGCAATAGGCTTGCCCCTTGACGCCTCAGTCCCCTTCAGGGTTAGGAATAAGCACGATTGTGTTATTTTACTGTAAGACCAAACGAGACGAGGATGTGGAACATTAACAGCACGGCCTAAACAGCATGGTTGGCGCAGCGGCTAAGTGATTGGCTACTGCGCTGCGTGTCACAGGTTCGATGCCTGCAAGGAATAAATATTTGTGTGGCCTGCAGGTAGTTGTTCCGGATCTGGCTGCTCTTTTTAGCTTTATTTGCTGTTTCAAAATCAAAATCAAAATAATTTTATTTTACATAGGCCTACAGGGGCACTTATAAAACGTCGGCAAAAAGGTGCTCGGTTCGCGTTGGTCGTTTCCTATGGAGAAGAACCGGCAAGAAACTCCATGGTTAATCTTTTAAAATCATTTGGATTTACAATATTTCTGTTACAGCATTAGTACTAAAGTATGGGAGGACATCGTAGGCCTGACAATAAGTCGTTGCTTACTACGAAACGTAGAACGAAATAAAAAGTTACCAAGGATCTAGGAATCTATAAGGCCTACAATGTCCACACATTTACAAACAATCGGTAAATAAGAAAAAGAGTCTACACAACAAAAAAAAATAGAAAATATCACAAATTGACTAGATCAAATAAGTGACACAAATGTTGTCATCCGTGCTGTAACTATTCTAAACAAAAGGTGTAATGATTTAAAAACTATTGTAAAACATCTGATTAAAAAGAAAGAAGAAAGGAAAAAAAAAATAAGATTGAGAATAGTAGAGACATCCACACATTTGTGCCGTTTATGAGCTACCAGGGAAGCCGCAAGTGCGAAGGGGCTAAGGCCAAACTTCTCTATCTTAAAACGTAGTCCTTAATTTTGTAATATGCTTTTTTAATTAGGACACGTTTAATATAATTTTTAAACTTTCCATCGGTCAGTTCTGTAACTGACTTCGGCAACTTATTATAAAAGCGTATACTGTTTATAAGAAAAGACTTGCTAGTTTTGGTTAATCTGAATTTGGGTATTACAATTTCGTGTTTACTGCGTGTATTTATATTATGGAAGTCGCTTCTAATTTTGAAAAGTCCTCGGTTTTTGCGGACATATAAAATACATTCTAAAATATAAAGTGAAGGCAGAGTCAGTATATATATGTTTGTAAACTCACCCACGGTAAAGGAGAAATTCTCAAAGTGGAGCAACGTTTTAATTAAAAAAATATATGGTTAGTAGAAAGCAGCACTGAAAACTAAAAAGCTTTGTCTCCACCGGCCTTTTCTCCTTGCTAAATCCAATAAACTCCCTTGAAAGCAAACATCAACGACTATTTAATATTCAACATTAATTTTCCCACCTGGGTAGGTGGGAAAATTAATGTTGAATATTAAATAGTCGTTGTATTGTCACCGCCGTTACAATAAGATTCAAGATTCTTTATTTGCGTGAAATATGGTACATAGTACGCCGACTTATTTTCAGCATGCAAACATAAAATTAATTTAAAATAGGTACCTAATAAAATTTTGTCGTAATTTAGGTATCAAAATTTTTAGACCTCAGTAGTAAAAAGTTTTACAAAACATTAAATTTTATTCTTGATGATAATATTCTTTTAGAACTTAAAATAGGGACTTGTGGGTAGGATATACGATTAAGTAATAAAATAAGGAACAGAACAAAATATAACAAGAAACAGAGATAACATCAATAAAATAAAAAATTAAAGGAGTGTGAAAATAGGAACAATAGCTTTCAAAAATGAGAACGGCTACTTAACCATTACAAATGGATAAGTTGTCAACGTCAACCTAGATAATGTGGAATCATTTCTGATTAACGCTTCTTACAGGTGAATTATTTATTTTACATATATACATGTCGCCGCAAGAGCGTTTACCTGCTTAGACTATTCGTTAATCTAATTAAGAACCAACTCATAATTCTCATTTGTTATAATATTGATGAACTTGCCATGCCATCTGTGTAGTGGCTGTGCAATTATTATAAAGAATCTAGAAACGTCCGTATCGATTAAGATGAGACTGAGCGCCATCTATTGGGTTGTGTGTTAACTACTGCTTAGATGGGGCTTGATCTTTCAGACAACTCATTGAGTAATTTATTAACTAAAGCCTTTAGCTAGAACTATAGTTACAATTAAGATTAGCATTTTATGATAACTGGGATTTTAGCAATGGCAATTTAGATTTTAACAATGGCAATATTTAATTTAAGCAAGCAATTATTGTTGTATAAAGTAATTAAGCTTTAACTTAATAACGCCTTTGCATTTGTCGATATTGGTATTGTTTAATTACTAAAATAATTAATGGTGAAGTTAGTATTGTTTAACTGAAGTTTTAATGAACTTACTATGTAATAAATTACTGTACTGAACTATTGAGTGTCTGTGCGTTGCGTACTTCCGCCCACTCAGAACCGCAGGCGAAGCGAGCAAGATGTCGTTCGAGCTAGCTCGCGAAGTCGCGATTAAACAATTGAAATACTAATGAATTGAAAGTAGTTTTTGAAGTGAGCAATAATAAGTTATGTTAATAAGAACTGTAATAATTGAAAGACAGATCCAAAAGACACACATTACATCAACCATGTTTGTGAATGGGCGGCTCAACCTATGGAAAGTTTATAAGTGTTAAAGTGCCTGTAACTGGTTTATTAGAAATAAACATAAGGAGTTTGAGTCAAGTGTTGTGTGTAATTTCAACTACCCATCCACCTAATTAGCAATAATGAAGAATAAAGTTGCACAGTTAGCGACTGAAAGGCAATATGGCGTCGATATTCATTTATGGTGGAATCCCCGCCTTGATATACATTATTTACAAGCTACAAATACATCTAAAATAATAATAAAATATGTACAAGTATCAAAATTATAGTGCGTCAAAAACCAAATTCGGTTTATTCCAGAAATCCCCACCAACAAAAATGCCCACCGGTGGTCTACATCGCTGTCAACAGGAAAAGTGCCCATAACGCTGGCCGCATTGCCACGTTAGATGGCAATGCTGAATCTTTGGGTAAAAAAAAGGCCAGCCCTCTACTTAGATTAGCTAAAATATTACAGTATCGCTCGAACTTTTTGTCATGAACCAGGCACGCGTTCAGATTCTGGGGTTACTGAGAACTTCCTGTCGCAATACTTAACTAATTAAACGGAGAATTGAGCTCAGGACCTATAAGCTCGCTAGTAGCACTAGCTTCTACTAGACCAATACATATTTTTAAAAAGGACTTATAAAAGAATATAATTAACAGTAAGACTAACAGAGAGCAGCGGTGGCCCAGTGGTGGCAGCCCCGACTTACGACCGTGTAGTAGTAAGCAGTGGGTTCGAACCCCGGCAGTTGCATTACTTTGTGTAATTTATTTCATCACCGCTGCTCTCAAAAACGGTGAAGGAAAACATCGTGATGAAACCGGCATGTTCTAGAACTAAAAATTCAAAGACATGTGACATCTACCAACCCGCAATGGGCCCGCGTGGTGGATTACAGCCCACTCCCTCTCATTGAGAAGAGGCCTGTGTCCCAGCAGTGGGAACACTATAGGCTGATGATGATGATGAAGACTAATAATGTTGTGACCAATGTGGAGTGTGTGTTTTTTTTGCCTGGCTTTACGATGATTGTTTAATTTGTGGTTAAAACCACTTCGTGTATGTTCGCCACAAATGTAAAGTTGAAGGACTTAATGAATAAAATAAAATAAATATTAATTATATGCTGCATCCGGTCAATCTGGAAGCCGACCCCAACATTGGGAAAAGGCTAGATGATGATCTTGATATGGTACACAGATAGTTTATTGCAGTCTTAGGTATAAGTACAGTACGGATCTGGAAGTAAATATCGCACATTGAGTTTCAGATCAGACTTTTCTGCCACCTTTACCTGTGTAAACATCACGCCTAGTAATCCTCGATGGGTTCGGCAGATGAGTGCCTAAGAAGTACAGCCACATTTCGCCAAAATTATGTTAAAGTCTATTGCTACCAACCGGCCACAAATCCAGACTCCGTGCAGAAAAGAGACTCCGAGAGAAATTCATCATCATCATATGCCTGGCCTTCTCCCAAACTATCTTGGGGTCTGCTTCCAATCTAACCGGATGCAGCTGAGTACTAGTATTTTACTTGAAGCGACTGCCTCTCTGACCTCTACAACCCAGTAACTGGTTAATACGATACCCCCTGGTAAGACTGGATGTCAGACTTTTGGCTTCTGACTACTCGCAACGATTGTTAAAGATCTACAAATGACAGCCGGGATCAACAGCTTAACGTGCTTTCCGAGACACGGAGGAAACTCGGTATGTAAATATGGTCACCCACCTCGGCAGGCACGGCACGACATCACTTTGCCCGGCCCAGGAGTTGAACCCAGGGCCTCATGCTCAGCAGTCACGATTGTGGCACTAGACCAACAAGACAGTCATATACCTATGTGTCAATCTTTTCCTAATGTTCCATGCTGCTGGCCTGGTACAAAGAACGATTGTAGTATAAAAGACTCATGTGTCCCAGGATAGCCATCAGTCATCGTAATGGAGCCGTTTACTAAGTAATTATAGCACCCAGAGGAACTGAAGCGAGAAATCTATGGTATGTACACATTCATCTATTTTCATTATTAGGTTTCTTGAAGATAAGTAGCTTCATGGTGTAGTGGTGGTTAGGGAAATTAGGAATAAGTAGATTATAAGAAATTACCTCGTAGGGCAGAGGTGTACATAAGTTAGAGGTAAGTTTCGGTCAAACAGATAATTAAGATACAACAGATATATCTGTCTGAGGAGCTCCTGGCTAAATAATAACAGCCGCACGGGTCGATCTTTAAGGTTAAGCCGTGCTTGCCGAGGTTGGTCTGTAGATTGGTGACCATAATTACATACCGAGTTTCCTCCGTCCCTCGGAAAGCACGTTAAGCCGTTGGTCCCGGCTGTCATTGGTAGATCTTTGTCGTTAAGAGTAGTCAGAAGCCAAAAGTCTGACATTCAATCTTACTAAGGGTCACAGTCGCTTCATGTAAAATACTGGTGTACTGATGATGGGATAGTATCTGTCAAGAGTCATGAGTTCGAAGCCGGTTTCATCATCTGCCTAAGATTTTACGAGTTCGAAATGAGCCGTGGCAGCTAAGAGATGACCAGGCACAGCTGACAGCGCCCGTTCACGAACATGACGTAACAAAACATCTCTTTTACTTTTTCTGATCAGAATACTACAATGTTAAGGTAACATTCAACACACCTGTTTCCCCATACTCGCATAACAAACCCCACCATTTCATTATCCCTAAATCTTTCAAACAGGATATTTGTAGCCATCAGAGGGCGTAAGTCGATCTCTCGACAACAGATCAACTTGTTATAACAAAACTCAGCTTTCAGTCGATGTTATCGGGTTCTTTTGCAACCAAACCCTTGATCCTTTAGTGAAACTATAAATATTGAAATAGATATTCTTGTTTTTGATGTTTTTCTATAACGATACACGTGTTTCTGTGTTGGTAAGGAAACCTGAAATCAATATTTTATGAAATAACTTTTGAAGTTACTCACTTATTGTAGCTTAATACCAAGTTAAAAAAGTCGATTAAAGCATAATTTTCAGAAACCTTTTTTATTTTCACTTTATTCTGTTTTCAGTTTGTGAATAAAATAAGACTAAGTAATGCAGATTAGCTTCTTTAAAACACATTATTCATTCTATAGAAATATTACGTTTCAAACGTCACGTTTTAAACTTCATAGTATTTTATTAAACTTTCTGAAGGCTGATAGACATTCATTTCATTTGATCACAAAAGCCTCAGTCAACAAAAATTAGAAAACGTAATAAATCCCACTGAGAAACCCCAAAAAGGAACTATCCCGTACTATTTTCCGGTAATAAAAAACTATTCAAAGTTTTTTCGTGCCCATAACTCCGCCATCTGTAATACATCATAATTTTAAAATACTGCATCAAAATATTGCCAGTATTCTGTCCAAAAGGGAACTCCTTGAACTAACCTTGCAGGAACTCCAGGAAATGAATAATAGTCCAGACGCAATATGCCTTTCCGAGACATTTATAAAAAAAGGTAATGAATCTCTTGTTAAAATCCATGGTTACAATATGACGGCTAACTTTTGCAGAGATAAACAAAGGGGGGGTACGTGCATTCTGCTTAAAAAAAACCTAGTTTTTAAAGAGTTACCTTTTATAAATACATATGCAACACAAAATACTTTTGAAGCATGCGGCATAGAACTGACACATCAAAAGCTGATTATTATTTGTGTATATAGGACACCCCAGTCTGACCCCATCCAATTTTTGAGTAAGTTAAATAGTCTTTTGTACCACGTATTCAAAAAATATAATTCCAAAATAAATGTGGTCTTGGCAGGTGACTTAAACATTAACACTCTCCAAAACAGTAATATTACTATTCAATTACAAGAACTCGCATATAATTATAACTTAAAACTACATATTAATTGTCCAACTCGTAAGTCTTCCTGTATCGATCACATTCTCAGTAACATTCCTAATGCTAATGCTACTGTAATGCCTCTTCACCTGTCCGATCATGACACAGCACAAATGTTGAGTTTTCCCTTGAAACATAAAATACAAAACCTGGCAACATATTTTTTCTACAAAAGAGATTATAGCTTGAATAATATCCAGAAATTTAAGGAGTGCTTACGAAATGTGTCATGGTCGGAAGTCTACGGTGAGAAAGACTTAAATATGGCATTCAATTCTTTTCACGAATTGTTAGGCTCGTTTTATAATTTATGTTTCCCAAAAATAAAGGTGAAAGTAAATACTAATAGTAAAAAGAAACAGAACTGGATAACCAAAGGTCTAAAACAAAGTTGCAAAACGAAAAGGTCTCTGCGCTATCAATATTATAAGACCAAAAATTTACGAAATAAAACTAAATATATACAATACTCAAAGATCTTACAGAAATGCGTTTACACATCAAAAAAGAACGCAAACATCAAATACATAAACAATAGTGAAAACAAATGTAAAGCTGTCTGGAGAGTAATAAAGGATGAAGTCGGGAACAATAACGATAGGGAGAACATAGAAAATATTCTACTTGATAACACAGTACTTTCTGATCCTGTAGAAATAGCAACAGCTTTCAATAACCACTATACTAATATGGCACAATCTTCAAGTAAGGGAGCAAAAATAAACAGTAACGAATGTTCAATAGTCCATTCGATGTTTCTTAAACCTGTGTCCGAAAGTGAAGTTAGAGCAGAGATTATGTCATTGAATAACACAAACTCCGAAGGTTATGACGAAATTAACACGAAAATCATTAAAGCATGTGCTAATGAACTTATTGAAATTATGACATATTTAATTAATTTATCATTCTCACTTGGCATTTTTCCTGAAGCACTAAAGCTATCAATTGTTAAACCACTTTATAAAACCGGTGAAAAATCAGACGTGAACAACTATCGCCCAATAACTTTGATACCTATTCTATCTAAAATCTTCGAAAAGTGTATGTATAAAAGACTGATTGAATACTGTATTAAATTTAACATTATTAGGAAAGAACAATTTGGTTTCCAAAAAAATAAATCCACAACGTTAGCTATTTACAGTCTTATAAAAATAGTATTAACGAATATCAACGATAACTATCTTACTACAGGGCTGTTTTTCGATTTATCAAAGGCCTTTGATTTAGTCTCTCATGACCTGTTATTACAGAAACTGGAGGCAACTGGGATTAGAGGCATTACACTTCAATGGTTATCGTCATATCTAAGTAATAGACAACAACGCGTTACTATTACTAAAATGGATACAAGTAACAATTTGACATCTCACTTTTCTGACTTTAAATCCAATAAACAAGGCGTCCCACAAGGGAGTGTACTGGGCCCTATTTTATTCCTATTGTATATTAATTCTATCACTACTATAACTAATCATAAATGTATACTATTCGCTGATGACATCTCTATTATTGTGACATCTGATAAAAAAAGTAATACAATTAAAGACCACGAGACAGAAATTAATAATGTAATTGAAAGATTGATAAAATGGCTAAAGGAGAATAACTTATCCATAAATCTAAAAAAGTCCGTTTATATTCAATTCAATAAATCAAATAATACAAAACAAAATATTAAAATGAATATACATAGAATTAACGAAGTAACGCAAACAAAATTTTTAGGAGTAACTTTGGATCAAGATATCAACTGGAAAGCACATGTTGATACAGTATCCAAACGAATTAATAAGTTTGTATATGCACTAAAACAGATTAGAAACATAACAAACATTAAAACGTCTATAACAACATATCATGCATATGTTGAATCAGTGCTACGCTATGGCTTAATTATGTGGGGAAACAGCACTGATCAAAATAGAGCATTTGTCGCACAAAAGAGGTGCATAAGAGCATTATGTGGCCTTAAGCCTGACGAATCTTGCAGGCCGATGTTTAAAAAACTTGATTTGTTACCGCTACCGTCCCTTTATATTTTTGAAATTTGTTTGTTTGTGTGGAGGCATAGGGAATTGTTTGCGAAAGCAAGCGATGTAAGTTCTCGCAGCAGGCGCGACCCCTACAGGCTCGTGTTAGATGTCCTCCCAAGGCTTGCGAAATATAATAAAAGCTGTATGTTTATGTGTGTCCAGGTATACAACAAACTACCAAATGAATTAAAAGCATTAAATACAAGAATGTTCAAAAGTAAATTATACAAATTGCTCTCTGCTAATAGTTTTTACAGTGTTAAGGAGTTCCTGGAACATAAAATTGCATGATGACTTATTGTTTCGTTATGCACGCATTTGCACGCTTATATCTATTAAGCAAAACATGTTTGTTCACATTATTAACTTAACCATCTTTTATACCATGTTTTTAGCAAATAAATGATTATTATTATTATTATTATTATTATTATTATTATTATTATTATTATTATTCAAAAATTAAAGCACATTTCCTCTGAACACCGCATCACAACTAAAAAAGTGCTCTGTTGGATTTTCAACCATTGGTTCAGCGCCGAGAGTTGAGATTGAGACAACTCTTTAATATTGTTGTGCATGGATGTCATTTCCAACATATTAATATTTAACAGTAATGACATCTTCTATCACAACTTACACCTGAAAATGGACCTTATTGTATGTGTAAGTAATACACACATTAAACTGTCATTACTTTTTATAGTACATTCCTAATGATATAATGGAAGCCAAGGCATTATATTTATGGTATTTTAATGTCACATGAATACATTACACACACATTACAATTCGAGAAAATCAGAAATATTAAAAATAAATTTCCACTTTGATTTGTGCAAACGTTTCATTAGTTCTACTCCACAGCCGAGTTTATGGAGGACATGACATTTTCTTCTTTTTTTAGGGTTCCGTACCCAAAAGGTCAAACGGGACCCTATTACTGAGGCTTCGCTATCCGTCCGTCCGTCCGTCTGTCACCATCCATATGTCACATTACTACAGATTGTGTATTTCTGTTGACGCTATAACAACAAATAATAAAAACAGAAAAAAAATATCCCATACAAAAAAGTTTTTTTTTTCGTTTTTATAAATAATGGTACGAGACCCTTCGTGCGCGAGTCCGACTCGCATTTGGCCGGTTTTTTTTTTTTTAAATTGTATGTTAGTATGTAATTTTGTTATTAAATTTAAAATTTATGTCTTTTATTTTGACATACCTAACTTTATTAAGATTTGTATGCTCTCGAGTAAAATGTAGCGAACTAACCATTTCTATATAACATCTCATTGTAATGAAACCTACATTTACGAATAAATTTGATTTGATTTCGTTCGTTTTCTGTCGATTCTTAACGTCTATGTGGTATTCTAATAAACGTAGCATGAGCTTTAGGGTTACATGTCGAGCAGTACACACTTATACCGGGCAGCGACAACACGTACCCTTAAAGTCATTCATCTACTTACTGATAATTTGGTGATTTTATTGTCAACCCTAACTTGTGTAACTAGTGAACACCACATAGCTTGTTGAGGTCAGCTTCCAGTCTAAACGGATGCAGCTAAAAACCAGTATTTTACATGGATTGACTGCCTACCTGACCTCCACAACCCAATTAGTATTTGGCAATATAATAACCCTTGGTAAGACTGTTTGTCATACTTTCGGGCCACTGACTTCCTGTACCGACTGTCAAAGATCTACAAATAATAGCCAGGACTAACGGCTTAACGTGCTTTCCGAGGCACGGAGGAAATTCGGTATAAAATGGGTGGTCACCCACCCACTAACCAAACTAGGCAAGCTCGGCCTAACCTGAAGATTGATCCAACGGTTGTTATCATCATCATTCATTTCATCATTTCAGCCGAAAGACGTCCACTGCTGGACATAGACCTCCCCCAAGTTTCACCACATTGACGCTTGGCAAGCGGGTTGGCGATCGCAGTACGGTTGTCACAAAAGCACAGAGAACACTGCTGCCCATTCTCTGGCAAGTCCCTTAGTCGCCTCTTACGACACCCACGGGAAGATATGGGATGGTGCTATTCTTTACGTCCGACACCATACAGAGCTGATTGATCCAACGGTTGTTATCAAAAATAATCGTAATTTCACAAATTGTAATCTTAAGAAAAAACAAAGATTACCAACATTTACTTACTTCCACTCCATTAAAGTACCCAGGAAAATGAAATAAATCCCCATACACACGTTGAAACTTAATTTGCACGCACATCGCGGAAAGCTCCCAATCACAAGATGTCTCTTCCTCCGACAATTTGATTTGTTTACTTCAATATACAGTAAAAAGTAATAAAACCTGTGCTTACTCAGGAGTTCATTTACCTTCGTAAACCGTAATTTCCGATGGAATCTTTGCAGCCGAAAAGGGGGCCCACGCCCCAAAGAAGGGCCCAACAGCATAAAATCGTTGCAATCTGAAAAAAGGGGGCCAAGGAGGCTTTAACATAATGCTTGTTGATTTAAATGTTCCCCTTCCCTTGTTTATTGGAATTAATAATAATTGTGTCAACAGGGTTATTCGAATTCATACATAAAATCACCTGTATTCCCCAATGGGGTACGCAGAGGAGTACCAAATAGTACTCCCACAGTTCCCCAGTTTTGTTTTAAGTCCCATTAATTAGGGGGCAAGACTATTGCCAACCAGACTCCAAGGCTCATCATCATCATTATCAGCCTATAATGTTCCCACTGCTGGGACACAGGCCTCCTCTCTATGAGAGGGAGTGGGCTGTAATCCACCACGCGGGCCCAGTGCGGGTTGGTAGATGTCACGTCTTCGAATTTTTAGTTCTAGAATATGCCGATTTCCTCACGATATTTTCCTTCATCGTTTTTGAGGGCAGCGGTGATGAATTAAATTACATAAAAAAATTCACCTGGCTGGGTTCGAACTACGAGTTACTGCTCGTAAGTCGGGGCTGCCACCACTGGTCCACCGCTGTTCTCCATGCGATTCCATGGCTGCTACTGAGAAATTCTTGATGGAAAAGCCCAAAAACACTCTGCACGACTTGGGTATTGAACCTAGGGCCCGACGCATAACACACGTCGCGTCGTCACAACCATCGAGGAAGGCACCACGGGAGCGAAGTTATGTCTTTGTATAAACACTTAAATAGAGAATGTATCTTTTGTATTCTAATAAATAGCAAGTGCTTTCTAAGTTTATATTATTGTTACAAGTTTGGGCTTAATTTCGTTGTGTTTCTATTATTACTAAGTTTCTCTTTCTGTGTGGGTTTAAAGGTCATATGAACGGCTGTAAACACATCGCTTGTTACCATTTCTTAACAATATGCAAATATTTCTAAACTGACCTTTACAATAAAATTAATGTGGGTGGAATATTACTTCTTACTACTACTTACAAATGCGAAAGTTCGTAGAATGGATTAATGTTTGTTGCTCTGTCACGCAAAAACGACTGATCGGATTTCGATGAAATTTGGCAAACAGGTTTATAGCTTAGATTAGAAGAGAGAAAGAAAGAAAAGTTTATTTGGCACATGCCACCAGTAGGTACACACAGTATTAAACAAAAATTAACAAAAAATCTAAACAAAAAAGGGGATAATTATTGTGTAGGGTAAACTTGCTTAATTCGTACTTACGCCAAATTCGGACTCCACTTAAAACTCGGCTTCGGTAACACCTAGCAGCGCCTCTAGTGTCAAAAAATAGATATAACAGTCGGCCATTCTACCACCAAACAGATGGCACCTGTGAAGCCGTTCTCGACAAAAATATTGAAAAAGCAAGTTTTTTTCAACTATTGCTGTAATATTTTTATACATTTCGTAAGAGTTTTATTCAAATTAGGTCGTGTTAACCTATTTTACGATTTGACACGTATTATTGTGTATCTTTGCGATTTAATCTGACGTGTTATCATACGCGTAACTGTTGTCAATTTTTTTGGGGGTAAATTCAAAATTTATTTGGCTCTTGCTCCTATTTCGTACTTCGACTTAAGTTCTTAAAACGTACTGGTACGATTTAGTTATAACTGTGATGATTGCCTAGAATTGGCGAGACCATCCGTCGAATTTGTTATGAATTACTACTTGCTTTAATAACACATTGTTGATTATGATGCTGATTCTCAATACTGTATGACCAATGAATAGATCTCAAAGTACGAATTAAGGATATAGCAGTACGAATTGGGATGAATGATCTTAAATCGTACTTTTTTTAGATTTTTTAAATTGTTTATTTTTTTTGTAGTTTTTAAGTTTTATGTTAAATTTGATTATAGAAACAATAAAGCATTTAGCAAACAAAAATTGTTTTTAATTAAAACTAATTTATCTTTCCTAATTTCTTAAATATGATGGTTTTCTCTTAAGGGGTACGAATTAGGCAAGTTTACCCTATCCAAACAAAACAAAAATAGTTATTTGTTATACAAGAGTGCAAAGTTGCTTTTTAACCGCGTGTTCAATTTTGATGACCGAGCAAGCGAAGGATTCTAAAATTGAATCACGAGCGCAGCGAGTGATTCAAAATTAGAATCCTGAGCGTTAGCGAGGGAATCGAAAGAGCACGAGGTGAAAAATCTTTGCACTCGAGTGCAACACGTAACTTTTCATTCCACCTCAGCGAGGAAATGACTAAATGATATTGAAGATTAAAAATACTCTTTCCGAGATAGTGGGATGAAAAAGGGATTTATTTGTGTCTCACGGCTGCGCCAAATAGGGCCAGTTCAGCAAAATGCCGAGCAGATAGTGCCCGACGCTGGTTTTCAACTGGACCTGCGAATATGATCTGACGGACGTAAAACAGTTTCAATATTTTGTGTCAGAGTGTATGTGTATATGAAACGGGTGCTTTAATAACAAATAGAATACTTTTGGCACGGCAGTACAAACCTGTCGGATAATTACCGAACTCCACAAGGCTGAAGCCGCGGGCATAATCTAGTCCTTAATAATATTTTAAATTCGAAAGTATCACGTTTGAACAGATTTGGAAAAAATGCAGTCATGGTCTGTGACTTGGAAAACTTTTGGTCCCAGTAGTACCTACCTACCTGCATTACGGGAGTTGCCGCAAAGCTAGTGATATAAAATAGGTACCTGTCGTTTTCACGAACTTCTTCATTCTTTATTTAATTGAAAGATTAGCTAATTGAATTATTTATCTCTACTTTCGTGACACTAGAACAGTCTTTTCAAAATATTATATTATTATTTATTTATTTATTTTATGACACTTCAACGACTTACTCACTGAAACATACATAAATTTAAATCACAAACAGTTTTAGGCACCTACAGTGAATTCGTCACTTAAAGAAGTGCACAACACTCGCAAAATTATAAAAGAACAAGTCAGAAACAATTACAGAATTTAAGTTTCACAATATACATATAATAAAAAATAATAAAAATCGTTTTCAACTTTATGTTAGAAAAGAAAAGATTCAACAGATTTGTTTTAACAAAAACTTAGATATATTTTAAGCGGTCATGTAATAAACTAAACCTACAAAAATCAAAGTTATTAAACTGAAAAACGTGGTCTCTTGTGTTAAAGATATCCGCAATCATTTGCTTAACATACCTGACTTCCGGAACGAACACAATCTTAACCTCAAATCCAACATTAATCGCTGAAATTAGTCCAAAAACGATTAAAACATTACGCATTAATTTAAGGTAAATGCCTTTCCAGTGATAAGTGTAACATTACCTATCAAGCGACCCCTGGAATTGCCCGCAATTTATTTAAATATCTTAAATTAAATTACGAGGGACAATTGGGACGGAGCTATTAAGTTAAAAGATTGTTACAAAAACATTTAAAACGGAACGGCTGGATGATCAAGATGGAAGGTTTTGGATTACAAGAATTTTGAGACCCAGTTCTGACTTTTATCAATATTATGGTTTTAAATTGAAGCTTCGTGTAGCCTTTCTCAGCTCTATATGTTGTCGGACGTAAAGAATAGCACCATCCCATATCTTCCCGTGGGTGTCGTAAGAGGCGACTAAGGGAATTGCCAGAGAATGGGCAGCAGCGTTCTCTGTGCTTTTGTGATTACGGTACTGCGATCGCCAACCCCCCTGCCAACCGTGGCGATTATGGCAAAACCCCCTTGTTAGCCTGTGTAGCCTTTCTAGCATCAATCTCAATTTTCATCATTTGACGGCACAGTTGGCGCAGTGGATAAGCGATTGACTGCTGCGTTGTGTGTTGCAGGTTCGATCCCCGCACGGAACAAATATTTGTTAGACTTACAGAAAGTTGTTCCGGGTCTAGCTGCTTGTGTAAGTGAGTTTAAATGTTTGTAAACGCACCCAAGATACAGGAGAAAATCCTAGTGCGGGAAAAAGTAAAAAAAAACATTATCATAACATCACGCTTTTAATTCCTGCAGGTTTAAGCAGAGATGTACCTACATAATAGTAAACCCATATTTCGCAAATTATATTCCATTGCCATGTAAGAGAGGGCGAGCGTATTGCCGTCAACCGGGCACTAATCCAGCCTCCGTGGCTGCTACAGAGAATTTTCTGATAGAAAAACCCAATAACACTTTTCCCGACCCGGGAGTCGAACCCGGGGCCACGAGCTCAGCAATTGCACTTGCGACCACTGAACCAACAAGTTAGTAATGGCACGGAGGACACTCGGTGTGTAATGGGTGGTCACCCATCTATGAAACATCCTAGGCCAGCCCAGCTTAACGTGTACATCGGCCCGGGTGGCTGTTGTTTTTCAGCCACAAGCTCCTCCACGTTACTTATAAGGAAACTAGCTCGTCTGCGTCACATTTTCCCCGATTTTGAAACATTATTCAGCTCCTATTTGTCGTAGCGTAATGATATATAGCATAAAGCCTTCCTCGGTAAATGGGCTATCTAACACTGAAAAAATTCAAATCGGATTAGTATTTCCTGAGATTAGTGCGTTCAAGCAAACAAACAAACAAACTCTTCAGCTTTATAATATTAATTAATCATTAATATTAATATATAGTTTAGATATTTTTATCGTGGCAGCTTATTTACGTTCGTGGCAGAAAAACAAAATAAGAACTAACCATAGTGTAGGCCTAGATTACAAGACATTACTCTTAGTTCAAGAACATTACCAAAGACTAACATTCCTAATAAATACAAGAAAGAAAAAGTTGTAAGTATCGCATGAATGTTCAAAGGAGGTTGAACAGTCTTATCGAGAACGCACTTGAACAAGTTGCTGTACAAAGTTATCTCATTAGTAGGAGAGTTCCATTAATTCACTAGATGTAGGACCTTACCTTCTTACAGACGCAATAGAGTAATTAATGCTGGGTGTGGGATTCGATGTGTGGTTTGTTTGTTTCTTGAGTCTTACTTAGATGGAGGACGGTAATATCCACGTGGACTCAAACTCAACTATACATCAAAGCTTTTATTTCAAACTAGCTGTCCGGCGCAACTTCGTTTGCGTCACATTTTCCCCGTTTTCGAAACATTTTTCATTGCTGCTCCACTTCTATTGGTCGTAGCGTGATGATATATAGCCTATAGCCTTCCTCGATAAATGGGCTATATAACACTGAAAAAATTTTAAAATCGGACCAGTAGCTGCGGAGCCTATTCAATGCAAACAAACAATCAAATCTTTCCTCCTTATAATATTAGTTTAGATGGACAGGTACTTTTGCAGATTGTCAACAGTTGCCCAATCCAAGACGTAGATCTCTTTCTACATAAGAGATTGCGGAAGAAATTAAATGGCAACTCTTTTAAAAAAATACTGTTACAAAAACTTGATTACATCATTCATCATCATTTCAGCCCAAAAGACTTCCACTACTGGACATAGGCCTCCCCCACGTGTCGCCACATTGACATTTTGGGGGGTTTTGCCATAATTGCCACGTTTGGCAGGCGGGTTGGCGATCGCAGTATGGTTGTTACAAAAGCACAGATAACGCTGCTACCCATTCTCTGGTAAATCCCTTAGTCGCCTCTTACGACACCCACGGGAAGATATGGGATGGTGCTATTCTTTACTCCGACACCATACAGAGTTTACATCATTCATGTTAAGATTATACAGGGTGCAATCGAAGTCATGGGCATTATTTTAGACTAAGGCACGACTCACGATACCGATTACTTTAGAGCTACTAATACGCAAATGAAAAATATTATTGATGCAAGTATGAAAAAGCTTAAAAATTTTGTAAGTCTATTGCAAAAGGCTCAAAACTATAATCTGCTTAAGGCTTTTCCCAAACTATCTTGGGGTCGGCTTCTAGGGTAACTGGGTGCAGCTAAGTACCAGTATTTTACATGAAGTGACTGCCTATCTGACTTGCATAATTCAGTAACTGGGTAATACCACTTGATAAGGCTGGATGTCAGACTTTTGTCTTCCGACTACTCGTAACGACAAAAAAAACAACTCGGAACATCGAATTGGATTTTTATGATTTTATTCTAGGTATAGATAGATTATGTGAGAACGATGTAGAAAGACTTACACGTTCAAAGCGTCCAGAATAAAAATTTTAATATAGTACCTGTGCTGCTCGCCTCTAGTAGATTCCTGTGGACTTCAACTGGTCATGGATCAACCTTGTGGAAGGCTTTAAAACGCTGGGCTTTATGGTACGTGATTCGTTACCATGACAATCTTCCTGACAAAAACTTGTTAAACGTACCTTCATTATAATATCTATGGCGTCCTAAAAACAACTCATTTATTCCCAACCTGTTGGGCCTTATAATATTCATCTGTTGCATCTGAATATTTGGTTGCTATCTCGATTGAGATTCATACGCCAAATACCCACTAACCTACGTTTATAACGTGACCCTTGGGTTTATGGTTTATCAACTCAGATTCAAACGAACATGCAACATATTAAAACCATAAAATATAAGTATTTTCACATTCTAAAAACCATTTCCTATTATTTTTATAAGTGACAACATAATTCAGTGTTACAGCTCCTAAAAAATTCCTTCAATTCTTTCTTTAAAGCAAAGGAGCGTTATAGCCATTCATTTTGCAAGGAAAGTGGTAATTTAACGAAATCGACGGAGTCCCACATAACACGCCCGCCATCCGCGTAGACTCCAATAAATTACGTGTAAATTGTATTGTAAACACCGCCCCTGGGAGAGATTTAATAGAATAAAATTTACATTTCGTTAAGTAAACTCGATTTGAGTGGAGTCTCCTTCGTCATTCACGTATTAAGAAGTAATATCGAGTGGGAGTGAAAGTACGTTACAGTCTCTGAAAATGTGACGTTATTTTTGAAAAAAGAAAATTTTGCTAGATTTATCGAGTCTCAAGTCCTTATTCTGTTGTGTATTCATCGATCACATTCGATTAGTAAACGACTGATGTACAAATGATGAAACCTCAGGCGGCGTAAATATAACCTTTGTGGAAACTATATTTTCGCCCTGTTTGAGGAAATTTTGAAACGCCCTGTTGACACTTCCAGTGACCCAAGGGCTGGCTTTAACTTTGGCCAGAGGCTAAGTATTGCCATAATGCCACTGATATACCATAATGCTGCAAAGTCATTTTTTTTATTACTCTCGTCTGGTTAGGCTTCACTATATTAAAGTCATCTTGCAAACTTGGAGTGAAGCACCCACAGGATAGTCCAGCTAAGCAGACGACAACCTCCTAGGTTGAACTGCGAGATGCCAAAAAAAAAAGAAAAAAATATTGAGTGAAGCGACGTGAGTTTGGTTTGGGGTTTTAATTCATAATTGTACTCCATAAAATCTAACTGGATTAAAGCGACAGCTGCCAAACAAAAGGGACTGGTGTTTATGGTCATATCGCAATAAATAATTACAATTGCATATTCGTGCAGTTAGGATTTTACGATAATTATTAAAATGTCAATCAAATTATTAATAGGGGCCAATTAAATTAAACTATAATAAACATAATTTTGGGGTAAATCCTGACAGCAGTCATGTTAATCAAGTAAAATTTAAGAATGATAGATAATAAGTAACTTTACCTAAACTTTTAAATTGGTGTCAACCACATAACCACAGCACTATGAACCTATTTACTTCAATTCAAAAACGAATTTCCATAATCTAAGCCCTGAGATGAAACAAATTAATTTTCAAATGAAAACATTTTTTTCATATTCATGAAAACCTAACTCAATGCAAAATCTTATTTGCAATATTTACTACTACAGCGCTTTGAATATTAAAAAGGTACTTATAGAGATTTTGAATGAATCTAGAATGAAATAGTATAAATTTTCTTTCGATTGAAAAGTTCGAAAAAACAGAAGCCTTTAAAAAGTAGGGTGACACACGTAATGTCGTTTAGGCCTTCTTTTTAAGCCTTTTCTTTTGTTTTAGCCACTGATTTTGTACATTCTCTTATGCCGCTGAGGCATTTCCATTTTTTTTTTATAACAAGACAATTAAATACTTCTCCGTGAATATTTTACAAATAAAAAAATTCAATTAGTCTAAACTGTTAATCGAACAAAACCACTTTTGACCGATGTCAGTCAAAATGCTTATTAAGTTAAAATGCGTTTTCTCTATTACAAATATATTTTTTGAGAACGTCTCAGTTATAATTACTAAAACACGATCTTCCTAACTTAACCTTACCACCTAATGAGTTTCTAAGTAAATGTTACATAATGTTAAAATACTTTTTAACCGGTCAAAAGTAGTTTTGACAGTGACATATACATTGCGTAGATTACGGTTTTGAAATAGGTTCGGCTTTTTACACGCTCTATTTAATAAACACAATATCTTCTTCATCTTTTGCTTCAGTTTTCCAGTCACCACTTGCCAGAAAAGCTATTTCTGAAAGTCAAAACTTTAAGAAAAGTCATTGTTATGTTAAAATATTCTTTAAAAATACAAATACATAGGTACTTACGTCGTAACTCAAGTGTAAACTATAAACCACTCTCATTTTTAAACTTAAGCACCCAAAACTTTTTGAAAGTACTTAATACTACAAAAACCTAAGTTCCTACTTGAGCATTAAGCTTTAACTCGGCATTAACTGAATATTTCAGCACTCAACTTCTAACATAAAACTACTACAGCAAGAACGCAATGTTTTCAGGTTTATTCATAGTTTTAGTGGTTCACAAATAAATAAAATTCAGTTAAATGTTCTGATGACTTTTGAAATAAGAATCCATAAGTATAAATGTAACTTAGCAAATGTAAAACAAAAGCGAACTTTGAGTTTTTATTGTTCTTTTTCTAAGTATTTTTCTAGTCATCATCTGCCCAACTTTTCCCCAACTATGTTGGGGTCGGCTTCCAGTCTAACCGGAAGCAGCTGAATACCAGTATTTTACATGGAGCGACTCCTATCTGATCTTCACAACCCTATTAGTATCGGATAATACTCGTATAATACCTCTCGGTAAGATTGGTTGATAGTCTTTCGAGCCACAACTACATAAAACGACTTTCAAAGATATTCAAATGACAGTCGGGACCAACGGCTCAACGTGCTTTCCACTCGCAGTATGTAATGGCTACCATCCACCAATAGGGGAATAATCCATCCAGGGACCAACCTAGGCAAACTCATCATCTGCCTAGCCTTTTCCCAAACTATCTTGGGGTCAGCTTCCAGTCTAACCGGATGCAGCTGAGTACCAGTTATTTTACATGAAGCGATTGCCTATATGACCTCCACAACCCAGTAACTGGGTAATACGATACCCCTTGGTAAGACTGGATGTCAGACTTTTGGCTTCTGACTACTCGTAACGACTGTCAAAGACCTACAAATGACAGACAGGACCAACGGCTTAACGTGCTTTCCGAGGCACGGAGGAAACTCGGTATGTAATGGATACCATCCATCAATGTATAGGGGAATAATCCATCCACGGACCAACCTAGGCAAGCTGTTCTTCAGAAAGATCAAGTGCATAAGACTCCTAATCGTGAGTGTGACCCGGTGACACGTCCGCCGCAATATGAACGCGGCCGAAGCGAAAGGAGTATTTAAGGATTGTAGCAAGTCGCGTTCTGTAGTTTATAACCCATGGGGAAAAAGGAATATTTATTTATCCATTAACCTGAAAAAAAAAACTCCTTTCTCTATAAAATGTCTGACATTTTACAAGTAAACAGAAACCGTCAAATTAAACCAAAATAAAGGTTTCTGCCGCCGTCTGATTAAACACAATACTTTCAGCGGGCGCCGTCAAAATCCTCGACATCTTAATTGGAAGGATTACTCTTATTTAAACATTATTAAAAAGGCCACCGAACTACCCTCCCACCCCACTTTAATAAATCCGTTTGCAAAACTTTTCTCGTAAATCAACAAGAGCCACAGATTATTTTTTAAGTCGCCCCTAACTTACTTCGACATTTTTTTAATATAACAAAGTGCCGAATTTGTTAAAAAGCTTTTTGTGTGTGAAAATTTAATGTTAGTGTGTCGAAGTAAATACATAATCGATGCATTAAGCCTTTTAAGTTTTATCATCAAAGTTTAAATAGCAGGAGTCACTTCATTATTTAGATAATGGTTGGATGGATTTTGTTGATCTAAACGACTATTAGTTGTTTTACCTAATGTGATTTTCATTTATTTTTAAATAATCCTCTTACCGCGAGTCCTGATCGAAGCGATAGCCCGCGTAAATTCGCTAACGTTGCGTTCATAAGTCACTCCTTTTTGTACAGAAAACTAAAAGGTCTGTCGGCAACACAAAGTGTTCGCGTTGGAGCGCTGAACAAAATGAATGCTATAGTTGTGTTTTCGCGCAAAGATCACTGTGGTTAGGACAGGATCTTATTCATTTAACTCTGAATCATTTAAATTAATCAATTTGTCAGGGCACGTAACTTTAATTTAAACAATTTTCATTTAAACTAGAAATAACAAGACAAATTCTTTTGAACGTTACAAGAATGCTAAATAGATTTTATAGTGAGCATCATTTCGAATGACAAGCGGTTTCGTTGCCAGAGCAAAATAAAAGAAAGCAAAATAAATTGAATTTACAACGTTGACAATGCCGTAATATTGTAGCTTTATATGAATATTATTCAAGACAGAAAGGGTTTTTTGGGGCTCCGTGATGTACTGGAATATTTAGATGCTAATATAGTTGTTTCTGCGACACAAATAATGTTGAATATGTCCGTTATGTTGGTGTTTTACGTAGAGATTTATGTAACTCGCAAAGAATGTGTGTAAACGCTTCACGACTTTATTTTTGCTTAAATATTCTCGCTGTATATTTTTGTTTGTGAATTTTATGGGAACAAAGATACTATTCGTCGTTTTTAAGTTATCAGGTAGTGTAGCGTAAAAAAAAATATAGTTGTCACTACATATGTCACGTTTAATTTTTCCATTAAAAAGAAATAACGAATACAAACATTTTTAATAAAACAAATATCCAAAGAAAAAGGATTGGCAATGTAAAAAAATGACTTTCAGTAAAGTTGCGAAATGGATTATCTAGAAAAGAATAAAATTTGTGATTTTGAAAAATAATTCCTATAGGTAAGAAGGGGTTGCAACCGCTATCCGGCCCTAGGCGCGATTAAATTATAACCGTGCTTAAATATAGTATCGAAAACGGTTCATTCCGCGACCTTTTGACACGAATAGCTGAGAATATAAAACGATCGTATAAAAAACTATTCAATAAGTACTTCGCTATTGCTACAAATTATAAAAAGTGGATAAGAACAAAATTTTGGGATAACTTGATGCGGAGCGATGTCACGACGTCCTTCAGGGTCTTCGCTCGTAAATTACGGAGTCACCCGCTAGCACACGCTTCCCAAACTCAGTCGGAATTGAGTCGCGGCGTTGAAATATCTCGTCATCAGTCCACAGCTAATTGGGTATTCCTTGAACCGATTCTGAGCGAATCTATGGTAAGAAAATAAAAGGAAATGAACACCATAATACTCAAAACAGAACCTTCCAAGCAGTTAAAATTTAAAATGTTTTAAATACATACCGGTTCTTTGTAAAAGACAATCTTATGCAACCGACAATTTAGTACGGTGCTTATAGATACAGCCACAACTTTACACTGATTGCAGACAGTAAAGGAAAAAGATGAATCAGATTCGACACAATAATTTAATTAATACTCTTTTAAACAGAATACCATGTATGTTTCATCTAAGAAGGTACGTCGCCAATCGACAAGAAAAATTTTCTCCTGTCATCCAATGGAATGATCATACTTTTCAAGTTTGAACCGAAATAAGAAAAAAAAATTGAAATGAGTTCGACTTACACGAACGGAATAGTTTTTATTCAGCCGAATCAATAAGCAGTGTGATAATGCTGCAGTAGGTAGAAGATGGGGTATCTTCTGCCTACCATTGTGAGCTCATCATTAAAATTATCACCATCATGACAGCTGGAAGGCGTCAAATGTGGCATCTGCCTCATTCAAGCGTCGGCACATCGATCAGTCTTGCGTTTCTCATATCCAGCGTATTCCCGCGTTCTTCACCAGGTCACCAATCGACATTGTGGGATGCCTTCCAAAACATGGTCCCCACTCCAGAATCTTTGAGCTTCATCGGTCATCCGTTCTGCAAGTTTTATTTGCAGAACTTTCAAAATGTCATTAATTCAAGATTGTTATCCCTTTTAAGGCTTCCGTACCTCGATAGGAAAAAAAGGAACCCTTATAGGATCACTTTGTTGTCCGTCCGTCTGTCCGTCTGTCTATTAAGACCCTTTATCTCAGGAACATGGGGAGGGATCAAGCTGGAATTTGTATTAAATATTCAAGTCTACTGTCCCTTGGAGCTGTGAAAAAATCAAACTTCAACTAACGCAATCAAAAGATACATAAACGGCTGGTTTATGTCGCAAATTTTCGACACTCGCAAGGGAATCAACACCTACAGGGTACTTCCCGAATCTTGATTTTTGGTACGAAGCAGCCAGAAGACACACCAATAAGACGAAGCAGTCTTATTGCACAGATAAAAAAAATGACGAAAACGAAAACCGTAAATTTTTAGTTAAATCATATAATATAGTGCGCGAGTCCGACTCGCACTTGGCCGGTTTTTAGGGTTCCGTAGCCGAATGGCAAAAAACGGAACCCTTATAGATTCGTCATGTCTGTCTGTCTGTCTGTCTGTCTGTCCGTCTGTATGTCACAGCCACTTATTTCCGAAACTATAAGAACTATACTGTTGAAACTTGGTAAGTAGATGTATTCTGTAAACCGCATTAGGATTTTCACACAAAAATAGAAAAAAAACAATAAATTAAGGGGATCCCCATACTTAGAACTGAAAACCAAAAAAAAAAAATTCATCAAATCCATACGTGTGGGGCATCTATGGATAGGTCTTCAAAAATGATATTGAGGTTTCTAGTATCATTTTTTTCTAAACTGAATAGTTTGCGCTAGAGCCACTTCCAAAGTGGTAAAATGTGTGTCCCCCCCCCTCTAATTTCTAAAGTAAGAGGAGGAAAATTCTGAAAATATTTAGGATTGTAGAACGTAAAAAAAACTATCAACGAAAATTGGTTTCAATAAGATATGATGTTTAGTTTTTGAGATATGGGACTTTTCCATCAAACTGCAGCAGTAACTTTGTTTTTCATAAACATACTATGAAAAACAAATTTAGTTTTGCGGTTGTGTGGAAGTTTACTAACTAATACTACTAACTAATGAATGACAGTTCAAAATATTGTTATTATATTGTTTGGAGCTATGGAACCCTGTGTGCGAGTAAGACTCGCACTTGGCCGGTTTTTTTTATATAAAACGAGCTGTTGTCCGCGCCTTCGCTCGCGTGGAAATTAAAAAAAAAGAATAGCCTTAGTCTAGTATGATCTATCTCATTGCCAAACATTACGATCCCATCAGCCATTCAGTTGTGAAAATGTAACAAACCAACAAGAGTTACTTTCGCATTCATAAAATTAGTATGGATAGGCTTTTGTTAATTAACCAATGTATTCTACCCATAAGTTCTTGCCATATAACGGAGCAATGCTGCCAGTCTCTTGGGCACATTATCAGCTGACAGCGTTGATAAGGACTTTTTGATGTCCTTTTATAAATAACTTAATGTTAGTTTAATTGTTTAATTTAATTTAATCGTTTTTAATTGTTATACCTATAATTAATGTATGATGTATGTAGTTAGATAACGAAATTTTAAAAAAGTCCCAGACGCATAAGGGATTAATTAATTCCGTCTTTGCATATTAAAAACCACAATGCAAATCCTTATACATATTTGCTTCATAATTGTCACTTGCCACTTATAAAGGACTTTAAGGTAAATTAAAACGATTAACTTCAAAGAAATGCTACACTCTCCTGATTGGAGGTCGAAAAATATCGGAACTACTATTTGGAGGCACATATCTCATCAACCATTGATTTTCGATCGAGACCTCACACAGTTATACACATAGAATTTTTTTTTTCAATCTTCGGTTACTTATGGGGGGCCACCACTATTTTTATTTTTTCATTATATCACATCACTAGCTGTCCCGCGCAACTTCGTCTGCGTCACATTTTCCCCGTTTTCGCAACATTTTTCATTGCTGCTCCGTTTTTATTAGTCGTACCGTGATGATATATTGCCTATAGCCTTCCTGGATAAATGGACTATCTAACACTGAAATAATTTTTCAAATCAGACCAGTAGTTACTGAGATTAGCGCGTTCAAGCAAACAAACAAATAAACACTTCAGCTTTATAATATTATATTAAGTATAGATATTAGTGTAGAGGTTCACAAAAGGCAGCTACTCTCCAAATTTCAACTGTGTAGTGCCTATAGTCTCGGAGTAAAATTTCTGTGACATACGCACGGACAGACAGACGGACAGACCAAATCCATAAGGGTTCCGTTTTTGCCTTTTAGCAACAGAACCCTAAAAAGTGACAATCACCTATCCAAGCACGTAGTTAAAACTAATAACCTTCTACAACAAGAAAGGGAAGAAAAAGACACCGACGACAAAACCAACAACCATAAAGCAAAATCTTTCACCCACAAATTCAAAACGTCACAATGTGCCGTAAGCCCAGTGGTTACAAAAACTGGCCCATAATTTAGAATTAGGCGGTCCACACAAGGGACTGCTTACACTTAAGTGGTGTGTTAGGAAAACGTCGCGTGTCGCTGAGAGCGACGGAAATTACGCATATTACATGTTACTTATTGTTACAAGGGAGTCCTAGGGCCCTAGGGGTATGTTTGTTTTAAACGTTGTAGGAGGCACTGATTTTTTGGTTAAAGTGCTTTAAAATTATGATACTAGTTATAATTATTATATACCGAGTTTCCTCCGTGCCTCGGAAAGCACGTTAAGCCGTTGGTTCCAGCTGTCATTTGTAGATATTTGACGGTCGTTTATGGTAGTCAGTGGCCTAAAAGTCTGACCTCTTCCTTTTGAAATTAAAACGAGCTATGGGCAATTTACTGAATCCTGTGATGTGTTCAAAGATTCAAGGGTGTAGACATTGCTGTCAGTTGAGTGTCTTATGCAGCAACAGACTACTTTGTGGGCCAATACTAATATCATGAATGACTGCTAAGGGAATATAGTCAAGGTGGATTTCGTTATTTCATCTATTCATCTTCATCAGCCTATAATGTTCCCACTGAAGGGACACAGGCCTCCTCTCAATGAGAGGGAGTGGGCTGTAATCCCAGTGCGGGTTGGTAGATGTCACATGTCTTTGAATTTTTAGCTCTAGGACTCCGGTTTCCTCACGATGTTTTCCTTCACCGTTTTGAGAGCAGCGGTGATCAAATAAATTACACACAGTAATGCGGCTGCCTGGGTTTGAAGTACGACTTACTGCTCGTAAGTCGGGGCTGCAGCCACTGGGCCACCGCTGCTTTTATCTATTGATCCAACATAAACATCTTGATACGATCATACCAGATAGATCCTTAACCAGTTGTTTGGTAGTTGTACTAAGCGTGTAGGGTATAAGTGAAGGTATATTTACTTATGCAAGATATTACAAACGCAAGATAAACGTAACTAAAAGCCTCACAAGTGTGCAAACAACGAGGGTCTGAAGTATTCCTCGTTAAACACACTTCAGGAACTTTTATGACTTTCACGAAGTACATGTGAGGTGGGACGACACAATTTTGTGTGTATTGTGATAACGGGGTGTGAGGAGGATCATTCCGGTGCTCCTCATGACGGTTTTGGTGAATAAAATATTATCTGAAGGCCGTTTGTGGCCGTGTACTGAGGCCCTGGTAAGAAGGCGTACGTAGGTAAATGAAACGTAGGTAAATACGAACGATTTTTGAACTGAAAATACAACTGACCTGTACCGTTTTCGCTAAGATTTGTACGACAAGGATAATTTTGTGCTTTTAGTGCATTTGATTTTTGCCCGACAACAGCGAGTTTCATGAACTTTAAAAATATACATAGTTATAAAGCATATAACCAATATTATGTAGCACTAAAAATAATTGCAGTTTTCTACATCTACACTAATATTATAAAGAGGAAAGATTTGTATTTTTGAATTTTTGTATGTAAGGAATAAACTTAAAAACTACTGGACCCATTTCAAAAATTCTTTTGCCGTTAGAAGGCTACATTATCACTGAGTAACATAGGCTATATTATATTTTCAAAAAAATTGGGATCCTTACTAAAACTCCAATAATGTAACCCAAGGTGTTAAAAAATATCTAAAATATTCTTTACATCGCGTGCGCTGGGAAACTATTGATAATAGAATAAATGTACTACGACTTTGCAGAACACATCATTATTTACAAAACTGTCGCGACAGCATATGTCTAACTATTATAGTTAAGCTACAATAACAGTCCTTTTATTAAAAAAAAAAAATTGAAGTGCCGCCGCTAGAAAAGACTCTTTATCTGTATCTTGGTATTAATCCTTATCAAAATAAATTCGAACTCGAATATCATATTCAATAATGCTTCTATACCTTTATATAACTTTTTGAATTATTTAATTCGAACATTCCATTAGAAAAATATCACGAGTTTAATTAAAAATGTAAGTATTAGAAAAAAGTTGCGTGGTCGCCACTCACCCTGCTCAGCTAGGCAGCTCCTTATGCGATGTAGGCGTCAGGGCTTGTTAACGTTACCAACTAACAAAATAATAACCATTACTTAACGTTAATTCCAATGTGATACCTAATTAACGTTACAAAATATAACGTTAATTGATAACATTACCAGTAATTTAACGTTAAATACAATTAACGTAAAATACGAGAATAACGTTACTTTTACCGTTAATTTAGCTGCAACCCGGTCACATTCAAGGTTGTTAGCACGGCGTGGTGGAGGCCGAGCGGGAGGGCAGCATCGCATATTGAAATCAAGGCTTATTTTACTTATGTTTAGTAGTACGCACGGCGACAAAATCGCATTGTACGGGAAATTATAAAAAACGAGGCCATGTTATATTGCAAATGTAAAGCTTGATGTGTCGCTGTGTGTACACTACTACCTATCTAGTCCTTTAATTTAAATAGTTTTTACAATTAGCGACTAAGCACATATTTGTTTTTTAAAGAAGACTAAGTTATAAACGAGTGCAATCATGTACCAACGAAGCATATGGGACGTAAATGAATTAAGCTGTAACGTCTCCACTTTACCTCCGTTGGATTTTAACCAAGACCAACCACGACCTAGCGACCCACGAAATGCGGCGTTCGCAACACTGGTCGCTTTCGAACTGGATCGTATGCCAGAAGAAAAACGTAGACTAACTTATGTCAATTTACTCAACGTTATTAGAAAAGTGCGACAGGAAAACGACTTGGATAACATAATTTTGCCAAGTTACGAAGAATCAGAGTAATAATTATAAGTAAATTGATTCAATTCTTTTAAATACTATAATTATGATGTCCTTTATTCATTTTCATTACGTAGTTATAATATTTTTACATAATTATATTTAAAAAAAAAACATTAAAAAAATATAAAAAATAGTAGCCCATCAGCATCGGGAACAGGGTCCCGGCTACCGGTGGTCAGGGCTCTTAAGAGAGGAACCTCCTGACAAAACGTGCCGTGTCCAGAAGTACTGCTTTCTGAATCAAGCCCTTGATCCAGCTGTCAAGCGAAAGACTCCGCAGATGTTGGTCGTAGGTTTTGGCTATTAAGCCATTGGCCGACACGACTATCGGCACAATGGTTGCTGTTGTCAAGTTCCACATGTCGACAACCTCGCGAGCCAGATCTAGATACTTGAATTGCTTATCTTTCTCTGCTTTCACGAGGTTCTTGTAATGCGGGATCGTGATATCAACAATCATGGCGCGACGCTTCAATCGAACTATCAACACAATGTCAGGCTTATTGGCAACAATAGTCCTGTCAGTGACGATAGATCGATCCCAATACAACGTGATATTACAATTATCGAGAACTGGGTCGGCCACATACTTATAGTATGGCACTTCTAATTCCACAAGGTTGTTTTTCAAAGCAAGTTGCTGGTGGATAATCCTGGCAACAAGGTTGTGTCTATGCAACTACTCTCCATTAGCCAAACGAGAACACCCAGAAATAATGTGTCGGATCGATTTTCCCGGATGGTGGCATGCCCGACATATCTCAACCGTGCCATCCTTTACTATGTGATTCCGGTAGTTATTCGTCAGCATAACCTCGTCCATTATTGTACAGACAAAACCTTCAGTTTCCCCGAAGAGGTCACCAAAACGCAGCCAGGATACAGACGCTAAGAAGTCTACATCGGGCCCATGTAAAGCCCAGTAAAAACGTCCTTGAAGTTCCTTGCTCTGCCATACCTCCCTGCGGTCATTAGTGTCTAATACTACAGGCTTACGGCAGTTCTCGTTAGCCAAGAAGATCGGGGTAAGGCCCTTGTCTACTGAGACCACATCTCGGTGCATCCCCACGTCGGCTTCTAGGAAGTACCCTGAGACTGCATACCTCACGGTTGTGCAGGATCTTAGCATTTAAGAAGCCACGACCCCCACACTTCCGCGGGTTATACAGTCTCATCATCGACGACCGTGGGTGATGAATCCGATTTGCGGTCAGCAGTACGCGGACCTTCCTATCTAGGGCATCAAGTTCTGTCTGAAGCCATTTGATTATGCCGAAAGAATACATCAAAACCGGCATGACCCAACCGTTGAAGGCGCGCACCTTGTTTCCTCCTGACTGAAGCTGCTTAGCACCTTATTCAGGCGGCCAAAGAAACGCTCCTTCAACGATTGTTTCATGTCAGCAGTATTGATGCCTAATGCTTCCGACATACTCAAATACTTGTAGGTTTCTGTTGAGGAGAGGGATCTAAGGTGTACGGAATCCGAGAGTTGAGTTCCCACGGATTCCGTAATCTCCCCCTCGCTTCACATGCATGACTGCACATTTGTCCACACCAAATTCCATCCTGATGGCGCTAATGAAAGTTTCAGTTACCTTCAGTAGCTTCATCAGTTGCAAATTGTTGGGGGCAAAGATATTCAGATCATCCATGTAAAGAAGGTGAGATATGACCTAACCAACTCTCCTCAACCGATACCTAGACCTGAACCTTCCAGCAGTGTGCTAAGAGGGTGCAAGGCTAGACAAAACCACAATGGACTCAGACTATCACCCTGAAATATACCACGCTCTATCCTTATCGGTTTGCTGTTCCCCTGCATCTGTCGACATCCTGGATAGCGAAGGACCGTCCTCCATTGACCTATACACGACTCAAGGAAGGCGCGTAGAGTTATCTATCTTGTACAACTCCAACAAAAAAAAACTATCCAACATGTAGACAGATGCCTTTGGGAGCGGCACACCTGTTGGCTAATGGCCATATCAATGAGGAGCAGCTCCTTAGTACCACGGGAACCGTTCCTACATCCATTCTGAGAGGGAGACATGATGGAATTGCTCTCAATATGTTGGCTAATTTTAGCTCTCAAAATGGATGTAAGAACTTTATAGACCGTTGGTAAGCAAGTGATAGGTCTATAATTTTTGGGTTCCGCAGTACTACCTGATTTATGGAGCAGGTGGGTAATGCCTGTCGTCAGGAACTGGGGCAGCGACCCTGACTCTAAGGCTGATTGAAACTGGGACGCCAAGCGAGCTTGCGATCTTTGGAACCATTTGATTCAGAAGTTGTGCAGTCCATCTAGTCCTGGAGATTTCCAGTTAGGTAACGGACGGACTGCACGAGCTACGTCTTGGGGGCTGATGATAATTGCCCCCATTTCTGGTATTGGATCACACGCTTGTTCAACCTCCCGGGTCCAACCGCCCTCAGTGTGACTGACAGGCACCGACCAAGTACTGCGCCAGAATGAACACAAGGCGTCATCATCCGGCAGACGCGTGTCAGTCACCCCTTGGTCTGGTCGTTCCCAAGCCCTATATACCCACCTTTCATCGCTTCGGAATGTGCGATTCTGAGTGTATCGCTCCACTCGCCGCTTGTACCTACGAATACGACTTGCTCATACACAGATCTTCTGCTTCAGGAAGTCGATACGCTCTGTGACTAATCCAAATGATCACGAGAACTAATGTCAGTTCCCGAGAACGCCCGCCTCACAAAGCGCATCACTCTAGGGCGAGTATTGATTAAATTGCCGATGAGTACTCTAGCCTCACCGATACGCCGATCAATCCTGCACTGCCAAGCTGGTACAGCTAATTTTGGTCGTTTAGCTCGTTCACTGTCAGGAAATTTGACATGAGCTACACGACATGCCGCTACGGCTGTGCAGTATAATATTGAGTGGGTATCAGCAAGGCTTTCGCTGTTGTCAAAGCATTTGAAAGCTGCGAATCTAGAGTACACACCAGCGCCTTGTTTTTCTTGTGCATGGGCAAACGAGGTAAACTTGGTCTAAGTTCAGGTGGTGTAGAGCGATCTCCCGGAATGCACCCTCCAAAGCGCTCCTCAATTGTGCGTTGCACTGGGTACTCGCGGTTATAACTTCGTCAACATCTTCTTCACCACCGCGATCGGATCGCGGCGAAGCACTGGATACATTCTGCATCTGCGCCGCGATCATTTGCGAAGCAGGCGTAATTAGGTTACTCCGTGAGTCGAGGCGTAGTCGATCAAGTACAGTGTCATCCAACATATGGTTACGTTGGATGACCCGCACCTGATCCGATAGTCGCTGCGCCGACACGCTGACAGCTGGTTCAAGCACCTGAAATAGAAAGAGCATCCGACCACGGTACGCAGTCAAGTTGCTTCCCCTCTGAGTAGCCCCATAATATGCGCGCATGACGTTCTCATTAATGGACTGAGTCCATCGCATGCGCGAAACATTTCCACCGGCAGCGGGGACCCTGTTCGGGGCCTGTTGGCCTCGAGGTCCCAGGCCCGCTGGTGGCCGTCCCCTTCCTCGTCGTCGTGGTGGTGATGGCGTCGACGGCGGGGAGAAAAACTCGTCGCTGGAACTCGACGCAACTGCAGCGACCGGCGACTCAGCGCCCACAGATGTGGCTGCGAGGCGGAGCTCAGCGACGAGCCCAGAGATGGTGGGTGTGCTTCGTTTAGTCGGGCTCTGCGTCTCGTCAGCATTGTTGACAAATATGACGTTTCATTTTCATAAGATTATTGCATTTTTGTTTAATTAGATCCGGTTTTGTGTATTAAGTAACTTTTCTTTTTTTTTCCTTTTAATTATTTTTTGGTTTAATCAGTGTTCTGCGTTATTTTATATTAATTAAAGTAAAAAGTGTGAAAAACTTGTCTCGTCAGTTTGACACTCGAGCCACAGATTTATGATGATTATGATTATTATTTATTACGTCCCATCCCTACTCGCATGCGAGGAAGTTGGCAGAAGTTTAACTGTTTAAAAATAACGATAAAAGTAACGTTATTAAACAATTAACGGTTATAAAGATTAACGATAAAATGTTTCAAAAATAACGTTAATTGTATTAACGTTATTCTAATATTAACGGTAATTCTGTCAAATGAAGGTAACGTTACGAAATTTTTAACGGTATTTAAAGCCCTGGTAGGCGTCACTAGGGTACGGACCGTACGGGAGGGGAATCAATGTCAAGAAATGATTGTATATTTGTGTGTATTATATTTTTTTTTTTTTTTTGTTGAATACCAGTGCGAAGCCGGGGCAGGCTGCTAGTTTTTAAAAACTTCAGTCAAAAAATCATTGTAAACTAGCGTGAATATTTCGACGAGCTGTCAACAAAAACTTAGGATTTTTTTTTTTTCTCTAACTCAGTAAACTTGGGTTTGCATATTTTCTTGCACAGATGTAGGTACGAACCAATAAAAATGTTATACTTCAGTTTAAAAAAGCCTCGCATTTTTATCCCTTTAAATAATCTATGCTACCCCTTTTCACTCACTTTTTTTTATTATCTCATATTTATTAGCGCTGAAACCAGCCAGTATGATAAATGCATCTGTGATCTCAATCCGATGCACTTCAGAGATCGCTTTGAAGTGACGAAGGCTTAGAGCTCTGGCTTACAGCAAGGACTTAATGATGCATCAAAAACCCGATAGCACTAATGAATATTAATATAACATGCAAAACATCACGCTTGGTTTTCCCGAAGGGTTAGACCGAGACGTTTCAATCGTAGGTACCCGTATTTATCCACTTATGTTTAAGTCCTGTTTAAAAGGGGCAAGCCTATTACCATCAACCGGGTAGACTCTTGGTTGCTACCGTAAAATTCCTGAAGGTCAAACACAAAATCGACATTAAATTAAAGTTTTCGCAGTGATAAATCAGTTTTGTTAGACTTATTCCATTTGACAAAAAATTCATGAATGGTTGGATTAAGCTTTTCCTAAAGCTATCAGATTATGTTACCGTGCTGGGTTACACGACCGCTTGCTATTGGTTTATTTGTTGCACTCTAGGTTACACGACAGCTCATTATATAATTACAATTACTTTTTTACAATACAAAACAACGACAACAAAATATTTGTTTCAGTAAACTATCAGTAAATAGACGAATGAAGAAGATATCTTCTTGTTAAAGAAGAATATGCCTATTATTGATTAGCTTTACTAATTTTTTGTGCCTATTTTATCAAAGCAAACCTTGTATGACCTACCTCAACGAGATTTGTGTTAAAAAATACTTCATAGCGAATATATTTCAGATCATAGTATCCAACTAATAATAAGAAAAATCTTAGTGCTCTTCTATAGTAGAATTCCTTTGATATTTACTGACAGAAAAATATCCTAAAATCTGTCAACTCACAATTAAGAATGTCAGTATCAGACCATCATCCCTGTAAAATATTTTACAATTTTCTAGCCTTATTTTTGATATATATTTTTTTTTCTAGATTTCTTCAAATGGGAATAAAAATCTTGATCCTGTAACTAGCAGTAATAAGAAAATTGAGCGGGGTCACGTCTGTTGCAGGATTTCATTGCAATCAGAAGTTTTCGCTCAGCACGCATAGCATGACCGCCGTAGAAACAGCATGTAATTATGATCACCCATCTACAGAGCAACTTAACCTTAAAGATCGACCCGTGCGGCTGTTATTATTTAGCCACGAGCTCCTCCCATGATGATGAAATAGAAGACATGTGACATTATTCTATCAACCTAAACTGGACCTATGTCGAAGATAACAGCTCACTCCGGGGTCACGGAGAGGAAGCTAGTTTCCCAGAAGTGGGAAAATTATGAGCTGAGCTGATAATAATAGTATCTATACTGGGTACCTTTTTTTTCGGATGTGAAATTATCAAATAACCCCTCCCGCTCTGGGCGGAGCGGAAGGGAGTGTCAGACTTGTACTGACCAAAACACATCCATGTTCCTTCTTAGCCCTTTGTGTTCCAGGGCCACGGTATGTCTTTCGAACAGTCCGGCAGCCCTGGCAGGCATCGACCGTTTCGGACCCCTTCCGATTTGCTAACATCTCCTTGAGGCGCGCGTGGAACACGAACGCGCCGTCGACACGGCCTGTCGTCATAAAACGGACGGAGGGTGAGCTGGCCCATTACTCACCGTCCACAGGCCCGCGCCTACGGTGGCCGGGGGCCACTGGTTGCTCCCCGTCTACTGGGTACCTTAAGTACCAAGGTACCCAGTAGATATGATAGATAGATAGATAGATAGATAGATAGATAGATAGATAGATAGTACACAAACTAATAGTACACAAACATTTCACCTGATATGTTTAAGTCCCATGTAGGGAGATCCTATTGCCATCAACTGAGCATAAATCGTGACTCCGTGGCTGCTACTTAAAAAATCCTGGTAAACCCAAAAAAACTTTGCCCGAATTTGCTTTGACTTTGCTTTTTGTCGAAGCCATGACCACTAGACCAACCAAGCAGTTCTAAAATCATCATACACAACTTAGTACCTAACATAGACCTGCACTGAATAGCATATCTAAACTAATATTATAAATAGGAAAGATTTGATTGTTTGTTTGTTTGCATTGAATAGGCGACCCAAGTAGGCGCATTACTTTGTGTAATTTATTACATCACCGCTACTCTCAAAAACGGTGAAGGAAAACATCGTGAGGAAACCGGCATGTCCTAGAACTAAAAATTCGAAGACATGTGACATCTACCAACCCGCACTGGGCACGTGTGGTGGATTAATGCCCACTCCCTCTCACACAGAGGAGGCCTGTGTCCCAGCAGTGGGAACATTATAGGCACGATGATGATGATGAATAAATAAAAAAATGTGACGGCACGGTTGGCGCAGTGGCTGAGTCCAGAGTGTTTGATGCCCATACGGAACAAATATTTGTATGGCCTACGGATAGTTGTTCCGGGTCTGGCTGTCTGTGTATGTGAGTTTTAATGTTTGTAAACGCACCCACCCACAATACGTGGGACACTCAGAAAGTTTTGCGAAACTAAAAAAAATTGTTCTATACGTACATATATTTTTATTAAATCTTTTCAAAGTACTTTCCACCAGCCTCTATACAAAGATTCATGCGCCTAAACCAGTTTTCAAAACACTTTTTCCAGTCCGCCGCAGACACCTCGTTTACAGCCTGCTCGAACCCAGCCAGCGCATCTTCCGGCGACGAAAATTGTATCCCTTTGAGCTGATTTTTTATTTTTGGGAATAAAAAGAAGTCACACGGTGCTAGATCAGGGCTGTAAGGAGGGTGACCCAGGAGTTTGACTGGCGTGCTGTCCAGGAAGTCCCTCGTTTTGAGTGCGGTGTGCGCAGGTGCATTGTCGTGGTGGAGCAGTAGCCCGCGGAGCCCTGTGTTTGGTCGCTTGTTGCTTATAACAGAGAAAACTTCTGGCAAACATTTGGAAGTATACCATTCGGCATTAATGCTTCTTTGATCCCGTAAGGGAATTGATACCAAGTGGCCAGTCAAATTAAAAAAGCTAGCGATCAAAATCTTACCCCCGCTTCTAGATCGCTTCACTTTGGTAGGCGTTGGCTCATTTTGAAACACCCAAACAGTCGACTGGCGCTTGGTTTCTGGGTCGTATTGATAAATCCAGGACTCATCACCTGTAACGATGTCGTAAACACGCCGAGACGAGCCTGCTTCAAATTTGTTAAGCATATCACGGCACCATTCCACCCGGGCCTGCTTCTGAGCATCGGTGAGGTTGTGCGGCACCCAGCGTGATACTATCCTCCTCACGCGAAGATGGCTGTGTAGAATCTCGTGAACGCTTCCCGATCCAATCTTCAATATGTGTTGAATCTCCTGATATGTAATTCGCCTATTGTCTTGGATTAAATTTTTCACTGCTAGCACGTTTTCTTCGGTAACAGCCGTCAAAGGGCGACCGCTTCTTTCGTCATCCCCCAAAGTTGGTCGACCGCGCTTGAATTCGTTATACCAACGATACACGGTTGCCTTGGAAGGGCCTTCATCCATGAATGCCATTTGAAGTCTATCGTACGATTCATCCGGTTTCAGGCGACACTTGAAATCGTATAAAATCATAGCTCTAAAATGTTCCCGGCGCAGATCCATATTTCAGTGAGACACAATACTTTGAATTAACTCGCAAAAAATGTGGAGGGAAATTTTGAAATTGGAACTTACTTATTTTTACTTATAAATAATCATATTTTCGAAAAACATAATAACTGGCCAGTCTCCCATATATAAAAACTTTTTTTCGCAATACTTTCTGAGGGGCCTGGTACAGGACAAATTCCTAGTGCGGGGCAACGTTTAAAAAAAAACATAACCACCTTCAACAATCGTTATCCGTTCCACAAAGCAGTCTTCATTTGTTTATTGAGGTTATTAAGACGATACCCTGTTGTTTTCATCAAATGAAATCAACAGAACCAATATTCACACCTTCAGAAACACAATTTTCGCGATCTACCTGTAGCTTCTGAACAAAGCGTAAAATAATAATTCTGCCAACAAAAGCCAGCAGGTTTGATAAAGCGATAGAAATATAATCCAACTAACTGAATTTGATTACGGGCGTAATTAAATTATGAGGGGAACTCTGGAATTGGGTGAAGGGCGTTAATGAGGTTACTAAGATATAGGGCCAGGTGTCAGAGTGATGAAGAATAGGAGGTAGGTGCCGGTCGCTTTTTGTACTAATAATAAATCAAGACGAGAAACAGAAGGTTTTCAATAAAAAAGTTTGGGAATAGCATTATACAGGACTAGCTGTCCCGTGCAACTTCGTCTGCGTCACATTTTCCTCGTTTTCGCAACATTTTTTATTGCTGCTCCGCTCCTATTGGTCGTAGCGTGATGATATAGCCTATCATTATTTCAGCCCAAAAGACGTCCACTGCTGGACATAGGCCTCCCCCAAGTGTCGCCAAATTGTCATTTTGGGGGGTTTTGCACTAATCGCCACGCTTGGCAGGCGGGTTGGCGATCGCAGTACGGTTGTAAAGCACAGAGAACTCTGCTGCCCATTCTCTGGCAAGTCCCTTAGTCGCCACCCACGGGAAGATATGGGATGGTGCTATTCTTTACGTCCGACACCATACAGAGCATATATAGCCTATAACTTTCCTCGATAAATGGAGTATCTAACACTGAAATAATTTTTCAAATCGGACTAGTAGTTCCTGAGATTAGCGCGTTCAAGCAAACAAACAAACTCTTCAGCTTTATGAAATTGGTAGAGATAAGTATAGAAAAAAAAACACATCAGCACCAATCGCAGTCAACGTCATTCATGCACCAAAAAATAATAGATAAAAAATGTAAAATACTCTAAGTCCCACGTACGTATGTGTATTCTCTTGTCTCCAATTTCCATTGTCATGTACGTTCCTGTACATTTAGGTTTACGTTAATGATCTCTTTGTAAAACAAAGTTCAAATACTATTTAACTAGAGCTGTTCAATTAGGGCGATTAGGTATCCAACCAAACCATTGGATCCTCAGTCGTTAGCCCCTCCAGTAATTTACTTGGACAAAATGTCGCACTTTTTACTTTACTTTGTGTCGTTCTCAACTGAGCTTTGTAATCTACTTATTGAGCTTGCTTTTGAAAAGGAATAACCAAGGTGTTTTTTTGCATCCTCGTCAAAGTTCAGGAGGTTGTCATTAAAGTCATAAATTCTCATTTAAATTACGATACCTAGTTAATTATTAAAAAACATTGCTTTTTTGTTGTTTAAATTTGTCAGTATTTTAGAATAACTTGCGAAACGTGGTTTAGGGAATAAGAAATTATCGAATAAATGTTTCAGATTTTTTGTATGTGTAAAAACGCGGTTATAGGGCGAGGGTCATAAGGGTCGCGTTTAAAACACGGGTGGTTCACACCTACCGACTTCCGCAACGTTTCATTATTGATTCGGGTCGAGAATCATCAGCATAGTTACCTCCTTGAATTTGACAAGGATGCAAAACTACAGCTTGTAGAAATTAAATACTTAGAGCGATTTTCGTCTACAAGAGTTATCAGTGTCAAAATTTCATGGCAATGGGCTCTTGAACGCTGTTTAAATGATCACGTTCAGTGTCATACACAAAACAAACTTTTTTTTTTTTTTTTTTTTTTTGTTTTTTTTTTTTTTTTAAAAACGTTGCCCCACACTAGGAATTTCTCCTGTATCGTGGATGCGTTTACAAACATTTAAACTCACATACACAAACATCCAGACCCGGAACAACTATCTGTAGGCCATACAAATATTTGTTCCGTGCGGGGATCGAACCCGCGACGCGCAGCACAGCAGTCGATCGCTCAACCACTGCGCCAACCGTGCCGTCAAAACATATCACGCCTGTAATCCCCAAATGATGAATGGCAGAGATGTACAGTCAACAAAGGAGATAAGTAACCAGATTCACATACTAGTAGTGTGAGAATCTGGTTACTTATCTCCTTTCTTGACTGTACCTATGGGGTAATCATAATTGCCAGTTATGTTTACTTGACTAGGTCCCGTATACCTACGGTGCAGGCGAGCGTAGTGCCATCTATCGGGCACAACCCAGACTCCGGGCTGCTTATAAACAAAATCCTGATGGAAAAACTCATTAGGTAACAGTTTGTCTGAACTGGGAAACGAAACTAGGATCGCTCAATAGTAGTAGCGCTTGCGATCATTTGACCAATGATAAATAAATTCCTTCTAGTATTATTGCTACATCACTATTTTCTAGTTTTGTCGAATTTTTCCAGCTTTTATTTCAGTTTTTTTTTTCACAAATAACGTAAACTAAAATTTATTGTTAAAGTGAAGTGAGAGAGTGTGAGAGAATCTAAAAATGTCTTTTTCTAATTTTCAGCATTGCACGTTGGATTTTCAGATGGTACAAAAAAGCTAAATGTATGATACTTTGTTATCTCAGAAAATATCAGGTTAAGACGAGATACTCGTCGTTCCTAAGTGTGGTTGGCAACAGAGTATGCTTTCAAAGAAATTCTTTACGAAACTCTTTTTCAATTAGCGATTTGTGGCCACCATTAAGTGCAAAGTTAGTTGCTATAACTTTAGCAAAATGTCGTTAATTCTTGCTGGTGGTAATACTACTGGGTAGAGGTAGGTAGAGTTAATTCCGTTCCGCAAAATCAATGTCTTTCGAAAAGGTTTTAACTTCGCTAAGACTTAGATAGGTAGTTATTTAATTTGTCGCAATTCATGCAACGTGTATCTAGGAAAATAAAAATAATAATAAATATAAAAAATAGGCTCTATTGCTAGGCTTTATTTTATTGCATTGCTGGTACAGGTCCTCCTCTCTCCTATTTCTTAAGAAACTTAAAGAAACAAAAAAAAATTAAAAAAAACAGGTTTCCGCCGGTAACGAGAGCAGGGTAAAGGAAATATAAAAAATATACTCCATTGCTAGGCTTTATTTGATTGCATTGCTAGTACAGGTCCTCCTTCCTCTTAATTTACTTATAAATTTCTTTTTTTTTATTGCCTTTGTTCTTGTGAGATTCTCTTCTTTTGCTTATTTTTCTAGACATGAACGTCTCCTGCACACTGGCTGTAAAATCGACTAAACGGGGAACATCACTGGCAAGACTTCTTTCACGGAGTTTTCTGGTACACAAAACATAGATACACCTACAATCTTGTTTTTTATTTTTTAAATAACGTCTGTTCTTTCATTTTAACCGTATTGGTATTATGGTATGGCTTTGTTGTAGAATACAGCCTTCTATGACCAGATTTTTTATTTAGAAAAACTTTGCCTCACGCTAGGAAATTCTCCTGTATCGTGGGTGTGTTTACAAACATTTAAACTAACATACACAAACAGCCAGACCCGGAACAACTATCTGTAGGCCATACAAATATCTGTTCCGTACGGGTGTATCGAACACGCGACACGCAGTGCAGCAGTCGATCGCTCAACCACTGCGCCAACCGTGCTGATTGAAAATGACTGTTCTCATAATTATTGTTAACCAACCTAAGGTCATGACTTTAAGTGCACCAGATTTTATCCAGTAGATGATAGATGATTGCAATAGATATCGCAAAATTTATATGTAAATCTTTTATGTATCTTTAAATGTAATCTATACAAATATCCCACACCAAAAATAAGTAATCGAAATATAAAAAGAGTCTGTGATTTTCAAAATAAGCCTTTCACTGAATGCAAATGAATCTCTGAAACTTTTTAACCGACTTTGTATTTTCAGTAAAAGTCCCATGACTTTTACTGGCAGACAGCTGATATAAGGACTAGCTTCAGCAACTTTTGTTTTAGAAAAGGAAAATTTGAAATTGTAAACAAAATCAGGTCTTCAAAAAGGATGTCATATTTTATAATAATTTCGCAAAAAGTTCGCGGGCAAGAGCTAGTAAATTTATAAAATAGGTGTGAGTGTCCCAAAACTTCAAACCCCATCATAACATAGACAGAACAAAATAACTTCATTAAACTTTCACCACAGCCCTCCGTGTCAAAACTCGAAATAAAATAGAAAAGAAAATAACCTCGCTAACTGATTGCTTCATCAACCCAAAAAGCAAAGAAACACGGAAACCGCGAATTATTTTCTTACTTTTAAACCGAAAAGTTTTTCTTATGACCCGGGAAAATTGGCCGTGATTAAGTTCAACGGTGGCTTTTAAAGCTAAAGGAGATCTTTGGGGTAATTGTGTAAAACATTCGTATTTTATTTATTTATTTACACAAATACTTGCCACACTTAAAATTTTGCACCAAAGCCAAATTATTTTGACAATTCTACAATATTCATTGCGTTGTTTACGTTGCTTTGTAAACGATTTTCTCGAACATATGAAGCAATGGATTACCTTCAAAATTATTCTTCAATATAAATTGTTACGAATCGATCGAGTTTCGTTACGAGTAGTCAGAAGCTAAAAGTCTGACATCCAGTCTTACCAAGGGGTATCGTATTACCCATTAGTTACTGGGTTGTGGAGGTCAGATAGGCAGTCGCTTCATGTAAAATACTGGTACTCAGCTGCATCCGGTTAGACTGGAAGCCGACCCCAAGATAGTTTGGTAAAAGGCTAGGCAGATGATGATGATGATAAAATTGTTACGCAACTGAGGTGCTGGTTTAATATTCGCATTATGTACACCAAGTTACAGCGAAAATCAACAATTCGTCACAACAGAACATCACAAAATCATTTAGTATTCGTGTACGGAACTAAAGTATAATAGAAACATAACATAAGCAGGGTGAAGGGTCAAAATAACCTCATTAACATAAGGGAGGCTGATTCGGTCTGTGGGTCACAGATAACTTTTGATAGGTACCTATAGTCGGGGAGCCAGTGATCCGTGCCAGTCAGAACAGGCGGGGATCTAGTCGAGTGTGACTTGTGCCGTGAGCTCGATCCTTCATAAGCACTTGGCTATAGAAAGGGACGTTTTCGCATTATTGGTAGTTTTGACATCTAACGCTGTTAATTTGAGCCTGTTTTCGGTTCGTAATTGCTTTCTTAGGATTATTGTTTCCTTGCTGTTTAATTAGTGGAAGAAATAAAAAAGTATTGTTATTAATAACATTTAACAAATTATCAATGACACTAGTAACGGGATATTTACCATGTTTATTATTTGTTAAGAGTTCCCGATATTTCGGCGCTGTTGCAAACGCCATGATCACGGATAAACAGTTCATCCGATATCAGATCCGGATATCAGTTTATCCGTGATCATGGCGTTTGCAACAGCGCCGAAATATCGGGAACTCATAACAAATGATAAACATGGTAAATATCCCGTTACTAGTGTTATTGATAGTGTTAGTGACCATGTCAGTTAAAAAATTTAACAAATTGTTCACTGAAAAGTTTTTTTAAAGACGTACTCCACACCCGGAATTTCACCTGTTTTATGAGAGACGTAGCGCAGCAGCCAATCGCTTAGCCACTGCGTCTACCTATCGAAGTCAATTGAAATTGTTTTACAAAGTTTTTATATTTATCCGAATCCATTCCATGAACGTATAAGCATCATCAAAATACCACGTACCAACTCCTGGGAATCAGGCCTCCTCTCTATGACAGGGACGAATTTCATGAATAAAGTACTTCGAAAAACAAAACTGAAGCAGTCCTTCCCGGAATACATCAAAGCAGTCCCAAAATATGTTATTTATAATTCTGAAACCCTAATCCACTGTCCGAGAAAGTAAATAAAACGGGTAAAAAACAAGTTTCATCTGCTAGAACATCACAAAGGAATCGCGAATGATGTCAGCACTCGCCTCACAAAATTCGCCAAACGAAGTTTCAAACTCAATTTGCATTTGGAATAGAAAAAAAACGACAATTGTTCTCAGAAAAAAAACTGGAAATCGAATGAGGAGAGAGAATCCGAGATAGCATATTTATTAATCGCATTTTACAATTTATTACGACATCTCAATGCCACCAGAGCGAGAAATCAAAAAATTATGGAACATAAAAGGATGGAATTCACGTAGAAATTGCTTATTAGAAATGAATAAAGAAAAGTCATGGTACAGTCCCTTTGTGCACAATGGTGCTCGACAAAGGTATAAATACATTTTTGAATGACAAAATTAGGTCATCGTGACCTTTTAGAAAACACAGCCGGTAATGTATTATAAATAATAACGTAACATCGCGCCTGTTTTTCCAAAGGGTTTGACAGAAGTGTAGTTGGAATATTTTATATCCTTGATAATATGTCTTCAAAAAATTAAATAAAAACGTTAAAACCCCCGACACAAGAAAACTCTAAAAAAGCAAAAAATAAATTAGTCCAAGCGTCGTCGTAGCGTCGGGGGTCCGCTTTGTTTTGAGCTTGTGCTTCCATGCTTTTTAAACTTATCTTATTTTTTCTTAGCCTTGACTATCCCACTTCTGGGCATAGACCTCATTTCTTCCACTTTTCTCAGTGTTGCGCCTCTTCTCGACAATTAACGAAAACAGGGAAAATTATAACTTTTAAAAAAATCGTGAGGCTAAAGGGGGAGGGGGTACGGTCGCCCCCCCTGGAGGTGCCCATGATGACAAGTTACAAGATTTCAAATTTCGAATCGATCCGACTTGTGGATGTGGTTTATATCCCTTCATCAACTAGAAAAGAGGTGATGATCTTCAAACGGCTGAGCAGATTTTCTTGAAACATAGCAAAGAACACCAACTTTTTCAAAATCAGTTCATTTATTCAGGAGCTACGATGCCACCGACTGACACACAGATTCACAGATACAGACGTCAAACTTATAACACCCCTCTTTTTTGGTCGGGTGTTAAAAAGGGCTCAATAATCTATCATTGCAGCCGTAACATTCAGTAGCATTATGATTAGCTGTTGCCATTATAAAAATATTACTTCCCTATTTGAATAGGATTATGTTAATAATTTCATGGGTTTTATATTGTTTGCACGATTCCCTTATTTTTTTTTTTTAATAAAGCTAGCCTAAGTTACCTCTTATAAGATCAGCTGACAGTAAAAGTCCCGCCAGATTCCGTCCAGCCATTTCGGAGATTAGCCAAACACAAGGAACAAACAGAAAGACAAAAAATTAAAAAAGTTTTTATACTCAAACGCAAACTCAAAGCATTTATTTCAATTAGACCATTACAGGCACTTTTGAAAGTCAAAAAACAAAAAAAATCGCGAAGCTACAGTCCCAGTCACAAGGCATAATAACTTATGAAAGTACTGTAGTTGCCCATTCCAAAGCGTAGATCTCTATGGAGAAGAATGGGCAAGAAACTCCATGGACACTCTTTTAAATCAAAATATGTTACAAAAATCTTGATTACATCATTCACTTTTATATAATTCGGTATAAAGCGAATATTTTGACATTACAAAAAGACTTTAATTTTATTCATTTGTATAGATAACAGTTGATCAGAGGGTAATCCTTCTCCTGTCATATGCGTAGTAGTTAGCATGCCTAAGTATTTGTAAATGAATAGAAGTTACATGATTACAATGGAGTGCTTCTCTCGCAAATGAAAAACACGCTTGCAAAGTGAAAGGCATTCTTTGTACGTATGGTGGGGGTCCCATAGACAGCGGTGCGGGAACAGGAAAGAAGATTTTATGAAGCTTCTTTTTTTAAAGAACATGAGACTTGGCACTTGACTTTTAAAAAAGATCATAATTTTTAATTTTCCGAAAATTACCCTTAAAGATGAAGTTCGAAAGTTAAAGTGCGTAAAGTTGAACTTCGAAAAGAAAAGTGCGAAATCAACGCGGTATAGAGCTAATTATTGATAAAAAAATCGAAAAAGAAAATAGTGCTTATTATTACATATTAGAAAATATTAAAATATGAGTAAAATGTTGACTAAAGTTTAAGCGGGGTCTTTTCCTCGAAATAGTTGAAGCTTTGATTTTCTCAAAACGTAATTCGAGGAAAATTGAAAGCAATACGCTCTTGCTGATAGGAAGAATTTAGAAATAATACCTATTTACTGTAGCCTCTTTATATAATGTGATGTTTATTAGAATATTAGAGAAAACAAGTTGTTTTTAAGAGTCAGTTATGTCTTCTGTAAGTGACGTACTACAAAAATTTGGATTGACTCAAGTTAGACGGCCATCGTCCAGCTGAGAAAAATAATTAGGAAATTGGAGCCGAACGGTCAGGTGCGTAGTACTCCCAACCGGTGTGAAGAAGAAGTATGTGAGGATCATGTTAGGTGGCAAATATCGTTCACCAGTTTCTATTTACCCCCATAGGCAAAAGACTTGAGTATACAGCAAGATTTTTTAGTCACCGTCCAAAAAATTTTTCTAGGTCTTATGTATCATTCAACAACTCCATTTTTGAAACAAAAACGATTTATGAAATTTTCATATTTTCATATGAAATCATTTTCTCGAAAAAATAATTCGCTCTGCCTGGTCACTAAGTTAAACGTTAAAAATACTACACTTGCCGCGCAAACATTCAATGGAAAGGGGGCTGCCAGCCCACGTAGTTAGCCAGCGTGTACCTACGCACGGCGCGGCGGTGTCCATGATATCTCAATATTTTTGTATTGAGTGATACTAAAAGAAAAAACACGTACTCAATGGTTTTCGCCAAAGATTAAAATGTCTAAATTTGGACGGTGACTAAAAAATCATGCTGTATATATGTACGGCTATTGGCAGCGGCGACCTCTCGCGTCCGGCCCTGGTTCAATCCATGGTCCGAAGCGAGAGGGAATGGGAATCCGTTGCCTCCTTCTGCGAAGCAGTCATGCTAGCGAAGGAGGTGGAGGAACGTGAGAGGGAGAGAGCCTCACGTCCCAGCCGCTGCGGGAGACGCCCCAGGCTTTGGGGGCCACCCAGTGGCCCCCAGCCACAGTAGGCGCGGGCCTGTGGACGGTGAGTAATGGGCAAGCTCATCGTCCGTCCGTCTTATGACGACAGGCCGTGTCGATGGCGCGTTCGTGTTGCACGTGCACCTCAAGGAGATGTCAGCAAATCGTAAGGGGTCCGAATTAGTTCCATTATTTTCAGATTCTTTTAAAATGGAACTAGTGATAACAAATTCAACATTAGTTCCATTATTTTCAGATTCTTTTAAAATGGAACTAGTGATTAAAAAAAACAGTCAGTAGTTCCATCATGGAACTGGTAATGGTACTAGTGACAACGAACCAGAGTGCCGATGCCTGCCAGGGCTGCGGGACTGTTCAAAAGAGATACTGTGGCCCTGGAACACAAAGGGCTAAGAAGGAACATGGATGGGTTTTAGTCAGTAAAAGTCTGACACTCTCTCCCGCTCCGCCCAGAGCAAGAGGGGTAATTTGATGATTTACAAAACGTAAAAAAAGCAAATATATGTAGGAAAATGGAAAGTGCCTCATCGCCATCACTGGGACCACAAACCCCGCCAGGAACATAGATAACTCCTCGAGCTTTGTACCAAATGACAATACGAGCACTTACAATAACTACGCAGTGCGTTTGTACACGCGTTTGCGGAAATGATGTATTCAAACAACGGGAAGACGCTAAGAATTTGTATGTGACAAACTTCCATAGGTCTTTATGGAGGAAGTGTTTATGTAGCTAGCTGGTTCATACAGTAGCATAGTTGTTGCATAGTTTACTCAGTACAAAAAGAACAGTAAGGTAATTAAGTAGCTAGCTGGTTAAACGGTACCTAATAAGGAAAATTTGTTGGAAATAAAACAGTAGATATAGACAGTGAAGAGACATCGATGCATCCTGTAATCAAACTTTTAATACAAGATTCTAGAAATGGATTAGCTTTTCCATACTTTTTAACCGCGCAGTTGTCGTTTTGTATGAGGCAGCTAGGTTCACTTGTAAAACTAAAATCTTGTACAGAATTTATGTTACATTGCATAATATTGGTTCAGCTTCATTAGGTAAGGTCAACCAAGCAAACATTCAAATTTTAACGGCAATTGCTCGATACGTAGTTTCAGAGTTGTGGCGATACTGGACCGAGACCTAGGTCCAGCATTGTATTTTGGCTGCATAATGATTAGATAAAACTATTGCCAAGTTTTGCCAAACTCAAGCGTAATCCTTTGTTACGGCATTGAACCCTGTATTTTCAAAAAAATCCTTACCAGTACCTACTCCGCTAATGATCCTTAGATTATCTTCATTTCATGCAAAACAAAAGGTCGGGTCAACCGAAAAGCCATCAAAACAATGGTATTTACTACAAAAGTGTCGCCGAAAGTAAAACGTTAGCAGGGGATGTTACGAGGGAACTTTGAACTTACACAATATCACTTAGTGGTACCTCGTGGTGTAGAGCGAGGATCAACGTTATTGGTGGAACTTCGACAGTAAAACGGAACGGATTAGCATTTTATTTATTTTGAATCCGACGGGATTGTAAGGGGGTGAAGGGGGAGTTTACGACCTCATTTTACATTCAAGTCAGCGGACCTGCGGACGAGTTACAACATTCGTGGACTTTGAAGTAATCAAGATGGTCTATCTATCTTTCTGCGTTGGCGAGGTGGGTTTTTAAAAGGAGTTTATTGAACGTGAGATTAGCTATGCTATGTTTTCGCCATGTTTCACTCGTAATTTTCAGCATGATGATCAAATGTATTTTGAATAATAGTAGCTTTATTCGCTAATTGCGAACATAGATCCACGATGAAGTGACAGTTAATCAGCGATAATGATGATGTAAAAGTGTTTGATTTTTCCATGTATGGATTGACATCATCATCTGCCTAGCCTTTTCCCAAACTATATTGGGGTCGGCTTCCAGTCTAACCGGATGCAGCTGAGTACCAGTATTTTACAAGAAGCGACTGCCTATCTGACCTCCACAACCCAGTAACTGGGTAATACGATACCTTTTGGTAAGACTGGATGTCAGACTTTGGCTTCTGACTACTCTAACGACTGTCAAAGCACGGCTTAACCTTAAAGATCGACCCTTGCGGCTGTTATTATTTAGCCACAAGCTCCTCCATGTATGAAATTGACATGAGCTACCGAAAAACCTTTAGAACATCGTTGTCCGAAATGCTTTGAATCAATATACTTTTTATCACTGCCTTCGCACCTATTATCCATCAGTTTTCAAATATCTTCTTACATACGTATAAAAAATATATGTATAATCAGTCAGAAAGTAGCGCTAGTGACTGAAAACTTGTGTGACATGAGATGCGGAAGAAATAGGAAAACGTCGTGAGTACAAGAGCTATAAGGGTAGAGGAAGACCAAAAAAACGATGGATGGGCTGTGTGAAGGATGATGATAGGGCTAGAAAAGGTGACTTCGGAGATGAAGAGTATAATAGAGAAGTATAGAGACATGCTGCGCCGACCCCTAATAAATTGGGAGAGGGGCAGGAGAATGATGATGTTTAAATCAGCCTATAATATTCCCAGTTGTGGGACACACGCAAGATGAAGTTACTTAGGTAAACAGGTATTTTTAAAAGAAAATTCGTACTGTAACTTTTAAACACTGATAGTAGGTAATCACAATGACAAAGCCAGCCAAGTTCACTTAATTCAAGGCCCCGAGATACAACCAGATCTAAATCTATTAATTACCACGAACCTAAAGGGAATTGTTGTGAATACATTGAATTAACGTTTGCTGTAATAATTCAGATAGATCCCACACTAATATTCATAGATGCATGAATTATGTGTATGGTTATGACTAAGTAGATTAACTTACAGTTTGGTTAACGATGAAATTCATGTGTTCAACGTCTTCAACCCACACTCAGAAGTGTTCATTAAATTAGTCCTAGTGAGTATTTAACGAAATAGCATTAAATCCGTTAATCAACGAAGCGTCTTAAAATCATCTTATCGATAACGCCTTAGTGTAGCCACATTTTAAAAAGAGTTGGACAATAAATTCCGAAAAAAAAATACATTTGTTAATTTATAACCATTTATTTTGTCTTGTGCGTCACCGGGCAGGAAAGTTTTGTATCGCGAATTTTAATTTTATCTGTATTCATTTACGTTATTGTAAGTATGGTAGTACCTATATCAGTGAAAATGTGAAAATAATAATATTCAACGACACACCTTGTGTAATCGAAGAACTTCCAATCGTATTTCTGTTTCAATGTCAATTTCACCTCCGATGAAAAGGCGATATTGGCACAATTACTTAAAAAGAGACTGGAAGACTAGAGAGAGAAGGATTCCATGGAACTCTTCTTCTATTCTTGAATTGAATATTTTTTTAAATGATCAGATTAATATCGTAAATACCGGTCCTAAGTACTTCTCAATATGTTCTGGTATAATCCACAAACTCAATAAAGTCTGCTAATTCAAACATTATTGCTTTTTAATAAACATTTAATGCGAAATCGAATACACGGGTAAAACTATAACCCCAAACGTAGATGTCAAAATCAGTAGTTAATTAGTTAAGCAAAGGTGTTGCTGTACCTAACTTTAATTGTCATTATGGGGCGCTAGTAAATCGTTACGAGTAGTCAGAAGCTAAAAGTCTGACATCCAGTCTTACCAGGTATCGTATTACCCAGTTACTGGGTTGTGGAGGTCAGATAGGCAGTCGCTTTATGTAAAATACTGGTACTCAGCTGCATCCGGTTAGACTGGAAGCCGACCCCAAGATAGTTTGGGAAAAGGCTAGGCAGATGATGATGATGGGCGCTAGTGAACCGTTAACTGACTCTGAGGGTGAACTTTTTTTTATTTTTTACTAAGGAGCAGCCTAAGTAACCATTAGGCGTCTCTGAGTGTGGCAGTTAGCTTGATAAATTTGGACACCAGACGTCTATTATTAGACCAGCGCGGAAGCTGGAGGTTTACTTTTACATATTCTTACTCTTACTCCGTTCTATGACGGGTGTAAGAAGAGCTCGTGGCTAAATATTACGATTCGAGCCAATCGTGCTGCTGTCCATGGACCGACTTTTACTAGTGAGCCGAGGTCGGTCCAGGGATGGGTGACCACTTCATCACTTTTCATTCATTCACACATTCGGGTCATTACTTTTCGAAACTTCTCCATGCTGGAATGCTATCCGCTTTCCAGCATGGAGAAGTTTATTTTGTTAAGTTGTTGGTGCCGGCTGTCATCGGTAGATATTTGACAGAATTACTGGTATAATAATTTTAGTAGGTAGGTTAGGTACCTATTTAAAATGGTTCCAAATTAAATATTCACATCAAAAACACTATTCCTGGATCTAGTTCAAAACGACACAGCCTAACAAACTTGCTAAAACAGATACCGTATATTATAGCTAATCTGTGTCGTTATCTTGAAAATTAGTGTAATGGCGGGCTAGTGTCGTTCCATTCCATTAATTACTAATTATCGATATCCCTACTTCCCTAGTAGCCTGAGCAATGGCTTCGTTACTGGCTAGGCGGCGCGTAATAAGTTAGCTGAAGAAATAATGTAATGAACGAAATCTTGGGGCTGGTTTTTAGGCTTGTCGGCTGTGCCTAATCGGCAGTTATGAAAAAAAGAAACAGCTAAGTAAAACAATAACATTTTCCATCTGTTGAAGAACTGAAACTTTATTCTGGATTTCTGATATTTATTTTGGATTAATTAAAATTCTGAACTTATTTGTTTTTTTTCCACCATTTTGTTTTTTCAATAAAATTTCATAAAACAATTTGTAAATTTTTTACCAACCTCGCCCGTCCTATACAAGCACCAAAACTTCCTTGACACACTGTAAGTAGGTACGTATGTTATTTTGTTTCTGTGTTCTATAGTTTGTGGCCACCATAAATTGTTCTTATACAATTTCTAAGCTAAGCTAAGCTTCTCTTAGTTGGCCATCAAAGCTAGCTAGCTATACCTTATTTATCCAAGAGAATTACCGGGTGTAACAGAAAGGGTATATACATACTTAAGGGTGTGCTACAGACCATCAAACTGAACATGATTCTCCATCGGACAAACATCGTAATAGTGAAAATATTATCTGCTCCCCATACAAAATTTCAATACCTATTCGACCCAAATGTATGGGGCAGCTGATATTTTTTTTGCTATTACGATGTTTGTCCGATGGAGAACCATGTTCAGTTTGATGGTCTGTATAGCACACCCATAAGTATGTATATACCCTTTCCGTTACACCCTGTATAAGGTACATGATACCTAAAACCTTCCTTAATCAATGGGATATTTCAGTCTCTAGCTATTTTCGTACCATTATCCTCAGTTCAATCACTCAACGCAACTTGTGCAAACTTAGACAATGGTAAGCTAGTCAAGAAACGCAACTATCTCAGACAGTAACTGAACTCAGACTTATCTAATATTATTAACATTTCTGAGCCAGACCCGAGCTTTCACAAGATACACAGAAGATCCGAGATCCTAACCCTAACGAAGTGACCCGAAACTTGAATTTGTACACACTAAGACAACGACGCCGACGGGACGGAAATTGTGCTCTGTTCAAAGATTAAATCGTCAAATATCAAGGCATAGAGGACTGCACTTAGCATGCCTAGCATGACCGCCGTAGAAACGGGCTATGTCGATGGAAGAATCGACAAACTGACACATTTTCATTTGTTATCTGTCATTATGTCGATTCTGCCGTTGACAAAACTCGTTTATACAGTGGTCATGCTACGCGTGCTGCAGAGGGCCTTACTGAGTAAAGAAATTTTCTCGTTTCTATTTCGTTAACATTTCTTTGAATAGCATCGGCCAAAAACCGGCCAAGTGCAAGTCGGACTCGCGCACCAAGGGTTCCGTACCATTATTTATAAAAAAGAGCAAAAAAGTAACTCTTTTCGTATGGGAGCTCCCCTTAAATATTTACTTTATTCTGTTTTTAATATTTGTTGTTATAGCGGCAACAAAAATATATAATCTGTAGAAATCACAACTGGCTAACTATCACGTTTCATGTGATACAGCCTGGTGACAGACGGACGGACGGACGGACGGCGAAGTCTCAGTAATAGGGTCCCGTTTGATCCTTTGGGTACGGAACCCTAAAAAGCAGTTAAAACCTAGTGGTATGACCGTCGGACTGCCAAGTCATAGTCTCCAGTTCGAACCCAAGACACGCAACTCTGATTTTTCAGATTCATGTGCGTATTGTATAATTATCACTTGTTTTCTGTGAAGGAAAACGTCGCAAGGAAACCAGCATGCCTGAGAGATATTTCTCGACGGCATGTAAAGCCAAGTTATCTATATATATGGCTCATGGGCGGCATAAAAACTCCAACACCAAGTTAGGCACGATAAGGAAAGAATAGTATTGTCCCACTCACTCGAGATAAAATCGTACCTATCGTATCATTCAAGAGAGCAGCGGTGGCCCAGTGTTGGCAGCCCCGACTTACGAACAGTAAGCCGTGAGTTCGAACCCAGGCAGGCGCATTACTTTGTGTAATTTATTTCATTACCGCTGCCCTCAAAAACGGTGAAGGAAAACATCGTGAGGAAACCGGCATGTTCTAGAACTAAAAATTCGAAGACATAATATGACATCTACCAACCCGCACTGGGCCCGCGTGGTGTACTACACCGACCACTCCCTCTCATAAAGAGGAGGCCTGTGTCCCAGCAGAGGGAACATTATAGGCTGATGATGTATCATCTAAGATGTGCAAGCTCACTCATATCAGTGTTCAGACCAAGGGTGTTATCTTCAGGTGTTCATTTTGAACTCTACTAAATGTATCCATCAGACCACGTATATAGAAAATAAAAATAAAAGATATATTTTTATTAAAAACGTCGCGCCAATCTAGGAATTTCTCCTGTATCGTGGGTGCGTTTACAAACATTTAAACTCGATTACACAAACAGCCAGACCCGGAACAACTATCTATAGGCCATACAAATATTTGTTCGGTGGGGGAAAATACAACACATTGTTTTATTAGCACACCTTAGCATAGAATATAACGCTAATCGATCCAATAAAGGTTAAACTCTTCATCACACGCAAGTGAATTGTTCATTTATCGTTCAATACAAGAGAAGAAAAACCAGTGGCATATGAAAACGCAGCAATAAAGGGGCCATTTAGTAGCACCTACTCACATTCAACATTCGCTATTCACCGGAGCATAATATGGACTCATCATTATTTTCGTATTGTTGCGTTTATGTGTATGTGTAATTCCAGAGATGAATGAAATATTTGAATAATATCTAGGTATTTTTCGTTGTTAAACAAGCTTGCGTTTCGTAAAGAGTTACATAAATGAAAGAATCCTGAACGGATCCAGTTGTGGATATTCTGATTCGGTGCAGAGATTATAAGTGTGCTTTGATCGCAATTTGGATTCTGTTTGTTAGTAGTTTAATCCCTTGGTACCCGGAATTTCCAACTCAATACACACTGTATTTGCTTCGTTACAAGATACCTTCTAGTTAAATTATCATTAACATTAATAGATATTTTAGAGTAGATTTAATGATAGAATCCTGATATTCAATTTCATCAACTGGTCTTTGACATAGCATGGAAATTGATAGATGCTCACGGAAATAGAAATAGCCAACGGGAAACGTCACAGCTTCAAAGAATTCATAACGAAGTTTAAATCCAGTCGTTTCGTTTTTCTGCAACGACTTTAAAAGGGATTGACATGAACTTTTCGGTAGACGAGGTTAATAGCATGACAATTGACAGGGGGGAATGGAAGAAAGAAGTGCACCAACCCCAGGTGACATGAGACAAGGGCAGCAAGGGGATGTTAATCCTATACATGTTGTAGGTACTTTTTTGTCATAGTATGTCATAATGTCCCGGTAAATTTATGTTTTTATGCTAATTTAATATTTGGGTTATACTTATGTTTAATGTCAATTTTAATTCTTTCTCTTCTAAGCGTGTCGATGACAGACTGAATCTAGATTAGATTGAGCTGGCCCAACATTTGGCAACGATTTTGTTTCCGCGTCAGCTCCTGGGAAGTACTACGTACAAGCAATGGGACAGGTAGGACACGATATCATAAGGTTCTTATTTATAATTTTTACTTGCAATTTTAACTTCAGTATGTTGGCATAACTTTTTGCTATAAATAAAATGTTGCATCTAAGCCGGACAGGTGATCTGTCCCTCAGGAACTTTCTACTTCAGATACCTTATATCTATAATAAAAACATATATTCTTTTTCTGTTGTCTAAAGTTGTGACCGCAAATAAACCCTTTTTTATAAGATTATGCTTATGTGAAGCAACCTGCCATTCTTGATGTCCAGATCATCAGAGATTTATGATTATGATAGTTACTGCTGATAGAATATACCTTCCCTATCTTATCTACAAAATATTGGCCCGCTTTCTACAACCAGAGTATTCAGTGCTTTCACCTTCAGCACAAAATACTAGTTCTATACCGACCCCACGTTATTCACACCACAACCTTAGTTCGGCCGACACAATAAAGTGATTATTTACCAGTTGCTGAGCGCAACAATGTCCGCCCCGACATGCGGACACAAAGGTCCTGTCTATCTATACGTATCGTCATTTATCATCGGTATTGATAACCTTGATAGCCGATGTCTATACCCGGGTCACAGTGTAATAACCAGTGAAACAATTAGGCCGTTTTCACGAAAAAAAAACGGGCACTACACATAATTTATAATGTGGTTCTTCTAGCAAAACAGACAGATGTGTTGCTGGGACGTTTTGGAGAATAATTGTCTTGTCTAATTGACGTTCAACAAAAAAAAAAAAAAAAAAAATACAAACATCCGAATTGAGAACCTACTCCTTTTTTAGAAGTCGGTTAAAAAGAGTTGATCTTCAGTCTAGTTTGAATAAATGACTTTTGATTGGTTTTTGTGGGTTTTTTTTTTTTGACATAGATAACTCTGCCCTTGAGTTTATTTGTGGTATTGTTTCTCAAACACTGAGACACTTAACTATCGTGTCCTATCTTTCCTGTTGTCTGCCTTCATTACAGAAACTGAAGGACGCTACTAAAGATGCCATAAGTTTGAAAAAAAAAATGGGCTGATTCAATTTAGACCACCACCGTCACGATAAGAAGAAGGCGCGAATTACTGAACGAGTGAACCCGACTAGCTACCTACTCACCTGAAGCATGCTTTTTGTAACTAAAAGCGTTACACTTTTTAAGTGAAAACTTCTTTAAACGCGTTGAGCGATTTTTGGTAAGGGAAAAAACTATGGGTTCGCATCACCGATGACCTCGACATGCTTGTGACATATTGCGCCAGTACTTAGTATAGCGGCCTGTGTACTGTCATACTGTGTACAGATTTAAAAAATCCAAAAAAAAAACATAGCAATTCCATTGTTTTGAGTTTTCACTTCTGTTGGTCTCCAGTCCGAGGTATTCCACACCTTAAGACTGAGGTAGTCTTATTATTGTTTATTTTAAGTCTTGTTATTGTTTATCTTAAGTGTACTTAACCAACTTCGAGGTCAAGCGTGAACTTTTTCAAATAGAAGTCATTTGTTTCGCGTATCGACATAACTAGGGAATTATTCTTAGGTTTCATGTAAACGCTTTGCATGTCGTGTGTGATTCAATTCCAACCGTTTGTTTTCAGTTGATATACTGCGTGTTGTATCCAATATGTCTACTGTGCCCGGGTAGAGCATGAATTTGCCTGTTAATAGAATTGAATAGAATGTTGTTGCTGAAACGAAAGCGGGAGGGAGTAAATGGTTTAGATAGAGATTCCTGTTCAATGCAAAGTTGTAACATCATTGCTGGGATGAATGAAGAATGAGATTTTTGTTTTCAGTGTTTCCAATTACATTATTATTAGGGCACAAGTTCAATGGTTTGAAACCAGGTGATTTCCATGGAAACAAGCAGAATCTGCGTGGTGGATTATATCCTCTCATAGAAAAGTCTGAGTCTAAGCAAACAGCATCAACAGCCTAGCCTAGCCTCAACTATATTGGGGTCGGCTTCTAGTCTAACCAGGTGCAGCTATTTACTTCTCCTTACCTCCACAACCCAGTTACCACTACGTAATACCCCCTCCCGCCCTTGATAAGACTGGTTGGCCAACTTTAAGGCCAATGACGGCCTACTTTTTATGACCACGACTGTCAAAGATGTACAAATGACAGCCGGGACCAACAACTTACGGCACGGAGGAAACTTGGAATGTAATTGGTGGTCGACGTTTAATAAACTTTTTTAAACCATTATATAAACTAATATCTACATTCTATGCCATAAATTCATATTCTACTGCACATCCGACATTCTACGTACAAAGTAATTTATTATCACACGTACCTAATGTAACGTCTAGTAATATGCAACGCTTATTTCTAAACCGCGTTCACGATGTAGTTTCCAAATATGTAAACAAATGAGAGTTTTTGGAAAATCAACTCTAAAACACACTCATAAAGTTCAGTTTTCATTACAAATTGGAATATTTTTATGACGTGCCTTCCGTACTTTGCAACATTAACATAACATCGCGCGGTTAATTCTCATATGGTTAGGCAGAGGTGTACCTAGCGCACCCACATTAGAATATATAGAATAGAATTTTATTTTTGCAAATATGGGTACAACAAGCACATTTAAAAATCAAAACCAAATCATTTATTTGCCTAAAAAAGGTACAAAGGTTGGTAAAATGTACAAAATTGTTCTCTTATTCTGCCTTTAATTTCGGCGTGCAAAAATAAAATAAGTTGCAAATTTTATTTAAATTATTTATTGTTGAAAATCATGCAGTTATTAAACAGACAACATTTTCCCAGAGTTATTTATGTTCAAGTCCCATGTAGGTAAAAGGGGGCGAGTCCATTGCCATGAACCAAGAACGAGTCCAGACTCCATGGCTGCTACAGCGAAATTCTCCCACTCGACACTTTGCCCGGTCTTAAAAATCGAACCCCTCAGACTTAACAGTAACGCTTGCAACCGTGGAAATAACAGCAATTGGAAACAAGAGAAATTCAGGAATTTCTAAGTAGCAACCATGGGTTCTGGATTCAATGACATGGTGGTGACACTGGACACGGTGGCAAAAAAAAACTGAATCAATGAAACAAAAGACACCGACTTCTGGAGCTAGAGTGCTCTTTCGCTTTTTTGTGGTTTTGAAGTCGGTTTTTTTTTGCAATAATGTTTTTTGTCAACAGTAACCGAAACCGAAATAACAGCGATTGGAAACAAGGATTTTAATAGACTTTACACCCTACAGCCCGGGGTAGGGAGCGTAATTTATGTTCAATACTGAGACTGGAGACTCTGCGCCACTTCTTGTGATAACTTTATTACTTGAGACGGAAGATAAATACGGCTTTCCAGTAGAAGGAAATCTCAAACGTAAAAATTACGTACCAAGCATCAAAAAAGGTAAGGCCTTTATATTCTACAAGGAAAATATTTTCCACATGAGGTAGTGGTAAAATCAAGCTAAATGTATTTCTCACACCATAATAAATTGTCTGCAACTAATTCTAACGGTTCAAAAACTATACCTGTTTTTAATTTAATAATTATTTACCCAACTTAAAATAAAACCAAGCGCACAATAAACAATATAACCTAACTTTAATCAGATAATAACAAACTTACTTTTATTATTTATCACAACCCTTACTTACCCACACTATTCATTACTATAAACTAATATCGTATCTTTTATGTTAGATATATGGTTTTTCCATTCTATTATTTATTATTATTTTTAATTAATGAACATTAAACGTGAATCGTGAAACGTGAATGGTTCTGTATGGTGTCGGACGTAAAAAATAGCACCATCCCATATCTTCCCGTGGGTGTCGTAAGAGGCGACTAAGAAACTTGCCAGAGAATGGGCAGCAGCGTTCTCTGTGCTTTTGTGCCAAGCGTGGCGATTATGGCAAAACCCCCCATGTTATGTCAATGTGGCGACACTTGGGGGAGGCCTATGTCCAGCAGTGGACGTTAAAAGGGCTGAAATTATGATGATGAAACGTGAATCTTTTCCTTTCTGTATAAAATCAGCCAATTTCCGTAATACAATACAATACAATGCTATATTTCAGGCAACAAAGGCCCTTATAACACAATACATATTTTAGTAAGCATAAAAACAATAACTAATTCCAAGATATTGCAACTAGTGACAGAAATATAGAAATATCGTCTATAACTCATAATTTAGCGACCCATTCGGGAACCCTATGTCCTTTGGGCATTATAATGAAATCATGGTATTTTTTCGAATTATTTCTTAATTTGACGCCATCTATATTAAAACTTCTGTACTATTACAATTGGAGACCCTGTATACTGAAATGACAAACCTCTGTCATTAAAAACCTGAAAATGTTCTAAATGAATATTGATCACTGGCTAGTGGCGCCATCTACTCACTGTGATACAAACTTTATAAGTACAGCATGTTGAGTGTTGAATTCAGTACAAAGATGTTCACATAGATGTCTCTTAAATAAGCTTGCAGCCATTAAATCTTAGTTAAGACAATAAAAATAATGAAATTTTGGATTAAGTTTCTATTATCTAACAAAAACAATGTCATCGTCATCATAATCAGCCTATAATGTTCCCACTGCTGGGACACAGGCCTACACCTATGAGAGGGAGTGGGCTGTAATCCACCACGAGGGCCCAGTTCGGGTTGGTAGATGTCACATGTCTTGGAATTTTTAGTTCTAGGACATGCCGGTTTCCTTATAATGTTTTCCCTCACCGTTTTTGAGGGCAGCGGTGATGAATTAAATTACACAAAGTAATTCGCCTGTCTGGGTTCGAACCCACGCCTTACTGCTCTCTCTGCGAAAACAATGCAACTAAACGTTTTTGTGGCATTTTCTGAAAATTTACTAATTATATTGGTAAAAAAAAAATCATGTATCCCTGAAACACACATCAACGCGAACGAAGTCGCTAATAAAGCTAGGGTAAAAAAAGCAATATGTTGTTAGGCTTACCCCGTCACGTGAAAAGAAGTTTACGCCTAAAACCTTCATCACCAGCTCCCACGTGACCAGCCATATTGCAAAACTCTTATTACTTCCCCTTAAGGCAAACGAGGTGATAATAAATAAATAAAACGAAAGAGTTGCGTCATTAATCACGTTGTATTTCCAAAAGGGTAGCAATCCCCCTCGCAATTTGACAGGTATTTCCAGGAATCACGTGTTCCAAAAACGTGGAGCTGTTTTAATAAACTTGTATAATGTTGAAAAGTTTTTCTATTACCTAAAGAATAAATTCGCAACATTTTCAAAGTTTGTGGGTTCTTGATTTTTGTTTCTGTCAGAGTAAATTATTTCAAAACGTCACGTGCCTTTCAGGGAATCTTACAATAGGTTTTGTTTAACAGCGGGCTTTTGCAAGTTTTTATATGGTCACCCTAAAATAATCTCTGACGTCAATGTTGAAATTAAGAGGGTTTACACTTTACGATATTTAATGCAAACTTTGAAGTCCTTATTTTCCGAAATGACTGAACTGATTTTTATGAAACTTAATACGCATAAGCAGTATACATAGGTCTAAAAAGTTACTAAAAAACACTTTCGAAATGTCTGTAAAAAAAAAGATTATTGGAAATTTATGTTTCTATAGATAATTTATGATCGGTCTAATTTGGCTGTAACGGTGTCCTGCCTGTTCGCCGAAAATTGTTTGCCAGATTTTCACTTGCTTTTCACTTTGACAACTAACGATTAGCAAAATGTTTGTATGAAAACATTTTATTTGGTAGAATTATTGTTAAGCTGATTATTATAATGACATAAAACGTTTGGGATATTTATGATCATTTGTCAAACATACCGTTTTTAAAACAACCTAAAAATTCCAATGTAGCCCCACTGATTCTATATGTGTGTACTGTTACTTTTGCTACCAGGATTTGAAAGAATTTGGATGCAAGAGCGAGCGAAGCGAGCTCTGGACTTGGGGCACCCCGACTCGGACAGGTTAGGTTCGAAGGAGAAGGTGGGGTCTAGTGAGCGAGCGGAACGAGCGAACTAAGACCCCGACATCCCCTTCGTGTTAGGTTACTGTAAAGCCTGCAGACAGAAATAGGAGCCCCTAGCTGGAGCTACGTCGACTACGCTTTTTAGGCAAATATAAAATGTTTTGAGGTTAGGTTTCAATAATTGCTTTTTCTCAAGAACGATGCATTACCTTTTAATGGGAGTGGTGCCAGAGGAATTATGAAAAGCAGACCAAACATACAGATGGTAAGTGTTAGGTTGGGAAATAAAACAAAATTATATGATAAGTTAGCAAATGATTATTCGGTGAAATAAAATTCTGCGAAACGTTGGTTGGCGAGTGAAAATCTGGTAAACTATTTTGGTCGAAAAGGCAGAGAACCAGTTGTAACACTATTTTTCGTAACGTAAGTTTTTTTGTAACTTTTTAGACTTAAGTATCCTGCTTATGCGTATGAAGTTTCATTGTTTCGTAAGGCGTAAACACTCTTAATCATAGGAGCATCGCTAGAAATCGTGAATGTGAAATCGGTAGACCATACTTAAATCTATAAAATGGTAGATTGATTTGAATTTCAAAATATGGGCTTTTTACTAAATGCATTTTATCACAAAAGTATTTACGGTACTTACAACAAATTTTTGTCTGTCTGTTTGTTCCAGCTCGTCTCCGAAACGAGTGGACTGATTTTGACGGGATTTTAACTGGCAGATAGATAATTTTAAATGTGAACTAATTGTTAAGAAGTAAATACATCTGTAAATTAAACCTACTTTTAGATTAACTAAAACTAAATATTTACCACAACAAAAAATACTAGTGTAAATAAATTCGTAATTTAATAAACAACAGGACGCGTAGGCGTCGAAGTACTCATTATAAGGTTTATAAGATAACTTAGGCTTTTATTATACAAGGTGTTGTTTTGCATCCTCGTCAAAATTCAAGACGTTGTCACACAAGACATAAATAATCTTTGAAATTTCAGTACAGTCAGTCGCAGCATTACCTGACCCATTTTCCTCTTTTTTGCTTTGTGAGATGGGTCAGGTAATGTTGCGGAGCACTGTACCTAGTTTATTATTAATTAACGCTGATTTTTTGGTTGTTTATGTTTGTCGGTATTTCAAAAGAACCCCCTTAACGAGGTTTAGGGAATAAGAAATTATTGAATGATTGTTTATATTTGTGGAAGCGCGGTCATATGGTGAGAATCGGACAGTGTAAACCACCCGCGTTTAAAACACGGGTGGTTGACACTTACCGATTTCCATAAATAAGAAAAATAAAATTACCTACCCATTTAATTATTGATTCCGGACGAGAATCATTAGCATAGTTACCTACCTGAATTTGCATCCTCGTCAACGAGGATGCAAAACAACAACTTGTATAAAAAATTTAAAAAAAAAACCCCGACATAAAAACCCCCGACACAAACCTCTAAAAAACCAAAAATAAATTGATCTAAGCGTCGTAGCGTCGGGGGTCCGCTTTGTTTTATGTTTGTACTAAACGGTTTTCTAAGCGGTCCCCCGACGCTACGACGCTTAGTTTAATTTATTTTTGTTTTTTTAGAGGTTTGTGTCGGGAGTTTTTTAAATTTTTAATTATTTTTTTTCATGCTTTTTAAACTTATATATTATTTTCTTAGCCTTGACTGCCTCACTCCTGGGCAAAGGCTTTCCCCCATTCCTTCCAATTTTCACGTTGTTGCGCCTTAAATCTCGCTAATTAACGAAAACAAAGAAAGTTATAAATTTAAAAAAAACTATCATTTAGGGGGAGGGGGTGTGCAGTCACCCCCCTTCGGCAATGTCCATGGTGACAAGTGACAAGATTTTAAATTTCAAATCGACTAGACTTGTGGAAGTTGTTTATTTCCCGTCATCAACTAGAAAAGAGGTGATGATCTTCAAACAGCTGAGCAGATTTTCTCGAAACATAGCTAAGAACTCTCTCGATTAAAATACCTTTCAAACTAAACCAATTTTATCAAAATCGGTTCATCCGTTTAGGAGCTACGATGCCACAGACAGACACACAGATACACACGTCAAACTTATAACACCCATCTTTTTTGGTCGGGGGTTAAAAAGTATTAGGGTTAAGTGCAAAAAGAAAAAAAACTTACAAACAAAATCCGACTCAAACAGGGTTTTAATATTTTTTTAATAATTTCACGCAGACAAAGGCCGCAGCAACAGCTATTTTTAGTAAAATCAGGTCAAATTAATTTATACTATTCCTAAAAGTAGATAAAATCCAAATTACATCTAATTATAATAAATAAGCGCGTTACTAAGAAAAGTTTCGATGTTCTCTATTAAAATTAACTGGAACTACAAGACACACTATCACAAGCTGATAAAATATTTTTTCAAAAGGTTAGGGTACTAAAGTAGATAAATAATATAATCGGTGTGACCTTTACTCTAAACCCAATCACGTGCCGAAAACTTCACAAAACATCGGGTAGCAAAACGTTGTTTCATAAACATGTGCCGAATTTATGAACCCAAAACATTTGCCAAGGGATTTTTTTATAAACGAAGTATTAGAACTGACTATTAGGTTCATTTTTCTTTCATTAAGCATCATCTCATCATTCTTTCTGGTGTTAAATTTTCCAAACCGCTGTGACTGTATACTTAGTACAGTCACATTCAAAATTACCTGCGTAGTTGGTCGCAGGGCGCTTGCGCGGGTCGATCGACCCATGTCTCCGTCAGCTTGCTCTCATTCGCCCGGTATCAACCAATTCGGTGAGTACGAAAAATTTTACCCGTGTACGGACTATGTGATCGAATTCCATTAAAAAGACGCTTAAAAAGGAGTGCATGTATCTTGCGGTGGCGCTAATCATAATAATAGCAAGTTTGGTCAGATTACATGTAAGTCATTTTTGAATATTAAGCTGAGACTCTTTGCTTACTGTCTATTTCTGATGTCCCTTACACTGAAGTTCAAGGCACGCATTAATCTTCTTACTTCCCAAGGATGCTCTTAGTACCTGTTATCGATTTCTGCTTATCATTTTTGCACGCACTTATGGCAAAATGTCAAGCCACGCAGTCAACTGAAAGTTAATATTATGAATACGTCACAATATGTGACATTGATAAGGCATACTTGTGTAACTGATATTTAAAGTGAAACCTTCGGAATTTCAGTTCACATTTTTTTTATATTTATATTGTAAATAGATCTAAATATATATATTTTTTATAAATATTTATATCGATTTAATTACCTAAATTATTCAAAATTGTTATCAAAATGTTGTAAGTGTTTTAAAAACAAATAATTTAGAGTATTCAATCATGTGAAATTGAACAAACCACATGTTGCTTGCTACCGTAAGCCACGTTGACGTAACTACGTAGCATGCGCATTACGTCTTCTCACAGATGCATTTTGTGCTGACTGTACGGAAATATCAGAACAACTATTGGATTCGTATCAGTAACTTAGTCTCTAAAAAATATAATAAGTAATTTTTTTTTTGGGTGTCGGTTTTTTTTTTGGGAGGAAATAAGCGCATGGTGTTTTGTTATGTTAAATTTTGTGTGAGTTTCGTCTGTGGATACCATAATGTTGTTTTCAGGTTTTCACCATATGTTGCACAAAAATTATCAAAGCACATGCTTAGTTTGAGAGACAATTAATTTCACTCGTCGAAATTAAAATTGACTCTCTTTTACTGTAAAATACTTACTCGGTTCGAATTTCAAATTCGAGAACTTGCCTTGAGGGCCACGTCACATTTTTGCGTCGTCCATGCGTCTTTTTAACACGTAGACAGATTAATTTAGCAATAACGGCAGTCCGTTATTGCTTATTAATGAGTTAAAAACACTTGTTTAGTTATTGTTTGAATAACCTAAAGCATCGTTATGGTACAAAATACCGCCCGCCCGCCATAAACAAAATGGACGTGCAGAAGGGAAAACAAAAAATGGGCATTTTTCTATGAACTGTGGGTATAAACCAACAGAATTCAAATATATTTCAAATAGTGGTTTACTCGTAGAATTAGGACTTCACTTCTTTTTATAAAACATGTACCTACCAGGGGAGCAGATTTGAAATAATATTTCTAGAGCATCATATTTCTGTGGCACTTTTCTGTATTTTGCCAAAGATTTCACCTATTAAAACTAATAATAAAGTAGTAAAACAGGGAGGTACCGTAACACAACCTCTACAGCCCATAGTCCTCAGGACTTCGCAGGCCCAACTCGGAGTAATTACTGTGAGCTTAGCTTCAGGACAATGTTTTCAACAAGATCTACTTTATTAACAAATGACTGTTGTAGTCAAATTTTCGACAAAATACAGGAAATTACAACAAATTAAATTGGCAGTTGCTCTGCTCTCCGGACACTTCAATACTTGTCTCAATAATATGAATTGTAGAACTAATTATGAGCTATGATTTATGACATTTTGAGTTATGTTGGACTTACACCTATTTGACCAAGACACTTTTTAACATACTCTTTTTTGTCGCTTTTTTGTCCAATAAAGCCTAAACACTTTTCCCACAGCTTCTCTTTTGCTCACAGCGGCAGTATAGATATTCATATCCAACACGTTTAAAACAGACTGAACTTTAATTATGTAGGTACTACAGATATTACTACATGGTTGTTATGGAGATTAAGAGAAGGTAGGTCATCATTCTCTTGCCCTTATCCCAATTTATTTGAGGTCGGCGCAGCATGTCTTCTTCTTCCATACTTCCCTATTACTTGTCATCTCATGAGACACCTCTTTTCTTGTCATATCATCCTTAACATTAGTCCATCCATCGTTTCTTTGATCTTCCTAAACTCAGTATAAATGTGGATGGGTATAAACCCATCCACATTTATACTTAAAACTTTCCTCTCGACATTTTCCTCATTCCTCCGTAGATGACGACAAAAAATATATGTATGTACACTACTAATTAACGGTTGTACCGGTTGATTAATAAAAATCAAATGTTTACTCCCAACGGTAACAAGACGCATGCGATAAAAACTTGCCCTAGGTCCTTTATTTTAGGGAGAGATTTCAAGGTCGCGCCTGCGCGCTGGACTTAGGCTTATAACATCATTGTAAGCAACTGTAGACTCTATTCCACGGTTACTAAGCTCAATATTGTGCGGGAACTTATTTTCAATCATAAACTTGGTTTGAATCGTGCTGTCATGCGTGAACCAATGACGTCACCAAATGCAACCCACACTGATATGAATTATGAGCAAATATAATATTTTATACCATTACCTTTAAAAGCGTTTACACCTTACGGCATTTCATACAAACTTTCAAGTCCTGATTTTCCGAAATGACTGAACTGATTTCATTAAACTTCATGCGCATAAGCAGGATTAATACATGGACAATATTAAAAACAACTACATAAAACCATAATAAGTCTTAGCGGCCTAATTGAAATAAAAGTTCGACTTTGATTTAACTTTGCAAAATAATTCCTTTATATCGTTTTTAGTCCGTATGGTACGAACGTAGACAACAATTACACACGTAGGCGGCGTAGCGCTACGGAAAGTGCTACGCCTGAGATAATTTCAACGACCGCTGGGTTTTTTATTGCACTTACAAGAAACTTCGCATACATTACAGGCACGTTTAAAAAGTCAGCCCCTTTCTTGTCCGGAGTGTCGTTTATGGAAAAGAATTTCCGATTAATAAAATAAACTCATATATTGATACCTACATTAAATATTTAAAAATGGATACGCTTGTCACGTCGCGAATTAATATTCATAGCAAAAACTTAATATTTAATTTAAAAAAAAAATACTAATTACACAGGATGGTTAGGCGTCCAAATACTCCTCCCCAAATAACTGTCATCTGGAAACGTCGTGCCCAGAACACGTTGCCACGTTGAATGGCAATGCTAATTTTTTGGCCAAAGAATGAGCTAGCCCTATGGTCACGCGTCAACCAGTCGGCGAGAATTCCTTAAAAAGGAGACGCGCACTTGAGCCCTGCAAATAAACTTACCTATAGGAATATTTAGTTTTTCTGTATCTCAAACAAATTTGAAAGTTAAAAAGCCGCAATTTAATTAAATAAGTTATTTCTTCTAACACTTTTGCTCGACATTGAACTTAACGAGCTCCTCCTGTGACAGACAGTCACAAATAATAACAGCCGTACTATCTTCAAGGTTAAGCCGTGCTTGCCGAGGTTAGTCCGTGGATGAGTGACCATCTTTACATACCAAATTTCCTCCGTGCCACGGAAAGCACGGTAAGCCGTTGGTCCCGGCTGTCATTTGTAGATCTTTAGCAGTCGTTACGAGTAGTCAGTAGCCGAAAGATTGACATCCAGTCTTTCCAAGGGGTATCGTATTATCCAGTTAGTTGTGGAGGTCAGAAAGGCACTCGCTTCATGTAAAATACTGATACTCAGCATCCGGTTAGACTGGAAGCCGACCCCTACAAAGTTTGGGAAAAGGCTATGCAAATGATGATGTGACAGACGGTCACAGGTTCATGAGTTTTATGCCTATTTGATGATTGTGTTACACTCCGTTATGAAGACCTCTTTAATTTTTGCTCTGCATATCATTGTCATCATTTCAATGATTCTATCATCATGCAAAAGATGTTAGTGACTATAAAATACAAAGAATGCCTTTTGGGCAGCAGTAGAATTTTTAAATCCCTTTTTTTTTGCATTAAAAAAAATAATACATCATCATATGCCTAGCCTTTTCCCAAACTATCTTGGGGTCGGCTTCCAGTCTAACCGGATGCAGCTGAGTACTAGTATTTTACATGAAGCGACTGCCTATCTGACCTCCACAACCCAGTAACTGGGTAATACGATACCCCTTGGTAAGACTGGATGTCAGACTTTTAGCTTCTGACTACTCGTAACGACTGTCAAAGATCTACCAATGACAGCCGGGACCAACGGCTTAACGTGCTTTCCGAGGCACGGAGGAAACTCGATATGTAATTATGGTCACCCATCCACAGACCAACCTCGGCAAGCACGGCTTAACCTTAAAGATCGACCTGGGCAGCTGTTATTATTTAGCCACGAGCTCCTCAAAAAATAATAATACACAAATCTTAATTAACTCCATCCAATACCTATATTTCGACGTTTTTCGTCACACTTCACTCTCGAGTAGTGCTTATTTTGGCATTTTAATGTTATTTTACACCTTCCCTTATGACTGAAAATCTGCGTAATAATAACTGCTAATTAGTTCTTTCAATATCACCTTTCCCCAGTTATAAAGCATTCAACCAATCACGCGCTTGCGCTCTCGTCACGGGCCTCTAACACAACAACAAACAACATCGAATGTTATGAAACAGCAATAAGGTTCAATATTGTACGTAGACGTCAAACGCATCCTCATATCTCCATCCCCTTGCACTGAGTCGGCTTGGCCGTGCAACAGTTCCGCGCGCCTCTCAGTCCTGGACGGACCCCGGATCCTGTAAACAAAACGGGACCTTATTTTCTGAGAAATTAAGTTCAAATCAGATCGCTTTTTCGTGAAAATTATTTTAAATGTCGCATTTTGAAAAACTTCATGATGATGAAGGTCTATATCGGTTTTTAAATTTGAGACCGTTTCTCTACGTCATAATTTTGCTCTGCGTTTTTTTCTTACTGCATATATTGCTTATTCTTTTAAAAACCCTGAGAGATTTTCTCGCAGCTGTTTTGGCTTGGTTGGGTTAACTTAAGAAATAACCCATAAAACTTGTAAAATTTTCTTATATTTTGATTGTTCGGATTCATTTCTTAAAATGTGCATTCACTACCTTAAACCGCGTAAAATTCTGACTGATACTTCCGGGAACTCGCATTTTAGACCTTCAGAACCCAAAAAGTGAGTATTCATTTTATTTCTATCTATCAAAATATCAAAATATATATTATCATATGTAAACAATCACGACGTTGATTAACTAGTTAACTAGTTATTAAACTAGTTATTCAATAGCACGTGCCTCAGCTAATCACTGACGAGAAACAGTCTACTGTCAGGCTACTGTCAACTGTGAAACCAGAAGTTTGACAGTTTGCTACAGTTACGGGACTATTTGACACGTGTCATTTTGTTTTTCCTTGCTTTGTTTAAAGGTATTTTTTTTTTATGGGAGAAGGGAGACAAGTTTTTAATTCCGTGCCAAATTGTTTTTTAAACCATCTACGCGATTTTAGTGGAAACCCTTTAAAAATATCACAAAAAGTTCACAGTGTAATACAATTTCTTTTATATCATTAAAGTGGATATTATTACCAATGGGTACTACATCCGTACCCTATTCACGCATTTCTTGTCAAATGACATTGACAATAACAGGAATAAATTGACTCGCAAAAATTAACAACATATCACTAATTAATTATGATTTTAAAATTCCGGTTATGTGTAATCTTTTGTTTATTTACTATAATAAATGAGTTACTTTTTAATATAATAATAATAATATGAATATTAAACCAATTAAACACACGTTAAAACACAATTGTAGACCTTTGACAGTCGTTACCGGCAGTCAGTGGCCCGACAAAGTCTGACAACCAGTCTTACCAAGGGATATCGTATTATCTAGTACTGACTGGGTTGTGGAGGTCAGGTAGGCGATCGCTCCATGTAAAATGCTGATATTCAGCTGCATCCGGTTAGACTGGAAGCCGACCCCAATTTAGTTGGGAAAAAAGCGAGGCAGATGATGATGATGAATAAAATCAAGTGGACGGCAAAAAAAATCTTTATTAATACCTCTGCCTAGATACTTAGAATAAGCTCTTGTTACTGACTTATTTTCCCTGTTTTAGCCTTATTGGTAATCTAACTAAGACAGCTATTACTTCATTTCCGATCGAATAAATAAATACAATTTTATTTCATATTTACCTGGCATCGTCTAGGACCCAAACAGGGCTATAATTAGACATCAACGATACTGTACCTCGCGCCTGCGCCTTGCACATAGGCATCTTTCATACTAGCACACAACACTGAACTTAATGCACTAATGTTTAAAGTTTAGAATCGCGCAATCGCTTCTTTACTGCGTTTCAGGCTATGAAACGAAGCCTTGTGCACTGAAACCACGTCAAGTATTCAACAGTTCCGTGCCGGCGACCGGTTTGTTAAGTCGTAAACAAATTAAAACTTTAAGTTAACAGTAATTAGAGTTTTTCTTGTTTACGTAATAGGCCGATAGCTCAGTCATTGCTAGAGTCATCAAAATTTTTTGTAGTTGCTTTAAACGGAAAAGCATTTTCTTCATCAAACATTTCTAAAAAAACGACTTCATGTATTTAGCTATTTGCTTGATCGTCATCATAGCGAGCTTGATCAGGATACGTCATGTAAGTTGTATTTTATAAGCTTTAATTTTTTTTTTTTTTTTTTGTTTTTATAAGCTTTTTTTTTTAAGCTTTTTTATCAAGTTATTTTTAAACCCCATCATCATCATCATCCCACTGCTGGGACACAGGCCTCCTCTCAAAGAGAGGGAGTGGGCTGTAATCCACCACGCGGGCCCAGTGCGGGTTGGTAGATGTCTTCGAATTTTTAGTTCTAGAACATGGTGGTTTCCTCACGATGTTCTTCACCGTTATATGCCGGTTTCCTCGCGATGTTTTCTTTCACCGTCCCCCCTTAAACGTATTTAGAATAGCCGTCAAATTGTAGATGTATCATAAGTCCATCCTATATCCTATGCGCCATGTTTTTAACCTGATATTACTTGAAAATACAATAGTTATCTCTGTTAGTTAGCTCTGCATAGTGTCGGACGTAAAGAATAGCACACCCCATATCTTCCCGTGGGCGTAGTAAGAGGCGATTAAGGGATTTACCAAAGAATTGGCAGCAGCGTTCTCTGTTCTTTTGTAACAACCGTACTGCGATCGCCAACCCGCCTGCCAAGCGTGGTGTTTATGGCAAAACCCTCCAAAATGTCAATTTGGCGACACTTGGGGCAGGCCTAAAAATGATGAAATGATGATGATGATGATGATGATGATGATGACATTAGTTATAAGAAAGTTATTATTGGCCTTCATTTTATGCAGCGTCCAGGTGGCCTACCATTATTCCAGAGTGGGAAAGAGATGGAGCTAGACGACCTGGATAGCTCCGTCTCTTTCCCACTCTGGAAGAAGAATAAAACAATAATGTTTTAAGACGTCATATAACCGACCTGATTCTTTAAACCATTGTTATTAGCTTCTTAACCGTCGAAGCCTTACTGAAAGTGCCAAAGCTTTATCTCCAAACAATAAAGCTCAAAATAGACCGGTTTATGTAAATGAGCCACTTATTAGCACGCGTCTGGAAGAAGCCTGTTGCGCTTTGAGATTTCGTGCAGTCTTGCGTGCTTTTTCTGAGATTTTTACACTGAATAAAGCCTACAAAGTTTTTTAGGTCTTAATTTTAATTTTATAGTTAATGGAAGTATACTTTATTGCAGACCAAAATTGTTACACAGCTTTTATAGAACATTCTTAAAGCAACAATGACCTTCTTATCGCTGATCAACATCTTCCAGACTATCCTATTAGATACTTTACATCACATCAGTCCTAATTAGAATAGAATAAAACTTTATTGTAAACCAAAATTAAACATAACGGTCTTACAAAACTAACAATTCTATGGTTACAACGGCGGTCTTATCGCTGATAACGATATTTTCCAGACAACCTTTGGATGGACATTATGGAATTAAAATAAAAAAGGGCGTAGTCAGTGGTGTGCTACACAAAAAAATTAAATAACAAAAGTAAAGTTATCTACTTATACATACATAATTTAAATGTAATACATAAATAAATATATATTTGTGTTCTTAACATTAAATGGCAAAAATAAAACTAAAATGGTGACAAATTTTGACTGAATGAAATTACAGAGACTGAAAATTATTTGCAACTAAGCTTCAGGTAAGCTAATTAGGTTCATGTTTGTACTTTACCAGCGCAATCATCAGTTTTATTTCCTCAAAGATGAAAACTTTCGAAGATTTAGTCTTCTTACGCAATGATATTCGAATACATGAAACCATCCATCAGGCGAGTAATAAATCAATATCCCCTGGTACAATTAAAGGCCCAGACAGAGCTCTATATGATTTATTAATATAGTGCAGTGCACGCCTGCGCGTTGCACAGATGCCTCTAACATTGTAGCACGGAATTTTCAACTTTCCACTGAAGCTTTAAGGATTAGTTTACAGCGCGGTTGATCAATGCGTCAGGGTAGGAGGCTTTCAGTACTAGCACAGGATACTAGACTCTATGTAGAAAAGTTAAGTTTCAGTTTTCAGTGTGGTTGATAACTGCGTTTTCAGGCTTTGTGTAGGAAACTTGGAAGCTTCAGTACGGCGCAGTAACATCACCTTCGATGTGGCATTCTACAGTTTCTAGAAAGTGGTTTATGTTATTTTTACGTTTATATTGTTTAAGCTGAAAATGAAATCCTGAAGATTTAACCTGATCAAAAATAATCAGGGGCCATTTCAAACAAAACCACATGGCTTGCGAGTTGCAGCCTGTTGAGTTATAGTTGCATAATTTTATATAATGTTTTCAATGCCATTCACCCTTCCTCTCGCAGGGGAGGTCTGTGTCCCAGCAGTGAGAACGTGTAGGCTGATGTAATTTTAGGTACATGGATAGTTTTACACTCGGACTAATCATTGAAGCAGTGCTTCATGAAGCATGTAATTCGTGAAAATTATTGAAATTTCATTTAATTAGTTGTTTCCTAAACACAAAGAATTTTGCTCTCCTATCAAAAGTACCTATTTATTGTTTGTAATTTAACATATAACACACACACACACTTGGGAGCAAATAAATCGACCCACTTCCATTTTTTTTACAGATATTGGTAATTAATTTTAGTAACATGGAACGTATCAATTCGGACCAGATATCGCCTAAAAGTTTATTAAATAGCCTTTACAATAAGGGCAATTATTGAATAATAACCTTATTGAATAATAACCTTATTGAATAATAAACTACTAGGAAAGAAAATGGAAATTTTCATTAAAAAATCTTGGGGCTAAAACAGTCCAGAAAAACAACAAAAAAAAACAAAGTTATTGCAAATTATAAATTCTTTTTAACGGGTAATATTGTTTTTTTATGGTTTTTCTAGACTGTTTTAGCCCCACAACATTTTCTATCAATATAACCATTTTTTTTCAGAGCCAATAATTTATCATTTAATAAGGGTATTATCCAATAATTACCCTTGTTGTGAGGGTCATTTAAGCGATATATCGTTCAAATTGATACGTTCCATATAACCAAAAATATTTACTATTATACGTGGAAAAAAGATTTGGGCGATTTATTTGCTCCCAAGTGTATCAAGTACACTTGGGAGCAAAAGCTTTGAATTTTTAATCCCTTTTTCATAATAACAATTTCTCCCTCATACCGTCTACAGTGCTGTTAATGAAGTGGTCTTAAAACAATCAATTTTCAATCGTGGAGGACATCCACGTTTTTTGCTACATTCAGTTTGCAACTCTATTTCATCAGTCGTAAAGCTCAAAACAAAGAAGCGAAAATTTGAATTTCGCGACCTACCCCTACCCCTTCACATTAACATATTTTAAAAACATTATGAAATGTATGAAAGCCCTGTATTCAATACACATGAAAACAGAACAGCCCACGCTTACAAAATAGTTTTCGATCAATAATCTGACCTTTAGGTAACCTACAGTTTCCTAGATACAGCTTTATATTTCAGCAACAATCTATTGCAGTATCACGCATGCGCGTTGCACATAGGCATCTAACACGACAGCAGAGAACATTCGACCTTATATCACGGCTTTAAAGCTCAGTTTTATACGCGATCACGTCAAAGGGGTCTGTTCGTACATTGAGCAGACTGCATTCGGAATATTGCACGGTAGTTTCACGGTCCCTTTCTGCTAATGAAGTCGGTTCGAAGTTCAAGCTAATTTCAAGTTTAATGTTCTCTACATATAATTCAATTTTGTTTACGTGTCAGTAGCGAGTTTTTATGCACGCAAGTTTTTCACGTTATTTAAAAGTAAAAGTAACGTGAAGATTTTTTTTATTTATGAATCAATGGAGCTTTATGAAATTGTGTTAAATTCTAAATTTTTCCAAAACGGGTGTTTGTTATTAACGTTTTGCTTGGTTTTAATACTGTTGAGCCTGCTGATCAAGTCACCATGTAAGTTATTTAAAGACGAAAGCTACAAAAAGATCATATTCTGTAGTAATTTTTAATGACTTCTCCATGAAATTTTCTGATAGCTTTTTTGTAGATAATGGAAAAACAGTTCTTGCTTTGGTTATGTAATACTTTCTTACGAAGATTTCTATTTAAGTGCAACTTACTTAAAACGCACTTAACGGATTGTTATTGCGCATGATATGAGGAATGTGACTGCCAAGCCAATACAAGATTCAACCTTTTAACTTTAAAGTTCAAAATTGTAAGAATTATTTTCATGCTGCTGTTAAACTGTATTTTGAGAATATATCTTTAAAAAAATGAAACAGTTAAATAAAAATATGAAAATATATTTTATTTTATTACTAAGTAAATTATTAGAAAAAAAAAACAAGTTGACCGTGTGTAATTTTACATATTTTTTTTTATACTTACGAGTCTGGTGCATTATATTTTTAAACAAAAAAGGTCATTTTATTACGATGTTTCTCACGTAGACATACATTTTAACATAAGTATCTACTTAAAATGTAAAATGTAGTAAAAAGCTTAATCCATTTTTAGGATTCCGTACCCAAAGGGTCAAACGGGACCCTATTACTGAGACTTCGCTGTCCGTCCGTCCGTCCGTCCGTCCGTCCGTCCGTCCGTCCGTCTGTCACCAGGCTGTATCTCATGAACCGTGATAGTTAGCCAGTTGAAATTTCTACAGATTATGTATTTCTGTTGACGCTATAACAACAAATAATAAAAACAAAAAAAAATAAATATTTAAGGGGGGCTCCCATACAAAAAAGTTTTTTTTTTCGTTTTTATAAATAATGGTACGGAACCCTTCGTGCGCGAGTCCGACTCGCACTTGGCCGGTTTTTTTTACATGCATTTCCATGCAAACCTTAATTTATTCCACAAAAACTTCCCCACGTAAAGCAAGATAGTTTTCCGCTCCTTCAAAGTACTAGATGACCATCAATCAATACTTCTCAGGGACACTAGAAACCTAGATATAGCTCCAAGCAGCCATCAACTGCACGCCTGCGCGTTGCACACGGCCTCCAACACGAAAGCTCACAACACTAAGCTTTATACCCTAGAATATAAAGCTCAAACTAGAACGCGATCCGCTATTGCGTTTCCCGATTCCTGAAACGAGGCTCTGCAGCGCCGCGACGTCATTTTGTTGCAACAGTTCTGCGTCGGTCTCCGGGTTGTAACGTTGTTGCATTAAATTAGAAACTTTATCTTAAAGTGATAGAGTTTCAATTAGCTGTACTAAATTACCCAGCTCGTGTACTGGGTATAACATTAAAGTACACAAAGCTAAACTTTTCCGCGTCATAACTGACTAGTACTTAGTACTTCGGTCCGCCATTTTGATTTTTTGCGTCCTTCGGTCTTGTTTTTTTTCTGAATTCATGTATTTTGCAATTTGCCTGATCGTGATAATTGCCAGCTTGCTCCGGATACATGTGAGTTTTAGAATAAGCTTTCTTCAGGGCACTTTCATGAATGTCATTTCAAGGTTGAAGCATTTCCTACTTCATAATCACTTTTCCACCCATCGCCAACCATTACTGATAAAAGGCGACCTTATTTCTATAGAAATAAGGATAAAAGTCTATTATAGTCCCACTGCAAAGCAAAATCCTTTTCTCATAGAATTCATGGGCATTGATCACCACGCTTGTTCAAGGCGGATGGTTATCAAACATGAAAGTAATTTTGTCTTGTTTTTATTTACTAGAAAAAGTAATTAAATGGTTGGTTGCACCCATTTGATTGTTTTTTTACTGCCCTTTTTGCAAATTGTCGCCATTTTACTTCATGTAAATCAATAAGATGCTTCCTATTTCCTCCCTCCTCCCCTCCAATATTCCCTTTTAACCTGAATGTTCTAGATACTGCTATAAACTAGCCATTAATCCAATGCAGCATCCCGCGCTTGCGCGCTGCCCTAAAACCTCCTCTTAACGGCGGCACGCAACACGGAACTCTACGCTAAAGGAAATAAAGTTGAATTTGAATGTTATTCAGAAGTGCCATCCTTTGTCCCTGTTACAAGGATTGCAGGGTGCGTCCCTTGCAGCACTTAGTAGTCCTGGCTTTCCCGTAAACGGTCGTTTCCGTAAACGAGAGTTTTTTTATTATTTTTTTAATCGCCGTAATGTGCCATGCGTGTTATTCGTGAAATAGCAAGACTAATTATTGGTATTTAAAATAAAATGGTGCGTTTTTGGACAATTTAAATATATTTTTTCGGAGACACGGTCTATAATGTACCTTGCAGTAGCAATCATCATTATCGTAGCGAGTTTGGTCAGAGTGCGCGTAAGTTATGAAGGCAAAGTTCTAGCAACAATTTTTCTTTTAATGTTTTTATTTCACTTTTGGGTTGACCCAAAATCGTTTCGTGTTTGTTTAAAGAAATTTAGAGAAAAGTATTCTTTCAACAACATCTTTTGAGATCTGTAGTATAAGTAAAATTCCCAAAAACTATGAAAGCTGTACTAAGTTATCGTAATAAACGATAATAAAATATGATTACGCCTTAATAGACCTTTTGATCCGGAATCATCTCGAAATGTCGCGCCTGCGCGATTCACACAGGCTTCTAACACGGCAGCAAATCAAAAACGACTCTATCACGCCGTACTAAAGTTCAATACCACGCGATCGGTAGTCGGAAAAGCTTCGGACTGAAGAAAGAGCCTGAAACGAACGCGGCGTCCCGAACGCAACAAGTCTCCGCGGGAGCTTTATAGTGATTAATGATCGTGACATAGAATATTTAATATAGTGTAGGATAAACTGAACTACATAGTTAAAGACTTTATATACCAAACAACGGACAATTATCTAAGGTATGTTAATCCACCTTATCTATTCAACTAATTGAGCCATTATCAATTCAATATTAGATTTATATGACATCACGTCAAATACTTCATAAAATAGGCTTTATTCTTGAATAATAAACAATCTAAACGCACTTAACAATGTTTCTAAAGTGCTTTTTATCAAGCCTTATTAAAACAGGACTGCTTAATTACTGCAATTTCGTAATTTTAACAGACTTGCGAACATTCTCGGTTTAATAACTTAATGACCAGGGAAATAATGTCAATAACTTAATCAATAGAGGAATAATGTCAATAACTTAATCACCAGAGGAATAATGTCAATTTTTTTGTACCAATTACGAGGAAACAACCTATCATTATAAAAATAAGTACCAGGAGTTCATATTCAATAGGAGTTATCTATTTGCCTCGATACAGGTAAGGTGCCTAGATTTTATTGATCGGGTCTAGACTTGCGCAGTTCCGGCTTTATTATTGATGTGCGCAGATGAAAATAGAGCTTCTACGGAGTTCCTAGGAACTACCTACGCGTGCCTCCCCCCCGCAGGCTTCCTACCCGCGGCTACCCACGCTTTGGCGGGGGTGGGGGGCAGCCATGTTGGCTGGACCGATAAATGTTCAATTAGTGGATATGCATTTTATATCGGTTTTTCGTTTGATGATAGGGACTATCTTGCTTGTATGTTAAGAGCGTTTACACCTTACGGCATTTCATACAAACTTTCAAGTCCTTATTTTCCGAAATGACTGATCCGATTTCAATGAAACTTTGTACGCATAAGCAGGATACATAGGTCTAAAAAGTTACTAAACACATTATCAAAATGTCTTTTAAAAAAAAGTTTAAGTTTCCAAATTAATAAGCAGCAGCAGTAAGCAGGATACATCGGTCTAAAAAGTTACTAAAAACATTTTCGAAATGACTTTTATAATTCATAATCAGTCTAATGTAGCTGTAACACTATTTTGCGAAAATGTTTTTAGTAACTTTTAGTTTAGTAACTTAAATTGTAAAGAATCTAGCTTAAAACACAGAGTTTGTATTGTATTGTCTTTTGTTTTGACATTGACAATAATATTTTGTCACCCATTTTTTTTTACTTATGGTGCGCACGGTGCGGGCCAGCGTCATGAGCATGATTGCGGATAGGTTAGACTGTTGCATTGTGAATCATTGCTCCAGAATTTCGGGTGGAGTTTTGCAGCAGTGATTCATAATGTATTTTCTTTCTTTTTTAATTGATGTAAATAAAATATTAACATAGTCTTAAGTAAATATTGTTACTAACCGTTTTATTTGAGTCATAGTTACTCGAAATAAATAATTTATTATTATTATAATATAACACGCCTGTGATCCCAGAAGGGCTAGGCAGAGGTGCACCTAATAGTACCTATACCCACATTTCGGTTTAGGTAGTTATGTTTAGATCCTACGTAACAGGGGGCGAGCCTATTGCGATCAACCGGGCACAAATCCAGACTCCGTGGCTGCTACTGACGAATTTTTTATGGAATATTCCAATAATACTTTGCTCTACCTAGGAATCGAACCCAGGATTCAAGCTCAGCAGTCGCGCTTACAACCAGAGCAATGGGGCAGTTAAAAACATCTACTATTCGATACGTACTAAAATAATCTACGAATCAATGTTATATAAGTAGTTTAACATAACATACATGACAGCAGTATTCCCCAAAGGGTTAGGGAGAGGTGTACCTAAAATAACACCCAAATTTTGCCAGTTATAAATAGTTTAGTTCGTGCAAATTAAAGAAAGAAAGCTCTGCAAGGTGTTGGACGTAAAGAATAGCACCATCCCATATCTTCCCGTGGGTGTTGTAAGTGGCGACTAAGGGACTTGCCAGAGAATGGGCAGCAGCATTCTTTGTGCTTTTATGACAACCGTACGGCGATCGCCAACCCGCCTGCCAAGCGCGGCGATTATGGCAAAACCCCCAGGTTATGTCTATGTGTAAAATTTTGGGGGAGGGGCTTTAGGCTTTAATAACACCTTAAAATTATACAAAATAAATATACAAACAAGACTAATAATGCCAAAAGGGCCTCAGCTCAGCATAATGCTAGATGGCAACACAAGGTGTACCACCTGACGCTGATTTTCAGCTGTAGCCCACTATATACACTTGACCATAAACAATCGTCAATCAGAATCATCTCGGTCACATTCTTTGTCTGTGATCTGTGACTTAGATTACACTAATTAATGCCGAGTAGAAATAGTACAACAGACTGTAAAGTGTTTATAAATCTTAATCAAACGGCTCGAGATTGTCCCTCCCTTTAATTTTCATAAAACGGTCACAAAAGCATTTGTGTCACTGGTTATTTACGTTTACAGGACGTAAGTAACGGCTACAAATGTTTGCTACAATTGCGTTAATTATTAATAATAACAGTGATACAAACATTCAATAACAAAATATTATGAACGACCTACAAAGTCCATATTTTCTTGAGTTTTTGCAACATGCCGAGAATTTTCACCATTTAAATTCACAGTCTTTTCACGCTGAATAAAAGCCCTTCACCCGGCTTAATAGTAATATATTAAAAAAAACTGAACGTTCGGTCTTTTTTGTTCTAATTTTAAAGAGTGACTCTCTTTGAAATTAGAACAAAAAAGACCGAACGTTCAGTTTTTTTTCGTGTCCTATTATAGTAGATTATGCACCGAGGGGCTAAAGTTGTGTCTTATGTCACGGGCGTCATATTGAATCTCGAGCGCAATGAAGGATTCGGGATTTAACTCACGAGCAAAGCGAGGGAGTTAATACAAGAATCCTGAATGCAGCGAGGGATTCAAGCTGGCCCAAGGCAAAGACACCTTTAGCCCAGAGGAGGATACTCTACTTTTTACACCTACTGTGAGAAAATAATAGCCATAGTACGAAAAACAAAGTATTTATTAAATAAACAAAAAGTAAGAATAACTGATTTAGAACTAGTTAGTTATATGCACTTTAAATTAATAATTTAAAGTTTCAACATTCAAAGGTGTGAAAACTTTCGATTTCTTTGATTGGTGACTTTCCGATATCCTCTTTAAAAATGCTAATAGCTTAGCGTATGTCTTGATGTCTATATTGTGTTTCATGCTTATTGTTGACCTAAGCATTGAATAAGTACACCATAGGCTACTTGACTTCTGAGTACAAGATTAATGCTGAAAATACACTAATAGAACTGGTTCCGAAATGGACTTGACGCCTTTCGTACTTTTCCATTTTTGGAAATTGTCGTAGGCTTTTATATAAGTTTCCTTTGACTTTTCCGGCAGTAAATCATTGGAAATATTATTAGCTTCGGTTGTAATGAATTTAGGAGTACAATCACTTTCATCACTCGACATTTTATAATACTTTGTTGATAAATTTAAAGTTTAAATGCCAAAAGTTCGCGCCTTTATTGCGTCTACCAATAAGTAGCCAAGACACGATCAATTCGATTTTCAAAAAAAAAAGTCTCTTCTACGGTTTTGTCGTGTGTGTCTATTGATATCACTCTCATGGAAGTGGCGTTTGTGTAAACTAAGCTTTATACAGGGCTGGTAGAATGGTTTTGGATGATTGGCTGTATGAATTTTGAATTTAGAACGTCATTGGAGACGCTCGTGAAAATAGAGTATTTTTGATAAAATGTGATAAATCGACTGTAGTACAGAACGGTTTTATTATTTATTTATTAAATCACAAAATCCACAGCAATCTTTGCGCAGTTTACTTAAAATAAATTAACTAATGTTTCAGCCAATTACTATTACGGTATTACGGCGCGGTACGGTATTTGTTATTTTTAATGCCAGTTTTAATGTGAATCCATTACTTTTAAAAAAATGGTTCGTAGTTATCTAATTATTCTTATAATTTTTGTCTTCGAAAACATGGCAACGATATGAAGAAGCAGTTGTTATGATTTTGTAGGAAATCGAGAATATCATCCACGTGTAGTAAGGGTATCGAGAATAGCTTTCCTCTTTCTGGCACCAAAGGGTGTTTGTTAGTACTATACTGCCAATTTAGCTGAGCATGTGAGATTCCAAATTCAAATCACATTATTGACCAGCGGGTCATAATGAAATCCAGTACAACATTATTGACCGGCTGTGCCCCCGGCCACTAATGAGTCACTTTAGGTTAAGGTTGCTTGACATATAATTTGACATTTTCGAGCAGGTGGTGTGAAAAAGTCTTTTGGCACTTAAATGTCATGTACATGGTGGCGTTGTTTGTTAAACAATAGAGAAATTCTATTTAAAAAAAAAAAACTGCCAGTTCCAATTACAAAACCAAAATATTCGTTTAATTTACTGTTGGAATAATTTTGCATACGTCAATAATTTAATTAATTGAATTAAGAAATAAATATGCGGCCTGGTCTGCAGTCTAAAACTTAAACACATGCTACTTTTTATGCAGATATGCCCTTGTAATTTCGGTCTTTCATAATGCCTAGAACAAAACTTATTTTTTTCTGTTAGGTTTAAACGTCGCCGCCAAATTACGATAGACTAAGTGTCGTAAGTTGCTGTATATCTTTTCAACACCGAAGCTCATTTGTATTCTCCTACTTACAATTTTAGATCATTATTAATCATACATTTATTTTTTCACTTGAGATAACATTTTGGTACTCGTTGGTAATCGATTAGTATCGGATACCGGATCTCATCACTATTCAGACCTCGTAGGTTACGTTTAGGTATGTCCTACTCCGGGATCCGGGATCAATTTAACTTAGTTTGTCATTTCTATTTTTACTTGAGTGATGTGTAGCGGTTATTGATGTGTTAGATTATCTTCGCAGATACGTGGCCATGTTATTACGGAATATTTACGTCACCGTTAAAATAACGGGTAAATAAATATACTTTACTACAACACTACGCACAATTCCCGAAGACCATTTTTTTTTATACCCACAAATTCACGAGTACCTATAAAAACCAGGTTTTTAAAGTTATAAAACAGATAGCAAGCAAAAAATTAATTTCAATTAAATTAAAGAAAAAATAGCATAACATTACCTACACCAGTTTTCCGACAAGGGTTAAGCAGAAGTATACTCAAAGAAACAAATCATAATGCTACCTTTATGTAATTTGACGAGACTTTGATAAAACCGGCAATGTCTCATTGACATATAATTACATAAAATGAAAAAGCAATTAACACCTTTATCGACAAACAAAGTTATAGGTCCATCAGTACCAATTTCCTAACCTAACAATAAATAGGTCGTAAGTCGCCCAGGCACTAATTTATCACATGATTCATTTCAAAACTTTCTTCAAGTTATTTCTTTTTATAGAGAAACAACATGATTGTACGTTTTTTTTTTTTTTTTAAGTTCTCTTTTTTATTTTTCAGAATTTTTCAGTTGTTTAAATAGTAAGTTTTTTTGCATTATTTTATGTAGATCGCTAGATATTTTCTAGATAATTCTGTGTTTTGTAAGTAATTAGACTGAGTGTACCTACAGTATCGGTAAAACATCCATAACTCTTATAATCATATTTGCCAGAAATATGAAACGCTAAATTATTGGCTAGACAGTGTAGCGAAATCTGAAACATCAAATCTCTAGGTAACCAGAAATGTGGATCTTTATTCCATTACTCAAATTACATTCATTGAACTTAATTCAACAGTCCAGTTAAATACATGACTATTTGTATGAAAATAGAATCCATTAAAATGACATGTAATAGATAATATGACATTTTTTTTGTCAATTTTAAAATTAGTCTACGCAACTGTGTCATCCTCTTCACCAACATTTTCCAGTTTTTAATTTCTGTAAAAATCTTATGTAAGTTTCGATATTATCGTTTCAACAGACTTTTAACCTACGATGTTTTTAGATATTCGTAAAGCTTGATTAACGAGGTTTATTTTGATATATAACACTACATATTTAAAATAAAATAAAAATCACGTTTTAAAACCAGAGAACATAAATCACAACACGGCATTACGGTAAAATTTGACACCTGACTTTTAAAACTATTTTGACATTTAATTTTGACGGCTGATAGTGTCGTTCTTTATGCCATAGACGCGGAATTTAATACTGTATCCGTAAGGATCCAGGATACCATAGATGGTAAATTCATAGAGATTTAAAAAGTTTTAGTAAGTTTTTTGGTACAACTCTTCGAGGCGTATAAGTACGCCCGGACGTTTGACGGGAAAAAATTTTGGGCGTATAAGTACGCCCGGACCTTACAACGGATGAGCGTTTACACCTTACGACATTTAATACAAACTTTCAAGTCCTTATTTTCCGAAATGACTGAACCGATTTTATTGAAACTTCATACGCATAAGCTACTTACTACTTACTTACTTAATACTTACTTACTACTACTACTTACTATTATTACTTACTAAAACCATTTACGAAAAATAGTGTCACAGCTAACTTGAAAGTTTGTATGAAATATCGTAACGCTCTTAACATACTTACTTAGAGTACACTGGAAATATACATACAACAATGCACTATTATATAGTAACATAATGATATATAGGAACATAATGCTTTTATGTGTTTACTGTTCTTTACCTATATATAATCCAGATACATGCCTTGTCAAAGAAGCTCATTAAAACTTTATCCTCACATAATTAATTTAACAAAGAACAAAGCTTTCCAACACGGAATTTGAGCAACTTGTGTTTAACAACATAACGCTTGTTTACGACATTAATGCCATGACTCGAAAAATAAGAAATAAAGGACAGCGTTTTTTTTAAATCAGACTAAAAAATATTTTCATTAATATATATTATTTTAATAAATATTTTATCAATAGATGAAAGGTTTATTTTGCGTATTTCGTTACTTAAATTAAAACTTGCTTTCGTTAATTTTACATTCGACTACAAACATCATCCAAAATTCTAAATTTTCGAGTTATGTCATCGTTGTCGCAAACGAGTGATAGTAGGTACCATAATATCATATGACCATATCAGTCTATTAAGTACAAACATAAAATAAACCTACACGGTTTACGTCAGCACTTGGTACTTCATACTTATAGTTGCATTGCGTGCGCGTACTATCTCTGAATCGATCGCGGAATGGAAGCTCCAATCGATAAATCGATTTGACATTGTTTGCCGAGTTTATCGACCTAATTTTTAACTCTGAACCAGTTTAAAACAGATAAATTGTGGCAGAATTTTGAGATATAAAATTCTTTTAGTTGCACTTTATTGTACTAACACTTCACACTTCCTTATTTAATATGAAACCTAAATGTAAAAGTATATTTGCTTGTCAGTCACCTTTTCACTTCTAAACTGCTGAACGGATTTAATGAGGCTCATGGCTAAACACTAACAGTCGCTCGGTTCGATCAGCGAAAGCACGTTAAGCCGTATTTTTCGGATGTCGTTACAGGTAGTCAGTGGCCCGAAAGTCTGACAAGAAGTCATAAGTCCCTTTGGTAAGCCAAGGGGTATCGAATTACCCAGTACTAACTGGGTTGTGAAAGTCAGATAGGCAGTCGCTCCATGTTAAATTCTGTTATTCAGCCGCAAACGGTTAGACTGGCTTCCAGTCTGTAGATGATGATTTCATCCTGGTTCCATGCGAGCGAAGCCGCTGACAAAAGCTAAGATTCATATAAAAGGATCTGCCATTTAGGTTATCTACAAGAAATTTAAAATGCTCTCTCCAATTAAGTAGCAGTTTTATTGAAACATATTAAAAATCAATAAAATACCCCTTACAAGTATCCCTTCATTATCTGATGAACAAAACAGTATCGAAGCAATAAAAAATTGCAGTAACATTTTTTATTTGTTTTTACATTTATTTGCAAAATCTTAAAAGCTAGTATAAGCCTTCGCCCACACAAATAACTTGGAATCTGTTTGCAAGATAGCAAAACATGCCTTTAAATAAGGAAAAGTAATTAAAAAAATTATAATAATTTCAAACAATAAACAGTTTTATGTGTATTTTAGTGACACCTGATTGGGCATTGAGTTTGATTAGCATCTTTATAGGATTGAAATTCAGTCGGTACTTGCTTTATTCGTATTGTTTGGTCAGATCCTACAATTATTAATCAGGTTCGAAAGTTTTTTTTTAGCCTGTAGCGTCCCACTGCTGGGCCAAGGCCTACCCCAATTCCGTCCACGAACTCTTTTCCCGTGCGTCCTTGAACCAGTCATTGTAAAGAAACTAATTTAATCTTTTTAAATAAAATTATTATTTAATCTTATGCTCATCGACACATTATAATATTTCAGTCATTAAAAAGAAAGTAATTTAATATTTTTAAACACACAATAAAAAAAATATAAAAAAAAATAATTGTTTTTTTTTTTTTAAGGTGTCAAACATAAGTAATAAATAAATAAAAATATTTAATTTTAAAAGCTAGCATTATTTAATCTTATGGTCATCACAAATTATATTATTTCAAAGTTAATTTCCAAATTCTGTTGTCATACTGCATCCTCGCCTTAGATTTTGAGCACGATAAGTCCTTAAATCATTCTCCAATTTTCCAAATTGACCAATAACGTATAATTTCTATTGACCACGAGTCAAATAAGTGAATGCATTCGTCCGTTCTTGTAAGTAAATGTAAAACAAAATGCAAGTATACGTTGACAATGATAGAGGTGTAAGAACATGCCAGATAAATTATAGAAAGTTCACTCCTAGGCATAATTGTAATTAATTAGCTAAATTATCGTTAGACTATCTCAGTATTAAGGTTACTCATAAATTTGTCTTTAAACGTAATGACATGTAAATATCGATGTGACACGAGGGAACTAAACTTTTTTTTTATAGATTTAAAATTGTAACTTGACGCTGGTACAAACAGCTCAGTACTTAGTTGTCAATTAAGTCGTAGTGATCAAAGATATCTGATCTTGTTCTGTATGGTGTCGGACGTAAAGAATAGCACCATCCCATATCTTCCCGTGGGTGTCGCAAGAGGCGACTAAGGGATTTTTTTTTTCTGTGGTTTTGTAACAACCGTACTGCGATCGCCAACCCGCCTGCCAAGCGTGGCGATTATGGCAAAACCCCCCCAAAATGTCAATATGGCGACACTTGGGGGAGGCCTATGTCCAGCAGTGGACGTCTTTTAGGCTGAAATGAATGATGATGAAAGATATTGTAAACCCTCTAAGCAGTCTTTCATTTTTCCACACTAAGTATCAAGCGACCGCGGTGTTGTGACGCAGTGGGTGGGTAGAAGCATATGACCTCAGAGGCCAATAATTAGGTACATTTTATTTCATTGCCAACAATTCTTTCCAATATTTTATTTTTGTAAGCTTTAATTTGAGCTTTTTGCTTTTTGAACCTTCTGTGCCTTAATCTTGCACCTTGATATCACGGTCCGCGGGCGGGGGAAGCGTGGACGCGCCGACAGATCGTCCGCCCACGAGCGGCGCCCGCGCAGGTGCGCCCCGCCCCCCTACACCCGCATCAGTCATAGATTAAACGATACAGATTTTAGTCGTAGTTTTAGTTTTAAATTCGATATAGTCAATGAAAAACTTTGGAAATTATTTTTGGCATGACACATAATTATGATCATATTTATAACATCAAGCCTGTTGTCCACTTAGAGCTATGCAAGAGAAATTTTAGTTTAGGCGTTTGAAATAGGATGCAAGACTATTGCCATCAACTGGGTACAAATCCATACTCTTGGTATTACAAATGAAAACGTAATTATCTTCGATATATTAAAAACTAGAAAATTATAACTGAAAGAACTTCTCCCTTCTTGCCACGGCTTACAAAACTAACAGAACCGGACACGTCGACCACTTTTGTCCTAATTTATTTTTCTTTTTAAATATTCTGTTCGTTGTAGGTGTATTCCAAATTTGAAAAAATACACTACCATCCCCTTTGAACAGAAACAAGACATTAAGTATTAGGATATAGGAACTAATCAAACAAAATATGAAAAGGCAGTTCAAAAATCTGTGACATCTACACGAATCCTCTCACCTAATCTTTGGCAGTAGAAAGCTTGAATGAACACTAGTGAATGGACATCGTCTATAGCCCTGATTCGGACCTAGGCCATGTCTGGGCCTTGTTCGGCCGACTCGGCTTCGACCGGTACTTTATCTACACTTAAGCCATATGCATTGATATTATATTACCAGGCTTTTGAGTCTTTGACGCAATTCCTCTAAACATTTTGTATATTCATAGTTTTATGTCTGCAGTTTGCATTTCCGATGTGGCATTTGTTTTGGAGTGTCAAATAATCTCCATACATACATAATCGTTATTTTGAGATTAGGCACAAATGTCACAAAACAACGGTTTTTCGATATGTTATTTAGAATCGCAGTTAGTTAAATATTAGACACTAGTTGTCCCGCGCAACTTCGTCTGCGTCACGTTTTCCCCGTTTTCGCAACATTCTTCATTGCTGCTGCGCTCCTATTGGTCGTAGCGTGATGATATTAGCCTATAGCCTTCCCCGATAAATGGGCAATATACCACTTAAAGAATTTTTCAAATCGGTCCAGTAGCTTCGGAGCCTATTCAATGCAAACAAACAAACATACAAACAATCAAATCTTTCCTCTTTATAATATTAGTTTAGACAATTTAGGGTTCCACAATAAAGTGATTGTTGTTACTGTTCCACAACAAAAAGGTAAAACGAAAATATATTTTTCTATGTAAAAGCAAGTAATTGGCTTTTTATTCGAATATTTTTTATTCCACTGAAATAAAAATAGCATATTACTGTAAAAGTAGAAATTATTTAATCATTTTATTCAAAAGCCATTTAGGCTGCCCAAAAGCAATTTCTCACTACATTTTATTATTCACTTACAAATAAAAGTAAACATCACACGTCTTAACGATTCAATCTAAACTAATATTATAAAGAGGAAATATTTGATTGTTTGTTTGTTTGAATTGAATAGGCTCCGAAACTACTGGTCCGATTTGAAAAATTCTTTAAGTGTTATATAGCCCATTTATCGAGGAAGGCTATAGGCTAATTATCATCACGCTACGACCAATAGGAGTGGAGAAGCAATGAAAAATGTTGCGAAAACGGGGAAAATGTGACGCAAACAAAGTTGCGCCGCACAGCTACTATTAAATAAACTCATTATGTATAGTAAATTGATTTCATTAAGCTAATTGGCGAGACAGATATTCGGGAGACGAAACCTGATTGAGAATCAAGTCAGCAGGTCTCGAGATAAAAACGGACGCAACGACAGACAGATCAATACATTAAGTATTTTATACGTCAACACATAAATGAAACTTATAGGATAATTAGGATATGCAGATATTGATATTTTTATTAAAGCGTTGTAAATTAGTAAAGAGTCATTAATTGGTCGCTTTTATAGGTCGTAAGCTAGCTATGATAAACTGATTACTAAAAGTTAGAGCGGTTCTAACTAACTAAACGCATTTTTTTTTCTTGTGTTGTTTGACCCACTATTAAAAACTGACGCGATTAAAAACTTGTTATCATAATTCTGTAGGTTCTCGTTCATTCTTAAGTCCCTTTTACGAGTAGTATCCAGCCTTTTATAGATCGCTCGTGTTTTATTCAGAATACCCTTTTTAGGCTTAGTAGTCGTTTCGGCAACTGAGTTTCGTCCGATCCAGTCTTTTGTTTCGTCTTTCGTCTTTCGGTGTTAAGGGAATTTCATTATTTTTGAGTGGTGTTTCGGACGAACGCTTTTTTTAGAGGCAAAGTAACGTCAGAAACATAATTAAATAATACCTATTTTCACCCGACTTTCTAAAGTCTCCTAATTATGGTAATGTGACGATATTCAATGATTATTTTATAAATGATTGTAGAAAGTACATTTGTTTTGCAATAGATGGTCTTGTCAGCAGAATCGAACCACAAACGTTGTTGAATCTTGGAATGGAACAGTCATATTATTTTTAAAACCACCAAATGTTGTAAATTTTTTTAACAAAACTTTATAACATCAAAAAGTATATGACGACACGGTTGGCGCAGCGGTTAAGCGATTGACTGCTGCGCTGCGTGTCGCGGGTTCGATCCCCGCAAAGAACAAATATTTGTAAGGCCTACAGATAGTTGTTTCGGGTCTGGTTGTTTGTGTATGTGAGTTTAAATATTTGTAAACGAACCCTCGATACAAGAGAAATTCCGAATAGTAGAGAAACGTTTAAAAAAAAATTGTGTTTTTATTTAAAACATATTTTAATCAATCATGGTACTTGACTCTAAGCGGATCAAAGGACGCCGGGTATAAACATTTTGATAGTATCTTAATCTGCCCGCCTACGCCACCTCACACAATGGCCCATGCTGGTTTTTTACCAACAAAATCATCACACAATGATGTTAAGTCATGTATAGTTTGATTGATATGAATTGTACTTCACCGATGAGGATTAATAAAAACCTTCCTAATTTGCATTTTGAGATGACTAATTGCTTAAACATTGATGGATTTATGAACGTTTTTATACGATTTCCGAAACATTTAAAAGTCATCGCAGAACGTTATGATTAATAACAAGAATGCCCAAAATAAAGGGTGTTTTTTGCAGTCGGGGGACCAATAAGCCATATTTTTAAACGGAGCAGTCCCCTACTAAAAACAAAAATCAAACTCTTTCCCAAAGGATTAGCCTACAATCGCACTAGATCGCGAAAAGCGGAAGGAGGGAAGGAAGGCCTTTGCCCTGCAATAGAAAAATCTAAAGAAGAAGACTCACAATACAAAAAAATACACGGTCTACAAAAGATTTCTTCAATAGCTACCATTCCGACCTCGTCAAACAAAAGTTATTTTTGACTTTTCAGTTTTCTTTTTTCAATCTTGTAAATGTACTGTTTTTGTTGTTTAATGGAGTTTTCGTTTGATGGTTACTTTTTCCTTGTTTTCAGATCCGCAATGGCCCGTCAAGAAGTCTTAATTATGGCGATAAGCATCGTCGGGGCCATGGGCTTTATCCCCCATGGTTCTATTGGGGAAAAGGTTTGTATACCATTAGCATTTATTAGTGTTTCATTTGTGGTTCCTCAAGGTTGAAAATACATTCATTCATCGGGTAACGTAGACATCATCACATAACGATTACAGTCTTCGAATGACTTGGCCAAAGTGTATGACCATTGAAATTAGTGTAGCCATAATACGCCAAGAGTAAGAAGGGAAAGTCTTCTGTGGATTTGAACCTGAGAAATTTCTGAAAAATACAACCGGTGTTGCTTAGGGACTTATACTCATGATTTTATGCCTCATCTGAATTTGGGAACTGTTTCCTTTATCATAGCCTACCCTCTCTCACATCTGGACCACAGCCTCCCTCATCTAGTTACTCATCATCTACTTCCTTCCCCTTTCTCATGTTACTTGGGGTCGGCTCAACACGTTGTATTTTCTTCCACTCTCCTCTGTCTTCCATCAAGCTATCATTTACTCCTTTTTCTTTCATATCTTTCCTCACACAATCCATCCATCGTTTCCTTGGTCCTCCCTCCTAGGAGCAGCAGTGGCCCAATGGTGGCAGCCCCGACTTACGAGCGGTAAGCAGTGGGTTCGAACCCAGGCAGGCGCATTATTTTGCGTAATTTATTTCATCACCGCCCTCAAAAACGGTGAAGGAAAACATCGTGAGGAAACCGACATATCCTAGAACTAAAAATTCGAAGACATGTGACATCTACGAACCCGCATTGGGCCCACGTGGTGGATTACAGCCCACTCCCTCTCTTTAAGAGGAGGCCTGTGTCCCAGCAGTGGGAACATTATAGGCTGATGATGATGATGACTAAAACCTCCTTTCTCAATCAGGATCATATGCTAACGGAGGCTTTGCTTCGTGAAGTCGTAGAGCGTATGGGCAAGGAGTTCAACGACGCGGCGTCCAGCTACCTCGAGTACCCAGCGAGCGAGCGCCATCTAGCGCTGATGGCACGCGCCAACAAAGAGCTGGAGAACGAGCAGCTGGACTACGACTCGCTGATCGACGGCAACCCCAACCCCAGCCTTCGCGACCAAGAGTACTTGCAGCACAGGTATGTACTCTTCCGTAGGTTACTAGTATTTCTGGTATTCGAGCTACTAATATTATAACTTGTACTACTGGTAACTAGTAGGTACTACTGGTAACTATTAGGTACTACTGGCAACATTATTGGTAATGTGTTCTGTCACTACTCATACTACTGGTGACAACCACTTCTAGTTTTACTAATGCTGGTGGTAATCCTGGTGACGTTTACAGCTGCTCATTTCTTCATATATTAACTACTGGTACTAATGACAAACTACTCTAATACTACCATTATTGGTGACTACTGGTATTTCTGACTACTGGTATCTGTGACTACTGGTATCTGTGACTACTGGTATCTGTGACTATTGGTATCTGTGACTACTGGTATCTGTCACTATTGTTATCTGTGACTATTGGTATATGTGACTACTGGTATCTGTGACTACTGGTATCTGTAACTACTGGTATCTGTGACTACTGGTAACAATTACCACTGGTCAACGTGTAACTGCTACTACCGGCTTCTAGTACTATTGGCTACTGGCTACTACTATTGGTGAGAACCACTTCTTGTCCTACTGCTGCTGCTGGTGACTGCCATAAATCTAGTACTACAGTAGTCATTCAATTAAATTCCTTTATTTTAATCAACAAATTTGGATCATCTAGTAGGTACATTAAATAAAAAATATTATAAAAATAAATAAATAAAAACACACTTTCATTATTAATTACAATTAAAATTGGCATACTCAACAAATTAAAATTAGAAATAATCATAAGTCATATAAAAATTATTCAATAATTGAATAGTAGATTCATCGCAGTCATCAGTAGTAACTACTACTATCACTAGCGACGACTACTATTACTAAAAATAACTACTAAGGGTAAGTAACTGTTTCTGTTGGTAACCTCGACCATTGGTAACAAATTCTACTGGTAGCTCTTACTACGGTACTGGTAACCTCGTATAGGTACTGGTAACTATAACTACTAGAAACACTTCGTACCGTTACTGCTGGTAAGTTTCTACTGGTTACCTCACATACTGGTAACCTCAATTAACGATTTCGACTGGTAAATACTACTACTTGTAACTGTTACTGCTACATTTGTAAACTACTACTGGTGATTATATCTTCTGGTCAAAAGGTACAACTTTTACTTTGGCAGGAACACCCCGATATGATAATTAGTTTTCTGAGTACTACCACTACAATAGAATAAATACAGCTACCTACTGAGCAGATTCAGTATGAAAAAACAAGTACAAACCACTAGACAATTAGGTTAACAAGGTCATTTTGTGATCACAGCAAAGACGTCTTATTAATCCAAATCAACGATTTACTACCGCCTTCAAGAACAATAGGAAACCAACAATCAATTAATGTGCAAACACTCAATAACAATAGAAGTGGTCCATTGTCTACAACCGTCCTAATTTAAAAAGACAAATCAAGTCTAGACGAAAAATTAGAACGAATGAACAATATTAAGATTGGCAGATAACACGATTAAGGATTGCGCACATAAAGCCAGGCATAGAATGCGACACATCCATACATTTTAATGAGATCGCGAACAACCTAAAAACATATAAGTAGTACTTGGTGTTATCCACAGCTTGTCCTTGAAGATTAGAAAAAAAAAAACTATTCTGATCTCTGGTAATGAAAGACGAGACAACGTGAACAAATTCGTTAATCTACTTGCAAGAGCCAACTCATTGCTAACTCGATCTCTAGAATAACATAGCAGTTTTGGAAATTTTTAGTTTTGCCTTAACAACGTCTCACAGAGGAATGGTCCCATTTCTTCAATGACATCTGCTCTGTTAGCCTCACTACGGGTGTAATAGAATAAATGCAAGAACTCTCTTGTGGTGATACAGACAATGAAACTGAACAGTTTTGTTCTATGACTTGGGAAGTCATCCCTATTTTTTTTGCAGTACCATGTTGATCGCTGATCTTGTCAATTCCTATAGAAAGGCCTTTTTCGTTTGGTCCAAGACACCATTGGCGTTTATTACACCTTCGTATATTATCCTAAATCTTTGGTATCTGGTAATCAGTACTGGAATAGTGCCTTTATGTCTATGCCTATAGCAATAGCTTAATCGTGTCAAGACCCAATTGGATAAATCTAATTCGTCGATTGTTGAAAACAATTTATGGTCTTCAATTTACCTACTATGCTACCGCTACAATTAAAGAGCAACTTTGGAGAGGTTCTAATCTGCAGACTACGAAAACCTGGGCTGATGGATCAAGTACCCGACAGTAAAGAAGCTGCCTCATGTTTTTTGGAAAAAGAAGCTGCCTCATGTTTTTTCACATCACTATGGTGTGTCCTACAAGTATTTTTTCATTATCTTCGGCAGCTCGTTATGGGGGCATCAGTACGTAACCGGTGGTGCTGGCGAGGGTGAGCAGCGTCTTCAGCCCTCAGGAGTGGTGCCCAACCGGCAGATGGTCAAGACTGATGCTGTGCTGCCGGCCTATTGTAACCCGCCTAACCCCTGCCCCGTTGGATATACAGGTACTGTGTTTGGATTTTTGAACTTGGAAATTTGAGCAGAAGTTTTAAATGATGAATTATAGACTCCATAGGATCCAATTCTGACCTTAGCTGCCATAGAATGAAATAAAGGGCTCATAACAGGCTTTTGTAAGACAACCTCGCATCACTGTTGACCAGTTTTTAGTTTTGATTATAAGGCTCATCATCCTTTCCTGTTTTCTTTCTTCATCCATGTTTGTGTTGTGATAACTCTTGATTAGAGTATTTCATCAACTTCACTATCATTTCTCCTCTAAATAAATCCATTTTCATCTTGTGCCAATATGGCATCTAATGTGACACCTTCATCAGAGGAGCAAGGCTGCATCAGCGAGTTCGAGAACACCGCAGCCTTCAGCCGGGAGTACCAGCTGGCCCAGCGATGCATGTGTGACGGAGAACACATGTTCAGCTGCCCTTCCGACTCCTCATCAGACCTCGACCTTCGCTTCCCTGAGCACCACAAGAATCTCGTCGCAAAGAAGTATAAGCCTGCTGTTAGTATGCATGGTTTGATTCTGTAAATTTATCTGTCGGATATCTGTATCTTACACAAAATATTTTTTAGAATTTTTATGATATTAGAAGATCTTTTTCCACCATCTTCTATACTTTGGAAGCGATTTACTAAAACTAATCTGGAGTTCTACTACCATTTTTAAAAAGGAAAAAATACCCTTGTCTTTGCTTGAATGATACTAAAACAATAATTTCCGTTTCCAGGTAGAAAATCCTTATTTGACGGGCGAACGCTTACCGATCGCAGCTAAAAAAGGTTTCGATGTTAACATTTACTAAGTCACTAGTCTTATATAGATGTATACTATATTAGTTAGTGTCTATCTTGTCTGGAGTGGGCTTTAGCACTATCATCTTCTAGCCCACTCTTTTTGACATAATTATTATCTTTATATAATAGTATTGTAGTTCTGTTACAACCTCATTTAGGGATAACTGTGTGCCACAAATATTTGCGACAATCTGCATTTGGCTTAAGGTAGAGAAAGATCTACATTTACCTGTCTACTAGTGGTACACAAACAGATCGATAAGTTTAAATGGAAATGGTAACGAATAGGCGGACGTAAAGTAAAAATTAAAATAATATATTTTTGTAATCCCAATAAAATACTATCTCCAAAATTTCCACTTTCTCTCTTCAAAATTTTATTTTTAAACTGGTATCCCGTTTTATGATTACGGAAAAAACCTGCAAAAATAACAAACTCATACACGAAAATAAGCATTTGAAATACTAGTTACCTATTTGTGAGAAGCGTCATATAACCATAATAAACGATGAAGCTGTGAATTTCGTTAGTTGTAAATACATAAGTATTTAATTCTTTACTAAGACGTAATATTATCTTAGTTTCATACCAACAGATTTTTGGTTCATCATACAAATAAACAGGTTTTTTACTATTTTATTATATTCCAAACACTTCCACGAGTATGTATTGTATATACATAAATTTATTTAATTTAGATCTTGAAAATATATATTATTCTTTTCAACATACATTTACCTTCTATTAGAAAATACTAATAATTACTCGCCTAAGTATAAATAACTGTACAGCATCTTCAAAAAAGGCAGTTATAGCAATTAAGAAAAAAAAACCGTGTTATAAAATGGGGTCAAAAGCTGTAGAATTTAAAATGTTAAGGAATGTAATGTAAATAATAATATGTCGGAAAATGGTCGAAGATATCATAATGAATACATAGTTACAAAGAAAAGCTGCCGGTGTAAATATAAAAGCTAAACTCCGGATAATTACACCTGCTAATATGATAGTTATAGTTATTATATATAAAATAAGTTCATTTCACTATTTACAATTCCTGAAATTTAATTGCATAATTTAAAATTACAATCGGTTCTTAAATAACGGCGTGTTTCAATCTGACGCGCAATCGTTTACCCTAAAAAATACTCAGAAGTGATTTTTTTAAAGAAATTAGTTTAAAAAATTGATTTTATTAAAGTAAATAGGAAGCAAATAGGAACCTTTTAATTTTTACAATAAAAAAAAACATACATTACCAAAACATAAACCCTGTTTATCATTAATTTCAACATACATTTATCTTCTATTAGAGTATAATAATAATTCCTCACCTAAGTAGTAAGCAAACGTCTTCAAAAAAGACAGTAATAGCAATTAAGAAAGTCAATACGTGTTATAACATGGGGTCAAAAGCTGTAGAATTTAAAAAAAAATAAGGAAAAGTATGTAATGTAAATATGTTCTACGAAAATGGGCGTTGAAATCTATTGAAAACAATATAGAGTTACATAAAGAAAAGCTGACGGTGTAACTGTAAAAGCTGAACTCTGGATAATTTCACCTGCTAATAGGATGGTTATCTGTATTAAATAAGTAAATTTCATAATCTATCTAAATCTCCAGCAATTTTTATCATGATTCAAAATCACAATTCCTTTCTTTAAAAAACGGAGTGTTTCGATCTGGCGCGCAATCTTACCCTATTAATTACGCAGCTGTGTTTTTTTTTAACAAATTATTTAATCCTGGTCGTTATGAAAGTTAAATTCAAAAAGCGCTGTTTTATTTTTAAAAATACATTTAATTTAAAGTATAAGTAACTTGGAAAAAAATAGGAACCTCCTTAATTTTACAATTTAAAAAAATCCACACTGTTTCTAAACATTAATCCTGTATATCATTAATTTCAATATACATTCACCTTCTATTATAAAGTAATAATAATTACTCACCAAAATAGTAATAGAAACGACAGTTATAGAAATTAATGTGCTTGACGCGGGGTCAAAAATTGTAGAATTTAAAATGTTATAGAATATATAATAGTAAGTATGTAATGTAAATATATTCAACGAACATGGGCTATAAAATAAATTGTAAACAGTAGACAGGCACTTAAAGAAAAGCTGACGGTGTAAATATAAAAGCTAAATTCTGGATAATTTCACTGGCTAATAGGATAGTTAGTGTTATAAATCTGTATAAAATAAGTTTATTTTATTATCTACAATTCCAGCAATTTAATTGCATAATTAAAAATTACAATTCGTTTCTTAAAAATTAATAAATAATAATGGAATGTTTCGATCCGGCGCGCAATTTTTCCTTATTAATTAAGCAGTTTAGTTATTTTTTTAAAAATGATTACGTCCTGGCCATTATGAAATGCAATTTGCAAAAATACTGTTAAAAAAATTTAAGTTTTAATAAATTGGAAGCAAATAGGAACCTCTTTATTTTAAAAATTCAAAAGGAATTTCAAAACATCAACAGTAATTTTCCAGTTTGGTTAAGTTTTGCGCGTCGCTAAAAATAGAACTCAACTCAAAATAATAAGTTAAAATAAGTTTTAAACATAATAACAGTTTATTTCATAATTGCTAATAATTTAAAAACTGAAACTACAACAGAAGTGCATTCAACATTACGTTAGAAAAATAAAGAAAAAAATAAGCCGTAAAAGATTAATTTAAAATGTAAAAATAAAAAAATAACTGTAAGTATTATTCCAATAAATGTCTTCCTTAGTATTTATATTGTAAAGCAATTATTTGAAACATATACTTATTTACTAGCCCGAATTAAAATAACTAAATTGATAATATTTTTTAAATTAAATATTTATCTTCGAATCCCGTGCTCATAGTGTGGTATTGGTTTCAACGTTAATGCCATAAACTATTATAAGTAGATTAGAAAAAGAAGAAGGCATCGGCAGTAATATCATTAATATTATTTATATAACATTGCTTGGACGTCCTCGTCCAAATGATGCACGTATGCACGTGTGTGTGTGTGTGTGTGTGTGCGACTGTGCGTGTGTGTGGCCCGTTATACTCGTACAATACAAGAATAAGATTAATTAATGATTAATCGATGGCTCTCTAAAAGGAAGGTCTTCAATATAATAGTGTTAACCAAAACGTGAAACACTAAACCAACCATTTTTTTTTTAATTTAAACTTATTTAGGTTCTTTTAATACTTTTGACTTAAAAATCACAAAAAAAAATTCTTCTACACTAATGTGGGTTTTCCAGTTAGAAAAAGTCAACTAAAATAGCAGATACATAAAGAGTCGACCTTTCAGTTACTTAAACTTCTGCAAAATTACAAAAAAAACAATTGAGAGTGTGTGTTTATGTTTTCTTTTTAGGGTGGACCTAAGGCCAGAAAATTACTTAAGTAGATACTAGGTATATGGATTATAAGTAAATAGATTACGTTCTGAAAAATGTAAATAAAGGAACTAGGTTTAGCATTCACGGATGGTCGTTGTAAGTAGTACTTTAAACAGTAAGAGATGGCAAAATAATAATAAAAAAAAAACAATTAATTTTCTTTTTCTACAAAAATTGCGAAAGTGCGTTATTACAGGCAAATGAGACTTGTCTCCCAAAGACGGCTATCATCACCGTGATACTTAGGAATTGACTTTAGGAGAAATATCTCTAAGATCAATGATATTTTCGGCTTACCGCATAACATCAAGAAAGTCTTATTCTTGAATTAAAAAAAAAAATAAGTTATTTCCTACAGTTATTGGTAAATTCTGAAATGATAACATCAGGTAAGATTTATTTTAAAAAACATTCTTCCAATGAAATTAGACAGCACTTTTTTCTGAAAACTAAATTCCGTTTTCTGTCTTTGCTAAATTGGCAAGCAGTCATGATATTCATTTAATCGCGAAATAAAAATCGATTTCCCAAATGAAGTTTATTTTTGTCACCTTCCGTATTTAAAATATCCCAAGAGTTTTAAATAAAAAACAAAAAAAACAAATATTTTTTCTAATTTTGAAAGGCGTTTAATACTCCATCGCACCTATCGCGACGCACACAATCAAATAGAATTACATAATTTATGAAAACCATATGTTTGTATTATTAATAAGAATGTAATAATAAGCACGGGGGAAAAAGATAGGGTATTTAACAACATCATAAATGAGTAGTGTTAGTTTTAAGAAAATGCGTTAAGGGGCAAATGTCACGAGATACTCTAGTCAAAGCAGTAGTGTGTATATTAATATTGGAGCGGCAAGCGAGGACGAGTCACTTTATATAGTTTAAGATTAATATAGTAAAATTTCCATGAGAATCTTCATGAAAAGCCCTGAATTTTTAAATTACAACAATACTTTCTCAAGAGTTTGTTGTATTTAAAAAGACACGAAAAAACAGGGTTTGACTTGTAATTCTCATAGAAAGAAATAATAATAAGTTGAAAAGAATATATTTTTTTTAAAAAAAAACCGGAAAAACTACATAAACACAAGAAATTATTATATTTTTATAAATAGATATATTTTTCCAAGCGGCTGTCTACTACATGTTGAGGTTTGACTTCCATCTCTCAAGTTAGGTAAAGTAATGTAAATATGGAGGGGTAATGGCAGATAAAATCAGCTGACGTAATTCAGAGTCACCTAGTTCCTAGTTGAAACTCAACTTAATATTTAAAATGGCCAACATAAAGCTACAATCAACATCTATAGTCAAAAAACCAAAAAAAAAACTTGTTGGAAGAATTGAAAAGATGAGATGGAGGTCTCTAGCTTAAGTATATTTAAATTCATTCACCGTATTAAGACGTATTTTCAAAAGTAATAATTTCCGTATATTTTAGTGATTTTAATAATTATAATTGCAATAATTTAAAATATAGCTTTCTATTCTTCTGGCGGTAACTATTTGCTACTAATAATAATTATATTTTGTCTGTTTTGCAATAATTCAAGTTTAATCTTAATTGTATATACACCGTGATTATTACTGGCGACTACTTTCTCAGGTTAGTAAAATTTTTACTGGAAATAAGAAACAAAATCTTCCAACATAAATACCACCTTCTGTAATCTTGTATAAACCAAAAAAAAACTCCAATACAGAAATACGGTGTATAATACATATAAAATGTCGTGGTCCTAATATCTAAACTCAAATACTACCTCAAAAACTCAATATCCTCAATACAAGTGTCACAACTTGTAGTTTAGAAATTTCTGAAAAATAGGTTAACCTAATTTATGTGTAAGTTTTCTCGGGAAAAGAGACAATAGTAACGTAACACTATAGCAGTTAAGTTAAAATGTACGGTCTACATAATCAAATAATGATAGAACCACGATACCTCTCAAACCAGTTAATAATGTAGGATTATTAATTAATTGATTACTGTTATTTTATGAAATTGATTATGATAAAATGATTTTTTCATTAAAAAATATTATGGATTTATTTCCTTCTTAATTTGTTTATTTTCTATTACTTAATGAATTTTAATAATTAAGATCATTTAAAAAAATGGTTGTCAAATATTTTTTCTTATTTTTATTCGAACATTTCACTTTGATATTCAATAATTTTATTGGTCACATCTTTATTATTCTGTTAAAATTAAACGTAATTTTTAATTTTCAAATTATTATCTTTATTTTATTTCTTAAGTTATTATTAATCATAGAAATGATTTCTTAATGTTTATGGTTATTTTAATATCAAAGTTTAAAATATAGATTACAAATTGTTAGGTTATTAGACGCCGGTACAAAAACATCTTAATAAATTCGTTTCAAAAGTATTAAGAATAAAAAACACTCACCATAAAGGTAACTGTTATTTTTTAAAATTTAGTTGTCTTTATTAAATATTTTGACGAATATCTTAGCAATCTGACATACCTCTTTTAATACTATTACCATAGGGTTACATAGATTATAAGATATTAAGACAAAAAAAAACATAAAAAAGCAAAAAAAAGAACAAAAGAAAAAAAAAATAAAAAAAACATATATACCATAATACACATCACTGTCGAAAGGGCCGTTATAGGTTTAAATGCTGGACTAAGATCTAATTTATGAATTATTATTTTATTTTTAAGTAACTGTTATTTAAAGAGCGGTCAAAAAACTGGTCTATTTAGGTTATAAGTGAAAAGGTCCGTTACTAGTGTAACCCTGTAAATATAGGCCAGACATGAAAAGATTTCGGAATAATTATGTAATTAATTAATTAATTAAGGAATTAGTTGTTAAGAGAAAGATACAGTTGTAACATTTATGTAAACTGCATAACTATTATATATATTTATCTTTACCTCATCATCTGCCTAAATTTTTATATTAGATTAAAAAAAAATCGACACTCACAGGCAGAAAACCATCGATGTCAAGCAAAAATTTAATTTAAAATCATAAAACTCGGGCTAGAAAATTTGCTAGACACGGAAAATCTAAACAATAAACTTAAGCTAATTGAAGAAAAGATGCATTGAACTAAATTCTAATTACTTTAGTAAAATATTGAGTCAGTATTTGGTCCGACGTTTCCTTTCTTGATTTTGAATAAGATTTATTTTACCCTAGTTTCAGTCTTTACGAATAACATAACGCGAACACGAATATAAATGTATGTTTTAATTAAATCTTCCATCAATACCAAACACACGGTCTATTTGGGTATAAAATTCATCGAAGGCAACTGAGAACAAAATACAGAAAATTATCAATTGAAGCAAATTGTGATTAAAAAAAATATTAGTGCAAACACTCTAAAACATAAAGAACGTCGCAATATTTAAATCACAGAGATTGAACTGAATGTGCAACAAAAATCAAAGGAGCAGTGCAGCAAGCAATCGCAAAATAACATCTTACAAGATCTTTGTATCTTCAAGCAGTAGTAGAACTCCATGTGGAAGAGTTCGACCGGGGAAGTACTACCACCATACCTATTTCTTCCGCCAAACAGCTAGGCTGTGTTCCGGATTGAAGGGTGTGGGTGCCGGTTAGCAATTACAGGCACAAGAGACAGAACACCTTTGTCTCAAGAATACATCTGCAATATCTCCTCTATTGCAGATGTTCCAAGGCGGCGGTTGCCACTTAACACTCTGTGGGCCGTCGTCTTAACCGCCAAACACATAAACAGGTCTGTACAATAACTATATTCCGTATCGTTATCAAGATCCTATGTCGACTTAACAACCACGTGAGAACAATATCAATTAACTCCGACTATTTCAGTTCACTGCTGAGCATTGGCCGCTACTATGCTACGCCACGACACCCGGTTCTCCCTGTTCCAAATCCAGCCACCTTTTTAATGTCGGTTCATCTAGCCTGGGAGTGTCCCAAACGGTTCTTGAAACGAAGTTCTATGTTAGTCCAAATACAATTAACGTGATAGAATCCTGCGTTGTAGCATAAAACTGTGATCCGTACAAATAGTCCAACAATGCAATAGTCCAACTCCATCTGACTAAAATTTCAACAGGAGTATAAACATTAGTACAACCTCAGTGCAGCATTTTCATCAACAGGGAGCCAGTATGCTTAGCTGCACCATGCGCGCTTACTGGAGCATTGCCATATATCATTGGGTAATCATCTAACTGGTCGGCAACAAACACCTAGTTCCTCTTACAAACACGTTTCAACAAAATGCAGAAAGCTCCTTTTTCTCGTACCCTGAATTACAGACACGCGCCTTTCGGTCTTTAAATCAGGGCACTGCATTACACAAGGCACTCTTCCAAGTTACGGCTCATTTTACATGAAATAACACAAAATATAGACAGTCAGGATGATTAGTCTCCATCTCGCAGAAGAGAAGGAGACTTAGGCTCATCCTGACTCAGGATGGAAACTTCATATCTTAGTCTGTCAGACAAGATCGTCGCAGGCGCATCTAAGTAGTAGTAGAGTTTCTAGTGAAGAGCTCACCCGGGTAAGTACTACCACCATGCCTATTTCTTCCGCAAAGCAGCTATGCTGTGTTCCGGATAGAAGGTTATGTGTGCCGGTTAACAATTACAGGCACAGGAGCCACCTTAGTCTCAGTGATGACAACGCATAGACCCAACACCTCTCATGATTCTTGAAAATCAAGATCACGTATTGCCTCGATTCGAGGAGCTCGTGGCTAAATAATAAGAGCCGCACGGGTCGATCTTTAAGGTAAAGCCGTGCTTGCCGAGGTTGATCCGTGAACATAATTACATATCGAGTTTCCTCCGTGCCTCGGAAAGCACGTTAAGCCGTTGATCCCGGCTGTCAATTGTAGATCTTTGACAGTCGTTACGAGTAGTCAGAAGCTAAAAGTCTGACATCCAGTCTTGCTAAGGGGTATAGTATTAGCCAGGGACTGGGTTGTGGAGGTCAGATAAGCAGTCGCTTCATGTAAAATACTGGTACTCAGCTGCATGTGGTTAGACTGGACGCCGACCCGAACATAGTTTGGGAAAAGGCTAGGCAGGTGATGTATCGCCACGATTCGCTCTTGGCATACTATCAGTCGTTTGGTCGGAACTCACTCAAGTTTCACGGAAACTTAGAAAATGCTCTGTTACACAGAGCTCCAAAAAAAATAAAGAAGAAAAAACAAAAACTCCAAAAAAATAACCAAATAAAAAGAATTTTCCGCTGAAACACCCTTGTGGGCTGCAGACCAATAAGCCATGCAGTTGAATATAGCAGAGTGGGAGTCTTGGCTTATGTAGTCACAAGTGGGAATGATGACCTCCAAATGACTGCTATGCACCGTCATCTAATCATAGGCGAAGAGGCTGGCAGACATGATATAGTAGATCCAAGCTGGTTAGGCCGAAAACATCCAGAACGCTACTTAAAAAGACTGGCTGGAATTAAAATCGTAATAGGTATCCTAGGACAAGCTTGGAACAGTAAAAAAAGTTAAGTGTGCACCAATTTTTTTTTTTTTAATGTAAAGTATCACTAACATCAATCTTTGTAACCTGAACCATAAAGACATTAACAGGAACCAAAATTGTAGGAAAATCAAGAAGAAAACAAATCAAAGGTACTACATTTAGGTTGTATTTCACCACAGTTTCTTTTCGCGGTTCGATTTAATTGTCAACCAACTAAAACTATGAACCTTAATAAATGCTCGCGAAATATAAACCACCGTATAAGTTCAGTAACAAACAACCGCCCATAACAAAGCAATTGTACCAAACACTGCAAAATATTTTACAGTTTTCTGGCGATATCGTTGCAGATTATTAAGGCTTTAAATCTAAAAAGGGTTACCATCAATTGCAAACACATTAGTACGTTCATTCAACACAACTGCCAAGATCTTTAAGCCGTCACAAAGGACTCGCAGTACATATTATACAATAACGTATTCATTCATATATTGTATTTAAACATCCTGAACAAATTTCACCATCTATATAAATTATATCTCGTGAAGGACTAAAGTGGGCGGGCGGTGGGTTACCATAGACAATCCAGAAAAAAGCGAGTATAGACATCTTCAATTGTTTTTTTTTTTCGAGTATTTACTGCTTGATAGTCAAAGAAACCATGAATTGGCAAGATCAAAAGAAACTGTGGTGAAATACAACTTAAATGTAGTATTTAAGTTGTATTTCACCACAGTTTCTTTTCGCGGTTCGATTTAATTGTCAACCAACTAAAACTATGAACCTTAATAAATGCTCGCGAAATATAAACCACCGTATAAGTTCAGTAACAAACAACCGCCCATAACAAAGCAATTGTACCAAACACTGCAAAATATTTTACAGTTTTCTGGCGATATCGTTGCAGATTATTAAGGCTTTAAATCTAAAAAGGGTTACCATCAATTGCAAACACATTAGTACGTTCATTCAACACAACTGCCAAGATCTTTAAGCCGTCACAAAGGACTCGCAGTACATATTATACAATAACGTATTCATTCATATATTGTATTTAAACATCCTGAACAAATTTCACCATCTATATAAATTATATCTCGTGAAGGACTAAAGTGGGCGGGCGGTGGGTTACCATAGACAATCCAGAAAAAAGCGAGTATAGACATCTTCAATTGTTTTTTTTTTTCGAGTATTTACTGCTTGATAGTCAAAGAAACCATGAATTGGCAAGATCACCTCCCTCTATGAATATTATAGATGTAACGATAGATCTCTTGATCAACTGTTCATCGTTTTTTGTTGAAGATTTCAGCTTTGCTGTCACTGTAAATTCTAGCTGGAAATTAAATTTAATTTAATACCCGATTGCTCGAATCCTACCTACATCTATCGAATCTTATATATCTATTCATATATAACACTTATCATGATTGATCTACATAAATGTTACACACTGCGCGAATTTGAACATAATAAGAAAAATAAATGTATATAAATATAGAAAGCTTGGCGCAGCGAATAAGTTCGTGTAAATATGTGGCCAGCTAGTACTCAGGCAGTTTAAATAGCTTACTATGCATATTAAAGTATGGAAATTGCTTATGACATATACATGCGATTTTAATTAGTATTTAATAATTTAATTAAAAATATACATGGCTGTAACTTGGACAAGAAATGCAAGTAACAAGAATCATCCACCATCACATTCGAACTACTCATCAGCGAGAATTATTCTCGAGATTGAAATATAAAGAACAAACCGATTAACATTGTGCAGTAGCCCAGACATAACATACATAGGCTCCGAGAATCCTATCTTTACAATGCAGGACGAGAAACTATCCACCCTATTCTCCATACTTCTAAAGTCTAAAGTGTCGCAAAAAATTCTGATTATAAAAATTGATTCTATACTTTTGTACAAGTTACGGGCAGGCTGTACTTTCGTCTATAGTCCTAACTAGTGTAATAAGTACTGTAATGTAAATAAAGCCACCGAAGCTTGCCGACATTTCGTGGGATGATAACCGAATAGACGACTAATAGCCTAGTAGTCTCAAAGACATTAGAATAAGTTAGATTAAAGAGGCCCAATCGGCAAAATAAAGCAGTCTACCAAAGAACATTATGATTTGCGAGGGTTGAACGAACGAAAGTATGACTCTTATAACAACCGCCGTAAGGCTCGTATTAAGAATTAACTTTTTTTTAACAATTTTGCCTGACAAACCTGATTTGGATAAAATTAATATGACGAACCAAACATTTTTAAATCAAAAAAATATCGATTCCGTATAACCAATTCGTAATATTGTATATAACTAAAAACAAAACGTATCAACAACACAAAACCGTTGGCAAGTTCGTAACAATGTACAGCGTTTAGTTAGTCTAACGGGTGACAATTTGGACCCTGTGGGCGCTAATTGTCAGGATTTTTCCTCAACGCCATTACTGTACTGCAATGCAACAATTGGCCTATCATTCACTTGATTACAACCACTTTGTTGATGTCCATTTAAAAGTAGTGTGTTAGGTATTATTTAGGATGTATATTTTGAGGATCGAGGGTCTTAAGCGTTGCCATAATGTAAGTATGGATGAGATTGTATATTCTTTCTTGTAAGTGGATTTTATTTGAGTTATTAGGTTTTAGTATTTTCTTGCCTTGTTGAGCAATCAAAGGCAGAGCACTCCGCTAGAAAGAAACTAGGGATTTAACGCTCGCCCTGATTATTACGAGGTACCTCTTCTTTTTAACAGACTTTTATTTAAATAACACCTCTTTCCTATCTAGTTATTATCCTGATTTTTCTAGATATATTATAAGTTAACGGTAATGAGATCTTTAATTGAATAGCTAAATATATAAAGTATAAACTGAAATCATTATATTTATATATGTCTGCTTCTAAAATACTTTTCCTGAATCGTAAGAAAACAACTCATAATATGGAATATAAGCAAACTTTTCACTACCAGAAGAATCATTCTAGTACTTAGTAAACATTATTTATTCCAGTTGGATCTTACAAGGAGCAAGAACTCCTTCCAAATAGTAAGTTTAAATAATACACCAATGGAAAAACAATGTTTACTAGACTTGATAATTCTTCTGAGTTCGAATGGAATATAGTCAAAAATAGCAGGGCCAAATTCCATCAATATGTAATAACATAATTATAAAAATCAAATTTAAAACCTCACAAAAATTGTTCTGGACACTGAAATTCAAGGAGCGACGGAGGATTCTCAGAACTTCGAATAAGAAGAAGCTTCGCCTTTGTTGAATTCTGATAGGATTAGCCACTTTCTATCGAAAATAAAAATCTCAGTACCTATTAGATTTATTTTGTCTTATTTAAGTTGGGTGAGTATGAAAGGATTTTTTGTGAACGATTTCCGTTTTCCCATTTTCGAAGTATCTTAACTGTTTGGTGTTTTTTTCTCTTATTATCTTATTAAAATCCATAACAAAATATATTATTTATACGTAATTAAAATTACGCAATAGTCGGTATGTGTTTAACCAAAATTATTATATCTTTCCGTAAAATGAGACATTTTCGCAGCTCTGAAAAATTCAAACTCATAAAATCTATCTATTGAAAGTGTAAAGTGTTTGTGAATACATATTTAAAATTGCGTAGTTGAAACTTATTACATTTGTAGTTATAAAAAAGAGGCTTTTACGCTTTATAAATACGACCTATAACTATTTTATTTGTGTAACCTAATTCGTTATGTACCTATTTAATAATCCCTAATAATAATTTTAGAGGTTTCGCAAAAACGAAAGGTGTTATGAGGAGGTGCCAAAGGCATGAAGTAATTACGTTGTTGTTATTTCTTTATTGTGTTCCTTATATATGTGTTTAAACAGCATATAACGTGTCTCCATCGTGCGTTCGTTAAAATAATTTGTATTGAAAAATTAAAATAAGAGCTGTACTTTTTGTAAAGGATATCTTTCATCCCTCGTTGTACATGGTTAATTTTGTGTTAGTGTAGGACACAATGGATAAGAGGAAGTCATAGGGCATTTTGATAGTTATTAAACTTAAGAGGATATTTTGCCGTGAATTAAATTAAGTGATCTCTGTATTAGACTAGTTTGGTCATGAATGCTATTTGCGGTTCTGTGAGCAGACAGAGTGAAAGGATTAACTTAATTTAGTATTAATGGCTAATCTGCATGATGATTTATTATTAATAAATAAATACTAATAAGTGAAGCAACCGCTGTGAGCTAAGTGTCATAATAATATAAAATTATACATAACTCGATTCACTGACGAAGACTTCAAAAGTACATAATAATATCTTTCTAATTGAAATCAAACCAATTCTAATAATGTTAACATTTTCTAGTCAACCCTATTTGTCTGGAACAAAATACCAAAAACTAGGTTCTGTAATTTACTAGTCCTTACTTTTCCCTGCGACTTCGTCCGCGTTGCAATAAAGAAACAGAACAAATACCATCTTAAATAAAAAAAATATCACACATAAAGTAACAAAAATTTACCATTCTGGATTATAAAACTCTTAAACTCGGTATCAACTAAATATAAATAAAATAGGCAGTATTTATAACCATTGACGGTAAGATAATAAATTGTACATTTTGAAATCGAAGAAACAGTATTGAATTATACATAGGTAGGTAGGTATAACGTTAATCATAAGCTCAAAAGGTTTCATACATTAAGTTTAAAAAAAAAATAAGAAACAAACTAAAATCTGGGCTATTAACATCCATAAAAATATCTAACACGAGGCAAAAGTGACACTTTTATATTATGAATTACAAAAGCTCCTAACAATATTCTGTATCCGTGCAAAGAATTTTAAACAATAATATCAGGTAACGCAACTTAGGTGACTTTAACCAACACAAGAAGAAAATACTTAGAAGAGAAGAGAAGAGAGAGAGATTAGATGTTTTAAATCAGTCTCCAAAATTAACGAAAACATCCCAATACTACCCATCAATATTTAACCAAGGAATTGAGTCAACTCAATGAATGAAATATCTATGTCATGTCAGCCAGTGAAATCGATCTACCCATTTCAATTTCATCATACCCAAGTCCATTAGTCAAGCCCAAAACACAGACAAAAGCCAATAAAATGGACCAAGTAACGAAATCGAACGAATGAATGAGTTCAGTGAAACAGTTCACCTGATAAACGAGTAGATAGTGTCACTACAGCGCAACATCACCCTCAGTCGTCGAAAAGAAGTGTTACACTCGCATGATTTAGCTGGTTTTCTTCAAGACTTTGTTACAGAAGAACCTCAACTCGGTAAGTAAAGCTGAGAAATCAAACAATGAAGTACAACAACTAGATCAAGAAAATCAATGGCCAAAACGGGTCAATAACGGTGACCATCTCAACAAATATAACACATATTTGGAATAGTACAGATTAACTCAATGTAGCTCAGATAAAGAATCAGACCAACTCAGATAACGAAGCAAACCAACTCTGATAATGAAGCAAACCAACTCAGAGAATGAAACAGACCAACTCAGATAATGAAGCAGACCAACTCAGATAATGAAGCAGACCAGCAAAGTAAAACAAACAGACTAACTCAGATAAAAACGTAGACCAACTCAAATGATGTAGCAGACCTACTCAGATAATGAAGCAAACCAACTCAGATAATGAAGCAGACCAACTCAGACAATGAAGCAGACCAACTCAGATAATAAAGCAGACAAGCTCCGTTAAAGAAACAGATCATCATCATCATCACCATTTCAACCGAAAGACGTCCACTGCTGGACATAGGCCTCCCCCAAGTGTCGCCACATTGACCGGTCTCGTGCGACTCGAATCCAGCGGATCCCCGAAACCTTCACCGGGTCATCGGTCCAGCTAGTGGGAGGCCTTCCAACGCATCGGCCAAACAGATGAACTTAGATAATGAAGCAGACAACTCAGATAACGAAGCAGACAAGCTCAGATAATGAAGCAGACAACTCAGACAACGAAGCAGACAAGCTCAGATAAAGAAACAGATGACCTGAACGCAGAAAGTGAAGCAAACAAAGTTAAAAAAGCAGATGAACTTAGAAATTAAATTGAAAAACTTTGATAATGAACCGGACCACCTCAGTCAATCGATAATACAAAATCAAGCCATAAAGCAGATCAACTACTGAGTCAATAAATTAGATAAACTGAGCTAGTCAATCTGAGTCTACAAATATTAATGATTGCAGGACTTGCCATCACTGGAATGCAGCCACACCTTATGCAGGAACCAGAATCATTACACCCTAACACCAAATAACCGAAACTCTAAGGCAAAACAATTCACCGCAACCATTGAAAAGGCATGTGATCTGATAAACTCGGGTTTGGCAGAACTACTTCAGTTAGTGATTTATTATTGGTAAAGAGTGGGAGAGCAGAGGTAGGACAAAGAGCTTAAAAGCTGCAGGGGGGCGAAATGTACACAAGCTCTTCGAATTTCAGACTTATTCGGTTACCAACAATAAATAACACAGTTGATGAAAATGACGGAAACGGACGGGCTTGACTGGATATGAGCAGCTTTCTATCAATGATGGTTGAGTTGGTGGTGGAAAAAAATACACCTTATATGAACTAAACTGGAAAGAATCATTTAGAAAATATAGCAGATTGAAATAGCAAGATAATGGTGACGACTTAAAAAATCTCCCAGTAAAAAAAAACCAACACCTTGTGTATGAGAAGTTTTGAGCTACATATTTATAAGTTGTAAATTATCGTCAGAACGGAGTCAGCCAAAGAGCCCAAACGAAACCTCTACTATGAACCTAAATATTAGATTAAACTAATTGTCTATATCTGGCCTCAGAAGTAGCTACCAGTAAGCATTTACTGCGTAAAACGTAGTTTTAGGAGAATAAGTTTTAGGATAAATATTTTATCATACTATGTCTGTATTTATTAAATGTAGTTAAAATATTTAGGAATCATGTAAATATGATGAACTCAATGACGCGATGATCTCACAGCAAATAAAGTAGATGTAAATACTAAACATTAAAATAATCTAGGTATAATTTACGCAAAGTCGAATAAAAAAAAGTAACTTTGGCGTTGAAAGAGTCATATAAATGTGTCGAAATGGATCACAGTCATGGTCTCGTCAAAGGAGAAGCATAAAATGTGATCTCTAAAGTACCTAATAGAACTACTACTAGTAAGAACTAAGAAAACAGAATCGTGGAATGAAATTAGGGTAATAGTTTAACTGAGAATAATACTACTTAGTTTTAACACTTGAAAGTAAATCTATCCCTCTATTGAAATCTTTTTAAAACCTAAAAATATTAACAAGTAAGAAAATCAGAGAAGGTATGGGAAAGCAGTACTGTAGAAAGATTGGCATACATGAGGTTGTAACAGAACATTTTATTGGTGTCATTTTAACAAGTGATGCACGGTAATTAGTGATTTGTTGGATTACGAGAATTATGATGGTCAAGATTTTTAATGTTTGAAACCTAATATGTAATTATATATTTCTATTAAAATATTGTATTTATTATGTGAAGCCTCTCCCCATGACTTCCAATTCTAACGATGTAGGGGTACCGGAGAGCATTAACCGGTTGATTTTGGCCAAGTTGTCCCGTCACCTATAACGAGGCCTACCCTGTTTGGAAACCAAGGATAGAGGCTTTGCCTAGGAATGGGATGACGCAAACTACAGTTTGTTAAGCATCTTATTTAATTAACACTAAATTTATATAAACTTTGTAAAACTGGTATAGGTATCTATGGTTGTTTTCACTAACATTGGGCATTCATTTAGGTGTCGCCTTGTTTTTGTGTGGGAATAAGCTTTAGATAAAAGCTTTAAAAACGTGCTACCCAAGGTATGAAAACTTTCAGCAGACCACACACTGACACTGACACTTTCACAGACACTGAAATAAAAAACGAAAAGTAGCATATTAACAACAACAAAACACACATTGGGTATGACGTATTTGAAGCACATTATTTCATTGTAAAACCAGTGTTATTCTTTAGCTTCTATGGCTTGTTGTTCGCTGTGTATCCATCAATTCAGTGGCTTTGTTAAGAACGTGAAGCTTTTCGGTGTTGCTTTACTTAATTTTCTTGAATATACTAATTTGAAAATTCCATAATCATTGAAAAAGGTAAGGCCGGATTTTGGTGAAATTTTCTTAAAAGTTAAACAATACCATTTTTTTATGAATTTTTGTATTTTCAGTTTTTTCTAAAGATCTTTGAAAATATTTAGACCTTAAAGAGGTGTGTGGACATTCCGAAAATGAAAAGGGTAGTTTCACCGGCTTGCCTTAATTGGCCGGCCGGCTATGATTTGCCTCACTACACTACACTACAAAAAAAATACTAGACAAAATACTAACAAACTAAACTAAAAAAAAAATGCCCGTGTGGTATCCGGCAAAGAATAGAACCACCCCTTTCCACCCGAGGGTGTCGTAAAAGGCGACTAAGGGATCATGGAAGAAGACAACACCATCTTCAAAAACGCTAGTGACAAGGTACTGTGATCACCAACCTTCTAGACAAGTTTTGGTAGCATTCCCTACACCAATGTCATCATTATGTATGTCGTGATTACGAAAGCCTTCTGGTTAACATTCTAACCGAATCTAAATTTTAGTTGGCTTACAGCATGTCCCATGGCTTATGCTTAGAGATGATTGAATAGGCTATTGAGAACCTAAAGCTACAAGGGAACACCTTAATTTTCTCAGGCTCTTATTTACTGTTGTCTCAGAGGTAAATCGTTTATTGGACTTTTGCTCTCACTCAGATCTTTAGGAGCTATTCGTACAGTCACCATTATTATCTGCCTAGTCTTTTCTATTTTGTAGTTGGCTTGCACTCTATCCGCAGATTCACAGACTAAATGGTTAATTATCCCAGACATCGGTTCATGACAGGCTGACTTGAACATTCTTTATTTCTAAACGTAACTTGTCTTTTTGGTTCTTGATATCCAACCATATCAAACTCGTGAAAAAAAATACGATCAATCATTTTATGTATTTGAGAGAAAAAAAATCTTGCAGTACGAAACTTGTCTAAGAAAGTAGTGTAGACACCACATCGAATAAGAAGGATGGTGATTATGGTCATAGCGTTTTAAAAACGGAATAATCTAAAAGGACAAAAAAAAACAGACGAAGCAAAGATGACTTCCGATAGTACGATCAACAGTACAAGCTAAATTATGGAAAAACAACTTCAACCAAACTTATAAAGATCTAAGACAAACTAAATACGTATCAAAGAAATATACACCCAGACCATCAAAATCATCTAAAACCAAAGTACATAATATAAATCCATGCCAAATTAAAAACCGAACAACTACAAAACATGTCAATCTAAAAACCAAACAACAAAGATACAGGCTATGATACAAATAAAAAGAAGGCTAATAAAGATCCAGGCGAAAATAAATAATAAACATATAAAGAATCTGACCACTTCAGAAACCAAACTAATAAAGAACTAGGCCAAAGTTACAAACAAAAATAAGATCCAGGCTAAACTAAAATAGAAGAAGAAATAAATATTTCAAAGGAAACTGCTTTTAAAACATGGCAATACGTACAAACGAATGTAAGGAAAACAACGGAATGGTAAGAAGGAAAAGAAAAGTATGCAAAGAAGAACATTATAAAAGTGTAAGTAGAAGTCTTTTTGCCATGTTTTGCTGCCGGAAAATGCACAGTCAGATTATCTCACATTCCGTCATCAAGATTTGTAGTTCGTTTGGATTGTCTATCTAATACGACAACAGTGTGAAATCTTTCTGAATCACACCAATCTGTTGGCAAGATCAGCCACTGAAATCTAGTCCATATAACATCACCGGCAGAGTTATTTATTGCGGATCAGTAGCAGCGAAAACTCTAAAAGCACTATGCAACGACGCGTCAAGAGATAAGCAGTAGTAGAACTCCATGATTGTGTAACAGTACGCCCGGGGCAGCACTACCACCATAGCTATGTCTGCCGCCAAGCAGCAATGCTATGTTCCAGAAGGGTATGGGTGTTCTTCTAGTTTCAGTTACTACCACCTTTTATCAAGTATCCCATAGGATTATATGTCAACAAAAAAATACTGAAAAAATTACTTATACGATAAAAAATATCACTTGCCAACTAAATCTAGGCTACAACAACTTACTTATTTGACAGCACACCATCATCATCATTTCAGCCGAAAGACGTCCACTGCTGGACATAGGCCTCCCATAAGTGTCACCACATTGATCGGTCCCGTGCGACTCGCATCAAGCGAATCCCCACAACCTTCCCCAGCTCATCGGTCCACCTAGTGGGAGGCCTTCCAACGCATCGTCTTCCGGTTCACGGTCGCCATTCTAGAACTTTTTGACCCCATCGGCCATCCGTTCTGCGAGAAATGTGTCCTTCCCACTGCCTTTTAAGTTTGGCAATTATTTATTATTTGACACAAGAACATAAATTGTTGCAATATTACTGCTTTTGTAACAACACGAGAAGTTTATCTAGAATTAGGTCTATATCTGGGATAATCAATCAACTGAGCCTGTCGCATTCCACTGCTACTGCCACATAGGCCTCTTCCATGATGCCACAACACCTTTTCCTCAGGCTTTCGCTAATCTAGGCTATGCTTGCCAGCATTCACCTGAACAAGTTAATGTTTAATTAATTAAACACCAGAAGCTAGCTTATACTTCGGCCAACACTTTATCCCGTCGCGTTTCTTAACCTGTCTTCAATTACTTATTCAATATAGTGTGTTCACGTGGTTACGAGTATTAACCTGCCTATCATCATCATCATCAGCCTATAATGTTCCCACTGCTGGGACACAGGCCTCCTCTCTATGAGAGGGAGTGGGCTGTAATCCACCACGCGGGCCCAGTGCAGGTTTGGAAGATGTCACATGTCTTCGATTTTTTTGTTCTAGGATATGTTGGTTTCCTCACGATGTTTACCTTCACCGTTTTCACCTGCCTATGTGACGTCACAATTGTTTTGTATATAGCTATTTCCTTCTTGTTGTTCTTGACTAGATAACGTGCTGCTTGTTGTGTGGTGATACTCTTAGCTGATCTACAGGTCTTTTGCACAGCAATATTTAGTTGATTTGTTGACGAGTTGTTTGGCTTTAAGTGTCAAAATGCTATGACACCAGTCAATTAAGTCATTTCCCAATGTTCCCAAAATTGGTATTGTCAACTCCAGTACAACAACATACTGGATAAAGCAAACATTTGTCTTCTTGAAACGAAATGTAGGAGAAAGCCGGTGAAGCCTCAAGCAGATTTCAGACTAGCAAATGCAATGCAATCCAATACTATAACTTAGATAACTAGAAAGGAGAAGGTAATCCAGCAATGGGTTGTCAGCCATTGAACCGTCGGATGAAGAAAAGAAACTGATCGCATGTCATACAACTTTGATGTTCACACACTTTGACCAAACTGGTCCATTTATCGAAAACCGATAAGAAACCGCTCAAAAGATGAGAGATACTTGTGAAATTGTCGTGGTCTTATAGCAAAGCCTCTTTCTTGAATATGATGTTCATTCTTGACATCCAGGCTAACATCAGCTACTCTCTCTGAACTCTCTTGCAGAGGCTATGAAGCAGATTATTAAAGTCATAGAAAAAATCATCAAGAAAAAATACAATAAAGAACAAGAGGACTTTGGTCCCACTATGATACGATGCAAAGAAAAAATACCTCTAAGCACTCACAGGTAGAATACCAGCATCTTAATTAGGCTGGCAGGCAATATATAAAAAAGCACCTAAACGAAAACCACTAAGAAATAGACCCAGTGGTAGAAGTAAACATAAACAACGAGGAAATTAGGTTAACATTGTAAAACTAACCATCACGATTAAGTAGGACGGACGAGTTTAAACTGGTTTTTTTTCACTAGTAGCGAAAAAGCCTCTTCTCAAACTTACAAACAAGCGACAAGAAAATCTCTTTTTATCAATGTTCCGGTACTGGAGTGTTTGAAAGTTATTAAAAGAAAGCGGGCGGAGACCGACCACCAAAGGAATAAGCAAAATTCCTGGAGCACTGTTTGTCCAGTGTGTTCTGTATGGTGTCGGAGTTCAGTATGGTGTCGGACGTAAAGAATAGCACCATCCTATATCTTCCCCTGGGTGTCGTAAGAGGCGACTAAAGGACTTGCCAGAGAATGGGCGCTAGCGTTCTCTGTGCTTTTGTAACAACCGTACTGCGATCGCCAACCCGCCTGCCAAGCGTGGCGATTATGGCAAAACCCCCCCTTCTTGGGGGAGGCCTATGTCCAGCAGTGGACGTCTTTTGGCTGAAATGATGATGATGATGAATGACATAAAAATGACTCCTAGCGTTATTTTGGCCTGTTGCTAGGATATTTTAAAGATTTCGCCTCGATATCCGGCCTTACGTCTACACATTAAATATACTCTAGAAAATTCAATATTTCGAATTGTGTACAAAATTATAAGCTGCGGAATATCAGGATCAAAATCCTGATTGACTAGTTCTGTAGAACAATACAATCGCACAGACAAACAAACATAAAAGGAACTTTATTTATATCACGTGTATGATGAAATATCTTTTCTGTCTCTATACGTATTTCGATTTAACGTTTTTTCTTAACATGTTCTCATATTTGTATGTCATTCTATGGCTAAACATATATGATCACGACCTTATTTATAAAACCTTAATGTACCATGGTTTTACACAAATAACAATTATTATTTTCTATTCGTAAACATGCTGCGCCGACCCCGAATTAATTGGGATAAGGGCAAGAAAATTATTAAGTTATATTCTATTCTATGTTTTTGTTTGTAATGATTTAATGTGTTTACGTATATTAATGTGGAAAAAGGAGTATCTATGAATGGTAGCAATTGGAGTTCTGTGTGTTTCTACGCCCCCATGGGAAAATAGCGTGAGTTTATGTATGTATATTATAATAACAAATAATGTAAATAAGTATCTATCTATATGTATACCCGGGCAAAAACAAATGCAGTTTGGGACAATGATTCGAGTTTTTGCACATCAGCTTTAATTAATTGAGATCTTATAGAGCTATTCTGTCCTGACATAACCATTCATTGAACCAAATATCAGTTGTCTATGTCCCGGCTTGAACTATCTAAATAAAAAGGTTTAGTTCACTAAACGTGAACCGCGTTCAGAATACACCCTGAGCTCCGCTAATCACGACGAAAGGTTAAGGAATCATAATACCTACATGAAATTGTATATCATTTGTAATCGTGCATCATTTAATTAATCGTAAGCTTCTTATTTAATAAACAATATTATCTGTGTATTTGGGTTGTTTTATTTTATAACTTTTCAACTGCCACTAACGATTTTTTCCTGGAAAACCCCCTCGACAATGCCCATGGTGAGAAGTTTTAAGAATTCAAATTTCAAATCGACTAGACTTGTGGAAGTTGTTTTTACCCCTTCATCAACTAGAAACTACTAAAGGTGATGATCTTCAAACGGCTGAGCAGATTTTCTCGAAAGATAGCTAAGAACACTTGATTAAAATACCTTTCAAAGGAAATCAATTTGATCAAAATCGGTTCATCCGTTTAGGAGCTACGATGCCACAGACCGACACACAGATACACAGACACACATACACACCTGAAACTCATAACACCCCTCGTTTTTGGTCGGGGGTTAAAACAGTACCTAATGTTCCGCTAACCACAAATAAATTGAGACAAGAGTAGTAGAAAGATGACACCTTATAGATGCTATCAGAAGAAATGTTATAACACAAACATCACACCTGTAATCCCCGTAGGGCTAGGCAGAGGTGTACGTAATAGTACACCAACCTATGAGGCCTATGTCCAGCAGTGGACGTCTTTTGGGCTGAAATGATGATGATGATGATGGACAAAAATCCAGACTCCGTGGCTGCTACTGACAAAATCCTTATTGGAAACACCCAATAACACTACGCGCGACCCGGAAGTCGAACTAAAGACATCATGCTCAGCAATCGGGCTTGCAACCATTCGACCAACGGGGCAGACGAAAGAAATGTTATGTAACAACACAACTTGATCGACATTACACTTTTACCGACAGCAAACACTTGCTAGTTCACATTTTTGTTCGCATTGTCCCGTCTGTCGCAGGTGTCATATTCAATTTGACAGGGTTTTACTATTAATAAAAACATGTTGTAGTTCCAATAACTATTTTTGATATAATGCCAAAAGAAAATAAATCAAACAGCATCATGCGGTGCGACTCCATCAGCCCCACTCCAGACGAGTACTTCTTAACTCTATGGTGCACCTATGCCTCGATGTTCTCTGCCTCAGTGGTGTAGTGAAGTCGAGAGATGTACTTACAACGGGGTACATCTCTTTCTTGCCTTCCCTACACGCACAACGCATTTCTACGTTGGGCTCCTCAAGAACCTTGCCGCAGCGGTTTTTACAGATTAGCTGTCGGTGCTTCCTTTTTTATATTAAAATGGCCTACTCTTGACTTTTATCTTTGCTCGCTATTAATACATTCGATACTTTCTCAATTCTACATAACTTGACAGAGTTCCTGCTATTCTCATTCCAGTATAATTAAAGAAAAAGAACCTAAGTTATCCAAGCAGAGGTGCTAAAATTTACCAGTTCGCTTCGCTTGATAATACTCCTGTACTTTTCAGTTTTATATATAACTCGACAGAGGATCCTTATTTCTGTATTAATAAACAAAGAAACGTAATTTTTATCCGAGAAAGGATGTAAAAAATTTCGAGCTCGCTTCGCTCGCTCTTACATTCTCTTTGACTTTGCTCATTTCATGGGCTTTCTTATACTACTAAATCGAGAAAATTGCTCTTTGCATGAATCGACACCGACAAACGAAAACCTAACATAACCGTGATGGGAGTACAACAAGCTCTTTTCAGGAAGCTAAAGATGCACCCCTCGGAAAAAAACTTGTCCCATGTGTACCCATGATTGTTTTGTTCAGGTAAATCGATGGGCAGGTTGGTTTAACATTTTCAAAAGTTGCTCCTAATAGTGTTTCATGCCACCCAATCTGCCTTTTTTGTCAGGGTAACCCCTCACAAACAAATTCCTGAGGACAGCCCAGTATAAACCCCCACATTCTTAGGCTGGGACCGCGCCTGAATCAAATAACCTCTACGGTGCTGGAAAATGGCAAAAAGCATTTGCTCAACTTCGTTGGAAATACATTCAGCTAATCTGTTTAGATACAGCGGAATTGCTCGAATATTCATCATCAACATCATCATATCAGCCGAAAGACGTCCACTGCTGGACATAAGCCTCCCCCAAAGAGGGGTATTTGCCATAATCGCCACGCTTGGCAGGCGGGTTGGCGATCGCAGTACGGTTGTTGCAAAATACACAATGAACGCTGCTGCCCATTCTCTGGCTCGAAATATTATTTCAGACCAATAAAATGAGAATGAAAGTGAGAATTCACTTTCCAATGTCAGTGTTAAGTGATTTATCTCATCATGTTGAAAATCAAAATCATCAACAACTGCCTCCATCTCTAAACATTTCAATAATATTTTAAAACAAGGTTGTTTTTGTGCAAATCGATACTTAGAAGGAGTTCTGCTAACAAAACAAAATCATACACATTCTGGATTTGTTTGCTATCAAGGTCCTTAAATTGGATCTTAGATTTCCAAAATTTGCAATGCCAATGACATAAACAATGCTATGCAATGCCATAGACAGTTCAATAACATTCATGGTGTTATTTGCGTTGTTGAGCTACCGAAGTTTTCAAACCAAGGAAGAAATAATACAACCCTTCTGGGATTACAGGCATGATGTTATGTAATCTTCCACCAGTTATGTTTTAAATCCCATGTAATAGGGGCCGAACCTATTGCCATCATCCGGGCCCAAATCCAGATTCCGTTGCTACTGGGAAAGGGTGCTCTCATAAAGAAGCAGGTTTTCGGTAGGACGGGTCAGTGCCGATCGGTGCAGATATTAATTTCTATATTATCTTATGCTCTCTCTCTATAGATCTTTGACAGTCGTTACGAGTAGTCAGAAGCTAAAAGTCTGACATCCAGTCTTACCAAGGGGTATCATATTACCCAGTTACTGGGTTGTGGAGATCAGATAGGCAGTCGCTTCATGTAAAATACTGGTACTCAGCTGCATTCGGTTAGACTGGAAGCCGACCCCAAGATAGTTTGGGAAAAGGCTAGGCAGATGATGATTATCTTATGCTCTCACTTAAACAGGTTAAATTATGTCAATTTTAAATGCAAGTTAACCCTGCACTGATCGGTACCGATCCGCATAGATTTGTCTGTACCGGAAACCAGCTTCATTATGTAAGCACCCAAATTCCTGATGGAAAACCCAATAACACTTTGCTTGACCCGGGAATCGAACCCAGGGCCTCATGCTTAGCAGTCGAACTTCCGACCACTCGACCAACGATACAATCAGAATCCTTCGGATTAAAAGTATGCAACGCAATTGATTGGCGTGCTGGGTACCTACACCACCACATCGAAATTAAGCCACCAGGTATATCATTTTACCACTATGGTCATCAGGTTTTCAGAGCACCATAATACCTTAGGCACAAAAAAATAAAACTTTCAAAAGAACTATTGTTTATTTCAGAAATAATTTGACGAATATCAGGACAATTTGAAACGTCAACTTCAGCTTCATATTATATTCCAAATAATATAAATAAGTTGACACGTAACAGATATGAATTTACAGCCGTATATAACAATCACAATATGGCAATATCTTAACATTCCTGCAATTATGGTCTCTACTCACATGTGATAAGGTCTGTAATTGCTTAAACTATTTCGATAAATAACCACAATTATTGCATGAACTATGGAAAAACAGGTTTTTATTTAATCAAAATGTGGAATCAGTTGAAGTCTCGTGAATATATGGAATTACAAAAAAAAACTACAGCGAAGCAACAGAAAAAATAAATACTTACGAATTATTTATATTCTTAGAAACTCAATTTTTATGCGGACTTGTATCACTGTAATTAATTCAGTACTTAACTTTTTACTAAAATATTTTGCAAGTAAAATTACAAAATGCTCCTGAATTATTTATGTAATACAAACAATAATGTTTAAACGGAATTATCTCTAAAATAGTTGCAATTGAATGTGGACTTGAAACTGCAATTCAAAAAGCTAAACAATTAAAAAAAAACTAATCGTTTATGATACCTTTCTAAAACTCACTTTGACGGCATTTGTAAATACGAAAATTAGTGAAAAAATTTATCTCCATAAATAATTCAAAATTTATTAATCGCAGATTCACGGCATTGTGACTAATTTTCCAATCAAGATACCGTATTGACACTATTTCTGATGCCATTCGAAAAAACACATCATACTTTCATAAATAATTGCATATACGGCCAGACAATCAATTACATATGTATGTATATATATTAAGCTCAACTAAGTTTTTATACAAAACGTATTGAACAACCAAATGTATTAATGGCAAGAACTTCTACAAACTACTGCAATGTTAAGAGGGTGCATACTGAAAATTAGAAAGAACGCTAATTGCTGTCAAATAATTGATGGTAAATACATAAATATTACTTAGTAAAATTACGAAAAATCGCTCTGTGTTGTCCTAAAATAATAAATATTAAGAATTGCATTAAAACGAATTACGTGACACAGATTAGATCAGATTGGTTATTAAAGACTTGAAACACTTCCAAATGTTTATTTTTTTCAAACATCATCTAATCCAGTTTTATTATTGCAATTAATAATCAATATTTTATTGCAAAACAGAGCGATATTTCATTATCTAATTTAGTAGTCTATTTAGCAGTACAGTTACTTCATCGAAAACATTGTAGTATTTGACATGTATATAAAACGTTGCTAACTTTCAGAATGCACAGCCTTATCCTCTACTTCCAACTATACAATTCTACAGTTAACAATCTTTTCGTTTACCTCAGCGACTGCAACGACACTAGATTTCTACAATAAGTACGTGACAAGTTTATAATAAACAATCGGCTAATTTAGACCTCTACATAACATTTTACAACATCTATAAGATAGTAAGTACATTCTCATAATAACCTGCACAAAACGTGGGTACATTCCCCTATGTCAGATCATGTTAATGGACATATTATGTTAACAGATATACATATAAAACAAATGCATACTACTTGAGAGCAAACAGAGATCATAATTTTGTTTCGAATTATCATAAAACCTAACGTTACTCTATACTGCATTGAAATATATTTAAATACATATCGTATACCACTACCTACTCATATTTATTGCGAGATAACAAGATGAAACTATGATCAACATTAAATTATCAACTTAGTTATAAGCGTATTCTGTTATAGCTACAATATCTTTATTACGATATACAAAATAAATAAATAACACACGTAGAGCTGACGTGAATTAAGTCGCTACTTCTAAATCTCGTTTAATTGCGTGACTCACCGATACGCGCATAGAAACACAATTAACTGTCAAACTATAAACTAGTATCACACATTATTCTGCTGACATCAAGAACACAACTTTACTCTCAGAATAATCACTTTTCGATAATCGGTCATAATTCACAAGTTTTGTACCAAAACAAATCCTTAATCGATTGGAAGGCCACCGCTATCCTAACACACTAGCTAATTAGTTTCGCTACGAACAATTAAAGCTTTTGCTCGACGACTTGCAGTCGAAGCCGCTCTATTACAATGTTACTCTAAATAGGCATCTAATCTATGCATCACATTACGTCATCCGCATTGACGTATGAGAGCACGGCGTCTCAATTTATTTGACCAGTTCATACACAGTCTATAGTGGACGTGATCGAAACAATCAGCGATGTGGAGCACCCGAGCGTCGCGGCGCTCGCTCCCGGTACCTGTCTTCGTCACCCTGGAGCGGGTGTGCACACGAAGGCGTCGCTAGCCGGCGGTCGCACCGCCTCTGTACTGCAGGCTGCGGCACACTATCAACGTCAATTCACTCCCACCGGTAAACACTTGCACTGTTTGACCTTCTGTAACCGCTTGCGCCTGAACGGCGGGTTCTGTCCAGGACAACGCAGAGTCACTGTCACCCAGGTGAACTTCTTAGGCCTACAAAACGAACAAGACTTGAAGGCTGGCTGCGGCCGGTCGGCGTTGTTGTCGCGACGCCGCGGGCCCTTCGGTATGTAAAACGAGTTGCACTGTCCGTAACAAAATTTGTTTATCACTGTTGTGGGCAGACAGCCCGGTTCTCGGATTTTCTGAACCAAAGGCTCCGTTTTACACCAATCTTCCTTGAGATAATCTTTTTTAGTCACGACCAAGGCATTCTTCGATGATTTCAATATTTTTCTGAATTCGACTCCCGGGGGTAGCTCCGTAGTGTCTTCTTGCTCTGGCAAGGAGACCACCATGCCGGTTTCAGAACTACCATCTCCGAGTTCGTTTCTTTGCACAAAAGACGTCGATGATGATGCAGTGGCCTGTTCCGCTCGTTGTCTCTGCTCGAGGAACCTCTGCACTTGCTCAGTGTCGATGATATCCAGGATGGAGTCGGTCGGGGTGAAGGGCTTTCTGTTGCCGACCCCAGCGGCGCACACCCCGCAGGCAGCCAGGAGCGCGGCAGCCGCGAGCCAAATATGCGATTTAGATAAGTTCTCCATCTGCAACAACGAAATTGGTCATTAATAAAAATATTTAATTCGCAGCAATTAAATTGCCTCCGTTCAAATAAGGCGTCGCGTTAATTTGCGTCCGTAGGCTTCAGCGGAGCGGATGTCGTAGGCTAAACTTACGTTGTATCGAGAGATGGGAGTCAACATTTCGTAGGCAGTGCGTCGGAGTAGTCGGTCCGCGAGCGCGCGCTGTGTGCGTGTGCGCTGCCGGCCGGCGGAGCGGTAATGAGCGCAAGCGCGGCTCAATGGACCACCGCTCAATGAACGAGGGATGAGTCACGCACCGCGCCTCCGCCACAGAACCGTTACTACCAGTCAGCGCGCGCAGACGCGACACAGCGCGCTCCTCGCACCACATGTGTTTCAGATTACTACGGCCACAATAAAAACTATCCTTTTACAATGCGCTTTCTTTACGTTACACGGCCATCTGTTTGCAAACAATTGTAAAACCTGCCTTCTTGGTAATCACTAAAGTTACCGATAAAGAGCTGTTAAGCCGATTAGAGTGTCGACTAACAACAGCTGCAAAACATTTGGTTATTTTTTTGTTCTTAATCTGAATTTATTTTATTTTACAATCTACATTTAAAAATAAATTTAAAAAAAAAATACAAAGAAAAATCTTTATTATATTATTATTGAGTTTTCTACACACATTTTTAAATATTTCTTAAAAAAACATGTCTAAATATAAACTAATAGTGGTTCGCCAGTGTCGGGAGCAGGATCCAAGCTACCCGTGGTTAGGGCTGCAGATACAGGAGTCTCATCAGGCCCTTGATCCAACCGCCTAGCTTTTTTTTTATTATGGTGCTAGCTTATCATAAAATCAAAAATCTTCACAGAGGTGCAGAACATTTAGGCAGAATACCCATTTTAGCGATTCAGCCAGGTATGATCGGAGAGATTTCCTCACGTACCGAGGTGCGCGGCGCCTGGCTGAGCCAGAGGCGCCGGCGCACATGGTGCTCATCTCGAATCAACGCGCTTCCGCCCATTTGTGCGGCCCACAATGCCCATACAAACGTGAACATTCTATAGTTCTGTATACCATCAGCCTTCTGCGAACCGTAGGCGCTACGTGTGGGTGACGATGTTCAATTACTAATTTTTAACAATATATTTTTCGAAAACCTTTCTGTATTACCGACGGCATTCTTTACTTAAAATAGGCAGGAAGTCCGTTGAACTGCATTATGGTTGCTTTTTTTTTAATTGCTGCAGATAACTGTCATTGATAGATGAGCCAACTAAAGAGGTTTCATGTTTATATCCTCAAATAGAAACATTAACAAATAATAATGTTTATTACACGTACAATCCAGTAACTGAAAGAAAATAAATAGGTATAAGGTACCTACACTTTATTGGTTTCTGTGGAGGTTTAATTAGAGGTTTGATTTATAATCAAGGCAATCAATCCATTATATTAGCATATAACTTGTGCCAATTGATTGAGTAATATTAACATGAATATACATGTAATGTGACATGTGGTAGGTAAATAATACATGCATTTATGATACATATATAGGGACAGGTACGGTATATTTCGAAGAATTATTCCAATATTATAAATAACAGTAGGGCTATTAATTCTAAGGGGTCTCACATTCTTTGGCGCAAAGGAAAAATTTTACGACAAAAGGAAGTCCGTTTAAATCGTTATTTTATTTTTTCTATTACTACAGGGGCGCTTAGCATTCCACGGCGAAGGAATTTCATTCATTCATTCATTCATGAGCGTTTTGTTCGCGGAGGGCTGTCAAAAAAATGAGAGCATAATAGGCGTTAAGAAGACCCTTAGCGACAGGCCGTCTACTTCGCCCACGCTTATACAGCGGGTTACACTTTCTTTTTTATTTGGCTTTTATAATGTCCAAGCTTATCGAATATTCTTAAACTTTCTTTCAAAATACTTAACATCAAGCTTTTGCCTAGACAAGTCTAACGCATGGCCTATGATGAAATTAATCTATGATATTTTTCATTGTTTTTGTAAAACATTTGTTTTCAATTTAAAATTAAATCCAAAGCGTGTTTATTTAATCTTACGTCTATGATGCATAACCGTTTCATAATAAATTAATTTATTTGCGAAATTAGATTTAACATAAAGCAATTAGCTCAAAGATAAATAAGTATTTAAAACTTCACTGTAAGAACGAGTTAGAATGACATGAATAAGTCCATAAATATTATGACAAGTTGCAAATATTTTTATTATTCACCATGGCGTAGTTTTACGATAGATGATTATAGGCTTTTATGCAGATGAAAACTATTATAATAAAATAACTATAGTAATAAATAAAGTCTACTTACACTATTATTGACAAATGATAAACACAATTACGATTCACAACTGATTGACTATTCAAATCAATTATTTGTCTTACCATAAATTTTAATAGTGGGATGCAAAACCGATGTGTTATTTCCACTAAATGATTCTATGATACCTATTGACAAAATGAAACCTACGATATATTGAGAACACGTAAATAAAACAAATTCTTTAAAGATTCGATTAACGATTGATCGAAAAACACTTTGGTTTTCGATGTAATAGTGCAACAGCCTGTATATGTCGGGCTCGGGCTCCTGTGATGTATGGACGGCACACCTATAGGTGTTTATGAGACCGAATTCTAAGAAGAATCTCAGGAATTACAACATTTTAGTGTTCCAAATGATGTCATAGATCAATATTGTTCATTCGTTATATTTTATATTTTATGAAACGTCCCGGATGTTATTGTATTGCGTCAATTAATTATTTTATTAATAAATGTGACTGTATATGTAAGTACAACATAGGTTATGTTTCCATTATTATTAAGTTGAATATATGTAAAATTTGCAGGCTAGTCTTCAGATCAGAATCTACTAAATGACCGACTTCGAGACTACCCACCTTATTTAGTTTTTTTATAAGTTAAAGTAATTGAACACTCTGTACATACAAACAAAATTCGGCGCATCTTTGTCACAGACAAATTACAACAGTTAAATTGTCTGAAGTTATTAACTGCACTCGTTAATTAATTTCATTCAGTCATCGGTTATATGAGTTACATCATCTCGTACAGTTTCCTCAATATTTCGACTAAAATACATGAAGTTCGCGTCATAGACCACAGTGCAATACATTACTATTGTTACGTTTGGTTCGATGCACAACAGGAATGCATTACAAGAAAACCATTTAATCAGCGTAGGGGCTTCGTCATTTGAAATATGTACCGCGACTGGGAGGCGCCGCTACGTATTGTTGACCATCTATATATCAAGCAAGTTTAATCGTCTCCAATCGCTTTGATCAGCGTCTGAGCGCGGCGCCGGCGCATCGCATTATGCCGCGCTCACACAAAAAACGGGAACAGAAAAAGGTAAAGTTCCTCAAACGCCAGGTACAGGCGTTTAATGCGAGCAGACAGATAAATCAAACCGAGGCCTCTAACAACTTATGACATAAAATCCTTTATTATTCACACGGAATCGAATAAAAAAGCATCGACGGTGAATAGAAGAGCGGGCGCAGCGGAGGCCAACGCGCCACGCATCGAATAACATTATAGGATTAAGAACACTTTTAGTTTCTTTTTGAATGGAACAATTAGAGCCGCGCGTGATAGGTGTGACAAAAAATATCTTAGACTTTTTGCTCTCAAAAGGGATCAGCTTCACATCCCTGCTGTGGCTGCCTAATATATGTTTCTGGGAAATTGGATTAGGTGATGCGCGAAAACGCTTTTTGTACCTGTGTCACGGAATCGATTTAATATTACAATTAATTGAAACTTATGTTACCTGTTCGTGTAGGTATTAAAAGAATAAACAAAAATATTTATCGACTTCAAACGTTATTATTCGATTCGAAATCCCACGATTGAGTAAGTAGGGCAAAAATGGACATGGAATATTTTTAATTATTTTTTTTTGTTAATCGGCCAAGAATCAGTTAGCTATGTTTCGATGGAAATTATCTATGCCTAGTAACGCTTTGTTAAAAACTCTATAAAAGCGATTATGCACACTTGTGTTTCCTGGGAAATTTGATACGGCAATACGAACAGACGGTCGTCTAGACTGGCCGTCATCAAGACAATAAAGACAATACCTATTAGTTTATATGTACATAAAGAGCGTTTATTTTTAGTAACATGTGAACGTAACAATTAGTACAAAACCTTATCTAAAAATATAGCGAAACTAGTAGAGCGATTCTGTTTTGCTTAAATAAGGTTTTTTTTTTCAGTGCAGTTTTTATTTTACATTTGATTTTGATCTTTAGCTTGTAAGTATACATGTGGAACATGGAGATCCCAATAATCATCATCATCATTTCAGCCGAAAGACGTCCACTGCTGGACATAGGCTTCCCCCAAGAAGGGGGAGTTTTGCCATAATCGCCACGCTTGGCAGGCGGGTTGGCGATCGCAGTACCTACAGTTGTTACAAAAGCACAGAGAACGCTGCTGCCCATTCTCTGCTAAGTCCCTTAGTCGCCTCTTACGACACCCACGGGAAGACATGGGATGGTGCTATTCTTTACGTCCGATACCATACAGAACTGATGAGATCCCAATAGTTTTAATAAATTGCCACCAGAAAAATTGTAATATCCTCGCCTCTCAAGACGTAAAAACCATGATTTTAATTTGACATCAGTGTTTTTGTATTTGCTGCAAAGAGGGCTCTGCCAGCTTTTCTCTTGAAATAAAGCCTTCGATTAATAAAAGGTTACACAACACTATTCTCCCAAGCCTTTTTGCTTGTTTTGAAGGGATATAAAGTAACATAAGACCGAAGCACTTCACTTCCCGCGCAAGCTGTATTCTCGATCAAGAAAACAGGTTATTCTGGCGCTTCTACGCCAATAATAGTATCGCAGCACTTAAGCAGTATTATGATCTTTACATTGCAAGACTTTATTGCTTTTCGAAGCTTCCTCCTTACGAAATACATTGGAGTATGCAAAAATACAAAACATCACAGTTGTAATCACCAAAAGCTTAGGCAGAATTCTAATAGGTACCTAGACTTCTACCCAACCTATAGCCTTACCTACTTATTTACTTTTTTATAAAGTGGCTGCGATTGGTTGTTGATTTGTTGTGTTCGCTTGTCGCGGGTTCGATTCCCGCACGGAACAAATATTTGTGTGGCCTACGATTCGTTGTTCTGGGTTTGGCTGTTTGTGTATGTGACGTAAGGAAAATTCCTAGTGTGGGGCAACATCAACTGCCTAGCCTCTTCCCAAACTATCTTGGTGTCGGCTTCCAGTCTGACCAGATGCAGCTGAGTACCAGTATTTTACATGAAGCGACTGCGTATCTGACATCCACAACCAGTAACTGGGTAATACGATACCTCTTGGTAAGATTGGATGTCAGACTTTTTGACTTCTGACTACTCGTAACGACTTTCAAAGATGTACAAATGACATCCGGGACCAACGGCTTTACGTGCTTTTAAAGGCACGGAGCAAACTCGGTATGTAATTATGGTCACCCATCCACGGACCAACTTCGGCAAGCACAGCTTAACCTTAAAGATCGATCCGTTCGGCTGTTATTATTTAGCCACGAGCTCCTCTGGAAGGAAAATACCTATTTACAATATTATGATATCAAAATGCGTTGGGAAAGACACGGAGTTTTTAGTGCAATAGTTATAAACAGACATACGTTTTCCTGTTGTTTACTAGATTGTGTAGACGCAACTGTGACTGCACAGTAATTGATGTACAGTATCATACAATACAGTACTATAGCCAAGTCCAATGGCTGATTGCGAATTTGGTAGATAGAAGTGATCAACGGTACATGATCACTTTGACCGTAAAGACGTGGCCAGTTAGATGTACAAATTAATAAAGTGTTGTGTTACATTCGATATATCTCGAGGAGCTCATCATCATCATCATTTCAGCCGAAAGACATCCACTGCTGGACATAGGCCTCCCTCAAGTGTCGCCACATTGACCGGTCCCGTGCGACTCGCATCCAGCAGATCCCCGAACCGTCAGTAGGCTCGAGGAGCTCGTTTCTAAATAATAACTGTCGTTCGGTTCGATCTTCAGGTTAAGCTGCGCTTGCTTAGGCTGGTTTTTTGGATGGATGACCGCCCATTACATATCGAGTTACCTCCGTGCTTCGGAATGCACGCTAAGCAGTTCGTCCCGGTTGTCATTTGTAGATCTTTGACAGTCGTTACCGGTAGTCAGTCGCCCGAAAGTCTGACAACCATTCTTACCAAGGGGTATCGTATTACCCAGTACTAACTCGGTTGTGCAGGTCAGACAGGCAATCGTTCCATGTAAAATACTGGTATTCAGCTGCTTCCGGTTAGACTGGGACCCGACCCCAACATAGTTGGGAAAATGCTAGGCAGATGGTGAGATAATTTTACAGTCGATATATTTGTGAGCAAAGTTTAAAAGTTAAACAGAACTTTTAGAGCAAGCTCAAAGTCACATTCACTATATAAAAGTGTCACAGGTGCCTTTTGCAGCAAACCCGACGAATGCGCTGTTTTTTTCTCAAAATATTACCCAAGTATAACCATTTTCAGGCACAAACGTTGAATTCATTAAAAACACTTACTTAGTCATCGATTTGTAAGCGAATGGGATTTTCTGGAAAATCATAAATTCCAACAAACACACTGCATGGTTTAATTAAAATTAAAAACCTTACTTTTTGAAAATATTTGTTTGTATGCAAAACTGATTTTGGCTAACGTAAATAATACCCATTATAATAACACTGACCGCAATTTTAACTTACCTACACATATATGTAAGTAATTAAAATACCCATTATAAATTCATTCAGAACCATTCATCGATCCATTTAAGAAACAAGAAAAATGTTGTGACTTGTCACAACAGTTACTTCTGAGCTTGAAGTGCTAGGTTCATTGGGATTTTTCATCCGACATTTTTCAGCAGCCCGTAGTCTGGATTTCTGCCCGATTGATGGTGATAGCCGGAAGACGATGCGTTGGAAGGCCTCCCACTAGGTGGACCGATGACCTGGCGGGGATCCGCTGGATGCGAGTCGCACGGGACCGGTCAATGTGGCGACACTTGGGTGAGGCCTATGTAAAGCAGTGGACGTCTTTTGGCTAAAATGATGATGATGATGATTGATGGTGATACTAATAGGCTCGTCCACTTGGGACTTAAGCATAACTAGCAAAATGTTGGTGTACACTTTTGCCTACCCCTCCGATTATTTCGGCGTGATGATGTCATCATCTGCCGAGCCTTTTCCCAACTATGTTGGGTTCGACTACCAGTCTAACCAGATCCAGCGGAATACCATTATTTCACATGGAGCAATTGTCTAATTTACTTTCATAACCCAGTTAGTACTGGGTAATACGGTAGCTTTGGTAAGACTATTTGTCAGACTTTCGGGCCACCTGTAACGACTGTCAAAGATCTACAAATGACAGCCGGGACCAACGGCTTAACGTGCTTTCCGAGGCACGGAGGGCAATCGGTATGTCATGGGTGGTCACTGGTCACCCAGCCATAGACCAGCCTAGGCAAGCGCGGCTAAAGGAAGTTTGCGTCGATCGTTTGCGTGATGATGTAATGATTGTAAAAAAAAACCGGCCAAGTGCCAGTCGGACTCGCGCACGAAGGGATCCGTACCATTATTTATAAATGCAAAAAAGGAGCCCTTAAATATTTATTTTATTCTGTTTTTAGCATTTGTTGTTATAGCGGCAACAGAAATACATAATCTGTAGAAATTTCAACTGGCTTACTATCACGGGTTACAGCTACAGCCTGGTGATAGACGGACGGCCGGACAGCGAAGTCTCAGTAATAGAGTCGCGTTTAACCCTTTGGGTACGGAACCCTAAGAACACCATTTTCCTGTCGGATATTCCTGTCCCAATCCCAAGTAGGCGGTAGACCACCAGGCGTATTTATCAATTAGAATTGACGCAACCGCGGCGGGCACTAGTACCGAAGATAGGCCCATGACGTCACTCGTTATTGATTATTGTTATATTCGTCATCCGCGAGTAATTAATTCAGTGATGCACTTGATATGTGTAAGGAAAAATTATAGGTTTTATTTTGGAGCTGTTGAAATCATCGGATAGGTGACTCCTACTGGATTTAGAGATAATCTATCTACATTGTCAATAAAATCATCATTATCTGTCTAGCCTTTTTCAAACTATGATGGAATTAACTTCCAGCTTAACCGGATGCAGGTCAATACCAGAATTTTACAAAATTATTGAATGGTAAAAATAATAAAGGTCATACAATTATTTATTAATTTTATAGCATTTATGGAAACGCAAAAAATAATCCACAGGCTAAAAAAACGATCCTTAGTTCTAATATTTTCTTTACAGTTCCAAACTCCTTCACTCAACGTCTCATGTTCGAACCCAAGACGTGCATCTCTGATTTTTCGGATTCATGTATGTATAATTATCACTTGCTTCGGTGAAGGAAAACATCGCAGGAAACCAGAATGCCTTAGAGATATTTCTCGACGGCATATAAAACTCTGACACCGGTTAGGCACTAACCACACGATAAAGAAAGAAAGTAAAGCAAATCTAAACTCATCATCATCATCATCAGTCTATAATGTTCCCACTGCTGGGACACAGGCCTCCTCTCTATGAGAGGGAGTGGGCTGTAATCCACCACGCGGGCCCAGTGCGGGTTGGAAGATGTCACATTTCTTCGATTTTTTAGTTCTAGGACATGCCGTTTTCCTTATGATGTTTTTCTTCACCGTTTTTGAGGGCAGCGGTGGTGAAACACGTACATTACACAAAGTATTGCGCCTGCCTGGGTTCGAACCCACGGCCTACTGCTCGTAAGTCGGGGCTGCCACCAATGGGCCACCGCTGCTCTCATTCTAAACTCTAGAATTGAAAAAAGAACATCAAATACCATTGCAGACAGTCCCATACAAAGAATCAGAGATATTTTTAAACGTAATGTATTAATACTTCGGAAATGCCGACACGAATACTCAAATATATTGAAGTGGGTCTGAAAAGATGAATGCTGTACCTAATCAACTCAAACGGATATGTATTCAGATCGACAAATAACGAATTCATGGAAAACGACTAATGTGAGAACTAAATGATGAAGCATTATCTACCTTTTTTTGTGGGGTATGTCTGGTATCATTTGATGTAGGTAAACGTACCTATTTTAAAAACGTCTACATTTCAATGACGAGGTATTGTGATTTATTTCCACAATCAGCCATTATACAATGATCTTCAAATGAAGCTCGATTCAAATTTGATCGATTTCATTTTAACCTGTGCAAAAATTTAAAATTCGTGATTGTCGAGGGCCATTTTAGTATTATATTTTTAGCTATTGAAAACCTGCGCACCTATTGCGGTACGCACTTTTCTTTCACCACCTGAAAGATTTTGACGAGAATATCGTTATAATTATTGTTGATTTGCCTAAATGTATAGGGTTAAGATTTTGACTATGCTACACAATTACCCCACTAGTTTTATTCGAGAAAACCAGTAGGTAAAGTTGTGTTTTTTAATAGTTTAAAATTAATACTAAATGTCAACATACAAAAAAAAAAACTGTATCGTATTTCGCTGTCGCCGAATCCTTGCCTAAACACCTGTCTCATTTACCTACGACAGATTTACGCCATCATTACTCATAATGTATTACCCTAACTTGATTAAATTAACCACAGGAAAGATTACATTAAAATGCCCATAAATAGAACATAATACACCATGAATGACCAACTAAATTAGTTCAGAACCTAATATTATACCTGACAAAATAACTTACGACCACAGGGTATTTTTTAATATGTTGCACGAAACTTCAACAACCGACATTCGAGCAACCAAAATTCTTGTAAAAAACTACTTATAGAGATCATAAGTTATTTTTAGGGCTCCATACCCAGAAAGGAAAAACGGAACCCTTATTATATCGGATCACTTTGTTTTCTGTCCGTCTGTCTGTCTGTCAAGGCCCTTTTTCTCAGGAACGCGTGGAGATTTCAAGCTGGAATTTATATCAAATACTCAGGTCTACTGTCCCTTGGAGCTGTGAAAAAATTCAACTCCCAAGGGAATCAAAACCTACAGGGTATTTCCCGTGAACTCAGAATCTTGAAATTTGGTACGAAGCAACTTCTTATAGCACAGATAAAGAAAAGTTGCGAAAACCGTAAATTTTCAGTTACATCATACAATAAAAATACTAGCTGTACCATGCTGGTGTGCTGTGGGCATGCGTTGCAATGCCCATTTTACTACCTACCCTACCCTACATACCTACCGACCTGCCTACCTACCTACCCTACCTACCGATCTACCTACCTTCCCTACCCTACCCTACCTACCCTACACTACCTACCTACTCTACCCCTTATACGGAACCCTCGGTGCGCGAGTCCGACTCGCACTTGGCCGGATTTTTTATTTTCAATTTAGTTTTGAACTTTGCCCATTGACTGTTTTGTGCGCACAAACATTTGTACATAGATGTTTTATTATTTATTACAGTCCTCCATAATCTACCGTCACATGGGCATGCAAATAATATAAATTCATTCTTTTTCATAGAGCGATATTCCGATTAGTCTAAAAAGACAGTCATGATTCATTTAACTGCCTCATTGGTCAAGTAGTAGCAAACACTACTGCTCAGCATGGGATCCTCGATTCGAATCCCAGGTCGGGCAGTGTTATTGGGTTTTTCTATTAGGAATTTCTCAGTAGCAGCTAGCAGCCATAGAGTCTAGATGTTTACCCGGTTTATGGCAATAGGCTCGTCCTCTATTTTATTACAGGCGAAATATGGTTGTACTATAATTATCGGATAATATAGGAGTAATATAGGAGTGTAGATTGATTTTTGGTACTTGTATCATAAATGCACACAGAAAGAATAACATGGATAAGCCATTTTTCCGGAAAGTAATTCCGGTATTTCCGCATTCAATTAAATATTGTTAATGTTGGTGGTGATATTATTACTACTCAACTCAAGAATTTAAAGGAAGGTATCAAAACTAAATTAATTTATTATTTAACTGTTGAATAATAAAAACAATCGAATTATGATCGAAGCATTAATATTTTATTTTTAGCCTTTTTATGGCCACAACTTCTTATAAATTGTTGCACTTAAATTTCAATCAAATCAACCAATTCCGGAGGAATGTCCATATTAATCTAAACGTTTCGGATCAATGACCTCAATCCAATCTACCTACTCCGATCTATGATAATTAGATACACCTCTGCTCAAACCCTTCGGAGATCACAGGCGTGATATTCGGACTAATCTAAAAGACAGACAATCATGATTCAGTCCGCTTACAGCCTTACAATATTAAAAATGTCAAGAATTTCACATCGAACCTTGTGGTCACGTCACATGATTTATTACTTAACATAAAAATAAAATAAAACATAAAACTAATTGTGGTGTTAGTCATAAACACGTTCCTTAATGTTTGGGAGATCTTACAAGTTGTTTTACAAATGGCCGGAGTGTCATATTACATTGTGCCGGTTTTTGTTAAAAATGTACCTTATTATGTGCTAAAATGATGACTAAGTTCTAATGGCATCTGGTCACTATGCAACGTACAACTAGAAAAGGAATGTGGTGAGCTTCAGCCATTCTTTTTTGACAGCAGTGACAAATACTAGTACACAATAATTATCCCTATTTTTATTTTGTTTAGATTTAAGTATTTTTTGTTAATTTTTATTTAATTTTGTGTGTACTAATGGCATGTGCCAAATAAACTTATTCTCTTTCTATCTTTCTTGCTCTTTCTTTATTTCACTCGTATTTTTTAGGGTTCCGTACCCAAAGGGTCGAACGGGACCCTATTACTGAGACTTCGCTGTCCGTCCGTCCGTCTGTCACCAGGCTATATCTCATGAACCGCGATAGTTAGCGAGTTGAAAATTCTACAGATTATGTATTTCTGTTGATGCTATAACAACATATACTAAAAACAGAATAAAATAAATATTTAAGGGGGGCTCCCATACAAAAAGTGAGTTTTTTTGTTCGTTTTTATAAATAATGGTACGGAACCCTTCGCGCGTGAGTCCGACTCGCACTTGGCCGGTTTTTTAACTTTCAGCATCCAAACACCCGTTTCGCCAAAAAATTCATAGTGATGATTACTTAAGTAAAAGTAATTATTTAAGATACGATTTTTATTCTGTACTTTGGAATTCTTGGTTTTGCTTTCTTTGGCAGTTCTTATTTCGTTTAAGTTCTTGTCTATTGTATAAAAATGTTTGCAAGAGCAACCTAAACTCAGCTCTCTTTAACTTGACTATACATACATAATTGTAAGAGTAGTAAACTTTTACACAATCAACACACACGACGGTTACATAGTCAGTTACAAGTCGGGTGTTTTCATTATAGTTGGCATTACACTTCCTCATTAAGTGCATTTACGGCTTACAGCATTTCATACAAACTTTCAAGTCCATATTTTCCGTAATGACCGAACTAATTTTAATGGGGAACTATATTTCTTGTCACCAAAATTTATATTTGTCATCAAAGTTGTATCACCTAGTAAATAGATCTATCGCCACGAAATATTTTCGTTCAGATAAACAAAAAGTGTTCCCAGGTATGAATTATCAAATAAATGTTGATACATGTGTAAAATAAGAGTTGGATTACCAATAAAATTGTAGTGCATTAGATGAATATAAACTTCGTTCTTATAATAATAGTTTTATTACTTAAATAATAGCTTTGTGCTCGGAATGGTAGATCTGTCACCAAATAAATAGATCAGTTCCTTATTTCTATGAAGAAATGCTTTATACGAGACATTGGGCACACCGACTCGGACAGGTTAGGTTCGAAGAGGATGGCGGGGTCTAGTGAGCGAGCGGAGCGAGCGAACTAAGACCCCGACATCCCCTTCGTGTTAGGTTACTGTAAACCCTGCAGACAGAAATAGGAGCCCCGCGTAGCGGGGCTACGTCGACAACGCCTTAGTTTTTCTAGTAACATAATATGATTTATTGGTGATCTCTTTAAATTAGTTTGCTTAAATACTTATTAGGACACACCTATTATAATACATACAAAAACATTTATTTGGTACTAGACCTTATATCTCAGGATTTTAGGTGATTTATTGTGGAACTGATTTTGCATTGTTTGGTGACTACATTTTGGTGACAGATCTACTATTTTGAGGACAAACCCTATTATTTAAGAAACACAAAACTAATTAAATTGGTGATAGCTTAAATGATACCCATTTTAATGAAACTTACACGTAAGCAGGATAGGTATATAGGTCTCAAAAATTACTGTAATTTCTTTAAAAAAAAAGATAATCGGAAATTTCTGTTATTATGGATAATTTATTATCGGTCTAATCTAGCTGTAACACTATTTTTCAAAAATGTATTTAATTACTTTAAGATACCTATGTATCCTGCTTATGCTTATAAAGTTTAATTAAAATCGGTTCAGTCATTTCGGAAAATAAGGACTTGAAAGTTTATATGAAATACCGTAAGGCGTTAAAGCTTCACAAAATATTAAGATAGATCGTAACACATTTTCAGGCAATAGGTACCAAGCATTCAGGGAGAGAACCTCACGTCCCAGCCGCCGCGGGGTACGCCCCGGGCGTCGGGGGGCAACCAGTGGCCCCCGGCCACCGTAGGCGCGGGCCTGTGGACGGTGAGTAATAGGATGGCTCACCGTCCGTCCGTCTTATGACGACAGGCCGTGCCGACGGCGCGTTCGTGTTCCACGCGCGCCTCAAGGAGATGTCAGCAAATCGGAAGGGGTCCGAGAGGGCCGATGCCTGCCAGGGCTGCGGGTTGTTCGAAAGAGATACCGTGGCCCCGGAACACAAAGGGCTAAGAAGGAACATGGATGGGTTTTAGTCAGTCAAGTCTGACACTCCCTTCCGCCCCGCCCAGAGCGGGAGAAGTCATTTGATGATTTCCAATCCTAAAAAAAAAAGGTACCAAGCATTCTGAATTTAACAGCTATATTGTAGGTACAGCCAGGCATCATAGAGTTATCTTACTTGTAACAACTAGCGCCACATCTCATCATCAAGGCATCTACCAACACTAAGCTCGCACTAGTGATGGGACACCGATGTTTGCACGGGCGTTATAACATCTGCATAATTAGCACTGCCGTCGTCGCCCTATACACATTAATTCATTATAAACAATTCTCGGTTAAATTGCACCTGTAATTTGTACTGTTCAGGCGTGCGTTAACACGACACAGTCTCATTATATCATGACATTTAATGCGCCAACTCACGGTTTTGCATAGCAAATAATAGACGTCTAACATTTTGTTCTAACGAATGCATAGTATGGAATGTTTCCGCATGAAACGAAGGCGCTCGTGATTATATCTAGATCTTCAAGGTTAAGCAGTGCAGGCCAAGGTTGGTCTATGGATGGGTGACCATCATTACATACCAAGTTCTGTCCGTGAATTTTGTATTGTAAAACCAAAAGAGTAACCATGGAGTTTCTTTCCGGTTCTTCTCCATAGGAAACGACCAATCCGAACCGAGCACCTTTTTGCCGACGTTTTATAAGTGCCCCTGTAGGCCTATGTAAAATAAAAATATTTTGATTTGATTAGATCGTGTTTCGGAAAGCACATTAAGCCGTTGGCTCTGGCTATCATTTGTGGATCTTTGACATCCGTTACGAGTAGTCAGAAGCCCAAAGGTAAATTTTACCAAAGGGTTATCGCATTTCCCAGTAACTGGGTTTTAAAGGTCTATGGGCAGTCACTCCATGTAAAATACTGATATTCAGCTTCATCCCTGTTAAACTGGAAGTCAATCCCAACATAGTTTGGGAAAAAGCTAGGCAGGTGATGGATGTAAACTTATGGACATCTTTAATGTACTTTAATTGCGCGTTTAAATTCTTTCAATAATCAAGTGTTTATGTTGTTAGATGATATTTGCATACGAATTGACATAACAATGTAAACGATTGACACATGTCTGATGAGGGCTTGAGTGAGTTGTTTGTTTGTAATAAATTAACTGGTGTGTTGTAAGTTGTTGTTTTGATTTAAAAGCTTAGTTGGTAGCCGTTTTGGACTGTAGTCCCAGCTAGAGACTGAAGTTTTCGCGTAACTACTGTTTGCAACTTTGTCCAACTTTAGCTTTCAAGTAGTTTTGGTACTTTTTTAATGCTATAAAATCTGAACGCTTGAACAACGGCGATAAATATCTTTTATTTGAAAGTTTAGTGTTGAAATATTTTTAGTTTGTCTTGTTCTTTTATATAAAACAGCTTAATTTACTTTTACAGAACCCACGTGTGGCAGAGATAGTTTTTTTTATTTAACTTATATTCTAGTTCAAGTGTTTATAGCCCACTTTGTTTATAGTAAACTCAACAAGAACTGCGTCATTATTACAATAATTTATTTTAGTTAAACATGTTCATCGGCCAGTTAAATTATTTAAAGGCGAAATTGATACACTCATTACCACCGTTTCGACGACTATCTTTCAATAGACCATAGCTACTTTTTTTAGGGTCCATTTCAATATGTTTTTTTTTTATGGAATAAGAACATTTACTGCACCGACCCCAAATGAATTGGGATAACTTAAATAAATAAATAACACCACGGCGTTGATCCTCGAAGGATTAGATTAGAGTGAAGGTATTCCTAGTCCCATGTAATAGGGGTCGAGCCTATTGCCATCAACCGTGCACACATCCACACCCAGACTGTGCGGCTGCTACTGAGGAATACCTAATGAAAAACCCAATAACACGTTGCCCCACCTGGGAATCGAAGCCTCATGCTGTTGAACACAAACAAGAATTTGCTATTGTTTCAACAGAAAACCCTTTTAAAGGATAATAAGTAGCTACATTTAGATACAAATAGGAACTTCAATCTCCACACAGTATTATTACGCGTCTAATAATACTTAAATGGCCGCCACAATCCTAATTCATAACATTAGATCTAAACTGAGCCTGTGTAAAGTACATTTTAGTTTTATCATAAACACATTATCTGGCGGTTAGTCTAGGTGGAGCGGCGCCAGTTAGATTATTTTGTGTTGGACTGTTCCACTAATTCACAGACTAAAGAAATGTTCTGGTTTACGACTGAATTTCAGGGGAAAGTTTTGTACACTTACACTTGTCACTTACGGGACATCTTCCGTGATTATCAACTAATTACTAAACTCAACTGTTACAAGCGCCATGGCGAAAAGAAAGAAAAAATAGTGGAAAGTTTTCTTCGATATTTTCTTCAGTGTTACGGGGTTGGTTTATTGTCTTAAAGACAGTCCTATGGCTTATGGCTATGTTATGTACCTACATATTTTAATTTTTAATGTCTACAGATAAAAGGAGCTTATAGTAAACTATTTCCAAGGAAACGGTGGTTAAATTCATTTTATGGCTTTGACAGTTGACGTCATTTTCACAATATTTGCAGCATAATGACGCCTAGCAGAACAGGTATACTACAACTTCTTTCAATCTTACCTCAATCGGCCTGCTACCTGCTTAAATCTGTACATTGATCTCTCAGTTTTTTGTGTTTTTACTTTATTATTATTTTCTCCAAAACAGTATAAAAAACCTGTAGAAAAAACGTTCGAATAAAGGTTTAGCAAAGAAGCAAATAGGTAGATGGAAATAGAACACAGTAACCAAATAAATTGAGATATCGACAGAAATACGATAGGTACAGATGATTTATTAAAAGACTACTTAAACCTATAAAATACCTTCCAAAGAAACAAACAAACCTAGAAAGAGCCAACAACACAATCAATTACGACTACAAACAAAATACGCATACCGAGTACATTTCACGGTGAGCTGCGGACGATCCGCCGAACAATTTACTATCCATCTGTCCGTTGGAGATCGTACTAAAACGATGCCTGATAACCGAATAAACACACTGAGTCATCCATCCATCCATATCGATGCTTAAATGTAAAACGCACTAAGCGACATTGAGCACGCTAATAGAATCACCACTTTCGACGTTAAGCCGTAGGTTGCTAATCCAACAGCAGACTAAATGTCGCTTACAACATTACAAATTTTCGTCGTCGATATGTCGATGTGCTAGCCTGAAACACACCGGGTCCATTGCACTTGAGATTAAAGACTAAAACTAGTCTAGATGCAGTGTGTTGGGAACAGAAAAAAATATTAGCTAATAGATTTAAAATAGATGTAAATAGATGCAGGATTACGTTTTGCGTCGGGCGATCCGGTGATGGAAATTGAATGAATGAATGAAGTTTGTATGTACCCGTAATCGTTATTGAACAATATTGGTATGTGTACGTTGTTAATCTCAGAGATGGCTTTTATTCAAAGTTATCATCACATTTGGGGTCCACCACATTCCTTATTACCTCCGTAGTACTCTGGAAATCAAATACTGACTCCCAAAATATCGACCAACTGTCTAGTTTGGGGCTCACTAGGAACAACACTAACATGGGTAATAAATATCTTTAGCCACTTGGTAATACACACAACAACGAAAATGGAAAATATGTGAACAGATGTCGTGTATTCACATATTTACCATTTTCAGTTTATCATTATAACCAAGTGGTCGTGAGATATTTGAGTCCTTCGATCTTAAAAATCTATATTATAAATGTAGATCACTGTTTTTAAGTCAAGTATTTTATTCAGACACATCTGTTTAGACTAACAGCCAATCACTCCATAGCTGTTATAAAAGCCAGCTTATTTGCACGTAATACCTAAATGCATCATGTAAAACATCCAAAACCGCAGAAAATTTGTCTTGCGATGCATGATGTTTGCTACTTTTTCACGCCAAAACTAATAAACGGATTTGCATGAAATTTGGAAAACAGATAGTTTAAAAACTAAATTAACTCATGGTATACTTTTTATACCGGTGGTAGTACGAACCATGAGACAATTCCACGCGAGCGAAGTAGTGGGCCGATGTAGTGAAGTAGTGACCAACACGCACAGGGCCCGCGTGGTGCATTAAAGCCCACTCCCTCTCATTGAGAGGAGGCTTGTGTACCAGCAGTGGGAACATTATAGGCTGATGATGATGATGAAGTAGTGGGCATAAGCTAGTTGGGTTATAAAAATATCGTAACGTGTCTCGCAGTGAATACAAACACCAGACGGACGTCATAATGCGCGCAGTGAAATTTGGCAGGAGGGCCGCTTTTATCAGACCGCTTGTACGATTTATATCCAACCTGTTCTCCAATACACCCCGTTCACGAGATATGCACACACTATGCTAGCGAACAACTATCATATTGCCATCGTCAGAGATAACTCGGAATATATGGGATTATGGGCCCTGATTCACCAGCACGCGTACACTGTGGAAACGAGTTATGTCGACGGAAGAATTGACGAAATGACAGATAAACAATGACAATCTGTCATTGCCACTGACTACCCGCTTTTTTATTTTATTTCCATAATGTCTGTCCAAAGATTGTCTGGTTATATATTCCCGTGGATGTCGTAAGAGGCGACTAAGTGATTTGCCAGAGAATGGGCAGCAGCGTTCTCTGTGCTTTTGTAACAACCGTACTGCGATCGCCAACCCGCCTGCCAAGCATAGTGATTATGGCAAAACCCAATAAAATGTCAATGTGGCGACACTTGGGGGAGGTCTATGTCCAGCAGTGGACGTCTTTTGGGCTGAAATGATGATGATTATGAAAGGTTGTCTGGAAGATATCGCTATCAGCGATAAGACCGCCGTTGTAACCATTAAATTGTAAGCATTTTTGTAAGCCCGTTATGTTTAATTTTCGGTGTACAATCAAGTTTTATTCTACTCTATTATGTCGATTCCGTCGACATAACCCGTTTCTGCAGTGGTCATGCTACGCGTGCAGTTCCAGCCTTTTGGTAATGGCCGTGAGCTGACTGCTGGTTAAGGTGTTGTTATGATTTTTGATTATCTGATTTGGGTATTGTTATCTACGGCATTTCAGCCTGTAAATGCTGTATTGTGGTAAGTGTATGCAGTTTCTGAAGCTATTCGAAAGAAATAATCATTAATTCTACATGACTGATAAAATATTTTTTGCAAGTAAAATTTTACCTCCAAAGCCTTTCTTTCGTTCTTTTCAATACAAAAAATATAGAGCTTATGATTTTCAAAAATCTATACCATAATTATAAAGAGGTATTTTTTTTAAGTTTGTCTATTGGGGTTAATCTTCGGAACTACTGATCCGATTCCGAAAATTATTTCACTAACGGGAAGCTGTATTATCACCGAGTGCTATAGGCTACATTTCAAACCTTGCGGTTGGTTAATTTCTGTATGTAACGGGAGCGAATTCGCGAGCAAAATTTAGTCTTGGTGTTATTTAGAAATGAATGGTGGACACAAATCCGATGAAGGTACTTATTATTCCATAACCTTTGATACATAGAGTTACTTCCTACTCATATTAATACAGAAATATTTTTCCTGACTGCATCTGAAATCACAACAGAATTACATTCAGGAAATCCCCCTTACTTCAGATTACTTTGTCACTCAGGAATAATTTCAACATTCAATGGAAAGCAGTTCGCTAAGGTTCATAAACAATTTATTTATTAACTAATAAGTTATAGATAAGGCCGCATTAATACATTATGTATTACTTTACCGCCTTTGATTTCAATGTAAACTTGTTGTACATGAAACATACGTATGTATTTATTACTTACTAGTTCAAAAGTTAATTTATATGTATTATTGAAAGTTTACTTCCTATTAATTGCAGATTGCCCCGACTCACGAGCAGTAAGTAAGCCGTGGGGGTGAACCCAGGCAGGCGCATTCCTTTGTGTAATTTATTTCATCACCGGTGCTTTCACAAACGGTGAAGGTATCGTGTTGAAACCGGCATGTCCTAGAACTAAAAATTAGAAGACATGTGACATCTACCAACCCGCACCGAGCCCGCGTGGTGGAATACAGGCCACTCCCTCTCATGGAGAGGAGGCCTGTGTCCCAGCAGTGGGAACATTATAGACTGATGATGAATTGCAGATTAATTTCTGAGGAAAACATTTTCCTAATAAGGTACACGCAGGAGTAGGTAACCTACCTAAATAATAATGTTTGTTCTATTATTGTCTAATAAGTCTAATAACTCAGTCAATTGTCAGGATTTTTGTTCAACTATATATCATAACAAACATCACGCTTGTTATCCTCGAGCTGCTAGGCAGTAGACTATCTAATAATACACCCACATTTCGCCAGTTATGTTAAATTCCCATGTAATAGAGGACGATACTATTGCCATCAACCGAGCACAAACCCAGAGACCGTGGCTGCTACTGAGAATTTCGTGATGGAAAAACCCAATAACACTTTGCCCGACCCAGGAATCGAACTCCGAACCTCATGCTCAACAGTCGCTCTTGCATCTACTCGACCAGCGATGAAAATCATTTCATCTTATGAATATTCAAATCCGAAACACGGTGATCAACAAAGGTATCATTAGTACGATTATTCGATTATTCAATCGGATCGATTGGCTCGATTGCGACATTATATCTGTCACTCAGGCTGGATTGTTGAACGGTTCGGCATGTTTGTGACCGGTAAGTTTTTGTGCAATGAAGTCATAACCCATAATATCGTCCTTGTTAAGGGGAACACCGTTTTATAATTTGTAAGAAGACATATTAGTCTGCCACGTGATTTGGTAGCTTTATTTAAGCAGTAAAAAACGTGTAATTTTGAGGTTGCATTCTGCTAAAGGGCTGAGAAGGAACATGGATGGGTTTTAGTCAGTACAAGTCTGACACTCCCTCCCGCTCCGCCCAGAGCTGGGGGGGTGATTTGATGAAATCCCATCCGTAAAAAAAAGGTTGCATTCTGCTACAGTAAAACGTCCCGCGTTGCCAAATAAGTTTGTGCCGCAGTATTACAGTCAAAGTCAAACCGTTTATTTAAGTTAGGCCATTAAAAGTCGCTCTGTATGGTGTCGAACGTAAAGAATAGCACCATCCCATATCTTCCCGTGGGTGTCGTAAGAGGCGACTAAGGGACTTGCCAGAGAATGGGCAGCAGCGTTCTCTGTGCTTTTGTGACAACCATACTGCGATCGCCAACCCGCCTGCCAAGCGTGGCGATTATGGCAAAACCCCCCATGTTATGTCAATGTGGCAAAACTTGGGGGAGGCCTATGTCCAGCAGTGGACGTCTTTCGGCTGAAATGATGAATGATGATGATTAAAAGTCACTCTTGAAAGCCAAACTTAAAAAAAAGGAAATATAATTGATTCTACTCGTACACTTTATTTCAATTTCACTTATAGTATCAGGTGTAATTTAAATAACTAAAAACTTAAAAAAAAAACTGCTCCTTGAGAGTCCACAAAATGTTTTTTTTAATGATCAACTGATCACATAATAAAAGTTGTTCATAATAGATAAGTAACGAAATAGCTGTGCTGGTGGGCCACGTACTTGTCGGGTATTATTTGAGTCTATGAAGAAGAATAGCTGATAAGACATTTTTGGCAATTATTTCAATCACACTTTTTATTTACGATGTAATTTATGTTCACAAGAACTGAAATTCTCCTAAACTTAAAAAAAACGCATAAGACCAGCAACATAGGCGATGCAACATAGTAATCACAACTATGTCTTTATGGACTATTGTTCAACTATTCCCACACTTAACAGAAAAACTGAAGTAATTTGCAAAATAATAAACTTACCTACATACTTGAATATTCATCACATAAAACTGAAAGTGAAAATATACAAAAAATCGGCTGGTAGGAAAATTCCTACGGCATTAATTCTCCCTCTGGTCATTTATAGATAGAATATTTATCTACTCAGAGTGTTATTTAAATAAATACTTACTATTACTACTACTACCTATAGCTAGGTAGCTAACTTCCCAAAGCCAAAACCAACACAGACAACACATTACTTAAGTAAATAGGTATCAGACTCTTATTCCAGTGTGGGAAAGAGACGGAGCTATACAGGATGTCTAGCGCCATCTCTTTCCCACACTGAAAAAGGTGTAAAATAATAATGTTTTAAGACGGCATGGTAGGCCATCTGATACCTATTTACTTAAGTAATGTATTGTCTGTGTTGGTTTTGACTTTGGGAAGTTAGCTACCTAGCTATAGGTAGTAGTAGTAGTAGTAATAGTAAGTATTTATTTTTGCATGGTAGGCCAGCAGGGCAGGAATTTATCACACCTCACTAATCTTCGCAAACGGTGAAAACCTTTTCATATTTATAAAGCACTAGGTTTTGACCGCGACTTTGCCTGCCTCTAGGAAACATCTTATGACTCCCGGTAATAGAGCAGCTGTACATCAATGAGAGATTTTTTAAATCGCATAGGATACTTTTGGAGATTACCTATTCATATTCATTTATTTGCGTTCCACAAGGTAAAAACATAATGTTAACAAATGGCTTAGAGCTACCTCCTTCATCCAAACTTACAAATTTTACTTTTAATATTAGTATTGATAGTGGAAACTGCCCCTTAAATAAAAACTAGTTTATTTTCTAACACTACAGTTTACCGATAGCAGTCATAATTACCATTTGATGGGAGATAAGGAACGCGTTAGTGGCGGGCAGGCTGGATTAAACACAACTATGACATATCTCTCAAAGTTACACCAAAATCTCTTAGAAAAATGTGACAAGATCGGCCACTCGACACATGTCACATGTATCCGCTAAGATTAACACACCTTTCAAGACAAATTATATATTATTATATATTATTTTGACGTAACATTTTTGTGGTGTTATTTATACTACGTTTTTTGCACGAAATGTTCTAAGATAGGTTGCTGCAGGAATAGAACTCAATTGATGTAATTTATGCATTTAGACTTTTGAACCGAGGCTTGTTTTTGGGACATGTCCGCAGTACTATTATTACCAGCCACTACAACTCTTGAAAACGAGAATCAACAATGGCGACGTGTCCCGTAGAAACGATTCAACTGTCTTTGCTCCCGCATTGAAAACCAGAAAAGAAAATCAAATGAAAAAACCAAATTATGAAGAATATGCCCTAATCATGCAAAAAACAAACTCATGATACTTAATAGATTTGACGTGGAATTTTCTTTCCCCAGTAAAATCTATGACGAAAGAGCACTTCATACATCATCATCACACATGACTAAGACATGAATGTAATTGCTATAATCGCCCAGTCATGCTTATTCAGCATAAAGTTCCCATTGCCCTAGGTTATGAAAAATCCAATGAACATTTGTTTAAAATTTTCCTCAAGTTTACGACGCTCCGCGTGGACGCGAGTGACTACGTATGTTATTTTTCTTTAACATTGATATCTTATACGTCACATCTAAAGAGGCACTACTTTATAAGCTTCTACTGCATATGTATGAAACAACACTTGCCAAATATGAGGTACAAATCTCCAACAGACGATAAATTATATCAAATTTGTTCAAAGAAATCATAGACAAAATTGAATATCCTACAACTTGGCAACAGTGGCACTAATTCGGTAAACATCCATTATAAATCACGAATGAATTGAATTCCTGCCGTAATTCTCCCCGCAGATACAAAATAACATAGTAATACGTACAAAATGTACTGCTGTACTGTAAGCTGCGTGCCAAAACGCCTCACGTAACTTTGATATAAGTACAATGTTTACATGCCGGAGAATACATGATAAATTAAAGTTATCAGCCCACTATACATCAACCGCTGTTACAAATCCGCCTACTACCTCCGCTGGAATCAAACCCACAACCACCTACATTGAGCTGAATGTTGATATCTCAAACTTGAAAACGAACAGGAAAACATCCGAGATAAGAAACTTAACATCGAACAGTGACAAGTCTAACGCGAGTTTCTTATCCAAAGTTTTGTAATCCAAGATCACGCTGACCGACCATTTTAGGTAGTGACATCATAACATTGTTTTTCACCATAAATGACGGCATATTAAATTAACACATGTACTCAATATAAAAGAGAGCACTTTAACGTTTTTTGTTGATGTTTTTATGATCGAATAATTTGACAGTCGCAAAAAATAATCGAATGTGTTTCTATGACTCAACATCGGGAAAACTACTGGCTTTGGGTGCGACTAGGTACTTCGCAGACGAAATATATTATTTTAACTGATTTTTATTACCTAATCATTATGGCATAACGGTGACTTATGATTGTCAACTATTTAATCGCTTGGGTGGAATAGTTTTATCACAATTTAATGACATGAAATCTTGATATCAACATATGTAATATCGCGTTTAAAAATTAATTGGACATTAAACTTTTATGGTTTCGCTATTAATCTGCCGTAGATTTTTGCTTATACAAAATATGCTCATTAGCTTAAATGGCTACCCACGTTTTCCCGTTCCATTCAATTTAATTGCTAAACAGCCTTTCAGGTTTGAGAAGACGCTTAATGTACTTACAGAAAAGCCGCTTGTTTTTCTCGTCATTACTTGGATTGCTAAGATGGAGACTATTTATCTGGGTCTTTTTACACCCTGGATAAATAATTAGCAAAATAAGTTTAAAAATTAAATTAACTCCTGACTATCTCTGTTCCTTGCTGTTGCTCTGATTTGTTTCAAACATGGTTTTACTATGACATCTTATATCAATATTGTTTTAATCTTATTCCAGTGTGGGAAAGAGACTGAGCTATAGAAGACATCTAGCGCTATCTCTTTCCCACTCTGGAATAAGATTAGAACAATACTGCTTTAAGACGTCATGGTAGGCTACCTGGTCTTAGGTTAGATAGAAACTTACGCTGAGGATTAAAAAAGAAAAGAGAAAGTTTTGTTTAAAGCCTTTATTGCTAGCTATAGTTACCTACGATAGATTAAGCAGATGAAATGATGTTTGGAAACCAAAGTATTTTAGATTTAGGTCCTACATAAAATGTAAAGTTATCTATTCTTTGTTCAATTCGATTGAAATTCGTCTCTCGATCGCCTGCGCAGTTTCGTTCAGCTCTAAAATTAATAAGTTAGGTAGCCGGAGCTTTAAAGTCCATTAATTATGCGACCGACAGACTTGTCTAACCCAGTATTATTCAATAATAATAAACATATATCAATAATTAAGATAAGTAACTAATTTCTTGAATTATGATATCGTTGGTGTATTACAAGTAAATAGTTGGGCGTTGTGATGTTGTGGCAGTCAGCCTTCTAGGCACCGGAATACTGTTTATCTATACTTTATTAGCTCTTCAATTGTGGGCTAAAACTGGAAATGCTAATACATAGGTTTAATAACTTTACAATTCGATTGAAAATAACACCGATAAGGTCTTGTAAAATTTTTTGTCATCATCATTAGCCTATAATGTTCCCACTGCTGGGACACAGGCCTCCTCTCTATGAGAGGGAGTGGGCTGTAATCCACAACGCGGGCTCAGTGCGGGTTGGTAGATGTCACATGTCTTCGATTTTTTAGTTCTAGGACATGCTGTTGTCCTCACGATGTTTTCCTTCACCGTTTGTCAATGTTTCAAATGTTTTGTCACTTTTTGTAAATTGGCAATGATTGAATAATACTTTTGATATGCTTTCTTGTTTTCTCATGATTTAATAGCTCCATAACCCAGTTACTGGATAGCACGATACCTCTTGTCAAGACTGGCTGTCAAATTTTCGGGCTAAACTACCAGTAACAACTGAAAGATTTACGAATAATAGCTGGGACCAGCTACTTTAAGTAGTTTCTTTTTTTTTTATGTTGCGATTGGTTTGCCCATGACTGTAGTCTAGGTCAGAGATGACAAAGACAAAGTCTACGATGATACGGTGATACGATGATACGATGATACGACGGTACGAGCTTACCCAGAAAAGGCATGTTCACTCTAACTTTGAAGAGCTTAGGGTTGTAAGCGTTCGGAAACACAGACGCAGGCAGAGTTCCAAGCCTTTGCTGTGCGCATTATGAAAGACGTTTGAAAACGCTTAGTGCGAATTGGTGGAATAGCAATAAGGTAGTGACGGCAACTTGCAGTGCGTCTAGATGTCTGATGGTAGAAGGGGGCCGGTAGGGTGAGATCGTGGAGTTCTTGGGCACACTCCCGGAAGTACACCCTATTGTTTCCGAGGCATGTAGGGGTCTCAGTTTGTACCTACTGGACCGACTTCACCCATCACTGGACCCAGCCACAGACCGACTTCGGAAAGCGCTGCTTAAACTCAAGTTTAGCGTGTGGCTGTTATTATTTATGCCACTCAATTTCCTAAACCGCTAACCTGAATCACTTTTTTCATGCAGTTTTCAGGCAGGTTCGACAAGAAAGTCAACAACCCAATAAATCTCAATAATTTGACTTTAAACGGTGATAATTGATTCCCTGGTAGGTAGGCTGTCTTGTTACATGCGCTAAACATTCTAAGTTATCACCGCAACTTAGCATATACAATGGCGCTATGGTAGTTTATATGAAAATAAGTTAAATCCGCACAAAGGAGAAACAAGACTCAATACGATAATTTAAGTGGTTACAAGTCGGTTACACAAGTCGTGTATCCCCTAAAAAGGTAGGTGGATGTGTAATGGTGGACCAGAGACAAAAGAGATTGGTATGTAGGCTGGTAAGTACTTACCACGCAACATTGCGTCTTTGATATCGGTTGAGCATATCTTGTAAGTGTCTACTTAGGAAACTAATAATTACTATGAAAATATGATGGTGTAGGCATTGCATAAGGTAAGTTTGTGTCGAAGAAACAAATAATCAACACCAAATACATTTTTTCCTGAAGTTTCTGAAGCCCGATCCGGGTTGACATTTGTAGATCTTTGTCAGTTGTTACACTCTCTGTCAGTCGCTCCATGTAAAATAATTGGTATTTCAAATATTGCATCCGGTTAAATTGAAAGCCTATCCCAACAGTGGGAAAAGGCTAGATAAATGATGATGATGATGATAGGCTTTATCAGAAGCCCGAAAGTCTGGCAACCAGTCTTAGCAAGGGGTATCGTGTTACCTAATCATCATTTCAGCCGAAAGACGTCCACTGCTGACATAGGCCTCCCCCAAGTGTCGCTATATTGACATAAGGGGGGTTTTGCCATAATCGCCACGCATTGCAGGCGGGTTGGCGATCGCAGTACGGTTGTTGCAAAATCACAGAGAACGCTGCTGCCCATCCCGTGCGACTCGCATACAGCGGATCTCCGCAACCTTCACCAGGTCATCGGTCCATCTAGTGGGAGGCCTTCCAACGCAACATCTTCCGTTTCGCGCTCGCCATTCCAGACCTTAAGAGTAAAAGAACATTATCTTTCCGTCTCGTCATAGTTGCATAGGTATTTATTTTATAGGTATATATTTTGTTTTGTATTTATACGTAAGTTAGTATATTTTTATATTGTATTTTATATTTTTAATAGTTATTTACTTTATGTATTTGAAGGCTCTTACCCGCTGCATCGGAATTACTTATGATATATGGCACCAGATTCAATTAGATTAAGAAAACAGACGTCGGCGATCCGTCAACGTCTTGTTACGCGCCACCTTCCTTGACAACTACCCCTGTCAATATGGCTGCCCGCAACGACTTGACGTTCCACCAGAGCGAATTGTAGACCGCTTTCCTCTCGTCTGTGGTCATAGTTTAGTTTGCAACGTGAATCATAATGAAGCCTTTTTGCAAAGGCGCCGACATATTCAATTCTCTCGTCTTCTTTTACACACTAAGGAACTTCTTTAGAAATAAGCATCACCTTTGTACCTATTTTCTGTTCCTTTCTTCTTCTCTGTATTAAGTGTGTACGTAAATTGTTAAATAAATAAATAATAAATAAACTTTTCGGCCCCATCGGCCATCCGTTATGCGAGCTATGTGCCCTGCCCACTGCCACTTAAGTTTGGCAATTCTTTGGGATACGTCGGTAACCTTGGTTCTATTGCGGATCTCATGCAAAAATACTCCGAGCATAGCCGTCTCCATTGCCCTTTGGGTGACTTTAAACCTTCTGATGAGACCCATTGTGGCGCTGGTAACTCCCTTAATCGCTTCTTATGACAGCCACGGGAAGATATGGGATAGTGCTATTCTTTACGTCCGACACCATACAGACCTAGTTAGTTAGTTAACTGGGTTTTAAAGGTCAGATACACAGTCGCTCCAGGTAAAATATAATAAAAGCCAATCCCAATATATATATAGTTGAGAAAAGGCTAGGCGGGTGATGTATTTTTGGTATATACCGAAATTCCATTCCACCCCAGGAATGAGATCGTTTACGAGTTTTATGGGGTTTGAGGTCTCGTTGTACCTAAATCAAAAGCTCAACACCACTTTGCTCGACAACAACTGCCGCGCCTGCAGACCAAAGCAAACTACAAATGGTGTTAAAATAGACATTACGATAATTAAAACACAAGCCTAATAAATACCAGAGCGACACGTAACAGGCACGTTAAGTGCAAATTGTTTTAACGACACGATGCAGCCCATAGAAGTCTTAGCAAGTGAATAGAGGTAGCATACTTGCATAAAAAGGGTCGAGCATTTCTGAAACGAAATCAACAGGACATGAACTTTTCGGTACCTAATGTCCAACTGACTTTGAGATTTTCATCGTTTTTGTCGCTAGTAAAATGTTAATTTGTTTGGGAGTCGGAGGAGATATAATTAGATATAATAAGATTCCAAATTCAGAGGATGAAAAATGAGAAGTGGTGAAAAAAGGGAGTCCACAGAGAGGCACAAAAAGTGGATGGGTGGATGGGCTCAAGTTTATCGATAGACAATAATCGATCAATTTTGTTCTATAATAGACTTTCGGTTACTTTTATTAAATAAGATACCTATAAAGCGTATCACTCATTATAATAATGTATACGAATCACGGCCCATTCGTCGTTTTTTACAGAAACGATGGAAAAGACGACGGTTGGATGGATGGATGGACGTGTGAGGAATAATATGGCTAGAAAGGAGGTGTCTGATGAGATGACGAGTAATAGAGAAGTATGGAAGAAGAAGTCGTGCTGCACCGACCCCAAAGAAATTAGGATAAGGGCAAGAGAATGATGATGACTTCCCATAAAACATAGAGCTTTTGCGACACCATCCACCATCGACTTTCAATCTGACACAATCCTCCACGCCGTATTTATAATCTTCTACACAACTCTATAGCTCCTAAGACAGGTGTTAATTTTATTCGTTATTAATTGAAGTGCGACGTACATAAATACGCGAGATTTATGTGTTCTTGTACCTACCACAGATACACGGCCAGATACGAACGAACACACCCACTTGAGAGCTTGTAATTGGATGTTTACTTTATATTCTATGGATTTATAATTAGAAGAAAATTTATAAAAGGTAGTCATGAAGATCAGTGTTGCCCTATCGTATGGATGGACTTTTTTCAGGGATTCCTAGAGAATAGAGGAATCTTCGAATTAAAGACAGAATCTCGGATCAATCACCTGTAGAATTTGACAGGTTCGGCCGGTGGTATGCCGGTTTCCTCACGATGTTTTCCTTCTCCGTTTTTGAGAGCAGCGGTGATGCAATAAATAACACAAAGTACTGCGCCTGCCTGGGTTCGAACCCACTGCTTACTGCCCGTAAGTCGGGACTGCCACCACTCTGGGCCACCGATGCTCTCAGCCACCGCGGCTCTCTATTAAAATAAATGTAAGTCAAGTTTAAGTTCACATCAACATCGTTAAAGCTTGCCATTAATAAAATAACACTTACTACTTAGAGAAGGTACCTACTGACTTACGGCATGCGTTTATGACCAAAAAAATTATGGACGCAGACGAAAAAACATAAGTTTGTTAACATCGTAATAAGTAGCGGAATAGCGTTCTGTACTTTCTGGCTACCCCATGGTTAAAAGGACCGAGTTTATTTATATCGACGAAGGATGGCCTTAATCAGAATATAGCAGTTCATCCTAGACGTGATAATCATCATCATCATCATCTGCCTAGCCTTTTCCCAAACTATGTTGCGATCGGCTTCCAGTTTAACCGGATGCAGCTGAGGAACCAGTATTTTACTTAAGCGATTGCCTATCTGACCTCCACAACCCAGTAACACGATACCCCTTGGTATGACTAGATGTTAGCCTTTCGGCTTCTGACTACTCGTAACGACTGTCAAAGATCTACAAATGACAGCCGGGACCAACAGCTTAACGTGCTTTTCGACGCACGGAGGAAACTCGGTATGTAATGTCATCATCATCATCATTTCAGCCCAAAAGACGTCCACTGCTGGACATAAGCCTCCCCCAAGAGTCGCCACATTGACATTTTAGGGGGTTTTGCCATAATCGCCACGCTTGTCAGGCGGGTTGGCGATCGCAGTATGGTTGTTACAAAAACACAGAGAACGCTTCTGCCCATTCTCTGGCAAATCCCTTAGTCGCCTCTTACGACACCCACGGGAATATATGGGATGGTGCTAGTCTTTAAGTCCGACACCATACAGAGCCGTCCGACACCTTACAGACCTATGTGAACTTACACCATAAGATACCAATCTACAGATAACAGTCATGATCTCATTGCTCTTATCTCCGTCCGTTATCTCACGACTGTGACGAGGAGACTCGAAGCCGACTGTCAGACAAACATTAAGATCCAATCACCATCAGTCATGGTGCTGAATGGGATTGGTGACGTCACAATGGTGGTGGGAGAATGCTTTATGGTTCGGTGGTTTTGGGGTGAAGTTGGTGAAGCTGTTGTCATGCTATTTGGTTTACAATGTGTAATTGCAAATTGGTGTAAGGTTATTTAACGTCCATCGCTCCTAAGTATACATTTTTTGTTTATTGTAAAGTAACATTCATGGGCACAATAGCAAAATAAACACTGGTTACAGTGACAGATCCGATACTTAATTACACAGACACAGAAAAACTTCTAGAAGTTGTGGTATGATTATGTTATCCTCTCGTATCTATTTGTGCACATTAATTTATGCTAGTTTTAGTTTTTTCTTTTGTACCAATTTGATTATACCTATAGTTGTTTATAAATTAATTTAATTTTATAATTTTACTGTTTTAAATAATGTGTGATATGTAAAGTGCTGGCCTGAAACACAGGTTTAAATAAAGCTAGTTCGGGCAGATCGCTACCAAACATCTGAATTAAACTACCATTACTTGCAACTTTTGAATATGTTTTAGTTATAGTTTACATATAAGTACTAATTATACCATTGTATGAGAAATAATGTGTGATACTACTGCGCCTAAATAGGCGCAGTAGTATCACACATACACTATTACCCCACTACATAATTTCGTCAAAAGAAGTATATGTATAATCAAAAAAAAAAATTGTCGCTGGCGCCGAAAAAATATTTTTTATTTAAAAAGATAAAAAGTATTTTTTCGGCGCTCGCGACTATTTTTTTTTTTTATATTAGAGAAGAATCTCTATACCTCCAGGAACTCAATAAAAGAGTCCCATGAAAATACGACCACTATAAACTTCGTTCCACCTCAAGAGTATTTTTTTGTCTAATTGCACTCGACTATGTCTAAAATGTAAACTTTTGAAATGAGGATTATTCTCTTTATCCAAGCTCATATACATAGTGAAAATGTTAATATTATTCATTCGATTTAATTACAAGTAAGTAGGTACCTACACTTATTTAAAAAGCACTACTACTGAAAATAAGTAACAACTACAATTTGTCACAGCCGTCATTTACCGACACAACTCAATGTAATAGAAACATCAGGTGACAAATAATTAACTCAATAACCTGCCTTTACCTATCTAGATATTATTTATTATACACTAGCTTGCATACATACATTGCATTTAAACTAATTAATATTTAAAACAGCAGAAATTAATATTGAAGTATGCAAGTTGAAGGGAAGTGCATTATTATTTTTATTAATTGTGTTGTGGTTTTTTTTAGTACTGTTTTCTTTTTTTAGGGTTCCGTACCCAGAGGGTCAAACGGGACTCTATTACTGAGACTTCGCTGTCCGTCTGTCACCAGGCTATATCTCGTGAACCGTGATAGTTAGCCAGTTGAAATTTCTACAAATTATGTATTTCTGTTGATGCTATAACAACAAATACTAAAAACAGAATAAAATAAATATTTAAGGGGGGCTCACATACAAAATACTGATATTTTTCTTCGTTTTTATAAATAATGGTACGGAACCCTTGGTGCGCGAGTCCGACTCGCACTTGGCCGGTTTTTATTAATTCGTTGCTCCTCACTAGGAATTTCTCCTGTATCGTGGGTGCGTTTACAAACATTTAAACCGACATACACTATTAGCTAGACCCGGCTGTTTTGAGCTGGGTTTTATTACTAGACCTAAAGTCGCCTAGGCCTTTGAATTAAATTCGATGTTTATGTACTTCATTCACTGTATAAATTAGAAACACAAAAATACGTTTTATAGGAAAATAAAGTCTGACGTGAATTTCAGTTTACCCCAAAATAGTCTCAATAACTGGATAACAATCCGTACAAAAAAAAAGTCTGCAGCCTGAAACTTTGAATTTATTAAAGGCATCCGTTCCTTATTCCTTACCAGTCAGTACTGGTTTAGGTATAGAGGGGAAGATGGTGATCCTAGGAATTTAATTAAATCTAATATAGGTTATTATAAGTATTTCCTTGATAATTATTATGTCTGAAAACAGGATTTAATTTCCTTTTCATCGCCACAACGACGGCCTCTGTGGCACCCGCATCAAAACACACTTAATACTGACACTTCAAAGATAAACAACTTCTTCATCATCATCATTCATTATTTCAGCCCAAAAGACGTCCACTGCTGGACATAGGCCTCCCCCAAGTGTCGCCACATTGACATTTTGGGGGGGTTTTGCCATAATCGCCACGCTTGGCAGGCGGGTTGGCGATCGCAGTACGGTTGTTACAAAAGCACAGAGACCGCTGCTGCCCATTCTCTGGCAAATCCCTTAGTCGCCTCTTACTACACCCACGGGAAGATATGGGATAGTGCTATTCTTTACGTCTGGCACCATACAGAGTTCTACAACTTCTTATCCCAGCATAAATATAAATAAATAACCAACAGAATTAATTTACAATATCTACACCCAGACCAAGAAAACTAGCTCCATTTGGATAATTCTACCCAACCAATTGTTGAACGGTAACTGCGGAGGCCTGTCGATCGTATTTTACATAAGAGTCAACTTGACAGTCATTTACTACTTGAATGGATAAATTAGTCGGTTTTAAATACGTTTATTTATTGAGTTCGGATCTGTCCAAGATTTTGGCTTTTATTTGACTTACGAAAACGCTTGATACAAAGCTTGATTGATGCAACCTGAGCGCTTAGACGAGTGGCAATCGTTCAAAGCGCGACTGTCAACGGGCTGGACATGAGCTAATAGGCAGCTTATTGATATCTCTGGAACAGCTGGACCGATTTTGACGGGACTTTCACTGACAGATAGCTAGAGAAGATGTAATAAGGAGTAACTTAGGCTACTTTTATTCTAGCAAAATTCTAAAATTTAACTTTTTTGTTAAATTCCACGCGGGCACAGCTAGTTAATAAATAATACAAGATGTAAACGGACCCTTCTAAGCTGCTCTACGCAAGCACAATAATGCTGTGAAACGACGTTTTTTCTTTTGGTGTGAAAAACACGATTTACTCACTTACTCAATGTAACGCACTCAAAACTTTGGGCTAATATTTGCATTTGATTAGTACAGGAGTTCTGTATGGTGTCGGACGTAAAAAATGGCACCATCCCATACGAGTATCTTCCCGTGGGTGTCATAAGAGGCAACTAAGGGACTTGCCAGAGAATGGGCAGCAGCGTTCTCTGTACTTTGGTAACAACCGTACTGCGATCACCGACCCGCCTGCCAAGCGTGGCGATTATGGCAAAACCCTTCAAAAATGTCAATGTGGCAACACTTGGGGGAGGCCTATGTCCAGCAGTGGACGTCTTTTGGGCTGAAATGATGATGATGAAATGATGAGGACAGCAGCAATGAAGGTATTAAATGAAAATTAATATTAAAAACTTGTATCATTAGTAAAAAAATCTTTGTAAAAGTTGGAACTTTGACCTCTAATACCTGCGTAACTAGAAGGTTCCCAGGTATGTTATCGAACAAAAAAAAATTAAATGACGTGACGGAGACAACAAGTGTCCTCCGGCTTCGTTAAGGGTATTTTTACATTATATATCGGGTGACTGGTAATTAGTGACCGATACTTAAACACGTGATAGTACTCATGATAACAAACAGCTTTCCTAAAGAAACATTTATTTTTGAATCATTCACTCTTTTAAAAATAAATAGTAAAGTATCGAAGATACTTTACTATTTATTATATAGATGTTATAATAAAATATTTATTTTATATGTAGATTTTATAATAAAATAGTAAAGTGTCGCAGATACTTTACTATTTTATTATAAAATCTAAATGTCTTACGCAGTTGCGTCATTTTATTCGTGATGCCTTACGGCAAATCGCAATAAGATATTTATAGCAATTAGCGATAGGTATTTAGCGATAAAACTGGAAAATACCATGGTAAAATATATATCAGAGTCAAGGCAATTAGATCATCGCTACATTTGCTATATTAAATTGTCTGCATACCTTTGAACAATAGGATGCAATCAAAGTCTGAATAGGTACCTAAGTTTTACAGCGTCGTAATTAATTCATATGTTATTTCAAATTAAATATCGTAATAACCAGAGGTCGGAATTAGGTAGAATTACTTTGGTACTTGCATCGAAATGTTGATATTAATATGGATCTTCCTTGCGTGTGCGCATAGGAATTTTGCAATTTTGGACATCCGATGTCGGATGGTTTAAGTTGTGTAAAAGTAAACAACTTTTTATTTAATAAATCACGGGATTTTTCTGCTCTCTATAATTAATCTCGATATTTAAGGCATATCCACTTTATTCTTCGCTGTATGAAATCAGTGTAAGTACAAATAACTCTACCTAATTCCGACCTCTGCTAATAACATACCATTACGCCTTGTTATCGCCGAAGAGTTAGGCAGAAGTGTACCTAACAAATACACCCACATTTTGCCAGTTATGTTTAAGTCCCATTTAATAGGGGGCGAGCCTCTTGTTATCAACCGGGCACAAATTCAAACTCCGTGGGTGCTACTGAAAATTTCCTGATGGGAAACCCCTATAACACTTTGACCGGGGAAACAAGCCGAAGACCTTTTGCTCAGCAGTCCAGGTTACGACCACCAAGTCAACGAGGCAGTCTTTGTATAGTTTACTCTAAAATTATGAATGACTAGCTGTCCGGCGCAACTTCTTTTGCGTCACATTTTCCCCGTTTTCGCAACATTTTTCATTGCTGCTCCTCTCCTATTGGTTGTAGCATGATGATATATAGCCTATAGCCTTCCTCGATAAATGGGCTATCTAACACTGAAAGAATTTTTCAAATCGGACCAGTAGTTTCGGAGCCTATTCAATGCAAACAAACAAACAAACAATCAAATCTTTCCCCTTTATATGTACCAGGCCCCTCAGAAAGTATTGCGAAAAAAAGTTTTTATATATGGGAGACTGGCCAGTTATTATTTTGTTCGAAAATATGATTATTTATAAGTAAAAATAAGTAAGTTCCAATTTCAAAATTTCCCTCCACATTTTTTGCGAGTTAATTCAAAGTATTGTGTCTCACTGAAATATGGATCTGCGCCGGGAACATTTTAGAGCTATGATTTTATACGATTTCAAGTGTCGCCTGAAACCGGATGAATCGTACGATAGACTTCAAATGGCATTCATGGATGAAGGCCCTTCCAAGGCAACCGTGTATCGTTGGTATAACGAATTCAAGCGCGGTCGACCAACTTTGGGGGATGACGAAAGAAGCGGTCGCCCTTTGACGGCTGTTACCGAAGAAAACGTGCTAGCAGTGAAAAATTTAATCCAAGACAATAGGCGAATTACATATCAGGAGATTCAACACATATTGAAGATTGGATCGGGAAGCGTTCACGAGATTCTACACAGCCATCTTCGCGTGAGGAGGATAGTATCACGCTGGGTGCCGCACAACCTCACCGATGCTCAGAAGCAGGCCCGGGTGGAATGGTGCCGTGATATGCTTAACAAATTTGAAGCAGGCTCGTCTCGGCGTGTTTACGACATCGTTACAGGTGATGAGTCCTGGATTTATCAATACGACCCAGAAACCAAGCGCCAGTCGACTGTTTGGGTGTTTCAAAATGAGCCAACGCCTACCAAAGTGAAGCGATCTAGAAGCGGGGGTAAGATTTTGATCGCTAGCTTTTTTAATTTGACTGGCCACTTGGTATCAATTCCCTTACGGGATCAAAGAAGCATTAATGCCGAATGGTATACTTCCAAATGTTTGCCAGAAGTTTTCTCTGTTATAAGCAACAAGCGACCAAACACAGGGCTCCGCGGGCTACTGCTCCACCACGACAATGCACCTGCGCACACCGCACTCAAAACGAGGGACTTCCTGGACAGCACGCCAGTCAAACTCCTGGGTCACCCTCCTTACAGCCCTGATCTAGCACCGTGTGACTTCTTTTTATTCCCAAAAATAAAAAATCAGCTCAAAGGGATACAATTTTCGTCGCCGGAAGATGCGCTGGCTGGGTTCGAGCAGGCTGTAAACGAGGTGTCTGCGGCGGACTGGAAAAAGTGTTTTGAAAACTGGTTTAGGCGCATGAATCTTTGTATAGAGGCTGGTGGAAAGTACTTTGAAAAGATTTAATAAAAATATATGTACGTATAGAACAATTTTTTTTAGTTTCGCAAAACTTTCTGAGTGTCCCACGTATATATAATATAATAATATTAGTTTAGACAAAGGAGATGTTAGATTTTGGGCTACCAAAATGTACACTACATAGATAAATAGGAAAAGAATAGAGAAATAACATAAAAATACTAAAAAATAATTCAAGAAGGGTACCTATAGTCGTTCAATAATTATCATTTGAAAAGTTTTTTACTACGATAAACCTTTTTTAGGGCAGCCATGACAGTTTTTTGACGTTTGACGATTTTGATAGTTTTAAGAAGTGCCGTCTTTGAATCTTTCTTTGCTTTGAGTTTAGATTAACTTGTTTCGGAGTTTTTAGTGATTGTTTTTGTTTTGCGACCCAGTTTACTACTATGGGCTTTAATTGATTGCTTCTCTGTTGAGATATGATTTCTGATTCGCCTGTGATTTGGATTCCGTCGTGCGTTATTTTACAATAACAAATTCATTTTCAAGTATGTCTCCTACCTGTTTATTCATTTTTCTCATCCCACCATCTCGGAAAGAGTATTTTTAATCTTCAATATCTGAGTGGAAAAGCCGTTTTTATTCTCTAGAGGATAAAGTAAATTGAATTTAGAACATCGTGTGCACTAAGTTTGTGAATTAAAAAAAAACATTAAACCTATTTACTGCTACCTCTATGGTGCCGAATATATCATACAACTTTTTTTAATTTGTTAAAAACTCAGACTAGGAACCTTCTTGGTGTTCTTTTTTCAATTTGCTTTGTACGCGGTTCTTTACGCGGCATTTTTTCACGTCATTGTTAAACCTTATATTAAAAACAAGAAACTTGAAAACAAGTGAAAAAACTAAAATGAGTGATTCTAGCGACGAGGAAGTTTGTTTGACGCCAACAGAATTGACTGAAACTGTTAATAATGCGCAAATGAGCTTTCTCCCTCAACAATCACGCGAGAAGTATTTAAAACAGTACGATATGTTCAACACGTGGCGACCAGCAAAAGGAGCCAAAACTTTCTCAGAAAACGTTTTGCTGGCATATTTTATAGAATTATCCGAGAACAAGAAAGCAAGCACTCTATGGAGTACGTATTCGATGCTAAAAGCAACAATAAAGATGAAAAAAGACATACATATCGATACCTATCCTAAAAAAGAGCCTCATCTGGTCATCAACCAAAAAAATCGAAGGTTTTCACAGTATCTGATATTGAAAAGTTTCTTAACGAAGCACCCGATTCCGTATATTTGGCGGCAAAAGTAAGTCAGTTGCACATTCAGTATCTACTTAAGTATATTAATCTCAATTAAATAGTATACTTAGTAGATGTTGATAGGCATAATTATGTGTTCATACCAATTTTATTCATTTATCTACTACAATACTCTTTACGTTACAGGTTGTTCTTATTATTGGAATAAACGGAGCATGTCGAACTAATGAACTAACACAACTTAATGTCAAAAACATTGAGAAACATTCAGATGACTTACTATTAATTAATTTACCTAATACAAAGACAAAAAGAGACCGCAACTTCGTCATTCGCAAGGAATACGTAACGATTGTTGAGAAATATCAAGCCTTACGCCCGCCTAACACTCCAATCAATCGATTTTTTCTACAGTATCACAATGGAAAGTGTGTTAGACAGCCTATGGGTACTAATAAAATTGGCAGTATCCCACGAGAAATAGCAACATTTCTTGAACTTCCAGAACCCCTGTTGTACACGGGTCATTGTTTCCGACGAACTACAGCCACACTTTTGGCTGATTCCGGAGCTGATCTCTTGTCCCTTAAGCGCCACGGAGGCTGGAAGTCCAATGCAGTTGTAGAGGGATACATAGAGGATTCCATCCAAAATAAGTCTAAAATATGTAAAGGCATCGTAGGAGCCATTACCCTGAAAGAGCCTCAATCGGATCCTTGGACTGGCCCTTCTACATAAAAAATAAGCCGTTATGAAACACCTAAACATCTCCCTCTCTCTCCAACATTCACGCCAAGGGAATCCGATGAATCGGTACAACTATTAAGTATGACAGATAGTTTACCGAAAAACAGTACACAAGTGACTAACACCAATATTACAGTACCAAACAAAAATATTACACTCAATTTAAATAACTGTAGCAACGTTACTTTAAAATTTTCTTAATTATACCGTAATATTATTTTGTTATAATTTAAAGATTATTCTGTAATACTTACCTGTCATAATGTAGTAATTAATACCTAAACTGAAATATTGCGCCTGAGCGAAATAAGGCTCAAATAAAAGTGTACCCATCTTGTGATTGTAAACGTTTTTTTTTTTGCATTTAGTCATTTCCTCGCTGAGGTGGAATGAAAAGTTACGTGTTGCACTCGAGTGCAAAGATTTTTCACCTCGTGCTTTATTCCCTCGCTAACGCTCAGGATTCTAATTTTGAATCACTCGCTGCGCTCATGATTCAATTTTAGAATCCTTCGCTTGCTCGGTCATCAAAATTGAACACGCGGTTAAAAAGCAACTTTGCACTCTTGTATAACAAATAACTATTGTTTGTTCAACCAAACCAAACAAAACAAACCAAAACCCGAGATTTTCGAAATTCGAGTTGTTTTGTTTACTAAAGCAGTTATTACGATACATTTTCGCCTCCTGATCACGTGCTGATCTGATCCACCATGTTTAATTTTTGTTGTGTTGCTCTCTTTGACCAAGTATTAACTTGGTAATTCACTTCGTTTTAATGTTCATTCAAATTATTAAATTAACATTAAAACGGAGTGAAATTAGAGAAAATTGATGATAAAAGTTACGTGTACGGTTTTGAGAGCAGCGGTGGCCCAGTGGTGGCAGCCCCGACTTACGAACAGTAAGTCGTAGGTTCAAACCCAGGCAGGCGCATTACTTTGTGTAATTTATTTCTTCACCGCTGCTCTCAAAACGGTGAAGGAAAACATCGTGAGGAAACCGGCATGTACTAGAACTAAAAATTCGAAGACATGTGACATCTACCAACCCGCACTGGGCCCGCGTGGTGGATTAAAGCCCACTCCCTCTCGTTGAGAGGAGGCCTGTGTCCCAGCAGGGAACATTATAGGCTGACGATGACGATGATGATAAAAAACGGTTACTGTTTTATTTAGCAATATTTACATATAGTGTACATGGTGCTAGCCCAGGTTCCATACATTTTTGGAACATCTCCTTTAAAGGTCAACACCATAATTTTCTACGTAAACCAAAGAAAACCGCACAATCACATAAAAGCAAAGACCTACATCAAATATCCGTTTCCAATATGACATCACGTACAATAGGTACTCGATACACCGCAGAGCAACCAATAATCAGGCATAATTAATGACCGCATACACTTTATAAGACATAATAATTATGTCACGCGAGGGCGCGCGGTGTCGTTTGATGGCTCGCTTCGAAACATCGCATTACGTCATCTTAAGGATGGACCACAACGATGCGAGTTTTCGGAGATGTCGCGTTACAATTTACAAAGTACAAGATACAAGAGTATAATTACTAGTCAAATTTCAAACAATGATGTTAATTCTTAATTCAATTTCGAAATATTTTATTTCACGTAAACTTACATGACAGCTAAAAACGTCAGAAACTTGATGCACCGGGAAAGACCGGGAAGAAACTCTACGGTTAGGTACTCTTGCCAACTATACCAAAAGACTTAATTGACTGCAACATCGTGAGGAAACCCACATGTCCTAGAACAAAAAATTCGAAGACATGTGACATCTACCCGCACTGGGCCCGCGTGGTGTATTACAGCCCACTCCCTCTCATAGAGAGGAGGCCTGTGCCCCAGCAGTGGGAACATTATAGGCTGATGATAATGATGAATTCATCATTATCATTAGCGACTGCAGTTATTTCAGTCAGATAATAAGAGCAAGCAACATGAGTTTGACATAGTTTTATTTAATTTTGAGAGTCCTTTTCAGAAACCGTTTGATTGACGACAATTCCTTCTTGAGTCGTGTTGCACCTGTGTGTCATACCTGAGAGTTGCATGCAAGTATGCAATTCATTGAAAATGTAAGACACAACGCGAACTTCCGCGCGATATTTCTCGCCTGTGTGGACCTGTCTTAAATCTCGTTACTATGACGTACTCGACTAATAAAAAACCTTAACAATACCAATCGTGAAAGATCAAGCGATAGACGCTAAACTACTTGTAATCAAGCGTAAAATGTGTCAAAAAAGTGACGCTAAAAAGTGAGGTGACATCATTATTATTTTTAATGATGACGCTATAGAAATAAAGTTCATTATTTAATTACTATGTTCATAAAGTTTGCAGCCAATGTTAGGTAGGTAATTAGAAAAGATAATTACAGTCTGGTACTTTTTTTGTTTGAATAAAAAAAGGTTCGCGTGGTTTTGTGAGCTTTCAACGCGTGCGGTTTGGTAGCTTCTTTATTAATTTTCGCTACTGTTGGACACGTTTCAATTTTGATGGTAATTTATATTAATTTTTCTTCAGATGTTCCTTAGTTCTGAAAATATAAAAAACAACTTTCTGGATTAAGGTACCTGCTTTTCGCAATTGATCTACGTCTTCTAGAGTACACAAATTGCTACCCTCAACTACGTGCAACTAAATAGGTAGACACACTCATCATCTGCCTAGCCTTTTCCCAAACTTTGTTGGGGACGGCTTCCAGTCTAACCTCCACAACCCAGTAACTGGGTAATACGAAACCCCTTGGTAAGACTGGATGTTAGACTTTTAGCTTCTGACTACTTGTAATGCCTGTCAAAGATATACAAATGACAGCCGGGACCAACAGCTTAACGTGCTTACCGAGGCACGGAGGAAACTCAGTAAGTAATTATGGTCCCCCATCCACGGACCGACCTCGGCAAGCACGGCTTAACCCGTGCGGCTGTTATTTTTTAGCCACGAGCTCCTAGGTAGACACACTATGATGATATTACCTAATAAAAGTGGAAGCTTATACCCATATTCATTATACTTTAACAACAATTTGTATAATATCCATCACAGCTAAACGCCTGATAAACAATTGTTTTGATTCAGGACTCATTTATCCTTTATCTTATGGCTTAACTTGGTAGTAGTAGCTAATGGAACCTGCATGTAGATTATTCCAGCTGGCTTAGAAATATCATTAATAAGAGGTTACCTACTTAAAATGCTTATGAGGGGCAACGAAAACCTCTACCCATTAAAGTCAATCATAGTAAGGCAAGCAAAAAAAAATCCAATCAGAATGGGAATTATCAGCAAGTACTGGCTATGGCGAAGCTTCTGACTAAAGCCAACATTAACCCATTCCCACATAGCTCGTGCCGTACCAAAACCAGATAAAATTCTTCTATTTAATAACAACAGTATATAAAACCCGTTACATTAGTTATAGTCCGGTGGTTAGCACCTATTGTCGGAGATTGCGTCATCTTGTCACCCATGGTTGAAGTTAAAGCCTTTGCCAAGATAAAACCTAGATTTAATTCTTTTGTTGAAAAAGGTTGGGTTTTGTGATGTCATTCTGTGCAGAAAATTAATCTTAAAGTTATAATTATTGTATTAAAAAGAGGAAAGATTTGATTGTTTGTTTGTTTGTTACGATTAAGGAAGAACGGATGGGCGATGGGGCCGAAAAGGTCTGGAATGGCGACCGCGAACCTGAAGACTATGCGTTGTAAGGCCTCCCACTAGGTGGACCGATGACCTGGTGAAGGTTGCGGGGATCCGCTGGATGCGAGGCGCACGGGACCGCTCAATATGGCGTCACTTGGGGGAGGCCTATGTCCAGCAGTGGACATCTTTCAGCTGAAATAATGATGTTGATTGTTACGATTTAACTCAAAAACTACTCGACCGATTTTAAAATTTTTTTCACCATTTGAAAGCTACATCTTTACCGACTAACATAGGCTATATTATAACACAATTTTAGCGGACGAAGTCGCGGGCGAAGTGCTAGTGTGTAAATAAACTAGGTATTTTCGAAGGTTTATTTGTAACATAACGTCAAGCTTGTCATGCCCGAAGGCTTAGGCAGAGGTGTACCCAATAATAGTACCCATATTTCGCCAGTCATGTATTAGTCCCATGTAATAGGGGTGAACCTATTGCTATCACCTGAGCACAAATCCAGACACCGTGGCTGCAACTGAGAAAATTCCTGACGGAAAATTCCGATAACTCTTTGCCTGACCCGGGAATCGAACTCAGGACCTAGAGAGAGGACCTGGTATTTAGCAAATTGACTTTATACATACTATACATGGATTACATATATCATAGGTACATTATTACGGTAATATACAATCAATTTAATACATTATTTATTTATGTACACAGTAGAAATCACAGGAAAAGACATAAAATATTTCATTATCTTCAAACTAACAGTAGTAAACGTCAGATTACCTGTCAGTGGGGAGCAGCACCAATACATACTATTTGCGTACATTACATAAAGCGATATCTTTTACGTAATAACTCGAGCTAATAAATAATAGGTATATAACAAACCCAGGATACTTGTATGTGGTCATTATTGTGTCATCATTTGTCATGAATTTTACTTTTCCCTATTTTGTTTGTTGACGTAATTAAACCATGCTTAAATTTGGAATCATCATTATTTTTTTCTTACTACCAAGTATTATCTCTAAGGCTGCCCGCCCACGTCCGATTATAATCGGTGAATGATTTTTTGTAGGAGAAAATTAGAACACACTGATAGCAATAGTGCAACACACACGTCCTACAAAAAGTTGGTCAGAAATCGAGGAAAATAATCAGAGGAAAAATCGGCACGATTATCTGTCCTACAAAAAGTCTGACGTGGGCGGGCAGCCTAAATGTGCTCTTCAAATACGTTTAATAATGTATTATATAAATAGATATTATACAAGGATATTATACGAGGAGCTCGTGGCTAAATACTAACAGCCGCCCAGGTCGGTCGTTGTTTAAGGTTAAGCCGTGCTTGCCGAGGTTGGTCTGTGGATGGGTGACCATAATTACATATCGAGTTTCCTCCGTGCCTCGGAAAGCACGTTAAGCCGTTGGTCCCGGCTGTTATTTGTAGATCTTTGACAGTCGTTACGAGTAGTCAGAAGCTAAAAGTCTGACATCCAGTCTTACCAAGGGGTATCGTATTACCCAGTTACTGGGTTGTGGAGGTCAGGTAGGCAGTCGCTTCATGTAAAATACTGGTACTCAGCTGCATCCGGTTAGACTGGAAGCCGACCCAAGATAGTTTGGGAAAAGGCTAGGCAGATGATGATATATAGATATTATTGTCATTGGTTTATCATTAACATTATTAAATTCTGAGAAGCTTTTATTGAGTGGAAAAGTTTTCAGAAGTATAAGTAGTTGTATAAGTAGTTTCCAATTACAAAATCCTGAAAATCAAATGAATATTGGGCATTAGATCTACCCTCCCAAATCCAGTTTTTATCGTCGATGTTGATTTCAAAAATTAAAAATTCTTCCACTGCCCTGTATGTATATTACAGATATCAGCATTTTTACAAAGAAAAAAATGCATTATTTTAGGCAGCACACCGAGGTTATACGAAGATAAAAAAGGGCTAAATTTCGCAACCTCTTATATCATCCTGCTGGTCATAAAGTGTTAGTACAGCAAATAATAGGTTTTTAGAACATAAAAATATTTGATAGATTACTAGTTAAGGAATTTATTGTAAATTAACTAAGGATATTTGTATGTAATAATAACGTGAAAATATTGTAATAATATGGACTAATAATTGAAACTGCATAATAATTATGATACCTACATAAACATGAATAATTTGCACGCCTGCCTCCAAGCAAGCAGCCTTTAGATCTTCCCTTGTAAACCATGTATTTTCTTGCAAATCAACAATTTGATATTCATCATTCATCATCATTACAGCCCGAAAGACGCCCACTGCTGGACATAGGCCTCACGCTTGGCAGGCGAGTTAGCGATCGCAGTACGGTTGCTACAAAAGCAAACAGAACGCTGCTGCCCATTCTCTGATAAGTTCCTTAGTCGCCTCTTACGACACCCACGGGAAGATATGGGATGGTGCTATTCTTTACGTCCGACACCACACAGAACACAGAATTTGATATTATTAAGATCTTAATCAATTAAAATGCCTAAGTTGAGACTGGCAGCTTTTGTGTTTGTTTTTAGAAACTAAATAGGCTTGCGCTTCTTCGCAACTCGCCTGATGTGAAACTATGATATCGCATTTAGTGGAGCACGCTTACTTAAAAGAAGACCGATTCACTCGACCTTTGCATATATCCAAATTATAATGATCTTGGAACAAGAAGAATAGGTTGTTAATAAACTCTTTTTCAAGAGACGATAGAGGAACACACTTAAAAAGTGTTTCAAAAATCATCATGCGTTTGATTAATGACTTGGTAGAATTAAAAGCAGTAGCTAATTCTCCACGTGGTGGTGCGTACCTACAATAGATTGCACAGTCATGTTATGTTATTTCCTTCCTGTACTTATCCAGGGGAAATAACTCCGTGGTTTAGTTGCACGTCATTCGATAAATGTCTTCCGTCAAAATGATTGATAGATTGACATAAAGTCCTTACAAAGTTATTTTTCCTCCACCCTTTCCTCAGTGATCTTTAAGCATGCAAGAACAAGGTTGTGTTTAGTTTGATATCTAAACTAATATTATAGAGAGGAAAGATTTGATTGTTTGTTTGTTTGTTTGCATTGAATAGGCTCCGAAACTACTGGTCCGATTTGAAAAATTCTTTCAGTGGTATAAAGCCCATTTATCGAGGAAGGCTATAGGCTATATATCATCACGCTACGACCAATAGCAGTGGAGCAGCAATGAAAAATGTTGCGAAAACGGGGAAAATGTGACGCAAACGAAGTTGCGCCGGACAGCTAGTGACTGATAAGTCTTGTCAAAATCATTGTGAACTTTATTTTTGTGAAGACAAGCTTGCTGTTGGACTACAATTCACCTGCCTAGCCTTTTCCCAACATGTTGGGGTCGGCTTCCAGTCTAACCGGATGCAGCTGAATAACAGTATTGAACATGAAGCGACTGCCTGTCAGACTGACCTCCACAACCCAGTTCGTACTGGGTAATACAATACCTCTTGATAAGACTGGTTGTCCAACTTTCGGGCGACTGAATACCTGTAACGACTGTCAAAGATCTAGAAATGACAGCCAAAACCAACGGCTTAACGTGCTTTCCCAGGTACAGAGGAAACTGATTCTGTAATGGGTGGTAACCCATCCGTGGACGCTGCGCATCCACGAGCGGCTGTTAATATTGTTAGAGATAAAATAATTGTGAAAAGGTTGTACGATTATATAAGCACTAGTTGTCCCGCGCAACTTCGCCTGCGTCACAGTTTCCCCCATTTCTGCTCAGCTCCTATAGATTTTAGCGTGATGATAAATAGCCTATAGCCTTCCTCGTTAAATGGGCTATCTAACACTGAAATAATTTTTCATATCGGATTTGTAGTTCCTAAGAGTAGCGCGTTCAAGCAAACAAACTCTTCAGCTTTATTATTAGTATACATAGTATAGATATCGATTTATAAGCTTAGCGTTTTCCCCTACAGAGGTTACTGATGGGCTTATTGTTCTAATGTAATGTTTATCCTTAATATTGTATAACCGAGAACACGTTAATGTGACTCAGTGTTGACATAACATTCGATATGATTTATTTGTTAAAAAAAAACCTGTTTGGAAATAAGGAAAAAAAAAACAAATGACAAAGCATCTAAAATTACATACAACAAAATCTAATCATACCTACGTCTGTTTCAATGGGGGGTACGCAGAAGCTACTGGACTACTAAAATGCTTAGATACATTATTTCCCAGGTAAATAAAATAGGTACCTACCTAAGTATGATTTTAAACATGGTTGTTTTTTGTAAGCAATTTCATGCTAAAATATAGGTACATAATATAACATCATTTCTTAAATCAAAAAAGGTTGGCAGAAGTGTACTTAATAGTTGGTAGGTTCACCCACATTATGTTTAGCCCCATTAGCCCCATTAAAATAGGGGGCGACCCTATTGTCATCAACCGGGCCAGCAAGCCAGAAATCCTGACTTCGTGGCTGGTACTGAGAAATTCCTGATAGAAAAACCCAAAAACCCTTTTGCCCGACTTGGGAATCGAAACGGGACCTCGTGGTCAGGAGCCACGCTAAAATACAAGGAGTTGTTTTGCATCCTCGTCAAATTCAAGGACTAACTATACTGATGATTCTCGTCTCGAATCAATAATAAAATGAGTAGGTTATTTTTTAGGGTTCCGTACCCAAAGGGTCAAACGGGACCCTATTACTGAAACTTCGCTGTCCGTCCGTCCGTCCGTCTGTCACCAGGCTGTATCTCTTGAACCGTGATAGTTAGCCCGTTGAAATTTTCACATATTATGTATTTCTGTTGATGCTATAACAACAAATACTAAAAACAGAATAAAATAAATATTTAAGGGGGCTCCCATACAAAAAAGTTTATTTTTCTCGTTTTTTATAAATATTGGTACGGAACCCTTCGTGTGCGAGTCCGAGTCGCAATTGGCCGGTTTTTTCTTCTTATGTACGAAAATCGGTAAGTGTGAACCACCCGTGTTTTAAATGCTGCCCGTCTGATCCTCGCCCTATAACCGCGCTTTCACACATACAAACATTCTCAAACGTTAATTCGATAATTTCTTATTGCCTAAACCACGTTGAGGGGGTTATTCTGAAATACTTTAAATTCAAAAAAATCAGCGTTAATAACCGTAATTTTAATTGATTATGTATTTTGTGACAACCTCCTGAATTTTGCCGAGGATGCAAAATAACACCTTGTATAGGTAAGTACCATAGAAACTTAAAACTGAACATAATAGTTGTTACTTACGTAACTTAAAGTCAAAGAGAAGAACTTACTAAATCAACACTTTAATTTGAAATATCTCAACGAGGAACACTATCTTCACAGGAAACGGTTTGTAAACATCCATTCTTTACCAAACCATTTAACTCTCCACTTTATCGCCTTTTACCGAGTAATTTATGTCAAATCTTGGTCCAATATTTCATAGAAACAATTAAGTTTTGCGGACCATTACCTTAGCCACTATTGGCCCGTATCCAATTTATGATAAATAGCTGTCATGCACATATTAAGTGGTACGCAAAAAATATAAGTAGAAATACTGCCATGAGCACCAATATATATATGATATTATGATACGACTAAAGACAATGTGGAAATAATGTTATTAATGTAACTTAGTAATAAAACATAGTAACTAAGTCTAGTAAACTTGACAGCCCATCGAAATATTTGCGCAGGTTTGCAAGGTTTTTTTGACTAAAGTTATGAAAATACTTGCATAAGGTTCTTTACGTACGATTAATCAAAATGAAAATCAATGATGGCGGCTACGAAAACTATTGAATTTTTCGTCATAGGTGTCATTTCCATGGTAATCGAAGGCGCTCTCTAAACGAATATGGGGTTAAACTCAAAACCGATGATCGCAGAAATGATAATTATCGAATTTTTCATCGACTGCAAAAATCACTAAAATTACACCCATGAAAGAAAATCCAAAAATTTTCGTTGGCGCCATCTTGGATTTTTATTTTGACCTTATGTTCGTTATGAGCGACCCAGAAAGTCATCAAAATGACACCCATAAAGGAAAACAACATTTTCGTCGGTGCCATCTTGGATTATCATTCGCGGAAATTTCCTAGATCTTTAAAAAAAGAAACTCCCTTTTAGTATTGTAGCAATTTTGCAAAGGCAAGGTGACAAGTTCCATTGTACGGAAGCCAAACATAATTTTCGAAAACTAGTGATCATGAATTTCAATATTATTATATATTAACTCCTTTATTCATTTTTCATCTTATTAAATATATTTTTAAATATTTCTTATAAAACAACAAAAGGTAAAAAAAACATTTAAAAATATAAAAAACAGGTTTCCGCCGGTATCGGGAGCAGGGTCCAAGCTACCGGTGGTTAGGGCTGCAGAGACAGGAACCTCCTCACAATGCGGGCCGTATCGAGGAGTACTGCCTTCTGAATCTGGCTCTTGATCCACCTGCCAAGTGAGAGCTTCGATAGATGTTCATCGAGGCTTTTAGCCATTAGGCCATTGGCCGTAACGACAATCGGCACAATGATAGCCGAGTTCACATTCCACATGCTGACAACCTCGTGTGCTAAGTCGAGATATTTTATTTGTTTCTCTTTCTCAGCCTTCACGAGGTTCTCGTCATGCGGGATGGTAACATCGACTATCATTACGCAGCGCGCTGATCGGTCTATCACCACTATGTCAGGCTTATTGGCGACAATAGTCCTGTCAGTAATGATAGGCCGATCCCAGTACAACGTGACATGGTCTTTTTCGAGAACTGGGTCGGGCACATACTTGTAGTACGGTACCTCAGATTCCACAAGTTCATATTTCAAGGCAAGTTGCTGGTGAATAATCCTGGCTACTTGGTTGTGCCTGTGCAAGTACTCACCATTAGCCAGACGAGAACAACCAGAAATAATATGTCTGATGGACTCACCCGGACGGTGGCATGCCCGACACACGTCCACCGTCCCGTCCTTCATAATATGTTTCCGGTAGTTGTTCGTCAGCATAACTTCGTCCATAATCGCACAGACAAAACCCTCAGTTTCCCCAAAGAGGTCGCTGAATCGTAGCCAGGACACGGATGCTAGAAAGTCTACATCGGGCCCATGAAGAGCCTGGTAGAAGCGACCGTGAAGCACCTTGCCTTGCCATACTTTCTTGCGGTCATCGGTAGTAAGTACGACAGGTTTGCGCCAGTTCTCTTTAGCCATGGACAGCGGGGTGAGTGCCTTGTCCACTGCGACCACATCTCGGTGCATACCCACCTCTGTTTTTAAAAAATATTCTCTGAGGCTGCACACCTCGCGGTTGTGGAGGGTCTTCGCGTTTAAAAAGCCTCAACCCCCGCACTTCCGCGGGATGTACAGTCTCATCACCGATGATCGTGGGTGATGCATCCGGTTTGCGGTCAGCAGTGTACGAACTCTCCTATCCAGGGCGTCCAGTTCGGTCTGAGTCCATTTGAGTATGCCGAAAGAGTACATTAAAACCGGCATGACCCAACCGTTGAAGGCGCGCACCTTGTTCCCGCCTGAAAGAAGGCTATTTAGTACCTTCTTCAGGCGACCAAAGAAGCGCTCCCTCAACGATTGCTTCATGTCAGCTACGTTAATGCCTAACGCTTCCGACATACCCAAATACTTATAACTTTCGGATGAGGAGAGAGATCTGAGGTGTATGGAATCCGAGAGTTGGATTCCCTCGGATTCCATAATCTCTCCTCGCTTTACATACATGACTGCACATTTGTCCACACCAAATTCCATCCTGATGGCGCTACTAAAAGTTTCAGTTACTTTCAGTAGCTTCATCAGTTGCAATTTGCTGGGGGCAAAGAGTTTCAGATCATCCATGTAAAGAAGGTGAGATATGACCTGACCACCTCTCCTCAACCGGTAGCCTAGACCTGAATCCTCCAGCAATGTGCTTAGAGGATTCAGGGCTAGACAGAACCAAAGAGGACTCAGACTGTCGCCCTGAAATATTCCCCGTTTAATCCATGCAGGCTCAGCGTTCCCCTGGATCTGTCGACATCCTGGATATCGAAGGACCGTCCTCCATTGCCTCATACACGACTCAAGGAAGGCGCGTAGAGTTGCATCAATCTTGTACAACTCCAGCACCCTCATGAGCCATGTATGTGGCACAGAGTCGTAGGCCTTCTTGTAATCTATCCAACATGTCGACAGATCCTTGCGGGATCGACGAACCTGTTGGCTAATGACCATGTCGATGAGGAGTAGCTCCTTAGTACCACGGGACCCATTCCTACATCCATTTTGAGAGGCCGACATAATGGAATTACTATCGATGTGCTTGTTAATCTTCACTCTCAAAATGGATGTAAGAAGTTTCGTCGCCAAACACGTGATCGGTCTATAATTCCTGGGTTCCGCAGGACTACCGGACTTATGAAGCAGGTGGGTAACACCCGTTGTAAGAAACTCTGGTAGCGACCCAGACTCTAAGCATGACTGGAATTGAGATGCCAGGCGAGTGTGTGAACTACTCAGCCATTTAAGCCAGAAGTTGTGCAGTCCGTCCGGTCCCGGAGATTTCCAGTTCGGTAACGGACGAACTGCTCTGGCAACATCTAACGGTGTTATTATAATTTTATCCATTTCTGGGATGGATTCACACACTCGCTCGACATCTCGCATCCAGTCAGCCTCCGTATGACAGACGGGCACCGACCAGATGCTGCGCCAGAATGAATTCGTGGCATCATCATCTGGGCGGCACACGTCCGTCACACTTTGTTCGGGTCGCTCCCAAGCTCTGTATACCCACCTCTCATCACTCTGGAACATGCGATTCTGCGAGTACCGATCAACACGCTTCTTATACCGCCGAATACGGTTCGCCCATGCATAAACTTTCTGCTTCAGGAAGTCGATGCGCTCTGTGACTCCGGACATGTATTCTTGAGGGCTGGCTCCAGTCCCCAAGAATGCCCGTCTCACAAAGCGCATCACACGTGGGCGTGTATTGCCCTCCCTGAAGCAGTATAGTTTGCCGATGAGTACCCTGGCCCCATCGATACGGCTCTCGATCCTGCGTTGCCAGGCTGGTACGGCTCGTTTTGGTCGAGTAGCTACGTCAAAATTTGGGAATTTGACGTTAGCTAAACGACAAGCCGCTACAGCCCCACAATACAAGATCGAGTGCGTATCAACGAGGTTCTCACTACTCTCAAAAATATTTTTGAGTTGCGAGTCCAAGGCACACAACAGCGCCCTATTTTTCTTATGCATGGGTAACCGCGGTAATCGGGGCCTAAGTTGGGCAGGAGTGGATCGATACTCGTGAAGCGCATCTTCCAGAGCGCTCCTCAAACGTTCGTTACACTGGCTACTTACCGTGGCAACCCTATCATCCTCTTCTACAGCACCAAGATTGGACCGCGGAGGTATTGCGTCAATAGTTGACGCTTGCACCGCGGTTTGCGCCGGAGTCAAGTCGATGTGGTTGCTCAGTACTTCTGAGCGCAGCCTATCAAGCGCGGCGTCGTCCAACATGTGATTGCGTTGGATGACCCGCACCTGATCCGACAGTCGTTGGGCCGAGACGTTCACGGTTGGTTCAAGAGTCTGAAAAAGAGACAGCATCCTAACACGGTACGCAGTGAGGTTAGTTCCCCCCTCTGTAGACCCATAGTATGCGCGCATGACGTTCTCATTAATGGAATAAGTCCATCTCATGCGCTGCACACAACCACCGGCAGCGGGGACCCGGCTCGGGACCGGTTGGCCCCTAGGTCCGAAGCTTGACGGTGGCCGGCCTCGCCCCGGCCGACGTACAGGTGTTGGCGACGTCGGCGGGGAGAAATATTCGTCGCTGGAGCTCGACGCGACTGCCGCTGCCGGTGACACAGGTGATCCGGGGTCCGGCGGCGGCGAGGCGGAGCTCAGCGACGAGTCCGGGGATGGTGGGCGTGCGCGACGTGCAGCAGCTCGTATTATCATTGTTAAATTTTATTAAATCATTCCATTTTTATACGATTTTTCCATTTCGTCATCGACGTTAGAACGTTGACAGATGTCATTTCACTCCGGTCTCGTTTTTGGATATTTGCTATTGTTATTTTATGTATTTTTCCAAATATGTAGTGGATAAAGCAGTTTTCGCTTATTTAAAATACAGTGGTAAACAGATTGTGTATTAAAATAAATATTTTATAGTAAAAAAGGAATAAGGATAATTTAACGTGTTGACACACAGAGTTGCCAGTTTATTTAATTAATATTATTATGAGCATGAACGGTGGATCATAGAAATAAGAATAAATATAAGGGTCGAATTGATAACCTGTTTTTTTAAAGTCGGTTTATAAGCAGGTAGAGCAGCTATAACATCAGCTACACTAATATTATAAAGAGGAAAGATTTGTATTTTTGTATGTAATGAATAAACCCAAAAACTTCTGGACCGATTTTGAAAATTCTTTCACCATTAGAAAGCTACATCTTTACTGAGTAACATAGGCTATGTATTATCGCGCTAATAACTTAGGGGGATGAGCAATATTGCATTAAGTCCACATTTCTCAACTGTTTGACAACTGACAACTGTCATGACAAGCATTAGAATAAACCGGCTATTTTGAACCATTTGTCATCAAAGTTAGTAGCCTGGCGGTTCTATGACCGCACTGCCAAGCATAAGGTTTCAAGTTCGTATCCGCAGTTGGTCTTGGTATGCACTTTTTGTGGTAATTTTTTTAATGCTGTAAGTTTTCCAAAACAATCCGAGTTCGATCCCCAACCGGTGTTCACTTTTTGTAACTAGGTAATTTGTTTTATTTTAATGTTTTATGATTTTCTAATAATTACAAAATAATTTTCGTTTTTTTAACCATTCAAAACAAATAGTGATTAAGGAACGAGTGGGTCATAAACAAAACGAAATTCAAGGCATGATCGTCGGCGATTTTAAAGTATACACATCCGTAGAGACTGTGATGGCTAATGACGGTAGTCCTGCACACCCCGTTGAATTTTTCAACTCCCTGGAGCTAACGGGCGTGCCGTTCCCACAAGAAGGAGCTTAAACTTGGCGTTTTAGTTCTGCTGATGCGAAACTTTGATGTACCCAGACTGTGCAACGGCACCAGGCTTCGTAACACAAAGCTTGGCAGTAATATTATAAAATCCACCATTATTACAGGAGTTGCTAAAGGAGAAGGCGTTTTAATTCGACGCGTGCCCATTATTCCAAATAACTTGCCATTCCAATTTTAATTAACAGGTAGTCATCATCATCATCATTTCAGCCCAAAAGACGTCCACCGCTGGACATAGGCCTCCCCCAAGTGTCGCAACATGGACATTTTGGGGGGTTTTGCCATAATCGCCACGCTTGGCAGGCGAGGCGATCGCAGTACGGTTGTTACAAAAGCACAGAGAACGCTGCTGCCCATTCTCTGACAAGTCTCTTAGTCGCCTCTTACGACACCCACGGGAAGATATGGGATGGTGCTATTCTTTACGTTCGACACCATACAGAGCAACAGGTAGTAATTTCCCTTGAAATAAGCTTTTGCAATGACGATCAACAAATGTCAGGGCCATACCTAAAAAGTGGCAGGCATTCTTTTGGGTACTCCATGCTTCTCAGACGGTCAATTATTTGTTGATTGTTCCCGTGTTTCATGAAGCCAAAACTTGCACGTGGTGACGGTCATTGTTACGACATTTTTTATTGTAAATAAAACTGTATTGGAAAAAAATAATAAATAGTGCCCAACAATGTGCCGCGCGACGTATTGTTCATTTTGAAAAAAATATGTTCCGGCTTTTAAGCCATATTATAGTGTCGCTTCAACGCCTTTTAATTTTGTTTCGGACCTCTGCCGCCAAGTATTAAACCACCCTAAAGCACGCCCTTTGTAGTCATCACCCACATTAGTACATTACTGCCGCGGTCTATAATGACTACTTTGCTGGTCGCGCTGATTATGGCCGACAGCGCAGCGTAGCGCAGCTTCAGGCCGACACAGAGCGGTCAGCGTGCAGCACTTGATGGACGAGCTGAGATAAAGGCCGAGACAGTAGGTCGAGGCCTTTACAGCGAGGACAGCCAGGGCTGCAATGATGGCCAAGCTGAAAGGCCTAGAGCGTAGCTAGGCTAGCTCGAGGCAATCATAGCGTGATCAGCGAAGCCGTCATTGTGGGCCAAGGTTTGTATAGTGCTTTACTCAAAAATGCAAGTACCTAATCTAAATAAAACCAGCAAGTAATTTAAATAAAAAAATATATTAATTAAAATTTTCGGTGAACCGCACTTTTGTTACTTATGTGTTTTTTTTTTATTGAGCAATGGTAGTTGGAACTATACAGCCTAATATGGAATAAAATCTTTTTGTACCCATCTCTATAGATACAAACAGCTGTGTTCTAAATAAAATCTTTTTGGATTTGATTTTTTAAATCGTTGAAACGTCAAAATAGCGGCCGGCAAAACATTGCCGGCATGTTAGAGCGGCCAGCAAAACTTTGCCGGCCGCTCCTTGGTACAGAACGGCAAGGTCGACTTTGCTCAAACAAGGTTGTCAAAATAATGACCACATTACATGCATTTTTGAGTAAAATCACATTACGTTCAGACCGTCAGTTCTCACACAGTCATAACAACAAAACATCACCTGTAATTCCAGAATAATCGTACATCCATATTTCGCCAGTTATGTTGAAGCTCTATGTAATAGGGGGCGAGCCCCATCAACCGGGCCCGACATTAAATCCAGACTTCGTGGCTGCTACTGACAAATTCAGATTGATTAAATTGAGAGCAGCGGTGGCCCAGTGGTGGCAGCCCCGACTTACGAACAGTAAGCCGTGGGTTCGAACCCAGCCGGCCGCTTTACTTTGTGTAATTTATTTCTCCATCGCTGCCCTCAAAAACTGTGAAGGAAAACATCGTGAGGAAACCGGCATGTCCTAGAACTAAAAAATCGAAGACATGTGACATCTACCAACCCGCACTGGGCCCGCGTGGTGGATTACAGCCCACTCCATCTCATAGAGAAGGCCTGTGTCCCAGCAGTGGGAACAATATAGGCTGATGATGATGATGATGATGACTGAGAAATTCCTAATGGAATAACCCAATAACACTTTGTCCAATCCGAGGATCGAACCCGGGACCTTAAGCTCAGCGGTCGTGCTTGCGACCACTCTACCAACGAGGCAGTCTCACACATACCTACACCTTAAAATTTCCGCGCGTACGAAGTCGCGGGTATCAGCTAGTCTCAAATAATTCAAATACGCCAAGGTATCAAAGGGGGAGATCCCCGGACACACGATTTGTTTTTGCTGCGATTTATAGCCTTAACATTAGCCGCCTAAACAGTGTTTGGAAAAATGAAGAATGTTCACGACGACTTGAAACTACAATTGTTATTGGCGATTCGATGCTATCGAGGCACCGATCGCTACGCTCGCTCGGCTCGCGAGAGTGTGTTCAAAACTAAAGTTCTAAGCTAACCTATCCCATTTCTTCGGGGTGCTCAGTTCCCCCCCCGCGCGGTGTCACAGTGATCGGACGTGCTTTTGTTCTCTCTGTATTTAAAATTGTGAATCAGTGGAAAAAGTTACTACACTTCTGAGAAAATCACATCATTATAAATCCAAGTGAACGAGTGACAAACTGTGTGAAAATTATAGTGAAATAACAATTGTATCACCTCCAAAATACAAACAGAAACTTTACAACGGACAACAAAATTTTAAAATCGTGCAAGATTTGGACTTTGAACCCATTAGTGTACACAAAGGATACGAGCCACCACGCACGGTGTAGTGACGAAATCCGTACTTTTCGCTACACATTGCCATTTTCGGGCGCCTTTGTAACGTTGCCGTAGCACTGTGGCGTAGGCTGCCTACCAGTATTAACGTCGTTTCGGGTTCAAATCCAAGATTTCGGAAGACTGTACTTTTTGCTTTTTGGAAGTTTTCATATTTTTCCCTGATAGTTATACTTGGGATTATATAAAGCGTAATACATCTTAAATTTACTAAAGACTGTTTTTCTAACTTAGTAAAAACATTTTAAATCGTTGGGAAAAGGCAGCACAGCTTTAATACATAAAAATGATGCCGCTACGACGCACTCCACCAGCATCACCGGCCGCAATGAGTGGGCAGCCTCCTGTTCTACATCAATCTGAGCCTAACATTAGTGTGCTTTCGGAATTGAGTGAACCTTGCGTGGATACAAATATAACAAATCGCAATAAAAGGAAACGGGACGATCACCAATTGTTTGTCAACATGTGCGAGTTCAAGGACGAAATATCGAACACACTTAAAGAGCTAAAGAAAGAGCAAACATTGTTTCGTTCAGACATTGCAACGACGCTGATGGAAATTAAAAACCAATGCAGTAAACTTCAGGATTACGTTGATTTCTCAGTTGCCAAATATGACGAGATGCTGGCAAAAATGCAGGAATATGAAGTAGACAGAAAGGAAAATCGGGATTATATATGTAGACTTGAAGAAAAAATCGACCACCTGGAAAAACAATCTAAACTCACTAGCATTGAAATTAAAAATGTCCCAAAAACTGCCGATGAATCGAAACTTGATCTGGCTGACGCAGTGAGAAATATCGGCAACGTTCTTGATACCACCATTGTTCAGTCTGATATTAAAGATGTCTACAGAATAAACTCCAAAAGCTCCATGAATAATACAATCATAGTGGATTTTACTACCGTAATGCTGAAATCAAAATTACTTCTTTCGGTCAGGACCTTCAACAAAAACAACATGAATAACAAATTAAACACAACACACTTACGAGTTGACGGCCCTAAGGTACCTATTTATATATCCGACAACTTACCATCAAAAACCCGAAAAATATACTTTTTAGCAAGAGATTTTGCCGCTCAGAATAAATATAAACACTGCTGGTCCGCATATGGTAAAGTCTACTTACGCAAAGAAGACGGAGCGCAGCGTGTCGTAGTAAACTCTGAGGGAGACTTAGCCAAGTTAACTAAAACCTGACTATGTAGTCATTATGTCATTATTACAAATACTTGCATGTCCACTTTTAATTATTGTTACCATCTACTTATCGCTACAAAACTATGCAGCATGCCTAATTTTAACTATTTCATAGATTTTTCTTACATAATGTTGAAATTTCTTGGTTTTTGTATAACACTTATTCACGAACGCACTTTCAAACAATCACACTGGCACAAAAATACACACAATCCTACACTGTACGCACACAAAATATGTACAAAATCTACAAATTCACGATCAAGACCTGTCTTTAGAGGTGGTTCTCGCATTTCCTTGGAATACTGGTGTGACTCACATATTACTGCAAAAATAATAATATTGAGAATTCTGTACTTTGTCCCCTTAGCTTTAAACCGGATCATTCGATAATGCAAATAATGTTAATGACATCTTAGACAATTTGGATAACGTTACTTTTTCAAATGCGATAACATGTGACCCTGATGATTGTTCCAAGCTGGTGCCCTCTAACACATGTTTGACTATTTTATCCCAAAACATTCGCAGTGTAAATGCTAATTATGCGGGGCTGTTAACTCTATTACAAAGAATTGTGGTACCTAGTGACGTTATTATTCTATCAGAATGTTGGCTCTCCCGCAACCCCGTCATTCCGATTCTAGATGGATATACTTCTCATAAGTCCTCAAAAACCTTTAATCAAAATGACGGAGTAATTGTATATGTCAATAGTTTGCTAGCAAATGTTAAAGTTAAAGAACCCGTCGTATGCGAAGCGAACTGCTTGACGGTCACGGTTGGAGCGGATATAGCCATAATTGCCGTGTACAGGCCCTATGCATTTAAAGATCCCTCAAAATTTTTGCAATCTTTGGACAGTGTTCTCTCTGAGTTCAAATCGTTTAGAAACATAGTAATTATGGGAGACATAAATATTGACATTTCCCGCAATAATAAAGATGCATACTCACTGGACTATTTGGATCTACTAGGTCACCACGGACTTTTCCCGGGACATGCGTTGAAAACACATGGATCTACATGTCTTGATCACGCCAATATAAAGACTTCTTCCTCTAGCACAGTCATGGTGATAGAATCCACTATCACAGATCACTTTGCAGTTTTACTCTCCATGGCACCAAATAGAATCAAAGTTCTAAACCCACGCCAAATCACAAAAGTAAATGAGGATGAGCTAGCTAACGACATTAGCAATATAAGTTTCGATGCCGTCTATGCAACAAAAGATCCCAATATGGCTACTAAATATTTAATAGAACCACTTCTCCTAGCTATATCTAAGAACACTAAAACTATTTCAACTTCACGTAGACGCAGGCCGATTAAACCCTGGATTACTCAAGGACTACTTAAATGTATGCGCCACAGAGACAATTTGTACAAAAAGCTCAAAACAGATCCAACAAATGAAGTCCTCGTGGTGTCCTACAGAAGGTATCGTAATTTTTGCACAAATCGGCTACGAAAAGCAAAAAGAGATTACGAGAGACTAGAATTTGAAAAAGCAGGAAGAAATTCTAAGCAGCTATGGCGTGTAATAAAAAGTGTATCAAACTTAGGAAAACTAAAGTCTTCAGCCCATGATCTAATAACGAATAATCACGATAAGCAGGACACTATTAATCAAATTAATGATTATTTCGCAAATGTAGGGAGACGTCTAGCTGATAAAATACATAGAGACCCTCGATCTAGTTCTCTACCCGACCCCCAGAAAGAGTCTTTTGTACTGCTTAAAACAAATGAGCAAGAGGTGGAACGCTTAATTCTATCACTTAAGAGTGATTGTGCAGTTGGCTGGGACGGTATTTCTTCTAGTTTTCTAAAACGACATAGAAACGTTATTGTACCTCCACTGACACATGTTTGCAACCTGTGCCTTGACTCTGGTGTCTTCCCTAACTGGTTCAAAAAGGCAATTCTTCACCCTATTTTTAAATCTGGAGATCGTGACCGTGTCGAAAACTATAGGCCCATATCAGTTCTGCCTGCGATGTCCAAGATACTGGAAAAGATAATAAATACAAGGCTGGTTGCATATTTAGAGGCACGCAATCTTTTGTCGATTAACCAATTTGGCTTTCGAAAAAATCTATCCACTGCTGATGCTGTTCACAAACTGGTTAATCACATAGCTCAGAAACTTGACAGCGGTAAGAAATGTGTTGCATTGTTCCTAGATCTCGCGAAGGCTTTCGATACGGTCTCGATTCCCATCTTAATATCTAAGCTCGAAAGCCTGGGTATACGAGGTACCCAGCTATCCTTGTTTCGGAGCTATCTTACAGATAGAACACAGAGTGCCAAAATTGGAACTTACTTCAGCTCTGATCTAAATATAGCTTTTGGTGTGCCACAGGGCAGTATTCTTGGCCCCACTTTATTTTTAATTTATGTGAATGATCTGTGTTGTCTCAGCCTAGAAAGCGGTACAATATTTTCCTATGCGGACGATACAGCACTTGTATTTGCGTCGGACAACTGGGAAGAGGCATATCGCCTTGCTCAGAAGGGTTTCGATACAGTCAGTGAATGGCTTAAGAACAACTTGCTTACCCTTAACATATCGAAAACAAAAATAATAAATTTTTCGATTCGAAATACCAACGTGTCAGTTACAAGCTCACTAAACGTAGCTGCCCAGTCGACACTATCAAATGGTAGAAGCGACGGCAGTGGAACCCATGATCACTGTAGCATTGAACGAGTCACCTCGATAAAGTATCTTGGCATAGTGATTGACTGCAACCTTACATTCAAAGAGTACATAATACACCTATCAAATAGAGTGCGCAAGCTAATGTACATTTTTAAACAACTACGCAATTCAGCAGATGCTGTTGTCATGAAAATGACATATCAGGCACTGTGTCAATCAATTTTGGCCTATTGTATTTCGTCCTGGGGTGGGGCAGCCAAATCCCACTTTATTCAGATTGAACGTGCACAGAGAGCGGTTCTTAAGGTGTGCTGTTTCAAGCCAAGACTTTATCCCACCGTCAAGCTCTATGAATATTGTCAAGTCCTTACGGTTAGGCAATTGTTTGTACTGACCACTGCTATTAAGCAGCACTCTATTTCCAACTATTCTCAGCAAACAAATCGACGGAACCGCATAGTTGCCCTAGCTACTCCTCTTAAAACTTCTTTTAGTCAAAGATTTTTTGTTTTCCTTGGACCCTATCTTTACAATAAACTAAACCAAATTCTTTCCCTACACCCATTGAACAAACATCATTTTAAAATCGCTTTACATGCCTGGCTACAAAACCAAACATATACTGCTACAGAAGCTCTCTTTAACGTATTAGTCTAATCAGATTTATGCACTAAAACTCTTTCCAACACACACACACACACGCACACGCACACACACACACAAACACACACACACACACACACACGCACATACACACAAACACAGACATACATTCATAAAAACCTCTCAAATTATTTTAATTTTTAATCATTTTACGTATATTTCTCCATTTCTATCTTGTGTCTTTTTTAATAAGCTCACTAGTTGTTTGAAATTTTTGTTTTTTTGCTGTGATACCAGATGAAAGCTATCAAATATGTGTAACTTTAAACTGGAGGGGACCTGGTGACCTGTATTACAGGTGTTACTACCTACCACAGGCACCAGCGATCCACAACCAAAAATCGTTGGCTACTGCTTGTGTGTAAATATTGTTTGTATTTTTTGGCTTGTGGTGAGAAATAAACACTTTTTATTATTATTATTATTACTGCAACCATCTCGGCTCGCAAGCGGTTTGTCACTGTAAGTGCTTAAGTATATACCAAACCCTAGCTAGTAAAAAATCTCTTCAATACCCAGAAAGAGAGTAATATTTTCCGCGCGCACGTATGAACGTTCTATTGTGACCTAGTAACTACTAAATGGAAGAAGGGATTTGGATAAAAAGAAAAATTGCATTTTGGGCGCCATATTGTGAAGTTTGATTTTTTATTTCTTCCATACCCGTCGAATGGAGTATCATATAGGTTTTAAAATAAAAAGTGATTAAAAAAATATTATATTATTACTGATATGTTTAAAAGTAATGCCTATACATATTCGTGCTCGTGATTGTACAAAGAGTACTTCTTGCCATAAAGGAGCAAATAACCTTGACATTGATTTATGAGATCTGCAAAGTCACCTTTGCTGGTACATCTTTATATGCTAACGAGGGTGGCAATCTAATCTCGATGAGTATGTGGGTTACTAGGGCCGCATAAGTACAAGGTAGGTGCTGTTATCAGTTCATCATGATCTTCTGAATAAAGGCCTCCCACATAGATCGTTATATCGAATGATCTTGGGATTATCACGCTTGAGATGGAGATTTCAGCGCTTTGATATTGTCAGTTTATAGACGAAGTATTATAGCAGTGTTTCGCATACTTTTTGTGTTCAAGGTACATCTCGGCAATCGGATTTTTTTGAGGTACAACATAAATGAAAAATCTATTGCGTGTTTTTCGTCTGTCTTTTTAATTTTAAGAGATAACCGTATAATAATAAATAATAATTTTGCCGAAGCACACCAACTAATGACCACGGTACACCAGTGTGCCGCGGCACATACTTTGCGGAACACTGTATTATAGTACTTATTTTATATTTGAAAAACGGTTATATGTCAGTCACAGGAAATTTAAGGATTTGCGTTGTGGTTTCGCCTTTTTTAGAACCTTCATTCGTAAACCCGAGTTTTGATATCCAGTACCTAAAAGAAGACGAAATTGATACAAAGTAAATGAGTAAAAAAGAGATGATTAATGAGAATGAGGAGAAAAAAAATGAGAGATTAATTAAAATGAGAACAACTAAACACTTATCAATGTAGTATGATGTACAACACGTCGAACAAAACTCTACTTGCATTAATCCACATTTGGTGCACGTTAGGTCTTTTTAATTGAAATTTGGAGGTGCCTTCTATGAACCGCTACTCAAATATGATGTGAAATAATGAAAATAATAAAAACCGGCCAAGTGCGAGTCTTACTCGCACACAGGGTTCCATAGCCCCAAACAATATTTTGAACTGTCATTCATTAGTTAGTAGTATTAGTTGGTAAACTTTCACTCAACCGCAAAACTAAATTGGTTTTTCATAGTATGTTTATGAAAAACAAAGTTACTGCTGCAGTTTGATGAAAAAGTCCCATATCTCAAAAACTACACATCATATCTTATTGAAACCAATTTTCGTTGATAGTTTTTTTTACGTTCTACAATCCTAAATATTTTTAGAATTTTCCTCCTCTTACTTTAGAAATTAGAGGGGGGGGGACACACATTTTACCACTTTGGAAGTCGCTCTAGCGCAAACTATTCAGTTTAGAAAAAAATGATATTAGAAACCTCAATATCATTTTTGAAGACCTATCCATAGATACCCCACACGTAGGGGTATGATTAAAAAAAAAATTTTGGTTTTCAGTTCTATGTATGGGGAACCCTAAAATTTATGTTTTTTTTTCTATTTTTGTGTGAAAATCTGAATGCGGTTCAGAGAATACAACTACTTACCAAGTTTCAACAATATAGTTCTTATAGTTTCGGAAAAAAGTGGCTGTGACATACGGACGGACAGACAGACAGACAGACAGACAGACAGACAGACAGACAGACATGACGAATCTATAAGGGTTCCGTTTTTTGCCATTTGGCTACGGAACCCTAAAAAGGAGGTGGATACATGTAACTAGAGGTTGAATTACTGTTTTTTTCATGTTGCATACGTTTCATGTGTAGGAATTGAAATCAGAGGCCAACTTTTTTAGGTATAGAACTCGAAGCGAAAATCACAGGCCACGTCAATCATGACAAAACAATGACATCACGAAACAATCAAAGCTTCACACCACTTTTTACAATTATATATCAATGGAATTATGTGGTGTACCTATTAATTACGTACCACATATGATTCACCGGGATTACCATTCAGTAAGTCGTCTTCACCGCAAGACTGTTGATGATCAAGTAAAAAATCTGCCAAAACTAATACTTATCGAGTGCAATCCGTAATTGATGTGTTCCGCGTAGGCGAGTAATTCCCGAAGTACAGACGTGGCGCGCATCAACCTACAACAATCTTTCAAATTTCTTTAATGGATTTTTAACTTTATAGTTAAAAAATTAGGTCCAAGGTTGATTGGGAAAATTTGTCAGTTTCGGGTAGCTTGATGTGCTGGCGTCTATACTACTGCGCTCACTGATGGCCGACCACCTTCAACTGAAGACATAAGGTTGAAAATCGCTCGACCGCAAGTGTCTTCGGTTGTACGTAAGAAGTGACATTGGGCTACAGCTGATAGAGATTATCTCGTCGGCAGATTAAAGTGATAGACGGTCAGGAAAATCAATATTTGGAAATCTAAACTGCGGGATTAAACTTTTCACGTACGGAAAATGATTTTCAAGGCGGTTTGATTTTAGATTAGGACATACGAAAAGACCAAATTCAAGATACCTAAATTTATAAAAAACTGACTTTCGTTCGATCATAGCAAATACCTGCAGTGAATTTGTAAAGCTCTTGAAATGCTTGTCACAGTTCGTTACCTAGGAAACAAAAAATCGTGAAGACCAATCTGGAAGCGGCCAAAACGACCACCATGCATCATGATGACAAATACAATGTTGTTCACTTAAAAACAAATAAACATTAAACACGCTGAAATAGAAAGGACACGATTAAAGGTTAATTAATCTGTTTAAAACGATCCATAAAATCCATTCCGATGCGACCATCGACAACGGCCACTGACAGAAATGTGTAGCAACAATAAAGAGATCATAAATAACATGCTTGTTATAATTATCAAGGCGAAATCGTTTAGTGTGGCACCGTGATTTTATGTCTAGAACGCGAGATATAAAACTTGTTCAGCTAATTATAATGCTTAATAAAATGAGACAATAATAGTTGAAAGTTGATTGGGTTGGCGCCGCTCATATTCTTTAAGCTACGTGTGCGTATAGACAGCTCGCAGAAATAGAACGATCGTCAAATTCCTGTACGCAATCCTGGACATTAAACATAATAGAATAAGGATGGGAGTTACTTGGACGTACTGACATGATTTTGACAGTATGGGCCAATCATAGTGTGTAATTCGAGCGAATTTAATTGTAAACATGGATGATGTTTGGACCATATCTAGGATCAAACTTTCTTTGCATCTCTTGGCTAGGTTTATCGTACTTAAAAGATCAAAAAATTCATAGCCAAATAATTAAAAGAATTCCCAAATTAATGCTACTAAGGTTACTCCAAAGTGCTATTAAAAATCGTTTGATTTGACACATTTAGCAAATGGCGGCACTTAAGACTTTGGCGGGAAATACCTCGTAAATAGCACCTGTCAAATTCGGAGCGCCAACCATTGACGGCCCTCAATAAAATTTAAAAATAGAACTATCGAAAATGGCGGCCATGAATTTGACAGATAAATTAAAACTGTTGAAGTGTGTGGCGTCATTGCAACTCTCAACCAGACGCATTGCATCACATTGTTCGTTTTTAAGTAATTTTTAGAACTGATTGATTTGTTTATTTGACTTATTTACGAAAATCCAAGATCGCTCCAATTAGACATAAAAGAAGATTGAATTCAGGCATAAAACAAAGTGCACCTTTATCCAAAATATCTTATTGAACACCTTAGCATTTGGTGAAACGCTTACAATTTTATTTACGTACCCTGTCCAAACGCCCACTCATCAGAGTAGTTTTAAAATATACACGCAATAAAACTAATTCGGAACTGATCAATCATCCGGCTTCAATCAATCTATAGGTTAAGAGAAAATAGTAACATCTATCGAATTCGATTATAGGAAAGATATCATTCAAGAGTTTACCTACCGTTTAACAGAATGAACATTTTATTTGCAGACAAAATCTAGGTAATGCGAAAATTTGCAATCAACAAATATTACAAGTTTATTTAACTAATTTTCTATAATACCCACGTATAGATTATGCTTCCTGCAGTTACAGCGATGTTCGAGGTAAGACCACAATAAACATTATTGACATACCTATTCCATTTACTTTAACGCGTTAATTAGTGTGAAAATATTGCTATTACCATATAAAGATTACCAAAACGATGTTAATCTTCAATATTTACAATGTAACTTAACAATTGACAATGAAACTTTAGATATATCTGCTTATACTAATTGCCGGTCACCTATTATTGTAAATATTTATATTGTGTGACATAATATTGTAGCCTGAGTCTGGTCACTGCAGTTTTGTTAGTTAAGCTTTCAAAGAGACAAAGTTGGCTTTAACTGTATGTGAATTGGCTGAAATTCGAATTCTAAAAAATACGGAAGATTAAAATCTTTAACAATTTTTTTTAGTTACGATAACATCGTGGTTCATCAACGAAGTACGTAGATATTGTAAACAACATACAACAAACCCGACAAAACAGACATAAAAATAATCAAAATCGAAAACTCACCTTCAAATCCCTCTTTTCTACAATACAGCACATTTCACACAGCACATCTTCTCACAAAAAGTCCTTTCCAACTAAAAACCGTTTCAAAAACTCCTGGCTCTAAGTTCCGGAGTAAACTAAGAAGGAAGGAGTAACGCGTTCGCTCCGCGAGGGAGACCGAGTCTTTTGACGATCGCCTCGCATTTCCTGAACGTGAAAGTTTCAGAGTAAGCACGTATAGTATAGATTACTGAAGTTGGCTTAATGATAAGTGAACATAGAGAGACTGTGAGTAAACAATGTGCGTCTGTTGTTGGGTGATTATTTTATATGGGAAGCGTTATTGAATTAGTTTATCGTTTAGTTTTTTAGTATGGAAGCATAAATGAGTTATAAGTTTTTAAACTGACATGGTCCGGCCGGTCCTGCTCCACAAGGACAGGGGCGCATGAATTGATAGCATTAAATAGTATTGTTGGAGCTGCTGAAGATTGTATAAACTAACTTTGCATTGTATAAATTCAATTAATTTAGTATTGTATAGTCGCACAGCCCATATTGTGTGAGCACAATGTACTAGAAAGCTATCATTTACTGGAAATCTACGTCTTTTATTGACTTCAATGTGCCCTGGCGGTTAAGAGTATGTCATGCTCACTTAAATGTCACGCTGATGGTGGCGCGTGTGTCGGGTCATTTAGTTCCCTTCAAAATGGTTGAGTTGAATGATGGCTGATCCATGCGTGATGTTCGTGAACGGGCGCTGTCAGTTGTGCCTGGTCATCTCTTGGTTGCCACGGCTTATTTCGAACTATTTATTTTATTTTTGAATTCTCTTTTTTTTTTGTTTTTACTGTGGACACTTTTAACGTGCACGTCTTGCTACATCGTTCTCACATAATTTACCATCTCAACATGAATGATGTAACCAAGATTTTTGTAACCAGTTACTAATTTAAAAGAGTGTCCATGGAGTTTCTTGCCCATTCTTCTCCATAGAGATCTACGCTTTGGAATGGGCAACTACAGTACTTTCACAGTTATTATGTCTAGTGACTGGGACTGTAGCTTAATATTTATTGTTGTTTGACTATTCAAAAGTGCCTGTAACTGGCCTACTTGAAATAAATGATTTTGATTTGATTTGGTCACTACCACTATCAATAACACTAGATACGGGATACTTACAATGTTAAATGCACGAATGTTGTACGCCGAAATATAGGAAAAGCAAAACAAATAGTAAACATGGTAAATATTTCGTTTCTGTGTTATTTATAGTCATAAATGAGTTGTCATTATTTAAAAACATGAGTGTAAATTGTTTTTCACAGACAATTATTACATGCAGGCACCTAAATAAAGTTTGGGTGTCTACGTCTAACTTTTATTGCCCAGAAACATCTAGTGCGCAATGCACTGAAGGCAATAGAGCAGCAATTCTACTCATTATTAATAAAAGCTTTTCTGCCTCGCTCTATCAGATACAACTAAACATTAATGCTTTATTTACAATGGCTACCCATGTCAAAGACATCTTCCAAAAGGAAATAAGGATACCAAATACTCAGACTACGTAGTACTGCTGTGATAAACGTGACAATTGCCAACGATCTGCTCTACGAAGCATAGAGTGTTCTAAGTTTTCTCAATGAGCAAAGAAAACTCGCTCATCCAAAGAGCAAACGCAGCCAACACACAACTTCGCAGATGAATAAATACTCCTCATAATGATGTTCTAATACTACCTACACTACAAAACAAACAAACGTTATACGTTCTACCTACTTAAACATCTAAACATGCACGAACAAACTGCAATCCTACGTCGACCCACCATCATCAAACAATAAATCACTGCGAAATATGTGTAAAAGCATTTGTCAAATTATCATAAAAGATGGCCGCCGCATTCGAGACGTTTGATCTGTCCTCAAACACTTTGTTTGTGCAATCCGTTATCTATTTTAAAGCGTAAGTACGGAGCAATCCGCGCGCTGCGGTAGTTAACTCGAGTTATAGTAGTAACTGCGATATTTCACCGCCTATTAGCTATGTCTTGGAAGTGGTGTTACCAGCGTTATTGTGTTTTGCGTCGGTGTACTATTATTTACCCGCGCTTACTAAAACCGTGTATGAATATTAGGTTTCGGCTATGAAATGAAAATAATGGGCTGTAATTTGATCGGAGGGTGTAGATATTTCTACTATTTAAATATCAGTGCTTCATTCTTTGCAGGTGGAGCCCTAATCAACCAAGTTCTATACGCTACTTCAAAAGAGTAAAAAAAAGTTGTACTATCCACATTGGAATGTTTAATTTTGTCGTCAATGCTGTGTCTGACTTCATTACATCCATCGTATAGTTAAAGATGACTATTTTTTTCCTTGACAAAAACAGCAGCATATCTTAGCGAGCTTCAACAACACGATATGACCCCATTAAATAGAAAGCATTTTAATAGTAGCTATACACAATGTCATCCACAGTCACGACATATGAGAAGGCCTATGATCTCACATAGTGACACACACTTAGTCTGATATACGTGGATCTAAGTAAATCATAAATAATCTGCATATCTGGCAACCCGACGCTTGTCTCGTGGCGCCGTCTGCGCAGACGCCGTCCCCGGGCGCCGGCGCCTAACGCCAAATTATGTAATAGTACGCGTAGAATTAATTCTGCGTGCGTTGGCGCCTACATCGCCTTATCAGCATTGTAATTAGCCCACAGATTCTTCACTGAGAAACCTAGTTAGGTTTACCAATTTTTTTTGAAGTTCAAGTACTTGTCTTTCTGTGACGATAGGGATCATTGTAATTATTCTGATTTATTCTGTTCTAATACCAAACACGAATACCACTGGTATTAGTTTCAACTACCAGTGTTTGAATCAAATACCAGTTGTAATTGTTTTTGAATAAATCATCATTCTTCAATCGCCCTTATTCCAATTTGTTTGGGATGAGCGCAGTATGTTTTCTTCTTCTCTATTGCAGGGATTGGGTTAGGTCGTATTCTGGTAGGCTGAAGATTTTGCCCTATCATAAAACCTATGCGACACACATCAACATAATATTGGGATCTAGGGACAAACAAACACGCTTCGGTTAGATTCAATCTTGACGTTCGCAACTTATTCGTTTCCGATGAAGCCATCAAACTATTATCTCTCTCAACATTTGCAATTAATTTTGGATTGTCAAATCACCGGTGCAGGAGACGCAATACTTTAATTTTATTTGTTGTTTCTAATCTTCTAACTTTAGAAAGCTTTTCTTCCGGCTTTCCATTAATAAGTATCACATAAGTAGTATGCTATTAATGCTTGATCCTAAAAGCTTTATAAATCATTTAGGCTCGGCCTTTTAAAAGCTGCAAGACACGACTGCATGTGAATTCTAAAACGAAGAACGAATATTTTACAGAAACCTTGAAAATAGGATCTCATTCCAACTGATGACGCATATTACTGCATCGTCTCGATTACCTATATGTTTAAACATAGAAGTTTACGATTACCACTTTCATGGCTAAAATGTCACCTAGCCCTAAAAATAATTCACGTACGTGGTTTGTTTAGTCAGAGGAAGTATCAACATCGCCAGTGACGTCATCAGTACATCCGCCCACCTGCGTACGAGTACATATCTGATGGCAATCAACGCTTCGATTTCATATCGATTGTAAGCGAGTTGAACGTTCGCACGGCGCTTTCTCTATTTTTACCTCGACCGCAAAATATCATCTCCGACCGCCTAGCGTCTCGCTGTACCGACCAGGCTTAAACCACAAGGGACCAAAGCGCCATTGGAGTTACTTGTGAGAATTTACATTAACATTTATTTGAAGAGTTTATGCACAAATAATTAAAGTCTACAGAGGTATGAAGAATTGAGGAAAAAGTGCTTTGAAAGAGGAAGATCTGCCATCCAGATGCCGATTGAGTATTTTTGTTTACTGTGAGTAGGTTATTAAATAACAGCATTTTTTTAAGGCAATCAATTATTATTATTAAACAATTAATCCTTGGATTAATTGAAACTCTGCTCGCATTGTAGGATAATTATAGTAAGTAGTTCTTCGATCGTTTACAACGCCACGTAAAGCAACTACAAATCAGTGCAAATTGTAAATAGATCTCAGTGTAGGGAGTAGTATTTCTGTAGTTGTTGAAAAAGTCTTCAGAAAACTTATCACGAGTATTGCTTGGTGCAAGTCTCACTGATACCTATTACTTATCCATGCTTCCATCCATGGACTTTAATCAATCATCGCAATTTTTGTGAAAAATTAAATTGCTGCAGAAAAGTATCTAGGTATGCGTAATTATTTGATCATGCATGAGCCTAATAGAAGTAACTACACATGTATGGAATTCCAATTAAACTAATTACCACAGCCTTAAAAGCACTCCCTTGTTTACATTTTTGGGGACAAAAACATAAAAAATTTTGCTTTTGCTAAGTATGAAGCCAAATGTTTAATGTCATTTCGACATATTAGTTTTCCGACTTGTTTTTAAGGTGGCGCCAACTAAATTCCAAATGCTGACACGCAGTTTCTAGTAAACATTTCAAGTAATATATTGCATAAAATCCATGTATGACTTATTTAATTTAAAGACCGCATGGTTGGTCCCATCGGATCACCTAAAATACCATATATTGCATTTAAGCTGCGGTAACTAGGTTTTTGTTGGTGTCTAGGCTGAAATTCCATACAAGTAGAATAAAAAAATAATCATCAAAGTCTTGACAGCTCGTAGTTAATGTCAGCTTGTACAGATGTGGCTAATTTCTACATTGGATACAAAGTTTGACAACTTATTATCTGTCCTGTGCCGTAAGCTCCATTTTCGGGTCTTAAATAGGGTGACACAAGGGCCAAGATAGGTTGGTCCGTGGATCATCATCTGCCTAGCCTTTTCCCAAACTATCTTGGGATCGGCTTCCAGTCTAACCGGATGCAGCTGAGTACTAGTATTTTACATGACGCGACTGCCTATCTAACCTCCACAACCCAGTAACTGGGTAATACGATACCCCTTGGTAAGACTGGATGTCAGACTTTTAGCTTCTGACTACTCGTAACGACTGTCAAAGATCTACAAATGACAGCCGGGACCAACGGCTCAAAGTGCTTTACGAGGCACGGAGGAAACTCGATATGTAATTATGGTCACCCATCCACAGACCAACCTCGGCAAGCACGGCTTAACCTTAAAGATCGACCTGGGCGGCTGTTATTATTTAGCCACGAGCTCCTCCGCGTAGGTTGTTCCGTGGTTGGGTGACCATAATTACACACCGAGTTTCCTCCATGCCTCGAAAAACACGTCAAGCCGTTGGTCCCGGCTTTCATTTGTAGATCTTTGATAGTCGTTACGAATAGTCAGAAGCCGAAAGTCTGACATCCAGTCTTACCAAGAGGTATCGTATTACCCAGTTACTGGGTCGCTTCATGTAAAATACTGGTACTCAGCTGCATCCGGTTAGACTGTAAGCTGACCCTAACATAGTAGGGAAAAGGCTAGGCAGATGATGAGGGGCCAAGATAGGTCCTTCTGTGCTCATGAATGCGTGGAGTAAAAGAAACAAAAATTCTATTGATTTTAAAATTAAAGATACAAATACACATAATATTGAGATCATCATTTGATGTTACAACATTAACACATTTGTGTAAGGGCTTCCGATATCTCTATCATTCTCCTGCCCTTATCCCAATTTATTTGGGGTCGGTGCAGCCCTTTACATCGCTTTACCTTTGCAGCAGCAGTTCACTTATCACAGTGTAAGTCAGGCTTACGAACGTGGCCTTTCCTTCTTTTCTTTGTATAACGCTAGGAGGGAGACGTTGGCCACCTTCACGACCTTAAACCTGACTGCGAGAATGTCACCAACGGCGTGACCCTTTTTTTTTAGGATGGGAAATCATCAAATGACTTCTCTCGCTCTGGGCGGAGTGGAAGGGAGTGTCAGACTTGACTGACTAAAACCCATCCATGTTCCTTCCTAGCCCTTTATGTTCCAGGGCCACGGTATCTCTTTCGAACAACCCGCAGCCCTGGCAGGCATCGGCCCTCTCGGACCCCTTCCGATTTGCTAACATCTCCTTGAGGCGCGCGTGGAACACGAACGCGCCGTCGGCACGGCCTGTCGTCATAAGACGGACGGACGGTGAGCTAGCCCATTACTCACCGTCCACAGGCCCGCGCCTACGGTGGCTGGGGCCACTGGTAGCCCCCCGACGCCCGGGGCGTCTCCCGCGGCGGCTGGGACGCGAGGCTCTTTCCCTCTCACGTTCCGCCACCTCGACGGCGACGGCTTCCCATTCCCTCTCGCTCCAGACCATGGATTAAACCAGGGCCGGACGCGAGAGGTCGCCGCCGCCAATCACCGCTACGAGGACACGGCGATGCTCAGCCCAAGCGGGGCAGAGCTCCACGGTGTGCTCCACCGTGTCCTCCGAACGGCGTGACACTTACGACCAAATCCTGCTACTACTTTTAAATGTTAAAAAAAAAAACCATTTCGCAGTTGGTCCAATTCGCGATTGGTCCAATTCGTTTAGTTGTTTTGTTTTTTTTAAGTATTTATTTTTTTGCTATGATTTGTAATATGATTATGACTAAATAAAGTACAATATGTTCATAAAAATGTGGTATTTTGTTTAATTTTGGTAATACTGTATGTATCAACACGGAATTGGACTAAACGACAATTGGACCAATCGCGAACTAGACCAACCACGAATTGGACCAATCGCGAATTGGACCAACCCTGCCTAAAGGGGCGCAGCATGTCTTCTTCTTCCGTACTTTTCTATTATGCTGTGATATTATGGTACTATACTTATATCAGTATGATATGAATAGGGCTTCCGATCAATATGCTAAAAAAAATATTGACTTGACATTTTTTGACCTGCATAAAGTCATAAGTGCTATTTGAGAAGTCCGTTTACACGAGCATCAGTTCACCAGTTGATCGTAACCGGCGCAGCTTAAATTTGCAGATTGTTCGATCGGCGCCATGGCCATTTAGCCAAGACCCTCTCAAATTGAAATTAATTATAAGAACAAATATTTGTGGCACGTTAGTATAACTATAAAGAAAAAGGACCAATTTGTTTTTAGGTTATATTTTTATTATTTATCTTACAGCAACAGTGGGATATTATAAGCTAGATAGAAAGATTTTAAGTTTGTTTTTCCTTATTTATTTATTTAACAATTTATGTACACACTAAAAAATACAGAAAAGAAGAAAGGAAAATAAAATAGGTACAAAGATAATGCTTATTTCTAAAGAAATCTCTTCCAGCATACGAAAGGAGATACTAAAAAAGAGATATAGAAATAGTGTGTAAAAGAAGAGAGAAAATCGAATACATAAAACATAAAGCAAATGACGATTTAAAATATAAAATACAATATAAGAACATACTAACTTACGTATACATAGAAAGACAAAATATATAACAATAATATAAATATTACTCTGCACCACAAAAGCATACAATAGAACCATCATAAAATATTGTCACCTATGCTAACCCGACACCGAGCAAGACTTGAAGAAAAGGCACACCCAACATCTCCGGGCTCGTCGCTGAGCTCCGCCTCGCAACCGCCGGCACGCGACACATCTGTGGACGCTGCGCCACCGGTGGCTGCAGTTGCGTCGAGCTCCAGCGACGAGTTTTTCTCCCCGCCGTCGACGCCATCACCACCACGACGACGAGGAAGAGGACGGCCACCAGCGGGCTTGGGACCTCGAGGCCAACAGGCCCCGAACAGGGTCCCCGCTGCCGGTGGAAATGTGTCGCGCATGCGATGGACTCAGTCCATTAATGAGAACGGGCTACTGAGGGGGGAAGTAACTTGACTGCGTACCGTGGTCGGATGCTCTCTCTGTTTCAGGTACTTGAGCCAACTGTCAGCGTGTCGGCGCAGCGACTGTCGGATCAGGTGCGGGTCATCCAACGTAACCATATGTTGGATGACAATGTACTTGATCGACTTCGCCTCGACTCACGGAGTAACCCCGTTACGCCTGCTTCGCCAATGATCGCGGCGCAGCTGCCAAATGTATCCAGGGCTTCGCCGCGATCCGATCGCGGTGGTGAAGAGGATGATGACGAAGTTATAACCGTGAGTAGCCAGTGCAACGAACAATTGAGGAGAGCTTTGGAGAGTGCGTTCCGGGAGTACCGCTCCACACCGCCTGAACTTAGACCACGTTTACCTCGTTTGCCTATGCACAAGAAAAACAAGGCGCTGGTGTGTACTCTAGATTCGCAGCTGTCAAACTGCTTTGACAACAGCGAAGACCTTGCTGATACCCACTCAATATTGTACTGCGCAGCCGTAGCGGCATGTCGTGTAGCTCACGTCAAATTTCCTGACAGTGACCGAGCTACACGACCAAAATTAGCTGTTCCAGCTTGGCAGTGCAGGATTGAGCGGCGTATCGGTGAGGCTAGAGTACTCATCGGCAAGTTAATCTGCTTCAGGGAGGGCAATACTCGCCCTAGAGTGATGCGCTTTGTGAGGCGGGCGTTCTTGGGAACTGAAATTCATTCTCGTGATTATTTGGCCTGCGTCACAGAGCGTATCGACTTCCTGAAGCAGAAGATCTGTGCATGGGCAAGCCGTATTCGTAGGTACAAGCGGCGAGTGGAGCGATACACTCAGAATCGCACATTCCGAAGCGATGAAAGGTGGGTATACAGGGCTTGGGAACGACCAGACCAAGGGGTGACTGACAGACGTCTGCCGGATGATGACGCCATGTGCTCGTTCTGGCGCAGCATCTGGTCGGTGCCTGTCAGTCACACTGAGGGCGGTTGGACCCGGGAGGTTAAACAAGCTTGTGATCCAATACCAGAAATGGGGGCAATTATCATCAGCCCCCAAGACGTAGCTCGTGCAGTCTGTCCGTTACCTAACTGGAAATCTCCAGGGCCGGATGGACTGCACAACTTCTGGATCAAATGGTTCCAAAGATCGCACGCTCGCTTGGCGTCCCAGTTTCAATCAGCCTTAGAGTCAGGGTCGCTGCCCCAGTTCCTGACGACAGGAATTACCCACCTGCTCCATAAATCAGGTAGTACTGCGGAGCCCAAAAATTATAGACCTATCACTTGCTTACCAACGGTCTATAAAGTTCTTACATCCATTTTGAGAGCTAAAATTAATCAACATATTGAGAGTAATTCCATCATGTCTCCCTCTCAGAATGGATGTAAGAACGGGTCCCGTGGTACTAAGGAGCTGCTCCTCATTGATATAGCCATTAGCCAACAGGTTCGCCGCTCCCGAAGGCATCTGTCTACATGTTGGATAGATTATAAGAAGGCCTACGACTCAGTTCCGCATACATGGCTCATGAGGGTGCTGGAGTTGTACAAGATTGATGCAACTCTACGCGCCTTCCTTGGGTCGTGTATGGGGCAATGGAGGACGGTCCTTCGCTATCCAGGATGTCGACAGATGCAGGGGAACAGCGAACCGATAAGGATCGAGCTTGGTATATTTCAGGGTGATAGTCTGAGTCCATTGTGGTTTTGTCTAGCCTTGAACCCTCTTAGCACACTGCTGGAAGGTTTAGGTCTAGGCTATCGGTTGAGGAGAGGTGGTCAGGTCATATCTCACCTTCTTTACATGGATGATCTGAAAATCTTTGCCCCCAACAATTTGCAACTGATGAAGCTACTGAAGGTAACTGAAACTTTCAGTAGCGCCATCAGGATGGAATTTGGTGTGGACAAATGTGCAGTCATGCATGTGAAGCGAGGGGAGATTACGGAATCCGTGGGGACTCAACTCTCGGATTCCGTACACCTTAGATCCCTCTCCTCAACAGAAACCTACAAGTATTTGGGTATGTCGGAAGCATTAGGCATCAATACTGCCGTCATGAAACAATCGTTGAAGGAGCGTTTCTTTGGCCGCCTGAATAAGGTGCTAAGTAGTCTTCTGTCAGGCGGAAACAAGGTGCGCGCCTTCAACGGTTGGGTCATGCCGGTTTTGATGTATTCTTTCGGCATACTCAAATGGACTCAGACAGAACTTGATGCCCTAGATAGGAAGGTCCGCGTACTGCTGACCGCAAATCGGATGCATCACTCACGGTCGTCGGTGATGAGACTGTATATCCCGCGGAAGTGTGGGGGTCGTGGTTTCTTAAATGCTAGACCCTGCACAACCGTGAGGTATGCAGTCTCAGGGAATACTTCCTAGAAGCCAACGTGGGGATGCACCGAGATGTGGTCTCAGTAGACAAGGGCCTTACCCCGCACTTCTTGGCTAACGAGAACTGGCGCAAGCCTGTAGTATTAGACACTAATGACCGCAGGGAGGTATGGCAGAGCAAGGAGCTTCACGGACGCTTTTACCGGGCCTTACATGGGCCCGGTGTAGACTTCTTAGCGTCCGTATCCTGGCTGCGTTTCGGTGACCTCTTCGGGGAAACTGAAGGTTTTGTCTGTGCAATAATGGACGAAGTTATGCTGACGAATAACTACCGGAAACATATTATGAAGGACGGGACGGTGGACGTGTGTCGGGCATGCCACCGTCCGGGTGAGTCCATCAGACATATTATTTCTGGTTGTTCTCGTCTAGCTAACGGAGAGTACTTGCACAGACACAACCTTGTTGCCAGGATTGTCCACCAGCAACTTGCTTTGAAATACAACCTTGTGGAATCAGAAGTGCCATACTATAAGTATGCGCCCGACCCAGTTCTCGATAATGGTAATATCACGTTGTATTGGGATCGATCTATCGTCACTGACAGGACTATTGTTGCCAATAAGCCTGACATTGTGTTGATAGATCGATTGGAGCGTCGCGCAATGATTGTTGATATAACGGTCCCGCATGACGAGAACCTCGTGAAAGCAGAGAAAGATAAGCAATTCAAGTATCTGGATCTGGCTCGCGAGGTTGTCGACATGTGGGACGTGACAACAGCAATCATTGTGCCGATAGTCGTGTCGGCCAATGGCTTAATAGCCAAAAGCTTCGAACAACATCTGCGGAGTCTTTCGCTTGACAGCTGGATCAAGGGCTTGATTCAGAAAGCAGTACTTCTGGACACGGCACGTATTGTCAGGAGGTTCCTCTCTCAAGAGCCCTGACCACCGGTAGCCCGGACCCTGTTCCCGATGCTGGTGGGCTACTATTTTTTATATTTTTAAATGTTTTTTTTTAATATAATTTTGTAAAAAATATTTAAAAATGTAAGCAATATGTAAAGGAAATGAATAAAGAGAATATAAATACAATAAAATAAATACCTATGCAACTATGACGGAATGGAAAGATAATGTTCTTTCAGTTTTCTCTTGAAAACTGCAATAGTTATTATTTTTTTAACAATATTAAATTTACAGATACGAAGTAAAACTCAATTAAAGGTGAAGCCTGCTGCCAGTAAAGAACTAGTATTTCTAACGTCTAATGTGATTTTTGTTGTCCGGTTTGATAGCTAAGATATCGAAAGCCCTTTGATTGATATCCTGTTAGACAGGTAGGTGTGCAAGGTCATGTTATTACCAGAGGCAAGAATTTGGTAGAGTTATTTGGGTACTTGCATCGAAATGTTGATATTAATATGAATCTTCCCTTGCGTACGCGCAATGGAATTTTGCAACTTCGGACACCTATAATGTCGGATGGTTTAAATTGTGTAAAAGAAAATAACTTTTTTATTTAATAAATCACGGGATTTTCCTGCTCTTTAATATTAATCTCGGGATTTGAGGCATCATCCACTTTATTCTTTCCCTGTATGAAATCAGTGTGAGTACCTACACAAATAACTCTACCTAATTCCGACCTCTAGTTATTACTTTTAGTCATGTTATTACTTTCATCTGTAAAAACAACAACCAACGCGTACACCGCCAACATACAGTCACTAAAACTCTGCTAAAACTAAAACATTATTTTTTTCATCTTCCAATCTGCACACTTGTATTTCCGGAATCTAACGAATAGCTGGCTGTGCAATATATAAAATACTAGCTGTCCCGCGCAACTTCGTCTGCGTCACATTTTCCCCGTTTTCGCAACATTTTTCATTGCTGCTCCGCTCCTTTTGGTCGTAGCGCGATGATATATAGCCTATGTCCTTCCCCAGGTTGAAATCTATCTTTTTGCCAAATTTCATTAAAATCGGATCAGCCGTTTAGTCGTGAACAGGTAACAAACAAACAGAGTGACTTTCGCATTTATAATATTAGTATGGATTAATATTCAACATCAAAACTGCATGAAATGGCATTGTATTGCATAACAGCGTCAGTGGGCCACGTCTGTCTGAGGGAACCGTATTAAATGGTTTGTGGTATGACGCACAACCGTCAATGCGCGAGGCAATGCGAACATTTCAGTGCCTATAAACTCCCTATAGGTGTGACGCGACGTACAAATAAGTATGTACAGACAGACATCACTCGAGCGCCCCACATAATGCGGGTAAACACTTTAACTGCTCCGATATTAAACGCTTACAAAACTTTAACTATAATGTAACAAACATTTTTCTCATATTCTTAACAAAATGATGTAAGTAAACGAATAATGACGAATATCTTCATATTTCTAATCCTGTTTATGTTAACAATGATAAATGTGCCAGATAACCTTTGAAACGGATCAAAATATAAATTTATATTAATATTTCACCTATAAGCAAAGAAAGATGTTTCTGACATTTCAATTTTGGCGCCACTTGGAATTTAGAAAATATAAAATAGCCAGCACTTACCTACTATGATGCAAAAAAATAAATAAACAAATAAATTTTCTTAAAAGATTCTTTTATTTGTATTTCGTCTGAATTGAAGTTGGAGGAGACTCAAAATAAATAAAAGGAGACCATGACCCTGAGTTTGTTGCGGTATTTCTTTTTAAGCGGTCAGGGAACCAATATAGGTTCTACGAGTTTCCAGAGAATATTTATACAGAGATTTAAGACACCTATAAAGAGCCTCTCAGAAGAAGAGTCTTAGCAGCCGCCATTCAACTAGCAAAAATAGCGAGTACACGGTTAGCGCAGTGGCTGAACGATAGGTTGCTGCGCTGTGTGTCGCGGGTTCTACCGGAACAAATATGTGTAGGGCCTACAGGTAGTTGTTCCAGGCTTGTGTCTGGCTGTTTGCGTGTGTGCGTTTTTTTAAAAAAAAACCTTGCCCCATAGTAAGAATTTCTCCTGTATCGTGGGTGCGTTTACAAACATTTAAACTCACATACACAAACAGCCAGACCCGGAAGAACTATCTGTAGGCCATACAAATATTGTTCCGTGCGGGATCGAACCAGCGACACGCAGCGCAGCAGTCAATGCGCCAACCGCGCCGTCACCGTGTCGTCGTTTAAATGTTTGTTATCGCTAACATTTAAACTTACACACAATTACTGTAAATAAATATACATAATAGCAAAGTTTAACACGTTACCCATTTCGAGGCACCAAACAGTTGGTTTTTGGCGGTGGTTTATTTCGTCTATAGTTAGTATATGTTTACACGAAACCATTTACCGATTGTAATCAGTTTTCCTGAACGCTCTACGACAGCATTTTATATTCAACTGCATCTAAATTTTTCTATTATCAAACACAAAACGCAAACACAATCAACTTAATCTAATAAATCACAGACAAAACATAAACAACCAAACGGGTTGCAATTCTAAACCATCACCAAACGTAGCGTTTCCAATCTAGGAGTGAATCCAATTCCTTAAGACGGCGCCGCTTCGTCAGCACAAATAGAGACAAACCAACCTTACATTTGGCAAAGCAAGGCTGCATTATGTAAACTAGTGTAGGTACAGTTGAGGGCAAAAATATGTTAGTATCCACTTAGTAAAATTCAGCAAATGCTTTCCCCTAAAACTTGGGTTTTTGAAGAAATCAATGCCGCTTTAGTAAAACACTTTTTTTTAACGCTCTATTGAAAGTTAGAGGCGATTTACCAAACAGCTGTCGTTTTGCTGCTGTTATGCCGAAATCAAAATGTAAAGTAACTATCGTTTTATTATGACATAGCATCTTTTTAATACGTTTGAGAATGACATGACCTCTCTCCTTTAGGGAATTGTATCAAAAATAACTTGCTTTTAAATCTCAAAAAGCGAATTTTCGCCATCGACTGTACGAAAAGATTCGGTGAACACGTGTACGTCAACAATGAGCTCATCTGTCACTGGTGACGGTCGGCGCTGTCAAAAAACTGACGCTGTGACACCCACCGGGTTGCCGATGATACTGCAGTGAGACTGCACATTCAGTAAAACAATTGTATTAATTAGCGATTGAGTCAGAGATGTGCCAATGATCTTGGGTCCTTGGGTCCTTGTTGCTATGGAGTCGAGAATACATTTGAAGTTGTAACTAAGTTTTCTTATGCGTTTCGATGACAATTTAAATTCAGTCAGCCCAAAATTTGGCGACGAGTTTGGCACTTTCAGTAGCGTACATCAGCCTGTGATGTGCAAACGACACAATATCAGGCAGGATACAATATCATGACCATATACATCACCATGGTTTCTGGGGCAACACAATATTCTGTATGGTGTCGGACGTAAAGAATAGCACCATCCCATATCTTCCCGTGGGTGTCGTAAGAGGCGACTAAGGGACTTGTTAGAAAATGGGCAGCAGCGTTCTCTGCGCTTTTGTAAAAATCGTACTGCAATCGCCAACCCGCCTGCCAAGCGTGGCGACTATGGCAACCCCCCCCCCCCCCTTATGTCAATGTGGCGTTGGGGGAGGCCTATGTCCAGCAGTGGACGTCTTTCGGCTGAAATGATGATGATGATGACAACATTTACACTCCAGAGCAGAGTTATCTATGAATCTCACCTGAACAGGTAACTAAGTGAAACCAGAAACTTAGACAAAGTGACACTCTATGAGCTAGCAGCACTCTATCGAAACCAGTACAATAAAATTTTAACTTACTGGGACTGCCTGAGCTACCTCAGTCTATGTACGACACAATGTTTGAGATGAAATAAATATTTTTGTATTGTATTTTGATGATGGAAAATTAAAAGTTAACGTAACTTACATGTTTCGTTATTTCGAGGTCACGTAGTTCAGTGTGAAGTTTTTCGTTGTAACATGCGTTCGTTGTTCCGTATTTCATAGTCAAGTAAATTCATTATTTTTTAGGTGGACTAATATCCTGGCGAAGATCACGAGAATCCACAGGATATGAGAAGCAGATGACCGATCGATGTAGTGATGCTTCGAGGTAAGCCTGCGTCCAGTAGCAGTCGCCTTGTAGGCCGAACGATGATGGTGAGAGCTAGGCCCTAAACGATAGAAAAAGCAGTCACTCCTGCATGAATAAAATTCAGACCATCATCATTCTCTTGCCCTTATCCAAATTCATTTGGGGTCGGCGCAGTATGTCTTCTTCTTCCATACTTCTCTATTACTTGTCATCTCCTCAGACACGTCCTTTCTTGCCATATCAACCCTTTTACAGTCCATACATCGTTTCCTTGGTCATCCTCTACTCTTAAACCCATACACATTATTCATACTCAAATCCTTACCTCTCAAGATTTTCCTCAATCCTCCTCATCAAATGCCCATAACCAATTACCATACACTTTTCGAAGTCGCAGGCGAAGTGCTAGTCTAAACTAATATTATAAAGAGGAAATATTTGATTGTTTGTTTGTTTGTTTGCATTGAATAGGCTCCGAAACTACTAGTCCGATTTGAAAAATTCTTTCAGTGTTAGATAGCCAATTTATCGAGGAAGGCTATAGGCTATATATCATCAAGCTACGACCAATAGGAGTGGAGCAGCAATGAAAAATGTTACGAAAACGGGGATAATGTGACGTAAACGAAGTTGCGCCGGACAGCTAGTTTCTTATAAAATCCTTTCGCGTACCACCACCACACATCCCCCGTAGCATTCTCATTTCAAAACAAATTCAGATCAACGTTCCGAAATTCTAAAATGAAATCTCTAGCTTCAAGTCTTGGTTTTCATTTTAAAAAGAATTATTACCTAGATAACCCAATTCAAGTATCTAACATGAATCTAACATATGCAAAGTTTGGCACGATTTTCAAGTTAACTCGCTAGCAAAATATTTACGAAAATGTTTGCCAACGTGTCGTGGTCCTTGAATATTTTCTATTACAAGTTAGATTTATTCCAATGTCGTTTGGCAAACCATGTCACGGAAATCCAGGGTTATCTAAATTCTTTGATACCTAGGTCTGAAAATGTCGGATCTTATACAGTAGCAGATTTACCAGCAGGCTGAGTAGATTGGAGCCTAGGGTGGCAGATTTTTGGGGCGGCAAATTTGATGACCGAATTCTTTTTTATTGCTTCCTCGTAGAAATCAAAAATATTTCTGCATGGCGGTTTTCTGATGTTTTACAGATAAAAGTCTGCAACAATCTGCAAAAAATATTTTACGTGCAATTTCAACGGAATTGTTAGATTGTAAAAATAATCTAGGACATGAAAATTGTAGAGGCAAGGGCGGCAAAAACTTTACAGCGTATGCCTTGAAAATTTGTAAAACCGCCACTGATTTTTTACCCATACTTTTTATACTTATATCAGGGGGGATGAAAGCGAACTGAAGTGTCTGACTATTGAAACTCGTATATTTCGATTTAGGCCGGTTTCCACTGAAGCACAGAGATGTGTTTTAGCATCACGCCTGTAATCCCCGTTGGATTAGGCAAAGATGTACCTAATACACCTACATTTCGCCAGTTATGTTTAAGTCATATGTAAAGGGGGCGAGCCTATTGCCTTCAACCGGGCACAAATCCAGAAAACTTGATACAGTTTGCCCGACCCGGGAATCGAACCCAGGACCTCATACTCAGCAGCCCCGCTTGTAACTATTACACCAACGAGGCAGTCTTAACTAACCAATCAGATCTTTTTTTTTCTCAGCTGTACATGTTTGAACTATTACCATTGTATTTAACACCACTGAATACCATGTTTAATGCAAATAAAAGATTTATGTTTATGTTTGTTTATTTAAAATTCTCTTCTCCGCTTATTTTCGATGGATACAAAACAAAAGGAGAGGAAAAGACGCTTTATTGTTCTAGGTGCAAATGCAGGTGGCACCCGTGCTTCTTATAATCAGTCGGAGACTGCTCTGTTCCGCTCTTACCAGCTCAAATCTCGTCCGTATTGGTGAAATCACTCCGCCCGCCACGCGCCGCTCATCTCCGCACGTGTCGGCTCCGCTGCGATGGTCACCGCTTTGGTGGAGGATGAGCCTTATTCCTAAAATCATCTTCCAAATGATAAAGACGATTCTTGCCACAAGGAAAACACTTCTAGGATTAAATGTTAGCGATATCTATCTATAAAATTATATAGGAGTCAAGGGGATCCTGAAAAAAACATGTTTTCCTGCATTTTTACTGGAAGGGACTATAAATTAGAGAACTTGTGGAACAGAGTATGATTCGGAAATATACAATTTCCTTATGGATTAAAAGGTATTTTCTACGCAATACAACTGAAATGACTGATTTAATCTTTTACTCTGGACGCTCATAACTTGCCCGTATTTCTGCATCGTTCTCACATATTTGTAATTCTTAACATGAATGATGTAACCAAGATTTTGTAACATATTTTGATTTAAAAGAGTGTCCATGGAGTTTCTTGCCCATTTTTCTCCATAGAGATCTACGCTTTGGAATGGGCAACTACAGTACTTTCACAAGTTATTATGCCTTGTGACTGGGAGTGTAGCTAAGCATTTTTTTTTTTTTTTTTTTTGACTTTCAAAAGTGCCTGTATTGGTTAAATTGAAATAAACGCTTTGAGTTTGAATTTGAAAAAAACTGCGTATACATTTTCCGTATCTTTCAGCCAGAACTATAATGTTGTCATTTTTTAAATAAAAATAAAATATGAATTTATATCAGTCACGAGTCTAGTGTTAGTATCAACAAAATAACTTAATAACTAGTGTTTGTTATAAGGAGATAAATACCTACATTAAAATATTAACTGCACGCGTAGCATGACCGCCGTAGAAAAGGGCTATAATCGACGAATTGACACATTGTCATTGTCTATCTGTTATTATGTAGATTCCTCCGTAGACAAAACACGTTTCTACAGTAGTCATGCTACGCGTGCTGGTGTGAATCCTTACACAGTGGCACAGCAAAGAGGAGAGTCCCACTGACCAAAACAAGTCTGTTATAAATCTGGTTAGGTTAGGTTAGCCGAGCTGTTTCCGCACTTAGCCTCTTTATAGGGCCATTGTATAAATTTGGTAAAGATTATTTAATAAAAAAAAAACAGTGTTTGCTGTTTTTTTTTTGGTTCCATAATGTAGATTCTATAGTCTTACATAACAAAATCCCCAGTAAAAATAATGTATTTGCCACTTTATATTTTCTACCACCAATTTATATTTCCTACCATCTTGTAACAAACCCCTTAAATACATTTTAATGTTACAAAAATCCTTGTGACTCGGATCTGTGAATCGCTTTTTGTCACCCGTTCGATCGTGGTTCGGTTATAATCGAATTGTTTATCGATTGTTTATGAATAGCTAGGTAGGAGACCGTTGGTGGCAGTGCGTAACCGGCTGGCTATAGAGGCGATCCTTTTTCTTATTATGGCGTATAAATCGTCTGTGCGCGTCTCCGCAAATATAGTGGACTTACTACATCGCCACGACAGCTCCAAAATTATCCTAAACGCGTTATTATATTGGACATGCAGATCGCTGTATGTCCTCTGCATAAAACGGGTCCAAAGACTGCACGTGCAGTCTTTGGATAGACAGAAAGCATAGCTAGCATTGCATAGCTTCATTGGACGCCGTGCGTTTGTGAATACATTTGACTGTAAAATAGTTCCTTTCTCAATATTTTTATTACAGCTCGACACAAAGACAAAATCAACTTAAACCTTTGCATTGCCTGCACTACAACATTACAGATTTCCTAAATTTTTTAATACAAAACGCTGTTCATCACTTCCTCATACATATTCAGTGTAATGTCACATTATGATGTCGGGATCCCGTCTGATGCATGTATCTCAGACTCACAGTGACGTCATTATTATGTGGGCGAGGAGTCAGATCAATGCGTTTGTGATTTTGGGTAAACCGGCCAATCGTTGTCGAAGTTTTAACATCATGTTAATCAAAAATAGCAAATTTACAAGAGAGTGCAAAAACTGCGTAATTGTGGTACAATACCATTTTATAATTTGTGTTCGCTCCAAATTAGATAAAGTCGTTGCTTATTTCTCTTTCGCTGAACCAACGCGTCTTCCGATTGTCCAGCAAACGGCATCAAAAATCTAAATGTCGGAACCGCCAAAAATTTAATTACGTGGTGCGAGATCTTCAACGAAGAAATGCAACAATTCATCTTCGTCATATCGACAATTTCTTCAGATGATCATTGACTAGAACTTTGCCGATTTAACGGCGTTTTCAGTGGTTTCTGTCAGATGTAGGGGAGCACCGTATTGACATAGACCATGCTGGTTCAGTGTACCTACACAAACATGACTCAAATTTTGTGCTGATCGACCAAGATCTTCTTGTTTCTCAGCAAGTCGATGGCAACCAAAATTTAAGAAAGCAAAGAAACAAGAAGTACTTATTTATTGGAATCGCAAAAAAAGGTTAAAATTTACAAAAAACAAATTGTAAAAAAGTACACATAAGAAAAAGAAAAAAATGAAAATGAGACAAAACGCAAGAACTTGGCTACATAAGTTTATCGCCTTCAGTAGTACCTGTTATGAGTAAACAACAGCACACGCAGGATACCACAATAAGTGCCGTAAACCGTAAAAAAAGAAGTAGTAAACTGATTAAGACCACCGTTTGGACAAAAAAGATTTTGTTACTACCGTCATCTAATCATAGATTGACGTCAATGATTAAACCTATGATCGAAGCGTTTTCAAAAGGCATCCAGACAAGAAAATCAATCAATCATTCAAGAAACAAAAGCAAATCAACTCGGTAGAATTATTCTTGTAAAATTCAACAGTTTTTTTTTTGTATCACACATCAAACAATTTGCATGACCACAAATCGAACGGACGAGCTCTTGTTCGCACCGGTACGGACTTATAGCGGACCGACTGCGGCCACCGTGGACATTGACAGACCTTAATTTTTTTTAACAGTGTCCCACACTAGGATTCTTTTGTATTGTGGTTGCGTTTACAAACATTTAAACACACATACACAAAAGCTAGACCCGGAACAACCACCTGTGTGGCCTACACAGGCAGTTGTTCCGGGTATACAAATATTTGCAACGTGCGGGGATCAAACCCTCGACACGCAGCACAGCAGCCAATTGTTCAGCCACTGCGCCAATTATTATTATTTTTTCTTTTTTATTTATTTATTTCAACAAAGTTAATTACTTATGATTAATTTAAATAAAATTCAGACCATCATCATTCTCTTGCCCTTATCCCAATTCATTTGGGGTCGGCGCAGCATGTCTTCTTCTTCCATACTTCTCTATTACTTGTCATCTCCTCAGACACCTCCTTTCTTGCCATATCAACCCTTGTTTGAGAATTGTTAGATTGTAAAAATAATAAATAATCTAGGACATGAAAATTGTAGAGGCAAGGGCAGCAAAAACTTTACAGCGTATGCCTTGAAAATTTGTAAAACCGCCACTGATCTTTTACCCAAACTTTTTATATATCAGGGAGGATGAAAGCGAACTGAAGTGTCTGACTATTGAAACTCGTATATTTCGATTTAGGCCGGTTTCCACTGAAGCACAGAGATGTTCTGTATGGTGTCGGACGTAAGAATAGCACCATCCCATATCTTCCCGTGGGTGTCGTAAGAGGCGACTAAGGGACTTGTCAGAGAATGGGCAGAAGCGTTTTCTGTGCTTTCGTAACAACCGTACTGCGATCGCCAACCCGCCTGCCAAGCGTGGCGATTATGGCTAAACCCCCCAAAATGTCAATGTGGCGACACTTGGGGGAGGCCTATGTCCAGCTGTGGACGTCTTTTGGGCTGAAATGATGAATGATGATGACAGAGATGTGTTTTAGCATCACGCCTGTAATCCCCGTTGGATTAGGCAAAGATCTACCTAATAGTACACCTACATTTCGCCAGTTATGTTTAAGTCATATGTAAAGGGGGCGAGCCTATTGCCATCAAGGGGGCACTAATCCAGACAACTTGATACAGTTTGCCCGACCCGGGAATCGAACCCAGGGCCTCATACTCAGCAGCCCCGCTTGTAACTACGAGCTATCGCTATTGTAACCAACGAGGCAGTCTTAACTAACCAATCAGACCTTTTTTTTTCTCAGCTGTACATGTTTGAACTATTATCATTGTATTTAACAACACTGTATACCATGTTTAATGCAAATAAAAGATTTATGTTTATGTTTGTTTATTAACAATTCTCTTCTCCGCTTATTTTCGATGGATACAAAACAAAAGGAGAGGAAAAGACGCTTTGTTGTTCTAGGTGCAGATGCAGGTGGCACCCGTGCTTCTTATAATTAGTCGGAGACTGCTCTGTTCTGCTCTTACCAGCTCACATCTCGTCCGTATTGGTGAAATCACTCCGCCCGCCACGCCGCTCATCTCCGCACGTTTCGGCTCCGCTGCGCTGGTCACCGCTTTGGTGGAGGATGGGCCTTATTCCTAAAATCATCTTCCAAAAGATAAAGACGATTCTTGCCACAAGGAAAACACTTCTAGGATTAAATGTTAGCGATATCCATCTATAAAATTATATAGGAGTCAAGGGGATCCTGAAAAAAACATGTTTTCCTGCATTTTTACTGGAAGGGACTATAAATTAGAGAACTTGTGGAACAAAGTATGATTCGGAAATATACAAAGTTCCTTATGGATTAAAAGGTATTTTCTACGCAATACAACTGAAATGACTGATTTAATCTTTTACTCTGGACGCTCATAGCTTGCCCGTATTTCTGCATCGTTCTCACATATTTGTAATTCTTAACATGAATGATGTAACCAAGATTTTGTAACATATTTTGATTTAATAGAGTGTCCATGGAGTTTCTTGCCCATTTTTCGCCATAGAGATCTACGCTTTGGAATGGGCAACTACAGTACTTTCACAAGTTATTATGCCTTGTGACTGGGACTGTAGCTAAGCATTTTTTTTTTGCTTTTTTGACTTTCAAAAGTGCCTGTAATGGTTAAATTGAAATAAACGCTTTGAGTTTGAGTTTTGAGTTTGAATTTGAAAAAAACTGCGTATACAGTTTCCGTATCTTTCGAGTCTAGTGTTAGTATCAACAAAATAACTTAATAACTAGTGTTTGTTATAAGGAGATAAATACCTACATTAAAATATCAACTGCACGCGTAGCATGACCGCCGTACAAACGGGCTATGTCGACGGAAGAATCGACAAATTGACACATTGTCATTGTCTATCTGTTATTATGTAGATTCTTCCGTAGACAAAACACGTTTCTACAGTAGTCATGCTATGCGTGCTGGTGTGAATCCTTACACAGTGGCACAGCAAAAGGAAGTCCCACCGATCAAAATAAGTTTATTAGAAATCTGGTATGAATTATTTAATAAAAAAAAAGTGTTTACTGTTTTTCAATACATGGTTACTAAATAACGATTCTACATTATAGTCGTACACAACAAAATCCCCAGTAAAAATAATTTATTTCCTACTTTAAATTTTCTACCACCAATTTCTATTTCCTACCATTTTGTAACAAACCCCTTAAATACATTTTAATGTTAAAAAAAATCCTTGTGTTCGGATCTGTGAATCGCTTTTTGTCACCCGTTCGATCGTGGTTCGGTTATTATAATCGAACAGTGTCTATAATTCATTCGATTTCGATTCGATTGTTTATGAATAGCTAGGCAGGAGACCGTTGGTGGCGGTGCGTAACCGGCTGGCTATAGAGGCGATCCTTTTTCTTATTATGGCGTATAAATCGTCTGTGCGCGTCTCCGCAAATATAGTGGACTTACTACATCGCCACGACAGCTCCAAAATTATCCTAAACGCGTTATTATATTGGACATGCAGATCGCTGTATATCCTCTGCATAAAACGGGTCCAAAGACTGCACGTGTAGAAAGATTTACAGAAAACATAGCTAGCATTGCATAGTTTCATTGGACGCCGTGCGTTTGTGAATACATTTGATTGTAAAATAGTTCCTTTCTCAATATTTTTATTACAGCTCGACACAAAGACAAAATCAACTTAAACCTTTGCGTTGCCTGCACTACAACATTACAGATTTCCTAATTTTTTTAATACAAAACGCTGTTCATCACTTCCTCATACATATTCAGTGTAATGTCACATTATGATGTCGGGATCCTGTCTGATGCATGTATCTCAGACTCACAGTGACGTCATTATTATGTGGGCGAGGAGTCAGACGAATGCGTTTGTGATATTGGGTAAACCGGCAAATCGTTGTCGAAGTTTTAACATCACGTTAATCAAAAATAGCAAAATTACAAGAGAGTGCAAAAACCGCGTAATTATGGTACAATACCATTTTATATTTTGTGTTCGCTCCAAATTAGATAAAGTCGTTGCTTATTTCTGCTCGGCTGAACCAACGCGTCTTCCGATTGTCTAGCAAACGGCATCAAAAATCTAAATGTCGGAACCGCCAAAAATTTAATTACGTGGTGCGAGATCTTCAACGAAGCAATGCAACAATTCATCTTCGTCATATCGACAATTTCTTCAGATGATCATTGACTAGAACTTTGCCGATTTAACGGCGTTTTCAGTGGTTTCTGTCAGATGTAGGGGAGCACCGTATTGACATAGACCATGCTGGTTCAGTGTACCTACACAAACATGACTCAAATTTTGTGCTGATCGACCAAGATCTTCTTGTTTCTCAGCAAGTCGATGGCAACCAAAATTTAAGAAAGCAAAGAAACAAGAAGTACTTATTTATTGGAATCACAAAAAAAAAGGTTAAAATTTACAAAAAACAAATTGTAAAAAAGTACACATAAGAAAAAGAAAAACATGAAACTGAGACAAAACGCAAGAACTTGGCTACATAAGTTTGTCGCCTTCAGTAGTACCTGTTATGAGTAAATAACAGCACACGCAGGATACCACAATAAGTGCCGTAAACCGTAAAAAAGAAGTAGTAAACTGATTAAGACCACCGTTTGGACAAAAAAGATTTTGTTACTACCGTCATCTAATCATAGATTGACGTCAATGATTAAACCTATGATCGAAGCGTTTTCAAAAGGCATCCAGACAAGAAAATCAATCAATCATTCAAGAAACAAAAGCAAATCAACTCGGTAGAATTATTCTTGTAAAATTCAACAGTTTTTTTTTTGTATCACACATCAAACAATTTGCATGACCACAAATCGAACGGACGAGCTCTTGTTCGCACCGGTACGGACTTATAGCGGACCGACTGCGGCCACCGTGGACATTGACAGACCTTAATTTTTTTTAACAGTGTCCCACACTAGGATTCTTTTGTATTGTGGTTGCGTTTACAAACATTTAAACACACATACACAAAAGCTAGACCCGGAACAACCACCTGTGTGGCCTACACAGGCAGTTGTTCCGGGTATACAAATATTTGCAACGTGCGGGGATCAAACCCTCGACACGCAGCACAGCAGCCAATTGTTCAGCCACTGCGCCAATTATTATTATTTTTTCTTTTTTATTTATTTATTTCAACAAAGTTAATTACTTATGATTAATTTACAAAACTTCTGCCAAACTGCAGAATTACAACCATTACATTATTACATTATGTTAGAGGCCGGTGCCACGTCTCCAGTTTGCCCGAGCCCTTAAAAAACACCTAATCTTGACAGACATTACAACCTAGAACTGCCTGCAACGGCAAGAGATCTGTCTACAATGTATTCACATGCAAACGCGGCGAGCTTGATTTATTTATACATTTATGATTGCACTTCGGAAATAAAGTCGAATCCTCTCCGATACTTCCGAATAACGAACACTTACTCTCCTTAATGGTTTTTAAAATAATGTTTATGGTGCTCAGATTAAATGGGTAAATGAAAGTACTCTTCGTCTTACATCAAGCAAACGTAGGCAATGTTCCAAAAATTTTATAGACACCGAAGTTGGTAAGTACCGACATAGTAACAAAAGTATTGGCCGCTATTCACACCGATGCGATGTCGAAAGAATAATGTAATTAATTAATTGTAGTAAAATTTCTCAACGTATTTTTTGTAACCATTATAAGCAGAGGAAACAGTGGCGCTCGATATACTGGCTCTTTTGAGGCAAACAAAAAGGCATCTCTTCATGAACACAAGTTAATTATGAAATGACAATAATGTACCTTTTCAATGATTTTACCTGTGACTGCAACAGCTGCATCGGCTACTTTATAGTTACTAAAATAAAGTTCACTGTGATTTGGACAGGAATGCAAGGTCAGAGAAGTGTACCAGGACTTGTGTCTTTTGAACTGAAAACTGTCATGTGTGTGTGAGAACTGTCAAATTGTGTTACGAAAATAGAGTGACAGCCTTCAACGATATTATGTGCTCTACGTTACCTTTATACTCCAAGTATAGAAATAAGCGTTAAGTAGGTGCTCTAAACCAATCGTTTACATTAAACTGTAGTTTACATGCGCCACTGCCTCCAAAACTGCGTAACTGGTAGCGACTAATAAATTAGACGAGTGGCACGCGCTACACTGTTATTCGTTGAACCCAAGTAGGTTGTTACTTAATACTAAACAAGTAAACACATCAATTCATTTAAATTCTAAAATATACATGATGATATACAGTTTCTTAATCTATCTTCAAAGCAGCAAAACTAGAAACGCAGTTTAATTTAACGTAAGAAAAATCATTACACATGGTAAAGACTATAGATGTATACAAAATTTCGTTTAATCTGTCATCAAGGGTTCTAAAACAAAGGGATTCGAAAGTTCATTAAATGCAAACTATAGAACATAGTCGTGACTGTTAAGGGTTATATTACCTACTTATCCAAGCATCCGATTCATGGGATATTCCTGATGTGTACCGTAGGTAGCAGGAACATATTATTATACCAACAGATATGTCATTATGCCAATGACATTAATTTATAGGTAAGTACTGGAATCATGCCTCATGTTTAATGTATGGGTAAATTATTTCCACAATTTTACGCGCACACCGTTAGAAATAAGGCGACAGCTATAAATAATTATGTAGGTACCAACAAAAAGTTTCCGCGGATATATTTACTACTATACCAAAAAAGGTACCAACATGCGTCTTCAGAATACCAAATATTTGTAATATGAATCCCGTTCGTCAACACGTCATATATATTTCACAAACAATTACCTAATTCCAATTCCTTACACGTAGGTGTACTAAAAAGCTAATGTTTATATTCGATGACTTTTTTACAAGCATCAACAAGTGTCATTATCTTAAACAACAAGGTCATCATCATTCTCCTTACCTTTTTCCAACTATTTTGGGGTCGGTTCATTCCAGTAATCCAGTCTAACCAGATGCAGATGAATACTATACTAATCATGGAGTAACTAAGTACCTACCATGAACTAGGTACTTAGCTAAACTAAAATTAATTCCATACGCTTCAGTCGAAGTAAACACACGCAACTTAGTTAGCACAGGTCGCGCACACCTTTCAAAACTCAACGAACATCACGCATAACTTACCAAAATAAAAACCTACCCAATATTATAGATGCGTTACGCGTCGGTGTGACACGCAGCCGGGCCCGTCCCGACGTCGCCGCGCAGGTGAAATACGACAGGCGCCGACAGCGACGCGCGACGCCATCGCGCCAGCCTCCTCTTGTAAACATCCGTACTCGACTCGTGTAGAACGTAGATCTGTAGACACAAACTATCTAAATTGGAAGACCACTGTGCACTGACATCTATTGTTTTGTCTTGTATTGTTTTGTCTTGCAGGATTGCTCTGCAGTTTACTACGGGGATTTTCTTTAACAAATAAGAGAATATTTCGTTAGTCAATGACGCCGTGATTCGGGCAATAGTCGATATTTGGAATAGCGTCAAGCTAAAAAACAGTCTCTAAGAAATTAACAGAACAATTAGGAGGTTCTCGCTTGAGATACAAATCGGAAATCCATTGATCGATGAGGAAATGAATGAAAGAAATACAGTAGAGGTTTTCAGCTACCTATCATCTCGAAAAAACTAAAATATTAGCTAGTAATTGGTAACGTTGGTCTAGTGGTCACAAGCGCAGATTCTGTTGAGTATGTGGTCAGGCGTTCGATTATCAGGTCGACCCAGAGTGCCATTGGATTTTTCCATTAGGATTGCTTCAGTACCTAGCAGAATGGAATCTGGATTTGTGTCCGAATGATAGTAATAGGCTCACCCTGTTTTACATGACAAGACTTAAAAATTTAATACATAGTAATAAATAAATTGCCCTATAATGTGAATTGTTTCTGTTTCACTATAATATGTCCCTTAATTCAGTGTGCCTTTTGGCAAAGGCCTTCTCTAGTTCTTTCCACTGGTTTCTGTCACGAGCCACTCTCCTCCGATTGGGACCCGCCGTTTGTTTAAGCTCATCTTCCCATCTTCTGTTCTGTTTCCCCTTGCTGCGTTTATTAACCCTTAGATTACTTTTGTTTTACTTTACTCCATTTCTCTGTATTTGGTCTCATCACGTGGCCAGTCCATCTCCATTTTTGTTGATCAATTCTGGTCAAGATGTCCAGTAGCTTAGTTTTTGCTCTCAGTTGTTAATTTCTCACATGATCTACTATTCGTAAAAAAAAATATACCTTACCTAACCTAAACCTCAATGATCTTATGGACAGGAGACAGAAAATGTGACAGAGCCAAAGTTTGTCTGCAGCCTTCACACAATGGAATCCTATCAATTTTAACCCACGGCGACTTAACAATTGATAGAATCGCATTGTGTCTTCTGCCAAACTTGGCTTCAAGTTTCAAGTGGTTTTGGCACCAATTTGTTGCTTTAATTACCCTATCAAAGATCACTATCTGAATAATTTAGGGGTTAGTAATTTACATATGTATAGAAACGCAAATGTAGAATTATGAAAATACAGAAACGCGCATTGAAAAAAAAACAAATCGCGAAGTCGGGTAGACTTCGCGATTTTTTGCAGCTTATTCAAATTCCCGACAGATACTTCAGTGGCTAACCTGTATAAAACCCGGTCCGGCGCAAATCTATTCAGAACTCTTTGATCCATACTTCCATACTAATATTTTAAATGCGAAAGTCACTCTGTTTGTTTGTTTGTATGTATGTTTGTTACTGTTTCACGACTAAACGGCTGACCGGATTTTAATGAAATTTGGCAAGAAGATAGATTTCAACCTGGGGAAGGACATCACGCTACGACCAATAGGAGCGGAGCAGCAATGAAAAATGTTGCGAAAACGGGGAAAATGTGGCGCAGACGAAGTTGCGCGGGACAGCTAGTTTACTATATACCTACCACGTACATACATACATTTTTGTAGTGCCTACCTTTCTATTTAAATCAGCCATTTTAAAACTGGAATGAGATCCTCAATCGTTTTATAGCCACTCAATTTGTATGCTTCACTTTTCTGTGTAAAACAAAGTTGTCGTAATAAAACCATGACCGTTGCTTCGGATATGAAATGTGAAAGACGTAAAAGAGATATAACGAGAATACTCTCAGGGGGTCGAGGACGAATTTTATGCGATGTTATTGTATTCTGAGTGGAGAAGTCGTAGAAGTTCCTACATATATATACTTACTTGCACGGGAATAGCTAGGTATCTGAAACTGTCGCTGCCACTCTTACATAGGTACAATAATACAAGCTGCTACTACTTAAACGTTAGGAGTCCTCTTCACGTACCGCGAACGAATCTCTACTTCCATTTACTCTCTATATCCAGTTTTACTAACAAGGCATTACCTACCTTAATAAAAGCGCTGTTTTCGATTATCAACGCTCGGATAAAGGAGTTGCAATAACAACAGTAAATTTTGGCGCCGCTTAGCATTTATTACATTACATTTTAGTGTCGCTGGTTCCAGCGTGAAAGACAGGGCCCAATACGTGGCGACGGTGGCGACGTGTAAAGAGAGGCGAGTCGCTATTACTTCTAAGTATGCCGCCACAACTTCCAATAATGACGTACCTTCCTATTTCTTTTGCCGCCCTCCTCCTTCTAAGCCGATCTCCTGAACCTGGTTACCTGGATATTTATGGAAAACACAAAGATAGGACGTCCAATATATAGACAGCGAGCGACCCAGGACTAGATTTGATTCCAATAATAACTAGTTATTGCATAACGTCGAAACGCATTGCAATTAACCGACTGACGCCGACAAAATGAGGGTAATGTTTTTGACGCGTAGGTGTTTCCTATGGGTGGTAATCGGATTATTTGAGTGCGGGACAGGTTTGAATTGAATTAAGATAAGGATATTATTATGTACTACTTTGAGTACCTATATCTACATATTTCTTAATCGTTGACCGACAGTTGAATTTCCAATACTGTAATAATGGCACTAGAATATTAATTTACTAATCTTGCATCTCATATTCCGTGTCTGTCAGATAAAATCCAGGCATGCAAATAGCGTGCGCACTAAGTAGATCAAGTCTGTCAAGGCCGGTGATGCAGGTAGTGAGGAACCTATATGTATCCTTTTGTTCAGCAGGTGTCCCAAATATTCATTTGTTACACAATTAATAAATATTATTTACTCATTTTCAATTTTATTGACTACAAAATTGTAGTCAATAAAATTGGTATATGTGGTTAGCACGACGACCAATCAACCTATACAAAACCAGTATAAACGGATCTGTCATTGTACGGGAAATCTATACAAAGCGAGGCCATCATCATTATTTCAGCCGAAAGCTGGACATAGCAATTGTATAAAAATATCATAATGTCATGTTTATTTTTTCATTTTATAATGTATCCGGCTTCTTCCGCGGGCAGAGGGCCTAGCAAAATGTATCTTGCGCACATCAAATTTAGGTCTTGCCCCGCCACTGCCCCCAGGGGTCACCACATTGACCGGTCCTTCCAGCAGAACCCCGCAACCTTCACCAGGTCATCGGTCCACCTAGTCGGAGGTCTTCCAACGCAACGTCTTCCGTTTACTCCACTGCCACTTAAGTTTGGCAATTCTTCGGGCTACGTCGGTAACCTTGGTTCTCTTGCGGATGTCCCCATTTCTGATTTGACCACGAAAGGAAACCCCGAGCATACCCCTCTCCATTGCCCTTTGGGTGACTTTAAGCCTTCAGACGAGGCCCATTGTGAGCGACCACGTTTCGGTCCCGTATGTAATCACTGGCAACACACAGTGGTCATTTAGACTTTCGTCTTGAGACACTGCGGTAAGTTGGACGAGAAGATACCACGCAACTTCCCGAAAGCTGCCCAGCCGGGTTAAATTCGACGATTTACCACTTTCTCGAAGTTAGATGGACTGGACCGTTTGTCCCAGGTAGACATAATCGTCTACAACTTCGAGTGTAGAGTCTCCGATCTTGATAGGAGTGGGTGGATGGGCATTCAACATGACTTTGGTTTTGTCCATGTTCATTTTAAAACCCACTCTTCCGGATGCTCTACTGGTCATCGAGCATTGTACTGAGGTCCTCTTCCAGGACAGACATCTTCCAGGGTAGTGGTGAACAGTTTCGGAGATCTGACGTCTCCCTGTCTCACACCTCGCTGCAGAAGGATAGGTTCCGATCATCAAATGACCGAGGGGTCATTTGAAGATCGCTTGCATTTTTACTGAAATGTTTTATATTCTTGCACATATCTTTACTTGTTTGCTCATTCAATGGTTTATGATAATAGGCATAGGGTATCGCCGTTCAGCGGTTGTCATTGTTACCACCCGACATTCTAACAATCAATAATCAACTAGAATTCTTATAAACATGATTGAAAATATTTAATAATTATAGTGTACGCTTTGCTTGAGATACCCTTCAAATAAAAATTCTAATTCTAACATATTTTACCTCGTCTTCTACTTCAATTGAAATATAATCGCCCAGAGAGGGAGACCTCTCTGGGCGGAGCGGAAGCGAGTGCCAGACTTTTACTGACTAAAACCCATCCATGTTCGCTCTGAGCCCTTTGTGTTCTAGGGTCACGGTATCTCTTTCGAACAGTCCCACAGCCCTGGCAGGCATATTCGGCCCTCTCGGATCTCTTCCGATTTGCTGACATCTCCTTGAGGTGCGCGTGGAACACGAACGCGCCGTCGACACCCCTGTCATCATAAGACGGACGGACGGTAAGCTAGCCTATTACTCACCGTCCAAAGGCCCTCGTTCGAATCATACTCTTAAAATATACTCGGAAACATAGCTGACAGTGAGATAAAATGGTTGTTATTTACTAATTTACTTTATTGATAAAATCTGGCAACGTGTGGATGTTTATAGTTCAGAATGGAGGAAACTAGCCATTCTCCGGATATAGCCCTTAGTCATGACACTCAAAGTGAAAACCTGATCTAATTCGAGACTACAACAAGATACAATATTTATTAATATCACTAATACTGCACTTAAATATTCTATATACTTAAAGATTCTGATATTCATCATAATCCACATCTGGTGCTAGTCTAAGTAACCTCAGCTTTGGTAAAGGCTGACTAATGGTTATGATTTGGTCTGACAAAATAGCATAGTTTGGAAAATCTGAGAATAAATGCAAGGTTAAATACTATTTGCTGGCAAAATTAATAGGTTGGGGAAAAAGTTTCTTTGCATTTTTTAAGAAAATTCAAAAGATTTTTTAATATAGTTTATATTTAACTAAAGTATGTAGGTACCATTTTGTTCGATAACTTTTTGCCATCTTGTAGGTAGGGACATAATCCCATTGTTATAGAAATTTTGGGACTTCTGATCAAAATACCGCGACAAGTGGTTTTGGCAGTCCTCTCGTGATGTTAACCTGACACTGCCTAAAGAATTCTGAAGAGACCGAAACAGGTGGAAATCTGAAAGTGCAAGGTCAGGACTATACGGCGGATGCATTAACACCTCTCAGCCAAACTCTCTTAATGTTTGCTGAGTGGCTAAAGATGTGTGACGTCTAGCGTTATCATGATAAAAAACCACACCCCTTCTGTTGATTAATTCCGGCCGCTTTCTCTCAACTTCTAGCTTTAATCTCATCAGTTGTTCGCAGTAGAGTTCAGAATCGATGGTCCTGCCTGGTGGTAACAGCTCAAAATGAATAATGCCCTTCCAATCCCACCACACACACAGCATCACCTTGTTGCGAGTTAACCCGGGGTTTCGCCACAGTCTGCGAAGCCTGACCGGCCTTTGACCACGACCTTTTTCGCACGTTCTTAACGTACGTGATCCACATTTCATCACCATTTATCAGCTTCTTCAAAACTGGTTCGGTTTCATTACGTCGTAATAAAGAATCACAAATGAGTAAACGGTTCATTAGGTTTCTTTCAGTGAGCTCGTGAGGTACCCAAATATCGAGCTTTTTTGTGTACCCAGTTTTTTTTTCAAATGTGCCAAAACTGTTTTGTGGTCAATTCCCAGTTCTTCAGCTACGTCGTAACTACTGATCATCTTACTCCACTTTTTCAAAAATGGCATCCATTTTATCCGTAATAGGGCGACCAGAACGACGTGCATCTTTGACATCAAAATTTCCGGATTGAAAACGCTTAAACCAAATTTGTGCTACTCTCACAGACACTGCACTAGGTCCATAAACATCGCAATTTTTTTTCGCGGCTTTTATTGCAATTTACCTTTTTTGTAGTCAAATTTTAAAATGTATCGAATCTCTTCATTAGATTCACTCATCTTGACGGTACGAAAAACAAATGAAAATCACACATTTTCCTAATTTGAATTTGGAATTATGTTCTTTAAAATTTAAACTTTCAACGATACCAAAACCAGCCAGTTACAAATAGTATAGCCAAAGAGATTTTATTACAAGTTCATACATACTATAATGCGAAAATACTTTTTTAATACAGTTGCTCAAAAAGTGGCGTATTGCAGGGACGTATAGCGTTCGGGATGTGGGCTATTACACACTCGAGCTTTTTCTTTACCTTTTCCGAACTCGTGCGTTCTCTTTCCCAACTGTCAAAATAATGTCTATTAAAAAGAAAAAACCAACCACGAAGTTTTTACTAAAAAAAAAATATAGAAGTTTTTATGATTCATGCAAATATTTCTAAAAAGAAGCTACTAATTTGTTTCAATATCAGATTTAATGATTTGATTCAATGAGTTGGCTGTGGCTTCATTTCATTTCATCTCAATAAAATTCATTTTCATTTAATCAATAAAAAAAATTACTCAAGACTTGGCTGTATGGGCATAGTTCCCTTTGCCTACCCAGAATGGGTGAAGAAAACAAAAAAAACATCTCTGCTCATATTCTTTTACGGTTGGCGCCATTTTCCAGAAATGTTCTATAATAAATTGCTTCATTTTTTCGCAACAGTATTAAAAATAGTTGTTCAGTACACGTGCGGAACCGTCATTGCAACTTGTTCCGACTGTCAACCCTCACCTTCGGCTGCGCCTCGGCTCGGGTAGACATTTGTCGGAACTCTTTGCAATGACAGGCTTTCCACACACGTAATGAAATATACTATTTTCCCAACCTATTATATAGAAGTCACACATTTCAAATATGGTAAAAAATAATGAGTTTTTTTTTTCGTTTTATCGGTATTACATCGCTTGTTTGGAGCATTAATGACATAATTCGAAAAATAAGAAATAAAAAAGGCGTTTTTTCAAGACTAAAAATATTTTTATTGTATTAACAATATCAGTGTATTGCCAATATTTTTATGTTTCATCAGATGAAATCTGATTTTACACAATGGGAAAGGCCGTTACAAGCTCATTGTAGATGGCGCGACCATAGCTGACCAATAAAGTTCGGCTATTTTGAAATATAAAATTTCATAATCAGATTTTCACCAATGACGATGCTTGGAATAGCAAGCTATTTATTTATTTATATTTTATTTGAGGCAACTATGGTCCTTAGAACACACAGTTGGCTTCCTCATGGAGGTTGCTTCCATAACATGTCCTAGCTGCAGTATGGCAACTCAGGATCGAAAATCCGTGCACGTTTTCTTGTAATGGCCAACTGAATTTTTGTAGGCTGGTAAAAAGTTAACAGCACGCCGATTGTTACAGTGTAACATTGACACAGCTCGTATATTGTTAGCAGTAAGGGTGATTTTTGCGGTTCGATTGTTACAAATGATACAACAACGGCATCGAAAAGTAATAATTTATGTATAACATTAATAATAGAGTAAAGCTTACAATACAACAGCTCCAAATATTGGAAATGGATCACTAGACTTATTTAATTTATACCTAAATCTATTGAGGAGTCCGCTGGCTACAATCACACCACTGGTAGGTCTGGGAACATAGTTTGGCACTGGAGTTCTTAGCGGTCGCAACACTTGTGTCCGGCAATTTTTGATTTTGATTCTAATACACTTATCACTTTTAAACTTGGTTGGTTCGAAGACTGCTTCCCTGTGGAGCCCGTTCCTGAGGTTGCTAGAGGTGGGTACCAGCCGGATTTTGGGTCGCTTCATCACCGGCCGAACCGGTGGGTATGTAAAATCTTCGTCTGCTGTTCTCTCTGGTGATGCGTTGTCGTTTGTGATTTTATCTGAAAGAATGCGGTGGGATTAAAATGGTGTCTTACTGTTCACTGTTTTAATGTGCAAATTGCTATGGCAAAATATGTTTACCATTCACGTCGAACAGATCGACCAGCACGCGTAGCATGACCACTGTAGAAACGAGTTTTGTCTACAAAAGAATCGACATAATAACGGATAGACAATGTCAATGTGTCAGTTTGTCGATTTTTCCATCGACATAGCGCGTTTCTACGGCGGTCGTGCTACACGTGCAGTAAAGGCAACTAGCTGTGTACCAAATATCTTGACAAAATTAGAAAATCGACATTCTTGTTAAAACGCGATGAGAATCTATTCAGACGCTCAGACAGCCCGAGATGGTATGAATAAGAATGCAAGCCTTACACATAGTACACGAAGAGCCCTGCATAACCTAATCCTTCCTATTAAGAAGAACGAGGTAGAGGGCTACGTTTTACCGGTGTGCTAAGTATCCTATATCTTCCCGTGGGTGTTGTAAGAGGCGACCAAGTGATTTGCCAGAGATGGGCAGCAGCATTCTCTATGCTTATGTAACAACCGTACTGCGATCGCTAACCCGCCTGCCAAGCGTGGCGATTATGGCAAAACCCCCAAAAATGTCAATGTGGCGACGCTTATGTCCAGCAGTGGTGGACGTCTTTTAGGCTAAAATGATCAAATGATGAGTATCCTGCGCTATCTATCCAGCCTGCCCAACTAAAACTCGGCTAATCGTCAAGATATACCTTCGATAGGGAACAGCATTCTCCTGGGCAGTATGGAGTCCCCCAGCATCTCGTACAGCGTATAGTCCGTCGTCACGTAGTCTTCTATGTATGTCGTCGGTTCAGATCTCAGTAGGCATGTTGACACATCCTGGTGACCACAAATATAATTATTAGAAAATTAAGTTATTTTCATAAGTGATTGAGTGAATCGTTAAGAGCGTTTACATCTTACGGCATTTCATACAAAATGTCAAGTCCTTATTTTCCGAAATGACTGAACCGATTTTAATGAAACTTAATACGCATAAGCAAAGCAAAGTTACTAATGTCTTTAAAAAACTGGAAACTTCTGTTTCTATAGATAATTAATAATCGGTCTAATTAAGCTGTAACACTATTTTTAGAAAATGTTTTTAGTAACTTTTAGACCTATGGTATGAAGTTTCATTAACATCGTTTCAGTCATTTCGGAAAATAAGGACTTGAAAGTTTGTATGAAATGTTGTAAGGCGTGAACGCTCTTATGGTGAGGAAACTATGACCTGCCTGGAACCGAAAATTCGAAGACATGACAAACCACATGAGCCATCCACCAACTTGCACTAGGCCCATGTGGTGGATTGTGGCCCACAGTCTCCCATAGAAAGGAGACTATGTTACATTCGACATTTCTTTCAGTTATACTTTGTTTATTACACGCTAAAGTCTATTTAATAACAATACATAACATCACGCCTGTAATCCCCGAAGGGTTCGGCAGAGGTGTACCTAATAGTACACCCACATTTCGCCAGTTTTGTTTAAGTCACATGTAATAGGGGCGAGCCTATTCCCATCAACCGGGCACAAAGCCTGACTCCGTGGTTGTTAATGAGAAATTCTTGAATGGACAAACCCAAAAACATTTTGCCCGACTTGGGAATCGAACCCAGAACTTCATGGTCAGCAGTCGCGTTTGCGATTACTCGACCTATGAGGCAGTCTATTTAATCTTTGTTTTCAAATTAAAGTTATTTACATCAAATTCCAACATCAACTTTATCCCAGTGTGAATAAGGCCTATTTCAGAATGACATACGCTAAGCAGATGGCTGGACTGCATTCTAACCAGAGAAACCACACTAAATAATGAAATTATCCGAAATAACACTGTTTTAAGCTTTCACGCTTTATAAGGCTGTGGCCCCAGTAGGCAAACTTATCAGCCGACTGAGTCTTAAACCGACTTAGTCTACTAGTGTCATCTAGACTTCTGAGTCTTAAAACTAGCATACTATGGACACTCAATTTTAAATATATGGAAGGGCGTACTAAACCGATACGCCGCAAACTCAGTCGGCTGCTAACAGTTTGCCTACTGGGGACACAGCCTAACTAAACTTACACTCACTTACGGGATATTTTCCGTGATTATGCTTCATGGCGATTGCAACAGCGTCGAAATATCGGGAGCTCACAACAAACAATAATCACGGAAGATATCCCATAAGTAACAGAATAAGTTTATCCAAATAAGCTTCACAGATGCCTTCGACTCACAAGTATGGTCTCCCTAAGGTCGGTCTGCAGATGGTTGAGTCGCGGCGCGTGTATGCAGGCGTCCAGATGGTCGAGATGGTCCGCCAGGCACTCCACCAGCGCGCGCCGCCCGAGCGCCATCACGCACTTGATCATGGGGGCCGTGAGGCGCTCCTTCGTGCCTTGCGCGAGGTAGTCAAAGAGGATGCCTTTGCCTGGAAATTTTTAGAAAAAAATGTGTGGTTATTAAGGAATGGCTCTCGAGGTATTACTTCTTCATCGTGTGGTTAGTGCGTTAGCTGTTATCAGAGTTTTTATGCCTCTGACTTGGGTTTACATGCCGTCGAGAAATATATCTTCGGCATGCTGCTTTCCTCACGATATCCTCCTTGACCAAAGCAAGTAATAATTATACAGTTCGCGCATGAATCCAAGAAATAAGAAGAATCGTCTCGAGGTAAAACCTTCATGTGTTAGTCAAGAAATCAGATAAAGTAGAATATTGTGAATTTGCTCTCATATGATGCTGTCTGCGACATTAGCGGTCATTTGTAATGCTGTAGTAATTAGAGCGACTAATGACCATACCTGGGCATTAACTCGTTAATCGTTAATTATCGAAATTAACATTTCGATTAACGGATTAACTTTTAAGTTAACTTAAAAAATGTTAACGGACTCGTTAAGGGTACCACTCCAAACGATCAATCGTCGATCTATACCATCGATCGATATAGGTAATGGATTAGTTGACGTCGATCGATAGTATCTACTAAGTAAACCTATCGATCGATTCCATTCTACCATCGATCGACATCGATAGCTTTTTAATTAGATTATAAGCGCAACAATTTAAAACACGCAATTTTAATCACTTGTTAACAGATCAACGTTAACTTGCGTTAAATCTTTCGAAATTTAACGTTTTAAAGTTTAACGAAGTAACCTTTTTTAGTAACGGATTAGCGATTAAAGAAGTTAATTATTTGTTTAACGGTGCCCAGCCATGCTAACGACCATGCTCTCAAAGCCGTCGCAGTAATCCTGAATAATCCTGCATACAACTACAATGATTAAGGTCTAGTTCCTAGGTCTAGTCCAAGGAAGCTATATATATATATATATATAAGCCGTCCCTTGACGCAAAGCTGACCAGGCGCCTTCTGCGTCTGGACAGGGATGGCCTGCGTCTGGTGGCGGGGACCATCACTGGACACTGCTCACTGAATAAACACTTCCATACTCTAGGAATCACCGACAGTCCCCTGTGCAGAGCATGCATGGATGCGGAGGAAACGGTGGCGCATGTGTTGCTTGAGTGCACCGGTGTCACCAAGATTCGCGAGGCGACCCTGGGAACACCAGGTTCCCTTGCGGATGCCCTGAGTAGACCGGGAAGTGTGATCTGCTTCTGGAGGGAGGTGGGCTGGTTGGAGTAACGGCCACTATGGCTCACGCACAATGGTCCACTTAAGGGACTAAGTGCGGAAACCAAAACCCCATAAAGAAGGTCTAGTTCCTGAATAATGTCTGTACGCCGTATTTCAAATGTAATGATGTTAACGAGTGAGATATTTTGCCCGTGGAAATAAGGACATTATTCACTGAAGATAAGGTCGTTTTTTAAATGAACTTACCTATCGTGATAAACGAAGGCCAGGTACGTGTGATTTTTGTGAGTATTGCGACCATTTTCTCGGCAAGTGATCCATTGCCAAGTATGTTTGATACCATCACTGGAAATAACCTCTGGAACTGAAACAAGACATCGATGGTTAATAAACAGCTATAATAATCATTATTCATGTCTTATGAGTACTTCCACTCATGACAAGTGCCACTTTCGAAAAGCTTATAATATCCAGTAGTGTGATAGGTTGAGTTAAAGATTACTGTTTATTTTGACTACACAACATTTCCAAAACTTTATCAGCGAAATAATGCTGTCTTCTCAAGATCATTTTTTACGGTTCCGTACCCAAAGGGTCAAACGGGACCCTATTACTGAGACTTCGCTGTCCGTCCATCCGTCCGTCCGTCTGTCACCAGGCCGTATCTCATGAACCGTGATAGTTAGCCAGTTGAAATTTTCACAGTTTATGTATTTCTGTTGATGTTATAACAACAAATACTGAAAAAAAAATATTTAAGGGGGCTCCCATCATATTCAGCTGACTAAAGCATGCCCTTCCATTTTTACCCATAGCTACGATTGTATGCATAATAGTAATTCAAACTGTAATTGTAAACCTATAGAACAAGTAGAAAGTGTCACCTATCTTGGAATGAAGGTTGATGTAAATTTTTCTTGGTCTTCACATGTTGATTACATTTGTAGTAAGCTTAGAATATTGCTAAGTAAATTCTATCACTTAAGCTTTAAAGTTCCCTCCAGCACCTTAAAATGTTTATATATGTCCTTAGTTGATTCAATACTGAGTTACTCTCTTGATTGCTATGGTTTGACTTTTAAAAGTAATATACAGAAACTAGAATCAATTCAAACTAGATTTTTAAAATTATTAGTAAACAAGAAAACTAAAAATAGCTGTAAAGGAGACTATAGTAGGCTATTCAAAATATGTAAAATTCTACCAGTTAGCCTTAAACATAAATACGTATTATTGGTCAATAACCATGGCAGTCGGGATAGTGACGCACTAGTTTCTAACAGGTATACTACCAGGTCGATGACAGCAGGCAAATATGATGTACCCAGAGTGATTAATTACTATGGCGATAGAACTTTAAAAAAACGCGTTCCCTATTTATTGAACACTTTGCCTGCTGATATCAGACAAGAAGATAATAAATTAAAATTCGCACGGAAACTTAAAAAATATTTATTAGATTCTTCGTAGTAGATTTAGGTTAAGTAGTTAGGGTTATAGATGTACTAGATAATAAGAGAGACTCAACGATCTCACAGTTAAACTGCGTAAGCAGTTTTGTGGGGCAATGTACTAGCATTAAGGAATTTTTAATCTAAATAAATAAATCATTCATACAAAAAAGTTTTTTTTTTCGTTTTATAAATAATGGTACGGAACCCTTCGTGCGCGAGTCCGACTCGCACTTGGCCGGTTTTTTATAAAAATTGGTACGGAACCCTTCTTGCGCGAGTCCGACTCGCACTTGACCGGTTTTTTTAGGACATATGAGACAGTGATGTGGCATCTAAACTAATAATATGTATAAACAGGAAAGATTTGATTTTTTTTTCATTGTTTTTTACAATTTAACTCAAAAACTACTAGACCGATTAAAAAAGTTCTTTCACGCCACAATAACAGTTATTGTTTAAATCATTAAGTTCAAATACGGGTGGAATCGAATAGTGGTGATAAAGGTATCATGATATTAATCCTTATCCATTTAAATGGTTTGATAATTAACGTTGATTATGTACGTGTAAATTCCAATTTAAATTATTCGGGTCGGACTTTTCGTTGAGTAGTTATGACGGATATAAAAATTCTCAAAAAAAAAATGTCACGGTTTGAACAAACTGTATATGTCAATGAAAACTCAAAAGCTGCTGGACCGATTTCGAAAATTATTTCACTAATAGTAAGCTACGTTATCAGCGAATTATCTAAGCTATATTTTATTCCCGTATTATCACGAGATCGGGAACTACGCGGGTGAAATAAATTACATTTACATCATGTAAAGTAGCCGAACAATCATAATTTGCGCTGACGAAGTTGCGGGCGCAGTGCTAGTTTTCAATAAAATTGAGGAGAAGCTGACTTCATTTATGTGATTTACTTCTTCACACCTTGCATACTTCCCCCCGGATTCCCCCCGCGGGCTCAAACGCGTCAACACGTAAACTCAATGTGCTCGCAATAAAAAATTTTTAACCAGCAAAATAGTGATTATCTAAGTATAAATTATATATAGTTGTGAAACTGAGTGACTGCACTACCTAGTTTGCGCATCCGCTGTGAATTTTACTAAGTGACCACTGATAAAACACGGTTGTGTTATTTTCGTCTTGCAAAAATCTCAACTGTCATCGCAAGCGCATGAATCATCGTGCCAACGAAATTTGCGAGCGACGTGCCGGGGTCAAACGACCGTCCTCCGCACGCACACATTGCTGCTCGTCACTGCAAGGACACACGCACGCGGCGCCCGCTCGTAGTAAGCGTTCGGCGGTTGTTCGAGTCCCGAAGACTTCCGACGGCGGCGACGGAGTGACTACATAGGATAACACGATACTCGAGCGTGCGCAACTAAACAAGATAAGCAGCTGTGTGAGTAAAGCGTCTTGTTTACATTATTTTATGAAGTTGTTCTGTTAATTACCATCGTATCATTTCCGATTGATTTTAAGCAAGGCTTTTATTACAATATTAAATTGCCTAAGGAATATAACAATGATTCGCTCGCCTCCGAAAACTCCTGCCTCACCTTTGTACGGCTCAGAACCGAATTTATCTTCCAGTTCTAAGAATGACAATGAAACTGAAAATATAAATCTGAGAAAAAGGAAACGAGGTGATGCTGCCGAGTTGGAACGTCTCGAACATATGATGCTTCAAATGAACACAATGTTATCGGATTTTGTGTCAAAGCAAGAGCAACAGAATATTAAAATTGACTCGCTACACTCGGCTCTCGAGGACATTAGGGCGCAAAACAGTGTGATTAGCAGGCAAAACGCAGAAATCCGTACCCAGAATGATAATATTCGAGACACCATACAATTTCTATCAAATAAATACGATGATGCTATAACGGAGATAAACAACCTACAGGTACAATGTAATAACAACCAAAAAGTAATCAAAATGCTTGAGCTAAAGGTTGACTATCTTGAGAGAAACTTGAAAGCAGCTACAATCGAAATAAGTAATATCCCAACCTCAACCTCCGAGACCAGGGAATCCCTTACTGGCTTGGTCCAAAAACTGGGTACCGTCATCAATCACCCCGTCCAAGTATCAGAACTAAAAAATATCTTTCGGTTGAGAAGTAAAAAAGAGACAGTGGGTACTGTCATTGTAGAATTTACAACCCCAACAATAAAAGAACAATTCGTCCGGTCTACTAAAAACTACAACAAAATTAATTCTGAAAATCGTCTTAGCACAACCCACTTGCGAGCTGAAGTACCTAAAAAGCCGATATATATATCAGAAGCGCTAACTACTACAGCAAAACGCCTCCACTATCTGACAAGGGAGTTTATAAAAAGCAGTTCGTTCGAGCAGTCCTGGGTTGCAAACGGCAAAATATACGTTCGCGAAAAAGAAGGAATGCCCAGTAGGCTGATTAAATCTGAGGACGACCTGGCCATACTACGCAAACAGAAGTGACTAGGACCGCTCTTACCACAGCCTAAAAATTTTATTTTATCTCTCCAATTATTGATCCATTTAAAATTATGTAAAACTAATTCTAACCTACCTGTAAACAAAAACGCACATACTTACTATAAACTAATATACAATACACATACAAAAACTTACCTCCTTACGTTTCCACGCCAATACTCGTTAACCACACATTCATTAATACACAATTCACTACCTTTCTCGTTAATTAGTCACGCTTATGCACATATTTCTGGAATCGATCCGTATTATTGCTCAATCAAATACACAAGTACATACATACACATTATAGGAATTTACCCAGGTCATAGCTCAGCATTACTGTTTTCTTGTGCTTTGAATATTTCGTACCTTTCCAAATACAGTAGTACACAAAAAATGCAAATATTAATATTTAATAAACAAAATTCGACAATACCCAAAACAACGTAAATAATATTGATTCTGTCTCCGTGTCGGACTCATCGACCTGTGACTTAGACAATTGCATCCCGCCCAACCTTGATCCTATTCACTCGCTCAAAATTCTGAACCAGAACATTAGAAGTATATCAAAAAATATAGCAGGATTTCACACCATACTCGCCAGAACAAAGATCGAGTGGGACATCATAACACTGACCGAATGTTGGCTTCCTAATACACACTACATTCCAGACCTTCAAGACTACAACTATTTCAAAACTGCAAACAACTACACACAAAACGAGGGGGTCGTCGTTTATGTTAATAAAAAAATCGTAGTCTCCGTGGAAGAACCCCCAATCATGGAAGCCAACAGTCTACTAATAAAAATCAACCCTAACACCATCCTTGTAGCAATATATCGTCCACCGGGATATAAAGATATTAATAAATTCCTTAACTCACTCAATTTGCTTCTAACAAATATCACACACTGTAAAAATATAATTATCACCGGTGACATAAATATAAACATTCACGAAAAATGTCTTGACTCTGCCTCACAGAGCTACCTAAATCTATTAGCCTCGCATGGACTACTGCCTGCCCATTCATTGCCTACGCGTCTTCAAGCTTGCCTTGACCATGTTATTCTTAAATCCACTCTGCCAGCTTTCACCTATGTGGCTCACTCTGCACTAACAGATCACGAAACTGTCCTGTTTTTCCTAGTGAAGAAAGTCCCTAAACCTGTTATAAAACAAACGGCCACCCGCATTAACCATGATCAGCTTGACGCAGAGCTAAAAGAACTCAACTTTGATCAAGTATATTGCACGCAAAATCCTAATGAGGCAGCCGAGCGCATGATCAATCTTATTACACAGGCAATTGAGTCATGTTCCAAAACTGTAAAAATACCTAACCGGAAAAAAATCATCAAACCTTGGCTCACTCCGGGCCTTCTACGATGTGTCCGACATAGAGATAACCTCCACAAAAAATTAAAAAAGTCACCTGATAATGAAATTTTAAAAACATCATTCAATAGATACAGAAACTACTGTAACAAGCTTTTGAAAAGAATTAAAAAGGACTATGAAAGGAACGAAATAAGTGACGCTGGTAATAACACCAAAAAACTCTGGGAAGCAATTAACACAATTACAAGCAGAATCAAAAAGAAAGATCACTCAGCAGATTTATTAAATTCGTTTGCTACTCCTCAGGAGTCGGTTAACAAAGCCAATAAATTCTTCGCGGAAATCGGAAAAAATCTCGCGGAAAGGATACCTAGGGCATCTAATTATGCACATAATACCGTCAAGCAAGAGGTCATACAATCTTTGGTTCTTTTACCCACTGACAACGAAGAAGTTGCCAAATTGATAATGTCCCTACGTAACGACACTGCCGCGGGGTGGGACAGAATATCAAGCGGTCTACTAAAAAAACATATAAACATTGTTGTACCACCCCTCACGTATGTCTGCAACCTTGCACTTTCATCTGGTCAATTTCCCAAAGCTTTCAAAAAAGCTATTATACACCCAATCTTTAAGGGTGGGGATGGAGGCCGTGTCAACAACTATAGACCTATAGCAGTACTTCCTATTCTCTCCAAAATACTGGAGCGGATCATGAACAATAGGCTCGTGGATTATTTGGAAAAGTTTAAAATCCTCTCACCCTCACAATATGGTTTTAGGGCGGGCAAATCCACGGCCGATGCAGTTCATGATCTGACCAATTATGTCATCACAAACTTGGATGCTGGACAGAAAGTCTTGGGGATTTTCCTTGATCTTGCAAAAGCTTTTGACACGGTGTCTATCCCCACTCTAATTTGTAAGATGGAAAGCATAGGAATCAGGGAAATCCAGCTAAAGCTCTTTGAGGACTATCTGAGCGAGCGTACCCAGGTCGTTAAGATAGGGGATGCCATCAGTGACGAACGCGCGGTTACCTACGGCGTTCCACAGGGCAGCGTATTAGCCCCAACACTCTTCTTAATATACATTAACGAGCTGGGTATGCTCACTCTTCCCAAAGGCAAAATCATAACCTTCGCAGACGACACCGCCCTTCTATTCAGTGCTAGCTCATGGCACGATGTATACATGCAAGCTCAGTCAGGTTTTGAGGTCGTGATGGAGTGGTTGCGTAATAATTTTCTCACTCTAAATACGGAAAAAACAGTATACATGCCCTTCTTTTTGAAAAATAATGCATCAACCGCACACATGATCTCGTCGTACTCTATAGTTGCCCACACATGTTCCAAACAAAATATAAATAATTGCACCTGCACCACCCGCATTCAGAAAACAGACAGTGCAAAGTACCTAGGGGTAATAATAGATAGCACCCTAAGTTTCCACAAGCATATCAATACTTTGAGCGGTAGATTACGTAAACTTATATATGTCTTCAAGACCCTAAGACAAGTGGCGGACGAGAAGCTAAGGAAATCGGTTTACTTGGCTCTCGCCCAGTCCCTAATAACCTACTGCATAACGTCCTGGGGTGGTGCCACAAAAACTTCTATATTAGAGCTCGAACGAGCGCAGAGAGCCATTCTGAAGGTATCTTCTTTCCGACCTTTCCGATATCCAACGGTTATGTTGTATAAGGAAGCAAAGGTATTAACTGTTCGTCAGCTGTTCATACTGCAAACGGTTATAAAACAGCATGGCCTCACTACCTTCAACCACGCACTCTCCCACAGAAGTAGACGATTCGATCCCATAGTCCGCCATCACATCCGGCTCTCGACTACTTCCTCCAATCGCTTCTTTTGCTACCTTGGTCGCTTTCTTTATAATAAGATAAATAGGCTGCTCCCAATATATAACCTAACCAAAATCAAATGTAAAATTAAACTAAGAGATTGGCTCTGGGAGTTAAATTATGAAGAAACAGAAAAACTACTTGCTGTCACAAAATAGCCAAAATAACACCTTCCCCAACACACACTGCCCCCACAAACACACCCACACATTCACATTACTCACTCACAGACACACAACCATGCAAATACCTACCTAATAAGCATACTAACACCATGCGTAATCAATTGTTAATTTTTTTTTCTTTATCTTTTTTACTTTTATTTCTAATTTGTGCTCTTTGGTCATTCTTACCTCATATTTTAAGGTGTACTTAACAGTAATTGTAAGCATTACCCAAGGGGTGGAGACCTGGTGTCCTGAAATACAGACCTCACAGTCTAGCTTAGGCACCAGTCTCCCACAGTATAATGATTGTGTTACGTATTTTGTATTGATACCTCTCTAATGTACCTATATTGTGGTGAGAAATAAACATTATTATTATTATTATTATTATTATACTTGATATACTATGACTATACCCCTCCTCTTACTGACGAGGAAGAAATTCACCCAAAAATTGTTTGGGTGAATATTTTTACAAACAGTTGTAGATTATCTAAATTTTTATTTAGGTTAGACTCTTAAAGTGACAGAGCATGGATTTCTATGGTGATATCTAAATTAGGATATACAATGTTCATGATCCTTATAAACAAATTAGGCTGGTTCCAGTCTTCCGTACTTGCATAGATATTTCAATTTCTAAGCAGTCAATTTTAAAAGCTGTGCAGAATAGTTACAGTACTGATGACTACATTTGTGTCAATTGTTTAATTAATTGTTCTTAGTTTTATTTTTACTTTTGTATTGATTCTTTTTCATTCATATTTTTTTGTGAATGTGTGGACATTGTAGGCTTTGTATTTTTTTTTTCAATATCATCTTTTTCTACCTTTTGTAGTAAGCGATGACTTATTGTCGGGCCTACGCTGTCCTCTCATACTTAAGTACTAACGCTGTAACATCCAAATATTGTAGAACAAAAATTATTTTAAAAGAGTAACCATGGAGTTTCTTGCCGGTTCTTTTCCATAGGAAACGACCAACCCGAACCGTGCCTCTTCTGTCGACGTTTTATAAGTGCCCATGTAAGCCTATGTAAAATAAAATATTTTGATTTTGATTTTTGATTGCTGTGTTATTTCAATTGAAACTCACCTGCTGTTGAATATTAGTGTCCAAACTACAAGGATTAGAACACAGCGCATCCACCATATCTAGCACATTTGACTGCAGCGGCTTCTTAGCGGGCACATTGAGAGCGTTCAGATTGTCATCGTTTAGCACTAGGACCGCCAAGTTGAAAAGATTCGGGAAGATAGGACCGATGCGGGTGTTCGTCGTCAAGTCTTCTACTGCTAGCTCTTTTGGCTTCTTTCGGAGGTTTAATATGGCTGTAAAAGTTGTGAATGTATACTAAGGCATCTATTAAACACAATCAAAAACAATACATCTGAATTGATGACTTTAATCAATTGGATACTTGGTTAAATATATTTGAGAAATTAGTAGTCGGTCCTGCTATCACACAGATATTATAAAGGCGAAAATTTGTGAGTGAGTGTTTGTGTGTGCGTGTGTGCGTGTTTGTCACTCCTTCATGCCTCAATGGCTAAACGGATATGGATGAAATTTGGTAAGTTGATAGCTTATACCCTGTAGTAACACATAGGCTTTTTATCCCGGTCTGCGCAGGAGAAACCGCGGGGCGCAGCTAGTAATATTATAAATGCGAAAGTTTGTGAGGATGGATGGATATTTGTTACTCCTACACGTAAAAACTCTGAATGGATCAGGATGACATTTGGCACAGGGATAGATAATAGTGTGGAATAGCACCTATGATATGTTTTATCCCTGTAGTACGATCCCGTGGGACAATTACCGAACAAAACGCGGGTGATGCTACAGCTTCACCCGCGTTTTGTTGGCTTAACCTTTTGAACGCCAGAGCATAAACGCACGCGCGTGCCCTCCACGCCAAGCCACAAATTCACCGCAAATACTTACAAACAAAAAAGGGATTTCAAAAGTTTATTTACTTATTTCTTGATAAAACATTTAAGATTTAAAGATCACATTTTAAAGATTTATGAACACACAAAAGTAATGATTTAAATTGCTTAATTCGTGTTATAGTGTTGTGTCGTTGGCGTACATGGCACGCTCTTGCTTGTCACGTATATGTGACAATGGCGTTTAAAAGGTTAAGCTAGAACTTCATATTTTCTTGTAAATGAAATAATGGATATTAGCTGTATTGCTTAATAACTTATAGGTTAGAAAACACACTTTTTTAAATTCCAGATTATCCATTGCGTTCTTCATATGACATTGTGTTCCTTGAGCGATAAGAATTACAAACATAATCTCACCCATGACTTGTTATCATCAAACAATTAATAATTTTCTATTAACAAATCAAAGAGCCGCTTACCTCTGGCAACTTTGGTATAATAATTCTGTAGGTTGATGCTAATGTTGCTGACGTTATTGAGGCTCTTGTCATCTGTGATCCATTCCACTGAGACGGTAGGCACCGAGCTGTACACATAACTCTGTGGTGTCAGCGCAAACTCCGTCACATCCAGTAAGTTGTCCTGCAGTGGAAAAGTTAGTTTTTAGTAGCAGGTTTTAAAGTTTTAGGGTTCCGTACCCAAAGGGCCAAACGGGACCCTATTACTGAGACTTCGCTGTCCGTCCGTCCGTCCGTCTGTCAGCAGGCTGTATCTCATAAAACGTGATAGTTAGCCAGTTGACTACAGATTATGTATTTCTATTGCCGCTATAACAACAAATACTAAAAACAGAATAAAATAAATATTTAAGGGGGCTAATACAAGGGGGGAATACAAAAAGTGATTTTTTTGCTCGTTTTTACGAATAAAGCTACGAAACCCTTCGTGCGCGAGTCAGACTCGCACTTGGCCGGTTCTTTTAAGTTACTGTCTGCTCCTGTTAAATGGGCATGCAATATTGCATATCAGAAATGCTTTTGACATGCTTTTCTCCCAGTTTATACGACATCATAGGAAATCGAGAGATCTTAGGTGTGTTTACGTTTAATATTAAAGTGTCACACACAAACATTGTGGAATACATTTTCTTAAGCTATAGCACAGTTAGGCCGCTTTATACTCCGTTTTTTTGCACTGGACATCGGACCTTTTTGTTCGCCGGATTCGCGGTGGTGGTTACATGCATCGGACACAGGTCTGGCGAATAAATTTAACCCACATTTGGTTTGCTAGATTTTCGAGTGACTATTATAAAGTAATCCATTTTAAGATCTAGCCACAACATGTACATAATATCCACAGTCAGCAACCAGAAAAAATAATATTACCAGAAATAATATATATACAAAAATACTCACCAGAGGAACACAAAGCTTTTCTTCACCTACTGTGGCATACTGAGTTATACAGGATCCTACTACTGGGCTTGTATCGGACAATGTGAGCATTGTGTTCACATCCCAGCTGTCCACAGATGTCTTCTTCATCATCTCACTGTGCAGGGCTAAAGTCTGTAAAAAGAATAACAGTTACAATTTGACCCCTATTTAGATCAAACAAGAGCAGATTTGATCTGTCTTTATTCAAGACTGGCTGCGGATAGCATCGTCATCTGCCTAGCCTTTTCCCCACTATGTTGGGGTAGGATTCCAGTCTAACCAGATGCAGCTGAATTTGACATGGAATGACTGCTTATCCACGACTTAGTACTGGGTTATATGATAGTATGGCTGCGGACACCAGATGCTGACAAAAACTTCAAAACATGCTCAGTCAGAGTCAGGACAGACCGGAGTCAGGTAGCAATCTGTGCATATTGGTTTAACCAAACTTAACATGGGAATAAAATAAAAACTCAAAGCATTGATTTCAAGTAGGCCAGTTACAGGCAAAATTGAGTGACAAAAACAAAAAAATAAATTTACAGTCCCAATCACAAGACATAATAACTGTAGATGCTAATTCCAAAGCATTGATCTGTACGGAGAAGCCTGGCCAAGAAACTCCCTGGCTACTCTTTTAAATCAGAATATTGTTCAAGGTTTAGAACAAGTTACATCATTCAGGTTGAGATTGCAAATTATGTGAGAATGGGGTAGCAAGATAAGCACATTAAAAGTGTATATTCAAATCAGCCATGGCAGCTAAGAGATCCCAAATCAAAGTGACAGAGCCTGTTCAAGAACATGACCCATGGGTAGCACCATTTAGCTCAACCATTTTGAAGGGAACTAAACAATCAGACACATATATGTGCCACCATCAGCGGGAAATTTAAGTGAGCATGACATACTCTCAACGGCTAGGACACATTCAAAATGTGGTTAGATCACCACAATCCTCTGTGTACTGCTTTTGAGACTATATTAATGTTTTTAGGTAAGACTTGTCATTGCACACAGTGATTCAATCAAGAATGAAAAAAGCCCCTGATCCGTGTGTGTCCGAAAGAGTTTTGCGCAGATTTAATGATTTATTTATTTTATAAAACATATGCAACATAACAGATGTAGATCCAAGATTTTCCACAGTTCAAAGAAGCATATTTACAATTAGGCATGATAAAAATATTAACAGTACAACAATTCAGAACAAGCACAAGAAATAGTACATTACTGCCGCGGTCTATAATGACTACTTTGCTGGTCGCGCTGATTATGGCCGACAGCGCAGCGTAGCGCAGCTCCAGGCCGACACAGCGTGGTCAGCGTGCAGCACTTGACGGACGAGCTGAGATAAAGGCCGAGACCGTAGGTCGAGGCCTTTACAGCGAGGACAGCAAGGGCTGCAATGATGGCCAAGCTGAAAGGCCTAGAGCGTAGCTAGGCTAGCTCGAGGCAATCATAACGTGACCAGCGAAGCAGTCATTGTGGGCCATGGTTTGTATAGTGCTTTACTCAAAAATGCAAGTACCTAATCTAAATAAAACCAGCAAGTAATTTAAATAAAAAATATATTCATTAAAATTTTCGCTGAACCGCGCTTTTGTTACTTCTTTGTTTTTTTTTTTAGCAATGGTAGTTGGGACTATACAGCCTAATATGGAATAAAATTTTTTTTGTACCTATCTCTATAGATACAAACAGCTATGTTCTAAATACATTCTTTTTGGATTTGATTTTTTAAAACGTTGAAACGTCAAAATAGCGGCCGGCAAAACATTGCCGGACTGTCAGAGCGGCCAGCAAAACTTTGCCGGCCGCTCCTTGAAACAGAACAGAAAGGTCGACTTTGCTCAAACAAGGTTGTCAAAATAATGTCCACATTACATGCATTTTTGAGTAAATGTAATTTTTCAACAATCCTCTCACAGACACTCATTCATCCACTACAAACATCCATATATCTCGAGCCAAATAATAATGGTGTCAAACAACATCCTATTGTCAAATAAACTACAGAATTGTTTTTGTAAAGTACTCACATTAATAGCCTGCCTGAGTTTATAGCTGACATCCTCAGCCAGAGCAGTGATGGCCTCGGAATTGACCTCATGCCCTGCCTGCTCTGCCATGCAAGCCGCGGACTCAGGGCCGATGCCCGCAAACTTGCCTTGAGCAGAACTGCCATCCTGGATAATAAATATTTTGTTAAACATTAATGGAGAGGATGAAAGGTTGCCCTAGTACAATTTTAGAAAAAGTTATTTATTCCACCAAATGGAACACTGGCACCAAGGGAAAGAACGTTTGTGCTAAAAGATACAAAAACGCGCCAAGGAACGGGCTACAAGTTACTATGAAGATAACCTTAACCGCGTAAATGTTTTTTACCTTTTCATTAAGTGGAGGAGTGTCGCACTGACTGGAGCCCCCGGATTCTGAAGCTACAGACTTGTTTCTATCTCGTTCTCTGCTGCTATTCGCCTTTTTCGAATGACTTTTATTACTCGAAAGTGAGTTAGACATTTTCATTTGTAATGATCACCTAGAAATACTCACAACATGATATATACGGTTAATGATTTACTTGTGATTTAGCATTTATACAGTGTCTGTTATAATACAAGCAGTCACGTAAATAATTCCTCAAACAAATTGATAAAGAACGGTAACAAGAAATGCGAAGCGCTGAGTTTATTTCCCCGTTACTGACGGAGGGTTGACACTTGACAGTCAGTTGACGTTGACAACCAACCACAGAACCACAGAACACATAAACCCTTGCATCAACCACCAACTCAACAAAGTTCCATAGACTACAGACTTGTTGAAGCATTGCATAGAGAAACTCTACATAGTCTAGTACATACTCTCCACAGAACATAATTATGGATACTCTCTCACTGTCTCAACAAAGACATTGTGTGTCTAGACTAAGTAACAATGTTATTCACTTTGGGGTAAATCCAAAATAAAAAAACGGTCAAGTGTGAGTTGTACTTACACGCACACAGGGTTCCGTAGCACCAAACAATAAAATAAAAATATTTTGAAGTGATTGAAACATTTCTCATTCAAATGTTGTATTGTATGACATTCAACAACAAAACTAAATTTGTTTTTCATAGTATCTAAAAACTAAGTTTCTGCTGCAGTTTGATAAAAAAGTCCCATATCTCAAAAACTAAACATCAAACCAGTTTTTTAGTTTTTTTTATATTTTTCAGAATTTTCCTCCTTTCACTTTATAAATTAGACGCGGATAAATTTTACCACTTTGGAAGTGTCTATCTTTCAAAAGATTGACTTTGAGAAAAATGGTTTTATGAACCTCAATCATGTAATTTTTTAAGGTTTCATGAAAAAAAAAATAGTTTCAGTTCCATGTATGGGGAGCCTCCCCTTAATCTTTTAATTTTTGTATAAAATCGTAAAGCGGTTCTCAGAACACTCATCTACCTACCGAGTTTCAACTGTGTAGTCCAAATAGTTTCGCAATAAAGTGCCTGTGTCATACGGACGGACAGACAGACAGAGAATCATGACGAATCTATAAGGGTTCCGTTTTTTGCCATTTGGCTTCGGAACCCCAAAAAGGAAATTACAGTGCTGGTAAAAAGTAATCTCACATCTGATAAAAGCGTATCAAGACGCATTTATAAAAGCCAAAATTTAACATACCGTGTTTATGAGCGTAGGTACACTCAACTCACACGGGCCATCATCATCATAAGCCTATAATATTCCCACTGCTGGGACACAGGCCTCCTCTATGAAAGGGAGTGGGCTGTAATCTACCACGCGGGCCCACTGCGGGTTGGTAGATGTCACGTCTTCGAATTATCGCCACACTCGCCCAAGCCTTTTAATGCTGACCATACCATAGACTACTAGTAATTTGGGCCATTCTATATTTCCATACTGAACCGCGAATTTTAACAGACCGTTTTGGTGAGATTCTGATTGATCCATGAATGTTACAGAAAAATGGCTGGAAACTAAATAAAAAAACTTGTTTCATTTCATATTTTTGTTAATATTCTCATAAGTAAAAAGAGCATGTGGACATAATAGGGTAGGTAACGTCTTATTATTATTAGACGACGTAATGATCCAAAATAAATTAGCAATGTAGTTTGCTGAAGGCACACAATTCCAGGTTTTGCGAGTTAACACAACAACCCTTTTATAATATAATTAAGTTCTCTCATATCTATGTACATACAAAACGATTTATATCTCTCGACAAACTATCATGTTCGTCATTATATTACAATATTTTACTCTCGTAATCTTCCTGTACAAAGGATTATTGCAATTTTTAGATATTAACTAAATTTAAATAAATGAACATCGCGATAAAATATTATTACCAACCATTACGTACTTACTTAAACCTAACTTTTACAAATATTGGCATAAAATAAAAAAAAAATATCTATGTTCACATGAGGCACGTTACGATTATCTTTAATTATGTCAACAATACATAACAATTAAGTTCATTTTACTTAAAAATTATGAATAAAATAAATCTGACATAAAAATATTATACTTTAATGTACCATCTCTTACATTACAAAAATATTTCAAAACATGGCAAGTTACATGTAACACGAGCGAGCGCGGGAGCGTTGACGACGGGGAGTGTTCGCGCATAAGTCGAACGCTTACACTACATCATATTTTACACAAGTTCCTGTAGAACCAAAACATCTGTCCTTCCTTGCAAACCGTACACTCCCTGAATAATATCAATAAGACACAGATTAAGTGGTAAATGGAGCGATATGGTAAGTTCGTAATCGTTATTCATGCAAACATTGATTATTGCCTCGACAGTCAACTGTTAAAAGTCACATGCAACCAATAGACATTTGTTTTTCCAATACCAATAGACATTCGTTTGATGTGGGATTAAGGGAGCTACACACATTTCCGGGTCGATGCGATTCGTCACAGGCTGACACGAACGTGTGGTACGCCTTAAGGCTTCTCTCATATGAGCATTTGCATGTAAAGTAGCAATCCCAGATTCGATTTTGTACAGAAACAAGAGAATCAGAACTGTTACACTACAGACGAATGCTCGAGGTGAGGGAGCACCTTTACAATTTAAAGTTTAGAAACAAACATTAATATTTATACTCCATTTACGTATTGCTCCGTGTAAGAAGGTAAGAAGGAGAAGTGTCATGAATTCTTGATAGGTGACATACACTTGCCAAGTTTGACGAGTAATCTGTTTTGTGAGGGCGAGTAGAGTAACGTTTAAAAAATAAGACACCCAAACCCGATGAAATAAACGTTTGTCGTGAGGTCAGTCGGAGTCGCTGCCGGATTCGGACAGGCAGAGATCATCGTTGAGCACATCCGCGGGTAACACGGCCGCCGGCGCGGGAGCCGGGGCAGCTCCGGAGATACCTGGGGAATAACGTTAACGGTTAAAACAAATCCTTTAATTTTTTTATTGGACAGCTGAATATTTTTTTGTAAAGTACTGACCGTTGGGAATAGGGTGGTGTGCGCCGGAATCGTTGTCGTCACTATCGCTGCCGCTGTCCGAGTCGCTGCCGCTTTCACTTGACGAACTCGAAGAACTATCGTCTTGTTGCGGCTGAACCAAATCAAATAACATTGAATGAGATTTTAGGGCGGGAAATATGCACATCTACTTCTCGATTTGAGACCATACTACGATTGAGAAGTATGACGTATTTTGGTCCATTGTCGCACACTTAAGGGCACTTTTACAAAATAAACTGAAGACATCTAAACTAAGTTCAAGACCTGCCAGTGTCATCATTGCTTTGGAATATTGACCGAAATAAAGACATCTCTAAAATGCGCTCTCAATATGAACTTATGGTTAATCCTTCCTTATTGTCTTTTTTATTGAAAATTAACTGCGAAAATGTCTTAGATGTAAGTCATGTTGTGCATGTTTCTCTCAAATACATAAATAAAATGAAAGTTTCGCTTACCGGATGGTGCGGTACGGGCGGTTGATACGCATTAGTGTTATGGTGCGGCCGCTCAGGTGGCGGAGCGGGCGCGGGCGCGGGAGCGGGCGCGGGCCGCTCGTAGGCGCGCGCGTAGCCGTTGTGGGCGGCATGAGGCGCGTGCGGCACGGCGTGCGGCGCGGCGAGCGGCGCGGGGGGAGCGGGAGGAGCCGGTGCGGGCGGCGCGGGGGCGGGGCCACCCAGTGCGTCGTCCAGACCAATCATTGGCAGGGAAGCTAGCGTACTGTTGCCTCCGCCTGACCAACTGTAAAGGAAGAAAGGATAAAATAATGGTGAGATTTGTTTCTGCCGTGTTTGTCATAATCTAATCTTATATAGTCCAACATTGCTAGTGAAGCATCCATAGGTCGCTGGTACATATCCGGCTCGAAGGACTTTTTATGTACGACTCAAAGTAGTAGAGTTGTAGTGGAGGTGAGTTTACGAAACCACAGACTTCACAATACCAAGTTTATTGTAAAGCTACAAGAAATTATGTTTGATGGTAAACCGCGGTTTACTCGTTAAGATAGCTGTTGATCAACTAACGTTCAATTTAAGGAATAAACATTAAATTAATTACGGTAAGTAGGTCGCAGCGTCAGCAAATTACTTGCCTGAACGTGAACCGTACACATGAATCTAAATCAACATGAATGGTACGAGTAGCGATGCTTGTGAAGAAAGATGTCAAAAGCTTGTTGAATTTAATTCAAACGCGATTTTCTCATGAAATATCGACTTAAAGATGGCCTATTTCGTAATAGTAAAACGTTCCAACATTCATAAAACACAATGAACACAGAAGAAAAAAAAACAGGCAGTCATAAGGACTGCCGACAAAAGCGAAAACTCAAAACAATAGAATACTGTGTTCTTTTTTGGAATGTCTAAATCTGCAGTACACAGGCCGGTATACTAAGCGTCGTCGCTAGTCGGACGAAAAACGTCTCGAGCATGTCGAAGTCATCGGTGACGCGAAACCATAGTTCTATCTCCTACCAAAAATCACTCAACGCGGCTAAAGAAGTTTTCACTTCAAAAACATATAATGGTAAATGCTGTTAATTAGTTCGACTAATTCGTTACGATTTGTATGAACTTACGGTGCAGCCTGTGGCGGCGAGGTCTTCTGCCGGTGCGGCGACCGCACAAGCGTGGGCGGAGGCTTGGCCATACTGCCTGTCGCGCCGTTGAACCGCGCCGGGTTGTTCGGCTGAGCGGTCCCAGGTACTGGAAATTCAACATTATTGTTAGTTTTTCACCTCTAATGATCAGGGGGCCTAAAATGGCCGCTTTAGCAGAATCATCACGTTGGTCAGTTACGCATTTTGTACCATTTCACGAATTGTAACGTAATTTATATTATTATCATATTATGATTCTGCTAAAGCGGCCATTTTACTTCTATGATTATGCGAGTTATGATTGAATTTTGCTTTGAGCATAATGGATTGTTCATCTGCTAGAAGTCACGGTAAAGGTGCATCAACACCGATGTTGCTTTTGTAAAGCTACATGCAGTCGTTACAGGTAGTCAGTGGCGCGAAAGCTGAAGACCAGTCTTTCCAAGAGGTACTGTATTACCCTACTAGTCTACATTACCCTACAAATCGCTCCATGTAAAATACTGGCATCCGGTTAGACTGGAAGCCGACCTGATCATAGTTGGGATTTGGGAAAAGGCTAGGCAGATGATGAAGATTTTGTAACATAATAAGATATAACGTTTGCGTGGCAACACGATATTGGCTGTCTAAGACAATGCTAGAACAATTTCCTGGCTTATTCCTCTAGTGTCTTGGCTAGTTCTTCGTTTGCTTGCCTCAGGAAGCTAAACAATAACGTTACCTTGGTTAGTAGCACTCCGTCTGTTGGTGGCGACGCGCGTGCGCGAGGTCGAGCGCTGCGTCGTGTTGGTGAAGTCTGTGGTCACGGGCGTCAGCGGCCGCGGCTTCTGAGACGTTTCTTGTCTGCGGGAAATTATACATAACATTACAGATTAGGCAAAGGTGTACCTAATAGTAGACCCACATTTCGCCAGTTATGTTAAAGTCCCATGTAATAGGGGGCGAGCCTATTGCCATCAACCGGACACAAATCCAGACTCCGTGGCTTTGAAATTCCTGATGGAAAAACCCAATAACACTTTGCCCGACCAGGGAATCGAACACAGGATCTCATCCTCAGCATTCACAATTGCGACCACTACACCAATGAGGCAGTCTGATGCATAGAAATGATACATTATGAATTAATTAACAAACATCACACCTTTTATCCCCGAAGGTGGAGGCGGAGGAGTAATTAATTTCGCCAGTTATTATGTTTTAAGCCCCATGTAATAGGGTCGAACTGGACACAAATCCTTAGTCATACATTATAAATGCTTCGTCTCTTGGACTTAGATGAATTTGGTAAATAAAGCTTGCGATAAAATGCGAGTGCGATAAAGTTTTCTCCCTACATTGTCTCGAGCCGAAGCGAGATTGCAACATAATATGGCGAAGAAACCAAGAAAGAACCAAGAAGAAGCCAAGAAAACCTAGTAAAGACCAGGTTTTCTTGTATGATGGTCTTAATTTATCATTTGTCACTTCGAATTACTACTATGTAATTATATGTCTAATTAAACATTGCACGTGTAAGCGAGCACGCCCTTTTTGCGTTGAGACTTTGCTTTGTGGGGAAGGGCCGGCGTTTCGAGGGACAATCTCTTGTAAATTTTGACGTCCAAGAAGTGCTGATTATCAGCCTTATTTGAAGAAATGACTTTTGATTTTGTTGTAATTGGTTAAGGTTCAAAATAACGGCTAACCTTGCTTCTGTCTAAATATGTACATGCGTCCTCAATACAATATCTATTACTACAGTTATTTCTCACTATTACGGTTTTCGGGTTTTCCCAGCACCTACCTGATTGTGTTACACAATGATTTTCTTTTTTTTCTTTTTAGAGAAAGTTAAAGTGAGTCATTGAATTCTTTTATTTGCCCTGTACTTTCTATCTGCATGGTCGTGACGTAATGGCAACTATGACGAACAGACAAATAAATGGTGCTAACATGACATTTCCGATTGGCAGGAATGCAACATCGATCGATGCAAAAAAATATTGTCAGTTATAAAACTGACAATAGTTTTTAGGGTTCCGTACCCAAAGGGTCAAACGGGACCCTATTACTGAGACTTCGCTGTCCGTCCGTCCGTCCGTCCGTCCGTCCGTCCGTCTGACACCAGGCTGTATCTCATGAACCGTGATAGTTAGCCAGTTGTAATTTCTACAGATTATGTATTTCTGTTGACGCTATAACAACAACTAATAAAAACAGAAAAAAATAAATATTTAAGGGGGGCTCCCATACAAAAAAGTGTTTTTTTTTTTCGTTTTTATAAATAATTATAAATAATGGTACGGAACCCTACGTGCGCGAGTCCGACTCGCACTTGGCCGGTTTTTTTTTCACAGTGCCTTGCACCATTACCTGATCCATCTCACAAAGTAAAAAAGAGGAAAATGGGTCAGGTAATGCTGGCCACTGACTGTACGACTCTGCCTAACCCTTTGCGGATTACAGGCGTGATGAGTGTTATGTTGTATGATATTTAATGGCAAGCAATCGGCTGATTTTAAGGTGGTCACCTACTGGTCGAAAGAGTCAGTTCCTTATGCGACCCCTACATAGGTCTTACTACAAAAAATCCGTGTATGGATGAAAAGAGCCTCGAAACCTGCAGGAGTACGTACGGTAGAGTTGAAAGTGCGACGTTATAAATACCACCTAAAAGACCAGTAGAACTTTACTCCAATCCAAGTCGGGTATACTCCCCGAAAACTAAAAAGACTTTTTGGACAACCACTCAATGTTGGCAGTTCAAGCCAGGTTATTACGGCTTTGTTTTGGGGAGATCCCTGATATAATTTTATCTTTATAATCATCAAAGCCTCTGGGCTTAGATGATAAAGATAAAAGTATAATTTTCACTGACCTTGTCTTTTTAACTTGAATATTACTAGAGAGCTTCTCCAGTGTGATCTCGCCGGTAACTCTGTCTATGATGAGCACACACTCCTTCGTGTAAGGCCTCTGGTTACCTTTAAAAACGGTCTGCGGGACACCAGCTCCATCTGTCGGTGAAAATAATATTGGTTTAGCTTTCTACGAGAAAATAGGATGAAATTGCTGTAATAGAATGAATACAATATCATTTTCCAGCCCTTGTCCCGTGTTATTTACAACGGGGTTGGCGCAACTCGTTTTTCGGGTTCCGTAACCAAAGTGTCAAACGGGACCCTATTACTGAGACTTCGCTGTCCATCCGTCTGTCACCAGGCTGTATCTCATAAACAGTGATAGTTGGCCAATTGAAATTTCTACAGATTATGTATTTCTGTTGCCGCTATAACAACAAATACTAAAAACAGAAAAAATAAAAATTTAAGGGGGCTCCCAGCCCCCTTAAATATTTATTTTAGTCTGTATTGACATTTCTACAGATTGTGTATTGCGGCAACAGAAATACACAATCTGTAGAAATTTCAACTGGCTAAGTATCACGGTTCATGAGATATAGGCTGGTGACAAACAGACAGACGGACGAACAGCGAAGTTTCAGTAATAGGGTCCCGTTTGACCCTTTGTGTAAGAAACCTTAAAAATATAACAATGTGAGGGAGAAAAGTGAGTGAAGAGAGATTAGAAGAAAACTTGTAATATCCTCTATGACAAGGGTACGAAGATGATGATGATGATAAAATGGATACAGCGTTGATTAAGACAGTGTTGAAAATTTGTCTGTTGGTAAATTTTTAATAATGGAGCTGCTACTACTTAAGGTGCGACGGCAAAGGTCTTTCTAAAGTATTGTTCAGTGGCCTAAGATCCAATCGAATAGATGACCTTTTAAGTTATTGTCTTTATTCTATTCTTCAATCATTTTCCTCATTTATGTTCAATTCAGACTCATTCAAACAATATAATGTTGTGAAAAAACCCGAATCGTTGTCGGGGAATCCCGAAATCCAGTGCCATGGTTTACCGATTTAACAAATTTTCAGAAATAAAGGATAATAACATTCATCACTGTTTACATTAGGGTTTAATCACACTTGTCGGCATCGCGAGATAAAATTATCTATTGATGTATTGAAAATGGCTATTTTGTATGAAGATTAATTACTACGCATAAATTCTCCATTCCACTTGGATTTTGTTTGATTATTGACGTATAATTTTAGCACTCGATTTTAAATGTTAAAGTTTTTTCAAACGTCAACGAAAGGATGCCTATTCAAGCAAAGGTATGACTAAAAGATGTTTATTACTAACGCATGCGAAGGGTTCTTAACTCAATTAATTGCAACTGATCTGCTTTGAGAGAGGAAGTGGGTAGCTGAAATCCACCATAGATATCTTCCCGGCAGGAATGCCAATTTCCTCACAAAGGATTATATTAGGTCTTTACCTATGAAATTGCCGTTTTATTTGAAAAAAGTTAAAGTATTTTTTTTTTCGAACTTATTTATTTCTTTTATTCAAAGTAATCACCCCTGCAATCAATGCATCTTTGCCAACGCTGTGGCAGTTTATGGATGCCCTTCTTGAAAAAATCAGCTGGACGGGAGACAACAAACTCTTCAAAGGCGTTTTGTACTGCCTCTCGGGAATTGAATTTTTTTCCCGCTAAAAAGTTGTCCAAATTTTGGAAAAAGTAATAGTCGGAAGGCGCAAGATCTGGTGAGTATGGCGGATGAGGGAGAGCTTCCAAACCCAACTCATGCAGCTTAGAGACGGTCTGTTGTGCAGTATGGGGCCGCGCGTTGTCGTGAAGTAGCAGTGGAGACGACCGATTGACCAAAGCTGGTTGCAGACGTGCGAGTTTCGCCATCATTGTGGTCAGTTCTTCAATGTACACATCTGCAGTAATGCTCTCGCCGTTTTGTAAAAAGCTATGATGAATCACACCAGCACTAGACCACCAAACAGTGACCATCACCTTTCTAGGGGTCATTTTTCGTTTTGCACATTGCTTTGGTACCGAACCAGGATCTAACCAACTTGCTGAGCGCTTTCGATTGTCAAAAAGAATCCATTTTTCGTCGCACGTAACAATTCGGTTCAAAATTCCTTCATTTCTGTGCCTGTTAAGCAGCGCAAGGCAAGTCTCGACGCGTACGTTGCGCTGGCGATCGTTAAGTTCGTGGGGCACCCATCTATCAAGCTTTTTTATCTTGCCAATCTGTCGCAAATGGACCAATATTGTTTTAATGCTAACATCAAAAGCTGCTGCCAGCTCAGCTGTAGATTGAGTTTCATCAGCTTCAACAATCACCTTTAATTCATCATTGTTGACCAAAGTTTCCGGACGACCACGAGGTTCATTTTTCAAGTCAAAATTCCCAGAACGGAACCGAGCAAACCAATAACGGGTTGTGCGTTCGTTTGTACAGTTCTCTCCGTAAACGTCGTTGATGTTACGGGTCGTTTGTGCCGCGTTGGTGCCACGACGGAACTCATATTCCATAATTACACGAAATTTCAAAGTATCCATTATGAGGAAAAATGTTGAAATGTAATGAAAATACAACGCTAATCAATAAACAAAAGACTGATTTTGTAAATAGAATGTCATATTTTTAAAACAAAATTAATTTGAATTTAGAACTCATAGCTAGTGGTGGTTAATATAACGTATAGCGCCAAAATATAGCGCGCTATTTGTACTCAACGTATAACATTTGTTATATCGGCTCGGGCTTCGCGCTATCATTATAACGTTTATTATAACTCGCGCCGCTCTCGCGCTGACCGCGACAGCGGGGCCAGAACAGGATAGCAATTATTAGCGTTTATTATTGTTATTGGGGAGGGGCTGCTTTTATGCTTTCGCGGTTGCACAACGACACGCTTTGCCTACGCTTTGCATGGTAGCATAGAGGCAGGCCTACCTTACTGCCTCCCTCAGAGGCAGTAGGGTGGCGGGGTCTTGAGGGGGAGCGCTACGGTCGTGTAGATCCTCAAGGCAAGTCTGGGGGATTCACCTTCACGAGGTTGCCACCCTGTTCTTGGTCTAATTCCATAAGAAATAGACGCAACAAAAACCACCAGGCGCTTTTTCGTACCTTACCTGAAAGCCAACATCCCAGGCCTAGGGTAATCCCTCACCCCACTCCCATGATCCTACGCCCAAACCCTCCCTCCTTTTTCCCCTTTTCTCCTTTCGGTCCATGAGGACGGGTAACCTCAACTCCAAAAAAGCCCACCCCAAAAACCAATAATGCAGAAAGGCAAAAATAATATTCCCCAGGTGGGTCCCGGCAACGCCGGGGAATCCCACACCGACTCGTCGGTCTGCCCTCACCGTAATCTGGGGGGGGGCACCAATCTGCCACTTAGTGCCGCGCCTTCTGCGCGGCCGGCCATAGCGCCAACAGCACAGGCTGCGGATCACGCGCCGACTCAATTGAAAACGGCTGCGACTTCTGCGCCGACTGACCCAAAGACGACTGCGACTTCTGCGTCAACGACACTGAATAACGCTACACCTCCCACGAATGCCTGGCAGCAGAGCATCGTGCGGAACAGTGTGACAAACAACCCCGACAATGACACTAACAATGCGAGACTCTCCAGCCTTAGCAACGAACTCCGCGCGCTGGCACTCCAGCGCGAGAAGATCGAGGCAAGGCTGAAAGACATAGGCTCTCTCGGGACGGGAAAGGAAGCGGAATCTGGCGGTTCTGGTTTCATCTCTGTGGACGAAGTACGTATGCTGAAAACAAAGCGCGGAAAGATCCGGAACAGAGAAAGAGAACTCAACAACCGTCTGCGCAGAACCCGCGAAGGCAATAGCCAGCGCGAAGCGCAAACGGTTAGTTGTAAGGGAGTACGCGACCAGCTACAGACACGCGAAGGGGTAACCCAGCGCGAAGAGCAGCCGGACGCGGAAACGAGCGGGCAGAGAACAGTACGCGAAGGGGAAACCCAGCGCGAGAAGTCACTGCCCGCACCAGGACCATCCGGAGGAAACGACCGGAACCGCACCGAGGTGACCCAAGACCGACCACGCACAAGACAGAGACGAGGCAAGCGGGCTGGGTTCTCGCGCGGGGTGACCCTGGCTCATAAAGGTCCGCCGAGCCCCTCAGAACCACAGCCCGGTCCAAGCGGCCGGGCAGCGGCAAAGAGGGACCGTCCGGACGATACGGCCTCGCCGAGTATGCTCCAGGGGGACGTCAAGCGCGTTAGAACCCAGACCGCTCAAGGGGAGCAGAGGACCTACGCGCGGGCCACACGGGATATTCCTGCGCGACTCGCCGTAGCGATCTGCCTCTTGCCTCCATCCCGAGACATGACGACTGAAGAGGCGGAGCACATCAAGCTCGGCCTTGAGGGCCTCATCATGGACACGTGTGCCGACCCCTCCCAAACCATCATCCCATCCTTCCGCGGGTACCCCAGGGTTGCGGATGGCACGGTTCACGTGTGGTGTGAGGACGACAACGCCCTGACTTGGCTGACCCAGAACGTGCCCAAATTGAGACTGCCGAACACTGACGCGACTATGACTGTTATGAAGCAGTCCGACGTACCGACCCGGGTCCGAGCAGCGCTCTTTGTACCCAGGTATAATGGGGACATAGCGCGGCTCCAGACCATTCTGACCCGACAGAACCCATGGTACACCGTCGGTAGGTGGTCATTGTACAGGACGACATCGGTCGGTGGAGATAACCACGGGACTTATTTGACCCTGGGTATCCCACCGGAAGAAGTTGAAAAGGTCTTGGAGAGGGAGCGGCGGGTGTCGTACCTTCTTGGGTCGATATACGTGCGCTTCTTCCCCAACACCCATCCCTCCGACACCCCGACAGTTACTGAACAGACAAAACCGGCACCGACTGAACTTGACGTGGCTATGACGCAGCTGGAGGAGGAAATGGCCAGAACGGCGATGGCTGATGCCAACGCTGTGAGGATGCCAACCTCACCGTCAAAGTGGACGGAGCAGCTGCTCTCATCGTCACCGACACCGAGTGAAGACCGGCACGGACTGACGGACGGGGGAGAGCTATCTGATGGATCCATCTCCTCCTAACTCCACCCCACCACCCCCCACATCCCGCCCCCTAAATATCATCCAGACCAACCTCCAGCACAGTCAGACGGCTACCGCTTGCCTACGCAGGGCACTGGAGATGGAACCCCGAACAATCGCACTTATCCAAGAGCCGTGGATCCGTAATAACAGAATATGCGGCCTCGGTAATATTGGAGGTAAGCTGATCCTCGACACTCAAGGCACAGACAAACCACGGACCTGTGCCTATATACCCAAAGATATTCCCACCACCACACTCACGCAATTATGTTCCAGAGACCTAACAGCCGTCAGGCTTAAAACCGACGGCGACGCGCCCGATATCGTCCTAGCCTCGGTATACATGCCAGGCGAGGATGCTGACTGCCCACCGAAAGAGATGGCCGACCTGGTAAGGTACTGCGAAGTAGCCAACCTGGATCTGATCATCTGCACGGACTCGAACGCCCATCACCCACTTTGGGGTTGCAACAAAGCCAACACTAGAGGTGAGGTACTATGCACATATCTGTTCTCCACTAACCTTAACATCGTAAACCGCGGCTCGGAACCCACTTGGGTCACATCTCGCGGACAGACGATAATTGACCTAACGTTGGCGTCGGATAACGCGATAAAACTTATCACTAACTGGCACGTATCAAACGAGCCTTCCTGCTCTGATCATAGAAGGATCCGCTTCTCACTAGTAGCTAACATAGATAAACCCGGACCCAGGCGTAACCCACGCCGTACCAATGTACCCGGCTACAAACGGCTGCTGGCCTCCCTACTAGTACAGCACCAAACGCCACAAACCCTAATGGACCCTAAACAACTAGAAGACACTGTAACGAAACTATCTGAACTTATTATCGAAGCCTACCACGCCTGCTGCAAGCTAAGAGATCCAAACACCAAGAGCAAGGGTAGCCCCTGGTGGAATGCGGAACTTAGTAAGCTCAGGCAAACCATGCGCAAACAATTCAACAGAGCTAAAAACTCCAGACTACCAGAAGACTGGGACTCATACAAGAAAACACAATACACCTTCAAGAAACAAGTCAGGAATGCCAGTAGGGCAGCCTGGCGGAAATTCTGCGAAGAAATTGAATCAAACAGTGAAGCCGCGCGTGTAAGGAAGATCTTATCTACTGATCAGGATCGCACCCTCGGCTCACTGAAAACCTCAGACAACACCTATACCAAGTCGGACCACGAAACAAGTAAAGTCCTTTTGGAAACCCACTTTCCAGACTGCAATCTCTCTGATGACAGAACCTGGGCAAGTGAGCCAAGGCACACACCAAATAACCAAGACTGGGCCAGAGCCTATACCATAGTAACTGCAGAGAGAATAAAATGGGCAATAAAGACTTTCAAACCATATAAATCCGCAGGCTTAGACGAAATCTTCCCAGCCCTGCTACAATGGGGAGTAGACGTCCTAACGCCATGGCTGACCGTCATCTTCCAAGCCTGCATAGCACAGAAATACATACCACTTGCATGGCGAGAGGTGAAAGTCATTTTCATCCCCAAACCAGGCAAACCCGATTACACACAACCCAAGGCGTACAGACCAATAAGTCTGACATCCTTCCTACTGAAAACTCTCGAGAGACTCTGTGATCGACATATCCGGGACGGACCTCTTCGGGAGCGGCCACTTCATAAACAACAACACGCGTATTCCACAGGAAAATCAACAGAATCTGCACTGCACAGTGTAATCTCCAAGATCGAATGTGCAGTGGATCACAAATGTTCTTCACTAGCTGTCTTCATTGATATAGAAGGCGCTTTTGACAAAACCATCTTCCATAGTATCAACGCAGCCCTCGAGGATCACGGTGTGGACTCGACCCTGCGTGGATGGATCACAAACATGCTCCGACTGAGGGCCGTACAAGTTACGGTAAACGACACCACTAGAGCCGTGGTAGCGAAGGGCTGCCCCCAAGGCGGTGTCCTCTCACCGCTACTATGGAACCTTGTAGTAGACAGCCTCATCAAACGTCTCAATAACAGAGGCTACTACACGGTGGGCTATGCTGACGACCTGACAATAATAATAAATGGAACACACGAAAACACACTATGCAATCTTATGCGCCAAGCCTTGAGGATAGTAGAAGACTGGTGCAAGGAATACAAACTAACAGTGAACCCTACCAAAACCGAACTCGTCCTCTTCACAAAGAAAAGGAAGCTGGCAACATTACAGCTACCAAGCTTCTTTGGAACCACACTAAGCCTATCAAGTGAAACCAAATACCTGGGTATCTTCTTGGACAAACAACTTAACTGGGCGAAACACACTGATTACATCACCACAAAAGCCAGTATAGCCCTATGGCAATGTAAAAGACTACTTGGAAGAAATTGGGGCATAAGCCCCAAAATCACCCACTGGCTATACACCACAGTTATCCGACCAATCATCACATACGGCTCCTTAGTTTGGTGGCCCAGGACCAATCTAAGTACGACACAAAAGGATCTCGAGAAACTACAAAGATTTGCTTGCGTAGCAATCACCGGTAGCATGAGAACTTCTCCCACTGCCGCCTTACAGGTGATGCTGGGGCTACCACCTCTACACCTCGTCGTAAGAGAGGAGGCAGCAAAAGCGACTTTCAGACTCGAAGCATCCGGCACCTTAAGTAACGATTCCAGAATTAAACACACACGCATCAGAATAGATGCAATCAAAGAACAGCCTATGATGGCATCTCCCATCGACAGAACCCTGAAGTCCCACTGTTTCCAAAAACACTACAACATCGTACTGACAGCGGAGTCGTGTGACTACTCAGGTACAAAAGAGCTAAGAATCTACACTGATGGATCAAAAACCGATGACGGGACAGGTTTCGGGGTGTTCTCCGACGACCTAAACATAAAAATATCCAAACCCCTTGGAATGCTCAACTCTGTTTACCAAGCTGAGTGTGTAGGTATAATCCAAGCGGCACACGCTATAGAGGCCAGGGAGGTTATGAATACCAATATTCGAATACTTTCCGACAGTGCCTCAGTTCTCCAATCCCTAAACAGGAATCAGATCACGTCGAGACTAATACTAGAATGCCATAATGCCCTAGAAAAAATCACGGTACTAACCCACAACACGGTAACACTACAATGGATCAAAGGACACAGTGGATCCCTGGGGAACGATGCGGCGGATGAACTTGCCAGAAGAGGATCCAGCACAAAACCCTACGGACCCGAACCCATTGTGCCCATTCCTTTCAAGCAGCTAAATAACTGGTTAAAGGATCACACTCGAACACAGGCCGAAAAATGGTGGACCTCGACACCAGGATGTAGGCAGTCCAAGGAAGCTATGCCGTCCCTTGACGCAAAGCTGACCAGGCGCCTTCTGCGTCTGGACAGGGATGGCCTGCGTCTGGTGGCGGGGACCATCACTGGACACTGCTCACTGAATAAACACTTCCATACTCTAGGAATCACCGACAGTCCCCTGTGCAGAGCATGCATGGATGCGGAGGAAACGGTGGCGCATGTGTTGCTTGAGTGCACCGGTGTCACCAAGATTCGCGAGGCGACCCTGGGAACACCAGGATCCCTTGCGGATGCCCTGAGTAGACCGGGAAGTGTGATCTGCTTCTGGAGGGAGGTGGGCTGGTTGGAGTAACGGCCACTATGGCTCACGCACAATGGTCCACTTAAGGGACTAAGTGCGGAAACCAAAACCCCATAAAGAAGAAGATTAGCGTTTATTAGTCTCGTCCTGCGTCGCGTTTTCTGTTAATACGCTATGTATGTTGTGATGTAAACACGACTCTCGCGAATCGCGATCTTTTTGTCATTTTAGTTGAAATGTGTAAATAATTAATAATTACGTATGTCATTGATCTTTTACGATGCATGAGATATTAATTTAATATCCATATTCTTTCGTGTACAGTGCAGCGCGTAGCGAGAAATAACATTCACCACGCGTCATTAGTTCATTACGTCCATTTAGCGCGTTGCCGAATAAAACGGTGATGTCTCCGCGTTTAGATTGCTGCCGAGTTATGTGATAGCGTGTTATAATGATAGCGTATAAAATAGCGCGCTATTTATTTTTAGTTTGTAGTCTACAGCGCGCGATTGCCTTACAGCGGATTTGAACATCACTACTCATAGCCAATCAAAACTTTTTTTTGTTTGAAAAAGTCTGTACTGCAATACGGCAATTTCATAGGTAAAGACCTATTATTATGTTTGTTAGTTGTTGAAGCATAGATAAGAGTGATAATTTTATTTCCGATAAAAGCAATTGTTCTCAAAATGGCTTTGCAATGAGCATGCTGTTACTAAACTGTACTAAATTAATCATGGAAACAATAGATTTTTGCAGATTAATTTTAAGAAAAACTTGGCGATAATCTCAAAGAATGCACACAAAATGCCAATAAAGGACTAAAATTAGACAAAACAATTTCAGTAGAAACTGAAATATAGGTGAAAAACTAGAAATAAACAGCAGTCAGCTGTTTCTTTGAGATTTATTGCTTTATTTCTGAAAACCAGATGAGTATACTATTAATGCTGATGTGTTTATTTGGTTGTAAGTGTATGGCGCTGCCCCATTTATCACGACTTCGGAATGATCCAGAAAAATTGCCGCAATTAAGTTCTAAATTTGGAAAGCTAGAAAAAAAATTTGCTATTTTTTCGACATTAAGATTCGGATGAGGAAATCCTTGTTTAAACTAGATAAGTAAAATTTCCAAGTCTTGTGTTACAAAACATCGCGCCTTGCAATCCTCAAGGGTTTAGGCAGAGGTCTACCAAAGAAGTACACCCACATGTCGCCAGTTATGTGTAGTAGATAGGGAGCGAGCCTTTTGCCACTAACCGCGCACAATTCCTGCTGGCTGCTACTGAGAAATTCCTGATGAAAAAACCCATAACCTTATTTGGAAATCGAATACAGGACCTCTGGGTCAGTTGTCGCGCTTGCGACCAGAAAGCAGTAATCTTGTGTTATTTGAACTATAATGCCATAGGAAGGTGGATGGACAGAAGCGTTATTCGTTAAGCGTTATATAGAGGATCAGACAAACTGGGAGTAATTGCGGGTCGGGTGCGGACACTGACAGATATTTCAGTAAACGTATTTGTTTAGAGGTGTTCACGTCCGGAGTCGCGTTCGCGATTTGTCCGTACCCATCAGATTAAATACAAATCGCACTTATCATCATCATCAGCCCAATAGACGTCCAGTGCTGGACATAGGCTTACCCCAAGTATCGGCACATTGACATTTTGGGGGGTTTTGCCATAATCGCCACGCTTGGCAGGCGGGTTGGCGATCGCAGTACGGTTCTTATAAAAGCACAGAGAACGCTGCTGCCCATTATCTGGCAAATACCTTAGTCGCCTCTTACGACACCCACGGGAAGATATGGGATGGTGCTATTCTTTACGTCCGACACCATACAAAATCGTACTTATGGTAATTTGAAAAGACCGTACTAATTGCGTTTGCAGAACGTTATTGGCGTTAAAAGTGTAAAGTTGGAACGATGCCATCATAGATGCTTTTCGAAGTCAATCGCAACGGTTCTGCACACCGGAGCGACAATATCGCTCATTTGCAATGAGGGATTGCAGCGACTAGACTTGTTTGGACCAAGGAGTGTACAATTTTCACAAGACAAATTCATCATCTGCCTAGCCTTTTCTCAACCATATTTCGGTTGGCTCCCAGTCTAACCGGGTGCAGCTGAATACCAGTTTTTTATATGGAGCGACTGCCTATCTGATCTCCACAACACATTTAGCACTGGGTAATATAATACCCCTTGGTAAGACTGGTTGTCAGACTTATGGGCCAAGAACTACCCGTAAAAACTGTCAAAGAACTACAAATGACAGCCGGGACCAACTGCATTAAATTAATAAGATAATACACACCCAAATGTGGCACAGTGACGGTCACTTGATTATTTGTTCCAACATCCACCGTTGCCATTTTGTTAACGTCAACTGACGCCGGCTTGAAGTCATCTGGAAAATGTTAACATCATGTCAATTGTTATGATAATGATGATGGTTTCAATACTTTTTGGGTGTGGTTATTATTTTTTCTGTATGAAATGTTATAGGGATAACATTCATCTTTTGTTTGGCTTTCTGCCAGTGTCCTTCGCTTATTATACAATCTTAATCAACATAAATTCACGCTTGACATTTTAAGGTCATTGACCTATAATTTTATGCCAGGTATTTTAGAACAAAGTATTATTCAAACATGGAATTGTTTGATTTAATAAGAAACCTACAAAGTCTTAGTCATAATGCTATTCACAACTTTTTTTTTAAACCATTGTAATTGTTCAATTAGTATCAACATGATTGAGTTTAAACATGAAAAACTGAATGAATTAAAATGAACAATGATAAGACATTAAATGAATTTGTAATTGCTGATCATGACATAGCTTTTTAGCAAACTAAAGCAGTAAAAAAAAAACCTGCGCCTATCTGGAAAAACCCACTGTAGATTTATGCAAATGATTTCTTAACTTCTTGCTTGAAATAAATGACAATTAAACGAAAAATAAGTTTGCAACAACATGCTTAATTCCCTTACTTTGATTTAGAGCATCAAATAGTTCTATAAAAATTGCTAATGAAGTAAATCTATAGCTTACAACTTGCCTTATAAACACGTTGACTGCCAGACAGTAGACACAATTGAAAATGTATTGTTTAAGGTCACTGGTGACCGGAGCGGCAGTAGAGGTGTTAAGTATTCTACTAAAACCTTTAAAGCCAACTATCCTCATAAAAATTGTATGCAAAGCCATTGAACCTTGATTGTCCAATTTTAAAACCTTGCAATATAATATTTCTTGGCCATTCTAACAAAAGATCAAAATTCTTATAGTACTTACATTTGATTGTGTGGTATTGAGATGCTTTGTTATTGGTGAAACTAGCTCCCAACTTTAACTCTCTGACATCGTAGTTCAGGCTGTGTTTATCGGCCATTATGACCCACTGGCTATGCCATAAATAGATTTGTTTCCTAGAACATAGAACACACATTCAAATAGTACTTTTTTTTTCTTCTTCTCCTTTCATAGGTCAAAGACTGCAAAGAGGTTGAATACCCTACCATGCAGTATCAACTATAAAGGTATTGTTTGTAAATTGTTACTGGCACTCTCATAATAACACATCTTTCTATAATAGTTGTGTGTATTGCTATTATGGCATACCTGTAAAGAATAATAAATAAAGTAATAGACTATAATTCATTGGTAAGTGGATGTAATAGCAAATTGAATTGAAAGTAAACAAAAAACTTTCATAAAATTATGCAATGCTTAGTTCAGTTAAATAGTTTGCACTATATTCTTATCACTGAATGTCACTTGAGATAACAATAGTGGTTAAGTCACTGAGGTATCTTGCATTCATTCATTAATGAAGTCGCAGTTCAAACCTTGAAGGTTTTGGTATAAGCCTTTCTCTTTTCTGTTTTATGCTAGGTCAAGTTTAAGAAATTATAAGTATGTGCTTTGATGTAACCCAATTATTTCTTTTGGGTTCACCCATCAGGGTAATTATATAGGCTGCCTTGATGACCTTATAAAATATACACAGTGTGGCATACAATATATCTAGTTTAAAGTTAGAAACTACTTTATAACATAGCTGGCTGTGCATACATTAAATAAACTACACTACTAGGCATGTATTTATCATGTAACTGCAATTATTGTGTGCCTACATGTGTACTTCCTAGAACTTTCTTTAGTATCTGTGTTTTCTATAAACTCGTCTACAAGATTTGTATACAATATTATGTGAATTGAGTATTTTAATGATATTTTATGTTTATCACAGATTTGATTGCACAATTTCTGTTATCTTGGTTATTTAAAAATTAATAAATTATTTGTGTAAAAGCTACTCAAACTAGCTGAATTAAATTATGCTACTTGAGACTTCCAAATGATTTAAAACACACTATGAAATACAACTGTATTCTCAGATTTCAAATAAAATATCAGTTAGAATATTTAATCTTTTTAGATTTTATTGAATATGCATGGCAGTGCTGTTTTGGTTATTTTAAAAATTTACCTTCATCATAACATAAATTATAAATACCTGTAATACAAGTAAATACACCGACACAGGTACCTATTATGCATACGTATCTCTACATTCACTAACACAGCTGACAAACTAGGTCTAAATTTTTTTTTTCGCCACAACACAGTTTATTTTATACATTAAAATAGTTAAAGTTGATCCCTTAAACAATAATATACTGCTTAAACAGCAAAAATATAAAGTTAATTGCAACATAAAGTCATAAAAGAAAGTTCAAATAGATAAAATATGGCAAACAATTTTAAAGACTGAATGATACCCTTACCTTCGATTGATTCTCCACCGATGCTATATCAAACCCAACTATGTTTTCGAAATAAATGTCATCGTCAGTACGATTTTTAAGCGCACTAATTAGATAATAATTTCATGGAGAAGGGCTCGCTAAAGTAATAAAATAGTCCAATAAGTTAGACATGGACTATTCCTTCGACCTAGTTCCCATGACGTTTAATTTAGAGATGGGGTTTTCAGGTTACTTATCAAATAGAGGAGTGCTATGTTACTATATTATTAACTCGAATACATCGATTAGTTGACTTTTATAGAAATTAACATTATTAAAATGAAAGATAAGAAAATTCGGTCCTGTGAATAGTAGTTACGACGACAGATTGAGTTCAATAAGTTTGAAACAGGCTTTAGCTAACAGCGACATATTTAAGCCTTGAAAATATTTGAATCGGCTTGCAGTCCTACTGGATACAGCTGAATACCAGTATTTAAAATGGAGCGACTACCTGTCTGACCTTCACAACCCAGTCAGTGCTGGGTAATACGACACCTGTAACGACTGACAAAAATCTACAAATGACAGCCGGGACCAACGGCCTAACGTGCTTTCCGAGACACGAAAAAAATTCGGTATGTAATGGGTGGTCAGCCCCTGTATTCACAAACGCTTCGATTCGATGTCAATCGACAAGTCGTATGTCTATCTTTTTTTGGCATTACGAAAGCGAGCGAGATAGATATAAGACTTGTCGATCAACATCAAATCGAAGCGTTTGTGAATACGGGGACGTCACCCATCTACGAATCAACCTAGGCTTAACCTATAGATCAATCTGAGTGGCTGTTTTTATTAGGCCACGAACTCCTCTAAAATCAATCAAGCTTGAAAAGGTTTGAGTTATTTTTCCCAATTTTAGATATATACAATTGCAAAAAAAAAGAAATTACAAAACTGAAAAAAAAAACATAACAACAGGGCAGATGTTAGCTCTAACTGCGTTCTATTAGGACGATGCCTAAGGATAGAATATAAACAAAGTACACAGATAGAAAATTGGAAGGAAAAAGTTCAAGTTATTTTCAGAAGTCTTTCCACCCGAGTATCCAAATCAGATTTTTAAGTTAGCAAAAAGTGTCGTTACTACTTTTGGTCTTAAAAAAGTGTCGTTGCAACTTTTGGTCTTAATTTTTTCCATCTAGCCGTCTTTCGCAACGCGCGATAAGAAACTTCGTTCCAAAAAAGTCAAGTGGAAAAATGCACTAAGTAGTGCGCACTTGACTAATCGCCTAATCACCGAATGAAAATTTTAGAGACTGTTTTTTATTATTGAAGAAAGAGTAAGGGTATTTACATTACTGACAAACCGTATTTTATTCTACTTCTAAAGGTGAACCAGTTTATTGCGGGCCCTTTATTTGAAACCAAAACCGTAAACACAAAAATCTATGGTATTCCAACTCTTGCAAAATGTCACTGTCAGTGTCAACTGTCAATGCCAGCCGGTTTTATTATTCAATGACACTTGAATTAGTGTTTGGATCTCTTTGAAAAATACTATTTTGTTGAATTCGTTGCTATAGCCGAAAGTGCCTAGAAACTAAACAACATGACAAAAAAGTCAATAAGTTTGGACGTTGATCCAACAATCATGGAGAAGAATATGAGAATTATACGAGTAAGTTTTAAATTAATCGCTGCTTACGCCCAGACAGAAGTGCCCAGAACAATCGACAACAAACTACATTTAATTGTATTTCTAAGATAGTGGTTAATTTAAATATCGTATAGCGTTTTAACTAACAAACTTATTTGTTGCAATGCAGGAGAACCCAGTTGAAGAAGAATTTAACAAGATTCTATCTAATGTAGAGACAGTTCCTTCGAAACTTGTGAAACCTACACCAGGTAATATATATTCCTAAATATTGTCAAGATGTTCACTAGATACAACGCAATTCAACCTTTCTTATATGCACAATATACTTTGAAGTCACACACATACCCCTAATAAATGACTAATTTCCATTTTTTGCAGGTTTCTGTGTAAAAACATTTACAAAGCCAGATAACAAGAAGGTTTTCGTAAATATATGCCTGACTGATGCCATCATTTGTCCGAGAGACATCACCAATGAAGAGCTCATGCAAATCCTCAGTTCTGAAGACCCATCCACTTACCGAGTGCCCATGAGCATTGGTGAAGGGAGAACTGAGCCTGATAAGTCTGGAGCCCCAGCTACAGTTTATGATGTTGCTATAAACCCAGAATTCTTCAAGAAGATTGAAAAGGATGATTTGTTTCAAACATTCTTCCTCACTGTCGTCTTTGAAGGCTTGCAAGACAAGTATCAGTTTGAAATAGACATGCAAAAGTACACCATTCTGAAAAATAGGAAGTCGATTGGTACTTTGCAGTGTCATAGGATTCAAATACGAGGAATAAAGACTGGAACAGGGAATGAGGTGAAAGCTCCTCTGATTGAGGAGTTGGATGATAAGGGGGCTGTCCAGAAGCCTAGTCTTCCAGCAGCTGTGAAGAAGGAACTGGAGTATAGACTGAGGCGAGAACCACCCACTGGAGAGATTGAATACTTGCTGGCTGAATTTAAGATACCTTCTTCTGTAAGTATTGATTTAATTACTATGGATATCTTGTACAAAAAAAAAAACATCTCGCTTATTTAGAAAGGAGGTTTTAGACAATCTAGGTCTAAAGAGGCCACATTGAGCAATTGATTTCACAGTGAATCATTTTCCCATTTCCTCTTTGTTTAATTTATGAAAATAAATCTTTGTGAACCGTATTTTACAGGTAAATCTAAAAGATCTGAACTTGGAGGTAGGTGAAGATCGCCTAGTTCTGGACTCGAAAGGAAACTTTGAACTGGTGGATTTCTTCCTGCCATGCAGTGTGGATCAGGATGTGATTGACGCTCAGCTGAATAGGAATGTTGATGTAAGTTGCCTATATTTTATAAACCACTTTTTTTTTGACCTGATCTCTCCTACTTCCCCCATTCCTTCTATTCGTACCATATTGTGATTCTTAAGTTGTTGTATTAACCTAGTTATTTAGCTATCATTCTTGCGTGTACCGTAACGTAGATCTACAATCGAAAATAAGTTACTGTAGTCTACCGGAGCGTATATCGCGTAATTATTTAAACGCACTGCGCCGTCGCGTTCTATTTTACGCGGCAGACAATGCATTCGGAGATTGATTGGCTATGTTTCTAATTAGGTTATTTTGGTAACCAATAATTTTTGAGAAATTAGAATATGCTTAGGTACTTTATGGGGAAAGCCCTAAAGTAGTAAAATCCAGGCAACTGGTACTGTTGGAAGCGGACCCCAAAATAGTTGGGAAAAGGCTAGGCGGATGATGGTATACATGATGAATTTTTCAAGTGGGCGTGGATGGCAAATCCAAAACTATTATTAGGAATATCGAAAAACACTCAAAGAACTTTCGAGCCCGATTTTGACGATAACGAAAACTGTATCCTTACATTAAAAAAAAAAACAATATTCCTAACCAGGAACAGAATCAAACGATTTTGAAAAAACACTTTATTATTATACCATTCGATAGTGTCGCCGTTGCCGTATATCATTACTTCCCAGAATTTCATCCTCAGTAGCGACACTATCGAATCGAATAATAATACAGTGTTTTTTTTCTCAAAATCAACGGTTCGATTCCTGGCTAGAAAAATTAATTTAAAAAATCGAATGCTGCAGTTTTAGTTTTCGTCAAATTCGAGCTCGAGACTCCTTTGAGTGTTTTTCGATATTCCTCAGTTTCGGATTTGGCCATCCACACCCACGTGAAAAATTCATCCTGTGTACTGTGGGTATTATTTACATCTCTTCAATTCTTTTTGGGTTTCAGATGCTGTTTGTGAAGATGCCAGCAATTCAATAGGTTATAATATTTTAATTTGATCTTGAAGTTTAAATAAATAATACTAAGACTGCAGTATGACATTTTATTGATGGTTAAGGCAATTAGTATGGAAAATAAAATTAGATAACCATGTCTTTGACTAACCCTATCATAGGAAACTGTGATTTCATAAATACAAGGTGTTTTGCATCCTCATCAAAATTCAGGAGGTTGTCACAAAAGGCATAAATAATCAATTTAAATTACAGTACCTAGTTAATTATTAATAAATGCTGCTTTTTTTGTTAAGTTTGTCAGTATTTCAGAAAAACCCTCTTAACCTCGTTTAGGGAATAAGAAATTATTGAATAAACTTAAAGAAATTAAATAATATTGAGCCACCCTTAAAACACGGGTGGTACAAACTTACCGATTTCCGTAAAAAAAAATGAGTACCTATTTTATTATTGATTCGGGTCGAGAATCATTAGCATAGTTACCTCCTTGAATTTGACGAGGATACAAAACAACAGCTTGTATAATTATAAACATTGTAATTGGGTACATATATCACATTTTTGTACTAATTTTGTGGCACAGTATAAATAAAAGGCACTACAGATTTTTTTATAATACACTAGTTTTTCTAAGAATAATTTATATTAGCGTAATATCACAAATGGCAATACCTCCTAATCAAATAACATAATTATTTACGGTGTAACAAACAAATGAGATTTTAAGAGATTGCAAATAATATACAGTAAATACGAAATCATTTCTTTTCAGACAATTGACAATGTTAAGATTATAATAATTCATCAGATCATAAGTAAATGCAGTTACTATAAAAGAAATAAAGAATAAAAAATTAGAACCTACTCATTTAAATTATTATAATAGGTAACAATAAGAACTGCCATATTAAACTATCTAATCATAAATTAGTATGCGAATTGTGATGTAGAGTCATAAGCCTCAATATTAATCCCCTAATTTAATCTAATTATGTACTATGGTTTAGCGAATCGCCAATAATCTATCGCGGTCATAAATAGTGGGAGTAGGTCGATACGACACTGCATAAGGGTTGAACCTCATAATATCAGCACGGAATCGCACTATTCGATTCTCCTATCCTTTTCTGACACTCAGAACCGTCATTTGCTAGAGCGAGAAAGTGCTATAGCACGCGGCAGCATCGACGATGTGCGTGACAACATGCTGTTTCTCGCTCTAGACATCTTGTCATGACGGGTCTTCTGTCTTCCATCCTTATCGCACGTTTTATGACCACAACACAGTTACAAGCACCAAGCACCTATAACTCACCAAGATTCAAGAGAGATTTTTTTATCTTTGAGGTACAAACATTTCAAAATTTTATATAGATGCCTATGTTCGTATTAACAACAATTAAAATTATAAAAACAGCAGAAAGTCATTTTTAAAAGTTCCTAGTAGTATAGATATTGGTGATCGTGACTTTTACAAGTCCTGGCGATTAGTAGAATTCTCATTTTCATCTTTCCAGTTGGTACATATTCAAGCCTTGACGGATACTTGCAGAGAGTTTAGGTAAATGGTTATGGTTTAGAGAAAACCACGATCTACAATACTGGCCAAATGAAAATAAGCTTACAGAGATTCAACTAAAACTCGTCATGTTTTATATCAAAACTTTTCCGTACACTAGGCTCGATTCCCGCTAGGAGACTCTCATCATACCTCCTCAAAAGAGGTTTTATTTCCTCTAACATAGTCTCATAGTCCCTCACTTGTATGTTGATCACTGTGCTAAATCTTTGGCGTTGGTTCCTGTTGAGGTATAGTTTTAAAGAGGGGTAGCTCATGATCTGTTCGTGTTGGCAGACGCCACGTTCGGTTACGCAGTTCACTTTGCCCAGTTGGACTGCGTTGTTTAGTAACTGTGAAAGAAGAAAGTTAGGTTGATGAATAAATTTTTAAACTTTGGGCGATGTTAATTGCGTCTAGCACCACGTGAGCACGCCACTTGTAATCTTTCCCGGTTGTTGTCCATAAGGTTCAATTCAGACAGAAAAGAAAAATGCGCTAAATTAACTGGCTGCATTGAAAACAGGACCGTATTACCATTGTTTAAAGGCGCGCGACTGAGTCGCTTGCAAGCGCGAGACGACGCTTGATGCCTGCGTCGATATTCATACAATTATCTACTTTACACAATGGTTATACGGTACTGTTTTCAATACAGCCAGTAAATTGCTCGTCCAGTTTTCGTTTGTTTTCTCCGCAATCGCTGTGGCAAGTCTCGCTTGTCCGTGGAGCTCGCGGCCAAGATGTCAAGAGTATTAATTAATTACTAATACTTACAATGCCCGCTACTGCGAAATCAGAAAACTTTTCGTAGCAGCTATAACATCTTGGGGAGTGGAAGTACACCAGCCAGGGCTTCTTGGTTCTGTAAAAGAGTAAGTTAGTTAAAAAAAACACGTTCTTTTGCGTGAAGACCTAGCTAGGCCATCAATTTTCAAACTTGATTCCTGAATTTTCTAAAATGCACCCATCTCTGCTTGTCTGTCCATAACCCAAAGTCTTTACATTTGTGTGCTTAAATTAATTTAAATAAATAAATAGGCCATGATAGTTGTTTCGCAAGATTCCATTTTAACTTTCTAACAAGTGAATCAACAAGTAAGTGAAGTAACGAGGGACTTCACTGGCCACGTCTGCCGCATGCCCAGTGTGCTGTGGGCCAAAATAAACTTTCTGGTGGAGTCCTGACAGCCAGAAGGTGTCGCGGCAGACCTCGTAGAAGACGGCGGGACGAGCTGGACAAGACGAGTGGTCCACATTGGTCCTGGATCTAAATAACTGGAAGTCACGGGTAGAGTCCTTTGCCCAGCATTTGGATGACGCAGGCTAACAGGATCAGTAACAAGTGCATCTAATTAAAAGTTTGTTACATTACCCGGTCGGGTTCAATTCCTCAGCAATGACTTGCTTGGAGAACGTCTGCCAGTTGAGCTTCTGCACCGAGTCGTCAATGAAGCCGAATGCCCACTCCAATATGTACGGCGCTTGTGATAGGTGCTGGAGATTAATACTGGAAAAAAGGTACGGTTAAATAATAGATTGAAAACGATGTCCGTGTTTAGAAAGATTTATTCACCACCAGATGCATCCAACACCAGTGGTGGGAGATGTGAAAAAAAGTTGCAACTTCCACCACTGGTGGCAGACAGGACGTAAAATTGTAAATTAATCAATATTGATTTCTTGATGTTCTGTATGGTGTCGGACGAAAAGAATAGCACCATCCCATATCTTCCCGTGGGTGTCGTAAGAGTCTACTACAGGATTTGTCAGAGAATGGGCAGCAGCGTTCTCTGTGCTTTTGTAACAACCGTACTGCGATCGCCAACCCGCCTGCCAAGCGTGGCGATTATGGTAAACCCCCCCCCTGCTTGGCGGAGGCCTAAGACCAGCAGTGGACGTCTTTTGGGCTGAAATGATGATGATGATTCTTTGATATAGATAAAACAATTTATATTTGTATAGTGTACCGATTTAGTCACCGGCAATCACCAAAGAAGAGATCAGATTAGTAGAAAACAAACTTTTTATACATGCATAGTAACAGTCTGTCTACTGAATTTGAATTGTTTTATGAATTTTCACGCTATAGAGGGCGCCAAACTAGTGGCTCAGTTCTGGGCCGTCACAATTTGTATTGCCATCGTCACGCTAAGAAGAAGATCAATTTTCATAGTGACAGTTTAGTATGTCGGGTAGAATCACCTTGTATCTGTCTGTCTGGTTGATCTTCTAAGGACAAGAAAATATTGGCACAGGAACTGGCCCGTTTTCATCCTCTCGATATAACCGCGTTTACGACACAAAAGATTTGGATACGGTCGAAATTTTCGTCAGGAAACCAGCTTACCGGGCCTAGAACTAATAAAAGACTACCTCAGATAGTCCTTCAAAGGTTGCTTATGATACCAACCTGTAGTGCTGCCCAGAAGCAATAGGATAGAGCCGCGCAGTGGCTGAGCGGATGTTAGCGCAAAACCCTGTTGGGTTATTCGCGCAGTTCAGAATGCCCACACGGACGAAATCTAGCGGCCGGAGCTGGAAATGTTGACACAGTTTAAACATAACATATCATATCAACACGCCTGTAACCCCCAAAGGTTTTGGAAGGAGTGTATTTAATACACACTACACTTATCAATATATTTGCCATATTTATTATTTGTTTTGAGTTTCCGATATTTTGGCGCTGTTGCAAACGCCATGATCACGGATAAACTGTAGTTGTTAGCAGACAAATCGGTCTACCCTCTTTCTTGTTCGTTTTCGTACTTTTTCGAGTTTTAGACAGTTGAAACACTGGTTTCCAGAGTCTTGACAATTGAAATCCATCCTCCAGGTTGAAGTTCTTATATTTAGTAATTTCAATAGCTTCTCCAGAGGAATCGTGTTGTGAGTGACAGTGGTAGTGGTACGGAGCGCAAAAAAAATTAACATGTCAGTTTAGAAACTTATATCACACTTAGTTAGGGGGCGAGCCTAGTATTTTAATTACCATTAGATATCGATTGACGACTGCGACCTCGTTGGTCTAGTGGCCGCAAGCACGACAGCTGATCATTAGATCCTGGTTTCGAGTCCCAGATCGGGCAGTGTTATTGGGTTTTTCCATCAGAAATTTCTCAGTAGCAGCCACGGAGTCTGGATTTGTGCCCGGTTGATGGCAAAAGGCTCGCCCCTATTACATATATTATTATTTGGAATTATTACATGGAACTTTAACATAACTGACGAAATGAGGGTGTACTTATAGGTACCCCTCTGCCTTACCCTTTGAGGGTTACAGGCGTGATGTTCTGATGTTTATTATCACGTTTGAGAAATACCAGTAAAATATTATTAGCTAAATGTATCGTAAATTATAAAGTCCACATGAACAAGGATATTTTGAATCATATCATAATTTGGGTAGACTAACTTTGTCCATTAACTTATCCAGTGAGTGGGTTGTGAAGGTCAGATAGGCAGTCGCTCCTATTTCGAGGACATGTTTAGGTGTGTAAAGTTCTTCATTCCCCATAGAAAAGGGAAGGATCCTCCGACCAGACGGATGTTGTGTCTGGTGGGCTACTGCCCGACAGTTTTTTTTCTTATTGTTTAGTTAACGTGATCTTTCCCACTCCTGGGCAAAGGCCTCCCCCCATTCCTTACACTTTTCTCTGTTTTTTGCCTCTTCTCGCCAAATAACGAGAAAGCTGTCCAAGGCGCCATCTTCTCGGTCTGCCGCGACCCCGGCTTTTTCTTTAACTTTAACAACGCGATTTAGGATACTGATGTTAGTTCTTCATTTGTGTTATAGATGACGCTGTAGTTTTTTGTGCTATGTTGCTGTAGTACTTTTTGTAGTTCCGCTACACATGTAACAAGTTTTCAACTGAAGTTATTGCGGGTGGGTGTTTATGAGCAGAAAAATCGGTCTACCCTCTTTCGTGTTCATTTTTTGCGCTCTATACCACTACCGCTACTAGTAGAGGGTAGACCGATTCATTTGTCTGATCATAAACACCCACCCGCAATAATTTCAGTTTATCCGTGATCATGGCGTTTGCAACAGCGCCGAAATATCGGGAACTAATAATAAACAATAAATAAAATAACAATGTTATTGATAGCACATGCAACAGTATGATATGTTACCTTCTTAGCGACGATCATCCACTCGTACGCCAGGTCGTTACAGAAGCTGCCGCAGTGTGCCGGCAGGTAGGCCACTAGCCACGTATGCTCCCGAGATGACGCGTCCAGGATCTCGAGAACTTGTTTCTCGTCCAATTCTAAATCTGTTTGGATTTCAAAAATAATAAATATTTTCACTCACAAAATAGACCACAATACACTCTTGTTAATTACTAGCAACACTATTGTTTGGCCAAATAATAGGGGATGATATTTATTGTAAAAAAAGTAAACTTTGGTTACTGGCACTTAGGAAGGTTATTAAACGTAAGCATTGTTTGCTACCCACCCCCACTGTCTTTTATCATATCAATAAAGTCGAGCAGTTGGTTCTCGTAGTCGCGTCCGTTGTAAGCGTTGCGCTTGGCTCCGTGCTGAACGATGATCACTGGTTGGTTGTAGGCCACTTGCCGACAGTACTGGTCTGTGGTCGCTGTGCAGGCTAGTATGCCGAACTGTGGGGGAATTTTAAAATTAATTAAAGTTCTAATAGTTGATTTATAATGTAGGCTGGCGACCTGCTTCTGCTTCGCACGGGTACAGCTTGATAAAGTCTGAGTTTTGTGACATCTCGGTCCCGGTTTTTAGGACCGCTGCTTCCACAAACGTTATCGTATACTGTTCGTTCTTTACATAAAATAATCATTACATTCGTGTTGGTTGATATGTGTATCAAACAAGGTAGTGCTCGAGAAAAAAGAATTTGAATCCTTCAGTTAAATTTCAAACTTTTGCAGAACATAATATAGGGTGCACTATTTCCAGCATTCGTACTTAAAATATCACTGTGAGTGAGAATCTTTTCATAAAAATGGCTTACATTAACATTTTCGTCCACGTTATATTCTAAGCTGGCTCTTGTAAATGGATCGGCGATGTGGTCCCATGTTGTCTTAGATGGCGCCACTAGTAGCACCCAAACACCCGAGTCCCCTGAAATTGAAAAATATAATCCTAAAATTCTAGAAAAGAAAATACTGATTCAGTGAATGAAAAGTATATGATAAAGTAACGGTGCATAGATACAGTGGAGAGGAAATATGTTTGTGCCAACCCCAAGTAAAATGGGTGGATAGCAGAGACCAGATAGAGACTCCTGCTGACTGCTTCGGCCGTATGATACGCCCAGTTTGCTTCTAGATATGTATGTTTTTCATGCTAATTCTGTAATTAGCATGCACTTTACCTTGACTTCGCTAAGTAAAATTAGCATTTCACATGAATGGACCTTACTGCTTCACAATTAATATTCATATTCCCTTAAGTTAGCGTTCCATACAAATATAAACCTTATTATTTTTTCGCAATCAACAGGTTTTTGCAAATACATTGTAGAGGCCTTCTCTTAAGTATGGAGATACCTGTAACAGAAGACCTCCCTCTTCCATACTTATGTGCAAAAATATTACAAGCCTGTTAATAACATAATTAAAAAAAAGGGAAAAAAACATTAAAAATAAAATGACAAAAACTTAGACTAGAGAATTTAAAATTATGTGTGTTTGTGTGAGTGTATAAATGTGTGTGTCTGTAAAAGTGTGTGCGTGTGTGTGTGAGAGAGAGAGAGTAAATGGAATCCAAAAGCATATTATCCGTTTGAAGCATCTGGTACACATTCGTTTACTAATTTTTCGGCGATTAACATTTAATTGCTTGTGTAAAGCGAGTTTCTTATGGGTATACGTTTACATTATATATCCTAACGTAGAAGTGCCTCAGTTTCTTCATATGTAAGGGTCTTTAGCCATGCAGTCAGGTTCTTACATTCGTGACGCAATCCTTGGTATATAGCAAGTTCTTTGTTAATGGCATTGTAAATAAAAGTAGCTTGGGCAACATATTGTCGTCTTGTGAATGCAGTACGAAGCCTAACCCTAGTTATACAATCGTGACCTCTTCTTTTCCTTAAAATGCTAGGATCAAATACAACTGCTTTGTGCATTTTTAGGGTAGAGGTCAGAATGTATAACTTCCTTACAGATAATAAATAAGGTCACATAGTTTGTAAAGCGCTTGTGTAGAAAAACGATATGGTTTAAAATAAATAGTTTTGAGATGTTGAGATCTTTCTACATCTAGAGATTTTGTTTTAGACGCACCCCCCCAGATAGTAATGCAATATGTTAGTACAGATTGGGCTAGAGCAGTGTATATTTGTGTAATAAGCGTCGCTGATACAACATGTCTTAACACTTTGAAAATCCAGACTAATTTTCTTAAGCGGTCACTAACCAATTCAACGTGATAATGCCAAGAGAGTCGCTGATTAAGTAAAATACCAAGGTATTTCGTTTTCTCTAACTTTTCGATAGTCGGACAAGCGCAATTTGTGCCTTGGATATTGTGACAATGGTGTATTTTAACACTGAAATTTCTATCAAGTTGGGTTCTATTACTTAAAGAGAAACACATATAGATAGTCTTCTGGCTATTCAGCGTAAGCAAGTTGGTTCTTAGCCAGGAATCAACTCTCGAAAGTCCAGCCTCCGTATCCCTGCGCACAGTATCCCATTTATCACCTACAAAGACCAGTGCAGTGTCATCGGCATAAGAGAAGACCCGAGCACCACCTGCCTCCAACACACATAGGCCATTGATGTAAATTAAAAACAAGGTGGGCCCGAGGACACTCCCTTCCGCTCCGCCCAGAGCGGGAGAAGTCATTTGATGATTTCCCATCCTAAAAAATAATAAAAAAAGGTGGGCCCGCGGACGCTCCCCTGTGGTACACCGAATGTGATATCAGTGTCTCTGCTTGTGTGTTGACTAATTCTAACTTTTTGTGTTCGATGTGTTAAATAGCTTTTGAATAGTTTCAGGGGTGTTCCTCTTATTTCTATGTTCTCGAGCTTACGTACAAGAATGGGAACAGAGACGGTGTCAAAAGCCATTTTTAGGTCAAGAAAAACTGAGAGGCATTTCTTTCCACGATCAAGGTTTTCAGTAATAAGAGATGTTATTGCTGTTACTGCATCTTCAGTTGATTTGCCCTGCCTGAACCCATACTGTGTATCACATAAAATTTCATATTTATTAAGGAAGTCTAGTAATTGTTTATTTAGTCGTTTTTCTAATAGTTTTGATAAAACAGGTAATACGGATATTGGCCTGTAGTTACTATAATCATCTCTGGGCCAATTCTTGTACACAGGCGTAATAGTGGACTTTTTTAAGAGTTTGGGGAAGATACCTGTTTTAAAACACAAGTTTGCCAGATGAACAATAATTGGAAGTATTTCGTGCCTTGGTAATTTGATAAAACTTGTTGGAATGTTTCATGAATCCAGCCAGAAGCACTACTCGATTTTAAATTCATAAGTAAGTAGTGTACTTCGTCTAAGTCCGTATCCAAGAGAACAAATGAGGTCAATTGAGTATTATTTGCTCCTAAGTCAGCCGTGGGATCGTAGCCTATGACCGGTAAGATTTTTTCTGGTAGTTGTTTACCAATTCCCGAAAAATATTCATTAACATGATTTCGGCATTTGGCGACGCCATTACTCCTAAAAGTTTAGTGTTATCTGTGTTAGATTGCTTCATGTGTTATATTTTTAATGTTCGTCGAAAGTCTTTTACTGTTCGTAGTAGAATTTTCTAATTGTTTCTTCTCGTACTTGCACTTCAGTTTTTTAATTAATCGATTACAAAAATTTCGATATCTTTTATAACTTTGTATTCCCGTATTATAAAGTTCATATTCGTACGTTAAGCAAATTTTTACGCTAGCTACTTACCACCTTCGAATATCCTTTGGAAGTCAGACGTAGACAACGTATGCAGGTTGAGAGCTTCAGAGGCAAACTGTATGAAGTCTTTAACGTTGACATTGGGCGGCGCGCGCTGGTACCCGCCGCCGCGCTTGAGTGCGGCCCACGCCGGGGGAGACTCTACGTGCAGGGAGGCACAGAGCTCGGGCCATCGGTCGCAGTCGATCTCGCCTGGAAGGAAATTATATTTTAGGTGTTTTGTCATCATCATCTGTCTAGTTTCAACTATGTTGGGGTCGGCTTCCATTCTCCATGGATGGAGTTGAATGCCAGTATTTTACACGGAGGTCAGATAGGCAGTCACTGGGTAATACGATACCACTTGGTAACACTGGTTGTCTGACTTTTAAATATGCGTAACGACTGTCGAAGATCTACTTATGATAGCCGGAACCAACAGCTTAACGTGCTTTCCAAGGCACGCAGGAAACTCGGTATGTAATGGATTCTCTGTCACCCATTCGGAGACGAACCTAGGCAGGCGCGGCTTAACCTGAAGATAAACGGGAAGCCACTCCGGACACAAATCAATACTGAGAAGCAATCCCAAGACGATGATGCGACTACAAGGCTTATAGACAGTTCTTAATGGTTTCTCTCAGTAATGAAAAACACATACAATATAAATTGGGCCTCGTTGCGTTGTCAAGAGAAATGCGCGCGCGACATCTGTGCGTTTGCGCGAGTGCCGTCGCTCCGCAAGTCGCCTCGCGCACACTCGGGGGATGCTCTAATAACGTCTTTCATTTGTCTTTGATGTGAAACATCTATATGCGAGACTAGGCAGTAAAATCGACTTGTATAACAAGAAATGGTGTTCCGGCCCCACCCCTTTGCCACGTAAAATTAAACATTTCCCATTAAAATAAAGTTTGCTTTGGATTGGTTGTTGATCTTGTTTTGTTTTTGAAAGTTCCACTTAAATTTTTTCTTTTACTCCATATTTTGTTATAGGTTTTTTTTAAATGATTAATTCTATTAAAAAAGGTAGATGTTTCACATATGTCGGGCGTCCCGTGACGGTCAACTTTTTTTTGGAGAATGTAGCTAGCTGTCAAGTGGTTCAATGTACCGCCATTGGACCTACTGACAGTTATGTGTGTAGTTAGTCTAAGAATACAAGTAACAGCTTACCAAAGTTAATTTTAGGGAATGCAACAATCATCTGATGCAGCTGCAATCTATTCTCTCCTTTTTTCGAGAAAAATAAAACCCACGTCGTTTCGGAACCTGTACGTAAACTATTCCTTATTTCCTGTAAATAAATAATAAACTATTTTTTACACAATACAATGTTATAAGGTTCTAGGTGCGTTCGCATTGGCGAAAAATTACTAACATGTTGTTAAAATATATTTTAGTCTCTCTATCTCTTTTAGTTGAAATCTTTATCTCATCAAACCAACATGTTTTTTTTTTGTGTAGTAATCTTTCCAATACACATATTCTTACACATAGTAAGCAAATCAACTTAGGTATACTTGCTTCAACGCATGATATACGCGTTAACCTGTACTCTAGTGTTTTTCCCATTTAATAACCCAAATAAAACCTTATAATATAATATGGTTAACCTTTTCGGTCCCTGGATAAAACACTATTATTGTGGATCCAAAGCACTTTGCAATCTCTTACCTTTAATTCCTCTGGTCCAATAAGTTGTATCTTAGGCAGAGCTTCAACTATTTCCTGCAATATTTCTTTCTCGTCTGTGCTCTCTATTTCTCTCTTGATATCCTTGTACTTGAATACGACAGTCGTGTAGTCATCGCTGGCCAGTTTACTGCGAAGATCGTCGTCTTCCACCAATGCTACAGTTACTACATCTTTCTGGAAGAAAGATAGAAGAAAATTAAAAAAAGAATATTATGGTTGGTAACACTGGTTGTCAGATTTTCGGGCCACTAACTACCTGTAACGACTTTCAACGATCTACAAATAACAACCGGGACTTAACGTGCTTTCCGAGGCAAGGAGGAAACTCAGTACGTAATAAGTGGTCACCCATCTACGGACCACCGCGGCTTAACCTAAAGATTGACCCGAGTGGCTGTTATTATTTAGCCACGAGCTCGTCACTCCCCCCTGTTCCTCACAAAATGACTAAATATAAAAATCAATTGTGGTTCGTGGGTCTCGTTAAAACTCGAGAACGGCTGGGCCGATTTGGCTGATTTTGGTTTTGAAATGTTTGTCGTAGTCCCAGGAAGGTTTAAAAGGTGAGAAAGGTAGGTAGGTGGGAATGGTAGGTGGGAATGGTAGGTAGGTAGGTAAGTAGAGTAGGTAGGTAAGTAGGGTAGGTAGGTAGTAAAAAGGGCATTGCAACGCTACAGCTAGTTTATAATAAAATGATTGTAATAAGTACAAACCAAATGGAAAGCAATCCTTGTGAGTGCATTCTTGGCAATCCTATTGGCTCCTAGCACATAAGCCATGGGTTTGTCCGTGCTCCTCAACTGTGCGATAGTAGGCACATGAATGGCAGTGCGGAGGAACATCATCACGAACTCGTCCAGAGCATCCAGGGTTCGCTCCCCGCTGTGATAAACGAAGTTGCCGTTTTTACCCTGTCAATGAATTAAGAAAAAAACAGGTTAAACAAAGAATTAAAATGAATATAATCATGAAAATTTACTATTAGGTGTGTGTTTTGTTATAAAATAAACATAGTCTAAAGTTATAGGATATTATACAGGATAGTCTAAAGTTATAGGATATTATACAGGGTGATTTGTGATTTATTCTGTATAACGTATAAACACTGTATAAAGTTACAGAGGAATAAATCTGTTATAAAGATTGTTCCATATTTATTATGCTTTGTTAATTTTGTGGTCTAAAGTGCGATTGCTAGGCATGAGAGCCTGGGTTTGATTGCCAGGTTGGACAAAGGGTTATTGGGTTTTTTCTGTTGATATTAATAGGCTCGCCCCCTATCACATGGAACTTAAACACATCTGGCGAAATGTGGGTGTAATATTAGGTAAAGTTTAAGGCAGACGCCTTAAACTTCGGGATTACATTATGTTTCTAAACTACTATGCCTGTTGAACCAATTAGTACACGACTACGTCAAATAAGTGCATTCCGGCTTTAATAATGTTTGAAGAAATAATAACAGGGTAATTGCCTGGTAATATAACATTCTGGTGGCAGTCTGTAGTGTCTGCCTCCCCTCATAGAAAAATGGCGTGAGTGTAGGTATTAATAATGTTGGTACATCGTGGACAACGACGCACAAATAGTTACCATGTATTAAGTATACCATTCTGAACCGGTATTCCCGTTGTCCCCGTAGGCCATGTCCCCGTTAAAGGGGACAAAGGGAATTTAATAAAAATATTAAAATTAGTTCCCGTTGTCCCCGTACGCTGTCCCCGTTACATTGGTAATTGAATTTTTTCCTATAAAAATGTGCAATACCCGTAACACAGGTATTGTATGCCTATTTTGGGCACCAGTCTCTCACAAATGTTTACCTGTGTCTTAGATTAAATAATTCCTGTTCACATGTTTGTTATCAGAAAATAAATTTATTTATTATTTACCTGGAAAAATGGTGTGGAAAAATGTATAGCACAGTAGATTTATGAGCGGACTGTATAAAAAAACCTTGTAGATGTAGTTACTTTTAAAAAGTTAAACTTACATTAGGGTAGAAGAGTAGTGTAGGATAGCTGCCTATCCTCATATTATTGTAACAAAATGAGTTGTGATATTTACAGTTGACAGCACCAACTTTTACCTGAAATTGAAGTAAATAAATTATTTACAGAAGGTATAATGAATCCATATTTAACTTTCATAATAACGCGATACCTATTTTGGGTACTTATAGTATATAAGTGATTTAGAAAAATAAACGTAAAAAAGATTTTTATAAAAACCAGCTGTTTTAAAATTAACAAACTTTGAAGTAAATGAAAACGAAGAAGAATAGTTTTCTTAAAAAGTTAAAAGCTTGACAGACGATCCTGGCTGCAGGATCAGGTCATGATAGAAATCTTGTTCATATATCAAAATCGGATATGTATACAACGTCTCGTGTCCGAGATATTAACCGTTGAGGAGTTCCCTCATGAGGAGGCGATCCTGGCTTCAGCATCATGATATCAAAACTGAATGCGTATGCAAAGTTTTGTGTACTTTCTATAAACCGTTGAGGAGTTCCCTCGTGAGGAGACGATCGTGGCTGCAGGATGACGTCATGTCTGTCATAAAAATGTATTGTCAGCAGAAACAAAGGTGTGAGCAAAATTTCAGCTCAATCAGAAACCAGGAAGTGTATGAAATTTAACTAGCAAGATTTGATTACAGACAGTCTGATACCGGAACCGGTGAAATTAAATAAAACTTTGAAAAAATACTTACAATTCCTTTGTATATTTCAGCTAACTTCTTCCAACTGTCTGCCACATTTTGGCAAGGTGGGCAGAAAGGTGAATAAAAGTTTACAAAGTAGAAACCATCTTTCATGTAATTTTCTGAAACATTAATGTAATATTTATATAGACTATGCTACTATAACAAATGGATTAAGGTGACATCTTATGCTTGCATATTATACATATGTCATCTTTGTTCATTTTTAAATAGTAATTTTCATTAAGACACTAGCTGCTGCTCGTGACTTCGTTTGTGTGGTTTTTTTTGGGTATGTAAAATATATTCTGGCCGATTCTCAGACCTACCCGATACGCACACAAAATTTCAAACAAATCGGTTCAGCCATTTCGTAGGAGTATGGTAACTAACATTGTGACATGAGGATTTTATATATAACATTATCTATCATACTAGAGGCTGTATTCTTAGACTCATTTTACCGTCTGCAAGACAGCCATTTCTACATACTACATAATTATCCAAGTTTTTCAAAAGTTTAGGTGATATGTGTGTAGGTAATATTACTATGATGTGACGTTAATGTTTATAAAATTCTTAATAGAAAGCAACGGTACATAAACGCATTAGGCAAGGATGTTAGTTATGCAATATTAAGGCTTCTTGTGCACTTATATGCACTTACTGGTCGTGTTACATGTTTGTATGAATATTTGGTTGATAAATATTGGAATAGGTCAAAGAACCTTTGAATGTTCCTTTCAATACTACTACAGTGTGACAAAAAATTACATGTCATATTACTATTGCAGCATAAGTTCATGCAGGATTTCCAGTGATATAATACAAAAATTTCAATAATAAAATGGAGGAAAGATGAAGATTTCAACTTCGGTTTACCAAACGTTCGCAAAACTGATAAAAACTACTAAGTGCCAGACTCATTGCCAAATTCTAGACTGTCTTAAGAGCGTTTACACCTTACGGCATTTCATACAAACTTTCAAGTCCTTATATTCCAAAATGACTGAACCAATTTTTTACTTTTTTGAAACTTAATATGCATGCAGGATACATAAGTATAAAAAGCGTAAAAAGTTACTAAAAACTTTTTCGAAATGTCTCTAAAAAAAAAAAGAGAATTGGAAATTTCTGTTTCTATAGATAATTTATAATTGGTCTAATTTAGCTGCAACATTGTTTTTCGAAACTGTTTTTTAGTCACTTTTTAGACCTATATTGCTTATGCATAATATGAAGTTTCAAATCAGTTCAGTCATTTCAGAAAATAATGACTTGAAAGTTTGTATGACATGTAAGGCGTAAACGCTCTTAATTGAGATAACACATGCTAAGAAGGTTACTTACTCCAGCTAGCTCCAGACAATGTGTCAACAAATGGATCATTATGATACAATCCGTTGTAGTACAAGTTGTCATACTCGGACTGGGAGCGGTAGTCATATCTCTTAGAGTATGAGAATGATCCGTAAAGGTCATAGTTATTCTTCTTGTCTGGGTCCTTCAGGGTTTCGTAAGCCTCGGTGATTTTTAAAAACTTTTCTTGTTCATCTTCACCCTGGAATTTGTATTATAAAATGAGAAGCAATAAGACCTATTTGGTAGATATCTACTCTAATTTTTGTAATACACACATCAAAAGTGTCTAGGGATCAACATATATTTTTGCAATAACTTTTCTCCTGATTGATATTAATTAAAATTTTCTTTAAGGATTCATCAAATAAAGTGTTTTCGTTTGTCACAGTAACGATAAACCAAGTCACCTTTGCATTAATAAAGAAATTTGCCATTTTCTAATAAAGGGATTTTTGACATTTGAACCACTAACATTAAAGTTCGAAAAAAAGACTGAAATAACAGTTTTCTTTAAAATTTTATTGGGTAACTTAAACAATTAATAATCCGTGTTTCTACCGCGAACACTAACAACACAAGAACATCGGTTTGGCATACTCAAAATGAGTTCATCCAAATCACGCTGTGGAATGGCCGCCCATGTTCGTTGCAACAACAAAAAAAGGTCTTCTTGCGACTGGATACCCTCCATATTCGGCAGAGCTCTTCTCTGTAGCATATCCCATGCATGCTCAATCGGGTTCAAGTCTGGCGACTGAGCAGGCCAGGGCAGGACATTGATGTTAGCTGCGACGAGAGTCTGTCTTACAACTCTTGCGGTGTGCGGTCGTGCATTATCATGCATTAACTGAAATAAGGGACCGATTTGCACTTGTAGAGGAACGATGACGTCTGATACAATCGTCTCAGCATAAATTTGAGCGTTGAGGTTGCCTCTGATCCAAATCAACTCAGTTCTTCCGCCGATCCAAATACCCGCCCATACCATGATGGTTCCACCACTATAAGGATGGACTTCCTGGCAGGATTTTAATCGCTGTTGGCGTCCAGGGTTCTCCAGTGTCGTATACGTCTTGTATCCGGTCTCATACCAAAACGAGACTCATCAGAAAAGCACACGAAACGCCATTGTTCTTCTGCCCAATTTCTGTGTTCAAGAGCCCATTGATATCGAATCCTACGATTGTGCATTGCTATAGGTGGTACCCGTAGCGGTCTTCGGGAATGAAGGTTCACTTCATGCAAGCGGTTTCTGACTGTTTGGTCGCTAATTAAGTTCCCTGAAGCCTCACGGCTAACATCATGGCGGTTATTGTTGGAGCTCTTCGAGTTAAGATTTGAATGTATCGGTCTTGTCTCCGTGTGGTGCAGCGATACCGTCCTCCATGGCGCTCAGCCACGGTACCAGTGCTTCGGTAACGTGTCCAAAGTCGACTGATAACGCTCTGACTTGTATTCAGAGCTAAAGCCACAGTACGTTGCCGGGAACCAGCTTCTATCATTCCCACGGCTCTGAGCATTTCTTCCCTGCTTAAATGACGTCGCCGCTCCATAATAACGTTGGTTTTAATCAGTAGTAGGGAAACAGTAGCACTAATAATGTCTTCAATGCGTTGTATGTTTTTATAGGGAAAATATTGCCAGCTGATTTTCATCTTTTACTCGAATTTGATTCACAGTTCCTGATTCAAATTATGAAATGCACCAAAAAGGATCCATATAAATTTATAAAATCATAAATTTATTACAAAGCCACATCTCAATCTCAAGAAATCCGCATAAAAATGCTTGATCCCTAGACACTTTTGATGTGTGTATATAATGTTTTTCTAAAGTTTTGTATAATAGAACCATTCCTACAATGTGAAGGGGATGAAGTTTTTTTTAAAAAAAAAAAGAAAAGCATACTAGTAACAGGAAACTATTGTTTTTCAATTTACATGAGTTGTACAAAAACAGCACATCATGAGTTTTTTTTATAACTTGGTTTTTACAGGGACCTGTACTTTTTATTGAGATAACTATTAGTTAGTACTTACAGGATTCTTGTCCGGATGATATTTTACTGCTAACTTCTTGTAAGCTTGCCTTATCTCTTGGGCCGAAGCTTTTTTCGTAACCCCTAATATCTCATAGTAAGTAACATCAGTTAGGTTAACCGCACCGAATAGAAAACAACTTATTACTAGGAGTTTTAACCTAAAACAATGTAATAATTAAGATCCACATTCAATAGGAAGTTGTTTCATTGATAAAATCAAACTTCAACCAACTCGAACTTACATTTTCAAAATATATTAAAAAGCTCCTAAAATTAGATGCAGGCACTGGCAATTTTCGCCGCTGAGAATAGGCTACTTAAAACATCACTCATCTAATAATTAGGCAACGTTAGATAACACAATTTACACGACAAAATGATTAAATGAGATAAAACTAAATTGTTTACTTTTTGTGTAGGTGTCGGCAAAGTATGTTGAACTTCCGACAATCGAGATGTCTGCAGTGTTGCCAGGGCCCTTAAGTCAAAAGTTACGTTTCATTTCCTGAAATGTTACATTTTTGCTGCAAAAGTTTCATTTTTTTTTAATTTCGTATTTTTGAGGTCGGAGGCAAATTGATGTCAGGAAAATGGCGGAATATGAAGGAATCTGTGATGTCTAATGGTGTATTTAATCTAATGATAAAACAGACTCTAGTTTACTTTGTTCGCAGCGCCATCTTCACAGTTGTTACAATCTAGTGTAGCACCTAACTTTTTCTATTAGTTTTAACAAAATCCACGAGAGGTGGTGCATCTGTTAGTTTTACACTGAACTAACTACTGATATTCTATATGTAGAGAACTGTTCATAAAGGCCAAAATCGCCTCAATGCAAAAAAAAACCGACCAAGTGCGAGTCGGACTCGTGCACGAAGGGTTCCGTACCATTATTTATAAAAACGAGCAAAAAAAAAACACTTTTTTGTATGGGAGCCCCTTTAATATTTATTTTATTCTGTTTTTAGTATTTGTTGTTATAGCATCAACAGAAATACATAATCTGTAGAAATTTAACCTATCACGGTTCATGAGATACAGCCTGATGACAGCCTTTCTTGAAGTTTTGTTGTATACTTTTTAAAGTTTTTGTAATTACAAAACATGACAATTAGATAGGCTTATTATATTAAGACGAAAACTAAAAATTTTGTTAAATATATAGCGAAATGGAGACAAAAAAAAAACATCAAATCCACCAGCCTAGCATTAGTTTTTAGGGTTCCGTACCCAAAGGGTCAAACGGCACTAGGGTTACCAGATGAAAAAATCAAAAGTCCGGAAAAAAGGCCTGATTTCCATTGAAAAATCCTGAGATTTTTTACAGTTCGAATGAAAGAAACCGACTAACGGTGTCTTCAGTTCGAGCAATACTTTTAATTCAATATAATTTGAAGAGCTTAACATGTGGGGCATTTTATAAATCCATAATTAAAGAAAAAACCTTACTTAAAAATGTATCTTCACATATTAAGTATGATAAAACTGATTAAGTACCTACTTGGATAAATAAGTACTGATTTTAATTGTGCAATTATTACCAAAAGAAGATTTTTTTAGTTTGTTTAACTTTTTATTAAAGAGATCTTTAAAATGTAAGCTGTATTTCATTGAATTAAAAAAAATCCTGAGATTTCATGAGATTTGCAAAATCCAGCCGCAATCCTGAGAAGAGTCCAGAAATCCTGAAATCTCAGGACAAATCCTGAGATATGGTAACCCTAACGGGACCCTATTATTGAGACTTCGCTGTCCGTCCGTCCGTCCGTCTGTCACTAGGCTGTATCACATGAACCGTGATAGGTAGCCAGTTGAAAATTCTACAGATTATGTATTTCTGTTGATGCTATAACAAAAAATACTAAAAACAGAATAAAATAAATATTTAAGGGGGCTCCCATACAACCTTGCGTAACGCAACATTCAACAAAACAAATCACAGTCAGCCATGTAAATTTTCTTTTTTGAGCTAAGTAGTACCTACGAAACGAAACTGCGTGAACTTGCAAAGTAGGAAACGTACGCGCACACGCTCAAGCAAAATCAAGTTTTAAAAAATGCGGTCTATGTTTCATTTTGTCACGTTTCATTCAGTGCCATCTCTGAGTATGATATGGAGTGAAATACTTTTTAGGTGCGTTCGTAAATTGTTTGCAATAAAAATATAGTGTAACAAATCTCGTTGTTCTCAAAAGTTACGAAAATTGCCTTATATATAAAAATTACTTACATGTTACGCGGGGGGTCAAAAGTTACGAAAAATGTAAGAAATGTAACCTTCTGGCAACACTGGATGTCTGTCACTCGCTCACTAGAGAGGCAGTAGATACCGAGCATAGAAAATCGATTAATCACTTCACTGTTCATAACAAAATTAATTATTCGAAACATAGTAGATCATGTTGATTTGCATTGAAAAATAAAAAAGAATGTTGAGTAAGTTTTAGAACCTAGCTAACTAAGTATCTTGGGATATATTATTTTGCTACAAACGGAACTAAAATTACAGATCTGAAAGAAATAAAGATATGAAGCGCAGTAGTAGTAGTACCCCAGTCGGAAATCCACCACTTACTACTAAACTACTACTTAGGTACTTCTAAAGATTTCCTTCAGGTTTTTTCGCGGCCTGATGTAAGGTATCGGAACTGTTCGAAAAAGAGTGTCTAGTGTAAAGGTTAGTCTAGGTATGCGATGTCGCTTGACTAGACTCCCGATTGTGATGAACTTTTACATAAAGCAAATCAGATTTATTAAAAGCTGGTATACCTAATTACCTACCTACCTGCGGTTTACACAGAATAATTTTATTGTTGTGCTTACTCAATAATAAATTAAGTTTACGGTTCTAGTTGATAATGTCATTGATATGACTAACTATTATTTAAAAAAAGCTAACCTAGATAATATTTATTGTGCCATTGCGGCAACCGAACAAAATTTTACCCTGCGTAGAGAAGAAAACAATCTCTCCGCGGTAGCCACGCTGACCTGGCGAGTCACGAAAGATTGGTGTTAGGTAAACTAAGGTAAGGGTCTGATTCTATCATGTTCTATGTAATCTGTGGACTCTATTTCAGGGTTTGGAAATCTCGGATCTCGTGTATGAAGCTCTTTAGATGATGATAAATGAGCATTACATTGTAGTTTGTTTGTTTCATTACCTTGTCCGGTATCTGATTGTTCTAATTTAACCAAAGCAATAGCAGAAGCTGATGACGTTCCGTTTTTTACCTCTTTATCCTTTCGCGCGTAACAGTAAAACCCCGCGTGAAACCCTTCGGGGGCCCCTTGATTACGCCATCGCGTGAGTCATCCGATATCGTAAAGATAAACACTTATAACTCGAGTTATATTAGCTCTAATCTTAAACGGTAAACAGTGTCGGGTTCGTGATGAACGGGGCCATTTATTAATAATAAACAACTCTTTTAGAACTACTTGAGAATTATACATATCCCATAGATATGAGAGAGGTCGTAGCAAATACGTCTGTTTTCGTTGCTTATTTTTGTTTGGTAAAACTACTCATTCAATTTACACGAAAATTTATATCTAACATCACAAATATACAAGTAATCTAATGACAGTGTTTTTAGGAGTCCTACATACATTATTCTTATAAGATCCTAACTCAAACTTCTTGTTAGAATCGGCCATTTTAGAATTCCGCTGTTCAAAGCATGAAAATACTTGAAATATCAATAAATATGAATAGATATGCCTCGAATACATGAAATAATGAATTATCACTATTTTTTCTTTGCTACTATTGTTTCCAAGACCATTTTACATGGTTAAAGAGTCAAATTATTTTTTTTAATTTCGAATATCAAACTTCACAACAAAGGATTTTTTGTTGGCTCAAATCATAATTTTTTTGTTATTTTTCAAGCAAATGACTGTCTTTAAAGTTGAATTATACACTTATAACATACTATACATTTACTTACCAAAGTTTTACAACGTATATCTCACAAAAACAACACTTTTCCGAACATAATAACACGGGTTGCCATTGACGTTTGACATTCGACATAGACGAGTTTCTATATTTTTTTTAATAATGTTGTGCCGTTTAGTATTACTAACGATTGGTTTTGTTTGAATCGACTACTAGTTGACCATAAAGGTAAATTTTGACAGAACGATTTAGAAATTTACTTTTTTTTATATTAGCGTTTAAGTTTGCTGGTGCGCCGTTACCGCTGATCCTCCCGAATTCGGTACGGCGAGGATCAGCGGTAACGCCCGCGCGTACCGAATTCGGTACGCGTGGGACGGACAGGTCTCGCACGCCATTTCACTCGAATAGTAGTAAGTAGGTATATACTACATGACTACTTCACGAAACGTAATGCAGTAATATATGTATACTAGCTGTCCCGCGCAACTTCGTCTGCGTCACATTTTCCCCTTTTTCGCAATATTTTTCATTGTTGTTCCGCTCCTATACAGCGCCATCTATTGAATACTTACTCAATCTGTCAACAGATACCGCCATCTGTTAGAATCGTTTGGAGCTAACAGATAATTGTGACTTCATCATTTCAGCCGAAAGACGTCCACTGCTGGACATAGGCCTCCCCCAAGTGACGCCACATTGACCGGTCCCGTGCGCCTTGCATCCAGCGGATCCCCACAACCTTCACCAGGTCATCGGTTCACCTAGTGGGAGGCCTTCCAACGCATCGTCTTCCGGTTCGCGGTCGCCATTCCAGAACTTTTCGGCCCAAGCGGCCATCCGTTCTGCGAGCAATGTGCCCTGCCCATTGCCACTTAAGTTTGGCAATTCTTCGGGCTACGTCGGTGACCTTGGTTCTCTCGCGGATGTCCTTTTTTTCTGATTCGATCACGCAAGGAAACTCCGAGCATAGCCCTCTCCATTGCCCTTTGGGTGACTTTAAGCCTTCTGATGAGGCCCATTGTGAGCGACCACGTTTCGGTCCCGTATGTAATCACTGGCAACACACACTGGTCATAGACTTTCATCTTGAGACACTGCGGTAAGTTGGACGAGAAGATACCACGCAGCTTCCCGAACGCAGCCCAGCCGAGTCGGATTCGACGATTGACTTCTTTCTCGAAGTTAGACCTACCCAACTGGACCGTTTGTCCCAGGTAGACATAATCGTCTACAACTTCGATAGTAGAGTCTCCGATCTTGATAGGAGTGGGTGTTACATGGGCATTCAACATGACCTTGGTTTTGTCCATGTTCATTTTAAGACCCACTCTTTCGGAAGCTCTACTGAGGTCATCGAGCATTGTACTGAGGTCCTCCATGGTCTCAGCCATGACCACTATATCGTCGGCAAATCGAAGGTGAGAGATGTACTCGCCATTGACGTTGATGCCTAACCCTCGCCAGTCCAGAACCTTGAAGACATCTTCCAGTGCAGCGGTGAATAGTTTCGGAGATATGACGTCTCCCTGTCTCACACCTCGCTGCAGAAGGATAGGTTCCGAGGTCTGGTCCTGAAGTCGGACTGACATGGTGGCGTTTTTGTACAAACACTTCAACACCTCGATGTACCGATAATCAATTTGGCACCGTTGGAGAGACTGCAGTACAGCCCAAGTCTCGATCGAATCGAAGGCTTTCTCGTAGTCCACAAACGCTAAACAGAGAGGCAGGTTGTACTCTTCGGTCTTCGGTATAACCTGTCGCAGCGTATGAATGTGGTCTATGGTGCTAAAGCCTTTTCGGAATCCGGCCTGTTCGGGAGGCTGAAAATCGTCAAACCTGCGCGCGAGACGATTCGTGATGATTATTGAAAACAACTTGTAGACATGGCTTAGAAGTGAGATGGGCCTATAGTTCTTCAACCGGGCATTGTCGCCCTTTTTGAAGAAGAGTACTACCACACCCCTGCACCATGCCTGACGCGTTTTGCCCTCGAGTATGACGGAATCAAACAGCTTCTGAAGGGCCTTAAGTACCGGTTTTCCACCCGCCTTCAGAAGTTCGGCCGTAATTCCATCATCACCCGGTGCCTTGTTGTTTTTAAGCTGTTTCAGAGCCACCCTAATCTCGTAATTGTGACTTAATTTGCAATAAAAGAATATTGCGACTATAAATTGGGATGTAAGCTATCTTATCTTTTATGTTGGATCAAACTGCACACGGTGTGCAAATTTAATTAAAATCGGTTGAGTAGTTTAGGAGTCCATCCCCGACAAACAACATGACACGTAATTTATAAATATATAGATATCACCTGTCCAGGTTATATTGCGCTGCGATCTACGCCTATTGATTTAGGAGAAAAAATTCTTACCGATCATTTGGGTCGTGTGGGAGCGCAGCGCACCGTTGGCTCAGTACGAAATCCTACCTGTACCTACCTATATCCTACAAAATTGTAAGCACCGAGTAGAGTAGTGGTTCTCAGCGACTGCTGAGCGTCGCAACCTGGGTCGAGCATGCACTGCGCTAAACTTTTTGTCAAAATCCAAATTCTATCAACAACACTTGTAACGGGATATTTACCATGTTTATTATTTGTTACGAGTTCCCGATATTTCGGCGCTGTTGCAAACGCCATGATCACGGATAAACTGAAGTTATTGCGGGTGGATGTTTATGAGCAGACAAAACGGTCTACCCTCTTTCTTGTTCGTTTTTTGCGCGCCGTACCACTACCACTGTCACTCACAACTCGATTCTGTTCCCGACACACGAAACTCACTGTGTCCACTCGCGAACTTTTTACGGCACTCTTTCGGTTTTTACACAGTTTAACCACTGGATTCCAGGCTCTTGACAGTTGAAACCCATCCTCCCGATTGAAGTTCCTATACGAACAAGAAAGAGGGTAGACCGTTTTGTCTGCTCATAAACATCCACCCGCAATAACTTCAGTTTATCCGTGATCATGGCCATTGCAACAGCGCCGAAATATCGGGAACTCGTAACAAATAATAAACATGGTAAATTACCCGTTACAAGTGTTGTTGATAGTGTTAGTGACCATGTCAGTTTAAAAACTTAAAATCCAAATTATTTTTATTTTACATAGGCCTGCCTACAGGGGCACTTATAAAACGTCGACAAAAAGGTGCTCGGTTCGGGTTGGTCGTTTCCTGTGGAGAAGAACCGGCAAGAAATTCCATGGTTACTCTCTTAAAATCATTTGGTTTTACAATATTTCTGTTACAGCGTTAGTACTAAAATATGGGAGGACATCGTAGGCCTGACAATAAGTCGTTGCTTACTACAAATCGTAGAACGAAATAAAAAGTTACCAAGGATCTAGGAATCTATAAGGCCTACAATGTCCACACATTTACAAACAATCGGTAAATAAGAAAAAAGGTCTATACAACAACAAAAAATAAATAGAAAATATCACAAAAAGACTAGATCAAATAAGTGACAAAAATGTTGTCATCCGTGCTGTAACTATTCTAAACAAACGGTGTAATGATTTAACAAATATTGTAAAACATCTGATTAAAAAGAAGGGAAAAAAAATATAAGATTGAGAATAGTTAAAGACATCCACACATTTGTGCCGTTTATGAGCTACTAGGGAAGCCGCATGTGCGAAGGGGCTAAGGCCAATATCTTCAACGTAGTCCTTATGTTTGTAATATACTTTTTTAATTAGGACACGTTTGATATAATTTTTAAACTTTCCATCGGTCAGTTCTATAACTGACTTCGGCAACTTATTATAAAAGCGTATAGGGTAGTGGCACCAAAAGTTGAACGACCCCCAATAGATGAACGATCGACCGAAAAATTAAAAAATATAAAATACCCCGCTAAGTTTACATGTGTGCAATATTTTTTACCGCTTAGGGCAACATTTTTTCTTGCGGTTCCATACCTAATTTGACAATAACAACTTAAGACGCACTCGCAACCATCCGTTGCGTGAGCGTTGCTCGCTAAAAATCTGTTTTATATGGAAACCTATTTAAGGAAATGCCCTACAAATTTAAGAATTTTGACCCCTTTAAGAAAGAATAAATGATAGATTTCAGTGGATTTGGTTACACTAAAATCTTGTGATATTTGGCTTTGATTATATTGATAGATATTTACATAATCTACCGTATTTTTCGAGAAATTTACTGTTCAAGTAATGGATTCAATTTTGGTTGCTTGATCCAATACATGAACGGCGTTCAACTAATGGAGAAAAGGGCATATTTTGACAGCTATAATTTCTGATAAACTCGCGCTTAAAGACCAAAACAATACAACTCAAATGAATTTTGATAAATATATGAGCCTATTTTCCAATAGTTGAACACATGATTTTAGGGTTTTTTTATTAGTTTTAAGGATTTCTTTTAGTATCAAATCATGCACTGTTCAGCTTTACGATGCATGCCTAAAATTCGAACTAAGGAATATGTTCACATTATATTCGTTCAAATTTTGTGTTTCGTGCATTATGCTGAACGCTGAAGTGAATTTTATTTGTTAATTTTGTGGTTCTTCAATCCGGTTAAAGTAGTTATACTAACGGTTTTTTATTACTTGATCTCGTGAATACATAAGACTAGATTATTGTAGGCAAAACGCCTTAATTTTTTTTTTTGTTTTGCTAAGACTGATTTATATTAGACAAATTAATAAAAGCCTTTAATAATACTTATCATGTTTTAATTTCTTATAAATATACAAAATTTATTTTAATAGGTACTAATTAAATGTTAGTTCAACTATTGGGTACAAAATGTTCATAATTAGGGCTCAGTGTTCAACTATCGGGGTAATACCCTATTTTTTTACAAATTGCAATTTAAAAAAAGAAATAGCAGATCTAGAAGGGTCTTTTTTTAAACCCGTCAAATCTAGAGGAATACGGAATAATAAAAAAATAAGCATGCATATAAATGTCATGAAATAGCTGAGTAACAGCTATTTAAAGTTGTTAAAACGCTCGTTCGTTCATTTATTGGTGCCAATACCCTACTGTTTATAAGAAAATACTTGCTAGTTTTGGTTAATCTGAATTTGGGTATTACAATTTCGTGTTTACTGCGTGTATTTATATTATGGAAGTCGCTTCTAATTTTGAAAAGTCCTCGGTTTTTGCGGACATTTAAAATACATTCTAAAATATAATAGTCCGGGGCTTTTAGATTTGAACCCTGCATAAAATATAAACAGCGATTTTTTTCTTGAATCGTGTACTTGACCTTAGCTCTTCAAATAATAAAAAAAAATTAAACATTTTCCGAAACCGGATCAAGCTGAAAAAGACGAAAACGCGTTTTTGTGAATAAAAACATGGGAAAAAAAGTTAACAGGACAAATTTAGTTACTTTAGGTAAAGAATTGGTGACAGTAATATATTTTTTCAGAATTAAACATTTTCGTCCACGGAAATTACGGTAAAAAAACATTTACGAAATTTTTGGATTGTACTTAAGGCAAAAATATAAACAGCGGTTTTTTTACATAAAATAACTTAAATTAATATATTACACCGCCAATAAACAAAATTAAACAAATTGTACTACCGGAAGTTATTATTACCTGTTTTTTTACAATAGCGGTTGAGGCAAAAAGGTAACAGGGTTTAATTTAGTTTAACTTTCATCTAAAGGCTATTTCTAACCTATTTACACGAAAATTAAACACTTTAAAGAAAATCGTGAAAAAAAAAACAAATAATGTTTACGTAAAATACGTCTGCAAGCTTTATTCTTGTATTTGGCGCAGCACTTTCATAGAAATTTGATCTTTCCGTAATAGAAATAAGGTGTACAATCGCGTAACTCAATAAAACACCGACTCACACAACAACACAGTCATACACACACAATGAACGCAGCGCTTATCTTGTTTACGCACACTAGCACACGCCGTACGCCGCACGCTGCTTAGCGCTGACACCGTGCATCGTAATTTAATTTTTACTTTGATAATATTAATTATCGCTCTAATTTGTTTAATTTTGGGGGATTAAGGTTTGGATTTATATATTTCTCATTATTAAATGAATTTAAATCCTGTTACATTTTTGCCGTAAGCAGTATTTAAGATTTTTTAATTTTCTTGATTTTCTGTGAAGTCCGGAGCAGAATTTGTTTAATTTTCATAATAATAGTTAGACATGGTGATATAAATCATTTTAGCACTATTTTTGTCCTGTTAATATTTTTGCCTTAAGTACGAAGTCAAATTATAAGATTTTTTAAAAAAAAACGATTGTTCCGTGGACGAAAATGTTTAATTTTCTGACCTACTTGTAGTACTCAATCTCTTCTACAAATACTCCAAATATACATACCTGTTTATATTTTTTTCCACCAAGTTATATACATATTAGACGTTTTCTTAAAAAAAACATATACGCGGAGGTGAACTTTTCGCGGGATACAGCTTAATATACTCTCCTGTCCATACCCTACACATTCAATGAAAAAAATCGCTGTTTTTAATTAATGCAAAGTTAGCCTAATTTTCGGCGTAAATTCCCCGGACTATAAAGTGAAGGCAGAGTCTTGATTTTAAAAGAGTAACCATGGAGTTTCTTGCCGGTTCTTCTCCATAGGAAACGACCAACTCGAACCGAGCACCTTTTTGCCGACGTTTTTTTGCCCCTGTAGGCCAATGTAAAATAAAAATATTTTGATTTTGATTTTGAGTCAGTATATCGATTTCTTTAAATTTTTCTCTGAGGTTTTGACGAGGACCCATTTTGTAGACTGCGCGGACTGCCCTCTTTTGCAGTATGAAAATTGAATCAACGTCTGCTGCCGAACCCCACAGCAGAATGTCATAGGACATAATACTATGGAAATAAGCGTAATATAATAACCTAGCTGTGGCTATATCAGTTAACTGCCTTATTTTTCTGATTGCATAGGCAGCTGAGCTTAACCTTCCTGAAAGAGTTCCAATGTGCGCGCCCCACTGCAGTTTTGAATCGATAGTAATCCCCAAGAATACAGTTTCCGCTATAACATCAAGCTTCTTGCCGTCAAGATTTAAATTTAGGTCACGTTGAGGTACATTTGGTAAAGAAAACTTAAGGCATTTTGTTTTATTCGTATTCAATAAAAGATTGTTGGCAGCGAACCATTTCGAGAGAATAGTTAGGCTTTCGTTAACATGTAAGACGTCCGTATCTTTTCTTTCAATTTTAAAGATCAGCGAAGTGTTATCAGCGAATAGAATTATATCCGAATAGAATTATATCCGAAAATTTGGCCATCATATAAGGGAGATCATTAATATAAACAAGAAACAGGAAAGGGCTGAGAATTGAACCTTGGGTAACGCCCATCTTGACTATAGACCCGCAGGACGTCACCCCATTTACATTTACTTTTTGCAGCCTGTTTGATAAATAAGAGAGAACAAGATCAGCAGCTTGTCCACGAATTCCGTAGTGGTGTAATTTACAGATCAGTGTGTTGTGGTCGACGCAGTCGAACGCTTTTGAGAGATCACAGAAGATGCTAATAGCATCCTGGGACTTCTCCCAGACTCCAAAATGTGACTGATGAGTTTTAATCCCGCGTCCGTTGTCGACCTACCCTTCGTGAAACCAAACTGCTGACTATGCAGTATCCTATTAGAGTTGAAGTGAGACAACATCTGGTCTAGCATGATTTTTTCATAGATTTTACTCAGTGCTGGAAGCACAGATAGAGGCCTATAATTAGAGGAATCACTCTTACAACCTGATTTGAAAATTGGTACTACTTTACTATGTTTCATCAAGTCGGGAAACTTGCCGCTGTCCAAACATTGGTTGAATATCATGCTTGTTAAGACAGGAGCAATCGTATCAATAATATCTCCAAGAACCTTGACGGATATCCCCCATAAGTCTTCAGTATTTTTTATATTGAGACTTTTGCGATTTAATGCGTTTTTAATTGTAGCAATACATACTGGTTTAAATTTAAAGTTTGATATGTTCTTTGTAAAGTTCTCTTTAAGAAGAGCTGCAGCTAATTTAGCTGATGAGGGGAGATATTTCGTAACCTCTAACGGAATGTTGGTAAAGAAGTTGTCTAGAGTCTCAGCGACTTCTAGCTTATCAGAAATTGTTTTATTATCTTTTTTGTATTCGAAAATTCTTAATCTCGACTAGCTAGGAGTCTCGACTAACTCATTAGTAACTATGTAACTCATGATGATGTTGGATGGCTAGTTTCTGCACCTCTGCTTAGCCCTTAGGGTAAAAAATAGGTGGCAAATAAATAAATCAAATTTATTTAAAAAAGTATATTTTCATTCTTGCACTATTAATACAAAAACATTGCTCACTATAAAATCATGCAACACTAGGTATTTAGTAAAAATTGCATGCTTACATTATTTTTTGATTTATTTAAATTATGTATTACAGATTTCAAATGAAATTGTGCGTCTCATAATATTATTTTAATGAAAACCACATCACATTTTACAAAGCATAAAACTAAATGTTTAAAAATCACGAAGCTTTTGTTTATTAACAAATTAAATTAATTAGGCAATAATATTTACTACAATGTTTTGTAAATAGGTACATAACAAGGTATATAACAAGTGTTTTATTTGTGCACAAAAAGCTCTTAACAATTAATAAGATTCACTTGGAAAAATATTTATTTAAGTACTTAATCTAACAGAAATCTTATCACAGGATGGACCTACAACACGCTTACATTATTCTTTGACAATGCAGTGCAGTGGTAACTAGCGGTATAATACCTAATACTTATATCTAACCAAATCCTTTTGATCACACCGTACTTAACAATAACTTAAGGCACTTATACATAGTTGCTTCTATAGAACCCTGGGCACCTATGATATATTTTATGCAAATTATTAAAAAGTCTTTCATGCATTCTTAAAAATCTACCATCTACCTTAAATTAATACTTGAAAACCATTCATTAGGCAAATTCAATTAGAATATTTTTCAATTAGAATATTTTTCACATTGTAGTGTGGGGACCAGGATCTTTTGGCGCTCGAAAGACGTTGACGAAGTATTGAAAAAAGCAATATGGCGACTTTAGTTCGAATTTTGGCCACGCGCCCGAAGATCCTTGTACAGCTGTTATTTACGTATGTTTTCTTATATGTGATTTAGATAATATCTAAAACCATGCAGAATATTTGGAATAAAATGATACCTACATTGAACGCATACTACACAGTAGATTCTTGTAAATAGGTAGGTCCGCGTCTTTTGACAGTTAACTTATTTTCTGTTTTTTTTTTTTTCAGATATTTGACAATAGGTAAATTAAAATTACGATGAAAATGAAAAAAACAACTTTTTACAAGCAGTAAATGTCGAAGTGAAAAAGGATCTACTGAAAAGCGTGTGTTCATCTTTTACCTACATCACTTTGCTATGGATCAATAAATGCATTTTTTGATAAAATTATCAAAATTATCTAGCTAACAATATAAAAACCCACATCGCCATTAAGTCTATACTTCAATTAATATTATAAATTAAGGCAATTTATAGTGTGCACAGCTGTGCTTTGCTTATTTTTATAAATAAGAAGCAGAAGCATAATATAAAAATAAATGGTAATGCAATTATTTTAAACTTCTACAAAAGTTTAATAAAATAATAAAGCAGTCAGTATCTTCTTTTAAACTGAGATAATACATTTTAAAATAGGAAAAAAGTGAAAATGACAGAAGAATCGTTATAATTTCTTGCGTTAGAGCAAGATCCCAGGTCCGCCAGATATTATTTAAAATCTTATTAACAAAATGTGGCATCGAGCCATGTTAGTATGTACTGCGAACTGTGACCGTATGCACACTTGTTTTTTTTTAGGTTTCCGTACCGTAAAGGGTCAAACGGGACCCTATTACTGAGACTTCGCTGTCCGTCCGTCCGTCCGTCCGTCTGTCACCAGGCTGTATCTCATGAACCGTGATAGTTAGCCAGTTGAAATTTCTACAGATTATGTATTTCTGTTGACGCTAAAACAACAAATAATAAAAACAGAAAAAAAATAAATATTTAAGGGGGGCTCCCATACAAAAAAGTATTTTTTTTCGTTTTTATAAATAATGGTACGGAACCGTTCGTGAACGAGTCCGACTCGCACTTGGCCGGTTTTTTTTATTAACAGTTACAGTTGCGAAAAAATAATACCCGAGTGCTGATTTTCTATAACAACTACATATTATGTAGTATAAACGACTGTTAACACTGCCAGATACTTCCTGTCGACGAACATTTCTGCCAGATAAAATTCACCGTCGGCAGAAGTTAGCAGGTATGCATGTAATGTTCACAGTACCACACTCAGGGTGTTACCACACCAATCAATAGACATCGGACGACGTTGATCGATTGATGTGGAAGCTTTTGCTGATCGACGGATACCGGACGATAAACAATTGATCGACCGCCGATCGGTGCCATCAATCGACAGCGGTCGGCGTTGATCGATCGAATACTGAAGTAGAAACTGTCGATCAACTGTTCGTCGACTAATCCATTCAACCATCGTTCGAAGGCCTCGATCGACGATCGATCGATTAGCGAATTATAAAAAGTATCGATCGACGTCGACTAATCTATTCTATCTTCGATCGACGATCGATCAATTGGTGTGGTATGGTAACATAACACCCTTACACTTCTCGATGCCACATTTTGTTAACCAGAAAATAAGTAAGGTCTGGCGCCCCTGATCTTAGACTATAACAGAAACAAGTTTCTTAGTCGTACTTTGAGTGTGTAGGAACTACTACACGAAAGAAATTGAAATGTAATTTGCAGTATTTCTCAAGGGTATCATTATTTTTAAAGTAGGTACCTACCTACTAACATAAAGAACAATAATTGATTGCACACTGACGACAAGTCGGGTAATCGGGTTCCATTCCCAGGTCGGCCAAATTTTTATTTTTTAAATTTTCTTAGTAGCAGTCCGCAGTTTTGATATTTTGCGCCAAGTTGATGGCGTTGGGCTCACCCCCTATTATATTAATTCATGGAACTTTGAATAAAGCTGGCGAAAAGTGGGTGTACAACTGTACAGCTACTTATAACCTCTGCCCTATCTATCTGCTCTTTCAAGAGTGATCTTTTGTTTAATATATTTTCCTCAGTTATTAGTGGTAACACTAGCCTACTTGTAACTAGGTGCATGGTAGTGCATTGTCAAGTTTGTTGAAAACTTAGATCTAAAGGTTCACCGTAAATGTCCTATTGACTCCTAGAACATCATCTCTGTTGCACAGCACGAATTTGTCTGAAATTCTAAGAGCCATTAAATAAATAAATACATATACATACATATGTTTAAAAAACGTACAACGTTGTTCGCTTCGACATGATGGAAACACGTGTCGTCTCATTTTACTTGGTGTTACACAAACTAGAACTCGATAACGCTACTGTTAGAACAAGCCATGGCATTTCAAGTTTGTGACCGCATTTCCGAATAATTAATCACCCTAATTAAAATTGTCATTTAGTGTTTTATCGAGTTTGCTCAAGAATGTCGCTAACTACTTAAAGGTTGGTTAACCGGAAGACTTGACGCTTCTCTTCAATGTGAAGTAAGCTAGTATTCTGACGATGACGAGTTCTACTCCTAGGATTGTGATGTCAGTCCAGTAGTTGTCTGGTTCTAAGCTGAACTCGCTGATTACTGCTTTGGGATGTCTGGGAACAAGAAATTACAGAATTTTAATGTTGGCATTTAATATGGAGGTCGATACTCACTAGTCAAGTGAAAAAACGGCAAGAATGAAATTAATAATGTAACGGAGGGTCCCCAAAGAAGCGACGGTGACTCTTGTACAAAGGCATATAGACATAAACCTCGGGGAATTATTCTAATATCTATATGAAGAGACTGTATCCAATATCAAGCAATGGTTAACCACTAGTAACGCTATGAGACACAAACCACTGCATTACTGCTCAGTATTATTTAAGTTGGCAACTATTCAGTGTAATAAACGCTCCAAGATAATTTTAACATGTCCTGTCCCAGTATCGGTAGGGCCACTTTTCTTAAAACTGTTCCTGCTTTAAATATCTCACCTCAAATGACAGTACGTCTCGGGACACAAGAGCGGCTGCCTCCCGTTAGAGTAGATACAGAGCACGAGCGCCTCGAAGGCGTAGCGCAGGAAGGAGGCGTGCGACACCGCGCGCATCACCGGCGACATGTGCGCTAGCAGCACCAGGTAGCCCGCGTACACTATCATGGCGCACGTCCACACGGCGCCCAGGAATGTGCCGTTCTGGATTAAGCCCACAAATAATAGTTACAATAGGAAAATAATTAATCTATCGCTAATGAAAGTGCCAAGTTTTTTTTAATTTTGTCATCGACACGCTAAAAAGAAGATAGGAAAATAATAGACAAGGGAGGGCTAGAAAATAAACGCGATGGTCGAAAGTCTTGATTTTACACAGCTAGCAGATATTACCTACGTGTATACAGTACCTCCCTAGGCCGCACATCAGTGGTAATAAAACCATTATAAGCTTAAAGCTTGCCTCTTAATGTATTGAAATTCTGTAGGTACTACGCTAAGCCAGCTTATACTCCAAGTGTTAGCACGGACGTGCTGTCTACCTATGCTTAAGGGGATGTTTATTTATAGCAGTGAATCTTATTATGAATGAACACAATGATATCTAATTCCGAAAAGATCAAAAAGGTCTTGTTGTAAAATATGATGGTAGACGTCCGTTTAAAGTTGTTCATTCATTTCATGTGCATAGGTGTAGAAATTCGAATTTAATCTACTTTGGATCTCCATGATTATTGTTTTATTTGCATCAGTATTGTTATGTGCGTCGTATGCCACGTGTAAAACTAAACACAATCATCTGGGAACAAACTGCAAGTTACAACATACACACAACAACAGTCCAAGGCACGAGCACGAGCCACCAAGGAGATAACACGATCGATGATTCAAATGGGTGCACTAGGTCCAACCTTTATTACGTAACTCCCACCAAAGATTCTAATTAGGTCATTCATCATCGTAATCAGCTGTTTAATTAATAACATGTAATTGAAAGGCGGATGTTTATTACTTGGAAATTACATGAGCAATGTTTTCCGTTTCTGACGATGGTAATAATCGCAACATCTACAGAAAACCGGCCTATGCGAGGCCAAAGGAAATGATAAAAAAACATTCAAGCCTTTCGGTACCCTACTCAATGTTATTTAAAATATGATCAGGACAGATTAGCTTTGAATTTTCAAGTACTAATTCTTTAATATTGAATGATGACGGAATAGGAGTTTCACAAGGTACCACTCTGTGCCCGTTTCTTTTCCAGTACTTACAACAGGGTTAAAGCAGGTCCCGATGACGTTGCCCATGGCTTCAGCCAGCAGAGCAACGTTGGCAAGTGTGATGACGAACATGAGAAACCGGAGTGGCTCCACTGGCTGCCCGGATAGGAAGTATGACGGCACTGAGTACACGAAACTGTAGATTACCTGTTGAATAGAAAGTTTATTTATCGAGTTTTAAGATCTTTATTATTTTTCCTGCTGAACTTGAAATTAAAAATATTGGTCCTTCGATAGGGTAAAGTATTATTATGGTATTATTATAGTGTAGCAAGATAAAAGCAAAGCTGCTGGGAATTCCAGAAATGAATCACTTTTCGTTGTGGCCGTTTTAGAGTCCTAGCTCTTTCTAATTTTAATATTTATTGATTTTAACGACGCCGTTATCATAGTAAGCGGAATTGAGTAATTAACTCCGGTTACTATGTTAATAGCCAGTATGTTGCACCGATAACATCGGTTTTTATCAATATTGATAGTGGAAATTTCAAATATTGTTTTTCATTTGACTTTCCACCAGCCATTTATTACAATTTCAATTATGATACCCTCTATATTCAAATAACAAGACACATTGCATAGTTATTAAAGTCATAAAATTCTTAGGAAATACCAATTGTTTAGAGTGGTATATACTTATTATACTTGGTGTCGTGTTTTCCCGGCGCAAACAATTTTACAAAATGACATAACGAAATTAACTGTTTTATCTTAATATGTTTGACCATTAGCAGCCTATTAGAACTTTTAATAAAATACTTCTACAATTTTTACTAAATCACATTTTTTACTAAATACTCATTCCTAGCAAGTCACATTTTTTACCGTGTTAAAGTTATTACCTTACTTAAGCACCGTATCACATGGCCTTCGGACATACTCGTATGTGTACTACATACCCTGTGACATTTTCCATTACGATGCACGTGTTCTGTTCACGAGCTCGTTATCTCCACAAATATGGCACACTATGATTTAATTACAGTGGTTTACCTGCATAGGCTTGCGGGTTAGCGGTGACAACCAGTTAATTATGTTTTAATTATAGATCGAAGGTATAGTCAGGGAAATTAATTGTTTTTGTAGGTTGTCACATGTGTGAATACCTAGTTTGCAGTGCTATTTATAGATAACTAGTTATTTCATTTTGATATCGACTATTGAAGAACACGACTATTGACAGTTGTGTTTAAACATTTCAGCCGAAATATGTTGTCACAGTAATCGATTTGCATAGAATAGAGTGGCATAAAAGAGTAATAGGGGTAGCTTTTAGAACCCATTGGCGTTTTCCCTTTAAGAATTGGGGAGAGCTTTAGGCTAATGGGCTTGGCTTTAGATTTCCTCCTAAGCTTGGGAAATTTTGTGTTGCTGTCCGTATTCAGTATGGCTGAGTTTTGGATAAAGTGTGTAAACAGATTAAACAATAGCTTATAGAATGAAATAAAAACTTCATCTTTTTTTATCGTGTGGTTAGTGTCTTACCAGCACGCGTAGCATGATCGCCGTATAAATGGGTTATGTCTCTACGGAAGAATCAACAAACTGACACATTGTCATCCGTCATTATGTCGATTCTTCTATAGAAAAACCTCGTTTCTACAGTGGTCATGCTACGCGTGCTGGTATCAGTTTTATATGCCGCCCACGGGTCTCTGAATTGGCTCTAAGTACATGCCGTCGTGAAATATCTCTCAGGCATTCTGGTTTCCATATAAAAACTAAAGACACGAATAAGAAAAATGAGGTAATTAAATGTTTACCTGCAGTGGCATGCCAGTGACTAATAACGCTGCGTAGTAAGTCTTCAGGTTGTACCAGTTGTTGAAATTCTCCTTCTTTAATACTGACATTTCGGTGGGTACTAAAACAGAGGAAAAGTCATGATTAAACCTTTTTTGCGAGTAATTTTTAACGGTTTTCAGCGAATTTCGTGGTTATGACTGTCACATAACCACCACCATATTAACTACTTGCTACTATGTATGCATAATAATGACCACTTTAAAAATTTACATGGACAGTGTTATTCTAAAATGAATAAAACCGACAATAATACATAAATAAGTACCTTTTTTACCTTACATTTTTATTGAGGATGTTTCGAGGGATAATGAGACGTATTTTTTATATAATAATGAAGTATTCTAATTGCAGTTTGTATTTTCAATTTAGCATTAAATTCGATTCATGCATATTTTTTCAACAGACAGCTTTTTAAAAGGCAGGTATTAGGCATGAGGTTATACTTTTTTATGGGAAGTCATTTGAAAAGTTTAATCAACGTTTAATTAAGTACGTAGAGTCGTAAGTACATTAAATCATAATATAACCTCATAAGTACTTGAAGTTAGGAGTTGCACTAACATTTTTTTAATTTGTGACAAGACATGACCTTCTTTTTGAAGTGAGTGTTTTTATTGCATTTCAAAGACAGTCAGACAGCCATGTCTATCTAAAAATAAATATGTAAGTATTAAATGATCTGGACAAAACATACTGCTTCACTACTTGCGTCATTACTTAACAGGCTATTGTCTTGGGATCCTCAAGCTATACCAAAATGTCCGATTTAGGTAGGTATAGTTACACCTAAAATATTTAAATAAAACTTGTCAATTCACCTTTTCTTATAAGCAGCTAAATATTACATAGATATATTAAGCTTCTTGACGCAAACTAAGAAAAAATCTATTCTTCTATTGTTTTTATAATATTGTTTTTGTTTGGTCCTAAACTTGCGCCGCGGATAACAGTTCTTAGTTGCTTACCTACTAAGAAACGGAGACAGATAAAAACTGAACACATACTTTGGTACAACGAAAAAAAGCTAACAATACGGATGGATATGACCAAGCATATGTTCGAAAAACCATCGCAAAATATGTATAATTATAGTATAGGTGAATACTTTGGTGTACGTAATCGGTGGTAATACTTTGAAGGAAGTGTAAGTTTTTGCTTAAGATTTACAAAAAATACCCTGTAGTAAATATTCGACAAAAAAAAAAGCACTTAAGCTGCATCACGTACAACTGGCAAAAAATAAAATCAAAAGGAATGACTAAGTAATATCTAAAAAAAGATAAAGGTACCTTGACATGGTATGGTAAGAACATTCTGACCGACCGGCAGAAACCTGGCCCTGACCAATTGTATCGGCCGGTACCGGTTGACGAAGTTAAAGCCCGGATAATAATAATATATCTTAGGAATACCTTGACCCTATATTGTTGGGATACAAACGATAAGCCTTGTCAAAAATCTGATTGGTGGTTTTGAAAGTCCTTTGTATTTATGTATAATCACGGAGGTTCAGTCGTCGACGTGAAAAAGTATTTTTTATAAAATTAAATGAAAATGTGATGAAATGTCAAAGAATTTCAGTTGCGATTTGTTTAATTAGATGGTAACCGTTTTAATTAACAATTTATTCCCTGACTTTAAATAATACGTTAAGGCTTTATGTGCCTTTAGTGGTAATGGTGGTGTAATGGAAAAGTCATTGTATATAGAAAAGAAGGGAATATGAATATAATCTATCAAGATGTTGCCGTATTATTAATATATTTAGTTGTGGTCAAATGATGAATACCCACGCGTACAGGTAAAGGCGCGCACACATAAAACGTCCGATTTACAGGTCCGTTTGAACGTATATGTTATTAGCGTATGTAGTTGTATGAGCCAGTTCACACACATGACAGTATTCCGGATCCAGTAAAAAATCCCAAACACAACGGAAATACTGATCCGTTTTATCGGATCGAAACCGCGCGAGGCTTGTAACGGGGGTGCGCGGGGTGCGGTGTGCTGCACACAGCCACCATTTGCCGGTTTCATTCGAAGAAAGATCTGTTAAAATCGGTCCTGTGAAAAATGCTGTGTGAATATTAACTCCAGTAGCGACGGATCCATTAAAATCGGTCCTGTAATTGCTATGTGAATATTACCTCCAGTAGCGACGGATCAGTTAAAAAGGATCCTGTAAAATCGGACGTTCTATGTGTACGCGCCCTAAGAACAAATAATGAGCAGTACCTTTATACATTATCTGCCTTTTCCCAACTATATTGGGGTCGGCGGCGCCCAGTCTAACAGTCCAATGAATATAAGTATTTTACTTACATGGAGCGATTGCCTATCTGACCCCCACAACACTTAGCACTGGGTAATACGATACCCCTTGTATACTATAAACATACTGTAATGTCTATCTGTGATCGATTTTTTATGCTTCCTATTTATTTTTTCGTAGAGTTTACGTGTAAAATACTTAAATAATAAATAAGTGTTGCCAAGTCGTAAATCCCGTGTTGAAGCGGGCGGAGGGCGGGGGGCTAGTTTATAATCAGTTAAAATTACAGGAAGGTCGAGGTTAACACATGTTCATTGAGTTAATTGCATGTATTTGCGTGCACAATCACATTTTCTTACTATTCGCATTAACGTCGTGAAATAATGACAACAATTAGAAGATAATTAATTTTACAGGAAATTACAAGCTGATGATCTTAATTAGTCGATATTCTTTGTTATCATTTTGCTTTGTTGTTTAGTGCTGCATCTTTTACGGCGCTACATCTTAAGAAGAGATCGGACAAGGTCAAAACAAGATTTTTTACGATACCGAATGTTCTATTAAGTAGCGAATAGAAGGAGTATGGAGCAGATCTAAACAAGAACCCGTAGAATTACATACTTACAGTCAAAATCTGTTGATAATTGAATAGGATCCCTTCGAATTTCGATGTAGTTATAATAGATTTTAATAGCAATTTAACTAGAAGTTATTTTTTCCTTTGAAGATATAACTTGAAATTTAAAGATCTCTGTAGGTGATCATCATCAATACAAATAAAATAATTGAGGTGGGCGAGTTATCTTTAATTTTAGCAAATAAATTAATAGTTGCTATGCTTTCTAGAAGACTACGCCAATCAAACAAAAAGGTCAAGAATAACCGACCAAAGTTATTGAATTTTATTGTTTTTTTTTTATTTTCTGACCACAAAATTCAAATGCAAAACTACAAAATTTATGCATCAACTATTTAAATACTCAGTTTATGTTTCTGATTTGGCTACAGTACCTTACCTTACCTACAGGTATGTAGAAAACAAAAGAGTTAAATATGCCTAAATTTTAAAATATTAATATCGCCTACTACTGTATTAATAAAATATTATATTTTTGTGGTGAACCTTAGCTCTTAAACTTGAGAATTATGTAAAAATCTTGACTACCTACTTCGATCGTTCTTAGAACATTGTATAATAAAAGGAGTTGAAAATTAGCTGACAGTATATCTATTTTTACCTCTTTACTTGACTGTGCTTACGATTTCTTATCATATCACAGATTTACAAGGAAAAGTGTGTGCTTCAGACATAATTTCCATCTTCGGAAATCCCAACGCTTGATAAAATTAATGAGATCTAACAAAAGGTGTATTCACGAAACAATTCCGGTTTACGGTAAAACTCAATGTAACACATTCAAAACATTGTGTTGATTGATACAATAACTATTAAACAGGTCTTGAAAGGCATTAAAAGTATAGTTCTAATCTTAAAAAAAAGTATTTTAAAAAAACTTGTATAAAAGCTGGAACTTTGACCTCCAATATCTCCGTAAATGAGGGTCCACAGTTATGGTCCAGAACAAAAAATTATCGTTTTGACGGAGAGAACATGTGCCGTTCGACTTCGTTAAGGTTTGATTTACACCCTTTACCTATAGTTTTTACAGATATGGCAATTATTTCCTAATATGATTGTACTACCATCACATCATACATCAACAGTTAATAAATAAGCTACGAATGTAGTATGTAACCTGACTGCACTATCTCAAAGTGCGGATCGACAAATTCAGGAATCTTGCTTCTGTGCCAAGATGCTCGTACAAATTCGGATACACGAAGATTACCGAAGCATACACCTTTTCTGGTTTATATGTATTTCAGTAGACTGATGTCAGATGAGCTTGCTTTTATTAGGATGTTACATCACATTACAGACGGTCTCGTAGACATTAGACAGCGACATTGGATACTGTCGTAGGAAGGTCTTAGAAAAGGTCACAGTATGATATGATTTTTTATAGGTAGGTAGTGAAATAATAACTAGATTAGCTTGCCCTGACATCCGCACTTAGTCGCTGACCATAAAATCTAATTAACTAGATACGTATGCGTTTGTTACTGGCTAGTTCCACATTCTGAAAGAGTTATAGCTGTGTACCTAGTAATTGAATTTGTCTCATTGTGTTTGCTGGTGATTTAATGTACTTCTAATAACAGATTTATTTTAACAGACTTCTTATCTTATCTGTATTTCTTAAACAAGGCAAGGGTTGCAAGGCATATAAATAAAAGATAAGGATTAGGGCTGGCCGACGAGAAACTTTATGTATTGGCCGAAAATTACTGCGGGTAAAAAAGATGATTGATTTTCGAAGAACTATAAGAATTCTATATCATTAACACAAAATAAAAATGCAGTAAATTAACTAAGAGAACGGCTACGGCTTTGATTTTATCTACTGGGCAAAAAGGGCTGTGGGCGCGTGGTTAGTATGTTTTCATAATTTGTAGGTATCTCTAGGTAGGTTCACACTATATTGACCTCTCATTATTCAACGACTCTGTAAGCGATCTTCGACCACTCCTATCTGCAACTGCCTAGCATACTTGTTTGATTAAAATACCAGTCATATTCAAGCCCTTTTTTTTGCTTGTGGAAATTCTCATCGATAACGTCCGCTCTTGCACAGACAAAAGGGCCTGCCAGACTCTTACTGACTAAAACCACACGGTGTTCTTCGACTACTTTTGTCTGGGACACTTACGTAGGTCGTCACGTAAACCCATTTTGTTGATTTGCGGTGTAACGGGGGGCATATATAACCCCAGTACATAAATTAAAAGGCTGGTAGCCTAGGTACACTTACTTTTAAGTACAGCAGGCATGAGCGAGGTATAGCAGAGGTAGACAGTGCTGACCAGTAGGAAGCTAAGATTGCTGAGGGTCTTGGAGCCATCGTTACCAGCACGCTCGTATAGCAACCCGAGGAGGACTCCGATGACCATGTGCATTAGCAATTTGAGGTGGGATACTGTCTGTGGATAAAATAAGGGTGTAAATTTGGTGATTTTAAAGCCATTGGAAGTTGATGTGTTGGTCTTCAGGACCAAGACGAAATTCTTGGTCCTTAGGACATTCGTCTTTTTTTGGATGTTTTATCCCTTAATACTTTCATCTTATGGACCGGTATAGAATAAGCTACCAATTAACTACCTGAGCTTAGCTTAGCTTTAAAATATGAAGAGCTTTTACATGTACTGTTGTGTATAGAATAATTACAAAAGATTATCACCAATCACAGTTCTTGGAAATGTGAAGAATCTTTCTTGTTCTTGTTTCTTGTTGTAGTATAAGTATGTTAGCTAGGGCCCGTTTTATAGACGTCTAGACATGAAGAACATATTTTTTTTATAGATGCATCTTTTATTGTTTGACATTTACATGCTAGTTACTGGAAACACTGTTTATGAATCATCGACCTTGAGCTCGACCGCGGCGAAGGTGGAGAAAGGGGAGGTCTTTGCCCAGCGTTGAGACATGAGGTAGGCTATATCATCGTAAAAAACTGCGTTCTTTATATATTAAATATAGTTTTCCATTAGATACTATATATAATAACATGTTATTTAATAGTATCGCAAATATAACTTGTTATTTTTTTTTAACAGTTTTATTTCAAGATTAAAATGATTGCGTACCTACTTCTGACGGTTCCAATTAAGAGGTGTTTTATTATAGAAATAATGATCAAGAAACTTGTTTAATTGACGACGTGACACATGCTTAGACATTTTGTACTGGTGTGGTTACCTGCTGGCCTACTATGACCTCTTAAAGCAGTATTGTTTTACGCTTATTCCAGTGTGGGAATGAGACCCGAGCTATACAGGATATGTAGCGCCATCTCTTTCCCACACTGGAAAAGGAGTAAAACAATTATGTTTTAAGACGTCATGGTAGGCCAGCTGCACGTTTACCTAACGTAATTATAAAAAAGACTTAAGAACTTTAATTAATACTGGAGTTTGTACTGTGAATATGTATCTATTTTATATAAGTTCCACCTTTTTTGTGATAATGAGCTATCGCATTAAAAAAACTCTCATGATGCGCGGTCCAATAAGTTTTAATATAGGATGTATTTAAAGTAGTTCTTAATTAGGCGGAAACATTACGAGTTAATTTGTTTCCGTCAAATTACCTCATTAAAATTTTAAATTACAAAGAAAATGTCGCGTCTTATTGTTAAAGTTTACGGCGTGACATTTTGACATTACCATGACTTGTCGACTATTAAAAACAATTAATCAATCACGTGAAACATTGACACGAGTGGCATAATGTCATGTCTGGTTAAACGAGAGTTCATACTATATTTTATTTAATTTTGTTTATTTGGGAAAACAAACGGTTACACATTACAGTATAACATACTAACGTTTACATAACAAAATTACAACTAGTTTGAGTAAATGTGTATCCAACGACATTTTCCACGTATTATAAAATTAATTAGTTATAAAACAATGCGATGTTAGCTTACAATTCAATGCGTACTATAAAATGACAATGTGTTTATTTATTAAACTAAACAGGCATGCAAATTAAAAATGAAAAAAAAAACACAAGTAAAGACAGTAGGTCCAAGTATTCCAGTAATAGAGATGAAAGAAAAAAATAACTATAGTTCATAGTTACTTCAAGTAGGTACATACGGTAATAATTAGTTACCCAAATGTTGTAGAGACCTTAATAATGTACAATTGAAGAAACTACTAAAATCATTTCTAACTGACAAAGCATACTATAATATTAAAGAATTTCTGGCAAAACTATTTACTGTAACATTTTCGTTTAATTAAAATTTTATTTTAATTATTTACTGTAACATGGATTTATTCATGATTTTAATAATTAGGTACTTTTGACATGTTTATACCTTGACATTTATAATTTTGACATTATAGTTCTTTGTTAAATTCACAGACATTGAATAAATTATGATTTTATTTTTCTACTTTTATAATTTTGACATTTATTATTCTGTAATGAATTGAAATTGTTAATTAAAAAATTCAATGTTATTATTCAAATCATTTGCACGCTTTTTCTTATTTTTATTTTATTTTATCTTACATGCACTTTAATTCTTGTATGTAAACACATGTTTGAGCAAATAAATACATATATCTTATCTTACCTACAAATTTTGAAGAATTCTGAAAAACGCAGCTATGCCACTATACATAAATGTATGGAGCAGTGTAGAGATGAAACGGATAGCTGTTTCAGCTGTTTGGCCGGATACTGAATATTCGGCCAGTCTTATAACCGGATAGCCGGATATCCGGCCGCCGGATATCCGGCCGCCGGATATCCTGCCAAACATTTCCGTTTGGTGCATCGCAAGAAGCGAACTCACTTAGGTGGCACTGGTGTGTTTCAGCACCCTGCAGCAATGTGTACAGCGAAAGACTTTTTACTGAAGCTGGTCTTGTTAATGAAAATAAGCGAAACTGCTTGTTACTTCTCAGTGCAGAGAATTAGTACATTTGTACTTATTCACCATCATTAGTATTATTCTTGTGACAATAAACTATTATTATAATTTGCCAGAGCACTAATTTTTTATGTTTTAAAATGGAAACTTTTTGATTACTGATTATACGAGGTGTTGTTTTGCATCCTCAACAAAATTCAGGAGGTTGTCACAAAAGACATAAATAACCAATTTAAATTAAGGTACCTAAGTAGTTAATTATTAATAAACGCTGATTTTTTTGGCTGTTTAAGTTTATCAGTATATCAGAATAACCCCCTTAACGTGGTTTAGGGAATAAAAAAATATCGAATAAACGTTTGAGATTGTTTGTATGTGTGCAAGCGCAGTTATACGGCGAGGATTAGACAAGCCGTGTTTAAAACACGAGTGGTTCACACTTACCGATTTCCGTAAATAAGAAAAAATAAAATTACCTATCCATTTTATTATTGATTCGGGTCGAGAATCATTAGCATAGTTACCTCCTCGAATTTGACGAGGATGCAAAACAACACCTTGTATATATTTTTGTTAAGAGCGTTTACACCTTACGGCATTTCATACAAACTTTCAAGTCGTTATTTTCCGAAATGGCTGAACCGATTTTAATTAAACTTAATACGCATAAGCACGGTACATAGGTCTAAAATGTTACAAAAAAACATTTTAGAATGTCTTCTTCAAAAAAAATATAATTGGAAATATCTGTTTCTATAGAAAATTTATAATCGGTCTAATTTAGCTTTAACACTATTTTTCGAAAATGTTTTTTAGTATCTTTTTAGACCTATGTATTCTTCTTATGCGTATTAAGTTTAATTAAAATCGGTTCAATCATTTCAGAAAATAACGACTTGAAAGTTTGTATGAAGTGTCGTAAGGTGTAAACGCTCTTAAGTGACATAAATAAAGTACCTACTTAACATTATTTGATATTTCGTATTTTTTTATTCGGTATCCGGCCGGATAGCCGTTTGTTATTCGGTATCCGGCCTAAAATTACTCGAGCTTAAAGTTACCGGATATCCGTTTCATCTCTAGAGCAGTGTTTCAGGGTAGTCTTTATTTTTATGACTACTACACTACGCACATAGTAATTCCTCCGTTTATCTTAAATTTTTAAATTAGTACTAATTATCCAATTCAGTGGCACTTAGCACAAAAATAAAGTGTTACTAAGTGAATACTAATTACTTAATTCAGTAGCACTTCTCAGCGCCTCGTGCCAGTGTGTAGTCTTATTTATGAATTCCTGTACCTAATGCTACCTAATGATTTCTCTAAGAATTATTAGCATAATTATCTTGAAGGCAATTTAACTATGACTTTTTTTGCATTATCATTATCTAATGCAAAGAATTAATTACTTAAGTAGGTAGGTACTTTTTTTTTTATACTGAATTGGCTTGGCGTTTGGCCACAACTGACACCTGATGTGAAGCGATGGTGTAGCCTAGGGTGGATTATTTACCACGATATGAAACTACAAAGGCTCCATGAATTTTTCTACAGAGCTATTTAGTTCTGAAGCTGCACAATAATTGTTGCCGACATATTTAAACAGTAATGTTTATTTGTCATACCTATATGTTAGCACTTAGCAGGACATGCACGTCAGCAAATAGACCATAAACACAACGCAAATATACAAGCTGTTGTTTTGAATCCTCGTCAAATTCACGGAGGTAGCTAAACTAATAGGTATGTAATTATTTTTTTCTTATTTACGGAAAATCTGTAAGTGTGAACCACCCGTGTTTTAAATGCTGCACGTCTGATCCTTGCCCTATAACCGCGCTTTCACACAAACAAACAATCTCAAACGTTAATTCGATAATTTCTTATTCCCTAAACCACGTTAAGGGGGTTATTCTGAAATACTGACAAAAACCAACAAAAAAAAGCAGCGTTCATTAATAATTAACTAGGTACCTTATTTTATATTGATTATTTATATCTTTTGTGACAACCTCCTGAATTTTGACGAGGATGCAAAACAACACCTTGTATAGGACGAGCTAACACTTGTATAAACGGCAGTTGCGACATTAATCAACAGGAAAAGGGTCCATAAGATGGGTCCATACATGTAGGATATTTTAATAAATTATCATCATTTAGGGACGTACCTATGTCTAGGATCTGGGTTAGGACGTTGTTAAAGAAATTCTTCGTTCAGATGCGAAACTGATATCACCAATAATCTACTTTCTGGTTCAAATGGACCATAAACGAGCCAACGGGTAATTCTCAAAATGAATGATGTAACCAAGATTTTGTAACAATATTTTGATTTAAAAGACTGTCCATGGAGTTTTTTGCCCATTCTTCTCCATAGAGATCTACGGTTTGGAATGGGCAACTACAGTAAGTACTTTCACAAGTTATTATGCCTTGTGTCTGGGACTGTAGCTTTGCGTTTTGTTCTGTTTTTTGACTTTAAAAAAGTGCCTGTCTAGATCTAATTGAAATAAATGCTTTGAGTTTGAAACAAATGTTAAGGATACTAGGCCCAAAAAAAATAATTCCGCACTTACCCAGTCTCTATATTGCTGCATTATACACCGTTTGAACAGTTTCCCGAATTTGTATAATTCGTGAGGTGGGTTGATGATGATCGAGGTTTTCCCAAGGGATATCACCTCGCTCAGCCTTTCCGGTACCGGCAGAATTGCAGGTTTCTCTACCCATTCGTGGTTTGTACATTTCTCTGCTAGGAACTCGTTGAATTTTCCGTATTCGCCGGTTGCAATTTCTAAAACTGAAGAAATATCTTTACTAGAGAGGAGGTGAAGTATGGAAAAAAAAGACATCAGCGGCGACCCTAACTAAATTGTGATAAGGGTTGATGATGATTATTTAGCAAACGTATTAAACCAGATTAAAAAAAAAAAAAACATTTTAATAAAGCCATTACGTACGCGGCTTTGCTACCGATACTTATCGGTAACTACTGAGATGGTAATAAAACATACAGGAGCAAATAGTTAATAAACTGTTTAGGTAAAATTTATAAACATTGTATAAAATCATGAATTTACATTTAGTCCGTATCTTGCATAACACGGGTGTGGTCTTAATTGGACAATTTCCATAAACTGTACCAACACAGGTACCAATTTATGAGCTGAATTCTATTTAACTTTTGTAAGTTTTGAAATACTTTTTTATTGGTAGAGCTACCAACTTTTGTAAGTTTTGAAATACTTTTTTATTGGTAGAGCTACCAACTTTTGTAAGTTTTGAAATACTTTTTTTATTGGTAATATACTATAACCAAAAGTTAGCTAAAAGAAATTGTTTGTGTACTCATCATCTGCCTAGCCTTTTCCCAAACTATCTTGGGGTCGGCTTCCAGTCTAACGGGATGCAGCTGAGTACCAGTATTTTACATGAAGCGACTGCCTATCTGACCTCCACAACCCAGTAACTGGGTAATACGATACCCCTTGGTAAGACTGGATGTCAGACTTTTAGCTTCTGACTACTCGTAGTTCGACTGTCAAAGATCTACAAATGACAGCCGGGACCAACGGCTTAACGTGCTTTCCGAGGCACGGAGGAAACTCGATATGTAATTTTGGTCACACATCCACAGACCAACCTCGGCAAGCACGGCTTAACCTTAAAGATCGAACTGGGCGGCTGTTATTATTTAGCCACGAGCTCCTCTGTGTGTACTGATACTACTTATTTCAGTTTATAATAAGTTAAGTTGTGCCCTCCAGAATGATTTATTTATTATCTTACTGTTACTGTTAGCCTGGGTCATCCCACTGCTGGGCAAAGGCTTTTCCACATAACTTCCAAATCCTTCGACCCAGGGTCAATGTGGACCACTGGTCGTTGGTTCTGTCCAGCTCGTCCAACTCCTGCGAGGTGTGCAGCTTCGCCTTCTAGCTGTGTCTGGGCTCTACATCGTGGTTATTTTGATTACGTAAATTATTTATATTGATTTAAATTAACGTTTTACGCAACATTTCTTACAAGCTTTTAATCTTTTAATATTGCTAGATATTGCTAAACACCTGTCAGTTTCAGCTGATTGAAATGAATTAAAGTTAAACTAACCAATAAAACAACAATAGTTGAATGAACAGTTTACATAGTAATTTGTATGTTAACGAGTCGTGCAAAATGATTGATGAACTATTCATTCAGTGATATAACGCTCTTTGAGTTAACAATAAGTTATGTTCGGTTTGATCCGTGCATACGTAATGATTTCAAATACTACATAGTGGATGCAAAAACTTGATGAAAAAGTTCTTATACGATTTAAACATACAAGACACGTAATTATGATAAAACTTCGGAACTAAGGCGCCGTACACACCATTACGTCTGAAGAATAACATTTAAGTGCTGTGAGAGAGTTTTTTTTATTAGTATTTTCTTGCAATCTTTTTCGTGCGATTGTATAGCGTAAGAATTTATTCATTGTCTTGAAGGACACTCAGTCCAACGACTTGCCCTATAAATCTTGAGGTTGAATATTGAAATACTATTAACTTTATAAAAAAAATGGTAAATGAGAAAAGTTTTGTTCAATTTGAAAACGTTGGCATCTTTTGTTTTTATGAAATATCAAATCATCATCTGCCTAGCCTTTTCCCAATCTATCTTGGGGTCGGCTTCCAGTGTAACCGGACGCAGCTGAGTACAAGTACTTTAAATAAAGATGCCTATCTGACCTCCACAACCCAGTAACTGGGTAATACGATATCCCTTGGTACGACTGGATGTCAGACTTTTAGCTTCTGATTACTCGTAACGACTGTCAAAGATCTATTTATGAAAAATCAATAAGCAACATTAAACAGGCCGAAACGAATGCGTTTTGCATAACTTTATTTTTTATGGATATGAAGGCACCTAATTTATTTAATGTCGTCTGTTTCTAGTAAATCAATCCATCAATTCCAATCAATAAAATATAATATCATTATGAATGGAAAAATGTTTTAATTATGTAGGTATGCAAATATATTTTTTTCAAAGTAATAATTTTGTTTACTTTTTTGACACCAAGGTCCGATTGTATTTTACTTCCAAATTGAGGACTACAGGCTTCTAAGCTTCATAAATAATAATTAGTTTGGTTGTTACTGACGTCCTGCCTTTGAAGATCGTAAAGATATTTCTACATAAATTATTTATTTTCCGCAAGCAGGTACGAAAGTAAGCCATTACTGAGGAATGCTGATATCCAACCCATTTGCATGACTTTTAAAGCTTCAGCTACATTTTTATCCAAGTGATTTTGGGAAAATGGATCAATTTTCATATACCATTCTACCTTGTTAACCCGTCAAGCGCTTGTCTCTCCCACCCGCGCCATCTTCTGATAGTAGCTCGACGGTTTCACTCGCGACTGCTGATCATAAGGTCCTGCGTTCGATTCCCGGCTCGGGTAAAGTATTATTGGGTGATTCTATCAGGAATATCTTATATAGTAGCAGCCACGGAGTCTGGATTTGTGCCCGGTTGATGGCAATTAAATTCCCATATCTCTCCGTGGGTGTCGTAAGAGGCGACTAAGGGACTTGCTAGAGAATGGGCAGCAGCGTTCTCTGTGCTTTTGTAACAACCGTACTGCGATCGCCAACCCGCCTGCCAAGCGTGGCGATTATGGCAAAACCCCCCTTATGTCAATGTGGCGTTGGGGGAGGCCTATGTCCAGCAGTGGGCGTCTTTCGGCTGAAATGATGATGATGATGGCAATACGTTCGCCTCCTATGACATGGAACTTAAACATAACTGTGACAATGAGGTTGTACTATTAGGTACATCTCTGCGTTACCCTTCGGGGATCACAGGCGTAATGTTATGCTATTAATTGTACTTACAGTAGTCAGCTGGATTGTGGTACATGGGGCACTGTAGACCAACAGATGCAAGGTAGGGCACTGTGTTCTCACTCGAACCGTGGTATATGCAAAAACCTTCTGCGAGCATGTAGACCTGCGTTTGACCAAAAAGTAAGTATATAAGAAAGGATAATCAATGACTACATGTAAATATGTAGGTAAGTATGTATCAGAAATTTAATTTCATAATCAACATGTGGCTTTTTGCAACTATGTTGGGGTCAGCTTCCAGTCTAACCGGATACAGCTGAATGCAGCATTTTACATGGAGCGACTGCCTATCTGACCTCCACAAACCGCAGTCATTTCATAATATTTTTTTTTTTTGCTTTTTCTTTCATCAAATTTTTGATAGAACTTTTTTATGTGTAACGTCTAATTACGCAACTAGGCAGTAAAATCGACTCGTATGACGGGAATTGGTGTTGCGCCCCCACACTCATGCCACGTAAAATCAACCTTTATCCATAAAAATAAAGTTTGTTTTGGATTGATCTTGTTTTGTTTTTGAAAATTCCACGTTCAAATGTCTACTCTGCAATTAGTGATGTAGTTAAGTCGGATGCAGATTTGATCGATAGATATCGATAAAAATTGTATTGTTCATTGTGATTATTGTACTTATATTTTTTTAACATTCATACTCAAAATTGATTATTAATTATGAATTCTAATATTAACATAGATGTTTCACATCTGCCGAGCGTCCCGTGACGGCCATTTTTTTAATAAAATGCGGATATTCTGCTATAAAATTAAAACCGAAACTAGTTTTATTAGTGTCCATTAGATTTTATTAAGTCAAGACAAATAACTATTTTAGAAAACTCGCTTGTCTAAATTTAGCTTGATTTATTTAGGTAATAATGCCTGAAAATTCAAGGCTATATTTTTCAACATTTTACGAGTTTTGCTTGATAAAAAAGCCTGGTTTTGAGAATCTAATGCGTATTATTTAAAATACAAGCACAGCTTCAACAGAATTAATGGCAGAGTAAAATAAAATGAAATCACAAAAATAACACGTAATAAATGTAAATATTCATTTTAATATTTTCACTGTTTCTCGTTTCGAAAGCAAATAGTACATTGTTCACCGAGAGGAGAAAGTGACCGATTACCGTCGAGGGTGTCGTTTGAAGCCCGAGCCATAGGCGAGGGCTTTAAAACACCCGAGATCGGGAATCGCACTTTCTCTCGAGTGATACATAGTGCTTTATACTACACCTACGAGGAAAATAAAAAACTAAATCTTTACTAATTGAAATTTATATTGAAATTGTTGCAGTTAGTGAAGCTTAATGTATCACTTTTTCCATTAAAGTTTGTTTGAGATGTTTGCGACAATGTAGGAGGAATAACTGGCTGTGCTGTTGGCACTGCGCTCGTAGAAGGCTGTGGTGCAAAAGGGGCAACTGGCTGCTGAGGGGCATCTGGCATCGCCGCGCTCGTTGATGGTTGAGGAGATAAATCTTGATGCACATTAATCGATCCCGATATTTGGTTATTTATTCGTGTTTTGTTTTCTATGGAATTCTCTATGTAGCTTTCTGCAACAGCGATATCGTTTGTTGTCATATCCACAAGTTCTTGCGAACGACAGGCCCCATTTACTCCTAAAATCAAAATAACCTGTAAACAAAAATATCAAACATGAAAACCTAGTAGATTTCTACTCATAAATAGGTACGTAATAAATCATAAACCAGTGCATTTTGTTCATAAACTTACCTTCATCAACAAATATTTGTCATCTGGAGCATTCTGCAAAAAGGAATAAACATCCTTTGTAGTAAGCACTTTTGATTTCTTACTACGGAATCCCTCCGACTTTCTTTTCAGAAATGCTGTAAGTTTTTTGTATTCTTGTCGTTTCTTGTCAATATAGTACTTTTCAACATTGAGTAGTTTTATTTTACTTTTCTACGAAAACTGAATCCTCAAACAACACACAAATTGAAAATGGCGCCAATGGCGTCTGCAATTTTCACATGTTCTTTTTTCAAATTGTTTGACACCATCCAACACACAGCTAGTGGCCAGTGTCATTTTGCGAACTTGGAGATAAAAACTCAATGTAAAAACTAAAACTAAAAGCCAAAGCTTTTGATATTTAGGTTACCAGCGCATAGTCTTACCCAAAATTAAAAAAGAAAAACCACGTAAGAAATGGATTTTCATACACTTTTCTCTCCCGCTCAGATGCGTTTTCTCGCCGCATATTTGTTCGATATGCAATGACGTACTTTCTACCGTAAATTTGATAAAGTATCAAGGTACTTTCCGAGCAGGTGTAGTATAAAGAGATTTTTTATGGATGCGGAACGGCTTATAGGTACCTAGCTATCTGTCTTTAAATATGTAGTGTAAATTTGCTGGATCTTGCTTAAGGTTATAATGTAGGTTGCATTATAAGATTATTACCTAAAGGGTGTACAAGTACCCTTAACGAAACGGAAAAGCACTTGTTCAACCCATCAGTGCGATATTTCTTTTTGTTCTAACCAAACCCGGGAACGAAAGTTATGGAGATATTGGACCCTCGTACTACTCAATGGATCCATTAGCACAATTTTTTAAGTGCGTTACATTGAGTCCTACGGTAAAAGTGATGTTTCACCCTAAAAAGTAAAGTCGTTTCTCAGCAATATTTTTTGTGTAGTGTATTTGTACATGTAGAATGCTTGGTTGACGCTTTCGTGAAAGGTCCGTTTACTCGGTTTACTCCCTGTATAGAAGGGTTGTTTGCATTCTGTTGTTGTTTTGCATTCTCGTCAAAATTCAGGAGGTTGTCACATAACACCTACATAAGCTATTTAAATTACGATACCTACTTAATTAGTAATAAATGTTGCTTTTTCTTTTGTTTAAACTTGTCAGTATTTCAGAATAACCCCCTTAACGTGGTTTAGGGAATAAGAAATTATCGAATAAATGTATGAGATTATTATTGTATGTGTGAAACCGCGGTTATAGGGCGAAGATCAGACGGATTGCGATTAAAACACGGGTGGTTCACACTACCGATTTCCATAAATAAGAAAAATAATAAAGATTACCTACCCATTTTATTATTGATTGGAGTCGAGAATGATTCTCGACTCGTTATTCATTAACATAGTTGCCGGTGTCGGTAAGACAAGTACAGTAACTCGTTGCTTTTAAAAGCTTCGTTATAAATCATTTTCATTCTCTGTAATTTCATGCAGTCAAAATTTGTAACCATTCTAGTTTTATTTTTGCCATTTAATGTTAAAACACAAATATCTAAATACATTTTTATTTACTTTTTTTTAATATGTAAGTATATTATACATGTATAAATAGATAACTTTACTTTTGTTTATTTATTTTTTTGTAGTGCTCCACTGACTGCTCCATTTTTATTTTAAGTCCATAATGTCCATCCAAAGGTTGTCTGGAAGATATCGCTTTTAGCGATAAGACCGCCGTTGTAACCATAAAATTAGCTGTTTTGTAAGCCCGTTATATAAATTTGTGGTGTACAATAAAGTTTATGCTATTCTATTCTAAATACTTCTTTTTTTTTAGATTTGCCGCACTCTAGGATTTTTTCCTGTATCGTGGGTGCGTTTACAAACATTTAAAGTCACATACACAAACAGCCAGACCCGGAACAACTATGTGTAGGCCATACAAAATATTAGTTCCGTGCGGGGATCGAACCCGCGACACGTAGCGCAGCAGTCGATCGCTCAATTCGCTCAGCTAATGCGCCAACCGTGTCGTCTCCTTGTAACCTCCTTGAATTTGACGAGGATGCAAAACAATAGCCTGTATATTCAGTCATTCATAATTTTTGCTGAGTACCTACGAAACATATTAGAAAAATCTGCCAAATATTTAAGATGCTTTAAAATTTTACGTTTTGTTTTCCTTTCGGCAAAAGAGCGTTTATACCCTACGGCATTTCATACAAACTTTCAAGTCGTTATTTTCCGAAATGAGTGAACAGATTTTAATGGAACTTACTAAGCATAAGCAGAGTATACATAGTTCTAAAAAGTTACTAAAAAACATTTTCGAAAAATAATGTTACAGCTAAATTAGACCGATTTTTAATTATCTATAGAAACAGAAATTTCCAATTATCTTCATTTTTAAAAGACATTTCAAAAATGTTTTTTGTTACTTTTTAGACCTATGTTATGTACAACACTGCTTATGCGTAGGAAGTTTCATTAAAATCTGTTCAGTCATTTCGGAAAATAACGACTTGAAAGTTTGTATGAAATGCCGAAGGGTATAAACGCTCTTAATGTTAAAGCCTGTGTATGTCTCTATAAAATCTAAGAAAGGTCACCAGCACTCTAGCTCAATGATAATAATAGCTTAAATTGAATATTTATATACCGATAGCCTTAAGAATTATGTTACTCGCCTTGTAAATGACATGTAACCAGTAACGTCCTTTGACAACCGAGCAAAAAAATCCTTATTGTTTGGCATACCTACTAGGTTAACAAAAAAGGAAGTCGCTACTGTTCGAGGAGAAACCTTGAACGCAGGAACCAAGGGTCGTGAACCTATGGGTACAGAATTAAGAAGTTTTTTTTTTGGTTTGAGTCTAAAGTTGGAATAGGAGTTATCTTGTTCGCTATCAAGATACGTTAGTCTGTTTTTCTAAATGACGAACCGGTTATGTGTTAAGTTTATTTTCCCTCGTGGTACCTATGTGTCATAGGATGGCACATTTTCTGAGAATATGATAAAGATCAGTTTAAATATCTGCCTTATTACCAGTGAAAATAAGAACGTTTACTTATACCGTCATGAAAATAAAGGTGCTAGTTGCTTAAAAAAGTAATGTGTACTTGATGATGATGACTGTGTACAGCATCCTCGTGTTCGTGACCAATTTTTTGTTGCCGTTAAATAAACATTATGCAGAAGAGCTAAATTATTCGGTTCTAAAAACAACCAACTGTTTTAATTTGCGTTCCGAATTTGGTTGGCGACACTATCCTGTAAGATGAGATACTTATATAGTTTTATTAACTGTTATTTTTGTATGTTTATAAAGTACCTAACGTTTTAACGAGTAGGTACGTAGGTCAATTGTAACGCTCGTGGTAGTCGTAGCAATACGTAGTAAGGCAAAAAATAATTTATTGTTCTTTCCTTGAATAAAAGGACCAATCAAAGCTTCTCAAACAGTGTATTTCTTGATATAATTATTTAATTGTGTAATTATCTGCGCATAATGTAGGCATGCGATGCTTTTCTGTAAGTGATGAGGCGCTTAGACTTAAGTTTACAATGTACAAATTATTATGTGTCAGTGTACTTATTGTTGAGGAACCTCATAATAAATAAATAAATTATAAATAAATATTTTGCCCAATGTTCAAGTACTTTATTAAATGTGCCGTGGTTTTTATCATTTAGGTACATCAGAGTTTAATAACTGCCTATGTGGGTTATATTGATGTTAATGTTTATTATCATCATCATCATCATCATTACAGCCCAAAAGACATCCACTGCTGGACATAGGCCTCCCCCTAGTGTCGCCACATTGACATAAAGGGGGTTTTGCCATAATCGCCACGCTTGGCAGGCGGGTTGGCGATCGCAGTACGGTTGTTACAAAAGCATAGAGAACGCTGCTGCTCATTCTCTGGCAAGTCGCTTGGTCGCCTCTTACGACACCCACGGGAAGATATGGGATGGTGCTATTCTTTTTTCTTTACGTCCGACACCATACAGATCCGATCAGATGAGATCAGATTATTTATATAATAAGCTTTAAATAATAATATTTTCTTACCTGGTCAAACATGAGGTAGATTGATGCTGGTGGCTGATGAATGGTGCAAACTATCGTGCGTCCATTCCGAGCCAAGTTCTTGAGCATATCCATGCACTGAGCTGATGTTCGACTGTCCAGACCACTGCACAAAAATGTTTAAAACTTGTTAAACATAAAATAATGAAAACATTGAGACTCTACCAGACTCTACCTACTCATTAAAAGTTATGAGCAGCAATAATAACTGACAGTATATTGAATCTAATAAAGAAATTCTGGGTTAATCTCGCCGTTGCTATTTATTACATACGCTCTTTATTGCAATTCGTATACATATTTTTTATTTTGTGTGCAATAAAGAATAAGAAATTTCAATTACCAAAAAATATGTTTTACGAGCTTACACAGTAAGTAACCATTCATTTTTACAGATTGCTGTTGGGTTTTTTTCAAAAGTCTAAGTCCAAATTACGTTTTTACCATGTTGTACCTGAAATTGCATTTCCTGGGAATGTTAATTAAAATTAGGGTATGCGAAAGAGAAGAGATCTAAATTCTTGTTGTTGGCTAGAAGCACTTCAGCATATAGTAATTATCGTTTTTAAAGCACCGAATGTTCCTTTATCATTGTTTCCTATGGTAAAACCAGAATTGTATGCGTTGGGCGGACGTCTTATCTGGTTTGCTGATGAATACTGCACGCACTAATATAATTCGATAATTAATCCCAGTCTAAGAACATTGACAGCCCGTCAAAATATTCGCGCAGTCTTTTTGACTAAAGTTATAAATGAATTGCAGTTATTTTTAGTGCAACATTATATTGATTGAACGGGTTTTCGGTCCCATATTAAAACCGGGAAAAATTGGATTTACTACGGGGCCGAAAACCCGTTTCATATTCATTATATGCTACGTACTACTATGTATTATTTTAAAGTTCATAAAACACGCTACTGTTGGTTGAATCAGGCAATGGAAAGAACTCTCCCGCGCCCAACGCATATTCGAGTTGTATTTTCAGCACTTCTTTCGAAGCAACAGAGACTACTTATATTGCAAAATTTATTGAGCCAATAAATATCTTTGTTCTTTATCCTTGTCTTACAATTTTAAACAAAATTGGCTCATTATTTTTGGAAAAAGTACCTATATATTTTTTCTTAATCTATTTAATATTATAGTTTCTGCCAACTGATTTGAGTTATTACTCGATTTTATAGATACGTCTTAGTCTTAATTGTCCCATGTATTTGCATTTAAAGGTTCTATGTAGATTAGTTGTCCCCAGCGGAGGAGAATGGTTCACAGTACCATAATGGTGACCGTTTAAAATAAATGGTCTAAGCACGACGGACTCTCATTTACTCTTTAGAATTTATCAAAGACTAAGTATGTTATGTATGTTTTTAAAACTTGTATTTAATAGTTTGTGTGTTTTAGTCTCTTTAAAGTGATCCTCTTTCTCTTTCATTTAACTAATCTTATAAGCATTAGTTAGTCTGGGAATTACTACCAAAGATTCTTAGAAATCAAACTGTGTAGTTTTCCTTCATAAACATCGATAAAACAACAATTATTATGGTTAATATACTTCATTTATTACCAGACTAGTTATTATTATGTCATTACTAGACATCGGATTACAGGCACTATCAACATTCCAAAATATGTATGCAAATACGCACTAAAGAGGACATAATAAAATAACAAAAAAACAACTACTAAAATAAGCACTATCGATGAACAGGTACTAAAATTTGCAATAATGCGATAAAATTGTCTAGACCGTCTGTCTAGACATTTAAATAAATATTCAAATTAAATCAACATAGTTTTCAGGAGGGTCATATTACAGAAGTGATCGATGCGCGAAGCTCTACAAAACTGAAATTACAAATAAATAAAAGAAATTAATCTAGAAGTCCCTACATACATATATTTGTAATTACCGGGACCTGGCGAAAAGCGGGGGTACTAATAGATACTCTTGTGCTTAAAACTTTGGGGAAACATTTATGACTTACGTGGTAGGTTCGTCCAGAAATAGCACCGGAGGGTTGTCAATCAGTTCTACTGCAATTGATAGTCGTTTCTTTTGTCCCCCAGAGAGGTTGGAGCACCTCGTGTTTTCTGTTCCGGACAACCCTAGGGTGAAGAGGATTTCGGCTATCTAGGATACAACAAAATTACATACTGATTAAATATTCTGAAATCTGTAGATTATTTCTAAACTGGTTTCCTGGAAGCACATTTGCTTAAATATATGCTGGCTATTTGAGCAAATCCTCCTTTTATTTATATCATGTTTTATACAAGTTTCAAATTAATTTGCTTAACTTTGGCATTTCGTATATTTTAATATGTGTAATAATTGTAATTTTAGTTACTGTAATTGGTGGTAAAATCAACCGTTGTAATTAAATAAATAAATTTAATAAATGATGGTCATGATCAACGGCCTAGTCTTTTACCAAACTATGTTGGGGCGGCTTCCAGTCAACCGGATGCAGTTGAATACGTTTATTTTACACTAGCTGTCCGGCGCAACTTCGTTTGCGTCACATTTTCCCCGTTTTCGCAACATTACATATAGGTTCAACATAAAATTTTCGGTAGCTTAAGTTAGTCCCAAACACTTATCACTGTTTTATCATAGTTGGCGCGTATAGAAAATGACTTTGTTTTGGGTCTTCTGAGCTTTCAATGGAAAAAACAACAACTACCCGCTTATATCCGAAAAAAGTACGATCTATTGAAAATTGGAAGACTTTCAGAAATTCTATAAGAGTGATTTCCACATTTTTATGTTAATTTAAGCAACTATTTCGATAAATTAGTTAGCTAATTTGTATTTAAGTTTTAGCCAATAACACTGAGTTCATAATTCAACCATGACCCCAACAACTTTAACGATAGTTTAAACTGCAACTGTATACATAAACATTTTTAAATACTAGTTGTTGCTCTCGGCTTCGCTCCCATTATGTTCGAAAAAGGATAATTTAGATTTTATTTTAATTATTCTCAGGGATGATGTAGATGCCAGTTAGTAAAAGAACTTTCGGAATCGGATCAGTAGAGCCGATGATTACTCCCTACATACGAACTTACAATTACAAACTTACAAACAATATTAAGCTCTATATAATATTAGTATAGAAGTATCTATAAAGTGGCCATCAGAAGAAATGTCATAGACAACTGATTCGTGTGATTTCATGTCTTTAATTAATATTAATATCTGTCATAATTGCCAAGTTTAAACCTTGCACTTTTTTGTAAGTAGATTACAATATTGCTCGCTTAGTACCATCTACGGTAACTATATCGACTTAGTATATTTAAATGTCTTCTAGAATACAACAATTTGGTGCTCTCATCAAATGGCACATTATAATAAAAACAAATGACGACAATTGCGAAGTACAATGCCATCGACCTGTGCAACCCCGTGCTCTCGTCAAACAAAGACAGAATTAAGTTTGAACTTTGGTTCTTAAATAACGTCATAATAAAAAAAAAAATAAGTGGACGGTTTTCCGATAATTCAATATTTACAACATTGGTAGGTTGGTAGGTTAGTTAGTAGTTTGACAGGTTAAGTCACCAAACAGTCACTAATGCGGATTGAATCAAAATAATACAAGTAAAAAAAACCGGTCAAGTGCGAGTCGGACTCGCGCAGGAAGGGTTCCGTACCATTATTTATAAAAACGAGCAAATAAATCACTTTTTTGTTTATTCTCTATTTAGTAAGTATTTGTTGTTATAGCGGCAACAGAAATACATAATCTGTAGAAATTTCAACTGGCTAACTATCACGGTTCATGAGATACAGCCTGGTGACAGACAGACGGACGGACGGACAGCAAAGTCTCAGTAATAGGGTCCCGTTTGACCCTCTGGGTACGGAACCCTAAAAAACTAGGCAGGGACAGGTTACTACTGACAATTATAATTCTACTAGCCTATGCCCGCGGCTTCGCACGCGTGGATTTCGGTAATTATGCCACGGGATCTAGGTTATCAACTACCGGTGTGCCAAATTTCATCCGAATCCGTTCAGTCGTTTTCGCGTGAAAAAGTAACAAACATCCATCCATGCATCCTCACAAACTATCGCATTTATAATATTAGTAGGCCTACAAACTCACCACACTAAGCTTCAGTTTGTCAGTAAGGGTATCTCCTAATTTCATGTCAGCGGCGAACTTTATAAGCTCAGCCACAGTGAACAGCGGGTTTAGTCTGTCATCCTGTAGGATGTAGCACGATTTCTTTCTGTAGGCCTCCAGTGAACGCATTGAATTTTTAGGTCCAAATTCACAAACGGTGTCGCCCGCTCGTATGCTGCCCGTAACGCCTCGTGTCCTGAAAGGAACGATAATTGTATCAAAAGGAATTAATATGTGTTACAGAGTGTTTGGGTCATCGATACGCAACATGCTACTATATGGAATCCGCACATAATGTAGACCAGAGGCCCTAGTTCGAGCTCGCGGTATAAACGTAACGTAAACACGTCGATTTTAATAGTACATTGTTACCCCAGGGGTGAAAGTAACTTATTTAGTCCCGAGACGGGGTTAGATAGTTCGAGGGACTAAATAAGTCTTTAACCCGAGGTAAACACTGTGCTTTTCATTACGAATACAAGGAAAGTAAAAATAAAAAAATAAATATACTAAAGAAAAAATTAGTACATTTTATTTCGGATTGCCGCTTTCCCACCTATTTTGTTTTTTTTTTCTGTGGCCAGCCAGCTATTCAGCCATTATTTTTCCTTTTTAATCATTGAAAAAATGGTAAATCTTTTTAATAATTGAAATAACATAGAGTTGGGCAAAATTGCCCAACTCTCTCTCTCTCTTTATTAAAAAATATATATTCTTTAATCAGGTTGGAGTGCGGGGTGAGGCAGGGTGGCCTGAGCTCGCCTACGCTCTTCAATCTGTACATGAATGAGCTTATTGTCGCGCTCAGCAGCCGCCATGTTGGATGCCATGTCGATGATGTCTGTTTTAATAACATCAGCTATGCGGACGACATGGTGCTGCTGAGTGCGTCTGTGGGTGGTCTCAGGGAGCTCATAAGCATATGCGAGACGTACGCTCACTCACATGGTCTCAAATATAACGTCACGAAGAGTGTGCTTATGGTCTTCCGAGCTGGGACCAAAGGTTTGACGGAGGTTCCTCCAGTCAAGTTGTGCGGCGTGCCCTTGGAGCGCGTGCAATGTTTTAAATACTTAGGCCATATTGTGACGCCTGACTTGAAGGATGACGCTGATATTGAACGGGAGCGGAGGGCGCTGTCGGTGAGGGCGAACATGATAGCTCGCAGGTTTGCTCGTAGCTCCAAGGAAATCAAACTCACCTTGTTTCGAGCCTACTGTACTGCATTTTATACGAGCAGCCTGTGGGTGTCATACTCGCAGAAAGCCTACGGTGCCCTCCGAGTTCAATATAATAACGCGCTGAGGGCATTGCTGCGGCTGCCTCGCTTCTGCAGCGCGTCGGGGATGTTCGCCAATGTGCGCGTGAACTGTTTTTAAGCCACGATGCGCGGGAGGGCAGCTTCGATAGCGGGCAGAGTGAGGGGCAGCGGCAACAGTCTCCTCGCTGTTGTCGCCGACAGGTTAGACGGGCCATTCATGCGGCATTGGTAGGCCTTGCACGCGCCCGTATTTAGGGCATAGGGGAGATAAGTGGTTAATTATTTATGATTTTGATGATTTTAATGATAATGTTGATTTTAATAATTTTGATTATTTTGATGATTTTATGGATTTTGGTGATTTTAATGATTTCAATTATTTCAATGATTTGATAATTTTAGTGATGATTTTAATGATTTCAAGGTTTTTTAATGTTTTTGTTTTTAGTATTTTTAATTTTAATTTTTTCAATATTTTCATTATTTTTAATGTTTTAATGAATTTACTATTTTCGTTGTCTTTAATTGTTGTACATGGGTATTTTGCCTGAAAGAAAACACAATTTATTATTATTTATTATTATTAATCAATACTTAAATTTAAGTTATTTAAATTTTACATCGTTTCTGCATAGAAAGTTGGAACATGGTTCAATAAAAATGTGAAAATAGAACTAGTTTTTTTTATAATTTGACATCTGTCAGTTGAAAGCGATTCTCCCTAGGGATGAAAAGTATTACTTTCATCCCGCTCCTCAGGCAACTTCAGACCTACTTTCAGAGAATGAGTAATGAAAAATTAAAAATACTCGTTTTAAAATTAAAAATATTCACCAAAATATGTATCTTTCTTGTGTGGTATGAGGGCCCACTGTTTAGACGTTTTATATTTTTTTTATCTTCGATGCTTTGTAGTCTGTTTTTCAGTAAATATCTTTACAAAGTCACAATATCTTATTTTTTAGATACTTTCTGTGATCTAGCTGATGGTCTATGAGGACTGAGGGACACTTTAAGGGCTGTAGTTTTTAATATATTTGTTTACAAATTCCCAGATTTGTTCTTCAATTGTTTTCAGTCTACAATACAAGTACTGCAAAATACCAGTTGGTCCATCAGTACACAGGCACATTTTATTTATTAAAAGAAAAATCTTCTGCTTTATACTCACGGTGAATATGTATGGAACAGCTTTTTTTTGTCAACTTTTGCGCATCTCTGCCCCGTGTGTGTATGTTTAGGTACTTTTATCCAAAAGCTAAGTGGTTTTTGTTATTGGAGAGAATTGGCCAAGAACGACATTCAAGTTAACATTTTATTTTGTGTAAGCGTGAGTGCCGTTTTGGTAAAGCTGTTCATTGGCCTTTTACCTGCCGGTTATGTTAACATTGATTGTTATCAGTTTTTTTATTAGAGATACGAGATTATTAATCTTTTATGAATATCTTTTTAGCAAGTACGCAGATATCTATTATCATAAGTGACCGTGGATCCTACCCCGAAATGGCGGAACGAACTCAACTCTTTCCAAACAGTTAAGGACAGGGCTAATTGGAATGAGGGAAGGGAGGCTATTGCCCCGATGTGGGAAAAGTATGAATTATAATAATAAAAAAGGTACCAAGAAAACACTACTTACGAAAAACCGGTCAGTGCGTTCATGAGCGAAGATTTTCCGGCGCCAGAAGGTCCCATGATAGCGGTCAACTCGCCAGATTTGAACAGTCCAGACACACTCTTTAGGATCGTCTTCTTCTCTAGAACAATAGGCTCAAATTATACATGTGTAGATGTACTTCAATTTAATTACAAGAAAGATATAATTATATGGTGTAAAGATGATGGATGCCAAAAATCATCCTAGTTCTGGCGCACTATATAAATTAGGTATTTTTTCTATATGTTTTGACAACTTGGCATGTTGTAGCTGAGGATTTCCTTACTAGTGGAGGAGTAGACGCTCCTGGGGGTCTACTCTCTTTCTCCGAAACGTAACTTTGGCAACAAACGAAAATTAAACGTAGTTACGTTTGTGACCTTATTCTGTATCATTTGCGGACGCACACAACAACATTTAATACAATCGTTCATGTTAATTGTCTGCGAATTCGAACTTCTTGTGTGCGTCCGAAAACGATATAGATTAGGTTCACAAACGTTACTGTTTAATTTTCGTTCGTTGCCGAAGTTACGTTTCGGAGAAAGAGAGTAGACCCCCTGATCTTTTATCGAAAACTAATCGGTAAGAATTTCAGCCCGTATAATAATGAATTTCCTATTTATACAAGGTTTAAACCCTTCACGAAGCCGTCAACCAAGCATAACTAGCAAACTAAGTAATTCCACGCAAAAAAATGCTGGAATCCTTTTTTTCCGAGTGAAAAATCACGTTTTACTTTAGAACTCAATGTAACGCATTAAAAACATTGTGCTGATGGATGCTCGATACTCGTATTTAAAGTAAAATTATAACATTAAAAATTCCTAAAAAATATCTTTTAAAACATAGTTGACCTCCGATATCTCTGTAACTTGAAAGTTCTCAGAACAAGTGTCTTTCGGCTTCGTTAAGGGTCAATTTACACCCTTGCATCAACCGAATTTAAGTAGGTATTTATTTTCGAAATAGTCTCTTATAGGGTTCTCTGGCTTTTCGCCGAAAATTGTTTGCCAGATTTTCACTTGCCAACCAACGTTTCGCAGAATTTTATTTCGCCGAATAATCATTTGTCTTACTTCTCATACAATTTTGTTTTATTTCCCAACATCACAGTTACCAACTGTACGTTTGGTCTGCTTTAGATGCCAACTTTCTCCCCTAGCACCACTCCCATGAAAAGGTAATGCACCGTTCTTGAGAAAAACCAATTAGTAACCTAACCTCAAAACATTTTATATTCGCTTAAGCGTAGTCAACGTAGCCCCGCTGCGCGGGGCTCTTATTTCTGTCTGCAGGGTTTATAGTCCGGGGAATTTACGCCGAATATTAGGCTAACTTTGCATTAATTACAAAACAGCGATTTTTTTCATTGAATCTGTAGGGTATATACAGGAGAGTTAATTAAGCTGTATCCCGCGAAAAGTTCACCTCCGCGTATATGTTTTTTTTAAGAAAACGTCTAATATGTATTAAACTTGGTAGAAAAAAATATAAACAGGTATGTTTTCGTCCAGGGAACATTCGTTTTTTTTAAAAAAATCTTATAATTTGACTTCGTACTTAAGGCAAAAATATTAACAGGACAAAAATAGTGCTAAAATGATTTATATCACCATGTCTAACTATTATTATGAAAATTAAACAAATTCTGCTCCGGACTTCACAGAAAATCAAAAAATCTTTAATACTACTTACGGCAAAAATGTAACAGGATTTAAATTCATTTAATAATGAGAAATATATAAATCCAAACCTTAATCCCCCAAAATTAAACAAATTATAGCAATAATTAATATTGGCAAAGTAAAAATTAAATTACGATGCACGGTGTCAGCGCTAAGCAGTGTGCGGGTACGGCGTGTGCTAGTGTGCGTAAACAAGATAAGCGCTGCGTTCATTGTGTGCGTATGACTGTGTTGTTGTTTGAGTCGGTGTTTTATTGAGTTACGCGATTGCACACCTTATTTCTATTACGGAAAGATCAAATTCCTATGAAACTGCTGCGCCAAATACAAGAATAAAGCTTGCAGACGTATTTTACGCAAACCATTAATTGTTTTTTTTTCACGATTTGCTTTAATGTGTTTAATTTTCGTGTAAATAGGTTAGAAATAGCCTTTAGATGAAAGTTAAACTAAATTAAACCCTGTTACCTTTTTGCCTCAAACGCTATTGTAAAAAAACTGGTAATAATAACTTCCGGTAGTACAATATGTTTAATTTTGTTTATTGGCGGTGTAATATATTAATTTAAGTTATTATATGTAAAAAAACCGCTGTTTATATTTTTGCCTTAAGTACAATCCAAAAATTTCGTAAATGTTTTTTTACCGTAATTTCCGTGGACGAAAATGTTTAATTCTGAAAAAATATATTACTGTCACCAATTCTTTAAACAAACTAAAGTAACTAAATTTGTCCTGTTAACTTTTTTTCCCATTCACAAAAACGCGTTTTCGTCTTTTTCAGCTTGATCCGGTCTCGGAAAATGTTTTTTTTTTTTTTTATTACTTGAAGAGCTAATGTCAAGTACACGATTCAAGAAAAATATTGCTGTTTATATTTAATGCAGGGTTCAAATCTAAAAGCCCCGGACTATTACAGTAACATAACACGAAGAGGATGTCGGGGCCATCCCCTTCGAACCTAACCTGTCCGAGTCGGGGTGCCCCAAGTCCAGAGCTCGCTTCGCTCGCTTTTGCATCCAAATTATCTTGGTAGCAAAAGTAACATTGCCTATTGTACACACATACAATCAGTTGGGCTACATTGGGGATGTTTAGGTTGTTATAAAAACGGAATGTTTGACAAATGATAAATGTCCCAAACGTTTTGTGTCATTATAATAATCAGCTTAACAATAATTCTACCAAATGTATGATGAATTATTTTCCCTAAACAAATTATCTTTAGAGATTTTTCGTTTTAAGATTTAAGTTATTTTATTGTTTTCAATTCACTGAACACATTCTGTATTCATTAATTCTGTGTCAAATAGGCCGAGGCAGAGGTAACCAGTTGAGCCCATGTGGATATTATACGGTCAAAGGTACTATTACATTATGTAGGTATGGACACAGAAATATCATGACTGACATCTGATGTTTTCCGAGGAAAAAATCTTCTAGGTCTTAGCCATGTTTATAAATGGTTGATTAACATTCTAACCACGCACCTTAAATGACGATAGATACAATCTGAAGTCTATTATTATATCCTAGAGTTTATTTGCCATATTTTTTATTATTATTTTGCTAATCATAAAATAAATCTCTGGAAAACAAAATATGATTAAAGATAACCACCGTAATTACGTCCAAATCTAATCTATTATAACATAGAGGTGTGTACTTATGGAATATAATTTTGTTCCTCAATTAGGACTTCAAAAATGACATTGAAGCGTGACAGACCAGTTGCTAGATTCTCCAGTTTTTTGGTACAGCATATTTTGTAGTGTTTTTATTCTAAAATAATTAACAGATTCTATTAATTCAATAAGAACTGGATTACCTAGGCCTAGTATTCAATAAGAAATGGCTAACGAAAAAAAAGTGCAAGGTAAATCATCATTCTCCTGCATTATGGTATACCCCACTTCTATGGTTTTCTAATGATGATTTGTCAAGTTAGAGCTCAGCATCTTGCATGCAGCATCTTAAAGTGAAGTTTAATGAGACCACCACCAATAATAGGATTTCAGAAATCGGCGGTGAAACTTATTTGTATGACATATCTACTATCTTTTTCCAATGTAAGAGGAGGTCTTCGAACCTAATTTTTTATTCAATATTTTTTTTTTACTTTGGGCCACCTGTTTTGTTTATACAGGGTCTTAAGTATGTATATACCCTTTCCGTTATACCCTGTATACCAAAATCAAAATGTGACGAAAATCTTTGATTAGTAACATTATCAAATATTCATAATTAATGATACACATTGTTCAAAGAAACCAAGTAGGTCAATTCTATGAATTCTTTCAGCCGTTGTTGCGTATACACCATGACACCATGTATTTCGACATCAGTGAAGGAACTTATTAAGTACATATCATAATTTATCATCGGAGAATAATAGAAGTATCGTTTTCCTGTAATTACATAATAATTTGCGGAAACGCGAGGATGATCTTTTTTGTGATGATAGATGACCAACGTAGTCATTGTTAGTCATATTTTGTGAATAATGAAATGGCTAAGTGCTACGGATAACGGAAGTCAAAGATTTAATACTAAATAGCCTCCAGGTTCATGAACATACGACTAACATAAGAGTTCTCACTGTTGTTGTGACTCTGGCCACGTCCGTACAAATACCATGCGGGCCCAGTGCGGGTTGGTGAATGTCACATAATTTTGTTTTTGAATGAATTATTGAGGTGCCGGCAAGATTGGCGCAGGGGCTGAAAGATTGACTGTGCGCACCGTGTCGCGGGGTTCAATCCCCGCACGGAACAAATATTTGCATTGTTTACATATAGCTGTTCCGGGTCTAGCTGTTTACATATGCTGTTTATTTTATTACTATTATTAGCCATTTGTGTCCCACTGCAGGGCAAAAGCCTCCCTTCCCTCTTTTTACTTATCCCTATCCAGTGCTGTTGTTGCTGTGTGGAACCCATTTTGTGGTAAACCCGCGCGTTGGCCCATAGCTCCACCGGCATGCGACAGATGTGGCCAGCAAATTAAGGTTTTTTTTGTTTTGTTTATGTGTCTGCGTTCAAATGTTTGAAAACGCACCCACGATACAGGCGAGACAAGGAACTTCTCCTGTTTAAGAAATAAATAAAAAAGGTTGTTCGGCGTTTTAAGAGCAGCAGTGATACAATGAATAGCACAATTAAATGCAAGCCTGCCTGGGTTGAATTAAAATAACTGTAGGTATAATAAGTATATTATCTGTATAATCTACCGTCCTAAGTACAAATGGCAAAACTGCGAAAATAATGTTAAGAAAAATAAGGAAAAACGGTTAATTGAATCTAGTAAGGCTCAATATTCTGCGTCATTTTATCTTATGGCGGCGGAATAAGGCAGTTAGTCAACAGGTCATAGGCAGTCATAGCATATTATTATAATCTATTTTTAATTTTAACATAAATGCTAAGCGTCCACTAAATCCTACGAAATGAGCCCAGCTAGCGGTACTAAACGAAGTCAATGTTCGAACAATAATGTTATTAAAAAAACAAAAATGCCCCTGTCAATAAAATATCTCAGGTGATTTGAATAACGATTTTATTACTTGTTTTTTTAGCACCGTCCTTTGCAGAAAGGAGAAAAACAAACAAGAGTTGATTGTTTACATCGAAGGAGTATCTAATATGATTTTAATAGTGTCCGATCAGGAGATTAAGCGCTGTTGACCTATCATAGATAATAATTATCATCTCTTGTTTTGTTCATCATTTTGCTTTTGGTTCTGATAGATTTTCCTTTATAAGTTACGTTATTAGATCCTTTTTCTTTTGTTATTAGGTATAAAAAGATAATTGACTAGAAATCATGTTTATGTTTTAATCTCGAAGGTCGATTATAATTATTGATAGCCTGTCTAGTTGACACTGACTCAATTTAAAGTGTCTGTAGGCCAATGTCGTTCCTTGTCGTGGTTAGGTCCCGATTAGACCAACTGTTAATGTTAAACTGTGCGTTTTACTTTATATTATCTTAAAATAATTCGTAGTTGCGTGCGGTTGATCATAGTTGTTGTAGCAATCACTGGCCTTGTGTTCTTGATAATGGCACACTAACAGTGACTGACTTACCCACTTCGAAAGAGTTCAAGTGCGTACAGATAGCAAATGGTTTGCAAACAAACTTTTATATCATACAAAAATATAGGATTAGTTTTAACGTAGTTGGCCATCACAGCCCCCAATGAATTGTGTTCTTTAATTTTCCACTTACGCAAAATGGATGAAATGATATATATATAACTAGCTGTCCGGCGCAACTTCGTTTGCGTCACATTTTCCCCGTTTTCGCAACATTTTTCATTGCTGCTCCACTTCGATTGGTTGAATCGTGATGATATATAGCCTATAGCCTTCCTCGATAAATGGGCTATCTAACACTAAAAGAATTTTTCAAATCAGACCAGTAGTTTCGGAGCCTATTCAATGCAAACAAACAAACAAATAATCAAATCTTTCCTCTTTATAATATTAGTTTAGAAGTTTAGATTGACTTGACTAGAATTTACGTACATATTTACTTATAGGTACACTTAAAATTATGTTTGATAGTACAGTTTGTATAAGATAAGTTCTTAATAAGCCCTCTGACTAGATTACACAAAGCACGTTATTGTGTGGAAATCCGTAATTGTGCAAAGAAAAACCACAAAACTTAATTATAATTGTTAAGAAATATCTAATTTCAGTCAGGATTCGCTTTCGAGAGTAGTTTATGATGTGCTTTCAAAATTCTTTTAATATCTATAGGGTAATGTTTGGGTAAAATTAGGTAAAATTAGTGAAAGACTCGCCCTTACATCGCACGAGTGCAATTTACTAATGTTTCTTTGTTTCGACATGTCGCTACATGTCGAAACAAAGAGATTTCTAAGCTGTAACAAATTAAATAATAATATGTATGGTGCTCAAAAACCTTCTAGAAAAACATCACAAAAAACTATACAATAGATGTTATCTTCTAAAATTTAGACGATAAAATTGACTCATAATTACGTAATAAGCACACCAAAAAAAAAAAATCAACTGTGGGAGATATTTTTGTTGTTTATTACAATTATAAGTCAATTTTATCATCTAAAGTTTGGAAGATAGAATGTATTGTATAGTTTTTTTGCAGTAGACGTGACGCATGAGACGCAGTAGACTTAGGAGTAGACGGTGCGTTTCGAAATCTGCTAATTTCATATTACTGCTTTTTCATATAGCACTTAGTCCGCGAATTATGATATAATATAGCCTATGTTACTCAGCTTTCTAATGGTGAAAGAATTTTTATATATTTATACAGGGTGTAACGGAAAGGGTATATACAAACTTAACGGTGTGCTACAGACCATCAAACTGAACATGTTATAAATATAAATCGGTCGAGTAGTTTTTGAGTAAAATCGTAACAAACAAGAAATCTCTTAATAATATTAGTTTAGGTTCACTCAAGTGCAAGTTCATTTACCCTTTGTAAATGTGGTTGACTGTGTGTGCATATATTTTAAAGATATTGTACTTCGTTACAGCGTTGTTGGTCGAGTGGTCACAAACTCGACTGCGGGCCGACCGGGCCTCATTCCTGGGTGCGATTACCGGGTCGGGCAAAGTGTTTTTGGGTTTTTCCATCAGGAGTTTCTCAGTGAGATGGCAGATGGTACTATGCTCGCCCTCTTTTACATGGGACTTAAAGCATAATAACTAGCGAAACGTGGGTGTACAATAAGGTACATCTCTGTCTAACCCTTCGGGGATTACAAGCGTGATGTTATGTAATACAGGTTGTATTTTATATTATACTAGCTGTCCCGCGCAACTTCGTCTGCGTTACATTTTCCCCGTTTTCGCAACATTTTTCATTGCTGCTCCGCTCCTATTGGTCGTAGCGTGATGATATATAGCCTATAGCCTTCCTCGATAAATGGGCTATCTAACACTGAAACAAGAATTTTTCAAATCGAACCCGTAGTTCCTGAGATTAGCGCGTTCAAGCAAACAAACAAACTCTTCAGCTTTTATTATTAGTATAGATTATAGAGTTTGCATTCCTTAGGTAAGCAATGACAGTATAGACTTAGCATAGCGAACTAAATGCCCTTGCCTTTGTGACATCTCGCGAGTAGGTAATGTATTAAGTGCTTAGGTACCTACATACTTAAGAAGTTTAGCCACTTGTCATAGTACATAGTTAAGAAGTTAAGCCACTTGTCAGGTTATATCAGTAATTGCGAAGTTGTCTTTATCAGCATTTCTTAGATATACGTAAGGAAAACTGAGCGACTCCTACAAAAGGAAAATTGAGATTTTCTGATCTCTTAGAAACGTAGCAGAATTATGCGACAATGATCTAATATTTTTTATTTTATGTTTTTAATTGTAATGTTGTATGTTATTTTTAATTTCAGACTCGTATTAACAGTTAAACTACGACAAAACAATTTTTGAGAATATTAATTTTTAGCTAAGTTATGCTTATGTAACATCACCAAAGACTGAAATAATATTTAAAATTAATAATGAAATAATTTTAAACTTCTGCAGAAGATGTGTTTGGACTTGAAGGTAAACAGCGAGTCATCTTCAATTAACCTATTAGATTGATGGAAAATAGTCTACTAAGTGGCAGTAATACTACATTTAATTACATGTTTATTACAACAACGTAGAAATTATAGGTAATGAATCTTGGATGTTAGTGCCTGCGATCTTGAATGGAAACTTTTTGTAGAAACAGCACCTAGGTACCTACTGTTAGCGACGCAAAATAATTCATAACATAAAAGTAGGTAACATAACTATCTCGCATTCTAGTCTGTATAAGGTAAGGTCGTAAGGATGGGATGTAAGTGTGTGTAGCTTTCGACACTTACATTAAAGCCCAATAGCCATAGGTCAAAGATAGAGCCTATAATGGCGGGCGAGCACATCGTTCCTCCCGGCAAAGAACTAGCAACGAGGCGGGTACTGAGAAATTTCTTAGCACTTTGTTTCTTTTCTCGTAATTTTTACTTGCGTTGCCTAGATGTTGTAACTACTTTTGACGGTTTGCTGTTAGAAATCGTTGCCCAGGCAACGAGTTTCGCTTTCTCTTAGATCATACAAGACTTCAGTCATTAGGTTTGAGACACGTCAAAAAAAAACTGCAACAGCTGTTTTTTTTACTTTCCCATGAAAATGTTTATAATGGGGGGTTTCAGAAAGATGTACTGAATTAGTGGAAACTGTTTATGCGTCAGTGTTCCTTCCACCCTGCATTTTATTACCAGAATAATTCAAATTACTACTATTGCAATTTGAGATCGATCATCGATATCACGTATGTCATATCCATCAGTTAATTCCAAATTGCAAGACCCAGTAGGTATATAGAAAAGAAATCAAGGCAGCCATACCCTTAGCTGAAGTGAGTAATCCCTTAAGTACATTTTGTTTATGTAATAGATTTATTTTTGGAGCAAGATGGAATGAACAAATAAATAACTTAGGAAGGTCAAGAGGTGTTGTTCTCCGGCCACCTTGAAGACAATTACAAAGAATAACAATGTATCATCAATGTCTATATCAATATTGAGAAGCCTGTTCAATCAGAATGATGAAGGAAGTCATTCAGAAGTAGACACAACCACGTTAAGAGCTTATGTATGTAGTAAATAAAAGATAAAAGCAGAAGCAGAAATACTTTACAATTAAACGATCTATTACTATAGTGTTCGTTAGCGAAATGAATAATTTATTATCTGAAAAACATTAACAAAAAAAAATTAAGTTAGTCAGACGTAAAAATATCACTTTTCAAGCTAGAAGTCTTCATTTTATTTTAAAATATCATGTTTATTCACCAAGATCATAACATTAAAGATTTTATGAGAACATAGATTTAAAGAAAAAAATATTTAATAAAAGCTTGCTTTTAGTATACACGCAACGAATACACAACTACTTTGGCCTTCATTATTTTATTCATGAAAAACAAATGAAATAAGTAATCTTATACTTTTATTAAATACTAGCTGATACCCGCGACTTCGTTCGCGCGGAAATTTTAAGGTGTATGTGTGAGACTGCCTCGTTGGTAGAGTGGTCGCAAGCACGACTGCTGAGCTTGAGGTCCCGGGTTCGATTCTCGGATCGGGCAAAGTGTTATTGGGTTATTCCATCAGGAATTTCTCAGTAGCAGCCATGAAGTCTGGATATAACGTCGGGCCCGGTTGATAGGACTCGCCCCCTAATAAATAGAGCTTCAACATAACTGGTGAAATGTGGATGTACGATTAAGTACACCTTCGGGAATTACAGGCGTGATGTTTTGTTGTTATGTGTGAGAACTGACGGTCTGATCGTAATGTGATTATGTGGGTGATGACTACAAAGGGCGTGCTTTAGGGTGGTGTAATTCCTAGGGCTGCGGGTTGTTCGAAAGAGATACCGTGGCCCTGGAACGCAAGGGCAAGGGCTAAGAAGGAACATGGATGGGTTTTAGTCAGTCAAGTCTGACACTCCCTTCCGCTCCGCCCAGAGCGGAAGAAGTCATTTGAAGATTTGGCATCCTAAAAAAAAAAAAAAGGGTGGTGTAATTCTGGGCGGCTGAGGTCCGAAACAAAATTAAAAGGCGTTGAAGCGACACTATAATATGGCTTAAAAGCCGGAACATATTTTTTTCAAAGTGCATTGTTGGACACTATTTATTTATATTTTCCAAGACAGTATTGTTTACAAAAAACTTGAGAGGTGTCAAGGGACACCGGGATGGAACGAAGTTTTGTTATTATTCCACACTATTCAATGCGAAATAGAAAGACGAAACGAAAATAACTGGCTTGCTTTCTATGAGAGAGAGAGAGAGAGAGAGAGAGAGACAGACAGAGAGGAGACAGACAGAGAAACACGCACACGCCGCACGGCTTACAACTATAGCAATAGTCCCTGTCCCTTACCCTGACCCTGTCCCCGTCCCTGTCCCTGTCCCTGTCCCTGTCCCTGTCGCTGTGCCTGTGCCTGTCCCTGTCCCTGTCCGTTTGCCTTTCCCTGTCCCAGTCCTTGTACCTGTCCCTGTCCTTGTACCTGTCCCTGTCCTTGTCTCTGTCCCTGTCCCTTTCCTTGTCCCTGCCCCTGTCCCGGCCCCTGTCCCAGTCCATGTCCCTTCCCTGTCCCTGTACCTGTCCCTGTACATGTACCTGTCCCTGTCACTGTCCTTGTCATTGTCCTTGTCCCTGTCCCTGTCCATGTCCCTGTCCATGTCCCTTCCTCTGTCTCTGTCCCTGTCCCTGTCCATGTCCCTTCCTCTGTCCCTGTCCCTGTCCTTGTCGTTGTCCTTGTCGTTGTCTTTGTCCTTGTATGCCGCACGGCTTACAACTATAGCAAAAAGTGTCGTTATAACTACTTTGGGCTTAATTTTTTCCGTCTAGCCCCCTTTCGCAACGCGCGATAAGGAACTTCGTTGCAATAAAAAAATGTCATAACAATGACCGTCACCACGTGCAAGTTTTGGCTTCATGAAACACGTGAACAATCAACAAATAATTGACCGTCTGAAAAGCATGGAGTACCCAAAAGAATGCCTGCCACTTTTTAGGTATGGCCCTGACATTTGTTGATCGTCATTGCAAAAGCTTATTAAGGGAAATTACTACCTGCTGCTCTGTATGGTGTCGGACGTAAAGAATAGCACCATCCCATATCTTCCCGTGGGTGTGGTAAGAGGCGACTAAGAGACTTGTCAGAGAATGGGCAGCAGCGTTCTCTGTGCTTTTGTAACAATCGTACTGCGATCGCCAACTCGCCTGCCAAGCGTGGCGATTATGGCAAAACTCCCCAAAATGTCAATGTGGCAACACTTGGGGGAGGCCTATGTCCAGCAGTGGACGTCTTTTGGGCTGAAATGATGATGATGATGACTACCTGTTAATTAAAATTGGAATGGCAAGTTATTTGGAATAATGGGCACGCGTCGAATTAAAACGCCTTCTCCTTTAGCAACTCCTGTAATAATGGTGGCTTTTATAATATTACTGCACTACTACTTATCAGCAGAACTAAAACGCCAACTTTAAGCTCCTTCTTATGGGAACAGCACGCCCGTTAGCTCCAGGGAGTTGAAAAATTCAACGGGGTGTGCAGGACTACCGTCATTAGCCATCACAGTGTCTACGGATGTGTATACTTTTAAATCGCCGACGATCATGTCTTGAATTTCGTTTTGTTTATGACCCACTCTTTCCTTAATCACTATTTGTTTTGAATGGTTAAAAAAAACGAAAACTATTTTGTAATTATTTGAAAATCATAAAACATTAAAACAAAACAAAATACCTAGTTACAAAAAGTGAACACCGGTTGGGGATCGAACTCGCGTTGTTTTGGAAAACTTAAAGCATTAAAAAATTACCACAAATAGTTCATACTGACTGCGGATACGAACTTGAACCTTTTGCTTGGCAGGGCGGTCATAGAACCGCCAGGCTACTTACTTTGATGACAAATGGTTTAAAATTGCCGGTTTATTCTAATGCTTGTAATGACAGTTGTCAGTTGTCAAACAGTAGAGAAATGTGGACTTAATGCAATATTGCTCATCCCCCTAAGTTATTAGCGCAATAATATATAGCCTATGTTACTCAGTAAAGATGTAGCTTTCTAATGGTGAAAGAATTTTCAAAATCGGTCCAGTAGCTTTTGAGTTTATTCGTTACATACAAAAATACAAAAATACAAATCTTTCCTCTTTATAATATTAGTGTAGATTTGTCTCTCTATATTTTGGATATTTCTTACTACTTACTTCTTACTCAAGAAGCATAAGTTTATACCTAGAACTGGCAATTCATAACACCATTTATTTCAGACTACAATGGCCCCTAATAATATACCTTATAAACTAACATTTAAATATAAAGTAAAAACAAAACTTGTGTCAATAAATAAGACTTAAAACTATGTTAGTAGCACTCCACTTGTTGACAGCAATTAAACAGTTAGGTCTTGCTTTTAAAATCGGGTTATTAAGTTTATTTAACTTGTTAGTTCTTAATTCTAAATTGTAAGCAGGTATACACGCATCATCATCATCATCATCACAGCCGAAAGACGTCCACTGCTGGACATAGGCCTCCCCTAAGTTTCGCCACATTGACATAACATGGGGGGTTTTACCATAATCGCCACGCTTGGTAGGCGGGTTTGCGATCGCAGTACGGTTGTTACAAAAGCACAGAGAACGCTGCTGCCCACTCTTTGGCAAGTCCCTTAGTCGCCTCTTACGACACCCACGGGAAGATATGGGATGGTGCTATTCTTTACGTCCGACACCATACAGAGCAATACACGCATAATAATAGGTATTAACTACAAGTGATGCTTACATTTTTTACCCTCAAGAGGTATTCTAAGAGAACAGTCGTGATGGCCATGGTCTTGTTAAGAAGACCATATAAGTAAGTAAGTACAAATCGCGTTACAGTGTTAGTAAATATATGTAATATTGTGCACGTATGTCACACCAACACGTGACCAAGTGATTTGTTAAATCATTGCTCCTGACAATATAATGGAAATTTACTATGAATCGCAATTATAAGCTGAAGTAACTACACCTGGTTTTAAGAGATCAAGAAATAAACTAATTAATGACTTAGGAAAATTAAAAAACTATTTCTTTTATGATGGATATAACTACTACCCTGTAGGACACAGAGCTGTATTTGCTTCCCAGAACTATATGTCGACAAAGTGAAACTATCAGCAAAAATGATGTTGGAAATGTCGAAAATATTTTTTTTGTTTTTTTATTTTCCTCTACTTGGAAGTTCTTCAGTATTGTGGGTGCGTTTACAAACTTTAAAACTCACATACACAAACAGCCAGACCCACAACAACTGCCTGCAGGCCATTCAAATATTTGTTCCATAGATAATCGAACCCGCGACACAGCACAGCAGCCAATCGCTCAGCCACTGCGCCAGGGGTGCAGTCGAACATATTGGTATGTCGTAAGCTTCCGGAAAATTACGTCGAACATATTGGTTTGACATAAGTTTCCGGAACAGTACGTCAAACCTGCTGAAAGTCGTTTTTATGTAGAAATACGAATCTCATTAGCGATTGCTGTCTAAGCTATTGGTGACATAAATATATGAACATATTAGGTTTATGTGTCAAAATGCCGTTTAATGCTTCTGTACGGAAGTAGGTACTATTAACGTTAACATCAAAATCACCGTTATTATGTTTAACATTACAAATAACTGAACATAAATCTACAAATATCTACGAACAATATTTGATTTATAGTTATTATACCGTTGTGACTGTGACCTTCATCATTATCATGTTTCACACGGTTTTTACGGTAAAATAATAAACAATATCTCTAGGTCAGTTTTATTGTTTTTCACAAAGTAACCATAAAGGTAATAAACATAACGTCCACCAGCGTCGGGCACTAGCTGCACGGCAGTTTGCTGAGCTGGGCCTATTTGGCGCAGCCGTGAGACACACAATATTTTCTTTTTATTTTCTGTTTTGTTTTAAGTTGTTTTTATTTTTATTTTTTGTGATGTGCACTTGAGGCATGTGCCAAATAAATATGTACTCTTTCTTCTTTCTATTTTCTCACTGTGCAGGAAAATTCCATGGCATCTTTCACCGTCTGCAATATTACGCTTTACAACATTTGAACCGATTTTAATGAAACTTCATGCGTTGCCCGCGACTTCGTTCGCGTGGAAATTTTGATATGTGTATGGGATAAAACATAGCATATACAGTCCTTCCCCAGGATATAATCTATCTCCTTGCTAAATTTAATTACGATCCGATCAGACGTTTTGTCGTGAAAAGGTAACGAACAGAGTTTTTTTTTTAATTATTAGTATAGATTAGATTAATTCGGATTTCGCTAACAGATATGTATTTTCTTGAACTGTATGTACTGAAAAGGTCTTTCACTCAGTAATACTGTTCTAGGTACTGTAAGTTAGGTATGTACCTAATAAATATTTTTATCGAACCGTAACTTTCATGTTTTATTTTGGTATATTTGTTGACCATAACACTTAAAGGCGTACCTACTTGTTTAAAAGTCGAAAAGGATGAAGGTAGTTTCAACAACATAAAAATAATTATTTAAAAATGCAAAACCCATTTGCATGAAAACGAACTAAATAGATCGAAACAAGTTTATAAAGGACACCTAAACGTTACATTTTATTTGTTAATGTTTTCTTGCCATTTTCTGTTATGTGCTGCACCTGCTATATTTTCTCTCTGCATCACCTTACGGTGAAAGCGACAGGGTGACCCGCGGAATTCAAATTTTCTAAAGTTTTTTGCAATTTGTCGGTCAGTGTCAGATTTTATGTTGAACAAAATGGGTAAGTAATGTATGATATAATTATAAAATCTCTAATATTTACAAGAAATAACAACTGAATCTATAATTTTATTCGATGTAATTATCTACTATATAAAAATAAGTCGGGTTTTCCTTCCTGACGCTATAACTCCAGAACGCACGAACCGATTTCCACGGTTTTGCATTCGTTGGAAAGGTCTCGGGCTCCGTGAGGTTTATAGCATAGAAAATTCAGGAAAGGTAGGGTAGGGTAGGTAGGTAGGGTAGGTAGGGTATGTAGGGTAGGTAGGTAGGGTATGTAGGGTAGGTAGGTAGGGTATGGTAGGTGGGTAGGTAGGTAGGGTAGGGTAGGTAGGTAGGGTAGGTAGGTAGGGTAGGAAGGTAGGGTAGGTAGGTGGGGTAGGTAGGTAGGGTAGGTAGGTAGGTAGGTAGGGTAGGTAGGGTAGGTAGGTAGGGTAGGTAGGTAGGTAGGTAGGTAGGTAGGGTATGGTAGGTAGGTAGGTAGGTAGGGTATGGTAGGTAGGTAGATAGGGTAGGTAAAAAGTGCATTGCAACGCATGCCGGGGACAGCTGCTAGTCAGTTAATATGATAAACGATTAATATAATTTTAAAATAACTAATTTTTATACGCATAACATACATCTACACTAATATTATAAAGAGGAAAGATTTGTATTTTTGTATGTAACGAATAAACTCAAAAACTACTGGACCGATTTTGAAAATTCTTTCACCATTAGAAAGCTACATCTTTACTGAGTAACATAGGCTATATATTATTGCGCTAATAACTTAGGGGGATGAGCAATATTGCATTAAGTCCACATTTCTCTACTGTTTGACAACTGACAACTGTCATTACAAGCATTAGAATAAACCGGCAATTTTAAACCATTTGTCATCAAAGTAAGTAGCCTGGCGGTTCTATGACCGCCCTGCCAAGCAAAAGGTTCAAGTTCGTATCCGCAGTCAGTATGAACTATTTGTGGTAATTTTTTAATGCTTTAAGTTTTCCAAAACAACGCGAGTTCGATCCCCAACCGGTGTTCACTTTTTGTAACTAGGTATTTTGTTTTGTTTTAATGTTTTATGATTTTCAAATAATTACAAAATAGTTTTCGTTTTTTTTAACCATTCAAAACAAATAGTGATTAAGGAAAGAGTGGGTCATAAACAAAACGAAATTCAAGACATGATCGTCGGCGATTTAAAAGTATACACATCCGTAGACACTGTGATGGCTAATGACGGTAGTCCTGCACACCCCGTTGAATTTTTCAACTCCCTGGAGCTAACGGGCGTGCTGTTCCCATAAGAAGGAGCTTAAAGTTGGCGTTTTAGTTCTGCTGATAAGTAGTAGTGCAGTAATATTATAAAAGCCACCATTATTACAGGAGTTGCTAAAGGAGAAGGCGTTTTAATTCGACGCGTGCCCATTATTCCAAATAACTTGCCATTCCAATTTTAATTAACAGGTAGTCATCATCATCATCATTTCAGCCCAAAAGACGTCCACTGCTAGACATAGGCCTCCCCCAAGTGTTGCCACATTGACATTTTGGGGAGTTTTGCCATAATCGCCACGCTTGGCAGGCGAGTTGGCGATCGCAGTACGATTGTTACAAAAGCACAGAGAACGCTGCTGCCCATTCTCTGACAAGTCTCTTAGTCGCCTCTTACCACACCCACGGGAAGATATGGGATGGTGCTATTCTTTACGTCCGACACCATACAGAGCAGCAGGTAGTAATTTCCCTTAATAAGCTTTTGCAATGACGATCAACAAATGTCAGGGCCATACCTAAAAAGTGGCAGGCATTCTTTTGGGTACTCCATGCTTTTCAGACGGTCAATTATTTGTTGATTGTTCACGTGTTTCATGAAGCCAAAACTTGCACGTGGTGACGGTCATTGTTATGACATTTTTTTATTGGAACGAAGTTCCTTATCGCGCGTTGCGAAAGGGGGCTAGACGGAAAAAATTAAGCCCAAAGTAGTTATAACGACACTTTTTGCTATAGTTGTAAGCCGTGCGGCATACATGGACAAAGACAACGACAAGGACAACGACAAGGACAGGGACAGGGACAGAGGAAGGGACATGGACAGGGACAGGGACAGAGACAGAGGAAGGGACATGGACAGGGACATGGACAGGGACAGGGACAAGGACAATGACAAGGACAGTGACAGGGACAGGTACATGTACAGGGACAGGTACAGGGACAGGGAAGGGACATGGACTGGGACAGGGGCCGGGACAGGGGCAGGGACAAGGAAAGGGACAGGGACAGAGACAAGGACAGGGACAGGTACAAGGACAGGGACAGGTACAAGGACTGGGACAGGGAAAGGCAAACGGACAGGGACAGGGACAGGCACAGGCACAGCGACAGGGACAGGGACAGGGACAGGGACAGGGACAGGGACGGGGACAGGGTCAGGGTAAGGGACAGGGACTATTGCTATAGTTGTAAGCCGTGCGGCGTGTGCGTGTTTCTCTGTCTGTCTCCTCTCTGTCTGTCTCTCTCTCTCTCTCTCTCTCTCTCTCTCTCTCATAGAAAGCAAGCCAGTTATTTTCGTTTCGTCTTTCTATTTCGCATTGAATAGTGTGGAATAATAACAAAACTTCGTTCCATCCCGGTGTCCCTTGACACCTCTCAAGTTTTTTGTAAACAATACTGTCTTGGAAAATATAAATAAATAGTGTCCAACAATGCACTTTGAAAAAAATATGTTCCGGCTTTTAAGCCATATTATAGTGTCGCTTCAACGCCTTTTAATTTTGTTTCGGACCTCAGCCGCCCAGAATTACACCACCCTTTTTTTTTTTTTTAGGATGCCAAATCTTCAAATGACTTCTTCCGCTCTGGGCGGAGCGGAAGGGAGTGTCAGACTTGACTGACTAAAACCCATCCATGTTCCTTCTTAGCCCTTGCCCTTGCGTTCCAGGGCCACGGTATCTCTTTCGAACAACCCGCAGCCCTAGGAATTACACCACCCTAAAGCACGCCCTTTGTAGTCATCACCCACATAATCACATTACGATCAGACCGTCAGTTCTCACACATAACAACAAAACATCACGCCTGTAATTCCCGAAGGTGTACTTAATCGTACATCCACATTTCACCAGTTATGTTGAAGCTCTATTTATTAGGGGGCGAGTCCTATCAACCGGGCCCGACGTTATATCCAGACTTCATGGCTGCTACTGAGAAATTCCTGATGGAATAACCCAATAACACTTTGCCCGATCCGAGAATCGAACCCGGGACCTCAAGCTCAGCAGTCGTGCTTGCGACCACTCTACCAACGAGGCAGTCTCACACATACACCTTAAAATTTCCGCGCGAACGAAGTCGCGGGTATCAGCTAGTTTAATATAAAATCGTTTGATATACAACTCAAAAGACATAAAACATATTTAGTCTAATATGCTAAAACGCTTAGTAAAAACCGGCCAAGTGCGAGTCTTACTCGCACACAGGGTTCCATAGCTCCAAACAATATAATAACAATATTTTGAACTGTCATTCATTAGTTAGTAGTATTAGTTGGTAAACTTCCACACAACTGCAAAACTAAATTTGTTTTTCATAGTATGTTTATGAAAAACAAAGTTACTGCTGCAGTTTGATGAAAAAGTCCCATATCTCAAAAACTGAACATCATATCTTATTGAAACCAATTTTCGTTGATAGTTTTTTTTACGTTCTACAATCCTAAATATTTTCAGAATTTTCCTCCTCTTACTTTAGAAATTAGAGGGGGGGGGACACACATTTTACCACTTTAGAAGTGGCTCTAGCGCAAACTATTCAGTTTAGAAAAAAAATATATTAGAAACATCAATATCATTTTTGAAGACCTATCCATAGATACCCCACACGTATGGGTTTGATGAAATTTTTTTTTTTGGTTTTCAGTTCTAAGTATGGGGACCCCCTTAATTTATTGTTTTTTTTCTATTTCTGTGTGAAAATCCTAATGCGGTTTACAGAATACATCTACTTACCAAGTTTCAACAGTATAGTTCTTATAGTTTCGGAAATAAGTGGCTGTGACATACAGACGGACAGACAGACAGACAGACAGACAGACAGACAGACAGACAGACAGACAGACATGACGAATCTATAAGGGTTCCGTTTTTTGCCATTCGGCTACGGAACCCTAAAAACACAAAGCAAAATTTCAGCATTATAACATTGACTAGCAAGCATGCAGCATGCAAGGAAGCATGCAGCATGGTTTCTGTCACGGCTCCGGCGCTGCGGGGCTCCGGCGCGGCGGTCCCATGCCCATGTCAGTTTCAGTATTGAAACCGGTTCTCTATTGTGTCACCTAACTTTTTTATCCATAATTTAAAGTGTCATAACTTTTTTTGTTCCTAATCATCATTTACTGTCCGAATGATAACTTACCCGAACTTAATATCACATAATATCACATGCCATAAAATTGAAATCCCTAAATACAATATGTCCTAAATCCGTTTGTTATAAATATTACAATCAATAATATTCAAAATACATAAAACCGTTTTCAATAAAAGTTATAAGTCCTAAATTCAAATTACAAAATGTTTATTTATAATAATAATATTCTTAGAACAAATTTGTATAACAAAAGATTTGCTATGAACTTTTCTCAAGCGTTACGTAGATATGAGCGAGCAATATTTTTTCTTCTACCGACTTGTTTTGTGATAGTTTACTTGTAATGTTGTAGTTAACTTGTTATGTTGTAGTTTACTTGTTATACTACCAAGTTGTTGTGTTTAGTAGCAGGATAAATACGTTTTTGTTTTATAATATAGAATAGAATAAAACTTTATTGTACACCAAAAATGAAAAATAACGGGCTTACAAAACTGCTAATCTTATGGTTACAACGGCGGTCTTATCGCTGATAGCGACATCTTCCAGACAACCTTTGGATGGACATTATGGAATATAAATAAAAAAGGGGGTAGTCACTGGTGTACTTATTACACAAAAATGTTAAATAACAAAAGTTAAGTTATCACTTCATATATGTACATATACATGTATAAATAATAAATATAATTCATAAATAAATATATATATAGACATTTGTGTTTTTAATATACTCGTATCAAAAATAAATTATTAAAAATGCAGCAATGTAAACTGTGAAGGGTGGCATAAAATTAAATTGTGATGGCTTTACTTTCGACAAAATCGATTCTACGACGAAAAATATTACTGGGTGTGTGAAAAGTACAAAATAAACAACATAAGTGTAATGTGCGAATAATATAGTGTTTGTTTTGTAAGCAAGCAAGCATGCAGCATGCAAGCAAGCACGCAGCATGCAGCATGCAAGCAAGCATGCAACATGCAGCAGGTATGGTTTCTGTCACGGCTCCGGCGCTGCGGGGCTCCGGCGGTCCGACGCAAGTTTATCGTCACAGATGGGTTTAGTGCTCACCCCCGCAGCTTCGGCTTGCTGGCCAGCTTAGCCGGCCAGCCTCAGCCGCGGCGGCGAGTGTTACAACCGCGCCTACGCGATTTTAAATTACACTCTAGGGGTAGAACAGACAAGACTGCGTGGAGTCGGATTTACAGCGATTCGTTTCTGTCACTAAAACCTAATTTTTAGCAAATGTGTTAAGACTATAAAATTTATTATAAATTAACATTCGGAATAACACACATTATTTAACACAATACTTAGGACATATGAGTTTAGGTCATGTAAAATTAGGAGATTCAATTATTATAGTACTCGATATTATGTCAGAAAACTTTTAGAACTAAATATAATTATGTTAAACAAAATTTAGGGATTTTGAACATTATGGTTTCTGAAGTTTATTGCAGACGTGTTATGGATAACGATTTTCGGACAAACAATTTTAGGAGTAGAAAAGGAGTACCGTTGAAACCACCTGCTCCTCAGCTCGCGGGCCACCTCGCCACTCCGCGCCTACGCGGTTTTAAATTACACTCTAGGGGTAGGGCAGACAAGACTACGTAGAGTCGGTTTTACAGCGATTCGTTTCTGTCAAGCCGCTCCTGCAGCACGCTCGCTTCACTTGTTCACCTTCGCGCGTTAATGGTCATTGTTATAACTAAATCTAACCCAAATGATTCACCAACATAGACCTGGCACTCCGCTCCGCTCCCGCCCTAGCCTTTTAACCTAATATAACCCATCCGAGTCGGATTGCTTTGAATCGGGGTGTAAACCATAAAGATAATATGGTATCAATATTATATATTTTAAACGATAGGCCTAATGATTTTCGATGAAATAAACGTTATATCCAATGACGTTATACGAAATAAGTTAGAGCATATAATTGTTATATCTTAAGAAATTATATCAACAGTTGGTATAACTCACGTTTATTATATCTTGTGAACGTTATTGAAATGAAAATATACCAAATAACTTTATATGAAATGAAGTTCACCCGAATAAAATATGATACGCGGCCGTAAAAAGTACGTATATACATATTTTTTGTAGTCATTAAATCATCAATACAACCTCATTAAGTCCGCCTTTGTACAGTGTTTTTTTGGCTCCGCATCTAAAAGTCCTATTAGCAAAACGACACTTTGGCATAATGTCCTATGAGCAAAAATCCCTAAAAACAAAAGAATGGTAAACACTAACATATTTGTTATTTTTTTTTATAGGATCAAATATAATTATTTATCATCTGTTCGAGTTAATAAAGAGGAGCTCGTGGCTAAATAATAACAGCCGCCCAGGTCGATCTTTAAGGTTAAGCCGTGTTTTGCCGAGGTTGGTCTGTGGATGGGTGACCATAATTACTTATCGAGTTTCCTCCGTGCCTCGGAAAGCACGTTAAGCCCCGGCTGTCATTTGTAGATCTTTGACAGTCGTTACGAGTAGTCAGAAGCTAAAAAATCTGACATCCAGTCTTACCAAGGGGTATCGTATTAACCAGTTACTGGGTTGTGGAGGTCAGATAGGCAGTCGCTTCATGTAAAATACTGGCACTCAGCTGCATCCGGTTAGACTGGAAGCCGACCCCAAGATAGTTTTGGAAAAGGCTAGGCAGATGATGATGTTCGAGTTAATAAACTAAACCAAATTAAATTAGGGGAGAGGCCTATTACATGTTGGCGGTTGTCATATTTCTTAGAATATTTGATCCTGCGGAAACTCAAGTATTTACATTTATATTTTGAGAGCAGTGGTGGTAAATTAATTTGCGCAAAGTAAAGTGCCTTGTTACTAAAAACAGGTTTACACACAACAGATTTTTTATTTATTTATTTTGGGTTTGAGTGGGTGGGTTAACCTTCCTGTAGGTAGTGCTTAGAAGTAATAAAATCCTGTTGGTTGTAAGATAATAACATTAAAACTATTCAATGCTTAAATCGAAAAGATTAAATTCAGCAACTACACAGTTAAAACTCATAAAAGTACGCGTAGTACACGCACCGCGTGCGCGGTAAAGTACGTGTAGCTATTACGCGACTACCTTTTTTGGAGGCGACTTCGCTATAGAGATTTACATTTGGATCAGCACCGTAATCGCGAAAAAACATCTGCTATCCTATACACTTGGGTCGAGTAGGCAAGGGACAGCTGTTTTTTTCCACAATTACCTACGAAGGTGGTCCTATCGAGAAACTTGTTCACTTTGATTTCTGAATCAGAACCCTAAGCACTGACAACATCTTTCTGGTACACGCTGAATTTGTATATTTATTTAACAATTTATGTACAGTTAATACAGAGAAGATGAAAGGAACAGAAAATAGGTAAAGAGGTGATGCTTATAAAATAATGCCTAATTGTATATGATATGTATAAAAACCTTAAATACATACGAAGGTAGAAGAGGAAGAACTGATCATGTTATAATAGTTGATTCATGAGAAAGAAGGTTTTCATTATCAACCGAAGTGTCTCCTCTGAGGAATGATCCTGGTTAAATATTCATTAGGTTGCACCACCTCTGTAATAAAATACTGACCAGAATAGAGTTCAAAAACCTCTCATGCAATGCAAGTAGTTTTAGTAGTAGTAGTCGTAGTAGTGTAGTTTTTATGATTTTAATGCATCAAGAAATTACACGGATACAACCGTTTTATATAATAAAATATTTAAGTGCAATGTATGTTCTATTATTTTTTTCTACTTATTGTAAAAATTATATGCAGAAATTATTCATGTACTTATGTCGAGGAGGTTCTTGACTCCAAATAGGACCATTCAAGCATGATCCTTTGCCAGTGTAGACGCACGCGGTGCCAAACTATGCCATTGTATGCTATACCTAGTACGGTCAGCAAAGAAAGTCGATCATCATTTCATCACTTAAGTTTTATTCTTATTTTATTCTTTATGTTGGAGAAATGTATTCAAATGAAATAAGTACAGGACATTCTAAAGCCATTATAATATGAAACGGTAAAAGGCAGTTTATAGAATAATTTGGTGTTAATTTTTACTCGTCCCCCAATTACATTTGACTTGAACGTGACTGGCTAAATGTGGTGGTACTATAAGGTACACTTCTGCATAACCATTCAGGGATTACAAGCGTGATTTTATGTTTAATGTTTTGATAATGTGTTAAAGGGGCAGTGCTAATTAATATAATTTCATTGCAGACCGTACCACCCTATTCATATAAAAGATGTTACATGGTTGGATATGTACAGGTTCTCCAAGCATTATTTATATATAATTATATGCACCCTGTTGTCTACGTGAGATATATCACACTCATTGGTCTTTTTGCAAGTTTTTCAAAAGGTGATTATATTTCCTGCTTATTGTTATTTAATTACATACATCAATTTGTCATTAGCTGCGAATAGCTTTGTAATAAAACGTTTTACAAACTATTTTTATATTATAAATTATTTTTAAAGTTATTTTATTTTTGCTTTGTTAGTTAGTTCAAAAATAACAAATACAACTTTATCGAATCTCTGTTAGTTATAAATATAGAAGCAAGATAAGCAATTTGAAACGTTTTAATTCCATCCTCGTTTTGAACACTTTATTTAAATCAACTGAACAAACAAAAAACGTGAGAATGAAATAAAATTGTGAGAATTATTTAATACTGTTTCATTATTATAGCGGCACCTTCCCAAAAAAAAATACTAAAATCATGGCCATTGCAGAAAAAAAATACCATTCAATGTAATGTCAACTGTCAAAAGTATGCAAACATTTTTTTTATTACTGTAACTGGAAATGATTTAAGTATCCGGATGTCTGAAGATCTAGACAAGTTGCAATGGCTTATAGTGTTTAGTATCTCTACAAAGACTTTCTTTATTTAACAGGAAAGACAGAAGCTTTTCGGTAGCCTTTTTATGTCAATTCAATTAATTTTGATTTTCTTCGGGTAGAATGTCACTTTGCTATTTGCTCTCTCTGCTCGCTATTCTGATGAGGATTTAGCTAAAGGTAAATCGATCATCGATTTTATACATTATTGAGGATCGATTACATCGTGTGGTTAGTGTGAGGTAGTATTTTGAACAAAATACGCGGCCGTAATATGCATGTATTTACCGAATAATAATAGATATTTAAAATAACCAACACAACAACAAACAACACAACAACAACGTTCATTTAATCCCATTGAATGACTTTTTCATGAAATTGTCAATGAATGGGATTAAATGAACGTAAAAGTGTGGTATTGACGATTTAAATGATTATAACCATATCAACATAAAAAGCATGAAAAAAAAATTAAATTAAAAATTTAAAAAACCCCCGACACAAAAAACCTCTAAAAAGCCAAAAATAAATTAATCCAAGCGTCGTAGCGTCGGGGGTCCGCTTTGTTCTGTGCTTGTACTAAGCGGTCTTCTTAGCGGTCCCCCGACGCTACGACGCTTGGATTAATTTATTTTTGGCTTTTTAGAGGTTTTTTGTGTCGGGGGTTTTTTAAATTTTTAATTTAATTTTTTTTTCATGCTTTTTAAACTTATTTTATTTTTGCCTAGCCTTGACTTTCCTAAAAACAAACAAAATATAAATTGGGGGGGGGGGGGGGGGGGGTGCACCCCCCCCCCCCCCCTCAGCAATGCCCATGGTGACAAGCCACAACATTTCAAATAGACTACCTGTGAAAGTTTTTAAATCCCTACATCAACTAGAAAAGACGTGATGATCTTCAAACGGCTGAGCAGATTTTCATGAAACATAGCTAAGAACACTCTCGATTAAAATACCTTTCAAACGACACCACTTTTATCGGAATCGGTTCATCCGTTTAGGAGCTACGATGCCACAGACAGACACACAGATACACAGATACACAGATACACAGATACACACGTCAAACTTATAACACCCCTCTTTTTTGGTCGGGGGTTAAAAACTTGTCACTGACCTGAAAATTACAAAAAAAAAAAAATTGAATTTCGAGGGCTACCTTGTCGCTTCCACCTTAAATAAAAATTAAGATATAAATCTTATAACTAAGTGCCTTTGTCCGCGCGTTTGGTCACGTACTTTTTTTGTTAAGAGGTTGGCAATGTTTCAAATTTTATTTTACTCACATGTAGTAGGCCTTATTTGGGTTTGATGACAAAACGAAAAGAAAAATTATAAATTCATGAATATTTTATAAAATCACATAAAAAACCTGATTGTTAGCTGTTTTTAATTGTGACATTGAAAGTAGGTACTTACATCGATTCATTGTCCATACAAAACAACGGTCATTCATTTTATTTTATCTGTTTATCAACAAATTTTAACTGCCTATTAGAACTTGACATTGTTAAAAAAACAGTGTGCCGTAAGGCCAATCACGCTACTAGAAAAATCAACGTAGAATCTACATAGATCAACACACTTACAATTTTTATGTCGACAGTTAGATAACTAACAAGAATCGCATTCGATTACACCTATTTTTGACATCTTCCTTATCCAGCAGCGCGTCCATTCTCCATTAAGTTGCTGTCAAACCGAGTAGACTGGATTCGGACTGCGGACTTTGACAAATAAAGAGCTGAATATCTGTCTGAGTCAGCCCAGTCCGCATTCTGGTCAACTCAGTTTGACAGCGTCTTTACAAAGACGTTTGTCATTGTCAGGGGAAGCCGGACGACACATGCTGTCATTGTGCAGGTCCCTTACCTTCGCACGTGTATGAAGTTTCATCGCCACTACAAACGGAATAATCATCGTGGCTGGTTACATTGTAAACAAGCGTTTATTTACATATTTATAGGTTTATTTATTTATTTATTTATTTATTTATTTATTTATTTATGTACACACAAAACACTAACACTAGGTTATATGTTTCAGAAATGCCATGGATTGTTTGCCGATAGTGCTTAATTTATTACGGAAGGTTATGAATGCATTTAGTGAGCTAATTTCGTTGACGCATATTCGATGAATAGGAATATCATTACTACAGTTTTAAAATTGTTTGACATTTAAAAACCTAAAATTTTGTCAAAATTAAACAGAGTTTATGTTTTGTAAAATGCTATTGAAATAAATCAACAAGTTTTACTTAACTTTACTTTCTTAGCTTGGGTACCTATATTACGACACTATTACAGTAAATTGCACTTGATCTCGTCACTACAACTTCTGGCTGCACTTTAACTATCCAAACAGCGGGATATGCGAAATATTTTGAAGGCCAGCCAATCTGGGTCGCATATCTCGCAAATCCTCTGGTTTGGTTGAGTAAGAGTGACGTATAATTAAGGTAACCGATAGTTTCGGCGTTCGTCTATAACATTAATGGCTTGATCTAAAGAAAGGTTACACTTTTGGTCAGACAGGTTGGCTAAATTGCATGCCAACACTAACGCTCAATTTTGCATCGTTGGCATTGCCGGACTTGCCAGGCGGAATATTTATGTAGTAATTGCTGTGCACAAGTTGCATTTGTTACCAATAAAAGTAATGAAATACGATATGTGTCCCTTTAAAAACTGGTTTATTTACCATAAATATCTACTGTTTTACTAAGTAATTACGTTAGTAAATGGATGTGAATAAATTAAAGATTATCACTTGTGTGTGCGAAAAGGATAAGAGCAGTGTAAACGCCTAATACATAGGTACAAGATGAATTATATACCCTACCCACTATGACTTGAATATGATCTTAAATGTAGATAACAGGAAAATAAGAAAATAACACAGCTACAGTATCCAGTTAAGTTGGAATAATGAACAAGTTACGAAACAATTTTCTTTTGCTTCACTGATTTGTTTGCTGGTTGACTGACAAAGTAACTTGTTATTTGATAACTCGATATAAGCAACGTGATATTTACTAGTAGTCTCAACATATGTCCATATGTAGGTATAAATACACCTGAGTTTTCTTAATTGCCTGCAACTTCGCTTGCGTTGATTTCGGAAATTAATCCACGGCAACGTACTTCCGGGATAAAAGTATCCTGTCCTATCGTAGGGAACGGATAACCTGCTTTTGGTTGTACCATTGTTTACTATTTCATCGTAATCCGTTCAGCTGTTGAGGCGGGAAGACATAACAGACAGGTACTTTCTAATATATGATATTGATTCGAAAAGTCCAGTAAGATCTGTTGAACGTCCAATGTTCAAGTTGTCCAAACTTTGCATTGGTTTCCGATTCCGATAATGGGAAGGAATATTTTACTATGTGACTAACGATAATAATATTTGGTCAGTGAGTCATCTTAGGGGCGTTTACATAAAATCGGCTACTAGTCCGCTTGTCTAGCAAACCCAAATACTCTCGAAATGAGGCTAAGTTGATGATTATGGTACAAATAAGAAAAAGTATTTACTGTCATCTCCGGAAGACGGCAATAACGCCTCTTCGTCGCGCAATTGTTCAATAAAAGTACTTCTAGCAATGGTTGATGTCACAATTAATCCAAATTTATTAAGGAAATGCAAATAATACTATCCCACTGACATTTGCCTTGACCTCATAAAATGCAGTCAAACCGCTTTCTACACAGACTCGAAAGAGATTTCGATGTAGACTCGCATTTTTTGAGTCATAACATCTCCACGCTAATTTGAGAAAGTTCTAAATTGCATATAGTTTTGTTTGTGTATTAATTCTCGTACGAACTCTCTGATGATTCTAAAAGTTTCTAGCTATTGCGTTCTGTATTGCTACTACCCACATAATAAAAAAATAGAAGATTTTATCTATTTGTAATTACGTTCCTAACGCTTCAGTTTAATTACTGAACGGACTAATGATATCACCACTTTTTACTGTTATCGCATAAGAATAAAAAAGAACACGGAGATAATGTAGTGGACTGTATGTTCAAAGAAATATTGATCGTGAAGTTATAAATAACCGCGTAAAACATTTTTCCTAATCCATTAGTGGTATATGTCCCTTCATAGACATAGAAATTCGCAGAAAGGACACGTTAGTATGTCCTTTCTGCTATATATTTAACCCACAACTCACGAGACAAGACGAATTATGAAACCTAACTGTGTCTAAATAAATAGTTATCTTTTCCTCACACTATGCATATATGTAGTGCATAATGCAGCTTTGTCAATGAACACAGATGATTGAACATAAACACAGAATAGCTTATCGCACAGTCTTATCGCATGGGATTGTTGTATCCACCTACGTATTAAAACAATATTTATCCTATCCTGATCCATTATGAAGAGACAGAAAGTTCGGGAATCACTGTAATCATGGGTACCGAGTGCTGATCTAGTTAAAACCAGTTCTCTACATCCTTGCGTGAGTAAATATTCTCAGTATCAATTTATTTATAACGGAATAAAAATGTTCTACAAGCTACCTTCTCTAAGTAAAAACTAATTGTGAAAGTAAAAACTAATTATGTTTTGTGCCACTTACTTCGTGAGGTCAATCCTTCTGAAACCTTCAGCGTGATGTTCTTAAACTCCAAGTCAACAGTCCTTGGTGTGGGCATATTGACCTGAAGCGTCCTACATTCAGGCTGCTCCTTCCCGCTCACCTTTTGCCCCAAACCTTGCAACACAGCCATAGCTTTCGCCATTTTTGTCAACACGCACACTTATTTTGTAATCAAGAATTTTAAAACAACACCAGTTAATTGTTTTCGGTTAGAAAACAAAATCACCACATTACGAATTAGTAGAAAATAATATTCAAATAAAAGTTTTTAAAAATTCGAACACCGCTTTATGGCGTCTCGTTATTTTTTTAAATTAGGAGTGGTCAATATTCTTTTAAATTTTTGTTTTTATTATTTTGTAATTGGAACTCGTAAGTCCGTGGCCTGCGTGTGTCCGTGCAGCGTGCTGTGCGAAACAACGCGTACACGAGGTCGTCACCAGACTGCGGGCGTCCGACGCGCGGGTGTTTTCATACTAGCTCGATTTCGAGCAGTAGGCGGGTAGAAGTACCGTGATGTCTTAATTACTCACTGTACCGTGTGAAATGCAGCATACAACATTTTATTTTATTATGAATTAAAATTGTGCCTAGTATAACGGTATTATTTATGAGACTATTTGTTTACGTCATCAAAAATGACTAACACTTCAATAACATAAGTGAATAATGAAATTTAAAAGTATGATTAAACCCGTAATTTTTCAGTAAAAAAATATTTTGTAAAACCAAGTTAAACCCGATCCTTCTTGGAAAAAGTAGGTGAAATGAATTATAAATTCCTAACATTGAAATATCGTTTCTAGCGGAACCTTTAAATATTTAATGCTTAATACCGTGTGAAATGGACACTGAAAACGGTAATGTGACCCATACGAAGGCCAGCGGTTGCAACGATCAATAATATCAGCTTACCGCTGTAGAAATGTACAAGTACATAAGTAGATAAATTGATGTTTATCTACTTGAGCTCGAAGAGTATAATGACGGCACGAGTGATGCGTAGGCGTACGATTTTCCGCGTCCAGATTGCGCATTACCCTTTAATAGTGGGATGTGCTCATGGTATGGTAATTTAAGGATCATCGCATTCAAGCCCTAATTGTTTTAGGAAACGCGGTTAACAAAAACTGAAGAATCACAACGAAATCTGTTTAATTTAATGATCCTCATTTGAAATGGGTATTGGGTATCGTGTTACATATTAACTACCATTACAACCCAGTTACTATTACATAGTAACTGGGTTGTAAACGGAGGTCAAATAATCGATCACACTGTGTAAATTACTAGTATTCAGCAGCAGCCGGCTAGACTGAAAGTCGAGCTAAGGCGGACTCCCACAGCTGGACATAGAATACCTGCAAACGTCGCAACAACTACCGATCCTGGTGGCTAAGAAATTTCAGACAGCCAACTTTTGTTACTAACCCTACGCTAATTCACACAATCACGGTCGAAAAGTCAAATTTTGACAGAAAGCAATAGGTACTGGTGGCCTACCATGATGTCATATAACATTATTGTTTTACTCCTTTTCCAGTGTGGGAAAGAGATGGCGCTAGACATCCTGTACAGCTGCGTCTCTTTCCCACACTGAAATATGAGTAAAACAATACTACTTTAAGAGGTCATGGTAGGCCAGCTGGACACAGCTCGTACTGTTAGGAGGTTCTTTTTTCTGGAGTCCTGCCGCGCGCCTCTAGCTTGAACCCTGTTCCCGATACCGGTGGGCTACAATTTTTTAATGTTCATTTTAAGGAATATTTAAACTGTATTAAATATGTATAGAGATATATAAAGAATAATAATTTACCGTAAATGTGTAATTTTATGTGTGGTAATGTAATAATTTTTCAGTAATATTAATGTCATCATGTCTTTTGTGCCATTATAACTCAAATTTGTTTATTCGTGTAGGTAAGTTGCATGCTTTTACTTAAAGCAAAACATGTGTGATCTCATATTCTATGATCACACATCTTTATACCATGTTATAAGCAAATAAATTATCTTATCTTATCCTTTTCAGGGAACCAAAAGTGCTACCGTTTGATTTTCGTTCGTGTGGTTTGTTGTTGCTTTTGTGAAGAACGCGCGTAGAGAGCTCAGGAGGAACCGGACTCCAGTGACCCTTCAACAGATCATCATTAATAAGAATCCATTTTATGATGATGGAGTGTCACCATGGTAGCATGAACTTTCATTTTATGCGTACCGCTAAGGAGTGGAATTCCCTGCCGGAGTCTGTGTTTCCCGATAGCTACAATCTAGAGGTCTTTAAGTCAAGAGTGAATAGGTTTCTTCTAGGCAAGCGTGCTTCACCGTCGACCACATCATCGCTTACCATCAGGTGAGATAGTGGTCAAGCGCGGGCGTATAGAAAAAAAAAAAAAAAAAACTTAAGTAATTTAACATACATTATTAGACCGATTCTAATGGATCTAAAACGTGTTCGTGGATGAAGATTATCTCTTGCGACGACCTTGCAGGTTACAGCTATCATACTAATTACCCAGATGGGCTTATCTTTATACTGACATTTTGACCTATTGTATGCCGCTGGGGTTTTAAATTCCATTTATACATCAAAAATATTATGATCTATATAATCTTTTTAGGGTTCCATACCCAAAGGCTCAAACGGGACCCTATTACTGAGACTTCGCTGTCCGTCCGTCCGTCTGTCCATCCGTCCGACCGTGCGTCCGTCCGTCCGTCTGTCACCAGGCTGTATCTCATGAACCCATAAACCATGATAGTTAGCCAGTTGAAGTTTCTACAGATTATGTATTTTTGTTGCCGCTATAACAACAAATACCTACTAAAAACAGAATAAAATAAATACTAAAGAGGGCTCCCCCATACAAAAAAGTTTTTATAAATAATGGTACGGAACCCTTCGTGCGCGAGTCTTTCTTTGATATTTGACAGTCGTTGCTGGTAGTCAGTGGCGAGACGTCTGAGACCCAGTCTTACCAAGGGGTATCGTATTACCCAGTACTAACTGGGTTATGGAGGAGTTGCTCCATTGAAAATACTAGTATTCAGCTGCATCCGTTTGACTGCAAGCTGACACCATGAAAGTTAGAAAAAGGGGATACCCCTTGGTAAGACTGGTTTCCACAACCAAATTACTAGGTTATCTATCTAACCACCACGGCCCAAGGCTCATTGACTAAAATACGAGGCAACGTTAACCACATTTCCTAATTGCCAGTTCTTATCGTGTATCAAAATGAAGTAAGATTTAATTGAAATCATTATTTCCATATTCGCACTGAGAACACAAACCCCTTCTAAGCTACTGTCCCGAAAAACTATTCAATCCATACTAATATTATAAATGCGAAAGTCACTTTGTTTGTTTATTGTTTGTTTGTTACCTTTTCACGACTAAACAGCTGATCGGATCTGAATGAAATTTGGCTAGAAGATAGATTTCAACCTGGGGAAGGACATAGGCTATATATCATCACGCTACGACCAATAGGAGCGGAGCAGCAATGAAAAATGTTGTGAAAATGTGACCCAGACGAAGTTTCGCGGGACAGCTGGTACATAAATATAGGAGCCGGGCATTACTCGACAAAATAATTATTCGAGTGCCAATTCCAGCGGTGAAGTAACTTAAATTACATAATCAATAAGAAGTAATGACGATAGCCCGACGCATTAGCTAATTAATATTTACAAAGTCATTTGTAATTGTTCTTGACGAAACTATTTGCTTTGTAGGCACGAACACGAGCTATAATTATTAGATATTTATTACAAAGACATTTTATACTAATTTACACGATATACATATTTACATATATTGTTACCTACGTATATACAGAGTGTAACGGAAAGGGTATATACATACTTAAGGGTGTGCTACCGACCATCAAACTGAACATGGTTCTCCATCGGACGAACATCGTAATAGCAAAAAATATATCAGCTCTCCATACAATTTGGGTTGAATAGGTATTGAATTTTGTATGGGGCAGCAGATAACTTATTCGCTATTACCCTGTATACGATAGACGGGAACAAAATTGTAACTTAAGTATCTACCTGCAGGAGCCAACTGATTGCTGTCGGCGTATTTTGAAGGCGCTGTGAATACTCATTCTTTAGTTTTTCTTAAGAGCGTTTACGACTAACGACATTTCTAACAAACTTTCAAGTCCTTATTTTCCGAAATGGCTGAACCCATTTCAATGAAACATCATACGCATAAGCAGAATACATAGGTAAAAATATTAAAAAAACATTTTGAAAATGTCTAAAGAATATAATCGGAAATGTCTGTTTCTATAGATAATTTATATTCGGTCTTATTTAGCTGTAACACTATTTTTCTTAACACTAAACTTAGTAACTTTTTAGACCTCCTGCTTATGCGTAGATATGAAGTTTCATTAAAATCGGTTCAGTCATTTCGGAAAATAGAGGACTTGACAGTTTGTATGAAAAGCCGTAAGGTGTAAACGCTCTTAAGTTTCCGTCTATAGCCGTAACATAGGCATCAATCACTTTGTTACTGTCCTTAACGACAATTTATTCGAAACTAATAGTACATGGTTTACATAATCGATTAGATTTTGAAGATAAAAAAAAGGTGAGACTTTTTGACTTTGGTGCGAGACCTGCATTTTGATAAAGGCGACATTAAATTACGAAATCAAAATGCAAATTCAAAAAGATTTGGTATTTTAATTCGGTATGGTTTATTGACTGGTTTATTGCTATTTTTTTTTAAATGTGCTTATATTTTTATTTTACTTTTCTTGTGACCAGTTTTAACGCAGACATAAAAAGGAAGGTTTTGTTTTTTACGAGAAGACGAGAGGACGCTTTGCCATAACCAGTATTCTAGATAGCACTTCGAATTCCTTACAAGTCATAGGCCTTAAATCTGGTTTTTCTAGATAGGAATACGTAAGAAACTGCAGGACGCTAACTGAAGTTCGCCAATGTTATGGTTTTTGTTGGTGATTGATGTTTTTCTTTATATCCTGACTTTTGAAAAAGCTGTTTGAATACATGGTCCAAAAAACAACTTGCAAAAAAAGATAAAAACATGAATGTGTGTGTAGCATTTACAATTGTCGTTAGTTTTTGATGTTTTGTACAGTTTTTTTATTAAATGAAAGGAAAAAAATAAATGTGACGTTTTTTGTAGGTGTGCATGAATTTTATGTGAGCACAAACTTAACGAAACAGCGACTGCTCCCGAATGAAGGTCAGAAGTCATCATACGAGAACGTATTACCGGGATAAAAAATATCCTATACCTAGTCTACCCATGGGACCATCGACATACAATGAGCGGTTTATGTTAACAATTAATTACCGGAGCTACATATTGTCAAAACTAACTGATCCGCGCAACTTCGTCAGCGCCACATTTTCTCTGTTTTCAAAATCAAAATTTTATTTCACATAGACCTACATGGGCACATAAAAAACTTAGACAAAAGGAGCACGGTTCGGGTTGGTCGTTTCCTATGGAGAAGAACCGGAAAAAATCTCCATGGTTTTGTTTTACAATATTTGTATGTTTCAGCGTCAGAACTTAAGTATGGGAGGACAGCGAAGGCCCGACAATAAGTCGTTGCTTACAACAAAACATAGAACAAAATTAAAAGGTAACAAGCATCTGAATCTACAACGCCTACATTGTCCACACATTCGGTAAATAAAAAGAATCTAATTAAACAATTGACACAAATGTTATCATCAGTGCTGTAACTATTCTGAACTATAAATGAACGATGCAATGATTTGAAAACTATTGTAAAACATCTGAATAAAAAGAATAGAAAAACCGGCCAAGTGCGAGTCGGACTCGCGCACTAAGTACTTTTTTGTATGGGAGCCCCCTTAAATATTTATTTTATTTTGTTTTTAGTATTTGTTGGTATAGCATCAACAGAAATACATAATCTGTAGAAATTTCAACTGGCTAACTATCACGGTTTATGAGATACAGCCTGGTAACAGACGGACGGACGGACGGACTGACGGACGGACGGACGGACGGACGGACGGACGGACGGGCGGGCGGACGGACGGACAGCGAAGTCTCAGTAATAGGATCCCGTTTGACCCTTTGGGTACGGAACCCAAAAAAAAATATATTGGGAATAGTTAGAGACATCCACACATTTGTGCCGTTTATGAGCTACCAGGGAAGCCGCATGAGCAGAAGGCACTAGAGCCAAACTTCTTTATGTCCTTAATTTTGTCATATGCTTTTTTAATGAGGACATGTTTGATGTAACTTTCTTTGTCTTTGGCAACTTATTATAAAAGCGTATACTGTTTATATGAAATGACTTGCTCGTTTTTGGTAATCTAAATATCAACGCGTCAATTTACATTTACGTTTTGCTGCCTGTTTGCTAAATAGGAAAGGACAAGAGCTTGTCCACGAATTCCATAGTGGTGTAATTTACAGCTGATGATATTATTGATATTATGGTCGACGTAGTCGAACGCTTTTGAGAGATCTCAGAAAATGCCAATAGTGTCCTGGGACTTCTGCCAAGATTCCAGAATGTGACTGATGAGTTTTACCCCCGACCGCTGACTATGCAGTATCCTATTAGAGTTGAAGTTAGAGAACATCTGGTCCAGCATGATTTTTTCATAGATTTTACTAAGTGCTGGAAGCACAGATATAGGTCTATAATCAGAGGGGTCACTCTTACAACCCGATTTGAAAATTGGTACCACTTTAGTATGTTTCATCAAGTCAGGAAACCTGTCTCTGTCCAAACATTGATTGAATATGCCTGTAAGAACAGGAGAAATTTGGTCAATAATATTTCCAAGAACCTTTACGGAAATCCCCCATAAATCTTCAGTATTTTTTAGATTGAGACTATTGAATGCGTTTTTAATTGTGGCAATACATACGGATACGGATCAACATTTTTGATTGATAATGGGCTCGTAGCGTGATGTTATACATATAGCCTTCCTCGATAAATGGGCTATCCAACAAAAAAAAAAACTCAATTCGAACCAGTAGTTCCCGAAATAAGCGCGTTCAACTAACCAAACAAACAAATAAATTCTTCAGATTTATAATATTAAGTATAGATTAGAATTTTAGTACAAATACGAGCAACATGTTAAACAGGTATGTGGAATTCATAATTTGAGAATTTCTGGAAATATAGGTGACAAACTATGTTGACAGATAACCCTAAAATTCCAAATACACAAAATGTCCCTTAGACTGTTCGGTGAAGTTTCCCATACCCGGATCTATAGATGCTTTTGATTCATCATTAATATTGGAACTTGAATACTCCAGAATTTATAAAACCCAAAGGTCAAAAGGCAAAAAAGGGAAAGAACCAGGCTTGAAAAAATACGATTAAAGTCACCGTGACAGGGCTACTAGAGTCCGGGCTGCTACTGAGAAATTTATCCAAATCCTCATACCAATCATACCTTCAAACAATCACATTATTTTTAGTACCTAAAGATCAAATTAGAAGAGATCATGGGCAGCATGCCATACATTTCGCAACAGTGATAATACCTACTTAGATGAAAGTTAATTATGTGCTCTTCATTTCATTCTATGGCGACGAAGTTCTAATTTCGAGTTTTGAATGACAATGAAAAAGAGGGCAGTCCGCGCCATCTATAAAATGGGTCCTCGTTAATCCCTCAGAGAAATATTTAAAGTAATAGATATACTGACTCTGCCTTCACTTTACATTTTAGAATGTATTTTATACTAGCTGTTCCGCGCAACTTCGTCTGCGTCACATTTTCCCCGTTTTCGCAATATTTTTCATTGCTGCTCCGCGCCTATACAGCGCCATCTATTGAATACTTAATCAATCCAGTCAACAGATACCGCCAGATACAGATCATTGTGAGTATTGTGACTTAATTTGCAATAAAATAATATTGCGACTATAAATTGAGATTTCAGCTATCCTACCTTTCAAGTTGGATCAAACTGCACACGGTGTACAAATTTGATTAAAATCGGGTTAGTAGTTTAGGAGTCCATCCCCGACAAACAACGTGACAATTAATTTATATATAAATAGCCTACAGCCTTCCTCGATAAATGGACTATCTAACACTGAAAGATTTTTTCAAATCGGATCAGAAGTTCCTGAGATTAGCGCGTTCAAGCAAACAAACAACTTTCTCAGCTTTATAATATTAATAAAATAATAATAACTAGCTGTCCCGCGCAACTTCGTCTGCGTCACATTTTCCCCGATATTGAAACATATTTCATTGCTGCTCAGCTCCTATTTGTCGTAGCGTAATGATATAGAGACTATAGGCTTCCTCGATAAATGGGCTATCTAACACTGTTTTTTCTTTTTAATCGTATCAGTAATTTCTGAGATTAGCGCGTTCAAGCAAACAAACAAACAAACAAACTGTTCAGCTTTATAATATTAGTATAGGTGTCCGCAAAAACCGAGGACTTTTCAAAATTAGAAGCGACTTCCATAATATAAATACATGCAGTAAATACGAAATTGTAATACCCAAATTCAGATTAACCAAAACTAGCAAGTCTTTTCTTACCTAGACAGTATACGCTTTTAGAATAAGTTGCCGAAGTCAGTTACAGAACTGACCTGTGGAAAGTTTAAAAATTATATCAATCGTGTCCTAATTACCTAACAGTTAAAATTTAAATTTTTACGATAGGTAGTTAAAAAAGCTTATTACAAAATTAAGGACTACGTTGAAGATACAGAAGTTTGGCCTTAGCCCCTTCGCACATGCGGCTTCCCTGGTAGCTCATTAACGGCACAAATGTAAGAAATATTGTAAAACCAAATGATTTTAAAAACCATGGAGTTTCTTGCCGGTTCTTCTCCATAGGAAACGACCAACCCGAATCGTGCACCTATTTTGTCGACGTTTTCTAAGTGTAGGCCTATGTAAAATAAAAATATTTTGATTTTGAATGTCTCATCACTGTTGAACGGATTTCAGTTTGATCCAATACGTCCATGGACTTTATTCCAATTTACTGCTGCCACCGAGGTTTTTCTTATACAGGATTTCCAAGTTCAGCCGAGTCATGTACTCGGTTTTAATAAATAATTCTGCTATCAGCTTTGCCAAGGTTTCACGCGCGAGTTTCTTCTGAACAGTTTTTTGTTTCATGTTAATAAATTAGGACCGTAACGAAGTAAGAATGATAAAAAAAGTTGACACGTGTTAGACAGTTCAATTTACGATCTATGGCTATAATGAAATATGATTTTGAAGTGTCTTTTTTGCCACCCTTTTTGTGAAAAGCCGCATATTATGCTTTGAGTTCGAACTAAATGAAAATCTTTTCATACTGCGAGCATAGAAGAATTTGCTATTCAAGAAGGTGTTATTATAGCGTCGTTGATTGTCCAACCAACGTAAGTAGATGTTCCTTGGTTGTCTGTGTGGTCTACGCTATCTGCTACGCGCGTAGCCGTGGCGTAGCAAACAGATACACTTCTAACACATTTATCTACATCCATGGTTAGGGTAGCCTAACACGGGCATAAGAGCGAATCAGTACAGTACGTGGTACTTACTTAACTACTTACTTATACTGTGTTTTTGTACACCTTGAACCGAAACGCAGTTTTTTCTTCTTTTGTTTCCTTCCAATAGTTAAAGTCAAAAGGTACTGTATTTCGTAAATATCCTGGTAGAAAGCTCTGAATTTTGTCGTTTCACGGAAATAAGAATGAAAGAAGTCGGACTGAGAATAAAGATGATTAGAAAGCTACGGAAAGATCATATCAATTGTAACAAACTAGCTTATTCTTTGATGAGTGTGAGGAGGGCTTGAGGAGGAAATAAGCTAATTTGTACATTGAATATGTTAAAAAGGGAAAATTAATATCTAATTGATGAGATGGATTACAAATTATTAGTTAAAAAAAATAAAACACTTAACACCCACACTTAACGTCTCTAAAAGGCAAGCTCGATTGCTGAGGATGACAATTCAGGACCCGCAAGTTAGTTCCCGATGAACATCAGCTACAGACAGCAGCAGCTCCCGTAGGCTCAGCAGTTGATATTAGCAGACAAGGCAGCCTCCGAAGTAGTATGAAAGGTCCCAGGAGTCCGTAGTGAGATCTCCTGGGCAGTGACCAAATCAGTTAGATTCAGGAATAAGCCTGACTATGCTTTTTCCTCTCTCCAGTGTCATCCGAAAAAGAACTCTGACTCCACTCAGGTATATGCTGGTGATCACTTCAATCTCTCCTCCACTCTGCTGCTCAGTTTCTCGTCAGTCCTTTTCCAATTTTTAGAGTTCCGTAGCCGAATGGCAAAAAACGGAACCCTTATAGATTCGTCATGTCTGTCTGTCTGTCTGTCTGTCTGTCTGTCCGTCTGTATGTCACAGCCACTTATTTACGAAACTATAAGAACTATACTGTTGAAACTTGGTAAGTAGATGTATTCTGTAAACCGCATTAGGATTTTTACACAAAAATAGAAAAAAAAAACAATAAATTAAGGGGGTCCCCATACTTAGAACTGACAACCAAAAAAAATTTTTTCATCAAACACATACGTGTGGGGTATCTATGGATAGGTCTTTAAAAATGATATTGATGTTTCTAATGTAATTTTTTTCTAAACTGAATAGTTTGCGCTAGAGCCACTTCCAAAGTGGTAAAATGTGTGTCCCCCCCCTCTAATTTCTAAAGTAAGAGGAGGAAAATTCTGAAAATATTCAGGATTGTAGAACGTAAAAAAAACTATCAACGAAAATTGGTTTCAATAAGATATGATGTTTAGTTTTTGAGATATGGGACTTTTTCATCAAACTGCAGCAGTAACTTTGTTTTTCATAAACATACTATGAAAAACAAATTTAGTTTTGCGGTTGTGTGGAAGTTTACTAACTAATACTACTAACTAATGAATGACAGTTCAAAATATTGTTATTATATTGTTTGGAGCTATGGAACCCTGTGTGCGAGTAAGACTCGCACTTGGCCGGTTTTTTTTCTTTTCAGATTCAAATTGTTGCGCTCGCAACTTGCCAGTATTCAAAACAGCCAGCAACAATCGGTCTAAAACCTTGCCCATAATATTTTTATAAATATAACTTAGAATATCTTTACACAGCAAATATTCGTAATTATTTATAAAATACAACAATTGAAATCACGTATTGGTGATAATCAGTTTAGTAATATAAAATCTAAATGAAACCTTCATAGAGAATTTGGCTGGTAACAATTTAAAATTAAAAGTAAATGACAGCTGACATTATTTGATGTAAAAGAAATGTCACAACAATGGGCCTACAGAAAATATTTATTAAATTGAAACGATTGGTAAAATTCTAATGAAAAACCAATAAAAGTACGAATATGGATGATATAAGTGTGAGTATAAAGTGTCCGTAGTAAGCCAATACTATACAATACAGTTGAAACTCGTTCTAAACGCTTTAAAAACTAATGCCAATTTTGGTCTTTGGGTATGATGCGTGGCGTGAGCCATTTGTCGTACCTAAATGGAATCAATTGCAGGTCACCGAAAGCTTTCTAGGATTCTGTACCCAAAGGGTCCCGGTGGGACCCTTTTTCTGAGGGTCCGCTGTTGTCCGTCTGCCACAGCTCTGTATCTTTTGAACCGTTATAAGTAGACGCTACTAGTATAGCCGCTATAACAACAAATAGCTATAAAATAAAGTTAAAAATTAAAAGGGGTTCTGATACAAACGTGGTTGCGGTCCGGCTCTCATTAACCCGGCTTTTTGGTGCATGGCTATCCACGTGTTTTTTTTGTACCGGCTGGCTATTAGTGTTACCAATCGTCTCAAGCAACAGCAAAGTCGCCTATTACGAAACCCACATGAGTAGACAAGTTGGCCTTTGTTTTGAAGAGGTTGTAACAGTTATTGACCTACTCTGAATGTCAATAGAGAGGTCTGTGACCTTAGAATGACCAAAATAACATCGATCGATGAAACCGTTCAGTGGCGCCATCTGTCCTCAATTGGAGGAACTTTTAACGAACACAGATACATCTGCTATCTGTTGTACATAAGATTTGCGGTATATATTAAGTAAATACATGTGTTTATAGTTTCTTGAGATGATCAGAGATGACGCTGTTATCAATTAAGTTTGTTTTCTTGTTTATTTTTATTTTTCAATTTAGTCCATGTGCTCCTTTCTATATGTCACCCTGAATACGGATGTCAGGATTTTATTATTTTGATACTTTACAGGATTTCACATAAGTTATTATTGCCCTCATTCTTCCCTATAACAAGACAAGACAAGACATTCCTCATCTTAGAACTTGATCCTGTTTACAGAAAGGCTTACTGATGGCTTTGGAACAATGCAGTATATAGTTATAAGTACCTGTGTAGGTAGCTGAAATTCAGTTTACTGCGCATTTATAGCCAAGTCCGCCTTGTTTCAGCAACGCGACTATCAATACAGGTAGTGTGGTATTAGTCCTATATTTTTTTGTATTTATAGCCCTGTTTACCTACATAAGTCATACAGGTTTTTTTTTCAACGTGTTAATTTCTGACGTTCTTACCCGGACAAATAAACATTTTTTTTTGTGTTGAAAAACAAAACAAATTAAGTAATTTATAGTCAAATGGATGACTAATTCATTATATTATCAATTAAAATAATTCACACTGACGTGTCAAGCGTTTGATGTGACTAGGCAGTTGTAAGCCCTCAAATTTTTTTTTTTTGTTGAATTATTAATTTCTGCAACACAAAGCATGCTGTTGTTCTTAAATTTAGGAAGACATTTGTTTGTATCTTTGTCTCCTCGTACATAATAACTACAAGTAACGCAGTAACATTACAATAAAGGGTATTGTTCACCGCGCCACGCACACATACGCACTCACACACCCACAAGCTCGCTAATAGAGTGTCGTCCAACACTCATTTACAAATTAACGTGCAATGAAACAAATGCGTGTGCAATTATTTACCGGCTACGGACAAAGGGTTCCAATAGTCCACTTCGCGTTGGAGCGAAGCGCGGGCGCACTTGAATGCGCGACGTATCGTAGCGCGCACGCGCGGAACTTGTATCGAAGAAACAGTGTTAGTTCGCGATCGGAATGATGCTCGCCGGCGCGCAGATTGTTGATGAAACTAGTGTGGCGTTTACGACGAACACGGGGACAACCCCTAGTCCCCCATACCCCACGATGAACCCCATCCAGGGCTCCTCCCGGGAAGCCCAGCCGGTTACCCCGCCAACTTCGCCCGCGCAGGGACTCCACATGATCCCTAAACTTGACCCAGTGGACATACATTTCAGCAACATCACGTGCACCGTCAAACTGGGAATCACTAAAGGTAAATTAAATCATTTATGTAGAAAATTTTCTTTTGATTCGGAAAACGGAAGTCAATTTTCATTATTTTCTGCACGATTTTCAGTGCGTATTTTTGTTCGTTTAGTACTATACTTAATCCAAATTAAAACATTTAATTCACTTAAACAAAATTGCGGTCGAATTCCTTACCCTGTACAATTAAAGGTTCTGAACTGCCCCACATAATCACAATAGATCTACTTTAAAAATGGGTGCAAGATTATTGAAGTGCCCAGTGTGCCACAACCTCGCAAATCGTGATAGTGTTATTCGATATGCTACCTCTATACATATGTTGGATATGTTATGTATGATCATATCGTCAGTAACGTGATAATAGATATCAATAATATCTTAGTAGTGTTTGTGTAAACACGGTTAGTAAATTAGTTAATGAGTCTATATTTTTTATAACTTTAGTAGTTTAAACAATGTCTCAGGAAGTCAAATTGCTTAATAACTTATTGACACAATAGCTACATACTTATGTACCTAACTATTTATTATGTTTCTATGTGGTTTTAAGATAATACGCAATGTGAATGTCAATTAACTAACGCCAAGATTGACATTCTTCGCCGGCAGTTTTTGTGTCTTTAACTTAGCTGGAGCTGCAGTGTTACCAAGGGGTATCGTATTACCCAGCACTAATTGGGTTATGGAGGTTAGATAGGCAGTCGCTCCATGTAAAATACTGGTATTCAGCTGCATCCGGTTAGACTGGAAACCAACATCAAAAAAGCTGCTGATGACTGCTTCACATCAAGCAGTCATCAGCAGTTTGGTCCCGACTGTCCTTTGTCGATCTTTGACAATCGTAACAGGTAGTCAGTGGCCCGAAAGTCTGACAACCAGTCTTACCAAGGGGTATTTTATCACCCAGTACTAACTTGGTTGTGGAGGTCAGATAGTATAGATGTAAAATACTGGTATTCAAGTGCATCCGGTTAGACTCGAAGCCGACCTCAATATAGGTGGGAAAAAGCTAAGCAGATGATGATGAATTTAGCTGGACGGTGCACTAGGACTGTCTCTACCCAAAGTAACCCTGTTGGTAGTAAAACTTTATTAATTGTATCGATGACTTTAGTTTGTCATGAATGAAATGGTACTCGTGAACACAAACACTTTTTTTTAATGACAGAAATGTTTTTTTTTTTAATGGCACCTCGCAGGTCTACCTACGAGACTGGCTTCTGCTAAGCCGGATATAACAGGAAGAATCTCTCACAAGTTACACAAAGGTTAAGCTGAGATTATTGTCACAATTATCTTATCAATGATAAAAAACTTTATAATCCCTCGCAGATTATCAACTCATGTGGTAATCAGTAGGCAATCAATCAGAAACAGGAAACTATACTTGGATGCAGCTACGTGTTACGAAACTTTTTAATATCTATGTAATCGATCCTGTGCTGACAGTTCATCAATTATGTCAATCTTTCTAACAACAAAACTCAAACTGCGTCTTTCTTGCTTAGTCCTTTATGATTTTGGAAGCGGCTTTCCTGATCTGCTCTCTCCAGTTCCTCTCCCCTCAAAGTGCTCTTACTTTGAACGAATTGTGCCAATGAAACTGAACACCATCAGTCATCATCCAGTCTCGATATTCTATTACAATGATGACACTGACAGCTCTTGAATCCATAACATTAACGTCACACCTGTAATTCCCGAAGGGTTAGGCAGAAGTGGACCTAATAGTACACCCACATTTCGCAAGTTATGTTTAAGTACCATGTAATAGGGGGGGAGCCTATTGCCATCAACCGGGCACAAATCCAGATTTCATGGCTGCTACTGAGAAATTCCTTCCTGCAATGTTGTTCCCTTGTCTTCCTAATGGAAAAACTCAAAAACACTTTGCCCAACCCGGGAAATGAACCCAGGTCTTCATGCTCAGCGATCGCGTTTACAACCACTCGACTAACGAGGCAGTCTCTTGGAATTCAGATTATAAAAAAGCACCCTTAGCATCGGTTTCCACTTTCTTCGTCTTATTCTTCCAAATTCAATTTAAATAGACCCCACACAGGTCATCCTGAAGGTTAAGTTGGTTGACGAAAACCTGTTAAGCTTTAGTATTCTACACCCTTTTCAAACTTTCAGATTCAGTTCAATTTTCAGAGGACTGTCTCTTGTAATTTTGACGTTCAAAAAGTGCTGATTATCAGCCTAATTTGAATAAATGACTTTTGATTTTTGATATTCAACCCATACTTTGTTGCGCAGTCATTAATACCCATAAACCCAGTTAAATACCCGTATAGTTGATAGAACATTTCAACATTAATATTCTAATGATAGTAGGCGCAACAATACGATTGTTTTTATTATTTCAAGTCTAACGAGGTTACTCGATGATAGGGAATGTAAAGTGACAGAAAACAACAAAACTTGAGGCAATGTCGGTTTTTCTAACAGAAATGCAACATTGTGTTACTTATTCTTTGTTGAACTTATCCAAACTGACCCTTGGTCCTATATAAAGTATGATTGGCAATTGGGTGCATTCCTTAAAATGGGTGGTAGTGTTAATTACTCCACAACAACCCAGTTTGAACCCTAAGTCCTCGGGCTTCAAATTAAAAGTTGCAAATTAGATCTAGTATCACCCATTTCAAAGAATCCACCGAATTACCAATCAAGCGAGAGGTGGGGAGAGTAGCGGTGGCCCAGTGGTGGCAGCCCCGACTTACGAGCAGTAAGCCGTGGGTTTGATCCTAGGGAGGCGCATTACTCTGTGTAATTTATTTCATCACCGCTGCTCTCAAAAACGGTGAAGGAACAACATCGCGAGAAAACCGGCATAACCTAGAACTCAAATTCGAAGACATGTGTCATCTACCAACCCGCACTGGACCCACGTGGTGTATTACAGCCCACTCCCTCTCATAGAGAGGAGGCCTCTGTTTGTGTTGAATTGTTAAAGGTACAAAAACAGGTTCAAAACACGATTTTAGCAACTGTTTTGAGTATTTTATGACCTGCTACATAATTATGCTAATTATAATTAACAAACTGATTCTAACTAAAATAAGTACTGTAACAACAATGAAAAATGTTTTTTTTGTTTGTTGTTGTAAAGATATTTTTTTTAAATTAACTAAGTATTTGACCAAACTGCTGATCATCATCATCTGCCTAGCCTTTTCCCAACTATGTTGGGGTCGGCTTACAGTCTAACCGAATGCAGCTGAATACCAGTATTTTACTATCTGACCTCCACAACCCGTCAGTACTGGGTAAATACAATACCCCTTGGTAAGACTGGTTGTCAGACTTTCGGGCCACTGACTACCTGTAACGACTGTCAAAGATCGACAAAGGACAGTCGGGGCCAAAAGTGCCGATGACTGCTTGAAATCTCACTGAAATGCCTTGCGTTTGACCGAAATTAGAGTTAATATAAACTCTGAGGTCAATATTTGCAATCGACAAACACTTATGGGCACTCAAAGTGCTTCTTGCATCAATTGAGACCTGTCGATTGAGTCGCAGCTAATAATCACAATAGGTATACCTACCTACCATTGCCATGATTCGATTGCTATACATCATAGCAGTTATGACTAACAAAGTCAAGTTCACTTTTTATGTATGATACGGGTCTGCAGTATCAGAACGAGGTGTTAAACAAAAACTGCAATACACAGGTTATTTTGTATTTATTAATTATGTAGAAGCTTTTCCTTATTGTAGACATAATTTGCCGTGAATGTTAAAACTATTCTTTGTCCAAAGTTTAGCTCTTATTCTTTATTGTACATAAAATTAAAAGGTATATACACAAATAATATAGGTATAGCACAACGGCGAGCTTAACCTAGAATTGGGTTTTCTTACAGCAAACCTTATTTTAATAGAAATATTTGCAGCTTTGTGCATGAAAAGTACTAAGTGAAAAGTGTAAAATTTCTTAGCCAAAGCGGAAACAGATTGGGTTTCGAGCAACAGAACCCGGCGGGGTAGGCCCAGAAGGAGATCACGTGACGAGTTGGAATCTTACCAAAAGGATTGGGCCCTTTGGTAAGATTCCATTTGGAAAGAGGGAAGGGAGGCCTTTGCGCTGCAGTGGGACACATCCGGTTCTTAATAATAATAAATAAGGTCAAATGTTGAGTTTATTTGTGGAAACTTATACCTAAATAGCAAAATTAATTGTTTTATGTACATACATTTAAGTAAGTATGTCATTAATAAATAGATAAAACGTTCACAAATGATTTTTCCCGGTGTTGTTTAAATTGGGAATTACCAAATTACGACTAAGTAACTAAATATGGTAAACTCTACATGATAATAAGTGAAAATATTTTAACAATTTAATGAGTACATAAGTTTGAAGAATGTGTCACAGCTGAGGCAAGTACCTCTATCTACCTATAACGATCAAAGTGCAAGGTAGCTACGGAACCGGTTTCCTTATTTACGTTAGCGGTTTTCCGTGAAATGTCGATTGCTGATGCAGAAATTGCGTAAAGGCGTTTTTAACACAAATCTGCACCTTAATTTGTAAAGTAGGTACGTAATAAGAAATATTGTAAGTGTAGTGCCGCGTAAATCGCGTTCAAAAACTGTCATTTTCATAATAATTTTGACGTTGAAACTGCATGATCGCAGATTAGATGTGCTGGTCATGTTCAGTTTCATCAGGGAAATTAGCTCTAAGACAATTATATTTATTCATAAGTTATTATTATAATATAATTATGTCTTGGCGTTGAGCTGACTTACACTGGTATTCTTAGTCATTAACGGAACTTAAGTTGGACTAACCATGCCTACATTCCGCCCTGTTTGTTGATATATTGACATATAAACGCCCACTTCTTATCTGTCAAATTTAAAGTACCGGGAAACTATTAATTATATTCATCTTTAACATTGATTAAAGTGACAAATGTCATCTTTAGCATTGATTGAAGCAGGATGCAACTATGGGTTCGGCAAAGATAGGTAACAGGAGGAGGTACCTTATTCGAAGATCCGCCAATTTCGAACAAGAAATTCTAGGAATACTACTTGGTGCGTGTTTTCAACTGATGTAATGACAATACAGTTCGACTAAATACAAAAATGGATTTGGTTTGGCTCTTAGAATATGGGTGTTAGTGGTCTTGTGAAAAACGTACGAAGGAAAAACATACTCGTAACGTGACTTAAATTATATAACAGTGTAAGACTTTGGAATGTAATTACCTCTAATTTGCGTCAAGATGTGACTTTTAACCTAATCGGAAAAAACGCAGGTTACACTGGTAATTATTGAATAAGTTTCTTTACAGTTTTATCACAGAAAGTAATTAGTTTATTAATGTGACATAAACTCTATCAATGGTCTTTGACTAATGGTCTATGGTTTATTGTCAGCTATGCCTTTCAGATTGTACGATTATTTTAATATCAACTATGGGCAATAGCTACGAACCTTTCTAGTAGTACTTCAAACTATGCACCGGTGTTATAATATTTTAAATAACCCTATCCTAACTAATATTATATCTAACTGAAAGTAATTTTGTTTGTTTGTTACCTCTTCACGCCTAAATCACTGAACCGATAATCCTGATTTTTTTCATATATGTTGTCAGGTATACAGAAACGGACATAGGGTACATTACATCCCGAAATAAAGTAATGATCTCGAGAAAAACAACAATAACGTTTGTACGGTGCAACCGCACGTTCTGCAATTCAGCAGTTTTGTCCCATGTCACTATTGAATTCCTGCTTCGTCCCAAATTATAAGTACTTTAAAGGTACCTGTCAACAAAAAAAAAAAAAAATTTAAATAATTATTTGAAATTTTTGAAACAATAATTCAATAATAAACAAATTCGAAACATTTAGGTATTTAAATCATTTTTATTATCCAGTATCACAATTAGTATCTTTGTAATGCAATGTTACATAATTAATATTACATTTTAGTTATTTTCTTTTATCGATATTTATCGACAAAAAAAAACTAGTGCAGAACTTTGAACTGTCAAAAACAAAAAAAAAAAATCAACAATTAATCCAAAAAAATACTATGGGAAAATGTTGATTTTACGTGGCATAAAGGGGGCGCAATACCATTTCCCTTCACAGCACACGAGTCGGTTTTACTGAAGCATTTTTTGTAAGTGACACAAACGAAGTATTTATCCATTCCTGACCTACATGTACCAAGGTACAAATAATTGATCATTGATATGTCGCAAAGATTTGTTCGTTGCGTACCTAATCGAAGACTTACCTAATTTATTTATTCTTATCCGTGGATTAACAACATTATCAATACTATCGACTTGGATACACAAAGGTTTTACCTAACACTTCGATATTGAAATGTAGATACTAAATATCTTTTTTTTTTTTCTATTTTCACATTTTTATTGAACCATGTTCCAACTTTCTATGCAGCCACGGTGTAAAATTGAAATAACTTAAAGTTAAGTATATATTATTAATCTTTATTAGGATATTACATATGTACATTATTTACAAACTACAAATAAATAAAAATAAAATATGTACAAGTATCAAAATTACAGGGCGTCAAAAAATTCGTCGACATCGCTGTCGACAGGAAAAGTGCCCAGAAGGCTGGCCGCATTGCCACGTTGGAAATATCTTGACTTACTGTCTCTTGTCATTCTCTTGGTATGTTATCAAAAATGCAGGTTTCATTATCGTATTTATAAAATGATAGGAATAATGTGATATTGGATATTGATCTATTGTTTTCATCCGGGCTATAAACTATTTATTCTACGTATCCATGTTATTCTTTAACGCAAAAACTACCAAACGGATGTGGTTTTGTTGTTTTTGCGTGAAAGAGTAACAAACATCCATCTAGATCTATCCTCACAAACTTTCACAATTATAATACTCGTACTAAAACAAGATACTTGTATTCTGATCTTATTTTACTACGACTATTATAAAAGCCTAAGTCCTAATATTTATTACTAGACAAACCTTGATGGGTTCACTATTCATCTCGTAGGGGGCACCTATGGAATGAATAGGTTACCAGTTAGATGATAGGAAAACGCATTAATTCTGTCTATTGATCTACTTCCTCATAGAAAAACAAGATCTAAACATAATCACGATCAACACCAAAACTCCGTACGAAGTCCGACCACCACCACTACTTAATTAATTGCAATCCAACAAATATCAATTTTCTACTATGCTTCAAAATCAAAAATATGTTCACATGGACTACATGGCCACTTACAAAACGTCGACAAAAGGTGCACGGTTCGGGTTGGTCATTTCCTATGGAGAAGAACCGTCAAGAAACTCCAGGGTTACTCTTTTAAAATCATTTGGTTTTATAATATTTGAAAGTTACAGCATTAGTACTTAAGTATGGGAGGACAGCGTAGGCCCGACAATAAGTCGTTGCTCTTCAAAAGGTCGAACAATATAAAAAAAAATTGTTACTACTCTCCCGGATATGAGATATTACTTATCAAGATAATATCAAATCAGTGATAACTTTGATAAGAGTACTCACTAGATCGCCTAACAATCGTAAATACACATGTTTGATAAATAAATGCACTGTACAGTTCGTTCAACTCAATTCAATTGTCTAGATTTTGTGTTTGTCCCCTCCAAAATATAGGATGTGGACAATTTTGAGTGTTAACCGGCCATGGAGGATACGGACAGACCTTGACATTAGACTGGTATGGCTAGAGGAAATACAACATGTGAAGGGAACTGACTGTAATTGAATGGGCATGTGATGAGGAAGGACGAATCGCATGTTACTGAAAGAGTCATCATGATCTGCCTAGCCTTTTCCCAAACTATCTTGGGGTCAGCTTCCAGTCTAATCGGATCCAGCTGAGTACCATTATTTTACATGAAGCGACTGTCTATCTGATTTCCACAAGCCAGTTACTGGGTAATACGATACCCCTTGGTAAGACTGGATATCAGACTTCCGGTTTCTGACTACTCGTAACAACTGCCAAAGATCTACAAATGACAGCCGGGATCAACGGCTTAACGTGCTTTCCGAGGTACGGAGGAAACTCGGTATAGATGGTCACCCATGCACGGCTTAACCGAAAACTTGAAAACCGACCTGTGCGGCTGTTATTATTTAGCCGCGAGTTTCTAAAATGTTACTGAAAGAGTGATGAATAAAACTTTTGATGGATGGAGAGGAAGAGGAAATGGATAGATTGTGGGAGGAATGATTTGAATGAAAAAGGAGTTAATGTTAGCGTGACGGTTGACAGAGGAGAATGGAAGAAAAAAAGGTGATGCCGATCCCAAGAAACATGGGACAAGGGCAGGAAGATGATGTTGGGTAGAGGTGTTCCAAGAACAGTATCTATGATAAGTTTTGAGCTATCAATTGCTGGTTGCGATTTTATCAAGACAATGAATTAAATTTTGAAATGCAAATGGTGATCAAAGAAATATTTCATCAGAAGTTTTTATATATCAATGATCAGAAATGCTGTAGGTACTTCGGTTAATGTACCCAATAACTCCACGACTTCATCCCACCGGCCCCTTTCTTCCATCGGACATCTAGACGCACTGCAAGTTACCATCCCTACCTTAATATTATTGCTATTCCACCTATTCGCACTAAGTGTTTTAAACGTCTCTCATAAAGCGCACAGTAAAGGAGTGGAACTCTCTACCTGCGTGTGTTTCCGAACGCTTACAACCCTAATCTTTTCAAAGTTAGAGTGAACAGGCTTCTTCTGGGTAAGCTCGTACCATCGTCGACTTCGTCTCTGTCATCTCTGACCTAGACTAGAGTCAAGAGTAAACCCATAGCTAATAAAAAAAAACATAATAAGCACAGTAGCATCGGTGCGAAAAAGTGCCTAGGTTTAATTTGATAATTATCACATTACAATAGTTTACGGCTCTGTATGGTGTCGGACGTAAAGAATAGCACCATCCCATATCTTCCCGTGGGTGTCGTAAGAGGCGACTAAGGGATTTGCCAGAGAATGGGCAGTTGCGTTCTCTGTGCTTTTGCGCCAACCCGCCTGCCAAGCGTGGCGATTATGGCAAAACCCCCCAAAATGTCAATGTGGTGACACCTGGGGGAGGCCTATGTCCAGCAGTGGACGTCTTTTGGGCTGAAATGATGATGATGATGATGATTACTTTACATGATCATTAAACATGTTCTGCGGTTTACAGTATCACACCGACGATGCATGATGTTACCCCATTCCTCCATAAACTAGATTATCGTTAACATGATCGTGACCCACAAACATGCAGTTCCACTATAAACTAATTATAAACAAGCTTCTATAGAAAATGCCTACAGCATGTTGATAATGAGATACAGCCTTAAGAGCGTTTATGCTTTACGACATTTCATACAAACTTTCAAGGTCAATGTTTTTGTAACTTTTGAGACCTATGTATCCTGCTTAAGCGTATTAAGTTTCATTCAAATCGGTTCAGTCATTTCGGAAAATAAGGACTTGAAAGTTTGTATGAAATGTCGTAAGGCATTAAGGGTCTTAAACACATATTAGTATCTTAAACAAGTATTATATTATATATTTTTTAATGCATAACATCATTATAAAATCACGCATGCAATCCTCCAAGGGTAAGGCAGCGATGTACCACATTTCGCCCGTTATATTTTAAAGCCTATGTAATAGGTGACGAGCCTATTGCTATCAACCGGGCACAAATCCATCCTCCATCGCTGCTACTGAGAAATTAATGATAGAAAAATCGAATATCACTTGGCTGACCCGGGAATTGAACCAAGACCTCGTTCTCAGCTGTCGCACTTGCAGCCACTAGACCAATGAGGCAGTTTTTATATGCATGAGCCAAATAACACCTTAAATTAAACGAGACTTCTCTAGCCAGTAACTAATTACGTCAAGTTGTTGATATTATTGAACTTAGAACCGTTTTGTGTGATAACGATAAGGTAGCCTTTAACGTTACTCGACACCACTTTATCGCGGCAAATAGAAATTGTTTTTATAACCCGACAGTGTCCAGGAAATAATTAGCTCGACGAAACTCATTAGTTGATTAGCTCTATGGTTTTAAAATAACATAATGTTTTGACTAGAAATTAGTTGCTATGTTGTTGATCTATCTGATTCCATCCACTGGCACTGGGCCCGCGTGGTGGATTACAGTCACCCCCTCTCATAGAGAGGACTTATAAGCAGTAAGCCGTGGGTTCGAACCCAGGCACGCGCATTACTTTGAGATTTATTTCATCACCGCTGCCCTCAAAAACGGTGAAGGAAATAATCGTGAGGAAACCGCGCGACATGTCCTAGAACTAAATATTCGAAGACATGTGACATCTACCAACTCGCCACTGGGCCCGCGTGGTGGATTAAGCCCACTCCCTCTCATTGAGAGAAGGCTTGTGTCCCAGCAGTGGGAACATTGTAAGATGATGATGATGATGATGAAGTTTTATTTGATAAAACAATCAAGTTCCCAGACAATCCATATCTGACACAGTTTTAAGTGCAAAACAATCTAAATGTTTACAAAAAGTAATAACATTATGTTATTGCCTACAAATCCTTATCATTGCTAAAACAAAAGATTGCTTATATATTCAAATCAGAATACTTGTACATAAAGTTTTTATTTTCAATAAGTACACGCGAAGCGGGCCTGTCGTTTTCAGCAGTATTTCAATGACTTACCATATATGCATAAAATAATAAGTGTTTTTTGTTATATAGTGCATATAATTACAGACTCAAAGACAAGCAATAAAATCTTATATTTTCATGGTTAAATAAATTAATTAATTAAACCGCACAGCCGTTATGGGTATGAATTTACAACATAGATATCGATATTAAATGACGTTCTGACATAATAATTATTCAATATATATATAATTTTTAAACGTTGCCCCTCACTAGGAATTTCTCCTGTATCGTGGGTGCGTTTACAAACATTTGTGAGTTTATCACATACACAAACAGTCAGACCCGGAACAACCATCTGTAGGCCATACAAATATTTGTTCCGTATGGGGGTTTAACCTGCGACATGCAGCGCAGCAGTCGATCGCTCGACCACTGCGCCAACCGTGCCGTCACTATGAATTCGTCGTCTATGAATTTTCTCTACATTGTTGAGTCATCAGAAAAAAATAGAAAAAGCCAAATCATTCATTTGGCAGAACCGCTTAAGGACCACATTTAAGAATAAAAACTTACATTAAAAAAAGAACAGAATTAAAACAGCATTTTTTAACTGTTTATCTTCGATCAATTTATCTTCGATCAATAGTACTATTATTGATCGAAGCTGTTTATAATTAAACGATGATTAAATTTTTCCCTAATGATTCATTATCTATTCTTATAATTGTCTATCAAGAACATGTTCAAAGTTTGTTAGAGCTATTTAAACTCTAGCAAAACGATTCTTGTAAGTTCGCCGATGAGTCACAACCCCCACAATGCCTTTGTTACTACACATTTCACTTAGGTATACTAAGTTAGATGGTAGGTACAACAGCGAGATAAGCAACCGGTCTTTGTTTCCAAAGCATCTAAACATAACATGGACTTTACACAGTGCAAAGTTTATTAGTCACGTAAAAATTGTAATACTTGACTGACTACATTAAATCTGCATTAATCTCATTGAATAGTTTCACAGCTGTTACGATTTTTACAGGGAACCTATAATGGCCGCTTTATCAGAATATTATAATAGGATAATTATATGGATCATGTAATAGTTCATAAAATAGTCAGAGTTGCAGTTTAATAATGAATCATTTTACGAGTTGTAATCTACTTCATATTTTTATCCTATTATCATTCTGCTAAACCGGCCATTTTAGAGCCCCAGAATGTAATTTCATATAACACAACCCTTAATACTACGAAAATATACACAATGCCTACCTATTTCATCACACCGAAGTTTTGCCAGTTATGTTTAATTCCTATGTCAAACTGGAAACTGTTCAAACCAAAAATATTTTGCCCGACCCAGAAATCGGACCCAGGACCGTAAACTCAGTGGTAGCAACGAAGTGTCGTTGCTACTACTTAGCTTGAAATTGAATAAAGTATGAAGCTTGTTTAATTAGCCAAGTAGACAAGCTTCATACTTTATTCAATTTAGCATGACATAAAATCAAACAAAATATTGCCCCAATATCGACCAGTCAAAGATAAAATTCTATGCTCTACATCCAACACAGCCGTTTGGGGTTGAAACTCTGGGGCTGTGGGGTCCGAGTGCTCACAGCCTTTTTAGGAAATTTCCAAACGCCTAGTTGATGCTTCCTGTGACCCAAAGGCTGGCTTTCACTTTGGCCAGAGGCTAAGTATCGCCATACAACGTGGCAATGCTGCCAGTCACTTGGGCACATTACCAGCTGACAGCGTTGAGGAGGAGTTTTTTGACGCCCTTTTATAGTTTATTGTTATTTTAGTTATTTAATGAATGTCCTACATTCTTTGTTTTCTTTCCCTATTCTTCAATGTCCTATTTTCGTGATATAATAAAAACTATTTATTAATAAACTTAAACCAACCTTGCCACTACATTGCAATAAAATTTATCATCCATTCATTGCTAACTTCATTATACTGAGGTTAAATCAATGTGTGTCACGCATCACGTTTAGATAAATTTCCAGTGCATTATCGAGAACTAGCTTTTCCACTCTGTACTTATTATATGACATTCATCTATTTATAATAATGTATACAGGAAGTCTGTATGGTGTCGGACGTAAAGAAAGGCACCATCCCATATCTTCCCGTGGGTGTCGTAAAAGGCGACCAAGGGACTTGCCAGAGAATGGGCAGCAGCGTTCTCTGTGCTTTTGCAACAACCGTACTGCGATCGCCAACCCGCCTGCTAAACGTGGCGATTATGGCAAAACCCCCCAAAACGTCAATGTGGCGATACTTGGGGGAGGCCTATGTCCAGCAGTGGACGTCGTTTGGGCTGAAATTATGATGATGATGATACAGGAAGTCGAGAGGATCTCGTGGATAAACTATAGCAGCTGCACGGGTAGATTTTCAAGGCTTAGCAGCGCTTGCCAACGTTGGAAAAATGAATGGATGGTCACCCATTCACATACCAGTTTTACTCCGTCTGTCGGAAAGCACTGTGAAACCGTCGTGTGTAGATCGTTGAAGGCCGTTACAGGTAGTCAGTTGCCCGAAAATATGACACCCAGTCTTACCAAGGGGTATCGTATAACCCAGTGCTTACTGGGTTGTCACTTGTGGAAGTCAGATAGGCAGTCGCTCCATGAAAAATACTAGTATTAAGCTGCATCCGATTAGACTGAAATGGAACCCAACATAGTCGGGGCAAGGCTGATAAAATAGGAAGTTGACAAGTTAATTCTGCTTGTCCATTAATATTCACACCACGCAGTCGTTAAAAAAAGGACTATTATGTGTTTGACCTCTGCTTATTGTCCAGGTTGTGTTTTCATTTAAATGTAATCGTTGAGATTTAAATCCTTCCTTATTACATGGATTTGAGATGAGCTATTTTGCATATTTTGTGAGTTCTTTGTTGCAATAAAAGTCATTGAACTTACATAATATGTAACTTTATTTTTGCTTTTCCGAGCCTGTGCTATGTAAACAATGAATAACATACAAAGACAATTTGTATTGGAAATTCTTACATAGAAATCTATTCATTTCAGTATAGTAACATTATCAAGGTTGTCTTGAAAACATTGCTTTTATCGATAAGACCGCCCATTGTCACCCTGTGTGAAATGCTTTCTTTTAGAAAAACTGAGATTTGTATGGTGTACAGACGTCACCACATCAACAAGCTACAACAATCTCTCGAATTTCTGTAGTAGATTTTCAACTTTAATGTCTGTGAATTAAGTTCAAGGTTGATTGGGAAAATTTGACAGTTTCGGAAAGCTTGATATAGAATATTCGCGTGAAAGCATCGGTATGTACATGATAATAGAATATTCTATCTATCTATCAAGAATTTTTCACACAATATAATTTACGATAGATACATTTAAGATCTACTTAGTGATATCAGCCGTGAGAAGCAAACATTGACGCACTGACTACCACATGTCAAGGATCTGTCTAGTGATACGAGTATCACAATAGTGATGTGTGATATAATTGTGTTAGGGTTAGGGTCGAAGTCCGAAGCAATTATGATAGAGTTTCATTGAAGGCACACGTGAGAGGTTTTTACATGAAGTTTGTGACGTCAGTAAAGGCTGCTTCTGGTTTTTTAGCTGGTTTATGTCATATATAAATATTAATTGCTTTTCTTGTTTTCTAAAAACAAGTAACTAATATTATAAAGAGGAAAGATTTGATTGTTTATTTGTTTGCATTGTATAGGCTCCGAAACTACTGGTCCGATTTGAAGAATTCTTTCAGTGTTAGATAGCCCATTAATCGAGGAAGGCTATAGGCTATATATCATCACGCTACGTCCAATAGGAGTGGAGCAGCAATGAAAAATGTTGCGAAAACGCAGAAAATGTGACGCAAACGAAGTTGCGCCAGACAGCTAGTAAGAATAAGCTGAAGATTTAAAGACGCAGACCTATAGTTTTCTCGTAGCGATATTTAATGTGGTTAAAATTTAAACGGATACATCATAAGGTCACTTTCTTGCCAGTCTTTCACGCTACGTACTTTATGCATTCGGTATAGGAATTTAAATTTGAATCGATCGATCGACGATCAATGCCATCGATCGATTCGGGTTGTCAATCGTTGGATAGGTGTACCTAGTACAAACTATCGATCGACGTCGCCTAATCCATTCCACCATTGACGGCATCTTCATCATGGCATCTACCTATTGACGATAGATCAAACAGCAAAAACTAGTGGTTAACCTTTCCTCCGTCGTAAGTTTTCAACGTGGCTTCGGTCTCCGATTGTATTTGATCGAGCATTGCTCCATTCTCACACTTATTAGGAGGACATTGACTGTTTAACATCGATGATTGGTCAAGTTCGTCTCACAACGTCGAACGACCCAATCGTCTTTGGGCTTTGATACTTAAGTTAAGATATTAACGATTTGGAAAAACCGATTAACTGGGTTTATTTTTAAACAAATTGAATGATAATGGATGTAGGGACTGGAAATTGTGTGCCTTTACGTCCAACTTGCATCGTTTTTTTTTTGCTCTATCGTTATGTTTTTGGTGCTGAAATTACTGGAAAAGAAAACGTCACCTGAAAGTCCTTATGGTGATTGATATTTTGATGGTGGAAAGACCATAAGAGGGTTACAATGTGGGAATGTGGTTCACACTGTAACCCTTATGGTCTTACGGTACTTTTAATATAACCATTCCGTAATATTGTTTTTCATTAATCATCAATCTTGTGAAGTCAGTGCACGTGCAGTTTGTAATATTTCGCCATTTTCCACACATAAGCGCGAACCAGTCCCATACTTCTACATAGGTATTATGTCTATGATATTATGTCGAACGTGATCAAAGAAAAACGTGATCGAAGTCCAACAACCTTGGTAGGTGACGAAAATAATAAAAAAAAAAACGGGTTGCACTCCGGGAGTGCCGGCAGAAGTGAAAACTTGAATAGTAACGTTGTGCATTTTTGGATATGGTTAGGAAATAATTTTGAATGAATTGCTTTAATTATCTAGTTCTATCATTTATGTGGTAAAATACAATATTCATTTATTGCGCTATCATACACAAACATGACAACTTACATTACATAACAAATTTAACACAGAAATATTACGATACGTTTTACGAATTTTACCTCTTTGGAGAAATCGAAGGTTTTGTTTGTGCATAAGATAATTATCCAGTTTTGGAAAACCAAACTCAATGACAGATGTCATAAAGTTCAAATTCCTTCGCAACCTAATGTCAATTCGTCTTACGAATTTTCGATCAGGACACGTGACCTGACGCGAGTTTAAGATTTTATACCCATTACAGAAAAAGTGCTCAACGCCGCTAAAGAAGTTTTCACTTCAAAAATATTTTTTATAAACAATAAGGAATAAGAAATAATTGACATATTGCTGTAGTGTAAGGATAAATAATGTTTTACTTTAAAATGATTTTAATTATTACTTCCTTAGAAGGTATATTAATATTTATACATACATATTACTGATTTACCTACCTACCTACCTAATAAGCTTGAAACTACTTGAATATAGCATCTAAAAGCAACATGCAGCCACTGATTTTATTAAAAAAATGGAAGATATATGACGGTGCAGTTCGTTTCTTTCCCATGTTTTCATGTAGATTGGACTAGACCCTGCTAAGACAATGACATGGTTTTAACTAAATCAAAAAGCCCCCAAAAGTTAAGAAGTTCTCATTCATTTTCATTCCTTCGTCTTTTATGTCTCTCTAGAAACAGGTATCAAAGGTGTGGATATTTAATTGAGATCAGCGACCTGTAGTGCAGGTACATATTATATCACTGTAAAGCATCTACATCTCAAAGTTGTAGTTCGCACGGCGACCATACAAGTTATACAAAACCAGTATGCGGATCTATCATTGTATTAAAAATCCATACAAAGCGAGACCATTTTATACTGGAAATGTATCGTTTGATGTGTGTACGCATAGGTTGTTTGACTTAAATATGAATGTTTCACTTCTGTGGGTCAACCAAGTGGGCGGCCTTCGGAAGGACGTAGCATAGCAACCAAATACTAGTATTACCTAGTTCGTTAATATAATATATAAACTAGTATATATCCAATGTCCATATACTTAGCTAAATATTAACATAAGTACCTACTAGTTCTTATGTTTAAAATTCAGTTTTACCATCATCAGTGAGTTATTGAGTTAGAGAAATGGAAAATGTAGGTATCGCTGTAAAACTGTGCTTTCTAGCTTGGTTTTACATCGGTCTTTTGAAGACTGGATAGTGCAAAATATTACTTAGCTCGTCATAGCTCGTTTTGTCGCAGTTTTAACCGTCTTACCACTTTTGACTACGATATCATTAGTCTACTTCTAGGCAGTAACAAAAACAATATTTTTGGATCGATAAACATTTTTACTGTTGCAGATACATAAAAGAAAGTTTTTACTAAAAACAAGCAATTCATGATTTTCGTTTTATAACAAACACTACGAAAACAGGTATCATGAAATAACAAGAATTCCTAAGTTAAGAATACCTATTATTTCTCAGTAGTTAAGTTTTGATTTGGCTTTTTAAGTTTTGATTGGTAGGCGATCCTGTATTGAAATCCTATACATTTTAATTTTTTTAATTTTCCAGTATCATTATTGCTGATAGATTGTAAGTCTGTATGACCTACAGTCATATACAGTGTCCAAAAGCGTCATTGGGTATCATCAAAAGCATCCCGTGCAAAACAGTCCATACTCCATGAGAATGAACGATGACATTAGCAACTGCACAGGATGTCCTCATTGCTCTGATTATCCGGAGTACCCACAAATACAATCGCGGGACATATTGACAGGCAGATTGCCACACATCCGCAAACCCAATGTTTTTATCCGCGCTGAACTTTAAACTCGCTGTTAACTGGACTTTGATCACGAATAAACGAGTGGTATACACGGAGACACATCACGTTATACAATTTCATTAGAAGATTTTATTTTACTTTATTGAGACATTTAACAGTTACACATTACAATTAAAGTATCATCATCTGTCTAACCTTTTCCCAAACTGTGTGGGGGTCGGCTTCCAGTCTAACCGGATGCAGCTGAGTACCAGTATTTTACAAGAAGCGACTGCCTATCTGATCTCCACAACCTACTAACTGGGTAATACTATACCCCTTGGTAAGACTGGATGTCAGACTTTTGGCTTCTGACTACACGTAACCACTGTCAAACATCTACAAATGACAGGCGGGACCAACGGCTTAACGTGCTTTACGAGGTACGGAGGAAACTCAGTGGGTATAGTTATGGTAGGAGTATAAATTTAAAACTAAGTAAACGTGTAAGTCGTGAAACCCACACCAAAGTCCGCGTCCGAATTAGTTCAATACGTGCGTAAATTTTACAGAAAATTTAAAAGTACGCATATGTAATTCAGTAATTGTAATTATAAGATGGATACTTTATAGATTCAATAGCTTCACCCTTTAGAACTTAAAGTGTGTAAGCGCAAAAATATACAGTTCGATAAAGTGTATGTCATACGTTTATCTACGATGCGTCGGAGAGGCGCCCGTGCGCCAGCGTGAGTTCTGCACCTAGCAGTGTGGAACAGCCTCGCATTGGATGGATTTCCCGTACAATGATACAATATCTGTATAAACTGGTTCTGTATAACTTGATGGATCGCTGTGCCTACCTGTCATGGTAGCCACGAATGGTTATCATAGAACTTTGAGTCTATGACTGATCAGTTACGTCATCGGCCTTGCCCTTGTCGGTCGCTATGAAAGATTGTTATGACAATATTATTGTGGGCCTTTATGACCCTTTAAGTGCGTCAGAGATTAACGCGACTCAAGATAATATTAATTGGACTTAAGGTATCTACTAATAAACCGGAAAATGAGCTAAAACAATTCCTTTGATCTCAGTTGAGAGCAGCGGTGCCGCGGTGGCCCAATGGTAGCAGCCCCGACTTACGAGCAGTAAGCCATAAGCTCGAACTCAGGCAGGCGCATTACTTTGTGTAATTTATTTTATCAGCGCTGCCCTCAAAAACGGTGAAGGAAAACATCGTGAGGAAACAGGCATGTCCTAGAACTAAAAATTCGAAAACATGTGACATCTTCCAACCCGCACTGGGCCCGCGTTGTGGATTACAGCCTACTCCCTCTCCTAGAGAGGAAGCCTGTGTCCCAGCATTGGGAACATTATAGGCTGATGATGATGATGATGATGATGATGATCTCATTTATGTTATGCTACAACAAGCAGTTTTTTAAGACACAAAAAGACACGAGATCAATTGTGGCATTTCGGTTTCCTGTAACCAAACGGCTACTAAATTCTTGTAGCCTTGAAATAAGCATTTCAGTATCTTGTGTCCATCCAGTGAATTTTTACATCGTTATCGCTTTGTCCAGTTTTATTTGTAAGATGTCGTGTTTTTTATTACATTTAAAAAATACGAATAGAATAGAGTAGAATATTTTTTATTTGTATTAAAACATGGTACATTTAGGTCTTATAAATAGGGTTGTGAACTTACATGTTTTGCCATAGCTTGGCATACAAATATTTGAACATGTTAAACGTGAATTTTAATACGAAACATAAATTTGTTAAAATATTAATATTATAGCATGTCTAGGTAATTAATAACGCTTACAATTTAAGGATTTGTATCTATTCGAAATCTTTAAACAATAAATATAAGCTTAAAAAAAAACACAGCAACCTGAAATATTTTGTAGAGCTCAGTAACCATATATACCAGTATTTTTTTTTCTAGAAATTCTTTTGCACTATAAAAACAAGATAATATGATTGATGATTTCCAAGATAATATACTATTTAATAAAAGAGACACAGTGTCCACTTTTTCAGAAGAACAAACGCTAATTCAGTGCTAATTCCAGATACTACTGAGTTATATTTAACGTGACTAAACGCAGGAAGTGTACAATTTGATTAGATAACAGAACGCTGTAATTTATGACTTTATTAGCAATAAAATACTTAATACGAGGCCAAGACTAAAAATATAAAAAGTCTACTGCAAAATTGATGATTAATTAATTTGACATCCTAATTCACACGTGATATTTGATCGCTGGCACTATATTATGATTGTAATCAATCAACATTACTTAAAAGATATTCCTTTCCTCAAGATAATTATTTGTCCACCACAACCACACCCAAATAGATAGACATTTTTCAAACGATAGATCTATATTTTTTATGACTGATAAAAATATTTCTAACACGCAAAAACAATGCTATCATAACCAATTACCAAATCCTTTGGTGGCGAGGTCAGTTGCGGTGCGGTGTTGAAACATCTAACATACGACCCACATTATTATCAATCTATTGTCACACTTCTTCAAACACATAGTACATAGCCTGTACAATAACATTGTAACTGAAAATCAGCTTGTTATCTAGCCTACATATTGACGGGCTTAGAAACAGGTGTTGGACGCAATAAATCTTCATTGATCCATGCGATTTCGTCAAATATTTAAAAGTATATTCGATAATATTATGCTAGTTAGTTGGTTTTAGTTATGTATTCTTATTATATTATTCGTACTACTGCGGCTCTTATCCCAAGTTATTTAGATTTGTGCAGCATGTCTTTTTCTTCCACTCTTCTCTATTAGTCTTCATCTCTTTAGCTACCCCCTTTCCAGCCAGCAATCAGCTTTCATACTGTCCTTCCATTCTTTCTTTGATTTAAGAACTTTTTTGCGGACATTCTTTTCATTCGCCCGCAATACTGCCGACAAACAGTTTTCAAACAGGTTTTCAGTCCTACTTTCCATTCTGATTATAGTAATACGTTGCGAAGGCCATTCCCGTCCTCCCTCTACTCTGTCCCATCTGGTTTAAATTGTTCTAGTTTTCTTTCATATTGATCGGTGGTGAGATAAACTTGGTGAGGAAAGTAAGCTGCAATACTTTCTTTCGTCTTCGAATAAACTTGACAATTCAATTATTAGGAGACTTGGTTGGCCTTGGTTCTTACTATTAGCAGCTTACCGGACGAATCTTTAACCACGAATGCTAATTCGAATGGTAATTAACTGTAATGGATTCACCAATTAAAGTTAAATCTAACTAAGAGATTATTTATGAAAAAATATTGACATTTCAACTCATATCAGAAACTGGTTCCAATATCTTGATTAATTGTTGAGGTTATTTTTTCCATACATATTCTATTCATCATCATTATGTTTTTGATTCTAACTTCAAAACCGATGGTACTTACACTGTACTACTTGTACTCACTTAGTATGACTTTGAACGATCGGGAAATGAGCACCCCGGATGAGAAAGGTCGTGCAGTGTAGATAACGGATTATGTTTTCATTTCCTTGTACCACTTTACACACTTAGTACATCCTCTTCTCATTAGTATAAGTAGGTGGATAAGCAGAGAACCTAGAATCATGGTATTTACTTTCAAAGCACTTCGTCCGAGTATTTGTAATTCGAGTTTCAGCAGCACCTATAAACATTTTTACTTTTCAATAAAAATGTATGACCTACATCAACGTTATTGTTGATATTTCACTTAGTAAAAGTAGCTGCACTTAGGTTTATGAAATATTTTGTATGTTGCTTAATAACTTCTGTCTTATTCTAGAATCGCTTTGGGCAGAGGAAAAGTTCGAGGATTCCTTGCAAAGATATTAATATTACCATAAAAAGAAATACATTGCACAAAGACAGTGCCATTTAAAGTTCAGAACTAAATTTAATCAACTCTGTATCCGATCTTTTCCACATTATTCAAATGCTTCATTTAGGTACTTGCCATAGGAAATAGACAAAAAGTTAGAAAAACATCCTAAAAGTCTATTTTACTACTGAAAACTTTAGAATGGGGGAAGGGCCTGCGTGTGAGTCTACTAACGGACTTGTGAGCGAGTAACACCTAAATCCAAACCGGTAGCGCACATAATCTTACCTCAAAAAGAAGATTGAGCGTTATTCTAATGTAATTATTTAATGAATGCATGCTGAAATAAATAGCTTGTTTTTTTTTTGCTTTTTTCCTTTTCGGACTTAAAAAATCGCCTCGCAGCTATTTAAACAAACAAAAGGAATTTCGTTAACATTCGGCAGCTGGCAAGTGTCGGCCATTATCTCGGTGTCACCAACCTCGTGACGTCACACCAGCTGATACCTGCGAATATGGGTCGTTGTATCATATACCTACTACTGACTGAATCGCTACCACACACCGACCTCTGACGTAATACTACAAGCGAAATTCACGCCTTTGTTGGTTAATTTTAAACAGCTTTTTGAGTATACATTTTTGGTTATTGTTTTCTTTTAGTTTCGCAATGAAAGAAGAATGACATGTTTTTGTTTGAGAATGAACCAATTAGCTTCGCTATTGCCTAGTGTAGAAAATTTTGTTATGACTTGCCGTATTTGTGTCTGTAATGGCTGTCATTTCTATTAAGGCAAGACTGTAATTGTAATTTGTTCCGCGCTACGCCTTTATAATTGGATCAACAGAATCACAAGCAACTGAAATTGTTAAGAGCGTTTACGCCTTACAACATTTTCGAAAAATTGTTTTACCTACAGCTAAATTAGACCGATTATAAATCTAAACTTATATTATAATGAGAAAAGATTTGATTGTTTGTGTGCATCGAATAGGCTCCGAAACTACTGGTCTGATTTGAAAAATTCTTTCAGTGGTGTATAGCCCATTTATCGAGGAAGGCTATAGGCTATATATCATCACGCTACCACCAATAGGAGTGGAGCAGCAATGAAAAATGTTGCGAAAACGGGGAAAATGTGACACAAACGAAGTTGTAGGACAGCTAGTTATTAATATAACAGAAATTTCCAATTATCTTTTTTTTTTAAAGTCATTTCGAAAATGTTTTTAGTAACTTTTTAGACCTTTGTATCCTGCTTATGCGTATTAAGTTTTATTGAAATCGGTTTAGTCATTTCGGAAAATAAGGACTTGAAAGTTTGTATGAAATGCTGTAAGGTGTAAATGCTCTAAAGACTTTCAGAGAAACATTTACCACGAATATATTAATTAATCTTAGACATTTTTAGAGGTCTTAATCTACTCAAGTTCTTAGCCATCACTATCCTTATTTCATGCTTAGATGTTATTTTATATTCTTATTCCTTTCCTCAAAAATATTTCAGTAAGAACACTCAACTATTTTCCGAACTCGCACGGATTACTCAGAAAGTGCTTCCGTGAATCAGCAGCACGTGCGCGTACAACAACATCAAACAAAGGTGTTTAACTTCTCCGATGTCGGCCATGATGCTTGTCTCTCAGTCTGCCACCGGCTTTGTCTCCAACACGTGTTGTTTCCAAATATATAAGTAGGTAGAGCATATCTTGAAGTATCTCGATGACTGTATCTAGAGAAATATCTGAAGATAAAACTATCACTGTTTTATGCGTCTTATATATGTTTGAATGAAAACGTTAATGTTAATTTGTTATAGTTAAAATTAACCAAAACTATAAATTCGAATAGCAGTCTTCATACAATAAAGTAAGATCAAGATTGATTAGGCTAACTTTAAAAATCCTGTGGTAGAGGTACAAGTCATCGCAATTTTAGTTTTTATCTTTTAACCTCTATACTATAGGTGTCAAAATACTCCTCCGCAACCTCTGACTAACCTAACTTCATAGCAACAAACTTGATTCCGAACAAGATAAGTTTTAGCACGATTCTTCATTTAAGAGTTATTAAGAGCGTTTATACCCTACGGCATTTCATACAAACTTTCAAGTCGTTATTTTCCGAAATCACTGAACAGATTTTAATGAAACTTCCTACGCATGAGCAGTATGCATAGATCTAAAAAGTTACTAAAAAACATTTTCGAAAAATAATGTTACACCTAAATTAGACCGATTTTTAATTATCTATAGAAACAGAAATTTCCAATTATCTTCTTTTTTAAAAGACATTTCGAAAATGTTTTTTAGTAACTTTTTAGACCTATGTATACTGGTTACCCGTAGGAAGTTTCATTAAAATCTGTTCAGTGATTTCGGAAAATAACGGCTTGAAAGTTTCTATGAAATGCCGTAGGGTATAAACGCTCTTAACTTATTAATCTTAGTATACACATACAAAAAGTAGAAATAAAGGCAACTCCATCCTTAGTTCATCTTAACGTGTCGATAGCGATAAAAAATAATCGGTCCCGAATTTGACTTTAACTTTGTTCCTGAAAACATGCAGATGTTGGGATCCATTCCCATCGTTCGTGAAATAGCAGCATTTACACTCTTTAAATGGTTATCTCTCTCTTGATCATTGGAGGTGCATTTGTACCTTCCATCTGAACATCAAAGTTATAATCAAATAATTATGTAGTAAATAATGTATGCTCTGTATGGTGTCGGACGAAAAGAATAGCACCATCCCATATCTTCCCGTGGGTGTCGTAAGAGGTGACGAAGGGATTTGCCAGAGAATGAGCAGCAGCGTTCTTTGTGCTTTTGTAACAACCGGACTGCGTTCGCCAACCCGCCTGCCAAGCGTGGCGATTATGGAAAAACCCCCCAAAATGTCAATGTGGCGACACTTGGGGGAGGCCTATGTCCAGCAGTGGACGTCTTTTGGGCTGAAATGATGATGATGAAATAATTTCCTGCCGATGATATGGTGGTTTCTGCCTTGAGTAGTCGTCTAAATTGCAAAAAATATTTCAAGGTAACCTAATTGATCTAAAACACGTTTATACCAGTTTTTGAAATAGTTTGGTTTATCCATAACCAACCAAAGCTAAGCAACTTAGTGACGTGATTCCTAATCTTACAAACTTGTTACGTCAAACTAGATTTGACTGATAACCAGAAACTAGCTAACATGAGGAATTGAGGATCTTAGCTAGACAAGTTGAAGTAAGTTTAAATATATTTTTATTTATAATTTAGTCTAGCAGTGGACTGCTATATGCTGATGATGATTTAAATTATATTTATTAATAGTTTATCTCGTTCCAAATAATCCACCTAAAGTAAGGTTTGGAGATTAACTTTGCCAACACTTTTATCTATTCGTCATAAACAGTTAGTTCATCTTTTCTGTAACTGTGTCGAACCAAAACAGTTGTTCAACTAGTTTCAGTTATATACAATGTTATCGTTCGGCGTACGCGCATGAATCATTTTGTGTACAATACGTGTTTGTTTTGTCAATTAACTTGCGAGCTTTTTGCGCAGCAACGACTAACAGTTGCATGTTCAAATGTTATGTTTTGTTTTAGTCTGCAAAAAATGTGTTCGTCGCGTCTGTCTACCTATTAACTTCTAAACATAAATATAATATAAGACTTGCTGGCTAAGAAATCTCTCTCTCTGGGGTCGGTCCCTCATGTCTGCGGATCGTGGTCAGCTTGAAGGTTGCATCGGGAGCGGATGATATGCCTCCATCGGTTTTTGTCCATCGCGTCTCTTACAACCGTGTAGAATTTGGTGGACGACGATTCCTTGACTTGATCGGTCCATCTTGTTGGTTAGCGACCGCGCGATCTCTTGCCTTCGGTGTTTCCAACCACTATCAATTTCTCCAGACTTTCGTCGTCTCTACGCACCGTGTGGCCAAAATATGATGGGATATGTTGTTGGCTAAGAAATAGCTTCACAGAAGAGGGATGACGGGTGTGTAATATATGCCATAACAACAGATAATATATAATCACTTGAAATAACGTTCACATGATATAATTTTCATATGCTATAAAAACAAATAACCTAATTTCATGTGATCTAATATTACATTTCAAATAAACTTCTTTTGCTTTAATAACATTTAGTATAACGTCCAGTTGACCTAATTTTCATTCGACCTTATTTTCATTTGACCTAATTTTCATATTTACTCATTTTCTGCCCAAATTCTGTAGTGAATAAGTAAATATCAGAAAACATCATACTGTTATAACCTCATCTAACCCAAATGATTCACCAACAATAGAAGGGAACTGGCGCTCGGCGGCCGCTGCCGCGGTACGCTCGCTTCGCTCGTTCGCCTTCGCGCGCTGATGGTCATGGTTCTAACCTAACCTAACCCAGATGGTTCACCAACAATAGGGGGGATCGGGCACGCTCGCTTCGCTCGTTCGCCTTTGTGCGCTAATAATGGTCATGGTTCTAACCTAACCTAACCCACATGATTCACCAACCGTATAGATAGGGGATCTGACTCAGGAATGTATGAGGAATAATATACGAACTAAATACAATACTAACTGAGTATTAGTTCAAATGTGCATTATAGAAAATGTTTATTGGGCCATATAAAATTAGGTAAACTGAAATTATATCAATAATTCATTATATCATTTCATCGTAATACTATAAATAATATATATTATATCAAATGAAAATAGGTATAATGATCATAAGATCTTTTGTTATTATATCAAAAGGTACGCACCCAGGGATGACAGCTTCTTATTTAGTTTTGGAATTTCCAGTGGTTTGTCAGTCCATTTGCATTCCCAGTGGTATAGGCTGGGGTGTATTTTCGTATATTAGTGTGTAGGTAAGTTTTACTTCCCGAAAACTCCAGTTAAAACTTATGCAATAAATTCTTATTCGTCATAATTAAATGCAAAGTGATCTTGTATTTGTTTACATCTGCTTTATGCAAGTTATGCTAATAACGTGCATGCGTCTTTACGTCAGTTTTTAATTAGTCACGATCGTTAAAGACTGTTATAAGAATATCGTTTTTCCCAGCTCATAATTTATGATTACAACTTTATTTCATATTATATGACTTTACCTTGATATTATGATATTATAGGGACCTTTTATGATATCAGCAGAACATACCATAAAAACTTACAGTGTTTCCTCGCCATGTAACCAACCAGCAGCACTATGTCATCGTAGGCATTTTGCACTTTGACATTATAACCGTCAGCCGTTAGGTTTGACAAACTTTTAATTTTAGATATTCTAATACGTACCCTAAAGATCACTTTGTAATTGGTTTAGAAGATTTATTATAAAATGATATTTAGGTATAACGTGATTTTGCCAAAAGCAACAAAATATTAAATGAAAAATGTATAAGTGATTAATTATCATGTGAAACATTTGTAAAGAGAATCATTGGCCAAATGAATGATTGTAAAGTGAGTGTTTATAACATAAAACATTTGCGGAATAAGTTGTTTGTGAAATAAATAGTACATCGTCGTTAGTTGTATTAAACTAAAAAAAAAGGAGTTTTGGTGAAACATTAGTAAACCTAGTAATTTATTGGTATAGCTCCATCTGCTTGTCCAGTTTTTTGTTTATGAATAGTTTCTTCATTGACATTTTCCGAAACCGAATGTACGAAAATACATTACACTTTTTACGAAACTTGGATCGTGGAGTTCATAGCAATGGATGTAGCAAACACATGTTATTCCTTAAAGAAGGAACTTACGCAGATTCTTAACTTATTGAAAACATTAACGTAGCAAGACTAGCTAGTTATCTTCAATGTCATGCAATTATTTATAAGTAATAACTTGTAATTGTTTGTATCATGCTCATTTATAATATTATATTTATAATATAATATTATTATATAACCTACCTTTTTGTAAGTTTCACGTTTTATCTTGTTTTTTACTTCTTCGCTATTTTTAAACTAACTGGTACACAATGTAAATTCACATTTGCTATATTCATTCAAGTTTATGTACTTATTTGATGTTTTTAACGTCAGCAATACAAGTTTTCGACAACAAACGGGACGACAAAAAAATAATATTTTTGTAAATTTAACTATGTAAAATTTCAAATAATGAAACCTTCTCGAAAAAAAATCTTTAAATTATGTAGACAGCTACATCAGAATCCGTTGCGCAGTAACATGAATAAGACAGTTAAGAAAACCGACGTAATTTCATAATTCATAGAAGAAAAAAAAACTTGCTATGGTAGATGTTCAAGTGAGTACAACTTTACCTGCTTATACGAGTTATGTCTAAGTCCATAACTATAAATTAACAATCATCATTTAAAATTAACACCTAACAGCTGTCTTCTACAACGCTGATAATAATAAGGTGTAATTGTGAAATTATAAAAAAAAAACTTTCTGATAAGATTAAAATTGCTTCATTGATAACACCTTGAAGGTCGTTCAAAAGTATCAGGTTTATCCAGTTGCTACAGTGATCGAATTATGATAGGAATCCATATGTTTTACTAATTCATTTATCTCTGATTTATTGCCAGTATCTAGTGATAACAACGATGGGCAGGGGAATGAGTATATTAGAAACTTGCGCCAGTTACAGAAAAGTTGAAAGGGAATCGACTGTCAAGGTATGGGCATGTGATGAAAAGGGACGAATAGCATGTGACTAAAAGATGAATATACCTAAATGGATGGATGGATGGAGAGGGAGAGGAAGACCAAGGAAATGGATGGATAGATTATGTGAGGAATAATATGAAAGAAAAATCCTGCCAAGTGCGAGTCGGACTTGCGCACCGAGGGTTCCTATAAATATTTTTACTATATGATGTAACAAAAAATTTACGGTTTTCGCATTTCTTCCTTTATCTGTGCTATAACACGTTGCTTCGTACCAAATTTCAAGATTCTGAGTTCACGGGAAGTACCCTGTAGGTTTTGATTCCCTTGCGATTGTCGAAAATTTGCGGAAATCTGCGGCATAAACGACTGTATCTTTTGATTGCGTTGGATTTGATTTTTCACAGCTCCGACAGTAGACCTGAGTATTTGATATAAATTCCAGTTTGATACCTCCACGCGTTCCTGGTCTTGACAGACAGACAGACCGACAGACGGACGGACGGACAACAAAGTGATCCTATAAGTGTTCCGTTTTTTCCTTTCTCGATACGGAACCCTAAAAAGGAGTAAATAATAGCGTGACGGTTTACAGAGGAGAATAGAAGAGAACCACGTGTTGTGCCGACCCCAAGTAACATGGAACAAGAGCAGGGAGATGATGATAATCTAGTGACAACTACAGATCGACATAATAATTGATGTTGGGAACAAAGGTATTTCTACTGTTCGTTATATGAATTTAACCTCTGTCTGTCAGTCATGAATGTCAAATCATCTGTTGTTCGTCTTAGGTTATTGTAATTTTATCTGCCCGTATCTTCTCGAAACCCATTTGGTTTTTCCAAACACCGTTCAAAAGGAAAAATAAAGTATCTTGTCAATAGTTTAGTGTGTGGGTAAAGATGATAGTGCTGGAAAGAAGGTGACTTAAGGGGGGTTACCGTAACGTCTTATAGCAGACTGTTATATTTTCTTATTCCAGAGCAGGAAAAGGATAGGACTATAGCTAGACGTCCTCTATAGAGTATGTCTAGCCCCATCTCTTCCCCACTTAGAAATAACATTAAAACATCATGGTCTATGTGATATAGAAATATGAAAGACTAGCTGTCCCGCGCAACTTCGCCTGCGTCACAATTTCCCCGTTTTCGCAACATTTTTCATTGCTGCTGCGCTCCTTTTTGTCGTAGCGTGATGATATATAGCCTATAGCCTTCCTCGATAAATGGGCTATCTAACACTGAAAGATTTATTCAATTTGGATTTCTTTCAGCAGTTCCTCAGATTAGCGCGTTCAAGCAAACAAACTCTTCAGCTTTATAATATTAGTAAATTAGTAAAAAATATTAGTAAACAAACAAACAAACTCTTCAGCTTTATAATATTATAGTATAGATGAAGACATGTTGCGACGACCCGATTGCAATAAGGGCAGGACTGATGATGAGGTAGGTAAAGTTTAAGCCTAGACAAGAGAAGAGCCCATCATTAAATTTTTTTTGATATAAAGATTTCAATGGTCATTGATAAAAAACAAATAGTTTATAAACGTGTTAAATAACAATAACATTTAGTCAGTAATGACGTCAAGTCTATTGTAGACCCGAAAGTCTGACAACGTCTTACCAAAAGATCGTATTACCCAGGTAGGTACTAACAGGGCTGTGGATGTCAGAAATGCAACCGCTCCATGTATTCGGTAAGACTGGAGGCCAAACTTATCACAGTTGGTAAAAGGCTAAGCAGATGATGATATAATGACACAAAGCAAAGCACTGAAAACATCAGAAGAAACCGCAAACCAAGACCATAATAATTTCATGCCACAAACACAGTCAGGCAAACTAAAATGCCTACATGGACTGACATGGAGATAACACTAACCTATTATAAACTTTGCCGCAATAGATTCTAGATTAAATTCAGCCTTGAATTACTAACGACAGGATGTCAGATTGTCAGCAAGTGTTAATTAAAGTGCTTACTAGTAACTTCACTACTTCAAGTGCATCGGAACGCTCTCGGCTTAATCTATGACGTCATTCGGGGTTATCGGGGTGGAGTCGAACCGCGGAAACTGCGAGCGACCATTATAGGTCACATATAAACATATATACATAACATGGCGCCAGTAATCCAACAAGGGTTAGGCAGAGGACAACCTAATAGTAAACTCACAATTCGACAGTTATGTTTAACTTCAATGGGGCGGCAGTGGCGGATTTACCAACAGGCTGAGTAGGCTGGAACCTAGGGCGGCAGATTTTTGGGACGGCAAATTTGGGGACAGAAATTTTCTTTTTTTTTGCTTTCGGTGAAGTCAAAAAGATTTCTGCATGGCGGTTTTCTGATGTTTTATAGATAAAAAGTCTGCAACAAATTTTAGATAATTAATAACAAAACATAATCTAGGACATGAAAATTGTAGAGGCCAGGGCGGCAAAAAGTTTACAGCTTTGAAAATTTGTAAATCCGCCATTGTCGGGCAGCCTACTTGTAAAATACTGGTATTCAGCTGAATCCGGTAAGGCTGGAAGCCGACTCCAACATAATTGGGAAATGGCTAGGCAGAAGGTGATGGGGCGATCCTATTGCCGTGAAGCGGGCAGAAATCCAGACTCAGTGACAGCTACTGAGAAATTCATGCTGGAAAAACATGGCCAATCTTACTGTACCTAGGTGCGTGCATGTTGTGTACTCTCTTCATACATCATTACAATACAATACAATACAATAGGACCCTTGCCGCCTTGACAGCGCTTCCTCCTCAACGCCGTCACGAAACCATCATCAGCCCAGCCAGCGAATCGGTGCCTTTTGTGGTACGGACATCTCAGCCGGAGCTGTCCGCAACTACGCTAGCGAAATCTCCAGAAGCATGCCGAGATTTTGCAGACGCTCAGAAACAGGCAGCGTAGCGTGCGGTCGTGCGGCGGCGAGGCGAGGAGCCACAGGGACGGGAGTGGGGCAGCGGAGCGCACGAGGGCTGCACTCCGCAGGCTCAGCATTTTTCGGTGACGATGGCGACAAAAATGCTGACGCGAAACTGGCCGATGATATATCAAGGCTAGCCCCGCGACGCATGTTAATGTTCGATGCACCCGACGGTGACCCAGATACCGTTGCCTTTTAAACATCAGGATTTCTGCTACCATGTAAAATACAATATTTTACAGTTCTATACATCTAAACGTTCCAGGATTCATTCTGCTAATTATGATAGCCACCACATTTTGATTTTGTGTAGCTTTAAGAACTGAGTGGCCATGCAGACAAACACGGTTGTTTAGTAAAACCGTAGCACGTTTGTTTATAATATCTTTGTCCTACCTTGACTAAATGTTTATGTAAGAAATACTGATTCAAATTCTTAACCCAAACCGTATTGTTTCAGGCAGCAAACAGATCCTCCATGGAGTTCACGGCAGGCTCCGACCCCGTCAGCTGGTTGCCATCATGGGACCCTCGGGGGCTGGCAAATCCACCCTACTGGACGTACTGTCCGGGTACCGCATCACCGGCGTAGGCGGAGCCGTATTCATCAATGGAAGAGGGAGAATTATGAGTGAGTACCAACAAATTCTTAATGGCATCTTCCTATGACGGGTGCTTTCCTTTTTATGTTTTGTTATAAGCTTGTTGTGTCCCACTGCAGAGCAAAGACCTTCCTTCCATGCTTCTCTCTCTAGAGCTGATTCAGCCCAATTCTTTAAGTAGACCAGCTCATCACGCCATCTCCTTCTGGACCTGCCGCAATGTCGATAGACAGGACTTACCGACTTCACAGCGTTGCGGTACTGGCTTCGGATAGGTCCCTTAAGGTGCAGGTAGAATTACACAGGATTGTACATAGTTTGTGATCAGGTTCTGCAGTCACACCAGATTTCATTGGAATGTCCCCATTGGATCAAGTGACATTAAAAGATTATGACAGAAGCTTAAACATGAAGCCAGATGTAACCCGTCTGCTATACTTTTCAGGTTTTACATTCAATAATAATCTGAAGCCACAACCGGTTGCAAAGTAATTAGGTTCAATGTTTTAAGTGTTCGCAAAAAAGGGTGAATGCCCTAAAATCATTAACGTCACAAAGATCAAACCATTAAGTACTCAACAATAATATTCGTCAATCGCAATAATATGTTGTTTCAACAGAATTCCAATATAACTAATTATTACGAAATGCACTTCATTAACGTCTTTATAAGCAGAAACACAAATAGCATCAATAAGCGATTAGATTGCGCTCACGCAGCTGTTATCAACGGAAAATAATTAGCTATGAACCAAGGACCCGGATTCTAGGCAATAGATAAAACTGGCTAGGTTAGACTACATGCATTCTGCCGTGATATAACATGCATTCACGTGCTGCCTGACCGTTGACCACAGATATAGGGAAAGGTAGATAGCGATGGAGCAAGCCATGCGTCATGGCCTATCTCTAATCCAAAGACATATTCCAACGATGCAAGCGGCTTTTAAATAACATAATATCACGCTAATTACCGAAAGTTTAGACAGGGAAACACTTTCGGTAGTTGTTTAAGTAACAGAGAGCGACCTTAATAATAATAATCCGGGCTTCTATTATGAAATGGCTGATGAAAAACCCCGATTACACTTTGCAAGTGCCTTTCATGCGGTAACGCCTACGTCAAGTAGTAGATGCGATGATGTTTTCATTAAACAAGCTTTTGTCAGCCAGCTGCACATTCTTTCGACATTTCGGTTGAGTTTCGAACTCCTTCTTCATGTCACTGGCACGACTAACATCAACAATGTTATTAGAATAATACTTCACCGCTTCCTAACGGTGTCATAAGAAGCAGCACAGAGGTCACTTTGACGTCATTTTTGAACTTGGAACATGATTATAAGATAGAGATTTTCGTTGCTTTTTCCACAATGCCCTGTCACGTTGGGTTTCCCTATTTCATACACCTTCCATCTTTCTCTATATCTGTGTGCCATACATATCTTACTGGTTTATCGAGTACTTCTGCACTAACCGTGACCTAAGACGACTTCTCGGATCAAGTGGAACGGAACGAAGCAAGTGCAGTGATTGTGTTACCTACCTACATATCAAACTTGAATGCACGACTTCATATTGAAATGACTGAATCGATGATAATTTGATTAGATTTTAAGATATAAGCTTATCTATCGTGTTATTAATATTTCATAACCGAATATGCATACATTAAGACGGAAATAAAATTATATTAAATGTCATAGAGATAATAAATTAGGATATTTTTACTTGTAGTCCTCACAACTGAATGGAACGATGTTTTTTTAAGCATTCAAGTTTTAAATAGCTACACACGAAAAATTATCATTCAGAAGGCACGTACTGACAAAATTGACTATAAAATCTTCTTCCTTGTTTCGTCATGACTGAGGGTCGTGACAACATGAGGTCGTCGACTTCTCCACCAGCGCTCTCCATGCTGGACGGTTTTCGGCCATGCGGACAGATTCCCTTGCAAATTCCCTTTGCAGACTTCCTTCACCGCATCTGTCTATCGGGTTGGTGATCTTCCACGGCCCCTTTTTCCTTCCACGTTACCTGCCACAATAAGCTTCTCCAAGCTATCAGATGGTCGATAGGCGAGATTTAACTTTTAGTTCGTTCAGAATCGAGGCGTTTGTGCGGACTATAAAATACAAGTATTTAATTAAATACAATTCGTAGCCTGATTTCGCCCCCCATCAATGCAGACTCGTTTGTCTTGCAGTCGTAAGCGAGAACACTGAACATAAAGTCCTGCACCCTAACTGCTTCATATATTTGAAAAACTCATCTACTAGACTCGACAACGTAAAAACGCAATGAATGTGTTGAGTTGTCAAAATGAATGGGATGGGGCTCAAAGCGTGACTAGAATGGCCAAGGTGGTCTCTGGATGGGTGAGCATCCATTATATACCGAGTTTCCTCCGTGCCTCAGCAAGTTAAGTCGTTGGTCTCGGCTGACATTTGAAGATCTTTGACAATCGTTACAGATAGTCAGTGGCCCGAAAATCTGACAAACAATCTTGCCAAGGGGTAACGTACTAACCAGTACCAACTGGGTTGTAGAGCTCAGACAGACAGTCGCTCCATGTAAAATACTGCTAATCAGCTGCATCCGGTTAGACTGGAACCCGACCCCAACATATTTGGGAAAAGGCTAGGCAGATGATGGGCTCGAAAAGTGAGTGTGATACACGATTACCTGATGGTATCGATTTCCAGAACGAGCAAAACGTTATTAGGTATTTTCATACCAGCTTAACAACAGAGTACTAACTTAACATTAAAATGCTCTTATTCAAATTACAGAGAGGTTCAAGAGGATGTCGTGCTACATCCAGCAGGACGACAGGCTACAAGGTCTCCTCACGGTGGGAGAGAACATGATGCTGGCTGCAGATCTCAAGCTTGACACCAAACTAGACAAATACGAGAAGGGAGAAGTAGTAAGTTGACTGAACACAACACACATACTTAAGTGGAACCTAAGTTTACTGTATAGTTCACGACGAATTCCGGGTTCCGAAATTCCGGATTGAATAAAATATGTGGTGTGGTGTGGTGTGGTGTGTGGTTTTGTAATTTTAAATACTAAAGAGCGTTTATACCCTACGGCATTTCAAACAAACTTTCAAGTCGTTATTTTCCAAAATGACTGAACAGATTTTAATGAAACTTCCTACGCATAAGCAGTATACATATGTCTAAAAAGTAACTAAAAACATTTTCGAAAAGTAATGTTACAGCTAAATTAGACCGATTTTTAATTATCTATGGAAACAGTAATTTCCAATTATCTTCATTTTTAAAAGACATTTCGAAAATGTTTTTATTTACTTTTTGGACCTATGCATACTGCTTATGCGTAGGAAGTTTCATTAAAATCTGTTCAGTCATTTCAGAAAATAACGACTTGAAAGTTTGTATGAAATGCCGTATGGTATAAACGCTCTTAATACAGGGTGAAAAGGAAACCTACGCAAAAACGGTTACCACGTAGGCGTACAGTACATTATTCTAAACCCTCACATCGAAAAATTTTCATCGGTAATTTTGAAAAAAAAAACAACTGTTCCACAGACATTTTGAACGTGTATTGCACTTTTGTAGGAAACAGCAGATTATTTTTACATTACCCATGATACATTTTGATGAGCTGAGTACGTAGTAACCGGTTTTGCGTCGGAGTTCCTTCCACCCTGTAAAATTAAAACCGGCCAAGTGCGAGTCGGACTCGCGCACGAAGGCTTCCGTACCCTTTTTATAAAAACGAACAAAAAAAACACTTTTTTGTAAGGGAGCCGCCCTAAAAAAAAATATTTTATTCTGTTTTTAGTATTAGTTGTTATAGCATCAACACAAATACATAATCTGTAGAAAATTCAACTGGCTAACTATTACGGTTCATGAGATACAGCTTGGTGACAGACGGACGGACGGACGGACAGCGAAGTCTCAGTGGGTCCCGTTTGACCTTTTGGGTACGGAACCCTAAAAACATAAAATTGTACTGTATATGGGTGCATTCAATTTACCACATACTTGCGATGCATTATTTACAATAGTGCAAATGAGTTTGTTTAAATGGCTTTAAAGTTTCTTGAATGCTACTAATATGCTTGTGTAAATTTGTACGCTTATCACTGTTAAGCAAAAACATGTTGCTCTAGTTATTGTTTGTATTTTACCATCTTTTTATACCATGTTTTTAAGCAAATAAATATTATTCTATTCTATTCTATTCTACTACTGCCCGCGTTTTCTTCATAGAAAGAAAATCCTTCATCATTCATAAATTAAGCTCCATGGTTTCTTGCCAGCTCTTCTCTTAGGAACCGGCGCTTTGAAATAGGCAATTAAAAAAATCCTGTACATGGTATATCCCAGTCTATTTGAAATTAAGGTTATTTCTTTTTTCTTTTATTAGGCTGTACTTTCCCACTGCTGGAAAAAGGCCTCCCTCAATTCCTTCCATGTGCTCTTTTGCCGCTCCTCCTCCTTGAATGTTATTAAATTAGGTAATCAATAGTGAGGCCTTCCAAACAAAAACACTGTTGTTTTCAAGCGATGAATCTTTTAACTTGCACCTATGTATGAATGAACTTTCATTATTGTGTTGACCTCAAAATGTATAAACATCTCATTGTTCCATTGATACGCGCTTGCGAAATATCTCACAATTTGTAACGATCATCGTCTTCCTCGATTTAACTTATATGTTGCTCATAATCGCTGCTAACATAATCATCGTGGTAATATATGAATCACGTAGAATCAATAATGCTCATGCCTCATGCATGGACATGTTTTGAATATTTACTGAGATACACTTTGTTTGTTCGTGCATTTGGAGTCGGATACAAATGTCTTCGTTGTCAACGTACATAAGGCGACACGTCAAGCTAAAAATGTAACATGCCCTCGCTGTGTTTAGATTTCCAATACAAAGACAGATCCTCATAAACTGGTTATTATAGCGTGATTGGTCGCCGTACGTATGTTTGCCATACATTACATTATTGAATGACAAAAGCGATGACACAAAAACTGGTACTCAGCTGCATCTGGTTAGACTGGAAGCCGACCCGAAGATAGTTTGGGAAAAGACTCGGCAGATAATGATGAAAAGCAATGACACAAAGCATGGATATGCAAAACACTCGAAGGCAGGTAGTTTTACAGTCAGCAATAAAAGTGGGCTTAACATAATTTAAAAAAACAAAAGAGACCTATGAATGAACACTGGAAAATTGATTGCGAACTAGCGGTTGTCTGCGACTTTGTTCGCATGGAAATTTTGATGTGTAGGTGTGAGAAACGTATGTGCTATTGCAGGCTGTAATCTATCTCAGTTCCAAATTTCATGCAGGTCCTTTCAGCCGGAGTGATTGAGTAACAAATATCCATCCATCCAAACTTGCGCATTTATAATAGTAGGTAGTAAGATTCGTTACAAAATATAGTCGAGTAGGTACATACACAGTAGGCGTACAGGAAGAGCTCGTGGCTACATAATAACAGCCGCACGGGTCGATCTTTAAGGTTAAGCCGTGCTTGCCGAGGTTGGTCCGAGGATGGGTGACCATAATTACATACCGAGTTTCCTCCGTGCCTCGGAAACCACGTTAAGCCGTTGGTCCGGCTGTCAGCAGTCGCTTCATGTAAAATACTGGTACTCAGCTGCATCCGGTTAGACTGGAAGCCGACCCCAAGATAGTTTGGGAAAAGGCTAGGCAGATGAGGTACATACACAGTTAGCAAATACTATCTGAAGTAATTATTTATAATCCTCTGCGATACAAATGAACTAATACTTATCGAAAACATCAGAGGCTTTTGAAGCTGACTGTACCTGTACTTCCCCACTTTACTTTTAAAGTAACATGGTATTTATTCCATTGCACGTTATTTGCACAAAATTACGCACAAGTGCAGAGTGTAATGACACGGTTGCTGTGACCTAATTTGGCTAAATTGCCAGTTTTGCACAACTCAGCGGTAAAAGTATGTTTGTGCGCAGACGTCATACGTAATCTGTGACATTGATTCTCGAATGCAATATGTATATTTTTAAATAATGAGTTACAGCATTATCCGTATATAAAGTCTTATATAGTTTCCTGTCATCGGTATACGAGTATTAGGTACTATCATTCACATTTAATTATAAAATTTGATAAATAGTATATTCAAATATAGGTCAATTATGGATTTTTATTAAATTAACTCTACTCCGCTTTTAACTGTTCCACTGATGCGCAAAGACGTCTCCCAATACTTTTGTTTTTTTCGCGTCTACTTTTCAAAGAGAGCAGAAAAAATAGTTGTACATGTAAATCCAGTTTATGCGCATCTCTGATTGTACGGAAAACTTATACCAAGCGAGGCCATGTTAAATACTGGAAATGTATAGCTTCATGTGTCCCCATTGTACCTAAGAATTGTCTCGCAGTTTGAGAGGGATTATAAATAGTGCCTCGAAAACATAATTCGACGACACGGTTGGCGCAGTGGCTGAGCGATCGACTGCTGCGCTGCGTGTCGCGGGTTCGATCCCCGCACGGAACAAATACTTGTATGGCCTACAGATAGTTGTTCCGAGTCTGGCTGTTTGTGTATGTGAGTTTAAATGTTTGTAAACGCACCCACGATACAGGAGAAATTCCTAGTGTGGAGCAAAGTTTAAAAAAAAAAATATATCTAAAAACGAACCTTTATCCCCTCAGATCGAGGACATCCTCACAAACCTGGGTCTGTACGAGCACATGAACACTCGCGGCGCGCAACTGTCGGGAGGGCAGAGGAAGAGGCTCTCCATCGCTCTGGAGCTCATCAACAACCCGCTCATCATGTTCCTGGACGAGCCTACCACGTACGTGCTTGATAACATAGATGTTCCATAACGAGCCTGTAATGTTCCCACTGCTGGGACACAGGCCTCCTCTCTATAAGAGCGAGTGGGCTGTAATCCATCACGCGGGCCCAGTGCGGGTTGGTCGATGACACATGTCTTCGAAATTTCAGTTCTAGGGTATGCCGTATGTTTTCTCACGATGTTTTCGTTTACCTTTTTGAAAGCTGCGGTGATGAAATAAATTGCACAAAGTAATGAGCGGTCTGGGTTCGAACCCACGGCATACAAGTCGGGGCTGTCACCACTGTACCACCACTGCTCCTGGGAGATGGATAATGGTCCCGATTTTTACTATATGGAAGGCTATGAGGCCAGGTACACAAAAAGTTCAACATTATACATTGGTTCAGAATGTTGAGGTGGAAAGAGTTTCTTAAAAGACAAGCTAAGTGGTAAGCACTAAAGAACCTTGCAGCGTCCATTCTCTATCCTTAGTTAGTTTTGTTCATACTCAGTTTCTATAGAGAGAAAGTATGTAAGCTTTTTACCCACGTTAAATTTTCTCATTAGCCTGATAACAACAAACTTTGTAATGATTATAAAACATCGCATTGACCTACAAATAAAGCTGAGATGCTATAAATTAAATTGTAAAACGGTATTAATGTCTAAATGACTTTTTAATCCCTGTCCTGGCTCGGTTATCAGGAGATCGTAAAACACGTCAATTCGCAATATTATTGATAACAGCAGTAGATCAACACATTTACGTAATTTACATTTAAAAAAATATTAAAATACTTCTTATAAGTTTATCTTGTTAGTCATAAATTACATATTTAACAATTATTGAAAAGTCAAAAATGTATGGACTAATTAAAAAGGCAACCGGCAAGCTTTTGTCAATCCTGTTGCTCTGCTCTGTCAGTTGCTCTGGGTCTGGCTGTTTGTTTATGAGAGTTCAAATGTTTGAAAAAGCACCCACGCTGCAGAAGAAATTCCCAGAGTGGAAGCAAAGTTTTTTTTTTAAAAAAAATAGGGAATTCGTAGTGCTTTCAGGCCCTAAGGTCCCCGATAAATATTAATTTATTGTTAATCGATACCTACCAACAATTTTCCTTGATAATGTTTGCACGTGTGTACTATTTCGGGCTAATAATAATATACCCATTTACTTTACTGCCTGAACTTTTACCCCTGTGTGTTGGGCATAGCGATAGCAGCAGAGTGCACAAACATTAGATGCACGTGACTAACTGGACTATAATGGTCAAATTGGGGTCACGCTGCCAAGACTGACATTGTTTACTGAGGAGGTTGGACGAAATACATTTCTACCATTCTACCATAAATAAACAGCTTGTTTTTCTCGAAGGGATAGGCAATCGTGTGCTATCGTACAACCACATTTCGCCAGTTACTTTGAAGGACTAGTATGTCGAAATGAGCCTCATGCCATCAAGCGAGTAAATGCCGAATAATTCACTGTCACTCATAATTCACAAATATCTGTGGACTTTGGATACGTCAAGTTGGAACCAGGTGGTACCTACGCTTGCTTCACTAAATTGTAAGCAAATACAGTTCGTCCATGATCTAATATTTAGCAACTACGTGATAATTCCATATCTACAATCACCTTTTGTGGATTAGGTAGGTACAAAGTATGACATAGGTTTCCTTTATTGATCCTGCTACTAAGTAGTCTTCGGCGAAGGCTATTGAGTTAACTGAAATTCATCCTTTATTTAATACTTTTAACCTACTTTGTATCCCACTGCTGGACAAAAGCCTTCCATTTCTCCTTCCAAATTTCTCTATCTAGTGCGCTCTCTGGCCATGCATGTCACATAATCATACCACCTGGCCCCCATCATGCGTCCAGTGAGTCATGATATTTTTTCTTCATAAACGATAATATCGATCCTTTTTTCCTTTTCCAGCGGTCTGGATAGCTCATCATGTTCGCAAGTAGTACAGCTGTGCCGAAACCTGGCACACCAGGGTCGGACCATTGTGTGCACGGTGCATCAGCCATCAGCCTCACTGTTCGCCCTTTTCGACCATGTGTATGTTCTCGCGGCTGGTCGCTGCATGTACCAGGGGACCACGAAGAACCTGGTCTCTTATCTAGACCAGGGCGGGATACCCTGCCCTTTGTACCACAACCCTGCTGATTATAGTAAGTTTGATAAATAAATTTTAGTAATGTCTTTCTTCGATCAATAATAGTACGTTCTATTAGTCAATCAGTTCTATTATTGATCGAAGATGTCTTTTGTTTTATATCACCTTGGTACTTATTCAGTGTAGAGACAAGAATTCTATTAAAGATATTTTTTATTACAAACAACTAATAATTCAAAGCAATATTCACAACTGGTCACAGATTAGACTAAACGTTGACTTGCAAAACAGCAATTCATAATTTAATTTGAACTTCGACCTATGGAAATACGCAAATTAATACAATATTGTTAGTTCAACTGAGTTAAACAACAAAAACTCTGATATAGGAAGTAGGTAATTATTATTTACTCATACAAACAACATAAACAAATGACTGCGAGAACTAAAATTAAAATCTATTCACCTCTGTTATCCGCAGTTATCGAGCTGTCATGTGGTGAATATGGGCAAGACAAAATCGACCTTATGGCGAACAAATCCGAGAATGGGCGGGCGCTGGACTGGTTCGATGACTTCGAAACTATCCCAACGATGGAAGGGCTCCGCAAGCTGATGCCTCTCAGCGTCTTGAGGGATACTGAGCCTAAAGGGGGTGACGAGGAGACCAGCCAGTCCAACCAGCTCAAAGTACTCATGAGAAGAGGATTCATGAAGGCTAAGAGAGATTCGGTAAGTGCTGAATGTTTTTTCCAAAGTCAAGCTCATTCTATTCAATATTGTATCAAGCAGCTTGAATGAAAAAAAATCGTGTTGAAAATGGAGCTCAGTTTTATTTCTAACTAATGGATTCGTCTTCTTGCTGTTGGATACTGTTGGATAGTGGGCTCTTTAGTTACTTGATCCCACTCATTTAGGACCCGCGAGATCAATTGACAAATTCATTATTTTTACAATTTTTTTTGCCGATTTGTCCCGCTGTCAAAGATGAAAATCATGTAAAGCCAGATGTTTGTTGATAATTATTTAATGCCCTATGTGCTTCTTAAACTTCAGTGTCACCAAAGACCAAACTAGTGATCTATCTGTTTGTCTCTGTATCACCCAAAAGTTGACTGGTAGAAAATGCCTAAGGCATTAAGTCCACCTCTGTGCTATGAGCTTGAAGTGTTAAATAACGAAACTATAATTTACTTCCAGACGATGACTCACTTGCGTTTGATCGTAAACGTGGTGGTTGGCATTATGTTGGGCAGTCTCTTCATCAATGCTGGTAACGAGGGGTCCCGCGTGTTGGAGAACTACAACCTTCTGTTCGCTATACTCATGCACCATATGATGTCTCCTATGATGCTTACTATTCTAACATGTAAGTATACCATCATCACCCTACTACAGTCCACTGCTGGACATAGGCCTCTCCAATCGCACGCCACATAACTCGGTTCTCGGCAACTCTCATCCAGTTGCTACCAGACACCCTGTTAAGCGCATCACACACAGGGAAGGTCTGTATTTCATGTTCTTATATGGAAGACATCACACAGAGGGCGTGCGCGGAACGGGAGCGGGTCGTGCTCTTTTTGTGGTAGCGTACGATATGCGCGTGCACCTGCACAGCTCCCGTGAATCACCCGTACGACCCGTGCCCGCTTTCTGTATGTGTTGCACTTTAAGATCATCGCTCCACCGAGCCTAAGGGCGTCCCACCTTACACTTGCCGATTCAAGTTCTCCAACATATACCATACCATTTTCCTTTAACTTATTTTTGTTCTTAGGGTGGTTATTTTTTTATTGCCTTCAAAAAGTATTCACAAAGAGCATAAGAGTTTTCCAAATACCTACTCATGATATTTGTCTGAGTAATCAAACCACATTATCTGTGATCAATGCTCGTTAGTGCCTTCTTTTTAAGCGAAGAGGTCTTTACTCTGCTGTGGAACAAAAACTGGCGGGTTGTTATTGTATTGTCAGTTTGCCCTTAAGTGACCTTCATCATCACAGATATGAAGTAATGATTTATTTATAAAATTTGTAATGTCATCTTTTCGAAATCACACAATACATGGATCGTTACTAACAAACATGGTCTTATTAACGTCGTTGCATTTCTATGTTTGCAGTTCCCAATGAGATGTCGATTTTGTCCAAAGAACACTTCAACAGATGGTACTCTTTAGGATCTTATTACATATCGATTACAATCGTCGATCTACCTGTATCGGTAAGTGTTTATCCACGAAGATTAATTCTATAAATATTAATTTGATATCTGATTATCGTCAGAACAGCAAAGATATCGATTTCTGAATGCACCAGAATATCGAAAAGTAATCAGCTCTTCCAGAAATTCATATATATCAAAGAAAGAATGGAGGAGCTGATTCCTTTTTTTGCGATATCTATACAGGGTGTAAGGTATGTACATTCTCTGTAGGCAGGAATCCGCTTAAGTAAATAATACAGCTAAAATAAAAATAAACCAGCAATACGAGGGCGGTTTGATTTGTGACTTTTAGGGCTGATTCACAGAAACGCAGCGCGTTGTGCGGCACGTCTCCATAAATGAAACCTAAAAGTTTCCTATACTAAGAAAAAAACCGGTTGAATATAATTCAAAATAAGGACCGGTTTTTTTCTGCTGAATGCACTGCCAGTTTGCGAAGGGCTGTGCTTTGACACCCTGTATTGGTCCCAATGTAAAAGTGGTTCTTACTGATGAGTGGCCTCTTTTCGGGTTTCCAGTTTTACACATCCCCCCTCAATTATTATGTATCTTTAGATACATAATAATTAATTGTGTTTCTTTTATTTCAGATAGCGGGGTGCGCGATATTCAGTGTGATAGTGTACACGATGTCCTCACAACCTCTAGACATCGTCCGATTCTGCATGTTCTTCGCCATCTCGTTGTATACCGTACTCGTCGCGCAGAGCTTTGGGCTCATGATCGGTGCTGTCTTCAGCGTAGTTGTGAGTATCATTGTTAAAATTAAGGTCTTTGCAAAAGGTACAGCAAACAGGCCAAAAAAGTGTTCAGAAACCTACAGTGATCATGGAACTGTACGACATACGAAGCCTAACATATCATCTGTTATCATGGGTGTTAAGCAAAGGTTTTATTTTATTTTGCAAACGAAACCGAACTACAGGCTGCTCAGATGAAATTCCTGATGAAAAACCTAGTAACACAACTCGACGTGTACCAGAGTCGACCTGGTTTAGAAGACCTAGACAAGCCAATCGGTTTCAAAAGCGTATTTCCACAACTTACTTGTCTAGACCTAAATACAAAATTTTCTGCTGACCCAATTCTGCAAAATAAATTCGTTCGTCCCATCGCAATCTGTTCACTCGAAAATTGACCAACTCTTTTCTGTCCAGAACGGCACATTCTTGGGCCCAACCCTGTCGGTACCAATGATGATGTTCGCTGGCTTCGGCGTGACCCTGCGGGACCTGCCGGGCTACCTGCGATGGGGCTCCTACGTGTCCTACCTGAGGTACGGACTGGAGGGCTTCATCGGAGCCATCTATGGACTGGACAGGCCCATCCTGGACTGCAATGAGGCCTTGTACTGTCATTACAAGTGAGTTTTCAATTTATTTATTTACTTAATAATTCATGTACACAGTACAAATACAGAAAAAAAAAGAAAAGAAAAAAGGCGCATTGATGGTACAATTTTAATATTAAATCTCTAGATCTTTTTTTTTAGTTTTGACTGGATTTAGCCTGGTTTCTTTCAGTCAACTAGGCCCTGTAATTTTTAATGTGACCATCTTTTTGGAGGCACTTTACTTTGCTATAGGCTTCTGTGCATATTTGTATAGTAAGTATCTTTATAAAGAGATCGATCAAAATTAAAACAAGGACGTATTTATAAAGTCTGCTTTTGGCCAAATCCTAAGCACCAGATGTCATAGGGTTCAAATATCAGCCAATCACCGTAAGACTAACATTTTATGAAGCAAACATTTTTGTAACAGGTTTTGCTACTTCCGCTTTTACTTATCCATTGTTGTCCATTAACATTTGCAAACGTTGCTTAACAAAATTAACTAAGGTGTGGTTTTGCACTTTAAGCCGCTCAATTTTAGAGCCAAGAATAAACCACTCCTTCCTCTTATCCTTTGCCACTTTACCACAACCTAATACCAATCTCCATATTGTCACCAGGCACCCCCGCACATTCCTCAACGAAGTCGCCATGTCTCCAGACGAGTTCTGGTTCGACGTGATGGCCCTCTCCATCTTCGTGGTGACCCTGAGGATCACAGCCTTCTTCCTGCTCAAGTGGAAGCTGGATGCCGTACGGTAAATGGTAAAGGTGTGGGGTTTAGTGGGAGCGTTAGTCATTCATGTGTCATCATCATTAATAGATAGGGTGTTTGACCATTTATGTAAAAAAGACCTTTTTTTTATTTTATTGTTGTGTGTTAGTGCCATAAAATGTTTTTTGATAAAAGCAGGATTTTTTTTTCTTGAGATTTCGAAGAGGTTACATAATATAATGGTAAAATTGTGTAGATAAAGGATTGATGAAAGGAATATGTGAAAGAGTTAATGTCGCGTGATAATTGAAATAGATAGTCAAACACCGTATTTAATTTTTTGCGCTGGACTCTACACTGTTTGTTCAGAGAATCAAAGCCACCGAATATTAATCCTGTGCTACGTTACGTCTACGGTTCGTAGCTTCGTAGCACGTAGCTACGCGGAATTATTTAGTCATTGTTCATTTGTTCAAGTTACAACTTTCAATTTGTGGAAAGATGAAAACATCATCTACGAATTTGTAGTACCGAAAAATGTTGTCAAGTACAAAATAATCTTGCTTGCGTAATAATCACTGGCGAATACAGTCGCAGAATAATATTTTCATAAAAATTAAAGATATTTTATATTTCTAAAACAAAAACCATTTAAGCTTCATGTTAAACTACAGAAAGATTAAATATTATTTAAGGGTCCAAAGGTAACAAAACTGTGATAACTATCCAAAACATTATATTGTTAAATTTCATTACTTCAGTCATTCTTAAGTTCTTTGATACCTTATTTATGTTATTTCGAACAAATATATTTCTTTCATGAAACTGTAGGTCATTTTGTATCTTCTCGACTTCCGTAACTATTATTAGCATATCGACAAAATTCAGGGCTGTGAGGAATGACGTAGAGACAAAAAATTAAACTGTGCGTCTTTTAAGGTAAAAATATAACGTCAAAACGTGGGAATTTATTGTTCAAAATCACATTTGATTACAAGCATTTACCAAACAAAATTGTATTGTTATACCTTATAAGTTTTTTTTATCTGTCTCCTTTTAATAACTTAACTAGAGGAAAATATAGTTATATACTTGTAATCAAAATGTTTGCCAATCAGCCTGTCAATTTAGGGTAACTTAGTGGATAATAATAATTGTTGTATGACATGATATTGTACCTACCAGTTAGGACACATAATGTACACAAATGTTTGTGGTATAGTATACGCCAACGTTCGAGGTAGCCGCGGTCGTAACACGCGAGAGAGAGATGGCACGAGAATCTGTCAAAATTTTTCGGAGTGAAAAGTATCTCCATCCCACTCGCATGTTTTATGACCGAGTCTGCCACGAGTCTTAGCGTTTATTATGTAGTATACTTGCCTATGTTAGTTGCTCAATTAGGTATTTATTTGTAACTAGGAGTAGATCTATAAACCTATAGGCTGTACTGAACTATTATATGTAGTTAGAAAATTAAGATTATATGGTGATAAATTTTGTAAATATGTTTTTCGTTACATTAAACTTTTTAATTTTGGTAAAATGTGTTTTGGTTTAATAAAGTTCTTTCCCAGCTGCAACTTAAAACGCATTTATTCTTTGAATGCTTCAAAAAATTAAAAACAAAAGGGGTACAAATTAATTTATTTATTTTTGTAATAACTTTACTTAGGTAAACACCACTCCAACAATTAGATCTGTAAATAGTAATTCTACGTTAACATTATATCAGATACCAGCACCTTAAGCTCTACATGGATCTTCTGGCAGTTTGCCACAACTGGAATTAATGTTGCCAACTTGTTTTTTGAAATCTTCTTGTACGGAGTTGCAATTTTACATGTTGGTTCAGTTCCGATGACCTGGATAAGAATGACCTGGTTCTACACCCAGGATTGACTTCAGATGAGGAATCTTTATGTATCAGTATGATAACCAGTTCTTTATTTCCATCATCAGCGTAAGGTGGGACGCTCTCAGATCCGGTGGACCGACGATCTTCGCAGGGTGGCTGGAAAGAACTGGAATCCTGATAGTGGCGTGCAAGTGAAGAGGCCTATGTCCAGCAGCAGACTGTTGTAGGCTGATTATGGACTCATTATTTGATTAAGTCTTTTTCACCGACTTATACTTCGGCCCCCAAACGTAGTCGATCAGGTGCCACTGGGCATAGAAGCAGATTGCTACCAGCGCAAGAGCTGAGATATATACAGTGAACAATAATGTGTTGCTGGCTGTTGCTAGGACCGCGTACACTGCCTGACCCTGCAGTAGATTCACGTGCACCCTGCAAACAAAAACATAAGTTAAAGTAAATAGTAAAAAAATAAGTATAAAAGGTGACGTAACATTATAAACTGACTATATTTTATGAATTTGTTCAAAAACACCTCATTGATTGTGAAGAAGACCAAGGAGTGGACTTTGGTCACTAATATAATGACCAGAGTCCACTCCTTGGTCTTGAAGAAGCCTGGTTACCTATCATAAATTCGAAAAATATTTGACTGAATTTCATTTCACCTAAAACTTTTCAGTTGTGTTTATTTTTTACTTCATCGAAGTCATGTCTGCCACTGTATCACTTGACCTAAAATCAACTAGATTTTTTTCGTTACTTTCTTCTTTCTTTTTTTTCGTTTCATATAGTCGAAAAACTTTTTACCGAAATTACACTTGTCCGAAATAACATTTGTTCAAAGTATTATGTTTCCGAACAAGCATGCAACATGCAAGCAGGCATGCAACATGCAGCAATCATTGTTTCTGTCACGGCTCCGGCGCTGCGGGTTTTGGGCGCCCCCACGCGAGCTTATCTCAGCCGGCTGAGGCTGGTTGGCGGAACCGGCCAGCAAGCTACGGTGGTGAGCGTTAAAACCATCTACAACAATTAGCTTGCGTGGGGCCGCCCCACCCCTCCGCGCCTACGCGGGCTTAAATTACAGACTAGGGTTAAGGCAGATAAGATTGCGTGAAGTCGGTTTTGCAGCGATTCGTTTCTGTCACAAAATGTTGTAGCACAACATATTGACTTTTTATGACGTTATTTTAATTTAATATTGAAAATGCTACCAAGTAACCAGCTATAAATTTGTGACCAAATAATATTCCGTAAAATGTTGTTTCAGTGTGGTGAAAATATGGCAAATAAATCATTTGGCAAATGAAAATAGTTGAAAAGAGGCTTCGACCAATAGCAAAAAGTTATTTTGTAAATCGGCGAAAAAATTTTCGGTAAAATAATACATGATATTTCGATGGTCTAAAAATATGTAAAATAATGCATATAGCAAAAAAGACGTCCGTCAATCATCATCAGCATCATCATTTCAGCCGAAAGACGCCCACTGCTGGACATAGGCCTCCTCCAAAGGGGGTTTTGCCATAATCGCCACGCTTGGCAGACGGGTTGGCGATCGCAGTACGGTTGTTGCAAAAAGCACAGAGAACGCTGCTGCCCGTTCTCTGGCAAGTCCCTTAGTCGCCTCTTCCGACACCCACGGGAAGATATGGGATGGTGCTATTCTTAACGTCCGACACCATACAGATACGTCCGTCAATAGTTATCGGCAAAATTAAATTCGAACAAAAAATATAGAATACGTGATCGGTTCCCGTTTTTCATGTCTCGAGTACATTGGAACTGGAAAATTTTGTTTTGACTAAGCCCTTCCTTTTAACAATGCATGTACCTACGGTGATGATGTCACACTCTCTAAATATTTAAAAAGAAAAAACGTCGATCAACCAGTATAACATAGATAAGTACTTTCTATGAACATAGGTCGGAGAGGTTATATACATATCTAGTAGGTATCTGCGATGGTTACATAATAACCGTTGTCTGATGTCATCTAAAATAATTATGCTTGAATTACACAATTAATCAAACACCAGCGCGTGTAAGATTATCTCCTCGCGTCTGTAGAAGTTAGAAGTTGCTTAGCAGGAAGTTGTTAGAACTTAATTTATGATCTACCTAACCGTAGGCAATCAGAAAACCTGATTACTCCTAAAAAAAGGAGATTTTAACCTTTACACCCGATACAGGAAATAAAAATGTTGATTGATGGAAAGGGAAAGAAGACCAAGGAAACGATGGATGGACTGTATGAGGAATGATTTGAAAGAAAAAGGAATTAATAAACGCGTGACGGTGGTTGACAGAGAAAGAAAAAAACTTGTTGTGCTGACCAGTGGCGGATTTACCAGCAGGCTGAGTAGGCTGGAGCCTAAGGCGGGAGATTTTTGGGGCGGCAAGTTTGGGGAACGAATTTCTTTTTTTTTTTGTTGCTGTCTCGTTGAAATCAAAAATATTTCTGCATGGCGGTTTTCTGGTAAAAGTCTGCAATAAATTTTGCGGCTGACTTTCACCTCTCACTTGTCATTGTACATTCGGTGTAGCAAAGTTCCATATTCTATACTAAAACAGCTAGTTCGCCGCCAGTAATCGGCAAGGGCGGCCAAAACTTACCAGCCTATACCTTGAAAATTTGTACTTTCGCCACTGGTGCCGACCCCAAGTAACACGGGACAAGGATAGGAAGATGATGATGACATGATACAGCAATTCATATTTCTGATCACAAATGAAATCACCATTATGAGAAACGGAGCCAATGAAGTGACAGAAAAAGGAGAGAGAATTAGTGAAAGTGACCGAAGACTGAACAAATAAAAGACAGAGAAAATTGCTCACTTATAAGCAGAGGTCGGAATTAGGTAGAGTTATTTTTGTACTTGCATTGAAATGTTGATATTAATATGGATCTTCCCTTGCGTGTGCGCATTGGAATTTTGCAACTTCGGACATCCGATGTCGGATGGTTTAAATTGTGTAAAAGTAAATAACTTTTTATTTGATAAATCACGGGCTTTTTCTGCTCTTTTAAATTAATCTCGGGATTTGAGGCATATCCACTTTATTCTTTCGCTGTATGAAATCATTGTAAGTACAACTATAACTCTACCTAATTCCGACCTCTGCTTATAAGTAACACCATATACTTACATAGTACAATATGCCATCGAAAACCCTATCAACAGAAGCAGCCTAGGCTTCATACTGTCAGGCCTCTTTCTTGGAGTGAGGAGTAAGTCCACGATAACAGTTACCATGGAGATCGTATGCAAGGAGTGCTGCGCCCAGTTTGGAAGGTATTCGAACACCCGAGGTGGCGCAATGATGCTGGGGTGGAGCTTGAACACTACCCAGAATGTGACGTCGGCGAACTGGAAATGAAAATTAATTTCTGTAGGAAACGAGCTATTGTTGAAATGTTTTGTGTAAGATAATCTTGACCACAAACACGCAGCGTTTATTTTAATTAGTGTTATGACTTTTCCACTTGTTTTTACTTTTGTTGTAAAAACCAAAACATACATTTTGAACATTTTAAATTAAAAATTAAAAAAATATGTAGCTCTACTATGGATATGAAAGAAGAAGAATTCCAATTTTTTACATTAAATCGTAACCGGTATAAACTAGGAAGGAATATCTACGTGTTTCTTATTCTAGTGACTAACAGAAGTGAAGAAGATCCATGAATTAATCGAATGTCTCTTACACCGCTAGTTTTACAAAGCAACTGCGACTACATAAACACACACTTAAACTATGGAAATACAGTATAGTATAGTATATAGTTTAGCATATAATATGAGTTTGGCATACTTTTGTCAAAACCTAATAAAGATTTCTGTCTATAGAAATATTAAACGGGCCTATGTGCGTTTTTCGAGTTGACAGGTAATTTTATGAGTTGAAACAATGTGATGCACAGTGGAAAAATTTGACAATAAACTTCTATTATATCATTTAATTATATCCTATCCTATGTATGGTGTCGGACGTAAAGAATAGCACCATCCCATATCTTCCCGTGGGTGTTGTAAGAGGCGACTAAGGGACTTGCCAGAGAATGGGCAGCAGCGTTCTCTGTACTTTTGTAACAACCGTACTGCGATCGCGAACCCGCCTGTCAAGCGTGGCAATTATGGCAAAACCCCCCAAAACGTCAATGTGGCGACACTTGCGGGAGGCCTATGTCCAGCAGTGGACATCTTTTGGGCTGAAATGATGATATCATTTAAATAGATTATTGGAAAATCGGTCCAATAAATGAAAATCGATAAACTATCCTACAATGATTGAGACACAACAAAAATGTTGATTCGGAATATTTTCGATTTTGACACAAGAATGGTACCTGACAAGCTGGCTTATGACCATAGATTGGAGTAGGTAGATTGAAATGGGGTCATTAATCCGAAACGTTTATATAAATATGGACATTCCTCTGGAATTGGTTGATTTGATTGAAATTTAAGTGCAACAATTTATAAGAAGTTGTGGCCATAAAAAGGCTAAAAATAAAAATAAAATATTAATGCTTCTATCGGAATTCGATTGTTTTTATTATTAAACAGATAAACAGTAAATTTATTTAGTTTTGATACCTTTCTTTAAATTTTGAATTGAGTAGTAATAATATAACTACCAACATTAACAATATTTAATTGAATCCGGAATTACTTTCCGGAAAAAGGGCTTATCCATGTTATTCTTTCTGTGTGCATTTATGATACAGGTACCAAAAATCAATCTACCTACTCGTATATATGCTCATAACACTAGGCAGACCGATTTGTTACTAAGTAGTAACAAGTTTGGCACAACATTGGATTAAGATTTTTTTCGTCTTGTCCCGTCTATCGCTCGTAAATACCTATTTGAACGTTCTTGACTGTTCTTAATTCACTAAGCTTTAGTCAATACAAAAAGAGATTGGGTGTTAGCCCGAGACCTTACTGCAAAACGTATATAGAACCTTCTTACAGCGATATGAGAGTGCCCTGATTCGTTTCAAGGGGGCATAGTTATTAGTTCTGTAGATTAAGTTCATTAGGGTCGCTGGTTCATTACGTGCCACTTTAAAGCAATAAATGTTAGTGACTTTGTGTCTTTTTTGAGAGTAAATAAATCTTAAAACAAGGTATATTACAGGTAGGGATACCATTTAAAAATTTGAATATTGCTGACAAAATGTGGGTTTGCAAAAAAATGGACTTTTACTTTTATTCTTTGTTTTAGTACCTACATGCTCGTTAATCTATCATCAATGTCCAAAAAAGTCCTCTTTGGTCGGAAAGGCCGAGCAATTGACCAAACCGGACAAAGTCAGAACGAGAGCCGAAAAGCTGGACATGTCCGGATAAATCCATCTGGTTGGTGAACCCTAGCAACGGTATCAAACGACAAGACCTTACAAATAAGGATTGACATAATCCATTACGAATGCAACTCACAGTCGTGGTCGGCATCAAGATGGAGGTCATGATGACGTCTCGGAGTAACCTTAGAGGTTCCACGTAAGAATGCTCTTCATCTCGCTTTTCACACCAGTCGCAGTATAGGCAGAGGGGCAGGTACCCCAGTGAAATTATCTGAAATTGAAACAAAATATTGATTACCTATAAAAGAGGGAAAAAGAGAATTTCCTAGTTCTCGAAGGATAACTTCAAATAAAGTTTTTGTTGTCTTGTTATCTAAGCTGGTAACACCCGGCTGTCGGCAACTACAAAAACAATGTGATAGCACGAAAAGCAATAAAAATTAAAATATTTGGCGTGCAATAACCCTTCTATAAATCACCCAATTACGTATTTGCCAATGATACACAACATTTTGATTGACTTTAATTTTATTTACAATAATGCCAATGTGCCCACACGTAGTGTAAATAAAGTTAGACTTATTAACCCGGCTTTTTTTGACAAAACGAATAATCCAAACAGACTGTTGACATTATTTCAGGGTAAGGAGATCTTCTTCTTTTAAACTAAATAATTATGTCTGATCAGACATGTTTAGTTTAAAAACTTGAATAAACATCATTGAAAGACTGTCTTCAATCCAATAGTTTACGAAGATCCATGTTAGTAACATCATTGAACTTACAGCATAAATCAAACATATTTACATTGAACCAGCACGTTATGAGTTTCCACCGGACATGACCGTAGTCCCTGACAAGAGGATCCTCGTCTCCTGTCACATCAATCCTCAGGGTCACCACAGCCGTCACCACCAGATGGATAAACGCCAAACAGTTCCACACCAACCTAATATTAAGCAACGAGTACCCATTAATCTTCACAGATTTGGTCTTTATTGCCTGACTAGGCATTTTCACTGTCAAGGGTATCAAGTTTTTTTTTTATATAATGAATGAATTTTTACGATACTTTGAATATTTATTAGACTTTTGCAACACGTCTCGTTATTGAGCGCGTTTTATATATACTGACGCCATATTCGACTTTCAATTACAACGAGTATTTATGGTTTAATACATATCAATAGTAATTATGTTGTAATACAACTGTGATATGAAATTAGATAATTGTTTAGTGTTGAACTTTGCTTGTGTTTCTTTTAACATTTGACTATCTTTTATCTTGTTATTTTGTTCTATGAATAGATTGTAGTCTCTATTTGGCAAGCGCTACTGATTAGTATGAGGTCTTCGGTTCGATTGCCGGCCAGGCAAAGTGTTACTAAGATTATTTTTCTGCATTTGTATTTCGTAAGCAGCCTAAAGTTGTGATTTGTGCTCAGTTGATGGCAACCACAGACATAATTGTACCTAGATAGCGCAAGAGCACCTACTTCGCGTGCCCGGCTCATGCATATTATGCTAAAAATGGCTACTGTCGCAGAAAGCTAATTTATTTGAAACAACAACGCTACAATTCAAGAACTTAATTCTAGACAGTTAAAGAACAAAATCGTAATCTATTTTGTTTAGTAACTTGTTTGTCTAAGTAACTAAATAGTGCCTATGTCGTCATAGTAGATAGTCAAAAAATCCCAGGCTTGGAATTTCTACGGATCCTGAAACTTACGTCATCTAGGTATATCTATATCTGTGATGGTAACATGGTCGCCTCCTATTTCTTAAGGATTTTGCCGTAGCTGCCAGAATGAAGACGGGTGAACTGGAGGCCTACCGTGACATTAACAACAAACATTATTGTTTTACTCCTTTTCCAGTGTGGGAAAGAGATGGCGCTAGACATCCTGTATAGCTCGGTCTCTTTTCCATGCTGGAATAAGAGTAAAACAATACTGCTTTAAGACGTCATGGTAGGCCAGCTGTGCTGTAAACACGACTCCGCTTAACTTACCACTTCGGTGAAATAGAGGTGTAATGTTAAGTTTATGTGTACCTAGGTATTTTTGCTGAGGCAAGAATCTTGTGAATCTGGTTGATACAGAAGGTGGTGAGCTAGGGCACGGTACACGTTGTTCCTGTCTCTGGTTCCCTATTAAACACCTTCACAAAAAAGATTTAAAAGATAGAGCGGACATTGGGAATATTTACAAACCAACATTTTGATCCCGAATGTTTTCGATTGTGACACACGAATGCTACCTGACAAGTGGGCGTATGACACTGGACAGACCGATTTTTTTACTAAGTAGTAAAAACTTTGACACAACATTGGATTACGATTTTGTTCGTCTTGTCCCGTCAATCGCTCGTTAATATTTGTATGTCTTATTTAGACCTTCACCTAGCCAATGATGCTTTACCACCTCGCTGTGGACGAAGATAATTCCAAACATTAAAAAAAAAATAGTTTCGAAATGACAAAATTATCCTTTGACAGGCAAAGTCAGAACGTTTCCGAGAAGAGGCAGATGAATTTGTTTTTATTTCAACACAGGCGGGCACTTCAACCCCAGCCAAGCCTCGAAGAGTGACAATCGTTTTCAAAGCGTTTAGTTCTTCGACATACAACGAATTTCGAAAGGACAGACAAAATGTTTTCGGTAGCTTACGTCAATCCAATACATTTTTGACGAAAAGTCATCATTCGTTATCGCTGATATTTATTAGTAGAATAGAATCGTTTTTAATGTAGTAAAACGATTGAATGTGAACTTGTACCAAAAAATCGCAATTGTAAACTATAGCTATCGCTACCAATATTGACTAGGTATGTGTACGAGTATAAAGTAACTTTGACTAGATCTTCGGGGGTTATTACTCACGTGGACGTTTATTCAGACATAGTAGATAGTAATATTTAATCATTATTGTTATTATTTTATTTGTTAATTTTTTTATTACATGCATATATTGTTATTATAGATTTGTAGTAATAAACGAAGAGGACGAAGGAGACGGGACGGAGTCTTATCAATCAAAAGACTACAAATTTGTGAAAGAAAGGACTTTTACATCAGTTGTATACTTTTGACTGTGTTTAAATCTTATCATATAATTGCGACCATTAAAACAGAAACTCTGTCTGAATTGATAAATTAAATTAATTAATTCGATTAAATTATTCGTTCGTTTTTGGCCATTGATGCTTACAGTTAATGCATATGTTTGTGAGTTTTATGCAGTGTTTGATAACATACTTAAGGGGTGAAAGTATGCCTTAACAACGCGCCGATGGGCAAACTGAGAACCTGGGAACCTTCTAGTTACGGAGATATTGGACGTCAATTTCATAAGTTTTTTGTGTTTAATAGAAATTTTTAATGTTATAACCAGATTTCCGAATTAGGTAGAGTTAACTTACATTGATTTCATACAACAAAAGAATAAAGTGGATTTACCTCAAACCCCGAGATTAATTTTAAAGAGTAGAAAAATCCCGTGATTCATTAAATAAAAAAGTTATTTACTTTTACACAATTTAAACCATCCGACATCGGATGTCCGAAGTTGCAAAATTCAAATGCGCACATGCAAGGGAAGATTTATATTAATATCAACATTTCCATGCAAGTACAAAAATAACTTTACCTAATTCTGACCTCTGGTTATAACTTTACTTTAAATACCTCTCAGACCCCTGTATATTCAATGCATCCACATTATATTAATGACCCACCCCATTTGTTTAAAAACCAACCACAAATGGTGTTGTTTGCTGACGACACTTCTTTAATATTTAGAATAAACAGACGTGCCACAAACCTCAACGACATAAATAACGCTCTAATGCAGGTCCATAACTGGTTTACCGCTAATAAATTTGTATTAAATGGGAAAAAGCTAAGTTCATAAGATTTACTCTACCAAATGTCAAATGTAGTGATTGTGACATAGTATTAAATCAAGAGAAACTTGAATTTGTCGATAAAACTGTTTTCTTGGGGATCACGCTCGACTCAAGGCTATAATGGGGTTCTCATTAAACATCTCTTGCAGGACGGCTGAGTTCAGCATATGCTGTCAGGAAAATCCGTCAATTTACTGATGTAAATACCGCGAGGCTAGTGTATTTTAGTTATTTTCATAGCATTATGTCATACGGTATTTTACTATGGGGACGGGCTGCAGACATCGAGTCTATATTTATTCTGCAGAAAAGAGCTATCAGAGCCATATATAATCTACGTAGGCGCAATTCTCTAAGAGAACTGTTTAACTGTTTAATATCATGACGGTACCTTGTCAATACATCTATGAAAATATCATGTACGTTAGGAAAAATCTGTATTTATTTAGTTAAAGAAGTGACCGGCACCACTATAATACTAGAAACAGGGACCAACTAGTTCAGCCAGGTTTCAGGTTAGCTAAAGTAGACTCATCTTTCATGGGGTACTGTTTAAAATGTTACAATAAAAGACCTTCCCCCATTCTACAACTGAATGAAACGAAATTTAAATCTTGCATAAAGCGCATACTATGTAGGCAAGCATATTATAAGTTGGGGGATTACATTGATGATAAAAATACTTGGCTCAACGCTGGTCCTGCTCCACAACCATAGGGGCTATCAAATTACCATATGAAGTTATTGTGGAAGCTGCAGAAGATTGTATAAATATCTTTGCTTTGTATAGATTCAATCTCTTAGTATTATATCATTGCATAGCACATGTGTGAAAACTATGTACTGTAAAGCCACCATTTACTGATTATCTACATATTTCATTGACGCGAATTTACCCTGGCGGTTGAGTAAATGTCATGCTCACTTAAATGTTACGCTGATGGTGGCGGGTGTGTCGGGTCATTTAGTTCCCTTCAATATGGTTGAGTTGAATGATGGCTGATACATGCGTCATGTTCGTGAACGGGCGCTGTCAGTTGTGACTAGTTATCTCTTAGCTGCCACGGTTTATTTTCATTATTTTATTTCAAAACTTTATTTTCGAATTATTGATTTCATCTTTTACTCTGGACGCTCTTAACTTGCCCGTATTTCTACATCGTTCTCACATACTAGTAATTCTCAACACGAATGATGAAACCAAGATTTTGTAACATATTTTGATTTAAAAGAGTTTCCATGGAGTTTCTTGCCCATTCTTCTCCATAGAGATCTACGCTTTGGAATGGGCAACTACAGTATTTTCACAAGTTATTATGTCTTGTGACTGGGACTGAACCTCGCTTTTTTGTGTTTTGACTTTCAAAAGTGCCTGTAATGGTCTAATTGAAATAAATGCTTTGAGTTTGAGTTGAGTTTGAATGTTTTGAGTGCGCTACATTGAGTTTTACCGTAAACCGTGATTTATCACCCAAAAAGAAAGTCGTTTCCCAGCAATAATATTTGCGTAGGTACAGGTAGAGTTATTTAGATCCAAAGGGTCCGTTTACACTTTGTTTATTTTGATCTTAGTTATCGTTAGAATTTTGCGTTAAAACGTTACTTCGATACCAACAAAGTTAAGGTATTCCTAAACACCAGGCGCAGCTTGATATGAGGTTTAGAACGATTCCGAATCGAATATATGCACAAAAAATAACGCAGCTTGTATACAATCTTTATACTACTTCAGCGCTTATTCATAGTGCTTTTACTTTTAAAGAACTTTGAATATATGTTATTCTTTACTTATCCAACTCAAAAGACAAAACAGTTTGGCGCCTAGTCATATAATGGAAGCATTGAGAGTAAAACGCCTGAATTATTTACATAAGCAATGTTCCACAATGTTAAATTGCTCTATAATTTGTTGTTTTTTTTTTAACTTAGTTCTCAATGTTTTGCTAAAATTGAATTACTGTTACGAAACCTTATGCAATGAGTGTTTAGTATTTCTTCATCATCAAATAAAAGTCAAATAAAAAAAAATATTATTGTTTGGAGAAAAGCTTTTATTACCCTTTTTATCTACCGATACCTTCAATGACACAATTCATTTGTAGGTACGATTTAACCAACTTATCTGTGCATGCGGGAAAACACAGAACTAAAATAAATGTACCAATTTAGACATACGTGGGACACTCAGAAAGTTTTGCGAAACTAAAAAAAATTGTTCTATACGTACATATATTTTTATTAAATCTTTTCAAAGTACTTTCCACCAGCCTCTATACAAAGATTCATGCGCCTAAACCAGTTTTCAAAACACTTTTTCCAGTCCGCCGCAGACACCTCGTTTACAGCCTGCTCGAACCCAGCCAGCGCATCTTCCGGCGACGAAAATTGTATCCCTTTGAGCTGATTTTTTATTTTTGGGAATAAAAAGAAGTCACACGGTGCTAGATCAGGGCTGTAAGGAGGGTGACCCAGGAGTTTGACTGGCGTGCTGTCCAGGAAGTCCCTCGTTTTGAGTGCGGTGTGCGCAGGTGCATTGTCGTGGTGGAGCAGTAGCCCGCGGAGCCCTGTGTTTGGTCGCTTGTTGCTTATAACAGAGAAAACTTCTGGCAAACATTTGGAAGTATACCATTCGGCATTAATGCTTCTTTGATCCCGTAAGGGAATTGATACCAAGTGGCCAGTCAAATTAAAAAAGCTAGCGATCAAAATCTTACCCCCGCTTCTAGATCGCTTCACTTTGGTAGGCGTTGGCTCATTTTGAAACACCCAAACAGTCGACTGGCGCTTGGTTTCTGGGTCGTATTGATAAATCCAGGACTCATCACCTGTAACGATGTCGTAAACACGCCGAGACGAGCCTGCTTCAAATTTGTTAAGCATATCACGGCACCATTCCACCCGGGCCTGCTTCTGAGCATCGGTGAGGTTGTGCGGCACCCAGCGTGATACTATCCTCCTCACGCGAAGATGGCTGTGTAGAATCTCGTGAACGCTTCCCGATCCAATCTTCAATATGTGTTGAATCTCCTGATATGTAATTCGCCTATTGTCTTGGATTAAATTTTTCACTGCTAGCACGTTTTCTTCGGTAACAGCCGTCAAAGGGCGACCGCTTCTTTCGTCATCCCCCAAAGTTGGTCGACCGCGCTTGAATTCGTTATACCAACGATACACGGTTGCCTTGGAAGGGCCTTCATCCATGAATGCCATTTGAAGTCTATCGTACGATTCATCCGGTTTCAGGCGACACTTGAAATCGTATAAAATCATAGCTCTAAAATGTTCCCGGCGCAGATCCATATTTCAGTGAGACACAATACTTTGAATTAACTCGCAAAAAATGTGGAGGGAAATTTTGAAATTGGAACTTACTTATTTTTACTTATAAATAATCATATTTTCGAAAAACATAATAACTGGCCAGTCTCCCATATATAAAAACTTTTTTTCGCAATACTTTCTGAGGGGCCTGGTATTGCGGCATTTGTTCTTGACAAGCAGCGCTACTTTGAACTGCACACTTAAAGTGGTGATACTGTAATAATAAGTACTGAGGGTTATTTAATTAGGTCAGTAACCTATTTAAGACTGTAGGTACCAAACATTCTGATAACATTAATTTCAAATGTTACTCATATCTTAGGCCATTCACCTCTTTATTTCGTGAATTTCGTCTCTTCAAATAAGGAAGTTAGGATTTATTTGTTTACTAAATTCTTAGAATATTCGTCAATATGTTGTTAACATGTTGTTGTTGTCAACATGTTGTTGTTGTCAACATGTTAATCATGTTTATTGCCATGTACAAAAAAATATTTGTTGCAATTTTGCCAGAAGAAAAGACAAGACTAGTTAGCCTAAAGACTCCGTTTTGAACACTGTCCATCGGCAAAGTTTGCGTTCTTGATGTAAAAAGTCCAATCAACAAATTGTATTGTTTGTAACAAAGTTGAGGACCTACAGTTTGCAAAGTTCTCATACTACTAGTAGGAGAACTTGGTTACTTATCTCCTTTGCAAGCCGTATAACATTTGCTGATGGATTGTGTTAAAAATAAGAAAGAGAGAGAAGAATTGCTAAGAGAGCATAAATTGAACAGATTCGATATAGGTTTAATTCAGACGATTTTGTCACGCCCTAAATCAGATGTAGCAAAACAATTGTGTATAGTTTGGCAGTTGTGAACATCTTAGATTTTTTTATTTTATTTCTCCATTTAGTACGACTAACCTATACTAAATGAATAAATAAAATAAAATAAAGTTTAGTGTAGTGTAATTATGTGTATAATATATTGTTTGAAGATACAATGGGTTTGGCGTATCCGTGTAGATAAAAACCCCAAAAGCAGAATAAAATAAAAACGAAAGACTACCACCTTAAAGGATGAAAAATCCCGCCCTCAGTTACCTTGCCTTTTCCCAAGTAAGTACATTATTTTTAAGTGGGTTTTCCATCATGAGTTTCTCAGTAGCAGCCACGGAGTCTGGATTTGTGCGCGGTTGATGGCAATAGGCTCGCCCCCTGTTACATGGGGCTCAAACATAACTTGGAAAATGTGGGTGTACTATATTATTATCCGGGATAACCGGATGCAACTGAATATAAGTACCTATACGTGCACCCTTAAAAAGTTACTGGGTAACCCAGTCTTTTCAATGGCCCTTGGGAAGGATGTACTAGATGAAGATGAATAATCAATCACGAATGGGTTAAAACATGTCTTATTCCTCTGAATAGGATTTGGTGTACTGTTAGCTAGTACATACCTACTTTCTATTCAGGTCCATTGCAAGTAAATTATTTACAGAGTTAGAAATAGTTTCGGGTAAGTCCCGGATCGAATGAAATCGGGCTAAACTTCCCGACCCGATACCGGTACAAGATAATTCACTTATCGAGCATGGTTTTAATGGGATCCCTTCTTTTCGCATAATGTTCTTTGTCCTAATATACTTCGGCATAACGATTTTGGCACAATTTGTTTTGGCATTATAATACATCGGCATAATTTTTTTAGGCATACATTTTATGTTGGCATAATCATCTTAATGACTTATTTGTTTTGGCATAATTTTGATTCGCATAACGTTTGTAGGCCTAATGACTATTAGCATAATAATATTTAGGCATACAATTAACATAAATAACAAAAACAATTTTCATGCAAATGATTTATTATACATAACATTATGTAACTTAAACGATTTTTTAATCGCGAGATAACTTTTATCTGAAGAATATATTAGATGTTCTGAGACTTGGGGTAAAAATGGTGGTCGTGAACTTGTAGTGCGCCCCCCATACATAATTCTAATCAAACCAATTTGCTATAGTTTCTGTAACAATAAAATAATATTGTTGGTTAAAAATTTAAAGTTAGTGACAGAACCGAATTGCTGCAAAACCGAAACCACGTAGTCTTGTTTGTCCTACCCCTAGAGTGTAATTTAAAATCGCGTAGGCGCGTAGGGGCGAGGCGGCCCGCGGGCTGAGGAGCAGGCGGCTGCGAGCGAGCCGCCGCGGCTGAGGCTGGCCAGCGAAGCCGGCCAACAAGCCGAAGTTGCGGTGGTGAGCGAAAGCCGTCTGCGAAGATTAGCACGCGTGGGGCCGCCGGAGGCCCACAGCGCCGGAGCCGTGACAGAAACCCTGCCTGCTGCATGTTGCATGCTTGCTTGCATGCTGCATGCTTTTTTGTTTGCTGCATGCTTGCTTAAATAAATTTATGCTTTAGGATATTATGCTTAAAAAAGTTATGCTTTAGAACTTTATGCTTAATAAATTTATGCTTTAGAATATTATGCTTAATCATTATTATGGTTAGAGAAATTATGCTTAAAAAATTATGCTTAACCTGTTATGCGTAATTATATTATGCGAAAATATAATTATGCCAAACAAAATTATGCTGAGTTATATTAGGCCTTAAAATTTTATGCAAATGGATAGGGAACCGGTTTTAATATTATATTTTATGATTTCATAAGTATGGGATTTTCTCGTAACGTTTTTCAAACTTTTGCCTTTCGCGATTAAATCCACAAAATATTCCAACTTTTTTTTTCCAATCAAAATGGCGATGGATTGACAATTCCAGACAGCTACCATAACAGGAAGTTCTCTTCTTCATACGAGTACATCATAACATAATAACTGGTAAAAACAAACATGGCCCCAGTATTTACCCGCTACACAACACGCTCCAACCCAATCACAGAATCAACTTATTATTTACTAACAATTAATTAAACCACTATTGTGTTTAACGTGACATTGTTTTCACAAACCCGACTGCCACGCGCCCCGTGATAGCTGACTGCATCACACCGAACCAAACGGGTGATAACCCGTTAACACCCGTTATCACCCGTTTAATCCCAACAGATAGTGTTTTGATCACTGCTCCATATAATGCTGCTAAACTAAACCTAGACCAAGTGAATCACGCGATTTGGTATAAGTAATTAAATTATTTTTTGGAATACATACCAAACAATTAATCTAAAGTAAGGCTTCAGTGTTAATTTAAATGTTATTGTTCCCTTATTGTATGAAAACAACAGCTGCCGAGTTGATGACGATCATCAACTCGGCCAATACAAATATGGGCCTTAACTGTTTACTATTTGGCACAAACCTTAAACATTTATTATGAACTTTGCTTAAACCCAAAAGGACGCGCTTCGAAAGGACAAGGTTCTCAAATACCTGAAGGCACGTCTTTCAACAGATTTGACAAAATTTTTGAAAGATTAATTCAATCTAATTGGAATATTAACTATCGAAGTTGCCGATAGACTGCCAGATTTGCCAAACATCGCGCTAATTTGATTTGATTTCAATTTGACTTTAGTGCTAATATTTTGACTGCAAGGTTGGGGCAGTGCCTAACCGATCGCTGCGTATCGCAGGTTCGATTTCCGAACGGAACAAATATTTTTTTTTATTACCAATTAGCTGGGAAGACGTAGAAGACCCTGACCTGCGGTTTACTCATGAGAGGATGGAGCAGCCATGTTTACCCATTCGTTTTTCTTTCAAGAGCCCGCACCGCGCACGCACTAAAAGCACCCTAATCCATCATTAGCAAAGGGTCATCAAAGCTGCATTAACGATACATATAATAATAAGCCTTTTTATTTCCTATAAACCGAAGCTCTCACTTGGCAGTTGGATCAAAAGCTAGATTCAGAAGGCAGTACTCCTCGATACGGCCCGCATTGTGAGGAGATTCCTGTCTCTGCAGCCCTAACCACCGGTAGCTTGGACCCTGCTCCCGATACCGGCGGAAACCTGTTTTTTTATATTTTTTATAAGAAATATGTAAAAATATAATAATAATAATAAGACTTTTTATTTCCTATAAAACTTAAGAAATATTTACATACTACATATTCTTATTCTAATGTTAGTAAGTGACTTAAATGTTAGTTTTATAATTATACTAGCTGCCCGGACAGACTTCGTTCTGTCAAAAGTTAAAGCAATGCACTTTTCCTACCTACCTACCCTACCCAACCCTACCCACCTACCCTACCCAACCCTACCTACCCTACTCTACCTACCTACTACCTACCTACTCTACCCTACTCTACTCTACCCTACTCTACCCTACTCTACCCTACTCTACCCTACTCTACCCTACTCTACCCTACTCTACCCTACTCTACCCTACTCTACCCTACTCTACCCTACTCTACCCTACTAACTCCACGCTCAACTATCTCCCGGTAAGCTATGTTCTCCTAGTACCTCAATCCCGACCATGCGCCGACGACACGCACGCCAAGAACATAACGCGCACGGAGCATCAATCACCAACTCCACGCTCAACTATCACCTGGTAAGCTATGTTCTCCTAGTACCTCAATCCCGATCACGCGCCCCAGACACGCTCGCCAAGAACATAATATATCTCCCGGTAAGCTATGTTCTCCTAGTACCTCAATCCCGACCACGCCTCCCCTGAAGCGCGTGGCGCTCGCCAAGAACATGATAATAACAAACTGCGCCCTGCGGTTTCACCCGCGCTGACCGTGATAAAAAGTATCCTATGTCCTTCTCCTGGCTCTAAACTACCTCCCTGCCAATTTTCACCCAAATCGGTTCAGCCGTTCTTGAGTTATAAGCGAAGTAACTAAAACGACTTTCTTTTATATATATAGATAATTATTCCTTTATTCATTTTATCACATATAATTTACATTTTTAAATATTTTTACAAAATTGAATAAAAAAACATTTAAAAATATAAAAAATAGTAGCCCACCAGCATCGGGAACAGGGTCCGGGCTACCGGTGGTCAGGGCTCTTGAGAGAGGAACCTCCTGACAATACGTGCCGTGTCCAGAAGTACTGCTTTCTGAATCAAGCCCTTGATCCAGCTGCCAAGCGAAAGCCTACTAAGATGTTGGTCGAGGCTTTTGGCAATTAAGCCATTGGCCGACACGACTATCGGCACAATGACTGCTGTATTCACATCCCACATGTCGACAACCTCGCGAGCCAGATCTAGATATTTGAATTGCTTATCTTTCTCTGCTTTCACGAGGTTCTCGTCATGTGGAACCGTTATATCAACAATCATTGCGCGACGCTCCAATCGATCTATCACCACAATGTCAGGCTTATTGGCAACAATAGTCCTGTCAGTGACGATAGGTCGATCCCAATACAACGTGATATTACCATTATCGAGAACTGGGTCGGGCGCATACTTATAGTATGGCACTTCTGATTCCACAAGGTTGTATTTCAAAGCAAGTTGCTGGTGGATAATCCTGGCAACAAGGTTGTGTCTATGCAAGTACTCTCCGTTAGCCAGACGAGAACAACCAGAAATAATATGTCTGATGGACTCACCCGGACGGTGGCATGCCCGACACACGTCCACCGTCCCGTCCTTCATAATATGTTTCCGGTAGTTATTCGTCAGCATAACTTCGTCCATTATTGCACAGACAAAACCTTCAGTTTCCCCGAAGAGGTCACCGAAACGCAGCCAGGATACAGACGCTAAGAAGTCTACATCGGGCCCGTGTAAGGCCTGGTAAAAGCGTCCGTGAAGCACCTTGCTCTGCCATATCTCCTTGCGGTCATTAGTGTCTAATACTACAGGCTTGCGCCAGTTCTCGTTAGCCAAGAAGAGCGGGGTAAGGCCCTTGTCGACTGAGACCACATCTCGGTGCATCCCCACGTCGACTGTTAAGAAGTATTCCCTGAGACTGCATACCTCACGGTTGTGCAGGGTCTTAGCATTTAAGAAGCCACGACCACCACACTTCCGCGGGATATACAGTCTCATCACCGACGACCTTGGGTGATGCATCCGATTTGCGGTCAGCAGTACGCGGACCCTCCTATCCAGGGCATCAAGTTCCGTCTGAGTCCATTTGAGTATGCCGAAAGAATACATCAAAACCGGCATGACCCAACCGTTGAAGGCGCGCACCTTGTTTCCGCCTGACAAAAGACTGCTTAGCACCTTATTCAGGCGGCCAAAGAAACGTTCCCTCAACGATTGTTTCATGTCAGCAGTATTGATGCCTAATGCTTCCGACATACCCAAATACTTGTAGGTTTCTGTTGAGGAGAGGGATCTAAGGTGTACGGAATCCGAGAGTTGAGTTCCCACGGATTCCGTAATCTCCCCTCGCTTCACATGCATGACTGCACATTTGTCCACACCAAATTCCATCCTGATGGCGCTACTGAAAGTTTCAGTTACCTTCAGTAGCTTCATCAGTTGCAAATTGTTGGGGGCAAAGATTTTCAGATCATCCATGTAAAGAAGGTGAGATATGACCTGACCACCTCTCCTCAACCGATAGCCTAGACCTGAACCTTCCAGCAGTGTGCTAAGAGGGTTCAAGGCTAGACAAAACCACAATGGACTCAGACTATCACCCTGAAATATACCACGCTCAATCCTTATTGGTTCGCTGTTCCCCTGCATTTGTCGACATCCTGGATAGCGAAGGACCGTCCTCCATTGCCCCATACACGACTCAAGAAAGGCGCGTAGAGTTGCATCTATCTTGTACAACTCCAGCACCCTCATGAGCCATGTATGCGGAACTGAGTCGTAGGCCTTCTTATAATCTATCCAACATGTAGACAGATGCCTTCGGGAGCGGCGAACCTGTTGGCTAATGGCCATATCAATGAGGAGCAGCTCCTTAGTACCACGGGACCCGTTCCTACATCCATTCTGAGAGGGAGAGATGATGGAATTACTCTCAATATGTTGGTTAATTTTAGCTCTCAAAATGGATGTAAGAACTTTATAGACCGTTGGTAAGCAAGTAATAGGTCTATAATTTTTGGGCTCCGCAGTACTACCTGATTTATGGAGCAGGTGGGTAATGCCTGTCGTCAGGAACTGGGGCAGCGACCCTGACTCTAAGGCTGATTGAAACTGGGACGCCAAGCGAGCGTGCGATCTTTGGAACCATTTGATCCAGAAGTTGTGCAGTCCATCCGGCCCTGGAGATTTCCAGTTTGGTAACGGACGGACTGCACGAGCTACGTCTTGGGGGCTGATGATAGATAATTATTTATTGTTATAGGAACCCCTTGATAGGGTATAGGCCTCCTCCAATTTCTTCCATTTCTCCCTGTCTTGCGCTGTTCTAGACCAGTTTTTCCCCGCTACCGATATGATGTCGTCCACCCATCGTTTTTCCCTTCTGCCTACTTTCCTCTTTCCTTGAGGACCGGTCCATTTAGTACACTTGAGAGTCCACCTCTGGTCGGTGTATCTTGCTACATGGCCGGCCCAGTTCTATTTTAGTTTTAGTGCCTGATGTATAAGCGCATCTGTGAGTTTTGTCTTTTTTCTTATTTCTTGACTTCTTATTTTGTGAATTTTCCTTAGGTTTAAAATACTTCTTTCCATTGCTCGTTGACAAGTATTTATTTTGTTACGGATCTTGTTTGTAAAGGTCCAAGTTGGGGAGCCATAGGTCAGGCAAGGAAGAATGCAAGTGTCCATTACAGTCTTTTTCATATCTAGGTCGTAGTTACCTTTCAGTATTTCCTTGTGCGCCCAGTATTTGTTCCAGCTGCATGTGATACATATTAACGAATCGATACATATCGTTTGTTTATAATTATCTTAATGATCTATCATGCAGCTAGAGATATTTGTGCTCGTGATACGAACGTCAATCAATATCGCCGTTTATATAATTAGAAGTATCAAGGCCTAGATTATCTCTCGTGGGGTTAGTATGCACGAGGTAGAGAGGTGGAGATAAAGAGGACAAAAGCTTTGTTTCAATTAACACGACATTTATATTTTAAATAAGCAATTTAAAAAGTGTCTGTTTGTAATTCCAAAATAACTGCATTTTACTGAAATCAGATGAAAGTATAAACTTGGAATACGGATTAAAACAACCAAGTTACGAGTTACGTAGGTACACCACGCACGTAAGCCATACTCACTGATAACGATGCATATGCGGAATACGGCTATCTCTTTATCTGTTCAATTGCCAATGTTCACGAGAGCGCAAGCTGCTTAGCATTATACCAGGAAATGATAGGCGGGTGAAGTTGACCTTTATGAGGCAAAACAAACTTATGTAACGGGTTTTCAAAATTCTCTATTATGTAATATCCTATCCTATAGGTACTATTAAATTATTTTTATATACTCGTACCTATATTTGTAATCACGATCTCGAAAATGGCTCTAACGATTTCCATGAAAGTTGTACGCTATGGAATAAAATTTTGGGGCAGCTCTGTGGAAAAAGAGCAGCCAAATGGAATTTGTGAAATGTAGTAATCAGACTACATTTCACAAATTTAAAAATATTAACTCTCCCTTGTGTATAATATGAAACTGTGATTTTCATGAAACCAAATCCAAACTTGTTTGAATTTTGCACTAGGGCCAGACACAAAGACAAGCTGCGCACCGTAGCCACTAAAATATAGTTTTTGTACCAAAGCATGTTTTGTATGGGCCCACGTATCTTTAATAATCTTCCACCGTTTCCCAGAACGATGAGCGATATAAATACCTTAAAAAAACTACACGAATTATTGATAAGTAAACGTTATTACTCTCTAAGAGAATTTATGAATGAATAATTTGTAATTTGCCGTTTATATTTTACTAATTTAATCATAATGTATTGCATGACATTTGGATGTATTCGTTTCTGACAACTACATATTTACCGAACTTGTGACATAAATTTTGTATGGGACATAGCAGACTTACCTGCATTTAACGCAATGGCTTACCTTATGAAGCTATGATCCACAATACATTATTTGAATTTGGAAACAGAAAAACATGCCTATGCCTCAGCTGCGTCTGTGGTAGCGAAATAACTGTGATGGTCTGACATTGTGTGTGTCTATAGGCTGACAGCGTGATTTCCTCTTAAAACCTACATATAAATAAAACTTTACCAGATTAGAAGATATGTACCGTTACCCACTTATCTACCTAGCCATCCACAAACATTAGGCAGACAGCTAAGCGCCTGTTTGTCTGCTCAGTCTAATCAGGCATTATCTACACGTGCTCGCCGTGTTGAGGCTGCTTAAACATGTTGTGTACCTGTTTCACTTAGAATGTTGGTTATCCATATGTAGTATAGTAGTGAGTATAATAAAAGGTTACTGTAGACATGGGTCGGATTAGGTAAAACCGATACCTAATCCACCTAATCCTAATATTTAAAAATACCTAATTCATTTACCTAATCCGAATATTTATTCAATATGGCCGCTGGCCTGTTACCGATATTATTTTTTTTTTTTTTTTTTTTTTTTTTTTTTTTATTTATTATAAGGACTTTTACACATTGTGCATACCAGTCCCATTATAACCTAACCACATCTGACTGCCAATAGCTTATACTAGAAATATAAATATAACAATTTACTTCGATGCTATTAATTCAAACAGACACTTTGCTACCTTAGAATTGGGTTGACTAAGAATCACATTGAATGTGCCAACATCCAGTCTGTTTAATTCAAAGGCATTTGCTAGACATGTTCTCCCAGACTCAAATCGGACACATTCCAGCAATAAATGATATACATCCTCACAGACGCCACAATCTTCACAGTTTGGTGAGTCAGTCTTCCTCATCATGAAATTAAATTTATTGCATGGTATGTGTCCAGATCTGAGTCTGTGAGCTGTAACAATCAGTTTCCTATTTAATTTAGTGTTTGCGCACCAGGGGGTATGAAAGGGCTGACACTGGATGGTTTTGTACCAAATTCCTTTTTCTAATGAGCGCTTATTAAAATACTCCTTCCAACTCTCAAAACATATTTGCTTGTATTTAGGCAAAAACTCTGAATAATCTGGTACAATATTAATTTGTTTACCAGAGGTAGCTGCATATTTAGCCAATGTGTCAGCCTCTTCATTACCCCTTAAGCCAGTATGGGAAGGGACCCATTGCAATTTCAGAAGTACACAGCGTTCTGTAAGTTCATCTATCTTACATAGGATAACATAAGCTATCGATGCACCTCTGCAACCAGAGGTGCATCGAGCTATGTGTTGTAGTGAGCTTTTTTTTTTTGATATTATGTATCGTATGCGGATTGGGTAAGAAATATTCGGATTAGGTAAATGGATCGTATGGACGTTCCGTTTCTGATATATTGTGGAACGGTGGATTATATTTCGTTTTTTATCGTCAAACGGTACTTAAAATCAACGTGAATACTTTGGTATTTAACTTCTAAAAAAGTGATCAAAATTACGCTTCATACTTAAAGAGTGCGCCTACACAATGTGTTAATGATGGTGCAGCGTTTCGTTACGACATACATCGCTAGAGCACTAACTAGTCCAGTAGTATTCTACATAGACGGCGCTGGCGGCAGTGCCAATTAAACTTGAAACTTAAACCCCACATTTTAAGGTACAGAACTACGGAATATCTCCTGTGTACCTAGAGTGTGGACGAATATTTTGTGCCATACCTAATCCTCGACGCTTTGGATTAGGTACGGATTCGCATCGAAAAATACCTAATCCAATATTTATGCCTCATGTCTAGGTTACTGTACTAAAGATTGTGAGCTCTTGAACGAAGTTACTTTATAGCCATTTTATAATAATAGGCAATTGGCGGCAAACGGTTTGTCAAGAGTTTAGTTTGAGGCCCACAGTCGAAAATCCAACAAGCAAGTTTAACCAACAAGCAAGCTTATTAATATCATCATCATCATTTCAGCCCAAAAGACGTCCTAGCTGGACATTGGCCTACCCCAAGTGTCGCCACATTGACATTTTGGGGGGTTTTGCCATAATCGCCACGCTTGGCAGGCGGGTTGGCGATCGCAGTAAGGTTGTTACAAAAGCACAGAGAACGCTGCTGCCCATTCTCTGGCAAGTCCCTTAGTCGACTCTTACAACACCCAGGGGAAGATATGGGATGGTGCTATTATTTAGTCCGACACCATACAGAGCCTATTAATATGAAAGCATTAATTTAGTAGTCACTTAGCGTTACTGAAAACGGGCACTGCTATAGGACTAGTACTGCTTTGGGATTTTATGCCGTTTACAAGGGAATAGTTAATAAGGATCTTAGAAGTAAATAAGACTTATCTGTCATAACAATGATAATTCATGAATACATTGAAACATGTCTTCCCGCGTGATTTTAATTGTAAATTTTTGATTATCAACAGTAAATCTAGCCATATAAATAATCTTTTTCCCTTATTATTTACACAATACACACGAGTTCATCTCTAGTACAAAGAAACGGTTATTTAGCCGCTTGCTGTTCATAAAATTAGATCAGATCTAAACCAAATGTTCAAGGTCAACATGCTACCCCGCAAACATGCCCGCGCGCACTCGGAAGTTTTTGCCGCGCAAGACCCCCGCGCCACTTCCCATTTAAAGCTTATTTTCTCGTAAACTACTGCAGCTACACGAAAACAAAAAATACGTGTGTATAGCTGAAAATATACAGAATCTAATTACGTTAAAACTAATTACGACAACTAGATATAAGTATTTCAAAAAAAATGAAAACTTGAGAATTTGCGTTGAATTTCAGTTTCTCCAACAAGAATTAAAGTTTTTCCAATTAGAATTGTAATTAGTATCAATAAAACCTATGTATAATTAAACTAGACTATATAAGCTTTGTTTTAAGACCCATTTGTCCTTACTTTAGCACTTTATTAGTAGCCAAATTAACCAAACCAAACAACCCCTGCTCTGATCAATTCTATACCTATTGATTTTGTCGTGTTTTCGTAAAAAAATCACTAAGATTTCGTTTTTTTTCACTGTTTTATATTGCGGAGACACTAATATTTACTTAATTGAACCAATTTTCATAACACCAGCACATTATTAACTATTTTTTCAATAATTTCTAAAAAAACATTAACGAAATACCACGCTCGACATGACGCCACTTTTACATTTCGATATTGTCGTTTCAACAGACTTTTATCCTAATATGTTTTTAGATATTCGTAAAGCTTGATTAACGAGGTTTATTTTGATATATAACACTATATATATTGGGTTAAAATAAAATAATACTCACGTTTTAAAACCAGGGAAATAATATCACAACAACTCAATACGGTGAAATTTGACACCTGACGTTTAAAACTTTTTTGACATTTAATTTTGTACGGCTGAGATTCTCGTTGTTTTTGCCATAGACGCGGAATTTAATACAGAAAATACAGAGGGCAAAACCATAGATACAGTGCGACGTGGAACATTTGTAAGTGAGTTTTTTCGGAACTAATGTTTTGGGCTACTATGGTAGCGTGGACATTTGACTGTATTTGGTTTTGGGCTACTATGGTAGCGTGGACATTTGACTGTATTTTGTTTTGGGCTACCATAGTAGCGTGGACCAATTTACATGCAAGTTAGATAAATAAAGCTTTATATGCTAGAAAATTGCCGCATACTTGCAATTATTTATGTTAAATATTCCTTCTTCAGTGCCATCAGACCGATTGTGTGACGATGCAAAAATAACTTAAATGTCATCGCTTACAATACGAAGGAAATCGATAAGTTTACTCCTATTTATAATATATTTGTGTATGAGGTACACGTTAAATGTGCGTGATTCAGCTGTCGATTTCTGGTAAAATTTTCACCCGAGTTAGCAGGGTAATAATTGTGTTACACGATTGTCAAAAGTAATTATAAATTTTTAATACACCAATCAGTATTTTTTCCAGAACAAACACAGCTCTAATTTGCCATATTTTATCTCAAACAGAACATAGTGACAAGTTATGTTATTGCGCGAAAATATTTATAGTTTCACAGAAGTACATAATTTATTGACGAGTTTCTGTTATTAGTACAACGTTAAAATTATTTACGTTTAATAGAAGTGCGTGTGGCGGCAAATGTTTAGTTTCGCATGAGTCTTCTATACACGTGAAGCCTTTCATATGACCTACAAAGTGACCCGCCTCATGACCCACAACGCGGCCCGTTCATTCATTAACGCCAATATCATAACATATTTATAAATATAGAGTGTGTGCTTAAGTTTACGTAATAGATTTATATCGTATCGACTATAATTGTTTTTTTTTTACTGGCCTACTAAGAACTTAATGTTATAAACACGCGTGTTGCAGTAGTTGCGTAGGCGCGTAGCAGCAGCGGTGTAGCGTGTAGCAGCAGCGGCGTAGACGCGTAGCAGCAGCGGCGTAGGCGCGTAGAAGCTGCGGCGTAGGCGAATAGCAGCAACGTTGAGGCTGTGTAGAAGCTTAAAATGTTTTATTTAGGTAAATAATTACCTTGATTTAGGTAAAGGTCAGACACACGGAGATTCCACGGGAACGTACCATAGTGCATTTCATCGATACAAACATTACGTAATAAAATGGGTTACAAAAATAACACCTTGTAACGTATCTAGAAATTACTCGACAGAAGAGAAATAAAATTAACTTGTAAAAAGCTTCTATTGTTCTTATTCTATTTTCGGGCAACTTAAAGTAACCCCTTGCTGTTTTGAGAACGTGCTGAGAATAACTAATAGTAACGCCTGCGCTGAACCAAGGACATTGACCCTATAATTGCAAAAAATACTTATGTACTTTGATTGAGATTTTAAATACGTTAGGACTGTAATAATGAAATACTTAATCAGTATGATGTGTAAGCTTTATTATAAGTCTTATCTCATCTTACCTTTTCTCACAATCTTTTCTTTCTAAACATAATAAAGCCCTTTAAGTTTTTAAACTGACATGGTCACTAACACTATCAATAACACTAGTAACGGGATATTTACCATGTTTATTATTTGTTTTGAGTTCCCGATATTTCGGCGCTGTTGCAAACGCCATGATCACGGATAAACGAGTTTATCCGTGATCATGGCGTTTACTAGTGTTATTGATAGTATAATAAAGCCCTTTCTGTCTCACTTGGTAAATCCCAGCTGGGTTAAACACAAGTACAATTCGCATCTGTAAACAATACTATAAATAAGATTTTTTTATTTATTCTACAGCACTATTTATGCATCGCACTTGTGTTGATAATACATACCCTTTCGCTCGAGGTTGCACTTGCACGTGACCCAAGTTATTGTTTATAACAATATACAGGGTGTATCGGAAAGGGTATGCAACAGACCATCAAACTGAACATGTTTCTCCATCTTACAGACATCATAATGTCGAAAAACCCCATACATTTGGGTCTAATAGATATTGAAATGATGTATTAGGCAGCAGATCATTTTTTCACTATTATGATGTTCGCTTAGTATAAGATAATATTTTTATTTTTGTGTTGGATACCAGTAACGAAAAGAAAATAAAACCTTTACTTTATATAAACTGACATCATTTAGAAATATCTCCGCCTTGATACAATTATGAGCGCAATCAAGAACATTAAAATCCACTATTCTACAAATGAACCTCTAGAAACTTCTGTGATCTCGTGCCTTTATCGTGTTCCTAAGCTTCTAGACTCTCTGTTGACAAAGACTCCTCTTCGTAGCCTCGCAACTATGTGCAATCGTTACACATATGTGCAGTTAAGTACATAACATAGGTACGATAATCACTTCGCATTATATACGATAGTTAATGTTATCGCAATTAAACGGACCTCGGTTCTTGAATGTTCCTAATGCACTTGATAATGTGAAAAGGCCATTATTTACTTTGTTAATGACTCGTGGCTAAGTGTGGGGATGCCAGGGGCGGTGATTAAATGAGGGGCTCCTGCAATATGGGACAATCTTTACCAAAGTCGGTCCGTAGATGGCTGGCCATCACGTTAAGCTTCTTGGTCCCGACTCATCTGCCTAGCCTTTATCCCAAACTTTGTTGGGGTCGGCTTCCAGTCTAACCGGATGCAGCTAAGTATCAGTATTTTACATGAAGCAATTGTCTATCTGACCTCCACAACCCAGTAACTGGGTAATACGAAACCACTTGGTAAGACTGGATGTCAGTCGGCTTCTTACTACTTGTAACGACTGTCAAAGATCTACAAATGACAGCCGGGACCAACGGCTTAACGTGCTTACCGAGGCAAGGAGGAAACTCGGTATGTAACTATGGTCACCCATCCTCGGACCGACTTCGGCAAGCACGGCTCAACCTTGAAGATTGACCCGTGCGGCTTTTATTATTTAGCCACGAGTTCCCCGAAGTTTCTTGGTCCCGACTACCACTTGTAAATCTTTTACAGTCGTTATGCGTAGGCCGACTTTATGGGTAAAATAATTATTCAGAAAGTTATGAAAAAGCCTAGTATATAAATCGTAAATATTTTCTGTGACATCATTGCATATTACAGCATCTGTTTTGAGTACCTTCAGTTTTTATAATGTATCGAGAGAGCAATGCCTTTTGTGTAAGTTGTGTAAATTAATTATAATGAGGTGGCGCTGTTATTATTTTTACACCATTTTAAAATTACTTGCTAATTGTTCTGTCAACTGAAATCTTGAGACTGACATTGTATCACACAATACTCAACAAAGACTTCGAATTATCCTAATTTTTTTTTTTATACATAGCTTCTTTTAACATTCTGTGACTAACTGACTAACAAACCACTGGTTCCTAATTGGTAGGTATTAACCGAGTACCTGAACACATACAAATGGGATCTTTGACTCTTTACTTTATGAAGTGCATTAGGAACATTCAAGAATGGCTGCGTTCCGTCTTCATATTTGTATGATCAGCTGTCTAGCCTTTTCCTTTATATTTTGGGGTCAGCTTCCAGTCTCACCGGATTGAGATTCCAATCTACCTGCACGCGTAGCATGACCACTGTATAAACGAGTTTTGTGTACGGGAAAATCGACATAATGACAGATAGACCATGACAATATGTCAGTTTGTCTATTCTTCCGTCGATATAGCCCGTTTCGACGGCGGTCATGCTACGCGTGCAGGAGTGACTATCTAACCTCCACAACCCAGTAACTGTGGGTAACAAAATACCCTTTCGTTAGTCTGATTGTCAGACTTTCAGGAAACTGACTACCTGTAACGACTGTGTCAAAGATCTACTAATGACAGCCAGTACTGATGACTTAAGAGCGTTTACGCCTTAGGTACGGAATTTCATACAAACTTTCAAGTCCTTATTTTCCGAAATGACTGAACTGATTTTAATGAAAATTCATACGCATAAGCTTAGCTTTATGTATCCTACACAGGTCTAAAAAGTTACTAAAAAACATTTTTGAAAAATAGTGTTACAAGTTACAACTAAATTAGGCCGAATATAAATGATCTATAGAAACAGAAATATCCAATTATCTTTATTTTTAAAAGACATTTCGAAAATATTTTAGTAACTTTTTAGACCTATGTATCCTGCTTATTGAAGTTTCACTAAGCAATAGAATAAGCAATAAGCAGATACATAGGTCATACATAACCGACTTTAATTAAAATTCATACGTATGCGTAGTCATTTCGGAAAATAAGGACTTAAAAGTTTATATGAAATGCCGCTCTGTATGGTGTCGGACGTAAAGAATAGCACCATCCCATATCTTCCCGTGGGTGTCGTAAGAGGCGACTAAGGGACTTAAATTGCCAGAGAATGGGCAGCAGCGATCTCTGTGCTTTTGTGACAACGGTATTGCGATCGCCAACCCGCCTGCCAAGCGTGGCGATTATGGCAAAACCCCCCATGTAATGTCAATGTAATGTCAATGTAGCGAAACTTGGGGGAGGTCTATGTCCAGCAGTGGACGTCTTTCGGCTGAAATGATGATGATGATGAAATGCAGTAAGGTGCAACTGCTCTTAACATGCTTTCCGAGGCACGGACGAAACTCCGTAACACATCAGCTCTAACGTGACAAAGATGCATTCAATCGGTTTCCCTGTGATAATTTTTCTTTTTCACAAGGTCACTTCGACATTATACATTGCAGAAACTGAACAGAAAGTGTGTACCAAAGTAAATCAAATCAAGTTATGTAACTATTGAGAGGTCAAGAAAACAGTTCTGCGCAAACATATAAATATTATGATTGCAAAGAAAAATGTGGAAACGTAAAAAAAGATTACTAAAATTAATTAGTTCAATGTTTTGTTCGAACGATACTGTTTGGGTCTGCGATTAGCACTTGGCTAAGTAATAATGATATAATTGAGCCAGTAAAGTTTTTTTTTTTTTTTAAATCAAAGCTTTATTGCAAAGGGTTGGCTTATAATCGCTTCATCTACAGTCGTGAGTCTAAACTGATTGATTTTAGCATTTCACGAAATAATTTATTTTTACCAAATCACAGCACTGCTAAAAAGACAACCCAGTAGCTCATTTGTACTAAAATGTAAGGTTTCAAAGACAGCATATCCATATACTTACATCTATAAATATAATAAATGCCATGAAACATTGACGCAGTCACAAGTGCAATGTTAAATATTTCCGACTTTTACAATAAACAGGAAAACCTTTCAGAATAGCGGTCTATAGAAAACGCCATAGGAATCATGAAATGGTTTTTTATTACGACGAAAGGTTTTTTCCGGTGTCTGTGTCATAATTACTTTCATTATCGCGGTGGTTACTTCACGGCCTTCATAAAACTGTTTTTTTTTTTTAATTTAATTATTATTTCATGTTTTTTAAACTTGTATTATTTTTTCATAACGTTGACTGTCCCACTCGTAGGTATAGGCCTCCACTTTCGGTGTTGCGCCTCTTCTCGCTAATTAATTTACTTTATTTTACTATATACTCTATTTACTTTATTACTATTAAGTCTCGTAAACCAGAAAATTTAAAAATAGAGGCTTAGGGGATGCAGCCCCCCTTGACTCGATTAAAACGAAACTAATTTTATTAAAATCGGTTCATCCGTTTATAGGAGCTACGATGCCACAGACAGACGCACAGACACTCAGATAACCACGTCAAATTTGTAACACCCCTCTTTTTTGGTCGGGGGTTAAAAATGAACTTGGTCTCAAATTCTTTAAAGCAGTTGCAATCCGAGCCTATAGCCATCAACCGGGCACAAACCCAGACTCCGTGGCTGCTACTGAAAAAATGCCAATGGAAAAACCCAATAACATTTTGCCCAACCTGAGAGTCGAACCCTGGACCTCATGCTTAGCAGTCGCGCTTGCAACCACTAGACCATCGAGGCCAAGGGAATCCTTTGGTTATGAAAATAGGGCCAGCTTCATCATCATCATCATCATTTCAGGCGAAAGACGTCCACTGCTGGACATAAGCCTCCCCCAAGTGTCGCCATATTGACATAAGGGGGGTTTTGCCATAATCGCCACGCTTGGCAGGCGGGTTGGCGATCGCAGTACGGTTGTTATAAAAGCACAGAGAACGCTGCTGCCCATTCTCTGGAAAGTCCCTTAGTCGGCTTTTACGACACCCACGGGAAGATATGGGATGGTGCTATTATTTACGTCTGGCAAAGGACGAAGCTTAGGAGAGGATTTTATCCAGCAGTGAACCTCTTTCAGGCGACATGATGATGACAATGAAGGCACACTTATCATAGGGAAACTCTTTCTCTTGCACTTTCTCCATGAGGCCAACATAACATAAAATTGACCAACATCTTTATCGCGACAAATAATCAGCTGCCCCATCATCATCATCATCATTTCAGCCCAAAAGACGTCCACTGCTGGACAAAGGCCTCCCCCAAGTGTCGCCATATTGACATTTTGGGGGGTTTTTCCATATTCGCCACGCTTGGCAGGCGGGTTGGCGATCGCAGTACGGTTGTTACAAAAGCACAGAGAACGCTGCTGCCCTTTCTCTGGCAAGTCCCTTAGTCGCCTCTTACGACACCCACGGGACGATATGGGATGGTGCTATTCTTTACGTCCGACACCATACAGAACTGCCCCATTTAATACAAAATTTCAATGAATACTCGACCCAAGAAGTAAGGGACAGATGATATTTTTTCCGCGATTACGCTATTGGTCAGTTTTATGATCTGTAGCCAATAAGTATAACTATACGGTTTCTTAGACACTCTGCAGATCGTCTTTGAACATCAACCGCAACTTAACAGCAATCAAATCAAATTAAAATTCGTAAACGTAGTTCAAAGCAATGCTATCATATTTATTTCATTTTTACTTCGCCCCTTATGTCCCACTGCTGGGCAAAAGCCTCCCCATAGCCTTCCATCCTCCTCTCCGTGTGATTTTCTCCGGCCTGTCTCTCACAAACACCTCTAGGTCGTCACGCCAGCGTTTTTTAGGCCTCCCTTGGCGACGACGCCAGTCTTCTGGCACCCACTAAGGTACGACTCTGGCCCATCGGTCCTGATACATTCTACTTAACAGCAATCATATCTACTTTAAAACCGGCCCAGTGCGAGTTGGACTCAAAGTTGCACACAAAGGATTCCGTACTATTATTTATAAAAACGAGCAGAGCACTTTTTGTATGGAAGCCCCTTAAATATTTATTTTATCCTGTGTTTAGTATTTGTTGTTATGGTGGCAATAGAAATACATAATCTGTAGAAATTTCAACTATCACGTTTCATAAGATACAGCCTGGTGACAGACGGACGGAGGACGGACAGCGAAGTCTCAGAAATAGGGTCCCGTTTGACCCTTTGGGTACAGAACCCTAAAAAATGGACTGTACACAACAAAACTGATATGGTTAGGTAGCACGTGCGAACCGCGTGAGTTGCGTCGTTATCGCGGTGCAGCATAATCATCGGTAACGATGCCGCGATGCCAACTAGGTCGTCACTACCTGCATCGGATCCCGCACCAATTTGCTGACTGACATCGTACTTACCTTGCCTTTGACGATACCGACATTGGAAATAGGTAACCTAGAAGAGGATATATTTTCTAAGTGACGCGTTCTTTGATATTTTGCTAGAAATATTACCTAGCTATAAAGGCAAAAAGTAATGGGTATTCACGTACATGACTTAAACTTCGATGGTTTTTTTTTTGTTATTTAGCCACTTTCTAGAATATTCTAGTTTTATCTCCGATTTACGGTAATCTCCCGGTTCGGGAAACCGATCAATAATATAGTTTTTTTTTAAATATTGAAGTTTGGTACAAAATATCAATGTTGTTGTCAATCAATTGTCTTAAACTACTGATGCGTGTTTCGTCAATCAATTTAAATTGGACCATGGTTTAGTCCAATTATTGTTTGACGTAACCCAAATTAACTTTATAATCCCTAACAAATAATATAGTCTAAAACTCTAAGCCACCATGCAACAGAGACTGCTATTCTCATTAGTCCCTCACAAAAAGACGCACAATCTCCTGCTCACATCAGCAAGATAATCACTTGTATACCAATTACTTTTGTACCACCGTACGTTTCTATACACTGTGTATACATACAGAAACACCTTTATCCGTAGAAACCGTTTATTCCAAGGCTGTGTATCTAATTCACCGCGCACCTTCTGTTGGCAAACGAACGGTGACAAATAAACACACGCACGTGGTTGTGACGTCACAACTTCATGCCTAGGTGTACCTACTAGTTACTACCTAAGTACTGGCCACTCATTGATAAACCTACCTTTCTGATTAGTGAGTCATTCGTATCGATCGCCTAAACAGTGTCTATGAAACGACTACGTTTTTTTTTATAGGGAAAAATGGCATTGGTGTTTTCTATCTGGAATCACTGAGTCAATCTGGAGTTTGTATTTTTTTTACAGCGTATGGTTTTTTTTTCAGTGGCAACAGTCAATGTACATTCAGCCCAAAATTTGCTACGCGAACTCCGCTCAGTGTCACAGTCATATTTTAAAGGTCATGAAGTGCTCAGGTGCCAGAGCATAAATATCTTGTAATGATTCAAATCAAATTAAATCATTTTTATTTGTGAACACAGGTATTGAAATAAAGGTCCTAAGCATACATTTTAGTTGAACTCAATGTCCTGTCAATGCAATTGGTGTACAAATATGTTTATTTTGTAGGTTTTTTTTTTGTAATAAGTCTGGATTTATACAATACAAAGTCAGGTTTGAGTAATTAATGAGAATTCGATGTATCATTAATCATTAATGAATCAATTATAATTTATTTTCATGCATATCAACGGTAGTTTAGGAAAAGGCTAGGCAGATGATGATGCATATCAACGGAAAATTATATAAAAGGCAATTAATCTCAAATTATTACATTGTAAATAATGTCAATTAAATGTATTATTAATAAATAAATATTTTTATAATAAATTATAATAAGATAAAGGGCTAGTAATGTCACGTTTTATCGTTTAAAAATTCTTCGCTAAAGTAAAATACGTCTTATCTATTAGAAATGAATGTGATTCACTTTTGAATTTGCGGACATTATCTTCACTCTTTATACATTTTGGTAATTTATTATAGACCTTTGGAGCCATTACAAAAATACTGTTTCTGTATAGTGCAGTACTAGATCGTATACTTAATGATGTGTGCTTGATGTATTGTAATTGCACTACCTGCACCCGTAGGCCCCAAGTGTGAGTCCACTATACACAGCATCTCTGCCTACCGCTTAGGGGTAATGGGCGTGATGTGATAAGTATGTTTTCTTACTATGAAGATTATGGCAATGTTATGTAAGAGCTTATGAACTGACAAGATATAACGTTTTTTTTCTATGCACTGCAGTATAAACACAATGTTTACATTCTGATAAACTTTAGTTAAGTAATCATTTTGGAATAATGTGTTAATTTTAAAAAGTTAGATTAATGTTGAAGTACAGATTGGTAAATATCTACATAATATTGGCACAGCGGCTGTTTACATTGACTTATATAACAATCTAGCATTGTTAGCACAATATTAATAATTACGACAAACAGTAGATTTTCCATTGCAGATAATTATTCCACATCGGCGCACTATTGCGATCGCGTGTCTTTAAGGTCATAAAAGTATTAAGTAGATGTTGATGACGCCGCTTGATAAATGATTGAAATTGACTAATGTTGATGACGCTGATTCACTGGAGCGTCACTTTGATTCTCGTCATGCAGTCAATGGGTGCATTTCATGACTAACTAAAATTCCGTGGCGTGATTTATATACGAGTTCATAATAGATACTTTGCGTAGGAAACAAACTCACAACAAGGCCAATGCAAGGCAAGGCAAGGCCACAGTGTCCCGGTCATAAGATCTACCCCTACCTTTTTCACCTAACCTAGGCGTAGGTTCCTAGGAGGAGAGTAAATAAAAAGGTAGGTACAAAATTCGGAACATTTAATAAATAAGAAAACAATGGTCTAGCTCGGTAGGTGGTGATTTAGTGGGTTAGGGCCTATACAGCGATTACGACTTCCCCTAACTGGTCTAGCACTCCCCTGACGTCACTGGCCACTGCTGGAGATGAGTGCTCGCGTGTCGATCGCCAGGTCTGGATGCAGGTGCAGCAGGTAGGTGGGCTGACTCGCTACTATCCACCGCGGGGAAGCGAGTTGAACACACAGCAAGGCCGTATTTTCCGAAAGGTATTCGGCTAGGCTTTAGTAAACCTCGACTCACCACAACATGCGAAATGTAGGTGCACTAAGATACCTACTTACACTGATATTCTCAGTCGTATTCTTTTTCATGTGCTTAGTCTGTTAGTGTTGGTGTCAGGGTTTTTAAGCCGCCCATGGGCCTCTAACATGGCTTTACATGCCGCATCAAGAAATATCTTTCAGGCATGCAGGCATGCAACTGATAATCCTACCATCCTACTTAATATTATAAATGTGAAGGTTTGTGAAGATGTATGGATGTCTGTTACTCTTTCATGCAAAAACTATTGAAAGAATCTGGATTAAACTTGGCACAGGGATAGATCATCATCATCATCATCATCATTTCAGCCCAAAAGACGTCCACTGCTGGACATAGGCCTCCCCCAAGTGTCGCCACATTTACATTTTGGGGGGTTTTGCCATAATCGCCACGCTTGGCAGGCGGGTTGGCGATCGCAGTACGGTTGTTACAAAAGCACAGAGAACGCTGCTGCCCATTCTCTGGCAAGTTCCTTAGTCGCCTCTTACGACACCCACGGGAAGAAACGGGATGGTGTTATTCTTTACGTCCGACACCATACAGAACAGGGAATAGACAATGGTGTGGAATAGCACATACATACTTTTTATCCCGGTATTAGGATCCTGTGGGACAATTACCGAACAAAACGCGGGCAAAGTCATAAGCTATCATACGCACATGAATCCAAAAATCAGAGTTGCGTGTCTTGGGGTGGAACTCGAATGTCTTATATCTACAACAGACATGGATCATAGATTTGGTACATCAAAAATTCAAAAACTCAAAGCATTTATTTCAATTAGACCATTACAGGCACTTTTGAAAGTCAAAGCACAAAAAAAAAGAACGCGAAGCTACAGTCCCAGACACAAGACATAATAATTTAGTTTGCATTTAGAGCAATAAATGTTTCCAGCTAGACTTATATAGTCATCCAGCCGAAAATGTCACCTGACTGCTGAACAAAGGCCTCCCCAAGCATCACCACAACAATTCGAAATTATGACAGTATTAAGTAACAAGTAATTTACTAGAAGACTCACGATTAATTGATTTTAGCGGTCGATCACTAATGACTATTCGTGGTTAACGAGTGTGGAAATGATTATTACTAAACACATTAATGTAAATCATTGGATATTTATCATTATCATACGTAAAGAAGAGCTCGTGGCTACGTAATAACAGTCGCTCAGATCAAACTTCACGTTAAGCCGCGCTTGCCTCGGTTGGTCTGTGGATGGGTGATCAGGATCACCTATTACATACCGAGTTTCCTCCGTGCCTCAGAATGTACATCAAGCCGTTGGTCCCGGCTGTCATTTGTAGATCTTTGACAGTCGTTACGATAGTCAGAAGCCAAAAGTCTGACATCCAGTCTTATCAAGGGGTATCGTATTACCCCGTTATTGGGTTGTGGAGGTCAGATAGGCAGTTGCTCCAAGTAAAATACTGGTATTCAGCCTCACCCGATTAGACTGGAAGCCGACCCCAACATAGTTGGGAAGAGGCTAGGCAGATGATGATACGTTAAGAGGATCCTTAAGAGACACATTGAATGACCCTTGAAAAACAACCGTCAACTTATCAGTGTCAAAGTTGAAAAGCCATTAACATGAAATTTATCAAAGGAGAATACGAAGCCGTACCAGACGTACCAGGTGGCGTTCTGTTGTTTCTGCTTACCCTCATGAGAATAAGGCGTGAGTTTATGTATTTACTAAATTTAATTCAATCTTCCAAACTAATAAAAAAATTGTAAATGAGAATTTCAGTCAGTGAAGATCGCTGAAGAGCATAAACAATAAATATACCAAAAGACTGTTGTCGAAACCCCAATATCGGTAAAACTTAACTCATAAACACAAACAAATACACATGCATATTATCTACGTCACAATAGTAGCATGCCATAAACACCACGGCGAGGAGTCATTCATTGAGTGCGGCGGGCATGCGCGGGAGTCGGTGCCGCACGCGAGAAACTCGTGCGCAACATGCACGCATCACGCGACTGAGCACCATGACATAGAAGCGAGGAAAAACGATTCCCGGACGCAGTTAATCCGACATTTCTCTGCATTTACGTGTAAACATCTAGGTTCTAACGTACCAGAGATAACGGGCGTATTGCCAAATGGATTATACAAATAATTGAACTTCGATAATTAAATTAGGTGTCCTTTCTGGATAGAATAACTCTAAAAGTCCTCTTGCACTGTGACTCATGTTAAACGTAATTCTGTACCCAAGATCTTCAAATGATGACATAAAGAGAACGTGGAGCCAAGTGGGTCTTAAAGAACATCTTTAGGCACACACGAGTAGTTACAGCCAAAATATTTTTACAAGCTCTGTGCTAGTAATCAATTCTTCTAAACTATAGTGAAAACCACGTCAAAATGCATTGAAAAGTTATAAAAACAACCCGGTTGGAAAGACAAATCCGAAACGCGACTTGATCCAGTCTCGTTAGTCTAGTGGTCGAAGTCGCGGCTGCTGAGTTGGGGTCCCGGTTCGATTCCCGGGCCGTGCAAATTGTTATTGGGTTTCCCATCAGGAATTTCTCAGTAGTATCCACGGAGTCTGGATTTGTGCCCGATTGATAATAACATATTACATGAGACATAAACATAACTGGCGAAATGTTGGTGTACTATTAGGTACATCTCTGCCAAACCCTTCGGGGATTAAGGTTGCACAAGTCCACGGCTCGAACTCGTTGGCGGGCGTGGCTAATATGCATCTTATTTAGTAAGTTTTTAATTTATTTAGTATTCATTTATCTAGTTTTTATTTACTTATTTATATATTTATTTACTTGTTTAGTGAAATATACGACGATTTATAGCAAAAATGATCGCGTCAAATTTCATAAATTGAGTTTTGGCCGTATAGATATTATGGGAAAACTACTGAATGTATCTACTCAAAATAAATTATTTGGACTTTTGAATAAATTATCTATCCCTGTACGGTTTCACTTTTTCCTTTCCTTTTTTCTTTTTTTTTTATTCTACATTTGTTATTTCTTTACGCCCAAAGTTGAGTTAAAATTAGTGTAGAAATGCGGAAGTTTCGACGCTCATAACTTCCAATACAATATTTTTTTCCGATTCTGCTTCCATACCGGGCTAGATAATGACAATACCAGTTGATAAAATTTTTAGTTTGGAACCTACACCGTCAAACAGACGAGTAATCACCATACTACGTGTGTATGGAAGAATGACCGACTTGTGTACCCTTAAAGGCGTTACTTTATGTTTTCTAAAATGTGTATGTACTCGTAAAAAGTATAAAGTCTAATAAGATCATTCTCACATAATTATTTGTAATTCTTAACATGAATGATGTAACCAAGATTTTGTAACATATTTTGATTTAAAAGAGGGTCCATGGAGTTTCTTGCCTATTCTTCTCCATAGAGATCTACGCTTTGGAATGGGGCACTACAGTACTTTCACAAGTTCTTATGCCTAGTGCCTGGGACTGTAGCTTCGCGTTTTTTTTTTACTTTTAAAAGTGCCTGTAATGGTCTAATGGGGATGGAAACTGTGGAACTAATTGCGCTACCATAGCTGGTTCCAAGCATCGTCATTGGTTGAAAATCTGGTAATGTCATTTTATATTTCATAATAGCTCGACCTTATTGGTCAGATTGAGAACCAGCTATAGTCGTGCCATCTACAATTAGCTTTGAACGGGCTTCCCCATTGAAATAAACGCTTTGAGTTTGAGTTTGACTTTGTATATTTTACAGTGTTGTAACACTGAGCAGTCGGAAAAAGTATCCTGTTACCAGTGTAAACACCCGCTCCAAGGCTTTTGTAACAATAACTTCGATCGTTAACGGTGGACCTGTGTTCATGAACCTACGAAGCGAATGATTATTTAATCTATATTAATTTACAACAAAAGTCAGATTAATGGCTCCATTTGTCTTTACTTCGAGTAAAAAGGTCGAACCATCTGTCACTGATGACGGTTGATAGTGTCCTTTTTACATTTACACTACCAACTTATTATTGCAGGTGGGAAAACACTGAACTAAAATAAATGTACAGAGTTTGGCATATCGATGCCAATTTTCTTGACAAGCAACGCCACCTTGAACTGCATACTTAAAGTGGTCATACTATTGTTGTCTATCTGAAAATGTTCAATGACAGTATTTTGACATTTTTTATTTACCATGGACGTGTTTTAATTATTGTTTTTTTCCTGAGAACTAAAAGTTTATTTAAATCAATAAATAAAGTTTATTTATAAAAATGTAGCAGCTCATTTTGCCACTATTGACATGGAATTGTGATTGTGTTCGCAGTCTTTGAATTAAGATATGTAGGTACGGTCTAGAACATTGAAATACATACGCCCAAAAAATACATAATTATAGTAAATTCTCTGAAAGCATCTCACCCAAAGTCAAATATTTTAACTCTTTTAAATCTCACCTCACTTTGATCTCACGATTTGTTTACAAAGCACAACCATTATTTATCAGATCCGACTTAAAAGTTCCATCTGGGTTAAAAGATCTCTCATAATATTATTAAAATTGAATAGTGAACCATCGACTTCATTAAATCATTACAAAACACCGAATTCGCATATTCAGTCGGATAAGATGCAAGACAATTCTTGACGAGGGGTCAGTAGAGTGATAACCCTTTACATCGGGCGCACGGACCTCCGCCGCCGCCTCGCAGACGCACAAGAACTTCGCCCTTCTGCGACGCGTCTCACATAGTCTATAAAGGCACCCGACGCACACAAAAGAAACAGTACGCCTTCGATCTCCGTCCACGATGTCAATTTAGACATTCTGTACAACTCGAGAATTTGTTCAATAACATTCGAGTAACCTGCAATGACAAAAACAATACAAACACAGTGCTAAATAAGTATTTTATTTTAAAAATCCCTCCGTTTGGGTCGCGCATGCGTGCAGTCGGCGTTGTGATTGGCCGTGAATAGGAACGTTTGCAGAGAAAGCAAAAATGAGTGGAACGGACAGAAGTGCCAGTCGGTCTGCGTGCAACAGCAAAGGAAGCATGATCGTTGTGTCGAACAGACTGCCTTTTATACTGAAGAGAAATGAGAAGACCGGCGATCTCGAGAGGAAGGCCAGGTACTGTAACCAACTTTTCACTTAGTTTACAAGAATATCCACCGTGAAAATTTTGCAGCTGTGTTTTCATTGAGCAATCGCACCGTTTATCGGATTTTAGTGTCGCAGTTATGGTGGAACCGCATGTTTTGTGTGAAATACCTATTAAACCTATAATTAACTACGGCATAAAATAGTGTAACTCAAAATATAGATGTTGTGTTTACCAGCAATTAAAATGCAGAGCACCGTTATCAGTGCGCAGTACAAATCGGTACGATTCGGGAAGCTTCTGTAACACATTGTGTGTTCGATTTAAAATTGCATTTCCTGACTCAGTATCTAAAAACTGCATACAACTCGTTTCATTTACCGCGAAGACCGTTAGGAATTATATTGAATGCTGCGTGATCTCCTATAAACTCGTATTTTATACAGAACATTATATTATCGTCAGCTGTTGCAGGTGGATTTCCATAACACGTATTACGCGACTTAATTGAAGAGTTGTATGTTTTTATGTTCAATTTAACTAAATGTTGGAGATTTAATGATGCGTGATTCTTTTGTGGGGTACTATTGTGCTTTACCGTGTTGTCGTGTATATGGGCTTTGTGACATTGTGCATACAATATATGGTGCTGTTGTTAAACATACAGCAGTAAGGGTTTGGACTTGAATGTTCAGTTTCAAGGTCATAGCTATGTAGCACTACACCGTTAATTGATTCTTCGCGGCATTGACAATGTCGCTATGAAATATTCATTGTTTTGAATGACTCTGATTTTTGTTGTCAAACAGACTAAAAACTATAGTTTTAACACGATGTGAAGTGATAAAAAAGGCATTGATAACATTCGAGTAAGTTCAGCCAAATATTTAACATAATGATAACATATATACTCTCCTATTTACTTAAGTTTGAATGTACCGATTAAAGTATTTAGGTTAATTAGATACCTACTAGTTTACTTGTTTGCGATGCACTCGGCTTAAATCGTAATAGTAGTAGGTAATGAAAATGGATGGTTTGATCAATACATTAATTCACTAATTGATCAAATGTTTTGCAGTTAGGGAATTGTTTGATAACTAGTTAGATAGATCATTAATTTATTTGTTTGTTGTTTTTGTCACAATTAGACAGTTAAACTAAAGACATTAGGTATTGTATTATATATTTACCTATAGGAAGGTGTAAAATATTTGCTCAAAATAATTTGATTCTTTTGATTCAAACATTTTTAACGCATTTTTTGATGTATTGTTTATTTAGATTGCAAATCGTGTGCTAAAATCATTTCAACAAATTTTCAGTTGTTGAGATGATTAAAATTTGTCATCTTTGGCATTTACGATAAAAAGTCGTAAAATCTTTTTATCAAAACATATTTCGCAATATTTAATATAGTCGACCCCAACAAAGTTTGGGAAAAGGATAGGCAGATGATGACTTCGCAACATTTAACAGAATAAATTACCTACTGCGTATATCATGCCCACAACACACACACGATATTAAAATTAATAAAGCAGATAGTTTAATTAGGTCTTGAGATAGCAACAATCAATATGCTCCTGCAAGTCAAAGTTAAAATTAAACTAAGACTTATGGACGGACTGATAACCTACTTACTAGTATCGCGACTCCTGCCATTTATTCAAGAAATTAAACGCACTAGTATAATATTTGTCGTAATTGTTTATAAAGGCAGGCAATCATTTTATTTTTCTATAGATTTATATACATTACAATGAATATTTCATGACTTTCCATAATTCTCCTACGCACGTGAAAAACAATAAGCGAATTATAAAGTCTATATTCCTATGTACTTTGAAAATTGGTCGCTTTTATTTGGATTATTGGTAAAAAAGAAAATATTGAATTGAACATTAATAGGTATTATCCGTATTATTTAGTTGTACCAATCTAGTTCTTACGACAAAAAATAATAATAAATCGATTTAAAGCACAATGTTGGATTGGTGCGTAGCAACGTAGCAACCACAAGCGTAGCAATTGGCTACGTCTATTCGGTCTATTTACTACGAAAGTCTACGAAGTGCCTTTTTGCCCTTTTGGGTTTAGACTGTGCCAATATTTCTTTTCAAAGTTAAGTGCATTTCTATTTCATTTCTATATTAAAACTTTATCCGAACAATAGCTATTAGTAAACTAACGTAAGATATCGCGTTGCAACTAAATCCCTTTTTCAATTTGCAGTGCAATGTGGTATTCTCCACTTTACAAGATTGTTTAACCTATGTCAGCCAGTATTTCGTTCCATTTTTTTCTAGACGTTAGTTAACTAAAAATCGTTTAAGCTTGGTATCGATTTTAAATATTTCTGAAATAAGGCCATGGCTGCATGCAAGATATTGCATGCAGCCATGGCCTTAGTTAGTTGAACTACGAAGTTTTGGAAAATTGGGGATTTCGAAATATTTGCTTGCTTGCACGCTGCATGCTCACTTTCATACTGCATGCTTGCTTGCACAAAGCATGTTGCATGCTTGCGTGCATGCTGCATGCAACATGCAACAGACATGGACACTATTAGTGAGAATAATAAGATTGATTTCCTGCTTGACATGAATTTACCTGCATTATTTTTGTGAACGCGGTGTTATAATTTTAGAGGAAGGTATGCATCTTTAAAAGGTATGAATTTTAAAAACTGTCACTGGATAAATGTTATTCTTGGTAATAAGCTTTATATTAAACAAAAAATATGTGGATTAAGAATATTTGATTTGTTATTCTATGATATGAATATTCCAACATTAAACTTGATTTGAAACAAAAATAGATGATTTAAATTTATTCAAAAAATATTTGAAATGATAATATGAGAAACTATTTATGTGAAACGAAATTCGAAGAAACAGATAGCTATGAAACAACGCACAACCTATTTTGGGCAATCGTATAAATAAATCTGTGTTCTTAACAAACAAGACCTGCAATATTTTTTCCTATTTTTATAGTTATTGTTCAAATTTAATATCAGATAACAATATACAGTACCTAATTCTTAAAAGCAACTGCTGATCTAAATTTAAATAATAACCCAAATAAATTAAACATAAATTAAAGCGTATGATTTATGAAAACTGATAGAGTCCACAAAACATTCACTTAATTAAATAAAATGGTGTTCTTAATCAAAACGAACACCAAATTTTTCACAGGGTGTTTTTTACAGAATAGCACTTTGAAACTATCTGAATTTTAGCAATGTAAGATGATTAAAGCATAAATCTTAACATGATTTTGACCCAAAGTCTCCTCTTAACCCACACTCCAACCAAAGTACAAAACGATTTCAATCAGCACAAAAATCAGCGCGAAACATCGAGTAGTTATAGTGACACGAATAAGTTCAGTTATCACCGTTATACTTAGTTTCGATAATATCTATTGGTACCTAACAATCACATTCATAAGAATATTTTACGTAACAATGAAGAAGATTCTTTAATTATACGGGTTAGTTCACAAGTTAATGAAAATAGATAACGAGGAACAACAACATGTGGTTATCTGTTGTAATCTCTTAAGGGGTGGCGGCCTACGAGTAGTTATTGTACCACTAGCTTTTTCCAGCGGCTTCGCTTGAGTTAGGGTCGGAAACAACCCCACGGAATCGATTTAATTCAATAAAAAAAAACAATCATTAGATTTGGTTGAGATTCTGTGAAATCCTATTCTAAGTACAATAAATTTTAAAAAGTCTTGTAACCTAGGCGGCTTTTAAGTGCCTTCGTAACCTTGGTATCTCCCAAAAGTAATCTTGTTTCTTAGACCTCATCACAAAAATCATAAAAATTTTGATGTAGTTAGCTACATCAAAATTTTTACGTGTCAAGTGTCGGGGGATACAGTTGACTGGATTCATTGGCGGAGATAGGGGCCGCCGGTTTCCGAGTCAACAGTCAGAGTTAACCAGTTCTATTGTCTCGTCTAAAACTGGCTCTAAGTGGCGATTGTTTTTTATGAGAAGCTAGATTCTTGGTGCGGGTTTGGAAGCTAATGATCAAAGCTAAAGATGTCATCGATTATCTACTAACTAACTACAGCTGAGCAAGAAATGATGAAAAATTTCTATTAACCAATAAAATCTAATTAGGGTTTGTTAATCAAACTTATGAAGTAATTCCCGATTATTTCAAAAGTGTAAACTAAGAATTTGGTACCTTACAGTACTGGTAAAATTCTCATTGGTCGTTTGCATTTTTAGGTATATTAAGTACCACTGTTAACTACATTTTCGCGAACCAACTGACAGAACATAAAAGGTACGATGTTCGGTGGTAGATGGTCCGGATATATTCAGATATATACAGGGTTATTGATAAAATATCAACAACCTCTAAAGAGGCCGTTGTACTTATCATGGTGAACAACATTTACTATGGGACCAAACCTGAAAAAATAAATCAGCGGTTCCGTACTTTATGTTCACATAACTCGTCAAAATGTAGGGAACAGCAGATTCTTTTTTCACGATTTCGGGTTTGGTCTCATAATAAAACTTGTTCATAATGATGAGTAGAATGACCTCATAAGAGGTTGTTGGTGTTATTTCCAATAACCCTGTACTCGTATATATCATCATTGTAAATGGTTCATAACATGTCCTTAATGTAAAGTTGTTTTTTGTCCATAGCGCCGGTGGGCTGGTCACGGCTGTGGCCCCCGTGGTGATCAGGGGTGGCGGCATCTGGGTAGGATGGCCGGGCATTCACCTGGATGACCCCAACGAGAAGATCCCTGAGTCAGACCCTAATGACAAGACCCCTACAGCTGGTTTACGTTCTGATAAGGTATGATATGGATATGATTAGTCTTAAAAACAAATATTTAGGTTGGTACTGTGGATATGTACTGCTGAACAAGGGGATCCTGGGTTCGATTCCCGGGTCGGGCAGCGTTATTGGGTTTTTGCATCAAGAATTAGTCAGTAGCAACCACGGAGTCGGATTTGTGTCCAGTTGATGGCAATAGAATCGCCTCCTATTACATGGGATTTGAACATAACTGGCAAAATATGGGTATACTATTAGGTACGCCTCTGCCTTTTCCTTAGGGGTCTACAAGAGTGATGTTATGTTATGTATCATCTGTTGTGTTAGATTCACACCCGTTTAGATTTAACGCAAACTATTAACTGTAATTATCCTTGGTTATATTGCTCATCATCACACAAAGTAGTGTGTGCCGTGTCGTGTTTGGAGACAGTTAATATTCTCGAAGATCGGTCCCGAAGAATCGGTCTACAGTTGACGAAAATGGTCATGCCTAAAGACCAATCCATCAGCAAAAAAATACAGCAAAAACTAACCGTATTATTACTGTTTTCTTAAATGACAAAGCAGGAACCTGTACATCGGAAAACGAACAATAGATACACAGTTTTTCATTAAACCTTGAACTGTTTTGAATGACATAGATACAACTTAAACACAGCACAGTAGGTAAACAATGATGAGCCGCTCTGTACCATTAAATCTTTATGCACCATTAAAATTCAAATGTTTGCTATCTCCTCCGTTTACGACTGGCTATTTGCATCTAGAAAGATGCTTTCCTTGCTGGAAATTCTCCTTGCTCATCTGAAACAGAACCTAGATCACCTTTTTGTAGCCGATACTCTAAAACTGGCTATAAGTTAATGGACACCTTGAGGCATCGTACTAGGGATGGTTTCAGGTTTTTAAAAATCAGAAAAGCTCACGACTTACTCGTTATGTATTCCAGACCTTACTATTACACCTTGCACCTTACTATTACCAACATCATCATCTCCCTGCTCTTGTCCCATGTTACTTGGGGTCAACACAACACGTTGTTTTTTTTCATTCTCCTCTGTAAACCGTCACGCTATTATTTACTCCTTTTTCTTTCATATCATTCCTCACACTATCCATCCATCGTTTTCTTGGTCTTCCTCTCCCTCTTTATCCATTATCATTTATTTTCAACACTCTTTTGTCACATGCGATACCGGAACGTGCGTTACCATTGGCGACATATTCACGTTAGAAATGTTGAAATCTCTTTCTCTCCCTCTGTTCTTCTCTTCGTTGAAATCATTCATCTACTCAAGCAGTATCTTTTTATGTGGATTCTCCGCCAGTGATAACGCACAGTAACCATAACAAGCCATTTGCCAACACAAGTGAGTCACACCGACCCGCATTGCACCATGCGTGACCGACGTGTTCCATCCACTGTGCGCACAGTTTGCCAATTTGTACCTACCGACAGGCATACACAAACATGCTACTTCATCATCATCATTGTCGACGATGCGACACTAGCTTGGAAAAGGTAGGTCGGGGGCGACGTTGTCGTCTTTATAGAGGAGTGGAAATAAAACTCACTATTCGTCTTGATTTAAAACACGGTTTAATCACTTTATAACGATATACAGACACTGGAGCTTTACATGAATCACACACAAACTAATTTAAATGAAAGAGTACAAACAATAAAACTGGCAAAACATAAACACAGATTAAAACAATATTACTTAGGAAATTTGGCGATATCGCGGCGCAGAGTAACTACGACGTGTTACAATTTCGAAGGATATGAGGATACTAAACTGTTTGCGGCCGGTGCCGCAATATTTATACCTGTGCACATTGGTGCAGGTAGTGGAGGCGTTGTGCCTTTTTTGTCGCCTTTTGACCATTCATGCAGAAAAAACCGTTAAAAAACCCTGCCTCTCGCGTCCCGCTCTTCACCCCTGTGACCTCAATACGGGGACTTTCCTAATGACGCAGTTACGATCATAACAAAGGAATCTCTCGACCAATCAGGTGGTTTGTTATGATCGTACGTTAGAACCTTGTCATTCCCAATTACACAGATTTTACTGGAAGTGACATTATTTTATCTTTATTTACAGTAGAAATGTTCTTATATACTAATGAAAATATGCCCAAATGGCTATGTGTTGGTTAGTTAACACATACATGCTTGCCCTAGACATATTAAATAAGTATACATAGTTAAACAAGATACCTAACTTAATTACAGATGTCTTAAACTATTACTTATTACTAGAACCTACTGTTTTTTTACTCATAGCTAGCATTACTGTGCTTCCATTATAACTGTGCTTCGTCTACATTCCACCCCCAGTAATAGGGTTCAACCTTTTACTTCTTGGTCTGTGGGAAGCACAATAATCTTAGCTACGGGTCGACGCAGGACCCCATTTACTGTCTTAACGTCTACTACACGGATAACACCATCGTGTCCATTATATACAGCCTTTATGACACCTTTTGTCCATGTACTACGGTCTTTGTTGTTGTCCACGATCACTACCACATCACTGACCCGCACATTTGGCACATACATATCGGCGAGCGCGTTAACGCGCCGCCACTGCCGGCGGGAATCGATGTCTTCAGTGTTGCTCGACGTAAACGGAGTACTCCCGGACGCAGTGCCCAGGAGTAGGTGGTTCGGCGTCAGGACCACCGGCTGGTTGTGATCGTCGTACACATAGCTCAGTGGTCGGCTGTTCACGATGAGTTCGGCCTCAATGAGGAGGGTGTAAAGAACCTCCTCACGGGGCGCTCGTTCTTCATGGAAGCTGTCTTCCTGGCACAACCTTATGAGGCTGTCGTGTGCTTCTTCTATGTCGCGCAGCTGCAGCTCTGTCGTGGTGCGACGTTTGCGACACCGCCCAATGAAAATTAGGACGCATGCCATGACGCGCTTAATGCGCGTCCAAGATGAGTATCGCTCGTACTCGAAGAGCGGTGTTGCAGGTGCAGTTGTCACGTGCACTCTTTGGATGCGCTCCAGGTCGTCCTCTGCTGCCTCAGACTCGCAACACGCTGGCCACTGCTCCTGTGGATCACGTAAAAACAAGGGGCCCGAGAGCCACTTTGTGCAATTATCGGGCCAAAGGAATCTGGTCGCGTCATCAGCTGGGTTATCCTCCGAAGGGACCCAGCGCCAGTTGCCTCTGTCTGACAGCCTATCTATTTGCTTACTGTATGCCTCGGCAAACTCATTATCTTTGCGCATGCGCCTCTCGATGCCGTATAATCGTTGACGAGCCTGATTATAATTATTAGGTAACTGTGTATTTTCTTGTTTCCACAGTAAACCTACTTCCCAATGTGACTGGTTAGGTGTGCGACGACTAGTATTATTTAAAACATTTAGTGCACGTTCAACGTCCTTATGTTTTCGAAGGTTCGCTGAAATTCCTAGTGCTTCTAACTCAAATTGTGACTTTACTAAATTATGTAATTCAGGAAGGGAGACTGTCGTACAATTTACTGAATTTATATGGTTAGAATTATTAAGTGGTCCATGTATGACCCAACCTAGCTTAGTAAGTGAGGCAACTGGCTTACCGGATCGTCCACGGCGAATGTCCTGGCCGATGAGCAGCTCCCAGTTGTCCTGCCCGAGCAGCAGCATTGGCTTGGCACCCCTCATTTCCACGCAACCCAAGTTGCTGAGGTGCGCATTGTCACTGATTACCGCGGCGGGCACTGTTTGTGTTGGTAAGTTCGCGTTTGCTATTGTACGACACTTGATTCTGTGGCATTGTCCATTTGGTCCCTTCACTTGTACTTGTACCACTCTTGAGGTTAAATCTGTCACTCCGTGGCCTCCCGCTGTTTTAAGTATGAGAGGTACGCGCGGTCCCTTCAAGTTAGTAGCGAGTGCACTGTCGATGAGTGATACGGTCGCACCGTCGTCTAGTAACGCGTAGCATTGAATATCGTCACTATTTTCACTACACAACGTTACTGGCAATATTTTCAATAGGGCTGAGGCTCGCCATTCACCAATGTTAGTTACACTGTGTTCTTTGTTCTCTTTATGTGCTTTGTCTGCGTGTAACAATAGGTGATGAGCATAGCCGCACTTCTCACATTTATTTGCGCGGCAAAATCTCTTTGGGTGTTTTCCAATGAGGCACTTAAAACACATGTTCTTATCTTTAATTGTGTCCCAGCGTTTTTGAACACTCAACTTATTAAATTGTTCACACTTTTCTATTGTGTGCTCTTCTTTACATATTACGCACTCTTTCGGTATTGGAGATTCGTCGCTCTGTGCGTTTACTCGTTGTACGAACGGCGGTCTGTTGTTGCTTGGACGTGCGGTATTCAATGGTCGGGCTTGACCGGTAATTTGTTTCTGTTGCTTCACAGGATTCTTTTGTGTACTAGGCTCGTACATGGTTGCCTGTACATAATATGATGTTGATCGTGCCAAGTGTACCAAAAAATGCGATACTATTTCCAAACTTGGTGACACTCTCAAATCCACTCCCTGTGAGTTGTCCAAACCCATAGCAAAATCCCCATACTGCGCTCGTTGTACTGGAGTTAGTTTATTCAGCAATTCACTGACTAACTGTGGATTGTTTGAATATCCTTCTGCGTGAATATTTTTCAGTAGAGACACGCAGTTTTTTACTGTTGTGGAGAATTTTCCCAGCTCCCGGCAACTCTCCGTCACTCTGGGTAAATTCTTGACCTTTTGCAGAGCATATTGTAGCACTAGGGTCGGATGACCGAACTCTTCCTCTAGTGCGCGCATTATTGCCGTCGGGTCTGTAGATGTCCGTAATAAATCTTCAACCGCGGTCTTAGCTTCGCCGTGCAAAGAGGTTTTTAGTCGCGCTAAATTCTCATGCGCTTTAAAATTATATAACTCTGTTGTATCGTAATACATGTTTCTGTACGATATCCAGTCGGCAGGGTCGCCGTTAAAATGCGGCAACTCATACGCCTGCCGAGGTACCGGCCGCGGTCGTGCCAGGCCCGTGATTGCTTCTGCCAGTTGGTCGATTTTCCTGTCTCTATCTCCCGACGATTCTCGCCGCCTTTCTTTTTCATCCACTCTGTCAAACCTCTGCCGCCGTAGCTCTGCTTCGAGTGTTGAAACTCGAGGTACACAAGCGGCCGGAGTGGAAAAGACGGTACCGTAATCGGGTAGATTGAACCTTACTGCTGTCGACACTGGCAAGTACGTCTGCGTAGTAGGTGTCATAATATTTCCCACCGGGACTGACGCAGACGACTCTATTACACGTGACACATTTATCTCGCGGGGCACACCACATTCACTATAAGTAAGCGATTCAATATTCTTTCTACTTACAGTTGGCTCCTGGATGGCAGCTGTTTTACTGGGCGCGGCCACTTCAACAGGCTCGCGCGGCACAGACTGCATCACTGTGTCCGTTTGAGTTACTTGGGGCGTTGTATTTATCCATTCTTCAACGCGATGTGTTTTCTCCACATCCGAGTCTGAGTCCTCACTTTCAGCAGCCGCTTCTAGTTCGGCGAGGTCTGCTTCTAACCTTTTCTTCACGAGGTTCTCCTTCAATTGTACCAAGTCGCGTTCAGCTTCGTACTCCATCCTTTTTCTTAGGCTTTCGACGCACTTGCGACTATTCCTAGAGGAGCCTTTGCTGCTTTGCCTCGAACCCTGGCGTCTTGCCGTGGTTGCCTGTCTCTCTGACGAACTTGTAAAATCGTACACTCGACCGCCGGGGCCCGACAGGGGAATATTTCTTACTGACGTCGATGCCACCGTTGGTGCGGCGGACGGTGAGCCCGGCGTTCTTTCAGACGGTAATCCTGAATCTGGGACTACGTCATTATTACGACGACTCCTTTCGTCAGCCAAACTTCTTAGTTTGCTCATCTTGCTTCGCGTGGTAATGGTACTCTTTTGACTCATGATTCCACTCCTCTTGACAAACCTTATCCGGCTCGCGAAGGACCAAAAATGTCGACGATGCGACACTAGCTTGGAAAAGGTAGGTCGGGGGCGACGTTGTCGTCTTTATAGAGGAGTGGAAATAAAACTCACTATTCGTCTTGATTTAAAACACGGTTTAATCACTTTATAACGATATACAGACACTGGAGCTTTACATGAATCACACACAAACTAATTTAAATGAAAGAGTACAAACAATAAAACTGGCAAAACATAAACACAGATTAAAACAATATTACTTAGGAAATTTGGCGATATCGCGGCGCAGAGTAACTACGACGTGTTACAATTTCGAAGGATATGAGGATACTAAACTGTTTGCGGCCGGTGCCGCAATATTTATACCTGTGCACATTGGTGCAGGTAGTGGAGGCGTTGTGCCTTTTTTGTCGCCTTTTGACCATTCATGCAGAAAAAACCGTTAAAAAACCCTGCCTCTCGCGTCCCGCTCTTCACCCCTGTGACCTCAATACGGGGACTTTCCTAATGACGCAGTTACGATCATAACAAAGGAATCTCTCGACCAATCAGGTGGTTTGTTATGATCGTACGTTAGAACCTTGTCATTCCCAATTACACAGATTTTACTGGAAGTGACATTATTTTATCTTTATTTACAGTAGAAATGTTCTTATATACTAATGAAAATATGCCCAAATGGCTATGTGTTGGTTAGTTAACACATACATGCTTGCCCTAGACATATTAAATAAGTATACATAGTTAAACAAGATACCTAACTTAATTACAGATGTCTTAAACTATTACTTATTACTAGAACCTACTGTTTTTTTACTCATAGCTAGCATTACTGTGCTTCCATTATAACTGTGCTTCGTCTACAATCATTACAGCCGAAAGACGTCCACTGCTGGACATAGGCCTCCCCCAAGTTTCGCCACATTGACATAACATGGGGGTTTTGCCATAAACGCCACGCTTGGCAGGCGGGTTGGCGATCGCAGTATGGTTGTTACAAAAGCACAGAGAACGCTGCTGCCCATTCTCTGGCAAGTCCCTTAGTCGCCTCTTACGACACCCACGGGAAGATATGGGTTGGTGCTATTCTTTACGTCCGACACCATACAGAACATGCTACTTACTATAGGTCCTTTGGTTCAGAACAAATATTGTAAGCAATAACAGCAATAATAATCCATACTGCATTTATTTGTTGCAATTATCTTTATACTTCTTTGAACTTGGGCTATAACTATTTTCCATAAACAAGGGAAATTTTCAGGAAGTACCAGCCCGTTATTTTCCAATCAAACATCTGATAGTGATATGTGTTATCAGATAACAGATGAATGTGACCGCTGATATCTGCTAAGCCAACTATGTATTTATAAATTGTATTGCATTAAGTAAATACGAAATATCCATGTCATAAAAGGCTTATAGTATTTCATTATGCAAATAATTAAAACACATACAAATACACATAAAATTCATGAACCAATGACGAAAAGAATGCTTGTTATACATTAATGCTGTTACAATTAATTCCTAAATGTTCACAAGATTCAAAGGAAACCATTAAAATCTGTACTAAGGAAACTCCATTTTCCTCATTCCAGATAGTCCCCATCTACGCGGAAGCGAAACTCTTCGACAGTTACTACAATGGGTGCTGCAACGGTACCTTCTGGCCTCTTTTCCACTCCATGCCTGACCGAGCCACTTTCATTGCTGACCACTGGAAGGCCTATATCAAATGTAACGAGGAGTTTGCAAATAAGACAGTGCATGCCTTGCATCTGCTCAAACAACAGAAGGGGAAGAATGGAAACTCTCCACCAATCGTGTGGGTCCATGATTACCATCTTATGTTGGCTGCTAACTGGATTAGACAGGTTTGTTGAAAACTTGGAAAGATTCACTAGCAAAAATCCTTTAACGAGCCTAGTATCTAATCATTGTGTGTTTTTAATTTCAGCGAGTTGAAGAAGACGACATAAAATGCAAACTAGCATTCTTCTTGCACATTCCGTTCCCGCCATGGGACATTTTCAGACTATTCCCATGGTCTGATGAAGTATTGCAGGGCATTCTTGGTAAGTTCCGTACTGTCATTAAGTTTTAAAAAGATTCAGTTGCTGGAAAGAACGTTGCGATAATCAGGATTGTTTTTGTCTTCGCAGGTTGTGACATGGTCGGATTCCACATCACAGACTACTGCCTCAACTTCATAGATTGTTGCCAAAGAAACCTAGGTTGTCGTGTGGACCGGAAGAATCTTCTAGTTGAGTTGGGAGGCCGCACCATCTGTGTACGACCTCTACCGATCGGAGTACCTTTCGACAGATTTGTGCAGTTGGCACAAAACGCTAAACCAGTGCTCTCTACCAGCCAACAAGTGATATTAGGAGTCGATAGACTGGATTATACCAAAGGATTAGTACATAGACTGAAAGCCTTCGAGAGGCTACTGGAGAAATACCCGGAACACATAGAAAAAGTGGTGCTGCTGCAGATATCAGTGCCGTCCAGGACGGATGTCAAGGAGTACCAGGACTTAAAGGAGGAGATGGATCAGCTGGTTGGCAGAATAAATGGAAGGTTTACTACGCCCAACTGGTCACCTATTAGGTTAGTTTCTGAAGAGAATTAATCACTTTCATTTTATAAAGAGTTAAGATCCACTTGTAACTGAACTGCTCTTGTACCATTATGTTCATTTGACAATTTTTTTTCCAGATATATTTACGGGTGCGTCGGTCAGGATGAGCTAGCAGCCTTCTACCGTGATGCAGCAGTTGCCCTTGTCACACCTCTGCGAGACGGCATGAACCTTGTCGCCAAAGAATTTGTCGCTTGCCAGATCAACAAACCACCAGGAGTTCTGATCGTGTCACCCTTCGCTGGTGCTGGAGAAATGATGCATGAGGCTCTTATCTGCAATCCATATGAACTGGATGATGCTGCTGAAGTTATTCACAGGTGAATATTACTTACGAATTATTACATTAGGTTCACTGAACTTGCGTTTTCCAGTGATTTAATCCTCCACGTGATTCGTGATAGCTGTATAATACAAATAAGTGGTGGCCTATTTGTTGAGGGCACATTCGATACTCTTAGCAAGTCTGTACCAACAGCAAATGTTATCGTTCAGAATTTTATGACGTCAATTATAACTACAATTGCGTTGCGATGTATGAAATATGCCGATTATTGACTTATTATTAAACGTTTATTTGTCGTCGGTCAATGGTTATCATAGTCATTGACACCAGGGTTGTCGAACGAATCGTAAAAACAGAATCGCAAACCGTTAAGTCATGTTTGACTGTTGCTACGGCCTTGGAGCCGTTCAAAAGTGGTAGAGTCTATCGAAATCCGAGTGAAAATATACTGAACTCTTTATGAAATTCCCTTTTCAGGGCCCTAATTATGCCAGAGGATGAGCGCACAGTCCGTATGAACCACTTGAGAAGACGGGAACAGCTCAATGACGTCGACAGCTGGATGAAGGCATTCCTGAAAGCAATGGACTCGCTGGAAGAGGAGGCTGATGATATTGGAGCTACCTCCATGCAGCCAGTCACCATCGATGACTTCGACGAATACCTATCCAAGTGAGTTATAGATTATTATGAATTAGTATGGCTCTGTATGGTGTCACACGTAAAGAATAGCACCATCCCATATTTTCCCGTGGGTGTCGTAAGAGGCGACTAGGGATTTGCCAGAGAACGGTCAGCAGCGTTCTCTGTGCTTTTGTTACAACCGTACTGCGATCGCCAACCCGCCTGCCAAGCGTGACGGTTATGGCAAAACCGTCCAAAATGTCAATGTCAAAATGTCACTTGGGGGAGGCCTATGTCCAGCAGTGGATGTCTTTTGGGCTGAAATGATGATGATGATGATGATGATGAATTAGTAATAGTAGTCAGTCAACAGTAGCAAAAGCCGACTTTGCTGATTGCTTTGAAAAATAACCTGAATATTGCCTATCGTTCAAGCTATTACAATGCACCTAATGTGGTGACTGTTACCCAAAACCAGTTACCATCACAAATCTATAGCAGTTCACAAATGGACTCAATTCTGGACAACTCTGCTGCCAGCCACCCCCGAAGTAGTCGCTCCACCAGACGTGTGGGCGTCCTAGCTTACCACAAGCCATTTCCACTGAGGAACAACTCAGAACTAAACCTCATGTTCTTAATTTGCACCAGATACATCGGCTATACCCAGAAGCTGGCTCTACTCCTGGACTACGACGGTACCCTGGCTCCCATCGCGCCACACCCTGACCTGGCTACCCTGCCACTTGAGACCAAGCACACTCTGCAAAGACTCTCCAACATGTCCGATGTCTACATCGCCATTATCTCTGGCAGGAATGTCGACAATGTTAAGAATATGGTGAGTTCGAATTCTGGTACTTGGTTGACTGTCGATTTCAGGACTGTACAGTTTACATAGTCTATCAGGCTATGATTAATTAATGTTCCATTAATACTATTAGTTTTTCCCCTGCCAGGGGTTATGGGAAACACTGCTTCGACAAAACACGTTTTGGACGTGCAGTTGCGTACACCAGTTCGTTAAACAATACAATACAATATCTAACTAGTTAGGTAATTACGAAGATAAGTTGAAAAAAATAATTTCACACGTGAGAAATCTGGTTGAAATGACAATATTGGGATTATCCGCTCACACGACCTACTTGATTATGATCTTATTTTTAGAATTAATTATTTGTATCGCGACATACATAAAAAACCTTGTTTACTTAAACAACTAAACTACCCTACGCTGATATAATTGAAACACTCGCGTTTTAAAGGCATACGGCGAAAAAGTAGTTGAGTAACAAAAATTTTAAAGGTTATCGAAATTCTTAGAATTTGTGCATATCGAATTTAAAGCTTTGTGGAAAATATTAACGAATGGAACGATAACTTTTGATCTGGAGACCTGCCGCCTTTGATGGCACCTTAGCCGATATGAATGAATCGATAGGTAATATAAACAAACCTGTAAAGATTTAGCTAGGTACATTGAAAGATGACATAACCTCAGATGCCCATTTCGTCATGCTTAACTTGTATGGCCAAAATTGTGCATTTTATCATAAATCCTCTGAGGGATAAATGCTTTACCTAAGTAGGAGGTGAAATTTGGAAATCAGTTGCGGACATGACGTGTATTTGTGGACTTGGTGTTTTACCGCGATGTCTTAACTTCCCAAAATCTTAAGGGACTCTTCTTGAGATCTTTGGGTCAATGTTATAGTTAAGTTTAATCTCTGCACTTCATTGTAACGCATCTATCGTTAACAGCTGTGGCCTAGGAACGTTCATTGAAACAATCGCGTGGCTTTGCAAATAAATAACAAGGTCTTCGATATCATGGTGAACTTTGACAGTTATTATCAGTGTTTAAAACAAAAATATTTATATTGTTTCGTCGTACACATACCTAGCACCCTTGATAATGTTATTACAACCGGGTTATGAACCCGCCGTACTTGTATGTCATTTGTGTTTCTATTACGTAATGTTTGTGTTGGCCGCCATATTTTTTCGTCCATGTTTGCTAATGTAATTCTATTGCACACATGCACGGTGGTCGGTATATCTGTACGTATGCAAGTTTACAGAAATACATATATGAAAATTGCTAGCTATGTTACTGTGTTGTTACGTAAATGCTGCCAAGAAACCTTGGGATAATCCTGCAGTAAACAAGTAGGATCGTTATCTAACGAATATTTTATTACTGTTTGGTTAACGGTTACCGATAGTTTAGCATTTCATTGAACATGCCCTAGATCAGCCAAATAAAAAAACAAGATGGCTGCCATTTGAAGGGTTGGGTAAGGAAAATTTATAAACGTGTATATTTGTCGATAGAAATGAGTATAATATATGCCCTTAAAGTATCGGTAACAATTAGATAACCAAAAAAAGAAACCTGTATAATTTAGATATCTGCAACTCCATCACGGTTGTTTCAGCTCGATGGGTATCCTTTTTACGTAAGGGACGGTCAACAACCACGTGAATAATATGCACCTGTTCTAGTGTTAGAGTGTCTACTTTAAATTATGCCACTGTAATGCGTCACCGTTATTGATTTTTCCATAATGGCTGGTTGATACTTAACTACCTAACGCGAACTAACGCCGACGAACACGTGTAAACTAACGCGTGTTAGGTATTCTAATTGACCACATTTGATGTTCAATAGGTCTCCTTCTTCTTCTTCAACCCATGCTGAGTGTAGGTCTCTTCCAAATCTCTCCACTTTTGGCGGTTATGTGTCATGGCTATCCATTTTCTTCCGGCCACTTTTATTAGATCGTCTGTCCACCTAGTCGGTTGTCTTCCCACGTTCCTCCGTCCTGTCCGTGGTCTCCATTCCAGCATTTTCGTACCCCATCTTCCATCCAGTCTACGGCATATATGGCCCGCACACTTCCACTTTCTTTTTGCTATGACTTCCGCTATGACCGTCTATGTCTACAATACTGTAATTATTTTTGTCGTGATTCCTATTAATAGGTGCTTACCTAGATTATGCTAGTGTAGTGCGTATGCCTTTACCTTTAATCTTTTAGTATCATCATCATTCTCATCTCTTATCTCAATTTATTTGGGGTCGGCGCAGCATGTCTTCTTCTTCCATACTTCTCTATTACTTGTCATCTTATCAGACACCTTCTTAATCTTCGTTAATCCTAGTAAGTAATAATAATTAAAATATTCTGAATCCAGGTCGGCATCGAAGGCATCACGTACGCGGGTAACCACGGTCTGGAGATCTTACACCCTGATGGCAGCAAGTTCGTTCACCCCATGCCTATGGAGCTGCAAGACGCCGTCGTCAAACTGCTCAAGGCGTTACAGGAACAGGTGAGAATGATCTCTTTTACATCTTCTAAACTAATATTATAAAGAGGAAAGATTCGATTGTTTGTTTGGTACGATTTAACTCAAAAACTACTCATCCCATTTAAAAAATTCTTTCACCATTAAAAAGTTACATCTTTTCCGAGTACCTAACATATGCTATATTATGTCACAATTTTCGCGGACAAAGTCGCAGGCGAAGTACTAGTTTTAAATAAGGGTGAAGAAAAACAACAGACTTAATCTGGTATGAATTGGACATCTCCATTACAATTTAAATATGTATCACAAACCATAGTGAGTATGGTTTCAGATATTTCAATTGTAATGGAGTTACCTATGCTGATTTTGACCAAGACCCTTTCCCCAAATTTAACGAATTAAGCACGAGAGTTGGTGTTGCTAACAAAAAAAGGAACCTTCATGGCTATTTGCTAAAGAAACCTTATACTGCTTACCTACTTAGGCGAGGCCTTCTAGGCATGCTTTTCAAAAAGATGAAGGTAGTTGCATTCGAGTTGATTGTTGAAGTACCTATCAACAGACATCAGCAGATAATATTGCCCTTTGTGGTTTAAAAGAGGACTGTGACTAAGGGCCTACATGACATTTATCAGCTTTAACCATGCTGCATGCGTTGTTAGATAATCTTTGAAAGCAATTTCCACTTGGCTAGGCGCCTTCTAAAGCATAACAATTACTTAATCTTCTCTCATAAATTCTCCAGGTCTGCAAAGACGGTGCTTGGGTGGAGAACAAGGGTGCTCTCTTGACGTTCCACTACAGAGAGACGCCGTTGGCGAAGCGCGCGGCGCTGGCCGACCAAGCGAGGAAGCTCATCACCGCCGCAGGCTTCACGCCGGCGCCCGCGCACTGCGCGCTAGAGGCTCGCCCGCCTGTAGAGTGGGACAAGGGTATGTTCAGACTGATATCAATTTTGTTATGACGAAGAAACTTTAGAATTAATGAATGAAGAAATAGGTAAAATGGAACACTAGCCATTCCCTTTGTAAAACTGTATGATCACAAGATCCGGTTTCTCCCAAAAAAAGCTCTCATATTTTTAGCTCGTTTAAAGGTTTAACAAAAACTGTAGCTGCGTAACTATGTAGTTCGAATTTAGAGGGAATTGAAGAGCACGTTCTATTCTGTTCTGCTCTTCTATTTTTATTCATTTTATTTCATCGAGCCATAACTTTATATTATCTTGACTAAATGCAAGGTAATTCCTACTCACAGGTCGTGCATCCATTTACATTTTGAGGACGGCTTTCGGCTTGGATTGGAGCGAGAGGATTAGGATTATCTACGCTGGTGATGACGTCACCGATGAAGACGCCATGCTGGTGAGTACCGCCAACAAACACCTACTACGTTTACTTAATCTGATTTAAAAAATCAACTCTCCAGGCCAGTCGTTCTCAAAGAACACTAATGAACCGTGGTATCGTTGAGAATAACTTTCACCAATCAACAAGATCTCTTGTTCATGGCCCCTGTCTTAATCTATACTTACCTTCTAGGCCCTGAAAGGTATGGCGGCGACATTCCGCATCACATCATCGACCATCACGAAGACATCAGCCGAGCGGCGGCTATCATCCACAGACTCGGTGTTGGCGATGCTCAAGTGGGTGGAGCGACACTTCTCGCGCCGCAAGCCGCGCGCCAACTCACTGACGTACAAGAACGCGCGCAAGGCCCGAGAGACCATGCAAATACACATGTCTTACCAGATGCCTGCCAAGACCTCCCCACGACACACCCCTCCCCGCACGCCCGAGAAAAACTCTAGCGGAACAGACTCTAGTTAAACTGAACTCCTGTCTTTGTCTTTGTACTGACGTACTAGAAACGGTACGTAGATCAGTGGAGAAAGTAACTGAAATTAATGGCGCTAGTATAGCTAGTTCTAAGCATCGTCATTGGTCGAAAATATGGTAATGCCAATTAGCTTGTCCTCATTGGTCAGAATAGGACTTAGCTATGGACACGCCATCTACAATGAGCTTTGACCAACCTTCCCTATTATTGTGTAAAAAACATTCTAACTTCTGAACGTAGCGTATCTAGTACGTTTGTATATCAATGTCGTTAATCCTATCAGTGTTATACTTAAGAATCGTGTTATTTAATTCCATAGGTAGTTGTTAATTTCTCTTAATTATTATCATTCAATGATTTATTCCAATAATTTTTATTATGTTTTAATAGCAAAGCCGAGGCTTCATTATTCCGCTTAAAAAAAGTTTTTAATCTAATTTACATTTTTATATTGCAAAATAAATGTTTCATATAAGTCCTATACCTTGCCAAATATATTTCAGATGTGTTTTGAAATTTTTCATAACCTATCTTGATGTATGTGAATTGTAAAATGAATGTAATAATAAACTTCTCGATCATAAATCATAATGCATTACTACAGCAACAGAGATTGTCAGTATTTAAATCTAAACAAAGCTCTTTTTTCTATAATTCCCAACATAAACTACGTAACTATTGAGCTTATTCCGAGTTATACACTTAGATCATAATTTAGTAAAAATTGACTGAATAGTATTTATAAATTATTTTTCTAAATTATACTCTTGAGGACCTGACATTACTTGGAAATAATTGGATGTTATTAAAGTTTCATTTAAGGTGGGCGCGTCCCTGCATAAACTTACTTTCGCCTAGTGTAGCTCTACTCGTATCGTGTAGTGTAACGTTGCATGCCATTTAGTGTTACAAGTTATTTATGTGATAGATTAGTTATAATTTGTTTGTAGGGCTATGTAATGATTGTAATTAAACATACGTAAGTAATGAGATTAGTGGACAACTTTACTATGAGCGCACAATCTGCAGTGATTCCATAATCACTACAGATCGTACGCGCACAGTAAAGTAAATATGTAATATTGAAACAATAGGCATTTTACTATGATTTACCTACAATGTGTTTTATAGAATTGTATAAACATAATTCACAGATATCAATCAAAATAATTGTTATTATGGACCTTTTCTATTCAAATCTTATTCTCAATGTGAAGTTAACTTATAATTTCGTAGTAAAAACCTTAAAATGTTACCAACTGACATGAAAATCTCTGACATGTAAATAATGTGATACCTAAGGAAAGTGTTTATAATATCGTGCTAGTCTAGACAGTGTTCATGCCAGTCTGCTGTAGTGGCAAAACACGCACTGAAATGTCTCGAATTTGTGTCATCCTTGTATTTTTAAATGCATACTGATGTTTTTAAAGATTCCAAATAAAAATTTCATGAGACGGAAAATATTTTTTTAATTGATAATATATACAAAATCGGTAATCTACAATCTTAATAAAAAGTACTGACTCAAGTCAACGCTTCTAAAACTGGAATGTTTACATTGTGCCATATACTGTAATATACGCGTAAGTGTATCCAAAAGAACCGAACATTGTCAACATCGATGACGTAATCACATAATTTATTATACGTTGAATAAATACATTTATGGCGAATTTTGCAAATGAAGTTGATCACGCTCAGCACATTTGAACTGCGTTTAAGAGCCGTCAGAGTCATCATCTTTGCCTATGTGCCTAGCCTTTACCCAAATAATGTTGAGGTAGGTCATCAATAAATCACCCTGTATATATGAAAGCCTGGACCAAAGGCTCAACGAGGCACGGAGGACGCTCGATATCTAATGGGTGGTCGGTCACCCATCCACAGAACAACCTAGGCCAACGCGGCTTAATCCGAAAATCGACCCGAGCCGCGTATTATAAACCTTTTAACCACCACGTCAAAAAAGCAAAAATGTGTCCTCGGTGCCAATCTACGATTCATCCTTTAATAAAAAAATGAATAAAGGAATAAAAATAAAATTTATTCATGAATATGAGACAACCATACAGAGTAACTTAAGGGTAAACACAGGAAATAGAAGATTGTAAAGATGGTTTGGTTGCCTTTGGACTGATTCACCCTACCCCCTCGTACGTATAAAACTGTATCACGAGCATACTTGTCAGATAATCGTGATCGTGGCGTGCTAGGCCCATTTTGGTTTGTCATCTATACATGACTGTGGCGGTCAAAAGGTTAAGCCACGAGCTCCATCAGTGTCATCATGGCTATGAAATATTGATACTGACGGCTCTCGAACGCGGTTTAGATGTGCGTAGCGTTCAGATTCAATCGCAAAATTCGTCCTTCGATACAGTCAAGAGTGATCCACTTAACTAAACATTTATTCACAATAATTAATAACACTAAAGTCTTTTTTCACTTGTTATAAATGCCTAGACGTTACTGTGTGACACCACCAGCCATGACAGTATGAAGTAGAACAGGCATATGGGGTATACTGCCAGAGCCTTCTTGCCTTCAGGCTGACTGTCTCCGAGGAACTTTGTCGCGGCTGAAACGATACAAGAAGGTGATTAGCTCTTTACTTCATGGTCGAAATAGCTTAACAACATAAAAAATACCTAGTTGTCTTTAACTCACAAGTGAAATTGGAAAAGATATCAAAATACTCATAAAATTGCCTAACATAATCAGCTCACAGTAGTGTTTTATATCCTCAATAAAAACTTTTATATCCTCAATAATACCATGCATTGTAGGTTTAAAACCTTTCATGCATGGTTTCAGCAATTTATTCAGTCACCAAACAAAGAACTTTTGCCATAGCCTGACTATTTTCAAATTAAACCGCAGTCTTTTAAGTTATTTTTACTCTTTCTTACATCGACTTTGATCCGGATTGAGCTGATGTTTGAAAGCATTGGTGATGAAATAAATAACATAAAGTAAATTGCCTGTCTGAGTGCGAACTTGAGAACTGAAACTCTTAAGTTGGGGCCTACTGTGAAATATTTTTCTTTTATATAAATTGTAATTTGTATGGTGCACGCCCGGCGACCAATCAAATTATACAAAACCAGTTTATGCTGATCTCTCATTTTACAGGAAATCTATAAAAAGCGAGGTCATGTTATACTGGAAATGTATGGCATGATGTGTCGCTGACAATACATAATAAAGAATATTCTATCTATTTACTTATACTACTGGCCCACCACTACTTTTCAATAGACAAGTTAAACTTACCAAACGTGGCCCATATGAAGCCGACCATAGACAATATCAGCCTGAGGAAGAACAGGAAGGTGGTCTGTGTGGTGAAGAGTATGACGCGGCATAGCACCAGAGACAGCGCTACCGGGAACATGCAGTAGCCCAGCACGCATACTGACTGGAAGAATGAGCTGTAATAGAACGAGATAGGTGTTACATTCATCTGCAACATAAGTTTTTAAACTGACATGGTCACTAACACTACCAATAACTCTTGAAACGGGATATTTACCATGTTTACTATTTGTTTTGAGTTTCCGATATTTCGGCGTTGTTGCAAACGCCATGATCTAGGATAAACAGAAGTTATTGCGGGTGGGTGTTTATTAACTCTTACTCACAAATCGATTCTGTTCCCGAAAAACAACAAAAGTCACTGTTTGGGCTCGCGAACTTTTTACGGCGGATATCGAGAACTCGAAACAAATAGTAAAAACCGGCCAAGTGCGAGTCGCACTCGCGCACCGAGGGTTTCGTCCAAAAATTATTAAAAATATATTAATTATATGATATAACTAAAAATTTACGGTTTTCGCATTTTTTACTTTATCTGTGCTATAAGACGTTGCTTCGTACCAAATTTCAAGATTCTGAGTTCACGGGAAGTACCCTGTAGGTTTTGATTCCCTTGCGAGTGTCGAAAATTTGCGGAAATTTGCGGCTTTAACGACTGTATCTTTTGATTGCGTTGGCTTAGAAGTTTGATTTTTTCACAGCCGCAAGGGACAGTAAACTTGAGTATTTCATATAAATTCCAGCTTGATACCGCCGCAGATAACTGAGAAAAAGGATCTTGACAGACAGGCAGGCAGACGGACGGACGGACAACAAAGTGATCCTATAAGGGTTCCATTTTTTCTTTTCGAGGTACGGAACCCTAAAAATGGTAAATATCCCGTTTTAACTGTTATTGATAGTGTCATCTGCAACATGTCTTGGAATAAGCCTTGGATATTATGACTGTAATTGGACTTGATTTTGAGTTTAAAGTACTAATTACGTACTGTACGTGGACTTACGATTCTGTTTGTGAAGAGAGGTACTCTGTTTCACATTTTCATGTATCAAACATGTCGACATTGTACGTTGCAATGTCAAACTTTTTTTAATACTGAACAACTTGAGACAATCTATCCAAGAATTAATTTTACGAAGCGTTATACAGTAGGAGCGCAACAATAATTTTATTGTATTATGCTGTTTTGCCGTTTTATCGAAAAGGTATTCATAAGAAACCAGCATGTTTAAACAACTTGTTAACCTGACATATTATTATGCTAATGAGTCTATACATAATATAGAAATTGAATTTGTTTCATGTGCCTTTGTATATAAATGTAATTTTAATAGTTTAAAACTACAAACTAAACTACTACCATAAAACCATAATTAAAGGGAACGAATTTTTTGAACTATTATTTAAACACTGGAGAAGTTATTATGACCATTTAAAAAAAAAAATGGTCAGTTATTATTTTATCGGCGGTTGGTAAATTTGTACGAAACAAAACATAGTAATAAAAAAACAATTGGCAGTTTATTTCGTCTTACAATTTCAGTACTAAAAATACGAAAGCAGACTAAGTAATCAAAAAATTGCCAGTAAAAATTATGGAATGGACAGTTAGATAAATAGTTCGGAAGTTCATTTCGGTTTTTTTTATTTGCAACCCCGGTTTTACCCCGACACGGGGACATGACAAGACATGAACAAAATATATATTTAATATAATGTTTGATTGAATGATGTGCATTATCGAATGAATTCATTAATATTTAATTTGAAGTATTTTGTTATTTAAACTCCATTATTTTGTTACTATTTTATGATGAAGTTTATGAAATGTTTACACGTAAATTGATTTTAATAGAAATGTAATTAACTGAAAGTAATGGTTCAAATTAACCTAATCAAATTCCACATAGTTCTTTACAAACATGATCAATTATTTTTGCATGACTCAGTGTTATTAATTTGTATAGTTTTGTAATTTTACTTGTAAAAATTACTGGAATTAAAAGGGTGTTTTTGTTTTATTTATTTATTTTATATATGGACGACATCACACACAGAGCGTGCGCGGGGCGGGAGCGGCACAGTCGTTTTTAATTAAAGCATCAATTTTGCAATGGATTTCACCGAAAAAATCAATAGAATGAATTTGTAAAAATACTTGTTTGTACGACCCTAATGACAAAAACTAAAAATCCAATTTGTAGTTGCAAAATGCAGGATCGCCGTAGCAACCTCTGTCGCTAGTCATATGCGTCCCTCATCCAGGTGTTCCCCGCGACTTTGACGATATCGTCGATCCAACGAGCTTTAGGACGGCCCTGGCTTCTTTGGCCTAACCTTGCCCACCACTCGGTCAAAGCCTTGCTCCATCGACCATCTCCGCATATAAGTGTTCTGTATGGTGTCGGAGTTCTGTATGGTGTCGGACGTAAAGAATAGCACCATCCCATATCTTTCCGTGGGTGTCGTAAGAGGCGACTAAAGGACTTTCCGGAGAATGGGCAGCAGCTTTCTCTGTGCTTTTGTAACAACTGTACTGCGATCACCAACCCGCCTGCCAAGCGTGGCGATTATGGCAAAGCCCCCCTTATGTCAATGTGGCGACACTTGGCGAGGCCTATGTCCAGCAGTGGACGTCTTTCGGCTGAAATGATGATGATGTTCGTCGATACCCACACAAAACATTTAAATAACAAAAACTCACATGTTCCCACCAAGCAGTTTCGAGTTGATAGTAACAACTGCAGCCCCTATCCAAACTAGCACAAATACTTCGGCAAACTCCGGGCCGCCATCATTGGTGTTGTCGGCTACTTCCGTGCCCTGCAGGATTGTGGCCATCAGGGTGCAGAGTAGCAGGGGGCCCCATAGATCCCCTGGAAACATTGGAAAATTAATTGTAAATCAATATGTCTAAGGTACATTTTGCTGTGCCAATTACCTAGGTGTTTTTTACTTTTGTAGGTGGTAGCTTCTTGCGCCTTCTTGTACGAAGAAGTGACCAAGATTAACTGAAGCAAATAATGCATCAATTTCTGCTTTGCAGGATACAGGTCTGTATGGTGTCGGACGTAAAGAATAGCACCACCCCATATCTTCCCGTGGGTGTCGTAAGAGGCGACTAAGGGACTTTCCAGAGAATGTGCAGCAGTGTTCTCTGTGTTTTTGTAATAACCGAACTGCGATCGCCAACCCGTTTGCCAAGCGTGGTGATTATGACAAAACCCCCCTTTTAGGGGGAGGCCTATGTCCACCAGTGGACGTCTTTCGGCTGAAATGATGATGATGAGGATACAACGGGATTTTCTAACAAGTTAGACATTAATTGATGGCAAAAGCAAAAACATCAATGAGTTTCATGGATACAAGTCATAAATAATAATATCATAAAGGGAGAGCAAATACAAAAATGTCCTTGATGGCATTGGAGATTGCTTGAAGTAATGCTTGCTAGTTAAATGGAAAATACTCATTACTAACGCCTGATAAGACTGATATAATCGTTGATAACAATCTAAGCATTAAAAACTAATATGAGTTTAATTTTCGACATGGCAATTTTAAAGTTTTCTATGAATTCAAAATATAAAATTAGATATAGCTATAAAAACAAACATAGAAGTATGGAGAAAGAAGACATGCTGCGCTGACCCCAATTAAAATGGGATAAGGGCAAGACAGTGATGATGACCTATGAAGATAATCTATTGATCCATTAGTTAAACAAGTAATATTAAAAAAAACTACTCACATTCTTTTAACAAACTAGACTTCTCTCTAGGGATTAATACATGGTAAAACTTATTTCCCACTGCTCTCAGATCTCGAAGCTAAAAGTAATAATAAATATACATTTAACTTCAAATCAATAATAGCTTATGAAATAATAAAACTATTTTTCTAAAAAGTAAAACTTTGTGTGCACAGCAACAAATCAAGCTATACTTAACCAGTCTTTCTGGATCTCTCATTATACAGGAAATCTATATAGAGCAAGGCCATGTTATACTGGAAATATATGATTTGTACCCGTATTTACAGTGTTATAGATTGATTGATTTCTAAGTTGAGAAAAAGCAACCAGTAAATTGTGAAACACTCAAGTCATCAAGTAAAACAATTTTTTTTTCAAAGAATTTCAAAGTAAATTCCTAAACCATTGTTTCATTTGTTTGAAAACTTCATCTGCACATCCATGTAAACAACAAAATCAGATTTGTTGAATTGTCAAAATTTATGTCATTGCAATTGCAGAAATGTATATGAGGATCCTTTGCCATAGCTAAGTTTGTTCAGCTGCCAGGCTAGGCAGATGAACCCAAGTAGATTGGAGTCGGCTTTCAGTCCATCCTGATGCATCTGTATTTTATATGAAGCAACTGTATATCTGTCCTCCACAACGCAGTTAGTACTGGGTAATACTAAATACTTGGTGTGTAATAAATAATATTGGGTTGGTAACACTGGTTGTCAGACTTTGGGGCCACTGACTACCTGTAATGACTGTCAAAGTTTTATAAATGACAACCGGGACCAATGGCGTAACATGCTTTCCAAGGTACGGAGGAAACATGATCTGATGATGAAATGAGACATGATCATAAAATAGCCACTTGCCACAAGAAATGGAACTTTACCATAACAACAAATATCATCTACACTCTATTATAGTACCCACAGTCATCTACTTTACACGTAATTGTAAAACTACTATATTTTGTTGAAACCAGGAATCATCATTGCTTGGCATCAGATTATGAATCTCGGTTTATGAGGTGTAACAAGTTGATTTACATGCGGACAAATAATTCTTAGGCATTAAAGATCTATCCTGTATGCGAATGTGCAGAGGTGATAAGATATTGGGGAGTATACTATTGTGTATTGTGGAGCAGGATATGGAACATTCATGATAGTATCAAATTAAATCCATCTATAATTGTGAACATAGGTATTATTGTAAAGGTCAGATAACATTGAGTTGAACTGTGTACTGTGTCCTAGCAAAGGAATTGGTGTACAAATATACTCATATTTATAACACTAAATTATGCAATTATAATTTATTTTTTCATGGATGTCAATGGTAAATCATATTAAAGATCTAGTATTGTCTAATAATGTGAAAAAATGAATTAGTAATAATGAATTAATCAATTAAAATTTATTTTTACATGCATTTCGATGATAAATTATATTAATTATAGTATAAGTATACAGTTTACTAGAGTCAACATATATATGTAATTATTAAAGTAGGTCACATACCTACTTCCAAAATGACATTACGTATTTATGATCGCTTCCTAACGAGCGTAAGATTCATTGGTTGGTTCAGGCTTATGAGTGATAAATTAGATACCTATGATTATTAATTCATTATTAGGAAATGGTTTTTTAATCAAAGAAATTGCTTTTTTAATTCCTATACTAAAAATGTACATTATTTTATATACTTACAAAAGTTTCTTTAATAGGCTCATCAAGAGTGTTGAACTCCATACTGTTTCCAGATGGCACACCCTGTGAAGGTATGTTCATCTCCCCCTCAACCACCCCTACATCCCCAGCAGGGTACATCTACACAGCAACAAATAAAATATTTATTAGTGTCAATGAGGACAATATGAAATTAGCACATAGAAAACGCCTACAATCATTACCAGTAAATTAATTAAAACACAATTTTTGGTTCAGAGGATGTTGTGCTTGAGTTGAATAGATAAAATTAATATAAAACGTACACTGAACACCACTATCAACGCAGATCGTGTTCGGAAAGGATGATTGCAGTTAAAAAGCCTGTGACTCATACAAACAGAATTTTTTGGTCACAAGTAAACAATAAACATCCTTGCAGGTTTTAGGACTGGGATTGGTGATCTAATATCATTAAAGTTACAGTTTTGGTGACCAAATAACGATTATTTGGGTGGAACTACCAAAATCCAATACGTGAGTGAGTTGTGGAGTTTTATTGATTTAAATCGCATGTACTGGAATAAAAACTTACATCGTATTTTGTGTCAAACGAGGTCATCTTTGATTTTAGGTCCGCACTATTTTAACACAATAAAATATGGATAAAATAAATAAACTCCAACACATCAAACACTCGCGAAGATTTATTCAGTGACATTTATTCGTAGTCTTGCTACTGCAAAAAATAATTTAGTCAATGTTTTACGTTTGGAAACTCAAAAAGGACGCACGTACAAAATATTTAATCATTATATTAACAAAAAAAAAAACTGAGCAACTGTTAAGAACTGAGGAATCGTTGAATCCACACTCTTTAGCTGTATTTTTTCAGTTATCACTCAGATGACGACTTTCAGATTAAACCAAAAAAAAATTGCAGGAAGGCAGATGTGTATCCGAACACATTACTAAAAAGACAGTTATCCAAAGAATAGTAAAAACTATTTACCTACTGAATTTGTCATTGTCAAGTCAACTTCATCGATTGTTTGTGTTGTTGAACCCATTTTTGCTAGGAATTTCAATTAGATTTACGTGCAGTTATGTCTGAATTTCAGTAATCTAGCTTCTAAACAACGGAACTGGTCACTTAATTCAGTTTAGCAACGGTATGAAAGTTTCGTGATATGAAAGTAACCGTTAAAAGTAAGTATATCACAGATAACCTGTCAAATCAAAAACCTTCATTTATATTTGGATGCCTCCTTTCTCTTGTATTTACTCGCTTTGTGTTTACTCTGTGTAAGTTTATTGAAGTAAATAAGATAAAACTGTAATTTTTTTATTTTTTTTTTTCTTTCTTTTTTTTTTCTTTTATTTTTTGCTTTGACAATACTTTCCTTATTTTACACTACACTACAGCTACATTATCTATCTTAGAACCTTTTGTTTTTCTGCTGTCTGCGTTAAAATCTGTTGCAAATATGTTTCTGTACCGGTCAAATAAAGTTTAACTGAATATCTCCTTCGTTTGATGGTCTATTGTTAGTACGTGACACTGGCAGAATTGTGGTCCTATCTCCACAAAAGCCATTTATCAAGAATTGAATTGAATTATATTTGGATGATTAACGTATCCTATTTTCACGTAAACCTCAATTGCGTAGGTTGGACGGGCGTAGCGACTTGGCGGTGGGTAGCCAACGACGACAACTGCGGTATTTGTCGCATGCCCTTCGACAGCTGTTGCCCTGACTGCAAGCTGCCCGGTGACGACTGTCCTCTGGTCTGGGGCGCCTGCTCGCACTGCTTCCACATCCACTGCATCGTGAAGTGGCTGCACTCGCAACCCCAGCAGCAGTGTCCCATGTGCAGGCAAGACTGGAAGTTCAACAACAAGTAGATTGAAAAACGTAAGTAAGAAAGTAGTACACTTCATTTTTCACTTGTTTCGCATGATTTCATTATGATGTCATTGTTTTAAGAATAATTTAATTAATAGAACTGATTGGATTCATAGGATACCTGTAGTCAGTTTTGTCATTTTTGGATTTTTAATCATTCTCTTGCTCTTATTCCTATTTATTTGGATCTCATCAGACACTTCCTTTCTTGCCATATCATCCTTCACATTTTTGGATTATCATTTTAGGTTCATCTTGAAATATCATAGGCTTGACACAAATCAGCAGTTTTAGCAGATTTTGTCATTTGTATAAGTGTGCAAGTCTGCACTAGGCTTTTATATATTTTTTCCCTTTTGATACCTTTTGTCTATGTTTTTGATACCTATTGTTTATGATTTTTGATTGACTGATACACACTTTTTTTCTTTACCAAGAACCATCACATTTTTATTTGGTAGCAAATAATAAGCATTAACCATGTTGTGACAATTTGCCTCAAAAATCATGGATCCATACCACAGTATTTTTATAATTGTTACATTGCTATTCCTTGACTGCCCCGGTTTAGTGGTTGCAAGTGTTACTGCTGAACATGAGGGCTGGGTTCGATTACAGTGCAAAGTGTTATTGAGTTTTTCCATCACAAATTTCTCAGTAGCAGCTACTGAGTCTGGATTTGTGCCTGGTTGACGGCAATATTGTTTGGGACTTCGACATAACAATAGAAATGTAAGCTGTAGGTACAGTGCTGCCTAACCCTTTGGGGTTTACAGGTTTGATGTTATGTCACTCCCAACAACATCAGACTTAATCAAGTGTTGGAAAGTAAAGCTAAGTTGTAGTAATATCATACCGTAGATGTGGTGTTGAAGACATACATACATAACCTCACGCTGTCTACCTATGGGGCTACGCAGAAACTAGAGAACAATTCCTGCTACATTCCTTGCATAATATTTTCACCTGTTCCACATTCAAAAACATCTGGTCAAACTAGACAGTAATTGCAAGTACTATGCTCCTGACATTTCTGAAGAAACTCACCGATAAGGTCATTCCTTATCAGTTGCAAATTGCTAGAGACTGGAAGATCAGTCCTATGGCTTCCCCTTGGGTTGAAGACGTAACCCCAAAATACCATACCAGTTATCCCTGTATAATGATAGCCAATGCCACCAAATTAACAACCATAGCAAGACTATCAAAGCTTGTTCTTTTGATCATATTCTTTAAAATTAATCTTAACCAGCAAATCGCTTAAAATAATAATAGCGTACATTCATAACACGAATATGTATAAGAAGCTGTAATTTAAAATATCATTAGCATTTTTATTGTTTTTATGACAGTCTTTGTGTCATATTTCAAAGTTTTTCTTGTTTTATTAAATAATAGCTTTATTTAAATAAGCTTATGTAACAACTAGATATCTAACTTAATTAATTTTGAACATTAGAATAGTTTTGAAGAATTTGCAATTCTGTTATTAAATATTCATAAATTATAATAATTCCACCACATGAACAACCAGTTCTTTTTTTGTGTATTGATAAAACCACTGCAATCAGAGGTGCTTTTATTCCGCATTGATGACAATATGAGTTCAAATTAAACATTATTAATTCACACTAACCATACAATAGTACTTAATTCTGTCAATATACAGGGTGGGTAAATCATCATTTAGCCCACAAGTGTTTTATGTTAGCAAATAACAACAGCTCTTCCAACCCAAATACTTATAAACAACAACTGTAGTGTAACATTTTGATTGGCGTAAAACAATAGGTCAGAGAGTGCTTTCAACATCAGCAACAATAGCCATGTCGTGTGCGCCGCGGACCGGTAGCCACTGTTGCATTCATTCTCATAGTAAACAATCACTTTTACATTATTAAAAGTGTGGGTCAACTCATTGTTAGGCCGTATGGTACCTACTGCACAAACTACACAACACGCAACAGCTTTAGCAAAGCTACGAACAAAGTAATTTTCGAGTCAGGAGGTAATTATTACGAAGTTTTGTACGCCTGTTCGAGGTAGCGTCGGAGCGACGTATAGCGGTGAGCCGGCACGCCGGTGTTCGCCGCACGGCCACAGGCAGTGAGTGCCGCGCGCTCGCGGGGACGGACGTGTCGCCCTGCGTACTGAGCGCTCTCGTGTGTGTGACTTACGTGCTCGTGTTAACGCGCTCCTTCTACTATAGTACGCATATTATAGTATTGTTCGAGTGACGCTTCCTTCAAGCATGTTGATGGTACAGACCAACGCACAACCGATGAAGAACAGCAAGATCAAAGGCCCACCACCAGTGCCTCCGCGGCCCAACCAGAGCGTGGTGGCGGAGGCACTGGCAAAAACGAGGAAGGCCGTGGCGGACTCTAAGGCTAGCTTTACGAAATCTCGTGCCTTCTCCAAGCAGGAAAACCACTACACTAAAGCTAAAACTTTGGATAGAGCCAATACTGTCAGCACTACAACAGTGTCCCCCAAACAAAACGGATTAGCAAGGGTCAAGTCGTTCATCAGAGATGTAATCAGTGACAGAAGTTCTTCGTCCGATGAAAAAAAATCTAGTGGTCATAACTCCAGAAGAAGCTCTAGCGACAGTAGTTCTATCCCAACACCGACATCGAATAAAAAGTCAAATGAATCTCTGAACTCTAAAGCAGTCAAAACATGCAGACAAATATTAGTAAGATCACTCTCAACATCGAACAAGTTGGATCAAGATTCAAAATGTAAAGTATCAAAGTCTTCCAGTTTTGCAGAGAAGACTCTACCTTTACGAAAAGCACCTCCGCCACCGTTGTCTCCAAAACCTAAGTTAAAACCAATGAAGCCCTTGCCTGTAAATAAAAGTCCTGTGAATAACAATAAATCTAAGATCTCACCGGATGTAAGCCCGTATTCATCGCCTATAGATGCTAAGCCCCCACAGAGTCCAGTGTCAGAAGCGCCATACGCGTCAGTAGAAGAAGTTCAGGAGTTTGATGACAGGTTACGGAACAGTCCATCGAAACAAGTTAGTACTCCACCTGCCAAGCAAATCGAACCAGGAAGTCCAAAAGTGGACGATAATGTAAATAAAAATAACAACTCGCTGGAAAGAAAAACATCGCGAGTCACTGAAATGTTAATTTCGGAGATTATTGCTAGTAGAAACAATAATAAAGAAAAAGACGAAGCGCACACTGTGATAGATAAAGGGAAAGATTCCGGGAACATGACTAACGGCAGCGACACTCCGGAGCTGGAAATGATGAAGGACATGAACAACCATGAGATGTTGATTTACGAACTGCAGACGATGCACTCGGCATCCAACGTACCGGAAACCTTGGAGACTCCTGAATACGCAGAAGCAAATGGACACTGTGATTCTGAGGACTCCGAACAGAACTACGCCATTTCTTCAGTGACAAGCGTGAATATGGATGATGATCAGGCTTATGCGTACATACTCGATGATGACCTTAAGTCTAGGTGGGTCGTCAAGAATTAATAAATTAAGTTCATAATTCTAATCGTATGAATAAATCGTTACATTGTACTTCTCTTCCGTGGTTCGGGTATGTGGTGGTTCTGTGTTAAAAGGTCATACGACTTGATTAAACCCGGTTATGAACGCTAAGTCGTTGATAGACTCGTCAATACTGCGCAGTTTCTAGGTCGTTAAAATGACAAAGTAAACCTGAAAGTAATCGACGTCTTTAGTTATTTACAATGGTGGTAAATTACTTTTGAATAACATCTGTGGTTTAATTAATTTTAGATTAAATTAACTGTAAACGAATGATGATGATTCATACTGCTAGACCTGCTGTCTTGTATGGATCAGAATGTTGGGCAACTATAATTTTAAAAACAAATCAATAACTGCTCAATCAATCGCAACTTGACTCTGAAATCTACGAAAACGAGCTTTTATTTTGCTAAAGTCCCCAAAGTTCAAGACTTTTGCGTTGTCAATTCCATCGCACATTTTAACAACTTTCTACATGCTCAATTCATAGCAATTCGCATAAGACTTTAGGTGAATACCAAAAAACAAAAGCACCTCCTAATAAACTCAATTTTGTGGGCAGACTTCGTAAGCAGTTCCGCGCGATCAGCACCATGTCCCTGCAAGGTCTGCCGCCTCTCCCAAAGAGCCTCAGCGGCTTCGCAGACGGCGAGCCCCACTTGCAGGACACACCCTCACCCCCCTCGGACAAACCCCCCACAGATCTCGACTCACAACTCGCTTATCTCAAGAAAGAAATGGTAAGTTGATTTAACTTCTTTCTTTTATATCTATTTATTTATACTTTCTTTGTCTGACCCCCTATTATAGTTAACGATTTCATTAATAATCACTACGCTACCGGTTATCAAATCGAAAATTTTACCCTTTTCCTGTATGTTGTACACTAATTTTACGGTTTCATAAACGGCACGTTTAAAAGTCATAAAGTTTATGAACGGAAAACTTATTTTATTTTAAACAACAACGTTATAAAAGTTCCTTTTTTGGTTGTTGAACTGCTATGATGATGAAATGAAAAATGTTGGCTTTACATTCCATCGCTAAATAAGGATACTGGTTTCGATCATACCGGAATTACGAAAGTTTACCGAGAGTCGAACCGTACCACAGTATTAATGACAGCAATTTTATAGCAACTAGGAGTAGTGACACCGAAAATAGACTAGCTCCCCAGTATTCAATACAAACATGGCAACATGGAATAAATAATGTACACACAGCCGACACGAGCGCAGTTTTAAAAACAGATGTTGTTCGTACATTTGGGCTTATCGGCCGTGCGTCGAGCGCTATGTACGGAGAGACGGCTACTTCCCATTTGGTAAACTTCCCATTTCGTAAACCTCAAACTGTACCTACTAAAAAGTTGCGTTTGGTAAACATTTCGTTACTTCATACATTTAATCCCATTTGGTAAACTTTGTTAGTATTGTTATTTTTGTACGGTACAGTCAGTGTCAAATTAGTATTAAATTAGAGATGTATATATTTTTAAATGCTTCAGTCTTGAGATAGTATCTCGACCATCAAAAAGAATGGCTGATCAAGAAGAAGTAAAAAAAACGTATTAAAGTCTGTAAAAATACCACGATGCTACTAAAAATACCACGTGCTTTTCCCGCAAAAGAAGCACCGAGCGGGTTCTCAGGTAGGGATTTATTGTCCTTACCATCGTTTTAAACAAAAGGTGTGAATGAGATAGACATAAGTAAGTATACGTAAACAAAATAAATGACAATGTTATCATTAGTTTCGTTTTTCTTTTTTTACTTGACTGTACCCATTTCATCTGAAAGTTTACCAAATGGGATATAACACAAAAAATTATTGAAATGTTTTCGAAATGGGACTAAATGTATGAAATGTATAATGTTTACCAAACGCAACTTTTTAGTAGGTACAGTTTGAGGTTTACGAAATGGGAAGTTTACCAAATGGGAAGTAGCCGGAGAGACGGACGCGCTCCCTATACTTGGTCTTACGAGCGGGTTTGGCAATATAGGAAATTGAAAATCAGGACACCTGTCGACACATTTTATTGCTCATAATCCAACGGGCCATGGCATTCATATCAAACTAGGCTAGAGATCTATACAACTAATGGGCCGATTTAGATAGTATTATGGCTTATCTACGTTGCGTACATAATAAAAACAATTGATTCCATGTAACGCCATTCAATGGACCAATATTGCGCTGATGAGTATTTATTATTTGACCATCACTCATCACTACTTGATTATGAACGGCAATTTCACTACATTATGACATCGAAAAATGTTTCATCTTGGTTTCCATACTCATCTTTGTTTGGATTAGCTTTTATAAGCGGTCTATCCACCGCTATCTTCCCGTAATAGTCATCAAACGGAAATGCCATACCTGTTACACTTTGTAAACTACGTGGAACCCCAATCGTGTCACCTATGGAATTTGCCCAAGTTAAACTGACATTTTATTTGCTTAATCCCACCACAAAGGTTGCAAGGGCTAAAATTCTCGTAGAAAAATCGAATAAAAACTTCCAAGAAACACCTGACATGGAAGTCATAGATAATGGCGTATCATTATCGCATTGCACAGCACTCGATGCATGACGCAAAAACTAGTAACATATAGTTTTACTATCTCGCATAGACCCGACTATACGTACCCAGTGTTAAAGAGTCCCCAAGCTTGACAATGAGAAAGGTCTCACTACTTGTATTATTATGTATATCTGATTTTGCAGTAAACTTCATTATCATTAATATAAGGTTTATGTCAGAGGTTAAAAAACTGAAAAGACTCTAAGACAATTCTCGTTGTGACGTAGGAGATACACTCAGTACTCTCTCCGTGTTATTGTTTGTTGCACTCTTATAGGTCTTCCTAATCGTCGGTCGATCCGATTCCTTCGTCATGTCACGTCTCTTGAACGTAATCGTATTTTCAAGTTCTTATAACGTTATGTTGGTTTCGTCTGATTTTATATGGTTCAATTATTTGAGTTCCATGTTCGTCAGGATTCTTAATATTTGGACTATCTCCAAATATTGAAATATGCTAACGGATACAGAATGAATAAATTAGGTATATTATCCAGAAATACATTTTGTCAGGATATTACGACGTTCTATCCATAATTATCTTCGTTACAAATAATTGTGAAACTAAAACATTGCAAGATTTTGCGGTATGAAATAGTTTTATGTTGGTATTTCACAAACTACACATAATATACAGACGTATAATAGTCTTGTAGCCGTTGTAGTCTCTGTATAATAACGGCTGTAATGGCAATTAGCACCAGCTATAACCTTGAACAACTCGTAATCACAATTATTTGCATCCCACACCACACTCTTGCAGTAATATTATTATACGTCATAATAAAATCTTAAGAACAAAAGTAAAATGGCTTTTGAAAAAGGCAAAGATATAACTTTCGCCAAAAGTATCGGGAAAGTGACAGGACTTGAGGTTTCCTTTCACGTTTCCTTTGTAACCGACTTAAGCTGGGGTCTCTTCTAGTAATCCTTATTTCGCCGTGGGCATCTTGAATTTATCTTATTGTTCGCGTTTGAGTTTAGTATTGTGTGTTTCATTAATACCTATCTCATTTTAAGATATTTTACTGTCGTTGTTCTGCTAATCCATACTAATATTATAAATTATAATGTTGTTTGTTTGTTTGTTACCTTTTCACGACTAAATGGCTGATCGGATCTTTATGAAACATGGCAAGAAGATAGATTTCAACCTGGGGAAGGACATAGGCTATATATCATCACGCTACGACCAATAGTAGCGGAGCAGCAATGAAAAATGTTGCGATAACGGGGAAAATGTGACGCAGACGAAGTTGCGCGGGACAGCTAGTTTGAGAATAAAAGAAACGCGTGTAACGTGTCAGGACTGAATATCTCTCGAAACTTATTTTCTTGGCAAATGTGAGACTTATCTCCCCATCCCTAAACCGAAGCCCAGGTGCGAATAGCAAAGCTCACCGTCCGTCCGTCTTATGACGACAGACCGTGCCGACGGCGCGTTCGTGTTCCACGCGCGCCTCAAGGAGATGTCAGCAAATCGGAAGGGGTCCGAGAGGGCCGATGCCTGCCAGGGCTGCGGGTTGTTCGAAAGAGATACCGTGCCCCTGGAACGCAAAGGGCTAAGAAGAAACATGGATGGGTTTTAGTCAGTCAAGTCTGACACTCCCTTCCGCTCCGCCCAGAGCGGAAGAAGTCATTTGATGATTTCCCATCCTAAAAAAAAAAAAAAAAAAAAGGTGCGAATATCAAAGAAAATGTATTCAAATTTATGTTGCACCTTGTCAACGTATTCCCCTAAGCTAATTATACTTGTAGTACTAAGCCGAAGGGTGATATCATCGAGGTAGTTCGACGACATACCACTTACGATCGAGTCACGATCTCTGGAACCATCCATTATCGCTTTACTTGTCGCTCCAAAGTTTTTCTGATACATGAGTTAGGGTGCAGATGTCCGTCAGGCTTTTGATTAACAATCTGCTTTTCATTCACTATGAAGTTATAATCTTGGCACCCAACAAGCTGAGACTTAAGAAATCTACATTGCAGATTTATCACCGCAGCTACTTGAATTTGGCAGCTTCGGTTTAGCGCACACTTTATTTTCCTCTCTACTTGACCGATTTTGAATCAGCTCCCCCAACTTATGAATATTCTCTTTCAAAATGAATTGCCAATCAAATTAACTACAAATTGGTATTTAAAGACGCTTAATTGATACTCTTCATTCTAAATAGATTGACATAACCAGACGTAACATATGGAATTTAATTAATATTGGTTAGAAATCTCTTCTGTTTAGAATGTTACTGCATCTACATATAACTAGTATCTATATGATAGATCCGGTTTAACACCATACAAGCTTCAAGTTACGTGAATGTAGTAATCTCGTTTGCATTTATATGAATCTTCGTTAACATTTGCGTAGGTGAGAAGCACATGGTAACTGTCTGTCATTGTATATTCAACAGTTTTTTTTTCAGTAGGCGATTGTTTATTATCTTGCGTATATCTGTTGGTAAATAAAGTAGAATATTGCTTGTAAGAAAATATATTGGACTAGCTATTGCTCGCGGCTTCGCTCCCGTTATTTAAGTACTGTTATTAACCCTCGGGAACGTTTTGAATGTGGCCTATAGCACTCGGGGATAAAGTAGCTTCCCATTAGTGAAAGAATTTTCGGAATCGGATCAGTATTTCCGAAGATTACCGCCTACATACAAACTTACAAACATATTTTACCTCTTTAAAATATTAGTAGAGATTAAATTATATTTTTAGTACTGATCTGCTGACAGTGCATGCAGGTGGTTGTTAAATAGCAGTTGTACAAACTTGTTTATGTGTAATCCGCAATCCACCATCTTTTGCAAAAGTTTAAGTGATCTTTTCTTCTGTATGAGTCCCTGGTCCTACGGTTGAGTGCTTAGGCACTGTAATTGCTAGATGGACGGCAAACGCTGAAAACCAATATATTACTATACCAAAATAATATTCTTATATTAATTTCGTCGATTCACTCAATGAAAATCGCACGTCCAAATCAATAAGTCTAAGCAGCATCATTAACTTGTACTTTATGCGGTCCAGAAACTTGATATAAAGTCGAACCGGTTTCTAAATCACGATTCTTTAACGTGTGATTAAACACGCGCCTGCGCCGGAGTCGGCTGTCATGCGTTATGCCATATCCTTGTAAATGCGATCGCTAGCGATAAAGTTACCTGCAAAAAGTTTGCTTAGCTGAAAAACATTTTAATACGAAACGAATCGGTCAAATGTTAACGAGTTTTTTATGGACATGAAGGTGAAAGGTGGAATGGAATAGTGAAGCTGACAATACCCAAGTCTGATAACCAAAGAACTAGCTAAAGCTTCACTAAAGCCAGTTTATAAACTTACCTCTTTGCTGTACAGGGTGTAACGGAAAGGGTATATACATACTTAAGGGTGTGCTACAGACCATCAAACTGAACATGTTTCTCCAACAGCCAAACATCGTAGCGAAAAAAATATCAGCTTCCCCATATGGGTCGAATAGGTATTGAAATTTTTTATGGGCAGCAGATATTTTTGTTCGCTATTACGGTGTTTGTCTGATGGAGAGAAATGTTCAGTTTGATGGTCTGTAACACACCCATAAGTATGTATATACCCTTTCCGTTACACCCTGTATAAAAGTTCTCTTTGACAACAGACCTAGTTGACATCCATTCAGTTTGTTTTTGCTTGAGCAAGCGAGATCAGTTTGTAAATGATAACGGGGAGCACCTCATTGTATCGGCTGATTCGAAATGTGACGATGTCATTGTTATGTTTTGTCATGACAGCCGTTTTCCTTAAACGTTTTCCAAAACATTGCAAGGTTTTAACATTGAAATTGCGGATTATGAGTAAGGGAATTTCGTCAGTGGGGGAAGCCTGCGTAGTTTGCCTGCATTGATAATTGGGAAATACCATGCACAAATTTGGTCATTAATAACCAACCTTGTCGACAAGTAATTCAGCATGAGCCTATCATAAAAACCAGTACGCCCTACAAAGGCAAAAAGGCGTCATTCGCCTCGTTTCGTTTCGGAAGACGGGACTTGACACCAGGCCGAACTAAATAAGAATCAGTTCAAACGGATTCTTCCGATCCGACAGTCTCTAATTGTCTTACGACCGACACACAAACTTACTAATAAACGGTCGATTGAAGAAATAACCTCTTTCGAATCAAAGTTAACTTTTCAAGATTAAGTACAAGTAGTAACATCTTCACGTTCCCTATTTTAGACATTTTGAAAGCTCGCTATCTGGACATCCGAAAGAGGCAACGACTTTCTATGTCTTTGTGCGACGTGTTCCCACGCAATTGTTTTAACACACCCATAAACTGTTTAATGTGCTTTTACTTTACAACTTACAACTAAAAACATATCATTGCCTGTAAATTGACAGTTTGTCAGGTCATTGTAATTTATTGTTAATTAGGTAGAATCAGAAGTGGATTAGAGATTAGTTACGCTAGAAAGATTTTCTTAAACATCTCTGGAGTGCATCCATCTTTCCACACCACATAATTTTGTCAGTAATAACTAATTAACAACTAAACCCACGGCACTTATAGAGATCTACTTCAACTGCCAATAAATCGTTTAACTAATAATGCCAATGTAATTTAGTCGTTGCCTAGCGACCAAGTGCCCCTCTAAACGCCTGTAGAATGTTCTGTTGACGATTGATGTCTCGGCGGCGTTAACCCTCTACCCGCATTGTCTATGGCTCCGCATCCGCGTTGGCAACCACAGCGCCAGGATGTTGAACTCCTACTACGAGAATAACTCGCCTAAATGACACGGGTTCATAATCTTTAGTGTTTTCGACACTGTTTGTTTCGACAAATCAAAGCCTTATCGTTTCTCTTTCTTTCTCTTCGTGAGTCTTTAGTTCTTAGTTTTCAACATTCATCGTCTTTTTGTTAACTTTGTTCCAGTTTTGATGTCTGTACATGTCACCAATCTCGAAACATCAACATCATCATCACAATTCAAGATAAATGTTCAGACGGGGCTTCGTTTAGCTACTTAAATCACATTGCATTCGAAAACCGAAATACACCTCTAAAGAGATTCGATGCCATCCCTAATTAAAATATTTATGTACTTAAATAATGTGCTCTAAAATTTACTCGTAATCGCGATGAGAGTAAACCAAATCAAGCCGGAAGACAAATGATTTAATAAATTTTCTTAAATTTCTTCTTCTTCTATTCTTAAAATTTAATTAATCATAATATTTTGCAACTTTAAAACCAATTCCGAATTTACATGTTGAAAAAGTCTTTGTCCAGATTGTCCCAAAAGATCAAACATACGAATCAAACAAAGTTTTTGGAGCTTTGCCTATAGTTTGTCATGTCAGCATGTGTGATATGGTAGGAGCCACAGTATATCGAGAGTATGTCGTGCCTGGAGGGAGCACGTGCTGTTATTTTTAGCACGAGCGACACCCGGGGGCGGGTTACGTCACGTGCAGTAACCAGATTAGACGAAACTTCGATCAGATCGAGTAATGGACAGCGCAGCGGCTGTGCTCTGTTGACAACGGTAACGAGAAATTGAATAAGATGCTTTAGAATCGGATGTCAGACGACACGGACGGTGTTTGTGATAGATGCTGTCATCTAAGTGTTGAATGATTTGGAACGCGTTTGTTTTGTTTTGTTGCAACAATATTTGTATACTGGGTCTGCAGTTGATGTAACATTACAACGTTAGAATTTGAACATAGTAGTTTCGAATATATCCTATTGTTCATCTATAACCTCAAAATCTCCGTTGTAAATCTTAATATCTAAACGCATGTATTCAATTATAAACATTATTGTAGTAATTATCTTTGTACCAGTTTATTGTAAGTAACTTTTTGAAAAGGGTCTGTTTTTAAAAGCTTTTATTTTCCTTAATACAGGTTATTCTATAACCTAGCTAGGAAATCAGAACTCCTCCCACCAGATTGTGATTGACATGGTATAAACTTATACGTATAATTTTATGTATGCCTCATGTACTACAATCTCCCTTTTTATGAAATAAATGTACTATTATTATAATCTTAAGCCCCAAACTCAACGTGGGCGTTAAAAACTCAAAAAACCGCCACGAGCCAGCGTTGTAACAAGGGACTAATCCTGCCGAAGGTACTTGGCCAGGTTTTTAAGAGGTGTACTTAGAGTAACATTGTTCTTAAAAGTTTCCGTCCATTTCAGAGATTAGACGCCAGGGTACAAGTTTCTCGCAACTCGTGACGCGAAGGACGTGCGCTATCGCTGGACCCAAATATGTAACTACCTTTCATTGTTTATACCAGTTTACCTTTAGCACATGTTATGTCTAAAAGCCGGAATAAACCCAATGCTCGGCTCGTTCCATAACAATTATCGCTAGCTTTTCTATGAAAATTGCTTTGGGATGTTTGAGGTTCGGATATAATGGAAAATTTACTCTTCGAAGAACATTTAACCCCTCGTGGATACGAGGGCTTAATAGGCGTAATAAACCCCAATGACGCAGTAGAAAGATGTGATAAAATGTCACTCGCCTGGTTTATTAGGCTATCAGATTATCTACGACTTTAGTAGACGCATGGAGACATTTTGGACGGCTACGAAATGTAGTATATCATCTATAAATAACGGAGTCAACGGGGCATTAAGCAAAACAAACTGAACCTATGTTTAATATAGACGACACGGCTCGTTTACTCGCGCAAGCTCTTTCATCCGACGTTTTTGTCGGCGTTCTCTTATGACAATTTGACATATACTTTTGTTTTAATAGTCTTCACAGTTTAAATCTACGTCTTATGCTTGTTTTCTATTAACTGTAGTAATTTTCTTATTTACCCCTTCTTTAGTATCATAAACAAATCGAAATGTCACTATGAAAATCAAAACAATCTCAGCTATAACCACAAATTGAACTAAATTGGCTAATGGGAGCATTACATTATAGACTGCATCATAAAAATTTATGTCAACCGTTGGCCACGGGGCAGTTGAATGGAAGTCCGTCGACCCCACGGCAACACTGACATAATGCGGCACGATTGGATTACTGACAACTTAACAACTCATCAATTACTTGCCCGCTCTACCGACTATTGCTGACTAAACTAATAACATACGTAATTGGATTCAACAGTCCACACCACACACAGCTAATTTAGAACTAATACAGAAACGATCTGTTATTGTTACGCGGTTTTATGTATTTCAGGATTCTGAGAGGTGCTTAAAATAAATCTTGTCTGTTAGTCAACGCTGAAGTAGTGTTGTTATTTAATTTGATGCCTGTCTATTTCGTCAGACGAAAAATTTACAGTTATGCTTCTGTTAAAACATATAATTTAGACAACTTGTTATTTCTGTGATGGCTTCATAATCGTAAACTGTTGCAAGTTGATTTGCAAGCATTTCCTTGAACGCGCAAATAAACGATCTGGACGAATAGTTTTCAAAAGTGGGCTATTTTTTTTTTCAGTTATTTCGTCAACAATACTAGACAGAGTATTTGCCGGTATGTGTTATTCAGTACATGGGTTATCGAGCTACTGGTTTTGTTACACTTGGTTAATGGGGGCTTGTTTGTTGAGTTGCATCAGACACCGTTGTCGCCAAACTTGCAGCTAACTTGCACATGCATCGTTCGCACCTGTTCGCTAAACTCGATGCAGTCTGTGCACGTGTTTATCTGTTCCATTAGCGATGCTCCGATGTGCTCTGTCGTAATGGACCCTTATTCTTGTTTGCTCTCAGTATGTTTTCTTATCTTTACAGTCCTGTCGGCTCTTCTCAGAATCAACTAGTGCCCTCGCTTACTTCAACTTTTGAGAAAGTTAACGTAATTATTATATGATACTTAAAACGGATGCTAATTAAATCTTAATCACAACTTTAAATAACTCGGAAACGATAAGATATTCAATAACCAATGCGTCCTCTGTAATTGAATCTACCTTGGCTGAAGTGAAAAGAGAAATCCACTCTTTCGAAAAATAGAAACATTGATTTTAATAGCATTTTGGCATGATTGCTCTCGTATTACTAAAGTGTATCACTGACGTTTTGATCATTGGCTTGCCGAATTCGAATATCGATTTTATTAGAAACAGTTTGGCCACGGTGTTTGGCTATTACTGTCACTTTCGTTTTGCACACGCCAATAATCAAACAATTTATGTTTATAAGTTTTCTAAAATCATGTAATTAATTCGTTGGGACTTTCAATATGCAATATTCAGGTGTGTGTGCATAATAATATTTAATTATTTAAATCAGATTAGTTGAGTGTTAGATAGTGTTGGGATTTTATCCGGATAAATACTCATAATGGATAAATACTCAATAAATGTCCGTTTTTACTCGAGTATTTATCCAAAATGCGGATAAATACTACCTATAGTTTTAGTTACGTTATCATACGTAAATGTTGTTATTTTACAAGCAAAAGGATTGAAATAAATAAAAATCGGAAAATATAGATTTGTACCGTGCTCTATTAAGCACTTTAATTATAACAAAAAGCCTGTAATACTCAATCATGGATATTTTCGTCAAGCACTGTCAAAGTTAGATAAAGTTATTAATTTGTGATAAAGTTATTAATCCCAGAATTAGTTACTTAAATCATTATAATATTAAGAAAATAGTAGAGAAAAATACTAAAATAACAACAGACTCATACAATCATAATCTTTTTCGTGATAAAATATAGATTAGTGCGTTACTTTAATCACTTTAACAATAAGACAATATTGTAATAACTATGGCTTCACTGCACTTATGAATATTCTGCCAATTACTGATATTTTCTTAAATTAACTTCTATCACTTTTAGACGCTTGTTCACCACTATCAGAAAAGCAATTTACAAACTGGAACTCACTTCCCGATTCTCTCAAATCCAATGATTCGTCATCAGTATCTGTCTGTACTGGACATGGTGAAGGAAAGTCTTCATCGTCACTGTCTGCACTCTCTTGGATAAAAATAAACATGCAACAATCTACACTGATTGACACAACTGAAAATTGTATTGTCATCTAATTCTAAGTTATGTTTGAATTTACAAGTTTCTAGCTCATCGGGAATAAAGCAGGTTACACATTGGTAAGAGTTTGTAAAAGTATTTTTAATTACACAATAAACATAGGCTTTCAATCACTATAACACTACCCAAGTAACCATTTGGATTAGCGCAATTCAAATTATTTAACTTACCTTGACACGTTATAACACAACTTCAAATATAATAAACGAGCTCGTAGATATTATGTTGTTGTAAAACTTACATGCGTGTGCGCTCTTTATGACGCAAACTTGGGCGCGTATTTCCAAACTGTATTTTAACACAGACACGGGTTGCTCTGTGCTCGCAGGTAGTTTGCTTTATGAATGAAGAGCATAGTACATACTGGCACAGACAATATCTGTGTTGAAAGATATTTTGCTTAAGAGAGCCAAATACATACGAGTACAGACAACCACAATGTCATTTTAATGTGAAACTAAAACCAACATTATGCAATCCTATTAAAGCAAACTCCAAACCACAGCTCCAAACTAAGGCGTTGTCGACGTAGCCCCGCTACCTACCTACCTATACCTACCTATTTTTGTCTGCAGGGTTTACAGTAACCTAACACGAAGAGTCCGAGTCGGGGTGCCCAATGTCCCGAGCTCGTTTCGCTCGCTCTTGCATCCTAAGTTCTCCTTAATGTGTTACACTGCCAAATCCTTTGCTCTGCAATCGTATGTAGTTTGCTTTGAAAATGACGAGCATAATGTGCACTAATACAGAGAATGTCTGTGTTGTAATACATTTGGCTCTTTAGTGTAACGTGCACTAAGCGGTCCAGCACAGACTATGGATGTCTGTGGTAACATACAGTTTGGCATTATGCAACCTGGGCACTACACGGCCACTATGCGGCGCGGGGGTGGAGGGCAAGATAAGCAAAATAAAAGAAACGGGACAAAAGGTGGCTGGGATATGGTTTAGTAAGAACCACGTTGTTTCGTATTGACATTAAAAGTAATAATGTAATAGTGTAGTATTTTGGAAAGCCCAAATAACAATACTAGTCATAAAATTTAAAAAAATAACCATCCGATTCGCAAAAAATATAAATATCCATCATTTTGAGTAAATATCCGATAAAAATGGTTGAAAACGAGTATTTATCCGTTTCGGATAAATACTCGAGTAATTATCTTCCGAGAATTTATCCACCGCCCATCACTAGTGTTAGATCATCGTCATTTAGTCTTAAGACGTCCACAGCTAGACATAGGCCTTCCCAAAGCATCGCCACAAAAACCGGTCCTCTCCTCGCATTCATCGGTTTCTCACGGGTTATACCAGGTCGTCATTGTGGTAGCTCACTTATATGTATTGTGTCTGCATTGATGTCTTGTTTGTCTATTGTTATTGTTTTGTTTTGGAGCCTAAAGTGTATGGTGTTGTGATAAAGCCAGCTGATTGAATCACCGCGGTGCATCTGCGCGGGTGCGATGGCGCGTGCCGGTCGCGCATCATGGCCGCCGGACGCGCCCGCACGCACGCCCGACTACTTTCACATGTCATATTCGTACACAATTTCACCTACATTTGGATTAATCCTCTTTCGGTCAGTGGAATGCTGTAATAATTTATCTCTGTCGATAACTCTGAAGAAAAGACTGAAAGTATAGCGTGCAATGTCTTGAATTTCATTGCAACGGTAGCTGTTTAGCGTCTGTTTGTTACGATTATAGGTGTTCATTGTTCAATCAGTGTTTGCTTACAAAATAACGTGTATTACATCGATGACCGTTGTTCCAGATTACCAAAGCCTGTTAATGATATGATACACATCAAATATGATGATATTAGAATGACTGCATCACGACATCATCGATGTGGGCTAATGACATGCGCGAGATCACTCGAGACTGTGATACTTATGGTCTCTTGCATAATGTGTCGCCAATCCGAAGAGCCACGGTCGTAATTCAGTTTCGTTCTGTTTTCTATAATTTTGTATCGGTTATGTAAAGACCCTATTGGGACACTTTACATTGATTCTTGCATTTTCTTAAATTTCCCGTTTGGCAAAACTCAAGGAATTCCAAAGGTTCTCACTGGGCCCATTGTTGATTAGGAAAATAGTTTCAATGATTTAAGATACAATAGAATTTGGTGTTCCGCTGCGGTAATGTTCCGTTAAATCTAACAATAGGCAGTTAAGACCTCGGAAACTAAATGGTATAAATCATTAACATTAGACTGTGTCCGAAACTGTTAACTTTTTTGTTGTTTCCAAAGTTGATGCTAATCAAATAACAACTAATAAAAAAATCCTTAACAACCGCAGTGTATCATACAACCAAAAGGTGATAAACACAGGATGTTTTTATCCGCTCCGTATCAGGAGGACAATCTAGTAAAATGCCCTTGTGGGATAAATGACGTTAAAGTAAAACGACCTACCAGTAAAACATCTGAAATTTAAAATCGTCATACTAGTAGAACGTCTGAAATGAATAAACGGCATGTTAGACAAAACGACTTGCCTATGCTATAATGTACACTCAAATGCACAAAATAAAAAATCGTTATATTTTATGGGTGTATTGTGTAAGTACTTCACAGTCCACTAATAGTACTCCCGATAAACACTCCTTTGTTTTCCCTATTATAAAAGTGACTACACACTACTAAAAGTGTTCAAATTTACATATCATAGTGTTACAAATAAGAATGGAATAGATTTTTCAGTTGTAAGTGAGGTTGAGATACCAGAATTATTAGCCACGACTGGCTCTATTGTGTGGAATGGACGGTAAATGAAAAAATAATGTTTTTGTAAAAATTTGTCCAACTAACTAACTATAGCTAATCTAAATAATTGCGATAAACTGTATTTCTGAGACGGTTTTTCTAAGGTTCCAAGTCCTTTCTACCAACTATATTCGATATATGTCGATGTATACAGTTGTAAAGATACCACCTATAATATTTTTGCTGCCACCAATTAAAACACAATCAACCTATTAAAGAATGTTTTCCATCATCAAGTATCGGAATTGACATCAGACGTTTTTAATGAGACTATGAGGTTGCTCAGATAAATGCTTTTCAAAAGGTATTCCCTGATGCCGAACTGACAGGGTGCTATTATAATTTTAATAAGGCGGTATGGTAAAAGTCTGTCAAATCGAATGTGAATAATACCAAAGAGGGAGGAGAAATAACAAGGTTATCTGCAAACCTTCTACTGCTTCCTTGAACATATACAGGATGTTACGGAACGGGTATATACATACTTAAGGGTGTGCTTCAGACCATCAAACTGAACATGTTTCTCTATCGGAAAAACATCGTAGTAGCAAAAAAATTATCGGCTATCCATACAAAATTTCAATACCAATTCGACCTAAATGTTTGGGGTAGCTGATATTTTTTTCGCTATTTCGATGTTTGTCTGATGGAGAAACATGTTCAGTTTGATGGTCTGTAGCACACCAATAAGTATGTATATACCCCTTCCGTTACACCCTGAAGTTTGGGCTATAATTGCTGAGGAAGCACAACAAAAAGGATCTGATTGCATTTCTCAGTTCATTAATTATTTTTACCAACAGTGGATTGTTAAATTGAAACCGGAGAAAATCTGCTGTTTCAAACAAAGGCACACGACCAATAATCCATTAGAGAGCTGGAACAGGCCTTATAATGTTTTTATAATGTCTAGAATTGGACGAAAAAACGGTTTGCCTTTAAATGTTCATACATTGCGTAAAGAAGCCATGTGGCCAGAATTAAAATATAAACGCACGTTATTTGAAGAGCAAGAACGTAAGAACTTTAATAAAAACTACAAAAAGAAAAATTAAAAGAAAATGAAATATCGGCCTTCCATTTTTTTTTATGTGTTTTGCACTTTAAACGTATTATATTCGAGGACGACATTAGTAATCGTCCCCGAAAAAAATGAGTTAAAAATAAGAAAAAAATACGATAAAATAACGCATTTTACTTGTAACATGCCTATAATGAAAAAAAGGTTTTATTTGTTGGGTATATTAATAAAGCAATAAATACTTAAAATTAAAATAATTGACTTAATATCTTTGGTTTATTTTCTGCGTCAGTGTACCAGTCCTTTTACACAACATGCCGTTTATACAATTCAGACGTTCTACTAGTATGACGATTTTAAATTTCAGACGTTTTACTAGTAGGTCGTTTTACTTTAACGTCATTTATCCCACAAGGGCATTTTACTAGATTGTCCTTCTGATACGGAGCGTTTTTATCAGCTTTGCACGCCCATTTATTTCATGAAATTTCTGTTTAATTTTAATTGATAATAATTGATGATATTGTTCACCAGCTGAAGTAACAATTCATAGTTTTGTCAGACGTTGAGTTGGTAATGTAATTATAATTAACATATAAGATTTAATTACACTTCCAGCGCGTGAACGTATAAATAAAATGTTGTAATGTTAGAACATTAAGACCATTGTATTTATTAAGTAACTAAGATACTTTGTGTTTCTGTTTCTGTGTTTACTATTGAATTCTTGCTCGAGTCAGATGAAGGACGCTCATTTTTATATGTATAACTACTTATAATTTATTACAAGCAGAAATACTTGATGTGGTTGGCCTCGGTCCCAAAATAATTATTCTCAAATATTTTGATGAGAAAATTCGGAATACTAAATTACTTGCCCAGACTACCAAAAAATCCTAGAAGGTGCAGGTCGCTGTGCAGGCTGAGCAGGAAAGGAGGTGGGGAATATCCTGCAGAGGGGGTCCACACGAGCATCATATTTGGTCTTGAATGTTCAAACATCTTCCGAACGCCTAGATTGGCTAGAGGGCTAGATTTTATTAATCAACACTGAAGATGAAAGGCAGCTAAACTGTCGGCGTGACAGGTCACGAAATGTTTTACTAACATCATAGCTCTCCGTCAATTTCCTATGTTTATTTAACAATCAATCTCGTGTTCTGTTCGTTTAGCAACACTTTTACTGTCCTCTACCGTCACGCTTTCTTCGGTTATTTGGGAAAACGCATTCAAACTTCCAATGTTTTCCTTTCAGCGTCTTCGTGACAATTTGCCACATTATCGGCCAAACTGTTATTTAACTCCAATAGCTATCAAATTCATTGCTTAATAATTATCTAATCTTCGTTAAATTATGCTGTTTCATGTAAATTTAACGTTAAATCGAAATTAACTTCGGGTTCTGGTATTCGTAACGGTGGATCATGGGTTTTACATAAAGCGTTATTGCAAAATCATGGAGCACTCAATGGGTGTGCATGGAAACGTGATGCTTTTTCATTTCCTGCTCTAGATTCATAGATTGTATGAATATTTTGTAACATGAATCGTAATACATCAACGTCGTAGTAGGAAACGTTTAGGAAGGCTTCCCTAATGACCCATTCATGTGGTTTCTTTCATACAGGGCGGGCCTCCTGCCTCGTGGCGTGACTCACGACTCCCCCAGACACCATTAAATATGCACATACAACACTGATAGCTGCTACTCACTTCTATGAATTAAATTCTTCGATGTAATGTGAATGCAAGAATTCCAAACTTGTCTGATCAGGAATTTAGAATCATTAACAAGGCAGACGGTTGTTTAATAGACCATCCAATTAGGACCCACTACTTATCTTGTTTCACAGAATAAATTGATTTCTTAAAAAGCTTTTTTACTTGGACTAATTTTGTCACGCTCGACACTAATTGCAAATTTTATCTCAATGTTAAACACGACAGCAATGTTATGTCCTACAACAATAGTAATTTTGTTCATTGTAAAAGCAACATTACCTTCACGAATAATTCGAGCCAGGTCACGAGAAAGTAAAGTTTATGTCAGCGCTTGATTGTGCGCACAAAATTCGTTCACTTGCCATTCAGAGAGTCACTCAAGTGCCGGAGTACGTGAACGAAACCGGGTCGAGAAGACGAAGCCTACTTGCCGCCGATTCCACGGCGCGATACTTTTGACCTGCCTCTGAAACTCAGGAAGTACCTACCCGTGTACTTGTATAAAGGGTTTGATTGTCAGAAACGAGCACTTGAGCAAGCCATTTGTAATTATGTTTGTTGCAGAGAGGCTACATTTTTCCATCGAAAAGTCAAAGCATTATTTTACTAAACCCATCATAAAGTCAAATCAACTTACTCCTCCCAATCGGTAACTCAAAGGCAGCGCTGAATGCATTCATTAACAAAAATTTACGTCGAAACTAACTTTAAATATGCAGTGCATGTTCACCGCTGCACCAGCACACGTGAGGAATATGCTGACCAAGGAAACGCAATTACTGCATCCGAAACGAGCATATCCGTTACCAATATAATGTAGAACGAGCGAATTTGTTTACGCGCACTGTTCCGAATAACGACCATGAAATGTTATTTTGTAGGCGGTTCCTACTTGCTTCTTCTCATAACGCAACTCAAGTAACAATAAGCCATTACATTGTTAGGGATAATACTAGACTTTAAGAAACAATTGAAAACAAACTTACGCAAGATGTTTAGAGAGTAAAGGGTAGTTTTCGCCAGCGTCGCTTTAAGCAACACAATATTAATTGTACAGGAAATAATATTTACTGTATTATTCAATGTAAAGTCCTCTCCTAGATGGTGAAATATAATGTGCTCCGTGAGAAGGCTATTGTTTCTATTCCGTCATAGAGCTCACCGGAGCGCGACTAAAGACCTCGAGCCTAAGGCGCTGTGCTGTGACTCAGACAACGTTTATATGGCTGTACAACACAAAACGCTACTTTTTCTAACAGTTTTTGTTTTAGTATTATAGCGGGAAACCTTCCGTGAGTCATTAATCAATCTTTTTAACTTGATAAACCCATAGGAGTGTCTATTGTCTTGTCTTTGAAACATAAGCCTCGGAAAGAGGGAATCGTCCCTTGACAGAAAAAGTATTGGCTTCTGTTTCAATATATGTGTTTTATTTTGCGAATAAACCTGTTTTATTGCGAAATGTTACGTCAGATTATACTGAAATGGATATTGAAAGTATAAAAAGTTCGCAATGAATTTTATGATGTATTGTTCAGAACCAACAAGGCACCACAAACCCGTTCTCGGGGATCGTATTTCGCCCGCTCATCTAAACCGCGACACGTTCTCCGCTTTTAACCGTATTATAAAGATTTTATAGAACTTGATTGTACTTTGAGGTATTAGGAACGAAGACGCCGGAAACTTTAAGTGAGGAAATACATTTCCTGGCTGTAAATCTCACCAATATTATTATAAATGCGAAAGATTGCGTTTTTTGATGTCTGCTACTTTATCATGATATACCAGGAAGGCTTGAGTTAATATGGATGTATAGCAGAGATGAAGACTGTATCCTGGATTACCATGTTAGATTTCTTGGGCATGACTCCATCCCGGATTCCATAAATCTTGCCCTGAAGATCGTATGATCCAATTCGGCGGTAGCTACATCAAATTCTATAAATTCATGAGACAATATATTTCGGCTTGGCCCTATTTGATATGATCTAGTCCAGCCAAGTGCCAAACATTGATTTATTTCTGTGGTACACGCTGACGAAAGCTTACCCGCGGCTTTACGGTTGTAAGATAATCTCCGCGAAATGTTATCAAAACAAATCTGCAGCCGTTCAATTCCATTTCCCTCGGCTATATTGGAGTGTTACGATATTACGGGTCAATCGATTACACATTCAGATTGAAAAGTGTTCTACGCAGTTTGTTAAGCTAAATATTATTGGATTATTTGGGTTTTTAAGCGATACTCAACTTGGACTATGAATTCGACATATTTGAGGGTTCTTTTTTATGTAAAGGTTTCTTCTAATGCTGTCAAATTGCGGTGCAGTTCTGCAGACTAGTTTTATCCTAGCAACGCCTTGAATCTAACAATAAAATAGTACAGAAATTCGAATACAGACTAAGAATTTGGCGCCACCCAAAACATTACACCAAAGGTTTTAATGACCACCTTTGGTGTAATCTTTTGGGTGCTGGTGGGTTTTGGGTGTCCGACGGCGCGTTCGTGTTCCACGCGCGCCTCAAGGAGGTGCCAGCAAATCGGAAGGGGTCCGAGAGGGCCGATGCCTGCCAGAGCTGCGGGTTGTTCGAAAGAGATACCGTTCCCCTAGAACGCAAAGGGCTAAGAAGGAGCATGGATGGGTTTTAGTCAGTCAAGTCTGACACTCCCTTCCGCTCCGCCCAGAGCGGAAGAAGTCATTTGATGATTTCCCATCCTAAAAAAAAAAAAGCTTTTAATGACCACTGTGTCGCAAAAGTAGTAGTAGACGTCGTAGTAACACATCGTTAACAAGTCCCATTATACCCGTTTTACATGCTTTGTACAACTTCTGCGGAAAGATAAGCGGCAAAAGCTTTGTTTCATTTCACGCTAGACATACAACACTTTATTGAAGATGGGAAGCAATCACAACATTTATAATTTTTTTGTGTGTAACTCTTTTCTTCAACCCATATGCAACTGCGGCTGGATGTAGGTCTCCACCATTGAATGTGATGTTTACGAGTCTTGGGCCTCCCCATCCAAGTCTCTCGTACTAACTAGTACAGGTGTAGATAATAGTCTGTCTTCTTCAGCCCGTTTGTTCAGCTTAGGTTTCCTACATTGTACAAATGTTTTATCGCCCATGACCCATGGTATCGATAAAACATTTCCGGCTCTTTCCTACTGCAACAGGTGAACAGGTGTAATGTGTGCAAACTACATCTAATTACAGTGCAATATTGTTTGTTATTTCAGCTGTAATCTTCCCAAACTAAACCGCTAAATGGAAAACATTTTCATTAAATCCAACCGCAAATAACGTAGACTAGTTTATGTAACAGTCATCTATATTTTCCCTAGCCACGGTGTCCGAGTGGCATATACGAATCATATCGTGAGTCATTGTCGACCTTTCCCGCTTCTAAATTCGCGCTGCCAACGACCGACGCCGGCGTCCGCGCAAGGATCCATGCCGCTCCTTAATTGATCATTAAGATCGCATTAATTATGCTGCTTGATTATGTTAGCCGTACGCACATTTCACTTTCGTTTTTCATTGTTGATGCAAGAAATCTTTACAAAACGTTTCGCTGTCTTCTTTTCCAGTTTTCAAATGACATATGGCTCGGAGACAATGGTTAGCTAGTTGCCGGTGTCGGTTTGTTGTTTTCACGTCTTATTAAATATTCTTTGTTATGTTCTGCAGATTTTCTAATTCCCCGTTTCGTTACGACCTCCGCAAAAGGTCACGGTGTTTGTCCTAAATGCTAATCGCCTGCCATTACCGTCAAGGCAATTTTGTAAGCAGCTATTATATCAGCGTGATCTTTGCAATTTTCTCTATAAACGTTAGAAATGGTTAATTAGTTTTCAATAGTAACTTTCTCATCATATTTGATTAAGTGTAATCATAGTGTAGTGAATCTCTGGCGCGTCGGCACGCCTTGGGCCACTTAGCTAAGGTCGGCTCACAACAGCGGATGGCCGACCAAATCTAAGACGAGCGTGTACCGAATGCTAAATTATCGGGATTGTTTATTTATGCCGCTCTTGTACTCCATTCACTCACGGCTTTCATATGATGCGGCCAAAAGCTGACGAGCACGTGACACCAAAATTTCTAAAAAGTTATTGTTCCCCCAACGCTATGTGCCATGCATCATGTAGCTTTTGACAGAAAAAATATAGGCACGCCGTCTTTGAAAAAAATACCACAACTACTGATGTTGAAAACTTGTAACACCAAAATTGCGTTTCAACAATCGCCTTGGGTAACTTTTCGTGCCAAAATAATAACGTTTTAAATTGTTGGTAAGTAATTAAATAAATTTTGACACGCTGATCTTTTGTACGACGGTCGACGTCCCTGGCCCCGGCGTGTCTGACACGTTCTATTCAATACTCCTGTATCCTGCGCCCATCGTCCATGTTGTGTCATTGTCTTCGTTCGTAGACAGTGTGGCTCTTTATATTCCGTAAGGGCGACACAATGCTTTGTTTTACTATTTACTTCGAGTGCACGGATGTCCCATGCTCTCTGCTCCTAAATGAAACAAACAAAAGAACTGGGGTGAATCATATAACTTCAAAGAATGGTTACACGATCATGTTTATCTACAATCAACATGGTAGCAAATGTGTGTAGTCTGGTTTTAGGGATAAGCGCTATTCCGATGCTTTGATCCGTCTGTGCTGATAAATTGAACGCTTCGTGTAGTCACCCCACGGGTTGATCGATGGGCTGTGTAAACACAGTACACACACCTTCGCGCGGCCAATGACTCCACGGTTTGGGGTCTGATTTCCTATAAAATGGGCGTGGGTGGGTGAATTTTTACACGAGCCTACGCAATGGCTGTTGGACAAATGTTTATGTAAATTTTTCTGCTTAGATGCCTGGGTTCGCTTTCGGTTCTTTCCATTTATTGACGATAAATAATCCCAACAGTACTAAAAATACATTGTTTGGGCTGTTATGGGCTTTTAGTGGAAATAGTAAAAAGAAAGCTTGCATTTGACGATGCCCATAAAAACCTAACAAACCACCTCACTATACCATAAACAAATTACCAACCGTCAGATGGAACGTCTGTTGGTGAATGACGTTTATTGAAAAAGGATAGATTCCATGCATTGAGTCACTGCACCAGGTAGGTAGGCACAACTTTGTGACTACTAAACTGTTACTGAAATAGCCAACTGAATCATATTCCAGATTGAATCATTGATGAACGCGAACCAGAGCTAAATGTTCAGTGATTTGCTTCAATAACAAAGATACATGAGTGATGGGATAAAGTGTGCTTTATACACTGCCCACGCGCATAATCTGTTAGATACGTTTAGTCCTTTGAAGGTTTGTTTAGTTCTGTTTCAATTATATCACGCTTTGTTTCATGATAACCAAATAGAACACAATGGTGAGTTGATTGCATGCCAGCTGCCAATGATATAGTTCGACAGTTCATTGCTGTTTCGTTCAACTTTCAGGTCGTGCCCTTGGCTCATTAGACTAGCAGGCTTGCCAAAATCTACTGATTCAGGTGCACCTGGTCTACTGGCAAGACAGCCTGTTACGTTTATTTATGTAATACTTAATCTATACCATTATTATAAAGCTGAAGAGTTTGTTTGTTTGTTTGCTTGAACGCGCTAATCTCAAGCTACTGGTCCGATTTGAAAAATTCTTTCAATGTTACATAGCCCATTTATCGAGGAAGGCTTTAAGCTATATATCATCACGCTACGGCCAAAAAGAGCGGAGCAGCAATGAAAAATGTTGCGAAAACGGGGAAAATGCGACGCAGACGAAGTTGCGCGGGACAGCTAGTGTTGTTATACAATACAACAGTCTGTTTTACAGTTTTATTTTCTAGACATTCCATTGCACCGTAGACCGTAGAGAAGCTCACGTTTTGGCGCAGAATATCAAGTACGGTGATGATTCACATTGCTCCATGTTTGTTTACTAATAGCAGCGGGCAGCGATGTGATTCAGCAACTATGGGTAACTTGTTATGTGGTGTAAATCTACACAATTGCAGCTAAATACAGTGGGAACGTCATCAGTACTATGTTAGCGGTTTTTGGGAGACAATAGTACAGACAGCGTCAGTATGTGCTAACCCCTCTACAGTCCGGCCGAGTACGTCAGGGGGGTTACTACTTAATGACGCTAACCCTACATCTTGTTTGGTTGCCAACCGCAGATTGATCTGAGATCATCGGTCAATTTAGATCTCTACAGTGATGAATGGTTTACTTTGATATGGTCACGTCATTCATGCAACCTTCCTTTACGAACTTTGTTCTATAAATTGGTCAAATATTTAAGTTATCTATTCGAATGTTAAGAGGTGTATGAGACGAGCTGGAAGACCAGCGACCAGTGGTCCACATTGGTTCTGGATCGAAAGAACTGGAAGTCATGGGGAGAGGACTTTGCCCAGCAGTGGGATGACGCAGGCTAAGAGTATCAGTATTCCAATGTTAGCTTGATATCGGAATCAGTAGAATTGATTTAACAAGTAATTATAACGAAACGAATCAAGTGGTTACCCGATAATCATTATTATCTTTTGTTATCGTACAAACAAAGACCATTACAAACTAAACAGAACCTTAGAAGTTAATAAATAGAGCCAGTAAATCTATTCCATTTATTGTTCCTAACATTCGCAGGTCTGACCTTCGCGATACTATCTATTCTAGTCTGAACGTCACTTGACTGGTCAAACCACTATTGTTTGTCATTGATACTTTGTACTGGTGCATAGAAATATTTACCTAAGTGCATAGCTATTACGTACAATATTAGTTTGACGCCTATCGTATTGTTGAGGGTTTTGAATCGAATCACACGTTTCAATGATAACTTAGTTACGTTCGGCAGGTATTCACATGCGTCAAAGAATCTTTGAATCATACAAATTGTTATGTTTATCACAAAAAGACTGATACAAGGAAGTAAACAGGGATTATATCTATCTTTTCTCATTATCAACAATATTTCACAATGTAATTACATCTAAAAACACTAGTATGCATTAGTATGCAATAGGTACTACAAGTGAAAAATGTGTCATTATTTTTATCAACACAAAACTTCCATACGAATGCACGCCACGGACGATATCTATCTTAATTGTTGACTCATTTAGCTTTTCAAACAAGAAGAAACTCATTTCACATCATTATCTTTGCTTTTAACCAAGTTTCTGCTCTAACAGGCAGCTTTAAGAATCTAGTTTGTTAACTCGACTGTTGTGTAAGTCCAAATAAGAATGTTGGCTGCAATTCTTGTATAATGGATAAACCGTAAGGCGCACCTGTATTGATAGGTACTATTATATTAACGGTGGTCCAGACTTCCGCTACATCGGGCAGATCAACCTGTTGTCGACCTTGTAAGGAGACTGGGCTCTTGCACCGCACCCACATTCATCGTACCTTGTAAATAAATACTATTGATATTGCATTCACCACCGAACACCTTGAAGTCCTCAAAATGTCCTACAAAGAACACACCTGTCGGTTAAGCCGTGGTCGTCCAAACTGGTCAGACTGCATTGCAAAAATGGGGCGTGTGCTGCCTGCTACCGAGTGCTGCCCATTGTTTAGGGGACCACGGTATATGACGTCATGCACTTTCAAGGGCACACTTCAGAAATGCTGGACAAAACCTCCAAGTTAAAATTGTTCATGAATCTTTTGGCGCGTGGTAACAATCTGAACGCGGCCTATTATTTTTTTAATACAATTTCCTTAGGCTATTTCACAAACGTTTACCAACAGCGCCCTCGATGACATTCTACCGCCAATATATAATCCTTGCGGCACCGTATCTAATACGGCAGCTGTCTCTTAAACTTTTAAGTAACCATAAGAGGGTTGTAATGCACAGCTAAGTACTGTTTGGAGAGGATCCAAGTGTAGTAAAAAATGGTGATGCAGCTGCGGACATGTTGTTAATTGCAACGGCACGCGCACAACCTGCGACGGTCGCTCGGGGCACAACGTTCAAAGCAAAATGAATCTTATGGTGAATCACTGACGGAAGCATTGGGAACTACAATTCAGCAACAGCTTATTTTTTCATTATATCCTTTTTGGGTTAGTATAGAAAACACGTGTGCACAATAGTATATTTCATTACGAGTTCGGAAAGCCTGTCATTGCAAAGAGTTCCGACAAATGTCTACCCGAGCCGAGGCGCAGCCGAAGGTGAGGGTTGACAGTCGGAACAAGTTGCAATGACGGTTCCGCACGTGTACTGAACAACTATTTTTAATACAGTTGCGAAAAAATAAAGCAATTTAATAAAAATCATTTTTGGAAAATGGCGCCAACCGTAAAAGAATATATGCAGAGATTTTTTTTGTTTTCTTTACCCATTCTGGGTAGGCAAAGGGAACTATGCCCATACAGCCAAGTCTTCAGTAGATTTTTTTTTATTGATATGAAATGAAACATAACCTAACTCATTGAATCAAGTCATTAAATCTAATATTGAAACAAATTAGTAGCTTCTTTTTAGAAATATTTGCATGAATCATAAAATCTTCTATCTTTTTTTTTAGTAAAGACTCCGTGGTTGGTTTTTTTTCTTTTTAATAGACATTATTTTGACAGTTGGGAAAGAGAACGCACGAGTTCGGAAAAGGTAAAGAAAAAGCTCGAGTGTGTAATAACCCACATCCCGAACGCTATACGTCCCTGCAATACGCCACTTTTTGAGCAACTGTATTAAAAAATATATTCTGGGTTTTACACACTGATTGCAAGGGTTTCTACGTTATCCGCTGCCTAATTCTCAACACTGTTAATAAAACTTCGAAACCGGATCCAGCATATCCTCTGCAAAAAACGTGCGCGTGTTCGCCTTCAACATACTTGGAGCTAAAATTCTACCACATAACTAATTAAGGTGAGCTGGTTTGTCAGGCAGAAATCGTTTACTAAAGTACCCTATTCGATTATGGAGCTCCAACATCCAATGGTACCTATGTGTTTAAAATCTTTCGGGCTGTTTATATAAAACTAGCTGTCCGGCGCAACTTCGTTTGCGTCACAATTTCCCCGTTTTCGCTACATTTGTCATTGCTGCTCCACTCCTATTGGTCGTAGCGTGATGATATATAGCCTATAGCCTTCCTCGATAAATGGACTATGTAACACTGAAAGATTTTTCAAATCGGACCAGTAGTTTCGGAGCCTATTCAATGCAAACAAACAAACAATCAAATCTTTCCTCTCTATAATATTAGTTTAGATATTATCGGCGACCACCTAAGTACTGGTCATTGAAAAGTTAACGTTCAATGATCGCAGCAAGTGTACAAACATGGTGAAAAACACGAGGACTGGATTAGACGGCCGTGGGTGGACTGGTCTCACGAGGCCACGCGTTTTTCTAACGCCCTCTTGCGCTAACTGTACTCAATACTTAAACATACACGAACATGTACTACACGCTGGCACGTTGACAAAACCTGCTGGTACCGAGAGCATCGCAATACATTGACCTATTCGTAATGCATTACAGTAAGGCACTTTACATCATTCAAACACCCATGTCAACCAAAATATAGAACTAACTTTCTAGTTTGTTGTTTTATATCACCACCTTATAGGATCACAATTCATAACATTAAAATATATTTCATAAATCGAGAAAGTTATTAATAAATTACATAATAATTCCACTCCGCTGCAAAACTAGTTCCTATCAGATTTTCGAAACGAAACTGTCATACAATTTTACGTTTTGGACATTTGATAGAGCACAGAGACAAGAAAACAAGCCTTGCCCACGCCATAACGGGAGTCACGTATGATTGTAATACTTTCTTCCGGTCCAAACTATTATCATGTAGGCATCTTTACTGGTATTGAATGTAAATTATATGGGAGACACGTGGGTGCTCCGGTGGCGCCGGCGCCGGCTCCCGAACCGCGACCGTAGAGAAATAGGAACCATGTAACGGCAATCTTCAATTTATGCCCTGTTATATCATGTTCGGCTTATGAGCTCTTAGTTGCATATTTATTACACCTGACTATAATCTCATCGTTGTAATAAATATCTGATGTCACATGGATATGAAGATTTAGTAACACTACCAAAAATATCAAAATCGAAGAAATAGGCTTGCGAAAATATTTCATCGCACATATCGTGATTTCCATCATGTTTTCGTGCAGTTTACTCTCATTTCTGAGCTATTCTCGTTTCGTATGAAATATTAATGTCGAATGTGTGCATGTGGAAATTGAAACCAAGCCAATTAAGGATCATCTGGCATCATGCGAATGGTACACAGATATCATATGAATGTACCTGATATTTCCTTCGGTCAATATATAGAAGATTTTAATCAAATTACTTCATGCTTTATTGGCTATAAAACCGCAGGTTTTGCTCAGTGCTGATCAAATAACATGTTGTGAAGAAAGTTTGCGTGAATGAAACTGATGCCTGAGTGCTGGACACTACCGGAACCAGGCAGCTATTAGGTTCCACCATCTCGACGAGATCTGCGTGGGATAATTTCACTTACACTGGGCTTTAATGTTCATTGGAAATACTGAATAGCAAAAGTTTTTGAGCATCTTAAATCATTATCGCTTGCGATGCGCTTGCTCTTTGGTAGATCAAAGATTCTGTAGTTTTGGAGGTTAATTTACTGTTTTGCTATTGGACATTTGCTGACACGCCTCGAGCAATTCTACTTCTGGTATGTTTAAATTAAATTAAATGGAGGCAACACAAATAAATATAAACATGAATGAAGACAGACTGGCACTCTTGATTTAAATGAATTCGTGAGAAAATCTTGAAAACAATCTGTTTTGCTAATTATAAAGAACCTCGAGGCATTTTACCTTAGCTTACGCAAAATACTGAACAGCTCAGTACCTCAAATAAATATTTCCAACTATAGCCGCATTGGTACACAATAGACCGGACGCAGTGCTGCACAAATAGGAGTTTCCTTTGAACTAGTTGTTGTAACAACAACGCCACAATTGTTAATGTAACCGCTTGCTTTCCTTCCTAGAAACTATTAAGCTTCTTTTACGGTTCTCTAGGTGCTCAACACGAACTCTTTGATGAAACTTTAAATGAAAAGAATTTCTTTATAGTATCAATTAGGTGTTGAAAATTTTACGAGAGATTTCAACAATATTTTTAACGTAACGAAGTTGTTTTCTTTTACTACTTCTGAAGCCATTTAGGAAATTCACTTTTCTTTTTTTGAAAGCTATTTCAATGTCCGGCCAGTGTGAAGGGGTGCGGGAAAGCCAATTCAATTAGTTTACCATTTTCCACCCCTTGGCAGTTTCGTTATTACGATCCATTCCGAAGGGCTATCACAATATTCCATTATGTCTGTACAATGATTACATTTTTAACTATGATTTGTCACGAACGTTTTTTACAATATTTTCAAGAGCGTCGTTCCATACCATCAACACGTTTTCGATAAAAATATTTTTATTGCTCGAAAGTCATCAATTACAAACGTTATTCACCCATCTCATAAAATCGTTTGTTTTCTTTGTGCTGGCATAATTATTTAACCTTCATTCTGTTTATTTGATCCATTAACATAAAAACCATTTGGCGAAGCTGGCAAATACAAATGTTTACAGTACATTTCAACTACATGTCTCCACAACGCGTACATTTATAATTTCTTTCAAAAAAACATGTTTTTCTTCATTCGCACAACTGGCATATAACAGTAACACCAGTGAAATATTTTCCGCGACCTAATAATTTTCGGGAATTTAGTTTCGTGGAGAGATTTATTTTCTATACCAAATTACATTCCATTGTGCCACTTGTCGAGCACTTTACAATCTGAATCCAAAGTGGTTGAAATTGGTTCCAGGCATTCATACACTTGTTGAGGACAAATATAAATTTATTTCAACGTCTCTAATACTGTCGTTGTATAAAACTGTCTTATGCACGAGTGAATTTGTTGCTGTTTTATTACTCAATCACGTCATCGCATAATTCATTGAATTATACCTTGTAAAGGTAAAATCTTGTGATCAATTCTTGTTGTAAAGTAATAGCAATAAAGTTTCTCTTGATGCTTATCGTCTTGTCGTCGTATGATCTGAGCTAGTAAGTGCATGCTAATTATTCTGACTGGACAGCCTCGATGGTTGCGTCTCCATCGAAGCGTGGACTCGATAGGCACTTTCCCTCTTTTCCGAAACAATCTCTACGGGAATTCAAGCGACGTTAATTTTCTCTCGTGTTGCATCGAATTTCATGCAATGATTCATTGCATTTCTTTCTCTAATCTCCTTGAAAGATTCGCATTGATTAGTGACTTCATTGTCCATTAAATAATAACTGTAACATGTTTGTGTTATGTTTAATGTGGTCAATTTCATAATGCCTTATTTAATTACTTATTTTATGATATGTTCTAGTCTTCAATTGGGTAAGAGCAATTTAACTTTTATAGCATTGAAAAGTTCAATTGTGACAATTTCTTTTAAGAAGCTTTCAATTAAACTTGGCAACGCTAAATGTGTGTCAGCAAAACTATAAATGTCAAGCCTTGATTTAGCAGCAAAAAGGAAGATCTAACGGCTAAGCAGAAACTGTTCATTGTGGCCTAAATATTTTTTATGAGATCGATATTTATTAGATGTTACGGTTACATCTCGTGCCTATTTACCTAGTTCGGATCTAGAAAGACCTGTCGTCAGTCGTCTAGATCCGCGTGTCGTGAATGTGTCGGCGTTTTGTGGCTAATATCAATAAGTTGTTCAGTTATTTTTGCGTCCCACATACAGATCGTGATCGTGCTGCATTCCTATCTAACGCAATCGACCAGAACGCCCGCGGAAGGTCGCTTCGAGCGCTGTTTGTCATGGAAATTGTTAGCTTACAATATTCATTTTAATTGTAGCTTCATTCTCTAAACACCGAACAAAATTTACTTAACCATCAACCTTCGATCAGTTATCAGCAGTATAATTCGTTCCAGAAGTTAAAATCAATAAACCCTTGATTAATCGTTTACTGAATGAATAAACCGGCCCACGTGTTACGATGTAGGCTGTAGGCTGCTCGGTTCGATAATTAACTAATGTTTACATTAACTGGATTCTAGAGTATATTTAAATAACATACCTGTTTATCAGGTCATGGTAATAAACGACTAAATTGAACGCGTAGCAGTTAGTTCTTGTTTAAAATGTTGAAATTCAGCTGCCAATGCGGTCTTGATTTTAAGTTTTATTTTATTTTTACGTTCATGTGCACCGGGCACGCCCGTCGTATTCAAACTAGGATTTTGATAATTTCTTTACTTTCTCTGACCGACTCTCGGTACACTCGAGAAATTATCCGTTGAGACATGAATTCCCATATTTATGGTTTTGGCGAGATTGCTTTTCCTGTTCGACTTCCTTTTACTTTCATTATTTTAGTTGAAACCTGTTGACATAACGTGTATCTGTGTCGTTCGTACATAAAATATCTTAAATGAAATTTTGATATTTTTCTTCCCTTACTTTAAATAAAAACTCCTTTAGAACAAAACTGATCAATTCTGATAACTGGCGGCCTACCACGCTACGTCTTGCAGAGCTCCATCTCTATACCACTTTGAAAAGTGTCAGTAGCTCCCCTAGACTAAGCTGATTCACCGTCCCTTCCTCAAATCAAATCATTCATTGCATCAATAATATACACTTAACAGGTGGTTATATAAAAAATAATATACTTACACAATTTTGGACCCTGTCGGGCACAGCAAGTCCTCAAGATGACATTCATAACTAACGTTTCTTTTCTAATGTTTCCAGGCGAGCCTGAGACAGCTGGACCTCTCGCTCCTGTCGGAGCTCTGGACGCTGAGCGAAGCCATGGCGTCGTGGCGGCGGCAGCTCGAGCGAGGCCCGCGCCTCCGCCCCGCGCCACCGCCGCCCCCACCTCCGCACTACCTTCGGACATAACCACACCATCAGCATTAATAGGCACTTGACTTCACACATACGTCAACGATCGCACGCACACATGTAATGCCCTCTTGTGGAGAATTTTGAGGCGTGCGTTTATGAAGTCTCTGATTAAAGTTATCGGCCGTTTATAGCGTACGCGGATTTAAAGACGGTTATTCTGAAAAAACTTAATGATGTGATGTATTTGAAAAGCTCGCTGAAGCTTCTTCTTAGCGAATAGATGGCAAAAAAAAAAGAAATTTAGCCCAAAATTCAGTCACGCGAACCCCGCTTACTGACGCTGAAGCTGTAGCGGTCTTTGACGCAAATGAAGAACTAAATATTCTCTCTTCTGGGAGACAGGCCTCCTCTCTGTGAGAGTGAATGGGTACCTAGTAACCCACCACGCGAGTCCAGTGCGGGTTTAGTGAAACGCCTTGAAACACTGTTGCCAGCTGAAGCAATACATAATAAACAAGCAATACTGCGACGCATCACCGATAACGTTTAACAGAAAACCCCAACCGTATAATTGAGTTTCGCCTTGTACAGACACCAACATATCAAGCTACCCAAAACAGTCAAATTTTTCAATCAATCTTGAACCTAATTCTTTAACACTAAAGTTGAAAATCTATAAAATAAATGTGACAGATTGTTGTAGCTTGATAAGCTGACGTCTGTACAGTTATGAGTACGTGCGTCAGGTGACGATAATACGAAGTCAAGTATTTTGTATAGTTTGATTGAATTTGTATTTAAATAGTGAAGAGCGTGTTCAGTGTCATAATAATTGAACCAAGGACTGATAAAGGTTCAACTACAAGACTGGGTTGCCATAGCAATTAAAGGGAACTGGGCTTTTCAGATTTCTTAGGAGTAGCCAATGTTCAGCAGTGGCTTATCATTGTAATTTTATACTCCCAATTTGGAAATAGAAAAGTTCTTAGGCAGCAGACCCTACGCAAGTATTTTAGTTATTTGTAATGGCAACCCCAACGTCGACGTAACGTGTGGTTCCATGAGATTTGTCTCTAACAATGTTGATTGAACAATTTTAATGTATTTATTAAGTTATAATAAAACTCTTGTAAATAAACTGTTGTTGTGATTGATATTTTAATTGGTGAACCATCATTATAGTGCTTGGCGTTAATGGGTACTTTTCCGAATAAAGACTGCAACAAAAGTTTACCGACAGCGCCCTCTTGCCAATTGAACTCAAGCGCCAAAAGAATACTGACACAGCATTGTCACTTATTTGTTTCAGATTTACTTATTTCATTTTTAAGCACTCATTATATTACTAGTAGTAGACACTAGACTGCCAAGTGGTCGCAAGTGTGACTGCTGAGCATGACCTCTTGGGATAGACTCCCGGGTCGGGCAGAGTTATTAGGTTTTTCCATCAGGATTTTTTCAGTAGCAGCTACGGAGTCTGGATTTGTTCCTGGTTGGTGGCAATAGGCTTGCCCACAAGGCAAGCAAACGATGTTAGTTATACTTTCTCAGTTAAAGTTATTGCTGACCCGACCGTACAATTCTACCACTGATCTAGATTGGCATATATCGGCCTCACCCAGTCTATACAGATGATAAGAACTGCAGGACGCGTAGCATGATCACTGTAGAAACGAGTTTTGACTACGGAAGAATCGACATAATGACAGATAGACAATGACAATGTGTCAGTTTGTCTATTCTTCCTTCGACATAGCCCGTTTCTACGGCGGTCATACTACGCGTGCAGGAAAACAAAAAGATAGTAAAAACTAAGTGTCTAAACCGCACCAATCGCATGGTATAGCGACAAAATCAAACACCAAATGTATTTTGCAGCAGTCTTCCAGTAAAACAAGTGTAGTGCGTATACCTCACAGAACATATATACCCTAACGGGTATACCTGCACTGGCGTACCGCCGCACTCGCGTTAAGAGCGTTTATACCCTACGGCATTTCATAAGCAGTATACATAGGTCGAAAAGTTAAAAAGAAGATTTTTTTTGTAACTTTTTAGACCTACGTATACTGCTTATGCGTAGGAAGTTTCATTAAAATCTGTTCAGTCATTTCGGAAAATAACGACTTGAAAGTTTGTATGAAATAGCGTAGGGTATAAACGCTCTTAAATCCTAATTGTTTTATGTAAAATATGCAGTAAGTACAGTCTGTCTATAAAGTCATGAAATTAATGTTTGAGGAACTAACATTATTTAAAAGCAGTGTTGCCAGAAGGTTACATTTCTTACATTTTTCGTAACTTTTGACCCCCTCGCGTAACATGTAAGTAATTTTTATATTTAAGGCAATTTTCGTAACTTTTGAGAACAACGAGATTTGTTACACTATATTTTAATTGCAAACAATTTACGAACGCATCCAAATTGAACGCACCTAAAAAGTATTTCACTCCATATCATACTCAGAGATGGCACTGAATGAAACGTGCCATGACAAAATGAAACTTATTTCGCATTTTTAAAACTTGATTTTGCTTGAGCGTGTGCGCGTACGTTTCCTATTTTGCAAGTTCGCGCAGTTTCGTTTCGTAGGTACTACTTAGCTCAAAAAAGAAAATTTACATGGCTGACTGTGATTTGTTTTGTTGAATGTTGCGTTACGCAAGGTTGTATGGGAGCCCCCCTAAATATTTATTTTATTCTGTTTTTAGTATTTTTTGTTATAGCATCAACAGAAATACATAATCTGTAGAATTTTCAACTGACTACCTATCACGGTTCATGAGATACAGCCTAGTGACAGACGGACGGACGGACGGACAGCGAAGTCTCAATAATAGGGTCCCGTTTGACCCTTTGGGTACGGAACCCTAAAAACTAATGCTAGGCTGGTGGATTTGATGTTTTTTTTGTCTCCAATTCGCTATATATTTAACAATATTTTTAGTTTTCGTCTTAATATAATATGCCTATCTAATTGTCATGTTTTGTAATTACAGAAAAAACAAAAACTTTAAAAAGTATACAACAAAACTTCAAGAAAGGCTGTCATCAGGCTGTATCTCATGAACCGTGATAGGTAGCCAGTTTAAATTTCTACAGATTATGTATTTCTGTTGATGCTATAACAACAAATACTAAAAACAAAGTAAACTAGAGTCTGTTTTATCATTAGATTAAAATACACCATTAGACATCACAGATTCCTTCATATTCCGCCATTTTCCTGACATCAATTTGACTCCGACCTCAAAAATACGAAATTTTAAAAAAATGTAACTTTTGCAGGAAAAATGTAACATTTCAGGAAATGAAACGTAACTTTTGACTTAAGGGCCCTGGCAACACTGTTTAAAAGTAGGGCAACACTAAATCAAAGTACATCTAATGTCATCGGCTGTCATCGACTTGTTTTGTAACTCGATATTTATTGCATTTTTATTGCTTTTCAAATGTAAGTGGATTAAACCTAGAAGAAACGTGTTAAATATGAAGAAAACCAATCGGAGTGGAGCTCAAGAAATTATTTTTAAAGTGTATCAGCGATGTTTGTCTATAATACAAAGCTGGACAAATTTTATCAAATTTGGATGATGTTTATGCTCGAACAGCAGCTATGACAGGTATGTAATCGTGTTATTGTTTGTTTTTTATCTACCAGAAGTTACAAATATACCAAATATACGATTTTAAGACTAAAATAAGGATTGTTTACATTGCGCATTTTTAGGTTATATTGCAAATATAAATGTAGGCCATATTGTAGTGCGACCAAAATTTTTGATACTTTTTGGTGATCAAATTTACTGCTGATTTTAAATCTGAATAAGTTATATCATGTCTGAAATTTAAAATAATGAGTATCTATTTTATGTTAGTACAATTATTAATTATTTAAAACTTTATTTCAGGAAAATCTGAGAGTACAGTAAAGCGTATTGTAGATGAAGGCTATAAAAACGATGGCTAATTCTGAACCCCTGGCAAACACAGATCAGGCCGTCCTAAGATAGAAATTGATGACTTCAACATATGTGCTCTTCGACAAAAGATTCAATTCTTTTACTCGGTGAAGAAAGAGGAACCATCCTTAAGGAAACTTCAGGTAGTTGCCAAAACAGATCTGGATTTTGAATTTAGCCTGGAACTTCTGCATAAAATTTTGAAATCGATTGGGTTTTCTTACAAGAAGTGTCAAAATAACAGAACAAGAATATTTGGCATCAGATGATGAAAGTAATTAATTATTATGTTACGGGTTTTCATTAATAAAAAAAGTTTTAAAAATATGTATGAACATTTTTCTTTTATTTACTCATTTATTTGAACGACAGGGACCATAGATTTGTGCTATCTCATATATTAGTATACTATTTATGCTATCTGATCAAGCAAACTAATGAAGGTCGCATCTTTGGTTTCTGTAGTTTTTTAAATAAGATCTACGGATTTTACTACTTAACCTTTTCTATCTAGTTTAAAAAAAGCGTCTACGAGTAAAAATTGTTTTCATTAAAATCAAGGTTCATCAATGTTTGCTTCTAGTAATGAAAATAATGTGCTAGTATCAAAATCAATTTAGTCACACTATACAGGGTTGCTAGGTGCACGACCGCAGCGCCCTCAATATTTTTCATGACTTTATAGACAGACTGTACCTACCATAAGAGCAAATTGAGTACAACCTGCGTTGTTTTTCGAAGAAACAGGATGATTGTTGGAGGATAACCAAAATAGTAAAAATATGTTTCCACATATGTTTTTAGACAAATATATCCATGTAGAATAAATTAAAACCAAAAAGTATGCAAACTTATTTACGTCTATAACGTCTATTACACGAAAACAATAGCAAGAAAACGAATTAGAAGAGATAATCACAGAAGCATCAATCATGCAAGCAAACGAATAGGGTACCAGCTACGATAAGCATACCTGGCCCCTGGGCCAATGTTTAATAATAAGTACGTGCCTTGATGCGTAACACAATATAGAAGTATCTTCGTTAATCAAAAATTCTATTCCTTTGTAAATGTTCCAAATATTGTAAACCCTCGCTTGTGCCTAATAATGCGAACGATATAGTACAAAGAGGGTCACCACCTTAGAATGTCAACACGAAAAAAACACACTTGTGTTTCAGGCTGACAAAAAGCAGCATTAGTTTCGAATATGGCCACGCGCCAGAAGAGCCTTGTAGTTGTCATAATGACCAGAAGTTGATGATTCACAATGAAACGTGAGAGAAACAAATCTATCAGGGATATGACTTCCATGTTAAAATTGTATCCCTCTCATAACCCTGTTGGAATATCCTGTTGGATTACGACTTCTTTAAATATTTTATTCTTCCGCCATCTTTATATTAATTTGTTTTTCAAAAATATTTTGTTTTTCATGGCTTCTGTTTTTTCTACTTCACATTATATCCTGGGTACTGGGGATGGGTTATCTGGGTCCATAACCGGGTACAATTAGACATTAAATTCTATAATGTCAATTCTATAACATTTCAAAGCCTACAGTTATTTGCCCATTTTCTTTAGCCTTTAAAAAAATGTTATATTTACAGTCTGTCTATAAAGTCATGAAATTAATGTTTGAGGAACTAACATTATTTAAAAGTAGGGCAACACTAAATCAAAGTACATCTAATGTCATTGGCTGTCATCGACTTGTTTTGTAACTCGTTATTTATTGCATTAATATTGCTTTTCAAATCTAAGTGGATTAAACCTAGAAGAAACGTGCTAAATATGAAGAAAATCAATCGGAGTGGAGCTCAGGAAATTATTTTTATAGTGTATCAGCGATGTTTGTTTAAAACATCAAGCTGGACAAATTTTATCAAATTTGGATGATGTTTATGCTCGAACAGCAGCTATGACAGGTATGTAATCGTGTTACTGTTTGGTTTAATCTACCAGAAGTTACAAATATACTAAATATACGATTTTAAGACTAAAATACGGATTGTTTACATTGCGCATTATTAGGTTAGATTGTAAATTTATGTAGGCCATATTGTAGTGCGACCAAAATTTTTGATACTTTTTGGTGATCAAATTTACTGCTGATTTTAAACCTGAATAAGTTATGTCTGAAATTTAAAACAGTATCTATTTTCTGTTAGTACAATTATTAATTATTTAAAACTTTCTTTCAGGAAAATCTGAGAGTACAGTAAAGCGTATTGTAGAAAAAACGATGGCAAATTCGGAACCCCTGGCAAACACAGATCAGGTCGTCCTAAGAAAGAAATGGATGACTTCAACATATGTGCTCTTCGACAAAAGATTCAACTCTTTTACTCGGTGAAGAAAGAGGAACCAACCTTAAGGAAACTTCAGGATTTTGAATGAAGCCTGGAAGTCCTGCGTAAAATTTTGAAATAGATTGGGTTTTCTTACAAGAAGTGTCAAAATAACATAACAAGAATATTTGGAATCAGATGATGAAAGTAATTAATTATTATGTTACGGGATATTTTTTATTAATAATAAAAGGTTAAAAAATATGTATGAACATTTTTCTTTTATTTACTCATTTATTTGAACGACAGAGACCATAGATTTGTGCTATCTCATATATTACTATACTATTTATAATATTTGATCGTATAAGCCAACAAATTAAGGTCGCATCTTTGGTTTCTGTAGTTTTTTAAATAAGATCTACGGATTTTACGACTTAACCTTTTCTTCTATCCAGTTTAAAAAAAGCATCTACGAGTAAAAATTGTTTTCACTAAAATCAGGTTTGCTTCTAGTACAAAATAATGTGCTAGTATCAACATTAATTTAGTCACACTATACAGGGTTGCTAGGTGCACGACCGCAGCGCCCTCAATTTTTTTCATGACTTTATAGACAGACTGTACGTGCGGCAAATAAAAAATATTGTATGTGTTGTACTGAGACATTTAGCTTGTCTATGGCTATATTTGACATTTTGACAATGCATAGACAAGTTCAAGTTTGACATTTCACATCATTCTGAAAATAAACATTCAATTCAATCTAATTATTTCTGGTGTGTCGACGCGTGTTTTAACAAAACATTTTTAAATTTATAACAAGACATAAATTAGACGAATTGAATGATAATTTGATAGTTAAAACTGATGTCAGAGACTTCATTGCAAACCGCCAAGGAAGACCTACCGCCGTCCAAGATACCAGACTCCGTACGGGTTAGTGAGTCGCAATGATTATTATACCTTTGTTTTTTACTAGTCACGAAAACAATACGTTGGGTCCTAAACTGGAAAACATATTAAAAAAGATCTACTTATTATCTAACACTACTACATTCATTTTTTATATTTTCAGAAAATAATATCAATGGAAAAAGAAAATGAGTCGAACGCCAATCGAAAATCCAGGATTGACCTGAACGCGCTTCCTACCCGTCAGTACCTCGACCAGACAGTAGTGCCAATACTGTTACAAGGGCTCTCAGCACTGGCCAAGGAGAGGCCCCCAGACCCCATCAACTACTTAGCTGCATACTTATTGAAGAACAAGAGTACCTTCGAGAGCAACACCTCCACTAACAACAACCCTCCTCCAAACCCTCAACCATAATACTTCCATAGTTGTAAAATGTACAGCACAAGTATGCTGTACAGTAATAATATGCATATTGTAATAGGTTTTCAATTTTCGTTTATATTTTTGTGACAAAGACTTAGCCGCTTTCTGAATTATGGCAATAATAGAATTTTCCTACATTTTAGAAATAGCTAGTAAAATAAATATCCAAACTATTGTTACAACAACTGTTAGTTGTTATGATCATTTTTGCTCTACAGCAGAGAGATCTTGGTGAAAATGTAAAATAAGTACCGTAAAACGGGGTGAATACAGACGCAGGTGTGAATACAGACGCAGGTGTGAATTCGAGAATTAATATCAAATGCTGCCAACAAGTTCTCTAGAAGTTAATAAAATAGAGTACTTGTTGTGTATCTTATTAATTCAGCATTAAAATGTTTTGTCTTTATTCACCACTGCATCTCTTTAAACCCCGTTTTACCCAGTAACACTACTTATAAGCATTTTTGCTAGTCAATTACTTGCTCAAGATAATGTGGCTGCTAGCTATGTACACATTTCGTGTTTTAATAGTAGTTTGGAAGCACATTTCCTACCATAACCATAGAAAGAATTGTTGTGCACCTATCATGCATGACGGCCAATCAAGCTATACAAAACCAGTTTATATGGATCTCGAAATATATACAAAGCGCGGCCATGTTTACTCAAATGGGGTGAATTGGGTTGAAACTTTGAATGGGATTACAATGTTGACTATAATAGGTAACTAGAATGGTATTGGAATTATTATAGTTTTTATTGAATAAAACTAGGGTCTTTTTAGGCTATCATTAACATTCCTTTCTTACCAGCGTGTCGATTGCAATCTAAATTGTGTCAGCCCAGAATAGTATTAGTTCATGTAATGTACAAACAGCAGGACACGATATTAAGTGTCCCATCGTTTGTGGAACGCTAGGAAGGAAGGAATGAATGTGAAAATACCTCGAAGTTACGTCCCGGTTCATCCCTGTGGTCCTATTCACCCTGTTTGACTGTACTGGAAGTGTATAGCATGTTGTGTTGCCTTGTGTACAGTACTGAAGAAATGAGATGATAGTTTTTCCCGACTGAGGGTAATGTGTTTATTTAGATAGTCACTTTATGCATGTTATTACATAGTCTTATGACACAGGAGTGTGTGATGTGAGCCTTGATATATCTATAAATGATAATCACTTAATGTTCTCAATGATGTTCTCAACAAAATAGGTTGAAGTAATGTAGAAGTAATTTTATTTTGCTATTTAAAATAAATAATCTAAGACTAAATATTGCCATTTCTTATTTGATGGTACAGAAAATATGTATTTCTTTTCTAAAGATTTCAAGATACCTACTAGTATTTTTCTTTGTAGAAAAAGGTAAGCAAGTTGAGTCTTATTTTTCTAATTATTTTATTTAGGCCAATTTGTGTTAGGTAGTCAGAGAATTAACAAAGCCATGAAACAACTTATTATTCCTGTACACTTTTAATATTCATTGTAACTTGTGATCATAACTATAATTGAATATGTAATTTAATAGTTGTTTGTTTATTTTTATTCAAAGTAAAACAGGTACAACCAAAGTAATATCATACATTACATTTCAATTAATTTAATCAACCAAAATACTACATGAAACAAACACTTGACACCATACATTCTCTCATACATTTTCTGGTTTAGGCTCCTTCTCGGCCTCCTCAAGGAACTGTTGTCTATGCAACAGCCAGGAGTCATTGTTATCTGCCCCTTCATCTTCAGGCTCGACTGATGGCGCTTCGAAGCGTATCAGGTCGGTGACACAGCTCTGGTCAGTGAGAGAAGGCACCGAGTCTGCTACAGGAAGCGGGACTGGCTCTTCAGGCAGGAAATCTGCGACATAAGCCGTGACGTTGCGTGCGCGCCATGTTGCGATCTTGCCTGGAAGGTAAGGAATTAAATTTAATATATAAGATGGGGACGAAGAAGTAGTAGTCCTCGAAATCGAATTTCTTCTATGGTGGCCATCTCAGCTGAGACCCAGAGATATTATAATGCACAAGAGTGTGTGCAGATACAGGTGCACTCGTTTTTACCTCACTCATACATAGACTAAGAAGTGACCAGAGGGACCAGTAATCAGTGGCGACATCTATCCGACTACGTCAGAATTACGCAACCAGCGTCACACAATTCTGTAGCTCGCAAACAGTGTCTACTGCAGAGTTAGGATAATGCCCAATTCAGAACTCCACTTCATAGGAGAGTCTTATTTATTGTGTGTAATAGCCGGGCAGACCCTGCCGACAGGAGAATCCATCATCATCATCATCATCCATTAGCTGACTTGACTTGACAAAAAGACTACTGACCCTCTTATCTCTAGAAACATAGGCTAGGATTAGTCAAATGAGAAACAAATATCTATTGTTCGTAGCTCTGTCAGTCAGTGATTCTCGAAAGGTTAATGCATTTTTTTTACATTTAAATACGTGCTTCTTGCATATGGCATTTAATTGTGTCTGTAAAGACACGATTTAAATGCCGTTTAGCTAAAATTATAATATTAGTTCGAGGTCTCGTGCGGACGACGACCTCAATCAAAAATTAGACTCGTATTGTGCTCGTGCTTGCATTAAATTTGCATAAAAAATGTTATACCTAATACTACCAAATCGGCAGTGGCACTAAAAACTAAATCCGTTGGAAAAATAGTTGGTGATAACAATTTTGAGCTTTTAAACCTGTTAAAAGCTCAAAATGATGACCACCAACTTCTAGATTGCAAATTAGTACCTTTATTGACCCTCTAGGAACAACACACTCCCTAATGTTCATAGCAAGGCAACAAAATCAGCATCTCTTGCTAGTATATTGTAGTCTTCATTCAATTCTTCGTTCAAAACGTACCTACCATTATCAGATAATCCTTACCTGCTGTCTCGTCAAACTCTACGGATTCCTCTTCCTCCAATCTCTCTTCTTTCACCGTTTTTTCTTCCTTCTCTTCCTCGCCTTCACCATATTCCTCAATAGCTGGGTCTTTTATAAGCAGGTAGAACCCATGTTGCATACAATTGGTATCAAAGACGAAGCACCCCGGCCCCTTGGGTTTCCCTTTCAACCAGGAGCCATGATAACGGTAACGGGGGTAGATAATTTGTCCGGGACCTTGTATCGTCCCTTCGACCCATGTTCCCATGAATTTTATTTGGTACTCGGCGAAGAAGTAGGTCCCCATTCCGTGTCGCTTGCCTTTGAGCCAAGCGCCCTCGTAGATGTCGCCGTTAGGGTAGTAGTAAGCGCCGAACCCTTGCTTCAAGTCATGTCTCCAGTCTCCTTCGTAATGAGAGCCGTCTGGGTACACCATACGACCGACTCCGTATTTCATGGCTCTTCGCCATTCGCCTAAAGAAGAAACATATTAGATACGCATCCTGTCCCAGCACTGCAACCTGATTTGGCACATCGATGCAGTACAGGAGGAAAGGTTTGAGATAAAGGTACCTACAACAAAATCTTATCAAAACTACTACTTCCTTCATCACACAGCCCGACTTCACCCCCACTACTGGTAAAAGTCCTGTCATTGTTTGTGCCAATCTCCATCCCCCTGTGCCAACTTCTACTACCTCAATAGAAACTCAGCAAAAAATATAATAAATTAATCACTACAAACGCTATCCTCATGTTGGTATTCGAAACCACCTACAAATCTACCAAAGCTGTTTACTCTTCCCGCAGGTCTCAGGAGTTCATACCTTCGTACCGAGAGCCGTTCTTCATGAACACGTACAAGCCTTTCCCGTTCCTCTGTCCACGGCAGTAGCACCCTGTGTAGTAGTCTCCATTGGGAAGGATTGCCCATCCCTCCCCGTGCCTGTCGCCTTGAGGATTCCTCTGACCTATGTAGGTCTAGGAAACTTTACTTGTTAGGTGACTTTGAAGAATAAAAATGAGGACCCACCTACTGACATTCATGTAAAAATGTAATGAATAGAAGTCTAAAGTATCGAGTAGCAAGCAAAACCACAGCCTTGTGGAATATATTATTGTGTGTAGATAACTAAACTACCAGCTAGATCGCTAAGTACATGTAGGTAGCACCAAGTAAGTGGAAGGAGACACGTGAGCGGTTCAAGTTCCTGATTTATACCAGTTAAGTTGTTATAAGTATTCAAGAAGTGAATAACATATTTGTAGTTACCCCGATGGTATCAACATCCTCTGGTCCTTCGCCTTTTACTTCTGCCATTGTTTTTATTTGAATTGATTACAAACACAGGACACAATTTCAAAACATTATTGTTCGACAATTGACATTCAAATCCGTCATCGTCATGGAAAAAAAAACAACGAACAAAATAACTGTAAATTAATAGGTCTCATGTATCAAGTAGGTATGTCATTCAAGAATGCAAAGAATAAAAATAAACAGAAATAGCTTTATTTCACACACACCCAGGTCTGAATAAATTAATAACACATTATACTCAAAATTGAAGCACGCTATGCAAATGGAACGAGTTTAGTGAGCTGGGATAACTTCTAACTAGAAAATGAAACCGTGTGAATCAATGGCTGACTAGACTCTAGGCAATAGTTACAAGTTCAGCTTCAAAGCACAAGCAAGTGAGGAATGTAAATTAATTCAATAATAAGTTATTTGATTTCAATTAAATTTTAGAAAGATGATAAGATAAACAGTTTAGGCACGTTAAAATTCTATGGAGTTAAGCGTAATCCAGGAATCCTGTAGCATTATACCAGCTCACTGGAAAATCACAGTCAATAAAATTAATGTATAGCCTCATAATTACCCAATTTTTCAAATATTTTCCATAAAATTAATAATCATTAATAACAATAAGTAAGCAAGAAAGAATAAATTCAAAGGTCTGTCGAAGGAAAGACGAAAAACCCTAAATCTAATGACCTACAGTTAAAAGTCGTAAAGTAATTTTGTACTTTTCGGTTTTCCGCTACAATGTTTTGTCGTGGCAAGTAATACATCACATCACACTCGTCTCAAAGGGTCCTAAGACTAACTAAATGCAGTTACTTTTATATTTATAAGGTTGACACAGTTCTGCTCTTTAGGTCACGAGACAGCAGCGGACCGCTGACCTCAATCAAGTCGGATTCCATCTGCATTTATTTTGAACAACTTATTTACTCGTTCACCTGCTTCGATCGAACCCACTTTGACACTAAACTAGGAAACGTTAACTGTTTATTGTTTGTGTTAAGTTTAGCGCGGCGGGGCTTGCGGCGGTGCGTCTTCTAGCTTACCCCACACCACGTTGCACATCTCACGCACTAGAGCCTGTTCTCCTGAATCTAGGTCAGGAGCTGGCCTTCTTCGCTCACGTTCTACTCGTTCTCTTACTTCCAAAACCTGTAGAGCACGAACCACGGCTTCTGGGCGTTCGTTTCCTCCATTTCCAACTCCCTTCTCTGCTTCTAAGCGCCGAACCTTTTGCTCTAAGTCTTTGACATATTGTACTGTTCGCTCTGCAAGCTGCGGATGTGTGATTGGTATCGCAGGCGCAGTTCGTATACCTTCCTCGGCATTTGTCCCGCTACTGCTACCATCACCGTCATCTCTCTCCCGTCCTGCTGCTCGTCCACAATTACTGCACGTACTCCTCTCACGTTCTTCGTCTAAGTACAGGCACAATTCCTTCAACTCTAAATTATCACGTATTAATTCTTGCTGTTTATCATCTAACTGCCTCAATTTGTTTTGGTATGCAGACACTTCCTGTCGCATAACGGATGCTGTGTATCTTCCAAATCGTTGCCATTCTCGAGCTAGTTTTCTACCTTTCTGTCGATCATCGTCTAAAAAGCAACATAAATCTCGTAGTTCCTGATTGTCGTCACTCAATCGGCGATTAGCTTCTTTCAGCGCTTTTATCTGAGTTAAGAGCGCTTGAATCTGTCTTTTCTGATCAGTCGATGTTCGAGGTCCCTCGGGTTCTACACGTTTCGTAAACTTGAGCATGTCAGCTGATCTCCTATGAATCTCTTCTTCTTCAATATTCCGCTGAGCTCGCTGGATGTCGTCTGCACTTCTTGCTCGTATAGCTGGCTCTACGGGTTCGTGCACAACAGCTTTTGTCACCACCTCTGATGGCCGTGGCATACGAAGCGCTCCCGATGGTTGAGGATATCCTGAAGGATAGCCTTGAGGATATTTCAAAAAATGGATTGATCCTCCGCTGTATGAACCGGAAACAACACCATGCGCACCTATGGGGTACTGCGACTTAATAGGATCACTAGATTTGGCAGCGTATGGTGGTTTGTACTCCTTGGCGGTCGGGTCGATAGTGGCTAGCTTGGGCCCGCTCGCGGCTAGAGGAGGCGGATGATATCGCGGTGGAAAGTTGACCGGTTCTGGGCCCTGTTTACCTATTTGCTGCTTCTGTTTATTAAATTGGCCTGCGTTCTGGTTGATTGACATTGTCGTTGGAACCTTGTTTGGTTACCAGCTCAGTCAATACATCGCTTTTTGGGGCTCATTTCCAAATCAAGCAGATCACGTAGATGTGAAAGACGAGACGGCATGAGTTCAACGATTGGTCCTTGAATGAACCGAGGTGGGGACCGCCGCCGGCTGTGTAGGCTGTAGAGCGTGGCATTCGCGCAATTAACTCAACCGTGGTTCTTTGTGTTCACGAAAAGCACTTGTCACACACTGTATGGGAGCACGATTAACTGTTTACTGTCAGAGTTTTGATGAGATGGAGGGAAACAAACATATATGTGATGTTGTTTTCAAAAAGCAGGTTATGCGTGTCCGTATGTCGAGGGAACGACGCGGGCGCGCGCGGGGCGCATGTCTCGGACTGGCCCGGCGGCGCTACCTGCACGGAGGCTCCGGCGCGCGGCCTCTCGCTCTGGCGCGCGATCTCACCTGCGCGCACGCACACAGACGCGTCGCTGAACACCAAGCAATCATTGACTCCGAGTAGTGGCACACTACGACATACTCACATCGCAACTGCGCGTCTGCCTCGACTACGCGCAGGCGCAGCCACCGCCGCGCCATGCCAGATTGCTTTCAACTATTCATACTCTTGACTGAATTGCATACATACTTACCTTTTGTATGACAACATAATATTGTACTAGCCTAAAAGAACTTTCGATGTTTCTTTTTGTGAAGCAAAATATTTAAGTACTAGCTGATACCCGCGACTTCGTTCGCGCGGAAATTGAATATGTGTGAGACTGCCTCGTTGGTAGAGTGGTCGCAAGCACTACTGCTGAGCTTGAGGTCCCGGGTTCGATTCTCGGATCGGGCAAAGTGTTATTGGGTTATTCCATCAGGAATTTCTAAGTAGCAGCCACGAAGTCTGGATTTAATGTCGGACCCGGTTGATGGGGCTCGTCCCCTATTACATTAAGCTTCAACATAACTGGCGAAATGTGGATGTACGATTAAGTACACCTTCGGGAATTACAGGCGTGATTTTTTGTTGTTATGTGAGAGAACTGACGGTCTGATCGTAATGTGATTATGTGGGTGATGACTACAAAGGGCGTTCTTTAGGGTGGTGTAATTCTGGGCGGCAGAGGTCCGAAACAAAATTAAAAGGCGTTAAAGCGACACTATAATATGGCTTAAAAGCCGGAACATATTTTTTTCAAAGTGAACAATACGGCGCATTGTTGGGCACTATTTATTTATTTTTTCCAATACAGTTTTGTATACAATAAAAAATGTCATAACAATGACCGTCACCACGTGCAAGTTTTGGCTTCATGAAACACGTGAACAATCAACAAATAATTAACCGTCTGAGAAGCATGGAGTACCCAAAAGAATGCCTGCCACTTTTTAGGTATGGCTCTGACATTTGTTGATCGTCATTGCAAAAGCTTATTCTAAGGGAAATTACTACCTGTTGCTCTGTATGGTGTCGGACGTTAAGAATAGCACCATCCCATATCTTCCCGTGGGTGTCGTAAGAGGCGACTAAGGGACTTTCCAGAGAATGGGCAGCAGCGTGCTCTGTGCTTTTGTAACAACCTTACTGCGATCGCCAACCCGCCTGCCAAGCGTGGCGATTATGGCAACACCCCCCAAAATGTCAATGTAGCGACACTTGGGGGAGGCCTATGTCCAGCAGTGGACGTCTTTTGGGCTGAAATGATGATGATGATGATGGCTTCGGTGAGAGGTCACTTTACACTTTGTGTAGTAGAGAAGTCGGTACCTAACTCCTCAACATTTAATAAGCCCATTCTTGTTTGACTCTACGTGTCCACCATATTCAGTCCCTGCCTCAGTCTAATGGCAATGCGCTTAGTGGTAAAGGCTAGAAGGATCTTTTCCTAGGCGTTACATTATGAAATAAAAGATTTCAATTTTCGAATTACCTCTGAAAATAAAGTACAACTAAACTGGTGCATAATTTTGTAATTGCATTTTTCCCCAGCTTGGATTTCTCAATAGATGCTTGGAATTCAGATTTAAACCCGGTATGCTTTGCAGTGACTAGCACCCTACGAAAAGACTTAAACCTAATTATCGCCTCCAAAATACTGTACATCTCTGCCCAACCTTCGTGGAGTTTTTAGTCCAAACTTTTCGAGTGAAATCTCGTCATGTATCTCCTTTTCGATGTCAGGAATCTATCCCAATTCAATTTCATAGTCCTCAGCTGATCCATCCCTCTTGCTGAACGTATCGCCAGAAATAAATTAAAACTATTATAATTCCGCAAACAAACCTCAACTCTTGAGTAATACTTTACTTATGTTCTACCTAACTATTTGCTTACTACTACGGACCTCGCCGTAAGACTGTCATCAGTTCACAAGTCAAGTTCACCCATTTCACTTACTTATCGGTATTCAAAGCGTGTAATTTGGCAAGTATATGCAAAGTGTGCTACCAACGGGGGTAGGCAGTGCCCCCACTGCCACTAAGCGCCAGTTCTTCGCTACCTGCTCGGCAAGGATGGCGCGCGTTCGTGCGCTGGCGCAGGTGGCCTGCATCGCGACTGTATTCCTCGTACAAGGTATGTTAACATGTGGACGGCTTGCAAAACACTTTATTCGGCATTTCTATTTATATTATGTTGGCCCAGTTGGCAGACGGGATTGGTAAATCTTTTGAAATTATCGAGATTTCGGCAATTTTTTGGTAGACAGTGAATGCATTATTTGTGCAAAGAATATGCTCCAAACCGTTTCCTTAGTTTGTAGCAATGTGTGTTCAATTGCAGTAAGGACATGTTCGATTCTCACAAAGTCCATAGACTGGCTGCATTTCTATCTTATAGCAAAAATAGAACATCAACACCGCCTTGCAGGTTGTAAGCCTAATGTACCAAGGACTGCCTCTGAATTCGGGACAAAAATGACGTGTCTAGAAAATAAAAGAAAATCGCTCATACATTTAATTTATTAAAAAACGTCGAACGTCTTAATAAGTGCGAATTCTAGACAGCAATTTATAGCTTCCTTCTTGCAAGTAACAAGCATAATTGGTGATTTCTGGTGTAAGTCAGGTGACGCTTAGCCAATGCGTTCCCTTTCGTTGATTCCACGTTCCTATTCGATTCTATTTTAGAGATCTGTACTGTGTCTTTCACTGGAATCGTTGCATAAACTAGTTATTACAGCCATAATACGAAGTTATTTACACCATCAATTATATCATGCACCTATTTTACGTAATAATTATACAAATATGTAGGTTTATAGAGATTTACGGCTATCATATTACTTTGTATTGCTATAATTTATTGCTAAATACTATTAAGATTATGTCTGATGTTTGACTTCCTATAAGCATTAGTCGAAAATCAAGTAGTAATAATAGTAGTGGTAGGTAGTATTAATTGTCAAAAGGTTGCTATGGTAGAAACACGAATTCAAAATTACTTCGTGGGTAAAAGACTCGTAAACCTCTTCAGCATCGGAAACTTTACAAAACAAAAAAAAAACGATCAGATTTCTTTTTTTTTTAATTTCCTCTGCAAATTCTGTACAGCCTGTCCTAAAAATTTCTTACTCTTGATACAGGTGCATTCTCCCAACGACATCCGATCAAGGAAGCTTTGATGCTGCATACCGATGCCTACGGTAACGCCACCTTCGAAGACTGCGTGTGGCGACGAGACAAGGAAGCCTGCCCTGATGCTGATGTGAACCTACACCTGTACACCGAAGCAGATCCGGTCAAGAATGTGGTGAGTATAGACTTACGATTAATAGAGCCACTTGCCTTACGATCATTTGTCAGCGAGGAGTAGAAGCTGGAAGTGCAACTATGATCTTTAGGGAAACGAAACGACGAGGAAGGTTAATGATATTCATTTTGATTATAAATGGATTATAAGCCTTCGATCATTGATCGAAGTTATAAGCAACGGTTTTCTCAGTCAGGATTATAGGTCGCACAATGTCTATTGACTTTCCAATCCTTTTCATTCACAGGTGGTTTAGAGTAATTTTTCTATGAAAACTCATTGTAGAAGTGACTTCAGCCCTTTCGTGCCATGGTGGTATGGTAAAGCCAACACGACTGGTGTAGTGTTATCTATTACATACCCGAGTACCCTCCGTCTAGGAAAGCACGTTAAGCCGTTGGTCCCGGCTTACATTTGTAGATCTTTGACAGTTATTATGGGTATGACAAACAGTCTAACCAAGGGCTATCGTATTAGCCCGTACTAACTGAATTATGGAGGTCAGATAGGCTCCGGGTAAAATACGGGTATTCTGCTGCATCCAGATAGACTGAAAACCAACCCCAACCTTAAGTAGTTAGGAAAAGGAAAGACTAGGCAGAGATATGATGATGTGTTACACATCTATGACTTCATGTTCTCTACCCTACAAGAACTTGCGCTAAAGCATGTTTATGTTCAACCTTTGAATTCTAACGCTGTTGTGTGTCCGCAACAAAACACAAATTCTTAGGTCCGTCTTTCATGGCATAATGCTGAATTCTGTGAATTGTTTTTGTTATAAACATCCGCATTGTTTTGTCATGTTTACCTACATCTGAATGCAAGATAGAAAATTTTATACGTAGGTATGCAGATAGAACGCATTGTCTATGAATCTATGATCGAAGTTCCCACGTGTCTCTGAGGTGCAGATACTTTAACACGCAATAAGTGTTAGCAATTCTTCAAGAATCTTAAGGTTCAACAAATCTCCACATAGATGATGCTGGTTGCCTGTTTACGCAACCCTCAGGTAGGCATATATGTTGGCATGCTTAATCTGCACTTGCAGACCGTCGTTTACCCTTGAAGTAAACGACGGTGGTTTTTACTTAAAACCATAATAATTACGTCACATGAAAGAATGTGTACAAGTAAATAGGTAATAACGAGTGCCTTGTGATGGTACCTAACTTTGATCTCAAGAGATCGGCAGTGGAGATCCTGTCTAGGCCTAAAGGAGCTTCCTCACAGCACCGGGAGCATTCCTCTCAAATTTCTGTATGAAAACGAATCTTGGATCATTACATTAAAGGCGAATACTGCCGATGAGGAATCGCCTTAACTGGAAAATAAAGTCGAAGACCACATGCTTCGCAGCTATCCTTACCTACTCCAAACGAAAACGACGCTATCTTGTAATATTATTTCAATATAAATTATGTACATGATGATCGAAAGCCGCTCACCTTCGTGTTTCATCAGCTGTGACCAAGTTTGCACTTCTGTTTACTAGAAGCGCCGATTGAGCAATCTTTGATAGTCATGCAAGATTCTTTTGCGTCATTTTCATTAATAGTTTTTCCGTATAACTTGGTGTTTAGACTATTTGTAGTATGTTGTGTTTTGAATTTGTTAGTCAAGGTCAGTTTGACCATAGATCACGAGTGCCTTCTTGGAATGTTACGGTGTTGCTTAAAGAATTTAGCAAGACTGGTACATGAGGTTCCAATCGCAGATGCAATGAATGCTTTCAATTTGGAGCCTTTAAGTTATTTTTCACCCCGACAATCTGACCGTTTTTCGTGGGTAAATTATTATGTTAAATCTGAGTCACTCTAGATATTAGTGGCCAAGTTCACAATGTGCAAACATGCGAGCCATTTCTTTTAATTGCTGACACAGGATCGAACCCGTGACTATCGAAGCCTGACCGTCGTCAAGTTTCACTTTTCTCATTACGATGTTGTACACAATGCGGCTGAATGCAAGAATGCGTCCAAAATACCGCTATTCGTCCTCAACTCCTCAAGGGGACCGGGCTCTCCTTCGCGGGACTCATAAGTTATTGCGTTCACATACAACCCATTCATGGTTGCCACTGAATTTACAATAACAATACAAGAATTGTGTTAGAAACCTACATTTTACTATTTGATTATTGGTCTGTCCTTGAATCTGGACCTGTGTTCTATATTTCAAAATGAAAACTTGTATGTGGTTGAACATCGGAAAAAGTTCATGCCTTTTTTACTCAACTGAAGCCAAAAAGAGGTGGCATATGATGGTTCTCAATATATTTTCTTTTATTGTTAGATCTATAAATTAAGACATATCTCAACACATCATGATGATGATGATAAGACATGTCTCTTATATCTAGAAAGTACTTTTTCCTACTTACATCACAACTGATTGTTAATAAACAGGTACCGACTACATGTTCTGATGAATTTAAATAAAGGAAATCTGTCTACCGACTACCAATCGATCTTACATAAACATGATGAATTCCATCTTACGCAACAGAATGTTTTTATCATGACATTCTTCGAAATCGTGCAATTATTTTACAATTTATTAGTGCATAGAATGCGTTTTAGTCTTGCTATGATCTTAGTAGGTATGGTATCTCTCTGCCCAAGAAACACATAATATTTCATGACGTAGGTATGACGCGGTGGCAACATCGAAAAACAGGCAGAGAGTTCCTCTCCTTTGCTGTGAATATTATAGGAATAAGTTTGTACATTAAAATCATTTTATGTATTTCCAGGTGGATCTGAGCAGTCAAGACTGGCTGCGTCAGAGCGGCTGGGACCCGGCGCACGAGAACATTCTGCTGATACATGGGTACGCGGGAGGAGACGACACCTTGCCAATCGTCGTTCTTAGAGATGGTAAGAAACACGTGTCTAAAATAGAATAAGATCTTTTTTTTAGGGTTCCGTACCCAAACTGTCACCAGGCTGTATCTCATGAACCGTGATAGTTAGCCAGTTGAAATTTTCACAGATTATGTATTTCTGTTGATGCTATAACAACAAATAATAAAATCAGTTTAAAATAAATATTTAAGGGGGTCCCATACAAAAAAGTGACCTTTTTGTTAAAATAAGATTTAAATAAATAAATGTTGTCAGATTTTCATCGATAGATACTTATACCTATCTTCAGCTGAGCTTGTGCGTCCATCGATGCCGTTTTCATCTTCTGTCTGCGAATTTTGTTGCTAGATCTGGTACACTATTTCTCTTTAGGTGAGTGTATCTTAGACTACCCACTCCCTGCAATTCAAATAAGATCATTGTAATAATTCGGTATAGATTAAGGGATGCTTGCTGTACCTACCTACATTATGTTATTTCTGCTTCTTGAAAAACGTTACTTCTCTGATCTCCTACCTATTGCTTAGGTGCAAACTTCAAGTTAAACTTCCAACGTTCCGAGTCCGTAATTTTTTTTATTAAAAACCTAATTATTATGGGAGTAGGTATCTACTAATATCAATCTACTTATTGAGATTGTATGCACACTGAATAATATATTTGACATTCATTGGCAGTTGGTAGTGTGACTGCTAAATATGCTGCACTTCCGCCAGAACCGTTACAGTTCTGATCGAAGGCATAATTTATTCTTAAAAAAAAACTGGCCCCACACTAGAAGTTTCTCCTATATCGTGGATGCATTTTCAAACATTGAAACTCACAATTTCACATACACAAACAGCCAGACCCAGAACAAGTTAACAAGAATCTGTAGACCATACAAATATATGTAATTATGTTCCGTGCGGGGATCGAACCCGCGACATGTAGCGCAGCAGTCGATAGCTCAACCACTGCGCCAACCGTGCCGTCCAACTGATTCACATTGACAAGTAACCGAGTTACTGGTAGAGTCAATGACTAAGTTGCAGTGCAGTCGTCTACTGCCTCGTTGGTGCAGTGGTTGCACACGCGACTGCTGAGTTTGAGGTCCTGGGCTCGATTCCCAGATCGGGCAAGTGTTATTGGGTTTTTCCATCAGGAATTTCTCAGTAGTAGCCACGTAGTCTGGATTTGTGCCCGGTTGATGGCAACAAGCTCGCCCCAAATAACCGGCGAAATATGGGTGTAGGTATGTACTATGCAGATGTACCTTACACCTGTGCCTAACCCTTCAGGGATTACAGGCATGATGTTAATGATTGTGTTATTGTTTGTTTCTGTAATAAAGATGTGCTGGCCTACCATGACGTCTTAATGCAGTATTCTTTTACTCTTATTCCAGTGCAGGAAAGAGACGGAGCTATACAGGATGTCTAGTGCCATCTCTTTCCCACAGGGACCGGCCGGATACTCGTTGAAAGGGTTTTTGAAGGGGTTCTTTAAGCGCTTCAAAAAGAACCCTATGATACATGTTACACCTTCGAACGGGTGTAGTTAACCCGTTACGAACGGTTTACCCTTTCAACACCCTGTAACACTATAACAGGGTAAGCAATTCCAACTCAAGAAATTGTAATATGCACTGTTTACAATCGATATTAGTTAGCAAAATTGCATAACCACGACCGAACGCATCGTACCGCGCCCAGCGGTCCGCCTATCTTCCGTGTAACGAATTGCCGAGCGACTTGTAAACATGCAAAAATAACTATTGTCTGTATGACCTTATAGTTCAATTTTGAACAAAATAAAAATAGTAAGGCAATAAGGCGCCGCACGAGTGCAAGTATCACCCCACCTACATGGAGCTCAAGTTTATTAGGTAATCCAGGGTAACACAAAAAAAAGTTTTTCGAGAAGGTAACCTCTTCAAAGGCTTAAGTCGTTGAAGGGGTTAACCCCTTCACGTGGTTACCTTAATAAAGGTGTTAACCATTTCGCTGGGTTTCGAGGATGTAACTCGAACAAAAGCTAACACTGCGATATGAGTTACCCCATGTACGGGTTACCCTGTCTAAAGGCTTAACTCTTAAGCGGGGTTGTCCGGTCCCTGCTTTCCCACACTGGAAAGGGAGTAAAACAATAATGTTTTAAGACGTTTTAATACGCCACCAGAAGGCCATGCAATTTCTATAAGCGATGTTTGTTCACCTTTATAAATAGAGAGATCTTCGAGCTTACAGCCACCAAGCCTTGGCATCAAAGATCAAATAAATTATGTATGACAACCATCTCATAATTATGGATGGACGGCGTAGATTACAACAGACAACCTTATGATCCCATTGTTCTATGGGCCAACTTACTTACCGTATTATTTCAAACATAGTTTCCCAAGGTAATGGCTTCGCCCCCCCTTTACATGTGACTCAAGCATACCTAACTGGCGAAATGTGAGAGTACCTACTCTTTATTTTACTAGCATCCATAGCCGGGTACCGTTAATCAAATAGTTAACTTCGTTAATCGTTAATCCGCTACAAAAAAAGTTAGCTTAAAACGTTAAAGCGTTACATTTCGGAAGAAATCGTTAATCCGTTAATATGAGTAAAATTGCATCTTTAAGTATTTCGTTGCGTTAGTGAACTTATAAAACCTGTGGGTTTAGGTTCTGGAAGTTAAAAGGTAAGGAACAAAACAATAACTTGTATAATTCAAATGTGTAATTTAATCGTCGGACATAAGGTGCATAATTATTCTCCTTCAAGAACATTAACATGAAGAATTGAAGTTCTCGTCTGAAAGCGAGGCTCGTTTTGGTGTTAGAATATCTTTACCCGTGGAAAAAACAGGTTCAAATGCTCTTGAGGGCATAGCAGTATTGTATTTAATTAATAGACCGCCAAATACATGCCGTGCAGTAAGGCATTGGATTAACGAATAACGGTCTTCTGCATATTAACGGAAGTTAACGTGTCCGTTAACATTTTAAAAAGTTAACTTAAGAGCGTTTATTAGTCCGGGGCTTTTAGATTTGAACCCTGCATTAAATATAAACAGCAATTTTTTTCTTGAATCGTGTACTTGACCTTAGGTCTTCAAATAATAAAAAAAAAAAAAACATTTTCCGACACCGGATCAAGCTGAAAAAGACGAAAACGCGTTTTTGTGAATAAAAACATGGGAAAAAAAGTTAACAGGACAAATTTAGTTACTTTAGGTAAAGAATTGGTGACAGTAATATATTTTTTCAGAATTAAACATTTTCGTCCACGGAAATTACGGTAAAAAAACATTTACGAAATTTTTGGATTGTACTTAAGGCAAAAATATAAACAGCGGTTTTTTTACATAAAATAACTTAAATTATTATATTATAATTGTTAATTATATAAAAACCAATAAACAAAATTAAACAAATTGTACTACCGGAAGTTATTATTACCAGTTTTTTTACAATAGCGGTTGAGGCAAAAAGGTAACAGGGTTTATTTTAGTTTAACTTTCATCTAAAGGCTATTTCTAACTTATTTACACGAAAATTAAACAAATTAAAGCAAATCGTAAAAAAAAAACAATTAATGTTTACGTAAAATACGTCTGCAAGCTTTATTCTTGTATTTGGCGCAGCACTTTCATAGGAATTTGATCTTTCCGAAGTAGAAATAAGGTGTACAATCACGTAACTCAATAAAACACCAACTCAAACAACAACACAGTCATACGCACACAATGAACGCAGCGCTTATCTTGTTTACGCACACTAGCACACGCCGTACGCCGCACGCTGCTTAGCGCTGACACCGTGCATCGTAATTTAATTTTTACTTTGACAATATTTATTATCGCTCTAATTTGTTTAATTTTGGGGGAATAAGGTTTGGATTTATATATTTCTCATTATTAAATTAATTTAAATCCTGTTACATTTTTGCCGTAAGTAGTATTTAAGATTTTTTGATTTTCTTGATTTTCTGTGAAGTCCGGAGCAGAATTTGTTTAATTTTCTTAATAATAGTTAGACATGGTAATATAAATCGTTTTAGCACTATTTTTGTCCTGTTAATATTTTTGCCTTAAGTACGAAGTCAAAACATAAGATTTAAAAAAAAAAAGAATTTTCCGTGGACGAAAATGTTTAATTTTCTGACCTACTTGTAGTACTCAATCTGTTCTACAAATACTCCAAATAAACATACCTGTTTATATTTTTTTCCACCAAGTTAAATAGGTACATATTAGACGTTTTCTTAAAAAAAAACATATACGCGGAGGTGAACTTTTCGCGGGATACAGCTTTATATACTCTCCTGTCCATAACCTACACATTCAATGAAAAAAATCGCTGTTTTTAATTAATGCAAAGTTAGCCTAATATTCGGCGTAAATTCCCCGGACTATATACCCTACGGCATTTTATACAAACTTGCAAGTCGTTATTTTCCGAAATGACTGAACAGATTTTAATGAATCTTCCTACGCATAAGTAGTATACATAGGTCTAAAAAGTTACTAAAAACATTTTCGAAATGTCTTATAAAAACCGGCCAAGTGCGAGTCGGACTCGCGCACAAAGGGTTCCGTACCATTTTTTTTTTAAAAAAACGAGCAAAAAAAACACTTTTTTGTATAGGAGCCCCCTTAAATACACACATCAAAAGTGTCTAGGGATCAAGCATTTTTATGCGGATTTCTTGAGATTGAGATGTGGCTTTGTAATAAATTTATGATTTTATAAATTTATATGGATCCTTTTTGGTGCATTTCATAATTTGAATCAGAAACTGTGAATCAAATTCGAGTAAAAGATGAAAATCAGCTGTCAATATTTTCCCTATAAAAACATACAACGCATTGAAGACATTATTAGTGCTACTGTTTCCCTACTACTGATTAAAACCAACGTTATTATGGAGCGGCGACGTCATTTAAGCAGGGAAGAAATGCTCAGAGCCGTGGGAATGATAGAAGCTGGTTCCCGGCAACGTACTGTGGCTTTAGCTCTGAATACAAGTCAGAGTGTTATCAGTCGACTTTGGACACGTTACCGAAGCACTGGTACCGTGGCTGAGCGCCATGGAGGACGGTATCGCTGCACCACACGGAGACAAGACCGATACATTCAAATCTTAACTCGAAGAGCTCCAACAATAACCGCCATGATGTTAGCCGTGAGGCTTCATCACTCTTCAGGGAACTTAATTAGCGACCAAACAGTCAGAAACCGCTTGCATGAACTGAACCTTCATTCCCGAAGACCGCTACGGGTACCACCTATAGCAATGCACAATCGTAGGATTCGATATCAATGGGCTCTTGAACACAGAAATTGGGCAGAAGAACAATGGCGTTTCGTGTGCTTTTCTGATGAGTCTCGTTTTGGTATGAGACCGGATACAAGATATACGACACTGGAGAACCCCTGGACGCCAACAGCGATTAAAATCCTGCCAGGAAGTCCATCCTTATAGTGGTGGAACCATCATGGTATGGGCGGGTATTTGGATCGGCGGAAGAACTGAGTTGATTTGGATCAGAGGCAACCTCAACGCTCAAATTTATGCTGAGACGATTGTATCAGACGTCATCGTTCCTCTACAAGTGCAAATCGGTCCCTTATTTCAGTTAATGCATGATAATGCACGACCGCACACCGCAAGAGTTGTAAGACAGACTCTCGCCGCAGCTAACATCAATGTCCTGCCCTGGCCTGCTCAGTCGCCAGACTTGAACCCGATTGAGCATGCATGGGATATGCTACAGAGGAGAGCTCTGCCGAATATGGAGGGTATCCAGTCGCAAGAAGACCTTTTTTTGTTGTTGCAACGAACATGGGCGGCCATTCCACAGCGTGATTTGGATGAACTCATTTTGAGTATGCCAAACCGATGTTCTTGTGTTGTTAGTGTTCGCGGTAGAAACACGGATTATTAATTGTTTAAGTTACCCAATAAAATTTTAAAGAAAACTGTTATTTCAGTCTTTTTTTCGAACTTTAATGTTAGTGGTTCAAATGTCAAAAATCCCTTTATTAGAAAATGGCAAATTTCTTTATTAATGCAAAGGTGACTTGGTTTATCGTTACTGTGACAAACGAAAACACTTTATTTGATGAATCCTTAAAGAAAATTTTAATTAATATCAATCAGGAGAAAAGTTATTGCAAAAATATATGTTGATCCCTAGACACTTTTGATGTGTGTATTTATTTAATTCTGTTTTTAGTATTTGTTGTTATAGCATCAACAGAAATACATAATCTGTGAAAATTTCAACTGGCTAACTATCACGGTTCATGAGATACAGCCTGGTGACAGACGGACGGACGGACAGCGAAGTCTCCCTAATAGGGTCCCGTTTGAACCTTTGGGTAAGGAACCCTAAAAATGAAGATAATTGGAAATTTCTGTTTCTATAGATAATTAAAAATCTGTCTAATTTAGCTGTATCATTATTTTTCGAAAATGTTTTTTAGTAACTTTTTAGACCTATATACTGCTTATGCGTAGGAAGTTTCATTAAAATCTGTTCAGTCATTTCGGAAAATAACGACTTGAAAGGTTGTATGAAATGCCGTAGGCCCTACGGCATTTCATACAACCTTTCAAGTCGTTGGACTTTTAAGAGCGTTTATACCCTACGGCGTAGGGTATAAACGCTCTTAAAAGTTAATCCGTTAATCAAAATGTTAACTTCGTTAATTAACGATTAACAGATTAACGAGTTAATGCCCAGCTATGCTAGCATCTCTGTCCAACCTGTCGGTGAAACAGTAGCAGGCGTGATGATGTTACTTAGAATGCAAAGAAAAGACATTCTAGCCTCTTACCTAATTGCAAAGAAAATACAGTCCTTTGTAAGCAAACCGCAAGTTTTATTGCTGTGAGGTGTCATCAATTACCATTATCAGCTTCCCCTGGATTGTTGCCAGAGGTGAAAGCGTAAGTGTTGGCGGTGCAATACTATCATGACGGCGTCGGCGGGAACAGTTGCGCATGCGTCGCATTACAATGCGCGCGGCTCCCACGGCTTTCTCTACATGTTGCAGTAGGTACAGCCGTACAGTAGTTGAACGACCAGTCCCCTAAATTAATGAAACAAAAAATTTTAATATTATTTACCACTTAATACAATAAAGAAAGTATCAAAGTATTTAACACATACCAAGAAACCAAATGTGATCTGTATTACTCAAAGTTTCCAGGTGAGCATTTAGGGGGTGATTGGCCCAAATAAACGAATCATGAGATGCGCCACCATGACTTGCGTCCACGCTCATAATTTGCATGTCAGCATCACAAATCTGAAAGAAAACTACTTATTAAATCAGCATCTAAAAGAGTAGCAATTTAGTGAATGCATTTTGGAATGTTATGAATCTATGAGAATACCTTCACATTTAAAAGATAGTTTTCGTTATAAGAATGATTTGTATTTTACTTGCCAATTGAACATTAAGTGAGTGGTAATGCTTTCGACAGTAATATCTTTCTTCGTGTACGACTGGTCGAACGATGGCTACTTGGCTGCAATCGATACAGCCAAGTACCCCGGGAATTCCAAATTTATTGTAAAATCTGTAAAAGTATAAAATATGTACGTATTCAATGAAACGTGTTTTAGAATTATGTAGGTACTTATTTTTCAAAAGTAGCAGCTATTATAAAAATCATAGGTTCATAGTTCATTTTTATGGCGTTTCTTTCATGGTCATGGAAACTTAATATACTTTTGCCGCATTTGCGGCGAGTTCAGACATGCAGTAACCTGCGCATCGACTGAAGAAACCGTCTGCTGGGCCACAAAATGGCCCTCATTATTGCCTGTAGGACGTTGATACGATCCGGTTGCGTAAAAAGACAATGCAATCAAAACCTTAAAAAAAATACAGTATAATTAAGTATATATGGACACAAAGTGGTTTAATGGTAAATATGGGTACTAAACTGGATACCTACACTGCTATCGTGTGATTATTAAGGGAGTTTACCTTTGTCTCTACAGTAAAGTCTGTGGATCTTTGTGCGCCCTTCATGAGTGGCTTCAGATCATCACACAGGTTACGCACTAACTCTTTGGTCAGCCGGTAGCGTTTGGTGAACTCCTGTCCGGGTAATTTAAATGGGTCACATCCTCTACACAACTGCATGCGACGTCGCTTTCGATTTTGTTTAGTTAGCGCGTGCATTATCTGCCTCTAAAAATTCAAAAATGTTTGCTGTGTTCGCCACCTATATAATACAAGATTTTATTAATAAAATCGATGACTTTGGGAACTTTGCGAGTAAGTATCTGCTGGACGCGTGAAACACTAGACCGATCGATGCGGTGACGCTTAGGGGGAGGCCTACGTCCAGTAGTAGTCTTCTGCTGATATTATGTTGATGATAGTGCACTGAAATCGCCGGGATTACAAATTCAGTCGACTAATTTACGACACCATAACATGACGCCTGTACCCTTCGAAAGATTGTGCAGAGGTGATTATTACACCCCGCACACGAAAATTAATACATTTTCCTTACCTTTCACGACTCGGCAATACTGTTTTTAATTATAATTTGCAGTACAATAAATTCACAGTCGTGCTGGAACAATTTTTTTTAAACTGTCAAACATTCCCGCTATTTGACGTAAAAACATTCTTGCTGGGTGTCAAAAGGCACGTCGTGATACGAATTGAATGAACTATTTCAGGTGACGTCATCTAAATTGCTAATTCTAGCAGGAATATAACAAGCAACGTGATGGTACGAAAACGCAAAGTAAGGTTAAAGTAAGACTGTTTTAAGAGGTCATAGTAGGGCCCCTGTTTATCAGTATTGACAGTTGTGGAAATTGTAACACTGGTACACCTGTTCTGTTCATTGGTTTATGTGGGAAAACCTGTGCGGAAGCATTTCATAAGATAATGATATGCTTAAGTCATTATCAGCTCAATTACTTAGAAAATTTACTTTATAATTTTGATTATAGGTTGTGTTTGGAAGCTCTTGACGTCATATATGATCAAAAACCAGTCGTTTATTGTACCAAAGCTGAGAATCAACGCTTTTTTAACATCAAAATTACTATTTTTTTCTGCCGTTCTCTTCTGTCATCCGTCACGCCTTGAATTATTGAGAACCTCCTCCAATTTTTTTGAATTAAATTAAATTAAATTAGGAGTAAATTCCTTTTACCGACTTCAAAAAATTTGGAGGAGGTTCTCAATTCAGTTGTATTATTTTTTCTTTATGTTTGTTACCTAATAACTCCGTCATTTATGAAACGATTTGAGAAAAAACTTTTAAGATATGAAAGAATACACCTACTCCCCGATTGGTCCCATAGAAATTTCATCAAAATCGGTTCAGTAGTTTGGTTTTGAAATCAAAATAGCTGGAATAATATGAAATACTAAATCATCCAAGTAAACGAAATTGCGTATGTGCAGTTTTTGAAACCATTTCCTTACGTAGGTTTTCTTTTTTTTTTAATTGTTATTTTTTCATATCATTCCTCACACAATCCAACATTATTTTCTTGGTCTTCCTCTCCCTCTCCATCCATCAACATTTATATTCATCACTCTTTTAGTCACATGCGATTCATCCATTCTATAACTACAAAAAGGTATTAATTCCAGCGTACCTCCGCCGCGGTGGCTACAACGTGTTCATGCTGGACTGGGGAGCGCTGTGCCAGCCGCCGTGCTACGTGGCCGCCGTCCACAACCTGCGGCCCGTGGCGCGCTGCGTGGCCGACGCACTGGCCGCGTTGCGACGCGCTGGCCTGAGGACTGACAACCTCACCTGTGTGGGACACTCGCTCGGAGCGCATCTGTGCGGCATCATCGCTAACTATCTCACGTTTAGGATGAACAGAATTATTGGTATGTATGATTTGACTTCTTTAACACTGAAATCTGTGACAGAAACACTGATGAAACTAATCCTTTCGCAATTGTACTTCAACTACACTCCAGAGTTCTCCAGAAGGGCTGCGAAACTGTTCGAAAGAGATACCGTGGCCCTGGAACACAAAGCGCTAGGAAGGAAACATGGATGGGTTTTAGTCAGTACAAGTCTGACACTCCCTTCCGCTCCGCCCAGAGCTGGAGGAGTCATTCGATGAATTCCCATCCGTAAAAAAGGGTTTTCCGGAAAAGCGCTAACATACTTACCTTAGATCTTCACACTTGACGCCTATGAAAAAAAATCTTGAAGGAGAAAGCGTAAGATTTTTATAAAGCTTAGAAAAAATCCTGGTAAGCTGTTTTTTTTGTTCTTAGCCCTGTCACACTATTGAACAAAAGCCAGGTGGAGGTGATGGTGGCCTTCCTTCTGGAGTCTTGAAAGAGTACCAATAAGGGCTTGAAATCAGTTTGCTTCTTCAACCATCTCCATATTTTTCCCAGGACTAGACCCAGCGCGTCCCCTGATCCGTTCAGCGCCCGCGCTCCGCCTGGACCCGGGCGACGCGCGCGCCGTGCACGTGCTGCACACCAACGCGGGCCGCTACGGCGAGGCCGCGCGGCTCGGTCATGCGGACTTCTGTGTCAATGGAGGACGGAGCCAGCCGTACTGTGAGGACACGCCGAGTAAGTACCTTAAATCCTTCTAACGTCCTTTCATAACTCCTAAAATAATAATTATACCTGTTATTATTATTACATTCACTTCATGTTCATAGTAGCTCAGAGCAAACAGTCACCGTGACCCGACGCTTTGGCGTGGACAGAAACACGCATGTCATGTGCGCGACGCCATCGCAACTCCTGAGGCCGTGAACAGGGCCATATATTGTTTTGTAGCCGGAACACCGGTTTTTTTTTCTCAATGAACCATCAATAATGCCTGCTTCTATAAACGAAGTCAAAAGAACAGGTATATAGAACAGGAACAGACCAAAACTTTGAGAACGGATTAGATTCTTAATTTGTAGATTTTTCATCAAATCACCTACACATTGTCTTCATTTACCTGCACCGAACTATACTGAAAAATAATGTACCCATCACCTATAATTCTTGACATTTGTGTTCTGGTACAGACGAGGCGCTGTGCAGCCACATCTGGTCCATCTGCTACCAGGCGGAGAGCCTGTTCCGTGCGCGCGCGGCGGCGCCGTGCGGCCGGCGCTGCTCCGTCAAGGTGCCGCCCGCGCGCGCCTCCGCGCTGCCCGTGCCTATCGGCCAATCTGCGCCTATGAGGCAAGTTATTTCTGCTACTTTTGACCCTAGTTCCTAAAATCCATCCCAAACAAAAACGTCTACTACTGAACTTAACTCCCGCTTATTGGGGCCAAGAACTGCAACTGCGCTTCCCGCATCAAGAGGAATTCTGTACGCAAAGGTTGCAGAATTCCTCCTAGGTCCAGATAGTCAGTCCACCATGTTGGGTCAACCAAACCAACATTGTCTTCCGTCATATTTTATCAATTTCGTCAATTATAATGTTTTGAAATGAGCTGGACTTACGAGCTCTCCAGATTTCTCAAGCAGCACCACTACACCTTGTCCTTCCGCATCCAGTCTGACCCAGCCGTCCATCTTGCTCTAGCGCGTCCCACACTACGCTTGCTGATACACGGTCTTACTATTTGCTTTCCTCATTCCCAGTGCATCAGGTGCATACTGTCTCGAAGACTCCTCGACGCCCTTCTGCCCGTACACGTCAGGGCTGAAAGAGGGCGACCATCGTTGTTGCCTGGACGAGCTGTACGCGGCCGCGGCCAGCGCCGAGCCCACACGCAAGCGCCCGCGCCCGGTTAGGCTGCGCGGACCACGGAGGCGGAATGACAGCGACAAGTAGTAGTCTAAGCTATAATGTGAAATGTCACGCCTGTATTCCCGTGGGTGAGCAACGAATGCAAAGTCAGTGGCGTGCAAACAATACGGCAACGCCAATAATAACATCATGAAGAGTACTAGGCTAAAGTTCATGCCCAGATTTTAGGCTTGTATGAAAGTACAACCACTAGTAAAGATTTACTCGATCTTTTTTGGCACCAAAATCGGAACGAATGTCGCCATCTTGTTTTTTTTTAATACCGTTCCACGACACAATTTTGACCAACAACGCTGATGTCACTCAAACGTCCACACCTCTCTCATGTAACAGGGTAAAATTCTATTGTCATCAAACAAACCAAGTAATTTAACTAGACCCAGACTCTGGAAACTCCTAACACCTAGTAGATATTACTTTGTCCGACTTGGGGAGCAACCCATGCTCAGGAATCGCATCGCAACCACTAAATGGGCTAAATCGAAAGGTGTCAGCTTTAAACTTGTGTACAAACATGTTTTTAAGTGTCTAACCTGAATATTGTAATATTTTTAGTACTTTATATATTTATTATAAAAAAAAACAAAAATGCAAGGATTTTAAAAAATCTGTTAAATACAAACAGAGTACTAAATCATGTCCCATATTTTTATTTAATTACATATTTTTTATGATTAAAATTGTAAATGTGTATAGGTTGGAGAAGTTTAGCCAAAGAAAGTCTTAATATTTAGTTAAGTTGATTAAATTATTACTTTTACATGAAACTCTTATTTTCTTATCACACCTTTGCCTAATTTTAAGGGAGTTAAGTAATAAACGCATGTAATAGAATAAATCATATTTAATATATGAACTAAAATCACAAATGGGGTTACTTGTGAAAACCGTGACCTATTTTTTTAACACATGACTTACACTTAGCTAATAGTACTGTCACTATACAATACAATGCTAAAACTTTGCTCTACAGAGATCGTATTATGAAGAAATTAAGGATGAAGCAACAGGGTAGCCCGCGTGATTGAAATTTTCTTACGATAAAAAAAAAAATTTCGCCGTCTTCCCTGGTGCTTTTTTATTATGTTTATATGAAAATTAAAACACCGTTTCACCGCTTTCACGGTTTATAACTACACAAATATCCGGTAAGTGACAGTATAAGCGTACTGAAAATACCGACAGTCAAAAAGATCATTAAAGGCATAGGATGGTGGATAGCTCATCTAGCACTTCAAAAAATAATGGCACTCACACGTGAAGATACGATCCTATTAACAAATATCGCCTTTAGTTTAATGAAAGATAGAGTTTAAAATGAATTTCTCTGAATTTTTGACGAGCAGATAAGTTTGCAATGTGTGAATGTTACGCACTGCTATTTCCAAAAGGTGAGAAAAAATAAATTTTACAAACAGTTCAGGTTACGAGCTTTTTGAGAAATCAATCGACAACTATTTGACATTTCATGGGTAAGATTACAACACTATAGGATTGAAACTAAGTACTAACATTATGTATTACAGTCCATAGTCACAAATATGAGTACTTTACGTGATACAATAAGTCAAATAGAAATTTTGCTAAGTGCAAAAAGATAACTGTATTCTTGCGAAATGCACACCATCGCACAATAATTCAACTACTTACAGAAAAACATTCAAAATTACGTAATTATTTTTCCACATACTACAAATACAGAAGCTTTTTCGCAAAAACTTGTAGTTATCGCCTTATACTTGGTCGCCGAGAATTTCTTAAATAGAGTGGTTTTGAAATAAACTTGACTTTTTATTACAACTTAGGTTTTCACATACTAAAATAACAAATAATAAGGACGAGAGGTCAAGGAAGACTTTTTAATGTGTCCAATTTTTATTTGGCAACCCTACAAGTCCACAGATGCATTATGAAATTAGAATTGTTGTCAGCTCTTGTTGCCGGACATGAGAAGAGAGAGAAGGGCTGCCTTCTCCTTCTCCTTCTTTCTGACGACGTCGAGGCTACGCGTGCGCCACGTACTCTTTCTTAGCTTGATTGGTCTGCTGCCGACATAGCGACCTGTAACAGAGGAAGAATAGTTAAGAGGTAGTTGGCTTATTGATCTGTTGAGTAAAAATTGACAGTAAACGGATTGACGTAGTGGCTTCTTCAACCAAACAATTGACTTTGACTGACTGTTATGACTACCATAGGATAGTAACAAACCTCCACAACACAGGTAAAGTTAATTAGTTGGAATAGACAGAGTATTTTATTAAGAGTATTATTATAATTAGTAACATGTAGGTAATACCTCCCTATAAAATCCTGGAACGATTATAAAAATGGAAATAAAGCTGATTGATTAGAGGGAAGTATTTTCCATGTGTTACTTTCCTCCTTTAAGTGCAGGCAAATAAACAATAAGTACCTTTTCAGATCTCTGATAAATGATAATAATTATTTCGATCACTAAAACGATTAGAAAATGTTTTTAGTAACTTTTTAGACCTATGTATCCTGCTTATGCGTATGAAGTTTCATTAAAATCGGTTCAGTCATTTCGGAAAATAAGGACATGAAAGTTTGTATGAAATGTCGTAAGGTAAACGCTCTTAACTCGCAATCACTCTCTGTCTGATGAGGTACCCAGCAGTGGGACTGTAATAGGCGGCTTACCTTGCGTTCTTACCACATGAAACTCCACAAGTACAGACAAAAGTTTGTTTCTTACCGTCCATCTCCTTCATAGCCTTGATGAAGTCTCCCGGGTCCTTGAAGCTGACGAAACCGAAGCCTTTGCTCTTGTTCGTCCGCTTATCTCTTATAACTTTGGCTCTTTGGAACGAGCTGTATTTACTGAAGGTTCGCGTCTGAAAAAAGCAATAAAAAGTCAGCATCCACAAGGCATAAAATAAGTAAATATCGTGACATGAAAAAATCTGGTCATCCAGAAGATCATTGATAGTAAATTTTAGAAAAGGAAGGTCACTGACAGACGTACATGTAGGTAGGGGGAGTGGTGTCATAGGAACCCCCCGAGGCAGGGGGGAGAATTCGTCGGAAATGCATAGTTTTGTTGCCCAGAGCACACTTCCAACCGCAAATCGTCACGCCCAAGCTCAATCATTCCAAGCACCCAATGACCAACCACTCTTCTTTCATTATTATATTTTCACTTGCCAAATTTACTTTTATCTATCTGTACTACTTTCCCTGGGCCACCAAACAGTCTGTGGTGTGAACCAAAATAGTCTGTGTTGTGAAATGTCATCTTTTTCAATACAATGCCATCAATAATTCTACAATTAATATCTCCGAACTCTTCATTTCCAATGGTTGAAATTTGGCAAATCGTTTTCTTATAAAACCGGCCAAGTGCGAGTCGGACTCACGCACGAAGGGTTCCGTACCATTATTTATAAAAAACGAGCAAATAAATCACTTTTTTGTATGGGAGCCCCCCTTAAATATTTGTTTTATTCTGTTTTTAGTATTTGTTGTTATAGCATCAACAGAAATACATAATCTGTAAAAATTTCAACTCGCTAACTATCACGGTTCATGAGATACAGCCTGGTGACAAACGGACGGACGCACAGCGAAGTCTCAGTAATAGGGTCCCGTTTGACCCTTTGGGTACGGAACCCTAATTAGTAGGAACCTACAATAAAAATTACAACATCCTAGGTTCATGTACAGATATAAGTGACTGACCTCCAAACGTTTCTCAGGTTATTTTACTGTTACTTTTATTAGTGTAAATACTCACAAGTAGCTCATCTGTGACGTCATTTCCGAGATCACCGCAGAACATGCGGAAATCATCGTCGGTCCAATCCAGTAGTGTCACATCCTCCCAGACTTGACCACCGGCTGTCCTGACAACCTGACAAAGAAGAAATTATTATACTAAGTATTTATTAGAAAAAAATACATGGGATAATTATACAGGGTGTAACGGAAAGGGTATGTATATACTTAAGGGTGAGAGCTGATATTTTTTTTGCTATGACGATAGTGGTCCGATGGAGAATCATGTTCAGTTTGATGGTCTGTAGCACACCTTTAAGTATGTATATACCCTTTCCGTTACACCCTGTATTTGTTTGTTAAGCCGTCTGTAGCTATGTGAAAAGTTTCCAAAATGCAGGTTATAACCTCGTTGGGAAATCAATAGTTGAATCTAAACTAATATTATCAAAGAGGAAAGATTTGATTGTTTGTTTGTTTGCATTGAATAGGCTCCGAAACTACTGATCACCGATTTGAAAAATTCTTTCAGTGTTAGATTTATCGAGGAAGGCTATAGGCTATATATCATCACGCTACGACCAATAGGAGTAGAGCAGCAATGAAAAATGTAGCGAAAACGGGGAAAATGTGACGCAAACGAAGTTGCGCCGGACTGCTAGTATTTATTAATATTTATTTAGCAGTCTATACACTTACATTATTTCTTTATTATGTAACTGTATTTAGGAAGGCAAGATTTTATTGAATCCAAACAAGCATTGTTTCTATTATAAAGGTAACAGAATACACTATCAGAAGTTCTCATAGGATATTCAGTATCTGATTCAGAACGAACATTATTAGAATGTTGTATAAATTTGATTTAGAGAATCGTATTTAGATACCATATTGAACTTTATCTACTGTGTAATGCGTAAACTAAACAAAGTAAGAGCAATGATCATACAGAACAGAGTATTAAGATGAACTTCTTTAAATTATCGGATTACCAAGTCATGTGCATGTAAAACACACTTAATATGTATTTCAATCGTTTTTGCTACTTTGTGATAATATAAGATGATTAGCTTAAAAGAAAGACGGATCCATTCCGACTTACTTATTTTATACAAAATTATAAATGGTTCCATAGATGCACAATTAGTGGACTATTTTAACTTTTGGACTTGCCAGCGTAGCAAGCGACACCATCGCATGTTCCAATTGTCTACATCCATTTTTAAATACCACCTTTAATAGCCCCCTGACACGTATGTCGAGGCTTTATAATGAAAGGTCTAACTTGACAGATTACCCCATCGATGTTTTTTCTATAAGTTTCGCTTCATACAGACGTTCATATAAACAGTGCGAACAATGTACGTCTATGTAGCTCTAATTGTTTTGTTTTTGTAGTGTTCTGGATTTAGGTCTACTGGACTTTTATTATTTCTTGTCTCTAATATTCATTAGTTAAATGTCATGCATGCCTGTTGTTTGTATGAATTGTGAGTGACTGTGATGTTGACGTGCTTATTCTTATAAATAAATAATCATTAAGTTATAGTAAACTTAGTGGAGCATTATACCTTTCTGTTCTTTTTCTCCTTCTTGGGTTTGGCGACGGTGTCGGGTACGCTGATGACGGGCGGGGGCGGCGCCACGGGCGCAGTCTCCACCACGGGTTCGGGCCGCGGGGGCGGGGGCGGCGGGGTGCGCTTCTGTAACACACAACATTAACACTTCAGTTGAAGGCTCCCTGAAAATCAGTTACACTGAATGCAATCCAATAGACTTGATGTTTTCTTGGAGAGTGATTAGAATGTAATCAATAATATGTCAAATTAGGTACAATAATGTTAGAACACCAGCACATCAAAACTTGATGCGGTATTTTCCCATTCAACCTTGAACCCTAATACTATAACAATAAAGTTGAAAATCTATTAAAGAAGTTTGAGAGATTGTTGTAGCTCTGATGTACTGGCTTCTGTACATTCAAAATGCGAAGCGCGTGTTTGTGAATAGGGGCCTAGTTGATAGTTGCTATGCTGACAACAAGGCAATAGCGATAATGGTTAGAGAATGGTGATGGTAGATGTTCTATGGCTATTAAGCACACAAAGGCTATACTTGCCATGATCACAAGACACAATAATTCATATTTGATATAGAAACCTGCCTTTACCTATTAAAATACATTATTTTAAATATATATCTAAACTAATATTATAAAGAGTAAAGATTTGATTGTTTGCATTGAATAGGCTCCAAAACTACTGGTCCGATTTGAAAAATTCTTTCAGTGTTATATAGCCCATTTATCGAGGAAGGCTATATACCATCACGCTACGACTAATAGGAGTGGAGCAGAAATGAAAAATGTTGCGAAAACGGGGAAAATGTGACGGATAAAGTGTGCCGGACAGCTAGTAATTTTATAAATCCTTGGACATTGCTTAAATAATAGGTTGGATAAATTTCAGTTGGCTAAATTTCATATGTATAGAGTAAACCCTGACTCCTAGGACTCCTGAGACTTAGGAGTCGGTGTTCTGCTGTCACTATGACACCATAAACCTTTTACAAAAATGTGTGTTAAGTATCAACATATATCTTGGCAAAAAAAGATTTGAGAGTTTGATAAAAATTAAAAAAAAAATGTTTTAAATAAAAATAAATTAAACGCAGTCTTACCCTCTTCCGACTTTCCTTCTCTTTCTTTTCCTCATCCTCTTTAGGTTGCTTGTAAAGCTTGGGCGCTGCTGACAGCACCACAGGTTGTGGCTTGGGCGGAGGAGGTGGTATCAGCTGCGGGCCTGGCAGTCCTGGGCGGAGGAACGACAGGGCGGGCGGAAAGCCACCCTCCACACCGCCGCCGGGACGTATCCGTACCTGATGGAGAGCCATAGTGTAACTAGGTGGACAAACGATCTCATTAAAGCGGGCCGGAAAAAACTGGATAGCCATGACACATAACCTCTAAAAGTGGAGAGATTTGGAAGAGACCAACACTCAGCATTGGGTGGCCAAGAGTTGAAGAAGAAAAAGAAAAGAAGATGTGTACATTTAACAGTGTCCATTTTTTGCCCATGCTTCTGCATCAAGATTATGCAATGGAAAGGGCAACTATATATTAGACACAGCAGAGTTCCACAACTATTATACCTTGTGGCTGTGAAAGGAATGACGTGCCTGTAAATGGTTGAGTTGAAACAAAATGTGAGTTTGTGGAACTGAGCTTTAACGACTCATGAATATCGTGATATTTGTAACATGAATGGCGCCGACGAAACAGTCTCAGGTTGCTGTATCACAGGAGTTGAAACAAACCCAACTGTGCTGGAAGATTACAGGTAAAGTGTTTTAAAATATTACTATTTAAAGTACACAGGGTGCAAACAGACCCTTCAAGAAGCTGCCAAGTAAGCATTCTGTACATCAAATTAAGTAACTGCTGGGTAGAGAGCTTAGGAATCGATTCACGTTGTTAAGGCCACCACCAATAACTGAAATCATTTAGCGGCGAGTGTTGGGAATCTTTTGAACAACAACTACAATGTATAATTACATTAAATGAGGTTCCGGAAACAAAAAAAGTACCATTGTTGCTGACCAAAATTACACCGGCAGTTTTTCAAACTTTGACTTGTTTGTGTGCGCCTTTGAAACCAATTGATTTAACATTTAAAGAACTGTGCACAACACTAACAAAAAAATATACGAAGAAACAGTCTTCAGTTTTAGACAGAGCCACATTTCGCAGTCGGAATTAATTGCCAACAGAAAGTGTTTATCTCAGTATACAACAGTAACTGTGCCCAAAAATTAAAAAAGCTGTTTCTCAAACCACATCTTTTTGGGGTGAAAAATCACATTTTAATGTAGTACTCAATGTAACACAGTCAAAACATTGTGCTGATGAGTGCATTGAAACGTACAGGGGTCATGTGATGGGGGTATTTAAATAAAGTTTTTTCATTTAACATGTATTCTTTTTTGACTTGTGAAAAAGTTAGAACTTTGACCTCCAATATCTCCGTAACTAGAAGGTTCCCAGGTACGGCCCAGAACAAACAAAATACTGCAATGATGGGGAGATCCAGTGCCTTTCGGCTTGATTAAGTGTATTCAAATCAAAATCATTTATTTCAAGCAGGCCAGTTACAGGCACTTTCGAATAGTCGAAACTATTTTAGACCCATTATGAATAAGAGGTTGAAAGGGCATATAATATCAAAACTAAGATGTTTATGAAACTAGGCATACAGTAAATTTAGAGCATACATTTAAATTAAACACTAAACAATGCATAAAACATGGTCTGGTAAAAAACAAAACCTAATTCTGATAGATGTAGATAGTTTGTGCCAAAACTTAATGTAATAATAATAACTTAATGTAACTTAATGTTCTGTATGGTGTCGGACGTAAAGAATAGCACTATCCCATATCTTCCCGTGGGTGTCGTAAGAGGCAGCTAAGGGACTTTCCAGAGAATGGGCAGCAGCATTCTCTGTGCTTTTGTAACAACCGTACTGCGATCGCCAACCCGCCTGCCAAGCGTGGCGATTATGGCAAAACCCCCCTTATGTACACTTGGGGGAGGCCTATGTCCAGCAGTGGACGTCTTTCGGCTGAAATGATGATGATGAAAACTTAATGAGAATTAATATTACCAAGATAAACATCTTAGCCTGAGTTTAGTTATTGGGATGGGAATATTAAACTACAGACTTATCGTTGTAGAATAGAATAGAATAGAATAAAACTTTATTGTACACCAAAAATTAAACATAACGGGCTTACAAAACTAATAATACTACTACTATATCGTACCAAAATATATTGAAACATCAGCTCACCTGTGAGGGCACCATGATAGAGGGTGGTGGTGGTGGGGGTGGTACTGTGGGGTACATCATCGACATGTCGAACTGAGGCATCATGGGCGCGGCTGCGCGCTCCAGCTGCTGCTGAACAGCACCGAACGTGGCCGCGCCGATCACGGCACGTGCGACGTGCACGTTGACTCCGCCGTCACCGCCTGAGATCTCTGCCTCAAACCTAGGAACAAGATTTTAACATTATACTTAATCATCTGATATGCATGATCCATCACTAATTCTGACACAAGATCTGCTCATAGTCAATGGACTAATTACACAATAAAACAAAAACAGAAAAAAAACATAATCAGAAACCTGCAACCATTTTTGTCAGCTATGTATAAATACCACAAAATAATATTAATAGTACTTAGAAAGTTAAGTATTTACTGCTACCCCCTCATTATAAAAATTAAATTATCACAATTATTTCATGTGATAATTGTAAAAGATTAATTAATAAATGTCTCATGTTGTGATAAGTTTGTAACCAATATTATTCATTTTAATTCATGACGGTACATTGCCAATACATTTACGAAAACATAATGTACGTAAGAAAAAATCTGCATCTTTTTAGTAAAAGAGGTGACAGACACAATTACAATACTAGAAATAGAGACCAATTAGTTCAGCCAGGCTTCAGACTCGCTAAAGTAGACTCATCTTTCATGGGGTACTGTTTAAGATGCTATAATAAAATTCCACAGAGTATTCTTGAACTGAGTGAGACGAAATTTAAAACATGCATTAAACGCACACTTTGTAAGCAGGCTTATTACAAATTGGACGATTATATCGCTGATAATAATGCTTGGCTCCATGCCGGTCCTGCTCCACAAGGACAGGTTCGCATAAATTGATAGCATTAAATAGTATTGTTGGAGCTGCTGAAGATTGTACAACTATCTTTGAATTGTATAAATTCAATTAATTTAGCATCGCATAGCCCATATTGTGTGAGTCCTATGTACTAGATAGCTATCATTTACTGGAAACCTACGTCTTTTATTGACTTGAATGTGCCCTGGCGGTTGAGAGTATGTCATGCTCACTCAAATGTCACGCTGATGGCGGCGTGTGTGTCGGGTCATTTAGTTCCCTTCAAAATGGTTGAGTTGAATGATGGCTGATCCATGCGTCATGTTCGTGAACGGGCGCTGTCAGTTGTGCCTGGTCGTCTCTTAGCTGCCACGGCTTATTTCGAAATAATTATTTTATCTTTTAAATGTTTTTTTTTTTTGTTTTTGCTATGGACACTTTTAACGAGAAGTCTTACTACATCGTTCTCACATAATGTACCATCTCAACATGAATGATGTAACCAAGGTTTTTGTAACAAGATTCTGATTTAAAAGAGTGTCCATGGAGTTTCTTGCCCATTCTTCTCCATAGAGATCTACGCCTTGGAATGGGCAACTACAGTACTTTCACAGTTATTATGTGTTGTGACTGGGACTGTAGCTTAATTTTTATTGTTGTTCGACCATTCAAAAGTGCCTGTAACTGGCTTATTTGAAATAAATGATTTGATTTTTGTATACTTATAAAGGCGCTCCTAGACTGTAAAAGTGTTTGTTATTGTTATTAATGGTTAGTGTTACTGTTGCTTTATTTATAAGTTCTACAGCTATGTATATTGTCATGATAATAAAGAATTTATAAACTAAACTAATATTAAATAATGCTGATGACTGAAAAGTTGTGTGGTGATTGGTTCCTATATGTGATGCGCAGGAATGTGGAAAATTTTGTGAGGACAGTTTTGAGTATGAATGTGGTTGACTATGATAGCAGAGGAACCAAGGAAATGAGAGATGGAGTGTGTACAAAATGATATGGCTAGAAACCAGATGACTGCCGAGATGATAAGTATAAAGAAGTACGGAAAAAGATATGCAGCGCCAACCCCAAATAAATTGGGATAAGGGCTAGGAGAATAATGATATATCAATTTAAGAAATGTTATTCATTAGTAAAAATTGATTAAAAAAAAAAATCTTAGGGTGATACCGCAACAATCGATCAATCGTCAATCGATACCATCTATCAATGGTAAAATGGATTAGATGACGTCAATTGATAGTTTCTCCTAGGTAAACCTATTGATTTATTGACAACTTATCCATTCCACCATTGATCAACGATCAATTGATTGGTGTGGTTACAACCTTAGAAGTAATTAAGGTAGAAAGTTTGATGCCAGTATTGGGACGAACGACGATCACAGGCGACATGAGTTCAGTTAAATTACTGTATGACTAATATGTATTAAATATTCAGATGGATATTTTGTAATAAATGGTGTGTTGGCTACATGGACTTGTTCAGTGCATTAGAATAAAGTATGTATGCAAATTGATTAGATTTAAATGTTTTTAGTAGCTTGTGTTTAAGCAAGCAAGCAGGGCCTTGTTTTTGTACTCTACTGTTTGTGTGTAACTGTATAGCAATGGGTATTCTGTGGTGGTCTATGAATAATGTAGGCTCGCTTGAAGTGGCTTCTACGATTTCATGTAATTTGTTTAGCTAACCTGGACATTTCATCTTGCATCTGCTGATATTTTGAGGAGTCTTCCATGTTGCCGCTTGGAGTTTAACCTTAAAGCAGTCCAAAACGTTTACGTAGTAACCAGAAATAAAATATACGCCACTAATTACAATCACTCTTGATACATACAGATCCACACATATTCGGAATTATTATTGTAACAATCAGAGAGATGGATGAAAGATTATCAATCGCAATCATGAATCGTGATGATTTGTCGTGACGCCTCTGTCAAATTGGCGATTGACAATTTTTTGTCTTGTCAAACTGAAAATGTCACAAATTGAATGAGAAAGGTGAACGAAAAAAGAAAACTGCATTATAGTCGACTAACTGCTGACTGCAACTGGAAACTGCGGAATGCTGGGCAGTTAAGATAACGAATGAAAAAAGATTGCATGCAGTAGAGAAGAGAATGTTGAGATAAATTGAGATGGATGTGTGGAGTGACTCATAATGAAAAATCAACATTTAACCTCTAGGTCCATTTATGGAACGGCTCGAACCAGCAAACTTAAACGCTAATATAAAAAAAAGTAAATTTCTAAATCGTTCTGTCAAAATTTACCTCTATGGTCAACTAGTAGTCGATTCAAACAAAATTAATAGTTAGTAATACTAAACGGCACAACATTATTAAAAAAAATATAGAAACTCGTCTATGTCGAATGTCAAACGCAATGGCAACCCGTGTTATTATGTTCGGAAAAGTGTTGTTTTTGTGAGATATACGTTGTAAAACTTTGATAAGTAAATGTATAGTATGTTATAAGTGTATAATGCAACTTTTTAGATAGTCATTTGCTTGAAAAAATAACAAAAAAATTATGATTTGAGCCAACAAAAAATCCTTTGTTGTGAAGTTTGTTAGTCGAAATAAAAAAAAATATTTGACTCTTGAACCATGTAAAATGGTCTTGGAAACAATAGTAGCAAAGAAAAAATTGTGATAATTCATTATTTCTTGTATTCGAGGCATATCTATTCATATTTATTGATATTTCAAGTATTTTCATGCTTTGAACAGCGGAATTCTAAAATGGCCGATTCTAACAAGAAGTTTGATTTAGGATCTTATAAGAATAATGTATGTAGGACTCCTAAAAAACACTGTCATTAGATTACTTGTATATTTGTGATGTTAGATATAAATTTTCGTGTAAATTGAATGAGTAGTTTTACCAAACAAAAATAAGCAACGAAAACAGACGTATTTGCTGCGACCTCTCTCATATCTATGGGATATGTATAATTCTCAAGTAGTTCTAAAAGAGTTGGTTATTATTAATAAATGGCCCCGTTCATCACGAACCCGACACTGTTTACCGTTTAAGATTAGAGCTAATATAACTCGAGTTATAAGTGTTTATCTTTACGATATCGGATGACTCACGCAATGGCGTAATCAAGGGGCCCCCGAAGGGTTTCACGCGGGGTTTTACTGTTACGCGCGAAAGGACAGTGAGGAAGTTTGAAAGTGGCACCTGTTACAGAAATCGATCTACCGAGTCTAAAATACTGAAGAGCGAATTCAGTAAATCCTATAAATTTTAGCGTTGAGCTACAATTGGCTGTTTGAGTCGATTCATGTTACTAATTAAAACTCTACTAATTTTTATTTGATGTGCTTATTATTTTTGAAATAGCAACATTTCACTGTAGCGTTGTCAAATTGACTTCTAACTGACTAGTGACATGACAGCATGACACCCTTTGACAGTAAAATTTGGTAATTGAATGCTATAAACTATTTGATGCCTCTATCTTAAATTGTAAATATTTTTCTATTAGGATTAAGCATCATGGCTGAAGACGATGATAAAACAATTTGGTGCGGTAATTTACCTGAACAAGCTACTGAGGAAATACTTTACGAACTGTTCTTGCAGGTTTGTATTAAAATTATGTTGTCAGTGAACATAAGCTTTCCGAATTTCCCATATTGTTAATAATATGCTATCCTATTAACTTTTACAGGCGGGACCATTGGAAAAAGTCAGGATACCGAGGGATCGTGATGGACGCCAAAAGAACTTTGCTTTTATCACGTACTGTCACGAAGTTTCGGTGCCTTACGCGTTAAACTTATTTCGAGGTACCTCCTTATATCATAGAACATTATCTTTACAAAGTCGTGGACGAATGGTAAACCTACCGCCGCCAATCAGATGTTACGGTCTGGAACCACCTATAGAGTTCCCTCAAGTGCCAAACATTGCTCAACAGTTTGTTGATATGACAGAGAACTTGAATGGAGATGACTTCAAGTCTGTCTCACATGACCATGTCGACAGGTTGGTCATGGCCAGCTTACAAGGTAACTGGTCTCATCGACATCACCCGTACAGGTCTAAAGACAAGCCACACAGAGAGGACTATAGACCTAGGGAAGCACACAATGACAACTATAATAGGAACAAAGACAATAGGAATAAACATTCTGGAAATTGGAGAGAAAGAAGAAATCATAAGAAAACGAGCTACCACAGGTAGATATCTCATGTTGTAGAGTAACATTGTACATATTCCATGGAAACTAATTTTGCTAGATATTGAAGTGAAAGGATAGTACACCATAGTTTTATGTAAAAGACTTAATAGCAATTAACTAATTACAAGACTCACAGTACAAGTGCTTTGGTTTTCCACATTATTATATTTATTCCCTAAGATGAAAGGAAAAGCAAAACCCTAAAGGCCCTTTTTCTTACAAAATTATAATTCTTGGTTGCTGGTTATAACAATATTTCTAAACATTATGACAATATAGTAAGAGACTATATATATATTTACTGTTGTTTGTAACCAAAAGTCATTTAAACAAAAACATTAGGTAGTTAATGTTTTTATTTTTAATTAAAATCATTACATGGTTTTATACTTAATTATGACAGTATATTAGGATACTCAATTGTAATCTTTTTCCCATTATCAGAGTAAGCAAAAGTCATTCAAACAAAAACAAATGTTTTTTTATTAAAATGGATTTTATTAAATTCTTAAATGTTTTTATTTTTAAATTAAAGTATTACATGGTGTTATATTTAATTATGACAGTATAAGATACTCAATTATAATCTTTTTCCTATTGTCTGATTTTAACCAAAAGGCATTCAAACATTTTAGATGTTACCTAATTCCAATTTTATTAAAATTTGTCAATGTTTCTAATAAAAATGGATTTAGTTAAAATCTTAAATGTTTGTATTTTGTTTTGGACCTGTCCTAATGTAGCAGGACGTTATGGCAGCCCTAAGCTATGTGTGAAGCAACAAATTGCCCTATTTAACTGTCAATAGTGATCCACTATAATTTACATAATCGAATTCTAGAACAACATAATTTACTTAGTAACTTCTATACCACTACATGGCATGGGCTCCTTTTCGTTCAGAGAAGGCATGAACATAGCTCAAAACGGACTGTCGATTCTAGACTTATATATTTTTGAAGTCTCCATAGTCCATAGCTAACATCTGGATACTAATTGAAGCCACATGCTCAATGCTTTTAAAAATATTATATACATAGATGCAAAAATCAAATAGTCAAAAGCGGAATTGACATGTCAACTAAAAGAAAAAATACAGGTTGCACTCCGGGAGTGCTGGCAGAAGTGAAAACTTGAATATTAACATTGTGCATTTTTGATATTTTGGAATAGTGATTAGTAGTAGTTAGGGAATAATTTTGCACGAATTGCCTTGAATTATCAGTATAAAAGTACTATCATTTATGTGGTAAAAAACAATATTTATTTATTGCGCTACAAAAAAAATATATATTGTCATGTTTGTGTTATTTATATTACATTAAATTTTAACACCTCGAAACTATTACAATCCGTCTTAGGAATTTTACCTCTTTAGAGAAACCAAAGGTTTTGTTTGTGCATTCTCAAACTCAATGACAATATGTCAGAAATACATCTATTCTATTCTATTTTTAATTATGGCAAGCAGAGCCGATGTCGACTATTCTGCCAATGTCGAAAGTGGCTTGGAAAAGCAAGTGTGTATACAAAAAGTGTTACGAGAGAACAGAAATACATCATAAAGTTCAAATTCCTTCGTAACCTAATGTCAATCCGATCGATCAGGACACGTGACACCTGCGAATTTTCCGAATTTTCCATTTTTGGAAACCCAAACTCAATGACAGATGTCATAAAGTTCAAATTCCTTCTTAATCTAATGTCAATCCGTTCGATCAGGACACGTGACACCTGATGCGAGTTTAACATTTTTACCCATCACAAAAGTGCACAACGCCGCTAAAGAAATTTTCTGTTTCACTTCAAAAACCAACAAAGTACGATACTTCATCGACCGAAGTTGCTTTGGAATAGGAACAGGGGCACCAAGTTATATACGGTGACATGAAACAAATCTCATAAATTGTTTTGTCCAACTGTCAATTGCATGCGATTAGAGACAGGTCGCAAGATTTTATCACGTTTGCGTAAGCGTTCTTGATTGTTTCGCAACTTGTCTATTGCTAATGTGAACTGTTTTTTAAGCAGTCGAAACAAGTAAAGCACAACATGTTACAAGATTCATAGACAACAACAGTATTCTATGAAATTGTTTTGTCAAACATGAAACAAGAGATTAGGAATCGTGAAACAAGTTGACAATGCGAACAAGGGTCGATACATTGCAGAAAAGAAAACTGACAATTCTATGAACATTACTACCTTAAACTTTTTAGATAGGTAAGGGCGTTACCACACCAATCGATCGATAGTCTATCAATGCCAAAGATCGATGGTAGAATGGATTAGTCGACGTCGATCGATAGTTTCTACTTGGTAAACCTATCGATCGATTATAGACTAATCCATTCTACCATCGATCGATTGGTGTGGTAACACCCTAACAATTTTAATATATAATAACATTTTAAAATAGTCTTTAAAATAGCATCTGTTTTGTATGTTATGTTCTGTTTTACAAGGGCCATCATAGCATGCTGCAATAATAGTAATATTTCTCAGATACAGTCTGTGTATTTTTGTCAATTTCTAATGCACGTTTTTTCTCCACTTCAGTTATAATTTGTGTTGCATAAAAGAAGTCCCTCTTCATTATTGTCTGGAAAAAAAATACATTTTAATTTAAGAAAAATATTATGAAAAGCTTCGATCAATAATTGATCGAAGATGAAAAGAGAAAAGATTAACGCACAAAGAAAACCAGCCCATGAGTCCCATAGCCGGTTAGGGAATCAACCAAGTCTTTGTATTGCCTATTCGTAAGCCACACTACTACTACTATAACTAGGTACCTACGTTATTGCACTACTCCATTTTGCTTGTTGAACGACAGAATAGGACCGCTCAACATACCTAAAACTACATAACCTGACTTTCATTTAAAATATTGCGTATGTAATTATTCTTCACTGTGATATTGAATAGGAATAGTTTAGGTTCGCACGACGAACAATAAAAAACAAACAAAACCAGTTTAAGCGGATCTGTCGCTGTACCGGAAACCTATACTGAGTGAGACCATGTTTTACTGGAATGTATAGCTTGACATGTCGCCCGAGTAGCTACCCACTTTTTAGTATCTAAATACGCCAGGCGTGTTGCCGCTGCAAGCCCATAGCCCTAGATTACAAAACCAACTTACGAGTTCAGGCTTGTACTTGTAGCGTATATAGCAAGCTATGTCGTAAATGAAAATCATGGATACGATATATAAAACTGTTGATAAAACTTTGTCTTCCAAATCAAAGAAGTTCGTGGTCAGCACCCAATACATCACATAGGTGCCCAAAACTCCGCGCAAAGCCAGAAACATCACCAGGTACAGGAATTCTACCATGAAGTAGAACTTAGATTTTCCGTATCCTTGTTGTTTGAGAAACCTGCAAATAAAATAGTTTTAAGCAAAAGGAAGCGGTGTTAATGCGAATCATGCCCGCTATGTCGATTCGCGAGAGACGAAAAGTTTACGCTTGAACTTTGGGTTTGGTAACTAATAAAAAAATAGTTCATAATATTGATTTACACAAATTAGAACATAATAATATAACCAACAGAAAAACAAGGCAACTGCACTTGGTCCCGGCTGTCAATTGTAGATTTTTAACAGTCGTTAACAGGTTGTAAGTACCAGGTTAAAAGGTATCCAGAATATAAAAATACACAACACCTTGAATTTATGATAGCCTAGTACTTGTTGGTGGGTTATCAATTGATGTATTATTAAAAAGACGGTAGTACCACCGGACGAGCTAAATTACTTTCTTATTTAAAAGCAGAGATGAAACAAAAGACAATGTATTAAAACCAATAAAAATCACGAGTCGGCGGGAATCGGTGTAGTGGGATTGATTCGTTAATGCGTATCGCCACGATTGTCATCTGGCTGCGTAAGCGTAACTAAACAATCCTATGGCGGTATTGAAGTAGGTAGCAGCTAGGACACAAACACAGATCTTCTACCCGGCCCCGGGTTAGTGGATGTGGCAAGTGTTCGATTGGTTAAATTGGTTCCGGTTTCCTCACGAAGCCGATTCCGCCTTGAAAGATCACTCCCTTATACTGTATTATTGGATACTAGCAAAGGACTTCTTTTCTGTATGGTGTCGGACGTAAAGAATAGCACCATCCCATATCTTCCCGTGGGTGTTGTAAGAGGCGACTAAGGGACTTGCCGGAGAATGGGCAGCAGCGTTCTCTGTGCTTTTGTAACAACCGTACTGCGATCACCAACCCGCCTGCCAAGCGTGGCGATTATGGCAAAACTCCCCTTATGTCAATGTAGTGACTTGGGGGAGGCCTATGTCCAGCAGTGGACGTCTTTCGGCTGAAATGATGATGATGTAAGGACTTCTAGACTTTACAAGCTAGTCGTTTCATACGCCACTATTGAAAGAGTTGGTGTACCTATCTATCTATCGTTTCGATGCTTCAAGGTAGATGAACACTTCCCTTACTTTACCTTTTTAGATGGTAATATGTAAAAAGGCGATTAGAAATGATGTAGGTAAATACACATACCTAGGTAATTTTATTCAGACATTCAATAGAAGGATTAAGTACCTACCTACGTTATTTTAAAAGCTGTAAACATTATTATTTATTTTCTTTACCAATAATTTGATTGTATGAATTAGGTACGTAATATTTGACAAGGTTAGGTGTACCGTGTACCTACATGAAAGCAAAAGGCACCTATTTTTATTTACCTAGAACTCGCCATAGCAGGAAACAGAAGTTCAAGGACACTCATGGTAATTAAGAAATGGCGTTTCCGTTGGCCCATTGGTCCTACTATAGGTCCCATAGCAAGTTAATGACATTAAAAAAAACGAAGGACAGTGGAATATTATAACGTAGTTAGTTGGTATGCACCTACACAAAATAAACCTTGTCCTTGCGGTTGCTGCCGTAGACTACAAGTAACAATTCCTCATCATCTGCCTAGCCTTTTCCCAAATATTCTGGGATCGGCTTGCAGTCTAAACCTATACAGCCATAGAAATATAAATATCTACGGATACGGTTTATTATATCTATGGAAACAGCTCAATACCAGTATTTTCATGTAGCGACTGCCTGATCTGACCTCCACAACCCAGTTATAATAGAACAGCTAAAAACTTACCATCGAGCTTGAAGTAGAGGATTGGTCAACTCCAAGACTAACTGCGTGCATGCAAACGTGCATCCTGTGTGATCTTTCTGCATGAATCTGGTGATGGCAAAGAGGGCGGCAGCATGGTGACACAGCATCACGCGGTTCTCGCCCCAGTACAGCAAGCACCACAGAAGGTCGAAGGCAAAGTAACCCCAGGACCAAACCATTAGCAAATACTGGCACGGCAATATCCTCTCTAAAATGGCATTTCGGAAAAATCATTTAAATTCTAGATCTACACACTTCATTTTCTTCCTTCGGTTGTTGTGCGTTTCTAATAAATAATTATATACTACCATTATGGTATAACCTGTGAAGTACTAGTCAACCAGCTCAGCTTGTCGCATTCCACTGCTGGACATAGGCCTCTTCAAGCTGCGCCACAACACTAGTCCGGCGTCAGCGGCATCCAGATCCAGGCACCTTTTAAAGGTTCAACACTTCGTTTACCGTGCAGTGGCCGACTCCAAGCTTCGTTTGCTCCATCGAACGTCAATCCATCAACAAACATGGCCAGCCACTGTCACTACAGCTTGCTTACTCTGCAACCTACGTCGGCAACTCCAGTTCTAAAGCATTTAAAATCTTTGCCAGTTATCCATACAAACATTAGCTTCTAGCCGAAGCATAGAGCTCATTCTTGAGAAGTGGTGACGATGAAAACACTGAGTCTAGCCGAGTGATTATCTTTCTGTATCCACGTTGTAATAGTAGATTTAAAACATTATTTATTTAGGTCAACAATTGGAAAGAGATTATAGGTACTAACTGGTTAAATAATATGGCGTCAGAGTTCGCCATTTGCATTGTGTGAAGCCCCCGGCGATCGCTACGGTGCCGTGCGCCAGCGCCATAATCCTCGAGCACCACTCAGGACCATTGTGACCTGCGTGTTCGACCGTTATGAAGTACATCCAGTTCCAACTTACGAAGGATACTAGCTTGATCAGGGATGCGTTAGACAGATAACAGTGGTTCATAGTCAATCAGGTATTGGACATAGTGGAGAAGCATATGTAAGTGGTTAGAAGACCTCTCTTCGTCAGAAATCATGGTTGTTTTAGAACATTTTGTGGCAGATTTTTTTTTGGTAAAATTGTGTGAAAGGTTTGGGGTTTTTGAAGTTATCTGCCAGTGCTAGATTGACAAGTTGTTTTTTTTTATGAAACGATTTTTCTTACCTATGACTGGTATTTCGATTCTGACTCTTTTCATGGTCTGAAAAATCCTTAGGGACTGATTCAATCAATTACAATAAGTCTTGGTCTTGGTAGGTCAGCCGCCGAGGACGACTTTGTAGTTATCGTGTAAAAATAATAGGAGTGTGTAAGTATCCCAGATAGCAGGTGGCGGTCTATAGTTACTGCCCGATGGGAAAAATCGCGAGTTTATGTATTTAGGTAGGTAAATAAATCAACACTTAGACCAGAATATTTATTTCTAATAAAAGTTTATAAATTAATTGTAATTTAATAAAGTTCGCTCCATTGGAGGATAACAATCAACTTCTTTTAACACATTGTTGTACAAGTACGTAGACCTACCTATGTATATTTAATTTATTTTACTACAAAAATACCTTTCGCATATTTCAGTCATAGTTTCACAATTTCACTAACTTAGGTAGCCATCTTCCATCCGAGTCGGAACGACTTTCAGATGAAACTCAAGAGTTTCAGAAGAAGCTCTGGCTCTGTCCGGCTCCTATCGGTAGCGCAACTTGTCCACATACTTCTCGATGGCGCGATATCGTGACGGCGGCATCGCTTCCTTGAGCATCTGATTGAAGCGGCCATCCTCCCCGAGCGCCTGGCACAGCGTGCGCGCGTGCTGGCGCGTGTCGGCGCTCGCGTCCGCCAGCAGCTCGCCCGCCGCGCGCAGCAGCGCCCCGCGCGCCTCGCCCGGCAGCGCCAGCGCGCGGGCCGCGCCGCCGCGCCGCACCAGCCGCGCCAGCGCTGCCGCCGCCGCCGCGCGCACGGGGCCCGCCCGGTGCGCCGCGCCGCGCCGACACAGCGCCAGCACGGCGCGCGCCTCGCTGCCGCCGCACGCCACCTTCACCAGCGCGTTGGCCGCGTCGGCGCGCAGGAACCTGTTGACGTCGGCGCAGCGCTCTAGCAGCGCGCTCACCGCTTCCTCGAGCTCGGGCTCGAGCGCGCGCCCACGGTGCTCGAAGAGCGCTCCCAGCGTGCAGCACGCAGCCCGCGCGACCCGAGACCGCAGAGAGCGCACGTGCGCAGCGACAGAGCGCGTGGCCGCACGCCAGCTGAGTGCAGGGGCGCGAGCCGACGTGTCTGCTGCGAGTCTTTCAGTTTCCACGAGGCCGCTGACGATGACCTCCCAGTCCTCGTGTTTGGCGGGCACTATACACTCCGCGAGGGCGGTGCGCACGTCGCGCTCGCTAGGCCGCGGCCGCTCGTCGTACGCGTCGCTGGCCGGCTCTGGCGTGGGGACTCCGCTCCGTGCGGGCGACGGAGCACTGCTTCTTGGTGGCGTGGGAGAGGGTCGCGAGCTCGCGGTCTTGCGCACCGGCGACACCTCGACCACGGTACTGGCGCGGGACTCCAGGGACTCATGCCCGGTGGAGGGCCCCGCGCTCCCTGGCGTCGGAGGTAGCCCTGGCGAGGTATCAACTTTTAGCTGTGACCGTCCACTGACCGGTGAGGGGTTAGATCTCTCGGAGTAGTCTTCGACGCGGATGGAGGGTGAACGTGGTGGTGATGGCATTGAATCCTGGACCTCGTTTCGAGCGATATTAACTTCGGTTGTAGCACCAATAACCACGCTCTCATCAGAGCCTTCTTTGGATGCGGATGTCTTTTTATTATCTTCCGCATCCTCATAGCTGGTAAGCGCGCTCGAGTCTCTGTGAACAGAAATAAATACAATAAATAGCGTCACGGAAACTGTTTGTTTACATACGATAAATGGCAGGATGAGGGGGTGGGTTATATTACCGCGTGTGCGGGGGCAGGTCGGCTACGAGGTCGAGCGCGAGCGCGGGGGGCGGCGCGGGGCGCACGGCGGGCCGGGGGGGGCAGCAGCAGCGCAACATGGCGCGCGACTGCCGCCGCGGCGCCTCCGCGACTGACGCCGACACCGTGTGTAGGGGACTAGTGTACACCCGCGGGTGCCGGCCGCGATCAATTGGCGCTATGTTACTGAACTCACTCTACCTGCATATTATGCAGATTAGCCCACCTTCACGGAATTTCTAGCGGTTGCCCGGTGGGTAATAGAATCATTAGTCAATGACTCGTAGTCTCAAGTATGACACTCAATTTGTCAAGTTTAACTATATAAGTTTCAATAAGGCCCTTTAAACTACCTACCTAGGTCCTTTGATAGAGTTCTAGACATTTTAAATAACAGCATTACATCAGTAGAGGTATTATTCGGCTTCCAACCTAATACCAGACATACTGAGGCGGCCAGTCGTGGTGGTGTAATTTTCTTAATTATTATTAATAGACGTTATAGGACGTTACGTGGTGTTTGCTGAACACGAAAGTGGAACGATCTAACGATAAGGAAAATGGGTCGTCTCGTCAGTGGTTCATAAACGCTCTGAATGAAAGTGGGCCAATAATTTAACTTACAAAATGTAGGTTAGTGGTGGCACGCTATTACAGCCATTACTCTTGGGATACTGAAGGCAGGGCTTTACCTCGACGTAAGTCACATGTCGAGCCTATGGTTAATACCTAACCCATCACTGTTCACAGTGCCCCTTGCTAGCCTTTATGAGTTAAACATTAAGCAGGTCGATGTGTTAGAGCATTCAATTTACCCAATTCGATAAATTGATGAGAGCTTACGCTGTAAGTGATTCGGAGAATTTTAGTCTGGAAAGGCGGGTAACTACACGCTGGCATTCATCGTTCTGAAATAGTCGAAATCGGCCGAAGTTTTATTATGTGGTTACTATACCTATTGTAATAAATGTATTCGCAACAAGTGAAATACTTGCGAAATCCTTCGATTCGTCATTTTATGAAGTTCTACGATCTTCGGCGTGCCACATTATTGCGTCGTGTCGTGTCGTGTCGTTGCCACGCGACACAACTATTCACACCCCAAACTTTACCAGAATTACTTTCTTGAAATTCGACACATATCTCTAATGTTAAATTGTTTGACGGTTGACATTTTCCTCGAGGTCGAACGACTTGTTTTCTTGAAAGCATTACGAATACAAGTTTACGAGTGTTTTGCCCCATTATGTTATCGATTGTTAGTCAGACTTTGAAATAGGGGTGAGTGACTTCACTGTGTAATTGTTGACTGTAATCGGCGGGTAGATTTACATAGATAATATCGCGCAGTAGCGGTCAGCTGGTGAAATACAATTGAAGTAGGTGAATTAACCCCGTGATTCTATTGAAGATTAGTCCCTAACCACTTCTGTTCAAGGTTTACTCAATTTCATGCGGTTCGGCAACAGTCAGCGGCAATTAACGGAATAATATTCTTAGAAATTTGATTATTCGAACAGTAGACGCGAAACCATAGCTCTACTAAATGTTAGCTATAGGTAAATAGAGATTCCGTGAAGCAGAGATTCCAAGACCTCATTTTGAATTAGGGCGATATGACTAAGCGAACGACGAATTCTAAATATTCTATAGAGAAGGTGACCTAAAGAATTTTTTGGAACCTATGGTCTTTTGGTTCAACTTGTTATCCATAGCCCACAAATCCGCTAAATTGTTCACAAACATCATTTCTCTCCACCTCTTGACAGTTGAAAAAAATGCAGAGCAGTCCTCGCTCAAGAAGGTTCTACCTACACTATGATTAGATATTAATGAAAATACTATGTTCGGTTACTCACCTATTACAATGAAGCTATCACTTCCTCAAGTTCAGCTTACGTTATTGACTACCTACATAATTACAAATGTATACCTAGTAGATAGCGGTGTCTGTCTGTCAGGTGCTTTCGTTCCCACAATCCGAAGGTCACACCATTTAGAGCTAGAACTTGACATAGGGTACAAAAGTTTCTCGAAGTCTTAATGGCCTACTAGTAATTCCTTTATTTATGAGCATTGATTCGTGAATTTGATACATAAAGTGGCCTAGGAATACTTTTGGAATAAAGATGGAAAATTGGATGGGTTGTAATGCGAAAAACACAAGGGAAATATCGTGAGGAAAGTTTTGAATATGAATGTAAAGGTGGATGGTAAAGGTCTATAGAGCAGGGACAGACCAATGACAAAATGGATGCACTGTGCACAGGATGATGTGGCTAAAAAGGAGATACGCGTTATAGAGAAGTATAAAGAATAAGACATGCTGCGCCGACCCTAATTAAATTCCGACAAGGGCGGGAGAGTGGCGATAATGTCAGTGGGCAGATTGGCATAATTTATTTGTGTAAACGATGAAGAGAACGTTACTCACCCTTATTTGCGCGAGTGAGTAATGCGGCAATAGACAGAAAGCTCTAGAACCCTACATTGACTGATTCTGTTAGGTTCTGAATAATTAATGTTGAAAAGCAAAATTAGTTCTGATCGATAAGTTTAAGCTGCGAGGTAACGAAATTAATTATTCATCCATCAATACAACTAGGTAGGTACGTACCGACGCGCGACGGTTAAAATTTTTACTTTTTCTTATTAGGTAGGTTTATTCGGTTCATCAACCTGGAAATAGTGTTTCTATAGTATCCACAGGCACCGGGCGCGAGTCGGGCAAAGGACGAGCAAGGGTATCAGAAATGCCCTGCTTGGGCTGAGCACCGCCGTGTCCTCGTAGCGGCGATTGGCGGCGGCGACCTCTCGCGTCCGGCCCTGGTTCAATCCATGGTCCGGAGCGAGAGGGAATGGGAAGCCGTCTCCTTCTGCGAAGCAGTCATGCTAGCGAAGGAGGTGGCGGAACGTGAGAGGGAGAGAACCTCACGTCCCAGCCGCCGCGGGAGACGCCCCGGGCGTCGGGGGCAACCAGTGGCCCCCGGCCACCGTAGGCGCGGGCCTGTGGACGGTGAGTAATGGGCTAGCTCACCGTCCGTCCGTCTTATGACGACAGACCGTGCCGACGGCGCGTTCGTGTTCCACGCGCGCCTCAAGGAGATGTCAGCAAATCGGAAGGGGTCCGAGAGGGCCGATGCCTGCCAGGGCTGCGGGTTGTTCGAAAGAGATACCGTGCCCCTGGAACGCAAAGGGCTAAGAAGGAACATGGATGGGTTTTAGTCAGTCAAGTCTGACACTCCCTTCCGCTCCACCCAGAGCGGAAGAAGTCATTTGAAGATTTCCCATCCCAAAAAAAAAAAAAAAAGTTTGTCAGAAATCTGTATTTTATATGGACGACATCACACAGAGAGGGTGCGCGGGACAGGCGCGGTTTGTGCGCAGGATATAAATGTTAGACCAATTGGATCTTTATGCCCATAGTTGCATATACCTACTACTGCTATTAATGGTAAAAAGTAAGACAGTTGGCCATAAAACAGGAAGACACACATAATTGCAATCTTGCTTGCATAAATCTCCACTACATGGCCTACATGATAGACATTTCCGATCATCACCTACTCAATGAGCCCAAATTCAGCATCCGCGCAAGGTTACCATGTCTTGGAAATACCACCCAAGTGCACCAAAAGTAGCACACCTAATGTCAAATCAATGGGACCTGTGAAAGTTGGTAAGAACCTTTTGTCAAGTAAGAAAAAAGCTGATGATCTTCAAACTCCTGAACAGATCTTCATACATTATAGCTAAGAGCCATCTCGATCACGTCAGCTTTCAAACAGAAGAAACCGCATCAAAATCGGTCCATACGATTTGGTGCTACGATGACAGACAGACACACGATAAACTTATACCATAATTTTGCGTCGGAGGTTAAAAAAAGAAGGCTGGAGAGCAAAAACAAGCGAGACGCAGATGAATATTCATCTGAAATGTTCTTTAACGTATGCATAATGGACTAACCTGTCGCTGAGAGGAATCGGTGATAGTCGTTGAAATGGTATGTAGTCCCTGCCTGGCTGCGACACACCTGTGGAATGACACAAAAATTTAAAACGCAGTCGTTTTAAAATTTTAGTCTTCAGGTGGCCGGCCGGTGCAAGGAAAATCTTCGTAAGCGAAGTCATGGTCAATTTCATACTCGAGTGCAATTACTATCGACACGCTGAAAAGAATAGATTTAATTGAATTCAATTTGTCACTTCTCGGGAAAAAGGTCAAAGCAAGCCTTTGGGGCTGGCTTTGACCATGTCAAGGGGAATTTGCCATGGAATGTGGCAATGCCACCAGTCTCTTGGCTACGTTGTATTATATTATACATGTATGTGTAATATAAATATAATACATGTATATATATGTAGATATATGAAGTAGATACCTTTACTTTTGTTATTTAATTTTTTTGTGTAGTAGGTGACTGACTACCCCCTATTTTTTATTTTTATTCCATAATGTCCATCCAAAGGTTTTCTGCAAGATATCGCTATCAGCGATAAGACCGCCGTTGTAACCATAAAATTAGCAGTTTTGTAAGCCCTTTTTATGTTTCATTTTTGGTGTGCAATAAATTTTTATTCTATTCTATTCTAACCAAAATTCAGTTGTACCTAATGTATAAGTTTTGACCGATAGTGCTCGCTCTCCATCATCAAATTCATCAACAATCTTCTTCATGCTAATCTTACCAGGCAGGGGTGCGGAGTCAGGCAGAGGCCTCAGTCTTCTAGGAGGGGGCGGCGCAGCGGGAGGAGGGGTAGATCTGGCGCGACGTCGGACTGGAACTGGCAATTGCGAGCTCCTGTACAAAACAAATTGGCACCTTAAGAAGGAGACAAGCAACAGTGCTGATACAAAATATAGAGGTAAGGTCCAAAAGCTTCCGACTTCAACTATAAAATTAAGGATTAAAATCCGAACAAAAATGGACTGAAACAAAGGGCAACTATGTTGTTCAAAATTTTACTTTTTTACTGTAGGAAATTAGAGAAAACTTCAGTAATTTAGTCATAATATGTTTTGTATCTCTGATTATCTAATGTGTCTAAGCCGGTAACTTTAGACCTTACTAATACATGCTCTCAGTATACTTGAAGAACTGACCTGTTGACGTGACATGGCCTTATGTTCTCTATTGGACGATTCAGCCTTTCCCGCAACTGCAACATAGAATTTATTGAAATCCATGGCTACATAACGCACCACACCACCTACACACACGACAACTCCTCAACGGACTCCTCCTCAATTAATAAGAATGGACACGAGACTTTGTTTATTTTAATGTTGAAAGATAAACCTAATTTCCATTTTAATATATTTCTTGTTTTTAACAGACAGTTTTTTCTTTGCTTGAGTACCGTCGTGTCGTAAATCATAGCATGCTTGAGCAAAGCTATTTCTTACATTGGTTTTTTCTGCAGTCGCAACACGTGTGTTGCTTGAGCCTTTAAACTTGGGCAAGCAGTTGTGATAATTATAATGGCAGTGCCAGCTAGTCTCCTCCTAACAGCTGACATCACGGCTGCCGGGCCTCCCGCCCTCGCTAGACACAACGTGACATGTGCGCTATAGATCACGTCTGTATCACACTCACCATGTTACAAAACACGTCAGCTCTGGCGGTGCCAGCTAGTCTCCTCCTAACAGCTGACAGCACGGCTGCCGGGCCTCCCGCCCTCGCTAGACACAACGTGACATGTGCGCTATAGATCACGTCTGTATCACACTCACCTTGTTGCAAAACACGTCAGCTCTGGCGGTGCCAGCTAGTCTCCTCCTCACAGCTGACAACACGGCAGCCGGGCCCGCTGCCCTCGCCAGACACAACGTGGCTCGCAGCTGAGCGCTTTGGATCACGTCTTTATCACCACCCACCTGGCACAACAGAGAAGGGAGGTTAGATTTTTGAAGGACCAACAAAAATAGCCATAAGATAGAGCAAGATATTAAGGGCTTGTTTCATCAACGTCAAATAAGACTGGCAAATAGTTTCAAAAAGATACTGATTTCTTAATGGAAGCTATCCCGATACTGTGAAGCCCTAGGTAAACTGACTTTATTATCCTCAACGTCTCGGCAAACTTTAGTCAAAAGCCGCTTATATTTTCGTAGTCGGAGTAGAATTAAAGCCGCTATTGATAAAGACGGGTCGCTAAAAAAATTTTACTTACTCCAATCATATTCGGATCAAAAATCAGATCGACTATGTGATGCAACGCAAGTCGTTGCAGCAACGCATGAGGCAAGGCAGCAGGAAGCGGCTCTCTTGCCATGCGCGAGATCAGCGCAGGCAGGAGCTGCCGTGCGCAGTCACTGCTGGCACCCCGCACTAGGGCGCACACGGCGCCTTCAGCCGGGGCTCTGGCGGCTGCTACCTGTACCACAGATGGAAATCGTTTAGTCCATGTTGCGAAACCAATCTTAGTATCTAACTTCTTCCCACTATAAGACCAGACACTGGGGTTATTGGGTTGTCTTTCGAAGGGGTTTCGTGTTACCATGTAGCTGTGTTGAGGTCAGACCTCCGATCCAGTCTGAAATCCAACCCCACCATAGTAGTAGTATTAGGAAAAGGGCTATGCAGATGATGATGAAGCCCAGTCACTGGGATCTGTATATTGTGGGAACAGTGTCTCCATTGTATGTAAGTAGTTGTTATTTCTCAAGTTTGCTGTTAACTATTTTGCATTTGAAGGGCGAGTATTTTTATTGTTTGCACAATATATTTTTTCTACTGTCCACGTGCAGCTTACTAATGATTAAATATTCTGCACTAAAGTCGTGCCACAAGCAAATTATAGGTACCTAAGCCGTAATGATATACACAAATAAATAGTTCTACCTGCTTATTTGCGCAATTCTAAAAGTCTGAACATTATTTTAATGTGGTGCCGCATGCCGGTCGCCTGCATTTATTAAGACTGTCTAGAAATAATACACGATACAGTTAACTATTTTATCAGCCAATTTGACACGCGACACTAACAGGGTTCGTCCACATTAGATAAATATTTTAACTACGACAATCATAGTGGTAGACGGGTCGTTAAATTCCAAATAAGTAATTGCGGGTTGCTGTCTTATGAATAGTAGATACCTAGGTAGGCAATGAACTTCCGAAAGTCTAGAAATTAACCTTGTTTCCGTCTTTTGCCTTCTCAAAGTCAGAAGTTATCAACCTTCCTAAAAATAGTTTGAACTTTTCAATTATTCAACCTCACTCAGCAGTTGAAAAGCAAAGTTCAGTTTGAGGAAATCCCCATTTGTACAAGTATTGACCCCTCTGTTTAATAAGAGCTCTAGGTACTTGAACTCTCACAGCAGATGGTTTCTGATATTGATATTAGATTTCAATAGACAATGTCGACCATGACCACCTTCATCAGGGTGACCGGTCCATAAGCTTTTTTTGCCTTATAAGTTTTAAAAATCACGACAAAAGTAGCTGCACTCTTCAGAACACTATCTTTCGTAGTTCATTCTTCTAAATTTATATTATTTCCATGAGTTAGCACTCCCCTTAACTTTCCCCCATGTTTGTGTACCTACTATGAATTATCATAAGTATTTGTTTAGGTTTATATTATCGTGTGAGCGATACATCATAAAACAGGCACGCTGCAAATGCAGTGCCAATGCGGGCGGCGGCTTACCTCCTAGCCAACAGTACTTTTTTTTCCAACAGGATCTCGGAATCATTATCTAAGGGGAGCATTCCAGATTATTGATTTTTTAAACAAAATAAGTACTTAGGTACTTCTGAAGCAGCAAATCAGAATTATGATTTCTACAGAATTAATTTTCAACTGGCCTCCCTTGAAAAATGGAATGGAATGCGCAACAAAGAACATCTCAATTCCATAGAACGATGCACTTAATTACGCTTATTAACTTGATCAAAAATTGGTCGTACGGTCGGTTATGCGACCAAACTTCCTTTCTTTCTTTCTTCTTTTCCAGGGAGTTACCTTGACGTTTTAAAGCAGTATTGTTTAATCTTATTCCAGAGTGGGAAAGAGATGGCGCTAGACTCCTCCATAGCTCCGTCTCTTTACCACACTGGAGTGACAGTGGCATGGTAGGCCACCTGGTCGGACCTTCTAAGGCCAAATAAGGTCAAGTCGTGATAGTGGCCGAGAAGTGTAGGTCTTAATGCAATTTCTTTTTTCTCCGTAGTTACTGTCGCAACCTTTGGTCGCAACATACTTGTCGCCTGTGGCGTAGCGAGTGTAAGGGTTATTACCTCATCGCTGAGGGCCCACATGTGCTGCACTAGGGAGAAAGCGGCCGGCTCCACCTTCCTCACGCTGCTAGCTTCCAGTAGCGTGCTGTGGAGCTGGTCAGCTGCCCGCACCGCTGCTATCCAGTTCTCCTAGACAACGACACGAAGACTTTTAGAAACAAAGTGAGTTATAAGTAAACAATTTCCTCGGTAACCGTCAACTCGAGAATATGTAGTATGTTCGGGGCTGCAGCTGCAGCTGTGCAAGTGCTAAGGCCCGACTTTAACTAAAACTAGCTGTCCGGCGCAACTTCGTTTGCGTCACATTTTCCCCGTTTTCGCTACATTTTTCATTGCTACTCCACTCGTATTGGTCGTAGCGTGATGATATATAGCCTATAGCCTTCCTCGATAAATGGGCTATATATCAGTGAAAGATTTTTTCAAATCGGACCAGTAGTTTCGGAGCCTATTCAATGCAAACAAACAAACAATCAAATCTTTCCTCTTTATAATATTAGTTTAGACAGAGAGAGGAGTCGCGCGGGAATCAACCAATCACATAACATCACAATCAATTTCACATCAATTTTAATTACGCATGATTTTCAAACATCTTTTTTAATTTAAATTCGTAATATTTGAGCTAGATGCTCACCATATTTGTACGCCTCCTGGCATAACATAGCGCTTTGTTCATCAAACTCAAGATCTGTATTTCTTTACCTATGTTAACAAATAAAAGTGATTTGATTTGATTTGATTTGATCACGGCTGTACTCCCTAAAGGGTCCGGCAGAGGTGTACCTACCTAATATTGCACCCACATTTCTCCAGTAATGTTTAAGTCTCATGTCAAAAAGTAAGCCAGCATATTGCCATCAACTGGGCACAAGTCCAGACTCCGTGGATACTACTGAGAAATTACTGATGGAAAACAACAACACAACAACCAACAATTCAATCAACAATTTCACAGCCCGAGAATCGAACCCAGGACTAGGACCTCATGCTGAGCAGTGGCGAGTGTGACCTCTTGACCAACCCTCATTGGTCTAACGGTTGCAATCGAGACTGCGTGACCAATCACATCGGTTGAAATCCACATCGCGACTCTCGTCTGTGGTGTGACTGTGTCAGTTATAGTCGCTTTTACAAACACTAATGTATTGGGCATTATAAATTGTTGTAATGGGGATGGAAACTGTTGAACTAATGGCGCTACCATAGCTGGTTTCAAGCATCGTCATTGGTTGAAAATCTGGTAATGTAATTTTATATTTCATAATAGCTCGACCTCATTGGTCAGATTGAGAACCAGCTATAGTCGTGCCATCTACAATTAGCTTTTAACGGGCTTCCCCATTCACTGCTGGCTATGTACCTACATACATCAATTTTATTTAGATACTAGGCAAAAGATATTAATGTACTTGCCTACATTATCGATTTTAATGTCATAGGGTAACAAAATACCTAACTGTCACACATCTATAATGCATTATAAACTTTAAAAAAAACCGGGCAAGTGCGAATCGATCACGAAGGGTTCCGTACCATTATTTATAAAAAAAAAAAACGAAAAAAATACTTTTTTGTATGAGAGCCCCCCTTAAATATTTATTTTATTCTGTTTTTAGTACTTATTTGTTGTTATAGCATCAACAGAAATACATAATCTGAGAAAATTTCGACCAGCTAACTATCACGGTTCATGAGATACAGCCTGGTGACAGACGGACGGACGGACGGACGTACGGACGGACGGATGGATGGACAGCGAAGTCTCAGTAATAGGGTCCCGTTTGACCCTTTGGGTACGGAACCCTAAAAAAGGAGAATTAAAAAAAATAACTGCATTGTTGGTCTAGTGGTAAGCGAGTGACTACTGAGAATGACGTCCTGGGTTCGGGAAAAGTGTTTGTGTCAGATATTTATCAGTAACAGCCCGGGATATAGACTTGTGTGCGGCTGATGTCAATAGGCTCGCCCCCTATGATATTGGACTGGTGAAATCTGGGTGTCACATCTCTGCCTTACCTTTCGGAGATTACTGGCTTGACCTTATGTTATATTTGAAAATAATTATGCTCTTTATTCATTACTTTACATTTACGAGGACTAACATAACCGGCCAAGTGCGAGTAGGACTCGCGCACGAAGGGTTCCGTACCATTATTTATAAAAACGCGAAAAAAAATCGTTTCGTTGTATGGGAGGGAATAAAATAAATATTTAAGGGGTTAAATATTTATTTTATTCTGTTTTTAGTATTTGTTGTTATAGCAGCAACAGTAATACATAATCTGTAGAAATTTCAACTGGCTAGCTATCACAGTTCATGAGATACAGCCTGGTGACAGACGGACGGACGGACGGACGGACAGTGAAGTCTCAGTAATAGGGTCCCGTTTGACCCTTTGGGTACGGAACCCTAAAAATACTTTGGCGAACTCGGTAATAGAGAGGTTAAATGCTTGCAATGACTTATAAATAGGGAAATCTACCTTAACGTGATTGTTGCCCAATACATATAATCTTTTTTTATTAGCATAAAACCAGCGTGAACGTTGGTGAATAAATAAAATAAATAAATACCGTGTTGTGCAACTGATCGGACACATGTTGCGGGACTACCCCCAGTTCTTCCCAGTCGTAATGAGCACACAACGGAGTTGGCGTGCGCGGGGTTAAGATGTCGGTCTCTTTCGGCGGCGACGACGCCAGAAGACTTAACACGAACCTATACGTCCAAGAAATAGAATAATAATACATACGGAACACCATAACCACCACTTTATCAATGTCTTATCCATCTAGTTAGATCTAGGACTCACCCATCACGCTCCAACTCTACCCGGGTTTGATGACGACGTGGTGACACCGACGGGCTACGCTGCAAGTTGTGCAGAACCTCCACCTCCTTATGTGGCTCCACAGGACTCCGAGAACTGCGCCCAGACTTCTCAGGAGATCGCACTTCGGCCAGTGATAATGCCAACCCTGACATTTCTGGCAATTTACCTTCCTCTTCATCGTTCTTTGATTTGAAGTAATCGTACAACTCGCTCAAAGACTTCGACTTTACTTTAACGCTATTATATTTAGCTACATATGTTGGCTTCTGAATCTTAGTATGTATAACTGGCAGTGGTATACCGCTCTTTTTTCCTTGCTTCATTTCTAACTCTCTTTCTAATGCGTCCCGCTTTATTTGATTCATTCTACTAACTATGCCAGGTGTTACAGGAGCCAATATTTCTTTGTAATTGTCTTTTCTTAACTTTTTTTCATGACTGTTATTATCATCTTCGCTTGTTAACAAATTATCGCTGTCAGGGGTCCTTATTTTAACACTCTCACCACCAAAACGCACTCTTTTAACCACAACATCCGTGTCCTCAGATTCACCATCACTATATTTTAACATATTTCTGTCTGAACTATCGTAATCATCTTCACTTCCCGTATTCTTATCAGATTCAGTCTCATTCTCTTCTAAAACGGTCATTGTGATTGCGGTATCAGAATCAAATTTTATTTCTGTTTCAATTATGACTTTTGCAAAATTATTATTGTAAAAAGGGACAGGTCCAAAAGAATCTTCTGAAGATGAATCAGTCGATACCCGAATAGGGCCCGTATGGTTATTATTAAAAACATGATTGATTTTAACTAAAGGCTGATTGTTATTATGTCTATAGACAGTTTTCCTCGGAGCGTAATAAACATCCATTGAATCCTCATCGTAAGTTTCACACAAGTGTCGAAATCTTTCCTGAACTTTGGGATCTAATCTAGAAAGATTTATCATGTAATCCCGCGGTCCACAAGCTCTTCTTAATTTCAGCAGAGATCTCTGCGCGACGTCTTTATGCACCGGGTCGTAGAGCTTATCGCCTAGCACTTGAAATATTGGTAACATATCGAGGTGTGAGTGCCTTCTCTTCAATATCCCCATGACGGAAGGTATTGATAGTATGAGGCCTGTGATAACATTCACTTTTGTGTCAATATTCGCGGAATGAGGCCTTATATTGTGGTAGGAACATTTGTCTAAAATTGCTCTGGCCGCACATTCCACATCTTCGCAGTGCGTGCAGAAGACTTTTAATGCATCCAGCGCAGCTTTCCGTACGTTGGGAGAATTGTGTCCTAAGTTGTCGACGACTTGATCGAACGGGAACGATAGCGCATTCCCGGAGAGCGGCAGAAGATCAGCTAAGACACGAAGCGCGTGAAGACGTACTTCCCACTCAGGGTGCGTAAGACGGTCCCTGATCGCGACATACAGGAGTTCCACATCGAGATCGGGTGGCAGGGCGCGCGCCCGCAGCACGCGGTCCCACAGCGGAGCCAGCGGCGGCGGCGGGGTCTCGGGAAGTTGCATGGTGTTGGACTGACGGCGAGGGCTCGCGTGCCCGACCGGGCCGCGTCGCGCCACACAACTGGGTTAATGGTCGGACGGTAAGCCACGCCGCCCCTGACCAATCGATGGAAACACATACCTACGTGTAACGGCTACGGGCACACGTACACATTCACGTATACGCGCACTAACTTGCAACATAATAATACTGGAGCATTAGCATACCTAATAATAAATTTGCATGAAATAATACTCAAGTCGGCGAAACTGTTTTATTTCTCCTAAGTTTACAGGCGATTAGTAGTAATTACATGCGCTAAGCTGCTTATTACTGAAACTGAAAAGTTGTAAACGCGAAGAAAACTTTTCCTGTGAATTTCTTACTAGCACGTGTAGGTAAGTCTGATAACCTTTAATCTTACAGATGAGAAGGTAGAATTACAAAGTTGTATGTTATTTATGTACCTACTTAAAGCAGATCGAAGTATAGCGAGGATTTGATTATGTTATAAAATACTTACTTAGTAGGGCACCCTATACAAAATACTTTGAGTGCCACAACAGTTGATTTGGTTTACCTACTTATTGTCACCTAAATACCGATCCAATTATTAGAATTTCTCAGCAACCTACGCATTTAATATGTTGAAAAGGGATTCTAATATAGCCCTATTACTTTTAATGGCTCGGTATAACCTTTATAAGTCTTTATATCAATCCATTAGATAAGAATTCGGGTCATTTTGACACCAAGGCCGACCTTCGGATTTACACCTCAAGGGAGACCTTGGGGTGCGTTACAAAACAATGCACAACAACTTGCTAAAAATCTACGATTAATTCTTTTACACCGATTGTATTGTTAACTGTAAATACTTTCATTTTAGCTTTATTTAATTCATTACATTAATTCTTTCTTTGATCCGTTTAATAGATGTATCTACTGGGCATTTTAATTATCAAGGCTGCGCGCTGGTTTGCTTTTGTTTTCCGTTAAGAATATTAAGGCTGGTCAGGCAATCTTAATATATGAATACATTGTCTGACCAACTACTAGTAAGTAAGCGAACCCAAGATCCCACGCTCATCTAAAGCGCTTGCTACTAGTTGCGACCACTAGACATGCAGGCTCGAAGAAATGACCAATATGAGTGAGGAACAAAATCAGATAGGTATTACATAAACTTTGGTGCTAGGATTTCAGAGGCAGAACAGAATTATTGCCGTGCAGAAGTCTTTTCAACAGCAAAAAACCGGCTAAGTGCGAGTCGGAGTCGCGCACGAAGGGTTCCGTACCATTATTTATAAAAACGAGCAAAAATATCACTTTTTTGTATGGGAGCTTTATTTTATTTTGTTTTTGTTATTTGTTGTTATAGCGGCAACAGAAATACATAATCTGTAGAAATTTCAACTGGCTACCTATCATTGTTCATGAGATACAGCCTGGTGACAGACGGACGGACGGACGGACAGCGAAGTCTCAGTAATAGGGTCCCGTTTGACCCTTTGGGTACGGAACCATAAAAACAGAAAACTCCTGAGATTACGGAGATAAAAAGGTGTATATCGTTACATCTAGAAACAGTATTTTCTGCCCTAGTTATTAAATGTTGTTTCAAGAAAAAAGATCGTCTTGTTTTAGAGGTACACAAATAGTTAGACTGTCTATTATTGTAGGTGTTACTGTTAATTATTGCAGGCTTTGCTACGATGTAGTACCTCGTCAACCTCGAGGGCTACGAGCACTGAACGATATAGCCTGGCATTCTGTGGCTTAGACGTTCCATCTATATTACTATACTCTTTGCTTAGACGTGATTCGCGTGATGATGTGTCTGCTCAACAACCTTGAACCTACCATTGTACCTAAATGAGCATCTTTTTTCAACATCGGTGATGGATGGACCCAAATAACGAATGCCGTTTTGAGAAGAAACCCGAAAGGATCTTCTTAAAGAGGTTATTGACGCAGCAATGTAAATTACAGTTACAGAACTGGTTAAGTTTTTGAACTGCCATTTAACAAAAGGAAAAATAAAAACGGTTTAGTTTTTCATGGCACTAATGGTATCACCAGGTTTTTTTCCAAATGTGTGGCAGTATCGAATAAAAGATTCGTGTTTCATTTTTTTTTAAAGAGGTTTGTTGTATCTTATCTGTACACGAAATATCAACTAATTTATCATTGTTAAAAAGTAAAACTATGCAGGTAAAACGGAACGCGTTTTGCCGCCCGCCATGTTTATTTTGTAAATGTCAGTTTTCAATATCACCATTCACCTTGGGTTGTGCTGTGGGCATTGCGTTACTTGTTTTTTTTATTATAAACAATTGTTTCTTATAGTATCGATGAAGTCTATCAAAGAAAATCATGTGAAAATTTCAGTGTGCACAATACTAAGGACATTTTACTTTAGAAATATGCTACCGTGATGACAATTTATAGTGCGAGTGTGGATCAAAGATAATGCCGACAAGATGAAGGTTTTATCGTTGTTATTTATGATTACGACGAGTTGCGGCGTCTGTGTGATCCTCGCTCAAAGCGATAACTGTACTAGAACTAACAGTCGTGGAGATTATAAAGTATGTGTTCGCAAGCTATCAGATACCTTAGCAAGTAAATTCAGTGATATTGTGGTCAAAGAACTAGGCAGCGAGTACACCGCGCGCTTCGAAATCCGGACTGCTTATAAAGTAAGCCGATACCAAGCTTCTGACAATGAAGTGTTGACTAGCATTGCTGACAAACTGAGCTACAAGCTATCATCAGCTACAAACATACTTCGTGACATGAACAATGTAATAAGCGATAACAGTACTCCGTCCTTCACGCATCCTTGCCCATTTAACTCTATTCGTAAGTCTGTGTTTATTAAAAGTTCCAATGTATACGACAGCCTGCCTTCACAAGATCCTAAAAATAATATGCTGGGTCGCTTTAAGGACTTAAAAGTTAAGAGACAATATTTCCTATCGCACATGGACTATGCCACTGACAGGGATTGTGCAACAATGCCCCACTCTAATTTGAGGTACCTCTATCATAAGATTGTGCATCCGGAACCAAAATTGGTGGTGTTTATAATTGATAATAATATGAAAGAAGATTCCTTACAGCATGCTGTGCATGTTGCTAAAGAAACTGTGTATGCTCTGCAAGATTCGGACATGATAGCACTGAAGATGACAAACATGACAGAATTCCTTAAGTTTGAAGATATGTGCAGTACGGATGGGATGTCTGATCTTGGAAATGCCACAGAAAACAATAAACTATTACTCAAAGAATACTTAACATCTTTAGATATTGCACCTACAAATGTGTCTCCTCTAGCTATTAACAAAGAGCTAAAGAATTTGCTTCTACAAAGGGATCTACCAAAACACAAACTATTCATTTTCCTCACAGACACAAAGGTTTTGAAAAATGAAACATGGCTTAAAATATTTCCATACTCTTCAAACAAAGATGAGAGCTTAAAGTTTGCTATTGGATTAATTTATGAGAATCAAGCAGATAAGAACAGTTCCCTGGGTATATTGCACATTGACAAGTGGCACACACATACAAACAACCATTCTGTTATGAGACTGCACATAAATGACAGTGGAGTTGTTGGACAAGTTGCTTCTGCATTCATATCTTTATTACCTGGTCACTATGGCAGTAAAAAGATAAAAATCGAAGGTCCAGTGTGGGAGGCAACAGAAAGAGATTTCATGATATCTTTAGTGCTGCCAACAACAACTGGGGTGCTTGGACTAGACCTATATTGGTCAGATCTTGCGGAAGACATTGTGTATTTCAAGGGTTCAAATGAAAGAAAAAGAGCTTTTGTGATGGATTTCTCAGGTATGGTGTTAATGCACACATTCTTCCCCAGACCAGAATCAGCTTCAGATAAAATTAAATTCACAAAGCTGGAAAGTGTGGAAACATACACATTCATCTCAACTGTAAAGGACGAAATGTTAGCCAATAACTCTGGCAATTTGACTATGTCTGAACTTAACTCGACTAAATTAATTATTTACTCTTGGAAATGGATAGGGAACCTGTATATAGTTTGTATTGTGTCTGAAGTGACAGAGCCTGCTGTGTTTAACAAAACAAACATATTTTTTACTAGGAGCAACAAGGAGATATTGTTTCACAGGTTGGATTTATTCCCTCCTAAAATGGGCAAAATGTGCCGACATTTCAAACAAATAGCCACTATAGATCAGGGTACTGTGTACTTAAGTCCATCAAGCTTCCAATCCCCTTTTACTTATTTATATGATATGGGTGATGGGCAGGAAGCTGTAACTTACATGCAGAACTATTTAGCTTATTTAAAAAGTGTTGCCCATGGCCTACTCTCCAATCCTGGTCTAAAGAATGAGATTCAGCAAGATGTTGGTTTTTTAAACTCTATTTTGTCATATTACAAAAGACAACATTTGCATGGGCCTTATTCAAAATACATAGTCAGAAGGTATGCAGTGACTGAGAGTGGAGTCTTGGTGATGTTCCCTGGCACTGTGTTGGAGTATGACTATGAGCCAGTCAGGCGGCCATGGTACACATATGCTTTAGAGAATCCTGACAAAATTATTCTAACTCCTCCTAATTTAGATGTTGGTGGAGCTGGATATGTTGTTTCCATATCATATGCAGTAAAAAGTTCCTTTTATCCAACTATGGTTGTGTCAATGGATGTTACTATGGGCTTTCTGTACAAGCTTCTCATAGATAGTATGCCTCTTTGTGCCATGTCTTATGTTAAATGTTTTATCATGAATAATAAAGGCTATTTAGTGTCCCATCCTGGACTAATGGATCCAAATAGCTCTGGTCCCATTGAACAACAGCATATCACACATAAGGAATCCATGATTGCAATTGACATGTTGAATCATAAGGGTTTCGTTACAAAAAGACTGTGTAATAATTTCTATGATAAAACGATACAGCGGTTTTACGAATTTAATACTTCTCTACCTAATGTGCTCTCTAATGTAGTATCAGGCGATCATTGTGTTCATTATTATATTGCTGCCATTCGAGGCACCAATGCATTCATAGGGCTAGTGAACGCGTCGTGTAGCGTGGGCGCTTTCTGTCCCTGCAGTATGGTCGACCGTCTGTGTCTAAATTGTAATCGTATGGAACAAACTGAGTGCGAGTGCCCATGTGAGTGCAGCTCAGAAATGTACGATTGCCCCAACTCTAACGTATCGCGTTTCAATCAAGAGATACCTCTTTGTGGTATGATGCTAGAGAATAATAACCACAAGTCCCATTACTTTCACAACTTTGCCGAGAATTTAAAATCCTGTTTTGATTTCCAATGCGAAACTTATCTGTCGCATTCCTCCTGTTTAGGCGTTCTTGGTTGTGAATGGTGCCAAATAGATGCCGATGGTAGGACACCACTGTCAGCACCATTCTGTACTTCTCAATCCACATGTTTCAATGGCGTGTTAGGCGCCGTCACACCCTACGGGGAGGGCACTCTTGGCCATATCAATAGGGATGCATTCGGCAACTACTCTGCTATTGGGCCGATCGCAGGTTGTATAGTCACCGCGAGCTTGGTCGTAGCTGTTGCCATATACTGCTACAGGCAGAATGTCACTACAGCCAGTTGCCATAATTTATATGTTGATGGTCCAGCAGAGACCTGGCATGACGCAGATGTTCAAATGAGTCACTTGCAATCTGATGACATGCATGACCAGTCTGGGCAAGATAAGTTGTTGCCAGCAATGGAGATTGAAGCTCCTATATCACCATACAGGGTTGTGACAGGATATAGGAGACCACACACAGCTGGTGGTTCTGATCATGGGTACTCTACAATGACTCCCCATGAAGACTCAGAGGCTACTGGGTTCTCAGTGAATGAACCAATTGTATTATCAGATGACACCAAGTCTGACGTTAGTTGTCCTCTGCCAGCAAAGATAAAACCCAGATTAAAAGCTAATGATTTAAATATAACTGTCCTTCCATGTGGTAAGAACAGTATAATAGCTCCTGTTACTGTGCACAGACATATGGAAGCGTCATAGTATTTAAGTCCATTCAATAAATCTACCTCTATGTACATATTACAATTATTAATTAATGTGTTTATTTTTATTGTGATGAATTTTATTTGCTAACAGTTTTTATATGTTCCAGTTTTCTTGATCAAGTACTTAGCTTTAATAATTGTTTGATATGATGCAATTAGTAATTTACTTAAATATTTGGTGCTCTTTATGAACTTTGTTATAAGAATCATTTTATAATTTTATGATGAAATACTTAATTATTATTGACAATTGATGTTCCATAATAAAGTAGTTGGCAGCTGAAAATGTAGAAACGATTTTGGTCTAGATAATTTGTTAAATACTGGGTACTTACTTAATCTTATCTTTATCAAGATATAATCTTACTACTTGATTGCAATGGCCTCAATTAGATCAAACAATAACAAAGTGATAATGTGTTGTAATAAATTATCACATTTTATCTTAATATACTGGCAGCTCATTGAAATATTATGCTAAGGTAAACAGAATTCAGGTTGTATCATACAGGTCTATTAGCGATACGTAAGTTTTATATGTTGTATTTTCTGTGTTAGCTTTAAGACAATATAATATTATGAATAAATTAATTTTTGATAAAAAAACTAAAGTGCCAGTGCCTCCTGTATTATTAAGATAAGCAAACTTATTTTTAAGACTGAACTTGATGTTGGCATTTATTTGATGTAATACATTTTCTTTTATAACATTCAAGTGGTTTCAATTTGATACTTTGGTATTTTTTTTAGAAAATAACTACATGATTAATTTGAGAAGAAATTATTATAATGGAAAGAAACTAAAGTGAGAGGGAACGATTTTTAAATCTTAAAACAACAGACTTTGGTAATAACCATAAAAAATATTTTATTCAGATACCTAAATGACTTTTACACAAAATAACCTGTTTTCTAACAGTCAATGAAGCTTATATTATTTATAACAACAGAATACATATATTTGCCTACAGGTTTGAAATACTACAATTCACCTGCAGCAATAACATAAACAGAAACTACCACCTCCTTTTACAGCAACATTATTGTAATGAACTTCAGCGTGGGAAAGAGAAGGAGCCATACAGGACATATAATTCTATCGATTTCCCACACTGATAAGGATGATAGTGTTATATGACTGCCTGGTTGGTCCACCTAAAGGTCGCAAGCGCGACTGCTGAGCATGGTCCTGGTTTCGAGGTCCAGGTTGGACAACGTGTTAATGGGAATTTCTCAGTAGCAGCCACGGAGTCTTGGTTTGTGCCCGGTTGTTGGCAATAGGCTCGCCCCCTACATAGGACTTAAGACGCTATACCTCGTCAAAACAGGCAACTTTGAACAGTTTTTTAGCCAAATGTATACATTTTAGAGCAACAAAAAAAATATATGTTACTCTTGACCATATTTATGAGGGAACCTTCGGGCCCAAAACACGTTTTTGGAAAAAAATCCCGATAAAAAAAAATCGAGAAGTTCTGATTTTCAAGCAAGTGTAACTGTATTACTGCTCAACTAATCTTGACTAAATTCATAACAGTGATGTAATATAAAATAATAAAGGGAACTGTCGCTTTTCTTTTTCGTTTTATTTACTATATTTGTAAGGATTCATGTTTTTAATGATAATTATTCGAACAAGTCGAACGTCACATCACGCCATTCGCGGCGTCTTGTCGCATCTCTTTTATTTCTACGCAGAGTGACAGTGACCGCTGAGGCGCGCTGCTAGATGGACGTATGTCACTTTTTTCCGCTCGCCGCTCAAATTTTTTCAATTAAATTTCGATCTGTTTGTTGTTGAAAGCTGTTTATTATATTTTATTTTATGATTAGTTTTTCGTTCGAGTAAATTTTTGTTCGATTTTAGTCATAAAATGTGTAAATAAAAAATCAGTGATCATCAGTGGCGAAGAGTCAAAATTGTGGGTGGGGAACCTCAGTGGCGAAGAGTCAAAGTTCTTTATAGGGAATCCGAAAAATTAAATAATGTAATTTTGTTTATTCGTCATTCCCGTTTTCAGCGATCCCGAAAACCAAGAAAATGACCCCCATGACGAAAAAACTGAAAATTTCATCAGCGACATCTTGAAGTTTTTTTTTTACCAAATCTTCGTTATCAGCGACCCTTAAAACTACAAAAATGACACCAATGATAAAAATATCGAAAAATTTCGTAAGCGCCAATTTCATCTATTTTGTAAATTGTCAAGAATAAAATGTAGAGGAACCATTAACAAAATAAAAGTGATTTATCTTATGTAAATAAGTCAACTAAAAAGCGCGAGTGATACCATATATGAAAACGTCTCATGTTAGAAGACAACATTTTGAAGAATTGTGTCGTGTAGAATTTATATATTTAGATTTTGCTAAAACCATCAAAAGAAATAAAATTTATTAGACTTAAACTTACTTAATTTATTTAGACTTAGATTGTTTTAATTTAGTGTATTCTTACTGTTCGTCCACCTCTTCATGCATATCTCCATCCGCCCCGTCCGTATGTCCACCCTTTCATTCGTCTATCCACGCACCCGTCTGTACAGTAACCTAGCAGAAAGGGGGGGGAGAGGGCAGAGGAGGTCCTCACAACTTCAAGAACAAAATACAAACATTAAGAAAAATAAAAATATGTAGCTAGCACAGCTGTCTTTTTCGGGGATTCCCTCACAAACACTAGCTCAGCTCTGTGTATAATTCCACCATAGACCACAGGGGAACCCTGTGGTTTTGCCTAGCCTTGAACCCTCTTAGCATGCTACTGAGGGGTTCGGGTCTGAGCTTTCGGTTGAAGAGAGGTGGTCATACCTTGCCTTCTTTACATGGTTGATAGAAACTCTTTGCCCCCAACAATTTGCAACTGATGAAGCTACTGATGGTTATAGAAACTTGTTGACAAATGCGCAGTCATGCATGTGAAGCGAGATTATGGAATCCATGGGATTTCAGAATCTCCGATCCGATTCCTCTTCTCAACAGAAACCTACAAGTATTTGGGAATGTCAGAAGCATTAGGCATCAATACTGCTGACATGAAACAATCGTTGAGGGAACGTTCCTTTGGCCGCCTGAATAAGATGCTAAGCAGTCTTTTGTCAGGCGGAAACAAGTTTCGTGATAGGAAGGTACGCGTACTGCTAACTGGCTTAGAAACCTCGACCAACATCTGAGGAGTCTTTCGTTTCGCAGCTGGATCAAGGGCTTGATTCAGAAAGCAGTAATTCTGGACAAGGCGCGGATTGTTAGGAGGTTCCTCTTTGAAAAACCCTGACCATCGGTAGTTCGGGCACGGTTCCCGATGCCGTATGCCACTATTTTTAAATGTTTTTATTTATAAATATGTATTTTCTTACATACTGTTACAAGCTGGGTATAGGATAAATTATCACACTACCAATTAAACACTAAAAATCTTTATTTAACACTAAACAACACTTATAACTCAATCACAAATACACAACTGATCACTAATCACTTATATATCGCATTAGTAGTTCACTTAGATCACTTCGTTCCGTAGCCAAAATCAGACTAACTCACTCGCGAGAAATCGCTATGCCCCCGTAGAGGGGCAAGGCTGGCGGGATGTGGGTTCTACCCTTGCCCCGCGGTTTTTTTTTTTTTATGAATGGCATCTCGCAGTTCAACCTAGGAGGTTGTCGTCTGCTTAACCGGATTATCCTGTGGGTGCCTTAAGAGTAAGGCCTCCAGCCAGGGCATAAAAACTTACAAACTAAGCGACTATACGCTGAGGGCACCCCCTGTGGGGTACGAGCCTCGGCTCAGGGCGTCGCTGGGGGAGGACTGCATGGGGACAGGCTGGATCTGAATGATATCATTATTTAGGGGCTGATTTAAAACTACTGGCACAGCATCGCGGGCTGGCTCGAGCGAGGGTCGGGGAGGGCATGGATCGGGACGTCGCGACGGACCTCGACGGCGAGGTCGGAAAGACGGCGGTTTGTGTCTGTACTTTTTAAGAGTGCTAGTCTCTTTGCTACTCTCCTGGAGGTGGGTGATGATAGCATCATCGGGAGTGACGAGGGTATGCCGAGGATGGCGAACTGTACTAATGCGCGAGGGTTCGTAACGGGCGGCCGCTGCGATCAGGGGATTACGGTGTTTACTGGCGTTATCGAAGAAACGCTTCGAAAGACGTTTCATTAACTGAAGGACGGTGGGCATTCTAAGGTCTACGTGTAGACGGTCGTTACGGACATAAAAAGGGGCTCCCGTGACTCTACGTAAGAACCGGTTCTGCAAGGTTTGCATCCTATGGATGTATTTAGGTTTGGTGTGAGCGTACACGACGCAAGCGTACGTCATAATGGGGCGGATCACCGCGGTATAAAGGCGCAACTTGCACTTGAGTGACAATTTGCTTTTTGCCGAGATCATGAAATGAAGCCTACCCGTAGCAAAGGCAGCTCGGTCGCGAGCTGCTTTGATGTGCGCCGCGAAAGACAGGTGGTTGTCAAGTAAGACTCCTAAGTACTTGGCTTGCTTCTCCCAAGGGATAGGCTTACCGTACATAGTGATCGCGCTGAGCGCGGGTGGCTTATTTTTACGCGGTTTAGAGAAAATAACTGCCTGGCTCTTGTCGGGGTTCACCTCGATTCTCCATTTCCGGAACCAAGTGCCTAAGACGTTGGCTGAGGTTTGGAGGGTGCTGTAAATAGCGTCGTGACTGCGGCCAGTGTAATAGATGGCCGTGTCGTCCGCGAACAGGGCTAACTGAGCCTTCTTGCTCTTGGGGATGTCACTGGTGAACAGAGTAAAGATAAGGGGAGAGAGCGGGGAGCCCTGAGGGACTCCGGCTCTTATGGGGTGGGGGGAAGACAGTGCCTTCCCGATGCGATAGCGGAAGGTGCGATCCGACAAAAAGTCTCGTAAGATGAGCACGAGACGGTCCGGCACTCCCAGTTTGTACAGCTTATATAATAAGCCGTTGTGCCAGACTTTGTCGAATGCTTGCCCCGCGGTATCATCACATGTGCCTGTATAGGCTCGGAGGGGGCGAGCGCGTGTAAAGTGCCACTCGCCAGTGTGTAATTGTCATTTTGTCCGGTAGGAGTCGCCAGCGGCGCTGGGCGCTGCTCGCTTAGCTACGGTGAAACGTTACCGTAGCGAGCGCCGTTTTCTTTGCGCCACCTCGGCGGTCTGTCACCGCCAGGTGAGACTTCCGGTTGCCCGGAGGAGGCCCAGCGGATGACGACCTGTGACGGAGGTGACTTTGTTGGCGCATCCTACCGCTAAGGATGCTGGCCCCCGTCTGCAGACGCTCTCAGAGCTAGCCGATCGCGCTCCAGACTAGGGGCCATAGTGTTTGAATTTGAGCGGCAATGTACTGTGTAACGCCGCCCATGTAAGCGAACGAATAGCTGGCCTGCGCCGCTCCTTCGTCGCGTGAGTTAGAATGCATGACTAACTCACTTCCGCACCCGTCGCCTATTTATATGAACAACTCATGTTCGAGAAACTTCCACAACTTCCGTGAATCTCTAGGTAGTTCCTTAGGGGAAACCCATCCTTCGAGAAAGTTCTACAACCTTCTTGAACCTTCCAGATAGCTTTATAGTGGAACCAATCCTTCCAGAAAGTTCTAGAAAGATCCAGAACTTTCTCAAAGTTTCTAGACATTTCCATTGTGGAACATTCTAGGATTATTCTCGAATCTTCTAGACATACTGGATCATTCTAGACTCGAACGGAATCCTAGAATGTTCTCGTAAAGCAGGCAACGTAACACTGCCCCTCCTTAGACATGCTCGTCCCGAGCATCGTTAGTCCCGTAGTATCGCGCTAATCGATCTACATGTACGATCTTAGGCGCACCTCGTGGACCCTTCTGTATTCGGTAGGTGACATCGTTGACCCTGGACAATCCTGGTCACGACTCGGTATGGTCCATCCCATTTTGCTTGCAATTTCGGAGACTTCCCTTTGCTACGCACTGGGTTATGCAACCACACCACTGAATTCTCGTCGAAACCTCTCCTGTTCGTCTTCTGGTCATAACGGATCTTCATCTTCTCAGACATCTGTTGGCCGGATTGTCTGATATGCTCATAGACATCGTTCAACTTGTTACGCAAGTCATTTGCATAATCTGTAACATTGCGTGGTGCATCAGGGGCAGTTCCAGTGATTGAATCTGCGGGCAACCGTAATTCCCTTCCAAAGTTCGCGAAGGCTGGTGTCACAGTCGTACTTTCGTGGACTGCACTACGGTAGGACAGAAGAAACGGCTGTATGTGCTTGTCCCAATCCTTTTGCCTGCTTGCTACGACTTTTGCCAGATTTCTCTACAACGTTTGGTTAAAGCGTCCCACCATTCCATCAGATTGTGGGTGCTAAGAAGTGGTTCTTGTTTTGTGGGTACCCATCATTCGGCAAGTCTCCTGAAATACTTGTGATTCAAAATTCCTTCCTTGATCACTGTGAATTTCTAAGGGTACTCCAAACTTCCTGAACCAATTTATCTGCGACAGTTGTAGCTTCTTGGTTAGGAATGGCGAACACTTCTGGCCACTTTGTGAAATAATCCATGACAACCATTAAGTACTTGTTCCCACTTTCACTCTCTGAGAATGGCTCACCATTCCCAGGAGGCTCCAACTTTGTACACTTTTAATGCACCTCTGCTGCGTGTTTGGGGTCTTTTCACAGCCGCACAAGTGATACATTTACGACAACAGTCCTCCACATCTTCTCGACAGTGGATCCAGTAAAATCGCTCTCGGATCTTCATTAGAGTCCTTTTTACCCCCATATGTCCTCCTGAACATACATCATGGTAGAGCCGTAGAACATCCGGTACTTTGGCTTTAGGGACAACTATTTGTAGATGACACCTGTCCCCTCGAGCATTTTCCCATTTACGGCAAGAGGCTATATCCTGGATAACCAAGCTGTTCCATTGGGCCCAATAACTCTTCGTTATGGAACTCATCGCTGCCACATCACTCCACTTGGGTTTAGGAGCACCAGCTTTGATCTACTCGAAGATCGGTTTGATCTCTGAGTCATTTTGCTGAGCCTGCTGTAGGGTTTCCTTCCATTCGTCACTGAGATTCATTCTAAGCACCCTCACGGTTGCTACCTCCTTAGTCTCTTGCCTGGCACAGTGCTTAAAATCTTCAGGACAAGGTCTTCTTGACAAGGCGTCTGCGTTACCGTGAGTTCTCCCAGTGCGATGTTCAGTTATGCAGTCGAACTCTTGCAGTATTTCAATCCACCATCATCACAATCCATGTCGCCACTTGTCCCTCCGGATTTTTGAACTGTAATAGCCACTTCAATGCAGCATGGTCAGTTCGCAGCTGGAACTTTCGTCCCAGCAAATACACTCATTTGCAAAAAAAAACGGGCACCTAAGGAAATTACGTTCTAAGGACGATTTGAATTATCATCGTTCTCTTGCCATGAAATTTAATTATTTGACGAACTCTGTATACTTATAATCGTGTAAATTAATACGCGTGAAGTGAAATTCGGCAATAATTTTTTTTTAAAGTCGATCCATTCTTCAAAACCGATGTACACGGCCAAACAATAAGAAGTGGTCGGCATAAAGACAAGAAGATTTTTTTACTTTTTTTGATTAAATCAAGTTACAAATGTAAAAACCTAATAACGAGTGTGACCTCCTCTTGCCAAAATCACAACTTGAATCCATCTGGGTATGCTTTCCACGATGTTTTTAATAATGTTTTGAGGAATACGTTCCCACTCTTCTGCAATGACTTCTTGCTTGTACGCTTCCACGTCGCCAGAACGGTGTGGGCGAGCATTGTCGTCCATAAAAATGGAATCTTCCCCAAGTACAGTCAATGCAGGTTGTGCATATGGAATTAGGAATTCCATTATGTACCGGTGTGCTTTTAATGTTCCATTTTCTATGAAAACTAACTCCGTACGCTGCGTCGAATTAATTGTTGCCCAAAACAAAACGGAGCTTCAGCCATAAGGAGTGATTTCTTCGAAACACACTTCCGCATAGCGTTCCCGTGGTCTTCGTAGCACTCGTCGGCGTCGGTCCTCTCCGCACAAAGAGATTATAGCTTCATCAGAAAACAATACTTCATTCCAGTCCTCCAGAGTCCATGAAGCACAGTTTCCAGTAAACTAAATTCGAGCAACACGGTGCTTACGGAGTAAATTAGGACCCCGCGCCGGGCGGTAACTCCTGATATTGGCAGCCAAAGCCTCCTCCTGAACGTCCACACTTGATGCTTTACGATTCCGCAACGCCTGACTTACCAAAAAGCGGTCTCTTCTGTGCATCGTTTTCTTCCCGAACCAGATCTTCTTTTGACCGAAGCGGTCTCTTGGTACCGTTGCCAAGTCCTCTGGACAGTTGAACGACTCACATTTAGCCGCTGAGACACGTAAGTTTGCGAACGACCTTCTTCAAGTAGGGCTATAATTTTACCGGCCCTTATCGCTTTTAACTCATATCAAAAACTGGTATTTAATGTAAAAAGAAAAATTAAATTGTTTAATTTGCAGAAAATTTCCAAAGAGTTTTAAAATTTTAGTAATCAGTAAAAATATCGTTTCAGCATTTAGCGCCATTAGTAAAGCAATTTTACAATAATCAATATTTTTCTTTTGCTCATTTCAAAATTTAAATTTGGAACGTAAAGAATCATGCCAGGATGCTTCAAATGACATGCCAATACATTGTCAAATGAATAAAACCTCTTTCTTGTTCTTCTTCATTGAAACAGAGAAAAAAATCTATGGTGCCCGTTTTTTTTTGCAAAAGAGTTTATTTACTGAAATGCTGCAATGTTTTTACAACGGCAGTAGCCCGTCGAGTAACGCAATGATTTCTTTCTGGTTTGGTTTGTTTAAAAATAGGTGTTTTGCACAGACGTTTCTTTAATTCCTGAAATGCGACGTCGCAGCTCTTAACCTCCCAACAGAATTGTCGCTCAGTGAGTTTGTGTAGAGGTTTCGCAATGTCAGCAAAATTCTTTGCGAACCGTCGATAGTAGGAGCAAAAACCCAAAAATACTCTGACCTGTGTCCAGTCTTTCGGAACTTGCCAATTCTTGACGGCGACTATTTTCCGTCTGTCTCTTTCCTGTGATTATTCTTTCAACTCCTCGTATGTGAGGCGCACGGTCTTATCCACTGAGCTAGCATTGAACTAATATCGAACCGCTACAAGTAATTTCTCTATCCTGAGCCTAATTCTATATGTTTATTTATATAAATATTTCTTTAAATATATATTTATATATTATACTTATATCTTATATATAAAATTCTCGTGTCACAGTGTTAGTTACCATACTCCTCCGAAACGGCTGAACCGATTTGTATGAAATTGTGTGCATATCGGGTAGGTCTGAGAATCTTCCAAAATCTATTTTATTTATACACATAAAAAAAGTCCACGCGAACGAAGTCGCGCGCAGTTAGTTATCTATACTTCTATACTAATATTATAAATGCGAAAGTCACTCTGTTTGTTTGTATGTTTGTTTGTTTGTTACGTTTTCACGACTAGACGGCTGATCGGATCTTAATGAAATTTGGCAAGAAGATAGATTTCAACCTGAGAAAGGACATTGGCTATACATAATCACGCTACAACCAATAGGAGCGGAGCAGCAATGTAAAATGTTGCGAAAACGGGGTAAATGTGACGCAGACGAAGTTGCGCGGGACAGCTAGTTATATTATTAATGCGAAAGTTATTATATTAAAAATTTGTTTGTTACCTCTTCACGCCTAAACCAATGAAGTGATCATCCTCAAATTCTGCTTGTACGTTGTAAGGTGTACACAAACGGCCATAGGATACCTTTCATTCCGACAAAAAGTACTGATCCGAAGGAAAACAACAATAACTTTCTTATCACAATAGATGGCGCCACGTGCTATTGTCAAATTCTAAATTTAATCGAACAATAAATTTTAAATTTACTTCTTTATTAAAAAATAAAACTGCACGCGTAGCAAGACCACTGTAGAAACGAGTTTTGTCTACGGAATAATCGACATAATGACAGATAGACAATGTCAATGTGGCACTTTGTCGATTTTTCCGTCGACATAGCCCGTTTCTACGGCCGTCATGCTACGCGTGCAGTTTTTGGAGCATAGTCTGTAGTTCCAGGGCTGTGTGGGCAAAAAGGTCCATGTCGTCGGCAAGTCGGAGATTCGTCAACCTCTTACTGCCGACTTTAATGCCCTTGGTTGTCCATGAGGTTGCTTTGAATTATTTATTATTCGTTTGACGAATCTATTCGATAACCTTTTCTATAAAATAACAATCCAAACAACCAAACAATCCAAAATAACAATCGGTTGATTGTTGTTATAATTTATTAGGAAAAAATAAGAAAACAAAAATATAAACATATTAAAAAAAATGCGATATTGAAATGTAGGTACATACATTATATTAAAAAAAGAAGATAAAAAAGAATTGCGTGTATTGAGGTTCGAACCTAGAGATCACCGCGGAAGCAATGTGCAAAGTAGGCTAGCGGCGCGCTGGGCTATTCGTACTTTTATATTGAGTTTCGAAATTAAGCTTCTATACATTTATTGACGTCGCACATCGACGTGATTCAAGCGGGGCACCCCGCAGTAGGCGGGACTAAAGGGACTACTCGACCCCCCTCTTCATCTGCTTCACCCCCTCAAAAGCATGAAAGTTGCCTAGAAGAGCGCCTTAAACATAACTGGCGACATGTGGGTGTACTATTAGGTACATATCTGCATCTCCCTTCGGCGATTACAGGCGTGATGTCATGTTACATGGCTGTGTTTCCACCAGATGTGCAGCGAGGGATGTGGACAAAACTTACCAATCACACAGCTAGCTTAGACCAAGGTGTGATAAAGCAGCAAATGTTACGAGTTAGCTGTCAAATTCTTTGTTTTTTTCTTTCAAATTTAGTGGTTTCGATAGCAGCACCATATGTTACTTGTTAATTTCGAACACATCCGTCGGTATACGTTCTCGCATATCGATGTTGGAATCGCAGCCCTATAGGTGGTGGTTTCCTCAGTATCTAACAAAGTTATTCATCTTCAAATCTTATGTGCGTGTGGGTTGGTTGTGGCGAGGCGGGCGCGAGGGCGCGGGCCGGGGGCTGCGCCTCGCGCTGCGACAGCAGGCGGCAGCGCCCGCGCGGGCGCCGGTGAGCGAGCGCACTCTCGGCGCGGGACCACTGCTCCTGCTCGTCGGGGCCTGACAGAACGCGTGCGTGGTTGCCAGCGTTCGCACAGTACTGGAATAAAACGATTCATTTTATTTTCTTGTTAAGATAAGATAAGAGATATTTATTTGTCAAAAACACGTGTAGGCTTTAAATCAGTTGGAATGATTACATAAAAAAAAAAGTTTCAACTTGTTTTGCCTAGAAAGGCGTACAAATAGCATAATAAATTAATAATTCAAAGCACAAGCGCAATAAAAATAATATTAAAAATGTCAAATGTCTTAAAATAATAATAAAAAATCTAAACTACATCAATTAAAAAAAAAAAAAAAATACAGGAAAATGTCTACAATAATAATTAAAATGTCTAAAGTACATCATTTAAATAGTCATCAACATTGTAGTAGCATTTATTTACTAGAAGTTTTTTCATGCTTTTATTAAAATTATTAATATTTAAATCTTTGAATGCCTTTGGTACCTTGTTATATAATTTTTTTTTGTTCTTCTCGTATCGACTGTAAATCCATGTCTGTGTGCCAGGCTAAGTGACCACTTAGTTGCGGCGTCAGAGGAACCTGTCCCTGTGGTAATGTCGATGCCATGTTTGATGGTGGTTATCATCTGCTCATCTGCCTAGCCTTTTATAGGCAGTCAATCCATGTAAAATACAGGTTCTCAGCTGCATCCGGTTACACTGGAAGCCGACCCCCATATACCCAACTATATGGGGGTCGGCTTCCAGTGTAACCAGATGCAGCTGAGAACCTGTATTTTACATGGATTGACTGCATATCTGACTTCCACAACCCAGTTAGTACTAGGTAATACGATACCATTTGACAGCCAGTATCTCTGACAGTCGTTACCCGTGTAACAACTGTCAAAAATCTAGAAATGACATCCGGGACTAACCTTTTACCTCCATAAAATTTCAGACTATGTTAATGGAGTTGCGTTTCCACCAGAGATGTGCGAGGATGTGTATGGAGAGATACGTGTAAAACTAGCAAATTCACAGCTCTAGCTAGCTGTGGTTATTTATTAATTATTTTAAAGCACATCCCTAGTAGCACATCTCCGGTATAAATTCAGCGTAAGGTCGTGTTATCTTAGTTTTACCTAATTTCGAAATATGAATATGCCAGTTACCTCTTCTGCCGATTTCGGAGTATCGAATCTGATAATTGCTTCAGTCTGTCCCTCTTTCACATCAACGTGCAATGCGTGGATATTGCTCCTAATCTGTAATTAAAAGTTTAAGAAAATAACAAAAAACTTACAGAATTAATTTCTGTTTCGTCAAGTGGCTTTTTAGAGCGTCGACTTTATGTGAGTGTGTGTTTATTTATTTTAAATTAAATCTAGAACAGCGTACTCAATTATAGGTAACCACATCTTACCCATTATCAAGTACACATGTTATTAAATTAAAATTAGGAATACATACAATCATGCAATTAATGATTAGAATAAAATATACAGACGTCAAATTAAATTAAATAGTGCGATTAAAATAGAAATAGAATATAAATTAAAAAGGAAAAAAGTCTTTTTCTTTTACTTTAGTAGTGCGTGGGTACAATAATTTCATGTCAAAATGTCCACTTACCGTCCTTTTTGTAAGCCTCACATCTAAACATGGTTCCGGTAGAATCTCTTTGACAAATAGTCCAGGGACTTTCTCTATGGAGGCTATGCCTTTAGGCGCGTCTCCTTGACCGGAAGGCAAACCTGTAATTGGTAGAACAGGATCCTTCAAAACAAGGATTCAGTAAAAAAAACAATCAGCTGGCATCAGAAAAACAGCAGTCGCCTTACTAGGAACTCTTGTCCAGTGTTGAAACTATTATACTGAAGAGAACTATGGTTTAAAAACTTGTATACTAAGTGGACGCATGCTCCATTTCCTATGCTCCAGATCCATCCCAGATTTTTTATTGGTATATTAAAAAAAAATTGTTGTCCTTAAAGACCATGTAGGTATTGCACTTTTGTAAGAAACAGCAGATTTTTTTTAGTAGTGACATATGAAAGTCTGAGAATAATGGTGAGGTCCTATAGTATTTACCTGGTTCTACTTCAACAGATGGCGCTGCAGGTGCAGGAATACTAGAGTACTGATGTTTATTATTGTGTAAGTTAGTTTTCACCTCCTTCATGTACTTTCTTTGGAGGTTCAAGTACTTATTCCTCAGTTGTTTCCACTCTGACTTGGATAACACTTGGAGCCCCCACAGGGCACCTCTGGGAGCTTCGTTTTTAGTCAGATTATTTTTCGCTTTGCTGCGTTCTTTTGCAGTACGCTTTCGAGTCTTCTTTTTTCTAGGCGTGTCGCCTTCTTTGCCTTCATCGTGACTGGTCATTTCATCCTTTGATTCTAGATCTAATAGTTTATTTTCCTAAAAGAATAATATTGTTACTGTCAAACAAAAACCCCAATTTTTTTGCCAACTGCCCATAAGCATGACATAATTAGCCTAGAATGTTCACTGCCATGTCTACTGCAACAAATTCGTAAATACAAATGTATATAAAATAAAATAAAGTTGACACTGCTGGGACATGGGCCCCCTGTCTAGAAGACTATGAGAAGCAATGGGCCAGCCAAGCTCAATGCGGGTTGGAAGATATCACATGTCTTTAAATTTTTGGTTCTTGGACATAGCAGTTTCTTCAATGTCTTTCCCTGCACCGTTTTGATAGCAGTAATGATGAAATAAATTACAATTAATGAGCCTGTTAGGGTTTGAATTTGTGACCTACAACTCCTAAGATTCCGTTTCAACTAGGCCGCTATTACATAAGATAAAAAAGATGGCTTATTTAAACATAACAAAACAGTTACTTTTAAACTTACTTCAGTTGGTGTTGTCACACTTGCTATGCTTTTAGTCTCCTCCTGAATAATAAATTTAAATAATTAAGGGGCTAAATATTAATATTTAGAGGCAGAGAACTTTGTATTGAAATAAGTACTAGTATAATTTAATATCAATGTGATTTTAATTGACTGATATTATATAATTTTATGCCCATGTTTGAATATGATTTCGGTCATGTGGCCACAGTGGCTGCTGCGTACATGGCATTATCTGAAGGTGCAGTCTACAAATTCATCTCAGTAGATAAGGTGGTATTTCAGCAATAATGTGTTGAATTTGCGCTTCCAAGAACCTCAATTGTTCCTATTATAATAGATAATCTAAATAATAGATACTGATTTATGATATATATGATAATCCCCAAAGGGTTAAGCAGAGGTGTGCCTAATTAATTGTACACCCACATCTCGCCAGTTAAACATAACTGGCCAGATGTCCCAATCCCATGTAAAAGGGTGAGCCTATTTCCATCAACCATGCACAAAACCATACTAAGGCTGCTGAACCACCATCGAACCCAGAACCACATGCTCAGCAGTCGTCATTGCAACCACTAGACCAATGAGGCAACACAAAAAACATTATATTATGAGATGAAGACAGGTGATCTCAAAGATCTAAATCAAAAATAATGTAGTCCACTAGAAAAAGACTGCAAGTATACCAAACTTTAACAAGATTCATCATCATCATTTCAACCCGAAAGACGTACAGTGCTAGACATAGGCCTCCCCCAAGAAGCCCTCTCCCAAGTGTGATGATTAAGGCAAGGGGGTTTTGCCATTGCCAATCGCCACGCTTGGCAGGCGGGTTGGCGATCCCAGTACGGTTGTTACAAAAGCACAGAGAATGCTGCTGCCCATTCTCTGATAAGTCCCTTAGTCGCCTCTTACAACATCCATGGAAAGATATGGGATGGTGCTATTATTTGCGTCCGACACCACACAGACGAGATTAACTTAAACTAGAACAAGATTAACTTTTATATAAGACTGCATACTCACAGTTGGAGTATCAACCCTCTTCTCACTATCCGACTCACTTCCCAACTTCAACTCTAAACTCTTTACCGGAGCCTTCTTGTCTTTCTTTTTTTTCTTCTTTGGTGGTTCATACTGATCTACATCAATCTTGGCAGGCAGCTCAAATGATGGATCATCTGCTGAGAACATTTTTATAGAAGACAGGTCCTCGGGTGGCATGCAAGTGGGTAGCTTGCAACCCATTTTTGTAAATTTGTTTATGCATTTTTGGGCGTCCTCTGGACTGTTGAATTCTATGAATGCGAAACCCTGTAATATCGATAAATGAATATTAGTGTACATTTCTGTTAGTCTGATGTAGAAAAGTACAATATTTCAAGTTCTGTCCAAGAATATTTTATCAACCCATTAATCTATTTTGTTCTCATTTCTATTCAATACTCTACAGGATGAAGGGGACATCAATACCATTATGCCAAACACTTCCAACCTGAATGGTTCTAAACTGCCTATCAATGTGTAGCTTTCAGCATAATCTGTGTAGCCTTTTCCCAAATACATTGGCGTTGGCTACCAGTCCAACTTGATGCAGCACAAAGATAATTTAAAGCTATAATACAAGTGAAAAGTAATTATCAACATTTGAGTTTACCTTAATCTTCTGTGAGTTTTTAAACTTAGGCAGAGAGATGTAAGCAACATGGCCATAGTCTGAGAACACTCGCTCCAGCCACTCTCGACTGGCTGTCACTGGTATAGACTCCACATACACAGTCCTTGAGTCTGCATCATATGGTAGAACTGCAGTCTTTCTCTTCACCTAGAACATTATGATTATTTTAAATTGTAGAGAAAAAAGGTGTAGAAATATAAAGTCATTAGTATAAAATGAGTCCCATAAATGAGGGCACTTAATTAATCCCACAGCCTCTACAAATTACACTGAATGAAATCAATACCATTAAACTATCGTCTGATAACTCCAAGAGCGTGGAGTTCTTCATAGCTTTAGCTATGTCGTTAACATCCTGCGTCAACGAACGAACTTTATTGAATTTGAGGAACAATTCCAGAGGCACGTAAGGATCTTTTTGGACGAGATCTCCCAGAAATCTATCCTTTGTTAAGTTTGCGTCGCTAAAATAGAACTCCATTTGCTTTAGTATATTCTCATATAGTTGTTTCTTACGATGCCTTATTCGTTTTCTAGGAATATGCACATGTTTTGCTTCTTGATCAACAACTTCGGCAGTTTCCGACCCCGACATGTTTTTTTATTGGAAAGCTGTAAAAAAAGCAACTATTTATTTTCAAAGTTTTATATGAATTAGCTTCAATTGCTTGAATATACGAATTAATATTCTTATATTATTATATTAGTTTTAATATTCTTTTACTCAATATAAACATTTATTTGTATAACAAACCCGTTCACGGGCTTGCGAGAACGAGAACGAAACGATGAAATTTCACAAGTTGTCAATATCAATTTTGACAACGCCACTCTAAGGCAGGGCAGCGGCAGATGAGCGGCAGCCGCTTTTGTTTTTTTTTTTATTGGCAACGTAAGTGTTGCTCCATTTATTTAAACTAAAAAGTCGATTTTACACACAATTCGAAGTATGGACCAATGTATGGATGCATGGAAATAGTATGGACTTGGGACTATGATATTATCCTCCTATAGTATAACTGTAGGAAGAAATAAGCTACGGAGCATGCAAGCAACGAATTGCCCAACAATTTTGTTTGCTTGTTTTTGAGGGAGGCGGGGTAAATATATACAGTACAACATGCGTCCTACAAACGCACGCGATGAAAAAACAATCACACACTAAAGAAACACACACATTGATAAATTATCGCGTTTATAAATGTCACCGCAAGAATACGTAGAAGCTTACACTATTACATACTGTTATTTGTAACAAGTTTTAACAATGTCTCATTCCATAAACCGAAATCGTCGACGTCAGGGACAGGGCGATACGCCTATAGTGGAGTTGGGTAGGCATGACATCTGGCTAGAGACGAAGGTGGCTGATGGAGTAAGGTTTTGACCGGATGGTGGCCTCAAGTCTAATATGACCAGAGGTCAGAATTAGGTAGAGTTATTTGTGTACTTACACTGATTTCATACAGCGAAAGAATAAAGTGATATGCCTCAAATCCCAAAATTAATTTTAAAGAGCAATCCCGTGCTTTATTAAATAAAAAAAGTTATTTTCTTTTACACAATTTGAACCATCCAACATCGGAAAAAAATTGCAAAATACCAATGCGAACACGCAAGGAAAGATCCATATATCAACATTTCGATGCAAATACAAAAATAACTATACCTAATTCCGACCTCTGAATATGACATAAAGGACCAATATCATTGGGAATTCGCTTTCTTTAATGACTACTTTGAATTTTAGGAAATTACTTTTTTACTAATTACGTGGGACAGAAAATATTTCGACCGCTCGTGCTGTTGGTAAGTTACACGAAGTATAATTATAAAAAAAAACACACACACACACACCGCTGTGATGATTGCGCCTTACGGAAAGTTGTAGGCAATTTATTGTTGTAGAACACACTGCTAATAGACACTCAGCAGGTGAGCCTAAACAGACGTATTAACTAGTTTAATGTAACGTGTTTCGTCAAAATGCCTGTGTATGTACAGTGTCCAAAGGAGATAAGTAACCAGTTTCTCATACTAGTAGTATGAGAATCTGGTTACTTATCTCCTTTGGAGACTGTACTTTGGCAGAAGCGATAGTCCAGTTTTGCCATTTCTATGGCTTCATCGTCTATGACTTACTTTTCAAGGCGATTTAAAAAATACATCACTTTATATTTTTTGAACTGGCAGCATTTTGTTTTTTACAGCCCCACGGTTTCTAGTGATGTTACAACGAAATATCGAGAAATTTTGAAATGAATTGTGTTTTCGTCTCATGTTTGTTTTAGAGTTCTGTTTTTCTATCAAGATTAAGTTTTACCATTGAACTTAAGTTTTTGTTAGTGATGTTTAAACTTACTATATAACAAAACGTTGTGTCAATTAATTAATTTAATTAAAAAGGGGAAGACCCCACAAAAGAGTTTAGAAAAATGGGTTACAAATAAGCCAAAAGTTCTAGTAAAACTTTACATTTTCCACACAATTGTAACAGCTACTTGACCGGACGACAACAAAAAAAAAGGTTTTTTTCCCTGTGTGCCGATTATTTATGTAGAAGTTTATTAAACGGCTCATTCCTTTATCGTTATTTGAAATATTTTAATACAGGATTCATTCATCATTTCATCATAAATTACTGTGCTCTCTTCTCTTATCGATATTAATTCATTAAATCACACATCACTATGGTTCTTAGTACATTTTGACATTCTGGATTTTTGGTGGTCTCGTCGAGATAGAGTATGTGGGAAAAATCATTGTTTGTTAGTAATTAGGCAGGTGTTATTTATCGCGGATAATGTTCTAATATGTTAGTCATTATTGATTTAATATCAAGTTGTAGTTTGTCTGCATTCACTCGGTGTTCGTCTGTTGAGCGTGCCATTCATAGATTTCTCAGATAGATCTGTGCACAGAGAGGAAGATGACGGTTTTCATCTACAATAGTGATATTATTTCCGTATAATTGTGTTTATTATTCACGATGACTACAATAACGCGTTCTGCTAGAGTCAGTTTGAAGCCGATTGAAGTGCCGAAGGCTTTACAAGAGGGAGAGAAGTTCATCAAGTGGGATGAGGTATTTTTTAACTTGCTTTATTTTTTTAGTTTTGAATAAGTTGCGTTGTGGTACCTACATTTAATTTCACACTTGACTGCTCTTTTAAATGAAGTTAATAATGCGAACCTGCAAAATAATTATATTTTAAAATTTTCTCATTAGAATCTAATAGAACTATTTTTTTTTTCTTTACATCAGTGTTTTTTAATTTTCAGTGGTGTAATTTCACACATGTTTAGGGACTATTAATTTATAATCGCTTTTTCAGAGTTAAGACCTTATTTTTATTATTTAAATTTCTATAATCAATATGATGGGTACTCTAAATTATTGATTTATATTATATTTAGAAATTAAAACAATAAAGATAAGATGAACTAGGTTGATTGATAGAAAAGTTGAGCATTTTTTAGTGTGGTAGAATTATATGGGAAAATTAACAATTTAAAATGTCTTATCAGTTCTATTACCAAGTGAGTTCTGTTGCATGATAAATTATTATCTAATAATGATATTAAATGCCAGGTGCTGTTGTATTCCAGTATTGTTTCTTGAGAAAGCATAATTGTAAACAAAACATTATTTTCTTATCAATGCACTATAACTGAATTTATTATTTTCCATTTCTGTCTAGGCCTTGTATTTTTAAGTTGCATAAAATTTAGTGTTTACTAAAGTATTACATAAAGTACACTATTATTACTATACCTAATATAACTTTACCTAATATTACTATATATCTATTATAATGTGTACTTGTTTGCACAGGACTCCGGGACTGGTCTGCCGGTCACCCTGCGGGTGGACCCCAAAGGGTTCTTCCTGTACTGGACAGACCAGAACATGGAAGTGGAAATGCTGGACATTGCCACTATCAGGGATGTCCGCACTGGAGGACATGCTAAGGTTCCAAAGGTAAGACTGATTCTGCTTTATATTTTCTCTTCAATTACCTCCACATTAGGTTCTTAAGTTCAGAGAAACCTTGGATCTATGAAAAATACTGGTATTCAGCTGCATTAGGTTAGACTGGAAACTGACTCCAACTTAATAAAAATCCTAAAAAATTAGGATAAAGACTAGACAGAAATAAAATGGAAAATAATGAAATGAATCAATGATGGATGGATAATAATGTAATGTCATTGTGATTCCACAAATATCATTACATTTTTCAAATGTACAACATGCAAGGAAGATTGCATGTTTTCATTAAAAGTATAATCAAATGCTCTTTGTTCTGCAATAACACTATAATAACTTATATGTTATTACATCAACATGCATCGTGTTTTGAACCACTTGTAGCTATAATGGAAAGTAGGTAGTTATTCACATTTTTAAGGCTACGTACCTACACTTGAAAAGTTCGCGTGCCGTGTCGCGTTTTACGTGCTACGACTACGTTTCGGTAGTACATTTATTAAGCGCCCTGCTGAGTAGTGAAACTCCTTTCGAGTGATTTTTTTACCAACACTATGGGTTGCCACCAATGCCTTATTATATGTATTGCTCGATTTTATGTTGGTGATACGTAAATGAAGATTTAGGCGACGTAACAAGTCGTAAGACATTTAAATATTAATTTAGGTGTCGCTAGAGTTGGCGAAAACTGCTGTAATATTGTCTTAGAGTCAAGAGTGCGTAAGTTACTTGTGGGTACAATCATCGCCCGTATCATCTTTCAAGGCTCGTGACTTAGACGTCAAACTTGACCCACCTTGACCCTAGAAATAGAGAAAGGTCGCAAAGCCGTTGTTACGGCTATGTTTAGTCTTTTCCATCGTCAATATTCACTAAAAGCCGTGTCTGGCAGGCAGCTTGCAAGGCCTTCGTTTCGTAGCTCTGTCATGGCCACCATGAGATCCTTTTCTGACGAGACCGGCGTCGAGGAAACACGCCAATCCGGGGATGTCCAACAAGTGTCCACTTGGTTTTTTTACTTGTCATTAACATCTGCCTAGCCTTTTCCGAACTATCTTAGGAACGGCTTCCAGTCTAACCGGTTGCGGGTGAAAACCAGTATGTACCCTGGAGCGACTTTTTATCTGGCCTTCAGAATCTTGTTACTGGTTAACACAATACTACGTAAGTTATGTCGTCAGGCTTTTGGGCTTCTGACTACCCGTAACGATTGTCAAAGAGTGGCAGCCGGAAAAACGTGCGTTGCGAGGTACGGAGTCGTCTCGTAGGGTAAAATTGATGGTCACCAATCCATGGATCGACCTTGGCAAGCTTTGACGGACCAGGCTTTTTGCCATCGATATGCTGACAAGAAGTTTAAAGAGAAAACTATAAAACCAAAAAAACATCGCGTCCAAAAAAAACTTCATTGAAGCTAAAATTAGGATTGCAGGCCAACTTCTGCAATTTGTTTTTCCGATCTTCAAATCAACGGCTAGTTTTCGTTATCAGTTCAAACTGTAGTCTAATGTACCTACAGCTTCTTCAACGATGCCACATTGAAGTCTTGGTTCTCGTAACGTAGAAATAAATTACCTTGTCTTCTAATTCATGACGTGCTCTTTATTAAGTTCTATCAAGCAAATCAGATCCTGGCATAGTGCCGAAAGTCTCAGTCAGCACAAAGAAAAGAAGATGAAGAAGGCTGGACAAAATTTATTTTCCTTGTTAATCTGGTCCTGGACTTACGCCAGACTGATTCACCCAGTTTGCGAATTAAACTTCCAATTTGGGTAGAAGTTTTGCACGTTTAAACGTTTCGTTAGCTGCTTGCATCTGGCAACTTTGAATGAAGACAAATAGTTTCATGCAGACTCTTGTTAAGCTTTGGTTATGCGCTTGTGAAGATCAAATGTGACCTTATAAATTGAAAACGTTGGCTCTCTCAAAATTACATTAAATATTGTGTAACAAAACTACGTTATTTTCATATTTCGGGCGGGGTTCGAATGGCATCGATATCTTGTGTCGTTTCCACAAACGTGGTCCACAAACTTGGCAATGCTCACAAGTACTCAGATTTCGAGTTCTACTTCTGTCCGATTTAAATACGATAAAGTGGAGACTGCGGCGCCCGCGGCCGTCTAGCAATTAACAAAAATAATTGCAGACTTGAAACTTTGTCAAGTGTCGTAATTATATTTACGTTATGTTATGCTTATTTCATTCAAATGAAAAAATAACACAGTCTCCTCTGCGGCGTTTTTCCCCCAACTGTTCCAAACGTTGCGAGAGATAAAACCTAATGAATTCTTAAATAATTCCGGTATTGATCACCGCTAAAAATAAGCATCATCCGACACGCGACCCTCCAACATTTGGTCAAATGGCTAACATACTTTCAGCATTTATAATAAAAATGGCAAACTTTATGAAAGTATAGATGTTTAAAAGGTCCGAAACTTGACAAAGCGGTATGTATTAACAGTATCGCTCGTGGAGATTTAACGTCGTCATCAACGTCCGTTTTATGCTGTATTCTGCAAAGTAATATCTTTTTAGTATCACCTCGTGTGGGCAGTGTCAACTTTGACGTAGTTAATTGAGGTGATCTGATCGCATCTAATCTGTATCCCCGCGTCCAAATCCGTTCACAGGTCCGTAGGTACTGGTTCCCGTGGGCTCTTTAGCATTGTTCTTCATCCTAACGGTGTTTAAGTTAATTCTAGTGTCTAAAAACTTCTATGTATAGAAGTTTTTAGACACTAGAATTAACTTAAACACCCAGCGAAGTAAAACTAAACTTCGAACAATTTAATTATTTGAACAATGAAGTTGTTCCAGCCTTAGCTTTCACTAGTATCCACGCCAATTATTTATTTAGAACATAGAGGACTTACAGCTAATAAAAACAAACAAGAAAGGGAACAATAGTCACCAGAGAGCCAATTACAAATCCTCACGTATAGACATAACATACAAAATACACTACGCTACTTAAGTTAATTAATAAAGTGATCATCGGGTAAGCTGTTGACGTAAATAGTGTCAGCCAGGTTATTAAGACGTTTCATGTTATGGAACCATAAAGTGTCAATACCGTGTACACTAGCGTGGCCGCGATGTGGCTATGTATGTGGTCGATGTGGTGCCGTGACGTGACATGACATTATAGGGTGCGGTAACTTGTAATTATTTAACTAACACTAACGGTGCCCATCCGCGCTGCTTTCTTCAAATAACTACCATTCCGTTGATGTGGCAATTTACTTATGACTATGACTGACTCATCATCGGCCTATAATGTTCCCACTGCTGGGACACAGGCCTCCTCTCTATGAGAGGGAATAGGCTATAATCCACCACGCGGGCCCAGTGCGGGTTGGTAGATGTTACATGTCTTCGAATTTTTAGTTCTAGGACATGGCGGTTTCCTCACGATGTTTTCCTTCACCGTTTTGCGAGCAGCGGTGATGAAATAAATTACACAAAGTAATGCGCGGTGGCCCAGTGGTGGCCGCCTCGGCTTACTGCTCGTAAGTCGGGGCTGCCACCACTGGGCCACCGCTGCTCTCCGACTGACGACTGATGACTGACTACTAAAGCTTTATTTAATTTTGGTAATTTGATGTGGTAAAATCGGAACAGGAATAGCATGTTCTTATGTTAATAACTTGGTTTTGTATTAGTTCTGCTTGGTTTAACTTTGTTACGATCGAATCGCTGAGATAAAAATTTTAGACAATCCGCTACCCTTGGTAATGAGCGACTCATGAAAATTCAACTACCTGAATCATGTCAATTACTGCACGAAGCATGGTCTACCTCTGATTAATGAAGCTCTGAACGAGCGACGGGCGCTGCGGCTACAGTAGACAAATCACCGAACAACTTACTGGATGAAACTCTTGATTCGGTGTCGGGCAGCGTTAAACGATGCGAGAAGAATATTGGCACTGCGGTCAGTTGGTCACCGAACAGCTTGCCAAACGTAGTGAGGGTGACTAAGCCGTAACAGTAGACAGACATCTCTATTATTTTGTTTCCTTGTACTGTTGATGACAAACTTAAACTCTAATGATTCAGCTATCAGTTTGCTCGTTATATTTAAAAACAGTATTTCAGCAGTGTTTACAAAAAACTTGTGTGACAAAGTTAGACCATTAATGTAATTCGCTTATCGCTTGTAATTAATTACAGAGTAACGCTGGCGCTGTGGCCCTATCACATTATGTGTAATAGCTTATGTGGTTTATAAGCCATTTTTCAAACTTAATTAATGGTTATTAACATGTACAGAATCAGGTGTATATATGTTAGCTTGTTAATTCAGTAAGTATACAATGTTATGTGCGGCAAAGTCATGTTTGTTGCTGGATTCTATCGCTGGTAATTGTTGTTCAGGAGAGAAGTTTATACAGTTCGCTAATTAAGCCTCTTTATGCTCATTTCCGAACAGATGACGAACTTGTTCGCTTAAAAAGATGATCTGATTTGTAAGCAGTCTACCACATGTTCGATCCTATCGCGATGGCCCCTGTGAAAGTGTAGTTAGTGCCTTGCCGCTTAGTACTCCCAAGGAAAACATTTAAGAGCGTTTATACCCACCCTACCGCATTTCATATAAACTTTCAAGTCGTTATTTTGCGAAATGACTGAACAGATTTTAATGAAACTTCCTACGCATAAGTAGTATACATAGATCTAAAAAGTTACTAAAGAACATTTTCGAAATGTCTTTTAAAAATGAAGATAATTGTAAATTTCTGTTTCTATAGATAATTAAAAATCGGTCTAATTTAGCTGTAACATTATTTTTCGAAAATGTTTTTTAGTAACTTTTTAGAACTATGTATACTGCTTATGCGTAGGAAGTTTCATTAAAATCCGTTCAGTCATTTCGGAAAATAACGACTTGAAAGTTTGTATGAAATGCCGTAGGGTATAAACGCTCTTAACTGTCTTGGAAACAGTCTTGTAGGGTTTGTTGGAGACAGTTCTTTAGCATTATCTAGTGCGGAACATGTCGAGTTTGGATGTACATGGCTATATGAGTAGAGGAAGACCAAAGAAACGATGAATGGACTGTTTGAAGGATGATAGGGCTAAAAAGGAGGTGACTGCGAAGATGACGAGTAATAGCTTCGCGTCATCTCAGAAATCACCACCTTTTTGAAAGAAAAAGGCATGCTGCGCTGACCCCAAATAAATTGGGATAAGGGCAGGAGAATGATGAGTTCTTTTGTCCGGACTCGAAAACGAAAGCGTCAGTTTACCATCGACTTGGAAGATCAAGACACCCTCGGAAGACCCAGTTTCTTGGAAACAAATGTGTCACACCCTCTCTTTAAATACATTACAGTTACCGCACTGGGTGTGCGCTGTAGACATTGCTCAGTATCAACATTACATAAGGTGGCCCGAAGCAAACAGGGCTGAAGTGTCGTGCCCCGATATTTTACCTATAGCAACACCCGGCCAAATATCCGTCAGCTTTTACTTCGTCATAGCTAGAGCTGATTACACCAATGAAACTCGCAATGAGCACACCTAAACAAATTCAAATGCTGCAATATTCCATAGCAATGATGACACTGACTTCTTGAACGCGATTGCGGCAGTGCTAATCACGTTCAGTTTTTGTTAAGTTCGTAATGTCGCGATGAGAAACAGCTTTACTACAGCACAAGTATGCCGTTCTATTCTACGTTTTCAGTAGATTTTAATAGTATGCGGTGGTTTGCATTTTTGAATGTTTTTACCATAATTTTGGTGCCATCGATATAAGTATAATCTAATCAACATTTGCCTTTTTATTCGATTTATACACAAAAAACCCCTAGCTAAAGTTTGACCGGTAATTCCTGCAGAGATCACTAGACCCTCGGGCCTAGCCTAGAGGCCCTATAGAGCCACCAAATTTGCCGTAATTGCTTCGCTTATAACACAAATGCTCCCTCAACACGGGATTGGAAATTAAAATAATTCTAGATGTTAGAACATTAGTACGATGGAATTTCTAAGTCGTCTTCATGACATTCTCGAAATGAAGTGGGATGACCCATTTTTATCCCGAGGTCACATGCATAGCACATTACGCATGCATTATGCGTTGGAAATAAACAATAACGTCATTTTCAAGTTTTTCTGTTGTTAGGGATCTTTCGATTGGTTGATTTGCAATTTTGACGTTCGTAAGCAGATGCAAACTGCATGTGGTAATAGTGCCACTAAGATCACCAGAACATAACACATTTTATTCTCTTTTTTATTTGTTCGTATGTATGGATATTAAGGAAGTTTTCATTTTTTTTTTTTTTTTCAACAACATTAATTTAATAGAACAACTTTATCTTAGGTATACCTCTAATATCTAACGTAAAGTTTCTCAGCTAGATCGGAATTTCAGAAGAAAAAGCATTCTAGTTAATCTTAATAAGATCAAGTCAGGGTAATAAAACCAACTGTGTTTTCCACATTAGTTCAGGGAGATACCACATTTCTGGGTAATGGATATATTTTGACTGTGACCTTACCTCATCTTGCTCATATTAATAAGATACAAATGTAGGTACCTATTCGATGTCGACTCAGGTTATTTTGTCTATTCGTTGTTTTTGCCACTCTATGTCCAAGCGTGTGTTTCATTCATGATAATATATTTTAAATTGGTTCGAAATTATTGCTTGCTGGGGAATTTGTTTCGCCACTTCGTCTTCCCAGCTAAAACACTAGGAAGTGGCAAAAGGCGGGTTTTGGTGGACGGTCACTTGTAATTTTCATGTTCAAAAAGTGCTGAGTCTCCGCCTAATTTGAATAAATGACTATTGATTTTGATTATTATCTGTATTATTGTTCAAGAAGATGTAGACAGATGTTGATATTGGAATAAAGCAGGTTGTATCCCTAAAGCTGTCTTGGTCTGGACGTGCGGTGTCGTAGTACGCTATCCACGTACGAGTTAATCCCCGCATGTTCTATATTCATCTCCGTATATCATGAGTTTCGGTGGAAGACATTAACCTATACTGTGTTCCATTAATAATTTTGACTTCGGAAACGAGTTTCATATCTTGTCTAAAAAGGTTGGTTTGGCGACATTATTGGCGACAAGTCCATACGCACCTATGCCTATGATTCTCAGATAGTTTGATTGTGTAAGTAATTCGCATTGACATGGATGTGGGACTTATGTACCTACACAATTAACGATATGTTAACGAGTTGTCAGCAGCTCGCTATATGCACAGACCGTGTGGCTGTGCGCTAGCATTACCGCCACCATACCGCCTGACCGATCATTATCGATTCCGTGTCATGCACTAATTTTAGAAAAATCTATGTTTTAAATTATAGCTTCGATAGCGACGGGACCAGTTCTATGGCTTTGTATTTATAGACACTTTTTATTATTTAGGACAGTTGAAATATCAAACATTTGCTGTGTATTTTAACGCAAATCGCATGTCTCGTTTATCTTTTGAATTCCATTCGCGCTTCTTCCTGCATATTTTTAAGAGCCGTCAATTTTTAGGAGAATTTCTGGAAATGTGAGCACATTTCAATAAAGTTAATTATGGATGCGTTTACTTGGAAATCAAACAAAGACTTCTAGTACAATCGAAGTGGATTACACGTTTTGGAATGTTCTAATGATTGACGCGTTAAAAACACAGATGAGATTAACAGCGCTATTCGTTCTTGTCCAAATATTAACGTAAAACCCCTTCATTTTTTTTTTGTCTCAATTTTATTTTATTCTATTTGATTATTCACACGGGTTAAACTTAATGTTGGTGTAAACTAAATGTAAAAACTTCTTAGATCTGACGATATAATTAATGAAATTCCACAGACTACGGATCTTCAATGTCTTGTTGTTTAGACGAGATAATAGTAAACGTCCTAATTGCGATCCGTTGACAGCTTGACGTAATCTGTGATGAGTTGATTGATTGATAGTTACAACATCATTTCAGTTAGTGATGTATATGCTGGTGAATTATATAACCACACTTAAACGCGCCCACTGCTGGGAGACAAGCGTCCTCTCTTTGAGGGGGCTTTAATCCACCAAGTGAGTCCAATTAAATAAAAAAATATGTTCGTTAATGTCCCTGTAACCGAACCACATGAAGTCTGCGGGACGCCTTACGTCACTCAGTGGAAACAGGCAAACTTATATCCTCAGTCGGGGACGAGTCAAGTGGACAGGCACCTGAAAAGCAAAAGCTATTAGATACTCGTTCATTCAAGAGCGTGAGATCTTCAAGAAGCCATAATAACATAACGAGTGTTGTATTATTCGCGTAGGTTTCGTTAAACGTGTTCTATATCGTAGCAACGAACCTAGTTGTGGTTTATTGCATGATTATGACTTTCCGTTGTTCCCACGCTTGGCATAAAGTGTGAACTGTGATTCGTTGTAGATCACGGGATACATTTCTACCAACTTTTGGATAAATTTCGCAAAAAAAAAACATATCAAACGTGATTGTGTGAAAAACCATGTGTTTATCGACATCCTCCGCAATACTGAGAATTACAAAGAGTGATTCCGGGAGAACTGAACCGTAAAAATTGTATTAGATAGGACGCTCTGAATTACTATCTCGTCCCCCAAAACTTCGTAGTATTCTTTGACGTTTTCCTTTACATTTTTGGAGTCTAACTTATGATTATACTTCGCTTCACAACTGACATACATTCCCATCACACAATACGTAAATTTGTAGCCAAGATATGTAGATATGTAAAGCCGTGCCTGAAAGAATTTAGAGCAAGAGCATCTGGGAAGAGTGCAGTATAAATCGTGTCCCCATTGAAAGTGCAGAATGTATCATTCAACAGTCCTGGCGACTGGCTCCACGCTAATGGCGCGAGCTTGCACAAATAAATGATGGCGTATTTGAACTAAAATCTTTCACATTTCCAGATGGGACTTTGTCATCGATTTTTAGAATAGCATAAGCTGTGAGCTTTCAATATTCGTCAGCATGGTTACAAAGTATGTATTGAGAAATTTTCTGATTTGCATTCAATGGTGCTTTCCGTTGATGACCATGCTTTGAAATTACCTCGATTTCTTGGTTTTAATCAAGGACCTATTAATCGTGTTAAATGGTTAACCATTGTGTTGGTTAACCCTTATAACGTATGGTGTTAACCAGAATGACAGGGAAAGAGCACCGAGCGCAGGCTAACGCCGTCACTATCTTGCATATGTTTTATGTACTGACGCCAGCAGGTCAGGCTACCCGAAACTGTCAATTTTTTCCAATCAACCTTGAACTGTATTCTTTAATGATAAGGCTGGAAATCTGTTAAAGAAATTTGACAGATTGTTGTAGCTTGTTGTGCTTGGCGTCTGTACAAAAATTAACTCTGCGTGAACCGGTAATTATAGGCTTGTACTACCCTATCATACGGGTTAACCTTTAATTTAAGGTTTTACACCGAACCCTTAAAAATAACTCGGTTAAAACAGTAATACGGGTAAGCTTTTCGGTCCCAGGTTTTGATTGCTTTGCTGGATATAATTGACGTTTCCCAACTGTTTAGGTCTGTTCAGAACAACAAGCATCTCATTTCGTCGGCTGCCTCAAGCTGTCAGATAATCAGCAAGTAAATATTACAAAATTTAAAATCTCCCCGTTCCTAACTGGTGACCTACTTCTCAGGGTACGCTGTACCGTTACTGTCATGTCATTTTAATTGACGTCTACAGCGGGGACCAATGGGACGTTCGACTATCTATACGGTCAGAAGTCAGAACATAGAATTTCCAAAGATATGGACAGTAATGCACACTTTCTAATTTTAATTGCTATTGAATTTAAATAACTAAGTAGTAGTTATACGTAGTGTTGAGAAAACTCTAGAGAGAAATTATTTTTATCTTTGCTGATGTATGTTCTTATAGTTGTCATTATTTGAACCCATCACATACTGTTTGTAGTGGGTAAGTGGTGGTACTTATACGAGAAATGTTCAGTGAGTCTGAATGTTCAACATTTAAATAACAATGGCGTGCGATTCTGCTCCATCGAGGTTTCGATTCGGAAATCATATCTCTATTCAAGAATTTAATGACTTTTTAGGGTTCCGTACCCAAAGGGTCAAACGGGACCCTATTACTGAGACTTCGCTGTCCGTCCGTCTGTCTGTCACCAGGCTGTATCTCATGAACCGAGATAGTTAGCCAGTTGAAATTTCTACAGATTATGTATTACTGTTGCTGCTACAACAACAAATAATAAAAACAGAATAAAATAAATATTTAAGGGGGGCTCCCATACAACGAAGTGATTTTTTTGCTCGTCTTTATAAATAATGGTACAGAACCCTTCGTGCGCGAGTCCGACTCGTACTTGGCCGGTTTTTATCTATTCCTGCTTATTGTACAGCTTCGTCAGATTTAATTAAACTTTAGTTTCAAACTTCAGGGCAACCTGTTTGGTACTTTTATATTGATAAACTCAGTCCTGCTCTATCTGATAATGAGCGAAAACACGGTGAACGCTCCGGGGCACGTTGCTACCGCAGCCGCTAGTCCCATGAACAAAAATAAACCTGAATGAACGAAACGTGGGAATGAAAAAATATGTTTTACATATAAACTTACAGTTACATATCACGGGCAAGCAGAAGAACTACGTATTATGTCATTGTTATTATTTCAACAATGCACCACTACAGGTTTTTCCTTAAGATTTTTACATATTTTGATAATGCCGCTTTTTCCGTAGAATCGTCAGACTTATCTGATAATTTGTGTTGTGTTCGAGGTCGGCCGGTGTTCAACTCAAATTATCGTTATTGTGGAGTTTGATCACGCGAGGCCTGATTCGACGATGTGGTGGCGAGGAAAAGTGCGAACACATCTGTAATAAACTGGGTTTAGCGATCCATCGTGTTCAACCGGCTAAAATCAATAAATCGTTCTCTTGTTCAGCGCCATTATTCGCCCGCTAATAAAGTTCAATCGATACTTCATTTTATATTTATCACTGACTAATGTAACAAGTTCTTAACTTGCAGTATTCTTGGCAAAAGTACATCAACTCTTGTACTTTGTTCTAATGTAAATGTAACACGCGTCCTTTTCGCTAAGTTTCCCTTTTGAACGCGAATCTTCTATATTGACTTAAAAGTAACTTTCTTTGCAGGATCCCAAAATACGTAATGTAGTGCTGATTGGGTCTCAAGGATCTCTGGAGGATAAAACTGTCACCGTGTGTCATGGCGCCGACTTCGTCAATGTAACCTTCATCAATTTCTGCTGCACTAGAAAGGAAATTGCACAGGTGAGCAGTTTCCTAACTAACATAGCAAATACATTAAATCCCACCACTAGGGGGTGGCGGCAGGTGCTGTGCTATTAACACTTCAATCAGCAGATGGGTTTGTATCGCATGTTTCCACGTGGTATTACGTCTATAGCCTTGATGAAATCGTTCGACTGTTTATCGCCATTCATAAGCAGAACTGACTCGAAAGCCTCACTGAAATCCAACTTTGGCGTGTTTTCAATTTATTCAAAGCAGCAAACAGTATTCCGTTAACGCAATATGATGGAAAGTCGTGATGAGCGGTGTTAACACAACATGGGACAATGCCGCTGGAATAACAAATAGGTGCACGTAGTCGAGTTGCTCGTAAAGGTGGCCACACAATAGTGCGGGACTGCGGTTTTCACGTCGTCTGATAGCTGTGCCCAGCGAAGCGGACCAAATCCGTATCGTAGGCGTAGTAACACCGGTGCCGGATGAAAACTTTTTTCTATTGCTTTATGTTCGTCGATGCTGAATGTCTGTTGTGATGCACTCGTATGTTGGCTTGGAATACTTTGCGGTTTTGCACCAATTCCGTGATTGAATTCAATTTCATTAGCTGCGGAAAGCTACAGACAGTTTCATGTGTGACTGTGAGCAACCTTTTTATTCGGATTAAATGGATTGAGTGCGGCTTTGGCTCAATTTACAAGCTACACGTGTTCGAGATTTTATCAAGGCAGTACAAATAGAATAACAATTCACCTAAATGACAAAAATAACCCAAGACCTTTCTCGCTTAATGAGAACTCAAGCGGTAAATGCGTGGTCCATAACCAGATAAAGCCATATTTCAGGTAAAATATTGTATAAAGCAAAAGAAGAAAATATTGCTTATTCTTGCGCCAAATAATGCCGGTTCGTGAAGATATAGTGAACGAAGAATTCTGAGTTAAATATGTGTATGCAACTGAGATGGGCAGCTATCGGGAGATAACGGAAAGACGATAAGAAGGGAAAGATGCGTAAATGTCATTTCGTCGTATATTCTCGAAAGTCTGACAACTAGCCTCACTAGGGGTATCGTATAACCCAGTACTAACTGGGTTGTGGAGGTCAGCTGATGATGATGACGTCCACGTCGCCTGGCTGAGGTGATGAAACGCAAAAGCTGTGTCAGGTCAAGACAATACACATTTATAAGACCATGGAAAAATGGAATGAGAAACTGATAACATATTCATGGTTATTTATACAGGGTAACTCGTCGTATTCCTTGCAGGAAGTTATAGTAGTGTTAAAATGCAACAAATTAAGCCACCATATGTTCTACCGAAATTCAGAGGTTTTTGAGTTAATTCGCTTTTTAGTTTTTTTTAATGAAAAATCTCAGATCAAATCATTTGAAGCCAATTTTAAAAATGATTTACGGTGCGATTGTACTGAAATTTAAACTATTTCATATTTGATGCCGTAGCAGACCTTTGTTAATAATTAAAAGTTCCAAAATGTCTACAACTTTGGCAAAGATCACTAATTAACAGTGATCGAAGTAGGTAGATTGAATTGGGGCATTGATCCGAAACGTATATAATAGGTCTTTACCTATGAAATTGCCGTATTGCAGTACAGACTTTTTCAAACAAAAAAAAGTTTTGATTGGTTATGAGTTCTAAATTCAAATTAATTTTGTTTTAAAAATATGACATTCTATTTACAAAATCAGTCTTTTGTTTATTGATTAGCGTTGTATTTTCATTACATTTCAACATTTTTCCTCATAATGGATACTTTGAAATTTCGTGTAATTATGGAATATGAGTTCCGTCGTGGCACCAACGCGGCACAAACGACCTGTAACATCAACGACGTTTACGGAGAGAACTGTACAAACGAACGCACAACCCGTTATTGGTTTGCTCGGTTCCGTTCTGGGAATTTTGACTTGAAAAATGAACCTCGTGGTCGTCCGGAAACTTTGGTCAACAATGATGAAATTAAAGGTGATTGTTGAAGCTGATGAAACTCAATCTACAGCTGAGCTGGCAGCAGCTTTTGATGTTAACATTAAAACAATATTGGTCCATTTGCGACAGATTGGCAAGATAAAAAAGCTTGATAGATGGGTGCCCCACGAACTTAACGATCGCCAGCGCAACGTACGCGTCGAGACTTGCCTTGCGCTGCTTAACAGGCACAGAAATGAAGGAATTTTGAACCGAATTGTTACGTGCGACGAAAAATGGATTCTTTTTGACAATCGAAAGCGCTCAGCAAGTTGGTTAGATTCTGGTTCGGTACCAAAGCAATGTGCAAAACGAAAAACGACCCCTAGAAAGGTGATGGTCACAGTTTGGTGGTCTAGTGCTGGTGTGATTCATCATAGCTTTTTACAAAACGGCGAGAGCATTACTGCAGATGTGTACATTGAAGAACTGACCACAATGATGGCGAAACTCGCACGTCTGCAACCAGCTTTGGTCAATCGGTCGTCTCCACTGCTACTACACGACAACGCGCGGCCCCATACTGCACAACAGACCGTCTCTAAGCTGCATGAGTTGGGTTTGGAAGCTCTCCCTCATCCGCCATACTCACCAGATCTTGCGCCTTCCGACTATTACTTTTTCCAAAATTTGGGCAACTTTTTAGCGGGAAAAAAATTCAATTCCCGAGAGGCAGTACAAAACGCCTTTGAAGAGTTTGTTGTCTCCCGTCCAGCTGATTTTTTCAAGAAGGGCATCCATAAACTGCCACAGCGTTGGCAAAGATGCATTGATTGCAGGGGTGATTACTTTGAATAAAAGAAATAAATAAGTTCGAAAAAAAAATACTTTAACTTTTTTCAAACAAAACGGCAATTTCATAGGTAAAGACCTAATATTAATGTGGACATTTCTCCGGAATTGGTTGCTTATTAAAAAAAAACTTTGAAATTTAAGACGCTGTACCTCGTCAAAACAGGCAACTTTGAACAGTTTTTTAGCCAAATGTATACATTTTAGAGCAACAAAAAAAATATATGTTACTCTTGACCATATTTATGAGGGAACCTTCGGGCCCAAAACACGTTTTTGGAAAAAAATCCCGATAAAAAAAACCGAGAAGTTCTGATTTTCAAGCAGGTGTAACTGTATTACTGCTCAATAAATCTTGACAAAATTAATAACAGTGATGTAATATAAAATAAGAAAGGGAACTGTCGGTTTTTTTTTTCGTTTTATTTACTATATTTGTAAGGATTCATGTTTTTTATGATAAATTATTCGAACAAGTCGGACAAAACATCACGCCATTCGCGGCGTCTTGTCGCATCTCTTTTATTTCTACGCAGAGCGACAGTGACCGCTGAGGCGCGCTGCGGACGTATGTCACTTTTTTCCGCTCGCCGCTCAAATTTTTTCAATTAAATTTCGATCTGTTTGTTGTTGAAAGCTGTTTATTATATTTTATTTTATGATTAGTTTTTCGTTCGTGTAAATTTTTGTTCGATTTTAGTCATAAAATGTGTAAATAAAAAATCAGTGAACATCAGTGGCGAAGAGTCAAAATTGTGGGTGGGGAACCTCAGTGGCGAAGGGTCAAAGTTCTGCAAAGGGAATCCGAAAAATTAAATAATGTAATTTTGTTTATTCGTCATTCCCGTTTTCAGCGATCCCGAAAAACCAAGAAAATGACTCCCATGACGAAAAAACTGAAAATTTCATCCGCGCCATCTTGTAGTTTTTTTTTTACCAAATCTTCGTTATCAGCGACCCTTAAAGCTACAAAAATAACACCAATGATAAAAATATCGAAAAATTTCGTAAGCGCCAACTTCATCTATTTTGTAAATTATCAAGAATAAAATGTAGAGGAACCATAAACAATATAAAAGTGATTTATCTTATGTAAATAAGTCAACTAAAAAGCGCGAGAGATACCATATATGAAATCGTCTCATATTAGAAGACAACATTTTGAAGAATTGTGTCGTGTAGAATTTATATATTTAGATTTTGCTAAAATCATCAAAAGAAATAAAATTTATTTAGACTTAGATTGTTTTAAATTAGTGTATTCTTACTGTTCGATCACCTCTTCATGCATATCTCCATCCGCCCCGTCCGTATGTCCACCCTTTCATTCGTCTATCCACGCACCCGTCTGTCCAGTAACCTAGCAGAAAGGGGGGGGGGGGGCAGAGGAGGGCCTCACAACTTCAAGAACAAAATACAAACATTAAGAAAAATAATAATGTGTAGCTAGCACAGCTGTCTTTTTCGGGGATTCCCTCACAAACACTAGCTCAGCTCTATGTATAATTCGGAAAAACTTTTAGTTATATCAAGACTGCGAAGACACTTAAAAGCCATTAATGATACAGTTTCTGAGTGGCTATCTTTAAACCTTTTAAAGTTTATTGTAGATTGGGTGATAGTCTGAGCTAAGTCACCCAGTGCTAGGCAAGACCACAGGGGGACCCTGTGGTTTTGCCTAGCCCTCTTACTAACCCTCTTACCATGCTACTGAGGGGTTCAGGTCTGGGCTTTCGGTTGAGGAGAGGTGGTCATACCTTGCCTTCCAACCATGTAAATGATTGATATGAAACTCTTTGCCCCCAACAATTTGCAACTGATGAAGCTACTGATGGTTACAGAAACTTGTTGAAAAATGCGCAGTCATGCATGTGAAGCGAGATTATGGAATCCATGGGATTCCAGAATCTCCGATCCGATTCCTCTTCTCAACAGAAACCTACAAGTATTTGGGAATGTCAGAAGCATTAGGCATCAATACTGCTGACATGAAACAATCGTTGAGGGAACGCTCCTTTGGCCGCCTGAATAAGATGCTAAGCAGTCTTTTGTCAGGCGGAAACAAGTTTCGTGATAGGAAGGTCCGCGTACTGCTAACTGGCTTAGAAACCTCGACCAACATCTGAGGAGTCTATCGTTTCGCAGCTGGATCAAGGGCTTGATTCAGAGGGCACTAAATCTGGACAAGGCGCGTATTGTTAGGAGGTTCCTCTTTGAAAAACCCTGACCATCGGTAGTTCGGGCACGGTTCCCGATGCCGGTATGCTACTATTTTTAAATGTTTTATTTATAAATATGTATTTTCTTACATACTGTTACAAGCTGGGTATATGATAAATTATCACACTACCAATTAAACACTAAAAATCTTTATTTAACACTAAACAACACTTATAACTCAATCACAAATACACAACTGATCACTAATCACTTATATATCGCATTAGTAGTTCACTTAGATCACTTCGTTCCGTAGCCAAAATCAGACTAACTCACTCGCGAGAAATCGCTATGCCCCCGTAGAGGGGCGAGGCTGGCGGGATGTGGGTTCTACCCTTGCCCCGCGGTATCATCACATGTGTCCGTAAATACGGGCATTTTTTTTTTTTATGAATAGCATCTCGTATTTCAACCTAGGAGGTTGTCGTCTGCTTAACCGGACTATCCTGTGGGTGCCTTAAGAGTAAGGCCTCCAGCCAGGGCATAAAAACTTACAAACTAAGCGACTACACGCTAAGGGTACCCCCTGTGGGGTACGAGCCTCGGCTCAGGGCGTCGCTGGGGGAGGACTGCATGGGGACAGGCTGGATCTTCATGATATCATTATTTAGGGGCTGATTTAAAACTACTGGCACAGCATCGCGGGCTGGCTCGAGCGAGGGTCGGGGAGGGCATGGATCGGGACGTCGCGACGGACTTCGACGGCGAGGTCGGAAAGACGGCGGTTTGTGTCTGAACTTTTTGAGAGTGCTAGTCTCTTTGCTACTCTCCTGGAGGAGGGTGATAGCATCATCGGGAGTGACGAGGGTATGCCGAGGACGGCGTACTGTACTAATGCGCGAGGGTTCGTAACGGGCGGCCGCTGCGATCAGGGGATTACGGTGTTTAATGGCGCTATCGAAGAAACGCTTCGAAAGACGTTTCATAAACTGAAGGACAAAGTAAATACGGGCACCTCATTTGGTTGCTTGTATAGGCTCGGAGGGGGCGAGCGCGTGTAAAGTGCGCGACTCGCCAGTGTGTAATTGTCATTTTGTCCGGTAGGAGTCGCCAGCGGCGCTGGGCACTGCGCGCTTAGCTACGGTGAAACGTTACCGTAGCGAGCGCCGCTTTCTTTACGCCACCTCGGCCGTCTGTCACCACTAGGTGAGACCTCCGGTAGCCCGGAGGAGGCCCAGCGGATGACCACCTGCGACGGAGGTGACTTTGTTGGCGCATCCTACCGCTAAGGATGCTGGCCCCCGTCTGCAGACGCTCTCAGAGCTAGCCAATCGCGCTCCAGACTAGGGGCCGTAGTGTTTGAATTTGAGCGGCAATGTACTGTGTAACGCCGCCCATGTAAGCGAACGAATAGCTGGCCTGCGCCGCTCCTTCGTCGCGTGAGTTAGAATGCATGACTAACTCACTTCCGCACCCGTCGCCTATTTATATGGCCGACTCATGTTCGAGAAACTTCCACAACTTCCGTGAATCTCTAGGTAGTTCCTTAGGGGAAACCCATCCTTCGAGAAAGTTCTACAACCTTCTTGAACCTTCCAGATAGCTTTATAGTGGAACCAATCCTTCTAGAAAGTTCTAGAAAGGTCCAGAACTTTCTCAAAGTTTCTAGGCATTTCCATTGTGAAACATTCTAGGATTATTCTCGAATCTTCTAGACATACTGGATCATTCTAGACTCGAACGTAATCCTAGAATGTTCTCGTAAAGCAGGCAACGTAACACTGCCCCTCCTTAGACATGCTCGTTCCGAGCATCGTTAGTCCCGTAGTATCGCGCTAATCGATCTACATGTACGATCTTAGGCGCACCTCGTGGACCCTTCTGTATTCGGTAGGTGACATCGTTGACCCTGGACAATCCTGGTCACGACTCGGTATGGTCCATCCCATTTTGCTTGCAATTTCGGAGACTTCCCTTTGCTACGCACTGGGTTATGCAACCACACCAGTGAATTCTCGTCGAAACCTCTCCTGTTCGTCTTCTGATCATAACGGGTCTTCATCTTCTCAGACATCTGTTGGCCGGATTGTCTGATATGCTCATAGACATCGTTCAACTTGTTACGCAAGTCATTTGCATAATCTGTAACACTGTGTGGTGCATCGTGGGCAGTTCCATTGATTTAATCTGCGGGCAACCGTAATTCCCTTCCAAAGTTCGCGAAGGCTGGTGTCACAGTCGTACTTTCGTGGACTGCACTACGGTAGGACAGAAGAAACGGCTGTGTGTGCTTGTCCCAATCCTTTTGCCTGCTTGCTACGACTTTTGCCAGATTTCTCTACAACGTTTGGTTAAAGCGTCCTACCATTCCATCAGATTGTGGGTGGTAAGAAGTGGTTCTTGTTTTGTGGGTACCCATCATTCGGCAAGTCTCCTGAAATACTTGTGATTCAAAATTCCTTCCTTGATCACTGTGAATTTCTAAGGGTACTCCAAACTTCCTGAACCAATTTATCTGCAACAGTTGTAGCTTCTTGGTTAGGAATGGCGAACACTTCTGGCCACTTTGTGAAATAATCCATGACAACCATTAAGTACTTGTTCCCACTTTCACTCTCTGAGAATGGCTCACCATTAATGCACCTCTGCCGCGTGTTTGGGGTCTTTTCACAGCCGCACAAGTGATACATTTACGACAACAGTCCTCCACATCTTCTCGACAGTGGATCCAGTAAAATCGCTCTCGGATCTTCATTAGAGTCCTTTTTACCCCCATATGTCCTCCTGAACATACATCATGGTAGAGCCGTAGAAAATCCGGTACTTTGGCTTTAGGGACAACCATTTGTAGATGACACCTGTCCCCTCGAGCGTTTTCCCATTTACGGCACAAGACTCCATCCTGGATAACCAAGCTGTTCCATTGGGCCCAATAACTCTTCGTGATGGAACTCATCGCTGCACAACGCTCCACTTGGGTTTAGGAGCACCAGCTTTGATCTACTTGAAGGTCGGTTTGATCTCTGAGTCATTTTGCTGAGCCTGCTGTAGGGTTTCCTTCCATTCATCACTGAGATTCGTTCTAAGCACCCTCACGGTTGCTACCTCCTTAGTCTCTTGCCTGGCACAGTGCTTAAAATCTTCAGGACAAGGTCTTCTTGACAAGGCGTCTGCGTTACCGTGAGTTCTCCCAGTGCGATGTTCAGTTATGCAATCGAACTCTTGCAGTAGTTCAATCCACCATCATCACAATCCATGTCGCCACTTGTCCCTCCGGATTTTTGAACTGTAATAGCCACTTCAATGCAGCATGGTCAGTTCGCAGCTGGATCTTTCGTCCCAGCAATACACTCTTTTGCAAAAAAAAAAAACGGGCACCTAAGGAAATTACGTTCTAAGGACGATTTGAGTTATCATCGTTCTCTTGCCATGAAATTTAATTATTTGACGTACTCTGTATACTTATAATCGTGTAAATTAATACGCGTGAAGTGAACTTCGGCAATATTTTTTTTAAAAAGTCGGACTATTCTTTTTAACCGATGTACACGGCCAAACAATAAGGAGTGGATAAAGACAAGAATATTTTTTTAATTTTTTGATTAAATAAAGTTACAAATGTAAAAACCTAATAACGAGTGTGACCTCCTCTTGCCAAAATCACAACTTGAATCCTTCTGGGTATGCTTTCCACGATGTTTTTAATAACGTTTTGAGGAATACGTTCCCACTCTTCTGCAATGACTCGTTTTAGCTCCCTGATGTTTTGTGGAGCAGGTTGCACTCATGTTACCCGTCTCTTTAGAACATCCCAGACATGCTCAATTGGATTGAGGTCAGGAGTTCGATCTGACCAATCTAAACGACGGATCCCAACTTCTTGCATGTACGCTTCCACGTCGCCAGAACGGTGTGGGCGAGCATTGTCGTCCATAAAAATGGAATCTTCCCCAAGTACAGTCAATGCAGATTGTGCATATGGAATAAGGAATTCCATTATGTACCGGTGTGCTTTTAATGTTCCATTTTCTATGAAAACTAACTCCGTACGCTGCGTCGAATTAATTGTTGCCCAAAACAAAACGGAGCTTCAGCCATAAGGAGTGATTTCTTCGAAACACACTTCCGCATAGCGTTCCCGTGGTCTTCGTAGCACTCGTCGGCGTCGGTGCTCTCCGCACAAAGAGATTCTAGCTTCATCAGAAAACAATACTTTATTCCAGTCCTCCAGAGTCCATGAAGCACAGTTTGGAGTAAACTAAAGTCGAGCAATACGGTGCTCACGGAGTAAATTAGGTTACTCCTGATATTGGCAGCCAAAGCCCCCTCCTGAACGTCCACAAGCTAACTTCTACTCCTCTTCTTCAAGGCTCTTCATCAGGTCCACACTTGATGCTTTACGATTCCGCAACACCTGACTCACCAAAAAGCGGTCTCTTGGTTCTGTGCATCGTTTTCTTCCCGAACCAGATCTTCTTTTGACCGAAGCGGTCTCTTGATACCGTTGCCAAGTCCTCTGGACAGTTGAACGACTCACATTTAGCCGTTGAGACACGTAAGTTTGCGAACGACCTTCTTCAAGTAGGGCTATAATTTTACCGGCCCTTATCGCTTTTAACTCATATCAAAAACTGGTATTTAATGTAAAAACAAAAATTAAATTGTTTAATTTGCGGAAAATTTCCAAAGAGTTTTAAAATTTTAGTAATCAGTAAAAATATCATTTCAGCAATTCGCGCCATTAGTTAAGCAATTTTACAATAATCAATATTTTTCTTTTGCTCATTTCAAAATTTAAATTTGGAACGTAAAGAATCATGCCAGGATGCTTCAAATGACATGCCAACACATTGTCAAATGAATAAAACCTCTTTCTTGTTCTTCTTCATTGAAATAGAGAAAAAAATCTATGGTGCCCGTTTCTTTTTGCAAAGGGTTTATTTACTGAAATGCTGCAATGTCTTTACAACGGCAGTAGCCCGTCGAGTAACGCAATGATTTCTTTCCGGTTTGGTTTGTTTAAAAATAGGTTTTTGCACAGAAGTTTCTTTAATTCCTAAAATGCGACGTCGCAGCTCTTGTCCCAACAGAATTGTTGCTTTTCCTCAGTGAGTTTGTGTTGAGGTTTCGCAATGTCAGCAAAATTCTTTGCGAACCGTCGGTAGTAGGTTCTTTAAATATATATTTATATATTATACTTATATCTTATATATAAAATTCTCGTGTCACAGTGTTAGTTACCATACTCTTCTGAAACGGCTGAACCGATTTGTATGAAATTGTGTACATATCGGGTAGGTCTGAGAATCGTCCAAAATCTATTTTATTTTTACACATAAAAAAAGTCCACGCGAACGATGTCGCGCACAGTTAGTTATTATATTATAAATGCGAAAGTTATTATATTAAAAATTTGTTTGTTACCTCTTCACGCCTAAACTAATGAAGTGATCATCCTCAAATTCTGCATGTACGTTGTAAGGTGTACACAAACGGCCATAGGATACCTTTCATTCCGACAAAAAGTACTGATCCGAAGGAAAACAACAATAACTTTCTTATCACAATAGATGGCGACACTTGCTATTGTCAAATTCTAAATTTAATCGAACAATAAATTTTAAATTTACTTCTTTATTAAAAAATAAAACTGCACGCGTAGCAAGACCACTGTAGAAACGAGTTTTGTCTACGGAATAATCGACATAATGACAGATAGACAATGACAATTTGGCACTTTGTCGATTTTTCCGTCGACATAGCCCGTTTCTACGGCGGTCATGCTACGCGTGCAGTTTTTGGAGCATAGTCTGTAGTTCCAGGGCTGTGTGGGCAAAAAGGACCATGTCGTCGGCAAGTCGGAGATTCGTCAACCTCTTACTGCCGACTTTAATGCCCTTGGTTGTCCATGAGGCTGCTTTGAATTATTTATTATTCGTTTGACGAATCTATTCGATAATATTTCGATAACCTTTTCTATAAAATAACAATCCAAACAATCCAAAATAACAATCAACCTATAATTTATTAGGAAAAAATAAGAAAACAAAAATATAAACATATTAAAAAAAATGCGATATTGAAATGTAGGTACATACATTATATTAAAAAAATAAGATAAAAAAGAATTGCGTGTATTGAGGTTCGAACCTAGAGATCACCGCGGAAGCAATGTGCGAAGTAGGCTAGCGGCGCGCTGGGCTATTCGTACTTTTATATTGAGTTTTGAAATTAAGCTTCTATACATTTATTGACGTCGCACATCGACGTGATTCAAGCGGGGCACCCCGCAGTAGGCGGGACTAAAGGGACTACTCGACCCCCCTCTTCATCTGCTTCACCCCCTCAAAAGCATGAAAGTCGCCTAGAAGAGCGCCTTAAGTGCAACAATTTATGAAAAGTTGTGGCCATAAAAAGGATAAAAAAATAATAATATTAATGCTTCGATCGGAATTCGATTGTTTTTATTATTTAACAAATTAATAATAAATATTAAATTAATTTAGTTTTGATACCTTCCTTTAAATTTTGAATTGAGTAGTAATAATATTACTACCAACATTAACAATCTATGATTGAATCTGGAAATACCGGAATTACTTTTCGGCTTATCCATGTTATTTCTGTGTGCAATTATGATACAAGTACCATACCAATTAATCTACCTACTCAGATCACTGCTAATTAAACATAATTCTGTATATTCATAATGTCTGAATTTTCAATTTTTAATATTAGGCTGTTCAGCGGCTTCATACAACCTTATGAGATGAACGCCTTCCTGCACTAAATCAAAATCGATTTTCACAAGGTAGTCCATGACTTAGGATTAAGTATCGTACCTTTTTAGATAGCTAATAGGACAATGATATTTTCTTAGTAATTTGCACATCACGCGTAGTATAATTTTCTAGCAATAGACAACATTTTAAAATGGGATAAAAAAAGAACTAAAAATCGAATAAACTCAAAAACCTTTGAATTTCGGTACATTTGGTGGCTTAATTTGTTGCATTTTAACCCTACTATGACACCCTGCAAGGAATTCGTCGAGTTACCAGTAACCCTGTATATGAGACGTTGGAACCATAGAATTTGTTTATTATAATCTTGTATGCTCCAGGCAATGCTAATGTTGGTATTCAGTAATAAACATAGACTGCGCTAGTCATTTAGTCTCAGCGAGTAATTATGTAACTACACTGTAACTGATACGTAAATACCTCTCTTACCTAGTAAATACCTCAGCTAGTCAGTTATGGAACCCATTATTAATAGCTATATGCACAAGATGTACTGCACTTAACAATAACGAAATGGCTTTAACACTGGCAATGGAAATATAGAATCCAGTTTACAATTCTTCAGAAATTGTGCCAGTAGCAACGGCCTCTTTCTTTTCTATCTCATCACAATACTCGACAATGATTAAACTGAAATGTTTTATTTTAGTAAAACGAGGTCGAACACAATCACGGCCCGTCATATTAAATGTTAGTTTTTATTATTCAGGGATATTATTTGGAAAAAAGTGATGTCTGTCGTTTGTGGTGGCAGTGATAAACGTGCACCTGTGTTTAGTTAGAGTAGTCAATTAGATATTTTTTAGTATTAACATCATCATTCTCTTGCCCTTATCCCAATTTATTTGGGGTCGGCGCAGCATATCTTCTCTCTTGCCATATCATCCTTCACGTTTCTTTGGTCTTCTTCTACTCTTATAACCATCCAAATTCATACTCAAAACTTTCCTCACGACATTTTCCTCATTCCTCCGCATCACATGCGCTTACGAAGCCGACCGATTAAATAATTTTAAATTGACTGCGTGGTTGGTCTTGTGGTCACAAAAACTGCTTGGTGAAAGTGTTATTAGGTTTTTAATTAGCAATTTTTCAGTAGTAACCACGGAGTTTGGATTTGTATGATGGCAATAGGCTCGACTCTATTTTTTGAAATTTCTCCTGTATCGTGGGTGCGTTTAGAAACATTTGAACTCACATACACAAACAGCCAGACCCGGAACATCTATCAGTAGGCAATACAAACATTTGTTCCGTGCGGAGATCGGACCCGCCACACGCAGCGCAGCAGTCGATCTCTCAACCACTGCGTCAACCGTGCCGTCAAATTATTACATGGGACTTAAACATAACTGGCGAAATGTGGGTGTACTATTAGGTACACTTCTGCCTATCCTTTCAGGGATGACAAGCGTGATGGAACAAATGGTCGGAATCGACTCAAACACACATGGATAGCATTTGTTACATGAATTCTTAGCATGCTTCAGGTAACAGGTTATTTGTTAGTAATACGGAGCTTTAGTATGCGCACCGAGACAAGTGCTTACGTTTTATGTGTGCACTGTGCAGTGCAATATAACGTAATGAAGTTGACAACCCTAACGCCCACGTTTGATTTCACAAAAAGCAACTCGTTTACAGTCTATAAACTGTGGTATAGTGACAGTGGTGGATTTACCAGCAGCCTGAGTAGGCTGGAGCCTGGGGCGGCAAAGATGTTCCAGAAATGTATGGAGCTTGGGCTAGCACTATGTACACTATATGTGAATATTGCTAAATAATACAGTAACCGTTTTTTATTATCAATTTTCTTTAATTTCACTTCGTTTTTATGTTCATTCAAATTAACTTGGTCAAAGAGAGCAACACAACATAAAAATTAAATATGGTGGAACAGATCAGCACGTGATCAGCGGGCGAAAAATGTCACAACACACACACAACTGCACACAACTGCTGTCACATAACTGCTTTAGTAAACAAAACAACTGGAATTTCGAAAATCTCGGGTTTTGGTTTGTTTTGTTAGGTTTGGTTTAACAAAACTCAACGCAAAGAAAGACTCAATTCAATTCAATTTTTTAAGGTTAGGGCTCCATCGAAAAGAAAGACTCAAAGATGGCACTTCTTAAATCTGTCAAAGTCGTCAAACGTCAAACAACTGTCATGGCTGCCCTAAAAATAGGGTTAACGTAGTAAAAAAACTTTTCAAATGATAATTATTCTAGGACTTATTTTTTAGTATTTTTATGTTATTCCTCTATTTTTTTCCTATTTATCTATGTAGTGTACATAGTGGTAGCCCAAAATCAAACATCTCCTTTAGGGACCGAAATTCATTTTATTTTTGCCACCTCCTAGAAATCAAAAAGATTTCTGCATGGCGGTTTTCTGATATTTGTACATGATTGAGCTTTGATTAGCTCAAAAATGAACCCAAAAATTATTTAACGTGAAATTTCAACGAAATTGTTGGATTGTAAAAATAATCTAAGACATGAAAATTGTAGACGCAAGGGCGGCAAAAACTTTACAACCTATAACTTGAAAATTTGTAAATCCGCCTCTGTATAGTGATGGGATAGACGACAAGAATACGCGTAGTGATAAAGTCAGATCCCACGATATGGTTAAAGATCTGCCGGGGTCAAGGCTTCTGGCAAATAAGCGCTCTCTCTCTCTCTCTTATTTATTTATAATTTTCTTTTTTTGAAAACCATTGTGTCTGCTTAAATTCTGCCTGCTTAAGTCATCGTGACGTCTCCTAAATTGGGTTAATCCGTTAATGTGAGCTTTTGAGCCGTTAATTAATAGGACACTGGGCTGTACATTTATTATTAAACATAATTTTGAAGAGGTATGTAGCTGCAGCTGTAGCTATCCCGGAATTTCACCAGGGATTATAGGGTTAGGTGTTTGAGCGAATGCAGGCGATAATGAGCGTTATGTGGATAGGCGGAAACATGGTTTTGCGGTACACTAATGACTGACTTTATTAACTTTTAAAACTAATGAATACTTTTACACGAACGAATAAATGATGACGAGTGCCACTGTTGTCTGTATGATTGATGAATTGAATGAGGTACAGAGTTGGTAAGGCAAATTATTATAGTATAAACCACGTTAAGGGTTTTTTTCTGAAATACTGACAAAACGAAATAACAAAAAAACAGCGTTTTTTTTAATAATTAACTAGGTACCGTAATTTAAATTGATTATTTATGTCTTTTGTGACAACCTCCTGAATTTTGACGAGGATGAAAAACAACACCTTATTTACCCTGTGTGTAAATATGACTTGTTGAATGTTTTGACAAAATAATTAAAATTGTCCCTTAGTTTAAAAGCACTTAGGTGACTCCGACAATTTTGATGCCATGTTTATTTGCTGTCATAGTTACTTACGTTTTATCGTGAGACGCGTTTCATGCGGTACCCTACGACAGCTTTTATATTTATGACTACCTTACTTAATGTAGCGTCCCAAGAAGATGTAACATTCCCCTTTTCCAATTGATGATATTTTATTCCGTAACGCAACATCTAATGTTCTCGAATTAATCGGTAATGGTTTCTTTATCTCACGATAACGACTCGAGTTATTTACTGTGCTGTACTGATGTCTTGAGTAATTAATTACCGATTCCTTGCAAGATTAAAGTTTCAGGCGACTTTTACGTCGGAGTTAGGTTTAAACTTTCTTTGATCTGGAAATGGTTGATAGCAGCTGTTTTTATTGTTGGCAGCTTTGGACGGAGGGGTTGTTTGCGCTGGCGTACAACCTGAATCAGCTCAACAACCCAACAATCAAGTTCCTCGAGAAGTTACACACCAAGATCGCCCTCAAAGCAGACAAGTCGGGGAAAATTCTCGTCAAAAAGTAAGTCTCCACGTCTTTCCACGTTATCTAACATATTTATAGTTTTTTAACGTTCAGTGATAAGAACTGTTTTATTTTAAAACTTGCCATGGTTTATTTTATCTTTCTCCGGCATTTAATGGTTTGTAACGGGTCAATAAATACCATTAAAACTTTCAGAGTGAAGGATTAAGAACAATAGGAAGTTTAATGAGATTGAGATGTATAGTATAAGAGCTCGTGTACTATTTGTTGACCTCATTCCAAGAGACCCCTCTGGCGCTAGTGAGCGTCTGTATTACATGAGCAAAAATATATTTAGTAAAATGATAAGGATGCTGCGTTATTAGACCTAGATGAACAGTTAGCAATATGCTAACCCTTTGACTTTTACGAGTGCGCGAAGATAAACAGCTGATTTAATGTATTTATGTCGTGCTCAAGACGGACTTGCTATAAATCGTACAGTTACTATAAAATAATCGCTTCTTAAAATACGGTGTTGTTAATCATGACTGATGTTAATGGACACAGTGATGAATATGATTAGCTATTTGCTTCGCGTAAATTTTAATGTTACGATTGTTCAGTAGTAGCTATTTTTCCTTGAGGAGTATTTTTAGTTCGATGCAATTGAGACTCCGTATAATGGGTGTAAAAGTACCCTTAATGAAGCCAAAATGCAGTTGTACTCCCCGTCATTGCGAAATATATATTTTTTGTTCTAGATTCTACCTGGGAACCTTTTATTTAATTGAATTCATTTCTCCATAGTTTGTTAATACACTTAAAAACAAAGTTAGTAATTAAATAATCATAGACAGAAACACTTTACAATATGACTAAAAACATAAAAATAACAAATTGATAAAAATTAAAATTCGTACAAGAATTTCTTATGTCAAATAAAATGTCCATTATGAAATTTAAAAATTAAAAGAAAATAAGGTAAATTAAATAGTTTTAGATCTACATTATAAATTAATTTAAAATGAGGCAGCCACGGAAAAACAAAAGTGAAGCGCACCGCGCGTTATTCTATTATTTTAGCTACGGAGATATTGCGGGTTAAAGTTCCAATTTTAATACCAGTTTTTAATCTTATTACTTTATTTTTGGTCTTGTACACAAAACCGCGACGTCGCTTCGTAAAAATCTACGCGCTCAAACAGTTACAGTTTCTTCTGCGCTGCGAATTCGCATCGCGCCAATTCGCAGTTTTGTGTACAGCCCTTTAATACGTTTACGACCCCTGCACTATTCAATGCATCTATCACCACAACATTTTGAGTGCGTTACAGTGAGTCCTGCTGTGTAACTTGATTTTTCAGCCCAAAAGAAAAATGGATTCTCAGAAAGATTTTTTGCGTAGAGTTACTTAGTTTGATTTACTTACAGAATGCTTGGTTGCGGTTTCGTGAAGGTTCCGTTTACACCTTGTATAACCTTTTGAACGCCAGAGCATAAACGCACGCGCGTGCCCTCCACGCCAAGCCACAAATTCACTGCAAATAATTTCAAATAAAAAAAAAAAGGTTTTCAAAAGTATTATTAACTTATTTCTTGCTATGACATTTAAAATTTAAGATATTTAGATAACATTTTAAAGATATATAAATAAACACACACAAAAGTAATTAATTAAATTGCTTATTTCGTGTTATAGTGCACCACATTTTTGTCACATATCTGTGTCGTTAGCGTACAGGCACGCGCAATCTTGTCACGTATATGCGACAATGGCGTTCAAAAGGTTAAACTTTTTGTAGATCCGTTCGTTTGCAATTCTCTCTTTGTTTTAGTTCGATTTACTTGTTTCTTGCTGTCAGGTAATTTTAGTGATAGTAGAGCGCTATCTGTCATTGTCATCTCACCACACGAGAGGTTCATTGGACTGTGTGGAGTACAGACCTTCGTCAATCTATAGTTGACACCCGGTGACAAACTTATCGGATGTTAATATATTTACCCGAAACTCAGTTACGTGTTTCACAGATCTTAACTTCAGTTTACGATGTTTACGTCCAACGGAGACTGGAGTTAGGCCCGGCCTCCACCAAAGCGGAGACGAGCGGAGCGGAGAGAAGATGTGCAAGATTCGGCCAATCACAAGAGAAATGGCGGACGCTATGTAGAATTCAACCAATTTGATTGGTCGTTTTCGCCACGTCTCCTCTCCGCTCCGCTCTTCTCCGCTTTGGTGGAGTCCGGGCCTTAAGGGAAATACATGAGCGAGTTTCTTCGTTACTTACTCTTGTACTACGTGTCTATGAGATTCGAAAATAGTCGTGTAGTTTTCTATAAATAGTCGAAAATGCAATTAGTCAAAAAACACTTTTCCTGTTAACAGCGATGTCGACGAATATTTTGACGACCTGTAATTTTGACACTTGTACATATTTTATATTTATTTGTAGTTTATAAATAATGCACATAGGTAATATAATAAAAAACGCAAATTAAAAAAAAATGCGAATTACGTTTTAGTGGTCACTTATGAATGTGGTTTTCTTGAACATTTTTTTGTCCAGTTATCTGTGAAAAAGTATCAGTTACCAATGACGAAATAAATGTTACTCTTAACATTCGGTATTTTCGAAATAATTAAAGAAAATAAAAAAATAAAAAAAACTTGTATTAAGTATGCATTTCATCGCCAACAATGAACAAATAAACAGGCCTTTTATTTATGCACACAGGTCACACTTTACGCGATTTTTTTTAAGATTTCTACGCCGCACCTCGGAAATAAAAATGTTCTAGAAAACCATACGCATAAATGACCACTAAAACTTAATGACTGCTAAGGGAGATGTGTGGTGTTTCGCGAATGGAAAGAATAAGGAATGAGTACATTAGAGGAAGTCTGAAAGTGGCGCCGGTGACTGAAAAGATGTGTGGAAATCGGTTGTCGTGGTATGGGCATGTGATGCGTAGGAATGAGCAAAATGTCGTGAGGAAAGTTTTAAGTATGAATGTGGATGGGTATAAGGGTAGAGGAAGACCAAAGAAACGATGGCTGGACTGTGTGAAGGATGATATGGCAAGAAAGGAGGTGTCTCATGAGATGCCAAGTAATAGCGAAGTATGGAAGAAGAAGACATGCTGCGCGGACTCCAAATAAATTGGGAAAGGGCAAGAGAATAATGTAGTGACTAAAACTTAATTCGCAAATGAGTATTCTTCGTTCCTTGAAGTGGTTTTTGACTTGCACTCGGCTATTTATGGAAAACTACACGACTATTTTCGAATCTCATAGACACGTAGTACAAGAGTAAGAAACGAAGAAAACTCGCTCACGTATTTCCCTAACTCCAGACTCCGTTGGACGTAAACATCGTAAACTGAAGTTAAGATCTATGGAACACGTAACTGAGTTGTGGGTGGCATGATAACATGCCTTCGTCGGAAGCCAACACTCCAAGACAAAACGTGCTCTTCATTAATACAAACAATAATTAATTTCCCGTTTCCCGTTGTCATCATCTGCCTGCCCTTGTCCCATTCTACTTGGGGTCGATGCAACACGTTTTATTCTTTCATTCTCCCCTGTCATATGTCAAGGCATCATCATCATCATCATCACCAGCCTATAATGTTACCACTGCTAGGACACAGGCCTCGTCTCTATGAGAAGGAGTGAGCTGTAATCCACCACGCAGGCCCAGTGGGGTTGGTAGATGTCACATGTCTTCGAATTTTTAGTTCTAGGACATGCCAGTTTCCTCACGATGTTTTCCTTCACCGTTTTTGAGAGCATCGGTGATGAAATAAATTACACAAAGTAATGCGCCTGCCTGGGTCCGAACCCACGGCTTACTGCTCGTAAGTCGGGCTGCCAACACTGAGCCACCACTGCTCTAGGCAAGGCATCATATGCTCCTTTCTCTTTCACATCATTACTCACACGATCCATCCATCCCGTTTTCTGTTAAAGTGTAAGGCGATGAATTTTCCGTTTTACGGTTTCTCATAACGAAGCCCAAGGTGTAAGAAGTTCACCGTTCGCGCATATTAAACGCACGAAGGTTGTCGACTGCCTGTTGTTGTCGTCGTCGTAATATTAAACGGGTATTGTTTGTTTACGTCGACGCGACGTGTTTACTTGTATTCTTTAATCGCAGTCGCACGTGTTCTTCATTGAGCTATGTTACACAACTCTGTCACATTTTTGTGTGAATGTTTAAGTTAATAAGCGCTGCCAGTTATGGTAATTTTAACACTGGATTATAATTGTAAAATCTGTTAGGGCAGTTTGCCTTGAAATGTGGAAAAACTTCTTTTGATTTTTTCTTTGTATTCGTTTGTTTTTTATTTACCTATGTGTACGTTTATTGTTAGATGCCATTACGCTAAAAACTTAAGTTGTTTTAGTATTAGAATATAGGTTAAGAGTATGGGCCTTCGGTTTTCTTTATTTTGTTAGTAGATAAGACGCTGCCTTGGGTATTAATGAAACGTTGTAATACCAATTGATTGTTTTCATGGTAAAACAATAGCTGCATAATACACACAGTTAATTATAAATACACTAGTATCTCACAAACTAGAAATACCCTACTGGATATTTTCTCACAACATGTTGGACTAGTCGTATTATTTCTTATAAATACTCATTATGCCACTCGGTTGACTGTAACGCCTTACCACATTTCGTACAAACTTTTAATGAAACTTCATACGCATAAACAGGATACATAGGTCTAAAAAGTTACATAAATCATTTTCGAAAAATAGTGTTACAGCTAAATTAGACCGATTATAAATAGAAATTTCCAATTATCTTATTTTTTTTAAAACATTTCGAAAATCATTTTTAGTATATTTTTAGGCCTATGTATCTTGCTTATGCGTATTAAGTTTCATTAAAATCGGTTCAGTCATTTCGGAAAATAAGGACACGAAAGTTTGTATAAAATGCCGTAAGGTGTAAAAGTTCTTAAGATATCGAAACCTATTACGTCTGTGGAATTCAGCTTCCTAATTTAATTTTGACCTCTTATAGAAAGCACAGTGATACAATGTAAAGATACAAAGTTCTTTTTTAAACTCAGTTATAATAAGGTTCTTGCGTAATACGATGACATACCCAACTCGTAAGTTCACTAATGGCCTGTGAGACGAACAAACTTTTTATCGTGTCCGGGGGCGACTGTCATTTGTAGTCGGAACATGTCGAATAGAATCGCTTGCACTTGACATTTTCGTCATGTTATTTTAGTAAACCATAAATGTTTATAAAAGGCAGTTTCATGTTTGTTATGCATAATTGGTTTTACTGTTGTATCTTTTATGAGGCTTGCCTAATCCTAAATGAGCTACAAAAAAAAATCGACCAAGTGCGGGTCGGACTCGCGCACGAAGGGTTCCGTAGGTACCATTATTTATAAAAACGAGCAAAAGAATCACTTCATTGTATGGGTATGGTATTAAAAAAAAATTAAGGGGGGATCCCTTATTTTTTTTCTGTTTTTAGTATTTGTTGTTATAACAGCAACAGTAATACATAATGTGTAGAAATTTCAACTGGCTAACTATCACGGTTCATGAGATACAGCCCGGTGATAGAAGGACGGACGGACAGCGAAGTCTCAGTAATAGGGTCCCGTTTGACCCTTTGGGTACGGAACCCTAAAAACGAGGAATCAATCCTCGTTTTTGTTTAAGTTGGTAAAGCATGAGCACTTCCTGGTATATGGAAAAGACAGGATGGAAAGGACAGCGACGCGAAAACGGGTATAAGTTTCTCGGTACGTTATCCTTACGAGCGTTTACGCCTTGCGGCATTTCATACAAACTTTCAAGTCCTTATTTTCAGAAAGGACTGAACCGATTTCAATGAAACTTCATACGCATAAGCAGGATACATAGGTCTAAAAAATAACTAGGAAACATTTTGGAAATGTCTTTAAAAAAAAAAGATAATTGGTAATTTCTGTATCTATGGACAATTTATAAAATAATCGATCTAATTTAGCTGTAACACTATTTTTCGCCCCCTCCCTCTTACCTATACATTATAGGCTGATGATGGTGATGATGACTATTTTCCGAAAATGTTCTCTAGTAAATTTTTAGACCTTCGTACCCTGCTTATGCGTATGAAGTTTCATTTAAATCGGTTCAGTCATTTCGGAAAATAAGGACTTGAAAGTTTGAATGAAATGCCGTAAGGCGTAAACGCTCTTAACCTGCACACATACAAATCAGCTGTTACATACATTTTGACAGTATAGGTATTGCACGTTTATAGGAAACAGCAAATTTAAAAAAAAAACCGGCCAAGTGCGTGTCAGACTTGCGCACGAAGGGTTCCGTACCATTATTTATAAAAACGAGCAAAAAAATCACTTTTTTGTATGGGAGCCCCCCTTAAATAGTTATTTTATTTTGCTTTTAGTATTTGTTGTTATAGCAGCAACAGAAATACATAATCTGTAGAAATTTCAACTGGCTAACTATCACGGTTCATGAGATACAGCCTGGTGACAGACGGACGGACGGACGGACGAACGGACGGACATTGAAGTCTCAGTAATAGGGTCCCGTTTGACCCTTTGGGTACGGAACCCTAATAAATACCTATGAAAAATTTCTATGTGGGGGAGGGGGGGGGGCAGGATGACTTCCTGAGTACGTGGTAACCATTGCTTAGAAAGAAAACTAAAACATTTATTTACTTCATAATTATCATGTAACATTGGTTTCACCCGTCTATATCGTGAGCCCAGCGCCGTTTTGGACGTCCTTTGACCTAACCCCGGCCACCATTCGGAAACCAAACATGAATCCACTATTACATTAATATTAATGAGTACTTGTTTTGCAGTATCGTGAAGCTGCTAGCTCAGAACAAGGAAGACAAGAAGCGCGTGGAGAAGGCACTGAGCGAGTCAGGCCTGCCCACCGGCAAGAATGATACCATCAGCCAGACGAAGTTTCAGTTCGAGGACTTCTTCGCTTTTTACAAGAACCTCACGCAAAGGACCGAGGTCCAGAAGATATTTAATAATCTGTAAGTAATTTAGTTATTTTTATATATTTTTTAGAGGAGCTCATGGCTCAATAATAACAGCCGTTCAGGTCGATCTTTAGGTTAAGCTGTGCCTACCTAGGTTGGTCCGTTGGTTACCACCATAACATACCGAGTTTCCTCCGCGCCTTGAAAAGCACGTTAAAGCCTGTGGTCCCGGCAGTTATTTGTAGATCTTTGGCAGTCGTTACAAGGAAGTCAGAATCCAAAAGTCTGACATCCAGTCTTACCAAGGGGTTGTTACTGGGTTGGGGAGGTCAGATAGGCAGTCGCTTCATGTAAAATACTGGTACTCAGCTGCATCCGGTTATACTGGAAGCCGACCCCAAGATAGTTTGGGAAAAGGCTAGGCAGATGACATGGCTAAATAATAACAGCCGTTCGGATCGATCTTTAGATTAAGCCGTGCTTACCTAGGTTGGTCCGTTGGTGACCACCATAACATATCGAGCTTCCTCCGTGCTTTGGAAAGCACGTTAAAGCGGTTGGTCCCGGCTGCCATTAGTAGAACTTTGACAGTCCTTACCGGTAGTCAGTGGCCCGAAAGTCTAACAACACTGGTAAAATACATACTGGTACTCTCTTGCATCCGGTTAGACTGGAAGCCGACCCCAACGAAGTTGGGAAAAGGCTAGGCCGGTGGATTTTTCATTAGCCATTTACGCCCCACTGCAGGGTAAAGGCCTTCCCTTCTTTCTTTCCACTTATTCCTATCCATTGCTGTTTGTGGTCAATGTTTTTGAAGAGTCGCTAGTTTCTACCCACCATCTCCTTCTGATTTGCCGCGGTGCCGTTTGCTGCTCTTCGGGCTCACGGTTTTGTAACTCTGAGTATCAGACTAAGCCTACGTAAATTAATGTAGCTGATCTGAGGAAATATTAATGGTTTAGAGGAATCGGGCACCTACGTAGGTACAAGGTAAAGTATGATTTAGATTTTGTGAGAAATGCCGCCGTCTTGTATTTTTATGATAAGTTATAGCTTAATATCTTCGAAATCAAGTTTGAGGAAATTTCTAGTGAATTTTGTGGGGTATCCACAACTTAAGGAAACTTCCTTCTTGAATGTTCTACCATCAAATTAGTCATCACTATCAGGCCATGGGAGGGGCTCATGGCTTATTAATAATTGCCGAACAGGTGGCCTACCATGACGTCTTAAAAGATTGTTCTACTCCTTTTCCAGTGTGGGAAAGAGATGGTGTTAGACATCTTGTATAGCTCCGTCTCTTTCCCACACTGAATAAGAGTAAAACAATACTGCTTTTAGACGTCATACCCCCCCAGGTCGATCTTCAAGGTAAAGCATCGGTGTAGGCTTTCATTCGTAGAATCCTAATAGTCATTACAGGAAGTCGGGAAGCCTGAAGACTGACAACCATGGGGACCAGTATCTGGACTGTGACTCCACAATCCAGTTACTGGGTAATAGAACACTTCTTCTTCTTAGCGTTTCGATGGCAATCTAAATTGTGTCGGCCCGGAACTGAGTCACTAACTGAGCACCTTTTTGCCGACGTTTTATAAGTGCCCCTGTAGGCCTATGTAAAATAAAAATATTTTGATTTTGATTGACTAGTTTGACGCCCTCAGTAGCGTCCATCAGTTCCTGTAATGAACAAACAGCAGGACACGATATTAAGTGCCGCATCGTTTGTGGAACAGCAAATTTACACTCCAGGGCAGAGTCATTATTGAATCTCCACATGAGCAGGTTTTCCTTGCTGCAACCAACCTGGGTCCTAAGTCTATCTAAAGACTTCCAGGTCAGCCATGGCAACTCATGTCCAGGTGGGAGACCAGCAGGTATTCCTGTAAAGTACTCGGATTCAGCTGCACCGTCATCATCATCATCATTTCAGCCGAAAGGCGTCCACTGCTGGACATAGGCCTCCCCCAAGTGTCGCCACATTGACATAAAGGGGGTTTTGCCATAATCGCCACGCTTGGCAGGCGGGTTGGCGATCGCAGTACGGTTGTCACATAAGCACAGAGAACGCTGCTGCCCATTCTCTGGCAAGTCCCTTAGTCGCCTCTTACGACACCCACGGGAAGATATGGGATGGTGCTATTCTTTACGTCCGGCACCATACAGATCGCTGCACCCTGATAGAATGGAAACCGATCCCCATTAATTGGAAAAAGGTCAGATGATGATATCAGGTGTATAATGATACGATCACTTAGTCCCCTAACGACACCCGAACCCAATGCGTTACTTAGAATTTATAAACGTGACTCTGATTAGTACTTATTACCTTTTCTATTATGTAAATGTACCATTTGCATGCTAATTAAATTGTTGTTGATATGCTCGGAAGAGCACGACCATTTCTTAATTACGGCTGATCTGGTACTTATCCGTATATAACCCGTGAAGGAGGGTTTTTTTTATTTATTTAATAGCTAGCACTTCGCCCGTGACTTCGTCCACGAAAATTGTGATATAGTCTATGTTACTCGGTAAAGATGTAGCTTTCGAATGGTGAAAGAATTTTTAAAATCCGTCGAGTAGTTTTTGTAGTCAAATCGTAACAAACAATCAAATCTTTCCTCTTCATAATATTAGTTTAGACGAAATTTTGCAACTTATTCTTAGTGGTTGAGGATATACAGCCTATCTACGGCAACCACTCTTACAAGGAATCAATTTTATGTTACGAATATGATTCCGAATAGTTGTAATATGTTCTAATAGTTTGAGATACTAAACACTTCTTGAATATTTTGCCTGCTCTCAATTTTGCTATTACCAGGATCGTACATCAAGAAAAACATGACATCATAACAGCGAGGGTGGTCTTAGTAATGAAACTGATTCCGTTCATCTTACATTACATAATACGTAACAAAAATGTTTTAAAGATCATCAATGTTAAGCCGGAGTACATCTGCACCATTAAGCTTGGTCCCACTTGACCGACAAAACGATACTTTATGAACGAAGAGCGTTGTTATAGCAATGGTCAACGCACAGGTTATAAGCACTGCAATTAATCAGCATCGTCCCAACGACAGCCGTTCAGGATTATTTTTATGAAACGCCGTACTGCAATGTACTCTAACGAGCACAGTAAGGGTGTTACCACACACAATTGATCTATAGCCAATTTGTACATTAAATAAGTAAATATAATAATCAAAAACATACTTATCATACACTATTTAAGTCTCTAAATGTCACACTGAAGATGATGAAGATCAGCTTCTGAAGATCAGAAGTAGTGGTCCCAGGAGTCTGTAGTAGGATCTCCTGGGCAGTGATGAAGTACGTAGCTCAGCTTCTCTTGACTCTCTCTTGACTGACTCTTCAGGAGTGACTCTGACTCCTCTTGACTGACTCTTCAGGAGTGATTCTGACTTCTCATGACTGACTCTTCAGGAGTGACTATGACTTCTCATGACTGACTCTTCAGGAGTGACTCTGACTCTTGAGGATTGGCCTCTTGACTTCCTCTCTGACTGACCTCTTGACTCTTCATGATTGACTCTCGAAGACTGACTTTTGATGACCGACTATTGTGACTGACACTTGAGAATTGGCCTCTTGACTACCTTGACTGGCCTCTTGACTCCCCAGGACTGTCCTCTTGACTCTCTAGGGCTGTCCCCTTGACTCTGTAGGACTATCTTCTTGACTCTCCTGCTTGACTCTGCCTTGGCATCCGTCAGAAATGCCTTTTTATACCCTGATCCTCGTGTTTCGAATTTATTTCTTCACGGATTTAAATATGTTGCGCTCATCAAAACGTAACCTGCCAGTATCAAAACAGCCAGTAACAATAGGTCAAAAACCTTGCGCATAATATTTTTATAAATATAACTTAGAATATCTTTACACAGCAAATATTCGTAATTATTCATCTAATACAACAATTGAACTCACGTATTGATGATAATCATTTTAGTACTATATATATAAAAAATGAAACCTTCATAGAGAATTTGGCTGGTAACAATTAAAATTAAAAGTAAATGACAGCTGACAAGTTTGATGTAAAAAATGTCACAACAAAGAAAATATTTATAAAAATTTAAACGATTGGTAAAATGCTAATGTAAAACCAATAAAAGTATGAATATGGATGATAAGTGTGAGTATAAAGTGTCTGTAGTAAACCAATACTATAGTTTACCTAGTAGAAACTATCGATTGACGTCGATTAATCCATTCTAGCATCGATCGACAGTGCAGCCGATCCAGGCCAGTGCTTATATGAGTGCTATATAAGCTTATGTTTACATTTCGGTATTCAGTTTTAGTAAAAAGTTTTCGTTAAACTGAACAATAGCCAGTAATCACGATCTATATCTGTATAGCTAATTCATATATTCTATACAGATACAGGGTTACATAACTGCATCCTTCAAGGGGTTGAGTCTACCCGACATACTAAACAACTTCCCCAAAAAAACTGATATCCGATTTGTGAGTAAAAAAATAATATTTTCATACATGCAAACGAAAACGAAATAGTCTGTCTAGTGTTGCATAGGAATTTGATTTCTTTTTCACGAATCAGTTATGTATTTTTTTGGGAAAAATGTTTAATATAGCCGCATAGACTCACCGCTTAGAAGAACTCAAACTCAAAGCGTTTATTTCAATTAGACCATTACAGGCACTTTTGAAAGCCAAAAAACAAAAAAAAAAACGCTAAGCTAAAGCTACAGTCCCAGTCACAAGGCATAATAACTTGTGAAAATACTGTAGTTGCCCATTCCAAAGCGTAGATCTCTATGGAGAAGAATGGGCAAGAAACTCCATGAACACTCTTTTAAGAATACAGGTGATTAAATCGCCTGTATAATGGTGTCTCATGCTATGTGTGCTTTGATTTTATGTGTGCTTCAAGCTTAAAGCTCCTCCCCACTTGACCGACAAAACAACACTTATAATGAACGAAGAGCGTTGTTATAATAATGGGCGCACTGCCCCAGCGTGCATTAGTTCGATCAACTCAATAAAAAATGTCTGCCCACCCTTGAATGGAGCGGTCTATTCAGCTAAATGTTTCGAGAAGTTAATCACAAACTTTAGTCCGGATTGAGACTTACTCGTGACCTATAGATCAATACGCATACTTAGGGTTACCATGTTTTTTAATTTTAAATGTCCTGACAAAAATCTTTGGCAGAAATGTTTGGAAATTATACTTTTTGGTCATCTCTACATCTGTAATTGTAACTATAAATAAAAATGAATGTTGGTAAGCGCATAACTCAAGAATGGCTGGACCAATTCGGTTAATTATGTTTTGGTATGTTACTTAAAGTCCACGGAAGGTTATAATACTAAGAAAAAAACTTTTGACAGAACGAACTCTGTCCAGGCAGCTAGTAACTAACTAAAATAAAGTCGTTTCCCGCCGGCTGTAAGCTTAGATCTTTTAAACTACGCAACGGATTTCGATCAGGTTTTCATCAATAGACAGAATGATTGAAGAGGAAGGTTTATATGTATAATAATTTATCCCTGAAAAACACACCAAAATTTCCACACTTACGAAGTCGTGGGTACCAGCTAGTTTTTCAAGAATAAAATAGTATATTTTGAAAATTTATTGTAATTAACACCCCTCTTTTTTGGTCGGGGGTTAAAACACTTCGACACGTCAAAATAAGCCGTCCTAGTGAAACTAAATAATTAAAAAAAAAAACCATCAAGTAGAAAAGACCGGACAAATGGCCGGACGAAGTCTGGAAGGACAAAACGTCTTAACATGTCCCGCAAGATGGGTAACCCTACGCGCTGTTAGACGGTTGCAGATTCCATTGGTATTGTCTGGGAAATCCATTGCGCGCGATCTAATATTTTCAGCTTTTCAGCTTTCTGCCGACTGATATTTGCAAAGTGAGCTATGTGAAAATCGCGCTTGCTATTTCTAAAGATTAGAGTGAACTTCAAGGTAGCGCTTTATACATATAATTCGACATTTGTTATTTTGCTTTTTATTGTACTGTATTGTCTGATGAATGACGATACAATACAACATCATCATCTGCCTAGCCTTTTCCCGATTGTGGTGGGGTCGGCTTCCAGTCTTAAAGATGCATCTGACAATGAGCATTACTAATAATTAGGTTTTATAGGAGAGAACGTTAATTCAAAGTATGGTGATTCCGGAATTTATATGATTTGTCTGATTTTCCAAAAGGAAGGGAAGAAGACTATGATTTGTGTCAGCTTTTTAATCTTCAGTTTCTTTAATTCAGCAATTTAATTATGTGTAAATGTTTACACAATTTCTGAAAGAAGCATGAGTATACGTCACCGTACCCAAACACAATGCTTATGTCGATAAAGCGAATCCCTTCAAATAAATTCCGCTGAAAATTAAAATAGCCTACTTAATTATTTATTTGCCAGGTTGAACAGAACATGCCTGCCAGGGCTGCGGGTTGTTCGAAAGAGATACCGTGGCCCTGGAACACAAAGGGCTAAGAAGGAACATGGATGGGTTTTAGTCAGTCAAGTCTGACACTCCCTTCCGCTCCGCCCAGAGCGGGAGATGTCATTTGATGATTTCCCATACAAAAAAAAAAAGATTGAACAGAACACAATTCTTTAGATCACTACACGATTCTTTAAATCACTCTTAGTGCGCAAAAAACTGGCTAGGTGTCTTTAAATAACATTACAATATTGTTGTCAGTTGCCATTTTGCCAACCCATCGGCCTGCCATCTGCCTGTACAATAATAACTCTTTTCTCGGTCGACATTTACGTTCCAACAGATTATTTAAAGCAGATTTGCCATTTTTTTCCACCACCAAGATTAGCGTTGCTTATGTAAATATAATATAGAGCAGGTAAATATGGCGCACTATAAATAGAGCGAATCAGCTCCTGTGAGTGGCGTTTTAAAAAGGTCGCGGGTAAGTGAAGGCGACAATTAGTTATAATTGTTCGGGTTGCCGGGGTCACGCTAACCTCATCAACCAGTTGACTCCGACATAAATCACAATTGAAACCATTGCGGCCTAACAACCTAAGTACTTACTACTACGTATCCTGTATGTGGTTTCGTCTTGTGGTTTTCCGAGATTTTTTAATTTAAATAACAGTTTAATGCGATGTGATATCGGAGTTTTCCTTTGTTGAATATAATATTTATTGTTGCCGTAATGATAATAGGTAAAGCGATATAGATAATGTCAACATTCATTATGACACGAAAATCTTTATCTTGTAGGTACCATAATAAGACGAAAATAAGAAATTCAGGTTATCGCCTGGTTTACATAAATATGCGATAGAATTCTTTATTCGGTCTTGATGATTTTAAATTATTATATTTCTCTATAAATCGTTTGATGTTACGGGGTTTCCGCGTTTTCTGCAAGTCTCATTTCAAATAAGTTCCGCAATATTACATCGAGTTACTAGCTGAACATCTACATACATAATTATACCTAAGCCACCCCATCTATTTCTCGTAGGACAAGGGAACTCGTTACTCTGCTAATTGCGAAAACCTGTATTTCCTGAGGGTAGCTAATGCCGCCAATCAGGGAGCTAATACATCATGATGTTGCTCTTTTAAAAAACGGTTCGCGTCGTGCAAGGGTTTTGAGTAGATACGTTTTATTCTAGGACGGTTTTACTGCTATAATGTACCTACTCCATTTGTATGTATGTAGGCAAATATGATGGACGGGTGAGGTAAGCTGAAGAAAGGTGTGTCATATAAACAGATTAACACATTCGTCATTCATGAATAGAGTCCAAAGTTTACGTGTCAATTAAAAATCAGGACTCATACCTAAAGTTCTTGACAGGGCAAAATACCCACAGGAAACATGCACAACAGCGGATGACATTTGTGGGTCAAGGACTCAAGGTTAGCGATGATAACGAAGCATTTGTTTACAGCACCGACAGCAAGCCGCATCTGTCTGCCATTCAGCTGGTTGAATTTCTAAACGAGATACAGAGGGACCCCCGACTCAATGAGATCCTGCATCCCTACGCCGACCTCCAGCGCGCCAAGGATCTTATCAAAACCTATGAACACAACAAGTACCATCAGCAAAGATCACAACTTACCTTTGACGGATTTTTAAGGTTCGTACTTCAAGTATTGTAGGCCATAGTTCGCGGAAATAAACTCGATAGGTACCTTCGAAGAACGAGTTTTCGATTACATAAAAATGTACATGTTATGAATCACTTCGTAACACAAAACGGTTATACTAAAAAGATTTTTGTTATTTTTATTACTATGTAGGTTTATAATAAAAAGAGTGTTTAATAAACTCTCCACCAGACAGTAATATAATAAAATTGTACTCTTTTACTTGTGTTTAAACATTTTTTAACGATGATTAATTTGTGTAATAAACTTTCGTTACTAAACGGTGAAATGTAATAAAAAGCTTAATTCTATTAGGAGGTTGTGTTACCGCTTGATTGGTTTTGAATGTTTGTCTGTATGTGTTTACACACAGAGGCAAACCCGGAACAATTATCTGTAGGCCATACAAATATTAGAGCTGGAATCATTCAGCTACCGTACAAAAAGTCAAGATCAGAACGCGTTCAGCACAATCAAACTGCGTTCCAGAACTGTTAGTTGCAACTATTCGTAGTTGAAACACCTGTTGTGGCACCTGACAGCTCTCAAACGCAGTTTAAAACGTGCTGATCATGTTCAGTTTCTTTGGGAAATTCGCCCTAAATGTCTCTTGTGTTACAGATTTATAATGTCTGAGGACAACCCGATAGTGGCGCCGAGTAAGATGGACCTCTGCGACGATATGGAGCAGCCTTTGGCGCACTACTTCATCAACAGCTCACATAATACCTACCTCACTGGACACCAGATTACGGGGAAGTCTAGCGTCGAAATATATAGACAGAGTCTGTTAGCTGGATGCAGGTTAGTTGCAACATACCATTCCTTACAACCATTGTATCCACGAACACCCTCAGTTTGTACAGCCGAACATAAAACATACTTTTATTGTATAACGGGCTGGTGGGCTCCACGTCCAAAGCGCAGATATTGCGTACGGGTGGGAATATTATTCGATCCACCGTAGTTCCCCGATTCATTTCTTGGGCCTTAGTTCGTAAATATCGTTCGTAAACCTCGACATTCTCTCATCTGTTCCCAAGTGGGAGCCTAAGAAAACATAATCACAAAGTTATAAGAACCTTGCCATTTTTAATTTGCAAAAATGCGATGCCAAAAATGTGACATGTCAACGAAAGAGTTTAATTTAACAGAGTCAAAACTTTTTATAACGTTGCCGTACCTCCAAATCAAAGTTCGTTCGGGACAGAAATACCCGCGTTGCCATGTAAAGGAAGTCGGCATTATAAGCGCGGCGAATGCGGTAGGTGATAGTATTCGATTCATGTGTAGTTCAAGAGCATTGAATTAAGCCTCCAAACTTGACCTTCAGTTCGTAGGTGTGGAGAGAGGTTCCACTTTCTGCGATGACTCAAACAAACGACCTTGAGCCGACTTGTTCTATTGACAATTCGAGACAACTATTGTTGTGCAACAACGCTTTGTACTACGACCTTTAGGAAAATAATGATTGAATGTTATGCCTTTAAAATGTTTAGCCCATAAACCCTCCTATTATGTTTAACGACTAAAGTAACACTACGGGCTCGAAGTAGATTCTGAAATACAAATTCTTTCCAACTTTCAGTTTCAGCTATTTGTACGAGTTAACCAAAATATCCGCATTTTATGCATTGCTAAAAAAGTTTTATTGAACATTCTGCGAAAATACTATTGCTGTTTAAAACTAGGAAATCCCATTTTTCGAATCTGAGTGTTCTAAAGAACGTCGGCACTTACCTAGCTCTTATAAGTTAAAACTCAAAACCAGTTTGCGAAAAAAAAAAAAGAATTGTGTTTAAACCTGATTGAATGGAGCTTGTATAAAGTATAACCTGCCGCATACCACCGAATTCGTCGAGTACTAATTACTGCGCTATCGATATTAATTTGTTTATAAAATCTATAACTAATGTTTCCAATGCGTTTTTAATAATAAATCCAATTAGTGCGGTATCGAACGTTCAGTTATCGATATGATCGGTGTGAATCGACCTTAATTATCGTGTTAGCGTACGAAAATTAATGTAAATATTTGGAAAACGTATTTTATTGCGCTTCACATATTTTGTGCCTTATTTTGACTCGATTTGATTTAATGTTTTTCCATGCTTGTATAATAGTTTACTTACACAATATACCTACTAGATAAATTGTATTAAGAATTTGAAATTTTATGACATAATGGCTGTGCACTCAAATGAGTAAGCGATTTATTTTTAAAGAGGCGAGTAATAAATAAATATCTGATGCTCTAGTAATACGGTTTTGTTTACGTTGTCTGTATTTCGTGCCCGAAAAGTTTTAAGCGCTCCTGTTTTCAGCTTCATAACTAAAATTAAAGCATTTTTTTAAAAAATCAACTGAGCAAAATGGTAAAACGTTTTTATCCGACCTTGCATTATTCTTTTAACCACTTGGTGGAGACACACCGTCATCATCATTCTCTTGCCCTTATCCCAATTTATTTGGGGTCGGCGCAGCATCTCTTCTTTTTCCATACTTCTCTATTACTTGTCATCTCATGAGTTACCTCCTTTATTGCCATATCATCCTTCACACAGTCCATCCATCGTTTCTTTGGTCTTCCTTTACTCTTATACCCATCCACATTCATACTCAAAACTTTCCTCACGACATTTTCTTCATTCACACACATCGTCAATATTATTAAATGCATCATGCCTATAAAGTTTCAGTTTCAATAGACCTTCAAACTTGTCATCATCACCAGCATACAGCACTGTCCACTGCTGGACATAGGCCCCCGATTTTCGGCAACTTTCATTCAGCTGCTACCATACATCTTGTAAGACTAAACAAACTCAAAACAAACAAACTAAACTGATCTAATCTCTCTCCTTTCCACACAGATGCGTAGAACTAGATTTCTGGAACGGCCGCACGGACGAGCCTGTGATCGTACACGGATACACTTTTGTCCCAGAGATCAGTGCCAAGGAGGTTCTGGAAGCGATAGCAGAGAGTGCCTTCAAAACGTCAGACTACCCAGTCATATTGAGCTTTGAGAACCATTGCAATCCGCGACAGCAAGCCAAGATTGCCAACTATTGTAGAGAAATATTCGGAGACATGTTACTTGATAAGCCGCTTGATTCCCATCAATTGGAACCGGGTAAGTTATTTTTTATTTTTATTTAGACCATACTACCCCTCCTGCATATTGGGGGAGGCCTGGGCAAAGGCTTCCTCGAATTCCGTCAACAAACTGTCGTTTTTGTCACGCTACTTCGTACCACCCCCTCACAGTACGCATCTATTTTGTCTCACCACCGTTTTCTCGGCCGGCCTCGGCCACGCTGTCCACCTCTTGGCAATCATTGAGTGGAGACTATTGCCCAGCGGTCATCGTGCATACCGACGTGACCTGCCCAATCCCAGTTCAGCTTAGAGCAGCCTTTTTGCCAACGACCACTATGCCCGTTTTGGAACGCAGCGTAGTGTTGCGAACACACCCAGAATTCTGTGTCCTAGCCTTCGGTGCTCAGACCTGGTCGCAGAAGTCCCACCTTGGAGTTTGCCAAAGGGCAATGAAACGCAGTATTCTGAGTGTCAAAAGATAGAAGACAAGTTATTTTAGGAAAGTTAATGCATTTAAATATTCCGTTGGTGAAATCTTTTGATCATAATATCTCTAACAAACGATGTTTCAATATTGTGTGTGTATGTTCTAGAGACTTTCTTGCTAAAAGGTCCAGATAACAAAATTACGACTTCGTTAATAGAATGCATTGTATCGTAAGAAAATTCATTTTCATTGAAAACTTGTGGAATGCGATTGAGTTATTTTCCATTTTTCTATAATAGAATAATACTATCTTGCAGTCGTGTATGTTATGAAATGTTATATTTTCTCAAGTCCCGTGCAATGTATAAAGATACTGTAAATTGTTTTAAAACTTTGTAATCCACTAAACATTGATAGCTAGTGCAGAAAGGCGAAGAAGTTTACATGCTTATTTTCAATAGGAGCTAGAGACATTACCCAGTAATAATTGGGTTGTGGAGGTCAGATAGACAGTCGCTCCTTGTAAAATAATGGTATTCAGCTGCATCCGGTAAGACCGACCAACCAGAACATAGAAAACTTGGAAAACTCTTGGCTTGATGTTCTCAACAGGAGCCAAGCTCTTATGATTATTTTATTGATGTACATTTTTGAACGGCAATCATTGATGCCATTACATACCTACATAATCTTAACCTTTCAACGGAATCTCCGCATATTATAACACTTCAATGACTAGTAGGTGAGGTAGGTCATAAGGTAAACGATCACCGTTTACTCCTCTTCTAAAGACGCTGTTTAACATCAGATAAATTGTTGTTTGCGCTCAACGCGTATTAATCTTTCAACACATCCATCCAAACATCAGGAGTGCATCAAACTTTATTGAACGCAATCAAGGCCAGATGATTTTCATTTGATTTTATGAAAGGAAATGACGTACGCATTCGACAGGTTCTTGTCAACGGAGGGTTGAGTACAGATTAACTGAAACATATTGGAACTTTTATCTAGCGTATCGATGACGCAATGGCTTAATTGTCAGCGCTATTTTGGTGCTTATTAATAATCATAATTATTATTATAAATATTGTGATGATCTAGTTGGTTCCATTGACGTAAGACTTCGATGCTTTGAAGTCGGTATACGGAATGTCTGGAGTATTTACGTTGGCCTAGGACCAAGCGTGTGCACACACCGAGTGCCATGTAAACATGAAGAGACAGTTTGTTGTCACTACGAGTATTCACATACTTGTGTATGGGTTCAAACGTCTATGTTGTTTTAATCGGCGCTTGACTTTTAAGGCATGCTTACGTTTTATTAGGTCGAACTGCTAAGCGAGTAATCGCCCGTACTATTTAAAACGTTACTCGACAGACATGCGTATTTTCGTCGTTTATAGACTTGGGTGTGAAAAAGTATAAATCAATGGTCAATAAATGTGTCTCCGGTAGATGGAGCTTTAGGATTTTATTATCGACGAATGTTATAGTTTTTTGACCTTTTCACTTTGTTTGCTTGTACAAGGATTTGCGTTTGTGATTTTAACACCGATATGTGCCAAGAGTGTAGCGTTTAAAAACAAAAGTAATTCGCTACTGATCTACTTCTATTAAAATGGTTTTCAAAAGATAACATCACACAATTCGCAAGCTTTGTCGTAATTTTATTGCAATATTTTGTTCTGTCGCACATCCAAAACATTTAGGGTAATTACTTTCATGCTACTCCGATTTGATTTAAAAAAAAATATAAAAAAAAACAATTGCTTATAGAATCATTTTCTAGAGATACACGGAGTACTAATAGAAGAAACATTCGTAAACTGACTGCAATTTTGTTTCTGTCATCAAGGAGGGGAGTTACCGCCGCCATCGATGCTGCGCAACAAGATCATAATTAAGAATAAGAAGAAGCATCATCACCATCACAAGAAGGAAGACTCCATAGCTTCCGAGGAGAGTGAACCAAGACCAGAAGTACCTCAGGGAAATGGAGATGTGACCACCGCCACGGTGAGCTCGACTGTATTTTATGTAAGGAATACCTTTTACCATTTCTCCCGTGGCGTACCCCACAGGGATCATGCATTTCCCATGCCCGTGTATTCCTCCGACCCATAAACTATGTCGAAACCGTATTGTCTAAAAATCGCGTGATATAATAAGTAAAGAGTATTCAATTCTGTTACCGCCTCCATAGACACCAGCTTGACAGACGTCAAGTGCACGGCGAATAAATTGAATCCAAATAATTTATGTTTTACTTATTATCCTGACGAAAGGTAAATTTAAAAGAAAGAAAAAGCATTTATTCATTTAGCCCATTTTTATACGTCTTACACAAAATAAGCAAAAAATGAAAAAAATACCTGGTGATTCTCCATTCCTGCCTGTGGGGCCAATGCTGAGCGGATAACCAATCACATAGGTAGAAATCCATATAGCGTATCTCTTCTCTCCTGTGATTTGTCAAATCTTACACCACGCACCGCTCCGCTCGTCTTCGCTTTGGAAACTGGAACCGACAACCATATTATTACTCAGATACCTGTACTGAGAATCGATAAACAAGTAGTAAATAATTCTCTGCAAACCCTTTGAGTTCAGTAGGGTAATCTTAACCATAAAATTATAATTAAATCTGCATTTCAATTTTCCTCCAAATTTTAACGAGACGTCACACATCCTTTTCTAATAATAATCCATTAAATGTAATTGCTACGAACATTAAAAGATCGCTTCATTTATTCAGCGAAAGCGAGATTTTGGCTACGGATCAAACATAATATGAATGTGAAAATCTTTTGCATACTTCAAGATTAGAATGGTAGGTGCAGTATTTAGTTGTTTTTTCCTAACGATTTATTGAGCTCGTTAATTATATTTATGGTATAATCATAAAACATTTCCGTCCGGATCATATTTAGTCGTTCAATTTATGGATTAGGGATCAATGAAAACATATTGAATGGTTTCCTTCCTACCATTTTAATCTACACAGACAAAATGTGTAGGTATGAGCAATATTTCAATGTCGTTAAAGAACGCCAGAAAACTAAAATTATCACCCGTCTCGATGCTACTAAATTCTTTCGTGTGTTGACGTAAAATACGTAGAACGAAATGTGCATTATAGGTAAGGGAAAATATGTAGTATCAGGTTTCTTGTTTGATGAATACCTACGACTCCTAATTATAAATATCTATGGTTACGCTATGGGATTAAAATACCAATAAAATTCGCCATATTTCGGTTCTGCCCAAGATATACGCTATGAAATAGTACAGGGTAATATTTAATTACCTAGCCAAATTCTGCAGACGTAATAGATACATAAAGTGATCAAACAAAAAAATACTTTGATTTGCGGTATGTTATTGGGGTCAACGACCGCAGAACGGTCGCAGTTTCCCTAGCTTATTGTAAGTCATAATTGTTTGTCTCCAGTTAACGCGTCAGGGTTCGTCCGAGTCTTCGGACTCTGAAAGCTCGTCGGGTGAAGAAGAAGCAGGCGGGGTCGACAGCGCAGTGGGCGAGGACGCGAGGGAGACGCACGCCGGCGCCGAGATATCAGCACTCGTCAACTACGTGCAACCTGTACACTTCAGCTCCTTCGAGAACTCCGAGAGTGAGTTTAATAACAGATGTAAAGTAGCTGGCTCTAGGCCTTCCCCAAAACTCCCCTTTTTTTGTAACCATAGCGAGTTCCTGGCTGCTGAGCCGAAATAGGTCAGAATTTTCCCGTCTATATCTCTGCTAGGTTGATGTAGGGGAAGCAGGACGAGAAGCGCTTCCCCGTTATGCAGCTCGTGAGCAGCTTCTTCTTATTGCTATAAGTGTAGGTCGGGGAGGACGCCCGAGGACACACGCGGCTGCAGAAATCTCTGCCATAGTCAACTACGTGCAACCTGTACACTTCAGCTCCTTCGAGAATGCTGACAGTTAGTATTACATTTTTTTTTGCATTTTTTGTTTCATGCTTCTTTTTTTAATTGTGCAGTGTACAAGCGCAACTTCTGAGCCCCAAACACTGATTCGTCTTTTCTACAGCATTTTGACATCATTCTCTGTCATCTTTCATCTTGTTCTGTCCTATCCTAAAATTGTAAGTCGTTAAGAAACAAGGAATCAAGCGACAGTTTTATGAAAATGGAAAATGAGCTTTAAAGTAATATGACTAGAATTCAAAACTCCATTTTTGGGACTTGCATGATTCATTGTTTGTTAACGCCGTTCAATCGTAAGCAACAAGACTGAGTTGAGCGTGATGTGTAGAAAAGAACCGTTTCTACGAGATGTCTTCGTTCGACGAGAAGCAAGCGACCACGCTGCTGAAGGAACGCCCCATCGAGTTCGTGAACTACAACAAGCATCAGTTGTCGCGGGTGTACCCGGCGGGGACCAGGTTCGACTCCTCCAACTTTATGCCACAGGTAACTGAACTGGTTTATTCAGAAATATACATGGTATAGTCCAAAAGTTTCCGGCTTCAAGTATAAAATATAGATTCCCCTAATTGCCAAGTGTGTAATAAAGTCGAAGATGTCCAACATTTGCTGGTGGAATGTGAAAAGAACAGGAGAGAAAGGGAGATAGTGATGAGGGAACTAAAAGTGAATTTGTATGATGTTGGGGCTCACATTAGAATACTATCTACACCTAATTCGGGAGTTCAGAAGCGAAACTGATTTATGAAATGGTTGCTGCATCACTAACTCCCTCGTTTACGCAATAATATAATGTATTAATATTATTATAATTACGTGTAATAATTAGTTAGATTAGGGTATGATGAGGCTAACGTACCTTCGTAAGGTAAAAGCCTCGAAATAAATAAAGATTAAAAAACAGGATAAAATATCCAAATAAAAATGTATTGAAATAAAGGGAGAATAAAGGTTGTAAATAGGCCCTTAACGAAGCCGAAAGGCACTTGTTCTCCCCGTCATTGCGATATTTTTTTGTTCTGGACCTTACCTAGGAACCTTCTAGTTACTGAGATATTGGAGGTCAAAGTTCAAACTTTGCCACAAGTATTTTTTTTTAAACTAGTTTTTAAGGTTAAAACTTAAATGGATAAAAGAACGACTCTTGGGCGAATCCCTAGTTAGCTGTGTTAATAACAGTGACCTTCGTAGCCTTGATAATGGAACATCTGATTCCTATAGTGATAGATGTACGAGTAATAACAATGTTATAGTATTTGTGACGTAAAACGATAAAACATCTTAAGCGTTCTCGACTCTCCATCAGATTCCAGTAAGGATTTTCTGGTCGAAAAAAACACTTTGACAAAGTGTAGATAAATGATTTTTGGTTGACCACATCATCGCTTATTGCCAGCCGCAATTGTGGTCGAAAGCCAACTGATTAAAAAAAAAAAACTAGAACGTGGCATTGTATAAGTCATACTAGCTTCTGCTCGCGGCTTCGCTGTAGGGAAATTAACCCACGGGAACGTTTATAGCACTCGGATATAATTTAGTTTCCCGTTATTGAAGGAATTTTCGGAAAACATCGTGAAGAAAACAGCATGTCCTAGAACTAAAAATTTGTCGAAGACATGTGACATCTAAAAACCCGCACGGGGTCCGCGTGGTGAATTACAGCCCACTCTCTCTCATAGAGAGGAGGCCTGTGTCCCAGCAGTGGTAACATTATAGGCTGAATATGTTGACCCCCAACATACAAACATTAGTATAGATATGTATATAACTCTTTATTACATTAGTATAGATATGTATTCAAATATACACAAAGAATTAAATAAGTAATAACGACAACCTTTAAGCTATATTAATTTCTCGACTGCTACACTCGTTTCTCTAATGATATATTACTAGGAAATGATCTAATTTTAACTTGTTCCTAGTATCAAAATTCTTGTTATAATTTCCATGTGTTCGACAGGTTTTCTGGAACGCCGGCTGTCAGTTAGTGGCTCTGAACTATCAGACGTTGGACTTGGCAATGCAGCTGAACTTGGGCACGTATGAGTACAACCGGCGCTGTGGGTATTTACTGAAGCCAGAATTTATGCGGAGGAAGGTGAGTTTTTTTTTATAGATTTGAACGCAGTGATAGCCTAGTGTTGTGACCGTTGGACTGCCAAGTCATAGGTCTCAAGTTCGAATCCAAGACCTCTGATTTTTCGGATCCAAGTGCGTATTGTTGCTTCGGAGAGGAAAAAACTTCGTGAGGAAACTGGTATGCCTGAGAGATATTTCTCGACGGCACATTAGCCAAGAAAGAGGCCTATGGGTGCCATAAAAACTCAGACACTAGGTAAAGCTAAAAAGCTAAAAGGTAAAGTCTCTGGGCTTGTAATCAGTCGCGGGCCAATAATACGGCAAAACCAAAAGGCGAGCAGACTAAGGGCAAGCCAAGCTTTTAGGTTTGTATGAAAAACAGCTCTCGGGTATGAAAAACGGAGACGACGATCTAAAAAGCAATCTTTACTACTTTACACACAGAGACATATGAAGCTATACATTTCCAGTTCAACATGGCCTAGCTTTGTATATATTTCACGTACAATGGGAGATCCGCATAAAATGGTTTTGTATAGCTTGATTGCGATGTCATTAATTCAAGAAATAAGTTAAAACGACCTTGTAATGAGGTAAAAGTTCGTTTACCTACAATTCAATAGTATTCCTCCTAATCGTGTTTTGAAAACATAGACGTTGAAAATATTTACTTCTTAGACTTAAAATTACACATCTTACTAGTAAAACAAATAAAACATGCAAATGAAGTTGAATATTTCTACGCGTTTAAGATTTAACTATACAGTTTTTAAACACACATATTTAATTACAACGCGTTTTATTATCGTGCGAGCATTAATTAAACCACATCTGATTCTCGTACCTCCTAACTAGTAAATAAATCAGACGCAGTAAGCGTCAGTAAACAACATAAAACATTTGAACATTATTACTCTTTATATATCTCACGTTACCCTATTATCGTTTACTGCAAAATAAGCCTTTGGATATACAGGGTGTAACGGAAAGGGTTAATGCATACTAAAGGGTGTGCTACAGACCATCAAATTACTAGTTCGATTCATTAGTTCGATCGTCGAACTAGTGAGATTTTTTTTTTCTCATTTGTTCGACCGTCGAACCACTACGTAGTCCGTAGTCCGTATTTCGACGTAGCGTAGGGCTACGTCGACTATCAGTAAAATAGTTCTGCAAATACCAATAAACTAAATCTAATTAGTTCGACGGTCGAACAAATGAGAATGTAGCGACCAACAAAAAGCAACTTACTACAAAAAGTACTACAGCGCCATCTATGACACGACGGAAGAACTAACATCAATTTCCTGCATCTCACATGCAAAGTTTACATCGACTTAAGAGTATATAGAAAAACCCGACTACAACTGTCGGGCAGTTGCCCGCCAGACATAACACCTGTCCGGCCGGAGGATCCTCCCTTTTCTATGGGGGATGAAGAACTTTACACCCTGTTCCTCATCACCCTAAACTGGTGACCCCGAAATGGACGTCAGCGCAGCCTTCGAGCACGTGACGTCATCATCATCAACATCACTTCCTCAAGCTTTCGAGCAGCGAGTCTCAAAGCCAGCCAGCTTCAAACGGGTATTCCTGACCATCAGCATGCAGCGGAAGCGCATTCCTGACCAGCACCCTCAGCCTCTCTTCAAGCGACCATGGCACAGCACACTGCACTTTCGGCCGGTCGAGAGCTTCTACCTCCCGGTCGACACCTCTCTAGCTGTCTGCCACATCGCGGCGCTGCACCACGTCCGACGCACTGGAGCAAACGCAGTGCCGGCCCCGACTCACTGGGGTTCGCCTCACTACCGCAGACTGTTCCGACTCACCGTGAACAATGCGGCAACGAGCTTAAAAACTGGCATGGCAAAATACTACAAAACTCATTCGACTATCGACCTCCGGTCTCTAGGGGGGAGTGATGTAGCGACCAACAAAAAGCAACTTACTACAAAAAGTACTACAGCGCCATCTATGACACGACGGAAGAACTAACATCAATTTCCTGCATCTCACATGCAAAGTTTACATCGACTTAAGAGTATATAGAAAAACCCGACTACAACTGTCGGGCAGTTGCCCGCCAGACATAACACCTGTCCGGCCGGAGGATCCTCCCTTTTCTATGGGGGATGAAGAACTTTACACCCTGTTCCTCATCACCCTAAAAGAAAAAAAATCTCACTAGTTCGACGGTCGAACAAATGAGAAAAAAAATCACACTAGTTCGACGATCGACCTAATGAATCGAACTAGTGGGAATAAACGCAAATTGCTGGCCAAAAGGCGTACTATTACATAAGACTTACACGTGACGACGTAGTGTGGGTGTACAGACGGCGACCAATCAAGCTATACAAAACCAGTAAATGCAGATCTCTCTTTGTACGGGAAATCTTCACAATGCGAGGCCATGTTATACTGGAAATTTAGAACTTGATGTGTCGCGTGTACCAGAGAGATACCTCTACTTTCGACGACTAGAATCCTAATGGCATGTTAAAAACCGACCTTTTCCGATTCCAGGATCGTCGACTCGACCCGTTCGCGGAAAGCACAGTAGACGGCATTATAGCTGGTACATTATCAGTGACTGTGCTGTCCGGCCAGCTGCTCACGGACAAGCGCTGCGGCACCTACGTCGAGGTCGACATGTTCGGACTGCCCGCGGACACTGTCCGCAAGAAGTTCCGCACGAGGGTCGCTCCTAATAATGGCATCAATCCTGTCTATGGAGAGGAGCCGTTTGTTTTTAAGAAGGTTTGTGGTCATTTTCTTAGTATTAGTTTAAGACATCTGTTCCATTGCTGCCGACGGCGCTAGCTATCGGCTATTTTCTCGCTAAAGAAATGTACAATCCATGTAGGTCTCGAGTCCGTAAAAGAGACACTTATAATAACAGTTTGGACTAAGAGGGTAGGATAGGAGCCCAAAAAAATTCAGCCGAAGTGACCTTTGCGCTGCCACCGATAACGCGGTGGAAGTTGCGAAGTTCTAACAAATTGTTGTGCCAGTGACACGAAGAAAAAGAAGACAACAATAATATGTGATCGTTGACTGTTCGCTCTGAATGATGTCGGACGTAAAGAATCAGAATCCCATATGTTCCCATGCGTGACGTAAGAGGCGACTAAGGGACTTGCCAGGGAATGGGCAGCAGCGTTCTCTGTGCTTTTGTAACAACCGTACTGCGATCGCCAACCCGCCTGCCAAGCGTGGCGATTATGGCAAAACCCCCCAAAATGTCAATTTGGCGACACTTGGGGGAGGCCTATGTCCAGCAGTGGACGTCTTTTGGGCTGAAATGATGTTGACTGTTCATACCGCTGCGCCAGCTAGGACTATAGTTAGTGCTGCACACATCTTGTTTCATGTAGCTAGGTCTGCTCGCTTATCGCTAGACTACGATGGGACAGGTGCATAAAGCTGTAGTCACACTGCTAGCTTACTCAGTAGTTTAGAATAATGGGTCATGCATGAGGCGGATTCGCTCAAAATTAACCTTAATTAGAGGTCCATTACTTTTTTCGTCATTGTTAACCACAGACATTTAAATATTTAAGAGTGATAGACGGGACAAGACGAAGAAAATCGTAATCCAAAGTTGTGTCAAACTTGTTACGACTTAGTAACAAATCGGTTTGTTTTGTGTCATTCGCCCGTTTGCAAGTAAGCATTTGTGTGGCACAATCGAAAATTTTCGGGACCAAATTTTCGTTTGAAAATATTCCCAATATCCGCTGCATACCGTCTTTTAAATCTCTTTGTTGTTAACTTTCTCTTTCGTTGTCCCTTTTATTTATAACTAGCATTTCGCCCGTGACTTCGTCCGCGAAAATTGTGATATAATTTAGCCTATGTTACTCGGTAAAGATGTAGCTTTCTAATGGTGAAAGAATTTTAAAAATCGGTTGAGTAGTTTTTGAGTTAAATCGTAACAAACAAATCTTTCCTCTTTTATAATATTAGTTAGATTGTAATAACAGAAAGCAAATTCACGGTTTTCAGTTTACGTCAGTGGCTTACTTAATTGAGCAGGATATTTCACAATGTACCTATTCGTACGTATAATAAAATAAATAATCGTCTTTAAACTAACCGTAATAATGACGTGTTAAAGTGAACGTGAACTGAAATGATGACAATAATTTATACGTCATATGCCCTGGCGCTTGACGTCTGCTGTCACTTGCTCACGATGTAATAATTGCAATTATTTATGCTAATGTTACATTATCCAATCAATTTAGCATTACTAATGGTTGGCTTCAAGTCTAATTGGATGCATCTGAATACCAGTATTTCACATGGATCGACTGCCTATCTGACCTCCACAATCCAGTTAGTACTGGGTAAGGGTCTCCCCACATTTATCGACGTGGAATCGGCTAACACCGGCCAAAAAAGCCATTATGTCTACGTAATAAGGGTGTTACTAATACCATTCGCATCGGCTCGGCACGGACGACGCGTCGCGACGCCGGCCGGCGGCAAAACGAGCCGTTTGTCGAGCTGATCGGCGATAAGTAGAGTAGTGTGGTGATACGCACTCAGTTTAAGCCGATTCCGCGTCGATAAATGTGGGGAGACCCTAATACGATACCCCTCGGTAAGACAAGTTGTCAGAGTTTCGGGCAATTGACTACCTGTAACGTACCTGTAACGACTGTCAAAGTTCTACAAATGACAGCCGGGACCAACGGTTTAGTGAGGTTTCCGAGGCACGGAGGAAACTCTGTATGAAACGGATGGTCACCAATCCACTGATCAACCTAAGCACGCACAGTTTAACCTAAAGATCGACCCTAGCCGACCACCAAAATAACAGTTAAAAACATAACTGGGTCAGCTACCTTTAGGGGCTGCGCAAACGTAAACACTTTTTGGTACCGACTCGGCAGTTCACGGCACATCATCACAGGAATCCGATAGAACACAGTCGCCGGTCGCTACTTCTGGTACAATTCGTTGCTTGTTTTCCGTCAGTTTCACGATCGACGTCGATGAAGAAGACTCGCTCGGTGTGCGTGGCTTGTGTTGCACACAGGATACGGACACCGATTGCAAATCGTCCGTTTGCGCAGCTCAGTACAACTGTAAGGAAATTGGTTAATGTTGCTTTTGTCTTGAACTGGCGACTTTTAGTTTCCAGTTACCGCCACTGAACACTTTTTCATCGGCAACGAGTATGTGTCGAGTGGAAGCAACTGGACAAAAAAATGTTGGCTAAGGGAGTGGCTGATTTCATACTGTTTGTATAGAAATCAAAGTACCTTGTATCTGATACAAAACAAAAAAGTATCCACGTTTGTGCAGAGTCCTACTTCCTTTACGGTCGTCAGTCCGTCTAGTGCGGGGGCGTGCCACACAACGCTTGCTGTTACTCAACTCCAGGAGGATTACTATGGTGTCTTAAAGCAGTGTTTAATGTCACTCCAGTGTGGGAAGAGACGGAGCTATAGAGGTCCTCTAGCGCTATCTCTTTCCCACTCTGGAATAAGATTAAAACAATACTGCTTTAATATGTCATCGTAGGCCACCAGCACTCGTTTGCTCAATGGGGTATCGATGCGCTTGCACTCGCCGCACGAGACACGTGTCGGGCAGATCTTCTGAACATATTTTCTATGTGGTACTAATGTTGGTATTCGCATCTCTTTGACTCCCGCCATATGCGCCGTGTCACATCTTGACGTATTGTTTACACTTCACTACCGTGCGCGGGCGTCAGCACAATGCGATTCAGCTAGTGAACCACTACAAACGCTCTGATTGATTTAACGACTGAGTGCAATTAACAATTGTTTGAAATCTTCCCGCTAATAATGGATATTTAAAGAGATATATATACGGACTCTGCCTTCACTTTATATCTTAGAATGTAATAACGCAAAAACCGAGGGCGTTTCAAAATTAGAAGCGACTTCCATAATATAAATACACGCAGTAAACACGACATTGTAATACCCAAATTTAGATAAACAAAAACTAGCAAGTCATTTCTTATAAACGGTATACGCTTTTATAATAAGTTTCCAAAGTCAGTTACAGAACTGACCGATGGAAAGTATAGTAGTATAATAAGGACACGAGTTCTGTATGGTGTCGGACGTAAAGAATAGCACCATCCCATATCTTCCCGTGGGTGTCGCAACCATTATTTTTACTTGTCTCCTTGATTTATACATCACCATCTAAATTATTAACTCGGCCACGGATTTAACAAGTCACAAACATTTTACGTTTTACAGCTTCAACGTATGTTCCTTTAAAAATGTATTTCAGGCATCAACTCGAAATCTTAATTAATGTAAAATGTAACTTACCATGTAAAACACTACATCGTATTCTTTTAATTTTAACATGAAAATAGTACCTACGACTGGCCTCTACCACTGATGAAAGAGCGCTATTCAATTCATGTGGGGCCGAGTCGTTACGTGTTGTCAAAAAAATAATAGTCCACTAGATTGTAGATCTTTTATTTAGTTGAAATAAACACTAACACTCCTCAACATCGTAAGAAAAAGCATTGCGGCAAGACGAACATAGGTTGCGAGAGCGAGCGAAGCGAGCTCGGGACTTTCCGCACCCCGACTCGGACAGTTTAGGTTCGAAGGGGATGGCGAGACCCCAAAAAAAATCGTTTCGCAGCAATAAATTATGCGTAGGGTTAGTTAGTTTGATGTACAGAATGCTTGGTTGCCAGCTTCGTGACGGGTCTATTTACACCTTGTATGATTTGTTCTATGGGTGAAATGCGTCAGAATTTATTCAGTGCGGGAAAAGAACTTGTAAGTTTCAAACTAGAGGAACGTAATTATGTTATTCAGTTATTATAACTAAAGATGTTACTGCCAGCAAATGCATCTTACTCATTCCCACAAAATTTGCTACACACCAGTAACGCTTTTACAAATATTTTATGTCCCTACGTGACTTGTAACATGATTTAAGGAAAAACTAAACAATATGTATTTAATTTAAAAAGGAAAAGAAAAACGGCCTTAATTTAAAAACTTTAAAGTTTTTAAATTAAGGCCGAAATACATTGTGAGACAAAATGAAACACGTTCAACGCAATTGTTAACACCAATTTAACCGGAAGTATCTATCAAAGGCTTCGCTTTGGTAAAAAGTGAGTAATTGTACATTTTACAGGTTTTTGTACCAGTAACCTTGATGCGTTAATGTATTTTATGCTGTGAGTCCTCGTTCTCAGTACAAAAATGATCAATAATGTGTATTATCTCTCTAAAAATCATATATTCAGAGATATTTAGAGAGATTTAATTAGATTTTTAGCGATAACAGGGTAAATAGTACAGTTACTTAACATGGTAAATAGTTACTGCTTAACATGGTAACAGTTACTGTACTTATTTAACATGGTAAATAGTACAGCTACTGTACAGTTACTGTATTATTTACCATGTAATGCAAACTAAAAATGATAATTCCATACTTTAAAAACTACTGCAAAATATTCTGATATCTCTGAGTTGTCATTTGTGTCTGCTAAACGCACTCACGTAAATCTTTTTTTTCTTATGTTTTTTTTTAGCCCACTTTTTCAATACAGTAAAACCTGGCCTTGTTAAAAACTCACAGGCTTTGCACCTAATTTATAAAATACATCGTGTAACGTTAAATGCGCGAAACCTGAAAATGGTTTGATAAGAATAACGAGCAGAATCAATTGAACCACTTTTTAATATAGGTGACATTTTTCAAAAAAATCTGCATTAAAAATGTTGCCCTGTCTATTTGTTCATAGGTCAAGCCATAACGTACGCAAACCCGCCAAAATAGGTAAACAAACACAAATGTTTGTCGTCCAATTTAAATTTTCTCCTAAGCGGGAAAAAGAAAGAAAGAAAGAAACGATCAGAATTGCCCGTAAAACTAAAACAGCACATAAAACCTTTTAATGATTTTTTTTTCTCTCAGAATTAGGTCAATTGAATTAAAAATCATTTGGGGTGTCTGAGGTTTTGCGCATTTAACGTTACACGTTGTATACTTGGGAAAATTATAAAGTGATTATCGAGTTCCAAAATGTTAGGAACAGCATAAAAATACAAGCACACATACTGTGTTCGTGACTGCACTGTAGAAAACCTTTTAAACGTAGGGCGATATACAACGAATAGCGTATGTTTCTACTAATAATAAGTTCGTACGCAAAAAATATCTTAAGCTTTTGAAGCATTAGTCGTTCGATTAGCAAGAATTTGCTCAAAATCATCAAGGTTGTTTTTTGAATGACTCAATACACTTTATTTTCTTAATAATTCGTTTCTATGCCATCGTGCGTTCCTGGAGGAAAATGTCAAAAGAGGTAACGTTAACGTACCAGTTTGGTTTCCGCAGAGGGCGCTCGACGGTGGACGCCATCATGCGCGTGAGGGCTCTCACGACGGGGGATGCGGTGTCCAGGGGTGGCGTTGTCTTGGCGGTGTCTCTTGACATTAGGGAGGCACTCCGGTATCACCGGGTGCCGACCTACCTTCGTCGTGTGGTCGGGGACTACTTGACGGATAGGGCCGTTATCTACCCCGGTCGCACCGGAGAATGGACCCGCGAGAGGTGTCGTGCGGTGTTCCGCAGGGATCGGTTCTGGGGCCGCCCTTGTGGAACATCGGCTACGACTGGGTGCTGCGCGCCGACCTCCCTAGCGGTGTTAGCGTAGTTTGCTACGCTGACGACACGCTGGTGCTGGCACAAGGGAGGTCGCACACGAAGCGGCGGCCGAACTTATGACACGCGGTGTTGCGATAGTTGTGGAGAGAATCCGTCAACTGGGTCTCGAGGTGGCATTGCACAAGTCCGAGGCCATGTGCTTTCATGGGCCTCGGAATGCGCCACCGTCGGGATCCATATTGACGGTAGGAGGGTTCCCATCGGCGCCGAGTCGACGCTGAAGTACCTAGGGCTTGTCCTCGACAGCCGGTGGAACTTCGTGGAGCACTTCCGACGTTTGGCCCCCAAACTGGAACGGGCAGGGGCTGCGTTCAAGCGGCTCTTGCCCAACCTGGGGGGTCCAAACGCCTCCTGCCGGCTCTACGCGGGAGTCGTGCGGTCCATGGCCCTTTACGGGGCCCCGGTGTGGGCGCGTTCTTTGAGGCGGCGAGTCGCCCATTACCTGAACGCGCCCCAGAAGGTGGTAGCCGTAAGGCTGATCCGGGGGAACCGCACGATCTCCGGCGAGGCAGCGAGCCTCTTGGCTGGATTGGCGCCATGGGACTGGAGGCGATATTCCTCAGGTGCCTCGCACGAATGGCGCGCGGAGGCACTACGCCGGCGGGAAACTCCGCTGCCGCGGCAAATTGTCGCTCAGCGGACAGACCTCCGGCGCGATCTCATGGCGACATGGAGAGAGCGACTGTCGCAACCCGGTGCAGGGCACGCCACAATAGTGGCGATAAGTCCCATCTTTGAGGAGTGGCTGGAGAGGCGCCACGGCGCCCTCACCTTCCGCCTGACGCAGGTCCTCACCGGACACGGTTGTTTCGGGAGGTTCCTGCACCGAATCGGGCAGAGGGAAACGCCCGGTTACCACTGCGAGGATCGGCCGGAGGACACAGTGGAGCACACTGTGGAGCTCTGTCCCGCTTGGGCTGAGCACCGCCGTGTCCTCGTAGCGGCGATTGGCGGCGGCGACCTCTCGCGTCCGGCCCTGGCTTAATCCATGGTCCGGAGCGAGAGGGAATGGGAAGCCGTCGCCTCCTTCTGCGAAGCAGTCATGCTAGCGAAGGAGGTGGCGGAACGTGAGAGGTAGAAAACCTCACGTCCCAGCCGTCGCGGGAGACGCCCCGGGCGTCGGGGGGCAACCAGTGGCCCCCGGCCACCGTAGGCGCGGGCCTGTGGACGGTGAGTAATGGGCTAGCTCACCGTCCGTCCGTCTTATGACGACAGACCGTGCCGACGGCGCGTTCGTGTTTCACGCGCGCCTCAAGGAGACGTCAGCAAATCGGAAGGGGTCCGATAGGGCCGATGCCTGCCAGGGCTGCGGGTTGTTCGAAAGAGATATCGTGGCCCTGGAACACAAAGGGCTAAGAAGGAACATGGATGGGTTTTAGTCAGTCAAGTCTGACACTCCCTTCCGCTCCGCCCAGAGCGGGAGAAGTCATTTGATGATATCCCATCCTAAAAAAAAAGAAAATGTAACGTTTACGTGGTCAAACGAAAGACGGTCATAACGTTTGTAAAACAACAAAGAGTCAGTCGGCGGCTGAAGTGGTTTTTAGGGTTCCGTACCCAAAGGGTCAAACGGGACCCTATTACTGAGACTTCGCTGTCCGTCCTTCCGTCCGTCCGTCAGTCCGTCTGTCACCAGGCTGTATCTCATGAACCGTGATAGCTAGCCAGTTGACAACAAATACTAAAAACAAATAAAATTAATTATTAAAGGGGGGCTCCCATACAACTAAGTGATTTTTTTCTCGTTTTTATAAATAATGGTAGGGAACCCTTCGTGCGCGAGTCCGACTCGCACTTGGCCGGTTTTTTTTTTATTGTAAACTTCATGTCTATACAGGGTGTAACGGAAAGGGTATATACATACTTAAGGGTGTGCTACGGACCATCAAACTGAACATGTTTCTCCACAAACAAACATCGTAATAACGAAAAAAAATTCTGCTGCCCCATAGAAAATTTAAATACCTATTCGACCAAATGTATGGGGCAGCTGATATTTTTTTCGCTATGACGATGTTGGTCCGATGGAGAAACATGTTCAGTTTCATGGTCTGTAGCACACCCTTAAGTATGTATATACCCTTTCCGTTACACCCTGTATATATAAAATTGAAAGTCCTGACTGAGATATCAACGCACAGCCTATACCGCTGATCCTAGACACCTGACATTGGAGGGTGTGTACTATGTGAAGAGAAGGTATCCACTAAGACCCCGTTTTTCGAAATTCCACCCCTAAAGGGGTAAAACAAGGGGTAAACGATTGTTTGGAAACCGGTCATTTTAAAGTTAGAAGTATAAATTTTCATATACAAACACAAACTTCTCGTTAGAAATAAATAAATACGTATTTGAGCGTTTTTGAAAATCAACCCCTTCTTTTTTTTTTTTTTGGGTTGGGAAATCATCAACATCACAAATCAACCCCTAATAGGGTAAATTAAGAGTTGAAAGTTTATATGGGGAGTCCGTAATTTTTGAAGTAAGAAGAATGAAATACTCAAATACAATATTAAAACTTGTGAGCAGAAATAAATGCAAACGTATTGGGAGAAAAGGGGTAGAAAAAATTACTATGAAGAAAAAAAGTGGCTGTTTTGCTTGAAAACTATCTGTTTCTTTGATTGAATTGATTAACACGTATTTCAACGTTTTTGGAAATTCAACCTCTCAGACGACAAAAGGGGTGGCAATTTTTTTTTTTTTTTATTTGTTTTGTATGGACAAATACGAAGAAAAAAAACTTGTAAATATGTACTTACTTCTAGGGAATATGGGACATTAGCGCGAAAGACATTTGCGCGAATGGCCTTTTGGCTTTGGTTTCATGGGTGTCGTTTTCGTGGTTTTCCGGGTTGCTGGCAATGAAAATTTGTTTAAAATGAAAATTCAACATGGCGCCGAGGAAAACTTTCGTTTCGTCCTTCATGGGTGTCGTTTTAGTAGTTTTCGGGGTCGCTGATAACGGAAATGAGATCAAAATGAAAATCCAAGATGGCGCCGAGGAAATTTTTCTGTTTATCCTTCATGGGTGTAGTTTTCGTGGATTTCTTACTTTGAAAATCACAGACTTTTACACATCTATTGATCCTTTACTTACACTTACGCGCAAGCGAAGCCGCTAAAAATAGCTATTATCTATAACATTTAAATTACTATTTTCGACATTATTTTGCTGGGCTTACGCTCACGTGGACAATTGACGAACTCCACGTGGGCGAAGCCGCGGGCAGAAGCTAGTAGTGATACATTGGCGGACTTAATGCCACAAGGCATTCTCTATCAGTCAACCTTTGGGTGAAATAGGATAACATTGTGATACGGGTACAAAATACTATCTAAAGATAACTACTTATCCACACTTATTTTTTACTTTTACTCATTTCTCTACTATACATTTTGAAGTTGACGGTTGACTATAAGTTTGGTGTGAACGCGGGCTCATTGGCAGTTCTCGACATTTTCTAGACAAGTGTTTAATGTGCAGCTTGCTGTGTGACGTAGAGATGTAGTACTCGTAACTACGGTGGCGCACTACAAAACTATATACCAACTACACTGTTCAACGGCCAAAGAACCAGTCAGAAAAGTTGGAACTAGTGACTAGAAACTCCATGGTCATTGTATCGTTATCAATAACATTATTAACGGGATTTTTATTATGTTTACTATTTTTTATATCGTTGTCAGGTAGTGTTACCAGAGCTGGCCATGCTGCGTATCGCGGCGCACGAGGAGAGCGGGCGCCTGCTGGGCCACCGCGTGCTGCCCGTGCGCGGGCTGTGCCCCGGCTACCGCTCCGTCAACCTGCGCACCGAGCTCGGCTTGCCGCTGCCCGCCAGCCTGCTGCTACTCGTCGTCGTCAAGGTACCGTGTATACAGACCAGGGTTACTATGACGTCTTAAAGCAGATAGCATTCTAGCGTGAGAAAGAGACGGAGCTATAGAGGACGTCTAGCGCCATCTCTTTCTCACGCTGGAATAAGATTAAAACAATACTGCTTTAAGATGTCATGGTAGGCCATCAGACCAGCTTTCGATTCCCCCACCACACCATGCTGAACGTTGGACGTCGTCTTTTCACATAATGGTTCTAATTAAAATGTCCCTCTTCCTTGCCAGGATTACGTGCCCGACCGGCTGGCGGAACTAGCGGAGGCTCTTGCGAACCCGATCAAGTACCAGAGCGAGCTCGACAAGCGAGAGCACCAGCTCGCCAAGCTAACGGAGGACACCGACGTTCCAAGCGACGCGCTGCCCTCGCGGCCTTCGCGCGCCTCCGACCCGCCCCAAACACACGCACACCCGGTACGTAAACACATGCACCCAGTACGTACACACACACGCACACCCGGTACGTATACACATGCACGCAGTACGTACACACACACGCACACCCGGTACGTACACACATGCACGCAGTACGTACACACACACACACACGCACACCCGGTACGTAAACACATGCACCCAGTACGTACACACACACGCACACCCGGTACGTACACACATGCACCCAGTACGTACACACACACACACCCGGCACGTACAAACGCCTTCCTATTCGCCCCCTCAAATACCATAGAAATATTCCTTATGTACTTGTAACGAATTGAGTTGTCTCATGAAAACTCATTTAACCTCTGATAAATAATGTTAAGAACAATAATTGGAGCCCTTCAGGACAAGACGAACTTACAATTGATTTTTTTATCCGCAGATTAAACTAGACGATGCGCCAGACGGCAGCCCGTCGAAGGACTCTATGAATGACGACAGGAAGATCATCGAGCCCGTACCTTCACCAATACCTCCCAATGGTAAGATTGAATCAACGTACATTTGAATTAATCATAGATCGGAATAGTTACTTCCTTGGAACTTATCCCTAAACTTCCCGAAACTGTAACATATAACCGTACCTTTCCGTAAAATCTCGGTATATTTATATGTCCTTCAATAAAACTATTAAAAGGGAGGCCGGAAGTTTAAGTTTAAATAAAAAACATGCTGGTATTTCAGACACCACAGAGGTAAAAACAAATGGAACGACGACAGACGAGTCGTTACAAGAAACGCTCATGACTCTTCTGTCAATGAAGGTGGTTCGCGAGAAACAGTTCGAGCTTGGGCGGAAATTGGACGCGTTGCGACGCAAGTTCGACAAGGAGAAGAAACCAACATCCAAGTTCTACGGCAACATACTGGTTAAAAGACTGTCTTCTAAAAATATGTAAGTATTGAGTTTTTCTTTTCTTTTCTGATTACTGGCGAAAATTCACATTAAAATAACTTGTGCTTTTGTTTCTCACCTCTTTCTAACTAATTGGAGAGGGACATTCTTATCCCTGTCCAATTAGTTAGGAAGAGGTGAGAAACAAAACTGTGTGAATGGGATAAATTCGATGTTTACAACACAAATACTATCTCATTTTTTTGTCACGCCGCGATTGGTTTTCTACATAAATCAAAACAATTTGAAAAGGATTCACCTTGTGATTCCATATCGTCATCATTTTCATCATAATAATAATCTCCGAAACGGTAAATAATAACCCCATGAAAAATTCTTGTTACTTTCATCTTTTTGTAAAATGGCCACCATCTTGGATTATGATCACGACTTAACTGCCACCAAACCTCACCGTGCCAAAAAAAAAAATACGGTTACTATCGTCGCGTAGGGATTGATCAAAGTTTCTATTGATTCTGATGGCGCTGTGTACCTATCGTCGCGATACTCTCGTCCGTCGCTATAGACGGATATCACACGGGCGCGTACGTCTGTGGAGGGATAAACAGCTATGGGTTCCATTTCGTACAATAAAAAATGGTAAAGTTAAAACTTATGGATAACTCAAAAGATTTTACAGTCACTATATCCATACTTCCATACTAATATTATAAATGCGAAAGTCACTCTGTTTGTTTGTTACCTTTTCACGACTAATCGGCTGATCGGATCTTAATGAAATTTGCCAAGAAGATAGATTTCATCCTGGGGAAGGACATAGGCTATATATCATCACGCTACGACCAATAGGAGCGTAGCAGCAATGAAAAATGTTGCCAAAACGGGGAAAATATGACGCAGAAGAAGTTGCGCGGGACAGCTAGTGTTTTTATATAATAATGAGTGCTTGTGGTTTGTCCCAAACACCACCATCACCCACAGTACCACACGTAAATGTAAAAATGATGCTGAGGTCAGTACGTAATAAATATCAGCTTGAAGCGGCAATAGCCACACGGTGAAGGCGTCAGATTAGCGAGAGGTCGTGAATTCGAAACAGGTGGAGTTGCACTATTGACGTGGAACTCCTAACAAAAGTTTATTTAGCTAAGCTGGAGAAGTCAACAAGAATATTACGCTATAATTATGCTGTATGATTTTGTTAGTTTCTCAATAAAATACAAGTATTTATTTAAAAATACTTTTTGCAATGAAGACGTTTCATAGGATGTGAAGTTACAAAAAGTTTGCATAAGTAGGTGAATAATATAAGGCTTACCTATCCTGGAAGATCCCATTGCTGTACAATTCGTACTTCAACGATTTCTATTTGGTAAGATCGCAAGCGCCTCATATTCACTTTACAATTCGCACAGCGAACGTTGTTTGCGCCGCCGCCGATTAATCTCTATGACGACGTGTTCGAGACAGCAGAGCTGCTCAGGTCCATATTCGCGCCGGAGTAAGCATTTGTAAAAGCGGGGAGAGTCCAAATACGTGCGAGGGTCGTCATTAGTTGCGGGGCCAACAGTTTCCACATTCACATCAGGGTTGTCATTCAAAGAGGAGCCAGGGTCCAAGTACGCGCGATGGTCGTCATTCGGGTGAGGTTGATCGAAGTCCACTGTCGTAAAAATGGTCAAAAACCACGGCAAAAGTAACTAAAACTACGATAGCGAGCGCGCCAACGAGAAGGTGTCAAATCCATCATCTGTCAAAGGATAATGTTGCCATATTTTAAAATATAATCGATTAGTTGCTTCGATTGTTGATCTTGATCAATTAAATTTTTATGTAACTACGGAAAAGCCATAAAGAATACAGTGATTATACCATTTTTTGTTTATGTATGTGTGGGCTAGGATCTCTGTTCTGAGGTGTTAATGCACATAATAGTTTTGTGTTAAGGTCGAGTAAGAGTCAGTTTAAAATTCGGAAACCCGACTGCGTAAAGCCAATCCCTGTATATGAGCCAACACTGGATGGTGCTGAATAGTACACAGACATTGTACTGTACAATTTTGAAAACAACCATACAAATCTGTTTCGACCCAGGACCTTAGTTGATTGGTTTTTACCGCACAGAGTCGGCCCTCATATGTTTGCAACAGATAAAAGAACAATAATGTTCGCTCTCAACACTTTTCTATAGCTACGCGCGATACCGCAACATGGTTGTCCCTTATAGAAAGTAGGGCGTCTAGGAATAAACCTGTGCCGAATATGGAGCGAGTTAAGGCGAGACCAAGTGTATTGCATCATAGTTATAAATAATAAAATATAATAATACATTCGTTTGTTATTATTTCGGTCAGTTGAACTATGACATTGACCTCGGCACTTGTTATTTAACTATGGCATGTAATTAAATCGATATATTCTGTATATTCCCTTTTTTCGGAGAAAATATTTCAAAGTTAAACCAAAAATACTGACTTGCACACAAATTATGCACACTAAATAAATCAAATTAAATATACTGTTTATTGGTATTTGCAGAACTATTTTACTGAACTGAATCTACACTGCGATCAGGAACCAATCCAACTTTTCTTATTTGATAATAGGAAATTTTATTTTTTAAAGCGTTGTCGACGTAGCACCGCTACGCGGGGCTCCTATTTCTGTCTGCAGGGTTTACAGTAACCTAACACGAAGGGCCTTCCCCTTCGAACCTAACCTGTCTGAGTCGGGGTGCCCTAAGTCAAGAGCTCGCTCTTGCAACCAAATTCTCTGGGACCAGTTAAACCCTATCAAAAAAGAAAGAAGTAGAATTGGTTCTTGGTCCCAGTTTCGAGTGGGACGAGTTGCTCCCTAGCCCCATTAATGATAAATTAAATAGACCCAATGTAAAGAAACATTAAGCTAAGCTAGCTAAAGTTCTACTTTATTTCCTTGGTACTCAGTATGTTTTAATAATTAATAAATTCATGATTCTAGTTTATTTCTGTGTCTGTTTAATATATATATCAGAAAGGAAATTTAACTAACACGCGCTGAAACTCTTTAAATTTTATCATGTACCCATGAGTCAATTCGTAACAGCTTTGTCCAGTAAAAAAATCACAATATCCTCAATAACGGGGACACATAATATTGCGACTCAACGCCTAGAGCGCTGGTTCATACACAGATATTGGCTTCACGCAACCCGACTAACGTATTGAGCAATATTATAAGCGCTTCCAAGCGCGCCAAAGTCGGCATATAAAATTCTCAAGTTTTAATTTAAATAGTACCTAGCCGACAAAATTCTTTGTTTTTTTTTTCGCTGACGGGTTTTAGTTTTTTTTTTTTACCAATGTTATATTTTATTCTATGTACCTACTTTCTCTTTCTCTTTTTTTTGCTCTGTATGGTGTCGGACGTAAAGCACCATCCCTTATCCTCCTGTGGGTGTCGTAAGAGGCGACTAAGGGACTTGCCAGAGAATGGGCAGTAGCGTTCTCTGTGCATTTTGCAACAACCGTACTGCGATCGCCAACCCGCCTGCCAAGCGTGGCGATTATGGCAAAACCCCCCCTTTGGGGAAGGCCTATGTCCAGCAGTGGACGTCTTTCGGCTGAAATGATGATGATGATGACCTACTTTCTCAGCAAAGTCAAAGCTATACAAAATGATAGTGAAAAGTGTACATAAAATAGGACTGAAATGTACCTACCCTCATCATCATCATCAACCTATTATTATTCCACTGCTGGATATCAGTCTCGTCCTTTGATTGCACGCCACAGAGCAGAGTTGATTTTTAATTAATATGGATTAATCCATATTAATTAATTAATCGATTGGATTGATTAAATGTATGAATCGAAATTAAGTTGAACATATAATGCAACCCTCTATTTCGCCTGAAAGTGAAACTCGTTTTACAATAAGTTAATTTACTTATTTATTTGTTATGATCACGGCGTCATATTTAGATATAGAACTTAAACGGATAATTCCTATTTCAAAAACTTAAACTTTTTGATTATTTATTTATTTAAACTTCATGTATAATAGTGGTACATAGGCGGACTTAATGCCACAAGGCATTCTCTACCAGTCAACCTTTGGGCTGTGCTTTGGGTTAAATACGACAACATTGTGATAGGGGTACAAACAAATATTCACAAAAACCACTAGTTCTCAAAAAATCATATACTAACAAAGATACTAATACACATTATACAAATAAAATAGACTAATAAATATTATAACAAATACTGAAATAAAAAAACGAGAATCCAGCAAATCAATCGAGAAAACAAATCCATCGAGATTATCTTTCAAAATGTGTCCGAGGTTGGCCATAGCTGGGCATTGTCTTTTGCGGAGCACTTCGACTTCCACTCAACCCCTCCCGCTCCCCCTCCCCGCCGTGCCTCTCGGCTTCTGATTCCGGTGCACGACGCCACGTCACGCCACACCGTGCCATGTCACTATGAGATAGCTGCACTGTGGAGGCACTGTTTCGCAGCCAGAATTTCACGGGTGGCTTTTTTCTTATTCATAGCATGCTGTGTTGTATGACCGCCAGGAGTAGCGAGGCGCACGTGAGCTCGGACGAGGCCGGCACGTGCGGCGAGTTCCAGACGCTGGAGCGGGAACTGCGCCTCAAGTGCCACCACGCCGTGTACGCCGCGCTCGAGAAGCACGTGCGCAACGACCAGCACCACCAGATGAAGGCGCTCTCGGTATGTACAGTGTGCACACTACACACTACACTACACAGTACACACACAAGTGCCACCACGTCGTGTACGCGATGACGCTGACGCGCTACTGAGCTGGATGCTAAGGTTGCTAACCTTATTAGTATTTCACACAAAACAATTTGTAGTTGAAACGTTCCATTCCTACATATACAGGGTGAGTGGATCTGGACCCGCTATAGCAAATTCGCATATAAAGGAGGACATTTGCTAATTATTAGACCTTACTTTCCCTAGCTAAATTTATTTTTTTATTTATTGAGATTTTTCCAAAATTTCACATTCAACCATCAATAACTTCAGTACTTTTTCGTCATTTTTGTATTTTTTTTTATTATTGAATGAATGAATGAATGAATTTTATTTCAGATACAAAAGATCCATAGAGTGTTAGTAACTTAATATTAAAATACTTATTATCTAATGTTAGTACCAATTACCCTCTGCACAAAATGTTTAATAATCGGAGAGTTAAGGCTCTCCGCTACCGTTCTCAGGATGCTGTTGCGACTGTCTCTCACTCTCCTGAGTAGCGAAGCAGTTTTCTTTCGCACAACCGCGTGAAAACCGTCGGTACGAGTTTGTGCAAACATCTCCGACGCACTGCAGTAGCGAGGCAGTCTCAACAACATCCTGAAGGCATTATTATATTGGACGCGCAGGACATCGAGCGATCGTTTGGTGTAATTGACCCATAGATTGCTCGTGTACAGACTCTGGCAGTAGGCCTTGAAAAGAGTAATTTTTACTAGATCAGTACACCGAGCAAATCTACGAGCCAACATGTTGCACCGGACCGCTGGTGCCCTGCGCTCCCTCTCTATATCTACATTGTCTTTAAGGTCGTCGGACAAAAAATGACCCAGGTATTTAAAAGTCGACACTCTTTTAATAACTGACCCGTTCATAAGAAGCTCGGGTCCCTCAGCACGGCATTTTCCGCCGACCCCAAAGACCATGTACTCACACTTTTTAATGTTATAAATTAAACCATGCGTGGCAGCGTAAGCTTCACAAGTTTTAAGAAGTTCCCCGATTGCCCCCGCAGAAGGACCCAGCAGCACCATATCATCCGCATAGCTGATGTTGTTTATACTAACGCCACCAACACTGCATCCGATACGCATGCTGCTGAGTCCCGCTACGAGGTCATCTACGTAGAGGTTGAAAAGCCTGGGAGATGTCAAACCTCCTTGTCTCACCCCACAATCCAACCTATACGGCTCGGAGAGCGTACCGTCCCACTTCACATGATTAGTCTGATTACCATACCAATACTGCAGTAGTCCACATATTTCCGCGGGTATACCCCTGCTAGCCATCTTTTCCCAGAGCACATCATACGAAACAAGGTCGAAGGCTCTGGAGAGATCAAGAAAACAGGCGTAAACCGGCGTCCTGCGATCAGTGTAGTATTGAACAGTATGCTTGAGACTCAAAATTGCGCTTTCTGTTGAAAGTCCGGGACGAAACCCGAACTGCGCATCATGAACATGAACATAATCATTTAGACAAGCATCAAGCACACCGTCCAACACCTTTGCTACTACAGTTGCTAGCGAAATGGGACGATAGTTACCCTTATCAGAAATATCACCCGTCTTGTTCTTCACAATGGGAGTTACGATGGTCTTCATTAGATCAGCCGGTAAGTACGCGTGACTAATACACATTGTGAAGAACATAGACAGGACTCGCGGTAGGTGTACACCCGCGTGCTTCAAGTGATCAATACTGAGCCCATCATGTCCTGGAGATTTCCCTCGGCTCATACCGTTAATGATTGCACTTACTTGCTTGCTTGAGATTCGCATCAGAGGTGTAAGTCCACGACCGCTGGGCTCAGCATCTACCTTCACGATAGAGGGACCGAGAGGGGACTGAACTCGAAAGTGGTCTTTGAACATATTTGAGATTCCCAAAGGTTCACTTATACCTCCCACACTCGCAGGCAATCCCGGCTTCCCATCCAACTTACTAGTGGATTTCCAGAAATCACCGAATTTTTTGCTTGCTCGTTGTTCGGCCAACCTATCCATAATAATCTGCTCAGCATGGTTTTGACAATATTTGAGCTGGGTTTTAAAACACTTTCGCTTCTCATGCATATCATCATACATCGGCCCTGACGAGGGACGTTTGTTATCTATCCAGGCCTGAAAACTAGACCTGGCCTCACGATGAGCGTCCTTCACATGCTCATTCCATCCACACACACGCTTGCCCCGTCTCGGACCCCCGTCGTGTGTTACTTTAGACTGCCTAGCGGCCACACACAGTATTTCTACAATCTGCCTATACAAATTGTCCAGAACAACATTATGTTCACCCAAATTACACGGTCCATTACTGCAACACTGAAAATCGTGGGGGAAATCAACATCTCGCAACTTACTATTACAAATATTATGGTAATTTTGCGTTTCAGACTTCGTTCTTTCCCCCCACACAACAGAATCACGGCAGATGGTCCGCGTCATCCTTTTAGGCCGCACCACTTCTAAATCACATTCTATACAAATAGGTAGATGATCTGACACATAAATATCCTCGGATACCTCAACATTGACAATTGTATGCCAAGCTGATACGGATACCAAGCAGTGATCCAACCACCTCCTACATCCATAAACGTCACTTATAAAAGTGTATGTATCGCTATCAACCCCCCGCTTTTCTACATCAGCACAAATCCAGGATTGGTCAGAGCAAAAATTTATTAATTCTTTATAGAACAGCTCATGAGGGTGAGCATTGAAATCGCCCAACATAAAAACATTTTCTATATCACAGCTTGCAATGGTGGCACTAATCTCACTTAACACATCTGTAAAAACAGGTAAGTTGTCTGAACAATTTGTAGGCATATACACAGAAAAAACAAGAATATTCCGACCATTAGTCGAGGCTGTGATGGCCACTAAGCGAGGACTACTACAGTTGATAACCGACACCGAATCAAAGATGCCTTTCCTCCAGAGAATGGCTACCCCACCATGAGGCCTTCCTCTCAATAAACCCTCGGAGGTATCTACAGCCGATTTACCGGTGTATTCAAAGTTAGGACTTATTGTTCCTAACATTGGAATGTCATGGGAAAGTAGCCAGGTCTCTTGTAGGGCCACCACATCAGACCACACACATAAATCCTTAATGTTATCTATCGATCGCTTAACCGACTTACAATTGAAACTAACATATTTAAGACAATTATTATTAATTATTTGTGTACCCATGAAATCAATGTAATTAATTGACTATAACTATATTAACTATATAACTACACTCAGCGTCACAAAAATCGCACCTCTCCGAAAATAAGTTTCAAGCAAGTCCCGCCATCAACGTATGCATTAAACCCTATTAATATTGGTATCAATTGAAAGTATGTTTAACGACCTTTAAATTAACAACAGTTAGAATTCCTAAACACAACAGATCTCATTAGCGCGTAACGTTAAAGAAAATGTTGTCAAAATACGCATTACAACGGCCACTAATTGCACCTCCCTACAAGGGTATAAAACGGGCGACCCGGGTCAAATGTGAGTCATTCGCTATCCAACCTTTGAAGTGAACACACGTGAACAGCTGCAGCAAGAAAAATACCCCAGAAGATGGATACCACAGCAGATGAAGCCGCTCAAGTCATTGCACTACTGCAATCAGGGATGCGGCAATGTGATGTTGCTCGGCAACTGAACTTGAGTCGTTTTTCCGTTCGACGAGTGTTCCAACGCTTCCAAGAGACTGGTGGCTATATCCGAAGACGTGGATCTGGAAGACAACGGTGCACATCCGAAAGAGACGATCGCTTCATTGTTTCAACGTCTTTACGTAATCGGTTCTCCAATGCTGTTGAGCTGCAACAACAACTGCGATCAGCTCGCAGAACTTCTGTCAGCGTCTCCACGATTAGAAGAAGAATGAAGGAGAAGAAAATTGCAGCTCACAGGGCTGCTACAGGGCCAAAATTGACTGCACAGCATAGGAGAGACCGGTTGCAATTTGCCCGTGACCATGTGGATTGGACAATAGACCAATGGAGGGCTGTACTCTTCTCGGATGAGACGAGGGTGTGTCTTTTCTGCAACGACAGGCGTAGAAGAGTGTACAGGAGGCAAGGGGAACGATTCGCACAAGCCTGTATTCAAGAGACAGTGGAATACGGGGGTGGCTCGTGCATGTTCTGGGGCGGCATGTCAATCGACGGCAAAACGAACCTTGTGTGTGTTTCTCGGACTGGAAGTGCTCGCGGGCAAGGGTCGCTGACTGCTCCTCGGTACATAACAGAGATCTTAGAGGAGCAGGTTGTCCCTTATGCGGGTTTTGTTGGCAGTGGGTTCACGTTAATGCACGATAACGCCCGCTGTCACACCGCATTAATTGTAAGAGACTACCTGCAAGAAGTTGGGATCCCTGTTATGCGCTGGCCGGCGCGAAGTCCAGACCTGAACCCTATCGAGCACCTTTGGGATGAACTGAAACGGCGAGTACGGGCACGTGATCCTGCCCCTACCACTCTCCAAGACCTCCAAGATGCCGTCGTTGCAGAATGGGACAACATTCCTCAAGAGACTGTTGTCACATTAATTAGGTCCATGAGAGAACGCATGGAAGCTGTCATCAGAGCTAGGGGGGGTAACACTAGGTTTTAAGTTGATTTTATGGACTTTTTTAAAATTTTCACTGTTAAAATAAAATTTAAGTTTTTAATCATTTGCATTAGCGTGTTTTTTTTATTCCCTGGCAAACAAAAAACCAAATTTATTGATTTATTCTGAAATTTAAATAAATTGCCTTTCCAATGATACCTTATAGTCATGTGTGTACCATTGATTAATAGGGTTAAAATGACTTTGAAGGGAATTCTTAAAGAGGTGCGATTTTTGTGACGCCGAGTGTATATTTGCTGGTAGTCATAAACATTTGTGATTAAAATACGTCGGAACTTCCCTAAAAATAAAGTTAAAAAATTAGATATTACGCTCAAAAAATAAAAACAGGTTCAATAATTAGTAAATGACCTCCATTATATGTTAAGTTGCTGTGGCGGGTCCAGATCCAATCACCGTGTATAATTCTTTTGAAGCATCGGCATCAGTCTGAAACACTGTATCAACAGCATGCACATTCTATTTTGCGAAGTTTTCCTGCTATAATCAATTATTGTCCTTACGAATATTTGGTTTGACATTTATAATGTCAGCGTTATCGCGGCTTTACATGGCGTGGTTTCCTGATTCAGTTGGATTTATCGCTGCATACAGTATTTCGTTATTTCCGATATAGTGTATATTTGCTGTGTTTAGCGCGCTCACGTTTGTTTAAGTTCATTAAGTTCGTTTTCGGCTTTGCATCATGGTGAACTTACCCAAAGTTGCCAATAAAACCATAGAAGCACTGATAATGCTAGTATCTCAACATCCTGACTTGTACGATGAGAAAAGCCCCGAGTTTAAAAGTACAAGTAAGCGAGCAAGAATATGGGAACAAATTGCGACTACATTAAAAAGGAGAGGTAAGTGGAAACATTATTTTATTAACAACTTCACTAAAAATGTGTATCGATAGGGTATTGGAGTAGTTTTAGGATATAATTAAGTCGTTGCTTATAAAATTTTATGAAAATTATAGGATTTCGGGTGCAAAGTGTTACAGCATGATAAAAAGAAACGCACCCATACAAACATAATTCCGTCACGTGATTTTCCAATATCCTAATTAGTTAAAAAATGAAAATGTAATAGAAAGGATTTTTGGACGAGTATCTTTTCTCATATTGTAGTCATATTGAATGCGAAATTTCAGTTAGTAACGTAGGTATATGTTTTTGAATGCAACAAGTAATGAATTTTGTAATTAATTGTATCGTACCTGCAACATAAAAATACTCTATAACGACGTTTCATAGTGCGTGATGGTAATTATGACGCTTGATGTCAAGATGGCGACATTGACATTGACATGACATTTCCAGTATAACAAGGCATCGCTTTGTATAGATTTCCCGTACAATGAGAGATCCGCGTAAACGGTGTTTATGCCAAACGTAAATGGTTTTTATAACTTGATTGGTCGTCGTGCTTGCGAACATAGTCACACGTGCTTTTATATAGGGTGGAAGGGACACCGACGCGAAAACGCCAACCTCTTACTCAGTAGGTACCATCACCAAACTGGGTATCGGAGCACGGTAAGGACTATCCTTGCTTGCAGCGTTAAAACAGTTTAAAACTTTCTATTCCTTGGTCCTTTTTTTTGTTTTATTCCTATTGGTCGAAAAACGGTGGTGAAACATCTGGGATCATTAACAGAGCCGAGATTTTTTTTTAAACAAAATTTATTTTAAAAACCGGTCGCGTTTTTCGGTTAACGTTTTTTTTGTTTAAGTACTATTGGTCCGCAATTTATTTGTGCCGACCAATAGAAGTAAGGGTGTTAAACAGATGTGGTCATAGTGTACACGGGATTTTGTTTGAAAAATGAGCCTATTCCCACTTTTCTGATAGTACCTTCATCATTCTGAACGGGTGGGGTTCTGACATAGAAATTTTTCATCTAAAAAAAATCTACTGTTCCATACATTTTGACCGTGTAGGTAATTTTATAGGAAAAAGCAGATTTAAAAAAAAAATACCATTGAAATATTTCAATGTGGGTTCAGAATGATGTACTTACTGAGTACGTGGTAAGCGTTTTAGCGCTGGTGTCCATTCCATCCCGTATATGTATTAAGATATTTTCTTTTCATATACTTAATTAACATACTAAGTGAATAAAAATCTTTTGTTACAGGTCTTCATGGCGAAGCTTGCAAAAAGCTATGGGAAAAACAAAGAAAAAGTTATTTGCATTTTAAAAAATCTGGTTCAAAACCACCGCCTGAAAAAGAGAAATTATTCCAGAAAATGACATTTTTAAACAATAAAAACGAAGGTGTTGGAAATCCACAACCAATTAATGAAAATCGCCAAAAAGGCAAACAACAGCCAAGTAATGAAAATCGGCAAGGCGATGGAAATCCACAACAAGCCAATGAGAATAATCTTGTTCCTGAAAATAAAGACGAAAAGCAAGTAGGCGTTCAAAATGAGGGTCCCAAAACAACACCCGCAAATGCGGTATTGGTGTCAAATAATGTCCATGTGAACATCAGAGGCGGTGACGTAAGTCTCGGCTCAAAGAAGGACAAAACACCAAAACCAAAAGCCAAAGCTCAGCCAAAGCTTAAGTTAGGACCTCAAAGCGACAATGTTTCAATGGCAGATGAATTAGCCCTTTTTACCACCAAACTTCGAACAGATTTGGCAAGCCTACCGCGTGAGTTTCAGATAAAGGCACAGGGTGAAATTTTTCAAGTCCTCAGTAAATACAAGAGCATCGCTCACATTGCCACGGGTGGCGAAGGGTCGAGTCGTATGACTATGTAATTCTTACAGCATTTCTGTAGTTGTCCATACATTTAGCAGAACAAAGTAAATGTCAAAATTGTTGTCATTATGTGCACATTATAATTAGTTTATTTTAGATAGTTATAAATTAGTTAGTTATAAATTTATTCTTTCGGGATAAAAATGTTAAAAAACATTATATCCCGAGCCATATAATAGATTCATAGGTTTAAGAATTTCGAACTTATAAGAGCTGTGTAAATGTCATAGTTAATACTGTTAATTAGTTTAAAGTTCTTTTGACCTGTTAAAACTATAACAAAAACTACCATCTACGCATAAACTTTTTTTTGTGATCTTTTGAAAAACATCGTGTTTGTTCGGCGTTCTAGGTTATATAATTGTAATTGAGGCGTTCTGAAACAAAATAGAGAAAACGCCATTTAACTCAATAAGGGTTTTGACTAACACCGGTCATAAGTGGTTTGTGACCGGCGGACTTTTTCATTTTTATAAACTTAATGCCTCGTTGCTCGAGTGGACGTAAGAGCGCCTGCTGAGCATGAAACCTTGGGTTCGATTACCGGGGTGAACAGTTTTGGCCGTAACATGAATATCGTGGTTTACAATAAAGTGTACCCAAACTTCTCTCTATCAACAAAATCTTGCACTTCAGAACTCTTCTATTCTTAATTATTTAGTTTTGTACTCATTACATACATTATAATTATGTTTAAGAAATAAAAAGCTCAAATAAAAATCAACGGTTTTTTATTTTATTTTGCTATAAGCCTCCCTTTTTGTATTTTTTATTATTCTTATTACACGGCATATTATGTTAGGGTAATTATAATTAATGTGTTACAGGTGAAATATTATATCTTGTGGGTGAGATTTATAATATTTTTAAATAGATTATTATTATCTTTGGCGGTCTTTATGGGTAGTCTGACAACGAGTTTTAGCTAGGAATATCGTAATCCCTTACTTTGTTGCGGAGGCCAGTAAGGCACACAATCCATTGAAAATACTTAAATTAAACTGCATCCAGTTAGACTGGAAGCCGACTCCAACATAGTAGGGAAATGGCTAGACAGATGTTGATGAAGTGGGAATTATGTTTTTTCTTACTCTGTTTGTTTCTGGTTAATTTCGTTGCGGAGTCCAAAAAACAGTTGAATTGTTTTTCCCAAACTCGTTCATTGACCAGCTGGCCTACCATGACCTCTTAGAGCAGTATTGTTTTAATCTAATTCCAGTGTGGGAAAGACACGGAGTTATACATGATGCCTAGCGCCATCTCTTTCCCACACTGGAAAAGGAGTAAAACAATAATATTTTAAGACGTAATGGTAGGCCATCTGGCCACTTTTCTGGTGGTTGCCAGTTTTGATACTGACTTTCAGCCGATGCGGTGATTGGTGGATAGTGTGACGAGCTTCTGTCTTTTAAAAAAAGATGACACTGAAATATGAAAGTGTCTAATAAACGTAATGATTTGTTTTCAGGATTTGTTAGACGCGGAGAAGAAAGAAATCCTGACTAGGCTGGCGAACTCGCGGAAGGAAGACGTTAAGGCACTAGCTAAGAAGACCAACAGAGATAAAGACGAAATCAATAGAATAAAGCGAGAGATACATTCGCAGGTAACTTATCCAGCACTGAGCCATTTTTAATTTTACCCCAAATTGCATTTTTCTTGCAATTTTGCAGTTGAGGTTCTGGTTCAGGACAGGTTTTGGTCCGGTCGACATTTATCTTCGCGCTGTGGTCTGGCCGTGGCTTGACTAGTACGATCGAGTATACGGGGTGTACTTTTTATACAGTTTTCATCATCATCATTTCAGCCGAAAGACGTCCACTGCTGGACATAGGCCTCCCCCAAGTTTCGCCACATTGACATAACTTGGGGGGTTTTGCCATAATCGCCACGCTGGGCAGGCGGGTTGGCGATCGCAGTACGGTTGTCATAAAAGCACAGAGAACGCTGCTGCCCATTCATTATACATTCATTTATACAGTTTTAGTTTTCATCAAAATCGGGCTCGAGACTCCTTTGAGTATTTTCCGCTATTCCTCATAGTTTCGGATTAGGCCATCCACGCCCACTTGAAAAATTCACCTGTAGAGTCTATTAGCGCTTGTTGATAACGCCAGACGTACGCACAGCGCAAGCCATCAAAGGTCAAAGGTTTTCTCATTCGAAGGAGACCTAGGTCCAGTTGTAGATGTCTTTGGGCTAAATTGATGATGAAGGCGATATGATATATGATGGAGGTGATACTCGTATATGATGATGGTAATGAGTGATCGCCGTGTGGTTCCGTGTGCAGTCGGTGGAGCGCGGCGTGGCGGAGTGCTGCCGCGTGGAGCAGCAGTACGCGGCGCGGCGCGAGCAGCTGGCGCGCACGCACGAACGACTGCTGCAGCTGCTGCTCAAGCACAGGGACCAGGTATGGGACTTAGTACTTTATACAATGATCATAAAGTCGTTCCTTCATTATTTAAATATATGTAAGGGACAACGACCCGAAAACGCATACCACGCACTCAGTACAAAGTACATCATTCTGAACGCCCCCACATAGAAATTTTTCATCGGTATTTTTTTTTTAAATCAGCTGTTCCGTACATTTTGACCGTTTGGGTAAGTATAGCACTTTTGTAGGATGCATCTGATTTTTTCAGAATGATGTACTAAGTTCGTGGTTCGTTTTCGCTTCGGTGTCGGTCACCTTGTCATAATCATCATCTGGCTAGCCTGCTAAGCTGCTAAGCACGAGTTCCTGGATTCGATTACCAGGGCGGGCAGGGAATAGGATGGGAATTTCTCAGTAGTAGCCACTGACCCTTTCGTGTGTGACAGGGCACGTTACAGTTTAAGTACGTAACTGGCGAAATGTGATTCTACTATTAGGTACCTACACCTCAGCCTAACGCTTCCGGGGATTACAGACGCGCGTTCGATTCCCGCAGTTCGCCCCGTCACGGTTGTGGTGTGGCTGTTTCTGTATGTGAGTTTCAATGTGTTAAGGCACTCACAAAACAGGAGAAATTCATAGTTTGTGGTATAATTAATAAAAAAAAACTATATTATGTCGCTGTAGGTGGGAAAAGTAGCGTTCGCGGCGAGGATAAAATTTTCTGCGTTATGAGCGACATTCTCTTACTGCAATCACTCAAGATTCGAGTCTTTTAATCAATTCTGTCACTACCCTCACGACATAACTCAGAACTCCAGGGTTGGCCATATCATTTTTGTTACGTTCGGGATTCAATTAAGCGCTCCTGGCACCTTGGTGTAACTACTAGAATATTCCCACATTGTAGGAGCTGCTGGAGCTGGAGCGCATGTGCGGCGGCGCGCCGGAGGGCTAGTGCGTGCGCGCGCCACTCTGTGTCGTCGCTCGGGAGCGCTCGGCTCCGCTCGGCTGTGCTCGGCCGCCCTCGGCCACGCTCGGCCGCCCTCGCCCACTCTCGGCCTCTCGGTCGTCTCTCTCGTCGGAGTTCATTTTCATTTAGAAATCTGTGATATTATCGCCTAAGGAGCAAACCGTACGGCCGGCGCTCGTGTCGCCTCCGGCCCGTGAGTCTCGACAGTATTGTTCTCTACGTTTGCAATCTCATAGTTTAAGTTGTCCCTCGAGTACTCCGCGGCTCGCCTGTCTTAGCTCCCGCGAATATTTCTCGTTTAACGTTAAGATTGTCCTCGTATTGTACCTATTTTATCATAAGAAGTGTGTCTTGGGAATCTTTGTATTACTGCATTTAATTGAATTAGTCGATAGCGGTTTTGCATGATTAACGCTTGTACGACGTCCTAGTCACCGCGCGGTGTGCGCGAGTGCGGCGCGTGACGTCACTGCGCTGTGACGTCACGTCCGCTCGCCCGCCGAGCGCTAACTGTATACATATCTAATGCACAACATGCTGGTTATTCAGTGGGTAATTTATCTCGTACCTAATTATTTCGTACAATCTCGCTAATAGTTCTTCCTTTATTATTATACATGTTTGTAGATGTAGCTATTAATTATTAATTCCATATTATTATATTGTAAAAATAAATTATTATGAAATTGATTCTTATGATGGTTATTCCAATATTTTCTGGTTAGTGAACGCGTTTCGAGCGAAGAGTTTTGAATTTATTTATTTGTAATTTTCAAGATACTTGAGGGTTAATTTATTGGAATTGAAATTAAATCTTTTATAATGCACTCGTTACAAATTAGGTACGAACATAATACTTCACGTGTGTTTTACTGATTGTCACAACATATTAATATAATAACGTTATATAGCATCTGTGTAGTATTTATGAGTATCGTATAATATTATGTATAATGGCTTTCTTTGCATCGTTTAATCGTACTAACAGATGTCAGTAACAGTAGGTTGTAGGTTAACATTCCATTTTTCGCTTAGTCATTTAAAACGCCAATAATGTTTAGGTATTAGTAATAATGAGCCATTGCACTGATTATCCGATCTAGTGGGGAAACTCCAAATATAGTTAGTCAGTCGTGAAAGACAAACTCCAAACACTCTAATAGACAATACAACCGTAGACTATAGAATAGAATAACTGTAGGACCAGCGTCTCCCATCAACGTAGCAATAGTCGATATTACCAATCCAAATAGAATCTGAGCAAACCTCAACCCCGCATCCTAACTAAAGCGATCGGTCGTGCGAATGTGCGATAGTTGCATTCAGTATGTCACTTTTCTGTTCGGAAATTTGGAAGGAGACCTCGAAGTTCTTAGACGAAGAAAATGCACGCGATCATCCACTTTTCGCGCGATGATCGCTTATATTAAGTCGCGACCTTAGTAGTCGAATTTTGGATACAAGATCCGCGATTAAATACTAAAGTTCCACACGAATACATTTAATAAAAGTTTGGCACTAGAGCCACTCTCATTCCGATATTTATAAAGAGTTATGTGCCAATAGCAACACCATCTAAGATATTTAAGTTACGATACACTGCCAATAGTATTATCAGAGGCTTTGTATTGTGGAATAATCAAAAATCGCAGCCTTAGACAAGCGCCTCCAGTAGATATTAGCAACGAGAGATCGTTTCCACAGATCTTATTTACTTCCAATCGTATAGTTTAGGAAATAGATACAAAAAAACACGTTTCAAGTACATAGAAAACCTATTTACTTCCAAATCACTCTTGGTACACACATTTTCACAATGAATTTCAACCGTAATCAGTTAAACATAGAGTTTATAACAGTTCGGTCTATTGTTATACATGTGTACCAAGGGTGTTTGAGCGCAGTTTTAATAGCCTATATCAAGCCTTACTTTAATTCGAAAAATATTTAGCGATAGAAATACTTACAATAGTGAACAATACACGTGGCTTCTATAGAGGAACAATATGTATCTGTATTACGGGTTTTATTTATAAAAAATAGAGTGAGTTATATTTCAATAATGGTGCTTTCTCATAGGCTCGAAGTACTGAATTTTACCACTTATGGTAGTGAGTAAGATTATGAATCGTCACAATTTCTTTTCGTTTCCATAATATATAAGAAACAATATAGCCATACTTTTCATTCATATTGTTCTCCTCCGTAGTTGTTTTAGAGTATTTCATTTCTGAGTCGAATTTTTCAATAAGTACCAGCAATAATCTAGTATAAAATAGTGTTTACATCCGTCTCCTCTGATCGAAACTTGCAATAAATAATATTAAATGATATTCACTACGTAGATTTAAGCCAAGTGTTCATTTGGATACATTTTCTTTGAAACATTAAATGAACTTCACAACTTTGAATCACTACTTGATCACATTTGCTTCATCAAGATTTCATTATAATTGTGTTAGGTTAGGTCGAAGAAACGAAAAGTATCCAAAATGAACACTTCATGTAACTAAATAGTGCAATATTTACTTATGACTCGGCTGTCGCTAAAATACTGACTTATGCACTCTCCGTACCGTTTAAGAGGTAGTTGCCAAAATTTAGATAAATTCGTTTAGATTAAAGCTACGGTAATAAGGTGTACAGTCGTCTTAGTTGATTCTTGATTTTAGACCGTTTATCGATAGTAAGATTTCAAGTCTTGAGCTATAGTACTTGCCTTGTCATACATTTTAAAGTGCATCTTGCCATGGGCGGGTTTCTCAGATTTGAAACAAGAATACTGGTGTATTTTCTCCGCATCTACTAGTACTATCTTATAGCCGCTCGGCTGTTATAGTTTATTTTCGAGAGGTAAAGTTATACAAAATCAAATTAATTTAATTAGTTTCAAAACTCCATATACGTGATGGGCCTAAACATACCTATCATTACTGCGGAGTTTCGCTAGCTAACTTAAGTTAACCTTGTACATAATTATCGCGTCTATGGCACGATGCTCTCAACATACATTTTACTCGTCGTTAGTCAGCGAGGTAAGAGAGCGGCCATTATTTTTATTGTATTTATCAAAATATTTTCTTGTACAAAAACCTAGTTATCGTAAAAGTGCCATGAATATAATGATTTTTTGGTCCCACGTATTTATTAACTTTTAAATCTACTTTATAATACATTTATTATCGTTAAAATTAAACTTTAGACACCGTTGGGATTATTTGTGACATGTTGTTATCTCTCTATTAAAAAAGTACTGCAAAAGCATTTAAATCGCATTAAGTTCTAATACAATATTTCTCTAAAAACATGTACCAAAATGGTGTTTTGTTTGTAGTTTTAGAAAGACGTCACAAATAATTCTAATATAAAAAGAAAGTCAAACTATGGAAACAGGGAACCTCTTACTATCTCTTGACTATATTTATCGATCTGTCTTTGCTATGATGTATGTATTTGACACAATAGTTGATAAATGTAATGTAGAAGAGTGTGAGGTAATATCAATGTGTTTAGATTTAATAATAGTAATTATAATGGGTTTAAATATTTCCCTCGGAAACTTGTGATGATTAGGTTTGTAACGTTTAGGCACTTCCCTTGGCACTGAGATGGTTGGTTGAGTGCGCGGTAGCTCGGAATAGTATTCGTTTAGATTGACACGACCTGATGAGCTTAATAAGCGATAATAAATCGCCCTGTATGAATAAAACTGGTACGTTAATAATGCACAAATGAAAAGTTCTACACTTTGTATGTTGAATCTGTAGTTTAGAGTCTGTGGTAAATCAAAATCTAGTTGTTTTTAGGTCTCGGCAGTAGGCACATGGAAGGATAGTTTAGGAAAGATCTTAGCACACATCTAGTCCACAGTAATGGATATAGTTGATCTCGGTGTGGACGTATATGTTGTGTGTGAGTGGGCACTGACGCGACTTTAGTAAATGGTCTTTCTTGTTCGTAGTGGGTACAGATAACCTCCTTTAGATTCCGCATAGATGGTAACGTATGCGCGCCACACATCAATTTGATGTCACTCGATGCTCGTATTTATTCCTTCAGTTTCGACCAGGCATTAGAGCCGTGTGATGATAGTAGCAATAAAGACGGTTAATTATGGATGAAAATTTGATTAAAAAAAAACTCCCTATGTTGTAAAAGGTGTGTAAAATAACTCAGGATCTCAAATAAAAATATAGACAATGTTTGATTTATTCTGAAAGAATTACTCAGGTTTTGTGTGAATTCAACCGCCACCACAGTTTTTGATGAAAGAATTTCGATGTCGGAATCAATATGTGTCCTTGAAATAACCGATTGGATTGCACTTTTCACTTCCTGCTCACCGCTAAGTGTGAACTCAATAACAAAATCTTCAACGTTCAGAATGTAGAGGAGGTTATCTGTGGTAGCGTGGTCCCCACTGTGCGACGCGACGCGCGGTGTGGTGACGCAACAGTCTGACGAATGAAAGAGGTTTTGGCGGATATTTGAATTTATCAGCTCGATTTTAACGTTCTCCCGACGTCCACAACTAAATTTTAATAAGTATATCTCTTCTAATGACCCGTTTTTGGCATTGTTATCCCCGTTCGTTGATACAAATGATTGAAATAGATAGTAGATAGAATAATATCAGTGTAACGAGTAGAAATACGGATGTTTAAAGTGAAACACGACTTGTTCTTGCCTTGTGTAATTAAATTATTGTCTTAAGATGTAGGTCACGTCTGTTCTGTATTAGAACCACAGCAGCTTTGCACTTGTAATGTCTTTTATTTCCCAAGAAGGCCTAAGCTTTTCGTCAGTTTTGGACTTTTAAAGATTATTCTCAATCGTTCATGTATTTTTCGATTTGTCTTGTATTACCTTTGTGATGTCTCTGAACTCTCTATGCTCGAGTACAATGACTGCCCCAAAATTGCCCCAATATTTTTATATAACTATTTATTGGCTATTTAAGGATATATTAATATATTTTATTCTAAATTATATGATCAACCCTGCTTAAAGTGTTTGTTTGTGTATTCTATCGCTGTGGTCTCCGTGTTTGGCTACATTATTATATTATATTAATACATTATTAAAGTTCGTGTGATTCTGCCAACTAGTTGTTAAGAGTTATCTCGTAGTGTTACATTGTAATCCGACTGCAGCTTCGACAGTTTGATGTATGACGGAGGTTTCTTCGTACTGTATTCTGTTAGGTGGGTGTTAGGTTACACGAAAATAGTCCCTAAGTGAAACTCGTATACTTGTTACATTTTATAATGACTATTTATGTTAAAAAGAGTTATCTGATTATGTATATTCTAATCTAATATTTATATATCTAGACTATTCTATTTCATAATGTGAAGAGTTAAGTAAGATCGTAAGCTGAGCTGCGATCAAATATACAAAGACTTTATGTATTTAATCTGCATTGGTTTTGCTTTAGCGGTTGATGTGTTAGCGAGCAATTTGTTGGAGCTCTGACGTTGAGTAGGTGTCAATGGAGCAGGCATAGAGTATATGTGCGAGGCGACGACTTACCATAGTCCCCCGTAGTGTGGCGCGCTAGTGTGTGCCGCCATTTTGTGTGGATTCAATAATACCTAGTCGTCTGCCTAACGTACAGTCTTTTCATAGTCATTTTACACCTGACTTTATATCACTGTCAACTTTACTTTCGTAGGTATAAGGGTGTTACTACACCAATCGATCGATAGTTTTACCTCGTAGAAACTATCGATCATTGTCGACTAATCCATTCTACAAGATCGATCGTCGATCGATGAGATCGATCGTCGATCGATCGATTGGTGTGGTAATAGCCTAAGGCTCACTGACAAAAAATGTTTCAAAATTACAATGATCTTTATTCCCACAGAAATAACGTTGATTTTAGATTCCTACTGCCATATGTAAAGTAATTGTAAAAGGACTGTGCTCTACTCTGTCCCTGTCACTGAATAACTTTTCGATATGTTTATTCTTCAATTGCTTCGACGCATATAAGTTGTGCTATTAAACTTGTTTGCTCATAGCTTCTACTGAATCTACTCTCATCGATCCTTCCTGCTTACGGTTTCTATATGTTAGGTTTTCGATGTTTTACATTGTCGTCTTTTAGAAATGTTTACATAGTATTCACAGTCGCTGCGATTCTTTTATTCTACGTAACTTAACAAGACGCTGAACTGTATTTTGATTTAGGCTTGTTCTTCCATATTGTTATGCAGATGTCAGACTAACCTATATTTTTCAAACCAATTTTAGAATCTATATTTTTGATGTTGTTTCCTATATATTTACAAATTTTAATTATGTGTACTATGAAACTAAGGTTATGTAATGTCTCTTCAATCGCGTTATGGGGTCATGCCGTTTAAAATGTAATATACTTACCTAGCTAGTTACTAAGTTTAGGTATGTACTATGACTCCGCTTGAAATGTTTTATATAATAACGGTTTTACCTTCTGTCAAGGTCTTGGGCTACACGTTACTATAAGGTGTATAGTAACGTGTTGCCCAAGACTTTCTTCGTGGACTTTGACTTTACAAAACTTTATGTTTACTTAGTTAATAAAAAGTAAGCTTTTCATACGTGACTCTTATGCATGGATGTATTATTATTACATAGATTCGTATAAGCGATTGAGCAATTCAAAGGAATATAAACATAAGTCTCATAAGAATAAGGTTCACATTGGGTATAATAGGCTCTACCAAAGTAAAGCTAAAGGGCGGTCTGTCAAATTTTCCTTAGACAATTATTTGCCGCTAACAGATCAGGATTGATTGATAAAATCGGAGATTAGTTTCAGTCTGTTACAAGTCTTACAACATAGATTTAACGATGATTTTAACACTAGTAACAAAAAGCAGTATACTACTATCTGCACGTAAAGATTTTGTGTAAGATCTTTGACAGTTGGGTTCGAGTATAAATACGACAATTTTTTTTTCAGGAGTAGCTCATTATTGATCAAACAGTTGTGACCTCTTTTGTCATCTTGTACCTGTTGAAGCAAATATGTAGACAACAAAGTTTGTACCAGACAATTCTTACAAGGCTTTTTAGCTCTCCTTGAGAGTTTAAAGCCACTTTAACATAGATCATAAAGGGAGCACTCAGAATACAGAACAAACCATAAGACGCCTTTGATCTAAATTCTATGGCGTGCAGTGTTTTATTCCACCTGTTTCTTTACCCCTGCGTATGTGTTGCTTGGGGATTGATTACTTCTGTAGAAAAAAATATTCTTCATTCTCACAATCCGAAATTAAAATTTAAAATAGGCTGCTTAAAAACCAAACCACCATTATTTTTAGACACTTCTATATCACGAGGCACCATACATACATTCAGTTGCCTCGCGTTCGCGCTCTCTGGTTTATTCTCTATTCCGACCAAAAACATTATCAAGCGGAGTCTGAATCAAGTGATCGGCACATTTCTTATGATCTACTTAATAAGCGTCGTTAGCGACGGGTTGTGAATATTATGAGAGGTAGTTGTAAATGTTCGATATTCGGAGCTGCAGTGGGTGACTGTTAGAGCCCTGTCTTACTTCCCGTAGAGAGCCGTCTGCCACAGAAAGCAATAAGAGAAGGAAAACTGCGTTTACTAGCATTAGAGCAAAAAACACCTTATCACTATGAAAACAATGCCTATAATGCCAAAATAAAGTTGTTTGGTTGTATTGCAACAAGATCGGATTGACATTTATTTTTGGCTCATAAAGCTCATCATTACATTACCTACTAATTTATTTAATTATAGCATGCTAATGCATTTTTTTATATTTACGAGTTTATAGTTTTAAGTTATGTAAGGTAAGAGTCAATTTTGAGTTCTAGTAGAAGGGATTTTGCACTGCAGACCCACCGTACCCTTGGGGTACGGTGCAATATTGCATTGCGAGAATGCTATTCCCGATCAACTCGCAACATGTGGAAGAAACGGATTTTAGATGTGCGAAAAATAAACCAGGACGAAGAATAGTTGCCCTGGCGAGTGCTTTGTCACTTCTGCTTGAGTGCGAGATTCAACATGGCTTTGAGTATGTGAAATCTGAATCTGATGGTATAGTACGCATGGACAAATTTATCAAATACTTAGAAACATGTTGGTTTAAGACGCATTCATCTAGCGTCTTTGGTGAACGCCATAGATCCACCAACATTTTAGAGCCGTTTACCTCCAAAATTAATGAGCGTGTCAACAAGAATACTGTGACATTGATGTGATTACTCAAAGTATTTTAACATATTTATACATTGGAGATGATCCCAAAAAAAAGAAGACAGGATCAAATCATCAATGATGACTTCATTATTAACGTACACTTAAAAATTTTAAATAAAGAAAGATTGGTCACACTTTAGAAAAATTGCGCACACAACCTTAGTCCAAATTATTAAATGAAATTGTTGTTTTCAAAAGTGGTTTTAACTAGTGATACAAGACTATTACCTGGTGGTATCGTTTAACTTTAAAATACCCACCGAACCACCAGGGGCACAGCCAGGGGAACGGCGGGTCTGCAGCGGGATTTTGTCGATTTGTCAACAGTACCATTTTGTGTTTTCAATTTCAAGTAAATGACAATTTTTAGTAGATTATTAGGTAGCTATGTTTTATCATTCAAATTAAAACAATACTTTGTTCTGGATCAATCGATGCCTATGTATAAAATGTGATTTTAAATCATTAATCAGATTTTCTTTGATTTTAAGCATTGATGGTCGAGTTTCAGAATTATTTGAAAGACTTGCTGGAGTCTTGTCAATTTAAGGATGAGACACTATCATTGTTCTGCTATTGCCTAAATGGTTCTTTTGGCTCTTGAATTACATTGTCATGAGGGCGCTGTTGGTAAAAATTCGTGAAATTGCCTGTTAAATTGTTTTTAATGTCGTTAGTTCTGACTAAAGCCACGCGCCAGAATAACCATGCAGCATTATATTCGAAATATTTAAGACAGATAATGTAAATAGTTTTGTTTTTAAATTATATTGTTTGATTTAGCGAATGTGTTTTTCTCAAATGTTTTATTATAATATAACCGACTGAAAAGTGTCGCGGGCATTTTTAAGTAACCTTATCTCGTAAGAAAATGTTTTGTGTGCGAATCATTTGTATATTTTAGAGGAATGTTTAAAATGATGTTAATGTTGTTAATTTTTGTTTGTTAATTTAATAGTTTTTCTAGATTTTAGTCGCACTTATTGAATCTTAGCAAAGATCTGTTTGTAGTAGGTTTTTTTTGTTTGTAAATTGTGTGCCAGAAAATGATATCAATAGAGTTTATCCTTTAGGGTGTGTGTTTAAAGTTGCGGGTTGAATGCGAAAATTGTGATCGTCTTGGTTTAGTGTGATAAAATTACCGTCACAGTTTTCAGTAATGATAGTGTTATGCCATTTGGTTTTACGCATACCTTAATTCCCGTTTTCATAGTTATTTATTATAGATTTTATTTGGAATGTTGTCAGCTGTTTGTGATTAAGCAATAGATTGTGTTAGGAATTGTGTGTCATAAAAATTGAAGTAATTCGAACGGCATAAGATGTTTTGTACAAAATTAGTTTTGTGAGCCAAAGGTACGTGACCGTTAACTTTTACATGAATTAAGAATGAAGGCTCGTATTTACTGTGGTACTTGCATTTGCCATGCGAATTACGACCTTATTCTCATTGATTTGTTACAATTTCCATCAGTTTTAAAACACAGATCTATCAGCCACGTACTTAGTAACCTACAATTCTTTTAATACGTAAAGTTGTCTGGCGGCTTTCATTCTCTATAGTTCTAGTCATTTTTAATTCCTCCGTGTTGTATCTATACATAAACAAGTATGCCTGTATATGGGTAGACAATATAATAATAATCAATATGAATGTTAAACATAATATATAGGTGAAACTTATATCTATTAAATTGATGTCTGTTCTATGTGTTGTTTTATTGTAATTCCTGAATTATTTCTTGTTCGGAAAAAACCTGCTATGCAGTGGAGATTCGGAGCCGTGGTCTTCTTAAATACTGCTAAACATCAAGATCGTTTTTGTGGACGTCACGATAAAAAAATATTATAAGATGTTTTTACCAAAGTTTACCTTCCTGTTTGCTAATACAATCGTGGGAAATATAAAAAAAATCGGGTTTTTTGACAGTATTTTGCAACCAATATCTATGGTGTAGGTAAGAGTGTACAGAGCTGTCAACCGAGCGCCAGTACTAGGATTAACCACCGATGACAACCGCCAATTCATACTAATACGAAAGGCACTGCAAAGTAATGAATCATCATCATCATCATTTTAGCCGAAAGACGTCCACTGCTGGACATAGGCCTCTCCCAACGCCACATTGACATAGGGGGGTTTTGCCATAATCGCCACGCTTGGCAGGCGTGTTGACGATCGCAGTATGGTTGTTACAAAAGCACATAGAACGCTGCTGCCCATTCGCTGGCAAATCCCTTAGTCGCCTCTTACGACACCCACGGGAAGATATGGGATGGTGCTATTCGTTACGTCCGACACCATACAGAACTAATGAAAAGAAAAAAGTAATGAATGGCTTTACTGAACTATAATTTCTGTAGCGAAGTTGGACGAGCTAATACAAGGAAGCCAATTACGTGTGCGTTCGCGCAGCGGAATGTTGTTGAATTTAAAGATATTAATTATGCAGATATTTAGTGTATGACGTCGTATAATTGTGTATGGTAAAAAAAAAATTGTGTACGCAGCCATTGTGGAGAAATTCACCAAAAACTGATTCCGCTGGGCGAACGTTGTCCTGGCGGAACTTATTTTAATCCATAGACTTTAGAAGAAAAGAGGTGTGTCCAAAAATTAGTGTGTATTTGTGTGTAATTGTGTATGTATGAATAAAATGAGTGCATGCATAAACTTCGGAGAAATTCAAGTTTCCGCTACGCGAACGTTTGGCCATTAGCTAGTTTTCATATAAAGCGCTTACATAGAGAGCTGTAGATTTTTACATACGTTGTTTTGAATTTGTTTATATTTGTTTAAAAAACAGATTTAGAAAAAATCGTAGGGCTTAAAAGATAAAAATATAAACGTAAAATACACTTAATAGGTCTTAGTTCTTAAAGTATGCACTTTGGGGTCTAGATTTTCACGTTTATACAAACCTTGTAAGTATCTGAAACATGTTGCCAAGTATCAATGATGTTCCGTTAGTAATTAAAGAGTTAAAGGACAATTTTACCATGAATAGATCACTGTTTACAAAACAGTCAAATATCACGACGTTCTAAAGGAATTGCATGGTAAAATGTATGCCAAAAATTAGTTTATTCATTCAACTATTCACATGCAAAATTTCATGTCATTAAATTTAGTAATTAAAGAAATCAATTAAAATACTGACGAAGCATCGAAAACCTACATAACCCGACCAAGTTCGGATAGCTACAAAAAAGCGGCCCAGCCATATATCTAAGAGACGTTCTTAACCTTCCAATATAGTATTTACTAATATGGTACAGTTCCGTACACAAGCGTTAGGAAAAAATAAAACAATTGCATTTCTTGAATTAAAAATATTTTTTTAATAATAACCCAACTATCTACGATAAAAACAAATCTTCAATTAACAAGTACTTTTCTATTTAAATATCCGTGTACAAAAATTTTTTTTATTAAGTACATACTTAATTATGTTTCATTACACACTTAAATAAGTAATTATAATAACGTTAACAAACGCTTGCAACGACAGCAATAAACTTAAATGTGTTTTAACTAACATAGGTTTAATAAACGATTATGAATATAAGGGTAAGTAAAATATTTAGAGCTTCAATAATAAAATCACAGATTAACAATCTCAGATCACATAACTAGACTATTCAGTTGTTTAGGTTTGAGAGTCTGCCTAATATAAAAATAAATCAACATTTAAAAAGTACTTATAAAATAAAAAAGGTATTTACAACTCAATACCAATTATTAAATGAGTAGCAAATACAGAAAAAGACCTCAACATTTCTAAGTATAATGTACACTAGCTTAAAAAAAAATCACAGATTAACAATCACAGATCACATAACTAGACTATTCAGTTGTTTAGATTTGATCAACATTAAGAAAGTGCTTATAAACTAAAACATTGGTATAAAAAAGGTATTTTCAAGAAAATATTCTTAAATGAGTAGCAAATACAGTAAATAACCTCAACATTTCTAAGTATAATGTACACTAGCTTAAAAAAAAATCACAGATTAACAATCACAGATCACATAACTAGACTATTCAGTTGTTTAGATTTATATTTAAACTACAGTTTATATTGACAAAAAATGTTCCAAAACTACCAACGAAGGGCTATCGCGTAACGAATGAGTGAGTTCCACAGACGCACAGCACGAACAGTGAAAAAGCCATTATAATATGTCTAGTATAATTTATTATTATGAATTTAAATTCTAAATAGAATTAGATCAATCTGTAGATATTAACTTGGGTTTATGGTGTCTGTCCAATGTTAACGTAACACAATTATTATAATTTATATGCCTCATAAACTACGTAAATGAATAAGTGTATAGTTATTAATTTATTATAAAATCTTACCTTATATCTGTGATCAGCTTCTCACTATCACTGACTCAATATTCCTACTACATAATTATGTTAAGCTTCACTGTTACACTATAACATTAATAACACACTTTGTCAATATTATTATTATCGAGAATTGGCGATGCATAGCAAAACAACAGCGCATACGCACATTGTCCTTGACTGCACATTTGTTTGTGACTGGGGATAAAAAACAAAATCAGGTTCAAGTTCAACAGCAAAAACGAATACGCGCGGGCCGCGGCCAATGAAAACATATTATTGCCCTCTCTTTTCTTCAAGGATGGAAGTACCGTTTCAAGCGGGAAGCCGCGCGCGTCCTGTTCGACTAGCAGTTTGTGGAATATTCCACAGACGTTAAATTACGTGCGTTCACAAGAATATAATTAAATCAAAATATTAACTTTTAAAAAATGTGAATACCTATCGGAACTCCGGAATTATTCCAGTCAATTCTGGAGCTGAAAAATCAGAACAATTGAACAAAAATTTGGTGTACAAAAATAAATGACCTTTAAATTATATCGAAACAACAATTGTGTTATCACCTATACCAATTCAATACCGGTATTATACGGTAAATTTTGGGATGTTACCTAAATATATTGCATGGACGCTTTTTTGTAGCTATCCGAACTTGGTCGGGTTATGTAGGTTTTCGATGCTTCGTCAGTATTTTAATTGATTTCTTTAATTACTAAATTTAATGACATGAAATTTTGCATGTGAATAGTTGAATGAATAAACTAATTTTTGGCATACATTTTACCATGCAATTCCTTTAGAACGTCGTGATATTTGACTGTTTTGTAAACAGTGATCTATTCATGGTAAAATTGTCCTTTAACTCTTTAATTACTAACGGAACATCATTGATACTTGGCAACATGTTTCAGATACTTACAAGGTTTGTATAAACGTGAAAATCTAGACCCCAAAGTGCATACTTTAAGAACTAAGACCTATTAAGTGTATTTTACGTTTATATTTTTATCTTTTAAGCCCTACGATTTTTTCTAAATCTGTTTTTTAAACAAATATAAACAAATTCAAAACAACGTATGTAAAAATCTACAGCTCTCTATGTAAGCGCTTTATATGAAAACTAGCTAATGGCCAAACGTTCGCGTAGCGGAAACTTGAATTTCTCCGAAGTTTATGCATGCACTCATTTTATTCATACATACACAATTACACACAAATACACACTAATTTTTGGACACACCTCTTTTCTTCTAAAGTCTATGGATTAAAATAAGTTCCGCCAGGACAACGTTCGCCCAGCGGAATCAGTTTTTGGTGAATTTCTCCACAATGGCTGCGTACACAATTTTTTTTTTACCATACACAATTATACGACGTCATACACTAAATATCTGCATAATTAATATCTTTAAATTCAACAACATTCCGCTGCGCGAACGCACACGCCAATTACTGCAAGTTTTGTTGCTAACTAATTGATGCAATTGAAAATAAGGAGTTATAGTTAGAAACATTTTTCTTCCTAAAAGCAGAAGCCTCCATTTCCCTATGATAAGTCTTTATTTGCCTTAAACATTGTATAAAGTTGTAACAGTCGGGTATTATTCTAAAGTCCACATGTTTAGCTATACAAGATATGTATCAATTGCATGCAAAAAAATAATTATTAGTTAATTGTGGTTCAATGTCACAGATACAAAGTCAATAAAATAATATAATAGTTTTATCTCAGCATTATCCACAATGTCAAACGGCCAGAAAATCTTTTGTCGTAAAACATAAGTTCTTTCAGCCATTTCAATAGTCTGTTTTTAAATACATAAGTTAATATTAAATAACAATTTTTTTTTGGTTTTTTTTTTATAGATGCGTTTGTTATATAGGTATACACATGACTAGGAAACTTTTTGCATACTTGGCTGATTTAAGAGTATCCTGCAATACAAATCTGCATAGATCTCGATTTCGAGAGTTCAATTGACTGGCTTTTTTGAACAATCCCTTATTATTATAAAAATAATTACAAATTTTGCTCTGTATGGTGTCGGACGGAAAGAATAGGACCATCCCATATCTTCCCATGGGTGTCGAAAGAGGCGACTACGGGACTTTTCAGAGAATGGGCAGCAGCGTTCTCTGTGTTATTGTAACAACCGTACTGCGATCGCCAACCCGCCTGCCAAGCGTGGCGATTATGGTAAAACCCCCTTTCTGTCAATGTGGCGACACTTAGGGGGAGGCCTATGTCCAGCAGTGGACGACTTTCGGCTGGAAAGAAGAAGAATTACAAATTTCAAAAATTTAGAGATGCGGAGGTGGTAATATACCTAGCTTTTTAAAGAATGGTTTACATGACTCGTCAGGACGGATACCGCAAATGGCTCTAATGCATTTCTTTTGCGCAATAAATTCTCTGTGTCTAACCGATCTGTTACCCCCGATTATAAGACCGTATCGTAAGATGGATTCTATGTATGCGTTATATGCTGTAATTGCTGTGTTTTTGTTAGTAATATACTTTGTCTGATAGCATGAACAAATTTATTAATCCTACTGCACAAACTATCCAGATGAACTTGCTAATTCAGATCTTGATCTGTGTGTAAGAATTTAGTTTTCTTACAAAGTCGATCGCTTTTGGTATAACTATTTTACTCTTTGGTCATTCGTTGGTATAAGTATTCTACTCTTTGGTCTTTCGACAAATATGTCAGTGAACAAAACAATGCAAAAATAAGACCAAAATTCAAAGTTATTAAAAAAACGTAAATGTACATCTGTGAATGTACCAGTTGCTTTAAGAAAACGACTAGGCAACGTAACCACAACATATTGTCGCCCAAAATCTCAAGTAATAATGTTCCGTCCACCTTGGAATTGCCGAAGGCTTCTGGGGCCTGCCGTGAAGGCGAAGATGATGGCGATACCATCGATGGGGCAGGCACAGTTACGAGGATACCAGAACTTCGTGATGAATGAAGCCCTAGCGCAGATTGAGAAGGATTGCGAGAGGTTCTGCCCAGTACCTCGGTTCCCGCCTCAGAAGGTCTGTGGTTGTTATATGAGCTACGTTGATATGCTTAGGGAGATAGTATGTCATTACAATGTGGTTTTACATTGGTGTTAATTTCATGTAAAGAATATGACAGACGCTTATAAGAAGGGTATATATTATGTTCTGTGCTTATAAGCACTGCACGGTCGTCAGTCAGGCGCTCCCGTCCGAGCAGACGCAAAGTTCGTATGATGCTTATCAGATCGCGGTATGGAGTTACATTAATCTGGAACGGCTCCAAATTAGGCCATGCTGATGCTCGTGCAGTGCCTTCTGTGCGTTGACTTTTTGACTTAAGTTTTCCTTGTAACACGCATCACAGAAGGCTGATAGGCTAATAAAGTATTTTCACGCCATTTCTACTAACCTACGTCTGCATAAAAATTAAGGATCCAATGGCTCTATATTCCCAGCTGCAGGTAAGTGGAATTTACCAATGCAGTCATGAAATCTCACATTTGTTGTTACCTGTAGTTGCAATTCCACTGGTGTGTGGCTCAAATGTATCTTTCGGTGGACTCGGTTAAGTAAACAAAAAAAAAACGTGCGAACATTGCGATGAACACGCGCGTGTTCACATAGAACTTCGCGCAAGAATGTTCGCGCAGAACTGCGAACTATACTGCGCGCAAATGTACAAGTGATGGTGTCGCGTCAGCAAACTTGCACTAACATGTTCGTTTACAAATGTGCTGCACTGTGCGCGAACAAAACTTACGCCCAGCTTTGCCGGTGGAAACGGATCTGCAGCTCAGTTCAGCGCGAACAACTGTGCTGCACAATTTTGACAGAAAGTTCATACAAAAGAAAACGTCACGCCTGTAATGTTACGCGGTAGTGTCCGTATTAAGTAAGGTACACTATCGCTCCGCCTAAGCCAACTTTCGCCAGTAATGTTTAAACTCGATGCATAGAAAGGAGCCCAAAAAATCCAGCTTGTTACTCTTTAGGTGGCCGTGGTTGGTGCCGGCAGCGATGTGGGCCGCATTGCTTGCCTGTTCCTGAAGCAACAGAAAGTGATCAAGTATCTGGCCATGTACGAGGAATACCCGCAGTCGGGGGTCCTCGGTGCGGCTAACGACATCGCACACATCGACACCAGCTGCAAAGTCTCGGCTTTCCAGGGACGCATGTTCCTCAAGGATGCACTGCATGTAAGATCTTAACAACCAATTAGCCCATTCCAATTTGATGGAGGCACATCATCATCATCTAAATTGTCTTTTCCGAACTATGATTGGATCGGATTGCAGTCAAACCGGATGCAGCTGTATATTAGTATTTTTAAGAAGCGACTGGCTATTAATTTTCCATAACCTTGTTACTGGGTAATACCGTAGCCTTTGGTAAGACTGCGTGGCAATATGGAGAATTAGGTAGACGCAGTGAAACAAGAATACCGATTACAACTCTTTTATTAGTTATTTGACAGAAGAATACCGAAGCGCATACATTTTCTGGTACAACCGTAGTAGGTTAATTGCGTTTTAAGATGCCTTGTTGCGGGCAAGCCCGAAGTCTTCACTTCGGGCTTGCCCGCAACAAGGCATCTTAAAACGCAATTAACGTACTACGGTTGTACCAGAAAATGTATGCGCTTCGGTATTCTTCGTAGTATTGTATGGAAACCCCAGATAGAGACAAGACTTCTAAGTTTTTCTACCGCTCTTTGTAGTAGTGCACTTCATTGCGAGCTGTGTGTTTTTTAAATAAGAATTTATCTAGGGCCTGGATAGATTACATTGTTCTTGTAACCTGTAGGATGCAGACGTGGTGCTGATCTGCGGCGGCGCGTACCTCCCGCCGCCATACTGTTACCTGCAAGACCGCGACCTCTTCTTCCAAAATATGCAACACGTGCGGACGGCAGCGCTGGCCGTCGCTCAGTTCTGTCCACAAGCCATCGTGGCGATCCAGACCCCACCGGTTGACTGTAACTTTGCGCTTTGCGCTCATGTTAGTTTATTACCTAATTGTTACTTTAACAAGTTACAGACTGATTAACTTCGATTGTCGTCTTTATTTCTGCTGCCTACGTTTTTGTAATGTGTTCGTAGTGAACTCAACATGTATGCTTTATTAAAGCTTGCATGAGAACTTAGTAGGCACCTGATTTATCCACACAATGACACAAAAGCAACAACAAAAGAAGAAGACCGTTATTGTATGCTACTTCACTTTATGTACTAACTAGCTGTCCCGCGCAACTTCGTTTGCGTCACATTTTCCTCGATTTTGAAACATTATTCATTGCTGCTTTGCTCCTCCTTGTCGTGGCGTAATGATATATAGCCTATAGCCTTTCTCGGTAAATGGGCTATCGAACACTGAAAGAATGTTTCAGATCGGATCAGTATTTCCTGAGATTAGCGCATTCAAGCAAACAAACAAACTCTTCAGCTTTATAATATTAGTATAGATGTGGTAGTCCTATAAATTTGTAGAAGCAACACATTTTTAACTTCCTAATATCCGTGGGTTCTACTCTACAGACCCTAAAGCTGTCCCGAGTGTACGATAAGCGCCGAGTCCTGGGCGTGAACGCGGTGAACGCAATGCGCGCCAACCAGCTGTTCTGTGACAAATTCGGCACCGACCCCACGACGACACACCTGCCAGTAGTCTGCGGCACTGGACGCTGTACTAGAGTCCCTGTGTTCTCTGCTGGTAAAACGGACATATGTCCTCCGCCAACTCCATCAAGTGTAAGTAGACGTTTGCACCGATACTAAGCGTTCTGAGATTTTTGTTTACTTTTGATGCCCATTTTCAATAAAATTGGGTGACACCTGAATAATAAATCTTTAAATAAAATTACACTGTAGGATTCATGTACCCGAAATTGCATGATTTTACGCTAGTGATGACGAGCTCGTCTTCAGTTAGCAACAGTCTGCTTCGTGTTTTTTTTTTTCATATAAATTGTTTAACTGTTTTAATGGCGGGTGGCCTAAAGCGCATCACACACAGGGAGTGGGCGCTGGTCTTGTTAAGCTCGGGTGCCGCGCGGGACCGGCTCTGTTTGTGGCAGCGGGCGACATGTGCATCATCCGGCCCGGTCACGACCCGCGCCCGTCCCGTGCACCATCCGCGCCCGCTTTCTGGGTGTGATGCGCGTTAAGCATATATTAAACTGGTACGGACACATTGTAGATGGGCGACGGTGGAATTAGGAACACAATAACCTTCAAATGGGAGCTGCTACAACGCTATTCTTAGTGCTGACTGGATGTGTTACCCTTTTCTCCTGTCGATACAGTTTACCTGCATGTCCCGACTGGTGCGTGAAGCAGATGACCTCATCTGCAGGGTCAAGAGTAACAACGAGCAGGGACACCTCTCCATCGGCTTCTCTACTGCGAGATTTGTTGTAAACCTTATGAAAGGTAATGGATTTATTTTGTTTCTGTTCTCTTGAAACTGGTGTATATTGTAGTGTTTAAAATGTGTTGGTTGAACTTGTTCTAAGCACCGATAAGCAGTTTTACAGTTGTTTCGTAAATAAATTGGCACCATCAGCATCATTTCTATATTTGCGTTAAAACTGGTAAAAATATGGTGACTGATATTATTCTGGTTATATAATCTAACTTAAAGTAATAAATTCTCGGTCAAACAACACACAGCCTAAACTGTTGGATGTAGAATCTTGTAATTTTGTTATTTTGCACAAGGTTTCCTTAAGTATCAAAATTGAGCACTTACGTAGCGTTTTTGAAAATTGACCCACTGAATGGGCGGAATAGGGGGTTAAAGTCTGATGTTTGCCATTTTTGCTGATGGGAAACACCATTGGGCTTGTAACCTTACAAAGCAGCAACCGTTCAGTATAACACATACTTATACCTACCTATGTTTGTCTCATCCGCTGTCCAGGTCTCTTCGAGAAGACGTCATTCATCGACAGCGCGCTGGTACAGCAAAACGACCCAGAGAAGTGTTACGGTATGAAGTACTGCGCCACGCCCCTGAAGGTCGGCAAGGGAGGAATCGTGGAGTACGAAGTGCCGACCCTGAATTCCTTGGAGATGGAGCTGCTGGAACAGAGCAAGTGAGTCTTCTTCTTCTCAACCGACTTGTAAAAATGGAAGCGGTTATGCATTCGACATGCATCTTTTCATTCATGTATGTACATTTATTTCTCTGTGATTACTGATCCTATTTAATTGATTCTTTATTCAATTGATAGAGGAAGCTCACGCGGTGGTCCCATATAGATTTATTTACTTTGCTTAGGTACGTTTTGAGTTAGCCTCTATAATATGCATTTTTTCTTCGCCAACGTGGATGTTTTGTTAATCTCTTTTAGTAACAATGCCAAATTGATACTTGAAAAGGAATTATGTGAGAACTTACAGTAAAACCGGCCGGTACATCGAAATTATACGTTATTTTACGTTTGGGGCTTGGGCGCCTTAGGTGGCCATGTGTATCGAGGTGGCGTCTTGTCAGAGGCATCGAGAGTGCAGATAAACGTTCATACGCAAACGCATACGACGGCACCAAACCGTCACGTGCTGATTTGGTGCTGCGCTGCTTGTCGCGGGTACGAGGGACTTAAAAACACCTTCATAAAGGTTACACAATTATAAGTGTTACATGTTGAATCGGTAACAGAATTAAATATGTTACAGATATTGTATCTGTAACAGATATAAAAGTATTAACATTGTTAATAAGTGTAACAGGTAAACGCAGCGTATTAAATCTATAATTGATTATTTCAGTTACACATATTAACACTGTTTTTAAAACAGTTTTAACAGAAAAACACATATATAAGGTTACAGATTGATTCGGTAACAGTATTGTATGTTGTAGCTGTTATATTTAAAAGTGTTTTACTATTAAAACTGTTTTAAAAACAGTGTTAAAAACACCTTTTTACGGTTACAGTTTCAGCCCCTGGGTACGATACGCCATACAAATATTTGTTACGTCCCGCACGTAACAAATATTTGTATGGCACACAGGTAGTTGTTCCGGGTCTAGCTGTTTGTGAATTTCAGTTTTACAGACGGCGTATTTTTACACGACATTAATATTTAATTCGCTTTTTGTGTTAAATCACAAAACTTGATGATTTATGTTAAGTCAAACGCAAACGCATCTTCTGTATTAATAAGAAAACCGGTCAAGAGCGTGTCGGGCCACGCGCAGTGTAGGGTTCCGTAGTTTTAATAACAGCCAAGTGCGGGTCGTATTTGCTGACTGATAGTTTCGTACCATCATCATCATCATTTCAGCCGAAAGACGTCCACTGCTGTACAAAGGCCTGCCACAACGCCGCATTGACATAAGGGGGGTTTTGCCATAATCGCCACGCTTGGCAGGTGGGTTGGCGATCGCAGTACAGTTGTTACAAAAGCACAGAGAACGCCGCTGCCCATTCTCTGGCAAGTTTCTTTTTGTTTCTGGTAAGGCTTCGGAACATGCTGGTACTAAAAGCCAAACATGACTACCTACCTAATTTGACTTCGTATACAAACAACAACAATAACAACCTTTTTTTTTAAATGAAACATTAGCGCGATACAACTGGCGCTTAGCGCCATCTATCAACATTTCTATGGAGTTGTTCGAAATTTTCGAGTCAAATACGATTGGTCGACTATTACTCGTAAACTTGTAAAGCCCACTTAAGTGTGATAGTTTTCCTTTAAACTTCGTTATATATAGGTACTACTGCCGTGACATTTTTATTTCTAACTACAACCGTTTAGTTGGTAGAGGAGGGGGACACTTGTCGGTAACGAAAATTGGTACTTTAAAGCTTGATAAGTCACGAACGGTAACGGCTAATATTTTTAAAAGACCTGTCCAACTATATACCACACTATGGGAAGGACGAAAAAAAATTATCATCCCCACTTTACATGTAGGGGAGGTACCCTAAATAATTGCTTTTTTAAAAAATTTATTTTAGCACTTTTCCGGCGTCATTAACGTGTATATTCATGCCAAATTACAACTTTCTAGTACCAATAGTTTTTGAGCTAAACCGCGGACAGACAGACAGACAGACAGACGGACATGGCGAAACAATAAGGGTTCCTTATTGACTACGGAACCCTAAAAAAAGGGATGGCTATACGCCAAGCTGTTGGTGATTATGCGTGGATACCTTAGCTTGCTCAGACAATATGGCTACATATTCATTAATCATCAAGAGAAATGAGAGAAAACATTATCAAAATGCGTGCGCTCTACGAAAATTATCATGATATCCTTATAATCCGATTAATAGAAGTGTATTGATATCTATTTTAATATCGATGTTTTTAATTAGATAAAACTGTCTATAATTTAAATAATAAATGATTAAATTATCTCATTTTGAGTGAGGGTCTCCAAATTATTGTATCACCTACGTAAAACCAAAAACAAATGATACGATTTAAGAAATTAATCCTCATCACCATTATCAGCGCCAATAATGTTCCCACAGCTGGGACACAGGCCTCCTCTTTATGAGAGTGAGAGGACCGTAATCTACCAAGACAGCGTAGTGCGGGTTGGTAGATAATACAATAATAAATGTCGATAATACAATAATAAATGTCGATAATACAATAATACAAGTGGGTAAACTTTGTCATTGCAACCCAGGAGGAATTCACAGCCAAGCCATAGGCGATGGTCTTATGGAGCCGATTCCAGTAGTGACAAATGCTCGCATGAATCAAATGAACTTTTACAATTATAAATTACATAACAGAAATAACATAACGAAAATATCCAATTGACTTACGAGGAAATAACATAACAGAACGAAAAGTATTTTTGACATTATGAAAATTAATTTATTATACTTTCTAAAAAAAAAAGAATATTAAGGCCAAATATGTGGTTTTAGAGGAGCGTAAGTTGATAAAATAATAATAGGCAAGCATTTTTCAGTGCTATAAGAAGCCTACATTCAATGCCTATCATTATTGTCTGTTATTGATGTAAGACAAATAAAGAATTCTGAATTATTGTTCTCAGATGTGACTTAGAAGACATGTTGAACCTGGGCAAGTGCTACGCTATCGGGGATGAATACTACCTACACCCTTGCAAGTGCTACAACCCTTGCTGCTGCCAGTACCAGACCTGCCAACCTTGCAAGCAGAGCGCCAAAAGTTAATAGACCTAGAGGTTTTCTATGACGTTTTAAAGTAGTTTTCATTTCAGTGTGAGATCTTTCTAGACGTCTTCTATAGCTCCGTCTCTTGACGGAACTATAGAAGACGTCTAGCGCCATCTCTTTTCTACAATGAAGGGAGAATAAAGTACTTAATACACATGCGCACAAACGAATACTAAGTTTTCATCCCAAGACGGCATTATTCCGAAACCATATAAAAAAAATCCTGCTGTTCCATACATTTTCCGTGTAGGTATTGAACTTTTGGAACAGCTGTTTTTGTTTAATTGTCGATGAACAATTAGCATGTTGGGTCGGAATACTGAACTGAATACGTGGTTTGTGCGTCGATGTCCCTTTCAACCTGTAGACCATACTTAAACTTAACTCTAGCTAAGTACAGTTGCACTTCATCCAAAAATGATTTCTACAAGCGCTCGTCATCAAGCGAATATGATCACAAACGTTTAACAAAAATAAGGTTAATTTTTGGATGTAGTGCAACTTTACTTAGGTTACATGTTTCTCCAGCGGACAAACATCGTAATAGCGAAAAAAATATCAGCTGCCCCATACAAAATTTAAATACTTATTCGAGCCAAATGTATGGGGCAGCTGATATTTTTTCCGCTATCACGATATTTGTCCGATGGAGAAACATGTTCAGATTAATGGTCTGTAGCACACCCGTAAGTATGTACATACCCTTTCCGTTATACCCTGTAGATCAAAGCCTAAGACTGGCTGTTAATCGACGCGGAATCCGTGCAATAAAAGCGAAAAAACATCATTCGCATAATTTCGGTTCCGACGACGCGTCTCAACTACACTGCATTCAACTAAATGCGACAAATGTGGTGAGACGTGATCGGCTCAAGCCAATTCCGATCGATGAGCGTGGTCAGGCTCTTAGGCGACGTATACACTGACGGGTGCATTACTTAGCGTCTTGAGCCTAGCGAGGCGCCTTACGAGTAGCGAAGTGAAACGAACGTTTTCGCACCGGACTAAGTTGCAAGTTGCAAGTCTAAGTTGCAAGTGCAATCAAATGTGGTATACTTAGATGCTGGTACCCAATCATATTAAAAAACTAACTTGATTTCAAAACATAAAGTAAATGTTGTTTATTGTGAAAATTGGTTTTTATAAACTCTTTTACACATAAAAAAAGCTGATGATAATATAAATGCAGTGTTTTGTTCTAAGTTCGTTCGGTGTTTAAGTTCGTTCGGCGTCTAAGTTAACTCGTATATTGTGATTTATGGTTGTTTATGTTTACTCGCAGAAATATTTATTTTATGGCTTTAACTGAACCTATCTAAATTGTAGCGTGGTATTATTAACTTCAAAAAACGCATGTTTTTTTGCGAATCATGAATATTTAAAAATCTCATTACAGACGTTACTACAAATAGGTATGTTATAAAAAATGGAATAATAAGTCATTTTAATAAATCACATAAAAAATGTAAATGTAAACACTAAAAATATATATTTGTAAAAAATTAAATCTTTTATTTGAATCCATAACATACATGCTATCAATTGTAATCACATCAGCTCAGCTCATATTTGGCAACATTCTATAATACGTATTTACGAATATATTTGAGATGAAAGTTCCAACTTTTACACAAGTATTTAAGAGCGTTTACGCCTTAGAACATTTCATACAAACTTTCAAGTCCCTTTTTTTCTGAAATGACTGAATCGATTTTAGTGAAACTTCATACGTATAAGCAGGATACATAGGTCTAAAAAGATACTAAAACATTTTCGAAAAATGGTGGTACAGCTAAATTAGACCGATTATAAATTATCTATTGAAACAGAAATAAATAATATAATTTTTTTTTAAAGTCATTTCGAAAATGTTTTTAGTAACTTTTTAGACCTATGTATCCTGTTTATGGGTATTAAGTTTCATTAAAATCATTTCAGTCATTTCGGAAAATAAGGACTTGAAAGTTTGTATGAAATACCGTAAGGTGTAAACGCTCCTTTATCTTAAATTGGTACCTCCAAGCAACTATAAGCACAATGTTTGGAGTACGTCAAATTGAGTCCTACTTTGAAGCGTGATATTTCACTACGAAAAAAGTTATCCACTTTGTGGGAAAAAGAAGTCCAACACGCGGCCAGTGTCGATGTCACGTGTTCGTGCTTGGTTCCAGCATGATATGAGAAACCAGCTAACCTAGACATGCTGGCTTCACTTGGCCTCTGCTATTAGCCGTTGATAAATCTTTGCCAGTATAATAATACCACACAATAGTGACATAACATCGCGCCGATAATCCCCAAAAGATTAGGCAAAGGCATTTTGCCAGTTGTACCGTGTTATGAGGGTAGAGCCTTTTGCCATCAAACGGGCACAAATCCAGGCTCGAGGCTGTTACTGAGAAATTCCTTTCGGAAAAACCCAAAAACACTTGGTCAGCCTAGGAATCGAAGACACTCTAAGCTACGTTTATACTAAAGTGCCTAAATAGTATCACCATCTTCCCAAAGCCAGGTCTCAGGCAGGCCTCACCTGGACTATTCACCTGAAATGTAACAGTTCAGATTGGAGCATTATACACACATCACTGATTGGGGGGACAGAACAGCACAGTACGCAACCTTATCATCATCATCATCAGCCTATAATGTTCCACTGCTGGGACACAGGCGTCCTCTCTATGAGAGGGAGTGAACTGTAATCCACCACGCGGGCCCAGTGCGGGTTCGTGGATGTCACATGTGTTCGAATGTTTAGTTCTAGGACATTCCGGTTTCCTCACGAGGTTTTCCTTCACCGTTTTGAGGGCAGCGGTGGTGAAATAAATAACACAAAGTAATGCGCAACCTGTAACGATGCAATTTGTAACAATGATTTCTATCTAGACAAAATCTAATCTTAGATTAACAAACGCCGGGAGCGTCTATTTGTAACGTATTGCCTACTCAACATCGAATCTTGGTTTGTTACATACCAGATGAATGCTCCGGTGAGGGAGGGAGGTCCTAAGACTCGCACGGGTCGAGTCAAATCCCCGTCCCCGTTAACCGACTCATTCACATTAATCCTTAAAACCTTAGCCAAAGTGAACATGTGTTTGTCGCACGTTGCTAACAACATGGTTCTATTTAAAATCACGCACCCACGTTACCGTGTCACGTGAAATGAAATGCTTTTCGCACAAGTTTTCCAGCACGGGTGTCTAGATGCGACCGCTTCAGACGTATTTCTTTCACGTGAATGACCGCAGTTTCGTATGGCTTCTCATCGTGGATATAGGTGCGAACTAGACTGGAAGAGTCATGCACGTAGTTTGTAGAAGAGACTAATTTCTGCGGGTTTCTGCTGAAGGAACCACATCCTATTGAACGGATAACCAAAGCCAAAAAATGCAATTACGATCAAAATTCGGCAAATCTTGTTCCGAAAAACTGTTTTTCCGATTCTCTGTCATAGGTGACACCCTCTGTCATGATAATTTAATGTGATAAAGTCCATGTGCAACCGTACATGGACTTTATCACATTAAATTATCATCATCTTGTCCAGTGTTATAATTTTTATGTTTATGTACTAGTTAGCTGTGAAGCTACCTTTCATAAAATAAATAAATCTTTCTATCCTTGTTCCATTCAACTACATTCTACTTGGGGTCGTTGCAATATGTTTTCTTCTTCCATTCTCCCACTGTGTCACTAAATGAATTACAGTTATTGTATTGTATAGCGGGCTGGTTTCCGCAACTCCACGTCCAAAGCGCGTATTTTGCGTGCGGATGAACTACAGTTAATATACAATAGTTGTAGTTGTTGTGTACATTGTTGTTGATATACAATATCCTGCAGCTCACAGGCAATCGTCAAAACTGACTCATCATCAGCCTATAATATTCCCACTGCTGAGCCACAGGCCTCCTCTCTATGAGAGGGAGTGGGCTGTAATCCACCACGCGGGCCCAGTGCGGGTTGGTAGATGTCATAAGTCTTCGAGTTTTAAGTTCTAGGACATACCGGTTTCCTCACGATGTTTTCCTTTACCGTTTTGAGAGCAGCGGTGATGAAATAAATTACACAGAGTAATGCGCCTGCCTGGGTTCGAACCCACGGCTTACTGCTCGTAAGTCGGGGCTGCCACCACTGGGCCAAGGGCCGCTGCTCTCAAAAACGAGTAAGCAGTCATTATGAGTTCCTAGACTAGCAACACTCGGATCCTCAAGAGTGGACAAAGAAAAAGAAACTAAACGAAAAACTATATCTTTGGCGACACATTGAAGAGTTGAAACGTCAGTGGAATCGCTGGATTTCGTCATTTTTCCCCAGTAAAGGGGGCGAGGAGCACGTTGTTCGCCGTGTGCTCTCTAATCGCCCTCACGAGTCAAGCATTACTAATTACATTATTAATTATTTTTGTCTATAGGTAATATGTATCCTACAATCATAATCGCAAGCTGTTTTGTGGTAAGCAGAAACTACAGAGTCTTCATCATCTAAACTAATATTATTAAGAGGAAAGATTTGATTGTTTGTTTGTTTGTTTGCATTGAATAGGCTCCGAAACTACTGGTCCGATTTGAAAAATTCTTTCAGTGTTAGATAGCCCATTTATCGAGGAAGGCTATAGGCTATATATCATCACGCTACAACCAATAGGAGTGGAGCAGCAATGAAAAATGTTGCGAAAACGGGGAAAATGTGACTTAAACGAAGTTGCGCCGGACAGCTAGTCCTTATATATTTGTACTTTTTGCTTCGTCTACGTTTATATATAATAGGTGTAACTAGATTTAACGAAGCCTAAAGGCACTTGATTTTCCCGTTATTGCGATGGTTTTCAGGGTTCCGTACCCAAAGGGTCAAACGGGACTCTATTACTAAGACTTTGCTGTCCGTCCGTCTATCACCAGGCTGTATCTCAAGAACCGCCGTGATAGTTAGCCAGTTGAAATTTCTACAGATTATGTATTTCTGTTGCCGCTTTAACAACAAATACTAAAAACAGAATAAAATAAATATTTAACGGGGCTCCCAAACGTAAAAGTTTTTTTTTTGCTTTTATAAATAATGGTACGGAACCCTTCGTGCGCGAGTCCGACTCGCACTTGGCCGGTTTTTTAAACTACGGAACCTTCTAGTTACGGCGATATTGGAGGTCAAAATTCGAATTTTTTGACAAGTTCTTTTTAAATACTAGTTTTTAGGGTTCCGTACCCAAAGGGTCAAACGGGACCTTTTTAGGGTTCCGTACCCAAAGGGTCAAACGGGACCTTATTACTGAGACTTCGCTGTCCGTCCGTCTGTCACCAGGCTGTAACTCATGAACCGTGATAGTTAGCCACTTGAAATTTTCACAGATTATGTATTTGTTGCTGTTGATGCTATAACAACAAATACTGAAAACAGAATAAAATAAATATTTAAGGGGGGCTGAAAATGTTTTTTAGTAACTTTTTAGACCTATGTAAACTGCTTAAGCGTAGGAAGTTTCATTAAAATCTGTTCAGTCATTTCGGAAAATAACGACTTGATAGTTTGTATGAAATGCCGTAGGGTATAAACCCTCTTAGGGGATGTATAGTCCGGGGCTTTTAGATTTGAACCCTGCATTAAATATAAACAGCGATTTTTTTCTTGAATCGTGTACTTGACCTTAGTTCTTCAAATAATAAAAAAAAATTAAACATTTTCCGAGACTGGATCAAGCTGAAAAAGACGAAAACGCGTTTTTGTGAATAAAAACATGGGAAAAAAAGTTAACAGGACAAATTTAGTTAATTTAGGTAAAGAATTGGTGACAGTAATATATTTTTTCAGAATTAAACATTTTCGTCCACGGAAATTACGGTAAAAAAACATTTACGAAATTTTTGGATTGTACTTAAGGCAAAAATATAAACAGCGGTTTTTTTACATAAAATAACTTGAATTAATATATTACACCGCCAATAAACAAAATTAAACAAATTGTACTACCGGAAGTTATTATTACCAGTTTTTTTACAATAGCGGTTGAGGCAAAAAGCTAACAGGGTTTAATTTAGTTTAACTTTCATCTAAAGGCTATTTCTAACCTATTTACACGAAAATTAAACACTTTAAAGCAAATCGTGAAAAAAAAATCAATTAATGTTTACGTAAAATACGTCTGCAAGCTTTATTCTTGTATTTGGCGCAGCACTTTCATAGAAATTTGATCTTTCCGTTATAGAAATAAGGTGTACAATCGCGTAACTCAATAAAACACCGACTCAAACAACAACACAGTCATACGCACACAATGAACGCAGCGCTTATCTTGTTTACGCACACTAGCACACGCCGTACGCCGCACGCTGCTTAGCGCTGACACCGTGCATCGTAATTTAATTTTTACTTTGACAATATTAATTATCGCTCTAATTTGTTTAATTTTGGGGGATTAAGGTTTGGATTTATATATTTCTCATTATTAAATGAATTTAAATCCTGTTACATTTTTGCCGTAAGTAGTATTTAAGATTTTTTGATTTTCTTGATTTTCTGTGAAGTCCGGAGCAGAATTTGTTTAATTTTCATAATAATAGTTAGACATGGTGATATAAATCATTTTAGCACTATTTTTGTCCTGTTAATATTTTTGCCTTAAGTACGAAGTCAAATTATAAGTTTTTTTTAAAAAAACGAGTTTTCCGTGGACGAAAATGTTTAATTTTCTGACCTACTTGTAGTACTTAATCTCTTCTACAAATACTCCAAATAAACATACCTGTTTATATTTTTTTCCACCGAGTTATATACATATTAGACGTTTTCTTAAAAAAAACATATACGCGGAGGTGAACTTTTCGCGGGATACAGCTTAATATACTCTCCTGTCCATACCCTACACATTCAATGAAAAAAATCGCTGTTTTTAATTAATGCAAAGTTAGCCTAATTTTCGGCGTAAATTCCCCGGACTAGTAAGCTTAATGCTGACGCATTGACATTTCCTTCGGGTATAATACCTACTAGGTACTACTTGCTAGACAATAAACTTATTCTATTCTGTAGGTAGAATACATTTTATAATTACATTTGCAGACCAATTACCCAACTTTCTTATCTATTGTTGTGACAAAAGATAAGAAAGTTGTGAATAGTCGACGAAAATTAAATTTAATCTTGGAACGTCGTGATCTGTCATACTTTCAGTATCAGTATCAGCGTACTTGATAACCCTAAAAATGCAGATGTATGTAATAAAATAACAACACTAAAAAGTTTAAATTAAGTATACGAGAATGTCTTTAGGGTGTTCTATTTTTTTTTGGTATTTTTAGTAGATCAAGGAAGAGCTGGATTGATTACTTGTGAACATTCTTGGGAGATAGTGCCCGAGAAAGCAGCACACAAAAATGCCCCAACCAAATCCAGGAAACGTTATACAAATGAACTTATGTAGATGTTATACCACCACATAAAAAAATAATCTTTATTTGTTGTTTCAGTACTAAAAATCAGACAGTTGCAATACATTTATCTAAGTAGGGTAATTCGAATAAGTCTTATCCGGTAAAAAAATCAATGTCCCAGAGGTTAATGCACTTTGTGAAGCTAAATTCACTGATAGCATCAAGAGCATTGTTCTCAAGCGATAAGGATCTCTGGACCATTCAACCACACCTAATTAGCTAAGATACTGAGTATTAAGATAGCTGTTACTTAATCTTCTTTGTAGTCGACAGCTGTGTTATGATCATTACACTGGCCGTCATGATGATAATATTGTGAATTAACATGATTTAAATTATGGAAATGCAATATATTTCCTATGTAATCCCCAAGGGTTAGGCAGAGGTGTACCCATTACTACACCCACATTTCGCCAGTTATGTTAAGTCCCATGTAATAAGGCGCGAGCCTATTGCGAACAACATGGCACAAATTCGGACTCAAAGGCTGCTACTGTGAAAGTCCTGATGGAAAAACCCACTCACACTTTGCTCGACCTAGGAATCGAAACCAGGAACCTCATGCTTAGCAGTCGCTTGACCACAAGACCAGAGTATAGATAGCATTGAAAACCCTACACTTTTCAGATATAAAATAAGAACGGTAGACGAAATAAAATGGGACCTGAGGCAGGCTGGATGAGAAAAGCAGATAGGTAACAGAGGTATAGATGTGCAGCAAAAGCCTGAGTTTTTGTCTGAGATTAATATTAAGGGGAGACTCTAGTGGGTCATTCCAAAAAATCTAAGTAAGACTTAGATTTTTAGGAAAAAAACAATATCATTTCCTTTTTTTTTCAAAACATAATCACTAAAAGAATTATGACAATCCAAAAATCTGAAAAAAGCACGTTTTAACCGCCATGTTCAGACGACTATCAGACAAATTAGATAAGTTTTTAACAAAAAAGAAAATAATAGAAGCATAGTTATACTTTTCCTCTAAATTTTGATATAAGAATTATTTTTTCAGTTTAGTTTTGAAGAAGAAAACAGCGGAATACAAAACGTCTTTTGGTCTAGATTTTTGTAGGTAAAATCAGCCTGAGCTGTAGTTGTCCCGTTCGCACATTATGGGGGCTTGGTCGGGCGCAGCGTGACGGCAATAGTTTCTTCAAATACCTATTCTTCACATTCCTCAGGCGTAGAGTCCCCTCTTAAACACTCGTATTAGTACCAGGAAAACGTGGAGTATGAATCATGACGTAACAATAACATAACACATCTAATATTATAGTCCCTGAAAGTGTAGTTATAGGTGTATGTTTATGTATGTGTATGTTCAGCGATAAAGCCCTGTAAATAAAAAAAAGTAAAAAAGAAAAACCCGTAGTACCTTAAGTTCAGCAGTATATTTTTTGCAAAAACCCTGCTTCGTGTTTTGAAAAGATGTAAAGGTAAACCCTCCACTCACTCTCATCAAAAATCTATGACTTGAATTTTTCAAAGTCATGAAGGAAGTGTTCGGTCATAAATGGATTTAATCAACTAAAACGTATCTACGCCCACATTTCTATGCGGAAGGGGCGGGCAGATTAAATCAATTGCCAATTTGTAGTTTACCTTCAGAAAGGTCAGGTACGTAGTATGTAAATACTATAGTCATATGTGTTTTGAATTTATTAATAAAATATGTCTCCCGATATTAGTATAGGATAATTTATTAAACCTAGAAATCTTTTAATTTTGACCGACCGCGAGCTGACTCACATATGTTATTTTTTCTTCTGGGCAAAGAACTCCCCCCATTCCTTCCACTTTTCTCGACGTTGCGCCTCTTATCAATAATAATTAAAATAAATATAAATTAAATACTAGTAACGGGATATTTTCTGGAAATTAACGAGAAAGCCATCCGAAGCGTCCCGCGATTTTCTCCTCGGTCTGTCGCGACCCCGTCTAGCTGTTCACACATGTTACCACATGCACACAAGTGTCTCTCTAAATAAAACTCGAAAACTCAAAACATTTGTTTCAATTAGACCATTACAGGCACTTTTCAAAGGCAAAAAACAAAAAAAAAAAAACGCGAAGCTACAGTCTCAGTTACAAGGCATAATAACTTGTAAAAGTACTGTAGTTGCCCATTCCAAAGAGTAGAACTCTGTGGAGAAGAATGGGCAAGAAACTCACTCATTCACGAACATGACGCATGTATCAGCCATCATTCAACTCAACCATATTGCAGGGAACTAAATAACCCGACACACCCGCCACCATCAGCGTGACATTTAATTCAGCATGACATAAACTACCAGTACTTATCTTAATAAATAACCGAAGGTTGAAACTTTTACGATCAGCCCTTCAGTACTCGTACACGGAACATAATTATCTGACCAGATGCACAGATGTGGATGACTCCAAAAAGCACTTTGTGACGAAGACTTTTATAGTCCTATAGAATTAAGTGCATGGTTATATTGGATCTTCGATTTACATTCTTTTACTGATACAGAATTGGTAAGTTGTAAATGGTTAAAAATTGCATAGCACGCTGATTTCTTCTTTTGGGTAGGTTTAGAATGTGGAAATAAAATTACGAGTCCCGAAACCACCTCAACATGATGTTGAATTGCTAATATTAATATATTATTAACTCGGCATGAGCTGATCTTATTTTTCTTGCTAAAACGATAGAAAAATAAGGTCCTTATTATTAAAAAAGCTTTTTTGAGCGTTTACGCTTTACGACATTTCATACAAACTTTCAAGTCAGTATTTTTTAATTACATAACCAATTTTAATGAAACTTCATACCCTATGCGTATTAAGTTCGTACGCATAAGTAGGATACATAGGTCCGAAAAGTTACTCAAAACATTATCGAAAAATAGTGTTACAGCTAAATTAGACGATTATAAATTATCTATTTTAAAAAAAAAGATAATTTGAAATTTCTGTTTAAATTTGAAATTATCTTTTTTTTTTTTAAAGTCGTTTCGAAAATATTTTTAGTAACTTTTTAGACCTATGTATCCTGCTTATGCGTATTGAGTTTCATTTAAATCGGTTCAGTCATTTCGGAAAATAAGGACTTGAAAGTTTGTTTGAAATGCCGTAAGGTGCAAACGCTTTTAACATAATAATCACTAATAACGTGTATATGAACGTAGCAAGTAGACGAGGTTTCTGCCTACCTCCTCCTCCGGCTCTAGGAAAGTCGTGACTTTATCTATGTACGTAAAATCACTAACGACGTTAAGTTAATACCCGCATAACACCATTAAACGGCTAACTACAAGTACCGGTGATTAAATCCCGGAAGCTGGTTATCCGATCGTATAGGAACCGCTATACAGCTGAACTTGGCACGTGGCCTTGTCTGGAGCAAGGTTGCGGGCGCAAGGTGGGGGGCAAGGCCACCCCCTCTCAAGGGGATTATCCTTACACGTGGTACTGTGGAGTGGTCCAAGTGATATCTAAGTTACAATATTTTATAGAAACTATTAGTAACTGTCACTACCTAGCCTGTTTTGTCCAACTGCTTCTGTCTTTTGTCCTTTTACTCAGTGAAAAAGGAAGAGGGAGGATTTGTCGTCGGAAAATACTAGCTAGTTAAACTGGGCTACTGGGGTACTGGGTAACTGGGGGGGGTGGGGGGGGTTAACTGGGATAGAAATGTAGTCACTCTATGTAATTTCCTTTCGACTGCTTCTGGTTGTTCAGTCTAAACGGAAGCATCTGCAGGCTAGGTAAGGTCTTACTCATCGACTTAGGTAGAGGGTAGGCAGATGACGATAGCACAGTGACAAAGAAAACATTATACATATACAACAAGCCTACTATTAAAGGCTGATATACATATGTATATTGGTGAATATATCCTGAACGCATGATAATACTAAAAGATTACATAGGCAGATTGTTAGGCGATCCACCGTCTAATAAAATGTCAATATAATATAGATGCGAACGCTAGCGTGTCGGCTTGTAGACCTAGCTACGAATATTCGTAGACCCCTGCTACGTCAGCTACGAATCACTTCTTTTCGTAGTCGAACCGTTGCGTGATGGATAACTAAGATAGAAGTCGGCTACGATTCATTTTCACTTAATATTCTTCGTTTTATCTTAGAAAATTAAATTAATTTGCGTTTTTTCTAACGTATTTAGTACCGACTTTATCTATTTTGTTATTTTAAAATAACATTTATTATGGTCTAATAAACAAACTTATGAAGGATTTTTTCGTAAAATCTGTTTAAATAGACAGAATATCCACGTTGGAAAAATGAAAGATGGTTCAAACTCCAACGCTTTATTTCAATTAGACCATTACAGGCACTTTTGAATATAACAAACGAAGTTACAATCCCAGTCACTAGGAATAATAACTTGTGAAATTACTGGTTTTTGGTACATTCCAAGTATCTCTAAGGAGAAGAATGGACATGAAACTCCATGGACACTCTTTACTCTGTACGGTTATGCGCCGAGAGTTGAAACTATAGTGGAAAAAGTGGAATAATCGGAATGTAGCAGCTTATAATAAATTTATTATTTTGAAATTAATTTCTACCGATGTTTAAATAGATTTCTTTGCAAGCATTTTTCTTCGAACTTAACAAAGTATGCTAGATAATCGCTGCCGCTTGTACTTGCACCGCACCCAGAATGGTAGATACAGTGCCCCCGACTCGGGTTTCAATGTCACAGTCAGGATCGATCCGCACGCGGCCGGCTTTCATCTCGTTCTATTTCGTATTCTGTTCGTATAGCTTCGTTCCAGACTTCCAGGAAGGAAACAGTATGAAAAATTGTAGATCTTGTTGTTGCTATCATTAATCTACTATCTCTTTAGGGGTCCGTACCATATAGGATCATTTTGTTGTCCGTCTGTCTGTCTGTCACCCTTTATCTTGGGAACGCGTGGAGGTATCTAGTTGAAATTAAAACCATATACTCAAGTCTACACTCCCTTGTAGCTAAAAAAATAAACGTCCAAGTTAACGTAAAAAAAAGATACAGCCGTTTATGCTGCAAAAAAACGTTTATTTCGACACTCTCAAAGGTACTTTTCGTTGACCTAGAACTATAAAATTTGGCAAGTAATATCGTCTTATACTACAAGTACAGGGAAATCTCAGAAAACTATACATTTGTAATTAATCATAAAAAAATTGGTCTTTACAAAATACAAATTTGTACGGAACCCTCGGTAGGCGAGTTCGACTCGCAGTTATCTCTTTTTTTTTGTATGAAATACTATATTTTTGATGTTTCGTACCACTATCACCGTCTCGACTTTAATTGCCAACCGCGTTATTGCTTCATCACTTTTGACAACAATTCATTTTATACTTTAGTATGATTGTAATTATAATATAATAATAAAAATCTTTGTTTTCTTCAAGAAATAACACGTATTAACTAAAACCAATGGTTTTTTTTATTACTATGTATGATAATGTTGATTTGTGGGAGACTAGTGTCTAAACTAAGCCGTGACTTGTATTTCAGGACTCCAGGGTCTTCCCCTACTGGCAAAGATGCCCTGCCCTGCGACTAATAAATATTTTTTCTTTCTTTCTTTTTCTTTTTACAAGAATACATAGACAATGCTTAGGAAACGAAAGTTAAAATTTTATGTTTTAAGGGCTTTTTTCTTAATTTATTTTCATATTGTAAAACTTCAAGAATTACAATAAAATCTTTAATTTGTGTGAAGATGTAGTTTTTGAAGTTTATGAAGTGTAATTATCTATTTATCTATCTGTAACATATGCAGAGAGACGTTCATGTTCACTTGCAACTTGCAACTTTTGTTTTTAGTAAACTCTAACCATATTGGGATTTTTTTTAATTGTACTGACAGAAAAAACGAAAAATGACTGTTCACTTTCCACATTACAACCCAAAAATTAGAAAGCCATAAAAATGCAGTGTTTAATTAGACTGAAAAGGGGTGCTTGACTCATAAAGGTTAAAATTTCAGTTAACTTTCTACAATATCTCCAACGCAAAGAAAGAAGCCATAAAAATGGCTCTGCCCATTTCAATGAGACGAAAAGGGTACAGTGCACGATCGATATAGAAATTAATTTATAGACTAAGCTTCTAGATTATAGAGATATTCTTCTTCTTCGCGTGCCGATAGCAGTCAAATTGAGGCAGGCCAGAATTTTACTGAGAGTTTGTTACCTCCAGTAACGTCCATCAGTTCCTGTGACGTGTAGACAACAGGACACGATAGTGTGTCTCGTCATTGCTGGAGCAGTGGTGGAAGCCCCGACATACGACCAGTAAGCCATGGATTCAAGCCCAGGCAGGCGCATTACTTTGTGTAATTTTTTCATCACTGCTGCGAAAGCAGCGAAAAAACGGTGAAGGAAAACATCGTGAGGAAACCGGCATGTCCTAGAATTAAACATTCGAAGACATGTGACATCTACCAACCCGCACTGGGCCCGCGTGGTGGATTACATCCCACTCTCTCTCATAGAGAGGAGGCCTGTGCCCCAGCAGTGGGAACATAGTAGACTGATGATGATGATGATGATCATTGCTGGAACATATTATTATCCAAATTTACACTTCAACGTAGAGTTATCTGTCAATCTCTACCTGACCTATCAATGAAGTTGGGTGTCCCACAGGGTCTTGAATTCTAGGCTAAATCTACAATTTATTTCAACTAGACTGGTATTTCATATTTTACAAACTTATTTTTAATTATAATTTTATAGATAAGTTTTAACCTTTGATGCGAACTAAGTTTGAAAAATGATAAGTTTAAATGAATTAAATACGACTTGCATAATAAAACAGCGATAAGTTTTGTTGTACAATTGTGTTTATAAACAAATGATTTTGTTTTTAAAATAAATATGTAAGTAACTATATCTACTATCGATAAAAATAAGCACAAATTATGTCGGTTTGTGCATATATTTTTCATATCATGGATTATCTTTAAGCCACACTATTCCCAAACCACGGCATCTCCTGAAAGTCAGAAACAACAGAGCCGCCGAGATAATGGTGCTCGACGAACTCCCCGAGAACAATTTGACTGTCTTGGATGTCCAGTCATGATTAATCAGAAAGAATAGCGGAGGAGTAAGAAAAACATAATTTCCACTTTTTCTCTCACTGCTAGGAGCCAGTTACTAGATAATTTGCGCATCGGTATCTATGAACTCAATACGGTCCTTTAAAAGGCTTCAGACGCTGTTGACACCGTATAGGTACCCACCGCTGCGTCGCACGTTTTATACCACTTGATTAAATATCGATTTTTTATTATTATTTGCAAGTTAAGTTGTTGGGTTTACTTACAATCAATCAATCAATCAATCAATCATTTTATTTCCAGGCAACTAAGGCCCATACATAAAATACACAAAATAATCTTATACAATAAAAATAAACTAATACATATTAAAAAAAACCTTAAACTATGACTAAACACGTAATGATGACGGCGTCGTCGTGTTCCGCTGCGTGGTGTCGCGTAACCGTCCTCGGAAACGTCGAAATACGACACCTTTCGGCCAAAAGTCCTTACGTGGGCAGGGCACATTGCTCGCAGAAGGAATGGCCGATGCGGCCGAAAAGTTCTGTAATGGCAACCGCGAACCGGAAGACGATGCGTTGGAAGGGTGCACTAGGTGCACCGATGGCCTGGTGAAGGTTGCAGGGATCCGCTGGATGTGAGTCGCACGGGACCGGTCAATGTGGCGTTGGGGGAGGCCTATGTCCAGCAGTGGACGTCTTTCGGCTGAAATGGTGATGATGCTGATAATTTGCAAATTTAATATTAATATTTTAAAAATCTCTCTGGACTGAATCCAGTCTAAATGATTGTGTATACCACATTAAAATCTGATTCATACTTGGTTTACACATAATGGTATCTGTTGTGTTTCTGAACTTGTAAAATGGTATTCGATAGTGCATTAAGTGCGATATCGATTACGTTTATCTGAGGAGGAACCCGGAAACTGGGTATTAGTCAGTTAGACTAAGTTTAGTTTGTAAACAGTGTTTGTAGATGATAACACTACCAAAACATCACCTAAGCTTCCTAAGTACCAAAATAACTAGTTAGTAACAATTATCGCAGTGTCTCAAGACGAAAGTCTATGACCAGTGTGTGTTGCCAGTAATTACATACGGGATCGAAACGTGGTCGCTTACAATGGGCCTCATCAGAAGGATTAAAATCACCGAAAGGGCAATGGAGAGGGCTATGCTCGCAGTTTCCTTGCGTGATTAAATCAGAAACCGCAAGAGAACCAAGGTTACCGACGTAGCCCGAAGAATTGCCAAACTTAAGTGGCAGTGGGCAGGGCACATTGCTCGCACAACGGACGGCCGATAGGGCCGTAAAGTTTTGGAATGGCGACCGCGAACCGGAAGATGATGCGTTGGAAGGCCTCCCACTAGGTGGACCGATGATCTGGTGAAGGTTTCGGGGATCCGATGTTTACGAGTCGCACGGGACCGGTCAATGTGGCGACACATGGGGGAGGCCTATGTCCAGCAGTGGAAGTCTTTTGGCTGAAATGATGGTGATTATTTGCAAGTTTTAAAAATCTCTCTGGACTGAATCCAGCCTAAATGATTGTGGATACTACAATAAAATTTGAATCAAACTTGGTTTACACATAATGGCATCTGTTGAGCTTCTGAACTTGTAAAATGGTATTCGATAGTGCAATAAGTGCGATAACGCGTTTAGTCAACATTCAATTAATGATTTACATTCATATCTTCATGAGTTACTTACGTTTATCTGGGGAGGAACCCGGAAACCGGGTATTATAGTCAGTTAGACTAAGATTAATTTGTAACTATCTTTTGTAAATGATAACACTATCATAACATCACTCAAGCTTCCTGAAAACTAGTTCCAAAATAACTAGTTGTCACCAAACACCATTTACGTACTATTTTGTTACCAAATCGTAAAGCTCTCAAGACTTACAAATTAACATAACATCACTTCGTTAATCCCTCTAGGGATAGGCAGAGGTGTACCTAATAAAACATCCACATTTCGCCAGTATTTTAGTCACATGTAATATGAGCGAGCCTATTGCCATCAACCAGGCACGAATCCAGACTTGTGGCTGCTACTGAAAAACCCACTGTCACTTAGCCAGACCCAGGAATCGAACACAGGTCCTTATGCTTAGCAGTCCAGTTTGCGACCACTCGATGCAGTCAACATACAAAGTCTTACAAATAGACCTAAATAATAAACACATAATTTTTAGGATTCCGTACCCAAAGGGTCCCTATTACTGAGACTTCGCTGTCCGTCCGTCCGTCTGTCACCAGGCTGTATCTCATGAACCGTGATAGTTATCTAGTTAAAATTCTACAGATTATGTATATCTATTGCTGCTATAACAACAAATACTAAAAACAGAATAAAATAAATATTTAAGGGGGCTCCCATACAAAAAAGTGAGTTTTTTTGCTCGGATTTGTAAATAATGGGACGGAACCCTTCGTGCGAGATTTCGACTCGCACTTGGCCGGTTTTTATAGCTTGCAACAATTGCACGTGCATAAGGTACCGATAACTTAGATATGCAGCGCACGTGCGTTTTTATTTCCAACATGTCCCTGATGGTTTCGTTAGTAGTTTTATCCTTCTTTGATGAATCGATTCTCATGAGGGTGAACCCAGTTACGTAGATTCTCTTTATGGTGCTGGTTTAACTGTTTACTCATCATTTTCCTGCACTTGTCCTATTCTACTTGGGGTCGGCGCAACACGTTATCTTCTTCCATTCTCTTCAACCAGACGTCACCTCCTTTCTCTGAGTTTTTCTATCTTTCTCTGAGTGTACTGTTTTAACAAGGAGGCCTAAACAGTATAATATGGATGTTATAACGTCGAAGATTAAGGAGTCAAATAAAGGTTTGGTACAATTAGTACAAAAAATTACGAAAATCTGGACCAGCTGCGATCGGAGCATTTTGTCTTTACCGGTTTTTAACCGAATCTCAACTGAAGAATCCTGTTAGTGTTGTTTTTAAAAACATACTAGCCGGCAATTTCTGAGTAGTTTAAGTACTGGCCAGTTACACCTAACTTCATTTTTTTATTTTTAATGTAATGAAAATATTCTGAGAGTTCTTTCAATATTTGGCGCGCAAAAAGTTGTAATTCTTTACAAAAATAATTTATTTACGCCTTATTTTGGTATTCTTATCTTATATATAGTTAAAATATTGTGTTAATTGACTTAGTTCGCTAAGACTTTAAGAAAGTTGGTATCTTGTAACCTGGGACATATTTATGTTTGTACAGTTTATAAATAAATTTTCTACCAAAATTGGACGCGTATACAAAGTTTCGGGTCCATGCTAATAACCGTAGAGGAGTTCTCTCTTGAAGATACGAAATCTTTCTGCAAGAACAGGTCATGTCTCTCAAAACCTAAGTTGTGTGCAAAATGACAGCTCAATCAGTTGGTGGGAACTGGTTAAAAATTCAGTACCTAGCAAAATTTGACCAACACATACTAACTAATAAATAATACATACATAATAAACATACTAAAAAATAACTAAAAAGGTAAGTTAAATAAAAGCTTGTAAAAATTAAATTGAATTTGAGTTGCGAGGAATTGAGTTTTAGCGAATTATCAGAGATATTTGGTTAAACATGAGATTATTATAACTTCATGTGAAGCCACTTAACGTTAACCATTATCCCTCGATAAAGTTTTGCATCTTGTGAATGATTCAATTAGGTCTAACGGGATAACAAGAGGAACTGGATGATGTAATAAATCGAAACACTATCTAATCAGTACTTTTTATTAATCTAGCCTTATACTTAATATAATAAGACTTGATTAAAAAATCATCCTATGTATTTAAAATATATTTTGAGTAGGTACGTCTGATTTGTATTAACGTTGTTGGTAACTTATTATTTTCTGTAGAGATTGGTTTTCCTTATGAAGAGACTCTTCATATAAACTTGAATAGATAGGCTATTCAAGTTTTTGTTTTCAAATGGCTTTATTTTTACTAAAATAAACATAATTCAACTTTATACTAGTGTGAAATTAAGGTTAATACCCATATTCGTTCACAATGTTGAAGACTAAATTGCGAATGTAGAAGAGGTATTTGTTGTGTCAGCGCGATCGCAATTACTGGCCATGATGTAAGCTAACATAGCCAGTCAATAAGTTCTTGAAGTTCTCAACCATGGCGGACTGCTCGTCCTATAGACGCGTTCAGAAACTTGAAAAAGTACTGACGCGTCCAAAACAAACAAAAGTTTGCACCTAATCTATCATAAAACATTACATACCTGACCTATCTGCTGACGCACACGTGTCAATTTATTTTATCTAGTAATTTATTATAATTGGCGTGAAAACAGGAGAGCCTGGTCACTAGAGCCGCGGCTTACATACTCATTAATCTATAGATATACGATACGTATGTCTTATTGTATAGATTACGGGCTGACATCTTTAAACATATAAAACAAAACATAACAAAAACAATTGAACTTATACATATAGTATAGGATCCCGTTATACAACGACCTTCACCGAGCTGGTTAATGGATGAAACTTATTTTATATTAAATTTAATATGTAAACAAATATATTGCATAAGGGTTGTCTAAAAAATTTCAGTCAGTATTTTTTTTTATTAAACATTTCACCGGTTTGGTTAATAGATAAATTCCACTACGTTAAGCCAGTCCCAGCTGACATTTATAGATCTTTGACAGTCGGTACAGGTAGTTAGTGGCCTGAAAGTCTGACAACCAGTCTTACCTAGGGGTATTGTAATACCCAGTGCTAACTAGCTTGTGGAGGTCAGATAGGCAGTCGTTCCATGTAAAATACTGGTATTCAGTAGCTTCCAGTTCGACTGGTAACCGACCTTAACATAGTTGGGAAAAGGCTAGGCATATAGCTGATGCAAGCTTATAGGTGTAGTCAGTCGCACATCAGTAGTAAATCTTACACATTGAGAATCGCTCTTACGGTTTATAGCGTTTCAGAGGAACGCAAAACTACCTATTGTATTATGTATATTTCTTCGCGAAATATAAGTGGATATATTTTAGTTAATATTTATTTTTATTCTATTAAGTCAAACTAGTGGCTCAGTTCAAGGCCAACACAATTAAGATTGCCATCGACCCACTATAAAGCAGAATATTTAAAGAGTCTGGAAATCCATGATTTATATTGTAAGATTTGAAATTTGTTAATGCGACTCTATTGTTTGAGCTGGAAATCCCAGAAATAAAATAGGTTCCGCCACATTTCATTAAAAAATAACATTACGTATAAAGTCGTTTATTGACCATATTTAAACTTAGCGACTAAAGAAGAATCCTTTCCAAACAAATTGTTGCAAAATAATGATGAATGATGATTGTTACGATAATACGATGCTGCGTTGCTGAAAAACTTGCCAGTATTATTTTTTGGCTATAGTAGGATATTTATTTTTTAACGAAAAATTGTGATTAGGGGTTGATAGAATACAAAATATGTTATATATGAAAATATTTAATTATCAGAAAAAAAAAATTTGCATCAGCATCGCCGCGTGACACCACAAGCGCGTCATAATCTCAATTTCGGCAATTGTGTACTTATATAAATCCGAGTGTAGTGTGATGTTTTAATGCACTGTTGTTTTACCAGTCGTGGGTGTTGAATCGCGCAGCTGACGACGGCCAAGGTTACTCATACCTACGGGAGACTGAGTCAACCCCTACAGTGTGTTCACTGCGGCTAGCGAGAATACACGCGCCCAACACTCGCTGTAAAGAAAAAATAAACATTCTATTCTTTGTTCAAAAATATTCAAACTAGTGTTTAGGTTTTCAGTGCAGTCGAAGTAAGTACGAAGTCATTCGGAATCGTTCGTTGAAGGGCATGGTTGTTGTGGTGTGAAAATTTATTGAACTGTTGGTCGCCGGCCAAAATATTGCGTGTTAATTTTGATCTCAATTTCTCGTATGGAAAGGATTTTCTTTTCTTATAAATACGTAGCTCTCTACATCTACCAACTGAATTTTCATCACGCAATCATTGTGTTAAACGAATAGGTATTTAGCATTTAATTAACGAAACCGGTTGAATTTTAATGAAGTAAGTAAAAGATTTTCATAGATAGCACTTTTTTGTTATTGCACACCTTGATATTTTCAGCCTGTTTTTTCATCTTGTGAATTAAGTGGTAAACGCGTCTTTATAGAACAAAATTGGGTGATTTAGATTTGGAATATTTGGTGATTAATATTTTTATTACGAATGTTTAAATGGCTCTACATTTCGTCAATATTAAAAAAAAAAATTGAAAATGTTATAATGTTGTAATATACAAATTGAAAAAAAAATACAATAAAAAAAATAGTATCAAAAAATTGTGGAAAAATCAATTAGATTACTTATAAATTGAACAAAGATTTTCTCAAAAAGCGTTTACCTACATTTTCTATTTATGAAAAGAAGATTTGGAATATTTGGATTTGCATTCATAATAACCATCACGAAAACTTAACAAATTAACTAGTCAACCGGTGGAATTAAACAAATGACGTGCGTTCAATAGTCGCGTATTTATTTTGGCCGCATGATATAACTCAAGTGTGTAGTTCTAGCAAATATGGCTGCCATAGAAGAGAAGTTATATCCTAACTGTGATGCCACTATATGGCTTCGATCCTGTGAGGAGGAGGTCGAAGAACCTCTAGAGGGAAAGATGACAGGTATGTACCGAGATTACCGTTTTTTTTTTTGCATGCAAATGTATAGAATCGGAATTAATACCATAGGCATTTTTTGTTTAGTTTTATGTAGGTTGATATACGGAATGTGTATTTTCAGTTTACACCCAGTAAAGTGTCTCCAATATGCAATGCCTTTTGCATATTGGAGCCAATGTGCCTTTTTGAGGTCGTCAATCCGTTTAGCTACAGGCTAGGCGGTCTAGGGACTTCAACTTCGATTAGACGGTTTCAAAAATTCTAGGAACACTTGGGACAGGGTATTCTAATTCATTGTTTGAGCGACTCCGTAGAACTTATTCCGGTGATGGGAAAATAGGAAAAATTGCAGAAGAGTTAACAGATTAAATTATTCAATCGAAATTATGTTGTCGTCTTCATTTACGTGTTACAAAATATTTCAGTTAAATCTAGACAGAGGTTAGTATGTCAGCCAAGTTTCGTAATTGAGCAGATTCTATTTTATTTTGATCAGGATATAGGTATTATTTATGTAAAAACCCATGATTGAGGAAAGGAGGATACTCATACGATATACTTCACGATCGCGACTCCGTTTTCAGTCAGTGGGGATTATCCATAGACAAAGGTAGTCAATTAAAAACATTTAACAAAATAGTGTTGACGCACCTCTTTTTACACGAACTTCAAAGTGTTCCATGTTTGAATCTTTTCTATAACTGGCAAGAAATATTTCCTAAACATTCTATCTTCAAACGTCTGTGCTATTTTTGCTCAAATCTATTTGCTGCTAAATTTAAGATCTGTTCTATAAATAGTTTCCCTGATAGCACGTTACTATAAAAACCGTTATTTTATATGTATTCGTCTGGTATGGAAAAAATAACATAGATGGTATTTTGCTTTTCCCGATTTAGCTAGCGTATGCATGTTGTACATGGTTGTTAATATAATGTTCTTTCAACCTTCTTGGAATTGAATCTGTTCTCCTTATGTCTTGACTTTCTTATTTAATCGATACCCGCGATGGTAATTTTCTTTATTCAATCGATGAGTTCGCTCATGTTTATAATTCACAAGACATGTTTGTAAACCCTGGACATTGCACTGCGGTCGTAACTGCAATGCACACCTGTATGTATACCTATATGCACCGTTCTTGTGTGATTTTCATGAAATCTTACGTACAAAACCTACATACCTGCTATATATTATGCGAAGATTATACGATAGTAAATTGAACTTCGTGCAGGTATGATGACGTTCCCAGGATGTATACAAAAAATAAAGCACTAAGCTAGTCATTGTGTTTGAAACTCAACTATAAATACATCGGAATAAAAAAAGACATACACACTGTTAAAAATTTTCAGGGAATTTTACATAATTTTAGGGCAACTTTCGTTGCCCTAACATTTCTGTATTTTTCCATAATTATGTAATTTTACAAGGCGTATGTAATTTTACATATCGACCTGATTTCATTATTATGTAATTTTACATTTATGTAATTTTACATAATCAAACTAATTGACGGTTATGTAAAATTACATTTATGTAATTTTACATAATCTGTAAAATCTTACTTCTGTAATTTTACATAATCTGTAAAATCTCACTTCTGTAATTTTACATAATCTGTAAAATTTCATGTATGTAATTTTACATATCCGTAAATTTTCAATTATGTATTTTTACATTTTTTTCAGTAATATTACTGAGTAATTATGTGTTTTGTTACAAATTTCGAATGTAAAAATACATAAAGTTTGTGTATTATTCATGAAATTTTATGTATATTTACATTTTATTCAATAATTTTACCGAATGATTATGTATTTTGTTACAGATTTCGCCTGTAAAATTACACAAACATTCTGTATTATTCATGTTTTTTTTAGTATTTTTACTTTTTATTCGGTAATATTACACAATCATTACGTATTTTGTTACAGATTTCGTATGTAAAAATACATAAAGTTTTTGCATTATTAATGATATTTTATGTATACTTCCATTATATTCGGTAATATTACACAATTATTGTGTGTTTTGTTACAGATTTCTTATGTAAAAATACATAAAAGTTTGTGTATTATTAATTATATTTTATGTACATGTACACTGTATTCGGTAATATTACAGAATTATTATGTGTTTAATTACAGATTTCGTATGTGAATTTACCACAAAATTTATGTGTTTTTACATAAGAAAACTGTGATTTTAAATATGGGCACGGTAAAATTACTTGTTGTTTGTGTATTATTACCTGTAAAATTAGGTAAGATTACATGTCATTATGGGATATTTTTCTGTAAAATTCAATATTAATTCTGCACATTTACATGCTTTCGGTAATTCTCCGGATTTAGTTATTAGCCATAGTTTTTCTTATGTATTTTAATTAATGCAGCCGTATTAATGAAGACATGAAAAAATCACTTGGAAATAAGTCAATAACCGATCTAATGTATATACACTGGCTGCACCTGTATTAGTAACAATCCACCCAATATTACATTTATTAGGGGTAATATATTCATCATTAAATGGTGTGACCTCAAAGCAAATTAAAAACCCAAAACTTAATTGTTATTAAATAATTTGCCTACACTGCACACATTTCACAAATACTACCTATATTACTCCTGTAATATTAGGCGCACAGTTATATTATTCAGATGTGACGAGAGATTATACCCAGATCGGTTAGACTGATGTTTCCTTATGATTTCCACACAAGTATTTTGATTAATACGACTTCATTTATTAAAATACATAAGAAAAAAACAAACAACTTGCCAATAGCAAAATCCTGAGAATTATCGATAGCATGTAAATGTACAAGATTTGTATTGAATTCTTTAGATAACATTATCGCCTAATTACATGTAAAATGAACTAATTTTATAAGTCATAATATACAAACAACAAGCAGTTTACAGTTTGGAGGTTATATAATAAAAAACAACAAATTCAAAAAAACAACAATTTATTGATTTTCGTACAGGTAAAGGATATGCTTAAATGAATAATTAAATGCTTAGCTTATACCTTCTTTTGAAGTGACTTCTTATACTTATAATCACAAGGATTTACTTAGATGAATCACAAGTTGAATTGTACATGAACAAGACCTATGCACAGTAGTAATAGTATAATGTGAAGTTTACTCATTAATGACAACAAACTTTATTCAGCGTGCGTCTTAAAAACATACCTTTGTATAAATTCTAATGTGTTTTGATAACAGGATATTCCATATTATTCAAATTGAAGTAAGCCGCCATCAATAGTTGTAACGACGTAGACAGACTCGCAGTTTCGCTAACAATCGTTTTTTCTACCAGCAAGTAATATATGTTTTCATTATCTGTGGGCAAAAAACAGAATGGTTAAAACAGGCAATATAGGCTCCCAAAATTTATAATAACGTACTTTAAAAACCGGGACCTCACAAACTGATCACTAGACTAGATAATTAAAATAATAAAATATTACCGGTAATGGTTATACATGCATTTCAGTCTCAATTTAAATGTATCATAAAGATTAATTATAAATTATACGAAACATACAGTGTTATGTTTCGCAGATAAGGCATTTTATCATTGTAATAAAAATAAAAATTAAGTCTTACCTAAAAATACAATGTTAGGCGCAGCTGCTTTGGATAGTTCTGTTGCAACTTGAACCCTAGTTAATGGTTCCTGAAAAAGTAAAAGTTAATAAGATTAGTAAATGGAACTACTATGTTTGGCATGGATCCACCATCTGGAAGATTTTTTCAAAAGTGTATCTAAGAGGAATAATTCGATAATGAAACTTTGCACATACAATGACATGATATATATATAGGTCTATAATTAGTTTATATTGCTCCAGTTAATAGAACAAAAGAAATAGAGCAAAAACATATTATGTATGAAAAACTTAAACTTGCTGTATTTTTTCAACTATGGTATTTGAAGTTACTTAAACTACTTACAGACATAGATATACCTTATCCTATTGTAAGTACAAAGTTTAAGAGCAAACTAGCAACTCGTTTTAAAATGAGAGTTTAACTAAGTTTGTATGGAGAACCGAGCTTACCGAGAACCCTTAGAGCAATCTGTGTAGTAAAAATCAGCTAAACTTATTGATAATGGTTAATAACCTTTACATGAAACCATGAAATTCAAACGTTGTTACCGATCACTATGTTTAACAAATTTCTGTACGTAGTTGTGACTTTTCAAGTTAGCGCTATGTGGTACAATGGTAATTAAATGTATGCTTAATACTTCCATTCAGGTATATCAAGTTTGTATGTATTTAAATAGATGGTATATCTGCACAAATACATTTAATTATGTGACAGAAAATAGTATATACAATCTACCTATCTAATTGGATACTGTTTAGCAAAAATTTTGCAATACTTATGTCAACTGTAACCATCTAATTTTTTAATTGACGTCATAATGCACCAAATGTGGTTTGTCAGCACATTATTGCTTATCAGTATCCAATTATAGTGTACTCTACAATCTATTTAAACTAGAAAGATTTCATTACCACAAAATTAATTTAGATTTACCTGATTGTATTACATTTTCCACAGTTAGTTCCAATATTGGCACAGCTTTCTTTACTTTTTGGTCTGCCGACCAAATTTTCACGACGGGCATGTTTTACTGTGAAAGAATAACAAAATTTATTAGCGTTATTGACTAAGTATTTGCGTAGCAGTTTTAATAAAAAAAATGTCATCGCTTTTAGCGTAAGGCACGTCTGTCGTTTCATGAAACAATTGTTTGCCCGCCACAACCAAACGTTTTTGAAAATGGAACACACAACGAATCGGTTAAGTTATTAACCAACAAAAATCAAATTACGGCTTGGACTATTTTAAACTACGATGTACATAACTAGTACGCGGGTAAGTACTTACGTTTATTTAATGGCAAACGACTTCAACAAGATCATTCGTCCACCCTGGATGTGAACTGAACGTGAATCAACTGCAAGCTGCTTCCACAATCCACAAGTTCTTTCTAAAACAATCATATTACGTAACGCTTTACGGTCTAATGCAGATTTCACTAGATTTTTGATGCAAGAAACTAAAAGTATATCTATTACTCACCATAATAGTACTAGGTACGGTGTGGTGTGAGCACAAACACTGCAGGTTAAAACTTGTTCATGTTCAAGGTTCTTGGCATTGGGGCGGCAAGTAGTCTCAACACGTGGCAGCGTGGGGTCTAGGTACCCACCCACGTACCACGTGTGGATGAGAGGCACAGACGGCAGTGGCGGCCGCGTGGACAGTGCGCGTGTCAGCCTCGCTCGCCGGCAGGTAGGCATAGTAGCCCTAAACTTGGAGTGTAATCCAAGACTGGAACCCTGGAATCAGCGCGTGGCGGGTGCATCCGTAAGCGTTGTGCCAGAACACAGCAAGCCTCCGTCGATGGGTGCGTCTCCCAGCCGTAAGCCCAAAGCAAGGTGGATGGAGGAAGACTTCCCGTCGTGGCGGCTTACAATTAGAGGTTATGCTCGCACATGCCCACAGGCTTCTCAAAGGTTCCTCGCCGCGTAGTCAAGCGATTTAAGCGAGCAGCTAGGCGATGCGCGGCGGGGCAAGCATGGTGCAGGGCGAAGCATGTGAGCGCATTCACAGTGAGGAGCAAGGTGGCAGGTGAAGTGGCAAGGGCCAACTATGTACCTACATAGCCTTTCTCGACAGTCATAGCGAGGCTGCCGAGAAGTTTAAATGGCTGCCGGACTGCGCCGACAGAAAACATAGGTAACGAATGTGATCCATCAGGAACCAAATAAGAATTACAATCACACTGAGCTCTTACCCGTTTTTAGTAGCCTCAGCCTGGGATGGAGTTGAGAAAAAAGCCGCGCCCGCGCCCACGGAATGACCTGCGTCGGTTTATTTATGACGTGCAGTGTTGCCAACAGAGAAACAAACTCTCCACCAGATTCAACTTCTAAAAAGCCACCAGAAAACCACGAACAAAATTCGGATTTACTCCAAAAATTTGGAAAAATCGCTTAATTTCCACTAAACAAATTTTTGGTTTTTATGAAAGAAAACAGTAAGTAGCTGTATTACTAAAAAACCGTTCTTTATTATTACGTAATAAAATATTTAAAATCAGTAAATCAACAAACAATATTGTTAGTAAATAATCAACAAGTCAAGATAAGGAACATAAAAATTATTTGATAACAACAATAACTATAAAAATAAAGTGATATTCTAAAAATCCAAAAATGATTTTTTGCCTTCCACACCGTCTGTTTCACGTTTATATGATTGTTTGGTCCCAATTTGTTTTATAACTTTTATTGTAATTTCATAATCTTTGCAGCATTTTCCTTCCAATCTTAAACCACAGCGTATTCTTAATATAGCAGTTAAAATATTCAACTTCATTCTGTTCCTCTGCTTGTTTTTTATAACATTCATACAGCTAAATTGCCTCTCAAAATCGGCATTAGAATGAAGCAGTATTAAGAGTGTAAGCTCAAAAGTTTCTAATTCCTCAAATCTAGATTCCCCTTGAGCATCTTTGAAATGCAATATTTCATTACAAAAATTTTTGGTATATATATGGTATATTTCGTAACGTTTTAGAGGCTTAGTGGTTGAGTGATAGCATTTTCAGTTATTGAAAGTATACCACTAGAAAAAACCACCAGCCACTAAAAGCAATATTTCGCCACTAAAAGGGGTCGAAACCACCAGTTTTAGTGGAAAATCCACTGAGTTGGTAACACTGCTGACGTGTTCGTATTTGGAAGATTTAGGGACGTCACTCGTAACTAGTGATGTACGTTTCAGTTTACTACAATCTAACTACAACAATCGAATACTTATGCCATAATATGCATCGGTTTGTGTTTATTCTATTCTATTAAATTAATACGTATGATACCAGTGTTGTAGGGGTGGGTAACTCCGGACTCCGGTGGTACTGAATACTGATACAAACAAAGGTGCCGGTTCCGAAAGCGGATACGTAACTAAATAATAAACCTTAATAATTCTGTGGTGTCAAGTTAAAAGGGTATGGTAGGGTAATGAGTCTGATTTTTTGAAAAATTAGTTAATTACACAGATGGATAAAACATATTATAAAGTATTACGGTAAAAAGGAGCTGAGTCAATATAATGTATTTTTATTACGTGTCTAAAATTTCAAATACGAGTCTAGTCATAAATAGCAAAAATTAAAAAGTAAAAAGGGGTTATGTCTAGTCATCTTCTTATGACATACGTAATTCTTTACTTATAAAATTATGCATAATGAGATAAGTCGACTCGTGCCTAAATTCGTATTCGTCGTTCCGCGTTAGTTGCCTTTCGCGGGCGAACTTGACGTGTTTTGACCTATATAAAAAACCTTTTTGTTTTTTTACGGATGGGAAATCATCAAATTACCCGCTTTACCGATTATGCTCTGGGCGGAGAGGAAAGGAGTGTCAGACTTGTACTGACTATTACCCATCTATGTTCCTTCTAAGCCCTTTGTGATCCAGGGCTACGGTATCGGTATCTCTTTCTAACAGTCCCGCAGCCCTGGTAGGCATCGGCCCTCTCGGACCCCTTCCGATTTGCTGACATCTCTTTGAGGCGAAATTGACGTCATTAGTACATTTGTTAAACAAATGAACCCACACAGCTAACTACTAGGTTTCCTTGCACAGCGGTAGGTTTCCGCCTTAAATGATGATAAATTGTAAAGGAAATTCTTTCCATAGCAACGAGGAAGTATCTAATATAATATATTCCCTGTCTCCCTGAATCTTACGATAATATTACGTTTAGTTAACCAACAAAAGTTGTCAATTGCACGAGTTTTTCATTTTTCGCGGGCGGGGTGGTGTTGCTGCATCCTGGATCCAGGCCTAAATCGTTTTCGCTAAATTAAACCTAAAAATTTTACATAACATTTCAACCTTTTGAACGGAACTCAACGCAACCACGAAACGTATTTCTCGTATTAAGATTTTTATCTGTGGCGGAGTGTGGCGGACTCAGATGACATGTTGGATTGTTTACGAACAAAGTAAACTTGATAATAATAATGAAACATCCTATTACGCTGTTTGTTTTGTTAATTTTCGCATACTCACAATGCAAAAATAAACAGCAAGACCAAGAAAAAGAGGTCAGCGTACACTCAGTTTAAGAAAATGAGTTCCTTGTGTGAAATTTTTAATAGTAAGTGTCTCTATATCATTTTAATCTTGTAACAATGTGAAATAAGTTTAAGTGATTTTTTTTCAAAGCAACAGAATAATACAGTTGATACAGGCATAGGCCTCTGCTTTGTTCTAAAAATATGTTGAAATAATAGTCTTATTCGTTTCAGGATATCAATCGTAGCCTTCGGCAGAGGAAGGGTCTGGCAGATAAATGAGACGACGCCGACGATTCAGCTATGTACAATATTTATTTACATAAAATAATTTCTGATAATGTTAGCTCTTGTATTAGTTACAGCTTGTAGATAAGCCATCTCAGGCACATGAGCATATCTAATTGGTGTCTTGAGCCAAGGCTCCAAAGCATAGGCTGAATTCGCCTGCAAATCAATGATAAATAATTTTTTTGTTTATGTTACATTGGCAACTAACAATATTAACTATATTTTGTGTTTGCGTTTCAGATTACAATGAATGAGGATTCAGAAGAATGAAAATATGGGCCCCAAATATTGAATTTATTTACATTACAATTGAATGTCTCACTGTTGGGCAAAGGCCTTTTAATACATATAAATTATAAACAAAAAACTAATATATTATAACTGTTATTATTTTAAATGATATTGTTCAATGTAGCCTTTGGACATTGACTCAGCACTCGGCCTGGCTCATGCGCGGCCCAGTTAATACAATGATTTGGTTGCATCTTACACACATAGGACACATAAAGATTGTTTAAGTTTTTTTTAGAGTATGTTGAGACAAAGTAGTATATAAGCAGAAAATTTTGTAAATAAATTGAATTTGAATTTTTATATTATTGTCTCATTATCCCCCCTCTTGTCAAGACAACTTTAGCCATCTCTGATCAGTCTCGTGAGTCTGCGGGACTGGCAGTTAGTGTACCCTTCCCGAACCTGGTATTCCTGTCTACTATACGTCTGTAACCCTAGGTCGCATGGTGCAAACATCCTGAACTTATTTATATGATAGATTAGGGCTTAGAGTCGTAGGGAATGTTATGCTTGTGGGTCTTTGTGGGTTCTTTTAACTTATCATATATTTTCATGTTCCGTCACACCTTTGACGGTATTGCGGCCTTACATGACGTTTCTTAAGGGTGGATGTACAGACATACTTCGTTTTTATGACTTGTATTATATCATGACGTCTTACCTAGTAGTAAATTGTTATTTACTACTAGGTAAGACATATTACTACAGGTAAATTTTGGATTCATGTAGTCTGCATAGGTCTGTTTTAATGATAGAACCACTAAAAATAAATTGGTCATGAAACCCTGCCTGGAAAATTTGCATTCAGATTTGATGATTCAAGTATTCTGCCCTCAGCATCTGCAATCTAGAAGTAATAGACTTGATCTTTGGCAATATCCTGTAAGCAGGATTTTCATCAAACAAAGAACCTGTAAATTATCAGACATTGTAACTATGGTTATGGTACCTAGATTGAACTAACTTTAACGAAAACAGGCAGACCCTGAGATGTGCTAGGAGACAGATGCTCGATCAGCTAGCCTGGCACAAATACTGCACCATCTCTTTGCGAATTTGTAGGTAAGGAATTCTTTTTTAAGGGAAATCGAAAGCCCTAGTTAACGCTCGTACAGCAATCCTTTCGGCCTTCCTTTCATTCTTTCCGGCATACAAACTGAGGAGATGGCGACGGTAGGTGCCCAAAATGTTTTTTTAAAATCACCTAAGCTCAAGAAACACAAATAATAACTAGATTCTTTACAATAAAAAGAATATTTTCTAGGTCCGATGTGATGAAGACTATTTTGACATTTGTCAGAAGTAATGTTTCTACACCCAAGTGTCAAAAGTAGAGAAAATATGGTCGTCATGCTCGACGTTTTAAACCTAAGTAGACTGAAGAATATAAACATTCCTTTTCTACATTCATAACATCGCCATGCTTAGGACGATAGAAATCTTTCTACAATCTGTCATTTTGTCGATTCTTCCGTAGAAATAGCCCGTTTCTACGGCGGTCATGCTACGCGTGCTGGAAATCAAACGTTCTCTACACCTTAATCCCACTCGTGTTGCTTCAAATAACTTTATTATGCATGCAATATCTTGAACTTGCAAAGTTGCAATTGCGACTGAGAAGGAAATACACGGCTAAACGTTCCGATTTACGCTACACAGTGTTTTGTAACGTGGTTGAATGATCTTTAGTCGCTAAAGGCGGTTTAGACCTTACTTTGGTTGAGCCCCCTTGTCGATGTCGGGTCGGGCGGTGTTTGGCCGGTCAAATACATAATGGCTGCTACACACGTTACGTAAAATCGTTACGATCGGACGGTACCTACAATTCAAACTGCAACGATAAATCTACATGTGTCATCATCATCATCATCATTTCAGCCGAAAGACGTCCACTGCTGGACATAGGCCTCCCCCAACGCCACATTGACATAAAGGGGGTTTTGCCATAATCGCCACGCTTGGCAGGCGGGTTGGCGATCGCAGTACCTACGGTTGTTACAAAAGCACAGAGAACGCTGCTGCCCATTCTCTGGCAAGTCCCTTAGTCGCCTCTTACGACACCCACGGGAAGATATGGGATGGTGCTATTCTTTACGTCCGACACCATACAGAGCTACATGTGTGTATGAAAAAACTGTACAGTTTGTCCGATTTTCTAGAACTCTACAGTTGAACGGAACAGTATGAAATTTTGGATAGATAAATCGGAATCGGAAGAAACTGTGCCGATAATCGTAACGTGTGTGCCAGTCGTTTCAGTTTCCGGTCCGAATGGTTGTGCGTGCGTTTCATAATAATACCTAAAATTTTGCCAATCTTTAGGAAATACCGTTATTTTCGTCAATAAATTAACATGGGAATGAGCTTGTCTTTTCATTAGTCATTCTTTACACCAAATACGTGTTTTCTTTTCCTTGCTTTTGCTTTTTATGGCGAATAATAAACCTGCTGCTGCAACCTGCTAACGCGTCGTCAGTATAAGCCATCTCAACAAATGAATAATCGTTTTAAAAGTATTTGTTCCAAACATTACATGTAATTTTACAGATTTTATGTAAATTTCGATCACTTAGTGATTATTACATATGAATTACGAAAAAAGACCATTCAAAGAGTAAATTCTACAGAATACATGTAAAATTAAAGAAATGTTGGGAAAATTCATTTTTTTTTTGTAAGTTTACTGACATTCTATGAAATATTACATAAGACGTGAGTAACTTTACATAAAAATGTAATTTTCAGAAAATTAGGTAAAAATATGAGATTTTTATGTAAAATACCCGTTTTAATTGATAAAAACACATAAAAAAAAAATATTTGTCCCAAAGGTTCCATGTAATTTTACATATTTTATGTACACTTAGTGATTATTACATATTTATAATGTAAAAAGTCACATTTAAATAGAAAAAATACAGAAAATATGTAAAATTTAAGAAATGTTTGGAAATTTCATATTGTTGTTTGTATTTTCTACTGAATTTTCCGGAATATTACATTAGACGTAAGTAAATTTACATAAAAATGTATTTTTCAAAAACATTGGTAAAATTATGAGATGTTTATGTAAAATTCCCGTATTTTAATTGTTAAAAACACTTAAAAAAAGTATTTGTCCCAAACATTCCATGTAATTTTACAGATTTTATGTAAACTTCCATCTCTTAGTGATTATCACATATTTATTATGTAAAAAGACCATTTCAATAGCAAATTCATAAGAATATATGTAAAATTAAAGAAATGTTGGGAAACTTCACTATGTTTTTTGTAATTTTACTGCTATTTTTCGGAATATTACATGAGACGTAAGAAAATTTACATAAAAATGTATTTTTCAAAAACATTGGTAAAATTACGAGATTTTTCTGTAAAATTCCCGTTTTAATTGCTAAAAACACATTAAAGAAAGTATTTGTCCCAAACGTTCTATGTAATTTTACAGATTTTATGTAAACTTCCATCTCTTTGTGATTTTTACATGTTAATTATGTAAAAAGACCATTTAAACAGTAAATTCAACAGAATATATGTAAAATTAAAGAAATGTTGGGAAATTTCCATATGTTTTATGTAATTTTACTGTCATGTTTCGGAATATTTCATAAGATATTAGTAAATTTACATAAAAATGTGTTTTTCACTAAAATAGGTAAAATTACGAGATTTCTATGTAAAGTTCCCTTTTCCATCGTAAAAAATACATACGAAAATGTATTTATCCCAATAATCCATGTAATTTTACAGATTTTTTGTAAATATCCATGGCTTAGTGATAATTACAAAAATTTTATGTAAAACTACTTAAAAATTGTTGATTTTAACGAAAAAATGTAAAATTGACGAAATTTATGTAAAATTTCATATTTTTTCCAGAGTTTTCGGGAATTTTACAGGATTATGTAATTTTTTTGCATGTAAAATTACATAATTTTTAACAGTGCAATGTACCTACTTGTATGTCTTTTTTTATAACGATGTTTGAATTTGATGAATGAATTCTATTTTGATTTGGAAAAACCTTCTTTGGCATTATTAATATTGCGTTTTTTTACGTTTACTGTCGCATAACCGTCTCCACGTTGTATAAATCAGTACAGCATCTATTTCTTGAGCTATGTTTACTAAACATTGTATCGTTTTCCTAGGTGAGTTCCCGACATGGCTCCGCGGAACGTTGCTACGCAACGGGCCCGGCTCCCTCAAGGTCGGGGACATGAGATTCGACCATCTTTTCGACAGTTCCGCGCTTCTGCACAGGTAAGCCAGACGTAAAAGTTAATAGACGTACCTACAGTTAGAAAAGACGATTTTAAATTAATCGAATCGGGGGCGTCGGCCACAGGTGCCTCGACCACTGGGGGCCTAAGCCACGGACCCGATTAATACTGCAGTTTGAATATGTTTAATTATTGTGCAAAATAATTAGTAACAATTGAATTAAAAACAATCGAAAGAATATAAAAAATAAATAAATAATACATTGTAATTAATCATTTGTTGTCAATCTAGGTGATGTAAAAAGTAGCCGTGTTACACGATTGTATTTGTCGCTGACCGTAAAACGGCGAAAGATTACGTCGTGAGGTAACCAACGTGTCTTTGGGCTCTCATAGAGAGGAAGCAGCCCACTTCCTCTTAAATCTTGACTTGGCTTGACTTGTAAGTCAACCAAGTAACTCCTGGAAGGCTTGAAACGATTCTTACCTGTCCAAGGTACTCGTAAGATGTTATAAATTTCGAGCTCCCTTCGCTCGCTCTTAGAGCCTCAGGTCTTTTGTTCATAAAATTGTCTCCCTAATTCAATTAAGGAACATCTATTTTTGAATAAAAGGACTAAAGAAAAACTAACTTTTTTGGAGTGAAGAGCTTACATTTTCTTTTAACTCCTAGACTTTTCAATACACTCGACAAAATTACATAGTAACTTCTACTTTTGTATGAACATTTGAACATGTATTGACAATCTAACCAATCCGAGGTGCTAACATTTTTGAGGTGGCTATTACATTGATTCTTAGAAGAACTTCCGCTGCATACGTATGTAGTAAATTGAACCCTTAAAAACGTCTTTTTTATCATCCTATTGGCCCTCCTCTAACTGAAAAGCTGAAATTCTTGCTGGCTACTACAAGATCTAATAAGCGCCAACTCCAATTCGGAGTAATCTCTACCACACCAGTCTGTTAACTATCATTTATAGTCATCATCATCATCATTTCAGCCCAAAAGACGTCCACTGCTGGACAGAGGCCTCCCCCAAGTGTCGCCAGATTGACATTTTGAGGGGTTTTGCCATAATCGCCACGGTTGGCAGGCGGGTTGGCGATTGCAGTACGGTTGTTACACAAGCACAGATAATGCTGCTGCCCATTCTCTGGCAAGTCCCTTAGTCGCCTCTTACGACACCCACGGGAAGATATGGGATGGTGCTATTCTTTACGTCCGACACTATACAGAACAGAATCATTTTCTAGGGCAGTCTCGACACTTATTCCGCCTCTAGTCCCAGCAGTAGACATGTGATAGGCTGATTATACTTATGCTAAAATTAGGTGCTTATCTACATGTCCTGATTAAGTATGTCACGTTTTTCTGGAGAATGATAAAAGAAAAAACGCATAATCAGAGTCTTAACACAACTTTAATTGGAAACGAGATAATCTTGGCTTTTCGAGCATTTTTGCTTGTAACGAAATAACATCACGAGTGCAATGTCCGACTAAGTTATCAAATAATACTATTTGTATCAAATATTCTTATCTTGTCAAATTTTTGCAATACGTGAGAAGTGAATGTGATAATAACAGAATTACCTAATTTATTTGGATTATCTTTCTAAAGAAATTGATTTGATCACGACAGTACTTTCACAAGTTATTATGTCTTGTGACTGGGACTGTAGCTTAGCGTTCTTTTTTTTTTGTTCTTTGACTTTCAAAAGTGCCTGTAATGGTCTAATTGAAATAAATGCTTTGAGTTTGAGTTTGAGTTTGAGTTTGACTGTCAAATAAATTGTAAACTGAACACACAGCTTCAAATTCAGGCTCACTATGTTGCCACATGATGATGAGCCACTGAACTTTACCGCAATCAGAATAGAGCTGAAAATCGGAGCGTTGTTCTCTTGGTACCAACAAGCAATTCAAGCGGAATCCGTTATGGTACCGTTCCCAAAGGCAAGCGTGTGGATGATGATGCTTTGCCTGGACGCAAGAGTGACTGCCTAGCGTGGGTTCAATTCCCAGGTTGTGTCCCCTGTTATTTATTTTCATAATTAGGATTTTTGATATGGAAATATTCTTCATTTTTAAATAAATTTGGTGGGACTTTCAATGTTTAAATTATTTCTCTGCTGGACGAATTTACTAGGTGGTGAACTAAGCTCGTCTACTTGTGCAGTACTTGACCTTATATCGTAGAATTGGTAACAAGTATGCGGACAATAGTCGGTTTCAATGAGCGATCTGCAGCAATTGAACAATTAAAAATTCCTGCAATTAGCTGAAATAAGTATACCAGTAAGCCAAACGGTAAATGTGATAAGATAAAGGCCAATTGATGAATGATGGATGGATGAATGATGGATTAATGAATGCTATAATGCCGGGATCGATTACATTAGGTACACCTTTTCATTTTCAGGTCTGTTAAATTTTGTTTCCATGCCTGGTTCTGTACGTCGATTCTGTAAAATTCATACAACAACTCGCATTTCACATCGCTGTTCACTCTCATTTCGCTTAAGGTTCAAAATGACCTTGGTTTTGCATTCTGTAAGCATCACCTAGTCACTAGCCACTTCATAAGTCATCTCATACTTTATCTGTCAAAATCTCCCTGTAAATTTAGTTCAACTCGCTGACACGCTCGCAAGGTTTGCGCTAATGTCAATTCGAAATATCAACAGAGTTTTTAGAATGCCAATCAAGAAACTCACAGCGGATTCAGATTCGAAATTCTAAATGAGTTCTTACAGAATCACACTGCTGGATCTTTTCAAAATCAAATGTTGAAATTACATTCTTCAAGATAATTTATGTTCTATCAACAGGAAGAAACTAATGAAAAAGATTATTTTTCGTATTTTCCAGGTTCGCTATGGATGATGGTCATGTGACGTACCAGTGCCGGTTCCTCAGAACTAACACCCTGAAGAAGAACCGCGCTGCTAACCGCATTGTCGTCTCGGAATTTGGTACCAAGTCGGCGCCAGACCCGTGCCATTCGATATTTGACAGGTAAATAATTGCAATTGAAATTTAAGGATACATCTTTAATTTTCAATGTCCTACCCATATAAAAAAAAAATTGGCGTAGAAACGATTTCCCTTCCTGGATTTATCTAAAAAGTGGCAGTAGAGTGTCATTTTCTGACCGGATCGTTATCTTCTTCTTATCTTTGTCAGATTTTGTCTATAGAAGTATTTTGACGGCTTACCAAATCTGCGCTTACTGTTTCACACTTAGACAAGTTTGTTTTTGCCAGCTTTTGATTATTAACTGACTGAAACGTTAAAAAAACCTTTGGTCCTAAGATCACATTTCTTGAAAAGGCAATTAAATAAGATTTTAATATGTATACAGGTTAGCGGCATTCTTCAACCCAGCAGAACACATGTCGGATAATGCGATGATATCGGTGTATCCGTTCGGAGATGAAGTGTACGCGTTCACAGAAGGACCCATCATTCATAGGTATGGTGTTAATTGAATAAAAAATCTTTAATTAATTTAAAACAATATAACTGAAAAAAGGCTTCCTCGTGAAGCAAAACGAGGCAGTCTTTTTAAAAAGTCAAAAATATAAAGCACGGTTGGGGTTGGCCGTTTCGTATAGATTTGCAGACAAAAGAGAATACCTACGTTGAAGACATAACTAAGAAGAAAATAAACTGAAAATGGCTATTTCAACCCCAATAGATTGGGGTAAGGAATGAATGGTAGACTGCATTACTGGTTGTTCATAATATATTTTCCGTGTAAGTATCAAGTTGCTCAAAGTGCTGCCTTAAAATGCGTGCAAGTGCATCAAGAGTTTTACATTCACCTCTCTAAAAATAAAATACAAACCAAAACCTGAATCTGACCAAGAATGACTCAAAATATTTTAAACATTGTAATCTGTATCTTGATACGACTAGTTAAGTAGGGTGTGTAATATATGCTATAATAACAGATAATATATTATCACTTGAAATAACGTTCACATGATTTAATTTTCATATGCTTTTTAAAAACAAATAACCTAATTTCATATGATCTAATATTACATTTCATATAAACTTCTTTTGCTCTAAAAAGATTTATTATAACGTTCATTTAATCTAATTTTCATTTGACCTAATTTTCATATTTACTCATTGTCTGCCCAAATTCTGTAGTGAATAAGTAAATATCAGAAAACATCATACTGTTATTACCTCATCTAACCCAAATGTTTCACCAACAATAGAGGGGATCTGGCGCAGGAATCTATGAGAAATAATATATGAACTAAATATTATACTAACTGAATATTAGTTCAAATGTGCATTATAGAAAATGTTTATTAGATTTATTAGATCATATAAAATTAGGTAAACTGAAATTATATCAATAATTCATTATATCATTTCATGGTTATACTAATAAAAAATTATATGAAATGAAAATAGGAAATTAGAACTTTTGTTATTATATCAAAAGGCACGCACACAGTTACGTATGCGTTTACGTTGGGTAGAGACGTGCTCTATCCTGCCCTCCCCGGTGTGCGCTGGCCTTAAGTCTTCGGAGACAAGAACTTTATTGGTCCCTTCGTATTCAAGTTTAGTATGAAGGGACCAATAAAGTTCTTGTCTCAAATTGATAGTTTAGTAACTAAACTATCAATTTTCTCTTGTCAACCAACAAAAATTGCCTGTACAAGTTCCCTTCTTAAAAGACCCATTGGAACACGCTATGTAATTAAAAAAAAACGCAACTCATAATTCCAATAGTCAGCAAAAAAAGTATTCTATATTGCACTTACTCATAGATAGTGGTGGTATACTTTCATACAAACGTAAAAGCTTGGCTTTCCAATTAAACTACTACACTTCATGTTTTTTTTAATTTATTTTATGAAAGGTATCTTCACAGCTGACAGTACATAAACATAGAAATGATTACGCAGGACATTACGCCAATTACGAAGTACATAGAAAATAATAAAATATTAATGCACACGACATGCTATAGCATGTCGGTCAAAATCTTCAATAAAATTCCGAAACAAATCAGAGAACAGCCAATTAACCATTTCAAAAAGAAACTGAAGAAGTGGCTCTTTAATAATGTGTTTTACACAATAAATGAGTTTTTTACTTATAAACCCATTTGTAATCGTTAAGTAGCATAAGTTCCCATTTTTAAAAACTATTGTTCCTTTTCACATTCCTACATATATTTTTTTTATTGATGTTATATTTGTTCCTTGCTATATCGTTTTTCTAATTTTATTACTTTATCCTGTAACCTAAACACAATTATTTTAAATTCTAAAAGAATATTATCATCAAGGATAAAATTAATGTTTTTTTTTGTAACTAAAGGTCTAGAAGTTTGATACCTAAATTACGACTTCATTTTGTTAGCTATTTTAATTTAATTTTAAGTTTGCATGCTGAAAAAAGTCGGCGAAATATGTGAAACCTTTTTATTTATAACACCATAATGTACCATATTTCATGCGAATAAAGAATCTTGAATCTTTAAGCAGAGAGTGACTCGAATTAATTTACATTAAAACCTACAAAATAAATTAATTTATTTCATCACCGCTGCCCTCAAAAACTGTGAAGGAAAACATCGTGAAGAAACCGGCATGTCCTAGAACTATAAATTCGAAGACATGTGACATCTACCAACACGCATTGGGCCGGCGCGGTGGATTAAAGTCCACTCCCTCTCATAGAGAGGAGGCCTGTGTCCCAGCAGTGGGAAAATTATAGGCTGATGATGATAATGATGAGGCACGCCAATGCTCATAGAAAACACATAATTTCAGGGTGGACACGGTGACGCTGGACACATTGGAGAGGAGGAACATGACGAGCTGCGTGGCGCTTGTCAACCACACGTCACACCCACACGTCATGCCAAATGGTGAGGACATATCTACACTTAGGACGAATTTCATCTATGAAGTCTCTTCTGACAGTGTCATATCTCTGTCATATCCCATTCTACTTGGGGTTGGTGCAACACGTTTTCTTCTTCCATTCTCTCCTTCACTTTAATATCATTCCTATTTCTTTCTTTGGTCTTCCTCTCCCTCCCCAGCCATCAAATTTTAATCACTCTTTTAATCAAATGTGATGAAATTCGCCTTACTATGAACTAAGTCTTTACATTTAGCCGTAAGCAACCTCTGCTGGAAAAGCAAGCATTAAAGCCTGTTTTGCACTAATCGGATCATGCACTCTTTTCCCCACGTTTGATCGTTTTCGCGAGGCAAACCATGATTCGCTTGACAAAAAAACACCATGTAAGTACATGCTTTGCATGTTTATGTCAAATGTTTCTACTAATTATGGTACTGTAAAGAGAACGTCTGAGCCTGCTTATTCAGCCCGTTAGTGAGATCCCACCGTTAGTGAGGAGCTCGTGGCTAAATAATAACAGCCGCACGGGTCGATCTTTCAGGTTAAGCCGTGCTTGCCGAGGTTAGCCTGTGGATGAGTGACCATTATTACACAATGAGTTTCCTCCGTGCCTCAGAAAGCCGTTGGTCCCGGCTGTCATTTGTAGATCTTTGACAATCGTTACGAGTAGTCAGAAGCCAAAAGTCTGACATCCAGTCTTACCAAAGGGTATCGTATTACCCAGTTACAGGGTTGTAGAGGTCAGATAGGCTCCATGTAAAATACTGGTACTCAGCTGCATCCGGTTAGACTGGAAGCAAACAGATTGTTTGGGAAAAGGCTAGGCAGATGATGATGAGTGAGATCCCACCGTTGGCCCAAATCGCACAAACATAGATTATGATTCTTAGTATTGATATTCATGTCTTTGTATTTTTAGGGGATGTCTACAACGTTGGCATGTCCGTCGTGAAGGGCAGAATACGACATGTCGTCGCTAAATTCCCGTTCACAGAAAAAGGTATAAAACGTTTTAATATAATAAGAAAACTTACTTGTATGGGGCCTAGGTACCACACGCACAAGCTTCACCACAGTTATGCCTGCGCAAACCGGTTTGTACACGGAACACTGCGCGTACGGTTGGAAACGTGATACAGTTTTACCAACCGCACGCGCAGTGTTCGGTGCACAAACCGGTTTGCGCAGGCAAAACTGTGGTGGACCTTGTGCGTGTCGTAGGCCCATATGAAACAGCTGCCCATTCGGAAGGGAATTCTCAACTGGAACAAACACCACATAAATATGTATATTACCTTATTTTTGCGATTTTTTTCTTGTTTTTCTTGCTACGTTTAACGAACTATGACATATTATATTATTCTATTTTTCAGGTGACATGTTCAAAAGCGCACGTATTGTGGCGTCAGTGAAGCCTCGATGGACTCTTAATCCTTCTTACATGCACACTTTCGGTAAGTCAGTTAGCAACTATGCAAGTATGTATTACCGCGTTCATTGACGGTCGACCACTTTTCAACCTTATAACTCAGGGCCTAAGGGTGAAAATGAACTCGGTAGCACATATCCATCTTCTCATTATTAAGAGCTTTGTGTTCTTGCTAATCAATTTTAAGATGGTTTACTGAAGTCTAAAAGTGACCTGCGTGAACTAAGGTGTTTGTATCAGTAGTAAAATTAATAAATACTGATACTGTTGGCCTGTGTCATTCCCACTTAAGAGCGTTTACACCTTACGACATTTCATACAAACTTTCAAGTCCTTATTTTCCGAAGTGACTGAACCGATTTTAATGAAACTTCATACGCATAAGCAGGATACTTAGGTCTAAAAAGATACTTAAAAACATTTTCGATAAATAGTGTTACAGTTAAATTAGACCGCTTATAATTTATATAAAGAAACAGAAATTTCCAATTATATATTTTACTCAAAAATCCATGTAATATGGTCATTATTTTGACAACCTTGTTTGAGCAAAGTTGACCTTGCCGTTGTTTCAAGGAGCGGCCGGCAAAGTTGTGCTGGCCGCTCTAACAGGCCGGCAATGTTTTGCCGGCCGCTATTTTGACGTTCCAACGTTTTAAAAAATCAAATCCAAAAAGATTTTATTTAGAACACAGCTGTTTGTATCTATAGAGATAGGTACAAAAAGATTTTATTCCATATTAGGCTGTATAGTTCCAAAAACAATTTCTCGAAAAAAAAAATACTAAGAAGTAACAAAAGCGCGGTTCAGCGAAAATTTTAATTAATACGTTTTTTATTTAAATTACTTGCTGGTTTTATTTAGATTAGGTACTTGCATTTTTGAGTAAAGCACTATACAAACCTTGGCCCACAATGACTGCTTCGCTGGTCCCGCTATGATTGCCTCGAGCTAGCCTAGCTACGCTCTAGGCCTTTCAGCTTGGCCATCATTGCAGCCCTTGCTGTCCTCGCTGTAAAGGCCTCGACCTACGGTCTCGGCCATTATCTCAGCTCGTCCATCAAATACTGCACGCTGACCGCGTTGTGTCGGCCTGGAGCTGCGCTACGCTGCGCTGTCGGCCATAATCAGCGCGACCAGCAAAGTAGTCATTATAGACCGCGGCAGTAATGTACTATTTATAAAGACATTTCGAAAATGTTTTTTAGTAACTTTAGACCTATGTATCCGGCTTATGTGTATTAAGTTTCATTAAAATCGTTTATTCGGAGAATAAGGACTTGAAAGTTTGTATGAAATGCCGTAAGGTGTAAACGTTCTTAATTGAACTTGATATTAATTTTAAATAAATCAAAGTAACGTGCTTGGGTTCGAAACTTCGAACCAACGACGCATTAATCGGTCAGTATAATTTGACCATCTCTGCTATCAAACCGGACAGGCAATACTGTCAGGAAAGCGGGTTGTTGTCGAACCATAAATTCGAAGACCTTTGACATCTACCAAACCGCACTGGGCCTGCGCGGTGGATTTGTTCCACTGCTCTCACAGAGAACTAACCGGTGTGATTTTTGTCCCATCATTTGGAACGTTATAGGCTGATTAGGCTCATGCTTATACAGAAAATTCAAGACAGCCCAAAGCCCGACATCAGAAGTGGGATTTTTTTAGAGTGTTCAGACAGAAGTGACTCTAAATAAATCTGTCAACACAAATTAACGCTGGAGATGAGCCAAGATCGGCTGCTCTATTTTGCAGTATACCTTTATTTTTGTTGTAATAATGTTTATGTGATATGTAAAAGCACTGTAGTCATGGTCATATGTTTGATATTGCAGGTATAACGGAGAACTACTTCGTGATAGTGGAGCAGCCGCTGTCGGTGTCGGTGGCCGGTCTGATGCGCGGTCTCATCACCAACGACAAGCTCTGCTCCAGTCTGCAGTGGAACCCTGACTATGAGGTCTGTGCTCCTCATATTAAACACGTCTATACCGTGTCGTGGAAATAGAACTAAAAAGTAACTGGTAGGATTTACTATGGCTCTGTATGGTGTCGGACGTAAAGAATAGCACCATCCCATATCTTCCCGTGGGTGTCGTAAGAGTCGACTAAGGGACTTGCCAGAGAATGGAAAGCAGCGTTCTCTGTGCTTTTGTAACAACCGTACTGCGATCGCCAACCCGCCTGCCAAGCGTGGCGATTATGGCAAATGTTATGTTATGTCAATGTGGCGAAACTTGGGGGAGGCCTATGTCCAGCAGTGGACGTCTTTCGGCTGTAATGATGATGATGAGGATTTACTATAATGTGACGTGATAGGGTTAGGAGCTCGTTTAAGTTTGTCTGTGAATGTGTTATCAACCACACACTACATACCGAGTTTCCGTCCGTGCCTCGGAAAATACGTTAAGCCGTTGGTCTCGGCTGCCATTTGTAGATCTTTGACAGTCCTTACAGGTATTCAGGGGCCCGAAAGTCTGACAGCCAGTCTCACCTTGGTGAGACGACACTTCTTGAAGTCTCGTATTACCCAGTACTAAACGAGTTGTGGAGGTCAGATAGGCAGTCACTCCATGTAAAATACTGATATTCAGCTGCATGCGGTTAGACTGGAAGCCGACCCCCACATAGTTGGGAAAAGACTAGGCAGATGCTAAGACAGCAATCAAATCAGCAATAGGGAATGCTATCTCGAGTCGAGTTTGCGGGATTTCGCACTCCATGGCTGGTGATCTTTTTGAGATTTCATATCTCTAGCCTTCCCTAGTCTTGGAGGATCAGTGGTTAAATTACATAAAACCAATTCTAATAACAATAGCGCACTTTTTGGCAATTAGAAAATTTCCATGCTAGTAGGAAGTTTTTAAAATTCTAAATAGAATCTACAAATGATTTTGTTACGTTGTGTCTGCCAAATGGAGCTGTTTTTCTAGAGGAAAAAATAAACATCCAGCTCCACTATCACACTGTTAATAAAAAGCCTCAATTCAAAAACAAACCCTTTTCAATTCGCAGACGCACATAGTCCTCCTAAGCCGTTCTACCGGGCACGAAGTAAAGCGGTTCCGAACAGATCCTCTCTTCTACCTGCACATCATCAACGCCTTCGAACAAGACGGGAGGCTGGTGGTAGACCTCTGTGCCTACAAGGATGCTAAGGTCATCGACGCCATGTATGTGCATGCTATCGAGGTGAGTTTAAAAAAAATAGAAAAAATGTTGGATAACAATTTTTCTGCAACTTGTTTATGTGTTCCGGGAAACATCTTGCTGGAAAAAGTTTTCCAAATTGAATATACAATTGAATATTTGAATGTTTTAATCATCTGTGTATAAAATCTATACATGGTGAGTGGTAATTAGTGACAGATACTTAAACACGTGAGTGTACTCATAATAACAAACAACTTTCCCAAAGAAACATTTTTTATACACAAAGTTTGATCACAATAACACAATATGAAATTCGGGGTTGCGAGCCATGCGGGTGTTCTGCCTATTCATTGTGGTACGAAACGATAGTAATAAGACAACAGCGTAACGCGGCTAGCAGCTGATAGGTCAAAGGCGTACGCGCGCGCGAATTTCATACGGCTGTTGTGTTATTGTGAAATTTTTCTTTGGGTAATTTGTTTGTTATCATGAGTACAATCACGTATTTAAGTATCGGTCACTATTTACCAGTCACCCTATATACAGTTCCAATTTGAAACAATGCCAGCAACACTAGGCTATCTAGATTATTTAACTTTACTTTAAATACCTCCAAGACCCTTGTACTATTAACCATACTATTATCTATCAGCAAAATGTTTTGAGTGCGTTACATTCAACGCTACAGTAAACCGTGATTTGTTGTACAGAATGCTTGGTTGAAGGGGTCTTTTCATACCCATAGATTTCAGTTATGACATGGTATTTCAGAATAAACATAAATGCCTCAGTGGCCATAAATCCCCTACATCTGCTCTAAAAATAATCTCTCTAATTTTAATCATCTGAGATCACATACAATTCATCATACTACTTAAGTAGTACCTTGACTTTTACAATTATCGAAGAAGTGTTAATTTTATTAGATTGTCAACATATTTGGGTTCAATGTCCACATCGAATCAACCGATTAGGTAGATGATATAGGAAACTCATAAAATATTACGATTTGAAGATTTTTTGCCATAAAAAAAAACACCAAACAATGTAATAGCAATATTCTTAGAGCTCATACGTTAGATATAAATTATGTTAGATGTTCCGATTCTACATAAAGTGTTATACCTACGTAGACATAGCAGCTAACTTCCAAGCCGCTATAAAGTTTGAACAGAACTCTAATGGCAATAAACTCGTCCCCTTTTAAGTGAGACTTACTACCACTGGCGAAATATTGTGGTGGTGGATTATAGAAACACTTATACCGAATCTTTCAGCATACAGCGTGATGTTATGTTTATGGAATTTGTTAACGCCATCTTTTATTTTTAAATTTATTATCGACATTTTTTTTACAGTCGATGCAAAGCAATGCGGACTATGCGCAATGGTTCCGCGCGCGGCCCAAGAGGCTGGAAGTGTCCCTGGATGCTCCAAACTTGACCAGCCTGGAAGTGAGAAATCTGGCAGAAATCGGCTGCGAGACTCCCAGGATACACTATGATCTACATAATGGTAAGTTAATATAAAAGAATAAGAACACAAAATAATAATGAAATAATGTCTTGTTGGTCCTGTAGTCACAAGTGCAAGTATGTCGGTTAGATCTTCAGCTGGCCTACCATGACGTCTTAAAACATTATTGTTTTACTCCTTTTCCAGTGTGGGAAAGAGATAGCGCTAGACATCCTGTATAGCTCCGCCTCTTTCCCACACTGCAATAATAGTAAAACAATACTGCTTGATGACGTCATGGTATGCCAGCTGGTCAGGCAGTGTTAGTAGGATTGGCCATTTTCACTAAGTTTCATAAATATTTTTATTTTTGTAAGTAACATAAGTATGTAAATTAAAAAAAAAAAAAACGTTTTTTAGGTTTATCGATAATTTTGAGGTTATGGTGAATGTCCAATAACAAAGTTTTAGATTTTTTGATTAGTTACAACTTCTTGATTTTATGTTTTTCGGTTCATAGTAAACTACGTTAAGTTTAAGTTTTTTAGTAGTTTTTAAGTATCCTTCCGGAAATAAAACTAGTATCCTTCCGGGAATAAAACTAGTATCCTTCCGGAAATAAAACTAGTATCCTTCCGGGACTTTCACACAGTCGTGACGATTTTTCCTACATTACTTACCTACACCATAAACTACACATTTTTCGACCAAGTCACATACTGCTAAGAATTTATCGTCTACTAGCTGTTGTGTTGCCCGCGACTTCGTTCGCATGGAAATTTTGAAATCGATGTGTGAGAAAAAAAATAGCCTTCGACCTATTCTCAGACCTACCAAATATACACAAAAAATTGGTCAAGTCATTTCAGAGGAGTTCGATAATAAACACTGTGATACGAGATTTTTACATATTAGAAGATTATGGTTACCGGTTTAAACCTTTTTTAGGAATTTATCATAATTTTAATCAATACACATTTTTTATGAACTTCCCTTCTGATGCTTATCTGTTTTTCTTGCAGGTAAACCCTACAGATACTTCTACGCAATCAGCTCAGATGTAGATGCTGAGAATCCTGGAACGGTAAGACATGATACTTCATCAACATCATTCATTTACCGTTGATGAATTGCTTTCAGCTCCTTGTGATAGACTTGTTACTTGGAAATACTTGCCTACACCCAAAGACTTGTTGCTAGCTTCAGTTTATTAACTATAGCTGTCAGGCGTAACTTCGTTTGCGTCACATTTTCCCCGTTTTCGCAACATTTTTCATTGCTGCTCCACTCCTATTGGTCGAAGCGTGATGATATATAGCCTATAGCCTTACTCGATAAATGGGCTATATAACACTGAAAGAATTTTTCAAATCGGACCAGTAGTTTCTGAGCCTATTCAATGCAAACAAATAAACAAACAATCAAATCTTTCCTCTTCATAATATTTGTTTAGATAAAACTTGACAGGTTCCAATAAAATTAAATAACTTTGCAAACACTCGGGAGTCATTAAAATATTTATTTTGGGTGACTTTGCTGCGATGATAAAGATTTATGTTCAAAATTGGTCTTATTAAGCTTTAATATTGTACATTTAGCAAATTAAATTTAGTTAAACTGGAAGTCGACCTTAAAACAGTTGGGGAAAGGCGATATTCGCAAAGCATAACGTGGATCCTCGTAATCCCTTTATACTGCGGGAATCAGGCGTTTCACGTCACCATTACACTTTCGTTTTAGAAAACTTTAATTTATTTCGCGGATCCACGTCCACAAGTTAATATTACTTCCACTTTTCAGATAATCAAGGTGGACACAAAGACCGGCGAGACCAAGACGTGGTGCAATCTGAACTGTTACCCCAGCGAGCCGATATACGTGCCCCGACCTAACGCTAAGGTGAGGCAACATACTTCATGTACCTAATTGTCAAACTTTTTAATACTAATAATTTTTAAATATTTTTTTAATACTTTTTTTAAATTTATTTAATGAAATTACAATACAGTGTTGTTACTTAAGTCTATTAACTACTGCTCGCCAAACTTTTACGTTTTTGAAACTTCATACGCATAAGCAGGACGAAAAAAGTTACTTAAAATATTTTCGATAAATTGTGTTACAGCTAAATTAAACCGATTATAAATTATCTATATAAACAGAAATTTCCAATAATATTTTTTTTTTAAAGAAATTTCGAAAATGATGTTTAGCAACTTTTTAGACCTATGTATCCCGCTTATGCGTATGAAGTTTATTTCGGAAAATAAGGACTTGACAGTTTGTGTGAAATGTCAAAAGGCGTAAACTGTCATAAAACCTAATTAAAAACCAAGCCTTCTTTCTAGGACGAAGACGACGGCGTCCTCCTAAGCGCATTAGTATGGGGTGGAGATAAGACACAGTCGGTGGCCATGCTGGTCCTAGACGCCAAGACCATGTGTGAAGTAGCGCGGGCCACGTTCGACACTCCCTCGCCAGCTCCCAAGTGCTTGCACGGCTGGTTCCTACCCACCAACAGTTAAAGAAAACTACTTTTAGTACTTGAATGGAATCTACAAAAAGTAAAAAAAAGACTACGTTACTTAAATGCTTTAATGTCGTTTATTTCGTTAAATGTTTTTCTTTTTCTTGATGGAAAAGAATATGAGATTGTCGTTATTGGAAGTGGCGATATTGGTCTTTGATGCTGTTATATCACTAGTATCCTCCAGCATTGTTGTGACTAGCTCTTCACATGTTATGCTATGGGAAAATAGCTTGATATCGTGATAGATCTGCGTTCATTGTAAACTAAATGTGCACGGAATGTTTGAAACAATCAGCTAGACAGCATACATCGAATTGATGATATTGTACTCTGGGAGTTTATTAATTATTACTATTTTCTGAAATACAAATACAATTACTTACCGAGTTTCCTCCGTGCCTCGGAAAGCACGTTAAGCCGTTGGTCCCGGCTGTCATTTGTAGATCTTTGGCAGTCGTTACGAATAGTCAGAAGCCAAAAGTCTGACATCCAGTCTTACCAAAGCGTATCGTATTATCCAGTTACTGGGTTGGGGAGGTCAGATAGGCAGTCGCTTTATGTAAAATACTGGTACTCAACTGCATCCGGTTAGACTGGAAGACGACCCTAAGATAGTTTGTGAAGAGACTAGGCAGATGATGACTACTCTCTGAAATATTTTGTAAAATGCTTGGTAAAGAAACAAAGATACTCGTAAGCTGAGGTGTCTTTTCCAGCAAAACAAATACTCGCCAAGCGTCGGTGTGTAGGACAAATGTTTTTTTTAATCCTAGACTATTTTAAAAAATAGTTGTTTTGATTTACGGCGTTTTAGCTTAAAAATGTCAATGAATTAGTTAAATAAATCTACTCAAATTATTCTGAGTTCCTAATATTCGTCGTATGTTAATTTTACTTGAAGATGTTCTAAGTTTAATTGCTTAAAGTTTAGTATTGTTCGAAAGCTCCAAAGACCGTGTTTGCTTATATTATTTAGCAAGGATATTATTTTTAAGTTAGCAGTGAAGTAACTGTGAAGGTGTATAAATTCTATGAATACTTAAATGTGGCGTAATTATGTAATATTTTTTTCATGTTTAATAAATAAGTTGAAAAAAATTTGGTTGTTTGGATTTATTTTGCATAACATAACATCACGACCGTTATTCCCAACAGGTTAAGCAGGGGTGTAAGTACCTAATAGTACACTCACATTTCAACGGTTATGTTTAAGAGCGTTTACAGCTTACGGCATTTCAAGCAAAGTTTCAAGTCTTTATTTTCCAAAATCACTGAACCGATTTTAATAAAAGTTCATACGCATAAGCAGGATGCATAGGTCTAAAAAGTTACTAAAAACACTTTCGAAAAATAGTGTTACAGCTAAATTAGACCGATTGTAAATTATCCATAGAAACAGAAATTTCCAATCATCTTTTTTTTATAGATATTTCGAAAATAATGTTTTGTAACTTTTTAGACCTACGTATCCTGCTTAAGTTTCATTAAAATCTTTCCACTCATTTCAGAAAATAAGAACTTGAAAGGTTGTATGAAATGCCGTAAGGCGTAAACGCTTTGAAGCAGAGGTGTAAGTAGGTACCTAATAGTACACTCACATTTCACCAGTTATGTTTTAGTCCTATGTAATAGGGGGCAAGCCTATTGCCATCAACCGAGCAAAAATCCAGACTCGGTGGCTGCTACTGAAAAATTTGAAGAACCCAATAACACTTCATCCGACCTCGCAATAAAACCCAATACCTCCTGCTCAGCAGTAGGGCTTCCAACCACTAGAAAAACGAGTCATGATTTTTTCATCAGAATTTTTGAATGGGGAAGCCCGTTTTAAAAGCTAATTGTAGATGGCACGACTATAGCTGGTTCTCAATCTGACCAATGAGGTCGAGCTATTATGAAATATAAAATGACATTACCAGATTTTCAACCAATGACGATGCTTGGAACCAGCTATGGTAGCGCCATTCGTTCCTCAGTTTCCATCCCCATTGTCCGTGGCAGCAACTGAGAAATTCTTAAGAGGGGACTCTACGCCCGAGGAATTTGAAGAATAGGTATTTGAAGAAACTATTGCCGTCACGCTGCGCCCGACCAAGCCCGCGTAAATTGCGAAAGGGACAACTACAGGTCAGGCCGATTTTACGTGAGCAAATCGGAAGGGGTCCGAGAGGGCCGATGCCTGCCAGGGCTGCGGGTTGTTCGAAAGAGATACCGTGCTCCTGGAACACAAAGGGCTAAGAAGGAACATGGATGGGTTTTAGTCAGTCAAGTCTGACACTCCCTTCCGCTCCGCCCAGAGCGGAAGAAGTCATTTGATGATTTCCCATCCTAAATTTTACCTACAACAATCTTGACCAAAAGACGTTTTGTATTTCGCTGTTTTCTTCTTCAAATCTAAACTGATCTAAATAATTCTTATATCAAAATTTAGAGCAAAAGTACATATATGCTTCTATTATTTCCTTTTTTGCTAAAAACTTATCTTATTTGTCTGATAGTCGTCTGAACATGGCGGTAAAAACGGGCTTTTTTTCGGGTTTAGGATTGTCATAATTCTTTTAGGGATTATGTTTTGAAAAAAAGAAATGATAGGGGGCATGTATTAATAAGACTTAGATTTTTTGGAAAAAATCATTGCTCTAGACGCATTCATCATTCATCATCATTTCAGCCGAAAGACGTCCACTGCTGGACATAGGCCTCCTCCAAGTGTCGCCACATAAGGGGGTCATAAGGAGGGTTTTGCCATAATCGCCACGCTTGGCAGGCGGGTTGGCGATCGCAGTACGGTTGTTATAAAAGCACAGAGAACACTGCTGCCCATTCTCTGGCAAGTCCCTTAGTCGCCTTTTACGACACCCACGGGAAGATATGGAATGGTGCTATTCTTTACATCCGACACCATACAGAACAGACGCATTATCTACGATGAAAACAGCGGAATACGTTTGTATGTAGAATGACCCTCTAGAGTCCCCTCTTAACCTAGTAACACTGCGCGAACTAGGAATTGAACCCAGATCCTCATGGTCAGTAGTCACTGTTAATATTCCTAAGTATTATACACTATATATAACAGCTATTTGGACTGATCATGCTGACGTAATGATTCAGGAACATAAAGTGGTCAAGTGAAAATTGATAAGAATCTATATTTTTATTTAGGAGGATGTAAATAAATTCATGAATCACGGTCCAAAATTAGGCGCTGCTATCTATGATAGCGGAAAAGTAGGGTTTGATGTTTGTTATACATTAGATATATTACATGACGTAACATAACATTAGGCTTGTAATTCCCTGAGGGATAAGCAGAGTTCTGCCTAACCCTGTAGCTAGAAGCACACACATTTCGCCAATTATACAAGCTGTTGTTTTGCATCGTCAAAATTCAGGAGGTTGTCAGAAAAGACTTAAATAATCAATTAAAATTACTTTGAAATTACGGTACCTAGTTAACTATTAATAAACGCTTATTTTTTTGGTTGTTGAAGTTTGTCAGTATATCAGAATAACCCCTTTATCGTGGTTTAGGGAATAAGAAATTCTCGAATAAACGTTTGAGATTGTTTGTATGTGTGAAAGTGCGGTTATAGGGCGAGAATCAGACGGGCCCCATTTAAAACACGTGTTGTTCACACTTACCGATTTCAGTAAATAAGAAAAAAAAAAACCTACTCATTTTATTATTGATTCGGGTCGAGAATCATTAGCATAGTTATACCTCCTTGAATTTGACGAGGATACAAAAGTTGCAACTTGTATATTTAATTTCAGATAATAACCTAAAAGGTGTTTATAGAAGTGATATGAAGATTTGGATGACGATATTGCGACGCACGCTATTTCGAAAAACTTGTGACGCCGCAAAACAAATGGTACGCCGGTTCGAAAACACATTGAGTTGAAAACCGCTATATCGAATGACGTTGTCGCGAACATCTCATTCGAAAAACTGTTTGAATGGAACCTGGTGAGATATGGCACAGACAGTGATTCCGCCTTGAAAATTCGATATTATTATTATTATGTAGCTTTGGACTACTTGCCTTGGTTGAGGGAGTGCGTGTTCGAGAAGTAGTAGAAGCTGTCACTTTTTGTGCGCTGTTTTAAGTTCGCGGAAGACGTAAATTATTATTTCTTTCAGCGGAGCAAAAACACTGTCTGTGTCATATCCAAACAGTTTTTAGAATCAGCGTGTTCACGGGATCACATGGGAATTAAACTGTTTCTAACAATGCCCATAAAATTTGAGAGTTACCCTTAATTTTCCTGGGATCCCATCATCAGATCCTGACTTATACCTTCGATAAGGCCAAAATAGATTTAGGGAAAAGGAACTTTGCCAAAACACAGATTTATGTAGCACTCAGTCGTTTAAAAACTTTGGAAGGAATTGCATTATCTGATTTGGATCCGAATAAAGTACTAAATAGACCGCTTTATCATAGTGATAAAGCCTTATCAGAAATGACGAGATTGCGTAATCTCTCGGACAGTTAGTTTTATTATTATTCGTGTGTCCACAACCATGAAAGCTTTTAGCGTGTTTTTTGGAACTTTCAATTACCTACTTCTGATTTGATTTTATACGTGATCTGATACTTACTAAGGACTGTACAACATGAGTTCGACAAACGGAAGCGCGATTAACGCTTGTGCGACAAAACTGTACTGCGACTCTCTATAATAGTTCGAATGCACGCTTGTGCGACAAACTGAAGCTCAACATCACGGTTGTGCGACAAATGCTTGTGGGACATTTGTTCGACACTACTGAAGTGCGACAAACGCTTAAGCGACACTGCCGCCTATACAAAGTACATAACATACCAATAACATAACTGCCACAATTTGGATGTCTGTGCACATTTGCGTACGGGTTTTCAAAGATAGATTGCAGCAATAGCGGAAGATTTGCTATGGTTTGGAAGATTTCACCAAATAAAACGAAGACCTCGCTTGATTTTGATAAAAACAACCGCAAAAAGAATTTATTTCCGAACAAAAACAAAAAGAAAAATTGTTAACAAACACCGAAGATATCGCTGAACAATTAATATCTTATACAAATATTTGCTTTGCTTTTGTTTTACTTGTCATGATAATAATTAAGCTATCCCCAATAAAATGGAAATTAATATACCCAACTATCGAAATGTGGGTGTACTGTACATATCTGCGCACCCCTTCAGAGCACACAGGCGTGATGTTACGTTATATTGTGTAAACAAAACATTTATTCATTTATTTTAAAAAAACACATACACTATCATTACAGGGTTACCTAATACAATAGTGCAGTTATGGTTATATAATAGATAAAACAAAAAACGTAATACACATAAATCTTAAACTAGTAATTATATGAATAAGTAATTAATAACTAACAATTTTACAAAATGCGGCCCTTGTGAATTCACTCAGAGTACAATTAAAGTAGTCAATCTGTTGTGACACCATATTGAGTGCACGTAGCGCACGCGTCAGCAGCGCGTGCTGCAGGAGGTTGGTGCGAGCGGGCGGCACTCACAGCAGCGGCGGCCGCCTCCGTCGCCCCACATACCCATCCGGTACACACAAGGCCACCGTGCTAAGAACGCCTGGGTTGTGTATTTTGCCACGCATTATCTAAAACAAGTAAGTGGCGAGAGCTACTTCCCTTCTTACTTCCAGTCTTTTTATAGTAGCCTACCATGCCCAGCACAAATAGAGTAGGATATAGCAGTGGATACCCTGGATATACACACACCCTGGATACAGCTTTAAGTACAGGAATCTCACAAACTTGTTCTGGATACGCTCTAACATTAGTTTGTACTACTACGACCAGATGACAGCATTGCATTCCAAATGACTTTTTACAAGCGCTTCGTACAACGATCTCAGAGCACTGATGTTCGTGAACTGATTTACTAGCCGTAAGACCAACCCTAAATTGCGAAGCCTTTTTACAAAAATACGTGGTATGCTTACGGAAATTTAAATCAGTACCTCTGAGACACGATGCAGTCGGATTCCATCCATGCAATATTGATAATGACTTGGGTCACGTGCACGGGAAAAAGATAAAACCGAACATTAGGCCACATTGAAAAACAACTTACTTCTATGACTCCACTCTACTACCCTATTACAACAACATATCCAGGCGATTGCAGTAATCACGACTTATTTGCCTTCTATTATTGAAGAATTCCGTTATATATTTCCGAAGATCATCATCATAATTTAAACGGGACCACCGCAGAATAATACTTTACCAAACAAAAAAAGAATCATCGATATCGGTTTACATTTGGCGAAAAAAAGGCTGAACATAAACACAAAAAATAACATTCGATTTGATAACTTCCTCCTTTTTGAAGTCGGTTAAAAAACTATAACAACGTATCTAAAATAAAACAATAAATTTTATATGAATGTAAACAGTGGAAGACGAAATGGCTCTAGTGATGATTTATATCGTAAGTATTTCATTCAATATGAAGACCTCCAAACTTTGCCAGCGCCACGCAAAAATAGAAATTCTCAGAATGCCGTCGACAGATAGTTTACTTATGCGCAAGATTATTTACATCTTTCTTGTTTTAATGTAATGCTGAGAAACAATGATCCGAATAATATGTCTTGTTAAAATACTAGTGTTAAGAGTAGCGTGTATTACAGCCGCAACGCCCATTGCATTTTAGTACAAAAAAATCGCGATGCGTATGAAGCGCCCGTAGTGCGTGATGGATCATGAAAAACGTGTACCTTATAGTGATGTAAAAGTTGTTTGAAAAGCAACTCGACTCGCCAAAATGCGCTGTATTTTTTGCAGTATTTTCAGTATTTGCAGTATTTTTTTTTGTGGTTTTCCGTGATACCTCCCTTAGATAAGTAAAAATCAACAATCTCGTTAATTATATATAAGGTGCGTACACAAAATGGATTGTCTTTGTTTATGTGATCGAAAAAAGCAAGCAAGTTAAAATTCTCTTTTATAATACTAATATTGTTTTATTAATTGGAACTAAAACAGAATGCGCTCTTCATAAAAAAATATCTACTTACCAGGTGCTTAAAGTAATTGATAAATAAGTACCTATCAACTAATTTGTTAAATGGTTCACAAAGATGAAGGTTAATAAAAAAGCTAACATACGTAAAATTTGACTAAGTCGGTACAACTCAAAAGTTTTTCGGTCAGTAGGTCGTCCTAAGGGCGTATATTTCAGCTGAAAACAAAAAAAAAAACATTGATCAACGAAATGAAACTCGATTGATAAGAGGTAATAACCTTAATAAGGCGGTAGGAGTTAGGAGGGTGTCAGTATTGAGTTCTACTAAAGGTACATTTATGGGTCTTTCATTCGCGTAATAAACAATTTACTATACAACCCACACCCACGCATTATGCCCAAGAATTAATCCAGTTAATCGTTTATGTACTTTGCTGAACATACTACTTCGTTGATAAGTAGTACTATAGAGTATTAGATAAACATTGACCAGTACCGGGAGCATTAGCTCAGTCGGCCACGTAATACCTCGCGTGAAACTTGTGAATTTACTGAAACTTTGATAAACGTACGTCGCGCTACTAGTGTTTACCATTGTGATCAAACATTTCTATAAAAATCCAAAATAATGAATGAAACTGATGTAAATATGACCGAAGATTGGCACAAATACGTGGAGCTGGCTCTCAGCGAAGTGCCCTACAGTTCTCAAGTGATATTCTCCGTAGCACTGTTCATCATCTTCATCGCCAGCCTCATCGGCAACATCCTCACTTGCGTCGTCATCTACTATGACAAGAGCATGCACACAGTTACCAACTGCTACCTCTTCAACTTGGCTGTGTCAGATCTCCTCGTCACCTTCCCTATTTTGATCATCATTTATCAACTTCTCACACAAAGAAATGTGCTATTTCAATACCGCTACGGAGTGTTCTCGTGTAACTTCGTGTTGTGTATCCACTTCATGTTTATAAGTATCCTCTGGAACAACAGCATCCTGGTGATGACGGCTCTTTCGGTCGAAAGGTACATCGCAGTATGCTACCCAATGATGTTGAAAGGTACGCCTGTGTGTCGAAGAGTTAGCATAATTATTGGGATAATGTGGACGGTGGCAATCCTTGAGACCTTGCCAGAATATTGGATGTTGGAAATATTCGATACTGGGAGCAGAATGATTTGTTTCTCCCTACCGTCTTATTTCGGGAGGATTGTCAGTGGAGTGAATGCGGTGCTCACATTTATCGTTCCGCTGAGTATAATGACTTTCGTATACACTATGATAGCGTTCAGAGTTAACGAGAATAATGAGATGCAAATTAAGGGCACAGTTTTTAATAGTGGATTCAAAAGGAAGAAAGTGAATAAGCTAATTGGTACGTTGTTTTTATCCTATGTAAGTTAGACCAAAATCAGACCCATCAGTTTCCGTTTATTTTTTCCTTTCATTCATCCACTCTGTATGGTGTCGGACGTAAAGAATAGCACCATCCCTTTTCTTCCCGTGGGTGTCGTAAGAGGCGACTAAGGCATTTTCCAGAGAATGGGTAGCAGCGTTCTCTGTGCTTTTGTAACAACCGTACTGCGATCGCCAACCCGCCTGCCAAGCGTGGCGATTATGGCTAAACCCCCCAAAATGTCAATATGGCGACACTTCGGGAAGGCCTATGTCCAGCAGTGGACGTCTTTTGGGCTGAAATGATGATGATGATGATTCATCCAAGTGAAACACTTGAACTCAAAAGGAACCAAAAGTTAAAAATAATTGAAACAAAACAGTCACCTAAATGACCGGTCAACTCGAGTGAAGTGTCTGAAATCGGCTGTGTTTATATATCGGAGAAGTCGTTATTCAACTATGTTATTTTGTTATACAGTAGCCCTGACGGTGTCATTTGTGGTATGCTGGCTTCCATTCTTCCTGCTCAGAACGATGATGTTTGCCGTCGACTATGGCAAAATCGCTCATCTTCACATGGTATGTCAGATTCATATTACTCTTTTTAATTTGCAACTACAGCCTAAGAAACATTCTATATAGTTTAATTCATAAATTTCTACCCTATGTATTGATACTATTGATATGAACAAATGGAGCTCAATTTTTAAATAATCTCAATATGGTTGAGTTGCATAAGTGATGGCTGATACATGCGTCATGTTTGTGAACGGGCGCTGTCAGTTTGTGACTGGTCATCTCTTAGCTGCCACGGTTTTTTTTAATTACTTTATTTTAGAATTACTGATTTAATTTTTACTCTGGACGCTCTTAACTTGCCCGTATTTCTACATCGTTCTCACATACTAGTAATTCTTAACACGAATGAATCAAGTAACATATTTTGATTTAAAAGAGTGTCCATGGAGTTTCTTGCCCATTCTTCTCCATAGAGATCTACAATTTGGAATGGGCAACTACAGTACTTTCACAAGTTATTATGTCTTGTGACTGGGACTGTAGCTTCGCGTTTTTATTTTTGTTTTTGGCTTTCAAAAGTGCCTGTAAAGTGTGTGTCTTATTGAAATAAATGCTTTTTTTTTGAGTTTTTTTGAAATTCATGAAAACATGGAAACTATTACTCTCATCGACTACTTTTGAAGTTGCAGTCTAGTTGACATTAAGAGCGTTTACACCTAACGGCATTTCATACAAACTTTCAAGTCGTTATTTTCCGAAATGACTGAACAGAGTTAATGAAACTTTCTACGCATAAGCAGTATACATAGGTCTAAAAAGTTCCTAAATTTTTTTTTGAAAAATAATGTTGAAGCTAAATTAGACCGATTTTTAATTGTCTATAAAAACAGAAATTTCCTTTTATCTTCATTTTTAAAAGACGTTTCGAAAATGTTTTTTAGTAACTTTTTAGACCTATGTATCCTGCTTATGCGTAGGAAGTTTCATTAAAATCTGTTCAGTCATTTAGGCAAATAACGACTTGAAAGTTTGTATGAAATGGCGTAGGGGGTATAAACGCTCTTAATGACAGCTGCCTGACTACTTGAACTTAAGCTTGAGCGACTCCAAAATTTTTGTATCAGATTCATATTTGGTTTGCGCAAATATGATCATGTCTCAGAGTTTCGCCTTAAACTCAAGGGGTTGCCTATCCGTCTTCGCCGGAATGCCCATATTTTATCCCTTCTCTACAGTATTCTGTTTAATCCCACAACACCGTCCTATCTCAAACAACGTTTCAAGTTTCTACATGGTACTCACAGTAGACACTTGAGATCATCGGAGAATTTGAGACTTTTGATGCCTGCACATTCCACCAAATTTTATGACCAGTCCTTTACGGTCCAGGCTGTCCGTTTATGTCCAGGCTGTCCGTTTATGGAACGAATTGCCGGAGTCGGTAAGACAAGCACAGTCACTCGTTGCTTTTAAAAGCTTAGTTATAAATCATTTTCATTCTCTGTAATTTCATTCAGTCAAAATTGGTCACCATTCTAGTTTTATTTTTGCCATTTAATATTAAAAACACAAACATCTAATATATTTTTGTTTATGTATTATATTTATATTATACATGTATAAGTAGATAACTTTACTTTTGTTATTTAAAAATTTTGTGTAGTACACCACTGACTACCCCTTTTTTATTTTAATTCCATAATGTCAATCCAAAGGTTGTCTGGAAGATATCGCTATCAGCGATAAGACCGCCGTTGTAACCATAAAATTGTTAGTTTTGTAAGCCCGTTATGTTTAATTTTTGGTGTACAATAAATTTTTATTCTATTCTATTCTATTCTATTCTACTTGGGGCTATGAGACAGTGTTTACATACCTATTTAAAATATGTAAACACTGGCTTGGTTTTACTTCAGGTACGTGTCTGCACAAAACTTCAAGGATTCCAAGTGAATGTTATGATGTTATGTTGTTACAGTGGTGGTCAACGGTGCAAAAATTTGCGATGTTCAACAGCTGGCTGCCTACGGTTTTGAACCCATTGCTGTTTAGTGCCATGTCGACTAAATTCAGAAAATCATTAAAGGTACGTTAAAATTTATTATATGACTGAAAACTGGGTAAGTAAGCATGGAAAGGCATATTATGCGTCTTAAGCGAAGGCTACCATTTACATTTTCAAATTTTGAATTTGGATTTTTTTTTTCATAACCAGACTCTTTATTAAGTGCCAGTAACATAGTTTGGCTAGTAAAACCTCTTTAGAACTATATTGTTACCAATAATGTTGAAAAATCAAACCCGCCCACAACTATCATACATGTTTATAGTATTTTATATATCCTTGTAGCCTTGTAGTGTTTAGCTTAAAATTTTATGCTAACATTTAGTTGTGTCTGCTTACTCACCCACAGGTTGCTTGGTAGAAAATACCTATGGCATTAAGTCCTCCTCTACACTTTGTGCTTGAGGTGTTAAATAAATAAATAGGCGCATAAAATGTGAACAGGAAAAGTGATGGAGAAGGTCGAGGAAATTCGCTAAATGAGGGCAGAGACTGTCGTTATGGCAATCTTGTAAGGAGGTCTAAACTTCCCTTCGATTAAAATCACCCATTTGCCTAAAATTATTGACAGGCGTTACGAGAGCAAAAACACAAACCAAGATGTGTTTGTGAAACCACAAATGCTAAATGATGGTGTAGACATTTCCAATTATTACAGTTGTAGGTTACTCGTAATGAAAATCTCTTGATCTCCATTGCGACAAATTCGTAATTTAATTATTACTGCTCGTGACTACGCAATAATACCTTTATGATGGCTAATTCACATTTATATGGGATGCTGTGCCTCTTATCTAATAATACGTAGTATACAAGGTGTTGTTTTGCAACCTCGTCAAATTCTAGGAGGTAACTATGCTAATGATTCTCGACCCGAATCAATAATAAAATGAGTAGGTAATTTTCTTTTTTTTATTTATTTACTGAAATCGGTAACTGTGAACCACCCGTGTTTTAAACACGGGCCGTCTGATCCCCGCCTTATAACGTCTTTTACACAGAAACAAAAAACCTCAAACGTTTTTTCCATAATTTCATAATCCCTAAACCACGTTAAGGGGGTTATTCTGAAATATTGACAAATTTAAACAACAAAAAAACGCAGTGTTTTTTAATAATTTACTAAGTACCGTAATTTATATTGATTATTTATGTCTTTTGTGACAACATCCTGAATTTTGACGAGGATGCAAAACAACAGCTTGTATAGCTGTACAAGGATCTTACGGCGTGTGCTCAAAATCAGAACTGACGACGTCTTTTTGTTTTTTTTTTGTCACAAATGTTGCCTCATTGGTCGTAAGAGCAACTGCTGACCATGAGGCCCTGCATTCGATTTCGAGGTTGAGCAAAGTGTCACTTGATTTTCCATCAGAAATTACTTAGTTTTCTTAGTTCTTAGTAGCAGCCACGGAGTTAAAAACTGTGCTCGGTTGATGGCAATAAGAGTAACACATTCCAACCTACACTCTTAGATACACTTACTTAGAAATAAAACTTTGCCTACCTGATCTCCAAGTACCCAGTGGAACTATTAGTGTTACACTGTTATAGGCTCTATAAACAGACGTACCTATGTACTACGTTTATAAAAGGGTTATAGCTATAATCTCGGAAAACACCATATTAAAATTAATAGAAAAAAAAACCTATGATAAAAATAATTATTACATGGGACATAAAGTAGATAAGGTAGAGGTAGGGCTTAAGGTAGTTAACTGATAAAATGTGGGTGAAGCTACTATTGGGTACACCGCTGCCTAACCGCCTCTGCCTTCGGGCTTGATGTTATGTTAAGTTTACTAACAAAACCCCTCTGTCAACGTCGTGCAAGTACCTTATATCCACACCAGTTTTTGGCGCACGTACACCGCGACGTTCTCGCATACACTACACCACCGAGGCGGAGAATATCGAGAAGTACGTGTGCCAAAAACTGAAGTACACGCCAAGGGTGCAGCTGCTGGAATCGCACCGCAACGTCAAAATCAAGGTGTTTGTGGTGTGCATACCAACGTGTTATCTCCATTTGGTGCTGGAAGAAAGTTTTTGGCCGCAGGATGTGGTGTTCCGTCGCTTCTGCGGACAAATTCCACACAAACGCACGAAACATTCGTGCAAGTGAAGTGATACTAACGTAGTTTTAAGTTTCATATCAGAATTGTTGTTATAGTACCTATGTTTTTTAAGTTAAGGTATTTATCTATGGGTCTTTGTAACCTGACAACAAACGGATTATTATTATTATTATATCACTGTACGTACTTAATTATCTAAAAGATTCATGTCTATTTGCAGAAACTCTGGGAAGGAAAACTAAGAAAACGAAATCCACGAAGCGAAAAATGTGACTCCAGCACACACTCTCAGCGTAGAAAGTCAACATCATATTATCAAGTTGAATAAACATTGACCAAATTGGGAATCTCAAACAGCGAACCGACAAGTAGATAATATAATATTTTGTGTGTTGTATGTTGTGTACATAGATAGCGTTTTCTTTGTCTGAAGTGTGAAAAGTCATTGTGATCTTTACAAAAAATATACCAAATTGTGAAATAATGTTGTAATGTTTTCTTGATTAAGAGCAGCGGTAGCCCAGTGGTGGCAGCCCCGACTTACGAGCAGTAAGTCGTAGGTTTGAATTATTCGAACCCAGGCAGACGCATTACTTTGTGTAATTTATTTCACCATCACTGCTCTCTAAACGGTGAAGAAAAACATCGTGAGGAAACCGGCATGTCTTAGAACTGAAAATTTGAAGACATGTGACATCTACCAACCCGCACTGGGCCCGCGTGGTGGGTTACCGCCCACTGTCTCTCATACAGAGGAGGCCTGTGTCCCAGCAGTGGGAACATTATAGGCTGATGATGATGACATGACATCACGCCTGTAATCCGAGGATAACGGGTTAGGCAGAGGTGTGCCTAATAGTATGCACAACGACCAATCAAGCTTTGCAACGCCGGGTATGGTGGGACATGTATGTTCCCGTGTGTACACTCCCATTTCGTTAGTTACATAAGTAGTTAAATGTCCACTCATACTAGGGCCCATGAAAGAAAAGCCTATTGCCTTGTCATTGAAAGGTCGAATATGTACTTGCAAATTTATTGTTGTATCATAATGTGTAAAGACTAGATACACTGCGTCCAATCTTCATCTTTTCAGCCGAAAAAAGTCCACTGCTGGACATAGGCCTCCCCTAATGGTCGCCACATTGACATAAGGGGGGTTTTGCCATAATCGCCACGCTTGGCTGGCGGGTTGGCGATCGCAGTACGGTTGTTACAAAAGCACAGAGAATGCTGCTGCCCATACTCTGGAAAGTCCCTTAGTCGCCTTCTACGACACCCACGGGAAGATATGGGATGGTGCTATTCTCGCGTCTGCGTCTAATCTAAATCCTAGCAAATATGGTAAATGGTACGTAGATAGTTACACACACACACACTCTTGGGCAAGTAGGTACTCACGCCCCACTGGGCATATGCATGGGCCCTATGCGTGCTTGGGCTTGAGGACTTCTGTTGCACTCACAGACACACAACACTCTCCAAAGACACTAAGCACATCACTTTTTGTTTTGTATTTTATTCTCTTCCTCTCATAAGTTGGAGCTTTTACAATGTCGTAGTACGTTAGTGCAATTTATTATACAGGTCTCGAACAAAGTGTAGACTCCAGCTCTCACAAAAGTTTGAATTTTGGATGTAACCTATCTAGGTCACATTATTATTTCATATTATTTCTCTCAAAAAGGTACAATTTTGGAACATAGTATCTACTACGTCCAAAAATTGTACCTTTTTGAGAGAAATAAAATACTATTGTTTTTGTTTTAGTGCGTCAGAGTTTCCGTGATTAACTCGGCGCGAGTTTCTTGCATATGAAGTGTGAAAACGCAAATAAGAATCGGAGAGGAAAGCTAAAAAATCTTTTATGCAAAAATATAAAAGCAACTTCAAAAACACAAAAAAGTGAAAAATAACTTTAGGTTCAGAAGTCGGTGACTTTTGTTTCATTGATTCAGTTTTGTATCACCGTCTTTTCAATAAAATCAGCTGTCTCATACATAATGACGTGTAAGTATTGCACTTTTGCTGTTTTTTTTTAATAATACATCGTTCATAATGATGTACCTACTGAGTACGGGTAAGCGTTTTCGCGTCGGTATCCCATATACCACGTATTCTTCGAAACAAAAAAAAATGTGAAAAATTGTTCACAATTGGCAAAAATATCACTGTACATAATATCAGGGGCGTAGCTACCTATGCCGTATCTGCCGTATCAATAATATGGGGCCCCCGGGCAACAAGGGCCCCCGATGTGCAAATAAGCAAAAATTAATAAAAACTTTAGAAAAACTAAAGTCATCATCAGCTATAAATTATTTAATAAATCGAAAAAAAAGCAAGGAGAGTGTAAGGTTCTCTATTGTGTCACCTAACTTTTTTATCCATAATTTAAAGTGCCATAACTTTTTTTGTCCTAATCATCATTTATCCGAATGATAATATACCCGAACTTAATATCACATAATATCGCATGTCCTAAATCCGTTTGTCATAAATATTACAATGAATAATATACAAAAGACATAAAACCGTTTTCAATACAAGTTATAAGACCTAAATTCAAATTACATAATGTTTATACATAATAATAATATTCTTAGAACAATTTTTTATAACAAAGCTTTTGCTATGAACTTCTCTCAGGCGTTACGTAGATACCAGCGGGTAATATTTTTTCATCTACCGACTTGTTTTGAGATAGTTCACTTGTTATGTTTTGTAGCAGGATAAGTACGTTTTTGTTTCATAATAAACTCGTGCAGCATGCAAGCAAGCATGCAGCATGCAAGCAAGCTTGCAGCAAGCAAACAAGCATGCAACATGCAGCAGGCATGGTTTCTGTCACGGCTCCGGCGCTGCGGGGCTCCAGCGGTCCCACGCGAGTTTATCGTCGCAGATGAGTTTAACGCTTACCACGGCGAGTGTTACAACCAGCTGCTCCTCAACTCGCGGGCTGCCTCACCCCTTCGCGCCTACGCGATTTTAAATTACATTCTAGGGGTAGAGCAGGCAAGACTGGAGTCGGATTTACAGCGATTCGTTTCTGTCACTAAAACCTAAATTTTAGCAAAAGTTTTAGGACTAAAAATATTATTATGAATGAACATTCGAAATAATACACATTATTTAACAGAATACTTAGGACTTTAGCTCATGTAAAATTAGGAGATTCTATTATTATAGTATTCGATATTATAGCAGAATACTTTTAGAACTAAAGATAATTATGTTAAACAAAATTTCGGGATTTTGAACATTATGGTTACTGAAGTTTATAGCAAACGTGTTATGGATAATGACTTTCGGACAAACAATTTTAGGAGAAGAAAGGGAGTACCAGAGTGTAATATTGAATTTGAATTGTTTGTAAAATTTGGAAAAGTGGCAGATAGATAATTGTGATGAATAAATATTTCTTTTAATTTTATGCAAACATTAGGGCTCTCAAACAAATTTTTATACGGGGCCCCGCCAAGGCACCTACGCCACTGCATAATATACACACAAAACATTCACACAGTTCACTGGCACGTCATCTACAATGGAACTAAGCATACCCCTGTAGCCGGTTACTGCCCCCTGGCTAGCTGGCCCCAGGATGCAAGCCTAGCCTAGTTTAGGGGACAGGGTTGAACATATTGTGCTCATTTATCAATGCTAAATTAAGAACCTAAACTTGTATACAGTGCAATGTACCTAAACTATGTGGTAATAAATGATTTATTATTATTATTATTTATTATTCATATGAGTTGATAACCTTTTGGAAACCTTTTGGAAGTCGGTTAAAAAAAACATTGTAAGAGCCCATAAAATTAGAGGTTTGCTTTTGATTTTCCTGGGATCCTATCATCAGATCCCGACCTACCATCATTAGCTCAGTAACATGAGATGATCAATACCAGGCAGTAGGTATGCTTTTGTGTGCCAATATAGGGTTTCTTCGATTTCTTCAGGATACCATCGTCAGATCCTGCGCTGATGACCATGGAACCACATGGAAAGTATACTGTTCCAAACTATGCCCATAAAATTAGCAGGTTGCCCTTAATTTTCCTGAAATTCCATCATCAGATGCTGACTTGGTGACAATGGGAGCATAGGCTTTCGAGTAACAAGATAATTTTGAAAATCCGTCCATAATTGGCGGAGAAATCGGTGAATATACACAAAAAAAAAACATACAGGCGTATAGAGAACCTCCTTCTTTTTGAAGGCGGTTAAAAAAAGATGTAGTTTTCGAGTGAGGAATAATCATCAGTCTATAGCAGTCCACAACTGCAACTGTGCACTAGTATCCTCTCCAATCGCACGCCACTTAATTCGATTCTCGGCAACTCTCATTCACTTGCTACCAGCACGGGTAGCATGACCACTGTAGAAACGAGTTTTGTCTACGGAAGAATCGACATAATGACAGATAGATAATGAAAATGTGTCAGTTCGTCGATTCTTCAGTCGACATTGCCCGTTTCTACGGCGGTCATGCTACGCGTGCAGGCATCCTGCGTCGATCGTCGCTCCGTTGACTTCAAGTTAGGGCTGGAAGACGAGGCTACATCCCGTTACGTAACTTTCCCGATTCACCAACTCAGATTAATAATCTAACATAGATAAAATAAAAGAAAAGAGAGTCTTTAGTTCGTTATTATTAAACAGTCTTTCAATCGTTCTGTGATTAAAATTTCAACTTGTTCAAAGGAAAACTTTGATGGCTTCGAAAAGTTAGTTGTTTTTTTACTTCAGATGTTTCATCCCATTATTATCTAAAATAAACAGTTGTTTGTAACCAACCACACAAACATCAGCGGCCAAAAATTTAAATTTAATAAATGATGTGTCTGATTTAATAAAAGAAGTGAATTGAATTAAATTAATAAATGTATTTAGTTATAAAAATCCTCTAAACACTAATAATAATTAACTAAATAAAGTTTTTTCCTAACTTATTACAAATACCACTTCATACCTCTATTAACGAAAATTATGCAAAAAAAACGAATTATAATACTGAACTCGTTTATCCAAGGAGACACAAAGATTTGTCAGGGTTAGTTTTCGAAGAACCATGTCTGTTGTGAACACAAGATCCTCGGCCTGGTCATAAGTTCCATCCGGTACTGCTTTTCAACTGCATGATGTACAACGTGCTTTTGGCCTGAAATTCGGGAAAGTATCATGTTAATATTAAGTAAATATACTAATTAAGGTTACGGCATGGATTCTGAGACGGTGACTATAAATGAGTCAGACGGGGGAGGCCTATGTCCAGCAGTACTGGGGAGGCCTATGTCCAGCAGTGGTGGGGGAGGCCTATGTCCACCAGTGGTGAGGGAGGCCTATGTTCACCATTGGTGGGGGAGGCCTATGTCCAGCAGTGGACGTCTTTCTGCTGAAATGATCATGATGATGATGAGTCAGACGGCGAATGCTAAGATTATACAATTTCAAAAAGCTGGCAATGACAACTAGTCTTGAGAAGGGTGCCCTTATTTACTAACTGTGTTGTGGAAGTCAGATATGCAGTCACACTATATAAAATACTGGTACTAAGCATTTGGTAAAATTGGAAGCCTACGCCAATATACATAGTTCGGCTACAGGCTAGACGGATGAGCTGATGAGATCTGATTGCCATGTATGATATCATTATCTGCCTTTTCTCAACTATGGGGGGATCGGCTTCCAGTCTAACCGGATACAGCTGATTACCAATACTTTACATGGAGTGATGGCTTATCCGACCTCCACAATCCAGTTAGTACTGGGTAATACGATACTCCTTGGTAAGACTAGTTGTCAGACTTTCAAGCCACTGACTATCTGTAACGACTGTCAAAGATCTACAAATGACAGCCGAGACCGACGGCCTAACGTGCTTTCCGAGCAACGGAGGAAACTCGGTATGTGCGTTTGCCTAAGTTGGTCTGTGGATGGATGACCTTATGGTCAAACGCGATTTAACCTGGCGATTGATATAAGCGGCTCTTATTATTTAGCCACGAGCTATATAAGCTATATAATATATAAGCTGCAGAAAATTAAACGCTCCTGTGCATCGTACTGACCTTTTAAAGTTCTGGGGCTTCCACTTAGCGGTATTTGCGGCTGGCTGGTGATCTCTAGGTGGACCTTAGGCGGCTCTGCGGCTAATTTGGACCCTGGTGCCAGCTGCGGAAATCAGAATAGGATATTAGGTAAAAATAAGCTTTAGGCTTTGTTTTCTGTTTTAAGCTTTCACAGTCTATAACTAAACTTACAATATAAGTTTTAAAACTTATTATAAATAGTCACTAAGACTATCAATAACACTAGAAACAGAATATTTTCCTCATTTCCTACTATTTGTTTTGAGTTCCCGATATTAAAACAAAAAGTAAACATGGCAAATATCTCGTTTCTAGTGTTATTGATAAACTTAAACTGTCAATTACGGGATACCTTCCGAGATTATTATTTACTAGCTGTCCCGCGCAACTTCGTCTGCGTCACATTTTCCCCGTTTTCGCAACATTTTTAATTGCTGCTCCACTCCTATTGGTCGTAGCGTGATGATATATAGCCTATAGCCTTCCTCGATAAATGGGCTATCTAACACTGAAATAATTTTTCAAATCGGACCAGTAGTTTCGGAGCCTATTCAATGCAAACAAACAAACAAACAATCAAATCTTTCCTCTTTATAATATTAGTTTAGAAGTTTAGATTGTGAGTTCCCGATATTTTGACGATATTGCCAGCACCATGATCGCAGGATGAGTCATCCGCGATCCCATAAGTGACTGTGTAAGTTTAAATGGTTCCTGTCCATACAATATGTGTACACTCAGGCACAGTTAGTGTGACCCACAGTGTAGGAGTTGGAGTATACGCTTAGGGGCACTAAGAGCAGCAACAAAAACAAAAATATTTTGGGACATAGAACAATATTGTTTTTTTTCGCAAATTTAATAATTCTATTGCATGGTCCTATGACGCACCGTTTCCGAATTATGGGCCTTCGAATTTATTTTGTATAGAACTCTCAAAATTTCCAAATAAGTAGCTTGGATGAAAAACTTTTCTGGGAACAACTAGTCGTGAAAAACTAAGTTCGAAAAACTAAGTTCTACGTTAAGGGTTTCTTGTTTGTTTATGTGAAGTAATGCTTATTGTGATGCATGTTATCATTATGTCAAGTGTGTATTTACACAATAAATAACTCTTACTAAACATTTTTTTTTTCTAATTTATGTGTGCGGAATTTCCATTTATAATTCATTTCAAATCAAGATTAATTCCAAATCTCTTTGTTTTCAAATATTCCTAACTGTTTAGCTAGTGTCTTTGACTCTTTGTCTTTGGTAATTAATCATGAAAAATGCCGTAAAATGCAACAAGAGCAGCAAGGGCTGTAAGTAAAGGCTAGCTAAGCCAGTAGGGTTTAGCTGGTGCCATGATAAAACAACTTTAAATCTATTTATTTAAACTTTTAATATTTTTGTTGCCTCAGCATGTCTTACAATAAATAGCACCATCTATGGTAGCACTTATTTTTAAAATTCTGCACAAATCTATTAAAGCTGGGTGGGCGGTTATCGCATGTGAGTGTAGCAGTTGGCGATTGCAACCAATAGGCTAACAAGGAAGTTTAAAACTTTTAAAACTGTACTTAAATATATATAATAATAGTGTTTTTTTTTTTAATATCTTGTGTGAAGTCGCATCTTTTACATCCTTTGGAAATTTGTAAAAGTTAAGTAAGTTGCTCTATTAAATTAATTATTTTCTAAAATCCTACTATAATATTATAAACGCGAAAGTTTGTATGTTTGTTACTCTTTCACGCAAAAACTACAGAATGGATTTTGATGAAATTTGGTATGTAGATAGCTTATACCCTATATTAACACATAGGCTACTTTTCGTCTCGGTCTGCGCGGGTGAAACTGCGGGGCGCAGCTAGGTATGAATGAACGAGTAAGTAAAATTTAAAAAATCATCGTTCAATTTATTGTGAAAATAAATAAAATTAATATTGTCATTTAAAGTAAGTTTTTTTATAAATATTTTGTTTAAAAGGTCTACCTTTATCCTCAAAGGCAAGTCAGCCTCATCATTACTTAATAAATTCTAAACAAAACTACACATTCAGTAAAAAATATAATTATTCACTAAACAAATCAGCAAGAAAAATTGCTATCTACGGAGAAGGTTGCGCCAATACTTGAAGTATTGGCGCAACCTTCTCCGTAGATAGCAACTTTTCTTGCTGATTTGTTTAGTGAATAATTATATTTTCTAACAAGTCTATCATCTAACAAGGAAGTTTAAAACTTTTAAAACTGTACTTAAATATATATAATAATAGTGTTTTTTTTTAATATCTTGTGTGAAGTCGCTTCTTTTACATCCTTTGGAAATTTGTAAAAGTTAAGTAAGTTGCTCTATTAAATTAATTATTTTCTAAAATCCTACTAATATTATAAACGCGAAAGTTTGTAAACTACACATTCAGTAAAAAATATAATTATTCACTAAACAAATCAGCAAGAAAAATTGCTATCTACGGAGAAGGTTGCGCCAATACTTGAATATATGGACTGTTGTAATATTTCAACAGTGTAAAATAAGATTAGTAAAAAAACCAAAATGTTTATGACACCATTCGCATTGATGAATCTTTCGAAATGCACGACCTCGCGTTTCTTATATTATGTGGTATGAAATGTGTGACTTGACCTTTTCTATTCACAGGTAATTTTTAGAAAGATTACTGACATCGGTGAAGGAAAACATCGTGAGATAACCTGGGCCTCAAGTCTGCTATTTTTAAACATCGTCATGCCAACACGATCCCAATGTGATTTTGATAAAAGTTCGTAATCTGCTAAATTCATAATGATCAATCATTTGTCTGTCCAATTCTATGCCATTTCTTTCAATGGAGTGTATAATTAATAGATTACCAAATTGTCAAAATCAACAATTATGAAATCAATGATAGGCCATTCTGACACTATTGTAATAGCGGACTTGAGGCCCTGGACTTATAATTAATTTAATTTTGAAGTCGCCAATCCGTCTTAAACAAGCTTGGTGATCAATGCTCGTACCTTCTCCGTAAGAGAAGAAGCCTTTAAATTAGAGCAGGGCAGTAATGCACACAAAAATGCATAAATTCTGTAAGTATTCGGCAAGATGAAGTCTGGCCCATATTTAATGGCAGACACTAGAGGCGGAATCATTTTTAAAATATATAACGCAGCATGGACCTATAATTATAACTCCATAGCTATAAGGTTCTCAGGCATACCTGAGAACCTTATAGTTTTTTTTTTTTTAACGTAGGGAACGTTTAAAAAAAACTACAACACTACGAATTTCTCCTGTATCCTGGGTGCGTTTACAAACATTTAAAGCCACATACACAGACAGCCAGAACCGGAACAACTATCTGTAGGTCATAAAAAAACGTGCGGTGATCGAACCCGCGACACGCAGCGTAGCAGTCGATCACTCAACCACTACGCCAACCGTGCCGTCGGCGAGTTACGGAGTTATCGTCCCGTCATTGGATTAGTGCAAAATGATCGTAATGCAGGCAAGAAGCCTTGCCTTTTGGTAACGTCTTCCTGCAGTAACCTGACAACAGCTCACTATTGAAGAAATGCCTCCAGCCTGATTATAGAACTAACCCGATGATGAAATAGGCATTTTTAGTTATTAAAAAGGGGAAACTTACCCGGAATTGTATGCAAATCATCTGAACGGCTAAACGTTCCAACATGTGAGAACGAATGTCTCAGAAAGAGCATGCCGACCAGCATCGGACAAAAGACGTACCGGAAAACAGCATAAAATGTCACAAACACAGCACAAACTGTACAAACTATCTGCAGGAGCATTTTGTAAACCTGTTAGCTGTTTGAACGACTACTCACGACTGTATTAAAATTGAAATACCCGTTTTATTATTTATTTTCAATTCAAGGTGCTTTAACAAAAAATACATAGTTGGTAGTTTACTATTGGTAATCAAGTAACTCGGAGGTTAGCTCCGAAGGTTTATTAGCGAGCATATTCAGCACATAAACTTGGTAGCTGAGTAGGTGGTTATGTGTTAATTCAAGCTATAACTATCAATCTGCCTAGTTTCATCCGAATCCGTTCAGCAGTTTTTGCGTAACAAGCAAACTTTCTTGTCACATACGTCACATCGGCCAATCATTTCTTAATACCGTCCAATACAAGGTTCAACAGTTGCAGAAATCGCCTTAGAAGAAACGTCAAATAATATCCCGTAGCTCCAATGTCATTGTTCAGTCTCTATAAAAATAATATCCCGTAGCTCCAATGTCATTGTTCAGTCTCTATAAAAATAATATCCCGTAGCTCCAATGTCATTGTTCAGTCTCTATTAAAATAATATCCTGTAGCTCCACTGTCAATGTTCAGTCTCTATAAAAATGTTAACACATTTTCTATTCTATTTATGAAAATGTAAATTCGGTAATTATTATTAATTAATTAAAGTAAAAGTAAATTGATTTCATCAACGAAACAATTTCTTTCTTTATTTTAGTCCATATTTCATAATACACATCAAAACGGTCTAGGGATATTTTTAAAAAAGCGAATTACTATCAATGTGTTAATTATTTATATGACATGTATATACATATATGTAGTTTTTTCTTCGACTTTCAAACATTGTTGCTAGGAAACAAGTTTATTTTTTGGTACGAAAAGTCTCATTCGCACCGGATGAATTGAATAGTAGAGAGGTCATAGAGGTATTTGGAGTAATGATATTAATACGCTTAAAATATGTATTAAAAAAAGTGAGAATAAACTACAATAACTCTGTAACTTTCCAGTCAAGAACCTTATGTTTCTCAGGCATACCTGACAATTTTCTAGTTACGGAGTTATCGTCCCGTTATTAAAAAGCAGAAACATACCCGGTATTTTATGCAAAGCATCCAAACGTCTAAGTGTTCCTAAATGTTTGTGCGGATGAGAGAGACAGAGCCGGTAGACCAGCATCGGACCAAGGATGTACCGGAAACCAGCAAGAAGTGCCACCAACACTACACAAACTATACAAACTATCTGCTGAAGCATTATGCAAGACTGTTAGCTCTTGGAACGACTAGTCACGAATGCACTAAAATCTGCATTTCACTGTTTTTTTATTTATTTTCAAATTCAAGTTAGTGGTTTAAATAATAATAGTTAAAGTGGTTTACTCATGGTAGGGGGGGGGCGGAAGGTGTATTAGCGAGCATAATCAGCACGAACACTTGTTTGCTGATGAGGTGGGGCGTGATAACAGAACGAAAAAAGTTATAAACTTTCGATGTCACTAATTCCATCCGAATCGGTTTAACAGTTTTTGCGTGACAGAGTAAAAACCATTCATCCACACAAACTTCTTAGAAAAGTGTCCATGAGCCTTTAATATCAAGTGATTTAAATATAGCAATAAGTGATACATGTCATAAATTACGCCTCAATAAAATATTTTGAATTGAAGCCACCCTGTTTAACTCGTATTGAGCTAGTGATATTTTATATTTTTTTTGTTTTATTTATTGAAGACATAAACCAGTTACACGTTGGATTATTTACATGAATAAGAAATCCGATGCTGCAAAAATTTAAATTAAACTCTGGATTAAATAAAACAAGAAGTTTTTAATTTAAACAAGGCAAGCGCGGCTCCAACTAAAGATCAACGCGAGTGACTGTTATTATGCCAAAGAACTGATCTCTTAGTCAGACTAAAAATAAACCCCAGGGGGTTCCCTAACACAGCCTCTATAGTTCTTAGCCGATTCTAGGACTAAATACTGTGTGCGTATCTTTACTAAAATGTTTTCGACATGAACTCATTTAAAAACCAATCACTGAAACAAATAATCAACGAATCATGCCAGGCGGGCATCGCAGAGAAATTGAATTAGCAGATCGTTGACCGCTCTGCTGAGCGTAATACTACAAAAATGTAGTAGAATTAAAATAAAATACACAAAATTTCTAAATCTCTGGCAGCTTCCAAGCAAAAACTTTTAACATTGTAATACAATGAACTGTTCTGCTATGAATCGCCTACTTCTGACTTCTATGCGAAGTAACAAATGCATGCTAAACAGTACGCGACATCGCCAGCCGACTGTATTTAGGCCACAAACAGAATGTGTCAATTGGATATCGACAACTTAGGAACCAACCAATAGGCTGAAAAGATGTTACAGTACGACCAGTTTCAATTTGCAGTTCGAGATGGCGCTGCTTGGGGACCATCCATTAATCACGTGACGCTTGAATGGGGGGGAGGGAAGGGGTTAAATCACGAAATATCACAAGGGGTGTAGTAAGATATCACGTGTATTTATTTTTCGTCAAACGCGTTCCTGAGAAAAAGAGTCTTGACAGACAGACAGACTGACAGACAGACGGACAGACGGACAACAAAGTGATCCTATAAGGGTTCCGTTTTTTCCTTTTGAAGTACGGAACTCTAAAAAGACGACGTGTAAAAGTGTTTGTAAAAAACTACTTACATATTTTCTAAAAATAAACATCATGTCATAATTTTTTCGTACAAAAAGTCGCATTCGCACCTGATGCATGGAATAATACAGAGGTCATAGAGGTATTTAGAGTAAAGATACGTTTAAAATTTGTAGGCAGTAGGCATACCTGAGAACCTTATAGTTACGGAGTTATCGTCCCGTTATTAAAAAGCGGATACATACCCGGAATTGTATGCAACTCATCCAAAAGTCTAAATGCTCCGAAACCATGGTACGGATTAGACACACGGAACAAGTTAACCAGGATCGGACCAACGATGTACCGGGTACAAGTAAGAAGTACCCCAAACACTACACAAACTATACAAACTATCTGCAGGAGCATTATGCAAACCTGTTAGCTCTTGGAACGACTACTCACGAGTGCACTAAAATCTGCATATCACAGTTTTTATTTCTTTTCAAATTCAAGACTAATAATAGTAAATAGTGGTTTATTAGCGAGCATAATCAGCACAGACACTTGATTGCTGAGAAGGTGAGGCGCGATAAGAGAACGATAAAAGTTATAAGCTTTCGATGTGTCTAATTTCATCCGAATCGGTTTAGCAGTATTTGCGTGAAAGAGTAAAAACCATCCATCCACACAAACTTCTTAGAAAAGTGTCCATTGGCCTTTAATATCAAGTGATTTAAATATAGCAATAAGCATACATGCATACATGTCATAATTTACGCCTCAATAGAATATTTTGAATTGAATCCAACCTGTTTAACTCTTATTGAGCTAGTGATATTTTATTAATTGTGTTTTATTGATTGAGGATATAAACCAGTTACACGTTGGATTATTTACATAAATAAGAAAACCGATGCTGCAAAAAGTTAAAATAAACTCTGGGTTAAATAAAACAAGAAGTTTTTATTCAAGCTTTAATCTTCTAGGTACAAGTTTAGCTAATTTTCAACCTTGGGTTAAAAAATATACAAAATATCGAAGTTCAAATCTGACTCGCTCACGTAGGAACTGCATGTTGCAGAATGCAAGGCCATCTAGCCGTTTCGCGTGCATTGAACATATACAAGGTGTTGTTTTGCATCCTCGTCAAATATCAGGAGGTTGTCTTAGAATACATAAATAATCAATTTAAAGTACGGTACCGGTCTAAAGTTAATGAGCGTTACTTTTTTTTTGTTGTTGAAATTTAACAGTATTTCAGAATAAAACCCTTAATTCCAAACCACCAGCTGCAATGTCGCTGTGTTCGTCAGTGTCGACGTCTTACCTACGAAATGCAAGCGCGTGCGACCGTGCGATGACCTACGGCGACCAGTACTAATAATTTTGCCTGTACTATTAATTCGAAATACACGTACATTATTTTCATAAATTTTGCTTGATACTTAACTCATTTTTAGGGTCCCGTAGTCAACAAGGAACCCTTACATTTTCGCCAAGTCCGTGTCTGTCTGTCCGTTGTTTAGCTCAAAAATGAGAGTTCTAGAAAGTTGTAATTTGGCATGAGTATGCAAATTAAAGACGCCGAAAAATTGGTAAAATAAAATTTTGAAAAATAAAAACATTTATTTAGGGGCCTCCCCTACATGTAAAGTGAGGATGATAATTTTTTTTGTCCTTCCCGTAGTGTGGGATATCGTTAGATAGGTCTTTCAAAAATAAAAGGGGTTTGGGAAGACCGTTTTTTGATTAAGTAAACCGTTCGTGAGTAATCAAGCTTTAAAGTACAAATTTTCGTTAGAGTCAAGTGTCCCCCCCGTCTACCAACTAAACGGTTGTAGTTAGAAATTCAAATGTCACGCCAATAGTACCTATAAATAACGAAGTTTAAAGGAAAACTATTACACTTAAGTGGGCTTGACAAGTTTACGAGTAATAGTCGACCAATTGTATTTGACTCGAAAATTGCCTGATTTGTTGGAGCACTTGCCTGTTATAAAAACTACGGAACCCTACACGGCGCGTGGGCCGAAACGCACTTGACCGGTTTTTTTATTAAGCATCATTGGAATACAGAAAACTTACTAATGACAGTAATACTAGTGCGCCAAAAAAAAGTTTACTGAACTGTAAGTTCGGTAGTGATCAGATGATTAATAAAATGTTAGTTTTGCTTTATTGGTATTCTGCTGAACGGACAATCTTAAAATTGGCAATCTTGTCTTCAATCTTAATTCCAGATCCTGAAGCGCGACTACTGTACGGCCTGGCCACGGGTATCGGCGGTGCGACCGACGATGTGGGAGGCGAGGCGACCATTTGCGTGGCGTCCTTTGCAGGCCACCGGCAGTAACATTCGCCGCCGCGACCAGTAAGGAAGTCCGAGTGCGAAATGTCTTTATCATAGTTTTCTCGATATTGCTTAGAAAGTAATAGTTTTTGGTTCAAGACATAATATTTGGAAGAGATTGTGGAGTTCATGATTTGAATAGGAATCGAGGTATGAGAATTCCACAAGAAGTACGAGAAATACAGAATGTATCCAAAAAAGGTTTTCGAGTATACCAGAATCAGAATCGAAACCTTCGACTAAATACTACCTTGATAGTATTTCAGCAATAAAACTCTCGGTTTTCATTATTCGTGCCGGAAACAACTAAATTCGTTTGATCAATTCCCTAGGCGCCGCGACTGCCGCTCGACGCCGTGGCTTGCGCCGTAGTTCAAGTGTTTCATCTATTTGTTTCACTCGCCGGCCGCGCCGCCAGTCGCCCGCGCCTTTCGCTCGGTATATTTCGCCGGTCGCTTCGCCGTTCGTTGCGCCGCGCCGCGTGGCTTGATAAGTACATTTCTATGCGTTTGTTTCAGTCGTTAGACGCCTCGCCGTCCGCAGCGCGCGAATAATCGCTGTGGCGAATGTCGCGTGGCCAGGCCGATAGGCTATGTTGCGCTAATGTTGCTTGGATAGCAAGCGCACCCGGCAACACGACACTAACACTCGGCACATTATACGTAAATTCAGCCTAAAGTTTTCGTAATGATTTTGTTTTCAATTGTGGATTAAAATGGTTGATTTGAAATTTTCCTTCCTACCTAACGGGCTTATGACCGGCAATAATACCTACCTTAGTTGGTGTACCGATCTAATAAACCTAAAATGTTTTCTACGTTCTATGGAAATGGAAAGATGTGCTAGTTATGTAAGTCTGTATGTGGTGATACTTTCGACTGTTAGGTATTATTGTCGTAGTTAAAAAAATTAAATCATCTTATTTATTCTAATAAAATTGATTAAGATAACAACGAGTTTACAAAAGATAGTCTTATGTACAAATAAATTAATTACCTCTTATGTTACCCGGAGGTATTATTCAAAGTTGCCACCACCACACTCGTGGTACTTGATTTGGGTAGAGAATCATTATCATAATTACCTCCTTGAATTTGACGAGGACGCAAAACTACACCTTGTATATACAGGCCAGCTCCGGGAGGTATGTTTACGTTCGACACACCCGACGCGACGGTGCCGGTGAGCCAGAAACCGTTGCATTTTGTCATTGGCATTTTGGGAAACATATAACATCTTTTTGACTTCTTTTGACTGCTTCGTTGGCCTAGTGTTCGCAATCGAGACTGCTGGCCATGAGGCCCTTGGTTCGACTCCCGGGTCAGACAAATTGTTATTGGGTTTATCCATCAGGAATTTCTCAGTAGCAGTCATGGAGTCTGGATTTGTGCCCGGTTGATGGTAATAGGCTCGCGCTATATTGCATGGGACTGAAACATAACTGGCGAAATGTGAGTGCACTATTAGGGACACCTCTGCCTTAACCCTTCGAGGATTATTGGCCTGATGTTATGTAAATTTGTATGTAACTTCTTCTGCACATCCATTAGACTTGCAACAGGCTAGATACGTCGTCGTGGTCGAATGTGACGGGATAGCTTGTGCAAGTCCGTCTCCACAAACGCCGGGCACGTCATCACTGTCGGTTTCCTTTGGTAGCGTGATAATGTTCTGTATGCTTCTCTTAGTCCCGTCACGCCGGAATAATAATATAGATTGCTTAACATAACATAATATCATGCCAGTAATCCTTACATACTCGTAGTATAAAACAAACTCGCTGCCCATGTTTGGACGCTTAGATCGTTAAAAGTACGCCATGGATTTTGATGCGGTTGTCATCAAAAGACTAATAATCTGACACACGATCTATCCTAGAACCATAACATCAAAACACATTAGAGCCAATGACAGACGTCATCGGTTCATGACTTTATGACGTCACTACCCCACCCCCACCTTCACCCCTGTGCTCATCCCTGTATTGCTTTGTAAGTTTTCTTGTTTTATTAAATACAGCGTCTCGCCACGGCGTCGCACGGGTGCATGCTGTAAAGAGCCATATTGATCTATGTTAAATGCACAATGTATTTAAGGTACTTAACTGGATAAGGATTAATGTTGTATTGCTTAAAATCGCTTCGTAAATACCTAAGCCATTATTTCTCGTAAAAAGTAAAGGATAAAAAATGTTTATTGTGGAATATCTATATGAGATACACATATACCATCGTGGACTTTTTCGTAGACCTTTTTAAGGTGTACAATATTGTAGTACATTATTATGATCTATCTCGTAGGGTTCAGCCAGCGTTTGCAAAGTAAGCGTAAAAAAAAGTGTTTATTTACGACATCACATTGGAAACCTCTAAAATTATCAGATTTTCTCTACTATATTATGCATGTTTTATACATATAAACCTTCCTTTGGAATCACTCAACCTTTTAAAAAAACCGCATCAAAATCCGCGTTGCGTAGTTTTAAAGATCTAAGCATACATAGGGACAGACAGCGGGAAGCGACTTTGTTTTATACTATGTAGTGATTACATTTTTGTCGGGGCGTGTTTTTACTTGTTATCCAAAAAGGATCATTTAAATAGAGTCTTATATTGACACCTAAGAATACCCTCACGGATCGGACAGGATTTTTTTAACATATTGTTTAGATAGAAACTACATCCAAATTTCGCCAGTTAAGTTTAAGTCCCATGTGTGGATTGCATAAACTTGTGAGGGTTCCGTACCAAAATGTTAGAAACGAATCCTTTGAAAATTTATTTGTTAACTAGCTGTGCTCGCGACTTCGTCTGCGTGGAACTTAACAAAAAAGTTATTTAGTTTATTTTTTGTTATTGCATATTTAAGTAGAAGTTGCCTAAGTTACTCCTTATTACATCAGCTATCTGCTAGTGAAAGTCCCGTCAAAATCGGTCCAGCCGTTCCAGAGATTAGCCGGAACAAACAGACAGAAAAAGATTGTAAAAATCTTATTTTTGCATATGTACCATATTTACATTCATATGCATGTAGTAAAAAGCGGTTATTTTAATATTAATAAGCAGACACTTCAATTTTATTTTGTTGTAGTAGTAGTATGTTTGTATGTATAGATGTATAGAAGATGCATAGACTAGACTAGGCGTGTACAACCGGTTTCTGTGCTCGTATATCGCTAGGTTAGGTGCAACAAATTGTTGGTTTCGATCAGTTTATCAGGAAACAACAACACAAAGGCAACAAGTAAGTTTACAAAATACAAAATGCTCTCTCTGTTTTAATGATTATGCTAGGCTAGCTTAGCATTCGGTCCACATACCGATAGTAATAGTAGTAGTTGTAGTAATCACTTCCCACAATACCACTTACAATCAGAATAGTTATTTTTGGTAAAAAACTTCTTCAAGTGTATGTTATGTAAGATAAGAGTAGCCAAAGCTCTCGACAACCTTCCTGTCATCATCATTCATCTTATGGAACAAGTTTCCTGCAGCACGCAGGTCCTACGTGAGCGAGTCAGATTCGAACATTGCCATTTTTTTTTAAACCCAAGGTTGAAAATCACCTTAACTTCTAGAAGCCTAAAGCAATAAGGAAGTGAATCTTTTGAATAATAATATATTTTTCGTACCACTTGCTCAAAAAAGTGACATACAAACGTTAAAACCAGAGAACATAAATAAAACACGACAATACGGTGAAATTTGACACCTGACTTTTAAAACTTTTCTGACATTTAATTTTGTACTGCTGAGATTCTCATTCTTTTTGCCATAGACGCGGAATTTAATACAGATAACATAGAGGGCAAAGTTATTGATACAGCAACACAGGAAACATTTGTAAGTGCGTTTTTTCGGAACTAATCGATAGGGTAGCTACCCGGACGTTTTTGGGTAGCTGTAGTTACCCGACTTATTCACCGGATAAGAATATTTCGTATCTTAGTAATGGTAATTATTCTATATATTTACCTGTTTTTTATCTTTGTTATAGGTGGCCTTAATTTTTGGACTCAATGGTGCTTGCCGCGGATGTGAACTTGTAAACTTAAAGGTGGAGGACGTTGAAAACCATTCCAATGAGTTACTGCTGATTAATGTAAAGGAAACTAAGAAAAAGAAAAATCTGTCATTCATTGTACAAGGACAATATACTAAAACCATTCATAAATACCAAGCATTACCTACGTCCCACCAACATGGAAAACAATAGATTTTTTATAAACTATCGGAATGGGAAATGCACTCGATAAGCCATCGGCAAAAATAAAATTAGCAATATGCCAAAGGAAATTGCTAAATATTTAAAACTTAAAGATGTTGAACTCAACACCGGTCACTTCTTTAGAAGAACTTCGGCGACTTTCTTGGCGGATTCAGGGGCGGATATTACGTCAATAAAAAGACACGGTGGTTGGAGCTCTGATAGAGGGGTTATATCGAAAGCTCAATGGCGAATAAAACCATATTAAGCAGTCAAATTAACAAAAATATAAAACTTAATCCATCAGAGCCACAACCATCAAATTCTTATCTTCGTCCGTAACTCACGATGCACCACCACCACTATCTCCGACGTATACTATCCACAATGAAACGCAAGTTCCTCAGACGCAAGAACAGAGAAATACTCAAATCAACTCATCAACAATAAATGTACCAAACAAAAATGTACTCTCTCTATCAATAATTGGATCAATGTTTCGAATGTTAACTTTTACTTTTAAGTGTCATTATTTTGAATAAATGCTTATCCCGGTTCTCTGCCTTTTCGCCGAAAATTGTTTGCCAGATTTTCACTCGCCAACCAACGTTTCGCAGAATTTTATTTCGCCGAATAATCGTATTGCCAACTTATCATCTAATTTTGTTTTATTTCCCAACCTAACAGTTGCCAACTGTACGTTTGGTCTGCTTTTCAAAATGACACTTTTAAAAATGCCAACTTTCTCCCCTGGCACCACTCCCATGAAAGGTAATGCATCGTTTTTGAGAAAAACCAATTATTGTAACCTAACCTAAAAACATTTTATATTCGCCTAAAAAGCGTAGTCGACATAGCCCCGCTACGCGAGGCTCCTATTTCTGTCGGCAGGGTTTGCAGTAACCTAACATGAAGGGGATGTCGGGGTCTTAGTTCACTCGCTCCACTCGCTCGCTAGACCCCGCCATCCTCTTCGAACCTAACCTGTCCTAGTCGGGGTGCCCCAAGTCCAGAGCTCGCTTCGCTCGCTCTTGCATCCAAATTCTCCTGGTAGCAAAAGTAACATTGCCTATTGTACACACATACAATCAGTGGGGCTACATTGGGGATTTTTAGGTTATTATAAAAACGGCACGTTTGACAAATGATAAATGTCCCAAACGTTTTGTGTCATTATAATAATCAGCTTAACAATAATTCTACCAAATGAAACGTTGTCATACAAAAATTTGCTAATCGTTAGTTGTCAAAACGAAACATCGGCGAAACGTTGGTTGGCAAGTGAAAATCGGGCAAACAATTTTCGGCGAAAAGGCAGGACACCCGTGCTTATCTCATAATATTATTGTGTTATTTTTTTTACGTAAATGGTACGAAAAGTAGAGTATTTTCCTCGGTGATAAAGCTGTCTTAGTCTTGGGTGAACTTAAATACGCTACACTCAGGACTCGTCTTAAATAACTCGCTTCGCTCGTGATTTAAGTTTTTAACACCCTCGCTACGCTCGGGAGTAAATCTCGAGACCTTCGTTACGTTCGCGATTTAAATCGTCACCCGCGACAGAATACACTGCTTCATCCCCTTTTTTTTTTTTTTTTTTTTTTCGGATGGGAAATCATCAAATGACTTCTTCCGCTCTGGGCGGAGCGGAAGGGAGTGTCAGACTTGTACTGACTAAAACCCATCCATGTTCCTTCTTAGCCCTTTGCGTTCCAGGGGCACGGTATCTCTTTCGAACAACCCGCAGCCCTGGCAGGCATCGGCCCTCTCGGACCCCTTCCGATTTGCTGACATCTCCTTGAGGCGCGCGTGGAACACGAACGCGCCGTCGGCACGGTCTGTCGTCATAAGACGGACGGACGGTGAGCTAGCCCATTACTCACCGTCCACAGGCCCGCGCCTACGGTGGCCGGGGGCCACTGGTTGCCCCCCGACGCCCGGGGCGTCTCCCGCGGCGGCTGGGACGTGAGGTTCTCTCCCGCTCACGTTCCGCCACCTCCTTCGCTAGCATGACTGCTTCGCAGAAGGAGGCGACGGCTTCCCATTCCCTCTCGCTCCGGACCATGGATTGAACCAGGGCCGGACGCGAGAGGTCGCCGCCGCCAATCGCCGCTACGAGGACACGGCGGTGCTCAGCCCAAGCGGGGCATAGCTCCACAGTGTGCTCCACCGTGTCCTCCGGCCGATCCTCGCAGTGGTGACACCCGGGCGTTTCCTCCCGCCCGATTCGGTGCAGGAACCTCCCGAAACAACCGTGTCCGGTGAGGACCTGCGTCAGGCGGAAGGTGAGGGCGCCGTGGCGCCTCTCTAGCCACTCCTCAAAGAGGGGACTTATCGCCACTATTGTGGCGTGCCCTGCACGGGGTTGCGACAGTCGCTCTCTCCATGTCGCCATGAGATCGCGCCGGAGGTCTGTCCGCTGAGCGACAATTTGCCGCGGCAGCGGAGTTTCCCCCCGGCGTAGTGCCTCCGCGCGCCATTCGTGCAGGCACGCGAGGACTATCGCCTCCAGATCCCATGGCGGCAATCCGGCCAAGAGGCTCGCCGCCTCGCCGGAGATCGTGCGGTACCCCCGGATCAGCCTTACGGCTACCACCTTCTGGGGCGCGTTCAGGTAATGGGCGGCTCGCCGCCTCAGAGAACGCGCCCACACCGGGGCCCCATAAAGGGCCATGGACCGCACGACCCCCGCGTAGAGCCTGCGGCAGGAGGCGTTTGGACCCCCCAGGTTGGGCAAGAGCCGCTTGAACGCAGCCCCTGCCCGTTCCAGTTTGGGGGCCAAACGTCGGAAATGCTCCACGAAGTTCCACCGGCTGTCGAGGACAAGCCCTAGGTACCTCAGCGTCGACTCGACGCCGATGGGAACCCCTCCTACCGTCAGTATGGATCCCGACGGTGGCGCATTCCGAGGCCCATGAAAGCACATGGCCTCGGACTTGTGCAATGCCACCTCGAGACCCAGTTGCCGGATTCTATCCACGACTATCGCAACCCCGCGTGTCATAAGTTCGGCCGCCGCCTCGTGCGACCTCCCTTGTGCCAGCACCAGCGTGTCGTCAGCGTAGCAGACTACACTGACACCGCTAGGGAGGTCGGCGCGCAGCACCCAGTCGTAGCCGATGTTCCACAAGGGCGGCCCCAGAACCGATCCCTGTGGGACACCGCACGACACCTCTCGCCGGTTCCATTCTCCGGTGCGACCGGGGTAGATGACGGCCCTGTCCGTCAGGTAGTCCCCGACCACACGACGAAGGTAGGTCGGCACCCGGTGATACCGGAGTGCCTCCCTAATGCAGCTCCAGGGCATGGTGTTGAAGGCGTTGGCGATGTCAAGAGACACCGCCAAGACAACCCCACCCCTGGACACCGCATCCCCCGTCGTGAGAGCCCTCACGCGCATGATGGCGTCCACCGTCGAGCGCCCTCTGCGGAAACCAAACTGGTTCTCCGCAAGATCCGGCCCAATCCCCACAAGGTGCCCGGCGAGGCGGTTGGCAATGACTCTTTCAAAGAGCTTGCCCACCTCGTCGAGCAACACAATGGGCCGGTATGCGGACGGAGAGTCCGCAGGGCGCCCCGGCTTCCGGATGAGGACCAGCTTCCCCGTCTTCCAACGAAGCGGGAACTGGCCTCTCTCCAAGCATGCGCTTAAGAGCCCTTCCAGTCGGGGCCCGAGAGCCTCCGAGGCCAGGACCCAGGCTTTGCCAGGCAAGCCATCGGGTCCCGGGGCGGTATTTTTGGCTTTAAGCCTGCCTACCGCCGCTCTCAGGTCTACCCCGGTCACTTCCGGAATGTCGTCATCGTCCTCGGTGTGGTCCGCTTCCGGCACCGCAAGCGGCGGAGCCATAGGCGGGGGAGGATGTTCCCCTCGCAGAGGGAACAGAGCGCTCACCACGTCCTCCACGAGCTGAGGGCGGAGACTCTGCGTCAGCGGGGGGGCCCGGGTGCGGAGTTTGTCCCGCACCATCTTGTAAGGGCGCCCCCACGGATCTCTGTCGAGAGTCTCCAGCATCTCCTCGCGGCCCAGGTCTCTGGCCCGCTGGACAGCCTCCTGGAGGGCGGTCTTCGCTGCTCTGTATCCCTCGTACAGCTCCGCCTCAATAGCTGCCGCATCCGGAGGGCGGATGCGGAGCCTGCGATGCCTGGCGTACGGGTGCCGCGCGGCTACGCACGCCTCGCGCAGAGACGTCAGCTCTCGCGACCACCAGTACACCTGACGCCGGGCGCTTCCTGGCCGAACTCGGGGCATTGCCACGTCGCAGATGTCGGACATGGCCTCCTGGAACCACCCTGCCTCGTTGTTGATGTCGGCAGGCCTGTTCGGTGATGTCACCCAGGCCTGCACTATCGAGGCTTCAGGAGGAGCTCCCGGTCCAGCTGCTTCAGCGCCCAACGCGGACCACTCGGGGCCTGTAGGACCGGCGCGCTTGAGTCGTGGGCGGAGACATCAAACCGGATGTACCGGTGGTCGGAATAGGTCTCCACCCCCTCCATGACGCGCCAGTCAACGACACGCGGTGACAGAGCGGGGCTAGCGAACGAGATGTCCACCACCGACTCGCCCCGCATCCGCACACACGTGGGGACAGAACCCCGATTAAGGACGACCAGGCCCGCCTCCAGAGCCCAGTCCTCCACCATCCTACCCCGCACATCTGTGCAACGAGAACCCCAGGCCAAGTTTTTGGCATTGAAGTCCCCGAGCACAAGCACGGGGAGGGAATAGCTTCGGATGACGACACTCAACTCCATGAGGGAGTTGTGGAACTCGGCGAGAGTTCGGCTCGGGGAGAAGTAGACTCCCGCTACGACGATCTCCCCGAACCGTGCTGCTACGCAGCCCTGACCCTTCCTGACACTTTCAAGGGTTGGGGTACCGGCGGCGGCCGACGAAATTATGACCACTGAGCCGCTCAGGTCCTCCACCCAGTCTTCCCTGGGCGGGACGAAGTACGGCTCAGCGACCACGGCGACGTTAATCAACCACTCCGCCATACTCTGGAGCAACAGATCCTGAGCACAGCGGCAGTGGTTGATGTTCGCCTGGAGAAGGCGTAATGGGGCCATTATTGGCACTCCATTTCGGCCCCCTCCCGGGCCCCCTGTGAGGGCCCTGCAACAGATGTTGCAGCGGCAGTACTGGCGGCAGCCGCGGAAGCGACGGTGGTGGCAGCTGCGGCGGTGGCAACGGTGGAGGCGGTGGCTGCGGGCCTTCCCTTGCCCTTGGCCCTGGTGGGTGGTGCGCAGGCCCTGCCCCCTGCCCGGTGATCGGCTGGTTTGCCCGCTGCCGCACATGCAGTGCAGTGCGGCATGGCGGTGCAAGCCGCGGCCATGTGACCGGGCTGACCGCAACGGAAACAGTCGCCGCTGCGGTCCACCTCCGAGGAGCACCGACAACTCACGTGCTGCCCCACGAGGCACCGGTAACACCTCAGAGGTCGGGGTTCCAGCAGCTTCACCTGCGCCGACACCCAGCCCACCAGGAGCCTTCCAGCCTCCACAATTGTTCCGGCCGCCGTCACAGGGCAGCTTACCGTAACAGTTCGCATGCCCGAGTGGTCCGGACGTAGAGTGCCTGCCCTTACCTGCTCGGCAGGGCACCCACCTGTCCTGGCGACGGCGGCAACCACCTCCTCCTTGGTCACTGAGTCGTCCAGACCCAGGATGCGCATGTCTGCGCATCTGACGGGCCTGGACACTCGGACCTCGTCCGCATCTAGGGACGCTCTGAGCTTTTCAGCCAGAGCGTCAGCGGACAGGCCGCTATTTGCTCCGGGGATCTCCAGCGCTCGAGCCCCTGTCGCGGTGACTTTGAGCCGGAGTCCCTCGGTGATCCCCAGCTCTGCGAGATCCACCGTCGCTTTTGCCTTCGAGAGCACGTCGCAGTAGGATACGCCCCTCTTTGCCGCTTCCGGCTGTAGCGTAATCACTACAGCTGCGGTCTTCGGGGCGCGGAGTCTAGCCGCGACGCTTCTCGCCTTGTGCCGGCGCCTCCTATCCTCGTTTCGGGCCTTTTTGGCCGCCTTTCGCCCCTTCCTCCTTTCTCCGACCACCTGCCACTCGGTTTCGGCCATGGCTGGCGGGGGAGGCGGCGGCGGTGGCTGCGGCTGGCTTGCTGCTGGCGGAGGCGCCGTCGCTGCCTGGGGAGCCGCCTTGCCCTTCTTTTGGGCCGCTGTCGGCTTTGGCGGAGCCGACTTTCCGGGGCCCGGTCTGGTCCTGCCGGAGGGCTGAGACTGCCCTGTTCCTGGCGCAGCCGCAGCAGCCGCATATGAGGCCGCCTTCGGGCCCGAGACCACCCCCGGGCCCGGGACCGCATTCGGGCCCGAGCTTGCCCCCGGGCCCGGGGCCGCCTTGTTTGCCGCTAGGGGGGGGCGCAAGACAATGCCCTCCAAAACGGAAAACCGCGCCTGGAAGGCAGCCAGCTCCTGCCGAACCAGGTTCAGGACCTGGTTCTCCACAGACGCGGGCTGGCTCTGCCGCTGCTGGGGCACCTCGCGGGAGCCGGACTCTCGCAGACCACTCAGGTCTGCCCGGAGCTTCAGATTCTCCTCGCGGAGAAGCTCCGTTGCGACCGTCAGGCGGGCGACCTCCGCCCGCAGTTTGGCCACTTCGCCTGGTGGATGATAACTTGCCTCCACCGCCGCCATGATGGAGGCGGAAGCCGCAGGTATGGCCCCGAGTTTTGAAGAAGTCAGTTTCTTCAAGGCCACGACCCTTATCGCAGCTTCCACCTCCTTTTGAAACTTGGCCTTACGCTCCACGTCGGAGCCGCCAACTTCACCTGCCGCGTCATCACAGGTGCCCAAACGAGCCTGCCCGCGACCGGCCACCCCCGATCTCTCGGAGGCCGAGAGCCCCCTCCCCGTGCCCCTTATTCCACCACGCCTGCTGGTGGAAATTTTAGGGGCCGAGGCAAGCTCCCCTTCGGAAGACGACTCGCGGTCGCCTTCCGGTCTGGACCGCTTGCGTTCCTCCGCAGCAGCCCTAGTCCTCTCGACGCGGGAGCTCTCAGAGCATCCCGCGCTCACCTCACTGGATGCGACGTCGGACTCCGACCCCGCATCCTTCCTCTCCCTCTCTTTGCCGTCACCGGCTTGATTTTTATTATAGGGTTTTTCCATTTTGTTCCCACGAGTGTGGGGGAAATAAGAGGTCCATCCGGGCAGTGCCCCCTGTACCCGGATAAGCCTTGGACATTTATAACCCGCCAGAGGGTCGGCTGGTACTCTGGCGGTGGTCGCACTAAAGACTGATTGTTCCATGGGAACACCCGTCAGCCATACATCCCCTCACGGTGCGCCGCCGCTTGAGATTCGGGGTAGCTTTTTATAGAGGTTTTCTACCTCGCGGTCCAGGCGGTTAAGCCAAGACCCTCGGTCCCGATCGAAGCCGCGAGACGTGATCCACGACACTCCGATGATGGGATTACGAGAACGACGGGGACAGAGAAGGACTGCGTCCCTCGCTGTCTGCTCGGAGGCAGGGTGAGTGCACTCCAAGCCCGCCCTTGCTCCTCCGCTGTGCCCTCTGCTTTTCAGAGGGTCACGCGGAGAAACGCCGCGTTGGTCCAAGGACCCCACCACGTCAGAATATTCGCCACCGGCAGTGACATTCCCCGGAGAATAGGAATCTCTTCCCACTCCTCGGGGAAGGACACTGCCGGCGCCCAGGGTGCACCGTCCCGACAGCAACTGTTCCCTCCAGACGTATCGAGAGGGACCAGCGCCATCGGGCTCACGAGGAGGTTTTCTGACCCAGCACCCCTGCTTCATCCCCTTGGTTAATAATCTACTAATACATATTTCTATTTGTATTGTTTATTAATGACATTAAACATTGCTTTGTCAACTTACATTTCTTGATGTATGCAGACGATATGAAAATTTATGTATTTTTAAATCCAAGGTTGAAAATCATCAAAACTTCAAGCTTAAAGCAATAAGGAATAGAATCTTAGAAAATATGAAATATTGACTAACAAAAACGTCTAGCTTTAATTAACCCAGCGTTATTTATAACTGTTTTATTATAATATGTCGGATTTCTTATTTAGAATACTCCACATGTAACTAACTGGTTTTGGTCGCTAATCATCACCTGCCTAGCCTTTTTCCAACTAAGTTGGGGTCGGCTTCCAGTCTAACCGGATGCAGCTGAATGCTAGTATTTTACATGGAGCAACTGCGTATCTGACCTCCACAACACAGTTAACTACTGGTGGTCAGACTTTCGGGCCACTGACTACCTCTAACTACTGTCAAAGATCTCCAAATGACATTCGACTAACGGCCTAAAGTCATTCCGAGGCCCATCAACGGACCAAACAAGGCAAGCGCGGCTTAACCTAAAGATCGACGCGAGCGGCTGCAAAAAATTATGCCAAATAACTGATCTATTATTCAGACTAAAAATAAACCCCAGGGGCTTACCTAACACAGCCTCTATAATTCTTGGTCGATTCTTGGACTAATTACTGTGTGCTTATCGTTACCAAAATGTTTTCGACATGATCTCATTTAAAAACAAATGACTGAAACAAATCTTCGACGAATCATGCCAGGCGGGCATCGCAGAGAAATTGAATTAGCAGATCGTTGACCGCTCTGCTGAGCGTAATACTAGAAAAATGTAGTAAAATTAAAATAAAGAACACAAAATTGCTAAATCTCTGGCAGCTTCCAAGCAAAAACTTTTAACATTGCATTAAGATTTTTATACAAAAATAGGAAAAAAAAACAGTAAATTTTGGGGGTTCCCCATTCTTAATACTGAAAATAAAAAAAAAAACATCAAACCCATAGGTGTGGGGTATCTATGGATAGGTTTTCAAGAATGATATTGAGGTTTCTAATATCATTTTTTTTCTAAACTGAATAGATTTCGCGAGAGACACTTCCAAAGTGGTAACATGTGTCCCCCTCCTCTAATTTCTAAAGTAAGAGGAGGAAAATTCTGAAAAAAATGGGTTTGTAGAACGTCAAAAAAGCTTTCAACGAAAATTGGTTTGAATAAAATTTGATATTTAGTTTTTGAGATATGGGACTTTTTGACCAAACTGAAGCCGTAACTTTGTTTTTCATTAACATACTATGAAACACAAATTTAGTTTGCTGTTGAGTGTAACTTTACTTAAGAATGACCGTTCAAAATATTGTTATTATATTATTTGGGGCAACGGAACCATGTGTGCGAGTAAGACTCGCACTTGGCCGGTATTATTTATTTTTTCACGTAATCATAAAATTACGGAGATATTTTGAGTAGTAAACCGGGGGGGTCTGTTACAGTTAACCATGAAGTACACACTGAACCAATGAATGTCAGAATTTTATGTAATCAGAAATAATTACACATTATGTTAGAAAATCAGTATTTATTAAACAAATATAACAACACTTGTTATTTATAATCGAAATTATTTATGAATTATCGACCTGAATAAAATACAATTTGTATTCTTATATTGGTGAGAAATTAAAAGCTAATCATAAACAATAATAATTTTCAGAGCTGCCTTCACAGACTCTTCCGTAAGCGAACCTTTTCTTCCTATGACCTTTTTAAGCTTTAAAACAAATAAATGATTACTTGAATTTATTTCATAACATTTACCTACACAGTTAACCAACATGAAGTACCAATGAACCATGTTTCACTGTTAAACATAGCAAGTTGGTTAACTGTGGGACACACACTTGTTTAATGTTTTAAGTTAAGATAACTTTTAAATGACTTACACCAAATATACAGTTAATGCGTCAAAAGAAGCACGATTAGGTTATCTACAGAGCTAACATAACGACCATGTCGCATTTCCAAAATATAGGCTTGGTTAACTGTGTACATATGGCTCACTCTTGAACATCTGACCCTATACTTATAATCGTGTAAATTAATAAGCGTGAAGTGAATTTTGACAATTTCTATAAAAGAAATCGAAGAATTCATTAAAACCGATGTACACGGCCAAACAATAAGAAGTGGTCGGCAATAAAAACAAGAAGATTTTTTAACTTTTTTTAATTAAATAAAGTTACAAATGTAAAACCTAATTACAAGTGTGACCTCCTCTTGCCAAAATCACAGCTTGAATCCTTCTGGGCATGCTTTCCACGATGTTTTTTATAAGGTTTTGAGGAATACGTTCCCACTCTTCTGCAAGGACTCTATTTAGCTTCCTGATGTTTTCTGGAGCAGGTGGCACTGATCTTACCCGTCTCTTTAGAACATCCCAGACATGCTCAATTGGATTGAGGTTATCGCTTTATAACTTATATCAAAAAGTGGTATTTAATGTAAAAAGAAAGATTAAATTGTTTAATTTGCAGAAAAGTCCCAAAATTAAAAAAAAAAGTATCAGTAAAAATATCGTTTCAGCAATTCGCGCAATTATTAGAGCAATTTTACAATAATCTACAATCATCAATATTTTTCTTTTGTTCATTTCAAAATTTAAATTTGGAATGTAAGGAATCATGCCAGGATGCTTTAAATGACATGCCAATACATTGTAAAATTAATAAAATCTCTTTCTTGTTCTTCTTCATTGACGTAGAAAAAAAATCTAAAGTGCCCGTTTTTTTTTTGTAAAAGAGTTTATTTAAATACTTGCGTACACATGTTTCTTTCTTTGTTTTTAGATAGAAAATCTACGCAATAAATCTGGTCGTGTAATTCGAGTCAGCTGCCACGGAGTTGAGCGGGCAAAAACTAATTTGTGTTTATCTGTTCTGCTCATGTTTTACTATTCTTTGGAAAACGTCAGTCGACGAACTAACGTTTATCGATAGACGGCGCTTATGTTGAATATGTCTCGTTTGCTCAAGGTCATTGGCGTATGTTAGGGCTTAAGACAATTTTTCAATTGCATGTAAACTCCTTGCTTGAACTTGCATGAACTGTGTGCTGTGCTATAAATTAAAAAAAAAATACTTACCGACATTTGGTTTTATATGGGGCATTACGGCCAAGTTAACCTGTATGTTTAGATACTCTGGAACGGCTAGACCGATTTTGACGGGACTTTCACTGGCAGATAGCTGATGTAATAAGGAGTTACTTAGGCACTATCTATTCTCTATTTTAGATAAAATCTAAAATAATTAAAACCGGCCAAGTGCGAGTCTTACTCGCACACAGGGTTTCATAGCCCAAAACAATATAATAACAAGATTTTGAACTGTCATTCATTAGTTCGTAAACTTCCACTCAACCGTAAAACTAAATTTGTTGTTCATAGTATGTTAATGAAAAACAAAGTTACTGCTGCAGTTTAATGAAGAAGTCCCATATCTCAAAAACTAAACATCACATCTTATTGAAACCAGTTTTCTTTGATAGTTTTTTTTATGTTCAACAAACCAAAATATTTTCAGAATTTTCCTCTTCTTATTTTAGAAGTTAGAGGGGGGGGGGGGGAATTTTACCACTTTGGAAGTAGCTCTAGCGCAAACTATTCAGTTTAGAAAAAAATATATTATAAACCTCAATATCATTTTTGAAGACCTATCCATAGATACCCGACACGTATGGGTTTCATGAATAAAAAAATTTGTTTTTCAGTTCTAAGTATGGGGAACCCCCAAGATTTACTGTTTTTTTTTCTATTTTTGTGTGAAAATCTTAATGCGGTTTACAGAATACATCTACTTACCAAGTTTCAACAGTATAGTTCTTATAGTTTCGGAAAAAAGTGGCTGTGACATACGGACGGACAGACAGACAGACATGACGAATCTATAAGGGTTCCGTTTTTTGCCATTCGGCTACGGAATCCTAAAAATAAAAATGCAAAATAAACTAAATAACCTTTTTGTTAAGTTCCACGCAGACGAAGTCGCGGGCACAGCTAATTAATAAATAAATTTTCAAAGCATTCATCATCATCATCATCATCAGCCTGTATTCGTCCACTGCTGGACATAGGCCTCTCCCATGACACGCCACTGAGCACGATCCTCGGCCACTCTCATCCAGCTCTTGCCAGCTGCCTTGCGCAGATCATCGCTCCACCGAGTCTGAGGACGTCCTACGCTACGTTTACCGATCCGTGGTCTCCACTCAAGAACTCGTCTACCCCAACGGTTATCGGTTCTTCGGGTTATATGGCCGGCCCATTGCCACTTCAGCGTGCTAATGCGGTGGGCTATGTCGATAACTTTGGTTCTCTGTCGAATCACCTCGTTACGAACTCGATCTTTCAGAGAAACCCCGAGCATAGCTCTTTCCATAGCACGTTGAGCGACTTTAAATTTGTGGACCAACCCAACCGTGAGTGTCCACGTTTCGGCACCGTACGACATGACGGGTAGGACGCACTGGTTATAGACTTTCGTCTTTAGACTCTGTGGAATTGGCAATGTGAAGACCCGACGCAGTTTTCCATACGCTGCCCAGCCCAGCTGTATTCTTCTGTTGGCTTCTTTCGCGAAGTTGTTTTTACCTAACTGCATAGTTTGCCCGAGGTAAACATACTCCTTAACAACTTCGAGAATACTGCCTTGAACTGCAATTGGTTCCGGCCTTACATGTTCATTGAACATAACCTTGGTTTTATCCAGGTTCATCCGGAGACCAACGCGTTGAGAAGAATCAGCTAGGCCATTCAGCATATGCTGCAAATCTTGCAGCGTTTCCGCCACGATAACGATATCATCTGCAAATCGTAAGTGTGAGAGGTACTCGCCGTTTATATTAATGCCGCGCCCCTTCCAGTTCAGCGTCTTGAATATATCCTCCAATGCATTTGTGAACAATTTGGGGGATATAACGTCCCCTTGTCTCACACCACGATGCAAGGGAATAGGTTTAGACTGCTGGTTCTGGACTTGGACGGCCATAGTAGCGGCGTTGTAAAGACCTCTCAACACTTGGATGTATCGCCAATCGACTTGGCATCGCTGCAAAGATTCCAGAACAGACCAGGTTTCGATCGAGTCAAAGGCCTTTTCATAGTCCACAAACGCTAAGCACAGGGGCCGATTATACTCTTCTGTTTTCTGTATAATCTGCCGCACTGTATGGATGTAGTCTATGGTGCCGTATCCCGATCGAAACCCGGCCTGTTCGGGAGGCTGGAACTCGTCGAGTCTTCGCGCAAGACGGTTTGTGATGACTCTCGAAAACAGCTTATAGACGTGGCTCAAGAGTGAAATGGGTCGGTAGTTTTTCAAAAGAGTTTTATCACCCTTTTTGAAAAACAACACGACAACACTCTTACTCAACGCCTCTGGAGTTCTCCCATCAAAAAGAACAGTATTGAAAATGCTCTGGAGCTCCTTCATTACAGGTTTACCACCAGATTTCAGGAGCTCAGTCGTAATACCGTCTTCTCCAGGGGCTTTTCCGTTTTTAAGCTGTTTGAGAGCCATCGCAATTTCGTCCAGGCTGACTTCTGGCAAGTCTTCCGTAAAGTGGCGTGTTAATGTAGCTCGGAACTGCTCATAAAAAAAAGTGGTCGGAAAGCATTCGTGTCTACCATTTTGGTACGGACCCCCCAAGATTAGACAATCTGTCTAATCCATATTAACCTTTAGAAATATTGACAAATTAATATAAATTATGTTGCAGTAAAAAAACGGTGCTCATAATTTTGTCTGGTCAGTCAAAATCATTAAATGTTAAACACGTTATCTCTATTAAAAATATAGAATCAGTGTATTATTAAATCAGTTATCATGCATAAGCATCTTGTTTTTATTAAGTTGTTGTTATGGTAATTTTAAAATAGTTGTAAACTTTAAGACTGAGTTCTGCAGTCCAAAGTAGTTTTTACTGATTTAGTGATTGTGACAAAAGGTATTTACGCTTTCAAAACTAGTAACACTTCGATCAATAATAGTACTAGATTCCCGATGAGCGCTTCAAAAACGGCACGAAAAATAAGACCACAAATAATTTTGTGGTCTTATTTCAAATTAGTATTGTCCAAGCATAGCCAACGTTAAGACGTCGAGATGCCTTAGTGCGCGTTTTAAAACTGTGAAAATAACCACCGTAAAACCACGATTTTGGAAGGTTTTTTTTATTTCGGTAAGTTTATATTATTTAAGTGTTTTTTCGTGAAATAAAAACAGGATAAATAGTAAAAATAATTAAGTTAGCTAATATTTTGATGTTTGGCCAATGTTTGCAACAACGCACCAACTATTTTTACAAACATCGACTGTTTTGGAACCGGCAATACATGGAGTAGTGTTGTTATTTTATATATTATTTTTGTTTATAGATTTTTTAGCGAACCATTTCGATGTGCAGAATACATAAACCTTATAAACATTCGAGAATATGTTCAATTTATTTAGATAGTTTGGACATAACTGGGAACACGCAAATAGATTACGAAAATCTTTATCGGAAGAAAACTATAAGTACCTGTAGGTATTTTCATGAAATACTTTAAAACTGTATTCAATAAACCGCGCCTGTTTCTTTACAGGTTCAACAAGTTTAAGTTCTGATGATACCACAGGAATACGTGACGAGCCTCGTTAGATCATGAAAAACATTGTATGCACCTATATAATTTGAGGGTTGCCTCGATTTCTCTAAGACTTGGTGACAACGGGACCACCACAAGAGTATATGCTTTAGAATAAAAAAAAGAACTTTTAACATCGGTTTACAATTATTGGTGGAGAAATAGGTGGACAAACAAACAAAATATAGTCGAATGGACAACCTCCTTTTTTTAAAGTCGGTTAAAAATAGTACCTACTACTTAGCATACTACTTTTAAAAAAAAATTGCCACCATACAAAACGAGCCTTGGCCTAAAAAAATATATTCTGAAACTCCACGTCTTTCAATACTTACTGTGTTCTGAGCATTGAAATGTAATACCAAGAAATACGTCTAGTTCTAAATTAGTGTAAGCACGAAATTGTCAACGTAATTTTTTTAACCTTGTCACTTAGATTTTAAGATACATTTTAGAATAAATATTTTTGTACTCATGACTTTTTATTTTCAAGCGACGTTTTAAATTTATTGCCTTTTAGCTTTCTCCGATGAAAGGACTTAAATAAATATCTTTTGCAATTGTTATTAAACTTTATGTGAGGGTGTTATGGTTTATAATAAACTGAAGTTGTTAATATTATTAAACTTTTTTCTAAGAAATATAGATGTTTACGTGTGTGCAAACGTGGACACTTTAGCGATTCATTTTTGTTCCTGATCCTTAATCTAGTTCTATTATTGATCGAAGTAGTAACATATCATTTTGAATTTAAGATCTTAAAAAAGGTTTTGCTTTAGAGACCTTGAGAAGATTTTAATGAAGTCTATACTATTTTTGAATACCAGCTAAAGCCAGTTTAGTTAAGAGAACGACTTGATTAAAAAAAAAAACGAGTTATAGTTCAGTTGAATATAAACAGTGACAAAACGTGTTTTATAGCTTTTGTATCTGTGTGTCTGTCTGTGGCTTCGTAGCTCCTAAACGGATGAACAGATTTTGATAAAATTGGTTTCGTTTGAAAGGTCATTTAATCGAGAGTGTTCTCACCTATGTTTCGAGAAAATCAGGCGTCGTAGCATCGGGGGACCGCTTTGTAGACCGCTTAAACAAGCACAAAACAAGGCGGACCTTCGACGCTATCTGACGCTTAAGAATGCCATGTAGAGGTTTTTTTTAAATTTTTAATTGTTTTTTTTTTATTTTTTATTCTGTAATAATGGTAATGCAATCTAAGTTTTAGCCCTGACGGTTCCATTCATTTGATTTGAGATGTGATTGCTGGTAAACGAGAGATCGGTAGAGCTGTAATTATATCAATATTCCTCACACAGGTCCTGTTCAAGCAGCCGCGTTTTTGCCAAACATACGATCTTTGGAATAGCTTCACGCCTGTTTCCTGGGTTAGGCAGAGAAGTAGTATAGTTACCTATACCTACATTTCATCAGTTATGTCTAAGTCCCATGTAATAGGGGACAAGACTATTGTCATCAGCCGGGCACTGAGAAAACAAAAAAAAAAAAACAAGTTGCGCGACTTGAATTTCGAGCCTAGGATTTTATGATTTAGCAGAGCTTGGAACCACTAGACCATAGAGATAGATAAGATAGAGGCAGTCCTAACTGAAGAATCTGTATTATCATCATCAGTCTATAATGTCCCCACTACTGGGATACATGCCTCCTCTCTATGAGAGGGAGTGGGCTGTAATCCACCACGCGGGCCCAGTGGGGTTGGTATATGTCACATGTCTTCGAATTTTTAGTTCTAGGACATGCCGGTTTCCTCACGATGTTTTCCTTCACCGTTTTTGAGAGCAGCGGTAATGAAGTAAATTACACAAGGTAATGCGCCTGCCTGGGTTCGAACCCACGGCTTACTGCTCGTAAGACGGGGCTGCCACCACTGGGCCACCGCTGCTCTCGGAATCTGTATGGTTTATTTTAATTCCCACAGGTGAATATACAATCCCATACAATACGATGTGTACAACGTGTTTGACATCCATCGGAACCCGGACATCTTTCATCGGAACCCGGACATCTTTCCCGACCCTGAGAAGTTCATCCCCGAGAGGTTTCTGCCAGAAAACTGTACCACCCGACATCCTTATGCCTATATACCGTTTAGTGCTGGGCCCAGGAACTGTATAGGTCAGTAGAATATTTATGATAATGTAAACCGCTAGGAAGCTAGCGGTTTCAATTATGTTGGGTCAGACTTCCAGTCTAACCGGATATATTTTATATTTATGTTTTTTTACTTGTGATGCGTTTGCTCTTGACTCTAGTCTAGGTCAGAGATGACAGAGACATAGTCAACGATGGTACGAGCTTACCCAGAAGAAGCCTGTTTACTCTAACTTTAAAGAGATTAGGGTTTTATAACATGATGTCTCTCAATATTAAATTGTTCATCTTGTATGTCGTTTTAAAAGATGGCTAGGTATAAACCAAGTTACACTCTATGAAAGAAAAGTCAAAAATGTATAACACAAGTGGTTGAAACCAACTTATCTGTGCAGGCGTTAAAACAAATGTACCAAGTTTGACTTTTCTATGCATGTTATCTTGACAAGTAACGCGAGCTTCACCTGCAAACCTAAAGTGGCCATGCACTTAAACATTCAGAATTTTTCTTCTACCGAAAAGTTTAAGAGCGCACCGTGTAGGTATCTATGCGCACCGTGTATGTGTGCGTAAGACAGATGCGCGCGACGCTCCGGGAAGAGTGGTGGCTCTAGTTATAATGGGCGGTACGCGCGCTAATTTAGGTATTTCCTTCAAATTATTAAAACCAATACACATTTTTAAAATCTTAAATGTATACGTTATAGAAAACATGTAGTTTTGTTATTATTTAAAAATAAATCCTCAGTACGGTGTAAAACCTTTACAGAAGGTCTTACCTTCTGTGAAGGTTTTACGCCGTACTGAGGATTTATTTTCTTTTTTAGAGATTACTTTGATACCTATTATTTTCTATCGAGAAAACTACAAGTAATCGTGTTTCTAAGTGTATGATTAATAGAGTGAATCCTTGAATTTCTTGCAAATTTAACTTCATAACTAAAGGTGTAATAACGATGCAGCAAGGGATCAAACGAACGGAATTATTTCGAAGTTTCCTCGGTGCGCCCCTAATAATGATAAAATATAAGAATTTTGAAGAATTTCGAATACAAAAAAGTGTTTTTTTCAGCTTGGAATGTAATACTACCGAACAATCAGACCGAGTGGATTACTGGTTGCTGTGATTGTCCAGACTTTTATCACAAGTACAGCTGCAAGCATTTGATAGACCTAGCAATCACAGCAACCAGATAATAAAAATCAAAAAATTATTTATAAAATAAAGAACACAAAATTGTTAAATCTCTGGCAGCTTCCAAGCAAAAACTTTTAACATTTTAGTACAATGAACTGTTCTGCCATGAATCGCCTATTTCCGACTTCTATGCAAAGTTACAAATGTATGCTAAACAGTACGCGGCGCAATTTGTTGCGAGCCTATATTGTGGCCTTAAACAGAAAAACGGTGAACTCTTTATTGAACACATATTTTTAGGGTTCCGTAGCCAAATGGCAGAAAACGGAACCCTTATAGATTCGTCATGTCTGTCTGTCTGTCCGTCCGTCCGTATGTCACAGCCACTTTTTTCCGAAACTATAAGAACTATACTGTTGAAACTTGGTAAGTAGATGTATTCTGTGAACCGCATTTAGATTTTTATACAAAACTAGAAAAAAAAAACAAGAAATTTTGGGAGTCCTCCCAATACTTAAAACTGAAAATCAAAAAAAAAAACATCAAACCCATACGTGTGGGGTATCTATGGATAGGTCGTCAAAAATGATACTGAGGTTTCTAATATCATTTTTGTTCTAAACTGAATAGTTTGCGCGACAGACACATCCAAAATATAAAAATATAAAATGTGTGTCCCCCATCCCTCTAATTTCTAAAGTAAGAGGAGGAAAATTCTGAAAAAAAATCGGTTCGTAGAACGTCAAAAAATCTTTCAACGAAAATTGGTTTGAATAAAATTTGATATTTAGTTTTTGAGATATGGTACTTATTGACCAAACTATAGCCGTAACTTTGTTTTTCATTAACATACTATGAAACACAAATTTAGTTTTGCTGTTGAGTGTAAATTTACTTATGAATGACCGTTCAAAATATTGTTAGTACTTATATTGTTTGGGGCAACGGAACCCTGTGTGCGAGTAAGACTCGCACCTGGCCGGTTTTTATTTATTTTTTCACCTAATCATAAAATACGGAGATATTTTGAGTTCAAAATGGCGTATGACGTCACAAGTATGTAAATTTTATACCTACTTGTAACGTAGTGACCCCTACTAACCTACTGCGTTCCAACTATGTCATTTTTTATTAATTTGATAAAACAAATTATACGTGTCTAAATTTTTGTATTAGCTGACTCACGGACGAAATAGAATTTCGTTTTCTTTACCTAGTCATCTTGCTTATTATGTTGATCGAAGTATACAGCTAGTTTTCAGGCTTTTATAAGAAAGAAGACACGATATTCAATTCATTTTTCTTCTTAGGAACCACGAGTACAATACCAAATAAAGGGAAACTGCGGTACAAGGTTTCGGTAAAGAAAACAATGATATTTTAGGTAAAGTTTTATAACATAATACAAATAACTTACAAGTAGGTAACAAAAAAAGAGCACATCGGTGGTCGCGAAAAAAAAAATATATAAAAAAAGCTTGGGTTCTTGAAGAACAAACTAGTGGTGATATCACGGTATTGACGACCGCCTATGTGCCAACATAGAGGTCATTTCTCAAGGCGTTAAAGCGAGTTTTAATACGTAGGTATTCAAAATAAACCAGCCAAAACCGTGACACGCACAGTGAGGGTTCCGTAGTCTGGATAAATTATTGCCTATTAAATCCCAAGAACAAACTTAACATTGTAGCTGAAAAACATTTTCTCCGAAGCAAATTTGCCCCAGCGTAAAATAACGTTACGAGAATTTATCAATAATCTCTTCAAAAAGAATGATTCTTATTATGGTGACATCTCTCGATTCGGAATCGGAGAGGAGCTACCGAGCTGTAAATGTAAGTTACTGCAGGGCAAGGAACTTCCTTCCGTCGTTCCACTTGTCTCAATCCATGGCCGTTTTTGGCCAATCTTTGATTGAAGAATCGAGTCCGACCCGCCATCTCCTTCTGGGACGTAACGTTGTCGTTTACTGATGTTTGGGACCCACGTGTGGTTTTTAAAACATTTCCCTCTTAAACTTCTTTCTTTTTTCTTTGTTGTTCTAGTCGTTGCAACCACGACTGCTGAACCCTAACTATACTTAGCGCTCAAAAGTAGTTCCTATGAAAGACAAAATCTTCTTGTTTAATTGGTTTTTTTTGTGCAGTTAACATCAAGGTTAAAATATTTTTAAACTAGTTTATAAGTTATGCATAATTTAAATTGCGAAAACGGACATAGATAGGATTCGTGGTCCTCAGAACGATATGATGATGTGAGGATGAGATCGTCAGGTTTCGTGACTGGCTCCAACCGGAACCTTCGCAGAAGACTAGACATTATAGACTTGAGCTGCATTTGAGCAAACTTTTTTACCTGAAAAAGAAAAATGTCCACAATAAAAATGTGCAAAACAGTGGTACCTAGTGCAGAGCTCACGATCTTTTTTTCAGGAGTTGTAAGCTCGACCCTAGGCATGTATGTATGTTACTCTGGCAGTTTATATTAAATCATCAATGCTTTAAAACGGTCGCTGGTCGGTTGAGAAAAAAATCTTATCTTTTATCATTATTAAATTTTTCGGTAGAAGAATAATTCGGAATATTTTAGTGGCCATGCACTAAAATATTCGCGTTGCTTGTCAAGAAAAAATGCATTGATATGTCAAACTTGGTACATTTGTTTTCACGCCTGTACAGATAAGTTGGTTTCAACCACTTGTGTAATACATTTTTGACTTTTCTTTCATAGACTGTTACGTTGTTTATACCTAGCCATCTTTTAAAACGACATACGAGACGAACAATTTAATACTGAGAGACATCATGTTATAAAACCCTAATCTCTTTAAAGTTAGAGTGAACAGGCTTCTTCTGGTTCAAAGTCAACGATGGTACGCCTAAGCTCGTACCATCGTTGACTTTGTCTCTATCATCTCTGACCTAGACTAGAGTCAAGAGCAAACGCATCACAAGTAAAAAAACATAAATATAAAATATATCCGGTTAGACTGGGAGTCTGACCCAACATAATTGAAACCGCTAGGAAGATGATGATTATAAATATTCTACTGACCTATACAGTTCCTGGGCCCAGCACTAAACGGTATATAGGCATAAGGATGTCGGGTGGTACAGTTTTCTGGCAGAAACCGCTCGGGGATGAACTTCTCAGGGTCGGGGAAGATGTCCGGGTTCCGATGGATGTCAAACACGTTGTACACATCGTATTGTATGGGATTGTATATTCACCTGTGGGAATTAAAATAAACCATACAGATTCCGAGAGCAGCGGTGGCCCAGTGGTGGCAGCCCCGTCTTACGAGCAGTAAGCCATGGGTTCGAACCCAGGCAGGCGCATTACTTTGTGTAATTTACTTCATCACCGCTGCTCGTAAAAACGATGTCGGAAAATATCGTGAAGAAACCGGCATACCCTAGAACTAAAAATTCGAAGACATGTGACATCTACCAACCCGCACTGGGCCCGCGTGGTGGATTACAGCCCACTCCCTCTCATAGAGAGGAGGCATGTGTCGCAGCAGTGGGGACATTATAGGCTGATGATGATAATACAGATTCTTCAGTTAGGACTGCCTCTATCTTTTCTATCTCTATGGTCTAGTGGTTCCAAGCTCTGCTAAAGCAAAAAATCTTAGGCTCGAATTTCAGGCCGCTTTGGTTTGGGTTTCTCAGTGCCCGGCTGATGACAATAGTCTTGTCCCCTATTACATGGGACTCAGACATAACTGATGAAATGTGGGTGTAGGTAACTAACTACTACTACTTCTCTGCCTAACCCAGGAAACAGGCGTGAAGCTATTCCAAAGGTCGTATGTTTGGCGCGGCTGCTTGAACAGAAGCTGTGTAAAGAATATTGATATAAACAGCTACCGACCTTTCGTTTACCAGCAATCACATCTCAAATCAAATGAATGGAACCGTCAGGACTAAAACTTAGATTGCATTACCTTTATTACAGAATTAAAAAAAAACAATTAAAAATTTAAAAAACCCCCTACATGGCATCCTTAGGCGTGATAGCGTCGGAGGTCCGCCTTTTTTTGTGCTTGTTTAAGCGGTCTACATAGCGGTCCCCCGATGCTACGACGCCTGATTTTCTCAAAACATAGGTAACAACACTCTCGATTAAAACACCTTTCAAACGAAACCAATTTTATCAAAATCGGTTCATCCGTTTAGGAGCTACGAAGCCGCAGACAAACACAGATACACAAGCTAAAACACGTTTTGTCACTTATATTCAACTGAACTATAACTCGTTTTTTTTTTTTATCAAGTCCTTCTCTTAACTAAACTGGCTTTAACTGGTATTCAAAAATAGTGTAGACTTTCTTAAAATCTTCTCAGGGTCTCTTAAAGCAAAACCTTTTTAAGATCTTAAATTCAAAATTATATGTGAGAACTAGTGATTCCAAAAATCAGTCTTAAAGTTTACAACTATTTTAAAAATTCCTTTAAAAACTGGATGCTTTTATGCAACTTTTGACCATTTATAAATTTGATTTAATAATACACTGATTCTAGATTTTTTATAGAGAGAACGTGTTTAACATGTAATGATTTTGACTGACCAGTCAAAATTATTAGCACCGTTTTTTTACTGCAACATAATTTATATTAATTTGTAAATATTTTAAAGGTTATTGTGGATTAAAAAGATTGTCTAATCTTGGGATATGCACAGCTTCGGATCTGGTACAGCGAAAAGTGGCAATTATGTTATAATAAAAAAAATAAAATAAATATAAAAATTATTATAAATGATAAATGATGTTTATTTTGCAAGTAGGTTTTTACAAACACTTTTACACGTCAATTTTTTTTAAACTAGATGGGTCCGGTGTTTCGTACCTGACGACTCTGAGAAGAAACAGCCGAAACAAACTCAGAGGTCACAGTCTCTTTTAAGGTCCAGACAAAATCTTGGCAAACTCACATGAGGACTATGCAGATACGTGTCTCAAATGGTCTTTTGAAGAAAGAACCACACAGATTTGAGTGGACCTGTCCAGTCAGTGCAAGCATTTGTCAGTTATCGTGTAGCTCGACTTATAACTCAAGGAGCTCAACGAAACGACGAACAATACCAAAGAAAGGACATTTGGGTAGGTCGCTTAAAGTACTCAAACTGCCAGATAGTGGTGGAAGATCAATAAATTAAGAAAAAATAAAATGTGACCTACATGGTCCTCACATTCACAATAATCAAATGTAAATTAATAATAATAAACGAAATGAAGTTTAACGTTGAAATTATTATTATAATATTTTTACACTCCTCCATGGCTGTATACCTACGTAAGTATTTGCCCTTAACGTTTCTGAACGAAACATTTGTATAATCAGAGGTGTGGACAAGAAGCCCGCCTTTAAAAAAAGTTCACGTATTTCGTAAATTGTTATAATAGTTGTGCTGACTATCATAATTATTTACTCGCAAATGTGATGAAAAACATTGTATGTTTCGCGGGCGGTACGGGAATTACCAACCTCGACTCAGAAAGCCCACAGTCTTCGACTTCGGGCTTCTAATAGAGCCTCGATCGTAATTCCTTACTTACCGCCCTTAATACACAATGTACTATTGTAGTAGTAGTATGTTTGTATGTATAGATGTATAGAAGATGCATAGACTAGACTAGGCGTGTACAACCGGTTTCTGTCCTCGTATATCGCTAGGTTGGGTGCAACATATTATTGGTTTCGATCAGTTTAATGCAACAACTACCTATACAAAGGCAAAAAGGCGGGAATCGCAGAGAAATGGAATTAGCAGATCGTTGACCACTCTGCTGAGCGTAATACTAGAAAGTTCAGTAAAATAGAAATAAAGAACACAAAATTGCTAAATCTCTGGCAGCTTCCAAGCAAAAACTTTTAACATTATAATCATAGATCGGAGTAGGTAGATTGAATTGAGGTCATTGATCCGAAACGTTTATATTAATATGGACATTCCTCCGGAATTGGTTGATTTGATTGAAATTTAAGTGCAACAATTTGTAAAAAGTTGTGGTCATAAAAGGGCTAAAAATAAAAATCAAATATTAATGCTTCGATCGGAATTCGATTGTTTTTATTATTCAACAGATAAATAATAAATTAATTTAGTTTTGATACCTTCCTTTAAATTGAATAGAGTAGTAATAATATCACTACCAACATTAACATTATTTAATTGAATCCGGAAATACCGGAAATACTTTCCGAAAAATAGCTTATCCACGTTATTCTTAAGATAAGATAAGATATATTTATTTGCTTAAACATGTGATTTCATACAATAATTAATTAGTGCATGTAAGATAACATAATATAAAATAAAAAAATGGTCCAGACATGTTTGCCACATAATATGGCGTGCAAATATTGAGAATAATAAAATTGAGTTTTTTAATTAATAATTCCAATGCAATATAAAATAATAAATGTCAAAATTCTACATGTCAAAAGTAGAAAAATAAAATCATAATTTAGTCAATGTCAACGTATATGTATGTCAAAAGTTATTATTAAAATCATGAATAAATCTATGTTACATTAAATTGTTCTGCCAGAAATTCATTAATATTATAGAATGCTTTGTCACTTAGAAATGATTTTAGTTTTTTCTTCAATTGTACATTATTAAGCTCTCTCCAACTTTTGGGTAACTTATTATAAATAATGGGAGCCATGCAGAAAACACTTTTGCGCATAAGTGCAGTCCTACTCCTATGCAGACACAGCTGGTTTTGATCACGCCTGTTTCTGGGAAATTTATCTGCCATTCGCGAAAATAAGATTTTGTTATTTATAATAAACATAACTGTTTCCAGAATGTAAAGGGAGGTCAGCGTCAATATTTTATTGCGTATGAAATAGGGTTTACAACTATCGGTGGTTTTTAACTTAAACATGGCTCTGAGACATCTCTTTTGTGCTTTAAATGCGGCTTCTTTGTCAGTTGAGTTACCCCAAAAGATAATCCCATACCTGAGAACAGATTCCGTTAGCCCATAGTATGCAGTTAGTAAGGTATCTACGTGAACCTTTCGTGACAAAATGTATAAGGCATATGCACTACTGCTTATTCTTTTAGTCAGGGTCTTTACATGCGCCTTCCAATTTAAATTTCGATCTATCGTAACTCCTAAGAACTTGGTTGTAATAACTGTGTCAATTTGTGTATTATTGTATGTTATGTCAAGATTGGGAAGAGTCAATGCGCGCTGGCTAAAATGCATAATTACAGTTTTATTTAAATTTATTTTTAAATTATTATTATCCAACCATTCTACAGTTTTTTTTAATGTATTATTTATGTCCTCTTTATAAAAATCTCTTTGACTACAAGGAATAGTTATAGTACTGTCATCCGCGAACAGTGTCATAGGATAATTTATTGCTCTCGGAAAGTCATTGATGTATAATGTAAAAAGCGGTGGTCCTAGTATACTTCCTTGTGGAACTCCGTAGATAACGTTACGTTCCTCGGAAAGAAAGGTTTCTTCTCTTTTGGTGCTTAAATTTATCCTATTAATTTCCGTTACTTGTTTCCTTTCATGTAGGTACGATTTTAAGAGTTCAAGGACATTACCTCTTATACCGTAAGCATCAAGTTTTTTTAATAAAATATTATGTTGTACATGATCAAATGCCTGGGTCATGTCACAGAACAGTGCACACACTGGAGCGTTTTTATCCATATTCTTTCTTTGTGCATTTACGATACAAGTACCAAAAATCAATGTACCTACTCCGATCTATGATTATAATACAGTGAACTGCTGGCCTACCATGACGTCTTAAAGCAGTATTGTTTTACTCTTATTCCAGTCTGGGATAGAGACGGAGCGATACAGTATGCTAGCGCCATCTCTTTCCCACACTGAAAAAGGAGTATAACAATAATGTTATAAGACGTCATGGTAGGCCACCTGTTCTGTCATGAATCGCCTAATTCCGAGTTCTATGCAAAGTTACAAATGTATGCTAAACAGTACGCGGCGCAATTTGTCTCGAGCCTATATTGTGGCCTTAAATTACATTGAACACATATTTTTTATTTTTTCACCTAGGTAATCATAAAATTACGGAGATATTTTGAGTTCAAATGGCGTATGACGTCAGGAGTAAGTAAATATTATACCTACTTGTGACCCCCACTCTCTTTATCAATTTGATTAAACAAAAAATACGTGTTAGACAGGTATTTTTTATTTTTGTATTACCTGACTGACGGACGAAATACAATTTCGTTTTCTTTACCTAGTCATCATGCTTATTATGTTGGTCGAAGTATACAGCTGGTTTTCAGGCTTACGGAAAGGAGACACGACATTCAATTCAATTTTTCTTCTAAAGAACCATGATTAGAATACCATATAAAGGGAAACTGCGGTAGAAGGTTTCGGTAAAGAAAACAATTATATTTAAGGTTAAGTTTTATAACATAATACAAATAACTTAATGTAGGTAATAAAAAAAAAGCACAACGGTGGTAGGAAAAAATCATATATCAAAAAAAGCTTGGGTTCTTGAAGAACAAACTAAATTAGTGTAATTAGTATTAAGTGCTGTCACGGTATTGACGACCGTCTATGTGCCAACATAGAGGTCATTTCTCAAGGCGTTATGGCGATTTTTAATACGTAGGTATTCAAAATAAACCAGCTAAGAGCGTGACACGCACAGTGAGGGTTCCGTAGTCTGGATAAATTATTGCTTAATAAAGCCCAAGAACAAACTTAACATTGTAGCTAGCTGAAAAACATTTTCTCCGAAGCAACTTTCACCCAGCCTTAAATGACGTTACGAGAAAATACCAAAAATCAATTCAAGAAGAATTATTCTACTAGGGTGACATCGCTCGATTCGGATTCGGAGTGGAGCTACAGAGCTGTTAATGTAACTTATTATTATTTCCGATGTCCTACTGCAGGGCAAAGAACTCTCTTCCGTCATTCCACTTGTCCCAATCCGTAGATGTTATTGGCCAATCTTTGCTATAAGAATCGATTCTTTACCGTCATTCCTTCTGGGCCTACAACGTTGTCGTTTACTGATTGATGTTTGGGACCCACCGTGTGGTTTTTAAAACATTTCGCTCTTAAACTTCTTTCTTTTTTCTTTGTTGTTCTAGTCGTCGCAACCACGACTACTGAACCCTAACTATAGCGCTCAAAAGTAGTTTCTATGAAAGACAAAATCTTCTTGTCTGATTGGTTTTTTTTACAGTTAACGTCAAGGTTAAAATAATTTCAAACTAGTTTTTTAGTTATGCATAATTTAAATTTCGAAAACGGACATAGATAGGATTCGTGGTCCTCAGAACGATATCTGATGTGAAGATGAGATCTTCAGGTTTCGTGACTGGCTCCAACCGGAACCTTCGCAGAAGACTAGACATCATAGTCTTGAGCTCCATTTGAGCAAACTTTTGACCTGAAAAACAAGAAAGTCCATAAAAACGATGTAAGAGGTTGCAAAACAGTGGTTCCTAGTGGAGAGCTCACGATCCTTTTCTTAGGAGTACAACTCTTAAAAAAAGGATCGTTAGCTCTGCAGCTCGACCCTAGGTAGGTATGTATGTTATTCTGCGCAGTTTATATTATATCATCAAAGCTTTATAACGGTAGCCGGTTGGTTGAGAAAAAAACCTTATATTTTATCATTATTAAGGGCGCACCGAGGAAACTTCGAAATAATTCCGTTCGTTTGATCCCTTGCTGCATCGTTATTACTTAACCTTTAGTTATGAAGTTAATTTGTAAGAAATTCAAGGATTCACTCTATAAATCATACACTTTAGAAACACGATTACTTGTAGTTTTCTCGATAGAAAATAATAGGTACCAAAGTCATCTCTAAAAAAGAAAATAAATCCTCAGTACGGCGTAAAACCTTCACGGAAGGTCTGACGCTTTTAAATAATAACAAAAACTACATGTTTTCTATAACGTATACATTTTAGATTTTAAAAATGTGTGAAGGAATTACCTAAATTAGCGCGCGTACCGCCCATTATAACAAGAGCCGCCGCTCTTCCCGGAGCGTCGCGCGCGCCTGTCTTACGCACACATACACGGAGCGCATAGATACCTACACGGTGCGCTCTTTAACTTTTCGGTAGAAGAATAATTCTGAATATTTAAGTGCATGGCCACTTTAGGTTTGCAGGTGAAGCTCGCGTTACTTGTCAAGAAAAAATGCATCGATATGTCAAACATGGTACATTTGTTTTCACGCCTGTACATAAGTTGGTTTCAACCACTTGTGTAACACATTTTTGAGTTTTCTTTCATAGAGTGTAACTTTGTTTACGCCTAGCAATCTTCTGAACGACACACACCTAGAATCCTAGATGATCAATTTAATACTGAGGGACATCATGTTATAAAACCCTAATCTCTTCAAATTTAGAGTGAACAGGCTTCTTCTGGGTAAGCTCGTACCATTGTCGACTTTGTCTGTCACCTCTGACCTAGACTAGAGTCAAGAGCAAACCGATCACAAGTTAAAAATATATTATTATTATATTATTATAGCTAGCCTGTATTGTCCCACTGCTGGGCAAAGGCCTCCCTGCACTCCTTCCAACGGTCACGATTCTGTGCTGCTTCTTTCCAATTATCAAGGAAGACATCCAGTTCGTCCCGCCAAAAAAATTATAAATATTAAATATATTCAGCTGCATCCGGTTAGACTGGGAGTTTGACTCAACATAATTGAAACCGATCATCATCATCATCATTTCAGCCGAAAGACATCCACTGCTGGACATAGGCCTCCCCCAAGAAGGAGGGGTTTTGCTATAATCGCCACGCTTGTCAGGCGGGTTGGCGATCGCAGTACGGTTGTTACAAAGGCACATAGAACGCTGCTGCCCATTCTCTGGCAAGTCCCTTAGTCGCGTCTTACGACACCCACGGGAAGAAATGGGATGGTGCTATTCTTTACGTCCGACACCATACAGAACCGTACCATATTGAAACCGATGATAAATCATAAATATTCTACTGACCTATACAGTTCCTGGGCCCAGCACTAAACGGTATATAGGCATAAGGATGTCGGGTGGTACAGTTTTCTGGCAGAAACCTCTCGGGGATGAACTTCTCAGGGTCGGGGAAGATCTCTGGGTTCCGATGGATGTCAAACACGTTGAAATTGCACATCGTATTGTATGGGATTGTATATTCACCTGGAATTAAAATAAACCATACAGATTCCGAGAGTAGCGGTGGCTCAGTGGTGGCAGCCCCGTCTTACGAGCAGTAAGCCGTGGGTTCGAACCCAGGCAGGCGCATTACTTTGTGTAATTTACTTCATTAGCGCTACTCTCAAAAACGGTGAAGGAAAACATCGTGAGGAAAACGGCATGTCCTAGAACTAAAAATTCGAAGACATGGTGACATCTACCAACCCCACTGGGCCCGCGTGGTGGATTACAGCCCACTCCCTCTCACAGAGAGGAGGCATGTGTCCCAGCAGTGGGGACATTATAGGCTGATGATGATGATACAGATTCTTTAGTTAGGACTGCCTCTATCTTTTCTATCTCTATGGTCTAGTGGTTCCAAGCTCTGCTAAATCATAAAATCCTAGGTTCGAATTTCAAGTCGCGCAACTTGTTTTTTTTTTGTTTTTTGGGTTTCTCAGTGCCCGGCTGATGACAATAGTCTTGTCCCCTATAACATGGGACTTAGACATAACTTATAAAATGTAGGTGTAGGTAACTTATACTACTTTTCTGCCTAACCCAGGAAACAGGCGTGAAGCTATTCCAAAGGTATGTATGTTTGGCAAAAACGCGGCTGCTTGAACAGAAGCTGTGTAAAGAATATTGATATAATTACAGCTCTACCGACCTTTCGTTTACCAGCAATCACATCTCAAATCAAATGAATGGAACCGTCAGGACTAAAACTTAGATTGCATTACCATTATGTCAGAATTAAAAAAAAACAATTAAAAATTTAAAAAACTCCCTACATGGCATCCTTAGGCGTGATAGCATCGGGGTCCGCCTTGTTTTGTGCTTGTTTAAGCGGTCTACATAGCGGTCCCCCGATGCTACGACGCCTGATTTTCTCGAAACATTGGTAAGAACTCTCTCGATTAAAACACCTTTTAAACGAAACCAATTTTATTAAAATCAGTTCATCCGTTTAGGAGCTACGAAGCCACAGACAGAAACACAGATACACAAGCTAAAACATGTTTTGTCACTGTTTATATTTACCTGAACTATAACTCGTTTTTTTTTTAATCTAGTCGTTCTCTTAATTAAACTGGCTTTAACTGGTATTCAAAAATAGTGTAGACTTCCTTAAAATCTTCTCAAGGTCTCTTAAAGCAAAACCTTTTTGAGATCTTAAATTCAAAATTATATGTGAGAACTAGTTTTGAAAACGTAAATACCTATTGTCGCAATCACTAAATCAGTAAAAACTACTTTGGACTCCAAAAATCAGTCTATTTTAAAAATTCCTTTAAAAACTGGATGCTTTTATGCAATTTTTGACCATATATAAATTTGATTTAATAATACCTACACTGATTCTATATTTTTAATAGAGAGAACGTGTTTAGCATGTAATGATTTTGACTGACCAGTCAAAGTTATGACCACCGGTTTTTTACTGCAACATAATTTATATTAATTTGTAAATATTTTTTAAAGGTTATAACTTTGGATTTGACAGATTGTCCATTCTTGGGTATGCACAGCTTCGGGTCTGGTACAGCGAAAAGTGGCTATTATGCTATAAATATTATTATAGTAAAATATTAATTAGTTTTTAGAATGAGAAATGTTACAAACATAGTCTGTCAATGGCACTAACAACAAATATGGCTAATGGATTCAAACTAAATGAATAATAAAACGTCATTTTTTTTTTTAAAGAATGTCACAAAAATAAGGGTTTGTCTCTACCGATCCCGAGATCAGATTGAATTGGAAACTTATCCTGCCCATTTGTATCCACCGATATCGTGATCCGTTTCCAACAATCATACAACATACCGATTTGGACATCCTCCTTGAAATATCTCGAAATGAAATGCACGCTGGGGTACAAACGCAGTGACTCCTTGATACAGCACTCTAAGTACTTCATCTGGCTCAAGTCTTCAAGGGTAGGTGGCCTTTGACTGTCGCCGAAGATGCCTTTCATCTCTTCAGCTATGGAACCCTGAAATCAATGGGGAAGCCCGTTAAAAGCTAATTGTAGATGGCACGACTATAGCTGGTTCTCAATCTGACCAATGAGGTCGAGCTATTATGAAATATAAAATGATATTACCAGATTTTCAACCAATGACGATGCTTGGAACCAGCTATGGTAGCGCCATTAGTTCCACAGTTTTATCCCCATTAGTTTTATATCTATTTAGCTAAACTTAGCTCCCACGATCACTGGTATGATATATCGGCCATGCTGTGCGTGACCAATATAAACCCTGTAAGTCTCAGGATCGGAACATGAAAATCGTGGTTCTTGAAGGCATTTTGGTAAAAGGCAATAATGCGTACTATATGTGATTGTGACGAACTGTAGCCACTAGTCGAGTGCAACTAAGCAATAAGTTGGAACGAATTTATGGTGGTTGGATTTTCATGGGACTTTTTATCTGGTTTTTATAGATGTGGAGAAGTTAAAAAAAAATCGGCGATCGCGACTTTTTTTTGTTTGTAATACTTTTGAAATATTTTTTTCTTTATTAACTTAAAGTTAAAAAAAAAGAATTTATGTTGTGGTGCAATAGTGTGACCTGTGTGCATCAATTATACTGCAATTTGATCAGTTTTCTTGTTCATTCTGGTCCAGGAAATGAATATTGTTTTTTTTTTTTAAATTTCCTGTTTTCTTCAATTATTTCTAAATTACTGGATTTTTAGAATAAGATTTCTTTTGAAATTATATCGAACACAATGACCGAATTGGCATTTAATGGATACACATATTTCACGCTATTATGCTACCATATAATTCATTGAATTTCAAGTTATTCATTAACAGAAAAAAAATCACAAGGAAATGTAAAAAAATCGAGAGCGTTGATTTTTTTTTTCTTGTCTGTTCCTCTGCGAACTCAATAAAAAAAGTCCCATGAAAATCCGACCACTATAAACTTCGTTCCACCTTATGAGTATTTTTCGTCTAATTGCACTCGACTACCACCTATTTATCCGAGTATAACGTTATTATTTTTTGCGAATGTATAAAGTATATAAGCTACGGACTACGAAGTATGGCTTTAAACTACGCAACAGATTTTGATGCGGTTTTCATCAATAGACAGAATGATTCAAGATGAAGGTTTATATGTATAATTTTACCCCCGAAAAATACATTTCGCGAACGATTTTGCAGGCAGCAGCTAGTAATTCATAATCTATAATTCGTAATCATTTCATCATATTTCAAATGTATTATATATTTTAGTTGGTCAAATCAAAATCAAAATAATTATTTTACAATACGCCTACATGTGCACTTATAAAACGTCGACAAAAGGGTGCTCGGTTCGGGGTGCTCGTTTCCTATGGGGTAGAACAGGCAATGGACTCCATAATTTTAATTACTACAGTTTTGCCTTGAGCTAAAATAAAAAAAAAAAAAAAAATTTTTTGATATTATATAACTAGGTAAGTAAAGGTGATATTAGGTATTTAATATTTAAATAAAAGTCACCATAAATATAACTATCTGCATCAGAATCACATACCTCAGCACGATACATTAAATAAAATGCTCAAAATCGAAATAAAATAAAGGTCAAAATACCTGTATTTCCGGTTCGTTAGCAAGTCTCATGATCAAGAAACAAAGCGCTGTTGCAGTCGTGTCCTGACCCTAAAATAATCAAAAATTTTATGTGTCTCTTGTATGATAATTTGAGTTTCCCCAAATTATCATACTAGAGACACATTTGATCAAGGTTAGGAATCGTCGTTAGATTTTGACCTTCAGCTGTTTGGTTTACCTAATTATCTGTCAAACCATTTTCCCAACTATGTTGGGGTTAGCTTCCAGTATGACCAAATTGTGTTCTTTATGGTGTCGGACGTTAAGAATAGCACCATCCCATATCTTCCTGTGGGTGTCGTAAGAGGCGACTAAGGGACTTGCCAGAGAATGGGCAGCAGCGTTCTCTGTGCTTTTGGCAACAACCCTACTGCAATCGCCAACCCGTCTGCCAAGCGTGGCGATTATGGCAAAACCCCCCTTATGAGCGCAAAAAAGAAATGGCCCCTAGTACCCGGCAGCCCGTCTACCCTCGACTATGGTAGCGGTCGAGGTTACGGCGTGGTAAGGGGTGCAAAGAATCTCCGGAAGGGATCCGGCTGCCTATACCGACGACTTGACCTGGCAACATATAACACGCGAACACTCCGGACCGACGAGAAGATAACGGAACTCGAGGAGGAATTGAGCAGGTTGCGATGGAGTATTGTAGGATTATCTGAAGTCCGAAGAGAGGGGGAGGCACGATGATCCTGAAATCGGGCAACCTACTCTATTTCCGAGAGGGTGACCGGCAGTCCCAGGGTGGTGTTGGGTTTATCGTCCACAAGTCCCTTGTGAATAACGTGGTGAAGATCGAGAGTGTGTCGACCAGGGTGGCGTACCTGATACTCAGAATATCTTCAAGATATTCGCTGAAGGTCATACAGGTCTACGCCCCGACCTCGGCACACCCCGACGACGAAGTGGAGACCATGTATGAGGATATCTCCAAAGCCATGCATGGTTTCAAAACTCACTTTACCGTTGTCATGGGGGACTTCAACGCGAAACTGGGCAAGCGAGACGGAGATGAGCTGCAGGTGGGGCAAGGGTTGGGTTCGGATGTCGGAACCACCGGGGACACCAACTGGCTAGTTTTATGGAGAAGGAGGGCCTCTATATGATGAACTCCTTCTTCAGAAAGCATGAGCACAGGAAGTGGACCTAGCAGAGCCCCGATGGTGCAACTAAAAATGAGATTGACTGCATCATGTCAACCAAGAAGCAAATGTTCAATGATGTCTCTGTGATCAATTCGGTGAAAACTAGGAGCGATCACCGCATGGTAAGAGGCACATTGAACATCAATATTAAGCTAGAAAGGTCTCGATTGATGAAGTCTACGCTCCGACCAGCACAGATCCAGATCCAAAACCCCGAGAGCTTTCAGCTTGAACTCCAGAATCGTTTCGAGTGCCTAGGAAGCTCAATGGACGAATGCAACGATGGATTCGTGGAAACTGTCCATACGACAGGGTCTAAGTTCTTCAAGACGCGTCGTACACAGAAGAACAAAAAACTCTCTGATCATACTCTCAAGCTCATGAAGGAACGGCGTTAGATGATCCTGCAGTCTTCAGAAGACGCGTGGAAATACCGGCAGCTCAATAGACAGATCTCTAAATCCTTGAAGAGCGACCTCCGCCGCTTTAATACCGAGCGTATTAAAGACGCCATTGAGCGGAATAAAGGCTCAAAGGTATTTGCAAGAGATCTGGCTATTGGGCAGAGCCAGCTCACGAAACTGAAGACCGACGATGGCAGAATCGTATCCGCCAAACCGGAGCTACTGAGGGAGATCGAGAGATTCTATGGGCAGTTGTACACGTCAACCAGGGAACCCGTTGTTAATCTAGCGAATGACACAAGAGCTAGACTGACCCGACACTACACCGAAGACATCCCGGACATCAGCCTGTACGAGATTAGGATGGCTCTGAAACAGCTTTAAAACAACAAGGCACCGGGTGATGATGGAATTACGGCCGAACTTCTGAAGGTGGGTGGAAAACCGGTACTTAAGGCCCTTCAGAAGCTGTTTGATTCCGTCATACTCGAGGGGAAATCGCCACAGGCATGGTGCAGGGGTGTGGTGGTACTCTTCTTCAAAAAAGGCGACAACGCCCGGTTGAAGAACTATAGGCCCATCTCACTTCTGAGCCATATCTACAAGTTGTTTTCAAGAGTCATCACGAATCGTCTTGCGCGCAGGTTTGACGATTTTTAGCCTCCCGAACAAGCCGGATTCCGAAAAGGTTTTAGCACCGTAGACCACATACATACGCTGCGACAGGTTATGCAGAAGACCGAAGAGTACAACCTGCCTCTCTGTTTAGCGTTTGTGGACTACGAGAAAGCCTTCGATTCGATCGAGACTTGGGCTGTACTGCAGTCTCTCCAACGGTGCCAAATTTATTATCGGTACATCGAGGTGTTGAAGTGTTTGTACAAAAACGCCACCATGTCAGTCCGACTTCAGGACCAGACCTCGGAACTTATCCTTCTGCAGCGAGGTGTGAGACAGGGAGACGTCATATCTCCGAAACTGTTCATCACTGCACTGGAAGATGTCTTCAAGGTTCTGGACTGGAGAGGGCTAGGCATCAACATCAATGGCGAGTACATCTCTCACCTTCGATTTGCCGACGATATAGTGGTCATGGCTGAGACCATGGAGGACCTCAGTACAATGCTCGATGACCTCAGTAGAGCTTCCGAAAGAGTGGGTCTTAAAATGAACATGGACAAAACCAAGGTCATGTTGAATGCCCATGTAACACCCACTCCTATCAAGATCGGAGACTCTACTATCGAAGTGGTAGACGATTATGTCTACCTGGGACAAACGGTCCAGTTGGGTAGGTCTAACTTCGAGAAAGAGGTCAATCGTCGAATCCAACTCGGCTGGGCAGCGTTCGGGAAGCTGCGTGGTATCTTCTGGTCCAACTTACCGCAGTGTCTCAAGACGAAAGTCTATGACCAGTGTGTGTTGCCAGTGATTACTTACGGGACCGAAACGTGGCCGCTCACAATGGGCCTCATCAGAAGGCTCAAAGTCACCCAAAGGGCAATGGAGAGAGCTATGCTCAAAGTTTCCTTGCGTGATCAAATCAGAAATGAGGACATCCGCAAGAGAACCAAGGTTACCGACGTAGCCCGAAGAATTGCCAAACTTAAGTGGCAGTGGGCAGGGCACATTGCTCGCAGAACAGATGGCCGATGGGGCCGAAAAGTTCTGGAATGGCGACCGCGAACCGGGAGACGATGCGTTGGAAGGCCTCCCACTAGGTAGGACCGATGACCTGGTGAAGGTTACGGGGATCCGCTGGATGCGAGTCGCACGGGACCGGACAATGTGGCGACACTTGGGGGAGGCCTATGTCCAGCAGTGGACGTTTTTCGGCTGAAATGATGATGATGATGACTTACTTCGAACAAAAAAGTATCGACTTCTTCTGTGATTCCTTTTTCGTCAATCGTTCCTTTTTTCTCTTCATCTAGCAGCAAGTCGAGCATGGCTAGCTTAGGTTTCTTGCCATATACATCACATTCACCATCATCAATGTGTTCCGTACTTATATTGTGATCCTTCCTATATTCTCTTCTGTCATGAATTATTTGTGTGGTGAATTTCCTCAAAGTTTTTAACGCTTCTCTCTGAATCTTAGCTACATGACTGAATTGAAACAAAGCGTCTGTGTATAACCATACCCTTGTTACTCGATATACCACGGTCCACGCCAAGGTGTGTAATGGTTTAAAATATTTGCCAGCTAACGAGCTTACGTCGTCATGAGCCGTCGTCGGAGCTCCCAGTGCAGTTTCTAAAACGAAGAACATAAATTAGTTTTATCTCATATTAATGGGAAGAATCACATGTGACTAAAAAGTTATGAATATATAGTTGTTGGATGGAGATGACCAAGGAAACGATGGATGGATTGGGTGAGGAAAAAATTAAAGAAAAAGATAGCTTGATGCATGACACAGGAGAATGGAAAAAAATCTTGTTGCGCCGACCCCAAATAAAATAGGATCAGGCGGCCTACCATGACGTCTTAAAACCTAATTGTTTTACTCCTTTTCCAGTATGGGAAAGAGATGGCGCTAGATACTCTGTATAGCTCCGTCTTTTTCCCACACTGGAGTAAGAGTTAAACAATACTGCTTTAAAAGGTCATGGTAGGCCAGCTGGACAGGAAGATGATGATATTACACCCAATGACAATCGAAACAGTAAATCGCATTACGCGAAATAGCGACTTCTTAAAAATGTAGCACGATAGCAAATAAAATATCCACACGTTGCACTTTTCAATATACGACAATATATCCGCAAACCTTTTGCTTATTTAATCTTTCCCTTGCCCTTATCCCAATTTATTTGGGGTCGGCGCAGCCTTTTGCTTATTTATAACAACCAATTAACCATTAACAAACTAGTGGCCAAGTATAAAAGCAAGTCCTGGAGTGGAGACCGTGTTTCGGCAAGTGTCGCGGGAGACGACCCATACCTAGATGGACCTACAGCCCTAAAAAGGTGGCTGTGAAAGGCAGAGGGCTGCGTATTCAGGCACGACTTAGGAGAGGTCTTTGATAACTTTTAAAACAAACGAGGTGTATCTTACCACAAATAACGCCGAGAGTGGCCTTGCTCATTAGTGGGAATAGATCAGTCTCCTCCTTGTCAACCTCTTTCTCCACAGTTTTTATCAAAACCTGCGCGTGTTCGCAAAACGTGATGAAGAACCTCTTCAAGATTAGAAAGTGGAATGCAGGAGTCAACATTTTACGGCGATGTTGCCACTTTTCGCCTGAAAAGAGTTAAAAGTTCACTTGGATGCCTAGTTTAGGCGATTTTCACACGATAGCGCCCGTCAGCGCGGTAGAGCGGTGAAGCGGATCTCACGGTCGCATTGGCTTGCATTTGCTGGCATTTAGCACCACGCGGATGAGCGGCGCTAACCGCTTCTCGGCGCGGCGCACTACCCATCCGCTTTGTCCCCTCCGTTTACCCGACAAGAGGGATGTGTGTTAAAATCGCTTCAAATCAAATAATCGAAGAAATTGATATGTAAAACTTACCAGTACTGGTCAAAAGACCTTCGCGTAACCAAGGTAATAGAAATGTGTACGGGTAACTTTTATCGAGATACCGCGATGACGACAAGACAACCTGCAAATAAATATTTACTCTATAAAGCAGAAAAATAAATTATGTTTAAGTTTTATAATATATGTCGGAGTCGGAGTCATTATTACGGATACAAGACTGACTATGGATCGAAAGCGCGCCAAAGGTCAAGCGACCTACGAACCAGTCTACCCACACCTAAGCGCGCTTACTACAGAGTCGTGATGTTTCTGGCTCGCTGCGGGGAGGACAGTCTGAGTCTGACCACCGCGGAGTCGAGACGTCCCGAAACTGTAACCCGATTCATGGTGCCTAGTGTTATTGTGTTGGATTGTAATTTCAAGTAATTTGTTAGTTCGATAAAAGCAGTGTACAATGTGTGTGTGTTTTCATTGCACGAAACCCATGTTCTGCCCACATGGTGAAAGTCTAAACGGAATAAAATAATCAGACTGCGACATCAGAAGTGCGATCAAATCGTGCTAATGCAATCACACGCGAGAACAGTGACAATAACAATCAGTGACAGTTACTTTTTGAAATACAAAACGAATAATTGCACCCGCGATACGAACTAAAACTCAGCCAGTGAATAGCAAGCTAGTGTTTGCGGTTAGTGTTTTTGTTTAGTGTGTTAGCGGATTTTGATCCCGACAAAACATAACATATCATCACGCTTGTAATCTCCGAAGGGTTAGGCAGAGTGTACCTAATAGAATACCCACATTTCACCGCGTGCGATGCGCGCTAGTAATGCGTCATCTATCGCTGACTTTTGTGTAAAATCTGGTTCTTCTAACCTAACAGACAGATGTGTTGCTGGGGAGTTTGTTCCGCCACTTCTTCTTCCCAGCTAAAACACTTAGGAAGTGGCGAAGGGCGGGCGTTTTGGGGGACTGTCTTGTGTAATTTTTACGTTCAAAAAGTGCTGATTATCAGCCTAGTTTGAATGAATGACTTTTGATTTTTTCGTGTTGTGAGTGCAGTGGAAGGAATCCAGCTTATTTGGACGTTAAGCAAGGCGTTGAAGGGCTCCGCATCTACATAGTGTAACATAGTGTAACACAGTGTAACAGTGCTGTAACATAGTGTGCCGCGGCACACTGGTGTACTGTGGTCATTAGTTGATGTGCCTCGGAAAACGAAGGTGTTTTTCCATCTACGGTGTACCTCCAAAATGTACTACCGAATTTCTAGATGTACCTTGAACACAAATGTTTGCGAAACACTGAGAACCTATCCAGGTTTGACGTGGTACCAGTTTAAATAATTGTTCAAGGCCAGATTCGTGTGCGCCGTAACTTTTACGACTACCCTCATTAACCTGAGTAGTGACAAACCAAAGGAGAACCCCTAAAGATAATGCGCACTGACCATGACGGGGGCAAGAAAAACATCACAAGTGTTTATCGCTACCGCAAATCAAGTGCCATGCTTGCGGACCAGGGAGAAACCAGGACTAAACGAAGCGGATTGCCGCACGAAGAAGCCGCTGCCTGTGCCGGCTGCTACGGGCATCGAGCAAGCGACAGAGGGCCGCGAAGCCCTTGCTGTGCGTCAAGTGTCATGCCGGTTCACGTAGCCGTCCGGCGTACGTGCGTCGGTGACAGCATGCAATGGCAGTGTACAGCGGGCCTGCCGACGGCGGCGGGGCGCCAAACAAGCGGCGCGTCTATGTTTGCGTCGTACAAGCAACATCGCAGGCACGTTGCAACACAGGGGTGAGTTGTTACGGTTTACTAATTATTCTGATTCTGAATACTTGTTGGTGAAAGAAAGTTTTCCATCGAAATTTAATGGCAAACATATTAGTCACGTTGTTGCTAAGACTGGTATAGTTCAGACACAAGTATTCAGTACAGAACAGATTTTATGTTGTGTAGTGATAAACGATTACCCTATCGAAACTTTGTTGCAATGTTTGACTGACAATTATTTACAAAGTGACGTCATGTTAGGTGGCGAGATTTTAAATCGGGGTTTGTTGCAAACATGACGGCAAGGGAGTTTTCGTTAACGAAAATCTTTTGTGTACGTTCGGTGAGGCATAATAGTGGTAATAAGTTTCAATCGGTTTTTAACTGTTATGGCAACGAATGTAACTGGTAATGAGTAGCCAAGACTTAAGTGCTAAGTTCAGGCGTCTTTCACTGTCGTGTACAACGCAATGGTAGGTCTAAATGCGTACCCAATTTAGCTCGTGTTCTCCGATGGTCGGTAAACAGTCATTTCCGCGACTCTTATCGTTCGCCTTGGTGCTGAAAAGACTACTGACAAGCTTTTCGATTATAATTAGTTCCTGGGAAAGTCTCAGTATGTTTGAAAATTCGTAAATAGCTGCCTTACGTGCTAAGTAGCGAAGTCTCACTCCGGTAAAGTTCAAGCCGAATTACATCCGGTACCTAAGGTGTCGAGCCGGTAGTAGACGGTTTGTATAGACGTGACGGGTTAGCTTAGCTTATAATGACAAGTGTGCCGAGTTGACGAAACGATGGCGAAATTTAAAAGTTTTGCGATTGGTGATTTTGGGTTGTTAAAGATTAAAGGTCTGTTTAGAGTGATTGAGGTTTTAGACTGTTATCCTTAACACGGAAAGCTTTAAATTCTAAGCGTACCTACAGATACGCACGCGGTAGGCTAAGGAAGATGCCAGAGGTCACGTACCAGTCGAAGTGCTAGAGGGGGATCGCTACACATTGAGATCATTAAGTTCTAAGCGTACTTACAAGTATGCACATGATGGGTTAAGGAGAGTGCCCGAGGGCCAAGTACCGTTTGAAGTAAAATGATTTAGAGTTGAGAGATAGTTTGGAATCTTGGTTCGGATGGTCAGACCGTACCAGAAGCCATTTCGTAGCCGTAGTCCGTTAGAAGTCGGTGTCTGCTTATAGTAGTCCGTGGATGCGCGGTGCGCGGGTGGCTCTGGCGGAGGTCGAGGTTATTCCCACCCCGTTGAATCTAAAGTTTGGTCAGGAGTAACCGAGTGGAACAAATTTCTGTCGTGGAGTATTTGTTTGCAGGGTACCCATCACACGAGGACGTGTGCAAGCAGGATGGCCGTGTCGGAGTCGGAGTCATTATTACGGATACAAGACTGACTATGGATCGAAAGCGCGCCAAAGGTCAAGCGACCTACGAACCAGTCTACCCACACCTAAGCGCGCTTACTACAGAGTCGTGATGTTTCTGGCTCGCTGCGGGGAGGACAGTCTGAGTCTGACCACCGCGGAGTCGAGACGTCCCGAAACTGTAACCCGATTCATGGTGCCTAGTGTTATTGTGTTGGATTGTAATTTCAAGTAATTTGTTAGTTCGATAAAAGCAGTGTACAATGTGTGTGTGTTTTCATTGCACGAAACCCATGTTCTGCCCACATGGTGAAAGTCTAAACGGAATAAAATAATCAGACTGCGACATATACTTTATACCTAGGTACTAATTGTTCAAAGACATTTTAAGGGTTCCGTAGTCAACAAGGAACCCTTATAGTTTCGCCATGTCCGTCTGTCTGTCTGTCTGCGGTTTAGCTCAAAAACTATTAATACTAGAAAGTTGTAATTTGGCATGAGTACCTATACATGTTAATGACGCCTAAAATGGTAAAATAAAATTTTGAAAAAAACAATTTTTTAGGGTCCCCCCCAACATGTTAAGTGGGATATCGTTGGATAGGTCTTTCAAAAATATAAGGGGTTTGGACAGACCGTTTTTTGATTAAGTAAACCGTTCGTGACTTATCAAGCTTTAAAGTATCAATTTTCGTTTAGGGTCACTGTCCCCCCCCCCCCTTCTACAGACTAAATGGTTGTAGTTAGAAATACAAATGTTACGGCAATAGTACCTATATATAAAGAAGTTTAAACAAAAACTATCACACTTAAGCGGGTTTTACAAGTTTACGAGTATAGTAGTCGACCAATTGTGTTTGACTCGAAATTGCCTGATTTGTTGGAGCACTTGGCTATTATAAAAAACTACGGAACCCTACACTGCGCGTTGCCCGACACGCACTTGACCGGTTTTTTTAGTTAAAAGTCATACTAGATAACCTTAAATTAGGTGATTTAATGAAAGATTATCACTTAACAAGACCGTTTCAACCGAGGTTAACTCAAATAAAATTAATAAATTATCACAAAAACTGAATGTTTTTCAGTGCTGGACATAGCTCCTAATAAACATCGCATCAACATGTGGTTTCTTCATTTCTTGCATCATTGAAAACAAAAATGAAAGAGTTTCTATTTTTCCCTTTATTCATTTTAACTTCTTATTCAATTCATTACTAATAAAACTCTTAAAAAACATAAAAAAAAACTTTAAAAATATAAAAATGAACATGTTTCCGCCGGTGTCGGGAGCAGGGTCCAAGCTACCGGTGGTTAGGGCTGCAGAGGCAGGAACCTCCTTATAATGCGGGCCGTATCGAGGAGTAGTACTGCTTTCTGAATTTCTGAGGTTCTATTATATTATAATGCATTTTGGCCTTTTTGACATAACATACAAAATTATAAAAACCGGCCAAGTGCGAATCTTACTCGCACACAGGGTTCCATATCCCCAAACAATATTTTGAACTGTCATTCATTAGTTAGTAAACTTCCACTCAACCGCAAAACTAAATTGGTTTTTGATAGTATGTTAAAGAAAAACAAAGTTGCTGCTGCAGTTTGATGAAAAAGTCCCATATCTCAAAAACTAAACATCATATCTTATTGAAACCAATTTTCGTTGATAGTTTTTATTTCGTTCTACAATTCTAAATATTTTCAGAAATTTCCTCCTCTTACTTTAGAAATTAGAGGGGGGGGGGACACACATTTTACTACTTTGGAAGTAGCTCTAGCGCAAACTATTCAGTTGAGAAAAAAATGATATTAGAAACCTCTTTATGAAAATCTTAATGCGGTTCACATAATACATCTACTTACCAAGTTTCAACAGTATAGTTCGTATAGTTTCGGAAAAAAGTGGCTGTGACATACGTGCGGACAGACAAACAGACAGACATGACGAATCTATAAGGGTTCCGTTTTTTGCCATTCGGCTACGGAACCCTAAAAATTGACACAGTTAAATACAACCAAGTTGTTAGGAGTTGAGATAGAGCGAAATTTAAATTGGAAGGCACATAGAGACCCTGACTAAAAGAATAAGTAGTAGTGCATATGCCTTATACAGTTTGTCACGAAAGGTTAACCTAAATGCCTTATTAACTGCTTACTACGGGCTAACGGAATCTGTTCTTAGATAATTATGGGGTTAACTTTTGGGGTAGCTCAACTGACAGAGTAGCCGCATTTAAAGCACAAAAAAGATGTCTCAGAGCCATGTTCAAATTGAAAACCACCGAGATCTGCAAACCCTACTTCGTACGTTATAAAATATTGACGCTGACCTCCCTTTATGTTCTAGAAACAGTAATGTTTATTAGAAATAATAAAATCTTATTTTCGCGAATGGCAGATAAATTTCACAGAACCAGGCGTGATAAAAACCAGCTGTGTCTGCATAGGAGTAAGATGCACTTATGCAAAAAATTCTTTTCTGCATGGCTCCCATTATTTATAACAAGTTACCCAAAAGTTGGAGAGAGCTTAATAATGTTCAATTGAAGAAGCAACTAAATTTATTTCTAAACATACCATAATATTAATGAATTTCTGACAGAACCATCTACTGTAACAGATTTATTCATGATTTTATAATTTTTATTATTTTTGACATGTGTAGACATTTATTATTATTCACTAAATTCACAGACACTGATTACATAATGATTTTATTCTTATAATTTTGACATTTATTAATTCTGTATTGGATTGAAATGATAAACTTAATAACTCAATTTTATTATTCAAAACATTTGCTCGGATAGTATATGGCAAACATGTCTGAACCATTTTTTATTATTTTATGTTATGCTGCATGCACTTTTATTATTTTTTATCACACTTGCACGTAAACAGTATCTAAACATACAGGTTAACTTGGCTGTAATGCCCCATATAAAACCCTCGGGCTTTCTTTTTACCATGAAACCCTAGGGCAGTAAGTATTTTTTTTCAATTCGTAGCACAGCACATAGGTCATGCAAGTTCAAGCAAGGAGTTTACACGCAATTGAAAAATTGTCTTAAAATGTTATCTAAACAGGAATTTCATTGCAATGAAACTCGCTACATGTTACTTAAATACTCAACTAATGTTCTAATGGATAGTTTTTTGTATCAAAACGTCGAAATTATTTTAATATTACACCTATGTACCTACTATTATACCTACGTTAGTATTTGTCCTTAACGTTTCTAAACGAAACATTTGTATAATACACACATCAAAAGTGTCTAGGGATCAACATATATTTTTGCAATAACTTTTCTCCTGATTGATATTAATTAAAATTTTCTTTAAGGATTCATCAAATAAAGTGTTTTCGTTTGTCACAGTAACGATAAACCAAGTCACCTTTGCATTAATAAAGAAATTTGCCATTTTCTAATAAAGGGATTTTTGACATTTGAACCACTAACATTAAAGTTCGAAAAAAAGACTGAAATAACAGTTTTCTTTAAAATTTTATTGGGTAACTTAAACAATTAATAATCCGTGTTTCTACCGCGAACACTAACAACACAAGAACATCGGTTTGGCATACTCAAAATGAGTTCATCCAAATCACGCTGTGGAATGGCCGCCCATGTTCGTTGCAACAACAAAAAAAGGTCTTCTTGCGACTGGATACCCTCCATATTCGGCAGAGCTCTTCTCTGTAGCATATCCCATGCATGCTCAATCGGGTTCAAGTCTGGCGACTGAGCAGGCCAGGGCAGGACATTGATGTTAGCTGCGGCGAGAGTCTGTCTTACAACTCTTGCGGTGTGCGGTCGTGCATTATCATGCATTAACTGAAATAAGGGACCGATTTGCACTTGTAGAGGAACGATGACGTCTGATACAATCGTCTCAGCATAAATTTGAGCGTTGAGGTTGCCTCTGATCCAAATCAACTCAGTTCTTCCGCCGATCCAAATACCCGCCCATACCATGATGGTTCCACCACTATAAGGATGGACTTCCTGGCAGGATTTTAATCGCTGTTGGCGTCCAGGGGTTCTCCAGTGTCGTATACGTCTTGTATCCGGTCTCATACCAAAACGAGACTCATCAGAAAAGCACACGAAACGCCATTGTTCTTCTGCCCAATTTCTGTGTTCAAGAGCCCATTGATATCGAATCCTACGATTGTGCATTGCTATAGGTGGTACCCGTAGCGGTCTTCGGGAATGAAGGTTCACTTCATGCAAGCGGTTTCTGACTGTTTGGTCGCTAATTAAGTTCCCTGAAGAGTGATGAAGCCTCACGGCTAACATCATGGCGGTTATTGTTGGAGCTCTTCGAGTTAAGATTTGAATGTATCGGTCTTGTCTCCGTGTGGTGCAGCGATACCGTCCTCCATGGCGCTCAGCCACGGTACCAGTGCTTCGGTAACGTGTCCAAAGTCGACTGATAACACTTTGACTTGTATTCAGAGCTAAAGCCACAGTACGTTGCCGGGAACCAGCTTCTATCATTCCCACGGCTCTGAGCATTTCTTCCCTGCTTAAATGACGTCGCCGCTCCATAATAACGTTGGTTTTAATCAGTAGTAGGGAAACAGTAGCACTAATAATGTCTTCAATGCGTTGTATGTTTTTATAGGGAAAATATTGACAGCTGATTTTCATCTTTTACTCGAATTTGATTCACAGTTCCTGATTCAAATTATGAAATGCACCAAAAAGGATCCATATAAATTTATAAAATCATAAATTTATTACAAAGCCACATCTCAATCTCAAGAAATCCGCATAAAAATGCTTGATCCCTAGACACTTTTGATGTGTGTATCTAGATGTACCATATTAACGCTCGGATATCGTAAACTGATAGTGTAAAGCAAGTAGGAAAATTTACCCAGTATCCTTGAAGTCCTCGTCGGTCTCTATATAAAACTGGTGCAATGGGCAATTACAGTACTTTCACAAGTTATTATGCTTTGCCTTGTGCCCGGGACTGTAGCTTCGCGTATTTTTTTTGTTTTTTTTTTTTTACTTTCATAATTGCCTGTAATGGTCTAATTGAAATAAATGCTTTGAGTTTGAGTTTGAGTTTGGGTGCTTACCTCGATATCCTCAGGTCTGTTAACGTACACCGCTCGGTAATTAAAACCGCATAATTTCCATAAACTACCAAAGCGTTTGCGCCATTCTATTTGATATGCGAACATTTGAACTGAAACAGGAAAACTAAATTACTTTTACTAAATTATGTTTTTTGCATTCCATTTAACGATACCCGTCAACAAATGTTAACTAGCCAATTAAATTTGGCCTTGTGACACAGTGCTAATTTAAAATAAAACAATTAATGTCATAGCGAAAGTGAGGTCCAATACAGACCATTTCTGGTTTAATAGGTACAAAACGAACACCGAACTGTATTAACAGTACTAATACTGTAGTGAAAGAATAAAAACAATTGTAAGTTATACAAGTTGTTTTGCATCCTCATCAAATTCAAGGAGGTCACTATGCTAATGATTCTCGACCAGAATCAATAATAAAATGGGTAGGTTTTTTTTTTGTAATTTACTGAAATCGGTAAGTGTGAAACCACCCGTGTTTTAAACGCGGTCCGTCTGATCCTCGTCTTATAACCTCACTTACACACATACCTACAAAAAAAAGCATGTTAAGGGGGTTATTTTGAAATATATCATCATCTGCCTTGCCTTTTTCCCAAACTATCTTGGGGTCAGCTTCCAGTCTAACCGGATGCAGCTGAGTACCAGTATTTTACATGAAGCGACTGCCTATCTGACATCCACAACCCAGTTACTGGGTTGTGGATGTCAGATAGGCAGTCGCTTATCGAATATCGTACTGTAGAGCTAACATCTGTGTTCCATGATGAAGCCCCATGTCTGCAGAATGTCGAACGCTGGTATTAAGAATTCCAGCTTGGACATATTGGAATCTCCACGCTGGAATTGCATTCATGGAACACAGATGTTAGCTCTTCGATACACTGAAGCCGTGTTCAGCCTCTTCGGAAGTTATTGCACGGACATTTTCGTTAGTGAGATTAATTTTCGTACATGACATGACAGATTCAAAACAACGCTGTGACTAAACAAATGCATTAATCCTAATTCCTTCAATCGTTTTGATATTCTGAATTTAAACTAATTTGAATATTGAAAAATTAATGAATTGGGTTAAGCTCGTACCATCCATACTAAGCATTCTGAAGATGTTAGTGGATAAATTTGACTCGCCGATAGTTAATCACTTCGTGCATGTACTGGTGAGGCAGGAGTGATTTGCTGTGGCGAGTGATTTTGTATGTAGACATAATATTTTTTCATAGTTATACTAACATAGTTTTTTAAGCCTTTGTACACTAACCCATGGACCATTTTGTTGTCTGAGCAAATAAATATTATTATTATTATTATTAATCCATATTTCCATACTAATATTATAAATGCGAAAGTCACTCTGTCTGTTTGTTACTTTTGAAAAGTTACCTTTTGCACGACTAAACGGCTCATCGAATCTTATTGAAATTCGGCAAGAAGATAGATTTCAACCTGGGGAAGGACATAGGCTATATATCATCACGCTACGACCAATAGGAGCGGAGCAGCAATGAAAAATGTTACGAAAACGGGGAAAATGTGACGCAGACGAAGTTGCGCGGGACAGCTAGTTATTTATAAAAGCATTTTTTTGTATGGGAACCCCCTTAAATATTTATTTTATTCTGTTAAATATTTAGTATTTGTTGTATAGCAGCAACAGAAATACATAATCTGTATAAATTTCAACTGGGTAACTATCACGGTTCATGAGATACAGCCTGGTGACAGACGGACGGATGGAAGGACGAACGGACAGCGAAGTCTCAGTAATAGGGTCCTTTTGACGCTGTGGGTACGGAACCCTAAAAAAATGCAAGTATCAGCGCGACAAAATGTATGGAACAGTTGTTTTTTTTTATGTGGCTCAGAATGCGATGTATTGTGTAAAGGTCCCTGCTGCTGGACCACAAGCCTGGGCCTCAAGTCTGCTATTTTTATAAACATTGTCATTCCAACACGATCCCATTGTCATTTTGCTAAAAGTTCGTAATCTGCTAAATTCATAATGATCTGTCAAATTCTATGCCATTTCTTTCAATGGAGTGTCAGTGGTTGACCATTGTGAAGTCATAATGACGCCATTATAATTAGTAGATTACCAAACTTGTCAAAATCAACAATTATGAAAGCAATGATAGGCTATTCTGACACTATTCTAATAGCAGACTTGAGGCCCAGCTCTCTAAGCCCTCACTGCGGGTTGGTGAATGTCGCAAGACTTCGAAGTCTTTTTGGTTTTGGGAACGGTCTGATTAGCCATTAACTACGTGACCTTAACATACCCGTGCTTTAGTTCTCTTTTTTTAAGTTTAAAGTTGAATGAGGTTTGATTTATTATCTTGTTCTGAACAATTGCTATTTTTTTTTAATAATAATGATTGTTAGAGCAAACGGTATTGTGGGACCGGTCTGTAGGAAGCTTTATTATTTATTGAGGAAATACAATGCATAGATTTGTTCCCTTAACTACAAAGTTGTAGAAATCATACAGAACTGGCTTTTAACCGTGATTTTGCTTGCGTGAAGGTGGGATACGTATGGTCGCAGATCATGGTCTAGCCAAAAATCTAATCAAGGAGGTACGTAGTGCTTAATATTATGTTACCATGGCCTAAGATCTTGGTATACAACGAACTTCACCGAGCTGGTCAATGGATGAAACTTATTTTATATTAAATTTAATATGTCAATAAATATATTGCATATGGGTTATCTAAAAAAAAATTCAATCCAGGATATGACTAATTAATAATTTTAATTTTTTTGTTGGAAACATTTCACCGGTTTGGTGAAAAAACAAATTCCATACCAATCGAAAGTATAAAGCCCATAAAATATGCAAACTTTAGGTTGTCTTTTTTATTCATTAACCAGACCGGTGCAAGTTACTACGAGTAGTATCGATTTACCTGTTTATACCTGCCTACCTAAGAGTTGTGACGGGAAAAGAAAAGGCAACCTAACGTTTGCATATTATATTGCGTTTGCATCTATGGGCTTTATACTTTCGATTGGTATGGAATTTGTCTGTTAACCAAACCGGTGAAAGGTATCAAAAAAAATACTCACTGAAATTTTTTGGGCAACCCATTATGCAATATATTTATTGACATATTAAATTTAATATAAAATAAGTTTCATCTATTAACCAGCTCGGTGAAGGTCGTTGTATATCGGGATACTACCAAGAAGGGTAACTAATAAATATTGCTTATGAATTGACTGAGATAGATTTTTTTGTTAAATATTTAAAATTATTCGACGAATTCGTGGGATAATTTTAAACCCCACACACAGTAACAGGAACATGTGTCATTAGTACTACAGAGATGATTTACATACTATACCATACACACTTATATAATACTCATAATGCACGCAGCATTCTAATGAACCAAAGAGAATTTTACATAGATTTCTTTAATTTTCTTCGCAGGCGCTACTTTTATTATTTTTTAATACAGTTGCTCAAAAAGTGGCGTATTGCAGGGACGTATAGCGTTCGGGATGTGGGCACACACTCGACCTTTTTCTTTACCTTTTCCGAACTCGTGCGTTCTCTTTCCCAACTGTCAAAATAATGTCTATTAAAAAGAAAAAAACCAACCACGGAGTTTTTACAAAAAAAAAAATCATAGAAGTTTTTATGATTCATGTAAATATTTATAAAAAGGAGCTACTAATTTGTTTCAATATCAGATTTAATAATTTGATTCAATGAGTTAGGTTAGGTTTCATTTAATTTTCATTTCATATCAATAAAAAAAATCTACTGAAGACTTGGCTGTATAGTTCCCTTTGCCTACCCAGAATGGGTGAAGAAAACAAAAAAAAACTCTGCTTATATTCTTTTACGGTTGGCGCCATTTTCCAAAAATGTTCTTTATTAAATTGCTTAATTTTTTCGCAACTGTATTAAAAATAGTTGTGAACACGTGCGGAAACGTCATTGCAACTTGTTCCGACTGTCAACTCTCACCTTCGGCTGCGCCTCGGCTCGGGTAGACATTTGTCGGAACTCTTTGCAATGACAGGCTTTCCGCACTCGTAATAAAATATACTATTAATTTGTCATGAAGATATTCATTGACATACTAATACGCCTTGTCATTTAATATTTAAGACATATATTTCTAAAAAAAATACATTTAAATGTCATTACATAATATCATAATTAATAAAATATTCATTTGGTTATAAATTCATTCGTGATTTCAATAATTATTAAATAAAGAAAAAAAAATGCATAAATTAATATTAAAATAGTAATTATTTCAATATCTATAAATAAATAGATTGATTTCATAGATTAAAATAAAATTCTACTTCGTAGGCGCTATTACTACATATTTATAATCGGTATATTCATTACCAAACGCGCGAAAAGCTCGGCGTCTGAGGAACTCCGCCAGACTTTTTGAGAGCTATCTCACCGGGCGAAACCAACGAGTTCAAATATGCAGTCATGTTGGTACTGATCTCCGGTTTCCTTCAAAATTCTCCAGAGTAATATTTTGGGCCCAACCCTTTTTCTAATTTATATCAATGATCTCGTATCACCTAAATTATCTTCTAAAGGTGATGTGATATATTATGCTGATTACTTGGGATCGTAATAGGTAAACTATATTTGCCTAAAGTTTGAGGAGGTAAATAACTTGTAGATAATACATATGGCTGAAGATTTTTGGCGTTTAAAGCAGTGGCGTGCCTTTTTAGTTCTGTCGTTTACATATTTGCCGCCAATTTTGAATTAAGAATTTTTCAATATTCAAATTAGTTTAAATTCAGAATATCAAAACGATTGAAGGAATTAGGATTAATGCAATTGTTTAGTCACAGCGTTGTTTTGAATCTGTCATGTCATGTACGAAAATTAATCTCACTAACGAAAATGTCCGTGCAATAACTTCCGAAGAGGCTGAACACGGCTTCAGTGTATCGAAGAGCTAACATCCCATGTGTTCCCATGTGTTCCATGAATGCAGATAAGAGATTCCAGCGTGGAGATTCCAGTATGTCCAAGCTGGAATTCTTAATACCAGCGTTCGACATTCTGCAGACATGGGGCTTCATCATGAAACACAGATCTCTTCGAAACACTGAAGCCGTGTTCGGCCATATTGTTGTTGTTTACGACTCATCATCATACTTTTATTCAGTACATACAACTAAGTAATATCGAAAACAATGTTCACTCCCTACAGACCCAACTAACGAACTGTCAAAATCAAATGACTAATGACACTTACGCACTATACGAAATTCAGTTGGAATATCTTGCTAGCAAACTTGGCAATGTCCTTAAACAACTACGATCCTTAGAACCCAACAGAGCAAAAAGAGGTCTTGTAGACGGACTAGGTTCAATAATTAAAAGCCTAACCGGGAACCTAGATCACGACGATGCACTAAAATATAATCAGGCAATTGAAATCTTAGAACGTAACCAAAATAAATTAGTGACCGAATTCAATGATCATATTAGTTTAAGTAAGGAGTGGATGTCTAAACATAATAGCATAATTACACAGATAGCACAAAACCAGAATAAAATTAACATTACCTTAGAGACTATATTACAAAGTAATGTACTAAGTGAGAATAGTTTAATAAAATATGCTCATTTTGCCCAACTACTAGAAGTTATAAGCGATAATGTAGAGGATTTAACTCAGGAATTAATCAAGATAGAAAATAGTTTAGCTTTTGTTCGTGCGAGTAGTACCCATCACTCCATGATAGACATAGATATACTAGAGTCAATGGTAAGAAAACTTAGGACTACTTACGCCGAAGAGCAAGTTTTAGATCTAGAACTTAGAGATTATTATGATATTATAAAACCGGGTTCATATTATGTAGATAAGCAGATAGTATTCATATTTAAATTTCCAATCTTTTCTAAAAATAGTTACGATATCTATCGACTCTCTGTGGTACCTAATAAACATGCACAAGCTCTTATTCCACCCTTTCCTTTCCTTGCAACTAACGAGATGTCACATGTGTACATAGAGGCTGAATGCCCGAAGTTGAAAGACTGGTACCTCTGTGAGAAAGATATTACCCACCAGATTCGCACCAAAGTTGACTGCGTCCAGGAGTTAATAACCAACCAAGTTCTACAAGACTCCTGCAGGTTTACCAAAATCACCTTGATGAGAGAAGCCATGGAGAAGCTCGACGACCAACATTACGTTCTATCCTTTCCTCGAGAAACGAAGATACAACTAACCTGTAACCGGAAAGACTACACATCGCTTCAGGGTAGCTACCTTGCAACGATTCCTACTGGATGTTATTTGAAAACTGAAGAGTTCACCATTGCAAACGTTTACGACGAAATTAACGGCCAACCCTTAAAGTTAATGAAGATACCCTATGACGCTGAGAAACAGGCCACCATAGCTACCCACGTCAATCTGAACTCTATTGATCTCCAAGGACTACACAGCATCCAGGACCAACTTATGATCCAGAATCCTGTTCAACTTGAGAACGTGCACACCGACGCACTTTACCACACTACAATCCCATTCTATGGAATACTATTGAGTGCAAGCGTACTCGTCATAGTCGTAATGGCCCGGCGCTACCTGGGCAGATGTACGACCAATATGAAAAAGAAACAGCAACCACCAGCCGCAACCCTGGAAGGGAATGAAAGTCCTGGCGAACTTCCGGCAACATTTTCACTCAACGTGCTAAAATAGTCGCCGTTCTAAGGGGGGAGGAATTACATAGCGCTATTACTGTGAAGATCGCTGATGGTGCATCCGCGCCGATACTTATTATTGCTGATGCACCTATGACATCAATCGGTTTCGCAAACCGTTGTTAGCTCAATAAATTGTAAGAATGATTATTCTGCTGTCCTACTTCGACCTGGAATCATCATTCATAGGATTAATTTTGTAATATTATTCCGTAATTAAATTAATTTAAAATCATTTCGGTTTCTTTTCAATCCTCCGATCGCAGCAAACGTAATTCACATAACATCACGCCTATTATCCCCGAAGAGTTAGGGTTTTGGTTGTGACTTTACCTTTTATATCTAGCTAATGATAAAACGAAGTATCTGACTTTCAGTATCCGTCAACCGTCACTTACTATGAGCAACAATACTTTGGTGTGCTGCCAAGCTTTAAACTGAACCTACTTGCTAACTAATAGAACATTCTAACACCATGAAATACTTATAACAACTCTGCTTTGAAGAGCATATAAAATTACTCACTACTTTGGTCAGAAAGCTGATATAAGTGTTCAAAAATCTTCCGGAACAACAAAACTATGTTCAGACAACAAGAATATTAACGATTTTAACTTTAAAACCTCGGTTATTTCAACAACAACATTGTCTATATATTGTAAAGTAGTAGAGTGAGAGTTCTTAAGCAACATAAGGATTTAAACTATGGTTTAAATCCTTATGTTGCTTAAGAACTCTTAGACTATTGGGGTCATAGCCCTAATAGTCTAGGATCCCGCTCAAGGCCGATATTCACTTCTGTTTATCTGGTAAAATTTCTCCGAACATTGTTTTTACACACTAACGCAGATTTATGAAAACAGCTGCAGTTATTTCTGCGATAATACATAAAGGTATAAACCGTGTCACAAAAAGGTTTAAAAAAAATGCACTTACCAGGAGTAATAAATATATCGAATATATTTCCAAACAAAAACATTTCCTTCGGTCCTTTGATTTTATACATTAATCTGCCGCCATAGCTGTATCGAAAATACAGATGGAAGCTTAAAACTAAAATACAGAATAAAAAAAACAACTGAAGTGCTAAGAGCATCATGTAAGATGGTAGTGTCCTGACGGACGTGAAAATACTGATTGAAAATTAGCGATGGTATTAGATTTATCAGTACCGCTTAGGGCATGCTTACACGAGTTACTGCGTTCTTACGTAAACAATAACAGTAGTAAACTTTATGGGCGATATTGATAACACATGACCCCGTATTAAGCGATATACTTCAATGCCCACATGTTGGAATTGCATTGCTACTGTTTGGTATACGAAGTTAAAGAAATTTGTAAGCGAAACTCCACAGTTATCGTCAGTTATACCGAACAAAAAAATAATCTACATGTTTTTGTTCAAGTGGCCTACCATGACGTCTTAAAACATTATTGTTTTACACTTTTCCAGTGTGGGAAAGAGATGGCGCTAGACATCCTGTATAGCTCTGTCTCTTTCCCACACTGGAATTACAATAAAACAAGATTGCTTGGTATGCCAGCAGGTCAGTAGTGTTACTCGTATCTCTACTTCTCTACTAATATCATAAATGCGAAAGGTTGAGAGGATGGAAGGTAGTTTTTTAATCAATCAGATGGCTGTCAATCACGCCAGAACGGCTGAACGGATATGTATGAATTTTGTTGGAAAAATACATTAAAATTTGCACGCGAACGAAGTCGCGGACAGCAGCTCGTACTTAAAATATTGGTTTAGAAATTACAATTGATTTCTAAACCAATCTTTAGAATTAATTTAAGCGATATGGGGCAATTTTGAATGAACTAGGCAATTTATTTCAGTAGCAAATAGTATAATACGAACAATTTAAAGTCGAATTCGAATAACCAATATTGCCGAAACTTCGTAGCAGTTTAAAAAAAAAAATGTAAATTGAAAAATTAAATTCTAAAATTAAAATTCTTTCTTCCTTAAAAAACTTCCACCGGCAACTGATTTGTCGAGCATGATCTTCAATAAAATACCAGTGTGTGATCCGCTTTATGATGCAGTTAAAAGATACACGTTTTTGGAATTTCTCACCTCGTCGTGTCGCCACAAGTCTGCCTTTGTAGTCTGTGTTATTTTATTTCTGATTTGTCAGCGTTTCATGTCATTTGGTGTCAAGGCATTATTTGTTTGTAAATATAAAATTACAATTATCATCAATATAGGCGGTCTCATAAAGTCATAACATAACATAACATGACGCTAATGATCCCAAAAGGGTTATGCAGAGGTGTCCATAATACTATACCCATATTTCGTTATGTTTAAGTCCCATGTAATAAAGGGCGAGACTCCATGGATGCTACTGAGAAATTCCTGATGGAAAAACCCAATAACACCATAGGGCCATGGGGCCCGAGTGCCCATCTTGTGTTTCGGTATATCGCCAAGCGGTTGGTCGACGCTTCACGAGACCAGAGGGCTGGCAACTTTTTTGGTCAAAGAATCAGCATTGCCATCCAACGTGGCAATGCGGCCAGCCTTCTGGGCACTTTTCCTGTCGACAGCGATGTCGACGAATTTTTTGACGCCCTGAAATTTTGATACTTGTACATATTTTATTTTATATTTATTTGTAGTTTGTAAATAATAATGTGCATATGTAATATACCTGACGTTTTGAACCTGAAAAAAAATAACATTTTGCCTGACCCGGGAATCGAACCCTGGACGTCATGCTCAGCAGTCGTGCTTGTGACCAACGAGGCAGTCGACTCCAACTTAGACTGAAAAGCTGTAGCAGACGATGATAGCAAAAAAGATTTAATAAAACTTGAAACCAAATAGATGTTATGAATACATTTAGTGATTGTTGAACTTATCAAGTTTCCCAAATAAGGAAACGTTATCTTTTTAGATACTATTAAAAATAACAAGATTATCTTTTAACAATAAAAGCTTTAAAATTGACCTTGGGTGGAGCGTTATGTAAAGTTCTCATTAAATAAAACATCTGCGAAGAACAGTCTAGAAAACGAAAACGCTTCATTTTTGAGCGGGGAGCCTATTGCCATCAACCGGGCACAAATCCAGACTCCGCGGCTGCTACTGAGTAATTCATGATGGAAAAACCCAGTTTTTGCACGACCCGGGAATCGAACTTAGGACCTCAAGCTCAGCAGTCGCTCTTGCTACCACTTGACCAACGAGGCAGTCCAGTTATTCGCGGTGGCTTCAATAAAATTGTCATTCATGTTCTCAAAAAACATGCGACATCTAGTTTATTGCCCAATGATAAAATAAGATCCATTATTATAATTAGTTAATAATAACCGGCCTATATAATTGACCTAACATGAGTTCAAATGATATGGAATAGATGATATGCTTTGGAGTTTAATCGTGAAGGTTAGTAACTGCTTAGATAACAGATTTTAACAGTAACTTGTTTGTTTGTTTCTAATATTGACTCGTTGGGGCCGGAGGCTATGTTTACACATTAATGAGTCCAATGCAAACTGATGAATTTTGTTTAAACATTCATTTCAATGCAGAGCAGTGGTGGCCCAGTGGTGGCAGCCCCGACTTACGAGCAGTAAGCCGTCGGTTCGAACCCAGGCAGGCGCATTACTTTGTGTAATTTATTTCATCACCGCTGCTCTCAAAACGGTGAAGGAAAACATCGTGAGGAAACCGGCATGTCCTAAAACTAAAAATTTGCTGACATGTGACATCTACCAACCTGCACTGGGCCCGCGTGGTGGATTACAGCCCACTCTCTCTCATAGAGAGGAGGCCCGTGTCCAAGCAGTGGGAACATAATACACTAATGATGATGATTCATTCCAGGAGAAAGCAAAGCATATTGAAGTATTGATATAGCTATCATTGAAGAATCATCCTGAAGAAATGAACCTTCACCATTCTTCTTTCTGTCATCTTTAAGTTTAGTCCAATCGCCTTTAGCACCTTTTTAGTACCTTTTCTTTGCCAGACTCTGGTGTCCCTCTAACGGTCGTAGTACTGAATAAGTTTATTTGTCGAAATATACCTATCTAGGCAACATGCGGCGTACGATAGAAGGGGGGGGCTATTGTCTAAAACGGCGATGAGATTGTTTAGTTTACATGATATCTAACAAAACGTGAAGTCCTTCGTGAATATACAAATCGTGAAGTCCCTAGAAAATGATAGAGTGACGGATGACAGGGGAGAATAGGAGTAAAAACTTGTTGCGCCCAGGTCGATCTTTAAGGTTAAGCCGTGCTTGCCGAAGTTGGTCTGTGGATGGGTGACCATAATTACATATCGTGTTTCCTCCGTGCCTCGGAAAGCACGTTAAGCCGTTGGTCCCGGCTGTCATTTGTAGATCTTTGACAGTCGTTACGAGTAGTCAGAAGCTAAAAGTCTGACATCCAGTCTTACCAAGGGGTATCGTATTACCCAGTTACTGGGTTGTAGAGGTCAGATAGGCAGACGCTTCATGTAAAATACTGGTACACAGCTGCATCCGGTTAGACTGGAAGCCGACCCCACGATAGTTTGGGAAAAGGCTAGGCAGATGATGATGAGAGGGCTTCTTGAGCGATCTTGAGGCTTTGGTTACCATCTGACGGTTTTAAAGATATGCTTGCATTGCATATTTGGTCCGGCATAATTCGGCACAACCGGATGGCGAAATCGAATCGCAAATATATGTTCGGGAAAAATCCACTCGCCTTAGGTCTGTGCCGAGCCGACGCTAAAGGTGTAGACAGACGGACTGTATTTCAACTGCACTCCGTCTGAAACCTACAACAATCTGTTAAATTTCTTTAATAGATTTTTAACTTTGAGTTAGGTTCAAGGTTGTTTTGAGTTTGCATTTGAAATGCAATCCGTCTGTCTAGAGCGTAACATGATTTAGCGATGGTAGATGCCGAACGGTGTTGGCGCTCAGATCAGGCAGGCAGTCGCTCCATGTTAAATACTGGTATTCAGCTGCATCCGGTCAGACTGGGAGCCGACCCCAACATATTTTAACCAGGCTAGGCAAATCATGAGAAGCTGAACTGATGATGAACTGTTTACAGGACAATAAGGCAAGAAAGGCGGTGTCTGATGAGATGACAAGTAATATGGAAGAAGAAGGCATGCTGCACCGACCCCAAATAAATTGGGATTGAGATAAGGGGATGAGAATGATGATGATGATGATGATGAGAGCCTGAATGGAGTCTGCCGATCAGCATAATCCAAATGAAATCTGAATATTTGTAGTAATTGCTTCGATTCGGTTTTATAGTTCAATAAATACTGTTGAATACAAATGCTAATCAAATAAATGAAGCCGTTTCGTTGTCTAGACTGTTCTTCACGGATGTTTTTTATAATGAGAACTTTACTTAACGCTCCACCCAAGGTCATTTTTAAAGCTTTTATTGTTAAAAGATAATCTTGTTATTCTTAATAGTATTTAAAAAAATAAAATTTCCTTATTTGGGAAACTTGATAAGTTCAACAATCACTAAATGTTTTTATAACATCTGCATATTTAGTTTCAAGTTTTATTAAATCTTTTTTTTGCTATCATCGTCTGCCACAGCTTTTCAGTCTATGTTGGAGTCGACTGCCTCGTTGGTCGCAAGTGCGACTGCTGCGCATGACGTCCTGGGTTCGTTTCCCGTGTCGGGCAAAGTGTTTTTGGGTTTTTCGATCAGGAATTTCTCAGTAGTATCCACGGAGTCTCGCCCTCTATTACATGGGACTTAAACATAACCGGCGAAATGTGAGTGTACTATTATGTACACCTCTGCATAACTCTTCCGGGATTACACAGGCATCGATTATGTGTGGTGGTTGCAGCCGGCTTTCAGTTGAACCGAAAAGTTTAATACCAGTATTTTACAAGGTGCGACTAAGTATCTCTCCTGAACCCATTTACGGGGCATAATTAATACCCTATAGCAAGAATAGTTGTCACATTTTCCCATTAACTCCTAAGATTTTATTTTTGAAATATGCTCTAGTGAATTGCCTAAACTCAGTGTATTGCACCCACATTTTTAGCAGGCCAAAATGTTAGTTCAAAAGAATAAAACTACGAAATTACAAAAATAAAATTTATTTACAAAATCTACAATTTTCCTGACTCTATCATTTCTTTAATGCGATACTTCTGTATCTTGCCAGACGCTGTCTTCGGGAACTCGTGGATGACCTTCAACAACCTGGGGATCTTGAAGCGGGCGATGTGGCCCTCGCAGTGTCGTCTGACAGCATCTAAGGTCACAGAGACACCTTCCCGGACTCGCAACACTGCACACAACTCTTCACCTAATCTCTCATCGGGGACCCCTACCACCTGTTTCGAAAAAATAGTGGTTATATCAAATTCAGCATGAGCAGCTAAAGTTAACCTCAGTTCGGTGGTAATACCTTAAGGTAGCCTATCGTAATACGGTGTTTCGATAGAATGCAAGGCCATCTTATAATGGTTTTTCCACTGGCGGTTGGCCGTTCGTTGCAGGAATTGTCACTGATGGGATTACCTCATACTATAAGCGCGTGCCGTTCATTTATCGATTGAATCCATCGCATACGCTGCACACTTCCGCTGGGAGCTGGGACCCTCCCAGAGGCCGATGGGTCTCGGGGTCCTAAACCATCCGGCGGCCGGCGTCCTCCCCTACGAAGAGGAGGTGGCGTCGTGGGCGGTGAGAAATACTCGTTGCTATCGCTCGACGCAACTGCCACGCAACTTTGGCGAAGCGGAACCGAACGACGGGTTCGGAAGCGGAAGGCGTGCACGTCGAGAAGCAGCTCTTGTTTTTCCATTGTTGTATTGATGACAATTTTGGCAGACATCATTGTCGAAACTGTTTTTTTGCTTTTAAATGGTTTTCTCTGAGTTTTTCTAACATTGCAGTTGATATACAAGTATATTTAAACTATTTTAAAAAAACTGTTTTATAGATCTGTGGATTAAAGCCAAAATAAGAAATGCGATGATTTAACCAATGATTGACATACGGTGGTGCCCTCGTTCTCGTTACCTTCTTATATTATGCTATGACCGTTTTTTTACTGCCCACTGGACATGGAGAGAAGGCCTGAGTCCCAGCAGGGAAATCTTGCAGGCTGATTATTCTAATGCTTCTTTAATAGTGCACAGAATACATTTTCTTTCCAATTTTCATTGATTTATTGCAAATGGTCTCCGGATTAAATCACTACGTAACATGCGGACGAACGGACAGACAGACGGACCTCACGAAACTTTAAGAGTTCCGTTTTCATTTGGCTCTGGAACCCTCAAAACTATTTTGAAACCATAATCACTGCCCTCTGCGAGATATCACTATCTTATAAAATGATTGAATAGTTTTCTTACTTGACAATCCTCGATATCAGGATGTGTGATCAGCAAGTCTTCTATCTCTTTCGGAGCAATGTTCTCTCCCCCTCTAACGATGATATCCTTCAGTCTGCCCACGACGCGCCCGTACCCGTCTTCACTTATCGTGAACTTGTCCCTGCAATCAATTATGAATATTAATAAAACGTGACAGGCGAGACTGTCTCTGGTTTTTTTGGTAGTTAGACAGATTCAAAGAATCAAATTTCACTAATCAGAAAATCAAGATGTTTCAGGTGCTTTTGACCAACTTCAAAAAAATTAGGAGGCTATGTATCTAGGCCTGAGCCGATTCACGTACAACTTGAAAAGTGAGAACTCAGAAATCATTGTACATTTGAAATGTAGTTTCTTCTCGTCAGAAGAAAATCATATTTTGAAGAAAAATAATATACAATCAAGCATTGTCATAAAATTCACCCAAGTTTAGTATAGTGTATTCACGAACACGAATTCGAGGGTCGACGAGTAAACGAACCTTTTAGCGAATTACCTCATTAGTGAATATAATGTTGGTAAGTGCTAAAACAATGTTTTTAGGTCAAAACACCATTAATTTATATTGATTGACAGGGTATCCTTCTTTCTTCATCGTGTGGCCATCTTACCTGGTGTCAGAGTGTTTATGCGGCCCATGGGCCTCTGACTTGGCTTATCATGCCGTCGAGAAATATCTCTCAGGCATGCTGATTTGCTCACAATGTTTTCGTTTACCGAAGCAAGTGATAATTATACAACACACACTTGAAATTCGAAAAACAAAGGTCTTGGGTTCGAACTTGAGACCTGTGACTTGGCAGGGTATCCTTACACACTGTTTATGCTTCAACGTTATCTGGGAGAGTTGATATAACCGTTACTTTTTTTTGTATTAATACAAGCCCGCCACACTATTCCCAAACCATTAACTCCTGTAAGCCAGAACAGTGGCGACCACCAGAAAAGCGCCGAGACAGTTCTTGCAGTGTTAGATAGCCCATTTATGGAGGAAGACTATAGGCTATATATAGATCATCACGCTACGACCAAAAGGAGCAGAGCAGCAATGAAAGATGTTGCGAAAACGGGGAAAATGTGATGCAGACGAAGTTGTGCGGGACAACTAGTCAGAAAATAATAGCGGAGGAGTAGGAAAAAGGAAAATCGTTCTAGCAAACATTTTGCCAGGCTGTATCTCCAAAAGGGATTGAAGGAAACCTTTGGGATCGCAAGGGATTTCAAGAAACCTTACCCAGTCTTCAACCAGCCGTCTTCGCTAAGTGTCTGCCTGGTCTTCTCGGGGTCGTCCCAGTATCCGATCATGGTGTTATACCCGCGCACCACCAGCTCACCAGGGCTGCCGAACGGTACCATGTCACCGTTCTCATCTACCACCTGGGAAAATGGAGAAATATAAAAAAAATAATTAAACATAACATCATGTCTTTAATCCTCGAAGGGTTAGGCAGAGGCATCATATGATAGGTCCTATATTATACGGGTCGACCCTATTGCCATCAACCAGCCACAAAGCCATACTCCGTTGCTGATACAGAGAATTTCCTGTTAGGCAAACCCCATAACACTTTACCAGACCTGATCATCTAACTGGCCTTTTCCCAAACTATGTTGGGGTCGGTTTCCAGTCTAACTGGATGCAGCTGAGTACCAGTATTTTACATGAAGCGACTGCCTATCTGACCTCCACAATCCAGTAACTGGGTAATACGATACCCCTTGGTGAGACTAGATATCAGACTTTCGGCTTCTGACTACTCGTAACGGCTGTCAAAGATCTACAAATGACAGCCGGGACCAACAGCTTAACGTGCTTTCAGAGGCATGGAGGAAACTCGGTATGTAATTATGGTCACCCATCTACGGACCAAGCACGGCTTAACCTTAAAGATCGACCCGTGCGGCTATTATTTAGCTTCGAGCTCCTGATATACACGCTTATCTCTGCAATAAAAATCCATACATAGTGGAAAGGTAAATCTAAATCAACATGTGTAGAATTCGGTTTCAAATCTGAGCCAAATATATTATATGTTGCCTGTTTTCGTTGAGGAGCTTACAGACTAAAACAGCCGTCTCGCTAACGTTCGGCAGAACTTGTGCAACGTTTTCTGTCAGTTAGCTTCGCCGGCCACTGGCACGTCCGCAAGTTTGTCCTCGATATGTTGGCCGCTTGTCAGGAACAGTCGGCAGTGTGGTAGAACAGCTGACTGAAGGCAATACCGCACCCTGACCTGGTTAACTAGAGCATGCGGTTCATATTCTTCATATTTTTTTCTGCATTCATATCCTAAATACTCCAAAGTATTCATACTCGTAAGCAATACTCACTTTACTTAGCAAAGCCAAAAGCATCATCAGTCTAAAGCAGCCTACTGCAGGGCATAAGCCTCTTCAACAGCATGCCACTTTACTCGATTCTCGGCAACTCTCATCAAGTTTCCACAAGCCGCCCTGCAGAGATTCGTCGCTCCACCGAGCCTGAGGGCGTCACACCTTTCGCTTGTTGATTCGCGGACTTCACGGTCATCGGTATTTTGGCTTATATGGCCAGCCCATCTCCACTATATCACTATCACGAGTACCTTTCATGCATCCTGTTGATACATCTATCTACGCGTAATATGACCTAGACTTCTAGTATCGATAATAATTAAATTAGCGAAAGTAATCTTTTTACCAAAACCAGGTACAATGACTGTACCCACAAATCTTTCTGGTCCATCAGTCTAACATCATTCCTTCTGAAAACGTTGGAAAGACTAGTAGATCGACATCTCGATCGAAGCTACACCCTCAATAGCATGCCTGCAGAAAGGGCAGATCAACAGAGTCGGCTTTACACGCTGTAGTGCACAAAATAGAGTCGGCTATCACAAACAATATCACAAACAGTTGCGGCCTTCATAGACACATATATATATAGACACACACACACACAACAGCATCAACCACGCCCTTCATCAAAGTAGAACCAGTTGTGAGAAACTGGATCACTGAACTAATAAGTAAAAAGGCGGTCCAGATAGATATGAACGCTACTACAAGAGCCAATGTAGTAAGAGGATGTCCACAAGGGGGAGTCCTATCACCTCTTTTATGGAACATAGTAGTGAAAAGCCTTTTAGAAATGCTACACGAAAGAGGATACACTACTATTGGTTATGCAGATGACCTAACAATACTGATAAACAGGAACGCAGAGAATGTGTTATGTAAAGTAATGCGTTTTGCCCTTCAGATTGTAGAAGAATGGTGTGACGAACAACAGCTGCCAGTAAATCCAAAAAAAAAAAAACATAACTTATCCTTTTCACAAACAAAAAGAAGTTACCAGAATTACAGTTACTCAAATGATTCAATACCTTACTCTCTCTATCGACACAAGTCAAGTACTTGGGCGTCATACTTGATAACAAATTGAACAGGGCGAGTCACATCGATGCAAATATAAAGAAGACCTGTATAGTTTTAAAATAGGGTCTCAATCCAAAGATCACACTTTGGCTGACCACATCAGTTATGAGACTTTCTCTAACCTATGGATCAGTTGTATGGTGGCCCAGAACAGAACTGACCACAGTAAAAACGAAACTCCTGAGGCTGCAACGCCTAGCGAGCGTAGCAGCTACTGTATGTATGAAAACCACTCTATCAGCCGCTTTAGAGTATAACCTCATAAACTTGAGAACTCTAGATCTTAGCATACAGGAAAAGGCAAAGATCAAACGGACTATAGAAACTAAACGCAGAGATAACACACTCAAAAGTTCTCCAAGTGATTCTAAAGGAAATACCACTTCTGGATGCACCCATGGACATAATTCCATGTCACCACGTCTTCGATCGAAGATACGATATCCGACTCAAAGCAGCAGCTGAAGATTTCTCTGGCATCGATGAAGTTAGGATATACACAGACGGCTCCAAAACCATAAACGGTACTGGAGCTGGCGTCTCAAAAGACTTAAATATCAAAATATCAACCACTTTAGACAAACTAAACACAATTTTCGAAGCAGAATGCATAGGTATCACCAGAGCAGATCAAGCAGTTGCAGCCAGAGACGTCAGAGATCTTAACATCAAAGTCATCTCAGACAGTGCTTCAAGCACTACAAAACAATATTTAAACTTCTGCCCTCGTATTGGAATGTCATAATGCACTCCAACACATTGCGAACACAAACTAAGTAACTCTGCAATGGATAAAAGGGCACAGTAACTCACTGGGTATCGACATAGTAAATGAACTGGCTAAAAGGGGAGCGGAGACAACAGTATACGGTCCGAATGAACCACTGCTGCCCATACCCCAAGTCCATAAAACCATGGCTGCGTAAGATAACCAAGAAAACACACCAAATGGAATGGAGAAACAGGGTAACCTTCAAGCAAACAAAGAGTGCAGTTCCGGAAGCGTCAAATATACTTGCCCGCAGCATCACTAGAATGAAACGGGTCAAAATACGCAAGATTATAACCGGCCACTGTCCCCTAAACAAAGTCCTATTTACCATAGGTGTGACAGCCCTCTGTGCAGAGGATGCATGAGGCGGAAGAAACACCACAACACGTGCTCATGGAGTGCAGAAGCATGGCATCAACGGGCACGAACTCTTTAATCGCCGGCATCGCTCCCGGAAGTCTGCAGTAGCCTGAAAAGGCTGCCTGAAAACTTTCTGGGAGGATCTGGAATGGTTGGAAAAAAGAGAATTTCGGTTTAAAGAACTTTATTCCCATTAAGACAATCGTCACTTACATGAGAACATTAAATCTTATTAATAAAAAAATATAAAATCAGTGCGGGTAGAAGAAAAACAAAAGCAAAATACACTGTGATCATTGTCAACAAAATAAGAAGCGAATTCGCTGCATTCAATAAAGAGGCTAAGTGCGGAAACAGCCCAGCTAACCTAACTTAAATAAATTAGCTGCAACAAACTTGCAAAGCGAGATTGATCGGTTATTAGTATAATTATAACATTAAGTTAATATTCCAGTATGATTGCATTTTATACAAAAACGCTGCGACGGCGAGCAAAAAATCCATCAGGTTGGTATCTGAATAGAATAATAATAATTTCTAGATTATTTCTCAGGGTTATTTAACTGGATTCGTTGACCCGGCATTAGTATCATAACTACATTAATAGCAAATTGAGTATTTCTTTGTGCTAAGATAACTTAGAGTGACCTTCAAACAAATTATCTCTGGCAGAAAAATAATAACTAACCAAACCGTCTGTCTACACCTCGAGGTCATCATCTGCCTGGCCTTTACCCAACTATGTTAAGGTCAGCTTCCAGTCTAACCGGATGCAGCTAAATACCAGTATTTTAGATGGAGTGACTGTCTATCTGACCGGTTGTTTTTGACAGGTACTGAATGGCCAGAAATTCTGACAACCAGTCTTACCAAGTACCCTTGGTAAGACTGGTCAGAATTTCTGGCCATTCATTACCTGTCAAAGAACTACAAAAGACAGCCGGGACCTAGGTGCTTTATGAGGCATGGTGGAAACTCGGTATGTATTGGGCGGTCACCCATTCAAGGACCAACTTAGGCAAGCTTAACCGGGAGATCAACCCGAATGCTTGTTATTATTTAGCCATGAGCTCCTCACTCTACACTTCGAGGCGTTACCAAAAAATCCATGTTCATTCATGGATGATCCAGGTGGATTTTTATGAAAGTAAAATTAAGACGTGGGATATTTTTAAACTCATCATCATCTGCCTAGCGTTTTTCCCAAACTATCTTGGGGTTGGGTGCCAATCTAATCGGATGCAGCTGAGTTCCAGTACTTTACATGGTAACTGGTTAATACGATACCCCTTGGCCTTGGTGAGACTGGATGTGATGGGACATTTTTAACTGCTCTGTAGAAAAGGCTACGACAGTATTACCGTAATTTAGGTACCATTGTACATAGGCTCATTCCCAAAAATCAAGCCAAAAGCTCTAGGTAGCATTGAACACGGAGTAACATTAAATCTCCTAAGCGCCAAAGGAGAAAAAAGAAACAGACATATTAGCAAGATAATCTATTCAAATTCATGGCCTCATGGGTAAACACACAAAACACAGTGTCTACCATTGAAATTAAAATTCAAATAACCTGCATATTTTTGCATGAAATACATTTTCAGTTGTTAGGTTATGTATGAGTCAATGACACTTCCTTTGTATGTTAAATATGTATGCATTTGATGTTAATGGCGCTATTATAACATAAAACTTGTTGTAGGTACATATATTTACACACGGCTAGACAGACAATGAGAGAATGGAAACATGCGTCTGTTACGTTACAAGGAATACCATAAAGTCGTTACTCAATTTAAATATCTCGGTCATGTGGTCACGGATTCTCTCACGGGTGACCAGGATATAGATAGGGAGCGCAGAGCATTGGCAGTCCGATGCAATAAGCTTGCCCGCAGGTTTGCGCGGTGCGCTGACGAGGTAAAACTGACGCTCTTCAGAGACTACTGCCAGTCGTTTTACTCGTGCAGCTTGTGGATTAGGTATACGCAGAAGGTTTACAACGCTCTGCGCGTGCAGTATAATAATGCGCTGAGGCTGTTGTTGGGGCTGCCTCGGTTTTGCAGTGCATCGGGCATGTTCGCGGAAGCCCGAATAGATGACTTTCATGCCATCATTAGCAAACGTTTTGCATCGATGTTGCGGCGATTCAGAGGTAGCCCTAACAGTAGGTATTTTAGCTACACTGGCGGACAAGGTTGACGGACCTTTTATTAGACTCTGGGCTGGCAGACACACATATTCATGTAACCAATTAGGTATTTTTAAGTTGTTGTAATTTGTTATTTACTAACATAGGATAAGTTCATACTAACACTAAATGGATCCATTGGTATGAAATAAAAAGTTTGAATTTGAGTTTGTTACAGGAAGCGTGAGACCATGTTATACTGGAAATGTATGCGTGATGTGTACGGAGTTTGACGAAACCAGACTAATAAGAAATGACCACCTGCCACAGGTAGGATCTCCCCATAAATAAATAAATATATGATCAATCTAAAAACGTCTCCTTGTTATTTTTGGATACTTTTTCGTTTAAACCAAACTAGGCTTAGTTCTGAATATAATTTTCTGGTTTTTACAAGTAAGTTTCCAGAATTAACATGAAATTCATTTATATTCGACTTGTATAAATGAGTAGGTGTATAAACAATATCAATATTTTAACGTTGAATTTTTACCTTCTTGGGGTCAACCCTTCTGGAATTTCAATGAGTACCTACATTTTCACCTGGTATAGTATCTTAAAGTTAAGTAGGTAGTGATACCTTAGTCTCCACATGGTCCTGGATGTAGCCAACTGTCTCCGCCACCACGTCAGTACTGTCGCCAGGAATGCTCTGGAATACGCACGCTGTGGTCTCTGTCATGCCGTATAGACCCTGAAAGAACGCAGTATTGAAACATGTTATTTATGTTTCTACGAAATCTAAACTAATATTATAAAAAGAGAAAAGATTTGATTGTTTGTTTGCATTGAATAGGCTCCGAAACTACTGGTCCGATTTGAAAAATTCATTCAGTGTTATATAGCCTATTTATCGAGGAAGGCTGTAGGCTATATTTCATCACGCTACGACCAATAGGAGTGGGGCAGAAATGAAAAAGGTTGCGAAAACGGGAAAATGTGACGCAAACGAAGTTGCGCCTGAGAGCTAGTTAATATAATAAACATTACAGAATATAACATTACGCCTGTAACCTACGAAAGGTTTGGCAGAGGTTTGTACCTAATAGTACACACCGACATTTTTTTTTAAATCTTTTCTACCTTTTGTAGTAAGCAACGACTTATTGTCGGGCCTACGCTGTCTTCCCATAATTAAGTATTAACGCTGTAACATCCAAATATTGTAAAACCAAATGATTTTAAACGAATAACCATGACGTTTCTTGCCGGTTCTTCTCCATAGGAAACGACCAACCCGAACCGTGCACCTTTTGTCGACGTTTTATAGGTGCCCATGTAGGCCAATGTAAAGTAAAATATTTTGATTCTTTTTTTACCTTTCGCCAGTTATGTACAGTCCTATGTAACCTATTGTCATCGACTGGTTCCGGCCACAAATCCAGACTTCGTGCCTGCTACTGAGAAATTCCTGATGGAAAAACGGAATAACAATTTGCTCGATCCGGGGCCGCATGCCTAGCAGTCTGCGATCATAAGACGAACGCTGGATGTTGAAATAATTGTTTTTTTATTTCACACAAGGGTGTATTACCTACTACCTACTGTATCGAATTTCAACAGAAGTGAAATAAGTTGTCCATTTCATCAGATAATTTAATACATATTTGACTTTTTAATCATCACTATCACTGATATAATACTACGCCTTCTGATGGTAATGAAATTAAATTTTATGATATTATTTTTTGTAAATAATAGGTCAGTAAAAACACTTTTATACGTCATTTTTACAAACTAGATGAGGTCGTTGCTTCCTGACTAGTTTGAGAAGAAACAGCCGAAACAAACTCAGAGGTCCCAGATTCTTTTAAAGTCCATTGCAGACGTAGTCTTTGTTAGATCATGTGAGGACTAGCCGGTTCTGTCTTCTCTCATGTAGTAGTTACTTATAAACATCTACTCTTTAGTGTTATTGTGTTCATAAGTTCAACGTGTTAGCAATGTTTTAACATTTCAGCTTCTTTTTGAAAAAAAAAAGCCGGCCAAGTACGTGTCGGACTCGCGCACCGAGGGTTCCGCACAAAAATTATTAAAAGTCTTTTTATTATATGATGTAACTAAAAATTTACGGTTTTTGCAATTTTTCCTTTATCTGTGCTATACGACGTTGCTTCGTACCAAATTTCAAGATTCTGAGTTTACGGGAAGTACCCTGTAGGTTTTGATTCGCGAGTGTCGAAAATTTGCGGAAATTTGCGGCATAAACGGCTTTATCTTTTGATTGCGTTGGCTTAGAAGTTTGATTTTTGAGCTCTAAGGGACAATAGACCTGAGTATTTGATATAAATTCCAGCTTGAAACCTCCACGCATTCCTGAGAAAAAGGGTCTTGTCAGACAGACAGACGGACGGATAACAAAGTGATCCTGAGGGTTTCGTTTTTTCCTTTCGAGGTATGGAACTCTAAAACCGTGACGATACAACAGGAAAAAATGTTGTTTCGTACCCTAACAGCTTCCGTCTTAAGATACTTCTCCATATCTCTGATGAGTTGTGGACTGCAGGGAGCGCCGGCAGCCAGAGCTATCTTCAACTTGGACGGGACGTCGCCCATCGTCTTGATCTTCGCCAGCATATCCACAAACATCGTCGGTGTTCCAGTTATTACTGAGCATCTGGAAAACACATGAATTTGTTAATAAGTTAGGAAGTATGTTGAGCCCTGTGTCGTTTTTATGTTTTCAGTTTAACATGAGGGCACGCCTGTAATCCCCGAGGGGTTGGGCTGTGGTGTACCTATTAGATCAACCACATTTCACCAGTTATTTTTAAGTCCCATGTAATAGGGGCGAGCCTATTGCCATCAACTGGGCACAAATCCAGGCTCCGTGGCTTTCACTTTAAGTGGTTTAGTAATGCAGTAGAACTCGCTGTGAAGGAGCTCGTCTGGCAAAGTGCTACCACCAAATCTAGATTGGTTTGTTACCTATAATTTTTTGTATTTTTTTTTTCGATGGGTTTGCTCTTGTCTCTAAATCTAGGTCAGAGATGACACAGAAAAAATCGACGATGGAACGAGCTTACCCAGAAGAAGCCTGTTCACTCTAACTTTGAAGAGATTAGGTGTACAATACGAATAAACTATATTCTATTACTCTAGCTATGTCTTCCGCCAAGCAGCGTTTCTGTACTTGATTTGAAAGGGTGTGCCGGTGTTATTGAAGGTTAATTCTGATATGTTAACGCACCAGGTAATACTAGTGGTCTAGTTTGAAAGAGTAGTCTTGGTTGAAAAAAAATCGAAACTCCAGTTTGTGCCTACTTAAATAAACACCGCAATTTCATCCTTTCATGCACAAACAGGTATTTTATTTAAAACCATGATCATCATCTATCTCGCGTTTTTTCAATTATGTTGGGTTCGACTTCCAGTCTAACCAGATGTGGCTGACTACCAGTATTTAACCCGGAGCGACTATCTGACTGACCTCCATGACCCAGTTACTGGGGCATACTGTACCTTGGCAAGACTGGTCCCGAATACCATCCTATTGAAGCATAAACAGTTCTTTATGAGTAGTTAGTTCAAATAACTTACTTTTCAGCAAACAAAGTTTTGATGTTGTCATCCACGTTGTAGGTAGGGCCTGCTAATACCAATGAGCTGCCGTGTCTTATTCCACCCAGGAATGTTACTATTGAGCCAAGAGCGTGGAACAACGGCACCTGGAATAAAAGAGGAAACCGCATTGTTGATTTACCAGAAGATTGTTTGACCAAAAAATTGGCTAGCCATTTGGTCACGGGAAGAGTTAACCTCAGTCTTGGGGAAGCCCCAAATGACGAGGTGGCCACTCGGACCCTGTGGCCCAAACGGCTCCTACACATAACTACCAATGAGATTATTTGTTGTGTTTTAGCCGCTTGAAGTTTTCTACACCTGCAGCACCACCCCAGCACAGCTTACCGTACTTCGTGACTCAGTTTGAGAACATTAAAAACGGCAATGGCTCGTTTGAGTTGAATCAAGCTGATGGTACTTCATAGGATATAAAACGACGGTTGTTAGTCTTACCTTTATGCAAATGTTGTGATGTCCCTCGTCTAATGTGATCCTCTTGCCTACAAAGTATGTGTTATTTACGACGCCAAGATGAGAGTCTAGACCTGCTTTTGGGTCTCCTGTAACAGAAATAATATTGTGATATTATCTAATTTTTTTGTTACTGGCCAAGCTATATTTTCAAACGGAATAATAGCCGGTGAAACGTCCAAGGCAACAAAATACGCCTCATTGTTTGTACACTAAGCATTTTTTAACTCGAATTTTTCGACCCGTGCCACGGCGCACTTAAAGCTTATTATCTCGTAAACTATTGCAGCTACACCAAAACAAAAAATACGAGTGTATAGCTGAAATTATACAGAATCTAACTACGTTAGAACTAATTACGACAACTAGATATAAGTATTTCGAAAAAAATGTGAACTTGAGAATATGTATTGAATTTCAGTTTCTCCAATAAGAATGTGTAGTTTTTCCAATTAGAATGGTAGTTGTAAATTTCACCGATGAAGTCGGATAGCTACCACAAATTGGGATAAGGACAATCCCCAGTTCGCTAACTAGCATGTCAGCCTCACAGTGTTGAGAATGGTCAAAACCGTCAAACCAATTAAATAAATGTACATAAAACTTGACCATAGACTAAATTAAACAAGCAATGCAAAGTGGCAAAGTGTTATAGAGGTATTCTATTCTCAGCAGCCCAGGTCTGGTTTCGGGGTCGATGGGTAGTATGTTCATGGGACGAGAAGATCAAACAGCATTCGAAAACTAGGCAGACCAAGGTACTGTCATAGTCGGTACCTCTGGGACCTCACCAGTGGTGCCCGAAGTGAAGTGGATGATGCATCCCTCGCTCGACTTCACCTCACTGCCGTACTGGGAGATCTGGCTGCCTGTTCCACTTATAAGAGAGTCGTATGAAGTTGCTCCCCTGAAAATGGAGGACATGGATTATAATCATTTGCAAGATTTAATACAAATTAACGTCGACACGGTGACGGCACGGTTGGCGCAGTGGTTGAGCGATCGACTGCTGCGCTGCGAGTCGCAGGTTCTATTCCCGACCGGAAAAAAATATTTGTATGGCCTACAGGTAGTTGTTCCTGGTCTGGCTGTTTGTGATTTAAAATGGTTGTAAAGGCACGATACAGGAGAAATTCATATAGGGGGGCAAAGTTAAAAATAAAAAAAAAACTAAAGCTACAACCTTTTGTGCCATGCGAGAAGTCTTTGTGGCAACTAGAAATCCGAGTTGTCAAACAAAGAGTAAAATGTTCATTTTTTTTTATCTATTGAAAGTCAGGCCAGCTGGCCAAGCCGCCCATTACTTGAACGCGCCCCAGAAGGTGGTAGCCGTAAGGCTAGTCCGGGGGTACCGCACGATCTCCGGCAAGGCGGCGAGTCTCTTGGCTGGCTTGCCGCCATGGGATCTGGAGGCGATAGTCCTCGCGTGCCTGCACGAATGTCGCGCGAAGGCGACCCCGTGCAGGGCACGCCACAATAGTGGCGATAAGTCCCCTCTTTGAGGAGTGGCTGGAGAGGCGCCACGGCACCCTCACCTTCCGACTGACGCAGGTCCTCACTGGACACGGTTGTTTCCGGAGGTTCCTGCACCGAATCGGGCGGGAGGAAACGCCCGGGTGTTACCACTGCGAGGATCGGCCGGAGGACACTGTGGAGCACACCATGGAGCACTGCCCCGCTTGGGTTGAGCACCGCCGTGTCCTCGTAGCGGCGATTGGCGGCGGCAACCTCTCGCGTCCGGCCCTGGTTCAATCCATGGTCCGGAGCGAGAGGGAATGGGAAGCTGTCGCCTCCTACTGCGAAGCAGTCATCGAAGTAGGTGGCGGAACGTGAGAGAGAGAGAACCTCATGTCCCAGCCGCCGCGGGAGACGCCCCGGGCGTCGGGGGGCAACCAGTGGCCTCCGGTCACCGTAGGCGCGGGCCTGTGGGCGGTGAGTAATAGGCTAGCTCACCGTCCGTCTGTCTTATGACGACAGGCCGTGCCGACGGCGCATTCGTGTTCCACGCGCGCCTCAAGGAGATGTCAGCAAATCGGAAGGGGTCCGAGAGGGCCGATGCCTGCCAGGGCTGCGGGCTGTTCCAAAGAGATACCCTGCCCGAAGAGGCCCTGGAACACAAAGGGCCAAGAAGGAACATGGATTGGATTTAGTCAGTCAAGTCTGACACTCCCTTCCGCTCCGCCCAGAGCGGGAGAAGTCAATTGATGATATCCCATCCGAAAAAAAAGGCCACCTGGCCAACAGGAGAAAATACAGATAAAATTTCCATGGTAAATGTAGACAAGATCGAGAATCAGATGGATTTCACCAAAAATCTGAGAACTAAGAAAATAACTTCATGCTGTTAGCCAAAGCCCCGATGCAAGAGTAAATGCTGATCATAAGGCCAGGAAAAGTGCTATTGAGTTTTTTCATCGGGGATTTGTCATATTTGCCTGGTCAATGGCAATAGATTTGCCCCTTGAGTGTACCTACCCTATAGCCCCCAAGACAAAATACCTACGCCAGTTTCTCCTTTTCAGTAGTAATAATAGAGCTCAAAGTCGGAAACTCTTTAGATTTCCACGATCCTGGCTTGCTATTCTGTAGTTCTGGTATCATCTGTGACAGTGTGTTGTAATAGTCCCGTTTTGGCAGACGGTTGCCTATCAACAGGCTCTTCAGTCCGGTTTTCTTGATGCAGAAGCTTAGCTCACTCTTTTCGTATACTGGATTTATTAGGACCTGAAAAACCATATTAATAAAATGTGTATTCTGCTATAGGAGCTGGTTTTTTGTAATAAAATACGTAAGGTAATACAAATGCGAAAGTAAGAAAAAAGGCAAAAGTCGCCTATGTGTTATTGCAGACCGTAGTTTATCTCTGTTCAGCCGTTACGGCGTGATTGAGTAACAAACATCCATCCACTAAAACTTCCGTATTTTTTTTTTCTTATGTTGTCTTTTTACATAATTTAGTTTAATTGTTAATTTCATCATTTAGTTTTGTCCTTCGCGAGACTAATAAATGCTTTTTCTTTCTTTCTTTATTCATCATCATCATTTCAGCCCAAAAGACGTCCACTGCTGGACATTAGCCTCCCCCAAGTGTCGTCACATAGACATTTTGAGGGGTTTTGCCATAATCGCCACGCTTGGCAGGCGGGTTGGCGATCGCAGTACGGTTGTTACAAAAGCACAGAGAACGCTGCTGCCCATTCTCTGACTTTCTTTATTATTCTCAGATTACTTTGAAAAACAAGATTTGGTAGCCTATCTAGTGTCCAACTGAAGCCTCTCCTTATTTCTTTCAAACCTCTCTATCCTCTGCTTAAGGCGGTGTGTCGATCTCACCTTGTTTTCAAGGCAAAACATGGCCGAAGGAGATGAGTTGGTAATTCATTTTACAAACACTTACAGAGATAAGGCCGGCTCTAGCAGCGGCTACCACAGCCACCATCCACGCTGCACTGTTGTGTGACCATATGCCCACGGTGTCGCCCTTCTGCAGACCTTGGGCGCGGAGGGCACAGCCTAAAGAGTCCGCCTGGAAGGAACGCAAGGACATCATTAGATATAACTATCAATAACACTTGCAATGGGATATTTACCATGTTTATTATTTGTTTCGTGTTCCCGATATTTTGGCGCTGTTACAAACGCCATGATCGCGATAACTTCAGTTTATCCGTGGTCATGGTTATTAATAGTGTTAGTGACCATGTCAGTTTAAAAACTTATATCATTAGATATTTTAGAAGAAAACAGTTTGTACATCCGCTGAGCAGCACCTTAATTGTGTAATACAATTTCGTATCACAATCTTACTAGATTTTGAAGGAGATTATTCCAACAGTTTGTATTTGCTCGACACTGTAAATAATTAATAACTACAAAAAAGAATATTGTTGAGCTGTCAAAATTAATAGGATTGCTATTGTACGCACGCAATCATCTCGCAGATTTAGGTATTATTAAATGAATTTGTCATTCAGATGTTTGTTTATAAAAATTACCGCGTTTAAGTTAAATTATTCAACAGTTTTGTCATACAGTTAAATACTTGTTTATTGCTAAAATATTGACAGTGCCTATAAATTTAAGAATTAATTCATCCATATTAGGTACATATTTAGCTGCTCAAAGTTTAAAATAATGATATGATAAGGGAACCAATCATGATACCTCCACCAAGTCGTCATTAAGAACCGTAGATTTAAAAGTTAGGTTTTGAAGCAGGCATGTATGGAGCTCCATAACCGAAACTACCGGATAACTGAAATAAAAATATATCCGTAAACGTATCCGCTTCACAAGTTTCGGATAGTTTCGTATAAGGGCGGAATCTAAATCTAAATAAAACGACAGGTGTCGACAGGTTTTTGTTTCACGTAATTAATAAAACATCTAAATAATTACCTATTATTACAAACAATTTGTGTTTATAATATTAAAATATAAACACAAATTGTTAAAGTTGTTGTTGTTGTCTTGTTGTTAATTGTCAAGTTGTTGTGTTAAAGTAAACTTTAATCTAATATCCGTTACCGAAATTAACGGATAATCCGAAATAATTACATATCCGTAATCGTATCCGAAAATGATATAATTTTATTCATTACAAAATATAATGTCATTGAATTACAGTAAAAATAAAAATGTCAACCTGGTCAAAATAAGTTTTATTCGCTTCTTCAATATCACAGCCGTTGTAGGAAATGTTAATGTTTGGGTTAATAATAAAATGATTTGTTGTAAATCGAGAATAATGACAAACAGACATAAGAATAATGTACTACTTATGTAAATACACTTTTTGAACATCAGACGTCACTAATTAATTCCTACATGTTTTTATTACAAGCTTTTATTTAACTTGCCTTGTTATTAGAGTGTCAAAAAGATTTAAAATAATTTTATACACACAAGGTGTTGTTTTGCATCCTCGTCAAAATTCAGGAGGTTGTCACAAAAGACATAAATAATCAATTTAAATTACGGTACCTAGTTAATTATTAATAAACGCTGTTTTATTTTGTTATTTAAATTCGTCAATATTTCAGAACAAGTCCCGTAGCGTGGTTTCATCATTTCAGCCGAAAGACGTCCACTGCTGGACATAGGTCTCCCCCAAGTGCCGCCACATTGACATAACATGGGGGGTTTTGCCATAATCGCCACGCTTGGCAGGCGGGTTGGCGATCGCAGTACAGTTGTTACAAAAGCACAGAGAACGCTGCTGCCCATTCCCTGGCAAGTCCCTTAGTCGCCTCTTACGACACCCACGGGAAGATATGGGATGGTGCTATTCTTTACGTCCGACACCATGCAGTACGGCGGGATAGCGTGGTTTAGGGAATAAGAAATAATCGATTAAACGTTTAAGGCTGTTTGTATGTGATCTTTGGTTAGTACAAATATTGATTAAAAAAAACCGGTCAAGTGCGTGTCGGGCCACGCGCAGTGTAGGGTTCCGTAGTTTTTATAATAGCCAAGTCCGGTTCGTATTCGCTGACTGATAGTTTCGTACGAGTACCATGCTCTAACTAAAAGCCAAACATGACTACCTACCTAATTTGACTTCCTATACAAACAACAATAACAACTGTTTTTTTTTATAAAACTTATTTAGGAATGAAACAGCGTGATACACCTGACGCTTAGCGCCATCTATCGACATTTCTATGGAGTTATTCTAAATTTTCGAGTCAAATACAATTGGTCGACTTATACTCGTAAACTTGTAAAGCTCACTTAAGTGTGATAGTTTTCCTTTAAACTTCGTTAAAGGTACTACTGCCGTGACATTTGTATTTCTAACTGCAACCGTTTAGTCTGTAGAGGGCCCCCACCTCTACAGACTAAACGGTTGACACTTGATCCTAACGAAAATTGGTACTTGAAAGCTTGATAAGTCACGAACGGTTTACTTAATCAAAAAACGGTTTTCACAAACCCGTAATATTTTTGAAAGACCTATCCAACGATATCCCACACTACAGGAAGGACGCAAAAACAATTATTATTCCCACTTTACATGTAGGGGAGTACCCTAAATAATAGATTTTATCAAAATTTTATTTTACCACTTTTTTGGCGTCATTAACGTGTATAGTCATGCCAAATTACAACTTTCTAGTACCAATAGTTTTTGAGCTAAACCGCGGACAGACAGACAGACAACATGGCGAAACTATAAGGGTTCCTTGTTGACTACGGTACCTTAAAAACAACTGAATTAAAAACTAAGCGGGGTGCATTGATCATTAATGAAACAATGAAGTTTTAACTCAGTAAATTTTACCTGTTTCAGCAACTCTGCATAAGTGATGGTAATGTTTTCATGAGGAGATCTGATAGCGACCCTGTCTGGGAACTTGTCCACTGTCTGGGCGATGACGTCTCCGAGTGTGTCGAGTACCAAGGGTTCGGATCCCGGGTTGTGCAAGTAGCTTTGTCCAGCTGCCGCCTGAAGTTGACGACTCCATCTGAAAGCATTTTATGACCATGTAAAAAAATATTAGAGCTTCCAATCTCTCAGCCTAGGATTCCGGTATTTGCGGGATCCCGCATATAGAAAATATTAATATTTATGCAAATAAAACAATAAATTAATCAACATAACTCCACATTTTTTAAGTTTTACTATTAGTATGAGATCAATCCAATCATTTATTTATCACAGAAAACATAAACAAATACCGAAAATACAAAAAATCCACTACAAAATATTTAACTACTAAATTAAAATATAAACCAATAACATTTTCAACTGAATGCTGACTTATTAATTATTTAGTTTGGTAATTTTGTCAGCATTCGATTGAAAATGTTTGCGAAGGAAACATAACAAAATAATCTAAAGCGTCATCTGCCAAACTAGTTTATTTTATAGGCAAAATAGCCAGCACGCGTCGCATGACCGCCGTAGAAACGGGCTATGTCGACGGAAGAACCTACAAACTGACACATGTTATTGTCTATCTGTCATTATGTCGTTTCTTCCGTAGACAAAACTCGTTTCTGCAGTAGTCATGCTACGCGTACAGCAGCAGAAAAGCCGTGAGTCACACAGTATTTCTTGTTTAGTTTTAAGTTTTATTTTGTATAATTATGTATTTTTTTATATTGTGTGTATCTGTGGCAATTGTGCCAATAAAAGTTTTTTCTTTCTTTCAAAAGGCTCTTTTGGCTTCCACAGTAGTCGGCTGTAATGTTTGATGTTTCCCCCTTGACCCCCCAGATTAATAGAGTGATTTCTTTTTTATGATGGATTTAAGAGGGGAACACTCAAATACTCCGAAATATTTTATTCCGAATTTCAATGATCCGAGTGCCAAAAGTCCGAATTTCATAATACCTAAGAATTATAATGTCTAGTAAGTATTAAAAATCACGAAATTTATTTTACCGAAAGTCGTAAATGCGATTTGTTAGTTTTCCGATTTTCATACGTTCGAAGAATCAAATGCACGAAGGGTTTTCGGTCCGAAAAACGACATTCTGATTTTCAATACTTCGAATTAAGTAAAAGTCAACATGTTGTGCTACAAAATTTAGTGACAGAAACGAATCGTTGCAAAACCGACTTCACGCAGTCTTGTCTGCCCTACCCCTAGAGTGTAATTTAAGCCCGCGTAGGCGCGGAGGGGTGGAGCGGCCCGCGAGCTGAGGAGCAGGTGGTTTGAAGGCCCACCGCCGCAGCAGAGGCTGGCCGGCCGAGCCGGCCAGCCTCTGCTGGGAATGTTAAATATGTTTACGTGTTTAAAAAAAGGAGTATGTTTACCTCGGGCAAACTATGCAGTTAGGTAAAAACAACTTTGAGAAAGAAGCCAACAGAAGAATACAGCTGGGTTGGGCAGCGTATGGAAAACTGCGTCGAGTCTTCACATTGCCAATTCCACAGAGTCTAAAGACGAAAGTCTATAATGAGTGCGTCCTACCCGTCATGTCGTACGGTGCCGAAACGTGGACACTCACGGTTGGGTTGGTCCACAAATTTAAAGTCGCTCAACGTGCTATGGAAAGAGCTATGCTCGGGGTTTCTCGGAAAGCTCGAGTTGGTAACGAGGTGATTCGACAGAGAACCAAGGTTATCGACATAGCCCACCGCATTAGCACGCTGAAGTGGCAATGGGCCGGCCATATAACCCGAAGAACCGATAACCGTTGGGGTAGACGAGTTCTTGAGTGGAGACCACGGATCGGTAAACGTAGCGTAGGACGTCCTCAGACTCGGTGGAGCGATGATCTGCACAAGGCAGCTGGCAAGAGCTGGATGAGAGTGGCCGAGGATCGTGCTCAGTGGCGTGTCATGGGAGAGGCTTATGTCCAGCAGTGGACGAATACAGGCTGATGATGAAGACCCATTTAAGAGCGTTTATACCCTACGGCATTTCATACAAACTTTCAAGTCGTTATTTTCCGAAATGACTAAACAAATTTTAATGAAATTTCCTACGCCTAAGCAGTATACATAGGTCTAAAAAGTTACTTAAAAACATTTTCAAAATGTCTTTTAAAAATGAAGATAATTGGAAATTTCTGTTTCTATAGATAATTAAAAATCGGTCTAATTTAGCTGTAACATTATTTTTCGAAAATGTTTTTTAGTAACTTTTTAGACCTATGTATACTGCTTATGCGTAGGAAGTTTAATTAAAATCCGTTCATCCATTTCGGAAAATAACGACTTGAAAGTTTGTATGAAATGCCGTAGGGTATAAACGCTCTTAAGTGCGTTAGCTCGAGATGGTTACGGGCAGAGTACCTACATTACCACCCACATTCTAAGAACCAAACCAAATACATTTTACAAGGTTTTATTGAACTTGCCATGTATGTATGTAGGAATGTATATTTGTTCGGTTGGAATCTTGGAAGCTAAATTAGAACCACTTCCCGATATCCGAATGAGCTGAAATTTTTCACATACCTTAGGTTCTAAGCACAATACATTTTTATGACTGACGTAACTTAATCATGTAGCTAGGATCGTCTCCTCACGAGGGAACTCCTCAACAGTTAATAGCGTGGACACGAATCTTTCCATACGAGTTCATATTTGATGAATAATCAAGATTTGTACCATGAACTCATCCTACAGCCAGGATCAACTCCTCACTAAGGAACTCTTCAACGGTTCTTCAGCCGTTGAAATATGATAATGCATAATTTAGTTTTAACGATAAGAAATACATTCGGCAAATATTATATATCTTACACAAATATAGAAAACCGATAAAAAATTATACGAATGTAGTTAAGATAGTTTTATAATAATGGGTGTTATCTGGTTTAATCTGATTAGGCCGTAAATATATTGATTTAAGTATATTTGTTACTGTATTTCTTATAGACTGATAGCTGTTCCTGTTGCTAACGATTTCGTATGATTGTATGGTCCCAGGCTTTATTTCTGCTCCTTAAAATGTCCATACTTTCATTTATACCTTCTAAAATTAAGCGATTCCTTCCGCATTTATAATATTACACTAGCTGTCCCGCGCAACTTCGTCTGCGTCACTATTTCCTCGTTTTCGCAAAATTTTTTTCATTGCTGCTCTGCTCCTATTGGTCGTAGCGTGATAATATACAGCCTTTAGCCTTCTTCGATAAATGGGCTATCTAACACTGAAATAATTTTTCAAATCGGATCAGTAGTTCTTGAGATTAGTGCGTTCAAGCAAATAACGAACTTTAGGGGTATGAGGAACAGGGTGTAAAGTTCCTCGATACTCCTAAGAAAAGGGTGGATCCTCCGGCCAGACAGGTGTTATGTCTGGCGGGTACTGCCCGACAGTAGTAGTCGGGTTTTTCTATACACTCTTAAGTCGATGTAAACTTTGCATGTGAGATGTAGGTAATTGATGTTAGTTCTTCCGTCGTGTCATAGATGGCGCTGTAGTACTTTTTGTAGTAAGTTGCTTTTTGTTGGTCGCTACAGAACAAACACTTCAGCTTTATAATATTGGTATTTTTATTGGTTTTTTTATTGTCTTGTTCTACCTTTTGTAGTAAGCAACGACTTATTGTCGGGCCTACGCTGTCCTCCCACAGTTATGTACTAACGCTGTAACACTCAAATATTGTAAAACCAAATGATTTTAAAAGAGTAACCATGGAGTTTCTTGCCGGTTCTTCTCCATAGGAAACGACCAACTCGAACCGTGCATCCTTTGTCGACGTTTTATAAGTGCCCATATAGGCCTATGTAAAATAAAATATTTTGATTTTGGTATAGACAAGGGTTATGTGTATGATTACTATATCTAATAGTGCGGTAATTAAATTATCTGTAAACAGGGCAAAAGGAACATCGACGCAGAAACGATTATCACAGTCATATTCAGTACATTATTCTCAAATCATCTCATTTCTTTTGGGTTGGAACGGGCATTATTTACCAATAATGTGACTATGTGTCACATTATTGGTAAATAAAAATAATATAGTGTTTAACCGCGTATGATTTCCGTTCAAAGCCCGTTATAACCGAGTACGATACCCGTTATCGTACCGTGTTGTCGTGTTTTTTCCTTTACATTAGAACGTTCCGTCACTGTCACGTCCCATGTACGGTCAACAATTGTCAACGAGAATATTCCTGCTTCCTTCCTCATCCACCGTTGAAAAGAGAAGATACCCTGACCAGAGGGGTGTTGTGACGATGCGAATTTAAGTCCTCAATTTGCGTCATAGATGGCGTTATCGCTCTTTTTGTTTTATGTCCGCTACCGTTGAAAACAAATACCGCTTATAAGATCTACATTAATCTTTATACTAATGTTTTCTTCACATACGCCAATGATTACTATGTAGGTATATACAGGGTGTTTGGTGCATCGTGTGCCAAATTGAAATGGTCGACTGGGGGGGTCATCTGCTATCCTTTCAGACCCCTAAACAATTCTCAAGCCCTGTGGATATTTTTCGTTGACTTTTAAGTGTTTTATTAAAAAAAAAATACCCAAATTTTACATTCAAATACAAATTTTAAAAAAAATGTATAAGTCTTAGTCTCTAAATTTTAATTTTATTTAGGTGTGTATTGTATTCCAGTACTTTTAAATTCAAAATTAGTGACACTAGCCATCTATTTTTTTTTAATTTACTCACAATGTTTCGGACTTCAATTAAAGTTGTCCATATCTTTTTACAACTTTGAGAATTCGCTAGAATTGTGAATCGAGTAACAAAATATTAAATTCCAAATTATGGTTTAAAAAATATTTTTGCTTAAATGATACCTGAAAAACTTAAGAAATCTGTTATCTCACTCTTATAAGGTAAAATCTGTCTCGTATGTCTCTTTATGGGGGGGGCGGGTTCTAGAAATATAAAAAAATGCATTTTTAACATTTATTTAATAATTTTGTTTGACGATGTGTTCAATGCGTGGATTGGTCGCGATGGCCTTATTGAAGTAGTACCTCCCTAGTCGGAACCTCTGTGGCGTGTACCCAGTTCTTTGGCACGTCTCCAGACATAAAAGTCTAGCGGAGTTAGGTCTGGGCGTGCCGGCCATGCAATTGGGCCATCGCGACCAATCCACGCATTGGGGAACACATCGTCACACAAAATTATTAAATAAATGTTAAAAATGCAATTTTATTTATTTCTGGTACCCCCTTCCCCCCCAAAAGAGAGATAAGAGACAGATTATACCTTATAAGAGTGATATAACAGATTTAATAAGTTTTTCAGGTATCATTTAAGCAAAAATATTTTTTTAAATTATAATTTGGAATTTAATATTTTGTGACCTGTTTTTTTTTATTTTTTATTCTTCTTTAATTATAGAGGGTTTAATCACAAAATGATTATGCCACCCTCATCGGTATAAACAAATATTTCTTACGATCTAAATCCTATCTTAGCTACTTTATACAAGGTTCTTGCATCCTTTGACAAAGGTGCCGCAAGAATACTGTTACATTTACCAACATCCATTGAAATGGGTAAAATTACAGGTCTTTCGGCCTCGTTCCGGATACACTCCATCAGAATATGGTATGTATCTTCCACTGTATTACACTCCGGACAGTTTGGCGAAGTAACTTTACCCATGAGAAACGCAAAACTGTTCAATGGTATGTGTCCCGATCGAAGCCGAAGAGCCATAACGATTTCTGATCGACTCATGTTGGCCTGGTCGAACCATGGGCCTCGAGAAAGTGTTGGTTGGATCGTCCGATACCAGATTCCCTTGCTCAGTGACCTCTGATCGAAGTGCTCTTGCCACATTTTGGTACATTCTTCTCTTACTACATACAAAAAATCACTGTGCACGGGAAGATATGAACAAGCCAACCCATCATCGCATGCATCCTTTGCCAGTTGATCAACTATTTCATTGTCTTCCAAGCCAACATGAGCCGGTATCCACTGAAGTACAATTTTCATTTCCTTAGAAATAAGCTTATTTAATAATTTAATCACCCTATATGCAATCGGAGTGCCCCGAAAATTTGTGGTACAGGACCTGATTTACAACTCTAGCGAATTCACTAAGTTGTAAAAAGATTTTTATGGCATGTGGCACATCACTAGCAAGAGGATAGACTAAAGAATTATTGAGGGAGTTGGAAGATCCCAGTCGCTTTTTTTTATAGCCATGTAAATAGCTGTAACATGGACAGCTTTAATTTAAGTCCGAAACTTTGCGAGTAAATTAAAAAAAAGTAGATGGCTAATGCCACTTATTTTGAATTTAAAAGTACTGGGATATAATACAAATCTAAATAAAATAAAAATTTATTAAAATTTATTTTATGTTTGGGTATTTTTTTAATAAAACAATAAAAAGTCGATGAAAAATAATCCACAGGGCATGAGAATTGTTTAGGGGTCTGAAAGGATAGCAGATGAACCCCCCAGTCGACCATTTCAATTTGGCACACGATGCACCAAACACCCTGTATGACTGTATCTGTGCAAATACAAGAATTGTATAATAAGACGTTAATCCGATTGTTTGTTCTCTCGCTGGCTGAATCAGAATCAGAATCAGAATCAGAATCAGAATTATTTATTTGTAAAACATAGGTGAAGAACATATATACATTAATCATACATGTCAAGGTCTTAAATAGATAAGTGTTGCACTATGCTTTGTCATTGTTGACATACAAATATTAAAGTCAGGTTCATCAAAGTTAACAAAATTTTCTATCAATTTTATACAAATACATTAAAATAATCAATTTAATAATGTCCACTACAAGAAAGAAAAGCAAAAAAAAAAAAAAACACACACAAGAAGATCATAACAAAAGAACATGCGAGAAATTATTCGTCCGTTACATTAATAAAATGAATTAATAAAATTACAGAATTTAATCAAATAGTCATCCAAACTTAAAATAGTCATCCAAGTCAACATTAATAATATAGATTTATAAAATTACATAATCTCACAATTCATCATATCATAATTTAATCAAATAGTATTATCATTAAAATAGTCATCCAAGGTATAATGACATTTCTCGACTAATAACTTGTGAAGACACTTTTTGAATTTCTTTAATGGCATACATTTTATAGCATCAGGTATTTTATTAAAAATCTTTGGTGCAACACCAAAGAAGCTCTTTTTCATTAACGCAGTATTACATTTCAACGTACATAGTTGATTTTCATATTGACTCCGAATGGGGGTCTTCTTAACTGTTGAAAATTTTGTAAATAAATGTGGATTTGATTTTATAAATAATGCAGTTTCTAATATGTATATAGCTGGTAACGTTAATATTTTTAATTTCTTGAAGTAGGGAACGCAACTATCTGTTGACTTTAAATTACACATGGATCTTACACACCTTCTTTGCATCCTAAATACTAGTTCCCTATTTGTTGAATGCCCCCAGAAAATAACACCATAACGGAGAATAGAGACTACAAGTCCATGATAGGCTGTTAACAGTGTCTCAGAATTAACTCTCTTAGATAATTGAAATAATAGATACGCAGATTTACTCAGTCGTTTACAAACCACTTCTAGGTGAGGTTTCCAAGTCAACTTATGGTCTACAGTTATGCCCAAGAATTTTGCACTCGTAACTTCTTCTATTTTACACTCATCGTAGGTAATGTTAAGGGGTGGATTCTCACGTCGTTGATGGAACTGTATAATTTTAGTTTTATTCAAATTGATCACAAGATTATTATTATTTAGCCAATTAATAATGTTATTTAGCGAGTTATTAATCTCATTTCGATATTCGTTTGGATCAGTGCATTCTATGATAGCCGTACAGTCATCTGCAAAAAGTACCATTTTGTTTCTCAAATTTCTTGGGAGATCATTGATATATATTAAGAAAAGTGGGGGCCCGAGTACAGTGCCCTGAGGCACACCATACTTCACGGACCTCGCTTCAGAGACATATGTAGTTTCTAATTTGCTTATAGGACAAATTCTGGAAATCTCAGTACATTGTGTCCTATCACTTAGGTATGATTCTAGGAGTTTATGAATGTTTCCTCGAATGCCGTAGCCGTGTAACTTTTGCAGCAAGATCTGATGATCTACGAAGTCAAAAGCTTTTGACATATCCGTGAAGAATAAACAAGTATAGTTATTTCAGCCAGTTGCGTAAACTAGCTGAAAGCCAATAAAATGGTACAACTCGCATACATATTAGACGTTATCATTAACAGTTAAGTCCCATCTCATCATGAATACTATTTAGCACGTCCTAAAACGTTCTCAGGACTTTTATAGTACCAAATTTTGTTACTTGGGGATCCCGTATTCGTGAAACAAATGACATCTGTTTTAAAAAAGTTTACGCTTTACCGGTAAAGTACACTTAAAACAAAAAGTGAAACGCTTTACGTTACAAATAAAATCATATTTATTTTACACACGCAAATTCTAACACTCCCCTAACTATATGAACTGGAGCCGGACGATGCAGAAAATCCCAATTTGCTTAAGATGATTTTAATTATAAATATTTAAAGAAACGACAATTGGTCGATGTATGAAACAAGAATGAATATTTTTATGAGCATAATTAATTACGGAGGTACAGCAAACTATTGCAAAATTAAGTTGGCGTTATTTAGTGGCGCATTTGCTGAGTCCGCCGGGGTTGCGATGCGTTGAAGTCAGCGTTCCTTCTATTACACCGATGCGTAGTAAGCGATCCCCTATTACACCGATGCAAAATAGTCGCTATCAGCCTCTCCTAAAATATGCCTCAGCTCTCGCTGTGTATCAACAAACGTCAGGTGTCGATTCCGCAGTGAGGTTGAGACAATAAAACAGTCGTCATTCACTAAACTGTAAGGTTGACTGCTAGTTCTTCATCTCCAATTAACGGCACCAGTATCTTGATACCTTCAGTATATATCCTTGATAAAGCGTGAATGAATTGAAGATAGTATTTCTAATATTAAGTTTAACATTTCAATTATGTAGACCACATTGACTGTCCGCAAGCCTAGTACCAAAAAGACGATTATAATAAATAATTTGGAGAATAGCCTTGTAGTTTCTCTGTTAGAATAATAAATTTATAATTTGTGTAAAATACTTACATGATTTTATTTGAAAAGATAAGCGTTTCACTTTTTATTTTAAGTATACTTGATCAACCTCCAGGTCAAGCGTAAACTTTTTTAAAACAGATATCATTTGTTTCGCGAATCGATATGGGGGATGAGATGGGACTAAACCCTAAAAAAACGGGTTATTTACCGTGTTCACTATAGTAAGCAATATGGTAAACATGGTAAATACTATGAGTATACGAGGTTCTTATTTATAGCCATCAGGCCATTGGCTGTAACGACAATCGGCACAATGATATCCGAGCTAACATTATTATTATTTACTACTCCATTATTACTACAGCTCTGGTTACACGTGCAGGTTACATTCTAGGTTGTATTTATTGATTAAGTAAATAGGCATAAGTTATGCCATAATTGGCTTCTAGTATATTTACACAATTGACATCATAGTAGGCATAACTGCAGCAACTACATAATATTTTTAAAAGAAGCGTTTCACTGTCAGGCATCGTCCTAATAGAACGCAAATGCGCGATCATCGTAGATTCGCACGAATTTTACTCGTACGAACGCGCGATTGAACATATTGAACTCGAATAGGTGTCAAATGGTGTGAAATGTTTGTAAATCAATAAAAAATTCAATCATTCATTCAATCAAATCAAATGTTTGTAAATCAATAAAAAATGCTATTAGGACGATGCCCGCGATCATCGCGCGAGTAAGCGATGCGACAATCGCGTGTTCGCGAGATGGCAAAAACTGGTTGTCCTATCATCGCGCGAATTGACGACGCGAGCGTGTGAGGGGCACGAGCACAGCGGCCAGCCGTCGCAATTATCGCGCGAATTTCAATTAGGACGCCTATTCGAATTCAATATGTTTGATTGCGCGTTCGTACCAACTAAGTTCGTGCGAATAGATTTTTTTTATTGGGGCATCGAACACGAACAACACGGAGCAGTAGGTTTGGCTTTGTAGATTGTAACTACTGCACTATAAAGACATTCGGTGAGAATAAAGTGTTACGTACTTTCTAAGTTTATCTCGGACATCACAGAAGTCGGGGAAGGAAAACATCGTGAGGAAACCTGGACTTATAATTATTACAAGTTTGGAATCGCCAACACGTCTTGAACAAGCGTGGTGATCAGTGCTCGTGCCTTCTCTGCATGAGAAGAGGTCTTTGCCGGTAGTGGAACAGTAATACCGTTTGTTTCGGCTGTTTCTTCTTAGAGTAGCCAGGGTCGAAACACCGGCCTAATAAAGATTATTTTTTTGTCTGGGTTTTGCCGGTTTCCTCGCAATAATGGTTTCCACCACCGATTTAAAGTGCTTACCTAGCTTCGAACCTACTGCCATTGTGAGTGAGCCGCCATCGATCGTCACACATAGTTTGTTGACTGGTAGGTGCAGTGGTACAGACTTCAAGATCAATGTTTAACAATCAACAATGTCGAACGATCTTTGATTGGAATTTGCACGTTGCATACCTAATACATCGATCTGCATTGATGCATATCTACCATCTCCACGATCCTACGTACTTAAGGCCAGATTGTGGATATGCCCTTTAATGACTCATATGTTGTCTTATAGTTTACTAATTATAATGTTACTAAAAAGGATTGCACCGGAAATCGTTGTTCACTTGACCATAAGCGCGTTACTATTATGAATGCCAATGTAAGTCTGTCACCCATAGACGCATTAATAATATTTCTATGCTGTTAAAATATACGCCTTAACGTCAAACAGCTTCAAGTGTTTGACACATAGGTCACAGGTAGACTATACGCTGTGTTAGAATATAGCAGGCAGTACAAAAAGTACCAGAGCAACTTAGTGCAAAAAATACAGCTCCATCTATGCCACAAAAGAACAGCTACATCTAGGTATGCCACAAAAGTACAGCTCCATCTATACCACAAAAGTACAGCTCCATCTAGGTATGCCACAAAAGTACAGCTCCATCTATGCCACAAAAGTACAGCTCCATCTAAGTATGCCACAAAAGCAGAACAAACATCAAAACTTTGAATCGCGCTATTAAAGTTATCCGCGACTTAGGACCATATCTTTGACAGGCCTTACGAGTAGTCAGAAGCCAAAAGTCTGACATACAGTCGCATTAGGGGGTATCGTATTACCCAGTTACTGTGTTGTGGAAGTCAGATCGGCAGTCGCTTCATATAAAATACTGGTACTCAGCTGCATCCGGTTACACTGGAAGCCGACCCTAAGATAGTTTGGGAAAAGGCTAGGCAGATGATGATGAGATTCCGACAGGCATGACCAGATATCGCACAAGATAGAGAAGTTTGGAAGGAGAAAGGGGAGGCCTTTGCTCAGCAGTGGGCACGTGTGAGGCTAACAAAAACAAACAGATAATCACGTGGGCGAAGCCGCGGAAAAATGCTAGTTCTTTCGAAATACAATATTGCCAACCCTGCCAACTGCTTTACGGAAAAAAGAGGCGCATTTTTAATATATGAAAAAGGTAGTTTTGCAGCCATGACATAAAAACTAGGCTATTTTGGCTCTTTTACAAATTGCTAGGTTATCAGAAGATCTTAGTGCATACAAAGGTAACCAACACAATAACTTAGACTTATTTATATCTTGTCCCTCCATGCTATGCTTTTTAAATGCATTATTAATCACGTTGGTAGGAAGCTAAATTAAACCTTATAACTTAAGTACAAGGTTGCTTATTGTGTATTATGTGAAAAGGAAAATGGCGAAGAACTGCGGTATTTTTTCTAGATAATTTAGGAAATAATCACGCTGTGTCAGCAGAATTTTATTTAATGATAAATGATAACAACAGTTTTACCAAGGGGTATCGTATAACCCAGTACTAACTGGGTTATCGAGGTCAGATAGGCAGTCGCTCCATGTAAAATGCTGGTATGCAGGTGCATTCGGTTAAACTCGAAGCCGACTCCAACATAATTGGGAAAAAGACTAGGCAGATGGTGATGAAGTTGTTTTATGTCGTATTATTGGATGACGAACAAGTCGAGGGCCTATCGGCGGCTTTTAAGTACTAGCAAGTTGTCGTTGACCCCTTGGAAATCTATAAAACCCTAGACAACCATTTACCAGACAAAAACATAATAATTCGTTATCTAAGAAAATATATATGACTGTCCAGCGCAACTTCGTTTGCGTTACATTTTGCTCGTTTTCGCAACATTTTCATGGCTGCTCCACTCCTATTGGTCGTAGCGTGATCATATATAGACTATAGCCTTCCTCGATAAATGGGCTATATACCACTGAAAGAATTTTTCCAATCGGACCAGTAGTTTCGGAGCCTATTCAATGCAAACAAACAAACAATCAAATCATTTAATCTTTCCTCTTGATAATATTAGTTTAGATTTAGATATAGATTGGTTATCCTGGACTTATTCGCAGATAGAAACTACTGTTAGAAACTATTCAAAAATATTCAAAAGTGTCTGCGTTCAAGCAAAATCTAAAATAATAAGTAATAAAATCGGTGTTTCTAAGAATAAAATAAAAACTGTATGGCAGGTAATTAACAGAGAAACAGGAAAGACGCAACAACGAGATAAGACTGAATTGTCTTTGAAAATAGATAATAAAACAATTTGTGATAAGCTAGAAGTCGCTGAGACTCTAGACAACTTCTTTACCAACATTCCGTTAGAGGTTACGAAATCTCTCCCCTCTTCAGCTAAATTAGCTGAAGCTCTTCTTAAAGAGAATTTTACAAAGAACATACCAAACTTTAAATTTAAACCAGTATGTATTGCTACAATTAAAAACGCATTCAAAAGTCTCAATATAAAAAATACTGAAGACTTATGGGGGATATCCGTCAAGGTTCTTGGAGATATTATTGATACGATTGCTCCTGTCTTAACAGGCATATTCAACCAATGTTTGGACAGCGGCAAGTTTCCCGACTTGATGAAACATAGTAAAGTAGTACCAATTTTCAAATCAGGTTGTAAGAGTGATCCCTCTAATTATAGGCCTATATCTGTGCTTCCAGCACTGAGTAAAATCTATGAAAAAATCATGCTGGACCAGATGTTGTCTCACTTCAACTCTAATAGGATACTGCATAGTCAGCAGTTTGGCTTCACGAAGGGTAGGTCGACAACGGACGCGGGAGTAAAACTCATCAGTCACATTTTGGAGTCCTGGGAGAAGTCCCAGGATGCTATTGGCATCTTCTGTGATCTCTCAAAAGCGTTCGACTGCGTCGACCACAAAACACTGATCTGTAAATTACACCACTACGGAATTCGTGGACAAGCTGCTGATCTTGTGCTCTCTTATTTATCAAACAGGCTGCAAAAAGTAAATGTAAATGGGGCGACGTCCTGCGGGTCTATAGTCAAGATGGGCGTGCCCCAAGGTTCAATTCTCGGCCCTTTCCTGTTTCTTGTTTATATTAATGATCTCCCTTATATGATGGCAAAATTTTCGGATATAATTCTATTTGCTGATGACACTTCGCTAATCTTTAAAATTGATAGAAAAGATACGGACGTCTTACATGTCAATGAAAGCCTAACTATTCTCTCGAAATGGTTCGCAGCCAACAATCTTTTATTGAATACGAATAAAACAAAATGCCTTAAGTTTTCTTTACCAAATGTACCACAACGTGACCTAAATGTAAATCTTGACGGCAAGAAGCTTGATGTTATAGCGGAAACTGTATTCTTGGGGATTACTATCGATTCAAAACTGCAGTGGGGCGCGCACATTCGAACTCTTTCAGGAAGGTTAAGCTCAGCTGCCTATGCAATCAGAAAAATAAGGCAGTTAACTGATATAGCCACAGCTAGGTTAGTATACTACGCTTATTTCCATAGTATTATGTCCTATGGCATTCTGCTGTGGGGATCGGCAGCAGACGTTGAATCAATTTTCATACTGCAAAAGAGGGCAGTCCGCGCTATCTACAAAATGGGTCCTCGTGAATCCCTCAGAGAAAAATTTAAAGAAATCGATATACTGACTCTGCCTTCACTTTATATTTTAGAATGTATTTTATATGTCCGCAAAACCCGAGGACTTTTCAAAATTAGAAGCGACTTCCATAATATAAATACACGCAGTAAACACGAAATTGTAATACCCAAATTCAGATTAACCAAAACTAGCAAGTCTTTTCTTATAAACAGTATACGCTTTTATAATAAGTTGCCGAAGTCAGTTACAGAACTGACCGATGGAAAGTTTAAAAATTATATTAAACGTGTCCTAATTAAAAAAGCATATTACAAAATTAAGGACTACGTTGAAGATAGAGAAGTTTGGCCTTAGCCCCTTCGCACATGCGGCTTCCCTGGTAGCTCATAAACGGCACAAATGTGTGGATGTCTCTAACTATTCTCAATCTTATTTTTTTTTTTTCCTTTCTTCTTTCTTTTTAATCAGATGCTTTACAATAGTTTTTAAATCATTACACCTTTTGTTTAGAATAGTTACAGCACGGATGACAACATTTGTGTCACTTATTTGATCTAGTCATTTTGTGATATTTTCTATTTTTTTGTTGTATAGACTCTTTTTCTTATTTACCGATTGTTTGTAAATGTGTGGACATTGTAGGCCTTATAGATTCCTAGATCCTTGGTAACTTTTTATTTCGTTCTACGTTTCGTAGTAAGCAACGACTTATTGTCAGGCCTACGATGTCCTCCCATACTTTAGTACTAATGCTGTAACAGTAATATTGTAAAACCAAATGATTTTAAAAGAGTAACCATGGAGTTTCTTGCCGGTTCTTCTCCATAGGAAACGACCAACGCGAACCGAGCACCTTTTTGCCGACGTTTTATAAGTGCCCCTGTAGGCCTATGTAAAATAAAAATATTTTGATTTTGATTTTGATTTTGGATAGTAACCATAATTACGTGTCTGGGAATATCAGATATGGCGATATCTACATATCATCATGATCAGCCTATAATGTTCCCACTGCTGGGACTCAGGCCTCCTCTCTATGAGAGAGAGTGAGCTGTAATCCACCACGCGGGCCCAGCGCGGGTTGGTAGATGTCACATGTTTCGAATTTTTAGTTCGTTTTTCTTCGCCGTTTTGAGAGGATTATCTACTAATGAAAAAAAAAACTTAGAATTTTTGAAAAATTAGCCCCAAATGCTTAAATGGAGGATGAAAATTTGTATGAAAGTCCGTCAATTTTACTATTAGGAAATCCTATAAGTACAGCTTACTAGACGGCAAACAGCGTGTCATACCATTAGTTCAATTTAATATTTAAATCAAATGGTTATTAGCTTTTAAGTAGGTAAGTACGTCATTTCATTTACGTCAAGTGTTTTGTCGCCTGTCAATAATTTGTAAACGTAATACTTAAGTTGCAATACAAATGAGAGGATTTAGCAATGACGCATTTTTTATTTTTAGTTTAGTCATTTAGTCATTTTAAAAAATGACTAAATTACTCATACGACCGTAGACATATTTACAACGCTATTCCTTAACTTTAAAATGAAAAGTTATATGTATTTTTAAATAAGTCTGAAAATTTACCAACATTTAAATACTATAATATCCAGACTGACCGGATTTATCCAGACTTGTCCAGATTTTTCTCCTCAAAATAAAAAAATAAAAAAGTAATTTGTGTGGAATTTTCGCCTCAGTCAGTTTTTTTTTTAAGTTAGTAATTATGTAGGTACTGAAAAATATAGATCATAAAGTAAGTAATGTTTGGAGTTGTTTTGCAAAGTTTCGAATTTGGAAATGGTACTTTCATACCTACAAAAATGTAATGTACCGAAATAAAACATTTTTGCATACGTGTAAGATTTGATAAAACTGATTATGGAATCTTTAGTTTTATTCATTAACTACCGAATCACAAAGATAGGTACTGATAAGAAAAACCTTGTAAGTACGCAGTTTAAGGACAAGTAGGTACCTACCTGCGTTAAAATTTATTTGATTCATAATGGAGAAAGAGAGAACGGTTGTAACTGTTGTTTTATTTCAGGGCTGAAGATAACGTGCATTACTCGTTTAATCTTAGTAATTACTTATAACATAATATCACGTCTGTAATCCTCGTTTTTTTTATCTTGTTCTACGTTTTGTAGTAAGCAACGACTTATTGTCGCCCATACGTTGTCCTTTCATACTTAAGTACTAACGCTGTAACATTCAAATATCTATTATAAAAACCAAATGATTTCAAAAGAGTAACCATGGAGTTTCTTGCTGGATCTTCTTCTTCTTGGTCGAGGGTTTTGGCAATTAAGCCATTGGCCGACACGACTATCGGCACAATGACTGCTGTATTCATATCCCCCATGTCGACAACCTCGCGAGTCAGATCTAGATATTTGAATTGCCTATCTTTCTCTGCTTTGACGAGATTCTCGTCATGTGTGATCATTATATCAACAATCATTGCGCGACGCTCCAATCGATCTATCACCACAATGTCAGGCTTATTGGCAACAATAGTCCTGTCAGTGACGATAGGTCGATCCTTATACAACGTGATATTACCACTATCGAGAACTGGGTCGGGCGCATACTTATAGTATGGCACTTCTGATTCCACAAGGTTGTATTTCAAAGCAAGTTGCTGGTGGATAATCCTGGCAACGAGGTTGTGTCTATGCAAGTACTCTCCGTTAGCCAGACGAGAACACCCAGAAATAATCTGTCGGATCGATTCTCCCGGACGGTGGCATGCCCGACACATGTCAGCCGTCCCGTCCTTCATAATATGTTTCCGGTAGTTGTTCGTCAACATAACTTCGTCCATAATCGCACAGACAAAACCTTTAGTTTCCCCAAAGAGGTTGCTGAATCGTAGCCAGGACACGAACGCTACAAAATCTACATCGGGGCCATGAAGAGCCCGGTAGAAGCGCCCGTAAAGCTCCTTGCCCTGCCATACCTCCCTGCGATCATTAGTGTCTAATACTACAGGCTTGCGCCAGTTCTCGTTAGCCAAGAAGAGCGGGGTAAGGCCCTTGTCCACTGAGACCACATCTCGGTGTATCCCCACGTCGGCTTCTAGAAAGTATTCCCTGAGACTGCATACCTCACGATTATTTATTTTATATATTTTTTGTTTACTTAATTATTTTAAAATGCATGTTCAATTATCACAAATGAATTTATTAGTTTTAAGAAACAATTTTTTTTTTTTTAATTATGTTATTATGTAATAATTTTTTTAATTGTATTTTTATGGGAAATAAAAGGCTTAATTAAAAATTATCAATTTAAAGTTCTGGTTTTGATTGGCGATCACTGACAGAAGCTATACGTTCAACGCAGTTTTGTTTGTTTGAGAAAACCCGTCATAACCTCTCAAAAGATTTAATAAAAAATAAATGCAAAGTTGAATAATATAACTTATTTGTTTTCTATAAATAGTTCATTTAATTGATAACCCCAACAATATAATGAATGAAATTCAAACTATTTCCCCTTTTTTCAACTATTTCCTCTTTTAGTAGTGGAAGATATTTATAAAAAGGAGATTTAAAAAGACGAATTCTATACATATGTCAAATAATCACTGACACTTGGAAAAAAAAACACTAGGTACACGAAAGATCGCTTCTTGGCGAGTCGGAAAGATTGATACACGGCTAGAAAGTCCTTTGAGAATCCTGAAATTTCATCGAAAATTACTGGAATCGGTAGAAAATTAATAGAACATTTTGCCACCATTTTGCAAGCTTTAAATTCTGGCTCCAAAATAAACTAAGTTAGGAGAGAATGTTATGGAAACTGCAGGGCAAATTGTCCAAGTCTATCCATGTTTTGTTCTGTATGGTGTCGGTCGTAAAGAATAGCACCATCCCATATCTTCCCGTGGGTGTAGTAAGAGGCGACTAAGGGACTTGCCAGAGTATGGGCAGCAGCCCATACCCAGCGGTTGTAACAACCGTGCTGTGATCGCCAACCCGCCTGCCAAGCGTAGCAAACCCCCTTTATGTCAATGTGGCGCTGGGGGAGGCCTATGTCCAGCAGTGGACGTCTTTCGGCGGAAAGATGATGATGATATCCATGTTTTTATCTGTCAGGTTCTGTCCACAAGGTTTTATTGTATGGATCTGCATTTTGCGCCTGAGCCCTGCTATATAATACAACATGCGTTAGAACCTTTTGGCGGGCAGTATGTTAAATATTAAAGAATAATATTTGTTTATAACTTGAATTTTATTTTGTATTTTTTAATTTGGTAATATACTATTTTTAAATTATTATTTACATCATTAAATCGTTAATACAACAAGATCTAACATATTTCATCAATGAAATCCCAGAAACAAATTAGTTTGTATTGTTGTCGCACCTTTGTATGGGCGGGGAACCATAGTGGCCCGTTACGAATGCAAATACTTCGGAAGAAACATTTTAGTATGAATATTTTACTTATCTTGCACAATTGTTTTGCTACTGAACTCGAATTTAACTGACTTATTATATCAAACACAATAGGTGTAACCTTGATAGGTTTAGGCGCAGAATGCCTAATTCTCAAAATGGCAACTGAGTCGCAAAAAGACTAGTTCTCAAAATGGCCAATTCTCGAAAAGCCTAATTCTCTGAACGTCCAATTCTGTAAAAGCCTAATTCTCTAAACGGTTTAGGCGCAGAATGCCTATTTCTCAAAAAGGCAACTCAGTCGCAAAAAGACTAGATCTCAAAATGGCCAATTCTCGAAAAGCCTAATTCTTTGAACGGCCAATTCTCTAAAAGCCCAATTCTCTGAATGACCAATTCTATGTGTGTTAAGGATTGATACGCGAATTTTTGACACATCTGTCATCCGTCTTTAACAGACAGAGACCAAGTTCCACTAGGCAAACTAGTTATTCAAATCTATGTGCCTTATTTGGTACAGCAAGGTACTGCAACCCTATGGGCTTCCATCTAAAATGAACTAGTTAAAATTCCAAATAAAAATACGTTCTCTTTCATCAACAAATTGCGGACCAGCTGAGAACATCCTATTCAGATATTCCCTGTCGGGAGCCGAGTACATACCAGTAGGGCCGAAACTTGGATCATTCACTACGATTATAATTATTTACAAACTAGAAATAGATCTAAAAGAAGAATAAAAATGTGTACAAGCATCAAAATGGAAAAATAATTACAAGGCGTCAAAACTTTTCCTAGGATTATTGTATAGAATTGAAAGCCGGGTGAAAAAGGCGACAGTATGTTGGTAACAATTATGAGACCTGTAGAATCCTGGAGGGTATAAATATAAACAAAAACAACAATACCACTAGAAAAGGGATATTTACCATGATTACTATTTGGTTTCAGTTCTCAATATTAACTATAACCCCATATTCCTTTTCTAGTGTTATTGATAATGTTAGTGACCATGTCAGTTTAAACCCTTAGAAACAAAAACAAACCTCGTATTGACAATGTTACTGAGCTTCGTAGCGTGGATCGCGCTCTTGGTCCACATCTTATCACGGCACGACACGAACACACTGCTGGCAACGCACTGACTAACTGATTAGCCGACAATCGCTTACAATACTGTATACATATACACATTATCATATAAACAGTCTTATCAGTCCCCGAGATAGTAGAATGAGCTAATAACAAATAAATAAATGAACATTTCGTTCAGAAACACTTCCATATTTGTTAGTAACTATATAAACTTAGAAACTAGTGTTAGTAAAATTTATTCTAAGCTGCGTGAGGCACGCCGATCCTGGGGAATGTCTTCTTGACTGCATGCAGTCGTATCCACCGCCCCAAGATCGACGAGTCCCTCAAACAAATCCAAAATTTCGAATCATATAAAGGGACCCGGTAGTTAGACGGTAGTTAGAGTTAGTTACACTTCATAGAAAGGTCATATAATCAAAACTGTTGCGGTATAAAATATCTCTTATTTATTTTATATTGGTACAAAATAATGTCTTTATGTTAACATATCACCTGTTGATAAATCTCATTGGCGCCTGGCAGAAGAAAATACCTTACTATTGTGAATAACAGTTAGGCATTTTACGTAGTTAAAGAGTCACTTTTGGCGTGCTTTAACCATACTTGTATTTTTAGTTCGGGTAACCGTATTGTATATGGATCAAGTGCGTAAGACTGGAATTTAAGTGTCATAAGTAGTCTGTCCAGTTTAATAAATTTTATTTTTAATTTGTAACAGATTTATCTAAATATATAAATCTAGGATGGCACCGAGGAAATTTTTCTGTTTTTTCGCGTCCTACGACTCCTAAAATCCCTGTTGTATCCAATGAGCCCCCACTGCTTATTGTCATTTATCGGTAACTAGTCTAGAAAACAATAAATCAATAACATTTAACCCGACTCAAGAACTGGACCTAGGACGTTACGCTCAACAGTCGCTCTTGCTACCAAGCAACCAAGTTTAACAAGAAATTCGAGTTCCCCAGAAAGCAGCAACGTTGAAAAAAAATGTCTCAGTTGTCTATCTCGTCTGGAGTCACGACTGCTGCTGAGCTGTTGTAGCGCGGACAAGGAGAAATATTTTAAGTTTATGGAGGCGATCTTCATCATGTGATCGAATGTATGGTGGTTTCAAAATGTTGGCATCGTACTACCGACTACATGAAAGAACAAAAAAACCGGCCAAGTGCGAGTCGGACTCGCGCACGAAGGGTTCCGTACCATTATTAAAAAACCGGTCAAGTGCGTGTTGGGCCACGCGTTGCGTAGTTTTTATAACAGCCAAGTGCGGGTCGTATTCGCTGGCTGATAGTTTCGTACCATACTATAACTAAAAGCCAAACATGACTACCTACCTAATTTGACTTCCTATACAAACAACAACAACAACTGTCTTTTTTATAAAACTTATTTAGGAATGAAACAGCGCGATACAACTGACGCTTAGCGCCATCTATCGACATTTCTATGGAGTTGTTCGAAATTTTCGAGTCAAATACAATTGGTCGACTATTACTCGTAAACTTGTAAAGCCCACTTAAGTGTGATAGTTTTCCTTTAAACTTCGTTATATATAGGTACTACTGCCGTGACATTTGTATTTCTAACTACAACCGTTTAGTCTGTAGAGGGGGGAGACACTTGACCCTAACGAAAATTGGTACTTTAAAGCTTGATAAGTCACGAATGGTTTACTTAATCAAAAAACGGTCTTGAAAGACCTATCCAACGATATCTAACACTATTCGAACGACGAAAAAAAAATTATCATCCCCACTTTACATGTAGAGGGAGTTACCATAAATAATAGTTTTTTTTTTAAATTTATTTTACCACTTTTTCGGCGTCATTAACGTGTTAGTCATGCCGAATTACAACTTTCTAGTACCAATTGTTTTTGAGCTAAACCGCGGTCAGACAGACAGACGGACATGGCGAAACTATAAGGGTTCCTTAAAAAAAAAAAAAAAACACTTTTTTGTACGGGAGCCCCCCTTAATTATATTATTTATTTTATTCTTTTTTCAATATTTGTTGTTATAGCATCGACAGAAATACATAATCTGTAGAAATTTCAACTGGCTAACTATCACGGTTCATGAGATACAGCCTGGTGACAGACGAACGGACGGACGGATGGACGGACGGACGGACAGCGAAGTCTCAGTAATAGGGTCCCGTTTGACCCTTTGGGTACGGAACCCTAAAAACTAGTCTAAGCACAAAAGTAGGCATCTTGTTACGAAATCAGTAATTCTGTAGCGACCTACAAAAAGCAACTTATAACAAGAAGTACAGCGCCATCTATGATAAAACTGAAGAACTAATATGGTCTGAATCTCGCAAGCAAAGCTTACATCGACTCAAGAGTATGTAGAGAAACCCCACAACAACTGTCGGGCAGTTGCCCACCAGACATAACGCCTGTCTGGTCGAAGGATGCTCCCTTTTCCATGGAGTATCGAGGAACTTTATACCCTGTTCCTCATACTTCTAAACTGGCGAACCCAACGTGATAGGTAGAGAGGAAGAAGAATAAGAAGGTTCGAATATACCTTTTTTCGTAAAACAAAATCGTTGTCAAGGTCAAAAGCATAATCCTCGCTGGTGATGAAAGAGAACTAGCTTCGCGACCAACAGTTCCAAGCTCAGAACACGCCGTATTGTTAAGTGAAAAAGTCGAATCGAAGAACAAGGTCAGTAAGCAAAGGGTGGGTTCGAATCCCACAACGGCAGTTACGATATTGAATGTGAAACAAGCAAACAAATAAAGTATTACTTACTCCATCCATCAAAAACGCCAAACGAGACCTCTCGAGGAGAAGGGAGTAGGAGCAGTTCGCTTGATCCGAACTTCATATTTTGCGTTTACATAAGGACAACACGATAAATACACACTAATAATATACACGTACCAGAGTAATATAACGGACCACGGTCAAGTCTTTGTATTCTTTTTGGTATCTGATCTTGGCGGTGGCTGAATCGAGGCCGAGTGGCGACTCGCCCCCGCGCGCTCGCCCCCCGCCCCGCACCGGAAGTGGCGCGTGGGGCGCACGCGACGCCACCCCGCCGCTCGGCCCGCACCCCCCTACCCTCTGTGACGAAACATGCAAATTTGCCCGACCTCCTAAGGCCACGATACGGATCTTGGTAGGTGAAAATGCGTTACAAATGTATTTTCCGCTTTCCTGTTCTCTCTAACAAGGTCATGGGGTGAAAGATCTAGGTGATCCTTTTGCTATATATATTTCGTAATTATGAAAGCAATAAACCTTATTCTGGAGTTTATTTTGAAAATAATGCCCTAAGGGCTTCAACCCAGATGTCAATACGACAAAATTATGAAAATGCTAATGGTTTTTACCATTTAAAATGAATGGAAATTCCTCAGATATTATAAGGTAGTTGTTTCTTCATGGAAATAAATACAACGTTATTTACGGAATGCCAACGCTGAAAAATTGTTAACTCATCGAGCACTGACTTGGCTGTTTAATTTCATTACTAAATTGCAACACCTTTCAATATATCGAGTGTATAATAATCATGTCAAAGTGAACAACGCTACTGTATAGAATATTGAACTCGTTTTCGCTAAAAGATTAAATATTATAAATCAGTCTATTAGCGAAATTAAAAATAAAGTCAATATCAATATCTTTCTTGAAGACATAATATTGCTCTTTTTTATGATTGTCTGTGTGTCACAGATTTATGTTTTCTATCAAAACTAGCGCTATTAAAGGGGAAGTTCATTCCCGCCGATCTAGGAATTTAGAAATGTTGCCACCACAATAGTTCCAACTTACGAAACTAGTCAAATTATGTTTGAATAAAATTGAGCGGAATTTGGAGTTTTGAAGGAAAAAATGTCACCACAGCAACAAGCAGGGGTCTCGCGACAACTAATAAATGGGTCAATGCATGGGACGCTCTGAGACATCGCTCGGGAGTTTGTTTGTAAATCCAGCCGGGCGCAACGCCGCCTTTATTTACTCCAATCATGCAAGAAATCGGCTGGCGCTACGCAGTCGTACCGCAGTCATGCTCCGCCCGCCCAACGAATAACATACCGGAGAGCTCGAGCCATGGCCGACCGTGGCAACCTGTGCAGTGCTTCGTAAATGTGATACTGTTATGTGACGATGTCTCAGGCCGCTGGCGGCAAGAAGGGAGGCAAGGGCCCCCCTAAGAAAAATGTGGACGAAGACAAGAACCCGCCGGCTAAGGCCGCAGACGAGGCTAAAGATGAGACTTCTTCTAACAATGGTGATAAAAAGGAAGTTAAGGAGCTCAATGGGACGGAGAGCGTGGTCAAGCCTCCGAGCGCGGGGATCAACATCAGGGAGGTGGCAGCGAAGATCCTCACGCTGGCGCAGAAGGGGGAATGGCCGGCAGTGGAACAGACTCTCAAGGTTCTGGAGAAGCTGGTGGCGGCTGGAGGCGAGGATGCCGTCTCTGTGCCTATGGCAGGCATCCTGGATCCGGTAATGTCCTGTTTCATCATTAACACAATACAGCTTCTGTCAATTCCAGTTACGACACACTTTTGGCACTCACTGTTATGAATTAAATCGTGGATTTCTGGTGGTGTTACATATTTCAGAAATCTTTCCTAGTGTTATTAATACGATTGTTTGAAAATTGGGTACGATTTTTATCGATGAAGTAGGTAGGCATCATGGTGTAACGGTTTCTATGGTTTCTAGTTGACGCTTTAAGGGTAGGTATGTACTTCGGAGCTTATGCAAAACTATATAAACTGTTTATAGAGCACAAGGGACCCCTCTTTTGGTTTTGATTTGATTTGGCGGTTAGAAAATCGAAGATTTAGAGGGGAATCACACGGACCATAGAGATCTATGAAGAGATAGAGACTGTTCTTACCAGACAATAAGCAAACTGGCAATTTTTGGACATTTTACGAGTCCACAGTTCTAACATGAACGAGATTGCTTCAGTTTAGTTTTAGTAGAAACGCGGGTAGAATTCTCGACACCTTCGCGGTTAAAGAATTCGGGAAACGTTAAAAATGCTTAGTTCCGTAGTAGTTGTTTGGTATAATAGCTAATACCTACTTAACTTGAGTTTTTTTGTTCATCTACCAGTTAAGATATGAAAGTTTTGTTTACAAAATAATGCTAATGAGATTTAGTAAAAATGTGACTTATAAGAGTGTTGCATTATCTTCAAATATGTATGTTATCTACATTTCGCCTCTTCCAACTACCATTTCTGCTGACCCCCGTAACTATGTATAAGAAGCCACTGAAGCCAGCCCTACACTGTATTTTATTACACATAACAGTGGCCTTGTTTTAAGTCCAAATTAATTCCAGGTACACCTATTACAGATGTCCTTCATATTTTCGTTAGCCGCGTGGTCGCCAAAGGTCTTATTCGTGGAGAAACCTTCAACCTTTTTGGTTCACTCCATTATGGCTGCTTCATAATCATTACTTATAATATTATTAATCAGAATCTGACCGTTATTATTATTGCTGGTAGTTGTCTGAAGAGATGTCTGCATCAGATTTTTTTCTCGCGCTTATTTTGTTCAACATTACATTTAAATCAAATCAAAATATTTTATTTTACATAGGCTTACATGGGCACTTATAAAACGTCGACAAAAGGTGCACGGTTCGGGTTGGTCGTTTCCTATGGAGAAGAACCGGCAAGAAACTCCATAGTAACTCTTTTAAAATCATTTGGTTTTACAATATTTTAATGTTACAGCGTTAGTACGAGAGGATTGCGTAGGCCCGACAATAAGTCGTTGCTTACTACAAAAGGTAGATTGAGATAAAAAAAAAATACTACGAATATAGAAAGCCTGCAATGTACATTGTAGGCTTACACATTCACTAAAAATACGTAAATAAAAAAAGAATCTATTCAAAAGTAAAAATAAAACATTTTAAGAATACTAAATTAAACAATTGTCACAAATGTTGTCATCAGTGCTGTAATTATTCTGAACAGTGAAAAAACGGTAAAATGATTTGAAAACTATTGCACAACATCTGAATAAAAAGAAACGAAAAAAAAATGGGAATAGTTAGAGACATCCACACATTTGTGTCGTTTATGAGCTACCAGGGAAGCCGCATGAGCTAGACTAGACTTCTTTATCTTTAACGTACAGACAGCGTCAGTATGTGCTAACCCCTCAACACTCCGGCCAAGTAGGCCAGGGGGGTAACAACATAATGGAGCTGTGTGTACATGCGTTTTCACTTCAGTCTTTTTTCGCAGGGACAACTATTCCACGTTCCTAGATGAACCGTGTAGGACAAGAAAATTAAATGATGATATTCAACTAAATGTTTTTTTTTTAATAAATCCTTTATGAAGTTTACGTATTGTTTTTTGCTTGCCCTCGCTATCGGCCTCGTGGACAAGTATTTCCATCTTACTCTTACGCGTAATCGAAGGACCAGCATCTGTAATGCATTATTTATTAGGTAAAAAATACCTATCAGAAATGGCGATTAGGAAGACCATGATCCTAATAGAGCCTATGAGTTCCTAATAGAGCCTCTTTAAAACAGAGAACAAAGGAAGATATTAATCTTGGAACCTATTGAAGGAAAGTGAAAAATTTGCTGATACTTTATGTCCCTGTTTCATTTAGACGTTGTTACGGTAAAATAAACAAAACTTAATGTAACGACTATCTGGAAGGTGGATGTGCGGAATGGTGTATTTCACAAGTCTTAGATGTTTTAGCTCTGGAACATACCGGTTTCCCCACTATATTTTATTCCTTCACCGTTTTGATAACAGTGGTCATGGTGATTTGATAACATTAACAAAATTTAAATTAAATTGTCTACATGGGTCTCTCGTTAGTCGGGTGGCTCGTATGATAATTTTTAAACACACATACTCGCTAGTGTGAAACTCTTGCAACTATACATAAAACCGTACAAAACTTCACAAATTATCAATAACATTTGTAACTATCAACAACACTTGTAACGGGATATTTACCATGTTTATTATTTGTTATGAGTTCCCGATATTTCGGCGCTGTTGCAAACGCCATGATCACGGATAAACTGATAAACATGGTAAATATCCCGTTACAAGTGTTGTTGATAGTGTTAGTGACCATGTCAGTTTAAAAACATTTGTAACGGGATATTTACCATGTTTAGTATTTGTTTCGAGTTCCCGATATTTCGGCGCTGTTGCAAACGACATGATCAAGGATTACTCGCAAAAAAAACTCGGATAAATCCCATTACAAATGTCATTGATAGTGTTAGCGACCATGTCAGTTTAAAAACTTATATTTCACAAATTGTTTATCAAAGTTTTTAATGTCGGTTCAATTAACTGGTTTTGCTTTTGATTCCATACAATATCTTCACGGCTGGATTTCATTTTTAACAATACAGCCCCTACGGCACATTGCTGTAGAACCAAATAACATTTTGTAAATTAACAAATAACAAAAATTAAAACTACAAGTTAACTCTTGGCACCTACAATTTAAATCACTCTTTTTCAATTTACCTAAAGAAGTAATAAAAATTATGGGCTAATTTAAATTTTCCCCTATTTCCGGGAACATAAAAACTCCAATAAAAAGTTGACAGAGACTACTATAACAGAAGCCCGCTTGCCCGCGTTATGTTATGGGTAACAAACAAAATAATAATGCAAAATCATGCGCAGAATCTTTTTGAATTATACAGGGTGTAAATTTTAAAGCGTAACTCTTAGGTGCTGATTCGACCAATGTTCCTGAGGTAAAGTGGTCCAGCTTAATGGTCTATATCATCTTCAAGAAGGTATTGCGCTTTTAGGGTTACGCCTATTATATCCTAGCTTTTGCCTACAGCTTCTCCAGGCTGGAAACCGGAAATAAAGCTATATCGGAACTGTTGATATCCAGATCACGGTCATCATCATCAGCGTATAATGTTCCCACCGCTGGGACACAGGCCTTCTCTCTATGAGAGGGAGCGGGTTGTAATCCACCACGCGGGCCCAGTGTCTTCGATTTTTTAGTTCTAAGACATGATGTTTTGCATCACCGTTTTAAGGGCAACGATGATGAAATAAATTACACAAAGTAATGCGCCTGCCAGGGTTCGAACCCACGGCTTACTACTCGTAAGTCGGGGCTGCCACCACTGGGCCACCGCTGCTCTCCTGCTCACGGTCGTATTCGCCAATTTTTTTTACTACATCCGTTCAGTAGTAAAAGCAATGGACAAATTTTTATTAATATGAAAGTATGGATTAGTATTATCTTTTGTTATTTCCTACTTAGCACTTTCATCACGAGTAGGTAGCCAGAATTAAACTTTTGCCAGTTAATCTTAGTAAAGTAACGCTCAATCGTCCGTTACATGGTTTTGTTAGCTCACCATTGTACCCTAGACCTGCCTTGGTTGTTGGCAAAATGGCATATTATGTGTGAAACAAGTTTCCCCAGCAGAAAACCATGTTGCTGTACTTTTGTTATCCATGAATTTAGCTTTTTAAGATCTAGAATAAAGAATTGTCAATTTTTAATTTTTCAAACGTGCTCTACTTAATAATCACAATCGATATTTAACACGTTAAAATAGGAAGACAAATTGTGTCTTACTTTTATGAAACAGTGATGGTTTCTTTTGATCATTATCAGTTACCCCCGAGGTCGGAATTAGGTAGAGTTATTTTTGTACTTGCGAAATGTTGATATTAATATGGATCTTCCCTTGAGTGCGCATTGGAATTTTGCAACTTCGGACATCCGATTTCGGATGGTTTAAATTGTGTAAAAGTAAATAACTTTTCTATTTAATAAACCACGCGATTTTGTGCTCTTTAAAATTAATTTCGGGATTTGAGGCATTTCCACTTTATTCTTTCGCTGTATGAAATCAGTGTAAATACACAAATAACTCTACCTTATTCCGACCTCTGGTTATCACTAACATTAAACGACTACTAAATTGAATACCTAAATATTATTGCACCTGTTAGAATGTCAACTTTCTGCTCTGAGCCTTGCGTTGAAAATCCAACAGTACCTTTTTATTTAGGTCTTCAGAGAGCGTTAGAAAACAGGCTTTAGATTACATTTTAAGTTTTTTTCTCGAAACTTCCTTACACCGAGAAGTAAAAACTAACCCTGCCGCAGCCCACAGATACCGCTCGTATATTTGAAACATGGCAGATCCCCGCGATTAGGGTTGAATTTTTATTGAATAGCTTACAATCACGTCATATGCTCATCCATAGCGTTTGGTTCAAAAACCTAAGCAACTATCGTTTTCTTCTCTTTGCCAAAATATACTTTCACAATCGGAGATTTCATTTTGTTTATTTTTCTATGATTCACAGCCACAAATCCTAGGAAAGTGCACAGTTTTTAGTGGCAAATACGACTGAGCAGTCTAGTAAGAAAATAAATAAAAAAATACATTTTTTATAATGTCTGATTTGTTGGTCTTCTAAGGATCCGTCTAGACAGACTATCATTAATCATAAGACTACGTCCACACCGATATCATAGTACCGAATCAAAGTATCACCAAAATCAATTGAAAAAAATGATTTTGTTTGGCTTATCAATTATGTAAACAAACAAAGAATCCTCAGACCTATCATAGATCGCTTGATTGTAACGAATAAAATCACCTAAAATATCGGCACAATTCCTTTAAAAATGTATACGGAACATTAACGAGGGGGATACCTGTCCTAATTTTTAAAAATTATGGTGTCCCATAGCTAATATAATCGTTTGTAACGCAGTTCAGGGAAGGTTCGCGTTCAATTTTTGTGTTGGTTCCTGTGGAGGGCCGGACTGTCTGTTCGATATCTTGGCAACGGATCGCGTGTCTGCCTGTCGCTCAGCGAGACATCTTTCCACGTTTTTACTGCCTCTACAGGGGATGCCTTACAGCCGGATCGATCAGAACTATCGCCATATATGATTTGTTTTGCTATTCGCGTGAGATAGTCCGCTTTCCATTTTGAATTCTTGACGCTGTGAGCATAAATCAATATTCGGGTGGTTGTTCTTTATGTGACTGTGACTTCCTAGACGACGTGCATGTTTTGGGGTTTTGAAGGTCTTTGAAAGCATACCTCCCAATTCATAATGAACAAGGACACAAACTTAGATACTATAAGTAGTACCTAAGTTTCAGACAGTCAGTGGTTTAAACGATAAAATGGTCAAATGAACTTTCAAAAGGTTCTATTTCGGAAATTCGTATTTTTTTTGCTAGTCTGTCAACTGTCCCACTGCTGGGCAAAGACCTCCCTTCTCTTTGGAACCAAATATTAGTCACCGATCCAGACTAGAATTTGGTCACTTTATGTTATTGCAAACCTGACGTCAAGACATTTCCCATTGACACAAAATTATAACTAATTTGTTCGTAACCGGAAAACTGCTGGTCAACAGTGTTAAATATAGATGGTTGAACGACGTCTTGCACAAGTTGTATAATGGGTGTAAAATATATAATACCCCTAACAAATCCGAAAGGCACTAGTTCTCCTCACCATTGCCATTTTTTTTTTGGGGGTCAAACTCTCAAGTTTTTCACAAGTCTTTTTTAATAGAAGTTTAATTTAAGTATTAATGTATTATTTTGTATTTTTAAGTTTTTTTGACTGGTTGTCAGACACTGACCTGCAAATTAAGATAAATCGATTTTCTTGGGCTACTCTGGCGCTTACACTTTAAGGCTTAGAACGCAGTTCCCTCTCATAGAGAGGAGGCCTGTGTCCCAACAGTGGGAACGTTATGCCCTGACTATGTTAAAACAGACTGGGATTCAATGCATTAACAGATGAATATGATATTACATATTTTGTTTTTACTGTGGACACTTTTAACGAGCGTGTGTCGGGTCATTTAGTTCCCTTCAAAATGGTTGAGTTGTGGCTTAGTTTATTAGTTTAATTTAAAATACTATCTTAACTTTAAATATCTCTACGACCCTTTTATTATTCAATGCATCCATCAGCACAATGGTTCATCATCATCATCATTTTAGCCCAAAAGACGTCCACGGCTGGACATAGGCCTCCCCCAAGTCACATTGACATTTTGGGGGGTTTTACCATAATCGCCATGCTTGGCAGGCGGGTTGGCGATCGCAGTACGGTTGTTACAAAGGCACAGAGAACGCTGTTGCCCATTCGCTGGCAAGTACCTTAGTCGCCTCTTACGACACCCACGGGAAGGTATGGGATGGTGCACAATGGTTAGAGTGCGTTTATTGAGTCCTACCTTAAAACAAGATTTTTCAGCCAAAAAGAAATAGTCGTTTGTAGTTTGATCTGCAAACGGTTTCATGAAGGTTACGTTTACACCTTGGTTTAATAAAGGTGATACAAAAAAAAAAGATGTTTTTGCCGAAACACGGTAGTAGAGTTATTTGTGTTGGGTTTAAATAGCCTACACAGGATCAGCCCTTTTTGGGCATTGGTTCTCGTTCTCATAGAAACAAAATATTGCACGTACGGAAAAAAACAAACGTAACTGCTTAAATTTTTTAGTAAATTCTTTCTCACAAAAGTAGGTTACTTATTTTGGAAAACATTGGTAACAAACCATTCAAGTGTGGAAATTACAAGATATTCTATTTTTGGCGCCGCGTTTACGATATAACCGCGAGCTGAAGAAATAGTGGCGGTCAATTAAATGCTAAGTCTTAATAGAGTGGTCGCTTGGCGTGTTCTAAGTATGCCAGACGGCGGGCCGTGCCACTTCAGCTATTCGCTGATGGATTCAACGGAAAATCGTTACAGGACTCTATTAAAAATGGAGATAACACGTTCATTTGTACATATGAGTTGAAAAATGGAATGATTGGCAAGTCATGTAGTAAAAATGCCGTCTGTTAGTAGATATTCTCAAAACACCGCATGGTGAATTATGAGCTTCGTGTAACGAGGAGGTAAAAAAGTTTTAAAAGGAGTCCGAACGTTATAAGCTGATTTTGCCGCATTTAGGTTAGATTTTTCGGCCTTTTAACCACATTTAGATGATAAGTAGAACATTGCATAAGCTCAAGCTCCAGCGAATAAAATATTCGGTCTAATTCACCCACAAAATTATTGGCCGAGCAATAAAACGCCAAAAGTTTTAGTAGTTTCCTGCCATTTAAGAACTAAGCCCCAGAATGAACAATGTTAGTCTCCAACATTCCATAAATATCAAGACTTCGTCGTCTCAGTAACTGTCGAGGAGCTACGGCTAGCAATTCGTAAGCGAAGGCGGCGAACCAAACGACCCCTATTTCCGCTTAAAACCGATATTTTCACCTCCCGGCCTACATTTAAGGTGTAAATCGAATATATGCCGCCAACTGACCATTTCTGTGTCAAGGGTAAAAGCTAGGAGTTTTGCGTGTTTGCCTACCCGTTACGCGGTAATCGATGGGAGATTTTCGACCTTGGGTCCACAACATCCTTGGCTACTGCTGACCTGTCTAATACTTAAGGCCACTGTTATACGAATGCCGTTTCGTGGAATGAGGGAAGTTGAAGAGTCGTAAAAACACTGAAATTCTTGTGTGTTTTTACTACATTACTCGTTTCGGTAAGTTCCTCGTTTTTTGTTCGGCTATGCGGGCTGCGGCACTGTTTTAATTGGGAAGTATGTAACACAAATTTTAGTTCGTTTACCTGTTTGGAAACTTTACTAAAATGAAAATTCTCAATATTTCATGTCATGCTAAATGAATTATGTCGCATTTAGAGTGTGTAGGTGTTCGTTCTGATTAATAACTGTTAAAAGCTTTTGATATAAATGTAGAAATGTTAGAGAGGTAACTATGTTGGTATTGTCACTCCACTTTGCGAATGAAAACCATAACTTTATGTTGTATCGATTGAAAAGTAAAATTTTATGACGTTTTTACAGCTTTCTTAAAAATATTGCTTGAAATACAATCGTACTGAAAGTGATCATTAAATTTTGCATTTTTTTTTATATCTGTATCGAATTTTGCAATATAATAACGTGCCTAAGAATATCTGACTGAAAATACACACAAAACATGCTAGTATACTCTTATACCTGGTGGTCTACCATGACCTCTTAAAGCAGTATTGTTTTACTCTTATACCAGTGTGGGAAAGAGACGGAGCTATACAGGATGTCTAGCGCCATCACACACACTGCAAAACACACACACACACACACGCACACTGGAAAAGGAGTATAACTATAATGTTTTAAGACGTCATGGTAGGCCAGCTGGATTAAAAATGGTTATGATAATGTTGATTTTAACTGTAAAATACAGTAACAATTGGTTCTTACCTTTCAAGGAATCAGGCAAACTTTTGGCAAAAGTCTATCATAATGTTAAAGACATTCCCATAGAAACTTTGGAAAAAACCTTTCCCTGCTTACTTTTTTTGATATCCCCCTTGGAATCCACCGTCACTTTAATGGCAGCTTTTATACAAGTATCATGAATTATTTACAATGGCTGACTCAATAAAATTGCCGTACCTACTTAATTCAAGTTGTGGTTAGTCTTAAATTTCTTCAATAGGTACCTACTTTATTATCGGATGTAGAGTCACGAGCAAAAATATTTACCTACACACTTAGCCAAATCAAAAGTAATTTTCGTCCTCAGTGATCGACCAAAATTTTGGGTCCACGGACACTTAGGTAGCATTATCATTCTCTTGCCCTTATCCCAATTATTTTGGGTTCGGTGTAGCATGTCTTTTTCGTACATATTTTTTTATTACTCTTCATATCACCAGACTCGTCCTTTCTTAACTTATCATCCTTCACACAGTCAATCCGGATATCTATAGTCATGACAGTATTTTATGAATATGACTATATGCTCGTGGCTAAATAATAACAGCCGCACGGGTCGATCTTTAAAGTTAAGCTGAGCTTGCCGAGGTTGGCCCGTTGATGGGTGACCATAATTACATATCGAGGTTTTTCCGTGCCTCGGAAAGCACGTTAAGCCGTTGGTCCCGGCTGTCATTTGTAGATGTTTGACAGTCGTTACGAGTAGTCAGAAGCCGAAAGTCTGACCTCCGGTCTTACCAAGGGGTATCGTATTACCCAGTTACTGGGTTGTGGAGGTCAGATAAGCAGTCGCTTCATGTAAAATACTGGTACTCAGCTGCATCCGGTTAGATTGGAAGCCGACCCCAAGATAATTTGGGGAAAAGGCTAGGCAGATGATGATGATGGTGATGAGTTCACAATTGCATTCATTCAATTAGTTAAAAGATAAGTAAGTAACTTTTCCATATTAAAGTAAGTTCTTGAAATGAAAGTAAATAAAGAAAATACCCAATAAATGTTCTCTAGGCTCGTTGATTTAAAAGTTATTGTAATATTTCAACTCAAGATCTTCCTTTAATTTAAGATAAATTCAGGATTTTCATTGTATTGTATTTATTTATTTCTTAGTTTATGGTACATTGAGATCTTACATTAAAATTTGTTTCACATATACTACCATTCCTGGTTTAGAAATATTAAATAATAAGCTCGGTACATGCATATCAAAACTTTCAAAATTTCAAGAATATTATAAAAAGATATGAATCGGTTTGAATTTATAATTTTAGACTGTTGAAGATTCATTAAAAATGCATTATTTATAATAAAAAAACAATGGTTATATCAGGAATAAATCAATTATTAAAAAAAAATAGTAACAAATCACTATGTCAAAAAAAAACACGATGATGTCAGAGTGAGTACTAATGTCATTTTTTAAATCTTAATTACAATATCAAAATGTTTGATTTTAAAATTCATTGACGGAGTAAACACATGTCTAAGAGCCAAGCAAACATTTCACATTTAAACTTATTAATTGGTACTGGTAACATTCTCAAGGCTGGTGGTAATTTATTATAAATTTTAATTGTCTTACAACTGGCATTCCTACTGTATATTTGCAATCTCTGAGCAGGTACTAATAATTTCCCGGCATTGTACAATTTTTCAGAGACTTGTTCATTTAATATTAAATAGAAATAGATGGTGATATTTTTTTACAAATTGATAAATTTCAAAAATATACAAACATGGGAGTGGGAGAATTTTTAATTCTTTAAATAATGGCCTACAATGGTCAAAATATTCTGCTCCACTCAAGGTTCTTATGCATTTTTTTGCACTATGAATGCTCTTTCCACTTCCTCTGAATTACCCCATATCATCATTCATCATCATCATCATTTCAGCCCAAAAGACGTCCGCTGCTGGACATAGGCCTCCCACAAGTGTCGCCACAATGACATTTTGGGGGGTTTTGCCATAATCGCCACGCTTGGCAGGCGGGTTGGCGATTGCAGTACGGTTGTTACAACAACACAGATAACGCTGCTGCTGATTCTCTGGCAAATCCCTTAGTCGCCTCTTACGATACCCACGGGAAGATATCGGATGGTGCTATTCTTTACGTCTGACACCATACAGAGCCACCCATTTCACTAGACCGCAACACAATACTGATGAAACAAACCCATGATAGGCATTAAGGACTGTTTTTTTTTTTTGTAGATACTAGTCTTAACTTGCAAAGAGCATATACAAACTTATCAAGCTTACTGCATACTCTTTCTACATGTTCCTTCCAGTTGAATTTATTGTCAAAACTATACCTCAAAATAAAGCTGATGGTCCTGGTTGTAGAATTGCATTATTATGTTTAATTGCAGTTGATATTACTGACAAGTTACATGTTTGAAATTGAACTATCTTGGTTTTGTCAATATTATATAATCATAAACTAGTTTTGATAGGAGTTTCAGCGTAGTTTAACTTGTTCTTAAAAGTTTATTTCACACATACTACTTATGTTAGTCACATCAATATTTAGGGTACCTCCTCTTCAGTGCTTACTTCAACTTTCCACATTGTATATCAGTAGCGTTGTTAGGCGGCACGCTTAGGAAACTCAAGCAAGGTGTGTACATATTTTCCTCGTGAATTTATGTAATTACATATATACCTATCGAGTGCTATGGAGGTCACGGTAGCCTGCAACTAATGAATATTAAGTACTTCCCTGCTACGATTAATTGGTGCCGCTAGTTAGACCGTGCTGATTGTGCAATTTTATATTCGCCTAACTACTGGGTGGCTTAAAACAGGCGCATTTCATTAAAAAGTTAAATTAAGAAGTTACTCCTCTGTGCAATGTGAGATAATATCTTGGTACTACCAGTTCTCAATTACAGTCTAAAGAAAACATTTACAAAGTCATAAAGTATCATCATTTTCGTACCCTTCATCATCTGCCTAGCCTTTTCCCACCCTTGTTGGGGACGGGTTCCAGTCTCACCAGATATAGCTGAATACCAGTATTTTACATGGAGCGACTGCCTATCTGACCTCCACTACCCATTTAGTACTAGGTAGGTAATATGATATAATTTTTCTGCCCATATCATTATTATCCCAATTTATTAAGAGACCGCGTAGCGTATCTTCGTCTTCCACACTTCTCTATTAGTTGTCATCTTAGTAGTCATCCCCGTTCTATCCTGATTATCTTTAACGTAGTCCATTCAAATACTTACTCATACCATTTTTAATCGATTTGATTTGAGTCTTATTTCCATTTACGTAGGTAACATTTCATTTAATTATCACATGTCTATACCTCCCTTCTGTTTTGAACACAATAGTAATACCTAACCCAGATGTTTGTTGAAGTAAATATAAATACTAAACTTTCAGACTAGTCGAGTTAAAAATCAACCGCGACCGTGACCTAAAACGACAGAAATATCTAAAATACGTTTTAAACTTGTTCCACAATTTTATTTCAGAATTTGTTGACAGCCAGCCATATTTACCTTTTGTTTGCAAACCAGCCTTTGCAAAAGATCATAGTTTTATACTTCTTTATGTAACCAGAACCTTGTCTTGTCTCACAGAACGAATCTAATGGAAACCTGCCAAGTCCTCAGTTCTGATAATATTTAGATATTTGCTTGATTTATTGGTTTATGGCATACTAAGCTAACTGTTGGAAGCTCTATCTTTCAACAAGTTAAAATTGACAGAAGTGTAGTATATGTATAATAACTTAACTTCGTACTAAACCGCGGTCAAGGCTAACTATGGCTTTTGATTGAGATAATGTGTTAACCTACTAGTTAAGGCATACTGTGTGCTAATTCAGGTCATAATTATGACGACGGCGATCAGTTTTTAGTGAAAAAAATTCTTGAGCCGTCCAAGATCATCATCAGCCTATAATTTTCCCACTGCTGGCACACAGGCCTCCTCTCAATGAGAGGGAGTGGGCTGTAATCCACCACGCGTGCCCAAGGCGGGTTGGTAGAAGTCACATGTCTTCGAATTTTTAGTTCAAGGACATGCCGGTTTCCTCACGATGTTTTTCTTCACCGTTTTTAGAGCAGCGGTGATGAAATAAATTACACAAAGTAATGCGCCTGCCCGGGTTGGAACCTACAACTTATTGCTCGTAAGTCGGGGCTGCCACCACTGGGCCACCGCTGCTCCAATATAGATAATATCAGTGAAATGCGCATGCCTGTTTTGTGTGACAATAAATATGGCTTTGCCTTGGCTATGGTTAGTCAACGAGCTTTTAACAGGTGATATAAGTTTTCGCATTATAAATAGCAGCGCGTACAGACGACTTCTATGCGATCATTCTTTTAAAAGATCCGCTTCACTAATGCGTCGGATGCGGGGCAGTGACAACAGTCTTCTGAGCGTTGTTGCTAGTAAGACTGAGGGCCGCCTTATGGGACACCTGAGCGCTGTTAATGGACTGTTGCCGGAATGGTCTCCGTGAGGTGGCGTAATTAAGAATTATTAGTTACTATCTGTAGCTAACTTCGTCTGCGTCACATTTTCCCCGATTTTGAAACATTATTCATTGCTGCTCCGCTCCTATTTGTCGTAGCGTAATGGTAAATAGCCTATAGCCTTCCTCGATAAATGAGCTATCTAACACTGAAAGAAACACAAATCGGATCACAAGTTCCTGAGATTAGCGCGTTCAAGCAAACAAACAAACAAACAACGCTTTATAATATTAATATAGATTGTTGTGTTTTAGCTATTATACTAACATAGGTTAAGGAATACTAACAAATTTATGAGTTCTACCTGAATTAAAGATAAATAAATAAATAACTGACATACATTTTACAACTACACTAAAATATTTGTACTTCAGTTGCGAAGCTACTTGCAGTCTGTTGAAACTGTTTTTAAACTCCTCAGTTTGCCTAGCCTGCGAAATGTAAATGAATGTGTTCCAAATTCCGTGTTTTTGGACAACTTGTTATAATAATACGTTTCTAGCTATTATTAAATTAATGAACTACACTAGTAGTAGGGACATTAGTGAATGGAATGAACACAAAAGAAGTAACCTACTTACATATTAAAGAAGAGTTTTTCAATAACAAATTGCTTCGGCAAAAAACTGATTGCAGTTTTATTAAATAGCGCTTTTTTACTTTAGAAAGTTTCAAGGTCTTCGGGGCGTGGACCTAGTGTAATTTACAAAGTAACAATCATATCAAAAGTTGGTCGTGTTTCAAAGAAAACAATCGTAGCAAAAGTCATGCGTAATAATTGTATGTTATGTAGGCGATTCATTTGGGGAAAGTCAAATATGACTCACTAGCTGTCCCGCGTAACTTCGTCTGCTTCACATTTTCCCCGTTTTCGCAACATTTTTCATTGCTGCTCCGCTCCTGTTGGTCGCCTTTCTCGATATATGAGCTACCTAAAACTGAAAGAATTTTTCAAATCGGACTAGTAGTTTCTGAGATTAGCGCGTTCAAGCTAACAAACTCTTCAGCATAATTATTAATATATATATATATCGACGGTGGTGGATATTTAACCACCGTCGATATCCTGTGAAAGAAATTCATGTTTTCGTCGTATTTAGTGACTAATCTAATAAACTTCGGAAAGTCAATCTCCTTTTCTAATTTCCACATTAAAACCAAAACATCCCCTATTTTAATGGATGAGGAAGAAGGTCTTATCGCCTTTGTTGCAATTATAGGGGGTATGAAGAACAGGGCGTAAAGTTCTTCATCCCGCATAAAAAAGGAAAAATCGTTCGACCAGACGGGTGTTTTGTCTGGTGGGCTACTGCACGACAGTTGTCGTCGGGTTTTTCTATATTATCTTAAGCCGCGGATAACTTTAATAGCGCGATTCAGAATTTTCATCTTAGTTCTTCATTTATGACATAGATGGCGCTGTAGTAACTTTAATACTGTTGCTGTGGTACATTTTGTAGTGCCACCACACAATCAATGCTGACAACATGACAACTATGTTGGTAGGTTAATTAAGAGGCAATTTGACGGTTTGAGACTGAGAGTAGAATGTGCAAACAATGAACGAACATTCCTAAAAAATTGAGAATAGCCCCTCTGTTATCCCAACTGTCTTTTCATAGCCATTTGATACCATAATCATCATCATTTCAGCCCAAAAGACGTCCACTGCTGGACAAAGGCCTCCCCCAAGTTTCGCCACATTGAAATTTTGGAGGGTTTTGCCATAATCGCCATGCTTGGCAGGCGTGTTAGCGATCGCAGTACGGTTGTTACAAAAGCACAGAGAACGCTGTTGCCCATGCAAATCCCTCTGCTCTGGCAAATCCTTAGTCGCCTCTTACGACACCACGGGAAGATATGGGATGGTGCTATTCTTTACGTCCGTCACCATACAGAGCCATTTGATATATTGTTGTCTAAATCATCCCTTTATAAATAATTTGCGTTCATTCTATTCACTCACATTCTGGTCACTAACATTAAAACTGGATACGGACATTCATTATGTTTAGGTACTATTTGTGATGAGTTCCCGATATTTCGGCGCTGTTGTAAGCGCCATGATCACGGATATGGTGGACAGAGTTTATCCATGTTCATGGAGCTTGCATAAGCGCCGAATAAATCCCGTTTCCCGTGTTAATGATGATATCTTATAGTATCGTGTCTATTGTGTTAAACTAAGGTACTATTCACGAGGAAGACGACAACAGTTGCTTTAACAAAATAAATAGGAAAATTCAATCAGTTTCTATCACAAAGTCACGTGATCCGATAATATCAATCCGATATTATTGGTTCATTGACTTTTCTGTGCGTTTATAGTAGATTGACAGTGATTATTTCAAATAATAAAATTTTCTATAGGTACAGTCTGCAAAGGAGATAAGTAACCAGATACTCACACTAGTAGTACGAGTATCTGGGTACTTATCTCCTTTGCAGACTGTACTCACGAGGACTGTACCAAAATCTAGCAAAACTATTTATAGTGGTTTAAAATTACAGTAGACTTTCAGTTCAAGCTATTCCCTGGTTTTTAGCACGCTAAAAGGACATACAGAAAGCAAGACGTTCATATCTTATGTAACAATGATATTTGTGAATCATTAATTTAGCCTTTTTTAAATAAGGACTCCTCGTTGGTCAAGTGGTCGCAAGCGCGACTGCTGAGCATGATGTCCTGTGTTCGACTCCCGGGTCGAGCAAAGTCTCATTTGGTATTTCCATCAGGAATTACTCAGTAGCAAACACGGAGTCTGGATTTGTTTCCGGTTGCTGGCAATAGGCTCGCCCCCTAATAACTGGCAAAATGTGGGTGTACATTTCAAAAGCAAGGTTAATATCTTGACTGAACAATATAATAACGAAAATCACAAGGAGGAACGTAGGTATATGTACCCAACTCGTTTATCTAAAAAGAAGACACTTGCTGTTCCTAAAGTTAAAAACTACTTTGGCAGGCGCACAAGAAAGTATGTAGTACCGACGTTGGTGAATGAGCTACCCCCAAAATTGATATCGCATGTTAAATCTAAACAGCAACTTAAAACTGTTCTTAAAAACACTACCTCTCATTGTGCCCATAGCTAACTCAGCATCTATGGACAATGGCAATTGTCCATGGGTCTAAAATGTGAAAATGTCCTTTTTCTGTAGGCTTACTTTCTATCTTGCTTTCTTTTTCTTATTTACAATAAAATTCAAAATTTGTTAGTATTTTAATACTTATTGCAAAACGAGAACTACTGCCGACAAACTGTTTTGCAGTTTGGCAGACTTTTTATATGTTATTACTATACAGATATTGAATAAAAATTAAAAAAAAAAAAAAAAAAACATACTATCATTAGGTACACCTCTGCTTAACCTTCGCTTATGAGCATCATCTTGCTGTCCTTGTCATGTTTTTTCTCCATTCTCCCCTGTCAAAGCTCACGACATCATTTACTCCTTTCTCTCTATCTATATTTATATAAATATACATATGTATTACATTATATATCTATACTTCTATCTATACTAATATTATAAAGCTTAAGAGTTTGTTTGTTTGCTTGAACGAGCTAATCTCAGGAAGCACTGGTCCGATTTGAAAAGTTCTTTTAGTGTTAGATAGCCCATTTATCGAGGAAGGCATTTATATCATTACGCTACGACCAATAGGAGTGGAGCAGCAGTGAAAAATGTTGCGAAAACGGGAAAAGTGTGACGCAGACGAAGTTGCGTGGGACAGCTAGTGTTAAAAAAACGAATTTTGAGATAAGTGTTGCAAACTATTGCAACTGATGAATACTGATGATCTACTAGCCCCCACCTTAACGAGCCGCTATCTGACTACAAATTGCAATTTAATCAACATAGACCAGTTAAGTTAAGGTGTGGCCCCAGCTTAACTATAGGTCATATCTAGCTGTAGCCTATATGCATTAGCCCGGCAAATTTTTCAATTATACTGAAAGTTATGGAACTGACTAAGCAAGTCAAGGACTTGGCAAGGTCGGTCGGGACAGCGAGCGACGTCACTAGACTTGAAACTTGTTGGAAAAATGGTAAACTAGCTCGTACTGTGACTGGAGTTGTGTGGGATTGTGTATGTTTTCCGAGTAAGATACCTTGTTCTGAACAAAGCAGCTGATGATCAAAAGAAAGAGAACAGATGATGAAGCAATGTACATTTATTTACACTTTTTTTTTTTTAATTAGTGTTTTGATTTTAATTCCAATTTTGATTGTAATGTTTTTTTTTTTAATTTTTATTTGAATGTTAATTTATTTTAATTTAATTTAAATCTGACAGTATGGATTAAGTTGTCCGAAATAAATGTTATTTGTTTCAATAGTCCGCTTTAATAAGACGCTTAAATTCTGAAGAATGTTTATCATAATTTATTATTACTATCATAAGACGCCTGAATTTGAATTATTATGACGCATATCATAATAATTATATCTAAATTATACGTCATGATAGTTTTAATATTGTAATAATTAATATCTGTCACTCAACGTTAGTATTGGTATAAAACGATTGATGTAAAAAAAAATCACATTGACAAACATCTTTTTATAAATCACACAGTTGAAATATGAAATCAGTCAGAAAGAAACTATGTTGCGTCTCTCCTGTTAGAGCAAACCCTTTTCTACTAAATCAATCTATCAATTTAACCAGGTAAACATGTAGCGTTAGATCTTGTAGATGTTTATTTATTTATACTCCATGTGCAGTAGCGGTACACAGACGGACTTAATGCTAGGCCAAGTGATGTTCTCTACCTTTTGGATGAAAAGGACCCTGTATTCCCGTTGTCCCCGTTATCTGTGTCCCCGTCACGGGGACATCAGAACGTCATATAATTTCTTACCGTTGACCCCGTTATGTACATATGGGCAACGGGGACAACGGGCAGTTAAGATTTCACGTGTCGTTGTCCACTGACAACGATGTGAAAGAGAAAAATGAAAATAATTACCATTTTGTTTTCCTTATCTATACTTATTCTGCGACAAGCTATACGGATATAGCCACTGTCACTCGTTGATGTCTTTCTGACTGGCGATGTGATGGGTCGATGTGTCGGGGGAACGAGGGTTATCAGTCGCTCGTCGAACGTAATTAACGTGACTGGCTGATTTCTCGCGGCGTGGCGTTTTGTTTTAAGGGTGGACTAAACCCTCCGGCCGTTTTGGCAACTCCGTTAACGTATATTTATACACATATATACATGCCCTCAAAAACGGGAAGGAAAACATCGTGAGGAAACCGGCATGTCCTAGAACTAAAATTCGAAGACATGTGACATCTACCAACTGGGCCCACGTGGTGGATTACAGCCCACTCCCTCTCATAGAGAGGAGGCCTGTGTCCCAGCAGTGAGAACATTATAGGCTGATGATAATGATGATGATACATGTTAAGGTTGCACAAGTCGACGGCTCGAACTCGTTGGCGGGCGTGGCTAATATGCATCTTATTTAGTAAGTTTTTAATTTATTTAGTTTAATTTACTTAGTATTCATTTATCTAGTTTTTATTTATTTATTTACTTGTTTCGCGCTCATTTTCGCTACAAATCGTCGTATATTTCACTAAACGACGATTTGTAGCGAAAATGAGCGCGTCAAATTTCATAAATTGAGTTTTGGCCGTATAGATATTATGGGAAAACTACTGGATGTATCTACTCAAAATAAATTATTTGAACTTTTCAATAAATTATCTATCCCTGTACGGTTTCACTTTTTTCATTTTCATACTAGATAAGTTATTTATTTAGCCCAAAGATGAGTAAAAAATTGTGTTTAAAGACGGAAGTTTCGACGCTCATAACTTCCAAACCAATTTTTTTTTTCCAATTCTGCTTCCATACAGGGCTAGATAATGACAAGATCAGTTGATATTTTTTTTAGTTTTGAACGTACACCATCAAACAGACGAGTAATCACCATACTACGTTTGTATGGAAGAAAGACCGACTTGTGTATTCTTAAGTCTGATACTCTATTCCCTGATCATTTTAATCTAGATCTCTTCAACGTTTGGGTGACTCGGTTTCTTCTAGTAAAGCGTGCCCCACCCTAGGCCGCATCATCGCTTCTTTATTTTATTTAAGCCTGTACTGTCCCACTGCTGGGCAAAGGCCTCACCTAATTCCTTCCATGGGCTCCTTTCCCGAGCACAAGCCTATTTAGTGCAAAAAAAAAACATCACAGCGGTTTCGCGAGATGACTGGGCAGCGGAGCTGTCGCCGATTACGTTTAAGTCTCATGGAATAAGGGTAAGCCTATTGCCACGGACACATACATACCATAATGCCTTGTATGTACCCCCTGCGGGGTCACATGCATCTGCTTTGTGAGAGAGAGTCAGGCGTAATCCACTACAAAGTCTCAGTCCGAGTTTAGATGTCACATATGTTTTTAATTCACTAACGTATTTAACCTCCTTTTAATAAGTGTTAAATTAGCTTAAATTTTTATAAAAAATTACAATTTAAGGATAGGAAAAGTCGTTAGAAAATGACAAATTCTCAAGTAATTCCTCAAATAACAGCGTCTTCCAAACCCGGTGCTTCTCTTTTAATATTTTGTAAATTTGGTAGAGAATATAATGTTCATGCGTTTGATTTATAAACGAAAAGTTGACCTTGAAAAATTTATTACATATTTTGAGAAGTAGCAGTACCTTGATACTACAAAAATGAAATAGATTTTTTTCCATGAAAATTATACATTACACCATTAAGCGCGATAAAATTGTACTTACCTACCAACCTATACTTACCCACCCTATTCGATTACTTTGAAAGTCACTGCGATACCAACAAAAGTTCAACTTTTACGTGTATTTGGTTGGTTTGTCATTATTCGGGGTCAATTTTGACCATTGACCCTGAATAATGACAAACCAACCAGTCATCATTATGACTAACTGCTGTGGTCAAATGGGTCTACAATTGCACAAGGTTAGTTGGTTAGTCACTGCGTAGGTGGCGCCCCCTACACAAACGAACAACCGGATGTGAGCAAGCAACTTAGCATGATGAGTATTAATCGACTGAAAGCCTTCAAACACCGGATATTGCAAACTACGGGAAGTTCGTATGAAAGGCGAATCGACCTAAATTCCAGGTTATCGGGAAATTGGATGGTTACTGATTAATGTATGTGGTAACTTTTTGCGACGTTAGTAGACCTCATTTACATAGTAGTAAAATATTTTGTATAAATATTTTAATGGAACGCGGACTTTTCACTCTTTTGTATAGTTAAATCGATCATCATCATTTCAGCCGAAAGACGATCACTGCTGGACATAGGCCTCCCCCAAGTGACGCCACATTGACCGGTCTCGTGCGCTTCGCTTCCAGCGGATCCCCGCAACCTTCACCAGGTCATCGGTCCACCTAGTGGGAGGCCTTCCAACGCATCGTCTTCCGGTTCGCGGTCGCCATTACAGAACTTTTCGGCCCCATCGGCCATCCGTTCTGCGAGCAATTTGGCCTGCCCATTGCCACTTAAGTTTGGCAATTCTTCGGACTACGTCGGTAACCTTGGTTCTCTTGCGGATGTCCTCATTTCTGATTCGATCACGCAAGGAAACTCCGAGCATAGCCCTCTCCATTGCCGTTTGGGTGACTTTAAGCCTTCTGATCAGGCCCATTGTGAGCGACCACGTTTCAGTCCCGTATGTAATCACTGGCAACACACACTGGTCATAGACTTTCGTCTTGAGACACTGCGGTAAGTTGGAGTTAAATCGATACTAGTATTATAAATACCTACGCTGAACGGATTTTCATCTGACCGGCTAGCCTACCATGACGTCTTTAAGCAGTATTGTTTTATTCTTATTCCAGTGTCGGAGGAGCTATACAGGATGTCTAGCGCCATCTGTTTCCCACACTGGAAAAGGAGTAAAACTATAATGTTTTTAGACGTCATGGTAGGCCACCTGGTTTAGGATTATTTTTATTCTGGTATAAGGTACCGTTATCCAAAAGCTACACATGGAATAAGATGCTAAAGATGTTCTTAGAGTAGCAGTTACTAATTATTCAAAAACTGCTCATACGACACCACTTATTCGCTCGGTCGGGCAGAGTTCGTGTATTAGGCATCAACGGATTTCATACAAGCCATTGCGACGTGGCAGACTGGTTGAGTGGTGTCGTGTAAGAATCGCCTATTATGTGCACAGATCTAATCCAAAAGTGTAAACAGACTATCGCGTTCTAAAAACAGTGATGACACACATAAGTTTAGGAATAGGTTCTATCAACTACAAAAATACAAAAAGTTAACAGCCAAAAATATTCCAAAAAGGTTTTATATTGGCCCCAATCTATGCAAAGCTTGCGTCTTTTGTAAAACTATTTTCCAAATTCAAAGCTTAGGTATTACCAGCCTCGGAACTTACCATTTTAATATCCGGTACTAAATAGATCAGTAATATAGACATTACGGTAGTGACGTCATCGTTTCGCGTGCTCCACTCATTGGACGAAAGTTATCCGTTCGTAAATTAATAATTTAGTACGAGGTGCACGGTTAAAGACCCGATCGAATGTGTATACGAATCGGAAAGAGTGAAGGTAGACTTAATGGAAGAGAAAGTCACAAGCAATGAAATGCATACACACACCAACCTTTAAAATTGATATTTTGATCCTACACTATTGATTAACTTTTTACGTGTTCACGCACATCGCATCTTGGAAGACATAGCGCCTTCCCCGGAAAATAAAATGATAACAGCAAAAACGCAACTTTTCAGGAAAAATAAAAAACATGTTTTCGTCGATTACTCCTTAAATACATTTATCATTATCTCATCATCATCATCATTTCAGCCGAAAGACGTCCACTGCTGGACATAGGCCTCCCCCAAGTGACGCCACATTGACCGGTCCCGTGCGATTCGCATCCAGCGGATCCCCGAAACCTTCACCAGGTCATCGGTCCACCTAGTGGGAGGCCTTCCAACGCATCGTCTCCCGGTTCGCGGTCGCCATTCCAGAACTTTTCGGCCCCATCGGCCATCTGTTCTGCGAGCAATGTGCCCTGTCCACTGCCACTTAAGTTTGGCAATTCTTCGGGCTACGTCGGTGACCTTGGTTCTCTTGCGGATGTCCTCATTTCTGATTCGATCACGCAAGGAAACTCCGAGCATAGCCCTCTCCATTGCCCTTTGGGTGACTTTAAGCCTTCTGATGAGGCCCATTGTGAGCGACCACGTTTCGGTCCCGTATGTAATCACTGGCAACACACAATGGTCAAAGACTTTCGTCTTGAGACACTGCGGTAAGTTGGACCAGAAGATACCACGCAGCTTCCCGAACGCTGCCCAGCCGAGTCGGATTCGACGATTGACCTCTTTCTCGAAGTTATACCTACCCAACTGGACCGTTTGTCCCAGGTAGACATAATCGTCTACAACTTCGATAATAGAGTCTCCGATCTTGATAGGAGTGGGTGTTACATGGGCATTCAACATGACCATGGTTTTGTCCATGTTCATTTTAAGACCCACTCTTTCGGAAGCTCTACTGAGGTCATCGAGCATTGTACTGAGGTCCTCCATGGTCTCAGCCATGACCACTATATCGTCGGCAAATCGAAGGTGAGAGATGTACTCGCCATTTACGTTGATGCCTAACCCTCCCCAGTCCAGAACCTTGAAGACATCTTCCAGTGCAGCGGTGAACAGTTTCGGAGATATGACGTCTCCCTGTCTCACACCTCGCTGCAGAAGGATAGGTTCCGAGGTCTGGTCCTGAAGTTGGACTGACATGGTGGCGTTTTTGTACAAACACTTCAACACCTCGATGTACCGATAATCAATTTGGCACCGTTGGAGACTGCAGTACAGCCCAAGTCTCGATCGAATCGAAGGCTTTCTCGTAGTCCACAAACGCTAAATAGAAAGACAGGTTGTACTCTTCGGTCTTCTGTATAACCTGCCGCAGCGTATGTATGTGGTATATGGTGCTAAAGCCTTTTCGGAATCCGGCTTGTTCGGGAGGCTGAAAATCGTCAAACCTGCGTGCGAGACGATTCGCGATGACTCTTGAAAACAACTTGTAGGCTTAGAAGTGAGATAACTAGTCAATCATTTTTCACGAGAACATAATATTATGACTGTTTGTCATACTAACAAGTAGGAATACATTTCGATAGCAGTATATTAACACTTTATTCTAGTAATTTAAGGCCTGTGTTAAATCTTTGAATAGTATTGTAAAATTTCGTTACTTCGTAACCAACAGTAAAAAAAAATACCAAAAAAATTGAGCAGATGTATTACCACCCACAGATCCCAAAAATTACATAACACTAAAACTAAGATAATGGTGGTAATAATTTTATTCTCCGGGGACGGCGGTAGGTACTACGAAACTAGTCTTATATCAAAGTGATCGTTATTGTACGAGAAAATCGTATGTACATTTCATTGCTCGTAACAAAATCATATAAAATTACAAATTTTCAGACCTAGATTTGATTGACAGTTTGGGCCAGTCTTGTCGCTAATAGACGGCTTTTAGTAATTTGGGTAGCCAGACAGTGTTTCAAATTCATCAATAACCCGATCATGAAAAATGGGTTAAGTAGATAGATTAAAAATAAGGGTATCGAACCCGCGACCGACAGCTAATAAGTCACTGTGCTCAGACTGCTGTCGAGATAATTATAACATGTCACCAAGCAAACAAACATTTCGAAGAAAAACCAGACAAAAAACACATTAGAATAATTCAAACATAACACTTCAATTACATGAAATAAAACACGAAAAAGCTTCGAAATGGCTTCCATACAATCTGCCCTAAATTACACACACCATTACTGGAGAAACACGCCTTAAATACTACATGGTGTGTGCAACATTTTAGGTGTGCCAAATACCAGGAAGTAATTCATATGTAGGAGTACTAACTCGTTATTAGACACACCCTGTACTACAAATGGTGAAGAGGTGGTTTTTTAGTCAATAAACCTTCACAGATTTTGAATTTTGAAATTTTGATGTAGCTAAGAGTGGCTATTTTTTAGGGTCATCTTTCAAGGTCAAGCAACGTTTGCCAGGGTCGGTCTGTGGATGGGTGACCATCCATCAACTAACATTAGTCACCTAGTTTCTCCGTGCCTTGGAAAGCATACATATGCAGAAACATATATAAAGACTAGCTAATGCCCGCGACTTCGTTCGCGGGGTTTTTTTATGGATATGAAAAATAGGTGTTAGCTGATTCTCAGACCTACCCGATATGCACACAAAATTTCATACAAATCGGTTCAGCCGTTTCGGAGGAGTATGGTAACTAACATTGTGATACGAGAAATTTATATATAAGATGTACTGGTATCTGTCAAAGTCTTGTGTCCGCTGCCGCTGCGCAGCTTGTCCGTAACGATAATAGGGTTGTAAAGAAAAAATATAGCTTATAACCATCACGTCAGCTTTTAAACAGAAAAACAGCATGATAGTTGGTCCATTAGTTTGTGAGCTACGAAGCCACAAACACACACAGATACACACTTAGTTAAACTTAACTTTGCGTTGGAGGATTAAAAATTTAAAAGGAATGTTCATACAGAGAGCTATGCACAAAACTTGTAAATAACGTTTAACTTAAACATCATTAAATTACTTTAGACATGTTACACTAATATGACACGCTGAAAAATAAAAATCCAAACGAAAAATTGCAATCCACCTAAGTAAAGCTAACCTAAACTCGATGCAGACAGCGAATAAATTTACGTTGTGCCTACTTGTAGTAAATTACTATAATTTAATCTAATTTACATAAACTATTTCACCTTAGTGTAACCTCAATTTTCGCGAGCATTTATCAAGCACGTTTGTTTTAGCATTAAATAACGTCAAGCCAATTACTTTTGCTACTGTAGAATGATTTTAAATTTATAAATTTTGGTAGGATATACGTACATATACAGAAGCTCGTTGCTAAATAATAACAGCCGCACGGGTCGATCTTTAAGGTTAAGCCGTGCTTGCCGAAGTTGGTCCGTGGATGGGTGACCATAATTACATACCGAGTTTCCTCCGTGCCTAGGAAAGCACGTTAAGCCGTTGGTCCGACTGTCATAGGTAGGCTGTAGGTTGTTGACAGTCGTTACGAGTAGTTAGAAGCCGAAAGTCTGACATCCAGTCTTACCAAGGGGTATCGTATTACCCAGTTACTGGATTGTGGAGGTCAGATAGGCAGTCGCTTCATGTAAAATACTGGTACTCAGCTGCATCCGGTTAGACTGGAAGCTGACCCCAAGATTGTTTGGCTAAAGGCTAGGTAGATGATACATACATAATTATGATTGTGTGTATTTAAGAAAATAAGTAATACAATCTCAAAAAGGGGTCTGATTATAATATCGATAGTCATTACATCGATGGTCCTATATCGAAAACGTTTCATCGACGGGTTAATGAATCGACAGTACCCCAAATCGATGGTACGCTAATTTGGGAGCAACATAGGTAAGTACACTTCTGCCTTAGCCTCCCAAGATTACAGGCGTGATTTTATTAAGACCTTGATACGTACGAAGAGCCTGTTTCAATATTTGACTGATCTTTATTGGTTAATAACTACGGTTCGTACTTCAGCTACGAAAGTACTACGGCGTAGCGGGCGTAGACTCGTAGAGCCTTCCATGTGAAGTATTACTTACTCAAGATAAAAGTAAAAGCCCGAATTAAAAGTAAAAGAAATAGTCGCTTTTACAAAGTTATTTATTTATTTATTTAACACTTCAAGTACAATGTACAATGGCGGACTTAATGCCATAGGCATTTTCTACCAGTCAACCTTTGGGTGATGCAGAGACAAACAGTGGTAGGTGTCTATCTGTAAAAATAGTAATTTATTAAAACAAACTAAGGATATATAAAATACTATAAATATATATCAAAATACTATAAATATATATCAAAATACTATAAATGTATAAATTCTTAAATATAAAGGACAAACAATGAAGAAATTATCAACGTTGTGACGATCCTGCTAGCTTCTTTCGAATGTACTCGCGTACTTTAATTTTAAAAGATAGTTACGTTACGGCAAGTTACGTTTTGTCAGCGATAATATTGCTGCTAAAGTCAATTATCTACTGGATTGAAATAAACTACCGAATAATGTCAATCCTGTTAAAAATGGTTGTGGAAATACTACTTCGTTCTGGAGGCAATTTTTTTTTATTTATTTACTCAAAATCTGTATAGCAATAACATACAAAAAGTCTGCCAAACTGCAAAACAGTTTGTCGGCAATTAAACCTCGATTACATTATAAATGAATAACCACTGCGGCACTAGATTCATCTAGCAAAAAGCCTACGTTCTCAAGTTAGGTGCAAAAAAAACCAGACACCAAAAAAAACAAACACCTCCTCAGCGCCATCTGAGATTAGCTATTGGTAGTTTCGCGTTTTTCATTCATTCCTTCAACACGCCAGCAGCAGATGCCGCTTGAAACTGTAAACAAGTGAAGCGTGCTCAAACAATACAATGAAGTTTAACGACTGCTAATTCCGAGTTCCACTATCCACAAGTCTATTCCAGTCCAGTCTATTTCCATAAGTCTTTACGATACCGGATTCCGCTCTTGTATATTTTTCTAACATCATCATCATCATCATTTCAGCCGAAAGACGTCCACTGCTGGACATAGGCCTCCCCCAAGAAAGGGGGGTTCTGCCATAATCGCCACGCTTGGCAGGCGGGTTGGCGATCGCAGTACGGTTGTTACAAAAGCACAGAGAACGCTCCTGCCCATTCTCTGGCAAGTCCCTTAGTCGCCTCTTACGACACCCACGGGAAGACATGGGATGGTGCTATTCTTTACGTCCGACACCATACAGAATTTTTTTTCTAACAGGGACTATAATATTAAAAGGCTGAATTTGTTTGTTTGTTTGGTTGAACGCGCTAATCTCAAGAACTACTTCAAATTGAAAAATCGTTTTAGTTTTGGATTATCGAAGAAGGGCTATATAATATCACGCTACGACGAAAATGAGCGGAGCTTCAATGAAAAATGTTGCAAAAACGGCTTTTTTTAAATTTCTTATGATGTTGCGCGGGTCAGACAGTGTTTTATATTCATGAGCAAGGCCGAGAAAAACAATTACGTACCTATAAGCAAAAACATATGTGACAGGGAAAGATTAATCAGGAGCACGAAGTGCAAAATTATAGCATAACTGTTATTTTGTAACAGATCATTAAGGTAATCATAACGGTCACGCTTCTGCGCCTGGCTAATCACTCCTCAACGGTTCTCCTACCTCTTTCACTGCCGGTCCGGCTACGAAAAGCTATAAGTTATAAGCGCCTTACCGGCCTTATGATTACTCGCATAGTATAAAAAATTAAACAAATAAAAACACTCACGCTAATACGAACAGAATATTGAATAAAAATGTACACAGCCAATTAAAAAAAAACTTTTTCATTATTATTGTGCTACAACGATTTTCTAGCGATCTAATAACGTTAACAGGATTGGCGGTGTGAATTATGTTTACTATTTATGTTTTCTGAAATGATTGAATGGTTTATTCTATTTTGATTAAAGGGGAAAAGAATTTCGTGTCTATTCATTTCGTCAAAAAATTCGTCCGTTATCAGTAAGAAAAGTGCCCAAAAGGCTAGGAGGATTACTACGTGGGATGCCAATGCTGATTCTTTGACCAAAAAAGTCTAAAGAATCCTGTAACAGTTGACTGCATGCCGTACACACATAGTTCAGTCAATACAAAACAATAACTTCAGTTTATCCGTGATCATGGTGTTTGCAACAGCTCCAAAATATCGGGAACTCATAACAAATAATAAACATGGCAAATATCCTTAATAATAATTAAATTAAATAATAATTAAATAATAATTAAATCTGTGGCTCGAGTGTCAGATCTGTGGCTCGAGTGTCAAAGTGACATGACATTTTTTTTCACACCTTTACATAATTAATTGAAAATAAAGCAAGAAAATTGATAGAACCGACCAAAATAGCAAGAGAATGAAAAAGAAAAAAAAATAACAGTTACCTATATATTCAAAACCGGTCTGATCAAATAGAAATGAAATATGCATACGAAAAAAGCACCATGAAATGTCATATATGTCATCGATGCTGACCCGAAGCAGATCCAGACAAGAGGCACACCAACCATCTCCGGGCTCGTCGCTGAGCTCCGCCTCGCAGCCGCCGGGATGCGCCACATCCGTGTGCGCTGCGTCTTCGGTCGCTGCAGTTGCGTCGAGCTCCAGCGACGAGTTTTTCTCCCCGCCGTCGACGCCATCACCACCACGACGACGAGGAAGAGGACGGCCACCAGCGGGCCTGGGACCTCGAGGCCAACAGGCCCCGAACAGGGTCCCCGCTGCCGGTGGAAATGTGTCGCGCATGCGATGGACTCAGTCCATTAATGAGAACGTCATGCGCGCATATTATGGGGCTACTGAGGGGGGAAGCAACTTGACTGCGTACCGTGGTCGGATGCTCTCTCTGTTTCAGGTGCTTGAACCAGCTATCAGCGTGTCGGCTCAGCGACTATCGGATCAGGTGCGGGTCATCCAGCGTAACCATATGTTGGATGACACTGTACTTGATCGACTACGCCTCGACTCACGGAGTAACCCAGTTACGCCTGCTTCGCCAATGATCGCGGCGCAGATGCAGAATGTATCCAGTGCTTCGCCGCGATCCGATCGCGGTGGTGAAGAGGATGATGACGAAGTTATAACCGTGAGTACCCAGTGCAACGAACAATTGAGGAGCGCTTTGGAGGATGCGTTCCGAGAATATCGCTCCACACCGCCTGAACTTAGACCACGTTTACCTCGTTTGCCTATGCACAAGAAAAACAAGGCGCTGGTGTGTACTCTAGATTCGCTGCTGTCAAACTGCTTTGACAGCAGCGAAGACCTTGCTGATACCCACTCAATATTGTACTGTGCAGCCGTAGCGGCATGTCGTGTAGCTCACGTCAAATTTCCTGACAGTAACCAAGCTACACGACCAAAATTAGCTGTTCCAGCTTGGCAGTGCAGGATTGAGCGGCGTATCGGTGAGGCTAGAGTACTCATCGGCAAGTTAATCTGCTTCAGGGAGGGCAATACTCGCCCTAGAGTGATGCGCTTTGTGAGGCGGGCGTTCTCGGGAACTGACATTAGTTCTCGTGATTATTTGGCCTGCGTCACAGAGCGTATCGACTTCCTGAAGCAGAAGATCTGTGCATGGGCAAGCCGTATTCGTAGGTACAAGCGGCGAGTGGAGCGATACACTCAGAATCGCACATTCAAAAGCGATGAACGGTGGGTATATAGGGCTTGGGAACGACCAGACCAAGGGGTGACTGACACGCGTCTGCCGGATGATGACGCCATGTGTTCGTTCTGGCGCAGCATCTGGTCGGTGCCTGTCAGTCACACTGAGGGCGGTTGGACCCGGGAGGTTGAACAAGCGTGTGATCCAATACCAGAAATGGGGGCAATTATCATCAGCCCCCAAGACGTAGCTCGTGCAGTCCGTCCGTTACCAAACTGGAAATCTCCAGGGCCGGATGGACTGCACAACTTCTGGATCAAATGGTTCCAAAGATCGCACGCTCGCTTGGCGTCCCAGTTTCAATCAGCCTTAGAGTCAGGGTCGCTGCCCCAGTTCCTGACGACAGGCATTACCCACCTGCTCCATAAATCAGGTAGTACTGCGGAGCCCAAAAATTATAGACCTATCACTTGCTTACCAACGGTCTATAAAGTTCTTACATCCATTTTGAGAGCTAAAATCAACCAACATATTGAGAGTAATTCCATCATGTCTCCCTCTCAGAATGGATGTAGGAACGGGTCCCGTGGTACTAAGGAGCTGCTCCTCATTGATATGGCCATTAGCCAACAGGTTCGCAGGTCCCGAAGGCATCTGTCTACATGTTGGATAGATTATAAGAAGGCCTACGACTCGGTTCCGCATACATGGCTCATGAGGGTGCTGGAGTTGTACAAGATTGATGCAACTCTACGCGCCTTCCTTGAGTCGTGTATGGGGCAATGGAGGACGGTCCTTCGCTATCCAGGATGTCGACAGATGCAGGGGAACAGCGAACCGATAAGGATCGAGCGTGGTATATTTCAGGGCGATAGTTTGAGTCCATTGTGGTTTTGTCTAGCCTTGAACCCTCTTAGCACTCTACTGGAAGGTTCAAGACTAGGCTATCGGTTGAGGAGAGGTGGTCAGGTCATATCTCACCTTCTTTACATGGATGATCTGAAAATCTTTGCTCCCAACAATTTGCAACTGATGAAGCTACTGAAGGTAACTGAAACTTTCAGTAGCGCCATCAGGATGGAATTTGGTGTGGACAAATGTGCAGTCATGCATGTGAAGCGAGGGGAGATTACGGAATCTGTGGGAACTCAACTCTCGGATTCCGTAAACCTTAGATCCCTCTCTTCAACAGAAACCTACAAGTATTTGGGTATGTCGGAAGCATTAGGCATCAATACTGCTGACATGAAACAATCGTTGAAGGAACGTTTCTTTGGCCGCCTGAATAAGGTGCTAAGCAGTCTTTTGTCAGGTGGAAACAAGGTGCGCGCCTTCAACGGTTGGATCATGCCGGTTTTGATGTATTCTTTCGGCATACTCAAATGGACGCAGACGGAACTTGATGCCCTGGATAGGAGGGTCCGCGTACTGCTGACCGCAAATCGGATGCATCACCCACGGTCGTCGGTGATGAGACTGTATATCCCGCGGAAGTGTGGGGGTCGTGGCTTCTTAAATGCTAAGACCCTGCACAACCGTGAGGTATGCAGTCTCAGGGAATACTTCCTAGAAGCCGATGTGGGGATGCACCGAGATGTGGTCTCAGTAGACAAGGGCCTTACCCCGCTCTTCTTGGCTAACGAGAACTGGCGCAAGCCTGTAGTATTAGACACTAATGATCGCAAGGAGGTATGGCAGGGCAAGGAGCTTCACGGGCGCTTCTACCGGGCTCTTCATGGCCCCGATGTAGATTTTCTAGCGTCCGTGTCCTGGCTACGATTCAGCAACCTCTTCGGGGAAACTGAAGGTTTTGTCTGTGCGATTATGGACGAAGTTATGTTGACGAACAACTACCGGAAACATATTATGAAGGACGGGACGGTTGACGTGTGTCGGGCATGCCACCGTCCGGGAGAATCGATCCGACACATTATTTCTGGTTGTTCTCGTCTGGCTAACGGAGAGTACTTGCATAGACACAACCTCGTTGCTAGGATTATCCACCAGCAACTTGCTTTGAAATACAACCTTGTGGAATCAGAAGTGCCGTACTATAAGTATGCGCCCGACCCAGTTCTCGATAATGGTAATATCACGTTGCATTGGGATCGACCTATCGTCACTGACAGGACTATTGTTGCCAATAAGCCTGACATTGTGGTGATAGATCGATTGGAGCGTCGCGCAATGATTGTTGATATAACGATCCCACATGACGAGAACCTCGTGAAAGCAGAGAAAGATAAGCAATTCAAATATCTAGATCTGGCTCGCGAGGTTGTCGACATGTGGGATGTGAATACAGCAGTCATTGTGCCGATAGTCGTGTCGGCCAATGGCTTAATTGCCAAAAGCCTCGACCAACATCTTAGTAGGCTTTCGCTTGGCAGCTGGATCAAGGGCTTGATTCAGAAAGCAGTACTTCTGGACACGGCGCGTATTGTAAGGAGGTTCCTCTCTCAAGAGCCCTGACCACCGGTAGCTCGGACCCTGTTCCCAATGCCGGTGGGCTCCTATTTTTTATATTTTTAAATGTTTTTTATATAATTTTGTAAAAATATTTAAAAATGTAAATTATATGTTTTAAAAATGAATAAAGGAATAATTAAATTATTGATATATGACCGCCGGTAGCTTGGGCCCTATTCCCGATACCGGTGGGCTACTATTTTTATATTTTTAAATGTTTTTTTTTTATCATTTTATAAAAATATTTAAAATGTAAAAGTATGTTTTGAAAATGAATAAACGGAATTAAATTATTGATATAATATTTAATAAATATTATTGATAGTGTTAGTGACCATGTCAGTTTAAAAACTTATATAATACAAAACAAAGTCATCATTTGTCTAAAAATGTATTAGTAGGTAACTAATACTTTTTAATCCTAATACCGAAACCTAGGCGGATCGCGTAAATCTACATTTATTGGTTACCTATCATAAGTTCTAAAAATATTTGACCGAATTTCACTTAAAACAAAACAAACTTTTCAACTATTATCGTATCGTTTATTTTTGACTTCTTCGAAGTCACGTCTGCCACAGTATCAGTTGAAGTTGAATTTGTTCGAAGTATTATGACACATTATGATAAAACAGTTGATTATGAACAAAAGTGGTTTTAAGTGGTCCCAGTAAGAAGCATGCAAACAAGGATGCTTGCTTCAAGCATGCAGCATGCAAGCACGCATGCAGCGTGCAAGCAGGCATGCCGCATGCAAGCAGGCATAGTTTCTGTTACGACTCCGGCTCTGGCGCTGGGGGTTTGGGTGGCCCCACGCGAGATTATCATCGCAGATGGTTTTAACGCTCATCACAGCAGCTTCGGCTTGCTGGCCTCAGCTGCGGTGGCCAGCTTTTAAACCACCTGCTCCTCAGCTCGCGGGCCACCGCACCCTTCTACACCTACGCGGGCTTAAATTACACTCTAGGGGTAGGGCAGACCAGACTGCGTGAAGTCGGTTTAGCAGTGATTCGTTTCTGTCACAAAATTTTGTAGCTTATATCGACTGTTTATGACACTATTTTAATTTAATATTGAAAGTGCTACCAAGCAACCGACTACATATTTATGACCAAATAATATTCTCTAAAATGTTGTTTCGGTGTGGTGAAAATATAGCAAATGAAAAAAGTTCAAAAGAGGCTTATAAATTAGTCATATCAGTCACCTATGTGGTAATCCAGGGTTTAAGCTATCTACATATCAAATTTTATCCAAATCCGTTCAGCCATTGAGGCGTGAGGAGTGACACACAAACACTCACTCACAAAATTTGGCAACGAATCCGAACAGTGACGAATCGGACATAAATCGTTGTTTTAAGATTTTTACTTTATTTTATTTTTGTTGTGAAATGTTTTATAAAACCAAAAAGTATTCTCCTCCAAAATGGCGTGTGAAAACAGGTAAAGTTAAATCTATTTTCCGCTAAAATTGCTCTTTTCACGGCATAAAAGCCATGGCACTAAACGAAACAATTTCTAAAAGACAAAATACTCAAACAAAAGCAGGTTATTTCTCATTACTATGTCACTTTTCAACCGTTTACCGGTGCAATCTTCTTTGAATTGTACCACACCCCAGGCTTGAGTACTTATCGTCACGAAGCGAAACTTCCAAAAGACCTCGGACAATTACTACTGAAGTCTTTCCACAGCAATCGTGATTTATAACGACTTTAAAATGTACACTATTACTTTAATAAGTTTATGTTATCGCTGCTTTTTACACGACTGCCCAAAAAAAGAGTGTTATGTTTTCAGGGTTCATGTATGTTTGTGAGTTTCTTCATTCCACCATAACTTCTAAACGCCTTAACCGATTTCCACGTATGGGGTATCGTTATCGAATAAAAACCGGCCAAGTGCGAGTCGGACTCGCGCACGGAGGGTTCCGTACCGTTATTTATACAAACGAACAAAAAAAACACTTTTTTGTATGGGATTAAATATTTATTTTATTCTGTTTTTAGTATTTGTTGTTATAGCATCAACAGAAATGCATAATCTGTAGAAATTTCAACTGGCTAACTACCACGGTTCATGAGATACAGCCTGGTGACAGACGGACGGACGGACGGACGGATGGGCGAACGGACGGACGGACAGCGAAGTCTCAGTAATAGGGTCCCGTTTGACCCTTTGGGTACGGAACCCTAAAAATATCGAATCCTTGCATTATCGGGTAACATAGGCTAGTGAAAAAATAAGAAAATAGAAAATACTATGCTATACTACCACTATGGTTTAGAAATAAAAACCAACTTTGTTTTTGTTTTTATTGAAAAATAAAAATATTTTGTTTCACTTGGCAGACCTTACTTCTATTCTTATTTCTGAATGACTGAACAATAAACCAAATATTCCAGAGGAGAAGTAGTAATTACCAAGCTCGTTACGCTCGCTCTTGTATTCTCTTAACTCTGAGTACTTTTTTGCATTTGTCGAATAAGTTACTCGTTGTATAAAGCGTGATATTAACTCCTCCAGGATAGTAGTAGGGAAACTAACACAGTCTGTAAAACATACGGGCACAGACCGTCGTTATTCCGTCATCGACGTCTAGGCCCGTTACTGCCCCACCTTTGCTCCGAGTGCGTACGCATATTCCCAATGACAAAACAGGTGGATGAGCAAAATGCTCAATGCTCAACGAACTCCTAAAAAAATGGATGGAAAAAACTCGAATTCATACCTTCTGACCTCCAGGCCTGTAGGCAGGGGTAGGGTTTCGAGGGTTTGAGGATTCAACCCCCCCCAAATCTCGGATAATAAGTATAAAAAAAAATTCGCGCTCGCTTCGCTCGCGCATCCGGCCTGCTTTCTCGATTCTGTTTCACTTAAAAAACTTACCCATTTCTATTCTGATTTCTAAATTAATAAAGAACAAAACCACATATTCCCAAGGTGGGGTGCAAAACAGTATTTTGCCGTAGAACCAATATGCCACGAAATGTTTTATTTTTCGGGAAAACAATATCGCACTTAAGATAATGCGAAACTAAATCGCCTTCTATATAATTATTTTTATGGTTGAGTACTTATATTTCTGAAGCGATTTAGTTCTTGGACATACTGGTTATCATGTGGCTGGTGGATAAAAGTTTGCGCCTTGATCTACGACGTCCCTGTACAGAGTTATCCCTTGCATATCCTGAGCACGATCACGGGCCAACATAATATATCGCGGTTTAATTCAAATAATTCAACTTGTTTTTCATTTTTTAGTTCACTTTTTGACATGGTAGGAGTGTTTTTTTATTAATGAATGGGTTATATAAAGTTCAAGGGTATTAAACTGACACGTTCGTTATGTATATAATCTGGTATGCGGTCAGTGGGTTAGGGAAATTTATATAGTCCGCATTTTGGCTGCCTGTTTGCAGTTGTTGCATTTAGCAACCGGTAGTCACTATTTTGTACTAATTGCTATGAAAATGTATTTTATAGTTGGTGGGATACTGTTGCATATCTTGTAGCTAAAATTCAGTAAACCTGTGGGTTGTACAATAATCACTGATTATAGCACTGAGGATTGCACGTTTAATTGATATTTGAACAATATACGTTCTTAACTTCTCAATACAAAATCACGGATGGCCCTTTTTCCGTTTTTGTTACATATGTTATTTTTGCTGTAGGTACTACAATATGGTGTTAGGTTAAAACTTAGTATAAATGTCGGTCGACGATACTAAATCTTCAAGGCACCAACACCCTGGGCAGTCAATACTTCTACCGGTCTCCTTACGAATATTTTACCACAGAACGAACTTTGAGATCATTATATGCATGTAAAGCTCGAATTTTCTTGTGGTGGTCCACGAGAAAATTATTATACATACCATTCACGCGGGCGAAGCTGCGGCTATAAACTATTCTCTGGATTTGTTTCGGCTGTTTCTTCTCAGAGTAGTCAGGTATGAAACACCGGCCTCGTCAAGTTTTAAATCTTAACATAGTGAATGTAGCGTGTAAAAGTTCTTTTTAAATCATTTTAGTGAAATAAACAAGATTTATGATTTTACGATTTATTGCAGGTGTACGTATTAATTTTACCTTCAATTTTGTTGCAGACGACGGGCATGACACCGCTGATGTACGCGGTGAAGGACAATCGAACATCTTTCGTGGAGCGGCTCATCGAACTCGGTTCAGACGTCGGCGCCAGAAATAATGTGAGTTGTAAATTCGTAATCATTTAACTATTTACTAATTTCATTTAGAATGGGTACCGTACAGGTCTTTGACTGAAAAGTTGTGTGGTAATCAGTGGTCGTGGTATGGGCATGTGATGTGAAAAATTTAGTAAAATATCCTGAGGAAAGTTTTGAGTATGAATGTGGATGGATATAAGAGTAGAGGAAGACCAAAGAAACGATGGATGGACTGTGTGAAGGATGATGTGGCAAGATAGGAATTGTTTGATGAGATGACGAGTAATAGAGACGTATGGAAGAAAAACCATGTAGCACTGACCCTATATAAATTTGGATAAGAGCAGGAGAATAATGATCTTACAGTTCTTTGTTTACAAAGGCTAGGAGCGTCATCTGTTCAAGCGTATTGGTCGTACTGTAATCATAATTAGTTTTTAATTGATTGGCTCTTTTATGTCAATCTTCGACAAGATGCTTTCAGACCATATAAATATTAAAAAGTCGTACTCAAAATTTTGACGAGTGGCAGTCAGTGCTATTTTTTTAAAACGGGCGTAGGGCGTCATCTTTCGTAGAACCCAGCATCATATTTTCCAGTACTGAGTTATAGATAGACAGTCGCTCCATATAAGATAAGTACTCAATATTAACTACATCCAGTTATACTGAAAACCGACACATAGTATTCAATTTGATAAAAAAACCGCAATAGTGCAACGTGGTTTTTTATGAATGATACTGAATGCCCTTATTACGAGCAATATTTCGATGCTGTAACAAGTCGCACTTTTGAGTTTTTAGGGAAAAAAAATAAAAACAAAAATTTGAAAAAAATATTACTTACATTAACTTATAAAACTGGAAAATATGCGCCCAATGAGTCTTCATCAGACTATATTTATATAAAATAAATATCTTGGACAGATACCTTTTCAGAATTTATTTTAAGCTTTTTCATGAAAACTTCACACAAATTTCACCATTTAAAAAAAATGTATTTGAAATTGATAAGTGGGTGTTTTACTCATGCATTTTAAATGCATCCTTTAATCGATAAATACAATAACAGCAGAGGGATTTTTTTATCAAATTGAACACTGTGCGCCCAACGTAGTTGCGAAAAGAATAAGCAGATTCTGAAGACTGTTGAAGTTATCTACCTTCCTTTATTTATTTTAAGAACTTTTAAAATCGTACCTACTCAAATAAATACTTTCACACCCGTGACAAGGGTGTAGGTGCAATAATAATTAACAGCATGTAAGTAGGTTTGCGTCTTATAACAAAGCAAACTGGAACGATGGGGGTAATTTCCTATAAGGCGTGCCAAGCTACAGCCAAAAGGTTTTACGCCCACATAGAGCGATAATATTCCTATGATGTGTGCCATTCATTAAGGTACCCATAATTTGTAACGTGATAGAAATATCAGAACTGTCTATTTCTCCTATTTTTTTAGACTAGAGTCAGTACAAAAAAGCAGTAATTGTTTTAAAGAGATAATAGTGTTCATCACCAGGATTGTTTTAAACCTTTGCAATAAGGGACTTGCCAGAGAATGGGCAGCAGCGTTCTCTGTGCTTTTGTAATAACCCGTACTGAGATCGCCAACCCGCCTGCCATGCAAGCGTGGCGATTATGGCAAAACCCCGAGGCCTAAGTTCAGCAGTGGACGTCTTTCGGCTGAAATGATGATGATGAATATGGGGCAAGTCTACACAAATTCAGACAAGGAATAAAGTCTCCTACAAAATTCCATTAATACTTTCCGATCTGGAAGTCGAACCAAGCATGCTTAGCAGTAGCGCTTAAGGTCTCTTGATGAAGGAGGCAGAGCTTGTAATATTTACATTTTCGTTGAAATAAAATATCATGGTAACACACCTTGAACCAACAATATTCTTTAAAAATTTTTATTATTCTACGGTTTGATAAGTTTGTATAAAAAATATGATTATAAAATTCATTGATTGTGTTTCTGTAAAATATGTTTTATTCAAGTAAATAGTAGTTTAAACAATAATATTTGAAATAAAAATACATGGACTAAATGTTACGTTTTACATTTTCTGGGAAACGAAATTCTATGAAATTTCTGTCTGCGAAGCAAGGGGACATCCAAATCTATATTAAAAAAAAATACAGGAATAACATTTACGAAGCATCTCAATTGAGGAGCCAGTTAAAATGTGTGTGCCATATCTTCCAATTCACTCATTTTTAATTACAGACTCGTGTCGCATTAATTGAACGACTGCTTCTTTGAAAAATAACGAGTCGTATGTCATGGTCTGAGGAGCCACTTATGTATGGTAACTTATTTAATTATAATACAACCGAGCTCAGATTTTGTCTACTAACTACTCTCAAATGCTACAAAATCCTACCAACTTATGATACATCCACGACGTTTTTAGTTCAGACGTGGCTCCTAATTCCAAACATTTAGATTGAGGTGCCACCTTTATGTTCATATAACTTTTCAAGTATTATACAACAAAATCGAGGAACGATCCTACAATTTTTTTAAACTGATATAATAAGTATATTGATTTCATTAAGAAATGACAAGTAGCTCCTCAATCCAAACAGACATAAGTTGGCACATCATTATCATCATCATCATTTTAGACGAAAGACGTCCACTGCTGGACATAGGCCTCCCCCAAGTGACGCCACATTGACCGGTCCCGTGCGACTCGCACCCAGCGGCTCCCCGCAACCTTCACCAGGTCATCGGTCCACCTAGTGGGAGGCCTTCCAACGCATCGTCTTCCATTTTCGTTCTTCGTCTTCGTTTAGTTGGCACATACCTAAGTATAATTAATTAACTAAGTATAATTTATTAATTATACTTAGGTATGTGTATGTTACTAAATTTTTTTTTCCTTGAAAGATTTTATAGGGTGAGCTTTGGTGAAGCTATGGGCAAAATCTACAGAAGAAGGCAGATAATATCAAGTTAAAATAATTCACAGCATAAATCTCCCCCGCTTGCAGTAGAACCCCGGACTAATACTGCTAACTTATAGCTTGGGTTCCATGCCTACCGTCACACAGATTGCCTGATAACGCCCTCCACGGGCAATTTATGCTCATAAACTGTAATAGGTCAGCACTCAAGCTCGGACCGACTTATAAGAAAATGCATTATAGACTCGCTAGTCTACTATTAACAGAATATGAACACAAAATGTCTGTGTGGAGCCAGAATTTATTAAAGCTTTGCGATGGTATCGCATTCAAACTTCTATACTGTATTATTTAACGTATTTAAATATCATACACATGAGAGCAAGTCTGCCTACTATCTGATGTTTGTTATTCTAAACTTAAAAGAGGCCCCTTATGAGCCGCAGATTTATTTTAAGTACTTTGTATGTCGTCAGACTTCTGCCCCCATACATTATGAAAATTTTGCGCTGTTGTTTGGGCATTTGCTTAGGTGTCGCCTGGGCACTAAACACTACTGCAAACGATCAACATTATTACATGTCTGAAAACTTGCACAAGGTCTATAAATTTTATCTTTTAATGAAGTCTATAAAATGTGCTAGATTTCCTTTCTTTAGATTCATATCTTTACTTGAAAACTTACAAATCGAGTTTATTTTTCCGCATTGATTGCTGCATAGGTACTGCGATAAGCGAAAATAAATTACTTCTTGGACTTAGGTTCGTTCTTTTTTAGTTTCCTATTCCATTGGCCTCAAAATGTAAATAACCTAATTAACGCTTACAACTCAAATCTCTTAAAAGTTAGAGTGAACAGGCTTATTCTGGGTAAGCTCGTGCCATCAGCGACTTTGTCTCTGTCATGTTTTTAGTAACTGTTTAGACCTATGTTTCCTGCTTATGCGTATGAAGTTTCATTAAGATCAGTTCAGTCATTTCGGAAAACAAGGACTTGAAAGTTTGTATGAAATGTCGTAAGGTGTAAACGCTCTTAATCTATATAGTTTGTTTTATGTTTCAATCTCGTGTTGAAACCGCTCGTACTCAGCTAAGCCTACACAGAAGTAATAATTAAAATAGCAACGTAAACTTACATGAATTAAAACGTACTGCAAAGCTTGTGAATAGAAAGGATTGTTTTCATCTGGCAGGTACTTACGTTTTACAAGACTAGCTGTCCGGCGCAACTTCGTTTGCGTCACATTTTCCCCGTTTTCGCAACATTTTTCATTGCTGCTCCACTCCATTTGGTCGTAGCGTGATGATATATAGCATAAAGCTTTCCTCAATAAATGGGCTATATAACACTGAAATAATTTTTCAAATCGGACCAGTAGTTTCGGAGCCTATTCAATGCAAACAAACAAACAATCAAATCTTTCCTCTTTATAATATTATATAGTTTAGATGACAGAAAAATTAAATATTATTTTTGGCTTGGATGTTTTAGCTACGTTTAAATCGCGGCTTTAGTAGCGTTCTTTACGTCTTTAAATGTACAGAAATTTGCGACACTTTGGACCTTCCAACCCAATTGGGCTCAGGACCACCAAACTCTCATGGGGTTAGAAGCACGATGAACGATGATACATCACTGTGGTAGGTCCTCCATCCGATATTCTCTATCTTACATACACGTTTATAGGCTTATAATATGATGTTTGAAACGTACTTTGTCTGGACCTTAAAAGAGACTGTGACCTCTGAGTTTGTTTCGGCTGTTTCTTCTCAGAGTAGTCCGGTACGAAACACCGGCCCCATCTAGTTTAAAAAAAATTGACGTGTAAAAGTGTTTGTAAAAACCTACTTGCAAAATAAACAGCATTTATCATTTACACTATCAATAAAAGTTAATAAATTGACGAAATAACAGTATTTAATTTTACTTATATTTCTTATATAGCTCTGTCTTGCCAGAGAATGGGCAGCAGCGTTCTCTGTGCTTTTGTAACAACCGTACTGCAATCGCCAACCCGCCTGCCAAACGTGGCGATTATGGAAAAACCCCCCAAAATGTCAATGTGGCGACACTTGGGGGAAGCCTATGTCCAGCAGTGGACGTCTTTTCGGCTGAAATGATGATGATGATACACATAAATATAAACTCATGCCTTTTTCCATGGAGGTAAGCAGAAACCATAGAATGCCACATGTAACAATCCTTAAATACTCCTCTCACCTCATCCACGTTCATACATCTGGCCATACACGTTCTCTGTCTTGTCAGACATTAACTACTTAATGTTTTTTTAACTCAAAACTCCTTTCTATCATTGAGCAGGCGCAATTGACTCATATCAGGTGGCCTACCATGACAGAGATGGCGCTAGACATCTTGTATAGCTCCGTCTCTCTCCCAAACTAGAATAAGAGTAAAACAATACTGCTTTAAGGCGTCATGGTAGGCCAGCAGGTCTGGTAGTTTACTTGTAAACCCTATATATTCATCAGGTATGAGTCAATGGGCCGTGACATTCGAGCAACAAATGGCGCGAGGTGACCACTAGTACCTCTAGTGCCACGTCAACACGCAACCGTCGAATTACACGTGCCTAAACTACTCAACACAATTCACTCAGATCACGCTTTTCTTCTCTCTTTTCGTGATTTCGCCACGTGGCTAATGACGTCAGTTTTCTTAGTGTTGTGTGGCGGCATCTATATCGTCACATACGAACTACGCTTCGTAACTGACCTCTCACAAAACCTTACGTCGCCCTAGCAGCAAGTTACCGCAAGATTATGAGATGATACAACAGCCAATTCTATACCACCATGCTCAGTCTATAATCGGACGAGCAGAGATACGGCAAATCGTTACCGTTATATGGTTGAAGTTCCACTTCTTCTTCTGTCTTCTCTTCTTCTCTGTTTCCCGATTATTATAATCTGGATCTCTTTGAAATTTGAGTTAATCGGTTCCTTTTAGGAAAGCGTGCTTCACCTTAGGCCATATCATCGCTTCACATCAGTTGAGATCTGTAAGAAAAAAAACAATAAAATGCTTGCTTTTACCTATAATTGTGATCTTCAATCTCTCTAGAGTTGATAGGTTTCCTAATCTGAATCTAAACAACCACCAACAACAATAACAATATTATAAAGGGGAAAAATTTGATTGTTTGTTACGATTTAACTCAAAAACTACTCTCAACCGAATTTAAAAATTCTTTCACCATTAGATCTTTACCGAGTAACATAGGCTATATCATATAACAATTTTCGCGGACGAAGTCGCGGGCGAAGTGCTAGTTTATTATTTAAAAAAAAATCAATAAAATAGGAGGAAGAAATACTGACTGCTAATATCCTGACATGATAGGCGTTCTACGATCGTTTACCATAGTGAAAGTTTCGAGCTTTTGCTATGGGTATAGAGAGTTTTTGATTTTTAAGAATAGTGCTGGGCATGGAATGCGTGAAGGATGTAATGGGTAAACGGGTAGAAGGAGGTTTATTCCATAGATGCCTAATAATAGGGCAGTATGGAAAAGGAAGATATGCTGCGCCGGCCTTAATAGATTTTCGGGTCAGGTTTGGATAATCGAAACAAAGTGGTATCAGGGTAGGAAGTTCTGTATGGTGTCGGACGTTAAGAATAGCATCATCCCATAGCGTGGCGATTATGCCAAAACCCCCTTATGTCAATGTGGCGTTGGGGGAGGCCTATGTCCAGTAGTGGATGTCTTTTGGCTGAAATGATGATGAATGATGAGGGTAGGAATATGAAGATTACTTGGAATAATGTGTTACGAAGTACATGAGCTCTGTCTGGCACTTTGTTGTGTCATCGACAAACATGTGCCACCCGCTGCACTATCGAGAATTGGAAGCACGGCACTAAACATGATGATGATCTTAAGCGTCGTGCTTCCGTGGTCGTATGCCAACCAAATTGGTGGAGTAAATATTATTAGCAAGATCAAGTTCAATAATTAAACAACGACAATATTTAGGATGTCGAAATGTCAGGCGGTAAATTTTGTTTATCATCAATCACTCACTGCTCTTTTTAGGGTTCCGTACCCAAAGGGTCAAACGGGACCCTATTACTGAGACTTCGCTGTCCGTCCTTCCGTCCGTCTGTCACCAGGCTGTATCTCATGAACCGTGATAGTTAGCGAGTTGAAATTTCTACAGATTATGTATTTCTGTTGACGCTATAACAACAAATAATAAAAAAATAAAAAAATCTGTATCTAAGGGGGGCTCCCATTCAATTTTTTGTTTTTTCGTTTTTATAAATAATGGTACGGAACCCTTCGTGCGCGAGTCCGACTCGCACTTGGCCGGTTTTTCAATTTATATCGTATTGTTTTAATTTTTTATTAACTAACATAAAAATATACTGCAAAATAAATCGTGCAGAGCAAAATGTAAGCAATAATTAAACTAACTGTATGTAGCATACACAGCCCAGTTTGCATACATATTGATTAAGTAAGCTAATGTCTTAGCAGGTCCTGTACTTGAGGCACGCGATCAATCGGCAAACAAACATACATATGTATGGACATAATTAACTACGCAGGGCTATGTACGAGAAATTGTGACTACATAATAATTATTTGTAAAGTAATTTGGTGACACCGATACAGTCCACCTGTAATAATTACATACCGAGTTTCCTCCGTGCCTCGGAAAGCACGTTAAGCCGTTGGTCCCGGCTGCCATTTGTAGATCTTTGACAGTCGTTACGAGTATTAAGAAGCCAAAAGTCTGACATCCAGTCTTACCTAGGGGTATCGTATTACCCAGTTACTGGGTTGTGGAGGTCAGATAGGCAGTCGCTTCACGTAAAATACTGGTACTCAGCTGCATCCGGTTAGACTGGAAGCTGACCACAAGATAGTTTGAGAAAAGGCTAGGCAGATGATGATGATGTCCACCTGTTTTTCTGAAGTTCACGGGTCTTTTCTTAACATTGAAGCAAATCTACATAAGTTCCATGTATAGTTTAAAACGCGGTCCATGTCTATAATATCTTGCTGTTTGTACATGACCAAATGAACCAAACTGAAGGAGTATCGTTTATTCACCATTTATCCAACAGGTGCAATCAGTAATAAAACCGCCATTGTTAAGTATAATAGCTTTGTTTATTCTCGTAGCTGGAATAAAAAGCGCGTAGCGAATACTACACACATCGTTGTAGCGTACGTAGCGCTTCCATGGTCTACGCCACGGCGTAGATGCGCTACGCCACTAAACACGACCAACATGCTTGCGGTATTAATATTCTAAGTTCTTTTAATTTTGCATAACTTTTGCAAATGAAGCAATTCTAGGAAAACCGTTTCCCCACAATCTAGTATTTATGGTCGCAATAATACGACGCCGAGGAACTAACCCTGAAATTTAAAACATATTTTATGGCGTCTACGTTTCTATTTCATTTTTTGCCAATAAAAGCTATTCGGGGCTAATGTTGTCGATCTAGATTCGTACCCGGCCGTCAGTTGAAATCTCATTAAAAAAACCGCCTATAATAATGTGTATTGTATTTTGGACGTAACAAGGCATTTTTTATCAATCTTATATTCCCAAAATTATGGAAATGTCACCACGATTTTAATGGTACATCCGTTTCAATTTAGATTTTATTATCAAGAAACGGCGAAAGTATGAACTTACGATTTGCTTTTTATTCAACGTTTGTAGCATAGATGGCGTTACATGTAGTACCGTTGCGTTGTTCACTATTTATATCGTTAGTTATTACGATATAAATAGTGTTCTGGGTAAAATTTTTGACTTGGGCAATTTGGTTTTGGGTGTACCTATTTCCATGAATAAATTAACAACTTGAATCTTAATTTGTACCCGGATAAAGACAATAGCCAGGGAAGAATTGCCAAAATTAAGTGGCAGTGGACAGGGCACATTGCTCGCAAAACGAATGGCCGATGGGGTTGAAAAGTTTTGGAATGGCGACCGCGAACCGGAAGACGATGCGTTGGAAGGCATCCCACAAGGTGGACCGATGACCTGGTGAAGGTTGCGGGGATCCGCTGGATGCGATTCGTACGGGACCGGTCAATGTGGCGCCACTTGGGGGAGGCCTATGTCCAGCAGTGGACGTCTTTCGGCTGAAATGATGATGATGATAATGATGAAGAGCAATAGCCCCCTTTATAACTGGTGACTTATGATCAGATAACTATGTATTCGCGGCCCACCTCTTGTAAGTGTTTACCATGTTATAATGACATTATCATCTGCCTAAACTTTTCGCAACTTGTATATTGAGGTCGGCTTCCAGTCTGAACGGATGCAACAGAGTACCAGTATTTTTCATTTTATAACGTACATATAATCATGGTGATGTGGAGGAATGAGGAAAATCTTGGTACGAATGTAGATGGATAAGAGTAGAGGAAGACTAAAAAAACGATGGATGGACTGTGTGAAGGATGATATGGAAAGAAAGGAGGTGACTGCTGACGACGAGTCATAGGGAAGTATGGAAGAAGAAGACATGCTGCGCCGACCCCAAATAAATTGGAATAGGGGCGGGATGATGATGAACGTAAATGTAATAATTTTCTTTCTGCACCCAGGACAACTACAATGTGCTCCACATATCAGCTATGTACTCCAGGGAGGACATCGTCAAACTGCTGCTGTCCAAGAGAGGGGTTGATCCTTTCGCAACCGGAGGGGTGAGATTATCAATTTAGAGATTCGCATTGTGCATCTCATTGTTTGTTTTTTATATTTTGTTACTAAAAGAGCTTTTTCTGCCAGTTAAAGATTTTTTTAGTTTACTGGGTGTTACTTAGCTATAAAAAACACATGTTGTATTTTAAATTATTTCTGAGCGTAGGCACTTAGAAATAATTTATGATGCCAGCTAAAAATGTATTCGATTTGCATAACACTAGTCATTAAAGTGTTTGCTAGTGTACCATAATTTATTACTAAAATGCAAATTTTTATTCAAATCAAAATATAAAAATAAAGAAAAATGTGAAAGTAAAATGGTTTTAGTCCTAACGATGATTTTCACTTAACAAATTTTCATGTTCGTACTACAATTTAACGTATACGCCATATAATTGGTGTGAAAGTTTAGATATTATGAAAAAAAATTGATGAAAACATAGATACAAAACATAGATGAAAGAAAGTAAATAATAAAATCAAAACTAGGTCTACAATTAACTTTAACTCCCATATTACAAAAAAAAACGCATTCAAACTTTGCATAAAACTCACAGGCTAGTTGCTAGGCTTATTAATTGTTGTTAAACATAGCGTGTTGATTGCAGAGCCGACAACAAACACCTGTACATTTGGTGGCTAGCAGACAGACCGGCACAGCCACCAGCATACTTAGAGCGCTGCTTACTGCCGCTGGGAAGGACATCAGGCTGCGAGTTGATGGGGTAAGCACATTAGTACCTATACTAGTAATCTTTCCCAAAGTGAAAAGTATTCAAGACTATTCGCAAAGAAGCAAGAAGCCTCCAATGTTTATTAGCAGTTTGTAAGCAGAAATAATACTCATTCAAAAGTTTATTCATCTTTTCAGAAAGGTCATTTACTGTCTGTCGTTAGTACGTCGACCGATGTCTACCTCTACTGATACCTATACCAAATACATAAATGAATGCAAATTGGAAATAGTAAAACTAAACGACCGATGCGAATTGTGTACAATAAATCTTAAGCTTTATAGCGCTGTTATTAGAGTTATGATTTGTAAATACAAGACTTGTGAACGGGCGTAGATGCAGCGTCGTCGCAGCCATCGCGTGCAGGCGCGCCGCCTGGCACCGCCATCCGCCTGATTCAGGAACTACCCCAAAAAACACCCTAAAGCACAGCCTGTAAACAAAACTCTACGTTCACAGTGAGCTGAATCAACTCTGTGCCTACCAACTAATAAAACTTTCTTATTTATCGTGCCATCTTTTGACGCAACACGCATTTACTGACAAAAATAATTCGACAATCACTAATTATGACTAAATTCGAGCAGACCTCGGTGTCGCGCGCCGCGTGCCGTCTCGCGACTGACGTGCTAAGGACATTTCGATAGCAGGAACGAGCCACCCCGTACGAATAGAAACTAGCTAATTATCCGTCGAGCTTTAGCCGCCGAGTAAACGTCACAGCGCAAATTTACAATGCAAATCACCCGCTGAATATTAGTTACAACGTCAGCGCTGAAATTCAAAATTACTAATTTTAATACAATACGTCTCAGTCGGTCCTTCGTCACGACTAGAGGCAGGCAGCTTTGCCATGGCCTCCGACTTTCGTTCGTGTAGCTAGTACCTAGTACTCATGGAGGATCAAGTACGTATCACTGGGCCTGAGCGTGACGGACTAAACTTAGTCAATCGGAAATCGTGGCAATTTCGAATGCATTCAGTGACGATAGACGATCGATTAAACGTTATTGTCTAGTTGCCTGAAGACTGCAGCACGTAAATCGGCTCTTATTGTCTGTGGTGGCACGGCTTGGAAGCGGTTCGTGCAGTTGCACCGCAGTGTGCCCGGCGCGTGGTGTCGCATGGATGCAGACTGGATGAGCGGGCGCGATGGCGGACCGGGACGCCGCCAGTGCCAGCCGCGGCCGCCCACGCAGCCCGCCAGTCAACCAACAGGCGAAGGATCTGCAGAAGCTCGAAATCAGTTTCATAGAGCTCAACAAGGAGCGCGCCAGGCAGAAAGAATGGAAAAAGCTAATTCGCGAAATGGTGTTCCAGAGGGGGAAGATCCCGCTACTGCTGGCAGTGGAGGCGGGCAACCAGAGTATGGTGCGGGAGCTGCTCAGCGCACAGACCGCCGAGCAACTCAAGGTATGTGCCTGACTGTATTCAGACGTGACATGCGTTTCACATGTAGCGTAGGTAGTGTTAAGCAACTTATATGAGTTCTTGTATGAATTATTCAAAACCTGCTAAACTGATTTATAACAGTTTTTATTTGCATTGTTTGGAAGTTTACTCTCAGCTTTTTGTAAATAAATTAACTTACGTAAAGCGTAAATTGAGTAGGTTCGCATTGTGAATATTTTGTGCAAAGAAAAGTTTTGTGTATTGAAGACTTTAGATTCAGTTCTCTCTTACTTTACTAAACAGAGTAATTATTTTAGGTTCACGTATCAAAAGCGTTTCGTCGTCGCCGCTTCACATTTGTAGAAAAATAGCTAATTTTAGAATTGATGATTAGCGTACCCACAATTTTGTATGCAGAAATTACTAACTAAAGTGGCAAAGAATGGGGATGGAACTGTGGAACTAATGGCGCTACCATAGCTGGTTCCAAGCATCGTCATTGGTTGAAAATCTGGTAATGTCATTTTATATTTCATAATAGCTCGACCTCATTGGTCAGATTGAGAGCCAGCTATAGTCGTACCATCTACAATTAGCTTTTAACGGGCTTCCCCATTGGCATTGGATTTAACTTGGCGATATTGCCAGACTTGGACACTTTTCTTGTTCACAGAGATATAGATGAATGTTTGACGCCCAATGAGCTGTATGCACCCTTTTGTTTTTTCTTAATACTTGTACCATTATTCTATTAATTATGTAAATAACTTAAAACTAAATCCAAAATATCAAATTTTGAAATCTATCTAAAGTACAGACGACGAAACGCCCCACAACCATCAAACATCGCTTCGGCCACCATCAAAACGCTTAGCCACCCATTACCCTGTGTGACCCGGATACTAATCCCAGTAGTTTAACAACCCGTGTGCCACCCAGGCGACCACCCCCGCGGGGGACACGGCCCTACACCTGGCTGCTCGGCGGCGGGACGTGGACATGGCACGGATTCTGGTGGACTATGGCGCCGTCGTGGACGCCGTCAATGGCGCTGGCCAGACCGCCCTGCACATCGCGGCCGCGGAAGGTGACGAACCGCTCGTCAAGTACTTCTATGGAGTCCGAGCTAATGCTGCTATTGCTGATAATGAAGGTGAGTTCACACACCACATGCACCCACTGGTGGGTGTTCTGAGCCCACTCCCTCTCATAGAGAGGAGCCCGAGTCCCAGTAGTGGGAACATAATAAGCTGATTATGCTATACACCCACTACTAGCTAAAGCACAAGCCGGATCAGTGGACATCGCATGTCTTCGAACGTTCAGTTCTGGGGCATGCCGGTTTCAAAACGATTGATAATCTAGTTGAGTTTAGTCTTAGCTCGTTTTAGAAGTTTAGGGATTAAACAAGATTGACTTTAAATAAGATTTTCTATTTAAAGCTACCTTCACCTTTCAATTAGTCGTTGTTTGTCAAGATTTGTAATACCGAAAAGATTACCTATTGGCCTTACTCCAACTCGTCTCAAAGCCTAGCCTTCTATTTTTTTTAAGACTCAGCGAAAACGGACCATCCTCATGTCTTACTCTTTCTTCATGGCGTTTCAATGGCAACCTAGATTGCATTAGCCCAGAAAGCCCAACTAAACCACTACCAACACTGACATCCTTTCCATTTCTCTTCCAGATCGAACACCAATGCACTTAGCAGCAGAAAACGGCCACGCAGCCATCATCGAGCTCTTGGCAGACAAGTTCAAGGCTTCGATATTCGAGAGGACTAAAGATGGCAGCACACTGATGCACATAGCGTCGCTAAACGGTCATGCGGACTGCGCCATGATGCTGTTCAAGAAAGGAGTCTACCTGCATATGCCCAATAAGGTACAGTATTAAAGATAAGCTAAAAGATTCCTCTCTATTGGAGGAAGGTAGGCTTCTACGTAGGTAGGCTCGCACGCGAACCCAGTGCGGTTTCCGGCGACTTCAAATTTTCGGTTCTAGTACTCGTACAAGCCGCCGTTTCCGAGAGTCAGTTTCGTTTTGAGAGTCATTGGTTAAGCCTCTCACATCCTTAATGGAAAGACTGGCTAACAAAGAGGTGTTAGATACCTAAGCGGTGAAGTTAAACTATTAAACTATGTGTGACCATTTCCATGATGTGCTATGAAGATCCGATTTACGCATAAATATTATACATGATCCTAACAACTCAAAAAAAATGGTGCAATTATGGCTGTTAATATATACATATAATTCATTCATAGGGCTTGGTATAAACTTTTACTACAAGCTACCATCTTCCTTTTTAGACTTAAAGTAAAATCTAACCTTTGTTTAAAGGCCTACTATTCCATTAACGACTATTTAAACGATAAGAATAGTTGGTCGGGGTTGAAATAAAGACAATATGACTCCCTCCAAACTAACTTACTGATATGTTATATAACTTCATGCATAGATATTCTACTAATTTTTTTTTTATTATCCTTTTATTTTTAATTTTACTTTATTTATTATTTTTCGTCTGTATGCACGTGTAAGCGGGCACGCCCTCTATGTCTCGAGGCTTTAATAATTCTTGAGTTTTTTTTAAATATTTTATTATTGGTGTGTGCTGATATGTGACATTAATTAGATTCTTTGTTAATATGAACTTGAACACTATTGTGTAGAATCTGGTTCTTCTAACCTAACAGACAGATGTGTTGCTGGGGAGTTTGTTCCGCCACTTCTTCTTCCCAGCTAAAACACTAGGAAGTGGCGAAAGGCGGGCGTTTTCGGGGACTGTCTCATGTAATTTTGACGTTCAAAAAGTGCTGATTATCAGCCTAATTTGAATAAATGACTTGATTTGATTTGATTTGTTATTGTATGAGACAACTCATTAGACTAGTTTCTCCTCATTAGACACCGATAACCATCACGGTTGTAGATTTTCTCTCGATAGTTCCATTAAATACCGTATAGCATTTGCGCGTGAAAAAGATAGGCGTATGCAACATTTACCTACATCAATTAAAACTTGAGATAACATATTGTCATTCCTAAAACATGATAAGACAATGATTGATGTATAATCAAACGATTGGTATTAAGTTTGCGGTAAAAATTGATAAACAGTGCAGTTGTCTTCTAAAAATTATAATTATTACTCATCACATTACAATATATTATGTTACGGCACAAATGTTCAAACAAAGAAAATTTACATCCATTAAATGATTAGCCAACAAAGAAAATAATTACCATAATTTAGTCAAAAATATTATTCTTAGCTTCCTGTTTCCTTTGTTTGATCAACATTGAATATAACTGCAGCTACGTGAACAATACTAATAGAAGTCATGGATTATTTCACTATTATATTTTATTAATACCAACAAAAGACATTGCTAATATTGATACAGCTTTCAAACGAAGGACTGCAAGTTCTGGTATATATAATATATTCTGGTTTACAGTACCTAGTATATTATTTCTGCACAAATATTTATATACTGTTTTCATTACAATCCCCAGTAATTTATACAATATACAAGGTGTTGTTTTGCATCCTCGTCAAATTCAACGAAGTAACTATGCTAATAATTCTCGACCCGAATCAATAATAAAATGGGTAGGTAATTTTAATTTTTTTTCTTATTTACGGAAATCGGTAAGTGTAAACCACCCGTGTTTTAAACGCGGCTCGTCTGATTCTCGCCCTATAACCGCGCTTTTATACATACAAACACTCTCAATCGTTATTTCGATAATTTATTATTCCCTAAACCACGTTTACGTTTCAAGTTAAGGGGGTTATTCTGCTAAACTGACCAACTTAAACAACCAAAATATCAGCGTTTATTAATAATTAACTATGTACCGTAATTTAAATTGATTAATTGAATTTTAACGAGGATGCAAAACAACACCTTACATAATTAATTCTTTAGGCACACTAATGTGCAAAGGCCAACTTAAAGCCATAAGCACTTTCTACCAGACAACTCTTGGGTGACAAGAAGCAAACAAATGAGAAAGTAATATTGTCTGTCTTTATTTTCACGCTTAAAAAGCTGGACGGATTTCGATGTAATTTAGCAAATAGGTATTTTAAATTGGAAATAACGGCAGGCCCCAACCCAGATTATGGGCTACCTACAGTGCGGAGCTAGTGGCGGTTCTTTCATACAAGCCAAAAAGCTTGGCTTGCCCTTATAACTACTCTTCATGATAGGGTTTCTGAACAGTCTGATTGCCTTATGGGCTTTCTTGAATTGGTGAACGCCCAATTTGTAGGCACGCCACTGCTGCATAGGCATAGAATACTTTTATCCCAATAGCATGTTCCTGTGGGTTAGCTGCCTGCCTCCACACAGGGACACCCAAGGCAAAATCTGAATTGAACAGTTTCAAAGGTGTTACGTTTTATGATTCACTAGGTAGCTGTCCGGCGCAACTTCGTTTGCGTTACATTTTCCCCGTTTTCGCAACATTTTTCATTGCTGCTCCACTCCTATTGGTCGTAGCATGATGATATATAGCCTATAGCCTTCCTCGATAAATGGGCTATATACCACTGAAATAATTTTTCAAATCGGACCAGTACTTTCGGTGCCCATTCAATGCAAACAAACAAACAATCAAATCTTTCCCTTTTATAATATTTTATATTTATAAAAATATAATATAATATTTTATAAAATAAAATTATTTTAGTGGTATATAGCCCATTTATCGAGGTTTAATAATCTAAACTAATAAGTTTAGATAATTAACAGCGATGTCGACGAATTTTTTGACGCCCTGTAATTTTGATACTTGTACATATTTTATTTTTATTTTATATTTATTTGTAGTTTGTAAATAATGTACATATGTAATATACAAAATATAAGTTTAGATAATTATTTCCTGTCTTATGGAATGTTTCGTTAAAACAATTGCCAAATTCGTTTTTAAAATTCCTAATAACGTGACACATAGATAGCTATTACTAATGATAGCATTAATTAAGAAAATCAACCAAAGTAACTTCATTTTCCCTTATTTCCGTGACACTGTCTACCATTGTACGGGTTCCTTATTTACCTACCTATGTACTCCTCGCGCACGAAACTGCTATAAGACGTTGCGTGTTTAATTTCATCGCCAGTGCATTTGTAATTAAATATATGACCATTGTTCAACCTTAGCCTTATTTCGAAGCTATTGAAGTAGCTTTACATACAAATGCAATGTCTAAAGAGTGGATACATTATGAAAGAGTCCAGAATATTATGTTAACTGAAACTATATGTAATTTGTATCGTCATCATCAGCCTACAATGTTTCCACTGTTGGGACACAGGCCTCCTTCTCTATGAGAGGGAGTGGGCTGATCTGTAATCCAACACGCGGGTCCAGTACGGGTGGTAGTTGTCACATATCTTCGAATTTTTAGTTCTAGGACATACCGGTTTCCTCACGATGTTTTCCTTCACCGTTTTGAGAGCAGCGGGGATGAAATAAATAACACAAAGTAGTGCGCCTGCCGGGGTTCGAACCCCCGGCTTACTGCTCGTAAGCACTGGGCCACCGCTGCTCCTTTGTAATTTGCATGGTGTACATAATAAAGAGTGTTTTATCTATCTGTGTATGAAAACCACGGATGACCTAATTTGGTCGGTTAGTAAACTTTTTATTCAATAATATATTAAAGTACTAATTTCTAAATCTAAATTAATTACTAAACATAAAACTAGATAATTAAAACTAAAATAACAGCAAATTATAAAAGGGCGTCAACTTTTTTCATTTTTCTTTAACTGTAGGTATTGGTGATGGTGTGTAATTGTAATTGTAAGCGCTACTGTAGAGCATTAGGTACTCGGTTCGGTTTCAAGGTTGAGCGAATCATTATTGAGTTTTTTTATCAGAAATTTCTCAGTCAGAGTCTGAATTTGTGCCTGTTTGATGGCAATAGGTTCGCCCCTTATTGAAATGCCCTGCTCTTTCCTTCGGGAAAAACAAGCGCGATGTTATTTTCTTGTTTTATTATGTTTTGTACACAACCACTTCGTCCTTCTTTTGAGTCTCAAGTCCATCCCTTAAACCATCTCTTATTATAATCTAGGTTTTCGGAAATGTAATTGATAATGTTTTTTTTATTATTTGTGCTGGTTGCAGACTTGCAGACAACTGTTAAAATAATATATAGCGACAGGAAATTCGCAGACAGTGTAATTAATGATAAACAAACACACAAAAAAAACTCTTATAAATTATTTTCATTTCGTTAAAGTTTAAACTTTTATATTCACTTATAAAACGTTTCGAAAATTCCAAACAATAAAGGACCTTTTACGACTTAAAAACAAACAAAATCATCGCTTTAAGGTTGGCATTGAACCATCACGATCAACGACCTTGATAAAGTTAAAATATATGTACCTAGCATATACTCATTTAAATGTGACCTGACCGGATTTCCTCTGCGGGTTGCGTACAAAGGTCAGCATACATCGTACCCACTCGTGTCGGAAATAAAACTAGGGTCGACCTTTGTACGCAGCAGTGATAGACGTAGCTAAATGTAACGCATAAAACATGATGGCATTTCTACATAATATTAATTTACATTCTTCTTCAAAGTATGGTGCTTTGTATTCATACATCATTTGTTTTTGTCGTTCAAATATTTAAACAAGCCACTTGAAATATTTAAAAACCGGACAAGTGCGAGTCGAACTCGCGCACGAAGCGTTCCTTACCATTATTTATAAACACGAGCCAAAAATTCACTTTTTTGTATGGGAGCCCCCTTAAATATTTATTTTTTTTTCTGTTTTTATTATTTGTTGTTATAGCATCAACAGAAATACATAATCTGTAGAAATTTCAACTCGCTAACTATCACGGTTAATGAGATACAGCCGGGTGACAGATGGACGGACGGACAGCGAAGTCTCAGTAATATGGTCCCATTTGACCCTTTGGGTACGGAACCCTAAAAACAACTTAAATTCGCTTGTGCAAAAATTAAGCATTTATGTGTATTAATTTATCCAATATGATATACCAATAAACCCGACTTCAAAACGCCCTATTGTCTTTTGCTCGGAGTACAATACAGCCTCGGATGTAATGACAAAATTTGTTCATTTGCATTATTAAGTATTTTGTGTGCACTTAAATAAATGTTTTATTCGACTAATATCGGCATACATTCGAAAAGTACGTTGATTATACAATTAATAACAACTTTTTGAGATCTCAATTCATTTTGATGTATGTCGCATCAAAATGAATTGAAATCAAAAAAGTTAAAAGGATGAACAAAATAACGCTGACTTCTAGTATCCATCATGTTCCTAGGCATCTTGTCTTTTCTGAACTAGGTATACTGTGGACTTGGGCTTGGGTATCAGGCTAATCGGATGTAGCATGAGGAGACTATCTGACCTCTTAAACCCAGTTACTAAGTAACCTTAGTAAAACTGGCCGTCAGACTTTTGGGTATCTGACAACACGAAATCACTGTTGTGTTTCCGAGGCATGAAAAGAACTCTATATGTAATAGATGATCACACATCCATTAACCTACATCAGCAAGCGTCGCTTAACCTTGAACCTTAGAGAGCTTCTCTAACTATTTCCCCATGTGTTTGCAGGACGGCGCCCGTAGCATACACACGGCGGCGCGGTACGGGCACGTCGGGATCATCAACACATTGCTGCAAAAGGGCGAGAGCGTGGACGTCACCACAAACGTATGTATATTGTATCTTAAGTTACATTACAGCTAAATCAGCTTTTCCTACTGCTCCGCTATTATTTTCTGATTAATTTCGTTGCGGGATACAAGACAGTTACATTGTTTCTCTGGGAATTCGTCGAGCTTCGTTGTCTCGGCACTTTTCTGATGGTCGCCTGTTGATTCTGGCGCACAGGAGTTGCAGTGGTTTCGGAATAGTGTGTGGGTGGTTTGGTGTTGTGTGTGTGTGTGTGTGTGTGTAGTGTGTGTATGTGTGTGTGTGGGCTTGTCTCAATAAAAAAGTACAGATTAATTTTAATGCGAATCAATTTTAATGTTCGAGCTGCAGGCTATAGCCTTCCTTGTAGATTGATATAATGAAACGAGATTTAGTACAGTTCTTTTGTTAATTATTTTGCGGAAGCAGTATCAATTGTTTCTTCCCCCTATCAGTATCAGACTGCATTCAGAGGCTACAAGTTACGTTAGCGTCGTGACGATGTTCCACACTTTGGACTGTCTGTGTCGCGAGCGGAAGACTTTAACGAATGTGCAAATTCCGCACCAAGTGTGCAAACAGCCTTTAATACATTTTCATTTTCCAATGCATGATGCAAATGATCATTAATGTGACTTCTCATTCCACAATGTCTTTCAGGACAATTACACAGCTTTACACATAGCTGTAGAGTCCTGTAAGCCTGCTGTAGTGGAGACCCTGCTGGGATATGGTGCTGATGTCCACGTGAGGGGCGGCAGGCAGAGAGAGACCGCGTTGCATATTGCTGCCAGGATACCTGATGGTAAGCACAATTCAGGGTTTATTGAAAATTTTAATGTTCACTCATATTCTAAGTTGACAACTTCAGTTTCGGGTGATCGGGGTGACCATTCTCACCGCCGCTTATTTATAAGGTTCCGTAGCCGAATAGCAAAAAACGAAACCCATATAGATTCGTCATGTCTGTCTGCCTGTCCGTCCGTATGTCACAGCTACTTTATTCCGAAACTATTAGGATTACACAATTGAAACTTGGTAGGTAAATGTATTCTGTGAACCGCTTTACGATTTTTATACAAAAGTTTTTGAGATATGGGACCTTTTCATCAAACTGTAGAAGTAACTTTGTTTTTTATTAACATACTATGAATAACAAATTTAGTTATGCGGTTGAATGTAATACAATACAACATATGAATGAGCCTTCAAACTGTGGTGCTACGGAACCCTGGGTGCATGTGAGTACGACTCGCACTTGGCCGGTTTTTTTTCAGAGGCTTTTTCATCGTCCATGCGTGAAGACATCTATTTACTTTTATTGTTCCGCGTCTATAGGTAATTCCCAAATAGAGAGTTATGGAAGAAGAAAACATGCTGCGGTGATTCCAATTAAATTTGGATAAGGCCATGACGATGAATCGATGATGATGATTAAACTTGTACTGATTTGACGCAAATGAAACTCCTTGTTGTTATATCGGAAAGCCATGCTTTTTTTTTTAAGTTGGTATGAATGACAAACCGCCCGATCAAGATGCACATATTCTAAATGCTGAAAGTTTCGGCTATAGTATACATGTATTTTCAAAATAACTGCCAAATTATCGTTTCCAGGCGACAAGTGCGCGCTAATGCTGCTAAAGTCCGGAGCAGGTCCTAACAAAGCGACAGAAGATGGACAGACGCCAGTACACGTGGCTGCCAAGTATGGCAACCTCGCCACACTGATACTCCTGCTGGAAGATGGAGGAGACCCGCTGAGAAAAACTAAGGTAGAATCTTTAGTAGCTAGTAAATTGAACTTTAAGGTCTTGATTCAATGTGTTTTATGTGAGTAACTTTTGTTCTATTCTAAACAATGTATTTATATACTATTTATTTTACTTTTTAAGTACACACAGTAGACAACACAGGAAAATAACATAAAATGTTTAAGTACATAGATACTGTACTGATATTGTACTTCCTTATTTATTTACAGACTGGAGAAACACCTCTACACATGGCATGTCGGAGTTGTAAACCAGACGTTGTGCGACACTTGATAGAATTCGTCAAAGTTCATAAAGGGGAGAACGTCGCTACAGCATACATCGACGCAGTTGACGAAGACGGCGCGAGCGCACTCCATTTCGCCTGCAAAATTACTAAAGAAGAAGTCAAGATACCCACAGCCGACAGACAAGTCGTCAAATGCCTTATAGAAAATGGCGCAGACGTCACGTTGATAACGAAACATAATTTAGAAACGGCATTCCACTTTTGTGCTATTGCTGGAAACAATGACGTCATGACTGAGATGATCGCGCACATATCCCCTGCCGACGTCAGCAGGGCACTAAACAAACAGAATTCTATAGGTTGGACACCTTTACTAATAGCTTGTAACAGAGGACACATGGAACTTGTCAGTACGCTACTGTCGAACCACGCGAGAGTGGACGTCTTCGACACAGAAGGCAGATCCGCGCTTCACCTCGCCGCTGAACATGGCTTCTTGCAAGTCTGTGACGCTCTCCTAACAAACAAAGCATTCATAAATTCCAAAGCGAGAAATGGCAGAACAGCTCTTCACTTAGCAGCCATGAACGGCTATGCGCATCTTGTCAAATTCTTAATACGTGATCATAACGCCATGATAGATGTCCTTACATTGAAAAAGCAAACTCCTCTTCACTTAGCATCAGCCAGCGGTCAAATAGAAGTGTGTAAACTTTTACTAGAACTTGGAGCAAACATCGACGCGACAGACGAATTGGGGCAGAAACCTATTCATGCAGCCGCACAGAATAATTACAATGAAGTAGTCCAACTTTTTTTACAATCACATCCAAACTTAGTGATGGCTACTACGAAAGATGGGAACACGTGCGCTCATATAGCGGCTATTCAGGGTTCAGTGAAAGTGATTGAAGAACTGATGAAGTTTGATAGGACTGGTGTTATATCTGCTAGGAATAAGTTAAATGATTCGACACCCCTTCAGTTGGCCGCCGAAGGTGGTCATGCGGATGTGGTAAGGGTCTTGGTAAGAGCAGGAGCGTCTTGTACCGATGAGAACAGAGCAGGTCTTACCGCGGTACATTTAGCGGCACAATACGGACATACGAATGTATTAGATGTGATGCGATCGACCAACACGCTAAGGATATCAAGCAAGAAATTAGGATTGACACCACTTCATATAGCCGCGTATTATGGACAAGCTGGTAAATACAATGAACTTAAAAACCACCTGCAGCAATAAAGACATTTGAACAAACTGTTGAGTCATTAATTTTTGTTTTGCAGAAACTGTCCGAGAACTCCTATCCCATGTACCGGGAACAGTAAAGTCAGAAGCTCCTACGGGTGTATCACTAGTTCCGGAATTAGGTGCTGAGTCTGGACTAACCCCGCTACATCTTGCTGCGTACAATGGTAACGAAAACGTCGTGCGATTACTTCTCAACTCCGCCGGAGTGCAAGTCGACGCCGCGAGTAATGAAAATGTAAGTACTCATAACTTTCATTCAGACTTCTTGACTTGGTTTACAACTATGATTTTTTTTCATTTCAGGGCTTCAATCCGCTTCATCTCGCATGCTTCGGAGGACACATGTCTATTGTTGGTCTCCTCCTCAGCAGATCAGCAGAGCTACTGCAAAGTACAGACAGGCATGGGAAAACTGGGTTACACATAGCGTCGACGCACGGTCACTACCAGATGGTAGAAGTTCTGCTCGGCCAAGGAGCTGAAATCAACGCGACCGACAAGAACGGGTGGACTCCTTTACATTGTGCAGCGAAAGCAGGTCATCTCAACGTAGTCAAGCTCTTGTGCGAATCAGGAGCATCGCCGAAAAGCGAGACTAACCTAAATTGTGCTCCAATTTGGTTCGCCGCTTCGGAAAACCACAACGACGTCTTGGAATACTTATTGCACAAAGAACACGACACGCAGTCACTTATGGACGACAAGAGGTTCGTGTACAACCTGATGGTGTGCTCCAAGAACCACAACAACATCCCTATCGAGGAGTTCGTGCTGGTCTCACCGGCGCCCGTCGACACCGCAGCTAAACTGTCTAATATTTACATAATTCTATCCACTAAGGTATGCTCGAGATAGGCTCACTCTTTAATTGCTTTGTCATTAATCTGTGACTTTATATTCATCGCACGACGTTTGCCACAACAGGAAAAGGAGCGTGCCAAAGACCTTATAGCGGCAGGGAAACAATGCGAGGCGATGGCCACCGAGCTGCTAGCGCTAGCCGCCGGTGCCGAATCCGCCGGACACATCCTCACCGCGACCGACAACCGGAACATTGAGTTCCTCGACGTCTTAATAGAGAACGAACAAAAGGAGGTCATAGCCCACACAGTGGTCCAGAGATATCTTCAGGTAAAAAATAGGTAACTTCTCTACTTCACAGAAACTTGACTCCACTAACATATGCTGATGTTCATTACTTCGCTTCTTTACAGGAACTCTGGAGAGGGAGCCTCAAATGGACCGGCATCAAAATTATGTTCCTTTTTTTCGCGTTCATAGTCTGTCCGCCTGTATGGGTGGTGTTCTCTCTTCCATTAGGCCATAGATATAATAAGATACCAATAATTAAGTTCATGTCGTATTTAACTTCACACATTTACCTGATGGTATTGTTAGCCTTAGTAGCCATTACGCCTATTTATAATTCGATATTTAGGGATAGTTTAATTCCAAGGTGGTATGAATGGATGCTGCTCATTTGTCTGAGCGGTCTCCTTCTCTTTGAGCTCACCAACCCCAGTGATAAATCTGGTTTAGGGTGGATCAAGATAGCAGTTTTGTTATGCGGCATGATTGGCGTGGCTACACACGTCGTCGGCTGGATATTCGTATTACCTAAGTATTGGCCAACGCTTATGTATTGTAGGAATCAATGTTTTGCCTTATCATTTCTATTAGCGTGCGTTCAAATACTAGATTTCTTATCTTTCCACCACCTGTTCGGTCCGTGGGCTATTATTATTGGGGATCTCATGAAGGATCTCGGCAGGTTCCTCGCTGTCTTAGCGATATTCGTGTTTGGCTTCTCGATGCACATTGTTGCATTAAACCAGCCGTTCAGGAATATTAACAAGGCAGAAGACAATAAGTATGCAAGACAAGCAAGGAAGAGACTGTTCTCCGACGGTGAGTGTGAATCCATTATAATGTTGCCTATAACCATGACATCTACCATAGAAATAGTCCATTCATGTAGTTCATGTCTGTTCATTCAAATATTAAATGTTGTACTTGTTGCCGTAATAGAGACTCTACGATTGAAACGACAAGCGTATGATACACAATGGCAAAATACACTAAACGGGGAATCATACAGGAGGAAACAAGGTCCAACAGGACGTAAGTCCACATACACACGAACAAGACTGTACTCTTTAATGTTATGTGCATATGAATGCCATTTTCCTTACGATGATCGCATTACAACTCGATGTGCTTGTTTTACTCGTTATTTTTTGTTATAAACAATACGTGCATCCGCTTGCAAGCTTCAGTGTCTGTCACATCGAGAATGTTATCATCGTTGGCGTTTCGTTACATTCCATTAGACAACTGTCGCCATCACGTTACGAATGTGGAATGTTAGGTCTCTGTAATATACAAAGTACACTTCGCCTCGCCATAATCTCAATGTTTTATTTTCATATATTATGGCACGTGTAAGTGGTTGGTGGTTAGAAATCTTGATGTCTATTAAGTACACAATGCATTTTCTGCATCGCATCGCAAAGCTTTATGAGGGTCGTGGTTTCCAGATGTGGACACAGAACATGCATTGCGCGTCACAATACTAGTTTTAGTGGAATGAGTGGCCGACCTCACCGCATTTGATGGAGCAAGTTTGATTTGCGCATGCCGCGGCTGGCTTATGTCCTGCGTTTGTTTCACCACTCCGAGGTACTATTTTATGTTTCGGATTTGTTTGGCTGTTTGTCGTCAATGTGGCGTCTGTCCCTGCGTTTGGCTCTCAATGTCTAGCCGTAGTCGGGACGGGGTGGATTGATGCACTGGTATAATAAGTGGAATTCAACAAATCAATTCTCTTTAGTACACTACTACACTAAATTATTATTGAAACACTAAATTCCAAAAGTTTTGTTCAATACACATCCACACTTCTTTATACCAATGTACAGAATACTCACACAACCGTATCAATCTATCTCTTCCACACATATAGGTGTCTTTTAGCCGTGTTAGATCTTTAGACTTGAGGGAAGATTGATGCACGAGTAGTTTAAACATTGACTTTTTATGATCTTCAATATTGAAAGTCACCTCAGTACTTGTAACAAAGTATAGGCTTCGTGAGCCATGCATCAACCTACCCCGGTGCCTGTCGCGTCGCGTTATACCAGACCGTGGTCCATGTTGAGTGTTGTCTTCTAGCGACGTTGTCACCGGTCGAGGCGTTGGAGAAACTGTTCTTCGCACTTTTCGGACAGATAACGTTGTCGGACCTTAACTACGTGTCCAGCGTGCGGCCGCTGTGGACTCAGAACATATTCAAGTTCGTGTTCGGGGCGTACTTACTGATGTCGGTTGTGGTGCTCATAACGCTCCTCATTGCGATGATGTCGGACACTTACCAACGTATACAGGTAACTACGTGTCCCCAGAACTCTGATCTTTTGTTCGCAGTTACTATGAACCCACTGTATTCGTTCGAGCTGCTGTTCTTCGCGGTGTTCGGGCAGACGACGACGGACCAGACACGGGTGCATCGTAACGATAGTAGCATACAGCCGGCCTGGACCAATTACCTGTTTAAAATTGTGTTCGGGATCTACATGCTGGTGTCAGTGGTGGTACTGATCAATCTGCTCATCGCTATGATGTCAGACACGTACCAGAGGATCCAGGTAACACGTGAACAGAATAAAACATGATGTTGTACGTTGTGCGCATACTGGCACTCTTTAACAAAGAAATTAAAACAATGATAAAACAGCTGCGTAAATAAATGATGGCCGTTATACTGACGCAAATGAAATTGATGAATTAATTAATATTTTAATTAAAATGTTTAACGATAAAATAGACATCCTAGTAATATTATTACCAGCTCGCACTGTATTGTACACGTTAGTCATTAAAATTATCAAACAATTAAAGCACACCATTTAAATAGAAAAATAGTTGGCCTTCTAAAATAATTAAAGATACTAAATGGACAAGTATTTTTAGATAATTTATGAAAAAAAGATACTAATATGATAAACCGAACCATATAGGCTCACAGATTATTAGCCTTATAACCAATTCAAAAATAATAGAACACTGTTATAGATCTATGGATTGAACACTATAATTAGCATAATCAAATATAGGATGTGTGTGAGCACCTTTATACCTTTATTTAATAACCACTATTTCTATAATACCATACTGTGTGGACTAAAATGTTTTTCCTAAGGCAAAACAATTTGCATTTCTATCGGCCGAATACTCAAACGCTAGTCAATTTTGCAGTTGCCGCTAAGTCTACTACCTCTGCCACTTTTAACTATAATGCAGGTAAAGCAAACTTAAACAAAGTTGTCTAGTGGTTGAGTGTATACTGGCGTTTTTAACTGACTGAATAATCAGAACTGTATCCAAGAAAATTCTTTACAATCGCTTCGCTGTTTTATAGCCGAAATTTAGCGGCCATAAAATATCACCCCAAAGACCCCCAAATTATCAACTTGCTACAGCAATGAAAACTTTTCAGGCCCAATCAGACATCGAGTGGAAATACGGGCTGTCTAAGTTGATCCGCAACATGCATCGGACGACCACCGCGCCGTCGCCTCTCAACCTGGTGACGACGTGGTTGATGTGGATCATCCACAGGTGTAAGGTGAGACAGTACTACCATCAGTTAACTTAATACTACGTTACTTTTGCCAGCCGTTAGAAGTGTAAGGGTCAAATCCAATGACGTCAGTCACACACATAGCAAGAGAGTTAAATATAGTTTAGTTATTGTAGTCAGACTCAAAGCATTTATTTCAAGAAGACCAGATACAGACACTTTTAAATTGTTAAAGTAGGTATCAATCAAAAAGATAAACAAAGAGTTCCAGCCGCCAGGCATAATTTCAACTGGCAGCAGTGGCTGTATTCCAAAGCGAAGATCTCTCTAAATAAGAATGGACGAGAAACTTCGACTCTCTTTTAAATCAGAATTTTGTAACAATTACATTCTTGCTACATTCATGTCCTTTAACTGAGTTTACTAGAGTTTACAAAATCAAGTTTTAGAAAGACTGTCACAAGAGTATGATTGACATAAGCGAAGCTTTACATAGCCGAACTCACATAACCCAATTATTTTGGCCCTTAAGATACTGTACTTAAATATTAATGTTAAACCTTGAAAGACGAAAGAATTTTAATTCTTAGTTTTGGTACGTAACTACAGATAATATGGAATTTTCGAAAATTCTTCTATGACATCATAATTTTAATTGAGCCTAGTCTTAGATGACTCCACTGCTACACCTCAAATAATTACTTACAACACACAACTAAATACTTTTTCGACATCCAGATATTGATTCCAAAAGTTCATCAAATTATTAAACTTAACATGCGTCCTTTTTCTAAGTTTGTAAAACCATAAAATATTTTGCATTCAAGTATTAAACACTTAAATAGATTTGATCGTCATCTCCGAAAAGAACCACAGTAGAAACGCTTATTACGTTTGCTTTAAAACGGACGCAGAGTACATTAAAACACTTACACAAACATTACCAATAACATTTCACGCAGGCCTAGCACTAAGCTAACTCAAAAACACATCATTCACATCGCCCCACAACCACAAGGTATATTGGTCTGACTATACAGCTTTACACTCCATTTTTAACCTAACTATTTCGCACCAGGACCGCATAAGCAAAAAGAAGCGACCAAGCTTGGTGCATATGATCGGTTTGCAGAGACAGGACCAGATGAGCGCGCGGTCGAAAGCTGGGGCAAAGTGGCTGTCCAAGGTGAAGAGGGGACAAGTTGTGCCGAAGGGTAAGTTCTACTTATATAAACTACTCCATAATTACACCTGAATCACATTAAGCTCCCTACAGTCCCTTATTAAAAGACACAGACTAAATTCTATAACAAGGGCGACCCAATGAGAAGTATCGCAATTAGAGATTTCTTCTGTATAAACCAAGGACGGCAACCAAGTACGTAAGAATGAGGGGTAATTTTCGTCTTAACACATCAAAGATACAAATATTTAAAGTATTCATTCATTCTACAGAACACTAACAGCTGTTCCTCATCACCTAAACGCTCTCCTGAATTTTAAAATCCAAGCATCACAATGAAACTTTTTTTTCTCAATTTACTAACCTATTCCACGAATTTTATTGTTTTTTGTATTTTGTGCAGGTTAAATAATTGCAAGTATTGAAACACCAAACTTAAACACTATTTTTTTTTAATGTCACAACACTTATTTTTACCTACTTTTTTTTGTCTTTTAACACTTGTTTCAATACATCCTTCCCGCTCCTAGATTCAACGCGTCTCTCCGTGGTGCATCTAAGTCCTCTGGGCTCCCAGCTGAGCATCAGCAACGCCACGAAGATCGAGAACGTGGTAGACTGGGAGGTCATCGCCAAGAAGTACCGCGCTCTGATGAGGGACGAGCCAGAGGAACCGGCAAACAAGGAGAACGAGGGAGACTCGGCTGACAATGTGTCGGAAATAGTTCCGAACAATATATCAGCTGCTCCTCCTTGAACACTACGGCACAAGCTTCTGGGAATCAGTGTACAAATGTAAAATACTAGACGATGGTCTTAGGGATCCCTTCGAGGTTTGACGAGATTGGCCGGCTAAACTAGTCAGAATGCATATAAGTGACAAAAACAATCGTTCTTAAAACGTTTTCTATTTTTAAAACGACTTCTGACAGGATTGTCGTAAGGTTTTCGATAGCTTATGTCAATCCAATACATTTTCTACTGTCTCCGTTTACGTTCAATTGCTGATAGAACTTCTCTGTCTGGGCCCTCAGGGTGTTAGTAAGTACTCGGTTTTGACGAGTCATTTGTAAATGTATTTAACTCTTGAAATAGGTTTTTGTATCTGAGATAAGTCAAGCTATCGGTGACAAATAGGTACGGACAAAGTGAATATTTTGATTTGTTAGAAGAATCAGTGTAATGAAGGTCTGCATTGCAAGCGGGCGTAACAAATGTTTAATGTTAAAATTTTGTAATATGTTTTTATCAGCATTACGAGAATTTAACAGATTTACACATTAGAATTTGATCAACATGGTTTGGCCTTTACCGACTACCGGAAAAAAAAACTTGAATTAGATTGCTGCTCTTTTAACCGTGATTCGCAGCTTCAAAAAACTCCGTTGATTAACAGTGATTTATGTAAGATTGAACCAAAGACATTTGTAATATAACTACAATAGGCAAGACAGCGGTTGCCCAGTGGTGGCAGCCTCGACCTACGAGCAGTAAGCCGTGGGTTCGAACCCAAGCAGGCGCATTACTTTGTGTAATTTATTTCACCACCGCTGCTCTCAACAACGGGGAAGAAAAACATCGTGAGGAAACGGGCATGTCCTAGAACTAAAAATTTGAAGACATGTGACATCTACCAACCCGCAATGGGCCCTGGTGGATTACAGCCCACTCCCTCTCATAGAGAAGAGGCCTGTGTCCCAGCTATAGGCACATTATAGGCTGATGATGAGACAAGACAACGCAACCAAAATCTAAATAATACCTACTTGCAAGCGCCAACTGACCGTTGTTGGCACATCAAGTTATTTTTTTGGGACATGCCTGCCAAACTAAGTTGTGGAGATAATAAACACACTATTCCCAAACCACTGCAACTCCTGTGCGCCAGAATCAAGTGTGGTGATCATCAGAAAACCGCCGAGACAATGATGCTCGACGAAATACCAGAGAAACAATTGGACAATGATATAAGGAATCACAATTCTCTACGACATTTCTTCTAATATCCGCTACATAGTATCTTAAGCTCTTTACCTACGCAATTGAATTGTCAATTAAACTTACCTCTTTTATACAATATAGCGCTTGAATTAACTCGATAAAGAAATACAAACAGCTCATTAGTTTAAGACCCATTAATATTAGGGACAATATTTATCCGTGGTGCTTGGCAACTGGGCTTATCGCAGTTGAAAACTTGCCTTTGTGCCTGTTGGCCTTGTTTCGTTCTGTCTCCTGCTGATATCGTAGAAATTGTGTTTTTCCTACTCCTCCGCTATTCCTTTTACCCGACTGCGGCGAAGCCCAAAAGAAGAGTAATGCAGCTAAAATACCATCAAATGGGGTATCAAAGTGAAGGGGTTTAAAGGATAAAAATTCCTTGCAAGAACTAAATCGTCTGCGAAAACTTTCACATTTGTAAACTAAAAAGATGAAAACAAAAAAAAAATAACCTAAGTTTTTTTACTGCTGGCGGGTTTTTACTTTTTTTTCTGTTTAATTTTGTTGCGGTATCCAAGAAAAGTAAATTGTTTCTCTGGGACTTTGTCGAGGTTTATTGTCTCGGCTCTTTCTGGTTTACAAGAGTTGCAGTGGTTTGGGAACAGTGTAGCGGGCTTGTGTTCCTGTTGTAAAAAAAACACAATAAACACAGGAATTGCCTCGCTTGCAGTAGACTAACCTTTATAAGCCATTGTACAGTTAAATATAGTTTTAATAATAACGTAAGTAATTAATACCTAAATATAAAGTTTGTAGAAAACTAGTAACTAAGGACAGCGATGTTATTTTTCCAGATTAGTGTTGTTTAATATTAAGACTTATTTATTACTACTAATATTTTTATAAATAAACGTGTTGTGTATTTGTGTAACTGTATTGTTTTAAAATAAAATCAGTGCAATTTCTAGTTTTGTGCGTTTTATTGTACATGCATATTCTTTCGGTATAATTATACTGTAGAAGTTTTGTTATTTTACTTTTGCTTGTTATCTTAATTTTGTTTTCAATCTGTCAAATCAAAATGATAAAAGGCGGCCATTGTCATATTTCACCATCATTATTGAATAACTATATAGTATAGGATCCCGCTATACAACGACCTTCACCGAGCTGGTTAATGGATGAAACTTATTTTATATTAAATTTTATATGTCAATAAATATTTTGCATATGAGTTATCTAAAAAATTTCAGTCAGTATTTTTTATACATTTTACCGGTTTGGTTAATAGACAAATTCCATACCAATCGAAAGTATAAAGCCCATAGAATATGCAAACGTTAGGTTGCCTTTTCTTTTCCCGTCACAACTCTCGCGTAGACAGGTATAAACAGGTAAATCGATACTAGTAACTTGCACCGGTCTGGTTAATAAATTTAAAAAGGCAACCTAACGTTTGCATATTTTATGGGCTTTATACTTTCGATTGGTACGGAATTTGTTTATTAATCAAAAAGGTGAAATGCTACAAAAAAAAATATTAATCATGTTCTGGACTGAAATTTTTTAGACATATCTAAACTAATATTATAAAGAGGAAAGATTTGATTGTTTGTTTGGCATTCACACATATTTACTGTTTTAAAATACTAATTTCTAAATCTAAATTAATTACTAAACATAAAACTAGATAATTAAAACTAAAATAACAACAAATTATAAAAGGGCGTCAAAAAACTCCTCCTCAACGCTGTCAGCTGGTAACGTGCCCAAGAGACTGGCGGCGTTGCCACGTTGAATAGCAACACTTAGCCTCTGGCCAAAGTAAAAGCCAGCCCTTGGGTCACGTGAAGCGTCAACTAAGCGTTTGGAGATTTCCTTAAAAAGGCTGTGAGCACTCGGACCCCACGGCCCCAGAGTTTCAACCCCAAACGGCTCGAAAATATAGTTACCACAAAGGTTACTATATTTACGCCGCTTGAGGTTCTCCGCAGCCGCAGCGGCAGCGCCAGCACAGCACGATGAGCTTGGAAGATGTGATGGCGCAAGAGTATCGACGCATGTTGCGTCCCACACTAAAGGCCTACCCATATATATAACCTATAGCCTTCCTCAATAAATGGGATATCTAGCACTGAAAGAAATTTTCAAATCGGACCAGTAGTTTCTGATATTAACGCGTTCAAGCAAATAAACAAACAAACTCTTCAGCTTTATAATATTAGTATAAGCTTTATAATAATTATATAATAGTATAAGATATGAATGAATGAATAATAATGATGACATTTATTTATAAACTCATCATGATATTAGATTTATAACAATTATTATTCCTCAAAAAAATGCACATCAAACACCATTTTCAAAAATATGATCGGCTTCAATTACCTATCTTACATTTTCGAGTCACCGTAAACTATATTAGTTTAATGTCAAAAGAAAGTCGTCTACGAGAGTAGATTCTTTCTATATTATGTCAGGTGATACAAACGTACTTATGCAACCTGAACCACAACGCGTGATCACCGTGAGAGCATAAAATGCACCGTTGCAGTTTAGGGAGGCCCCTCTAGAAGAACCTTCCAAGCATTTTTGCCAACTTAGAGGATAAGTAACGTTAAGTTTCACATCTAGCCATCTTGCATCTAGTATTAGTATTACACTATTACATTAGAGCATGCGCTTCTGCTCACACGTAACTCTACTCTTTTCTAAACTAATATTATAAAGAGGAAAGATTTGATTGTTTGTTTGTTTGCATTGAATAGGCTCCGAAACTACTGGTCCGATTTGAAAAATTCTTTCAGTGTTATATAGCCCATTTATTGAGAAAGGATATAGGTTATATATCATCACGCTACGACCAATAGGAGTGGTGCAGCAATGAAAAATGTTGCGAAAACGGGGAAATTGTGACGCAAACGAAGTTAAGCCGGACTGCTAGTATTTAATATAATAACTTTTCCAAAAATTTGTCCGGTGTAGCCGGTAGTATTACTATATTTTTATTATAGCCGAATTGAATTGCGCTGTCCTTCGCGATTTTCCGAAATAATCATTTTTCGAGTAAGGCGTTCGGGTGGCCCTGAAAGCAGTTGTGGTGATTCTACGGACGACACAAATTCGTCATGTTGGAGCTGAAAATGAGAAAGGCGAGCTGATGAGTCCAGATTTTCACCTTCCTTTCCTATTTACCTTTTTTGTTATTTTGAGATTAGTCGTCTCGCGTTATAACGTGATCTGATTTTGCATAAAATCTCTAAGGCTAGTTTAGTGATAGAACAAATTATTTACAGTGATATTATAAAGAATACATATTAAAATGTTGATGATGATGAATTTAAAAAATATTTTATTCTGATTTAAAGTTTTAATAGATTAATGATTATACTTATTACTTTGTATTAAGAAGTATTTTAAGGAACTTTAAACTTTTTGCTTTTGTTCTTTTGATTATTATCATATCGGTGTGTTAAGTAAGCTAATTAATAGAGTTTAAAATGGAAGATCACGTAAAAATCACCATAATTCCGAATGAAATTATTAAAATTATTCCTATTTTTGACAGCGATAAGCGCCATTTAAATCTTTTTATATGTACGAGCGAAAATATCATAAATAAAAGCAAGCGAAGTGCCGAGCAAAACTTGAATGTAATGCATTCTATAACGAGTAGGTTAGCGGGGAATGTAGCCGCGCTTATCAGCGAGTGCGAGGATATTTTTACTTGGGAAGATTAAGGAGTTACTAATACAACCTTTTGGAGGCCCCAGAAGTAAAGAATGTTTGGCTATTGAATTGGAAACCAAGCGTATAAAAACAGTGAATCATTTTTGGATTCTTGCAATCGTATTCAATCAGTGCGTAGTATTTTACAGCACTGATGACAACATTTGTGCCAATTGTTTAATTTAGTCTTCATAGTGTTTTTTACTTTTGTTTAAATTCTTTTTTATTTACCTATTTTCTGTGAATGTGTGGCCATTTTAGGCTTCGTAACTTCGTAGTTTTTTTTATCTTGTTCTACCTTTTGTAGTAGGTAAGCAACGACTTACGACGACAACGACGACTAGGGACCCGTTTGTGTCAGGTAAAATATGTATATTATGATATTTCAATAAAAATAATTATCAAAACAAATTTTAAAACTTTGTAGTAAAATAAGATCAAATTTTGTGTTAAATAATAGCAATAATACACATTTTTTATTGCTATTATTTAACACATTATTAAAGTATTTTATTTTTCTTAAATATTACTAAGAAAAAATAGAAACATACTTTAATATAAAAAAATATAATTCATGACAAAAATCAAACGTTACACGTAGGATTTGAACCTCCATCCTCATGCACGTCGAGCGGTCTTGAAACCTCCGGACTGTTAACACATTGTACACTTTGCGTAAATGTTAGGCGTATTGCTAGTCGTTTTACCCAATAATAGAAGTATTAACGTTTTTTTGAAAAAAAAAAAACAATATTAAAAACGGAGTATAAAAGAAAAATACACACTTTAACTTACGTTATTTATTCACTAAAACAATAAATTAATTATAATAAAATATTTTAACAATACATAAACCAACTAGGCCCGACACGGATTTGAACGCACATGTCTTTTGGGGGGGTAAGAACTTAATGGAGCTGTGTGTACAAGCCAACACGAACAAGTACTTTTGATTCCAGCATTTCCGACTTTTAATGTTAATGAAACTCACAAATTTCATGTCTATGAAGTCGACCCTGGCTTCGATGGCTTATTAGGTAATTATATTTTACATGGTGTGGAAGCAGTAATAGATTTGAAAAATTAGGTCTTAAAAACCAAAACTACAGTAATACCAATTATGCGCGATAAGAATAAACATAAATTAGAGTTAGCACCTTGATCAGAACAAATAGTTAAAATCCCTGCAAACTATCATTGCGGTGATGCTTTAATGGATTTTTGAGAATTTACTGAAGGCGTGCGTATGCCCAGCACTTTAATTATATGTAAAGATGATAATTTCGCCACCGTGATTAATAAATACCCTTGACAAACCAATTAAATTAGCCATTACTAAACAATTTAAAGTACAACCGTATGAGAATTGTAGAAATGATTGCGATGTTAATAACCAAAAAGAAACTGAAAATATTGAAATAGAGAACTTATTAACAGATAACTTACAGAAGCTTTGCTTGAATCATTTGTCAGCTGAAGAAAGTGAAACCATAAGCACAATATGTTTAGAATATAAATATATATTCTATTGTGACGGAATTCCATTAAGTTTCACGAACCAAGTCAAACATTGTATTAGGACGAAAAATAAAGATCCCATTTACGTCAAGCCATACAGACAGCCAACTAGTCAGTCGCAAGAAATAAAAAATCAAATCGAAAAATTACTTAAAGAAAATGTAATTCCGGAATCTTATTCACCTTGGTCAGCCCCAGTTCATTTAGTCCCAAAAAAGACAAATGCATCTAGAGAAATGAAATATAGAATGGTAGTTGACAGAGTTACAAACGGCTAAACGAAATTACAGTTACAAATATCCACTTCCCAATATCACTGATCTGTTTGATAAATTAGTTAAACGTACATACTTTCATCATCATCATCATTTCAGCCGAAATAAGTCCACTGCTGGACATAGGTCTCCCCAACGCCACATTGACATAATGGTTTTGCCATAATCGCCACGCATGGCAGGCGAGTTGGTGATCGCAGTACGGTTGTTACAAAAGCACAGAGAACGCTGCTGCCCATTCTCTGGCAAGTCCCTTAGTCGCCTGTTACGAAACTTACGGGAAGATATGGGATGGTGCTATTCTTTACGTCCGACACCATACAGAACCACATGTAAAGTACATACTTTACTACATTTGATTATTCGATTTAGTAAACGGTTATCATCAAACTGAGATTAACACAAATGACAGACAGAAAACAGCATTCTGCACTGAAAACAGACACTTCGATTTTTTAAGAATGAAATCTGAACCACAACGCGTGATCACCGTGAGAGCATTAAATGCACCGTTGCAGTTTAGGGTGACCCCCCTAGAACCTTCCATGCATTTTTGTCAATTTAGCTGATAAGTAGTGTTAAGTTCCACATCTAGCCACTAGGATTAGTATTGCACATTACATTATAGCATGCGCTTCTGCTCACACGTAACTCTACTGTTTTATTTAATATAATAACGCTCCCAAAAACCTGACGACGTCGACCATATTTACAAAGATACGCTATTCTCGTATTGTATTGTTTCATATTATTTCATCTGTAAACTGTACAATTTGTATAAATCGTAGTTTTATAATACTAGTACCGTACCCTGTTTTTACAGTCGGGCCAATAATTCATGATCTTTATTAGTTAGGTATCATCAATATTCTCCTGCGCTGACCCCAATTCTCTGTCCCTCTCCATCCCTAATCACATCCTTCCTCAATACATGTCCATACCAAGATAAACCACTGCCTTTTAATTTTTCTGTAAACGGCACCACTTTGAAACTTTCTTCTTATATGCTCATTCCTTACTTTATCCATTCTTGCCACTCCACACATCCATCACATTTTATCACTGTTGTTAACTAAATTAAACATTTTAATTTACCTACATTATTTACATACCAAAAGTCAATAAGATACAAGTGTTTCTGGTATTTTTTTGGTATATAAGGCGTGCCAAATGTCAGTCGATAATTACCAAGGTTTTGAAGTATCCATGAGACTGCCTGAAAAACAAGTTAAAATAATTTATCGTGAAATAAATTCAGTACAATGTACCATTTTTTTTGGAAAACAGCTTTGTCTTTGTTTGGTAAGTTATCTTTTACAGCGTTTCATTGAATATTAATAGTTATTTAAAGTTGAAACTAAACATTTTATAATTTATACTGCTAGACGAATAGTTACAGTACTTACATGTAGCTCCAATGTGATAGTTTCATCTTCAATGTTGCCTTTCAAGACTTTTAAGGTTTCCGGTTTGTTGTGGTAAACCCGACGTTTCAAAAACCCCAAAGTCAGTTGTCTGGTACCTTATATCTAGATCGATCTGGCCTCCCGGTTCAAATTGTCAGAACGGGACATGTGAGAGTGTAAGACGTTAGCAGTCGGATAATTCCGCGTTCTTCAGGTGTGTATCTCTCTGTTGTCAACTCATTTTCTATCTGACGACTACTTATGGTGCGAAATTACAACGGCATTGTTTGATTTGAACGCCATCTTAGCATGTGATGAGGACGGACGAATTGCATGCGACTAAAAGAGCGATGAGTATTGACATTGATGGATAAAGAGGGATAGGAAGACCCAAGAAACGATACTTGTATTGTGTGCGGAATGATATGAAAGAAAAAGGAGTAAATGACAGCGTGCGTTTACAGAGGAGAATGGAAGGAAAAACGTGTAGCGCCGACCCCAAGTAACCCATGTTACTTGTTACACTTTTTTGTCCCTTGTCCCATGACAAGGGTAGGAAGACGATGATATAGCTAAACAAATACCTATCTTTAATACAAAAGAAAAAATTCTAAACAATATATTTATTGGTTTTCATCCGTTTATAGAGAGAGTAGAGAGCAGCGATGGCCCAGTGGTGGCAGCCCCGACTTACGAGCAGTAAACCGTGGTTTCGAACCCAGGCAGGCGCATTACTTTGTGTAATTAATTTCATCACCGCTGCCCTCAAGAACGGTGAAGGAAAACATCGTGAAGAAACCGGCATGTCCTTGAACTAAAAATCCGAAGACTTGTGACATCTACCAACCCGCACTGGGCTTGCGTGGTAGATTATCAGCCCACTCCCTCTCATAGAGAGGAGTCCTGTGTCCCAGCAGTACGAACATTATAGGCTGATAATGATTATGATGATCCGTTAAAAAAATGAAGTAACGAAACGCATCATCGGAGAAGTGAATCACGAGATTGCTAGATTAAAATTCTTGGGTTGCAAGTTTTAGCATCTTTGATCGTCAATTTCAGGTGGTACAAATGCATAAATTAATTCAATTTTTTTTTTCAGAATCTGCTATATTTTCTCTGTATTCGTACGTTTGTTCTTAAAGTATATTATTGGGCCACAATTATAAAGGAAAAAAACACCTCCTTTTACCTGTTTAAAATAAGTGTAGAAGGGAAGGAGGGTATTAAATATAATATGCAAATACCAGAAATAATTCACTACAGGCCAGAGCAAACCAAAAAAGTGTGCAATACAAATACGTTACGTTTGCGTGCGTGATCAGTTCAACCAACACGTCCACATGCATTTTATTTTCTTCATAATGGAATTCAGAATCTGAAATCGTGAATACGTCATGAGCAAAAAATTTTGCAAGCGTGGCGAACAACGTTCAGGCCAATCGAATTATATTTTTTTATATTATTAATACTTTTTTTACAGCTATTTTGCATTTCACGCAAGCTTGGCAATTGGTGTGTTATAAAGGGTAAGTTTCTTAAAGCCATCTTTATGTTAAACATTTCGAAATATGCGTACCCTTGTTCTTAATTTTCGTCGAGTTAATGCAATGTCATTTGAATTATTGTTTTTTTTTTCCTTTACTACCGCAACACATAAAAGCATAATTTAATTTCAACGAAATCTAAAACCAGTAACAGTATCGTTACTTAATATCATCTTACAGAACTTATAAATAGACCGTACCTGGTTAGCTTGCACAGAGAAGCAGCTCAGAACATATTTTTTTACAATTCTTAAGTTCAGACCTTGTGTTTCAGCACATTAAGTAACTCTTTAAATGTTACCTCCGAAAATGCAACCCTGCTAATAACAAATGGATACATTGACATAAACAAAACAACAATAATATGCGCCCATGGGTACATGGGTACCATAGTAACTCAGGGCATAAACCTGCTTACTGCGGCTTTATTACAACTTGGCTTCAATGTTTGTGCCCTGGACTTTTCTAAAGAAGCGAACTTTGGCCCGATTCCTTTTGTGAATTATCCTTCTTCAGTCGCGGCCTCTTACGTGGTAAGAATTCATTAATTCCTTAGATTTGATATAAATTACAATAATTTAAGGTTTTGCTCGGTGGGTTCGGTTTAATTTAAGTTTTGAGGAAGCATTACCGTATCGAACAAAGTTCTCGACGTTATATATTTATGATGCAGGCCGTCACATTTGGTCTCCACCTTTTTAAGACTTCCAAAAATGAGGAGGTTCTATGTCCATATTTATGACTTTTTCATTACTCATACTCTGAAAGTAGGTCTGAAGTAGCTTGAGAAGCGGGATGAAAGTAATACTTTTCATCCCTAGGGAGAATCGCTTTCAACTGACAGATGTCAAATTATTAAAAAAAAACTAGTTCTATTTACACATGTTTATTGGACCATGTTCCAACTTTCTATGCAGCCACGATGTAAAATTGAAATAACTTAAAGTAAAGTATTGATTAAAGAATATACATTTAGTATTTAAAATTTAGTTTCAACAATTTCTTTAAAATAACATAGAGTTGGGCATAATATTTATCATTTTTTCAATGATGGAAATGAAAAATAATAGCTGAATAGCTGGCTGGCAACAGAAAAAAAAACAAAAGAGGCGGGAAAGCGACAATCCGAAGTAAAATTTACTATTTTTTTCTTTAGCTAATTTATGTTTTTATTTTTACTTTCCTTGTATTCGTAATGAAAAGCACAGTGTTTACCTCGGGTTAAAGACTTATTTAGTCCCTCGAACTATTGGCGCCCTCACTTCGTTCAGGCGCCAAACCCCGTCTCGGGTCTAAATAAGTTACTTTCACCCCTGGGGTAACAATGTACTATTTTATGTACAGCCATGACTCCGTAGTTTATAAAAGGATTAAATATAATGACCACCAAAAAATATTCGAGATCTTAAGGCCAATTAACAAAAATAAAAAATAAACACAAAAAAAAGATACTTAAACCACCAAATGTATTAAACGAGCATCAAATCGTAGCTTGTTCGTTAAGATTATAATGTGGCAAGGGATCACTTATCAATTGTTTAAAAGCATCACACACCAAGGCCCTGTCTTTCTTTTTCCAGGTTTCGACAGAAATGGCTCAATTGCTAAAAAATTTGGAGGCACTTGGTTTAGATGTAAAAAAAATGCATTTGATAGGGCATTCTTTGGGAGCACATGTATGCGGGAATGTCGGCAAGTCTTACACCGAGGTGACGAAAGGAGGGAAGATTGGACGGTATGGCTCTTCAGTTGGTTTTAACGAGCAAATTAGTGCTGGTAATTGTGGCCGCATTTATTACAGCAATTGGTACAGCAATAATTGTGGTATTGTGCCGGTATTCCCTCCCACATGTGCGCACATGTGTTTGGGAATACCGGCACAATCTTCCAGGAAATGACGAACGGCAATTGCACGGTATGCCTCTAAATTTGCTTTTACACGAGCAATTTTTACCGCATTTATTTCATATATTAGTAGAGCAATTATTTACGCTACGTGTCACCCGATGCCAAGTACATTAAATTGGTCCATATTGCTGTTAATAAAATATGATAATGATAATATGCTCTACACGCTCCGGGTCAGGCACAATTCTTATAAAAACAAATATTTATAAATGCGACAAGTGACATCATGAACATCGAATGGGACTCTGCCTGTACGTCAACGAGTCGGTCTCGTACCCTTTCATGAACGGATGTCGATTAAATTGGCACACAAGCTGACTTGTTATCCCGATTGTATGTTCCTCTGAGACAATTTCCAACCTCCAGGTGAAGCTATATGTAAATGACCAACCGTAGACCGTACTCGACAAACAAATAGGTTGTGAACGGCGAATACCTCCTATTTTCGGGCGCGGATGAAGACTACAATATTTTTGTTCATCACGAAAATGTATTTGTATGCCTCTGCATCGTAGCAGGAGACGATGTGCCTTTTCTCAGGTTTCAGGGTACACGTTTTGATAAGTTGCTTATAATTGGCAGGATCACGGGTCTCGACCCTGCGAAGGCCTTGTTTGAACGTCCATTCCGTTCATACTACCGTATCAGCAAGAGTGATGGTGTTTTCGTTGACATTATTCATACCGACGAAGACAATTTAGGCATGAAAACCCCCGTAGGACATGTAGACTTTTATCCCTGCCCCAATGATTATGAAAAGGATGGACGCCAGCCGGGATGTCCCATTGTTAATCCCCTGGTTGATGGTTATTTGTCAACAACTGGTAAGATTAAAACGTGGTTACTTATTAATTACTGTATAAGTTTCGTTATTTGGTTATGTTAATTAGAGCGCATTTATCGCATAAGGTTATCCTGTAATGGATAAGTAAATAGATATCTGAAATGGATAGTTGATATTATGGGTAAGTAGATAAATACATAATCTAAAAACCGGACAAGTGCTATTCGGACTCGCCCACCGATGGTTCCCTACAAACATGTAGGTACTTTAAATAAAGACTGTATTTTTTATGATTTAATTACAAACGAATTTTTGTTGTATTTGGCAACTAATATCGTCATATTCAAATCGTCATATTATCGTCAAATGTCATTGTTCTAGGTTAACGGAAAGTACCCTATAAATTATGATTTCCTTGAGAGTGTCGAAATATACGTTTGCGGTATAAACGGCCGTCGTATCTTTTTTTCCGTTAACTTAGAATTTTGATTTTTCACAGCTTCAAGGGACTGTAGACTTGAATACATGGTGTTAATTTCAACTCGACACCTCCAAGCTTTCCCGAGATAGAGAGTCTTGACGGACAAGACGTACAACAAAGTGATCCTATAAGGGTTCCGTTTATTACTATTGAGGTATGGAAACCTAAAAAAAAAAGGTGTGACTACATACAAGCCCAGAAAAGAAAGAAAGGAAACTAGCGACTTTTGCTACAACACAATAAACTGCCATTCAGACCGCGCGGCGTTAATTACTTAATAGGAGATATTACAGAAATGTATGGAGCCTGGGCTAGCACTATGTACACTATTTGTAAATATTGCTAAATAATACAGTAACCGTTTTTTATTATCAATTTTCTTTAATTTCACTTCGTTTTAATGTTCATTCAAATTAACTTGGTCAAAGAGAGCAACACAACATAAAAATTAAACATGTTGGATCAGATCACCACGTGATCAGCAGGCGAAAAATGACATTTTAACAATGACATTTGATTGACATGTATTACGATACACGTCAATCAAATGTCATTGTCATAACTGCTTTAGTAAACAAAACAACTGGAATTTCGAAAATTTCGGGTTTTGGTTTGTTTTGTTTGGTTTGGTTGAACAAAACAACAAGTTCAATCCAAACTCAATGCAAAGAAAGACTCAAAAACGGCACTTCTTAAAACTGTCAAAGTCGTCAAACGTCAAACAACTGTCATGGCTGCCCTAAAAATAGGGTTATCGTAGTAAAAAACTTTTCAAATGATAATTATTGTACGACTATACCCTTCTTTAAATTATTTTATATATTACTCAATTTTTTTCCTATTTATCAATGTAGTGTACATAGTGGTAGCCCAAAATCAAACATCTTCTTTATATTTACCTACAACTACCAGCTGCCTCTCTTTCTATCGCGTAAGTCTTATATCTTTTGACTGCGTTAGGGTCTTTAAAATAACTATTAATCTGTATGTTCTTTAGCTTTTGTTAACATTATAATTGTTCGTGGTGGTGGGGTTTAAACAAAAATCTTTTTCATTGTAATCAGCTGCCTGCAGCCACCAACGCTCCGTGCGCCTGTTCTTAGACACATTTACTTATGGATGCACCCTGATGGCTGCTAAAGCTGACAGCTTAGCCGCCTGGAACAGTCCCACCTTTGTTGCCGACCAAGTCATTTGCCTTGGCTTGAACACCAACCAAACGTACGTTCTTAAGCAATTGTGATCTATCTGTTCTCGCAATATTAGTTTACTTCTGGTTGTGTATTGTATTGTCAAAATAACAGTGATCTTAATTCTCATTAGAATAAGGTACTTGTTGGCTGCTGATGGAAACCAACCATTATTTGATTATAGTCGTGTTTTTTTCTAGCCAAGTTAAGGGTAAAGTGGTAAAAAAATGCATACTCTTCATTGCAAAAATACTGGGTGGTAGATAAACCGAAGCACAAACGCTTACCATGAATTCAGTACTTTATACCGAGCCCCCACATAGAAAATTTACACCGGTAATTAAAAAAAAACCGGTCAAGTGCGTGTCGGGCTACGCGCAGTGTAGGGTTCCGTAGTTTTTATAACAGCCAAGTGCGGGTCGTACTCGCTGACTGATAGTTTCATACCATGCTCTAACTAAAAGCCAAATGTGACTACCCACCTAATTTGACTTTCTATACAAATAACAACAACTGTTTTTTTTATAAAACTTAAAAAGAATGAAACGTTAGCGCGATACAACTGACGCTTAGCGCCATCTATCGACATTTCTATAGAGATGTTCGAAAGTTAAGAGTTTAAAAAAAAAAACAAAAAATATACTTTATTTCAGACCCATTACATAGCCCATAAACGGTTAGTGTGTTAGTAAATGATTATTCTTATATGCTATGTTAGTATTATTAGTCCTTTACTTTAAAAAAAAAACAAATACAAAAATAAAATACAATTGAAAAAAAAAATTAATACAATTGATCGACTATTACTCGTAAACTTGTAAAGCCCACTTAAGTGCGATAGTTTTCCTTTAAACGTCGTAATACATAGATACTACTGCCGTGGCATTTGTATTTCTAACTACAACCATATAGTTGGTAGAGAGGGGGGGGGGACACTTGACTCTAACGAAACACAGACTCTGACGAGACAGACAGACGGACATGGCGAAACTATAAGGGTTCCTTGTTGACTACGGAACCCTAAAAAAAGAGCTGTTCCATACATTTTGACCGTGTAAGTATTGCAGTTTTGTAGGAAAAGGCAGTTTAAAAAAAAATACAGATGAAATAGTTACATAAATGTGAGTTTGTTCGGAATGATGATGTACTGAAAACATGGTAAGCGATTGTGCGTAAAAGTGTCAAAGTCAAAGTGTCCCTTCCACCCTGTATACAACAAGTATGGGAAAGATGTGGCCATATTTCAGCTGGCCTACCATGACGTCTTACAGCAGTATTGTTTTACTCTTATTCCAGTGTGGGAAAGGGACGGAGCTATACAGGTTCTCTAGCGCCATCTCTTTCCCACACTGGAAAAGGAGTAAAACAATAATGTTTTAAGACGTCATGGTAGTCCAGCTGGTTGTGGAAACTTGTCTGTTTAATGGTCTACAGACCATTTCTACATGGGATCAACAAAGTAATCGCGAACACAATGTTGATTATCACCACACCATTGTGAAACACACACACTGTATAAGAAATCATCAATAATCTAAGCGTTCTGTTTTTTCACAGCGCTCGTGGCATCTATTATCTTCGCACTAACTCGCAGTCTCCGTTCGGATTAGGTGAAGCAGGAACAAGGCCATAATAAAAAGCAACGGACATTCGATTTATGAACCTATCGTTAATGTTCAGTGTAGTTGCAGTTTTGGTGATAATAAACATGTCACTTGGTTCTATTCTTTTTTATTTACTCTTCATAGTGATGCACAGTTCTTTTGGCGCTCCCGCGCTAAATTCAAATGGATTTACCTTTTTTTGTTTTTTGGTCAATGTTTCAGATTGTTTGTTAATGGGGATGGCAACAGTGAAACTAATGTCGCTACCATAGCTGGTTCCAAGCATCGTCATTGGTTGAAAATCTGGTGATGTCACTTTATATTTCAAAATAGCTAGACCTCATTGGTCAGATGGAGACCCAGCTATAGTCGTGCCTTCTCCATTAAAATATGATTCGCGACTATAACAAACATAGCTTGACAGAGTTACAATTCCAACCACTCCTCTGAAACTATTATCCTGAAATACATCTCGCTCTATCCGTATCGGCTCGCTATTCCTCTGGATGTGCTTATATCCTGGATAGCAAAGAACTGTCCTCGATTACTCTATACACAACATCAGGTAGGTGCGCAAAATTCGATCAACTTTATAAAACTCTAGCACTCTCATGAGCCATGTATGTGGCATCGAGTCATAAGGCCTTCTTATAGTCTTTCCAACATGTAGACAGATCCCTTTGGGAACAGGGAACCTGTTGACTAATGGCCATATCAATGAGGAGCAGCTCCTTAGTACCACGAGGCCCGTTCCTACATGCATTTTGAGAAGCGGATATAACAAAGTTTTCGTCAATATGTTTAGTGATTTTAGCTCTCAAAATGGATGTAAGAACTTTATAGACTGTCGGAAGGCACGTAATTTGTGTATTTAATTTTGGGGTTCCGCAGTACTACCCGATTTATGGAGCAGGTGGATTATTCCAGTAATCAGGAACTCGGCCAGCGACTAGAACTTACAGTAGTAACCATGGCGATTAGGTATTTTGTTAGACTGTGGTGGAACCACATTGAGTTTAAGTAAGGGAAGATGAAGGCAATATGTCTTACTGTTCAAAACCATAAAAGTTGTTTTACTAACAAATCTTTATACGAAGCGACTGGTTGGTTTTGAACGAGAATAAAATGATAACTGCATCTAGTCAAATATTTTTCACGAGAACATATAGTTTCTATGACTGTTTTTAATAATAACAAGTAGGAATACATTTCGATAATACTATATTAACACTTTAAGAATTTAAGATCTGTGTTAAATCTTAGAATTATATTGAAAGCCTCGAATATATAAACCTGTACCTGGGTGGAATAAATATATAAAATTAGCTTACGAGGAGGCTCGACTGGCTTTTCAAGATTGGCAGCTATGTGGTAAACCAGATACAGGTATTGAATATTATAAAATGCGTAATACACAAAGAATTTTCAAAAGTAAATTAAAATGTGTCGTCAAAATGAAAAACAAATTAAACTAGATGTAATGGCTGAAAAAAAATTAATACTAAATTTTTGGAAAATCTCGAACAAACTGAACCCTAGGTCGAGCCTCCCCGTAAGTGTTGGCGGTAAACATAACTCCACATAGATTGCTGCAAATATGTTTGTAGACCATTTTGATGTCAAGCCCTTAGCAAATCCCACAGTTGATCATGCGACGCATACGGTTACTGACGCTGATGCGAGCATGAAGTTGGGTGTAAAGTTCTCAAATAAAGATGCTGTGAAAGTGCTTAAGAATACGGTTAGAGGAAAGTCCCCAGGTCATGATCATCTCAGTGTTGAGCACCTTAGGTATGCAGGTATACACTTGCCGAGAGCTTTGTCGATGTTTAGACTGTGCATAAGTCATTCTTATCTGCATAGTGCGCTTATTAAATAGCATAGATGTGCCTATCATAAAAAACAAAACTGGTGATGCTGCAGATCCCACCAATTATAGACCAATATCCCTTGCTACGGTCATAGCTAAGGTGTTGGACAGTCTGCTGGATACATACATGGCCCCTAGGATTAGTCTGCACGATGCATAGTGGGGCTTCAGGCTCGGGCTATCAACAGAAAGGGCTATTATCTGTCTAAAGCGGACAGTCCGGTACCATACGGATAGGAAAACACCGGTTCATGCGTGCTTTTTAGATTTGTCCAAGGCTTTTGACCTCGTGTCGTATGACCTGCTGTGGGGTAAGCTAGGAAAAGAGGAAACAGTAGAACCTGAGGTTACCTCTCTATTAAAATTTTGGCATAAAAACCAAATAAATAATGTTACGTGGGGAGGGACTCTGTCCGAAGAGTATAAATTGGAATGTGGGGTGAGGCAAGTGGGAATCACGTCCCCACGCCTATTCAATTTCTATATAAACCAGCTGATTGTTGAGCTCAGCAATACCGGCATTGGCTGTCATGTTGATAGTGTTGTTATGAACAACATCAGCTATGCGGACGATATGGTCTTGCTGAGCCCATCAATCAGTGCCTTAAGACGTTTATTGACGGTTTGTGAAAATTACGCGGTGACTCAGGGCCTTAGGTATAACATCGCTAAGAGTGAGTTAGTCGTTTTTAATTATGGCGCCAGGAGAGACTTATATGTACCGTGCATCTCGTTAGCAGGTATGCCCTTGAAGCGAGTCTCAAAATTTAAATACCTATGCCACTGGGTCACTGAGGATCTATGTGAAGACCTAGACATAGAGAGGGAGCGCAGCGCGCTGTCTGTTCGAAGTAATATGCTGGTCCGGAGGTTTGCACGGTGTACGTATGAAGTTAAAATGACGTGTTTTCGAGCCTATTGTCATAGTTTCTACACCTGCAGCCTCTGGGTCAAGAACACGTAGAAGGCATACAGCGCTCTGCGTGTACAATATAATAAGGTCTTCAGAATGCTTGTGGGGCTGCCGCGCTTCGGGTATGTTCGCCGATGCAAGGGTAGAAGATTTCTATGCTATTATCCGAAAGCGATGCGCTTCTCTCCGGCATAGAACAGATGTCAGCTCCCACAGCATGTTGAGGGCATTGAGTGACCGGTCGGAATGCTCGATGCTTGCCCGACGGGTTAGGCTGCACACCCACCCAGGTCGGATCAGTAGCTGTAAGGGCATCTAGTTTATTTTATTTCTATTGTATTATATTGTTTTCCCTATTTGTGTTGTACTCGTTGATTGTATGTGTCACTAATAATAGTTAAATAAGTCATGTCATTGCTAACAATATGGACTTCAAAGTCTGCAAATAAAAGATTATTATTATTACCACTTACCACCCACAGATCACAAAAATGACTTTACACTAAAACTAAGTTAATGGCGGTTATCATTTTCGTCGCAGTCGTAGAAATTACTCCTTACATGAATCGACACCGACAAACGAAAACCCAGCATATCTGTGGTACTCTCTTTTGGGAAGATAAAGATGCACCCCCCTAAAATAAAGTTTTCGGTACCCATGATTGTTTTGCATAGGTAAATCCAAAGATGGTTGATATCATCATCTGCCTAGCCTTTTCCCAAACTATCTTAGGGTTGGCTTCCTGTCTAACCGGATGCAGCTGAGTACCAGTATTTTACATGAAGCGACTGCCTATCTGACCTCCACAACCCAGTAACTGGGTAATACGATACCCCTTAGTAAGACTGGATGTCAGATTTTTGGCTTCTGACTACTCGAAACGACTGTCAAAGATCCACAAATGACAGCCGGGACCAACGGCTTAACGTGCTTTCCGAGGCACGGAGGAAACTCGGTATGTAATTATGGTCACCCATCCACGGACCAACCTCGGCAAGCACGGCTTAACCTTAAAGGTCGACCCGTGCGGCTGTTATTATTAAGCCACAAGTTCCGATATAACATTTCAAAATATAGTGTTTACCCACCCGCCTCCCCAATCTACCTTTAATATTCGTATTATTTTTTAACCTCTCCCAACCTAATTCCTGGCTACGGCCCAGTGTGACCCCCCCTCCAAAGTCCTTATGCTGGGACCACGCCTGGATAAAGCCATCTAAGTCATCCCGCCATCTTCTCCTCGGTCTGCCACCACCCCGTCTAGTTATCTCAGGGCTCCAGTTTTATCTTCATTCACAGACCACTTAGGTTAGGTTAAATTCCAGATATTCTTGATCTTTTACCTACTAAATTACGGTTGATCTATTGATGTCTAGGATCGTATACACCAGTTGCTCGGTTCAACCCTGTTTAAAATGCCTTGTTTATTAATTAATAACATCTCATTAAAAGTACTATCGAAGAAAGCGATCAAATCAAAATAGCTTTATTAGTTCCGCATGGAACTAATAAAGCTAGATAACCACAAAAATTCAAAATTAAAGTATTCATGAAGGCATCTATCCTCAAAAAAATGGATTTGCAAATACTCAATTTATGCAGAATCAGTTATTGTTAGATCAACAAAAACGGGTCGTACTGCTAGTACAAAGATTAAACAAATTAAATACATGGAAATTCTTTGTCAAAAACGTACAGTTTGAAAATTATGAGGCCTTTTCAAAAACAGTGGGGCAACTATCCCGGCTTTACCCAAATTATATTAAAATTAACAATTGAAAAAAATATCATAGAAACAAAATTTAAAAATGCAAATTAAAATAATCAATTATTAAATAAAATAATAATAAAATCCATTTTCACATGCCTTAGATAATAAATTATAGTAAATTAAATAATAACATTAAAAATATTTCGAATCCGGTCATAGGTATAATATGGACAGAAAATGAATCGCCAAGCGCGACATAGGTGGCATCACGCGATCTACTTACCAGTCTACCCACACCTAAGCGCGCTTCTACAGAGTCGTGATGTTTCGTGCTCATAGCGACGACGAGAAGGAGTGTGATCGCGGCGGAGTCAAGACGTCCGGGAACTGTATCCGATTGTCCACATGATGACCGAGTCTAACGGAATAAAATCATGACATTACGAAATAAATAATTAATTCCTATGCATACCCCTCTCAAGTAGCGCGCTCTCAATCCAATTCTTGCCCGCAATTGCCTTTATTTCATCTTGCCAACTTGACCATGGTTGACTTCTGCATCTGGCCCCTTCCATGTTGTAAGTAATTGTTAATGTCCATCTATCGTCAGTGAACATTGCCAGCACATTTAATTTAAGATGCGAACCACCTCAACAGTGATCCCTGGACGGCACTGAGCGAAACTCGAGCTCAGTGGCGTCCACGGATCGCTGTTGACGTGGATCGCATCCTATCTCATAAATCGCTCTCAGTTCGTTGCCGTTTGTCATGTCTCCTATGAATTTCACGCACAATCTGGAGTCCCACAAGGCTTTCACCTTGACCCGGTTCTATTTTTATTATTTGTAGGCGATATCACTAGTTAAATTAAATATTTCACAATGTTTTATTTGACTAAACCGATTTAGTCGGTGTTTCCCTCAACAAATTTAGAAGGTCAGTTTCTGAGTTACGGGAGTGCACTAATTTTTCGTAACAAAACTAATTTCTTTCAATTCACTTCTTCACGTGCTACTGCGCAGTAGTTAACAAAAATGTAAATAAAAATCTTTAATATCACATCTATAATAATTCATTTAATCATTATAATTCTTATCACCTTTTTAATTTTATGTAAAATTTATATTAGGTAGGTTATAGAAATTGTATTTTTTTTTTTAATATTCTTGAATTGTATGTTGTTGTCACTATGTTGAATGCTGCGTATACCTATAATAGGCATACAAACCAGCGCTTTTATTTTCATTTTATTGTTTCCTGTAATTAACAGTATGTATTGCTGTTGGTGTACCTAATATAAATAAATACAATAAATTTCCATTTTAGTCTCTGGGCGAGAAGATTATTGCGTTAGTACCTTGGTTCTATTGCGTATGTCAGCGGCTTTTATTCTGTCTCTCAAGGTGATTCCCAGACAACTTCTCTCTATTGCTCTCTGTGTGACTTGAATTTTCATCTTTTCTTATCGAATATCCATGTTTGGTAACCATAAGTTAGACAAGGTAGTATCGCTAAGTTCATAACAGTTTTCTTTTCTTCCGTTTCATTAGGAGGTGAGATTTTAGTATCTCTTTATGGGCCCAAAACTTCTTCCACGTTGAGGCTATACGTCCGTCTATTTCTTCTATGTTTCTTCTGGTTTTGAATGATAATTGTTTCCCTAGGTTGACATAATTCTGTACATATAATATTGCAATGACACATTACCTATTAAATAGTTGTTTGCAGCCTTCTAGATCGTTTATCATGATGTGTAATTTTTCTTGACCCTGTTTATAATCTCTTGTTTATTAATTAACTAGCTGTCCCGCGCAACTTCGTCTGCGTCACATTTTCCCAATTTTCGCATCATTTTTCATTGCTGCTCCGCTCCTATTGGTCGTAGCGCTATCTAATACTGAAAAAAAATATGAAATCGGAATAGTAGTTCTTGAGATTCGCGCGTTCGAGCAAACAAACAAACAAACTCTTCAGTTTTATAAAATTGGTATAGATTAGAACAAATTTGGTTAGCATAAAAAAGGTTATAGTGAGCCAACCTTAACAGATAGACATATAGTACTGTTGCGGACATTTTTTTAGAACTTTTGAAGGGGAACAATTCTGTCATACATGATTTTTGCGAAACTTTAACCGTTTATGCAGCGCACGCACTCTCAAAAGGAAACAAAACCCCCGATTTTGAAACATTCTTCATTGATGCTCCGCTCCTATTGGTCTTAGCGTGATGATATAGCCTATAGCCTTCCTCGATAAATGGACTATCTAACACTGAAAGAATCGGACCATTAGTTTCTGAGATTAGCGCGTTCAAGCAAACAAACAAACAAACTGTTCAGCTTTATAATATTGGTATAGATAACATTTCATCAAAAGTACTATCGAAGAATATGATAGTAACGTACAAGCCCTTAAACTTTAAGGGCTTGTACGTTACTATCGTAGTTTACTTTAAGGCTTAAAGTAAACTAGGTACCAGAGCAAAAACCTTATCTAACCCTACAATAAATTAGATTTCGTTTACTGTCAACTGAAACCCACTTAATAATTAAAAATGTACAGCGCTTCAAGGTCTTAAACTCTAACTTCCGCGGCTGTTCCAAAGCGATTGTATTATCAGGTCTGCGATCAGTTCTAACGTAATATTAGTCCGCTGCGCGCGCATCCTTGCACAAACGCGTGCGCGGACGTAGACAGTCGCGGGAAAAAGTTTTAAATAAAATAAGAATGTCCTCTTAAAAAAAAAAGTTAAGTGAGCCTGGCATAAAATACTTTTTAAAATAAAATCCACGTGTATACATAAAGAAATAGAAAAAAAAATAAGTGAGGCTGGTTGAAAATTAAGTAAAAACGGAATATTTTTTTGTAATTTTTTGTGTTAAATATAAAATTAAAAATGTGCAGTGTAAATAATTTGTTGTTTTTAACTTTAGTATCTCCAATAGTGTTAATAGGTCTGTACTACTTTAGTTTGTAGGTACAATAATAATTGCAAATAACTGACTTGCTTTTAAATAACTGCTTTGAGAGCAGCGGTGGCCCAATGGTGACAGCCCCGACTTACGAGCAGTAAGCCGTGGGTTCGAACTAAGCAGGCGCATTACTTTGTGTAATTTATTTCAACACCGCTACTCTAAAAATCGTGAGGAAACGATTAATATACGACTAACAATTATTTGTATAAAATATTCGAAGACATGTGACATCTACCAAACCGCACTGGGCATGGCTCTCATAGAGAGGAGGCCTGTGTCCCAGCAGTGGGAACATTATATGATGATGATGAACCGACTTGCTTGTTGTTATTACAAGATTTGATAGAAAACGAACATACTAATATTTTATTTACATCATCATCATCATCATCATACTACCCTTTTTCTATATTAAGTGGGGTGCAAGAAGTTTTTTGCTTCCATTCGCCCCTTTCAGCTGTTACGGTATCCTGTACTTCTTTTTCTTTCATATCATTGCTCACACACACAATCCATCTGCTCTTCGGCATTCCTCCCCCTCTCCATTCATCTCACTCACATTCATCACTCTTTCAGTTACTATATTTGTTCTTACTACATCATCATCATCATCATTTCAGCCCAAAAGACGTCCACTGCTGGACATAGGCCTTCCCCAAGTGTCGCCATATTGACATTTTGGGGGGCTTTGCCATAATCGCCACGCTTGGCAGGCGGGTTGGCGATCGCAGTACGGTTGTTACAAAAGCACAGAGAACGCTGCTGCCCATTATCTGCCAAATCCCTTAGTCGCCTCTTACGACACCCACGGGAAGATATGGGATGGTGCTCTGCTTTACATCCGACGCCATACAGAGCACCTTCTTTCTACATGTCTGTTCGTAAATAACATTATTATTAGCAAGATTTTTTTTATGTTGTGCATACATCTCACTCATCAGAAAACGCGAGTTTTATATTTTATTTCTACGTTTTTTTTTTCTTAAATGTAATTATATAATTTTCAGGCCTATTCGAATCATCACAAGCGGCATTTTTACGATGCTACAATGGGTAAGTAAACTTTTAAGTTGATTTTCTTTTATACATAGGTATAGAGATAATTAGGTTTAAGTCATAACGAAGGACGAAGCGACGAAACATAATAAAATAGATATTTATTATGAAGGAGTGAAAACACCCTTAAAAAACATGAGAGGCCCTACATTGCGGTCATTTAATTTTTCTGGACCATGCCTGGGAACCTTCGCATCATCATCATCAGCCTATAATATTACCACTGCTGGGACACAGGCCTCCTCTCAATGAGAAGGAGTGAGCTGTAATCCACCACGCGGGCCCAGTGCGGGTTGGTAGATGTCACATGTCTTCGAATTTTTAGTTCTAGGACATGCCGGTTTCCTGATGATGTTTTCCTTCACCGTTTTTGAGGGCAGCGGTGATGAAATAAATTTTACAAAGTAATATGCCTGCCTGGGTTCGATCCCACGACTTACTGCTCGTAAGTCGGGGCTGCCAGCACTAGGCCACCGCTGCTCTCACTGGGAACGTTCTAGTTACGGAGAAATTAATGATGAAAGTTACAACTTTTGAACACTTTTTTAATACCATTTCTTAAAATTACTTATTTTGATGTAAAGAATGCTTGGTTGACGGCTTCTCGAAATTCCCGTTTACACCCTTTATAGTAACTCTCACTTACACTAACTGCGGTCATTGGCCCCATAAAAAACACTACATGTGTTTCCCCGGGTTTCGATATCCCCGGTGTTTACCCGCCACGTCTACGAAGTCCAGCTAGCTAATCAAATATGACTCTGCAGCACAAGTCAATGCGATCATTAGTCCAAGAGAGCATCATTAGAATATCAACCTCACTTTTATTATGTATGCCGTGGGTCAGCGACTGGCTGTGGTCCCGGGTTCGATCCCCGCCCGGAACAAATATTTGTATGGTCTACAAGTAGTTGTTCTGGGTCTGGCTGTTTGTGTATGGGAGTTTAAATGTTTGTAAACGCACCACGATACAGGAGAAAGACCTAGTGTTGAGCAACGTTAAAAAAAGATAATTATTATACATATAATAATAATAGATTAAAACAACTCTATACTTCTACCGTGGTGGTAGACATATAAATAAAAATATATTAAAATAAAAACGAGTTAAAAATAGATGTACATTAGTGTTGTAATAGTATGACTGTAGTAGTCATACAAATTTCTAAGTATGAATAAAATTGCAAATCTAATATTTCGAATACTTGGTCGATTATTAATTTTCAGGGTTTCAAGTCTGAGGTTTCAATATTAGGAGCTTCAATATTAGTAATTTAGTTACAATATAAATCACTCACTTTTTATTAAATAATTCTATAAACTATAAAAAAGAAGGTGATCCTAGGTAAAAAGAGTTTGGAACTGAACAAACTGGAGTTATTTAAAGTGGTTATAAAAAAGTGGAGCAGCGGTGGCCCAATGGTGGCAGCCCCGACTGAGAGCAGCGGTGGCCCAATGGTGGCTGCCCCGACTTACGAGCAGTAAGCCGTGGGTTCGAACCCAGGCAAGCGCATTACTTTGTGTAATTGATTTCATCACCGCTGCCCTCAAAAACGGTGAAGGAAAACATCGTGAGGAAAACGGCATGTCCTAGAACTAAAAATTCGAAGACATGTGACATCTTACCAACCCACACTGGGCCCGCGTGGTGGATTATAGGCCACTTCGTCTCATAAAAGGAGGCCTGTGTCCCAGCAGTGAGAACATTATAGGCTGATGATGATGATGATAAAAAGTGGAATATTGGGTAGTCAGTACCAGTTCAGTGTTACGTGGGAAAGTATGCAAAAGCTAGTTATGATAAAAAGACCCTATTATTATCCTGCAACATAATAATGTGGTTTATTTTATATGATCTCTGACAATGCGTTGTTTCTACCTACTTAAAGTCATCAGTAATCAGAGAGTCTTCTTCATCAGTAATTCGGCCATGCCATCGCAGCAAGATCGTGACTAGGGTTGCCACCGGTACTTTATAATAAAGTATTGCACGTTATTTCAGGTAATTGTACTTTATACTTTATGCGAACAATAAAGTACACGAAAATACTTTATTTCGCGTGATTTGATTTCTTTGAGATTTTGAAAATTCTCTGCTGTAGGGAATTACTTATTGACTTTAATTTAAATATAGCCTGTAAAGATGCTCTGCAATTGTTTAGTAGAGATACTAATTTGATACAAACTCATCATCATCATCGTGTACTTTATCTGCAAAAAAAGAAGGTTGTTACCCTAATCGTGATATCTAAATCTAACACTATAGTTACGTGGTACGACGTAATACTTGTGTAGCGTAAGGTAGGACGGTCAGTACGGAATGCCAATCAACTTCGAAACAATATGGTAACAAGCATGACCAACTATGCAGCATGAGTCTTTTGGCGTGCGGCCATAGTTGGAACTAACACCGTCATCATCATCATCATTTCAGCCAAAAGACGTCCAATGCTGGACATAGGCCTAACCCCAAGAAGGGCGGGTTTTGCCATAATCGCCACGCTTGGCAGGCGGGTTGGCGATCGCAGTACGGTTCTTACAAAAGCACAGAGAACGCTGCTGCCCATTCTCTGGCAAATCCCTTAGTCGCCTCTTACGACACCCACGGGAAGATATGGGATGGTGCTATTCTTTACGTCCGACACCATACAAACATCACATGTTACACCGTCATCATGTCTATTCAATAAGTTTTTAAACTGCCATGCTCACTAACACTATCAATAACACTTGTAACGGGATATTCACCATGTTTATTATTTGTTTTGATTTCCCGATATTGCGGCGCTGTTTTAAACGCCATGATCACGGATGAACTGAAGTTATTGCGGGTGGGTGTTTAGGAGCAGACAAATCGGTCCGAAAAAAGATATTAAAAAAATCGCGTAAATATCCCGTTACAAGTGTTATTAATAATTTCACAAATATTTACAACAGCGCCCTTATGACAAAGAAATTGTTCTGCTGGCCTACCATGACGTCTTAAAGCAGTATTGTTTGGGAACTATATTTCTTGTCACCAAAATTTATATTTGTCATCAAGTTGTATCACCTAATAAATAGATCTATCGCCACGAAATATTTTCGTTCTCAGATAAACAAAGAGTGTTCCCAGGTATGAATTATCAAATTAATGTTGATATATGTGTAAAATAAGAGATAGATTACCAATAAAATTGTAGTGCATTAGATGAATATGAACTTCGTTCTTATAATAATAGTTTTATTACTTAAATACTTGCTTTGTACTCAGAATGGTAGATCTGTCACCAAATAAATAGATTAGTTCCTTATTTCTATGAAGAAATGCCTAATACGACACATTGGGCACACCGACTCGGACAGGTTAGGTTCGAAGGGAATGGCGGGGTCTAGTGAGCGAGCGGAGCGAGCGAAATAAGACCCCGCCATTCCCTTCGTGTTAGGTTACTTTAAACCCTGCAGACAAAAACAGGAGCCCCGCGTAGCGGGGCTACGTCAACTATGCCTTAGTTTGGAGCTGTGGTTTGGAGTTTTTATACAAACATTTTTACATTGTTTGGTGATTCAATTTTCGTGACACTTCTCTTATTTTGAAACCTAATAAAATTACTTGATAATTGATATTAATTCCAAGAAATTCTTAATTAATATTTAGGTAAGCGTTTTGATATTATTTGATAATTCAATTTAGGTGACAGATCTACTATTTTGGGAACAAATATTATTTATTAGGTCACTGAAAATGCATTTATTAGGTTATTGATAAAATCATACCCGTATTGTTTTACTCTTATTCCAGTGTGGGAAAGAGACGGAGCTATACAGGATGTCTAGCGCCATCTCTTTCCCACACTGGAAAAAGAGTAAAACAATAATGTTTTAAGTTTTTTACATAACATAACATCACGCCTTGTAATTTCCAAAGGGTTAGGCAGAGGTGTACCTAACAATTCACCCACATTTCGCCATATATGTTTAAGTTCCATTTAATAGGGCACCATCATCCGGGCACAAATACTGGTTCCGTTGGTGCTATCACAGAATGCATAAAGCTGCTACTAAGTCCAGCCTCCGTACCATGAGGTCTTAAAACATTATTGTTCCATTCCTATACCAGAGTGAAAAAGAGACGGAGCTATACAGGTCGTCTAGCTCCATCTCTTTCCCACTCTGGAATAGGAATAGAACAATAATGTTTTAAGCGTCATAGTACGGACACTGATACAAAAACCCAATGACATGTGACACCTAGTTTTGGTAAAAAACCAGATCTTATCTCGTAAGTAAAATTTTTATTAAGTATTGCAAAAATAAATACCCCGCCCATAGTAAAATTTTGAACGCATTCAGAGTCCATAGGACCGGATTTTTTTTCGCAATAGAGCACAAACATGAATTATGCATAGACCACAGTTGTTTTGTAATTAATTACGCATACTGCATCTTTCTCTCTCATTATGTTAAGTGCGTTTACGCCTTACGACATTTCATACAAACTTTCAAGTCCTTATTTTCCGAAATGACGGAACCGTTTTTAACGAAATTTCATACCCATAAGCTAGATTTTAGTTACTTATAGTATAGTTATAATTGGTATAATTTAGCTGCATAGGTCTAAAAAGTAACTAAAAACATTTTCGAAAAATTGTGTTATAGCTAAATTATACCAATTATAAATTATCTACAGAAACAGAAATTTCCAATTATCTTTTTTTTAAAAGAAATTTCGAATATGTTTTTGGAAACCTTGGTATAAGCGCTCTTAATAGTGGTAGTACGCAATTCAGATGATTTCGGTTCTACTGGAAGCCGACCCCAGCATAGTTAAAAAGCCAGGCAGATGATAAGCACGAAATATGTATCTCAAACTCAAATCTACTCCATGGGGTAACCGAAATTTTAAATTGTTTTTATTGAATACACAACTCTAAATTAAAACCCATTGTTCAAACTAGGCTAAGAATTAGCATTTTTTGAATAACAAAATCTACCTAGACCTAAGCTGATCCACTTTCCTAATGTTTTAGCTGGAAAGAAGAAATGGCGCAATAAACATCCTAGCAAAATCGATTAAAATTAATATGTCACGGTTGGCGCAGTGGTTGAGCGATCGATTGCTGCGCTGCGTGTCGCGGGTACGAGCCCAGTACGGAACAAATATTTATATGGCCTACAGATAGTTGTTCTGGGTCTGGCTGTTTGTGTATGTGAGTTTAAATGTTTATAAACGCACCCACGATACAGGAGAAATTAATACTGGGTTTAACGTTTAAAAAAAATACACGTTCAACACTAATCTGGATGCATAGAAATGACCGCAATAATATAATTGAATTGCAAAAAAACCCATGTTAAATGGAAATTGGCATAGCCATAGGATTAACAAATTAATTAACAAAATGCATTTTAAAGGTCACTAGTTATAGTCGTTTATCAGTTAATATAATTGCTTAATATCACGAAAGCCATTAAAGAACTGATTTTGCCAATTTGAGATAACAGCCCAAAGGGGAGCTCGTGGCTATGTAATAACAGCTGGTCGGGTTAAGCAGCGCTTGCCTGGGATGGCTGCGATCTTCCTCTATGGTGCGCAGACATGGACATTGCGAATGCAGGACCGACGCAAGATTGACGCCCTGGAGATGTGGTGTTGGAGAAGCATGCTCAGGATAAACTGGACCGCTCGTCGGACTAACGTGTCAATACTCAAAGATCTCAACAATAAACAGAAACTAACTATAAACAAGCGACGACCGCTTGTGCAATTACGAATCCTCAGTTTCTTTGGACACGTTGCCCGCAACAAAGATTCCATGTACCGTTTGGTGATCCAGAGTAGATTCGAAGGCATGAGACCACGTGATTACCAACCCGATGGACAGACTACATCAAATCTGTCACCAAGTTCCCTGTGGCAGAATGAGCTCGCCAAGCGGCCAATAGAGACCGATGGAAAAGGATCGCGAAGGCAGCGACCGCAGTTGTGGGCGACCCTCCATGACCACGACCACTCTGTCAAGAGTGAACGATTAAGAAGAAGAAGCCTGGGATGGGTGACCACCCATTGCATAGCGAGGTCCTCCGTGCCTCGGGAAGCACGAGCCGTTTGTCCCGGCTGTCAATTGTAGATCTTTGACAGTCGTCGTTAGTCGTCAGTAGCCCGAAAGTCTGACAACCAGTCCTACCAAAGGCGTATAGCAACTGGATTGTGGAGGTCGGATACACAGCCGGTCCATATAAAATACCTACTATTCCGCTGCATCCGGTTAAACCGGAAGCTAACCCCAACATAGTTGTTTAGGGTTCTGTACCCAAAAGATCAAACGGGACCCTATTACTGAGACTTCGCTGTCCGTCCGTCTGTCACCACGTTGTATCTCATAAACTGTGATACTTAGTTAGCCAGTTGAAATTTCTACAGATTATGTACTTCTGTTGCCGCTATAACAACAAATACTAAAAACAGAATAAAATAAATATTTAAGGGGGGATACAAAAAAGTGTATTTTTTGGTATTTTTTATAAATAATGGTACGTAAGCGTAACCCTTCGTGCGCGAGTCAGACTCGCAATTGGCCGGTTTTTTTTTATTTGCTCTACTCTAGAAATTTCTCCTATATCCTGGTGCATTTACAAACACTTAAACTCACATACACAAACAGCCAGACCATACAAATCTTTGTTCCGGGCCGAAACCGTGATACGCAGCGCCGCAGTTGAACATCAGCCACTTCGCCAACCACGCTGTTGCAGATGGTTAGTGCCAGAAAAGATCATTGAAATCTATATGGCTCTTAATTAAAAATCAAAAGATGTGAAGTAGGAAGTAAGGCTACTAATTCCTACTCTACTTTGTCCCTCTCTTCCGCACTACGTTGTCCTGCATCGCTTTAATTACATCATTAGATCAGTTATGAAATGCTAATGTGTCGACGTTCACCTTGACACCAGAGCTAGTTTAACTCAACTGTCCTAGTTTTTATAAAACAAAACATTCTTGAGTGAATCGAAACAAATTACCTACTTTAAAAATAAGTTCAAAAACCGGATTACTGAAAAATCACGCGCAATCTTATGTTCATACTAGCTGTCCCGCGCGATTTCGTCTGCGTCACATTTTCCGTTTTCGCAACATTTTTCATTGCTGCTTCGCTCGTATTTGTCATAGCGTGAAGATATATAGCCTATAGCCTTCCTTGATAAAAATACTATCTAACACTGAAATATTTTTTCAAATCGGATCAGTAGTTCCTGAGATTAGCGCGTTCAAGCAAACAAACAAACAAACTCAACTCAAAGTATGGATAAGTATTACTATATTCAAGAATAATAGTATTCAAGAAAGTACGTTGAAACTAATTTAAATATTATTCAAGCTTTTCCTCTGTTTTGCTTCCTACTAAATTTAAATAATAGTGTACCTACACAATCCGAGTCATAGTTTCAAAACTGATTTTCATGAAAAACCAAAGGAAAAAACAATACGTTTGTTGTTTTTTGAAGATTCTGCTTCGAGGTCACTCAGTATTCAGTCATTAGTTTTTTGTTGTCATAATTGTTGTATTTTTAACAAACTACCGTGCCACACGAAAAGAATTTGATATTTAAAAACATACACAAAATACATAACACATAATATGAGTTTAGATATTGCTATACAAAAAGTAGTTGACATTTTCTAAATCGAAAGTTACTAGCTCGTAGTTGGATAATTGTCCCAGATGATCATACTACCAATACCGGGATAAACAGATTTATATTATTATCCTATTTATTATTGTATGTATTGTATCCAGGTTATTTACTTTCTGAGTGCCAAACAACCAAATCCGATTAGTAGTTTTTGGATGAAAGAGTAACAAACATTCATATATCGATCCATCCAGTAAGAGGAATATTTTACTCAGTTTGTAGTAAGATAATCTAAACTAAAAAAAAAACCGGCCAAGTGCGAGTCTTACTCGCACACAGGGTTCCATAGCCCCAAACAATATTTTGAACTGTTATTCATTAGTTAGTAGTATTAGTTAGTAAACTTCCACTCAACCGCAAAACTAAATTGGTTTTTCATAGTATTTTAATGAACAACAAAGTTACTGCTGCAATTTGATGAAAAAGTCCCATATCTAAAAAACTAAACATCATATCTTATTGAAACCAATTTTCGTTGATAGTTTTTTTTACGTTCTACAATCCTAAACATTTTCAGAATTTTCCTCCTCTTACTTTAGAAATTAGAGGGGGGGGACACACATTTTACCACTTTGGAAGTGGCTCTAGCGCAAACTATTCAGTTTAGAAAAAAAAAATTTTAGAAACCTCAATATCATTTTTGAAGACCTATCCATAGATACCCCACACGAATGGGAATGATTAAAAAAAAATTTTTGGTTTTCAGTTCTATGTATGGGGAACCCCAAAATTTATGTTTTTTTTTCTATTTTTGTGTGAAAATCTTAATGCGGTTCACAGAATACATCTACTTACCAAGTTTCAACAGTATAGTTCTTATAGTTTCGGAAAAAAGTGGCTGTGACATACGGACGGACGGACAGACAGACAGACAGACAGACAGACATGACGAATCTATAAGGGTTCCGTTTTTTGCCATTCGGCTACGGAACCCTAAAAAGTATCCAAAAGCGTTGTTTGTCCTAGATGCCTACATTCTTTATCGAAATCAGGAAATGTAAGGCATTACCTTGGGCGAACAAAAATCTAATCTAGTTAGTAAAACAAATAGATGAACCCATTCAAGTTCAAAACTCGACCTCTACGCGTCCCGATGTCGACAACGCACACCGCTAACTATGCGCGTGCGACTTTGGTAACGACATGGATGAGTAGCCATTGGCTGACTCACACAGTATACCAGCTTGATATTTTTTTTACTTATACTTTTTATACTCCTGTGTTATTTTTAAAGCAGAGCTGTATAATGGTTAATGGCTCAAAGACCTAATCCCTAATATTATTATAAGTGAGTTTGATTGTTTGTCTCGCCTTCCCGCGTAATCCGATTTCTAAAATTTGGCACGCAGGAAGACCATGACCTGGGTACCGGGACAAAATGTATCCTTTATCCTGGGATACCTTTTATCTTGGTACAACGTTTCCATGGGATAACTTTAGACGAAGACACGGACGAAACCGGGAAAAAGAGCTGGTCAAAAATACAACAATCTTTGTAAAAAAAATTAAATATTCAGATACGAAATAAGTAATTATTATTAGGATTCTCGTTTTTTATTTCAGTATTTGTTATAATATTTATTAGTCTATTTTATTTGTATGATGTGTATTAGTATCTTATATGAATTTTTGAGAACTAGTGGTTTTTTGTGAATATTTGTTTGTACCCCTATCACAATGTTGTCGTATGTAACCCAAAGGTTGACTGGTAGAGAATGCCTTGTGGCATTAAGTCCGCCTATGTACCACTATTGTACATGAAGTTTAAATAAATAAATAAATAAATAAATATGATACGAATTGATATGAATTACCTCTGACCACAGAAAATACTATTAGACATTCAAAGCAGTATTGCAAATCAACGAAAGACTTTCGAAAGAACGATAATTTATAATAAAATGTCAAATCTAATTTTAGAAACTGGTCTATTCGAAATTTAATTTTCGGCCTCCACGCGGGCTAAGATTATGCAGGTTAAGTATGTATTAACGCAATGTATGGTCTGTGTTAGACCAATCCGTGGCCATTGAAACAGATTGCAATTGCTTTACTGTTTTAATTGCGTACTGGAAGTGTTTCATAGACCTTTTATAGTACCTAATCTACCTAGTGCTTAAAACTGGGTTATTGTACTTGTTAGGAAATCCGTTTTACTGCGGCTTAGGTCTAGTGGTCGCAAATGGCAAGCGCTTCTACTGAACCCGTACTTTGTTTCCAGGGTTTATTTATTTATTTAATATTATCTGATGTGTTAATTTTAATTATTTTAAACATTATCATTATATTTTAATAATATTGTAAATTTTGTTAGCTTAGATGTAAATTCTATTATGCACGCTGTGGTCTCCTGTAAGTGAAGGAGTACACCTACGCGATACTTTTGTCATCAATAATTTATTTCGCATGTTTTGTGTACATTCTTTGTTGGAGATCCTTAATAATGGGTTCAATTCCCAAGAGGGGCAAAATGTTATTGTGTTATCCTTTAACAAATTTCTCTGCTGCTCGGAATCTAGATTTGTGCTACGTTGATGACAATGGGCGAAAGGGAATTGTGAGTGTACCGTAGCTACAATGTTAAGTAGATATGTTTAGCAAAAAATAGTATTGTTTGTACTAGACAGTCGAAATTATACTGAATGCGTATACTAACTTATTTGTAATATTTAAAAGTGAAATGGAAGGCCTTCTACAAAACTGGCACAGTGCATTTTTATTTTGAGTTTCGCAATTAGGAACTGGCTTAGGCGGTGCTGTAACCCAATTTGCATAACCATTCATACTAAAAATACGTAATTAGGTAAAACTACAGATAGGTATTTATTTTATTTTTCTATTATTATACAGGGTGAATTCAATCTTCTGCCCTTATCCAAATTTATTCTCGGTCAGCTCAGAACCTCTTCCTCCATACTTCTCTGCTGGTCGACATCTCAGCAAGCAAGCCCGCTGTCGAGCAATTTCTTCTTCCACAAGGTCAGCAAATTGTTTTTTGGTTACCCTGCATTTACCTTGTATTACGGTAAACAGACGGAAAACAGAGCATTTCTATGCTACCCATATACGTAGTGTATCACTTGAATATGAAATTCGCCAACCCGAACTATAATTACCTACGTGATTGCTATTTCTTACTCCGAATTTCAATGTCAGAGGTAAATAAAACCTCCAAAATAATCTAGATGACAAGAAATTTTTTTTTCCTACATCGTTCAGGTCTAGGTCTCACCAGGGCCGATAGAGGCATTGCGTGTAAAGAATTAGTTAACAAAAAACTTGTATTGATTGACTCGTTAGTCTAGTAAGCGTGACAGTGATACTAAGCATGGTGTTGGTTAATTTTGATAACTTTTGAATAGGATGGCTATAAAAGTAGAGGAAGACCAAAGAACCAATGGATGGACTGTGTGAAGGATAAGGTGGTGACAGCTGAGATGGAGAGTAGTAGTGGAAAATGCAAGATGAAGACATGCTGCGCTGACCTAATTAATTATCATAAGTGTGGGTTAAAAAAGTAGATACTCCTCTAAGAGTTCCGTCTTTCAGTTAGAAGTAGCGGTACCACAGATATTATATAAATGAAATCAGCAGGTCAGACGTTCTCAGAGTTCATTGCCCTGTTACCTCATGCGAAATTTGGGCGGTTGTCGGTTGCATATATATGCAACAGTATTAATGATTATTTTTGTGCAATCGTTTATAGGAGGCGCAACAACGTTTGTGTGCAATACTATGCATATCAGAAAAAAAGTATAAAAGATCGCCAGGTCAGGTATTACCTATCTTGTAATTTCATGCTAGCTACACGGTACATGCACAATGCACATTCTCTTGGCATTCTCTACTGTCTCGAAGATACAAACAGGCACCAATTTATCAGCTGATTCGACCTGAAAACTAGTTAATGTCATGGATTTCAAAAAATATAAACAATTTAGCACTTTAAATCGATCAGATAAGCAGTTGCTCCATGTAAAATATTGGTTTACTGCTACATCCGGTAATGAGAAATGGCTAAGCAATGTGAGACTTATGTTAGTACAAATTCCTCTTTACTGTAATGTATACTGCTAATGCTGAGTGCATTAGCACTATACGATCTATGCAGACTTAACTGTACCTTGATTAGATTAAATATTCTTGCTGATGGAAATATTCAGGAACCGGATTGTCTAATAGAAATCGCTTATTGCGAAAGAACCGTTATTTATGAAATTCGTTTGCCTTCCCTTTTGTACCCAGCTAATCCACCTACGTTGGTAATATTCTAATGCTCGACGCTCGTTGACTAAGGGTCATCATGAATGCGAAAAATAAAAGCCCTCTGTTGTCACTTTATGTTATTTATTATTATAGAAATAGGCCTATTTATGAAGAAAAGCTTATGAATGCAATGCAAGCGACATCTGATGTCTGAACAAGCGAGACGAGCTCCAAAACTTTTGCGTTTCGCCTCGGATAGCTTCGTTTCTCTATAGTTCCCTGATTTTTTACGTCATTCCTACCTATGCGGCCTTGTCAATGTGATACGTGAGGCATATGCGGCCTTATCGGAAGGGGTCCGAGAGGGCCGTTGCCTACCAGGGCTGCGGGAATGTTCCAAAGAGATACCGTGGCCCTGGAATACAAAGGGCTAAGAAGGAACATAGATGGGTTTTAGTCAGTACAAGTCTGACACTCCCTTCCGCTCCGCCTAGAGCGCCAGGAGTCATTTGATGATTTCTAAACCGAAAAAAAGGCATACGTGGCCTGTGCATGTTGTGTTCACTGAACAAGAGTAGACGCGGACATTCAAATTATTGACAAGGCGACGAATTTGGACTGCAAACAACGGTTTAATTTTTATTCAGAGAGTAATTTTGTAAAAGAATCTAAATCTTTCGTATGACTTCGCCCCCTTGCACCCTGCTGCAGGCGCCCATGAATTATATACATCTTTATATAATCATTTAACATTGCTTAAAGTGACATATGACATCTTTAGCTTTGATTAAAGCAGAATGCAACTTTGGGTTTGACAAAGATAGTGCAGCATTATCACGCTGTTTTCGGCTGAATAAAAACTATTCTGTTCGTGTAAGTCGACCTCATTTCTAATCAATTTACTTTTTCTTACTTCGGTTCAAATTTAAAAATATGACGATTCCATGGATGTGACAGAGGAAAATTTTTCTCAGATGGACGACAAATCTTTGGAAATAACAGACATATTATTCCGTTTCGTAATTTAATTGATAAAGTAAAAAAGGACCTAAGAAAGATAAATTTTGTAGTGCTGTACTGTATAGTCGGTTATCAGTGATTTCACCAAGAACCGGTATGTATTTGAAACATTTTAAATTTTTTCTGCTTAAAAGATTCTCTCGGAGCATGGTGTTAATTTTTCTGTATTTTTCTCACCATAGATTCGCTCAGAATCGGTTCTAGGACTTTTATCCTAGCTAAGATCTAGTGACCCAAATACTTTCGGCGCCGCGACTCAAGGCCGACCAGGGGTCGGGAGACGCGTACTGGCGGTTGGCTCCGAGGCTTGCCGCCTGAGACCCGGAGCAACAGCGAAGATCCGATTTCGAGCGAGGATCCGGACCTTCAGGGAACAAATTTTGTTTTAATCCTTTTTTTTAAATCTTTAGCAATAGTATAGTTTCTCTTTTTTTTTTGTTGTACAATCATTTAATTTATTTAAACCCTATTCGTGTCAAAAGGTCGCGCAATGTATTTTTTCCGGTGTAATATTTAAACTCGTATACATTTTGATCGCGCCTAGGGCTGAGTAGGCGTTGCAACCCCTTTCTCACCTTGTTTTAATTTTCAAAATTACAGATTTTATACAATTCTGAACAACCCATTTCGCTGCTTTACATAAAATTATATTACATGTCGTCCATTATTTAATTCCTTTTTTTGATCCTTTTAAATTTTTTTTTATAAAAAAATTGTTTTAGTCTTTTTTATAACAGCAAAATTATACGTTTTAACATGTAGCAGTGACGACTTTTATTTTTATTTTCGCTACAAAAAATGGCGCCCGAACAACTAAAGTAAGTGTTTTTTACCTAATAACTTTGAAATTTGAATGATTCTACATAAAATTTTTTTTGCCTTATTGAGGATGGTCACTCCCTCCGGGAGCTAATGATTCTTAAGCTTATTTGTTTCAGGACACGGATATTCTTTCATTCTAGAAAGGTATTCTGGGATTTTTACCACCAGTTCAGATCTGTGAAGCTGTCATTTTTCCTTGACATATATATATATTTTTTCATTAAATGTAATTTATTTTAAAGGAAAAATAATTTTGTGAACTATATAACACATAACTGTCTTTTATTTTACCCACTTATCGCAGCAAATATAACGATAGGTCTCCTGATTTTTATTCCATATCCTTAGCTAGCGGTAGTTAGAACCCGTAGAGTATATATGGTGACGTATGAATTTATAGGCGTCGGTTTTCAAGGTAAGCTTAGTATGAACGGTTATGTAGCCTGTATCTTTGTTTAATAGCTTGGCGTTTACTGACTGCTGGTTGCTGGATTATTTTTATCCGTCTGTTCATGCCGTGCCTATTTTTTCGCTAGGATTCAATCGCCTTTTGTCTGTTCTTTCATACGTTATTAGGTCTATTCTAGTTACATCATGTCAGAAGAGGGGTTCCCTATTGTTGAGACTCCACGTCGTGCTAGTCCCATTATTTCGCGACCACCACCTCCTCCTATTCCGCCAAGACCTTCTCACGCTTCTTCACAGAGTATCATTCCTTCCCCAATAAGATCTGAGGAATGCCTACAATTTACCAGGCAGTTCTCTCTTACTAAGTGGAAGATTGTTTTCGATGGTAAGACCTGCGTACGGGAATTTTTCACGAGTTTAGAGGAGTGCAGGGAGGCCGACAATTTGTCCGATGGTTATTTAGTTAAGCGATTTCATGAAGTTTTGTCAGGTGTCGCACTTCAATATTTTAGGTCGATCCGTCGACCGGGTCTTTCTTTTTCTGTGATCAAAGATGCCTTTCTTCAGACATTCGGTACGACCGATTTTGAATTTAAGACAAGCCAGGAGGTCCGTAACCTCAAGCAGAAACCGGAACAGTTAATAAGAGAATTTATTATCGAAGTTTCTTACTTAAACGCTAAACTGAGCAAGCCTATTGAAGAATCGGAGTTGTTGCAGATCATCACTCACAACATGTTGCCAAAGTATACTCCTTGCTTGTCTATTCAAAAATTCCATGATGTCAATAATTTAATCGAGGCCGTTACTCATTTCGAGTCCTTTTTAAAACCTTCAAAGGCGGTAGCCAGTCTCGACTGTGTTGCCGACCAGTCGACTTCTCAAGTATTTAACCCACCAAAACCTAGGCCGAACAAAACTTCCCATCAGCCAACATCTAGTAACTCTCAGATTTGTCCTGGTTGTAGTCAGTCTCAGCTTTGTTTAAAATGTAACAAAGTTGGTCATTCTTACCGTTCTTGCCCAGAGATCACAGGCATGATTTGTTTTAAGTGTCGCACTCCTGGATTTATTACTAGGGAATGTCCGAAATGTAATCCAAAAAATGCATAAACCACTGGCGATACGCTTCTTTCCGTACAGTATCCCCAGTGTTTACTTCAGATTCATTTGATAACCGACCGTTTATAGAAGTATTATTATGTGGTAGAGTTGTTAAAGCATTGCTCGACTCTGGTGCTCAGATGTCGCTTGTTAGCGATAATTTTATTCAGCAACTTGGTGTTTCTTTGACATCAAAAGACGCTTGTCCCCGTGTTATATCGGCTAATAATTCGCCGATTGATATTCTTGGTTCTGTGTACCTTCCAGTTAAATTTAATGGTACAACTTTTATTCATGAGTTTTTAGTTGCAAGTTCGATGTCATCTTCTGTTATTTTAGGTATCGAATTTTGGAATAAATTCGGTTTGACGTCTATTTTTAGTCAGGCTTTTAATAAAAATATTGATGGTAATATGTTTATCCCTTCTGTTCAGCACTCTTCCCCTCAAGTTTCCTCTGTCAGCGAGGTCCGTTATATTCATCCTCGTAACATCCTATCGCCGGATCAAGAGGCTTGTCTTCAACAAGTTATTAAAGAGTACGAAGTTATCTCTTCGGAAAAAGTTGGTCTTGGTAAAACATCTTGGTTGTCCCATAAAATTAATACTACGGGTTACCCTATCCGTCAAAGATATTATCCCTTATCCCCTGTCAAGTTGAAGATTCTCAATGAAGAGATTGACAAAATGTTAGGTATGGGTGTTATTCGTCCATCTCGTTCTTCATGGGCTAGTCCAGTGGTAATGGTGACAAAAAAAGATGGTTCTGTTCGGTTTTGTGTCGACAGTAGAAAACTGAATAGTGTGACAGTTAGAGATTCATATCCTCTTCCCCGTATTCACGATATCCTCGACAACCTTCGTGGTGCTAGATATATTAGCTCATTGGATTTTAGAAGTGCTTTCTGGCAAATTCCACTCGCTGATAGAGAAAGTTGTGAGAAAACAGCGTTTATTGTTCCACAACGTGGTCTCTTTGAGTTTGTTAGGATGCCTTTTGGTCTAACGAACGCTGCTTCGGAGATGCAACGCCTTACTGATATGATCGTGAATTTCGAGTTTACTTCTACCAGCGACGACTGTATTTTTGGGTACGTCGACGACTTGATAATCGTGTCTAAAGATTTCTCTAGTCATATGGCGCTGCTCAGGAAGGTGCTTGCTCGACTTAAAGAAGCAGGCTTAACTATAAATTTAAAAAAATGCGAGTTTTGTAAAAGCGAACTAAAATATTTGGGTTATATTGTTAATGAAAAGGGTCTTCAAACCGATCCCGGCAAACTTGATGCTATTAAAGATTATCCTACTCCTACTTCAGCTAAGTCATTACGCGGTTTCATTGGTATGTGTTCCTATTATAGGCGTTTCGTTAAAGGGTTTTCTTCTATAATTGCTCCGCTTACTGCCCTTATCGGTAAGAGAAAGGGTAATGATCCAATAAGTTGGAACGATGCAGCCGATCAAGCTTTCACTCAGTTGAAACAAGCGCTAATTGATACGCCTGTTATGGCATGTCCTGATTTCTCGAAGCCATTCATCCTGCAGTGTGATGCGTCAGCTGTTGGTCTTGGTTCGGTACTGACACAGAAGATAGACGATGTGGAACATCCAATCGCCTATTATTCGCGTTTATTCTCTCAAACTGAACGCAATTATAGTACTACAGAGCGTGAACTCTTGTCAGTTTTGGATTCAATTAAACATTTTCGATGTTATTTAGATGGTATGAAGTTTTCTGTCATAACAGACCATATGGCTCTTAAGTGGCTCCTCTCTCTTAACAACCCATCTGGTCGTTTAGCTCGTTGGGCTACTATTATCTCCCAATATACTTTTGATATTGTGCATCGTAAAGGTTCGCAACATATAGTCCCCGATGTTCTTTCCAGGATCCATGCTAATCCTGTGTCATTTGACCAGGGTCCTGAACATACTAATGACCGTTGGTATAAGAAGATATATATAGGTGCTCGAGATACGCCACAAATGTTCCCAGCATACGCTATAAATAACGGTATCCTTATGAGACGCATGCCTGTTTCTAGTCCTTTATCTTCTGAACCATGGCGTGTGGTGTTACCAGCTGAAAAGGTTCCAGACGCTATTTGGGAAATTCACAATAGATTTCCTTCGATACATCCCGGTGTTACTAAAACGTATCTAAAGCTTAGGGAGTTGTTCTACTGGCCAAATATGTTCCGTGACGTTACTTCGACGTTAAGTCAATGTGAGGTTTGTAAAGCCTATAAAATTTCGAACACACAACCTCGCGGTCAGATGTGTTACCCTAAAGAGGTTTCCTTGCCCTTACAGATGATTTCTATCGATATAATTGGTCCGTTGCCCTGCGCTTATTATGGTTATAAATATATCCTTTCTATGGTAGATGTTTTTTCCAAATATGTTTGGTTAGTTCCTCTGAAAAGGATTGACGCTCTTTCTGTTATAAAAGCGTTAGAGTCGGAAATTTTCTTTAATTTTGGGGTTCCGCGTACTATTCTTTGTGACAACGCTACAGTTTTTCGTAGTAATCAATTCCTTAATTTTCTCAGATCTTTCCATATTCAATCACCTACTTTTACGCCATATTATACACCCCAAGCAAATACGGTTGAGCGATACAACCAAAGCGTTATAACATGTTTAGGTATTTTGGTTGGTGAAAACCAAAGAAGTTGGGCTAAAATGTTACCTAAAGTGAAGCTTTACCTCAATTCTTGTGTTAATCTAGCTACTGGTTTTACGCCTAACTTTCTTATGCTTGGTAGAGAGGTCCTTATGGATAGCAGTCATGTAAATAGTCAGACTCGAAGCTCTAATTTGGCAGACAGTCGGGCTCGTCATGCTTCAAACCTATCCTCTCTCAGCGAAGTTTATGCAAAGGTTGCTGATAATCTTTCTTTAGCTTTTCTCCGTAACTCTCGTGCATATAATTCTAATCGATCAGCTGTCACTCTAAATGTTGGTGATACTGTATGGAGAAGGAATTTTTCCAAGTCTTCTGGAGGTGATTTTTTCTCTGGGAAGCTTGCTCCACGTTTTATTAAGTGCCGTGTAATAAGAGTCATTTCAAGGACCACCTATTTGCTACAGGATTGTGATTCAGCCCACTCCGGACAATATCATATCAAAGATATCTTAAAATAAATTGGATTAAATTCTCTTTGTTCCATTTTGACATTGACATTTGCTTTCTAATCCTTTTTCCTCTTTGGAATATTTCTTTGCATAGTTTTTCGATTAGATTAAAAACTTCATAGATTATCTGTTAATAGTGACATCTGTTTATTTCTGTGTTATGTCAACTTGTGTTCTAAGGTTATTTTGTTTCTTTTAGTTTAACACAGATGGCGTGACATTCAACATTTAATTTTAAATTTGAATTTAAACTTGAGTTTTATGACTTGAGTTCTCTGATTTAAGTTCTGTCTTGAGTTCTTCTTTGACTTAATTAATTTAGGTTTTCTTTCTTAAACTTAGTTTTTTTTGTTCAACTTGTCTTAGTTTCTATAACTAGAGGTTGGACTTTACGTGTTCACGTTATTTATTTTTGGGGATTCCCAAGTTTTTTCTTATAGTTGATAGGTAATAGTTAAGTCTTATGTTAAGTTAGGTTAATTTTACTTAGATCTAAAGTTTACTAATTGTAAGGATGTGGCAGGTTAGAGTTTGGTTCTAACTGAACAATATATATTTAGATTTAGGAGTTCGTTATTTTCTTTCATATTCTCCATAGATGTAATTGAGATATCGCGAGTTCGCGCGGATAACGTTTAGATATGGTGGCCTCCGTGTTTATTCAGTATTTGTTGCACTTCGATATCGTTTGATTCAGATATGATGCCTGTTTTTTTTTTGTTTTTGCCTGATCCAGTTTTTTTTTCTTCTTTCTCACTCGTACTTACGTCCTTTTTTTCTTAGAAAGAGGGTATTGCAGCATTATCACGCTGTTTTCGGCTGAATAAAAACTATTCTGTTCGTGTAAGTCGACCTCATTTCTAATCAATTTACTTTTTCTTACTTCGGTTCAAATTTAAAAATATGACGATTCCATGGATGTGACAGAGGAAAATTTTTCTCAGATGGACGACAAATCTTTGGAAATAACAGACATATTATTCCGTTTCGTAATTTAATTGATAAAGTAAAAAAGGACCTAAGAAAGATAAATTTTGTAGTGCTGTACTGTATAGTCGGTTATCAGTGATTTCACCAAGAACCGGTATGTATTTGAAACATTTTAAATTTTTTCTGCTTAAAAGATTCTCTCGGAGCATGGTGTTAATTTTTCTGTATTTTTCTCACCATAGATTCGCTCAGAATCGGTTCTAGGACTTTTATCCTAGCTAAGATCTAGTGACCCAAATACTTTCGGCGCCGCGACTCAAGGCCGACCAGGGGTCGGGAGACGCGTACTGGCGGTTGGCTCCGAGGCTTGCCGCCTGAGACCCGGAGCAACAGCGAAGATCCGATTTCGAGCGAGGATCCGGACCTTCAGGGAACAAATTTTGTTTTAATCCTTTTTTTTAAATCTTTAGCAATAGTATAGTTTCTCTTTTTTTTTTGTTGTACAATCATTTAATTTATTTAAACCCTATTCGTGTCAAAAGGTCGCGCAATGTATTTTTTCCGGTGTAATATTTAAACTCGTATACATTTTGATCGCGCCTAGGGCTGAGTAGGCGTTGCAACCCCTTTCTCACCTTGTTTTAATTTTCAAAATTACAGATTTTATACAATTCTGAACAACCCATTTCGCTGCTTTACATAAAATTATATTACATGTCGTCCATTATTTAATTCCTTTTTTTGATCCTTTTAAATTTTTTTTTATAAAAAAATTGTTTTAGTCTTTTTTATAACAGCAAAATTATACGTTTTAACATGTAGCAGTGACGACTTTTATTTTTATTTTCGCTACAATAGCTAACTAGAGGAAGTTCATTTTGCGTAGATCAGCCAATTCCGGCCAAGAAATTCTAAGAAATACGATTTGGTTGGTGTTTTCAACAAAAAGGCAAATTAGTTCAAAAATAGATGGGAGGGCTCTTAGAATATGGGTGTTAAAATCAACGTTGTCGGGCCGTGAAGCGGATATCATGTCGCAACGGATTTCATACAAGCCAATGGGCTTGTATGAAATTTGTTGATGTCTAACACCGCCACAAAATCCGCTTCACCGCCTCAGTCCGACCGCGCGGACAAGCGGTATCGTGTGTGAATCGCGTTAGGCTTTCGTATATGTGTCATAAAGTGAAGTAAGTAACATACGAGTATTCCTTTATTTGCAGATCTCTAAAGAACTACATAGAGACACCACTGAACAAGCCGCTGGCTCTTACCTCATGCATCAACACGGATCTTCCTACCGTGATATACACCTTCGGTTTCCGCGGCAAGATTGCGGGTCCAGCTACCACGGCTGTCCTGTCTGCTTACATAGCTAACAAGAAGAGGAATGTCATCCTCTTGGACTGGGAACAGGAGGCGGCTCCTGGACTGCTGGGGATATCGCTAGGGTACGCGCTGTCGGCGGTACCTAATGCTAAGAAGGTAATTTTTTTTTTGTTTGCCTCTCATGTGTCCCACTGCTGGGTAAAGGCCTGCTCTTTCTCCTTCCAAACCACTAACTTTTGTGATATCTGGCCATGATCGCCCGGCAAACAAGATCAGGCCCCCTATTCACAAACGCTCGGATTCGATTTCGATTCGTTGTCGTATGTCTATCTTGTTTTGGCATTACGAAAGCGAGCGAGATAGACATACGACTTTCCGAATCGAAATCGAATCCGAGCGTTGGTGAATACGGGGGCAGATCGTCACTCCACTTTCGCCGCGGTCTACCTCGACGGCGACTTCCCCCGTCAGGCGTCACGTAAACATTTATCTTTGCTTATTTACAACGTATAACAAAAAGAATTGATTCATACTTAAAGGTACAGACCATCATACAACAACTTTCTCAATGGGACCAACATCGTTATCGTGAAGAAATAATCAGCTGCCTCATACATTTAGGTCGAGTATTGAAGTTTTGTATGGGGCAGTTGGTCCCCTAAGTATGAATATACGCTTTTTGTTACACGTTTATTTACATTTGTCGGTTATGCGAACATAATGTATGGAAGATTTTTTTTCTCGCGATTATGGCAAAACAAGTTTTCAGTTATTTCAAAATAAATTCACGGTTAACTACCAAGTTAACCTTTGAATTTTGAAATAATCTTTGTGAAGAATATTAAGAAACATTTAAATTAAAATGAGTTTCTTGAATCCTTCATTGTAATCGTTGACATATTTTTTAAAAGGTGCTTGAACTTACACAAACAATGGTATGATAGTGACGTCACAATAATTTAGGTGCTCCTTGATATTCAATTCACCTTTGTTTATTTTCTTTATAAATACCTACCTATACTTATACCTACCTTCGCGGGCACGACCTTATTGGTAAGGAAAAATACAAGCCTTGAATATCAATACGATTTTGGTATGTTTTAGCCACAGTATATTTGCTACCTATAGTCGGTCCCGGCTGTCAATTGTACATCTTTGACAGTCATCAAGTAGTCAGTAGCCCGAAAGTCTTGACGAAGGGGTATTGTATTACCCAGTACTAACTGGGCTGTGGAGGTCACATAGGCAGTCGCTCCATGTAAAATATTGGTATTCAGCTGCATCCGGTCAGACTGGAAGCCGACACCAAAATAGTTGGGAAAAGGCTAGGCTAGAATGATAATGATAAGTTTCTAAAACTTCTAATTATTTCATAACTAGCTGCGCCCCGCGGTTTCACCCGCGGAGACCGGGACAAAAAGTAGCCTTTGTATTAATCCAGGGTATAAGCATCTACATACCAAATGTCATCAAAATAGATTCAGTAGTTTTTGCGTGAATGAGTAACAAACATATATTCTTATAAACTTTCGCGTTTATAATATTACTAGCTGTCCCGCGCAACTTCGTCTGCGTCACATTTTCCCCGTTTTCGCAACATTTTTCATTGCTGCTCCGCTCCTATTGATCGTAGCGTGATAATATATAGCCTATGTCCTTCCCCAGGTTGAAATCTATCTTCTGAGTTATTTTTTAAATTTAAATTTCATTAAGATCCGATCAGCCGTTTAGTCGTGAAAAGGTAACAAACAAACATACAAACAGAGTGACTTTCGCATTTATAATATTAGTATGGATTAGTAGGAAGTAGGATAGGATATACTTGCCTAAAATCACGTTCTTCTTCTTCGTGTCTTTGGCACGACAATCTACTAATTTATTAAATATTATTGGGCCAATAAGTATTAAATTTATTGGCCCAAAACATTCGCCACTTGCACGGCTCCATCGGTACGCAGAAGTCACTTTGACAGCGTGTTTTGGAGCATAGAGGTCAGAATTGAAAGTCAAACATAAGTTGTGATACAGTAAACTTTAATAAAACAGAAATCTTTCTCTATCTAGATTGGCAGAGCCCTGGGCGAAGCGCTGATGGATTTGACAAAAGCTGGAATGAGGATGGAGGACATACACCTGGTGGGCCATTCTCTTGGAGCCCACCTCTTGGGATTCGCTGGCAAGCGGGCTAGGGAACGCGGCTATGTAGTGGCAAGGTGGGTACCTATAGCAACATTACATCACGCCTGTAATCCCTGCAGGGTTTGCCAGAGGTGTACCTCATAGTACACCCACAATTCGCCAGTTATGTTTAAGTCCCATGTAGTAGGGTCCTGTAATGTAATGACATGTTCGTCATGTTCGTGAAAGGGCGCTGTCAGTTGTGCCTGGTCGTCTCTTAGCTGCCACGGCTTATTTCGAACTAATTATTTTATCTTTTACGAGAGATTTTTTTCTCGTAATTGTTCTTTTTGTTTTTACTATGGACACTTCTTGCTACATCGTTCTCACATAATGTACCATCTCAACATGAATGATGTAACCAAGGTTTTTGTAATAAGATTCTGATTTAAAAGAGTGTCCATGGAGTTTCTTGCCCATTCTTCTCTTCTAGAACGTAGAGATCTACGTCTTGGAATGGGCAACTACAGTACTTTCACAGTTATTATGTCTTGTGACTGGGACTGTAGCTTCATTTTTATTGTTGTTAGACCATTCAAAAGTGCCTGTAACTGGCTTATTTGAAATAAATGATTTTGATTTGATTTAATACGTATAGCAAATTGACGTTATATCGTTTTATCTCTTTCTTCTGTCTTTTCTTAATGATTTTATTGTTACTACTTACTTCTGGGCGATCTACAGGGTATCTTTTCCTACTGGACCCGCGTGGTGGATTTGCGCTCCCTCTTACAAATAGGCCTGTATTAGAATTGAGGTCTCTTTGTAAGAGGGAGTGTTAAAGGCTGGTGATGCTTATCTTTTTCGACTATTCTATCCTCTCTTATAATAAACACCATGCAATATGCGATATTCTAAAACCAATGTTCCACCAGCATTTCCTTTCTTTATGGCATCAGTTGTACCTTTTATAAAACCGAATAAAAGTTTTATTTTAATCATTTAACATTCTCAAAATAGATCGCAAAATACAATTGATAATTTAATTCATTAATTGCTTACTTCGTCGGTATTCAATTGATGTATTGACCTCTATTATATCTAAGAGGACATCGATAGAATAATAGGCAATAGTGATTGTCCTCTATCGTCTAATCGTTACACGCATACATAACCAATTAATCCTAGAGACATAGGTACTTAAACTGACCTTCCACGGAAATGACATCAAGTTTCTTGTTCGTGTTATGAGAATAAACTACGTCAAACAGCATCCACCATACTGCTATCCGACCACTCTTGTAAAGCAAAAAAATCTTCTAATTCGTCCCTGGACAGATATTTTGGTCTATAGAATATTCCATGTTATGCAAATCAGAACAAAACCCTCCAAAAACGCTACAATAAATAAATAATAATCTACCAGAAAAACAAAAATAAAACAATTATTAATTATACGCCACAGTGGTATGGGCGTCTCCAATGCCCCTGTATGGGAGTGTCCCCCTGTCAAATACAACAATACAAATCGTACAATGAACAATGAATCGTTGTGAGTCAAGACGTCATAATTTTTCCAATTAATAAAAAATGTATTCTTGTTAAGAGAAGTAAATGTGTTCTTGTTGTCCTACATGAAATAGGTACAAGTAGTATTCATAAGCAAGGGTGTCCATATAAATTATTTGTCCTAAATTTCAGAATAACCGGTCTAGATCCAGCTCGCGCCCTTTTCGACGGAGCTTTCTCAATACTCAGCGCTCTCGACCGCACATGCGCAAAGTTCGTAGACATCATTCACACAGACCCTGGCAGCTATGGCTCCAACGAGTCTACTGGCACTGTGGACATCTGGATCAACTACTCTGGTGGCGTAGGCACCCAGCCCGGCTGTCCTGTCGGGAAGTTTGAGCAGGCCAGTCCTGAAGGTAAGATTGGATTGCGAAAAAAGAAATTAAATCCGGTTTTCAAGCCTGTTACAGGTAGTCTGAAGCCCGAAAGTTTGAAAACCGGGCTTATCAAGGGGTATCGTATTGTATTACCCAGTAACTGGGTTGTGGAAGACAGATAGGCAGTCACATCATGTAAAATATTGGTATTCTGCAGCATCCGGATGGACTGGATAGACCCCAATATATTTAAGGAAATACTAGGCAGATAATGGCCGAAGCCTGTTATAGCCATGTTCAGGAATAACAAACGTCGATCGGCAGACGTGCGGTAAGACTCCTCAGGTTCAGATGAATTTTGAAAGGTACCTACTTCGTCAGGACTGATAGCAGCTCGATGAGAGCTGCTGAAAATCGAGTTGAATAGCGTACGAATCAAGAGACCGCTCAAATTCAGCTGATTACTAGAAGGCAACAAAACCTTGTAGAAGATTTTAGCAAATTTTCTCTCACATCCACTTCTCCTTATGAACATAAATATGAGTATTAAAGAGGGGACTCTATGCCCGAGGAATTTGAAGAAACTATTGCCGTCGCGCTGCGCCCGACCAAGCCCCCTTAGAGTGCGAAAGGCTGATTTTACCTACAAAAATCTTGACCAAAAGACGTTTTGTATTCCGCTGTTTTCTTCTTCAAAACTAAACTGATCTAAATAATTCTTATATCAAAATTTACAGGAAAAGTATGTCTATGCTTCTATTATTTTCTTTTTTTGTTAAAAAACTTATTTAATTTGTCTGATAGTCGTCTGAACATGGCGGTAAAAACGGGTTTTTTTCGGGTTTTTGGATTGTCATAATTCTTTTAGTTGAAAAAAAAGAAATGATAGAGGAATGTATTAGGGAATAAGACCTAGAATTTTCGGAAAAAATCATTGCTCTAGACGAATTATCCACGAAGAAAACAGCGGAATACGTTTGTATGGAGAAAGGCCGAGGCCCTCTAGTGTCCCCTCTTAATTGCTGTCGCATAAACCGTTGCCGAGGAATTAGAAGAATCTGGAACTAAAAGTTTGTGATTTTGTTTTAAAGAAATCGGTATAAATACGGGTATCATTAAAACGAGATATTTGTCACGATCATGATCATGTTTTGTATTTGTTTTGAGTTCCCGATATTTCGGCGCTATTGCAAAGCACGGGCTAACCGTTTATCCGTGATCATTGATCAATATCCCGTTTAATGTAAGTGACCATGTCAGTTAAAAAACTTAGGGAAATCCTATGGGTGTTTTTTTTTTTCAAGATTAACGTTAAGCTGCTCAAACTCGTAGATAAATAGACATATATTTAGCAACAAAAAATTGTGTACCTAGGTAGGCATATACATATATCTACTTCTATTATCTTTATTGCTGTTCGAATGACAAATAGACAATGTTGTTATCTAGCTAATAATTCAGAGAGTCCATGAAAACCTCCATTCTTTTAGTTATCTACTAAACAATGTCGATAATCCGTTTGTAAAGGACCATGGCACATTTCTAATATTACTTGGGCATTACAAAATTGTTATCTTTTAAATGCGTTAATTATCACGGTAGGCTCATTAAGAATGTAGGCCATGATTTAAGCCTCTCCGATCAGGGTTAACTCCATTATTAAAACCATTATGTCGCCATACATTCAATGAAACTGATCTGGTCGTCCAAGCTTGTTTTCTCGTCAAGGGTAAGCAAGGGTAAGTACTATCTGTGGGTCCAGAACGAGTTGCTATCAAAACTTCATTTTGTATGCAATAAGTGTGCCGTCGAAGTATTATTGTCACCGTCCGGTGTTACTAATAGAAATATAGGTATATGCTACAAACATGTTAAAAAAAAGCATTTTGTATCTTACATTTAAATACATTTTGTTTGGTATCTTAGTATTTTATAAATACTTTTACTGATAAAATACTTTTAGTAATATGTTAGTAGACATTTATAAAATAAATGCGTACAACTGAACGTTTCATTATTAGTCCAACATCACATTGATAGATGGTGACTATTTCTTTCTACTAATGTCATACATATGCAAGCACTGACCTGTATCTATACAAGATACATGTCAGTGTAAGCAAGGCAATGAACATCAATGAATATATTTGAATGCGCCCGCCGCGAGATCAAAAAAACTACAGACCTAAAACTGCATTAGTAACGTATTACTCGTACGCCTACGCATGGCTGAAGTACGGTGTCATATTATGAGGAAACAGCACTGACGCGCCCACGCTATTTACTCTACAAAAAAAAAACTCATTAGAACCTTAGTAAATTAATAAAAACATTTGTCAATCGGTTTGTCAAAATAAACTTAAATTCGTTAAAATAAAATCTTTTAAAACAAAAGTATTTTTATCTTAAGAAGTATTTATAAGATACTTATTTTGTATCTAGTATTTCAGATACTATTCTCGAAAGGATTTTGTATCTGGTATCTGAAATACTTAATTTAAAAGTATCTTGCATTTTGTATTCCAGATACTTTGTACAGGGTATTTTGTACATCTCTGGTTACGGCTAAAGATAAAATTTAGATTGGGACCATGACCAACCATGTGCAAACTTAGCCAACATTCTTTCATTGTAGAAAAGCGTGGGGCGCCTTACATACTTCTATAATGACTCTACAATCGTACTGCGATCGCCAACCCGCCTGCCAAGAGTGGCGATTATGGCAAAACCCTCTAAAATGTCAATGTGGCGACACTTGGGGGAGGCCTATGTCCAGCAGTGGACGTCTTTTGGGCTGAAATGATGAATGATGATGATGAAAATATTATAACAATTGACATCAAGCACCCCACGGTTTTCTACAATGAAAGATTTTTTTTTTGTTAATCATACTATTCTTAATTTAAATTTATCGAAAAATATTTTCTTTTCTTTTAGAGCGTGTTTTTTAGTATTTTTAACTATTATTTTAATGGAATTACTAAACATAAAACTAGATAATTAAAACTAAAATAAAAACAAATTATAAAAGGGCGTCAAAAAACTCCTCCTCAACGCTGTCAGCTGGTAACGTGCCCAAGAGACTGGCGGCGTTGCCATGTTGAATGGCAACACTTAGCCTCTGGCCAAAGTAAAACCCAGCCCTTGGGTCACGGGAAGCTTTTGTTATCCACAAAAGCGAGTTTTTAAAGTTTTTTTATCTATTATTTTTTTAAGTAAAACTTGAGTGCTATGCAAAGTCAGCACCATTCGGCGTATACTTATTCTTTATTGCACATAAAATTAAAAAATATACTCACAAATAATATATAGCTTATGTACAACGGCGAGCTTAACCCAGAAATGGGTTTTCCTACAGCAAACCTTATTTAACAGGAGTATTTGCCAAAGAGGATACAGCTTTGTGCATGAACAGTACTTTTAAAACTTAATTCAACTTATTTTATAAACTAAACTAATACTTACAATAAACGTAATACATACTATACATATATAGATCAACATACATTAGAATACTATATAGATACTATAATCATGTTGACAGGAAATGTTCTCTAATTCCACTCTTGAACACGTCTAACGAAGGGCTATCCCGCAAGGAGTGTGGAAGTGAATTCCAAAGGCGCACAGCACGAACATTATAAGATCCATCATACCGACTTGAGGAGTGAAGAGGGAAGCGAAGGAGAAGAGATGATGATGAGCGACAGGGTTTACCTCGAGGAACAAGATATTTGAAGCGTTCCCGAAGATACGAAGGAGCTTTAGGGTTATGAACAACAGTAAAAAGAAAAGAAAGAGTGTGAGAATCTCGACGCTGCCGAATAGGTAACCACTTCAGCTGCTTCCGAAATTCCGACACATGGTCGTACTTTCGAAGCCCGAAAATGAAGCGGATACACATTTTGCAGACGTTCGAGTTTATCAAGAAGTTCTTCAGTTGCATCAAGAAAACAGACATCACCATAGTCTAGGAGAGGTAGAAGAAGAGATTGAGCGAGTGTAATTTTAGTTTGAAAGGGCAGGAACTTCTGAAGACGCTTAAGTGGCCGATACGAACAAAAAACCCTCCTGCTTACTTCAGCAATGTGAACATGCCAAGATAGGTTGCAGTCCAAGAATACACCTAAGTCTCTTACTTTCTTGGAGTAGGCTATAGCGACACCATCGTACACAACCGGCGGGAGGGACTGATGACTCATTAATTTTATGAAGTATCTGCCACCAATAATGAGAGCTTGTGATTTAGATGGGTTCAATAACAGACCAAAATTTTTAGCCCACTGACTGATGTTTTGAAGATAATTATTGATAGCATCGATAGCTTCTGGAAGCTCTTCCAGTTTAAAATGGCGATAAAGCTGCAAGTCGTCTGCATAGAGATGATAATGAGAAGTTAAAATCTTAGTGATAGCGTTAATGAAAACGGAGAAAAGAAGAGGAGAAAGGACGCCACCCTGAGGAACACCCGCAGAGAGATCACACCAATCAGAGTAAGCCTCATTCAAGTGTACCGACTGCGAGCGACCCCGAAGATAAGAATCAAACCAAGCAGTCACAGGAGGAGATATGTTTAGAGGGGAAAGGATACCTAAGAGAGGATGTCAAAATCAACCGAATTAAAAGCACTACTGAAGTCCAATAAAACCAACAATGTAAGGAGCCGGTTTCCCATTGCCAATCGGATGTCGTCAGTTATTTTAAGTAAGGCTGAAACAGTGCTATGGCCAGGACGAAATCCAGACTGGTAAGGACTAAGCAGGCTATTAGAGAAAAAGAAATGAGACAGTTGATTATTAACAACACTCTCAAGGACTTTAGATATGATTGGAAGTATGGAGATTGGACGACACTGAGACACTGTAGAGGGATTTGCAACTTTGGGAAGAGGCAAAACATAGGCCTTCTTCCAAGCAGAAGGAAAAGAAGCATCTGAAGTTGGATCCCATCATCACCCACTGCCTTCGTGGAAATAGATGTAATGGCCCGCTTAATATCTCCTTCTGTAACTGGGTGAAAAGAGAATGAAATAAATAATGGCCGAGGAAGATTAGAGAGATCGTTAAGAGTGTCAGATTTAAGATTGTCATCCAGAGTCATTGGCGTATGTGACTGTTACATCCCGTGTAGTAATTAGTTATTAGTACCAATTTACTTTAGACGATAAAGGTAATACTCCACTACACAGCGCTATTAGTGGTACCTAATATATAAGAACCATACATGTTGCATTCATGTACTTGGCGAGACGAAACAGGCGATTACCGAGCCCTTAAGGTTCACTCTTTTATATAAATACTAGCTAGTCCCAGCATGCGTTGCAATGCAGTTGGTTCTACCCACTACTTACCTACCTACTACCTTCCTACCTAAGAACCTTCTACAAAGTATTAGGAAATGTTTATAAAAAACAAAAAAAATCGGTTAAGTCGTTCTCAAGTTATGGCGTGACCAAGAGATTCATTCGTTATTCATTTTATATACAAGGTGTTGTTTTGCATCCGCGTCAAAATTCAGGAGGTTGTCACAAAATACATAAATAATCAATTAAAATTACGGTACCTAGATAATTATTAAAAAACACTGATTTTTTTGGTTGTTTATGTTTGTCAGTATTTCAGAAGGTGGTTTAGAGTGAGTAAGTAGGTGAAAAACAAATATGTGCGCGTGCCCTTTGCAGCCTCGCGCCCTTAAGTACATGCCCAGTTTGCCTTAGGCATAATACGCCACTGCCTTTGCAGCAGGTGTGTTGGTAGTGGAAACTGGTAAATCAATCGCTGCAGTAGTACTGGCCACAAATAACGGCACGGAATACATAAATCTCAAGGCTGAATTCATTATAAGGTACGGATTTTCTATCCGGTCAGGCAAAATGGTCCAAGGGTAGAATTCTTACAGCGTTCAATGAAAATGACCCTAAAATCCTTGCAAACTTAGCCTTAGTAGCAGCTAGACTCGAATTATTATCGAGTAGGTACACGGACAACGGAGTCGGTTAACATAAATATCAGCAAAGATCTTGATTTGATAGAGGGGTCTTTTAAACATTTTGGTTTATCAGGCCAGTCCAGGCTAGATCCAGCTGCTTTATAATTTTAAATAAATACAACTAACATTAGCGCGCTACTTTACAGGTGTGGAGGTAAGAATTTGCACCACGGGAACGTAATACGTGGTCAGTCTCCTAACCCAGGTCATGGTCTTCCTATCAGCTCAACAATTAAATTTTGCAAAGGTATCAGACAAATAAACAGAGCTACTCTCGCATTTATTATTTAAGTATGGATGGAATAGGGTCACGCCCCTATAGCGCCAAATTTATACCGTTCTTGATCGAATTATTTGTAAGAACCGGCTTGAGGGTCATACATATTCAATAAAATCCAAGTCTACTTATACATTCACCAAATGCTAATATGTAATAGGTAGTAATTAAACTGACTTCTATTTATTAGCATTTTTGTCGTCCAATAAAATAACTTGTTCTCTAAATTACTAACTCAGCCACTATCATCGTGCATCTAAAAAGTACTATCTCAGCCAGCATAATTATATCATCGATGTCAGCTACTTAGTCCAAGAAAATTAGTCAAATTAGGGCAAGTATCTTGGAATGAGTGATAGTCATCTTTAAACTTGTATAAACCTTTATTTTGGCCCCGGAAAACTTGTCTCAAAACCTACTCCAACCACCTCGAACGATACTCGCGCGCGCTCTGCCCTCTATCGAAAATGGTTCAAGATAAAGAAAAAATGTTTAAACAAAAAAAATAGTGAATTTATTCCTCTACAATATTTGTAATAAATACAAATAGCATAAGACCCATAGGAAACGAGATCTGGGGGCACGGTAGTGCCCCAGCCAAGACGAGCCAAGCGAAGCGCAAGGGCACTACCTACCTTTTCTCGAAGTGTTTCGTCGTTTTTTTGAACCCTCATAGAGTTGGTTTCCGATGTACCAAATAGTTCATATTCTATTATTGGGGGTAGAAGTTTGAATTAGACTTTCACCAATTTTATGAATTAGGCCATGAAAGTTCAAACGGGACTGTAGACAGTAACTAAAAAACCTATTAATAAGCACTTACAAGAACCCCCGCCTTCATCAAGAGTCTCATGGTAGGTCTCAGTTATTTACGCCCTTTGACGACGAGGTGAGCAAATCGACTGTAAGTACTTAAATTAATACGATAAGATATAATACTAAAGTTAGGTATATAATTTTATTAATAATACCTATTTAATTTATAAACAACAAAACCGACTACCACCGAGAACGAAACGAACGCCTCCTGATATTAGGTCATCCACTTTCTCTTGTGGGCAGGCTTATGTAGCACTCTCTAGAGCAGGGATGGGGAATCTACGACCTTCGAAGCGTTGAAATCCGGCCCGCGACCATCAAACAAAAATCTAGTGAAACTAAGAAAAAATTGTCTTCGTAAATAGGCTTTCGGATGACCACCTTTTTTCACTGCTAAAAATTTCAGCATCACAGATGGAGCCGGCTTGTGATGAAATCATGCAGAAAACAAAAACAGTTCCCCACAGAGACCAACGTTCCTCAACCTTCTACTTCTACTATCTTCCTTGTACAATACATTTTCAGAAAAACCCATATCAATGTTTTTATTTCAGTATAAAATATAGCCAAAAATGCAACAACTTGGCCCGCCATAATTATATTTCGTTAGTAAATATGCGCACGCGAAGGAAAAAGTTTCCCCACCCCTGCTCTAGAGTGACCAATTTACAAGGAGTTCACCTTATAAATATAGACTTTGCTACTATTATTGATCGAAGCTTTGCTAGTATTAAAGCACAACAGTCACCTATAGTTGAATATAATCGCTTAAGAGCGAAATATCGCCCTGATTTATCGCTTATGGTAATCAGTAAACCATCAAAGAAAAAAGGCAAAGACAGAGAATGGGCTATGAAAACCGGCAAAAAAATAAACACTAAAAAGACTGCCTAGCAACTTACAAAAATAACTGAAATCCCACCAAAAACATTTCATGTAAAATGTTGCCAAGACGACCACATAAGGTTTGCCCTGTGAAAAAGACATCAGATCTCATGTAGAGCCAAGCTTTTGAATCTACACGGTCTAACTCTACCGACCCTAACTTCACAAAATTCTACATATCAGTAAAAATGTATGGCTTGGCTGTTTCGTTACTTTCATTCAGAAACTAAATATTCGCATCACCTCCACCACGGTAGCGAAACGGCGAAGCCATAAATTTTTTAGCTAGTTACCGTATATGACGTCCATAAAATAATTCTATCGACTTGTAATTTTATAACTTAGTACGTTTAAAATCTAGTTATGTATGACTAAGTCATAACTCGTCCTATAATTTGTTGGTCGTAAAATAATCATCACATAATTATCTATATTATATTTATTGATTTGACATAAATATTTACTTTTTTTTATTATTAATGTGACATTTATTGATATTCGTGATTTTTTTTAAATTCATTTCGTTAATTATTATTAATTACATTTAATTATTGTGAATGTGAGGACCATGTAGGTCACATTGTTTTTTTTTAATTTTTTGATTTTCTCTCGCCACTATCTGGCATTTTGAGTACTTTAAGCGACCTACCCAAATGTCCTTTCTTTGGTATTGTTCGTCGTTTCGCTGAGCTCCTTGAGTGCTTGAGTTATAAGTCGAGCTACACGATAACTGACAAATGTTTGCACTGACTGGACAGGTCCACTCAAATCTGTGTGGTTCTTTCTTCAAAAGACCATTTCAGACACGTATCTGCATAGTCCTCATGTGAGTTTGCCAAGATTTTGTCTGGACCTTAAAAGAGACTGTGACCTCTGAGTTTGTTTCGGCTGTTTCTTCTCAGAGTAGTCAGGTACGAAACACCGGCCCCATCTAGTTTAAAAAAAATTGACGTGTAAAAGTGTTTGTAAAAACCTACTTGCAAAATAAACATCATTTATCATTTATATAGCCACTAAATGCAAGAAACAAGACAATCGTAGCATTTTTTGGGTAGAATGGGTAGTTTTGGCGTAAATAACATGCCTCAAGTAAGTTGATAGATACTGTTATCTCACTATTGCGTAGTGTCCTATCTCTTTCTTAAAAAGGGCACAAACTTTTCAAAAATTTGGAATTTTAAGAAAAATATCAAGAAATCACAAATATTGTTCGAATTTTCCGCCACTGTTGCAAATGCACGCGCGGCATCTTCGTCTTATCTCGATTGTAGTTGTGCGTAAACGTATTTCGGCTTTGATAGTCACGAAAGCCGCATCAATGCGTTAGACTAAAACATCCATAGTCTCAACTTCCGGGGCGTAAACAATTTATTTGACTCGTCCCTAGACGTAAAGATCTAACGGAGTTAGAGGTAGGGTTCTGTGGCCAAATAAAAAATTTGCGGCTAGATTTATAATTACCCATATGTAATTGGTGCCTAATCGAGAAATGTTGGAAAAACTGGAATTTCTATGGCAGCTGTTTATCTTCATGAGCATTTTATTCAAATATCAGATAGTGAATGCACATAATAGGGGCCATCCATAAATTACGTCACACGTTAAAGGGAGAGGGTCGAGGAAGTGTGACATTGTGTGACAAGGGGGTGGGAGGGGTCCTAAATTTCGTGCCGTCACATTTCAAAATCTATTATAATCTAAGTGTTAAAGCACGAACTTTAAACGATTACTTTAGGAAAACCTCAAAAACATATACAACTATATGTGTAAATATAAGATACCAATTGTTTTGTCGACCACTCGCTCTACTAGTGCTACGCGCCGACCGCCTAGGCGCCCGTTGATAAATGTCGCCAAACGCATTGCGCCTAGCGGTGATTTCTTTGTGTCTTTTCTTTGTTTCGCGGATGAAAAAACGTCGTTCTTAGTTCTGCTATTTTGTGATTTTTAACTTATGACCAAGTATAAAATGAACAAAAAAAAGTGATTTAGGTAATCTTTACCGTGCATGCAGTGCAGCTTATGCTGATAAAAAAAAAAACAAATTGTACAAGAAGAAGTTAACAACTTATGGAAAGTTTAAAAAGTAGTGACGATATTGAAGGTAAAGTGGAATCCAAAATCAAAGAATTGCAAATAAAAATACGAGAAAGAAAGCGACACCTATGAATTTAGTCAATCGTTTTTTGTTTTGTTAATTTCTTTAATTAACATAGCCAATCGTTTTTTGTTTTATCAATTGTTTGATTTGAAGTTAATTTATAAAAAAAAAAAATGGAAATAAAACTGATTTCGGAACCGCTGTTTTCATTCTATAATTTCTAAATATAACTTTGTAAAATATGTGACGTCACACTAGGGAGGCGGGGAGTCTCACAAATGTGACCAGCTGTGACAAGGACGGGGGGAGGGGCAAAAAATCATGAAATTCGTGTAACGTAATTAATGGGTGACCCCATATGTGGCTCCAATTCAGGATATTATACGATTTACTCGAGCCAATTAAACAATTATATTCGCGTCTTCCGAAGTTTTGGCCATTTCAAAACTAAATTAATGACACTACCTCAGCCGAGGGGGCTGAGGTAGTGTCAGTAATTTAAATTCAATTTTACTTTTTCTCAACTATGTGGGCTCATGTCAGTTTTCTTGAAGCGATTGAGGAGTCTTAATAAAGCTCAAATATACCTCACGGAACAAATATTTTTATAGCCTACAGGTAGTTGTTCCGGGTCTGGCTGTTTGTGTAGGTATATGAGTCGAAATATTTGTAAACGCACTCCCATGATATATGAGAAATGAACAGAGGGGCGATTAAAAAAAAAATCTGCTGAATTTGTGTATCCGATTATTTTTTTTTTTTTTTTTTCTTTTTTTTTTCAGTATGTCGAATTTTGGAACGAACTGAATTGGCTACCCAATCTATCTATTAGGCAGTATCGAGATGCTAACACTTTTTCTTTTTTCCTTTTCTGCTGGCCTACCATGGCGTCTTAAATCAGTATTGTATTACTCTTATTGCAGTGTGGGAAAGAGACGGAGCTATACCGGATGTCTAGCGCCATCACTTTCCCACACTGGAAAAGGAGTAAAAAAATAATATTTTAAGACGTCATGGTAGGCCACCTGTTTTTCCTACCCCTAAAGCTCTGCTAATAAGCTTGCAACTTACCCCTGCCTCATAGCATATTCTAACTACGGGTTAGGGTATTCCAAAACGACGTGGACGAGGCCAAAGGGGTGCGGTAGGATCGTACCAGGTGGCGTTCTGTAGTTTCTCCTTTCCCCATGGGAAAAACGCGTGAATTTCTGCATGAGTGCAGAAATCTAACCTTATTCTTCCATTTTCCAGAAATATGCAGCCACGATCGTTCCTGGCGATACTTCGTGGAAGCCCTTGGGTCACCGACGGCTTTCCCAGCGGCGGGTGCTTCGAACCTCAATGAATGGATCGCCCATGGAATTGACAGCAACCAGACCATATACATGGGACCCCTGACTAGCACTCGGTAAGGATGGAATCATTATTGAAAGCACGGCTGGCGAAGTGCCTGAGTGATTGGCTGCTGCGCTGCGTGCCGCGGATTTGATACGCGCTCGGAACAAATATCTGTATGACCTACAGGTAGTTGTTCCGGGTCTGGCTGATTGTGTATGTGAGTTTTATACAGGAGAAATTCCTAGTGTTCCCGGGTAACATATGGTATAAGGAACATAGTCATCAACAACAATTAACAGAATCTTTGATGTGCCCATTTTGACCGTGTAGGTATTAGGTACACTTTTGTATAGAACAACAGCTGTTTTTATATTATAACGTGCTACACCTGGATACATTTTGCTATGCAGGTTAGGTTAGGTTATAATAAAGAATTATTGAAAGCTCTTAACAACTCACATTTTGCTGGTAGCATCGGCCGATCTCAATACAAACCCGTGGCATTGGAATCTATCGATGAGTTCATTATAATTATGACAAGGTATAAATAGATCGAGTTCCAAGAATCAGGAGAAATTTAGAATCATCCGATACAAAATACTACCTACTTATAGTTAAGCATGACTAGGCGAACCTAACAAGTAGATACAAGCATATCTTAAAACAACCAGGTCTACAGAGTGGATTAATAACCAAGCACAAGCATAATAACAGCAAGTAGATATCATAGTACAGTGCACAACAATGGTAACAAAAAAAATGGTAAGATGGCCTCCTGTTCTATTGTAACTCCGTATTACGCTGGGCCAGTTTCAAGGTACGTAGATCAAGGTGTTACCACCGACTGCGGTCGACTGTACATTATTGAGGCAAAAAAGCCCACTCATTATGTTTTGTGAGCACTTTTTGTTGCACTTGAATACTTACTGTGATCATTTTTCCGTAAATAAAACTGACCTCAACCTATTCAATTTGAAGTGAGCAATAATGATGGCCGAAGTCAATCAATAGTTTAATATTTTAACTATAAATAATGTATCGGTACTAACCTTAGTGACATCATGTATTTTGATTTCCGGGTGATTAATAGTACATTGTTACCCCAGGGGTTAAAAGTAACTTATTTAGTCCCGAGACGGGGTTTGGCGCCCGAATGAAGTGGGCGCTAATAGTTCGAGGGACTAAATAAGTCTTTAACCCGTGGTAAACACTGTGCTTTTCATTACGAATACAAGGAAAGTAAAAATATAAACATGAATTAGCTAAAGAAAAAATTAGTACATTTTATTTCGGATTGCCGCATTCCCACCTGTTTCTTTTTTTTTCTGTGGCCAGCCAGCTATTCAGCCATTATTTTTCATTTTCATCAATGAAAAAATGGTGAATATTTTGCCCAACTCTATGTTATTTTAAAGAAATTGTTGAAACTAAATTATAATAAAGTTAATCAATACTTAACTTTAAGTTATTTCAATTTTACATCATGGCTGCATAGAAAGTTGGAACATGGTTCAATAAACATGTGCAAATAGAACTAGTTTTTTTTTAAATAATGTGACATCTGTCAGTTGAAAGCGATTCTCCCTAGGGATGAAAAGTATTACTTTCATCCCGCTCCTCAGGCTACTTCAGACCTATTTTCAAAGTATGAGTAATGAAAAACACTTTAACTTATCAAATCTTAAAAAGCGAGATCCTATCATAATTTTTTATGAAGAAATACGGCTGCAAGTCAGACAAAATAAGAAGAAGTGTACTCAAAGGATGTTTTGCCCGTTTCACTACCTGACTGTTAGATCACCGACAGTTACATCTAAAATAGTTGTACATGAATCTATTGGCGTGTGCCCAAAATCGGAACTGACAGCGCAATCTTGCTTTTTCAATGCAATCCCTCTTCCCTCCGCAATGTCACTGAAAATCCAAAACATCCTTGTTGCACACTACCTCTTCGGGTTGTCTTGGGGAAGTGGCTCTTGTATTACTAACCCATAATTATAACTGCTGAACCCTAAATTTCTAATCCACAGGGCAAAAGGAAACTTCTATCTGCGAACAAGCTCAGCGCCATCTTTCGGACTAGGCGCGGAAGGAATGAGACCAAACGGCTCTCAAGCGAGGAGTCGAAGAAACCCCATCCTGACCATGATCTTGAAACATTTCTAACGTTTTTTTCACTGTCTAGTCCAAACAATGGTTAATTCATCATCATCAGCCTGAAGCAGTCCCAAGCAGTCCACAGCATTCCACGGCAGACCTATACAAAACCAGTTTATGCGGATCTCTCATTTTGCGGAAAATCTATACAAAGCGAGGCCATGTTGAACTAACTAAAATCTGATACTGAGATTTCGTTTGATTCCTGAAGTACTCGTCGCTTCGTCCTTTCATTCTCCTTCTTCTGTGCTTTAATTTTCTTTCCCTGACTTTTACCTTTGGACTTCTCACTTGCGGGTGATGGTAGTCACTTGACTCTCATTTCCCACAAAAACAATAATGAGAAAAAAAAGCCGCAAATACACACATCAAAAGTGTCTAGGGATCAACATATATTTTTGCAATAACTTTTCTCCTGATTGATATTAATTAAAATTTTCTTTAAGGATTCATCAAATAAAGTGTTTTCGTTTGTCACAGTAACGATAAACCAAGTCACCTTTGCATTAATAAAGAAATTTGCCATTTTCTAATAAAGGGATTTTTGACATTTGAACCACTAACATTAAAGTTCGAAAAAAAGACTGAAATAACAGTTTTCTTTAAAATTTTATTGGGTAACTTAAACAATTAATAATCCGTGTTTCTACCGCGAACACTAACAACACAAGAACATCGGTTTGGCATACTCAAAATGAGTTCATCCAAATCACGCTGTGGAATGGCCGCCCATGTTCGTTGCAACAACAAAAAAAGGTCTTCTTGCGACTGGATACCCTCCATATTCGGCAGAGCTCTTCTCTGTAGCATATCCCATGCATGCTCAATCGGGTTCAAGTCTGGCGACTGAGCAGGCCAGGGCAGGACATTGATGTTAGCTGCGGCGAGAGTCTGTCTTACAACTCTTGCGGTGTGCGGTCGTGCATTATCATGCATTAACTGAAATAAGGGACCGATTTGCACTTGTAGAGGAACGATGACGTCTGATACAATCGTCTCAGCATAAATTTGAGCGTTGAGGTTGCCTCTGATCCAAATCAACTCAGTTCTTCCGCCGATCCAAATACCCGCCCATACCATGATGGTTCCACCACTATAAGGATGGACTTCCTGGCAGGATTTTAATCGCTGTTGGCGTCCAGGGGTTCTCCAGTGTCGTATACGTCTTGTATCCGGTCTCATACCAAAACGAGACTCATCAGAAAAGCACACGAAACGCCATTGTTCTTCTGCCCAATTTCTGTGTTCAAGAGCCCATTGATATCGAATCCTACGATTGTGCATTGCTATAGGTGGTACCCGTAGCGGTCTTCGGGAATGAAGGTTCACTTCATGCAAGCGGTTTCTGACTGTTTGGTCGCTAATTAAGTTCCCTGAAGAGTGATGAAGCCTCACGGCTAACATCATGGCGGTTATTGTTGGAGCTCTTCGAGTTAAGATTTGAATGTATCGGTCTTGTCTCCGTGTGGTGCAGCGATACCGTCCTCCATGGCGCTCAGCCACGGTACCAGTGCTTCGGTAACGTGTCCAAAGTCGACTGATAACACTCTGACTTGTATTCAGAGCTAAAGCCACAGTACGTTGCCGGGAACCAGCTTCTATCATTCCCACGGCTCTGAGCATTTCTTCCCTGCTTAAATGACGTCGCCGCTCCATAATAACGTTGGTTTTAATCAGTAGTAGGGAAACAGTAGCACTAATAATGTCTTCAATGCGTTGTATGTTTTTATAGGGAAAATATTGACAGCTGATTTTCATCTTTTACTCGAATTTGATTCACAGTTCCTGATTCAAATTATGAAATGCACCAAAAAGGATCCATATAAATTTATAAAATCATAAATTTATTACAAAGCCACATCTCAATCTCAAGAAATCCGCATAAAAATGCTTGATCCCTAGACACTTTTGATGTGTGTATATCTGAACTAATATTATAAAGAGGAAAGATTTGATTGTTTGTTTGCATTGAATAGGCTCCAAAACTACTGGTCCGATTTAAAAAATTCTTTCAGTGTTAGATAGCCCATTTATCGGGGAAGGCTATAGGCTATATATCATCACGCTACAACCAATAGGAGTGGAGCAGCAATGACAAATGTTGCGAAAACGGGGAAAATGTGACGCAAACGAAGTTGCGCCGGACAGCTAGTATATAATAAATAAAAATTAACACACAGTTCTAATTGTTATGACGAGAGGTCGGAATTAGGTAGTTATTTTTGTACTTAAATCGAAATGTTGATATTAAAATGGATCTTTCCTTGAGTGAAAATTTACAACTTGGGACATCCGATGTCGGATGGTTTACAATAACTTTTTATTTAATAAATCACGGGATTTTTATGCTCTTTAGAATAAATCTCGGGATTTGAGGCATTTCCACTTTATTCTTTCGCTGTATGAAACACAGATAACTCTACCTAATTCCGAGCACTGGTTATGACAGGCTTGAATATTATAAGTATACGATAGCTATTCTAGCATTATAAAAATGTTAGTTGTTTGTATGCTATTAAATATCCAAAGACTAAAATCAAAAGAAAAGCAGCCATATTTTTCGACATGAGTGGTTATTATTATGTAGAAATATGTAGAAATGTGTATGTGTGTGTGTGTGTGTGTGTATGAAATAACTTGCATAGAATATAAGAATTCTATGAGAGATCGCTTGGAGATATTGCGACTTATTTGTATTAGCAATAAGATTCAGTTACCTCTGTGACACTCTACGGAAAGTTACCACTAGAATAAGATAGTATTAAGTATAAAAAAGTTCCCTTGGAACGCCATAAATATGTTCTAGCATAAAATGCAGAGGTATTGTGATGTGCAATAAAACTAATTACATAATAATAACTGGTTTTATTAAAAGTAGGTATTTTACTTCAAAATACTGATGGGTGTAAAAGTACCCTAAAACGAAGCCGGAAAGCTCGTTTTTGTGTCATGCTCTGCCGCAGAGCCACCATTCTAGAAACCGGTCAATTATATCTTAAAATGATGTACGTCTAACGTACATAATGTACGTATACCATTATTGATGTACGTGCATTAGGTAATGATAAAACAGACATTGATTGTGGCTCTGCTGCAGAGCATACTCTCTAGCAGAGCCACCTAAAACATGTACTCAGGCAAGATAAACGCTACAGTTTTTTGATGAAAACTGTTGTACGAATATTTTTATTGCGTACGTGTTGAAAAATATCATTTTAAGACAGTGTTCTTATTTATTTTAACTTTAAGTACTAACATTTTCATAGAAAGCACCTAATTAATTTGTGTATTGTTAACGAGACCACTAGACGACACCACCTGTGGATTCTTTTGTGTGCGTGTGGATTGAGAGATCTTTTCGAAAAACTCTTCCAATCCCACCCAAATTATAAGAGGATTTAGGAAATAATTGTAAAAACTTCATGGTAAGGTATAAAATTTGTCAAACCTAAACAAAAAAAGTTAGAACTCATTAACTGGATCTCTCAATCTGGACAACTGAAGAAAAAGCCATAACGCGTATCCAAGAGTATACTGGCTATGTGTTTATAATTTGCATTTTAATTAATTGTGAAGGATTTGTTAAAGCTGCTAAACAAAATTTCGATTCGTTTCAAAGCCACGTTTAAGATTTATAACAGTTTATATGGATCACTCAGAGTGGACAATTTTCAATTGAGTGATCTTGTAAAACACGACCTAGTACTGAAAAAGTATGAATAATTATCATGTTTATTACAAATTATGCTTCTGGGAGAATTTGTAAAACAAAAATCGTGATTGAAATCTTACTGGTTCAAGGGAAAATGAAAATCTTGTTTTTTGTCGATCGTCCCAACTGAGAGATCTTTATTTTGAACTATATTTAATAAACCAAAACTTATAGGTAGAAGGTAGATACATCAGAAATTGTTAAAAAGGTTTTACTAAAAATTGACGAATCAGTCGTCCCTGTAAGTGTTATACTTAAAAAGATAAATCATTTTTTACAATCCTTGAGGAAAACGTTGAGTAGGGTGACCATATCGCCGGTCGGAATCATTACCGATACAATAGGGATGGTGACTCATTTTTTTTATTTGTCTATCGGGTAGATTATTAAAAAGTATTTGACACGTAATCGTAAAATTACGGAGATATTTTGAGTTGAAATGGCGCATGACGTCACGGCTCAGTACATTTTATACCTAGTTGTGACGTAGTGAGCCCCCACTCTCCAACTTTAATGCGTTTTAACTAAGTATTTTTTTGTTAACTTGATAAAACAAAAGATACGTATCTAATATTTTTGTATTACCTTATTGACGGACAAAATAGAATTTCGTTTTCTTTACCCAGTCATCATCCCTATTATGATGCACTTTAAACATTTTTATACAAGTTTGTGTCTGGTTTCACTACATAATTTAAATAATATAAAATTACGTTTTTAAATGACAAGTTTCTGCTAAGTTAGGTACTGTATGTGAGAATAGAGTAAGAATCCTGAACGTAGCGTATTTTTATTATTATTTCGTGAATTTCATGATAATTCGCATCACCCCGTCGAATCAGCTGATGTTCGTTCCACCTGCTGAAAGTCTTCCACCTGGACATGAGTTGCCATGGCTGACTTGGAAGTCTTTTAATAGACTTCGGACCCAGGTTGGTTGCAGCAAGGAAAACCTGCTCAGGTGGAGATTCATTAATGACTCTGCCCTGGAGTGTAAATGTGGTGCCGTTCCACAAACGATGCGACACTTAATATCGTGTCCTGCGTGTCCTGCTGTTTGCTCGTTACGGGAACTGATGGACGCTACTGAGAGCGCCAAACTAGTGACTCAGTTTTGGGCTGACACAATTTAGATTGCCATCGACACGCTAAGAAGAAGATCAGCTGATGTGTCATGTGTCAAAATCTTGTCGGGCATAGTGGTAAAGAGATTTGGAGGTTTTTAAAACCAATTATTTTCTAAAGTTTTATCAAACGTGTTGACCTGTATGTTGATTATATTCAGAAATAAATGAGTAATATTGAAATTAAGTTAGTTTTCATAAATTATTTCATTTCTTTTAGTTATTTCAATTATATAAAAAATGGGCCTTAAAAGGCGCATGTACCTTATAGCACAACAATATTAAAAAACTTACATTAAATGCACTGCACAACGCCAGCTTCGCAAAACGCAATGAATATACACAATGTTTGCAAGCATAGGGTAGTCAAAAAAAAAATCGGACAAAATAAAAAAAGTGTGTCTTACACGTGTGTTAATAAAAAATACGTGTCAAATACTTTTTAATAATCTACCCCATAGACAAATAAAAAAAATGAGTCACCATCCCTATTGTATCGGTAATGATTCCGACCGGCGATATGGTCACCCTACTCAACGTTTTCCTCAAGGATTGTAAAAAATGATTTATCTTTTTAAGTATAACACTTACAGGGACGACTGATTCGTCAATTTTTAGTAAAACCTTTTTAACAATTTCTGATTTATCTACCTTCTACCTATAAGTTTTGGTTTATTAAATATAGTTCAAAATAAAGATCTCTCAGTTGGGACGATCGACAAAAAACAAGATTTTCATTTTCCCTTGAACCAGTAAGATTTCAATCACGATTTTTGTTTTACAAATTCTCCCAGAAGCATAATTTGTAATAAACATGATAATTATTCATACTTTTTCAGTACTAGGTCGTGTTTTACAAGATCACTCAATTGAAAATTGTCCACTCTGAGTGATCCATATAAACTGTTATAAATCTTAAACGTGGCTTTGAAACGAATCGAAATTTTGTTTAGCAGCTTTAACAAATCCTTCACAATTAATTAAAATGCAAATTATAAACACATAGCCAGTATACTCTTGGATACGCGTTATGGCTTTTTCTTCAGTTGTCCAGATTGAGAGATCCAGTTAATGAGTTCTAACATTTTTTGTTTAGGTTTGACAAATTTTATACCTTACCATGAAGTTTTTACAATTATTTCCTAAATCCTCTTATAATTTGGGTAGGATTGGAAGAGTTTTTCGAAAAGATCTCTCAATCCACACGCACACGATTCTTCACCTTAATGAAGTTCTAAACTATTTACCGTAGTCGGCAATGGTATAGTTACAAAAAAAAATGTGAACGACACCCCACTGGTGTCGTTGACAATACATGGGTTATTTTATGTCAGCAAAATTTTGCCTAGACAAACTGCCTTCTATTAAATTAAAAACATAATAAAATAAAATAGACAATGTATATTTCCCAAAAGAAAATAGTCCATAACTTTTCCTTAAATTCTACATTAATAGCTATTTTTACGTACAAATTATAAATTAAAATAAGACTCAAAGGAAGCAAGAACATAAAACATAAAGATAAAGATGCACATCATATTGTGTCGTGATTTTAGGGTTCCGTAGTCAACAAGTAACCCTTATAGTTTCGCCATATCTGTCTGTCCGTCCGCAGCTTAGCTTTGGTTTATATCACCATGTCTAACTATTATTATGAAAATTAAACAAATTCTGTTCCGGACTTCAGAGAAAATCAAAAATCTTAAATAACTACTATTTACGGCAAAAATGTAACAGGATTTAAATTCATTTAATAATGAGAAATATTAAGAAACTCTTAGTACTATAAATCCATAATTTGGCATGGATATACATATTAATCACGCCGGCAAAGTGGTAAAATAAAATCATGTAAAATAAAAACAAAATTTGTACCTCCTGTACACGCAATGTGGCTGGGTTTTTTTTTTCTTGTCTATCCCATGGTGTGGGACGTATCTACTCAAAAATATTACGGGTCCCTGAAAACTATTTTTCTTTTTGAATGAGGGATCCGTTTCGCGTTTTGCGTAAAGTTCAGTGTCCCTGCCAGCTAAATGGTTCCTTTTGGATATGTGAAAAATTCAGTATGTACTTGGAAAATCGGCCGGTTTTCATTCAGCTTCGTTGTGCACCTATTCCCAGGATTTGACATCCAAGAGAATGACCGTGTCGTCAGAATGAAATATGGTTATGATGCTTTCCAGCGTCTATATATCAGCAAATGGGAATTAACTACAATGTCGTACTTAACTGGAACAGCCTTACGGGCCATATCATCGTAGCACTCCCATTCAGAATTACGCCTTAGACAGTTAGTTTTATAATGGCACGCCGCCGATATTTGGAATAAATTCAACTACAGATGCTAATTCAAATATTTTGTCGCAGAGCAGCAATTCCTTTGGAATGTCGCATAGACGCATAGTCAAATCTAATTCAAAAAAAAAAAAAATTTCGGCAATTATATATTCTGTGCATACTTTTCCAGTACAATTATTATTTTTGCAATCAGAGACTTCGCTTACCAACATAGATGATGCCGATTCATTTAATGCGGCCACACTACCGTCTTATATCATTAATATATTTAAAGGAATAATCGAAACTTTTCTTTTGCTTAGAACAGTTTTTTACTAGTCTAAGCATGTTGGACATTTGGCTGGTTGACAAACCTGTCCCTTTAACCAGTCGGTTCGACAAATTCATACACTACGGCCCTTAGTCTGGAGCGCGATCGGCTAGCTCTGAGAGCGTCTGCAGACGGGGGCGTAAACGCAATTCACAGTTAGAACATACTTTGGAAAGAGTTGCACTATAAATATCATCGATTAAATTTTTTTCCAGCACAAAAGTAACGTTACAACTGCAATCAATTAGTTTAACATGTCCTTGTACCGTAGGTAGATAATGTTTTTGTAAGATTTCTGTTCAATTTTTTAAAGAATCTACATCAACATCTTTACGTACCAAACCAGAAACCAGTCTCGAAAAAGCCGAATTCATAGAAGTAATAAATATGAAAATATCGATGTGATCAGTACAAATAACTAACATAGCGTTTAATATGGCATCAAAAGCACATGTATTCATTATAACTACATTTTTTATACCTGATGTGCAAATATTTCCATTAGGTAGAATTTCTATTTCTTTTGTTCTGGGTTTTACTTTTTCTATTAACCGTGTGTTTTTTTGATTTTCTGTTTTATTGCGCCAATTTTCTTCCAACTAAGGGTTGCTTTTAAACACCGATTCTCGACTAAAGTCACCATTTTTAGAATTATATTCTTCATTCACACTATTTTTAAAATCTTCGTCAGTATTTTTACTTTTTTTTTTTTTTAAATTAGCACAGTTAGCTGCAATTCGCCCGTTATAAACTGTGAATGTTTCATTATAAAATCATCAACTCTCATCAGTCCACTTCTACTATGCAATAATAAAGTTTTAATATTTTTAAAGTAGCTTTCTACATTACTGCTAGTAGCTACATCTGATGAGTCAGACGATTTAGGAATGTAAGGAAACATAACATTTGACCAGAGAGGTAATCTTAGCAAAAGTTTGCGAAAACATGTTACAAAATTTGGCAAGTAATATATGTTTTCGTAGTCCGTTTTTTCACTTAAATCAGAGTGAACAGTTTCAGCATCAACAATTGCATTAAACCAAGTAATAAAAGAATTGTTAGCACTTTCATTATATTCGTGGGTAGCAGTCACATCTTCATTAGTCTGGTCAATATCAATAGAACCTTCACTTGACAGTCCAAGAGATTTAAGTAACTCTCGAGCTTTATCGCATTTGCTTTTACTACCGTCCATTAAATATCTATCATATTTCTGTAGCGCAAGGACAATTAAATTTTCAATGATAGTTTTTGCCACATCAAAATTCGTACATTTTTTTAGTCCCAACAGATATCTAATATAGAAAGTCTTGACACGAATATCAACGAACTTGAAACATTGTAGACGATACAGAGACTTTAAAAAGTGTGACGTATCCAATCTCAAAAGGCAAGTAATTTGACAACGGTCTCCTTGGCACAAAACATTAAAGCAGTGTGATAAATATGCCTGGGTTGTGGTAAATCTTGTGAACGCGTTCACAACAGCTCCTATTATTGCAGCCGAGTCATCGCAAATGACTTCATTCGGCGCGTTCATTACACCGATCCATTTCTTTAACCATTGAAAAATATTGTCCATAGTTTGTAGAGCTGAAATCATTTGAGAAAGTGGCACAGAATTATCTTCAAATTTTAACATTACGACGTACAAAAACAAGTGTTTACTTTCGTAAACATTTGTAGGATTAGGAGGACAAATTTTCTTGAAGATTGAACCCGTGGCATCAATACTTAAAACGGTATATGCCCTAGAAACCTTTTTATAGAAGTTTGATTGAAGTTCGGTCCAGTAATGTACAAAAAAGGGTTGCAGAGAAACAGTTCTGATGACGTTCACCCACGGTTCTGTAAACGACATAATCCATAAGGCCAAAACAACTATTTTATGAAAACGTTTTACAGCATCGTGTCTGTTTCTTATATTTTGCAATGATTTCAACTTTGGTATAAAAGGTGGTTCACGTGTTTCGTCATCTTGCATAGAAGAATTAATCATTTTGTTTCGCATGACAACAAGATAATGGTTTTGCATTTGTAAAGATAGTTGTTTCGTTTTATGAGAAGACATCTTATTTTTTGATGTATGTATCATATTTTTATCGACATTTTGAAAAAAAACATGTTAACATAACGCTATCACTGTTTCCATTGGTTGTGATATTAATTTTACCATTGCACTCTTTACATGTGCCTGTACATTTCATATGGTAATCATCAGTCACAGAGCTATTTTTAAAAGTCCATACACATCGATTACTTGTATAACGCCAAATCCATTCAGAAAAAATACTACTCCACTTTGATTTAGGCATCCTTCTCCTTCTTTTATGTATAATCAGAGGTTTATTAATATCATTTCTTTTGCCAGTTACCAGTATAGGCTTCACGTTGTGCCACAAATCGCGGTCTATTTTAAAAGACTCCACGTCCACGTCATGAGTGCTATCGCTACTAGAACTAGCATCGTCCTCAACTTTTGCAGGTTCAGCGCTGTTAGAACCTTCATTATCTTGAAGGTTTTCATCACCAAAAAAATCAATAAAGTGTCTCTTTGCAGATAAATATAGGGCTTTTGGTGTCATACGATATGACAAATTCTTACTTATGTCCTTAAAGACACTACCCTCACTCGATGGCAACTTTTTCACATTTGTAAATAAGTGTTTGAAGTCCTTAAATGCTGCTTTTTGTTCTTCTAAGCACACTGATAAACATTTTGCGCGCTTCATTTTAATTTGATAAATAATTAAAGAAAATAATAATGAAATACAACATAAATAACAACTGAAAACTAACGTCAATATATGGTATTGAAACTGCATGGACGTATAGAAAAACTTCACTTATTTTGTAATACTACCTTTTCTTTCTTTTCTTTGGCGCTTTCTATGAAAATTTTAGTAAAGTTAAAATAAATAAGAACACTGTCTTAAAATGATATTTTTCAAAACGTACGCAATAAAAACTATTCGTACAACAGTTTTCATCAAAAAACTGTAGCGTTTATTTTGCCTGAGTACATGTTTTAGGTGGCTCTGCTAGAGAGTATGCTCTGCAGCAGAGCCACAATCAATGTCTGTTTTATCATTACCTAATGCACGTACATCAATAATGGTATACGTACATTATGTAGGTCTTTATACACCTTGTATATTAATATCTATCTATTTACAGCATTTAGCAGCTTACGTATACGCATGCTTACAATACGTACTGAATTTGTGCGTGGGGAATTTTGTTTCAAATACTTTCGTAGCTAAAACGCAACGATTAATTTCAAGGTACAAAAACAATAATTACTTAATACACTATGGGGTTAGCAACCAAAACTGTTGAATATCAAAAAAGAAAGGCCGCGAGGCTACCGTCAGATATTACTCGTACATAATTTTTTTTATTGTTTTTTTGCAATCTGTACCGTGCGAACATTAAGCATAAGGTTGAGAATCTTTATATACAACGTGTAACGTTAAATGCGCAAAACCTGAAAATAGTTTGATCAGAATAACGAGCAGAATCAATTGAACCACTTCTTAATATAGGTCACATTTTTCAAAAAATCTGCATTAAAAATGTTGCCCTGTCTATTTGTTCATAAGTAAAGCCATCACGTGCGCAAACCCGCCAAAATAGGTAAACAAACACAAATGTTTGTCGTCCAATTTAAATTTTCTCATACGCGGGAAAAAAAGAAAGAAAGATAGAAACGATCAGAATTGCCAGTAAAACTAAAACAGCACATTAAACCTTTCCGTTTTTTTTAATGTTTTTTTTTTTCTCTCAGAATTAGGTCAATTGAATTAAAAATCATTTGGGGTGTCTGAGGTTTTGCACATTTAACGTTACACGTTGTATAGATTTATATCAAACAACAGTTTCTACAATCCTTACATAAACTTCTTGCTTCTTTGAACAGAAGTAACAGAATTGATAAAATTATGATTTGAATAGCTTTAGAACATACACGTACCTACCTTTTATTCACAAATATTAACTTAAAAAACCTTGATGACATTTCTTTTTAAATTCCATGTTTTTTTTTTTTATTGCATTCAAAAACGTTCCCTCACAAATCGATTATTGTTAATGAAACTTGATACGCATAAGCAGGATACATAGGTCTAAAAAGTTACTAAAACATTTTCGAAACGTCTTTTAAAAAATAAGATAATTTGAAATTTCTGTTTCTATAGATAATTTATAATCGGTCTAATTTAGCTGTGAGACTGTTTTTCGAAAATGTTTTCTAGTAACTTTTTAGACCTATGTATGCTTAGTTTGTATGAAATGTCGTAAGGAGCAAACGTTCTTAAGATCCATTTAATAGGTGGCGAGTCTATTGATAAGATATATTAATAAAATAAGCTTATAGATAATGTTTAAGAAAGCCGTTTCTATTTATAGCGTAAATAAAGAAATATACAACTGTACAAAGTTGCTATATTGTAACTGATTAAACAAAATATTATTCTTTTATCTATTGTTAATAATTATGTTATTAAATAACTTGTACTTATAATATTTACACATACTTATGACTAGTAAATTACTACACAATTTGCTACGGGTTAGTGGTACGCACGGCGCTTCAAGCTTTACAGAACCAGGTAATGCGGATCTCTCATTGTACTGGAAATCTATACAAAGCGAATTCATGTTATACAACAACAATCATCATCATCATTTCAGCCCAAAAGACGTCCACTGCTGGACATAGGCCTCCCACAAGTGTCGCATTGACATTTTGGGGGGTTTTGCCTTAATGGCCACGCTTGGCAGGCGGGTTGGCGACAACAACAATACAACAATGGACTCAGGGTGTTGATGGGGTTGCCGCGCTACTGCAGTGCTTCCGGCATGTTCGCAGGAGCGGGCACAGGGGGCTCGCGACAGTCCAAACGGCATCCTGGGTACTACTATAGCGGACAGGTGACAGTCCCATACTGGGGCATTAGGTACGCCTACATGCCAGCCGGCGAATAATAAATAATTGTTTTATTTTTCTGGTAGATTTAAGTACCAACACTAGTTTCTAAGTTGTGTGTTGTACTAACAAAATGGACTTGTGGTCTGAAAAAAAAGAATTTTACTTTATTCATTTATTTAAACTGGAAATATATAGCTTGATTGGTCGCCTTGCGTACAATACGCGATAGATGTTTATAAACACAGCGAGTTGTAGAATAAAATCAGTTTCTTTATGAGATTTATGTTCGTGTCGACAAAATTCGAACATAACAATATATGAATGGAGTATTACCGCGCTCACTGACGGTAGCCCACTTTTCAACCTTATTCCTCAGAGCATAAACTTGAAAATTGGTCGACCGTCAGTTAACTCGGTAGTACTTTCTGGAAAATGCCGCCCACCCCGAACACGATTCAGCGACGGTAGATGCCGAACGGATTTTGGCGATCGACAGGAGCCGTATAGTACCTGCTCCAAGTCGGTTTTATTGTTCAACTAATGCTGATGATTCGATTGTGTCGACCCAAACAAATGTGTACTGTGTACGCTGTATAGGCCTAAAACTCGATGTGCCTGATAAACGACTGGGTACCTATAAGTACATACTTTATCAGAGTTTTGAGATTGATGAATAAAAATATATCTTACAACCAGTACAGTTATTTTCTCTTATCATTAATTGAAGAAAATAATCATCATCATCTTCTTATGGTACATACATGTACTGTACACAAGTATACGCACAAATAATATTATACCAATATGCGAGCATTGTCTATCACAATTTTAGAACGATTTTATCGTCTTATTACAAAATACTACTAAAATAATGAAGTCTATTTACTACTATTATTACAAAAAATATGGCTAATGGCAACACCACCAAATAAACGTCACTGTCATCACGAACTTCACCGGAGTCAGACGGCAGTTCACAGATACCTGTGCTAAGTGGGCGAGGTCGAGTAGAACCGCTTCATCGTGCCGTCGATGTCGACGAGTGCGTTTCGAACGTCGTGCGTCGCTGTGCCGACTGTCTCGAATGTGTTCGCTAGACGGTCTATTGCTCTCGCCTGTTGGATGAAAAAGAAAGACAAATTCAATGAAAAATTGCTTTAGATTTCAGAATTATCTCCATATGCTGTGGTTTTATGGTTCTTTTGACGTGTCAGAAGTCAGAACCAACGCTGCTTGTATTTTTAATTCAAAATCCAGAGACAATTGCACAAAGTTTGCCAACACAGTCCTGACAACATCAACAATCAAGCGTCAGAAGAAGCATGCTGTATGTATGCCTGTACAAGTATTTGGTTTTTTAGCAAATCACAGAAACGTTAGCCTAGCGATAGTTTACGAAAGCAAGCTGGGATCTTAAATAGCTAGTCATCAGCGTCGTCACAACTTTGGAATTATGACCTGTAACATTATTGTTCAAAAACGATCCTTTTCAATCTTGAACGCTACCTTGATTTACAATCATGACTGAATATTTTAGCTGCACCCAGGATACCATCATCTGCCTAGCCTTTTCCCAAACTATCTTAGCTTGGAAGCGAAATACTGGCATTCAGCTGCATCCGGTTAGACTGGAGTCTAACCGAATGCAGCTGAATACCAGTATTTTACATGAAGCGACTGCCTATCTGACCTCCACAAACCAGTAACTGGATAATACGATACCCCTTGGTAAGACTGGATGTCTGACTTTTGGCTTCTGTAGACTCTTAACGACTGTCAAAGATCTACAAATGACAGCCACCGACCAACCTCGGCAAGCACGGCTTAACCTTAAAGATCGACCCGTACGGCTGTTATTATTTAGCCACGAGCTCCTCTCTGCACCCAGGAGACCATAGTCGTAAATGAGGAATAATCTAATATCACCCGCGCCATTCTACTGCAAAAGACTAAATGCAGACTCAAAATCGTAAATTGTATTAAGATTATCTACGTTACATAAGGGCAGGCCCCTTCTTTGTGAAGGGTCGTAACTGACCACGCGGGCAATTTTTTGGTCCTAGGGTTTTCTATTGAAGTTTTCCTTCATCTATAACCATAGTAAAATTAATAGGTATGCCAATTTTACCTGTATCTGTGATGCATCAGCGAGTCTCTCCATGGCTTGTGCGTTTAGGTGCGATGCATGCGCCAGTTGTGTCATGGCCGCCGCTTGGTCACTCATCACTTTAAACTGTAACGTAAATTTTATTTTTTAGTTAACCGTTCTGTCCCATTCCTGGGTTTAGAGGTATGAGGAACAGGGTGTAAAGTTCTTCATCCCCTTTAGAAAAGGAAGGATCCTCCGACTAGACAGGTGTTATGTCTGGTGGGCAACTGCACAACAGTTGTCATCGGGTTTTTCCTATAGTTTGCTTGTCAGCCATTCGGGGCCCTGACTACCTGTAACGACTGACAAATGTCTACAAATGATCGCCGGGACCAACGTTTTAACGTGCTTTCCGAAGCTCAGAGGAAACTCGGTATGTAATTGGTGGTCACTAATCCACGGACCAACCCAGGCAAGCGCGCCAGAAGATCGACCCGAGCGGCTGCGGCTGTTATTATTTAGCCACGAGCTCCTCATCTTAAATCGAGGTCCTCAACATACTCCAATGCCTATGTGGTAGCACAAGGAATAAAATCAGAAACTGGTAACATTCTCACCGACAACAAAGGCTAGCGCAAAAAAAAATAGAAATGATTGAGACGGTCACTATTTTACAAAGTATCCCTTTTTTGCTATAACTTTGATACTAGGCCGGGTGGAAGAAAAATGCACTCGAGGAAGAGAACCGGCAAGATGGTCAGATACGACTAAAAAGGTCGTTGAAGGCAGCGGAGACTACTGACAAAGAATCAGTAGAGTATAAGCATAACATCACGCCGCAATCCCCAAAGGGTTAGGCAATAGTGTACCTAATAGTACTCTCACATTTCACCAGTTATGTCTAAGTCCCATGTAATAGAGAGCGAGCCTATTGCCATCAACCGGGCACAAATCCAGACTCCGTGGCTGCCTGAGAAATTTCTGATCGAAAAACCTAATAGCATCTTGCCCGACCAGCCCCAGTATTCACAAAAGCTCGGATTAGATTTCGATTCGGAAAGTTGTATGTCTATCTCGCTCGCTTTCGTAATGCCAAAACAAGATAGACATACGACTTAACGAATCGATATCGAATCCGAGCGTTTATGAATACGGGGGCCAGGGAATCGAACCCAGGACATCATGCTTAACAGTCGCGCTTACGACCACTCGACCAATGAGGCAGTCAACCTGTAGAGATGCCAAAATAAAGGTATATTTAAGATTCCCCTACCATTTTCTCCATGATCGCCATCTGCCTATCTTCAGCATCCGCTGCAGGCTCCTCAAAGGCCTGCACTGGGTCTTCTTCCACATGATTCTGGTCCATACTGTCCTCGTTGTAGAAAGTCTCCTCTACAAAGTTACTTTCTTGTTTGACACTACGAGGTTCTGAAGAAAAGGTAACACAATATTTAAATAAGTAAAAATATATTTAAAAAAGAGCAGCGGTGGCCCACTGGTGGCAGCCCCGACTTACGAGCAGGAAGCCATAGGTTCGAACCCAGGTAGGCACATTACTTTGTGTAATTTCTTTCGTCACTGCTGCTCTCACTATGAAGGAAACACCGTTAGGAAACCGGCATGTCCTAGAACTAAAAATTCGAAGACATGTGATATCTACCAACCTGCACTGAGGCCGCGTGGTTGATTACAGCCCACTCCCTCTCATAGAGAGGAGGCCTGTGTCCCAGCAGCTTGGAACGGACAGCTTTACAAGTGATGAAGACCTTTTATGTTACCAAAGCCAAGACAAGGCAACAGGGTACACCCACATTTCGCAGTTATGTTTAAGTCCCATGTAACAGGGTCGAGCCTATTGCCAGTAACCAGGCATAACTCCAGACACAGTTCCTTGCTGCTACTGAGAAAATTCCAAATGGAAAACCCAATATGAGCCCTGACCCAGGAATCGAACCAAGGCCCTCATGCTCAGCAGTTGCACTAGCAGTCACTTGACCAACACGACATCATCATACAACCTCTTAATTGGCTCTTGTTCCCTTTCTTGATTATTTTTATAAGTCCTCCATGTTCTAAAATGAAATCTCAAAATTATTATTTATCAGTTTGAAAACTTACTACCATTATCTCCAGCTAGAAATAAGTCCCAGATCTTCTTCTCAATGTTGGAGCACAAGTTATTGGGATCACCACCCCCACCCTGCACCTTGGATCTCACTGTGGACTTTTTGTCAGCCCAGTACTGGAAAAATAATAAAGAAATTATTGTTAAATGGAAACAAAATTAACACTGTCTTTGAAAGCAAAGTTGTTGTAAACAGCCCAAAACCAATCAACGTACAAAATAAAGGAGTTTTTGATCCAGGATCATCATTCTCTTGCCCTTATCCCAATTTATTTGCAGTCAGCGCAGCATGTCTTCTTCTTCCATACCTCTATTACTTGTCTTCACATCAGACACTTCCTTTCCTGCTATGTCAATTTTCCACTGCATCATATATAACCAATACAACAATATATACCAAGCCAACCACACAACTTTTCAATCACCAGCACCATTTTCAGACTTCCTCTTATATACTCACTTTTTATTGGTTTGGTTAAATGCTATTATCCATCAGGAATTTCGTATTAGCAGCCACGGAGTCTGTATTTGTGCACATTTGATGGCAATAGGCCTGCCCGGCGAAATGTGGGTGTACTATTAGGTACATTTCTGCCTAACCCTTCGGAGAATACAGGAGTGATTTTATTTTAATAATTCAATAACTTAAGAGTGAGTATTTTTTTAATGCTGTAGTCATAATAAACACTTAAAAATACTACCTACTTTGATCCAAGACTTCATAGGCCTAGTGGGGCCAGTGATATTGTTGACAATCCGGGTCAGTTTGAACCAGAGCTTCTTGCTTGCATCCCTGCCCTCTAGACCTCTCATCTGTCCCAGAGCTAAAGCTGGATGCTTCTCCATAAATTCCACTATCGCTGTCACTTGCTCCAAGCTAGGACGAGACTGGAAAATTTTAAAAATATTATTTAGACATAATAAACTGAAAAAAACTGGCTTTGCTTGATTTTTTACCTTCAAGGTAAAAAACAAAACAAATATAGAGAGTATGTAATGAAAATTTTATTTGCTGTTTGAGTCGGGAAAAAAAAATAAGCACACAAACCATTATGTACAGGTTGGGGAATATAAGCATCACATCCAAGATAGATTGGATTCTGTTGGAAGATTTTTTTGTCTGAATAAAACTTTGACTAAGTGCAATGTTAGTATAGTTATTTAGTCTTAGACTATAACATTTTAACCATAACATTTTATTTTTTTGTAATAATAATTTAGTTTTAAAAACATGTAGGAATGCACTGATAAATATGGTATAGCTCCTATCATTCAGGGGTGTCCATAAAAACTTTGTGTAATAAGTTAGTCCAATCTTTAACCAACATACACATAAACAACATACATATTTAAACCTACACATGAACATAACGCCCGCGCTGCGCCGTTATTACACAGTTCAAGAAGTGTTCATGTATTTTCGAACTCACGTCGAAATTCGAACATCTTTCGCCTCATCATCAGCGAAGCGACAATGCAATGAGTAGAGGTAAACACGAATTGCGCCAAGATCTGTTCGAGTTACCGTGTTTAGTGACAATCTGATGAAAATAATGAATGTCTACGATTGTTCCACTTACCGCTATGACTCGATCCGACATCTTTGATTATATACTTGATTGAACCTATCGCTTGCTCATATACACAAGCTACAAGTTATGCTCTTAGCATAAATCAATATTTCGATACCAAGACTTCCATTTCGAGTCCATTTCGTGTCAGAAAATGCAAAAACTTCGTATAAAACTACAAAACGTCGATAACAAAGTCAAATTGCATGACAACCATTGGTTGGGGCGTTGAGCTCGACTTGAAACGAAACGTGAAACTGTTATCGCTGTGTTTTTTTACAGATGATATTAAAATTATGCATAATACATTTAATATAATATATCTAAATGTTTATGAAGACTATTTAAGAAATCTATATCTATAACAATATATACATTTACAAATCCCAATTTCCATCGCTAAAAGGCCTATACCTAAATAATAAAATTTGATTTTTCTGAAAAGTTATTGGAAAAGTTAATGTCAAATTTTATCAAATTGAAATTGTCAAAAAAGAAGAAATTTTTTATCTTGTGGCGGTGTTGTTGGTCCTCTTTGTTATTTTTCAGAAATTGTTTACGTAAAGAATATTTAAAAAAAAAATTGGCTCGGTTTGGTATTCACTAAATATTCTGTAATAGTGTACCCACAATAAAATGTCATGGTAAATATTGTGTAAAAGATATCAGAATAGAGGAAGAAGATAGAAATATGGCAAATTCAGTAAACATATCTATAGAGGCTCCAATAGAAAATCAAATCCAGGAGATTACCTACGATGGCCAAGAGATATATCAAGCGTAAGTACTTTTACGTTCACCTGTTCTACTTTTAGCCAAACAGACTAAAGATAAATAGTTTGCAAGAACCTGAAAATGTTTTGATTCTATTTACAGCCCACTGTCTATGTCAGAGAACCTTGCCCGGCTTGCACAAAAGATTGATTTTGCAAAAACTGAAGATGAGTTCTGCAACATCAAGAAAGAAGGGGAGAGTAGCTCTGACTCCAAGTCTGAGGATGAGAATAAAGAGCCAGGATATCAGTCTAGCTTGTGGCCGTGGGACTCAGTCCGTAACAAGCTCAGGAATGCCCTGACTGAAGTCTGTGTGCTTGCTGATGTACTGAGCATTGCCAAGGAGAAAAGATATATGGTAAGCCACATTATAATTTATATAGAGTATAACCACAATTAGATGATCAGTCTGCATTATTTCTACTGCTGGAAAACAGGCCTCTCTGTGAACGGATATGAATTCTTCAAAAATGTCATAATCCATCTGAGTTTACGGATTAAAAGAATCTTAAATGTACTGACTGAAAATGCCTATACTGAGGGAGGCATGAAATTTTGCACATGATTTTTGCTTGTTGGTCTTTATATCTAATTCAATGGATTATGACCCTGTAGTACTCATATCCCTCCTGTTGCTCACGGTTTTTAACAAAAAAAAAATGTGTTCAGTAAGAATCTATTTAGATTTACCATTTTATGTTTTCTAGCACTTGTTTTGATCATGTTTAAAAGACAAGAATTTAAAACCTATCTATACAATATTACATACATTTTATATGACAGTCAAGCCAAGCGGTTAAACTTAGAAAATATATTACATTTCAGGTTTTGGACCCAGTGCAACCAGAACAAGTAGAAGGCAGACCCATGGTCCAAGTATACGGAAGGAAGAAAGCTCTTGGTGCTGCAGCAGCGGTCCTCCTAGCAGGAGTAGAGCGTCTCCGGGCCAGCGAGACCATGAGAATGACCCGCAACATGCCTGACTTCCACATAGACCTGCTGAGACTGCGGCAGAACTGGAGATTGAAGAAAGTGTCCAACACTATTGTTGGGGACCTGAGTTACCGTACTGCTGGCTCTAAGTTTAGCCAGACTGGAGTTTTTGAGGTTTGCTCTTGTTTCTTTGAAGAAATTCTTGGTCATCATAAAATAATCAATCAAAATCAGCGCAGATCTACGGCTGGACATAAGGTTACCAACCACCCTGTGATGATTGTCACTCCACCTAGTCTTATGGTTACCTTTGGCCATTGGTTCATTTCTAGCTCCATAAGACTACCTACTTGGTCACTCCATCTCAAGTTTGATTGAGGGTGAATCATCATTCATCATCATTTCAGCCCAAGACGTCCACTGCTAGACATAGGCCTCCCCCAAGTGTCGCCACATTGACACTTTGGAGGGTGAATAATAGATTCTTATTTATTGTAATACAATAGCAGCATATTATAACCACTAGTATTTTGCCCGACTATAGCAAAGCAAAAACCGGCCAAGTGCGAGTCTTACTCGCACACAGGGTTCCGGAGCCCCAAACAATATAATAACAGTATTTTGAGTGGTCATTCATAAGTAAATTTACACTCAACAGCAAAACTAAATTTGTGTTTCATAGTATGTTAATGAAAAACAAAGTTACGGCTGCAGTTTGGTCAAAAGTCCCATATCTCAAAAACTAAATATCAAATCTTATTCAAACCAATTTTTGTTGAAAGTTTTTTTTTTCGTTCTACAAACCTATATTTTTTCAGAATTTTCCTCCTCTTACTTTAGAAATTAGAGGGGGGGGGGACAAACGTTTTACCACTTGGAAGTGTCTCTCGCGCAATCTATTCAGTTTAGAAAAAACAAATATATTAGAAACCTCAATATCATTTTTGAAGACCTATTCATAGATACCCCACAGACATAGGTTAGATGAAAAAAAAAATGAGTTTCAGTTCTAACTAAGGGAAACCCCCTAAATTTCTTGTATTTTTTGTATTTTTGGGTAAAAATCTTAATGCGGTTCACAGAATACATCTACTTACCAAGTTTCAACATAGTTCATATAGTTTCGGAAAAAAGTGGCTGTGACATACGGACGGACAGACAGACAGACATGACGAATCCATGGGTTCCGTTTTTTCCCATTTGGCTACGGAACCCTAAAAAGAGGTTTTTGTAGCTGTTAAACTTATGTTGAGTTGTCACAGTTTGTGTAGTGATTTTATATCAGCTGCTAGGGATGAAACATCTAGTTTACATCATCTAGTTTAAAAAAACTAAAGTAACATGTAAGAGTACTTTTAAAAACCATGTTTTTACTCGAACCACACTAAAATAACTATCAAGAAGATTATTGAGGAGCATTGGGTCTAGTAAAGAATACTACATAAAACTTCATGGTTATAACATGAAACAAATTTTGATTTTCTGACAAACAATCCCAATTCATCAAGAGAGACCTAATCCATCCTAATCCTGTCAATAATAAGGACACAATATAAAAATACACAAAAAAAACAGCTGAAATATTTAAGTAACGTTATTCTTTAATCAATGATAACACTAATAGTAACATTTCTGTGGCAGGTCACCAAAGCTCCAGAGGAACAAATAGCTCAAGCAATGAGCGCTGCAGGACCTGTGCCATCGGCGTTGCGCGTCACTGTTCCACCAGAACTGCAGGGCGTCGCATTTATATCTGTGCTGTGTCAAAAAGGTAATTTCAATAGTTCACAAAACGGAGAAGGAGAACATCGTATGGACACCTGCATGCCCTAGAACTAAAAAAACAAAGACATGTGACATCTAGCAACCTGCACTGAGCCTGGTGAATTACAGCCTACTCCCTCTTATAGAGAGGAGACCTGTGTCCCAGCAGTGGGTACATTACAGGCTGAGTATGCTTATGCAATAGTTCTAACATGTTAATTTATGCAAGCGCCGGTATTGGATTGGCGAGGGAACTCTCCAATACTTACATTCATGGAGAAGCTGCAGGCTGGAATGATAAACCCTGTACAACTTATCCATGACACCATTTCCACCGCTTCCATGGCATATTCAGGCAGCGCAGACCCATTTTGAATAAAATTATACTAGTGTTATGCACTAGATCAGTACAGGTCTTACTAACCTGGCTGCAGTGAATATTTACAAGCCTAAAATGCTATATTATCTGTAAAAATGGACTTCTAAACACATGGCTGCGCAGATAAAAATTGTATAGAACAAGATTTAATTCGCACAACATTGTATCTACTAAAATGCTGAAGGTCGTACCAAAATGGTGTTAATAATGAGAAAAAAAATAAGCTTCCAACTTTAAACCACAGTTCCTCCAATCTTCAACCAAAAATCAAGACAGCCCATCTCATACACAAGTCTGTTTCAGAACAAGAAGATGTAGTGACAGCAACTCTAAGTTCAGCTGCTATCAACTGCCCCGGGACCCTACCGGGAGATGGAGCAGAACTGCACTGGCAGCAGAAGTTAGAGGCTGCTCAGAATGTGCTCTTCTGTAAGGAGCTGTTCGCGAGATTAGCTGCAGAAGCCGTGCAGCTTGACGCTTCTATACCGCATATGGTTGTCGGCAATCAGATCATGGCTACAGTAAGTGTTCTGCTTTTACTTATTCCGTTCGTAAAATACGCGCTTCGGGAGGTGTGGACATCAGCCAGAAATACAAGTGTAGTTCATTTCTTTTGGTACAAACCCGTTCCACTATTTCTAGCCACTGCAACTCCTGAAAGCCAAAACAAGTGTACTGAACTGCATCAAGTTTTGATCGACAACTGTCCGCATTATTTGCTCGATTTAGACGATTGTTATCCTCGCGTGATATACTGTGTTTTGGCGATCAATAAGGTCTTTTATTGGGACAAGCCCGCCACTGGTCTCGAACCACCCGTAAGCCAGAATCGACAGTGGCGACCAACAGAAAAACGCCAAACAAAAATATATATGGTATTTTGTACGAAAATTTCTATCGTCGATCGTTAAAAATCGATCAAATCTGCAGAACGATATATATACATCCTGCTAGGTACGCTACAGATGTAGCCCTACTAAGTTATAGATCAGGGGCGTAGCTACCGCCGTATCTGCCGTATCAATTATACGGGGCCCCCGACGTGTGTAAGCGAAAATTAAAAAAACCGGCCAAGTGCGAGTCGGACTCGCGCACGAAGGGTTCCGTACCATTTTTAATAAAAAACGAGCAAAAAATTCACTTTCCTGTATGGGAGCCCCCCTTAAATATTTATTTTATTCTGTTTTTAGTATTTGTTGTTATAGCATCAACAGAAATACATAATCTGTGAAAATTTCAACTGGCTAACTATCACGGTTCATGAGATACAGCCTGGTGACAGACGGACGGACGGACGGACGGACAGCGAAGTCTCAGTAATAGGGTCCCGTTTGACCCTTTGGGTACGGAACCCTAATAAAAAAACTAAAGTCATCATCAGCTATAAATGATGTAATAAATCAGTTTGCCGAAAAAAAGGCAAGGAGATTGTAATATTTAATTTGAATTGTTTGTAAAATTTTTAGAAAAAGTGACAGATAGTTTATGATGAATAAATATTTCTTTTAATTTATGCAAACATTTTGTGAAAATTTTTTACCCTTCTTAATGGCCCCCAAACAAATTTTTATACGGGGCACCGCCAAGGCACGCTACGCCACTGCTTTAAATTGAGTTATTATTTGTCATGAAAATCATTTTAATAGTAATTTTTATTTCAGGTTCTACCTGGCATTCAACTATTGATTGGACTTTGCCACAACAATGGGCAAAATAATAACAATGCTAGCCCAGAAGGAGTCAAGGTTTGACCCCAAATTAATTAATCTACCAAGGTCAAATAGACCACCTTTTTTATGATATTCTTTTTTGTAGCCTGAAGCTGGTAATGGCAAGTCAGATCACGACCACGTTCTGGAACATTCGTTACATCAGTTACTCAGGGCCGTCCATCATGCTAATACGCACCATCCCTTCCCTCACCCTGCTACTGGACCTCTTGGACCTTCAAAACGACGCTGTTTGGCAGGTAAATATAGATACGGAATTTTATTCTCATACTACACAGTCTATGGAGGCTCCTTAGACAAATTGTGGCATCCCACCAGATGGCTAGTATTTTTTAATCAAATATAAACCTGTACCTGATATAAAACGGCCATATGGCCATCAACTTCATCATTGACCTACAAAAGGTCAAATTTGGGAGATATTGCACTAACAAACTATCAAATATTTCTTTAAAACTCTTCTTTGTTTTAGGTCCTATGGCAGCTGATCGTTATGAATTACTTGATATGAGCAAAGAACAATCTCTGTTAGAACAAATCATTCAACAAGCACAACATTTCTTTATGAGGAGACGAAGCGAATATGTATTGGATACTATTGCTAAAGAGGTTTGTTATACAATAATAAAAATGGAACAGAACATTCTAGAAAATTTGTGGTACAAAACACGATCTTTCTAGAAAAACGTGTTTAACCTGCAAATATGTAGCTGATCATCATCTGTCTAGCCTTTTTCCTAAAACTATTTTTGAGTCGGTTTCCAGTCTAACCGGATGCAGCTGAATACCAGTATTTTACATGAAGTGATTGCCTATCTGACCTCCACAACCCAGTCTCTGGGTAATAAAATACCCCTTTGGTTTCTGACTACTCCTAACAACTGTAAAAGATCTACAATACATACGTAGCTGATCTTTGTACTAAAAGAAGGCACATGTATATTACATGTATAGTTCCCTTGTAAAAGTAGCTCTATATGTGGTTTGAGGAATAGCCATAGTTGTGTAAATAACGATGTAACAATATGACTGCCCGAACCCCAAGCACAAACTGGTAAAGCCCACAAATTAAAATCAATAATGTTGGTGGTTAATAGTTATGTTTTCTGATAATGAACACATCCTCGGTTAATATTTAAATTAAGAGTGTTCTGGAAACTTCGTTATCTAATGTATTCTATTCACTTTTGTCCTTCCATACAGGTCAAAGACCCTCTGATTGTGTCACACTGGAATGCTCTGAACAGTCCCACACAATCATGTGTGAAAATCAATATTATGGCTTATGGGTAAGTCTGTACTAGATATATTATCCTTTTAATTTTTTAAGTAAGTACTAGAAAACGAGAATAAAATTTTCTGGAAATTATTGTTTTCTGCAGCCGGCAGGACAGGTCTACACAGTCAATTAACTGGTTAGATTTACCTCTTGAATATTATATTCAGATTCTAAACGGAAAAGTTAGTATATTCAGAATATATACCACCTTTTCCTGTTTTCTCTAAGGAATGGCATTCATTTCAGTTATAAGAGGCAAATTTGAGGTTAAATAAATACATAACAAACATGATGCAATGCTTTTTACAAACCCATTTGTTATGAGTCACAACTAATGGATATTATTTTGACACAGGCCTATGTCTTGCAGTATTTAGAGAATAGATGGATGATGAATTTCAATCATGATTGTGATTTTACCAATGGTACCTTCTAGATCTACTCGGAGGCCTTTATGTATTTACATGTTGTAACATACCATGCTACTACTGTATGTATCTCAATAATACATGATACTTCGCACAATATTGAGCTTGATATAAGAATCTTCTCAAACAGGTATGATGCAGTATGCAGAACGTCCCTAGTAGTACACGTTGGAGAGAAGACTCTCAAGTGTATTTGCCGGGATGGCAAAGTGAGACATCTGTCTTATGAACTACAGGAACTAAGAGATCTCATATACTGTCAGGTAATCTATAAATTCTATGATGATACAACTTCTAATAAAACCACTACAATCTACATAATAATCTAGTTTCAATGCAATGTTAGAAAAAAAAATTCAACTGATGTCATCCTTTTTTAAGTTTTATGATAGACAAATAACCTGATTACAGACATACTTTTATGTATGTAAGTATTTGTACTTACAAACAAGAAAAAAAAGAATAAGAGCATAATATCCAGCTGGTTAATAATGATGTTTGTATGAGTGAAGGTTAGGTTAGGTGTTAATTGGATAAGCAGGCATATAAAGCTAGCTAAGCTTTATAAAACTAACAATTACTAATTTCTAATATTAGTTTTGTGAAATTCTATAACTGATTATGATTACTTACTTCTGACTGATAAGAAATCTCTAAATAATGTACAACCAAATTCTCCTGGCAGATTTATCAGCATCAGATGACTGCAGTACAAGCTGTAGGCCGATGTATGGGCTGGCAGCTGCTGGCTAGTAGTGCACACCTGGGCTCTGGACCTGTTGAACCACTGGGGAATGCTTCTTCATGTCTTCTCGCCTCTCCTAATGGTAGGTGTTGTTTTTCAGTGACATGTATAAACTGATGTTTATTTTGATTTACAAAGTTCTTGAACTTGTTGCATCGAAATGTTTGAGTTTTTTGTTTCTAACACTTTATTTTATTTTAGGTGACAGAATGCTTGCAATAAGATGTGAGCCATCAGTTGGAATTCAAGTTTTTATAGCTCAATCTCCCAGAAAAGACTTCTTTACCAGTGAACTTGTTCAAGACAAAAAGTGGGAGCATCTCGGAGGAGCCTTCAAAGAAATTAAATTAGAAAAAATGGAAGGTAAAAACTTCTTGAACAAGATGGAGCTCCTCATGGCGTGTCTCAGCAGCCCTTCATAATTATTTATGTGAAACTAGCAATAAGAATAATTTTGTGGATGTCATTTTGTATTAACGTAATAAAAATCAATTTGAATTATATAATCATGTATTTTTTTTAAAGAAACTTAGCAATTAGGGTGCTTAGGCAGAATGTTAAGTAATCACTGAAGGATTGTTCTTGCATTAACTTCTCGAAAATTCGAATGAACTGTGATCAGTATTCATCCCTGGAACTGTAACAAAAAGAACACCGTTAGGATCTTATCAACATACCAGAAGTTAAGGGTTTTCATGTAAAGAGTTGAACTTACAATGACGATCAGTCGATGACTTATCCGTGGAATGCAACAGTACATTTTAGGTTATACACATTTACAATATTTTGCACAGATTCATACTAAATGAATTGCAATACAATATTTATAGTAATGGATATCAGTAAGTGACCAAACAACGGGAGTTGTTTTCACATAAATTTATTGAATCAAACAGATACGAGTTACATACATTAAAATGCTAATTTATTAGACAGAAGTATTTTAGTAAAGTCACACTGAATAACACGATAGATAAAATCAAAAGCTATTACCTCTAATTCCTTGAGACATCAATGGAACACCTCCTAGTATTAAAACCAAACCCCCAGTTTTTACCAGACATTGAATTTAACACTTAGAAGGCTTCAGATTACGATAACACTAACACCTAACATAAAACTAAATACTAAATTAATATCGAGACAATGGCGACCTAGATCTGAAGTTGCCGCCGCCGGAGCCGTACTCATCGCGTTGGTTGTTGCGATTGTAGGGCCTGCCGCCGCCGCCGCCGTAAGAGTTGCCGAAGGATCTGTTGCCACCTCCGGGTGGGCCGCCAAAGCCGCGACCTCTGAAGTTACCGCCGCTACCGCCGCGTCCTCCTCGGAAGCCGCCACCCCTACGGGGCCCATCTCGCTTCCTAGAGATCTCTACTTTTAGGGTCGCGCCTAACATCTCGAATCCGTTCATCGCACTACACGCATCCTCAGCCTCCTGCAAGTTCTCAAATTCTATGAAGGCAAAACCCGGAGGGTTGAGGGCCACCCAAACGGAGTTCAGTTTTCCGTATTTATCGAATTCTCTTTCGAGGTCTTCCTTCTTGATGCCTTCCACTAATCCGCCGACATACACGCGAGTACCACCAGAACTCATGATTGTGTTGAAATCTATAAATAAAGAAAATTCAATTCAATCACATGTAAATAGATCACAATCGTAAAGGGGAAGTTATTTAATATAAATGTTACTACGACGCGACCGTACTTCGCACGGAAATAAATATATAAATACAATGAAGAAAACAAAATGTCGACACTGCACAAGCATTGCCACGCCACGCCAACAATTACAATAAAACGTACATTACATGATTATTAACAAAAACTTACGTGTAACGTTGATATAAAAATGATAAGGAATTAAAATAGACCTAAAATTACCTAATTTATAACTTTATTCCAACTATTTTAAATATAAATTATGAAGACATAAAAGAGTCGACGAAATTTATGAGTGAATGAACGATCGTTAGCGAAACCCAACGGAATATAAGAGTGAACTATTCCCACGGTAGCATAGTGGTCAGTGTTGCAACTTAATTGTACTAAAAATGAAAATATTCCTAACGAATATTTATAAAACTTACTTTAAAATACTAAATAAAATAAAGCAATTACTATACATTTTTGTTTTCGACTATTAATGACGCTTAAGAAAGAATCACAAATAGTTTACTTATCGCAAGGAAAGAACGAACGAATGAACTATTAGCAACGGCGTCTCACTAGAGCACATCTGTGACGTCATTCAGGCTCTTGCAAACACCGCGTCTGCGTAACGTTAACAGTGGTGGGGAGGAGGCTCTTGATGGAATGAGTGAAGTGAGTGAGTAAGTCTGATATGCGAGGAGGGAAGGGAGGAGGAATCAACACGAAACCGGCCAAACGACTTCGTTCAACGGTCGCGCGGCAGCGCGCATTTTTGTTTGCTTGTTTTATTTTTACCAGCCCCACCTTTGTTTCGTTATGAATTGTTTTGATTAAAATGTTCTAATTCACGTGAAGATTCATTTAAAACTTTGATGTTTATTTACGAAAATGAGTTGCGTCGTATTGTGTCGAGTTACCTGTGCGATGTTTAGATAGGTGTTGAAATAGGTTGCAGCAGGTGAGGAACTGTAGTAAAAGTGAAATGAATATTTTTGTGTTCAGTTAGTGTATAATGGAGTGCTGTAAAGATATGGGTGTGCAGAAGAGACACAGTCAGTTCAGCGACACGAAGTATAAGTGGAGGACAGTGTTAGTGTTCGTCATAACGGTTCTGTGTTGCTTTTGTGGGTGTAAAGGACAAGAGTCGCTAGGAACGGCGGACCCTTATCTTCTAAACAAGTCGTTAGGCCTGACGGAGTTGCCGGGCGGGGTGCTGACTGGTGGGCGCTCCGTGTGGAGGCTTGATGGTAGCCCCTACATGCTGCGCGATGACCTGCTCATCGAGAGGGATGCTGAGCTGGTGGTGGAACCAGGAGTCGAAGTACGGTTCGCGCCGATGATCGGCATCACGGTGCGCGGAAAGTTAGTCGCTGTGGTAAGTAAAAATCTTCAGACATCCTATTGGCAAATACCATTCCTAAACGTAAATCCAAGCTCTCCTGTTATTATTATCAGGACACTTTACGGTAGCTAGTATTGCTATTTAGAAACTGGTTGTAGGTCTCAACGCCTGGCATGCCAAGCAATTATCATGGCTTGTTATTTTGTTGCCGTTAGGCAGGTTTTCTTATAAAATCTGAGTCTAGTAGTGTTTTTAGATATTAGCAATTTGCTTTCTTGATATAAATCGTAGTTCGAGTTGGATTCTGATTAGAGTAACTGGCTTATAGTCTGCATAGTCTATTTTATTTCATTAACATCTAATAAGTCTCCAATTAATCCATGATTCTTACAGGTCACTTACATTGTTCCATTCACTCAAAGATAATGAAAGAATGAAAAATTACTTTATGATTTTATCTAACTTTGCATTGACTCACTGCAATAAATATCCTTCATTCTCAAAAAATTCAAACCTACTCTATAATTTTGCACCTCTTCCCAAAAACCCGTTTCTTGGACCTTAATCTCCGGTCAGTCCCCAAAATCTTTGGTTCTAAATTAGTCTAACACAATTATTGATCACACTTTATCCTTTGATAAACAAGCAGTTGATAAATTTGTGATAACCGCACGTACCTGTGTGCCCTGATAAGGGCTACGTATCGAGCCCATTCAACTGATATTGATTTACTCACCTGTTTGTGTGTCGAGCAAATATTTGATACATTTATATAGGTAACATTGCGAAATCATTATGCACTATCATCAAGCTCTTGAACTCAATTTTTAAGCAAATATGTTACTAGTAAGTGTCGGGATTCCAAAATGACGTTCCTATCAGCTCAGTATACACTGTACTCAAGAAGTGCCCTAATGCCATTTGCCATCACAAGCGGAATCTTCGATGCCTTGTAATGTAGTGGACTATAATTAAATTCGTGGCGTTTCTGCTCTTTCTGTAAAAGGGCAAGTTGCCAGTAGTTTGTGCTTGGTTTTACAAGAATAATCTTAAACTGGTATTCCTTACGATGCAAATTGGTCTAGTCCAAAACCTGTTGATTTTTGTCTCATTACAATAGAACGCATGCCTCGAACATTAAGAAAGAAACATCGACGAACACTTTCCGAAAGGCGATATAGCTTTTTCCTGTCGCAAATACGCATTATTCAGGATGAAGCATAATGGGTCTTACGCTGTAATTTAAAGCTCCTACCTTAACGGCTACAATGGATCAAAAAGATTCAATAGACCGCGGCATTGTCATAATTTCAAAACATTCCAATGTGACAATCCTGCTTTCTGTGTGAACGTATGCTTAAAGAGTAACGAGTTAACGACACATGCTTCTATTCAAAGCTGGAATGAATCATGCAACAAATGATGATGTGGAACACGTGTTAATGAAGGCAGCTGATGTTATAAAGAAGCCGGCTGTACCTGACCCGTCCCGACCCCGGGATTAGGGCGACATCCTTTCGCTAATTCAATCAGCTTGAACAAATCACTTCGGTGACCCCTCGGCTAGTTTTACGATAGCAACTTCCTTTAAATAATCCGGGAGACGTGTTGTTCCGGAGCTTTTTTAAACGCTTGGGACAGGGGTAAACCTCTTTGTAATTTATCGTGGCAGCCGTGATACATTGAAAGAAAAAGAAAAGCGTAATGTATCTGGCTACCACAAAAAATTAAAAAACTATTGGAATATCTTTGTGCTCAAATCAGAAAGGATCCAAAAATAAATAATACTCCTTGCTGAGCGTTTGCTCGCCAGCGAAAGAGTAAAAAAATACTACAGAATAGAAGATTTTGATGAAAATCTATGCATGAACTCAATAGAGACGACAAAATGTATTAGTCACTAATAGATAGTGTGAAAAATGAAAACAACAAAACCAGTTATTAGAGTTAATTCGAAAACTGGTATTTCCTCTTAAATCATTAATCTTCATGGAGCATTTATGATTGCCTGCACAATTTAGTTTTCACTACACATTTGATTTCATACAACATTACATTACCCTTACCGTACATTACGGAATGGGAGATCAAATTACGTATGTCTGATTCTCTAGAACGGAATCCGGTCTTCCACGGTAGATGCAATTTGATAGGAGAAAAGTATCCCACGATAGTTCTTTGTGTTTATAAGTCATTTCTAAAAGAACGTCGTGAATAATGAAATAAATGTACATGCAAGATCAGTAAGTACTTTCTTGTTTCCTTTAAGCCAGGTAATAAGATAAAACCATCTTAACGACAAGAATTGCATTAGTATGGCAATTAGGCTAATTGCAGGCATTTAACTGTAAGTTGTTGATTGTTTCCAACGTTAAGGGCTCACTGTACAATCTGTACATTAACTAAGCGATGGAATTCAACGAAGTAAGTACCCACTTAATAGTCCTTGTCCTAAATCGACTCTGATTCGGTGTTTTGAATAAGAATATTAATGGAAATAATCACATAGACCGCAACCTGCGTAGATTTGTCTTAAAGGAATTCAGTCAAATTTTCTGTTGATTTTGGCCAACCGTCTATTGTATCACAGATTTTCATTTTCTAATCGGATAGGTATCTATAGAACATTTGTTATGAGATTGCTTTTACGCCAAGAATTAGTTTCGGCTGTACCACGGCTGATGATCACGAGATTTAATAATAAATGGCTGGTTATATGCAATAAAATGCCATAACCAACTTTCACTTCCTCAGAATAAATTTGGTATGAGTAAAAATTTTGCAAATAAACTAAAACTGGATTTTTAAAGGATGACGCTTACCAAGCTCGTCACCAAGCTCGAGCTTACGATCACCACGAAATTCTATTGTGGTTTCAGTAACACTTTTAACTTCTAAAACCGTTTCTGTTTCCTTATCTGACCTACCAAAAACACTGGCGTTTAGGACTGTTCATATCAAAATTGTGTCAAGATCTGTAAACAAGATAAACTCAGTATTAATGGTACTCCCGCGTTGTTACATCTCTGTGTCTATACTTCTATAGCATAGGTAAAGTTTAAAGAAACATTTTCCATCGTTATCGCTTTCTGAGCGCTAGGAAAGGTGCAAGTTGCACCTTGCGTCTGCTAATGACCTCTTATCGGTCACTATAATCCATCAGCTCAGAACTACAGTTACTAGAAGACACTCAACGGTCGCGGTTGAGTGTCCTAGCTAACCTATTTGTTTCGATACCGTACTGCAACCTTGAAGGTATGTAGCGGCCGGCGCCTTCTCTGAATCATAAGGAATTAGATTTGCATTTAATGACCCTTGCCTTTACTCGTTATGTACTTGGGTCCTTTGTTCTTCTGTTCTGGCCCTAAGAGTATATTTTTACTGTAGATGATATTTAAGTGTCGATGTTAGTAGATACTGTCACATTAGCTTGATTTCACTCAGTTTTTAATGCCATAACTGAAGAGCGCGTAAACTTTAAAAATCTGACAAGTTCAATAGAATTGGAATGGCAGGTTCAACAAATACCCAACACGTATCTGATCTTTGTCTCTTATTGCAAATTTTCCATGTCAAGTGCCTATGAGTTTTCTTATCACGTGTCCTGAGTTCATATGTGATTCATTCTCGATTGCTATTCCCTTATGATTCACTTAGTTACCGTTAAGTGGCTTTTATTTATCAAAATGTCGTAGGGCGGGTATTATCTTACGAACGATTTCTCAGAATCCTTGGAACATTATTTTTCTCCTTATCTGCAATATTCACACTGCACCGCATCGCGAGAAAAAAGTTTCAATCAGCATGTGGATCTAGAGAACTATTTTTATCAAGGTTTGCGTCTCCCCACTGACAAAGACCCACCTCTATCTTGCGCCGCATACCCTGATGCCTGCGCACTTGATGACATTTTACTGCAACAGTGAGCGGGGTTCACGTGGCTGAAATATAGGCCAAACAAGTTCAAGACATCATGCATAAAATCTTGTGAACATCGTCTCACTGTTAGCAGTAATCGCACTGTTCTTTGATTATTTATATTAATCTCTAATTAAATAAATAATCAATACCTTATAGATTGCACAACAAAGCATTTGTTTCTTCAACCCTTGGTCCTTGTAGGCCTTTGATAACCTCGAAGATAGTAGTCACTACAAGTAAATCAATACAAGGCTTTGCTTCGATGTTTTAAACAGTGTACTTTTAACTTTGCGATGAATCAGGTAACACTCTTCCTTGACACGATTTAAACTGCCTGAAAATGTTGCGACAAGGTCATCAATTAACGCGCAGAACTTCGGTGGACAATCATGTATGCTAATGTTTTCTCTGAATCAGTTCGTCGATACTTTTTAATACTTTTGTCGTCATTAGTTGTATGAGTCACATCCTGCTATCTTGTAGGTGGCAGTTCAAATACCGTTAATTATTTTATAAGTAGATTCAATTTGCACTGGCTGCACCTTCTACTAGACTGCACTCGATAATCTGCAACAGATTGATTATCTCAGTCAGGATTATGATCTTTTATACCTGAAAACTTTTTCTTTTCTAATGGGTTTCTTTCTCATTATGGTCGTTAGTTCTTCTTTTTCTAAATCGGTTTCAGAATGTAATTTATCCAAATTATCAGAAAGAATTTCAGTGAAAGTTTGGTTCTCGGTAAAAAAAACGAAACGAATCACGCTCTCTTTCATAATACGAATCTGCTTGCGGATAAATGGCCTAGATGAGTCACCATGTTTGTTTACTAGACACTTCCTATCACCTCGGCAATTAAACAGCAAATAAGCGTCACCTTACTTCCGTTATGGTATTGTTCATAACTCTTATCAGCTTCTGTTCAAGTACATTGCATTCCTTGATAGTGATGACATTTGATATATTATCCTTTCTTACTGTGAAGTGCGAACGACTCTCTTTGACATTTTATCAAAGTTTGAGAGATTTGTAATGATTCTATTTTGGGTTTTGCTGATAGCAAAATCGAATATTGACGAGATAATTTAGCAGAATAACATTTTTTGGAAAGTCAACAGTATTTTACTTAGTCACAAGAAGAGATTAAAGAAACCAATCAATCACCAACACCACCTAAATGGACCATGTCCAACAAATCACTGGAAAATAACATAGTAAATCGAACGCGAAGAGCAACCTTTTGTTTGGGGTATTGAACAATTTCTCCCAATCATCTCGTTTCGGATATTTTCGAGGTCACGTTCAGAGCTAACAGTACTAAGCAAGTGAGCAGGGCATTGATTTTGCAGCTAAACTGGGTTGCGGTCAGGACTGGTATGGTCTGTTACGCAATTTGAAGCAGTCATACTTGAGTAGCCATGGTTAGGATTTAGGTACCTATGTATGGGTCAGTAAGAAACCGTTGTATGATTCCTACAAGTTTTAGTTTAAATCTTTGACCATAAATGGCTCTTTACAAAAATACAGAGCTGTGAATAATAAAAGTTGCAAAATATCGGTAAAGACAAAAAGATTCCCTAAAACTGTTATGAAATCCAAAGAATTTGTAACAACAAAGAAACAAGAAATGAATCGTGAGAAGAAGATTAAACACGTTTTAGCGCTGCAATTAAACGGTGTTCAATGAAGATAAACCTTCGCTTTATGTGTAAGGCCTTGTGAACTAATGAATCCTTGCAAATTCCGTCTGTAATTGCTAAGGCGTTCGCCCACTTTGGTAAGATGTCTATCAAGCCAGGCGGCTCTGTACGTGTCATCCAATTCCCATGTTATTTAAATTGTTAATTACTTTGTTTTTTGTTAAAATTGCATATTTTCGGCTCACATGCCTAAAAACGTTTCCCACAGAATTAACAGTAGTTAGCATCTGATTCTGACATAATTGCAACAAACTACATACACAACAAGAGTTTTGCTTTTGGACTCAAAGGAAGAATCAAGTTCAACTTTTTCTGAACAAGTTTCGTTGTAATAATATCTCTAATCCCAACAAGTCAAGATTTACGAAAGGAAATGTAACATGCACTATAATAGAGATCGCTGTTTTCGTCAGAGTTATTCAAGTTGCTCTAAATACTGCGGTGGTATAACAAACGGCCTGGAAACCTTAGTGTTGGGTGTGAGTTCAATGTCTCGCGATATCACGATGATCTCGTTACGGGGCCTGCAGTTACGTCTCGCTTTATGCTTCGTATCATGGTGTCTAACTGTGATTTGCTATGTGTTTAAGTGACAACTTGGTCTATGATTGTATATCTATGTGTAGTCTCCGTTGTCCAGTTAGTGGAGTTAAGCTTTGGAACAGTGAGCAGGAGAACTGTGGTGCGAACTTGAATGTTGTATGAAGCCGGTGGTGACAGATTTTATACAACAAAACTGACCGGCACCGGTATAAGAGCCGTGATTGCAAAGCAAAGAATTTTAACCACCCTCATGAATCTTTTTAAAGCAATGACGTTCCAAAGCTCCAATTTTTAAAGATAGATTATATCTCTCTCATCTTTACATGCAACGTCTATTCGCCATGGCTTTTGCCGTTTGCAAAGATAGATAATTAACAGTTTTTGGTGATTGATCTAATAGTTTAACGAACAGACGGTTCGCAGTTACAATTTCAAGAGACATTTCGAAACTGACGAGCGTGTTATTGTAAAGATATTTGCTCTAATACGATTTGTTTCATTTTATGCAACGAATCAGTTTCGCACGATTTGAAAGTTTAGTCTAAAAACTCATTCAGTTGTGAAATGTTTTAACTTTCAATCGTTCTATTGGATGCAACCATTTACTTTTCTCTGAATACTAACCAAGGGACAAAATTTTAATAAAGGTTTTAGTTTCATTTTCATGCCCTTACCCCATTTTTTTAGGCTCGCTACAGCTTTGAGTCTTCTTCTTCCATAAATTGTTCTATAAGTCGTTACCTCATTAGTCACTCCGTTAATGGCCATATTTTTCACGCAGTCCATCCATCCCTTTTTTGATCTTACCTTATTCTTATAGCCATCCATATACATCCTCAAAACTGTCTTCACGACACTCTCAGTAAAGCATCTTTTGTCCTTTTATGTAAATGGACCTAAATTTAAATCCAGTGAATGCTGTGAAGGCAACTCTTGCGCAAGATGGATGCATGGCGCAGTGTGCATTCACACGCACGCCCTGTGTAGTATGTGCCTGTATAACATTTCTGTATGACTCAAAGCAAAACTTAATAGGTAGGTATTTCCATACTGTAGTTACGTTGCAAAACAAATGAATGAAATACTTATAAGATTAACCTTGATAAGGTGATACAAACAATTAATTGCTAATGCAACTGTTTACTAACTCACACATGTTTAAAATTTTAAATGAAGATAGAAGTGATAACTAAGCTAAAAACCTAGTTACGTAATATGAAAACATAATGTAGACACTTAGATCTGTTAGGCTTCCTCTTACTGAAAGGAAACTTTGTGTCCCAGTATTGGCCTCATAAGATGATATCCTGTAACTAAAGAAACGGGTCCATATTGGCTCACCTAAAGTTCTTTACCCGAAATTGTTCTTCCTAACCATTTGTAATCCGAATGATAATTCTTCCTAAAATTTTTCATCCTAAAGTTTTCATTCATACTATTTGTAGTGCTACCGGCGATGTTCATAACACTCATGTTTCCGAAAATTGTAATGAATAATATCATTAATGTAAATAATCTCCTACTGTTTTTTATCATAACTCTTTTATCCCTAAACATAATTACCATAATATTTTCACTGATACTCGGATAGAAACATTTACCAAGTGTAATAAAAATATATGTGGGTAGAAGATGATATTTATAGTTTTAATTTGGGTGGGGATTAGGTCAGAGTGTCGTCTTGGGGGCACTATGAAAAAAATACTTAGAAAAAATTTGCGACCAATGTCGAGGTAGCGCTCGCCGCTGCGCTTTACGGTACCAACCTAATAAGTGCTCTAATGTATAACTGAGTCACCGCCATAATTCTTTTCTTAGCCCATTCATGTTTCCGTAATTTCTTAATTTATGGAAATAACGCATTAATATTCATAATTTGCTACAGATTACACAATTTCCTGCAACTCACACCGGTATTTTACTCGAGGTTACGTCGATGCTGGTCCGAGTCACTGGTTTGTAGTCCGGGGAATTTACGCCGAATATTAGGCTAACTTTGCATTAATTAAAAACAGCGATTTTTTTCATTGAATGTGTAGAGTATGGACAGGAGAGTATACTAAGCTGTATCCCGCGAAAAGTTCACCTCCGCGTGCATGTTTTTTTTAAGAAAACGTCTAATATGTATATAACTTGGTGGAAAAAAATATAAACAGGTATGTTTATTTGGATTATTTGTAGAACAGATTGAGTACTACAAGTAGGTCAGAAAATTAAACATTTTCGTCCACGGAAAACTCGTTTTTTTTTTAAAAATCTTATATTTTGACTTCGTACTTAAGGCAAAAATATTAACAGGACAAAAATAGGGCTAAAATGATTTATATCACCATGTCTAACTATTATTATGAAAATTAAACAAATTCTGCTCCGGATTTCACAGAAAATCAAGAAAATCAAAAAATCTTAAATACTACTTACGGCAAAAATGTAACAGGATTTAAATTCATTTAATAATGAGAAATATATAAATCCAAACCTTAATCCCCCAAAATTAAACAAATTAGAGCGATAATTAATATTGTCAAAGTAAAAATTAAATTACGATGCACGGTGTTAGCGCTAAGCAGCGTGCGGCGTACGGCGTGTGCTAGTGTGCGTAAACAAGATAAGCGCTGCGTTCATTGTGTGAGTATGACTGTGTCGTTGTTTGAGTCGGTGTTTTATTGAGTTACGCGATTGTACACCTTATATATATTACGGAAAGATCAAATTCCTATGAAAGTGCTGCGCCAAATACAAGAATAAAGCTTGCAGACGTATTTTACGTAAACATTAATTGATTTTTTTTTTCACGATTTGCTTTAAAGTGTTTAATTTTCGTGTAAATAGGTTAGTAATAGCCTTAAGATGAAAGTTAAACTAAATTAAACCCTGTTACATTTTTGCCTCAACCGCTATTGTAAAAAAACTGGTAATAGTAACTTCCGGTAGTACAATTTGTTTAATTTTGTTGATTGGCGGTGTAATATATTAATTTAAGTTATTTTATGTAAAAAAACCGCTGTTTATATTTTTGCCTTAAGTACAATCCAAAAATTTCGTAAATGTTTTTTTACCGTAATTTCCGTGGACGAAAATGTTTAATTCTGAAAAAATATATTACTGTCACCAATTCTTTACCTAAAGTAACTAAATTTGTCCTGTTAACTTTTTTTCCCATGTCTTTATTCACAAAAACGTGTTTTCGTCTTTTTCAGCTTGATCCGGTCTCGGAAAATGTTTAATTTTTTTTTATTATTTGAAGAGCTAAGGTCAAGTACACGATTCAAGAAAAAAATCGCTGTTTATATTTAATGCAGGGTTCAAATCTAAAAGCCCCGGACTATTGCGTAAATGCCTCCATTCATTCACGAACTTGGTTCATGCTGCAATGAGTTTTTATTAAAAAATAAAAACTAATAACGGCTTCAGGCGTTTGCGCATATCTGTATCTTGGAAATTGAGTGCTAAAGTAATGAAGATTATCATGACCCGCGGTTGGTCAGGCAAAATTAAAGAAAAGAGGATTTAGTGTTACTATCTCAAATCTCATACATAACTGTTTGGTAACATTGATGTGCCCTTCGCTTTGAATAATTTTGTCATTAAATAATGACCATGTATGAGACATGAGGACTGTATATTAACTACTGCCTCTATATAAATATAATCCATTAGTTGCACAGTGTCTCAAGACGAAAGTCTATGACCAGTTTGTGTTGCCAGTGATTACTTACGGGACCGAAACGTGGCCGCTCACAATGGACCTCATCAGAAGGCTCAAAGCCACCCAAAGGGCAATGGAGAGAGCTCCGCTCGGAGTTTCCTTGCGTGATCAAATCAGAAATGAGGACATCCGCAAGAGAACCAAGGTTACCGACGTAGCCCGAAGAATTGCCAAACTTAAGTGGCAGTGGGCAGGGCACATTGCTCGCAGAACAGATGACCGATAGGGCCGAAAAGTTCTGGAATGGCGACCGCGAACCGGGAGACGATGCGTTGGAAGGCCTCCCACTAAGTGGACCGATGACCTGGTGAAGGTTTCGGGGATCCGCTGGATGCGAGTCGCACGGGACCGGTCAATGTGGCGACACTTGGGGAAGGCCTATGTCCAGCAGTGCAGACGTCTTTCGGCTGAAATGATGATGATGATGAGTTGCACATGCAACTAAGTAATAAAAAAGTTCGTGACCCAAATTAAGAAATAACACGAATGTCTTGGGGTTTGAATAGCTTGTGGTGGTTTGCATGCATAACTCTCTAGGGATAAACATATAGGACAAAGGCTATTGTCTCATCTCAGGTGGACACAATAAGAACTGCCGACAATGTTTTTAATCATGTAACAGAAGTGACAAATGATGGCAGTAATTTATGAAACGGTTACAAACTATGTGGTTATCAAAACCACACCTATACCGGAACGAAAATGATTAAGTGTTTCTACAAGTAATTTATCGCCTCTGTTTATTTTATTGATATGGAACTGATTAGGAACTACTATGGCGCACGGACTATAGACTTCAATTAAGAAAAATATGTATACCTCATCGTATTTAGGAGTCCTAAAATTTTTGGGAGTGATCGCACGAAAATGAAGCGTTGTTTCGAGTTAACCTTTAAGAATTTCCTTTCTGACGCAGTGACCTGCCTCACACAGAGACCGCCTTAGATCTGTGCCTGAGACAGTGAAAACGTTATAGGCTGAATAATTAGGAGTATGCAAAAGCTGGGCTATGCTGAGCAGACGCAATCGGGTAAAAAGTATGCCCGACAAGATAGTGCGTGTTTTAGTGTCGCTTAACATTTGGCACGGGAGATACCATCGTCCCGCTCTGTTTACGATTGTGAAAAGCGTGACAAATGGACTCGCTTTACACTGATCTGTGGAAAATGCTCGTGACTGGTAAATGCCACTGTGGTGACATTTCCTTTAGATTCCTATCTTTCTTTTTTTTCTGCAATTTCTCATCGTCAGCCTAACGTCAAAGATGTAGGAGAATAAAACGTTTCTTTGATGTTTATGAAAAAGTCTATTGGAATCTAATAACTAGCACTTCAGAAACGAAAAGAACAGTTACCCAACTAAACGGTCATTTTATAAAACTTCTGAGTAAATGGCGTTGAAGTGCTTGTTAGGTGAACAACCTAGAAATATTTGCAGTGCAGCACGATTATTTACCAAGTCAGGATCGTGACGTCGTGATCCATTATACAAGAGGCTTCCATAATGCTCACCTGAGTGGCTGAGTGGGTTGCGTAGCTGTATTGATTATTTTATAGCATAGTAACTATTAAAGAAGACTAGATAGGGTACTGTGAAATTATCTTCCGAATTGTAGAAGTAACGTCTCTAAAATACTTTCAATAATATCACGTTGATTTTTCACTTATCCTGAACATAGTAAATTCAAGCATTACAGAATCAACATCATTCAGTTGAGATACCTCCATCTCTTAACCATAACAACCATCACAACCATGGCATGTTATTTCGATGAGTACTACCTACTTATGTTTGATTGTTCGCCAAATATGGCGGGGTCCTTGTATGGCTTATGACGGCAGTCCACCAAATATCATGCTTAAATGCCTGGCTGGGTAATTAACTCATCAATCCACTTGCCAAGTGTTTTTTCTATCAACAGTTCGTTTTTATACCACCCAAGAGAGACTATAGACACGTTAAAACATACAGTTTCTAAACTTAACCCTTCGCAGTCCACTGCTGGACATAAGTAGACCTGTCCCAAGCTATGTGACGACTAGGCAAAAAAACAACAACATTTTTACTAGACATGCTTCACAAAAGGGTCGTGTTTTGTAAGTAGACATGTTGGTTTTCGTTTTCGAGGCCGGTCGTCCGGTATTACTAAGTCAAATGCCGCTGTCTAGATTTATCTTTGCCCAATCAAGCCCGTCCTGTCTCACAAAAATGAAAACAGGCCACAGTTTAGATTCAGCTTCCTGGAAATTGTAACAGTTCATTGTTTCAAGTGATAATGCTTACGAAATGATTCGCGCAGAAATGCAGACATTGTTATTACTTTTTGGCAGGTTTGCATTCGGAGCACAATGAACTTTTAAACTGTAGATTCGAGGTCATATGCTTAACTGTATACCTATACATTGATGATGGTGACTTCTGGCTGCTTACTTTGGATACTAGGGAAATTATTTACGTTTCAACTGGTTCGGAGGAGTAGGTTTGGTTAAAAATTCAGTTAAACCTGTAGGATACCATTTCATGTGAGGAATTGGTAAACAACGAGCGTTAGCAGAACGAAAGACTTCCTTTTCGGGGTTCACAGTCGTGGTTATTTAAAATAGACCTACGATAAATAATTATGGTGTTTAAAAATGACCATAGGTAATTTATCTAATGCCGGTTCAATTCACAACTAGAACGACCGCTCGTTCTAGATTTAATTCATTGTTTTATAGTTTCCTGTGGACGATTCTAAAAAATATAGTCCCACGAAGGATTACCATCAGCTTTTATAAACAAAAGCCAACTCACCAAATCGTAACATGATTCCACCTGTAACTGTAAAGCCTATTTACGGTTATAATGATAGCATCGTCCCTCATTTTTCTCCTGCCCTTACTCCAATTGGTCTGGGATCGTCGCAGCGTGTCTTCTTATTCCATACTTCTCTTTAGGTCTTCATCGTAGTCACCCCTTTCTAGCCATCTAATCTTTTGCACAGTCAATTCTCTGGTCATCATCATTTATCATAATCGCTGCCTTCCAATAACTTGCTAATCCTACCATAAAATTATACTAGTCTCCAAGAAACCAATTTACCTATGTTTGTTTTGATTAAGCACTTACCTAGTACCTACCTATTCATAGTACGTAGCTGGTTTTAAACCAGCCAGCGTGACCGATCCATGGGAATCCAGACAGCCATAAATAGCAGTTGTATAAATTACTTGGCGGATAACGAGCACGATCCATGGCTTGGCATGGTGCACGGAGAAATCGGCGGAAGCACGGACCGCTAGTCCAGGCACTTTGTTAGAGAATTTCTCCTTTAATCAGCGACATAGTGATCAAGCCCTTAATTAGTGCACAAGAAGGTTTAATTAATGTTCTTTTCGTTGCAGGATATAATGAAGATCCAACATTGATTGAATAGTTGTAACTGGTAGTCTAGTCATTGCTTTAAAATGATTTCAAATAATACATCGGCAGGTTGTGTGTGTGTGTAGTGTTTAGTTGTTTGTGTGTGTGTGTTTGTGTTTGTGTTAGTGTAGTGGTTTGTATAGTTGTTGTAGTAGTTGTAGTGCTATAGTTTATTCCGTAGTACTTATTCATCATCCACAGCTAGACAAACCACTGCTGGTGCTGGTTATAATATATGTCTCCGTTCGTTTGTGCCAATCTCCACGAGTACAGACACTGTAATTATAGCTTTCATCATTTACCCTCGATGGCAACAATATTGTCTGCCCATCTCACCGCCGGAGGACTTACCACTAAAAACTAACTTGCAGTACTTAATGTACTTATTACTAATCTACTAATAATATAGACCATCAAACTTGATGCACCATTCTTTTGTTTTGCCATTAAAATACACTTTTGGTCGGTAAAACCGTCCCCACCTGGCTCAAACCCTCATTTGTAATTCGACGCGACAGACAGTGTACACAGGAAGTCGCTGCCGTAAGCCTTGGAATTCGCCTTCAATGTATTCTAACAATACCGATGCATAGTACGTCAAAAGACTGCAGTTATTCAATCTATGTGCATTTTTGCAATCGCCTTTTGAAAATGTTTCATTACTAGAGGTTACTGTAGCTGCACTTTTATTATTATTATGAGCCTGTGTTGCGCTACTGCAGAGCAAAGGTCTACCTTTTCCCGACCCAGTGCGATTTCAGATTTTTTCAAACCTTTAAAAATCAGTCCAGCTCATAGCTACACTTAATAATATTCTAGTGTTGTACTTACATACGGTGCTTACTGAATGTTTCTAGTAGCTATCACATCGAATAAGCTTCAAAAAAAAAAAAGGTTTATTGCAGAAACTTGTACAACTTTTACAGTAAATCTTACATAGGGACCTCCTTTTAAGTAAAACATATACCTGTGCTAGGACGCCTCGCTCTTCAATTACAAATACAAAAATGAAAGAGCTGCTTCAGAGCTTTTACTGTTCGTATATAATAACCGAGATTTCCTAACACAGAACTAATAGTAAAATTATAGTATCTGATCTAATCATAATAGACAAGAGATCGATCAATGATTGTCTGTCTTGCAATGATACATTCTAGTCGACTCATGTTGTATTCATTATCTAATAGAAATGCTCACGTAACGTCTTCTCGCATTACTTTTTGACTTTGACCTTCATTGGTTATTATTATTGAACTGTGATCTTGAACTTGATTGAAAAACATGTACTTATCTCTTTTCCTATTCGTAAATCGATTTGCGTCGTTCAATGGCTTTTTGGATATTCTCTATTCGTATGTAGGATACTTACATGCAGTCGATGATATAATATTCCACTTTAACCCTTATAACTCGGACGGGTAGTCTCGCCTTTCAAAATCGCAGACAAAATGTCCACACTTCCAAATGCACAACCTACATCGGCTGATATCATTTGTTAATGCCGTAGTCTTGCGCAATACCTACGGTATTTAAACTTTGAATGTTATGTTAAAAATTGCCACTTATGTGACAGTTATAAAATCACAAAAAATAGAGATTTCAAATAAAAAACCGTCGATACCTCGGCCGCTTTGGTTATAATTGGGTCCCTACCAATATGCTTTTATTTGTGGTTTCATTGACATAAAAGTCAGCCTAGCTATTATAGAACATTATGTATGAACCTACCTAGAAAAAACTATGCATCTATATTCCTCAGTGCATCCATCGGAGTTCCCAAAAAAACGTGGCCGAAAAGAAAAGAAACAACAAAAATGTAATGCTTACGATGCTTTATTGCTGACTCACAGTTCAAACCGGTGTCCTTGCCTCGTCCTTTAGTTTCTTTACCGGTATTTGATCTTATGTGGGGGTTTTTTATCACTCGTAGTCAGATAGTTAGCCGGCCGTAACGATTTAACGGACGTCTGGCGACCTGCCTTAAAATATTCCAGGTGACGTGTACAGAATTATAAAAAAAGCCTTTTGGGTAATCGGTTTGTCGTGCTCACGCGACGCAGTTGTTTAGTACATTTATTTTACGTTCGGTTAAAAAAGTGGTACTCGTCCTACATACGGTACCTACTTATTATTTTTTATTTTGCCTTCTGCATAGATCTGTTTTTGTTGTGTTGTCTCTAAAGGTTACTGAAATATTTCATAACCGAGGCTACGATCCTACCATTTATGTCTTAGATGTTTTGAAATACTTAGATACTCAGCTTCAGGCAGTTTATTGCAAAACACCTAGACAGACGCCTACGTGTAACACCGACGACGACGTCTAGACTATTCACAGGTAGTTTAACATAAATATATGCTCATACATCTGAAAGGAAAATATCACTAAAAAACTTTCTACTCACTACCTCATTGAACGCCAACGGTAAATAAGTAGAACTCGCAGGATTTCGCGGACATACATTTTGCATGGTGATCGGCCATTTTATGTGTCAATTATACTTCAATACTATTGTCGGTCGTTCCCCTAATCGGAATTACATCATGCACATTCCAATTTAGCGACGGTTAGGTAACAGTTGGGCAGTAGATCGTGACTGTATGAATGGGGTGGTTTGAAAAGACAGGAAGCCATTGCGACGAAGTGCAAGGGCGCATCGTGCGTGCGCGTACGGCGATATGCGAGCGCGGAGCATGATGTCATGTGACCGCTTTGGTGTCGATGACCATTGTTCGATAGTTTTATGTAAATATGTTTTCGTGTATAACTAGCCTGCTTCTGATTTATTGTTGTTCTTCGAACTGCAGGATAGTGATAAGAATTTATCATCGATCAATTTAATTAGTCGCCAATATGCACTATGTATTTTATAATAAAACAGGTTCCTATTAGTATGAATAACACTGGTTAAAATCATACGATTTTGTAGAAGTCCACAACTCTTTATGATCATGACTCATTCATGACGTAGATTTAATGCTGACACTGAAGAATCGAGTTAACTTCGTATATCATTGTCCACCTGAGTAGCTTCCATATGTTTTTGCACATAAATGATAGAGCATGACACTTTTACTAAAACCCTATTTATCATCATCACCCACGCATCGCTGGCTGCCATCCGTTTGCCAGAGATAACAAACTTTTTCTCTATTTGTATGACATGATTATATTGATTATACAGGATGTTTTGGAAAAAAGGCCACAAAATGTTGTTCTTTCAACATTTTAGTCACGCATAGATGAATTTACCACGGCCCTTAGAAACGTTTTCGTTAAGAACAATAAATAATATTGCTAAACGCATTTTACACATCCGCCTATTCTTCTTGGCTCACCCCTTGTGCGCTTGGCCAACTCTCTAATCGATGCCTTGTGAAATACACAACAATACAATACCATCCTTACATTTGCACATATCTGCACACCTGCCTTTCACTTATAATAAGATGCCATTTCAATGACATTTATCCATATTGATATGTAGAGTAGTGTCCTAAAACTTCTACTTGGTACTAAAACTATGACCAATTTTATTTATTTCTGCATCTCATAAAGCAATTTTCACGCTCTTATAGTACTAGGTGACCGTAATTCTAAGAGGCAATCAGCCGCGAATAATAACAATTTTACTGTTTGTGGCTATACACTCAATAAAATCGATCAATTCTAGTTGGTAGTCTGTACTTTGATAGCTTCATATCTTAAAGCTTTTTAAGTAATAGCGTTTTAGCATTAAGAGAGCTAAGCTGGTATACCCAAAAAAATATGATAATTTTTAAAAGATTAGACTGAATTGTCTGCTTAGACCATTTTGTTTGTAACCCATAATTCTTATACCTAGAAATCCAGTAATAACATTGTTTCCTGTTAATTTCAGGGTGAACATCAAAGAAGTATAACGTTCACCAGCACAGAAGAGCCTGATAGACCTGCTAAGCCTATACCAGATATCCGTTTAGTGGACGGACCATCAATCTTAGTGGGGAGAGTGCAGTTGTTGCACCGAGGGCAATGGAGATCAGTTTGCACCAACTCCAGGAAGTAAGTACTTACCTACATAATAATGAAAATCATAACTTCTTGATTATTTAGTAGCATTCAAATGAGACTTATAAATGCAAAGTTACTCGTACACCAATATTTACCCATATCTAAATCATTTCAGTTGGACCGTTAATGACATGGAGACAGCCTGTAGACAACTAGGCTTTATGGGAGGGTCCTTCTACAACTGGATCGACCGCCAACCCGGCAGAAGAGCTAGACTATTATTCGAAGAGCCCAAATGCAAAGGAACAGAATACGATCTATTCCAATGTGACTGGAACTCGAGAGAACTCGGCTCAGGCGTCTGCGACTACCACCCAGATCTAGCCATCCAATGCTCACCCCACCATGACGTCAATGACCTCGCTAACTCCAGAAGGCATTGGAGAGGGCTACGCTTCGAAAACGCGGTCTTCGAACGAATCCTCACCGCTGCAAATACTCTATACGTTCCTACATCGATGTCCAAACTTTTACACGTCACAATCAAAAATGCAGGCCTAGGTAGAGACAACAATGCAACAAGTGCCTTAGATGTTATCGGAGTCCCACCTGTGTTAGAAGACATAGAAATATCAAACTCTGCCTTTAACGCGATAAATGTGACGTCACCTAACGCTCCCATAGTCATAAACAATTGCACGATACAAAACAATAGAGGATATGGCGTCTATGTGAACTCTACGTATGGCATGGCTAAGATTGAGAATTGTTTGATACACGATAATGGCGGCGACGGGGTCAAATACGTGGTGCACGAAATGAACATCGATGAAAGGCTAGACAGAAGCGAAATATTTGATTTATGCACATTAGCATCCACGCCAAGCCAGACGTTTCCTATTCAAATGTCAATTGAACAATCAAGATACTCTAATATGGAGAGAGATTGCCATCAGAAGTTTTACACTAGACCTGACCACGTTTTAACCTTGAGCTTCATTAAATTGCTAACTAACCAAAACAATACGGGTGAATTATTTATTTACGACGGATTAACGAAAGAAGACAGACTTTTATTGTCGTTCAGCATTAGAAATCACACGCGACCGCAAAGTGTTACGTCAACGAGGAACCGCATGTACGTGAGATTCCGAGCGAACACCAGAACGGATATTACAGGCTTTTTGAGGTTGACATCGGGTGTTAGCAAAACCTATGATTTAAATGTAACCGACACGATTATATCAGATAACAATGGCAGAGGCGTGGTAATCGAAAACTTAAGATCACAAATTCACATTCATCGCACTTCTATTTCTAATAATAACCATGTGGCTGGTCTTCAAGTCACGAGTGGGGCGGGAGACGTAAATGTAACTGAAAGTAGAATATCCTTCAATCAAGGTGACGGAATAAACATTACCGTAACTGGAGGAAACAGAAACATATCAAAAAGTATTTTAAGTTCTAACCAAGGATACGGTATAGCTGTATGGATTAATAATACTCAAGAAACCGAATATATTCCTGTAAACCAAACCACCGCTATTGAATACTCCGAAATATTCAAAAATCTGGACGTTGGAATACTACACGGAAACTTTTGTGGTGATAGCTGGGTTAACATTACTGGCAACTGGTTTAATACGAGCGCTGAAAGTACCGTTGAAATATCAACTTGCTGGAGACACAATAATCCAACCAGATTGCTCAATTTACAAGTAGGACATAATAGATTTTACGAAAACCACAGAGTACCTCTAAAAATCCAACCGGCCCTCAATGTAAACGGAAGGATTGAATATAATTATTTTGAACATGGAAATTATGGTGCAATCGTAATACTGAATAGAATAGAAGGGAAATATCTCGAAGAATTCGAAATATTACCAGCTCGATTCCACATACAACATAATTACTTCTTTGGAAATAAGGGTCCCTTCGTTGTAAATCTCGGCTTATCTCCTTACAGTGATCTGCAGTACATTTTATTTTCTAGAAACTTTCTTCGAGACAATAAAGTAAGAGAACCGTATGAGCCTCTAGAAGGCATATCATCGAGACTGACTCCAAGAAGTAGAGTCGCCGCTACGATTGTCTTAGCGTCTAGTAACATCGACGTCTATAGAAATATTATAAATAACCCAGAAGCTCAATATGAAATCGGCTCGCACGTCGAAGATCAAAGTAAGATATTAAACTGTACCTACAACTGGCTTGGCTTCGGAGAAGAGGAAAAGGTTTACAACCGATTGTTTCACAGAAAAGACAGGTACAACTTAGCTAAAATAGTCTACATGCCATATTTATTGCATAGCAGTAATCCTGGAGCCACACAAATTAATTATAATTCACTGTATGTGCCCCAATTTAACGTACCCGGTACCTTCGTAGTTGGAGGTGAAGTTGAAGGAATAGAAATACTTCGTCCAGGAGAGTATGACGTTGATAAGGATATTAATATTCGTCCTGGAGGAAAATTAGTTCTGCAATCGGGAGTCACATTAAAATTCCCTCCGGCTATAGGAATAATGGTTGCTGGGAAACTAGACGCGAGAGGTAAACGACCTAATGACATTACATTTACCTTGAAAGAAGAAGTGGTCATGACTAACGAGAGTGTTTATGAAACTGATTTTGAGCCCACAACACCTGGATATACTGAGCCTATTGTGCCTATAAGACTTTTAGGCGGCAGAACACAACACGAAGGTAGATTGCAAGTGAGAATTGATGACAAATGGGGTACAGTGTGTAACTATAGATGGAATATTATCAATGCAGCGTTAGTTTGCAATCAACTTGGCCTTGCTTTGAATCCAGAGGATTGGTTCTTAGAACCTAATGAAATACCATCGGCAGGTATGACAGAAGATATAATTCTGTCCAACGTCGAATGTTCAGAATTCGACAACGATATTACCAAATGTAAATCGGAAACTAAAGAACACTTTGAGAACTCTTGTACACATGAAAATGACGTTGGTATCAGATGTTACGAAACGAGTTGGGCAGGAGTCAGATTCAGCGTTATTTCTGAAAGAGCTGATTTACAATACGTCACTATAGAGAAAGCCGGTCTTTTGGATTATTCTTCAAATATTTTCAAACCAGCTCTTCAGATTGATTTTGCTCGACATAGCTTAGAAAGTATCAAAATATCCAACAATTATCACGATGGTTTGGGGATACTGTATTCCGATTTATATGGAGCCGATGCTGTGAATACTGTACGTAACTCAGAATTCAGCAATAACAGAGGAAGCGGTATTAGTTTCAAGCAACTTGGTCTAAAAGTCTATGGATCCACCATTGAAAATAACAACTTAGCTGGCATTTCACACAACCCTCACATTACTGGGCCACAACAAAGAGAAATAGCAGGTTGGTTTAATTTAGATCCGGGATTTAACATGGATGAATCTAATTATCACCCAATCATGATTCCCGAATACGAAACGGACATTAGTTTGGTGAATGGAGAAACAAGACACATCGTTTTCACAAAGCGCAGCGGCGAAAGTATATCAAAAACTTACAATATTAAATGCAACCCAGGTTATGTTCTTGGACTCCAACTTCTTAATCCAATACATAACTTTTCAACCGAAAATATTTGCATATATGACTCGCAAAATATAAACGAAGCCAGTGTTAAGTGGTGCCTTGATCGTGATCTGTCAACATTTCCGACGACAAGTAATAGTTTTGGAGTTGTGATTACATATGAAAGTGGAACGAATGCCTTGGGAGGAGTCGTGCTAGTTGTAAGCACGATCATAGCTCCGGTGCAAAACCTGAGAAACAGAATTGTAAGAGGACCGGTGCCAACTCTGCAGGTGGTCAATTCTAAGATAAAAGGAAACACAAAAGGAATCAAAGCTTTATATTACAACCGTTATTTGAATGAGTTAGGTGACCACTTCTTGAGAAAAGCCAACGAAAGTATTAAAATCTTTAGCTGTGAAATAGCACACAACAAAGAGGAAGCTATATATGTCAATACTCCGTTTTGGGATATACACGACAGTAACATAACGGAGATTACCATAATGGTCAACAGCAGTTTGGTCACAGATAATGGTAAAGGAATATATCACTTTGCTAGGGATTTGAGAAGTTCCAACAATTTGTATCATTACATTCTTCAGGATAATACAATAGAGAGGAATAAACAAGGTGGCTTCGACGTTGGGCTGCCATACGTTTGGCAGTACAATGAAAATTTTACACATTCTGTCTACATGCACAATAACACTTGGCGAAACAATCAAAACTTCGCTTTAGTCGTGGATGGCCATTTCGCCGAAGTTAACATAACAAAGAATATTTTCACTGATAACAATTGTAAAACTGGGTTAATGTCTATACAAGGCATGGAAAAGAAGATGATGATTGATGGTAACTTGATTGAAAGGAATAGTGGACAGTTTATGGTGAAATTCCATATGGACAGTCAAAGTGAAATTATGGGTTTAGTTTATGCGCTTTTCATATACAACCAAGTGAAGAATAACAGGCATATGCTAGCACAAGTCAGCCGAGGTGCTTTAATCAGAAATGTTGAACCGACCTACGTTATCGGTTTTAAAGGAATACAGAAAGTCAAAGTAAGTAGGAATTTGTTCGGGAATAATGTTTTGGACTATACATTATTAGCTGGAATTAGAACAGCAAAGATCAATAATCTGTTAGATGTTACTGAAAACTGGTGGGGAAGCTCCGTAGAAAAGGATATTCGGAACCAGATATTTGATTTTGACGATTGGAATAACCACGCCATTGCTACGTATCTACCGTACTTGCTTGAAGATAGTATAGATTCTAGTGTATCGGCTTCATTCAGCCCAGAAATTATTATTGACACTAACGAGTTAGGAGGTCGTTTATTATCAAATTTCACCATTGAATCCAGAATGGCTCCATACATCGTGAAATCTGATATAACTGTTATGCCAGATGCTATTTTAACGATCAGCCCTGGTGTTATATTGGAATTCGCGCCCAACGTTGGCATACTCGTCATGGGCAACCTTCAAGCAATAGGTCACGCCCAAGCACCTATTGTAATGCGACCTCTAATTAGAAGTAATGTAGAAATTAACAGAATAGAAAAGAGAGATGTTAGTCAATACTCATTAAGTCATCACAAGCAGAGACGTCAATTAGAATCATTGACTGTACCAAACTCAATAAGACTGTGCACTGGAAGAAATTGTTCTATTACTGATGATACAGCAGAAAGGACAAACGAAGGTTTTCTCGAATATTACAATAAAACCACCCTGCAGTGGGTGCCCATGTGTGACAACCGCTTTACTGAAAGAAATGCTCAAGTCGTTTGCAGGGAGTTGGGTTTTGATCCGATAAACGTGTTCTTTGCTCATGATAGACGTGTAGAATATCATAGTAATTCTTTATCTCGGATTTGGTCGTGGCCAGAACCCTTACAGTGTGTTGGAACTGAAGATCGTTATGAAGAATGCCCAATAAGACTGAACGGGCAACTTTATGGTCACAGACATGAATGTAAGTGGGATTCTGATTTCGTATTTATTCATTGTGGAACAAGAAATCTAGAAGAACATCTTGAGTATTGGGGTGGCATAAGATTTGCTAATCCAGAATTTGAATATTCTCTATACGAGCATCGTATTCACGACCATCACACTCATGAAACGATGAAAAAACCTGAGAGTGAATTACTTCACGTAGAAATTATTGGTGCTGGAATACTGCACAATGAGAAGTCACCTGCTGTTCAGAGTATAACAAAGAATCCTAGAATACAAAATGTAAATATAACAAAATGTGCTCATCACGGCATTAATTTAATATCACCCACCGATTCAATTAATATGATGTTTAATTCCGTGAATGATATATTAGGGGAAGGTGTCAGTGCCATTTCGTTGAACGGGGAAGGTAGAGAATCTGATGAATCGAGTTTTACACCGCTGAAGGATTTAACTCTTCCATATCACCTATTTTCACTTATCGACATTTGTGATAGTACCAAAATGATCACTGTTGAAGAGAGAGTGTTGCTGTACTACAAGTATGACAACAATCCAGTGAACTGCGTCAAGATATTTAAGAGCATGTATAGAGTAAAGCCATTTGGTTTTAGACTGCTCCAGTTCAATCTATTCAACCACACTCAAAATTATGGCAAACGTGACTCTTTGGCGTTGTATGATGGTGATATTTACAATATCACGGCTCCTATGATTGGTTACTTGGAGAATGGGTCTCCTGAAGAGAAGAAACTCTTCAAAACAGAAGGTGCTAGCTTGAGTGTTTCGTTGTTCGCTAACGGAGCGTCTGCTGTTCATGGATTTATTGCTGAGATTGTTACTTTACCGATATCAGCGATTGGTTTCAGTAAGTTCACTTGTATAGTTAACGGTATTTCCAACCTATTCTAAAAAGAATGAAGCAGTCTAATAAATCTTGATTTTTTTACAGACCGTGATGTCCAACATAACATATCGAGCAGCGAATTTACAAAGAACAGAGACGGGGCTATTACGTATCAGTCTGTCGGTGAAGTAAACCCTCTAGTTGCCATCACTAGGAACGAGATTCAGGACAACTGTCTCAAATTGTACGGAAACTTCACTACATGTCCAGCGGCTGTAAGAGTGGATGTACAGAATACACAAACGCTGGTATTTAGAGTGAGTACATTGCTTGCTTTTCTTCTAAAAACAAGATTAGAGTCTTAAATACATAATAGGTTTCTGGTAGAAGTTGAACGATATCAATTTCTTGAATGTTTTTATTTTCTTCCAGAACAACTTGGTGCGAAATAATGTTGGAGGATTATTAGTCAGGGCTGACTCTCGAGGCTCTGCCACTTCACTTCGTGGATGGATACATAACAACCTGTTCTTTGCTAACCATGATCTTCCGTGTCTCAAAGTTGAAGGTACAATCAACATCATAATGCACCCCCTTTCCAGTTTCATCCTTCATTTGGTTCCTTTCAATTTGTTCACTTCTTTTTTAATTTCATTTCAGGGCGCCAATCTTCTCCCTACCAAGAAGTGACAATATACCGTAATTACTTCACTCGCAACCGAGTGCCTTTCAGTGACGTAATCATCTTACGCCAGGTCGTCTCCAACTTTACCTACAACTACGTTCACGATAACACGGGCTTGAGGATCCTTGAGGTTTCAGGCTTCGACAAAGTCAGGCTGCCGATTTATCAGACCACTTCGCACAATGGATTTTATAAGTAAGTTCATATGAATATAAATCCTAGTGTTTTTACTATCAAAACTCTTAGCTTGCATTGTGTTGTCGTTAACTGTTCATAATCCAGTGATTTTTCTTATTTTCAGGAACTACGCTACTGACCGCGAAGGTCGTGCGACAGTTGTAGCAGGTACAGCAGGTCAGAATTATGTCGACAACATCTTCTTCAATCCCGACAATGATTACGAAATGATCACAGTCAATAGATCTATGTGAGTACTACCACCAGATGCTACTATTCTGGAAAAATCTCTTTCTCCTCGGCTTAATAGTTATTGAGATTTCTCAAAGATTTCAGAAATATATCTTCGATTATTGTGGGAAAGCGTTATATTTCAAATTTTCAGGGAAAAATGGCTTTATTTTGATGATTTTCTTATTTTCCATCATATCAATCCAAGTAAAGCATATTATACAATGTATTTATTATCCCCGCACGTTATGAAAATATAATTATCTTGCATGTTTTTGTTGCATGGCTACCCGGACCATAGCTTTGTTGACTATAATCCGACTATCATGAGGTAAGTTCTGTTTACATTGTCAAAATTCTCATTCATCAAAAACCATTTGGTACTAACTTAGCTACTGCATGGAGATGGTTTTTCTTATTATGCATAGCTTTTTACGACTCTCTGCACGCTTCTCTTACGGGTGTTATTAACACTACCTACTCTGTTTATTTAGTTTAAATTAAACAAATATTTAAATACTACTAATGGCATCATTAAAATGTTACTAACGACGGCGATTTGTTTTCTTATACACCTAAAAACAACTTCACTTAGTAATTAACTAAGTAATTTGTTGTAGTTGATCACTGGGAACTCTAACTGTCTCCACAATCATTCAGTTTGACATTCAGCACGCTAACAAATGTAAAATATTCGCATACTACAATCTTCCTTCCAAAATTTTAGTGCCCTCGATCTCTGGCGTACTCGAATCGACGCAAAGCATAACTTCTGGAGTTACAACGAGACCTTAGCTGTGGCCGGACGTATTAGAGACCAGAGTGACAATCCTTTGCTGCTAGAAGTGGACTATAGGCCGTTCTATATGAACAATCAGACGGTCCTCGGAGGAGGGAAGTGTCCTCCGGGGTGGGATGCCGTGGCGGGGACCTGTTATATGTATGTCGGTGCTCCGATGACGTATGAAGAAGCGAGGCTGTTCTGTTTGGTGAGTATTTTGACAATAATTAATTACGTTTCTACACTACTGGATTTAGTTTAATATGTACAACATTACGATTTATTTGTCGAAGATACATATTATATAGCTATGTTTAGAAACCCTCGTCTTCAAGTTTGTTTGTGTTATTTTTTTATGTTCTCTTGAATATACCCTTTGATCATAGTTTCACTGAAGATCAATAATTTGAGAAAAGTTACACCTTTTTCACACATTCAGACATCATAAATCAAATTAACAATGATGCGCTCAATTTGACCATGATTTACCCAACGCCCTTTTTTTGATCATCGAAAAAACAGCCATAAAAAATATTTTTCGAAACCCAAACCCATTCTTAGATTTTTTGCACCCAAAACAACTTTTTATCTTACAAAACCCTTTCCCTTTTTTCCACAGTCGGACAACGCATCAATGCCATACGTTACAGGCAACTACGCAGTACTTTACGAGTTCATCAACCGTCAGAATCAATGGTTCCAGTACGGGGACAGGGTGTGGGTCAACCATATCGACTATGTTACGCAGTGCACTTCGTTTGCCTTCTCGAACATCGAAGTTACTGACTGTAATCAGAAGAACGCTTTTATTTGCGAAATTGGTAAGTGAGACTTCAAGTCAGGTAATTTTGCTTTACGTGTGTGTTTGGGCATTACGAGCATTGTTTTGAGCATTGGAAGGCTAAGGCAGTGGTATACAATAGTATACTCACATTTCGCCTGTTAATTTTAAGTCCCATGTAATAAGGGGCGAGCCTATTGCCACTAAACTGACAAATTCGTAATGGAAAAATCCAATAACAATTTTCCCTATGATTTGATTGCTTTGTTAAGACTTAAATGCTACTAATCATTTTAAGACCCGCTTTTGCACCTTTCTTTCACGTTGCCATTTACCCGACTACGGCAAAGATTATGATTTCAGTCGATGATTGCAGTCGATATCATCATCCCAAAAGACGTCCACTGCTGGACATAGGCCTCCCCAAGTGCCGCCACATTGACATTTTGGGGGGTTTTGCCATATTCGACACGCTTGGCAGGCGGGTTGGCAATCGCAGTACAGTTGTTACAAAAGCACAGAGAAAGCTGCTGTCCATTCTCTGGCAAATCCCTTAGTCGCCTCTTCCGATACCCACGGGAAGATATGGGATGGTGCTATTCTTTACGTCCGACAACCATACAGAGCAGTCGATATATGCTTCATTATTTGCAACCCTTGTATGTTCCACCGTAGTGCCTAGTTATTTATTATGTCGACCATGTCTTCAAGCTTTAAGTACCTAACTTACTATAAAGCCTTTGTTATTTACAGATCCGAAGATAATGATCGATCCGATGTCTTGGCGCGGTGATACTCTAGCTGTGGCGTTTATTGGAGTGTTGTTGGCTGCTGTATTATTGGTAGCAGCCGCTCTTGTCTGCTGGTATTCTAAGTCTAAGCACAGGTTGGTCTCTACCATTGGTTTATTTTTGTTTGACATTCTAAGTCAGATCTTTGTACCACTTTCTACCTAGCAAGTCTGTCATGGATCAAAGTTATGTTCTATAAATAATACTTTCTTGGATGTACGTCGAGTTCCATTTCTCAAAAGATCATGAAAGTAATAATTATCTTCTTTATTATGTTCTCTGCAGACATGTTCAAAGATTAGAGCGGCGCAACTCAATTCGGCAGTCTCTACACTCGGTCCGGTCTATCGGCAGCATCAATGGTGGCTTCCCTGATACACCTTACAGAAGAAAACTAGCGCAGATGGTAAGATACAAGTTTTCTTATCCAAAAAAATATGGTCCGCTTACTGGAACTGATTGCTTGATATTATATGTTTTAATATTACGTCTACAGAGTAGTACCCGCTCCACCGACACATTAACGAAAGGCTCAGACTACAGAAAGATGTTGGCATCCACAACATCAATGGAATCTATGGAAAAGAGCCAGTTTAATTCCTCACTCGATGACAACCAGAGCTTTGACATTTACGAGGCTCACAACCCGAATCCAAACGTCATGCCTCTCCAACACTCCACATTCGTAAAGAAACCCATCACTCCAGAATATTCCGTACCACAGAACAATACAAGGCCATACAATTTAGCATTTAGAAACGATGGTTATAGAGATAATTCTGGGGCAACCAGTGGGGCACCGTCAATAAATACGGTTGCCACGGAAGAAATACCCATATTGCATCATCCGGAAGGTTTAAGATCCCCTCCGGATGAGTATACAATGTCGCCGCAAAGCGATTCTCAGTATTTCACATCGGATACATTACCGTTACGAGATAACTCCGATGATGGTGATACTATGAAGAGGCAATTGGAGCGGGCAGGGAAGATATACGGGCAGTACGGCGCTCCCGCAGGAAGTTACGGCGCGCAACCTAAATTGTCTTTCTTGATGGAGTTAAGATCTAAAATGCCAGATCAACCACAAGCGGGAGCAGTGCCTGCTACGACGTTTGGGCAAAGGAACAATGTTGCAGGTACGGTACCTAATTAAAAAGCATAATTCTTCATGTACAATATTATAGTGGTACATAGGACTTAATGCAACAACGCATAAAAAAGGCTTATTAAAAGCTAGTAAGCTGTATCTGACCTAAGTCAAAGTTTTCATGGAGGAACAATTTCGAAAAAAGATAGGTAGTAGATCTACTTACAAAAATATAACTTTCTGTCAACTTGTGTGAAGTGTGCTTCACCGTCGACCACATCATCGCTTACCATCAGGTGAGATAGTGGTCAAGCGCGGGCCTATAGATAATAAAAAAAAAGTACGATCTGCTTTATTTTTTTCAAAAAATGTTATCTCGCACTCGCGCTTAGCAATGGCGCCAAAAAGCCAAAGTGAACCGTGAGTGAAGTGACAAGCAAACTGAACCAAACTAATGTTTCGCGCCAGCCAGTTTGATATTGACTTTGACAGATAGATAAAGACCGAACTAAACTAACCAACTAGTGTATCCCTCGTACTGTTATTTTTTAGGAACTTTTAGATAACAGTTCTTTTTTAAACGTTTTTATTTTATTTTTTCCCCCAACACAAGTATTATTTATTACTTACTGGGGATGTCTTATTTATAATCTATGTAACTGCTTTTAGGACAAATATTTTTTTTTGTTTTTTTTTTTTTAAATATCTTTTTGTTTTATAGATCAGCAGCAGTATTACGAAGAAAACCTACCAAGTCCACCTCACCCACCAGTGTATTCTAGTGCATACGATACAACCGCATCAGACAATATACCCAGCTACGACTCCAGCCCTCACGATCTCTCCAGAGAGTTCGACGATTCACCGCTTCCTGAACTTCATCATAGATCTAAGTCTGAAGCGTTACTAGAAACAAATTTTGAATTTGAGGACTCCGATAACAGTCCGATACCGATGTCTGAAGCAAGTAGGTCACACAGTGAACCTTTAGAAACTGCTATGTAGTGAAAGCCATAGAAAACTCGGGAATGAACGAGTGTATGAATCAAATGTTACTTAACAATAGCCTAAATATGGCTTTTTAATGTATAATTGAATTGTAGGTATAATCAAAGGAGTTGATCACACTATCCTATCGTAGAAATAGAAAAGCAATGAAAAGACTGAGTTATGATGTCTTGATCGAGATATTTTATTTTTCTTGCATTTAGTTTCATGCGTGTTATATATAAACAAGTGCCTTTTTATATCTAAAAACTTCTGACATTCCAATTTTCTCTTATACTCTGTCCCTGTAGGTAATGTTAGTTAATATGTGTATGTATAAAGTATTTTAAGTCATAAAGACTACGCAAATTACCAGAGGTGATCGATCTCATAATGAAGTAAAATAAATTAAATTCTAATGCTGCGCCTTATGGACAAATGGATGCCTTATTAGTAAGTTGTTTTAGTGAAATAAATATATGCATGTATCACAAAAAGGAGTAAGTACCTAAAAGGCGTATACTTTAATTGTAATTAATGATTATGATGCAATATTAGATACGTATTTTTTGCACGTCCGTCCCTAAGTGTTAAACGTCTTATGAATGTTTATTTGACAATGATATGTAATTGTAAATTAATTTTAAGATACAGTCTTTCCATATACAATAGTTATATTTTGTAATTTTTAATCGTAATATTATTCTTGTTATATTCAATCTTTTTTTATGATTTTTGCTAATTGAAGCGTCTACTTACCTACATAGTTCTGGCCGCAAAATTCTTCTCAACTATATGTACCTACTTCTTAGAATATTTACCATATTTTTTTAGTATTCGGCTGTTTTCTTTCACACTCGGAGCATTTATTTCAATAAGAGGTGTAGTATGTAGACGCGGCAAATTGTAGGAGATTAGTCTTCAGCTAACAGTAAAAACTGTGTTTAAACAGATTTTAATGTGTATTTTAAATTTTATTTCCTTTTTTTATTTAGCTAAGCTATTTACATGATTACATGTATAAAAATATAATGACCTAATGTTCATGCTTTAAATGTAAATTGTACAAGAATAATAGTAAATCATAATTTAGAATAATAATGGATTATGACAAATATAATTATGATCTAACTGAAGAAATATTAATAAAATTTGACGCAGTATTTTCATAGGAAAACATTTTTTTGCTTTTCTCCTTCCTTCTCCCTAAAATTTGGATTTGTTTTATTAATCCTGATATAAATCAAATCCTAATACTAAACAAATAAAAAGAGTGATCGGTTTTATAACATTATTATGTGATTAGTGTGAACGCTGGAACAGTATCTTCAACCTCATAATCTTTCAGCCATTCTTTAAGGATGACATAATTTACCCACCTTTGAGAAAAGGGTTCTTTAGGTTTAGTCAGTCTCAGCAGACAACCCGCTGCCATCACTGTGACTGCAGCGAGGACACAGCACAGCATACCATCCAGCTGTGCCCCCGTCTGGGTGGAGCAGTGTGACCCTGCTTGCGGAAGTAGGGCCCAACCTCTCACTTCCAGCAGTAATTCAATATATGGTTTGGAAACGAGAGGTCATGGCTCAAAAAGTAATGGCAACTAAGGAGGCAGCAGAAAGGGAGAGGGTGATATCTTCCACTCTGTTTATCCGCGCCCGAAGATCTGACCACAGGAGGAGGGCCGACAATGCCCACTTCCACCCCCTATAAAATGGCCTGCTGGTGATGGACTTGGGAAAGTCGGTCGTCACAGCCAAAATAACCGAGTTGGCGACGCGTGGTGTTTTCGCGCCCCTTTCACATAGAACGACAGGGTGAGGAGCAGCTCCTTCCTCCCCTGTCTAGATAATTACGGCTGTCTAGGAGATATTAGCCTCACAGATGAAATGAAAGGTTTAAAAACACCATAAAAACCGGCCAAGTGCGAGTCGGACTCGCGCACGAAGGGTTCCGTACCATTATTTATAAAAACGAGAAAAAGCATCACTTCGTTGTATGGGAGCCCCCCTTAAATATTTATTTTATTCTGTTTTTATTATTTGTTGTTATAGCAGCAACAGTAATACATAATCTGTAGAAATTTCAACTGCCTAGCTATCACGGTTCATGAGATACAGCCTGGTGACAGACGGACGGACGGACGGACGGACGGACGGACAGCGAAGTCTCAGTAATAGGGTCCCGTTTGACCCTTTGGGTACGGAACCCTAAATAAAAACGCGAAGTTCCTAATATTCTGAATAAATAAATTAAAACACAAGTAAGAATAAGCGTTTTTCTCATTTAATTCCATCTCTCCCTTCACTAGCCTATGCCAGAATACTTTTTAATCCGATAATAATATACAGGGTGTAACGGAAAGGGTATATACATCCTTAAGGGTGTGCTACAGACCATCAAACTGAACATGTTTTTCCACAAACAAATATCGTAATAACAAAAAAATTATCTGCTTACCGATACAAAATTTCAATACCTATTCGACCCAAATGTATGGGACAGCTGATATTTTTTTCGCTGTGACGATGTTTCTTTGTGCAGAAACATGTTCAGTTTGATGGTCTGTAGCACACCGTTAAGTATGTATATACCCTTTCCGTTACACCCTGTATAAGAAAACAAAATTGTTGAAATAACGATTTACCTACAACATTTTTTTACGAATTTAGGGCATCACAAACTAAAGGTATATAATATTGAGATTCTACCTGAACTATATCTCAGAATCTATAAATCAGGAATAAACCTGTATCTCAGATAACACACTCAAGTCCTTACACAAATATTATTAGATTTCTTAAACAAATACCTAGTAAATTATAACATATTGAAATGTAATTTAAAAATAAGAAAAACAGTTTGCATTGACAACTTCACTGCAACGTTCTATTATTTATACAAAGAAGGAATTTTAATACAAAACCCAGGTCAAGATTCTTTTGTGTACTTATATTTTTTTCGTCTCAATAAATAAATCCATGTACTGTTAAAGTCCGGTCCACAACGTGTCCGTGGCGGTTTGACGTTAGCTAGCTGCCAAATATTTGCAGGGGCCGCCCTACCTAGTACTTTTAGTGAATTACCCGTGTAGGGACTACTGCTTTTACTAGACCCTTCAAACGGTTCGGGACTTCGGTTAACTGAGTGAAAAGGGACCCCACTAGCCCCACTACCCGGAAACGCCTGTAGGACGTTGTATAATCTGTGCCGGTATGAAACTACTTATGAAATCTTTCATTTACACGAACTTGGCCCTTAATTGGCTTGGTGGGCCAAACTTATATCATCATCATCATCATTTCAGCCGAAAGACGTCCACTGCTGGACATAGGCCTCCCCAAGTGACACCACATTGACCGGTTCCGTGCGCCTCGCATCCAGCGGAAATAAAAACAAACTTATATACCGGTGGTAAATAAGTTTGGCCCAGCAGCAAGAGCAAGTTTGAAACTAAACCAAAAAAAAAAACATTATAATGAACCAGGAACATACATAATTATTATCCTCTTTTATTTACAAGTTGTAACACTTATAATTCCATACCAACAAAACACGTGTTATATTTTGTAATATGTTATAAAATTCTGATGAATCACAGCTAAATAACAAAGTCGAATGCCATGAATCATATCACGCAGTTCCGTCGGTCCCAGCAACACTCACTAGTCTCAAGTTATAATTATTATCTTTTCTGTGGTCGTACACAGTGGTTCATTCGCATTTTTGACATATTAAAAATTGACAGCTGTTATTCAATATTCGATCGAACCGAATAATGTACGACCTAGGGATTAAATAATATTTTTCTCATTAAGTTTAAGTGGAAAGTGACTGCAAATCCTTAATTAAAACAAATGTTTATTAAGTGAGAGTTTAGTGTTTAAAAATCAGTCATAATATTAGTCGCCGAAGAGTAACAAACCAAAATCCCTGCGTGCGTATTTGATTTTTTCTGTGAATTTTTTGTCCTGTGTTTTGGAAACAATGGATGCAACAGGGTCTATTAATACTGAAGCTATAGAGAGTATTGAGAATGAGGAGGAGGTTATTGACGATTCTGAAGAAAGAGAGTTAGTGACTGACTCATGTTCGACGAAGGTCTTGGACACAGGGGAACAGCCTCGGGACAATTACTGCCTTGTTTACATACTCTTCTATCTCTTCGGAGTCACATCCCTAGTGCCCTGGAATTTTCTCATAACCGCCAATGATGTGAGTATATCGTTTTTGTCTTTTATAACCATGACCAAAGATTATACGACCTTCAGGCTGTGTTGCTCGTTTTAGGAATGACCTTATTCGTTATCTATGAATGATTCTTATTCCACAATTCTATGTTAGACTAATGTATTTTAGATAGCATATTGTTAATAATATGTGAACATGTTACAACATCCTCATACGTAAAACTAATATTTTTTAAATTATATTTTCTGTATTATTTGTGAGTAACATTTACATATACCTACGTACATTTATCTTTACATAGCAATACACATAAATAAGCAATAATACAAGCCTTTGTTTTAGTATTGGATGTATAAGTTCCGGGATGTCACACCAAATAATCTCACGATGGTCGTCCGTAAGACTCAGTTCCAGGCAGAGTTCACATCCTACCTCAATGTGGCCACCGCCATTCCTAACTTGTTGTTCCTTATCTTGAACTCTTTGTATGGACACTTGTAAGTATGCTAGGCATTTTACTCTTCCTTTATGAAAAAAGTGTGTGAATTAATAAAATTAAGATACTTTTTAGGGTTCCGTACCCAAAGAGTCAAACAAGACCCTATTACTGAGACTTTGCTCTCTGTCTGACCGTCCGTCTGTCACCAGGCTGTATCTCATGAGCCGTGATAGTTAGCCAGTTGAAATTCCTACAGATTATGTATTTCTGTTGCCGCTATAACAAAAAATACTAAAAAAAGAATAAAATAAATATTTAAGGGGAGCTCCCATACAAAAAAGTGATTATTTTGCTCGTTTTTATAAATAATGATACGGAACCCTTTGTGCGAGAGTCCAACTCGCACTTGGCCCATTTTTTACCAAACTTAAAATCAAAATATTTTTATTTTATATAGGCCTGGGGCACTTATAAAACGTCGGCAAAAAGGTGCACGGTTCGGGTTGTTAAGACGTATGGGAGGACATTGTAGGCCTGACACGTTGCTTTCTACGAAACGTAGAACGAAATAAAAAGTTACCAAGGATCTAGGAATCTAGAAGGCCTACAATGTCCAAATGTCGAATTTACAAACAATCGGTAAATAAGAAAAAGAGTCTATACAACAACAAAAAATAAATAGAAAATATCACAAAAAGACTAGATCAAATAAGTGACACAAATGTTGTCATCCATGCTGTAACTATTCTAAACAAAAGGTGTAATGATTTAAAGACTATTGTAAAACATCTGATTAAAAAGAAAGGAAAAAAAAAATAAGAATGAGAATAGTTAGAGACATCCACTCTATGAGCTACCAGGGAAGCCGCATGTGCGAAGGGGCTAAGGCTAAACTTCTCTATCTTCAACGTAGTCCTTAATTTTGTAATATGCTTTTTTAATTAGGACACGTTTAATATAATTTTTAAACTCCATGAAGAAACATGTTATTTTCCTTGGGATATTTTTAAATATAATTGTTCTGTCTTGTACATCGTCAAACTACTACCCAAGCAAAAGTATTGAAATAATCATCATTATTTAATCAAATCAAATCAAAATCATTTAATTCAAGTAGGCTAGTTACAGGCACTTTTGAACATGGTCAAACAACAATAAAAATTAAGCTACAGTCCCAGTCACATGACATAATAACTGTGAAAGTACTGTAATTGCTTATTCCAAAGCGTAGATCTCTATGGAGAAGAATGGGCAAGAAACTCCACTGTATTATGTGATATCAATTTATAATGCTAATTTGTTAGGGAAACAAATATGTTTTGTAGTCTCTAAACAAAAAATATGTGTATGATATATCCATGAATTAAACAAACTACTTAATAAATCTACATTTTTTAGTTTGTAATTAAAAGTATGTAAAATTAACCAACTTTATCTTTAAATATTATGATCATATTCTTAATAATCTAAATTGATATCCTCAAACAAACATCTTAATACAACTCTTTAGAATATCCTTAATTAGAAATATCAAACAATACTAATTTCTTCCATAGGCCATGCTCAAAACATCAATTCAATTAGTAGTAATAGTAGTAATAATTCAAAGGATTAGCTCTTAATAACTACACAATTGTTTACTTACACTTGAAAATACTTAAAATAAATATTGCAAATATCTCGGTTAGTCATTAGGTTTCTGCTAATTGATTTGGTATTTTCAAAATACAAGTATGAAGTCATAGTATGGTTAATTTTTTCGTACAAATTATATTCTCTAAACTTTCATGTCAGTTTCTTGTACTTATTATGTACTGCTTGGTACAGTCGGCATCAGAAGCCGGTTAACACTTATCAATATTACACCAAGTTTTGTGCTGATCTGTGTGATTTGATGTAATATTGTTTTGTGAATTTGTGTAACTATTGACAAAAACATTGTTATGTCTTTAACTCCAGTCTGTTAATATGGATCGTTCTAAAACTAAGACGTCTTTAATTTTGGATATGTATAGCGCCTTTCGTTGCTGACCGTACCAAGATGACAACTGATGCTGTGCTACGTTTTACCTATCGGACACAATAACTTTGGGATCATTATAACCAAGTTTGAATGTACTTCCATTTAGCCGAAATGGATTTGTTATGTAATTTACTTCACGGAGTAGAAATATTCATGTTCCACTTTCTTTTACCGCTCCGCATTTTTTTCTTTATCCAAAAGATTTATATTTCCTATTCATTCCAGAATACCACTGAAGGCGCGGCTGCAAGGTTCCCTGATAATAGTGACCATATGCTTTCTGGTGACAACCTCATTTGTGCAAGTTGACACCGATGAATGGCAGAACACATTCTTCATCATCACCATGATATCTGTTGTAATCATGACATGTGAGTCAATTAAGTATTTATTTTATAGAATAGTTAAGGCATTAGTATGTTTGAGATATTGGAAAGTAAACAATAATAACTTAATACTTAATAGTCTTTTATCAGGCGGAAATAAGGTGCGTGCCTTCAATGGTTGGGTCATGCCAGTTTTGATGTACTCTTTCGGCGTACTCAAATGGACTCAAACAGAACTAGACGCCCTGGATAGGAAGGTCCGTACATTGTTGACGGCATATCGAATGCATCACCCACGTTCTTCGGTTATGAGACTGTATATCCCGCGAAGTTGTGGAGGTCGGGGCTTTTTAAATGCCAAGACACTCCACAATCGCGAGATATGCAGTCTCAGAGAATATTTCCTAGAAGCCGACGTGGGGATGCATCGAGATGTGGTCGCGATGGACAAGGCCCTCACCCCGCTCTCCTTGGCTAAAGAGAACTGGCGCAAACCTGCAGTGCTTGACACTAATGACCGCAGGGAAGTATGGCAGAGTAAGGAGCTTCACGGACGCTTCTTCAGTGCCCTGCATGGACCTGATGTAGACCATGCAGCGTCCGTAGCCTGGCTACGTTCCGGGGAACTCTTTGGAGAAACCGAAGGTTTTGTTTGTGCAATTATGGATCAAGTTATGATGACGAAAAACTACCGGAAATTTATTGTGAAGGATGGCACGGTTGACATATGTCGGGCATGCCACCGTCCGGGCGAATCGATCCGTCACATTATCTCCGGGTGTTCTCGTCTAGCTAACGGAGAATACTTGCATAGACACAACCTTGTAGCCAGGATTATCCATCAGCAACTTGCTCTGAAATACAGCCTTGTGGAATCGGAAGTGCCGTACTATAGGTATGTGCCCGACCCAGTTCTCGAAAATGGCAATATCACACTGTATTGGGATCAATCCATCATCACTGACAGGACTATTGTAGCCAATAAGCCTGATATAGTGGTGGTGGATCGATCAGAGCGGCGCGCAATGATTGTTGACATAACGGTTCCACATGACGAGAACCTCGTGAAGGCCGAGAAAGATAAACAAATCAAGTATATTGACTTGGCTCGCGAGGTTGTCGACATGTGGCCTGTTGACTCAGCGATCATTGTGCCGATAGTCGTATCAGCCAATGGCCTAATTGCCAAGAGCCTCGACCAACATCTGATGAGGCTCTCGTTAGGCAGCTGGATCAAGGGCTTGATTCAGAAAGCGGTACTCCTGGACACGGCTCGTATTGTTAGGAGGTTCCTCTCTCTGGAGCCCTGACCGCCGGTAGCTTGGACCCTGTTCCCGATACCGGTGGGCTACAATTTTGTATATTTTTAAATGTTTTTTTATTTTTTTATTATTTGTAAGAAATATTTAAAAATGTATAAAATTTGTTTATAAAGATGAATAAAGGAAATAACTTAATAGTAATCAGAATATAATGACAACATCATTGCAATCTGTTTAAAAATGTGTTGGCAACATTGTTTTGCAACATGTTACAAACATGCAAATCCACCTTACCATTGAAAGCTTGACTCTTTGGATTGCCTTGTTGAATCCGAAAAGACGTCACCTACCGTACCGCAGACCACAGATACGCATTCAGAGGTGACTAAGGTTTTATCCAAATCTTCCGGCAACAGTGTTTGTAACAATAATACCTTCTGAAAATGTAATGATTCTCGTAAGTTCGTCACTGCTTGGTATGGTTAGGGCACCGGCCTTCGGACTTCAAGGTTAGAAGAATTTTAAGACAGAAAGGAAATAGAGCTGAAAACGGAAAACAAAACCTTGAGTTACTTGATGCATACTAATTATAATCGATTCTTTAAACATTATCGTTTCATCCTAAAATAATGCAAGAAGAGTATGCATGATAAAAACAGTAGGTACCTATTATGATAAGAAATTACGATAATGAAGACAGTTAAAATCAAAATTAACTGAAGGTGACTGTGTGATCAATTGATTGTGCCTCATCATCATGATTATGTAGCTTTAGCATAAATGCTTACTTGTTGACATTTTTGTGATACACATATTAGTACCTAGCTCTCACATATTAGTAGGTCGTTACCTGCTTATGCACTTTCATTCATAAAAAAGTACCATAAGAAAAAAATAGTTTGTATTCATAAAACACCTTCTTTAGCTGCATTTACTGCAAGAAATTTAGTAATCAAATGTCCAGGAAAATTAACATTCAAAATCAAAATATTTTTATTTTACATAGGCCTACAGGGGCACTAATAAAACGTCGACAAAAGGGTGCTCGGTTCGGGTTGGTCGTTTCCTATGGAGAAGAACTGACAAGAAACTCCATGGTTACTCTTTTAAAATCATTTGGTTTTACAATATTTCTGTTACAGCGTTAGTACTAAAATATGGGAGGACATCGTAGGCCTGACAATAAGTCGTTGCTTACTACAAAACGTAGAACGAAATAAAAAGTTACCAAGGATCTAGGAATCTATAAGGCCTACAATGTCCGCACACATTTACAAACAATCGGTAAATAAGAAAAAGAGTCTGTATAGACTCTTTTTCTTATTTACCGATTGTTTGTTGTTGTATAACAACAAAAAATAAATAGAAAATATCACAAAAATACTAGATCAAATAAGTGACATAAATGTTGTCATCCGTGCTGTAACTATTCTAAACAAAAGGTGAAATGATTTAAAAACTATTGTAAAACATCTGATTAAAAAGAAAGGCAAAAAAAATTAGATTGAGAATAGTTAGAGACATCCACACATTTGTGCCGTTTATGATCTACCAGGGAAGCCGCATGTGCGAAGGGGCTAAGGCCAAACTTCTCTATCTTCAACGTAGTCCTTAATTTTGTAATATGCTTTTTTAATTAGGACACGTTTAATATAATTTTTAAACTTTCCATCGGTCAGTTCTGTAACTGACTTCGGCAACTTATTATAAAAGCGTATACTGTTTATAAGAAAAGACTTGCTAGTTTTGGTTAATCTGAATTTGGGTATTACAATTTCGTGTTTACTGCGTGTATTTATATTATGGAAGTCGCTTCTAATTTTGAAAAGTCCTCGGTTTTTGCGGACATATAAAATACATTCTAAAATATAAAGTGAAGGCAGAGTCAGTATATCGATTTCTTTAAATTTTTCTCTGAGGGATTCACGAGGACCCATTTTGTAGATAGCACGGACTGCCCTCTTTTGCAGTATGAAAATTGAATCAACGTCTGCTGCTGATCCCCATAGCAGAATGCCATAGGACATAATGAAACTGTTTCTGTTCAATAATTTGATCAAACAAAATATGAACTATTTGAAAGGCATAGGTACAAATGATTGCTTATCGTAAAGTAAATAACTCATTAAAGTTATGCAGATGTGCATTTGACCTAAGTACCTCGTATCTGATGAATTCGATAATGTTTGTTTAGTAATCTGGGTCACGTATTATATGTATCTATTTGTTTTCTTTGTAACTTAATTTATGTTTAATGTTTATGTTTTGCCAATTAAATAACCAACTAGTAATTAGCCACGGCTTCCACGGCCGTCTTTGTGCCAATTATCATCGAAGTCTGTTCGACTACGACTTATCGAATCGAAATCGAATCCGAGCGTTTGTGAATAGGGGGGCAGATCACATGGCATGCCGTGATAGTGATGTGATGCAGTTTGATGACTATGACGAGGGTCAGTAAGTTTGATAAAGTGACTGTCCAAGGTCCACAGGACGTGTATACTCATGGATGCTATTTTAATTAATTCCCCTCTGTAAAAAGTGCATTTTCAATTTATTTAGATTTGTTGATAGCAATCGTTATATGTATAAATAAAAGAATCGACCTTGACTTTACTCGGATCGTTTTAATGGATAAAAAAATTGACAAAGACCTCGCTGGAATAGTGTTGTTTTTAACGCGAATTGGATAATTAAAAACTCGTCTATTTTCTTAGACTTGTTTTCGCCACTTCAAATAAAGATTAAAAAAACTTAAGAGATAAGGTTACCCCATGTTTGTTACTTTTATTGCAGTAATGCCTTAATCACTATGTAAGTGGCCCTAGTTATGTTCGTTATAAAAACGATTTTAACAAACTTGGTCATGCTGCATGAGTCACTCATCTGACAAGCCTTTTCCCAACTATGTTGGCCTCCAGTAACTAGATGCAGCTGTACTATCGAGAAAGTGGGAATAGGCACACTTTTCAAACAAAATTCCATGCACACGATGACCACATCTGTTTAACACCCTTACTCTTATTGGTCCGCACAAATAGTTTGCGGACGAATAGTAGTAAAAAAAATACATGACCCTTTTTAGAGTTCCGTACCCAAAGGTTCAAACGGGATCCTATTACTGAGACTTCGCTGTCCGTCCGTCCGTTCGTCCGTCTGTCACCAGGCTGTATCTCAAGTAAAGTGATAGCCAGTTGAAATTTCTACAGATTATGTATTTCTGTTGATGCTATAACAACAAATTCTAAAAACAGAATAAAATAAATATTTAAGGGGGGCTCCCATACAAAAAAGTGTTTTTTTGCTCGTTTTTATAAAGAAGAATGGTACGGAACCCTACGTGCGCGAGTCCGACTCGCACTTGGCCAGTTTTTTAAAATATGTTTTGTTTAAAAAAAAACTCAGGCTCTGTTAATGATCCCAGATGTTTGACCACCGTTTTTCGACCAATAGGAATAAGACAAAAAAAAGGACCAAGGAATAGAAAGTTTTTAACTGTTTTAACGCTGCAACCAAGGATAGTCCTCCCTGGTCCGATACCTATTTAGTTGATAGTGCACTAGTATACATGATATGGAGCGTCCGCCTATGTAACGTTCACAATAAGATCCCCTTGATGCGGTGAGTCCCACATCATGTGTTACCATTTTCAAAGTCACACGTAACTAGTAAATATACCAGGAAATATAAGGTTTTACAAACCGTCGTAGCACGCCTGCTGATCTATGTTAAGTGACTTTGAGACTTGACCTAGGCAGTAGGCTAGGTTTCACGACTTTCACGGTCAGTAGACATGTATTGTATAGTAGAGCCACCTCCTAGGAGCTCGTGGCTAAATAATAACAGCTACTCGGGTCTATCTTTAGGTTTAGCCGCGATTGCCTAGGTTGGTTCGTGGATGGGTGACCAATGTGACCATGCAGTACATACCGAGTTTCCTCCATGCTTCGGAAAGTTCGTTAAGCCGTTGGTCCCGGCTGTCATTTGTAGATCTATGACAGTCGTTACAGGTAGTCAGTGGCCCGAAAGTCTGACAACCAGCCTTATTAAGGGGTATCGTAATACCTAGTACTAAATGGGTTGTAGAAGTCAGATAGGCAGTCGCTCCATGTAAAATACTGGTATTCAGCTGCATCCGGTTATACTGGAAGCCGACTCCAATATGCTTGGGAAAGGCTAGGCCGATGATGATGATGATGTGAATAATTTACGCCTTTCATTATCCGAAGATGTCTCCACAAAAAGTTTGACGAGATATCTCCACAAAAAGTTTGACGAGATATCTCCACAAAAAGTTTGACGAGATATCTCCACAAAAAGTTTGACGAGATATCTCCACAAAAAGTTTGACGAGATATTTCCACAAAAAGTTTGATGAGATATCTCCACAAAAAGTTTGACGAGATATCTCCACAAAAAGTTTGATGAGATATCTCCACAAAAAGTTTGTTGGGAAAGGCTAGGCAGATGATGATGATTATAGCAACCTCCTACCCACTAGGTAATGTACTATGTTATCATTTTTAGGGTTCCGTAGCCGAATGGCAAAAAACGGAACCCTTATAGATTCGTCATGTCTGTCTGTCTGTCTGTCTGTCTGTCTGTCTGTCTGTCTGTCCGTCCGTCTGTATGTCACAGCCACTTATTTCCGAAACTATAAGAACTATACTGTTGAAACTTGGTAAGTAGATGTATTCTGTAAACCGCATTAGGATTTTTACACAAAAATAGAAAAAAAAACAATAAATTAAGGGGGTCCCCATACTTAGAACTGAAAACCAAAACAAAATATTTCATCAAACCCATACGTGTGGGGTATCTATGGATAGGTCTTCAAAAATGATATTGATGTTTCTAATATCATTTTTTTCTAAACTGAATAGTTTGCTCTAGAGCCACTTCCAAAGTGGTAAAATGTGTGTCCCCCCCCCCTCTAATTTCTAAAGTAAGAGGAGGAAAATTCTGAAAATATTTAGGATTGTAGAACGTAAAAAAAACTATCAACGAAAATTGGTTTCAATAAGATATGATGTTTAGTTTTTGAGATATGGGACTTTTTCATCAAACTGCAGCAGTAACATTGTTTTTCTTTAACATACTATCAAAAACCAATTTAGTTTTGCGGTTGAGTGGAAGTTTACTAACTAATACTACTAACTAATAAATGACAGTTCAAAATATTGTTATTATATTGTTTGGAGCTATGGAACCCTGTGTGCGAGTAAGACTCGCACTTGGCCGGTTTTTATTATTATTTTTGGGTGTTTTAAATAGATTCAAAATAAAATATGAAATGAAAAATCCACTTGATATTTGTGAGATAGCCGTCTGATAATTTAGATATCTTTTAGAACATTACGAATTCAAATAAATTCTAAATACCAATATATTCATGTTTTAATTTTTATAATGACTAGCTGCTGCCCGCCACTTCGTTTGCGTGGACATTTTGATGGATTTTAGGGGTATGAAAAATAGATGTTGGTTGATTCTCAGACCTACCCAATCATCATCATCATCATTATTTTGCCCTTATCCGATATTCACACAAAATTTCATACAAATCGGTTCAGCAGTTTCAGAGGAGTTTGGTAACAAAAACCGCGACACGAAAATTTTGTATATTAGATTATTTAAGTTTCTTATAATACACAAAGACAAAGACTCAGTAAGTCCAGTTCAAAACACTGGTTGCTTGTATAAAGGTCACCCTTTGTGTCATGACAATAATATCAATATCGGTTTTTGTTCTATTTCGTATACCTACTCAAGCAAAAAGTTATCGCCAATTCCTAAATGAGGCCCAAATCTGGTTATGGACATGGCGTTGATCTGGTTTAACAACCGTCTTGTCTGACTCATTGTGTGAATGTGACCCGCACCCGATATTATTAGGACTGATCTAAAGTATTTGTCCATCGACCTGCTAGCCTACCATGACGTCGTAAAACATTATTGTTTTACTCCTTTTCCAGTGTGAGAAAGAGATGGCACTAGACATCCTGTATAGCTCCGTCTCTTTCCCACACTGGAATAAGAGTAAAACAATACTGCTTTGAGACGTCATGGTAGGCCAGCTGATGTTAGTATTTAATATTGTTTAACGTGAATAATTTACATGAGGAACTCGTGGCTAAATTATAACAGCCGCACGGATTAATCTATTCGTCTTAAGGTTAAGCTGGGCTTGCCTAGATTAGTCTGTGGATGGGTGACCACACATTACATACCGAGTTTCCTTCGTGCCTATAAAAGTACGTTAAGCCGTCGGTCCCAGCTGTCATTTGTGGATCTTTGACAGGCGTTACCGGTAGTCAGTGGCCCGAAAGTCTGACTAACAGTCTTACCAAAGGGTATCGTATTACCCAGTACTAACAGGGTTGTGGAAGATAGAAAGCCAGTGGCTCGTAAAATACTGGAATTCAGCTGCATCCAGTTAGACTGGAAGCCGACCCCAAATTAGTTTGGAAAAGACCAGGCAGATGATGATGTGAATAATTTACGCCTTTCATTATCTGAAGATATCTCCACAAAGCTCTGTATGGTGTCGGACGTAAAGAATAGCACCATCCCATATCTTCCCGTGGGTGTCGTAGGAGGCGACTAAGGGACTTGCCAGAGAATGGGCAGCAGCGTTCTCTGTGCTTTTGTAACAACCGTACTGCGATCGCCAACCCGCTTGCCAAGCCTGGCGATTATGGCAAAACCCCCTTTATGCCAATTTGGCGACACTTCCGGGAGGCCTATGTCCAGCTGTGGACGTCTTTCAGCTGAAATGATGATGATGATCTCCACAAAAAGCTTTAAGTTTAAACCAAATTTTCTGTTTCAGCGGCCAGCGCAGTCTTTATTGGAGGCCTAGTAGGCATCGCAAGCAGATTCTCCAAAGAATACATGGCTGCGGTCGTAAGCGGACAATCCCTAGGCGGAATCATAGCTGCTGTAGCCCAAATCATATCACTGGCCTTCAAAATATCACCACTACACAGCGCCCTGATATACTTCGTGATAGCTGATATCATGGTCATCACATCACTGATGTCATACGTCTTATTGTACAAGATCGATTTCTTCACGTATCATATCCTGAGGGGATGCGGTGGTATTGCCGCGAACAGACATAGGGAAGTGTTCATGACTGTTATTATCAAGAAGATTTGGGTGTACGCCTTCAGCATATTTGCTGTGTTCGGGATCAGTATGGCTGTTTACCCGGCTATAACGGTGCTGGTGGAATCTCATCCGGATACGGCGGGCACTGATTGGAATAGTGAGTACATCTTCTATAAATCTTAATAAGTAGGTGATAGCTTAGTTGTGTGTCCCTCGGACTGCCAGATCGCAGGTTTCAAATTCGGACCGAAGACACGCGCCTCTGATTTGCCGGATTCATGTGCGTACTGTATAACTATCACTTGCTTCTGTGAATGTGTGGAAACCAGCATGCCTGAGAGATATTTCTCAACGTCAGAAAGAGCCCGTAAAGCCAAGTCAGAGGCCCATTGGCCTCGGCATCAAAACTCTGACACCAGCACGTAGCATGACCACTGTAGAAACAAGTTTTGTCTACGGAAGAATCGACATAATTATAGATATTGAGAGCAGCGGTGGCCCAGTGGTAGCAGCCCCGACTTACGAGCAGTAAGCCTTCGAGCCCAGGCAGGCACATTACTTTGTGTAATTTATTTCATCACCGCTGCCCTCAAAAACGGTGAAGGAAAACATCGTGAGGAAACCGGCATGTTCCAGAACTAAAAGTTCGATGACATGTGACATTTACCAACCCGCACTGGGCCCGCATGATGGATTACAGCCCACTCCCTCTCATAGAATCGACAAACTGACACATTATCATTGTGCTAGTTTGTCGATTCTTCCGTCGACATAGCCCGTTTCTACGGCGGTCATGCTACGCGTGCTGGTTAGACACTAACCACACGATAAAGAAAGAATAAGTAGGTTGATGCACTTCCGTCAAGTTGTGACTAAAATCGCCGCTAACACGCGATAATCAAGATGAAAGAACGACCTCTATCTACGTCAATAAATACTATCTCTACGATAACACAATGCTAAGTTGACGGGTCATAACAAATAGGTACCAAAATCAAATCATCATCATCATTTCAGTCGAAAGACGTCCATTGCTGGACATAGGCCTCCCCCAACGCCACATTGACATAAGGGGCGTTTTGCCATAATCGCCACGCTTGGCGCCTGGGTTGGCGATCGCAGTACGGTTGTTACAAAAGCACACAGAACGCTGCTGCCTATACGGAAAGTCCCTTACTCCACTCTTACAACACCCACGGGGAGATATGGGATGGTGCTATTCTTTACGTCCGACACCATACAGAAGTAAAATCAAATGCACGTACATTAATCTCAAAAATCAGGTCAAATTAAATTATTTATACAGATGAGATCTTATTGGCGCGTTAATTAAATGCATTGAATTCGTTTATAAATGTGATAAGAGTTCGAAGACATTGATACAAAACAAATAACAGACTATCTTTGCTTTAGAAATGAATCGACAGTTCTCAATTTACAACAATGCCCAACATTCATGTCTTATACGGAGTGATAATATCATAAAAAAACGTTGATGTTTATCATTCCCACAGCTGCATTATGCAGTATAACAGTTACAGGGAAATTTACTGCCATTGTGTCTGGGTTTCTCCGTATAGTAAAATGTATGTTTGTAAGGCTTGCTCTGTATGGTGTCGAACGTAAAGAATAGCACCATCCCATATCTTCCCGTGGGTGTCGTAAGAGAAGACTAAGGGACTTGCCAGAGAATGGGCAGCAGCGTTCTCTGTGCTTTTGTAACAACCGTATTGCGACCGCCAACCCGCCTGCCAAGCGTGGCGATTATGGCAAAACCCCCCTTATGTCAATGTGACATAAGGGGACATTTGGGGGAGGTCTATGTCCAGCAGCGGACGTGTTTTGGCTGAAATGAGGATGATGGTAATGAAAGCTTGCTTCTAGTTTTCCATATTATTTCACACTTCGTAGAAAAGGGAAGTGGGAAACTGGTTTCCGTTCCTAGTTTAAATTATGTAACACTGGTTTTTGGAACAGCGTTTTCCCGTTAAGCAGGGCTGTACTTAATAGTATACCCACATTTCGAAAGTTATATTTTAAGTCCCAAGTAATAGGGGCGAGCCTATTGCCATCAACCGGACACAAATCCAGCCTCCGTGGCTGCTACTGAGAAATTCCTGATGGACAAACCCAATAACACTTTGCCCGACCCGGGACTCGAACCCAGGACCTCAAGCTCAGCAGTCGCGCTAGACCAATAGACCAACGAGGCAGTCGATAACGAGACATTAAATGTTATCATATTTTCCTGCATGTTATGCAAATGCACATTTTGCAAGGGGGTGGTGCTGCATCCTTTGGCTCGGTTGGCGCAGTGGTTGAGCGATCGACTGCTACGCTGCGTGTCGCGGGTTCGATCCCCGCACGGAACTAATATTTGTATGGCCTACAGATAGTTGTTGCGGGTCTGGCTGCTTGTGTATGTTAGTTTAAATGTTTGTAAACGCACCCATGGTACAGGAGAAATTCCTAGTGTGGGGCAACGCAATAAAAATATATTTAAAAACTGGATATTTTTCGTGGAATTAACACTAAATATTTAGCATAACATTGAACGAAGGTACCGGTTTGTTTGACCGAACCTTTTAAAATGGACAGAGTGGCCTAATTATTACTGAAAAGTGTAAAATAATGGTGTCTTTTTATTCTTATTTCCAGACATATTCTTCGTTCCCGTTGTGAATTATTTGATATTCAACTGTGGAGATTATGCCGGACGATTGGTTGCAGGATTCCTATTGCGAGTAAGTGCCTGCGATCATAAATTATAATCAGCTAACATCCTCTAGTATTCTGCACCTGAATTGACCATGGTTACCAGACCATAAACGCCATGCTCTATATTAATCTGGATATTGACATCATTTCCTAGTTAAAGTTATAGCTTTTCACGAGCGTGCATCAAACATAGCAAATTAGGCCTTAACTATACTAATATAGTTATGTATAATAATACTAATACTATACTATATACTATACTAATATGGTTCTGTATGGTGTCGGACGTTAAGAATAGCACCATCCCATATCTTCCCGTGGGTGTCGTAAGAGGCGACTAAGGGACTTGCCAGAGAATGGGCAGCAGCGTTTTTCTGTGCTTTTTGCAACAACCATACTGCGATCGCCAACCCGTCTGCCAAGCGTGGCGATTATGGCAAAACCCCCCTTATGAGCGCGATACAGAAATGGCCCCTAGTACCCGGCAGCCCGTCTACCCTCGACTATGGTAGCGGTCGAGGTTACGGCGTGGCAAGGGGTGCGAAGAATCTCCGGAAGGGATCCGGCTGCCTATACCGACGACTTGACCTGGCAACATATAACACGCGGACACTCCGGACCGACGAGAAGATAACGGAACTCGAGGAGGAATTGAGCAGGTTGCGATGGAGTATTGTAGGATTATCTGAAGTCCGAAGAGAGGGGGAGGACACGATGATCCTGAAATCCGGCAACCTACTCTATTTCCGAGAGGGTGACCGGCAGTCCCAGGGTGGTGTTGGGTTTATCGTCCACAAGTCCCTTGTGAATAACGTGGTGAAGATCGAGAGTGTGTCGACCAGGGTGGCGTACCTGATACTCAGAATATCCTCAAGATATTCGCTGATGGTCATACAGGTCTACGCCCCGACCTCGGCACACCCCGACGACGAAGTGGAAACCATGTATGAGGATATCTCCAAAGCCATGCATGGTTCCAAAACTCACTTTACCGTTGTCATGGGGGACTTCAACGCGAAACTGGGCAAGCGAGACGGAGATGAGCTGCAGGTGGGGCAATTTGGGTTTGGATGTCGGAACCACCGGGGACACCAACTGGCTAGTTTTATGGAGAAGGAGGGCCTCTATATGATGAACTCCTTCTTCAGAAAGCGTGAGCACAGGAAGTGGACCTGGCAGAGCCCCGATGGTGCAACTAAAAATGAGATTGACTTCATCATGTCAACCAAGAAGCAAATGTTCAATGATGTCTCTGTGATCAATTCGGTGAAAACTGGGAGCGATCACCGCATGGTAAGAGGCACATTGAACATCAACATTAAGCTAGAAAGGTCTCGACTGATGAAGTCTACGCTCCGACCAGCACAGATCCAGATCCAAAACCCCGAGAGCTTTCAGCTTGAACTCCAGAATCGTTTCGAGTGCCTAGGAAGCTCAGTGGACGAATGCAACGATGGATTCGTGGAAACTGTCCATACGACAGGGTCTAAGTTCTTCAAGACGCGTCGTACACAGAAGAACAAAAAACTCTCTGATCAGACTCTCAAGCTCATGAAGGAACGGCGTGAGATGATCCTGCAGTCTTCAGAAGACGCGTGGAAATACCGGCAGCTCAATAGACAGATCTCTAAATCCTTGAAGAGCGACCTCCGCCGCTTTAATACCGAGCGTATTAAAGACGCCATTGAGCGGAATAAAGGCTCAAAGGTATTTGCAAGAGATCTGGCTATTGGGCAGAGCCAGCTCACGAAACTGAAGACCGACGATGGCAGAATCGTATCCGCCAAACCGGAGCTACTGAGGGAGATCGAGAGTTTTTATGGGCAGTTGTACACGTCAACCAGGAAACCCGTTGTAAATCTAGCGAATGACCCAAGAGCTAGACTGACCCGACACTACACCGAAGACATCCCAGACATCAGCCTGTACGAGATTAGGATGGCTCTGAAACAGCTTAAATTGTTTTCAAGAGTCATCACGAATCGTCTCGCGCGCAGGTTTGACGATTTTCAGCCTCCCGAACAAGCCGGATTCCGTAAAGGCTTTAGCACCATAGACCACATACATACGCTGCGACAGGTTATACAGAAGACCGAAGAGTACAACCTGCCTCTCTGTTTAGCGTTTGTGGACTATGAGAAAGCCTTCGATTCGATCGAGACTTGGGCTGTACTGCAGTCTCTCCAACGGTGCCAAATTGATTATCGGTACATCGAGGTGCTGAAGTGTTTGTACAAAAACGCCACCATGTCAGTCCGACTTCAGGACCAGACCTCGGAACCTATCCTTCTGCAGCGAGGTGTGAGACAGGGAGACGTCATATCTCCGAAACTGTTCACCGCTGCACTGGAAGATATCTTCAAGGTTCTGGACTGGAGAGGGCTAGGCATCAACATCAATGGCGAGTACATCTCTCACCTTCGATTTGCCGACGATATAGTGGTCATGGCTGAGACCATGGAGGACCTCAGTACAATGCTCGATGACCTCAGTAGAGCTTCCGAAAGAGTGGGTCTTAAAATGAACATGGACAAAACCAAGGTCATGTTGAATGCCCATGTAACACCCACTCCTATCAAGATCGGAGACTCTACTATCGAAGTTGTAGACGATTATGTCTACTTGGGACAAACGGTCCAGTTGGGTAGGTCTAACTTCGAGAAAGAGGTCAATCGTCGAATCCGACTCGGCTGGGCAGCGTTCGGGAAGCTGCGTGGAATCTTCTCGTCCAAGTTACCGCAGTGTCTCAAGACAAAGGTTTATGACCAGTGTGTGTTGCCAGTGATTACATACGGGACCGAAACGTGGCCGCTCACAATGGGCCTCATCAGAAGGCTCAAAGTCACCCAGAGGGCAATGGAGAGAGCTATGCTCGGAATTTCCTTGCGTGATCAAATCAGAAATGAGGACATTCGCAAGAGAACCAAGGTTACCGACGTAGCCCGAAGAATTGCCAGACTTAAGTGGCAGTGGGCAGGGCACATTGCTCGCAGAACAGATGGCCGATGGGGCCGAAAAGTTCTGGAATGGCGACCGCGAACCGGGAGACGATGCGTTGGAAGGCCTCCCACTAGGTGGACCGATGACCTGGTGAAGGTTTCGGGGATCCGCTGGATGCGAGTCGCACGGGACCGATCAATGTGGCGACACTTGGGGGAGGCCTATGTCCAGCAGTGGACGTCTTTCGGCTGAAATGATGATACTAATATTATAAAGCTGAAGAGTTTGTTTGTTTGCTTGAACGCGCTAATCCCACTTATCGAGGAAGGCTATAGGCTATATCATTACGCTACGAAAAAAACGAGCGGACCAGCAATGAAAAATGTTACAAAATCGAGGAAAATGTGACGCATACGAAGTTGCGCGGGACAGCTAGTCAATAACATAAAAGTTACGTTACCCGACTGCGCCAGAAGGAGGTTTATTATTGACTAACACAAATTATGCCATCTAATCTGACTGAGTCATAATATGAATGTTATAGAGCCTGAAATACCGCCAGAGCCTAAATACCGTCAGAGACTAATAGCCAGACGAAATTACTGTTCAGATTACCACATTTATCGTTTAATGTCTATCTTACTTGTTGAATCAGTTCCATATTAAACTATAAAAAAACATGCCTGCATTGTTTGCAAACATATTTTATCGCCACGCATTGCATTGTATGAATGTAGTTTTATACTATTTGTTGTGAGTCATTGTTTGTACACACTTTACGCTTTTACCCCGTGGAGTGAGCCATACTTTCGATTGTGGTTTAGCTAGTGTTTGCTTTTCTTATCATGAGTAAAAAAGCACTCAGTAATCCGCGGTTTACTGCGGTTTACATTGGAATTAAAAGGTGGAAGGATTTAACAAAAAGTCAACAAAAAATATAATAATTGCTATGACGACTTTCTTCTAAGAATTGTCACCGCCCCCACCGCGACTGATAGGATGTCATAGTGGTCTATTAAAATTGCCTTCTTCTAAGTTTTTTTTTTGAAAACAGGAAACTACCATTAAATAATAAGTTCCTGTTTGTTTCCTCCAGTCCATCCCGAGGATAGAATAGAATAAAACTTTATTGTACACCAAAAATTAAACATAACGGGCTTACAAAAAAAAACATTTTTTTGGTTACAACAGGAGTATGTTTGTTAGAAATCGGCTTGTGCGAGAATACCGCTCATTGCACACTAATTGAAATATTTACGTTTGTCCTTTTCGTTTTAAATACCGTAAAAAAAAGGGTTTTTAATAAATAAATATTCGGTTTACCCAAATACTATTTTGTTATATTCACCAAATAAATCCTTCTTACAGCCAACCAACCAATGGATAATTGCCGGAGCCAGTATCCTCCGTATAATCGGCGTGCCCATGTTAATGCTGTGCAACGCGCAACCGCGCAAACATCTGCCGGTCCTGTTCGCATATGACTGGGAATACATCATCATCATGATATTCTTCGCGTTCACCAATGGTTATCTCACTAATATTGTGATGATTAACTCTACCAGGTAAGAAATTGCTTTCAAGATAATACTGTGCAAACATCTGCCTGTCCTGTTCACGTATGACTGGAAATACATCATCATCATGGTATTCTTCCGTTCACCAATGGTTATCTCACCAATATCTTGATGATTAATTCTACAAGGTAAGATCTATATCTTACCTAGTAGAATTAATCATCACGATCGATAACAGCTATCTACATCACATATAACTGTGCTAACATCGGCCAGTCGTTTTCGTATGACTGGGAATACATCATCACCATGATATTCCTCGATTGATTGATTTGATACCTATTCTTTTACCAATACCTATCTTACTTATATCGTGATGATTAACTCTACCAGGAATGTACGCATAATTATAATTTGTAACAGTCGGTGGTGTAAGTTGTGTATTTATCAAGAATACCGTCCAAATTCTCTTTTATCCTGCATCAAAACATTTTATTAACAATTCAAAATAATCGATTCTCTAATTTACACGTGGTAGATTAGATACTCAGCCACGTCATATAAACATATGACCCCAAATAAATGGGTTGTGCAGTGCATAGTCAGTGAATAGGTTATCAATACTTTCTATGATAAACACTGTAAATGTTGGTACCTACCTACCTACCTACATTTACATACAGTGTTTATCTTATGCTTAGTTTCTGTTAAATTAGTGCCTGCCTATGTTAAATATAGATGATGAATATTTATGTGTTTTCATTACTGCTCTCAAAACGATGAAAATAAAACATCGTGAGGAAATCAGCAAGTGTTAAAACAAAAAAAAAAACAAATTAAGACATGAGACATCCTGAAATCCGCACTGGGCTCGCGTAATAGACTACTCCTCCCTCTCATTGATAGACCTGCGTCCCAATAGTGGGAACATTGAAAGTGAAACTGACTGTGATCAAGTATTTTCCTGTGCTGTTTAAAGAGAATAAGAAAAGAAAACTATCTATCGTGAAAACAAAATGAACAAGACAAAATTAAGAAATATAAATTACTGAACAAAATCACAGGAAAAACAATAATACACATAATTACTGCGTTTAAGATTACCAAGTTTATTATCCTCCATTCAAACAGCGGTAGGAAAACCTAAAGAAAATCCTAGCTAGAAATCAAAAGAAAAGTAATGAGGAAATAACGTATAAACTGCGTTGCTGTTTGCTTAACTGAATTTTACTACTTACTGTACCATAAACATTTTTACCACGTACGCATGACGACAAATCAAGTTACGCAAAACCAAATTAACCTGATATTTAATTGTACGAGAAGCTCATACAAAGCGATGTCAGGTTATACTGGATATGTATTGCTTGATGCATCGCCGTGTGTACTACATACTATGAATGGAAGCATAACTGCTACAAAGAACTTTGGTAGCTAGAACGATATTGATAGAGGGCGCTGCTGGTGTACATTTGTAAAATGTATTGCAGAAACAAGTTAGTGTCGTTAGTTCCGATTTTGGCCGCGTCCCAAGAGATCTTTGTATAACTAAACGTACAAAGACGATATGATATTTTGACTGTGACAGGCTACTGCCGACACTTCAACCAACTTATTTGTGCACGCGGGAAAACACAGAATAATCAATAAATGTACCAAGTTTGACATATCGATGCAAATTTTCTTGACAAGCAACGCCACCTTAAGTGGCACACTTTAAGTGGTCATACTTTTTGTTGTGTTGTATTCTTCTCTTCGTAATTTATAACACAAAACTCACTTTTGGCAACAATTTTCATGTGTTAAACAAAGAAGTTATGAGAGTGCTAGTATTTTTTAATATTTATTCATCCGACTCTTATTCTTCCAGGGTGGTGGAATTGCACGAACGTGAGAAGGCATCCGGTCTGATCGCTACGATGCTAAGCGTGGGTCTTGTCGCCGGCGCAGCTGTGGGCATGCTACTCGTACATCTGCTATAAACCTCCGGCTACATATGTAGTAGACAAAAAGAAAGGAAGGTATGTGGTCACAGCAATAATGTTTGAGCTTATCCTAGATTTACATAGGAGTCAGACTTTGTTATAAGAGGATTTATACAATCGGTAATTTCTTCAGCAGATTATAGTATAGGCGTAAGCTGGATTACTGTGCGTTCGCCAAAGATAGATATAAAGATTTCAACTGAGAGATTAAACAGAGGGAAATAAGCCAGTACGAGCACACAGTTGCATTCTCCGAAACGCGTTTATAATAGTACTTTCCGTGAAAAATATTATTCCCTGCAAAATATTCCTGTTATTTTCCCTAAGAAATTGCCCTTAGTTGTTATTCTACAGTGGTCTAAAATAGTCACTTTAGCATAATCATAAAAGGATAATAATGTAAGTTACAATTCGTAAAATGATAAATCATAATTGGTGTGTGACCATTTTAAGAATTTTAACGAGATTCGTACTATTACCCTATAATGATTCTGCTATAGCGGCCATTTTAGACCCCCTATTATTATGATTGTTTTAGCAATAAATAATACACTAATTCTAGTATTTCTAGAAATGTGTAGTGCTCCTATTCCATATTAGATAACATTATTTCTTGGACTACATACCAAGCGATAGTATTAATAGGCCGCGGGCGGTACTCGCTTCTCAAAGACGTTAACTATTATATTATGTGAAACATTATATACCCACTCTCAAGCGACTTGTGTTACAAAATAATTATAAAAAAAAAAATATCAAAGGTGATGACTAATCGAAACTGATTTTTAAACACTAAACATGACACGAAAATGCATTATGCAAGTTTATTTTGTTTACCGATGGTATTTTACTTTAATGCAACAAGCCTTATTTGGTTTTCGTACAAATGTTTTTGTTTTTCTATTTACGCTCATATCAACCATTTTTTTTTTGTTGGTATTTCTTTATGATTGTCTATTGTAGAACTCAAACAGTTATATTATAATACTCTAAAAGATCAAAACATTCCTATCGTAATTAATGTAACTGCCCATAAAGCTTTTTAACTGATATTGACATTATTTAAGAAATTATGATATTTCATCATTTGGATTTGATGTTTTATAGACTGTGAGTTGCTTTTATGTGGATATAATTAAAATTATTAAGCGGCTAAGAAACCTTAAAAGGTAAAATATCTTAAGTAATTGTAATATCCAACTTAATATCATTTAAAAATCAAAATTATAAATTTAGAAGAAATGTACGCAGCGTAAATAAACATAGCTAAGTAGATGCTTTGAACAGTGTTCCTGCCACTGTCGCACAACTGGCAAACTGCAGCCTTATTGCAACCGAGTTAGAGTTCACTTTGATTTTGACAGCTAGGCAACATTGGAATAATGATTACCAACCGTATGAAAAAGAAAATAAACATCAAAATAAAGGTGCAAAATCAAAGATCAGAATATGTGTAAGTTAAAACATGTTTATGTCGCCGCAGTGTATAAGGAACAAAAATGGGTAAAGTGATATTCATAGACAAATAATTCCAATGAAAGACAGCTCCCATATTTAGACTCGGACTCCACCGAAGCTGAGTGGAGATTCAACCAAACAAAGCACAGACGAGAGACTGAATCTACTGTAGATTTACCCAATGCTATTGTTTGGTTTCCACACGTCTCCCCTCCGCTCCGCTCGGAGTCCGGGCTTTATTATTGGAATCGACACATTTTCTATGAAAAAGGTTAACAACAATGTTCGACATTGTACTTTACAAGGATAAGTTGGCTTGGCCTTGGCAACCGCCTTTTGTTTTTCTATACATTTCAAAAAAAGAATTTCGCAAATGTTTGTTGGAAATGTATTGGAGCGTTGTCAGCTCTGTGTCCTTTTGTTATTTCAGTTTAGCAAATGTGTTATAGATCTCAAATTCTTAAGTTTTAATTATGTGTTTAAGTAGTTCAAATAAACAGTTTAGTTTATATCGGTGTATAGCATTGTTATGTATAATCATTGTAATGTGTCCTGAAATTAATTATATTACATAACGGTCTTGTACCTGATTTTAATTTTAAGGATTTCCTTACAGGTGCTCAGTCCAAAAAGTTATGTATTCAGTTGAAAAAATCTGTGTTTTTTACATAATTTGTAATTTTTTATACTTTGTAAATAATATTTTTTATATTAACACTTTCGGTGCTAAGCAACCTTCCGATATGGGTCGAACAATAATTCTTGGTGTGCGCACAACCTGCCTATCGAGTCGTTGTTATAAGTAGCTATAGATGACTTGTGAATTCTGATTCAATACAACATACAATTAAAAATGAATTATTTGAACTTAGCAGCGTAAGTGCTAACTGGAGTTAATTTTATGGTCATTCTAGTGAATTCCTACCGAACCTACTGCAAATTGCAGCATCGGATTTTATGTAGGTACAAAATTAAGTTACCACTAAGATATTTTTTCACTGCATTTTTTTCATTACTTAGGTATGTTATTTATAAGTATGTGAGTGGATCTTAATGTGACGCTTTGATTTGTATATACCAGAGATCGGAATAGTTACAGAATATTTATTTAAACTTAAAATTATCTTGATGAAGTGACATGTTGGTGATATCTCCCTCTAAAATGATTTAATGCACTATTATTATTCAAAATACTTCCTTTTTCGATCTCTAATAGTAAGTGTAGGTTTAAATAGCGGGTGGAAGGGAAATCAACTCAAAAACGGCTGCCATGAATTTATCAGATGAATCTGGAAACCAAGGCGTCAATATTTTTAAAAGGTTCTGTATTAAAAAACAAACCGGCCAAGTGCGAGTCGTACTCGCGCACGAAGGGTTCCGTACCATTATTTATAAAAACGAGCAAACAAAATAACTTTTTTGTATGGGCTCCCATACAAAAATGTGATTTTTTTTGCTCGTAAATATTTGTTTTATTCTGTTTTTAGTATTTGTTGTTATAGCGGCAACAGAAATACATAATTTGTAGAAATTTCAACTGGCCAACTATCACGGTTCAAGAGATACAGCCTGGTGACAGACTGACGGACGGGCAGCGAAGTCTCAGTAATAGGGTGCCGTTTGACCCTTTGGGTACGGAACCCTAAAAACATCTGTTCCATACGTTTTGCCCGTATAAGTATTGCAGTTTTGTAGGTAAAAGCTGTAATTTTTTTAAATATCCATCGAAATTTTGTTGGGGGCTAGATTCATGTGCTGAGTTCACGAAAACCGTGTGAGCATGGATGTCCCTTCCATTCCTTGTATATCTGTAATATTGATGTCCATAATTTTGTATGTTAGGTAGTAGTAACAAGTGATAGTTATGTATTTATAAACTCGGTACTCCATTTTCATTTCGTTATATGATATGAAAACAGGGAATATAATATTTTTTATAGCATAATAAAAACAAGGTGTATAATATAGACAATTAATAAACGATTTTGTTGATAAATGTATCAGTCAATTTTGTGAACTACATTCTAAGTATACTATATCTTAAAATAAATAAAAAAAAGTACTAAACACAGTAAGTAGTTTTTGAGCTAGTAATAGGTAGACATACAAACGTTGTCGTTATCAGTAGCGCCATCTATAAAAACTGCACATAACTACACTATTGCAGTAAACATTGTACCTAACAGTGCACTATAACCAGATATAAAACCATTTTAGAAAGTTTATAAACATGTGATAATTTGTTGACGAATGAATGAATTTAAATTTTAAAATAAATTATTTATGTGACTCAATGCTTTTTTTTATTTAACACTACTCTGCATTATACAAGGTGCAGATGGACCTCAAGAAGCCGTCAACCAAGCATTCTGTACATCATCATCACCATTTCTGCCGAAAGACGTACACAGGCCTCCCCCAACGCCACATTGACATATGGGGGGTTTTGCCATAATCGCCACGCTTGGCAGGCGGGTTGGCGATCGCAGTACGGTTGTTACAAAAGCACAGAGAACGCTGCTGCCCATTCTCTGGCAATTCCCTTAGTCGCCTCTTCCGATACCCACGGGAAGATATGGGATGGTGCTATTCTTTACGTCCGGTTTTGATGATCCGGTGATGGTACTATTCTTTCAATTCTGTACATTTGGTATGAAAAATCGCGGTTAGCGGTAGCGCTCAATTTACAATTGGCTAGATGGCTATGACATGTAATTTGGTATATATATGATGGTTTTAGCCCACGAAAAATAAGTTAAGAAGTCTTGGTCTAAACGACGACTCATATAAAACGTACGAAACAGGAGATGTCTCTATCGTTTTCTATAGGGTGACTAGTATTTAGTGACCGATACTTAAACACGTGATTGTAGTCATGATAACTAACAACTTTCCCAAAGAAACATTTTTTTTATACTCATTCACAATAACACAACAGCCGTATGCAATTGGCGCGCGCGTGCGCTTTTGACCTATCAGCTGTTAGCCGTGTGATGGCTCGCAACCCGAATTTCATATGGCTGTTGTGTTATAGTGATAAAAGCGAATGAGTATAAAAAAAAATATGTTTCTTTGGGAAAGTTGTTTGCTATCATGAGTACAATCATGTGTTTAAGTATCGTTCACTAATCACCCTATATAAAAGTCGCTGAAGTAAAATCTTGGAGGTTTAATGGGGTTACTTGTAACTCTTCAGTAGAGCTCAAGTTTTACCCAGACTTAAAAATATTAAAGTTTATCATCATCACCTGCGTTTCTCGTGTCAGCAGTTACTACACGTTTATATACACTTTTTCTTTTTTAGGGTTTGTAGTCAGAAGCTAAAGCTTACCAAGGGGTATCGTATTACCCAGTTACTGGGTTGTGGAGGTCAGATAGGCAGTCGCTTCATGTAAAATACTGGTACTAAGCTGCATCCGGTTAGACTGGAAGCCGACCCCAAGATAGTTTGGGAAAAGGCTAGGCAGATGATGATGAAGGTTTGTAGGTCTTTGTCCCATTCATCAATATACTAATATTGATATGAAAGATAAGATTGCCTCGTTGGTCAAGTGGTTGCAGGCTCGACTGCTCAGCAAGAGGTTTCGGGTTCGATCCCCGGATTGGTAGGTATTACAGTATTATTAGGTTTTTCCATCAGGAATTTCTCAGTAGCAGCCACGGAGTCAGGATCTATGCCCGATTGATGGCAATAGGCTCGCCCCCTATTACATGGGACTTTAACATAACAGGCGAAATGTGGGTGTATTATTAGGTACTCTTCTGCCTAATCTTTCTAGGATAAAAGGCGTGATTTTATGTATGTTATAAAAATAAGAAAACAACTATAGATCAGTCAGTCCGTTTAATAAATAATGTCATGTAAAAAAACAATCACAATTTCAGACATTTTAAATGAGAATGATTGTAATTATAATATTTGTAATATAAACTATAATTACACCTTATACAAAGCGATTACTCATTATAATGTATTAAATATGTGAATAATTCCAGGCACCATTTGATATAGTTTTAAACTTTAACTTTTTGAGTAACTATACAATATTGAAAGGAATTAAAAAGATTAACTTCATAAGAACAATGTAGCGAGCCATCATCATCTGAGTGACTTATTTAGACCACCTCTTTGAATATAATTAGCAGTTTTAAAACGACTGTACTCTAATTCAAAGGAGAGTAAGCAGGTTACGCAGCCCATACAAAAACGCCCATTCTCCTTTCAATTACACTTCAGACTTAGATTGTCTATGACAAAGTAAAGGTGTGTCTAAAAATAAAAAAAGGGTGTGTCCAAACCGCGGTAGACCGACCTCGGCTGTCAAATCAATATAACATTATGTCATCTCCTAGTGATCGGATATTCGCATGCATATTTACCTAAAGTACGTTTTTTCCTGGCAAAAGGTACAAAAGTATGGAAGCGGCTATTTAAATGCCAATTTTTGTCGCGGGGTTTGCGAAATTTCATAATTCTTTAGTAAATATAAAATGTAGTACTAAAAATATCGTATCCAAATATTTTAAATTTACATGAAAAAAATAACAAGGAAAAAATACAACAACTATTTGAATTCGTATTTTTGTGCTGAAATGTCGAATGCTAAAACAAAATGGTAAATACCTATCACTGGGCATAATTCATTTGGAGCTAAACAAAAAAGTAACTAGACTAGTTTTTTTTTTAAATAAACTCCTTTTCCCATACTGTACTACTGTACTGTGTAAACTTTAGGTAAATATGCATCCGAATATCCGATCTCTAGCTCATCTCATACATTTTATGTCACAAAATATGCCAGATCTCGTCAATCGACAAGCCTGGTTACACGCTAAAGCGGATGATGATTACTAACATCACTTTATTTAGCTGCATGTTTTCATACGTATATTAAATATAAAAAACTTAGATGCACGGTTCCTTGGAAAAATCACATCAGAAAGTGTCTTCGTTAAGTCAAACTAAAAAATAAAACCAAACAATAATTACAAGTTCTGATTGATTAAATACAAATACGAACTTACACCGACCACATACGTTGCTCGCATTTAAAAAAAAAAAGCGCCCAAGTGCGAGTCGGACTCGCGCACGAAGGGTTCCGTACCATAACTTACAAAAACGAAAAAAAAAACACTTTTTTGTATCCTTTATTAAATATTTATTTTTTCTGTTTTTATTATTTGTCGTTATAGCGTCAACAGAAATACATAATCTGTAGAAATTTCAACTGTCTAACTATCACGGTTCATGAGATACAGCCTGGTGACAGACGGACGGACAGTCTCAGTAATAGGGTCCCGTTTGACCCTTTGGGTACGGAACCCTAAAAAGGTTTATGTGGTACGTGTAAGTTCGAATTTGCAAGAAACGAAAAAAGTGCGCACAATTACGAAAAGTGCGCACTTTCTCTGCAAACGTTTTTGAGACGCTAAGTGTGTATCTTGGGTTTTTTTATATCAATGCAAAATTTTCATAAGAATTGTAAATTATTGGATAGTCACTCAAATCCTTCCCTCCCCGTCATTTCATAACAACATGAGCACAATATACATAAATATATTATTCTGGACAACTCAAGAAATTGCCATTTACAGAGTCACTTATAGGGTTGTGCAAATACAATATTAATTAAATAGATTGTGTTATAATTAGGACTTGTTTCATCAATGAGCAATGAAAACCCATAATCAACCTATCTTGATAGTATTTTGTGAAATAACTATAGATATTTCTTTAATCATTGTTTTGTGCAAATCGTCAAAGTCTTCTTTCTTTTTCGTGTCCCTAACTTTGTATCAAACTTATTTTGCCGCCCAAGGGCCTCTGCGGTTTCATCTATCTGGCAGAAACATGATGCTCCGAAATTCATTTGGCATAACACACTTGGCATAATCTTCATTAAACATTTTTTTTTAAGGCATACAAATTATTCAATATAATTATTGTTTGGCCGAATGTTTATATGTCCGAATTTACTATTGAAAAAAGATATCAGAATTTTATTTGGCATAACCTTTGGCAATGTTCAAATTTCGCATAATTTTGTTTAGCGTAACTTTTTTTAGAGAGACGACTTTTTAACACAATTTCACTTGGCATACTATGAAGATGGCAGGAAAGTTAGTGACAGAAACGAAGCTTATCGTCGCAGATGGTTTTACGCTCACCACCGCAGCTTCGCTAAGGAGCTACCAAATCACAGACATTTAATAACAGACAAATATGTTATTAAAAAAATGAGAAGTACGAAAAAATTATAAACTTTGAAATGCTTTATCTCGGAAGCTGTTTAGTCTACAGAGATACTTTAGTCTCATATTGTAACAAATTTAGTCTACTTTAACGTCCTGAGAAGGTACTATAAAAAACCAGAACTACCGGATTTGACGCAAGCACAGATGTATAAAGTTACTGAACGCAAACGAAACTTGAACAAATATCTTTATACAGTACTCTCACAGACTTTTAATTATATAATTTACCTTTGACAGCAGATACATACCTACATGAAATAAAGATCCCTTTAATTTGATATCAGTGGCACCAAGCAAACAGCAACCTTAAGAGTATGGCAGTAAAGTTCATTGTAGTTTTCACAGGCAAAATCAGAGGTAATAAAATAACCGTAGAAGATATGTACATAGGTGCCATATTAACAGCAGTTGCTAAGTTGCTAAAAGAAGCCCTAAATCTAATTAAATAGATTCTGTTTTTCCTTAGTTTTCACTAGTTTTAATAACTACCTACGCAGCGCGACAGTACGTTGGCAGGCAGAAATTGGAACGATATGTAGATATTTGTAACATTTCTATGAAAACTGTTACAAAGATCTTATGGTGTTTGCATGCCATTATTATTAGGCGCTATTGGTAAACATTTGTATTGTTTCGTGCAATTGTAATTAAAAAAAATATTGCAGCGTTAGTTCTAGTTTTAGCCACGCGCCAAAAGATCTTTGTACATCTTTCGTTGTTTTCGTTGTCTTTCTTTAGTTGTTTCAATTTACGAGCGCGCTGCAATGACAATTTAAAGCTTATTCCAATGAACGTAGAAGCCACACCGACGCGGGTAATTTGCAACAACTATACAAATAAACGTTTGATTGTCGTAAAAACAATTTGATTTCTTAGTATATAAATATAATATCATTTTCTATGTAGAGATTTTATGTTGCAAATGATTTAAAACTAATATGTAACATGAATGGTGCGAACTGACTAGTCAATTTTAAAATGATGAATAAATTTTAATGTGATGATTTATACTACGCAGTGTTTTTCAACTAAAGTTTAGGGCAGAATTGCTGGGCTTTAAGAAAGTCAAAGTAAAATCACCATACAAAAACGGGCTTGGAACATAAGATATTCTCGCGTTTACACTTATTTACAAGCTGCGATACTTCTGTCGAACACAATGTAGAATACATATTTTTATACTTCGATGTGAACTTGTGGTCCACAAAACAATTACGTATCTATATACAATGCAAAGTGATTACTTGAGTAAAAGTCATAACCAGAGGTCGGAATTAGGTAGAGTTATTAAGTACTTGCATCGAAATGTCGATATTAATATGGATCTTCCCTTGCGTGTGCGAATTTTGCAACTTCGGACAGCTAATGTCAGATGGTTTAAATTGTGTAAAAGTAAATAACTTTTTTATTTAATAAATCACGGGTTTTTTTGCACTTTAAAATTAATCTCGGGATTTGAGGCATATCCACTTTATTCTTTCGCTGTATGAAATCAGTGTAGGTACATAAATAAATCTACCTAATTCTGACCTCTGGTAATAACTTAAGATACAATTTTTATTCTGTATCTAAGTTAGAACTGTCAAGTTTGAATTCTTTGACGCTTGACTTTCTTTGACGGTTCTTACTTCATTCAAATTCTTGTCTCATGCAATAAAATGGGCATAAGTAATAACTTCAACTTGACTATAGATACCAGAGTTTCACTTTAAAAAACCCACCAGCACTGTCTAGTAAATAAAAATTAGAATCAACCCAACCCGTAAATTCTTTTTAAAAAAAATATTCCTAGATTCCAGGTAGCCTTTTCGAAATTCAAAAATAAAAAGTACAAATCCGTATTCACGACTATCACAAGGACTAAGTTTGCACAACCCCGCCTAACCCTACATTAAGTAGGCTCTATAGTTATCAAGTGTTGTTTGGTAGTCACCTATTTCTTTGCGTTACCACTTCAGCTCCTTGTCGAACGAATCGAAACATTCCGTTGGATATCGCCACCACAGGCGAGAATAGACGGAGAGGGTATTCGCTGGGAAAGAGAAAGACAGTCGTAAGATATTAATATAAGCAATGGAAAACAGTACATACGCAGCTGTTGCGATTGATCTTCGTCAATACAGTTCATAATATCTAACTTGATTAAAATTATAGCTGCCAAAATAAAGGAACTAGTAGCTTTGGTCGTATCGTTTTTTTCTTTTTAGTCGAAAATAAAACCGCTCGTTTCAAAGCATTTATCGAAAATATTAATGAAAAGGAGAATGGACGCCTTTGTATGTGCTCGGTCCCCACAGCTGCATCAAGTTGTGGTACATGCCATTTGAAAGATTTGTCATTGAAGCGTGCGGGGGCGCATTTGTCGGACTCTGTTGCGTCGTGTAGTGCATGGGAACGACGCTCAGGCCGTTACAGTTCAGACAGAGTTGTATAAGTTGCTCGATGTCTCGGAACTAATGAACATATCATCCAGGCAAACCAAAACAAAGTCGACCATACTTCTTTTCCGGCAAACATCTGACTGTTGGTGCCATACAGTAAAATTGTCCTTTCAAACGGCATATACCACAAAATGAAACAGCTCTGAGGACAAAACGCCCATTCTCCTTTTGCTGGTCCTGGTACATATATTATTTCAACAAATCTTGACAAAAGATGAGTATGGGTAAAAGAGATAGCAAAATTTGAAGCTTACCTTCCTATAACGGGAGTAGCTTCGTTACCACTCAATATAAATACGGGGAAGAATATGGAGAAGACACAACCACTGAAACCAAAAGAAAACATTACATTACAAAAGAGAATGGGCGCCTTTGTATGGGCTCCATCCCCAGAGTAGTATCAAGTTGTAGCATGTGCCACTCGTACCATACAAGCCATTAGCGTGCGGAAAGCGTTGCTACAAAAGCTCAAAGTCTCGGAAGTAATAATCATATAATCGAGGTAAACCAAAACAAAATCAATCATAGATTTTGCCCTGCAGAGATTTGGCTGTTGATGTCATACAATAAAATAAAGCCATGGCAAATTGATACAGCTCCGGGGACTAAACGCCCTTGCACCTTTATTTTAATTTAAATATTATTCATCATCATCATTTCAGCCGAAAGACGTCCACTGCTGGACATCGGCCTCCCCCAAGTTTCGCCACATTGACATAACATGGGGGGTTTTTGCCATAATCGCCACGCTTGGCAGGCGGGTTGGCGATCGCAGTACCGTTGTTACAAAAGCACAGAGAACGCTGCTGCCCATTCTCTGGAAAGTCCCTTAGTCGCCTCTTACGACACCCACGGAAAGACATGGGATGGTGCTATTCTTTACGTCCGACACCATACAGAGAAATAAATATTATTGAAAGTACCTAATTAATAAAACTGCCTGCCACGTTAGTCTAGTGGACGCATTGAAACCATAGACGGGTAGTGTAATTGTCTTATTGGGGTTTATTCATTACTAGCAGCCCGCCCCGGCTTCGCACGGGTATTTAACAATACACAAACATAAAAAACCCTTCTATTTGCGTCAGGTAAATAAAAAAAATCTCTGTGGTGTGAAATTCTGTATGGTGTCGGGTTCTGTATGGTGTCGGACGTAAAGAATAGCACCATCCCATATCTTCCCGTGGGTGTCGTAAGAGGCGACTAAGGGACTTGCCAGAGAATGGGCAGCAGCGTTCTGTGGGCTTTTGTAACAACTGTACTGCGATCGCCAACCCGCCTGCCAAGCGTGGTGATTATGTCAAAATCTCCCTTACGTCAATGGCGACACTTGGGGGAGGTCTACGTCCTGCAGTGGACGTATTTTGGCTGAAATGATGAATGATGATGAACTAAAAAAAAATTATAAACAAAGTTTGAATATTCCCCTCCCGTACGGCCCGTACCCCAGTGACGCCTACATCGTATAAGGTGATGCCTAGCCAGCTGAGCAGGGTGAGCGGCGATCACGCAACTTTTTTCTCATACTGACATTTTTAAACTCCTGATATCTTTCGAATGGAATGTCCGAATTGAATAATTCAAAAAGTTATATAAAGGTATTGAAGCAGTCTTGAATATGAAGTAATTTATTTTGATAAGGATTAATACCAAGATACAAATACTGAGTCTTTTCTAACGGCGGCATTAAAATATTTTTTTTTTTAAATAAATAAACCCTTATTGTGGCATAAATATAATAGTTAGACATATACTGTCGCGACATTTTTTGTAAATAATGATGTGTTCTGCAAAGTCGTAATACATTATTTTATTCTATCATCAATAGTTTTCGCAGCGCACGCGATGTAAAGAATATTTTTGGTAATTTTTATACACCTTGGGTTACATAATTGCAGTTTTAGTAAGGATCCCTAATTTTTTTGAAAATATAATATAGCCTATGTCACCCGCGGATAGTGTAGCTTCCCGACAGTGAAAGAATTAAGAAATTAAATTATAAATTATTATAAATTAAGAAAGAATTTTTCAAATCGGTTCAGTAGTTTCGGAGCCTATTTAATGCAAACAAACAAACAATCAAATCTTTCCTCTTTATAATATTAGTTTAGAAGTTTAGATTATAATATTAGTTTAGACTAGCTGTACCTTACCCTACCCTACCTTTTAAACCTTCCTTGGGCTTCTACGAATATTTCAAAACCAAAATTATCCAAATCGGTCCAGCCGTTCTCGAGTTTTAGTGAGACTAACAAACGTCATTTCATTTTTATAAGGGTTCCGTACCTAAAGGGTCAAACGGGACCCTATTACTGAGACTTCGCTGTCCGTCCGTCCGTCCGTCCGTCTGTCCGTCTGTCACCAGGCTGTATCTCATGAACCGTGATGGTTAGCCAGTTGAAATTTTCACAGATTATGTATTTCTGTTAATGCTATAACAACAAATACTAAAAACAGAATAAAATAAATATTTAAGTGCGCGAGTTCGACTCGCACTTGGCCGGTTTTTTTGTATATTTGAGATGAGATTCTCAGCAATAGTAGTCCGAAGAATGTATTGTTGCCAAAATTAAGGCAATAGGCTTACCCTTGTTACATGGGACATAAAACATAATTGGTGAAATGTGGATCTAGGTATTATCTGCCGTACCCTTCAGGAAACACAAGCAGGATGTTATGTAATTTAATCAATGAAGCAGCTTATCGCAGTCTTAGTACCTACTTATACTAGATAAGGAACCTTGTTAGGAGATTATGTTTAGACTATCTAGGTGAGAAGATACTTTGATTACGTACTCAAAGGGTTACAAGCTTGATGATTAGGGTAACGGGTACCTATTAAATAACCTTTCAACATAGCTGTCATTGGTAACCCACTTAATTTAGTATTACTGGCTTATGCTGTACTAAATGTACAAAGTAATAAATATTTTTTTCTAGATAGGTTGCAAAGATAGGTTAGTACACTTTACACCTTCCTTGGATGAAACGGATATCCGGTATCCGGCCTATCTGGCCGAATACCGGATAACTAGCGTCTATCCGGCCGAATACCGGATTTATATTTAAAAAAAGGTAATTAATTGCATTATGGACACTCCGGACCGACGAGAAGATAACGGAACTCGAGGAGGAATTGAGCAGGTTGCGATGGAGTATTGTAGGATTATCTGAAGTCCGAAGAGAGGGAGAGGACACGATGATCCTGAAATCCGGCAACCTACTCTATTTCCGAGAGGGTGACCGGCAGTCCCAGGGTGGTGTTGGGTTTATCGTCCACAAATCCCTTGTGAATAACGTGGTGAAGATCGAGAGTGTGTCGACCAGGGTGGCGTACCTGATACTCAGAATATCCTCAAGATATTCGCTGAAGGTCATACAGGTCTACGCCCCGACCTCGGCACACCCCGACGACGAAGTGGAAACCATGTATGAGGATATCTCCAAAGCCATGCATGGTTCCAAAACTCACTTTACCGTTGTCATGGGGGACTTCAACGCGAAACTGGGCAAGCGAGACGGAGATGAGCTGCAGGTGGGGCAATTTGGGTTTGGATGTCGGAACCACCGGGGACACCAACTGGCTAGTTTTATGGAGAAGGAGGGCCTCTATATGATGAACTCCTTCTTCAGAAAGCGTGAGCACAGGAAGTGGACCTGGCAGAGCCCCGATGGTGCAACTAAAAATGAGATTGACTTCATCATGTCAACCAAGAAGCAAATGTTCAATGATGTCTCTGTGATCAATTCGGTGAAAACTGGGAGCGATCACCGCATGGTAAGAGGCACATTGAACATCAATATTAAGCTAGAAAGGTCTCGACTGATGAAGTCTACGCTCCGACCAGCACAGATCCAGATCCAAAACCCCGAGAGCTTTCAGCTTGAACTCCAGAATCGTTTCGAGTGCCTAGGAAGCTCAGTGGACGAAAGCAACGATGGATTCGTGGAAACTGTCCATACGACAGGGTCTAAGTTCTTCAAGACGCGTCGTACACAGAAGAACAAAAAACTCTCTGATCATACTCTCAAGCTCATGAAGGAACGGCGTGAGATGATCCTGCAGTCTTCAGAAGACGCGTGGAAATACCGGCAGCTCAATAGACAGATCTCTAAATCCTTGAAGAGCGACCTCCGCCGCTTTAATACCGAGCGTATTAAAGACGCCATTGAGCGGAATAAAGGCTCAAAAGTATTTGCAAGAGATCTGGCTATTGGGCAGAGCCAGCTCACGAAACTGAAGACCGACGATGGCAGAATCGTATCCGCCAAACCGGAGCTACTGAGGGAGATCGAGAGTTTTTATGGGCAGTTGTACACGTCAACCAGGAAACCCGTTGTAAATCTAGCGAATGACCCAAGAGCTAGACTGACCCGACACTACACCGAAGACATCCCGGACATCAGCCTGTACGAGATTAGGATGGCTCTGAAACAACTTAAAAACAACAAGGCACCGGGTGATGATGGAATTACGGCCGAACTTCTGAAGGCGGGTGGAAAACCGGTACTTAAGGCCCTTCAGAAGCTGTTTGGTTCCGTCATACTCGAGGGCAAAACGCCTCAGGCATGGTGCAGGGGTGTGGTGGTACTCTTCTTCAAAAAGGGCGACAATGCCCGGTTGAAGAACTATAGGCCCATCTCACTTCTAAGCCATGTCTACAAGTTGTTTTCAAGAGTCATCACGAATCGTCTCGCGCGCAGGTTTGACGATTTTCAGCCTCCCGAACAAGCCGGATTCCGTAAAGGCTTTAGTACCATAGACCACATACATACGCTGCGACAGGTTATACAGAAGACCGAAGAGTACAACCTGCCTCTCTGTTTAGCGTTTGTGGACTATGAGAAAGCCTTCGATTCGATCGAGACTTGGGCTGTACTGCAGTCTCTCCAACGGTGCCAAATTGATTATCGGTACATCGAGGTGCTGAAGTGTTTGTACAAAAACGCCACCATGTCAGTCCGACTTCAGGACCAGACCTCGGAACCTATCCTTCTGCAGCGAGGTGTGAGACAGGGAGACGTCATATCTCCGAAACTGTTCACCGCTGCAATCTTCAAGGTTCTGGACTGGAGAGGGCTAGGCATCAACATCAATGGCGAGTACATCTCTCACCTTCGATTTGCCGACGATATAGTGGTCATGGCTGAGACCATGGAGGACCTCAGTACAATGCTCGATGACCTCAGTAGAGCTTCCGAAAGAGTGGGTCTTAAAATGAACATGGACAAAACCAAGGTCATGTTGAATGCCCATGTAACACCCACTCCTATCAAGATCGGAGACTCTACTATCGAAGTTGTAGACGATTATGTCTACCTGGGACAAACGGTCCAGTTGGGTAGGTCTAACTTCGAGAAAGAGGTCAATCGTCGAATCCGACTCGGCTGGGCAGCGTTCGGGAAGCTGCGTGGTATCTTCTCGTCCAACTTACCGCAGTGTCTCAAGACAAAGGTTTATGACCAGTGTGTGTTGCCAGTGATTACATACGGGACCGAAACGTGGCCGCTCACAATGGGCCTCATCAGAAGGCTCAAAGTCACCCAGAGGGCAATGGAGAGAGCTATGCTCGGAGTTTCCTTGCGTGATCAAATCAGAAATGAGGACATCCGCAAGAGAACCAAGGTTACCGACGTAGCCCGAAGAATTGCCAGACTTAAGTGGCAGTGGGCAGGGCACATTGCTCGCAGAACAGATGGCCGATGGGGCCGAAAAGTTCTGGAATGGCGACCGCGAACCGGGAGACGATGCGTTGGAAGGCCTCCCACTAGGTGGACCGATGACCTGGTGAAGGTTTCGGGGATCCGCTGGATGCGAGTCGCACGGGACCGATCAATGTGGCGACACTTGGGGGAGGCCTATGTCCAGCAGTGGACGTCTTTCGGCTGAAATGATGATTGCATTATTTACTTTGTACCACTATTTTATGTAGCAACACTAATATAGAGTGGTGGTGAATCTGTGGTGGACGGTTCTATATAAGGCTATGGTCGATGACTAGCTTGGAACGTAAAAGTAAGTTTTTTTTTTTATTTAATTAAACTTAGACATAAGTTACAAGATATTTTAACAAGCTAATTTAGGTCAGTATAAGTGGAGTAGTCATCTGTAGTCGAACTAGGCAGAGCCTGTATTTCGACTATCAGCGCCATAACCCTCGAATTTTTTAAACAGATATAATTGTCAGTATCATTTCATTTGTATCTTGTACAATATAATTTTAACAATAAATAAAATATTTCCTCTACTTATGGATTGTAAAAAGAAAGAAGATACAAAAAAAAGAATAGTAAAAATTTAAAAAAGGTATACAAAAACAAAAGGAGTTTGTGTAGTGTTAGCATGCAGGCCTCTTATTTGTGTGAGATGGGGATGTACGTGTCCGATGTGTAAGAGGATGTGTGTGGTGTCTCGTGTTCTGCTGTGTGTTGTGGTGTAGGTGAGCGTGCGCTTGATTAGAATTATTGTACCTATTTTATAATACTAATAAATAGTAATTAGATCATGAGAAGTGTTTCATTAAGAATAACACATCTTACATGGCACTTAAGAAATAAAATCAGTAATCAGAAGATAATTCTACAACTTAGAAAATGAATTAGTAGTCATACTGCACTAAGAGCAACTTATGGTGAATGAAGACTTATTTCTCAGAATTAAGAGGTGGCAAGCGGTTCCGCTTATCTTCGTATACAAGGTGTTGTTTTGCATCCTCGTCAAATTCAGGAGGTGGTCAAATACATAAAATATAATCAATGTAAATTACAATACCTAGTTAATTATTAATAAACAATGATTTTTTTCATTTTGTTTAAGTTTGTCAGTAAGTATATCAGAATAACCCCCTTAACGTGGTTTAGAGATTAAGAAATCGAATCGATTATCGAATAAACGTTTGATATTGTTTGTATGTGTTAAAGCGCGGTTATAGGGCGAGGATCAGATGGGCCGCGTTAATAACAAGCGCGGTTCACACTTACCAATTTTCGTAAATAATTTAAAAAAAAATTACCTACCCAGTTTATTATTCATTCGGGTCGAGAATCATTAGCATAGTTACCTCGTTATTTTGACGAGGATAAAAAACAACACCTTGTTTAAGGCCAGATTCAGAAAAAAAGGTCTCTCGCTGTTGATACTGCTGCAACTTCATTTATCAACAAAAATACCCGAATCGCACCGAGTCCAACCGATCGTTCGCGCGCCGCCTACGCAAGCGTGCATCGTGCGATGCACCAAACGGCAATGTTCTGTCGGATATTCGACGGCCGAATATCCGGCTATCCGGCTACAAGGTTGGCCGAATATCCGGTATCCGGCTAAACTGCTATCCGTTTCATCTCTACTAAATACATGCCTACATACCTATGGCTGTTTAACCGTTATTAGGAACTTCCACAAATGTGATAATCCTAACTGCTAACGAATATTATAAATGCGAAAGTAGTAGGAGACACGATTCACTCGCGTTAATTTAGAATTTACCGCGGGCAAAAGCTTATTACCTAATTAATAAATTAGTGTGATATTAACGTTGTCACTTAATAATAATCATTGTTTGATTGACCCTTATTCACATTTTCTTATCAAAAGTGAGCACGGCGTCAGAGGTACTTACCTACACTTATAATATGTAGATACGTATTCGATTTCTTGTAAGTAAGAATGCATCACAAAATCATCCAAAATATTTCATACTTAAATTAAACAAAATAAATTCGTATCTGCCTTCTTGTAGACTTCAATGTATAAGAATCAGCTCTGTTATAATTTTATATAAGTTTAAATGCAGCTGTAGAAATATTTGAAAGAATGTATGAAACAGCTGAAAAAGTAACAATCATTTCTTACAATAATGAATATCAACTATATTTAATCGTTGTTTCAACGGATTAATTAATGTGGAAGTAGGTACTCACTTTTATCTCAATGTCTAAAGTCGAAGTTACATATACGTGGTAAAGTAGGTAGGTAAAACGTACCAAACCTATTATGTAGGTATTGCTACGATAAGAATATTTTACTTTACTACTTTTCTACTATATTAAAAAAAATATTTCGCCTTTGAGTTACTCTTAGTAGCAGTTTATTAGGTACTGTATAGCATCTAGTAGACTCATGATGAGAGATGTATGCCCAGTCTATATTAACAGATTTTAAACATAGCTGACGTAACATTGGTATTCAGGATGGCAGAGACATCGAAGCACAAACTAATAGATGGTTATATTGGAAAAAACCGGCCAAGTGCGAGTCGGACTCGCACACGAAGGGTTCCGTACCATTATTTATAAAAACGAACAAAAAAATCACTTTTTTGTATGGGAGCCCCCCTTAAATATATTTTTTTTCTGTTTTTAGTATTTGTTGTTATAGCATCAACAAAAATACATAATCTGCAGAAATTTCAACTGGCTACCTATCACGGTTCATGAGATACAGCCTGGTGACGGACGGACAGCGAAGTCTCAGTAATAGGGTCCCGTTTGACCCTTTGGGTACGGAACCCTAAAAACATCAGTTTCCTACGAAAGTAAAATACCTGTGTATTGCACTTTTTCAGGAAACAACGGTTTTTTTTAAATCGGTTTATTAACCGTGCACGGTTAAATATAACTTCATCATCACTACATAGTATAAAACAAAGTCGCTTCCCGCTGTCTGTCCCTATGTATGCTTAGATCTTCAAAACTACGCAACGAATTTTCATGCGGTTTTTTTTAAATAGATAGAGTGATTCAAGAGGAAGGTTTATAGGTATATTATATGCATAATATAGTAGAGAAACACTGATAATTTTAGAGGTTTCTAATGTTATGTCGACAGACATTCTGTAGTATATTTAGTATCACCCGTGCGAAGCCGGGGCGGGTCGCTAGTAATATATAATACCAGCCCTCTTGATAAGTAATTCTTATACTTAGTTTTAAGGTTATCTTGTATTTCTCATATTAAGACAATAATTGTATTCTTTTTGAGAAATAAATGTCTTAAACCGTATCCTGTATAATAATCATCACTCTTTTGGGAGTTGTGACTTATGTTTTGAGATCGGATATTTGGATGCATATTTACCTAAAGTTTGAGTATTGACTAGTATGGAGCGCGCGTCAGTATGGGAAAAGGAGTTTATTTAAAAAAAAAAAACTAGTCTAGTTACTTTTTCGTTTAGCTCCAAATGAATTATGTCCAGACATATTTACCATTTTGTTTTAGCATTCGAAATTTCAGCACATAAATACGACTTCAAATAGATGTTGTATTTTTTTCCTTGTTAATTTCAACAAACTTGCCAGGTTTTAAATAAATTTAAAATACTTAGTTAAATACTTAATACGTTACGATATTTTGATTACTACATTTTATACTTACTAAAGAATTGTGAAATTTCGCAATCCCGCGACAAAAATTGGCATTTAAATAGCAACTTCCAAACTTTTGTACCTTTTGCCAGGAAAAATCCTACTTTAGGTAAATATGCATCATATATATACGCATATAGAATATCTGATCACTTATGTATGATAAAAAATTAGAAATATATTACTAATACTCACCTAATAATATAAGACTGTGGTATCTGCGTCAGGACAGCTAAAGGCAGGCCGAAGCCGAGGAAGTAAGGCCAGTTGGACTCGATGAAGGTCAGTCGCTTGTGCAGCTCCCAACCCATGTTGAACCATTTGTACTCGAACGAGTACAGCGAGTACAGCAGGCACATGTGGACTAGACAGAGCAGCTCGCCTATGTACGTTATTGGTAACATACTTACTAACATACTCTGAAATTAAAGGTTTAGGTATTAACAGAATTCTGCAGTGTTTTTTTTTTTAAGGAATCGACTATGCTTAAAGTCTTGCTATATTTTAGGTAATGTGCAAGTCTATCCTGCTTCTGCAATTTAATTTCCAAGTATTTTAAACAAGTGAATGCTTTTGAGAAAGCAACTTTAATACTAACCCATTAAGACTTTTTGCGTTAATACTGAACATACTGTTTGCATGAATAGTTATTTATAGTATATGGAATAGAAACCGTACAATAAAAGCAATCCTCTGCTTTTATTGTACAAGTTGTTCAGATATCATTGAAAAACTGCAAACTTGCAAATTGTTCATTTATGGTTTTGAGTGCTACTAAAGTATGCCTACTTAATAAATAAGTATCATAATTGTCTTTGTTACATACCTGTACTAAAAATAGCGCTTGCACCAGCAAGCTGAAGAGTGAGTCAGCGATGATTTTGCTGACGCTCGACATGAACTGCGGTCGCCCGCGTCTGTGGCGGTAAGCGCTGTCGGCTATATCCTGGAAAATGGTCTTGATAGTCAGTCTAGGTAACAGATTGGTAAGGCACCGTGTGCACCAATATTTATAAAAGAACCGACGTCGTGGTCCGGGTGGTGCGAGTCAAGTGGACCTGGGCAGGACATCAGCAAGCGTAGCATGGCCGCTTTAGAAACGGGTTATGTCGACGGATGAATTGACAAACTACATTGTCATTGTCCATCTGTCATTATGTCGATTCTTCTGTAGACAAAACTCGTTTCTACAGTGCTGACTAGATGCGGAGATGGCTGATGGAATAGGGCTTTGACTGAAGGCCAAGGTTACGCCGAAGAAACCAGGGCCGTCCTAATCCTGAAGCTCGGCAATTATATCGTCAAACTCGCGGGAAACACCTGGATAAGCGACGCATAGATCCGGGAAGTGAGACAGAAAAAAGGTGGCCTATACCCAGCAGTGGACGATCCCAGGCTGATCTGACGACAAAAGAACTGGCCCAATGTGTGTTGGACCACGCAAATGAAAGAGAAACTCTCATCATCATCATTTCAGCCGAAAATCTTCCACTGCTGGACATAGGCCTCCCCCAAAAGGAGGGGTTTGCCATAATCGTCACGCTTGGCACGCGGGTTGGCGATCGCAGTACGGTTGTTGCAAAATCACAGAGAACGCTGCTGCTCGCTCTCTGGCAAGTCACTTAGTCGCCTCTTACGACACCCACGAGGAGATATGGGATGGTGCTATTCTTTACGTCCGACACCATACAGACTAACTAAGACTAAGAGAAACTCTAATAATTACTAACTAAAAAAGTAAATATTTATTAAATATTTACTTTTTTATTTTTAATATTTATTAAATATTAATATTTTAGTTCGTAATTATTAAAATGAGAATATATTATTTTGAGCTGCTATTTTGCCGAGGAGTGACCAGTTTTTCTGAAGTAGTAAGATCCAAAAGTAGCACACTCACTGACTTTGACTCACTGACACTGACTCGCTGTTTCTGTTTAACCTGTTTTTTGACGTGACAAAGTCTACTAAATCGATGAACGCCGGCTGCATGCAAGAAAAAAAGGATGACTCATTGCCCCGTTACGCTCATTGTACGCTTGCGCTGCATCTATGTTTTGTTATGACGTTGTCACGTTAAACTATCGTCCGTAAACCGACTTTACAGACAACCAATTTTTTTTTGGTGATAAAAGATGACGGAGCATATACGAAATATTAACACATTCAATAAAAACCTTGAGTTTATGTATATCAGATATTAATATGTATTGAGCAATTTCATTACCACACATTGTACTGAGTTTAATGGCATTGGAAATAATACATTATCTCCTTATTTCCATTGGTTTAAAAACAAAAAGTAAAGAGAAGGGAGTTAATCTAAGGAGTGCAAAATTGTTATAATGGCTATTGTGTTCCAGAGAACAGTAAAGTATTTATATAGAAAGTATTTTAAAAGCCTCTTAGAAATCTAGAGATTTAAAACCACAGTAGTCAAGACTTATTCAATCTAAGCATAAGGCAGTTTAACAATGATGTCATTCTAACGAGAAATACAATCTTACACATAATATTAATGTTATCCATATTGCAAAGTCAAAGTCAAAGATCTTTATTGTGAGACAGTGGTTACAGAGTTGTTATTGTGTTAATTTTTATGTGCGATTGCACTGCTCCGCCATGTTAGGCATACAATAGTAATTTGTTTAAATTATATATTAATTCAAATAGACATTTTAATTGAATTACTAAAAAATGAAATTTTGCATCAAAACATAAAAAACAGTTTGGCACTCAACTCATCACGAATTTGTCGGACAAAAATTCATGTATTGTGTAATATGGTCTATTTACCAAGAAGTCATTTAATTTTTTCTTAAAAGAATTAATGTTTTCAATTTCTCTTAATTGCTTAGGAAGCTTATTATAAATTCGTGAAGACATTCCGAAGAAACTTTTAGACAGTAGGGCTGTTTTTGAGGGCATACTATTTACTATTTTGTCGGCATGTCGACGGGAGTGCAGGTTACCAAACTTTTCCCTATTGGTTTTTACGAAAACAGCGACCTCATAGATATAGAGGGCAGGAAGGGTCAAAATCCTAAGCTTTTTAAAATATGGCATACAGCTATCTGGGACACGTATGCCACAAATAGCTCTAAGACATTTCTTTTGCGCCCTAAAAGCGAGTTCCCTGTCCGTAGCATTCCCCCAGTAAATTAGTCCATATCTAAGCGTAGACGTTACATAGGCATGATAGGCGGTTATTACTGCTGCTTGATTTACAATCTTAGATAGCCTGTATAAAGCGTAGGAAAATTTATTTAGTTTTTTACACACCGTATCAATTTGCGTTTTCCAAGACATATTTTTGTCAATCCACAGTCCTAAGAATTTGCCTAACATAGCTGATGTAATGGTACCAAGTTCAAACAAAAGGGCTCTATAACAGTTACTCATTCAGACTTTGAACTTATTATAATGTTTAAAAAACATGTAACGTAGCAACAGAATAACATTTTTTTGTGTTTAAGAATTGGTTTCACAAATTCTTTATTTTTCTTCAACGGATGTCAAAAAACAGCATTGCTGGTTATGACCATCATAATTAAAAGTTATCATCATCATCATCAGCCTATAATTTTCCCACTGCTGGGACACAGGCCTCCTCTCTGTGAGAGGGATTGGGCTGTAATCTACCACGTGGGACTAGTGCGGGTTGTACATGTCACATGTCTTCAAATTTTTAGTTCTATAACATAATTATACAATAGTGGTATATAGGTGGACTTAATGCCACAAGGCATTCTCTACCAGTCAACCTTTACCATTTTGATGATTAGTTCATTAAACTGCCTATTATTATTGCTGGGAGTGACTATTATGTCATCATCATCATCAGCCTATAATGTTCACTGCTGGGACACAGGCCTCCTCTCTATGAGAGGGACAGGGCTGGTAGATGTCACATGTCTTCAAAACTTTAGCTAGGACATGCCGGTTTCCTCAAGATGTTTTCCTTCACCTTTTTGAGGGCAGCGGTGATGAAATAAATTACACACAAAGCCCCTGCCTGGGTTCGAACCCACGGCTTACTGCTCGTAAGTCGGGGCCGCCACCACTGGGCCACTGCTGCGCTGCTCTTATCAAAAGAGCATTGATCAATCTACTTCAACCTTTTGACCACCACAGTCATGTATAGATGACAAATCATAATGAGCAAAGCACACCACGGTCACAACTATATGACAGGTATTAAAGGATGAACATATAGCTTGGCGCGGAGAGCATGTTTTGGCTTCTTTAAAGTGGTGGTCAAAAGTTACGGTGACTAGCCCAAGCATTCAGTATGAACAGTATCGCAGTTTAACATTGCATGGGCCTCATGTCATAGATCGTTGAAAAAATATTTCAAACTAGCAACGGTTGTATACATATGTATAACTAAGTGTATGATTGAGGATAAATCAAAGGACTATGCCGGTGCCATTTTGTAGTTTTTTCCTATCCTCATGGGAACAGAGTTTGATTTATGTTAACCTAGCATTAAAAATAATAAATACTCACTTGAAACCATAAGCTGTTGACTAGTTTACTCAACAAGAACAATGGGAGCACCCAAATCATCCGGAAGGTCATGGACAGGAACGGCTGCATCCACGCCCACACATTGTGTGCAACCCCTGGGTTGTGGCCAAACACCACTGTCACTAAGTACTTGACCGCAGGCAATAGAACATACTCGAAAATTAATATACTAAGCAAAAATATAAAGCCGTTGAGAATGCATGATTGTAAAACTCTTGTAAGTACTTTTGATTCCCTGGAACAAGAGAGAAGAGAGTTACAGGGAAGTTGTCTATGTTTTTAACGAGTTAAAGAGAGTAATAGACAGTCAAACATTATGGCTAAAAATACTGTATTTCACAGATTTCTTGTTTTCATTAATTAATTCACTGCTGTTTTACTGAGATCAATCCACAAAGAGTATAAAAATTTCCAATAAACCTGGTCATGTTCTACGTGTGCCTTTAATTTTATTTTGTTCAACATAACTGCTGAACAGCAAAAAAAAGTGTCAAAAAGGCACAAACAGGTAAACAGACATACAAAGTTACTTTTGTGTTTTTAATAATATTATGGACTTACAGGCACATGTGGTATGGTCGGGGTAATTTTTAATAAATAAAACATTTGAATAACTTACTGTTTTACTTTTGGTTGCTTTTGTTTATTTTTTGAGTTTTCAAACTCCGTTTGTGGCGAGCGACTAAGGGCACGCTCATTAATCTCTTTATCTAAATATAAGAGTACAGTTACACCTCGTAAGCTGTCTATGAAACCCTTGATAAGCGATACAGAAAAATTCTGAAACAATAAAATTTAAGAACAATGAACAATCAACAACATCATAACAACAAAAACTCATTCTAAATATTACTCACTGTAACGCTCTCCATTTTGTATTTAAATATTTTTTTACAGGTTCATTATTCAATATTTTATCGAATTATCACTATTCCCAATATTTTGTTAAATTTTGTTTGACGTAAATTTACGTAAAATGCAGTGACACAACACAATGACAATTTGTGACATCAACAAATGGTAGCTTATGATTTTAGAACGACGATGCGGTGCAACGAAATTCTACCAAAATGTCACGTGGCAATGTTAAGCAGTTGTTATTACTTTTTCTATTTGACTTAGGCTTTTCCATTATTAATGAATGACTTTCACTTTAAAATATTCTACGTTATGTCAATTGAACTATGATAAGTAATGATCATAACCACTTATATATGTAATCATACTTATCATAAAAGGTGATGTCAAGTACGTTGTTTGCAAAATCATTGAAAATGAACAATCTACAAGCACTTCAAAAGGGAAAGGAAGAAAGATAAAGCCTATAGGGTATTTTTATTTGCTGATTTCCTTAAATAGAACTGTCTCGTGCAATTTTGATATTTTTCCTCATAAAAGTAAAATGGACACAGCACTAACCAGCAAAATAGTATTTCGGAAATAATCCTTTTTGGTCATGGAAAGCCAAAAAAAGTAAATACCATAACTTTATACTGATGCAATATTCTAGAATTAAAGAATGCAAGAAATTATAAAACCGATTATATTGATAAATAATAACAAGAAAAACAATGATTAGTCAGGCAGTAACTGGTTGAGAAGAGTAAATTCAAATATCTTTATTTCGAGCAGAGGCTCATATAGGGTAGTAACATACATGCTTAAAACCAAGTGTTAGTAAACAACACGATACGGTAAAACATGCTTTGGCAACCTTAACTTAAAAGAGATGGGAGTGGACGGATGGTAATGATAACGGAGTATTATCAGACTTATAAACAATAGCCTTACCACAAACATAACGTTACTTAAATTAGATTTTGAAAAGACACTCACAATAAGTCATTTTTAAAATTTTAGAAGGAATTTGTAAGTAAGGCAACATTTTTAGCGAACCCAGAAAAAAGTATTGCTTTGTTTAGTATTCAAAATAACAAAACGTTTCAAAAATTTTTTCTTCTGACTTTCAAACCTTCTAAAACTACACAAAATAGTCATAGATGCGTGTGTAATGTAATGATTACTAATGATGTATGTACTTGTATGTATGTACATAATTGGCCACATAAATACAGTGCTATGAAACAATGGTGGTAACACCCTGGTGTGTGAAATTACCATAATTTAGGCGAACAGCACAGAGAAATAGAAAACATTAATAATAATATTCTAACGAGGGTAAGCAGCTTATGCCGGTTTTATTGTCAATATTACGATAGGTCAGCTGTAGCTCTGTTAGATTTTTATTATTGTTTTCAAAAGATTTGAAACAACCATTTTAATAAAAGTTTGAACAACCATTATTAACGATTTGGGTGCGAAAACGAACAGCGCACTTTCCAACAGCTGTCACCTCTCAATGTCTAATTTTAATCACCTTCTATGGTTCTCTGTCTGGCGTGGGAAAATTATATTCTCTTTCTCGCTCAGTGTGTTTATTCTGGAGAAAGTATCGCGATTACATGTGTGCGCCTACTTATCATCAAGAATTTTGTTTTGTTAGCGTTTCGCTTTTGTTTAAGTTAGAAACCTTTTGATTTACAAGCATTCCCTTATTAGTTGGTAGGCTTATGAAGTGTTCAAGATGGATAACGTGTATATTCTCAACAATTTGAGGTAACTAAAACTTGCGACACAAATGCGTATGTCGCAACTTTGTTTCTGTGCAACGTATCTGAATACTTATTGTTACTAACTGACCCATTATGCTTCTTGTTTATCGTATAATATAACTAATGGACCACTAGGACCTTTATCATACTTATTTTCATGTGATGTGGCTGAATATATACTAATCAGACGGTATACTTACCCAACTTGAGAAAGTTACAATCTTTTCTTGTTTTCTTACTCCTTTCATATGAAATTATGTGAGATGTAGAAAGTTATAAACCAATAAGAATGCTATAGGACAAAGCATTACAAAGGTTGAATTTAAAAGATTATTTTTAAGCCATCAATTGAATAAAATTACTAAAACAGGAAATACCAATTGACTAATTTTGATGTAAGCAATATTTGATGCAATAACTTGGTCAGAGAGTCAGCTTTTAGCTGTATAAAATAATATCTGTAAACAGTGAATCTATAATAAAATGGTGAGCCTACCCACAAACCTGTTGATAAAACATAATGATGGGTCCGTACTTGCATTGGTATGAAATTAAAAAAAAAACGCAACTAAACAATATTCTAAAGTCAGTCTCTCACATAATTTTGCTTTTTTTTTTGTTCTGAATTCAAAAAAACCAATTTTTATTATGATATCAATTTTGTCCATATGACACATAGGTTCTTCTCAAGAACTATTTTAGAGTAATTATAGGAATGATAACCACTTTTACCACCACCATTCAAATACCGCCTAAGTGACATTTTGGGCGGCTTTGACTTTTTTTCATGCCATTAGCTAGAGCATCGGACGACAATTAGTTCATTTCAGCTAATCAGAAACAGGCAATGTCTCTATCTAATTTGAAGTGAACACTAGTTATAAAATGGTATTGAAGCATTTCCAAGGTATGATTGTATAGTTTTTCACTCTCCTGTAAAGTTGCTTTTTGTCACTTACAAGGAACTGAAATGTTGAAATATCATCATCATCATTCATCATTTCAGCCTAAAAGACGTCCACTGCTGGACATAGGCCTCCCCCAAGTCACACTGACATTTTGGGGGGTTTTGCCATAATCGCCACGCTTGGCAGGCGGGTTGGCGATCGCAGTACGGTTGTTACAAAAAGCACAGAGAACGCTGCTGCCCATTCTCTGGCAAGTCCCTTAGTCGCCTCTTACAACACCCACGGGAAGATATGGGATGGTGCTATTCTTTACGTCCGACACCATACAGAGCATACCATACATTGAAATATAATACAACAATATAAATTTTCCCATATTCACACGCTGTGATTATTATCACAGCAGAGAGCAGTGCCAGCAATGGTGGCACAGTGGTGGCAGCCGCGAGTTACAAGCAGTAAGCTGTGGGTTCGAACCCAGGCAGGCGCATTACTATGTGTAATTTATTTAATCACCGCTGCCCTCAAAAACGGTGAAGGAAAACATCGTGAGGAAACCGGCATGTCCTAGAACTAAAATTTTGAAGACATGTGACATCTACCAGCCCTCTCCCTCTCATAGAGAGGAGGCCTGTGTCCCAGCAGTGGGAACATTATAGGCTGATGATGATGATGACATAATAGTCACTCCCAGCAATAATAATAGGCAGTTTAATGAACTAATCATCAAAATGGTAAAGGTTGACTGGTAGAGAATGCCTTGTGGCATTAAGTCCACCTATGTACCACTATTGTATATGAAGTTTAAATAAATAACAAAATGTGGTTGATTGATTCACTCTGTAAACAGGATGGCTCAGCACACCCAGCACTCTTCATAGAGATTGTGGCCCCGCAGGGTTTTTAAATACTAGCAAAAACCCCCAAAAGATATGTGTCAAAGATATATTTATAGATCAAAGAAAATCATCAAGATGATTAGGAATTTGTATAGGCTCTGTATAGTGTCGGACGTAAAGAAAAGCACCATCCCATATCTTACCGTGCGTGTCGTAAGAGGCGACTAAGGGACTTGCCAGAGAATGGGCAGCAGCATTCTCTGTGCTTTTGTAACAACCGTACTGCGATCGCCAACCCGCCTGCCAAGCGTGGCGATTATGGCAAAACCCCCCAAAATCTCAATGTGGCTACACTTGGGAGAGGCCTATGTCCAGCAGTGGACGTCTTTCGGCTGAAATGATGATTAGGAATTTAGAAGTATGTGAAACCACTACACTATGCAAAGGAGACAAACAGGGATATCAATGACCACTGCAAATTCATAAATTAGAAGCAAGTAGATATGTTGTGAACATTCGCCCTTATGATGTATGGACATTACATTACAAGCCAAAGTTCAAAACTGGTATAGCTAATCAGTCGACGTCATGGCTGCGAGCGTCCCTGAGTCGAGCCAGTCAGTCGAACACTCGGCAGCGAGCAGTGCGCGCGCGGTCTCAGCGCGAAACGCGCGTCTCTTCATCGCATTTACACATACCTATTTCTTTGTGACGTGCGAATGACCAACTGAGTTTCTTAGTTAAATAAAATCCATTGTGTTTCGTTCAAAATGAAAGTGGACAAAGAGTCGACCCTTGCGGGGCCAGTGGACACTAAGCCCATTATCTCCGACAGGAAAGGGAGTCTGAAGGTGACCATCACCCCGGCACAGCACAAGACCCTCACACATCTGCCGAAGAGACCGCCAGTGGATTTGGCGTTCACTGATCTCACCTACAAAGTGCAGGAGGGCAGAAAAAGCAGTAAGTACACTTGCTTTTTTATTTCTGTTTAAGAAAATGTTTGAAAAACAATCAGTTCGAAACAATGGCAAAGAATCATAGGTTGCTGTTGATTCTATTTACGCAAACAAGCATTTTTAATTATTTCAATAACAAAGATAACGAGTGTTTCTAACGATGTCTAAATCAATAATTATGTCCGTGTTAATGAGACTCCATATACCTATGACCTCAATGATTATATTTCCTCAAACTCCAAGATTACGATTCGATGTTTGTATTTATGAGCATGAAAATAAATCCAAATAAAATAATAATAATCCTTGATGGTAAAGTTTTTGCCAGATTTTTTCTACTTCAATAATCGTCAGGTTTCGAATTAAAACTAGTAACAAGCGAAATAATGGCAAACTTCCTTAAAAAAGGTTACTGAGATAATTTAATGACAAAGAACTAAAAATATAGCCAAGTTTCTGAACATAATAAACACATATACACAGCGGAAGAGATACGAGACTTTGAACTCGAGGGAGTTAAATCAGGATAACCTATCACGCAGAGCAATATCCATCGCGGAACGCAAAAAGTGTGTTCTTCTTAAGGAAGAATGACGATTTAGAGCTAAGACGACAAAGGGACATCCTCAATCAGTTGTTACTAACCGTACGAAAATAATCTAGATACGCACGATCGTTTTATTCAGCGAGTTGCTGTTAAACGACAATCCCAAACACAATTTCGGAGCCCTTTCGAATCCTCTATTTCCTGATTACCATGAGAATTGGGTTTACCCAACACTTATCAAGTGGGTCTACATTTTCGATATGTATGAAACTATGAATTGAAATATCGCATAAAAAATCATTGACGGCCTTTTCTCACCACTTGACATCATCTCAAATTTGGGCTACCAAGTAACCCTGATCTTTAAAGATGTCATCATTTTGTCGATCTTTAATTGTGCTATGAATTTGTGCCTTTCCATTTGTGTAAGTTCTTCATTACATTTCCTAACTTAGGAATCCCAAGTGTCGCAATTACTTGGAGGTGCTAATGTTGTCATGCTAACTTAGTATGAATTCAACTATAATAAGATTAAACTCTGAGTCTGCCGGTTTTTGTACCAACCAATTAAGAAACTTGTAGGTGAAGCAGTATAACTTGAAGTGACATTAAATTAAATGTCAATGCTAATTATAGTTTTATCACAACATAAAAAAAATATCATACTCAGCTACGAAACTTATGCCTGTCATTTTTTATTCAGATTTGTGTCTGGGTTGACCTAAGTGCAGAATAATCAATCATTAAAATCTGTTGAGTCTTTTCCTTAAGAACTTTGTCCCATCCACCGTTGCATATCAAAGGGATTCATTGTTGTTTCCTTATTTTCCTTGTTTCCTGCTTCGATAATGGTTATTGCTCCATCGACAATTCCGCGCGACGACGATTATCAAGAAACTACTTACGTTTACAAGGGAAATGGAATATTACAAAATATTTTGGTTACTGTAATTTCATCTACTGTAAATTAAATGCAGAATACACGATTGTAATAAAACGGTTCGTGCGTGTCTTTTGTCCAACGTTTCATTTGAGATAAAATCTATTCGGTTTGTTCATCTCGTTAATATTCTATTTTAAAATGAAATTTACATAATATTCAGTAAAACTTCAGTGCTTTGAGTCTTGTTTGTTTTTAGTTTGAGAGCCAAATCCATCGATTCCACAGTCCTTGTTCAAGTTTGTTACAACTTCAACTATATTTAATAAAGTTTTTGTAACAAAATGAATATAATTGCAGTTACAGGTCAGATTGTCAGGTATCCTTGTCAGTCAAGATCATAACGTCGCTGACTTAACTGAGGCGTTTAGATGACTTTGCTCCATCATTTGGATTTACTACTTTATTATTTTCCCTTTTCAACAGATGATTTGATTTGTTAGGTTGGATAGATGGTAGTGCTACTTTTGAGTATTTCAATGTTGTTAACTTCGTTGTGATCCACATTTAACTTTTTATCATGGTTTTTCTTGTCTTCGGCCTCAAATACAAGGTCACACTTATCTCAATTTGAAACAGTTGTGTCCGCAAATCTAACGGTGCTTGTTCGTAACTAGGTTCAGTTAAAAAGTATATTTTTTGGTTAAGTGAAAGTACGTTTAGAGAGTTTGATGATCTCTACGTTATTTTATGATAACTCCATTGCTAACACGCTAATGTCTAGAGACATTGACGGGTTTACCACTAGGAAAATTGTTTGTAGCTTCAACACCATTTCCTGCTAGCGAAAATAGTTGTAGCTTGTCAAGTCCATTGAATTGGACATCCAATCTAACCTCTCTGAAGTTGGCATGGCAAATATAGCAGGCAAACAAATAAAGTATTGGATAATTAGCCGTTAATTAACCGCTAATTAACCATGGAAACCAAAACTTTTCCGCTCGCCGGAAAACCCGAAAATCGATTTGTATGCCAACTTCAGGTGAAGTTAGCATGCAAACATTTTAAAATCGATTAGGAAAGACCTAGACAACTGTACTAAGGGTCATAATTAGCCGCTAATTAGCCGCAAATTAACCGTGAAAACCAAAAATTTCCCGCGTGCCGAAAACCCCGAAAATCGATTTGTATGCCAAATTCAGTGGAAGTTAGCATGCAAACATTTTAAAATCGGTTAGGAAAGACCTAGTCAACTGTACCAAGGCTCATAATTAGCCGTTAATTAGCCGCAAATTAATCGTGAAAACTAAAAATTTCCCGCGTGCCGAAAACCCGAAAATTGCGTTACATGCCAACTACACAACACGTTTGCATGCGAAATTTGTAAAATCTGTTAGTATAGACCTAGACAGCTTAACCAAGGCTAGATAGCTGATTAGCCGTAAATTAACTAAATAACAAAATAAATTTAACGTTTGATAGATAGTTTTTAAAATAATTGTTACGTGTTTCATACATGTTGTATAATTACGAGAGCAACTTGAAAATGTGATTTTTTGTTTGTTGAGATATCTTAACGACTTTGGTGTCAAATGAATGATCTAGGCCTAAAACCATTTTATACGTTTGAATCAGGTAAATGGGTCCACGCGTTTAGGAGATAATTAAGAATTAGTATAGTGAAAATGTAAATAACCAGATTTTTTTATGTTTTTGTTCTACGAACTTTTTAATTAAGAGCGTTTATACCCTACGGCATTTCATACAAACTTTCAAGTCGTTATTTTCCGAAATGACTGAACAGATTTTAATGAAACTTCCTACGCATAAGCAGTATACATAGGTTTAAAAAGTTACTAAAAACATTTTCGAAAAATAAAGTTACAGCTAAATTAGACCGATTTTTAATTATCTATAGAAACAGAAATTTCCAATTATCTTCATTTTTAAAAGACATTTCGAAAACGCTCTTAATTAAAAAGTTCGTAGAACAAAAACATAAAACATCTGGTTATTTACATTTTCACTATACTAATTCTTAATTATCTCCTAAACGCGTGGCCCCATTTACCTGATTCAAACGTATAAAATGGTTTTAGGCCTAGATCATTCATTTGACACCAAATTCGTTAAGATATCTCAACAAACAAAAAATCACATTTTCAAGTTGCTCTCGTAATTATTCAACATTTCATTTCATTTCATTTATTCATATAACAATTTACATTGTGTTGAATATATACACGTGCAATTTAATACAGATACAGAAACTATGAATTAACATTCCAAGTAAAATTTAGGTATAGTGTAAACAGTTTTAAAATGATGTCAAACAATTTTAAAATATAAGTACGCAATGTCAAAACAGGTTTAGAATATAATGTCAAATAGTTTCCAATATAATGTCAAACAGTTTTCAATATAATGTCAAATAGTTAAAATAAAATAAAAAATAAAAATATGTGAAATGATTCTAAAAAATGTCAGTGTAAATCATTTATTTTTGTGTGACATTAGTTCCGAGATATTATACAGACATTTTTCTAATAAAAAGGCTTTTAATTTTGTTTTAAATAAGTGTGTGTTGTAAATAAGGATCTTTAGCTCAGAAGGCAATTTATTAAAATATGTCTATAGCTTGGTACTTCCAGCAATGTTCTACTATATTAAATTTAGGTGCTATTAGTTGCTTAAAAATTTTTCTACGGGTGCTCTCCCTAATCTCACATTCTTCTTGAGATTCAAACTCATGTAGATACTTAGCAAAATGACTTAAAAGGACCAATACATATAGACTAGGCACTGTCAATATTCCCAATTTTTTTAAGTATTCTCTGCATGAGACACGTTGTGTAATTCTGTCTATTGTCCTTATGGCTCGTTTCTGTATGATGAACGCTCTCTGCCAGTTATAACTGTAACTATTTCCCCAGAGCACGATACTATACACAATCTTTGACTCGACCAGCGCATAGTATACAGCCTTTAACTGTTCTATGTTCAATTCATCTCTAAGGCTCCTGAGTGCGTAACATGTATGAAACACGTAACAATTATTTTAAAAACTATCTCATCATTTCAGCCCAAAAGACGTCCACTGCTGGACATAGGCCTCCCCCAAGTGTCGCCATATTGACATTTTGGGGGGTGTTGCCATAATCGCCACGCTTGGCAGGCGGGTTGGCGATTGCAGTACGGTTGTTATAAAAGCAGAGCAGAGAACGCTGCTGCCCATTATCTGCCAAATCCCTGAGTCGCCTCTTACGACACCCACGGGAAGATATGGGGTAAAAAAAAAACTATCTATCAAACGTTAAATTTATTTTGTTATTTAGTTAATTTACGGCTAATCAGCTGTCTAGCCTTGGTTAAGCTGTCTAGGTCTATTCTAACTGATTTTACAAATTTTGCATGCAAACTTGTAGTGTACTTGGCATGTAACGCGATTTTCGGGTTTCCGGCACGCGGGAAATTTTTAGTTTTCACGATTAATTTGCGGCTAATTAACGGCTAATTATGAGCCTTGGTATAGTTGACTAGGTCTTTCCTAGCCGATTTTAAAATGTTTGCATGCTAACTTCCACTGAATTTGGCATACAAACCGATTTTCGGGTTTTTCGGCACGCGGGGAATTTTTGGTTTTCACGGTTAATTTGCGGCTAACTAACGGCTAATTATGACCCTTGGTACAGTTGTCTAGGTCTTTCCTAACCGATTTTAAAATGTTTGTATGCTAACTTCACCTGAAGTTGGCATACAAATCGATTTTCGGGTTTTCCGGCGAGCGGAAAATTTTTGGTTTCCATGGTTAATTAGCGGTTAATTAACGGCTAATTATCCAGTACTTTATTTGTTTGCCTGCTATATTTGCCATGCCAACTTCAGAGAGGTTCCAATCTAACCATCTAAACTAATATTATAAAGAGGAAAGATTTGATTGTTTGTTTAATTGCATTGAATAGGCCCCGAAACTACTGGTCCAATTTGAAAAATTCTTTCAGTGTTAAATAGCCCATTTATTGAGGAAGGCTATGGGCTATATATCATCACGCTACGACTAATAGGAGTGGAGCAGCAATGAAAAACGTTGCGAAAACGGGGAAAATGTGACGCAATCGAAGTTGCGCCGGACAGCTAGTCTGTTTATAAATATACCAAATTTTCTACTTTCTTTATCATTATCAGAACTCTAAACTATATGTAAGAATACACCAGGTTATTCGACCCGTTTTTCCATACAATGCTTCTATAGATGGTCGTTCCGTTGTCATCTAGGCTGGTCAACTAGTAATTTATTAATGAAACGGCTAAGGAAACACTCATTTGGTACGTATAGGTAGGCGTCCACCAAGCAATTTACCTCTTCCGTTGTAATTGGTAATTGCCGGTCGTATGCCTTTATTAACATGTACAGTGCCACTTGTAACATTACTTTGTGGTTTTGAAATCTTATTCTTATTTATAGGAATAATAACACTGGCTACTTATTTAGCTTTTGTGTTAGCATAAATAATGTTACAAATTCTTTATTCTGCCTTTTGACGTAAAGTTGAGGTTGATTTGGCAATTGACTCATACTTTTCAATATTTATTTTATCTCATCAGTTAACCATAATTCATGGCTGACAGTTGACTCACATCCATATATTGATAACAGTGGCATACATAACTAATTCACGGGCCTAATGTTAACGTTTTATCAAACTCGTAAAAGACTGGATTTAGATAAAAACAAATGGATATCCAAAATCCATAGCACGTCTTTTTTTTGTATAGTTCTATCTATCATAATATTGAATGGCGTATATTTTTATCGACGAAAAATGAAACCGTTACTCGTGCCGAATCAAATAAAACTAAAATGATTCGTTTTTCAAATGTAGTTGATACGCACAGTTTCGACATTGTAAAATTTTTGGAATTGTGGAAATTTTGTAGCTAGTTAGCTGTATCGTAACAAAGTAGGTTATTCTAAATACAAGTTTATTAGAAAAAATGGAAAGCACTAAAGTAAGGTCCTAAAATAAAATAAAAATATACGAATAAAATAGGAATAATGAAGTCCCGGAAGTATTGATAAAAGTAAATAAATTAAGCCAAGTTACTGGTGGATATCAAATTATAATTTATCAAAATCAGCAACATCGTTATCCAAATCTTTACTGATAGCATGATCTCTTATTGTATCGCAATCAGTTAAAGATTATTCTGTTGCTAGCTCTGCATAATCATCATCATCTTCTTGTCGCTATCGGTCGGCGCAACAATTTTTTTTCATCCCAGTCAATAATATCATTTACTCTTCTTATTTGAGTCCTCACACAATCCATCTCTTTTCTTTGATCTGCCTCTCCCTTTGCACCTACTTATTTATGCTCATGACTCGTTTCATAGTATGCGTTTCTAGTTCTGCAATATCTGCACCAATAATTCCCAACAATAGTATTCCTTCGATATATTCGAAGGAATATTATTCAGCTTTTAACAGTTTTTGATGTACAGAAGGTAGTTTGTTTAATTCTGATTCTTTTTGTTATGTTATGTTAATACATTTGCTGTTGTTAAAATTTGATTTTTAAAGTGTTATTTTTACAGTTGTGTTTTTATTATGTAGTTGAATCGTTTAATCATTACCGATAGATTGAAACTTTTGCCATAACATTAAGTTTATTGTGTCTTTGGTTTATATTATGTTATCCTAGGTGCATTCAAATGTTCGTTACCGATTGGTGAATATCATCTTTATTGAAGTCAATCGTTTCCTAACATTGTTAACTAGCATATTTGGAAATCCCATATCTTCCCGTGGGTGTCGTAAGAGGCGACTAAGGGACTTGCCAGAGAATGGGCAGCAGCCATTGATATATAAAAACCCTGGGGGGTTGGGTTTTTTATATATCAATGGCAGCAGCGTTCTCTGTGCTTTTGTAACAACCGTACTGCGATCGCCAACCCGCCTGCCAAGCGTGGCGATTATGGCAAAACCCCCCTTATGTCAATGTGGCGTTGGGGGAGGCCTATGTCCAGCAGTGGACATCTTTCGGCTGAAATGATGATGATTATGATGATATTTGGAAAGCAATGTCTCGACCAATCACTACACGGGTAATGATTGTTCTAAAATCCGATGTAGTAACATCAATTATTAAAATACAACAGAAGCGTAATGCTTCTGTTGTATTTTGAAAGTCAAATAGTCACGAGGGACGATATAATTAACATTAATTCTTTAATCTTTTTGATAACAACAGGCATTGCTTATCGATATAGTCAACGCACGAATATTGAGAAACGTACAATCTTTAATTACTCCTGCATAGTTTGTAAGATAACGCATTTACGAGACTTCCATGCTTGCGATCAACATGATTGAAACAGATTAGAACGTGCGTAGCTTGTTATTGTATTTTGGTGTATTTGAAATATTTCTTTTTTTATCTAAGCGTAAATGATATTGTTTCTGTTGTTTCGTATTTATTTTTATAATGTCGTCTAGGGATGTTATGTTTAACGTTATCATAGAACAATTAGCAGTTTTCTTACTTTTGTCAATTGTTTTGTAGTACTCGTATTTTATTGTGTATTTTTACCTAATCATCGGTGTAATTAGTTTGATTGATTATAGTTTTTATTGATGTGGATGTACTTATACATTAAATTGCTTAAAAAATATTTTTGCTTGCAAAATTTCAAATCGTGTCACTTGTCACCATGGGTATCGCCAGGGGGCGTGGCTGCACCCTGCACCCTCCCAATCCCCCCTTAAAGCATAGTTTTTTTTAGTTATATTAATTCTTAATAATAATTATAACTTTCCCTGTTTTCGTTAATTATCAAGAGGCCCAACACCGAGAAAAGTTGAAGGAATGGGGGGAATCCTATGCCCAGAAGTGGGACAGGCATAAAATCGTATACGTAAGTTTAAAAAGCATGTCTAAGTAGACATCTTAGAATAAGCACAAAACAAAGCGGATCCCGACGCTACGACGCTTGGATTAATTTATTTTTGTTTTTAGAGGATTTTTGATTATGTCGGGGGTTTTCCATTAATTGTTATACAATGTGTTGTTTTGCATTCTCGTCAAATTCAAGGAGGTAATTATGCTAATGATTCTCGACCCAAATCAACAATAAAATGGGTAGGTGTTTTTTTATATTTTTTTTCTTATTTACGGAAATCCGTAAGTGTGAACCAGCCGTATTAAAACGCGGCCCACAGTGGAACGAATGTATGGGAGCGGTTGGACGTAGACATGTCCGAAAAATAAGAGTAAAATTATGACAAACTAATGATGCCATCTTATTCGATTACTTAATGCCTTCATAAATTGTGGTGATGAATTTCTTCATAACTCCCATATTTCGGGAGTAATTTGAGAAAATGTGAAATTTTACTATGAAAATGAGTGTATCGAGCTCTCTCCCTCCTGATTCCGGGCTTGTTTCAAGTAGCGGTCTCTAATTATTATTTATTTATTTACGTGGGACACTCAGAAAGTTTTGCGAAACTAAAAAAAATTGTTCTATACGTACATATATTTTTATTAAATCTTTTCAAAGTACTTTCCACCAGCCTCTATACAAAGATTCATGCGCCTAAACCAGTTTTCAAAACACTTTTTCCAGTCCGCCGCAGACACCTCGTTTACAGCCTGCTCGAACCCAGCCAGCGCATCTTCCGGCGACGAAAATTGTATCCCTTTGAGCTGATTTTTTATTTTTGGGAATAAAAAGAAGTCACACGGTGCTAGATCAGGGCTGTAAGGAGGGTGACCCAGGAGTTTGACTGGCGTGCTGTCCAGGAAGTCCCTCGTTTTGAGTGCGGTGTGCGCAGGTGCATTGTCGTGGTGGAGCAGTAGCCCGCGGAGCCCTGTGTTTGGTCGCTTGTTGCTTATAACAGAGAAAACTTCTGGCAAACATTTGGAAGTATACCATTCGGCATTAATGCTTCTTTGATCCCGTAAGGGAATTGATACCAAGTGGCCAGTCAAATTAAAAAAGCTAGCGATCAAAATCTTACCCCCGCTTCTAGATCGCTTCACTTTGGTAGGCGTTGGCTCATTTTGAAACACCCAAACAGTCGACTGGCGCTTGGTTTCTGGGTCGTATTGATAAATCCAGGACTCATCACCTGTAACGATGTCGTAAACACGCCGAGACGAGCCTGCTTCAAATTTGTTAAGCATATCACGGCACCATTCCACCCGGGCCTGCTTCTGAGCATCGGTGAGGTTGTGCGGCACCCAGCGTGATACTATCCTCCTCACGCGAAGATGGCTGTGTAGAATCTCGTGAACGCTTCCCGATCCAATCTTCAATATGTGTTGAATCTCCTGATATGTAATTCGCCTATTGTCTTGGATTAAATTTTTCACTGCTAGCACGTTTTCTTCGGTAACAGCCGTCAAAGGGCGACCGCTTCTTTCGTCATCCCCCAAAGTTGGTCGACCGCGCTTGAATTCGTTATACCAACGATACACGGTTGCCTTGGAAGGGCCTTCATCCATGAATGCCATTTGAAGTCTATCGTACGATTCATCCGGTTTCAGGCGACACTTGAAATCGTATAAAATCATAGCTCTAAAATGTTCCCGGCGCAGATCCATATTTCAGTGAGACACAATACTTTGAATTAACTCGCAAAAAATGTGGAGGGAAATTTTGAAATTGGAACTTACTTATTTTTACTTATAAATAATCATATTTTCGAAAAACATAATAACTGGCCAGTCTCCCATATATAAAAACTTTTTTTCGCAATACTTTCTGAGGGGCCTGGTATTTATGAAAGGTAACTTCACAGCTGACAGTACATAAACATAGAAATTATTACACAGGACATTACGCCAATTACGAAGTACACAGAAACAATTAAAGCAGAGAGTGACTTGACTTAATTTACATTAAAAGTTCATGTGTGCGTGCGGGTATCTGTACAGTGTTGGTGTCTGTAAATGTGTGTGATAATGTGTGTAGGTATGTCTATTTAATTTTGACAAACAGGCACTAGTAGCGTAACTGATTATCCCTCGCTTGATCCAGAATTGCGATAATCTCTTTTTTAATTCGGTTCCGTGTGGTGTTAAAGGGGTCAAGTGTTGAGAACTTAGACGAACGAACGAACGTGTCGAACGTGTTGTGTTCTGAGTGTTGTTGGACTTATATCGTAATGCTATTACTAAGAGCTATATTTAATACTAAGACACATAGTGCGCCAAATGTGCACTTTCTGGGATAAAAGGAAATGAAAATTTAAAAAAAAAAACGTTTTTTCCCCATTTGTATTTACTTTAAACCGCAGACAGACTTATTAAGAGGTCTATAAATATATTATATATATACAGAAATATATATTAACAAAAATATTCACAAGAACTGATGAGAGTATGACTTTTAAGTAAGTTGATAATAAATTACCTAGTTTCATTAAAAGTACAATAAATAATTAAGATGTAAGCTCTAATTTACTAAGTTACACATTTTAAAACAATAACATCATTTAATTATCTTCGTCATCATCATCATCATCATCAATTAATTCAAATTCAGAATCGATGTCCGCTAAATCATTTATGTTAACAAATTCGATATCACTTTTCTCAGAATCCGTAAGCTCATAAAATTCCTTAAAAGAAGATTTTTTTACAAACTTATTTCCTTTTGGACGGATACTTGTAACAAGTGGATCAGAAGACAGTAAAAGATTGTGCATAATATCTTCATTGCATGAGATATTGCTATGCTTTCGAGAATGCCCCTCTCTATATTTTCTAAAATCTTTATTTCTAGCCTCAGATGCCTCTTCGGATAGAAAACCAATGGGCACAATTGACATGTTCTGAACTATGTCTGGCCCATGCATTAAAATTTTATGAAGTGAAGAAGGCATATAATACCATGGGTATAACTCCACGTAAAGCTTAGCAGTATCAAAGCAGAACTCTCGGAATTTAGTTACGTTGATCTTCTCTCCTGATGAAATACACTGCAAGATCACACAGATTTTTCTTAAAAGCATAGCATCTATTCCGGTCAGTTCAGCAGATTTAGTGTAGTTTTCAAAAAATCTCCTTGCCGAGTTGCCATTGTTGGTGGATCCACTGCCTTGTTTCACAACATCGAGAAGTAAGCCCGTTTCTCTTCTTACAGCCTCTTGAACTCTTTTCTTCCTGTCATCAACTTGCCTTTTTGCTATATCACCCCTTACTTGCCATGATTTTATGTCTAATTTGTAGGAAATGTGTAATAAGCATTCCATTGAGCGAATCCAAGCGTGAAGGGTGCTTAAGCTATATTTATACATGTCCTCGTTTGCGTGTTTATCTTTGATTAACTCTAAATTATTCATTTCTTTAGGACAAGCCTTGCATATGTCACACACTGAAGCTGCTGTATTGGATATAATGGAATGAATTTTACCATCAATCATTGTCAACAGCAGTTGGTGTTTGACACTAATTCCATCAGTGATGGTGGATGGAGTTAAGGCTTCAATCTCTGCTTCGATTTCAGCCATCTCTCTCTGCACATTTTCTTTGGTTTCCTTTATAAACTTAAACAATATTGGCCGGCAAAATGAAGTGGAAGATGGTCGCTCGTTTTCCCAAATTGTTACACCTTTTGAGACGAGCCGCAGTGGTACAAGACTAATCATAAAATTACTAGCAAGATCGATTTGCTCATCTTCACTCGTCCTTTGATGATAAATGCTTTGGCTAGATGATCCGTCAAAACCCCATTTGCTGGTCAATACGAGCTGTTGATTGGGATCAACAGGGGTTTCTAACGACCTAATAAGTCTTCTTGAGGTTAAATCCATCAAGGCTTGTAATTTGATTTTTGCAGAGCTCTCTGTAACTGTGAGATCTTCTTTGGCCGGATAGCACTTAATTTTTTCTTTAACCAACATGTAGTAACTCGGGTATTGAAGAGCTCCTTCTTGAGTGTTGAAATCCCGAAGAGTGTTATAGCGCCATTTCGATAAGTTCATCGATACATAAAGAGCCAATGCCTTCAAAGGGGATATTTCCCGTACCTGAATTGATTTACCTTCAATGAAGGCTTTGATTTTTGAGGCCTCTTCTGGATTCTCCGTCAAGTATTTCATAACATAAGCTGTATCGCTTTGTCCTGCCTTTTGAAGCGCCCTTTCGGCCGAAAACATAATTTCAGCGCTGCTACTGCTGCATGAAAGACTATCTTCAGTGCGTCTTCTTTTTTGCCGGTTACTAAGGTCCTCAAAAGATTTACGAGGACTAGGATGTGTACAAGTTGAAGCATCAGATTTAGCAGGAGAAATTATGGGCTCGATGACGTCACTTATATTTTCTGTAGAAGGTTCCATATTTTCATTCTGTAATTCCGGCCATTGAATTGCAGCCTGTAGCCAAATCTCATGTTTCTTCCGAAACTTATCTGTGCTTCTTCCAGACTGTGTCCATTTTGCATAAATGCGGTAGCAAAATCGACGACACCAGTCTTTTAAACTTGTTTCAGCACTTTCACATAACTGAACACAACTGTTATCTTTTAAAACACTGAACAAATAGTTAAAGTCGCGTAAATCTTTATGTGCGCGTGCGCATAAAGCAACGTGAATATCAAGATTTGTATTAAAATTTGGAAAATACATTGCGAGATTAGCTTGGATACAACGAGGTGTAAATCAACACTGATTTTAAAGTTACTAATAGTGACCTATTTATATAAAATCCAGGTATCCCAGGTATCCTTTGTTAAATATTGCAAGGTAATTAGTTATTGTGATAATTAGTAAATGATGCATGCTAAATTAGTGTATTAAGAGCCATTTAGTAATTAAATAATAGCAATGTTCTTATCAGTAATCATTAGTGCATCAGTTTTATATGTAAACCTTATGTCCCTAATTATATATCCTAATTAGCTTATATCTTCTCTAATTGGCTGCTCAGAAATGTTATTGTAATAAGGTAAACCTTTAGAAAAACGGTTTTAATCAACAAAATAAACAAAAAAATAAAAAATTGTGTTATAAAATAAACATCACTCTTTATCCCAGAAAGTGCACATTTGGCGCACTATGTGTCTTAGTATTAAATATAGCTCTTAGTATTAGCATTATGATATTAGAGACCGCTACTTGAAACAAGCCCGGAATCAGGAGGGAGAGAGCTCGATACACTCATTTTCATAGTAAAATTTCACATTTTCTCAAATTACTCCCGAAATATGGGAGTTATGAAGAAATTCATCACCACAAGTTATGAAGGCATTAAGTAATCGAATAAGATGGCATCATTAGTTTGGCATAATTTTACTCTTTTTTTTCGGACATGTCTACGTCCAACCGCTCCCATACATTCGTTCCACTGTGCGGCCCGTCTGTTACCGCGCTTAAACGCACACAAAGAAACGCTAACAATACATACACAACGCAAACGCAACGAAGATACGATAATTTCATAGGTACCTATTCCCTAACACGCACGGCGGGGTGTGCGGGCGCACTCTGTCGCTCGCGCGCCTATCCACCCCCGCCGCGCCGCCGCCGTCCCGGAACCAAACAGTGTGAATTTGTCGCCGACGCGTGCATACGCGTTGCGAATTCCGCTCCTAGGTACATCGTTGAGACGTAGGTGCAAAGTGCAAGATGACGGACAATTACTCAAACGTCGAGTTGGTAGAGATGGTCCGCACGTATGCCATCAGTGGAGACAGCCTACGTGGAGCAGTACGGTGTTTCCTCTCAATATGGTCGGCATGTACGCGAGTAGGTACTTAACCGAAAGGTTTGGTGACCATTGGATGGGTCGCGGAGGACCTGTGGCCTGGCCCGTTCTCCGGACCTGACGTCTCTAGACTTTTATTTGTGGGGAGACGTTAAAAGGTTAGTTTACTCGGAGAAAGTGGCAAGTGTTACAGAATTACGTGAAAAGATAATTAGTGCTTTCGACACTTTAAAAAGGAATGTGATAGTGCTACGTAAGCTGAAGGAAAACCAGCTACGTCGTTGTCGACTGTGCCAAGAATGTGGTGGTGGCAACTTTGAACATACCTCCGGGTAACTTAAGTAGGTAATTTATTTATTTGTACTAGACTATCATTTTGTAAATACGTTGTTAGCTTAATCAATTTTATTAGTGTAAATAAGTTGATTTCAAATTTTTAACTACGCCAATAATACCTAACAGTCGAAAGTATTTCTACATACCTACTTAGCTAGCACATCTTTCCAATTCCAACAAGAGTAAAAAACATTTTTAGATTTAGTAAATCGGTACCTACACCAACTAAGGTACTAAGCACCAATAAATTCAATCCACAAATTCAAACAAAATCATTACGAAAACTTTAGGCTGAATTTACCTACGTACAATGTTCAGAGTGTTAGTGTAGATAGCAATAAAGCAAAACTAACATTTTATTACTCATCTGATAACTACCGAAGTTAGATAAGTACAGGTCAGTGAACTTTTCTTTGGCACACTAGTATTGTCGTCGTTAGTAAGATTTCCGTATTCCAATGATGCTTAAAAATTAGTTTAGTATCAAGCGAAATTTATGACAATAATGTAGGTGATTTTCGAAATAAAATTAGGTAAAATTGCTAGGTACCGGTCGCCGTAGGTCATCGCACGGTCGCAACACTGTTGCATTTCGTAGGTAAGACGTCGACTGTCGACTCTCACGCACACAGAGCAGCTGCATTGTCGCTGTGTGCGTACTTGGGTGATTCTGTTTTAAGAGTTTCGAATCAAGGGTTTTATTCTGAAATACTGTTAAATTTCAACAATAAAAAAAAGCAACGCTTATTAATTATAGACCGGTACCGAACTTTAAATTGATTATTTATGTGTTTTATGACAACGTCCTGAAATTTGACGAGGATGCAAAACAACACATTGTATATTGGTTAATAAAAGGTACTTATTTAAAGCGGCTGGTGTATATAGCAGTTTTTGTTAGTTAAAAATTACCAAATGCATATTTATCAACAAGTTCGGCAGTTAAAACTTAGCAGTAAAGTAAACAAAAATGAGTCGTAAAAAAAATAGATCATTTAATAAATACTGTGCAGTTAAATAACTAAATGGGCAGTTACGGTTACGAGTGGGCAGTTGACAAATCGGAATTAGGGACTACTCACACTTATTCAGCTCTATTCAGCTTATGTCCATAGAAAACAACGATTTTGTATGAGACGCGTACGCATCCATTCAGCTTTCCGGATGCGTACGCGTCTCCATACAAAATCTTTGTTTTCTATGGACATAAGCTGAATAGAGCTGAATAAGTGTGAGTAGTCCCTTAGTCGGTAAGAAATCTCATTCTAAGCTGCTTGCGGCTTAACATGTATTGTGCTCGCTGCGCTCGCGAAAAAAAACCTGCCGCCCTATCGTCCGACAACCAGGTCGTCGTCCCTACGCCCGGCTTTCGGCCTCCGCTCCGCATGTCCCCGAGTCGGGGTAAAAGCGGGGTGGTAAAAAAAAAGCAAAGTGAACTGCTGAACTATTTATCTAACTGCCCATTCCTTCATTTCTACTGGCCAGTTATTTATTAGTCTGCTTACGTATTTTTAGTACTGTCATTGCAAGACGAAATAAACGGCCGGTTGTTTTTTTATTACTGTGTATGTTTTATTGTCGCACGAATTTACCAACCTCCGATAAAAAACTATATACTATAATTATTTTTTTCAACTGATTATAATAACCTCTCGAATGTTTAAATAACAGTTCACAAATAATGTTCCCTTACTCATTTTGAAATGGTCCCTCCATTTGAAAATAAGTAAAATTCTAATTTTTAGGGTTCCGTACCCAAAGGGTCAAACGGGACCCTATTACTGTGACTTCGCTGTCCGTCCGTCCGTCTGTCACCAGGCTGTATCTCATGAACCGTGATAGTTAGCCAGTTGAAATTTCTACAGATTATGTATTTCGGTTGATACTATAACAACAAATTCTAAAAATAGGATAAAATAAATATTTAAGCGGGGCTCCCATACAAGAAAGTGATTTTTTTGTTCGTTTTTATAAATAATGGTACGGAACCCTTCGTGCGCGAGTCCGACTCGCACTTGGCCGGTTTTTCTAATAATTATCTAGCTATTAGCTCAGAAATTTCCTGAATAAGATTTTTAATTACGAAACAGATTAGTTTGAGAAGAATATAAATTGAATAACCTTGTTTAAATCTAGTTTGGCTAGTTTCTTAGACTGCGGTTCCACTGAGGCGGAGCGGAGCAGAGCGGAGACGAGCTGTGTCGCGATTCACCAACCACATGGCTTGAAATCCATATATCTTCTCCACTCCGCCATGTGATTGGTGAATCGCGGCACAGCTCGTCTCCGGTCTGCTCCGCTCCGCCTCAGTGGAACAGCAGCCTTATGCAGAAAAACTACCTCTCCTCTTTCGTCAATTTGAAAACCAATCGTCGCTGGGTAGCTTGCTTTTATTTTTACATCTTTTCTTTCTGCGAACCAAACATTCTGTTGCTTTCATTTTGGTCATTCAAAAAGCCAACTATGGAGTTAATCTAGAATTTATAATTATATACTTTTTACAATCGACTTACTAAGGTTCTATTTTAGACATAGAGTAGTGAATCGTTTAATTATTATACTACATTTAAAAGGCGTTCAAGGGCTTCCAATGGCATTATAGTTGCCAGATGACACTGACAGCCCGTGAATGTCACTCCAGTATGGGAAAGAGACGGAGCTATATAGGCCATCTAGCGTCATCTCTTTCCCACACTGGGATAAGATTAAAACAGTACTGCTTTAAGACTTGATGGTAGGCTACTTAATCGTTTTTGTTCCATTAGTGAAAATAGTCCTAAATCTGTATCAAAGCGAAGTAAAAGTGATAGCCTCTATAGCATTTTTAGACCAAGGCTGTAGTTTCATGTTGCCGACGGACATAGCCCTGTGTTGTCAGGTTACCACACTGTGTATCTTGCCACACTATAACTATCTTTGTTTTGTTACAAATATCTTTGGCTTTACATGAAACAACTGAGGGCTGGCCTTTTTGTTGTCTAAGACTCAGCATTGCCATTCAACGTGACAATCTTGTACAGATTTTATTATTATTTTAGATGTATTTGTAGTTTGTAAATAATGTATTTAAGTAATATAAATAATTCTTAAATAAAAATGAATAAAAGTAACTAAAAAACATTTTCGAAAAATAGTGTAACAACTTCTTGAAGTCTTAAATTCGGCCTGTTTATTTTGTTCATGATTTATCTACAAAATAAATACATCTACTCTTGTATCTTTGGGATACACAGTATCTAAAACATGCACCTCGTATTTACTTATTTTGAACAAAATAATTATCATCAGTTTTTTCTGTCATCATCATCTGCCTAGCCTTTTCCCAAACTATCTTGGGGTCGGCTTCCAGTCTAACCGGATGCAGCTGAGTACCAGTATTTTACATGAAGCGACTGCCTATCTGACCTCCACAACCCAGTAACTGAGTAATACGATACCCCTTGGTAAGACTGGATGTCAGACTTTTAGCTTCTGACTACTCGTAACAACTGTCAAAGATCTACAAATGACAACCGGGACCAACGTCTTAACGTGCTTTCCGAGGCACGGAGGAAACTCGATATGTAATTATGGTCACCCATCCACAGACCAACCTCGGCAAGCACGGCTTAACCTCAAAGATCGACCTGGGGGGCTGTTATTATTTAGCCATGAATTATGAAACCATTAATCAATACAGGTAGTAAAACAAAAATGTACCTTCTTTTTCCGTTTTTATACATGCTCGTACAAAATACGGGAAAATGTTCAATGTTAATGCAGATTGCAGGTTAATGACCCAACGTCTACATAAACGAAGGTAAACAAGTACATATTAAAGACAGTTCAGTGAAATGACATTTTACTTTAATTGTTGATCTCGACCTTTTTGAAGAGTCAGGAAGAGGAAAGTATTAAAACAGGGAAATGGCAAATACTTTCTTTTTAAGGAAGTACTTAGTTATTAATTAAGAAGAAAACTGGCCTAGACGAAATGTTCATTTTAAAATAAATTTTATAATTGGGTTTTATTAATTTTTTGGCGTTTAAATGTCTATGAGCAGCTATGTAGTATGTGCGTTTTTGAATAAACTTCAAGTAATATAAGTTTTTAAACTGACATGATCACTAACAATATCATTAAAACTGGAAACGGAACAAATAGTAAACATGAGAAATATCTTATTTCTAGAGTTAATTGCATGTGTATTACAGTGTTATTATTTTATTAAGTAACGTTATTTTTTTATTCGAATACGTTTCTTTTTAAAAGTAGGTTCAAAATTATCCGTTCTTTACCTATGACTGTTTAATTTGAATATTTTATTTAGTCATAGTTGATTTGACCTTAGATATCATCATATTATTGTGTCTTTAAGTGGATTTAATCAAATCAAATCAAAATATTTTATTTTACATAGGCCTACATGGGCACTTATAAAACGTCGACAGAAGAGGCACGGTTCGGGTTGGTCGTTTCCTATTGAGAAGAACCGGCAAGAAACTCCATGGTTACTCTTTTAAAATCATTTGGTTCTACAATATTTGGATGTTACAGCGTTAGTACCTAAGTATGAGAGGACAGCGTAGGCCCGACAATAAGTCATCGCTTACTACAAAAGGTAGAAAAAGATGATAGTGAAAAATAAAAAAATTTGGAATATAAAACCCTTTTTTTTGTTGTAGATTACATTGCAAGAACAACATTAAAATACGTAAACATAATGTATATTGACGTTAAAAGGGACAACGCGAACGAAATCACAAATAAAATTAAAGTAAACGTGTCAATCTTGTTTGGTAATATGTAATTTTGCTAAATGTATAGCCCCACGGATGGGATCACATATATTCTATTCTACCTTCTGCCCCAGGTTTGGCTCACGTTATGGTCGGAAATTATTCCACCTATGCAGTGACAGTCGGGGATAATGTGGCTTCCAATTTTCGGAATAAGACCAGCTGGCCTACCATGACGTCTTAAAGCAGTATTGTTATACTCTTATTCCAGTGTGGGAAAGAGACGGAGCTATACAGGTTCTCTAGCGCCATCTCTTTCCCACACTGGAAAGGGAGTAAAACAATAATGTTTTAAGACGTCATGGTAGGCCACCAGTACAGAAGACTTTCGTCTACATACAAACTTTAGGGCGAGACCACAACACTGCGTTGCGGCGTCGCATCGTAAAAATCTACGACGCCGCACAACGCATTGTGGAAATTTCCAATGCGACGACGCGGTGCCTTTTAGTTAGTGTCATTATTCATAATTGATAGATATGGATGCACCCAGTACTTTCTTTTCTGTTTCTTTTTCTTGATGCGTCTTAACGCTAGCAAAAGTAGGACCCGTGTAGCGCGGTCCATGTCTCACTAGAAACTGAACTGACGGTTAGTTAGCGTCTTGTCGTACGATGTCGTATGCGATGAATTTTTTGCTTTGCGTCATCGCATTGTATTGCTGTGCGACGTCGTTTTTGCGATACGATGCCGCAACGCAGTGGTGTGGCCTCGCCCTTACCTCTTTACAATGTGAGTAGATTTCTAGAGGTATACCATCCAGAGAAATTGAAAACAAATATTATTGTAAATCTTTCTATCATCCAAAAATTTCTCTGCATTTTTTTCCACTCGCATTACATTTCCATATCATGTTTACTTTATTGATTAGTTTTATTCCGTAAGTATTAACAGATCAGCTAGCGTGATAACATATCTAATTGACATGTTTTTTATGTGGCCTCGATGGCTCCTAATGTGTAGGCCATTACTAGCTTCGTCTAAAAAAATCTAAAATAATAATAATTTATCCATAAAAGAGGTAATAATGTGAGTGAGAATGTTTTTTACGTAATGGAATATTGTTTTTAATGTCGTAGCACGAGTGAATCGTGATATCGCGCATGTGGACACAGCCAATAAAGTTTAAGAATATAAATAGGTAAGAAGCTACCATTTAAACACGTTAGGTTTTTAGGCCAGTTTTAAAGTCGTGAGGTTTCCCAGCATCACGTGTATTTTTTGTATAAGTTTTAGAATCTACTTTAACTTAAAAATTTGATTTTCTATCCTGCTAGCTCGTGTTTTTAGACAAAACATTGCTTACTCGGGTTTTGATTCATTATAAAGTTTCATTTTCGAAATGTCTTTAAAAAAAAAAGAAAATTGGAAATTTCTGTTTCTATAGATAATTTATAATCGGTCTAATTTAGACTTATGTATCCTGCTTATGCGTATGCACTTTTTAGACTTATGTATCCTGCTTATGCGTATGAACTTTCAACAAAATCGGTTCAGTCATTTCGCAAAAAAAGTACTTGAAAGTTTGTATAAAATTTCGTAAGGCGTAAACGCTCTTAAGGTTTGTATAGAAGACACATTATTTCATGTGTGCGGAGTTTGGGCATGTTCAAGTTATTAATTAATTAAGATTACTATCAGCCTATTTATGACCATGAGCGCAAGAAAATAAGTCTAGTTGACGTTGGCAAATAACGTAGAGGATATTTAGCAATAGTTGTTAATGTCAGTGTTAATGTGGATGGGTGTAATAAAAATAGAGGAAGACCAAAGAAATGATGAATGGACCATGTGAAGGATTATAAGGCAAGTAAGCAGTTGTCTGGTGAGATGGCGAGTAAAAGAGAAGGATGGAAGATTAAAACCATGCTGCGCCGACCCTAAATGAATTGGGATACGAGAATGATGAATTATGATGATCAGTCAGTATTAACATTAAGTAGATGTTAAGATATCGTAAACAATTCAGAAATTCAATGATTTTATATGATATAGAAAAGTTGTCTAAGTCGTGTTAATCGTGTGAAGAAATAAGTTATAGAGTCAGAGATAAGTCAGAGAAATAAGTCATTGTCTTTATAAACCAAGAATCATACAGAAATTGACACTAAGAATAGCCAGGATCACTTTACTGAGCAAAAATAATTATAGGCTAGATAAGGATTAATTAAAAGAATTGATGCCTTCAGCAATTTCTTGCGGTTTAATTAAAACTGATGGGTTTGCATGCAACTACTCATATAGTGTTATAAGTGTACACGTTTGACCCTTGTACCTTCTGTAATGTACCAACTACTTATACACTTATGTTATTGTAGTCGGTGATTACGACATTATCTACGACTAGCTGTTGATCGCCACCTTCGTCGGCTTGAAATTATTATAAAAATATTACTTCCCGATTTGAATCTGATTTTGTTAATAATTTCAAGGGTTTTTAATTTTACAAACACACGTACAGTACTATAATCCTTTTTCTAAAATATATCTCCTTATAAAGTCAGCTATCTGCCAGTAAAAGTCCCGTCAAAATCCCCAAAAAGGGAAGCCAGAGATGTGAATCTCACCTAATTAAAACTAAAACCGTGCATTGAAGCAGAAAGAGAAAACCTAATAAAGCATACTTTGCTCATTCATCATTCATTCTCTTGCCCTTATCCCAATTTATTTGGGGTCGGCGCAGCATGTCTTCTACTTCCATACTTCTTACTTACTTGTCATCTCATGAGACACCTCCTTTCTTGCCATATCATCCTTCACACAGTCCATCCGTCGTTTCTTTGGTTTTTAACCATCTCTTATAACCATCCACATTCATACTCAAAACTTTCCTTACGACATTTTCCTCATTCAAGTAACCCACGTAAGTCAAAAATAGCACCTTTACAGGAGACTTCTGGAGAGTGCACAAACTGCATAATTATGCCTAGGTAATCTTACAATACCATTTTATAATTTGTGTTCTCTTCAAATAGAGATAGAGACGGTGCTTGTTTCTGCTTGGCTGAAACAACGCTCTGATTCTCTTATGCCAGCGTGGGAAAGAGACGGAGCCATACAGGATGTCTAGCGCCATCTCTTTCCCACACTGGAAAAGGAGTAAAACAATAATGTTTTAAGACGTCATGGTAGGTCAGTAAATATCAAAAACTCAAAACAGCCAATGACTTACGTGGTGTTTGAATTTCAACGACGCTTTGTCACCTTCTCTTATACAACTTTCTTGTAGCTTTTACACCTGTATTTTATTTAAGATTAAGTGTACGTACATTTACGAATAATAAATAACAAAGAATATGAACAATCCAGTCGATAGTAAACAATCTAAAGCCCATATGGGAAGTTGACTTTGCAAGCGTGAGTAATCGTTGATATGACGAACAAAGGACTCGCTTACTTATGTAAAGCCGACAATTAATATTCAAATAACATACAAATCTGAACTTTTGCGGCGGTGAACAGAATCTAATTCAGATTAACAGTTTGTTTGTCAAGCAGGAAGGAGGAAGACAAATGTTTGCACGTGGCCATCTAATAGTAAAACTTAATGTTTGCACGTGGTTTGAAAACTAGACGTCACCAAAGATTGAAATCCTTAGACCACGTCAAAAAACAACTAAAGATTGATCGACTTATCTCACTTTTGTACGTGTTCAATTGACTTAGTCCCATGCGCTCCAAAACTATTAATTTTCAAATATTTTTTTCCATAAATTGATTCCCAAGAGCTCCATTACAGTGGGGCCCATCACAAGATTTTAAATCTTTGTTGTAGTTCTCTTTTCAAATACGTTGGTACTCTATGATGACCACATGTAAACTCTTTACGATTCTTACGCACTTTTTTTTACTGACATTTATTTTGCAAGTATGAGGTCGTTGCAATTTGTGTGAAACTGTATGAATGGAACGTAACGGAACATTCAGATTCAATTACATACTGGTACATTTTACTTTCAACACTTGGTGCATAGCATAAGACTGGTCTTCGAATATCTTTTGCTACTTACGAGTGTTGTTAGGATTGGACCAATCATCATAGAACTCTGTGTGGGTTGGATCCTTTCTGTAAAACTACATCCAATTAAAAGATCAGAAAATAAGCTTCTTCCCACAAACAAAGAAGGCCCAGATAAAAATGAGCTCGTACACATATTGAAACCATCTTTATGGATTTCAAGAGCCCTTTTCTCAATAAGAAAAGGTCCAACAAAATACATAGGATTACAAAAAGAAAAATTTAGATGGATTATGTTTGTAAGACCTTACGTTCTAAGAAAAATAGACTCATAATCTCCAAGCGGATCTAAGAAGATGCAAGCGGTTGATATCAATTTCTATACTGCGCAAGATGTAAGCGAACCTCGAGACATGGGGCGATTAAAACCGGTTGCTTTAATGGTGCTAGTAAAGTAGTGAGTGTTTACCCAGCAACCACAGAGTGCCATGCATTTGCAATATATCAAGGCAAATACAGTAGTACTCGTCAAAAACAGAAAGTGATAAATCGTTTTCAATTTCATTATGTTCATCGTTTGTCGAATTGTCTTGTGTTTTATGGCTTTCAACGTTTGAATTGTAATTAAAAATACATCGTTCTTTGAACTTAAAGAAATATAATCAATTAGTCATCGTATTTAGGTTTCTGTTTTTATTTTCTCTTATTCTTCTTCCTCGGTCTATCCCACTTTAGGTAGGGTTGGCTGTCCTAATTTTCTGGCGCCAGGACAATCTGTCCTTGGTGTATATTTGCGCTTCGAAATCAAAGTTTGAAACATCCATTTTTACAAATTGTTTCTACTGTTTTTGTTTATCACTCTTCAAACGTTTGTGGGGATTAGTTGGATTAAAAAACTGGTCTGAAATGTTTTTGAAAAGTCTATTTCAAAACTTGTCGAATACAAGACAGTCATCACAACTTGCAAATAGGGTGTAAACGTGGACGGTTACAATCTAGAGAAAGGTGTCAATTTGATAGACCTGGATTTCTTCGGTTGTGGTTCATTCGTAGCTATAAGCAAAATATTTTGTCTTTGAATAGAATAGAATAAAACTTTTTTGTACACCAACATTAATGATAACGGGCTACAAAGCAAAGAACAATTAACGGGAACTGCTATAAAAGTTGTAATCAATTTGACTTTAAAATGAGTAACATTGTCATGGATAAATTGTTTGCTAAGCAAGACATAATTTTATTAAGTCCACCTAGAGTTCATGATTTACTTTACCCTACTCGCTATCGTTTGCATCATTCGAGTATTCTTTTAAGGGTTCCGTACCTCGAAAGGAAAAAAGGGAACCCTTATAGGATCAGTTTGTTGTCCGTCCGTCTGTCCGTCTGTCTGTCAAGACCCTTTTTCTCAGGAACACGTGGAGGTAGCAAGCTGGAATATATGAAATACTCAGGTCTACTGTCCCTTAGAGCTGTGGAAAAAAAACAAACTTCTAAGCCAACGCAATTAAAAGATACAGCCGTTTATGCCGCAAATTTTCGACACTCGCAAGGTAATCAAAACCTATAGCCTATAGGGTACTTCCCGTGAACTCAGAATCTTGAAATTTGGTAAGAAGCAACGCCTTATAGCGCAGATAACGGAAAAATTGCGAAAACCGTAAATTTTTAGTTACATCCATAAATAAAAATATTTCTAATAATTTTTGTACGGAACTCTGGGTGCGCTAGTGACTCGCACTTGGCCGGTTTTTTATACCTCTCTAGTGCATGTGCCAAGTCTGTGTCTCTACACAAAAGATGCAATCGCTTTTTACACTTCAACCTACATATCTATGCAGGCGGTAAAACACAGAACTAAAATAAATGTACGAAGTTTCACATATCGATGCAAATTTTTATGACAAGCAACGCCACCATGACCTGCACATTTCAAGTGGTCATACTATAAGCGTTTTCCTATAACAACTTTGACATATATAACTCGACCAAGCTAAGTTTGCACCTCGCGTCGATTACGTTACACTGACACTTAGGTACGGTCTGCAAAAAAAGATTCGCTATGACTTTAAAAAAGTAAACAATTGTTTGTTAGATTTTACTTAGCATTTATTGTGTTTTACATTATATTATACATAGGTATATTAAAATATACACATTCCAGCGAGGTGCAAACTTAGCTTGGTGAAGGTGTAGGTTTTAATAACTTATGCCATTTTTTTTAGATAACCGCGTATGAATGTTACTTTGTCTTAACCGTCTGGTTAAGCATGATCGTTACTATGATTGAATCCATTTTTGCTGTACAATCCGGAAAAACCCCCTCATTTAACTAATATTATATTGCTTGCAAAACTCGCAACTTCAGATTAAACATAAAACGAGGAAGGCAATTTTATTTTTATGTTCTGACATTTAAGTTGGACCTTCCAGTTCCAAGACGGTCTCACGTGTCATATATACAAATACGTAGGCAAGTATTTTTTGCACAAGCGGGTCTCTGAACTGTATAAAAACTTAACCTCTAAGCAACAACATATTTAATAACTTAATGCTATGTAATTACTTGAATTCTGAAGGCTCTTGCTTGTTACTTAATCGTTTAATTTGAAATGATAAGCGACAATTCTCATGATCATGAATAAAATTCTAAAATTAAAGCTAAATGCGTAGTCAAGGCTTATGGATATATTTAATCTAATTCTATTGGTGTTGTAAATCTGACAAACTAGATTTTAATGTTATTAGCATAAAAAACAGCATCCTCTAGTTTGCTATAAGTAACGACATTTTTCAATTCGAAATTATTTGAATTTAGCAGATCATTGGTGAAGGTACCCTTGGGTCCATCAAAAACGGAGTTTTAGGACAGACAGGCATTAGTTTTATCACCACTGCTCTCAAAACGATGAAGGAAAACGTCGTGAGAAAACGAACCTAGAACCAAAAAATCGAAGACATTGTGACACCAAAACTGCACTAGGCCAGCGTATATCTTGTGATCTACTCCTTCTAACTGAGAGGAGTCCTGGGTCCGGCAGCAGTGTTGCTTTAGAGCCAGTTGTTGGATGGCAATCTTCTTCTTTATCCAAATTTATTTCTGGTCAGCCTTCTTAGTACTTCAGCATCAGACCGTACGGTTGTGGGTTGTCTCTTCTGTTGTCTTGCTCGTTATCATAATTATCATTTTAGATTGCTCGTAGTCAGTTTTTCGATTGTCGTCCACGGCCTATTTTTTCGTCTTCTATATTTTGATGTAGGATGGCACTGCCAATAAATAATTCAGTGCCGGCTTCTCCGTTCTCTGATATTATAATCTGGATCCCTTCGAAGTTCGAGAGAATCAGTTTCTTCTAAGCAAGCGTGCTCCACCGTAGGCCGCATCATCGCCTCACTTCAGGCGAGTTGCGGCCGAACGCTTACCTATTTAGTATAAAAAAAAAACGTTTTTAGGTTTCCGTACCCAAAGGGTCAAACGGGACCCTATTACTGAGACTTCGCTGTCCGTCCGTCCGTCCGTCCGTCTGTCACCAGGCTGTATCTCATGAACTGTGATAGTCAGCCAGTTGAAATTTTCACAGATTATGTATTTCTGTTGATGCTATAACAACAAATACTAAAAACAGAATAAAATAAATATTTAAGGGGGGCTATACAAAAAAGTTATTTTTTTGCTCGTTTTTTATAAATAATGGTACGGAACCCTTCGTGCGCGAGTCCAACTCGCACTTGGCCGGTTTTTCAATCTTTTTAACATAAAATCTTTTTTCTCCTTTTAGATGTGAAGACAATCCTCAAGTCGGTCTCAGGCCGACTCCGATCCGGCGAGCTGACTGCCATCATGGGTCCCTCCGGAGCCGGAAAGTCCACGCTGCTCAATATTCTCACAGGATACAAGTAAGTGAAGAATTCTATTGTTAACGTGCCAACTTTGATCCCTAACTAGAGGCTAAAGCAGAGTTCTGTGAACGTTACTTGCCTAAGTGATATTCCTGTCACTGTCTAACTACACGTGCAAGATAGAGACGGCAAAATGTCTTGGGTTTAGATCTATAAAGCGAACTTAGACTTACTTCAAGCTAAGTGCAGACACTAATGTTCATATTGGTCTCATACGCTTGATTACAGTAACGTGTATGCATACTATGCACATTATATCAATACTTTTAAGGTCGGATGATACGATACTGTGAAATCTATAGATCTTTGCCTTAGATCGCTCAATCAGAGCGAAGTGTGAAGACTCCTCTATGCTACGCTACCTGCGGGAATCGACCTATCACATTGGTTGAAATGCACATTTCTCTCATGTGAAATGATGAAAGCAGGCCTAAGTCAAAGAAAGAACTACATAACGTTTGTAGATCTCACCCTAAGCTGGCAAGGTATGACGACTTGTCGTTTTGTTTTGTACCGATCTAAAACTCGTTTCGTAAGTTGTGTAGAATTATGTATAAAGCCGCCTTTTCCAGGTTCGAAGTGGTTTTTCATGTTGCCATAAATGTCTCAAAAAATATATCATAGAAGATTGAAAAGATGTAGAAGTCTCAAGTGACTATTAAGATCACGATTAATAGAGAAATAGAAATATAAAATAGGATAAGCTCAAGAGAATAATGACGATAGTGAATAAGTGATTGCAAACAAGCAATTTAGGGAAACCGCATAGGTACGTAAACGTGGCACAAATATTTAGATTGGGTTCACAGGAAATCCATTAAGTATAGCAAATTATAATAAATGCAAATTGCTTAATAAATATTATGTCAAATGGATTCACGCAGACAGTCGTTGTTTCGAATTGACTACGGCTCATTTTACTGTGGAATCCGATTACGAATTGAATTGGCATTGCAAAGAAAAACGTGCAATTTGATGCGCCGCGCCGGTCAATATTTTTGTATTGGTTAATATTTTTGTATTGGTTAATACAAAAATATTGACTGACGTTGAGTAAATAAAGAATACTATACAAAATGAACTGCAAAGGCCAAAGCAGCAGGCAGGATTTTTTAAGATTATATTCTAATGTTTTCCGGTTAGTCCGGTTTGATCAAATGAACTCTAAAGATAGATAAAGATATAGCGCTAGGAGAATCTCTGGTAGTTGGCCGAAATCGGAAGTAACGCAGCTACGTACTACTAGTTACTTACCAGAGCGGTTTAGTAGATGTCATACGTAAATGATTTTTTGGTTCTACGCAATGCCGGTTTCCTCACGAATCACGATTTTTTCTTAACCCTTGTGAGAATATTTCGCTTACATTTTTGCATTATTCCAACAAAACAATATTACCTACATCACACGCTATGACACATGGAGATATCTAATAGAAAACAAAAGCAATTCGTCACGCATACATAAGCACAATTTTTGTTAAATCAGTTCCTGACAGTATTATAAATAATTTAGTTTATAAAACCAGTATTTTGACACAAAACTACACATAATACTGACGATAGATTAAAGGTTTTTGTCAGTTATGCGAAAACCATTACCATTAATTTAATGTTTAAGTATTTTCTCGATGGATGTGACTTTGTCTATAGCATTTATAATTATAAAATAAACGAAAAAAAATAGGGGTCGTTTTCCTGTCTACCCGGATGCAGGGAAAAACCAGTAGTAGTTTTAGACTATCTATCTAACCTCCACAACCCAGTTAGTACTGGGTAATAGGTACAATACCCCTTGGTAAGACTGGTTGTCAGACTTTCGGGCCACTGACTATCTTAAACTACCGTCAAAGATCTACAAATGTCAGCCGGGACCAATGACATATTAACGTGCTTTCCGAGCATAGACGAAACTCGGTATGTAATGGATCGTCACCTATCCATGGGTCAACCTAGGCACAGGAGGCTTAACCTAAAGATCGACCCGAGGGGTTGTTTTTAATTTAGCCACGAGCTCCTCTCGAGCTCTGGGTTTCATCAATACATAAAAAAAACCGGCCAAGTGCGAGTCCGACTCGCGCACGAAGGGTTCCGTACCACATTTTTATAAAAAACGAGCAAAAAAAAACACTTTTTTGTATGGGAGCCCCCCTTAAATATTTATTTTATTCATTTTTTAGTATTTGTTGTTATAGCATCAACAGAAATACATCTATCACGGTTCATGAGATACAGCCTGGTGACAGACGGACGGACGGACAGCGAAGTCTCAGTAATAGGGTCCCGTTTGACCCTTTGGGTACGGAGCCCTAAAAACACCCTTCCATTTACGGTCATTCTGGCGGCAAGATATTCTCGCAACACTGTATACACTTCATGGTTTCACCGCAGATGACTTCTTTCTAGGATGGCATGAATGAAATGACCAAACCACAGTAACAAAACAGTTTTATTTGTAGTGGGCGTTTGACACGCTCTGAGTGTGGCCTACATAGAATGACAAGTGTGTCAAAAATGTATTGCATTGACTGCGGGACTCATAAGTATAGTACGACCACTTTAAGTGTGCAGTTCAAGGTTTGAAATTTACATCGATATGTCAAACATGATACGTTTGTTTTAGTTCTGTGTTTTCCCGCCTGCACAAATAAGTTGGTTGGTTGAAGTTGTAGGGTCTTTGGGATTGACACTCCCATTAGTTACGGATGTGTTAATCCTGTTGAACACCGCAAGATTCTTAAGTAGGTGGCCTACCATGACGTCTTAAAACATTATTGTTTTACTCCTTTTCCAGTGTGGGAAAGAGATGGCGCTAGACATCCTGTAAAGCTCCGTCTCTTTCCCACACTGGACTAAGAACCAACCCACTCCAGACAATCCCGTAGTTAAAGCTACACATTCCCGGTTTATCGTGGCCTCGCTTTGCAAAGATTTCCCATATAATGAGAGATCCGCATAAACAAAGTAACAACACAAAACTCATCATGTACTACATCTGTTACACAACTTCCAACGTACGTCATTAGTGCTAAATAAGTCTCATGTACTTATGTATCTATGTTGTATGTACATTAGTGTGATCTCCTAGTGTCATCGTTTCTAGGATTGTTGGCGACTTGCAACAGCTGTTATGCAATTTGAATGCATAAGCAAACTATCAGTCATTCTATCAGTTTTGCTTTATGCTATGTTATAAGTTAGATATTAGAATTTACATCAATATAACCCTGCATTTTTTCTGGCGGGATTTTCCATTACTAAAAAAAACAAAACGCCATCGAGTTAAGTTGCGTACGATTGAAAAGGTCTATGTCTAACAGTGGACTGAGTGTTGTAGACTGACGATGATGACCAAAGACCAGGGGTAAATCTGGGGGGTTAAACCAACATAATTTAAATATATCTCAAATATTAGGTCTTTACCTATGAAATTGTCGTTTTGTTTGAAAAAAGTATTTTTTTTTTCGAACTTATTTATTTCTTTTATTCAAAGTAATCACCCCTGCAATCAATGCATCTTTGCCAACGCTGTGGCAGTTTATGGATGCCCTTCTTGAAAAAATCAGCTGGACGGGAGACAACAAACTCTTCAAAGGCGTTTTGTACTGCCTCTCGGGAATTGAATTTTTTTCCCGCTAAAAAGTTGTCCAAATTTTGGAAAAAGTAATAGTCGGAAGGCGCAAGATCTGGTGAGTATGGCGGATGAGGGAGAGCTTCCAAACCCAACTCATGCAGCTTAGAGACGGTCTGTTGTGCAGTATGGGGCCGCGCGTTGTCGTGAAGTAGCACTGGAGACGACCGATTGACCAAAGCTGGTTGCAGACGTGCGAGTTTCGCCATCATTGTGGTCAGTTCTTCAATGTACACATCTGCAGTAATGCTCTCGCCGTTTTGTAAAAAGCTATGATGAATCACACCAGCACTAGACCACCAAACTGTGACAATCACCTTTCTAGGGGTCATTTTTCGTTTTGCACATTGCTTTGGTACCGAACCAGGATCTAACCAACTTGCTGAGCGCTTTCGATTGTCAAAAAGAATCCATTTTTCGTCGCACGTAACAATTCGGTTCAAAATTCCTTCATTTCTGTGCCTGTTAAGCACCGCAAGGCAAGTCTCGACGCGTACGTTGCGCTGGCGATCGTTAAGTTCGTGGGGCACCCATCTATCAAGCTTTTTTATCTTGCCAATCTGTCGCAAATGGACCAATATTGTTTTAATGCTAACATCAAAAGCTGCTGCCAGCTCAGCTGTAGATTGAGTTTCATCAGCTTCAACAATCACCTTTAATTCATCATTGTTGACCAAAGTTTCCGGACGACCACGAGGTTCATTTTTCAAGTCAAAATTCCCAGAACGGAACCGAGCAAACCAATAACGGGTTGTGCGTTCGTTTGTACAGTTCTCTCCGTAAACGTCGTTGATGTTACGGGTCGTTTGTGCCGCGTTGGTGCCACGACGGAACTCATATTCCATAATTACACGAAATTTCAAAGTATCCATTATGAGGAAAAATGTTGAAATGTAATGAAAATACAACGCTAATCAATAAACAAAAGACTGATTTTGTAAATAGAATGTCATATTTTTAAAACAAAATTAATTTGAATTTAGAACTCATAGCCAATCAAAACTTTTTTTTGTTTGAAAAAGTCTGTACTGCAATACGGCAATTTCATAGGTAAAGACCTGTAGTAGTTTATGATTAAAATTCAAATTTACTCTTAAACAACAAGTACCTAAATCACCGGAGAACAGAAATAAAACAACTTGAAATGTGTTGAATATAAAGGCTCTTACCCACTGCATCGGAATTACTTTTGATATGTCGCACCAGATTTAATTAGATTTAGCAAACAGACGTCGGCGATCCGTCAACGTCCTGTTACGCGCCACTTTCCTTGACAACTGCCCAAGTCAATATGGCATTATGGCTACCCGCAACGGCTTGACGTTTCGCCAGAGAGAATTGTAGACTGCTCCTCTCTCGTCTGTGGTCACAGTTTAGTTTGCAACGTGAATCATATGAAGCCTTTTTGCAAAGGCGCCAACACGGCCAGACTGACATACGACCGTCCTCGGGCGTTATTGTATTCCTGGAACAAACAATGTCTAATCACCAAGACATCCGCTCTTCCATCCTGACAAACTATGACAAACATTACTCTCATCGTAACTGTAACTGTTTCAGAACAAAAGAAAGCGTGTATTCTTTCGATCACTCACGAACTAGACGGCATTTTACTCCTACCAAGAAAGCGTGTGTCCTTTCGACCACTCATGGACCGGACGACACCTTTCTCCTACACCGAAAGCGTGTGTCCTTTCGACCACTCATGGACCGGACGACACCTTTCTCCTACAACGAAAGCGTGTGTCCTTTCGACCACTCATGGACCGGACGACACCTTTCTCCTACAACGAAAGCGTGTGTCCTTTCGACCACTCATGGACCGGACGACACCTTTCTCCTACAACGAAAGCGTGTGTCCTTTCGACCACTCATGGACCGGACGACACCTCTCTCTTACAACGAAAGCGTGTGTCCTTTCGACCACTCATGGACCGGACGACACCTTTCTCCTACAACGAAAGCGTGTGTCCTTTCGACCACTCATGGACCGGACGACACCTTTCCCTAAACAGTTAACACCTGGACCGGACGGGTGTGTCCTTTCAACCAGCCGCTATCAGCTGCATGGCCCGGACGACACTGTCCTTTCGACCAGTGAACACTTAAGGTTGGACCGGATGAATGTGTCCCCTCAACCAGCCGCTATCAGCTGCATGGCCCGGACGACATTATCCCTTCGACCATACCAACGTTTGGACCGGACAACTGCGTCCCTTCGACCATACCAGCGTACGGACCGGACAACAGCGTCCCTTCGACCAACGTCATCACAAAAACATCATAAACCGGGCACCTGCGTCCCTTCGATCATCTAGCATGAACCGGACAACAGTGACATTTCGACTAAACACACTTTCTTTTCGACTGAAACATGTGGACCAGACAAGCGCGTAACTCCAGATGTCAAAGAACTTTTACAAATTTCGCCAGCATCTAATAATTCCTGAACTTATTGGCCGACAACCTATTTTATCAAAATATCGTCTATTTTATTGGCACTGGAGATCTCCATCGTGCATTTTAAATCATAACCTCCGATGCCAGTAAGGTTTACTTATTATGATGTCACCCATAAACCAATTAAACAAGGCATGTTTAAGCAATGAGTCAGATGACCTACTTATCGAAAAGAAAAGAAACGGTCTCACCCGATGATATTGTGAGGGTACCCTCTTGATGATTTGTGCTCGCAGGTTTGGACGCTTTCCTTGTTGCTTGAAAAGTTAATTCGCTATGTTCCTCACTTGGCTTTACTTTCGTGGAGGGCGCGATTCTTTATCCCACTTCTGATAAAGGCTCTTACCCACTGCATCGGAATTACTTTTGATATGTCGCACCAGATTTAATTAGATTTAGCAAACAGACGTCGGCGATCCGTCAACGTCCTGTTACGCGCCACTTTCCTTGACAACTGCCCAAGTCAATATGGCATTATGGCTACCCGCAACGGCTTGACGTTTCGCCAGAGAGAATTGTAGACTGCTCCTCTCTCGTCTGTGGTCACAGTTTAGTTTGCAACGTGAATCATATGAAGCCTTTTTGCAAAGGCGCCAACAAATATTTCTACACTTACTGAACCTGTTTGGAACCTTTTTTTTGTACTGTGTGAGACGAATAAATACTTTTTATTCTTTCTTTATTCGCAAAGATTTGACCTAATATTTAAAAATAATAAACCTAGTTGAACTAGCAGTCCTTAGTCGATTCTAGGACTTCGGTAGCGTAGCTCGGATTTATTTCTATGTTACTTTAAAATATTGGCCGTACCACTGGTGTTCAGCTACTTTGGGAGTTGTTTCAATGATATGAATTGAAGAAATTATTATGAGCTATAATTTGAGGTATATTTCAATTCTGTTGGACTTATACCAATTTTGACCAAGCCTTTGCCTTACAAAGTTTTATCCCCTGTTAACCACTTAAGGGGACGTTTTTTTAAAATTCCTCACATTCGTTGTAAGGCTTCTGCAATTTAACGCTTCTTGGCCGCCTTGGAGCCTTTCTTGAAGTCCGTCAGAAATTTAAAAATGTACTATTATGTAAATTATATAAACAGCAGGACTGGTTTCTTCTTAACGGTCTCACATCTATCACCAATTTCTGAAATTTAATGGGTCCCTGTTCTACGAGTAGTCTGTATTTTCTATTTGAGTAAAACATTTTGAATCATAATGTATTTCTTTCCCCTTCATTTTAGAGGAAATGGTATAAATTCATATTTCTCAAGATGTTCGAGAATATGGGTATTGATCGTCTATGTACCTATTTCTAGAACGTGGCCTACCACGGTACTGTATGTCTATAAGTTTGCCTATTACGAGGGACTCAAACATACCTGTCGAAATGTAGGTGTACAGTAACACCTACCCTTCGAGTCTATCCCTTCGAGGAATACAGACTTGATGTTATGTCTATGTTTGCCTATTATTCTTTATTTATTTTTTCCTCTATCGACTAAATATTCGCTTCGGATTCATTTATTTTGTTTTTCTTTTTTATAATACAAAACGTGTTCACGTGCATACAAATAAAATCCTTCCAAACCTTCTTAATATCACAGAGATATCCATACCAGTTAAAATAACTAGTTTACAACACACGTTTTACTAGCATCAAGTAGATACACTTCAACCAACTTATCTGTGTAGACGGGAAAACTCAGAACTAAATAAATGTAGCAAGTTTGACATATCGATGGAAATTTTCTAGATAAGCAGCGCCACCTTGAACTGCACACTTAAAGTGGTCATACTGTACGTGATTCTGTATCTAGTGAGTGACATTGGGATGTTGCTGCAATGTCACTGCTGGCTGGTCAAAGGGCTGGTAAACAAACAGTTCTTGCGATGTTTTTGCGGAAGTAAAGATTTGTATCATTTTTGTTGGTTTCGAAGTTCCGTTGTATATGGTACAACACGGCTGAGGGAAATGGGTACCGTAATTTTTTATTTCTTTTTATCTTGTGCTACGTTTTGTAGTAAGCAACGACTTATTGTCGGGTCTACGATGTCCTCCCATAATTAAGTACTAACGCTGTAATATAGAAATATTGTAAAATCAAATGATTTTAAAAGAGTAACCATGGAGCTTCTTGCCGGTTTTTCTCTATAGGAAACGACCAACACGAACCGAGCATCTTTTTGTTTACGTTTTAAAAGTGCACATGTAGGCCATGAAATAAAAATATTTTGATATGTTTTGATTGATTTTACTTTTAAATCTTTTGATGCAAATTGACTAGGGCAAACTTTTTTACGAAAAAGTCATTCAATGGAATTAAATGAACTTAGAGGGTTAGGTATTGATGATTTTAATGATTATAATTTTGTAAATAAATACGCGTTACGGTCGCGAATCATATTTTGTTTAACATACAAACTGACATTGACCAGGCTTAAAACATTATAGTTTTACTTCTTTTCCAGTGTGAGAAAGAGATTGTGCTAGACATACTGTATAGCTCCGTCTCTTTCCCACACTCCAGTGTGAGTTAAACAATACTGCTTTAGGAGGTCATGTTAGGCCAGTTGTAAATTGCAAACAATCAAGGAAAATTTGAATTTTGTGGGCTACCCTGCCGCTTTTCCCTTAAATGCAAAGAGCCTATTTATAACCATTTATGAATAATGGGTTAGTTTTCTTTAAAGAAAATGAATTTAATAGTAAACACAAGAAAATAAAATTGTGTTTCCATGGCACTCTGTCTCTAGACATCAATAATTAGGTAAATTAAGTATTATTTTTATAATTTAAGTAACGCGCATAACGAAAGTGAATTTGTACGGAACCCTCGGTTTATCAAAGCTAGCGTAGTAATGTAGGTCGCGTGTCCGAGCACGTCCGGCGGCCATTTACGCAGTCTGTGTACTATTGCAAACATTTTTATGACGTATTAGAAAGAGAGGAGAGACTACCATCTATATGCTGCTGACTGCACTTATCAACCCTTCATCTATCTTGGAGGAACTACAGTGCTGCAAGGATCTTATGGCGCTCTAATGACAAGGAGAGCGCTGTTGGTAAACATTTGTGAAATTGTCTGTGGAGATTATATTGTAAACAAGATGGTGGCATTAGTTAAGTTGACGGCACGGTTGGCGCAGAGGTTGAGCGATTGGCTGCTGCGCTGCATGTCGCTGGTTCGATTCCCGCTCCGAAGAAATATTTGTTTGGCCTACTGGTAGTTTTTCAGGGTATGGCTATTTGCTATGCGAGTTTAAATGTTAAACGCACCCACGATACAGGAGTAATTCCTAGTGTGGGACAACTTTTATTTAAAATATAAAAAAAACAGAGGCATCCAGAGACAAGGACTACCGGCAGAAGTAAAAACTCGATACAATGGAATTACTGTGTTCTTTTTTTAAATTTTTAACGCGTTGCAAGTCTAGCGCAATTCGTCACAAGCTTGTTGGTGACGCGAACCCATAGATTTATCCCCTACAAAAATCGCTCAATGCTGTTAAAGAAATTTTGACTTCAAAAACAAACAAACAATTTCAGACACGAGCCAAAAGGTACAGCTGTAGTAACAAGTTTAACAGTAAAAGGAACAAACCGCAACTTGTGCCTTGATGCATGAAGAATATGGTTGGAAAAAAATATAAGTAAAAAAACCGGCCAAGTGCGAGTCGAACTCGCGCACGAAGGGTTCCGTACCATTATTTATAAAAACGAGAAAAAAAATCACTTCGTTGTATGGGAGCCCCCCTTAAATATTTATTTTATTCTGTTTTTAGTATTTGTTGTTATAGCAGCAACAGTAATACATAATCTGTAGAAATTTCAACTAGCTAGCTAACACGGTTCATCAGATACAGCCTGGTGACAGACGGACGGACGGACAAACGGACGGACGGACAGCGAAGTCTCAGTAATAGGGTCCCGTTTGACCCTTTGGGTACGGAACCCTACAAATAACCATGTTCTCTTTTGATGAGCGGACACTTAACTTTTAGTAAGTTATAAGTAGTATTTTCTATCATAAAGCGAACCTTTTTTTTTTTTTGAGGGCTCAATTATAATAGTTATGCATAATATTGATTAACTCAAAGCATTTACGTTAATTAGGTAAACAAGCACTTTTGGACTGTCAAAAACTCGCTCGCAGATAAGGTCTTTATTATAGTGAAACATTTTTTTCTTCTACTGTACTGAGTGAAAAAACAATAAATCGATTCGGGGGCGTCGGCCACAGGTGCCTCGACCACTGGGGGCGTAAGCCACGGACCCTCGGTTCCAAGACGTAGATCTCAATGAAATTGAATTTGGAACACTTTTCAAGTCGTTCTAACTCTTTAGGCATCTACTTAAGTGGTCATTTCCGCGTTTTAAGCAGAATTAAACCAAGTTGGTAATAAAGATAGAATATTTAATCTAACGTTGACGTCACAAGGCAATGATTTGGAATGTAACAAAAGTATTTTTTAAGATAAAATCAAGGAACAAGGAGCATTCAAGTGAACCTGGTTTGACATCTTTTTTAGTTATTTTTAAAAGGTGTATTCTTAAAGCAGTATTGTTTTACTTTTATTCCAGTGTGAGTGTGGGTAAGAGACGGAGCTATAAAGGAAGTCTAGCGCCATCTCTTTCCCACACTGGAATAAGAGTAAAACAATCATGTTTTACAACGTCATGATAGATCACCTGGTCCCCATCGAATTTTTTACTAAAAACCCTTTGCCCGAATTTGTGCCCGGTTGATGGCAATAGAGTCGCCCCTACTACACTGGACCCTAAGGATACATAATTATATGTATAGTTTGAGTGTACTGTGCTGTGCCTGACCCTCCGATGATAAGAAGATGATGTTGTATATATCATCATCATCATTTCAGCCGAAAGACGTCCACTGCTGGACATAGGGCTCCCCCAATGCCACATTGACATAAGGGGGGTTTTGCCATAATCGCCACGCTTGGCAGGCGGGTTGGCGATCGCAGTACGGTTGTTACAAAAGCACAGAAACCGCTGCTGCCCATTCTCTGACAAGTCCCTTAGTCGCCTCTTACGACACCCACGGGAAGATATGGAATGGTGCTACTCCTTACGTCCGACACCATAGGTACAGAACCGAGTTTTAAATACAGCAAGATTTTTTAGCCACCGTCCAAATTTTTTCTAGGCATTATCCGCTTGCTATTCATTAAATTAGATCAGATCTAAACCAAATGTTCAAGGTCAACATGCTACCGTATCATTCACTAAATCCATTTTTGAAAAAAAATCGTTATGTGAAATTTTCATATTTTCATATGAAATCATTTTCTCGAAAAAATTATCCGCTCTGCCTGGTCACTAAGTTAAACGTTAAAAATACTACACTTGCCGCGCAAACATTCAATGGAAAGGGGGCGGCCAGCCCGCGTTGTTACCCAGCGTGTACTACGCACGGCCCGGCACGGTGTCCATGATATCTCAATATTTTTGTATTGAGTGATAATAAAAGAAAAAACACGTATACAATGGTTTTCGCCAAAGATTAAAATGTCTAAATTTGGACGGTGACTAAAAATCATGCTGTATATTATATCTTTCTTTATTATGTCTATGTCATGTATCAGGTTTTAACGGGATGTTTCGTCAATTAACATTGTTATTGATATTTCGCATTTCAGAAGTATCAATTTCTATAGTATTTGCTTTCATTCGTCAACAAAGCGATTGAACGCGATGCAAGCCGCGGTGTGAAATGGTCAGTGACCTTTTATAGGAATGTATTTATAAGTGCATTATAGAAGATTATAATACAGATCTTTGTGAATCATATTACAATATTGTCGTATAAAATTATGTCGTTGTATTATCGAGTTATTTTTTTTTCTGCGATAATTATATTATTATCTACTTAGTTGTTGCCCAAGACCTTCGTCCATGTGAAATTATTATAAAAAGATGGCTTCCCTATTTGAATCAAATAAAGCTAGGTAGCTTCAGTCACTGTTTATGCCATCAGCTATCTGCCCGTAAAACTTCCGTCAAAATCGGTCTAGCCGTTTCGAAGATTAGCCGGAACAAAAAGACAAAAATTAAACACTTAAATGTTTTTTTGTTATAACATGTAAATACTTTCAAAAACTTTCAGTAAGAAGCTGTTATTTTACAAATAAAAACAGACACTTCAAAAATTATTTGTATAGATAGTCACTGAATTTGACTTCATCGGACTATCCTTTCTTATGAATATAAATAAAGTATAATTATTGTCTATATTTTATTTAAGTAATCCCAAATGAGACCAGTGAACAGAGTATCTAACAAACGAAAGTTTCTTAGTAAAACCATAGCCAGACAATTGACACACATACGCAGTGCAGTGAAGAAAGTAGCTTTCATAGTAGCCAGATGTCAATCGCATAAGTAGAACGGATTTTATAACTGCACTGCAACTAGCTAACCCGCGCAACTTGGTCTGCGCGAAATTTTCCCCGTTATTGCAATATTTTTTATTGATGCTCCGCTCCTATTATTCGTAGCGTGATTTTATACAGCCTATATAGCCTTCGTCGATAAAAGGGCTATCCAACATTAAAAGTTTTTTTTCCATTTCGAATCTGTTGTTCTTTAGAATAGCGCTTTCAACTTCACTTTTATGACAATAACACAACAACAGCCATATGAAATAATGAAAGTAATGAGACACAACGCCGTAACGCGGCTGACAGCTGATAGGTCACAGCCGCACTTGCGCGCTAATTTCATACGGCTGTTGTGTTATTGTATTATAAATGAATTTTAAAAAAATCTTTGGGAAAGTTGTTTGTTATCATGAGTACAATCACGAGTTTAGGTATCGGTCACTAATTACCAGTCAACCTATATAGGCGCATGGTACATAGTAGTGAATGCCCTGCATTACAAGACCCCTCTTCCCCTCTTCTTTGCAAGAGGTGGGTGTCATATAGTGCAGGGTGCTGCGAAGTACAGGGGGCCTACAATGGCCGTTTTATCAGAATCATAATAGGATAATAATATGAATTACGTTACAATCAATCAATCAATAATTTTATTATCAGGCAACTAAGGCCCATACATAAAATACACTAAATAATATTATAAAATAATGAATAAACTAATATATATTAAAAACCTTAAACTATAACTAAACACGTAATGTTGACGTTACAATTCGTAATCCAGACTGCGTCTTTGACTATTTTATGAGTTTTAACGTCAAATTTATTTATTTAATTTACTATTTATGTACACACAGTAGAAATCACAGGAAAAAAACATAAAATATTTGAGTACAAAGGTACTGCTTATTTCATACGAAATTTCTGCCAGCAGACCTGCGAAGGAAAAATGAAAAAGAAATGTAGACGATAGTGTGTGAGAGAATGAAGAAAAAAATATGTTTATGTGCCTTAACTAACTTAACCTATACTATTTTTAAATATAAATACATATATGTATAACTAAATATAAATACTTATTGCTAAGATATAAAAATAATATATAAATCAGAATTGAGAGGAAAGGTAATGCTCTTTCACTCGGTTTTTGAACAACGAAATGGTCTTTAATGACTAATGTCTGAAGATCTACATATTATCGTTAATTAAAGTATTTTTCCTTTTAGATAAAGCGAGTAGTCTTAATGAGTTCAGCGTCTCTCAATATTATTATTCCGTTTCTTTTTGATCTCGTGTCGATGACCATTTAAATTGAGTCAGCCCAAAATTTGGCGACGTGTTTGGCACTTTCAGTAGCGTCCATCAGCTCCTGTGATGTGCAAACGACTGGGCAGGCAGGACACAATTTCAGGACCCCTATTCACAAACGCTCGGATTCGATTTGGATAAGTCGTATGTCTGTTTTGTTTTGGCATTACGAAAGCGAGCGAGATAGACATACGACTTTCCGAATCGAAATCGAATTCGAGGGTTTGTAAATACGGGGGCAGGTATCCCATCGTTTGTCGGGCAACACCACATTTACAGTCCATGGCAGAGCAGAGTCATTTATGAATTGGCCGCCCGTTACGAACTCTCGCGCATTAGTACAGTACGCCGTCCGAGGCATACCCTCGTCACTCCCGATGATGCTATCACACTCCTCCAGGAGAGGAGTAAAGAGACTACTACTCTTAAAAAATTCAGACACAAACCGCTGTCTTTCCGACCTCGCCATCGAGGTCCGTCGCGACGTCCCGGTCCATGCCCTCCCCGACCCTCGCTCGAGCCAGCCCGCGATGCTGTGCCAGTAGTTTTAAATCAGCCCCTAAATAATGATATCATTCAGATCCAGCCTGTCCCCATGCAGTCCTCCCCCAGCGACGCCCTAGGCCGAGGCTCATACGACAAGGGGTGCCCTTAGTGTGTAGTCGCTTAGTTTGTAAGTTTTTATGCCCTGGCTGGAGGCCTTACTCTTAAGGCAGCCACAGGATAGTCCGGTTAAGCAGACGACAACCTCCTAGGTGGAACTGCGAGAGGCCATTCACAGAAAAAAACAACATTTATGAATATCCACCTGTAAAGGTTTTTTTTTTACCTATGCAATTTAGTTAATTCACAATTTATTTTACTAAAAGGAATTAAGTATTTGAGTATACTTTGTATTTTTGCAGTTTACACAAAAACAAGAGACAATGGCATTATTTGTGCGTCAATCTCAAAATACACAAAAAGGACATTAACCTTTAAACTTGACAATAATATAACGACTCAACTTTATACATGCATTGGGTTTTCCAATATTTTTTTAATAATCCCGCCTTACTTTTTTTGTTAGGAAATAATGTACCAAAACGGTTTCTGTTCAAAGCACAGTTTTGCAAAACACCTATTTATCTAGACCAGTGTTTCCCAATCATTTTTCTGCCATGGCCTGGTAAACGTCACACTGGCCCTTAGTGACCCACTCAATACTTTAAAACCTCTTCCCCCGCTGAGTGCATTAAGTAAAATAGATTGGTATCACCTATTTTGTGCGAATGGAGCAATTTTTTCTAAGGTGGACTGGTAATAAATGCCCAAGGCATTAAACCCGCCTTCATACAGTTTTTTACTTGCATTATATTTTTTATTTTTTTTATACGGCGGAAATGCTGCGACCTGGTATTTTATTTTGATGGCCCGGTACCGGGTCACGACCATTCGGGAAACGCTGATCTAGACAATACATACATAGTGATCGGTAGTTTTATTCATAAACTAGCTGTGCCCGCGACTTCGCTTACGTGACCGCGTATTCGTTTGGCATTGTCAGGAAATATTATTTATTCATAGATATTATTACTTACTTAATTTCGAAGTTAATAAATGTGTTTTAATTTTAAGTATCGGCTACCGATCTTCGTCGTCATCGTCTTGATCTTCTTATTTTTTACAATGAGGAAAACTGCCAGTAATTTTTTTTTCAGGTAAGTTTGCACAAAATTTAATTCGTATTCGATCGATATTCTTTGCTTAGCTAATCGTAGACAGCATCAGTATGTGCTAACCCCTCTACAGTCCAGCCGAGTACGCTGGGGGGGGGGGGTAACTACTTAATGACGCGGTCTGTACTATCATCCTACTACTATTATAAATGCGAAAGTTTTTGAGGATGTATGGATGTTTGTTACTCTTTCACGCAAAAACTACTGATCTGGATGAAATTTGGCGCTGGGATCGATAATAGTCTGGAACAGCACATAGGATACTTTTTATCCCGGTAGTACTTTCCAGTGGGAGAATTACCGAGCAAAAAGCGGGCAGTGCCGTGAGCATTAGCTAGTTCTAAATAAGAGACGCTTATAATGAAAATAGAATACTAAAGAGACAAAGCCCTTTGTTTTCACTATGGATTAACGACATTAACTTTGCTTAGAAGATGTTTAAGTGCTGCACCGACTAATATAGGTAATAAAAGAAAAAAAATACGCTATTGTTCAGGTGGCCTACCATGACGTCATAAAGCAGGATTCTTTTAATCTTATTCCAGTGCGAGAAAGAGATGGCGCTAGACGTCCTCAATATCTCCGTCTCTTTCTTACACTGGAATTACAACTGCTTTACGACGTCATAGTAACACCCCAGGTCATTCACTTAATAAAACTTTATCTGACAAACATGTCGGTAGGTACTGCAAAATCATATTCAAGTTCTTACGAGACGTCAAATAAAAAGACAAGAATATTATTAACTGACATTTTGATATTGGCTTTATACTTTAGATAATGCATTGAATTACAATAATGATGCTACCTACATCCTATTTCTACTAAGTACCTAATTTATTCCATTTAAAATTGATAAATAGTCTAGTCATAATTGTTTGTATTAAAGTAGAAGTATTATGTTTTGTTTTGTTTTCCTTAGTCTTTGTTGTCGTTTCCGGCGTCTGGATTTTATCCGGGTAATAGCAATAGGCTCGCCCCTATAATTCATCTGCCTAGCCTTTTCCCAAACTATCTTGGGGTCGGCTTCCAGTCTAACCGGATGCAGCTGAGTACCAGTATTTTACATGAAGCGACTGCCTATCTGACTTCCACAATCCAGTAACTGGGTATTACGATACCCCTTGGTAAGACTGGATGTCAGACTTTTAGCTTCTGACTACTCGTAACGACTGTCAAAGATCTACAAATGACAGCCGGGACCAATGGCTTAACGTGCTTTCCGAGGCACGGAGGAAACTCGATATGTAATTATGGTCACCCATCCACAGACATACTTCGGCAAGCACGGCTTAACCTCAAAGATCGACCTGGGCGGCTGTTATTATTTAGCCACGAGCTCCGCAGGCTCGCCCCTATAAGCTGAAACTTAATCATAACTGGTGAAATATGGGTGTACTAAGCGTTATATGCGTACCCAGAGAGCAGTGACGGCAGCCCCGACTTACGAGGAGTAAGCCGAGGGTTCGAACCCAGGCAGTCGCATTTCTTTGTGTAATTTATTTCATCACCGCTGCTTTAAAAAACGGTAAAGAAAAACATTGTGAGGTGACATCTACCAACCGGCACTGGGCTCGCGTGGTGGATAATAGCCTACTCCCTCTCTTAAAGACGAGGCCTGTGTCCCAGCTTTGGGAACATTATAGGCTGATGATGATGATAGTATAGAGTACACTTCTGCTCACCTTTAAGGATTGACTTTATAGGATGTACTTAAAATGCATGCGTTTTTATGTGACACACAAAAACCTAGCACTACTGCCCCAGCATATCGATCCTAACTCATCATCATTCCCTTGCCCTTATCCCAATTCATTTGGGGTCGGCGCAGCATGTCTTCTTCTTCCATACCTCTCTATTACTTGTCATCTCATGAGATACCTCCTTTCTTGCCATATCATCCTTCACACAGTCCATCCATCGTTTCATTGGTCTTCCTCTACCCTTATACCTATCCGCATATCGATCCTAACTGCATTAATAAATAATTTGTTAAGATCGATTAGACAATAAACGGTATTGCTTGCAGCTAGCTATAAGGCCACTGGGTGACGATGTCAATGCCATGTGCTAGCAATCGATAAAGGCATAGTCATTTTCTATAATCTTGTATTTGCATCATTATTGAAAGAGGTTAAGAGCGTTTATGCACGGAAAAAAATAATTAGTTATGGTTACTAAATTTTTGTTGCAGTAGCTAAAAACCTTACAAACTATACGGACAACTAAGGTTTTAGCAACAGTTGCTAAGGGTTTTTAGCTACCAGAACTTAGCTATGGTAGCAATATTTTATACCTATTTTTTTTTAGATTTTGGTTTGTAGTTAGTAGTAGCTGCTAATAAAATTAGTAGAATTTAGTTATAGCACCTAATAATATTAGCTGTAGCTGCAAAAAACATAGCAATATTTATCTGTAATCGCCAACATTTGGCCTTATTGTTGCTAAACATCTTAGTTGCAATTGGCAAGGTTTTAGTTGTGACTGTAAATTGTATTCATGCCTGTTTCTAAGAGTATTCGTTGCGTCATATAACAACTTGAGGTGTGACAGCTAACATAATTCGAAGCAAGGAATATAGTTTTAGCAGCAGCGGCTAAGTTTGTTAGCTCCTCTATCGTACTATCGTAGCTGCAGTTGGCAAGGTTTTAGTTGTGACTGTAAATAGTATTCGTGACTGTTACTAAGAGTATTAGTTGCGTCATATAACAAATTTAGGTGTGACAGCTAACATAATTTGAAGCATGGATTATAGTTTTAGCAGTTGCGGCTAAGTTTGTTCGCTCCTCTATCGTAATATCGTAGCTGCAGTTTGCAGGGTTTTAGCTGTTACTGTAAATTGTATTCGTGACTGTTACTAAGAGTTTTAGTTGCATCATATAACAACTTTAGATGTGATAGCTAGTATAATTCGAAGCATGGAATACAGTTTTAGCAGCTGCGGCTAAGTTTGTTAGCTCCTCTATCGTAATATCGTAGCTGCAGTTGGCAAGGTTTTAGTTGTGACTGTAAATTGTATTCGTGCCTGTTACTAAGAGTATTAGTTGCGTCATAAACAACTTTAGGTGTGACAGCTAACTTAATTCGAAGCATGGAATACAGGTTTAGCAGCAGCGGCTAAGTTTGTTAGCTCCTCTATCGTAATATCGTAGCTGCAGCTGGTAAGGTTTTAGTTGTGGCTGTAAATAGTATTCGTGCCTGTTACTAAGGGTATTAGTTGCGTCATATAACAACTTTATATGTGACAGCTAACATAATTCGAAGCACGGAATACAGTTTTAGCAGCAGCGGCTAAGTTTGTTAGCTCCTCTATCGTAATATCGTAGCTGCAGTTGGCAAGGTTTTAGTTGTGACTGTATATTGTATTCGTGCCCGTTACTAAGAGTATTAGTTGCGTAATATAACAACTTTAGGTGTGACAGCTAACATAATTCGAAGCATAGAATACAGTTTTAGCAGCAGCGGCTAAGTTTGTTAGCTCCTCTATCGTAATATCGTAGCTGCAGTTGGCAAGGTTTTAGTTGTGACTGTAAATTGTATTCATGCCTGTTACCAAGAGTATTAGTTGCGACATATAATATGACGCAACTAATACTCTTAGTAACAGGCACGAACACAATTTACAGTCTCAACTAAAACCTTGCTAACTGCAGCTTGCTTGCTGCAGCACCCGCCATACTTTTCATATCACATCTAAAGTTGTGAAAAGTATGGCGGGTTGGCCGCTCTTTAGAGGAACAAATAAACATAGTCACTGTGCTAAAACTATCTTCCATTAGAATTTTGTTAGTCATCGTCATTAGAAATATTATATTTTGGAAATATTTTATATGTAATCATTGGTTTAAGAAACAGTATATTTTTAAATTAAAAACCAAATATAATAACATGTTTTATTGAAATTAAATAATATAATAGTAGTTTAATACACTGTTGAAGAATTTATTATTAATTAACTAATAATAACTTAATCAACTACATTACAACACATGGGATTATTTCTATCTATCTTGTACCGTCTACATAATACACGGGGAATTTTAAGTAAGTTTAAAACCGTCGCCCAACTCACATAGTTTATATGTATAGAATTTAAAGCACTTTGTGTCATTTTTGAAGTGTCACAAGGCCACCTACAGGGATTTAAATTATGATAACACAAAAAAATTGTCGCTAATTAGTCGAAATTTGTCGCCAAATATCAGAATTTGTCGGTCACTGGTTCAAAAGATATAAGGGTTTATAGATGGCCGATCTGGAATCTCCCCAGAACGGCCACATTTATATCTCAAAAACTAGGGCAGCGAAGATCTATTTTCTCCCATTCGTCGTCCCATAGTCGCAAATTTATCGAAATTAGTCGTCAAGTTACAGATTTAGTCGGTGTGCAATTAGAAAGATATTAAAGATTTCACAATGGTACAAGCAAGTACAAAATACTTTAAATAGTTGTCTAGAAACTATTGTACTTGCTTGTACCACTGTATGGTGAAATTCTTCAATATCTTTTTAATTACACACCGACTGAATCTGTAAGTTGGCGACTAATTTTGACGAATAAGCGACTAAATATAGGAGAAAACAGATTTTCCCTAGGTGCCTTGGTTTTTGAGATATAAATGTGGCCCGGCTGGAGAGACTCGCTTCAGATCGGCCACCTATAAGCCCTTATATCTTTTGAAGCAGTGACCGACAAATTCTGATATTTGGCGACAAATTTCAACTAATTAGCGACAATTTTTTCGTGTTATCAAAACTAAAACCCCTAATGGTGGCCCTGCCAGAGTGAGTCACACATTTTTAGCACAATTAGTATTTCGTGAAGACAGACAGCTGATCATTACAAAAACTTTAGTCTAAACATTAATTTCTAGGAAATTAAAAAAAAAAATTGTCTAGGTTATTAATAACATGAGCGCCGGCTTCAAATTGACCAAAAATTTTCGCTGTGTATAGTATATAGTGACGAGTCGGGCATAAGACCTTAAAACGTAATTAATTTGACAAAACTAATACATAAAATTTTAAGATTTATATATTTAATTATATTTTAACATTTATATACCTTTTCTCTGTCTTATAATATGATGAAATCATTGTGCCATCCATACTTCTCAGAAGTTCATCGATTCTCTGAAAAAATATAAATATTTATGTATATCTAGGTGTATTGTTGTGCCTATAAACAAATGTAGTCATCGCAGGACAAATGATCAATTAAGTCCCACCAAAAAAACTTCATGTATAATTGGTGGCCAAGAGTCACACCACAAGCTCATAACGCTTTTGCTGTGAAAAAGTTACCAGATCTCAGGAAAAGCCAAGCCCCTAAGCCCTGACTTAACTTACCCTACACCTTGGTTACAAAAGTATGTCTTGGCAGTTTCATAGATGCTTATAACTACAATAGTATTAATAAATATCATTTATTTCAGGCAACACAGTATATAAAATAAATACAGAGCCTAATAATATAAATAATGTACCTTAAAACTACACTACTATACCTATAAACACCCCTATATTGTGACTACCAGAAGAAAAAAAAAGTACTGTCAGCAGAGGCTTCTAATTATAATAGCACCGCCAGAATTTACTTTAATTTAATCTACCACAAAGCTATTACTATTACTAATTGGTCCCATTTTTGGCTAAAAACTGAAAAAATAAATTCAGTATGTAACCAATACCTATGATTACATACCTACCTACTCTTACTTAATTAAACTAAATGTCCAAAAGTTAATGCATCTACTTACCAAGCTTTGACTTCCAAAAGAAAATGTGGCCGCAGAGTTGGTTGATGCAATACTTGTTGTATCCAAGTCCTAATATAACCTTGGTTTTTTTGCTTGTGTCTCCTATAATAAAACAATTTACATTTCATTAGCTTGTCACTTATGTAGCCATTATAGCCAGAGCATTGGTAGTAAAGTGGTAGCAAGCAACCCCGTCTTCTAATCCTAAGGTTGCAGATTCAAATCCTGTCATGTAACATGTAAGTAGCAATAGATTTTTCTGTTTGATAAATTAATGTGTGCAATGCCAGTGCTCTTATACATAACGAGGAAAACGGCACATCGCAAAAAACCTACATGTTTATTATTATGTGTAAGTTGCATGGAGCCTAAGCTCCTTTAAGCAGCTTTTTCTACTTGAAGCGCACTAATCCTTTCACCACACTCGTTCGAATTAACTTGTGACACCTGAAGTAGAATCATAATCAAGTCCGACAAAATAGAGCACTTAATTTCATCATGATGATCAATGCTTCAAAAATTACGATGAAAACTGGTAGAGACATAAAACAAATTACCTAATCCGGCCCTGAGATGACCCTTGTAGTTTCAATATGGTTCATGAAAGTGGTTCGTTCTCCGATTTTGGGAAATAATTTTTCCAATGTGTAGGTATTCTGTTAAGTTTTTGAAATGACCAACTTCAACGCCTACCTATGAAAAAAAAATTACAAGTTATGGGTGAGAAAATAACGTAAATTATAATTAGGTACATGAATACTGAGACATGAAACATTGTTATGAAGGGCTTGCCGCTTGTCCGGGATTATTACCGTCATGATTATTTCTGCAGTCAAGCAGCTCCGCATTGTTTCTGTATGATGGGTGAAATTACCTACTGGCACGATATGCGATAGGCTTATCATCTGTATGCCTCTTCTAAAACTTAAGTTGTAACACAAGTACTTTGCCCACATTAATAAAATGTATGATTAAATGTTGAGGTTGTGGAATACAAGGGTAGGTACTTACCTATAAATATGCTAATAATTTCTTCCCCGTAGCCCCACGTGACATAAACGTTTGCTATTATTACTAACGTGTAATTTGCTAGTGTTGCTAAGACACTTATACAACGACGCTAACATAATTTAAACAAACGAATGTAACGGATTCAAAACCGTGCTGATTCGCGCCACATGTCCGCTGCTCGAACGCAAAATAATATTTGCTATTATTACTACCGTGAAATTTGCTAGGGTTGCTAAGACACTTGAACAACGACGCTAACATGTTTCAAACAAATAAATGTAACGGATTCGAAACCGTGCTGCTTCGCGCCGCTGGCGCCGCGCCGCCGCCGCTCAAAACGCAAATAATATTTGCTACTATTAATAATGTGATATTTGCTAGGGTTGGTAAGACACTTATTCATCTATACTTTAACTCGTGATTCGTACTACTTATGCATCTGTGATTTCCGTGCGTAACGTAACACTTAGGTAGGTAGGTATTTAAGTATGTAATATATGTTAATAAACTGGTATTTTTTTTGTGAATAATGTCGTTCCAAAAATAATCTAGTTGCAATCGCTCAGGTGAGCTGAATATCCTGATATCACAAGACCACTAGCGTATGATCATTATCATCATACGCTGGTGGTCTTGTGATTTTCATTCCAAACCACAAACCACTACCTAACCTTCCATAAATTAGGACTACACCAGGATGGACATCCAATTTCTTGCAAACTAAGACGCCTAGATCCGGTACTTAGGTAGGAAAGTACCTAGGAGGTACCTGCGTTTCCAGATAACACCGAATGTTTTTGAAGACGTATGCTAGCGAATCTTTAACATGTATCTCAATTATAAAATAAAGGATTTCTTTGTACCCTGCCGCCCCGAGGCGTCACTCAGGCGTCAGTGTTGTTTCGGCCGCAATAGTAGGAGAGAAGGTACTTGATCAAAAATTTACTGATATTCGTGCCTGGGCAGCCAGACAAAGCAGGTTTTACCATTTTGCCGCCATTCATGTTTCCGCGTCTACTTTGTTTGTCAACTTAATTAATCACAAGTGTGCATTGTTGAAACTTAACAACTAGATTGCCGCCAAGATGGATAAAAGTAAATACAAACTCATTAAGCACAAGTCTTAACGATATTATATAGCTTTGTAACTTTGTATTACCTACTGTAACTATACTTTTTTATAGTGAGGCCGAACGAACGTAATATTTCGAGTTGTGAGTTCGTAAAGTCGCTGCAAGTGGTCTCATAGGTAGGTACAAGTGTAGGTACCTACAGAAATCCTAGCCAGCAGTCAACTCTTTTTGCGTCGCCGCGCTCCGTGTGCCGGGACAGGGACACATTTTACGGACTCACAACTCAAAATATTTCGTCCGGTTGGCTTTGTCATAAATACGAAATACCTAATAAAAAACGAATATACACCAGCTCTATTTCAGAACGGGGTTTTAGGTAGGTCTAGGTATCATGGGAGAAATGATCGTCAGATGTTTTAAAATGAAGTACCTACTTACGTACCTATTTTTATTTAGGGGTATATTTACTTGTCATTGTATTTCATTCAATCTTTAGATAATTTAAACTTACCTATATATTTGTTATAATGGCCTTTTTTCCATTTACCATCACGGCCACGACACGGCACACATACAATTTGTATGAACGCCGTGCGCCGCAAGTGGAAAGACATGCCATATACATAATATTTATACATTGTTGCCAAGTGAAAAAACGCCCAGTAAGTACCTAGATCAGTATTTTTCAAATGATGGTCGCGATCCCCTGGTGTCACGACATAATAAAGTACCAACTAACATTTTTTAAATATCGACGTGAATTTTTCCACTGCATGGCTATCCAATGAGAAGAAAATGATTAAGCTTACTTAGAAAAGAACAGATGAAAAATCTCAAGAATATTAATATTCCTTCATTCCTTGGAAGGAAAGCACTCTAAAGATGTGACTGTGGCGGTCAAAAGGTTAATCTTTTGCCCGACACAGTCGTGTACAGACGACAAACCAAAATGTGCCCAGTACGATTGGGTGAATTTGGGTGACAGAATTTCAAACGTAAATAAACATCATTGTTTTGTTTATTTCCCTTGTTAATTATGTACCTTCACTCTTCTTAATAAATTTGAAGTGAACTACTTTCGTTAGATTTCATTTATAAAAACGTAACATGACAAAAAAGAAAACCAGATAATTGACAGCTATTTGCAACGTTGCTAAGTTTTTGAATACGCGCTCCTAGCTTAGTGAAAAAAAAAAGATTTTTATTTTTTAGCTGTATATATTTTTGCTATGAATTACATTGATTGATTTTACATTGTTAACACATAATCATGGTAATAGGCTTATCACCAATGAAATGGAAACTAACATACCTAACTGTTAAAATCTGTTTGTACTGTACTCATCTCCGTACCTCTCTTAGCATACAAGCGTGATGTTACGTTAAATACGTTATGATGTTATGTCAACAATAAATATTTTTAAGCGAATGCAATCTATTCTATCAAATTTAAATCAAATCAAATGCTTATTTCATACGAAATTAATCGCGACGTAATCGCGTAACAAACCTACCAAAAAAAAAAACATACAGTCGAATTGATAACATCTTTCTTTTGGAAGTCGGTTAATTAATAATACGCACGACTGTTTTGTCAATAAAAACATCAAAATCAACTATAATCATGAAAAATTATGAAAGTAATAAAATAACATTGATTGTCTATATAATTTGACGCTGTCACAAAGATCCTTAGCAACATTAGATAATAATAGTTTAGTAGTTGCAGCAAAAATAATTGGTTATAATTGCAAAAAAAAAATTGTTACGGCTAGTCATAAATAATAAGGGTTTTAGTAACTGCAGCAAATAATATTAGTTGTTGTATTTTGTCAAATTAGTTACAGTTCCAAACTGTTCTTAGTAAACTCAGCTAACTCTGGTTAACTAATACTGACAATACATTGAGGATCATTGCCTAGCTTATTTGACGCTGTTACTAAGATTGTTAGCAACATTATATAATAGTATTGTAGCAGTTGCAGCAAATAATATTAGTTGAAATATATATAAAAATTGTTACTGCTAAAAATAACTTTATAAAACTCGCCTAATTTTGGTTTGCTACTTCTGGCAATACAATATTATGACTTTCTGCATAGATAATTTGACGCTGTCACTAAGATCCTTAGCAACATTAGATAATAATAGTTTTGTAGTTACAGCAAAAATAATTGGTTGCTACTGCAAAAAAAAAATGTTACGGCTTAACATAAATAATAATTATTTTAGTTACTGCAGCAAATAATATTAGTTGTTGTATTTTGTCAAATTAATTACAGTTCCAAACTGTTCTTAGCAAACTCAGCTAACCCTGGTTAACTACTACTGATAATACATTGAGGATTATTGCCTAGCTTATTTGACGCTGTTACTAAGATCGTTAGCAACATTATATAATAGTATTGTAGCAGTAGCAGCAAATAATATTAGTTGAAATATGTAAAAAAATTGTTACTGCTACAAATAACTTTATTAAACTCGCCTAATTTTGGTTTGCTACTTCTGACAATACAATATTATGACTTATTGTCTAGATAATTTGACGCTGTCACTAAGATCCTTAGCAACATTAAATAATACTTTGTCATTTGGGTCTTGAGCTAATGTATGAGAAAATAAGTTTATCAATTGTTGCAAAACTATGTGTAGTGATAGCAAAGTTTAATATCTCGTCTGGACGGGCGTATCTATTTAGCAATTACAACGAAGTATTTATCCATGACAACGAAGTATTTATCCATGACTAGTCAATATTATTTGTTGTCATCGCTAGTGATAAACCAGGAACTTTTATCGCTAATACGGCTACGAAAGTTAGTAGTTATAGCTAAAAAACCTTGCTAAGTTTTTGTGTAAAAAGTAGCTAAGTGGTCTTAGTTGTAATAAACAATGCTTCGCTCAGGTAGCTAAACAATTGTAAGCAGTAGCAAATGAGCCGGCAGCAAATCGAGTTTAGCTACTATAACTAAATCACTTTTTTCCGTGTGCCTTACGACATTTCATACAAACTTTCAAGTCCTTATTTTCCAAAATGACTTTTAATCGAAATGACTGAACCGGTTTTAATTAAATTTCATACGCATAAGTAGGATACATAGGTCTCAAAAGTTACTGAAAACTTTTCAGAAATGTCTTAAAAAAAAACCGGCCAAGTGCGAGTCTTACTCGCACACAGGGTTCCATAGCTCCAAACAATATCATAACAATATTTTGAACTGTCATTCATTAGTTAGTAGTATTTGTTAGTAAACTTCCACACAACCGCAAAACTAAATTTGTTTTTCATAGTATGTTTATGAAAAACAAAGTTACTGCTGCAGTTTGATGAAAAAGTCCCATATCTCAAAAACTAAACATCATATCTTATTGGAACCAATTTTCGTTGATAGTTTTTTTTACGTTCTACAATCCTAAATATTTTCAGAATTTTCCTCCTCTTACTTTAGAAATTAGAGGGGGGGGGACACACATTTTACCACTTTGGAAGTGGCTCTAGCGCAAACTATTCAGTTTAGAAAAAAATGATATTAGAAACCTCAATATCATTTTTGAAGACCTATCCATAGATACCCCACACGTATGGGTTAGATGAAAAAAAAAATTTTGGTTTTCAGTTCTTTGTATGGGGAACCCCAAAATTAATAGATTTTTTTCTATTTTTGTGTAAAAATCTTAATGCGGTTCACAGAATACATCTAATTACCAAGTTTCAACAGTATAGCTCTTATAGTTTCGGAAAAAAGTTGCTGTGACATACGGACGGACAGACGGACAGACAGACAGACAGACAGACATGACGAATCTATAAGGGTTCCGTTTTTTGCCATTCGGCTACGGAACCCTAAAAAGATAATTGTAAAATTCTGTTTCTATAGGTAGATAATTTATAATCGGTCTAATTTAGCTGTAACACAATTTTTCGGAAATATTTTTAGTAAAATGTTTTTTTAGGCCTATGAATTTTTAGGCCTTTTAGGCCTATAAATGATGATGATGATGATGTTTTTAGTAACTTTTTAGACCTTTGTATCCTGCCTATGCTTATAAAGTCTCATTAAAATCGCTTAACAATATTTTCATCAATGGTTACACAACTTCGCAAAACAATATTACGTCAGATCACACTGATCAGCACAAAAAAACTTGGTTTAATATTGATAAGTGTTAACCGACTTCTGATGCCGACTGTACAATCAGCCTTTCACTGGTACTCAGGAAAACTAAAAACAGTTACAGACAGGTTGATTTTTCAGAAAAGGAAAGTATCAGTCAAAAAAGAAAACTGCGTACAGTCTCAGCAGAAAAAAACACAAACGCGGCTTTTCTTGACCAAATTGACATTTCATTTGAATATCAACATTATTAGGGAAAGAATAAGCTTCATATTTGTATGAACCACTAACTTAGCAAAGTCAAATTGCAGTCTGTGAACGCCCTCAGAACTCCTGTCTGTAAGTACACACAATAAAAATTTGTAGTAATAATTCCTAAACAGGTGTCCTGCACACCTGTTTAGGTTAGTATAGATGACTGAGTACTACTAAAGATAAAATAATATTACGATTCTACTATATTGGATGAGTCAGATCAAATCACTATAGATATAATCATTTCATAGTGATATTTTGATAGTATTGGGTATGAGTCAAACTAACAATTAGTCAGAAAATTATTTTAGGAGTAACTTTTTTACATTAATTAGTCATCATCTGCCTATCCTTTTCCCAAACTATCTTGGGGTCGGCTTCCAGTCTAACCGGATGCAGCTGAGTACCAGTATTTTACATGGAGCGACTGCCTATCTGACCTCCACAACCCAGAAACTGGGTAATACGATACTCCCTGGTAAGACTGGATGTCAGAATTTTGGCTTTTGACTACTCGTAACGACTGTCAAAGATCTACAAATAACATTTTTTAGGGGTTCCGTACCCAAAGGGTCAAACGGGACCCTATTACTGAGACTTCGCTGTCCGTCCATCCGTCCGTCCGTCCGTCCGTCCGTCCGTCTGTCTGTGTGTCACCAGGCTGTATCTCATGAACCGTGATAGTTAGCCAGTTGAAATTTCCACAGATTATGTATTTCTGTTGATGCTATAACAACAAATACTAAAAACAGAATAAAATAAATATTAAAGGGGGGCTCCCATACAAAAAAGTGATTTTTTTGTTCGTTTTTTATAAATAATGGTACGGAACCCTTCGTGCGCGAGTCCGACTCGCACTTGGCCGGCTTTTATTAATTAGTAATAATTAGTAAACGTAACCTGAAATAGCATCACGTTTGGTAATCCTCGAAGAGTTAGGCAGAGTACCTGTAGTTTAGTACACTATTTTATAGCAGTGATACCCTTGTGGTGTGAATGTCGTACTAACAAATCATAGGTCTGGAGTTCGAACCCATGACACTCACCTCTTATTTTCTGGTTTTATGTTATGTGCGCGTATTGTACAATTATCACTTAAACCAAATCACCATACCTGAGATGTTTCTCGCCGGCATGTAAGTATAGTCAAGTCAGGCCATGGATGGCATAAAAACTCTGACACCAGCCCCCGTATTCACAAACGCTTCGATTCGATAAGTCGTATGTCTGTCTTGTTTTGGCATTACATAAGCAAGTGAGATAGACATACGACTTTCCGAATCGAAATCGAATCGAAGCGTTTGTGAATACAGGGGCAAGTTAAGCACTAATCACACGACACAGAAAGAAGTACATTTCGACATATTATAATACCTACCAATATTAAAAATTTTAGCAAGTCAGTAAATATTTAATTGCTTACCCAAGTAAGTATCTGCAAAAAGAATATTAAAAATCTTTACGACTCAAATAATGCAAAAAATAGTCGACAAAAGTGCAGTTTTAGAATTCAGGTTCACCTTTTGTGAACGATAGAGGTGACACTGAGACCCAGTTTGCTAACTTACGAAACCGATGACTGCCTTTAGTAATAATTGCCAATGCATACAACAAATGCCTTGAATGCATTCTTAAGGTATTGGTTACAAAAACATGATTGTGGATTGTCTCAGACGAGATATTAGATATCTCTATGTTAGATAACGTTAAATTCTAACGTTAAATATGTATTTCACTAATGAAATACATATTCAGTGCGAATTTTTCAATTGGGACAGATTCAAAACTATGAGGAATCGAGCCTGATTTAGACGAAAACTAAAACTGCATCATTATTCTTTAGATGTCTGAAAAAATCAATGTTCCAGCCAGGGATCGAGCCCATTGTTTTTTTTTGCGAAAAACACACTGTATTGTTGTTCGATTCTTACGTGTTTAAAGAACGTCCCCAGGTACAGTTTAGATTAAGTGTGAATTTCTATTAGAACTAAGGCCCTAGAAAAGGTGATAACTATTCTTTCACCTTTAATGGGGATGGAAAATTGTGATTAACATTTGTCTTTAAGACACAGGATAAGGTGATTTACTCATTCAAATAATTAAAATTTATAAAGTAATAAAGTACTTATTATAAAATAAAATATATTGTAAATATAAATTAAATAAAATTAAACCAAATAAAATTGAAATTGAATTAAGTAATATAAATAACAAACGATTTTTAAAAATTTATTACAAATTATTGTTGCATGAAATAAATAATTATGTATAAATTCAAAATAATACAGGTTTATTTATTTATTATTTTATAATAATAAATAAAAAATGGAAATAGAATAGAAAATGGAATTGCACAAAAGCGAATACCACTTCTCTTGTCTTCTGTTAGTACTTCCAAGTCTAATTCTCTTTTCTAGAAGTCAAAACCCAACCTAACATAACATCTTCTTCCTCAGAACCTCAGGACTGGAAGGCAGCGTCACAGTGAACGGCATGGAGCGCAACCTGTCTGGTTTCCGCAAGCTGTCCTGCTACATCATGCAGGATAACCAGCTACATGGTAACCTGACGGTCGAGGAAGCCATGGCGGTGGCTACTGCGTTGAAGCTGCCAAGTGCTACGACCACCGCTGATAAGGAAGAAGTGGTATGTAGTCCTACTCGTCATTATTCTCTTGCCCTTATCCCAATTTATTTAGGCTCGGTGCAGCATGTCTTCTTCTTCCATACTTGTCATCTCCTGAGACACCTCCTTTCTTGCCATATCATCCTTCACACAGTCCATCCATCGTTTCTTTGGTCTTCCTCTACTCTTACTTACCTACACCCATCCACATTCATACTTAAAACTTTCCTCACGACATTTTCTTCAATCCTCCGCATCACATGCCCATACCACGATAACCGATTACTACACATCTTTTCCGTCACAGGCGCCACTTAACGTATTCCTGTAATGTACTCATTCTTTATTCTAACGATTCGCGTAACACCGTAGCAACCCCTAAGTATAATCCTACTATAATATTATAAATGCGAAAGTTTGTGAGGATGTGTGGATGGTTGATACTTTTTCACGCAAAAACTATTGAATGGATCTGAATGATATTTGGCTCAGATATAGATAATAGTCTGAAATAGCACATAGGATACTTTTTATCCCGGCAGTATAATACCGTGGGACAATTACCAAACAAAACGCGGGCGAAGTCGTGGACTGAGCTAGTAACTAATAAATGTTCCCACTGCTCGGACTAAAGCTTCGTTTCTGTGAGAGAGGGCGGGCCGTAATTCACCACGCAGTCATAGTGCAAGTCGGTAGATATTACATCATCCTTACTTTATAACATCACGCCTGTAATCCGCGATGGGTTATGCAGAGGTGTACGTAATAGTACACTCACATTTCGCCAGTTAAGTTAAAGTCCCATGTAATAGGGGTCGAGCCTATTGCTACTAACCGGGCACAAATTCAGACTATGTGGCTGCTGCTGAAAAAATTCCTGATGAGAAAACCCAATTACACTGCCCGACCTGGGAATCGAACCCATAACCTTATGCTTATAACTGTGTGGAGTGTGGAGTTGTTGAAGACTTACCCCACTTATTGATGGACTGTGTTCGGTATGAGTCTGGGAGAAATGATTTGTTTAGGGTCTTGAGGTTGAACTGACTTGAAGTAGACACATTCCATAAAATCCTGGCTCAACCAATTGGCGATGATGTGAAGAGTCTGTTTAGGTTCATGGCCCAGGTATGATGATGAGAGAAATGTGTATTTAGGGTACGATGGGACTGACTTACGCATTGCGATTATAAATGCCCCTAAATAAATCAAGAAAAAACCGGCCGAGTGCGAGTTGGACTCGCGCACTAAGGCTTCCGTACCACTAATTTAAAACGAAAAAAAAAACACTTATATATTTATTTTTTTCAGTTTTTATTATTTTTTGATAAAGCGTCAACAGAAATACATAATCTTTAGAAACTTCAACTGGCTAACTATCACGGTTCATGAGATACAGCCTGGTGACAGACGGACGGACGGACGGACGGACAGCGAAGTCTCAGTAATAGGGTCCCGTTTGACCCTTTGGATACGGAACCCTAAAAAAAATCTTATGCTCAACAGTCGCTTTTGCGTCCACTAGACCGATGAGACTGCATGTTCCGTGTTATAGAATTTTTGGTTCTAAGCCATGCCTGTTTCCTAACGATGTTTTTCTTCACTGAAATAGTAATTGATGCATGTTTAGAAAGATTGGTGTATTTACTGCACCTATCAAAGTAAGGTCTTGTGGTCACTTGTAATCCTGATTCCTGATGATTAACCTTGATATTTGACGAGCAAGCCTCTATTATTATTTTTTGTAGTCCTATCGTTATATGAATCATCAGTTGACTTGACATTTCTAATGTTTTTATCACACACATGCAGTAGATTTAGATTGTTTTCGTGCCTAAAATAGAAAAAAAGATAATGACCACACATTATCTTATTTAGTTCTTTTTATGTTGCCATTTGATGGCAGACTAATAACAACCAAAATACATATTTGCTAGACATCATCATCTGGCTAAACTTTTTTTTGTGGAAGGGACGTATTTTACGTCAGTTATTAAATAAAACAGCTGTTTCCTACAAAACTGCAATACACTTCACGGTCCAAAATTATGGAACAGACATTTTTTTTTTTTGTTTTTCTCCGATGAAAAATTTCTATGTGGGCGCTCCCCTGCAAATAAATTGAATGATGGACAAGAACGATGTACTTACCGAATACGTGATGAACGTTTTAACGTCGGTATCTCTTCTATCCTTTATAACAAGACACAATTACAAAACGTTCAATCTTCCAGATCCACGAAATCCTGGAAACTCTTGGTCTCTCCGAGCACCACAAGACAATGACATCGAATCTCTCAGGAGGACAAAAGAAGCGTCTCTCAATTGCCCTGGAACTTGTCAACAACCCTCCCATCATGTTCTTCGACGAGCCTACTTCGGGTCTGGACAGTTCCTCTTGCTTCCAATGTATATCACTGCTGAAGACCTTGGCGAGAGGAGGCAGGACCATCATCTGTACTATCCATCAGCCTTCTGCGAGGTTGTTTGAGATGTTCGATCATTTGTATACGTTGGCTGATGGGCAGTGTGTCTACCAGGGCAGCACAGGAAGACTTGGTAAGTTATACCCACGAATTTTTATGGCTCTTCTTCAGAAATTTGCTTTAATTTAAAAAGAAATAGTTACCATCCTTTCTGCATTTCTTTTGATTTGCCGGTAGATTACGCAAAAGGAACTTGCGAAATACAATATCTCTGTTGTACACACTCAATATGTTGGACAAGGCTTGTTTAAGTTATGGCAAAATCGAATGCTAATGCAGAATCAGACTGACCCGAATGTCTATAGCTCAACTAGCCCCCCAATTCTCAACCTCAACCTTATGTTGGGCGATTTCTTTACCATCTGATTGAAAAAGCTACCCATCTATAACAGCTCATTTCCCGTCCCAACAGTTGAATGGCTAGGCAGCCTAAACCTGCAGTGTCCCTCGTACCACAACCCAGCTTCATTCATCATTGAAGTGTCCTGCGGGGAGTACGGAGACAACACTGGCAAGCTCGTGAGGGCCATCGATAACGGCAAGAATGATATCAGGTAAGAAAGCACTACACTATACCTGTTTTGCTTCGAAGGGGACACACGTGTACATCCATACACCATGCATTAGGTTGAGTGGACCCTCGGGTCCCGCCTGTGTGGGAACAGTTGATTAAAACCTTTATAAACCGATAATCACTGACAAAAAAAACTATAACACGTCAGGTAGGTAGATATCAGCCAGGTGGACTACCAAGACGTCATAAAGCAGTATTGTTTTAATCTTATTCCAGAGTGGGATAGTATAGATAGAGGCGGTATAGATAGTTCCCACTTTTTTTTGTCACGCTGGAGTGCTATAAAAACAATACTGGTATCCCCTTATTCTGATCATGTCACAACAACATATTATCTGAATTTCGCGAAGTGTTTAGTAGAGTTGTAATTATATTACTCAAACTCGCCTTTTATGTTCAAATCCCATGTTGCAAGGGGCGAGACTATTGCCGTCAAACGGTCACAAATGAAGTTTATATCTAGTAGTCTCGGCATCCATGGGCCGACCTCGGAAACGTTCCTTAACCTCGAAGATCAATCAACCCTTGCTGCTGTAGCCCAACAAGCCCCTCCCGGGACACCACTCCGCACGCGGACGTATTTCAAACGATGCATTTTAAAATCCATCTTTCATAATCCAAATTTCATGCTATTTTGCCGTATTTTGCCGATAGCCGTATATCAATCACCCAATTCCTCCACAGAAACGGCCAGCCCTTCCCAGACAGCAAAGTTCCAGACTACAACAACAAGCAGGCCATGGAAGAGTCTCTGAACAAGGAGTGGAACAAGAATGACCTCGCACAAGTACAGGAGAAGTTCCGTGACGGGAACAATACTAATGGGAATGGAAACCTCCAGAATGGGATCCTGCAGTATGCTGCCAGTGAAATTGCTAAAGGTAAGGGAACACACAGCTGTTTTTTTAACATGAAGAGAGATAGGCAGGGGACCCAGAGGTGTGCACCCGTTATTGCAAGGCGAGCTTATTGCCAATTTGCAATCAACCGGGCACAACGTTACACCCCGGGCTGCTATTGTGCAAATCCTGATGGAAAAACCCAGTTTCACTTTGCTCGTCCTTAGAAGTTACCGTATCATATTTGTATACATAAATAGGCACTGGTCGATAAGAGGGCTCCGGACAGGTCTTTTAAGAGGAAGCGATGCCTCCTCCCAAGTGATAGTGACCACCGGTACGAGGGTGGTTTTGTGAGGTAGAAATCCTACATCTTAATCGCCGCTCTTACCCCCCCCCCCGCCTTTTGAAGGATTCTGATTATATCCTATTCTAGATCTAGCTATCTTATTAGAATTTAAGGAAACACTACAAAAAACCCACAAAAAAGCACAATTTAATTATTTACCTAACTCAATAAGTTCTTTGAAAATCTTAAAATGAAAATACAATTTTATGACCAAATGGTCATTCCGATATAATCGAATGCAAAACGGGATTTGTGTGATAAGTTTGGTATACTTAATTATCAATAACTTTGAATATTATTGGTGCCGCTCTAATGTTGCTATGGCGACCAGTTATTTTAGTCAAAAGTTTATTTTTAGGATTCAAAAATGAGTGACGTGTCAGGTGTAAGTAGGTACACTCCGTCGTGTTAGTTTCCCTCTAGATCACTGTTAAAGTCACATTGTGCTTTATCTTCCTTAATATAAGGTCGCTGTTAGTTTGCTCCTGTCAGATATTAAAAAAAAACCAAGTTCATTATAATGAATCTCGTGTAAAAAGGGTATCTTCCGTTGACAACCATAAACATAGACTAGACAGCCTCGACATAGATAATGACGTCACAATTAACATAAATATTGAAAACTTCCGGATGCGATTGATAAAGACGCATGAATTAATTTATTTCCCTCGTGTTTCGTTGCGTGCCGCTCTTACATAATCATCTTAATTATTGTTACTTTGCATAGATGAAATATGTTGCTGGGTAGCCATTTTGAAAACTTGTTTATTCCTTTTGTGGTAGTAGTAAGTTGATTATATTGAAATCTTGCCTCGTAGTCATTTAGACGTATGGTTATTGAGCATCATAGATTACTTAATAACATAATATCACGCCTGTAATCCCAGGAGGGTTTGGCAGAGGTGTACCTATAAGTACACCCACATTTCGCCAGTTATGTTTACGTCCCACAGTCCCCCGTAATAAGGAGCGAGCCTGTTGCCATCAACCGGGCACAAATCCAGGCTCCGTGGCTGCTACTGAGAAATTCCTGGTGGAAAAATCTCCTCACCTCATGCTCAGCAGTTGCGTTTGCGGCCAATAGACCAACGAGGCATACATTTTTCATCCTTATGATCGTTATTCTGAGAAAAGCGGTGGCCCAGTGGTGGCAGCCCCGACTTACGAGCAGTAAGCCATTACTTTGTTTAATTGATTTCATCACCGCTGCCCTCAAAAACGGTGAAGTAAAACATCGTGAGGAAACCGGCACCTCCTAGAACAAAAAATTCGAAGACATGTGACATCTACCAACCCGCACTGGGCCCGCGTGGTGGATCACAGCCCACTCCCTTTTATAGTGAGGAGGACTGTGACTCAGCAGTGAAAACATTATAGGCTGATGATGATGATCGTTATTTTTGTTGCTATAAGGGTAGGGTATATCTAAACTAATATTATAAAGCGGAAAGATTTGATTGTTTGTTTGCATTGAATAGGCTCCGAAACTACTGGTCCGATTTGAAAAAATCTTTCAGTGTTAGATAGCCCATTTATCGAGGAAGGCTATAGGCTATATATCATTACGCTACGACAAGTAGGAGAGGAGCAGCAATGAAAAATGTTGCGAAAACGGGGAAAATGTGACGCAGACGAAGTTGCGCGGGACAGCTAGTAAATTATATATGGTGACTGGTATTTAGTGACCGATACTTAAACACGTGATAACAATCATGATAACAAACAACTTTACTAAAGAAACATTTTTTTCCGTACTCATCCACTTTTATCAGAAGCTGATAGGCCATAGGCGCGCGCGCGCGAAGTTCGTACGGCTGTTGTATTATTGTGATAAAAGAGAATGAGTATAAAACAATGTTTCTTTGGTAAAGTTGTTTGTTATCATAAGTACAATCACGTGTTTAAGTATCGGTCAACTACTAATTACCAGTCACCCTATACAGGGTATAAACCAGAAAAAAAATATCAGCTGCCCCGTACATAATTTCAATACCTATCGACCCAAATGTATGGGGCAGCTGATATTTTTTCGCTATTACGATGTTTGTCTGATTGAGAAACATGTTCAGTTTGATGGATGTAGCACACCCTTAAGTATGTTTATACCCTTTCCGTTACACCCTGTATAGAATAAAGACTGGGTCAAAAATCGAAAACAGTTCCGTTTTGCTTTATAAATGTCACTTACCTGGATTTCTCACACCCAAAAAAACAAATGACCTTCGTAGATATCACAAAATAAAACCTTGCACTAATCCAGTTTCCAATCTAAGAACTATTGATTACTCATTATAGAAATGGTCTTATCAACAAGATAACCGTTGTTTTCACGTGTTTCCTAATCTTAACATACATATTTGTACATCAAAGCCCTCTGAATGCCTTCATAATGAATTGATAAGAGAGTATGCGTTTACGTCTAACTGATAACAGGGATCAGAGGTAACGATGCATCCTGTTTGTGGCTGATGTGCTAATCATGTTTAGAATTATGTCTTGTCAATGATACTGAATTCGTAGGTCGTAGGTATAAATATAAGTAAGTGGTAGGTTCGAACCCAGGCAGGTGCATTACTTTGTGTAATTTATTTCTTCACCGCTGCTCTCAAAACGGTGAAGGAAAACATCGTGAGGAAACAGCAATGTCCTAGAACTAAAAATTTGAAGACATGTGACATCTACCAAACCGCACTGGGCCCGCGTGGTGGATTACATCCCACTCCTTCTCATAGGGAGGAGAACTGTGTCCCAGCAGTGGGTACATTATAGGCTGATGATGATGATACTGAATTAATTGGTATTGGCGATTTAGATTTTTATTTATTTTAATTATACACGGTGTGTAAGTAGTTTAGGTAAGTGTGTAAACATCGAAACGATTACCGCATACTCAGTACATCACTCTGAACCCGGCGACATGGAAATTTAACATCGGTAATTTAAAAAAAACCGGCCAAGTGCGAGTCGGACTCGCGCACGAAGGGTTCCGTACCATTATTTATAAAAACGAGCAAAATTACAATTATTTGTATGGAAGCCCCCTTAAATGTTTATTTTATTCTGTTTTTAGTATTTGGTGTTACCTATAGCGGTAGCAAAAATACATAATCTGTAGCAATTTCAACTGGCTAACTATCACGGTTCATAAGATACAGGCTGGTGACAGACGGACGGACAGCGAAGTCCCTAGAAAAACAGCCCACAAAAGTGCAATACCTCTCGGTCAAAATGTATGGAACAGATGATTTTTTTTTTTAATATTCCGATGAAAAACTCCTTTGGCTTTAAAATGATGAGTAGGTACGTAGTAAGCGTTTCCGCGTCGGTGCCCCCTACAGCCTGTATTATTTTATCTCGTAAAAAAGCGTGTATATTCCTTTCATACAAATTTTACCGCTGCACTGTGCACGCCTTTTTCATGAAAAAGTCATTCAAGGGGCAGCAGCGTTCTCTGTGCTTTTGTAACAACCGTACTGCGATCGCCAACCCGCCTGCCAAGCGTGGCGATTATGGCAAAAACCCCCAAAATGTCGATGTAGCGACACAGCTTCCACTTTAAGTGTATCCATGACGCATGCTTAAAACAATAATCTTGAGGAATGCTAATACAATGGTCTTCAATGGAATGCAATTCAAATAGAATGCATAGATACATGAGTACACACCGTTAATGGATTCATCAACAACAAAGAATTAACTGGAAAAATAATTGAATTGCACATAATAAAAAGAAAGAATTAAAAGAAAATCGTTTTGACCCAAGTAGAGAGCAAAAAAAAAGAACACAAAAATTTGAAATGTTCTATGTTAATCTAAACTAATATTATAAAAAAGAGGAAAGATTTGATTGTTTGTTTGTTTGCATTGAATAGGCTCCGAAACTACTGGTCCGATTAGAAAAATTCTTTCAGTGTTAGATAGCCCATTTATCGAGGAAGGCTATAGGCTGTATATCATCACGCTACGACAAATAGGAGCGGAGTAGCAATTAATAATGTTTCAAAATCGAGGAAAATGTGACGCACACGAAGTTGTGCGGGACAGCTAGTTTAATAATATGTCTGTGTCCATGGGTACCAACGACAAAGGTCAGGTTGCACAACCAACTTCCAGGGTACACCGATAACACTGCTGGCCACAACATGAACTTTGTACACTACTGCGATAAACTTCCTAGTGCTTGTATAATGAGTTTTCATTCACTGTATATAGTTCTATATTTCCATGCACGTCTAGAAATTTTATCTTGAATTTTTTACTGAAGGAAGAAATTGGATATTAATTTCTGAATAATTTATTTATGCATTTTCCAAACCAGTCTTAAGAGCGTTTACGCTTTACGATATTTCATACAAACTTTTAAGTCCTTATTTTCCGAAATGACTGAACCGATTTTAATGAAACTTCATACGCATAAGCAGGAAACGTAGGTCTAAAAAGTTACTAAAAACATTTTCGAAATGTAAAAATATCGGAAAATAAAGACTTGAAAGTTTTTATGAAATGTCATAAAATGTAAACGCTCTTAATTTTTTTCCAGATTTTCTTTTAATTGGTAGTAATTAAAAGGAGCTTCTTACTGATCCACAACCCAGGTTGTGCAGGTCAGTTAGTAGTTCCTTTTAATTTACTGGTGTATAAAGCTACCTATGGTTAGCGTTAGACTATCGGCCGACTCCATCTGTTCTGTCTTATTCCAGATAATGATGTTGTCTTTGCTTGTTAAAAATCCCAATCGTCGTCCTGTACTTATCGCATTAATTTTGGTTCGATGCAGTATGCACACAGCAGTATATCTTTTCCCTATATGCATTTATGCCGGGGGATTTTAAGGTTTATAAAAACTGTATGTTTGACAAATGATAAATGTCCCAAACGTTTTGTGTCATTATAATAATCAGCTTAACAATAATTCTACCAATTGAAACGTTGTCATACAAAAGCTAATCGTTAGTTGTCAAAGTGAAACATCGGCGAAACGTTGGTTGGCAAGTGAAAATCTGGCAAACAATTTTCGGCGAAAAGGCAGAGAACCATTTATGCCGACATCTCTGTATTCACTCCCTTCCTGCAAAAATACTAAAAAATGTCACTTGTTGTGTGTATTACTGAGACTTCGCTGTCCGTCCGTCCGTCTGTCACCAGGCTGTAGCTCATGAACCGTGATAGTTAGCCGGTTGAAATTTCTATAGATTATGTATTTCTGTTGCTGCTATAACAACAAATACGAAAAACAGAATAAAATAAATATTTAAGGGGGGCTATACAAAAAAGTTATTTTTTTGCTCGTTTTTCTAAATAAAGGTACGGAACCCTTCGTGCGCGAGCCCGACTCGCACTTGGCTGGTTTTATTTCAGAGGAGCTAGTGCCTAAATAATAACAGCCGCTCGGGTCGATCTTTAGGTTAAGTCGCTCTTGCCTAGGTTGGTCCGTGGATGGGTGACCACCCATTACATACCGAGTTCCCTCCGTGCCTCGCAAAGCATGTTACGCCGTTGATCCCGGCTGTAATTTGTAAATCTTTGACGGTCGTTTAAGGTAGTCAGTGGCCCGAAAGTCTGACAACCAGTCTTACCAAGGGGCATCGTATTACCCAGTACTAACTGGGTTTTGGAGGTTAGATAGACAGTCACTCCATGTAAAATACTGCTATTCACCTGCATCGAGGTAGACAGGAAACCGACCCCAACATTGTTGGTAAAATGCTACGCAGATGTCACTGTTTTTATTTCGCGTTTTAAGTTTATAAAGGCTGTAGACAAAGTCACGTCCATCGAGGAAGAAACTTGTCTAAACAAAATAATTAAATTAATGGCTTTCGCATAACAGACAAAACCGGTTAACAATACCAAATCACCTTTAATCTATCATCAGTATTATGTGTAGTTTTGTATTCAAATACTGTTATTATAAACTAAATTATGTATGCGCAACTTCGTCTGCGTCACATTTACCCCGTTTTCGACATTTTTCATTGCTGTTCCACTCCAATTGGTCGTAGCGTGATGATATATAGCCTATAGCCTTCCTCGATAAATGGGCTATATACCACTGAAAGAATTTTTCAAATGGGACCAGTAGTTTCAAAGCCTATTCAATGCAAACGAACAATCAAATATTTCCTCTTTATAATATTAGTTTAGATACAGTCAGGGAGGGACTGATTTAACAAAAATTGTTCTTATGTATGCGTGACGAATTGCTTTTGTTTTCTATTATATATCTCCATGTGTCATAGCGTGTGATGTAGGTAATATTGTTTTGTTGGAATAATGCGAAAATGTAAGCGAAATATTCTCACAACGGTTAAGAAAACATCGTGATTCGTGAGGAAACTAGCATTGCCTAGAACCAAAAATTCGATGACGTATGACATCTTCTAAGCCGCTCTGGGGTCGCGTGATTGATCTTGACTCTCTCCCTGTCAGACGGAGCAGGCCTGGGAGGGAACAATATGCAAACATAGCTGCGTCTTTGTTTAATTACACACACCACCTACAATTACACCTTTTTACACATGTACCAATAAGTTTAAGATTTTGGTTTTTCAATTAGTTAGTAAGTTAAGATATTATAATTTTATACACCTTTTTACATAATTATGTACCAATAAGATTAATATGAAATGTGATTATTTATATTTAATCAATTAATGTTACCTCCTATCGCCTGAAACACAGGATTACCTAGTTCAGGGACAAACCATGAGTGAACATGACATAGATTTAAGAAAACTTGTATGTAATGTGTACCTTATATTTTTTTTGAATAAATTATTATTATTATTATTATTAATTTCGTGGATTAGTCACAGTCTTTCTATATCGTGTTAATGGCTATCATATCAGAGATTTTATGCTGGCCATGGGACTCTGACTTGGCTTTTCAACGGTCATACCACTTACGCTATTGCTTCTACACACTGAGAAATCACAGTTAAAGGGTTGAACATCAAACTTACCCGTACTTCATCATCATCAGCCTATAGTGTTCCCACTGCTGAGACACTCGCCTTCTCTCTATGAGAGGGAGTGGGCTGTAATCCACCACGCGGGCCCAGTGCGGTTTGGTAGATGTCACATGTCTTCGAATATTTAGTTCTAGGACATGCCGTTTTCCTCACGATGTTTGCCTTCACCTTTTTTGAGGGCAGCGGTGATGAAATAAATTACATAAAGTAATGCGCCTGCCTGGATTCGAACCCACGGCTTACTGCTCCTAAGTCGGGGCTGCCACCACTGGGCCACCGCTGCTCTTCACCCGTACTTCCAGGTTATTAAACTCCAATAAATCTTTGCAATATTTACCAAGTGTTTTTATAACCCTCAACAAACACTGACGCAGGCGGGTAAATCGGTCGTTTTTTTTTTGCTTTGACGCTTCGATCAATAATAGAACTAGATTAAGGATCAGGAACAAAAATGAATCGCTAAAGTGTCCACGTTTGCACACACGTAAACATCTATATTTCATAGAAAAAAGTTTAATAATATTAACAACTTCAGTTTATTATAAACCATAACACCCTCACATAAAGTTTAATAACAATTGCAAAAGATATTTATTTAAGTCCTTTCATCGGAGAAAGCTAAAAGGCAATAAATTTAAAACGTCGCTTGAAAATAAAAAGTCATGAGTACAAAAATATTTATTCTAAAATGTATCTTAAAATCTAAGTGACAAGGTTAAAAAAATTACGTTGACAATTTCGTGCTTACACTAATTTAGAACTAGACGTATTTCTTGGTATTACATTTCAATGCTCAGAACACAGTAAGTATTGAAAGACGTGGAGTTGCAGAATATATTTTTTTAGGCCAAGGCTCGTTTTGTATGGTGGCAATTTTTTTTTAAAGTAGTAGGCTAAGTAGTAGGTACTATTTTTAACCGACTTTAAAAAAAGGAGGTTGTCCATTCGACTATATTTTGTTTGTTTGTCCACCTATTTCTCCACCAATAATTGTAAACCGATGTTAAAATTTTTTTTTTTATTCTAAAGCATATACTCTTGTGGTGGTCCCGTTGTCACCAAGTCTTAGAGAAATCGAGGCAACCCTCAAATTATATAGGTGCATACAATGTTTTTCATGATCTAACGAGGCTCGTCACGTATTCCTGTGGTATCATCAGAACTTAAACTTGTTGAACCTGTAAAGAAACAGGCGCGGTTTATTGAATACAGTTTTAAAGTATTTCATGAAAATACCTACAGGTACTTATAGTTTTCTTCCGATAAAGATTTTTGTAATCTATTTGCGTGTTCCCAGTTATGTCCAAACTATCAAAATAAATTGAACATATTCTCGAATGTTTATAAGGTTTATGTATTCTGCACATCGAAATGGTTCGCTAAAAAATCTATAAACAAAAATAATATATAAAATAACAACACTACTCCATGTATTGCCGGTTCCAAAACAGTCGATGTTTGTAACAATAGTTGGTGCGTTGTTGCAAACATTGGCCAAACATCAAAATATTAGCTAACTTAATTATTTTTACTATTTATCCTGTTTTTATTTCACGAAAAAACACTTAAATAATATAAACTTACCGAAATAAAAAAATCCTTCCAAAATCGTGGTTTTACGGTGGTTATTTTCACAGTTTTAAGACGCGCACTACGGCATCTCGACGTCTTAACGTTGGCTATGCTTGGACAATACTAATTTGAAATAAGACCACAAAATTATTCGTGGTCTTATTTTTCGTGCCGTTTTTGAAGCGCTCATCGGGAATCTAGTACTATTATTGATCGAAGCTTTGACGTGTACTTTTTTGCTCACTTACGTACTTTGTTCTTAGTTTATTATCCTTTATTAAATGGCTGACTCGTGTTAGTACATAATTTGTATACTGTATACACGTGATAAAATCATGGGTGTTATGCCTTGACATTTGACCCAATGCGTTGACTTTGCAAGTATACGAAGGTTGTCTACGATTTCATTGTTCTTTTTTAGGGTTCCGTACCCAAAGGGCCAAACTGGACCCTATTACTGAGACTTCGCTGTCCGACTGTCCGTCTGTCACCAGGCTGTATCTCATGAACCGTGATAGTTAGCCAGTTGAAATTTTTACACATTATATATTTCTGTTGCCGCTATAACAACAAATACTAAAAACAATAAAATAAATATTTATGGGGGCTCCAATAAAAAAAAGTGATTTTAAAAATAAGCGTACGGAACCATTCGTGCGCGAGTCCGACTCGCACTTGGCCGGTTTTTTCATCATGGCGTTCGTTGCCAGCCAGTAATTAGGGCTCATTATCTGAACTTGGGACACAAACATCTGAAATTCGGGAAACAAAGGAAATTTAATTATGATAAAGCCATTAAACGATTATTTCCTATTGAAAATAATCACACACGTTAACAGAAAACATATTTAAATATGTTTATACTACACCTGCTCGGAAAGTACCTTGATACTTTATCAAATTTACGGAAGAAAGTACGTCATTGCATATCGAACAAATATGCGGCGAGAAAACGCATCTGAGCGGGAGAGAAAAGTGTATGAAAATCCATTTCTTACGTGGTTTTTCTTTTTTAATTTGGGTAAGACTATGCGCTGGTAACCTAAATATCAAAAGCCAAAAAGTTTTTACAGTGAGTTTTTATCTCCAAGTTCGCAAAATGACACTGGCCACTAGCTGTGTGTTGGATGGTGTCAAACAATTTGAAAAAAGAACATGTGAAAATTGCAGACGCCATCGGCGTCATTTTCAATTTGTGTGTTGTTTGAGGATTCAGTTTTCGTAGAAAAGTAAAATAAAACTATCAAAATGATAAGTAGTGATAGTGATGATGAAGATTTTTTAACTCCGCCGCAGTTGAAGGAAACAGCAAAAATACTGATTGATAACCTTTTATCACAGAAATCAATTAAAAAATATAATAAAACTTATGACGATTTTTTGCAATGGAAAAGTAAAAAAAAATGCGGCATCTTTTTCTGAAACTGTTTTGCTAGCTTATTTCAGTGAAAAAGCGCAAAAATACAAACCAAGTACGTTATGGTCTATGTACTCAATGTTGAAAAGTACTATATTGACAAGAAACGACATAAATATTCAAGAATACAAAAAACTTACAGCATTTCTGAAAAGAAAGTCGGAGGGATTCCGTAGTAAGAAATCAAAAGTGCTTACTACAAAGGATGTTTATTCCATTTTGCAGAATGCTCCAGATGACAAATATTTGTTGATGAAGGTAAGTTTATGAACAAAATGCACTGGTTTATGATTTATTACGTACCTATTTATGAGTAGAAATCTACTAGGTTTTCATGTTTGATATTTTTGTTTACAGGTTATTTTGATTTTAGGAGTAAATGGGGCCTGTCGTTCGCAAGAACTTGTGGATATGACAACAGACGATATCGAAATCCTCGAAAATGGAATAATCGTCAATATTCCTAACACAAAAACCAAAATTCAGCGATCATTTGTTATATCGGGCTTATTTTATGAGATAGTGAAGAAATATAACGAAATTCGCCCCAGTGACCCCAAAACCAATCGGTTTTTACTACAATATAAAAACAAAAAATGTACGAAAAAAGTAATTGGGAAAAACAAAATAAGTACTGTGCCAAGAGAAATAGCTTCCTACCTTAATTTACTCAATCCACTAGAATACACTGGCCACTGCTTTCGCAGAACTTCAGTGACTATTCTTGCCGATACTGGTGCTGATTTAACCACAATAAAACGTCACGGTGGTTGGAAATCGTCCGCTGTTGCAGAAAGCTACATAGAGAATTCCGTAGAAAACAAAACACGAATAAATAACCAAATATCGGGATCGATTAATGCATCAAGACTCATCTCCTCAACCATCAACGAGCGCGGCGATGCCAGATGCCCCTCAGCAGCCAGTTGCCCCTTTGGCACCACAGCCTTCTACGAGCGCAGTGCCAACAGCACAGCCAGTTATTCCTCCTACATTGTCGCAAACATCTCAAACAAACATTAATGGAAAAAGTGTTACATTAAGCTTCACTAACTGCAACAATTTCAATATAAATTTCAATTAGTAAAGATTTAGTTTTTTATTTTCCTCGTAGGTGTAGTATAAAGCACTATGTATCACTCGAGAGAAAGTGCGACTCCCGATCTCGGGTGTTTTAAAGCCCTCGGCTACGGCTCGGGCTTCAAACGACACCCTCGACGGTAATCGGTCACTTTCTCCTCTCGGTGAACAATGTACTATTTCTGTTAACGTGTTTTGTAACGTCGTACACATTGAAGAATTAAGGAGTAATTGTAATTTTGCTGCGGGTTGTTCGAAAGAGATACCGTGCCCCTGGAACACAAAGGGCTAAGAAGGAACATGGATGGGTTTTAGTCAGTACAAGTCTGACACTCCCTTCCGCTCCGCCCAGAGCGGAAGAAGTCATTTGATGATTTCCCATCCTAAAAAAAAAGGAGTAATTGTAAAAGAATCTTCAATAATTTGTTATTTATTATCTACTAGCGACCCGCCCCGGCTTCGCACGGGTGCAAATGCAATACTGATACTAAATATACTACCTACAGAATGTTTTATAATATCTTCGAAAATATTCATTTAAATTACATGCTGTAAAGAGCCATATTGATTTATATTAAATGCACAATGTATTTAAGGTACTTGTTTGGATCAGGATTAATGCTGTATTGCTTAAAATCGCTTCGTGAATGAGCCATTTATTCTCGTGAATGAATGGTTATTATGGGTTATCTCTAAGAGATAAGTAGACATATACCGTCTGGGACTTTTTTGTAGACCTTTTTAAGGCGAACAATACTGTAGTACATTATTTTGATCTATCTCGTAGGGTTCAGCCAGCGACTGCAATGTAAGCGCAAAATGTGTTTATCTACGACATCTCATTAGAAACCTCTAAAATTAACAGTGTTTCTCTACTATATTATGCATGTACTATACATAAAAACCTTCCTCTTGAATCAGTCTATCTATTTAAAAAAACCGCAACAAAATCCGTTGCGTAGTTTTAAAGACATACATAGGGACAGACAGCAGGAAGCGACTTTGTTTTATACTACCTATGTAGTGATGATAGTGACAGCGAAGTCGGCCTTGCCATTATTTCACAAAACTAGCTAGCTGTACTTACGTTTGCAAAATTTATGACAAAATCATAAAAACAGGTGTGTTTATGATTTTGTCATAAATTTAATAAGTTTTTAAATACCTACATGTCTAACGGACTATTCAAGAGAATACCAAATATTTCTAAATGCCTTGCCTACTTGGTGGAGCGCAGCAAACACGATTGCTGAACGTACTCCTGGGCCCAATTCCCGTGACAGGATTTTTATTATACGAAATGGGGTGTCTAGATCTAGTGCCCGACTGATAGCAAAAGAAGACTCTACCCTTATTTCATAGGACTAACACAGAACTAGCGAAATATGGGTATACTCGTTCGGCGTATATTGAACTAGCTAACCCGCGCAACTTCGTCTGCGCGAAATTTTTCCCGTTTTTGTAACATTTTTCATTGATGCTCGGTTCATATTGGCCGTAGAGTGCGGTTATTTAGCCTGTTGTCTTCCTCAATAAATGGGCTATCTAACTCTAAAAGTTTTTCTCAATTGGATTTCACATTCGATTCGATTCTTCCAACCAACCAAACAAACAAACTCTTCAGCTATAATATTAGCATCTAATATTTAAAATTCTCGTGTCGCGGTGTTTGTTACCAAACTCCTCCGAAACAGCTGAACCGATTTGTATGAAGTTTTGTGTGCATATCGGGTATGTCTATTTTTCATATCCCTAAAACCCATCAAAATTTCCACGCGAACGAAGTCGCGGGTAGCAGCTAGTATATTTATAAATCTCTTGCCTTATTGTTACTTATCATAAATCTAATCTTCCAATTGTTGTCTGCAGGTGATCCGCTGGTAGTCCAAATGGACACAGAGAAGCAGGACAACGTGGAAGTGGCGTTGCTGGGAGGCGAGGTCTCCCCCAGGCGGTACGCCACGTCAGAACTCACGCAGTTCTGGGTTGTATTGAAACGGACACTGTTGTTCAGCAGAAGAGATTGGGTAAGTTCACTAAGTACTAAATTGGAGATACTTAGACCGATATGTATAAACGTTACTTAGTACGAGCTTAGCTCGTCGAGTTTGACAGCTGTCAAATTTGCAAGTACAATAAAGAGACGGGAACATTTCGTGCTTAGTAGTATAGATGTAGATGTTGTAGACAATGTCTGCACACACGATCCAGCTACTAACTAGTCAGTACCGATATGATTTAAATGTAGGGAGGGTATTATAAGTACCGTAAACGAGGTGAATAGAAATGCAGAGGTAAAATAAAAAAGGGAAAAATACTTTGGAAGGGATTTTGATGTTCAATCAATATGGTATGTTGCCTACAAGGACTCTAAGTAATAAAATAGAGTAACATATCTTATGAATTCAACGTTAAAATCCATTTCAAACTTCTCTTTTGTCATTATACACGTCACGTTTATGTGAAGATACGTATAAAACTTTAAATTTGCTTCGACTATGATTCGATTGTTGTCTGGGGGACAATTTGCGATGGTTATCTTCAAAACCAATGAGTTATGCGCAGTCACTTGAATGAGGTTAGAAGTGACCTTTAGAAAACATCACTACAATATATATTATGACCACTTTAAGTGTGCGGTGCAAGGTAGCGTTGCTTGTCAAGAAAATTAGTATCGATATGTCAAATTTGGTACATTTAATTTAGTTCTGAGTTTTCCCGCCTGCAAAGGTAAGTTGGTTGAAGTGAGCCGTGATTCATGCCGTTTGCCATGCACAGACCTTTGACATTTGGACAGGGTCATCTATCACAGATAGAAATACATGACGAACTTCAATGTCAAACATGTCAATTGCATTTGACGTCTGATTGTCATGGATCGTCGAACATCGAATATTTTTTTGGGGTTTGAAGGTTTCTGCATGAAGCGTTGCCTGCCTAATGATTACCGCCATTTTATTTTATTTTCAAAATAGCGATCACGCATAAACCTGTATTGATTAATATGCGTTTAATGCGGGGCTGCTATTTAGAAAATAAAATAAAATGGCGGAAGTTACGCGTTCCAAATATTCAAAGTCTTTTGTTTTGACAAAAGAAGATAGATTTAAGGAAACATTGATAGTAGTATGCTATAGATAAATATGACAGAAAAGTTGCATTACTTAAGAGTTTGTCTGACAGGAAAAATACACAGTTTTGTTTTGGGTCACGGTCTAAATAATACGATTATTCTGTTGACATTACCTACGTGATATTTTTGTCGATAGTTATGTTATGAGTCACAGTGCGACGGTATCAATTGATGAATAATAGATATATGACACCCATGTATTTAAGGGTGTTTCCGTTACGAAGATTATGATATCAAGGCAATTAAATGTATTTATTTAATGGTTGTAAATGCAGATTGATGAAACCATAAACTGCCAAATCATGTGCTAATATTGCCCTAGCAATATATCGCCGATAAGTTCCAGTATTGCAAAAATAAACAAAAAAGACTAAACAGATTCTTTTATAAAATTCTAGTCTAAAATTATACCGTATTGACGGTCATTTGTTTTTACAATACAATGAATTATTTCCTCATCTATTGTTACAACAGTATCTACACCGTAAATATATACTTAAATATTTTTGTGAAATTTACATATCTGTCTAGAGCCGTCAGTGTTTTTTGTTAAGAATTTAACACGCTTAAAAATAACATGTCAAAAATCTGAAATAAATACGGTATGGGCCAATGACCGTAGTTTTGAACATGTGAATAAAGTAACGGTATACGGCATTAATTATATGATTTTTAGAAAGAAAAAAAAACACTGTATTAAAGTTCTATCAAATGTTTTGTCATGTTAATTATGTTTCCAATGTGTTAATTGGTCAATTTAGGCTATATTTAACTACTATCTTGGACACTCTGTTTATCTGGGTCATGCTAAAAATAGCCGAATGCGCACTGCCATTTTTATTTAAACTTTTACTTAGCACACTAACTCTCTCATCAATACTTTCAAAGTTTGAATGCTACTAGACCATCAAAAGTGTTTAAATTCGTGGTTAAGTGTGACGAGCCCAATTTAATTCTCAAAACTTGGACTTGAACCAAGTCCTAGTTTTGAAAATTAATTTGGATTTGTCATTATAAAAGTAAACCATATTCATTTCTTTTCACGCACATCTATACAAATACAGAAAATTGAAGTGCCTGTTTTTTTTCTCAATGCATATGAAAATATGCACAAGCAGACGGATACCTATAAAAATATAAACATGTGTTTGTCTGTCTGTTTGTTCCGGTTTATCTCCAAAACGGCTGGACCGATTTTGACGTTACTTCTACTGGCAGATAGCTGATGTTATAAGGAGTAATTTAGCTTTAAGGAAAAGGGTTTTGTACGCCCACTGCCGCCAACAACACGACCCCGAAATATTATACTGTTCCATTATATCCGAAATATTGTGGTGGAACCGACAGTGTAGCCCTTTAAGAAATCAAAATCAAAATATTGTATTTTACATAGGCCTACATGGGCACTTATAAAACGTCGACAAAAAGTGCACGGTTCAGGTTGGTCGTTTCCTATGGAGAAGAACCGGCAAGAAACTCCATGGTAAAGATCATTTTAACCCCATTGAATGTTTTTTTATCACGTAGTCCTTCAACGGGATACAATGAACTTAAGAGGGCTGTAGTCATGGTTTGAATGATTATAGTTCTCTAAAAACATACGTATTGTAAAACGTACAACAACGACAACAACAACGTACGTGTGTGTTGTGTATTGTATACGTGTTGTTGCAAATTGTATTTAATAGTATGTATGTTAGTCTGTAAGGCATATATCTATGGGCCAAAGTTGCCTGCAAATAAATGTATGTTGTTGTTGTATTACGGCCGCGTGTCATATTTTAATCAACATAATACTTGATACTGCCGTGCAAATTGCAAAAAACGTAAGAAAATTTGAATTGCGCGGGCCACCCTGTCGCTTCTACTTTAACAGTTTTTGCATCAACACATGGCCAGTTGGCTTCTTAACTTATCCGTCAATAATTCTACAATGTGCACTCTTTCCCCACTCTCCTCACAGACTCTCATGTACCTGCGTCTCTTCGCACACATTCTCGTCGGCTTCCTGATTGGGGCATTGTACTACGACATCGGTAACGACGGCTCCAAAGTACTCTCCAACCTCGGCTTCCTGTTCTTCAATATGCTGTTCCTCATGTACACCTCGATGACCATCACTATTCTTAGTTGTGAGTATTGATTTCTAAAGCTTGTATAGGTACTGCGTCCGCGGCTTTGTGTCCGTTAGAAGTCGCTTCGGTTATATGCTTGAATTACAAAACTTTTGGAAGTCAGTTATTTTTTTGTAAAAAAGTTTTTGTGAAATAAAAACTTTTTACAAAAAAATAACCGACTTTTACATTACAATTTGTGGGATCGAGTAGCGTTAGTATCTACTGTTTAAGTATGCATACCTAAGCTGGCTTATTGACAGGTACCTTAGAGATGGGAAGATGTCTGTCAAAGACACATACTAAGACATAGTGTAGATAATCCTTAGCATAAGTTGTCTACTTGTACGTCACAATCACAAGGCTTAACCGTAATTGGTGGCCAGTTGAAATTCTCTCAGAATTTGTATTAAACTTTTTTACTTATCATGGGAAATACAGAGACTTGTTACCCTTAAAAAACCTGAGAGATATTTTGTTACAGTCAAATAAGGGAACTTCTTGCTCAGTTTGTTTTCTTGACTGGCACTGTATAAGGAAAATAAACGTTATCCTTTAGAAGTGAAAACCAAAACAAAAAATGTCATAAAAGTATCAAATGATTGTACCTCCAGTCCGTCTTGAGGATAAAAGAACATATGCCAAGCCAAACTGGTTTTTATTTCTTGAATCAAATTGAAAATTTTAATAAGTTCCTCATGTTGTAAAGTAAACTTTAAAAACACTGAGAAGGTCGATTTAAACGTGAACCGAATCCAGTTTTTATAAAAAATAAAAATTACAAAAGCAACATACGAAATTAACGTTTTTATTTCTCTAAAGAGCATACAATTTTGAATTGTATTGCTTAAGAAATAAAATTTAAATTTCCCTTATCCTTTTCTACAAATCGTGTTCGTTACTAGTGTGTAAAAACGACATACAACATTCGTTTAATCTCACAAATGAGCACAACGGTTTGAACTCTATCGTCCAAGAATAAAAACTGAATTTCCCTGCACCTATCCTCTTAATATAATTAGTTACTTACGAGTTATTTATTTTATGTTTTGTTTCCAGTTCCCCTCGAGATGCCTGTGCTGATAAAAGAACACTTCAATCGATGGTATTCGCTACGGTCTTACTATCTGGCTATCACCGTGTCTGATATACCTTTCCAGGTAAAAAAATATGAACATGTCTTATTTATTCAGACTTTTCGCAATCAATCATTGTCAGAATTGCGATATTGATTCTATTTATCTTAATTCCAGTTCATTGACCTCAGGGGCAATTCTCGTAATTTTAGTAAATTGAATTCTAATCTCAGTCTTCCAAAAAATACACATTATTTTAATTTATGACAATGAGTTTTATAACGAGAATTGGCCGAGGTTCATCACGTAATTATTGTAGATTTATGTTCTTTATTATTCTGTTTTTTATTATTTCTTTAATAATAAAAAACAAAAATCTATCGTTTTTATATTATCCCAGTGTTCGCCAACGTTCTTTGCGACTGTGGTCACAAAAAGTGGGACGTTAAGAGAAGTGGGGTGCTATTCAGGGTCTCACTTGCACATTTTATGACCACGGGTATAACCATTGGACATTACTAATAGTTTTAGTTTGTAAAAATCCACAAAACAATGAAGAATTTCATCGCAATATTTACCAGCTGCATCCGGCTGATCCTAATATTTTTTGTTTCTGAATTCTTACTGTCTACTTTTCGTTCTTCTAGGCGATATTCTGCGTAATCTACGTGGTGATAGTGTATCTGCTGACGTCACAGCCGCCCGTCTGGTTCCGTTTCGCGATGTTCCTTTCGTCTTGTCTTCTCATCTCCTTCGTGGCACAGAGCGTCGGTCTCGTAGTGGGCGCTGCTATGAATGTTCAGGTACATATTTATTTCTAATTAGACTAGCTAAAAGTCTGTTAATTAGTCTTACCAAATGGTATGGCGTGTTACTTAATAACTGGGTATGAAGTCGCTACATTTATATTATTGGTATTTAAACATTTATTTTCATTTTTTAAGCATAACCCATATACACTGGCTTCACTGGAAGCTGACCATAATAGATCACATTTGGAAGCAGGCTAGTCAGATGATGACCAACCGTTTCAAACGTCTTTCATAAAGCGTACAGCAAAGGAGTTGAACTCTCTGCCTGCGTCTGTTTCCGAACGCTTACAACCCTAATCTCTTTAAAGTTAGAGTGAACAAGCTTCTTCTGGGTAAGCTCGTACCATCGTCGACTTTGTCTCTGTCATCTCTGACCTAGACTAGACTTAAGAGCAAACCCGACGCACAAAAAAAAACAAACTTAGTAATACCTGTTTTTATACAATGTTTCTTTGTGGTGAGGGATAGAAGAGAGTAAAGCCAAGGATACACTAGGGGACAAATGTCGTGCGACACGTGTCGCCAGCGACGTTGGATGAATTAGCACGACGTTGCCGGACTTCGGTCGACATGTCTGGCAACATCGCGCGACACGGGTCGCCAGCGACGTCAGATGAGGTAGCGCGAAGTTGCCGGACTTCGCTCGTAATGTCTGGCAACATCGCGCGACACCGTACTTTACATAGTACTTTCTAACCCACCATCTTCTCGTCTTTTTTCTTTGACTTTTAATTATAATTATGTACGCCGCAGCCAACAACATGATATCGACTGCCTTGTGAAACAAAACTTCGTGATGTCGCCAGATATGTCAGGCTAAGTTTCGCGAAGTCGCACGACTTCGTCTGACGTCGCTGCGGACATAAGTAGCGCGTTGTCGCCATATTTGTCAGGCGAAATCGGCCGGCTTCGCTTGACATGTCGCCGATACATGTCGTGGCACATTTGTCCCCTAGTGTATCTTTGGATTAACCTCTAGGTCCCGGCCGTTCCATTTATGGAACGGACGGACCTTTGCCTTGAGCCTCGCCGTTCCATTTATGGAACGGCTCGAAACAGCAAACTTAAACGCTAATATAAAAAAAAGTAAATTTCTAAATCGTTCTGTCAAAATTTACCTCTATGGTCAACTAGTAGTCGATTCAAACAAAATTAATCGTTAGTAATACTAAACGGCACAACATTATTAAAAAAAATATAGAAACTCGTCTATGTCGAATGTCAAACTCAATGGCAACCCGTGTTATTATGTTCGGAAAAGTGTTGTTTTTGTGAGATATACGTTGTAAAACTTTGGTAAGTAAATGTATAATACGTTATAAGTGTATAATGCAACTTTTTAGATAGTCATTTGCTTGAAAAAATAACAAAAAAATTATGATTTGAGCCAACAAAAAATCCTTTGTTGTGAAGTTTGTTAGTCGAAATAAAAAAAAAATATTTGACTCTTGAACCATGTAAAATGGTCTTGGAAACAATAGTAGCAAAGAAAAAATAGTGATAATTCATTATTTCATGTATTCGAGGCATATCTATTCATATTTATTGATATTTCAAGTATTTTCATGCTTTGAACAGCGGAATTCTAAAATGGCCGATTCTAACAAGAAGTTTGAGTTAGGATCTTATAAGAATAATGTATGTAGGACTCCTAAAAAACACTGTCATTAGATTACTTGTATATTTGTGATGTTAGATATAAATTTTCGTGTAAATTGAATGAGTAGTTTTGCCAAACAAAAATAAGCAACGAAAACAGACGTATTTGCTGCGACCTCTCTCATATCTATGGGATATGTATAATTCTCAAGTAGTTCTAAAAGAGTTGGTTATTATTAATAAATGGCCCCGTTCATCACGAACCCGACACTGTTTACCGTTTAAGATTAGAGCTAATATAACTCGAGTTATAAGTGTTTATCTTTACGATATCGGATGACTCACGCAATGGCGTAATCAAGGGGCCCCCGAAGGGTTTCGCGCGGGGTTTTACTGTTACGCGCGAAAGGACAGTGAGGTTAAAGGTCCTGGGTTAATTTCCCTTTCACAATAGCTGCCCGGAGTCAGGATTTGCGCACGGTTGATGGCAATAGGGTGACCCCTTCATATGGACCTTCAATAAAATTATCTAAATGTGGGAGTACTATAGCGTCTCTACTCTACCATTGGGATTGCTGATGTAAATTTATATAATTTAATGATTAATTATTTTCTTTCTCCCAATAGAACGGAGTGTTCCTGGCCCCTGTAATGTCAGTACCGTTCCTGCTGTTCAGCGGTTTCTTCGTGTCATTCAACGCGATTCCTGTGTACCTAAGATGGATCACGTACCTGTCTTACATCAGATACGGGTTCGAGGGCACTGCGCTCGCTACCTACTCCTTTGACAGGCCCAAGTTGAAGTGCCATCAGGTAAGAGACATTTATCATCATAATCATCATTTCAGCCCCAAAACAACATTTTCACAACATAAAAACCTTTTCAAAAAAATAGTGTTACAGCTAAATTAGACAGATTATAAAATATTATCTATAGAAACAGAAAAATCCAATCGCTTTTTTTTTACATTTCGAAAATGTTTTTAGTAAATTTTGAGACCTATGTATCCTGCTTATGTGTATTAAGTTTCATTAAAATCGGGTCATTCATTTTGGCAAAATAAGGACTTGAAAGTTTGTATGAAATGCCGTAAGGTGTAAACGCTCTTAACCTGTAGTGAAAAACGTAGCACATCTTCTGCCGCCGATATACCGCCGACAAAGTGTTTTGACTTGCAATGATTTAAAGCTACTACTAGTCGACGGTAAAGTCAACACCACATGCCGGGTTGGCGGCGGCTTTGGTGTGAAGAACCCTGCATAATCATGATCAACTGGCATACCTCATAAAGCAGTATTGTTTTACTCTTATTCTAGTGTGGGAAAGAGACGGAGCTATACAGGATGTCTAGCGCCATCTCTTTCCCACACTGGAAAAGGTGTAAAACCATAATGTTTTAGGACGTCATGGTAGACCACCAGGTTATAGCTGGCAAATCACCCTCAGATCCTCATCCCTTAGTATCATTCCACTAACAAAATGTTCTCTTTCCAGACTTATTGCCACTTTAAGAACCCAGAAACCACCCTGGAAGAGCTAGACATGTTGAACGCAGACTTCACCCTGGACATCGCAGCTCTCTGTCTCATCTTCGTGGTCCTGCGTATATCTGCCTTCCTCTTCCTACGCTGGAAGCTCAAAGCCACCAGATAAGCAAACACAAACCTTATGTTATCTGTATTTAGGGTAGAATACCAAACGACAAGCTATTTTAAGTTAGGGTTGTTACTTTGTCAAAGAAAAAGATGACTTATTATGGTGCAGGTTGAGTTTGTAATGCAGTTTTAAAAGCGATAGACGTTTTATACTAAATCGAATTTATGCCAAAGGTCCTTAAATTCCTTATCAAGGAATTGGAGTAAAAAAAAAACTAATATTTCTTTTAGAATTTGCTGCAGTAACTCGATCAGCAGTTTTCATAATATTTTTTAGGAAAGTTGAAATTTAAGACAAAGTAATAATCACTGTAGTTATGTTTACGCAGTTAATGTGATAAAGAGATGTTATCTATACGTTATTAAATAAAACTCAAACGGGATTGTACATTTCGAATATGTTATGAGAAAATGGATTCTTCAATTCCGTGTCAATTAGAAGTCCAAATGATAACAAACGTCCTGGAATCATGTTTGACAAAAAAGAGTTTGATTCGACTGCATAAATAATGAAATATACTAACAAAGAAAAAGTTTCATTCGGCTGCTTAAATCTTAATCAAAGATATGTCCTGAATGTGTTAGAAAAATCAATCATTCCTATAATGATTTGAAAAAAGACCTAATTTTAAAACAAACATTAATTCATTTCAACGTTCAATTTTGTTAAGCTGATATCAGATGCTTCACTTTTTGTTAATTTCTGTCTCTCACTCGCAAACTTTCACTCGAAGTGAAACGTCACTCGGCATCGTTCACTCGAGTAACGTGTCTGGTATCAGTCTGTTATGCAGATTTTTAATTGTGAGCAAAAGTAAGCTAATAAAATGTGATAGTTGCGTGTGATATACTGAAAAATGTTCACAAAATTATAGAAATTACTACACTTTTTATAAAATCTTTTATTATATTGTAACATTAAATAAAACTGATTTACTTTACACGGTGGCCTTATTTTCTAAAAGCTTTACATATTTTTTAAATAAATAAAATATCCATCTAATGAAGTGTGACTTTAATGCAGATTTTATAACATTCTATACAATAGCAAGATCTGAAAAATAACCCAAAGAAAGACTAGACTCGTGAAAAACAAAAGATTAATTTGTTCATAAATTATTAATATTTCTTGCCTTACGGGCTTGCCGTTAAATTAATATCAAAGATAGACGTAATTTCGCTGCTCAGTGGCAATGGTAATTTAGATATTATTACAATTTAAAAAGACTGCTGTGTAATTCAGAAATTTTTCTGGCTAATTTAATCATGATTTCTTTTTTTCTATCTACATTTTTCTAAAACTAATTTCTTATTAAGAGCGTTTATACCCTACGGCATTTCATACATACTTTCAAGTCGTTATTTTCCGAAATGACTGAACAGATTTTAATGAAACTTCCTACGCTTAAGCAGTATACATAGGTCTAAAAAGTTACTAAAAAACATTTTCGAAATGTCTTTTAAAAATGAAGGTAATTGGAAATTTCTGTTTCTATAGATAATAAAAAATCGGTCTAATTTAGCTGTAACATTATTTTTCAAAAATGTTTTTTAGTAACTTTTTAGACTTATGTATACTGCTTAAGCGTAGGAAGTTTCATTAAACTCTGTTCAGTCATTTCGGAAAATAACGACTTGAAAGTTTGTATGAAATGCCGTAGGGTATAAACGCTCTTAATTTGTGAGTCTACTCCCATACTAGTCGACCAAGTTAGTTATACAACTGTTTTCCCTTATTTCGCGGATTTTATATCTATGATCTACCATATCAGTTGTACGCTTGATTAACATACCTAAGACGCCTTCACTGCTTCGAATTATCACTAATAGTATTCATTCTAAAATCAACCCAATAACACTTTGTTAAAGTTGATATTTGTTTAAGTAGTAGTAATATAATAAGTCACATCAATCGGAAACAAGGCTTTGAATGAACGTTACATATGGTTGAGTCTATAGTAGTCAGACGTACGAATCCACCCGAATTTGTCGAATTGCCTTGGTCGTCTAGAAATTTCTTCGCCTTCTAAATTCTCATTGCCATTAGTATATATAGTTTTACTCATTCAGGGATCATGGTAATATTCATTGTACTTAGTGATGTAATGTCTAGATAAATATTGTGGTCCAATTATTGTTGATACGGTTAGATGTAATGGTTCTAGAATGTATGATGTTTTGTACCTATATATTTTTTAAATAAATGGTTTATGAAATATAATTCTTTGTTTAATTATTTTATTCCTTACCTTTATATTATTATTGGTGGTGTTCTTCAAAAAGGCCAGGGTACTTGCAACCGGTGTTTATGTGTGAAATGTTTATGAAAAATGTGAGTTTATATTTATTGGCTTCCATTCTTAACTGGATGTAGGGAAACACCAGTGTTTTATATAGAGCGACTGCCTATCTAACCTCTACAACCCAGTTAGTGCTGGGTAAATAAAACCCCTTGGTAAGACTGGTTGTCATATCCCATATCTTCCCGTGGGTGTCGTAGGAGGCGACTAAAGGGCTTTCCAGAGAATGGGCAGCAGCGTTCTCTGCGCTTTTGTAACAACCGTACTGCGATCGCCAACCCGCCTGCCAAGCGTGGCGATTATGGCAAAACCCCCCTTATGTACATTTGGGTACGTCTTTCGGCTGAAACGATGATGAATGATGAAGACTGGTTGTCAAACTTTCGGGCCACTTACTCTGTCAAAGATCTACAAATGGCACGTAGAGTTAACTTGGTAAGTATTGGGTGGTCACCCATCCACAGACCAACCTAGACGAGCGCCACTTAATCTGTAGATCGACCAGCCTTATTGATACCAAAAAATATACTACTGCTAAATGCTGCCAGTACACAATAGGAGATAAGATTGTTGAATGCAGATAGTTGGGTTGGTTTGCGTTCATGATGACAGAACTTAATCCAGATTAGAAAGTACCTACCCCCATTACTGACGCCCTGGAGATGTGGTGTTGGAGACGCATGCTCAGGATAAGCTGGACCGCTCGTCAGACTAACGTGTCAATACTCAAAGAACTCAACATTAAACAGACTGTCGTCGCTTGTGCGATTACGAATGCTCAGTTTCTTTGGACACGTAACCCGCAGTAAAGATTCCATGGAGCGTTTGGTAATTCAGGGTAGAGTTGAAGGCACGAGACCACGTGGTCGATCACCTGCCAGATGGACACCGTCAAATCTGTCACCAAGGTCATGCCTGTGGCAGAATGTGCTCACCATGCGGCTGATAGAGACCGATGGGAAAAGATTGCAAAGGCAGCGACCGCAGTTGTGGGTGACCCTCTATGACCACGACCACTTTGTCAAGAGTGAACGACTAAGAAGAAGACCTCCATTACAAAATTGCCTCCAAAAGAACTATTTTATACAAGGCCGAGCCATTCACCTGTGTACAAAGTAACAGCTATCTATTATCGGTTAGCTCCAATCAGATGCGCTTGCGATCGCATCCGGGATGTTATGCTATCGCACTACCTAAGCGGTAAGCACTGAGCCGAGGAGATATTGGCACACACCTATTGTTACTTTGTAAGAGCGGCTGTCTACCCATGTGTGAAGTCTTCCATCACGGTGGTAATTTGCGATTTGATTGTTTGTATGTACCAAAAGATGAATTTTCAGTATTTACACCCTTATAAGTCAGGGCATAAGGTTGCTTGGTTTGTAGGCTTGCCAACGTTGGTCTGTGGATGGGTTACCACCCATTGCATACTAGGGTTTAGGAATTCTCGACAATTTCAAAGTCCCGGGACACGAGACAGCCTACAATCAAAGTCCCGGGAATTCCCGGGACTACGAGACATTGAAGATTTTTTTGTTGGATTTTTTGAAGAATTTGAACTGAGTTAATTTCTGGTGATTTTTTGTAAAATCAAAATTATCTAATAATCTTAATAACTTCAACGTTAATTTCAGTCTTGCTAATTGATTTGTTTATTTCTTTTAAGCAGTTTAATCTTATAGTTATAAAAATAACTTACATTAATACTAATTCGTAATAACTTTACTATTATCTACTAATTATAGTATCTCATCATTGGTCAGAATCACAACATTGTTAATTCCTATTATCACAGATTTGTTTCATATTTAAATAATCTAAATATAAATAGTAAAACAGACTTATAAATAAATCTTCTAAGTAATCAACTAACACATTAATTAGACTTCTTTGCTGATTTAATAAAATAGGCTTTTAAAAAAATCAGAGCGTCAACTGTTTTGTCCGACAATCCGTATCTGATTTTTGTAATAATGCTACCGGACAAGGTGAACAATCTCTCGTATTCAACAGATGTCAGTTTAATTGTGTTTAAGGCTTTGAACAGTAGTTTCAAATTTTCTGTACATTACCGGTTGCTTCAAAAATCTAAAACTTCGTTTTTAATGTTGCTCTTGTTTTTATTTCCAGAATCTCGGGTACATTTACTAGGACTAGTCAGGCTAGTAGACCAAGTAATTATTTATTAAACTAACAGATGGCGCTAGGCTCCTTCGATTATTTGTAAATTAAAATGATTACATAACAATTTCGACTATTTTGTCTCGTCTCGAGTCTCGACCCAAAAGTCCCGGGACTCGAGACAACTAAAGTGACGAAAAGTCCCGGGACTTCGAGACACGAGACGTCCCGGGACCCAAACCCTATTGCAGTTTTTTTGGTGCCTCGGGAAGCACGTTAAGTCGTTGATCCCGGTTGTCATTTGTAGATCTTTGACAGTCGTTACTGGTAGTCATTGGCCCAAAAGTTTGACAACCAGTTTTACCAAAGGGGTATCCGGTACCCAGTACTAACTGGGTGGTTGTGATCAGATAGGCAGTCGCTCCATGTAAAATACTGGTATCCAGCTGCATCCGGTAAGACTGTAAGCCGACCCCAATATAGTTGAGGAAGGGGAAGGCAGATGATGATGATGCATTTCCACCAAGGATCGGCTAACCTAACCGTGTGATAAGGTTAATATATCAAAGGCAAGGTTTTTGTGTAGAATTGATTGATTAATTTCTAAGTATTTAAGTATATTATTAACACCAAGGTACCTACTCAGATTTTTACATTGTAGGTCGGTTTGTTTTTCTGATGATTTAATTGTTAACGGTTTCACCTTCTCATACCTATTTCAAGTTCAATGAACGAATTATTTACAGTATTAAAATGATGTTTATAAATATACATACAAAGCGGCACACGGAACACCTATTAGGTACTTATTTTGAACAAAGTAGAAACCTTGCCGAGACTTTAAGAGCGTTTACACCTTACAACATTACATACAAATTTTCAAGTCCTTATTTTCCGAAATGACGCAACCCATTTGAATGAAACTTTATGCGCATAAGCAGGATACATAGGTCTAAAAAGTTACTAAAAACATTTTGGAAAAATAGTTTCAAAGCTAAATTAGACCGATTATCTATGGAACCAAAAATTTTCAATCATCTTTTTTTTTAAAGACATTTCGTTTCATTTTTTAGTAACTTTTTAGACCTCTGAATCCTGCTTATGCGTATAAAGTTTCATTAAAAACAGTTTAGTCATTTCGGAAAATAAGGATTTGAAATTTTGTTTGAAATGCCGTACGGCGTAAACGCTCTTAAAATTATGAAGTAAGGTATACTGCGAGTTTATTAAGATACTCGAAGGCATGTGGCCAATGGCGGCATAAAAACTGACACCAGGCCTCCTATTCAGAAACGCTCGGATTCGATTTCGATTCGATAAGTCGTATGTCTATCTTGTTTTGGCATTACGAAAGCGAGCGAGATAGACATAGGTACGACTTTCCGAATCGAAATCGAATCCGAGCGTTTGTGAAGACGGGGGTAGGTTAGGTACTAACCACACGATAAAGAAAGAAAGAAAGAAAAGATTCTACATACACACAAAAATCAACAAAAAAAAAAGCTGCTTGCTCCTTACACTTTGACCGTTTAGGTACCTAGTGTACTTTAGTTTGAAACAGCAGATTTATTTATTTAAACAACATAGAAGTATTTCACGGTGGCGAATGAAACTAGACTCTAGAAACTAGACTTATGGGCTAAATTCGTGGTAACTATCGATGTCCCTTATACGTTGTTTAACGTGCCTATAGTATAATATTCTCAGCCTGTCCGTACAAGTAGCAATAACTTTATGATCCTCATCAGTTATTCGGAGCAATCACCTCCATATGTACAATAAAGGAATATTTATATCCTAATTAATGCAATGAAGTTTTATTTGTGGGAAGTGAGTGGATGTCGAAAGTAGAGCAACCTTGAGTACAACTTAGTACTATCTGTGTACCAACTGTGTTTGGAAATTTGTGCCCTTCGTGAAGAGACGATCGAAGCCTCTCCTCTCTCTTCAAGCCCGACAGCTGAGAGTGAGGGCCTCGTATCGATTCCCAGGTCGGCCAATGTATTAAGGTACTAATATTACCACCTACCATACTTAGTATTCAGGTATTGTTTTAATAATTTAATTGTATTTAGTATTGTATTGTATTTTTATTGTAAAACATGAGAATACATCAAATAATATGTGCAAGGTCTTAAAATAACAGGTAGATCTGCATGTTTAGCCATTTATGGCGTACAAAATAAAATTTTTTTTGGTTGTGAATAAAAAAACCATAAACAAAATATCTTAAGTCTACACAACAAACTATGAAATTAATAAAAAAAAATTACTAATGCTACTTAAAAAATAAAACAATGTATTGTTTTTACAGATTTGAGAGTCAAATTGTGAAGAAGGTAAAAAGAATAACATCATCTGTCTAGCCTTTTCCAAAACTAGCTTGGGGTCGGCTTCCAGTCTAACCGGATGCAGCTAAGTACCAGTTTTTCCATGAAGCGACTGCCTATCTGACCTCCACAACCCAGTAACTGGGTAATACGATACCCCTTGGTAAGACTGGACGTCAGACTTTTAACTTCTGACTACTCGTAACGACTGTCAAAGATCTACAAATGACAGCCGGGACCAACGGTTTAACGTGCTTTCCGAGGCACGGAGAAAACTCTATGTAATTATGGTCACCCATCCACCGACCAATTTCGGCAAGCACGGCTTAACCTTAAAGATCGACCCGTGCGGCTGTTATTATTTAGCCACGAGCTCCTGTAAGTAAAAAGAATACGAAGGAACTTAATGACCAAGTATGATACCTACGCATTGCAATATTTCCTTGAAATTTTTTATCACATAGAGGATAGATGAGAATAAACACTAACAATGTTAGCTTGTGTCATCCCACTGCTGGGCAAAGGCCTCTCCCCATGATTTCCAGTGGTTTCGACCCAGGGCTAATGTGGACCACTGATCTGGAGAATAAACACAGTAGGTATGTATAAAATCAAAAACAGGATGTGATGTGGCTAGATATGTCTATTGTTAATTGACAAATGAAAAACACACTTAACTTTACTAGTTAATCACATTGTGGTGCTAATAACTATGATAATTTGATGTGCTACGAGGAAAAACATATTTTGATATTATCGACTTTGTACTCTTACTTCATAAAAACAATATAAACTTTATGATTTTATTTAAGTCTTACTTTTTCATTTGTTTTCGTTTCAACATAATTTCAATAATAAATGTTATAACTGACAACGCACATCCAAACGCATAGATAAACCATGGAATAGCTAAACTCCCCACAAACTCTTTCTTGTGAAAACGATGTGTTATTTTTTTAAGATATATCATGTCACGCATTGCCTTCTCCACCAAACCGTTCTCTCTCAGCTGAATCGATTTGTGACATAACTTCTCTATTAGAGGAAACCCTTTGTAAAGGTAAGTAGCATAAATAATCTTTGAATAAGGTTTCGGGAGTGACATAACCCGAGGATTGCCGTACTCATCAAAAAAGTCCTGTTCGTTATACTGATATAGTCCATACAAAAGAAGCGTGTACAAATTCTCAGATTTCGCCACCGCTTCGACACTCCCCATCAAACGATGGCAGACATCGGAATCGTCAAATTCGGTATTCGATTGTACTGACTCAGAATAATAATTTCCCATAATTGAACTGAAACATGGTTTGAGCTGGTAATAGTTTATATCTTCTTCTGTTGAAATCTGATACTCCCGAGCAGGGTGTGTTGTGAGACTGACAAGACTGGACTGATAGAAAGTGTTGACCAAATACGCGAACCACATCCAAAGTATGAAGACGCACTTCACCGTCCAACGGCTTTTGACATTCCGTCCGTGAAGAACGAGGCTGTCCAGTAGTATTAACACTACGTAACTTTTATCCTCCGTGCAAAGAAGCGTAATTGCTAATATCGAGTAAATCACGAGAGCCAGTGCCAAGAGCAACCACACAGTCAATTCGAATTCTAGATAAGTGTTCTTCCAAGGAAGCACTTTTCTGGCTCGTTTCACCACGAATCTTATCTCATCTGTGTAAACTAGGTGACCGTAAACATAAGAGAAGGCTGCCGCTCGAGACGGAGTGAGTATCATACCTGATAAGTGTATGTCTACTTCGTTGTCTTGTATTCTTTTCAATATTCCAACCGCTTGCATATCAGCTGACACCGTGGAAAATTCATCAGCATCGCCATAGTCGTTTATAAGATTGATATCAAATCCTATCATTTCTCCGATTATACGCAATAAGTATGGCTCCACTCCATTTCGAAGTTCAGGTGGTGCTAAAGATGATTCGTTTGAAGACAGTATTGTATATGGCGGCCACTGAGTTATCAGTACATTCAACGTACAGTTCTGTAGTCCAGTTACAAGTTTTTCCGGGTACAAGTCGAGTGAGTGTGCTTGTGAACACATTCCAAAGCTGATGGTGGTATTATAGCGTCTGCCGCAATTGTAATTATCGAAAGGATTGTAACTGTAGAGGTGAGCGTCTTCGGTAGCGTTCACAATCAGCACGTTATTCGCATGCAGCTTGAGAAATGTGTCGAAGATGGTGATGGGAAGGTGTTTCGTACCTGACTACTCTGAGAAGAAACAGCCGAAACAAACTCAGAGGTCACAGTCTCTTATAAGGTCCAGACAAAATCTTGGCAAACTCACTGATTGATTCATTTCTAAGTATTTAAGTATATTATTAACACCAAGGTACCTACTCAGATGTTTACATTGTAGCTCGATTTGTTTTTCTGATGATTTAATTGTTAACGGTTTCACCTTCTCATACCTATTTCCTAGGTTCAATGAACGAATTATTTACAGTATTAAAATGATGTTTCTAAATATACTTACATAGCGGCACACGGAACACCTATTAGGTACTTATTTTGAACAAAGTAGAAACCTTGCCGAGACTTTAAGAGCGTTTACACCTTACGACATTTCATACAAACTTTCAAGTCCTTATTTTCCGAAATGACGCAACCCATTTGAATGAAACTTTATGCGCATAAGCAGGATACATAGGTCTAAAAAGTTACTAAAAACATTTTGGAAAAATAGTTTCAAAGCTAAATTAGACCGATTATCTATGGAACCAAAAATTTTCAATCATCTTTTTTTTTAAAGACATTTCGTTTCATTTTTTAGTAACTTTTTAGACCTCTGAATCCTGCTTATGCGTATAAAGTTTCATTAAAAACAGTTTAGTCATTTCGGAAAATAAGGATTTGAAATTTTGTTTGAAATGCCGTACGGCGTAAACGCTCTTAAAATTATGAAGTAAGGTATACTGCGAGTTTATTAAGATACTCGAAGGCATGTGGCCAATGGCGGCATAAAAACTGACACCAGGCCTCCTATTCAGAAACGCTCGGATTCGATTTCGATTCGATAAGTCGTATGTCTATCTTGTTTTGGCATTACGAAAGCGAGCGAGATAGACATAGGTACGACTTTCCGAATCGAAATCGAATCCGAGCGTTTGTGAAGACGGGGGTAGGTTAGGTACTAACCACACGATAAAGAAAGAAAGAAAGAAAAGATTCTACATACACACAAAAATCAACAAAAAAAAAAGCTGCTTGCTCCTTACACTTTGACCGTTTAGGTACCTAGTGTACTTTAGTTTGAAACAGCAGATTTATTTATTTAAACAACATAGAAGTATTTCACGGTGGCGAATGAAACTAGACTCTAGAAACTAGACTTATGGGCTAAATTCGTGGTAACTATCGATGTCCCTTATACGTTGTTTAACGTACCTATAGTATAATATTCTCAGCCTGTCCGTACAAGTAGCAATAACTTTATGATCCTCATCAGTTATTCGGAGCAATCACCTCCATATGTACAATAAAGGAATATTTATATCCTAATTAATGCAATGAAGTTTTATTTGTGGGAAGTGAGTGGATGTCGAAAGTAGAGCAACCTTGACTACAACTTAGTACTATCTGTGTACCAACTGTGTTTGGAAATTTGTGCCCTTCGTGAAGAGACGATCGAAGCCTCTCCTCTCTCTTCAAGCCCGACAGCTGAGAGTGAGGGCCTCGTATCGATTCCCAGGTCGGCCAATGTATTAAGGTACTAATATTACCACCTACCATACTTAGTATTCAGGTATTGTTTTAATAATTTAATTGTATTTAGTATTGTATTGTATTTTTATTGTAAAACATGAGAATACATCAAATAATATGTGCAAGGTCTTAAAATAACAGGTAGATCTGCATGTTTAGCCATTTATGGCGTACAAAATAAAATTTTTTTTGGTTGTGAATAAAAAAACCATAAACAAAATATCTTAAGTCTACACAACAAACTATGAAATTAATAAAAAAAAATTACTAATGCTACTTAAAAAATAAAACAATGTATTGTTTTTACAGATTTGAGAGTCAAATTGTGAAGAAGGTAAAAAGAATAACATCATCTGTCTAGCCTTTTCCAAAACTAGCTTGGGGTCGGCTTCCAGTCTAACCGGATGCAGCTAAGTACCAGTTTTTCCATGAAGCGACTGCCTATCTGACCTCCACAACCCAGTAACTGGGTAATACGATACCCCTTGGTAAGACTGGACGTCAGACTTTTAACTTCTGACTACTCGTAACGACTGTCAAAGATCTACAAATGACAGCCGGGACCAACGGTTTAACGTGCTTTCCGAGGCACGGAGAAAACTCTATGTAATTATGGTCACCCATCCACCGACCAATTTCGGCAAGCACGGCTTAACCTTAAAGATCGACCCGTGCGGCTGTTATTATTTAGCCACGAGCTCCTGTAAGTAAAAAGAATACGAAGGAACTTAATGACCAAGTATGATACCTACGCATTGCAATATTCCCTTGAATTTTTTTATCACATAGAGGATAGATGAGAATAAACACTGATACTGTTAGCCTGTGTCATCCCACTGCTGGGCGAAGGCCTCTCCCTATGATTTCCAGTGGTTTCGACCCAGGGCTAATGTGGACCACTGATCTGGAGAATAAACACAGTAGGTATGTATAAAATCAAAAACAGGATGTGATGCGGCTAGATATGTCCATTGTTAATTGACAAATGAAAAACACACTTAACTTTACTAGTTAATCACATTGTGGTGCTAATAACTATGATAATTTGATGTGCTACGAGGAAAAACATATTTTGATATTATCGACTTTGTACTCTTACTTCATAAAAACAATATAAACTTTATGATTTTATTTAAGTCTTACTTTTTCATTTGCTTTCGTTTCAACATAATTTCAATAATAAATGTTATAACTGACAACGCACATCCAAACACATAGATAAACCATGGAATAGCTAAACTCCCCACAAACTCTTTCTTGTGAAAACGATGTGTTATTTTTTTAAGATATATCATGTCACGCATTGCCTTCTCCACCAAACCGTTCTCTCTCAGCTGCATCGATTTGTGACATAACTTCTCTATTAGAGGAAACCCTTTGTAAAGGTAAGTAGCATAAATAATCTTTGAATAAGGTTTCGGGAGTGACATAACCCGAGGATTGCCGTACTCATCAAAAAAGTCCTGTTCGTTATACTGATATAGTCCATACAAAAGAAGCGTGTACAAATTCTCAGATTTCGCTACCGTTTCGACACTCCCCATCAAACGATGGCAGACATCGGAATCGTCAAATTCGGTATTCGATTGTACTGACTCAGAATAATACTTTCCCATAATTGAACTCAAACATGGTTTGAGCTGGTAATAGTTTATATCTTCTTCTGTTGAAATCTGATACTCCCGAGCAGGGTGTGTTGTGAGACTGACAAGACTGGACTGATAGAAAGTGTTGACCAAATACGCGAACCACATCCAAAGTATGAAGACGCACTTCACCGTCCAACGGCTTTTGACATTCCGTCCGTGAAGAACGAGGTTGTCCAGTAGTATTAACACTACGTAACTTTTATCCTCCGTGCAAAGAAGCGTAATTGCTAATATCGAGTAAATCACGAGAGCCAGTGCCAAGAGCAACCACACAGTCAATTCGAATTCTAGATAAGTGTTCTTCCAAGGAAGCACTTTTCTGGCTCGTTGCACCACGAATCTTATCTCATCTGTGTAAACTAGGTGACCGTAAACATAAGAGAAGGCTGCCGCTCGAGACGGAGTGAGTATCATACCTGATAAGTGTATGTCTACTTCGTTGTCTTGTATTCTTTTCAATATTCCAACCGCTTGCATATCAGCTGACACCGTGGAAAATTCATCAGCATCGCCATAGTCATTTATAAGATTGATATCAAATCCTATCATTTCTCCGATTATACGCAATAAGTATGGCTCCACTCCATTTCGAAGTTCAGGTGGTGCTAAAGATGATTCGTTTGAAGACAGTATTGTATATGGCGGCCACTGAGTTATCAGTACATTCAACGTACAGTTCTGTAGTCCAGTTACAAGTTTTTCCGGGTACAAGTCGAGTGAGTGTGCTTGTGAACACATTCCAAAGCTGATGGTGGTATTATAGCGTCTGCCGCAATTGTAATTATCGAAAGGATTGTAACTGTAGAGGTGAGCGTCGTCGGTAGCGTTCACAATCAGCACGTTATTCGCATGCAGCTTAAGAAATGTGTCGAAGATGATTTTGAGGTCGCTCTCGATTAGGTCTCTGACGATAACTAAGAAGCGGGCCTGGGGATTCCATGTTGATTCTTTGGTGACTGTAACAAAGTGGCTGGCGAAAAAAGTGGCGTTTGGTGCAGAAATAAGATACGCTTGGTGCGGGAGGAGCAGTTTGGAAGATGCTCGTTTTGATACAACCGAAATGATGTTGGCATCATTAAGAACTTTCAGAAGTTCCTCATCTCGAACTCTATTACCGACGTAAGTTATTTCTTTTGCATGTGTAAAATATTTTGCAATTATATCCATGACACATTCAAGAAGTTTCTCATTGTACGTTGGGTTTGGAATTTGTATATTGAGACATTTTCCACTGGATATTAGACACACGAGCAGGTACACGGCCCGCATTTTGGAATATGGGAATTACGAACTTGCTCTTCAACATAGGGCTTCTCTTCATAAATCATGATTTACTGGATAATGTCTGTATCTGTTTCAAATGACAATGATTACACCCAATTAACTGTTATATTTATGAGTGTTTATCACTGACATGTGATATCTACATCATTAGTATGCTTCTGATTTTTTTACTTTTATTTATATAGTAGGTACGTGGTGAAGGTGTGTGATAATTAGTTTCAGTATTTTACACTGTATCTACACTTATATTAGCCGGGTGAGTACTTTTAACTTTGAATTATTTTTTTTTCATTTTAAAATGAGTGCGAAAAGGTACAATATTGTTTCATGACAAACAAACGCCATTATACAAGATTAGATTTAACCTAACAAAAACACGTGTGGTGTCTCGGACCATGAAACAGAACAACCTTTGTTTAACCATATAGGTTTTTAAACTGACATGGTCACTAACACTATCAATAATTTTTTGGATTTTGTTTATGCAGTTCTTGAAATTCGCTAAAGTAAAATTTAGAGTTTCTATAGGACTTCACGCGAACAGCTGATCAACATAACTTTTAGAAATTCGAAACTTATTACTATACATCTATTATATGACTTTAGAATTTAAACCAATGTCAAAAGTGGTTCAGTTATAGTCTGACTCAAGAGGTCGTACGTATATAATGTTACTCCATGTCATATGATAATTTACTTAAATAAATATTTTGATTGAAGTGAACATGACACTTCCATTCAAGTAATTTTTGACACGGAATATTTAAAACCGAAAATCACTAATGAACATAAATAATCATGAATCTTTATTAATCTCAACATCAAAAATTCAGTCACTGTTTCACAAACCGCAATCTTGGATAAAGAAAGGTAGGATCCTGCTCTACGACTTAAGACATACTATTAATAACAAAAAGTTGTGTCAAGATATGTTAGATGTTCTGTTTGGTGTCGGACGTAAAGAATAGCACCATCCCATATCTTCCCGTGGGTGTCGTAAGAGGCGACTAAGGGATTTGCCAGAGAATGGGCAGCAGCGTTCTCTGTGCTTTTGTAACAATCGTACTGCGATCGCCAACCCGCCTGCCAAGCGTGGCGATTATGGCAAAAACCCCCTTTGGTCAATATGGCGTTGGGGGAGGCCTATGCCCAGCAGTGGACGTCTTTCGGCTGAAGTGATGATGTCAAGATAAACGTAATGCACACACAAGTGAAAAATTTGGAAGTGCGTAAACGAGGACCTTCTAGATTAAGAAAAATTGTCAGGTTACAAAAGCAACTTTACAAAAAAAAAATATAAAATAAAATATGTCACATTAACATAAACCTACTGAAACATAAATAAAGATCGTAGTACCTGCACCCGAGTAAAAAATGTGATCTATTATTTTAATGTACATAAATCCATAGGATACGTGCAATGGCCCAATAAAGAGGCTAAGAGCAGAAACAACCCAGCTAACCAAACCTAATTTACTTAAAAATCGTTTATTCGTCGTTTTGGTTCCATTGTTACTGGCCTATTTGTAACATGGCAAAAAGTTAAACAAAAAAAACAAACAATATAAATCACATTAATAATACATTCTAAACAACTCTCACGCGATGTTTTGATAAATATTCAATTAAGAAAGCGACAATAGAAATAGCACAGCCCACAACATACACACACCATGGTAGAGCAAAACGAACTTCAAACTCTTTCTGAGAAAACCTTTGTTTCAGTGCTCTTAAAAAGTATTGATCCTGAATGCTCTTGTCCGCTAACCCGTTCTCTCTCAACCGCAAAGCATTGAGTTGCAATTGTCGCGTAATCGGAAAACCTTTGTAAAAGTAAAAACCAAACAAAAACTTCGTGTAGGGCTTCTCAAAGGAATAAATCAAGGGATTGCCCCATTTGTCGTGTAAACGTAATTTGTGGTATTGATAAGTGTAATGTGGTATAAGTGAATACATGTCTTTCGTTTGACTTACAGTGATAAGGGCTTGTAGAGTGGTGTTACATCCCTCTACTGCCGGAGCGTTAATTGGCACAGCTTGCTTTTTTGTCGAATTTCTGTGTTCAGTCGATAAATATTTCCGTAGTGAGCCACTAAAGCAAGGTTTGTATTCATATTCCAAAATGTCTTCTTCGTTTGAAACTTGGTATTCTTTGCTCGGGTCAGTAGTAAGACTGACTAGACTGGACTGGTAGAAAGTATTGATGAGATATGCAAACCACACCCAAATTATAAGTATGTACTTTATCGTCATCGAGCACCGAATTTCGCGGCTTTGTAACAGCAAGTTTTGTAGCAGTTCCAAGGCTACGTAGCCCTTGTCCTTTGCTCCAAGTAGAAATACCATCATTGCAAAATACACGGTGAACGATAGGAGTAGCAGCAACCACACAGTAGTGTCGAATTCTATGTACACAGTTTTCCAAATAGGAACGAATGACGCTCTGTTCACGACAAATCGTAGCTCGTCGTTGTAGTCATGGTAACCGCATAGCCAGCTTAAAGCTTGAGCCCGCATTGACACCATGATCATCCCTCCAAATATGACATCGGTTTCATTATTTCGAAGCATCAGCATAGGACCGCTGACTGTCATGTTAGGAGCAACCGAAGAGTACAAGTCAGCGTTGTAACTGTAGTTAGAGATTACGTTAAATTGTTCTTTCTCACTTAATACTTTGAATATATATTCCTCTGTGCCCAATAAGGTTTTTTCACCTTCATTTCTTAATGGGTTTATGCTGAAGGGTGGACGATGGGCTACTGATGCTTTGAAGGTGCAGTTTTTGAGTCCAGTGACTAGTTTGTTAGGGTACAGGTTCTGGGTAGGTTGTGAGCACAGCCCGAGGTTAATGATGTCGTTGTAGTATTTGCCGCAGCCGTAATTATCAAACGGGTTGTAGGTGTAAAGGTGGCCCTCGATGGTTCCATTCACGACCAGCACGTTGTTGACATGCAGTCTCAGAAGCTCATCGAAGATAACACGTAGCTCGTTGTTGCGCAGCGTTTCAACAATAACCAAGAAACGCGCGTATGGGTTCCATGTTGGGTCCGTCATGAGGTATTCGAAATATTCCGTAAAGACAGTCACATTATTCGAATAGATCAAATATCCCTGGTTCGGCAAAAATGACTGATAAGTCGTATTTCTGGTGACCAGCGAAAACTTTTGTGTTGAATGGATTGTTTTGAGTAATTCTTCATCATTGGTTTCCATATTGACGTATGTGAATTCCTTTTGTTCATTGTAGTATTTATTGAGTATATCGGTGACACACTGAATCAATTGTTCGTTTTTAAGTTGGTGTGGTGGCAATGCGATCTGGCACTGTCCTACCACGTAAAGCATGGACATCAAATAGTAAGCGACTATCATTTTGTAGCGTGACAACCACAGTGATTGCTTCATATGTGATGCTTATTGATTATGATATTAATTATCCTTACGTGCTTTGAAATTGTTTTGAAACGTTTCCGTGTTCGCGTGCCTCGCTTTTGTGCTTAGCGTTCTATCGACGAATTATCACGATGAGACCTTTAGTGCCTTTGTAAATGAAAAATCTATGATGATAAAATAATTTCTTTGTATTTTCTACTAACACGAGGACAATGGTAAATGTCTCATTGTCTAATGTCTCGTATTGTTCTAATACGAATAATGTTGATTTAAGTACCTTCATATAAAATTAACTCCTTAATTCTACTTATTTTCCTTATGACTTTGTTATTACCGAATAATAAAACAGTTTCAGTCACCTAAGTAGGTCATTATAAGACAAATCTGTATAATTTTCTTATAATTCACAAAGTTTTCTTAAACCTATGTATGTCATTACTTTTAATCGACTTCCAAAAAGGAGGAGTGTCTATGTCCCGGTCTATGTGCAACCGAATTTTGAGTTATTTGCTATTGGTACCGGTGGCATTCCATATATGTACATCATCGATCATGTTGGGATCTGATGTTTTTTTTTTTTAATAATGTATCTCTAAATTCTGGGATACTACAAGATTCATCAAACTCGGTTCAGTAGTTTTTAGGATCATCATCTTCCTGCCCTTGTCCCATGTTACTTGGGGGCAACGCAAGATATGGACGTGGATGACGTTTTAATGGTTTTCCGGGTGATCGCCATCTTGGATATTAATTATGACTTCATTTTTGTTATCTGCGACCAAAACCACGAAAACGACACCCAAGAATATAGAAGAAAACCGAAAATTTTCCTCGGCGAAAATTTAATTTTGTGTCACCGACTTCCGACCCAGAATTAGGATCAAAAAACTAATCACAGTTATTTGATTCTAACAAAATCAAATCAAAAGTAATTTATTTAAACTAGGCTGATAACCAGTACTTTTTGAACGTCAAAATAACAAGAGTCCGTCCCCCAAAACGCCCGCCCTTCGCCACTTCCTAGTGTTTTGGCTGGGAAGAAGAAGTGGCGGAACTACCTCTCCAGCAAAACATCTGTCCGTAAGATTTAAAGAACCAGATTTTATAAAACTTTGTTGAAGTCATTATATTTATGTACATATTTAGTATTCTGATTATCAAGTACTACGAGTTTGCGTTAATTGAAGAGATGTATAAAAACTCATATAACAGCGCCATTGAAACTTCCGTACTTAGCGCGCAAGTTTCTTAATTTACCCTTATAATGAAAAAAAAAACCATGAGTGTGTAATACCTACACTGTATTCTGAACCTAGCAGTTGAGTGATAAGAGTCAGTTTTCGAGGAAGTGCATTAAAAAAGCTATAACAAACCAATATGTTTTTGACTTTCCCACAATGGTTATCGTTGATAGAATGTCTTTCCTAGGCCCTCTGATATTTTTTTTTGTGTCCATAAGGTGCTATAGATAATAATTATAACACAATAACAATTTTGGTGTAACAAAATCAATACTAGAAGTGGGCGTGACATCATTATGTGTGATTTATTTGTTAGTTACGTGTTCTCGTGGATTTACACCAATCAGGGGTTTTGTTGTGTGTTTTGTTAATAATATAATATCAACATACCTAAAAGAAAGGTACATCATTACAGCAATAAAATGAAAATACTATTTAAGAGAGACTAGATTTATTTAACATTTGGGAACTAACTATATGCATATATTACAACGATTAAAAACTAATAAACTCCTAAAATAACAATAAACTATAAAAGGGCGTCAAAAAACTCCTCCTCAATGCTGTCAGCTAGTAGGGTGCCCATAAGACACTGGCAGCGTTGCCTTGTTGTGTGGCAATATTTAGCCCGCAAAGTAAAAGCAAGCCATTGGGTCACGCGAAATGTCAACTCGGCGTTTCTAAATTTCCTCAAAAAGGCTCTGAGTACTCGGACCCCACGGCCCCAGAGTTTCAACCCCAAACGGCTCGAAAATATTGTTACCACAAAGGTAACAATATTTACGAGATTTTTATTTTTTAAGGTTTATTTACGTCGCTTGAGGTTCTCCGCATCCGCAGCGGCAGCGCCAGCACAACACGATGAGCTTTCAAAATGTGATGGTGCAAGAGTACTGACGCAAGTTGCGTCCCACACTAAAGGCCTACCCATCTTCCAAGGAACAAAGACATGTCATCCGGTCTTTTGCCATCGTCGCATGCCAAACTGTTGGGCTCTAAGACAGCTGGAACGCCTACGGTAACAAGATCTCGTCGGATGTTGTCGTTTATGTTCTCGTGCCGTAAAACGGCCTCACTTCGACTGCATGACAGGCGGTGGTGTCCGAGGCTCTTGACAGCTTCACCACAGTGACAGCGATGAAGAGAGCAGCAGGCGGCACCAAGACGTAAGGAAGCAGCGAGGCAGAAGGTCGTGCCGTCGATCAAAGTGGGAACAAGGATCGGCGACAGCAGCGCGTGAAGCCAAAGACTCGACTCGACCAGCAGTCGCGCACGTTCAGCAGTAGTAACAGAAGTATTGAGTAAATAGTTCTGAACTAGTCTGCAGAGCGGCTCGTCCCACCATCACTAGAAAAATGCATTGTCGGGTTGTTCAGTATTCGGACAAACGAGTTTCCAAGCATCTATAGAAGATACCTAATAGAAACACATCAAAATCAATCAGATGGAAGCCAGGATATTCCTAATTAATTAGAAATTTTGCGGACGCCGAGTCCTCCCATGCGAATGGAAGCTTGCTTGTGCCCAAGCTCGGTAGTCCAAAGCGACATTTAAAATGGATTAAATGTATGTCTAATAATTTGATTAATTTTGTCCAAGAGATATGTGTGCTTCCATAAAAGGAAAGCACGAAGGAAATATGTTAATTTAGGGTCGAAACAGCAGTAACGAATTATGGTGATGGCCGAATGCATGATAAGAGAGTCTTTTAAATAAAGTGGTGTTAGTACCTACTACAGGAGAAGTTGTTTAATGCATGAAGCTCTAATTGGGATATGGTATTCAGTAACATTATCTGGAACATAGGATCTCCTATGTTCAAGAGAATGCTCTTCATTAATCATAAAATACTGAATAATATCTATTTTGGTTTCAAATTACGAATACGAACGTAAAAGCTAACCCAATTAGCTGTTAAGAGTTATAATTATTTAATGTGATATGATTGACATGTGATATCTACATAATTAGGATGCTCATGATTTCTTAACTTTCATTTGAAGTACCCATTTAGTACCTTTATGTATTGATAGTAATAAAATGGAGACCCTTCTCAGGGCAAATCAACCATGACACAGGCACCGGCATCGTGAGGAAACCAAACATGTCTGAGAGATACTGGTTAACACGATACTCCTTGGTACAACTGGTTGTCACACTTGCGAGCCACTGACTAAGCTGTAACCACTGCCAAAAATCTAAAAATGACAGCCGGGACCGAAGGCTCGGGTTGTAAAGGGTGGTCAGCCATCCACAGATCAACCTAGGCAAGCGCGGCTTTACCTGAAGATTGATCCTAGCGGCTGTTATTATCAAGCTACTAGCTCATACTCAGGGCAGTATTGACTCGCCCTGAGGAGGAGTTCATTCAGTGATTTTAGACTTACTTATTATCAGATATTTATTTTATTATTTTTATGCTATATAGACCTTCCAAAAACCATACCACATCCTATGACCCTATTTGCTGATGACTTTACTATAGTATTTTCGGGTAAAAATTGTGACTCATATAAAATGACATAAACAGTAGGTAGCTTAAGTCTAATAATTCAATGACTTAATAATAACAACATACAGATTAATTTAATAAAATTCAAATAATGACATTTAAACAAAGAACTAATCCTAAAATTCTTGACATTAATTATGACCAAAATAATATTATTAAAACGGAATGAACCAAATTTCTAGGTATTTGGCTAGACGAAAACATGACATGGAAAACACACATGGAGATTATGATAAACAATCATCCATTTTGCTATGCTTTACACAATTTGAATAAGGTTGCAAATTGTAATACTGTCCTTACTACATATCATGCATATGTCTCCACAACTCTTCGTTACGGCATAATATTTTGGGGCAACTCGACCGACAGAGAAATGACATTTAAAGCCCAAAAACAATGTCTTCGAGCCATATGTTTGTTAAAAACCACCGAAAGTTGCAAACCATTTTTCGTTAGTTTAAAAATACATGCTTCCATCCATGTATATTTATGAAATTTCAATATTTGTTAAGGAGATTCTGTCAAAATTTGAAAAAACTTAATACTAGACGTCACCAAAGCACACAAAATCAAAAGAACACAATACTGCACTTTTCTCAAACAGTTGTCTTGGCATGGGTCCAAAGATTTACAATAAACTACCAAAACTTTAAAGAGCATGACCAACATAAACCATTTTAAATCGCAACTTAAGAAATTTTTGATTGAAAAGGCTTACTACTCTATCAATGAGTTTTTAGAAGAAAGAAGCATAAAATAAAAATTTCCGATCCACATGTTATTCTATCTTGTTTACGATGTCACTTGTTTGAAACCGTTTTATTTATTTTGTAGTTTTTCATTTTTTTTACACCTAATTTGTACGCCTTGCAATACAAAACATAGTGATACAACACACATTTTATACCATATTACCTATGTTCGACAAATAAAATACTTTGACTTTGACTTTGATATTGACCTATGGAAAGTCGTTAAAACACACCGAACATTTAGTTACAGTTATAAATAACGCGTCAGTTCTTACAAAGATTATCGCTTCTTTACGCGTTTCGTAATATTCAATATCAATAATTCAATTAAGAAAGCGACTATAGAAATAGCACACCCAATAATATACACACACCACGGAAGAGCAAAGCGAACTTCGAACTCTTTCTGAGAAAATCTTTGTTTCAGTGCTCTTAAAAAGTATATATCCTGAATGCTCTTCTCTGCTAACCCATTCTCTCTCATTCGCAAAGCATTGAGTTGCAATTGACGCGTAATCGGAAAACCTTTGTAAAAGTAAAACCCATATAAAAACTTCGTGTAGGGCTTTTCAAACAAATAAACCATGGGATCGCTCCATTTGTCGTGTAAAAGTATTCTGTTGTATAAATAAACGTAATGTGGGATAAGTGTATACATGTCTTTCGTTTGACTAATAGTGATGACGGATTTTAAAGGAGTGCTGCAGCCCTCCACTATCGGTGCGTCTAAAGGCACAGTTTGTATTTTTGTCAAGTGTCTGCTGTGTTCAGTGGATAAGTATTTCCGCATTGACTTAAAGAAGCAGGGTTTGTATTCATAATCAAAAATATCTTCCTCGGTTGAAACTTGGTATTCTTTGCTCGGATCAGTAGTAAGACTGACTAGACTGGACTGGTAGAAAGTATTGATGAGATATGCAAACCACACCCAAATTATAAGTATGTACTTTAGCGTCATTGAGCACCGAATTTCACGGCTTTGTAACAGCAAGTTTTGTAGCAGTTCCAAGGCTACGTAGCCCTTGTCCTTTGCTCCAAGTAGAAATACCATCATTGCAAAATACACGGTGAACGATAGGAGTAGCAGCAACCACACAGTAGTGTCGAATTCTATGTACACAGTTTTCCAAATAGGAACGAATGACGCTCTCTTCACGACAAATCGTAGCTCGTCGTTGTAGTCATGGTAACCGCAGAGCCAGCTAAAAGCTTGAGCCCGCGTCGACACCATGATCATCCCTCCAAATACGACATCGCTTTCATTATTCCGAAGTATTACCATAGGACCACTGACTGTCATGTTAGGAGCAACCGAAGAGTACAAGTCAGCGTTGTAACTGTAATTAGAGATTACGTTGAATTGTTCTTTCTCACTTAAAACTTTAAATATATATTCCTCTGTGCCCAATAAGGTTTTTTCACCTTCAATTCTAAATGGGTTGATGCTGAAGGGTGGACGATGGGCTACTGATGCTTTGAAGGTGCAGTTTTTGAGTCCAGTGACTAGTTTGTTAGGGTACAGGTTCTGGGCAGCTTGTGAGCACAGCCCGAGGTTAATGACGTCGTTGTAGTATTTGCCGCAGCCGTAGTTATCAAACGGGTTGTAGGTGTAAAGGTGGCCCTCGATGGTTCCATTCACGACCAGCACGTTGTTGACATGCAGTCTCAGAAGCTCATCGAAGATAACACGTAGCTCGTCGTTGCGCAGCGTTTCAACAATAACCAAGAAACGCGCGTATGGGTTCCATGTTGAGTCCGTCATGAGGTACTCGAAATATTCCGTAAAGACAGTCACATTATTCGAATGGATCAAATATCCCTGGTTCGGCAAAAATGACTGATAAGTCGTATTTCTGGTGACCAGTGAAAAGTTCTGCGTTGAATGGATAGTTTTGAGTAGCTCTTTATTATTGGTTTCCATATTGACGTATGTGAATTCCTTTTGTTCATTGTAGTATTTATTGAGTATATCGGTGACACACTGAATCAATTGTTCGTTTTTAAGTTGGTGTGGTGGCAATGCGATCTGGCACTGTCCTACCACGTAAAGCACGGACATCAAATAGTAAGCGACTATCATTTTGTAGCGTGACAACGACAGTGATTGCTTCATACTTGACGTCTATTGATTACTATGAAGATAAGAATATTAATTATCTATAATAAATATATAATATTATATATTACGTGTTTTGAAATTTATTTGAAACATTCCTGTGGCCACGTGCCTCGCTTTTGTGCTTTCTATCGATAAAGTAACACGATGAGTCCTTTTTTGCCTTTGTAAATGAAAAATGTATGAAGATAAAATGATTACATTAATTTTTTTTTATTTACAAAAGGACAACGTTTTATGTCTGTATTGTCTAATGTCTTGTTTTGTTCTAATACGAATAACGTTGATTTAGGTACCTATAGAATGAACTCCTTAATTCTATTTAGATTTCCTAATGACTTTGTTATTACCGTAAAATAACACGGTTTCGGCAACAAAGTAAGTCGTTATCAATCAGCTATGTATATTATTTTCTTGGACTTCATCGTGTTTTCTTACTTTACCTATGTCATTATCTTGTAATAATATTCCTAATCACAGTCAGAAGTAATATATTTTGTTACACGGATAAACACTTTTCATTTTTAGGGTTCCGTACCCAAAGGGTCAAACGGGACCCTATTACTGAGACTTCGCTGTCCGTCCGTCCGTCCGTTTGTCACCAGGCTGTATCTCATGAACCGTGATAGTTAGCCAGTTGAAATTTCTACAGATTATGTATTTATGTTGACGCTATAACAACAAATACTAAAAACAGAAAAAAAATAAATATTTAAGGGGGGCTCCCATACAAAAAAGTGTGTTTTTTTCTCGTGTTTATAAATAATGGTGCGGAACCCTGCGTGCGCGAGTCCTACTTGCACTTGACCGGTTTTTTTTTCATTTATAATCTTTTTGCTCTTTGGGTTCTAAATTCAGAAGTATTAGAATAGTCCATTTTTAATATTAGGCTGTTTTGCGGATTCACACCTTGGCTTCTCCTTCAACCTAATAATTCATGACTAAAAAATTATTGTCCTTCTTTTGCTCTATTTCTTCGTCAGTGTATTGAAAAACGTCGTTTGATACACGTGTGCATTTCTTACTTCAGTATCAGCTTCATAACACCTATTTCCAAAATCTATTTTTCACACAATATATTTTATTTAACAATAACCGTTTATGGCTGTCCGCACATGTACCTACTGTAATTCAGATTCGGAATTCCGTGAGCCTAGCGCACACGTTCGATCTTTGTACTTTCACGCAAGCACGTTTTCAACATGGACAACGAAGAATTGATTGCTATTGCACTTTTACAAAGCTATAAGCTAGCGCCAGCTAACAACAAGAAGAGGAAACGTCATTATTGGGTACACCTATTAAATACGCAGAGAATAGAAGACAGTCAATTATATCTCAAAAGAGCAAAATTACCAGCACACCCAGAAAAACTTTTTTGCAAAAAAATAAAACCGACTTCAAAAACACAAAACAGTGAAAAATTACTCAAATAGCTTCAGTAGTCGGTGATTTTTGTTTCGTTGATTTAGTTTTTTTGCCACCGACTTCTAAAGCTTAAGTTGTTTTTCACTGTTTTGTGTTTTTGAAGTCGGTTTTATATTTTTGCAAAAAAAGTTTTTTAGTTTTCCATTTTTAGTTTATTATTCCAAATAAATATTTGATGTGCATCTATTTTACATTGTTAACATAACTGTACTTACGCTTATCCATATGAAATTGGATCACAATTGGCAAGGATATCGGTGAAAAACCACACAAAACATTCAGACGAATTGATAACCTCCTCCTTTAGGAAGTCAATAAAAAAAAACATTGTAAGTGCGCATAAAATTTGAGGGTCGATCTGGATTTTCCTGGGATCCCATCATGAGATCCCAACTTATAACTTTCATCATCAGGTCAGCAACATGAGATGATGATTACCAAGCACAAATAACTGAATTGCGTTAGAAATTATATGAAAAACATTGAATGAGCCAATAAAATGTGGGTTTTTCTCGATATATTACAGCCAAAGTGTGATCTTCGGATTGAGACCCAATTATTAACAACAAGTCTTCACTGCACTGACTAAAAGCTATACAGGCCTTCTTTACTTTTGCAACGATATGACTCGCTCAGTTCAATTTTTTATTACTAATGTTATAAAGCTGAAGAGTTTGTTTGTTTGCTTGAACGTGCTAATCTCAGGAACTACTGATCTGATTTGAAAAATTCTTTCAGTCTTAGATAGCCCATTTATCGAAGAAGGCTATAGGCATATATCATCACGCGACGACAAATACGAGCGGAGTAGCAATGAAAAATGTTGTGAAAACGGGGAAAATGTGACGCAGACGAAGTTGCGCGGGACAGCTAGTCAAGTATAACGCCCAAATACTTGACTTGTGTTGATATGGAGAGTTTGGCATTGAATAATTTTGGTAACTGTAGTTCTGGTAACTTCCTTTTGTTGGTGAATAGGATAAGTTCTGTTTTTTTCGGATTTACTGTTTACTGTTGTTCGTCACACCATTCTTCTACAATCTGAAAGGCAGAACGCATTACTTTACATAACACATTCTCTGCATTGCCGTTTATCAGTATTGTTAGGTCGTCTGCATAACCAATAGTAGTGTATCTTCTATCGTTTGTCCTTTTTAAAAGGCTATCCACTACTATGTTCCATAAAAGAGGTGATAGGACTCCCCCTTGTGGACATCCCATGACTACCTTAGCTCTTGTGGTAATGTTCACCTCTATCTGGACCACACTTTTACTTATTAGCGTGGCTGTTGTGCATTGTTTTGTCAAAAGCTCCTTCTATGTTTATGAAGGCTGCAAGTTGATAATTTGTTTGTGATAGCCGACTCTATTTTTTGCACTACCGCGTGTAAAGCCGACTCTGTTTGTATGCCTTTTCTGTAGGCATGTTGTTGAGGGTGTAGCGGTTTATTTTTTAGCGCTCCATCCCTTTTTTTTTTTTTTTTTTTTTTAGGATGGGAAATCATCAAATGACTTCTTCCGCTCTGGGCGGAGCGGAAGGGAGTGTCAGACTTGACTGACTAAAACCCATCCATGTTCCTTCTTAGCCCTTTGCGTTCCAGGGGCACGGTATCTCTTTCGAACAACCCGCAGCCCTGGCAGGCATCGGCCCTCTCGGACCCCTTCCGATTTGCTGACATCTCCTTGAGGCGCGCGTGGAACACGAACGCGCCGTCGGCACGGTCTGTCGTCATAAGACGGACGGACGGTGAGCCCATTACTCACCGTCCACAGGCCCGCGCCTACGGTGGCCGGGGGCCACTGGTTGCCCCCCGACGCCCGGGGCGTCTCCCGCGGCGGCTGGGATGTGAGGTTCTCTCCCTCTCACGTTCCGCCACCTCCTTCGCTAGCATGACTGCTTCGCAGAAGGAGGCGACGGCTTCCCATTCCCTCTCACTCCGGACCATGGATTGAACCAGGGCCGGACGCGAGAGGTCGCCGCCGCCAATCGCCGCTACGAGGACACGGCGGTGCTCAGCCCAAGCAGGGCACAGCTCCACAGTGTGCTCCACCGTGTCCTCCGGCCGATCCTCGCAGTGGTAACACTTGGGCGTTTCCTCCCGCCCGATTCGGTGCAGGAACCTCCCGAAACAACCGTGTCCGGTGAGGACCTGCGTCAAGCGGAAGGTGAGGGCGCCGTGGCGCCTCTCTAGCCACTCCTCAAAGAGGGGACTTATCGCCACTATTGTGGCGTGCCCTGCACGGGGTTGCGACAGTCGCTCTCTCCATGTCGCCATGAGATCGCGCCGGAGGTCTGTCCGCTGAGCGACAATTTGCCGCGGCAGCGGAGTTTCCCCCCGGCGTAGTGCCTCCGCGCGCCAGTCGTGCAGGCACGCGAGGACTATCGCCTCCAGATCCCATGGCGGCAATCCGGCCAAGAGGCTCGCCGCCTCGCCGGAGATAGTGCGGTACCCCCGGATCAGCCTTACGGCTACCACCTTCTGGGGCGCGTTCAGGTAGTGGGCGGCTCGCCGCCTCAAAGAACGCGCCCACACCGGGGCCCCGTAAAGGGCCATGGACCGCACGACCCCCGCGTAGAGCCTGCGGCAGGAGGCGTTTGGACCCCCCAGGTTGGGCAAGAGCCGCTTGAACGCAACCCCTGCCCGTTCCAGTTTGGGGGCCAAACGTCGGAAATGCTCCACGAAGTTCCACCGGCTGTCGAGGACAAGCCCTAGGTACCTCAGCGTCGACTCGACGCCGATGGGAACCCCTCCTACCGTCAGTATGGATCCCGACGGTGGCGCATTCCGAGGCCCATGAAAGCACATGGCCTCGGACTTGTGCAATGCCACCTCGAGACCCAGTTGCCGGATTCTCTCCACGACTATCGCAACCCCGCGTGTCATAAGTTCGGCCGCCGCCTCGTGCGACCTCCCTTGTGCCAGCACCAGCGTGTCGTCAGCGTAGCAAACTACACTGACACCGCTAGGGAGGTCGGCGCGCAGCACCCAGTCGTACCCGATGTTCCACAAGGGCGGCCCCAGAACCGATCCCTGTGGAACACCGCACGACATCTCTCGCCGGTTCCATTCTCCGGTGCGACCGGGGTAGATGACGGCCCTATCCGTCAGGTAGTCCCCGACCATCCCTTAGGTGTCGATTTACTAGTCTTTCCAAAGTTTTTAGGAGGAATGATGTAGACTTATAGACCTGAAAGATTTGGCATGAGTGTAGTCATATTTACCTGGTTTCGGTAAAAAAATGTGGGTGTTCCCTGATATACTGAATACATCTGCGATCCCTTTCGAGTGTACAAGCGTGATGTTATGTTGTATGATTGCGTAAACAATGCATATTTATGCGATGGCATCAATCGCGGTTGATTTGGTGACATTTTTTGAAGAGTTCCGTTGTCTTTCTCCGAAACTCATCATTGGGTCTATTTCAAATTTATATGGGAATAAAGAATCTAATAAAAATCAAATAATAAAGCAAATCCGTCTAATATATGAAGGAATTATGCGTGAACATACAAAAAAAAAATACATACATCCGAATTGCAGCAACCTTTTGGAAGTTGGTTAAATATTATAATAATAGATATTTTTCCACAGTCATTATTAAATTTTAGGACCTGCACGTTTTGTTGGTTATGTAAAACACTGGTAAATGGACGGATCTTAAAAAAGGACATCCAACGCTGACGCGATTCTGAGTGGAAATGTCCGTTCGTGTGGAGTAGGGTAGCACAAACAAAATGTATGCGAGCGTTGCGTTCCGAATGACATCATCCGGTTTTTTTTCCATTTTGCCGACCCGAAACGCGGGGCTGGTTTCAGGGACGAATGTCAGGTTTTTCTTCGTTCGGAAAATATAAGAACGTGTGCGCCTTGTTGAACAATTTGTATGTAAGTCGTGCATTCAGGTCTCCGAATCTGAATTCCTGATCAGGAAACCGTACATACGCGGCCAGCCACAGCACACACTGCACACTATTTTTTAAAGTAGGTCTTACTTTAAAACATAGTGTCAAGTTATCTATTGTAGTCGAAGTTAATAGAGGAGAGAATTAAATGCGAATTAAAACAATAAGGTTTTGTATGTGTGATTTTATTTTGATTAAAACAGTTAGTGATGGTTACAATCATTGGGTAAATTACATTAATTATGTCTTAAGTAATAGGTACACCATTCATTTTGATTACTGTGTAAGCTATCATATTATATGTAAAAGCTAGTGCTACCTATATAGAAAATGGTTTCTCTCCTACATTAATTAGGCATGTGCTGAAGACCATCCTGAGGTGTGTAATGGGCATTCGTTTTCAAAGCTTTTTGTGCATCTACGACAGCTTCCGCAGAATTGTCGTAAGTTTTCGGTAGCTTATGTCAATCTACTTTTTAGACTTTTCGGTCATCTTCGAATCTCACATCGATGGAAAAAGTAGGTGCTATAGACACTAGATACCTAGGTAATAATTATAACACAATAACAATTTGGTGTCGTAACGAAATCAACACGAGACGTGGGCATGCCATCATTATGTGTGATTTATTTGTAAGTTACGTGTTTTCGTGAATGTGCTATCAATCAGATATTTTTTTGTGTTCGTTGATATCACTTATTAACTAGGTATATAGGTACTAGCTATGTATCTACTGATAGATGAATGAATATTTAAGTATGGAGTGAGGTTTTTAAATTAGTATTATATAAACAACGTGTTCCAATTACTGGCAGATCACCCTTTTGGTAAATAAATAAATAGAACTGTCGTACATAAAAGTCGTAAAAGAGTTCTTATTTTACAATGTTGCTAATTCTATGGTACTATTATTCGTCTTATCGCTGAAAGTGAAATAGTCCTTCTAAGATGGAGCTAGACGACCTGTATAGCTCCATCTCTTTCCCAGTCTAGAATAGGAATTGAACAATAATGTTTTAAGCGTCATGGTACGGACGCTGGACTGTATAACGTTACTCCGAAGTTCAAAATACCGATGTACGGTATAAATAAAGTTCGTAAGTACGAATTACGTCAGGCAGAAAGTACGCTATGACGAATTTCATCCAGATAACCTTTGGATGGACTGTACGAAATTAAACAGAAGGGGGGGAGTTAGTCAGATGTGTGAGTACTGCAAACACTATAGGTATTTGAATTGGTGACGGATGAAGTTTTTTTATTTAGTCATTTAGCTTTTTGTAGCATTTACTTGTGACATTAAATATATTCAAGCCATTATTAGTGCATTTTAGGGAATAGAATTGTAATAATTTGACAGGATAATATTTACAACAATACATATTAGCTATTTAATTTCTATTGAATTTTCTAACAAGTTCATATAACTTTTTTATGGCAACATTATAAACAAATCGTTTCTTTTTTTTGTTATGCAATTTGTTAGTTCTGTTTTATTGATTCGTTGCGGGGTCCTACACAAAACTACTTCTAACATCAGAAATAGAGATGTTGTTACTAAAATCAATACCTATTTAGGCATATTAACTTCTATGATAAATGTTACTATAGCCATTGAGCATCCGAAAATGTAAATTCTCCATGGAATAGCGAAACGAGCCTGAAATTCTTTCTCGTGAAAACGATGTTTTACTTTTTTTAGGTAGTTCATATCATTCATAGCTTTATCTACTAGCCCAAGCTCCCTCAGTCGCAAGGCTTTATGAAGAAAATAGTTTATCATAGGAAATCCTTTATACAAGAAAATGGAGAAAATTACCTTTGAGTAAGGCTTGGGTAGTGTTATAACCCGAGAATTTCCAAACTCATCTAAAAATGCCTGCTTATTGTATTGATATTGTCCATTCATAAAGATCGTGTACATATCCTCTGAATTTGCTACTGTTTGTACACTTTCAATCATACCGTAGCAGCCATCGATTCTCTTATATCCATCATCCGATGTTACTGATTCCATATAATATTTCTCCATCACTGAGCTGAAACAGGTCTTAAGTTTGAACAGTGCTATGTCTTCTTCCTTTGAAATTTGATATTCTTGAGCGGGGTTAGTAGTGAGGCTAAAGAGACCAGACTGGTAGAAAGTGTTCACTAAGTACGCGAACCACATCCAAAGAATAAGGAGGCACTTCACTGGCAACCGACTTCTGATGCTGTGCCCGTGAAGTACAAGATTGCCCAGGAGAGTTAAGACGACATAGCTTTTATCATCCGTGCGAAGCACAATTATTATTAGCAGCGAGTAAAATATGACAGCTAGGACTAATAGTGCCCACACAGTTGATGTAAATTCAAGGTAAACATTTTTCCATGCAGGCACATCCGACGCTCGTTTGACCACAAATCGTATCTCATCCGTGTAAGCCAGATGACCGTAGACGTAAGAGAACGCCAGTGCACGAGATGGTGTCAGTAACATTCCCCCCATCGCACCATCCGCATCATTATCTTGTATCTTTTTCAATGATCCTACTGCTTCCATATTTGTAGATACTGTTGGGTATTCTTCGACAGCATTATAATCATTTATAATGTTGGTTTTGAATCCTAACATTCGTCCAATCAATTGGAATAAGTATGGCTCCACTCCATAACGAAGTGGATGAGACGAGTCCGAATCATTTGTAGATAGTATCGTATAGGGAGGCCACTCAGTTATAATGATATCAAATGTGCAGTTTCGAAATTTGGTGACGAGTCTCTTCGGGTATAAGTCATATATCCAAGCTTGCGAACACTCTCCGTAGCTGATGATGTCATCATAGCGTTTACCGCAGCCGTAGTTATCAAACGGGTTGTAACCATATAGGTGAGCTTCTTCTGTTGCGTTCACAACCACCACATGCCTTGCGTGCAGTTTCAGGAAAGTGTCGAAGACGATTCTGAGGTCGCTCTCTTTAAGATCTTTGACAATAACCAAAAATCTTGCCAGCGGATTCCATGACGCTTCTGTGGTTACATTAGGAAAGTTTTTGGCGATGTAAGTTGCATTTTTGCTAGATAACAGATATACTTCATGTTGGATAAACAGTACTTTATTCGTTCTTCTTGAAAATAGTAATAATGAAACAGTGTTTGCATCGTTTATAGCCTTTAAGAGGTTCTCGTCTTCTGCCTTATTGCCCAAGTATGTAAGAACTTTTCTTTCGGCATAATGTTCTCTAATTATATTGGTAACGCATTGTATCAGTTTCTTGTTGTGAGTTGAGTCCGGTAATGGTATCTTGAAACAGTTCCCACAGCAGTATAAAAGACAGGTAAGCCAGTACACGACCAACATTTCGGGAAGTGGAACAGAAAGTTTGTATGGTTTTGACTTTTTTGAACAAAGGGATTTTTTTAAATCATTAATCAAAGTTTATGTGTAGGTTCACTATTCAAATCTGACGCTGATTATCGGACATTATTTGTAATTAGGTCTGGTTTGTCAGCATACCGGATAATGATGAGTAGTATTTAAAGCAATTTGCTTTAATTAGAGCATTGTGGCATTGCATTAGTGCCTAGAGTTTTTCGCTTTTTATGATTACTTTTGGGTCTGCTTGTTTATTTCTAGTTGTTATTTTTTACCATTCCTCATATTTTTATCATCGATTGATCTAAACACGTAGCATAATACAGTATAGTCAGCAACAGAAGTCGTTGAACATAATTTGTTTCCAATATTTCCTAATCATTATTACTTAGCATAAGTTACTGACTAAAGTAAATTATAAAACAACTTGTCATAATTAAACTACTAAAGTCGCTGAACTCGGTTAATCCATAAATTTACTACCGTTAAAATTGTATGTTATCTGTAATAAATACAAAAGTCGCTGATCATAGCTAATTTCCCACATTTCCCGTTTATTGAACCCATTTGCTACAAGGCACTATCCGGCGAAGCGCAGCGTACCGCATTTTTCATAATCAAAACTTTTCCGAATAAACATAGCTACTAGTTCAGAATATAAATTCTTTTTTTTGTTTTTTTTTTACTTCCCTTATTTGCCCCACACTAGGAATTTCTTCTGTATCGTGCGTGCGTTTAGAAACATTTAAACTAACATAAACAAACAGCCTATTAAAAATAAGTGTTTTTATTTTTATTACTAGTATAAATCAAATATCAATAATGGCCTACCCATTACCTACATAATAAAATACAGAACCTTAAAATATATATATCTATTATATACTAATAATCTATATCCTAAAAAATATAAACACACATACGAAACAAACAAACTAGTTTGTTTGTTTCGTTGAACGCGCTAATCTCTCTAACTACTGGTCCGATTTGAAAAACTCTGTGTTAGATAATCCATATATCGAAAAAGGCTATAGGCTATATAGCATTACGCTACGACTATTAGGAGCGGAGTAGCAATGAAAAATGTAGCGAAAATGGGGAAAATCTGATGCAGACGAAGTTGCACGGGACAGCTACTTATTTATAAAAACCGGCCAAGTGCGAGTCTGACTCGCACACAGGGTTCCATAGCCCCAAACAATATTTTGAACTGTCATTCATTAGTTAGTAGTTTTAGTTAGTAAACTTCCACTCAACCGCAAAACTAAATTTGTTTTTCATAGTATGTTAATGAAAAACAAAGTTACTGCTGTAGTTTGATGAAAAAGTCCCATATCTCAAAAACTAAACATCATATCTTATTGAAACCAGTTTTCGTTGATAGTTTTTTTACGTTCTCCAATCCTAAATATTTTCAGAATTTTCGTCCTCTTACTTTAGAAATTAGAGGGGGGGGCGGACACATTTTACCACTTTGGAAGTGGCTCTAGCGCAAACTATTCAGTTCATAAAAAAAAATGATATTAGAAACGTCAATATCATTTTTGAAGATATATTCATAGATACCCCACATGTACGGGTTCGCTGAAAAAAAAATTTTTGGTTTTCAGTTCTAAGTATGGGGAACCCCCAAAATGTATTGTTTTTTTTTCTATATTTGTGTAATAATCTTAATGCGGTTCACAGAATACATCTACTTACCAAGTTTCAACAGTATAGATCTTATAGTTTCGGAAAAAAAGTGGCTGTGACATACGGACGGACAGACAGACAGACAGACATGACGAATCTATAAGGGTTCCGTTTTTTGCCATTCAGCAGCATTCATTAAAAATATCACTTTTTTGTATGGGAGCCCCCTTAAATATTTATTTTATTCTGTTTTTAGTATTTGTTGTTATAGCGGAAACATAAATACAAATTCTGCAGAAATTTCAACTAACTATCACGGTTCATGAGATACAGCCTGGTGACAGACGGACGGACGGACAGCGAAGTCTCAGTAATATGGTCCCGTTTGACCCTTTGGAACCCTAAAAACTCGCGCATAACACGTTCAGCGACTTACCGCAAAATTATAGTTACGCTGTAACGATGTTTAGCGACTTATGGCAAAATTATAGTTATCGACTTGCGCTGTAATGATGTTTAGCGACTAACTTACTTTGTAGCATTGAAATGACAATAAGGTTAATTGTGTACTCTATTCTGGTAAGTGATTTATGGTCCGTTTTAGTGTTCAGGTGTTTTGAAAATTAGTATCTGTTCATGGACTTTTGTTGCTGACTGTACAATATCAAAACGTCTTTTCTAGATATGCTCAAAAATTATTCGTGAGATTGGCTAAAATAGTTTTTATACCGTCTAGACATTAATTCAAAAATAAATACAATAATTGCTAAAACGCAGCCTGTTAAATAAATAAACCATGGAATTACAAACGTAGATTGAAGCTTCCTAGTTTTGCGAAAATTTAATTTCATCTTCTTCGCATAGTAATGGTCGCTGAACTTCTTAAAAACCAAACCATTTTCCCTTACACGAAGTGCATTTTGTCGCATTTTATCAGAAAGTGGGAACCCTTTGTAGAACAATGTACCAATAATAAGCTTAATGTAAGGTTTTTTGATGAAATAGAGAGTCGGCCGACCAAACTCATCCGAGTACATTTCTTGGTCGTAGAAATATAATGACTGTTGCATAAGCGTAAATAGGTCTTCTGATTGAGAAACTTTCTTCAAATTATCTGACATATCCAAACAATCATGATTTATTTTGAGAGATAACATGCTCCTTTCTGATCGTATAAATTTCAATATTCCCGGGACCATACATTTCTTTAGGTTGTATCTAACTATATCTGCTTCATTAGAAACTTGGTATTCTCTTATTGGATTTCCGGTCAAACTAACCAAGCTGGACTGGTAACAACTGCTCATTAGATATGCGAACCACACCCAAATTATAAAGACGCACCTTACTTTACCTGACATATGATGAGGCATATTACAGCTACTGCAAAGCAAACACTTAAACAATTTAAGCATTATATTAGTTTTGTCTTCCCCAAGAAGGACTACCATCATTATTATTGAGTATATCAGATAAACTAACAGCAACAGGCACCACACTAATGGATTGAACTCCAAGTAAGCATTTTTCCAATTAGCTACAGCTGAGGCCTTCTTCACGAAAAAATGCAACTCGTCAGCATAATCCACATACCCGTGCAGATATGTAAATGCATCTGTCCGACCTGATAATAGCACAAAATTACCTAACACTACATCTGTTTCGTTATTTTGCAACTTTGCCATTGTTCCCAAAGCTTTCATGTCAGGGGTTACTTTAGAATATATATTATCACTAAGATCAAAACTAAAATTCACTTTGAAATGTTCCAGTTCTCCGAGCACTTTAAATAAATATTGTTCAGCTCCTAATGTGATTTGGTCTTCTCCAGCAAGCTCAGAATGTATAGAGAAGGGTGGTTGATGAGGGACGGTAGCGAGCAAGGTGCAGTTTCGTAGACCAGTCACGAGTTTGTTTGGGAACAGGTTATTTGTCGTGTTCAAGCACAAACCGTAACTTATAACGTCGTTGTAATATTTCCCGCAGGCATAGTTGTCGAAGGGATTGTAGGTGTAGAGGTGAGCGTCGTTAGTGCCGTTTACCAGCAGCACGTTGATCACATGTCGCTCCAATAGCTCGTCGAAAATCTTCTTCAGTTCGTCTTTTTCCAGCGATCTGATCACGATAACGAACCGGGATGACGGGTTCCATGTTGGATCTTCGAGAAGAAATTTAAAAAAATCTGTGAACTGTGTTGCGTTCTTTGCTATTATGAGATATCCTTGGTGGCTAAAATATGACTGTGTCTTCGTCTGTCTGAACACCATCGTTGTGACGGTTGACAAGTGAATCGCTTTCAGAATCTCGTTGTCGTCAGAGTTCATATCGACGTATGTTAGCGTCTTTTCATCAGAAAAATACGTTTCTACCACATCTGTTATACACACCATCAAATTTTGATTTTGTAGTTTTTTAAAAGAAAAGGCATTTTCACTTTTGCACTTGAAATATAACAAAGAAAAAAACAAATAAGCCACCAACATTTTTGAATGGTGCCTATGGTGGGCTTTATGATATGATTTAACTGTTCTTAGGTTAGGTTGGGTAGTTTTGTTATGTGGGTAAAAAGGTTTTTTTAGTACCTTTGTTTTAATTTTTAAAGTAAAATGTCGTTAAAAAAGGGCAATTAGATAGTTTATCGTAATGGATCTAGGGTCCTTTGCATATTATGTTTATTTATTGCTGAGATTTCAATCAGAGTTAAATAAAATGGTCTTTGATGGACGGTTAATAACTGCGTTTTTTCTTGGATGTCTAATTATAAAAACAAAAGAATGAGGCGACAATACGGAAATAAATAAATTTCAGTCTTTCTTAAGATGTTCAAAATTTGCATAAAAAACCAATCAAATGTATTGAACAGTAAATGAACCTTCAATTAATTTACTCATTCTAAAATCTAGCTTAGATTGGTACTTTGGAGATGAGCCTAAGCGACCTAATGTATTTGGGTTTTTCCATTAACCTCTTTATCCTTTCGCGCGAACAGTAAAACCCCGCGTTACCAAATTGTTAGCCTTAAACCAAGTTTCGACCAACAAAAAAGAGTTATTCACATCGTCAATATTTTAGGACCATTGGGACTGTCTGAAAGTGGGTGAAAAGTTGTTTGGTAATCGGCTGTCGTGGTATGGGTGATGCGGAAGAAAGAGGAAAATGTTGCTATGAAAGTTTAGAATATGAATGTGGATGGCTATAAGAGTAAAGTAAGACCACAGAAACGATGGAGCTGTGTGGAGGATGATATGCAAAGAAATGAGGTCAATGCTAAGATGACGAGTAATAGAGAATTAATAGAAATGCTGCACCGACCCCAAATAGATTGGTGTGTCATCTGATAATAACAATATCTTCGGCTAATTTTGAAGTAATTAGGGTAAATCATTAATCATCGTCATCTGTGTAGCCTTTTCCTATCTATGTTAGGGGGAAATCAATATAGGCTATAAAAAAGAATGTCCCAATGTTGAACCTTGAGGAACACCCATTGTTATTTCAAACCCTAATTAGTTTACGCATTTAACCTAAACTTTTACCTGTCTATCTGTTAGCGATGATCTTAGCAAATCCAGATCCGTATTCTTAATTCCATAGTGCTCCTGTTTTAGCAGAAGTGTCCCATGGTTTACGCAATCGAATGTCTTAGCGAGGCCGCAAAAGATTCCAATAGCATCTTTTGTTTCTGTGTGTTCGTATGTCCAGGCAATAAAAACGTTGTTTATTAGGGTAACAATGGTGACAGTTGTACTGCGCCTTTTGGTGAACCCATAGGTACTGATGCTCACGAAAGGATAACAGGACTCGGCTGCGAGAAACCCTAGCGTGATTGAAAACTGGCATGATTTCTTACAGACAAACCATAACATCATGACTGATATTAATTATTGGTTCTAACGTCGGAATCACGGAATGGTTATACAAGTTGGTCAAAACAATCAAAACTTATAAGTGTCCAATGGAGAAAAAATTGAGTAGCCGTCATTTTGAATTCTAATGTTGATTTTTTCCGAAAATTGGAAATTTTACGACTTGGCTATTTTGAAAATACACCTCGTTGTAGTAATTTTCTTTGAGTCTGAAAATTGCAATGATAGTTGGAAAATTTGCTCAGCAATGGGATATATAATTAGATGGCATTTAATAATCTACCTTACTAAGGACACAATGTTGACGAGTAGATAATTCATTAATCAAACATTAGTTAGCAGGTTATTCAATAATTTATTTTACCTAGCTAAATTAACTGACTTTTTACACATTATTTAATTGGTATGTATACATTCATCATTCGTTATAAATATAAGTGAATAAAAACTATTCGCAGGTAACTACCAAACACTCGCTTTTAAAACTAAATCGTGTAAACAGTAGTTCAAAAATAAAAACTATAATAGCCGAGCAGCATCCAGCTACATACAAGAACCATGGGATTACAAATCTAGATTCAAACTCCTTATGATGAAAATGAAATTTAATCTTCTTGGCATAGTAATGATCTTTGAATTTCTTATAAACCAATCCATTTTCTCTTAAACGAAGTGCATTTTGTCGCATTTTATCTGAAAGTGGGAACCCTTTGTAGAAAAATGTAGCAAAAATAAACTTGACATAAGGTTTTTTGAAGTAATAGAGAGGCGACTGACCAAATTCATCGCATAAGATTTTTTTGTTGTATTTATAAACGGATTGCTGTAAAACCGTAAATAAGTCTTCTGATTGGCCGACTTTCTTTAAACTGATCAAAGGATCTAAGCAATCATGATTTATTTCTGAAGGTATATTCGTTTCAGATCGTATAAAATTAAGCATTGGAGGTACAGTACAAGACTTGAGGTTGTATTTAATTAAATCTCCTTCATGAGAAACTTGGTGTTCTTTTATTGGATTCCCGGTCAAACTAACCAAGCTGGACTGATAACAACTGTTCATTAGAGATGCGAACCACACCCATATTATAAAGATGCATCTTACTTTACTAGACATTCGATGAGGCACTCTGCAGCAACTGGAAAGCAAATATTTTAACAATTTAAGCATTATGTTAGTTTTATCTGCAGCACGGAGGAGTATGATCATTATTATTGAGTATATCAGATAAACTAACAACAACATGCACCACACTAATGGATTAAATTCCAAATAAACATTTTTCCAATTAGCCACAGCTGACGCTTTCTTCACGAAGAAACGTAACTCATCATGATAATCCAGGTATCCATACAGATATGTGAATGCATCTGCCCGACTTGATACGAGAATAGTATCACCTAACATTGCATCTGTTTCATTAGTTTGCAATTTTGCCATTGGTCCCAAAACTTTCATGTTAGGGCTAATTGTATTATATATTTGACTATTAAAATCGTAGCTAAAATTCACTTTGAAATGTTCCAGTTCCCCAAGTACTTTAAATAAATATTGTTCAGCTCCTAATGTGAATCGTTTATCTTCAGCAAGTTCAGGTTGTATGGAGTAAGGTGGTCGATGAGGAACGGTAGCAAGCAAGGTGCAGTTGCGGAGACCAGTCACGAGTTTGTTTGGGAATAGATTATTGGTCGTGTTCAAGCACAAACCGTAACTTATAACGTCGTTGTAATATTTCCCGCAGGCATAGTTGTCGAAAGGATTGTAGGTGTAGAGGTGAGCGTCGTTAGTGCCGTTTACCAGCAGCACGTTGATCACATGGCGCTCCAATAGCTCGTCGAAAATCTTCTTCAGTTCGTGCTTTTCCAGCGATCTGATCACAATTACGAACCGCGAGGACGGGTTCCATGTTGGATCTTCGAGGAGAAATTTAAAAAAATATTTGAATTGTGTTGCGTTCTTTGCTATTATGAGATATCCTTGGTGCCTGAAATATGACTGCGTCTTCGTCTGTCTGAACACCATCGTTGTGACGGTTGATAAGTGAATCGCTTTCAGAATCTCGTAGTCGTCAGAGTTCATATCGACGTATGTTAGCGTCTTTTCGTCAGAAAAATATGTTCCTAGTATATCGGTTATACACACCAGCAAATTCTGATTTTGTAGTTCTCTAAAAGATAACGCATTTCCACTTTTACATTTGAAACATAACAAAGAGAGCAACAAGTAAACAACCAACATTTTCGGATGCTTTATTATCTGTGCTTTTATTTATTTAAGGTTAGTTAGGTTTATAAAGAATATAAATCGTTTTATTTAATGTGGTTTGATTATTGAAGAAGCGGTTGTCAATCATGTGGCTTATCGTAATGGATCAAGGGTGTCATCGATTTTGATTTCAGTTTCCCATCACGGCTCATAAATTAGTCTTTGATGGATGGTTAAAGCAGCGTTTAGTCTTGGATGATTAATTAGATCATACAAAGGCTCAGGCGCAAAATGTCGCTTTCGCAAAATGTCTCTTTCGCAAAATGTCTACTTTTAGTAAAATATCTCTTTCTCATAAGTAGAGCTGTCAATACGAAAATAAATGAAACTCCGTATTTCGAATGACTTTTAAAGTTTGCATTGAAAACTTGAAATCAAATAACATTCATTTATCTATCGTAATATTTAATCGTTTAAAAGAGAATTTAATTAAGTATTCCTTTGTAAAATGTAGTTTAGATAGTTAAGCAGGTATGCTTCTGCATAGAATGATGAGCTTAAGAGACTATATGGGTAAGCAGGTGCTCTCATTAGCTTTACCCTTACCTGTATTTTATTAGCGTTTTCAGTCTACACTACTGCTACAATGCAGAATTATGGCTGTTTTGAAGATACCATGAAGAAAAGCCATGACCTGTTTCGAGCCCTCTTGATGCTACCTCAACACGACTAACAGGTTCAAAACTTCGGACTTTCATAGTTAAAGTACATGATGGTGAAAATAATCAAAACGAGATCGGATCTGAGATCTTTTACGAAACATTTAAATAGTAAAAACATATTAAAAGACAAGCTTTTAATTAAATGCTCTAAAAAGAGGTTCGTTTTGATTTAAAGTTAATTTTCTTGTTTTTAAAGCAATTAAATAAAAGCTTCTTTTCCAAAAGGTTTTATTTTACCATTACCTAATTTTAGTTTGTTTCGTATTATTCTCAGCAAACCGATTTTATTTAATTGTTAGCAATATCATCAGAGTGCATAAAAAGTAACAAGTCATCTTTGGGAGTCCGCCATCTTGGATTTAGAATGACGTCACTTAGCTAACCATGCATTGTCACCCAAACTAAACGTCTCAAGCCTTCAGCTGAATCGGTTAGGGCTAACAGTGTAATAAATCAGCTGCTAAATTTGACCTACAGAAACATTGCAAGTTAAATAAAAGCTTGTAATAATAAGGAAAGGTTCGTAAACTTCATCTACTTGCTAATTATTCATGGTATCAGGGATGATTGAAATGGCGGCAGGTTACGGGAATAATAAATGTTAAAAATTGCTCGAAGGTGCTAAAGAGATACTTTCTGGATTGTGGTACAATCTAGAAAGTGTCTATTTAGTATCTATACTTTTCCTATACCTGAGTATGTAAGTACTGATAATGATGTTGTGGCACCGAGTTGCCGTGTCTGGCATACCACTGTTAAACCCACGATGGTTTGTGTGGTATGTTTACGATTTGTAAAATAATTGTAAAAGTGTTTTTGAATAATAAATAATAATAATAAAAAAATATGCGACTGCTGCATTCCGCTAAAACTCAAGAGGAAGATTTATAAAACCACGGTTAGTGCTGTATTGTATGGATCAGAATGTTGGGCCGGGATGATTGAAAAGCATTAGCTGTTGCTGAGATGATAATGCTAAGGGCGATGTGTATGGACAAAATAAGGAATGATTACGTAAGAGGAAGTCTGAAAGTGGGGCCAGTGACTGAAAAGTTGTGTGGTTATCGGTTATTGTGGCATGGACATGTGATGCGGAGGAATGAGGAAAATGTTGAGTATGAATGTAGATGGCTATAATAGTAGAGGAAGACCTAAGAAACGACGGATGGACTGTGTGAAGGATGATATGGCTAGAATGGAGGTGACTGATGAGATGACGAGTAATAGGGAAGTATGGAAGAAGAAGACATGCTGCGAAGACCCCAAAAATAAATTTGGGATAAGCGCAGGAGAATGATGATGACTGCCTTCAAAATTATTTTAAATTTTTATTTTTATTTGCTATTGGCCCAACTATCTTGACCCATCCTAGAAATATAACCCACTTAGTCCTATTTAGTACTTCAGACTTTTAGCTAACACCGGATACCTGTCTTGGAGCGTAACAGCGCATTCGATCGGTGAGTTTGATTTTTAAAATGCTGCGCTTGAGCGCAGCATTCAGGGTTCAAAGTCCAGGTTGGCCAAAGAATGATTGATCATTCTTTGGCCAACCTGGACTTTGGACTTATGGGCCTCCGTCAAATACCAAAATATACGCTTCAGAAAAGATATTGTGGACTACAAGAAAATTGTAAATTTAGCTTCCATCGTCTTTGATTTTAATTAATTTGAAGATACCAGAACGCGTTGTAGTATTTCTTTGAGCCTAGCAAATATAGTAATGGTGGTAAAATTTAGCGAATACAAATAACCATACTTGAGTTCAGCTCATGCAGGAGATGTAGATTGCACCCGAAGGGATCCAGGGCAAGATTGTCATTTACATGACGCCTGATGGAGGAAATCGCCATCGAGATAGACATCGGCGAAAGTGATGTGACGATTTGATTTGGTTCACGGGGCAAACATGCCCGAGATCGCACAACATAGAAGGTTTGGAAGGAGAAAGGGAAAGCCCTTGGCTAGCAGTGGTTCACATAAAAGACTGGCAAATAAAGAACTAACTAACTAACAAATTATTTAATTACTTTGTAGGTACATTCATCATTCGTTATAAACATACTTGAATAAAAACTATTCGCGAATAATGAACACACACTCGCTTTTAAAACTAAATCGTGTAAACAGTAGTTCAAAAATAAAAACTATAATGGCCGAGCAGCATCCAGCTACATACAAGAACCATGGCATTACAAATCTAGATTCAAACTCCTTTTGATGAAAATGCAATTTAATCTGCTCAGCATAGTAATGATCTTTGAATTTCTTATAAACCAAACCATTTTCTCTTAAACGAAGTGCATTTTGTCTCATTTTATCAGAAATAGGGAACCCTTTGTAGAAATATGTAGCAAAAATAAACTTGACATAAGGTTTTTTGAAGTAATAGAAAGGCGACTGACCAAATTCATCACAATACATTTTTTTATTATATGTAAATGCAGATCGCTGTATAACCGTAAATAAATCTTCTGATTGGCCGACTTTCTTCAAACTTAGCAAAGGATCTAAGCAGTCATGATTTATTTCAGAAGGTATATTTGTTTCAGATTGTATAAATTTAAGGATTGCAGGTATAACACAGGGTTTGAGGTTGTGTTTAACTAAATCTACTTCATTAGAAACTTGGTATTCTTTTATTGGATTCGCAGTCAAACTAACCAAGCTGGACTGGTAATAACTGCTCATTAGAGATGCGAACCACACCCAAATTATAAAGATGCACCTTACTTTACTAGTCATTTGATGAGGCATTCTACAGCCAGTGGAAAGCAAATATTTTAACAATTTAAGCATTATATTAGTTTTATCAGCAGCACGAAGGAGTATGATTATTATGATTGAATATATAAGATAAACTAACAACAACAGGCACCACACTAATAGATGGAATTCCAAATAAGCATTTTTCCAACAAGCTACCGCTGACGATTTCTTCACGAAAAAATACATCTCATCATCATAGTCTAGGTACCCGTGCAGATATGTAAATGCGTCTCCCAGACTTGATTCTAGCCAAATATCACCAAACACTGCATCTGTTTCATTAATTTGCAATTTTGCCATTACTCCCACAATTATAATTTTAGGGGTAATTGCACTATATTTTTTATCATTAAAATCGAAGCTAAAATTTACGTTGAAATGTTCCAGTTCTCCGAGCACTTTAAATAAATATTGTTCAGCTCCTAATGTGATTCGTCCATTTTTAGCAAGTTCAGGATGTATGGAGTAAGGTGGCCGATGAGAAACGGTAGCAAGCAAGGTGCAGTTCCGTAGACCAGTCACGAGTTTGTTTGGGAACAGATTATTTGTCGTGTTCAAGCACAAACCGTAACTTATGACGTCGTTGTAATATTTCCCGCAGGCATAGTTGTCGAAGGGATTGTAGGTGTAGAGGTGAGCGTCGTTAGTGCCGTTTACCACCAGCACGTTGATTACATGTCGCTGCAGTAGCTCGTCGAAAATTTTCTTCAGTTCGTCTTCTTCCAGCGATCTGATCACAATTACGAACCGCGAGGACGGGTTCCAGGTTGGATCTTCGAGAAGATATTTAAAACATTCTGTGAATTGTGTTGCGTTCTTTGCTATTATGAGATATCCTTGGTGGCTGAAATATGACTGTGTCATCGTCTGTCGGAACACCATCGTTGTGGCGGTTGACAAGTGAATCGCTTTCAAAATCTCGTAGTCGTCAGAGTTCATATCGACGTATGTTAGCGTCTTTTCATCAGAAAAATACGTTTCTACCACATCTGTTATACACACCATCAAATTTTGATTTTGTAGTTGTTTAAAAGATAAGGCATATTCACTTTTACACTTGAAATATAACGAAGAGAGCAACAAGTAAACAACGAACATTTTTGGACGCATATAAATCTCTGCTTCTTATTACCTATACCCGGTTAAAATTAAGATAAATGCGTTATTTTTTGTATGGCATCATAAGTAAAGTAAAACGTGGTTAGAAAATTCGTTTACATGGTTTATCGTAATGGATGGTATGGTAATGGAGGGTGTTATAGATTATAACTTAGATTTCAATAAAATGGTCTTTTATGGATGGATAATTACAGCGTTTTGTGTTTGATGATTAATTGTATACGAATATTAATAACGCCTGTCTTGCTATGGACATGAGATAAAGAGGAATGGAACACATGTGACTAAAAGTGTGATGATTATAAATGATGATGTTGTTGAATGTGTGGTGAGGAACACCTAGGAAACCATGTATGGATTGCGTGAGGTGTTATGTAGAAAAAAGGAGTAAATGATGGCATGAGGAATGACAGGGGAGAAGAGAAAGATGATGATAAATAAACGCATTTTGTGAGTGAAGGACAGTATGACACATTGCGAGCCTTCTTGATGCAAACACGAAACTAAAGATATGTTCGAAATAACAGTGTGAAAATCGAAGATGTTGGCTAGTCTTTATTTGTTGCTGTTTTAATTTCAAATAAATAAAGAATAAAATAATGAAATAGTTGCGATTCGGTTTTTGTTTTGCTTTTGAAGCCACATCGGATATTTCGCACTCATTACAACCCAGAGTAAAGATTTATTTATACAGACGCCAGCCCTCAAGCTACAACAATCTGTAAAATTTCTTTAATTGACTTTCTACCTAATCGTTAATGAATATGGTTCAAGGTTGATTGGGAAAATCTGACAGTTTCTTGGCTTGACCTGCTGGCATCTGTTCAAAAATAATTTAATTTATATGGTGTCTTCGATTTACGAGTGGACCTCGGATCATCATAATAATGTCTTTGAAAAGTATGAAAACTACACCTATCTTATTTTCCTGCCGTTACCCAATTTATTTAGGGTCGGCGCAGCATGTCTTCTTCTTCTATATACCATTCTCTGTTACTTGTAGTCTCATCAGACACCTTTCTTGCCATTTCATCCTTCTTTAAGCCTCAGACTCATCAGTAATGACTTCGAAAACCAAAAATGGACAGTATTTTTGAACATCAAATTGTCAGTCAACGATGTGTCATCTGATAATAACACTATCTTCGGCTGATTAAGAAGTGATTGGGGCAAATAATTGATCATTATCATCTGCCTAGCTTTTTCCCAGCTTTGTTAGCGGAAATCATCACTGTAGGCTACAAAAAAGAATGGGTTCAATGTTGAACCTTGAGCAACGCCCATTGTTATTGAAGTGAAACTTCTTATGCGACTTCCAACAAGTTTAACATTTACGCTATTTCTAAAACACACTAAGAGATGGCACTACTTGTGATTTCGTAGTTCTATTATGTACGCAAGATGGCGTGCAAACAGTTATGCATTCAACTCTTCGGTGTGACCAGCCTTCGCTCTTTTTCCATGAGTAGAATGACCTCCATTTACTTATATAATAAAAATAATACAACAAGAAAACAACAAAATATTATTAAGAAGCTCAATAAAATAAAAAGTACACAAAAACAATAACTGAATTTATTTTTGTATGTAACACTACAACAAATGTCAAACAAAACAAACTTTGCCACCGGTTTGGGTGTGCGCATTTTCCGCGTCTTGCTTGTTTTTATTACCAGTTTTTCTATATTTTAACCGTCCAAAAGTGCTTTTTCCACCTAAGTCAGTTGAGTCGAGCCTCTGGCTCCTCCGGCCGTGTTGATTTTGTGCTTGTGTTGATTGTTATTATAAAGTTTTGACACAGGAATCTGACGACCCGTTTGGTGCCTCAACTTTTGTGTCTTCTTATTATCATGTCTAGCAGACAGTGTTGCGTCCCTGGATGCTTGAACAGCATAGGTAAGGGTTTCATTTAATGCCGCTGGGCCAAAGCTTCGTATTTTGCTGGCTGATATTTATGCAGTTCAGATCCTTAGGACAAAGCCCTATGGGCAGAGTCCGCTATCCGTAAATTTCAGGTTTTGACTTTCAAATACACTAATCAGTGTATTTGAAACTTCCACGATTATTTCAGATACCAATGCGAATTTGCATAAATTCCCTGACCCGGCTAAGGATAGGGAGTTATTTAATACGTGGGTTTATTCTGTTGGTGGTGACTTACTGCAACTTGAAAATAAACATATTTTCAAATACCGCCGTGTATGTCGAGCACATTTCGAACAAAAATGTTGCTGCCTGAATAATCGACTCAGCAAAGGAGCTGTACCATCAAGAAACATGCCAGGTTAGATATAATAAATAATTATCATAAACACAAAGAATAGAGATTTGGCATAGTAGGTTTATTATTACCTAAAACAGCCATTATCGCTTATCACAATCATACATATTATAAGATTTATATCCTCTTTAAACCGGGTTTCATCTGTGTAAAGGAACCCGAGTGCTTATGTGGAGACACAGACGTCCAACACTCAAAGCCTCTGTAGGGAACTTTAATCTATAATGGGATGGGATGGGACGCAAACTAGAACCTTCCCTTGGTTGTACTATAGAAATACAGTCATGGATTGTTCCCGGAGGGTGTAGGACTACCTGCCTGGTAACTATGGAAACTAAAACACCTGGTTCATCGGGAGTGATGTTTAATGTATTGGTAAATTACTTATTTTGGGAAGAAAATCCTGTCTGCCTTTCAAGACTAATATTGAAATATATTGGCAGACGGTTATATTATATCTTTATTATCATAAATGTGAAAGTATATTTTTTATTGGTTTGTCCTACTTTTGCACAGCAACAGATCAACATTATTTTTTGCAAATGTCCGCGGTAGCCATGGCTACCCCGCTCACATGCCCGCGCGCACTCGGAAGTTTTTGCCGCACAAGCCCCCCCGCAACGTTTTTTTTTTTTTTTTAATGTCTATATGCCCGCGCTTGACCACTATCTCACCTGATGGTAAGCGATCCCATTTAAAGCTTATTTTCTCGTAAACTACTACAGCTACACCAACACAAAAATACGAGTGTATAGCTGAAGATATACAAAATCTAACTACGTTAAAACTAATTACGACAGTTAGATATAAGTATTTAAAAAAAATGAAAACTTGAGATTAAACTTTAAGTTTAATCTTAAGTTTTTCCAATTAGAATTGTAGTTCGTATCTATAAAACCTATTTATAATGAAACAAGACCATATAAGCTTTATTTTAATACCCATATGTCCTTACTTTGGCACTTTCTTAATAGCCAAATTAACCAAACCAATCAACCCCTGCTCTGATCAATTCTATACCTACTGATTTTTTCGTATTTTCGTGAAAAAATCACTAAGATTTCGTTTTTTTCACTGTTTTATATTGCGGAGACACTAATAATTACTTAATTGAACTAATTTTCATAATACGAGCACTTTTTTAACTATTTTATCAATAATTTCTAAAAAATAATGGTCGACGCCCATAATTACGCCAGGGACGTTTGACTTACCTGACAAAAATTTAGGCGTATTTGGAGGCCCGAACGTGATATTCTTAGATATTCGTAAAGCTTGATTAGTGAAGTTTATTTTTATATAAAACTCTATACACATTGGGTTATAAATAAAATAGTATTCACGTTTTAAAACCAGAGAACATAAATCACAACACGACAATACGGTGACATTTGACATCTGACTTTTTAAACTTTTTTGTCATTTAATTTTCTACGGCTGAGATTCTCGTTCTTTTTGCATTCGACGCGGAATTTAATACAGATAATATAGAGGGCAAAACTATAGATACAGCAACACATGAAACATTTGTAAGTGCGTTTTTACAGAACTAATTTTTTGGGGCTACTATGGTAGCGTGGACATTTGACTGTATTTGGTTTTGGGCTACCATAGTAGCGTGGACATTTCACCATTAGTTTTATCTGCAGCACGGAGGAGTATGATCATTATTATTGAGTATATCAGATAAACTAACAACAACAGGCACCACACTAATGGATTAAATTCCAAATAAACATTTTTCCAATTAGCCACAGCTGACGCTTTCTTCACGAAGAAACGTAACTCATCATGGTAATCTAGGTATTCATACAGGTATGTGAATGCATCTGCCCGACTTGATACTAGAATAGTATCACCTAACACTGCATCTGTTTCATTATTTTGCAATTTTGCCATTGGTCCCAAAACTTTCATGTTAGGGCTAATTGTATTAAATACTTGATTTTTAAAATCAAAGCTTAAATTCACTTTGAAATGTTCCAGTTCTCCAAGTACTTTAAATAAATATTGTTCAGCTCCTAATGTGAATCGTTTATCTTCAGCAAGTTCAGGATGTATGGAGTAAGGTGGTCGATGAGGAACGGTAGCAAGCAAGGTGCAGTTCCATAGACTAGCCATGGGTTTGTTTGGGAATAGATTATTTGTCATGTTCAAGCAAAAACCGTAATTTACGACGTCGTTGTAATGTTTCCCGCAGGCAAAGTTGTCGAAGGGATTCTAGGTGTAGCGTTGTTAGTGCCGTTTACCAGCAGCACGTTGATCACATGGCGCTTCAATAACTCGTCGAAAATCTTCTTCAGTTCGTCTTTTTCCAGCGATCTGATCACAATTACGAACCGCGAGGACGGGTTCCATGTTGGATCTTCGAAGATAAATTTAAAAAAATCTGTAATTTGTGTTTTTTGCTATTATTATTTATTATATTTATTTATTTATAGTTAATTAAAACGGTATAACACCAATTACATTAATTAACATTATTATGAGATATCCTTGGTGGCTCAAACGTGACTGTGTCGTTGTTTGTCGGAACACCATCGTTGTGACGGTTGATAAATGAATCGCTTTCAGAATCTCGTAGTCGTCAGAGTTCATGTCGACGTATGTCAACGTCTTTTCGTCAGAAAAATATGTCCTTATTATATCGGTTATATATACCAGCAAATTCTGATTTTGTAATTCTTTAAAAGATAACGCATTTCCACTTTTGTGAAAGAAAAACCTGAAAGTGTATCTAACGACTTTCCAAGTTTGCATTTAAAATTTTACTTTACTTTTCGGTATGCATTTAGACGAGGACGTTCAACTTAAGACGCTATTTTGGCTATGAAATCTGAAACTGTTGATAGGGTGGATATGGGTCGTAAATGCTTAACAGTCTTTTTGGATCTGAAAAAAGCTTTTCACACCATTTCCATCCCAATCCTTCTACGCAGGTTAGAAAACATAGGCATAAGAGGCACGGCTCTCTCCCTTTTTGAGAGCTATCTCAAAGGAGACAGCAAATGGTAAAGATTGGTATCTTGTGTAGTGTGGATGGGGACGTCTATTACGGAGTTCCACAGGGGATCGTCTTGGGTCTGACAATGTTTTTAATTTATATTAACAGCCTTTGCAATATGTAGATCAATGGAGGGAAAACTTCCTCATACGCAGACAACACTGCGGTGGCTTTTTTCGGGAGACTAATGGAACCATGTGAAAACTGTCGCTGAACAGGGTCTGAATAAGATAGCTGGCTGACTTAGAGCAAACCTTTTAACCCTTAATACCAGCAAAACTAACTTTGTTTTTCCCCAAGCCAAATATCACAACCTACAACTGACTTTGGCATTAATATTCATGTTTGTCCAAATTATCCCCTCTTTAACTATACAGAATATACAACAAGTTAGATCCACAAAATACTTAGGCATACTCGTTGACCAAAGACTGTTGTGGCACCCTCACATTGAGATCCGATAACTTACTGCATTCCGATATAATGAAATTCCTCGATCTGGAAAGAGCTCAGCGATCACTTATCAAGGTGATGCATTTTAAACTGTAGCGACCTACAAAAAAAGCAACTTACTACAAAAAGTACTACAGCGCCATCTATGACACGACGGAAGAACTAACATCAATTTCCTACATCTCACATGCAAAGTTTACATCGACTTAAGAGTATATAGAAAAACCCGACTACACCTGTTGGGCAGTTGCCCGCCAGACACACCTGTCTGGCCGGAAGATCTTCCCTTTACCACGGAGATGAGGAACTTTACACCCTGTTCCTCATACCCCTAAACTGGTGACCCCGAAATGGACGTCAGCGCAGGCTGATTATTATTATTATTTACTTTTACACCTGAAACATAACAAAGACGGCAACAAGTAAACAACCAACATTTTTGGATACTAAATATTATAATTATAATAAATATAAAGGCTCATACCCGCTGCATCGGAATTACTTATGATATGTGGCACCAGATTTAATTAGATTTAAGAAAACAAACGTCGGCGATCCGTCAACGTCCTGTTACTCGCCACTTTCCTTGACAACTACCCAAGTTAATATGTCTACCCGCAACGACTTGACGTTCCGCCAGAGAGAATTGTAGACCGCTTCTCTCTCGTCTGTGGTCACAGTTTAGTTTGCAACGTGAATCATATGAAGCATTTTTGCAAAGGCGCCGACAAATATTATAATTATCTGTGATTTCATTTACTTAAGGTTGTTTAGGTTTATAAAGAACATAAATCGTTTTATTTAATGTGGTTTGATTATGCAAGAACTGGTTGTCAATAATGTGGCTTATCGTAATGGATCAAGGGTGTCATAGATTTTGATTTCAGATTCCCATCATGGTTCATAAATTGGCCTTTGATGGATGGTTAAAGCAGCGTTTAGTCTTGGATGATTAATTAGATCATACAAAGTAGAGCTGTCAATACGAAAATAAATGAAACTCAGTATTTCTAACGACTTTCCAAGTTTGCATTTAAAATTTTACTTTACTTTTCGGTATGCATTTAGACGAGGACGTTCAACTCAAGACGCTATTTTGGCTATGAAATCTGAAACTGCTGATAGGGTGGATATGGGTCGTAAATGCTTAACAGTCTTTTTGGATCTGAAAAAAGCTTTTCACACCATTTCCATCCCAAACCTTCTACGCAGGTTAGAAAACATAGGCATAAGAGGCACGGCTCTCTCCCTTTTTGAGAGCTATCTCAAAGTTAGATAGCAAATGGTAAAGATTGGTATCTTGTGTAGTGTGGATGGGGACGTCTATTACGGAGTTCCACAGGGGAGCGTCTTGGGTGTGACAATGTTTTTAATTTATATTAACAGCCTTTGCAATATGTAGATCAATGGAGGGAAAACTTTCTCATACGCAGACAACACTGCGGTGGCTTTTTTCGGGAGACTCATGGAACCATGTGAAAACTGTCGCTGAACAGGGTCTGAATAAGATAGCTGGCTGACTTAGAGCAAACCTTTTAACCCTTAATACCAGCAGAACTAACTTTGTTTTTCCCCAAGCCAAATATCACAACCTGCAACTGACTTTGGCATTAATATTCATGTTTGTCCAAATTATCCCTTCTTTAACTATACAGAATATACAACAAGTTAGATCCACAAAATACTTAGGCATACTCGTTGACCAAAGACTGTTGTGGCACCCTCACATTGAGATCCGATAACTTACTGCATTCCGATATGGGGTGGAGCTTCCAAAATGAAATTCCTCGATCTGGAAAGAGCTCAGCGATCACTTATCAAGGTGATGCATTTTAAACTGTAGCGACCTACAAAAAAAGCAACTTACTACAAAAAGTACTACAGAGCCATCTATGACACGACGGAAGAACTAACATCAATTTCCTACATCTCACATGCAAAGTTAACATCGACTTAAGAGTATATAGAAAAACCCGAATACAATTGTCGGGCAGTTGCCCGCCAGACCAACACCTGTCTGGTCGGAGGATCCTCCCTTTACTTAGGAGTATCGAGGAACTTTACACCCTGTTCCTCATACCCCTAAAAACTATTTAGGTTCCCAACAACAGACCGCTATAAAGTCAGTAACTTACTTTCAATAAGAAAACTTTATGTTTTAAATGTGACCCTAACCCTGCATAAATGTCTTCCTTTTGACCCAGCTATTTTGAGCAGCAGGCGCAGTAATATTGTGGCCTATTCTACAGGGGTTCGATCAGCTTTTGCTAGACGTCAATCAACTACCTAGCCTTTTCCCAAACTATCTTGGGGTCGGGTTCCAGTCTAACCGGATGCAGCTGAGTACCAGTATTTTATATGAAGCGACTGCCTATCTGACCACCACAACCCAGTAACTGGGTAATACGATACCCCTTAGTAAGACTGGATGTCAGAGTTTTCGCTTCTGACTACTCGTAACGACTGTCAAAGATTTACAAATGACAGCCGGGACCAACGGCTTAACGTGCTTTCCGAGGCACGGAGGAAGCTCGGTATGTAATTATGGTCACCCATCCACGGACCAACCTCGGCAAGCACAGCTTAAACTTAAAGATCGACACGTGCGGCAATATACAAGTTGTTGTTTTGCATCCTCGTCAAAATTTAGGATGTTGTCACAAAAGACATAAATATTCAATATAAATTACGGTACCTAGTAAATTATTAAAAAACACTGCATTTTTTTGTTGTTTAAATTTGTCAATATTTCAGAATAACCCCCATAGCGTGGTTTAGGGAATATAAAATTATCGAAAAAACGTTTGAGGTTTTTTGTTTGTGTGTAAGCGACGTTATAAGGCAGGGATCAGACGGCCCGTGTTTAAAACACGGGTGGTTCACAGTTACCGATTTCAGTAAATAAATAAAAAAAAGAAAATTACCTACTCATTTTATTATTGATTCGGGTCGAGAATCATTAGCATAGTTACCTCCTAGAATTTGACGAGGTTGCAAAACAACACCTTGTATAACACAATCCACCTTTATATCTATAATAAACTGAATCTTATGTGTGAAATATATCCTATGCGCTATTAAGATTGTAAAATAACAATAGGTGATTGGTCAAGATCTCTAACATGTTGAATAATTATACATATACACACGCACGCACAACACACGCACACACGCACACAGACATACACACGCACGCACAAAACACACACCTATACACATACAAATAAGTGCGCTCCTCACACATTGAGAGCTGCTTAATTAACTATCATTTAATTTAATTTAATTTCTTTTTTCTCTTATTTTATTTCTATTCCGTTCTTTAACTTCAATTTCTTCATTGATAAGATACCATTTAAGGGAAGGGTGAGACAGCCCCAACACAAGTACTATTGTAACTTACTGAGGTTGCCTCAGTTTATGTAAAACAAAATAACGAAATTTTTTTTTTATATATTTTTTTTAAACTTGAAATCAAATACTTAATATTCATTTATCTATTGTAATATTTAATCGTTTAAAAGAGAATTTAATTAAGTATTCCTTTGTAAAATGTAGTTTAGATAGTTAAGCAGGTATTCTTCTGCATAGAATAATGAGCTTAAGAGACTACATGGGTAAGCAGGTGCTCTCATTATCTTTGCCCTTACCTGTATTTTGTTAGCGTTTTCAGTCATTGAGCGAAAAAAGGGGCCAAAATGTGATCTGGTATCTTCAAAAGAGCTACTATGCAGAATTATGGCTGTTTTGATGATTTATTTATTTATTATTTATTTATTTATGATACCATGAAGAAAAGCCATGACCTATTTCGAGCTCTCTTGATACTACCTCAACACGACTAACAGGTATCTATGCTTAGATATTTAAAACTACGCACTTTAAATATTTATTATATTCTGTTTTTAGTATTTGTTTTTATAGCGGCAACATAAATACATAATCGGTAGAAATTTCAACTGGCTAACTATCACGGTTCATGAGATACAGCCTGGTGACAGACGGACGGACGGACAGCGAAGTCTCAGTAATAGAACAAAACGGATCGGAACGGGAAACGAATCTCCTACTCACCGACTCCTATTCAACGCAAGTTGTTTACAGATGTACTACTCAGAGAAAGTTTTATTTCTATTCTTTCAGGTCTACGAGAATCCAGAAAAATCTAAGAGAACCAACGAGGCTGGTGCAGAGCGCGCACCGCCTGTCAGTATGGCCGTATCGGCGCAACTACAACAATTCGTCTAGAAAAACCTAGAATAACTAAGTTTAATCATTTAATTCTCCTAAAACTTAGTTCAAAAACCATAAGTTGATTACCTTGAATTTATTACGATGTAAAATTAATATCATCATTGTGATTTCAATACTTAACCTAAAATGAAACGTGCACTTTTTTTTTTTTGGGAATGGCATCTCGCAGTTCAACCTAGGAGGTTGTCGTCTGCTTAACTTAGCTCTGATCAGTCATGGTCCTGCGTTGATACTGAACTTTTACCGCCAGACTCGCATACCTTTACTAGCTCCGCCAACGGATCCCTACGCTGGCTAGACCACTGTGTTGTCACTGAAGCCGCTAGACATTTGGTTAATAATGCATCTATTTTGTACGGCGTTTACGTGTCGGACCATATTCTGCTGTTAATAGAGTGTAACATTAATCTAATTAAACCTAAAATTGTTAGTTCCTACATTTCTTGTAACAAAGTTGTATGGAGTGAGAGGAATTTAGAACAGATTAATGAGTATTTTGAATACTGTAATAGCATCTTAAAACAAATGGATTTTCCTCCAGAATTTTGTAAATGTGCTGATAGTATGTGTCACAAAACCGAGCATCGGTTGGTGATAGATAGGATGTATAATGACTTAATTTGTGTTTTGAAAAAAGGAGCCGAACTCATTCATGTAGGTTCTGTAAAAAAGCGTCATAAAGGAAATTATGTAGTAGGATGGAACAAGCACGTTCGCGAGGCTCACCGAGATGCCCGACTGTGTTATCAAATGTGGCTGTTATTCAAAAAACCTACTTCTGGATTTATTTATGAAAATATGTGTACATCACGAAATCTTTTTAAAACTAAATTAAAATATTGTCAAAATAATGCAGACCAAATTAAAATGGATATACTAGCATCAAGTCATAAAAGTAAGCAATTTAATAAGTTTTGGAAATTAACAAATAAGTTAAAACATAAGTCGCGGGTGCCAGTGAGCGTCGCGGGCGTGAGTGACCCAACGGAAATAGCGAATGCTTTTCAAAAACATTTTAATGTAAACTCGCGTTTGTGTGGCCATGGCGAACCGTCAAATAGCGGCGCGGGGGCGGCCGTGACCGGGGCTCCCCCTGTCAGGTTCTCCGCGAAGGAAGTCGCGAGTACTATACAGAACATGGTGAGGGGAAAGTCCCCCGGTCTCGACGGCCACAGCGTCGAACATCTTAAATTCGCTGGGGTACACTTACCGCGGGTGCTTGCTATGTTTTTTAACCTATGTATAAGTCATAGTTACTTACCTGTAGAACTGACTAATACAGTCGTTGTGCCTGTAATAAAGAATAAGACTGGTGACGCCTCCGATATCTCCAACTATAGGCCGATATCGCTTGCCACGATCGCTGCTAAGGTATTGGATAGTCTGCTTGATAAAATTCTAGCTAAACATATCGTTCTCGAAGATAGTCAGTTTGGTTTTAGACCTAACTTATCAACGGAGAGTGCAATTTTATGCCTAAAGCAGACTGTCCAATATTATACAGACAGAAAGACTCCTGTAATAGCAAGTTTTTTGGATTTATCGAGGGCTTTTGACCTGGTCAATTATGACCTGCTCTGGCATAAGCTCACTCACGACACTACTGTCCCAGCTGATGTGATATCACTGTTTAAATATTGGTACAGTAGTCAGAACAATAGAGTTAAGTGGGCAGGCTCCTATTCTGTTATGTATGGGCTGGATTGTGGGGTCAGGCAAGGGGGACTGAGCTCCCCCCGTCTGTTTAACCTATACATAAATAAGTTGATAGGTGAGCTCAGTAGTACCAAAGTCGGTTGTCACGTGGACGGTGTTAAAATAATAAAAAAAAAAACAATAAAAAAAAATAAAAAAAAAGCCTTTTAATGCCAGTAACTTAAGAGCTAATGATTACATTAAAAATACAATTGAAATGATTTCATGCAAGAAGTAAAATAAAATGAAAATTAAAATATTGAAAAAAATAAAATAAAATAAGTAAATTGAATTAGTGAAAGAATTGGTAATATATTATACATTCATTATAACGACGGACGGTGTTAGCGTGAACAATATTAGTTACGCTGATGACATGGTACTACTGAGCCCATCGATCGGTGCTATGAGAAGGCTCCTTAAAATTTGTGAAAGTTATGCGTTGGCTCACGGGCTCAAATACAATACCGAAAAGAGTGAATGGATGGTATTTAAATCGGGTACATTAACCTATAAACAGCTGCCTGAACTCTCACTCTCTGGGACTCCTTTGGTTCGGGTTCCGAGGTTTAAGTATTTGGGTCACTGGGTCACTGATGACCTAAAAGACAATGTGGACTTGGACAGGGAGCGCAGGTCGCTGGCTGTCCGTGGCAACATGCTGGCACGCAGGTTTGCACGCTGTACTGACTCTGTTAAAATAACGCTTTTTAAGGCCATCTGCCAGTCGTTTTACACGTGCAGCCTGTGGACTAAGTATACCCCGCGGGCATACAGCGACCTGCGCGTACAGTATAATAATGCATTCAGGGTGCTTCTGGGGCTGACGTGGCGGTTAGCGCGTCAGGGATGTTCGCGGAGGCGTGCGTAAACGGGTTCGCCGCGATCATGCGAAAGCGTTGCGCTTCCATGTTGGCGCGCTTGCGTTCCTCCTCTAATGGCATTCTGAAAGTGTTTTCAGACCGGTGGGACTCTCCCCTCTTACGAAGGTGGGTCAGTGTTCAGACCCACTTAGACAAATGAACTGATGAACCATTGAACGAACAGTTCATTGGTTCATTAGTTATTTATTATTCTATTATTTTCTAACTCAACACAATTGATACTAACATTAGGGTAAGTTTTATTGCTACTAACACTATATGGATTTGTTTATCTGAAATAAATATTTTGAATTTGAATTTGAATTTAACCTGACTATCCTGTGGGTGCCTTAAGAGTAAGGCCTCCAGCCAGGGCATAAAACTTACAAACTAAGCGACTACATGCTGTGGCACCTCCTGTGGGGTACGAGCCTCGGCTTAGGGCGTCGCTGGGGGAGGACTGCATGGGGACAGGCTGGATCTGAATGATATCATTATTTAGGGGCTGATTTAAAACTACTGGCACAGCATCGCGGGCTGGCTCGAGCGAGGGTCGGGGAGGGCATGGACCGGGACGTCGCGACGGACCTCGACGGCGAGGTCGGAAAGACGGCGGTTTGTGTCTAAACTTTTTAAGAGTGCTAGTCTCTTTGCTACTCTCCTGGAGGAGGGTGATAGCATCATCGGGAGTGACGAGGGTATGCCGAGGCCGGCGTACTGTACTAATGCGCGAGGGTTCGAAACGGGCGGCCGCTGCGATCAGGGGATTACGGTGTTTAATGGCGTTACCGAAGAAACGCTTCGAAAGACGTTTCATAAACTGAAGGACGGTGGGCATTCTGAGGTCTACGTGTAGACGGTCATTACGGACATAAAAAGGGGCTCCCGTGACTCTACGTAAGAACCGGTTCTGCAAGGTTTGCATCTTATGGATGTACTTAGGCCTGGTGTGAGCGTACACGACGCAAGCGTACGTCATAATGGGGCGGATCACCGCGGTGTAAAGGCGCAACTTGCACTTGAGTGACAACTTGCTTTTTGTCGAAATCATGAAATGAAGCCTACCCATAGCAAAGGCAGCTCGGTCGCGAGCTGCTTTGATGTGCGCCGCGAATGACAGGTGGTTGTCAAGTAAGACTCCTAAGTACTTGGCTTGCTTCTCCCAAGGGATAGGCTTACCGTACATAGTGATCGGGCTGAGCGCGGGTGGCTTATTCTTACGCGGTTTAGAGAAAAGAACTGCCTGGCTCTTGTCGGGGTTCACCTCGATTCTCCATTTCCGGAACCAAGCGCCTAAGACGTTGGCTGAGGTTTGGAGGGTGCTGTAAATAGCGTCGTGACTACGGCCAGTGTAATAGATGGCCGTGTCGTCCGCGAACAGGGCTAACTGTGCCTTCTTGCTCTTGGGGATGTCACTGGTGAACAGAGTAAAGATAAGGGGAGAGAGCGGGGAGCCCTGAGGGACTCCGGCTCTAATGGGGTGGGGGGAAGACAGTGCCTTCCCGATGCGATAGCGGAAGGTGCGATCCGACAAAAAGTCTCGTAAGATGAGCACGAGACGGTCTGGCAGTCCCAGTTTGTACAGCTTATATAATAAGCCGTTGTGCCAGACTTTGTCGAATGCCTTTGCTATGTCGAAAAACAACACACCCGTCATTGCTCCACGCTGGAAGCCAGCGCTCAAGTGTTCTACGATGCGGTGGGCCTGTTGAATGCAAGAGTGTCCGGTCCTGAAGCCGAACTGTTCGTTGGGGATGAGACTCTTAGCCTCGGCGAAGTCTCTGAGTCGCTTATACATAAGTCTCTCGTAGAATTTTCCGAGTGCATTCAGGAGACTGATAGGTCTGTAGCTCGAAGGCTCAGACTTGGGTTTGCCTGTCTTTGCGAAACCGATGACCGTGGCCTCTTTCCATATTTGGGGAAACGCGTTGTTGCTCAGGGCCATTGAAGATGGTCGCCATTAACACGACGAGCTGAGCGTTACATTTTTGGATGCATATTAATCTCTGCTTTTAGTTACCTACCTATGGTTATAATTAAGATAAATGTGTTGTTTTTTGTATGGCTTCATTAGTAAAGTAAAAACGTGGTTAGAAATTTCATTTACAGGGTTTATCGTAATGGATCTAGGGAGGGTGTTATAGATTATGACTTATATTTTAATCGGTATTCATAAAATGGTCTTTTATGGATTGGTAATTACAGCATTTTGTCTTTGATGACTAATTGTATATACAAATATAAATGAACGCCTGTCTTAGTATGGACATGAGATGAGGAGGAATGGAACACATGTGATGAATATAAATGTTGATGTTGTTGCATGTGTGGTGAGGAACACCTAGGAAACGATGTATGGATTGTGTTAGGAATAATATTATGTAGGAAAAAGGAGTAAATGATAGCGTGAGGAATGATAGGGGAGAATAGAAGAAAAAAACGTGTTGCACCGAACCCAAATAACATGGGACAAGTGCAGAAAGATGATGATAAATAAACGCATTGTGAGTGAAGGACTGCATGACACATTTCGAGCATTACGATATAAGGACTACTATTGGACGGCACGGTTGTGGCAGTGTTTGAGTGATCGACTAGTGCGCTGCGTGTCATGGGTTCGATCCCCGCACAGAACAAATATTTGTATAGCCTACAGATAGTTGTTTCGGGTCTGGCTGTTTGTGTATGTGAGTTTAAACGCACCCACGATACAGTAGAAATTCATAATGTGGGCCAAAGTTATTTTAAAAAAAGAAAAAAGCGATTTGAAATCGAAGATGTTGGCTAGTCTTTCTTTGTTGCTGTTTTCATTTCAAGGAAATAGTTGCGATTCGGTTTTTGTTTTACTTCATCGATTGCTTTTGAAAGCACATCGCATATTTTACACTCATTACAACCCCGAGTTAAGATTTATTTGTACATCAAGCTACAACAATCTGTCAAATTTCTTAAGTTGACTTTCAACCTAATCGTTAAAGAATATGGTTCAATGTTGATTGGGAAAATCTGACAGTTTCGGGTGGCTTTACCTGCTGGCATTTGTACAAAAATAATTTAATTTATATAGTGTCTTGGATTTACAAGTGAATCTCGAATCATCATATTAGTGTCCTCGAAAAGTATGAAAGCTACACTTATCATTATTTTCCTGCCGTTACCCCAATCTATTTGAGGTCGGCGCATCATGTCATCTTCTTCTATATACCATTCTATAGTAATTGTCATTTCATCAGACACCTTTCTTGCCATTTCATCCGTCTTTAAGCCTCAGACTCAGCAGTAATGACTTCGAAAACCAAAAAAGACAGTGTTTTTGAACATCAAATTGTCAGTCAATGATGTGTCATCTGATAATAACACTATCTTCGGCTGATTTAGAAGTAATTTGGGCAAATAATTGATCATCATCATCTGCCTAATCTTTTCCCAGCTTTGTTAGGGGGAAATCATCAATGTAGGCTACAAAAAAGAATGGATCCAATGTTGAACCTTGAGCAACGCCCATTGTTATTTGAAACCTCTAGTTATCCTACCAACCTACATATATATATATATGTATCTAGTTTACGCAATTAACCTAAACTTTTACCTGTCTATCTTTTAGCGATGATCTTAGCAAATCCAGATCCGTATTCTTAATCCCATAGTGCTCCTGTTTCAGCAGAACTGTCTCATGGTTTACGCAATCGAATGCTTTAGAGAGGCCGCAAAAGATTCCAATAGCATCTTGTGTTTCTGTGGGTTCGTGGGCCAAGGCAAAAAAAAGTTGTTTATTAGGGTAACAACGGCGACAGTTGTACTGCGCCTTATAATGAACACATACTGATGCTCATGAAAGGGTAACGACTCGACTGCCAGAAAGAAGCTCGCGTGAAATCACTTGCACGATTGAACACTGGCGTTATTTCTTACAGATAAAACATAACATCGTAATACAAGATGGTGAAAACAATCATAACTTATGAGTCTCCATTGAAGCAAAAATTGTGTAGCTGTCATTTTGAATTCTAACATTGACTGCAACATCAGCATTAGTGTCCACGAAAAATTACTTTTCCGAAAAGTGGGAATGTTACGTGTTGAAAATACCAGACCGCGTTTTAGTAATTTTCTTTGAGCCTGAAAATTACAGTGGTAGTTGAAAAATTTGCTCAGCATTGGGACACACAATAGGCTGGCACTTAAAAATCTACCTTACAAGGGACACAATGTTGACGAGTAATTTATTAATAAAACGTTAGGTATCAGGTACATCAAACATTTAATTTAGATAGCTAGATAACGGACTTTTAACACATTATTTATTAGTATGTAGGCATATTCATCATTCGTTATAAACACGTGAATAAAAACTATTCGCGAATAACTACCACACACTCGCTTTTAAAACTAAAACGTGTAAACAGTAGTTCAAAAATAAAAACTATAATAGCCGAGCAGCATCCAGCTACATACAAGAACCATGGCATTACAAATCTAGATTCAAACTGCTTTTGATGAAAATGCAATTTAATCTGCTTAGCATAGTAATGATCTTTGAATTTCTTATAAACCAAACCATTTTCCCTTAAACGAAGTGCATTTTGTCTCATTTTATCTGAAAGTGGGAACCCTTTGTAGAAATATGTAGCGAAAATAAACTTGACATACGGTTTTTTGAAGTAATAGAAAGGCGACTGACCAAATTCATCACAATACATTTTTTTATTATATGTAAATGCAGATCGCTGTATAACCGTAAATAAATCTTCTGATTGGCCGACTTTCTTTAAACTTAGCAAAGGATCTAAGCAGTCATGATTTATTTCAGAAGGTATATTCGTTTCAGATTGTATAAATTTAAGGATTGCAGGTATAATACAGGGCTTGAGGTTGTGTTTAACTAAATCTGCTTCATTAGAAACTTGGTATTCTTTTATTGGATTCGCAGTCAAACTAACCAAGCTAGACTGGTAATAACTGCTCATTAGAGATGCGAACCACACCCAAATTATAAAGATGCACCTTACTTTACTAGTCATTTGATGAGGCATTCTACAGCCAGTGGAAAGCAAAAGTTTTAACAATTTAAGCATTATATTAGTTTTATCTGCAGCACGAAGGAGTATGATAATTATTATTGAGTATATAAGATAAACTAACAACAACAGGCACCACACTAATAGATGGAATTCCAAATAAGCATTTTTCCAACAAGCTACCGCTGACGCTTTCTTCACGAAAAAATACATCTCATCATCATAGTCTAGGTACCCGTGCAGATATGTAAATGCATCTCCCCGACTTGATTCTAGCCAAATATCACCAAACACTGCATCTGTTTCATTAGTTTGCAATTTTGCCATTGGTCCCTCAATTATAATTTTGGGGGTAATTGCACTTTGTTTTTAACCCCCGACCAAAAAAGAGGGGTGTTATAAGTTTGACGTGTGTATCTGTGTATCTGTGTATCTGTGTATCTGTGTGTCTGTCTGTGGCATCGTAGCTCCTAAACGGATGAACCGATTTGGATAAAAGTGGTGTCGTTTGAAAGGTATTTTAATCGAGAGTGTTCTTAGCTATGTTTCATGAAAATCTGCTCAGCCGTTTGAAGATCATCACGTCTTTTCTAGTTGATGTAGGGATTTAAAAACTTTCACAGGTAGTCTATTTGAAATGTTGTCGTTTGTCACCATGGGCATTGCTGAAGGGGGGGGGGGGGGCTCCCCCCCCCAATTTATATTTTGTTTAATTTATATCTTTCCTCGGTTTCGTTAACCAGGAGTAGGAAAGTCAAGGCTAGGCAAAAATAAAATAAGTTTAAAAAGCATGAAAAAAAATTAAATTAAAAATTTAAAAAACCCCCGACTCAAAAAACCTCTAAAAAGCCAAAAAATAAATTAATCCAAGCGTCGTAGCGTCGGGGGACCGCTAAGAAGGCCGTTTAGTACAAGCACAGAACAAAGCGGACCCCCGACGCTACGACGCTTGGATTAATTTATTTTTTGGCTTTTTAGAGGTTTTTTGAGTCGGGGGTTTTTTAAATTTTTAATTTAATTTTTTTCATAATCATAATCGAAGCTAAAATTTACGTTGAAATGTTCCAGTTCTCCGAGCACTTTAAATACATATTGTTCAGCTCCTAATGCGATTCGTCCATCTTTAGCAAGTTCAGGATGTATGGAGAAAGGTGGTCGGTGAGGAACGGTAGCAAGCAAGGTGCAGTTCCGAAGACCAGTCACGAGTTTGTTTGGGAACAGATTATTTGTCGTGTTCAAGCACAAACCGTAATTTATGACGTCGTTGTAATATTTCCCGCAGGCATAGTTGTCGAAGGGATTGTAGGTGTAAAGGTGAGCATCGTTAGTGCCGTTTACCAGCAGCACGTTGATCACATGTCGCTGCAGTAGCTCGTCGAAAATCTTCTTCAGTTCGTCTTCTTCCAGCGATCTGATCACAATTACGAACCGCGAGGACGGGTTCCATGTTGGATCTTCGAGAAGATATTTAAAACATTCTGTGAATTGTGTTGCGTTCTTTGCTATTATGAGATATCCTTGGTGGCTGAAATATGACTGTGTCATCGTCAGTCGGAACACCATCGTTGTGGTGGTTGACAAGTGAATCGCTTTCAAAATTTCGTAGTCGTCAGAGTTCATATCGACGTATGTTAGCGTCTTTTCATCAGAAAAATACGTTTCTACCACATCTGTTACACACACCACCAAATTTTGATTTTGTAGTTTTTTAAAAGATAAGGCATATTCACTTTTACTCTTGAAATATAACGAAGAGAGCAACAAGTAAACAACCAACATTTTTGGATGCATATTAATCTCTGCTTTTAGTTACCTACCTATGGTTATAATTAAGATAAATGTGTTGTTTTTTATATGGCTTCATAAGTAAAGTAAAAACGTGGTTAGAAATTTCGTTTACATGGTTTATCGTAATGGATCTAGGGAGGGTGTTATAGATTATGACTTATATTTTAATCGGTATTCATAAAATGGTCTTTTATGGATTGGTAATTACAGCGTTTTGTCTTTGATGACTAATTGTATATACAAATATAAATGAACGCCTGTCTTAGTATGGACATGAGATGAGGAGGAATGGAACACATGTGATGAATATAAATGTTGATGTTGTTGCATGTGTGGTGAGGAACACCTAGGAAACGATGTATGGATTGTGTTAGGAATAATATTATGTAGGAAAAAGGAGTAAATGATAGCGTGAGGAATGATAGGGGAGAATAGAAGAAAAAAACGTGTTGCACCGAACCCAAATAACATGGGACAAGTGCAGAAAGATGATGATAAATAAACGCATTGTGAGTGAAGGACTGCATGACACATTTCGAGCATTACGATATAAGGACTACTATTGGACGGCACGGTTGTGGCAGTGTTTGAGTGATCGACTAGTGCGCTGCGTGTCATGGGTTCGATACCCGCACAGAACAAATATTTGTATAGCCTACAGATAGTTGTTTCGGGTCTGGCTGTTTGTGTATGTGAGTTTAAACGCACCCAAGATACAGTAGAAATTCCTAGTGTGGGCCAAAACTATTTAAAAAAAAAAGAAAAAAGTGATTTGAAATCAGAGATGTTGGCTAGTCTTTCTTTGTTGCTGTTTTCATTTCAAGGAAATAGTTGCGATTCGGTTTTTGTTTTACTTCATCGATTGCTTTTGAAGCCACATCGGATATTTTACACTCATTACAACCCAGAGTTTAGATTTATTTGTACATCAAGCTACAATAATCTGTCAAATTTCTTTAGTTGACTTTCAACCTAATCGTTAAAGAATATGGTTCAAGGTTGATTGGGAAAATCTGACAGTTTCGGGTGGCTTTACCTGCTGGCATCTGTTCAAAAATAATTTAATTTATATGGTGTCTTCGATTTACAGGTGAACCTCGAATCATCATATTAGTGTCCTCGAAAAGTATGAAAGCTACACCTATCATTATTTTCCTGCCGTTACCCCAATCTATTTGAGGTCGGCGCATCATGTTCTATAGTAATTCTGTAGTAATTGTCATCTCATCAGACACCTTTCTTGCCATTTCATCCGTCTTTAAGCCTCAGACTCAACAGTACAGCAGTAATGACTTCGAAAACCAAAAAGGACAGTGTTTTTGAACATCAAATTGTCAGTCAATTATGTGTCATCTGATAAAAACACTATCTTCGGCTGATTTAGAAGTAATTGGGGCAAATAATTGATCATCATCATCTGCCTAATCTTTTCCCAGCTTTGTCAGGGGGAAATCATCAATGTAGGCTACAAAAAAGAATGGATCCAATGTTGAACCTTGAGCAACGCCCATTGATATTTGAAACCTCTAGTTATCCTACCAACCTACATATATATATGTATCTAGTTTACGCAATTAACCTAAACTTTTACCTGTCTATCTTTTAGCGATGATCTTAGCAAATCCAGATCCGTATTCTTAATCCCATAGTGCTCCTGTTTCAGCAGAACTGTCTCATGGTTTACGCAATCGAATGCTTTAGAGAGGCCGCAAAAGATTCCAATAGCATCTTGTGTTTCTGTGGGTTCGTGTGCCCAGGCAAAAAAAAGTTGTTTATTAGGGTAACAACGGCGACAGTTGTCCTGCACCTTTTAGTGAACACATACTGATGCTCATGAAAGGGCAACGACTCGACTGCGAGAAAGAAGCTTGCGTGAAATCACTTGCCCGATTGAACACTGGCGTTATTTTTTACAGATAAAACATAACATCACGACTGATATTAATGGCCGGTTCTAACGTCAGAATCACGGAATGGTAATTCAAGATGGAGAAAACAATCATAACTTATAAGTCTCCATTGAAGAAAAAATTGTGTAGCTGTCATTTTGAATTCTAACATTGACTGCAACATCAGCATTAGTGTCCACGAAAAATTACTTTTCCGAAAAGTGGGAATGTTACGTCTTGGCTGTTTTGAAAATACCAGACCGCATTGTAGTAATTTTCTTTGAGACTGAAAATTACAGTGGTAGTTGAAAAATTTGCTCAGCAATGGGACAAAATAGGCTGGCACTTAATAATCTACCTTACAAGGGACACAATGTTGACGAGTAATTCATTAATAAAACGTTAGGTATCAGGTACATCAAACATTTAATTTTAACACATTATTTATTAGTATGTAGACATATTCATCATTCGTTATAAACACGTGAATAAAAACTATTCGCGAATAACTACCACACACTTGCTTTTAAAACTAAATCGTGTAAACAGTAGTTCAAAAATAAAAACTATAATTGCCGAGCAGCATCCAGCTACATACAAGAACCATGGCATTACAAATCTAGATTCAAACTCCTTATGATGAAAATGAAATTTAATCTGCTTAGCATAGTAATGTTCACTGAACTTCTTATAAAGCAATCCATTTTCTCTTAAACGAAGTGCATTTTGTCGCATTTTATCTGAAAGTGGGAACCCTTTGTAGAAAAATGTAGCAAAAATAAACTTGACATAAGGTTTCTTGAAGTAATAGAGACGAGACTGACCAAATTCATCGCATAAGATTTTTTTGTTGTATTTATAAACGGATTGCTGTATAACCGAAAATAAATCTTCTGATTGGCCGACTTTCTGTAAACTGACCAAAGCATCTACGCAATCATGATTTATTTCTGAAGGTATATTCGTTTCAGATCGTATAAAATTAACCATTGAGGGTACAGTACAAGACTTGAGGTTGTGTTTAATTAAATCTACTTCATTAGAAACTTGGTGTTCTTTTATTGGATTCCCGGTCAAACTAACCAAGCTGGACTGGTAACAACTGCTCATTAGAGATGCGAACCACACCCAAATTATGAAGACGCACTTTACTTTACTAGTCATTTGATGAGGCATTCGACAGCCACTGGAAAGCAAAAATTTTAACAATTTAAGCATTATATTAGTTTTATCTGCAGCACGAAGAAGTGTGATCATTATTATTGAGTATATCAGATAAACTAACAGCAACAGGCACCATACTAAAGAATTGAATTCCAAATAAACATTTTTCCAATTAGCCACAGCTGACGCTTTCTTCACGAAGAAACGTAACTCATCATGATAATCCAGGTATCCATACAGATATGTGAATGCATCTGCCCGACTTGATACTAGCATAGAATCACCTAACACTGCATCGGTTTCATTATTTTGCAATTTTGCCATTGGTCCCAAAACTTTCATGTTAGGGCTTATTGTACTATATATTCCACTTTCAAAATCGTAGCTAAAATTCACTTTGAAATGTTCCAGTTCTCCAAGTACTTTAAATAAATATTGTTCAGCTCCTAATGTAAATCGTTTATCTTCAGCAAGTTCAGGATGTATGGAGTAAGGTGGTCGATGAGGAACGGTAGCAAGCAAGGTGCAGTTTCGTAGACCAGTCACGAGTTTGTTTGGGAATAGATTATTTGACGTGTTCAAGCACAAACCGTAACTTATGACGTCGTTGTAATATTTCCCGCAGGCATAGTTGTCGAAGGGATTGTAGGTGTAGAGGTGAGCGTCGTTAGTGCCGTTTACCAGCAGCACGTTGATCACATGTCGCTCCAATAGCTCGTCGAAAATCTTCTTCAGGTCGTGCTTTTCCAGCGATCTGATCACAATTACGAACCGCGAGGACGGGTTCCATGTTGGATCCTCGAGAAGAAATTTAAAAAAATATGTGAATTGTGTTGCGTTCTTTGCTATTATGAGATACCCTCGGTGGCAAAAATAAGACTGTGTCGTCGCCTGTCTGAGCACCATCGTTGTGACGTTTGATAAGTGAATCGCTTTCAGAATCTCGTAGTCGTCAGAGTTCATATCGACGAATGTTAGCGCCTTTTCATCAGTAAAGTACATTTCTACTACATCAGTTATACACACCATCAAATTTTGATTTTGCTGTTCTTGAAAAGACAAGGCGTTTTCACTTTTGCACTTGAAATATAGCAAGGAAAGCAAAAAGTAAGCAACCAACATTTTTGGAGTTTCATTTCCTTATGTTCTATATTTCTAAGTACGTTACCAAAAATGCTTTGAATTGAAGCTATTAAATAGTTTATCTTAATGGATCTATAAAACAAAACATCATCATTTCTCAGACTTAAATCTATGTTAAACTCATAGACAGACGTTTAGATTGATTTGAATAATAGTGATGGCTTCTCCTCGGGGTTTTTACTTCATTAATCATATTTACAGCAACTGCTTCTCTGCTCTCCTTGCCAACTCATTAAAAAGAGGGCTATTTACTTTTTTTTTGGAAAATTATAGCAACTAAAAGATTCGGCTTCCGCAAAAAAAAGTCAACAGCACAACACCTGTTGACCACATTAATAGAAAGCTTCATAAAAAAACCGAAAATGTCTTATTTTTGCAAGATGCATTCGACACTGTTTCGATACCAAATCTATATTATAAAAATCAATTGTGGTTCGTGGGTCTCGCTAAAACTCGAGAACGCCTGGGCCGATTTGGCTGATTTTGGTTTTGAAATGTTTGTCGTAGTCCCGGGAAGGTTTAAAAGGTGAGAAAGGTTGGTAGGGTAGGTAGGGTAGGTAGGGTAGGTAGGGTAGGTAGGGTAGGTAGGGTAGGTAGGGTAGGTAGGGTAGGTAGGGTAGGTAGGGTAGGTAGGGTAGGTAGGGTAGGTAGGGTAGGTAGGGTAGGTAGGGTAGGTAGGGTAGGTAGGGTAGGTAGGGTAGGTAGGGTAGGTAGGGTAGGTAGGGTAGGTAGGGTAGGTAGGGTAGGTAGGGTAGGTAGGGTAGGTAGGGTAGGTAGGGTAGGTAGGGTAGGTAGGGTAGGTAGGGTAGGTAGGGTAGGTAGGGTAGGTAGGGTAGGTAGGGTAGGTAGGGTAGGTAGGGTAGGTAGGGTAGGTAGGGTAGGTAGGGTAGGTAGGGTAGGTAGGGAAGGTAGGGTAGGTAGGGTAGGTAGGGTAGGTAGGGTTGGGTTGTAAAAAGTGCAATGCAACGCATGCCGGGTACAGCTAGTCTGATATAAAAGTTGGAGAATTTGGGAATAAGAGGCAATGAGTTGTCCCTAATCTTTAGCTACCTTAGCAATAGTATTTAATGGGAAAGTAGAGTCGCACGTTACTTCTGAGATGCCAACTGTTTTTGGGATGCCCCAGGGCAGCATCTTTGAACCGAGCCTTTTCTTTTGAATTTGAATTTTCTTTTAAAATATACTTTATTATTCAATCTGAAGTACAGATGAATTCAACAAAGCAAAACAACTTATCAATAACGCCGTAACTCGGTTATAGCTATCAAGAGGAATTATCCAATAGCTAATATATCTTCTGCTGCGGTAATGGTCCAGTGTGCAGGTCGCTACCAGGAAATGAACTCCAAATGAAGAATTTCTCAAGTGCGTCCTTTGCAGTCCTTACTAAACATGCGCGAATATTCCAGAAATTCACTTTTATACTACTGTGACAACTTATCACAAATCAAATTGGAAATTTCAGGCCTGCGTGAGCAACATGCCTAAAGAAATAATATAAATACCAGTCAAAGTAGCACTCAAATTGAGAAAATTGATGTAAACCAAAACACCACTGCACCATAAACCAACTGTAAGTCTGAGTTTTATAGAATATGACAAACATAGTCCCGAGGATGATATCTCTGTGGATGAAATTATTAATAACACTATAAATGATAATATTAAGTCTGGAAACGGCTGTACAAAGTGAAGTGTGTGTATAAAGGAGAATATTAAGGAAAATGAGCACTTAACATTGCATAACATCAGCTTGCTACTAGATGCTAAACTCATCATCAGCCTGTACTCGTCCACTGATGGACATAGGCCTCACCCATGACATGCCACGAGCATGATCCTCGGCCACTCTCGTCCAGCTCTTGCCAGCCGCCTTGCGAGGATCATCGCTCCACCGAGTCTGAGGACGTCCTACGCTACGTTTACCGATCCGTGGTCTCCACTCAAGAACTCGTCTACCCTAACGGTTGTCGGTTCTTCGGGTTATATGGCCGGCCCATTGCCACTTCATCGTGCTAATGTGGTGGGCTATGTCGATAACCTTGGTTGTCTGTCGGATCACCTCGTTACGAACTCAATCTTTCAGAGAAACCCCGAGCATAACCCTTTCCATAGCACGTTGAGCGACTTTAAATTTGTGGACCAACCCAACCGTGAGTGTCCACGTTTCGGCACCGCACGACATGACGGGTAGGACGCACTGATAATAGACTTTCGTCTTTAGACTCTGTGGAATTGGCGATGTGAAGACTCGATGCAGTTTCCCATATGCTGCCCAACCAGCTGTAATCTTCTGTTGGCCTCTTTTTCGGAGTTGTTTTTACCTAACTGCATAGTTTGCCCGAGGTAAACATACTCCTTTACAACCTCGAGAATACTGCCTTGAATTGCAATTGGTTCCAGACTTACATGTTCATTGAACATAACCTTGGTTTTATCCAGGTTCATCCGGAGACCAATGCATTGAGAATAACCAGCTAGGTCATTCAGCATATGTTGCAAATCTTGCAGCATTTGCGCCACGATGACAATATCATTTGCAAATGTGTGAGAGGTACTCGCCGTTTACATTAATGCGGCGCCCCTTCCAGTCCAGCGTCTTGAATATTTCCTCCAATGCATTTGAGAACAATTTGGGGGATATAACGTCCCCTTGTCTCACACCACGATACAAGGGAATAGGTTTAGACTGCCGGTTCTGGACTTGGACGGCCATAGTAGCGGCGTTGTAAAGACCTCTCAACACTTTGATGTATCGCCAATCGATTTGGCATCGCTGAAAAGATTCGAGCACAGACCAGGTTTCGATTGAGTCAAAGGCCTTTTCATAGTCCACAAACGCTAAGCACAGGGGCCGATTATACTCTTCTGTTTTCTGTTCGATCTACGGCACTGTATGGATGTGGTCTATGGTGCCGTATCCCGATCGAAAACCGGCCTGTTCGGGAGGCTGGAACTCGTCGAGTCTTCGCGCAAGACGGTTTGTGATTCCTCTCGAAAACAGCTTATAGACGTGGCTCAAGAGTGAAATGGGTCGGTAGTTTTTCAAAAGAGTTTTATCACCCTTTTTGAAAAACAACACGACAACACTCTTACTCCACGCCTCTGGAGTTCTCCCATCAAAAAGTACAGTACCTAATGAAAATGCTCTGGAGCTCCTTCATTACAGGTTTACCACCAGATTTTAGGAGCTCAGTCGTAATACCGTCTTCTCCAGGGGCTTTCCCGTTTTTAAGCTGTTTGAGAGCCATCGCCATTTCGTCCAGGCTGACTCAAACTCAACTCAAACTCAAAGCATTTATTTCAATTAGACCATTACAGGCACTTTTAAAAGTCAAAGAACAAAAACAAGAACGCGAAGCTACAGTCCCAGTCACAAGACATAATAACTTGTGAAAGTACTGTAGTTGCCCATTCCAAAGCGTAGATCTCTATGGAGAAGAGTGGGCAAGAAACTCCATGGACACTCTTTTAAATCAAAATATGTTACAAAATCTTGGTTACATCAATCGTGTTGAGAATTACTAGTATGTGAGAACGATGTAGAAATACGGGCAAGTTAAGAGCGTCCAGAGTAAAAGACGAAATCAATAATTCGAAAATAAAGTTAAAAATAAAATAATTAAAATAAACCGTGGCAGCTAAGAGATGACCAGGCACAACTAACAGCGCCCGTTCACGAACATGACGCATGTATCAGCCATCATTCAACTCAACCATATTGAAGGGAACTAAATGACTCGACAAATCCGCCGCCATCAGCGTGACATTTAAGTGAGCATGACATTTACTCAACCGCCAGGGTACTCAGTAAATGGTGGCTTTACAGTACATAGTTTTCACACATGTGCTATGCAATTATATAATACTAAGAGATTGAATCTATACAAAGCAAAGATATTTATACAATCTTTTGCAGCTTCCACAGTAACTTCACATGGTAATTTGATAGCCCCTATGGTTGTGGAGCAGGACCAGCATTGAGCCAAGCATTTTTATCATCAATTTAATCCCCCAACTTATAATATGCTTGCCTACATAGTGTGCGCTTTATGCAAGATTTAAATTTCGTTTCATTCAGTTGTAGAATGGGGGGAGGTATTTTATTGTAACATTTTAAACAGTACCCCATGAAAGATGAGTCTACTTTAGCTAGCCTAAAACCTGGCTGAACCAGTTGGTCCCTGTTCTAGTATTATAGTGGCGCCGGTCACTTCTTTTACTAAATAAATGCAGATTTTTCCTAACGTACATGATATTTTCATAGATGTATTGACAAGGTACCGTCATGATGTTAATTTCCTTAAACAGTTCTCTTAGATAATCGCGCCTACGTAGATTATATATGGCTCTGATAGCTCTTTTCTGCAGAATAAATATAGACTCGATGTCTGCAGCCCGTCCCCATAGTAAAATACCGTATGACATAATGCTATGAAAATAACTAAAATACACTAGCCTCGCGGTATCTACATCAGTAAATTGACGGATTTTTCTGACAGCATATGCTGCTGAATTCAGCCGTCCTGCAAGATATGTTAAATGAGAACCCCATTGTAGCCTTGAGTCGAGCGTGATCCCAAGAAAATAGTTTCATCGACAAATTCAAGTTTCTCTTGATTTAATACTATGTCACAATCACTACATTTGACATTTGGTAGAGTAAATCTTATGCACTTAGTTTTTTCCCCATTTAATACTAAATTATTAGCGGTAAACCAGTTATGGACCAGCATTAGAACGTTATTTACGTCGTTGAGGTTTGTGGCACGTCTGTTTATTCTAAATATTAAAGAAGTGTCGTCAGCAAACAACACCATTTGTGGTTGGTTTTTAAACAAATGGGGTAGGTCATTAATATATACTAAAAAGAGGAAAGGACCCAATATTGAACCTTGTGGTACACCCATTTTTAATTTTAAACCCATTGAATTTACACCATTTACTTGTACTTGCTGCTGTCTATCATTCAACTACGATTTTACTAAACTGAGCGCAAGTTTACCTAAACCGTAATGCTCAAGTTTCAAGAGTAGAGTTTCGTGATTTACGCAATCAAATGCCTTCGAGAGGTCACAGAAGATTCCTATGGCATCATGTGCCTATTCCCACGCAGTATATATATGTTTTAATAAAGTGACACCGGCGTCAGTCGTACAACGTCCTTGAAACCATACTGTTTGTCATTTAAGATTTTATTGGTGTTAACCATAAAAACCATTTTATTGGTGTGTAGTTGTTGACTTCTGGCAAGTCTTCCGTAAAGTGGTGTGTTGATGTAGCTTTGAACTGCTCATTTTCGGGATCAGGTTGAGATGCATGCGTAACGTACAGCTGACTATAGAAGCTTTCAATTTCCGAAAGAACCCCGGGCCCGAAAGAAACGACTACTCCACTTGTAGTGGTCAGCTTCATCAGATAACTTCTCCTAAGAGGTTGGACAAACACTTTGGAACCCCGATTTTGCTCGATCGCTCGTTCTATTGAGCGAGTGTTGGAGCATCGGAGAACGTGTCGTACAAGTTTGCCAATTCTGCTGTTTAGAGCATGCCACTCTGACGAAGTGGCTGGTGGGTGTTTACGTTGTTTCTGCATGAGCTTGAACGTTTCTTCCGAAAACTTCGACTTCCTGTCCCAACGCTGCAATTCGCAAAATCTCACACTTTCCTCCCTAAGGATTCCGACCACATTCTCGAGGACCTGGTCAATGTCAACGCTATTTGTGGTTTCCACGGCAGCGAATCGGTTCTCCAAATCAGATTGGAACTTTTCAGATCCTACTATAGTTTGGAGCAGGGTTGGTCGAAGCCTGGATTTCATCAAACGGACGCATTCAAGCTTGAAATTGATATTCAGAGACCCTCGCACGAAACTATGATCACTTCCAGTATTAAACCTATTGATCACTGAGACGTCTCTGAATATACGCTTCTTGTCCGTTACGATGAAATTGATCTCGTTTTTAGTCATTGTGTCGGGGCTCCGCCATGTCCACTTCCTTTGGGGCTGTTTCTTGAAAAATGAATTCATCAAGAATAGCCCCTCCCTTTCGAGGAAGTTGACAAGCATTTGCCCTTATGATTCCTGCTACCACAACCATGGGATCCTACTACCGATTCGTTGTAATTCTGTACTCCCACTTTGGCGTTGAAGTCTCCCATGACAACGTTGTAGTGGGCCTTGGTGGTGAAGTGTAAGGCCTTAAAAATATCACCAAACACATCTTCTATCTCATCATCCGAGTGCGTCGAGGTCGGTGCGTAAACCTGCACAACCTTGAGGCTATACCTCTCGGTTAGTTTAATTACGAGGCACGCGACCCTGTTTGACACACTCGACACATCTACAACGTTGTCACAGAGAGCTTTATTCACCAGGCAACCAATGCCACCCTGGGACAGCTGGTCTCCCTCTCGAAAGTATAGAAGGTGGCCTGATTCAAGAGTTACCGTGTGCTCCCCCTCTCTTCGGATTTCGCTTAACCCAAGAACGTGCCACCTTATTTTCTCGAGTTCGACTTCGAGTTGTGCCAGGTGCTCGTCGAGCCGTAACGTGCGTCCGTTGTAAGTCGCCAAGGTCAGTTGTTTCTGGCGGCCTTCCGCAACCCGGGCATTCTTCGCACCACCTGCCCGGCCGTTACCGTGACAGCCGCCTTGATCAGGAATAGCAGGGTGGCCGGGAACTGGGGGCCGTGGTCCATGTTGACTTGCCATTGGTAGGATTCGCTCTAATTGCCACGTTGAGCAGGCGAGTTGGCAATCGCAGTAGATTCACACCGGTATTGCTGCTGCCCGAAACCGGTGGGACCGATATGTGATAGGTCCCAGAAGTCTCTTTGTCGCCTTTTGCTGAAAAACTTCAGAACCTAGAAAACAACAAAAAAATAATTTACGTATTAACAGAAGAACATCGTGAGACTTTGTACTGTTTTACGAAGTTAGGGGTATAGATATACATCCTTATATAGAAGACATTTAACGTATAGGGAATAGAAAGTCCCTCGCTATTGAATTGATAAGCAAGAGAATGAACTACATACTGGCGGATGCAAGTTCCTTTATGAATACTGAAATAACTATCGAAAAATGTATGGACAGCAAAATACTCGAGGAAAGGAATGAACTAAGACAAAACCTAATGAAGGCACGAAAAAATGAAGATTATGTTATTATCAGAAACATACATTTTTAATTTATGATTATGTGTTAAAGAATTTATCAGTCCTAATGAAGCTACAACGGAAGTTTTGCAAAACGAAAACCAAGGAAAATAAAATCATAGAAGATATACCACTCGTCATAAAGAGAGAAAATAGACCGACTCCACATTCGTACAGACAGCGTCAGTACGTGCTAACCCAAGTTTTAAAATGTTACCTTGCTACAACATTGGTTTCGTTTCGAATAATCTGAAGAATGAATTTCAAAAAGAACTCAATGTTTCGACCCGGATTCGAATCTTGCATCGCTTCACCGAGATGCCTCTTACGAATCTTAAATTAAATTAGCCAGCGAGCCCTTGACAATTGCGATGAAATTGGTATCTACTATCGTCCGAGTCACTTTATCTTTAGGTCTCTGTTTAATTGATAGATGTTAAAATTTGGGATTATCAATTAATTTTACTTACTTACGGTTTCTTTAGATTCAGATATAATAAACATCGCAGTCTCTGTATGGTGTCAGACGTTGAGAATAGCACCATCCCATATCTTCCCGTGGGTGTAGTAAGAGGCGACTAAGAGACTTGCCAGAGAATGGGCAGCAGCGTTCTCTGTGCATTTTGCAACCACCGTACTGCGATCGCCAACCCGCCTGCCAAGCGTGGCGATTATGGTAAAACCCCCCCCCCTCTGGGTGAGGCCTATGTCCAGCAGTGGACGTCTTCCAGCGGAAATGATGAAACATCGCAACAATTTTTTACAACAAAACTTTATAGTATGACAGATCTAGCCAGAAACACTAACCATACTGGATATGAATACACACCGAACTTGAGACGCCGCAATCCAGCATAGAACCAATAGATTGCATAGAAATTATTGAAACAATAAAAATACTGAAACCAGATAAAAGCCCAGGATCAGAAATAACAATTACATTTATGTTAATTAATTATTTTTTTTCAATTTCAATTTAATTTAACTAATTTAATTAATTTAACTAATTTAATTTAACTAATATTAATTAACTTAACTTATGATTTGACTTTCACTTATTATATGTATCTTTTTTGACATTGAACGATTGATTTAATACTGTATTTGTTTTGTTTCTTTATAATCTATTCTATAATGTAATAGATGTAATTTTATATTTGATATGTCTAATGAATGTTTTTAGAATAATTGCTTACCCTTTAATATGAATGTTGTGCATGCCTGTAAGTGATGTATTTACACAGCATCTGAGACTTGTAATCTTATGTGAAAATTATTGTAAATATGTCGTTGGTGTGCCTCACTTAATAAATAAATAACATCACTCACGACGCCATACGAGTACAAACCGCATGCTTCATACTAGCTGCTCCATTAACAAAATTATTTAACTAGATATTCAAAACCGGTGTCACACCGTCTCAATCTCAATGGTCTGAATCCAATATTATTTTGCTATACAAGAAAGGAGACCTAAAGGACATCAGCAACTACCGGCCGATAAGCCTTCTGCTAAGTAAATATAAACTTTACTCTACAATAATAAATCAAAGAAAAAGTCCAACATTAGAAAAAAACAACCTATCAAACAAGCGGAATTTAGAAAGAATTTTTGTACCATAGACCACATCCATACATAAGAGCTGATAATTTATAAATACCAGGAACAACAGAGACAACTCTACATCACATTCATTGATTATCAAAAAGCTTTCGAAACGATCTCACATTAAAGTAAATGGGACATTCTAAAAGCCCAAAAATTTAGAGTAAATATACTTAAAAATAAGCAAACATCTATACGGAAACAAAAGTAAAGTTAAGTAGAGTCAAACTAGAAACTACAGGCTCAAGCTTTCCAGTCAAGAGGGAATCAGACAAGGCGACACATAATCCCAAAAAAAAAAAATGCGTTTCTAGAATCCATCATAAGCAAATAACACTGGAAAAATCGAGGTTTGTACATCCAAGGTAAACACCTAAACCACTTAAAATTATAGACGACTTGGTTTTGCTATCGGAATCGAGCCTACAACTACAATACGTTAGATACTCTACACAAAGCAGACCACCAAGCAGACCAGTGGGTTTAGAAATGAAAATCTCAAAGACCAAAGTCATGAGCAACTTCAAAAAATCAGAAATACCATCGGAAACGATCGATTAGATTATGTAGATCAATATGTATATTTAGGAAAACAAATTGGATTCAACAGAGATAGTAATGAACTAGACCTGGAGAGAAGAGTCAAACATACTTGGAATAAATATTGGAGTTACAAGAGATATTTTAAAGCGAAATGCCAATCAAGTTAAAGAAAACGGTAATGCACTGTTGCCTTATTCCATGCCTGACGTACGCCTGTCAAACATGGAAATTCACCAACAAATTAAAAAATAGAATAAATACATGTCAGCGGGGAATGGAACGCAGTATGGTAAACTTTAAGAAAATACAGAAGATAAACCTCACTAATACAGGGTGTGGCGTAAGTTCGTTTGATATGTAAAAAGTTATATTGTATCCGTTTTTTAAGGTTTAATACGTTTTGTAATAGTATTAACGCAATAAAGTTTAAAAAAGTAGTTTAATGAAAATCTTCAATTAAAATAAGAAGAAGAAGAAGGTTCAATTAAAATTGAATACCTTTTTTTAAATAATAGGATCAGATAGAGTGATACCATTTTGAAATAGGTATTTAGTAAGCATATTATTAAATAAATCGGCACCGGCAGTGTCGTACCTTTTTTTTTACAAAAATCGCCCTTGAACTTGGATGGTATGTTAAAAATTCGGGTTAAAATTAGAGAACTAACTTTTTCTTCAAAAGAGGTGAATTTACATAAAAAATCATATACATTTATTTACATATACATTTATCATGATAGCTCTAGTATTCAGCAGTAATTAACAGAACCAAATGATTTTAAAAGAGTAACCATGGAGTTTCTTGCCGGTTCTTCTCCATAGGAAACGACCAACCCGAACCGTGCCTCTTATGTCGACGTTTTATAAGTGCCCATGTAGGCCTATGTAAAATATTATATTTTGATTTTGATTTTTTTTTTTTAGAAATCAAAATGAAAAATAATGGTTTTTGTTGAAACTACAAACAAATTTGTAATAAAAGGTAGAAATTTCGTATATAAAAGACAAAAAGGAAATATTTTCGGAACCCTTGGGTAAAAATGGTTAAAAAAAATTATTGATATAATTAATTACCTGGTTCATCGATCGGTCGATACTGAACGGTGGACCACTACTTACGCCACACCCTGTATAAGATCTAACGCAAAGGCAATGCTCTCAGCCATAGTTAAAGTTGAAGTTGAAATGGGCCGGTCAAATAGCACGTCTTGAAGATCGTAGATGGACAAAACAGTGACTTTGTGGAAAGGCCCATTGGGCAAGCGTTATAGACGAAGACCGTTCACTAGATGCGAAAATGGTATTTAAAAAATTGCTGACCCGCTATGGCAACAAATAGCCCAAGACCGAGAGAAATGGACAGCTTTGGAGGAGGCCTTTACCTAAGAGGAATTCCAGTGGAAATAAATTAGTACCTACCTGCTTAAAATATAAATGTTTGTATTAAAATAATTAAACTGATGACAGATTTGAATTCTTTAGTTGCTATGTATAAAGGTAGATAAATTGTTTTTTTCTTTATGTTAAGTTGTTAAACTGGAAATAAAAGGCTTTTTTATTTTATTATTTATTTACGTTTTCTTTATTACATTAATCCTATACTCTCGAATTACAGTAGTTTATGTTAATCTAAAATATTTATAGCGCTTCCTATTTTATGGTTTGCGTAAATAAGATGTCGTAGCGTGATGATAAATAGCATAGCCTTCCTCGATAAATGGGTTATCTAACACTGAAAGAATTATTCAAATCGGACCAGTAGTTTCGGAGCCTATTCAATGCAAACAAACAAAAAATCAAATCTTCCCTCTTTATAATATTAGTTTAGATAATATAAATCTTTGTAGTAAAATAAGGTCAAGGTTTTGTTAAATAATACCAATAATAAATATTATCAAAGTATTTTATTTTTCTTAAATAGATTACTAAAATAAAATAGTAAAATACTTTATATCATCAGACCCTGGATACCATCTTATCTTAAGATAAAGTACTCGTCAAGACAAATCAAACGAGTCCAAACTCGATAGGGTTGCGTCAGGTCATTACAAAGTTCCTATAACCACCTCCCAGCTCCATCATCAGATCATCCAGCTCCATGTCATCATAATATTGCATTATCACGCGATATACTTATGCGTGCGTGGTTACCCCGTGGGTGGTTGACCATAATTACATACCGAGTTTCCTCCGTGTTACGGAAAGCACCTTAAGCCGTTGGTCCCGGCTGACATTTGTAGATCTTTGACAGTCGTTACGAGTAGTTAGAAGCCAAAAGTCTCACAGCCAGTCTTACTAAGGGGTATCGTATTAAACAGTTATTGGATTGTGGAGGACAGATATGCAGTTGCATGAAAAGTATTGGTACTCAGCTGCAACCAGTTAGACTGGATGCCTAACCCCAAGATAGTTTGGGAAAAGGCTAGGTAGAAGATGATACTCATGCGTGCAAAATTTCATCTCAATCGGAAACCGGAAAGTGTGTCAAATTTACCTTGCAAGATCTCATAACACATAGACAACGGGCAGTTGAAAGTAAATAAAAGCTTGTAAAATTGGCAATAGCTTTCAAAGCATTTTGTATTTCTACAACGGTACTAAACATGATTGGCATAAGAGCTAAGAGCAACAGAAGAGCTTATTAGCTTTTTTGTCACTGGTGTTGGTTTTGTTAGGGTCCTCAGGACATGCAGAAAAGTATTCGTGTGATCAGCCAAAATAGTTTTTATATATCTTAACCAATAATTCAAAAATAAAAACAATAACAGCCAAAAGACAGCCTGTTATATAAATAAACCATGGCACTACAAATTTAGATTCAAACTCCTTTTGATGAAAATGAAATTTTATCATCCTACCATAGAAAAGATCTCTGAATTTCTTGAGAACCAAACCAGTTTCTCCAAGACGAAGTGCGTTTTGTCGCATTTTATCTGAAAGTGGGAACCCTTTGTAGAAAAAAGTACACAAAATAAATTTGAAGTATGGTTTGGGAAACTTATGGAGAGGCGACTGACCAAATTCATCGCAAAACATTTTTTTGTAATAGAAATATACTGATGTTTGTATAATCGTGAATACGTCTTCTGATTGAGTGACTTTTTTAAAACTTTGGAATGAATCTAGACAATCATGATTTATTTTAGAAGTTATATTCTTCCCAGAATGTAAATATTCTAGCACTCTAGGACCAATACAAGATTTGAGGTTGTATTGAACTAAATCTGCTTCATTAGAAACTTGGTACTCTTTTATTGGTTTCGTGATCAGACCAAGTAAACTCGACTGGTAATAACTGTTCATTAGAGATGCAAACCACACCCATATTATAAATATGAACTTTACGTGACTACTCATTTGATTGGGCATATTACCTCCACAGGGTAGCAAATATTTTAATAAATTTAACATTATATTTGTTTTGTCTTCAGCTCGAAGCAATATGATCATCATTAATGAGTATATCAGATAAACTGACAACAACAGGCACCACACTAATGGATGAAATTCCAAATAAGCATATTTCCAAGTAGCTACTGCTGATGCTTTCTTCACGAAAAATCGTAGATCATCATAATAATCCAGGTACCCATGCAGATATGTAAATGCATTAGCCCGGCTTGGTACTAGCAAATCACTACCTAACATTGCATCAGTTTCATTATTTGTTAATTTCGCCAACGGCCCTGTGACTTTCATGTCATGGGTTATTGTAGTATACTTTCCTTTAGAGTTATAGAAGCTGAAATTAACGTTGAAACTTTCCAGTTCTGCTAGCACTTTGAATAAATATTGTTCAGCTCCTAATGTGATTTGGCCGTCTGAAACAAGTTCAGGATGTATGGAGAAAGGTGGTCGATGAGTGACGGCAACAAGCAAGGTGCAGTTTCGTAGACCAGTCACGAGTTTGTTTGGGAACAGATTATTTGTCGTGTTCAAACACAAGCCGTAACTTATGACGATGTTGTAATATTTCCCGCAGGCATAGTTGTCGAAGGGATTGTAGGTATAGAGGTGAGCGTCGTTAGTGCCGTTTACCAGCAGCACGTTGATCACATGTCGCTTCAGTAGCTCGTCAAAGATCTGCCTCAGTTCGTTTTCTTCCAGCGATCTGATCACGATTATGAACCGCGAGGCCGGGTTCCATGTTGGATCTTTGAGAAGATATTTAAAACATTCTGTGAATCTAGTTGCGTTCTTTGCTATTATGAGATATCCTTGGTGGCTGAAATATGACTGTGTCGTCGTTTGTAGGAACACAATCGTTGTGGCAGTTGATAAGTGAATCGCTTTCAGAATCTCGTAGTCGTCAGAGTTTATATCGACGTATGTCAATGTCTTTTCATGAGAAAAGTATGTTCCTACTATGTCGGTCATACACACCATCAAATTTTGATTTAGTTGTTCTTCAAAAGACAAGGCATTTTCACTTTTGCACTTGAAATATAGCAAAGAGAGCAAAAAGTAAGGCACCAACATTTTTGGATAGAGAGCAAAAAGTAAGGCACCAACATTTTTGGATTCATATTTACTTATGTTCTTTATTTCTAAGTAGCTTTTGGTAGCCCGTTAATAAAGATTAATGTGTTTCGTAAAATGCTTAGAATTGAAGCTATTAAATAGTTTATCTAAATGGATCTAGAATACAAAACATCCATCATCATCATTGCTTCAGACTTAAATCGATGTTTATAAAAAGTCATCGACAGACTTTAAGATTATGTTTTGGATAAGAATAAGTATGGCATCTCCTCGGGGTTCTTAAGGAAGTACAGAAATTGTTCCTTAGTTCACCTTTATTTGTAATTTGAGATTGAGGACTGGTTTCTGCCCCGACTCTTATAAAAGAGCCCCTTTTTCATTGAAATATTGTTGAAAATTAGGAGCGGTTCTTTAGCCTTTAGTCCCATGGTCTGTTTCAAACCCTGTCTATTTTCTAGTCCTTAATAAATGTATTTTATTTCTGACTAGATATGTTTATCTATACTTTGATCTGTATTGTTGTTATAATGTTCCAAGATAGGTCAAAAGTTTCTCTAAACACACAAACTTCCTTCTTCTTGTATCGTAATTACAAACCATAATTAAAACCATAATGCCTTTATGCCGCCATAAATAGAAAAAATAAAAGCTTTTAAAAAGCGACACATAATGGATAGCATTATTAATGATGCGGTTCCGAGCAATTGAAAACCCGCTTAAAGGTTCTTATCAAAAGGTTGAATTTCATGGAAAGTTGAAATGGGAACAGGACAACTTGCACCGAACCAATTAGTATTTAATTATTTATACGATACCTAAGATATATGCCTAGGTCGCCATGTTACCTACTAACTTGTTCATATAATACCGTTCTTAGTATTTTTTAATGTTAGCATTTTTATGACATAATTTGATGTAAACATATGCCTTGTTTGGACATAATAATTTATGCCGGTCATTATCGGCATTTGATGAAAATTGCTTTGATTTACTCAGTAGAGTTATATCTTTGATGCAAGTAACAACTGGCTTTTAATTGAGAATTCAAAGTGGAGCCCTTATCAAACCATACTTCTTTAATGTGGAAGCGTCAGATTATACCGCTATTTTTTTTTAATTTCGGGAGTAGAAGCAAACAATAATAAAGAAGGTAATTTCTTCAATCGTGCCCGTGAAATTCAGATCTTCTAACCCTTTTTTCGTAAGATATTTTGAATTTAAAATTCTTAAGTCAGAAACCGAGTATTAATTAACATTGTAAGTAGTATAGTTGTAGGTCTAACTTCTAAGCTCTTTTAATACTAAAAATACGCTTGGCACATTTTCCTGTAGAATAATGAAAGGAGGGAAAGATTCATCATCATCATCATCAGCCTATAATGTTCTCACTGCTGGGACACAGGCCTCCTCTCTATGAGAGGGAGTGGGCTGTAATCCACCACGCGACCCTAGTACGGGTTGGTAGATGTCACTTTTTTCAATTTTTTTAGTTCTAGGACATGCCGGTTTTCTCACGAAGTTTTCTTTCACCTTTTTTTGAGAGCAGCGGTGATAAAATAAATAACACAAATTAATGCGCCTGCTTGTCGGGGCTACCACCGCTGGGTCACCGCTGTTCTTAAAAATACAACAATGAAATTAGTGAAGCAGAAATATGGAAGATATGGTAGTGGTGCGCCGGTGTCGGGAGCAGGGTCCAAGCTACCGGTGGTTAAGGCTCCAGAGACAGGAACCTCCACACAATGCGGGCCGTATCGAGGAGTACTGCCTTTTGAATCAGGCCCTTGATCTAACCTAAGGAAAGCCTCGACAGATGTTCGTCGAAGCTCTAGTCATCAGGACTTTCATGTAAATCTAGTTATTGCTATCACTTCATTTTAGAACTGTTAATTATCGCCAAATCCGAAATACCTTCAGGCTCTAACGCTAATAAGCAAAAAACCAATTAAAAGCAGGTAGAACTATCAGTAGCCAACTAAGTACAGGTCATGATCTCCATTATAAATATACACAATTAACTTGTTTAGAAATAATATTGTGGGTCAAAGTGTGTCAGAGAACATATAATTTCGAACGCTTGTTATACCTTGGGTTCCGTATTCTGCTCGCTTTGTTAAAACTTGCAACATAGCGTGGAGTAATGAGTATCATGTTTCAAAGGCGTGTTGAGTATAGTACTGTGGTAAATGGAAGGTCACAGAAATGTACAGACCACGCTTGGCAGGCGGGTTGGCGATCGCAGTACGGTTGTTACAAAAGCACAGAGAACGCTGCTGCTCATTCTCTGGCAAGTCCCTTAGTCGCCTCTTACGACACCCACGGGAAAATATGGGAGCATGTATAGTTAAAACTTAGAAATTACTCATTTCTAATTTCCATAATTTTTTTTTTATGTTTCAACTCCTAACATAACTTATTTGTTTTAATATATAGACATCATGCTTGTATTACCTGAACGAGGTAGGTTGAAGTAATACAATGATGCTAAAAATCAAAAGTTTTGAAGCGTTTTTTATTAATAGACGGAACCTTAAAAGTAGGTACTAAGAAGACTTGCTTAAGGCAGTATTATGGTCAATTTTGAGCCAGACAAGGTCGGCGCATAGGTGGTTCAGTAATTCAAAATTATATTATTTTTTTGAAACTAAATTATTTCTTAGTACTTTTTTACTGCCATGATTATTTTACATTTGACTACTCTGGTCATCCACTGACAAATGACAGACAGATAATAAGCCAAAAAAATGACCAAGCGCGTGTTGTACCTTGTACAATGCAGGGTTTCATAGTCGGAATGAATACGCATCATCATCATCATTTCAGCCCAAAAGACGTCCACTGCTGCACATAGGCCTCCCCCAAGTGTCGCCACATTGTCATTTTGGGGGGTTTTGCCATAATCGCCACGCTTGGCAGGCGGGTTGGCGATTGCAGTACAGTTGTTACAAAAGCACAGAGAACGCTGCTGCCCATTCTCTGGCTAATCCCTTAGTCGCCTCTTACGACACCCACGGGAAGATATGGGATGGTGCTATTCTTTACGTCCGACACCATACATAGCAATGATGAGGGATTTACGCATGCACCGCGTTAATTTAAGCACAGCAAAATTATTTTGTATTTTAGTGTGCACGGTGCAGTGCACAGAATACTTCGTCTCTCCAATTTTCGTCGATGTGGTGCCAATGGTCTCGAAATAAACCGGCTGCGTGCAATCCTGACTGCACATTTTGCTACGGCTACGGAACCCTAAAAAGTGCCAATACTAGTCAATAGTTCGTTTTCTTTAATTCCTTTTCCTTTTACTATATTCCTTATATGTCGATTCCTTGATTGTCAAATCTAACAAAATTTTCAGTGAGAACTTGTTAATACTCAATACTTTTATTGCATTCCACATGTTATTCTTAGGTGGTAAACTTATAATTAGATCATATGGACCCTGTCGGGCACAGCAAATAAGTGAATTTGGAGAGAGGAAGCATTTTCATAAATTATATAATATTAAAACAAACTACTACAATACAAAAATGTTTATGTATATAAAAAAGGTACTTTTTGAGGGAAACTAATAGCTTAAAATTAAATATATAGTCGGGTATAAATTAAGAGATAGTATTTATTAAGAATTTATAAATAGTATCGAGTAGGTACGTTACGTTAGGTTTGTTATTATGTCCTCTCTCAAATAAACTGACTTTGATTTAGTTATCACTAGATTCATGTCGCACTACCGTGATGCCGGTCTTCAGTTTGTCGCACTAGGGTGATGTCGAGCTACAGTTTGTCGCACAAGCGTGCATTCGACCTATAGTGAGTCGCATTACAGTTTTGTCGCACAAGCGTTAATTGCGCTTCCATGTGTCGACTTCACGCGGACGGACGGACAGCGAAGTCTCAGTAATGGGTCCCGTTTGACCCTTTGGGTACGGAACCCTAATAGGGAGAAATAATAAATAAATGTGTGTAATAGCTGTGCCAGCTTATATATTTGGGACCGTTCTCAATGAACATGGCTGGCAACGACCTAAAAAAAAAGTATGTGTATAAAAAAAGTCCAAACAAAGTACTTAGGTACTTTCTTCAGTACTTTCTTTTGTAGGACTTTTTAAAATGATTTTTTTTACACATGGTTTTTACACATTATGTTAGTATTTATTTTAGCCTTTTTATGGTGGTATCTCACAAATATCCTTGTCCAGTATCAATTTTACATTGTAACTAGAAAAAATACCCAAATCGTTTCAAGTGGGCCTATATGTTTTTAGTTTGTTACGAAAAGATTGTTTTTTTTCTTCCTTTTATTACCAGTGTGATCATCATCTGCCTAGCCTTTTCCCAATCAAAAAAACCAAATTTTATTACCAGTGTGATCATCATCTGCCTAGCAATTTTATCTTGGGGTTGGCTTCCAGTCTAACCGGATGCAGCTGAGTACCAGTATTTTACATGAAGCGACTGCCTATCTGACCTCCACAACCCAGCAACTGGGTAATATGATACCCCTTGATAAGACCGGATGTCAGACTTTTAGCTTCTGACTACTCGTAATGACTATCAAAGATCTACAAATGACAGCCGGGACCAACGGCTTAACGTGCTTTCCGAGGCACGGAGGAAACTCGAAATGTAATTATGGTCACCCATCCACAGACCAACCTCGGCAAGCACGGCTTAACCTTAAAGATCGACCTGGGCGGCTGTTATTATTTAGCCACGAGCTCCTCCTTTTATTACCAGTGTCAAGTCAAGTGATTGCTGCTCCAATATGTCATAGTAGGACGAACATATACTGGTCTCCCTCGTGGTCCTATTAGTAGGACAAAATAGTAGGACCACGAGAAAACTTCGTAAAAATTTAATCATCAGGTCCTGTCCTGATGACCATGAAACCACCTGGGAAGACCCCGTCAAACAAAAAATAATTATCCAAATCGGTCCAAGGGTCTTTGTGTAACTTTACTTTCCATGGTTCTTTTTTTTAATTGTAGTATTATTGGTTTAAAAGTATGGATTACTTGGCACTATAACTCAAAGACGCTTTAATATCACCCAGTTCAATAACAATCTCATTGCTCGGCTCACCGGAGAGAGTGAGCTGAGCAGTAAGTGTCGTGTTCCTGTTTGAGACCACTTACTATTGCCATTGTTACCAAGAGTGTACTCGCCACTGAGTATGTGACACAGAAGTTCAAGAGGAAATTCTTTTTTCTTCTTTAGTTTTTGCCCGCAGCTTCGCACGCGTCATCATCATCAGCCTATAATCCTCCTCCTCTCTATGAGAGGGGATGGGCCGTAATCCACCACACGGGCTCATTGCGGGTTGGTAGATGTCACATGGCTTCGATTTTTTTGTTCTAGGACATGCCGGTTTCCTCTCTATGTTCCTTCACCGTTTTTGAGGGCAGCGGTGATGAAATAAATTGCACAAAGTAATGCGCCTGCCTGGATTCGAACCCACGGCTTAAGTAAGTAACCACGGCTCGTAAGTCGGGGCTGCCTCCACTGGGCTACCGTTGCTCTTCACACGCGTGGAATAATTATATTAAAGGTAAATATATTTTACCCACGGGATCGTACTTCCGGGACAAAAAGTATCCTATGTGTTAATCCGGGTTATTAAATACCCGTGTGCAAAATTGCATCCAAATCCGTTCCGTAGTTTTCGCGTGAAAGAGTAACAAACCTCTAACCATCCGCACAAACTTTTGAGCAGATGAGATGGTTCGGATTGCGTGTTGGGCGGTACTCCCACTAGAGTCTGTCCTATCTTTTCGAAGTCATTTTTGACTGTCGCTCTGAAAGTTCTGGCCAAAAAAATACCGTCACTTTTTTAATCGATGCTCTCTGGGATGGTAAGCTGCCCCGCAAGCTTATTCTGATGCTTTAGCAGTCGGATTTTGTAGTTTTTACCATGTGCAGTTATCTCCTAGTTGCCTAAAAGCATATTGAGGATTTAACGGATCTCTGTTGTAAGTAGGGAATTCTTGATTTCAAATCTTTTTATGTTGTAATTCCCACAAGTGTGAATGATGACATGTCAAGAAAGGAGGTGTCTGATGAGATGGCGAGTAATAAAGATGTATGGAAGAAGAGATATGCAGCGCCGACCGCAAATAAATTGGAGAATGATGATGAATACCAGATCCAAAAGGCCTTACTGCGTTCGGGTGATACACAGTTCTGGTAATACTGTGGTGGTATTCAGCTAGACACCTGTAATCCCCAAAGGTAACTTACCCCAGTGTATCATTGCCTGTTGCCACCAACCGTACACAAATTCAGACTTCGTGACTGCTACTAAGAAAATTTTGACTCCCGGGTCGGGCACAAGTGTTATAAAATTTGTTTTTTTTTCTCTACGTACACCTTTGCTCGACCCGGAATCGAAACCAGGATCTCTTGCTCAATAGCTGTGCTAACGACCACTAGTTCAGAGGCAATATAAATGACTAATCACTAGTTCTCAACTTATACGAACGTGAACTAACTTTGATTGTCCATTTAAAATCATGGTCCCATAACACATTTTCAAGGCCATTTTAAATTTCACACATTCACTAATCCACAAAAAACCACAAATAAAAACACAATAATGTTACAAACGACCTATTATCTTATTATAAGTTCTTCTTTGGCACGCGAATGGCGACAGAAACGTTTAGTTTTATGATGCTGCGGATACGGAAGACGATAACATGATGATGAATTGTTTGATTAGAAAAATAGTATGCTTGGTTTTTAATTTTATATCAAACTGTAGCTTCTTTTGAGGGTTCCCTATCCATTTGCATAAAATTGTAAGACCCAATATAACTTGGCATATTTTTGTTTCTTCTAATTATATTTTCGCATAACATAACGCATAATTTTTATATCTTTTCAGGCAAAATTCCCATTTCAGTAAGCGTTCCTAGGTTGGTCTGAGGATGAATGACCACCCATTACAGACCAACGCCAACGGCTTAACGTGCTTTCCGAAGCACAGAGGTACCGTGCTTCGGAAAGCACGTTAACTAGTTAGTCCTGGCTATCATTTGTAGATCTTTGACAACCGTGACAGGTAGTCAGTGGTCCGAAAGTCCGACAACCAGTCTTACCAGAGGGTCTCGTATTATCCCGTAGTAACTGGGTTGTAGAGGTCAGATAGGCAGTAGCTCCGTGTTAAAAGTATTTTTCTCAAGCACATTTTCAAGTGGCTCTACTGTTTTTTGCCGGATGTGCTGATATTATGAATGTAAAAGTCTGTTTCTTATTACCCAATAGACGTGCCTCGACGGAATGAAACATGGGTAATTTGCATACGGGACACGGAGTTCTTGAGAAAGGAAATAAACACAAAAAACTATTTTTAGAATTAGTTAATTTTGTTTTGGCGGATATTATGCATCACTTTTGCGTCAACTTGATCCAATCATTAGATTAAATGCTTTTACTGTTGGATACAGGCTTCTCCCAAACACCGCCATCAATGATCGATGATCCTAGTGGAGGTACTTTCAAACAAGTCCAAAACTTGGCTTGCCCGTAGAACCTACTCCTCTTCATGATGTTAGGGTTTCTGAACAGTCCGCTTGCCGCTTGCTTGTTATGGCTTGACGTATTGTTTGTCTTTAGGCACGCCACTGTTTATCCAGTAGGTTTTGTCAGGTTGATGATAAACAGCAGCTGATCGTAGAGTAATGAGCTTATCCCACGGTTGGGACACAGGTCACACAGGAAGCCTCTCTATGGGAGTTAGTGGGCCGTACTCCACCATGGAGAACAGCGGTGGCCCAGTGGTGGCAGCCCCCACTTACGAGCAGCACGCCGTAGGTTAGAAACCAGGCGGGCGCATAACTTTGTGTAGTATTTCATCGCCACTGCTCTCAAAAACGGTGAAGGAAACCATCGCGAGGAAACCGGCATGTTCTAGAACTAAAAATCCGAAGTCATGTGACATCTACAAACCCGCACTGGGCCCGCTTGGTGAATTACAGCCCACTTCCCCTCTTATAGAGAGAAGCCCTATGTCCCAGCATGGGAACATTATATGCTGATGATGATGATGATGACTCTACCATGCAGGTCTAGGGTTGGTAGTGGAATGGCACGAATCTTCTATGGTTCCTACGAAATACCGGTTTTCTGATGATGTTTTCCTATACCGTCTCAGAGCAGTGATGATAAAAGCTAAACTTAGTACCTAGTATGTAGAGGTAGGTGGACAGACGATCTCATTAAAGTGGTCGAAAGAAGCTGCATAACCATGACACATAACCGCCAAAAGTGGAGAGATTTGGAAGAGACCTACACTAAGCATTGGGTGGCAAAGGGTTGAAGAAGAAGAAGAAGAAGATGTAGAGGTACAGTTTATAGAGCCTTTGTCTGATGGGATGATAAATAATAGAGAAGTAAGGAAGAAGAAGACATGCTGCGCCGAAACCAATTAATTAGGATAAGGTCAGGAGAAGGATGATACAGAGGTTAAGTTTGTGACTTCAGCCCCACAATCACATAATCCCCCGTATTCACAAACGCTTCGTTTCGATTTCGGTTTCGGATGTCTATCTCGCTCGCTTTCATAATGCCAAAACAAGATACACATACGACTTATCAAATCGAAATCGAATCCGAGCGTTTGTGAATAGGCGGACTGGTGTAGGGAGTATTCGTCGGAATTACTGATCCGATTTCGATAATTCTTTCACTAATAGAAAGCTACATTATTCCCGAATGTGATAGGCTATAATTAATTCGTTCACCTGGGATAATTTCCGACCACAACGCGGGTGAAGACAGGGACAAAGAATAGTTACTTATACAGGGTAAAGTTCCTGCTTCTTGGGGTCACCTATCACCGCTGAAGTCGTCTAGAGTTAAGAGTGCATTGATAAAATAACCCAGATATACGATTTATTATTAAATAAAAAAAAAATAGAGTAACCTCCGACGTTGATTGATATCTGGTATGTGTCAATAAACTTTCTTTATCTAAGTAGGAGTATCCGTTCCTGGATGGTAAGTTAATAAGAAAAACCATGCCATCACTCCAATATCGGTTTTTAAAAATGATTCACAAAAATAATATTGTTTTCGCCGTTCTTGTCTCTTGTCGCAAGCGATCAATATTTTTTTTTTACCCAGTATTGATGTGTCATTTAATCATATTGGTATATAAGTTACTATCTGCTGCTCGCGACTTGAATCGCCTTAAAATTTTGATGAGTTTTTCAGGGATATATCCATTTTTATAAATATCAATTTCAATCGGCTCTGAAATGTTTGTCGTAGTCCAGGGAAGGTTTAAAAGGTGAGAAAGGTAGGGTAGGGTACGTAGGTACGTAGGTAGGTAGGTAGGGTAGGTTGGATAGGTAGGTAGGTAGGTTGGGTAGGTAGGTAGGTAAGTTGGGTAGGCTAGGTAGGAAAAAGTGCATTGCAACGCATGCCGGGTACAGCTAGTTATACATATTTAATTTCCTCTTGAATCATTCTGTCTATTGAAGAAAACCGCATCAAAATCCGTTGCGTCGTTTAAAAGATCTAAGCGTTCAGACATAGCGACTTTGTTTTATACTGTGTAAAGATATTTTCCATTTATATATAACGCATTATATCTATTCAGTTCATCAACAGATTTGTCGAACCGAAATGTTAATGAATAAAATACAATGTGAATCGTAATTAATTGCCATTCATTAGATTTGTAATTAGAGAGTTTCTGGAGTCATCGACACCGAGTGTTTTTGATAAGAAAAGAGACTATTGTTTCAAAATGATTCACTCGTTTTACTTTCTTGGTAACTAATGAATTATAGTTAACAGACATCTTTATTGGATCGATAAACCCTCGAAGAAATGTGTAGATTGTCTAAACTAATATTATAAAGAGGAAAGATTTGATTGTTTGTTTGTTTGTTTGTTTGCATTGAATAGGCTCCGAAACTACTGGTCCGATTTGAAAAAATCTTTCAGTGGTATATAGCCCATTTATCGAGGAACGCTATAGGCTATATATCATCACGCTACGACCAATAGGAGTGGAGCAGCAATGAAAAATGTTGCAAAAACGGGGAAAATGTGACGCAAACGAAGTTGCGCCGGACAACTAGTAGCAAATAAAGGCAAACACTAATAGAAACGCGATCAGTATACTAAACTGCCTATTGGCCTTGTCTTTTTCTGCTGAAATGTAGGGAATGGAAATAATGTTTTTCCTACTCCTCCGCTAATCTCTCCTGATTCATTTCGTTGCGGGATCTAAGACAGTTAAATTTGTTTCTCTGGGATTTCGTTGAGCTTCATTATCTCGGCGCTTTTCTGGTATATAATGTATACTAAACTGGTATATACTAAACTGCTTTCAAAAGCTGTCAATGTCGTAATTGCTATAAAAATTGCAACCTCTTAAACGCCGTTTAGATGAGTTGATCGCGTTCAATATTTTTTAGTAGTAATAGGTAACTAAACATGGATTGGATGTGCAAATCTGATTAGATCATGTGAAGTTTAAGCGTACCAGTTTTACCTTTCACAATGATTTCTCGGTAAAGTTTAAACTAGCTAGAAGGAATAAATTGTTAAATAATTTCACTCAATTGAATTGGTTTTCTACGAACATACATCCACTTTCTTTTTTTTAAATTAATAACCTATAGTATAGGCTAATCAATCGTAATTGATATTGATTCCTTTGTCGATAGAACCAGGACGTTTGATTCCATCAAACCTAGTCCTCTTCTGACGTAAGTCAATTATCAATAAAACATAAAAAATTCGCTTCGAATATTGAAATTTAGCAAAATCAAAAAAATAGAAACATTTTTATTTAAAAAAACACAGGCACACAGGCAAACAGGGGCACTTATAAAACGTCGACAAAAAGGTGCTCGGTTCGGGTTGGTCGTTACCTATGGAGAAGAACCGGCAAGAAACTCCATGGTTACTCTTTTAAAATAATTTGATTTTACAATATTTCTGTTACAGCGTTAGTACTAAACTATGGGAGGACATCGTAGGCCGTTGCTTACTACAAAACATAGAACGAAATAAAAAGTCACCAAGGATCTAGGAATCTATAAGGCCTAAAATGTCCACACATTCACAAACATTCGGTAAATTAGAAAAAGAGTCTATACAAAAACAAAAAATAAATAGAAAATATCACAAAAAAACCAGATCAAATAAGTGACACAAATATTGTCATCCGTGCTGTAAGTATTCTAAACAAAAGCTGTAATGATTTAAAAACTACCGTGAAACATCTGATTAAAAAAAAAGAAAAATTAAAGGTAATAATTGAAAGGCAAGCTAAAACATGGGCATGTCAAACACCGGCTTATATTTGTGCATCAAAACAACGCAAACTGCTAACCATACCGAGGCCTGTGTCTCGTTCTAACTTTTGTCTTTAGTGATCATTCGTTGCTGGCCGCTACTCGACGCATGCGTGAAACCAGCTAAAATATACGCGAGTTTTAATAGATAAATAAACAATAATATACAGAACTCTATTGTTAATCATTTAAGGCAGTGTTTTCTTTAGTTTTTTTTGTTGTAAATTGTTGGTTTTAGTTGGACTTTGTGTGCCCTTTTCACTGTTCCAAATTCGCATTATCAATTTTATTATCTAGCCATTGAAGATTAAAGGTATGTTTCGCTGTTGAATTATGGTTTTGTGTCCTTAACTGGTACAGTTCGTTTTATAAATAATATTTGAATGTTATTATAAGGTTTTATTTAACTTGCCTGTTAGTTAATTATAATTAGTATGCATTAGCTATCTTACGACTGAATTTCCTACGACTTCCCTCAACCGATTGTGCTGAAATTTTGCACACACTTTTGGTTTTGGTGATAATATTTTTTTATGATAGAGATGACTTGATCCTTGATGATTTGCAGCCACGATCTCCTCCTCACGAGAGCATTCCTCAACGGTTAAAGCACGGACACGAAACTAAAATACTCTAACAAACTAAATATAAAAGTTAAGTTGATAATTTAAAAAATAAGAGTGACTAAGTGAAAGGTGTTTTGTAGATGATTAACTCGTTTAAATTATTGTCCTGTGAAAGTCCACAAGATTACATGATTCTTTTAAGCAGGTATTTAATAATGACAACATAACTAAACTACAAACATAACTGGCGTAATGAGGGTACTATGTATGTCTGCCTGACCCTTCGCGACGTGATGGTGTAACGATGATATTGTGATCTATACCAATACATAAAATTGAAGTGTCTGTAATTTCAAAATAACAGCTTTTTTAATGAATACATATGAAAGTATACGGTAGGTACTTTTAACGAAATATTTTATTTTTCTGTCTGTCTGTTTGTTCCGGCTAATCTCCCAAACGGTTGGACTGATATTAACGGTATTTTAACTAGCAGATAGTTGATGTTATAAGGAGTCTTATAACATCAACTATCTGCCATCTAAAATACCGTCAATATCAGTTCAACCGTTTCGGAGAAAATAAAAAATAAATTTTAAAGTAGTCTATGTAGTCTACTTAAGACTACTTTTTTAATTTAGAAAAAGTATTATCAAGATTCAATACTCAAGTAGGAAGTAATATTTTTTATAATAATTTCCCACGGACGAAGGTCGCGGGCCACAGGTAGTATTATAATAAAATGGTTTACTAATTTAATTCGGTAACCTTAACGCAATTTATTTGAGGTCTGAGAAGCATGTCTTTTTCTTCCATAATACTTCTGTATTTTTCATCCCAGAAGCAATCCTATCTAGCCATAATTTCGTTTCTATTGCCCAATCCACAAAACTCGAGGAGCTCGTGGCTAAATAACAAGAGCCGCACGGGTCGATCTTTAAGGTTAAGCCGTACTTGCCGAGGTGGGTCCGTGGATGGGTGACCATAATTACATACCGACTTTCCTCCGTGCCTCGGAAAGTACGTTAGCCGTTGGTCCCGGTTGTCACTTGTAGATCTTTGACAATCGTTATGAGTAGTCAGAAGCCAAAAGTCTGACATTCGGTCTTACCAAGGGGTATCGTATTACCCAGTTACTGGATTTTGGAGGTCAGAGAGGCAGTGGCTTTTAAATGTAAAATACTGGTACTCAGCTGCATTCGGTTAGACTGGAAGCCGACCCCAACATAGTTTGTGAAAAGGCGAGGCAGATGACCATTAATATTTAAGAAAGTGTTTACCTTATTTCTTAATCTCCGAAACTGCGACGCAGAGGATGATGTCTAATACACAAAACTTACCTCTCGACATTTTATTCTGTGATTTGTTTTTCTGTTATTTATTATTCCGTGTGTAAAGATATCTTCGATACCGGTTCAAGACAACATTTCAGTGGTTGGCCGTCTAATATTATTTAGAACGCCTTGAAATCGACACGCATGTACTATAGTTGTTTACATACTCATGACCTCAGGCAAATAGAGTTTTTAACATAAATTAATGCATGAACCTCAGGCAAATAGAATTTTTAACAAAATGAAAACTTAAGAGTAATAAACATGCAGCCTACAGGTCAAAGATACGATTAAAAACAACGGTGTTTGTACTGTCGTTAATGAAAGTGAATTCACCGTGTTAGATGCTTTTAAGGGTCCCCTTTCCAAATGGCAAATAACGGAGCCCTTATAGATGCATCTCGGGCCTCAAGTCTGCTATTTTTATAAAAATCGTCATTCCAACACGATCCCATTGTAATTTTGCTAAAAGTTCGTAATCTGTTAAATTCATAATGATCTTGTCATTTGTCTGTCAAATTCTATGCCATTTCTTTCAATGGAGTGTCAGTGGTTGACCATTGTGAAGTCATAATGACGCCATTATGATTAGTAGATTACCAAACTTGTCAAAATCAACAATTATGAAATCAATGATAGGCCATTCTGACACTATTGTAATGACAGACTTGAGGCCCTGTACGTCTGTCTGTCCATCCGTATGTCACAGCCATTATACTTCGAGACTGTTTGCAGTACACAGTTGAATTTTGGAGAGCAAGTGTTTTTTTATGAACCGCTACACAAAAATTACGTGAAATTACGATTAAAAAAAACCGGCCAAGTGCGAGTCTTACTCGCACACAGGGTTCCATAGCTCCAAACAATATAATAACAATATTTTGAACTGTCATTCATTAGTTAGTAGTATTAGTTAGTAAACTTCCACACAACCGCAAAACTAAATTTGTTTTTCATAGTATGTTTATGAAAAATAAAGTTACTGCTGCAGTTTGATGAAAAAGTTCCATATCTCAAAAACTAAACATCATATCTTATTGAAACCAATTTTCGTTGATAGTTTTTTTTATGTTCTACAATCCTAAGTATTTTCAGAATTTTCCTCCTCTTACTTTAGAAATTAGAGGGGGGGGACACACATTTTACCACTTTGGAAGTGGCTCTAGCGCAAACTATTCAGTTTAGAAAAAAATGATATTAGAAACATCAATATCATTTTTAAAGACCTATCCATAGATACCCCACACGTATGGGTTTGAAGAAAAATTTTTTTTTTCTTTTCAGTTCTAAGTATGGGGACCCCCTTAATTTATTGTTTTTTTTTCTATTTTTGTGTGAAAATCCTAATGCGGTTTACAGAATACATCTACTTACCAAGTTTCAACAGTATAGTTCTTATAGTTTCGGAAATAAGTGGCTGTGACATCCAGACGGACGGACAGACAGACAGACAGACAGACTTGACGAATCTATAAGGGTTCCGCTTTTTGCCATTCGGCTACGGAACCCTAAAAATGAGGTGGCCACACAAACCTACACGGGCACTTGTGAAACGTCGGAAGCTGGGTGTACGGTTCGAATTGGTCGTTCCCTATTGACAAGAACCGGATGAATAAACATCGTTAGGCTGCGTTCTCACAATATCGTGACGACAGATTATCGTGTCGTTTAAAGTGGAAACGACAGGGTAGCCCACGAAATTCCAATTTCCCTTAGTTTTTTTGCAATTTGCCGGTCAGTTAATACGTATGTATTTACAGAGTTATAATCATTTAAATTATAAAAACAGCCCTAGTAGGTATGTTCTTTTAATCCCGGTGAATCACTGTTTCATGAACAAGTCATTCAATGGTGTTGAGTGAACTTAAAGCATCGAGGCTTGTGTATTTAAATAGAGGTGTACACAAATAGGACGACACCATTAACTGTCGTCCACGACTGTTTTTTGAAGTGACGTCACATTGTCAAGTAAGTCGATATAATGGGAACAGCTAAGACGACAGACGTCCAACGATAAATGAATCGTTACGACATAGGGGGAACGCTCACTAACACTTTAAAAGAAAATATCCCTATACTACCACAATGTTGCTATGTTTAACTTATTAAAACTTAAATAATAACTAACACACTTTCATATGTTTTCAATCATCATCAGCCTCGCCTTTTCCCAAACTATCTTGGGGTTGGCTTCCAGTCTAACCAGATGCAGCTGAGTACCAGTATTTTACATGAAGCGACTGCCTATCTGACCTCCACAACCCTGTAACTGAGTAATACAATACCCCTTGGTAAAACTGGATCTCAGACTTTTGGCTTCTGACTACTCGTAACGACTGTCAAAAATCTAAAAATGACAGCCGGGACCAACGCTTTTCGAGGCACGGCGGAAACTCGGTATGTAATTACGGTCACCCATCCACGGACCAACCTCGACAATCATGGCTTAACCTTAAAGATCGACTCGTGCGGCTGTTATTATTTAGCCACGAGTTCTGTATTCTATCAAAAGCTGTTATATTGAAATTAAAAACAAACAAAATTAAATTTTATATATTTTTACAGATTACAGGGTACCCCAACTATACAATTACTGTTTGTTATAACCTTCAGTCTAAATGAGTGTAAAATAATAAAAGATCATTGCTGTAAATTCGTCTGAAATATCGGAATTTAAAAAGATGGCCAGATGACGATGATGGAAAATAATGTTAAAAAACATTTCATACAAAAAATCATTACCTGATATTGCCAACCTCATCAAAATGTATGAAATAGGTTTTTGTTTTACACCTTTTCTGATCTTCCCTGTAGGCAAAAACAAATACCTTATTATTCTTGAGTACGTTCACCCTTTTTTTTACGGATTAGTAATCATTGAATGACCCCTTCTGCTCTGGGCGGAGCGGATGGGAGTGTCAGACTTGTACTGACTAAAACCCATACATGTTCCTTCTTAGCCCTTTTGTGTTCCAGGGCCACGGTATCTCTTTCGAACAGTCCCGCAGCCCTGACAGGCATCGGCCCTGTCAGAGCTGACAGCTCCTTGAGGCGCGCGTGGAACACGGCCTGTTGTCATAAGACAGACGGACGAGTACATTCACCCTTAAGTATTAATGTTAGATGTCATCTTTTGCCGACAATTTAATATTGATACGAGTATTACAGAGTGTCGGTGATCGAACTTTAAAATGGGTAAAAATATAATCTATTCGCCTTTTATTTTTTGTAGGTACTTATTTAAACTAAAAAATAAAAAAATCAAGGACTTGATACGTAAACAAAATATAAATAACAAACAAGTTTTTCTCATTATAGGATCGCCTTTTACATGCAGTTCAGTTGTTTTATTGTTGATCTTGAGAATTAAAAGTATTGCCGCATTTCACATACAAATACTCGATATTTTACTATTTTGGTAATGAAATAAATATTTCTGAATTTTTTAGTATCTGGTAGCTATTTATGGAATAGTGAGAGGTTTCAATATCATTTTTATTATATTTTATCTTCTTATGTACCTACGCACGGAGACTATTCAAGCAATATATATGCGTATCCCTCACTGTATTGGATATCTATACAAAGCGAGGCCATTTTATACTGGAAATGTGTCGTGTGACTACCAACATCTCCGGATGTCACAGGTCATCGAAGTCTGGAGATATTTCTTGTATTTCTAATACTCATAATATTACAATCTCGAAACGAACAGTTGAATGTCCTTAGTCCTCAACTGTCGGGATGTCTATCTGTCATACAAAATTCGCATTTTCAACGGTTAGATCTTTTTGACAGTTTGTCTATACAAAACTCTTAAGACGTCAATTTTATCTAACGATATTTCTACGAAACTTCTATAATTGTCGTTAGAAATATTTATAACCAATGTCACTTTCGATGTTTTAAATTCCCACAATCGATAGAAATCTGACAAAAACTGCCGTCAGCATATCAAGCTACAACAATCTGTCAAATTTTCTTTGATAGATTTTTGTTAAAGAATACGGTTCAAGGTTGATTGGGAAAATTTGACAGTTTCGGGTAGCGTTGACCTGCTGGCGTTTGTACCTAGTGTTTGTAAGCAACTATATATTTAATGTTTGATTGAAAATCTTATTAACAGAACAATAGTTATAAAATATAAATTTAAATTATCTTGTATTTAAGATACATTTAACGACTATTAATCATTATAGTGTTCTGTATGTTGTCGGACGTAAAGCATAGCACCATTCCATATCTTCCCGTGGGTGTCGTAAGAGGCGACTAAGGGACTTGCCAGAGAATGGGCAGCAGCGTTCTCTGTGCTTTTGTAGCAACCGTACTGCGATCGCCAACCCGCCTGCCAAGCGTGGCGATTATGGCAAAACCCTCCAAAATGTCAATGTGGGCGACATTTGGGGGAAGCCTGTGTCCAGCAGTGGACGTTCGGCTGAAATAATGATGATGATGGATCATTATATTAATATAAGTTAATGTTATACTAACTTATCATCATCAATCATTATATTAATATAATTTAATGTTATACTCGCAGGTTTAACTCACTTAGAGTTCCATTTATTTTATTACTTTACCTCTTATTGCATTTTATTGTTAGTTGTATCATGAGTTTAATTAATATTCTTGGTTTGGTACTTATTATTATATTTTTTATGACTTTATGGACATTTATAAATCTAAGCCAGTTTTAAGGAAAATTGGAATCACACAAGGAACCTAAAGATTGTATAAGAACCTTTTGGCGGGAAGCCAAATCAGACCATGTGCTACTATCACTTCAATTTCACAAAATGTTTACCAACAACGTCCCTTTGTTAATGTTATTCAAAAGTCATACGAAGTAGCTGAGTAACACTGTTTTATATATCTGATAGATCAAAGGTAAATAAATCAGGATCCAATTAAGTCAGGTTTTTTTGAAATGGCTTTTTACAGCGATCTGAAGAATTTGCGTCCTGCTTAACAAATATGGTGTCGATAGGCTTTAAGCAGTGGGTGATTCCAGGCTGGTTTGAGGATGATGAAGGTCTCCAGACAGAAGTATAAGCAGCAATCGGGTGCTGCTAAACTTTGGCATTTTTGCAAAGCGAACATGAGCTAGTAAAGGGAATTGATGAGCGGTTTTTCCGTTTGACTTTTAGTCATAGACTAAAAGTCGCTGTGGTAAAAGTCGCGATGGCGCCACGTGTCCGAGCTCATAAGAACGTTATTGTTGTTTTCATCGGGAACAGTACTCTTTTTCGGGATGAAAGGTACCTTATGTCCGTTTCTGTACACCTGGTAACGTATGTGCAAAATTTCAGGATGATTATTATGATTTCAGTTGTTTAGGCGTGAAAAGATAACATACCTAGAAATAAACTTTCTTTCGTATATCTATATAAGTATGCTAGCAGCAATGAAAAATGTTGCGAAATCAGTGAAAATGTGACGCAGACGAAGTTGTGCGGGACAGCTAGTTTATAATATTAATATATAGTTAGGATTCGTTTAAAAGCTGAATTAGTAGATAAATTTCTGAGTGGTATCTTCATCAAATGCGTAATGACTGATCATAAATGCAATATCGACCTCGGAATCCAATTAATTGTTTTGTTCGACTTCCAGAGCCGTGTCTACCCATCATACTGTAAAGTGTAGGTACAAGTTAATTGTTTTTACTTTGCATCACTTAACATGTTAATTTACTATTTTTATGCGGCTTCAAAGAAAGTATAATGTCCTTTTCGAATGTAAATGACCGATACTTCATTGTTTATGTGTTTAACTTTTAGAACACCGCTATTCACTTGTTCTGAAGAGAATAATATTTCAAACGCCATTTGTCGGCTTGAACTGTGCAACAGAGCGAGCATCGGATATTGCATAACGGTTTGTTGGCTCCTTTAGCCAAGCCACCTGTTATCATGATAAAATAACACGCACACAACCGCTAGATAACTTAGCTACTGTGATTTCTAGCTAACTAAACTTAGTGCAAGTTAGTCGCTGTTTAGGCGATAACCAAAATAGTGTTCTTCGCTGCCCGTTTTCGCGAATTTACTACTGAATTTAAGGTTGCAAACCATCCAGCAGTTTTTATATCCTACATCTAAATCTAAACTAATAATAATATAATAATAATATATAATATTATAAAGAGGAAAGATTTGATTGTTTGTTTGTTTGCATGTTTGTTCGCATTGAAAAGGCTCCGAAACTACTGGTCCGATTTGAAAAATTCTTTCAATGTTAGATAGCCCATTTATCGAGGAAGGCTATAGGCTATATATCATCACGCTACGAGCAATAGGAGTGGAGCAGCAATGAAAAATGTTGCGAAAACGGGGAAAATGTGACGCAAACGAAGTGGCGCCGGACAGCTAGTATCCTAATAAATGCAGGTGGCAGAACTGGGTGAATGCGGTCGAATCATCTTATCATCAATGGCAAATCAAATTATAAATACCAAAGGATTTGGTATATTTTTCCATCCACACTCATACTCAAAACTTTCCACACAATAACATGCTCCATAAAGATCTGTGAAACTGGTATAAAAAAGGCACTGCAAGACAGTATCTGTCGGCATGCCTATCGTGTCACCCCATCTAAAATTTCTACTTTTTTATACCTTGTGTACCACTTCCACTTCCCACTGCTGGGACACAGACCTCTTCTCTATGAGAGGGAGTGGGCTGTAATCCACCACGCGGGCCTAGTGCGGTTTGGTTGATGTCACATGTCTTCGTATTTTTAGTTCTAGGACATGCCGGTTTCCTCACGATGTTTTCCTTCACCGTTTCTGATAGAAAACTGATGAAATAAATTACACAAAGTAATGCGCCTGCCTGAGTTCGAACCCCCGGCTTACTGCTCGTAAGTCGGGGCTGCCACCACTGGGCCCCAGCTGCTCTCCATGTGTTCATAACATGTAATTTGTACGGTGTACATTATCAAGGGTATGCTATCTGTCTGTCAGTCAGTATCCTTGAAGTCCTGAACAGTTTAACCAAACCTTTATTCAGTCAGCAAGTGTCTTTGTACACACGGCGAGACATCAAACTATACATATCCAGTATAACATGGCCTCGCTTTCTATAAATTTCCCGCGCAATGAGAGATCCGCATAAACGGATGTTGTATACCTTGATTGGTCGTCATGCGTACACTAGAATAGACTGCTAAGCCTGAGCTAATTAAAAAGGACGTTGTGCAACGATCATAAGTTTGTTAAAATATTCTTATTATGAAAGGTGTAATCAAGTGTGAACCTGCGTTACCAACTGCCAACCTGCCTCATCCTGTTGGTTACGTTACAGTGTGCAGTATACTTGATTGATGCCAGAGCAAAAAATGTTTAGCATCGCTGTCTATATTCCTGTTGATAGTTACGGTTAGCCTATGTCATCCTACTGCTGCGCAAAGGCATCTCCTCATGACTTCCAAATCCTTCGATGCAGGGCCAAAGTGGAACACTACTCGTTGGGTCTGTCCAGCTCGTCCCGCCATCTCCTGCGAGGTCTACCACGTTGCCTTCTGGCTGTGTCAGTGTTCCACATCGTGGTTATTTTGGCAAGCTCGTCGGCCATACGCCAGACATGCCAGCCCAGTCCCACTTCAGCTTAGCGGCTTTATGAGCAACGTCAGTAATTTGTGTTCCTGTTGATAGTTATATTTTGCAAACGAATTACCCTGGTAGTTCACCTTCCGAGTGACCACAGAGTTCTCTCACGTGATCTTTGATTTGACACGCCTGTATGAAGTCAAAGATTATGCTTTTGCTATTTAATTGTTCAAATCGTAAAATATGATATTAATTTGCATGCATGTTTGACTTCGCACGTTCATAAAATATTACCTACAAGAAAAATAATGTTTGAAAATTGACATGATTGCTTAATTCGTGGGTAGATCAGATACCATATTATAAAAAGGTAAAATTTGTTTGTAAGTTTGTAGGTATCTATGGGGTATTCTTTGGTACTACCGATCTGCCTCCGTATTCACAAACGCTCGGATTCGATTTCGATTCGGAAAGTCATATGTCTATCTCGCTCGCTTTCGAAATGCCAAAACAAGATAGACATAGGTACAACTTATCCAATCGAAATAGAATCCGAGCGTTTGTGAATATGGGGCCTGACTCCGAAAATTCTTTCACTAACGGCAAGCTTCATTATCCCCGAGTGCTATAGTACATTTGAAACGTTACCGTGGGTTAATTTCAGTACATAAAGGGAGCGAAGGCGCGAGCAAAAAGTTGTACTAAATAATTATAAAGTATGGAGTCAGTGTGCAAATTCATAACATTTGATATGATTTAGCAGTAGCAGTAGATAAAACTGCGAGTAATTACAATTACAAGGCATTCCTTGTTTTGGCTCTATTTATAATCTAGGTTAACTCTAAGTTCTTTGGCAATCAAAGACATTTAAATATTTACGAGCAATAGATAGTCCGGGGAATTTACGCCGAATATTAGGCTAATTTTGCATTAATTAAAAACAGCGATTTTTTTCATTGAATGTGTAGGGTATGGACAGGAGAGTATATTAAGCTATAATAATAATATAATAATAAAGGTTTATTGCAGAAACTTGTACAACTCTTACAGTAAATCTTACATAGGGACCTCCTTTTAAGTAAAATATATACCTGTGCTAGGAGGCCCCGAAAGCTGTATCCCGCGAAAAGTTCACCTCCGCGTATATGTTTTTTTTAAGATAACGTCTAATATGTATATAACTTGGTGGAAAAAAATATAAACAGGTATGTTTATTTGGAGTATTTGTAGAAGAGATTCAGTACTACAAGTAGGTCAGAAAATTAAACATTTTCGTCCACGGAACACTCGTTTTTTTAAAAAAATCTTATAATTTGACTTCGTACTTAGGGCAAAAATATTAACAGGGCAAAAATAGTGCTAAAATGATTTATATCACTATGTCTAACTATTATTATGAAAATTAAACAAATTCTGCTCCGGACTTCACAGAAAATCAAGAAAATCAAAAAATCTTAAATACTACTTACGGCAAAAATGTAACAGGATTTAAATTCATTTAATAATGAGAAATATATAAATCCAAACCTTAATCCCCCAAAATTAAACAAATTAGAGCGATAATTAATATTGTCAAAGTAAAAATTAAATTACGATGCACGGTGTCAGCGCTAAGCAGCGTGCGGCGTACGGCGTGTGCTAGTGTGCGTAAACAAGATAAGCGCTGCGTTCATTGTGTGCGTATGACTGTGTTGTTGTTTGAGTCGGTGTTTTATTGAGTTACGCGATTGTACACCTTATTTCTATTACGGAAAGATCAAATTTCTATGAAAGTGCTGCGCCAAATACAAGAATAAAGCTTGCAGACGTATTTTACGTAAACATTAATTGATTTTTTTTTCACGATTTGCTTTAAAGTGTTTAATTTTCGTGTAAATAGGTTAGAAATAGCCTTTAGATGAAAGTTAAACTAAATTAAACCCTGTTACATTTTTGCCTCAACCGCTATTGTAAAAAAACTGGTAATTATAACTTCCGGTAGTACAATTTGTTTAATTTTGTTTATTGGCGGTGTAATATATTAATTTAAGTTATTTTATGTAAAAAAACCGCTGTTTATATTTTTGCCTTAAGTACAATCCAAAAATTTCGTAAATGATTTTTTAACGTAATTTCCGTGGACGAAAATGTTTAATTCTGAAAAAATATATTACTGTCACCAATTCTTTACCTAAAGAAACTAAATTTGTCCTGTTAACTTTTTTTCCCATGTTTTTATTCACACAAACGCGTTTTCGTCTTTTTCAGCTTGATCCGGTCTCGGAAAATGTTTAATTTTTTTTTATTATTTGAAGAGCTAAGGTCAAGTACACGATTCAAGAAAAAAAACGCTGTTTATATTTAATGCAGGGTTCAAATCTAAAAGCCCCGGACTAAGACGAAGAAACTCGTAGTCCAATACTTGTAACTACTTTGTAACAAGTTGGTATGTCTAGTGTCAAACGCCTTGTCGGGTAGCATTCGTGTGTCAAAATCAAAAATGTTCAGGATCAAAATTTTTGTACGAAAATATTCCCTACGACCGGTCTATAGTCTTTTAACTCTTTGTTGGCAATCTTTCAGGAGGTCTACTTAACCCGCGTTCTAATACAGTGCAAACACGCGAGCGCTGCGAGCATTTGTTCGGCAAACACGAATGTTTCTCGAACAAATGAATGTCAAAATATTTGGGCTTAGAACTACATCAACACGGACGTTAAAATACCGCAGTTTCAAAGAATAAATGAAAGTGTATGAGCAATAACATTTTCTTTCAACTACGCAGTAATGTTATCATTAATCACTACAAAACCGATCACAAAGGATGTCTTTTTTGCTTAGAACCAAAACAGTGCAGAAAAGTTATATGAAATCTCATTATTGCACTGTTTTTCATTACTGCACTGTTTTAAATTTGGAATTAAATTTACCACAGAGGTGTAATGTCTCCTATTAAGTTAGTAAAATGTATGCATTAGATCAAAAAGATTACTGGCTGAAAGTAAAAATCGGCTGTCTAAAACTGACTTGGTGAAAAAAAAACAAACGGCGCGCATTTTGTACCAAATAAAAAGGTAAAAAAATCATGGAAATTGACAGCGACAGGGATATGAATTCAACTCCAGAAAATGTAAAACTGCTGCAAATGAAGTTGTTAATAACTGCACTTTTAATAATAATTGTATGTTTGAAGGGAAGATGAATTATACTTTGTTTTATTAACTTGAGTTTTTATTTTGAGTAGGTATATTTTGTCAGGGTAGTTGAAAGAAAAGCAGATTACGCATCTCGATAAAGTGAGTAATTAATACACTCGTGATAATTTAGTGCCCTCGCATGCGCTCGGGCACCAACATAACACTCGTGCATTAATGACTCACTTTGCGCTCGATGCAACAATCCACTATTTCTTTCAACTACGCAGTAATGTTATTATTAATCACTACAAAACCGATCACAAAGGATGTCTTTTTTGCTTAGAACCAAAACAGTGCAGAAAAGTTATATGAAATTTCATTATGGCACTGTTTTTCATTACTGCACTGTTTTAAATTTTAAATTTGGAATTAAATTTACCACAGAGGTGTAATGTCTCCTATTAAGTTAATAAAATTTATGCATTAGATTAAAAAGATTACTGGCTGAAAGTAAAAATCGGCTGAATAAAACTGACTTGGTGAAAAAAAAAACAAATGGCGCGCATTTTGTACCATTGTAAAACTTTGATACTTCTTATTTACCAAATAAAAAGGTAAAAAATCATGGAAATTGACAGCGATAGCGATATGAATACAGAAAATATAAAACATCTGCAAATGAAGTTGTTAATAACCTTTAATAACTGCACTTTTAATAATTGTATGTTTGAAGGGAAGATGAATTAAACTTTGTTTCATTAACTTGAGTTTTTATTTTGAGTAGGTATATTTTGTCAGGGTAGTTGAAAGAAAAGCAGATTACGCACCTCGATAAAGTGAGTAATTAATGCACTCGTGATAGTTTAGTGCCCTCGCGTGCGCTCGGGCACCAATATAACACTCGTGCATTAATGACTCACTTTGCGCTCGATGCAACAATCTACTATTTGCTTTTTTTCGGAGGACTTTTAATAGAAGTTGTGCATAATAATGAGTGGGTGCATCATTTCTACTCACCACAAAAAATGCCAACGTTTTTAAAGACAATCTGTGTTTTTGTTAGAAACATTAAAATACATTCATGCTTCTAACAAGACATTGTTATAATATCTACCTATATCACCATTTGTCATTGAAAATATTATTATTGTTGATACGGAAAGAATAACAAATGTGAAATGAATAATAAAATTCCAGTGAAAATGTCAAGAAACTCGATTAGAATTTCGTGGTTCGTTTTATGACGCAAGAAACCACTGATATGGCCACCTGATAAACGGTGTTGGAAGTAATTTTTACCCGTATTTATCTTTAACACCCGTATCTATAAACTAGTCAAAGTGTTTACTTGAGTGAAAGTTATTCATATTAGTTATTAACCGACTTCAAAAAAGAGGAGATTCTCAATTCGATTAGTATTTTTTTTTTCATGTATGTACACCGATTACGTTGAGATTTATGATCCGATTTACGTGATTCTTCTTTAGTTTGATGCGGAATAGTTGCCATTTGGTCTTATAAAAATTTAACATAGGTTGGCCCAGTAGTTTTCAATTTATGAACATTTTTTTTTCGTATGTATGGACGATGTGATGACTGCTAGTGTCTTGCTACAGTGTATAATTGATACTTGACTAGGATTTATATGCCACAATTAAAAAGCGTAACATAAAAACTTCTTCACAAAAAAAAAGACCGACTTCCAAAAAAAAAACGCTGAAAAGTGAAAAATAACTATACTTTCGGGAGTCGGTAACTTTTATTTGTTTCATTGTCTTTTTGCCATTGTTTCTTTTGTGAAAGTGTTTTCATCTCTAGTTTAGTACTTGAAGTTAAAACTGTCAAAACCATAGAATTCTTAGCTTTCCTTTCTTTGACGGTTCTTACTTCGTTTGAATTCTTGTCTTCTATTACATAAAATGTTTGCTTAAGTAATTATTTAAACTCGAGTTATTACTGTAACTCAACTATAGATACAGGTGTCAGTATAAACAGTCGTATAACGTTGCCACAACTGGGATACAGGATCTTTCCCGCGGGAGAAGGTAGAAAGGAGAAGGGCCATGATCTACCATGTGGACCCAGTTCAGGCTGATGGATAAGGTCTTGGGTCAGGCAGTGCTACTGCGTCGTAAGTCTTATTACTTGGCACTTAAACATGTTTTATTTTATTTTTGAAAAAACGTTGCTTCTCAGTAGGAATTTCTCCTGTATCGTGGGTGCGTTTACAAACATATAAACTCACATACACAAACAGCCAGACCCGGAATTGTCTGTAGTTATGCCATACAAATATTTGTTCCTTGCGGGGATCGAACCCGCGACACGTAGCGCAACAGTCAATCGCTCAACCACTGCGCCAACCGAGAAAGAATATCTGGCGAATTGTAGGTGTATCCTGACTTCAGTAATATCTATCTCGCGCCATACACAATATCCCTTATAGTCGGAGGATCTTCCCTTTTCTATTCCTCATACCCTTCTCACTCTATTCTCTCTACCTACTACAGGTACACTTCTGCAAATCCCCCTGGGAACTCAGGCGTGACGTTCGTTATTCAAACTATGCCTCTAGCTAGCAGACTTAATTCGTGATCGTTTGCAATGATTGACAGCGGTTGCGCAAGCGCATAGCTGAAGCAATGTCGTTAGACATATACCGTTTTATATCAGAATGATGTGTAAGTTGGTATTGTGGTTTATAGGCTTATGTTTACATACAAAGTATAACGCAAAAACTGTAATACTCGTACCTTCTTTGCTAGTTATTCATACCTTTATCGAAGAAAAGGTCGAAAGAGCCATACTACCATTTTTATATTAAAGTGTTTATTTACTTTAAAAAACCTTTAGTATTATAAACATTACTAAGATCGAGATTTGCAAACGTTACTTGGCACGTGTTTCGAGTTATACAATTTCCCATCCTCTTCTTGCACTTGTAGTTTGGCAGTTGTGTATGTGTGAATAACGCTGAGCAAAAGTAGATCTAGGTATGACTAAAAAAGAGATTTAAGGCATAGTCATAAGGACCACAGAGGCTAAAACGCACTCAAAAATGGTTGGTTTTCAGATTCATACAATAGTACATTTTAGTCCAAGTGTGTAAAGCTTTTTTTCTTTTGTTAGTGAGTTGAAAATATTTGTTTAATACACAAGAGCGTTAATTGTCATAGCAGTCTTGGTTCCATTTAGCCTTCACCTTTAAGCCCTGGCTGCAATCACACCTCGTCTGCAATCACGAACTTTAGGTAGACACTAGCGTCAAAATGTAGATATTCTTCTATAATTACAGCTAATTACTACCTAGAAATAACTTAAAAACCGCAGATAATGTCGGGTTTTTGTTAATTATCATAAATTTGACATTTCAATGCAATTTTATTTACATAGTAGTAGGTACATGTGCATTTAATGACAATCTAGGAAATCAATTATTTAATAGCTTATTTTTGGAGTTCTTAACAATATTATTACATTCGTTTATTCATCTATAATATGTACATATTATTTACATTATTATTTATTTGCTTATAACGGTCCCCCTTTTCTGACCTAACAAGAGGGGGTGGACCAAAATCCACAACGTGGGATGACATAGAAAAAAACAGAGGCAGGTATAAGGACTGCCGATCGAAGTGAAAACTCAACACAATGGAATCACTTTACGTTATTTTTTACTTTTTAAATCGTTCGCGTCTCTTGTCTGGCGCACGTCACGAGCATGTCGAGGTCATCGGTGATGCGAACCCAAAGGTTTTGCCCCTACCAAAAATCAAAAGAAGTTTTCATTCAGCTGTTGACTATCTTCAATTAGGTATTGAAGTGTCATATTGTACAGCTGATTTTTTTGCGATCACGATGATGGACCCATGACCAAAGTTGTTCAGTTTGATGGTCTGAATTACAACCTGATATATGACTACACCTTTCTGGTACTCGCTACAAATGACTGACTGACAGAAACATGAAGGCTGCGTAAATCCTCTTGACATAATTCCTTGTGCCTATTCGGTAATGTAATTCTCTAGATGCCTCAACTATACTCTCGCGTCTTTACTTGGCACGCTGCCAAGATATTGGGAAACAGACTGAGTCTAACTACTTGACCACGACCTACAATCTCACGCGACACGTGTGTTGCGGCAGTTTCTGATTTCGGTAGAAACAAATGAAGGAATCAAAATCAAAATATATTTTTTTATTCACATATATTGGTGTAACAGTGACGGAGGAACTCGTAGCTAAATAGTAACAGCCACACAGGTCGATCTTCAAGTGTAGGCCGTGCTTGCCGAGGTTGATCCGTGGATGGGTGACCATCTTTACATACAGAGTCTCCTCCGTGCCTCGGAAATCACGTTAAGCCGTTGGTCCTGGCTGTCATTTGTAGATTCTTGGCAGTCGTTACGAAGAGTCAGAAGCCGGAAGTCTGACATCCAGTCCAAGGGGTGTCGTATTACCCAGTTACTGGGTTGTGGAGATCAAATAGGCAATCGCTTCATGTAAAATATTGATACTCAGCTGCATCAGGTTAGACTGGAAGCCGACCCCAAGATAGTTTGGGAAAAGGCTAGGCAGATGATGATGGTGTAACAGTGGCGGTACTTTCATACCATTTTACAAGCTTGGCTTGCCAATATACCTAACCTACTTCTTCTTCATCTTTTGGTTTCTGAACTATCTGCTTGCCATAAACGCATGTTGTATTGTTGATGGACGCTAATAAAACGTCGAGAAAAGGAGCACGGTTGGGGTGAAACGTTTCCTATGGAGGACAAGAGACTTGCGAGATCGCTTAATACAAGTCATGCCTGAGGTCGTGAACGGGGCATAGGTAAATATCTGGTTTACCTTAAGACTAAGCAAATGCTAAGTACCTAAATGATAAGATGCTGGATTTTGAACGTTGGTTTCAGCACATAGGGTTTAAACTGCAACAGTGCACTAATATGTAGGATTTCATTTGAAAATTGGTGACAAATGATTTGTTATCATCATCTTCCTGCCCTTGGCACATGTTATTTGGTGTCGGCGCAACACGTTTGTTTCCTTCATTCTATAATCCTCTGTCTTTCGTCACGTTTTCATTTAAGAACGTTTGCACCTTGCGGCATTTCATACAAACTTACCAAATCCTTATTTTCCGAAATGACTCAACCGATTTTAATGATACTTAATACGCATAAGCAGGATACATAGGGCTAAAAAGTTTCTAAAAACATTTTCGAAATGTCTTTCACAAATGAAGATAATTGGAAATTTCTGTTTCTATAGATCATTTAAAATCGGTCTAATTTTGCTGTAACACAATTTTTCGAAAATGCTTTTTAAGTATATTTTTAAATTCAAATTCATTTATTCATTTTGTGAACATAGGGTAAAAAAATTATAATATACAGATGTTATAAATAAATGCTGGTCCATACTATTCCCGCCAGAAGGCATACAAAATAGTCGTAGGTAATCGAAATGTCAATTAACAAAATAAAAATCAAAATAAAATTAAAAGGTAAGTAAAATAAATGTCACAATTCATTCCAAACACTAAAAGTCTAATAATAAAATGTCAATAAATTAAGACGGCACCTAAACAAGTATAAATTATTTAGTCACAATTTCTGATATAATAATAGATTCAATTTACAATACAAATGTCAACGTTAGATCTATGTATCCTGCTTATGCGTATGAAGTTTCATTAAAATCGATTGAGTCATTTTGGAAAATAAGGACTTGAAAGTTTGTATGAAGTGTCGTAAGGCGTAAACGCTCTTGGTCCTTTTTTCTTTTATATCATTCCTCACAATCAATCTTCAAATCATCTTTTCTTTGGTCTTCCTCTACCTCTCCATCTGTCATTTGTAGATCTTTGACAGTCGTTACGAGTAGTCAGAAGCTAAAAGTCTGACATCCAGTCTTACCAAGGGGTATCGTATTACCCAGTTACTGGGTTGTGGAGGTCAGATAGGCAGTCGCTTCGTGTAAAATACTGGTACTCAGCTGAATCCGGTTAGACTGGAAGCCGACCCCAAGATAGTTTGGGAAAAGGCTAGGCAGATGATGATGTCGTAAGGCGTAAACGCTCTTGGTCCTTTTTTCTTTTATATCATTCCTCACAATCAATCCATCTCTTCTTTGGTCTTCCTCTCCCTCTCCATCCTTCAAGATATATATTCATCACGTTTTTAGTCACATGTGTTCCATCGATGACGCATGATTTGCTAATAGATAACTTTTATTCATAAGCTATAATATTATATTTTTATAGCGGAAACTGCGGAACACTTGTCAATGGACATCCAATGGATTTCTATCGTAGCATTGAGTTTTAATGTATTTTTATTTATTTATTGAACTTGAAAATATTTTTTTAGTGATATGAATAAATTATATTCTTAATCGGTTGATTGATAGTTTAACTAAATCACCTATGATATTTATTATCTTACTAGATGTGTAGATGGCTTCGACGTGATCGCGTTCGAGATGTAGATGGACACGTGACGGTCTTTTTTGGCATTTAGTAATGGATACATGACATAAAAGTATATCTGTAAAGAATAGTGGTTGAAAATTTTGCCCTCCCCGACCCTCGCTCGAGCCAGCCCGCGATGCTGTGCCAGTAGTTTTAAATTAGCCCCTAAATAATGATATCATTCAGATCCAGCCTGTCCCCATGCAGTCCTCCCCCAGCGACGCCCTGAGCCGAGGCTCGTACCCCACAGGGGGTGCCCTTAGCGTGTAGTCGCTTAGTTTGTAAGTTTTTATGCCATGGCTGGAGGCCTTACTCTTAAGGCACCCACAGGATAGTCCGGTTAAGCAGACGACAACCTCCTAGGTTGAACTGCGAGAAGCCATTCCAAAAAAAAAAAAAAAAGAAAATTTTGAAAAAATATTTTATTTTAATTTCATCGATCACTCGTACTACTTCTCTTTATTATTCTATCTATAAATACGTGACAGAAAAATAACATGGAAGAAAAATAATTTGTTTCTCCCAAAAAAAAAGCAGTTATGACGATGTAGTTTGGACTTAAATAAATCTCAAGAAGAATCACCATTAGGTATAACACAGCTAGAATTACTATACAAAGACGTTTAGATACTAGCAGCAACGACATTAAAATAATCACTACAACAAACTATGTTATTATCATCAAATTATACGACAGTTAAATATAATGAACTTTATACGGAAATTAGAACGGAATAGCTAGCTATGTTACTACGATGAATCAGCAAACGGAACCATAAATAAATATGTAAAAGTTACTTTGTCTGGCTGTTTGTCACCCTTTCAAGCCAGAACAGACACTTAAGTAGACCATAACCTGGGTCATGACATATCCGAATCATTTAAATATACTAACGTAATAGAGGAGTTTGCCAGAGAATGGGCAGCAGCGTTCTGTGTGTTTTGTGCTTTTACAACAACCTTACTGCGATCGCCAACCCGCCTGCCGAGCGTGGCGATTATGGCAAAACCCTCCAAAATGTTAATGTAGCGACACTTGGGAGAGGCCTATGTCCACCAGAGCATAGGCCTCTTTCTTCTACGTCTTTGGGCTGAAATGATGATGATGAGTATGAATAGAGGAGTATAGAAGAAGAAGACATGCTGTGCCAAACCCACATAAACTGGGATAAAGGATAATAGATAAGACAACGCAAACCAAATCTTATTCTACTTTTAATGGCCAACTGGTTACTGTCGGTACAAGTGAAATTTTGATGTATTGTCTAACTGAGACGTTGATCACATTTTCTTCTAATGAAATTGCCTATTCCTCTTTATAGTATGTATCTTGAATCTTTTTAGACAGGATATTTTTTAACCCGATAGTACACTGTCGTGAGTTTTGACACATATTTGTATTGATAACGCCATTATTGCATGTGATATGTCGCAACCAGATGGATCATGAGTTCATGACGACATGCGGAGGCCGACCACATTCCCCGACGTATTTGATAGGTTAGTACACTTAAGAACGCAATTCAAGAACTTCCAATAAGATTTAGTTACACTCAAAAGGGTCCAGGACCAGCCAGCTGGTTGACCGAGGAGCTCGTTGCTAAAATAATAACAGCCGCCCAGGTCGATCTTTAAGGTTAAGCTGTGCTTGCAGAGGTTGGTCTGTGGATGGGTGACCATAATTACATATCGAGTTTCCTCCGTGCCTCGGAAAGCACGTTAAGCCGTTGGTCCCGGCTGTTATTTGTAGATCTTTGACAGTCGTTACGAGTAGTCAGAAGCTAAAAGTCTGACATCCAGTCTTACCAAGGGGTATCGTATTACCCAGTTACTGGGTTGTGAGGGTCAGATAGGCAGTCGCTTCATGTAAAATACTGGTACTCAGCTGCATCCGGTTAGACTGGAAGCCGACCCCAAGATAGTTTGGGAGAAGGCTAGTCAGATGATGATGACCAGCCAGCTGGTTGACCGAAGTAACGTTTCATCAATGATAACGATAAAGCAAAGATAGATTAAGAGTAGAGGAAGACCAAAGAAACGATGGATGGACTGTATAAAGGATGATATGCCAAGAAAGGAGGTGTCCGATGAGCTGACAAGTAATGGAAAAGTATGGAAGGAGAAGACATGAATAAATTTAAATAAAGGTAAGAGAATGATGAACGATGAAGCAAAGATCAGAGAACAAACAAAAATTAGCGGATAATGTTCTCGTTTATCGGACCCAAGGTTCTTTTCTGTGTGAAGGAGCGGTTCATAAATTCATAACCCACTACAGATGTCAGATGTCAGAAGTTTGACTATTGTCACAATTTCAGTGAGGTCAGTTGTCACAATTTTCGAAATTTTCGTTCTGGGTATGCCGGTTTCTCCGCAAAGTTATCCTTTACCGTTTAAATATAATGATCCAATTACCTCTAATCGGGCAGTATTTACTTTGCCGAACAGAGGAATCGAACAAAAGTCTTCATGTTTGACAATTTTGCAAACAACTGAGGAAACGACTGATATTGTAGGGAAGCGATCCAAACAACTCTGAACACATGTAGGTATTGTAAAAGCTGTCATGATTTTACTTAGTGAAGCAATTATAAAATGTTTTATATATTATCAAATTTTAGAGCAAAATGAGATAATTTTTAACTATCTGCTACTCAAATAATTGATGTTGTTATTTTTTGTTAATGAAGGTTATCGTATTGCTTATTAGGCAGGCGGATAGTAGATCTTTCTTTGAGGTGAGGGTCGGGTCAGAGACGCCGTAAACACTGGTATTTAGGTACAGATTTTTTCGTAAGAACGAAAACAACGCAAAATCAGTACCCAAATCTGTGTGCTCTCTATTGAGAAAAGAACACGAAGATAAATATGTGTATAGTATGCAATCTAGTAGGATTTGTATCAGAATCTTATGGTGCGCGTTCTAAATCAAAATCGTTTTTCCAATGATTAAAAAAGCATTTCATAAAATATAAATAATTAAATAAAAATCATAAAAAAATAAATAAATCGGAACAATATGCAATGTGTAAAAATTTTGTAAAATAAAACAGTACCATTAAAACATTACAATCGAAAACATGAAATAAAAAAGTAACCATTAATAATGCACAAATTTAAAACAAGAAGACAACAAGATTAATAATATGTCTTCTTATTTTCTGTGAATATCAACAATAAAAATAGAATGTCAAATTTAAATAATACAAAAGAACAAAAAGCAAATTGATATGAAAAGGTCAGTTATAATGTCATATAATTGTAAAAACCAATAGTAAAAAATAGAATGTCAAAGTTAAAATTTATAATCATTATTACTAGAGATAATACAAAATAATACAATAAAAAACAAAACTTTACTGAGAAAAAAAAACAATATTAAGAATAAAAATTCAAAATAATGACAAAATGCCAGTTGAAATGAATCCTAATCAAAAACAATATTATTACGGTGGTCGCTTATCATCTTGGTACTCATCGACACTGTAATAGCACTTTCTCAATAAATACGTGTTCAATTTGTTTTTAAATAAGTTTGTTGTATAGAAATACTGATTGGTACCTAGGACTCTGAGGAACCACATTTGTTTTCGGTTGCATTGTGTTACGCAAGTCTTTACGTTTAGCAACAACGCCCCCTTGTCAATCAAATGCCAAAACATTGATGTAGTACGCTATGTTGGATTTTGTTCAGTAGCGTGATATTATAGGAACATATAGTGCAAGCTTTTGATCGGTTGTTATTTAATTTAATTTAGATTAATTATCTTAGTACATCGCCGCCACTGGAGGAGCTCGTGGCTAAATAATAACAGCCGCCCAGGTCGATCTTTAAGGTTAAGCCGTGCTTGCCGAGGTTAGTGTGTGAATGGATGGGTGACCATAATTACATATCGAGTTTCCTCCGTGCCTCAGGAAGCACGTTAAGCCGTTGGTCCCGGCTGGCATTTGTAGATCTTTGACAGTCGTTACGAGTAGTCAGAAGCTAAAAGTCTGACATCCAGTCTTACCAAGGGGTATCGTATTACCCAGTTACTGTTTGTGGAGGTCAGATAGGCAGTCGCTTCATGTAAAATACTGGTACTCAGCTGCATCCGGTTAGACTGGAAGTCGACCCCAAGATAGTTTGGGAAAAGGCTAGGCAGATGGTCGCGGCCACTGAAAGCAGTGAAGAGAATTATGGCAGATTTTGTGAACTCGAACAAACATTTTGAAATGTTAAGCAAGAAATCGTACGTTAACAAAAGATTTCACGTGGTCCTTCCAAACAGTATCATCATCTTCTTGCACTTGTCCTATTCAACTGGGGGTCGGCGCAACACGTTTTCTTCTTCCATTCTCCCCTGTCTGAAGTAACGGCATCATAAATACTACTTTCTGTTTCATATCATTCCTCACACAGTCCTCCCATCTTTTCTTTGGCCTTCCTCTCCCTCTCCTTCGAAACAATATCATTAACTAAATTTTCTACAAGTACATACTAAAGTATTACAAGAACAAGAACGCTGAGATGCCATTAGGATTAGCAATAGTTGAAACTTTACGGTCGCATCGGAGAATAGGCGCTGCATTCTGCAAGTCATGGATTGCATCACGCAGCAGAGCTCGCAGTTACTAAACATTAAACAAATATTTCAACCATAGTCGTGTTTGAATGAAAGATTAAAACACAGGCAGAATATGACAAAGAAATCTGCACGACTTTATTATAAATATGATGATTGTTCTTTTGATAAACATCGTATGGTAAGCAATGCAACTGAGTCACCAATAGATGATTGTTTTACATGACTGTCTCTATTATTGAAAGTATTGCTGCACTGTTTTTATCAGCCCAGACTTATTACTTACTATAAAAGGGCATCAAAAACTTCTCCTCAACGCTGTCAGCTGGTAATGTGCTCAAAAGAATGGCGGTGTTGCCACGTTGTAACTTTGTGTGATTATTTTTAAACCAGTACTTTCAAAATGGTGAAGGGAAACATCGTGAGAAAACCGGCTGTCAAGGAATCGAAAATAAGAAGATATATCTGACCTGTCCACTGCCTCACAGATAAAATAGATCGGGTCCCAGTAGTAGGAATGATGGCTGATGCTGTCATTAATGTGTTCTGGTGAACATGGATTTTCATTAGAGTTTTCTAAAGTTCTCTCCTTCATGAAAACGGCATTTTAGAAAATCGTGGTGTTTAGGGACTATAAATTTGCCATCTACAAAGTTTCTCTTTCACCCATTGAGTTTCACTTCAAGGCAACACTATGTACAGACAGCGTCATTAAGTAGTTACCCACCTGGCGTACTCGGCCGGAATGTAGAGGGGTTAGCACATACTGACGCTGTCTGTACGAGGTCGAGTAGAATGCATGTAGGCAGTGCTTAGGTTTCTCCGAACGCATTTTGGAATTCATTTGTTTATGGGTTTTTGTTGAATTTAATTGTGTTGTTGTTGATGTTGGAATTCATATTTTAAATATATGAACAATGTCCCTTGTTCTCACGTGAACTATTTAAAATCATCTACCTACTATACTTTCAAGGCTGTTGCAGTCTCTTTGTAATCTGAACTTTAACATATCCTTATTTTTAGACTAGTTTACATAACAATCAGGATTGCAGGTGTTAAATACACGATTTGGCTTCATCGCGATGACACTGCAGTCTTTTGATTAAAAACACAATTGTCTTTTTTATTTGTTTGCTAATATTCTCTAAGGTCATCATAATTAGGAAGCTGCAGTGTTTATTTATTTGGTACTCGGTTTATGCAAATTAGTTGACAGTGCATCATGGTCCTCGACACAAAAACGTATTTTACTCATAAAATGTACTTTGATCGCTTCACCAGTACTTGCACGAGGAAGGTTAAAATACGAAGCTAGTTAACCTCTTGGCTTTTCAACTAATGATGTTACTATTTAAAATGCAAACGTGCATTAAAGAATAAGTTAATTCATTGTTGGAATCTGTTAATATTTCGTAAAGTTAAATTGGGTGTGGTTAGGTTTATTTTTTGCCTTGATAATACGATTTTATTTTACCACCATTATCATTATCATCACTTGTAACGTCTGGGACTCCCACAAGGGTCTATTTTGGGACCATTCTTATTTAAATTATTTATTCTGTGTAGGCACGTGATTAAAAACATCGTGAGAAAAGACATGTTACATCTATGGAATCCACACTGGGGTCTGGGGGGTGTATTACAGGACAATCTCTTTCACAAAGAGAAGGCCTTTATACGAGCCGTGGGAACTTTTTAACATTACGCTTATGTGCTATTGTGAGTAACCAAAACAAGGAAACTACATAACATAACATCACGTTTGCAATTCACGCGTAGCGTACTCTGTACTTTTGTAACAACCGTATTGCGATCGCTAAACCGCCTGCCAAGCGTGGCGATTATGGCAAAACCCTGGGGTCGCCTATGTCCACCGTCGGCTGAACGTCTTTCGGGCTGAAATGATGATGATGACGTTTGCAATCCCTGAAGGGTTAGTCAAAAGTGTAAGTCATAGTTAAGGCGTTCGTGGTGTGAATACCAACGTGCTATCTGCACCTCGTCTTGGAAGAGGACTTTTGACGCAGTGAGTGGTGTTCCGTCGCTTCCGCGGGCAAGTGCCACATGAACGCATATTGACATAGTGCGCAAGTGAAGTGCTACTAACATATACAGCTTTAAGATTTTATTTACTAACAAAAATTGTATTTAATGGTATGTATGTTAGTCTGTCAGGTATATATCTATGGGCCAAAGTTGCCTGCAAATAAATAAATGTATGTTGTTGTATAGTACACCCACATTCGCCAGTTTAGTATATTTATAAGTCATTTGTAATAGGAGGCGAGTCTATTGCCATAGCTGCTACTGAGAAATTTCTGATGGAAAAACCCAATAATCCTTTGCCCGACCTGGGAGTCGAACCCAAGACTTCATGCTCAGCAGTAGCGCTTGTGACCACTAGACCAACGAGGCAGTCGTACTACAGACTCGACTCGAGACAGGAAAACTATAAAGAATACTATGTGAAAGTCGAGTACAAAACTTAGAAGTTTGGAACCGAAGATGGTTGATGTAGGTAGTAAAGTAATTTACACCTACAAAAGTAATAGGTGATGTAAGTAGTAATATTTCCAAGGACATTGGTTACAAACCCAAACCACATACGTAATTTATTGCAGTTCGCCATGATGAGTATCGAATTTGCAACCGGCACAGGAAATTATCACTGTTCTACGCCATTCTTCGACTTTTAAGGTCAACACAAAGTTATATGCATTGCACCGGATCAGCATCGCCTTGACTCGACCCGTACGATTTTTCTTCTATGAAACGTCATAGTTTTCGTTTTTAACCGACTAATAAAAAAAGGAGGAGGTTCTCAATTCGGATGTTTGTATTTTTTTTTTATGTTTGTTCGCGCATAACTCTGTCGCTTACCAACCGATTTGATAAATTCTTATTTTGTTGGAAAGCGTATACTTTCCCAATGGTCCCATGAATATTTTATCGAAATCAGACAAGCGGTTTTGAAAAAATCAACAAAATTCTAAATATTCTAACTTTTCGTTTACTCTGCATTGCGTTTTTTGTTCGCGCATAACTCAGTCATGTACGAACCGATTTGGAGTATTATTTTTTTATTCCAAAGCCTATGCTTTCCATTTGGTCCCATAGTCACCAAGTCGAATCTTGGCGAAATCGAGAGAACTCTTCAAATTTTATAAGAAAACGTACAGCGATTTTAGTTTTTTCTACAACAAGTAAAGCATTTGCGATCAATAAGAACCATTCTACCATCAGATCTGATGATGAAGCCAAGAGACAGGCACCGTAACTCCATAATAAAACAATGTATATTAGCTGTGTTTGGGCTTGTTGGAATTGTAACGGTATGCATTTTCCAGGTGTACCACAGACTTGACTTTCCTTATTCAACCTACGCAACATGTAGGTCCTCTGCTTTGACAGTCTGTTTTCGCGATGATCAGGGTTTTTATTCAAAATGCGTTGATCATTTCTTTCCCTAATTTATTTTAATCGTTGTCCTTTTTCCTTTTTCTCAGTTTCAGTTCGACGCCGTTTTCTCATACGAGAAGCATCTTTACCAGGCCTACCCATATTTTATTATTAGATTTAAAATATGTCACTAAAAATTAACAAATAATTTTTTTTTCCAAAAAAACAACCGGCTTCAAAAAACCCTAAACGCACTAAAAAGTTAAAAATAATACTATAACCTACCTATATTAATACACCTAACCTAACCGACGATTCACATTTAATAAAATTTAATAATTCTTTGGAGTCGGTGCCAAGCAATATACGATACCTGAATTACTATATAGACAGACTAAGGCCAGAAAAACAAAACATCTTACAGTTTCTAAATATTAATTCAATAATTAATTCAAATTATATTGCTTGGTACCGACTCCAAAGAATTATTAAATTTTATTATAGGTGAATCGTTGGTTAGGTTAGGTTTATTAATATAGGTAGGTTATAGTATTATTTTTAACTTTTTAGTGCGTTTAGGGTTTTTTGAAGTCGGTTTTTTTTGCAAAAAAAAAAAATCGTTTGTTAATGAAAAGCAAAGTTACTGCAGGCTGCTGTTTCACGAAAAAGTCTTATAAACTAAACGAATATAATTTCACATATTTTAATTCAAACAAATTTTCATTGAAAGTTCAACTGTGTGGTGCCAACAGTTTTAGAGTAAACTGGCTTTGACATACGGACGGACAGACACAGACAAACGGACAGCACGAATCAATAACGTTTCTGTTTCTAGGCCTTTTGACAACGGAACCCTAAAAATAAGGTGCGGTGAAGCCGATGCGGTGCAGTGCCTATAAATGAGTTATCGGCTTCACTATTTGCAACTTACAGTGTTGTGATTGCGTACTTAAATCCTATTATACATGATTTTCTTATTGATATTCTTCAAGAGTAAGACTAAGTAATTACATGTTAATAGCAAATAAGTAGGTGTTAATTTGTATAATCGATGTGGATTTACGGTAAATAGAGGAAATCATGTGATGAGTAAAAGAAGTGAGAATATCAACTATTGGCACGAATATACAGCCGAATATACAGCATGATTTTTTAGTCACCGTCCAAATTTAGACATTTTAATCTTTGGCGAAAACCATTGAATACGTCTTTTTTTCTTTTAGTATCACTCAATACAAAAACTATTGAGATATCATGGACACCGCCGCGCCGTGCGTAGGTACACGCTGGGTAACTACGCGGGCTGGCCGCCCCCTTTTCATTGAATGTTTGCGCGGCCTGTGTAGTATTTTTAACGTTTAACTTAGTGACCAGGCAGAGCGGATAATTTTTTCGAGAAAATGATTTCCTATGAAAATATGAAAATTTCACATATCGATTTTTTTTCAAAAATGGAGTTAGTGAATGATACATAATGCCTAGAAAAAATTTGGACGGTGACTAAAAAATCTTGCTGTATAGTCAAGTTGCGGCTGCTGAGAGCCTCAAACGGCGTAAATACTGTAACCTAAATGGCAGTTATAGCTTTGAGCCGTTTGGGGTCGAAAAGCTGTGGTCATGGGGCCCAAGTACGCATTCCCTTTTTAAGGATATATCTCGTCGACTGGTTGACACTTCACGAGACCATAGGGCTGGCTATTTCTTTGGGCAAAGAATTATCATTGCTGCCAGTTTTCTGGGCACGTTTCCGGACGACAGCGATGGTGAGGAGTATTTTGACGCCTAAGCGTCTTGTTGTTTTTAAGTTAGTTTATATTATGTAGTTAGTTAGTTTATGTAAATATATAGTTTGCAACCATTTATAACCAATAGACAAGAATGTAAACGAAGTAAGTCCAAAAGAAAGCAAAGCTAAGTATTCTAACTTTTCAAGTACTTAATTATTAAACTATAGAATAAAAATCGTATAGTAAATAATGACTTTTATTCAAGTAAACACTTTGACATGTTTATAGATCGGGTGTAAATGTTACCCAAGTAATTTTTGTTATTGTTAGTGGTATAACGTGAGCGAAACAATAATGGAAAATAACTTATTTTTCATTGTGTCATTGATATCGTAATATAGATATATAAAATTGTCCATTGTATAATAATGTAGAACGACTACACAAATGCCCATTTGTTCAAGAATTGGTCATGACAAAAATAATAAACAGCCTTGCAAATCTATCTTAATTTAAAATAATGGATTTACGTAATATACTTTTAAATTGCATAAATAAATATTCTTTAGCACATTTTTTTAGGGTTCCGTACCCAAAGGATCAAACGGGACCCTATTACTGAGACTTCGCTGACCGTCCGTCCGTCCGTCCATCTGACCGTCTGTCACCAGGCTGTATCTCATGCACCGTGATAGTTAGCCAGTTGAAATTTCTACAGATTATGTATTTCTGTTGCCGCTATAAAAACAAATACTAAAAACAAAATAAAATAAATATTTAAGGGGGGCTCCCATACAAAAAAAGTGATTTTTTGCTCGTTTTTATAAATAATGGTACGGAACCGTTCATGGACTCGCGTCCGACTCGCATTTGCCCGTTTTTTTATTAATGCAAAAAATAAACAACATGCAACTATTACGCATTCAGGTAATTATGTAGTTATGCTATATATTTTTATGAAATACAGTACCATGCGGAAATTATACGTTATGGAACTAGTAACTAAACTCATTACATATCAGGTTAATAAAAAATACTAAGAACAGGCAAACACACGTTATTTTCTAAAATTGTAATACAAATTAAATAAATGGCTTTAGTACCGATTAACATTAGAAGAAACTAATTTTTTTCCCAATTAGTTTCAGTATACATAATAATAATAAAATCTTCATTAAAATTATCAGTCTTCATAAGAATTTTTCAAATCGTATCAGTAGTTCCTGAGATTAGCGCGTTAAAGCAAACAAACAAACAAACTCATAACTTTATAATATTAAATTATAGATGTACCGAAAAATATGATCATGATGGGCTGGACCATGTTGGTCCAGCCCTAATTCCGATTTATTTCGAGTCAGTGAAGCATGTCTCATACTTCGTCATGTATTAAGTATATTTTGTATTTTATGTTTTTTCTACATTTATAATCTATATCTATTTCTATACTAATCTATTCTAATAATAAACCTGAAGAGTTTGTTTGTTTGTTTGCTTGAACGCGCTAATCTCAGGAACTACGGGTCCGATTTGAAAAAATCTTTCAGTGTTAAATAGTCCATTTATCGAGGAAGGCTACAGGCTATCATTACGCTACAACTAATAGGAGCAGAGCAGCAATGAAAAATGTTGTGAAAACGGGAAAATGTGACGCAGACGAAGTTGCACGGGACAGCTAGTAGCTAGATAAAGATGATAAATCATCATTCTGAAAAAAAAAATAACCTTACTGCAAGAGTTCTACACTGAGTTGGGAAATACTGCCGTAACCACAGCGTCCGACAAACTGATTTGTAATCACAGTAAGCTGTTACGAGACCTAACTGAACCCTGGTAACAATGCTCTTGAAATAGTTTTTGCCTGGGGCGAATTTCATCAAATAAACTGTAGGTAGAGCAAGAGCTGTCAGTGCCAATATTCCGTAACAATGATGACACCAACATGTCTTTAACGTGGTTTAGATGTTGTGATCGTGTTTAGTTTCTTTAGTGGAATTCGCCTTTAAGGTAGACGCTCACCTAGCTGCGTCGCAGGAGCCTCTCTGCTTATTGCAACCATGGTTATAGAACGGTAACCTTCATCATCATCTCATGATCATTTCAGCCGAAAGACGTCCACTGCTAGACATAGGCCTCCCCCAAGTGTCGCCAGATTGACCAGTCCCGTGCGACTCGCATCCAGCGGATCCTCGCAACCTTCACCAGGTCATCGGTCCACCTAGTGGGAGGATGCCTTCCAACGTAACGTCTTCCGGTTCGTGGTCTCCATTCCAGAACTTTTCGGCCCCATCGGCCATCCGTTCTGCGAGCAATGTGCTCTGCCCACTGCCACTTAAGTTTGGCAATTGGTCGGGCTACGTCGATAACCTTGGATCTCTTGCGGATGTCCTCATTTCTGATTTGATCATCAAGCAAGGAAACTCCGAGCATAGCCCTCTCCATTGCCCTATGGGTGACTTTAAGCCTTCTGATGAGGTCTATTGTGAGCGACCGCGTTTCGGGCCCCTATGTAATCACTGGCAACACACACTGGTCATAGACTTTCGTCTACAGGCACTGCGGTACGGTAACGTTAATGCATCGAAAATCTGAGGAAATGTGAGTTAAAATACCCATGTATTCTCATGTCATAGAATTCAGAAAACATACACAATGCCATCCGTCTTAAGTTTCAAATATTTTCGGTTAAACAGTATTTTTTCCCGTTAAATTCTTGAGTTAACATTTGCTTGTCTAGGTTTGCATATAAAAGACAATTTCCTTATTATGTCTCAATGCATTTTGTCAGCTTTGGCCTCGGCATACAAAGGCAAGAAGAATTAATTATGCATTCGTTTTCATGGCCACTGTACGCTGAAAAAGTACTTTTGGCAGTGCACTTTGATCGCATTGCTATTACGTATATGAAAAGTCGGATTTTATTCTAAAAATTCAAACATTTACAAATGACTTTGTAGTTGGAAAAGTTAACGTAAAGTAACCGAAAGCTGTATGTTTAATAGGTAGAACCTTGCTCTGATAGATTCAGGGGAAAACATGTTTTAATGGAAATGACAAGAAAGTGACAAGTGTTTATCGTGAATAAAAGGCCTTGTGTGACATGTCAGGAATACTGCTTAACCATTTTCTGGATCTCAGACTTCTTTGTATGTATTTTCCAGTATTTCCCTGCATGAAAGCCTCTTTGCTAGGAAAATCTTGATTTATTAGTAGCATATAACCTTATGTCTAATAAACCTTATGTGAAAAAATCATTGAGTGTAGAAATACGCTCTACTTCTGAAAACCTGTGTTTCGGTTTTAAATGAATAAATAGAAAATGTTTGGAATCTTTTTTAACTTTGCCATATAACATTTTATTAAACTAGCCGTTCGAAGTTCTAGTCCAAATGAATTCCATATCATCATCATCATCATTTCAGCCCAAAAGACGTCCACTGCTGGTCATAGGCCTCCCCCAAGTGTCGCCACATTGACATTTTGGGGGTTTTTGCCATAAGCGCCACGCTTGGCAGGCGGGTTGCCGATCGCAGTACGGTTGTTACAAAACCACAGATAACGCTGCTGCCTATTCTCTGGAAAATCCCTTAGTCGCCTCTTACGACACCCACGGGAAGATATGGGATGGTGCTATTCTTTACGTCCGACACCATACAGAGCAATTCCATTTAAATTCCATTTAATTGAAGTTAATTTGTTTTAAGTCATTTCGTTAGTTTGGACGTTAATTGACATTATTATTAAAATTGCCGCGACAAGCTATTTGAAAAAAAAACCTTGTTTAACTATAATCTCAGAAGAACAACAAAACCCATGCGAAATCTTGCCGTCCGATTATTTAGATTTCTAGTATAACTTGGACTTTAGACTCTTCGAACCACCTGACCTCCACTTCGTTAATAAACTCCGACTTACGTTTACAAACTAACTAGGTTTTGTTAGCTGCTTCACTCCCGTTGTAAACGGAAATTAGGCCACGGGAACGTTTTAAATTAAGCCACTGGAACGTTTTAAATTAAGCCACGGGAACGTTTTAAATTAAGCCACGGGAACGTTTTAAATTAAGCCACGGGAACGTTTTAAATGTACCCTATGACACTCGGGGATAATGTAGCTTCACGTTAGTGAAAGGATCAGTAGTTCCGATGATTACCTCCTACATATCAACTTACAAATATATTCTTACTTAAGTACCTGTTTATAATATTATATTGCAAAAGATTATAATATTTAAACATAAAAAGCGGAGCCTCAGACCACGAGTAATAACAGGTTAATAATGATCAGTGTGTCCTATTAACTTAGATAACATAGGTACATTCTTTCTTACATTCTATTCAGAGAAAAGCAAAAATATGTAGAACTGAGATAAGCTACCGAAAAACTTAATATTTTGTCAATTCCGTTACAAATGTGACAAATCATCATCATTTTCATCATTTCAGCAGAAAGACGTCCACTGTTGGACATGGGCCTCCCCCAAGTTTCGCCACATCGACATAACATGGGGGGTTTTGCCATAATCGCCACGCTTGGCAGGCGGGTTGGCGATCGCAGTACCGTTGTCACAAAAGCGCAGAGAACGCTGCTGCCCATTCTCTGGCAAGTCCCTTAGTCGCCTCTTAAGACACCCACGGAAAGATATGGGATGGTGCTATTCTTTACGTCCGACACCATACAGAGCCATGTGACAAATACTTAATGCTATTTCTTAGGTCTTCTGGGCAGTCGGTTAACAGATTATTCTTTTGTAGGTCATGCAAAAAGACTAAGACCGATATCTATAAACATCGCTTTAACAAGTAGTTTGTGCATTAGTCCTACGACTGTCACACAATTATTATCATCAGCTTATAATGTTCCCACTGCTGGGACACAGGCTTCCTCTATATGGGACGGAGTGGGCTGTAATCCACCACTCGGGCACAGTGCGGTTTGGTAGATGTCACATGTCTTCGAATTTTTAGTTCTAGGACATGCCGGTTTCCTCACGATGTTTTCCTTCACCGTTTTTGATGGCAGCAGTGATGAAATAAATTACACAAAGTAATGCGCCTGCCTGGGTTGGAACCCACGGCTTACTGTCACACAAATTACTATCATATTACAACACGCAAAAGAGAGATGGGCAGGGCACATGTTTGAGCCAAACGCGTCTTAAGTAACGATTGTAGGTCTTGGCTAAGTGTTGTAGCCCAACATTAGGGACGATATTCAACTTATTTTCGAATCTTTTCACGTTTTCGCCGACTATCAGTGACTATATATTTGACCTTCATGACACACAATTATTTTTATTTACTTGTAAAGTTAACGGCTATAGAATTAGAACGTTGAACTACAAAACGTTCATGGCCACTGGCGTCTTGTACAAAATATTACCTGTGCGACCTACACAGACATGAATTCGTTATGTTTTGCTGTTTTAATTAGCGGCCTAGCGTTCTCGGTTAGTGTCTATAAAACTTGTGTATGTTTGTAAGTGTATCAGTATCGTAACATAACATAACATCACGCCTGTAATCCGCGAAGGGTTAAGCAGGGGTGTGCCTAATAGTACACCCATTTTTTGCCAGTCATGTTTAAGTCCCATGGAATAGGAATCGAGCACATATCCAGACTACGTGGCTGCTACTGAGAAATTCCTGATCGAAATCTCAATAGGACTTTATCTGACCAGGAATTAGGACCCAGGACTTCATGCTCAACACTACTCAACAGTCATCCTTGCGGTGTGTCAGTATCAATCATCATCATCATAATCATCATCATCATCACCATCATCATCAGCCTTTAATGTTCCCACTGCTGGGACACAGGCCTCCTCTTAAAGTGAGGGAGTCGACTTTAATCCACCACGCGGGCCCAGTTTGGGTTGGGGCCCAGTGTGGGTTGGTAATAAGTACCTGCATAATAAGTAGTTGTTATTCAAATTTTAAACAATTGAATGTGCAATTTCGAAGACGACCGCCGCGGCAAAACCGCCAAGCAAAGGCAGACGGCAGCAACGCGACAAGCTTGATGATATTAATAAAAAATAAAAAAAAAACCATAAATTCCTTAATAGCAAAACCATAATATTATATAACAAAAACATCAAGCTTTCAATCCTCGAATACTATACGCGGCAGACGTGTAGGTACACATAGTACAGGGCTTCTTATAGCCGATTGAATATTAATTGGTAGACTAGTTCTGGAATCGTAACAAACACGTTTTGCCAGTACGTACGGCAACTCAGTCAAATCGTATAAGTACATAATGTATAGTAATACATAACATCGTGCTGGGGCAAACACGTGAATGCAGTGAAAGGTAACCATTCATTTGGAACTGCATGCTTACGACGATAGGAGAATAAAACCGGTTTTTTAGATAATATAAATCGTCACAATGATATTAAACTTTCGTTTTCAAATTGATCATATGATCACTGAGTTATTTTTACTAGATTAACCCGTTAAGCAATCTGAATTTGCAGTAAATAAATAAAAGTTTTGTTTTTTGTTTGTGTCATTATCAGCCTACAATGTTCCCACTGCTGGGACACAGGCCTCCTCTCTATGAGAGGGAGTGGGCTGTAATCCACCACGCGGGTTGGTAGATGCCACATGTCTTCGATTTTTTAGTTCTAGGACATGCCGGTTTCCTCACGATGTTTTCCTTCACCGTTTTTGAGGACAGCGGTGATGAAATAAATTACACAAAGTAATGCCTGGGTTCGAACCCACGGCTTACAGTTCGTAAGTCAGGGGTACCACCACTGGGCCACCGCTGCTCTCTTTGTTTTTGCATTTGTTTGTGTAAAACTAGAAAATTGTCTGGAGGTTCCGTACAGAATTCAAGAACGAGTTTTACACCATTATTGGTTTGTTACATAAATTCACGCCTCTGTCCCACGGAGGTAGGTAGAAACTACCTGCTACTATCCAGACATACTCTTTTTGTCATCTGGTTTATTAAAAAACAAATATATCTATAGACATCTTTCCGCGAGATACGTTTATTTTAGTTTCGAATTTCATTAAAATTGGTTCAGCCTTTACAATGCAACATACAAACAGACAATTTCCCATTATCGATCGATGACACTTTCACATCAACAACATAAACCTGCTCGGAAGTGAAGACATAACATAACAAAATTAATACAGTTGTTACGTAACTTCCGATGTTCTCATATATACATAATATTCTAATCATGCCGTTATAAATCATATAATCTATACTAATATTATAAAGCTGAAGAGTTTGTTTGTTTGTTTGCTTGAACGCGCTAATCTCAGGAACTATTGATTTGATTTAAAATATTCTTTCAGTGTTAGATAGCCTATTTATCGAGGAAGGCTATAGGCTATATATCATCACGCTACGACAAATAGGAGCGGAGCAGCATGAATCATGTTTCAAAATCGGTGAAAATGTGACGCAGACGAGGTTGCGCGGGACAGCTAGTATTCGATAAATCATCTGTATAGGCTTTAATTTTTCAATGTGAGAATTTAACCCTGAGTTTAGAATGCGGATATCTTGTTGGTTGGTCATTTAGGGTTGGGCAGTGTTATTCATCATGGTATACCTATCTCTCTTTTTGAGGTCATCATGTCATATACCACAAAGGGTGTACCCACAAGGAAGCCGAAAAGCCCTTGTTCTCCACGGCATTGCGATATTTTTTTGTTCCTGGGAACCTTCTAGTTCTGCCGTCCTATCACTAGAAAGCCGTTAACCCTCAAATGGTCAATTTACACTTTTTGATTCAACGTGATAGAGTTTAAAATTCTCTATCTTTCTGTCTGCGTTTTCTGTTTTTTTTTTGTAATATGGACAGTTACAGAGATATTGGAGGTTAAAGTTCCAACTTCTTTACAAGTTTTTTTTAAAGAAGTTTTTAATTTTATAATTTTACTTTAAATACCTTCTCGACCACCGTACTATTGAATGCATCAGGACAACTTTTTTACGTTTCATTAGGTTCCATTGGGTGTTGGTTCTGTATAGTGTCGGACGTGTTCTGTATGGTGTCGGACGCGTTCTGTATGGTGTCGGACGTAAAGAATAGCACCATCCCATATCTTCCCATGTGTGTCGTAAGAGTGGACTTAGGGACTTGCCAGAGAATGGGCAGCAGCGTTCTCTGTGCTTTTGTGACAACCGTACTGCGATCGCCAACCCGCCAGCCAATTGTGGCGATTATGGCAATACCCCCCTTATGTCAAGAGTGGCGTTGGGGGAGGCCTATGTCCAGCAGTGGACGTCTTTCGGCTGAAATGATGATGATGATGATTGTGTTCCACCGTAAAACGTGATTTCATCATCCAAAAAAAAGGCGTTTCCCTGCAAAAATTAATTGCGTACAGTTACTTATTTTGATGTACAGAATCCTTTGTTCACGGCTTCGCAAAGTGTCAGCTTACACCTTATATTTGGTGTAGGTGGAAAATTACCCCAGGTTATTTGGAAAAAGCCAAATAACCTGGGTCATCACCATTCAGCCTTCAGCATCTGCTGGACACAGGCTTCTCCAATCACACAGTGTTCAAATCGATCCTCAGCAACTCTGCAGCTTCTACCAGCCACGCTGCGAAGGCGACCTACCTTCCGTTTACCGATACGCGGTTTCCACTCTAGAAAATGTATAGACAGCATCAGTATGTGCTAACCCCTCAATACTCCGGCCGAGAAGGCCGGGGTGGTAACTACTTAATAGAGCTGTGTGTACCATATCAATTCTGTTGAATATTAGCCGCCAAACCATTTAGCGTTGGACCATACTATCTATCATCCATATCCCTTTTTGTTGGCCCTAGGAGGTTAAATAGCCCTGTTCCCTTTACTTAAGGTTGAGATTTCTTTGTAAGGACGTGGAGTAATTTAAAGAGGTGTTGCTTCTTACGTGTTTATTTGAATATACTAGCTAGCAATATTTTTTTTTTTTTTTTGTTTTTTTTATTTTTTTTTTTGAATGGCATCTCGCAGTTCAGCCTCTGAGGCTGGATGCCTCGAATTTAAGGCCTCCAGCCAGGACTAGCTAGCTACTTGTTATTACAAAGTTTAAAAGGATAGTTTCTTACACACACAGATATACGTATGACTACACATGCATGCTGTAGGTTTAAATGGTTCAAACAAGCCCGATTCATAGAACTCCGATATATGGGTGGGGGATATGATAAGTGACCTCCAAATATTGGCATAACAATAGGTTTATTTAGGAAAAGCTGGAGATTCTGTCGAGTCATCGTTGACCTTACATGGAGTGTATCTAAGCAGTTATCAAGGAGGTGAAATGTATTTGACCAATCATTGCGAAGACTAGCCGAGCAGGAAATATTATAGCGCACAAGTGACTGCGCAGGCACAGGTGCACTCTCTCTTTCTTCACTCCTAAACATTTCTTAATTAGCCTTGTTGATCTTCTAAATTTATAAAAATATGTTCATACACGCTAATGCTCTAAACCACCCAACAAATTACAATACATTTTTGTGGATGTGGTTGCTTGGTTGGAACTTAAAAGATATCAGAATGAGCCCGATAGGTGGTGCCGTGCGAAGCAGGGGCGGGTCGCTAGTGCATTACATTTGCTACCATAGAAGTATTGGATGAGTTCGCACGGTGACCAATCAAGCTATGCAAAACCAGTATAAGCGGTTCTGTCATTGTACGGGAAATCTATACAAAGTAGAGGCCATGTTTTACTGGAAATGTATAGCTAGATATTCCGCCGTGTGTACAGTCTGCAAAGGAGATAAGTAACCAGTTTCTAACACTAGTAGTGTGACTATGAGGACCTGGTAACTTATCTCCTTTGCAGACTGTACATCTATTTAGAGTACCTACAAATGCAATTTCGAAAAAACTGACCATCATGTTCTAAATGCATTGCAAAATTATGCCAAGCAACAAAATGACTTGCAAAAAATATGTTATTATATAAAATCTAACGTACAGTGAGACAAACTTGACCCGTTTGTGTGTCAATGTCGAGTCTGTTGTCTGCTTACGTAATATTATTTTTAACATGCAATCTTTTTGTTGAGTTAGGCATTTTTGTTGGTGCAACAGATAATGTCGGGCTTGGCCGTGAATGATTCTCTATGGTATTACGGTTTCAATGATTGTGAAATGTTTATTTGTTTATATTATTTTACAAGCCGTCCCGCGCAACTTCGTTTGCGTCACATTTTCCCCGTTTTCGCAATATTTTCATTTCTGCTGCGCTCCTATACAACGCCATCTATTGAATACTTACTTGATCCAGTCAACAGATACCGCCATCTGTTAGAATCGTTTGTAGCTAACAGATAATAGTGACTTAATTTGCAATAATATAATATTGCGACTATAAATTGAGACGTAAGCTATCCTATCTTTCAAGTTGGATCAAACTGCACACGGTGTGCAAATTTGATTAAAATCAGTTAAGTAGTTTAAGAGTCCATCCCGGACAAACAACGTGACGCGTAATTTATATACAATATACACACATCAAAAGTGTCTAGGGATCAAGCATTTTTATGCGGATTTCTTGAGATTGAGATGTGGCTTTGTAATAAATTTATGATTTTATAAATTTATATGGATCCTTTTTGGTGCATTTCATAATTTGAATCAGGAACTGTGAATCAAATTCGAGTAAAAGATGAAAATCAGCTGTCAATATTTTCCCTATAAAAACATACAACGCATTGAAGACATTATTAGTGCTACTGTTTCCCTACTACTGATTAAAACCAACGTTATTATGGAGCGGCGACGTCATTTAAGCAGGGAAGAAATGCTCAGAGCCGTGGGAATGATAGAAGCTGGTTCCCGGCAACGTACTGTGGCTTTAGCTCTGAATACAAGTCAGAGTGTTATCAGACGACTTTGGACACGTTACCGAAGCACTGGTACCGTGGCTGAGCGCCATGGAAGACGGTATCGCTGCACCACACGGAGACAAGACCGATACATTCAAATCTTAACTCGAAGAGCTCCAACAATAACCGCCATGATGTTAGCCGTGAGGCTTCATCACTCTTCAGGGAACTTAATTAGCGACCAAACAGTCAGAAACCGCTTGCATGAAGTGAACCTTCATTCCCGAAGACCGCTACGGGTACCACCTATAGCAATGCACAATCGTAGGATTCGATATCAATGGGCTCTTGAACACAGAAATTGGGCAGAAGAACAATGGCGTTTCGTGTGCTTTTCTGATGAGTCTCGTTTTGGTATGAGACCGGATACAAGACGTATACGACACTGGAGAACCCCTGGACGCCAACAGCGATTAAAATCCTGCCAGGAAGTCCATCCTTATAGTGGTGGAACCATCATGGTATGGGCGGGTATTTGGATCGGCGGAAGAACTGAGTTGATTTTTATCAGAGGCAACCTCAACGCTCAAATTTATGCTGAGACGATTGTATCAGACGTCATCGTTCCTCTACAAGTGCAAATCGGTCCCTTATTTCAGTTAATGCATGATAATGCACGACCGCACACCGCAAGAGTTGTAAGACAGACTCTCGCCGCAGCTAACATCAATGTCCTGCCCTGGCCTGCTCAGTCGCCAGACTTGAACCCGATTGAGCATGCATGGGATATGCTACAGAGAAGAGCTCTGCCGAATATGGAGGGTATCCAGTCGCAAGAAGACCTTTTTTTGTTGTTGCAACGAACATGGGCGGCCATTCCACAGCGTGATTTGGATGAACTCATTTTGAGTATGCCAAACCGATGTTCTTGTGTTGTTAGTGTTCGCGGTAGAAACACGGATTATTAATTGTTTAAGTTACCCAATAAAATTTTAAAGAAAACTGTTATTTCAGTCTTTTTTTCGAACTTTAATGTTAGTGGTTCAAATGTCAAAAATCCCTTTATTAGAAAATGGCAAATTTCTTTATTAATGCAAAGGTGACTTGGTTTATCGTTACTGTGACAAACGAAAACACTTTATTTGATGAATCCTTAAAGAAAATTTTAATTAATATCAATCAGGAGAAAAGTTATTGCAAAAATATATGTTGATCCCTAGACACTTTTGATGTGTGTATATACTGAGATTAGTGTAGATCTCTTAATCTTAGTTCGGTACACTTGTTGTGGCTCTGAAGCTATTTGAATATGTGGTGAGTTTCGAATCTGGGGTGATAGATTCCAAACGATAGAATAAGTACTTATGTACTTTCTAACCTTGGAACCACTGACAATTGCGTTAAAGGAAATCATGGTGAGGAAACCTGGACTTCACGATTTCTTAACCAATTGTTCAGCTAGCGTGACGATTAATACACCAGGCATCTACCTACACAGCATGAAAAGAATGCTCTGCTACGTAAAATTAACCATTTTACTGGCAGATTGTTTATGGAAGAGACTTATAAGACAAACTAGCGTCAGATTCCTTTACGGCCTCGGTGCCATAGACCACCACTTTTGAGGAAAAGGTCCTGGTTTCGATTCCCGGGTCGGGCAGAGTGTTATTGGGTTTACTCATTAGGAATATCTCAGTATCAGCCACGGGGTCTGGAGCTGTGCCCGTTTGATGGCAATAGGCTCGCCCCCACAGGGACTTTAACATAACTGGCGAAATACAAGTAAATACACAGCGATATATTTACCTGTGATGTTATTTCATGATTATTTTCAAAATCAAAATATTTTATTTTACATAGGCCTACATGGGCACTGATAAAACGTCCCCAAAATGTGCACGGTTCGGGTTAGTCGTTGCCTATGGAGAAGAACCGGCAAGAAACTCCATGGTTACTCTTTAAAAATCATTTGGTTTTACAATATCTGAATGTTACAGCGTTAGTACTTAAGTATAGGAGGGACAGCGTAGGGCTGTTCCTAGCCTGAGTTATCTATCACGCAGTGATCGGAGTAAGTAGATTGATTTTTGGTACTTGTATCATAAATGCACACAGAAAGAATATACTCAAACTCAAAGCATTTTTTTCAATTAGACCATTACAGGTACTTACACAACAAACCTAAACCCCCCCCTACCCCAACCGGAGAGTAATTCCGGTATTTCCGGATTCAATTAAATATTGTTAATGTTGGTAGTGATATTATTACTCCTCAATTCAAAATTTAAGGAAACAAAATTAATTTATTACTTTTCTGTTGTTTTTTTTTATATAATTTTTTATAATAATACATTTAATTAACCATTAATAAATATATAAATAAATAATGGTTAAAAAATTTCAACCATTTCCGGAGGAATGTCCATATATATATATATACGTTTCAGATCAATGACCCCAATCCAATCTACCTACTCCGATCACTGGTTTATCAGACATATCACTGCTAGTAAAAGGTTCCTCATGACGTCGAATTCCGTCGTTCGTGGTCCAATGTGGAACACTAAATCACTATATACTATATAGTCATTGGTACTATTATTCCGCCATGTTCTGCGAGATCTGGTGCCTTTAAGAGACGAAAAATACCATGATAGATAATTTCTCTTGCAGGGTCCTTGGGATGACAGCCTGATTTACCATGACGACCACAGTAGAGGTGAATTCGCGAGCCCTAGGGCGCGCGCACCTCTCGCACTTGCCCCAGCGGCCTCCGGTCAACCTGACCTTCCAAGACCTCAGCTACACTGTTCAGAATGGAAAGAGTAAGTTGAATACTGATACTAATAAAAACTCAAGCCTTTTTCGACTCTAAAACGGTTACTACGTAGTTAGTACATCATTCTGAACCACACCAGAAAATTTTCATCGGTAAAAAATCAACTGTTTCATACAAAACAAATTACTTACTTATGAAAAATTTCTATACAAGGTGTTGTTTTGCATCCTCGTCATATTCGAGGAGGTAACTATGCTAATGATTCTCGACCCGAATCAATAATGAAATGTGTAGGTAATTTTTACTTTTTTCCTTATTTACGGTAATCGTTAAGTGTGAACCACCCGTGTTTTAAACACGGCCTGTCTAATCCTCGCCCTATAATCGCATTTTCACACATACAAACAATCTCAAACGGTTATTCGATAATTTCTTATTGCTTAAACCACGTTAAGGGGGTTATTCTTATATACTGACAAACTTAAACAATAAAAAAAAATCTGCGTTTATTGATAATTAACTGGGTACCGTAATTTAAATTGATTATTTATGTCTTTTGTCAGAACTGAATTTTGACGAGGATGCAAAACAACACCTTGTATAAGCAGGGGGAGGGTGCCTGATCTTCGTCTTAAGTTAAGTTAGGTTAAAGCATTAGTTTTTATTTTATTTTCAATTTTCCCGCGTCCTAATCAAAACAAAAGGTTTATTTAATTTAGAAACCCGAACGCGAGGACGCGTCTACAGGGGGGCACACCTTTGTGTTTTCCGAACAAATGAACACGTCGCTTTTTAGGCATGTAAAACACAACACTGACATTGCAAATTGCATTACGAAGTGATTGAGCAGTGATGAACCGTCATGCTCTTTTAAGTTAAAGGAAAATAACTGGTTACATTCACGAATTTAACTGAAATCGCAGCTACTTCATTAATTTAACTGATTACTTACTTGAACTTGACTGCTGCTGTAATTAGTTTGGATTTTGAATGGCGTGTTAATTTTTTGCTTCAAGTATTTTTTATTATAAACTTAACTGACTATTTTGGGAGCTACCTTTTTTATCATAATTTTTCTTTATCAGACGAGGGCTTAGACTCAGGGCTTCGCCTGCGTTTTGTTCGGTAATTGTCCCACGGATTGTATTACCAGGATAAAAAGTAAACTATGTGCGACTCCAGACTATGATCTACCCCTGTGCCAAATTTCATTCAGAACCATTCAGTAGTTTTTGCGTGAAAGAGTAACAAACATCCATACATCCTCACAAACTTTTGCATTTATAATATTGGTAGGATTACCCAATATAAAATGTTGTTGGCTTAAATAAACAAAACTACAGCGATAAGTGGACATATGCGACAATTTTTTTATCAATAATGCATTTATGTCGTATTGTTTCCGTGCATGTGTAGCAGATGATACTGTACTGTAATCGGGTTACTAATGTTGGCCTCAAGTGTATTAGGTACATTACATTTATGTACTTATACTCACACATTTTCACAAGGGGATAGACAGCGTAGACAGAAACTGCTTTATTTGTTCGGTTTCATGTATTGTATTATTATCACTTGCTTCGGTGAAGGAAAACATCGTGATGAAATGAAACCAGCCTGCCTGAGAGATGTTTCTCGAAAGCATGTAAAGCCAAGTCAGAGGCCCGTGGGCGGCATAAAAATCACCGTTTGTTTCATTGTCTTTTTGCCACCGAATTCCGGAAGTATAGTTATTTTCCACTTTCTTGCGTTTTTTTTAAGTCAGTAATTTCTTTTTATGAAAAAGTTTTTATTTTACGGTTTTAGTTGTGGTATCTGACATAAATCCTAGTCAAGTATCAATTTTAAAGTGTAACCAGACACCAGCAGTCATACAAAAAAACTAGTGGGCAAAACTATGTTCAATTTTTATGGGACCAAATGGCAACTATTCCTCATCAAACTAAAAAAGAATCACGTCAATCGAATCATAAATCTCAGCGTAATCGGAGTACATACATAAAAAAAAAACCAATCGAATTGACAACCTTCTCCTTTTTGAAGTCGGAAGCCCAAAAGACGTCCACTGCTGGACATAGGCCTCCCCCAAGTGTCGCCACATTGACATTTTGGGGGGTTTTGCCATAATCGCCACGCTTCGCAGGCGGGTTGGCGATCGCAGTGCGGTTGTTGCAAAAGCACAGAGAACAAAAAACAAAAAGTTCAAATAACCTGCTAGCAGCTGCTGGCTGCTCTGCTGTCGGACGTAAAGAATAGCACTATCCCATATCTTCCCGTGAGTGTCGTAAGAGGCGACTAAGGGAGGGAAGTTTCCCGGGAATGGGCAGCAGCGTTCGTTGTCCTTTTGTAGCAACCGTACTGCGGTCGCCAACCCGCCTGCCAAGTGTGGCGATTATGGCAGAACCCCGCAAAATTTCAATGTGGCGATACTTCGGAGAAGCCTATACACGTCCAGCAGTGGACGTCTTTTGGATATTGATGAACCTGCTGGCCTACCATGAGGTCTTAAAGCAGTATTGTTTTACTCTTATTCAAGTGTGAGAAAGAGACAGAGCTATACAAGATGTCTAGCGCCATGGCCATGTCTTTCGTACACTGGAAAAGGAGTAAAATAATAATGTTTTAAGACGTCATAGTAGGACACCTGGTCCCTATTAAAGGTTATTTTAAGGATGTGCGTCAATGAGTACAATAAGCAATGTATGAAGAGGTTTTAATTTTTATTTTGTTCAAACTTCACTTGATGATGAGGGTTAAAAAGGTAGCGATAAAGGATTACAGATGATGAGCAAACTTGTTGGACAAGTAACACTAGGCTCTTTGTTGCTCAAGCTTAGTTTTTAAAAATCTATTTCATTTGATGGTACCTATACCTACGTGGATATTCTAAACTAATATTATAAAGAGGAAAGATTTGATTGTTTGTTTGTTTGTATTGAATAGGCTCCGAAACTACTGGTTCGATTTAAGTATACGTATACGGTATATAGCCCATTTATTGAGGAAGGTTATAGGCTATATATCATCACGCTACGATCAGTAGGAGCGGAGCAGCAATGAAAAATGTTGCGAAAACGGGGAAAATGTGACGCAAACGAAGTTGCGCCGGACAGCTAGTAGTTAAATAATTTTTATTGTCTTTCTTTCTTTTCTTTTCTGTGCGAAGCAACTCAACAGCTGTTCGTGCGTTGTCTGTCAATAAATTCAGGATTGTATAATAAGTAGATGAATGCTTACTGTTTCTCTTTTCTAGTAGGTACAGTGGCTGTAGACAATTTTTTAATCTACACAATTTGCATTTAATGCAAATTATTGAACAAACGAACCCTTCTAAAGGTTCAAGGAGAACTTAAATAAATTCATCACATCTTAAGAATACGTCATTATACCTACAGTATGTATTATGCATTTTATGAAGTTATCCGGGGGCATTGCATCTTTGCGGTTATATCAATAATACTGTGGTTACGGTTTGCTGACCCCTACGTGTTACGAGTTGCATGTGCATTCGAGAAACGAGGAAAATAATTATTAGATTTTTTGTTAAGGTTTAACTAGTCACGGGCTGGAACTTTGAATTCTGTTCCCGCATGTGCATTCAGGAAACGAGGAAAATGATTTTTAGATTTGTGTTAAGGTTGAACTAGTCACGGGCTTGAACTCTGGATTTTCGTCACACGAAACTCACTGTCCACTCGCGAACTTTTTACGGCACTTTTTCGGTTTTAACACAGTTGAACCACTGGATTCCAGGCTCTCGGCAGTTGAAACCCTTTCTCCCGGTTGAAGTTCTTATATTTAGCTATTGAAATTACTAAATAATTATAAGAACTTCAATGTTCGCGAGTGGACACAGTGAGTTTCATGTGTCGGGAACAGAATCGATTTGTGAGTGATAGTGGTAGTGGTAAGGAGCGCAAACAACAAACAAGAAAGAGTGTATGACGGCAGCCACACTGTGAAGCAGCTGCGAGAGACAGCGACTAGATGGCGCTAGTGGAACGTGCACCGGACGCATCATTCACTCTATCTGTCATTTGGCTTAAAAGACTGATATCCAATCCTGTCAAATATTGTGACGTTCTCCCACCCACTAGCAAACGCCTATAAAACGAGCCGCACTGTTGAGTCGGCACGCATTTCCAACGGATGCGTCCTGGTGCACGGACCACTGTCTCTCGACAGTCAGTACTGCCCGATTAGTGGATGTGGAACATTGTCTCTGACAATCTGTACTATCCTTATTGCGGTGGGTGCACGGACCACTGTCCCTGACAGTCAGTACTGCCCTATGTGACCGCCTTCACTGCCATTTATCATTTATTCATTTATATTATTTGATTGCTATATTATTTGACTGATTATTTTATTGCTTAATTGAAATAAATTTGTGTATTGCCACATCTGACTTTTACTTCTGATGCCTGGGCCAAACCCGACATCAGAAGTGGGATCGGATTTCCCGCCCACCTGTGGCACTTCCTCATCACAAAATATGCAGGAAAATATTCCGCTACCCTCGAATAGTTTAGAAACATTTCTTTCAAAGTTAACTGATGCCCTACTACCCCGGTCCAATGCAACATCACAACCTTTCACGGCGTTGGTACCGTTTGATCCTGATGACCCCAATTCAGACATAGAGGGCTGGTGTCGGCTGTCAGATACCATCATTAAGAGCAAAAATTTGAAAGGTGTCGATCTTATCATGACACTGACTCATTGTCTTCGAGGCCGCGCTGCCACATTACTGACCAAGATACCTCCCGATCAATATCAATGGGAAGATATACAGGAAATTTTAAAAGCTCAGTTTTCTCGCCCTATGCTTATTCAGGATCACTTTGACAGTATCCTCAAATTTCAAATTGCTTCTAATGAGACCCCCGCCCAGGCATGTTTACGTCTTTGGCAATTGATTGAAAATATCCCAGACGCGAGATTATCAGAAAAGGTTGTGACAGGCTTTGCCATTTCTATACTATCTCAGTGTGATGTTCAAATACGTCGTGAATTAAACTCGACTGTGGTAAATGACAAATCTCAACTATTTCGAGTACTGCGAGGCATCTCCTTGAAAAGAAAGTCAGAATTGCCCGAGTCAAACGATTCTGATATCAAACGACCTCGTACTACGTTTGGCTTTCGTGGCACCTGCAACATATGTAGCAGGACCGGTCATCGTGCGGCTGATTGCCGTGAAAGAAGCAAACAACCTAACCGCCCTATAGTCGCGGATAAACGTGTCAACCAGAAGCCACAAGTCACGTGCTACGTCTGCGGGGAGCCAGGCCACGTCGTCTCCACCTGTCCGGTGAGGGTTGACAACACGAAGAAGGAACAAGTCGCTACTAAAAGCAAAGAAGTCAACGTGTGCTCGAAGATTGTTCGAGGTATTATGGACTGTAATGGTATGACATTTCCCTTTATTTTTGATTCCGGTTCAGAGTGTAGTTTAATAAGGAAAAGTTTTTCGCACCTTATTATTGGACAAAGATCGCATGACCTTATTAACATGACTGGTATTGGAAAGAGTATTGTTAATAGCACAGAGCAAATCGTTTGTAACATCAATATTCAGTGCGTGGAAATTAGCGTCACTCTTCATGTAGTTCCAGATGATAGCCTACGCGATGCTGTCTTGTTAGGTAGAGATATACTTGAGCGTGATATTCTAGTTGAAATTTCAGAGAACGGTTTAACATTCAAGCGGTATAGAGAATCTAATATGTGTACCAAAACCAAACCTGTTTTTGACATTGAATCAATTAATACTGATTTGACAGGACCTGCTAGAGTAAGACTTTTTAATATATTAACGCAATATGCAGGTAATTTTATTGAAAATTTTCCTACAACCAGAATTAAAACGGGACAGTTGAAAATTGATTTAATTGATCCTCATAAAGTAGTACATAGGAGACCGTATAGGCTATCCCCTCAGGAATCTAAGATAGTTGATGAAAAGATTGAACAATTGTTGACGGCAAATATTATTAGGGAAAGTTCATCCCCATTCGCGAGCCCTATCATCCTTGTAGGGAAGAAGGACGGTAGCACACGCATGTGTGTTGACTATAGGGAACTGAATAGTAATACTCAACCGAATCATTATCCTTTACCTCTCATTGGCGAACAAATTGATAAACTTAATGGCGCTCATTATTTTAGTAGTATAGATATGGCTTCGGGGTTTCACCAACTACCCGTGCATGAAAGTTCCATAGAAAAAACTGCATTTGTAACCCCAAAAGGGCAGTTTGAATATTTGGCTATGCCCTTTGGGTTACGCAATGCCCCTTCCATTTTTCAAAAGGCTATTAATACTGCTTTAAGGCCCATGAATGATGAAAAGATTTTAGTTTTTATGGATGATGTACTTTCAATTTCTAAAGAAATTGATGAGGGTCTTAACCGTTTAGACAATTTACTTAAAACGCTGTCCAATGCAGGGTTCTCGTTTAATTTAAGGAAGTGTTCGTTTCTGAAAATCCAAACTGAGTACCTTGGGTATATAGTTTCATCTGGGGAGATTAGACCAAATCCAAAAAAAATACAAGCCTTAATTAATGTCCCAACTCCAAAAACTGTGACGCAAGTTAGGCAGCTCATAGGGTTAGCAACGTATTTTAGACAGTTTATTCCTAATTTTTCCCAAATAATTCGACCTTTGTATCCCTTAACAAAAGGAAAAGGCAATGTTAAGTGGACCCCAGAGTATGACCAAATACACAAAAAAATTATCCACATTTTAACGTCCGAACCAGTTTTAAAAGTTTTTGACCCTTCCTTGCCCATAGAACTCCATACCGATGCAAGTAGCGAGGGATATGGTGCCATTCTTATCCAAAAACATAATGATACCCCTCATGTAGTAGCTTATTATAGTAGGAAGACCATTGATGCAGAGACACGATATCACTCTTATGAGTTGGAGACCCTTGCGGTAGTAAAGGCAATCGAACATTTTCGTCATTATTTGCATGGACGAAAATTCACTGTATTTACCGATTGTAACTCCCTTAAAGCTTCTCACTCGAAACGTGATTTGACTCCAAGGGTTCACCGTTGGTGGGCTGTATTGCAGGCTTATGATTTTGATATCGTGTACAAAGAAGGTCGAAAGATGGCTCATGCAGATTTCTTGTCTCGCAATTTGTCAAACACAAATTATTCTGAACCCCGTAAAGTAAATTTTCTTGAATTTGATAAAGGTTGGTTGGTTGTAGAACAAGAACGCGATTCGGAACTTTCTGAAATTATATCAAAATTGCGTAATAACCAGTTACCTGAAGATATATCACATACGTACGATTTAAGACAAGGAATATTATATAGGAAGATAGAACGTAGAGGAGTTTCTAGTTGGCTACCTATTATACCCCGTTCTTTGGTTTGGTCACTAATTAATCATGTTCATAATGAGATAAAGCATTTAGGTTTTGACAAGACTTTAGACAAGCTTTACGAATTTTATTGGTTTCCCGATATGGCTAAATTTGTCAAAAAGTTTATTAATTGCTGTGTAGTATGTAAAACTTCTAAAGGCCCTTCAGGCGCACAACAAATGCAGTTGCATTCAATTCCAAAGCACCCAATCCCTTGGCACACAATTCATTTGGATCTAACTGGAAAACTTTCGGGAAAAAGTGATAGAAAAGAATATTGCTCAGTTTTAATAGACGCCTTTACAAAGTTTGTGCTGCTTGAGTATACTCCGGCCTTAAGTTCTTCATACGCTGTAAGAGCAATTAAAAATGCTGTAAACTTATTTGGTGCTCCGAAGCGCATTATCGCAGATAGAGGACGTTGTTATGATTGCAGTGAGTTCAAAAACTTTTGTAATGATAATAAAATAGAGCTCCATTTAATAGCAACCGGTTCTAGTAGAGCTAACGGGCAGGTTGAGAGGGTCATGCGAACTTTAAAGAATATTCTTACTGTTATAGAATGTAATTCTAATAGTGCCTGGAAGGATGAACTAGGAGAAATTCAACTTGCTCTTAATAGTACACGTTCCAGAACCACAGGTTTTACGCCTATGGAATTGATGTTCGGCATTAAAGGTTCCTCACTTAATCTGGCTAGAATAACTCCTAGTTCTTCTGAACCAAGTGTAATTAATGTTGAAACGGCTCGTTCATCAGCATCAGAAAATATTCAGCGAGTAGCTAACGCTGACACTATACGGTTTAATAAGGGAAAAGCCCGGATTAAACCCTTTACAGTAGGTGAATATGTTTTCGTAAAATGCGAAGAAAGACATCAAACTAAGTTAGATAATAAATTTAAGGGACCTTATAAAATAGTCACTGTATTAGATAACGACCGTTATGAACTTAAACATATTAACGGTTCTAACAGAATTTATAAATTTGCTCATGAAAATTTGAGGGAAGTACCTAAAGGGCAAGAAGGTTATTTAGAAATTTCCGAAAACTATAATGATGAAAATGATGATAATGAACGGACCGTGACGGCAGATGATGAGTTCAGTATGTCTGTTGCGCCTGTAAATAATAATATGAACTCAGATACAGAGGAAACTCTTACTGTAAGCTCTCGTACATTGACTGCAGATGATTCAGAGGAAACACTTTCTGTAAGCTCTCGCACCTTAAGTGCAGATAATATAAATGACTCTGAAGAAACTTTATCCATTGGCTCTCGAACAATAAGTGTAGATAATTCCGAAGCTGTAATAGAATCTTTGGATTGATCAATTGGTATGGTCTCTTCTACTTCTGTGGGAGATGATCACTTCTGCTTAAATAAAATATTAAGATCACTCCTGCTGGTATGGGTGATGATCTGTGATACGCTGTAGAAATCTCACCTGCTTTAGTGGGTGACGATTTAGACCAGCATGTTCACATTGTGGCGATTTTCTGATAAGATCTCTCCTGCTGTTGTAGGTAATGATTTGAGATGCGCTGTAGGAGTCTCACCTGCTTTAGTGGGTGACGATTCAGACCAGCATGTTTGAACTGTAGGGGTTTTCTATTGTAAAGAAATACCTAGACCAGTGCGAAATGATTTGAGATGCGCTGCAGGAGTCTCACCTGCTTTAGTGGGTGACGATTCAGACCAGCATGTTTGAACTGTAGGGGTTTTCTATTGTAAAGAAATACCTAGACCAGTGCAATTATGATATGTAACGATGATGTGGATTAAGGAAAGTTTCCTTTTTTTGTTATAGATGATTCAATACACTCGAGGACGAGTGATTTGTCAGAATGGCCGTGACGGCAGCCACACTGTGAAGCAGCTGCGAGAGACAGCGACTAGATGGCGCTAGTGGAACGTGCACCGGACGCATCATTCACTCTATCTGTCATTTGGCTTAAAAGACTGATATCCAATCCTGTCAAATATTGTGACGTTCTCCCACCCACTAGCAAACGCCTATAAAACGAGCCGCACTGTTGAGTCGGCACGCATTTCCAACGGATGCGTCCTGGTGCACGGACCACTGTCTCTCGACAGTCAGTACTGCCCGATTAGTGGATGTGGAACATTGTCTCTGACAATCTGTACTATCCTTATTGCGGTGGGTGCACGGACCACTGTCCCTGACAGTCAGTACTGCCCTATGTGACCGCCTTCACTGCCATTTATCATTTATTCATTTATATTATTTGATTGCTATATTATTTGACTGATTATTTTATTGCTTAATTGAAATAAATTTATGTATTGCCACATCTGACTTTTACTTCTGATGCCTGGGCCAAACCCGACATGTAGACCGATTTGTCTGCTCATAAACACCCACCCGCAATAACTTCAGTTTATCCGTGATCATGGCGTTTGCAACAGTGCCGAAATATCAGGAACTCAAAACAAATAATTAACATGGTAAATATCCCGTTACAAGTGTTATTGATATTATTAATTACCTAAACGAAATTATTAAAAAAATGAAAACATACACATATTAAAAATGCAAAACATAGCAAAAACACCGACTAGTACAGCGTAAAAAATTACGATTAGTTCTTTGGAAGATTTTGATTAACGAAAATAACACAGCATAAATCTATTACAAATAAAGTTAATTTAACTCTTCGGTAATTTTCGTCGAAGCCGACTTAGTTTTGGAGAATTTACACTTCTTTTACTACTACTTACAACTACTTATAGTTGCGTTAAAATTAGCAAGAAAAACGAATCTAAGTTGGTTCACAGTTCTATTACCGCACGGACAAAATATAATAAATAACGAGACAAAAGGAAATCATGTTTAATTTTCGATGTACCATGTCAAACAGTGCATTTATACCCTCCTAAAACTTTGCATGGAAAAATATATCGACTAGTGCATCCTTAAGCTTTTTCTGTGATCGTCGCTTGTTTAAGCTCAGTTATAATTTCTGATTTTCTGATAACTTTAATGACGCATTGTTAAACAGACGATTAGGTGCTCACTGACGGTCGACCATTTTTCACCCTTATGGCCTGACAAATAAAGTTGAAAAGTGTCGATCTATTTATACATAATACGTACCTATTGATGTATTTTGATTAGTTTTTAGGCAATTTGGCAAGCATTGTCTACGTAAATATTTATGAAGGTATAAAATATACTTGTTTTTAAGTACGTACTTAGGTATGTTTTACGTTATAAAATATCTATTTAAGAACAAGAAATAATTGTAAAAATAAGCTTTATCTTTCTGTTCTCTCTCTGTTTTTTTTTATCTGGTAGTTAAATGTTATATTCATTACTTATTTCCTACAGATGTCTTCTTAAATAACTAATGATTTTTTTTATTAAGTAATAAACATAATTTATTTGAAATATACTTAATTGAAAGTGAGATAAAAATATAATGTGAATGTCGTTGTCTCATTATTATTTTATTTTGATCGTTAATATGACTCCTAATGACCGATACTTAAACACGTGATTATACTCATGATAACAAACAACTTTCCCAAGGAATAGCCGTATGAAATTCCTGCGCGCGAACCTCTGGCCTGTCAGCTTGTGATAAAAGTGAATCAGTATAAAAAAAGGTTTCTTTGGGAAAGTTGTTTGTTATCATGAGTATAAACACGTGATTAAGTATCGGTCACTAATAACCTGGTGTAACATAATAAACGCCAGACCTCCGGTGTGGTCTCTTGGACCATGAAACTGAACAGCTTTTGCTCTATTGGAAATTCATAACTTTTTATTTAGTTTTACCTTAAACACCTTATACCTTATTTATCGTGTTTTTAAAGTTGTAAGTAAGGAGTGTAAGTTGTTCTGTTTCATGGCCTGAGAGACCACACGGGAGGTCTTGCGTTTGTTATATAATCAACCTATACATAAAATAAAGAATGTTCCGAATTTCATTCTTTATTTAGATTGGGGACACTAATGATAATTATGTAAAATAAAACTTGAAAAGCCTCTAATTCTTTTTAAAACGCAAAAGCAGACCTACTTAATAAATAAGTAAAAAACAAAAGTTGCTCAAGCTATTATTAGATCAGGATTCGTTTGAGATCATTTGACGGATATTTATTTAATTCGCCCACTTCTTGGTTGTATTATCAAGAAACATGTGTATTAAAAAAATAATATTACTTCGTGTTAGGGCGCGTACACATAGAACGTCCGATTTAGGGACTACTCACACTTATTCAGCTCTATTCAGCTTATGTCCCTAGAAAACAACGATTTTGTATGGAGACGCGTACGCATCCATTCAGCTTTCGAAAATCAAAATCGTTGTTTTCTATGGACATAAGCTGAATAGAGCTGAATAAGTGTGAGTAGTCCCTTACAGGTCCGTTTAAACGAATATGTTATTAGCGTATGTAGTTGTATGAGCGAGTTCACACAGAATACAGTATTCCGGATCCAGGTAAAAATACCGATCCGACAAAATAAGCAGCAATCCGTTTTACAGGTCCGTTTAAAAGTATATGTTATTAGCGTATGTAGTTGTATGAGCCAGCTCACACACATGACAGTATTCCGGGTCCAGTAAAAAATCCGACACACAACATAAATACTGATCCGTTTTATCGGATCGAAACCGCGCGAGGCTTGTCACGGGGATGCGCGGGTTGCGGTGTGCTGCACACAGCCGCCATTTGCCGGTTTCAGTCATAGAAAGTAAGCGATACACTTAAGAACGAAAGTCCTGTAGCGTCGTATCTGTTAAAATCGGTCCTGTAAATGCTGTGTGAATATTACCTCCAGTAGCGATGGATCAATTAAAAAGGATCCTGTAAAATCGGATGTTCTATGTGTACGCGCCCTTAGCCTAGGTAATAGTTTCTAATTGTCACGTTTCAGAAAAAATGAGAGAGTTGATACTGTTTCATTTACTTTGATGTAGGTTTGTAGATTACTTCTAATCTGTAATTAACACTAATACGTAAGAATGAGGACGTGACAAGAATAACGATTTAAAAATAAATAAATTTGTATGCATTGTGTAAAAGATGATGTGGCTAGGATGAAAGAGTACACTGATATGATGGCTGATGGTGTATGTAAGGAATAAGAGAAGTAGGGGATGCAACGATCCCGAATAAATTGGGATAAGGAAAAGAGGATAATTTAACAAGACAATGAGGTACGTACTGTGTTAAAGATTTTTGAGTTACGGTTGTGTTCCGGCAGACTATTTAAGTTACATAAGATGGTAATTAACAAAAAGTTAGAGAATATACAAGGTGTTCAATGGCATTCTCGTCAAATTCAATGAGGTGACTATGCTAATGATTTTCGACCCGAATTAATTTTAAAATGGGTAAAGGTACTTTTTTTTTCTTTTTGTTGTGTTTTGAATAGTTCAGAGAACCACGTCGTGTTTAACCGCAGCCCGTCTGATCCTCGACCTATAACCGCGCTTTCTCACATACAAACAATATCAAACGTTTATTCGATAATTTCTTTTTCACTAAACTATGTTACGTGTAACAAAAGACTTAAATAATCAATTTAATTACGATACCTAGTTAATTATTAATATACGCAGATTTTTTTGGTTGTTAAGATTGTCAGTATATCAGAATGACCCCCATTCTGATATACTGACAATCTTAAACGGGGGTTTTGCCTTAATCGTCATCATAATAATACCCCCCTTATGTCAATGTGGCGTTGGGGAAGGCCCATGTCCAGCAGTGGACGTCTTTCGGCTGAAATGATGATGATGATCATGTAGCGAACAATCGGTACTATAAACGACTAGGTAAATAGAGACCACAAAAACCACTGCACGTGAATGCAAACATCTATAAAGTATATAAAGAGATATAACGATACGCAAGCTTAGTGCACTACAGTGGCGAAGGGTCAAAATTGTGCAAGGGGAAGCCGAAGATAAAGAAATGAGTGGCATACCTAGTTCCTACAAAACAGTGCTGCGAGCCGCGAAGTCACGTGTCCGCGTCCATACGAAATTAGTTCTGAATTCTGACACCCGAGCTCCGGCTTATTGGCGCTACCTGTAGGTTCTTGGTTCACATGAAAAATGTTGGCATTTTTGTAATGTTTTCAATCCTAGGATGTTTTCAATGTCTGTACTGTGATGTGATACCTACAGATGTGCTTACAATTTACTATTTAACTACCAGTCGGCACTACGGCACTACGTATAGTGCCTTGTTCCCGAAGGGAAGCCGGCAGGAATCGGCTTGTTAGGTGCCTTCGGGCCTGGTGCACTATGCAGTGTGCAGTTGCAAGGCGCATATAATTACTGTTACCCAGAGAGCATTGGTCAATGTTTAGAAAGCTGCACGTGACTGACTAGTAGTGAAGCTCGTGGAAAATCTATAGTATCGATAACGGGGAAATAAATAATTTATAATAATTTTATAATAATTTAATTTAAAAAATATAAAAATACGTGTAGGTACATTTAGGCGCAATAATATTATTTCTCATACAATGGTCTGACAACCAATCTCACCAAGGAGTATCGTTGCGGAGGTAAAATACTGGTGGTTCTTTTTTACGCAATTATGCGTAATAAAGTTGCGTGGGTGGTGCGGCGAGTACGTATTGCGTCTTTTATTTGATTGGCAAGAGAACCGATACTGTTCTGCGCAGTAGGTTCACTGAGCTCCACGTGTAGCGAGATTGATGAGCCTTCTGTGCGGCGGGTAGACGGTGTGACTAGTTTCTGACTTTTTACTTACTAACATTAGTTATAAAAGTTTTGGTATTCCCTCTAGTATTAAATCGATCATCATCATGATCGTGTCTCTCCAGATTTAAGAAAAAACTATTAAAGTTTAACAAATAGTCTTTTTGAGTGACGATATCGAGCGTTTGTTGTTTTTTTTTACCGCAGTTATAATTCTTGTAAAGATCGTGCAGATAAAAAAGAACTTTGGGAAATCTATACTCTATACTATATATATATATAATATTATAAAGCTGAAGAGTTTGTTTGTTTGCTTGAACGCGCTAATCTCAGGAACTACTGATCCGATTTGAAAAATTCTTTCAGTGTTAGATAACCCATTTATCGAGGAAGGCTATAGGCTGCGACGAGACGAGCTAGTTAATCAATAAAATATACAGTATATTGGAAAGCATGGGCTACGACTAAATTCAACCCGTTTTCTGATTTGCCTTTAAATCCAGACCTGGTGCTACGGAGGACATCTAGCGCTATCTCTTTCCCACTCTGGAATAAGATTCAAACAATACTGTTTTAAGACGTTATGGTAGGCCGCCTGACCAGACTGAACCTTTTCTAGTTTTGCTTTAGACACAAACTATAGCCGTATCAAGCCAATTTTTTTTTTGAATCATGGTTTTTCATTATCTAAGTCGACTAAACACGTTTATCGACAGTTTCACCTCCCTAATCCTTACCACGTGACTGTCCTGTAACCTAAATGAGAGTAGACGGTATGCGTCGGCGCACGTGTTTGTCGATGAGAAAATCAGATAGAATTCACTTATGTCTTCACGCCCGTTTTTCCGAACGAGGTCAGTAGAACTGACGGTTTGTTGCAATGTATTTGTATTGGTAAACATTGCTGTTAGTATTGGGTTAGCTCCGTTTGGGGTATAACCGTTGTATGCGTCACTCTGGTATCTAATAATTTTGATGGACTAGGAGTACGACAGGCCTTGTAAGTTTTCGCAATATGTATTGTTGTCCAAACAATACATTCACAATTTCATCGGCATACGTTATTTTGCATCCACCCGGATTCTCCAGTCATCTCGCGATAATGGCACTTGCAACAGCGTTGAAATATCGGGAACTTAACACGTAGAGTGCGATACCAAGTCTAAACATCTTGTATACCGCCTTGCTTACAGTGCGGCTAAGAAAAGTAGGTATAGACTGCCTTGTCGAGCGGAAGGCATAACTTCAATTTGGTAAGGTGTAGGAAATAGATGAATAAATATCTAAAATGTATTATTAAATAGAACCCGATGATGTACAGGGTCTATATGCCTTGTGCCGCCACGATGGAAGTTTAGAATTACTAGGTTTATAGACCTTGTACCGCAGGAATGGAAAGTATAGAAAAATCACTGCCGCAGCAAACGTGTTAAAACAATCTGTAATCACGGAAAATATCCCGTAAGTGATAGTACGTTTAAGTTAAATTTTTACCACAATTAAAAAAAAAATATCCTAATTGCTCACGTGTTTTTTGACTTTAGTAGTTTATTTTTGGCACCATTTTAGTTGGGTTAAGGTGCAGAAGGCCTTATTCTCAAAATAGCAACTGAGTTGCAATCGCAAAAGGACTTACAGGGAGTTACTTTAACTATAGCTAGTAAAGTCTGAAGGAGATCAAGTATCGGTCGTCGAACTTTTGGGTAAAAACAATAAGCTGTCAGCCACACCTGATGTTTAATTTAATTTGAAGTTGAGAATATGATAAACTAGCTCTCCGGCGCAACTTCGTTTGCGTCACATTTTCCCCGTTTTTTCATTGCTGCTCTCCTATTGGTTGTAGCGTGATGATATATAGCCTTATAGCCTTCCTCGATAAATGGGCTATCTAACACTGAAACAATTTTTCAAATCGAACCAGTAGTTTCGGGGCCTATTCAATGCAAACAAACAAACAATCAAATCTTTCCTCGACATTGGTCAAATCTGATGTTCGTCAAATCGGCAATTCGTCAAAATTGAATTTGGTCAAAGCTGCTGTTCGTCAAATCGATGCATTAGCAAAACACTTTGTCAGCAAATGATTATTTTTTTTAGGTTACACGCGTATTTTTTTTTTTGTGGTTGTAAAGATGTAAAGAAGCAGTCATGGTCCAATGAAAAACAGCCGCAAATTACGAACTATAGCTGGGTGATGGAATTGAATCCAGACAATCACTTTCCTTGGTGAAAATCATTTCATCACCACAGGAACATCGTGATGAAGCTTTAATGTCTTAGAGGTACAACATTCGCAGACATGTGGCACTGACATCTACTAACCTTTAGGGGTAATAAGGAACAGGGTGTTAAGTGCTTTGTTCCAGATAGCAAAAGGAGGATCCTCCGACCAGGCGAGTGTTTGTGTCTGGTGGGCAACTGCCCGACAATTTTTGTTGGGTTTTCCTATTTTAGTTTTAAGTCGCAGATAAATTTAAAAGCGCGATCCAGAATCATCATCAATAATCAATCACATCATTAATCATCAGAATTATGATGTTGTTATGTTCATAATATGATGTTTAGTTTATTGGTGTCGTAGATGCTGCTGTAGTACTTTTTTAAAATATTATGTTACGATAGTATTTTTTTTAGTGCCGCTACAAATCCATAGTAGGTTCGCGTGATGAACCCACTTGCTTTCACAAAAATGAATCTGGTGTCCCTACAGGCATAGAGAACATTATAGACTGATTTGCCGCATACCATACGTCATGAGGTTCTATCATAATAAAACATTATTATCACAATAATTAAAAAAAGAAATTGGTACATAAGAGGAACTCTGAAAGTGGCGCCGGTGATTGAAAAGCTGTGTGGTAATCGGTTGGCTTGGTAAGGGAATGTGGTGCTGAGGAATGAGGAAAATGTCGTACGGAAAGTTTTGGGTACAAGAGTAGAGGAAGACCAAAGAAACGATGGATGGACTGAGTGAAGGATGAAATTGCAAGAAAGGAGGTAGCTCATGAGATTACAAGTAATAGAAGAAGAAGACATGCCGAACCTACCCCAAATAAATTGGGATAAGGGCAAGAGAATGATGTTGACGATAAGATAAATATACATGCTTAGTTATTTCCAAACAACTTCATACCTACACCCATATCCAAGGAATAAGAACAAAGCAATAAATGGCGACATACACTTCGAAAGCTATCATTATGTCGTAGATATATGGATTTATGGAAACCTATGGAAACTGCAGAACTGTATTAGACTGCAGTTTGTTTACGAAAGACGCTGTTAGGATGCAATTGTGTGTTTTCTTATACAAATGCATAGGACTTACAAAACTATAACCTGTTTAGTGTTTTTGTGAGTACATGTTGGGATTGTTGAAATCGCTTCCTGTACGTCGATTCTGTAAAATTCATACAACAACTCGCATTTGACATCGCTATACACTATCATTTCGCAAAAGGTTCAAAATGACCTTGAGTTTGCATTCTGTAAGCATCACCTAGTCACTAGCCACTGCTTACGTCATCTCATACTTTATCTGTCAAAATCTCCCTGTTAATTTAGTTCAACTCGCTGACACGCTCGCAAGGGTTGCGCTAATATTAATTCAAATTATCAACCGAGTTTTTAGAATGCCAATCAAGAAACTCACAGCGGATTCAGCTTCGAAATTCTAAATGAGTTCTTACAGAATCACACTGCTGGTGTTACTTTGATACAGGATTTCATTTTACTTATTTATTTATTTAGTTTTATTTATCCCTTACATTTAGTTTGTATCTAATATCTAATGTGTTGTGTACTTATTTATTTATTTGTTAGTGATGTTTGTGTCTGTACTTAAGATAAGATTAGTATTGTTAGTTGTAAGGGCCGCCTTTTGCGATGAAAGCCTCCTCCAAACTGTTCCAGCTGACTCTGTTTTTGCCAGTCTGTGCCATAATTTTCCAGCTGATTCTACGATGTCGTCACTCCATCTTTTACATGGTCTACCCTTCCTTCTTTTTTTATCATATGACAGGATTTCGTTTTACTGCTCAGTATAAAAAAACCTCTGCCTCGTTGGTCGAGAAGTCGAAAGCAAGACTGCTAAGCAAGAGGACCTGGGTTCGATTCCCGGATTGGGCAGTGTTATTGGGTTTTTCCATCAGGAATTTCTCACTAACAATCCCGGAGTCTAGATTTGTGCCCAGTTGATGGCAATAGGCCTTTCCCCTATTCCAACATATATGGTGAACTGTGGGTTGTATTATTAGGTACACCTCAGGCCAACCCCTCGGAAATTACAGGCTTGATTATGTGTCATGGACTCAGTATTTGTAGATTTTAGCTCAGCCTCGTAATGAGCCTATACTCCTATCTGTCTATGATACTCTCCTTAAGAGGAAAGTTAATTTTTATTTTTATTTGCGATGGTTTTGCTCTAAACTCTAGTCTATATATGACGATATATGACAGAGACAATGTCGACGAAGGTACGAGCTTACCCAGAAGAAGTGGCTGTAATACCCACATGAGACCGAATTTTTCGTTATAGCTTTTATTAGTGGTCGAAGGTTCTCGCTTATTTTGTTAGCCGGCTACTGGCATGTCCTAAAACCTCGCGATATTTGATGAATTTATACATTCAATTCATACGTCTCGATCAATTACACGTCTATTGTGATAAATATTATTTCATTTTTAAACTGCCAATGAAAACTTGCCACCGATGTTGCATCGTAACAAGAAGTGTCTAGATCAGACAGAGCAGGCTGTCTTTCATTTACGAGAAGTCTTTAATCAGAATCACAGATTGCATTGCTTAATCTTAAAAATCGGTCCAGTAAATATTTTACTAGTTTACTAATGTTTAATTGAGTTATAACTTGCGACACGCTGTGTACGATTTCCATTGTCGGTATTTGGGTGGTCTTTTAAATGTTACGTCCAGAATATATTTTCATAACTAGCTAGTCCCGCGCAACTTCACATTTTCCCCGTTTTCGCAACATTTTAAATTGTTGCTCCGCTCCTATTGGCCGCAGCGTGATGATAAATAGTCTATAGCCTTCCTCGATAAATGGGCTATCTAACACTGAAATAATTTTTCAAATCGGAACAGTAGTTCTCGAGATAAGCGCGTTCAAACAATTTAATGTTGTTTAGGAGGAGGTAACTCCTTCCATTTTGGTATGGACATATGAGGTGCTCATAGAATTTACTAGCGATTCATGTGTTTTATATTCTATGCACGTTTTCAAGGGTTTTGGTGAAAGTAAGCGAAGGGCTTGTGTGTAATTTGAGTTACTGTAATATTTATTACTTGCTGCGCCCATGAATCCACTTTGTTGTATGCGTTTTTGTCACAAATTCAAAGACGCAATGAATAGCATTGTTTTCATATAGAAGCAAAATGATCATATCTATTGATAGTAACAGGTTTAATAATAGGTCTTTACCTATGAAATTGCCGTATTGCAGTACAGACTTTTTCAAACAAAAAAAAGTTTTGATTGGCTGAGTTCTAAATTCAAATTAATTTTGTTTTAAAATATGACATTCTATTTACAAAATCAGTCTTTTGTTTATTGATTAGCGTTGTATTTTCATTACATTACAACATTTTTCCTCATAATGGATACTTTGAAATTTCGTGTAATTATGGAATATGAGTTCCGTCGTGGCACCAACGCGGCACAAACGACCCGTAACATCAACGACGTTTACGGAGAGAACTGTACAAACGAACGCACAACCCGTTATTGGTTTGCTCGGTTCCGTTCTGGGAATTTTGACTTGAAAAATGAACCTCGTGGTCGTCCGGAAACTTTGGTCAACAATGATGAATTAAAGGTGATTGTTGAAGCTGATGAAACTCAATCTACAGCTGAGCTGGCAGCAGCTTTTGATGTTAGCATTAAAACAATATTGGTCCATTTGCGACAGATTGGCAAGATAAATAAGCTTGATAGATGGGTGCCCCACGAACTTAACGATCGCCAGCGCAACGTACGCGTCGAGACTTGCCTTGCGCTGCTTAACAGGCACAGAAATGAAGGAATTTTGAACCGAATTGTTACGTGCGACGAAAAATGGATTCTTTTTGACAATCGAAAGCGCTCAGCAAGTTGTTTAGATCCTGGTTCGGTACCAAAGCAATGTGCAAAACGAAAAATGACCCCTAGAAAGGTGATGGTCACAGTTTGGTGGTCTAGTGCTGGTGTGATTCATCATAGCTTTTTACAAAACGGCGAGAGCATTACTGCAGATGTGTACATTGAAGAACTGACCACAATGATGGCGAAACTCGCACGTCTGCAACCAGCTTTGGTCAATCGGTCGTCTCCACTGCTACTTCACGACAACGCGCGGCCCCATACTGCACAACAGACCGTCTCTAAGCTGCATGAGTTGGGTTTGGAAGCTCTCCCTCATCCGCCATACTCACCAGATCTTGCGCCTTCCGACTATTACTTTTTCCAAAATTTGGACAACTTTTTAGCGGGAAAAAAATTCAATTCCCGAGAGGCAGTACAAAAAGCCTTTGAAGAGTTTGTTGTCTCCCGTCCAGCTGATTTTTTCAAGAAGGGCATCCATAAACTGCCACAGCGTTGGCAAAGATGCATTGATTGCAGGGGTGATTACTTTGAATAAAAGAAATAAATAAGTTCGAAAAAAAAAATACTTTAACTTTTTTCAAACAAAACGGCAATTTCATAGGTAAAGACCTAATATAAACGAGAAACGAGATATTTGCAATAAATGTGTAAAAAATCGTTTTTTTTTGACGTTTGACCCTGGAATATCTGTACCTAATCGCGGACACCCTACGTTAAGTAGGTTTCGAGATAATTTTTACGGTCTACAAGTTTATAGCTTAACTATCTCTCATTCCGAGGTGAAATCCCTAATTTTCCTGGACTATATGAAAAATCTAAAACAATAAGTTTCTTTATATTTATTTGAAACTGGAAACATGATTGTTTTCTAGCAAAGGCCTCCCCTAAAGTTTTCCATTGTATACGGTAATGCGTCTCATCCAAGTATTACCCGCGGCTGTTCTTATAACGTCACTCTTCGATCTACGACACTTTCTCTCTTTCTTTTTTGGGCACTACTTTTACGTTCTTAGACCATTTGTACAAGGTGTTGTTTTGCATTCTCATTAAATTCAAGGAGGTGACTATGCTAATGATTCTCGTCCCGACGTTTCCCGTGACCCAAGGGCTGGGTTTTACCTTGGCCAGAGGATAAGTATTGCCATACAACGTGGCAACGCCGCTAGTCTCTTGGGTTACCAGCTGACATCGTTGAGGAGGATTTTTTTGACGCCCTTTTATAATTTGTTGTTATTTTAGTTTTAATCATCTAGTTTTAATTGTTTTAATGTTTATAGTTAGTGATCGAAATAAAACAAACAATTAGGAAGGCTTCTAAAATAAACTTCGTGGGACAAGTTTTTTAAAACAGCACCTACTTTTGGCTATTGTCTGTTAAAATACAATTTACCAGAAATATTTTCAGCACGAGATAATTAGTACCTAACGCTATATACTTAGACAAAAACTATTTAAACTACACATGAAATTACCTAAATGACAAAGGTAGGTAAGTAATAAATTCTGTAAATGCAGATATTTGTCATCTAATGAGTGGTTTCAAAGAATATACTGTCTGCAATTGACGACTGGTGACCTCGAGTGACCCCACAACGTCCATTGTTTTAATACAAACGTATGTACTTGACGGTTGATGTTGAAGTTATTAGGACTAGCTTTGGTGCCGACTTCGCCCGCGTTTTGCAGTAAAATTGTGAAGCAGGAACTTACTATCAGGATATAATGTATCCTTATGTCACTGTCTATCTGTTAGACAAATTGCATCACACTCCGTTCAGCAGCTAAGGAGTGAAAAGATTACAGACGTATAGATAGACTCATTTTCGGATTTATACGATCGATTCGATTGATTCGATTTTTCGAGTCTACCTAGTTTTAAAAATAACTTCTAATTACAAATAAATACAACATCATCATCATCATCATTCTCTTTCCCTTATCCCAATCTATTTAGAGTCAGCGCAGCACGTCTTCTTCTTCCATACTTCTCTATTACTTGTCATCTCATTAGATACGTCCTTACTTGCATATCATCTTTCACAGAGTCTAACCATTCACATTCTTTGGTCTTCCTCTACTCTTAGACCCATCCACATTCATACTCAATTCTTTCTGTTTCTAATTCCTTCGCATCACATACCCATACCACGATAACAAATGAATACATACAAGATAAAACGATAATTGGTTGACAACTAGACGGAAGCTGAAAGGCTTAAATTAAAACCAATGTTTTTCGAGACAGATTAGTCAAACATATTTAATTACAATTATTTTGTTGTGTTGTTCTACAACGAAATAAAATATGTTAAAGAAATTATTAAAAAAAAGAAAACTCGCAAAAAATTCGCAAAAGTCATTCCCGAAAGAAAAATAAATCGCAATAATAAACTTCTGCAAAATTTTTAGATTAGGTTTTGGTGATTGCGATAAATTCAAATAAAATAAAATAATAAATAAATAAATGGGCAAGAATCTTGATTTTCACAAAAAATTGCTTGAAAGATGGATCTACCATCTATCTGCCTTACAAAAAAAAAAACACATCTATTATTAGCGGTTTACATACAAAAAATACACAGCCATAAGTCATGTTATAACCGTACTATGACATAAATTCAAGTAAGTCTATAGTCGATGGCGGTTGTTGTATCCTTGGGCCCCATTTTATCGTACCTACATACCAACTATCTCTCTGTCAAGCCTTGAATTTTAAGATTTCGTAATGATAGATTAACCTCTTGGTTCAACGGATGTTATTTGATTTATATGTTTTCCAAGATTAGTAAAATACAGGGTTGAAGTAATAGCAGCGTTGGCACAGTGGTGGCAGCCCCGACTTACGAGCAGCAAGCCGTGGGTTCGAACCCAGGCAGGCACATTACTTTATGTAATTTATTCCATAACCGCTGCCCTCAAAAACAGTGTAGGAAAACATCGTGAGGAAACCGGCATGTCCTATAACTAAAAATTTGAATACATGTGACATCTACCAACCCGGGCTGGGCCAACGTGGTGGTTTACAGCCCACTCCCTCTTATAGAGAAGAGGCCTGTGTCCCAGCAGTGGGAACATAACGGCTGATGATGATGGTGATGAGGATGGAAGTGACACCGACCGACGGTAAAACGGTTACCATACATTCAGTAACATTACCGGTGAAATTTTTTTTCCACTGAGAATTCATCATCATCTGCCTAGCCTTTTCCCAAACTATCTTGGAGTCGACTTCCAATCTAATCGGATGCAGTATTTTACATGAAGTAACTGCCTATCTGCCCTCCACAACCCCAGTAACTTGGTAATACGATACCTCTTAGTAAGAGAAATTTTAATCTATACATACATACAAACAAATAAATAAAATTGAAGTGTCTGTTTGTAATATTAAAATAACCGGTTTACAACATGCATATGAATATATGTACGGTGCATACACCAAAATGTAATTTTTTGAATTTTTGTCTGTCTGTCTGTCTGTTTGTTCCGGCTAATTTCTGGAACGGCTGGACCTTGAGACGAACTTTGACGGGACTTTTACTCTCAGATAGTTGATGTAATAAGAAGTAACTTAAGCTACTTCTATTTTAGTTTTTTTTTAATAATTAAAATAAGGATGCAAATAAATAACCTAAATAATTTTTTTTGTTAAATTCCACGCGGACGGAATCGCGGGCTAGTCGGTAATATAAAAAGAACGAGAACAGAGATTCAGAATGCGTGTGTCATCGGTTCGTCGCTTCCCAGTGTCGTGACGTCATCAGTAGTCCCTTGACTACACCCCCGAACAATTGTTGTCTTTTTATTAAGACAGCACTTGCTCATTTTGCTTCGGATATTATTCCGATTTAACTTCCTTTGCCCCATCAGGGAAAAGTCCTCAGTTTCGAGGTTCTTGGTGGGAAACCTAACGGTGCCAACGAAACCAAGAGAGGGTGGTGACCCAATCCGCCCGCCTAACCCCTTCAGGGTCTAGGTGAAAAAAAATTGGGCTCCGTCGCGAACGTGTGCGCCGCCGATTTACTGTGCTAGTGTTTCCCGTTTCAACAAGTTCCTGAAAGCAAAGTTCCCTGGACTGGAGTTGGAGTTGCTACCAAGCCCGGACCCTCGGAATGTGGCTGCGGGAAGGTGGAAGCGGGTGAGTCGCTGGACCCAGTAAATTCCCTACATAATTGTGCAAGGAATTAGGTTGTTAGGCGCGCTGAGCTTCACTCAAATGTCTGCTAACTCTTAGCAGATAATATGGCCCTTGATGCGGATGAGGAACGCCTTTTTGCGTTTTTCAAAAGCGTTGTCCTGAAAGACCCAGATTTTATAAAGAAATATGGGTCCGATGTCGCTGCCTTGCAGCAACCCAGTATTGCCATCACTGACTTCAGTGACGCGCTCGAGAGCCCCTTGTCGCCGCCGCCTGCCGACAGAGGGTTACCGCCAGCCGTCGCCGCCGCGATTAAGGCCACCCCAAGACCCATTCTTGTGAAACCCTTTGTTTCGCAAACAAAGGTCCAGCCCGCACCTGCGTCCATTGTTCCCGTTTCCGAGAACATGGACAAAGGCTTACCGTCAGCCGTCGCCGCCGCGATTCCGGCTAAACCGAGACCCATTGTTTCAAAACCTTTTGTTTCGCAAACAAAGGATCAGTCCGAACCTGAGTCCATTGTTCCCGTTTCCAAGAACATGGACACAACTGAGCCAATCTCCGACTCGGAGTCAATTTTAGACGCGTGCTCTGCCTCCTCATCCTCTGAAGACGACTATCAAGTCGTCGGAAAGGGCAAGAGGAAGAAGGGCAAAAATTCTCAGGCCGCCATGACCAAAAAGATCGTCGCGCTCCCTTATGCCCCCTCTCATGCAGCCTCCCGTCCCAACTCCCCGGTCCCCTTACCTACGTCCGCCGCTGCTCATACCAGTAGGCCAGTCAGCCCTAAGGCTAAACCTTCAGCCGCTTCTTCAAAGAAGCTGAAGGCCCCTCCCCCGTTGTTCATTCAGGACAAAGGGAAATGGACAGATGTGTCCAAAATGTGTGTTGAGCGCCGCATACAATATACAAGCGCAAAAAGCACACAGCAGGGAATCAAAGTAGTGGTTCCTACGACCACGGACTTTAGGGAACTTACCCGCCAGCTGATCGGAAGGCACATAGCCTTCCATACCTACTCCCTTCCAGAGGAGAAGCCCACCCGCGTGGTGATCAGGCGGATCCCGAAGGAAATCCCCACGGAGGACATCCTCAATGACCTCCAAGGCCAAGACATCCCGGTCGCAGCCGTCCACCGCCTTCATAAGGCGAGAGGCGGAGACCAGTACGATATGGTACTGGTCATCTGTGACCCAGTAGAAGGTCACCACCCGATCTTCAAAGTGAAGTCGGTATGCTCACTCACAGACATCATAATAGAGAAGCCCTACCGCTCAAGCGTAGTCGGGCAATGCCACCGCTGCCAGATGTATGGACACAGCCAAGCCAACTGCCATGCGCCGCACAGATGCGTAAAGTGTCTAGGCGACCATGGCACGGCAGACTGCCCCCGTCCCAAAGACAAATCGCTTTGCACGGAGCCACCGAGCTGTGTGCTTTGCGGCCAGTCGGGCCACACGGCCAACTACCGCGGCTGCTCGAAAGCCCCCAAAGGCTCCTCCTCTAACCTGGTGAAGCGTGCAAGCGCCCGTCAGCAAAGAGAAAGCCCATCGGTGAGGCTACCCTCTGCCCAGATGCCGGAGAGACTCAGCCCTCAGAGGCCCTCTCCCTGGACCACGCTGAACCACCAGAGAGCCTTCCCGGCACTCAGCAAAGCCAAGTCCAGCCCCATCCCCGGGCTACTAGATGCCCCTATCCCCACTCCCCCGGCCCAAGCGAGCGCACCGGCGCCCGCTCGTCCCACGCCACCCGGCCCCGCGGCCGTGGACCCCTCTCACAACGTAATTTTAGAAACGCTAGCAGAGTTAGTCAGCCCCGAAGCAGACCGCATGGCGGCTGATCTCAGGGCGGCTAACACTGGTGGCGATAAACTAAAAATTATCCTCAAGTCCCTACTCAAGTTAGGCGACCTCCTCCGGAACCTTAATCTTGACTAACTCCAATGGATAATACGAGATTAATGTGCACCAAACCCCGATCCCTAAAATTAGGGTACTTTAATGCCAATGGCATTAGAGGCCAGTGATGAGATCGCCACCTTCCTCCGCGACCATCAAATTGATATCCTCCTCGTACAGGAGACCTTCCTCAAGCCCAGTCACCGCGATCCGAGAATTGCCAACTATCGCATAGTTCGCAACGATCGGTCACGCTGCCACAAGGGCGGTACTCTAATCTATTATAGAAAAGAACTGCACTGCATCCCCTTAGATCCCCCTCCCATGGAGTCTCTACTCGAGACCTCAGTGTGTCGACTAGGCATGACCGGCCATCAACCGATCACAATCGCCTCTGCGTACATCCCTCCCGGCGGAACGTCCGAGGAGCACACTCTATTCACCAAAGACCTTGCCGTCCTCTTCGGCTTGAGCGACTCCGTTATCATAGCGGGCGACCTCAACGCCAAACACCCCGCCTGGAACAGCACGTCGACCTCTGCCAGAGGACGTCACGTGTATAACCTGGGCGAGTCCCTCAACTTCGATTCCATCGCTCCTATGGAGCACACCCACTATCCCCACGACCCCGACCAACGTCCGGACGTTCTCGACATAGCGCTACTCAAGAATGTCAACCTTAAGTTGCATTCCATCGAGACTTTACATGAGCTTAACTCACACCATAGACCAGTGCTCATGCACTTAGTTCCCCGCTCGGGTCCTTCTGACCCCAGCCTGCCCCCGCCGACCCAAGTGATAACCGACTGGAGGAAAGTCAGCGAAAAGCTGAAATCCACCACGTCGCCTCACCTGGAGGCCATCCCCGACCACATAGTCTCAGTCGCAGACACGACGGCCGCCATCAACTCGTTTACAGAACACGTGCAATCCGTACTGAAGGACTGCTCACGGGAAGTCCCAGCAATGAGCGATCAACGCTGGATACTACCCGCTGACATACGTGAACTGATAAACGAAAAGAACGCGGCCATCCGTGCCTACAGCAGCTTTCCCTGCGAGGCAAACAAAGCCCACATGCGTAATTTACAGCGTGCTGTAAAGGATCGCACCAGTGAGTTTCGTAATAATCAATGGGAAAAAACGCTAAGCGAACTCGAGCCTACCCACCTAGCCTTCTGGCAGCTGCAACGCAAGATGCGCTCCACCGAAGAGGCTTCGATGCCTCCCCTCACCCGACCCAATAAGAGCGTCGCATTCGACGACTCTGAGAAGGCCGAATGCCTAGCCGACAGCCTGGAGTCCCAGTGCTCCCCCAGCTCGCAACCAGTAGACAAGCGACATCTCGATGAGGTGAACGCATTCGTCGAACGTAGAGCCGCCCTGCCCCCCGAAGAAGACCCTGATGATCCTCTGCCTCCGGTCACAGCTGACGAAGTGCAAGAAATCATTAATAAACTTCAACCGCGGAAAGCACCCGGCTCCGACGGAATCACCAATAGGGTGTTCAAACTCCTCCCCGCTCAGCTCGTCGTGTTAATGGCGGCCATCTTCAATGGCGCCCTGAGCAATAACGCGTTTCCCCAAATATGGAAAGAGGCCACTGTCATCGGTTTCGCCAAGCCAGGCAAACCCAAGTCTGAGCCTTCGAGCTACAGACCTATCAGTCTCCTGAATGCACTCGGTAAAATCTACGAGAGACTTATGTATAAGCGACTCAAAGACTTCGCCGAGGCTAAGAGTCTCATCCCCAACGAACAGTTCGGCTTCAGGACCGGACACTCTTGCATTCAACAGGCCCACCGCATCGTAGAACACTTGAGCGCTGGCTTCCAGCGTGGAGCGATGACGGGTGTGTTGTTTTTCGACATAGCAAAGGCATTCGACAAAGTCTGGCACAACGGCTTATTATATAAGTTGTACAAACTGGGAGTGCCAGACCGTCTCGTGCTCATCTTACGAGACTTTTTGTCGGATCGCACCTTCCGATATCGCATCGGGAAGGCATTGTCTTCCCCCCACCCCATTCGAGCCGGAGTCCCTCAGGGCTCCCCGCTCTCTCCCCTTATCTTTACTCTGTTCACCAGTGACATCCCCAAGAGCAAGAAGGCACAGTTAGCCCTGTTTGCGGACGACACGGCCATCTATTACACTGGCCGTAGTCACGACGCTATTTACAGCACCCTCCAAACCTCAGCCAACGTCTTAGGCGTTTGGTTCCGGAAATGGAGAATCGAGGTGAACCCCGACAAGAGCCAGGCAGTTCTTTTCTCTAAACTGCGTAAGAATAAGCCACCCGCGCTCAGCCCGATCACTATGTACGGTAAGCCTATCCCTTGGGAGAAGCAAGCCAAGTACTTAGGAGTCTTACTTGACAACCACCTGTCTTTCGCGGCGCACATCAAAGCAGCTCGCGACCGAGCTGCCTTTGCTATGGGTAGGCTTCATTTCATGATTTCGACAAAAAGCAAGTTGTCACTCAAGTGCAAGTTGCGCCTTTACACCGCGGTGATCCGCCCCATTATGACGTACGCTTGCGTCGTGTACGCTCACACCAAGCCTAAGTACATCCATAGGATGCAAACCTTGCAGAACCGGTTCTTACGTAGAGTCACGGGAGCCCCTTTTTATGTCCGTAATGACCGTCTACACGTAGACCTTAGAATGCCCACCGTCCTTCAGTTTATGAAACGTCTTTCGAAGCGTTTCTTCGATAACGCCATTAAACACCGTAATCCCCTGATCGCAGCGGCCGCCCGTTACGAACCCTCGCGCATTAGTACAGTACGCCGTCCTCGGCATACCCTCGTCACTCCCGATGATGCTATCACCCTCAACACAAACCGCCGTCTTTCCGACCTCGCCGTCGAGGTCCGTCGCGACGTCCCGGTCCATGCCCTCCCCGACCCTCGCTCGAGCCAGCCCGCGATGCTGTGCCAGTAGTTTTAAATCAGCCCCTAAATAATGATATTATTCAGATCCAGCCTGTCCCCATGCAGTCCTCCCCCAGCGACGCCCTAAGCCGAGGCTCGTACCCCACAGGGGGTGCCCTTAGCATGTAGTCGCTTAGTTTGTAAGTTTTATGCCCTGGCTGGAGGCCTTACTCTTAAGGCACCCACAGGATAGTCCGGTTAAGCAGACGACAACCTCCTAGGTTGAACTGCGAGATGCCATTCCCAAAAAAAAAAAAAAAAGATTCAGAATGTTGAACTGAATAAGTGGTAATCGATTTAGCGTGGGCCCTTCCACCCTGTAAATGATAGAAATTTAACTAATAAAAGAATACAAAATCAAAATATTTTTATTTTACATAGGCCTACATAGGCACTTATAAAACGTCGACAAAATAGTGCTCGGTTCGAGTTGGTCGTTCTCTATGGAGAAAAACCGGCAAGAAACTGCATGATTACATTAATTATGCTTGCTATCCCGAGGGGTTTAAAGAGGTTTAAAGAGTTTTACTAAAATCTGTGTACTTCTTTCTTCAAAAGACCAACTCAGACACTAATCTGCATAGTCCTTATGTGAGTTGACCAAGATTATGTCTGGACCCTACAGAGTAAATTAGTTTATTTGAGTTTGTTTCAAAATCAAATCAAAAGTCATTTATTCAAATTAGGCTGATAATCAGCACTTTTAGAACGTCAAAATTACAAGAGACAGTCTCCCAAAACGCCCGCCCTCCGCCACTTCCTAGTGTTTTAGCTGGGAAGAAGAAGTGGCGGAACAAACTCTCCATCAGCAACACATCTGTCTGTTAGGTTGGAAGAACCAGATTTTACACAATAGTGTTCAAGTGTATATAAACAAAGAATCCATTACATCAAATTACATTTACTCACATTTCGGTTGTTTCTTCTCAGAGCAGTCAGGTACGGTACGGTAAATACCAGCCCAAAAAAAACACGTATAGAAGGTATTTGTAAAAACCAATTATTTAAAAAACACCATTTATCATTAAATACAGTTTTTGTTACGGTCGACAAAAAAAAAATAAGTTAAAAATTGTCTTGTATTTTTTTCTAAAAATTGGTCACGTTTTTTGGATTACAGCAAGATAATATTTTTTCTCTCGTCTAACACTGTTGCATTAAACAAGTTACTGACGAGTATAAATCCTGTTATTAATTTTACTTTTTTTGTCCAATTAAATAAAAAAACAGGCTTTGACTTGAGAACCTGTTTTTGTCGTTTAACTGGTTTAAATATTAATATCTCAAGTCCCATCTATCATTTTCGATGGCTCAAAAGGTAATCAAAAAATTTGAAATAAAAAACCCTAACACAGCCCGAGCATCAAGGAAATAGATCTTATGCGAGATAATCTATTTTTTATTCTAAAAAGGGGATTTTTTGCCATACGGATATGCCATAGATAATTTCTTAATTACTAGCAACCTGTTTCACAATTAGTTTGTACGACTCGAAAAATCATGGAGATTTCTTACTTAATTATATGATAGTTTGTTATATAAAATTTATATATTATTTGAGATATTTGCACATAAAACTTTTGGATTAATTCATCATCATTTCTGCCCAAAAGACGTCCATTGCTGGACATAGGCCTCCCCTAAGTGTCGCCACATTGACATTTTGGGGGGGTTTTGCCATAATCGCCACGCTTGGCAGGCGGGTTGGCGATCGCAGTACGGTTGTTACAAAAGCACAGAGAACGCTGCTGCCCATTCTCTGGCAAATCCCTTAGTCGCCTCTTACGATACCCACGGGAAGATATGGGATGGTGCTATTCTTTACGTCCGACAATTAATTAATTAATTTGTGGATTAATTATCTAAAGGAAATTAATTACCAACAGCATCAACATCCGCTGTGAAGTTTAAAAGAAGAAAGCTTTAGTCTATACTTCTGTATACCTACAAATAAATAAATAAAATTTAAGTGTCTGTTTAAAATTTGAGAATAACCGCTTTTTACTGAATGCATAATGAAAGTATAATTATACGGTCCTTTTTAAAAAAAATGTCTGCCTGTCAGTCTGGCTACACCACCAGCCCGGCTAATCTCCGAAATTATTGGACCGATGTCTGACGGGACTTTTACTGGCAGATAGCTGATGTAATAGGATTCAAAAACTTATGCTACTTTTTACCCGCCTCCAAAAAGGATGAGGTTCTCAATTTTAACCCCAACAATGTATGTACATCGATTACGCTGAGATTTATGATCCGATTTACGTGATTCTTTAGTTTGATGCGGAATATTTCCCATTTGGTCCGATAAAAATTTTACATAGTTTGGCCCAGTAGTTTTCATTTTATGACAATTTTTTTATTTATGTACATTTTTGTTTACGTGCACAATGTAATTTTAGTTTGTGTACGGGTTTTTTAGATGTTTTCATTTATATTGATTATTACGAGTTTTTATTTAGGTTGATTATATATTATTATTAACCCGTGTCCCGATAAGTGGGTCTTAGGCTACCTGTCATTGAAGCGGAGCGAGCGTGCGGAGTAGTTGCCATTAAGTCTAGCACTGTCCATATATATAAAAGTACTCTGTGAGCAGTGTGAGCACTGTTGAATTTGACGCGTTATGAGATCATAATTACAACAAAAAAATGAAAAAATAAAAAAAAAAAACATTTTTTGCAAAAAAAATAATCCGAAGTTTTGTACTCGGTTTAATTTTTTTGCAAAAAAGTTTTTTTTTTTAATTTTTGAAAAAGGATAAAACCCTTGAAATAGTTGGTGCAGCTGTAGATGTAATCTCTGCTTATTACAACACAATTTTTTGAAACAGCAACTTTAACATCAAAGCAAAGGGTAAACACTTAAACAGAATCTATGATCTAGATCTCAATGTTACTCAAAAATTATGACGTGTACAAGCTGCCGCGCCGGCGCAGGTTGTACCTCGTCTTGTGTGTCAGACATTGCAGAAATAATTATAATTAATCATAATTATGGTTGATCTGTGTTTTCGACATTGAGACCAGCGTTTTAATGTTCTGTATGGAAATGATTAATTGTGTGACTCGTGTTTTAATAATAATAATAATCCATTTATTATCAGGTTACAAAGACCCATAGATAAATACCATAACCTAAATATACATACTATAACAACAATTCTGTTAGTATAATGAAACGCACGATGTTTAGTGCGTTCATGTGTATTTTGAGATGCTATGTGAAATTATTGATTGAATTACTTATTAGATTTACAAAAATATTAATAAAATGACCATTCAACTATAGGTATATTACAATTAAAAACAAATAAGAAATGTAAAGAGCTATAGATAAATCTTTAAATTTCACATGTAGTAAGCTTTCTTCGCATTTTGTTATTTTTTTGGGTCAATAGTTTGTTCCAATATAAAAACTTCGTCTGCATGAACTACGGACGAAATCTGCACAAATTTTCTGAACAATTGATTTAACAATTTTGCTGTATCCTTCATAAGAGATTTTTAGTTAAAAAAAAATAACCTTGCCCCACAGTTACTTTCTATCTCATCGGGGTATAAGATTCATAATTCTGAACACACATACTTACATTTTTTTCATCGGTAATTTAAAAAAAAACAGCTTTTTCCGTAAAAAATGCAAAGCATAATTAACAACAAAATCAGTTCCACCGTTCATTCGTAAAACTGAGTTGCTTTCTTAGAAGACAGATATTGATCTTAGACGTAGCACACTTATATTATGGTGTTAGATATATTATAAAAACCTTTTATGTATAATTATTTTTATAGGTCCTGAGCTATGATAACCTAACTGGTCTTTGATTCCATTGAAGGCGGTTTTGTTATACAAATTACACCTTATGCTGTCAATCAAGGTCACTGCAATCATGATTATAATTGTTTGACGTACCTCGGCACTCCCTAGTATTTGCCAGTAGTTAGACTTCACCTGTGTAACCTGTGCAAGGTTACACCTGAAACGTATAAAGTTCCCGAAAGTACTTTTATTTGCTGACACGACTCAAAATCCTTCTAAAATCCACATAATATGAAAATATTTAAAAAAAAAACACACAAAATCCAGGATGTACATAATTATGTACACTGGATCTTACATACTCCTTTCGGATCGTCCACGTTCATACATCTGAGGGGTTACCACGACGTTCTAAAACATTATTGTTTCATTCTTATTCCAGAGTGGGAAAGAGATGGAGCTAGACGACCTGTATAGCTTCGTCTCTTTCCAACTCTGGAATAAGAATGAAATAAATAATGTTTAGACGTCATGGTAGGCGATCTGGTCATACAGGCACGTCAGTTACGAGTACTACGTACCTGACCTTTCTGACGAACCTCACCAACAAGGTCAGTGTATGTTCTTCTAGGGCGTCTCCGCCCGCAGTTGCCAAATCTATACTAATATTATAAAGTTGAAGAGTATGTTTGTTTGGTTGAACGCGCTAATCTCAGGAACTACTGATCCGATTTGAAAAATTCTTTCAGTGTTAGATAGCCCATTTATCGAGGAAGGCTATAGGCTATATATCATAGCTATACATATATCATTACGCTATGACAAATAAGAGCGGAGCAGCAATTAATAATGTTTCAAAATCGGGGAAAATGTGACGCATACGAAGTTGCGCGGGACAGCTAGTCCAAATACAACGTGTAACATTAAATGCGCAAAACCTCATACACCCCAAATGATTTTTAATTCAATTAACCTAATTCTGAGAGAGAAAAAAAACTGAAACTTTTACTGGAAATTCTGATTGTTTCTTTCTTTTTTGCCTGCGTATGAGAAAATTTAAATTGGACGACAATCATTTGTGTTTGTTTACCTGTTTTGGCGGGTTTGCGCACGTTATGGCTTGACTTATGAACAAATAGACAGGGCAACTTTTTTAATGAAGATTTTTTTTAAAAATATGACCTATATTAAAAAGTGGTTCAATTGATTCTGCTCGTTATTATGATCAAACTAATTTCAGGTTTTGCGCATTTAACGTTACACGTTGTATATAAATATTGAAAACATTATCCGGCGTGACTAGATGTATGAACGCACGAAGACCAGTCAATCTATACAAAACCAGTTTATGCGGATCTCTCATTGTAAGGGAAATCTATACAAAGCGACGCCATGTTATAATGGAAATGTATAACTTGATGTCTCGTCAAGTGAATTTGGGTCAAGAAAAAGCCAGTATTATGTAAGGTTAGTAACAGGTGGCATTTTATACCATTTGCCTTCCCGCTTGGGAAAATGGCCAAGTTTATGTATGAATAAACTTACCTTGAAAGACCACCAATGACGAAGCTCAACTCACGCTTGGCCGTTTATGAAACAACTAGCTGTCCCGCGCAACTTCGTCTGCGTCACATTTTTAGGGTTCCATACCCAAAGGGTCAAACGGGGTCTCGTTTGACCCTTTGGGTACGGAACCCTAAAATTATTACTGAGACTTCGCTGTCCGTCCGTCCGTCTGTCACCAGGCTGTATCTCATGAACCGTGATAGTTAGCCAGTTGAAATTTCTACAGATTATGTACTTCTGTTGACGCTATAACAACAAATAATAAAAACAGAAAAAAATAAATATTTAAGGGGGGCTCCCATACAAATAGTGTTTTGTTTTTTCGTTTTCATACATAATGGTACGGAACCCTTCGTGCGCGAGTCCGAGTCGCACTTGGCCGGTTTTTCATTGCTGCTTCGCTCTTATTGGTCGTAGCGTGATGATATATAGCCTATGTTACTTCTAATACCTCCAAGAATATGTGTACAAAGTTTCATGATGATCGGTTGAGTAGTTTTCGCGTGAAAACGTAACAAACAAACTTACATTCACATTTATAATATTAGTAGGGATAGCAAACCTTCTCTTTCTCAAGTGCGTGGTTTAGTACCATCTCTTCAATGACGTCTGTTTTAAAAAGTATACGCTTGACCTGGAGTTTGGTCAAGTACACTTAAAACAAAAAGTGCAACGCTTTTATTTACTGATGAGTCGAGAGTTAGTTAGTTTCTTAGTTTAAAAGAGATGGTTTAGTCCCATCTCTTCCCTTTCCCATCTATTTGCCCAAGCGCATTTATACAAAAAAAAAAACAATTCATTAGTGACCGCAGACTTTAGTACCTAGTCGGTAAATCTAAATTCAATGTTTCAATTGTGGTTGGGTATTTGATGCCAATACTTTGGTTAAGTTGTAACTTGTAATGCAACTTGGGGTTGATGTACGCAATTTGCTTGAGATCTGTTTTTGAAAAGGAATGAAGATGGATGGAAAATACATAGATAGATAGATAAATCATTTATTCAGTGCACACAAAAGACATAGCACAACACACAGAAGCACAATGAAATGACATAGATTACATAAATATACCTTTAAAAAAACAAGGTGCCAATATACAAAAAGAAAGAAAAAATAAGAATAAGCAGATTTACAAAACAGTTATAGTACCACCATGACAAACTTCAAATAAAATAACGAGTAGGTATACAAGGTGCGGTGTGCGTCTCAAGGTTGCACCAAATGGTTGCACCAATACATCATCACCGTCAGTGCGAGTGGATAGGTGGATGTCAACTTTCTTAGATTTTTTGGTTTTAGTGGTTTCACGTTGATTTCCTTCACAGTATTGAGAGCAATGGCGGCGAAATAATTTACAAAATCCCTGTGTTGAAAACCACAACATTGGCTGTAATCACAACAAAAAAATGAATTCTACAAATAATAAAAATCTTTAATGACCCGATAAAATCTCGCAGAGTCCTCTCAAGCAATTAAATTAAAAACAAAGACGAAATAAGGACGTTCCTTTAAAAATAACAATGCAAATTGTGAAAAAATGGCAGTTGACCGTTGTTTTTTTTTTCTGTGTTTAGTTTTAAGTATTATTTTATTTTTAATGCTATGTGTACTTGTGGCCTGTGCCAAATAAACGTATATTTTTCCATTCTTTCTTCTTTTTCATTCTTTCTTTTTCTGCGCACAATCTGACCAGTTTTACTTAACGTATGTGTGCTATTTCCTTGTTAAGTATTAATTACAAAAGGTACTTCGTACTGTATTTTTTTTTTTTTTTTTTTTTATAGAACCTTGAACCACAAGCACAGTACTCGCGATTGCGACCACTAGGTGAATGGGGCAGACCTGGCTGGTCATTTGCTTCCAATTAGACTGAAAGGACTAGAATCCAACCCTTAGGTTAAGTTGTTTCGCGGGCCTGTGGACGGTGAGTAATGGGCTAGCTCACCGTCCGTCCGTCTTATGACGACAGGCCGTGCCGACGGCGCGTTCGTGTTCCACGCGCGGCTCAAGGAGATGTCAGCAAATCGGAAGGGGTCCGAGACGGCCGATGCCTGCCAGGGCTGCGGGTCTGTTCGAAAGAGATACCGTGGCCCTGGAACACAAAGAGCTAAGAAGGAACATGGATGGGTTTTAGCCAGTACAAGTCTGACACTCATTTATTGATGATGATTTTCCACATTTGATGATTTCCCATCCGAAGAAAAATGGTTAAGTTGTCTAGGTTGGCTAGGCAAATGACGGTGGAACTAATTTTGATTGTATTTTCAGGTTCGAAGATAATCCTGAGGAGCATCAATGGCGACTTTCGTTCAGGACAGCTGACGGCCATTTTGGGTCCCTCGGGAGCTGGCAAGAGTACTCTTCTCAACATACTAGCCGGATACAGGTATAATTCATTAGAATAAGATCTGAAATTAAATTATCCGAAAAAACATTAGGTTCCGACATAGCTTGCAGAGTAAGCAAGCTACGTTTGCCGGAAGACCAATGGTCGAAGGAGTAAACGAGAAACATCAGCTATCGGCCAGTAAAAGTCTCGTCAAAATCGGCCCACCCGTTTCGGATATTGACCGGAACAAACAGACAGACAGATCAGACAGATTATCAGGTTAATTTGTATGAATGACTTTGAAGTATGAGACAGAAAAGTACCGTAATACTTTCCTAATGGATTCAGCAAAAATTTGTTATTTTTTAATAACAAACAGACACTTCAATTTTATTGATTTATATTGTATAGTTACAAAATTCCATCGGGCGCATGTCATGTAAATAACAAACTGCTTTATAAATTATTCATTTTATTTAATGGAGAGGAAAATGAAGTTAAAGTTATAAAACAACAGGTTACTAGACGACCTTATCGAGAGTAATAACTATTTAATAACAATGTAATAAAAAAATAGGTTTCATTAAAATCCAATTTACCTACACTAACGAGACAATCATTATCACTTTGCTTTCCGTAAACAGTATGAAATTAGACTTTATTACTTAGATAAATAGAGATAATCCTTAATTACATCTATTTATATAAATAGCCATTACTTGAACTCAGCTTTAACTTGACTACAGATGCCAGAGTACGACTCATCATCATCATCTTCCTGTCCTTTTCCCCTTTTTATTTGGGGTCGGCGCAAGACGTCTCTTTCCTCCATTCTCCTCTGTCATTCGTCATGCTATCATTTACTCCTTTTTCCTTCATATCATTTTGTCACACAATCCATCCATCTTTTCTTTGGTCCTCTTCTCCCTCTCCATCCATCCACATTCATATTCATCACTCTTTTAGTCTCATGTGTTCCATCCCTCCTCATCACATGTCCATACCAAGACAGACGACTCCCTTTCATCTTTTCTGTAACAGGCGCCACTTTCAAACTTCCTCTTATGTACCCATTTCTAACTTTATCCATTTTAGTCACTCCACACATCCATCTCAACATTCTCATCTCTGCTGCATGCAATCTTTTTTCATCCATCTCCTTCACTGCCCAGCATTCCGATTTATACAGTACGACAGGTCGTATCACGGACTTGTATATTTTCCCGTTTAACTTGAGGGGCATCCGTGGGTCGCAAGTTGTTCCAGTGACCTGTCGCCATTTAATTAATTCTGAGTTGATCCGGCACGTTTAGTCCGAGAGTACGACTGTCAGGGCCTATTTCACGATGCCCGAATAGCCACTCCTTACCGAATAAGTTTAAAAATGGAACAGAATTTGTATGAAAGTATCTGCCAAATAAGTTACCGGGAACTTAATCGCAGGTGGTGAAACAAGACCTTATTCTAATACTTCGCCAACGCTAACGAACCTTCATACAACATTTCGGAATCTACATTTCAATGCGTTTTTCCAGCACCATTTTTCCTCAAGTTACCAGGTCACTGTTATGTAAAAACCGGCCAGGTGCGAGTCGGACTCGCGCACGAAGGGTACCGTACCATTATTTATAAAAACAATAAAAAAAAAACACTTTTTTGTATGGGATGATGTATCCCCTTAAATATTTATTTTATTCTGTTTTTAGTATTTGTTGTTATAGCATCAACAAAAATACATAATTTGTAGAAATTTCAACTGGCTAACTTTCACCGTTCATGAGATACAGCCTGGTGACAGACGGACGGACGGACAACGAAGTCTCAGTAATAGGGTCCCGCCCTATTACTGAGACTTCGCTGTCCGTCCGTCCGTCCATCCGTCATTTTCAAGGGCCAAATTTCTTGACCCTTTGGGTACGAAACCCTTTTTTTTTTTTTTTTTTTTTTTTTTTTTCGGATGGGAAATCATCAAATGACTTCTTCCGCTCTGGGCGGAGCGGAAGGGAGTGTCAGACTTGTACTGACTAAAACCCATCCATGTTCCTTCTTAGCCCTTTGCGTTCCAGGGGCACGGTATCTCTTTCGAACAACCCGCAGCCCTGGCAGGCATCGGCCCTCTCGGACCCCTTCCGATTTGCTGACATCTCCTTGAGGCGCGCGTGGAACACGAACGCGCCGTCGGCACGGTCTGTCGTCATAAGACGGACGGACGGTGAGCTAGCCCATTACTCACCGTCCACAGGCCCGCGCCTACGGTGGCCGGGGGCCACTGGTTGCCCCCCGACGCCCGGGGCGTCTCCCGCGGCGGCTGGGACGTGAGGTTCTCTCCCTCTCACGTTCCGCCACCTCCTTCGCTAGCATGACTGCTTCGCAGAAGGAGGCGACGGCTTCCCATTCCCTCTCGCTCCGGACCATGGATTGAACCAGGGCCGGACGCGAGAGGTCGCCGCCGCCAATCGCCGCTACGAGGACACGGCGGTGCTCAGCCCAAGCGGGGCATAGCTCCACAGTGTGCTCCACCGTGTCCTCCGGCCGATCCTCGCAGTGGTGACACCCGGGCGTTTCCTCCCGCCCTATTCGGTGCAGGAACCTCCCGAAACAACCGTGTCCGGTGAGGACCTGCGTCAGGCGGAAGGTGAGGGCGCCGTGGCGCCTCTCTAGCCACTCCTCAAAGAGGGGACTTATCGCCACTATTGTGGCGTGCCCTGCACGGGGTTGCGACAGTCGCTCTCTCCATGTCGCCATGAGATCGCGCCGGAGGTCTGTCCGCTGAGCGACAATTTGCCGCGGCAGCGGAGTTTCCCCCCGGCGTAGTGCCTCCGCGCGCCATTCGTGCAGGCACGCGAGGACTATCGCCTCCAGATCCCATGGCGGCAATCCGGCCAAGAGGCTCGCCGCCTCGCCGGAGATCGTGCGGTACCCCCGGATCAGCCTTACGGCTACCACCTTCTGGGGCGCGTTCAGGTAATGGGCGGCTCGCCGCCTCAGAGAACGCGCCCACACCGGGGCCCCGTAAAGGGCCATGGACCGCACGACCCCCGCGTAGAGCCTGCGGCAGGAGGCGTTTGGACCCCCCAGGTTGGGCAAGAGCCGCTTGAACGCAGCCCCTGCCCGTTCCAGTTTGGGGGCCAAACGTCGGAAATGCTCCACGAAGTTCCACCGGCTGTCGAGGACAAGCCCTAGGTACCTCAGCGTCGACTCGACGCCGATGGGAACCCCTCCTACCGTCAGTATGGATCCCGACGGTGGTGCATTCCGAGGCCCATGAAAGCACATGGCCTCGGACTTGTGCAATGCCACCTCGAGACCCAGTTGCCGGATTCTCTCCACGACTATCGCAACCCCGCGTGTCATAAGTTCGGCCGCCGCCTCGTGCGACCTCCCTTGTGCCAGCACCAGCGTGTCGTCAGCGTAGCAGACTACACTGACACCGCTAGGGAGGTCGGCGCGCAGCACCCAGTCGTAGCCGATGTTCCACAAGGGCGGCCCCAGAACCGATCCCTGTGGGACACCGCACGACACCTCTCGCCGATTCCATTCTCCGGTGCGACCGGGGTAGATGACGGCCCTGTCCGTCAGGTAGTCCCCGACCACACGACGAAGGTAGGTCGGCACCCGGTGATACCGGAGTGCCTCCCTAATGCAGCTCCAGGGCATGGTGTTGAAGGCGTTGGCGATGTCAAGAGACACCGCCAAGACAACCCCACCCCTGGACACCGCATCCCCCGTCGTGAGAGCCCTCACGCGCATGATGGCGTCCACCGTCGAGCGCCCTCTGCGGAAACCAAACTGGTGTTCCGCCAGATCCGGCCCCATCCCCACAAGGTGCCCGGCGAGGCGGTTAGCAATGACTCTTTCGAAGAGCTTGCCCACCTCGTCGAGCAACACAATGGGCCGGTATGCGGACGGAGAGTCCGCAGGGCGCCCCGGCTTCCGGATGAGGACCAGCTTCCCCGTCTTCCAACGAAGCGGGATGGGTACGAAACCCTAAAAACGACATAACGACTAAACGTTAACGTCATAGAATATGAATACTAGCGCTAGTGCCTATATGTTCGAGGCCTGGCTTAATTGCCTGGGTAGCTATTTGTATAGCTTAGTTAAGTCGCGTGACTGTAGATACTCGTAAATGTTGCTGTTTTGTGACCCAAGTAGGCCTTGTATGGACTGAATATTAATTGGTATGGACGCTAGAAGATGCATGCATGTCATATCGTGAAGAACTCAGCAATATATGTCAAATGTTCTAGAATCAAAAATTACAAGACGTGAAGTCCACCAATTCAGACGAGGTGCCGAGGATTATAGCGCCCACTTGCTCTCATAGGGAGGTCGATTTCCACTTGTAGTAAGTACGTTACAGGCCTAAAAATATAAGCGAAAACTATATAATATCATATTGACTGTCCCCGTTGGTCGACTGGTTGCAAGCACGATTGCTGAGCTTGAGGACCTGGGTTCTAGCAAAGTGTTATAGGGTTTCTCCATCATGAATTTCTCAGTAGCGGCCACGTGGTCTAGATTCGTGCCCGGTTGATGGCAATAGGCTCACTCTCTTAAGAGCGTTTATACCCTACGGCATTTCATACAAACTTTCAAGTCGTTATTTTCCGAAATGACTGAACAGATTTTAATGAAACTTGCTACGCATAAGCAGTATTTTCGATAAATAATGTTACAGCTAAATTAGACCGATTTTTAATTATCTATAGAAACAGAAATTTCCAATTATCTTCATTTTTAAAAGACATTTCGAAAATGTTTTTTAGTATTTTTTTAGACCTATGTATACTGCTTATGCGTAGGAAGTTTCATTAAAATCTGTTCAGTCATTTCGGAAAATAACGACTTGAAAGTTTGTATGAAATGCCGTAGGGTATAAACGCTCTTAAAACACAACTGGCAAAATGTTGGTGTACTATTAGGTACTCCTCTGCCGAACGTGATCGGATTACAGGCGTGATGTTTTGTTATATATAAAATATTGTGCTGCCCTTGTTCTTGTTAAATTAACAGGCTTATACGTCATGTTTTCAATTTTTTTGTAAAAGACTTGCCAAGAACATTTCGTGTTTGAAACATGTATATCCGTATCCGAATATCCGATCTCTAATAATTATATTTTGTTCACCTTCCTGACATTTATGAGAAGTTGTCAATACGATCAACTGAAAAATCAATCAATGTTAAAAATAAGACCCTGTTCGAATCATAAATACAAATTGCCAATCAATTTTTTTTTCTAAATATATAAAAATAAGAAAAATAAACTTAGTTCTATAAAATAAAAAAAAATAATAATGACGTTTGAAAACTTGAAATGTGATTATAAATTTAGTTGAATAGGCTTAATTAATTTTAGACAGACAGGCTTAAGAAAAAAAAACATCGATTTGGGATCGTAAAATAGAATTAATCGTAAGCTAGAAGCCTGGTTCTATAATAAAATAATCTTACACGTGTAATCAATTATTGATACCACAAAAAAAAATATCGTTCACCAAAAATTTAACCTTTATTTTAACTTTAAATTAATCCTGCTACGACAAGAACCAAAGCTACGCAAACAGAAAAAAAAACAATAAGTAGATCATCATCAGCTTAACCTTTACCCAACTATATTGTAGTCGGCTTCCAGTCTAACCGGTATTTAAACTAAACTCTTTATTGCATTCATGTGTATACAATTAGTTGTTACATACTTATATATAAGTAAGTTCCGACATGAAACCCGGTTAGGGCACGGCAACTTAAAGGTAGATTGGACAAAACAAGCATCCAGTTAAAATACAGACACAAACCAAATACTTGATTACAAGTTTGTTAAACAACTTTAATTATCATCGGAAATTACTAGTATCTAGGTTTATGTAGTTATTTTCATAAATATCATGAGGTTATACAATTTTTTTTTATTTACTTGTAATAATTATTATTCTTTATTTATTTGCATCAGTTATTATAATTTCATTAGTTTGTATGAATTATTATATTTTATTAATTTGCATGAATTATCATATTTTATTAATTTATATTCTCTATTGTATTTATATTTTATTGATTTGTTTTGTTATGTTATGTGTAGGTGTATGTATGTGTACTTTTTGTGTAAGTACTATTTCAGTGGTTCTAAGTAATTATCTATCTATCATATTCACATTTTCTTCATAGTATTCTGCGACCGAGCAAGGAGCGATCGCCTATCTGACCTCCATAATCCAGTTAGTACTTGGTAATACGACCCTTTGTTAAGGCTGGTTGTCAGACTTTCGGGCCACTGACTACCTGTAACGACTGTCAAAGATCTCCAAATGACAACCAGGACTAACTGCTTAACGTGCTTTCCGAGGCACAGAGGAAATCCGCCGCGGGAGACGGCCCGGGCGTCGGAGGCCACCCAGTGGCCCCCGGCTACCGTAGGCGCGGGCCTGTGGACGGTGAGTAATAGGCTGGCTCACCGTTCGTCCGTCTTATGACGACAGGCCGTGTCGACGGCGCGTTCGTGTTTTACACGCGCCTCAAGGAGATGTCAGCAAATCGGCAAGGGTCTGCTCAAAAGAGATACCGTGGGCCTGGAACACAAAGGGCTAAGAAGGAACATGGATGGGTTTTTGTCAGTACAAGTCTGACACTCCCTTCCGCCCAGCAGGAGTGGCCATTTGATGATTTCCCATCCGTAAAAAAAAGACACAGAGTAAATAGAGAAAACTATAATATCGCTACTTAGAAATTTGATGATAGTTCTTCATTTGTATAATAGATGACGCTGTAGTTCTTTTTTTCACTAAGTTTGTTAAAGTAAGAAGCTGTAGTGCTTTTTGTAGAGCCACTACACCGATTCAAAAATAATTTAATTAATTTAAACCTTTCTTTCTAGAGTGGCAGGCGCCTCCGGAGTAATCTCCACCAATGGCGAGCCGCGTGACCTCCACCAGTTCAGGAAACTATCCCGGTACATCATGCAGGAAGATCTTCTGCAACCCTACATCACGGTCGAGGAAGCCATGCTGATCGCAGCTGATCTGAAGCTGGGAACTGACATGTCTAAGGAAAAAAAGGGGGTTATTGTACGTATAACGATGATTTAACATGACTTTTCGGGTTTTTAAAATCCGCGTCGTTAGTCTAGTGGTCGTAAGCGCGACTGCTGCGCATCGGATTCGATTATCAGGTCGGGCAAACTGTTATTGGGTTATTCCTTCAGGTTTTTTTTCAGTGGCAGACATGAAATCTGGATTTGTCCCCGGTTAATGTCATTTAAACATAACTGGCAAAATGTTATGTTGAAATTGGCTCTAATCAAATCTTATGTAACTTGTGGGCACAAAAAAAAAGATGTAAAAAAATATTTTAATGGCCTCTGTGGCCTGTTAAGCGGCATACTTATACATGGCTTTCAATTAATTTGGGTAAATGTTTGTCTTATCTGCCCATACTAGAATCCGTTTTAGAACCAATTAAATTAAAAGTCTCGTAAAAATAAATGGTTCAGTTTCTACCTAAAATATTATTATTCCGTTTATTCATTTTCAAAACATACTTTTACATTTTTAAATATTTTTACAAAATGATAAAAAAAAACATTTATTATTATTATTAGATAGATAAAAGAAAATTATCGTTCTCTGTATGTGAACTTGTGAAGCCGCCTTTGCCTGATGTTCGGAACATTACAGGCAAAACCCCCCAATAAAATTCTCGTAACTTACTACCTTTTTACTTCTCACATAGGAACGAAGTTGCTCTGTGACCCTTTGAGTGATCATGAAGAACTGTCTTTTTGGTATTCCTTTTAACATTTTGACATTAGTTGTCGCTTCCCGTGACCCAATGGCTAGCTTTTACTTTGGCCAAAGACGCGTTGGCATACGTCACCCTTGATGAGAGTTATTATTATGAATGTTTAGTTTATCGATAGTATACTGTAGTTTTTTTATATAGTTAATATTTGTTAGTGTATATCTGTAAGTAGATTACTAATTAAATAATCTTTAAGCATTAAAGCATTGCACGAGCTATGGAGCGAAGTATACTGGGTGTCAAACTTACGGACCGCATCAGAAACTCCATACTTCGCTCCAAAACCCAAATATCGGATGCTGGCTTTACAGCTGCTAGATTGAAATGGAACTGGGTTGGTCACATCTGCCGCATGTCGGAGGTGCAATGGGCAAAAATAACCACTCAATGGATTCCAGAGAGCAAGAAACGACAACGCGGTAGGCCCAGAAGGAAATGGCGGGACGAGTTGGACTCGTTCTCTAAGGATTGGCCTACAATCGCTCTAGATCGCGAAAAGTGGAAGGAGTGAAGGGAGACCTTTGCCCTGCAGTGGGACAATATAGGCTTATAATAAAAATAATTAAAGCATTAAAAGAAATTAAAATCTAATTAATTAAAATTCAATTATGTTGTTTTAACAGGTAGAAGAAATCATTCAACTACTGAGGTTACAGAAAGCCAGGAACACCGCAGCAGAACGGCTTTCAGGCGGTGAAAGAAAACGAATATCAATAGCCCTGGAACTACTCAACAATCCACCAGTTATATTCTTAGATGAACCCACCACGTGAGTATTTTTTTTAAAGGTTTTTAAGGGTGGCGTGATATTTTGCACATAGCAAAGTGCCCAGGGCCGAAACTACGCCTGCTGCGATTTGTGTGCGATCCAACGTTTTTTTAAATAATAGTTTTTTAAGTTTATAATTTTACTGTAAATACCTCCATGACCCGTTTATTATTCTTTCTTATTGCATCCAACAGCACAATGTTTTGAGTGCATTACATTGACTGTTACCGTAAACGTGTTTTCCACCCCGAAAAAAGTCGTAACCCTGAAAAAAATAATGCGTGTTACTTAAAAACGAAATGAAATAATGATGAAATGTTGCTTATTTTTGCAAATAGGTTTTTACAAACACTTTTACACGTCGTCTTTTTTAAACTAGAAGTGGCGCTGGTGTTTCGTACCTGACTACTCTAAAAAGAAACAGCCAAAACAAACTTAGAGGTCACAGTCTCTTTAGGCCCAGACATAATTTTGACCAACTCACATGAGGACTATGCAGATAAGTGTCTGAGGTGGGCTTTTGATCCTCCTTTATAACGGGTGTACAAACACCGTCAACAAAGCAGAGATGCACTTGTTCTTCCTGTCATTGCGATATTTTTTTGTTCCGGAACTTATCCCGGAACTTTCTAGTTAAGGAGAAACTGAAGGTTAAAGTTCTTACTTTTACACACGTTTTTAAAAGAAGTACACGTTCTTAATGTTAAAACTTTTCTTTAACTGTACTATTCATACATCCATTGGCACAATATTTTGAGTGCGTTATAACCGTAGAAGGTGACTAAAAAAAGTCGTTTCCCAGCAAATTTTGTGTACAGAGTTACTTAGTTTGATGTTCAGGTACAGCCTCAATATACCAAATATGTCTCAAGGCTGAAGCTTGTGGTGGTTAGTATTATCATCTGCTGCATCTAACCACTCTTTACTATCTGGTATGTTATCATCTCCATAATTTCCAGGGGTCTCGACGACGTAGCCTCCTCAACCTGCGTCTCTCTCCTGAAGCGAGTAGCACGTGGTGGACGCACAGTCATCTGCTCTCTCCACACGCCATCAGCCCGTCTGTTCGCGGAGTTTGACCACGTGTATGTGGTGGCCGGCGGTCGTTGCGCCTACCAGGGAACGTCGTCTGGCGTCGTGCCCTTCCTTAACGAGCTGCAGCTGCCTTGTCCTAAGACGTATAATCCTGCTGATTTTAGTGAGTATACTTGTTTATATTTATTCTTATTAACTGGTAGATCTAGACCAAGTGGACGTCTCAATCAATTAAAATTTGGGGGTACCCAAGTAATCACGAACACCATGTTATGTTAACGCCATTATACCTTAGCGGTCCAGACAGAATGCACACTGAGACTTGGTCTTACCAAGGGGTATCGTATTACTCAGTACTAACTGGGTTGTAGAGGTCAGATAGGCAGTCACCACTTCATATAAACTACTGGTACTCAGCTGCATCCTGTTAGACTGGAAGCCGACCCCAACATAGTTTGGGAAAAAGGCTGAGCAGATGTTGGTCCAGACTGCAAAGGTTTTCATAACCTAGCTTTGAGAGCAGTGCTGACCCACACGTTTGTAGATATTATACTTGTTTTGTAAAACTGTATTCTTAACGTGTATAACAATGAGTCGTTTTGATTAAAAAGATATTATCAATAATTGCATCAGGGGCTTGTTGTAATAACTTTTATCAGATGATAAAAACCTTGCGACTTGACAGATTTTGGTGATAGCTAGATATTTAATTGTGTTTCAAACAAAATTTTAAAAGGATGTCCTGCAAGACAGAAAAACCTTGTTCTAATCTGGAATTAAATATTCAAGGAGGACGAAGTACCTATCAAATATCAAAATCTAAATGGTCAACAACTAAATCTTTACCAATTATGAGTTTTTAATAGAAAAGTATGGAAGAAGAAGACATGCTGCGCCGACCCCAAATAAATTATGGGAAATAATAAACCGAGCGAATAAATAATACGATGGACTACTGTTAATGAGCTGCTAGCAGTGGAAAACAGTTAAGTGTAAGCTAAAATTCCAAGTGGCCGAATTTCTTTCTATTCTAGAATATTATTCTTCTGAAAATAGCACACAAGATTCGTTCGAATTGTACAAATTTAGGGGGTCGAGCGACGATGCGATAACGGTGTGCAGCGCGGGAGTTCGGGTGCACTTAGGCGCGTTCGAATTATGTCGTAACTAATGGTTGCGGACTCGAGAGCGAGCGAAGCGAGCTCGGGACTTGCGGTACCCCGACTCGGACAAGTTAGGTTCGAAGCATGTTAGGTCACTTTAAACCCTGCAGACAGAAATAGGAGGCCCTCGCAGCGGGGCTACTTCGACTAAGCCTAAATTTGAGTATTTTGCTGCGCAATCAGTAATTCAGATTTGTTCGCTTAAGAATTATAATGCTGATCGTTCTGAATAACTTATGCCTCAAATTTGTATTTTTAAATCGCCGTTTTCAATATTTGTGTCTCAGTCTTTCGCTCACTTAGTATTTCAGTACGCCAGAATCAGTATTTTTGACAGCCTGATTTTCAATTTATAGTCGATCGTTTAAATACTACCCATAAATTATGATAAGGGCAAGAGAATGGTGATGATGGATCAGATTTCAATGATACAAATATAAAAATTGCAATCAAATATTAAAATTGTATACTTAAATAGAAATAATAATTAGGTAGCTGGTATTAACTATGATGGACAGAACAAACAGGAACTGCAAGCAATTGTCAAAGTTTAATTACACTATAATATTATTATAGTCATAATAGAAAATAATTGGCCAATTCAACGCATATATTGCTTGACACATGCCACTTTGGTTAAGGCCATGGTATCATACGACAGTCACGTCAATTAAATTGCAATCATCTTTTATACCTACATAAAAAATAAACTATGCAAATGTATTATCAAAATTGCACTTGTGGGATTTCTTGCTGAATATGATAAACAAGTTCGCAGCTAAGAAGATCAAAATTAAACATTTCTAGATTAATTTCCCTTATAAGAACTAGTTTTGACAAGTAGGTACTGTATAACGCATCTAAATTACTCAAGTAGATCAGATAAATGAAATACGGCTAAAATTGCACATCCAAGATCAGAACGTCAACATGAAATAGCTCGATTTAGAAGTAAGATTAGTAGTAGAGTTAGTAAGGTTTTCAGTAATATTAATGTTCTCATAAACGCATTTTGGTCATGGTGTTCAATCTGAGTGGAGACTATTCAATGTGCACTTATATTTGTGCTCTTACAAAAATGAACCCAGTCTTGTTTCCGTCTCTCTCTTAGTCTACTCGGCAATACGACACGTCTAAAGAAAGATCAAGCATATGGACGACTGACCCAGAATATTGAGTTAAGAAAGCACTAGGATAAAAAAAAAACTTATTTCAATCTAACCATATAATTAAAAAGAAAAGTCCTGACTGACTGACTCATCAACGCCCAGCCCAAACCCTTAGACCTAGAAAGCTGAATTTTGTCACAGAGGTTCCTTTTATAATGTAAACAAGGAATAAGGAACAATTTTTCGAAATTTCATCCCTAAACGGGTGAAATAAGGATGAACGATTGTATGGAAATCGGTCATTTTTAAAGTTAGAAGCATGAAAATTCATATACAAGCTTCTGGTTAGAAATAAATAAATACGTATTTTAGCGTTTTTGAGAATTTACTCCCTAAAAGGGTTAGACAGGGGTTGAAAGTTTATATGCGGAATCTGTCATTTTTGAAGTAAGAAGAATGAGAATAAATATTGATGTTTCTGCTAAGCAAAAATGAATGATTTCGTATTTCGTCGTTTTCCTAAATTCAACACCAAACGGGAGAAGAGCGGTGGAAACATTAGTATAACAAAAATGGTCTGATCTGCTTGAAATTTACTTTTTGTTAATTTAATTGATAAACACGTTTTTGGAAACTCCAGACGACAAAAGGTGTGGTATTTTTTATTTTTGTTTTGAAGTGTTAGCACGTTTGTATTGACAAATATGTTAAAAAAAAAAACAAAAGTCGTTTTCGTGGTTTGCGAGTCGCTGGCAGTGAAAACGAAAATCTAACACGGCGCCGAGGAAACTTTTCAGTTTTTCCTTAATGGGTGTCGTTTTCGTGGTTTTCGGGGTCGCTGACAATGAAAATCCAAGATGGTACCGAAGAATTTTTATGTTTTTCCTTATTGGGTGTCGTTTTCGTGGCTTTCGGGGTCACTGACAATGAAAATGAGATCAAAACGAAAATGCAAGATGTCGCCGAAGTAAATGTTCTGTTTTTTCTTCATGGGTGTCGTTTTCATGGTTTTCCGGGTCGCCGGTAAAAAAATGAGAATTTTCATTTTGACTTCATTTTCTAGGTGCAAATAATGAAATTTAAAATACACAATGTCTCAATTTCCTGCCCTAGCTAATAGCCTACACACTCTCACATCAATGCCAGAAATATCTGGCATTCATGTAAGAACTGTTTCTTACATGGGCAGTTTTATATTGCATGCTCCGGAATTAGTTCTGCGAGTAACTTGGTCATTTTAGCCCCACAAGAAAACACCGCAAACGTCATTTACAAAGAGGTGGTAGGATGATTCATTATTAATATATTTTTCCGGGAGTTAAATACTAAGATATACCTTTTTAACCAAAAAAACACTGGCTTCTTACTTTGAAAATCACAGACTTTAACACAACTATTTATCCTATACATACAATTACGTGCGAGCGAAGCCGCATCCAACCACTATTATCTATAACATTTTTCGACATTATTTTGCGGGGTAAACACATATGTGGGCAATTACCGAACTCCATGCGGTCGAAGACGCAGGCAGAAGCTAGTAATAAATACTCAGTCTAATTATTTTGTTTCCAGTAATCGAAGTCTCGAGTGGCGAATATGGATCTCATGCGGACAGAATGGTATCAGCAGTAGAAAATGGCAAGAATCAAAGGTGGAGGACGTATGCTATCGAAGATGGCCAGGCAGGAGAGCAGTCCGAAGAGATGGAGATAGAACAACTAAATGCTGGAGGAATAGAGACACATAACTATAAACATGGATGTACTGCCTGCCAACAGTTTACCGTGCTGCTTAAGAGAATGCTGCTGCAAACTTATAGAAATAAGGTAAGTTTATGCTTAACATCATTGTCATTTGGTAGGTGTACGGTCAGCAACGAAAGTCGCCATACATATCCAAAATTATAAGACGTCTTAGTTTTAGAAAGATCCATATTAACACACTGGAGTAAAAGACATAACAATATTTTCATCAATGGTTACACAAATTCGCAAAACAATATAACATCAGATCACACTGATCAGCACAAAACTTGGTGTAATATTGATAAGTGTTAACCTACTTTTGAGACCGACTGTACCTAATAGTACACCCAAATTTCAACAATATTGTTTAAGTCAATGGCACAAACCATCAACTGGGCACAAATCCAGACTCTGTGGTTGCTACTGAGAAATTCCTGATGGCAAAACCCATAACAGTTGGCCCAACCCGGAAATCGAACCCAGTATCTCATACTCCATACCAACAAGGCAGTCTGCTGGCTCTTCACGACTTTCAAGTGTTTTGGCTATGGTGAAGAAGTAGCGGTACAAACACCTCAGCAACAAAACTTATATTCGATGGTCAAGTTCAGCTGGCGTACCATGACGCTTAAAACATTATTGTTCCATTCCTATTCCAGAGTGGGAAAGAGTTGGAGCTAGACGATCTGTATAGCTCCATCTCTTTTTCACTCTGGAATAGGAATGGAACAATAATGTTTTAAGACGTCATGGTATGGACGCACGTCAAGTGCAGGTTTTACCTCTTACCTCTCAAAATATCTGCTTATAGTGGACAAATTTCAGGGTATTAAAGGTCAGAATATTTATGAGGCTGAGTCTAGTTACTTAAATATGATAATGAACTGAAAAGGATTTGATAGAACAAAATCTGATTGCGAATGGTAATAACTGAATGTTGTACTCATGTTTTACTTATTTTCTAGATTCTCATTAATAATTTATTGACCGAGAATATATATAAATTGGCTGATCATATTTTAATAGACCCAGTTCAACATTGCGTTTTATTCTTATTAGATCTATAAATGTATTTGCTCAACAGCAGAAAATAAATTCACTTTAATCTGGTATAAAGCCAGTCAAAGATACAATATTCTAATAGTAAAACCGCTCCAATCGCTATTACAGACCGCAGACTATCCCCTACTGGATTATATATAACTCTGAAGGCGCTCCTATACACAGGGTTCTAAGAAGAGAAAATTTTGTACATGTTCTTTTAAATTGTAAAGAACAATTTTAGTATTAACTGATCTTTATTTCCTCATTGTTGCAAAATTCTTTAGAATTACCCCCGAATTCTGGACAAAGAGCTTTATATTTGGACGTGTCCGGAAATTCCGCACTTACGGCTATCCTACCCGTAGACGACATTAGGTATCGCCTGTTACTGCTTTCTTAGTCATGCAGTTGCTTTCGAATTATACCTTTAGGCATTTTGACAACTAAGAAAATACTTTCCAGTTCTTATCCCAATTTATTTAGGGTCAGTGCACCATGTTTTCTTTTATAAGGGTAGGTTTATACCTACCCTTATAAAACTCTCATTCACTCTCTCTCTCACTCTCTCTTTTCTTTCTCATTCTTTCTTTAGTTCTTCATCCCCCATAGAAAAGGGACGATCCTCCGACCAGACGGATGTTGTGTCTGGTGGTCTATTGCCCGACAGTTTTAGTCTTGGTTTTTAGGGTTCCGTAGCCGAATGGCAAAAAACGGAACCCTTATAGATTCGTCATGTCTGTCTGTCTGTCTGTCTGTCTGTCTGTCTGTCTGTCCGTCCGTATGTCACAGCCACTTTTTTCCGAAACTATAAGAACTATACTGTAGAAAACTTGGTAAGTAGATGTATTCTCTGAACCGCATTCAGATTTTTACACAAAAATAGAAAAAAAACCATAAATTTTGGGGTTCCCCATACATAGAACTGAAAACCAAAATTTTTTTTTTCATCATACCTGTACGTGTGGGGTATCTATGGATAGGTCTTTAAAAATGATATTTAGGTTTCTAATATCATTTTTTTCTAAACTGAATAGTTTGCGCAAGAGCCACTTCCAAAGTGGTAAAATGTGTGTCCCCCCCCCTCTAATTTCTAAAGTAAGAGGAGGAAAATTCTGAAAATATTCATGATTGTAGAACGTAAAAAAAACTATCAACGAAAATTGGTTTCAATAAGATATGATGTTTAGTTTTTGAGATATGGGACTTTTTCATCAAACTGCAGCAGTAACTTTGTTTTTGATTAACATACTATGAAAAACCAATTTAGTTTTGCGGTTGACTTGAAGTTTACTAACTAATACTACTAACTAACGAATGACAGCTCAAAATATTGTTTGGGGCTAGGGAACCCTGTGTGTGAGTAAGACTCGCACTTGGCCGGTTTTTCCATAGCCTGAAGTTGCAAATAACTTTAACTGAGATTTAGAATTTAGATGTCTGTTCTTTATTTGTGTCATAGATGGCGCTGAACAAAAACTTATTAATAAACTTACGTTTTTCCAGAGTTACCTCTGGCTGCGGGTCTGCCTGCACTTGTTCATCGGGTTCATCGTGGGCAGCTTGTTCAGCAAGATGGGCTACGATGCCTCCAAGACCATATTCAACTTCGGTTTCTGCTACGCCTGTACTATTGCCATGCTTTACATTCCCATGATGCCTGTGTTACTTGCCTGTAAGTATATTTTCTGCCTGTAAGTTTTAAACTGAAATGGTCACCAACATTATCGTTAACACTTATTCGTGATCATGGCGCTTGCTCAGTGCCGAATTTGTCTTATGTTCCCAATACAAATAATAAACATGGTAATGATAATGTCCGGTTGTGGTGTTAATAATATATTAGAATAATTTTCTACTTTATTTTTTTTAGCATCATCGTTTTTTTGGCTGTATTTTCTTTCCCAATGTTTCGTATTTAGATTATATTCTTGTTCCTGCGAATAATAATTTAAAATGTATATATTCAGCGGCTAGTAGGATCTGAATACTAATGAAGACAAAAAAAAAATGAAACAAGAAGCTTTTTGATGTGATTTTACACATTAGCAATCTCGATTTTTTTCACCTTGAATGACCTGATGACATTCAATCTGTTTACCAAAATCGTAACGGAAGCGTATAATGATACACATAAATATTAATATAGAAAACGTTGACTTTGCATAAAGCAGCTGTCACCGAGGTCAACGCATGTTTTAGACAGATGAATCATAGATAATAAAGATAACACGCGTGTAATCCCCGAAGGGAGAGACAGCAACGGGGCACAAATCCAGACTCCGTGACTTAATGAAAAAAAATCCTGATTGAATAACCCAATAAAACTTTGCCAGACCCTGGAGTCGAAGCCAGGATGTCATGCTCCTCAGCATTTGCGCTTGCGACTACAACAACTCAGGCGAACTGCGGGTGAACTATTAAATGAAATGAAATGATGTTTATTTTTGCAAATAGGCTTTACGAACACTTTTAGACGTCGTCTTTTTTTTAAACTAGATGAGGCCGGTTTTTCGTACCTGACTATTCTTAAAAGAAAAAGCCGAAACAACCTCAGCGGTCACAGTTTCTTATGGTCCAGACATACCTAAACTTGGTCAACTAACATGACGACTATGCATAATACGTGTCTGAGATGGTCTTGAACAAAGAACATACAGATTTGAGTGGACCTGTCCAGCCAGTGCAAGAATAGAATAGAATAGAATTTTATTTTTGCAAATATGGGTACAATAGTTGTTATAATATAATAATCAAGGCTCAGCCATATTTTACCATTCGGCATGCAAACATTTACTTACATTGTTTATGAGACATGTACTTAGGTAAAATTAATAATATATCAATTAAATAACACATAACATAACAATTAATTAACTAATACATTTTTCTGCCAGAAACTCAGTTACACTGTAGTACGCTTTATCTATCAAAAATTTACGTAGTCTACTCTTAAACATCGAGGTATTTAAATTTTTCCATCCACTAGGTAATTTATTATAAACAATTGGAGCCATGCAATAAACACTGTTGCGCATCAAAGCCGTTTGACATGATACTTGACATAGCTTGCTATTGTCACGCCTGTTCCTTGGGAATACATCAGCTAGGCGATTAAAACGATTTGGATTTCGCTTAACAAACATAGCATTCGTCAGTTATCGTGTAGCTCAACTCATAACTCAAGGAGTTCCACGACATGACGAACAAGAGAGGACATTTTTGTAGGTCGCTTATTTTCCCAAACTGCCAGGCAATCCTTATTAACAAAGGGAGGTATTTGGATACAACTCTGTCTAACCCTTCGGGGTTTACAGGGTGTGTGTGTGTGTGTCGGTAAATGCTCCAGTTCTTTGCAATACAACATACAATTTCGCATTGGCCTTAATGAGACTCTATTTAACTTTTCTTGTTTTTATTTCAGTTCCAACTGAAGTGCAGCTCGTGAAAAGAGAGTACTTCAACCGCTGGTACGGTCTCAAGCCCTACTACGCAGCCCTGGTCGTTTCACGGACTCCCGCCACCATCTTCTTCAGCCTCATCTACTTGGTTATCACCTATCCCATCACCTCGCAGCCCATGGAGATCGATAGGATCTTTATGTTCAGTTCTACGTGCATCCTGATAGCTCTTATTTCGGAATCTATGGGAACTGTCATTTCGTCTACGTTGAGTGTTGTGGTGAGTTAACTACTTTTAAATTAACTTATTACCATAAAAATCATAAAAAGATCATAAAAATCAACAATTATATTTTTATGTATTAATGATACTATGATGTAAATTTCTATTCTGCCTTATTATTTATTTATTAAAACTTTATGTACCAGTAAAAAACTGTACAATGGCGGACTTAATACCTAGGGCATTTTCTACCAGTCTACCTTAGGGTGATGCAGAGACAAAATAGTATTATTTATTGTGGTATTATTATCTTTCAGAACTTGGTATTTGTTTTTGTTATTATTTCCTTAATACTTAGCAATCCCATCTCTTTGGAGGAGCCCGTCACCCAATATGCAGTTCAGGGTTCCTGCAGATAATGCATAGAAATAACCAAATTATATATTGTGTTAAATTAGTTAATAGTAATAGTAGTGGTAGTTAAAAGAATAAACCAGTTTAAATGCATTAAAATAAGTAAATAAACAGTTAAGTGTATACAATTTATTAAAATTTTCTAAGTAACTTAAAATAATGTTAAAGTAATTTGTAGGACTCAATTTGTTATTTAAGTAATTCCTTGTTTTTATAGAATTCAGTCTTCATGGGTCCTGCAATGAGTGTCCCACTTATGCTACTTGCTGTCTACGGGATTGGCAGTGGAGATGACCCTCTTCCAATCGTATGGAGGCTGGCAAGAGCTTGCTCTTTCCTTCGCTATGGAATCGAGGGTCTTGTCGCCGCCGTATACGGCCCTCCCAGAAATGATCTCATTTGTCCTGAGCATGTGGACTATTGTGAATATAAGAACGTTGCGTAAGTAAAAGAAGTAAATCGATTAATGAAATGGCAGACATTTAAAAACGCATAAAATATTTATGACTTTTAAGACCATTTATTGTTTATTGTCGAAAGAACACGTTTTTATTAATTTCCGTGTTTGTTTTATTTGCTTAAAGACACGTGAATCATAAATCGTTCATAAACCATGCCAAGTAAAAACCACTTCATAAAAACCTTCTTACGTTTAGTTTATTTTGATTTTCATTTCCAGCTATTTCGTGAAACTTATGGGCATGTCTGGTGTCTCCTTTTGGGTGGATTTCGGCGCGTTGGTCTTCATCCTGCTGGCTATGAACCTCACTGGCTACTACCTTCTGCGACAGCGTCTCTCTCCGAACTACGCCTTTAGAGCCATCAAGGTTATCGGCACCTTCATTAAGACCAAGATGAGTTCTTACTCGTAGTACTAGAGCTTCGTATGTTTTAGCTGTTCCATCGTGCAATTTTGGCCCTATTCCAAAAATTATTTTGTAAATACAATGCCCAGTAGAAATAATTATATTTCTTACTTACTATAATTTTATGCGGTTTTTTTACGTCTTGTTTAAGTGTGAACATTTTTATATTATAGCAGTCAGTTTTGCCATGTAAACGTGTTGCTTTTGTTTATAAGAGTTCGATGCTTGTTACATTCAAAGAATGTGAAGATTAAACCACTGTGATAGCATGAAATAGGTTTGAAGTGGTTCCTATTTACCCAACTTAGGCGAAGCCAAAAGGAGGGAAATTCTTCTCGTGCATTTCTAAAAATTATATTGGTTAAGGTGAAAAACTTTATTAATGTTTTTAATTAGAAAATAAATATCAATGGATATGAAAAACTTAAAATCAGTTACTAGGTAACATTAAAATTGTAATTTGAACCAAAGGAAGTAAAGGAATTCCCAGTGTGATAGATTTTTTGTAGGTTTTTTACTCTATTTTTGTATAATATTAATAGTTTTAAGCAGTACAATAATGGAAAATATTAAAGACGTTATTGGAGTGTTTTTAAGGTTTTAATTTCAAGGATGAGGATAATTTTAAGACTGATTGTACATCGTCTTCTTTACTTGAAATAAATAGAAAATAACGCTTGTGCATGTACTTCATATTTTATATTATTTACTTAAGTTATTTCACTCACATTAGAAACATCACGTTTAATAATATTTACCAATGAACCGTCATGAATAACCTTAAAACAGGAACAAAATTCTCAGAAGTTAATAAACACAAGGATTTTCATTAAGCAAGACCCAAATACCAGTGACCTTATCATTGATTTAGAAAACTCCATATATGGAGTTCCTTTTATGGAACGATCCAAATTGGCCACCAATTTCTGTCTGGCCTTTATTTCATTGATCTATTACTTGTATTTCAATGTCTGCAAAATGTAATTTGTCGTCTGAACTTGGTGTCATAATAATATAATTTCTAAAGCTGTGTTCCCACTTGTAACTAACTGCCAAATAACTGTCCCTACAGTCACTAACATTCAAAATGGACCTTGATTGTGAGTTTTGATCATAATTGTTGCGATGTCACATTTTAATAGAACTTGACTGTGACTTAAATCAAAATTTCTGTGATGTCACATTTTGCTAATCGTATTTACTGGACGTTTTGCTGTTCAACATGTTACAAATTGGGACACTTTTTTGCCTACTACTTACTTATAGGTAGGTGTAATTAATTTATGTAATTAAAATTGTTACTTCAAATGTTCTTAAGTATCTGTATTTGAATGAAGTATACAAATACTCTGCTGGTGTAAATTATTTTCTTATACTTAAGTATGGGTTTGGTTTCAGCCATCAAATATAAAAATAAAACCATTTTAATTCTTCAAACGTATTTTTATTTACCAAATGGATTTCTCACTAAAATAAAATCACGCATTTGTTTATTAGTGAACAAAAAATCGTCTCAACAAAATCTGACTAGGGCAGTCAATTTGCCACTTAACAAAAATAATAATTTCAATAAAGTTTAGAACTTTCGTTAGTTCCTACTTATTGTGCTCTAGGTGCTATCGTGCACTTGATGTAGTATATAAATCGAATATTTTTGATTCTATAGTTTATAAGAAATATTTTTGTCATAAGTACAAAGTATGCTATATGAATATTTACTTTTATACATAATTAGTTTTTGAACTATATTAGTATTATTACTTAGGAATGTTCGTAGTTGTAATAGATGCGATTTCTTGTCAACGTGCAATTATTTATTATTTAATTGTCTACATTGAATAAAGCTAGGAAAAGCTGCTCATTTCTAAACAATATACTTCTATAAAATTGCCATGAACAATTTTTTGTTTAGCAAGAAAGTCTCCTGTTAAACATAGGAAAACGTTAAAACACACAATAGTCGATACAGGTAAAGGTTATCATCAAGTAGGAATAACTAAGACGATAAGGAAAAATCTTTTTAGAGTTCCGTACCCAAAGTGTCATACGGGACCCTATTACTGAGACTTCGCTGTCCGTCCGGCCGTCTGTCACCAGGCTGTACCTCATGAACCGTGATAGTTAGCCAATTAAAATTTCTACTGATTATATATGTCTGTTGCCGCTATAACAACAAATACTAAAAAAGGCCCTCTGCTTGCTCTGTATGGTGTCGGACGTAAAGAATAGCACCATCCCATATCTTCCCGTGGGTGTCGTAAGAGGCGACTAAGGGATTTGCCAGAGAATGGGCAGCAGCGTTCTCTTTGCTTTTGTAACAACCGTACTGCGATCGCCAACCCGCCTGCCAAGCGTGGTGATTATGGCAAAACCCCCCAAAATGTCAATGTGGCGACACTTGGGGGAGGCCTATGTCCAGCAGTGGACGTCTTTTGGGCTGAAATGATGAATGAATGATGACTAAAAAAGGAATAAAATAAATATTTAAGGGGCTCCCATCTCGTTCTCGTTTTTTATAAATAATGGTACGGAACCCTTCGTGCGCGAGTCCAACTCACTTGGCCGGTTTTTTTTAGTTTAAGAGATTCATTCCAACTTTTGACAAAAATATAATGTTTTGGTCTGTAAAAGGCAATTAAATCAATGAAGCTTTTAATCATTGTCCTTAAAATGTTTTATCTCCCATAATTTTTTTATAATTGTATATGTAGACGACGTTATAGTTAATTCATAAAATAATAGGTCATTTAAATATAGTAACTATGATATTGTCTTTTTCTACAAAATTCGTTTATGTTTTCAGTTTCAGAATTTTATTGAGCACACATTAATATAATATAAGATTATTGTAAGGTGCACTGGGGTTATCCCGAAAATTGGTACATACCGAAATTAAAAAAAAAATGTAGCGATATTTTCGTAATGGCAATTAGAAAAATATCGCTGCAAATGTGTTTTTTAATTTTCGGAATATACTTATTTTCGGGACTACCCATGTGCATCTTACTTGGCTTGTTTTCGTTATAGATATCCAATACACAGTTAATATCATGGCAGGTTCTATTGAAACTCTATTAATGATGAGTTGTTATGTACAGTTGGTAACCATTCGACAAAACATTCACTCATCCCTGTCACTTTGGTTAGCCATACACCGAAATCGTTTTACAATAATAATTATAAAAGAACAGATAGAAAAATACAAAAAGCACACAAGTATTTACAATAAATTAATACTTCTTTGAGAAATTAAAGTAACAATTGTAAATAAAAAATATCTAACTTAACATAACGAGTATTAAACTATTAACTTACTTTACAGAGACGAGATTGAACGAACTTTTAGGCCTTGACTTGTCATAAAAATAATGTGACATTTGAAAGAAATGTTTTAATTATTTTTTCCAAGAGACGTCTTTTATCTTGTTTGTTCATTGTCTCTACACAGAATTTTGAGCATCTTAAATGAATTTGTTAAAATATTATATCAAACTTACAATAAAACTTAAAATAACAAATGTGATCATAGCTTGTACTGTAAGGCGAGAACTTTATGTTCTTATTAAATAATAATTGTGATGTTTGAAATGAAATGATAGGTTATAAAATGATTAATAAAATGAAATACCCGAATATTTGAGATTGCTGATCATAATAAGAATAAAAAAAAAATGTTAAAAATATTACAATCATTCTTTCGCCAGTCGACGCCAATTTGGTAAATAAACTAAGTAAATTAAAAACAACCTTCTTTATTGAACGCTGAAGTTGGTTTCCCTTAGCCAAGAAATATACAATTAACTTAGACTCATTTAAAATAACCACAATAAACGGTGCAAGTTCCAACACCAATCAATTTCGTTCTGTAATTCCTAAATATTATTTTTTACAAATATTATCCACATTCCACATTCCCGGCACTTATAGTGAATTAACTATAGTAATGGTAACTACTTTATACTAAGATTTTATTTAATGAATTTATTAATAATGAATATACACGATAAACTTAAATAAATATATAATTTACAGATACTAACGTTTTAAATTGCAACGTCATAGAAACAGGCGGCTTATCATGGACGTCTTAAAGCAGTATTGTTTTAATCTTATTCCAGAGTGGGAAAGAGATGACACTACACATCCTCTATACCTCCGTCTTCTTCCCACACTGGAGTAAGATTAAAACAATACTGCTTTAAGACGTCATTATAACCCCCAGTAGTTTAAAATAATATTAACATAACGTTACGTAAAGTAAAAGATAAAGTGTCTTTAAAAGATACAACAAACTGGAATGTTAAAATTGTGAGCCTTAAAATAATATTTACAAATGGTAAAATAATTTGGCACCTTCTACATGTGAGAGGAAGATTACGGTGCCTTAATACTAAAGGTACTGACAATATAAGTACCGAAGCTAATACGTGATGTAAAGCGAAGTGTTATAAGTCTTATTTGTGACTATATCCCTGATAATGTTTAGATCACTATCGTAATTCCCTAAAAGGATATTTTCTTTTACTCCTCGCATTTCTTCAGATGTCATATTTATTTGTTCTCTTTTTAAAATTCATTCCCGGTTTAATTTTTTTTCTGTATTTTTTACTTATGCAAGTATATTTTTAAAACTTAATCTCCCTAATTAACAATTTTATAATATCGGAATGTTGTATATTTGAAACCGGGAACCGATTATTGTTCTTTAAATATCAAGTATAATAAGACATTTTAAATGCAGAAGAAACATACAACAATTTCTTCGTTGTATGAGAGCATCACTCTTCCTGACGGAGGATTTCATATGCTGTTTTATATTTCTCAAGCATTTGTTCTGGTACTTTAGACAGTGAACTGTTGGCTAGGTTTTTCTTCATCACACTGTTCTGCGTAGAGTGCTGGTCGTTCTGTATCAAGGCATGTTCCGAACTTGAGATGTCTGATCAGGAGTCCTTGGCGTCGCCAAAGCTGGGACTCGTCTATAGGGTCGCAGGCAGCCAGGACTGCTGACACACGGTCTTCGGAGGAGAGGGAGAGGCAGAGGCGGTGGTGGCGGATGAGACCGTTGTCGAAGCGCCACTCTTGGTTGCCGCCAGTGTAGTGGCAGGGATACATACCTAGAAGATAGTAAAATTGGTATAAGTTTAAGGTTTTCGTTGTGGTGAAAGCAATAATTTTCAAGATCTAGCTCATAAGTCTATAACTACTTAGATAAATACAGTGACCAATTGACAACGTTTATCAACACGGAATAAAAGCAATTTAATGCCATTCCCAGTCGCGTCGTCCGAATAGGAACGAGGCGTTTGATAACGTTTTTGGCTTCATTGCACGGAAAGAAACCTGTTTTTGATCCTGAATTGATAGCCGGACACTCCCTAAATATGTAAAGGTTGCCGAGGTTTTTTTTTTGCCTGTACTTTCCTACTGCTGGGCAAAGGACTCCCCAAATTCCTTCCATGTCAAAGTTTGCGCTCGATTTTTTGTCCTTGGGGTTTGTACAATTGACGACACGGTTGGCGAAGTGGCTGAGCGATTGACTGCTGCGCTACGTGTCGTGGGTTCGATCCCCGCACGGAACAAATATTTGTATGGCCTACAGATAGTTGTTCCGGGTTTGGTTTTTGTGTATGTGAGTTTAAATGTTTGTAAACGCACCCACGATACAGGAGAAATTCCTAGTGTGGGCAAGGTTTTTTATAAAACAAAAAAATAAGTCTTCTTACCTAGAGTACCATCAACGAGGTGTCCCATGGTATCGAGGCACCGAACTCCTTGCTTGATCACGTGCGACACATCAGTCATCGCTGGCACCTGCAGTTCAGGGTACACATGCTCCAGGTACCAGCGGAATGGCTTGCAGTGCAGCTTCTGACGGAGATTCACGCGTTCTGATATGCTGGGGAAGATTGGAGAAACTGTGGTGTTAAATCTAGCTGTTGTAGTAATAGGGTTTTTATTTTATATGTATGCCTTAAATGTCACTTGAGAAAATAAAGGAAAAAGGTTCTAAATTAAGGTTAGAACAAATGGTGTTAGATAAAATAAAAGACAAGTTTTAAGGGATAGCAGTACTCATAATAATGAATATCTTTTACCACGGGTTAAAATAAATCACCAAAAAATGTGCTGCTCTATACCATTTTAACCGACTAAAAAAAAAGAGGTTCTCAATACAACCTCTACTAAATGTATTTTTTTATGAAGAAATGACATGACTTGTCATATTGTAGCAAACAGCTGGTTTTTTGTTCAAGTATTTGTGTAAGCCAGACAAAGTGTGATGTGGTGTTAGTGACCATGTCAGCTAAATAAAATCTACGAAATTCATGAATGGGCATTTAAATAACATGCAGTAGAATGAATGAAAAATGATCAACTAAAACTTACTCTCCAAAATCAACTTGCTTAGCCAACGGCTGGGACCGATAGTACAGCTCCTTGTAATCATCCATCCATACTTCGGCAGCTCTTCTGGTGTTCCTCGCGAACACGGCTCCTGATCCTCCAGGGAAGGTGTAGGGGTGACGCTTCCTGAAGACATGGCCCACGCGGGAGCAGGGCACTATTTCTAAGGAACCACCGCATTGCCAGACCCTGGAATGATAGATTGTAAGAATTAACTTAAGAAACAATTATTGTCTTTGAATCCGTTTGTAAGTCCGGCTAACCGAACAGGCATTATATGACTTAAAAGAGTGGTTTTAGGTAAGTAATTGTTTTTTTTTTTTTTTTTTGTTTTGTTTTTCTATGATTTTATTGTATTTTTGCTCGATTAATTCTTAATGTATGATTATTTGTATTTTATGCTCTTTTCAATGTATAATGATTAGTGATTTTTTTTTTGGGTCATTATTTTTGTCATAGAGATAGTTTTGTACAATACTAGGACAGCTAGTGAGCAAACCCAATTACTCCTAGTACTTTAAAGGTTCAGAAGAGTTATTTATATACTTTTACCGTTTGTGCAGCATCATTTACTACAATAAATTGGGAAATCGAATCTTGAAGTTATGAAAGCATTATCTTTCAGTCGGTCCCATTTAGTCCGAACATAGCAAGTATATATGAATCCTCCTTACCTGAACGAGATCTCCAGATTCTCTCCTCCCCAGACGTCCATCTTCATGTCGTACTTGCCCAGCTTAGTGAAGTACTTGCGGTCCATGCTGAACAGTCCACCAGCTATCATGGGGGTCCTGATGACCTGGGTGGGGTCACTGAGACGGGCGCTGCGTTCAGTGTGGGCGAGGTACTCCCACTGAAAAGCGAGAGGAACTGGTGAATTTTGTAGTTTGACTGGAATTTAACATGAAAGAGAGAGGAAGGCCAAAGAAAAGATCGAAGGATTGTGTGAGGAATGATATGAAGTAGAAAGGAGTAAATGATGCCGTGACGTCTGGCACGGGAGAATGGAAGAAGAAAAAGTGTTGCGCCGATCCCAAGTAGAATGGGCAATAAGATGATGATGATGATGACTAGAATCTAACGTTGATGATCAATTTATTTTCAGTTCTTGTGTTAGATGTGTAGCACTATGCAGCTTCGACTACGACTTGTCGCATGGCCAGTCACAATATTAGTGCCTACAAAATTTATATTTTGTAAATATGAATTCGCAAAACTCATATTTTGTAAATATGAATTCGCAAAACTCATATTTTGTAAATATAAATTTTGGAACAACCTGAATTTTAAATGTGATCATCCTAAATGTTGATGAAACACAATTAATTAGTCATCATCGGATTTCAAGACTCAAAACTCTGATTTTATTAAAGTAAGAATAACTTTTGAGCTTCGATTATATCCCGCGACAAATTTAGATTAAGTAAAACACTGCATTGCGGTAACATCTTAAACGATCTAACGGTCAAAATATTGACGATTTCATAATTTCAATCACAAAATACATCTAAAAACGATCTACGCATCCGGCACTTCACCTTCTAGCCTTCTATGAATAGTTAGTAACAGTTGGTGACTAGTCAGTGAGTGGGTTACCTTGAACACTAAGTTCCAGTCGAAGCCACCGCGCAGGTCCGCCGACGCACCAATGTACTGGAATGTATCCATGCTGATGACGTCTATAACTGGACACACCACGCGAGTTGGGTCCTGAGGAAGAAAAATATTGTTGGGTTAGTTTAAAAGGTAAGGAAGTATAAAAGTCTAGGATAGGTCAATCGGCTTTGTTATCAGATTCAAATCGATCCCTAGGTTAACTATCGAATCTGAAAACATCCATTTCTTTTTAATAAGTTAATGTGCTTACTTATAAAGTAATTAGGCCAGATAATATAATTATTTTATTTTTTTAGGAAGCACATTAAAATGTACATACATACTAAGCTTAAAACCGATTTTAAAAACAAATCCACATTTTTAGATCGGATAATTTACGTCAGTTGATATATGAATAATAGTTAATTTAGTCGTTGGTCGGAAGTCAATAATTGAAAAATAGGAAACGAAATAGGTGACATCTGATTCTGTCCATAAAAAAACTTTTTGGACAGATGACATTTTTTGCTTTTAAATATATACCATGTGTACCATTAGAATCATGACATACCATATTTTACCATTTTTATTCTTAATTCATCATATTTGAGTACATCTGGTGGCCTACCATGACGTCTTAAAACAATATTGTTTTACTCCTTTTCCAGTGTGGGAAAGAGATGGCGCTAGGCATCCTATACAGCTCCGTCTCTTTCCCACACTGGAATAAGAGTAAAACAATACTGCTCTAAGACGTCATGGTAGGCCAGTTGAGCGAGTGAGTGAGTACATAATATCACAGGTGATGAACATGTCATGGCTAAATTCTTAATCGGTTCTTTAGGCTAACACAGCATTGAGTAAATATCATAAATATATCGTCAAACCAATACTACTTGTTTAGTAATTACCTATAATAAAACAGCAGGAAAGGACAACTATTATAATTAGTAATAGTCTTCAGCAATTTAAGGCCCTGTTGAATTTGCAATAACTGTGTTGCCAGGAAATTGTAAATTATAGCTTAAATAACGTAATGGTCAATTTACCTTACTTCAAACTATGAATTTCGTATACGCAAAGCATACATGTTTATCTAAAATGTTTCGAAGTCTGTAATGCTTCAATATATTACCGGTAAGTGCCGTATTATGCTACTTATTAAATGTTACAGAAACTGTGCCTATGTATTTGCAATAGTGTTTTGGGTCATCATCAAAGAAAATAGTTCCTATAGTTTAGACAGCAGCGGATTGAGAGCAGCGGTGGCCCAGTGGTGGCAGCCCCGACTAACGAGCAGTAAGCCGAGGGTTCGAACCCAGGCGCCCGCCTGGGTTGGTGCATTACTTTGTGTAATTTATTACATCATCGCTGCTCTCAAAAACGGTGAAAGAAAACATTGTGAGAAAACCGGCATGTCCTAGAAATAAAAATTCGAAGTCATGTGACATCTACCAACCCGCACTGGGCCCGCGTGGTGAATTACAGCCTACTTCCTCTGATAGAGAGGAGGCCTGGGTCAGTGGGTCGTCTAAGGGGCGGATTTGTAGGAGCCGGAGTATACGATTAGGGGCACTACGAGCAGCAAAGAAAAAAAAAATTTTTTTTTGGGACCTACTGGCTTTTACAAAAAAAGAAAACTCGGTAATTTGAAAAAAAAATGGCAGTTTCGGATTAACCTTGACCATAGAAACCATTTAGGTTCTGAGAGGTATGGACCGTAGACGCACCGTTTCCGAATTATGGGCCTCCTAATTTAATTTAATTTTTATAAAACGATCTATATTTCCAAAATGGTAGCTCAGATGAATTTTTTTGGAAAGAAACTGTTGCTCTAGTAGAAAACTATGAGATGGTGTAAAAAAAATCCGAGAATATTAAGAAAACCCTAAGGCCTCCAACCGAGGCCTGTGTCCCAGTAGTGGGAACATTATATGCTGATGATAATGATGAAGAATTATACGGATGTTAGCTAATGCGTATATATAAATATATATATATATATATACAGATTGTTCTTCTGATACGGAGCGTATTTTTTGTATGCTTATGTAATATCTTGTGATACGACCTTGTCGTTACATACGTACACACCAATGAAGCCAAACAAAATCATGTTAGGCAAAATGAAAATCTACACAAAGCGAGGCCATGTTATACTAGAAATGTATAGCTTCATGTGTCACCGTGTGTAACTATCGCGCTCACTGATGGTCGACCAATTTTCAACCTTATCTCTCAGGATATACGGGTGAAATGAGGAAACATTTTGTGAGCACGGTAGTACACGTTGTCAAGCTTGGGGTTTACCCAAGTCCGAAATTAAACACTTTCAAAAGGGAAGTCAGTTTTTTTTTAAAATTGAATTACAGGTACTTAATTAATCCAGTGTTGTATGGCAGCTGGATTGTTCTAATCGATTTAATATCGATTTTAATTTGAGGCGTTCAATACAGGGTGTAACGGAAAGGGTATATACATACTTAAAGGTGTGCTACAGACCATCAAACTGAACATGTTTCTGCACAAAGAAACATCGTCACAGCGAAAAAAATATCAGCTGTCCCATACATTTGGGTCGAATAGGTACTGAAATTTTGTATGGGGCAGCAGATCATTTTTTCGTTATTACGATGTTTGTTTGTGGAAAAACATGTTCAGCTTGATGGTCTGTAGCACACCCTTAAGGATGTATATACCCTTTCCGTTACACCCTGTATATTGATTTTAGTGGCCCTAGGATAATTTCCAGCCATAGTCATTATGATGATTCCCATCATCATTATCATCATTTCAGCCGAAAGAAGTCCACTGCTGGACATAGGCCTCCCCCAAGAAGGGGGGTTTTGCCATAATCGCCACGCTTGGCAGGTGGGTTGGCGATCGCAGTACGGTTGTTACAAAAGCACAGAGAACGCTGCTGCCCAGTCTCTGGCAAGTCCCTTAGTCGCCTCTTACGACGCCCACGCGAAGATATGGGATGGTGCTATTCTTTACGTCCGACACCATACAGAGCATGATGATTCCCATTTGCAATTAATTAAACATGTAATGCAGAAGCCATTATTTGAAATCGTACAGATGACATGAAGCTTGTGACTTAACATCAGCCCCACGGGTAGATCTTCAGGTTAAGCTGCGGTTACCTAGGTTGGTCCGTGAATGGGTAACCACCCATTACATACCGTGTTTCCTGCTAACTTCGGAAAGCACGTTAAGACATTGGTTCCGGCTAGTACTAACTGGCTTGTGGAGGTCAGATAGACAGTCGCTCCATATAAAATACTGATAGTCAGCTTCTTTGGGTTAGGCAGGAATCCGACCCAAATATATTTGGGAAAAGGCTAAACAGATTCTGATGATGTTATTACAGGTAGAGTATAACTTTGTCTAGATCCTCACGGTAAGACTAAACCGCTTAGGGTCACTTCAATTTTAGATTAATAATTTCATTTTATTATGACTACATGCAACTCAATATGCAATGGTTCTGTATGATGTCGGACGTAAAGAATAGCACCATCCCATGTCTTCCCGTGGGTGTCGTAAGAGGCGACTAAGGGACTTAGCAGAGAATGGGCAGCAGCGTTCTCTGTGCTTTTGTAACAACCGTACTGCGATCGCCAACCCGCCTGCCAAGCGTGGCGATTATGGCAAAACCCCCCCTTCTTGGGGGAGGCCTATGTCCAGCAGTGGACGTCTTTCGGCTGAAATGATGATGATGATGACATGCAACTTTTAACCGCAAATCGAAGTTGATTGCTTAAACTGCTATCGTATTGAGTGCCTGGTGTGGTTTTGTGAAGAAACAGCGTATTTCTATAATGAAGACATTTTGTTACTAAACGCTTGAACGTCCATCCCTACTATATTAGTATGTATGGACGTTCAAGCAGCTGTCCATTTTATCTATTATCTAGTATTGAGACTCCGTCAGTTCACAGTTAATAAGTATATTTAGGAAACGCATTCATGTATCGCTTAGCAAAAATGCAAGTACAGTCGATATGACTAAAAGAGTGGTGAAGGAGTGGTGGTGGTGGTAGTGGTGGGTGGTGGTGGTGTGGTGGAGGTAAAAAGTGGTGGTGATGTTAATGGATGGAGAGGAAGAGGAAGGCAAAAGAAAAGATGGATTGATGGTGTGAGGAATGATATGAAAGAGAAAGGAGTAATTGGTTACGTCCGACAGGGGAGAATGGAAGATGAAAACGTGTTGCCCCGACCACAAGTAGAATGGAGAAGGGCAGGAAAATTATAATTTTTTGTTCATGTATTAAGTTTGAATAGCTAATATTTTTCACTCGGCTAACAGATGGGTGAAGATCTAAGTTAGCCAGGATGTTTTATCAAAATTTTATGTTTTTTTTTTCTATTGTCAGTTTTCATATGTAAAATCGAGTAAAATTTAAAGTGATCGCCGAAATGTTGCCGTAATATTAAAATGTCTTTGCCATAACATTTACAATCGGCTGAATGAACGCTTCGAACGTTACACATCTCATGTTACTGTAATTATTTACGTACGTACTAGTAACAATCTATTTCTGTCAACATCATTATTTACGTACGTACTAATAATTAAGTAATTTAATTAATTAGTATTGCATTAATTAATTAGTAATTTTAAGGTTTGGTATTATTTTTTGGGGCAATTGTAGCGAAAGAGAGAGTATTTTTAAGGCCCAAAAACGCTGCTTACGAGCAATATTTGGCTTGAAAGTTACAGACAGCTGTGTTCCAATTTTTAAAAGTCAGAATCTATTGACATTTCCGTGCCTTTACATTTTAGAAGTTGCTCTTTTTGTTAAATGTAATCGGCAGCTTTTTTTAACTTTATCGGAAAGCAGATACCGATACGTAACTTTGCGATCTCAATACAAAAATTTGTTACGCACAGGTGGCTATAGGACTGCTTTGTTGAGAAAGAGTGTTTTTGGTATGGCACCGGCTATTTTTAACCACATTCCCAATGCCATAAAAGAGGAACCAGTAACAACATTTAAAAAGAAACTAACTGAACTTCTATTAAGTAAATGTTATTATTCCGTATCGGATTTTCTAGCTGATAATTTTTAGTTGTATGTCAATTTTTGTACGTTTGATGATGAACTGCATCAATGTTTGCATGCCATAATGGTAGAATGTAAATGGATTCTTTAATATTATTGTAACCACCTTATTGTAAATACCTACATTCTGAGCAAATAAATAAATATTCTATTCTATTCTATTCTATTCTACTAGTAACAATCCGTTTCTGTCACGGTTTATTTAAATTACTTTATTTTCGAATTATTGTTTTCGTCTTTTACTCTGGGCGCTCTTATCTTGCTTGTATTTCTACATCGTTCTCACATATGTGTAATTCTCAACATGAATGATGTAACCAAGATTTTGTAACAATAATTTGATTTAAAAGAGAGTCCATGGAGTTTCTTGCCGATTATTTTCCATAGATCTCTACGCTTTAGAATGGGCCACTACAGTACTTTCACAAGTTATATGCCTTGTGCCTGGGACTGTAGCTTTACGTTTAGTTCTTTGTTTTTGACTTTCAAAAGTGCCTGTAATGGTCTAATTGAAATAAACGCTTTGCGCTTGAGTTTTGAGTTTTCCCTAGACAGATACATCTTTGACTTATTTACAGACCAACTGACAGAAAACGCGCAGGTTTATCTGAAGGGAAAACATATGATTCTCTCCTCCTACTTTAGAGATGGGATTAACGTAGATTTTGATGTGCAGAACTTCACCGTTTTAGGTGACCAAAGTCACGGACAAAATAATATACCTATTTGCATACTTATAAGTAACAAACATAATGTAAATAGGAATATTCTAGATTTTTACATCACCCTGACCAATATGAGGTTGTAACACTTTCAGGTTGTTGATTGATTTAGAAGTTTAAGGCCGAGTCATAACATTCACTTTGAACTGAAGATGATTTAAATAGTTATGTAGCCATGCCAAAGCTTTAAAGGTTAGTCAATTTACAAAGTGATTGTTTTCAAAAGTAACTTGTAAATTATTAACAGATGGATAAAGAAGGTCAGTAGTTGGTCATAAATACTACATTACAATTAGCACCATCCCATGTCTTCCCGTGGGTGTCGTAAGAGGCGACTAAGGGACTTAGCAGAGAATGGGCAGCAGCGTTCTCTGTGCTTTTGTAACAACCGTACTGCGATTGCCAACCCGCCTGCCAAGCGTGGCGATTATGGCAAAACCCCCCCTTCTTGGGGGAGGCCTATGTCCAGCAGTGGACGTCTTTCGGCTGAAATGATGATGATGATGACTACATTACAATTAAAGGCTAGGCAGACCAACCCGCACTGGGCCCTCGTGGTGGATTACATCCCTCTCATGGAGAGAAGGCCTGCGTCCCAACAGTAGGAACATTATAGGCTGATGATGATGATGATGACAATTATAGGAAGGACCTAGCTTTGGACATATTAAAATTAAATAAAACAAATGAGAGCTAGACTTAGAATAACTTAAAAAGAAATACATACGAAAAATAAACAAGAAAGTGAAGCCTTGGAAACTAACAAAACAACGGACTAGGAAACCTTACAGCCCTTTAGAAACTCAGGTTAACATTCACCAAATATTTTGTAAGAACAATAAACGTTAAACCTTGCATAAATTAGACCAGTGAGCAACCTTCATAGAATATCCGTATATTGATTATAAACTCTCATTTTCACCAAAAAAGAAGTCGGTTGCGGCATAACTTTTGACTTCGGTCAACTGTCGCCGGTCGATACGGGCAAGGCTTTGCCCTTAACTGACAAAGTCTTTCATTCTTTTGTTTCAATGCCAAGTGTACTGCCAAGGTTGCGGAGTATACTTGAAGTTGTATATAAAGAAACCTGATTAATTTCTGTTATGAGCTGAGTGCTAGTACTTGTGACTGAAAAGTTGTGTGGCAATCGATTATCGTGGGTATGTGATGCGGAGGAATGAGGAAAATGTCGTGAGGAAAGTTTTGAGTATGAATGTGGACGGGTATAAGAGTAGAGGAAGACCAAAAAAACGATGCATAGACTGTGTGAAGGATTATATGGCAAGAAAGGAAGTGTCTGATGAGATGACGTGTAATAGAGACGTATGGAAGACATGCTGCGCTGATACCAAATGAATTGAGATAAGGGCCTGAGAATGATGATAAGTTGAGTACTAATTTGTAGAAAGAGTGTTATTTGGTGGTAAATTTAACCTGTTGAAGTAAAGTAGTTGAGGTAATATATTAAACTACAATTATCTGTATTTTTGGGAAATAAAGATATTTATTATTATTGATTTTGTTGAGGAACAAGCCGTTGGTCCCGACTGTCATTTGTAGATCTTTGACAGTCGTTACGAGTAGTCAGAAGCCAAAAGTCTAACATCCAGTCTTACCCAGGGGTATAGTCATCATCATCATCATAATTTCAGCCGAAAGATGTCCACTGCTGGACATAGGCCTCCCCCAAGTGACGCCACATTGACCGGTGCCGTGCGCCTCGCATCCAGCGGATCCCCGCAACCTTCACCAGGTCATCGGTCCACCTAGTGGGAGGCCTTCCCACGCATCGTCTTCCGGTGGTTCGCGGTCGCCATTCCAGAACTTTTCGGCCCCATCGGCCATCCGTTCTGCGAGCAATGTGCCCTGCCCATTGCCACTTAAGTTTGGCAATTCTGTATAGTATTACCCCGTCGGTACCCGGTCGGGGAGGGCATGGACCGGGACGTCCACGTGAGGTCGGAGTAATTTGTATCTGGCGTTGAAGATACTAAATACCGCCCCAGGCTTTACCTCACTTGGTAATTATGATCATGTATGACAAGTATTTCAATTACGACACCTACTTACAATAACAATAGGCTTCTTGTTGTCTGTTTAACTATGTGTATCGCACTTGTGTTGTAAATACATCATAACACGCATACCATTGCCACATCAAAGCAATGAATATTTTAAATGTACCTGGCAGCATAAAACGGAGGCAGATAGATTTACTTTAGAAATAGCAAAATGAAACGTGATGTTACGTTATGTTTCTGGTAGACAAAATTAACAAATTAATTTGATTTTGCATTTTAGATACCGTTAAAATATAATTGCATCATCATCATTTCAGCCCAAAAGACGTCCACTGTTGGACATAGGCCTCCCCCAAGTGTCGCCACATTGTCATTTTGGGGGGTTCTGCCATAATCGCCACGTTTGGCAGGAAGGTTAGCGATCGCAGTACGGTTGTTACAAAAGCACAGAGAACGCTGCTGCCCATTCTCTGGCAAGTCCCTTAGTCGCCTCTTACGATACCCACGGGAAGATATGGGATGGTGCTATTTTTTACGTCCGACACCATACAGAACATAAAATAATAATTGCATCACGGCTTGTAATTCCCGTAGCGTTAAGCAGAAGTGTACCTAACAAGGATACCTACATTTCGCCGGTTATGTTTAAGAGCGTTTTACGCCTTACGACATTTCATAAAACTTTCAAGTCCTTATTTTCCGAAATGACTGAACCCATTTTAATAAAACTTCATACGCATAAGTAGGACACATAGGTCTAAAAAGTTACTAAAAACCATTTTTGAAATGTCTTAAAAAAAAAAGATAATTTCAGCCCAAAGACGCTGGACATAGGCCTCCCACATGTGTCGCCACATTGGCCAGTCCCGTGCGCCTCGCATCCAGCGGATCCCTGCAACCTTCACCAGGTCATCGGTCCACCTAGTGGGAGGCCTTCCCACGCATCGTCTTCTGGAACTTTTCGGCCCCATCTCATCTCTTCTACAAGCAATGTGCTTCGCCCACTGCCACTTAAGTTTGGCAATTCTACCAATATTCTGAAATTGCCTTTTCGTAGGGATGCGTGATGATGATGATTAATTCTTAGTCTTTTTTGCAACTTACCAATGAGAAGTCAGATAAAATCAAAATAGATGGGGTAAAGCATGTCAAATCAAACGTAGTTTACTTTACTATCCTCGTTATCGTTTATTTAAGGATACTTTTTGTTGACTAAAATATGAAATATCAAAATGTTTGACCGGAGGCGTACAGTGTAGGTCACAAAACAGTTACTGATGTAACAATGAATACTTTAGCTGTGACAATACAATGCACTTATTGCTTAAACCCCGCGATTCCACAGCAATCTTCTCATTAAGCAAGATGTTACATGAAAATTGAATGAGTGAAGATGTAAGCTATATTAACGAGTAGGCCATAAAACAAGGCGTAAGATTCCTTTCTGGGTAGGTACCCATTTATGAGGTAGTTTGTCAAAAGTGAAGGTACTTTGATAATCCGTATGTGTGGTAATTATGGCGCTTGATATTAGTGTTATGTCGGTGGAGTGTGAACACGAATTGCTTCACAACGGTATGCTTAGTTATATGGCAAATGATATTAATAATATTGTGGCCCCTGTAAAAATGTGGTAAGTTACAGCTATTGACGGATTGTCCGTATCTTTGCTAATATTAAACCGTATCTTAAATTTGAATTGTATGCAATAAAAGCAAAATTGACTTGAGAGTTTTTATTTCGTACAATTTATAGGTTAAAACCAGCTCCTGTCCGTGGTTTTATCTCTCGTGGATGTCAAAAAATATCTCACGGGGACATAACTACCATCTTAAAAAGTAATCCTTTCCTATCTGAAGTCACGGTTGTCCTGTAGGATCAAACTAAATCAAAATCCACCAAGGTGTGAAATGTTAACAGACATACAAAGTTACTTCCTCACTCTTATTATTATAACTAAAGTTATGATTAGCACGGAAAATTCAACGCAGAAACTGTTCCTGTATTTCCCCATCTCGAAGTCAAAATACTTCATTCAACTAAATCAAAATGGCGGTGCGTTGCTAACACGGCGAGTTGCGTAGGCGCAGGTATGTGTCGAGTAGGCTACTGAGCCGGGAGCGACCGAGGGTGAAGGGATCCCGATGATCTGTTGTGCAACGTGGTATACTGTCTTCCGTTCACCACGCTTGAGCAAGTGGGGCGGCGCGAGTTATAGGAGATAGCGGGTTGGGAAAAGTTGATGAGGATGAAAATTTCGTGGATGAAGAGGGGTATAATTTAGTTCATTTAATGTTATTTAAATATTTATGTACACACTAAATATAGAAAATAAAAAAAGGAAAATAGTACAAACATAATGCTTATTTCTAAAGAAATCTCTTTCAGCATACCTGCGAAGGAGATACTAAAAATGAAATGTAGACATAGTGTTGCAGTTTTTCGTGATGTGAGAGAATGCTGTAGCGACATTCATCTAGTGATAGTATTTCGTAATTATATTAGTTTTAGGGTTGAATCCCTGGCTTTTGAACTCCTCAAGCCCAGATCTAGTTTAGTTAGAATCAGGTTTCCGCCATAGTTTTTTTTCTGGAATTTTAATTTTGTATTGTTTGCTTATTCAATGTAAAATTGACTTCAGCCAGCTTATACACATTTTTATTTGGTACGTCTATGGCTAGTTTGTATTATAACTTCTCTACAAAGCCAAGTTATTTGTTGGTAGATGTTTTAATGCAGTTTGGGTCAGCGGCAATAGGTAAACCAGAGGCTATTAAAATAACTTAGTTTGTTATCATATTAGATACATTATGACTACTATATGTATATAGGCGCTGAATACCTTGCCAGCTTGCTTTAATTATTGAACTTGAAGATTACTAAGATCTGTTTGCCCAACTACTGGATTCAATTTTAAACTATGTCGCCGCATACCATTAACGGTATGCGTCTGTCATTTACATTACCATTAAGGATTAAAGATTTACTTCTTATCTACAACATTTTCATTCTTAGAACCAGTATTATGCACTATTATACTAATCGCAATGGTCCTAAGATAAACTTTTTTTTTTGGTAATTGCTTCTAGCAGTTCAGCCTAAGCTGACTTCTGCTTAACCGGACTATTACAAGTGAATCAACAGTCAAATCTATTAAAACTAAATTCTCAAAGATCTACTCGCTCTTGACTTGGACCACACACAATCACTGCATCAGTATCTGTAACATTTCGTGAAGCAACTTACTTTCCAACGTTACACATTTTGCAACGCCCACCATGTTTGTTTTATCTTATATTACCGACACTTCTCGATAGAATTGTGTGATTAATGATGCCAGTAGCCACTTGTTTATATAAGCAGTGACAAATGATGGCATATGCATATGTGGGCACGTTTTGGGGAAAGTATTGTTTTTGTCAATGACAAAAAAAATTTAGGTAGGTAGTGTTTTTGGATTTGTCCTACGTGAAAAATAAAACTTTCATCTTTTAATAATTCATTTTTTAATTTATGTGGCTTCTGTATTTAATTTAATTTTATACTTAAATTTCTTGAATACATATAAAATAACAGACAAATTCTACATCGTGATATTAAAACTGCACGAAGGTTGAGAACTTCTACACCCTGTTCTACCACGAAATATTGAAATATTTTTGTGCAAACTCCGTAATTGATTTGTGGTGCAAGCGGAGCTTAATCAATATTCTCGCTTCATTCATTTGTTTCCTCGAAGTCTGTTCCTTAGCGAACCAAATCTTTCTCCATTCGAATCATTTGATTGCAAGAGATAACAAAAACTTGACTGACTTAGACAAAGAGCAACATTGCACACAATTGCACATTATTTTATAGCAGTATATTAAAGATTTGCAGCGTAATACTCAAGTAACTATCACGATCATTGATGACTATTTAAAAGCCATATTGGCACCGTTTTAACAACACCACTACCACGTTACGACATGGCTCGTATTTCACATTCACTTAAGATGTCGAATAGCCTGAATAGGCTATACGGAATAGCCTCGTTACTCTCTAATCGTTCCGTTATAGCCTGGACTAGCTCGGTCTAGTGTTACGTAATATACGTGGTATGCAATATTATAGACGGTGAATTAAATTACTCTAATGTACAGATGTCAGTTAACCACAACTGTTATTGGTTAGCTGTTAGTTATAACCGCTTAGGTGTTATTAATTTGATTATAATATATTTTATCATTATGATTTGCAAGCGCGACTGCTGAAGTCCGACTCTCGGGTCGAGAAAAGTGTTTTTGGATATTTCCGATTTTTTTTTTATAGCAGCTTTGGAATCTGTATTTGTACCCGGTTTATGGCAATAGGCCCGACCCCTATTACATGGGACTTAAACATACCTGGCGAAATTGGTACACTTCTGCGTGATCCGTCGAGAATTACAAGCGTGATGTTATGTTATGTTTTGCAAGAAAGAAGGTAGGTTAGTAGTCAATCAATAGTTAAACATTATCGACAAAAAAACAGTATGAAGGTAAAGACACGCAAGGATCTTTTGGCGTTTGCATGACATTGACAGGAAAAAATTATATTGAAAAACGAGATGTAACAGAGTTGGTAAAATCTAATTTGGCCGCACGCCAAAACAGTAATTATGTTCGCATCTCATGTCATAAGGGACGAGCCTGCCGAACGCAAAATACGCGCTTCAGACGTGGTGTTGCGGAAACCAGCGCGTTATACAATACAAGGGACGAGCCTTAATTAGTAAATGGTAGATAATTAAAACGTTCTCTTAATTGCAATTATTTGCTTACCAGGAATCACCTTTTATTTAAAATAGTTACAGTACGGCTGACAACATTTGTGCCATTTTTTTATTTAGTTTTTTTATAATATTGGTAGTAGCAGTATTTTTTGCTGTTATATACTCTTTTTTATTTACCGGTTGTTTGAGAATATGTGGACATTGTAGGCCTTATAGATTCCTAGATCCTTGGTAACTTTTTATCTTGTTCTACGTTAGTAAGCAACGACTTGTCGAGCCTACGATGTCCTCCCTTATACTTAAGTACTACGTAAGCTGTAACATAGAAGTATTATAAAACCAAATGATTTTAAAAGAGTAACCATGGAGTTTCTTGCCGGTTCTTCTCCATAAGAAACGACCAACCCGAACCGTGCACCTTTGTCGACGTTTTATAACTGCCCATGTAGGGCTATACGAAATAAAAATATATTGATTTTTAATTTTGAACTTTTACGTCCAATATCTCAGTAACTGGAAGGTTATCAGGTATGGTACAGAACAAAAAAAAATATCACATCGATTTCGTCTATTTACCCCCTATGTAGCACTATTGACAGTATGAAGTTTACGTAAATATTTAGTATTTAACCCAAATTAACTTGCAACAATTTGTATTTTCATATATAAACATTAGAAAAACAGAACGAGACGTTTAATTTTACTAGAGGTCAATCCACGACACCGCGGCAATCTCCTCGGAATAACTTCCGTCTAATTAAAAAAGGTCAGATACGTCAGACCTTGACGTTATTTTTTTGCAGACATGGCTGCAGACAGGTTTATTAATATTTAATACAGGTAGCTCAATAATAATATTCATGGTAGTATTACGCACGGTTAACTTGAACCAACACTTGACGAACTCTTGGCGTACGAAGCGTTATTTGCCTACCTTGGTAGTTAAGTGTGATCTTAGTTAACAAAATGGTTGACTCGGCCCTGCAGTAGATTGCAAGTGTTTTACGGTCTTTTCCGGGATTAAAGGCGTATTATGGTTTAGATAAATACAGTACAAAAATGGAAAACGATTCAGAAAATAGTTTTGTTACAAATTAATTTATTAAAAGTTGATAACGGTATGAAATAGAAAAAAAATAACAGTGCGTGGAGTCCCTCCGCGCGGAAGAAGTGAAACTAAACGCAATAGTGCTTTCATATCCCCTCCATGGTAGCGTTAAACGTTTAACGCAACCTTGTTGGAAGTCAAATAAGAAGTTTCACTTAAAAAAAAATGTTATTTATTCTCGCAGTATTCTACCTAGAAACTCTTTTGTAACGAGATTATGAAAATATTACATAGGTGATAGATAATAATAGACCAATCAATAATAATCAGTCTATTATAATTCAATATTATTTCCATTTTTGCAACTTTTTTATTATTTTTAGTGTAAAAGTAATTGTTAACCTGACAGAAGTTTATCTATAAAATCTTATGTTTTACAATATTATTAACAGATCCCATTTTACGTAAATTGACGTTATCATACCAAAATATTTTATGAATATTAATTTATTAAATTTTATGAGTAACTTTCAGTTTTCTCTTCATAATGTTCCAATTTATTGTAAAACGGTAAATTCCATTTTGCAGTTTCTTATTTGGTATTAAAATGACTACAAAGCTTTTAAAAATATCAGTACATAATAATGTTTTTTTTACATAACTATGAAATAATATAATATGTTTTACTTGTTATATATATATCTCTATCTATCTATGTAATATTATATTTTTATACAAATTAAATAAGCTGACAGTTTTTGAATTTACATGTAATCGATTCCCTTAGGTTTAGCATCCCGCTTTTAAAAACAGGAAAGGAATTAGTGCTATTATAAACCAATCCTTACTTGTTTTCGACAAGAAGGTATTTAAATGATCTTATTTTGTTCACAATAATGAAAAGTAAAAACTATAAAAAATCGGAATTTTATCACTAACAAGTCATTAAAGTCAAAACTGAAAAGGTTACTCAGATATTACTTTGCAGAGGAATTTCGTATTAAAATGCCAAAATCATTTAAGCTTTTAAGTGCAATCATAATAACTCTGCTACTGGTATTTTTTATATATTATACTTTTTTACGTTTACGGCTTACAATTAAGCTAGTTTAACGTAAAAAAATAATTCCTCGGATTTACCAATCAACCGATTTTAAAAAAATGCTGAAAACGGTTCAGAAACTATTTTAATGAAAATTATTTTTAAGTAAATACGCCACAAGTTGTGTAAGCTGCTTAAGAAGATGTAGGGATATGCAAAAAACTATATTAACACCAACATAATATCACACCTGTAATCCTGAAGGGTAAAGTAGAGGTGTGCCTAATAGTACACTCATCATCATCATCATTCATCAGCATTTCAGCCCAAAAGTCGTCCACTGCTGGACATAGGCCTCCCCAAAGTGTCGCCACATTGACATTTTGGAGGGTTTTGCCATAGTACACTCACATTTCGGCAATTAAGTTGAGTGGGAGAGCCTATTGCCATCAAACGGGCATAAACCCAAAATCCAAGTCAGCATTTTTGAAGTGAAAACTTCTTTAGCGGCGTTGAGCACTTTTCTGTAATGGGTATAAAATCTTAAACTCGCGTCAGGACACGTGACCTGATCGAAAAAGCGTAAGACGGATGGAGAGTTTTTGACCAGTTATTGGATCTCTCCACACGCGATTATTTAGATAACTTTTTCAAACATTTCTGCTTATATCAAATTAATTATGAGTTCTTGTTCAATTAAATGGTGTGGGAAATCGTCTAGAACATCCAGCTATAAAAAAGATGGCATAACTTTTCATCGGTAAGTAAAATATATTTATAATTTAATAAAATTATGAATAATTGCAGGGCTCTAGCTAAACTAGTTGTTTACGTTTAAGGCACAAAAAACGTACACCGCGTTGATGTCTTTTTGAAAAGTCCCTTTCTCTCACTAGGTATTGTCAATAAGTCTGTCCCTTTCCATCTGTAGGTGTAGATAGAAAGGGACAGACGTAATGCTGTAGTGTTGTGTCAACTTCGAAACAAAGTATAAATAATATTGAAGATAAAAATTACGGTGTTCCCTTACTGTAAAAAAGTAACATTACTTAATGTTTACATTTTAGATTTCCAAATATTCCAGAAGTGGAAGAAAAGTGGATTAATGCTGTTAACAGGGAAAGTTGAGGAGGATCGTCCAACCTAGGCACAAAATTAAAATTTTCTTTGGATTTTTTTCGATTTTTTTTACGATTAATTTAATAGCAACGTAAAAAATAGTGATAATTCATTATTTTATGTATTCGAGGCATATCTAATCATATTTTTTGATATTTCAAGTATTTTCATGCATTGAACTCCGCAGTTGGAAAACGGCCGATCTTATAGGAAGTTTGAGTTGGAATCTTATGTGAATAATGTATGTAGGACTCCTAAAAAACACTGTCATTAGATTACTTGTATATTTGTGATGTTAGTTATAAAGTTTCGTATAAATTTATTGCGTAGTTTTACTAAACAAAAATAAAAAACGGTGACAGTCTATTTGCAGCAAGCAATCGCATTTCTATGGGATGTTTATAATTATCAAGTAGTCATAGAAAAGTTGTATATATTATAATACACGGTCTTGTTATCTAAGAACACGACACTGTTTACCGTTTAAGATAAGCTTTATTAGAACTCTGGCGATAAGAGTTTTTATGTCGGCCGGCCGAACGACGTCAGCGATGACGTAATGCGCGCGGCCGTTAGGGAAGTTACGCGTTAAGAAATGCAGGACGGAGAGGTTAACCTTGATTTTATTTTAGCATTGATTTGAATAAAGTGAAATTTACAGTGTTACGTAAGTGTTTTATTTGCACCCAGTTAACGCCCTATCAGTAGAGTTTAAAAAAAAGTAGAATTAATAGACATCGTAATGTTCAATTTTATCGATATTAGGTATTGTAGCAAAACTGACTTGTGCATCACTATGTGTGGAACATTCGTCCTGACATTGTTGCATCGGCCAATCACAACCGCTATATTGTCTTCGTCCCCCGAACCGCAGTGTAGTACTTTTATACTGATAAAGCAATTGGTGCAAAATTATTCCCTAACCATTCCAAAATATCAAACATGCTCAACGTTAATAATCAAGTTTTCACTTCTGCCGGCACTCCCGGAGTGCAACCCGTCTTTTTTTTAAAGTTCGTTATTAAATACTAAGTTGTCATTATAAATAGGTATGACAAGAGATGAAAGCATTTGTCAAGAGTGCTTTGTCAAAACAAGCCATATTAGCGTCACTCAAAGATGACTTTCAATAATGTGCAATACACAAGTAATCATAATAATTATAATTTTGACAGATATTTTAAAAAGACCACCCAAGTTAGATTTGGTGAAAAGGTTACGAACTTATGATATTTACCAGCCAACATTATCTATTCAATTGAATTATCATTTATTTGTAAGCCATTCTATTGTAAGTTTATAACACCCAAGATACAGGAGAATTTCCTAGTTTGCCATATATCTAGTATCCATATTTTACTAAATAAAAACATATTTATTTTTCTACAAATAAAAAGTAAATGAATTTTTCATTACTCATACTCTGAAAGTAGGTCTGAAGTAGCCTGAGGAGCGGGATGAAAGTAATACTTTTCATCCCTAGGGAGAATCGCTTTCAACTGACAGATGTCAAATTATTAAAAAAAAAAACTAGTTCTATTTACACATGTTTATTGAACATTGTTCCAATTTCCTATGCATTCATGATGTAAAATTGAAATAACTTAAAGTTAAGTATTGATTAAAGAATACAAATTTTTTAAATAACTTTTAATAATTTTAGTTTCAACAATTTCTTTAAAATAACATAGAATTGGGCAAGATATTTACCATTTTTTCAATGACGAAAATGAAAATGGCTGAATAGCTGGCTGGCTACAGAAAAAAAAACAAAACAGGCGGGAAAGCGGCAATCCGAAATAAAATTTACCAATTTTTCCTTTAGCTAATTCATGTTTTTATTTTTACTTTCCTTGTATTCGTAATGAAAAGCACAGTGTTTACCTCGGGTTAAAGACTTATTTAGTCCCTCGAACTATTAGTGCCCCCCTCACTTCGTTCAGTCGCCAAACCCCGTCTCGGGGCTAAATAAGTTACTTTCACCCCTGGGGTAGCAATGTACTATTAATTTGAGTCATAATTTACGTATATACCAAGCACGACCTAGCAAAATGAGGAATTATAGACCACACCGACATCCAGTTCCAATGCAGTCGTTCTGACCACACCAAGTTCCATATTATGTTAAAGTGGCCACTAGTGAAATGACCATCTACTGGGCTCCACTTATCCAATATTATAATAATGTTTTTATCATAGAGGCAAAAAGAAGAAAACTATAAGCACTATACGGCATGTAAACACAAGTGCAATTTGTCTACCCACAACTTTTCTCAAACTCAATTATAAATTTCATCTCCCACAACAGCGTTCCTGTACGATATTTTCAAAGCTCCGCTCGCTCCAATTTTGAGCACGTTTTTGCATTAAATCTAGTCAAAGTTAAAAGCGTCGTATTTTTCTCGGTGACTGCAACACATCTACAAATTGCCGTCACGTCTGCTTCGAGCCTTGACATTACATTACCGGTCGCTTGCGTTCAAGACATTTTAAACTTGGAACAGGCACATATTGATTATCTGTGGTGAATATAGAAAAAGGTTGAATTTTATTAGTGTGCGGACATATTTTATTCATGTGTATATTGCATTTATATGATCCAAAAACCGAAATGTTTATCTTTGATTTTTTAAAATCAAGATCGAGGTCAATTTGATGCTACAGAAATTGCTGCACAGTATCTCCAGTTGCCTGACTTTCATTGATAAATATTTGAAATGGTAGCAACATTTCGACGGCATGGTTGGCGCAGTGGTTGAGCGATCGACTGCTGCACTGCGTGTCGCGGGTTCGATCCCCGCACGGAACAAATATTTGTATGGCCTACTGATAGTTGTTCCGGGTCTGGCAGTTTGTGTATGTTAGTTTAAATGTTTGTAAACGCACCCACGATACAGGAGAAATTCCTAGTGAGGGGCAACGTTTAAAAAAAAAAAAAAACATTTATATCTATGTAGAGGTCTTAAACAAACAAAATTGGTAGTGATGACATAACAAAATAAAACTTCGACTGACCTACTCTTCTTTCCCGTTATAGTCTAAAATTAAACATTGAATTAATATAATTTACGAGGTAAATATTGTTACTTTCAGAATGTGTTTACCTACTACTTGAAGTAACTTCTCTTATGGCCAAGAGTTCTAAATGAATAAATTGAATAGACTTAGTTATGCGTCCATTTGTAGTCATGTATGCAACATAATTGATTTAGGTTTGCCTTTTACGAATACACGTTATGAGCATTTACGCCTTACGACATTTCATACAAACTTTCAAGTCATTATTTTCCGAAATGAATAAACCGATTTTAATCAAACTTAGGAGGATACATAGGCCTAAAAAGTTCTGAAAAATAATTTCGAAAAATTGTGTTACAGCTAAATTAGACCGATTATAAATTACCTATAGAAACAGAAATTTCCATTTTTTTTATATATTATACATTCTCAGTTTTTGAGTTCGGAGCTCGGAAAATAAGGACTTAAAAGTTGGTATGAAAAGCCGTAAGGTGTAAACGCCTTTAAGGATGATTTACTCAGAAGTACGAAAGATTGACAACCAATTATACCAAGGGTATCGTGTTAACCAATCACTGGATGGTATAGGTTAGGTTTATCTAAAATACAGATGCCTGTAAAATAAGCTCCCCAAAACTGTAATTTTTTCCCAATCGACCTTATACCTTATTCTTAATCAATAAAGTTGAAAGTGTATTAAAGTTTGACAGGTTGTTTTAGCTTCTTGTGCTTGGCGTCTGTACTATAATGAGTTGCATTCGGTTAGACTAGAAAGTCGACCTCACTTTATTTTGGGAAGATGATTGACGTAATGAAAGTGATTAAGGGTGATTCATATGAGGAGGATTGCATCATGAAATATTGTTCAAGTTACAAAACGCACTAAGATTATGCTATTGTTCGTTGTTAGATGACGATAGTCATCATCATCTGCCTAGCTTTTTCCCAAACTATCTTGGGGTCGGCTTCCAGTCTAACCGGTTGCAGCTGAGTACCAGCATTTTACATGAAGCGAGTGCCTATCTGACCTCCACAACCCAGTAACTGGGTAATACGATACCCCTTTTAGCTGCTTGAACGTCCATTCATACTAATATGGTATGCATGGACGTTCAAGGTAAAGCTGAATGTCAGGCTTTTGGCTTTTAGATGACGAAATGTATCTTGTATTTAATAGATTAATATCAAAAAGTCAATAGGAGCACACGTAAAACACGTGTAATAAGAGTGTTTTAAAGTGATGACTTACATGTTGCACAACTGTTTGCACACAGCACGGTGCAGTGACGAATTACCCGACTATTTCTATTTACTCAGGTTTTCCCATTACCCTGACTTGTCTGCAACGTATCAGATCACACATATTTATCAACCACATTTACAGTGTGTTATTTATTATTAGCTTTTGCCTACAATTTTATAATGGGTGTAAAAGTACCTATAACGAAGCCGAAAGGGGATTGATTGTTCTCTTGATTTTATTGTTGTTCTAGACCTTATCTGTGAACCTTCTTGTTACGGAGTTATTCCCAATATCACAGTTCCAACTTTTGCACATTAAGTTTTTTTTTTAAACGAAGGTTGTTGTCAACATCTACAGTAGATGTATTTCATTTTTTTTTTGCTTCTTCCCACAAATTCGAACGCGTAACTTTTTAGATTTCCCGAGCAACTTTGATACCCAAATTCACGCATGAAGAGGTTGACTAAAAAAAATTGAAAATGGCTTTATTATTCTTCATGAATCCACCTATGTCCATACCATATTTCATCAAAATCAGTTCAGCGGTTTATTCGCAAAACGGTTACAAACTAAATTACTTTCGCATTTTTATTACTCATTACGGATCTGAAGAAACACCTCCGATTCCCAGTACATTATTTGTTGCAACAATATATTAAATAAAGATTGCAATTCAGACAATTACAATATCGTTTGGATGCGCATTGCATAAAGTGGATTACGGTATTTCAAAACATCTTGACATTTTGCTCCGTTTCGATTTCGATCGTAATGTAAAAGCAATCGGCTATTCGCGTTCTCGGCTATAGAATTTACTAGAATGTAAATGTGACATTTGAGATTGTAGATCTGTTTGTCATCCCACGCATGAATTTATAATTATGTCACGATGCTAAATGATACCTATTAAGAACAGTGAAAACTGTGTTATTTTTTGGTGAATAGAAATCTCAGCGAACGTTCTTGAATGGACTCTTTAAAGCGTTATTTGAGAGTCAAGTCAATTATTTGTGTTTTTTTTAGAGAACTTATTAATTAGTGAAGAGATGATTAAAGTTGATAACATTTAATTATTCAAACTGATAACTAGATCACTTTAAGGATAAAAGAGTAGATGCCATTATATTTAAGTGCTACTGCTCTAAGAAATAAAATGTCTTCTACTGCTAGTAGAGCACACAGCATCTGCAAAGGTCATCAATATGCCAGACGCATCGGTAATTAATTTGCAAGTCAAATGAAACTTCACTTCCACTAATATTTAATTAATATAATTGGAAACTGTTCTGCTACCATTTATAAAATGCAAAACATCTTCTATTATCAAGTTCAATAGGTGATCTAGATTGTGCTGAAATGTCAAAATTGAATGAAGAAATCAGGAAGTTTAAGTTGCTGTAGCAGCTAAAAAAAATATCGAATCTAATACTAATATACTAATAATAAAGCTGAAGAGCTTGTTTCTTTGCTTGAACGCGTTATTCTCAGGAACTACTAACTAGTCCGTTTTGATAGCCCATTTATCGAGAAAGGCTATTGGCTATATATCATCACGCTACGACCAATAGGAGCGGAGCAGCAATGTAAAATGGTGCGAAAACGGAGAAAATGTGACGCAGACGAAGTTGCGCGGGACAACTAGTGTAATTATAAAAGAAATATCTCAGACCTATTGCGGGTGGAAGGGACCCTGTCGTTGAACGATATAGTATTTTTTCATCGGTTATTTAAAAAAAAAACCGGCCAATTGGCCGGTTTTTTTTTGTCCGACTCGCAATTGCGAGTCGGACTCGCACGAAGGGTTCCGTACCATTATTTATAAAAACGAGCAAAAAAAATCACTTTTATGGGAGCCCCCTTAGATATTTATTTTATTCTGTTTTTAATATTTGTTGTTACAGCGGCAACAGAAATACATAATCTGTGGAAATTTCAACTGGCTAACTAATTATCACGGTTCATGAGATACAGCTTGGTGACAGACGGACGGACGGACAACGAAGTCTCAGTAATAGGGACCCGTTTGACCTTTTGGATACGGAACCCTAAAAAGGTAGCATGTATGGCAGTTTTGTGGAAACAGCGGTTTTTTTATTTTATAACCAGCGGATAATTTCTGTGTAGAGCGCGGGATTCAGAATGATGTACTAAATACGGTACCTTTGTTTTTGCGTTTGTGTCCGTATTTTTCTTAGTTTTTTACAAGGTCAAATAATGATTCTGACCGCTCTTGAATGCTATGGCTCTGGTATTGATGTGCTAACCGTGTGCAGTTTCAGTAATTCGACCTTATAATTACAATTCAATCAAAATAATAAATAATACTATTTGGCCTGCTCCTGATAACGCAGGGGCACATTTTTAAAAATGTGTTTAATGTGTATTTAAGAAAATGATAATAAAATAGAATAAGAAAAGTTACGTACCTCCTTAACCCTCTGCAGCAAAGGCTCCAGCCAGTGCGCGTTGCACTCTACATGAGAATCCAGGAAGGTGAGCACCGGAGCCACTGCAGCATCAGCGCCTCTCACCCTGGACCTCATCAGGCCCTCGCGTCTAGTGTTGCGGATCACCTTCACCTTCCGAATGGCACGGAGGGCAGCACCGTCATCGGCTGTAGGGAAAAGAAGAGGTTTTTAAGAAGAGTAAGAGGAAAATATGGTCTCGGACTGCCCAATTGGTCGTGAACCTTCGAAGTTACGGAGAAAATGAGGGTCAAAGTTACCAACTTAACAACTGGTAACTTTTATTTTAAATGCAATTTTTAAATGTACGTCATCTTCATCATCATTAGCTTATAATGTTTCCACTGCTGGGACACAGGCCTTCTCTCAATGAGGAGGAGTGGGCAGTAATCCACCACGCGGGCCCAGTGCGGGTTGGTAGACTCCACATGTCTTTGAATTTTTAGTTCTGGGACATGCCGGTTTCCTCATGATAAATTTCCTTTACCGTTTTTGAGGGTAGCGGTGATAAAATAAATTACAGAAAGTAATGTGCCAGCCTTGCTTACTGCTCGTAAGTCGGGGCTGCCACCACTGGGCCACCTCTCGCTGTAAATGTACGTATTTTACTTTAAATACCTCCATGACCCCGGTTACTTTTCAATCCATCCATCAGCATAATGTTTTGAGTGCGTAACAAAGCATGGTTTACGGTAACCATGCTTGGTTTATGGCTTCGTAAAGAGTCTATTTACAACCTGTACCAAAACAAAGACCTCCTTCCTTGTACAAAATGTTGATATTATGAATCTCTATGAAATTCGTTACAAAACTATGATTAGTATGGTTATTATAAACTGATTCTGCAATTAATTTGATTGATTAATCTTCTATGTATTGTGATATTTTAGTGAGCAAGAGTTAAGTTAAGTATGTTGCACGGATGTAAAATAATTGCTCCACTTAAATATTACATAATTCTTCAGATAGAATGATCAATTGATTTCTCTTTTCTTTTTTGCAACAAAAAGCTTGAGGAAGTCAATGCATTGGGTAAACTGTGTAATTTATTTTACACGTACGTGTAATCTAGCAATACCTTATATGCGACTTCGCCAGTGTAAAAAAACCGGCCAAGTGCGAGTCTTACTCGCACACAGGGTTCCTTAGCTCCAAACAATATAATAACAATATTTTGAACTGTCATTCATTAGTTAGTAGTATTAGTTAGTAAACTTCCACACAACCGCAAAACTAAATTTGTTTTTCATAGTATGTTAATGAAAAACAAAGTTACTGCTGCAGTTTGATGAAAAAGTCCCATATCTCAAAAACTAAACATCATATCTTATTGAAACCAATTTTCGTTGATAGTTTTTTTTACGTTCTACAATTCTAAATATTTTCAGAATTTTCCTCCTCTTACTTTAGAAATTAGAGGGGGGGGGACATACATTTTACCACTTTGGAAGTGGCTCTAGCGCAAACTATTCAGTTTAGAAAAAAAATATATTAGAAACATAATATCATTTTTGAAGACCTATCCATAGATACCCCACACATATGGGTTTGATGAAATTTTTTTTTTTGGTTTTCAGTTCTAAGTATGGGGGCCCCCCTTAATTTATTGTTTTGTTCTATTTTTGTGTGAAAATCCTAATGCGGTTTACAGAATACATCTACTTACCAAGTTTCAACAATATAGTTCTTATAGTTTCGGAAATAAGTGGCTGTGACATACAGACGGACAGACAGACAGACAGACAGACAGACAGACAGACAGACAGACAGACATGACGAATCTATAAGGGTTCCGTTTTTTGCCATTCGGCTACGGAACCCTAAAAAGCCTGTAAATCTACACGACAAGTTCCCAAGGAACTGTCTTCCGCGAATAAAAGGCTATGCTTCCTTTCCGCTTGAGTTCCTTGGCCAAATTTTTTTTTGTGTACCCTGTTTTGACTACCGTTTCTGGAAAAGTGCCAGTGTTTTTAATTTATTCTTTTGTTATTATACAAGCGATATTGCGATTGGAAGGAAAACATTATATCGAAACCAGCTGGCCTACCATGACCTCTTAAAGCAGTATTGTTTTACTCTTATTCCAGTGTGGAAAAGAGACGGAGCTATTCAGGAAGTCTAGCGCCGTCTCTTTCACACACTGCAAAAGGAGTAAAACAATAATGTTTTAAAACGTCACTAGGCCCACTGACCTAAAAATATTCGGAAATTGGTAATACACGGTAAAATATTGGTATGCAGATCCGTTGGAATGGAAACCGACTTCTATATAGTTGGGCAAAGACTGGGCAGGTGTTTATTTTTTGTTTTTTTTTTTATTTGCGATGGGTTTGCTCTTGACTCTAGTCTAGGTCAGAGGTGACAGAGACAAAGTCGACGATAGCAAAAATACACTGTGAGCAACTGAGATAAGGTATCAAGTTCTCGTTCATCCATCATACACATAAAAAGCATCACGCCTGTAATCCCCGAAGGGTTAAGCAGAGGTGTACCCATTAGTGCACCCACATTTCGTTTGTTTTTTTTAAGTTCCATGTAAAAGGGGCGAACCTTTTGCCATTTACATTGCGAATTGTTGTTTATTATAAATGTAGAAGAAAGGGTAATTCTTAAGTACCTAATGTAAGTACGAAAGACACCATCATCGGAGCAAAATTTATATTTCATACAAAAAAGTAACTTTGGTTTTTCAGGAAAAGTAAAGATAAAAACATCGTATGTTAGGGATACGATGTTTTGTATACTTATTCACCCTAAACGTGCTTAAGCTGGGTTTTTCACAAGCAAAGATGGCTCCGCTAAACATTTTGGGCAATATTTAACTGTCATTTGGTTATTTTTTTTAAGGCTGCTTTTGGGACTGCTATTTGGAATAAGATGGAATCTAAAATTAACCTTAGCTCCTATTACATGCGTCTTAAACATAACTGGCAAAATTTTTGTCATACTAGTGTCAACTTCTGTGTCCCTTTGGTGTACTGTTCTGTTAATCTAAGAAAAACCACAGCAAAAAGCCTTATATTAAAATAGTCGCACAGTTAATATTAATAGCCGTATTCTGCTAATTAATGGCCTTACTACGGCGAACATGAGAGCTTTTAGCCCAATTTCACAATTCATTATGTGAAGTGAAAATGAATTTGCCAACAAAACTATTGTTCCAGATAATTACGTGAATCAAGTGTTTTGTTCAATTGAATACACTCCGTGTATAATTCATAATACTGTGGCCATGATTTACCTTTGTTTCTGTAAATTGTTGGAAATTGTGAGAGCGGCATTTTAGCACAGAATACAGCAAAAGGTCAATTTCACACAAACTGAAAATAGGGGTTTTTTTTTGGTAATGGCAACTCGCAGTTCAATCAATGAGGCTGGCTTCTGCTTAACCTCCAGCCAGGGCAAAAAACTAAGCGACAACACGCTAAGGGCACCCCCCTCCGGGTAAGAGCCTTTGCTTATGGTAACTTAGTTCCCATTTTATTTTATTTAAACATGACAGGAAATTCCTAATTGCTCGTGGCTAAATAATAACAGCCGCCCAAGTCGATCTTTAAAGGTTAAGCCGTGCTTGCCGAGGTTGGTCTGTGGATGGGTGACCATAATTACACATCGAGTTTCCTCCGTGCCTCGGAAAACACGTTAAGCCGTTGGTCCCGGCTGTCATTTGTAGATATTTGACAGTCGTTACGAGTAGTCAGAACTAAAAGGCTAAAAGTCTGACATCCAGTCTTACCAAGGGGTATCGTATTACCCAGGTACTGGGTTGTGGAGGTCAGATAGGCAGTCTTCATGTAAAATACTGGTACTCAGCTGCATCCGGTTAGACTGGAAGCCGACCCCAAGATAGTTTGGGAAAAGGCTAGGCAGATGATGATGATGACAGGAAATTCCTAATGCTGTAACGTGGTCCTTAATTTAATTATCGTAAATAACATAAGACATATAGAATGTTTTTGTGAATTCATTCAGAGAGTAGGCAAATAAATCGATCCTGTCAGCAGTATCATTTAGTGCGTGTAAGGCGCGCGTCCGTCAGTGGCGCTTTGCTGAGCAAGCTGGTTCGTGCGTGAGGCACTGCTAGTAACCGTAATGGCACGAACAAGAATGAGAAGATGAAAGAGGCAGTTCTCTGTAAGAGAACTGACTCTTTCATTTTTGGTGTGGTCTGTACTTGGTTTTTAGTTTAGTATGGACCAGACTAGTTTTACTTTTACTTCTATATCTTTATTTTTACTTCTACATCTATCTATTTTGACACTGTAGTCGTAATATACCATTGTTTCTATAAATTATTTGATACTGTGGGAGCGGCATTTTAGTTTCGTTTCATTTTTAGGCTTGGCAGTGCGCCAGCCAAGTTGGCACATTTATTGAGTGCTTGTATGTTTGTATGACAATATTCTTGGCCCATTTCTCTGTCAATAAGTTCTTTGATATAAAGATGCCAAGCTCCGTGTTTTATTTTGGATGCTCAGTTTGATATTTTCTTGTTCTATTGTTGTGCACGTTGTGTGAAAATAACAGTGCTATTATATTTAAGTTTTAAGAACATTTTCATAATGTAAAATCAAGCAAGTCAACTTATTACATACTCAGAAAACTTGTAATATAACATTTTCACTTCATACATTTCGGCGCGAGTATGGCCTGACCGGATTATCGGTGAAGGAGACCGACTTCTTACGGGGTCCATGTTGTGTTGGGAATATTCATTCGCCATTATTTTAAAAGAAAATCAATATTAAATCAAAAATATTTTAATACGAATTTAAAATGATTACAAAATAATAAATAGAAACAATAATTAAATTAAACTAATGATAATTTGATTCAGGCGTGATCCGTGTCACAATTAGAGTTGTGGACGGGGCGCACGTTAGAATCGGAATGACCCGCATTTTTTTTTTTTTATTATGAATGGCATCTCGCAGTTCAACCTAAGAGGTTGTCGTCTGCTTAACCGGACTATCCTGTGGGTGCCTTAAGAGTAAGGCCTCCAGCCAGGGCATAAAAACTTACAAACTAAGCGACTATAAGCTGAGGGCACCCCCTGTGGGGTACGAGCCTCGGCTCAGGGCGTCGCTGGGGGAGGACTGCATGGGGACAGGCTGGATCTGAATGATATCATTATTTAGGGGCTGATTTAAAACTACTGGCACAGCATCGCGGGCTAGCTCGAGCGAGGGTCGGGGAGGGCATGGACCGGGACGTCGCGACGGACCTCGACGGCGAGGTCGGAAAGACGGCGGTTTGTGTCTGTACTTATTAAGAGTGCTAGTCTCTTTACTACTCTCCTGGAGGAGGGTGATAGCATCATCGGGAGTGACGAGGGTATGCCGAGGACGGCGTACTGTACTAATGCGCGAAGGTTCGTAACGGGCGGCCGCTGCGATCAGGGGATTACGGTGTTTACTGGCGTTATCGAAGAAACGCTTCGAAAGACGTTTCATAAACTGAAGGACGGTGGGCATTCTAAGGTCTACGTGTAGACGGTCGTTACGGACATAAAAAGGGGCTCCCGTGACTCTACGTAAGAACCGGTTCTGCAAGGTTTGCATCCTATGGATGTATTTAGGCTTGGTGTGAGCGTACACGACGCAAGCGTACGTCATAATGGGGCGGATCACCGCGGTATAAAGGCGCAACTTGCACTTGAGTGACAATTTGCTTTTTGCCGAGATCATGAAATGAAGCCTACCCATAGCAAAGGCAGCTCGGTCGCGAGCTGCTTTGATGTGCGCCGCGAAAGACAGGTGGTTGTCAAGTAAGACTCCTAAGTACTTGGCTTGCTTCTCCCAAGGGATAGGCTTACCGTACATAGTGATCGGGCTGAGCTCGGGTGGCTTATTCTTACGCGGTTTAGAGAAAAGAACTGCCTGGCTCTTGTCGGGGTTCACCTCGATTCTCCATTTCCGGAACCAAGCGCCTAAGACGTTGGCTGAGGTTTGGAGGGTGCTGTAAATAGCGTCGTGACTACGGCCAGTGTAATAGATGGCCGTGTCGTCCGCGAACAGGGCTAACTGTGCCTTCTTGCTCTTGGGGATGTCACTGGTGAACAGAGTAAAGATAAGGGGAGAGAGCGGGGAGCCCTGAGGGACTCCGGCTCTAATGGGGTGGGGGGAAGACAGTGCCTTCCCGATGCGATAGCGGAAGGTGCGATCCGACAAAAAGTCTCGTAAGATGAGCACGAGACGGTCTGGCACTCCCAGTTTGTACAGCTTATATAATAAGCCGTTGTGCCAGACTTTGTCGAATGCCTTTGCTATGTCGAAAAACAACACACCCGTCATCGCTCCACGCTGGAAGCCAGCGCTCAAGTGTTCTACGATGCGGTGGGCCTGTTGAATGCAAGAGTGTCCGGTCCTGAAGCCGAACTGTTCGTTGGGGATGAGACTCTTAGCCTCGGCGAAGTCTTTGAGTCGCTTATACATAAGTCTCTCGTAGATTTTACCGAGTGCATTCAGGAGACTGATAGGTCTGTAGCTCGAAGGCTCAGACTTGGGTTTGCCTGGCTTGGCGAAACCGATGACAGTGGCCTCTTTCCATATTTGGGGAAACGCGTTGTTGCTCAGGGCGCCATTGAAGATGGCCGCCATTAACACGACGAGCTGAGCGGGGAGGAGTTTGAACACCCTATTGGTGATTCCGTCGGAGCCGGGTGCTTTCCGCGGTTGAAGTTTGCTAATGATGTCTTGCACTTCGTCAGCTGTGACCGGAGGCAGAGGATCATCAGGGTCTTCTTCGGGGGGCAGGGCGGCTCTACGTTCGACGAATGCGTTCACCTCATCGAGATGTCGCTTGTCTACTGGTTGCGAGCTGGGGGAGCACTGGGACTCCAGGCTGTCGGCTAGGCATTCGGCCTTCTCAGAGTCGTCGAATGCGACGCTCTTATCGGGTCGGGTGAGGGGAGGCATCGAAGCCTCTTCGGTGGAGCGCATCTTGCGTTGCAGCTGCCAGAAGGCTAGGTGGGTAGGCTCGAGTTCGCTTAGCGTTTTTTCCCATTGATTATTACGAAGCTCACTGGTGCGATCCTTTACAGCACGCTGTAAATTACGCATGTGGGCTTTGTTTGCCTCGCAGGGAAAGCTGCTGTAGGCACGGATGGCCGCGTTCTTTTCGTTTATCAGTTCACGTACGTCAGCGGGTAGTATCCAGCGTTGATCGCTCATTGCTGGGACTTCCCGTGAGCAGTCCTTCAGTACGGATTGCACGTGTTCTGTAAACGAGTTGATGGCGGCCGTCGTGTCTGCGACTGAGACTATGTGGTCGGGGATGGCCTCTAGGTGAGGCGACGTGGTGGATTTCAGCTTTTCGCTGACTTTCCTCCAGTCGGTTATCACTTGGGTCGGCGGGGGCTGGCTGGGGTCAGAAGGACCCGAGCGAGGAACTAAGTGCATGAGCACTGGTCGATGATCTGAGTTAAGCTCATGTAAAGTCTCGATGGAATGCAACTTAAGGTTGACATTCTTGAGTAGCGCTATGTCGAGAACGTCCGAACGTTGGTCGGGGTCGTGGGGATAGTGGGTGTGCTCCATAGGAGCGATGGGATCGAAGTTGAGGGACTCGCCCAGGTTATACAAGTGACGTCCTCTGGCAGAGGTCGTCGTGCTGTTCCAGGCGGGGTGTTTGGCGTTGAGGTCGCCCGCTATGATAACGGAGTCGCTCAAGCCGAAGAGGACGGCAAGGTCTTTGGTGAACAAAGTGTGCTCCTCGGACGTGCCGCCGGGAGGGATGTACGCAGAGGCGATAGTGATCGGTTGATGGCCGGTCATGCCTAGTCGACACATTGAGGTCTCGAGTAGAGACTCCATGGGAGGGGGATCTAAGGGGATGCAATGCAGTTCTTTCCTATAATAGATTAGAGTCCCGCCCTTGTGGCAACGTGACCGATCGTTGCGAACTATGCGATAGTTGGCAATTCTCGGATCGCGGTGACTGGGCTTGAGGAAGGTCTCCTGTACGAGGAGGATATCAATTTGATGGTCGCGGAGGAAGGTGGCGATCTCATCACGCTGGCCTCTAATGCCATTGGCATTAAAGTACCCTAATTTTAGGGATCGGGGTTTGGTGCACGTTAATCTCGTATTATCCATTGGAGTTAGTCGAGGTTAAGGTTGCGGAGGAGGTCGCCTAACTTGAGTAGGGACTTTAGGATAATTTTAAGTTTATCACCACCAGTGTTAGCCGCCCTGAGATCAGCCGCCATGCGGTCTGCTTCAGGGGTGACTAACTCTGCTAGCGACTCTAAAATTACGTTGTGAGAGGGGTCCACGGCCACGGGGCCGGGTGGCGTGGGACGAGCGGGCTCCGGTGCGCTCGCTTGGGCCGCGGGAGTGGGGACAGGGGCATCTAATAGCCCGGGGATGGGGTTGGACTTTGCTTTACTGAGAGCCGGGAAGGCTTTCTGGTGGTTCAGCGTGGTCCAGGGAGAGGGCCTCTGAGGGCTGAGTCTCTCCGGCATCTGGGCAGAGGGTAGCCTCACCGATGGGCTTTCTCTTTGTTGGCGGGCGCTTGCACGCTTCACCAGGTTAGAGGAGGAGCCTTTGGGGGCTTTTGAGCAGCCGCGGTAGTTGGCCGTGTGGCCCGACTGGCCGCAAAGCACACAGCTCGGTGGCTCCGTGCAAAGCGACTTGTCTTTGGGACGGGGGCAGTCTGCCGTGCCATGGTCGCCTAGACACTTTACGCATCTGTGCGGTGCATGGCAGTTGGCTTGGCTGTGACCGTACATCTGGCAGCGGTGACACTGTCCGACTACGCTTGAGCGGTAGGGCTTCTCTATTGAGATGCCTGTCAGGGAGCAAACCGACTTCACTTTGAAGATCGGGTGGTGACCTTCTACTGGGTCACAGATGACCAGTACCATATCGTAATGGTCTCCGCCTCTCGCCTTATGAAGGCGGTGGACGGCTGCGACCGGGATGTCCTGGCCTAGGAGGTCATTGAGGATGTCCTCCGTGGGGATTTCCTTCGGGATCCGCCTGATCACCACGCGGGTGTGCTTCTCTTCTGGGAGAGAGTAGGTGTGGAAGGCTATGCGCCTTCCAATTAATTGGCGGGTTAGTTCCCTGAAGTCAGTTGTCGTAGGGACCACCACTTTTATGCCCTGCTGTGTGCTTTTTGCGCTTGTGTATTGAATACGGCGCTCATTACACATTTTGGACACGTCTGTCCATTTCCCTTTGTCCTGAATGAACAACGGGGGAGGGGGCTTCAGCTTCTTTGAAGAAGCGGCTGAAGGTTTAGCCTTAGGGCTGACTGGCCTACTGGTATGAGCAGCGGCGGACGTAGGTAAGGGGACCGGGGAGGTGGGACGGGAGGCCGCGTGAGAGGGGGCATAAGGGAGCGCGACGATCTTTTTGGTCATGGCGGCCTGGGAATTTTTGCCCTTCTTCCTCTTGCCCTTTCCAACGACTTGATAGTCGTCTTCAGAGGATGAGGAGGCAGAGCACGCGTCTAAAATTGACTCTGAGTCGGAGATTGGCTCAGTTGTGTCCATGTTCTCGGAAACGGGAACAATGGACGCAGGTTCGGACTGATCCTTTGTTTGCGAAACAAAAGGTTTCGAAACAATGGGTCTCGGTTTAGCCGGAATCGCGGCGGCGTCGGCTGACGGTAAGCCTTTGTCCATGTTCTCGGAAACGGAAACAATGGACGCAGGTGCGGGCTGGACCTTTGTTTGCGAAACAAAGGGTTTCACAAGAATGGGTCTTGGGGTAGCCTTAATCGCGGCGGCGACGGCTGGCGGTAAGCCTCTATCGGCAGGCGGCGGCGACAAGGGGCTCTCGAGCGCATCACTGAAGTCAGTGACGTTATCGCTGGTTTGCTGAATGGCAGCAATTTCTGACCCATACTTTTCAAAATTTGGGTCGGTCGTGAAGACGCGGAAGAAAAAACGCAAAAGCGCTTTTTCCTTCTCGTCTAAGGACGACATTTTGTCGGTTAAAAGTTAACGGACATTGAGTGAAGCTCCGCGCCTAAACAGCCTAACAACCTAATTCCTTGCACAATTATGAAGGGAATTTACTGGGTCCAGCGACTCACCCGCTTCAACCTTCCCGCAGCCACAGTCCGAGGATCCGGGCTTGGTAGCAACTCCAACTCCAGTCCAGGGAACTTTGCTTTCAGGAACTTGTTGAAACGGGAAACACTAGCACAGTAAATCGGCGACACACACGTTCGCGACGGAGCCCAATTTTTTCACCTAGATCCTGAAGGGATTAGGCGGGCGGATTGGGTCACCACCCTCTCTTGGTTTCGTTGGCACCGTTAGGTTTCCCACCAAGAACCTCGAAACTGAGGACTTTTCCCTGATGGGGCAAAGGAAGTTAAATCGGAATAATATCCGAAGCAAAATGAGCAAGTGCTGTCTTAATAAAAAGACAACAATTGTTCGGGGGTGTAGTCAAGGGACTACTGATGACGTCACGACACTAGGAAGCGACGAACCGATGACACACACTGATAGCGAGCGGGAATGCGAGCAGGTAGCGGCACGTCCGTACGCGGCGGCGGTCAGGCGGAGAGTGATGACCCGCATCGCTCGGCGCTCCGTATTATAAAGGCCGACCCCTTCCACAACTCGCCTGATTCACTGAGTGGTACGATGATGTCACAGAGCGTTCCATTTCGTTTTACGTCTTAATAATTTGCTCACGCCGACACGGCCATTCTGCAAAAAGGTCGTCACTGACCTTATAACCCTGCAAAAAGAGAAAAGATACCACAGTATCAAAACTTCACCCAACTCATTCATCACACATCTATCACAATGAACGGGTCATCGTTGCCTACAACCAAACATTATTAGGAGAAAGGAGGCCCCTGTCCTCAACAAACTCAATAATAACATAAAATGGCTACAACTCAAATTCATTATTAATAGTAAGGAGGCCCCTGTCCTCAACAAACTCTTAATAATAACATCAAAAATTCGGAGGCCCCTGTCCTCAACAAATTTTATCAGTCTCATAGTTCGGAGGCCCCTGTCCTCAACAAACTATGTCTCACAAAATGTTTGGAGGCCCCTGTCCTCAACAAACTATGTCTCACAAAATATCAACATCAAAAATTTGGAGGCCCCTGTCCTCAACAATTTTTATCAGTCTCATGGTTTGGAGGCCCCTGTCCTCAACAAACTGTCTCACAAAATGTTTGGAGGCCCCTGTCCTCAACAAACTGGTGTTATCAACATCAAAATTTGGAGGCCCCTGTCCTCAACAAATTGTTTCAGTCTCATGGTTTGGAGGCCCCTGTCCTCAACAAACCATATCACATAAAATGTTTGGAGGCCCCTGTCCTCAACAAACCATATCACATAAAATGTTTGGAGGCCCCTGTCCTCAACAAACTCAAATAAATCATTACAGAACATGGGCACAAAATGCAAGTAGTGTAAACGTAACTTAAATACCTTTATTTTAGTCCATTCATCCTTGCATCAGAAGATTGGCTCATGCCTTGGTTCTGTTCTGGATCAGTATTCGCAGAACGTTCTTGTGGCAAGGAGAGTTCACCTTCCGACGTTGTAGACTCATCTTTCGCCGACACGGTACCCTGGTCGATGTATGCTCCAGGTTTTGGTGCTAAGCGTAGCTGGTCATGAGCCACTTTGTTGGGTCTTCCTCTGATTATTTCCTCTTCAATAATCGAACCGGTACCCAAATTGCTTAAAGCGCCCTCAGTAGCTTGAACCGTCGAAGGCGAGTTTCTTACTACTTTAGCACTTTGTTCAGCAACCAGAATATTCAAACCAGTGCCCTTTACGATTTCAGCTCCAATAATTAAATCACATGGTATTTCGCGATCTTCGACAATGTGGAACATAATGTCAACGAAAACATTGTTTATGTTGCAAGTCGTGTTGATTTGTTGGCAGGAAAAAAATTGGCACACTTTTGCTTCCAAAGTTGAATTCAACATCAAACAACAATTTTCGCGAGTACCTGGTAAGGGATAGCTTACTGATAGTCTTATTAAGGAACAAGCAGCGCCACTGTCATAGAATGCTCAAATTTTTACCAATACAAACGGCCATTGGAATAAGTACTTCAGCATGTTCCAGTGCTAGATTGACTTGTTCAGCTTCGTCGGTCATCTTCTTAAAACATGTCTCTTCAATGTGGCCAGTTTTATTGCAATAAGTGCATTTGAGCTTTGGGCGTTCCGTTGGAATTCCAGACTCCTTTCCAGTCTTGCCACACTTGAAACACTATCGATTCTTCTTGATCGTTCCTAAGCCTGGGTCGTTTGGCAGGCGGTTCACCCTGACGTGGTTCTTGTGGCCTGATTGTGGCTGCAACAGAAATTAATTCGGGGACAGTAGTGCATTTACTGGACAGCAATCGTAAGCGAAGATATTCATTATCTATGCAGCCAATAACGGCTTCCACAGCGTCAGTATCTTTTTTGCCGCTTACTACACGCTTCCAAATATGCCACGCTTTGGTTATCGATTCTGCTGGGTTAGAAATATCAAATTTGAAGTTGCGCAACTTAAGGACATCATTGGAGTAGCGTGCTTCAGGTTCGAACGTTTGTATTAATGCTTCTCGCATCTCACTCCACACAGGTGATTTTACAAGCCACAAATCACCAATAGTCTTGGCTCGCCCTTGCAATAGACTCGCTATCTTAGTACAAACTTCGTAGTCAGCCAACTTCCAGTGTGCTTTGGCTCTATCGACGTGCTCGCACCAGTCTCGAATTGGAACATCACCATCTGGATTGTAGGGTGCTATATAGATGTCACATAATCTTGGTCTTCGCGTCGGAGCTACAGTTTTATTTATCAACCCTGCAAGAAACTCGTGATTAGTTTGCATGCTGGTTTGCTGCTGTCGTGATAGGCTTTCCAGAATATTGGCTAACGTGGCCAGCATCTGATTTGTGCTAGAGCCATCCATTCCTCCATCATTGAGGGGGGATGAAGATACATCCCGGTTGATCCCACTTCTGATTTCGGCGCGAGTATGGCCTGACCGGATTATCGGTGAAGGAGACCGACTTCTTACGGGGTCCATGTTGTGTTGGGAATATTCATTCGCCATTATTTTAAAAGAAAATCAATATTAAATCAAAAATATTTTAATACGAATTTAAAATGATTACAAAATAATAAATAGAAACAATAATTAAATTAACCTTTCCGTCCCGCGCGTACCGAAACGTAAACCGTTCGGTACGCGCGGGCGTTACCGCCGATCCTCGCCGTACCGAATTCGGTACGCCGAGGATCAACGGCGCACCGGCAACCTTAAACGCTAATATAAAAAAAAGTAAATTTCTAAATCGTTCTGTCAAAATTTACCTCTATGGTCAACTAGTAGTCGATTCAAACAAAACCAATCGTTAGTAATACTAAACGGCACAACATTATTAAAAAAAATATAGAAACTCGTCTATGTCGAATGTCAAACGACAATGGCAACCCGTGTTATTATGTTCGGAAAAGTGTTGTTTTTGTGAGATATACGTTGTAAAACTTTGGTAAGTAAATGTATAGTATGTTATAAGTGTATAATGCAACTTTTTAGATAGTCATTTGCTTGAAAAAATAACAAAAAATTATGATTTGAGCCAACAAAAAATCCTTTGTTGTGAAGTTTGTTAGTCGAAATTAACAAAAATAATTTGACTCTTTAACCATGTAAAATGGTCTTGGAAACAATAGTAGCAAAGAAAAAATAGTGATAATTCATTATTTCATGTATTCGAGGCATATCTATTCATATTTATTGATATTTCAAGTATTTTCATGCTTTGAACAGCGGAATTCTAAAATGGCCGATTCTAACAAGAAGTTTGAGTTAGGATCTTATAAGAATAATGTATGAAGGACTCCTAAAAAACACTGTCATTAGATTACTTGTATATTTGTGATGTTAGATATAAATTTTCGTGTAAATTGAATGAGTAGTTTTACCAAACAAAAATAAGCAACGAAAACAGACGTATTTACTGCGACCTCTCTCATATATATGGGATATGTATAATTCTCAAGTAGTTCTAAAAGAGTTGTTTATTATTAATAAATGGCCCCGTTCATCACGAACCCGACACTGTTTACCGTTTAAGATTAGAGCTAATATAACTCGAGTTATAAGTGTTTATCTTTACGATATCGGATGACTCACGCGATGGCGTAATCAAGGGGCCCCCGAAGGGCTACACGCGGGGCTTTACTGTTCGCGCGAAAGGATAAAGAGGTTAAACTAATGATAATTTGATTCAGGCGTGATCCGTGTCACAATTAGAGTTGTGGACGGGGCGCACGTTAGAATCGGAATGACCCGCATCGCTCGGCGCTCCGTATTATAAAGGCCGACCCCTTCCACAACTCGCCTGATTCACTGAGTGGTACGATGATGTCACAGAGCGTTCCATTTCGTTTTACGTCTTAATAATTTGCTCACGCCGACATACAACATTATTGTACATTGGTAGATAAAGCGCTAATCCTTTATTAGTTGTATTTATGAGGCTTGAGTACACTCGAAGCCTCGTATCCTTTCTAATATTTTGAACTTCTATAAACGGATCATTAATTAAATTAAATTTCATTTCAGGCTAACATAACCCATATACAGAAATAAAAAACATAGGCATAAAATAAAATTACAATTAATTATTAAATCCCATGTGATAGGGGGCGAGCCTTTTGCCATCAAATGGCCACAAAACCAAAATCCGTGGCTGCTGCGGAGAAATTGCTGGTGGTAAAGCCCAATGATAAATTGGCTGACCTGGGAATCGAGCCCATGACTCCGTGCTCATCAGTCGCTGCGACCACTAAACAACGAGGCAGTTAAATTTCTATTGCATCACATATTGTTTTAAATAGTACAATTTCGTAATATTATAATTTAACAATTTAACGCTAGGAACTTGGCTATATTAATCCATATTCATTTTGTTACGATGCCTTTCACTAAAACACTTTTTTGTTTATTCTTAAGTTAGTACGGTCTTGTGTAATAATTATGATAAAAATCGTATTCCCAGTACTTTTACCAACACTAAATAAGATATGAGTAAGATGACGGCGCAGATTCAAGACAAGTAATTACGCAGATTACATTATATAATAATTTGTATCAACCTTATGACCCCCGCGAGATTATGCGAAATATAATCAGTGCGAAAGTACCTAAGTATGTAATGGAATCCAAGTGTATAAAATTGTTACTTTAAGATCATCATCTGCCTAGTATTTTTTTCAACTTAGTTGGGGTCGCTTCCATTCTAACCGGATGCAGCTGAATACCAGTATTTTATATGGAGCGACTGCCTATCTGACCTCCACAACCCAGTTAGTACTGGGAAGATATCCCGTGGTAAGACTGGTTGCCAGATTTTCGGGCCAGTGACAACTGTAACGATTGTCAAAGATCTGTAAATGACAGCTGAAAGTAAAAATCTGTACAGCTTTAAAAATAGGTTATTATTAAAAAGGCTAGAATATTGTCGAAAGATTAAAAGAACTATTGTTCAAACCTTAACGTAACAAGTAGATAAATAAGCAACTCTTTAATGTTTTTACTACCAGCAGCCAAGGAAATAAGTACGTACTAAGTATGGCTAAAGTTGTTACTACGAAACAAAGTTGCAAGCACATTTACAAAACTTGATGAGGTCTTAGCAACATTGTTGGTTTTATGTTGAAGTTAGCCGGCCTTGGATGCGCTTGCTGATAAAAGCTGAAGAATTATTAAGTGCTTTAGGTTAATTAGTTGCAATATTTAGAGCGTTAACGCCTTAGGACTTTTCATACAAACTTTCAAGTACGTTGTTTTCGAAATAACTGAACCGATTTTAATGAAACATGGACATTTTGACTACCACTGCCTTTTTTTTACTCGGTAAAGCACTTTTGTGTGAAAAGGCAGTTTTTATTTGAAATAACCGATGAAAACATTTTATGTCCAGAATGATGTAAGTACCGAATACTAAATTAAATGTGAACTAGATTGTCAGATTGAATATGTCACTACATTTATGCAGCAAGACTACTATTTATTTTTAGGGTTTCGTACCCAAAGGGTCAAACGGGACCCTATAACTGAGACTTCGCTGTCCGTCCGTCCGTCCGTCTGTCACCAGGCTGTATCTCATGAACCGTGATAGCTAGCCAGTTGAAATTTCTCCAGATTATGTATTACTGTTGCTGCTATAACAACAAATACTAAAAACAGAATAAAATTAATATTTGAGGGGGGCTCCCATACAAAAAAGTGTTTTTTTTTATTGTTTTATAAATAATGGTAACCTCTCGCGGCCGGCCCTGGTTCAATCCATGGTCCGGAGCGAGAGGGAATGGGAAGCCGTCGCCTCCTTCTGCGAAGCAGTCATACTAGGAGAAAACCTCACGTCCCAGCCGCCGCAGGAGACGCCCCGGGCGTCCCGACGCCCGGGGCGTCTGGGCAACCAGTAGCCCCCGGCCACCGTAGGCGCGGGCCTGTGGACGGTGAGTAATGGGCTAGCTCACCGTCCGTCCGTCTTATGACGACAGACCGTGCCGACGGCGCGTTCGTGTTCCACGCGCGCCTCAAGGAGATGTCAGCAAATCGGAAGGGGTCCGAGAGGGCCGACGCCTGCCAGGGCTGCGGGTTGTTCGAAAGAGATACCGTGCCCCTGGAACGCAAAGGGCTAAGAAGGAACATGGATGGGTTTTAGTCAGTCAAGTCTGACACTCCCTTGCGCTCCGCCCAGAGCGGAAGAAGTCATTTGATGATTTCCCATCCTAAAAAAAAAAAAAAAGGGGGGCTCTCATACAACGAAGTGATTTTTTTTCTCGTTTTTATAAATAATGGTACGGAACCCTTCGTGCGCGAGTCCGACTCGCACTTGGCCGGTTTTTTACCTACATTTACACTATTTTAAAACAAAATTTTTCTATTACTAAATATTATAAGTAGGTAGGTACTTACGGTTGTCACTGTAGTCATCAACTAGAATAATTTCTTTGATGAGGTGCTCCGGACTTCTATTGAGGACACTGCAACAAAAATATATTCATGAAGCTTTGTTTGTGCCAAAGAACATGAGTATTCATTTCAGTGCTGCTAGTGGACTACTGCATTATTTTTAGGCACTATTATACAAGGTGAAACATAATGAACGTAAGATCTCTCGTGTGGTCTTTCAGACTATGAAACTGAATAACTTATGGTTCCGTTTCATGAATTTCGCAAAAAGAATATACTTTCTATAGGAGCTGACGCGATCAGCTGATCAACATGTATGGTATAACAACAAAAAAAAGGTGTTAATTTCCAAAAGTAGAACATGTTCAATATGTTAATTTCCATGGTCTGAGACACCACACGAGAGATCTTACGTTTATTACTGTAAAGTAATAATACTATTACTATGCAGGGTGTAAATCCTGTATAGTAATTTACATCTTTATTATTATATAATAAATGGAACGCTCGGGATCGAGAGGTTCAGCAGCGATCTATAGGTATATGTTTAGATGCCCCGGAAAATCCCAGAAAATTCAAACGTCTAAAGTTGATATGAGGCTCTTTCTTCGAATTCTTCAGTTCATTTATTCGGAGCGCTAGTGAATGTCCCGAATGCAACAATCCAACGTCGTTCGATAGGTTCACTAATGAATTCAGATATAGGAGACATATAACAAAATATTTAATACTTAAAAAAAAAATTGAAATAAAAATGAATAAATGAAAACAAGTAAAGCATCTGTAACAATTTTAAGAAGTTAGGTAACTGAAGTGCGGCCGAAGAATTCCGAAGAAAGCCAATTGCTAAAATGAAGATATTAAGGTCAGTTCGTGTATTTACCTGACAATAGTTCGCAGTAGCGTCGACCTGGCTTCATTGTGGAATGTGATGATGATACTGGTCTGTGGCAAGTCGTCGTCGTATTTCTTTAGCCGACACCTGAAAGAAAAAAATAATTTACTTCTTCTTAACAGTGCAATTTTGGATACAGTACAGATGTATTGACGAGCCTCTACCAATCACCTAGCGCAGATGATGACCAAGAGAGCAGATCCCCAAAATGATATGGCGTCGGAATTTTGGGGTGTAACCACAACAACAAGCACTTTTTCACTAGTATTTTGTTTCTTAACGATTTTTTTTTATTTACTAAGACTTAAATTTAAAAAAAGGCGCATGTAAAACTATGTGTTCTGTTAAAATTTTCAAGATTTTAGATTACACCTACTGAGCAAAACGATCGCTATTTTTGCCTTTTGAAAAGACCCTCGTTGAAAGTAAATTAAAATAAAACCTTTTTTTCAATATCCAACATTCAATTTAAAAAAATATTAACCCCAAAATGTCATGTTATCGCCAAACTCATATTTAACCAAGCAATTATCATTAAAAACATTGCAGAATCTCCAATACATCTGTGGAGACATTGACCCCAAGAGGCTGCGAGGTCGTCAGGTTCTAGGGAGGTCACAGGTGCCTCTGATTACGTACGTGTGAGGTTGCATCAAATAGAGGCCAGTTTGACACTGCACTTCTTTCACGTAAGCTTATGAGTAATTTGGGCTAAGAACAGCTAATATTGTTTTAAGCTGTTTGCTTTGTACATAATGACGGGTATTGAGTAATAGTTGATTTGGCGGTCAACTTTTGTAAGTATAGTAGTATTAGCAGCCTGTATTTATATTTTCCAAGTATCCTGTGCACCTGCATTATATTTACAGTTATTTAAAACTGTAATTGCCAACAGGGGCCCCTGTTTATATATAGAATATTTTTCAACCTTTTTTTTACTTTTTCTTGGGAAACTCTTGATTCCTGTATAAATTCATCTTTTTTTGAATAACTCAATGAAGAATTTCAGTTGCTATAGTTGACCTGGAAGTCTTTAAATAGTCTTCGGACCCTGGTTGTGGTGCTACCTACTTAGTCATCATCTGCCTAGCCTTTTCTCAAACTATTAGGTATATTCATGAATGATTAAATATGATGTCTTGCGCGTCCTGTTGTTTGTTCATTAAAGGAACTGATGGACGCTACTGAAGGCACCGAACTAGTGGCTCAGTTCTGGGCCGACACAATTTAGATTGCCATCGACACGCTAAGAAAAACAATAATGAAAAATTGACAAAAAATGATTTAATAACCAACGTAACTTAACTGTTATCCACATAAGGCAACAATAAATTAAAATGCTCTTCAGTTCTGACATCAAAAGACAAGAATTTCAATTTCCTCTTCACTACCAAAGACTCCATATTAATAGGATATCTTTACCAACAAGCAATCCTATCGCCTTGCAGGATATTACTCGATCTATTTGCCAGAGAATTTATTTGGTCAATATCTCTGCCTGACCCCTTTGCCTCGGAGAACTCGTTAAGCCGGGCTTCTCGGCTCGCATGCAAATATCTATGGCGGTTGCTAAGGGTTGTCGGAAGCCTGAAAAATGTCTGATAACTGGTTTAACGTTAGATGGAACACCGGATACTTTATAGTCTGTCCCTAGGAGTCTGATGTTTTTATGCGTTTTTATTTTTGGTCTGTGTTTAGCTGCGTTGTGCCAAAGTGGGAAGAGTTAGTGCTAATATAATTCCTATGATTTTTCGATGGGATGGTTCACGCCATAATATTGGAGCTTTCTACTAAAGAGGGACTTTTATGTTATGTCCCTTAAAGGGGTACTACCTACTTAGTCATCATCTGCATAGACTTTTCTCAAACTATCTTGGGGTCGGCTTCCAGTCTAACCGGATGCAGCTAAACATCATGAAGCTGTTTTACATGAAGCGAACGTCTATCTGACCTCCAAAACCCAGTAACTGGGTAATACGATTCCCCTTAGTAAGACTAGATGTCAGACTTTTGGCTTCTGACTAATCGTAACGTCTGTCAAAGATCTACAAATGACAGCCGGGACCAACGGCTTAACGTGCTTTCCGAGGCACGGAGGAAACTCGGTATGTAATAATGGTCTCCCATCCACGGACCAACCTCGGCAAGCACGGCTTAACCTTAAAGATCGACCCGTTCAGCTGTTATTACTTAGCCACGAGCTCCTCTTACCCGCTTTGTATAAATCTAATTAAATGTCACTTTATCGTAAACTTATAGCAGTCTCAAAATCAAACTTGCTTAAACTCAACCGCAAGCAATGCTGCGAGTTGATTCCTAGACAGGGTCCTGCCTTTTTCAAGTTACGCTGTAACATCCAGAACTCCAGATTTAGGATTTAATCCACACCCACCTTTTCAGGCCACTGATTAATCTATTCTAGCAGTCATCATCAGCCTATAACGTTTCCACTGCTGGGACACAGGCCTCCTCTCTATGAGAGGGAGTGGGCTGTAATCCACCACGCTGGCCCAGTGCGGGTTGGCAGATGTCACAAGTCTTCGAATTTTTATTTCTAGGACATGCCGGTTTCCTCACGATGTTTTCCTTCACCGTTTTTGAGAGCAGCGGTGATGAAATAAATTACACAAAGTAATGCGCCTGCCTGGGTTCGAACTCGAACCCACGGCTTACTGCTCGTAAGTCGGGGCTGCTACCACTGGGCCACCGCTGCTCCCCCTGATTATAGATATGTAAAGCTATATTTGTGCACTATTCAAAACTATAAGTCATTTAAACTTACATAGCATTCCTGGTATCAGGCACCGGCCTATTGCTAGGCAGGTTATCAGATGCAGCTTGATTAAACCGGTTCCTCACGTAAGGGTCGGAGTCCTTGGATCCTCCAGCCACGTAGCCAGCCTCGTCAAAATAGGCCCGGCCAGTGGTTCCTGTGTTACCGGTGTTGAAGATCTCTTCAGGTGAAGCTGGACTGCTTTCTGGTTCCTCGACGTCTGAATGCTGTTTTATCAGACGGAGGGCTATGTTTTCTTCCTGTAACAAGGTGGAAAAAGAAAAATTAATTAATGTCAGACACGTTTCGTAAATTTTTGGGACCAATTGCACAGCCCAAAATTTTATCAGTAACAAAAGTTTCTTTCTTAGTCCAAAAACAGAACCTATAATTAGAACCTTACAAATCAGTTCAACCAAGGGGTTATCTTATTTCCCAGTTTAACAGGGTTAAAAAAAGGAGAAGGAGAACTGGGAAAGGATAATATTGATTGGTTTTGCATGGACATGACGTGCATACAAAATGACAAGAAAATACAAATACGAGTATGATAAAATACATGTTGAAAAGACTAGGCAGATGATGATATTAGTTTGACCAACTCGCGCTAGACCCGCGTAGGTCACTCCCCGAAAAGGAATTCTGAATCCTAGGTATAGGCAGTGAAAGTTGATTATGCCACGCCTATGTAGGTTTATTCAAACATCGTTAACCAGTCAATATAGTACCAAAGTGTTTGAACCCTTTAACAAAACACCTACGTCGCACGTCCACACTTAAGTTACAATCATACAATTCAGTTCAATTTAAAGGGCCTACCACCTCTTCTCAGATGATGAAGCTAACCGCTCAGCAAATCCCTCCTCTTTCTCACAAGTTGAAGTTAGATTTAGGGGTAAACGCCAGAGTAACCCGCAAAAATCTATTTTATAGTTTTTTGCAATTTTTAAAAGTTATGAAAAAGTAATTCTGTGGAATTGAATGAACTTAGATGGTTGTATTGATGATTTTAATGATTATAACTATCATCACCATCATCATCACCCTATTCAATTCAATTCAATTCAAAACATTTATTTCAGACTTTTTGGTCCATAGAGTGTTACATCAAGATGACTTACAGCTAAGTTAGTAATTCACAAATACAACAAATAAGAAATAAAAAGGGAAAAGACTATAATGTTCCCACTGTTGGGACTCAGGCCTCCTCTCAATGAGAGAGAGTGGGCTTTAATCCACCACGCGGGCCCGGTGCGGGTAGGTAGATGTTACATGTCTTCGAATTTTTAGTTTTAGGACATTCCGGTTTCCTCACGATATTTTCCTTCACCATTTTGAGAGAAGCGGTTATGAAACAAATTACATAAAGTAATGCGCCTGCCTTGGTTCGAACCTACGACTTACTGTTCGTTAGTCAGGGGATTATAACAACGTAAAGCTAGATTTGTTCCGGTCGTGAATCATATTTTAATTAACATAAAACCCGACATTGCCCTTTAAATTGCAAAAAATCGTAATCAATTTATACTGCACGCTTATTAGTTGTATTTCAATTAGATAATAATGGTAAATTATATTTGCATGCAAAAAGGCAAAATGTGGTTTGTGCCTTTTTTTTTAGGGTAGGAAATCATCAAATGACTTCACCCACTCTGGGCGGAGCGGAAGGGAGTGTCAGACTTGACTGACTAAAACCCATCCATGTTCCTTCTTAGCCCTTTGTGTTCCAGGGCCACGGTATCTCTTTCGAACAACCCGCAGCTCTGGCAGGCATCGGCCCTCTCGGACCATATGTTTTGTGCCTAAACCACTCATTTTAACAACTTGTTACACCTGTATTTTACGCAAATAATTATTCTTTCTATTCTTCTTTATTCACCGTTTTTACATAGTAAGGAAACCGGCTTGTCTTGGAACTAAAAATTCGAAGACATGTGACATCTACCAACCCGCACTGGGCTCGCGTGGTGGATTATAGCCCATTCCCTCTTATAGAGAGGAGGCCTGCGTCCCAGTAGTGGGAACATTATAGACTGTAGATGATGATGATGGTTTTATCCCCCAGTTCAGTATAAAGTCTATCAGCCTATTAATCTCAATTATAACCCCAAATTATTCCTTTTTACAAGTCCACATAAACAAAATAAAACCCTCTTACATAATTAGAGAACGTACGAGTACATGCCAGCGATATTTATGAGCTAAGTCAGTACTAGATGAGCCGCTCTGTAATTATTAATGTGGTACTCTTTGGTCTTTTTTGAGGTGCTTAGTTTTATGCTGGATATGTGTAGTTTGTTCGTACAAAGATTTTTTTCAAGGTTAAGTGTAAATTAATTAAACCAGAGGCTTTGGTTTAGTCAGACAGAAATTCGTAATTGAGACTCAATAATACATATTTTAGTAGCCGCGACCATTTCACTAAACATATACGCAGGGTAATTGTTATACCTTAAGAGTACATCGTATTTGTGATTGGAAGCTCAAGCGAGTTTTCTTACTTATATGCCATACTTCAAGACTTCATTGATAGTAAGACTTAGTTGCGAGAGAAAAGCTAGTAATGGAATAAAGGACATCATAGCCAAAAAACACAGTTTTTCAGTGAAACCCATCTTCACCCTGTAGCAGAAAAATACAAAAAACAAACTAAAAGAAGCATACAGTTGTTAGTAAACAGTTTACTGGGCATATTATTATCTGTGGTACTGACCAACTTTTTGATGTAGATTCGACCATTATTCTTTACACAAATGTGTGTCTTGTGTATTCATATACACACACACATGTAAAACCAAATTCCATCCCGTTGACACATGCTAATTTCGAACCGCAGGATACAAACATTTGTATATCACATCTAGTTTGTAACACTTAAACGTCGTTGGTAGCACACCTAATATTTAATTCAAAGCGCCCGTCTCGCTTTACGCATTCCTAACTAAAAGATCTATAAAAGCTTCGTTTAATAGTAATGGCGTTTAGCCTGATAAGTGTGCCTTATATGTCTTGGTAAATAGTTATCAGACGGTTTATGGAGTTAGAAGGTTTATTAATTAAAGGTTTAGATAGATGTAGCGCGCTAATTTTCACACTTCCTGCATGTGCATATTTTTTCGGGCAGGACGCGCTTTTGTATCTTTCATCCAAGCCTAGATATATTTGCTGAATTATAACTCAATATTTTTCGTAATGAATTCTAAAGGCCAATCTTTTCTACACCAAATCTATACTTAAACAGTGGTCAGAAAAAGGGTGAATGCAAAGCAATACGCCCCCAAAAAAAAAACTGTCTTTATTTGACAGCCATATGAAATGGCACTGACGTAGTGTATTTACCTGATGAACAATTAATTTCCGTGACTGTACATCTATATTTAGGTATGTAATGTGAAGCCCACCCTGGGCTATGACCGCTAAATATTTTAATAACTTTGCTAAATGACCCCAATATTCTTACCAATGCATGAGCTATTCTGTTTTATTTCGTGGTACTATGAGAAAACATGACGAATGACTAAACAACCACACCAGCTTCTGCAAGGTCATGTTTTAATATGAACGTTTTGTGAAGCAAAACCAGAACCCACATACGTTATATCGTAATGTAAGTAAGTATGTTATAATACATCTCTACGAATCTATGTACTCTACACTATTCTAATAATAAAGCTGAAGAGTTTGTTTGTTCCTTTGCTTGAACGCGATAATCTCAGGAACTCCGGGTCAAATTTGAAAAATTCTTTCGGTGTTAGATAGCCCATTTATCGAAGAAGGCTTTTATATTATCACGCTACGACCCATATGAGCGGAGCAGCAATGAAAAATGTTGCGAAAACGGGGAAAATGTGACCGAGACGAAGTTGCGCGGGACTGCTAGTGCATTTAGAAAATGATTCAGGATTAGTGTAAGTGCAATTCCCATAATATTCCAGACATTTGCCAACCTGGTCCTGCCTTCAAGTATTATATAGAGGTAAAGTTTGTGTGTTTGTAAGTTCGTATGTAGGTACCTATGGAGTAATCTTCAGAACTCCTATTCCGATTCCGAAAATTCTTTCACTATTGAAAAGCTACATTATCCCCAAGCGTCATAGACTATACTTTAAACGTCCTCCTGGGGTATCTTCCACTATATTGAGAGCAAAACCGCGGTCAAAATCTATTATGTTATAAAATCGATATCATTGCGTAAAATTCGATTAAAGTGTGACCTTGAGAGAGGTTTTTACTGCCCATCCGTTTCTCTTAACCTTGACATATGGCATTCTAGCACACTTCACTATTATACCATATTTATTGTAATCAGATAAACAGGTTAAAGGTATAATGTCATCATCTGTTTTGTAACAGAATGATTAAGTTCTTGTTTCTAACCTTATGAGCAGAGATCAGAATAGGAGCTCGTAGCTAAATAATAACAGTCGCATGGGTGGATGTTTTAGGTTTAGCCGAGCTTGCCCAGGTTTGTGCGTGGATGGGTGACCATAATTACATACCGAGTTTCTTCCCTGCCTCTGAAAGCACGTTTAGCCGTTGGTCCCGGCTGTCATTTGTAGATCTTTTACAGTCCTTACGAGTAGTCAGAAGCCAAAAGTCTGACATTCAGTCTTACCAAGGGGTATCGAATTACCCAGTTACTGGGTTATGGAGGTCAGTCGCTTCATGTAAAATACTGGTACTCAGATGCATCCGGTTAGACTGGAAGCCGACCCCAAGATAATTTGGGAAAAGACTAGGCAGATGATGATGATGGTGATGAGTTCACAATTGCATTCATTCAACTAGTTAAAAGATAAGTAACTTAGATGAGCAGAGATCAGAATACGTAGTATTTATTTGCCAAAAATCTACAAGGAATTAATTAACAAGTGGATCATACTTTCCCATAAAGTCCCGCAACGATTTTTAAGTTCGGAAACAAAGCTGTTAAAATTAGAGGGAAGTATTATCCACATGTAAATTAATTCCTTGAAGTCTGTGAAGCTCACAGCCGGTTTCACTGTTTCTCGATCATTATCACTTCGAAGTTCGAGTGAATCGGTTTTGAAGCAAGCGTGCTCCACCTTACGCCGCATCATCGCTTCACATCTGCACGCGTAGCATGACCACTGTAGAAACGGACAGATTGACATTGTCTATCTGTCATTATGTCGATTCTTCCTTACACAAAACTCGTTTCTACTGTGGTCATATTACACGTGCACCCTGAGTTGATGTTAAACGCAAGCCAAAATAAAAAACGTTCATGTTACTTACTTCCTTGAACTTAAGAAGAATTAATATTTACTACCAGCCAACGAGGCAGTCAAAATGATTTTTATAGTGGAAATTCTCTTATTTATACTGTGGCTTAAAAGGCTGCCCAACTTAAATGGGACTGGGCAGGACATGTCTGTCGCATGCCGAATGAGCTGTGGGCCAGTAAAGCTCAGGATTGGTGCCCTGAAAAAGTGACACGGTGTCGCGGCAGACCACGAAGGAGATGGCGGGACGAACTGGATGTCTTCCTTGATAATTGGAAAGAAGCAGTACAGAATCGTGACCGTTGGAAGGAATGGAGGGAGGCCTTTGCCCAGCAGTGGGACAAAACAGGCTAGCTATAATACTGTAAACCGCATACATAGCACAATGTGATCATACAGGCGGACAAGAGAAGCGGCTTTTATTTATTATATATTAAGCAGTTATTTTCCTGACTTAAGCTGTTGTTCGTGAATATTTGTTGTCTTAGGAAATAATAATTTATTATGTGACGTTATTGTAGCCATTTCTGATCCCCATAAACTTAGAATTCCTGGCAACTTTTCCTTTTGAAAGTTATATAAACTATTGACAGCAGTAAAACCGGGTATTTAAGTTTCTTTAGTCAGTTATAACTATGTAGATAGTTGAGACACACGGCAACCGTTAGGTTCATGGAAAGTTCAGTTCTAATCGTTCTTTAACAAGCTATAAGTCAGAATAACATTTAGTAGATAATTACAGATGTCATTAGGTTTTTAAATACATCTCAATGTCTTGAGCTTATGTTTAAAGACATTACTATTTTTTTTAAATGTACTATTTAATCAAATTAGAAGTATTTTTTTGGGATTACGCTTGATTCAAGATTTCAAGGGTTCTCATTTAACATCTCTTGGGGGCGTGCGGCTAAGCTCAGCAGCATATGCTGTTAGAAAAATCCGTCAGTATACCGATGTAGATACCGCGACATTGGTCTATTTTAGTTACCTACTTTCATAGTATTGTCTTACGGGACGGGCTGCAGACATCGAGTCTTTTTTTATCCTGCAAAAAAGAGCCATCAGAGCCATATAAAATCTCCGTAGGTGGGATTCTCTAAAGGAACTGTTTAAGGACATTAACATCATTACGTTACATTGCCGATACAATTATGAAAACATAATATACCTTAGAAAAAATCTGCATCTTTTTAGTAAAAGAGGTGACAGACACCATTACAATACTAGAAATAGAGAAAAATTTGTTTAGCCAGGCTTCAGACTCGCTAAAGTAGACTCATGTTTCACGGGGTACTGTTTAAGATGTTACAATAAAATTCCACAAAGTATTCTTAAACTGAGTGAGACAAAATTTAAAACATGCATTAAACGCACAATATGTAAGCAAGCTTATTACAAACTGGACGATTATATCGCTGTTAATAATGCTTGGCACAATACCAGCCCTGCTCCACAAGGACAGGGACGCATAAATTGATAGCATTAAATACTATTGTTGGAGCTGCTGAAGATAATCGCATAGCCCATATTGTGTGAGTACTATGTACTAGAAAGCTATCATTTACTGGAAACCTACGTCTTTTATTGACTTGAATGTGCCCTTGCGGTTGAGAGTATGTCATTCAAATGTCACGCTGATGGTGGCGCGTGTGTCGGGTCATTTAGTTCCTTTAATGGTTGAGTTTAATGATGGCTGATCCATGCGTGATGTTCGTTAACGGGCGCTATCAGTTGTGCCTGGTCATCTCTTAGTTGCCACAGCTTATTTCGAACTAATTATTTTATTTCTGAATTGTCACGTGCACGTCTTGCTACATCGTTCTCACAGAATGCACCATCTCAACATGAATTATGTAACCAATGTTTTTGTAACAAGATTCTGATTTAAAAGAATGTCCATGGAGTTTCTTGCCCATTCTTCTCCATAGAGATCTACGCTTTGGAATGGGCAACTACATTACTTTCACAGTTATTATGTCGTGTGACTGGGACTGAAGCTTTATTTTTATTGTTGTTTGACTATTCAAAATTGCCTGTAACTGGCCTTCTTGAAATAAATGATTTTGATTTGATTTGATTTGTCAGTAGAAGATCTTACACTTTTTTTTTATCGTTTAAGACCAAAAAGTTAAGTTTCATTAATTAATCTAACAGTAATGACCAAAATCTTGATTGTCTACAAGACGAACGATATTTTCGTTATTTATATACATATTTTTCTATGTAACAATAAATTGTTACATAAGTAAATCTTTTTTTTTAAATATTCTGAATTACTAAATGAACAATTAACAAACTAAACAGACAAATTACGATAGCAAGTTTTAATCGACATCTTCATTAAGCGATGTGAAATATCGTTCTTGACTTGTCAGTTGATTTAGTCAATTTCAATTCAGTATTTATTTGATTTATGGCCTTGGGCCTAATTCATCAGTCAGAACCGTATTAATAATGATTAATGGATTTGTTAATATGTGTTGTACATGCAAACATTCATTAAGTGATTCATAATTGTTTATTTTGTGTCGAAAATATGAACGATTAAAGACTGCTGAAAGCTGTAATTATTTTACTGCTTGGAGAAATTCGTAAAAAAGTTGTCACAACCTTTTTACACCAGAAATCGCACAAAATACTGTTTTAAATTTTTTTAGAAAAACGTACTAAGTGAATTGTGGTACTTTTAAATTTTTGTTAGTTTTATTTATTTCTTGTGGATTCTTTATATTATTTTCCAAGTAGTTTTTTTTCCAAATATTTATGCTGAAATTTGAGATGTATTCTTTTAGAAAAAACGTACGGGAGACAAGAGGCTTCCGTACGTTTTTTGTCAGGTGACCATTGAAAACCAGGGCTTGTCTGTGGGCACCATGCTGTGGGGTGACCTGCCTATCGCCGCCACGACGTGTACGCGGCCAATTTTTTTGTCCCGTGCTATCTTATTTATAAATATATAATTACATATTGAATATGCGTTGTATGTTTATTTTGATATTTTCATTCAAAGGTTCTATAAAGTCAAATGGTTTTTCACCGTCAATTTCTGATACTCACTGAGTTATTACCAGGCATATCACTATTAAATACTTATAAAAAAAACAATTCGTCTCGTGTTCGTCACGGTCTCTTAATTTAGCAGAATTAACGGTTGTTTAAGTGCCTCTGCGTACACAAAAAGCAAGGGTGCCTTTGACGTAGTACTAAAAGTGTCAAGCATATTAAGGATATTAGAAAGGTGTTGTATTGTATTATGAGGTGGTGCCCGCAACTCCACGTTTGTAATGTTATAAATAATATCTTGTAAGTACCTAAGGAAGCACAGATTATAAGAATAGCGTTCCTGGAATCCTTAAAAAAGCCTACATAATATGATGTCAGTTAGCGATTTCTGTTAAAATTGGCGAATTATTCAAGAATTTTGTTCCGGTCTTGTCGTTCTTGAAATTCATAATACAGTTACGCAACTACGACACGCACTTGACCGGTTTTTATTTACTGCTTTGACTTTTTAGTCTCTGCATAATTTGACATTGACAGATATACTAGAAAGTCAACAGTTTTATGTTGCTAAAGTAATTATTGTTCAATAGTGATTATGATCAATAACGTACACCTATACATTATGTTTATTGCAAAGATATTTATGTTAATTTAAATATCGCTACAGTTGAAACGAAATTGGTTTCACTTTTGACAGCACTTTGACATTGACGCTTTAGTAATGAACTTTATCTGTCAGTGTGACAAGCGAATGTGACGACTAGCGTCTTTTGTTTTATTAACTGGATGGTTGGTTTATTTTGTGGATTCAAGATATCTTCATTTTCTTTGTCATCTTTGTCATCGCCCTATAACCGCGCTTTCACACATACAAACATTCCCAAACGTTTATTCGATAATTTCTTATTCCATAAACCACTTAGGGGGGTTATTCTGATATACTGACAAACATACACAACCAAAAAAATCAGCGTTTATTAATAATTAACTAAGTACCGTAATTTAAATCGATTATTTATGTCGTTTGACAACCTCCTGGATTTTGTCGAGGATGCAAAACAACATTTTGTATAACATTAAATTGATCAGAACGGAAGTCTATTTCAAATTCAAAATATTTAACGTTAGATAGTCTAAAAGTCAGCCAAGTGCGTCATCTCATACGAAAGCGCATTACAAACGACCACCTTCCTGAGGATGTACACACATGAGTAATAGACAGATTGCTACTGTACACCCGTCGCAACATCCAGCCATGCATATCTAGTATAACTTCACCTCGCTTTGTGTGAACTTCCCGTACAATGAGAGATCAGCTTAATTTGGATTTGCAGAGCTTGATTGGTCGTCGTTCGTACTATGTTATCTAGCAATGATCGCTTGAAATGTTAAGTATGGGTTTGCGAGAGGATGTCGTTAAAAATGGACTTTATTACCTACTTAGTTAGCAGTGAGATTGATAAGTAAGATCTGTTCTTACGTATTCTTAAGATGTCATGCTAACTAACGAGCATGATAATTAACAATGATTTCCACTTTTGTGCATCTATTTCACTAGGGTAATTCTTATTAAATGTATTCTTTCCTTTTTTGGACGGGACGCCCTAGGATGTAAATTGACCTCTTTCAAAAATAAAAACCAAAATATTTTTAATTTATATAGGCCTACAAGGGCACTTATAAAACGTCGACAGAAAGGTGCACGGTTCGGGTTGGTCGTTTCCTATGGAGAAGAACCGGCAAGAAACTCCATGGTTACTCTTTTAAAATCATTTGGTTTTACAATATTTCTGTTACAGCGTTAGTATTTAGTACTACATACATTGGTGATCATCATCATCTGCCTAGCCTTTTCCCAAACAATCTTGGGGTCGGCTTCCAGTCCAACCGGATGCAGCTGAGTAGTAAGTATTTTACATGAAGCGACTGCCTATCTGACCTCCACAACCCAGTTACTGGGAATACGATACCCCTTGGTAAGACTGGATGTCAGACTTTTGGCTTCCGACTACTCGTAACGACTGTCAAAGATCTACAAATGACAGCCGGGACCAACGGCTTAACGTGCTTTCCGAGGCACGGCGGAGGCATTACATATCGAGTTTCCACAGACCAACCTCGGCAAACACGGCTTAAGCTTAAAGATCGACCTGGGCGGCTGATATTATTTAGTCACGAGCTCCACATACATACATACATTGGTGATGTTCTTCAGAAAGGTCAGGAGCGAAATACACGTAACCGGTGTACGTGTATAAATGTAAACGAAGATAAGGAATTAAGGATCGCAGCAGTTGATATGTATTTAGTTTCTGCAGTCATCATCTGCCTTTTTTCAACTATGTTCAGGTCGGCTCCCAGTCTTACCGGATGAAAAGGGAATACACAAATAACTCCGAAAAATCTCACTTTGAATTTGATAAACTAGACAAAGTCTTTATTGTTGGATTGCTCTTGTTGTCAAAACATGACGGATTATACACATGACAATATATACGGAATCAACAACAAAGAAAGATACTCAAGAAAGAAAAAGAGTATACTTTTATGGTAAACAAACAACCAAACTGAAATCGTTCATAGATTTCACATGACCGGCGAAGCCTATACTATCAAGTAAAACTAGAAACCATAGAACAATCCATAGCAGTTCTATCTAGAATCTAGAGGAACTGGTTCTTAGGGAGCAGATCGAGACTGGACGACTGATTGATAATTATTTTAATGCAAAAGGATCTTTCTTTCCCATATCTCCCCGTGGGTGTCGTAAGAGGCGTCTAACGGACTTGCCAGATAAATGGGCAGCAGCGGTCTCTGTGCTTTTGTAACAACCGTACTGCGATTGCCAACCCGCCTGCCAAGCATGGCGATTATGGCAAAACCTCCCTTCTTGGGGGAGGCCTGTGTCCAGCATTGGACGTCTTTTGGCTGAAATGATGATGATGATGAAAAGGATCTTTGACATTGGATATTGTATAAATGTCATCATCTGCCTAGCCTTTTCCCAGCTATGTTGAGGTCGGCTCCCAGTCTTACCGGATGCAGCTGAATACCAGTATTTTACATGGAGCGACTGCCTATCTGACCTCCACAACCCAGTCAGTACTGGGTAATACGATACCCCTTGGTAAGGCTGGTTGATTCTGCAGTTTTGTCTTTTAATAATGCAGAATTGGTTTTTAAACATTAATCTACCGCTAGGTACTGTTTAGCAAATAAAACTAAAATACCTATATCCGATAAATTAATAAGAAAATACCGATTCAAATTCTAGTCTAACTTATCTAAAGTACTCATCTTACGTCTGTTATTTAAATATCCTGTCCATGAAAGCTATCACGCGATCAAATAAACGCATACCAAACTATAATATTCCTCAACGATTAAACTTTTACACTTCCGAGCAATTATAGGGGAATGCAATAGATTTTGCACACTTTTCCAAAGCAAAGTCCTGTTTTCTATAGAAGTTAGAGATAAGACTAGCAGGTTTATTATGCTAAGCTTTCTACATGTACGGTGGATTAGCAAACAAATCGTAGAATCAGTGAAAGTGATTTGACGGTGTTAGAATTAGTTTCGATTCTGGTGTTTATAACTTTATTTAATCAAACACTAGACTTTGAAGTTCGACTACCTTCCAAGACCCTTGCAAAAGGTCCAAAAAATGCTGATAATAAATGAAGGTTCATCATCATCAGCCTATAATGTTCCCACTGCTGGGACACAGGCCTCCTCTCTATGAGAGGGAGTGGGCTGTAATCCACCACGCGGGCCCAGTGCGGGTTGGTAGATGTCACATGCCTTCGAATTTTTAGTTCTAGAACATGGCCGGTTTCCTCACGATGTTTTCCTTCAACGTTTTTGTGAGCAGCGGTGATGAAATGAAGGTTAGACTAGGATTTTTCCTAGCCTTTTTTGATGATGAGCCGTTAGAATGTATTTTACCCAGAGCAACTAGATTTCACACTCCACATTTTCACTTGAGAAGACTCTCGGACGAAGCATGAATATAGAAAATATTTACAAGTTTCCCAGGTGCTCCGCCCGGGTAACAAGTTAGCTCGTGAAACTATAATATACGACTCTCCAGGGTGCATTACTTATTCGAAACGGACGGGTTTTTTCCGGACTTTTAGAGGAAATTGTTTGTACGGGGCTTTTCTCACCTCGGTTTTTGAATTCGTTGAGCATGTAAGCTGTTTTAAATTATATGAGTAGTTTGGTGTAAATTATTTATACTTTGTACAGACAGCGTCATTAAGTAGTTATCCCCTGGCTTACTCGGTTGGTACTGTAGAGGTGTAAGCACATACTGACGCTGTCTGTACACTTTTAGAGGCAATTCAAAGTTATGCGATAATAATGTATTGCTGCTAAAGGTACTTCTTATATGCAAATAAAAAAAATGTCTGAAAAAAAATGTAGTAGGTGTCTGATTTTATTGTTTATCTCAGAGTTCACCAAAATCATAGTTTAAAGAGTTCAGCCATGGGTGTTTTACGCTCCTGTAGTTTTTAGTTTTTCATTTCCTGAATTTTCTTACGTCCATAATATTAAATTCATGCTGAGGCTAGCCTTCGCTAATTAAACTATTTTTCGTGGGATAGTTCTATAACTATCCCACGAAAAATAGTTACATTAGCAATACATTAGGACTAACATTGACATCAAGTTACGCTACAACCAGCCATAGTACAATAGTGCATACACTGCCGTGCAATTTAAATACAATTACGTATCAAGAAGGCGGGACGCTCTCACAGAAAACCCCGTATTTTCCAACAATGAGCAGCAGTTAGGAAGCGGTACACTGCAGTGCATTGAAAGTATAAGTGTAGCACGGGAGTGTAATGCGTGTGTAATGTCGTGCACCGCAGGGCGTGACCGACTCGGTTTGAGCTTGACGGGCTTGGCGTGAAGTTAGGGCTACTGTTATGTCAGTTGTCACATGAGAATTGTGGTCGTATAAACCAAAAATGGATTATGTAGATAGCTTCTCGCCCATGACGCCCTAGCAAACGCCCAACGTGAACGTGGCAATTCGAAAGCTGCACGATGTTAGAATCGAAAATCGAAAAGAAAGCAGAACACCTGGATTTTTTTTTAACCATAAGGTTAAAAAAAATCACACATGTATTTTTTTCTGCATCACGTAAAATGTTCTGAGGATATTATTAGTTTATGTTGTTAAATGAGTAAATTATTTTAATTGAAAATTGCCTATGCGCAATGTTCTTAATTATGTTTCCAAGTGGCCTTGCCTCGTGTGAGTTTTCTATTGCACTTCACTGACCTTTTGGCCTACCTTAATATTCAACCATATAATATTAGCCAAGACTAAAACGTAAGTGGTAGGGAAACATGCCATATTATTTTATCTTCATCTTAACTATTATTACGTTGACCGACATACCGAAGTTTACAAAATACTAGTAACAATAATCTTTTAAGTTCAAATGTTTGTAGTGGCTCCATAAAATTACACGAATTTGGATTGGCCGGTTCTTAAAAAGATATTTAGTGTTACAAAACACACCTTATTACGACATCTTCGACAGCCCTATAGAACAACATACTAACCGTTGGATAAACTGTGAAATGGTTACCATTAATGTGCGTCAAGTGTACGGAACGTGTGATTATTATATCCATAATTGTGGTGCAATTATTTTGTCCGCAAGTTTTCCGGTTCTTCTTTGTTATTTTATGATGTTTCTGATATGATAATATTTTGTAAATTAAATGTTTTCTTAATGTATTCAAATCTAGAGCTGCTTTATTAATACTGGAATGTTTGTGTGTTTATAGAAAGATTCTAATTTATGTAGTGAATGTAAAATTAAATATAATAATTATCTTTTGTTGGAGGTCCTAAAATAAAATACCTTTACACCTTAACTACTGTATGGATTCCGATGGAATTGGGCATACAGGTAGGTCAGGACAGGTGTTTGGTCATAGGATTTACTATGTCTTAACCTTAGTCATAGACGTATCTATATTGAACCTAATAGTATGTGCCCATGGGATAATTTTCACCCTACAGTCACACACCAGTCACGGGCAAAAGTTAGTATGTTATCAAAGATTGTATTATAAAGTATGAAAAAGTGAAGGAAGTTACTGAAGAAACTGTTTTTCTTTGTATGCAGTTTAGTTCCAGCAACCAGTGTATTGTTCGCAATAGTTCCTTGTACATAAATAATGCTTAAATTATACTGCAATACTACTGAATTGTAGATATTATTATGTAGTACTTGAGGTCAATCACCCACATTGAACATTATAGTGGATGATATCAATTACAAGTTTATTGTTGTGATATTTTGATTTAGGACCGGAAACAGATTATTTATAAACTATTAAAGTCATTTTGTTGGTTGTTGGACAGTAAATAGTGCAATATCTACCATTATGGAGCTACCTATAGTCTGAAAAACATTTTAAAGCTTTATTGATGGAGAACTTAAATTAAGCCTGTGGAAGTTTATGATTCATAAATGTGTGACTAAACTAACTAAACTAATAACGATTGCAAATCATTACTCGGTAACTCTATATTGATAACCAAAGCTGTCAAAGTAAAATAAGCCATTACGACAAGGAGAATTAAGGTCACTGCAAAATCATAGGTAAAATAACAAATGTAAGGATGGTACAAAGTTTATCGTAATATTAACTTACTTCAAAGACTGTAACTTGAAATGGTGGATGTTACTTGTCATTGAATATTTGTTAATAGAACATGCCAGTTTTCTCACGATGTTTTTCTTCACCGTTTTGAGAGCAGTAGTGTTAAAATCCTTACATAGTATAAAACAAAGTCGCTTCCCTTGTTTGTACGCTAAGATCTTTTAAACTACGCAACGGATTTTGATGCGGTTTTCTTCAATAGCCAGAATGATTCAAGAGGAAGGTTTATATGTATAATTTATCTCTGAAAAACCCATCAAAGTTTTAATGCGAACGCAGTCGCGGACTGCAGCTAGTAAATTATAAAAAGTAAAGTGTCTGTCTGTCCTAGAATTTAGGGAAAATATGGTCATCGCAGCAAAATATGGTTGGAAGCAAAACAAGCTGTGCCCATAACATTCCCTCGACAAAATAAACGTTCTAATCGTCCAAAATCCTATTTTATGCCAGAAATGACGTAAAAACCTTTCAATATCAGTCGTAAAAACGTGACATAATTTAAATCATGAATGGAATATAAAACGAGTAGTTTAAGTACAATTTTATTTTATTGAGTTCATAAACACATTACGACAAATGGATGACGCATAATTATAAATACGTGTTATGATTGTAATTATTCTAATCTTTATTTAATAATAATTGTATTATTAATGGCTTGATAAGTTATCGGCCCGTTGTAATTCAATTATTAATAATGCGTTAAAGCTTTGCTGGTTTTAATGGCCGTATGTGTACCGGTTGGCCCTTTTTTGTTTGATTTTCGATCGATGCAAAGTTATTGGTGAAATTTGAGGAGAAAACAAATTACAATCAGTCAATACGTTTCGTATTTTTCCAAAGATTTTCAACAGAGTTGGCATCCAATTAATTGCCTCAGAAACAGATACAGACCATCTGTTAGGCTCATCAAAAGGTACAGACGACATTACCTTTTGGGTTTTATCTCCTTTCGAAGAAAAAATAAATGAGATTCAATTTCGATGAGAACCAAAGGATATTACAACATTAATAAGCCATTAAGAATTCAATAAAACGTTGAGTAAGTAAGCGTTGGAGGATATAAAAGATATAAAAATTGTTTCGCTGAAGATTGCATTGGTTTTTAAGAGATTTAAGTACCTACCTGCCTGGTATTTCAAAAATAATTACTCTGGTTATACTTAATACTAGTTGTCCCGCGCAGCTTCGTTTGCGTCACATTTTCCCCGTTTTCGCAACATTATTCATTGCTGCTCCGCTCCTATTTGTCGTAGCGTAATGATATATAGCCTTCCTCGATAAATGGGATATCAAACACTGAATGAATTTTTAAAATCGGACCAGTAGTTCCTGAGATTAGCGCGTTCAAACAAACAAACTCTTCAGCTGTATTATTAGTAGTATCGATAAATTAGTTTTAAATAGCTTGGTACTTAAAAATCTAACGCCACGGATGAGACTAAAGAATTTTGTTTTAAAATTTATTTTGTCTGAACGCTTAAAGCGAAGCCTATTAAGGATGACTCAGGATGAAGAAAACACCCCTGTCTGCCAAAGAATACAATGATGAGGAAAAAAATGTTCATACAATTCTTGTTCCGACAAGTACCAGATTAACCAATAACAGTCTGAAAAAAATCTGCCAAAACGGTCGAGCCGTTCTGACATGTTCCTTCATACTAGTGGCAATTGATATTTGTTTATATAGGTTACGATTGACTACCCTTCTGTCAATCTTTGGGACTTTACTATAGCATTGTCTCTTTGTCTAAATTATCATCATTCTCTTGCCCTTATCCCAATCTGTTTGGGGTCAGCGCAGCATGTCTTTATCTTCCATATTATTCTCTATTGCTCGTCATGTCATCAGACGTCCTTTCTTGCCGTATCATCCTTCACACAGTCCATCCATCATTTATTTGGTCTTCCTCTACTCTTATACCCATCCAAATTCATGATCAAAACTCTCTTTATCTAGATTATACAGAACCAAAAAGTCAATAAACAGTTTACCTAAGGCAATAAATGATCAACAATCAGAACAATTACTTGTATTCTAAAATTAACTGAGGAAATATAATCATCACTAAATCTTTGTCGTGGGTAACAATAAAGCTCCTCGCAATTTCCCTATTGTTCCTAATAAATGTCAAGTGCCGACATAGTTGTGACTCCTCGGAGTGTTAATTAAGGAACAAGAGAGATCATATTTCATTTCACTCCCGGGGGGAATCGTCTTCTAATTATACGAGGAAAACACCTCACCTAGCTTTTGCTTACAAGAATTAATGTAGAAGAATGTATGGAAGCTTGATATAATTAAAATATTTAATGATTTACTTTGATCTATAAGAACAGAAAGCAAGAATAATATTTATTTTCAAATCAAATCAAATCATTTATTTCAAATAAGCCAGTTACAGGCACTTTTGAATGGTCGAACAACAATAAAAATTAAACTACAGTCCCAGTCACAAGACATAATAACTGTGAAAGTACTGTAGTTGCCCATTCCAAGGCGTAGATCTCTATGGAGAAGAATGGGCAAGAAACTCCATGGACACTCTTTTAAATCAGAATCTTGTTACAAAAACCTTGGTTACATCATTCATGTTGAGATGGTACATTATGTGAGAACGATGTAGCAGGACTTCACGTTAAAAGTGTCCATAGCAAAAAAAAAAAAAACAATTAAAAGATAAAATAATTAGTTCGAAATAAGCCGTGGCAGCTAAGAGACGACCAGGCACAACTGACAGCGCCCGTTCACGAACATGACGCATGGATCAGCCATCATTCAACTCAACCATTTTTAAGGGAACTAAATGACCCGACACACACGCCGCCATCAGCGTGACATTTGAGTGAGCATGACATACTCTCAACCGCCAGGGCACATTCAAGTCAATAAAAGACGTAGGTTTCCAGTAAATGATAGCTATCTAGTACATAGGACTCACACAATATGGGCTATGCGATTATATAATACTAAATTAATTGAATTTATACAATTCAAAGATAGTTGTACAATCTTCAGCAGCTCCAACAAAACTATTTAATGCTATCAATTTATGCGAACCTGTCCTTGTGGAGCAGGACCGGCATGGAGCCAAGCATTATTATCGGCGATATAATCGTCCAATTTGAAATAAGCCTGCTTACAAAGTGTGCGTTTAATGCATGTTTTAAATTTCGTCTCACTCAGTTCAAGAATACTCTGTGGAATTTTATTATAGCATCTTAAACAGTACCCCATGAAAGATGAGTCTACTTTAGCGAGTCTGAAGCCTGGCTGAACTAATTGGTCTCTATTTCTAGTATTGTAATTGTGTCTGTCACCTCTTTTACTAAAAAGATGCAGATTTTTTCTTACGTACATTATGTTTTCGTAAATGTATTGGCAATGTACCGTCATGATGTTAATGTCCTTAAACAGTTCCCTTAGAGAATCGCGCCTACGGAGATTATATATGGCCCTGATGGCTCTTTTTTACAAAATAAAAATAGACTCAATGTCTGCAGCCCGTCCCCATAACAAAATGCCGTAAGACATTATACTATGAAAGTAACTAAAATAGACCAATCTCGCGGTATCAACATCGGTATATTGACGGATTTTTCTAACAGCATATGCTGCTGAACTTAACCGCCCCGCAAGAGATGTTAAATGAGGACCCCATTGAAGCCTTGAATCAAGCGTAACCCCCAAGAAAACCGTTTTATCGACAAATTCTAGTTTCTCTTTATTCAATATTATATCACAATCACTACATTTAACATTCGGTAATGAAAATCTTATGCATTTAGTCTTATTTTCATTTAATACTAAATTGTTTGCTGTGAACCAATTATGTACCTGAAGTAGTGCATTATTGACGTTATCTAGATTTTGGGCCCGTCTATTTATCTTAAAAATTAAGGAAGTGTCGTCAGCAAATAACACCATATTTTGTGGTTGGCTTTTCAATAAAGATAGTAGATCGTTAATATATACTAGAAAGAGGAAAGGACCCAATATTGACCCCTGCGGAACCCCCATTTTTACTTTTAAACCCTGTGAATTAACACCATTTATTTGAACTTGCTGTTGTCTATCACTCAAATATGATTTTACCAAACTAAGTGCAAGTTTACCAAGTCCGTAATGCTCAAGTTTCAAAAGTAATGTGTCGTGATTTACGCAGTCAAATGCTTTGGAGAGGTCACAAAATATTCCAATGGCGTCTTGGGACTCTTCCCACGCTGTAAATATGTGCTTTAATAAGTTTACACCGGCGTCAGTTGTACAACGTCCCTTGGTGAAACCATACTGTTGCTCGTGCAAAATTTTGTTGGTGTTAAAATGATTGAGCATTTGATTAAGCATTACCTTTTCAAACACCTTGCTAAAAACATTATTACAACTGCGATAAAAAAAGAACTGGCCAATGGGGAAGCCCGTTAAAAGCTAATTGTAGATGGCACGACTATAGCTGGTTCTCAATCTGACCAATGAGGTCGAGCTATTATGAAATATAAATTGACATTACCAGATTTTCAACCAATGACGATGCTTGGAACCAGCTATGGTAGCGCCATTAGTTCCACAGTTTCCATCCCCATTGCGAGTCGGACTCGCGCACGAAGGGTTCCGTACCATTATTTATAAAAACGGTCAAAAAGATCACTTTTATGTATGTGACGCCCCTTAAATATTTATTTTATTCGGTTTTAGTATTTTTTGTTATAGCGTCAACAGAAGTACATAATCTGTAGAAATTTCAACTGGCTAACTATCACGGTTCATGAGATACAGCCTGGTGACAGACAGACGGACGGACGGACGGACGGACAGCGAAGTCTCAGTAATAGGGTCCCGTTTGACCCTTTGGGTACGGAACCCTAAAAACTATTTTAGAACCCAATGCCGAAAAAAATTTATATGGGGTGGAAGGGACACCGATGCTAAAACCATTTCCATGTTTTTAGTACATCATTCTAAATCCCCACATACAAAATTTGGGTTGGTTAACAAAGTTTTTATGTTGGAATGGAGGGGGGGGGTTCAAAATGATGTACTGGTATCCCTTCCACCTTTTATATAAATCTGTTACAACTTTTACAAACAACAGATCCGATTAAACATGACCGAAAAATGTATGACAAAATATGCAAATCAAAAGCAGTTAAACAATTTGATTACTCCGTAAAAGTGCGTAATCAGATTTCACTTTCATCGGCCATTCAAATGACCGATCATGAATAAACAAAGACTGCTCATACCATCCCACATTTAATTCCCTTCTACGGGAAATCCAATTTCACACAACGACAAATCGGGTACCAAATCACCTTCATCCTACCACATTCTAAAGTTGTGATCAGACTGCGGCGTCGATAGAAGACGTCGTCCGTTCAGGTTGATCCAGTGAGGCGCAACTGGGCAAGTGGTTTTTTTTTTAAATTTGACGTCTGCTTCTTTGGTCCAGTGGCCGCAAGCGCGTCTGCTGAGTATGAGGTCCCGGGAATCGATTACCGGGTTAGGCAAAGTGTTGTTGGGTTTTTCCATCGGGAATTATAAGTAGCAGTCTGGATTTGACCACAATTGGTGGCAATAGACTTGCCCTATATTTCATTGGACTTAAACTTAACTGGCGAAATGTGGGAGTACTATTAGGTACACTTCTGCCTAACCCTTCGGGGATTACAAGCACGACGTAGTCAACATAACACACATGACTGTGTGTTATGTTGACGACGATAGTTTTCAGACGATGATAGTTTTCAGTCGACGTCGATCGATGTTGGGAATTTATCGATTGACAGTTGGTTGTTCATGAATCGGATATCGATCGATACTAAATACACTTTGGGTATGGCCCGGTTTTCACAAAAACTGAGGCTTACAGGTATCGACTATCAGGTGCAGGTATCACATTGGTTAAAATCCACATCGACCTTCACATCATTTCTCGAAACTGGCACATCTTTGCACCACTTTTGTGTAAACCATGCCTTAGTCTGCAGCCTAAAAGGCATAGCCAATCCAATTGCCCACTAACTTGGTCTGTACTCAGCTTTATGGCTCGAAATAACCGGATCTCAGTAATGCGGTGTCGCAACTCGGCTGCCAAGGACGCGTACTGACCGCCGCGGTCGCTCGCTTTCACTATCACGCAGTACACGCATCAACTAATTGGATTACTATTGACTAAGCTCCGGTTAGGGTTATCATTATGATATTTCAAAAAGTTCCGGGAAAAAAGGACACATGCTAAAGACTCCGCGCATTTAATAGTAGGTCAACATTTTTGTGGTACGTTTGTGTAGTAAGTACCCATACAATCAAATCTTCCGAATTTCTCATTTATTTCATGTCAAGACAAAATCCGGATAAAAGCCTAGCCCCGGCTGCGTCCTTAGTCTAATAGTTGGAATCGCTAAAACTCAATGCAAGGTCCTGGGTTCGATTCCACACACCTTACTAGGCACAAATTACTGAGACGTGAGCCGCAAAAATCTATACTTAATATTATAAAGCTGAAGAGTTTGTTTGCTTGAACGCGCTAATTTCAGGAACTCCTGGTCTGATTTTTTTTCTTTCAGTGTTAGATAGCCCATTTATCGAGGAAGGCTATTGGCTATATATCATCACGCTATGACCAATAGGAGCGGAGCAGCAATGAAAAATGTTGTGAAAATGGGGTAAATGTGACGCAGACGAAGTGGCGCGGGAAAGCTAGTAACTCGATAAATATGAGTGTACTAAAAGTACACTTCTGCCTCTGCACAACCCTATGTCGACTACAAGCGTGATGTTATGTTATGTGCGATAAAGATGGAATGGTATTCAAATTATAGGTTGATTACAGCGTAATTGATGGATGATGGCCAAGAATTCATGTAACATGGACGATTATTTTTGAAGGTCTTTCGATTTAATAAGTGTGTGAAGAAGTAAGTAATTTATTCTTTATCTTGATGATTACCAAACGTATTTCTTATTTACTTAGACATGTTGTATTAGAGTATGCTACTTTGAAGGTCATTAATGACAAACTGATTTACCTGGTTTTAGGAAGAAATAGACTTCAATAATGGCCACTAGCAGGTTTTCATTTCATCTCTAGTCACTTTAGAGTTCTCTTGAAGAGAAATGGGTCAGTGGGTCGTTTATGATTTAATTCCTTTGATCAGATGTGTTTATGTGGAGCTCGTGGCTTAAAAATAACGGCCGCACGGGTCGATCTCCAAGGTTTCCTTGGTTGGTTAGTGGATGGGTGACAATTATTATATACCAAGTTTCCTACGTGCCTCGGAAAGCTGCACTTTAAGCCGTTGTATCCGGTTGTCATTTGTAGATCTTTGGTAGTCGTTACAGGTAGTCAGTGGCCCGAATGTCATACAACCAGTCTTACCAAGGGGTATTGTACGCCCAGTAAGAACTGGGTTGTCGAGGTCAGATAGGCATTCGCTCCATGTACCGGATACAAGCTACCAATGAATATATAACTAGTATGAAATCAGCCACTTCCTGCGCAGAAGTAAACAATTTCTTGTCCAGTTGCTTCCACAAGACTCATACTCGTTGCCGATCAAAGTGTTTGGTGTCGGTAACTGGAATCTAAAAGTTGTCAGTTGGAGACACAAGCAACATTAACAAATTTCCTTACAGTTGTACTGAGCTGCGCAAACGGACGATTTGCAATCGGTGTCCGTATCATGTGTGCGACACAAGCCGCGCACACCGAGCGGGTGTAGTTCATCGACGTCCATCGTGAAATTGACGGAAAACAAGCAATGAATTGTACCAGTGACCAGGGCCTCAAGTCTGCTATTACAATAGTGTCAGAATAGCCTATGATTGATTTCATAATTGTTAATTTTGACAAGTTTGGTAATCTACTAATTATAATGGCGTCATTATGACTTCACAATGGTCAACCACTGACACTCCATTGAAAGAAATGGCATAGAATTTGACAGAATTTAGCAGATTACCAGCTTTTAGCAAAATGACAATGGGATCGTGTTGGAATGACGATGTTTATAAAAATAGCAGACTTGAGGCCCAAAAGTAGCGACTGGCGACTGTGTCCGAACAACGCCACCGGACACAGCAACTACGGTGACTACGGTCACCAGTGACTAGGAGTAGCAACCGGCGACTGTGTCCGAACACAGGAAACCGTAGTTGCTTTGTCCTGTAGCGGCACAGGACACAGCAACTACGGTATCCTGTGATGGTGTGCCGTGTCGGTAGCAAAAAGTGTCTATGTTTGCGCAGCCCCCCTTAAATGCTGATACTCAGCTGCTTCCAGTCCAACCGGATGGTTGGAATGGAAGCCAGCGGTTAGCTGGTTAGGTTACTTTAGAAGTCACACACTTCAGTAAACACTTATGTATACCAATATATGGTGCCAATTTCATTTCTAAAATGACTCAAGGTTTTCAAGGATTTTTTTTATTTCGCAACGATTCAAAAATGAAAATTAGCGAACCCATTGCGAAATTTGGGGTAAATGATGATAAAATGATTTCTTTTTCGGTAAAGTTTAATACAACAGTATTAAACTTTACCTTGGTGACGAAGATGGCTTAATCCTAGAGTTTGAATAGAAATTTGGCCATATTTAAAGCTGTTTTAATCTCTTTGCTTGCCATTGCTTACTTCATGTATTTAAATGTTAATTTGCTTTCGACCTTGATTTGTAATGAAGGTCTAAAGGGTAAGCCCTAACCATTTTATCTGCACTTTTGATGTAATAATGCTGAAGAGTTTGTTTGTTTGGTTGGTTAAACATGCTAATCTCATGAACTGCTGGTTCGAATTGAAGAGATCTTTTTTGTGTTGCAAACCCCATTTATCGAAGAAGGCTAAAATACATTACGCTACGACCAATAGCTGCGGAACACCAATGAATATTTTTTGCAAAAACGGGGAAAATATTACGCAGATGAAGTTGTTGATGTTGTTATTCCTCATCTGTAAAACCAAAGTATTGACTTCTATTAAGCCACTATTTTCGTTTCGATTTGTACTTAAGTAAATATTTCTAACATAATAACAAAACTGCATACAATGTTTTTAATGCTCTAAACGCTAACTACTTAACTTTTTTACATTCAGACATTAAATGCAGTTTATGGGCCATAAAAGGCGGCTCTTTTATCCGTGTCGTATACACATGACACTAAAGGTTAAACTAGAAATACTTTTTATTGGTACTTTGCACCTGACATGAGAGTAGGCAGGAAGTTCTGACACAATCAGGAGTTACTGTAAGATTGTAGATGTCGGTCTTCGAAGCAACCTATCGTGCAGCCTGGTCACAAACTGTTGTGGTCGCTTTCGGCGGAGGAGTCCTCGAATTGGCTCCAATGGTCACTAACATCGTGGTCGTTATCATATCAAGAAAACTTTTTATCTTGACTATACATATCACAATGGCAATAGAGAGAGCTATGCTCGGAGTTTCCTTGCGTGATCAAATCAGAAATGAGGACATCCGCAAGAGAACCAAGGTTACCGACGTAGCCCGAAGAATTGCCAAACTTAAGTGGCAGTGGGCAGGGCACATTGCTCGCAGAACAGATGGCCGATGGGGCCGAAAAGTTCTGGAATGGCCACCGCGAACCGGGAGACGATGCGTTGGAAGGCCTCCCACTAGGTGGACCGATGACCTGGTGAAGGTTTCGGGGATCCGCTGGATGCGAGTCGGTCGGGACCGATCAATGTGGCGACACTTGGGGGAGGCCTATGTCCAGCTGTGGACGTCTTTCGGCTGAAATGATGATGAGGATGATGATGATACATATCACAAAATGATTTAACGGGTCCAATTGACCAGTTCAAAAATGCATTAATTTTCATCATCATTTCAGCTCAAAAGATGTCCACTGCTGGACATAGGCTTCTCCCGAGTGTCGCCACATATACATTTTGGGGGGTTTTGCCATAATCGCCACGCTTGGCAGGCGGGTTGGCGATCGCAGTACGGTTGTTACAAAAAGCACATAGAACGCTGCTGCCCATTATCTGGCAAAAAAATGCAATGCAGGTCTTCGCGAATGTCCTTGTGTTCACAAGATTAATTTATATATTTATACGGTCAGCAACGAAAGTCGCTATACATATCCAAAATTATAAGACGTCTTAGTTTTGGAGCGATTCATATTTACAGACTGGGGTAAAAGACATAACAATATTTTCATCAACGGTTACAAATATTCGTAAAACAATATAACATCAGATCACACTGATCAGCAGAAAATTTGGTGTAATATTATTAAATGTTAACCGACTTCTGATGCCGATTGTACATCCCAGCATCACAGTGCCTAGTAGTTATTATTATCGCGACTGCTGAGCATAACGTTCTGGGTTCGACTGCCAGTTCGTGCAAAGTATGATTGGATTTGTCTAAAAGAATTTCTCACCTCCAACCACGGAGACCGGTTTTGCGTCCCATTGATGGTAATGGGTGCGAGCTTTGCTAGATGGTAAACCAACCTAGCGAAATGATGGTGAACTTATAGATTCACCTCTGCCAACGCCTTCCAGAATTACAGGCATGATGTTATTACGTGTGATTGTTATTCAAAGACTGTTTTAAATAGTCACAATTATTTGCGAAAGCATAATTACATACCGAGTTTCCTCCGTGCCTCGGAAAGCACGTTAAGCCGTTGGTCCCGGCTGTCATTTGTAGACCTTTGACAGTCGTTACCAGTAGTCAGAAGCCAAAAGTCTGACATCCAGTCTTACTATGGGGTATCGTATTACCCGGTTACTGGGTTGTGGTGTTGAGATAGGCATTCGCTTCATTTAAAATACTGGTACTCAGCTGCATCTGGTTAGACTGGAAGCCGACCCCAAGATAGTTTGGGAAAAGGCTAGGCAGATAGATAGATATTTTCGAAAACACCAAAATACGATCTCGTAACTCGGCCACTAATATCGAAACTAAAACCGTAATATGGCTGTTTCCTTTTCATTCAAGTGGTATCGCCATTACAGACATGACCGTAGCCGGAGGCGAGTAGGCGTACGCACGGTAACCAATATGCAAACCAGCTTATGCGGATCTCTCATTGGACGAGAAATTCATACAAGGCTAGGCCATGTTATACCGGATTTGTACAGCTTTATGTGTAGCCGTGTGTAAAATCCTGTTATTAGACCATAACATTCCAATTACGTATACTTTGAACGCTTGATAGTGAAAGCGAACATATCCTTCAGACAGAATACAATCTTCTAAATAAATGTAGTAATGCTTTGTAACACGCAATCGGAAAATTTTCTAGACATTTTTGTTAGGTAGGTACTAAACTAACCGATAAGGCGGCAATCCGGTACATATGGACCGACGGCTTTACGAGCTTTCCAAGGAAAGGAAAGAAAGAAAACATTTTATTTGGAGAGCAGCGTTGGCCCAGTGCTGGCAGCCTCGACTTACGAGCAGTAAGCCGTGGGTTCGAACCCAGGCAGGCGCATTACTTTGTGTTATTTATTTCATCACCATCCCTCAAAAACGGTGAAGGAAAACAACGTGACGAAACCGGCATGTCCTAGAACTAAAAATTCGAAGACATGTGACATCTTCGTAACCGCACTGGGCCCGCGTGGTGGATTACACCCCACTCCCTCTCATAGAGAGGAGGCCTGTGTCCCAGCAGTGGGAACATTATAGGTTGAAGATGATGATATTTATTTGGCAAATGCCAAAAGAAAACTGAAATCTAAACAGAAAAATAAGGTAATATTGAGTGTTTCACGGCTGCTTCAATTAAACCCGGTTCAGCGAACAGCCGAGCAGCTAGTGTTCAATAGAAGGAACGGGGTGTCATACCACCAACTTTCAAACTGCTGGATACTACTGAGAACTTCATAATAAAAACACACAATAACTAAGGGGTCCAGCGCTGGAGTCAGGACTACCTCCTAAATACTTCAAAACAATGAACGGTCAAAGGGGGAATCTAAAACAGTCATCACAATTGGTGTTGGAAGCAGACAGGGGGCCAGAATTAATGCTCATCAATTTGACGTAACTCTTAACGGTTAGATACAGACAGCATCTGTATGTTCTAACCCCTCAACACTCCAACCGAGTAGGCCGGGGTGATAACTACTTAATAGAGCTGTGTGTACCTAAGTACAACATAACCATCTTCTGCCTTGCCTTTTCTCAACTATGAGTCGGCACCCCGTCTAACCGGATGCAGCTGAACACCCGTATTTTACATGGAGCGACTGCCTGTCTGACCTCCACTACCCGGTTAGTACTGGGTAATACGATACTCACTCCCCACCCCACTGACCCACTCCCTCTCATAAGTCCTGTTTCCCAGCAGTGGGAACATTATAGGCTGATGATGTTGGTGATGAATACGATACTCCTTGACAAGACTTTCGTGCCACTGACTTAGTGACTGTCAAAGATCTACAATTGACAGCCGGGACCAACGGTTTAACGTACAGTCTCCAAAGGAGATAAGTAATCAGTTTCTCATACTAGTAGTATGCGAATCTGGTTACTTATCTCCTTTGGAGACTGTACATTCCGAGGCAAAGAGAAAACTCGGTATGTGATGGGTGACCACCCATCCTCGGACCAACCTAGGCAAATAAGGCTTAAACTAAAGATCGACCCTGGCGGCTGTTATTGTGTAGCCACGAGCTAATCAGTAAACAGAAGCATTTATTTATTTATTTAACACTTCAAGTACAATGTACAGTGGCGGGCTTAATGCCATAGGAATTTTCTACCAGTCAACCTTTGGGTGATGCAGGGACAAACAGTGGTAGGTGTCTATCGGTAAAAAAATAATAATTTAATAAGACAAACTAAGGATATATAAAATACTATAAATATATATCAAAATACTATTATTTATACTATTCATTACTATTCACCACAAAGTTGTTTACACACCGGTTTCAAAACCAGAAATACAACGAAAAAACAAGCATTTGTTTTCTGGACATTTCGTGCATATAATTGCCATGTGAAATGACATGACCATGAAAACCAGCATATTTTGCAAAAAACACTTGTGATCGATTATCTTACATATTCCATTCGACTGTGGGAATTTAGGGAAGATATAAAGGAAATAGAACGAAAAATACGAAGAAAATAATGCATGACTGTGCCTGGGTTGTGGAGGTCAGATAGACAGTCGCTCCATGTAAAATACTGGTATTCAGCTGCATCCGGTTAGACTGGAAGCCGACCGCAACATAGTTGGAAAAAAGTTAAGCAGATGATGATGCCATGTCGTTTTCCTGACGATGTGTTCAAGCAGTGGGAAAATTATAAGCAGGTTTTATGTCTATGTTACGCCAAGGAAGTCATTAGGTACATGAATTTATTACTTTAGAGTTGGCACCTAGAAAGTATTGCTAAGTATCCGGTATAATAAAATTGTAAAGCAATCAGGAGTTATGTTAATTATTTGGTTTATTTATTGCCTTTTTTCTTTGACTACATTTATTTAAGCCTTTATTAGAACTTCCTGTAAGTGTCACGTTTTCTATGGTATTTAGACAAGATCGCATTTTTTTTTTTGTTTAAACATTGTATTCTTAAAAGAGTATACAAGATATTACATCGTTTGAGTACAATCATGTTTAGCCATAAGTATCGGCGTACAAACATTTCACATAAGATTGTAAAGAAAATTATCTAAAAAAAAAAAATTACTTAGGCACTTAAAAAGTTTACAATTTAGAAACTCTGTAAATTAAAAATTATTATGTGTTATAATGTCAATAAATAAAAACATTATTCATAATTTAGTATTAATGTCTGGGAAAAGATAAGATTTGTGAATCACAATATCAATGATACGGAAAAGATAAAATTATTCAATCACAATATTAATGTCAGAGAAAAGATAAAATTATTCAATCACACAAAAAAACTTTTGCGGCTTTTTTCGGAGACACTGTAATATGCTTTTTGCAATTTTACTTATTGTTATGTATAGCTTTTTGTGGTAGGCACCAGTTGCCAATATCGGGATAGTCCGGTTTTGTATTGTTTTAGTTATCGATCTTTTTAACTCTTACTCTACTTTACGTTCTTTCTTCTTTACGTCTTTCTTTTGTAAATAACAATTCATATTTCTTTCGGAAATAACAATTCATTTTATTGTATTGTATTGTATTGTATTGTAAATACATAAAAAAAATGTCTACTTCTTGAAATGATCGCTTATAAATCAGAATTATAATAGAAATAATTTTTAACAGTTCTTGATGAGTCTATAAAACAAACTTGTACTTCTTCATATGACCGAGGTGTTAGATAATTTAGCAAAATTACTCAATCCTAAGGTCTTGGACCTCACGATACTCCATCATACTTAACCACTGAAGCAATACCAAAAACAAACAGTTAAACTAACTAACCTAATAGTTAAAAATAACAATCTAGCGAACCATTCTAATTTTAGAGGTTAGCTAACAGATCAATCATGAAACGATTAACATGCAAATATTATAAAAAAATATATTAATAAAATAACAAAATAAAATATTATCCTTTAAATATTATAAAAAATAATAATAATAGTCTTCACTTTCTAAATTAGTGGCGTGGTTTTAGATTTCAATTGCACTGGTTCTCAAAATATTGCAAATTAGTGGTCCCTGAATTAAACTGCCTCGTTTGTCGAGTGGGTGCAAACGCGACTGCTGAGCAGGAGGTCTTAGAGTCCTTTCCCGGGTTGGACAAAGTGCTAATGGGTTTTTCCATGGATTTTCCCAGGAGCAGCTACGGAACCAGGATTTGAACATTGGCAATAGGTGAAAAGTTAAGATTTGGGAGGGTTTCATAATCATTTCAGCCGAAAGACGTCCACTGCTGGACATAGGCCTCCCCCAAGTTTCGCCATATTGACGTAACATGGGGGCTTTGCCATAATCGCCACGCTTGGCAGACGGGTTGGCGATCGCAGTTCGGTTGTTACAAAAGCACAGAGAACTGCCCATTCTCTGGCAAGTCCCTTAGTCGCCTCTTACGACACCCACGGGAAGATATGGGGGGGTTTAGAAGAAGAAAATGTACGGAGTAGGTACGTGATAACCGTTTTACCGTCGGTATCCCTACCACCACGTATAATCTCGGCTAAAAACGTCTGGTTCGATACATTACATGACCACAGTCATTTTAAACATGATTATTAGACAAGTAGTGACGCAATGACAACAAATCGTGCAAGTTTCAAATTTCATTCATTTATTTTGTAAAAGCATACAAAATACATTGGCTTAAAAACCTACATCTAACAGAAACCTACTAAATCAACATGTCGTAAACATTGTAAATCTTCACTAGAATAAAAATAAATTATCGTAATCAGTTCATGATCGAACATTTCTACACGATCTGTGGTCGTTAGCGCGAAGTAGTTTGCCGGACAAGGGGCCTACCACCACTTCTAAAGTGGTGTTAAAATACCCTTAACGTAGCCGAAAAGCACTTGTGTCCCTCGTCATTGTGATAATATTTTTCTAGACCATACCTGGGACACCTTCTAGTTACGGAGATGTTAGAGTTAAAGTTACAACTCTGATAATTTTTATTAAGTTTGATAATTTTTATAATCTATGATGAATTTATAAACTTATGACAGTTTTATAAATGTATGAAATAACAAAATAATTTTTAATGTAATTTTGTTAGTTGATTGATTGTTGATAAATTGATATAAAAATTAAAATAATATTATTGAATTGCTACTGTTACTGAAAGAAAGAGGGCTATCCTCTTTGCTAATTTTGCTGTGCCCGAAGGGTCCATACTGGTTTCTTATTTGATAACACCATCTTTGTAATACATATGGAATGCAATAAATAATTGAGTATTGAGTACTAACTACTATATAACATGTTTTTTTTTAAGTTAACTTTACTTTAAATACCTCCACGATCCCATACTATTTAATGCATCCATCAGCACAATGTTTTGTGAGCGTTAAATTTTGTCCTACCATAAAAAAACAGATTTTTCACCCCAAAATAAAAAGTCCCCTGTAATCAATCTCCTTAATTATTTTTCTTGTTAGTTGTTTCCCAGCATGAATGCTTGTAAGCTTGGAAGTAGGGGATAATCTTCGCAACAACTGATGCGATTCCCAAAATTCCGAGTGTCATATGCTATTTATTTCAATATATATATCCCGTGGTATAATGTCCAACCCTAAAACGAGCGGAGCCGCGGGCAAAACCTAGTACTGCTATGAGTTGGTGGTGTAGTCTCTGGCCACGCTAGCCGATCGTTGCGTCATCGCAGCGTGGACCACATCCATCACGTTACACAATAGTTCCTGAGATGCGCTAGACTACGTGTGTTTTGTGATGCAATTTATAATATACTAATGATGTAGGAAATTGTAGTGAGGTGGTGTGATCTTTGATGGCATTGGATTAGTTTGGTGTGAAAGGTTTTTGAGTTTAAACATTGACATATCCACTGAAATCAGTGGGGATGACAGACTGACTGTCTGAGAGCGAGTGTGTGTGTGAGAAGGTAGAAAGGGGTTATTCAATGAGTACCCCGATCCCTGAGGCACCTATCCCGGAGGACTCCGATTTATTTTTATCTTGTTATTACCATTAAAAGTCACTTTACCTTAAAAGTACAAATCAATAGATGAAACTTTAAATAATATTTAATTAGAAAGAATGTAATTTTTGCGAAAAATTTCTTATTTTTTAGGCTCGTTTTGTTTATTTTTCAGAAAAAAATATTTTGTTATTCGATAGCCTCGGGGTTTACCTTTGCAATAAGGTCATTTGCATGTCTTTAGGTGTCTTAAACTTAAGTACTCGAAGATAAGTATTAAATCAGCGGAATAAAAAAACAAGATGGTTGCCATTCTCGGGTTGTTGTGTTAGGAGTTTTTATAAATGTGTATATGTCGTCAGAAATGAGTAAGTATATAGGTAATATGCCTTTAAAGTATCGGTAATCGTTAACCAAACACAATGTATTTATAACTTAGTTTAAACTAACTAACAATAGTAATTAAAACCCATTATGGCGTGAAACATTAATTCTAGTCAACGCCCGCGTGATTGAGAACCACTGACTTTAATAACTCTGACATGTCAGAAGTCAAATGCAGTGACCTTGTAATGGTGTACGTGTTTATATTGTGGACGCTTCTATAATGTTAAATGGTTAATTAAATTAGCATTTTTATCTAGATTGGGGAGTTAAGAAACACGGTATAGGCGACTTTCATTTCAATTGACATTTTATATTTTAATTGGCTTTAAGTATTTTAGTTTGTATGTTAGTAATGATTGACAAAACATAGCATAAACCTTTTACTACTTTTATGATCCTTAATGATATCTATTATATATACAAGATAAAAAGGGTTTAGAAAGATAGATGAAGTAGGGTACTTCGAAATCCTTTCGATTGTGATAAAAAAGTATATTACGCGGTCGGAGTTGATCTTATAAGTTAAAAGTTGTCATGTGTCACCGAACGCAATTCTTATCTTTAGAATATCTTAGTTTTGTGTTTCAAAATATTTATAAAACACATAAACCAGGAATTATGTATCTGTGACTTACATAAGACCTAGAATCAAGACGCAACAAATCTAAACATAGTGCCTAGATTTTACATAGGAATAGAAACGTAACAATACAATTCATATTTAATCATGCTAATTTTGTAGCTTCATCAAATTAAATTTTAATGGCTGATATCCGATATTTTTTTTCTTTATTATTTAACCATTTTGAAACCAGACCAAAGACGGTTAAAGTGGATTAAGTAAATAGGCAGCCATGAAAATAATTATAAAAATAAAAAAAATATTTATTAAACCCAAACTGACAATTTCACAGTTAAAAAGATTTCACAGTTAAAGATAAATCTTTGCCAGAAAGTCGGAAACGACGGTAAACATTAGCCTTGTAAATTATTACTCCATTTCTGCTTACTCCATGACCTACCGTTCCGTGTACTTTGCAAATTCTCAACATCTTCTCGCATGAAAATGTTAGTCGACAAACATATTACTCGTAGCTTGGTAAACGAGTTTTAAATTACCGGTACAGGTGTTGAACATCGTTTTTTTCAATTTCATGCTTCACGGTCTTAATTGTGCGAAAAGTGTGAAATTGTCAGTTTGGGTTTAATAAATATTTTTTTTTAAGTGGTTCTGTTCCTTTAGTTATAGAATAGCTGAGGAGTAATTTGTGGTAGTCTGCTTCGTAGATGTTTAAGACTAAGGAAATATACTACTGGACTATTAGAGGGTTTTATAAATATTGGCGGAAAGGAATAGGCTCAGCATTTTACCAAACAGCATTGTCGCCTAGTGATAGTTACCACTAGAAGCGTCTATCTTTTGGCCAAAAGAGATGTGATGACAGAATCAAGGGATATTTCCTCGAATTAAAGTTATTTAACTACCACTGATGACGAATGCACTGATAATAAAACTGAATGAAAAAGATATAATTATTATTTAATGGAGTGCCAATATGTTAATTGGCACTCCATTTATTTGACATCCCGGCTATGGCTTACCTACAGCAATTTTATAATATAGAACGCTGTGCCATGTTAACACTTTTGGAATGCCATTAAGTAGCCTTTTTATGCCACGACCGGCTGAATATAAACAGGAGTTAAAAAAGCTACCTTCGCTGATTATAAAATTTTGAGCAGCACCAATGAACGTTTCCTTTAATCAGGAGTAAGGACAGGTTTTCATTTAACTTAGGTGCCTTTTGTAAGTTAAGGCTTTAATGTAAGAAAACGTATTCTCTAGATAAGGCACGTTTTTAAAAAGACCACGTTCTGTATTCTGTCTTGTTAGGTCAAAGAAGAAGTTATTTTGGTAACATTGCTCTTCCAATTATTGTTGGTTGCCATATTGACAAATTAATCCTGTATCTAAAATCTAAACACAAACTAGTCTGTCTGTGAGGCCGCTTGATCTCCTAAACTCAATAATGGATTTTGATGCGATTACTACCATTTATATTATTTTTTTTATTTTCGGTGTCGTAAGAGGCGACTAAGGGACTTGCCATAGAATGGGCAGCAGCGTTCTCTGTGCTTTTGTAACAACCGTACTGCGATCGCCAACCCGCCTGCCAAGCGTGGCGATTATGGAAAAATCCCCCCTTCTTGGGGGAGGCCTATATCCAGCAGTGGATGTCTTTCGGCTGAAATGATGATGATGATGGTAATATTTAGAAAATTCCTTCCAGAAGGTTAACGTCACCAAATAAAATAAATCATCATCAGCCTATAATGGTCCCACTGCTGGGACACAGGCCTCCTCTCTATGAGAGCGGGTGGGCTGTAATCAACCACACAGGCCCAGTGCGGGTTGGTAGATGTCACATGACTTCAAAATTTTAGTTCTAGGACATACCGGTTTCCTCACTATGTTTTCCTTCACCGTTTTAGAAAACGGTAGCAGCGGTGATGAAATAAATTACTATAAACAATGAAGTGTATTACTATTAACTTAGATATATAGTACAAACTCAGTTTCACGGGGAATCGCTCCCGCGAAAGATTTCCTTATCAAACTGTGTCCCACCTGCTGGAGTGCCTTAAATGACGTTCACCTGCAGCCTTGACATTCTGAACAAAGTCTCTCTCGCTCGCAAAAAGGATGCATCCAAAAAAAACAAAGACTTAAAAGGGAAAATTACTTTCGGAAATCGGTTGCTAAAGAGTCAACGATACAAACAACCCCAAAATATAAATGACTACAAAAAGGAGGAGGTTCTATCCCTCTTTTTGAAGTCAGTTAAAAAGGCTTTAATTTCCTCAAAACGTGATCACAAAACCTTATTGCCTTTACATAGGACACCAAAAACTACGTCAGCAATCGTACGTCACAGCATCATGGTATTTATTGATATCCACTTATAGGCTAATTTGACACCCATTACGCCACAAACCAAAGGTCAATGCTATAATCGAGATGAAACCTCAACCTCCGTGGGCGAAGTCGCAAGGGACGCCCAGTTACGACGATGGACGATGATCTGATAGATAGGGATGTGCAAAATCATCTCCTTACCGAGGAGTTTTTATGCTTTTTGTAGCTGTTCTTTTTTTCGAAAAACCTACAGAAAACGCAAAAACAAACAAGCAGTGAAATATGAAAATTTCACCAAAATCAATAATGTTTATTATTTCGCTAAATTAAATCCTTCTGGTTTAAATATCATCATTATCTCCCTAGTCTTACTGTACTATTTTGGAGTCAGCTTACGGTCTATTCAGAAGCAACTGAATGAAACATCTGTAATCCTTTATTCTACATGGACCGACTGCCTCTGACCTCCACAACCCAGTTACTGGGTGCTACGATACCCCTTGGTTGATAGTTATCTACATTTTTATTTAAAACTAGCTGCGCCCCACGGTTTCACCAGCACAGACCGGGACAAAAAGTGGTCTATGTGTTAATCCAGGGTATATAAGCTATCTACATACCAAATTTCATCAAAATCCATACAGTAGTTTTTGCGTGAAAGAGTAACAAACATACATTCTTACAAACTTTCGCGTTTATAGTATTAGTAGGAAGTAGGATTTTGAAGTGCACCAACCCTGACACCGTCTAAACCAGAGACGACTCATAAAATCTCCCCTCGTTTCCCCAAGAGAGGTGACCGCTTCTATTTATAGTAAAAGGCCCATCAGCATGTATTTTTAGCTGCATATCAAGTACAAGGTCGTTTCTGCCATATTTCTGAACTGACAGGCTAATTTGAAGAAATATGAGGAGTATGGAAGTGGCTTGTATCCCACGGAAGTCGTAAGTCGTCTTTGGGTAGTGATGCATAGCTAGTAGACGGGTTTAGAAGGATTTATTCCGTTCTAATACCAAAAAGTTTTATAGCACTTTTATTTGTTTGAAGTACTAGTGTTACAAACAAATATCTACCAGTAGTAGTAGTAAAACGGAATAAATCCTTAGAAGTGCATCGGGCGTGATTTCTAATATTGAATACGTAGTTAAGTGGTCACAAGCCATGACCGTTTTTCAAAAAACAGTTCAAATATTTGCATATTTCTCTACTTACATGTAACAGAAATGGATCTGCCGTAAGATTTTTTTTATACCCATAGATCATCAGCAGCAGAAATATTACTGTACCTGTAACCAAAAAAAAATACAAGGTTAAAAATACCAACATTACTCTTTTTCCTCTCTCTCTTACTATTAAGGTTCTAAAGCAGCCCGAACTCCCGGGTTTATGCCTTTTATGATGCCAATAGGCTCGCCCGTTGCTACATGGCGAAATATTGGTGTACTACAGATATAAATATATCTAATCCAGTCGAGAATTCAGTTGTAATATAACATTTGAAGTGTAAAAATGTGGAAACTATCATAGGCTCAGTATACCCATTCAAAGTAAGACAATGGGAGTTCGTTTTACTGCAAACCAGGTGTCAAAAATTATTAAAGATATGACGAAAGGAAAATCTCCAGGCCATGATGGTCTCAGCATCGAGCACCTGCAGCACGCTGGGCCTCATATATCTAGGATACTAGCAATGTTCTACTCATTGTGTGTGAGCCACTCTTACCTGCCACTCGATTTAATGAAGACTGTGGTAGTGCCTATAGTGAAAAATAAAACAGGTGACCTTGCCGATAAAAGTAACTATAGGCCTATTTCACTAGCCACGATTGTAGCTAAAGTGTTTGACGGTCTGCTTAATACACAGTTAAATAAGTTTGTAGCGCTGCACGATAACCAGTTTGGTTTTAGACCCCAACTGTCTACTGAGAGTGCAATACTGTGTCTTAAGCATACCGTCAGATACTACTTGGATCGTAAAACGCCCGTGTACGCATGTTTCCTCGATCTGTCCAGGGCATTTGACTTGGTCGCGTACGATATTCTATGGAAAAAACTGGAGAACATTAACTTACCACATGAACTGGTGGGAATCTTCAAGTATTGGTATACGCACCAGGTCAACAGCGTAAGATGGGCGGGGGCTATGTCAGAGCCATACAAGTTGAAATGCGGCGTGAGGCAAGGCGGATTGACTTCCCCGACCCTGTTCAACCTCTATATGGACGCACTGATCGTCGCGCTCAGCAGTGCCCGTGTCGGCTGCCATGTTGATGATGTTTGCGTCAATAACCTTAGTTATGCTGACGACATGGTGCTGCTGAGCGCTTCGGTCTGTGGCTTGAGGAAGTTAATGCAAGTCTGTGAGGAGTACGTGAGTGGACACGGCCTTAAATATAACGTGACCAAAAGTCAATGCGTGGTCTTTGAGTCGAGTAGTGCAAAATGCCCCCAAAGTATACCACCAGTCTATCTCAATGGTGTTCCCCTAGACTGGGTGAAACAATTTAAGTATTTGGGGCATTTGGTCACGGCTGACCTCAGGGATCATGCCGACATCGATCGGGAGCGGAGGGCATTGTCAAGAAGAGCTAATATGTTGGCACGCAGGTTTGCGCGCTGTTCTGATCAAGTTAAGATCACACTTTTTAAAGCATACTGCACATCTTTGTACACGTGCAGCCTGTGGGCTAGCTATACTCAGGCGAGCTACAGTGCCCTCCGCGTCCAGTACAATAACGCGTTCAGGGCAATATTGGGGCTGCCCCGCTTCGGCAGTGCTTCGGGCATGTTTGCGGAAGCGCGCACCGACTGTTTCCACGCAACCATGCGCAAGCGGTGCGCGTCCTTGGTGCGCAGGGTGCGGGCCAGCTCCAATGCCGTTCTATTGATGATCGCCGGACGATTGGACTGCCCTTATATAAGGAAATGTTGCAGTAGGCATGTAGCCAGGGCATGTAAATGATGAGTTTTTATTAATTTATTTAATTTTATTGTAATTGAAATTTTGATATCTAAGATTATTAATGAAATTTAATTTATGTAATTCTGTAAATAATGTAATAACCAGAAATCTTGTTTTTAATTCTGTGTGTGACATTTAATTTTGATTTTATTGACATTATTTTATGATCTGTTAACTGTATTGATTATTGTTTTAGAAATTTTTTATCTTTATTTTAGAATGTTTTATTTTTATTTTTAGTAATCGTGATTTTATGTATCGCAGGTGTAACGTGTTTTTTTTTTTTTCTTTTTCTATGGGTAAACCTGAAATAAATGGATTTTATTTTATTTTTTATTTATTAAAGTCAGTATTTTTAGTTAACTTCGGTAATCTAAGAAAATACACAAAATCATCAGCCCGGTTAAATGTAGCGATCGCGTGCGATTTAATGCTCCTGCATAAATTCATTGACTGTTAGTTCTACGCTGGTTTTAACCTCGATAATCCTTAGAAAGCATATTTCTGCTTTTAGTCGTAGCAACGGTCTTAAATTATTGATTTGTACTTTCAAGGCTTTTAGGCCTACATGCTTCTATGTTGTTTTTTTCACTGGGTTTGTCACGACGAATCGTGACCACGTTCTCTTGAGCATGTATCTACGTGTGTATAGTTTTAATATTATAAATACAAGGTGTTGTTTTGCATCCTCGTCAAAATTCAGGAGGTTGTCACAAAAGACATAAATAATCAATTAAAATTACGTTACCCAGTTAATTATTAATTAACGCTGATTTTTTTGGTTGTTTAAGTTTGTCAGTATTTCAGAATAACTCCTTTAACGTGGTTTAGGGAATAAGAAATTATCGAATAAACGTTTGAGATTGTTGTATGTGTGGAAGCGCGGTTATAGGGCAAGATTCAGGCGGGCCGTGCTTAAAACACGGGAGTTTCACATTTACCGATTTCCGTAAATAAGAAAAAAAAAACAAAATTACCTACCCAGTTTATTATTGATTCGGGACGACAATCATTAGCATAGTAACCTCCTTGAATTTGACGAGGTTGCAAAACAACAGCCTGTATATTGCTATGCAATTTGAGCTCAATCTCTGGGGTTATTAACGCTACACAAGTCTCATTATTACTACAAGAGAAATTAGCAATGCTTGACGGCTTTTTACCAAAAATTTCAGTATATTGAATTTTGGTATCATCATCATCATTATTTCAGCCGAAAGACTCTGCAGGACATTGGCCTCCCCCAAGTGTCCCCTCATTGACCGGTCGCGTGCGACTCGCATCCAGCGGATCCCCGCAACCTTCACCAGGTCATCGGTCCACCTAGTGGGAGGCATTCCAACGCATCGTCTCCCGGTTCGCGGTCGCCATTCCAGAACTTGTCGGCCCCATCGGCCATTTGTTCTGCGAGAAATGTGCCCTATCCACTGCCACTTTAGTTTGGTATTCCTACTTGAAACTATTTACCTGTCAATTCAAGTTTGAAATAACGATGCAAATTTCCTTGACAAGCAACGCCATCTTGAACTGCGCACTTAAAGTGGTTATACTATACTAAGTCCACTATAAGTAAAGCGAGTTTTAAAGTGCCCATCCAAGATGGTGGATTTAGATTAATGTCTACTTCGCAAGACGGATTGGTCGGAACTTGCACGAATTCGTAGCAAGGAAAGGGAAGGTCTTTGCTCTCGTATCGACTTGCATGTTTGGAAAACAGGCTTCTAAATTATTGCAATATTGGTAGACAGGGAATTGGGTCACTTTGGATGTTGATTGGGGATAGTTATATTCGAAATAAAGTTACTAAAAACATTTTCGAAAAATAGTGTTAGCTATAACACTATTTTTCGAAAATGTTTTTATAATATATTAGACCGATGATAATTATCTTTTTTAAAAGACATTTCAAAATGTTTTTAGTAACTTTTTAGACCTATGTATCCTGCTTATGCGTATTAAGTTTCATTGAAATCGCTTCAGCCATTTCGGAAAATAAGGACTTGAAAGTTTGTATGAAATGCCATAAGGTGTAAACGCTCATAAGGGTGCTTTTACACGCATTATGAGTAGCAACAGTGATAAGAATAACATATGGGATAACGTGAGGAAAGTTTTCAGTGTGGAAGTGAGGAATAAGCGAAAGGGAAGGGCCATCAATACGGCTTAGAAGCCTCTTTCTTACCCGTATCGACTTGCTGCGTCGTGACTTTTGAGGTTACGATGTATTACTTAAGTATGTCTTCTAAGAAGCCATGCTTAAGTCGATTTTAAATAAATTCGGAGAACTGCAAGAGAATGATGATGATGGTGATACATAAGTAGCAAAGATACTTGTATAAAAATGTTAGGTATTTTAATCCCCATTTATTATAATATAATGTGGTATATGGATATGAAATTTAAACCCAAGGAAAATTTTGCACCAAGCACAATAGAAAAAAAACATGGTTTAAAAATGTACAAGAATAAATAAGTTCTTGTTCCGCCTCTAATTTAAATTGGTTGACGTCAAAGTAAGAGTTTTCTAGTTTGTGTGACGTTGTTTAATTAAGTCGAGAGTGTTTTGAAAGGCCCTGACCTGCCTTAACAACTGTGACATTGTTGAGCCAAACGATGTTGCCGTTTAATTGGGGCCTTTAGATGTTATTTATACGGAGATTATACTGTCGAATTAATACAATTTATTTTTATCCATCTGCCGATTTTAACATAACATCTGTATACCGTTCAGCGAAATTTAGCCAGTTATTGTTATCAGGTTGTGTGTTTACTTTCATACAAGCTGAAAAGCTTGGCTTGCCCTTGTTACCTACTATTCTTCTTGATATTCGTGTTTCTGAACAGTCTGCTTGCCTTATCGGATTGCCGTATTGTTAGCCCCTAGGCCGTCAGCTGCCGGATTATGGCAATATCCAATTGCTTGAGAACAGTGGCATTGTTCTCAGGCAATTTGATATTGCCATATTCCGACAGAAGATAGAGACTTCGAGCTTTTAATAAGAAATTCCTAAATGGTGAAGACCAATAAGAAATGATCCAACATGGGAATTGAACTTTTATATCATTGGACGATCAATATTTTTTTAGAGGATCACTTAAACATTTCCTATACGTTATTAATGTTAAAACACACATAAAATAAAGAAATCCCGAAGAATTGGCATGTCGTAAAACCGCGCGATCAGGGTCGGATCGCTAGTATATAATATAAATTTGCCACCTATATAATTCCCGTAGCGGTCTCTGGGGACGGTTAATGGATTGTAGCAAAGTGGTATTCGCATCTACCTTGGCCAGTAATACGTGTATCATAATATTTCCTATATAGCGTTGCCATTCCGAAGCTAGTTTGACATTATATTCATAGCTCGTGTCCCTGGTTTTGACCGCGTCGAGCTCGATAATTCTACCACTGGATCATATCATTGGTATAAAAATATTCTAATATATAGGTTAATTCAGAGTGATATGAAAGAGAAAGCAGGAAATGATGCAGTGACACCTGACAGGGGAGAAAGGAAGAAGGAAACGTGTTGCGCCGACCCAAAGCAGCATGGGACAAGGGCAGGAACATGTTGGGTTAGTTTTAGGTTATAAACTATCTATGTTCTAAATTTCATTGAAATCCGCTCAGTAGTTTTTGCGTGAAAGAGTGAGGGAGAGAGAGACAAACATCCTCACAAACGTTCGCCTTTATAATATAGTAAATTATAAGTCCCATATCTTCCCATGGGTGTCGTAAGAGGCGACTAAGGCACTTGTCAGAGAATGGGCAGCAGCGTTCTCTGTGCTTTTGTAACAACCGTACTGCGATCGCCAACCCGCCTGCCAAGCGTGGCGATTATGGCAAAACCCCCCAAAATGTCAATGTGGCGACACTTGGGGGAGGCCTATGTCCAGCAGTGGACGTCTTTTGGGCTGAAATGATGATGATGATGATGATGAAATTATAAGTAAAAATCCTACATTGCGGTGCCATTTCAAATCTATTTTGACACTATACTTTATATATCATAGTTCAAAATTTGATATTTCCTGTGACTACTCCATTTTCAGAGTGATTAGGGATTGTGACGTATAAGTGTGATTTGGGAAATTTATATCGAGTACCATTTTGTATGAAAAACTTTTTTATGAAAACGAGCGAACCAATTTGATACAGCAGAGACTAGTTTGGAGCAATTACGTTGAGAATCTGCGCTGTATTCACGGTTTAAGAGCTAGTTTAGTTTATATATTTTTTTTATAATTTTATACAGTGACCTTAAAGTTAAAAACCCGAGCACAAAGCCTACTTTGTCTGCTTTGTGCTCGGAAGTTGTCGGCCAGTGTCGGATATGCTAGACACCTGAGAAAACACCAAAGCTCTCGACAATCACCCTCGACAAAAGCCATCAAATGCAGTCGCTGTGGCTGATATCAGCTAAATCGTCCCCATCATCATCATCATCAATACAGTGACATGTGTGCCAAACCAATACTTAGAAACGTAATTACGTATCAGGTCTTGTTGAACTGGAAACGGATCCTAACATTCTAGGGAAAAGTATGGCAAAGAAATACTAGTCTGTATCTAACCAGGCCACTTATGGATTTCCTATTTCCTACAAATAGAAGCGACGCGACGGTTGGAGTGTCTCGTTAGATATGTCACGTTGAAGACTTGACTTATCAGAAACGTATTTTTTTAATGAAATTTTGCGGTAAAGCTTTATTTAGCGTTTTTACATTCTGCGTCGTTCGGGTCGTTTTAGTACTAAGCCAAATTAAGTTGGGTTTCGCAAACGTTCCAGCAGTCGTTGTGTTTGTATGTTGAAATATTTGTATTCAAGCATAAATAAACTTCCCGCAATGGGCTCGCGTGGTGGATTACAGCCCACTCCCTCTCATAGAGAAGAGGTCTGAGTGCCAGAAGTGGGAACATTATAGGCTGATGATGATGATGATATAGAAACTTAACATAACATCACGCCTGTATTCTTCGAAGGGTCAGTGATGTTTTGATGGAAATACACATTTCGGTACAAGTTTTTTTTAAACATCTTTTTATATAATATACTAGCTGTCCGGCGCAACTTCGTTTGCGTCACATTTTCCCCGTTTTCGCAACATTTTTGATTGCTGCTCCGCTCCTATTGGTCATAGCGTGATGATATATAGCCTATAGCCTTCCTCCAAAAATGAGCTATCTAACATTTAAAGATTTTTTTAAATCGGACCAGTAGTTTCGGAGCATATTCAATGCAAACAAACAAACAATCAAATCTTTCCTCTTTATAATATTAGTTTAGACATACATTAACTCATGCCTTTTCACATGGGGTAAGCGGAAACCACAGAACGCCACCTGCTACGATTCTTACACACGCCTTTTGCCTCATCCAAGTTCATACATCTATTCATACACTTACGCCTTTTGCGAGTACTACGCACCTGACCTTTCTGAAGAACCTCACCAATAAGGTCAGGGATTGTCCTTCTAGGGCGTCCCCTCCTGGCGTTGCCACTCACATCTGCCTTGTGAATACCTTTTGTTAATCGCCTTTTACTCATCCTCTCCACATGACTAAACCATCTAAGCTTACTCTTATAAATTTTTGTCACTACATCTTCTTTTAAACCGCAAATTCTCGTATAACCTCATACCTAAATCTTCTTTTATGTATACAACCTTGTATACATACAAGAAGATTGAAAAAAATATCAGCTGTCCCGTACATTTGGGTCGAATAGGTAGGTATTGTTCTTGTTTAGTATTAAGTTTTTTTTTAATATTTTTTTTTATATTGTCTGTACTTGTGGCAATTGCGCCAACAAACATTTTTTCTTTCTTTTTTTCTATTGAAATTTTGTATGGGGCAATAGATAATTTATTCTATTTTTGTCCGATGGAGAAACATGTTCAGTTTGATGGCCCTTATGTATATATATACCCTTTCCGTTACATCCTGTATAAGTAAAAATTTCCTTGTAAATGAAATCGCGCATTTACCCAACAGAAGCTCCTATTATTTTTATCACACATCTATTTTCAACTTAGTATTCAGTACAACTATTTCTCATAAACCCGCGGAGCCCAACATTGCCATTCAAGACCATACATGCGCATATTATAGGATATCTTCAAGTCAATATCTATTTCCTTGTAAGCCGCCGGTTTCTCTAGAAATGGTTCGGATTTGCTAAACATGTTTAGAAAGTCACTTGTTCAACTGTGCTGGTCACGATGCAGCTTTGGCGAGCTGGGATAGGGGTGGCAGGCTTTTAGGAAAGTAAGTTTCTAGCTCAGAGCCGTCTTAAGCATATTTGGCGCCGGGGTGCGAAAGTCAGCCTGCCCCCCCCCCCCTACACTGTAGCTCTATATAATTTTTATGTAATTATAAAATTATTCTATGTAATTTATTTATTCCTCGAGCTCGTGGCTAAATAATAACAGCCGCACAGGTCGATCTTTAATGATAACCCGCGCTTGCCGAGGTTGGTCTGTGGATGGGTGGGATCTATCTTACCGAGTTTCCTTCGTGACTCGGAAAACACGGAAAGCCGTTGGTCCCGGCTGTCATTTGTAGATCTTTGGCAGTCGTTACTGTTAGTCAGAAGCCCAAAAGTCTGACAACTAGTCTTACCAAGGGGTACAATCGTATTACCCAGTTACTAATAATAATGAACTAGCTGTGCCCGCGATGCTGCTCGCGTGGTCTCGGTGTAGTAGGTACTTATCGAAATTGATGGCGGTCGGCTTGCACCCCCTAGCCCAAGGACTCTGCGCCCGTGTGCACCGCACCCCTTGAACCCTCGGGTAAAGACGGCCCTGTTCTAGCTAATTAGGTAAGATTAAAACATCGTTAGGGAAACCTTAGGGACTAAGTAAAGTATAATAGTACAAGCTATAACAAAGATGGATAAGACTAAAATGTATGGATTGTTTTTTTTGTTAGGTTGTCTTGCATGTGGCCACAACTCGCATCACTTGAAGCGATTATGCGGCCAAGAGTGAAGCACGCCTGCCTACAAGAAAACGATTCAATCGAGCTTTAAATATATTCAGATTTAAATGATCAGAGAAAAGAGAAGCAGGTAGTGATTTTCACAGACTAGCGGTTCGCACAATAAATGTGGAAGCTTAGTGCTTTGTTCGGGTAACCGAAAAGTTTTGAAAATCCTGGTTAAAAACGATCGATTTGTTTTAGGCTCTCTTTAATCGCCAATTTACTTTGAGTAAGCGTGGTGATCAATCATCATCATCTTCATTTCAGCCGAAAGACGTCCACTGCTGGGCATAGGCCTCCCCCAAAGGGGGGGTTTTGCCAAAATCGCCACGCTTGGCAGGCGGGTTGGCGATTGCAGTACGGTTGTTGCAAAATGCCCAGAGAACGCTGCTGCCCAGTCTCTGGAAAGTCCCATAATCGCCTCGTGGTGGTGAATGCTCAATTGATTATGCCTCTTCTCTATGAGAGGAGACTTTGGTTCACAATTCGGCAATAAGAGGCTGGTATTGGTAAGATCAAGTGACGTGTCTAGTTTTGGTCTAGTAGTTGCAAGTATAACTGCTGAGCTTGGGGTCTGAGTTTGATCGCTAAGTCGGGTAAATTGTGTCTGGATTTTCCATATGGAATTACTGAGTCTCAGCTCAGTTCTTACGAAGGCAGTAGTCATTATCATTGGTGTGATAAACGAATCCTTGATGAACTAATATTATCACTAGAACGCTGAAAAATAAGTTTTCTTTTAAAACAAAAACAAATAAGAGAACCCTATACGGCGCGCAGTTCAGTATAACACAAGTGAAACTTTATTGCTCCATCAACTAAGATCACAATTTAATGGCACAGCTATCAACAATGATTTATTAGTGTAGATTTGTGTGGTGCATTGTCCTTATATGCTAATAGGTACGTATTTGATTGGTCTTAAATACATTTATACAACGTGGGCGGTTGACAAACGAGATGTATAAGAGTGAGATACAATAAATCTTTCTCTATATGATTGATTGTAAACTCTCACTTATAAAGTCGTTATTTATTTTTAAATACATCCGACTTTTTTGCACATCCTGTGTTGCTAAATAGCTAATCTTTTCCCATGGTCATGAGTCGGTACGAGATACATAATTATTACTCAAAGGAATCAAGTGAAGACGAAGATTCAAGTAATAATCTTTTTTGTAAGTCTACGACATTACAGACCTTAGCTAAAGTATGAAGTCTAGCATCCAGTCGATAATTACTATCGATCTTCTTGGAGTTTCATGCCCCTTCTCCACCATAGAGATGTACGGTTGTTAGAGGTACCTAGTTTCAACTTTCTGATGCAATGACCGACTCTATCATCTATCAATTTGACGACACTGTTGGCGCATTGGCTGAGGGCAAATTATTAAATTGAAATTATTTGCACTTTTCATTTTATTTATTAAAAAAAAACCCCACTCCTAATTCCCCACTCGTAATTTCTCCTGTATCGTAGGTGCGTTTACAAACATTTAAACTCACACACATAAACAGCAGACCCGGAACAACTATCTGTAGGCCCTACAAATATTTGTTCCGTGCGGGGATCAAACCCGCGACACGTAGCGCAGCAGTTTATCGCTCAACCACTGCGCCAACCGTGCAGTCAGTGTTTCAACCGTTGTGGGAACCGCTGCCAATTTGTATCTGTACCACATCTTGTAAGGTTCTTCTAGTTCAGCGTATTGCAGCGTTCTATTGACGCAACTTGTAATGAGATAGCTCGAAATACAGCTTGTCTTTGTGACTGTAAATTATAGCCAATGAATGACGATAAAATCAGACGTCGCAAGAGAAAATTGAATGTTCGGAGCTCTCTGTCGACTTTGAAGTATATGTAAGCTGTTTCAAACAATTTACTTAAGTAATACGAATCTTAATTACGTACGTTTTCTGAGAATGTTTTTGAAATAATGTTCAACGTTTCTAAAACTGAAAGCCTAAATAAAAACGCGGTGTTTGATTTTCAACAATTAGTATTTTAAATATGAAAACAATATTATTTTAAACCGTTTTTATTAAAAACGGTGAAAGAAACCGGCGGCATGTCGGAGAACTAAAAATTTGTGGACATGTGACATCTACCAACCTGCACTGGGCCTGTGTGGTGGATTACAAGCCCACTCCCTCTCATAGACAGCAGGCCTGTGTCCTAGCAGAGGGAACATTATAGGCTGATGATGAATATTTTAAACGCACATCCTTGAAAATGTCACAGCAGAAAGTCGATAAATCAAAAGCTTTAACCAAAATGTTACTAAGTTCTGATTGAGTAAACACAAATTTTGACTTTCACCGACGTTATCTCAGGTTTCTAATTTTATTCCCGAAAAACAATGGCTGTCACAAGCAGTGAAAAGTGCATACGTTTCTGCGTACGTTTTTTAGCAAAATCTGACAGCGCGCTTTTATTTAGGGATTTATTTATTGTCACTTACTGAATGTGAAGATTAGTTTTTACGTAATACGAAAGTAGGATTTCTTACAGAACATTTAATAGCTGTCAATTTTTTTTGCTAACTTATGCGCAAAACATGTCTAGGCAAAAAAGAAACACGTCTAATGGACATGCAGATGCCCACAAAAAAGTTGTATCTCACTAGACCATGTTGAAAAAAATTAATACTTAATTGCTTTGGAAGAACTTAGCAATTAACTTTTTTTTTTTGGTTTTCAAGTATTTTTATTTTTTATGTAAAGTATCCGTCAATTAACTTTCATCTCGTCCATTTTAATATTATAAACGAAACTATGATTACTGCGAGTCAAAAGTATATAAATATAATGTAGAACCAACACGCAATGTGTTTAATTTTGTTTATGTAACGCTAGTTTAGAGCAAAACATGTAATAACGAGCGACCGCGAGAGTAAGATATGGCGAACAATAATTATAACGTAAAAGTACCTACACAATTTCTTTAAAGCTAACTAATTTTAAACTGACAGTTTTGTGCAATTTTATTCATAAAATCCACACCTATCTCCAGTACCTCAATATTGACTAAACTTCACACACAACCGACAAAATAATCGCACACAAAATCGCAAAATCTCAAGCGTGTGCGGTATCTAAGTACAAAAAGTAAAAGCTTAGTGGACTGGTATCTGCGCAGCCGTGAGACCGGTACCGGTACTGATTGCTATCTAGTTTGGATACCGACTAGAGATCATCTCACGCGCACGCAGATTTTACTGAGACTGTGTGATATAGATTTCTAAGCTCGATCGAGTGGTGGCTGGTTTGACTGGATGTTTGCAAGCTTGAAAATTCAGCTTTTACCACTCAAATTTTATACCATATAGGTATTCCCTACTAGCTGTCAAGCGCAACTTCGTTTGCGTCACATTTTCCCCGTTTTCGCAACATTTTTCATTGCTGCTCCACTCCTATTGGTCGTAGCGTGATGATATATAGCCTATAGCCTTCCTCGATAAATGAGCTGTGTAACACTGAAATAATTTTTCAAATCGGACCAGTGGTTTCGGAGCCTATTCAATGGAAACAAACAATCAAATCTTTCCTCTTTATAATATTAGTTTAGATATTACCTATGTTCGACAAATAAAATACTTTGACTTTGACCTTAAATACGAACTTAAACGGCTTATCTTGCTGTGTCGAAAATTAATTAGCCTATCAGATCCGGCTTTCGAATGTATCCTAGACATTATCTATACATTACTGTCCACCCACATTTCACCAGTTATATTTAAGTCCCATGTAATAAAAGCAAGCCAATTGCCATCAACCGGGCACAAAACCAGACTCCGTGGCTGCTACTAAGAAATTCCTGATGAAAAATTCAAATAACAATTTTGTTGACCAGTGAATCGAAGTCAGGACATCTTGCTCGGCAGTGGCGTTTGTGACCAGTAGACCAACGCGGCAGTCTCTTACATTTCCCATGTTTGTTGAGGGCTAGTCATTGAGCCAAAGTATTTGGTTAAACCACTTAATTTTAATACTTACCTACTACTTTAAATTCTATACAAGGTGGAGCGGGACGATCGACATTCCTTTAAATCACGTAGAGAGTGTCATGTTCTTTACCCGTATACAAAAAATCAATCAAATCCAATGAATACTTTGTTGGTTTTATTTTCCTTATTCATGCATTAAAATGTTTACGCTGTCTTGATTTCCGTACGTTTTTTTTACGGGTGACCACTGAAAACCAGCGCTGTGCTGTGGGCCCCCCATAGCACAGCATCATGCTGAGTGGGAACCTGCTTGTCGCAGTCACGACGTGTAAGCTGACGAATCTTTTACTTAAATTCTGTTTTATTTTGTTATTTTTAAAATCTTACTGTTGTATATTTTATGTTATTGTACTTACAAATGTTTCTTATGCTTTGTACCTATGTTTACTGTTTTCATGTTGTATGCACGTCATGTCCCTGCGACAAATAAATATTTTTTCTTTCTTTCTTTCTCATGATGATGTCTCTACGTGATTTAAAGGAATGTCAATCGTCCCGCTCCACCTTGCATTTTATATTGACTTATATATTTGTAAAAAAAAAAAAAAAATTCAAAGCCCGAGAGGTGATCTATAATACCTCAGGATCTTCCTATTTCAGACACCTTACTGTATATAGGAGTGTACAAATGTGAACCAGTGCCTTATTTCTTAATGTCGAGATAAATAAAGCTTTATGATTAAAATACTTTATGTTTTTCTAGCTGAAGAATTGACGAACAAAGTATCTCGAGGATATACTTAGTTCCAATTTAAAAGCGGAAACCAGGCGTCACGCTGATGCAAACCTCAATCATCATCATCATCATCAGCCTACAATGTTCCTACTGCTGGGACACAGGCCTCCTATCTATGAGAGGGAGTCGGCCCAGAGCGGGTTTCTTATATGTCACATGTCATCGAATTGTTAGTGCTAGGACATGCCAGTGCCTCACGATGTTTTCCTTCACCGTTTTTGAGATTTGGTGATGAGATACTATTATACAAAGTAATGCGCCTGCCTCGGTTCGAGCCCACGGCTTACTGCTCGTAAGTCGGGGCTGACACCACTGGGCCACCGTTGCTCCACAAACCTCAATACCCCAAATTAATTAATCTCAATTATTTTTACCCAAAAAAAAAAGATAAATCCAGAGATCTAAAATAGGTCTAGAAATAAACAGATTTTTTTAAAAGTTAGATTGGTTTTCTTAAAAAGATCCCGATAATTGTAGCCTCAGACTGACTAACAGATCTCTTTTACGAGTTTCGTTTCAGCATTCAACTCAGACAAAAATGTAATTAGGCTTTTCTATCGGAAAAAAACTTGGCTTCAGCCCAGAATTGGAATTAGGAATTGGGTCCGATAAAAGGATCGTTCTCTAATACATTGGGAGGCCGTGAACCGGCCAGGAGAAACTCAATAAAGTACTGATTAAATCAGTATAGATAGAGACGTAAAATAACTAGGTACTAGATTCTGAATTGGGTAGTAATTGTATTTTTTTTATTTTTAGTTGGCTTATTTTGATCAGCATTAACTCATGCATGGAATTTTAATGGACTTGTCGTGTTTCATCCAAATCTCTTCTTGTCACCATCCGTAATACCAGAGGTCGGAATTAGGTAGAGTTATTTGTGTACCTACTTACACTGATGTCATACAGCGAAAGAATAAAGTGGATATGCCTCAAATCCCGAGATTAATTTTAAAGATCAAAAACTTCCCGTGATTTATTAAATAAAAAAGTTAATTAATTTTACACAATTTAAACCATACGACATCGGATGTCCGAAGTTGCAAAATTCCAATGCGCACACACAAGGGAAGATCTATTTTAATATCAACATTTCGATGCAAGTACAAAAATAACATTACCTCATTCCGACCTCCGGTAATAACCGATGATTGGGCAAAGGTGCTCTGTTTGGTGTCGGACGTAAATAATAGCACCATCCCATATCTTCCCGTGAGTGTCGGATGAGGCGACTAAGGGATTAGCCAGAGAATGGTAAGCAGCGTTTTCTGTGCTTTTGTTACAATCGTACTGCGATCGCCAACCCGCCTGCCAAGCGTGGCGATTATGGCAAAACCCCCCAAGTTATGTCAATGTGGCGAAACTTGGGGTAGGCCTATGTCCAGCAGTGGACGTCTTTCGGCTGAAATGATGATGATGATATCCCACTTTAAACAATGATAAGCAAATATCTACACTAGATAAAGGGACCTATTTTCAAGCAATTGTGAAATGCCAACAAAGCGAGCAGTTTCACTGCTTCAGGCTTGGATCGAACCGACAGTTACAGATTAAAATCTTCTCTAACTGCAGGAAAATGTCGAGAACCTAGGTTTGGTATTTAGTTGACGTAAGTTTAAGCTCGTGATAGAATACCAATTCAATTCAGATTTATCTAGAATGGCAATCTGGCAATGCGTTACCTAATGCTTTGTTATTCGTTACCTCGTATTGTGTTATTGTTGAGCTGGTGGCGAACGGTTTTCTGTACAATTTATTTTTTTGTTATTAACACTTTTATTTACCTACCAACGACACTAACTAAGAGTTTAGCAGCTTATTAGAGACTTTAATAATATATATATAATATAATACACAAGGTGTTGTTTTGCAACCTCGTCAAATTCTAGGAGGTAACTATGCTAATGATTCTCGACCCGAATCAATAATAAAATGAGTAGGTAATTTTCTTTTTTTTATTTATTTACTGAAATCGGTAACTGTGAACCACCCGTGTTTTAAACACGGGCCGTCTGATCCCCGCCTTATAACGTCGTTTACACACAAACAAAAAACCTCATACGTTTTTTCTATAATTTTATAAGCCCTAAACCACGTTAAGGGGGTTATTCTGAAATATTGACAAATTTAAACAACAAAAAAACGCAGTGTTTTTTAATAATTTACTAGGTACCGTAATTTATATTGATTATTTATGTCTTTTGTGACAACATCCTGAATTTTGACGAGGATGCAAAACAACACCTTGTATATTTAATAATATATATTTGACGCTTATAAAATAAAAACAGAATACCGTTTATGAAGAAATTATGTAAGTATGATATGTACCGACTGCCTCGTTGGTGACGCGACTTAAATTAATTGACTTGTGTGACTGTACATGTCTCACTACTGGATAATAAAAATAAAAAAAAAGTACTCCATCCATATTACAATATGAATAAACATTCCAACCGTACTATTTAAGAGCGTTTATACCCTACGGCATTTCATACAAACTTTCAAGTCGTTATTTTCCGAAATGACTGAACAGATTTTAATGAAACTTCCTACGCATAAGCAGTATACATAGGTCTAAAAAGTTACTAAAAAATATTTTCGATAAATAATGTTACAGCTAAATTAGACCGATTTTTAATTATCTATAGAAACAGAAATTTCCAATCACCTTCATTTATAAGAGACATTTCGAATATGTTTTTTAGTAACTTTTTAGATCTGTATGATGTCGGACGCAAAGAATAGCACCATCCCATATCTTCCCATGAGTGTCGTAAGAGCCGACTAAGGGACTTGCCAGAGTATGGGCAGCAGCATTCTCTGTGCTTTTGTGACAACCCTACTGCGATCGCCAACCCGCCTGCCAAGCGTGGCGATTATGGCAAAACCCCCATGTTATGTCAATGTGGCAAAACTTGGGGGAGGCCTATGTCCAGCAGTGGACGTTTTTCGGCTGAAATGATGATGATGATGAACTTTTTAGACCTATGTTTACTGCTTATGCGTAGGATTAAAATCTGTTCAGTCATTTCGGAAAATAACGACTTGAAAGTTTGTATGAAATGCCGTAGGGTATAAACGCTCTTAACATAAAAAAATTCATAGCTTCTCTCGCATATAATTTGCGTTTGCTAACTAATTGTCTGGGACGGCAACGGGTGCTTCGCATAGAATAGCTGACGGGTTGCTTCGTCGATTGTTAACGAATTAACAATCCAAATTATTATTAATTTGCATTGTAATCGTACCATAATGGTGCATTTTACAAACAGAGAGATAAACAAAACAGAAAAGGGATGTTGTTTATCAAACGTAGTAGAAGAAAATTTAAATTAAATCATTTGTAATCGTTTTGTAGTTGTTTTCCATGAGGGTAAATCATAAGTAAACAGTAAGAAATCGGTGTTTGTACATAAATTTAAATATAATAAGGTAAACTTGCATTAGTACTTATTACGTATTACATTAGTACGTATTTGGTGTGTTACAATATGTTATCATGTGAGATTCATTTCAGTTTTCAGTATAACCTACCTGTTCCAGTTGGATTTTCAAGACAGTTCAATGCAACTCTATCATTCTAAATTAACACTTCCTAACAACAACTGTTGTTTTGTTATGCCTTGAACGACTCACGATAAACATATTTACGTATACTCCCTATAGTGATACATATTTGCCTAGTATCGTAATATTCTTTCATGCTCTCCTTTTCTCGATACTGAAGTACCTTCGCAGCCAAAATCACACGTCAAAGCATACAACATCATGCAGACAGGCATCGAATCTAGATAGAATGGGGTCACTCGTTCAGCATTACCACCGAGTAGATAGGTTCCAGAAATTCCATTCAAAACAACTACTGCTGCTATGAGATGCAGTTGGCCTGGCGTTCTATTAGAGTTTTTCAATAGAATGAGCCATTTCTCCTTTTATTGCCTTCCATGGTGTTCTTGGAAGATTCTAAACTAGATGTAACTCGCATTTTGTAAAATTGGGGTCTTGTCTAGTCTTGTCGGAATGACAGAGCGTGGATGTGGAGCAGTATCGCATAATATATTCCCATCCTATTCTATTCGCCGTGCGCAAATTTAAGATATTAAAGACGCCGTGGTTGTGGCGAAATTTTGGGCCAATGAAAAGCCAGTGACATCGAAAAGAGAAGAAGAATGTAATAAGAAGCCAGCTAGTAGAGGTTAGTTGATATGCAGCCTCCGAACGTGAGGGGAGATTCCCATTGTATGACACTGACCTTCTGCCTGTTCTTATTCGGTGGCATTACCGCAACGTTTGTCAAACTCGTGTGTGGCTGCACCAGTCAAGCGCAGTCAGTTGGTGTTCACCGCAGATATACCGTCGAAACTGACTGTATTGATTAGTGGTTTTGTGCTACGATGTGGTGCTGTTTTTATAGGCTATAGGATTTATGAGGTTTGGTTGGTAATGAAAGGGGGAGGCCTTTGCCCAGTGGTACAGAATAGACTATTAAAAATGGAGTTTGTGAGCCTTTAGAGTTTGGAATAAAAAGTTTGCACGCGTACTCGTAGAAACATGTTACATGAAAAAAAAATTACCTTTGTTAGTGAAAACATATAAGCTTCTGTGAATTTACTTATATATAAACTCCTTCCGCCTACGATACAGGATTACCCTAGTACAGGCATCGAACATTGTGAGACCTACATTGTTTAATTAAGTTTTTTTTTTTTTGTATTTGACCCATTTTTGGTTCTGAATAAGGATTTATGTATTTATTTAATTTGTAATTGCATTTATTGAGTTTCCAGTTACGAGGCCAAAATTGACTGATTTTCGTTCACTTGCAGTATTTCATAAATTCTTCTTTCGTGTCGATACCACACGAGAATAAAAATCTGAAAGGATATCATCAAAATTAGCAGGCTTCTAGAAAAATAAAAACTTTACGTAGGAATTATTGAAAGATACCAACGTTAATCATCTCTGTTTGAGTGAATTGTGGTTCATGACTTTTGCCAAACACCTGGCGCGGTATAAGTTGTAGTAAATGCTTTTAGAGAATGGTTTATTGGTAGTAGCTAACAATTATCGTATCTATTACATAACACTTCAAACTCGCTAGTTAAGGTCCATGATATAAGCTCACTCAACGAACCACATTCTTACAATTAGAGAGCAAATCCAAATAGCAGGTGTCAGTGAAAGTGATTGACGACAGAAAGCCAATTACAACGAGCCCGATCCGTTTAATGACAGCTACTATTTAAATGTACGAACGGACTTATTCAAGCTCTGTAGGATTTAATGAAATGTCTTCAATTGTTTTACAAAGGATCGTCGGATTTATTTTTATCGTCTTTGTGATTGTGCTAGCAGAGGATTCTTAAGCAGTGTGTTTGGAAAATCTTTTGCCCTCACAGGCATCATATATGTTATGTACATAACTCACTACTATTAAGAAATATAAAAAAACTTACCATTATTTGTTAACAAACATAAGCATGCAGCATATTTTATTTTAATTTGACATAATTATTCTAATTCTTCAATTATATTTTTATTTGTTTTGCATTATCTTACAGGGTGTATGTTTGTAACTTTTATCTTATTCCAACCCCTGTACAAAATATTTGCATGTAAATATAAATATGGAGAGGGAGAGGAAGACCAAAGAAAATATGAAAGGATTGTGGAGAAATAATATGAAGAAAAAAAGAGGAAATAAAAAATGGAAGAAAAAAACGTACTGCGCCGACGCCAAATAATGTAACAAGGACAGGAAACCCCCCAAAATGTCAATGTGGTGCCACTTAGGGGAGGCCTATGTCCAGCAGTGGACGTCTTTTGGGCTGAAATGATGATGATGGACAGGAAAATGATGATATTATGGTCCGGTGTCCGGATCCGCGTTTAAAAGGCGCGATTAAATTGAGATATGTCGAAATACTCGTATCAGTAGCGACGAAAAAATTTGTTGACAATAATTTTCAAATTTCGCTACGTACTTCACAACACTGCATTTATTACAGCAAACATATCATTGTTCCACTGGTCGATAACGCAGATTGGAGCTGTGCAATGACAAGCAGTAGGCAATTATGGTGAGTTTACGTGTATCTCAATTACTAGATGTTGTAAGACAAATTAGTACGGAGGAGCTTCTGTTGCATCAATGTAGATGTGGTCTAATGAATGGACAAAAAAGGCTTTGGCTAATTGTAAAGGTAGGAAGGGAAGTTTGGTCTTGTAACTCCCGAAACTGGGGCAATGGTTGTAAATGTTCTAATAGGTAAGTTGGTCGGGTCACCATTACGATTACCGGGTCTGAAATTTCAAACAAAAGGTGTACCAGGGAAATCAAAATCACACATCAGCTATATCTTTTAGGACCATTTTCGGAGTCACCTTCGCAAACATGTAGAAAGATGTGCACTGCCAAGCAAGTCGAGGTAGCATGGTGTATTCCTGGGGATAATTTTTGACTTTATTATTGAAGAAATATAGACTAGTTTCTAATCCTCCTACCTCCTGGGGATCCTCCTCCTAGATGAGCCAGAGGAAGATAAAATAATTACAATAGAAGGCTTATTTCAAGTCAGAAATCACACAGACAAATCTATTCGTCTAAAAATATTCACATGTGAAGCGCATCGGAATTGGTTAACGTACAATCAATTTGAAAGCGCTTTTCGGAGCCACGTTCAGCGATAATCGAATAAGCCACATTTTGGCGAGAATCGAATTTGCCATAACGTTTACCTCGTCGTATTTACGGCGAATCCGACGTCTAGACGGCTTACCTTTGTAGCCGGCCAAATCCGAGTTACCCAAGTTATCGGATCGACATCGGAATCGAATCGAAAGCTGGAGCTCGTGAATTTAATATCACTCCCGTATTTCGGATCAAATTTGTTGCTTGAAGCGATTGCTTCAGTGATACTTTATGCATTTTCTTTTGCTCCAGAACACAGCAAAAGCAAAAGCTGGAGCAAAATTGGGTTTATTTATTCTTATTAGACTGCGTCGTTGGCCTGGTGGTCACAAACGCGACTGCTAAGCATCAGGTTCGTGGCATGATACCTAGGTCACTAAGTGTTATAAAGTTTTTCCATAAGGAACTTCTCAGTAGTAGCAACGGAGACTGGATTTGTGCCCGGTTGATGACAATAAGCTCGAGCCATACTACATGGGATTTAAACATAACTGGCGAAATGTGTGTGGTGTACTATTAGGAACACCATTATTACCCCATGTAATATGGTGCAAGCTTACTGTCATTTACCAGCCAGTCATAGGTTGTAGAACTTATAGATCATGCTTAGGGAAATAGAAATTCGTTTACACTGCAAGAAACTTCAAGTGTTTAACAATCTAAGCTTGCACTTTTTGCCTGGATCAGCTGCCAAGACACATTTGGGAACATTTCATTATTCCCATACACCTACTTATGACCACGGTACACCAGTGTGCCGAGGGCACACACTTTGCAGAACACTGCCCTATAACATAACTGGCGAAATGTGCGTGTACTATTAGGTACACCTCTAACTCTTCTGGAATTACATACGTGATTTTATGTTACCTATTCTTATTACCCTATTCTGATATCACTTTTTGGTGTGTGAGTCATTTACCTCAAGGACAGTCACGAAAGATTTTTAGAAAACAGCAAACTAATCGCAAATTCAGTAACTGCATTTAGAAATCTGAAAGATGCTCACAAATTAATTATACATTCCACATTTATTCTACTCTCTTTAAACCCATATATTTTTCAAGTCTGACACTACTCTGGCAGCAACAGATAAAGCCTTGGAGACTAGTGATGTGAATCACGATACACTTGAGATAGTGATGTGGTGAAATGTTGCATTGTCTGCACAACAATGAAGTTGCGACATAACGCGCCGTTCCAAAATGAACCTAATACCGTATCTTAGCCTTAGTTTCGATATTGCAATAGTTAATTAGAGGTGTGATGTAGATAGCTTGAGAATTGAGACTGTATGTTCTGCCATATGAAGCCGTTTATGCCATTGTGCTGTCTAGGTTATGACGTATGGCTGGATTATGTTCACCTATTGTTTTCGTTCGTTTCTAGACCTTGCATTTCCAAAACGGAGAGTTGAATTTCGCCTAATTTGGCACGACTATTCGTTGGCGCCGGCTCTGTTCTGTAAATGGTTACTATACTGATGTTATGGCTTAGCATAAGGCTTAATGCTGTCATATACAGAGTGAATTATGTAATTTTTTTTTTACTGTTGCCTTTGAACACGAATAGTGAATAATAATTTGAAATACGAACATAATGTTGTGAAAATCAATGCGCTGCGGGTGTCATCAATCAAGAACATTTATTTAAAACATGAAAAACGTAAAATGTAACATATTCTTTGAGTTTGCCGTATCATCATTCATTACATCCGAGAATTTGATCCTTATCACCGTCACTAGCGAATGGTGTTATAATACAGTTTTTTTTTTTTTTTTCAAAATCAACTATATCGATTGCTTGCTACGAATTTTGACTTTCCAAAAATCCAATGATGCAGTTTTAGTTTTCACAAAAATTGTTAAGATTTTGTTGACATTCACTTGTTTTTTGTGTTGTGGTCACATTTGTTGGTTGCCACGCAAACTGTCATTCTTAATTCAAATATTCCTGCTTTCTTTCATTTCTGCGTCGATAAAACCTTCTCAACCATAATACTTCTTTTATCTATTAACTGGTAATTTTTTTATGCACAAGTTCTTCCTATGAAGTAGAGCATTTTAGATTGCATGTATCATTGAGGTTCACTGCCTGTTGCCTTGATCCGATCAGAGTTCGCAACAGGTAATGCGCAGGAGTCGGTGAAGATGCATGTTGTGTATGTGTATAATTATTTGACCGTGACAGAGATGCTTTGAATAATAACATGGGTATAGCATGTTTGGATATTTTCTTTAGGATATATTAAAGGAATTCCAGTTTAATAAAATCGTTATACATAAGTAGGTAAGCTTTTTAAGAACGTATGGAAATTCGTTGCATTAAGTAGAATATGATTCCTGGCATAGATTATTTAAATGAAAAGTTAGTAAACCACCGATATTACAGCTACCTGCCAATTGCTATAGACAAAAAAAAAAAAAACATTTCATTTACTTCATTTCATTTTCTTAAAAAGCATTTAAAAAAATACTGCCAACCAGTAACGTCCGCAAATCCATGCAGGATATTACTGGTTGGCGGCATTTTTCTCTTCCCTTTGGCTTAAATTTAATTTTTAATTGATTTGTATGATTTGCTTTAACACCATCATTACACATTGGGTGCCAATATGCTTAAAATTAATTTCCGTGGCTGTACCTAGGTAATTCCATCTTATAAGAGTGGCTCAAGCATGAAAGTAGGTACATAGACAACCATGTTGGCATTAGCTGCAATTTTCATGCGTATCTAGTAACTGCTTGTAACAGTAAAGTTATTTACGAGACAAACTACTTATACATATGTATACAATTTGTATGCAGTAGACCACTCATACTTTAGCCATTGCTACATTATATATGCACCACTGGCATTCGGACACACGAAATCTTTTATGTAATGCAGAAATTCCCTGTTATATAAACGTTAGTAGGTAAGTATGTTGCATGGTTAATAGAAATAAAATGTCGAACAATCTTTTTTTACAACCCTCTTCAAAGTTAGAGTGCACAGGCTTCTTCTGGGTAAGCTCTTACCATCGTGAACTTTGTCTCTGTCATCTCTGACCTAGACTGAAGTCAAGAGCAAACCCATCGCAAATAAAAAATAAATATGTTTAGGCTATTTTTATGAAAATGGCTTGTTGAAGAAAATCGTTTTGGAAAAATGTGGAAAGATGGCTGGTGACTTCGTACTGGTAGATATTTTGTCAAGAATACATTGTAAGAAATGGTTCAGTAACATGCCATTGGAGAGAACAGTTTTACACTCATCAACTTCTGCTTAGCTTTTCTCAACTACTCAACAAAAATTTTAATATTCAGCTAATTCAGCTGTAGCTGAATACTAGTATTTTACATAGAGGGACTGGTGAAGGTTGCGGGGATCCGCTGAATGCGAGTCGCACGGGACCGGTCAATGTGGCGACACTTGGGGAGGCCTATGTCCAGCAGTGGACGTCTTTCGGCTGAAATTATGATGATGACTGGTTATCTGGCGATCTGGTTATCTATACAAGCTCAAATTTGGATTATGTTTGCCTACGCTACGTCATCACCCTGCTCAGCAAATGATTCTAATTATGCATATTGAATTTTAAACTAATTTCAGGAAAAAACAAATTTTGTAGAAAAAAAATGGGTACCTAAGAAAAGAAAAAAACATAACATAACAATTTATTAGGGTTAGAGAGCTTAAGTTCTGTATGGTGTCGGACGTAAAGAATAGCACCATCCTATATCTCCCCGTGGGTGTCGTAAGAGGCGACTAAGGGACTTGCCAGAGAATGGGCAGCAGCATTCTCTGTGCTTTTGTAACAACCGTACTGCGATCGCCAACCCGCCTGCCAAGCGTGGCGATTATGGCAAAACCACCCTTTGGTCAATGTGGCGTTGGGGGAGGCCTGTGTCTAGCAGTGGACGTCTTTCGGCTGAAATGATGATGATGAGAGAAGTTAAAAGTGCACCCACATTTCGCCAGATATGTTTTAGTCCCATTTAAAAGTGGGCGAGCTGGCTATAAAGCCATCAACCGGACACAAATCCAGACTCCGTGACTGCTTTTGCGACATTCCTGATGGAAATACCGAAAAGCACTTTACCCGTCCCGGGAATCGAACCTAGGCAGGGCCTCATGCCCGACAGTCGCATTTGCAACCAGAAGACTAGACCACCAAAAAAAAAGGAGCTATGTAGTAGATATTTTTAATCAAAGTAGATTATATCGTAAACGTAACCTCTATAACACATTACGTACACCTAATCATTGCAATATGTTAGGTACATCTAACGGTCTCATCTCGTTTTATAATATCACTAGGTCTGGTTTTTGTATCAAACTGGCAACAAGCATCCTGCACTAGAGCAGTTTAAACTTTGTTTCTGAGAAGTTAAAACTGAATATTGCCTGACAAGAACTTGATTGACGTTTTTAAGAGCAGCACTTCAATTAGAGTAATTATATAAAAGTTATGTAATGGCCTTTTAATCACGACTAGCTAAGTGATTAATTTGTGAACATCTTGAAATTGCTCTCTCTCTTTTTTAGACTTCGAAAAAAAACAATGTTGTGGATTTCCGGAAACTGAACACTGGGTCAACTCCTTGTCATAAGTTTATATCTACATAATTATTATTATATCATTTAAATTTAATTTTTATTATATTATTATTATAGAGATGAAAAGATTGTTCGTAACTTTGGATGCAGTAGGTTATCTTCGGAACCACTCATCCATTATTATTGTTACAGTCAAAACTGTTAATTAGACAAAACCACTTTTGTTTGGAGCCCGTCTAAACCCTTATGGGTTTATCTATCAAAAATATTTTGGATCAGTTATAATTTAAGCTAGAATTACTACCACACGATGTTTTAAAGGGTCACAAAAAAACTAACATGTTTTTAAGTACGAGTTTACTTAGAAACTTGTTTGTAATTGTTAAAATAGTTTTAAACGATAGACATGGTGGTGGCCCCAGATGTTTTTTTCAAGTCTAGTAAGTTTGGTTTAGAGAACAAAAAACATCCGCTTTTCGGGCTATTCTGCAATAAACTGCACTTTTACAAGCATTGAAACTGTGGCTATGGACTTGCATCACATTTCTTATGCAGTATTACAATAAAGAAACGTTGTTAGTGAGGTTACTACATTCAACCTTCTGTGTTATCTTAGATTTTATCTTTGTCTTTATACTTGGAAACCTAATGGATCTATGCTATGAAACTGTTGCTTTTTCTTGTTGTTTGTTTGTTGTGTTGTAATGTTTTAATGTGACTGTAGACTTTCGAGCGAGAGCTCTCTCAATGTCTCTTCCGAGACGCCTCGCAGTAAACCGACAAATAGCCAAAACTAGACGAGCATTACCATGTACATGTACACCTACACTCTCACACTCGCTCTGCGTCGCAGTGTCTCGGCGAGATTGTACACTGTGTACAGCCACCAGTATTATGCCGATCTAACGACGTGATCATAGAATCATCATTCCAGATGGTGTTTGTTTTTTTTGTGTAAACTACCAACAATTGAACGAGCAAGTTTCGAAAACTGTTTTTCATCGACCTACGGCAGATTGAGTTAAGTTTTGTACTGATATACGGTTTACCATCCAATCTTTTACAAATAACTACAAATAGGCACCTTTAAACAAATAAATTATACTTACATACAGCAAAGAAAAACACGGGGAAACCCTTTCATAAATAGTTATCCGTGACGCGTTATTTGTCCTTGACAAAGGGCAATCTATTATTATTATTCGCTATTACGATATGCCGATTATGCGCCGCCATGCTTTGCGTCGATCTTGACATGCTTTGCTGGTGTGACATAATGTAATGTTGTTCTTTATTTAAATTATAACAACGACAAATCAATGTATTTTTTATTTTATTTTTTCTATTCTTAAGTTGGTTAGGGGCTGCTCAAAATGAATAGGATAGATCGTATTAGGTATCTTGTTATCAGACCTTAATGTTTTTTTGTGTGATCTACAAGTTTCTGAGTGTCAATATGACTATCAAAGAATGACAACGGCACGGATATCACTGATATCATGTTTTTAAACTGACATAGTCACTAACACTATCAATAACATTTCAACCCACCCGCAATAACTTCAGTTTATCTGTGATCATGGCGTTTGCAACAGCGCCGATATATCTGGAACTCGAAACAAATAGTAAATATGGTAAGTATCCCGTTACAACTGTTATTGATAGTATTACCGATACTGATATTAATGTTACAAAAACATACGAATAGGTATCCAAAGTATTCGTAAACTACATAATATTTGTTTTAATGAACACAATAATAATTACGGATAAAAGCATTATTACAGATCAAAACCTTCCTCATAATTTATTATTTAAAAAAAAAAATATTCAAATGTTGTTTTTTAATGTCATTTCGAGCAACTACCTAGCTACCTAGTATATGTTTTCATTTTCTATGAAGGCATATAAATTTAAAATTATTATTTAGGCTTCAGGTTATAACATCACAGTGACAACTTAATCCCCTTGTTATAGGGAAAAAGGCAAAAACCCCTAATGCAACACAAATGAGAGAGACCTTTGAACTATTTGGGAGCACTCCTAATGAATGAAGTGGGTACGCGACCTAGTTAAGCTGGTCCTAATTAAGTTTGTTGATCTCTGCAGCCGGCTAGCAGAACGAAATTCACAAATTTTGTTTTATTTAAGGAGAAAAGGAAGGAGGATTTTTAGGGGTTCTAGACCGCTCTATAAAAATAAAAATAAAACGCATCGCATAATAAAACTGTAATTAAAGTAATATTTTACTGTATTTGAACTTTCTACGTAGAAACCAGAAATAGCGATTTTAGAACGAATTACTTAAGTTTTCTTTTTTTTTTTAAATAACCTCAAAATCTGTTCCTTTTTTTTAAATAAATCTGTTCTCTAAAGTGTCCGTCAAGAAACTTTGCTCTTATGGGCTACTGAGGCCAATTTACCAATAGAAAATGTTTTTTTCTTTGCTGTTAGCTCTAGGGCCAACAATCTCTTTTTTGAAATTGCTGCATGGAGTGAAGTATCAGTGTTGAACTATATTCAGTCTTACTTGCAGCCTTATTTGTTTCAGTCTGACAAGTATAGTACGAAGCTAGATATTAGTTCATAAATCTGTTTTGTTTATTTTAAGAATCTATTACTCAATTCTTTATTGCTTTCTACAATACATTACTCTACATACATGTTGTTAATGTGTTAATAAAGCCTAAAGCACCAAAATGTAGAATTATAATAGAATGTGTATTTGAATTAAAAAAACAATGTGCTTTACTAGACTTAGTACTAGCCTACTACTAAGTAGGATTTGTAAACAGCCCCAAAATTGATATTTTTGTAAATTTTCGATGTCTTGGCGAGGCCTCTTACCGTTATCCCAGAGTTTTTATATTTAAATGGGAATTGGCAACTTCTTACCAGTATTCCAAATCTAAATTTAAAAAGGAGAAACGTTCCACCCTAGTAAGCACTACAAAGTAATGCAAATTTGCTAAACTTGCTATGACTGTTTCCGTTTGGCGCCACAAAATTGTAAACTTAATCGAACGTCTTATTAATTCGTCTTAATAATATCCAAAAATTTGTGTGCCAGATATTCGAACATCGGAACCAAAACCAAACATTTACTTTAAAACTAAAACACCAAAGAAATATCTCAAGACACTTCCGTTGTCTTACTTAATCTTGTTTCAATCTAATTTATTATTCACGGTCTAAATTAGCTCATCGCGGTTACATAACGCTAAATGCCGGCCATTTTGGCGCCTCTACTAAACGTTCTAATAAAACTTAACTGCTATGTCTAGTATTACTAGATGTGGCACGTTGTTTATGAAAGAGAAAGGAATCGGAAAAGTTATTTGCATATTCATTCATCGTATCGGCAATATCTTGTAACCAAAAAATCGGAGAATTGTAACATCCACCAACCCGCACTGGGCCAGCGTGATGGATTCCAGGCCTTTCCTTTTCATAGAAAGGAGGCCTGTATCCCAGCAGTGGGATCTTACAGATTACGGTCATCATCATCATCATTTACGCCGAAAGAAGTACACTGCTCGACATAGGCCTCCCCCAAGTGTCGCCACATTGACCGGGCCCGTGCGACTCGCATCCAGTGGATCCCCGCAACATTCACCAGGTCATCAGTTGGCAGACGCTAAAGTATAATAGGAGTATGAAGAACAGTGAGTAAAGTTCTTCATCTCTCATAAAAAAGGGAGGATCTTCCGACCAGACGGGTCTAGTGTCTGGTTGTTGTCGGGGTTTTCAGATAACAATAGTGGGATTTAGAATTTTGATGTTGGTTCTTCATTTGTGTCATATAGATGGCGCTGTAGTACTTTTTGGACTATGTAGCCGTAGTACTTTTTGTGCCACTACAGTATTACTAGATGTGGTACGCTGTTTATGGAAGTATAAAATAAAGTTAAAGGTATAAAGCGATTAGTAGTTCAGATAATGGTTCTGTATTTATGTGCCGGAAGTTTTTAACGGTTTTATAATTTCATAATTATGTTTTTTTTTTATTGCAATTGTGTTGAGTTGTTATACTATTTATAATTATCTTTTTGATTGCAGTTGTAGTACGTTTTAATAACTACAAACCTACATAAATGAGTTATTACTAAAACTCATTAATCCTTAGGCAGATTTGTTGTTAATTGCAACATGCCATTACATTTTTACATCGTATGTGGTGTTCCTAACCGATTGTTTTAATTACGAAAAATAACTTACCATCATCATCTGCCTAGCTTTTTTCCCAAGCTATGTTGCGGTCGGCTTCCAGACTATCCGGGTGCAGCTGAGTACCAGTATTTTACATGAAGCGACTGCCTATCTGACCTCTGCAACCTAGTAACTGGGTAATACGATACCCCTTAGTAAAACTGGATGTCAGACTTTTGGCTTCTGACTACTCGTAAAGACTGGCGACTGTCAAAGATCTACAAATGACAACCGGGACCAACAGCATAACGTGCTTTCCGAGGCGCTGAGGAAACTCGGTTTGTAATTATGGTCACCCATCCACGGACCAACCTCGGCACGCATGGCTTAACCTTAAAGATCGACCCATGTGGCTGTTATGATTTAGCCACGAGCTCCTCTCTCAATAAATGCACGGATCTAGCTCATTTTTAACCACGTTAAAAAATAGGACACACTTGCGCTGTTAAAGGTAACCCGCATATTTTTACCGCAATGCGCATTGGTAGGTATATGTAGGTACGATACTTTATCAAAGCAGGTATAATTTACACTTTGCCAAAAGAATTCTCTTTGAATTCTGTCACTCGGGAGTAGCGTTGGTAGATTGAGGATTTTTTCCCCTTTTTTTGTGGAAATATATTTGTTCTTGGGACAATGATCAGAATGTAAAAGTTAGGGAATCAAGAAATATACTACACACAGAGAAACTACTAATTCCGTATCTAGCGATAGATATTATCGGTGGGGTGTAATGCGCGGGATGTGCTGAAAACACTGCGAGTGTGCATTTTTTGAATAAACATAGTTTCATAACTCCCCGTTTTTTTAATTTCCTTTTTGATAATTAAATGGGGAAAAAGTATGCAAGACGTATCATTTTGGGGAATAATCAGAAACTTGATCTGGCACCCCTGCAGGGAAGAGTGGGGAAAGAAAGCTCGATTGTAGATTACATCCAAGATGACAAGTGGTGCTTTCCGTTCCAAAAAGGTTTTCCATTATTCTCGTGATTCATACCTGTAACAAAAGAAGGTTCAGTCAATAAAATGTTCGTTAGAAGTAAAAAGTACGAAAGTCTTGAGAAATGTAGGTAATATTTGGTATGGATTTTTACTGTAAGGATTATTATTTTGTTGATTGTTTTTGGCCAAAGAAAAGATGGATGGGTAGTGTGAGGAATTTTGAAGAAATGAAATGAAATGATGTTTATTTTTGCAAATAGGCAAAAATAAACATCATTTCAAACACTTTTACCCGTCGTTTTTTTTTTTAAACTAGATAAGGCTGGTGTTTTGTACTTGACTACTCTGAGATCACAGTCTCTTTTAAGTACCAGACATAATCTTGTCCAACTCACATGAGGAATATGCAGATAAGTGTCTGAGTTGGTCTTTTGAAGAAAGAAACACACAGATTTGATTGGACCTGTCCAGCCAGAGCAAACATTTGTCAGGTATCGTGTAGCTCAACTCGTAACTCAAGGAGCTCCACGAGTCGACGAACAATACCAAAAAAAGGACATTGTGTAGGTTGCTTATAGTACTCAAACTGCCAGGCAATCGTTATAGCTAACGAGAAAAAAAAAACCGCCCAAGTGCGAGTTGGACTCGCGCACGAAGGGTTCCGTACCATTATTTATAAAAACGAAAAAAAAAAACAATTTTTTGTATTTTTTCTGTTTTTATTATTTGTTGTTATAGCGTCAACAGAAATACATAATCTGTAGAAATTTCAACTGGCTAACTATCACGGTTCATGAGATACAGCCTGGTGACAGACGGACGGACGGACGGATGGACGGACTGACAGCGAAGTCTCAGTAATAGGGTCCCGTTTGACCCTTTGGGTACGGAACCCTAAAAAGAAGACAAAAAAGAATGATATGAAAGAGAAAGGAGTAAATGATGCCGTGACGTTTGACAGTACAGAATGGAACAAGAAAACGTGTAGCCTCGAGCCCAAGTAGAATGGGACAAGAGCAGGAAGATGATGATGATGATGTTTTATACCGAAAATTATTGAAACACTTAAATAGTAATTTGCACCCTAATTGAGAATTAAAAAGAGGAGCATAACGCCAGATGCGCGATACTTTATGTAATTTATTTCATCAACACTGCTTTTAAAAATGTAAAGAAAAATATCGCGAGGAACTGAGATGGCCCAGAACCAAAAAAATCGAAGACTTGTGATGGTTTTCATTCTCTCTTAGACCTGATTCCCGGTAGTGGGAACGTTATAGGCTAATTATTATTACGTAAAGAGGAACATGACAAAGGTTTTTTATTTAACGAAATTCTACAAAATTTTTAAGTGCCCCACAAATTCAAAATTACACAGCACAAAACAATTCGTTACCTAATACAAAAAGTAAAATATATACAAAAAAAATTAGCACCGCTTTTTGCTACTAACAATGACGAGCATACCCAATTTGGTTTACCGAATTTGTTATTGGACGATGTTTTCTAAATTAACCTTATTTTAAAGCAACCTGCGTAATAAGGGATGTATGTCAATTGCCTAGCCATTTCCCAAACTATGTTGGGGTCGGCTTCCAGTCTAACCGGACGCAGCTGACCAGTACTTTCCATGAAGCGACTGCCTATCTGACCTCCACAGCCCAGTAACTGGGTAATACGATACCCCCTGGTAAGACTTACTTGTCAGACTTTTGGCTTCTGACTACTCCTAACGACTGTCAAAGATCTAAAAATGACAGCAGGGACCAACGGTTTAACGTGCTTTCCGTGGCACGGAGGAAACTCGGTATGTTATTATGGTCACCCATCCACGGACCTCGGCACGCACGGCTTAATCTTAAAGATCGACCTGTGCGGCTGTTATTATTTAGCCACGACCTCCTAATAAGGGATGTATAAGGTAGTAGGTATTTGTTACCAGAAGCTCTAGTGTGATTGAAGTAAGGCCAGTATCTAGTTTGTAGATAATTCGTCCGGATTTGAATCCAATCAAAAACACTCTCACTATTACTTAAACTAAGATCTACTTATAAAAAAACTGGTCATACAAAATAATATCTACTTTAATTAAAATGCAGGTACTTAAACAGCAAGTTTCTAATGGCACATGAAACTAATATAATTAAATTATAATTACCACGAATTATGCTAATCTTGTTATACAATATTAAATATATAATAACTACTTCAGTCACTCTGAGCCAGTTATTATGGTACAACTAGAATAAAGGCTCAACCACACAACGCGAAATGACTTCGTAAAAACATTTTTATAATCAGCCTAGATATAAGAATAGGAAAAGAAAAAAGAAACGGTGAACGGATGAATATACCATGTGAAGGATGTGATGAATGCCTAAAAAATAACTACTCCGCCGTCTTTGGGAGCCGGAATTTGGATTCAGAATGACGTCACTTAACTAACCATTTTTTTCCTTCTTTAAAATTTAACATTATGCAATATTTTTGTTAAATTTAACTTATAACATTTTTTTACATAGTTTGTTACAGCTGAAGCTAATAAAGGCGTGGTAAAAAATGTATGCAATTGACATAGCAGTTGAAAATCTTAAGTTAAACTTTTTGTAGGAAAAGCAACTGCCTCTTGCCTAGGTGTCTTATTCCACACATGAACCGTAATAACTGCATGATACAACGTCAAAAAGCTTTAGGTAGACCAGTACCAAAGTTAAAAAGTACCTCGAACTTAAATAAATAATAAAAAAATAAGTAAAAAATAAATGGCGCCCTGCTTTTCGTATAGTAAATGGCCTGTTCGTAAGTTTCGCATAGCCACAAGTCGATTACGAAATCATGAAGTCAAATCAGATTTTTTCGCTTTACCGGAATTTGTATTGGCTTATGTAAACCTATAATTACTCGATTTTCTCGAGCAATTGACATGCTTAAGCCTAAATGAATTCGTTATAGGTGATTCTTACCATTTTTGTGTGGTTTATAAATCGATTGGATTGGATGAATTAATTAGTTTTGCCGAAAGCGGTGATAATGGGCTCGCTTTTCATTCTGATTTCTTTCGAGTTTGATTGGGTAATTTTGTTCCTCTGCTTAACCTAATAACCAAGAAAAACGAGATTATATTGTAGTTAAATGACTTTATTGTTTCACATTAATTATTGAGTTTAAACTTGATCTATAACCGTTTGTTTCCTACTCCATGGGAAAAAGTCGTAACTTTATAAATGTATGTGTCATTTGAAAATTAAAATCAATTTCATATCTGTATGGACGTGACGATCTGATACCAACTACATAACTTAAATCTTAAATAATTTTAAATGTCTAAAAGTATTTTCGTACTATGTTGTTACTTTCTAACGGTTCCATAAAAAAACAATATCTAAAAATAAGAATGTACAGTAACACGCTTATCAATCAAACAAACCGTACGGAATCTCAACTCACGCGCATTCAATTATCCCTACGCTGCGCAGGCGCGTAGGTCAGTAATTTCAAACGTAAGTACAGTCAACGACACATACGAGTATATAACCAAATTTTATTTTGACAGCGCTCCCATTTCATCACTACCTCTGTGGTCTAGTGCGCTACTGAGCAGCATGAGTTTCTGGCTTCGAGTCCCGTGTTGAGCAAAGTATTGCTACCGAGTAATTCCTGGCGGGAAAACTCTGTCAGTTTGTCTAGATTGGTGCCGAGTTGATGGCAATAAGCTCGCCTTAAACTTAATTTCAGGATTATTTTTTAGAGCAGCGATGGCCCAGAGGTGGCAGTCCCGACTTATGAGTAATAAGCCGTGGGTTCGAACTCAGGCGGGCGCATTACTTTGTGTAATTTATTTCATTACCGCTGGTCTCAAAAACGGTGAAGATGACATGTCCTAGAACTAAAAATTCGAAGACATGTGACATCTACCAACCCGCACTGGGCCCGCGTGGTTGATTACAGCGCACTCCCCCTCAAAGAGAGGAGGCTTATGTCCCAGCAGTGGGAACATTATAGGCTGATGATGATGATAAAACTTAATTGTCGAAATGTAGTTGTATAATAGCACACCTCTCTTAACGGTGACCGTCGTCGGTAAGACGAAGATCGCGGGGAACAACGTCTCATATGTCTCATGTGTCACTTGCCCAACTGTCACTTCTGAGTGCAGTGAAGCATACTTGTATTACAAGCTACTTTTACTTGTTACGTCATCAGCAGCTTCATCAGGCACTCTCATTGTCTTTGGTAACTTTTATAGTTCTTTGTTTTGTCTACCATTCGTGTTTGACATAGATTTTATATCAATTTGTGAATGGGTTATGTAAAATTAGTTGTGTAGTATAAGTATAGTGAAAGGTTTATGTGAGTATGTCTGGCTATAATGTTTTTTTATTAAACAAAATGTTGTCCATTCATATTTGACTAGATGTTCAGCCGCACGAGTCGACCTTTAAGGGTAAGCCGTGCTTGCCGAAGTTGGTCCGTGTATGGGTGACCATAATTACATACCAAGTTTCCTCCGTGCCTCGGAAAGAACGTTAAGCCGTTGGTCCTGGCTGTCATTTGTAGATCTTTGACAGTCGTTACGAGTAGTCAGAAGCCAAAAATCTGACATACAGTCTTACCAAGGGGTATCGTACTACCAAGTTAATGGGTTGTGGAGGTCAGATAGGCAGTCGCTTCATGTATTATACTGGTACTCAGCTGCATCCGGTTAGACTAGAAGCCGATTTTTAATAGAGAGATACAGAGTTTCGGAATTGTAAACTTTTAAGTGCCTATTCTAATGTAATTTTTTTATAATTTTATTGATAATTCTTTACAATGTTATGTGAAATATTTGTACGCCGATACTTACGGCTAAACATGATTGGACTCAAACGATGTTATATCTTGCATGCTCTTGTATGTATACAATGTTTAAACAAATAAATAAATCTTATCTTATCTTATCTTGACCCTAAAATAAAATAAATAGCGAAATGTGGGTATAAATGGGGATAAAAAAATTACTATATACGGTTTATAGTAATTTTTTTATCGACTACGACTGTTAGGTGTCCGTTGGCTGAATAGTTAAAGGTTTTTCCAACAGTTTACATTATTCAATTATGATTCGTTTGAAAAAGTAATATTGCCTTGTCATGTCCTAATTACCAAGTACATGCTAAATTCCTTTTTACTTTCAGAGCGTTCAGTGAAGCCTAGATTTCAGTACATGATGCTGTATAAATTCGAAAGATAAGATATTTAAATTCTGGTGGACTTAGTAGATTAATTGAGCCGGATAGCTGCGGAATGTAATAGAAATCTCAATAAAAGTGGAGAGCAATTATCTTGAAAGTTTGATCACGTGCGATCTTTTGAGTTCATCGAAAATTGTTTTGCTAGCGTTAATATTGAACCACGTGTCTCGACCTGAATGAACAATTACACACAACATCATTCATATGTTGTTAAATCGTTCACGTTTCGAAATTAACGTTGTTCCTTGAAAATAATCAAGAAAACAACTTATTCAAATCGAATCAAATCAAAAGTTATTTATTCAAATTAGGCTGATAATCAGCACTTTTTGAACATCAAAATTACAAGAGACAGTCCCCCAAAACGCCCGCCCTTCGCCACTTCCTAGTGTTTTAGCTTGGAAGAAGAAGTGGCGGAACGAACTCCCCAGCAAAACATCTGTCTGTTAGGTTATTTTTCAAAACAGGTAATACGTAATTCCTTACATGTGACTGTTACTGTACTGTTGTGACCTAAATCACCCCAGGCTGTTAGAATTTTCATTAAGATCGGTTTCTCCCGAAGGGGAAAGTGCCGGGCCCCTCCATTTCCACACGGCCCTGTAAGGTTCGTCCCTGACTGGTCACATTTCCACCGACAGAGAGGTCTGAATTCCCAATTTAGTGCAGCCCTGTCCCCGAACTTGTTACTAGCGTCCTTTTAAAAGGACCACACCTAAAAAAAATATATTCCTTAACTAAGACAGACTAAGTAAGACTAAGGTTGTAGCTTTAACTCTTTTTTCCAGCAGCCAGCATTCATTTTCTACAAATATTATTATGATAGAAAGCCTTCTTTGCGATAGTACACCGCACGTCCCGTGCTTACTGTAGCATAACTTCCTATGATTGATCACTGGCTCAGTGTGTGAGCATTGAGCAAGAATGACGTATCACATCGTGAAATCTTTACTCGTCAGCGGATAGTAGTGATGCGCGAACCGATCCGATACTTAACAGTATCGATACCACATGACAGTCATACGCTTCTTTACAAACACAAAGAGCACTCATAAAAATTATGTATTTTAAAAATAAAAGGTTCTCTACTAAAAACCTATACGAAATCAGTAATTTACTCTCGGTCAGAAAACTGTACATAACCCAAACGGTTCTAAAAAAACATAAAACTCTACCATATTATAATAAAAAACTTAAAAGGAGAAAAGATATTATTGCAGAGGTTCCGCAATGTAAAACCCAATTTGCAAGCAGACAGTTCTACTATCTCTCAGCTCAATTATACAATAGGATTAATAAAAACATGTATGTACACAATAGAAACTATTACGACTGTAAAAAAATACTAAAAAACTGGATTAAGTCTCTTACTTACGAGGATACGGAAGCTCTTCTGGTATATCATGAGTAACATAATCTCACACCATAACGATACTCACCTCATTTTACTCCACACACTACACTACTGTTCACCACAACACGCTAGACCACAACACAACACACCACGCTACACCACACCACACCACGCTACATCACACCACAGTACACCACACCGCACACCGCACCACACCACATCACATCAAATCACATCAAACCACACTATATCTTATACACACACACCACACCAAACTAAAACACACCACGCTTCTCACCGCAAGATGCATACTTAAGATGTTATAGTATTGATTTATATAGATAACTAGATATTTAACCGTAACGCTACATCTAAGATATGGAAGAGCGGAGTTTCCTAACACAGGCATTGTTTGTCTAAAAGGAGGCTCCAAACACAATTAATTGTATAAGAAGCTTTTTTGTAAAAAAATAAATACATTTTCAAATACATTTTTTTCTTTGATATTTTGGATCGATACAAGTACCGGTATCAAAATTAATGGATCGTATCGTTACACATTGTCATTCATTTCAATTTGACCGAAAAACAAAAGGAGCACAAAAGTATTCAAAAGTATAAGTACGATACGATACTTGCGATTGTATCGATACGAATAATTAGGTATCGTCCACCATCCTACACCACCCCAGAAGACTATACAATACGACACAATTCAATATTTGAAAAACCGGATCAAAATCGGATCGAAATCTTTCGAAACGATCATAAAATTGTATCGCTTAATTCCGATCCGGATGCAAATGTATCGTGCATACTTATTCGACAGCGGATGGAACCAATCATTGTTCAATGTGGCCCATCCTTGGATTGAATAGAGGACTTCTTTAGCTCAGAGCTCTGACTACTGCGGTGCAGCTGTTAATCTAAATGTTTAAAATAATGTAAAGCAGTACGCCTGGACACGGTTCGTATTCTTAGGAGGTTTTTTCTCTCTGGAGCCCAGACCGCCAGTAGCCCGATACCGGTGGGTTATGATTTTTCTTTTTGTGGTGTTTTTTTTTTAAGGAATATCTAAAAATGTATGAAATTTGTAATAAAGGGAATAATAATGTTAATTTCCTCATTTCATGTTATATGTGTGATTGTGGTCGTTTGGTTATTTGTATTGAATTAATAACTGACCCTTTCCGTGTTTATGATTGTACCGCCGAATTACACCGCATATACTTACTTATTTTGATAATTTATTCGAGTGTTACTGACATTTCTTTAATAATAAGTAGTTACAACAGTTCGTGGTTATGAATTGGGATTATAAGGATCAATATTGTATGATTCATTCGTTTATTTATCTAATTAAGAAAACTCTGTAATGTTATTATATCTACTGACTGTTATACCTACGTAACTTCAGAAACAATCAAACGAAAATATGTCTATTTCATAACTAACAAAGAAACAAGTTAAAATAACTTCCTCAACGAAAACAATAACTGCAATTATATCATTTAATTTAAATTTCCCACGGCCACTTTCGTGAGCGTAATTAAAAAAGAAAACAACATTATGTCCGCTAATAACCTTATTAAAAATATCAGTTGGCTGCTAAATGTCAAACAGTCGAGACGTATCGTGATCGCTTTGTCTAATCACAGAATAAATAGCAAGTACTGTAGAAGGTTAGGTCCATACATTGAGCAAACAACACATAGACCCTCTTCGTTAGGTACAACGAGGGTAAAATACATTCGAATTCAATCTCCGAAAATTTTCAACATTTGGTAAAAACAAACTCAATGTTTTACATACCTGACGTTCAAATTCGAATGCAGTTAAAAAAATATGATATTTTTAGTTCTAATTGTAATTTAAAAGCCATTTAGAATAGGTACACAATTGAACTGACATTTGCTTGAAATGGAATAGGCAATTTATAGACACATTATTTAGTGCACACAAAAGAAATTGCACAACACGCAAAAGCTCAATAAAATTATAAAAAATGTGTTATGCATGAAAAAGTGCACGAAATGACTGAAATTTCATTTACAGAAAAAATAAAGCGCGAAGTACAAAAAAAATATGATGAGTATCCAAATCTCATCACACATGGAACGCTCAACGAATGGAACTGACCTTCTGTAGGTTCTATTTACTCTATGGTCTAATAGCGATTTGTAGCACGTAACGCACGCATTTAGCGGAAATGTTGTAATACTTCTTTGTCAGAAAGTGTTCCTAATGTCCTTGCTTTCTCCGTTTAGACCCCGCTGGACTTCACTTTCTATGGTGTACTGAAAACTGTCGTTTAGTTCCTAGGTAAACGATGTTTGTTTAGGTCATTATCATTAACATTTTTAAGGTTATTGGCAAATGGTGAACTGTAATAAAAAATGGTGTCAATGTCTTAATGTATAAGAATGTCATTGTATTTTGTGTTTGGTCGGTCTCTTATTTATTGTTCCTGTAATATTTTGCCTCTTACTTGTTGAATGATATTATTTCCTGATTTTATTATCAGCAGGTTTTCTTTTGTTTTTTTTCGCCTATGCATAGGTACTCCACTGCTGGGCATAACCTAATTTCTTCCATGAGCTCTTTTTCCGTGGCTCCTCGAAGGCAGGCACATTATTTTGTCTAATTCGTGTCATCACCTGGTCTCAAAACGAGAAAGGAATACATCGTGAGGAAACCGGCACGTCCTAGAACTAAAAACTCTAAGACATGTGACATCAATCAGTAACATTTGTAACGGGATATTCACCAGGTTTACTTACCACCACGGTTACTCGAAAAAAATAGTAAACATGGTAAAAATCCCGTTACAAATGTCATTGATAGTGTAAGCTAGTGAACATGTCAGTTTAAAAACTTTTATCATGTGACATCTACCAATACGCACTGGGGCCGCGTAATGGATTACACAGCCCACTCTCTATATTAGAGACGAAGCCTGTGTCCCAGCAGTGGGAACATTATAGGCGGATAATGTTATGTCATTACAACTTGACTGCTCTCAAAACGGTGAAGAAAAATATCGTGAGGAAAGCAGCGCACTCCTGAACTGAACGACCCGCCTCTAACGTCCCAACAGTGGGACGTACTAACAGCCGGTCAAAATGACACCGTTATCAGTTACTTTTCCATAACCATGATATTAACTTTTTCGATCAATGCTAACTTGTTTATGTAACTTGTTTTACTGTTTTAAGTAGGTATGAAGTTATGTATAAGTACTTCAAGTTGTACTGGGTCAAGTTTACAGCATGATTTGTTCTTCTACCTTGTAGGTTTAAAATCTTCTCAAGATATCGGTTATTCAGAATAGTTTAAAATGAATTCTGTGGATTATCACTAAAACTACTACTAGTACAACACAACTACAAATATTACAGTTTGCGATGCGCCCGATGCCGCGCCGACTCTTGATGCCTGACGCTGTGACGCTGTGTCGCTCATGTAGATCATCATCATCATTTCAGCCCAAAAGATGTCCACTGCTGGACATAGGCCTCCCCCAAGTGTCGCCACATTGACATTTTGAGGTTTTGCCATAATCGCCACGCTTGGCAGGCGGGTTGGCGATCGCAGTACGTTTGTTACAAAAACACAGAGAACGCTGCTGCCCATTCTCTGGCAAATCCCTTAGTCGCCTCTTACGACACCCACGGGAAGATATGGGATGGTGCTATTCTTTACGTCAGACACCATACAGAACTCATGTAGATGCGATCTACTAATCAATTAAATACTTAGCCTTATTTATTTTATGGAGAAGTTTGTGGCTAAATAATAACAGCCGCACGGGTCGATCTTTAAGGTTAAGCCGTGCTTGCCGAGGTTGGTCCGTGGATGGTTGACCATAATAACATACCGAGTTTCCTCCGTGCCTCGGAACTCGACAGTCGTTACGAGTAGACAGAAGCCAAAAGTCTGACATCCAGTCTTACCAAGGGGTATCGTATTACCCAGTTACTGGGTTGTGGTGGTCAGATAGGCATTCGCTTCATGTAGAATACTGGTACTCAGCTGCTTCCGGTTAGACTGGAATCCGACCCCAAGATAGTTTGGGCAAAGGCTGGGCAGATGATGATCTTATTTATTTTATGCATAAACGACGATCTAGGCACGTACCGTGAGGGCTGGTTCGAGGAGGCACGAGAAAAGAGCTCATGGAAGGAATTGGCCTTTGCCCAATAGTGGGACAGTAAAGGCCAAAAAAAAAACTTATCTCATAAAACTATTGTACTGTAAGTAAATATAACATGAGATGCACAAAGTAAAACGTATGTTTATTCCTGTTGATAGTTACGGTTTCTGTTTAGAAGGGAAACCAAACATTACGTAAACAAACATAATATTTAATAACAAGCACCGGATTTCCGAGCAGAGCCGCGGTAAAAACTTGTTATATTAATAAACAAAGGTAGCGTAACATGTGTTTTTAATAAAGTTGGGAATGTGTGCGTATGAAAAAATTCAACAGTTTTGTTTTCAAAAACATTCCTTTTACAAATAGGACGATTTCATCCTGATGTTGGCATTACTGTATAAAAGTAAAGGCATGAACGATGCAATAAAACAATATGACATATTTATGCTTATTTGGGGAGCTCGTGGCCAAATAATAACAGCCACACGGGTCGATCTTTAAGGTTAAGCCGTGCTTGCCCAGGCAGGTCCGTGGATGGGTGACCATAATTACATACCGAGTTACCTCCGTGCCTCGGAAAGCACGTTAAGCCGTTGGTCCCGGCTGTCATTTGTAGATCTTTGACACTCGTTACGAGTAGTCAGAAGCCAAAAGTGTGACATCCAATCTTACTTAGTGGTATCGTATTACCCAGTTACTAGGTTGTGGAGATCAGATAGGCAGTCGCTTCATGTAAAATACTGGTACTCAGCTGCACCCGGTTAGACTGGAAGCCGACCCCAATATAGTTTGGGAAAAGGTTAATCAGATGATGATGATGTTTGTTCGGGGGGAATATTAGCCCATATCTTCCCGTGGGTGTCGTAAGAGGCGACTAAGGGATTTGCCAGAGAATGGGCAACCGCGTTCTCTGTGATTTTGTAAAAACTGTACTGCGGTCGCCAACCCGCCTGCCAAGCGTGGCGATTATGGCAAAACCCCCCCAATGTCAATGTGACGTTGGGGGAGGCCGATATCCAGCAGTGGACGTCTTTCGGCTGAAATGATTAGCCCAGCAATGAAACACGGCCACACAGCGAGCCATATATTTCCAGAATAACATGGCCTGGCTTTGTACAGATTAAACAGATTTTCCGCCAAATAGTATAGTTAGCGGCCTGATTATTATTCTCTTTCCTCAACTGTGCTCACCACGCATTATCTCGCTAATACACATACATTATTCATACATAAATAAGTAAGTAAATCCATACACGACGACGTGTGAGGGCACAGAACGAACTGGGTGTAAAATATTCATGTAATTTGGTGTTGTTAGGCCGCGGGAGCATGTGGGTCAGTGAGGGTGTTACTCGAATATATTACTTTTAACCTTTTTTAGGATAGGTAGGGTCATGTTTATGCTATGTTCAGCTTTACTGTCAGTTGGGTCATTGGCAGTCAGTGGCGTTAAAGTCTGACAACCAGTCTTACTAAGAGGTGTCGTATTACCCACTAACTGATTTGTGGCATTTTGTGGAGGTCAGATAGGCAGTCATCATCATCATCATCATTACAGCCGAAAGACGTCCACTGCTGGACATAGGCCTTCCCCAAGTTTCGCCACATTGACATAACATGGGGGGTTTTGCTATAATCGCAACGCTTGGCAGGCGGGTTGGCGATCGCAGTACGGTTGTTACAAAAGCACAGAGAACGCTGCTGCCCATTCTCTGGCAAGTCCCTTAGTCGCCTCTTGCGACACCCACGGGAAGATATGGGATGGTGCTATTCTTTACGTCCGACACCATACAGAGCAGCATAGGCAGTCGCTCCATGTTACATGCATGGTATTAATCTGAATCCATTTAGACTGGAAGCTGATTAAAAAGGCTGCTCAGATGCTTCGATAAAATAGTCCCGAACTAATTTGACTTGTATTTGTGATGAATTTAGGAACAATGAACTATAATTTGCATTTTATAAGGTCCGGAACGAAACTTGTTAAATTAAAATCGACTGTAAGCAATATTACATTAAGTTCCATTTTTCAGACAATGAAAATTGCTTGAATACAATAATATAGCGTTCTGGATGGTGTCGGACGTAAAGAATAGCACCATCACATATCTTCCCGTGGGTGTCATAAGAGGCGACTAAGGGACTTGCCAGAGAATGGGCAGCAGCGTTCTCTGTGCTTTTGTGACAACCGTACTGCGATCGCCAACCCGCCTGCCAAGCGTGGCGATCATGGCAAACCCCCCTTATGTGATTGTGGCGTTGGGGGAGGCCTATGTCCAGTAGTGGACGTCTTTCGGCTGGAATGATGATGATGATGATGATGAATAACATAGCTTCACGCCTGTAATCCCTGAAGAGTTAGGCAGAGGTGTACTCTATAATACTCTGACATTTTTTAGTTCAGTCTCATGTGATTTGGGCAAACATATACAAACGTCTTGGCAGCTACTAAGAACTTACTAATCGAATAACTCAATAAAATTTTGCCCAATCAAGGAATCGAACCTAGGAACCAATGCTCGGCAGTCGCGCGTGTGACTAGTTGATCGACGAGGCAAAATAAATGTTTGGATAACCCATTATAAAAAGAAACATTATGAAGGCCACTACAGCTCACCTACTGACAGTTTCCTTTATTATTATCGACACAATACACAACACTATCCTAACGCGATTCACTTCACTAAACCTAAGGCACGTGTCTCACCGTCGACGATTAGCGAATAGCTATTGACTATTTTCTCGTTCAAAAATCGTTCAAAAGATTGGAGGTCCCTTGTGAGTGAAAGAGATACAGCCATGTATTAATTGGTTATCGCTGAATGCTCACACTGCCGGCAAAACTCTCTCTCCATTATTTTGTCGTAGACCAGAACTATCAAAGAAAAAAATCGCTTAGCGATTCTCGTTTGGCAGGCGCGGAGGCGTAACACTCACTTTTTTCATTCGCGTATTATCAAGTGACTGGGTAAGAGTAATCGTTTGTCATTCTCGTTCATTGCCCAGCTACAAAATTGTTCGATCTGCATACTGGCTGCTCGTTGCTCGCTAACACGTTTCTAGTTGTTAGCGTTTTCGTTAATCGCTGGCTGTGGGACGGGTGCCCTAGCTTGTTTATCAATTAGTAACCGATACACGCACGTTACTGTTACAACGTAAACGTATGATTCAAAAATAGAACTCATTCATTTAAGTTTCAAATTGGCCAGTATCAGAGTTTATGGTTCCTCAAATGAGAATACAGCTCGTGAGCTCGTGGCTAGACAATTACAGCTGCACGGGTTGATTTTTAAGGTTAAGCCGTGCTTGCCGAGGTTGGTCCGTGGATGGGTGACCATAATTACGTACCGAGTCTCCTCCGTGCCTCCGAATGCACGTTAAGCCATTGGTCCTGGCTGTCATTTGTAGATCATTGACAGTCTTTACAGGAAGACAGTCTGACAAACAGCAAGGACAAGGCATACCGAGAGGTATTGGTTATACCCAGTAACTGCCTTGTGGAGTTCAGATTGGCAGCCGCTCCATGTAAAATACCAGTTTTCGGGTGCATCTGGTAACTGTGGCCGTTGGTCCCGGCTGTAATTTTTACATCTTCCACAGTTGTCAGACAGAACATCATTGGCCCGTAAGTCTGACAACCAGTCTTACCAAGGGGTATCGTATTATCCAGTACTTACTAGGTTGTAGAGGTCAGATAGGCAGTCGCTTCATATAAAATACAGTTTATCAGCTTCATCCGGTTAGACTGGAAGCCGATCCAAAATTGTTGGGAAAAGGCTAGGCAGATGATAAATAAGTAAGCAGTATTGTACGGCCAGAATGTTTCAGATTGAGTTGGGTTCACGAAGTTATACGATCTCCCCGTTCGAATCGGATATTAATCTGCTTCAGACTTTAATGGACTTCTAAAACTGAGTGTAGATTAAGTAATAATCTAGTAGCATTAGCTATGTTCAATTAACATTAGGTACTTAGTACCTAGTTTACTGACGGTCTCCCTGTTTCCACCCTTATGCCCTTTTTTTTTTAGGATGGGAAATCATCAAATGACTTCTTCCGCTCTGGGCGGAGCGGAAGGAAGTGACAGATTTGACTGACCCATCCATGTTCCTTCTTAGCCCTTTGTGTTCCAGGGCCACGGTATCTCTTTCGAACAACCCGCAGCCCCACCCTTATGCCCTAAGTTATAAGGTTGAAAGATGGTCAGTGAACTTGTTAGTACCCACATCTATATAATACATATATAAAATTCTCGTGTCGCGATGCTTGTTACCAAACTCCTCCGTAACGGGTGAACCGATTTGTATGAAATTTTGTGTGCATATCGGGTAATTGGCCAACGCCTATTTTTCATACTCATACATAGGAAAATATTACACGCAAACGAAGTCGCGGGCAGCACCTAGTATTATAATATTATTAGCTGCGCCCTGCGGTTACATCCGCGCAGACCGGGACAAAAAGGAACCTATGTGTTAATACAGAGTATGAGCTATCTACATACCAAATTTCATCGAAATCCATTAAGTAGTTTTTGCGTGAAAGAGTAACAAACATATATTCTTACAAACTTTCGCGTTTATAATATTAGTAGGATATTCGAGACTGCTCTTAGTAGACTATATATAAAAGTTACTTAGCTCATAGTTTGATTCACGTTATTACTGTCATGCAAATGCCTGATAGAGAATATCCTAAGTCAAAGTATTTTGACATAACATAACATAGCCCCATGTAATGTAACAGGCCGGGGCGAAGCTATGTCCATCAACCTGGCATTACTGGGCGAACATTTGTCCAAAAAATCAAAACCAAAGTCATTTATTTCAAGTAAGCCACTTTTGAATAGTCAAACAACAATAAATATTAAGCTACCGTCCTAGTCACATGACATAATGACTGTGAAAGTACTGTAGTTGCCCATTCAAAAGCGATGCGAAGATAGCGAAGCTGTAGAGAAGAATGGGCAAGAAACGCAATGGACATTCCTTTAAATCAGTAGCTTGTCACGAAAAGCTCGGTAACATACAAAATATAGTGTTTGGACTATGTTTACAATCAAAAATCCTACCAAGCCTTCTACGTCGTTTCCTATGGAGAAGAACCCGCAAGAAACTCCAATGCCACTCAAAGTTGCTTGTTTATTGAAGTCCCATTAGGGTTGGTTTTGTTTGTGTAGGTCATTAACCTTGAGCCGTAGTTCCGTAAAATAATATTTCCCCACGAATTTAGGTCAACAAGTATCGGGAAACGGAATAATTATGCAAATGAAATTTTCTTTTCTTTCCGAAAGTAAATATTATTTTTGATTGTTGTTGGACTAAAATACGTTCAATGTTAATGTTTTCCAAGAACCTTGCAATAGTTTTTTAGGGCAAAAAGAACTACCTACGACTTAAAACGATTTTGAAAAATACTGTCAGAAAACTTGAATTTTTTACAGTCGGACACAGCTACTTACGTCTATTTTAATGATAGGTGTGATTTGTATTACGGAAAATATGTGGTGTGGGGGTACGATATTTGTCTAATGGAGAAACATGTTCAGTTTGATGGTCTGTAGCACATCCTTAAGTATGTATATACCCTATCCGTTACACCCTGTATAAAATTCCCTGTACAGTAAACAAAAATATTTTATTAAAAAGGTATGGCAGTGCAGCATTGTTAAATTATCAACGTTTATTAAAAAAAATCTCTTTATGAATGAAAATGTTAATTAAAATGATAATCGTAAGGCCTTCTGTAGGTCTGACAGTGACAAATGTGTGAGTTTAACTCAGCTTAGACCTTACAAAGGTAGCATTATGAGCGTTAATTCGTTTTACCTTTGTTACCCTTTGTTCTAAAAATAACATCAATCAGAAGGTGTTTTATAATATTCAAATAAGATTTCCAACTGCCTTATTGGTCAAGCGATTACATGTACTTATCTTAAACTTGTGACATGACATGTGTCATGTGTGTGTAAAGCGACTGCCTATCTGACCTCCTCAACCCAGTAACTGGGTAATTCGATACCCCTTGGTAAGACTGGATGACAGACTTTGGGCTTCTGACTACCTACTCGTAACCACTGTCAAAGATCTACAGATGACAGCCGGGACCAACGACTTAACGTGGCACGAGGTCAGAGGTACGGAGGAAACTCGGTATGTAATTATGGTCACCCATCCACGGGCCAACCTCGGCAAGCACGGCTAAACCTTTAAGATCGACCCGTGCGGCTCTTATTATTTAACCACGAGCTCCTCAATTTCACATTGAGTTACATTTATGAACACGAGGCTTTATTTGGACAGGTTCCCTTTTGGCCACAAGAGCAATACAAAAATAAAGACCTTGTCTAGTTAACTCGTATCGAATTCAAAGTGGGATTTTTCGGAGTCATGTGTGTATTGTACATATAATTATCACTAGCTTCGGTGAAAGAAAACATCGTAAGGAAACCAGCATGCCTGAGAGATATTACTCAACGGCATGTTAAGCCCATTCAGAAGCCAATGCGCAGCATAAGCCCTGTGACACCGGGTGAGGCACTCACCACACGAAAAGAAGTAGAAAGTGAAATAACGTTCTGCAGATGAATTGACTTGTGAAATGGTAAGATTCAGAATGCTTCGACGGAAAACTCTGTCTTCAACACGCAACCGCATTAACTAATCGCGTGCTAACGCCTTGCCCTCAAAAAAACCCTAAAAACAAACAAAAATGTGAACATTGGAATGAACAAAAACCGTCCTACATAGAATTACGCAACGCTTTATATAAATAATTCAGTGAAATAAACCTTTTTTGTTTGAACTCGATATTTCGAGAGGGCTTACGTTTGTACGGAGTTTCGGAGTAGTATTGAGTTACACTTTTGTCTGTTATTGGGTTGAAATGAGCGATCACAATAGGTATATATTTAAAATTGTATACAGGGTGTAACGGAAAGGGTATATATGTTAACGGAAATGTATGAAATCCGTCATTGTATAAAATTCCTAGGAAATGTGTACAATTCCTAAAATCCATAGGATATGTATGAAATATTTTTTAATTAACACTTTTCCTAGGAAATCTATACATTTCCTAAACCGTGATAGGAAATGTATATCAGTAGTCATCGCTGCGCCGATCGCTCCATTCAAGCGAGCATGCAACATGCAGCAGGCAGGGTTTCTGTCACGGCTCCGGCGCTGCGGGCCTCCGGCGGTCCCACGCGTGCTAATCTTCGCAGACGGCTTTCGCTCACCACCGCAACTTCGGCTTGTTGGCCGGCTTCGCCGGCCAGCCTCAGCCGCGGCGGCTCGCTCGCAGCCGCCTGCTCCTCAGCCCGCGGGCCGCCTCGCCCCTCCGCGCCTACGCGATTTTAAATTACACTCTAGGGGTACAAGACTACGTGGAGTCGGTTTTGCAGCAATTCGGTTCTGTCACTAACTTTTGTTGCAAAGCATATTCAATTTTTAACCAACAATATTATTTAATTGTTACAGAAACTATAGCAAATTGGTTTGATTAGAATTATGTATGGGGCACTACAAGTTCACGACCACCATTTTCACCCAAAGTCTCACAACATCTAATATATTCTTCAGATTAACTTATAGTATAGTTTTTAATTTTATACATTTCCTTCTGTCATATAGGAATTGTATAGAGTTCCTAGGAAATGCATACAATTCCTAGGAAATATGTGGAGTAAAAAATAATTATGATACTATTTAACACATTTCCTACATAGACTCGGAATTGTATACATTTCCTAGGAATTGTATACAATTCCTAGGTTTCACACATTTCCGGTAACATATACAAACTTAACGGTGTGCTACAGACCAGCAAACCGAACATGTTTCTCCACAAAGAAACATCGTCATAGCGAAAAAAATATCAGCTACCCCATACATTTGGGTCGAATAGGTATTGATATTTTGTATGGGGCAACTGATATTTTTTTCGCTATTACGATGTTGGTCCGATGACAAACATGTTCAGTTTGATGGTCTGCAACCCACCCTTAAGTATGTGTATACTCTTTCCGTTACACCGTGTATATATATAATTACAATAATATATATATTATATTTTGTCGGCACTTAATGGTCGTTCATTGAAGGTTTATAAAATGTCCTGCGCCGTTATAATTACGAATCTATACTTAATTATTATAAAGCTGAGGAGTTTGTTTGTTTGTTTGGTTGAACGCGATAATCTCAGGAACTACTAGTTCGAAATGAAAAGTTCTTATCGAGGCAGGCTAAAGGCTATATACAACATCACGTCACGCTACGACCAATAGAAGCGGAGCATCAATGTTGCAAAACCGGGGAAAATATGACGCAGACGAAGTTGCGCGGATCAGCTAGTTTGTAAATAAAAGTAACGTAAAAGTAACGTTTACCAAGTTCTACATATAATTTCACGATTATTATTTAATCAAATAAAAATAAATATTTAATCAATAATTGTATTTTATATGATTTACATAATCATATAAAATACATTTCCAAATATCGACTAGCAATAAATATTTAATCAAAATTTTTACAACATTTCATCGAAACGGAATTAAAATAAACTGTATGCATGTTTACGCTAATCGATATATTTTGTTACCAAGTTTCAATTTTTACCAAAAAATATTGGAGTTTTACGAGGAAACTTGTAAAAATAAATATCGTACAGGAAGAGAAACTTAATTGGTATCGATGGTTATTTGCTCGGAACTATTTCTTTTAATTTCATGATTTGTCGATGTATACCGATATTGTTACGAAATAGTTTTAATTGCTCAAAATTCGATATATTTAAAAGCGAAATTTTTAAACGATTATTTACTTAGAAAATTACTATAGTTATGTTCTAAATGGAGTATAAAATATTTATTCATTCGATTAAAATAACACAAAATTACTAACTTTTACTGTAGTAATATTAAAATAAAATAAAAAACAATTACCAACTTTTACTGCTGTAATACAGCCATTTTTTTTTACTTAATTTTGTGTAATTTAACTTTTACAAAAAATATGTTAGTTATCTAAGCTTACATCAATAAAAATAATCATATTCTATTGTGTGATTACTATAAAATAATAAAAATCATAACAAAACACAATCATAGCTTATTTATTCTAGAAGACGAAAGAGTTTTCTTGAATAAAACATTAATCAATCTAAGTAGGTAAGTACCTAAATCATCATCATCATCATCAGTTATGTTCCCACTGCTGGGACACAGGCCTCCTCTCTATGAGAGGAAGTGGGCTATAATCCACCACGCCGCCGGCCTAGTGCGGGTTGGTAGATGACACATGTCTTCGAATTTTTAGTTCTAGGACATACCGGTTTCCTCACGATGTTTTCCGTTGTTGTGTTCTGTTTTGAGAGCAGCGGTGATGAAATAAATTACACAATGTAATGCGCCTGCCTGGGTTCGAACCCACGGCTTACTGCTCGTAAGTCGGGGCTGCCACCACTGGGCCACCGCTGCTCTCTAATACTGCTGAGTAAAAAAGACGGGTGTCTTGTGCTGATGTTCATTATGATATATGATCATTTAGCATTACAGGGATCATAATCTGCCTAGCCTTTTCCCTACGATATCAGGATAGACTTTCAGTCTTACTGGGTGCAGCTGGATACCAGAATTTTACATGGAGCGTCTGGTCCTGACCTCTACAACCAACTGTCATTCTGAACTTCGAAGTTTAACATACCGATGCTATCATGCGATGTACTGTCTTCTTAAAGGTTATAAGAACGACGACTAGTTGTCCCCGCGCAACTTCGTCTGCGTCACATTTTCCTCGTTTTCGCAACATTTTTCAGTGCTGCTCCGCTCCTGTTGGTCATAGCGTGATGATATATATCACACAAACAAACAAACTCTTCAGCTATATATATATATATATTTAGCTATATAGTATAGATATAGCTGAAGAGTTTTTTTGAACGCGCTAATCTCAGGAACTACTGATCCGATTTGAAAAATTCTTTCAGTGTTAGATAGTCCATTTATCGAAGAAGGCTATAGGCTATATATCATTACGCTACAACATATAGGAGCGGAGCTACAATGAAAAATGTTGCGAAAACGGGGAAAATGTGACGCAGACGAAGTTGCGCAGGAAAGCTAGTTATTAGTATAGATTTGCGTGAGTTACAAGGTACACTAACCCTGTTTTTTGATTGATAATACGATAAACCTTAGTTTCACAGACTTATATTGAGCAAAAATATGAACTGACAGCTTCGTAATTCCTGAATTTCCTTGAAGGAACTACACAAGTAGCAAAACTATAACTACGTATAAACAAGAAATTCTCCGAATACCTTTTTTTGTCCATGTCCATCATAACCCCGAAGTTAACCCCAACTTAGAACTGTTTCGCCTTATTTTATTGACTCAAATTCTCGGTAAGATTGTTATTTAGCTTACTCCGTTGGCTTATGTAAATAACAGTTGGTAGAATAACAATTTAAAATGAAACCTTCCGAGCGACTTTGAGTGGAAAACATCCGATTGCCAAAACTGTTGAACGTGATTTTCTGAGAGTTTCGTTAGAAGTTATTTCAATGCTGGAAAAGGTAGAAATGTTCACGTGTTTTAGGAAATCTTTCGTATGGTTCTATTTCTTTTTTTTGTGAAATGTTGCCTCATACTAGGTATTTCTGTATCGTGGGTGCGTTTACAAACATTTGAACTAACATACCCAAACAGCCAGACCCGGAACCACTATCTGTAGGCCATACAAATATTTGTGCCGTGCGGGAATCGAACCCGCAACACGTAGAGCAGCAGTCGATCGCTTAACCACTGCGCCAACCGTCAAACGCATTGTATTAAGCTCTATATGTTGCCCGCGACCTTCGCCTGCGTAAAATTATTATAAAAATGTTTCTTGCCTATTTGAATCAGATTTTATTAACAATTTCATGGGTCTTACTTTTTTTCCAAGGAACCCTAAAACTGATTCTAAAATAAAAGTAGCTTAAGTTACTCCTTATAACCAGCTATCTGCCAGTTAAAGTCCCGTCAAAATCAGTCCAGCCGTTTCGGAGATTAGCCGGATAAAACACACAGACACGCAGAAGGACAGACAGATAAAAAAAGAGTTTTTTTTTTCCTAATAAGTACCGCATGTGCTTTCTTTGGCATTAAAAAAAAAGCTGGTTTAAAAACAAAAACGCTGCAACGCAACACCAACGCAACGAAACGCAACGCAACGCTGTGCTGTTTAAATTACAAACGGACACTTCAATTTAATTATTTTAATAGATTAGAACCTTTTAAGTTCTATAAAGAGGGAATAGGTCTGATATACAAAACGCAGTAGAAAGACACGATCCTGCAAAATATTCATGGCAGATGACTGCAAAAATTCCATTCATCATCCCCAAAGCAAAACCTACATGCTTTTCAATGAAATGAAGGATGGGGTTCGCTTTATACATACCTATAATCATGGCACGTTATGGAATATGGCAGCGGAATGGTAAAAAAATTCACAAAATATGCTTACTAATAATCTAATACCCTCGGTAAGACTAGTAGGCAGACTTGGGACTTTTCATTAATTTGTTACATACCTGAATTGTAAACGTAAATAATACTGTAGCGTAAAACTCAGGTGGCCTACCATGACCTCTTAAAGCAATATTGTATTAATCTTATTCCAGAGTGGGAAAGAGATGGCGCTAGACGTCCTCTATAGCTCCGTCTCTTTCCCACACTTGAATAAAAATAAAACAATGCTGCTTTAAGACGTCATAGTAACACCCCAGGGTCTCAAGTCTGCTATTTTCATAAAACATCTTCATTCCAACACGATCCCATTGTCATTTTGCTAACAGTTCGTAATCTGCTAAATTCATAATGGTCGATCATTGGTCTGTCAATGGTCTCGTAATAGAATTTAGTTATAATAACATTTGTGTATTGCCACTATTATAAAACCCGTTAGTAGAAATGATTTTCGAAAAACTAATACTTTTGAACATTTATTCATGCCAGATTTTATTTATATATTTTTTACATATTATTTATTAGTGTTATACTTATAAGCAATCTGAAGTAGTAAGAAGTTTGTAAATAGCAGAAAGAATTAATGTGAAATTAGAAAACTCAACATTGTATCTGTTAAGCTGTCAAAGTCAAATTGTCTATCAAGTCAGTCATTCATTTGTCATTATGTACGAGATTACCAATCTAACCCATTTCTTTCAATGGAGTGTCAGTGGTTGACCATTGGGAAGCCATAATGACGCCATTATATTAGTAGATTACCAAAGTTGTAAAAATCAACAATTATGAAATCAATGATAGGCCATTCTGACACTATTGTAATAGCCGACTTGAGGCCCAGAACTGACTACGAATTTTCCTCATCGGTTATTACTAGTAGTCAGTAGTAGTTACAGTTCCCACATTTTTCTGAAAGTTTTTCGCCGCAGTGTTACGTCACAAATGAAATCGCTTTTACCGTAACCTAGGTAGAAAGAGTGACTAACTACTAAACAGTCTCACATCTTACTAATATTATAAATGCGAAAGTTTGTGAGGATGGATGGATGATATGGATTAATACATAGGATACTTTTTATCCCAGTAGTACGATCCCGTGGGACAATTGACGACATGGTTGGCGCAGTGGCTGACCGATCGACTGCTGCGCTGCGTGTCGCGGGTTCATATAATAAATAATATTTGTATGGCCCACAGATAGTTGTTCCGGGTCTGGCTGTTTGTGTATGTGAGATTAAATGTTTGTAAACGCACCCACGATACATAAGTAATTCTTAGTGAGGGGCAATGATTAAAAAAAATATATATCGATCTCTTAGCGGGCGAAAACCGAGGCGAAAGCTAGTTATACAATTTTGTTTACGATAAAAAAAAAACAATAGAAAACAGATTAGATGTGTGGGAATATAACACCAGAATCATATCCAGACGTTAATCTTTCAACACCATTCAATTGTGAAACAAAAACATAGTAAAAGTATACAATCAAGTAAATGTATCAAGATCAGCGTTCGGTCTCTCTAACCCAAAGTCACAAGGAAAATCTTGTACAGTCACGGGCACCAATATGTATACTATTGGCATATTTTATAAGGGAAAAACGTACCTATATTTGTTGTATTTGTGGACCATTTGTTGTCTGAGCAAATAAATATGATTATTATTCCCTTTATTAATTTATATATACAAATTTAATACATTTTTAAATATTCCTTATAAATATAAAATGTAAAAAATTGTAGCCCACCGGTATCGGAAACAGGGTCCAAGCTACCGGCGGTCAGGGCTTCAGAGAAAGGAACCTCCTAACGATACGAGCCGTGTCCAGGAGTACCGCTTTCTGAATCTGAATTATTATTATCATTATTTATATGTTTTGGACGGCTTGCGATTGAAGTGGAAGGAATTGAAGGTCCCCAAGGGGGTTACTATGACGTCTTAAAGCAGTATTTTTTATTATTATTCCAGTGTGGGGAAGAGACGGAGCTATAGAGGACGTCTAGCGCCATCTCTTTCCCACTCTGCAATAAGATTAAAACAATACTGCTTCAAGAAGTCATGGTAGGCCACCTGGAATGGAATAGTTCAGGCAAATTAATAAAGCGTATTATTTGAATAAAAACTACTTTTCACAGCAAGAATCTGTCAGATTCTCGTTGGTACTTATGACCGTTTAAAACTATTTTACCAATACTAAACTTTTTGGAAACTCATTTGGGTTGGTAGGAGTTAAAGAATAGCACCATCCCATATCTTCCCGTGGGTGTCGTAAGAGCCGACTAAGGGACTTACCAGAGAAAGGGCAGCAGCGGTCTCTGTGCTTTTGTAACAACCGTACTGCGATCGCCAACCCGCCTGCCAAGCATGGCAATTATGGCAAAACACCCCCTTCTTGGGGGAGGCCTATTTCCAGCAGTGGACGTCTTGCGGCTTAAATGATGATGATAATGAAAGCTATTTTTGTTACAGTGGATCAAAATTATGGCATTCTGTAAAAACTGATTCTTTCCGTAGTAACTATTGATACTCGCATATCATCATTGCTGTATACATATTGGTGCTTGCGACTGTACATCGAGTTTTCTATCGCAACAGAACAATAGAATTATTTAATGTTTTTCTTGACGTTGCATTGGCCCGTTTCTCACGACTTTGCGACATTTTCGCCAATTAGCCGGTAACATGCGTTTAGTCGTGCATTGCGTTTTAATTGAATGCGTCAAAAAAGTCGTACGAGACCATGTTGGCGTAATGAATTATTACAACAATAGGTATGAGATTACTAAGTTACCTTGTATTAGACAACTTTCATTCATGCTCGTGACGTTCTATAAATATTTCGGGTCGTTCGAATTGGTTAATTAGACAAGTCCACTTTTGCTTTACATAATGAAGTAGGTCATGTAGTACCTATATGAATTTTAAAATATAATAATTGCTCTTGAAAAATGGTACCTACAGTCACAAAACTAAAATTATTTTCGCAGTAAGTTACCTTACTCGGGTGTATTCTTCTAATTTGGTCTTGTATTCTTAGTGCTTTAACAAAATACCATTAATTAACTGATAATTAATTTCTTTATCATTACATATTTACATTATTTTATTATTAACTGATTAGGTATTTCATTCTGCGGCACAGTAAAGAAAATCTTTCTTCAGCAAACTCTTTGAGCGAGTAAATCTGTAGACACAGTGAATTCTTTATTGGAATCATTCTCGTTGCGCAATTCTCTTTGCACTGACTTTAAGTAAGTTCTACTAATCGTGATACTTTAAAGTAAGTTCTACTTCTATTTAATCGTGAAAGGTAATATACTAATTATTCATTTCCGCGGCTTCGCCTGCGTGGAGTTCGGTAATAATTGACCCACGGGATAGTACTACTCCGATAAAAATAATCCAAGTTTCAAACTATATGTGTGCCAAATTTCATTCAAATCCATTCAGTAGTTTTTGCGTGAAAGAGTAACAAACAAGTTCGAGTGAATGGATGGACCATTCACGCAAACTTTCGCATTTATAGTAATAAAGTATTTGCTTAAAGAAAGAAGTATAGTCAAAGTAACATAGGGAGAATAAGTCTTTGTACAATAAAACTATTACGTCATGTCAGAAGTCACCTAAGTCAGGAGGAGCTCGTGGTTGAATAAAATGTGATACGCGGCGGTACGTAATTTACATAATTGTTGTCATTTAACCCCATAAAATGACTTGAAACTAAACACTTACTGACTTGAACTTAAAAGGGTTATATCGATGAGTTTATTGATATAACTCAGTAAAGCCATTTTAGTTACGGCCGCGTAGTACTGGGCCTTAAGTCTGCAATTTTTATAAACATCGTCATTCCAACACGATCCCATTGTTATTTTGCTAAAAGTTCGTAATCTGCTAAGTTTATAATAGAATAGAATCATTTATTTCAATCGTAAAGGATCATAAAATTGAACAAACAGCAACACATCTTATACTACAAACACATGGATATATAATATATTACTATTATAAAATATTTCATAATTTAATCTAACAAAATAATTATAATTTTCTAACTGAAATAATTAATTGATCTCTAAATAAATGTCTTAAATGGTTAGATAAGTATAATGATCTGTCTTTGGTCTGTCAAATTCTATGCCATTTCTTTCAATGGAATGTCAGTGGTTGACCATTGTGAAGTCATAATTACGCCATTATAATTAGGTAGTAGATTACCAAACTTGTCAAAATCAATAATTATGAAATCAATGATAGGCCATTCTGACACTATTGTAATAGCAGACTTGAGGCCCTGGTATTCAGCTACATCTGGTTAGACTGGAAGCCAACCTCTAGATAGTTCGGTAAAGGCTAGGCAGATGATGATGCCAAATAACAAAATTATGACATAATACTCATTGAAATGCTCTGTATGGTGTAGGACGTAAAGAATAGCACCAACCCATATCTTCCCGTGGGTGTCGTAAGAGGCGACTTGCCAGAGAATGGGCAGCAGCGTTCTCTGTGCTTTTGTAACAACCATACTGCGATCGCCAACCCGCCTGCCAAGCGTGGCGATTATGGAAAAACCCCCCAAAATGTCAATGTGGTGACACTTGGGGGAGGCCTATGTCCAGCAGTGGACGTCTTTTGGGCTGAAATGATGAATGATGATGATGACTTATTGAAATAGGTAGGTAGATATACAGTTTCGAGGAAAAACAAAAACAAGACAAGAAAAGTTTAAAATAAAGAAATAAACACGAAGTTGTTAGTTTCGGTCAAAAAAGTCGATTCTAGCGTGACGAGTTTTGACCGATATTATGTTTACGTTGAAAAACACGAGTTAGCGAGTTCAAAACACGTTGTTTTTTTATTAAAACCTTAATTATCTCATTTTTCGAGTCCCGTTTATTTATCGTGTTGTTTACTGGTTTTGTACTTTTTTTGTGAATGGCGAGGTTGTCGTCTGCTTAACCGGACTATCCTGTGGGTGCCTTGAGTGCATAAAACTTACAAACTAAGCGACTACACGCTAAGGGCACCCCCTGTGGGGTACGAGCCTTGGCTTAGGGCGTTGCTGGGGGAGGACTGCATGGGGACAGGCTGCATCTGAATTATATCATTATTAAGGGGCTGATTTAAAACTACTGGCACAGCATCGCGGGCTGGCTCGAGCAAGGGTCGCGGAGGGCATGGACCTCGATGTCGCGACGGACCTCGACGGCGAGGTCGGAAAGACGGCGCGGTTTGTGTCTGAATTTTTTGAGGGTACTAGTCTCTTTACTACTCTCCTGGAGGAGTGTGATAGCATCATCGGGAGTGACGAGGGTATGCCGAGGACGGCGTACTGTACTAATGCGCGAGGGTTCGTAACGGGCGGCCGCTGCGATCAGGGGATTACGGTACTACTGGTTGTGTACCACAGCGACACATAAAGCTAGATGTCCAACATAACATGGCGACGCTTTTTATATGTATCCCGAAAAATTAGTTCCCGAGATTAGCGCGTTCGAGCAAACAAACAAACAAACTCTTCAGCTATATAATATTGGTATAGATTAACTAGGTACCGTAATTTAAATTGATTATTTATGTCTTTTGTTACAACCTCCTGAATTTTGTCGAGGATGTAAAACAACATCTAATAGTAGGTACTAGTTATCATCATCTTTCTGCCCTAGCCCCATATTACTTGGGGTTGGCACAACACACAACATTTTTCTTCCATTCTGCTCTGTCATCTGTCACGCTATCATTTATTCCTTTTTCTTTCATATCATTCCTCACATGTTACACAATCTATCCATCGTTTCTTTGGTCTTCCTCTCCCTCTCCCTCTCCATTCATTATCATTTATATTTATCCCTCTTATAGGCACATGCGATTCGTCCCCTCATTATACAAATATGTATGGTATATTAATATATAGCACGGCACGGTTGGCGCAGTGGTTGAGCAATCGACTGCTCCGCTGCGTGTCGCGGGGTCGATCCCCGCACGGAACAAATATTTGTATGATAGTTGTTCCAGGTCTGGCTGTTTGTGTATGTGAGTTTAAATGTTTGTAAACGCACCCGCGATATTGGTGAAATTCCTAATGTGGGGCAGTGTTAAAAAAAAACAAAAGTACATTAATCACTTAACACAAACATTCACTATTTTCTCTACTTACCTACATTCACTAATAAAGCACGATCTTCAATCTTTTCAAGTACCCTTACATCACGCATAGGTGAAATTTTACTGTACCTGTAACAAGAAATAAATAAAGGTCAATAACATACGAGTACATCAACATAGGTAACTCTCTCTCATACTATTGAGTTTAAGTTTTGACCACTGCCTAACCCTTTTAAAAACATGCGTGATGTTATTTTAAAACATAGGTACACACGGCGACTTATCGAGCTATACATTTCCGGTAAAACAAGGCCTGACTTTGTATAAATTTGTCGTGCAATGAGAGATCTGCTTATATACTGGTGTTCATAGCTTAATTGATTGTCGTACGTACCTATGTTTCACAAAAGACAATCTAATTTAACATGAAAGACATACAATTTCAAAATGCAGAAATGCAACAGGTTGCAACATAACTTTAACGAAAACAGTTGGTATTACCTGAATTAAATAAGCATGAAATGCATATTATTTGTAAAGTAATGTTAACAAGAAAAGTGGTTTGCATAACATTTGCAAATACAGAATGGACATTATTAGGTTTGCAGGACATACAGTTGACGATTTCATATTTTGTAGAAGGTAAAGCTGATGGTACTATTTTGTAAATATTTCTTACAACGAAAAGAACATCATCATCATCATTTCAGCCGAAAGACGTCCACTGCTGGACATCCTCCGCCAAGTTTCGCCACATTGACATAACAGTGGGGGTTTTGCCATAATCGGAATGCACGCTTGGCGCTTGGCTTATAGGTTTGAGATCGCAGTATACGGTTATCACAAAAGCACAGAGAATGCTGCTGCCCATTCTCTGGCAAGTCCCTTAGTCGCCTCTTACGACACCCACGGGAAGATATGGGATGGTGCTATTCTTTACTTCCGACACCATACAGAGAGATGAAAAGAACATGGAATAACAGAAAATAAAAGAAAAGAAAAAATACAACTTGACTTGTTACACTGAAAGCAGCGGTGGCCCAGTGGTGGCAGCCCCGACTTACGAGCAGTAAGTCGTAGGTCCGAACCCAGGCAGGCGTATTACTTTGTGTAATTTATTTCATCACCGCTACTCTCAAAACGGTGAAGGAAAACATTGTGAGGAACACCGGCATGTCCTAGAACTAAAAATTCGAAGAAATGTGACATCTCCCAACCCGCACTGCGTCCACGTAGTGGATTACAGCCCACTCCCTCTCATAGAGAGGAGGCCTGTGTCCTAGTAGTGGGAACATTATAGGCTGATGATGATGATGATGACACGTTGACTGATTCACATTTCGTGGTCGCAAGTCCTAGTGCTGTGCATGAGATTCCGGATTTGATACTCAGGTGCCATCTTGTTTGACCTGTTCCTGGTTGATAGCAGCATGCCCATAAATAAACATGTGACTAAACAAAAACAGACGGAATGTCAGTGTATTGTATTGTATAGCGGGCTGGTTTCCGCAACTTCACGTCCAAAGCGCGTGTTTTGCGTACGGGTGGGAACACTACTCTATCCACCCCAGTTCCCCGAGAAAGGCCAGCAATTCCTTGGTGTTGCTGTCGATCTCGCGGAGAGTACCTGGGTTACCTAAGTACTTTGCCATGTATGTTGCTACCTCTGGGCAGTAAAAATGTCAGTGTAACTACTATTGTAAAATACTTTCACAGAAAAAGTTTCAGGTTTTATAAAATTGCGTAACTCTAGCGGTCATTGAAAATCAAAATCAAAAGTCATTTATTCAAATTAGGCTGATAATCAGCACTTTTTGAACGTCAAAATTACAAGAGACAGTCCCCCAAAACGCCCGCCCTTCGCCACTTCCTAGTGTTTTAGCTGGGAAGAAGAAGTAGAAGAAGATTGGGATCTGCCTCTATAAAGATTTAGCAAATCTTTCGCCCCGCACCTTTTCGGCTTCTGGCTAACCTTTTGGAGAAAGATATGCGTAATGCTAGAATGTTTATTAATATTTGAGATTTAAATAAAGAAGTTGCTAATAATATTATGTGAATTTTAGCAGATACATGTCAGAGTAAAACACTGGCTGACAAATTTATTTCATAAGCAATGCAAGAGTTGAATGCGGTCAATTAAATTAGCAACATCAAAAATAGCAATTGATAATGAAATCAATGTAGACACAGACAATAAAAGTATTACATTTGGAAAAGAAACTATGTCTGTTTGTATCGTGTAGGTATGTAATAATCGTGAAGATCTAGGATTACTACTAGAAGACAATAACGTCCGGTTTAGATTGAACCGATTATAAATTATCTATAGAAACAGATATATATAGAAAAAAAATATCTTTTTTTTTAAAGACTTTTGGAAAATGTTTAAGTAACTTTTTAGACCTACGTATTCTGCTTGTGCTTATGAATTTTCATTAAAATCGGTTCAGTCATTTCGGAAAATAAGGACTTGGAAGTTTGTATGAAATTTCGTGAGGCGTAAACGCTCTTAAATCTAAATGCTTCTCGGTACAATCTAAATAAACTAAAACAAATACTTTGTAAAAGCAACTTTGTATTTACAACACACTATTTATTACAAGTATAATAACTAATGCACTTAGGTTGAAGCCATGACCATACATTAATTAAATTATTGCACGCGTATAACTGCAATTACTATAACCGATAGTAAATAACATTATTGTGGAATAATTATAAATAACAGCCCGTTATCTCCTGCGTCGTGACGTTGGCACGTCTCAGCTCTCGGGAGATTACCGATTCTATCTTTATTGACATTCAAGGTAAATTCCCTCCCATATGAAGAAAGGTCGGCCAACCTTTCTGGGAAAATACCCTAAAGATCCTAAATAATTAAGATAACATAACATCAAGCCAGTAATCCCTGAATGGATAGGCAGTGGTATACCTAGTACACCCTAATTTCGCCAGTTATGTTTTAAGTCCCATGTAATAGGAGGTGAGCCTATTGCCATCAACCGGGCACAAATACAGACTCAGTGGTTGCTACTGAGTAAATTCCAAAAAACCCAACAATAATTCACCCCAACCGGCAATTGAACCCAAGTTTTTATGCACAACAGTCGTTGCGACCACTAGAGCCACGAGGCATATAATTAAGATCTTTAAGGTATTCTCCGCTGCCAAGTTCGGAAGACCTATAATATTGTTAATAACAATGTTCTAGATTAGCTGCTTTCCCTGTAGAAACATAGGAAAATAAACCATACACTTCCAAACTGTTTAGAGTATTCTCTTTTCAGGTGCATCCTACAAGTAGTCAGAAGCCGAAAGACTGACATACAGTCTTACCAAGGGGTTGCGTACTACCCAGTCAATGGGTTGTGGAGCTCAGATAGGCAGTCGCTTCATGTAAAATAATGATACTCAGCTGCATCTGCCTTTTCCCCAACTGTGTTGGTGTCGACTTCCAATCAACTGAATGCAGCAGAATACCACGAATACAGGTCATACCTATTATTATCTGCTCCAAGACTTCTAAGCCTTAGCAGTCATCATTTTACATTGCACAAACTATCTAACGAACAACAGACAAAATCCTGCACTGTAATTACTTGTCCATTTCCGTATCACGACTGACAGAACATGTCCACATTCTGTTTACCTTTCCTTTCCTTTACGAGGAAAAACATTGTAGGTACTCTATGGGATAAAAATAACAAAAGGAAAACATTGGTTGGCCAAAAATGTAGGATTAGGAACAGCTACATAATCTTTAGTTACATATTTGCAGAGGACAAACGGACGAGTATTTTAAGAACGAGATCCTGATGCGGCTGAACTAATCACGCTTCTGTTGATAACCTCTGTCAAAGTGACGTAAACATTGTATACTGCTGGGTGCTCTAATTAAATTAGTTTATCTTTTATTGATTGGTATGCCACGATATGGTATGCCAAGTCTGACAACCAGTCTTAGCAAGGGGTATCGTGGTACGCAGTACTAACTGGGTTGTGGAGGTCAGATAGACAGTTGCTTCATGTAAAATACTGGTATTCAGCTGGATCTGGTAAGACTTTCTGCCGATCCCAACATAGCTAGGAAAAGGCTAGGCAGATTATGATGTAATAGGAAACCCCTTGGTAACACTGGTTGTTAGACTGACAAAAACGACTGCCCAAGATCTACAAATGACAGCCGGGACCAACGGCTTAACGTGCTTTCCGAGGCAGGGAGGGTAGTAAACAAAAGACTATGTTAGTCACTGAATCTACTAGATGAGCCTGTTAACTTATGTCGTTCAAGCAAGAGTATAACATATCTTATTGTATTTCACTCTTTTATATTTTTTTATTTAGTTGACATGATTTACTTTTTCAAGTAGGTACTTGTTGTACTTCACTTTTTTTAGATTTGGTTGACATTATTTACTTTTTCATGTGTTTTGTTTTTCAATTTATTACCGTGAATATGAGGAATACTTGGGTCATATTTTTTTTTTATTATTTAGATTTAGTTTAGTTAGTTTGTCTGGTAGTGCGGGCTACCCAAATGTCATTTCTTTGGTATTGTTCGTCGTGTCGTTCAGCTCCTCGGTTTATGAGTCGAGTGATCGGGCATTTGTCCACTGACAAATGCTTGCAATGACTGGACAGGTGCTTTCAAATCTATGTGGTTCTTTCTTCAAAAGACCATCTCAGACGCCTGCATGATTCTCAAATGACCAACTTGAACAATGTCTGGACTTTAAAAGAGACGATTACCTCTGAGTTTGTTTCGGCTGTTTCTTCTCAAAGTAGTCAGGTACGAAACACCGGAAACATCTAGTTTTTAAAAAAAGACGACGTGTAAAAGTCTTTGGAAAAACCTATTTGCAAAAATAAACATTATTTCATCATAAGTACTATTAGGACAAAATCAACAGCTGTGGGTCTAACAAATATTATTCCCGTTGCCAACTTCGTTGTGAGTTCATAACTGTTCTATATATCTATCATATTTGTATAATAGTTCATAACTACATATGACCCGTGTGCCAATCTCAATCCCGTACAAGTAGTTACAGTCAATTGAACGCAATATGTTAGTGTGATGCTTCCTTCGGCGTTTCGTTGTCAGTGCATCGTATGTACGTCCCAACACTAGTCTGATATGTTGAGGCCATTTGTGGAATAAAATTTTAGATAATAAATTATTCCACTTATGGCACTTGCGAAAATTATAATAGATTAATACTATAAAATAAAATACTATAAATTGATAGGTATGAATAATACCTTTTTTTCAACATCAAATGACCCCTTCCGCTCTGGGCGGAGCGGAAGGGAGTGTCAGACTTGTACTAACTAAAACCCATCCATGTTCCTTCTTAGCCCTTTGTGTTCCAGGGCCACGGTGTCTCTTTCGAACAGTCCCGCAGCCCTGGCAGGCATCGGCCCTCTCGGTCTCCTTCCGATATGCTGACATATTCTTGAGGCGCGCGTGGAACAACAACGCGCCGTCGACACGGCCTGTCGTCATAAGACGTACGAACGGTGAGATAGCCCATTACTCACCGTCCACAGGCCCGCGCCTACGGTGGCCGGGGGATACCGATTACCGAGTGGCCCCCGACGCCCGGGGCGTCTTCCGCGGTGACGTGAGGCTCTCTCCCTCTCACGTTCCGTCACCTCCTTCGCTAGCATGAGGAATACTTCAGGTGCTATTCACTCAGGTGCCATTTAAACGGGCGCAATGTGGAATACGTCATTTAGATTTGTATTCGTTTTAGGCATGCTAGAATATAACAAACTAGTCTTAATAGGATTCTATCTTCATCTTTCTCTTTTCCCCAAATTATTTGGGGTCGTCACAGCACGTCTTCTTCTTCCATAGACTATTCTTCTCAGTACTCGTCAGTATTCAACTCCTTTCTAGCCACATCATGCTACACACAGTCCGTCCATCGTTTTTGTCCTTACTCTCCATACCGTTCATTAACATTCATAATCCAATATTTTCTCGCGACATTTTCCTCATCATAGTTAGTACATAAATATATCTTGTGGAACATTTTCCTCAGAAGTTGTTATCAGCGACGCAGCGTTAATAGTTTGAACTTGACCTCTCCAATCTTAGGGAAAATATAATCCCCGGTATAATTAACATCAAAATAAGTAACACTGAACATAAATAAAACTACTACTAACAGATATTTAAGCTCACGCCTTTTTCGGTTCTAGGCAGACACCACAGAATGCCTTTACTAAGATCCTTAATTAGTTCTTTTTATCCCCTATGCTTGGTTCAGTTGAAAACCAGCGTGGTTCAGTGGAAAACCAGCGTCGGGTCACAGCACTAGTTGTCCGGCATTATGCTGAACTGGGCCTATTTGGCGCTGCCGTGACACAGTATTTATTGTTTAGTTTAAGTTTTTATTTTTCTTTTTTTAATATTGTGTGTACCTACTTGTGGCAATTGCGGTCTTTACGGCCATACTTCTGGACATTCACGCTAATTGCACACACATCACACATCTGACACAATAAGGAACAAATTCATAAGTGGCACTTTGAAGGTAACCCCATAAAAGGGACCTTTATAACCCATACTTAACCCAAATGAACGCAAACCCAAAGCGCACAAACACATCATTCTTCTCCCGATCAATACCATCGAAAGCCAATGACGCTTTCGTTTAGTATTCATCGCTTTTAAAGTAATTACGGCGATAATAACCTGATTAATGGCTGTGAAACCATTCACAACGCGGCCGCGGGGGGTGGAGCTGATTCCACGGTCGCAATGTCTATTCACCACACTTTCCTCATAGATCGCTTTCGATTAAGGTGAAAATGGAAGGTCGAGGTTTATAACGAAAGTCGGTTGCTTTGATTTACTGGCTAGATTCATCGGGTTGGCTCCAGAATTATATCGTTGCTAGATAATAATTGCGAGTAGTGGCCCAGTGGGGGTAGCCCCGACTTACGACCAGTAAGCCGTGGGTTCGAACCCAGGCAGGCGCATTACTTTGTGTAATTTAATTCATCACCGCTGCTCTCAAAAATGGTGAAGGAAAACATCGTGAGGAAACCGGCATGTCCTAGAACTAAAAATTAAAAGACATGTGACATCTACCAACACGCACTGGGCCCGCGTGGTGGATTACAGCCCACTCCCTCTCATAGAAAGGAGGCCTGTGGCCCAGCATTGGGAACATTATAGGCTGATGATGATGATGAGATAATTACTGTGGTAATTCTGGGATCAAATTAGTCAAATAAAACTGGCATTGGCTAAAGTTGTTTTTTTTTTTTTATATAAATAGACTCGCCTGATGTGAAGCGATGATGCCGTCTAGGGTGGACTACTTTTGCCCAGAAAACAGATTCACTCGAATTTCGAAGAGATCCAGATCTTCTTAGTGCAATATCGAAGACCATTAATTAGTAATACCTATACCTTGACATAAAATGGCTTGCTCTCCTTTGAAACAGAGGTAGGTGGCTTGTAAATAAATAAATTATAACATAAGGCTACCTCATGAAGGCTTACATTTGTATAATCATCTGTGCAATTCCAAGACTCCAAGTTTTTATCTTGAAGGTACTGCGGTAATGTGCACAAAAACCCTATCAGGCATCATTAAGAATTTGTCACAACTCGTTAATTCTGAGGTCGTTGGAGTTGCATTCTTCTTTTATTTAGGTACTTTATTTTTGCCGTCCTTAAAACAAGTTGGTAGATAATTAGGTATGTAGGATATCTCTTCAAGAAAATTCTACTGAAAACATTAGTAGATGCTCTATTTATAGTGTTATTCGGTCCCATTTGCATGATCAATCTCTTCACCAGAATAATTCCAAACCACGAGCTATTGTTAGAATGTTCTATTCAAAAAACACAGTGAGCCTGGAAAACAGAGACCCAGCTTATAACCCCGCTTTGAACTACTAAATGAGACGAATACAATTTACATGAATTTAAATTTTCACTCCAACCCACATAAATAATATTATATGAAGCGGAGCCAATTTTCCCACCCTGCGGTATATTTATTTGAAACCAAGTGTTAAAGGCTGTCCATGTGAATTTTAAATGAAAATCGAAATAGGTTTTTGTAACCCGGTTATTGTTAACTTTGGAAATGTCAACTGTTGATGGAGGTAGCAGACAAGTTTAATGTAGGTAAATTGAACTTTATTATCTAAATAGCTTATGTCCACGGCTTCGCCCGCGTTTTGTTTGGTAAGTGTCCCACGGGATCTTACTACCGGGATAAAAATTATCCTATGTGTTATTCCAGACTATTATTATCTATCCTTGTGCCAAATTTCATTCAGATCCATTCAGAAGTTTTTGCGTGAAAGAGTAAGAAACACCCAAACATCCTCACACAATTTTGCATTTATACTATTAATAGCTGCCCACTTCGGTTTTACCCGCGCAGACCGGGATAATAATATGCCTATGTGTTAAACTTATCACGTTCTCTACTAACCAAGCTGTGAATTTCCACTGCTATAATCCCTGGAGGATAAAGCTGACGAAAACTCATTTTTAATTAAAACTGCACACGGAGTAAATTGTTAAACGAACAGAACTGTGCTATTCCCGACAAAATAGTGAAGATACAATTCCGTAACTCCGTTTTTGTGCCGAATTCCAACACCGTGTGTTTTTTTTATATTTTTTTCCGGAACTCGGTGAGTTCGAATTTTAAAATAATTACTGGATCGGTTTTTCTAGTGTAAATGTTTTTCAGTGTTTGGTTTTGTTTAAAGTTAATTGGGACTTTTTTTCTGTCCTGCCCGCGCACAATGTTTCTTAGTTGAAAATCTAGTTTAGTTTAGAGTCCTGTGGTTTTAAATTACTAGATGGTTACATTGTAACCATAAAAATGAGAAAGAAGTGTTCCTTTATTTAATAAACTGTGTAAGAAACCATGTTTATTCTCCCTTGACAAGTTAGATGTCGCAACCTTAGATTAAAATAGGTAAATATATTATATATTTATTAGCCTTTACCGTCCCACTGCTGGGCAAAGGCCTCCCCCTATCCTTCTATGAGCTCTTTTCCCGTGCCTCCTTAAACCAGCCCACGCGGTAGGCGTCCAGGTGGCCTGAAACATTATTGTTTTACTCCTTTTCCAGTGTGTCTCTTTCCCACGACGTCATGGCAGGCCAGCAGATCGACTTGCCAAAAAAATGTAAATTATGATTATGATCATCACATTATCTTAAACGAAAATAATAACAACAGACCCCATCTATTACCACTCGTTTCATCAACAACAAAAACAAAAAGAAAGTCCACACTAAAAACTCCAGCTCATTCAAGCATGACAATAAGAACTGACAAACCGATTGATTAGTTCAAATCCGTGTGATTGGTTCAAAACCATTTGATTGGTTCAAGCGGTTGCATCTCAACGGATCTCGGTCGTGTCGGATTTATTGATTATTCTAAGTGATGTTGCATAATACTGTCTTTTACTTTTTATTTGTTACGCTCTGTTTCCTTTGATAAACTTCCTTGTTTATTGGAGTTTAGAGACGGAAGGTTAAGTTTACTTTGAAGAGCGAGGGAACGATACGTAATTTCGAAATAATTCCGTTCGTATGATCCCTTGCAGCATCGTTATTACTTAACCTTTAGTTATGAAATTAATTTGTAAGATATTCAAGGATTCACTCTATAAATTATACACTTTAGAAACACGATTACTTGTAGTTTTCTCGATAGAAAATAATGCCAAAGTTATCTCTAAAAAAGAAAATAAATGCTCAGTTCGGCGTAAAACATTCACGGAAGGTCATCAGCGTTTAAATAATAACAAAACTACATGTTTTCATTTTAGATTTTCAAAATATGTATTGGTTTTAATCATATGAAGGAAATACCTAAATTAGCGCGCGTTCGGCCATTATAATTATAGCCGCCACTCTTCCCGGAGCGTCGCGCGCGTCTATCTTACGCACACATACACGGAGCGCATAGATACCTACCGCCAGAAGCTCGGTGCGCTCTTAAGTTAGCGACGGCGACGGTTGGTGGAAAAATTGTTTAAAAAGTCCGGGCTGCCACCACTGGGCCATCGCTGCTCTCATATAGCATCTGCTGGAGTGCAAATAAAAAATATAAACCAACAGTAAATACCTCCTGAATACTCTTGCATCTTAAATATTTGCTAATAATAAGATTTCAGTAAAAATAGGCTATCCCACTGTTCTTGTCCACTTAAAAGGTGTTCAAAAAATCATGTCAAAGAGATGGCCAGAAAAAAGTTAAGGGTCAACATAATTAGGGTCACGAGCCTCTTCCTCATTAGTTGAAATCATTAATTGAAAATCGATTTTGAGAAGAGGTCCTTAAACGTCCTTCATTTAATAAGTTGCCAGTAATAAAGTATTTTTAAAATATTCTGTTATGAAATTGTATTAACTACACAATAAAATTTCCTAGAACCTTTTTATTACGTATGGGAAGTCATCAAATGGTCCATCCTGCTCTGGGCGGAGCGGAAGGGAGTGTCAGACTTGTACTGACTAAAACCAGAGTGAATAACGTGAGGTCGACACACGGAAGCGCGATTAACGCTTGTGCGACAAAACTGTAATGCGATTCACTATAGGTCGAATGCACGCTTGTGCGACAAACTGTAGCTCGACATCACTCTAGTGCGACAAACTAAAGATCGACATCACGGTAGTGCGACATGAATCTAGTGATAACTAAATCAAAGTCGGTTTATTTGAGAGAGGACATCATAACAAGTTCTCACTGAACATTTTGTGAGATTTGGCAATCAAGGAATCGACTTATAAGGAATAGAGTAAAAGGAAAAGGAATTAAAGAAAACGAACTATTGACGCTTTTTAGGGTTCCGTAGCCGTAGCAAAATGTGCAGTCAGGATTGCACCACATCGATGAAAATTGGAGAGACGGAGTATTCTGTGCAAAGTGCACACTGAAATACAAAATAATATTGCTGTGATTAAATTAATGCGGTGCATGCGTAAATCCCTCATCATTGATATGTATGGTGTCGGACGTAAATAATAGCACCATACCATATCTTCTCGTGGGTGTCGTAAGAAGCGACTAAGGGACTTGCCAGAAAATGGGCAGCAGCGTTCTCTGTGCTTTTGTAACAACCGTACTGCGATCGCCAACCCGCCTGCCAAGCGTGGCGATTATGGCAAAACCCCTCAAAATGTCAATGTGGCGACATTTGGGGGAGGCCTACCTATGTCCAGCAGTGGACATCTTTTGGGCAGTAATGATGATGATGATGATGCGTAAATATTCATTCCGACTATGGAACCCTGCATTGTACACGCGACACGCGTTAGCTCATTTTTTTGGCTTATTACCTGTCTGTCATTTGTCAGTGGATGACCGGAGTAGTCAAATGTAAAATAATCATGGAAGTAAAAAGTACTAAGAAATAATTTAAAGGAACCTGATTCGCAACGTTCAATCGATTGATATAATTTCGTAATTTATCGATTATTTTGTTTAAAATTATTCTGCTTTTCGCGCTTTCTATATTATAATAAGTTATATTTATTTTTGACATTGAATTTATAAAAATATAACATAAATATTTGCTAATGGTTCATCATATTAATTGTCTTTACTTTAACTATTTCTGGAATTATCAATTTTGTTTATCTTCTAATATATTTTGTTTTGTTAATAAGCTTATTTTTATTTAAAATATAAAAGCCCTTATCGAAGAATATGAAAGCCCTTATTAGGTAAGTAAATGTTTGCATGCCGAATGGTAAAATATGGCTGAGCCTTGATTATTATATTATAACAACTATTGTACCCATATTTGCAAAAATAAAATTCTATTCTATTCTATTCTACACCCTATTTAGGCGACAGTGTCGCATAAGCGTTTGTCGCACTTGAGTAGTGTCGCACTTCAGTAGTGTCGAGCAAATGTCGCACAAGCGTTTGTCGCACTAGCGTGATGTCGATCTACAGATTGTCGCACTACGGTGATGTCGAGCTACAGTTTGTCGCACAAGCGTGCATTTGACCTATAGTGAGTCGCATTACAGTTTTGTCGCACAAGCGTTAATCGCACTTCCGTGTGTCGACCTCACGTTATACACTCCTAAAACCAATCCATATTCCTTCTTAGCCCTTTTTGTTCCAGGGCCACGGTATCTCCTTCGAACAATCCTGCAGCCCTGGCAGGCATCGGCCCTCTCGGATGCCTTCCGAATTGAAGACATCTTCGTGAGAACGCGCGCTTGGAACACGACGCACTGTCGACATGGCTTGTCGTCATAAGACGGACGGACGGTGAGCTAGCCGTTTACTCACCGCCCACAGGCCCGCACTTCCTTACCCCTAAGGCTGGCTTTTACCTTGGCTAGATGCTAAGCATTTTCCTACAACGTGGCCATGCTGCCAGTCTTTTGCGCACAATATGTTACCAGGTGACAGCGCCGAGGAAGAGTTTTTACTTACTTTAGATTATTTGATTTGTATTTGTAAGCTAGCTGCTGCTCGCGACTTCTATCGCGTAGAAATTATGTGTTTTTCAGAGATAAATTATATGTATAATAAACCTTCCTCTTGAATTATTAAGTCTATTGATGAAAACCACTTCGAAATCTGTTTGAGAGTTTTTTTTTTTAAGTTCTAAGCGTATAGACTGCGGAAAGCGATTTGTTTTATACTATGTAATGAGATGTCATGTGACATCTACCAACCCGCACTGGTCCCGCGTGGTGGATTGTAGCTCGCTCCCTCTCATGGAAAGGAGCCCTGTTTCCTAGACGTGGGAACATTTAAGGCTGATGATGTGAAGATGTACAGTCTGCAAAGGAGATAAGGAACCAGTTTCTCATACTAGTAGTAATATGAGAACCTGGTTACTTATCTCCTTTGCAGACTGTACACAGTCAAGTTAGTTACGAGTGTCAAAATCTAGGTTATTTCCTTAAATCTTCGAATCTGGCACTTATTCATCAGGTAACTGAGACAAATTTCAAATAGTCCGATTTTCAATGGTCGAAAAAAATTTAACAGTTGTTGTGTCACTCTGGTATTCGTAATACGATTGTTAGCAAACAAACAAATATTGTTCGATAATTTTCTCCCGTATTAACGAGAAGGATATAATGTTACAAAGATATCACTTCGTGCTATTCTTCACGATATTTCTTGTCCTTGTCGTGTTGTCTCGAAAAAGTCTGCGTTTTCCCACACTTTGACGTAGACATTACGACGAGGGGACACTCTGCAATGATTTCCTGATTTCTAATGTATAGTTGTAACTGTTGTGCGGATTAAATCATTCTTATGTGGAATTTAAATGCCCATTTGTCGTTTGTGTTTTTGTTTTTTTTTTGTCGTAGCAAATATACGTTTAGAAATAATAACTATAAAACATTTTGTCTTGCAAAAAAACTAACAAGTGGCCTGCCTTGACGTCTTAAACCAGTATTGTTTTATTCTTATTCCAGAGTGGGAAAGAGACGGAGCTATACAAGTCGTCTAGCTCCATCTCTTTACCACTCTAGAATAAGACTATAACAATATTGCTTTAAGAGTCATAGTAACCCCCCCCCCCCAGATAAAATATCACCGGTATTTCCTTGAAGGTAATCAGAGGTATCTCATGAAAAACTGCGAGCCTATTGCCAACCATCGGGCTCAAATCCAAACCCTGAGCTGTCTGACCTAGGAACCGAATCCCAGAACTCATCCTACCACTGGACAAACAAGGCATTAGCATTGATCCATATCATACAGATTATGAACAAAACAATTCTAGTTTACTAACTATTGCAAGGCATCGTAAATTCAATTGTTGTACAATGTTACCAACTTGTTTCAGTGTTCTTGACGAGTTGAAACCAAACGTTGCGAACAGTTTCAAGAAGTTCATAACCAACAACTCTACCGCTAACAACACGATGGAAACTTCCACGGTTGCATAGAGGGGGTCCTACACCGGGAGCATTCGCATGTTGTGTTACAGTTCAGATTCGGCATATGCGTATGGTAAAAATAAAGAATTTAAAAAAAAAGTTCAGATTCGTGCATTACAACAAGCATTTCAGTGCCTGCAACGATACAATTTGTAACAATCAGTTTTTACTGACACAGCGAGAAGGCGTCGCGAAAGACCTCATAGAAGATGATGGGACAAGCTGAACAAACAAGACCGGCGACCAGTGGTCCACATTGGCCATAGATTGAAAAATAATGGAAGAGGCCTTTGCCCAACATTGGGATGGCGCAAGCTAACAGTATCAGTTTTTACTGTATAAAATCCAATTTTGGTCGGTTACATTGTAGGCAAATGTTCGGGATCACCGGGAAAGAAGACAAAACGTAGGTAATGCTTAAATTCGAATCTTCGATTGTTCCATTACACGCGAATGCTCCGGTGAATGAGCGTCTTAACATGAACACGTCTCTTTCAAACTACATACCTAAGTCCTGTTGAAGTTGCGTTACTTTAAAACTAATAAAGTTTTATGTATGCTCCTGGAAGAACTGCAACGAGCAAGGAAAGTTAGTCTGCGTGTCTTATGCCGAGACTGTGAGTGATTTTGGGGTCGAGACTTACAAATTTTGTGCGAGATATTGGAAATGCACGATCTCGGTATATCGCAATTCCCTACTGCGCATGCGTTCCTTGGTTCGATTTCCAGGTCTGACAGTGTTATTGGTTTTGCCATCAGAGACTTCTCATCACCAACTCCAGGTAGGTCAGGACTTATGCTCAGTTGATGGTGATAGGCCCGCCTCCTATTACATGGTTCGATGAATGCCTAGGAAAGTTTTCTGAACAAGGCAAAACTCGTTTTTTTTTTTTTAATTGTTACATCTAGGTTGCCAGTAGGAATCAATCTTCGAGGATGCTTCTATAATTCTTACATTAGTGATCTATTGAGCTGGCATACAATTATCATACTAAAAAATTACAATAGATCGGAAGGAAAAACCAACAAAAAGCCTTGGCTCACTAAATTGTATCAACCATACAAATAAGAAAATTATTCAAATAACATTGAAACTGAACATTAAAGAGCTGAGCACTCTAGTAACGAAATAGTTTTATTTATAATATTAAAGAGAGTCGAAAACTTTGGTCTACAGACTAAGGGGACAGCTCGCCACTATCAGAGTAGGTACGTCAAGGCGCTTTCGATTTCCGAATTTTATGCACTACCTTCTCTAGACGGCACCAACACTACCATTCCGAGCTCTGTGGTATGATCACTTATTATACAATTTTCTTAGCAGTTAGCACTTAGTTTTCTGTCTAGGCAGATGATGATTGCAGTCGTCTTCCTAGTAAGATAAGAAGGAAAAGCCAAGCGCAGTTGCCTTCAAAGCGGTTTGTGTTTTTACAACAGTTTTGACATAAAATTCTCTGTAGCTTATGTCAATCTTTCATTGTTACGTTTTCGATCGTCGTTATCGCTGATAGAATCGCACTAGGCCTAAGCAACTTTTGTCTATGGCTTATTAGAGAGCTGTCACTGTCAACATAAACCGTTTGTCTACTCTATTTGTGAGTGTTCATTTAATAATAATTAATTCCCGTCGCGTACTCTTAATAATACGATATGGTAGTCGGGTCTTAGTATCCTAAATACGAATGTCGTAATTATGCTTATAATACTCTTAAAGTAGCGACTGTAACTGTACGTCTTTGATTTATTATGGAATGACGATTTATGTAATGAGTTAATTTATGAGTTGCTTGTCGATTGAGTTTTTGTTTTTTATAACTTGAACAAATAAATACTTTTAGAGCGAATTTTAACCTCTGGAATTGATCGCGATCAGCGCATCTAAACGATGTTCAAGAGCTATCAATGTTAATAGCATTGCCATAATCAGCCTACTACGTTCTGACTGCTGGGACACTGGTCTTCTATTATTATTTTTTATTTATTTATTTATCAAACAAGTTTAATACAAACTTTCATTTAGGAACTATGCCCCACAAAACGTTTTCACGATTTGTCTGTGGGAACGGAACCATATTTTTAAAGAACATGTTCATATAATAATATTACTTGAAGTTGAAGCTAACAATCAATGCGACTTGATAGATGTTGAAAGTCTTCTAATTTTTGGTTCTTTGACTTCGTACATATCATATTTTAACATCATGCCTGTAGAATTGAAGCATTTATTTCTCAGAGTATTGTACAAAGCTGTTATGTGAATGATCGTAATATTCTGCCATTTTCGACGTACAAATATAGTCTGAAAAATTATGCTACTGTAAAAAGGGTTAGGCAGAGGTGTACCTAAAAGTACACCCACATTTCGCCAGCGATGTGTTTAAGTCCTATTGTCATCAACCGGGCACAAATCCAGACTCCGTGGCTGCTACTGAGAAATACCTGATGGAAAAACCGAATAACATTGTGCCCGAACCGGCAATCGAACCCAGCACCTCATGGTCAGCAGTAGCGCTTGCGATCGCTAGACCAATGACGCATTCAACTTCGTGTAATGTTTTTCTTTAGCTCACATGACCATTTCCCCCGCGCCCAAACACAATAAAATGACATTGCGATGACGTAACAGCGATCGACATTTTCTCACGAGGTTTTCCTAGAACCGGCACAGATTATACATAGACAATAGATTAGGTTAGTAGGTACGGTCCACTGTGTAGTAAGCCTAGTCCACGTGCAATGGTTTTTAATAGCCACCCAATTTTGAAGGCACGATCGTTTATTGTTTTTAGAGTTCCGTTCGTTTTGTATGTGGAGTAGTTTCCTTGTACGGTGGTAGAACAGTTGCATTTTTGTGTTAAGTTTTTAGTAAAGGCCCTCAGCTGTAGTCTTGAAGGATTTATATTTTTGCAAATCATAGAGGAAGACCAAAGAAACGGTGCATAGACTGTGTGAAGGATAATGCGGTAAAAAAGGAGATGTTCGGTGAGAAGGCAAGTAATAGAGACGTATGGAAGAAGAAGACATGGTGCCCCGATCCCAAATATTTTGGGACGAGAGTGATGATGATGAGAGTATCACCTCTGAGTGTGATCAAATCAAAATATTTTTCTTAACATTGTTCTACATGGGCACATAAAAAAGGTCGACAAAAGGTGCGCAGTTCGGTTGGTCGTTTCCTATGGAGAAGAACCGGCAAGAAACTCCATGGTTACTCTTTTAAAATCATTTTGTTTTACAATATTTCTGTTACAGCGTTAGTACTTAAGTTTGGGAGGACAGCGTAGGCCCGACAATAAGTCGTTGCCTACTACAAAACGTAGATCAAGATAGAGCAAAAGCAATTACACATTAGCTACATTGTTCGTAAAGATCTATTTGCAGAGAATTTATTCAGTTAATTATTTTATTTTCATTATTTCTATTTACCTTGTTTTATAATAATTACCTGAAGAATCTTACATAGCATTTTAGTTCCTATTTATAATAGTTTCTATAGACCACTTTTATTTACTAGACATTTATTTGTTGCCTCATTTTATTTTAATTGATCCCTAAAAAACGTAAGATCCAAAACTATTTGAAGTTAACGTTGTTTTTAACGTTACGTTGCGTGGAAAGTGCGTGTTACGTGACTTGTAAAGAAATTGGAAGAGCATTGCGTCTCACATAAGATATAAGGAATGTTAAGCCTACAAAAGTGAAGGTTTAACTTATCGTTTTGCTCTAAGTATTTTTTATACTATACTAGCTGTGCCCGCGACTTCGTCCGCGTGGAACTTTTTTATTTATTATATTAGAATTTTTCTAAAATAAATTTTGCCTCTCTTACTCCTTATTACTTCAGCTATCGGCCAGTGAAAGTCCCATTAAAATCGGTTTAGCCGTTCCAGACATTAGCCAGAACAAACAAATAGACAGACTTTGCTTCGTACCAAATTTTAAGATTCTGAGTTCACGGGAAGTACCCTGTAGGTTTTGATTCCCTTGCAAATGCCGAAAATTTGCGGCATAAACGGCTGTATCTTTTGATTGCGTTGGCTTAGAAGTTTGATTTTTTCACAGCTCTAAGAGACAGTAGACCTGAGTAAGTTAAGTAAGTTAATATAAATTCCATCTTGATACCTCCACGCGTTCCTGAGAAAAAGGGTCTTGACAGACCGACGGACAGACGGATGGACAAAAAAGTGATCCTTTAAGGGTTCACTTTTTTTCTTTCGAGGTACGGAACCCTAAAAATACTTTAATAAAATGATTTCCTGAATCGACATAATAATTTATCATTCGATCGCATTATGATTTGAGTCATAGTTGCCAGTTAAACGCTTTGCATTTTATTTTGCTATACCGCCATTATTTTTTAGGTATGTCACGGTTACTGCACTTTGTGTGCAATGATATAAGCGTTCATTGGCCTCGTTATAGACCAACTTTACTGACAGTTTGGAATAAAAATTAAGTTCTTGGAAAAGTGTTCCGTTAAACGTTACAAAGCATAACATAAAGATCCATTTGTAACTAGGTAAGCACGTGAATTTCACAGGATCAGCCCCCGTGTTCACAAACGGTCGGATTCGATCTCGATTCGGTAAGTCGTATGTCTATCTTGTTTTGTCATTACGAAAGCGAGCGAGATAGACATACGACTTTCCGAATCGAAATCCAATCCGAGCGTTTGTGAATACGGGGGCAGATCAAGTGTCAAATCTATTCTCCATGTCTTTAAAACGTAGATTTCAATACATGTTGACATCCACAATCCTAGACTGGGTCTGTTGGCCTACCATGACGTTATTACAGGGTGGGAAAGAGATGGGACTAGACGGCTTTTATAACTCCATCTCCTTCTTACACTAGAATATAGTAACCCCCTGAGAGGAGTACGACCCGCTACCTCTCTTATGTGTCTGTGTCCCAATAGGCTGATTATGTTTTATAACGGAAAACATACGTCAAAAGAACCTATGTTTTGCACTTTTAATTAAACAGTAGGTAATAGTTAGTTAGCGTAAACAGAATAATATAAACATTGGTATTCAGCCGCATCCGGTTAGACTGGAAGTCGACCCCAACATAATTGAAATGTTGACTAATATCTACTAGGTACTACTTGAAGTTTAAATAAATAAAAAGAAGGGTCCTTATGTGTAGACAGCATTACCCATAACATAAAGCTGTTCGATTAAAATACTCCTCATAAATGTGACAAATGCATAATACTGTAAAATGGCCGCAGATTAGAAGGTGAAGGGTTAACTACCGTTCTGTTAGCTATGTGACATTTACATAAATACTGACTCTAAATACTTGTAAATAAAGTACTTAATGAATGGGTACTTAATATTTAGTGCTAAACACGGACATTGCGTAGGATTCCAATGGCTTTATTTGATGGAATATAAGATTGCCCAAGGGTTAGGCCAAGATTGTTAGCAGAAGCATTCTTTATATATAATATTTATTTGTGAATGGCGAGAATGGAACTACGTGAACATTATCAGTATTGGCTTTTAAAAGTAGAATCACTGTCATAAGTTCCAAGCAAGTTTAGAACTCAAAACGAAGGCAGAATTTTGCAAGCGCCATGATTGCTGCAAGCGCCATGAACGCGGCATCAACTCACAATAAATAAAGAAGCTCACAATAAATAATAATCATGGAAGACAGTGACATTGTAAGTTTATTTTTGGCCTCGCTTAAGAAATATGTTTCCCCAACCACAGACGACCGGGCCGTCGCTAATCGAACAATTACACCAAAACCGATTTGATTCGAAACTTGTCCACTGTCAACAAATAAATCGTGTTTCACGATTGAGACATTAACCAGCATAGTGATGGGCATGCATCGATTATCCAATCGATATTCATGTTTTTACAGCAAACATCATATGCCATAGAATAAGATTATACAGAAGCGAAACATCTCCTTCTTTCTTTATGTCTTTTACCTACATACTAAATGTTTCCGGTTTTTGGGCCTAACAAGAGTTTGTCAGGTCGGGAATAAAAACAAATAATATAAAAATAAACAAATGAATTGGGTTTGTGTCCTTGATTTTCGCGCACCTTACGCTCTCTTTATCATTTTCCTAACATTTTCTCGCCTATATTGGCTTTCAGTATAACTGGATAAAAAATAATACCATTATCAATTTCACATAATTTTTGGAGTGTCTATCTTTGTGACCTCCTGATTGTTAGACTATCACGCTTCAGACTAGCCGTAATTACTGTTAAAGATACAAATGACAACCTTCCACATCGACAATAACCTACAGGATTAACTACCACACAGGCACATTAAGTCGTTACACACCCAGCTGGAGCTGCTCTAGCTTTGTAGGTAGGGAACGATCAGGTACCACCGATAAAAAATTTGGCAATATCAACGACCCCGTTTTGGCTTGAGCGAGCGTTCCACTTTCATAGTTTGTGGCAAGCGCCAGAGGATACAATTTTGGCACCATCTGCGCACGGACCGTACAATAAAAGCATCGCATCTGTGCGGTTTCTTATTCAATGCCCGTCCCCACTTAATAACAAGTGTCACTCCGAGGATCGGTTCGGTTACGGCTGCTTAAACAGCCGTATGAGCGATAATGGCCGCTGTCAGATACGGTCAAATACGGCCTCTTCATATTTGCATGTAAAGTGGTTTTTCTTTTTCGTCTTTTTAAGGGATCAAAAGGCTGTAAACTGTGTAATGGTAATGTGGCTTGAAATTTTAGCACTTTGTTAAAGTTAATTGTTTTTTGTTTTGGTGTATTGAATTAGCTAGTTTTGGTATATGAGGTTTATTAAAAACACTACCTACGTTAATTGAATACTATGAACATTCAATCGTAGCGAATTGATAACTAAAAATACATGTATCGATTTGTGAAACCCGTTTTTGTCGTCGGTTAAATATTAATGGCCTATGAAACATCTGTGCCACCCAGAATTTTCTGTTTATTATGAATTTTCTGGAAAACAATCGAAATCACAATCGAATAAAAATGTTGTAGGTGTTCGCTACATAAAAAGATGACGAAAGCATTTGTCAAGATCCACTTTTTCATTTTTATCCTGCAGGCAGCCTTAAATCATCATAATTTATTATTATTGCGACTTCATTCAACTTCAGCTATACAAAATTTAAGGTTTTATTATTACCATAAGTTCACAATAAAACATTGCACTTCCGTCATCAAACGGAACTGCACTTCCTCCGTTTAATTTTAAACAGTCGAAATATGAACCATGGATCATGCTGTTCGATTTGCAACTTTCAGTCGCTAACCGAACGTCGCAAATCCAACAGCACGGTCATCTCCCTACAGCATTTAAAATTTTCTTGGACAAATGTTATATTTTTCATTCACAGTAGAAGGAAATCTCATTAAAAAAGCTTTATAGTCCTGAAGGCAACGGCTTCTACGTTTACGGTCTGAAGATTTCAGCATTTTTTCATAATTTTAGGCGACATTTTAGGGCTGCAGCCGAAGACGATTTGTAGTGGCACATTTTAGTGTGCCACTACAAATAATATGAGATAACTGTATAATTGAATTATAGAATCCCTTTTTTATTGTGTTTATTTTGCATTGGATAGGGCATTATAAACTGGTTACTTAAACTTATTACCCATTTAGGTATTTATTTTTATCCGGATCTGAAACGAATATTAGTTTCTTGTCATTATTTTTTAAGGATTATCATTTATTAATTGATTACTTACGACTGACTACGATTATTTACGAATGGATTGTATAACTATCGTTAAACATTGGCGTTTGTTACATAGCACAAAAATTACTACTATTTTATAATTACGACGATGGAATTTTCAGGGATTTTTGGAAATTCATTCCTTAAAGTGGTTAAATGGGTGAGAAATGTTTGTATGGACTTCGTTAATTTCACCCATCGAGTACACATGGCATCAAGCTATACATATCCAGTATAACCTAACCTCTCTTTGAATGAACTTCCCGTACAATGGGCGATCATCTTAATTTGGTTTTGCATAGCTTGACTGGCGTACTCGTCTATTAGGAACTAATAATTCTCTACTCGTAATCTCTCAAATGTGTATCGAAATACGTGAAACTACTGTAAAACTACGTGATCAACCCAGTTAAAATAAAATCACCCAGTCAGGTGGACTACCATCACGTCTTAAAGGATTATTGTTTTAATCTTATTCCAGAGTGGGAACGAGATAGCGCTAGATGTCCTCTATAGCTCCGTCTCTTTCCCACACTGGAGTAATATTAAAACAATACTGCTTTAAAACGTCATGGTAACACCCCAGGTGGCCTAACATGACGTCTTAAAACATTATTGTTTTACTCCATTTCCAGTGTGGGAAAGAGATGGCACTAGACATCCTGTATAGCTCCGTCTCTTTCCCACATTGGAATAAGAGTAAAACAATACTGTTTTAAGACGTCATGGGAACCTGCCAGGTATTAAAAGGTTATTCAACTATTACATAATTCGTAAGTTCAGTAAAAAGTATTTACTAATACTACTTACTACTCAGTACTTTTTGACGTTCAAATCACTAGCTTAATCGTACGATTGGGAATTAGGTCAATTTGTTTGATCGTAGATGTGAGACACCCTCTAATGACATTCATTAACAACACAGCTGCTATGAACACATCTGTCAAGACATTGTGGTTAGTAACTATGTCAACAATATGTTAATAACATCCGTATTAGGTCATCTTTGTTTAAAATGGCGTTTATTTCAGAATTGAAACAGAAAACTAGCTGTTGCCCGCGACGTTCGTCGGATAAAAATATTACTTCCCTGTATGAATCGGAATTTGTTCGATTTCAATGTTTTTTTTTTAAAGAAACCCAGATTCTTTTCCTCAAATAAAAGTTTATTAAATTAACTTATATTTATTTCAGGTAAGCAAATTTAATTAAAATAAAATACAATAAAATCATTAAAAGAGCTAAAAACAAACATAAAATAAACAAATAATAAAATTATAAAAATTATGTTACTACATACTCCTTATGGCATCAGCTATCCGTGAGTAAAAGTTCCGACAAATATTTTTTAGGATGCCGTGACTCAAAAAAACATCTTTCTTTAAGATGGAACCCTCGGAGTGCGAGTCCTACTCGCACTTGTTCAATTATTCTTCTAATTCTAAGTACGTTATTGGCGCAAAGAACTGCCAGCTAGAAGACCATCGACAGTAAATGCCATAGCAAACAAGGCTGTGTGGGTGTTCTTTTTTAAGTACTGAAATCTTATTATGGAACAAATGGAACCACTGTGGTCTTTCAGATAATCACAAAAGCAAATTGACCTGACTAAATGCATATTTATAACCGAACAGAAGCGATGCTTTTATTGTACGGTCCGTGCGCAGATGGTGCCAAAATTGTATCCTCTGGCGCTTGCCACAAACTATGAAAGTGGAACGCTTGCTCAAGCTAAAACAGGGTCGTTGATAATGTCAAAATATTTGATCGGTGGTCGTAGTACCTGATCGTTCCCTACCTACAAAGCTAGAGCAGCTCCAGTTAGCTCTGTCTAACGACTTTATGTGCCTATGTAGTAGTTAATCCTGTATTTTATTGTCGATGTGGAAGAATTTGTATCTTTGAAAGTAGTTACGGCTAGTCAGAAGCCTGATAGTCTAACAATCAGGAGGTCACAAAGATAGACACTCAAAAAATTATGTGAAATTGATACTGGTATTATTTTTTATCCAGTTACTGAAAGCCAATATAGGCGAGAAAATGTTAGGAAAATGATAAAGAAAGCGTAAGGTGCGCGAAAATCAAGGACAAAAACCCAATTCATTTGTTTATTTTTATATTATTTGTATTTATTCCCGACCTGACAAACGTTTGTTACGCCCAAAATCCGAAAACATTTAGTATGTAGGTAAAAGACATAAAGAAAGAAGGAGATGTTTCGCTTCTGTATAATCATATTCTATGGCATATGTGTTTGCTGTAAAAACATGAATATCGATTGGATAATCGATGCGTGCCCATCACTATGCTGCTTAATGTCTCAATCGTGAAACACGATTTATTTGTTGACAGTGGAAAAGTTTCGAATCAAATCGGTTTTGGTGTAATTGTTCGATTAGCGATGGCCCGGTCTTCTGTGTTTGGGGCAATCATATTTCTTAAGCGAGGCCAAAAATAAACTTACAATGTCACTATCTTTCATGATAATTATTTATTGTGAGCTCCTTTATTTATGGTGAGTTGATGCCGCGTTCATGGCGCTTGCAACAATCACGGCGCTTGGAACAATCATGGCGCTTGCAAAATTCTGCCTTCGTTTTAAGTTCTAAACTTGCTTGGAACTTATGACAGTGATTCCACTTTTAAAAGCCAATACTGATTGTAGTGTATTGACTAAAGTGTTGGTTGTCTCATGCGCCTACGTCACGAGGCAGTCGGGCTCCGGCAGTCAAGCGGAGTAGTTGTGAGTGCGATTGTATGCGTGTTGTGGTGTTGGTGAGCCGTAAAATACTCCAAAAGGCAGGACAATACATGTGGCGACGAGTACAAAAGTAAATAGCAAGAGTTACAATAAAACCGTTGACCAATAAGCCGGTACCTACCTAACTCACGCAGATTAGAATTGATCTGCTTCACTAAATTGATGCAAAACTGTGTGTGTGACTAATGAGATACAAGTGTTTACATACACTAAGCAGATTAAAATCTGATCATTAAATTGATATTAATTAAATAAAAATAGTACCTAATAAGTTATGAAGTATGTACACTAAGCAGATTAAAATCTGATCATTAAATTGATATTAATTAAATAAAAATAGTACCTAATAAGTTATGAAGTATGTACACTAAGCAGATTAAAATCTGATCATTAAATTGATATTAATTAAATAAAAATAGTACCTAATAAGTTATGAAGTATGTACACTAAGCAGATTAAAATCTGATCATTAAATTGATATTAATTAAATAAAAATAGTACCTAATAAGTTATGAAGTATGTACACTAAGCAGATTAAAATCGTCCGGTTAAGCAGACGACAACCTCCTAGGTTGAACTGCGAGATGCCATTCCCAAAAAAAAAAAAAAAAAACTTTTTAATTGTGTTTATTTTGCATTGGATAGGGCATTATAAACTGGTTACTTAAACTTATTACCCATTTAGGTATTTATTTTTATCCGGATCTGAAACGAATATTAGTTTCTTGTCATTATTTTTTAAGGCTTATCATTTATTAATTGATTACTTACGACTGACTACGATTATTTAAGAATGGATTGTATAACTATCGTTAAACATTGGCGTTTGTTACATAGCACAAAAATTACTACTATTTTATAATTACGACGATGGAATTTTCAGGGATTTTTGGAAATTCATTCCTTAAAGTGGTTAAATGGGTGAGAAATGTTTGTATGGACTTCGTTAATTTCACCCATCGAGTACACATGGCATCAAGCTATACATATCCAGTATAACCTAACCTCTCTTTGAATGAACTTCCCGTACAATGGGCGATCATCTTAATTTGGTTTTGCATAGCTTGACTGGCGTACTCGTCTATTAGGAACTAATAATTCTCTACTCGTAATCTCTCAAATGTGTATCGAAATACGTGAGACTACTGTAAAACTACGTGATCAACCCAGTTAAAATAAAATCACCCAGTCAGGTGGACTACCATCACGTCTTAAAGGATTATTGTTTTAATCTTATTCCAGAGTGGGAACGAGATAGCGCTAGATGTCCTCTATAGCTCCGTCTCTTTCCCACACTGGAGTAATATTAAAACAATACTGCTTTAAAACGTCATGGGAACCTGCCAGGTATTAAAAGGTTATTCAACTATTACATAATTCGTAAGTTCAGTAAAAAGTATTTACTAATACTACTTACTACTCAGTACTTTTTGACGTTCAAATCACTAGCTTAATCGTACGATTGGGAATTAGGTCAATTTGTTTGATCGTAGATGTGAGACACCCTCTAATGACATTCATTAACAACACAGCTGCTATGAACACATCTGTCAAGACATTGTGGGTAGTAACTATGTCAACAATATGTTAATAACATCCGTATTAGGTCATCTTTGTTTAAAATGGCGTTTATTTCAGAATTGAAACAGAAAACTAGCTGTTGCCCGCGACGTTCGTCGGATAAAAATATTACTTCCCTGTATGAATCGGAATTTGTTCGATTTCAATGTTTTTTTTTAAAGAAACCCAGATTCTTTTCCTCAAATAAAAGTTTATTAAATTAACTTATATTTATTTCAGGTAAGCAAATTTAATTAAAATAAAATACAATAAAATCATTAAAAGAGCTAAAAACAAACATAAAATAAACAAATAATAAAATTATAAAAATTATGTTACTACATACTCCTTATGGCATCAGCTATCCGTGAGTAAAAGTTCCGACAAATATTTTTTAGGATGCCGTGACTCAAAAAAACATCTTTCTTTAAGATGGAACCCTCGGAGTGCGAGTCCTACTCGCACTTGTTCAATTATTCTTCTAATTCTAAGTACGTTATTGGCGCAAAGAACTGCCAGCTAGAAGACCATCGACAGTAAATGCCATAGCAAACAAGGCTGTGTGGGTGTTCTTTTTTAAGTACTGAAATCTTATTATGGAACAAATGGAACCACTGTGGTCTTTCAGATAATCACAAAAGCAAATTGACCTGACTAAATGTCAAACGCCAAATATAGTACCAAACGCCTTAAACGCCACATGAGTACATACTAAAACTGACATAATAATACACTCCAAGGCTTGACAAAATATAAAGCATCGTAAAAGGAGAATTTTATATACAACCGACGTTACACAATAATTTACGAGATTGGCTTGTAAGGCAGGATATTCCCAAAAGAGGATAAAACAAAAATGACGTCTTTATTAATAGCTATTTACGACAAAACAGTCGTGACTTGGATTAAAATGTTCGCTTTCTCATTCGTGTTTGGAATATTGAGATTTGCGAGATCCGGATTGGCTGCGTAATGTAGATACTTTTTGATAGTTATTGAGGGTACAGAATTACGTATTAGACGTCCGGCGTTCCATACTTTGTGATTTTTTGCATGGAGAAACCGTCGAATGCCGTCGATGAATGTGTCGTAACCCTTAAATAACTTTATACAACATAATTTACAAGACTTATAGAGTGGACCTTGAGAATATTTTCTTACAAAAATTTTGATCCAGAACAGTTTTGATTTTGACACAAATGAATGCTACTTGGCAAGCGGGCGTATGATACTAGACAGACCGATGTGTTACAAAATACAAAGTAGCAAGTATTGGAAGTATTCTTCGTCTTGTCCCGTCTATCGCTTGTAAATATTTTAAAGTCTTTGACTTCGTACTATGGCTCGTACTCTAAGTTTCTTTTGTTTTGACTTGCGATGGATTTGTAAGCTTCATCAAAATATAGTTTTACAAGGATTATTTGGCGCGTATCCAAAATTTAGTTTTTTTCGATGTACATACAAATTATTTCAAACAATGCCGTCCCCTGTCAAAATATTCTTGTAGCGCTGCCCAATTTATTTTTGTACCCTTTTATCTGATGAAAAAAAAACTGTAAGCAAATGTTATTAAAATCTGTGCAAAATATCTTTTCTGTGTTTACCAAATCTGTACAAGCCTTTCGGAAATCGTTATCCCACCAATTTACTATCAAACCGGTTGACCTTACAGGAAAACAAGCTAGAAATCGAAGATTCGTAGGTTTGATTTTATCCGTAAACAAGTTAAAGTTTTACGGAAAAGAAAGGGCTTTCAGCCAATAATAGCTCTATATACATTTATACCCTATAGAGAATAAATAACATAGAAATTGTTTTCAGAGCTAAGTTTTAGGTAGGAACCTATTTATGAGTTGTGAATTAAGTTCCCAAAAGATGTAATTTTTAAGCATGCTGCCCCTTTGGCCAAGTGGTGGTGGCCAAGGTAAGGCCAAAGAAACCAAGGCCGTACTAAAGCTTGTAGGGTCGAAGGGACAAAGGGTCGATAAGGGTCGCACAGAACCGGGAAGTCTGGCAAAAGAAAGGGAAGCCCTATACCCAGCAGTGGGTGTTTCAGGGCTGATATAATTATGCACATGATGAACAGGCTGAGTATTCGCCAAATGTATTTACATACACGCAAATGAAGCGGGATCTTCAGATTTTTTCAGTACCATGACAACACCAATAGCAGAAATGTTACCGTACCTGGAACGAAAAACATAAAGGTAAATAAGTATTAAGTATACAATATTCCTTTCGAGTCCTGGCTTCAATTCTCAGTCCGTGTTGTTACATGTCTTTTTTGTATTCTTCTAGTAATTCTTTTTTGGATTCTTGCATTTCCGTGTTATTACATGTATATTTTGTATTCTTCTAGCAATCTTTTTTGTATTCTTTCATCTACTCGTAACACTAATTGTTGAAGTTTTTGTTACTGTACTAACATTCCATGGATTCCGTAAATCTAAACTAATATTATAAAGAGGAAAGATTTGTTTGTTTGTTTGTTTGCATTGAATAGGCTCTGAAACTACTGGTCCGATTCGAAAAATTCTTTCAGTGTTAGATAGCCCGTTTATCGAGAAAGGCTATAAGCTATATATCATCACGCTACGACCAATAGGAGTGGAGCAGCAATGAAACATGTTGCGAAAACGGGGAAAATGTGACGCAAACGAAGTTGCGCCGGACAGCTAGTCTGAAATAAATAGTTTTTATTTTATTTATATTGGGTATTTTTATCTGAAATTTTCTCAATAGCAGCACGGTGTCTAGATTTATGCCTAGTTTATAACTATAGGCTAGGATCCTATATTTCACATAACTTAGGACGAAATCATCTTTTTTCTGCCTAGCAGTGGCGGATTTCAAATTTTCAAGGTATAGGCTGTAAAGGTTTTGCCGTCGTTGCCTCTACAATTTTCATGTCCTAAATTATTTTTACAATCCATCAATTTCGTTGCAAATGCACGTATTTTGTTTTGCAGATTTTTTCTGTAAAACATCAGAAAACCGCCATGCAGAAATCTTTTTGATTTCTACGAGGCAGAAAAGAAAGAAAAAAATTCGTTCCTCAAATTTGGCGCCCCAAAAATGTGCCGCCCTAGGCTCCAGCCTACTCAGCCTGCTGGTAAATCCGCCACAGCTGCCTAGCCTTTTCCCAACCATATTGGTCACTTCAAGAGCCACTAGAGGCAGCTGAAAACTAACAAAAGTAGGTCTTGATTATTGACCTCTACATGCTCCTTCGGGGAGTATTCCCGCAATGTTACCTAAAAGCTTCTCTATACGTGTCGAAAAATTATAATAGCCTTTTTTATTTCAATACGTCGAACAATAAATCTAAATGGCCGAATATTAAAATTTTATAACCACTATTTATTCAAACGGATAGGTACAATGTGTTCTATCCACTGAAATAACTCAATTATAAAGGTACAGTAGGACTAGTCAGTGGTAACAGAACCAGTATAAGCTGACTTCTTATTCTATGAAAACTGTTTTGTACGCTAGACCAGTTATTCCTGGTTGAAGTGCTACCATAGACGTGCGATCGACTAGATTTACTTTGCTTACCCTGCAACGTGATTTGACTTTTGAATGAAAGTTTTATAGCGTAATAAAAGTGCTAGTTAAAGAAATATAAGATTTTTATGGAACTAAACGTCTATTACATATTTTTTGTTACCTGTGCTATATAAATAAAGCTGCAGTGAGGGACTGTAACATGACCTATTCACTAATACTAGGTAACACCTAAACAAATGCTTAAATTAAAGCATTTTGAGTTAGTGTAAACAAACGAGCATTCATTTCAAAAAATATGGATATTAAACCTTTTTGGTTACTAGCAAGCTTCAAATTGAGCGCTTTAAGCAGCTTTAAGTTGGATTAGGTGATGGTTAGACTATAGTACCTATAAATAGAATTAGCTTAAAAATGATTGTTTTCTGCTAGTCTATTTGGTAAACCTACCTCGCACTTTGTCCCTCTTAGGCCATTATGAAAAATAGAGACCGACAATCTTAAAAATATCGGTACCATGACAGAAGCACTTAGGGTTAGCACTTAGGCACTTAGGATTTTTAAAGGATTTTAGTGTGTTTATGATTGAGTGTTGTATTTCAAAGTGTTCACCAAACCAGTTTTTTTTTTATATAAATACATTAAATAATAAAAAAAAATTACTTTTAATTAAGTTATTTAAAGTAAATTCAAGTTTTTTAATAATATAAATTATATGAACTTCATTTAAATTAAATTTCATCATCATCATCATCATTTCAGCCCAAAAGACGTCCTCTGCTGGACATAGGCCTCCCCCAAGTGTTGCTACATTGAAATTTTGGGAGGTTTTGCCATAATCGCCACGCTTGGCAGGCGGGTTGGCGATCGCAGTACGGTTGTTACAAAAGCACAGAGAACGCTGCTGCCCATTCTCTGGCAAGTCCCTTAGTCGCCTCTTACGACACCCACGGGAAGATATGGGATGGTGCTATTCTTTACGTCCGACACCATACAGAGCAATTAAAATTACATATTTATAAAATAGTTATATCTAAAAAAAACAACTACAGTTAGTAAAAAAAAGTGTTAAAAAACAGTATTTTCAAAGCAAAGTCATAATGAACTGCACACTTTATAGGACATTTCTTACACCGTGTACACTCATTTTCTTAGGTCATTTCCACAAGTTCCCAAAACGAAATTCCAACACCCGCATTGGGTTCAACGACTTTACGACCAAGGAAAAACGAAGGGTGCTCCCACACCACAGCTTCAAAAAACGTGTTTCATACTAAGGGAATGTTATTAACTAACACAAGGGATCGAATCGTAGGGGTTGCTATACCACATAATATGATAGGAAAGCTAAAAGAAAATTTTGTTAGTGTTGGTAGAAAGCACGTGAGTTTAGTATTTTTCACAAAGAATATTATGAAAACTATGCGATGTCGAGTAATTTAGAGAAGGACGGAAGAAGACATGCTGCGCCCACCCCAATTAAATTGGGGTAAGAGCAAGAGAATGATGATGATAAGTTGTATTCGTTAAACGTACTACTTCAGACAAGAGGACATAGATGGATGCTTTATTTTATTCTACGGTACGTTATTTCCTTTTTAAGCATTGCAGAGTTTAACAGCGCCATATTTTTAAATGAAATATGGTGTACATTTTTCATCCAGGATTTTATGAAAGTGGATTAAATCACAGTTCGTCAAAACTAATGGACACTACGAATATAGCAGCACTTTTCAGAGTTACCACAAAAGCTTTTAAAGCCGTCACACCACTACAGTAAATATGGGTAGAAGCTTTTAGTATGAATTTAAGTCTGCTTGGAAAACCGCTTGAAAACATATATAAAATTCTAATTTAATAAAATGACGTAAGTTTACTTACAGTTTAACATGCTTTAAAGGTGTTTGGCCATGGTTTCCCACCACACAAAGTGTCTGGCAGTGGAGGAGGTGAATCATCATACTAGCTCTTATTTATACAAATATTATAAAGCTGAAGAGTTTCTTTGCTTGAACGCGCTAATCAGTCAGTCAGTAACTACTGACCCGATTTGAAAAAAATATTTTCAAATCGGGGATTTTCTTTTTTTTCAGTGTTAGATAGCCCATTTATTGAGGAAGGCTATATGCTATATATCATCACGCTACAACCAATAGGAGTGGAGCAGCAATTAATAATGTTGCGAAAACGGAGAAAATGTGACGCAGACGAAGTTGCGTGGGACAGCTAGGGTAATATAAAAAAATCACGCCTATAAAAAAGCTATTTAGCACAAGCTTTTTACTTGATCTACTCTACCCACCAAGACTAGCTTTTCATAATATCCTTATATATTGTTCTTACCAATAGTAACGTTCTTCCACAGAAAAGCATGCATGGGATCTTGGCCTAATAAATAATATCATCTGAAGTATGCGAATGAATTAATTTCAGACACGAAAATCTATGCTAGAGATTGATGGAAGCAAAACCTATACACCTTAGAAGGTAGGATAAGGACAGAAGGCAAATTCACCAAAACATTAAGAACTTGAAGATTAAAAACTTATACTTTACTTCATTACATACTTAAAAAAAAAAAACCATGAATAAAAAAAAATTCTACTCTGAGTCCAACACAGATTAATTCCATGAATTACCAGTAGGTAAAGCAAAGAAAAGATAACAAAAAAAAGTGTGCAATGTTTACATAAACTACTGAATATGTGAATCACCGTTATCAGTTAACGCTCACTGATAACAGGTGTTTGACCTCGTTATATGTAAATAGACACAGATTAGCCAACGACCTCTTACGATGATGTAAGATAGATGATGATTTTGGTTTACGAGAATAATTTTTGAATATTATCTTATGTTTCGGCAGAGCATGAGCAACATGGTCAGACGCGATCAAGAGGGTTGTAAAAGGGTTGTTCAGAGTGGTTCACACTGCAGGAGACCGCATATACGTATAGTGTCATATGAAGTCGCGGTCCTCAGCAATGAAGGAACGACGAAGAAGAAGAAGTTTCGGAGAATAGAATAGATTAACGTTGACGGCACGGTTGGCGCTGTGGTTGAGTGATCGACTGCTGCGCTGCGTGTCGCGGGTTCGATCCCCGCAAGTAACAAATATTTGTATAGCCTACAGATAGTTGTTCCGGGTCTGACTGTTTGTGTATGTGAGTTTAAATGTTTGTAAACGCACCCCCGATACAGGAGAAATTCCTAGAGTGAAGCAAAGTTTAAAAAAAAAAACAATTGAGTGAACGCTACATTAGGATCTCAATATTAATCACTTTCACATACACTACCGTTGCCGGTGTAGAAATTGAAAAACTTAGCTTGATAAGCCAAAGTGGCCAAGTTTTAGCTCAAAACAATATAATTATAATAGGTAGTTAGTTTGTCATCAAAAACGCTAAAAAAAGATATATACCTAGACATATATATTAAGAAATAATCAACTAATATCACTTGCATTTACGTAACTTTACAAACAAATCAGTTTATTTATTATGTACAAATTATTACCGCAGAAAGACGTTTAAGGAAAATAACTCACAATAGGTAAGTATCTTATAAAATCTGTGACGGACACATCAATGACTTTTGCGTGCCGTTGGTACATAAAGAGACTATATTACGACTGTAATAATTAATTTTAAGAGCCCTTGTAGATATGTGGAACCATGTGATAAACAAAGTTAATTCTGTTGCTTATTAACAAGATGTTAGTAGAGTCTAGCCTGTTTCATAAGCAAAGTCAGGGAAGTACATGTTCAGCAAATTCATCATCATCTTTCTGCCCCTGTCCCATTCTACTTGGGGTCGACGCAACACGTCTCTTTCCTCTATTCTCCTCTGTCAGATGTCTCTGCATCATTTACTTGCTTCTCTTTCATATCATTTCTCACACCATAATCCATCTCTTCTTTGGCCTTCCTCTCTCTCTCAATCCATTAAAATTGTTCAACATCTTGACTAATTTAAATCATCATTCATCATCATTTCAGCCGAAAGACGTCCACTGCTGGACATAGGCCTCCCCCAACGCCACATTGACATAAGGGAGGTTTTGCCATAATAGCCAGGTTGGCGATCGCAGTACGGTTTACAAAAGCGCAGAGAACGCTGCTGCCCATTCTCTGGCAAGTCCCTTAGTCGTCTCTTACGACACCCACGGGAAGATATGGGATGGTGCTATTCTTTACGTCCGACACCATACAGAACGCCGACACCATACAGAACTTAAATTATGTATCTGGATCTAACAGCCGCACTGGTCGATCTTCCGTTCGGTCCGTGGATGGGTGATTCATACATACTAGACTCCTTCGTGCCTTTGAAAACACGTTAAGCCGTTGGTCCCGGCTGTCATTTTGTAGATCTTTGACAGTCGTTATAGGTATTACCCATTACTAACTGGGTTGTGAAGGTAGTCGTTTTGTATAAAATGCACATATTCAGCTACCGATTTCTATATAGTAGGGAAAAGGCTAGGCAGATAATAATCATGTCAAAGTGCACATAGCACTTCGATATCCTGTCGAGCACTTCACATAAAATTCAACTATGACTATCGCTAGTAAGATCGTTTTTAGCGATAAGACCGCCTGTGTTACTCTATGTGAAATGTTTTTATTATATTAATGTTAACGAAAAAAAGAAAGTGTTAATTTGTCTCGCAATGGACAAAACTAAATGATTAAATTAAAATATTTAAACCCGGCCAAGTGCGAGTCGGACTCGCGCACAAAGAGTTCCGTACCATTATTTATAAAAACGAAAAAAAAACTTTTTTGTATGGGAGCCCCCCTTAAATATTTATTTTTTTCTGTTGTTATTATTTGTTGTTAGAGCGTCAACAAAAATTCATAATCTGTAGAAATTTCAACTCGCTAACTATCACGGTTCATGAGATACAGCCTGGTGACAGACGGACGGACGGACGGACGGACGGACGGACAGCGAAGTCTCAGTAATAGGGTCCCGTTTGACCCTTTGGGTACGGAACCCTAAAAAGTATACATAAGTTTTTTTTTTTTAAATACGACATATTCTATGTGTAAACATTTTATTAAGTTAGAAATAGCCGTGTTAGTTTAAAGTCTGGTTAAAGAGGAAAGATTTAGATAGATTGAAGTATTAAATACTTAAAAAACTGGTTTCCTTCCTCTATGGCTACATACAGTGGTGAATGGGTAAACTTTCTGTCTGGGAATTTTGAATTGGTAAAATAAATTCGTCGGGGGTCCGCTTCGTTCTGTGCTTGTACTAAGCGGTCTTCGTAGCGGTCCCCCGACGCTACGACGCTTGGATAAATTTATTTTTGGCTTTTTAGAGGTTTTTTGGTATCGGGGGTTTTTTAAATTTTTAATTTAATTTTTTTTCTTGCTTTTTAAACTTATATTATTTTTTCTTAGCCCTGACTGTCCCACTGCTGACCATAGGCCTCCCCCCTTTCATTTCAATTTTCCCAGTATTGCGTCTCTTCTCGCTAATTAACGAAATCAAGGAAAGATATAAATAAAAAAAAAGGAAAATTTGGGGGGAGGGGGGTGCTACCCCCCACTCAGCAATGCCCATGGTGACAAGCGACAACATTTCAAATCGACTACCTGTGAAAGTTGTTTATATCCCTTCCACAACTAGAAAAGAGGTGATTATCTTCAAACGGCTGAGCAGATTTTCTCGACACATAGCTAAAAACACTCTCGACTAAAATACCTTTCAAACGACACCACTTTTGTCAAAATCGGTTCATCCGTTTAGGAGCTATGATGCCGCAGACAGACACACAGATACACAGATACACAGATACACACGTCAAACTTATAACACCCTCTTTTTTGGTCGGGGGTTAAAAATAGCGATAAGGCCATGGCAATGCTCCACGTTTTTTCCCTATTTATCCATTCACCACTGTATGTATTCAGGTAAAATTTTCCAAAGATGATACAAAACAAAAGATAGCATCTCGTACTAAAACCCATTCATTTTCGACCTTATACCCGTGATTAAAGTTCAAAGGAAGTCCCGGATAGTTAGACCCATTTGAGAAACCCCTTTTCTAATCTTGATAATAGCACCTAGAAACAATGGCTGAAGTTGAACATATAAATCATGTTATACACCATTCGTATACAGAATGTAGAGTTTAAGGTGGATGCGACAGAATGGTCCGCGAAATTCAATTTTTCTTACGTTTTTTGCAATTTTCCGGTCAGTATTAGGTTTTATGTTGAATAAAATATGATACGCGGCCGTAAAACGTACGTATTACATAATTACAGTAATTAAAATCATCAATACAACCCCTTTAAGTTCATTTAATCCCAATGAATGACTATCAATGAATGACTATTTCATGAAGAAGTCATTCTATGGGGTTAAATAAACTTAAAGGGGTCGTATTGCTGATTTTAATTATTATAACTCAGTAAAACCTTATTAGTTACGGCCGCGTATCATATTGTATCTATACATCTATACAAATAAATAAAATTGAAGTGTCTGTTTGTAATATTAAAATAACCGCTTTTTACTACACGCTTAAGAATGTATATATATACCAAAACATTCTTTTAACAATTTTTGCCTGTCTGTCTGTCTGTTCCAGCTAATCTCTAGAACGGCTGGACCGATTTTGACGGGACTTTCACTGGCAGATAGCTGATGTAATAAGGAGTAACTTAAGCTACTTTTATTTTAGAAAAAATATAAAATTATTATAAAAAAAAAGTAATAGCAACATTACTTTTTCATTCCACGCGGACGAAGTCGCGGGCACATCTAGTTCAACATAAAACCTGATACTGAGCGGCATATTGCAAAAAACGTAAGAAAATGTTAATTTGAATTTCGCCACCCTGTCGCGTCCACCTTAACCTGGAAATGCTTTATCTAGGTGATTGTACAATTCTGAACTTGGTATTGGCTCTGTATGGTGTCGGACGCAAAGAATAGCACCATCCCATATCTTCCCGTGGGTGTCGTAAGAGCCGACTAAGGGACTTGCCAGAGTATGGGCAGCAGCATTCTCTGTGTTTTTGTAACAACCGTACTGCGATCGCCAACCCGCCTGCCAAGCGTGGCGATTATGGCAAAACCCCCCATGTTATGTCAATGTGGCGAAACTTGGGGGAGGCCTATGTCCAGCAGTGGACGTCTTTCGGCTGAAATGATAATGATGATGGTGATGAACTTGGTATTTAATCGTTCTTTTGAGCAATATGAACGTTTAAAAGTTGGCTGGAATTATTTGTAATGACCTTAGGGCCTAGACATATTGATATTCGTTTAGCGATAAATATGATGGTATTAATGTTAAAACGTATTGGACTGAAAACGGAATATTTACCACGTTTACTAATTGTTTTGAGTTCCCGATGTTTCGGCGCCGCTGTTTTAAGCGTTTTAAGCACTGTGATCACGGAGGGTGCTCGAAACAGAGTTTTCTGTGTTAATGATAATGTTAGTCTGTGTTAATTGGCTCTTTATGGTGTCGGACGTAAAGAATAGGACCATCCCATATCTTCCCGTGGGTGTTGTAAGAGGCGACTAAGGGACTTGCCAGAGAATGGGCAGCAGCGTTCTCTGTGCATTTTGCAACAACCGTACTGCGATCGCCAACCCGCCTGCCAAGCGTGGCGATTATGGCAAAACCCCTCTTTGGGGGAGGCCTATGTCCAGCAGTGGACGTCTTTCGACTGAAATAATGATGGTGATAATGTTAGGTAGTCAAATGTCCACTCATACTATATTTGTATGAGTGGACATGCGACTGACCATGATGGGCAGTTTAAAAACTGACATACCTATGTCAATTCTGTTCTAAGTCATTGACAAAATACTAAACGCTTTGAAAGTGATTGGCACGGGTATATCCTCCGGTCCTCTTGTATCAAGGTTCCCAAAAGTCTAGAGAAATTTTTGCTTTAACCAATAATTTACCGCAAAAATTCCTCCTGCTCCTGTTAGATCATTAACAAACTTGATCATTTGCTTCTTTATTTGGGTTCCGGATACATTTACAAAGGGTGCCACCCTTTCCCTGGATCCTGTTACCAAGCCAATGCGCCGACTGTCGGTCGCAGGGATTTATCTTTTTAGCCGCATTAATTAGTAATTTAATTGGTTCTGTAACAAAATACCAACATCAAAGACTTTTATCATGGTCGAGAATAAAAAGTCGAAATTTTTCACACATTTTAAAAATTTGTATGTTTTATACACCCGACAAATGAAGAATAACTAGCTATAGAAACCAGATGGTTTCCACGATCCTCTATCTAGGTATAATCCTTTAATCTCCTAGAATGGCACCCATGGGAAATTATAATGGATTGGATGCCCAGCCATCATTGCATGGGGCGTTAATTATATTGATTAATTATTCATACATTGGACACGGACATTGGATATACCAATAATCCTACACTTTAGTCAAGGCTTTTGAATCTATAAATATATTTTAAATGTCACTTGTTTTGATTGTGTCTACTTTTGGACTTTTATTTTTATTGATTCAATGGGTATCAAACCTGCTTACTTACTAGACACGTCGAAAAGAACACCACGATACAAACTTCGGACTATTCCGAACCTGACCCGAAATCCTAACCCGGTCGCGGGTTAGGTTAGGAACTTGAAAAAAATTATAACATTTATTCCGAACGTAACCCTCTTCTACCAGCAGTTCAAAATGAATCGGTTTATTCTAGGTAAGTGTGCTCCATCTCAGGCCGCATCATTGCTTTATATCAGGCCAGTTGCTGTCAAACGCAAGCATGTTTAGTATTAAAAAAAAAACTAAAACTAGATTGAGACATGTACTGTTTCAGACATTTTCACAGACGTAATATTTATACCCTGGGCGTCTACAATCGTGCACTGAATCCATAGCTAATGTTTTTTTTTAATATCATGTCTGAACCAGTGATTCTCTCAATTAAAATGTCATGTAGGTACTGAAGAGACGTAACCCCTGCAGATATTTAAAAATTTACTGGCATAATATATAGTAAAACAGAAAAAAACACTATTTTGCTCTGTATGGTGTCGGACGTAAAGAATAGCACCATCCCATATCTTCCCGTGGGTGTCGTAAGAGGCGACTAAGGGACTTGCCAGAGAATGGGCAGCAGCGTTCTCTGTGCTTTTGTGACAACCGTACTGCGATCGCCAACCCGCCTGCCAAGCGTGGCGATTATGGCAAAACCCCCTATGTTATGTCAATGTGGAGAAACTTGGGGGAGGCCTATGTCCAGCAGTGGACGTCTTTCGGCTGAAATAATGATGATGATGGTGAAACACTAATTTTACAGAAAAGATTACTTAATTCAGCTTTAAAAAAAATATCATGAGAGGAACTTTATTGTACCACAAACTTTCAATACAAAATAATCTATAACTACTATACTGTCAAATTATTGATTAATTGACTTAATAAAACATCTCTAATCTTTAAAATACTTTTCATTTATTACTACGGGAAATCCCATAGGCTTGAAAGGCGAAAGTCAAGTAGAGATTCGATCAACGTTTTTTCCCTGTCTCTTGAACTATCTTGAACTAATGTACGTACTTCTATGTAAAATATGTCCGTACCCACCAAGCGAATGAACTGCAATTTTTCCTGCTATAGCTGACACAAATACACCCCTAGCCAGTAGGCAGCCATATTGATCCGATCGCCCTACGGTTCCTTTAACTTAGGGTAGTCAGCAACTCTACCCGTCTCTCTCTATACTATAACGTCCTCTCTTTTGCACCCTGCGCTTTTAGTTTAGTAATGTTTGAAGAAGAAAATATTAACTTTCTAAGTTCTGGTAGGTAAGTTTGTGAATCAATTTTAAAGTTTTTAGTAAAAAGTAGAATTTTGTCCTCATAAAGTAAAAAACATGAAAATACCAACGTTAGAATTACAATATTTGAGTCCAATAAATGTTTTAGATGGATAACATTGCAAGAAATACTATCTTTTATGTAAAAAGGTCAACATTACACTGACAGTTAGCGCAAAGACAAGACCGCTCGAGTCTAGAAGCATGATGTTTCACACAAGGGATTTTTTTTATATTTTTTTTATGGCGAATATGCGCTCTTGACATATGACCATTTAAAAAATTCTATCTCAAAGGAGAGACAGCTTGTATGATAGGTCATCGGTTATATCGATGTGAAATCTCATCAGACACTAGCTGTCCGGCGCAACTTCGTTTGCGTCACATTTTCCCCGTTTTCGCAACATTTTTCATTGCTGCTCCACTCCTATTGGGCGTAGCGTGATGATATATAGCCTATAGCCTTCTTCGATAAATGGGCTATCTAACACAGAAAGGATTTTTCATATATATAATATGACCAGTAGTTTCGGCCTATTCAATGCAAACAAACAAACAATCAAATCTTTCCTCTTCATAATATTAGTTTAGCAAGGCTTGCAATCATATGAATTGCTAGGTATTGTTTTTTAAATATCTGTCAGACGCTTTAATTAAATTAACCTTGCAAATTAGGAGCACAGCTAATTAGCTAATTCATCTTTAAGATCAATTAAAATAAGCCAAGTGGGGACAAAATGAATGGATCACTTTTTAGATATTCAAACTTAAGATTCCTTTTCGGACCAATTAAGAAAATGAGTCTAATAGCCCGATTTTACTGACAGTAAGCGAAGCAACACCTAAATAAACATCTAGAAATATTATTTTGTTAATGGAATTTTAGCTCTCGGAATTGAGCTTAGTGTTGAAAATCAAACAGAGCAAGTTTAACGTTTTATTCCCGACTGCGGCGAAGCCCAAAAGGAGGGTAATGTGTTTGACTTGCATGTATGTATGTATGTACGTCTTTTAATTTTTGTCTTAGAGGCGCGAGTATCACTGGCTACATGAAAAAAACAAAGAAAAATTTTCGTGGTGCCATATCGTGAAGTTCTTTCTGTGGATATTTTTTTGCTTAAGCTTTTTTACCGTAATCGAGGTTTTCATTTTTTTTTTTTTTTTAATTAAGTTTAACGATTTAGGACGACGAATAAGGAAAGTGGATCAAATTCGTATTGAGTATGAGTCGCAGTAGGTAATTAATGAGTAATTTTATTAAATTATCCTGTATTTGACCTTAACCATTACTACAAAATAAAGTTCAACTTTAACTTTTGTTTTATTTCTTTCATCATCATCTGCATAGCCTTTTCCCAACTATATTGGGGTCGGCTTCCAGTCTAACCGGATGCAGCTGAATACCAGTATTTTCTATGAAGCGACTGCCTATCTGACCTCCACAACCAAGTTACTACTGGCTAATACGTTGCCCCTTACCTGGATTCCTTTACGTACTATAAATAGCAACACATAACCCAGTAAATAGAAATAATGTAAAAATATTCAAATACATAATCTAGCCTTCATTCAGATGAAATGAATAAAATTCAGATAAATCTTTTATTCAGATGTTTTACAATAGTTTTCAAATCATTTCACCGTCCATTCATTGTTCAGAATAGTTACAGCACTGATGACAACATTTGTGTCAATTGTTTAATTTAGTCTTCTCACAATATTTTATTTTTGTATAGATTCTTTTTTATATACCGATTTTTTGAGAATGTGTTTTTTTTTGCTTTATGTTGTTCTACGTTTTGTACTAAGCAACGATTTATTGTCGGGCCTACGCTGTCCTCCTATACTTAAGTACTAACACTATAACATTCAAATATTTTAAAAACCAAATGATTTTAAAAGAGTAACGATGGAGTTTCTTGCCGGTTCTTCTCCATAGGAAACGACCAACCCGAACCGTGCACCTTTTGTCGACGTTTTATAAGTGCCCATGTAGGCCTATGTAAAATAAAATATTTTGACCCTAAAACAAAAGTCCCCGACTATTTCAGCCAACCTTTTTGGTCCCGAAACTTCATAAGTAAACTACACGACAGGATTATGTCCTTGTTGACTACGAACCAAAGGTCGAGGGTCAAAGGGACCCCATCGAACTCTCGAAACGGTTAGAACCATTCCTAACACAAATATTTACACATTCGTATCTGTAGAAGCTGGGTTTAAAAGTACACTTTACTTTGGAAGAGTCCTTTAAACAGATAAGGTGAGTAAGTAGGTGAGTAAACTAAATTATGCTTTTAGTGTGTTGTACTTTGAGAAAGCCGGGTCGATCTTTAAGGTTAAGCTGGCATGCCGAGGTTGGTTCGTGGATGGGTAATTACATACCGAGTTTCCTCCGTACCTCGGAAAGCACGTTAAGCCGTTAGTCCTGCCTGTCATTTGTAGATCTTTGACAGTCATTACAGGTAGTCAGTGGCCCGAAAGTCTGACAACCAGTCTTAGCAAGGGAAATCGTATTACCCAGTTGTAACTGGGTTGTGGAGGTCAGATAGGCAGTCGCTCCATGTAAAAAACTGGTATTCAGCTGAATCCGGTAAGACTGGAAGCCGACAACAACATAGTTGGAAAAGGCTAGGCAGATGATGACTGTGTTGTACTTTGACAAAGCCATTCCAAACATAACATCACTAATGTCTTTCCCCGAACGGTTATGCAGGAGTGTACCATAGTGTTCATAGTTCACCTATACTTTGCCAGTTTAGTCTCATGTGATAAAGGTTCTGTATGGTGTCGGACGTAAAGAATAGCACCATCCCATATCTTCCCGTGGGTGTCGTAAGAGGCGACTAAGGGACTTGTCAGAGAATGCAGCAGCGTTCTCTGTGCTTTTGGTACAACCGTACTGCGATCGCCAACCCGCCAAGCGTGGCGATTATGGCAAAACCCCCTTATGTGGCGTTGGGGGAGGCCTATGTCCAGCAATGGACGTCTTTCGGCTGAAATAATGATGATGATGATAAGGGACCGAGCCTTTTGCCCCCAAACGTGCCCAAATCAAAATTCCGGACTACAGAAAACTCAACAAGACTTTTGGTCGACCTGGGATTAGAAGCTAGAGCCTCATTATGTAGAGGATGGATGTGGATGGGTATAAGAGTAGAGGAAGACCAAAGAAAAGGTGGATGGAGTGTGTGGAGGATGATATGGCAAGAAAGGAGGTGTCTCATGAGATGACAAATATTAGAGAAGTATGGTAGAAGAAGACATGCTGCGCCGACCCCAAATAAATTGGGATAAGGGCAAGGGAATGATAATGATGATAAACATGTTAAATGTTAAAATATGACTACAGGACGAAACAATACCTACTTCATATAGTTACGGCTCTGAAATCCAAGCATTCATTTGTTTAGAAAACAGTTGCTAACGAAGCATAACTGTATCAAGATTACAGCGATAATCAGTGTGTGGCAATAATTTTAACACTATTGAACACAAAACATCACGCCTGTAATCTCTGAAGAGTTAGGCAGAGGTGTGAAAAGAAATTAAAACAAGTTTTAATTCATTAATGCTACTACTCCACAGCTGAGTTTATGGAGGACAAGACATTTAGATTACGATTTTTTTATTTTTTTTACTTTAGTAATTCTGTGTTAGTACGTAAGGAATTGTGTGTTAATATGTAACTGTGTTATTTAATTTAAAATTTGTGTCTATTGTTTTGACATACCTAACTCTATTATTATTTGTATGCTCTCGGGTGAAATGTAGCGATCTAACCATTTCTGTATAACATCTTATTGTAATGGAACCTACATTTATGAATAAATTTGATTTGATGTGATTTGTAATAATACACCCACATTTAGCCACTTAAGTCCCATGTAATAGGAGGCGACCGAATTGCTTCCATCCGGGCACAAATCCAGACTCCGTGGCTACTACTGAGAAATTCCTGGTAGAAAACCCCAATAATAACTTTCCCGACCCAGGAATCGAACCCCGGACCTCATGGTCAGCAGTCGCGCTCGCGACCACTCGATCATAGAGGCAGGCAACACTATTGAAAGAAGTTAGTTATGTTTACAGCTCGATTAATAATACAATACCAATTATTATTTCGTTTATTCATTTACATTCATACTAATTACATTTTTAAATCATCATCATCATTTCAGCCGAAAGACGTCCACTGCTGGACATAGGCCTCCCCCAACGCCACATTGACGCCACGCTTGGCAGACGGGTTGGCGATCGCAGTACGGTTGTTACAAAAGCACAGAGAACGCTGTTGCCCATCCTCTGGCAAGTCCCTTAGTCGCCTATTACGACACCCACGGGAAAATATGGGATGGTGCTATTCTTTACGTCCGACACCATACAGAACCATTTATAAATATTTTTACAAAATTATAAAAAAAAAACATTTAGAAATATGAAAAAAAAGTAGCTCCCCGGCATTGGACCAGGGCCCGAGCTAACGGTGGTCAGGGCTCTTGAGAGAGGAACCTCCTAACAATACGCGCCGTGTCCAGAAGTACCTACGCGTTCTAAATCAATACCTTGATCCAGCTGCCAAGCGAAAGACTTCTCAGATGTTGGTCGAGGATTTTGGCTATTAAGCCATTGACTGACACGACTATCGGCACAACGAATGCTGTATTCAATACCAATAATTATTTTAAATTAATATCAAGGAGCTGGACTAGACCAGCGACCAGTGATCTACATCTACACAATTGGAAGTCATGGGAAGAGGTCTTGCTCAGAATTCGGGAAACGCAGACTAACAGTATCAGTATCAAGGTTTTAAGCCCGTATTACAGAACGTCATTACAATACTCAAGTATTATTTAAAACTAGATTCAAGACATTTGATCGGTTGTCTTGAGTGACGTTCATACTTACTGTTATTAAACATTAATATCGTTAAAATTCATAGAGTTTTTCCACAGATCCCAGGTCCCTGTGGCACACCAAGCCTCGTAGTAGATACTAATAAAAAATTGTAGTTGGTAATTAAGGACTGTGAATAATAGAATAGACCTAGGTAGGAGTAGCGAATTGTTTTGATTACTCTGTGCCACGGGCTCAGCTAGTCTGACTTAAAATCAAGCTGTTAATAATGTAAACATATAGAACATATTTAATTTAAATAAAAATGGTTTGAAAGCTGTAAATTAAGTAATACATACAAGTTGTAAACAGACCCTTCACGAAACCTTCATCGTCAAAAAAGTATTCTGTACCTACATCAAACTAAGTAACTCTACTTAAAATTATTGCTGGGAAACGACGGAAAGTGTTTTATTATTTTAAAAAGAAAAAAAAATATTTCTGGGAAACGACGGAAAGTGTTTTATTATTCTAAAAAGAAAAGATAAAAAAAATATTGCTGGGAAACGACGGAAAGTGTTTTATTATTTAAAAAAGAAAAGAAAAAAAAAAAAAGCTGGGAAACGACGGAAAGTGTTTTATTATTTTAAAAAGAAAAGAAAAAAAAATATTTCTGGGAAACGACGGAAAGTGTTTTATTATTCTAAAAAGAAAAGATAAAAAAATATTGCTGGGAAACGACGGAAAGTGTTTTATTATTTTAAAAAGAAAAGAAAAAAAAATATTGCTGGGAAACGACGGAAAGTGTTTTATTATTTTAAAAAGAAAAGAAAAAAAAATATTGCTGGGAAACGACGGAAAGTGTTTTATTATTTTAAAAAGAAATAAAAAAAAATTAACCGGGTGAAATTTAAAAAAAAAAAACGTTGCACATTGCGTTTGAACTTAGACCTCCATTATCTCCGTAACTAGAAGGCTCCCAGGTATGATCCAGAACAAAGAAATGATCCCAGTGACGAGGGGAAGAAATGCCTTCCTCAAGGGTATTTTTAAACTCATTGTAGAGTTACGTTCGTATTTACATTATAGAAGCTCGATTGTATGGATGTTGGTAGTTCTCTTTTGTTTTCAGTTATGATAACAATAATACTGGCATTGTTTCATTTGCTGCTACACAAAACATCGTACCTATACATTAATTAAGACAATGTGTCGAAGGCCACTGGGCAAACATCGTGACGAAATCGGCATGTCTTAAAACAAAAATAATCAAAGACGTATCTGTAACAACCATCAACCCGTGGTGGATTAAAGTCCACTCACTCACATAGAGAGATGGTGTCCCAGCTGTGGGAAGATTACTGACTTAAATTAAAACACAATTCATATTCCCCTTACAACGTGCGACGTATCCTTACAACGTGGAAATCTTATAACAACATCTCAGTTTCTTATATGAAGCGAAAATGTGTGAGGATGAATAGATGTGTATTACTCTTTGACGCAAAAACTACTGAATGGATTTGGATAAAATTTGGCACACAGATAGTTTATAACCCGGATTAACACACATAATACTTTTTATCCTATAGTACAACCCCGTGGGACAATACGCGAAATTCACGCAGGCGAAGCCGCGGGCATAATCAAATTAAACATAAGGCTTAAGTAAAGTTAGAGTGAACAGACTTATTCTAGGTAAGCTCGTTCCATCGTCGAATTTGTCTTTGTCATCTCTGACCTTATACTAAAGTCAAGAGCAAAAACATCCCAAATAACAAATAAAAAACTGGCGAATTGTGAGTGTACGTCTATTTGTACCACTCTGCCTAACAATTTGGGGTCAACAGGCTTGATGTTATGTTATGTGAAACACAGCTAGAAGGCATCAGGTAGTAGAAAATGCATCAATCAGTACCCGTACCAATAAGTACGATGCGATGGCAGTGGGAAAAAAGTTGTTTAGGAAGTAACACTTATGTACAACATCTATTTACGATTATGTACGAGTATTCTCGGCTTCCGCATAAATGGCTTGTATATGATTGGTTTACAGGTTTATAGTCAGTAAAATGTATGGTGGAAGTGGAGCATTGTCAATTCGTATGTCAGGTAGTGACTTGACCTGCCAGGGCTGCGGGACAGTTCGAAAGAGATACCGTGGCGCGTGGCCCTGGAACACAAAGGGCTAAGGACATGGAAGGGGTTTTAGTCAGTACAAGTCTGACACTCCCTTCCGCTCCGCCCAGAGCGGGAGAAGTCATCTAACGATTTCCCATCCGTAAAAAAAGGCAGATGTCTTTGCCGTAGGTACCTATTGTACCAATTTGAATAATAGTAACATTTTAAGCACTGAAACTAGTCTCCTAGAGATCAATAAGATATTAGGTTGTTTTATTTTTGTTTTTAGAAAAGGGCCAAGCAAACAAATGCAGAGTTTGAGGTCCGAAATAAGCTGGCATTTTGTCTTCGAAAACGACGAAGGAAGTATCAAATACGGTTGTACTTACATTGTTTTTAAAAGTAATAGTTTTGTAGAATTTCGTTTCACATCATTTCTTTCTCCTATTATCATTTCATAGAATAATCAATACGCAAAATACTTACTTTGAAGATATTTTTGTTTCAAATAAAGTTTAATGTTAGAATATTCATATCATAGAATAACAAATCAAATATTCTTTATCCTTATATTGTTTATTTAAAATTAAATTTATTACCAAGAATAACATTTTATCGAGTGACAGTTTCTAAAATTCATACCTTTGATAATTCATACCCTCCTCTAAAATTACAAAACCGCGTTCACAAAAACATTGCGGGTAAATTCTGGTCAAGCAGGAAAACAATCTTATTATTCTCACTTTAAATAGTGTTCCATGCCGGTTGCATGCTCGCTTGCTTGCTGCATGCTTGCTGCATGCACTATGCAAGCGAGCTTGCACCTTGCAGCGTGCAAGCAAGCATTCAGCATGCAAACGAACATGCAATAGGCATGGTTTCTGTCACGGCTCCGGCGCTGCGGAGCTCCGGCGGTCCCACGCGACCTTATCGTCGCAGATGGTGTTATCGCTCACCACCATAGCTTCGGCTTACGGCCGGCTAGCCGGCCAGCCTCAGCCGCGGCGGCAAGTGTTAAAAACAACCTGCTCCTCAGCTTGCGGCCCGCCTCGCCCCTGAGCGCCGACGCGGGCTTAAATTACACTCTAGGGGTAGGGCAGACAGGACTACATGGAGTCGGTTTTGCAGCGATTCGTTTCTTTTGTAGCACAACATATTGACTTTTAAAGATAATATTTTAATTTATATTTAAGGTTAAAAATGCTATTTTATAGAAATGGCAATATTTACATTTTCGTTGAAATAAAATACCATGGAATTGAAAAATAATTCTACTGTTTGATAAATTTCTTAAATAAAAAAATCATTGAATTGTGTTTATGTAAAATGTGTGTCATTCAAATAAATAGTAGTTGAAACAATAATATTCGAAAACAAAACCGGCCAAGTGCGAGCCGGACTCGCGCACGAAGGGTTCCGTACCATTATTTATAAAAACGAAAAAAAAAACTTTTTTGTATGGACAAACAAATATTTTATTATTTGTTGTTATAGCGTCAACGGAAATACATAATCTGTAGAAATTTCAACTCGCTAACTATCACGGTTCATGAGATACAGCCTGGTGACAGACGGGCGGACGGACGGACGGACGGACGGACGGACGGACAGCGAAGTCTCAGTAATAGGGTCCCGTTTGACCCTTTGGGTACGGAACCCTAAAAACGACGACAGGACCAAATATTTTATGAAACATTTTCTGGGAAACGAAATTCTGTGAAACTGTCCGCGAAACAAGGGGACACCATCAAATACATTTTTATCTATTGAATTTGAATTCACAAGCTACCGATAAACTTATGAAAGTAGTTGTGAAATACAGAAAGGATTGAAAGCTTCACTTGTGTAGTTTCCGCACTATATATGTTTTCTATGTAGAGAAGAGTTATAAAAGAGTGAAAATAAAAGCTAGACAAATAAGTTACATAAATTCACCTAATTCAAAAAAATAACCACGAAACGATAGAACACATTACAATAAAATATAATGTACTCGTTACCTACATCTCCTATTTAATTGTTGTTATTTATATAAACGAGTGCTAGTTACTACATTGCGGTCACTAAAACGTTACTTTCATTTTTATACAGTCAGTCGAGTGCAATTAGACAATAAGGTGGAACAAAGTTTATAGTGGTCGGATTTTCATAGGACTTTTTTTTGAGAACATATAGAAGTGGAGATATAAAAACTAAAAGATTCGACCATAGCTTGCTCATAGCGTTTTATATAAAAATTGCGAAAAAAATGCTTTTTTCAACATGAGACGTATTTCTGATATTTGTAAATTATTTTTTAGACATAACACTCATGAATGCGGTTTCCTTGAACATTTTCTTGGCCAGTTATCTGTAAAAAGTACTAATTACCAATTTAAAAAAAATCATAAGTCTTCTTCGAATTCGTTAATTTTGTAATAATTACAGAAAATAGAAAATGTTCAAAAAAATAACTTGAAGTGTATATTTTCTGGACAACAATGACCAAATTGGCCTTTGATGGATACACACAGGTCACACTATTACGCTATCATATAAATTCGTCGAATTTCAAGTTATTCGATAACGAAAAAAAATAACCTACAGAAATTCAAAAACAAAACAATAAGTCTGGGGCTTCAATTTTTTTTTTCCTTTCTTGTCTACATCTCTAGGAACTCAATAAAAAAGTCCCATGAAAATCCGACTACTATAAGCTTCGTTCCATCTTAAGAGTATTTTTCGTCTAATTGCACTCGAATCAGATCAGATAATATAAATCATAATAAAAAGTATAAGTGTTTTTTCGTTGAGAAATCTTATACATATCTCGATAAAAATATTACATCGCATTGCACAAAACTTAAGTTTAAGTTAAAGTTTCAGCTTTAGTATCGAGATTGAAATATAATAATAAATTAGTTGCTCTAATTTTGTCCTTCATAAAGGACATGCAGCTGATCTTTTATTATAACCACAAAATACATTTAAATCTAACGAGCTAACTTGCACCACTAATCACTAAGCGTATTTAAAACATAATAATTGTGTCTCTGTCACCTTCAAATAATTGACAGAGACAAAACAATGTTTTGAATGCGCAAAGTGATAACTGGTGCAAACCGGCCTAATCCCAAATCACATTAAATTAAATTATATGTAAAGTTCTAATAAGTACCTCTCTTCCCGTAAAAGGTCGACAATTCTATGTCCTGTGTAAGCACTCTATACATTCAAAATATTATCCATTAACGTTATTGGACTAAAGACTTAACATAACGAGCTTACGTCACGTTTTATATGACGTAATAATCTAACGGATTCATAGACAAATGTTTCATAGACTAGATTTTTTGTTCACTTTGACATTTGAGTTTTATTATGACACATCACGCTAAATATGAGAGGATGATAATATTTATGCAATTGTTAATGAAATAGTGTGAATAAGTGATACTGTGTGTTTTCTTTGACCATGAATACTTGAAGATAAAAAGGTTATTATATGATACAGAAGACAATAAAATTATTACAGCAGATTATAGTCAACCGAAATCTATACTAATATTACAAAGCAGAACAGGTTCTTTGTTTGGTCGAAGGCGCTTATCTCAGGAAATACTAGTTTTTTTTTTTTTAATCTTTGAGTTTTGTATAGTCTTTTCATTTAGTTGGATACATCACGCTACGACCAATAAGTGCAGAGCATCAATGAAGAATGTTGCAAAAACGGGGATAATTTATTCCTTTGCGGGTGACGCAGACGAAGTCGCGCGGGTCGGCTAGTTATTTAATAAGATAAAATTGAAAGTGAAATAATTGATGCAGACAACTTAGATGCACCTGCCAACTTTCTGTTAGTAGAAACAAGTTTTGAGAAACAAGAAGAATCTACGTCAGTACAAGTTGTTATCAAATCGAACAACCTATAATTTGAGACCGATGGACTAGCGACGTAAGCTGACGATGTTTTCACCTTTATACCGTATCATTAGATTATGTCAGTTGGGGTCCGAGCAGGAAACAATTTATGCGCCAAAGTCCGCAGCTATTGTAAGCCATGATGTTAGGAATAGGAATTTATGAAAGTTGACCATGCAATATGCAAATTACAATGAAATTATGTTAATCAAAAAAGTTTTGGACTTCGAGCAGGTTTTTTTAAAGTTTTAGGTGATATTAATGGTTAGACTGGTAGTAATAATATGCTTCCTTGTAAAAGGTGTGGTAAAAGGATGTTTGGTTGCAGAGAAGAAACTATTTCCACGATATTTGAATCCTTGCTTCAAAAATTTAATTTGCCTAGAGAGGCTGTAGTCCGTCCGCAAAATATGCGTCTTAGACGTAGAATTGGGACACCAACCCAAAATACAGCAGGTAGGTACCTACATAAGGAAGTTTTGCTTGGCTGGTAAACTAACCCGAACATTATCAATCTAGAACCCAGCTGAAAAGAAAGACTTAAAACATAAATAAGTTCTTAGAAAGATCTTATAAATAACACTCTCCGTGATGTAATTGATCGTGTCGAAAATGATTCTGTTTGACTCAAAGTACTGTTTTGTTCCGATATATTTTTTCAGGAAATAAAGACTGCCATTGTTATTGGCGTTGAGTCCAGTTTTTTATGATTCTATAGCCTGGCTAGCCTTGGAGTATATTTTAATCGATACGAAAATTCTGACTTTTAATTTGGTTGAAGTTTATGCAAAAGGTGTTTTTTTTACATCCTTCCATTCATATTTTTGCTGACACTGAGTATGGAACTATTCAGTTTTTAACCGACTTAAAAAAAGAGGCGATTCTCAATTCGATTGGATTTTTTTTATGTTTCTCGACACAGCTTCTTACACTGGATTCTGTCACTACCATAAGTTCCTTCGTTGTTTAGTCTCTGGTCCAAACTTCACTACTATGTAAGAGAAGGTATCGGTTTCAAATCTCAACACCCCAGCGTTTGCGACAATTGGTAATTACGTTACCTAACTGATTATCTTCCATATACTGTGACTCATGCTTGGCATATTATTTATCCTCACAAGGATTTTCAGATAAAATCCTTCCATTGGTAACTGAGAGAAGGGCTGAAGGTAATGTTACAGGAGCTAGAACAGGCGTAGCTACCACCAGCCGTATCAAAGATGCGGGCCCCCAAGTAATTCTATCAGCTGAAAAGTGTAGTGAATAAACACACACTATTAATTGTTTATTACGCACTCGCTGACTCACTAATCAGTTATGCACTTATTGTGTATGGACGTACTTTTAAGACATATTTACAAGAAATTAAGAATTTACAGATAAGACTGATCAAGTTCCTAGTTAGCAAAAAGGTTAAGATAAAGTGTAACAAAGAGTACGATACATTATTTTCCATTTGTAAAATCTTGCCAGTAGATTTGAAAGTTGAGTATTTGATAGGGTTAGAAAATTATTATAGTGATAACTTCAAAGTATTTTCTAAAAATAAGTATAACACAAGGAGTGTGAGAGAGAGAAGACTAGTACAACCAAAAATAAAAAACTATTATGGAAAAAGAACGTCTAAATATTTAGTGCCAAAAGTATTCAATAAAATTGAGTTATTAAGGAATAACTCTAACTTAAGCAAAGGTGTGTTAAAATCAAAACTAAAGAATTTATTTCTGGAGAACGCGGACACGTCGTCGAGCTGTGATAGGCGGTGAGTACTGGGTTGGAGTGGCCAGCTCCGGCTGGTCTCTCTGGTTTGGAATTCATTGTCTCTTGCATGTCGGTGTCGGTCTACCGTTCTCGAGAAATGAATTAAAGAGACTAGAGAGAGATGTAGCATAACATTAAGTTGGCAGTAGACTTACTGTGTAATGTATTATGTCTGCATTCCTAGTGTCGGATAAATGACGTGTTTGCTTGAGGGTAAAACCATTTTTCTTTTTAAATTGTTGTTATCAACAAAGTCAAATCATTTATTTCAATTAGACGGCAACTTTTAAAATAAATAATAATTAATTAATTCTATTGATTCTCGTTGTCCATCCGAAAACGTAATTTTATCAGCAAACAAATGCATGTTTGTCTGATACTGGGTTTAATTTTAAGTCATGTTTATAATTGTAAGTCAAGTTTATAATTTTAAGTTTAAGTATGATAAACGAGCGCTTCTCGCCATCAAACTGTAAAGTTTGGCGAGTAAATATTGTAAAAAGATTACTTGTATTTTATATATGAAATAAATAAAAAAAAAAAAAAAAAAAAATTAGGGAGTCCCCTGGCCCTGAAGTGTAGAGAAAAATAACCACAACATTTTCCTGTAACCTCAAATTCTTACTGATAAGAGGCTCGTAATGAGTATTAACAGCCCAACGACTTTAAATTTTTCGAGCTAGTTTCGCTCGCCCTTCAATAAAAATTTTCCAGAAAGCTCAAATCGTTAATTCTATTATCCTCTTTTTTGGTTTTGCCGCGTTTGGGCTGACAGGTTCCCCATAGAATTTTGAATGGGGGCTCCATTAAGACTAGCTACGCCACTGGTCTAGAAATGGCATTCTATTAGCGGTAATGATGATGGCGAAGTCAAAAATTTATGGAACTGACAAAAGCTACCAAAAAGCCACTTGTCTAGTTTGTTGTCTAGGCCTTGAGGGTTATCTAGCAAATCGGAACGAACGAAGTTTAAACAAAATATCAGTGTTAAAAGATAATATGTTTCGTTTGTAAGTTAAGCAGGTTTAAGGAATAATCCTGGAAGAAGCGATATGACAAATTACTATAATAATGTAATTTTAAGCCAAATGATTTTTTTTCCGTGCCTCGGAAAGCACATTAAGCCGTTGGTTCCGGCTGTCATTTGGGGATCTTTGACAGTCGTTACGAGTAGTCAGAAGCCAAAAGTCTGACATCCAGTCTCACCAAGGGGTATTAGGGGTATTAAATCGTATTACCCAGTTACTGGGTTGTGGAGGTCAAATAGACTGCCGCTTCATGTAAAATGCTGGTACTCAGCTGCATCCGGTTAGACTGGAAGCCGACCCCAAGATAGTTTGGGAAAAGGCTAGGCAGATGATGATAAGTCAAATGGTTTTCAAGATTCATCATCTTGCTGCTATGTCCCATTCTACTTGGGGTCGGAACACGTTTTCTTCTCCCATCCTCCGCTGTCATAAGCTTTTTCAAGATTAAACAATCAATTTTTACAAATAATCAAAACATCATTTTTTACAAAAAAAACATGATCAAACTGAGATGACTGATCTAAAAAGTCAAAGTGATTAAGTAAGTGGATAATTCCACTGAAGGTTAACCAGATCATGATATTGACACTATAAATACATTGGTCGCGTTTTTTCATCGTCTTACAGTTGAAGAGTGAAAATAGTTTGGTATGAGTCATACACTCTGATAAAGATGCTTATTTGCATATAGAGTAAGTAGGTAATTAGTCATTGTGTACCGTTTATTTAGTATTACATTATTCATAGGACTTCGTAGGCACTGTTTTATGAAATACATTAAGTATTCAGGAGTTTGTCTATTCAAAACATAAGTCTAGAATTAAAAAAAAATAAGATGACTACACATTCCACATTTAAATGCAGTCCCAGTTTAGAGTGTCACGCACTAGAAAAAAATGAATGCCAATTTCGAAACGAAATCGAACTTTGAATGCGATTTTTTACGCAAACGAGTTTTGTAAGTCAAAAAAAAAATGCCTCGCCAAGGAAATTGCACAATGTTCAAGTTTTTCAAAGAATAGTAAAGCTATTTTATAACACATTTATCACACACGATTAGCACTAAACAACCATTTGTTGTCTTTTGCAGTACAAGTGCGGAAACTAGCAAATAACATTCGCATTGTTATTTTTGGCCAATTTTACAGCATCGATCAGATTATTATGATTGATTGCATTTCCGCTGGAGCCCGCAATTAGCTTCGTTATACTGAGTAATTGATACTCTGATATATAGAATCTACTTGTATCAGTTAATTAGAATCTACGTAGTAATTTATCTTAGGTTAGGTAGAACTAGTTATCTTCTAGTTTATGACTTGCAGTGACTAGATTATGTATGGCCTTCGTCAAATAGAAATCTTATTTCCATGTGTAATTTTCTTGCGTATCATTATCCAGTTCCAAACCACGGGGCAGGTAAATCCTAATTAGCGAAGTATTTTATTTTGTAACGGGTTTGGAACCGCAACTGTCTCACGCAATTTTTCTCATATATTTTTTTCATTCATTTGTGTCAAGGTGTTTTTTTTTTTTGAGCAATAATTAGAGGCTTATTTACTCACATTTTTACAGAATAGTGTCAAAATAATGTTGGTCGTATTTAGTCCTGCAGTTATCACGCCGCGTAGGCGGCCCTGTCATGCGCAGTGCTACCCCACCGGAGGTAGCAGCGATCCTTAACCTAACTAACAGCTGATCATTGATAAACAACGCTCCAAGCAATCTGGCTGAATTCCAAATGAAGACAAAACAAATGACAATCAACAAACGTACCTTAGATTGCGCTGAATCTGGCTGCATGTAGTAAAAGAGGAAAAACATCCACACAGCTCCGATTAGGAACAGGATTTTGACGTTTCGTCGCATTTTGTTTTCTTTTTTTTATTAAAACAATTCAAAAGAGGAACGTATCACTGATTGGATCACACTCGTTTTTTTTTTACGGGCACGTTCGTTGCGTCGCGTTCGCGTTTGTTATTATTTGTGTTGTCGGTTCGCGGCGCGCGCGGCCGCGCTCGGTGGTGCGGCGAGCGGACTGAACCCAGTTCACAGAATAATACAGATAGCTGCCGGTCATGCGCGTATCGGTCCTCGACACCGCGTTCAAAAATAGAACTTGCACAGTTCGGCCGACATCGACGTACTGTGCAGCGCGTAAGGCCCTCTCACTGCATTGTTCTCCTTGGTCAGTGTCTAGACGTATGCCGTCCGTAGTAACTGCCTGGCAACATGTTAGCCCCAGAACACTAAGGAACCGGTTCACATGCGTGCGCAATCCGATTTATTATGAAAGTATGCAAGGGTTGGTATAGAGAGCATGCAGATCCTTTCGAGAACGAGAAACTGGTAAATAATGTAGACGCAACTATTATTTAGTTTCTAACATCTTCAAGCTATTGGTGCAGAGTATAGGGGGTTGACTCTCTAGAAAAAGTTTCAAACGATTTCCAAAATTGATTGTCTTTTCATTTTTTCTTTGCTAAAAAGTGCCTTATGTCTTTGGTCTTCCGTAGTGGTAACTGTTGCATATAGGCTCACTAATTACCTAATATGGAGCATGTTATATTAAATTGTCGTTTACCTTGTTAAGGGCAAGACCATGAAATTAATACTTTTATTGAAAGTATTACGTTTTGTTTACCTTCTCTTTTATAAGTATTTATTTTTAGTACTAGAACAGAGAGTTGGCAGATTTTCATTCCATCTGCGATTTTGCGAAGTGAAAACTTTTGGCACTCGTCCACTTTTATCAGCAGAAAGTAAAATTATTTGTAATCGTACTCTTTGTATTAATGTTGTAATTTATTTATACATCAAACTCAAATGTGACACCAAACAGCACTGGGTCTATGTAATGCCACCCACCACCACCAGCACAAAACCACTTCCTTCCACTGAGTGTGAGCCAGTGCTCCAACAGTGGGACTTTGTAAGCTGATAATGCAATACCAAAAGTACGCTGTGTCCATAAAAATTAAAACAATGAAACATAAAGTCATAAGTACCAGTTACATTTTCCTTATTATTTAGCAACAGGGAATGTCCCAAACTGCCACCACCAATTTATTACCAACCTACTTTGATAATATTTTTACTTAGCTATTTTTTTAAGCTCACTATCACAGACCCGACTGATCTTGGATAGCCTCCGTGGTGGCAGGTGGAGAAGAGCCGTTACTAGCTAGTTGTTGACTTGTTGAGATACAGAAGAAGCAGCGTTGACCAACAGCCGTATAGGTGGATGACATTTAGAAGACCACGGGTCAAAACTGGTTTCGATCCGCGCAGGCCAGGATGCGGTATAAAAGAGAGGAGGCAGTGGCTGGAACAAGCTACCAATAATGATGACGACCACATATACGGGCTGTATACTTCTCTTTTCAATCATCATCCTCAGTTGCCATTTCCTTCTTTTCCCTTACGCCAATACCATGACCTGGTTCGTGTTTTGTCAGTATGAACTTTTGCTAGAAGATCCAGAAAGTTTCTATGATTTGCATTCAAACTTTACTACACTAGTGTTGTTAAGGTATTAACTAGGCCAGTAGTTCCGAACATTAATTTTTTCATCATTTCAGCCGAAAAAGACGTCCACTGCTGGATATAGGCCTCCCCCAGGTTGTACATTAGACATGCTCTAAATAGTAACGTAACTATTAGGAGCTTATATGTGTCCTCAGGATTATTCCTGTTAAAAGCAAATCGCCATACAAATTGACTGAGTTTATCAATTTTGTTCCAAAATTCTTTATCTATGAATTCCTTGGACGAACTACCGAGTTCACTAACGGTCGACCACTTATTACTTAAGGGAATAAGGGTGGATCGTCAGTGAATTCAGTAGTACCTAACCATAGAAATCATAAAGTTTACAATTAATCATATCTCGTTAGTAGACATCCTCATTCTCATAATTATCTACTTCCTTTTGTTTCGGTATTAACTCCAGTTTTGGAAGTCCAATATCTAAAACAGAAAACATTCTGTAATCGATTTACAAATGACTACTGTCACATCAAACAAGCTACCGTACTCTACTTGAAAAATTGTATAATTAAGCACTTAGCACACAAGTACATAAACGCGGTAGCTTTAGAATATTTCCCGTCAATTAGCGTGTCACTATACCAAACGCCGAAGTGACGATTACACAAGAGTTTAAGAGGGCCATGCCCTCTAAACCACAGCGTGCAGCGTGGGTGACCTACTGTCAAACAGATTTATATTTATAACGCTCACTTTGACAATGACATGTGACGTCATATAAATATGACAGCGCGAGAAATGATTGGGCCGGATACAAGCATCCGATTTGATGGAATTGAAATTGGAAGGTTGATATTGACATAAAGATTACTGATTGTCGGATTGTGTATGAGATAGAAATGCAATAAAGGAAGTAAACAATAGAGTGACATATTAAAGAAGAAGATAAAAAATTACTTCATATTAGGTAGGTAGTAATAATATCAATAGAAGCATGATAATTCAATGTGGATGTTGGTAAGCAGGTTCTGTATGGTGTCGGATGTAAAGAATAGCACCATCCCAAATCTTCCCGTGGGTGTCGTAAAAGGCGACTATGGGACTTGCCAGAGAATGGGCAGCAGCGTTCTCTGTGCTTTTGTAACAACCGTACTGCGATCGCCAAGCCGCCTGCCAAGCATGGCGATTATGGAAAAACCCACCAAAATGGCAACACTTGTGGCGACACTTGGGGCAGGCCTATGTCCAGCAGTGAACGTCTTTTGGGCTGAAATGATGAATGATGATGGTGTAGGTAAGCAGTGAGCCATAAAAAAAATCTGTATTGAAGGATTCTATCGGAGTGCTGAATTTAATTAGCTACCTGTTTGCTTGTTTGACATATTACGTTTGAATAGTAGAAAATATTGGTCATCGAGTCCAAGAACGCTATTTCGAACTAAGATATCGGTTAACCTTACCTACTAGTATTGCCGCTACGGTTTTATAGATTATAAAAAATAAAGAAAGCGATAAAATCACATCACAATAAAACTAGAGCAGCCCACATTGACTATAAATGGTCAATAAAATATTTTAAACGGTTATTACGAAGCTGGAATCTCTCTCTGATAACTGTGACATTGATTTTATGGCCATGCAACTTACTGGCTTAAAAAGATAAACTTTTACGTAAGGTTTCAACGCATGACAATGACGAGTAGATTCTGTTCTATACACATTATAGGTCCAAACCATGTACCAAAATATTACCATGTTTTAGTCTTGGTCCTCAATTACTATAAACAGCAACATAAGTAATACTGCAACGCTGATTTTCAGAAATAAGCAATGAATGAATGATATTATTATCGCCCAGTATTATAAAGCAGCTTTTTAAAACAGCGCCATCTAGCGGTAAAGTTAGCTAACATGATGAAATACAACTAAGAACACAACTTAGCTGCAGTTACACTAAGTTCCGTGTTGACTTGATAGATGACATTGTCATGTATTTGAGGGTTAAGTTTATGTACAGGTAGTTTGTTTTCCTTTTTTTTTTGATTGGCGGCTAACTGACGCCGTGATTTAAGTTTTTTTTGTTGTTATCGTTTCTTCAGTCCTTGTAATGGCAACGTGCAGGACGGTAGCTATTAAATAGATCAAATTTGTATAAATACGTCAGAATAGTCCACTTTCTATGGACAGAAAATCCAGTTATCGAGATTAACAAGCTACATGCCAACGCCAATTGATTCATTGTAATGTAATCTCAAATATTATTATTTCCTTAGATTCGTACTTGTGAAAAGCACGTATTTAGATTTTTCATACAAACTTTTTCACTCTGTAGCTCCCAAACAGCATGGATGTGGGGGTTGTAACCTAGATATGACTATTCCTTATATTAAAAAGGTTTTATTTCGTGTAGCTGGTTCTTTTCGATTATTGGGTTTTTGACCCATACAAAATGGAACCTCGCCTTTCATAAACCTACTAAGAATTTATAAATGAAACTGCTAAATATTGTAGAAAATAAGTAGGTATATCTTGCAAAAGTATCTTTCCCTCAGGATTTTCACCTAATATTGTATAATACCATTTATCTATAGAAGATAAAATAAAAAGGAACACAGATTTACACAGACTGAAGCACCTAGTTGTAATAGCTCGCATCATCATAACGCAGAAATCATATTCCTGTCACAGATTGCGGATTTTCATGCGTGATGTCGGAAGAAACAAATAATAAATCCAAAGTTTAACCTACGGTTTATAGAAATTACCTGACTAATTTTTTTTCTTTCAAACATTTAATCTTCAAGTTCTATTGAAATAAAACAAAAGTAGATATAGAAAAAAGGATAGTTCTCAAGGGCTGTATACATCAGTCCAGTGACAAAAACAACTTTTTAATCTCCATAAAATGGCATCGCTACCGAAATTAAAAAAATAAATAAAATAAAAAAGCAAAGGCGTAAGTCCCGAACTTTTTTCCCGCTTTTCCCCGTTGGAACGTTCCTGTCATCCCGGTGATTCCGGCCGGCAGAGTTCGTGCGGTGTCCGACGGGAGCGCGCGTCCCCTCGCGTCGTCATCGATTGGCGGGTAACGAACTTACATCGAAGTTTGAATTTTTGAATTATTTTCGAATCGAATTGTTTTTCTTTTTATTGTTTTGTTTCTAAGTGAGTGATGTTTTGTGTTCTTTACTATTTGTTGGACATAAAGTTTTAGGTAAGTCCCAAAATATTTATTTTATTTTATATGATAGGTTATAAAAAAATTAAGTCTGTCATCAACTCATCATTCAAAAAGTCATCTTAGGGTCGGGTTTTTATGCTTGCATTTTTACTAATTAGAAAATAGGCAGCAAATACCAACTCTAAGGACATTCTTATCAAAGAAAATTCCTTTATTATCAGAAGAGCCAGAGTCGGTCTCACAAGAGACACACAAAAGTCAACTGTCAAAGAATACAAAGATGACTTTTATAATGATTACACAGACGCAACAAAGTTAATAATTATACAGATAAAAATGTCACTCAATGTGTATGACATTAAGAATTTAGTCAGTCCAACCGTAAAATTTAAGAAATATTTACCACTTTATTATAAAAAGAAGAAAAAATTATGGTAATAAGCTTGTCTTTTAATTATTTAATCATACCTGAAGGTAAAAAGTTAATTAATTCTTCGAACCGCGCTCATTACCATAGATTAAAATCTTGTCAGTTGTCGATTTCCGAACGCGATTTTTGATGCAAATTATGATAATTTCGTTGAACATGGAGATGACTTGATCAGTTGGAAGGTATTTTTACCTGGTGTTAGGGTTTGTGAATTTGCATTTTACTAATTAATTATTTTAATCGATATTCGTTTTTTCAGAACTTTCATTTTAATATTTTACGCTGGTAACTTTACCCTTTTATTTTATTAGTGGTCGCTCTGTGATCGATGGATAAAAATCGCGGGAACCAATCAGAGCACTCGCTTCTCCCCGCGCCAAAAACAGAGGTTTTGCGCGGGAAAACAAAAAACGCTTGGCGGGTTGCGAGGGGAAACTCACTAGGCGGGTTTTTGGGTAACTATTGTAAAATATTGATTTTTGTATAACGTGTTGTTTGAGAGAATTATAAAATAGTTTTGTAAAGCCATTGAGTAATTATTCGTCTACGTCCTGTTCCTGTTGGGGTTTTCTACACTGGTTTGATGATTTTTAAGAAATTTTAAACGCTAATATTTTTGGATCATGGTGATAACTTGATAGCATTTTACCGGGTGGATTTTTATTCTTTATCTAAACTAATATTATAAAGAGGAAAGATTTGATTGTTTGTTTGTTTGTTTGTTTGCATTGAATAGGCTCCGAAACTACCGGTCCGATTTGAAAAATTCTTCTTCAGTGTTAGATAGCCCATTTATCGAGGAAGGCTATAGGCTATATACCATCACGCTACGGCCAATAGGAGTGGAGCAGCAATGAAAAATGTTGCGAAAACTGGGAAAATGTGACGCAAACGAAGTTGCGCCGGACAGCTAGTGTGATTATAAAAGAAATATCTCAGACCTATTCTGGATGGAAGGGACACTGACGCTAAAAAGACAGAATTTTCTCATCGGTTATTTAGAAAAAACCGGCCAAGTGCGAGTCGGACTCGCACACAAAGGGTTCCGTACCATTAAAAACGAGCAAAAATATCTATATTTTTGCTCGTTTCAATCACAATTATCTGTTAGCTCCAAACAATTCTAGCAGATGGCGGTATCTTTTGATTGGATTGAGTAATAATTCAATAGATGGCGCTGTATAGGAGCGGAGCAGCAATGAAAAATGTTGCGAAAACGGGGAAAATGTAACGCAGACGAAGTTGTGCCGGACAGCTAGTATAAAATACATTGAATCATAATAAAAAAAACGCCAATACTCTAAATCTACAAGGTCAGCTGTTTTGCTAATTTCATGGCGGGTAGACCCCGACTCCGCGATTCTCCCCTATGTTAGCCGGATGTTCACCCTCGCGGAGTGCAATATAAACAATATTAGCGTCCAATGTTAATATATTGAGTATTGACATTTTGCTAACAGAATATTATTTATTGGAATTGTAGAAATCGTTACTTGTAATAAAATTTAAACTCGTTGAAAAAAAATGCGAGGACCTAGTTGCAAAACTACGCAAGTTTTGCCACCAGCGCAGCAACTATTCCAAATCAATCATCTATAAAAAATACCTAAGCTTTGTGTGTTTATTCATTGATCAAATATCTCAATGGCTTATCACTATTCTTCAATAGATCACTTTTTTTTTTCAAATGAAAGTCAAGCCCTTACGTAATTTATCTCATTATTAAACCATATTTGACAAAGTTCTTCTCTTTACTGATTTCTGCAATAGGCAATAGGCTCGCCCCCTATCGCGTGGGACTTAAAAACATAACTGGCCAAATGTGGGTGTACATCTCTACCTAGCCCTTCAGGAATTACAGGCGTTATGTTATATGTTGTTCAAACAAAATCAAAATATTTTATTTTACATAGGCCTTCATGGGCACTTATAAAACGTCGACAAAAGGTGCTCGGTTCGGCTTGGTCGTTTCCTATGGAGAAGAACCGGCAAGAAACTCCATGGTTACTCTTATAAAATCATTGATTTGACATGAATATTTACTTTTTTTTTTATTATTATTGTGACATTTATTGATATTCGTGATTTTTTTTCTTTAATTCATTTTGTTAATTATTATTAATTACATTTGATTATTGTGAATGTGAGGACCATGAAGGTCACTTTTTTTTTCTTAATTTATTGATCTTCTCTCACCACTATCTGGCAGTTTGAGTACTTTAAGCGACCTACCCAAATGTTCTTTCTTTGGTATTATAGTTCGTCGTTTCGTTGAGCTCCTTGAGTTATAAGTCCAGCTACACGATAACTGACAAATGCTTGCACTGACTGGACAGGTCCACTCAAATCTGTATGGTTCTTTCTTCAAAAGACCATTTCAGACACGTATCTGCATAGTCCTCATGTGAATTTGCCTGTTTTTTTGGACCTTAAAAGAGACTTCCTGTGGGTTTGTTTCGGCTGTTTCTTCTCAGAGTAGTCAGGTACGAAACACCGGCCCCATCTAGTTTAAAAAAAATTGACGTGTAAAAGTGTTTGTAAAAACCTACTTGCAAAATAAACATCATTTATCATTTACATTTATCATTTATTTGGTTTTACAATATTTGAATGTTACAGCGTTAGTACTTAAGTATGGGAGGACAGCGTATTGATTTTGCTACGTCTAAATCATTCACAAGGTCAGCTGTTTCGCTAATAATGTAGCGGAAAACACAGAGGGTAGAGAAGATCCCCTTCACCCCCATCATACTACCCCTGGCGAAGTGCAATATAAACAATATTAGTGGTACATGTTAGCAGTCATTATTCGCAGTAGCTTTTATGGATAGGTCATACATAGATGGATATTTGGTTGAACAAATTGATAAGTACATTGTTTTTGCTTTTTGACTTGTTCATGAATATTTCCATCTTAGTTACGGCTGCGCGGTTGCGGTCATCTTGTGTCAGAAATTATCAGTGAAAACCTGTAGGTATTACGTAGAGCATGCTCATCATTCATCATTCTCCTGCACTTATCCCAATTTATTTGGGGTCGGCGCAGCATGTCTTCTTCTTCCATACTTCTCTATTACTTGTCATCTCTGCAGTCGTCCTCCTTTCTAGCCAGATCATCCTTCACACAGTCCATCCACCGTTTCGTCTTCCTAGTCTGCCTCTACTCTTGTAGCCATCCACATGTATACTCAAAACTTTCCTATGGTAAATAATTCCTACCTATTCGATAATATCTTCACAAGGTCACCATTAGCTTTCAAGCGGGAAGTAAAGCGCTCCATCTCCCCCACGACTGTGGTCGTCAGATGCACCCTCACTGAGCTTCATATAAACAACTTACTGGTGCAATATAAAAATATTACAGAATTTTTTAACATACTTATTTTTAAAATATTGAGTCGTTACCGGTGAAGGATTCTAGTTAATTTTCGGCCAAATGTTCGAACGCTCTTTTGGGAAAACGTTCTTCGGTAAATTTTTCTTTCGACCATTATTATTATTATTGTTCATCGATTATTCAGGCAAAAGTCCTGACAGGTGAACTTTGGCAATCTTGACGGTCACACACTTCCATTGGCTCGTGTTTGTCCACTCTCCTGTGATGGTTAATGATGGTCGATGATAATGTATAAACAATATTTAATCGTTCAAGACTTAAACCTACTTTACAAAAGTTTTAACTTTGAATTTAATTTAAGAGGTTAGATACAAAACATGTACAACTGGGCTTAAACTAGGAAGATTCCTGTGCTATAAGCACCAGTTGCTTTCGTCAACACCGTGTTCAAGCAGCCATTTTATTACAAATTGTGGTGCGGTGCAAGGTAAGTACTTATTGCAATTTTCATTTAATCAATGGTAAATCTCTAAGTGCATGCATGCATGCGTGTGTGTGTGTGTGTGTGAATGAATATGTTTGTGTGTATAATTATTTATGTGTGGTGTTTTCTGTGTGTGTGGTGTGTTTATGTGTTTCTTTTGCGTGTTGTCTTAGGCGTGAGCGGCTTTATTTTATACTTTTAATTATATTTTCAATGTCTTCATAATTTTGAGAGAGAAGGAAGTTGTCTATGGTAAGTTTTAGTGTTTTTATAGGTAAGTAATGTAACTTTATTTTTTTGCTAATTTTATTATAAAGGTATGGGCCCATGTAACACGGTTATCTCCTGAAGAAGTCTGTTTTACACGGTTTTAGGTCAAAAACCAGGTCTTTCCTACGTTTGTTTTTCAGTTTTTCCGGGTCGTAAGTTGAGCCTTTGTGGGTTATAACCAGAACCCTCCTGATATAAAGTTGTCGAACTGTTAAAACCGCACAATATATAGCTGGTCCGTTGGATACCGAAAGTGTTTTTTGTGTATTACTTTGAGAACTGCACGCTGGGCTCTTTCTAGATTTAGTAAGAGTTTTGTATGTGGAGTACATACAAAACTCGTACTTGAGTTTTGTATGTACTCCCCCAGACAGAGATACAGTATTCCAGTACCGACTGGCAAAGGGATAGATAGATTGTTTTTAACAGGTCGGTATACTTGTTTAGAAGCCACTATTTCACGAGGCCCGCTCCCCTGTTCGCTAAAATAAGTAACTACTGTTAAGCCCGGGTTCTTTTGGTTTTCATTTCTTTTTAAGACCCATGCGTAGAGAGCGAAGTTGCGTTTTCCGACAGCTAACTTAGTAAATAGGATTACAAAATACTTTGCTAGTAATATACTCAACACCGCAAGAGAGTTTCTGACTGAAAATAAATCTAATACTTAGGTATTGTATATGCGAATCGTATCTGTCTACCTATCACTGTCTGTCACTGTGTCTGTCTGTCTGTGTGTGTGTGTGCCTTTTACCTTACGAACTATGAACTGAAACGTTTGAATGAAAATTCACACAGGAATGAATAGACCCAGGGTAATCCCATTTAAATTCTAATATATTTTAAATCCCGGTACTATATTCTCGTAGGTAATTTTAAATCCCAGTACTACATTCTCGTAGGTAATTTCTAACATTAATGCAGGCGACGCTGCAGGCAAAGCATGTAAAATCCGAAAAAAATGGAGTCCCGAAATAAAAATAAAAAAACCGGACAAGTGCGACTCGGACTCGCCCACCAGAGGGTTCCGTACAAATTACCGTATTTTTTGTCGTGCGCGTTAGTTAAATCATATAATCATATTAAGATTTTTTTAATGATTTTATTACAAATGTATAATTTTCAGATTTTGCCTTGTACTTGTAGTATAAGACGATATTAGGTACTTGCCAAATTTCATAGTTCTAGGTCAACGGGAAGTACGAGTACCCTATACATTTTGATTCCCTTGAGAGTGTCGAAATATTATTTTTTTCGGCATAAACGGCCGTATTTTTTTTACGTTAGCTTAGAATTTTGATTTATTCAAAGCTTGAATGGTACATGGTTTTAATTTCAATTCGACAACTCCACGCATTCCCGAGATGAAGGGTCTTGCCAGACAAACGCACAGACAGACGGACAACTAAGTAATCCTATAAGTGTTCCGTTTTTTCTTTTTGAGGTACAGAACCCTAATGAGCCTACAAAACGATAATATAGATGTTCCTCGATCTATACAAGTTGCTGGTCCAGTATTAATCCGGCGGTATTGAAGTGCACCACCCCTCGCCTTTGTAGCCCGCAGTCGCCACGTACCCTCGCTACATATAAACAATTTAAGATTCAGAGCTTCATTCATATTGATTCCGTGTTTTACGGTGAGCTATGAAAAGAAGATGTAAGTGTATTCGATTTTATAATTTATCAAGTTCTTTTTCTGATAGGCGGTTGAGTCTTCTGATCTTTACAATTTCTTAAGATCAGATTTTAGGATGATGCTAAAGTAAGATGTGATCTTGATGGATAATTATGAAATTGACAATTTCTTAATAGTGTCCACTGAGCCCTCATTCTGCCCGTCTACGTGAAGTACCAGTCCATTAAAATCTATTTAACGTCTGACAGCTGCAAATGAACGGAGACAACGATTGCTGTGATGCAAAACTTTTACAGATACCAAAATGCAGCTACACCTCATTCAAAACAACATCACAACAAATAAAGCTTAAAACACACAGACGCAGATCAAACGTACTACACAGACAACAACTGCACAAAATGTACAGATTAACGTCAATACAGATGTGCCAAGTAGAACCAGTCGATCGGTGTAATAATAGCGCGTTGCACCCCATCCCTGCGATTCAAGCGTCCGTCATGTGCACTCGCCCTTACTGACTTAATCTAAAACAATTTAGAGCTGGGTATTAAATGGAATTCTATACTATAATTTGCTTTGTGGATTAATGCTGGCTGTTTTGTATGTGGAATTGAAAATTTATAGAGTTTTTGTTCTGGTTTTGGGAGCTGGAGTTTTTGGCTTGTGTTTGAACACCTCTTTATAAATTGATTCAACTACTGCTTTACAAGAATTATTTTACATGTGGCTTAAATCGGGACTAAGGCCATCTTGTTTTTTATTAACACCTTTTACAAATAAATTGGAGAAACTTTCACCTACAGCGCCTGTTCTTGATGTCCTTCGAAGGCCGACAATCACTCCATCAGTCCTTGTATCACTGTAAAGAAGTTGTTTTTAGCATAAATACTACTCCTTACTCGTAAGGATACTACTCTTTTTATCACAAAAAAACAAATACCAATACTGATAAAAATCGCAATATTTCATCTCCGAAAATATGAGAGCAATTTTCTCAAGAGAGTTCCCAATTTACCAAAATATTTAAGCGAATGCATACTGTATAAAATGTTCGAAATAACATTGTAAGTACATACATTTATAAACTTGCCCACGACCGTCGTAGTAACCGATATTCCACACTAGATTTATGACTTCCGTAGAAAGGCGAACTGAGTTGGTATTCTTTGATTTTCATTCATTTCCGAAATACTCATAACACTATGTTGCTTGTTTAATATGTTAGCTACACTTTTATGTTTCCAAGAAATCTCGTGAGGTAAATTAATAACATTTCTAACAAAATTAACATAACATCACGCCTGTTATTCCCAAAGGGATAGGCAGAGGCGTACCTAATCTGGCTATACGCGGGGGTCGTGCGGTCCATGGCCCTTTACGGGGCCCCGGCGTGGGCGCATTTTTAAGGCGGCGAGCCACCCATTACCTGAACGTGTCCCAAAAGGTGGTAGCCGTAAGGCTAGTTCGGGGGTACCGCACGATCTCCAGCGAGGCGGTGAGCCTCTTGGCTGGATAGCCGCCATGGGATCTGGAGGCGATAGTCGAGTGTGTAGTGCGATCTCATGGCGACATGGTGGGAGCGACTGTCGCAACCCCGTACAGGGCACGCCTCAATAGTGGCGATAATAAGTCCCCTCTTTGAGGTGTGGCTGGAGAGGCGCCACGGCGCCCACACCTTCCGCCTGACGCAGGTCGCCACCGGACACGTTTGTTTCGGGAGGTTCCAGCACAGAATCGGGCGGGAGAAAACGCCCGGGTGTCACCACTGCGAGTACCGGCCGGAGGACACGGTGGAGCACACCGTGCAGCTCTGCTCCGCTTGGTCTGAGCACCGCCGTGTCCTCGTAGCGGCGATTGGCGGCAGCGACCTCTCGCGTCCGGCCTTGGTTCAATCCATGGCCCGTAGCGAGAGGGAATGGGAAGCCGTCGCTTCCTTCTGTGAAGCAGTCATGCTAGCGAAGGAGGTGGCTGAACGTGAGAGGGAGAACGCCTCACGTGTCAGCCTTCGCGGGAGACGCCCCCGGGTGTCGGGGAGCAACCAGTGCCCCCCGGCCACCGTAGGCACGTGGCTGTGGGCGGTGAGTAATGAGCTAACTCACCGTCCGTCATTATTATGACGATAGGCCGTGTCGACGACGCGTTCGTGTTCCACGCGCACCTCAAGGAGATGTCAGCAAATCGGCTGCGGGACTGTTCGAAAGAGATACCGTGGCCCTGGAACACAAAGGGCTAAGAAGGAACATGGATGGGTTTTAGTCAGTACAAGTCTGACACTCCCTTCCGCTCGGCCCAGAACGGGCTAAAAAAAGGCTGTCTATATCAAAGTAAGTACCATTGATATATGGTTATCTGTTTCTACTTGAGCAGTAAAGCCGAGTCGTCTGCAGCATTACTCTTTTGTTAGAAATTCAAAATATGGTAATGGTGGCCTACCATGACGTCTACAAGCAGTATTATTCTAACCTTATTCCAAAGTGGGAAAGAGATGGCACTAGACGTAGTTTAAAGCTCCGTTTCTTTTCCACACTGGAATAAGATTGAAACAATGCTGCTTTAAGACGTCCTATTAACCCCCCTGGAGTCGGTAAACCCGGAATTCTATGATAGAGAGGTTAGGTTAGTCTTACCTCCCCATCAAAGAATGTCTTAATTAAAGCGAGAAGTTGGATGAACTTTCCGCACTAAGTCGCTGTAGTTTTAAAAATCTTACAGGTCTATTTGATTTTGATAATAATTTAGGTGCTTATTGTCAGTAAAATCGATCATTATGATAAATGATAAATGATAAATCGTCGGTTCAAAGGTAAAACTCATTTAGTTGCATAATTGACTAATGGAGATAATTAAGATTTTGCGTTTTTTTAATCTGAAAAATCAATAGAATGATAACAGGTGCTGAAACTTTCTGTGAACATGTGAAAGTGGGTATTTTATAATAGTATTTTTATATTTTTGTATAAAATCGATTATTTTGTATGTAATTATGAAAAATGTACTTAATGATGTTTTCCTCTTTCTGTTTAGGTAAAATTGTGTATTTAATGAAAAACTTGGTTTAAAATCTTATAGAAATATAATTGAACAAAAGTTAATATCTTTCATATTTTTATGAACCTGGCTTCAGGTTTAATTTTCATCTCCACTTTCATTTTCATCTGGTTCAGGCAACCGCTCCGGACCATTTAGTTCTATTGCAGGTAAGTTCCTATACCATGGATGAAGTTCCTCTGGTATGTGGCCAGCATTCACAAGTTTAACCAGGTCTGCTTTCTTTGCATTAGATATTGGCAGTAGGTCAGAATATGCAGGGTTCAAAACTAGAGTTGCAGCTGTTCTTCTGCGACCTCTACCAACTACGTTAACCTTCTTGTATTCTGAAGAATGATCATACCGACAAAACAGTATCTCTGGTGACCCTTTTTCGACTTTTATAGATTTGGTCTTTAACCATGAGATTGTATTTCCATCTTCGTCTTTATTTCTATTCTTTATCGAAGATGACGCCAAAGACTGTAAATCAAAAAAATCCGTATACTTTAAATGGTGCACTATGTACTCACCATTGGTTTTATTTTTTCCCCTTTGGGATCTTGCAGAACGAAAAATGTTAATCCAGTCTGCCATGGTAAATGCACTTTTGTGTTTCTTTGCAGACTCAATGGCGGAGTGCATTGAATCACACTCCATTTGTGAGTGCCCAGATTCCAGGAACTTAAGTTCAATTTGGTTCAAATGCTCAATTTTTTTTACTGCATATAACAACACAGCCGCCACTTGCTGGTTACGGTTTTGCCCACCACAAGTATCACAAAACAAGGAAACACTTGTAACAGTAGCAGGCAGGGACTGCAGAAACAGTAACAATATGGAACCAATTTCATTGCTTCCCCTCTTTCCATTTATCTCATTCCAAGTATAACAATGAGCTTCTCCACTAGCCAAATAAATTGTCAAATTATACACGCAGATTTTCCTTGAATAATAAAATACAGAAACATCAGAATAAGGCAATTGTAAAACACTTTGCAAATCAAATGTGGCTGTTACAAACGTTGGGTCTTCACTGGCTTTTAACTTGTCTTTGGCTTTTGCTTCCTGGCATTCTGTTTTTCTTATAAGATGTAAAGAATAATCTGTTTCCATGTCACTCTTTAGTTTTGAACTGGCTTCTTTGTACTTGGAACAAGTAGCACACAAATCCTTCTTTGGCCTGAAGAAGGAGAAATTATAATTGTTACAAAATATGCGCCTGTATGTACATTGCTTTACAGGTGTTGCATTCCTTTCCAAACAAAATGATTGATATAGCTCATACATTTTAAGAATAGACAGGCCACTTTCAAGGTACAATTTTTGGCTTTGTTTCCTAACATAGTGACTTTTCATTACAGGAAAGCTTTCAATGTGCTCCTTCACTAATAAAATATCTATTTCACTGGTCTTGTTTCCTGGTACTTTTCTTCCTCTCTTGTCTAATCCAGAGAAACATCCTGTTGGACCTGCACCTTTTATGGCCGTATTTACAGGCCCATTTGAAATATTTAGAGTCTTTTCAAAGAAATTAGCACACATTCTATGCTTACCACCAGCATTTTCTAAATAATACATTTTTGATAAAGTGCGATTCTCACTTGATCTATCTTTTCGTCTACGTTTAGGTGCCACCACAACCACATACTTTAATATAAAATCTTTCTGTCTATTGTAATCTGCAAATCCCCAATAAGTTTTACATAATGCTGTTCTATCTTCTTCTGTGAAAAATAGTGTACACTGAAATCTACATTTTGTGCAATCGACTGGTTTTGGGCATTTAGCTTCACATTCCTTTTTCTTGTTTTTATATGGTAGACATTCTGCTCGGTGTTTTTTTGTCATATTGGCTTTCCAATTTGCTGTATTTCTTTTTCTACATCTTGTTAAATTGCTAATGTTACCCTCTTCTATCTCATAGTCAGAAATATCAGATATTTTATCTTCGGTTTCTTGAGGTGGCTTGTAACAAGGATCATCATCAGATGCTGCACTGAAGTCATCCATGTCATCATCAGTTTCTAAAGCATAATCCACAAGCTTTGTTCTGTTATAATTTGAAATACCTCTCTGAAAAAAAAAAGTCATGATTGATACCTAGTTTGTGCAAAGCCCGATATATTGCAACTTGAAAGTAGAAAAGTGTAACAAGAAAATATAATAATAAAACTTTAAATACTAGCATTTTCGGAAAAACTTCTTTCTAAAATAATTGGGGCTTCAACTTCAGACTCTATTGGGACAATTTCTGTGTTGGAAATATTATCATTGTCATACTCCATAACACTGTTCTTTATTACAACCTGTTGAAATACAAATCACACGTTAAAAAAATTAAAATTAAAATGTAAGACTAATGGGTAACGTCAGAGAGACCGGCTACAAAACTGTCCGATCAGCAAAAAATAATTGATTAATATAGGTATGCTAAGTGTAGGTACTTACATCTTCATTATTAAGTCCTTCTAGATCAAAAGATAGACTGACTGATGTTATATTAATATCTCCTGGTTGAACATTTTCCTTGTTGCACTTTTCAACATTTTCAATCTGTTCCTGTAATAAAAACACATTTATGAGACATTTAAATAATAAAATCTTTGGTCAGTGAGTTGTTTTAGGATTTTTTTCCAATGTTTTTAATATGCAGTAAGTATTAAGTAGTTACTCAGATTTACCTCTGATCCTGATTTCTTCTGAAATTCTGATTTATTTAGAATTTCGACTTCAGCATCAGCATCTCGTTGACCATCCAATTCAACATGCTCGGTATAACTTTCAAATAAGTCACGCTGCGCTTCCAGTATAGAGCGGTAGTTCTGTAATGTTTTAATCATTTATAAGCTATAGATTAATTACATTTTAAAGGGAAACCAAGGTAAACCAACATCTTAAAAAAACTTACAAGTTCTCGTTGCGCAATGGAGTCCGTCAATGCGAGGGCAACTAGTTCTTTACCCCTCTTGTTTCGGTAATCACTCATTATAACAATTAAAACCAATTTTTTATTTGAAAAATATTGTAAAATAGAAACTAACTGTGCAATATTGTGTCTGCCGCCAACATTAAATTTAACCACCAAACCAAATGTCAATTCACAAGTGACAAATGTCACGATAGAGTTGCCAGGTAAAGTTCATTAGCGACTTAGTGAGTTTTACATGCCAAACATAACTTTAGACTGACCTACAACAAAGATTGGAGGAAAAAATAATTAAGTGCCAAATGAGTTTTACCTGCAAAGGGATTACAGAGGATTTGGAGCTAAAGACTTTTTTCACTTCACAGTTTTGTTATGGAACACAATACGCACTTAGTGATTTTTTCTTATGGTAGATTTTCTCTTTATAGAAGCAAAAGTAGCAAAATCTCATTTTGGGTCAAAATGTCACTTAGTGAGTTTTACCTTTGAACCAACGAAATGATAAATGATGTTTATTTTGCAAGTAGGTTTTTACAAACACTTTTACACGTCATTTTTTTTAAACTAGATGGGGCCGGTGTTTCGTACCTGACTACTCTGAGAAGATATGGTTCCTTTCATAAACACATCACCAACCTACGTACACTGTATGACGCATAATTCTCGCAGCCTGCACTTGATGGCAATGGGGAGGGGGCGACTGCATCTAACTGCCGCTTCTAGTATTGCGGCCAGTGGACCTTGATGAGATAATAATATTATAGCTGACATGTGCCACGGAGTAGGAAGTTCAGAAGAATCAGGAATAGAAAATGATAAGGATGGGGATTGGGGACTATTTAGAAGTATCAAGGTAGCCCGAAATTCAATTTTCCTTACGTTTTTTGCATTTTGAGTTCAGTGTCGGGTTGCATGTTAAACAAAATATAATTCCCTTTTCTATTCCCATAATAATATGTAGATAATACCCGAGTTTTCTCAAAAAACGTCTTTCCGAGTGTGGTAGAGTAATTATTTGGCCAACAAATGTGTGTGACGCACAGACAATAAAGACTAGCTTGGTTTTGTTTTAAATAGGAGGACAATGCTAAGGCGGGCTGCGGGACTGTTCGAAAGAGATACCGTGGCCCAGGAACACAAAGGGCTAAGAAGGAACATGGATGGGTTTTAGTCAGTACAAGTCTGACGAGTGTCAGACTTGTACTGACTAAAACCCATCCATCTTCCGCTCCGCCAGAGCGGGAGGAGTCATTTCATGATTCCCCATACGTAAAAAGAAAAAAAAGGGCAAGGCGTACTTAATTAGTTCCGATTTGGAAAACTCATTGATTATGATGAGGTCCTTGACTGTTTTGAACCAGATAACAGAACTGCTGCAGCGATTTTAGTCTGAGTAGGCTATTATTTGTGGGCTTTTATCCTACTTTGGTATCACACTGGGTACCTATTCTGTTAATCTAGTGTCTCCAGGCTATCTATGTTGATAAGATTTTCTATTAATTGGGTTTTGATTAACTTGGATAACAATTAATCATTTCCATTGGTCACTGGTAGATTTAGTCTGTGTGAAGGATGATACGGCTCGAAAGGAGGTGACTGATATGATGACGAGTAATAGAGAAGTATGGAAGATGAAGACAGGTTGCGCCGACCCCAAATAAATTGGGATATGGGCAGGAGAATGATGATGAATGTTTAATCTAGACACATGACTACCATACAGAGATTTGCATGGTTCTGAAGTCGTCATTATCTGCCTTGCTTTTCCCTTTAAAAGATTATTTTGGGACCGATTTCTATTTTAATCGGAGGCAGGTGATTACAAGTATTTACATGGGTCTAGAAGACACAGTGGTGTCAGTTCTTTGGTGTTTTTACAACTTGAAGCTCGTTAGCCATACTGATGATTAGAAGTAAATATAGTTATTTCCCTTCACGAGCGTTCCGTTTGCGTTTGTAAATTAATTTAAAAACTTCATGTCAATAGGCGCTTAAGATTTGCAACGACTGCTAACTGCAAGTTAAATCCCAATTATGTAGACTGTAGGTTCATGGTTTGTTGTTTTCAAGTCATTTTCAATTTTTACTTTGTTAGTTATCATTATCAGCCTATAATGTTCCCACTGCTGAGATACAGGCCTCCTCTCAATGAGAGGGAGTGGGCAGTAATCCACCACGCGGGCCCAGTGTGGCTTGGTAGATGTCACATGTCTTCGATTTTTTAGTTCTAGTACATGCCGGTTACCTCACGATGTTTTCCTTCACCGTTTTGAGAGCAGCGCGGTGATGAAATAAATTACACAAAGTAATGCGCTTGCCTGGGTTCGAACCTACGACTTACTCGTAAGTCGGGGCTGCCACCACTGGGCCACCGCTGCTCTTGTTAGTTATGTGGGCACCACTTTCTTCTATAGGTGCATCTCCTTCTAACCATTCAGGGATTACAGTTGTAAAATAATGTTGTGTGTTCTTTTTTCACCACCTTTGTCATTCCCTTCATTAATATCGTCTTCCCTTTCTGCTGTTTCTTTATTTGGACAGGAAAAGAGACAAACATCAATTATAGCTTACTCACAAAATCATTAGACATGCATCACTTTTGACGAATCATCTGAAGTTCTTCTCCCACAGCTGACTCAACTCAAACTAAATTTAGGATCGTTAGGAAAACGAGAAACAGCAAAAAATATTTGGCGCCTATATCCAATTAAAATCCACAAAACTTGCTACGGCAGATTGAATATGTCACGCGAACAGTAATTAAACAATTAGCAACGTCTGGCTGCTCAATTTGTGTAGTGTTCAAACATTTTTTTTTCTTATTTACTTGTTTTGATATTGTGGTGGTTTTAGGATGACGCCGCTAGATGGTCTTAGCCACTACACTACAGTGACTTTGTCATTGTAATGATATCCGTTATTATCTGGTGCTATATATCTACGCTATATGATCTACGCCAGTTTTCAAAAGAGCTATCCCATATTTGTTGATTAATGGATTAACTTAATTCGTTTTTAGCGGTCCCTCTCATAGAGAGGAGGCCTGTGTCCCAGCAGTGGGAACATTACAGGACGATGATGATGATTTTTAGCGATTAGTAAACACAAGTAAAACCCACCTAATACTGAGAAAGTGGTGGTTTAAGTTTACTGAATTATCTAATTTAGAAGCACATAATGTAGCTTTATTTCTAGTTTAAATCGACAAGAAGTAGATATGAAACCAACAGCGCGAAATATTATAAGCATAAATGTTTAGAAAAACTCCAAAACTGCTACACAAAAAATTAAAAAAAAACATACATTCGCACCTCCTCCTTTTTGAAAGACGGTTTACAAGTAAAAAACCAAGATAAAAAATTAAAACCAAATAATCTAAAAAGAAAACAGTTAACAGAAAATATGACACCATTTTCTAAGAACTGGTACTTATAAATCTACGTTTAGTACGTGGCTTCAAGCTTCGCTATCGTGCTAATAACACTTGAAGTTCTAGAGATCTGCTGAGTTCCCAAACAAAGACATTTTCTGTAAAATACAGGGAACTGGTATTTCTTTTCTTCAGTTTCTTCATATTCTAGGAAATTAATGTTCTGTAGTAGACTTTGATAAATGCATAAACGAAAATTTGGTTTGTTTTTTTTGCTAGACGTTTAACTGTTCCACTGCTGGACAAAGGCCTGGCCCTTCTCCTTCCAAACCTTTCGATCTTGTGCAATCTCTGGCCATTTTCACCCCGCAAACAAGATCAGGGGGTTACTATGACGTCTTAATGCAGTATTGTTTTATTCTTATTCGAGTGTGGGAAAGAAACGAAGCTATAGAAGACATCTAGCGCCATCTCTTTCCCACTCTGGAATAAGGTTAAAATAATAGTGCTCTAAGACGTCATGGTAGGCCACCAGATCGTCACACCACTTTTTTTTGCCGCGGTCTTCCTCGGCGGCGATTTCCTCCGTCAGGTATCTAGTCAGTGATGATTCCGGTGCTACATGGTCAGCCCAGTTCCACTTAAGCTTGGCTGTTTATAGTATGTTGTAAACTTAGGAATGTTAAGAATAATGTCCGTTTTTTAAATACATAAAGTTTTTTAAGAAGACTCTTCCGAAAACATTACTTAGACATGGTTTTCATTAGCTATATTAGTTTTTTTGCGTATATTGTTTTTCGAGGAGCTCGTGGCTAAATAATAACAGCCGCCCAGGTCGATTTTTAATGTTAAGCCGTGCTTGCCGAGGTTGGTCTGTGGATGGGTGACCATAACTACATATCGAGTTTCCTCCGTGCCTCGGAAAGCACGTTAAGCCGTTGGTCCCGGGTGTCATTTGCAGATCTTTGACAGTCGTTACGAGTAGTCAGAAGCTAAATGTCTGACATCCAGTCTTACCAAGGGGTATCGTATTACCCAGTTACTGGGTTGTGGAGTTCAGATAGGCAGTCGCTTCATGTAAAATACTGGTACTCAGCTGCATCCGGTTAGACTGCAAGCCGACCCCAACATAGTTTGGGAAAAGGCTAGGCAGATGATGATGTATATTGTTTTTCGATTGTGACAAGTTATCGGTAATTTCTATTTTGCAAAATACTTATTGTACAGACATTCAAATAGAGCATCACTTACTCCTCAGTAGCTTTTTACATCCTTTGTTTTGCAAAACAAACCTACCTAGTCCTCTGGCGTTTTAGATTCATTTCTCTTTTTGTGTCAGTCGGCTAATGCCTGCAGCACTGAGAGCATTAGGGCTGCCACCACTGGGCCACCGCTGCTCTTGTTATTAGTTATTTGGGTACCCATATCTATTATTGGCTTACTGTTCGTAAATCGGGGAAGCCACCACTAGGCCACCGCTGCTCTCAACGCCTTTTCAATAAGCCATAATTTTCCACCAAAACCTACCTCAGAATGTTAATCCCTAACTACAAAATACACGAACAATACAATATATAGCAAACAACAGTTACAAATCTGTCGTCCGAATATAGGAGCAGCCCATTACCAGCACTAACTTCCCCTAGGTGTGGCGAATCTGCCACAAGTTGGAACGAATCATTTTTACAACCACTCGGCGACATGCAGGAACATACAAGATGTTCTTCGAGGATACTAAAATTTCATTTCATGCTGCCCAGTAAATTCTGATTTACGTAGTTTTAGGATGCTAGAACCTGGCACAGTATCACTGGTTTAGTGCCTAGATATATTATATCTTTTGTACCTAAAAGTTTGAGAAAACTTTGAATATAAATTATGAGTTATGAAGTTGGATGCACCGAGAGAAGGGAAATGTTATTAGGAGTTTATTCTTTTTGGTAGATATTAAATGAAAAGTCGGTTAGTAAAGGCCATTTTTATGTGAACCTTACATAAATGTGTCCTTTCGCCCAAAATCAATGATAATGTCTCAGCATAGGAAAAATGTATAGTATAGGGTTTTTTTTATTTAATCAATTATCTATCTGCAAGTAAACCAACAGCAAGTTACAACTCAGAAAAATATAGTAGGATGGTTTGATATCTTAAAGGGTTGTCTGGGGTCCGGCAATCCCAGTAGGAGAGGAAGGAGGCCTTTACCTTACATTAAAATAACACAGACTTCATCATCATCATCATCGGCCTATAATGTTCCCACTGCTGGGACACAGGCCTCCTCTCTATGAGAGGGAGTGGGCTGTAATCCACCATGCGGGCCCAGTGCGGGTTGGTAGATGTCACATGTCTTGGAATTTTTAGTTCTAGGACTTGCCTGTTTCCTCACGATGTTTTCCTTTACCGTTTTTAAGAGCAACGGTGATGAAATAAATTACACAAAGTAATGCGCCTGCCTGGGTTCGAGCCCACGGCTTATTGCTCGTAAGTCGGGGCTGCCACCACTGGGCCACCGCAGCTCTCGCCCGGGCCTGTGGCTCTCCTGCCCTCATACCAATTTATTCGACCAACTGTTACTCGTCAACTTATCAGAAACCACCTAATACAGACAACACCTAACACAGACTTATCCTATACTAATAAATGAGTAATACGTGTACGTACGGCTCTGTATGGTGTCGCCGTAAAGAATAGCACCATCCCATATCTTCCCGTGGGTGTCGTAAGAAGCGCCTAAGGGATTTGCCAGAGAATGGGCAGCAGCGTTCTCTGTGCTTTTGTAACAACCATACTGCGATCGCCAACCCGCCTGCAAAACCCCCCAAAACGTCAATGTGGCGACACTTGGGGGAGGCCTATGTCGTCTTTTGGGCTGAAATGATGATGATGATATTTATATGTATCAAGTTGTCGAAAACGGCTCTAACCATATCGATGAAAGTTACAATATAGCGGTTGACGGGGGCGAAAAATCGATCTGCTAGATACTCATATATGAGAAAATTCGTTTTCTCTATTTTCAGCCAGGTACTAATAATAATATACCAACAATATAATAATATACCAAGTAGAATGTGCCCTATTTAAACGCAGACAATAAAAGTTTACTAAGCAGCAGACAAAAGTGCACTTTTGAATGTTTTCCGTTCAAACTTGCAAAGCATGTAATTTATAAATTATGCGTTCCAACAAATTGGGAAGAGTTAGTTCAGGAGCAAGTTCTGGCAATGAGCCAGAGTCCTACATGAAAGAGTAACTAATTGTTCGAAGACTCTTCACGACTTCAAGTGCTTGTTTTCTTTCTGGTCAAAGTGTTTCAATTACCTAATATGTTAGCGGAGTCCGCGTGGTGAGTTTTGAGCTGAACATAATATTTGAACCATTTCCGATCGATACGCTAAGAAGAAGACATAATATGTTGATGTTGCCACTGCTGGGACACAAGCTTCCGCTCTATGAGAGGAAGAGGCTGCTAATCCACCATTTACCATTACCATTTAACATTTATATGTCGTTTTCTTTCACCGTTTTAAGAGCAGCGGTTATGTAATAAATTATACAAAGATATGCGCCTGCCTGGGTTCGAACCCACGGCGTATTGCTCGTAAGTCGGGGCTGCCACCACTGGGCCACCGCAGCTTTCGGGCCCGTGGCTCTCCTGCCCTCATACCAATTTATTCGACCAACTGTTACTCGTCAACTTATCAGAAACCACCTAATACAGACAACACCTAACACAGACTTATCCTATACTAATAAATGAGCAATACGTGTACGTATATGTACGGCTCTGTATGGTGTCGGAAGTAAAGAATAGCACCATCCCATATCTTCCCGTGGGTGTCGTAAGAAGCGCCTAAGGGATTTGCCAGAGAATGGGCAGCAGCGTTCTCTGTGCTTTTGTAACAACCATACTGCGATCGCCAACCCGCCTGCCAAGCGTGGCGATTATGGCAAAACCCCCCAAAACGTCAATGTGGCGACACTTGGGAGAGGCCTATGTCCAGCAGTAGACGTCTTTTGGGCTGAAATGATGATGATGATATTAATATGTATCAATTTATCGAAAACGGCTCTAACCAAATCGATGAAAGTTACAATATAGCGGTTGACGGGGGCGAAAAATCGATCTGCTAGATCCTCATATATGAGAAAATTCGTTTTCTCTATTTTCACCCAGGTACTAATAATAATATACCAACAATATAATAATATACCAAGTAGAACGTGCCCTATTTAAACGCAGACAATAAAAGTTTACTAAGCAGTAGACAAAAGTGCACTTTTGAATGTTTTCCTTTGAAACTTGCAAAGCATGTAATTTATACATTAGGCGTTCCAACAAATTGGGAAGAGTTAGTTCAGGAGCAAGTTCTGGCCATGAGCCAGAGTCCTACATGAAAGAGTAACTAATTGTTCGAAGACTCTTCACGATTTCAAGTGCTTGTTTTCTTTCTGGTCAAAGTGTTTCAATTACCTAATATGTTAGCGGAGTCCGCGTGGCTGAGTTTTGGGCTTAACATAATATTTGAACCATTTCCCATCGATACGCTAAGAAGAAGACATAATATGTTGATGTTGCCAATGCTGGGACACAAGCTTCCGCTCTATGAGAGGAAGAGGCTGCTAATCCACCATTTACCCATTGCAGATTGACACATGTCACAAGTCTTCGAATATTTGGTTCTAAGACATGTCGGTTTCCTCACGATGTTTTCTTTCGTCATTTTGAGAGTAGTGGTGATGAAATAAATTACACATAGTATTGCCAAGTCGGGATCTTTAGCACTGGCCCTCTACTACCCAAAAATGTCTCAAATGTTTGACATTATCCAATTAATACTCAACCATTAAGTAGTAAAGACAAAAAGAAACTTCGTGACATTTTCCCCTCAAACCTAGTGGTAGGAACAAATTGCCAGCGCACAATAGTTTCGGCCAGCACGCACCATTACTGCCTACCCCACAATGCTGTGTCGGCGTCCACAATGGCACTATTGAAAAGTGAGAACAATAGTTAGGCAGTGTTTACATTCGGATTTTTCGACAGCGACAGCTTGCGATCGGGGAACCAGAGTCTATGTGTTGACTAGATTCGTGTCATAGTACCGTGCCATAGTAGTTACCCGATGAAAAAAAAAAATGTTTTTTGGTAATTCACGACATCAAAATTCATTGTTCAGTAAATTTATTATCAATTTAAATAGCTATAACCAAAGCAATAAACAGAAAAAAAAGTTTTTTTTTTAGTTATTAGGCCCATTCTCTGGCAAGTCCCTTAATCGCCTCTTACGACACCTTACGGGAAGATATGGGATGGTTCCATTCTTTATGTCCGACACCATACAGACAATATTATATATACATATATAAATTTATTAGAAACATTATGATTGTCTGTTCGTAACAAGATAAACTTTCCCAAAACAAAGAATCTCAACCAATAACACAGACCAAGAAAAAAAAATGCACTACTTAAACATAACAGGCGAAAACTGGGGTCTCCTATTAGGTAGACCTCTGCCTAAGTCTACGGGGATTAGAAGCGTGATGTTGTGTATGTATGTGTATTGATATATACTGGTAATAAATATACTGTAATTACATTAAGACTGATGCAAAGCAGGTTTCATTTCGTAAAATATGGATGGAAAAGGTTATTATTAAAATTTCACCTTTCATTTATTCGAAGGAAAGTCTTCCCGCCTGTTTCATTATTCAGATCTCAGGCTTCCGAACGGTTTTCCGATATTGTTATTCCTGCAAAAGTTTTAAAGTAAAAATTAGTAAAGGATCATTTTGACTAAATAAAAAAAAAATCCATCATAAGTAAAAGTTTTGCGAGTTTAGTCTAAAGTAACACCTCTGTATTTATTACAAATAATAATAATGAATTCAAAATTTTTACCATAATGGCAGAAGATTTAGTACATCTGTTAATGTAGGCCATTCTAGGTTTCTTACTTCTTAGTTCCAACGAACACCCCATGTGAATGACATTCTAGGCACAAGTACTTCAGTTGCAGCTACTCGACAGCCCTACAGCACACCTCACGGGTTCAGTACAAATATAGACATTTTACAATGCTCTAAAAGCTTGTGCGGCTCAAAAAAGATTTGGGCGTTTGACAAGCCGTCAGAGGTGTTCAGAGTACTCCATCGAATGCCCTCTTACTGGCTAGCTTCGACAACGAGGCACTTGTACTTTACTGCACTGCACTTTGGTATTTATTTTTTCTAGTTCATTTTTAAACTTAGATATAAGATTTTGGATGATTTTGGAGTAAAATGTTTGAAATCTATAATGAAAGTCAATTAGTTTAGTTTCAATTGTTACAAATGAGAAACATTGGATCTCTGGTTAACCTTTTAGTATTAAATATTTAAAATAAAACTATTCCCGTTAGCTTCCCAAAAAATTATCACACAAAAAAGTAAAAAAAATACACTGTAGCCAATCCAACGTTCCTATTCCCGATTCTCGAAAAAAGTTGTCGTTTTTTTTCCAACATGTAAGCCAAAACTAATTTACACACGCGACTGAGTTAACACGTCAATCATCGAGTGGGGTGCGTTTGTACCCCGCCTGGTACTTTTAGTAAAAACTCTTCCTACCCTCATACAGCAAACAAAGAAACTTAAATTGGATCCCACTTATTGTTGTACAAAATCGAACTTTGAATTTTTTATTAGTTCACTGTACAAACTGTGAAGGGCTCAAGAGGATTATTGAATATTAGTTCTTTTATTACGAAATTTGACTCGTGTTTGTGTTGTTCACAAAGGGGTTAATTGAATTTAATTTGAATATAAATTGGATTTTGTTTCGATAGGAATTCGACACACGAGTGAATAAAAAATGTAAAGATGTCCCTTCAAAATTCTAAACTTTAATTTGAATCAATTAAAATGCAAGAGCTGCCATAACATTCTACCAGGGACAAAATAACTATAGACAAAAATATCAAACTAAAAATCTAAAAAAGAAAATACCCGAAAATACCCTCCAAAAAAGAAAAAGAGTATGGTGCCTTATTATTAACATTCTGTTCCCCGGGGCCCTAGCTAACGAGTCGCAGTACCACGCTCTACAAGACTTGCCAAAAAGCAGACGAGTGACAGAGAGAGCAAGACATTTTCTTACATAAATAACTGTCGCCATCTCACTCACACAGTGGCAAAGGAATTAAGTTGCCCAGCATTCCCATGCAAGTTAACAGCTACATTCGCTCGTTAGGCCACATTTGCCGTATTTTATGTTTTTCCTCTCCTACTGAATTTCAGAACATACATATTTAAATACATCGTGATTCCCGTACAGAGTACATTTTTATTTCAACCAGAGGAATGTTCATTAGTAAACGGCGCGAGCTTGTGTTCTTCTATAATAGTTATTTGTGGGTTTTAATCTTCAAAGTGCCTTATCTTTCTTGTGTTGGACAACATGACTGTAAATGGGAGAATTATGAACAGTTTAGAGAGGGCCAAATATTAAATATTTTATCATCATCATCATCCTCATTTCAGCCAAAAGACGTCCACTGCTGGACATAGGCCTCCCCCAAGATTTTTCTGTTTCCCCCAAGAGTTTTGTGTGTTAACGTTTGCGATCGCAGTACGGTTGTTACAGAAACACAGAGAACGCTGCTGCCCATTCTCTGGCAAGTCCCTTAGTCCCTTAGTCGCCTCTTACGAAACCCACGGGAAGATATAAGATGGTGCTATTCTTTACGTCTGACACCATACGGACACAAGGGTTTACTTACTCATTTTGTATCCAAGTAGGAATAAAATTAAACATAATTCCAACTGAAAAGCTACATGATCTTTGGTTTTTTAACCTATGGTTCTAGAGGATACTTTTGCCCATTCAGTTGCGTTGCCTGAATAAAATAATCGCCTAAAATAATAATACAGACATCATGAAGTTGTCTATATATATATGTCGGAGTCGGATTATTAGTACGGACTATGAATCGAAAGCGCGCCAAAGGTCAAGCGACCTACTCACGAGTCTACCCACATCTAAGCGCGCTTACTACAGAGTCGTGATGTTTCGAGCTCCCAGCGAGGCGGACAGTCTGAGTCTGACCACCGCGAAGTCAAGACGTCCCGAAACTGTAACCCGATTCATGGTGCCTAGTGTTATTGTGTTGGATTGTAATTTCAAGTAATTTGTTAGTCCGATAAAAGCAGTGTACAGTGTGTGTGTGTGTGTGTTTTCATTGCACGAAACCCATGTTCTGCCCACATGACGAACAAGTCTAAACGGAATAAAATAATCTGACTGCGACATCAGAAGTGCGATCAAATCGTGCTAATGCAATCACACGCGAGAACAGTGACCATAACAATCAGTGACGGTTACTTTTTGAAAAGCAAAACGAATAATTGCACCCACGATACGAACTAAAACTCAGCCAGTGAATAGCAAGCTAGTGTTGGCGGTTATTGTTTTTGTTTAGTGTGTTAGAGGATTTTGATCCCGACAAAACATAACATATCATCACGCTTGGAATCTCCGAAGGGTTAGGCAGAGTGTGAATGATGCCATGATGATCAGCGATGGATGACGCATTATTAGCGCGCATCGCACTCTGTGAAATGTGGGTATTCTATTAGGTATAGAATACCCACATTTCACAGAGTGCGATGCGCGCTAATAATGCGTCATCCATCGCTGACTTGTTTTGTATAGAATCTGGTTCTTCTAACCTAACAGACAGATGTGTTGCTGGGGAGTTTGTTCCGCCACTTCTTCTTCCCAGCTAAAACACATAGGAAGTGGCGAAGGGCGGGCGTTTTGGGGGACTGTCTCTTGTAATTTTGACATTCAAAAAGTGCTGATTATCAGCCTAGTTTGAATGAAGTGACTTTTGATTTTTTCGTGTTGAGTGCAGTGGAAGGAATCCAGCTTATTTGGACGTTAAGAAAGGCGTTGAAGGGCTCCGCATCTACAAAGCTGTGACAAAGTGTAACAAAGTGTAACAAAGAGTAACAAAGAGTAACAAAGAGTAACAAAGAGTAACAAAGAGTAACAAAGTGTAACAAAGTGATGTAACATAGTGTTCCGCGGCACATTGGTGTACCGTGGTCATTAGTTGGTGTGCCTCGGAAAACGAAGGTTATCTTTTGAAGTTAAATAGACAGACGAAAGGAAACTACCTACTTAAACATTCGCGAAATGCGCGATAGATTTTCCATGTGCGTCGGTGACAGTATGCAGTGCTGGCAGTGGGCAGCGGGCCTGCTGACGGCGGGGTGCTGAGCCGCGTCGATGTCTGCATCGTACAAGCAACATCGCGGGCACGTTGCAACACAGGGGTGAGTTGTTACGGTTTACTTATTATTCTGATTCTGAATACTCGTTGGTGAAAGAAAGTTTTTCAATCGAAATTTAATGGCAAACTTATTAGTAACGTTGTTGCTAAGACTGGTATAGTACAGACACGAGTATTCAGTACAGAACAGATTTTATGATGTGTAGTGATTAACTATTACCCTATCGAAACTTTGTTGCAATGTTTGCCTGATAATTATTTACAAAGTGACGTCATGTTAGGTGGCGAGATTTTAAATCAGGGTTTTGTTGCAAACATAACGGCTAGGGAGTTTTCGTTAACGTAAATCTTTTGTGTACGTTCGGTGAGGCATAATAGTGGTATAAGTTTCAATCGGTTTTTAACTGTTATGGCAACGAATGTAACTGGCAATGAGTAGCCAAGACTTAAGAGCTACGTCCAGGCGTCTTTCACCGTCATATTCAACGCAATGGTAGGTCTTAATGCTTATGGTAATTAGCTCGTGCTCTCCGATGGTCGGTAATCAGTAATTTCCACGAGTCTTATCGTTCACCTTGGTGCTGAAAAGACGACTGAAAAGCTTTTCGATTATAATTAGTTCCCGGAAAAGTCTCAGTACGTTTGAAAATTCGTAAATAGCTGCGTTACGTGCTAAGTAGCGAAGTCTCACTCCAGTAAAGTACAAGCCGAATTGCACCCGGTACCTAAGGTGACGAGCCGGTGGTACACGTTTCGTATAGACGCGACGGGTTAGCTTAGCTCAACATGACAAGTGTGCCGAGTAGACGAAACGATGGCAAAATTAAACGTTTTGCGATTGGTGATTTTGGGTTGTTAAAGATTAAAGGTCTGTTTAGAGTGATTGAGGTTTTAGACGGTTATCCTTAACACGGAAAGCTTTAAATTCTAAGCGTACCTACAAATACGCACGCGGTAGGCTAAGGAAGATGCCAGTGGGTCACGTACCAGTCGAAGTACTAGAGGGGGATCGCTACACATTGATATCATTAAGTTCTAAGCGTACTTACAAGTATGCACATGATGGGTTAAGGAGAATGCCCGAGGGCCAAGTACCGTTACAGTTTGAAGTAAATGATTTAGAGTTGAGAGATAGTGTGGAATCTTGGTTCGGATGGTCAGACCGTACCAGTAGCCATTTCGTAGCCGTAGTCCGTTAGAAGTCGTTGTCTGCTTATAGTAGTCCGTGGATGCGCGGTGCGCGGGTGGCTCTGGCGGAGGTCGGGTCTTGTAGAGACCATAGAGTGAGTCATGCATGTGGGACTCGGCGTTCTTGAGGAACGTAGTAAAACAAACAGAGGTTTGTTGGAGGGCCTGAGTGTTGCCCATAGGCCACGGATGAGATTCCTGCTTTATGTGGTAATTAGATGGATGAGGAGGTACTTGGTTGCTCTTGCATTTTAATTGACCTAATTGTTTGTTCTAATTTTGATCTAATTTTTGATCCATGCGCTGATGTGTGAGAGCAATGCGATTGCTGGTCGGCTAGAGAGCCGTAGCGTTAGTGGCTTTACACGACGGTTTCTATAAGCTTGGTAGTTTTTTTGTTGCAGTAGAGTTTTAAAGGTTGATTTGAACGACTATGGTACATGGCCCAGGGTTATCATTATTGTATTTTCGATTATTTCCAATCGGTTCGGTTAAAACGAAACGGCTAGTCCTACAATGTTCTTATTCCCACCACCCCGTTGAATCTAAAGTTTGGTCAGAAGTGACCGAGTGGAACAAATTTCTGTCGTGGAGTATTTGTTTGCAGGGTACCCATCACACGAGGACGTGTGCAAGCAGGATGGCCGTGTCGGAGTCGGATTATTAGTACGGACTATGAATCGAAAGCGCGCCAAAGGTCAAGCGACCTACTCACGAGTCTACCCACATCTAAGCGCGCTTACTACAGAGTCGTGATGTTTCGAGCTCCCAGCGAGGCGGACAGTCTGAGTCTGACCACCGCGAAGTCAAGACGTCCCGAAACTGTAACCCGATTCATGGTGCCTAGTGTTATTGTGTTGGATTGTAATTTCAAGTAATTTGTTAGTTCGATAAAAGCAGTGTACAGTGTGTGTGTGTGTTTTCATTGCACGAAACCCATGTTCTGCCCACATGACGAACAAGTCTAAACGGAATAAAATAATCTGACTGCGACATATATCTATATATATATTTTTTATTGCCTTGTTCTACCTTTTGTAGTAAGCAACGACTTATTGTCGGGCCTACGCTGTCCTCCCACAGTTATGTACTAACGCTGTAACACTTAAATATTGTAAAACCAAATGATTTTAAAAGAGTAACCATGGAGTTTCTTGCCGGTTCTTCTCCATAGGAAACGACCAACCCGAACCGTGCATCTTTTTGTCGACGTTTTCTATGTGCCCATATAGGCCTATGTTAAATAAAATATTTTGATTTCATTTGATTTGATATATATCTATATATATATTATCCTTCACAATGTAACATTGTTGTTACTATAAATCGTTCTGTATTTTGGGTTAACATTATTTGAATCGGGATATTATACTCTGATTATACAATTCCATTAATTTGATTCCAATACAGTTTACAGCCCCAATAATTTATCCTCGATAAATTAAACCAAATAACAATAAAAGTTAACCAGATATTATATTACTTCAGCAAATTTCCGATGTTCCGCAAATCAACATAATGTTGAGCATGAACATTTTTACCTCTTTTATTTTCCTTTTGTTTGTCGGAGCTAAATTCAAAAATATGGCCGACCTCTGCAAACCGTCTGTCGCATGCATGCAATTTTAAATAGCCATTGTGGGCACTATATTTTATCGAGTTCTGTTTGATAGAGGATTTTATTTTTATGCTTTATCATTCAGGCAAAAAATGTTTTATTATTCCTGAAAGTTTTTCAATGTTATATTAAATTACGTTCACAGCTTTAACGGATATGGTGAAGTTTTTTTTATTTTCCAAAGTAATCTTAGAAATGAAAACAGTTAAAAATAAAATAAATACCATCAGTATCATCATCATCATCATCATTTCAGCCCAAAAGACGTCCACTGCTGGACATAGGCCTCCCCCAAGTGTCGCTACATTCACATTTTGGGGGGTTTTGCCGTAATCGCCACGCTTGGCAGGCGGGTTGGCGATCGCAGTATGGTTGTTACGAAAGCACAAAGAACGCTGCTGCCCATTCTCTGGCAAATCCCTTAGTCGCCTCTTACGACACCCACGGGAAGATATGGGATGGTGCTATTCTTTACGTCCGACACCATACAGAGCAACAGTATCGTGGCTTCTCAAACCCCGAACAAACCCACTCTGCCTTTTTTTTTTTTTTTAGGATGGGAAGTCATCAAATGACTTCATCCGCTCTGGACGGAGCGGAAGGGAGTGTCAGACTTGTACTGACTAAAACCCATCCATGTTCCTTCTTAGCCCTTTGTGTTCCAGGGGCACGGTATCTCTTTCGAACAACCCGCAGCCTTGGCAGGCATCGGCCCTCTCGGACCCCTTCCGATTTGCTGACATCTCCTTGAGGCGCGCGTGGAACACGAACGCGCCGTCGGCACGGTCTGTCGTCATAAGACGGACGGACGGTGAGCTAGCCCATTACTCACCGTCCACAGGCCCGCGCCTACGGTGGCCGGGGGCCACTGGTTGCCCCCCGATGCCCGGGGCGTCTCCCGCGGCGGCTGGGACGTGAGGTTCTCTCCCTCTCACGTTCCGCCACCTCCTTCGCTAACCCACTCTGCCTGCATTTTACACCTTAACTAGCAGCAATAAAACATTTACTTGTAAAACTAGCCATGCGTCTCCTCGCTACCAGACTATGTATCTGCTTGTCGTCGTCAAGTTGTTTTCAAAATAATTCACGCAGAAAATTCTTAAAAAGACATCTCTTGGAGAAATACGCGCTGCGTTTCGCGCTTTATCTACATACGTAGTTAGGAGTAGGTATCCTCATTTTTTCACGTTTGTTGGTAAATGTTTTTTCTTTCAACTACGCAGTAATGTTATCATTAACCACTACAAAACCGATCACAAAGGATGTGTTTTTTGCTTAGAACCAAAACAGTGCAGAAAACTTATATGAAATCTCATTATTGCACTGTTTTTCATTACTGCACTGTTTTAAATTTAGAATTAAATTTATCACAGAGGGTTAATGCCTCCTATTAAGTAATAATATGTATGCATTCAATAAAAAAGATACTGGCGGAAAGTAAAAATCGGCTGAATAAAAGCGATTTGGTGAAAAAAAAAATGGCGCGCGTTTTGTATCATTGTAAAACTTTGATACTTCATATTTAGCAAAAGAAAGTTAGAATCATGGAAATTGACAGCGATAGTGAAATGAATTCAACTCCAGAAAGTATAAAACAGCTGCAAATGTAGTTGTTAATAACCTTTAATAACTGCACTTTTAATAATTGTATGTTTGAAGGGAAGATGAATTAAACTTTGTTTCATTAACTTGAGTTTTTATTTTAAGTAGGTATATTTTGTCACTGTAGTTGAAAGAAAAGTAGATTACGCACCTTGCTTAAGTGAGTTATTAATGCACTCGTGTTAATTTAGTGCCCTCGCATACGCTCGGGCACCAACATAACACTCGTGCATTAATAACTCACTTTGCGCTCGATGTAACAATCTACTATTTTATGTATGCCAGTGTTCACTTACGAAGATTGAGTTTAGGAGTGACATAAGGAAGGGCTCTTAAGATAATAGTTTCTTGTTGTTTGAAAAGTTAGTTCTTATGCTTATAAGAACTAACTTTTCACAAATTGCTAGTAATGCTGTCTTTATATCATGTTGAGTTCTTAAAATGTTAGCCATTTTTTTCAAAACCCTTTTCAAAATCATTCGTCATTTTTAGGGTCCGTACCCAAAGGGTCAAACGGGACCCTATTACTGAGACTTCGCTGTCCGTCCATCCGTCCGTCTGTCACCAGGCTGTATCTCATGAACCGTGATAGCTAGCCAGTTGAAAGTTCAATAGATTATGTATTACTGTTGCTGCTATAACAACAAATACTAAAAACAGAATAAAATAAATATTTAAGGGGGGCTCCCATACAATGATTTTTTTTCTCGTTTTTATTAATAATGGTACGGAACCCTTCGTGCGCGAGTCCGACTCGCACTTGACCGGTTTTTTTTTGGATTCATGTGCGTATTGTATCGGTGGTGTCGGGCACTTGCTGCGGTGACGGAAAACATCGTGAGCATGCCTGATAAAATCAAAATCAAAATCAAAATATTTTATTTTACATAGGCCTATATGGGCACTTATAAAACGTCGACAAAAGATGCACGGTTCGGGTTGGTCGTTTCCTATGGAGAAGAACCGGCAAGAAACTCCATGGTTACTCTTTTAAAATCATTTGGTTTTACAATATTTGAGTGTTACAGCGTTAGTACATAACTGTGGGAGGACAGCGTAGGCCCGACAATAAGTCGTTGCTTACTACAAAAGGTAGAACAAGACAATAAAAAAAAAAAAAAACTAATTTACAAGGCCTACAATGTCCACACATTTACAAAAAATAGGTAAATGAAAAAGAATCTATACAAAAGTAAAAATAAAACATTATAAGAACACTAAATTAAACAATTGACACAGATGTTGTCATCAGTGCTGTAACTATTCTGAACAATTAATGAACGATGCAATTATTTAAAAACTACTGTAAAACATCTGAATAATAAAAAGAATGGAAAAGATAAAATTGGGAATAGTTAGAGACGACCACACATTTGTGTCGTTTATGAGCTACCAGGGAAGCCGCATGAGCAGAAGGAACTAGAGCCAAACTTCTTTATCTTCAACGTAGTCCTTAATTTTGTAATATGCTTTTTTAATTAGGACACGTTTGATGCAATTTTTAAATTTTCCATCAGTCAGTTCCGTAACTGACTTTGGCAACTTATTATAAAAGCGTATACTGTTTATAAGAAAAGACTTGCTAGTTTTTGTTAATCTAAATTTGGGTATTACAATTTCGTGTTTACTGCGTGTGTTTATATTATGGAAGTCGCTTCTAATTTTGAAAAGCCCTCGGTTTTTGCGGACATATAAAATACATTCTAAGATATAAAGTGAAGGCAGAGTCAATATATCGATCTCTTTAAATTTTTCTCTGAGGGACTCGCGAGGACCCATTTTATAGATCGCGCGGACTGCCCTCTTTTGCAATATAAAAATTGAATCAACGTCTGCTGCCGATCCCCACAGCAGAATGCCATAAGACATAATACTGTGGAAATAAGCGTAGTATACTAACCTAGCTGTGTCTACATCAGTTAACTGCCTTATTTTCCTAACTGCATAGGCAGCTGAGCTTAACCTCCCCGAAAGAGTTCTAATGTGTGCGCCCCACTGCAGTTTAGAATCGATAGTAATCCCTAAGAATACAGTTTCCGCGATAACATCGAGTTTTTTGCCGTCAAGATTTAGATGAAGGTCACGTTGTGTTACATTTGGTAAAGAGAACTTTAGACATTTAGTTTTGTTCGTATTCAGTAAAAGATTATTAGCTGCGAACCATTTCGAGAGAACAGTTAGACTTTCGTTGACATGTATGACTTCTGTATCTTTTCTATGAATTTTAAAAATTAGCGAAGTGTCATCAGCAAATAGAATTATATCCGATAATTTGGCCATCATATAAGGGAGATCATTAATATAAACAAGAAATAGGAAGAGAAAGGAAGAAATAGGAAGGATAGATATTTCTTGACGGCATTTAAAGTCAAATCAGAAGCCCATGGGCGGCACAAAACTCTGACACCAAATTGGGCACAAACCACACGATAATAAAAGAAGGATTAAAAATTATTAGGTATTCGAATAAATAGTATCTAACTTAATTTCTATGTTGTTGGGCTACTGCTGCTCCACATTTAGTCTTTAAGTTTTTGGCAAAAAAAAATACCAACGATTATTTTTCTGACTCAACTTTTTGATACATCTGCGCACGTTCAATTCTCTTTCTCATTGATAGTAGACACATGTGCATGTTGTAACTTTAGTACCAACAGATCTAAAGACTGTTACCATTCAGTCATTCGTTCAGTTAAAGGTAAACTTTTCGTTACGGACATCAGATCTAAAGTCACTCGCTTCCATTCCATCTGTGGATCAATCGGCGCAAGACTTTGCGTCTGCACATTATAAACAAACGGATCACCCTCTGTGTTTATATAGTCTTACTCTATCAAGGTGTAAGAATAACATCTGAGTCAATGAACCACAGGTTACTTTGTAAATGCCGCTTTTTTTGTAAACAAAGTCGTTGTTTATAATATATTTAGACATTTTAAAACTTATTTTTCTTCTAACTCTTTGAAAGATATATTGTTTTTCTTGCTACGTTATTTTTTGTTTTGGTTCGGGAAAACCAAAAAATCTTTCGTTTGGCGTAGACTTTGATAGGGTTAAAAATTCAATCCCTCCGAGGAAATCACTCAAATGTAACCTGATTATATCAGCACGTTACAATCGTCACTTGTGTGACGATGACACGTACGTAATGATGTGATGATCGTTTCACATAATTGCAAATGTTTTTGCTAAATGAACTGTCTAAAGTCACCTGAAGAATATTATTAGTACACTCAATATGGAAGTATCTTGTCTCAAATTGAAGTAACAGTGTCACAAACTCTTCTTAAATTCCAAAACGGCCTTAACAACGTGCTACAGTATTGACAAACGTTATTAGTGTACTAGCTAAATTTTTCTGCTCCAATATCTTGGCACAGAATATGAAATATATTGGAACACCAAAACAAACAAACAATTGAACATCCCAAAAGATTTTTCCATACAAATATTGTTCTAAAAACAAAATAAAAGTATACAAACACACGTATTTACCAACACACATAGAAATGCCTCTTTACGCTGATTTTTAAACAAACGCCGTTCAAAATGGCCGGCTTATTGACGTGCCTAAGCAAATAGAGGGCGAGTTATTTGCTAGCAATAATATGAATATGTACTAACTGCTTTATGTTACAAATAGGGATGCATTATTACTGAGTAGTCTATTGATTGGGTTCATCCAGATATTTGTTCCTATCTCTATCGACGCAATAGTCTAGCTTTCGGCTTTGGTCACAATTTCCCTGTTTTGTTTTGTCTCACAAACTTTATTACTTGCAAAGCGCTGTGTAGGACTATGAAAATCTTGACACTAGTAATAAAGTGACTTGGTTTTATTCTTACAATTTCGAATCATCATCTCAGCTTACAGCACTACACTGCTGGACATACCTTTTCTTATCACCATTGAACATCGAGTAACTCGTAGAGAACTAGAAAACGAAATACACAAATGGTTGAAGAATCATGACCAGACATCGCAATGTGTTCAGTTAATTTGCCTTAACTTTAAGGAAGTAAGTAATATCTAGATAAAGTTTCCATCTAATTTATAAGCTTTATTTCGGAACTTAAAAATCATTCCTGGATTATATAGGCAGCTATTATCGCCATGATACTAAGTTATTCTTTATTGCACACAAAATGAAAAAAAAAATATACATACAAATTGCAATGTAAAAACTTATGTACAACGGCGAGCTTAACCAAAAATGGGGTTTTCTTACAGCAAACCATTTTTCGATTGCGAGATTTGTAAAAGAGGATCAAATTACAAGTATGTGCAAAAACAGTACATTCAAAACTTAAATCTACTAAGTTATTATTTAAGTTACTTGAAGTTTAGGCAAATAAAATCTACGAACTCCGATCTCTACTCGCATACGTTTTTATGTTAACTAACAGTTACGCAGTTGCAAGAAATAAATTGCATTTCTAGCAATAAAACTGATGAATGTCACGACACTTAGGAATGTCCTGATCTTTGACCCGATAGTAGTAAACCTTAAGGTTCTTACCGTTAACGCAATTAGTCAGGTTTACTGCAGCGAGTTTTATTTACCCTTTTGTTAATACGCTATTGGCTCGTCCCTCATACTATTGGGGACTTATAACGTAACACCAATTTGATGGCTTTAGTGATGAAAGTTTAATTAAACAGCCAAGAAATGTTGATCCACTAATCAAAAATATATACGACACGACGCAAAACTCACTGGCACTCCAGACAAACAAAGGTACTAAATACATTGACACATCTCATCTGCATAGCCTTTTCTAAACTAAATCTAAACTTTGTTGGGGTCGACTTCCAGTCTAACCGGATGCAGCTGAGTATAAGTATTTTACATGAAGCGACTCCCTATCTGACCTCCACAACCCAGTAACTGGGTAATACGAAACCCCTTGGTAAGACTGGATGTCAGACTTTTGGCTTCTGACTACTTGTAACGACTGTCAAAGATTTACAAACATAGAACTGATACCTATATGGATGGAAGCCGAAGAAAAGTTACAATGTATTTAAAACTTATTTTGTGGTAGGTAGCCTCACCACCGTTCACCATGCATAACCAGCGACATAGATTCCTCAAATACCAAGAGTTCCGTCAATCAGTGAATGACATTTGATTTAAGTGTTTTTATTTACTTTGTATGGACATTCTTTGACGTGCTTCTTGGCTCGGTGCCAGTTTCTACTTATTGGTTAAACCATGAGGAGAAGCAAGGAGTGGCTTCGAAGTTTTGTCACATTATGATGACTTAGAACGACTTGATTCTAAGTTATAGAATCAGGCGTTACTTACTTTGACCTTTGATTTTGAGGTGTTTCATGACAGTAAGTGTTATGCAAAATCTTAAGTTTTAATTAGCTAATAACATTATTTTAATCTTCTTGATTCTTTTGGCAAAATCTATCTATTAGCTTCAGGCGTCAGAATATAATTACAAAATATTGTTTTAATAATAATAGTACTTGGGTATGTCGGAAGCGCTGGGCATCAATGCTGTAGATATGAAGCAATCGTTGAAGGACCGCTTCTTTGGCCGCCTGAGAAAAGTATTTAATAGTCTTTTATCGGGCGGAAATAAGGTGCGTGCCTTTAATGGTTGGGTCATGCCGGTTTTGATGTACTCTTTCGGCGTACTCAAATGGACTCAAACAGAACTAAACGCCCTGGATAGGAAGGTCCGTACATTGTTGACGGCATATCGAATGTATCACCCACGTTCTTCGGTTATGAGACTGTATATCCCGCGGAGTTGTGGAGGTCGAGGCTTTTTAAACGCCAAGACTCTCCAAAATCGCGAGATATGCAGTCTCAGGGAATATTTCCTAAAAACCGACGTGGGGATGCATCGAGATGTGGTCGCGATGGACAAGGCCCTCACCCCGCTCTCCTTGGCTAAAGAGAACTGGCGCAGACCTGCAGTGCTTGACACTAATGACCGCAGGGAAGTATGGCAGAGTAAGGAGCTTCACGGACGCTTCTTCAGTGCCCTGCATGGACTTGATGTAGACCATGCAGCGTCCGCAGCCTGGCTACGTTCCGGGGAACTCTTTGGAGAAACCGAAGGTTTTGTTTGTGGAATTATGGATGAAGTTATGATGACGAAAAACTACCGGAAATTTATTTTGAAGGATGGCACGGTTGACATATGTCGGGCATGCCACCGTCCGGGCGAATCGATCCGTCACATTATCTCCGGGTGTTCTCGTCTAGCTAACGGAGAATACTTGCATAGACACAACCTTGTAGCCAGGATTATCCATCAGCAACTTGCTCTGAAATACAGCCTTGTGGAATTGGAAGTGCCGTACTATAGGTATGTGCCCGACCCAGTTCTCGAAAATGACAATATCACACTGTATTGGGATCAATCCATCATCACTGACAGGACTATTGTTGCCAATAAGCCTGATATAGTGGTGGTGGATCGATCAGAGCGGCGCGCAATGATTGTTGACATAACGGTTCCTCATGACGAGAACCTCGTGAAAGCCGAGAAAGATAAGCAAATCAAGTATCTTGACTTGGCTCGCGAGGTTGTCGACATGTGGAATGTTGACTCAGCTATCATTTGTGTCGTAACAGCCAATGGCCTAATTGCCAAGAGCCTCGACCAATATCTCATGAGGCTCTCGTTAGGCAGCTGGATCAAGGACTTGATATAGAAGGCGGTACTCCTGGACACGGCTCGTATCGTTAGGAGGTTCCTTTCTCTGGAGCCCTAACCGCCGGTAGCTTGGACCCTATTCCCGATACCGGTGGGCTACTATTTTTATATTTTTAAATGATTTTTTTTATCATTTTGTAAAAATATTTAAAAATGTAAATGTATGTTGTGAAATGAATAAACGGAATAATAGTACTTGCTAGAATAGAATGCTAGCATAACATAGCGTGTAGCTAAAGCGGCTGAATCACTTTCAATGAGATTTGGTAGTTTTGGTTGGATAGACCATAACCACGTTAGGATCAAAATTAGTTATTTATCCTGGTAAACGGGTAAAGCTGCGAGCTATTGTTGTATTATTTTTGATGCATAATTATGGCGTGATTCGATTAAATCTGACAAATTAGGATACATCATTATCAGATAATAATAATATGCCAGAATTAGACTATGTTTGCATTCGGAAATCAGATAGGATCTAACGACCAAGCATATAAGTTATTATTGCATCTAGGTTGTAGATTTATAGGAATTAATAAGAGAACCCTAGACGTATCTTTAATTATTACGATGCTTCGTTACCCTTTAACGTGTCTGAAAATGATAAATGGGTCGAAATTTTCAGAGCACTAAGGGTATTGGGGATTTTATGCCTTACAGTACCTATAAATTTAATGAAAATTATTGAATGAGTTTTTAATTGAGTGATCGATCGAAAACCCCTGCGTTTGCATGGGGATGCAGAGGGAGACGAAGAAAATGATGGATTAGTTGTATGAGGACTTATATGACGAGAAAAGGAGTAAATGATAGCAGATAGCGTGACGATTAAAGCGCTAAAGAAGTTTTCACTTAAAAAACTTGATGTGCCCACCGCAAATAACAAGGGACAAGATAGTGATTGTTGCAGAGATTTTAAATAGAGCTGATTTCAATCAAGAGAGAACCTCTTGATTGATTATTTTTTTTACTTTTTATTATTTTGATGTGACATTTACTGATTTTACATTTATTGATTTGACATAAATATTTACTTTTTTATTATTATTATTGTGACATTTATTGATATTCGTTATTTTTTTAAGTCATTTTGTTAATTATTAGTAATTACATTTGATTATTGTGAATGTGAGGACCATGAAGGTCACATTTTTTTTTTTTTAATTTATTGATCTTCTCGGTTCCCTATCCATTTGCATAAAATTTTAAGACCTAATATAACTTAGCATAATTTTGTTTGGCATAATTATATTTTCGCATAATATAATTACGCATAACAGCTTACGCATAATTTTTTTAAGCATAATTTCTCTAACCATAATAATGATTAAGCATAATATTCTAAAGCATAAATTTATTAAGCATAAAGTTCTAAAGCATAACTTTTTTAAGCATAATATCCTAAATCATAAATTGCTTGCATGCTGCATGCAAGCAAGCATGCAGAATACAAAAAGCATGCAGCATGCAAACAAGCATGCAGCATGCAAGCAAGCATGCAGCATGCAGCATTCAAGCGAGCATGCAACATGCAGCAGGCAGGGTTTCTGTCACGGCTCCGGCGCTGCGGGCCTTCGGCGGCCCCACACGTGCTAATCGTCGCAGACGGCTTTCGCTCACCACCTCGCTCGCAGCCGCCTACTCCTCAGCCCGCGGGCCGCCTCGGCCCTCCGCGCCTACGCGTTTTTAAATTACACTCTAGGGGTAGGACAAACAAGACTACGTGGAGTCGGTTTTGCAGCGATTCGGTTCTGTCACTAACTTTTGTTGCACACCATATTAAATTTTTAACCAACAATATAATTTGATTGTTACAAAAACTATAGCAAATTGGGTTTGATTAGAATTATGTATGGGGCACTACAAGTTCACGACCACCATTTCCACCCAAAGTCTCACAACATCTAATATATTCTTCAGATAAAAGTTATCTCACGATTGAAAAATCGTTTAAGTTACATAATCTTATGTATAATAAATCATTTTCATGACAATTGATTTTGTTATTTATATTAATTTTATGCCTAAATATTATTATGGTAATAGTCATTAGGCCTACTAACGTTATGCGAATCAAATTTATGCTAAAACAAATTAGTCTTTAAGATGATTATGCCAAAATAAAATTTATGCCTATAAAAATTATGCCGAAGTATTATTATGCCAAAACAAATTGTGCCAAAATCATTATGCCGAAGTATATTAGGACAAAGCATATTATGCGAAAAGAAGGGATCCCGATCTTCTCTCACCACTAACTGGCAGTTTGAGTACTTTAAGCGACCTACCCAAATGTCCTTTCTTTGGTATTGTTCGTCGTTTCGTTGAGCTCCTTGAGTTATAAGTCGAGCTACACGATAACTGACAAATGCTTGCACTGACTGGACAGGTCCACTCAAATCTGTGTGGTTCTTTCTTCAAAAGACAATTTCAGACACGTATCTGCATAGTCCTCATGTGAATTTGCCAAGATTTTGTCTGGACCTTAAAAGAGACTGTGACCTCTGAGTTTGTTTCGGCTGTTTCTTCTCAGAGTAGTCAGGTACGAAACACCGGCCCCATCTAGTTTAAAAAAAATTTACGTGTAAAAGTGTTTGTAAAAACCTACTTGCAAAATAAACATCATTTATCATTTAATTTTTTAGGTTTCCGTGTGTTCAAAAAAATCACCGGTAATTTGATGAACGCTTTTAGCTAAACACGTTTTCAATAACCCAACGTTGTAGTCTTTATTTGTGTGTCGGATGTTTATTTACTTACACGACGCGGATATGCACTTACGCAGCGTTCTATGAAACGCTACTTTGTTAAGTTTCCTGTGGTGTAGGTGCACTAATTATTCTAGTGTAGCACATCTCATAATACATACAAACAAAGTCTTGTTCTCGAAGGAAGTTATGATTTAGGATGCTATGTATAATTTAGAACTGGTAACTGCCGGTTTCTGAGTTGAGTATTTAAAGTCGGGTAAGATTTGTCGAATTCTACATTGGCGTTAGTTAAGGCCAATGCCGTCAATGCCTATAAATTATTTATATTTAAGTTTTTGGGAAAGACAATAATGTAGAATTTCAAAGGACCTTACAAAGACAAAGGGCTCATTCCCACTATGTCGTGACGACAGATTATCGTGTCGTTTAAAGCGTCGTGCCTTGTGTATTTAAATCGAAGTGTTCACATATGTGACGACACGATTAACTTTCGCCCACGACTTTTTTTTACATGGACGACAGATTGTTAGGTCAATGGGTATAATGGGAACAGCTAGAGACGACAGTCGTCCAACGATAAATTAATCGTCACGACATAGTGGGAACGCGCTCTTAGGTAATGCCAAGTAACATTTAACAAATTTTTAATTTACAGGCTTTATGTGTAATTTTAAATTCTCAATGCAGAAAATGGATAAGAAAAAAATGGATGCATGTTAATCTTTTCGAAGTGTCCTAAGAAGTCATGCGTGACTTCTGGTTGTTAAGAGGGTAGAGAGGGGAGTGACTTTTAGATTGCGATTTTATGTTTCATAGTAAATCCATGCGTGAAATTTCTAGACGTTAGTCCATTTGAATTCTAGAGGACTGGACTTGTATGAAATGTATTCAATTTTCTTGCAATGCGGCTTAAAAAGTTAATAGTCTATGTATTTAAAAAAAAAAACTGTTTAAACTAAAAAAAAATACGCTTGAAGATCAAACATAACTTATTTCTTTCTTCTTATTTATCATCTTGACATCTTCAATAATTGTACATGCCAATAAATTGCGATCTTGGTTGCCTACTTGGTAACCAATAACGAAAATCAGTTTCAGGGTATTTTACCAAAAAACATAATTAGCTTATCTAATTTCGAAATTCTATCACAATTCACTCAGACTTTCAAACGAATGCACGCATCGAATTGCAATACATAAATACCGACCAAGTGCACATCGCCTCGCACGATTAATGTTCTGTTCGATCAATTATTCATATCTAGATTGCTGGTAAGTAATGTTAATTGATTTTATTTAGTATGGAATTTTAGTTCTATATATTTTTTTCGTGACTAAACATCTACATATCCTGCACCAAAACATCGCAGGTCTGCTGACGAAATGTGATACCCTTGCAGTCAGCTTGAGGTTCATTCCGTCGTTTCGTGCAAATAGAAACATTCCGCAGAATAAAACTAAATGTTACATTTTATATATTTTTTTTAAATGTAAACGAGTTTTAACTGTCACCAGATTCGTTTAAAATGGAAGGCACGTTATTATCTTGTATTATCACGGAGAAAATGACAATTTAAATGTAACAACTGGATGGTGATGAAAATTGAAAGGATTGTAATGAACTAGGGCGCGAGGGTAATGATGACATAAGTTGGGATGGCAATGAAATACCGTGAAACAGTTCCGAAATAGGTTAGGATGGTAATGAACCATAAAAGATGGTAATTTAAAGTAGTTAAATAAAACATTATCATTTCAATAATCACAGTCTCTTATTTCAATTCAGACTTTCATTTCAATTCAGTCTCGAAACCATATACTTCGTGGCAGGAAACCAAATCACTGTTTTTATTAAATAATTAATGGCTCCTGAACAGTAGTTAACCCTATCTTATATTATTTATATAACTGACTGACTACAAACTAACAACAATGAATACAATACAAATAGTAGGTAAGTAAGAAAGTTCTGTTGGGCTAAAAAAGGAGGGTACGGTCGGTAATGAAGTGGAGATTAATGAAAAAATGAAACATTTTGTTTAATAATATCGTTATCGAATACATTAGAAACTTGAAAATAAAATAGGATCAAAATCAGTTAGAAAGATAAACATGTTATGTATTTATAATGATCTGCTTACTACAATACCTTGTGAAATAGAAGGAATGTGATGAAATTATTCCTGGACGAAGCACTATCAACAATGTGAAGATTGTCAATAATTATGACAGCGAAAGCCGTACGTCCGCTTCTCTCTGTTTGCTGTGGCTACCTGACCAGTAGAAACCCCTTGTGACCTGAACTATACTGGGACCGAATAAATCATCTACAAAATTATGAAGTTTCCGAGTACGGATGGCGATGAAGTTTATATTGTGACAATTAGAAAAAATTGCTTTTCTTCTAATTTTACTAAGCCAGTGGTAAATTCAAAATACTTAAAGAATAGGTCAGGGGTTTGGTTCTTATGAACCGTATTAATTAAAGTTGTCAATTTGAATGTAAACAAATAAACATGAAAACATCCGCCGAGGCGTGGTTGGAAACAGAGAGGAATGAATTTACACGCAGTTTTATTAGCTTTTAAAATTAATTAACGAATTAAAATGTAATATTAGCGATACTCCTTTTGAAGTGACTATATTTTTATCCATTCTGCTTAAAAAATAAAATTAAAACAGTTAAAACCATGGGTAAAATAGTCTGGATATCCTTTTTGCACGAAACTACGGAACGACCCTTGAATGAATTGTTAGATAGAAATAAAACGTGGACGTTCTATGCATTACGGAGCATTTCATGATGGAAAGCTATGACAAACACCTTAACTTAAAGAATTACTGCTTGGCGGCTTCTTTTAGTAGAAAAGAAAGCAAGAGAGGTGGTGCATGCATACTGGTGAAGTCAGGCCATCAGTGGAGAGAGTTGCCAAAAATAGCAAAAATGTCATCAACGGGTATCGTTGAATGCTGTGCCATTGAACTTATTACTCACAAGTTCCCTACCTACCCATACCCTACCCTACCATAATACCCTATACCATAGGATTGTTTGTGTTTGTATTTATAGAGTACCGAATGCTAAAAATTTCAACGAATGTATGAATAAATTTGAAATAATATTACAGACTATAGTGAAAAATAATTATAAAAATATTGTTTTAATAGGTGATTTTAATGTAGATATTCTTAAGAGAAATTAGCAATATTAGCGACAGAATTTGAAAATATGTTATTGAGCTTTAACTTAAAACTAGCTCTTCATCAACCGACGCGTCTTAAGAGCAAAACATGCATAGACAATTTTGGGCAAAATTTTCAAAAGTTCTGTAAAGCCACAGTATTTGAGTTAGCGTTGTCTGACCATACTGCGCAGTTATTGAAATGTCCAACTAATAATGTATGTACTTTTAAACGGTGGACTAAGAGAAGACGTGACTACAATAAGGACAACATCAATAAGTTTAAAGGCTATCTGCAAACCCTAACTTTTTCAGACGTCTATGCAACCAAGGACCCAAATGAAGCATATAAGGAGTTCGTAGATATTTTCATTTTGTTATACGATCGGTGTTTCCCCGTACCTACATCTTATATCAGTTAATCTAAAAATCTGTGGGTTGTTTAAAACCCTTTGAATGAAATATTATCTAAAATGGCATTTTTGTTACGTAAAAAGTATCACAGGAAACGGTACTGACAGGCAGTCACCAGCGATATCGCTCGCGCAACATTTTATCAATTCCAGAACGGAAAATTGGAAAATATCTCAAATACCATACCTCGCAGACACTTTTTCATTATAGCCACTTAAAAACCAATTCCCCAAGCGTAGAATACCGAGACAAAAGCTCTAATATGAGCAAAAGACCTAATCAATCCCGAGGATAAAGCTCTTTATCTATAAAATTTCAATATCCCCAGTTTAACGGACTAGACTTTGAAAGCGGTATTCTCATTTCTAGTCAGTGAAATTGCATATAATTCCCTCGCAATCGGCCCTCTCTTTTGTGTCGGGAATGAGGAAAAAGGAGAGGTAATGAGCTCGATATTCAAAAGTAATGACGGCGCGCGGCGCGGAGATGAATAGTACCAATAATATGAAACAGATGAGTCTATATATATATAGATATGATTGTATGTTAGATCGCCTAGCTGTAAATCGCTTTCGTTGTTTTATTGATTTTGAGAGCGCGCATTGCTAACAGTAAATACAACCTGTTTTTTTTTATATCCCATAACTCTAGGGTTATATTCTGTAGGTAAAAATAATACTAAAACTCCTAGAATAGGTGGTCCAAAAATGCATAGTTTCGGAGATATCATCAATCATAATTAAATTAGTTCCAAAATTGCCACCAGTATAACGAATCTTTACTTTTGCGAAGTTGCCAAACTTCGCAGACTTAATGTAGTAAAATAGTAGTAGTTTCATTGATAAATATGAGTAATTCTTTTTATTCAAGCCGATAATTCATATTTAAAGCTAAGAAAATGCGGAAAAACAAAAAAAAAAGTATGGTTGGAACATAATTCATATGTCAGTTGATTCTTTGATATGGTCTCAACCATATCCTAGAGTTATCGGATATCCAAAAAAAACAGGTTGTAGATTGTGGTTTAAGACTGTTTATGTGTTTACCTCAAATTTTTGACGGTGGAAGATGATTTTGCCTACATCTAACAGAGTTTTAGAGTTATTTTTGTTATGTTTTCTTGTAGAAATACGTTTTTCTTATAAAATATTTTTTCTAAAACATTATGCGCGTCATACCTGTGTGGATGAAGCAAGAGCCAAGGTGGACTTTCAAAAGTTTTACCAGTTCCTTCTGAATTCGTAACATTGTTTTGGACAAACGATAGTTTGGTTAGTTCATCTTGTCCTGAGATATTTTTAAGATCACCACTTGGCCGTGTTGCCTGCGTCACTTTCACAACGAGACCTTATTTAATGCATTTTGATGAATATTAAGAATTAATTGTTTTACAAAGTTATCATATTTAAAAGCGTTTACGCCGTACGGCATTTCATACAAACGTTCAAGACCTTATTTTCCTAAATTACTGAATCGATTTTAATTAAACCTAATATGCATAAGCAGGATACAGGAAATGTCGTATGGCGTAAACGCTCTAGCTGTTGGCATTTTGATCCCGACGTATGCCGAGTGTTGACAACTTCACAGTACGGTTTTATAGCAAAACATTTAGATATTCTTTAATTTAATAGAATTAAAAATGTGGTCTGTTCAGGAAGCCGTTTTATATCAAAGTGGAAAATTAAATCAAAGCCCATAGAACTGTTTCTTATGTCATAACTATTATTGTTTTCCCCATTCTTCTTTTCATTGCGGATTTATTCAACTTGATCTTCATTGCGTTGAAGTTGTTAACGATAAATTAATAGCGGAAAAAAAACATTCACTTGTTTTCCCCCATGTCTTTGCTTGACAATCGGAGACAAGAACTTCATGCCAATTTGAATGGGAATTTGTTTACTATTATTGATTCTAAGGATATTATAATAAATAAATCAGCTTGTGTCAGGTATATAAACCAGGATATCATAAGATGTGATACATTACTTCGCTATCTTCAGCAGTACAAACAGGTGAGTGATTTTTCCTTAACCTATAAGTTTTAAGTTGCTCTGTATGGTATCGGACGTAAAGAATAGCACCATCCCATATCTTCCCGTGGGTTTCGTAAGAGGCGACTAAGGGACTTGTCAGAGAATGGGCAGCAGCGTTCTCTGTACTTTTGTAACAACCGTACTGCGATCGCCAACCCGCCTGCCAAGCGTGGCGATTATGGCAAAACCCCCTAAAATGTCAATATGGCGACACTTGAGGGAGGCCTATGTCCAGCAGGGGTCGTTTTTGGGGCTGAAATGATGATGATGATAAGTTTTAAACTAACATGGTCACTAACACTATCAATAACACTTGTAACGGGATATTTACCATGTTTATTATGAATGGTGATTTGTCTGCTCATAAACACCCACCCGCAATAACTTCAGTTTATCCGTGATCATGCCGTTTGCAACATCGCCGAAATATCGGGAACACAAAACAAATAATAAACATGATAAGTATCCCGTTACAAGTGTTGTTCCCATATCTTCCCGTGGGTGTCGTAAGAGGCGACTAAGGGACTTGCCAGAGAATGGGCAGCAGCGTTTTCTGTGCTTTTGTGACAACCGTACTGCGATCGCCAACCCGCCTGCCAAGCGTGGTTATTATGGCAAAACCCCCCATGTTTTGTCAATGTGGTGAAACTTGGGGGAGGCCTATGTCTAGCAGTGGACGTCTTTCGGCTGAAATGATGATGATGATGATGAAGTGTTATTGATAGTATACTTATATCTGTTCAATCAGAAGGATTAGCAGGGACGCTCGGAGAAAACGTAAAGTAAATTCGAACTATGTATTTTAAAATTGAAAGCACTATTTTTGCACTTGAAATTGACTTAAAAACATACAAAGTGTAAACAGACCCTTTACGCAAACAAACATTGTGTATATCAAAGTAAGTAACTCCGCGCAATTTTTTTTGCTAGAAATCGATTTCTTTTTCGGTAAAAATCACGGTTTACTGTAAAACTCAATGTAATACACTCAAAACAATGTACTGCTGGAAAAAAAATATAGTACGGGGGGCATGGTGGTAGGTATTAAAAGTAAAGTTATCACATCAACATCTCGTATTTTTTTTATCAATCTAAATCTAAACTAATTTATGAAGATTGTTTGTTTGTTTGTTACGATTTAATGAATGATGAATACTTTCACGATTTGATGAATACTTTCACTATTAGAAAGTTACATCTTTACCGAGTAACAAAGGCTATATTATAAAACAATTTTTGCGGACGCAGTCGCGGACGAAGTGCTAGTTGTATATAAATACGATACTTTCAACTCGTATCTCGTGGCTAAATAATAACAGCCGCACGAGTCGATCTTTAAGGCAACTGGAACTCCTCATAAGGAGAGGTCTTTGCGCAGAAGTGGGATGACGCAGGCTTCATATCATCCGGATTATGAGTGTCAATATGAGAGCTCGTGGCTAAATAATAACAGCCGCACGGGTCGATCTTTTAGGTTAAGCCGTGCTTGCCGAAGTTGATCCGTGGATGGGTGACTATAATTACATACCGAGTTTCCTCCGTACCTCAGAAAGCACTTTAAGCCGTTCGTCCCGGCTGTCGTTTGTAGATCTCTGACAGTCATTACGAGTAGTCAGAAGCCAAAAGTCTGACATCCAGTCTTACCAAGGGGTATCGTATTACTCAGTTACTGGGTTGTTGAGTTCAGATTGGCAGTCGCTTCGTTTAAAATAATAGTACTCAGCTGGATCCGGTTAGACTGGAAGCCGACCCCAAGATGGTTTGGGAAATACGCTAGGCAGATTCTGCTGACTTTTAACTCGTGTGTTAGTTCAATAATGGACCATAATTGATTATGTAAAATTAATAGTTTTAATTTACTTTTAGATTCAAACTTAAAAATGGCGCGTTCAACATTGATCCTAGCCCTTTTCATCATTGGAACCGTCGTACTGGCTGCACCAGTAACCCAAAGGGTAACAATATAATAAATCAGTCACTTATTATATTACTTAATTAGACTTAGATCTGTCAAAATGAGCCAATCTACAATTATTACTGGCCTGCCCTAATACCAATTTATTTGGTGTCGACGAAGCATGCCTTCTTCCATACTTCTCAATTACTCGTCATCTCATCAGACACCTCCTTTCTTGCCATATCATCCTTCACACAGTCCAACCCATTGTTTATTTGGTGTTCCTCGCCCTCTCTACGCTTATATCCATCCACATTCATACTCAAAACTTTCCTCACGACATTCTCCTCATTCCTCCTCAACACATGCCTATGTCACGACAACCGATTACCACACAATTTTTCAGTTACCTGGTTGTTTGCAGTGGGTTGGGTGGGTTACACACGGCAATACGTAATTAGGCTATAAATTTCCAGTGTAACATGGTTTCGCTTTGTATTGATTTCCCGTACAATGAGAGATCTTTTTATACTGGTTATGTATAGCTTAAATGGTCGTCGTGCGAACATTTAGGCAGAACTACGCTAGATTATGTTTCAACGTAAACTACATAAAATCCAATTACATAATACAATCACTAATAGAGAGGCCTTCAACTGGGTCCAAATTCCGACTTCGTGGCTACGACTGACAAATTCCTGAAGGAAAAACCCAATGGAACTGCTCGATCCAGGAAATTAGTTGTTTAAAAATAATATAAAAAAGATAGATGTCTTCTTATGAAATAAGCAGTACCTTTGTGCTCTCTTATCTTAATGTATTGTCCTGTTAAGTATTTTGTGTGTACATAAATAAATAATAAAAATAAATATATAAAACTAAATTTAAATATTTTTTTTTAGGAAGCAGAAGAACTCTGCGAATATTTTGGGGGATTACCAGAAGTTGTCACAGTTGGTAACTGCACGATTTACAAATGTATTTTAGAAAATGGTTCAGAATTCAATAACTCGAACTGTGCCCGCGCAGTTATACATTTTGAATAAATAATGTTTTTTTTTAATCTTTTATTTTGATTTATTCACCCATCCAATCATTCAAGAGTAGGTAAATTTTCTTCAACATACACACATCAAAAGTGTCTAGGGATCAACATATATTTTTGCAATAACTTTTCTCCTGATTGATATTAATTAATATTTTCTTTAAGGATTCATCAAATAAAGTGTTTTCGTTTGTCACAGTAACGATAAACCAAGTCACCTTTGCATTAATAAAGAAATTTGCCATTTTCTAATAAAGGGATTTTTGACATTTGAACCACTAACATTAAAGTTCGAAAAAAAGACTGAAATAACAGTTTTCTTTAAAATTTTATTGGGTAACTTAAACAATTAATAATCCGTGTTTCTACCGCGAACACTAACAACACAAGAACATCGGTTTGGCATACTCAAAATGAGTTCATCCAAATCACGCTGTGGAATGGCCGCCCATGTTCGTTGCAACAACAAAAAAAGGTCTTCTTGCGACTGGATACCCTCCATATTCGGCAGAGCTCTTCTCTGTAGCATATCCCATGCATGCTCAATCGGGTTCAAGTCTGGCGACTGAGCAGGCCAGGGCAGGACATTGATGTTAGCTGCGGCGAGAGTCTGTCTTACAACTCTTGCGGTGTGCGGTCGTGCATTATCATGCATTAACTGAAATAAGGGACCGATTTGCACTTGTAGAGGAACGATGACGTCTGATACAATCGTCTCAGCATAAATTTGAGCGTTGAGGTTGCCTCTGATCCAAATCAACTCAGTTCTTCCGCCGATCCAAATACCCGCCCATACCATGATGGTTCCACCACTATAAGGATGGACTTCCTGGCAGGATTTTAATCGCTGTTGGCGTCCAGGGGTTCTCCAGTGTCGTATACGTCTTGTATCCGGTCTCATACCAAAACGAGACTCATCAGAAAAGCACACGAAACGCCATTGTTCTTCTGCCCAATTTCTGTGTTCAAGAGCCCATTGATATCGAATCCTACGATTGTGCATTGCTATAGGTGGTACCCGTAGCGGTCTTCGGGAATGAAGGTTCACTTCATGCAAGCGGTTTCTGACTGTTTGGTCGCTAATTAAGTTCCCTGAAGAGTGATGAAGCCTCACGGCTAACATCATGGCGGTTATTGTTGGAGCTCTTCGAGTTAAGATTTGAATGTATCGGTCTTGTCTCCGTGTGGTGCAGCGATACCGTCCTCCATGGCGCTCAGCCACGGTACCAGTGCTTCGGTAACGTGTCCAAAGTCGACTGATAACACTCTGACTTGTATTCAGAGCTAAAGCCACAGTACGTTGCCGGGAACCAGCTTCTATCATTCCCACGGCTCTGAGCATTTCTTCCCTGCTTAAATGACGTCGCCGCTCCATAATAACGTTGGTTTTAATCAGTAGTAGGGAAACAGTAGCACTAATAATGTCTTCAATGCGTTGTATGTTTTTATAGGGAAAATATTGACAGCTGATTTTCATCTTTTACTCGAATTTGATTCACAGTTCCTGATTCAAATTATGAAATGCACCAAAAAGGATCCATATAAATTTATAAAATCATAAATTTATTACAAAGCCACATCTCAATCTCAAGAAATCCGCATAAAAATGCTTGATCCCTAGACACTTTTGATGTGTGTAGTTTCCCACCTATGATGCTATGCGCCCACCTAATGGCCGAAAAATTAAGCAATACTGTAGTTATGGTAGTTCCAAATTTCGCTAGTTTTGTTTCAGTTCCATATAATAGGGGGCGAGCCTGGTAATTTTAAGACATTAGGCCCTAAACAAATGGGTAGGCAAACAAGACTTTAATTTGTCTGCAATGACGTTTCATCATCATCATCATTTCAGCCGAAAGACGCCCACTGCTGGACATAGGCCTACCCCAAGAAGGGGGGTTTTGCCATAATCGCCACGCTTGGCAGGTGGGTTGGCGATCGCAGTACGGTTGTTACAAAAGCACAGAGAACGCTGCTGCCCATTCTCTGCTAAGTCTCTTAGTCGCCTCTTACGACACCCACGGGAAAACATGGGATGGTGCTATTTTTTACGTCCGACACCATACAGAACCGTGCAATGACGTTTACACAATTTAAAATTATGTCCACTTTAAGTTCGCAGCTATAGGTGGCACTGTCTGTCAAAACAAAATGCATCGATATGTCAAACTTAGTTAATTTATTTTTGTTCTGAGTTTTCTCGCTAGCACAGATAAGTCAGTTGAAGTAATAGTTAATGCACCATCTCAACATGAATGATGTAACCAAGGTTTTTGTAACAAGATTCTGATTTAAAAGAGTGTCCATGGAGTTTCTTGCCCATTCTTCTCCATAGAGAGATCTATTCTTTGGAATGGGCAACTACAGTACTTTCACAGTCATTATGTCTTGTGACTGGGACTGTAGCTTCATTTTTAATGTTGTTCGACTATACAAAAGTGCCTGGCCTACTTGAAAGAACTGATTTTGATTTGATTTGAAGTGTACATAATTTTTTTGGTAGCGTATGTCTTCATCATTATCATCATTTATTTATTTATACAAATCTTACCTACAACTTACTATCATTACAGATCTGCGATCCAATGCGATAGATTGGCCTTATCATGCTCTTATTTATTCGGTAGCATACGACAATTGTAATTGTTACTATAGCTCAGTTTTTTAACAATATTTGTATGCTGAATTCTAGTAAGCGGAATATGTACCTATTAACCTTTAACACCTCATCTATACTCTATAGTTACTAATAATAAAGCTGCAGAGTTTGTTTGTTTGTTTGCTTGAACGCGCTAATCTCAGGAACTACGGGTCCGATTCGAAAAATTATTTCAGAGTTTGATAGCCCATTTATCGAAGAAGGCTATAGGCTATATAACGTTACGCTACGACCAATAGGAGCGGCGCAGCAAAGCAAAATGCTGCTAAAACGGGGAAAATGTGACGCAGACGACGTTGCGCGAGACACTAGATATACCAAAACTTATTGCTCGTCATCACTGATAGATTATCTCTTATTGTCGGCTTTCTGGTAAGTACAACTGGCTGAAACCAACAGGTAACCCCGTAGAAAATTGATCAGTGCAACCGTAACCCTGTAGATGATGGATCAGCGCAACCGTATGGCAAAATCGAGTAGTTGTCATGAATCGGCTTTGTTGTTCAACAAGCTCACTACTGAATGTTTCGAATAATTGTGAAAATGATCGCCAAAATAACTATAAATGATAAATGATGTTTATTTTGCAAGTAGGTTTTTACAAACCCTTGTACACGTCAATTTTTTTAAACTAGATGGGGCCGGTGTTTCGTACCTGACTACTCTGAGAAGAAACAGCCGAAACAAACTCAGAGGTCACAGTCTCTTTTAAGGTCCAGACAAAATCTTGGCAAACTCACATGAGGACTATGCAGATACGTGTCTGAAATGGTCTTTTGAAGAAAGAACCACACAGATTTGAGTGGACCTGTCCAGTCAGTGCAAGCATTTGTCAGTTATCGTGTAGCTCGACTTATAAGTCAAGGAGCTCAACGAAACGACGAACAATACCAAAGAAAGGACCAGGCCCGAAGGCACCTAAGAAGCCGATTCCTGCCGGCTTACCTTTGGGAACAAGGCAATGTACGTAGTGTCTAGTGTCTACTGTAGTCAATTAGTAAATTATGTGCACATCTGTGGTTATCACATTACAGTAAAGGCATTAAATACATCGGAATGAATAAAAAAATACAACATTTTTAATGTCAACAAAGAAAGCAACATGTGGCGCCAAAAGTAAGCCGGAGTGCGGGTGTCAGAATTCAGAACTAAATTCGTATGGACGCGGACACGTGACTTCGCGGCTATCAGCAGCGTTTTGTAGGGACTAGGTAAGCCGAAGTTTATCGAGTTACGACAATGTTTGTATGTATAGAAAGTTAAATTAGAACCACTTCCCGATGTCCGATTGAGCTGAAATTTTCCACACACCTTTGTTTCTAAGAACAATACATTCTTATGACAAACATAACTTAATCTTGAAGTCAGGATCGTCTCCTCACGAGGCAACTCCTCAACGTTTAATAGCACAGACACGAAATTTTGCATACAAGTTCATATTTGGTGGATAATCACAATTTGTATCATGAACTCATCCTAGCGCCAGGATCGTCTCCTCACGAGGGAACTCCTCAACGTTTAATAGCACAGACATGAAACTTTGCATACGAGTTCATATTTGATGGATAATCACGATTTGTATCATGAACTCATCCTGCAGCCAGGATTGTCTTCTCACAAGGGAACTCCTCAACGGTTAATAGCATAGACAAGAAAAATTGTATGCACTTTCATATTTGATGGATAAACATGAATTCTATCATGATCTCATCCTGCAGCCAGGATCGTCTGCTCACGAGGGAACTCCTCAACATTTAATAGCACAGACACGTAAAGTTGCATACTAGTTCATATTTGATGGATAATCACGATTTGTATCATGAACTCATCCTACCGCCAGGATCGTCTCCTCAGCGGTTAATAGCACGGATATGAAACTTTGAAATTTACGCGTTCACTTTTTATGAATAATCATAATACCTGAAGCTTGTCGCGTGAGTGGTAAATGCTATAAAAGCTAAACGCGACAAGCTTTTGTGAAAATTATCCTACATCGTTTTAATTTTTTCAAAAATTTATTTTCTTCTTTTCAGTTCATATTCATAAAAGCTTGTTTCAAAAAGGTTTTTTATTTTATATTTTAATTTTTTTATACAGTGTTTTATGTAGTTCTTGTGCATTTAATCGTTCCATTACATAAGTTATGAAAAAAAGATCAAGTTGGATCCTTCGAAAAATTTCGGTACTTTTAGCATGGGTGACATTTTCGTGGTTTTCGAGGTCGCTGATAAAGACACCAAAATTAAAAATAGCGCCGACGCGCGACGAAAATTTCAGTTTTTTTCGTCATGGGTGTCATTTTCGGGGTTTTCGGGTTGGCTGATAATCAAAACGAAAATTGAAAAATGCGATGAAGAAAAACAAAATTAAAATTCACATTTTATTTTCGGCTTCCCCTTTCAATATTTTCACCCTTCGCCACTGGAAAGGACATTTGGGTAGGTCGCTTAAAGTACTCAAACTGCCAGATAGTGGTGGGAGAAGATCAATAAATTACGAAAAAATAAAATGTGGCCTACATGGTCCTCACATTAACAATAATCAAATGTAATTAATAATAATTAACTAAATGAATTTTAAAAAATCACGGATACCAATAAATGTCACAATAATAATAAAAAAGTAAATATTTATGTCAAATCAGTAAATGTAAAATCAGTAAATGTCACATCAAAATAATAAAAAGTAAAGTAAAAAAATAATCAAATACTGAAATAAGTATTCATGTCAAATCGGTAAATGTCACGTAAAATAATAAAAAACAATGTAAAAAATAAGGTAAAAATAAAACAAAAAATGTCAGTGTATAAAAATAAAGGAATTAACAATAAACAAGCGAAGTCCGAAACTTCGACATTCACAAAGCAAATTTCATTGGAGCAGTTTAATCCCAAGCCTTTTTATCTTCGAGATAGTAATTTACATGATAGTAGGCTTTCAAGCATAGCTTTCTTATAGAAACGATTTGAATTTATTTAGGTTTAGTGCTTGAATATGGCTCGGAAGCTTATTGTAAAAACGTATACATTGGCATCTGAACGTACCCCCTACTTTTTTGAGCCTCGTTGCAGGAACAACAAATTTGTGTTTGTTCCTCGTATTTATGTTGTGGATATCACTGTATTTTTAAAACAAATTAATGTTTTTATGTGCGTACAAAAGGTTTTCATAAATAAACTGAGAGGGCACAGTAAGAATATTAATCTCTTTAATTTTCTCTGAGGGAGTATCTGGGACTTAATTAATAAATTGAACGAATTGCCCTTTTTTGCAAAACAAATATTGTCTGAATATCGGCGGCATTGCCCCACAAGAGAATACCGTACGACATCACGCTGTGGAAATAACTAAAGTAAATTAAACGGGCTGTCTCTAAATCAGTTAAATCACGAACTTTTCTAACGGCGTAGGCTGCAGAGCTAAGTTTTTTTGACAATTTGTCTATATGCGGGCCCCACTGAAGCTTGGCATCCAGAGTTATTCCTAAGAACACGGTGCTATCTTCCGGTTTCAACTCTTCATCCTTGATTAGTACTCTAGTTTCTACTTGTCTTACATATAAACATATCTCATTGTCATTAATCGTGTAATATAGCCCTCAATGGGAATGCTAGGTAGTAACATATAGTACCTAACCTCACTTATTATTTATTATGTGTCTTGCACCACGCAGTTCAGTCATAGATTAGGTAACTTGTATAGAAGCGAAACTCATAATGTGCACAACTTTACCCATGTGCTCACGCTGCTGTCGAAATCTTCTATAGCCCCACTGCCCAACCTACGTTCCCTCAAGCTTTGCAAGGAGGGACGCGATTGTCTATAACGAGAACAGCGTAGAGGGTGTATGGAGAATCGACCAACAATACAAAGTTTGTATTACAAACAGGACAGTGTCTCCGTGCCCCGTAATTTCAGTCATTATATTTAGTACCTATGGTAATAGTTCATTTGGTAGGTCAGAAATAAGCCAATTTGAAATTAGCATTAACATAGACCAAGACTCCAGCTTACATTTCTTTTGTTACCACTGACGCGATTAGTGCGGTCCACTGTTCGTCGTACTCAAAAACTGGAAGCGCGAAGTGACGAAGGAAGAAATGATGAGTGTGCTTATTCCCGCGGTTTCGTCCACGTGCTTTCGGGAACGATCCCGATGGACTATTACCGATCTCCACGCGCACGTAATAGCACAAACTCCTGCGATAAAATGTTTTTCTGTATTAATCCAGGCTATAAACTATCTGTTTGGTAAGTTTCAGCCAATTCCGTTGAGTAGTTTCTGCGTAAAAGAGTAACAAACACCCTCACACGCAAAAGGAATGCCCACCCGTCATATAAAAAAAATGCCTGAAATGAACAACAATGAAATAATCGTCAAATTTTACTCCATATCGTAGGTAACCCACTACAATTTTAATAATTATCAAAAAACTAGGTAGAAGTCAGTTACAAACATTTTTTTCTGAAATATAGGTTGAGTCCAGGTTAAGGATAACTATTACCACAGTGCAGGTCTTTATCCATTTTTAAATGTACAGGGGCACAAGTCCAAACACCTTACTCTTTTTTTCGTGAAAGATAACATGCGCATCACGCGTGCAAAAGTTTTGATAGCTTTATTTTGACCCTGTTCATCCAGATCAAAAGACTAGCTACCAGTCACAGTGGTCCACCTTGGTACTGGATCGCAACAACTGGTACTCCTCATGAGAAGAGGCCTTTGCCGGGAAGTAGGATGACGCAGGCTTAGTATCATCCAGATCATGAGGGTCAGTATGACGAGCTCGTGGCTAAATAATAACAGGCGCAGTCGAGCTTTAAGGTTAAGTCATGCTTGCCGAGGTTGGTCCGTGGATGGGTGACCATAATTACATACCGAGTTTCCTCCGTGCCTCGGAAAGCACGTTAAGCCGTTGGTCCCGGCTGTCATTTGTAGATCTTTGACAGTCATTACGAGCAGAAGAAGCCAAAAGTCTGACATCCAGTCTTCCCAAGGGGTACCGTATTATCTCTTTACTGGGTTGTGGATGTCAGATAGGCAGTCGCTTCATTTAAAATACTAGTACTCAGCTGGATCTGGTTAGACTGAAAGCCGATCCCAAGATAGTTTTGGAAAACGCTAGGCAAATGATGATGAGTGTCACATCTTCACTGCTTTAATCTATGGTCCAGTTCATCATTAACGCAACTTGACACGTCGGTCACGACGTATCGACGGGAATACGTTGTATTTCAATATCTATTGATTTGACTAGTGATGTAAATAGACATGGTGTACCGGACCGCGGGTCTGTTGTTCAATGATTTAGGGACTGGAGAATTCTAAAGAAGGGGCTGTCCAATACTATACATATGTCTATGTATGCATGTTGTGAGGTACTGGCTAGATACTGAATAATTTATAGTTTTGAATAGGTCAGTTAAGGTTTCATTTTGACAAGGGACTCATAGGTTATTGTCTATTTTGACAGTTCCAAAACGGGACTGTCACTGTGACCTAAAATACTGGCAACACTCCTACCTACTATTTTAAATAATTATGTATTTCCGAGCTATGTGCCTAAAGATCGCGATGCATTTTTATTAAATCTTCCACGGTGCTTACCTCGTTATGTACGGAACTAGGACATGCACCGGTTACACAGATAGTTGCTTTTACCTTAAACGCGACGCATAACCGGGTATACCTGGTTTGGACAGTGTCTCCGTGCCCCGTAATTTCAGTCATTATATTTAGTACCTATGGTAATAGTTCATTTGGTAGGTCAGAAATAAGCCAATTAGAAATTAGCATTAACATAGACCAAGACTCCAGCTTATATTGTTTTTATTACCACTGACGCGATTAGTGCGGTCCACTGTTCGTCGTACTCAAAAAATGGAAGCGCGAAGTGACGAAGGAAGAAATGATGAGTGTGCTTATTCCCGCGGTTTCGTCCACGTGCTTTCGGGAACGATCCCGATGGACTATTACCGATTTCCACGCGCACGTAATAGCACAAACTCCTGCGATAAAATGTTTTTCTGTATTAATCCAGGCTATAAACTATCTGTTTGGTAAGTTTCAGCCAATTCCGTTGAGGAGTTTCTGCGTAAAAGAGTAACAAACACCCTTACAAACAAAATTTGCGGAACTTCACCCTACTCTTTTTTTCGTGAAAGATAACGATGCGCATCACGCGTGCGAAAGTTTTGATAGCTTACCCTGTTTATCCAGATCAAAAGACTAGCTACCAGTCACAGTGGTCCACCTTGGTCCTGGATCGCAACTACTGGTACTCCTCATGAGAAGAGGCCTTTGCCGGGAAGTAGGATGACGCAGGCTTAGTATCATCCAGATCATGAGTGTCAGTATGACGAGCTCGTGGCTAAATAATAACAGGCGCAGTCGAGCTTTAAGGTTAAGTCATGCTTGCCGAGATTGGTCCGTGGATGGGTGACCATAATTACATACCGGGTTTCCTCCGTGCCTCGGAAAGCACGTTAAGTCGTTGGTCCCGGCTGTCATTTGTAGATCTTTGACAGTCGTTACGAGCAGAAGAAGCCAAAAGTCTGACATCCAGTCTTCCCAAGGGGTACCGTATTACCTCTTTACTGGGTTGTGGATGTCAGATAGGCTGTCGCTTCATTTAAAATACTAGTACTCAGCTGGATCTGGTTAGACTGGAAGCCGATCCCAAGATAGTTTTGGAAAACGCTAGGCAAACGATGATGAGTGTCACGTCTTCACTGCTTTAATCTATGGTCCAGTTCATCATTAACGCAACTTGACACGTCGGTCACGACATATCGACGTGAATACGTTGTATTTCAATATCTATTGATTTGACTAGTGATGTAAATAGACATGGTGTACCGGACCGCGGGTCTGTTGTTCAATGATTTAGGGACTGGAGAATTCTAAAGAAGGGCTGTCCAATACTATACATATGTCTATGTATGCATGTTGTAAGGTACTGGCTAGATACTGAATAATTTATAGTTTTGAATAGGTCAGTTAAGGTTTCATTTTGACAAGGGACTCATAGGTTATTGTCTATTTTGACAGTTCCAAAACGGGACTGTCACTGTGACCTAAAATACTGGCAACACTCCTACCTACTATTTTAAATAATTATGTATTTCCGAGCTATGTGCCTAAAGATCGCGATGCATTTTTATTAAATCTTCCGTGGTGCTTACCTCGTTATGTACGGAACTAGGACATGCACCGGTTACACAGATAGTTGCTTTTACCTTAAAAGCGACGCATAACCGGGTATACCCGGTTTTTTCGATTTGGATTTGTGCCTCGTTGGTAACAATATGCTCGCGTCGCCCCTTATAACTAGGGAATTAACATAACTGGTGTCTTGTGGGTGTACTTTTAACTTCATCTTTACCTGACTCTTCGGGAATTACAGGCGTGCTCTTATGTTATGTAATAAGTATTCTACTTTTCTATTTCCAAGAACTGTTGGTAAATCTGTTACAAACAATCATGAATTTTAAGAATCCATTTAAACATTTTCATAAATTACTGAACCGCTTTTAATTAAACTTCATACGCATTAGCACGATTTACATACATAACTTTTTAGACCTATGTGGTCTAAAAAGTTACTAGAGAACATTTTCGAAAAATAGAAAATAATATAAATTAGACGAATAATTTTAGGAATTTGAGCTTCATGACATCTGTTAATGAGTTTGGGTTTCCAAAACTGAATAATTATCTTATGCACAAGCAAAAACTTCGGTTTCTCCAAAGAGGTAAAATACTATAAAATACGTAAGACGGATTGTACTTTCTGAAGTGTTAAATTTTTAATGTAATATAAATTGTCATGTTTGTGTACGATAGCGGAATAAATGAATACTGTATTTTACCACATAAATGATAGTACTTGTAGACTGATAATTAAAGCAATTCGTGCAAAATTATTCCCTAACCATTCGAAACTATCAAAAATGCCCAAAGTTAATATTCACGTTTTCACTTCTGCCGGCACTCCCGGAGTCCAACCCGTTTTTTTTTTTTATAGATTAAATTATATGGCATCTGTGAAGTTTTTGTTTGGATATTGGACTGTTTTGCTTTCGTTAAGGTCGGGTTTTGAATGAATAGTTATTGAGATTAGTGTTCTTACGGTATTACATTCTACGTCAGTTTAGTGTAGATTTTGTGTACACTATTTTTGATAAAATAATCCTTGCGTGTCACATTGTAGGTTACCAAAACGAGCATCTAATGAGTATTGATTCGTATCCCAGGGAAAGCATTTTGAATTTCAAATAAACCGTCGATATCAAGAGATGGTGATTCTTTATTTGTTTAATTTCGTTTATTAGTGAAATTCACCAGGAGTCTCCTATTCACCCTAATCCAAGTATTCTTAATTTCACTTTGTTTACAAGAAATGTATCGTCTGCTTCACCGAATTCTTTGAAATCGTAACTCAGCACTTATATGAGTGCAGTTAATAACTTGGCAGGATACTGTTACACGTTACTTACCCTTTCTGTAATGCGTCTGAAGCTTGAGGGGGACAACGTTATTTTATGAGTTGAACTAGCTTATGCCCACAGCTTCGTCCGCGTTTTGTTCGTTAATTTTCTCACGGGATCGTACTAATTGGATAAGTATAATAAGTGCTATTCCAGACTATTATCTATCTCTTTGCCAAGTTCCATCCAGATACATTCGGTAGTTTTTTCGTGAAAGAGTAACAAACATCCATACATCCTCACAAACTTTCGCATCCTATAATATTCATCATCATCAACAGCCTATAATGTTCCCACTGCTGGGACACAGGCCTCCTCTCAATGAGAGGGAGTAGGTTGTAATCCACCACGCGGGCCCAGTTGGTAGATTTCACATATCTTCGAATTTTGAGTTCTAGGACATGCCGGTTTCCTCACGATGTTTTCCTTCACCGTTTTGAGAGCAGCGGTGACGAAATAAATTACACTAAGTAAAGCGCGCCTGCCTGGGCTCGAACCTACGACTTACCTTATCCTATAATATTAGTAGATATATTATATCAACAGTGCTTAACAATAAGATAATATACGCGGTGTAAGGGAAACCTATGCGGAAACGCTTGCCACGTACCTACTCAGTACATAATTCTGGCAAAGAAATTTTACATCGGAAAATTTTAACAAAAGGCAACTGTTTCCTACAATACCTACAAGGTCAAAATGTATGGAACATCTGTTTTATTTATTGTGGTGTGTTCAGAATGATGTAGGTACTGAGTACGTGGTAAATGTTTTTGCGTCGTTGTCTCTTACACCTTGTATGTAGAGGCTATGTGGGGTTTCAAAAGTATTTATCACTCGATATGTGCTTTGGGAACCAACCTGGCATGAATCTAGACTCCAGGCTGCTTCTGAGAAATTCCTAAAGGCAAAACCAATCAACACTTTTGCCCGACTCAGAAAATTACCCTAGGATCCAGCGCTCAGATCTGCGACCGCTAGACAGTCGTCACCTATCATCAATAATAATAAAATGACATCTGCGTAACTGAAATAATGCAAACAAAATTGCTGAAATTGTTAAGATAACAAACGAGAATAACTTATTTTTATTAAGTAAGAGTTATTGGCGACTGTGTAAGTCGAGGGCCTCATATTTGAGGCCCTCGACTTATGAATTTAGCAGATTACGAACTTTTGGCAAAATGACAGTGGGATCGTGTTGGAATGACGATATTTATAAAAATAGAAGACTTGAGACCCTGTTTAGCTGTCAAAGTCAAATTGTCTGTCAAGTCAGTCATTCATTTCTTGCAACGGAGTGTGTGGTTGACCATTGGGAAGTCATAATGACGCCATTATATTAGTAGATTATCAAACTTGTCAAAATCAACAATTATGAAATCAATGATAGGCCATTCTGACACTATTGTAATAGCAGACTTGAGGCCCAGATAAAATATTGAGTTTTCTAATTTCACATTTATGTTTTCTGCTATTACCAAACTTACTACTTCAGATTGCATATAACACTAATAAATATTATGTAAAAATATATATAAATGAAATCTGGCATGAATAAATGTTCAAATTTAGTAGTAGTTTTTCGAAAATCATTTCTAATAACGGATTTTATAATAATGGCAATACACTAATGTCATTATAACACAATTCTATTACCAGACCATTGACAGACCAATGATGGACCATTATGAATTTAGCAGATTACGAACTTTTAGCAAAATGACGATGGGATCGTGTCAGAATGACGATATTTATAAAAATAGCAGACTTGAGGCCCAGGTGGGACCCATGAGACCCATGTAAGACGCAGTATTGTTTAAATCTTATTCCAGATTGGGAAAGAAATGGCGCTAGACGTCGCCTATCCGTCTTTTTTCTCAAGCAGGAATAACATTAAAACAATCCTGCTTTAAGACGTCATGGTAGGGCTTCAGGACTCTAAAAAACCTATACTTAAGATATACTGTACTGTAAGTACATAGAAACTGTTGGTGAACCTATTTTATTAATAAATAAATCTGAACACCTTTTTTAATTCGAATATTTTGTCGAATATCTTCCTTACCATCTGGTTAGGAAGATTGATTCTGTCTTCTTAAACTAGAAACTATGGTAATCTGTGACAACGGGTGTTACATCATCATCATCATCATTTCAGCCGAAAGACGTCCACTGCTGGACATAGGCCTCCCCCAAGTGTCGCCACATTGATCGGTCCCGTGCGACTCGCATCCAGCGGATCCCCGAAACCTTCACCAGGTCATCGGTCCACCTAGTGGGAGGTCTTCCAACGCATCGTCTCCCGGTTCGCAGTCGCCATTCCAGAACTCTTCGGCCCCATCGGCCATCTGTTCTGCGAGCAATGTGCCCTGCCCACTGCCACTTAAGTTTGGCAATTCTTCGGGCTACGTCGGTAACCTTGGTTCTCTTGCGGATGTCCTCATTTCTGATTTGATCACGCAAGGAAACTCCGAGCATAGCTCTCTCCATTGCCCTTTGGGTGACTTTGAGCCTTCTGATGAGGCCCATTGTGAGCGGCCACGTTTCGGTCCCGTATGTAATCACTGGCAACACACACTGGTCATAAACTTTCGTCTTGAGACACTGCGGTAAGTTGGACGAGAAGATACCACGCAGCTTCCCGAACGCTGCCCAGCCGAGTCGGATTCGACGATTGACCTCTTTCTCGAAGTTAGACCTACCCAACTGGACCGTTTGTCCCAGGTAGACATAATCGTCTACAACTTCGATAGTAGAGTCTCCGATCTTGATAGGAGTGGGTGTTACATGGGCATTCAACATGACCTTGGTTTTGTCCATGTTCATTTTAAGACCCACTCTTTCGGAAGCTCTACTGAGGTCATCGAGCATTGTACTGAGGTCCTCCATGGTCTCAGCCATGACCACTATATCGTCGGCAAATCGAAGGTGAGAGATGTACTCGCCATTGATATTGATGCCTAGCCCTCTCCAGTCCAGAACCTTGAAGATATCTTCCAGTGCAGCGGTGAACAGTTTCGGAGATATGACGTCTCCCTGTCTCACACCTCGCTGCAGAAGGATAGGTTCCGAGGTCTGGTCCTGAAGTCGGACTGACATGGTGGCGTTTTTGTACAAACACTTCAACACCTCGATGTACCGATAATCAATTTGGCACCGTTGGAGAGACTGCAGTACAGCCCAAGTCTCGATCGAATCGAAGGCTTTCTCGTAGTCCACAAACGCTAAACAGAGAGGCAGGTTGTACTCTTCGGTCTTCTGTATAACCTGTCGCAGCGTATGTATGTGGTCTATGGTGCTAAAGCCTTTTCGGAATCCGGCCTGTTCGGGAGGCTGAAAATCGTCAAACCTGCGCGCGAGACGATTCGTGATGACTCTTGAAAACAACTTGTAGACATGGCTTAGAAGCGAGATGGGCCTATAGTTCTTCAACCGGGCATTGTCGCCCTTTTTGAAGAAGAGTACCACCACACCCCTGCACCATGCCTGAGGCGTTTTGCCCTCGAGTATGACGGAATCAAACAGCTTCTGAAGGGCCTTAAGTACCGGTTTTCCACCCGCCTTCAGAAGTTCGGCCGTAATTCCATCATCACCCGGTGCCTTGTTGTTTTTAAGCTGTTTCAGAGCCATCCTAATCTCGTACAGGCTGATGTCCGGGATGTCTTCGGTGTAGTGTCGGGTCAGTCTAGCTCTTGGGTCATTGGCTAGATTTACAACGGGTTTCCTGGTTGACGTGTACTACTGCCCATAAAAACTCTCGATCTCCCTCAGTAGCTCCGGTTTGGCGGATACGATTCTGCCATCGTCGGTCTTCAGTTTCGTGAGCTGGCTCTGCCCAATAGCCAGATCTCTTGCAAATACCTTTGAGCCTTTATTCCGCTCAATGGCGTCTTTAATACGCTCGGTATTAAAGCGGCGGAGGTCGCTCTTCAAGGATTTAGAGATCTGTCTATTGAGCTGCCGGTATTTCCACGCGTCTTCTGAAGACTGCAGGATCATTTCACGCCGTTCCTTCATGAGCTTGAGAGTATGATCAGAGAGTTTTTTGTGCTTCTGTGTACGACGCGTCTTGAAGAACTTAGACCCTGTCTTAGACCCTGTATGGACAGTTTCCACGAATCCATCGTTGCATTCGTCCACTGAGCTTCCTAGGCACTCGAAACGATTCTGGAGTTCAAGCTGAAAGCTCTCGGGGTTTTGGATCTGGATCTGTGCTGGTCGGAGCGTAGACTTCATCAGTCGAGACCTTTCAAGCTTAATATTGATGTTCAATGTGCCTCTTACCATGCGGTGATCGCTCCCTGTTTTCACCGAATTGATCACAGAGACATCATTGAACATTTGCTTCTTGGTTGACATGATGAAGTCAATCTCATTTTTAGTTGCACCATCGGGGCTCTGCCAGGTCCACTTCCTGTGCTCACGCTTTCTGAAGAAGGAGTTCATCATATAGAGGCCCTCCTTCTCCATAAAACTAGCCAGTTGTTGTCCCCGGTGGTTCCGACATCCAAACCCAAATTGCCCCACCTGCAGCTCATCTCCGTCTCGCTTGCCCAGTTTCGCGTTGAAGTCCCCCATGACAACGGTAAAGGTAGTTTTGAAACCATGCATGGCTTTGGAGATATCCTCATACATGGTCTCCACTTCGTCGTCGGGGTGTGCCGAGGTCGGGGCGTAGACCTGTATGACCTTCAGCGAATATCTTGAGGATATTCTGAGTATCAGGTACGCCACCCTGGTCGACACACTCTCGATCTTCACCACGTTATTCACAAGGGACTTGTGGACGATAAACCCAACACCACCCTGGGACTGCCGGTCACCCTCTCGGAAATAGAGTAGGTTGCCGGATTTCAGGATCATCGTGTCCTCCCCCTCTCTTCGGACTTCAGATAATCCTACAATACTCCATCGCAACTTGCTAATTCCTCCTCGAGTTCCGTTATCTTCTCGTCGGTCCGGAGTGTTCGCGTGTTATATGTTGCCAGGTCAAGTCGTCGGTATAGGCAGCCGGATCCCTTCCGGAGATTCTTCGCACCCCTTGCCACGCCGTAACCTCGACCGCTAACATAGTCGAGGGTAGACGGGCTGCCGGGTACTAGGGGCCATTTCTTTTTTGCGCTCATAAGGGGTTTTGCCATAATCGCCACGCTTGGCAGACGGGTTGGCGATCGCAGTACGGTTGTTGCAAAAAGCACAGAGAACGCTGCTGCTGCTGCACGGGTGTTACAAGGGACGATCCATTCATATTCAGGTAACCCGTGTTAACGTTTTTTGTTCCCTGTGGAAACTGAAAATATTGTATTTTTCCCTCTTTTTCTTGTAAATGAAATGAATTTCAATCTCAACTTTACTTACTTCTCGTTATCGCAGCAGCTTGCTGCACTCATTTCTACATAACTCCAGCTCTCTCAGCGCTGCTTTCAGTTTGTCACGAACAGTAGCTCCGCGGGTAATCATATTGACTGACTACCTCAAGCAACACCTGAGAAAGAGCTGAGTATGTGAAGAGAATATTAAGTTAGTAGAAAACTTTAGAAAGTTTTAAAGTAAGAATGAAAAAGAAAAATTAAAAAAAGGAAAGGATGAAGTTATGTTATGATGATATATGATAGTGTTAGATTACTATAAGAAAAAAATATATGTTTTCTATAGTACTATGAGAAAATGGAGGTATATGAAAAAAAATAACTAAAAATATGGAAAGCTATTGGATTTAATATTCTCAGGCTTATTACAGTCTTAACTGTAATAAGTCTGAGAATTTTTACTTTATATAATGACTATTTTAACATTTAATGATTGCTAGACTAGTTATTTTCTACAAGGAATGGTAAAAACATGAGTTTAAATGGGAACAAATTCTATTTGTTTAGTTTACATATAAATTAAGTGGTTTACTTCTAATATTCACAGCATATTATGGACAAATATTTTATTATAATATTTTATTGGCAAGTCTTTGCGTCCTCAATTTTGTTTCTACAAATTGAATTGACAAATGACACATGAACGTAGCCGGTGTGTACAGCTGGCCTACTTTGACGTCTTACAGCAGTTTTGTTTTTCTGTTATTTCAGCGTGGGAAAGATATTAATGGAGTTACAGATTTATTTTCTTCAATAAAACCATGTATTGTGTATATTTGCTGAAAACGTTTGGGCACGATTTTTATGTACTATCGCACAATAAATGTTTAAAGCACTTTACTAAGTATCGGATATTTTTATTACAGAATATAAGAAATCACTTGTCATCTTCTTCACTAAAGTAATCAGCAAGAAGATGATGTTTGTTGGAATTTGTTTAGAACTACCACGGCACAAGAAGTTGGAAAACGTGTTTTAGACACTCCAAGGACTTTATTCCGATTATTAAAAATACCCGTTTTCTTATTTTCGTATGGAGGAATGTCAGCCATCAAATGTATTCCATCACATTCAAATTTATACTCCATTTCCTTGTACTGTTTTTGAATCGACTTAAAATTAGATCCTGTTGCGTGTTTCAATTTATCAAGTTCCTTCAAAACTTTATTCTGTTCATTGTTTGGCAAACACTCACTATGCGAATTGTAACTGTTGGCTTGCTTGGATTTTTTCATTTTAAGTAATTAGCGATTATACAGCATAGCCAAAATGTATTACCATTCGTGTACTTTTTTTTCGATGGTATTTGTGTCCTCCATGTAGGGCAGCAACGCCTCCTCTTCTCGTTGAGATGAATTCAATAATCCCTTAAATCCATTTTCAGTACATTAGTCAGAGTAAGCTTACATTCCCGACAATTAACTATTAATTACGGCTTAGCGCGAGGCTGAACTGCGAGATGCCATTCAAAAAAAAAAACTTTGGAATCAAAATCACAAGTTAATAAAAATGACCGATTTCCTGATTTTGGCTTAGCCCGAATGATATACTACGCTAGGCCCACCGGTGGGTCGTAAAGCATGCAACGTTTTTAAAGCCATTGATTTATACAAGTTATAGCAACAAAATTATTTGCACGATAACAACAACTCAAGTAACAAGAAAAGCCAAAAAGCAAAAGGCAAAGTGAGTAAATGCATATGGCATTAAGTCCGCCACTGTACATTGTACTTGAAGTGTTAAATAAATAAATAAGAAAACACTAAAATAATAATGATTGCTTTGAGTATGAAAATGATTACGGATAATAAATACTCATATTTATTGTATTATGGCAAACTAAAAGCATAATAAACTTGTAAAAAGGGTATTTTAATGTAATAATGCAAGAAACACGATTGCTAAGATGCACAAAAAAGCAACGATATCCCAGGTTCCTGTGGAAAGAGGTAGGCACTAAAAAGATTAAATCAATCAAATCAAAATATTTTTATTTTACATATTCCTACACTTTTAAAACGTCGACAAAAAGGTGCTCGGTTCGGGTTGGTCGTTTTCTATGGAGAAGAACCGGCAAGAAACTCCATGGTTACTCTTTTAAAATCAGTTGGTTTTACAATATTTCAGTTACAGCGTTAGTACTAAAGTATGGGAGGACATCGTAGGCCTGACAATAAGTCGTTGCTTACTACAAAACGTAGAACGAAATAAAAAGTTACCAAGGATCTAGGAATCTATAAAGCCTACAATGTCCAATCAAAGTCAAAAATTAAATAATGAGTGCGAGCGAGATAAGCAAGGATTAGGATGTTCTAATATAATAAATAGAACAGCGCGCTAAGTTAAACAAAAGACCCATATGCGAATTCAAAAGCAAGGTGACGGAACATCGAGCACGTCAGCGATTCTAAACCTTTTGCAAAAATTCCAGTAAGAAACAGTTGCGGTTGTTGATACATAATTAAAAATGTTTTTTCACCCCCCCATCTCGGAAAGAGTATTTTTGCTCTTCGATATCTGAGTGCAAAAGCCGTTTTTATTCGCTAGAGAATAAAGTAAATTGCATTAGAACATCGTCAGCACTAAGTTTGTGAATTCAAAACATCATTAAACCTATTTTCTTCTACCTCCATGGTGCAAAATTTATCATACAACCTTTTTTAATTTGTTAAAAACTCATACTCGGAACCTTCATGGTGAACCTACTTTTGTGGGTACGTATTTGAATATCGAAGATTAAAATACCTACTGTTAAAATACCAATGTTCAAAACAACACAACGCTTTTTGGGCTCGCTATTTTGTTTTCACGTCTTATTGGTAAAACCTTAGGTTAAAAACAAGAAACTTGAAAACAAGAGAAAAACCTAAATGCTAATTCTAGCGATGACGAAGTTTATTTGCCGCCAACCGAAAACTGTTAATAATGCGCAAATGAGCTTTCGCCCTCAACAATCACGCGAGAAGTATTTGGAACAGTCCGATATGTTTAACACGTGGTGACTAGCTAAAGGAGCCAAAACTTTCTCAGAAAACGTTTTGCCGGCATATTTTATTGAATTATCGGAGACCAAGAAGTCAAGCGCGCTATGGAGTACGTATTCAATCCTAAAACCAACACTAAAGATGAAAAAATAAAATAAAATAGTGGCATTTTTAAAAAGAGCCTCATCTGGTCGTGGTCCAAAAATATCGAAGTTTTTCACAGCATCTTAAATTGAATTGTTTCTTAATGAAGCACCTGATTCCGTATTTTTTTTTAAAGTAAGTAAGTCAGTTGCTCATTCAGTATCTACCTAAGCATATTTATCAACTACTTAACATAATCTAATAAGTACTTAGTAGATGTTGATAGGCATAATTATACATGCATATCAATTTTTATTAAAATCTACTACAATACTCTTTACGTTACAGGTTGTTATTATTATTGGTATAAGATAGAGCATGTCAAACTATTGAACTAACACAACTATATGTCAAAAACATTGAGAAACATTCAGATGACTTACTATATTGATTAATTTACCTAATACAAAGACAAAAAGAGTCAGCAACTTCGTCATTCGCAAAGGAATACGTAACAATTGTTGAGAAATATCAAGCCTAACGCCTAACACTCCAATCAACCGAATTTTTCTACAATATCGCAACGGAAAGTTTGTTAGACAGCCTATGGGTGGTAATAAAATTGGTAGTATACCACGAGAAATAGCAACATTTCTTGAACTTCCAGGACCCCTGTTGTACACGGTTGCTGTAGTAGTTAGTACCTGTACTGAAATAAAAGTATCTTGTGATTGTCAATGTTTTATTTTTGCATTTAGTAATTTCCCCGCTGAGGTGGGATGAAAAGTTACGTGTTGCACTCGAGTGCAAAGATTTTTCACCTCGTGCTCTTTTGATTCCCTCGCTAACGCTCAGGATTCTAATTTTAGAAGCCTTCGCTTGCTCGATCATCAAAATTGAGCACGCGGTTAAAAAGCAACTTTGCACTCTTGCATAACAAATAACTATTACTCTAGACATATGTTTTAGAACATTTTGATAAAATAGTGATAACGGAAGAATACGCCACTCTAATTTAGCTTGTTTAAATCTTTCTCTTTAGTTATTACGATTACAGCCGATTCTTCCTGCCTGCGGACAGGAATCTTTCCGTGTTTGACCCATACGTGCTTGCAGTCTTTCTCCTTTGCTATAGTTCAGGTTTTGTTCAGCAACTTTTTGGAGTCGGAGTTGGTTGAGGTGATCATTCACGTAGACTCGGTTCGTTTGGCCTATGAATCCAAGGATATGGGCGGATAAGGTCTTGAAAGAGCGTGCGTATATGCAGGAATCTGACCACAATTGACTTATCTTTTGTGTTGAACAATGGAATCCTAGATATGTAATTGATCTGGGTTTTAGGAAATGTAAAACTTACTTTTTGACTGATTTTATCCAAGATAGCGAACAGGTTTTCATCTTTTTTTTAGGGGAATAACCTAAATTTCCACATTGTTCAGCCTTGATCTCTGGTTGCTAGAGGACAACTCCGACTTAATCAAATCAATGTCCGATTGAAGAGTGCACACCGATTCCTGCAGATGCTCAAGAACAGCTACAGTCTCAATGCCTGCAAGTTTGACAGAGAAATCTCTCACAAGGCCTTGAGTTCTTTGAGTTACTTCTTTATGCATTTGACATCGTCAGAAAGCGTCGGCAGGCCAGCCAGTTGAACTTTGAGCTCACGAATCTCATTCAGGATCGTTTCTAGAAACGCAGGTTCAGGTATTGGTTGTGAATGGGGAAGGGGTCACTGACGGTGAGAAAATTCAACACTTAGGACATTTCCACGCCAAACGTTTAATTTTCTCCATCCGGCCTCAGTGATGCTAGCGCAGCCAGGGTCTAAGTGCCGCTTGTATGAGGCACACTGAATACCATCATTAAAGTCACAACTGCAGCTGGCACACTTCATCAAAGTTGACGGTGAAGTTTGTGGATGAATTCGATTATCAAGAATGAAATGATGAGTAAAATGTTTAGAGCCACTGATCAACCGGTCGGTCCGGTTGATCAGTGGTTCTAAACAAGGTCGAACTGCGTAATAGCGGATAATCGTCTGGTATATAAACCAGGATATCAGATGTTGTACATTACTTCGCTATCTTCAGCAGTTCTAACAGGTGAGTGACTTTACTTATACCTGTTAAATTAGAAGGTCTAGCAGGGACGCTCGGAGTTTGTAAAGTAAATTCGAACGATTTTAAAATTGTAAGCACTCTTTTTGCACTTGCAATTGACTTAACAACATACAAGGTGTAAACACACCCTTCCCAAAGCCGTCCAACAAGCATTATGTCAGCTAGATCCGGTTAGACAGGAAGCCGATGATGACTTTTACTTCGTGTGTTGGTTCAATAATGGACCATAAATTATTTAAAAAAATTAATTGTTTACATTTACTTTTAGATTCAAACTTAAAAATGGCGCGTTTAACATTGATACTGGCACTTTTCATCATTGGGATCATTGCCGTACTGGCAACTACATATAAAACCAAAAAGGTAACTGAATAATAAATCAGACAGATATTACTTAGTTAGACTTAGTTCTGTCAAAATGAGCCAATCGGCGACGCAAGCCTTCTTCTTCCATAATTCTCAATTACTCGTCATTTCATCAGACACCTCCGTTCTTGCCATATCATCCTTCACACCTTCACCTTCAATGGTCGTCGTGCGTACATTTAGGCAGAACTAAGCTAGATTATGTTTTAACTTAAACTAAAATCCAATCAGAAAATACAATCACTAATAGAGAGGCCAAATTCAGACTCCGTTGCTACTACTTACAAATTCCTGAGGGAAAACTCAATAAAACTGCTCGATCTAGGAAAATATCAAATTCTAAATAAAGATAAAAAAGAAGATAAATCACTTGTTATGAAACAAGCAGTACCTTTGCGATCTGTAATCTTAAAGTATTTTCCTTTTAAGTATTCTATGTGTACCTGTACATAAACAATTATGTAATACTAATAAATAAAATTTAATTTTAACATTTTTTTAGGAACTAGACGACTTTTGCGCCTTCCTTGAAAAACAAATAGTACAATACACATCTAATAACTGCATATTTTATCAATGTAAGGATGAACAAGACGCAATGGGTGCAAACTACAGCCCAAACTGTCCCGAGCAATGATACATTTTAAATAAATATATATATATTTTTTAATCTTTTATTTCGACTTATTAACACATCCAATAATTCAAAAGTAAGTAAATTTTCTTAGCCTATGATGCTATGCGACTTCCTAATGCCCGAAGAATTATCCAAAACTGTAATTATAGTAGTTCCACATTTTGCCAGTTATGTTTGAGTTCCAGATAATAGGGGGCGAGCCTATTGCCATCACCAGGTCTCATCTGGTCACGCAACCAGAATCCAGGTTGCTACTGAGAAATTCCTGATGAAACCGAATATTACTTTGTTCGAGTTGAGAATCGACCAACAAGGCATACAAACCGATTTGCGATGGTAAAGTGATTCCCAATGGGAATCTACGTAAGACCCAGTGAATACCTTAGGGGAACAGTTCTTAATTAATTCATCCCGTAGAATAATTGCCATACTGCAGCATATTCGGGACGTCCTGTAATTTTAAGACATTCATTTATAGTTTTCTGGGAGTTAAATACCAAGATATACTTTTTTGTCTTTTGCTCTGTATGGTGTCGAACGTAAAGAATTGCACCATCCCATATCTTCCCGTGGGTGTCGTAAGAGGCGACTAAGGGCCTTTCCAGAGGATGGGCAGCAGTGTTCTCTGTGCTTTAGTAACAACCGTACTGCGATCGCCAACCCGCCTGCCAAGCGTCGCGATTATGGCAAAACCTCCCAAAATGTCAATGTGACACTTGGAGGAGGCCTATGTCCAGCAGTGGACGTCTTTTGGGCTGAAATGATAATGATGAATGATGACTTTTTTCTAACCAGAATTAATTGTCTGGCTTCTTACTTTAAGAATCACAGACTTACGTGCGAGCGAAGCGGCAGCAAACAACTATTATCTTTAACATTTAAATGACTATTTTCGAGATTATTTTGCGGGGGTAACACATATGTAGGAAATTTCCGAACTCCACGCGGGCGAAGCCGCGGGTAAATATAAAATAATAAGTTAGTTGGACTTGCTGTCACAACTTATAAAGTAATAAGTTGTGATAGCAAGTCACAGCAAGATATACAATCTCAGCTTGTTATGCAGATAAACGCAGTTAGCGAGTTAATCTCAATCGGCAGACAATCTAGCAGAAACAAGCTAACAAAGCTATGATCTGTTAGCGATTCAGCTTTATCTGTTAGCTCAATATTGTCAGTTAGTGGAACGAAAGTCCCTTGGCGTCGGAACCCGGGGAAGGTCCAGGGCTCCACAGGAAGCACGTGTCCTTACGTAAGCATAAGCAGGATACATAGGTAGGTCTAAAATGTTACTAGAGAACATTTTAGAAAAATAGTGTTACAGCTAAATTAGACCAATTATAAATTATCCATTGTAACAGAAATTTATAGTTATCTTTTTTTTTTAAAGACAATTCGAAAATGTTCTCTAGTAAGTTTTTAGACCTTTCCTGCTTATGCGTATGAAGTTTTGCGTTATTGTTGGGAGTTATTCCTCAGGAATATTTTAAATTAGTATATGACTCTCGATGATAATGAAACTTCCCATTACTGAAAGAAATTCTGAAATCTGATCAGTAGTTCCGAAGACGCTTAAATACAAACTTACAAACTTTACCTCTTTAAAATACTAGTTAACTACAGATTATAAAACACAGTGCAATAACCCTAAACCTAGAACCACTGAAGGTTAAAACAGTTATCTATCTAAACTACTCTTGATAAGAACACAATAATTAAATTCAGCTCATGTCCCATCTCTATTACGGATTCACCGAGCGACTCTATTAATTATTTTAATGATAATATCTAATTAAGTCTGAACTGTGGAATAGGCACAGCTATGCAAAGTCACGTTTACCTCAGTGTCATTTTAACAGTAATTGTTAAAAGCTACGGGAGTTATAATTATGAGATGACAGTTAACAGCTCTTTAGTTTTAATGAACACTATGGGGATTTTAAACTATATGCTGCTTAGGTTTGAGTTTGTTTTTGCACTTTTTTCTTGCCCTATTAGCCTGAAAAGCTCTGGATAGTTTATGGGAATGAAGATGGCTCAATCATCACCATCATCATCATTTCAGCTGAAAGACGTCCACTGACTGGTCCCGTGGGACTCTCATCCAGCGGATCCCCGCAACCTTTACCAGGTCATCGGTCCACGTAGTGGGAGGCCTTCCAACGCATCGTATTCCGGTTTGCGGCCGCCATTCCAGAACTTTTCGGCCCCATCGGCCATCCGTTCTGCGAGCAATTTGTTAACACTAAAGTTTGGCAATTCTTCGGGCTACGTCGGTAAACTTGGTTCTCTTGCGGATGTCCTCATTTCTGATTTGATCACGCAAGGAAACTCCGAGCATAGACCTCTCCATTGCTCTTTGGGTGACTTTAAGCCTTCTGATGACACCCATTGTGAGCGACCACAATGATGGCTCAATACCAAAATGAAATATTGTAGAGATATCTTTTAAATATATGAAAAAGACATGCTGCGTCGTCTCCAAAAAAATGTACTTTTGTAAGTATTTAGGGGTATGAGGAACAGGGTGTAAAGTTCCTCAATACTCCGTTGAAAAGGGAGGATTCTCCGACCTGACAGGTGTTGTGTCTGGTGAGCAACTGTCCGACAGTTGTAGTCGGGTTTTTCTATATACTCTTAAGTCGATGTAAACTTTGCATTATGATGTAGGAAATTGATGTTAGTACTTCCGTCGTGTCATAGATGGCGCTGTAGTACTTTTTGTAGTAAGTTGCTTTTTGTTGGTCGCTACAAGTATAATATAGTATTCCTGCCATCAAATTCAGTACTACGCTAAGGGGATTCACTTACGATAAATCTAAAATACTGAAATAATACTTAAATAAGCTCTTATTCTCATATTTGTAAATATCAATAAAACTAGCTCAATTATTACTAAGAAACATAACATCAGAACATCACGCCTGTCATCCCTGAAGGTAAGGTAGAGGTGTACCTAATGTACATCCACATTTCGCCAGTTATGATTTGGTCCCATGTAATAGAGGGCGAGCGTATTGCCATCAACTGGGCACAAAATAAGACTCTGTGGCTGAGAAATTCCTGATGGAAAACCCCAATAACACTTTGCCCGACCTGGAAATCGAAGCTGGGACCTTATGCTCAGCAGTCGTGGTTACGACCACTAGACCAACAAGGCCGGTTAATAAGAAAGTTCAAAAATAAACTATCAACCGATTGTTCCATCTTGTAAATAAGTTTTGATGCTAATCGTATTAAAACATCACTTTCCCCGTCATCTTCAAACAGTTCACAAAAACAAAACGAGCATAAAAGAGCATGTCAGAATTTCGAAAAGAAATCCTGCAAACATCGTTAATTTTAAAACATAGAAAAAGAAATAAGAAAAATACTGGAAAATATTTTTCTTATTTCTTTTTCTATGTTTATAGAAAATTCAATTCGTTCATAGAAAAAGAAATAAGAAAAATACTGGAAAATATTTTTCTTATTTCTTTTTCTATGTTTTATACTGACGTTAAGAAGTCGGTCAGTCAGCCAGCGTCGTTTAGACGACAGTGATAACATCAGTACGTTTTCATCTTTTCATACTGGCTGAATGAGCATAGAATCAAGACTTTTGTTTTGATGTACCGTGGTTTAAAAGTAAGAAAAATGCTGTGAGTTTTCCGTAAAGTTTCTATTAAAATAATGAGGCTTCAGCGTCTGTTGCGGTACTTTAAGAAGTACTACAGACAGAAGTACTACTACCCTGTTCTTCATACCCCTAGAAGGCTAAAGAATAACAGCCGCATAGGTAATTTATTATGGTTTAGAAATGCGTGCTGAGTTTGGCCCACGGATAGGTGGTCAGTCATACCAAGACGAGGGAGAGTTTGTTCATTACAGGAACTGATGGACGCTACAGAGCGCGCCAAACTAGTGGCTCAGTTCTTGGCCGACACAATTTAGATTGCCATCGACACGCTAAGAAGTAGATACCGAGACCCCTGTGCCGGAGAAAAGAATTGTTCCTGGCTATTTCGACATTGCTTGATCCATGATAGTCTTTACGGGAAGTCATTCTGGAAAGTCTGAATACCAGTCTTAACAATAGGTATAGTTTAACACAGAAACAGGATTGTGGAGGTCAGATAGGCAGTCGCTTCATGTAAAATATTCATCATCATCTTTCATCATTCATCCGGTGCGACTGGATGCAGTTTTGATTCTGCAAAATAGTTGGGAAAAGTTAGGTAGATGATGAAACTAGGTACACTGAGCACCAGACGCCTTTGGAAGAGGACGTGTGGTTCCTGCCGTAAAATTTTATACTAATACCCACGAGACTCGTAACTGCGTTGGATATTTTAAATAGTACATCTTAAAGCTATATTGTTGTGAATGGAATTACCCCGGATTGGGGTTCACCATACCGGTACCGGACTGCAGTTGTGTCTGCCTATGTGGTTGGGGCTGCCCGGACCATTCCTACCGTTCACGTTCCTGACAATCTGTGACGTCACCTCATCGGATCGTCTCGTCGTCAGCTACTACGGGACAGTGGTTTTGAATATTCTTTATAATTATGTTTCGGTCTGTGAATGAGTTCGACCCAACACCCTGGCTAATTTTAGTTATCGCCTAAGCTAGTCTACCCACATGTTATATATTAGTTTGTAATAAAGTACATTGTTAAATCTAATTGTTTCCTTTTAATTCCTGGGGTAGACACTAGAGGGCGTTACAGTGGCCAGTGCCCAGACACCTAATTAAAAATTCTCCAACAAAGACTTATGTATAAAGGGTATCTTTACAGCTTCCTAGTATTTTTGCTGAACAGCATAATCCAACACCGCATAATTCCCGACCGTCTTATCTGTCACAATAATTGTTATTATTACTAAGCTTTTCGCTAATCTGCAATGTTGCTATCGCAGCTAGCCTGCCTGGAAACATTGCGATTCTGCGAAAATAACTCAAAAAGGAAGATTTATATAATATATCCTTTGGCTGATTCATCACTATGGTGATAATCCTCGAACTAAGGAATTTATGACAGTACTTTTATTTTGCTAATAAATGAATCGTCCTCAAATTCAAATCACTGCTGCCATTTTTTGTCAGTCGCATGTAATTTTGTATTTTTAGGGTTCCTTACCCAAAGGGTCAAACTATTACTAAAACTTCGCTGTCCGTCCGTCCGTCTGTCACCAGGCTGTATCTCATGAACCGTGATAGTTAGCCAGTTGAAATTTCTACAGATTATGTATTTCTGTTGCCGCCATAACAACATTTTCTAAAAACAGAATAAAATAAATATGAAGGATCAGGAGTGCCGAGGGGTATGTCGTCAGGGTTTGTAGTTCCCATTTTATTGGGATAAACAAGACTGTATAAGTAATTACAGACTTTTAATTAAGGTGGGTAGAATAAAAAATGATACAAATTAGAAAACGACACAATAGGAAATGAAAATAGAAAATGATAATTAATTATAACACACACAGAAATACAGTAACAGTAAAAAGGTAACAATAGGTGAACAGACCTTTTCAGGTCACAGTTCGTACAGTGGCCAAGCCACCCAATAACAAAGTGTATTGCTCGCTATCAACAAGTTAATACAACTATTGTTAATATACAGCAGCGCTGTACCAGGTAAACCGACAGTTTTGTCGGGAGCAGGGGAGCTCTGTATCGAGTCGAATCCGAAGACCGACAGACGAGCTTATTTTTTTTATTTTTATGAATTGCATCTCGCAGTTCAACCTAGGAGGTTGTCGTCTGCTTAACCGGACTATCCTGTGGGTGCCTTAAGAGTAAGGCCTCCAGCCAGGGCGTAAAAACTTACAAACTAAGCGACTATACGCTGAGGGCACCCCCTGTGGGGTACGAGCCTCGGCTCAGTGCGTCGCTGGGGGAGGACTGCATGGGGACAGGCTGGATCTGAATGATATCATTATTTAGGGGCTGATTTAGAACTACTGGCACAGCATCGCGGGCTGGCTCGAGCGAGGGTCGGGGAGGGCATGGACCGGGACGTCGCGACGGACCTCGACGGCGAGGTCGGAAAGACGGCGGTTTGTGTCTGAACTTTTTAAGAGTGCTAGTCTCTTTGCTACTCTCCTGGAGGAGGGTGATAGCATCATCGGGAGTGACGAGGGTATGCCGAGGACGGCGTACTGTACTAATGCGCGAGGGTTCGTAACGGGCGGCCGCTGCGATCAGGGGATTACGGTGTTTACTGGCGTTATCGAAGAAACGCTTCGAAAGACGTTTCATAAACTGAAGGACGGTGGGCATTCTAAGGTCTACGTGTAGACGGTCGTTACGGACATAAAAAGGGGCTCCCGTGACTCTACGTAAGAACCGGTTCTGCAAGGTTTGCATCCTATGGATGTATTTAGGCTTGGTGTGAGCGTACACGACGCAAGCGTACGTCATAATGGGGCGGATCACCGCGGTATAAAGGCGCAACTTGCACTTGAGTGACAATTTGCTTTTTGCCGAGATCATGAAATGAAGCCTACCCATAGCAAAGGCAGCTCGGTCGCGAGCTGCTTTGATGTGCGCCGCGAAAGACAGGTGGTTGTCAAGTAAGACTCCTAAGTACTTGGCTTGCTTCTCCCAAGGGATAGGCTTACCGTACATAGTGATCGGGCTGAGCGCGGGTGGCTTATTTTTACGCGGTTTAGAGAAAAGAACTGCCTGGCTCTTGTCGGGGTTCACCTCGATTCTCCATTTCCGGAACCAAGCGCCTAAGACGTTGGCTGAGGTTAGGAGGGTGCTGTAAATAGCGTCGTGACTACGGCCAGTGTAATAGATGGCCGTGTCGTCCGCAAACAGGGCTAACTGTGCCTTCTTGCTCTTGGGGATGTCACTGGTGAACAGAGTAAAGATAAGTGGAGAGAGCGGGGAGCCCTGAGGGACTCCGGCTCTAATGGGGTGAGGGGAAGACAGTGCCTTCCCGATGCGATAGCGGAAGGTGCAATCCGACAAAAAGTCTCGTAAGATGAGCACGAGACGGTCCGGCACTCCCAGTTTGTACAGCTTATATAATAAGCCGTTGTGCCAGACTTTGTCGAATGCCTTTGCTATGTCGAAAAACAACACACCCGTCATCGCTCCACGCTGGAAGCCAGCGCTCAAGTGTTCTACGATGCGGTGGGCCTGTTGAATGCAAGAGTGTCCGGTCCTGAAGCCGAACTGTTCGTTGGGGATGAGACTCTTAGCCTCGGCGAAGTCTTTGAGTCGCTTATACATAAGTCTCTCGTAGATTTTACCGACTGCATTCAGGAGACTGATAGGTCTGTAGCTCGAAGGCTCAGACTTGGGTTTGCCTGGCTTGGCGAAACCCATGACAGTGGCCTCTTTCCATATTTGGGGAAACGCGTTGTTGCTCAGGGCGCCATTGAAAATGGCCGCCATTAACACGACGAGCTGAGCGGGGAGGAGTTTGAACACCCTATTGGTGATTCCGTCGGAGCCGGGTGCTTTCCGCGGTTGAAGTTTGCTAATGATGTCTTGCACTTCGTCAGCTGTGACCGGAGGCAGAGGATCATCAGTGGTCTTCTTCGGGGGCAGGGCGGTTCTACGTTCGACGAATGCGTTCACCTCATCGAGATGTCGCTTGTCTACTGGTTGCAAGCTGGGGGAGCACTGGGACTCCAGGCTGTCGGCTAGGCATTCGGCCTTCTCAGAGTCGTCGAATGCGACGCTCTTATCGGGTCGGGTGAGGGGAGGCATCGAAGCCTCTTCGGTGGAGCGCATCTTGCGTTGCAGCTGCCAGAAGGCTAGGTGGGTAGGCTCGAGTTCGCTTAGCGTTTTGTCCCATTGATTTTTACGAAACTCACTGGTGCGATCCTTTACAGCACGCTGTAAATTACGCATGTGGGCATTGTTTGCCTCGCAGGGAAAGCTGCTGTAGGCACGGATGGCCGCGTTCTTTTCGTTTATCAGTTCACGTACGTCAGCGGGAAGTATTCAGCGTTGATCGCTCATTGCTAGGACTTCCCGTGAGCAGTCCTTCAGTACGGATTGCACGTGTTCTGTAAACGAGTTGATGGCGGCCGTCGTGTCTGCGACTGAGACTATGTGGTCGGGGATGGCCTCCAGGTGAGGCGACGTGGTGGATTTCAGCTTTTCGCTGACTTTCCTCCAGTCGGTTATCACTTGGGTCGGCGGGAGCTGGCTGGGGTCAGAGGGACCCGAGCGAGGAACTAAGTGCATGAGCACTGGTCGATGATCTGAGTTAAGCTCATGTAAAGTCTCGATGGAATGCAACTTAAGGTTGACATTCTTGAGTAGCGCTATGTCGAGAACGTCCGAACGTTGGTTGGGGTCGTGTGGATAGTGGGTGTGCTCCATAGGAGCGATGGGATCGAAGTTGAGGGACTCACCCAGGTTATACAAGTGACGTCCTCTGGCAGAGGTCGTCGTGCTGTTCCAGGCGGGGTGTTAGGCGTTGAGGTCGCCCGCTATGATAACGGAGTCGCTCAAGCCGAAGAGGACGGCAAGGTCTTTGGTGAACAGAGTGTGCTCCTCGGACGTGCCGCCGGGAGGGATGTACGCAGAGGCGATAGTGATCGGTTGATGGCCGGTCATGCCTAGTCGACACACTGAGGTCTCGAGTAGAGACTCCATGGGAGGGGGATCTAAGGGGATGCAATGCAGTTCTTTCCTATAATAGATTAGAGTCCCGCCCTTGTGGCAACGTGACCGATCGTTGCGAACTATGCGATAGTTGGCAATTCTCGGATCGCGGTGACTGAGGAAGGTCTCCTGTACGAGGAGGATATCAATTTGATGGTCGCGGAGGAAGGTGGCGATCTCATCACGCTGGCCTCTAATGCCATTGGCATTAAAGTACCCTAATTTTAGGGATCGGGGTTTGGTGCACGTTAATCTCGTATTATCCATTGGAGTTAGTCGAGGTTAAGGTTGCGGAGGAGGTCGCCTAACTTGAGTAGGGACTTGAAGATAATTTTAAGTTTATCGCCACCAGTGTTTGCCGCCCTGAGATCAGCCGCCATGCGGTCTGCTTCGGGGGTGACTAACTCTGCTAGCGATTCTAAAATTACGTTGTGAGAGGGGTCCACGGCCGCGGGGCCGGGTGGCGTGGGACGAGCGGGTGCCGGTGCGCTCGCTTGGGCCGCGGGAGTGGGGACAGGGGCATCTAATAGCCCGGGGATGGGGCTGGACTTTGCTTTACTGAGAGCCGGGAAGGCTTTCTGGTGGTTCAGCGTGGTCCAGGGAGAGGGCCTCTGAGGGCTGAGTCTCTCCGTCATCTGGGCAGAGGGTAGCCTCACCGATGGGCTTTCTCTTTGTTGGCGGGCGCTTGCACGCTTCACCAGGTTAGAGGAGGAGCCTTTGGGGGCTTTTGAGCAGTCGCGGTAGTTGGCCGTGTGGCCCGACTGGCCGCAAAGCACACAGCTCGGTGGCTCCTTGCAAAGCGACTTGTTTTTGGGACGGGGGCAGTCTGCCGTGCCATGGTCGCCTAGACACTTTACGCATCTGTGCGGCGCATGGCAGTTGGCTTGGCTGTGACCGTACATCTGGCAGCGGTGACACTGTCCGACTACGCTTGAGCGGTAGGGCTTCTCTATTGAGATGCCTGTCAGGGAGACAGACGAGCTTACAGAGGGCACGCTGTTTTATACAGCGATGGCCCCACTTTGCAATCCCTCCATGACAACTCTGTCCGTTGACGTACAAAAGTAGGTCACGCGCTTACTTGATGCAAAATGTGCTAATAAGACTTACGTGATAAAGTAACCAAATAACACAAGAATAACTGTCGTAAATAAGCAATGGTAAATTCACAAAGTAAATCATTTAAAATTAAAGCAACAGGCCATCAATTGTTTTGAACAAAACTAACTGTCACATTTATCGAAATAGTGCGTACACTAGGTACTTAGTAAAAAGGCTTTGATTTATTAGACAATACTTTACAGTAAAAATCACTTAAATTAGCAAAAAGAAAATCAACAAACTAAATGTGAACAAAACTTGGTGACTACCCACAATTATAATTGACAACCAACTCCGACAAATATTTAAGGGGGGCTCCCATACAACGAAGTGATAATTTTGCTCGTTTTTATAAATAATGGTACGGAACTCTTCGTGCGCGAGTCCGACTCGCACTTGGCTGGTTTTTATAATAAATAATAGTACGGAACACTTCGTGCGCGATTCCGACTCGCACTTGGCCGGTTTTTTAATTTTTCTGACTATCCATTAAAACTTACCTTGCCTTCCTACTTATTTCCACATTGTATAGTATTTTTTTTAGAATAGAATAGAATAGAATAATATTTATTTGCTTAAAAACATGGTATAAAAAGATGATAAAATACAAACAATAACTAGAGCAACATGTTTTTGCTTAACAGTGATAAGCGTACAAATTTACACAAGCATATTTTTAACATTTACTGTCTAAGAAGTCTTTTACACTATAAAAACTATGACTACACAACCATTCATGCAATTTATTTTTAAATAATCTCAGATTCAACGCCTTGAGATTACTTGGTATCTTATTATATAAACGCACACACATAAATATTGAACTTTTATTATATTTAGCCATTCTTGGAAGGATATCTAGCACGAGCCTGTGAGGGTCTCGTCGGTTACGAGGATATAATTCATCTGCCGTACTAAATAGTTCCTTATGTTTTCTCACAAACATGCAAGTTTCGTATATGTAAAGACACGGTAGCGGTAACAAGCCAAGCTTTTTAAATATCGGTCTACAGGATTCGTCAGGTCGAAGCCCGTATATTGCTCTAATGCATTTTTTCTGAGCAATGAATGCTCTATTTTGATCTGTGCTATTACCCCACATTATCAAACCATAACGGAGCACCGATTCAACGTATGCATGATAGGACGTTATTGCCGTTTTATTGTTTGTTACATTTCTAACTTTTTTAAGTGCATATACAAACATATTTATTCTTTTGGAAACCATATCAATATGTGCTTTCCAGTTTATATCTTGATCTGAGGTTACGCCTAAAAATTTAGTTTGGGTTACTTCATCAATTTTATGTATATTCATTTTAATATTAAATTTAATAATGGTAATATCACGTTGTATTGGGATCGACCTATCGTCACTGACAGGACTATTGTTGCCAATAAGCCTGACATTGTGGTGATAGATCGATTGGAGCGTCGCGCAATGATTGTTGATATAACGATCCCACATGACGAGAACCTCGTGAAAGCAGAGAAAGATAAGCAATTCAAATATCTAGATCTGGCTCGCGAGGTTGTCGACATGTGGGATGTGAATACAGAAATTAGTATATTAAATTTAGAATTATTAGATTTATTAAATTGTATATAAACAGATTTATTGAGATTTATTGATAAATTATTTCTATTAAGGTATTCAATTAGTCTGTCAATAGTGTTATTTATGTCAGTCTCATGATCGTCAATTGTATTATTTTTTCTGTCAATTGTTACGATTATAGAAATGTCATCAGCAAATAATATACATTTATGATTGGTTATTTTCATTATAGAGTTAATGTACAAAAGAAATAAAATTGGGCCTAACACACTTCCTTGTGGGACGCCATATCTGTTGTACTTGAGTTCGGATGAATGTGGTATCATGTCGTTATTTCTATCCACTTTTGTAATGGTAACCCGCTGTCGTCTGTTATTTAGGTATGGCGCTATCCACTGAAGCACTAGTCCTCTAATTCCGACTGCTTCCAGTTTCTTTAGCAACAGATCATGAGACACTAGGTCAAAGGCTTTAGATAAGTCGAAGAACAAACCTGTAGTACGACGGTTTTGATTAATAATAATCAATATATTTTTTATAAGAGTGAAGATAGCTAATGTTGTGGATTTATTTTTTTGAAAGCCGAATTGTTCTTCATGAATTATGTTAAATTTATTACAAAATTCGATCAATCTTTTGTACATGCACTTTTTGAATATCTTGGAGAAAATAGGTATTAATGTTATTGGGCGATAATTATTGACGTCAGATTTATCACCTTTTTTAAAAAGAGGTTTAACAATTGATACTTTTAATGCTTCAGGAAAAGTACCCAGTGAGAAAGATAAATTAATCAAGTGTGTTATAATTGAAAGTGTTATTTATCAATCAAGCTCATTTATTTATTGATATGTCGATCTTGACTTATTAGACACAATCTTATTGGTCTCTATTTTCACACGTGTGCTACGTGTATACGTGTATTTTAAAATTTTCAGAGAGTGCAAATATTAACTGCATCAGTACTCCAGCCACACAAACGCCGGCGGCACGTTAACATCATTAGCACAATATTCTGATCGTTTACTCTGTGCTTATTCAATTTCCGAAATTGATACGCTTATCAAAATGTACGTGTTAGTTTAATGCATCATTGAGTTGTTATAATGTAAAGTCAAACAATGACTAGAATAATCAAAATGTGAGATGGTAAGTACCTGTGTACCTATGTTATTTTCTAAAGAACTAGCTGTGTGGCGCAACTTCGTTTACGTCACATTTTCCCCGTTTTCGCAACATTTTTCATTGCTGCTCCTCTCCTATTGGTCGTAGCGTGACGATAAGCCTATAGCCTTCCTCGATAAATGGGCTATCTCACACTGAAAAAAAATTTCAATATATATATATATAATTGGACCAGTAGTTTTGGAGCCTATTCAATGCAAACAAACAAACAAACAATAAAATCTTTCCTCTTTATAATATTAGTTTAGATATGGAGTGAATTCAAAACTGCTTGCAGTGATTTTAGTCGCTTTTTAAAACTTTTCATTATTTCTAGTTTTTGAGTATAATAATGTGAAAGACCAAAATGAAATGGCCGATGGGTCAAAAATGAATGGCCGGCTCGCGGTCGCAATTCCAGTAATTTTCGAATTCTGGAATTGCGACCGCGAGCCGGAACATATTGCGTTGGAAGGCCTCCTACTACGTGGACCGATGACCTGGTGAAGGTTGCGGGGATCCGCTGGTTGCGAGTCGCACGGGAGCGGTCAATGTGGTGACACTTGGGGAGGCCTATGTCCAGCAGTGGTCGTCTTTCGGCTGAAATGATGATGATGATGTGAAGATTTCGCCTATGATTATAATACGGTTTTTCCCTTTTATGTGATTTGTCGCTTCGAATTACTTTTAAGTATGTAAGTTATAAATATTTTTGTAATCACCTTTTAAAATCTTTCATTTTGATAACACACACGATGGGTTTTGAAGAAAAAAGAAATTCGCACTTCAAAATATGGCGCCCCAAATCAGCCAATTACTTATTTTAATTTTATTTCATTACATCTTATTTGAATCCATCACATTATAATTTATCTAAATCGATTCATCCGTTGAGTTACAAGGGAACAAAGAAACGGGCATATACAGGTCAAACACATACCCCTCCTTTTGAGCTTCGAAGAAGTGGGGTAAAAACAAGGTCTAGTCTATAGGCATTATAAATAGAAAGTCATGGTCCTGCGGTATCCTACATAGAAATCTACTTAAGCATTTACACACACACATTGACAGTTATCCACACACTGTTATTTCCAGTGTCAGATTAGATCTGGTTCCCTATCCATTTGCATAAAATTTTAAGACCTAATATAACTTAGCATAATTTTGTTTACCATAATTATATTTTCGCATAATATAATTACGCATAATAGCTTACGCATGATTTTTTAAGCATAATTTCTCTAACCATAATAATGATTAAGCATAATATTCTAAAGCATAAATTTATTAAGCATAAAGTTCTAAAGCATAACTTTTTTAAGCATAATATCCTAAAGCATACATTTATTTACGACAACAAGCATGCAGCAAATAAGCAAGCATGCAGCATGCAAGCAAGCATGCAGCATGCAAGCAACCATGCAGCATTCAAGCAAGCATGCAGCATTCAAGCGAGCATGCACCATGCAGCAGGCAGGGTTTCTGTCACGGCTCCGGCGCTGCGGGCCTCCGGTGGCCCCACGCGTGTTAATCGTCGCAGACGGCTTGCGCTTACCACCGCAGCTTCGGCTTGTTGGCCACAGCCCACGGGCCGCCTCGCCCCTACGCGCCTACGCGATTTTAAATTACACTCTAGGGGTAGGACAAACAAGACTACGTGGAGTCGGTTTTGCAGCAATTCGGTTCTGTCACTAACTTTTGTTGCACAGCATATTACATTTTAAACCAACAAATTATTTAATTGTTTCAGAAACTATAGCAAATTGGTTTGATCAGAATTACGTATGGGGCACTACAAGTTCACCACCACTATTTCCACCCAAAGTCTGGAGTACGTATCTACTAGAAAAGGAAAATATACCTAGGACACAAAATCATGCAGAGGCATGGCACAATAGATTTGCACATTTTGTGGGAAAACACCATCCTGGATTTTATTTTTTGGCAAAAAAGATCGTTTAAGAAATAAAACATCAAACCATTGAAATAGATAAACACGTGTCGGAATATCACTTATACCAAAAAAAAGAAAAAATACACGGACAAAACCAAAAGAATTGAAAAATTATTCATAAAAAAGATGATTATACTTCTAAACTAGCATATTTACAAGCAATTGCTAAAAATATACACCTAAAATAAATAATTATACATAATTAAGGACGACTGTTTCAATCAGTTAACTTCTATCTGAAGAATAACCGCCATATTCATTTCTCATAATGGTAGTTAACTGTTTGACATATTTTTTTATACAAAATCTGTCAAAACATCTAATATATTCTTCAGATAAAAGTTATCTCGCGATTGAAAAATCGTTTAAGTTACATAATGTTATGTATAATAAATCATTTGCATGAAAATTGTTTTTGCTATTTATATTAGTTGTATGCCTAAATATTATTATGCTAATAGTCATAAGGCCTACTAACGTTATGCGAATTAAATTTATGCCAAAACAAGTTTAAGATGATTTATTAGTCTTTAAGATGATTATGCCAACATTAAATGTATGCCGAAGTATTATTATGCCAAAACAAATTGTGCAAAAATCGTTATGCCGAAGTATATCAGAACAAAGAACATTATGCGAAAAGAAGGGATCCCATTAGATCTATGTTAAGCAGAGGACATTTCCGAGTCGATGTGAAAATGTGCTAGTTATAGGAAATTTCAATTGACAACGACGACGCAACGACGGAGCAATGTAGGACTTTGATTACTGTCCTTTGAGAGCCACAAAGTACGAAATATGTGAAAATGAAAAAATATGTTCATTTATAAGTTTTTAAACTGACATGGTCACTAACACTATCAACAACACTTGTAACGGGATATTTACCATGTTTATTATTTGTTATGAGTTCCCGGTATGATATGTTTGTTATGAGTTTCAAGTGTTGTTGGTTATGTTCATTTATGTTATTTTTATTATTATTACTTCTGAAGGTAGGTTCGTTCGTATATAGGGGTGTTTCTAGAACAAAATTATCGGTGCATCAAAATGAAGTGATGTCATTGCTCAATCACCGCAGCTGATTATGCGCTTTTGACAATTAGTAAATTTCAAATTCATTTATTTCGTGAACACAGGGTATTTTCAGTAGACACAGTACAGTATATACAGGGTGTAACGGAAAGGGTATATACATACTAAAGGGTGTGCTACAGACCATCAAACTGAACATGTTTCTCCATCGGACAAACATATTAACCTCTCTATCCTTTCGCGCGAACAGTAAAACCCCGCGTGTAGCCCTTCGGGGGCCACTTGATTACGCCATCGCGTGAGTCATCCGATATCGTAAAGATAAACACTTATAACTCGAGTTATATTAGCTCTAATCTTAAACGGTAAACAGTGTCGGGTTCGTGATGAACGGGGCCATTTATTAATAATAAACAACTCTTTTAGAACTACTTGAGAATTATACATATCCCATAGATATGAGAGAGATCGCAGCAAATACGTCTGTTTTCGTTGCTTATTTTTGTTTGGTAAAACTACTCATTCAATTTACACGAAAATTTATATCTAACAACACAAATATACAAGTAATCTAATGACAGTGTTTTTTAGGAGTCCTACATATATTATTCTTATAAGATCCTAACTCAAACTTCTTGTTAGAATCGGCCATTTTAGAATTCCGCTGTTCAAAGCATGAAAATACTTGAAATATCAATAAATATGAATAGATATGCCTCGAATACATGAAATAATGAATTATCACTATTTTTTCTTTGCTACTATTGTTTCCAAGACCATTTTACATGGTTAAAGAGTCAAATTATATTTTTTAATTTCGAATAACAAACTTCACAACAAAGGATTTTTTGTTGGCTCAAATCATAATTTTTTTGTTATTTTTTCAAGCAAATGACTATCTAAAAAGTTGCATTATACACTTATAACATACTATACATTTACTTACCAAAGTTTTACAACGTATATCTCACAAAAACAACACTTTTCCGAACATAATAACACGGGTTGCCATTGACGTTTGACATTCGACATAGACGAGTTTTTTTTTTAAATTTAATAATGTTGTGCCGTTTAGTATTACTAACGATTGGTTTTGTTTGAATCGACTACTAGTTGACCATAGAGGTAAATTTTGACAGAACGATTTAGAAATTTACTTTTTTTAATATTAGCGTTTAAGTTTGCCGGTGCGCCGTTGATCCTCGGCGTACCGAATTCGGTACGGCGAGGATCAGCGGTAACGCCCGCGCGTACCGAATTCGGTACGCGCGGGACGGAAAGGTTAATAGCAAAAAAATTACCTGCTCCCCATAAAAAATTTCAATACCTATTCGACGCAAAATGTATGGGACAGCTGATATTTTTTTCGCTGTTACGAAGTTTGTCCGATGGAGAAACATGTTCAGTTTGATGGTCTGAAGCACACCCTTAAGTATGTATATACCCTTTCCGTTACACCCTGTATATCTCATATAATATATATAAATAGAATCCGAGCTGTGTCCCGCAAAAAAGAATACAAAATTTCAAGGTTTTTTTTAAAAACATTTTAAACATTTTTTGCAAGCTAAGTGTCATTTATTCTTTTTTACTCAAACAATGCGATTCACCAAAACTCCACTGTGAAAATCCTGAAATATCTATCCACAATTCTAGCGACAAAAAACAACCAGCTCATCCTTTAGAAAAACTAGACCAGTGAAAACAAAAAACGTTGCCTATCAGCGTAGAATCTGGGTTCCGTACTTGTTATACCGGGAACAAGCCTGACGACTCCTATGGAAGGCTTTGAGAGTCGGCACAATGCCACTAACGTTCCAACCAGGCTTTGACTGATGTATCCTAGGACATTGCAAAAATACACCCAATTCTGCTAAGGGAATTTCAACCTTGGGGCGACGAGCTAAGGTTCCGTAAAACAGTTCTTTTCAGTATTCATCTCCCAGTGAACAATTAGACAGGCGATGGTTGGAGATATGAAAATAGGTCTTATTGTACTAATACTAGCTATTGATGTAGGATTGCTTTGTTTGAGTGTACTTATTTTGGGACGTGAGTGAAATTTGAGAAGTTATCAATAAATTTTGGGTACAATGGATGTTTACAATTATAATGGGTGCTTGGTATTGAATAGAATTCAATTTTGTGTGGAAGGAGTCTTGAGATTCTATTCTCAGATATCTTTACCTTATCTGCAGAGCGATTTTCTTTATTATTTAAGTTTTATGTACTTACAGTACTGTAGTTGTTCAAAGGTGGACTTTGTGTCACTACTTTATTTATTACATAGATAAATAATCAAAGTTAAATATGTTCGCGTATGTGTGTGTAAATAATTATGTTCTGTATGGTGTCGGACATAAAGAATAGCACCATCCCATATCTTCCCGTGGGTGTCGTAAGAGTCGACTAAAATACTTACCAGAGAATGGGCAGCAGCGTTCTCTGTGCTTTTGTAACAAACGTACTGCGATCGCCAACCCGCCTGCCAAGCGTGGCGATAATGGCAAAACCCCCCCTTTTGTACCCTTGCGGGAGGCCTATGTCCAGCAGTGGACGTTTTTCGGCTGAAATGATGATGACGAAATATGTACATTTATTTAGTTGTACCTTACCGTTGTGGTTACCTTATTCTTTTTATTTTTTCGATTAAAACTGACAGTTTGAAAAGATGACATGTGCCCGCTAAAACTGCTTTCACTACTTGCCGTCCCAATGCAAATAATATTGAGTCACAAACTATGAAAATCAAAATAAAATAAACAGCATAACTTAGCTCATCTTAAATAACAGCTATAACAATCGAGTCGGAAGCTCAGTGAAATCCCAACAAATCCTATCTTAGAATAGGCATTGTTAGGAGTCTCCCTTTTCTCCGTCCCTTATTACAGCATATTTAATTGACAAAATAAAAACCCAGAAACACAAAGGCGGCTTCATAATAAAGGAAACAGAACTAAAACGCATTTCGCGACAGGATTTCAATACAACGGACCCCTTGTCTCATTCGTTAGAGTGTCCTAAAGAATTATGTTTTTTTTTTTTGCAGTTCCGCCTAAGGACAATCGGGCCTTCGAGCCGTCGAGGCCAAGATGAGTGGTAGCGGGATGAAGGGTGGTCGTAGGATCCCCACTCCTATGCCACCGCCCAAGGAAACTATACACCAGCCCAGGTAAAATGTTGATCGTGAATTCTTGGAGGGTGTGAAAACGAAAATTGTGTTAGTGTTATGTGTTTTGCGGAATAATTATGCGGGAAAGAGGTTTTCCTCTAAGCGATTTCTACGATGGTAACAAATTCTCAGGCACTATTTAACATGTAGACAGCGTGATTTGCGGAAGTAGATACCTATGTTTTGGCAGGTTTTACAGTAGGTATAAATAAGCATTTTTGGGACATTTAACACGTAGTAGTGCTCTTGGGATTCTGAATACTGTTTGCTAAATATTTCAAACCATAATTATGGAACTTCTTCTTACGTAAGAAGAAGAAACCAGGTGGTTTTGCAGTGATCGGTTACGGTCCTTTTTTTCCTGAAAACAAAGTTTTGAGGTCAATAATGAAAATGGTTGTAAGGATCCAAAAGGGAGCAACAGACATAATATCCTTTGGTAAACACAAACGTTACAATTAATAGACAACTTTATGTTTATTTATTTATTATACGACATCCTCAGCAGGCTGTTACATAAAGATTATAATATATTTAAAACTCTGCTTACCCCTCAGTGTGGCTTCATAAAGTGTGTAACCACATCAGTAAAAACATTGGTTTTATACGGTTATGAACGTTTACAGGACGCTTATTAAAATATGATTTCCAAGGGAATTATTTATTAAATTAATTGTAAATTCGTAACGGTTCTTGGAAATTGCCTTTCACAAATTTGTTATAGTTCAAATTGGGTTCCTGAATTTCCACGAACATAAGTTTGATTTTGGTTGGAACAATAATGTTCTTGTAATAAAATATCCCAAGCCCGAGATTACAAACTGGATTAGAAAATTTAGTATCGGTAGTGTAAAGAGTATATGCAGCCTGGAACATGGTAATATTGTGTACTTGCATGTGGAGCAAATTTCAGTTACGATGCAATGAAATTTCATTGAAAATAGTTAACTAATCGAGAGAAAATGGTGATCGAGAAAAGACCTAAGAGCTGGAGGTAATAATCGGTACCTAAACCTACATTTCGCCAGTTATGTTTAAGTGCCATGTAATAAGGGCGAGCCTATTGCCATCAACCGGGCACAATTCTAGACTCAGTGGCTGCTACAGAATTCCTGCCCCCGTATTCACAAACGCTTCGAATCGATGTCGATCGATAAGTCATATGTTTATCTCGCCCGCTTTTGTAATGCCAAAAAAAGATAGACATACGACTTGTAGATCGACATCGAATCGAAGCGTTTGTGAATACGGGGACAGATCGAAAAACCCAATAAGTTTGTCCAACCTGGAAAATGAACCCGGGATCTCATGTACAGCAGTTGCAATTGCGAACAACGAGGCAGTCGCCAAAGCAAAGAAAGAAAACAAATGATATAAAAAATTTATCTAACATCACATATTATAATCTCCTCCTTTTTTAGTGGCCGGTTAAAAATACGTCACCACTCAAGATGTCAAAGACAAAGATGGTAGGTATCCGAATTTTTTTTCATGTTTACCCAAAAATGCTCACACTTTAAAATCCAAATTGAGAACAACAGTTAATAACAAAGGAGCCTTTGAAAGGACTCCTTGAACCATCTTTCCTCGTTCAAACACAGTAATGACACTTAGCAAGAACCGGCCGGAGATTGGGAGGGACCTTATAAGCTCAACTTTGGCCCTTGTTCCATGTAAATTGAGACCTTATTACAATTCTCGCGTTTTGAGCATCTAATCTACATTAATATAATGAAAAGGAAGTTCGTTTGTCTGATTTTGTTTGTTGATAATTGCGTTTGTTATTGAATTAGTTTTGTTGTTTATGTGGGTGCCTTTTGTTGGGGTTTCAGTGTCTTAAATTATGTTGTGTGTCTAATGTCTTTATACAGATTGACATTTACTTTTCCGTCTTCGTGGTCGCTGATAGAAATTCTCTTTGGCTATAACCTTCTGTAAGAACTTGATAAAAAAGAACATATTAATCACTTGGCGACCTTCAGTTCACCATTTTAATGAACTTTGCTTTAGTACTTACCTTACTTAAAAATACGGTAGTATGTACCTAATTAAGAATTTTCATCAATGAAACGATCATAACCCACTTTTTGCGTGACCTTGAACTTGAATTAGAAAACTGACTGGAAACTCCAGCTGTTTCCCAAAAGGGGAGTTGTCACAAACAAACTTCAACACGGTCGTTAGCAACACTGACCCTTAATCACCGGGATCTACATAACCATTAGGACCTTGGTACACGGCGATGACACTATCTTGCAAAAAGTTGCAAAGTGCAACAAGCTAAGAAAACGTGCGTAAGCATCATCATTTGCTTAGCTTTTACCCAACTATGTTGGCGTCGGCGGCTTCCAGTCCTACCGGATGCTACTGTATACAGTTACATATAGCCTATCTGACCTCCACAACCCAGTTAATACTGGGTAAAACGATACCCATTGGGAAGTCCAGTTACCAGACTCTCGACACACGACACACCTGTAACAACTGTCAAAGATCTGCAAATGACAGCTGGGACCAACGGTTTAACGCGCGGCTGTTTCTGGCAATATTGGGGAATCGAAGAGTTGAGTACGGAGGCATTTCTGTATCGCGACTGAAGCTCAACAGCGTCATGGTTACAAGGTCATGGTCATGGTTACAATTACAAGGGCGAAGGTGCAAGGTGACGGCATCACGACTGTTTCGCGGCCATTTTGCGTTTACATTGTTACTGCATCGCTGCAAATAGTCTCAGTGAACGATGGCCCTTGTATCTCTGCGACAAAATCAAAGCAATTACTACCAACTACCACAGAGGGGAGGTGTAAAGACCCATTTATAACAGTTATGTTGACAAACCCGATGACGTACGGTAACTGATACGGTTGTGTCGCTTCAAGACAACAGTATCAAGTGACTGTGAACTCACTTCTTAACGTAGCGCGTAGGTTGAATAGACAGACGGTGTCACATCTGCGTGACCTTTTTTATTTGATCTATGAACTGTCTTGTGTCTTCTTTGCGTCAAACGAAAGCTGTTTGATGGATTGTTTCGGCGTTTTCTCGTGTTTTTGATTTTGGAGAGGTTGCTTTTCTTTCGTGGAATTATGTTTTTGTTTAGTTTAATTAAAAGGTAGGAGTAAGTTACATCTATACTTATCATCAGGTGGGGTGATGCCATGAAGATTGGTCAAATGGAAACCATTTTTAGTTAAACGAATGAAAGGCATTTCTTTCTTCATTTTAAAATGAATGGAGTATATAGTTAATTAACCAGACATTTCCCCTTATTGAATGACTTAGGTCTGCATTGCTATAGACTTAAACCCACTTTTAACAAAGTAGCCAATACATCATAATATTTTGATAAGTTGTCAGAAAACTTTGAAACTGACCTTTCCTTACCCTTTATGAACGCGATGGTTTTCGACTGAATAGCGTGGAAAACAACTAAAACCTGTTATTGTTATGGAATTAGTAATTGTCGAATTTTAATGTTCTTGTTATAACTGGCAGGTTGAATTGTTATACTGGGCGGTTATGTTTGTGGCCTTTAAGTGGAGTTTTAGAATTGGAATGTTTTGTAATTTGATAGGAAAAATTACTTGTGTATTTTGTCAGACGAGATGTCGAATGCAGTCTAGCAGTGTGTGTCGCTAACATGTTGGGTCACTGATAGGTTTTGATAGTAACGTATATTTTGTAAGGGTTTTTGATGTTGGAGTAACTACAAAAGAAGTGTAACGATTTACTGAGTTTTAATAAATTAGAAGGTATTCAAGATGTTTTGACAGAATCTCCAAAGAGGAGATTCTCTAACAGGGTTATGTGAAAAGTACAACCGTAACAAAACCTATTAATATTCCTGTTAAAATCGATACAGGTGTGAAATAGGAAATAGTAGAAACATAAATAACATGGTAAATTATACACACCAAAATAACTCTATTACTCCTTTATACAGCTGGATAGATTCGGATGAAAATGTAGGCTTTCACTATTTATTTATTTATTGGGGACGTAAAACAGTTACATGCTACAGAAAACAAAAAATCCTGAAAAGCTAAAGTTATCAGGCAAGCAACCCACACCAATATCCACATCGTAACAAAAGAATAACAGACTAATGGTACATGACTATGGTAGACAGCCAATTTTACAGAATAAAGAGCCTTCTGTGATGGCTGTCTTTAATGGGTAACCAATTAATTAAATGATTTCCATTTCAATACATACAATATTTAGGCGTAACTCTCCGATGTCGAGTGTGTGGTTTTACCCAATGCCCTATATGTAGAATATAATAGAATATAGTTTAATGTACACTAAAATAGAAACATGGCGGTTTTACAATCCTGCTTATTATATGGTTACAGAAACGGTCTTATCGCTGATAGCGATATCTTCCAGACAACCTTTGGATGGACATTGCGGACATAAAATAAAAAAGGGGTCCTTATATCATGAAATAATTTCCAACCTATATTAGCTGATAGTGGCCTAGGACAAACTAGTTAAGCCGGAAATCGGGTTTGGCCGGTAACATATACATACTTAAGGGTGTGCTACAGACCATCAAACTGAACATGTTTCTCCATCGGACAAACATAGTAATAGCGAAAAAAAATCAGTTGTCCTATACATTTGTGTCGAATAGGTATTGAAGTTTTGTAGGTATTACAATGTTTGTCCGATGGAGAAAAATGTTCAGTTTGATGGTTTACAGCACACCCTTATGTATGTATATACCCTTTCCGTTACACCCTGTATAGGTTTGAGGGATACAGAAGTCCCAGTATGTTAATATTTAAATCAGACTTTAGTAATTCACAAGAAAAAGAAGGAAAAATAAAATCTTTTCAGTTCCCACAGGTTACAAAATGTTAACACGGGTTAGGTACCTGAATATGAATGGATCGTCCCTTGTAACACCCGTTGTCAGAGATTACCATAGTATCTAGTTAAAGGAGACAGAATCTGGTAAGGAAGAGTGGTTCTAGGTATAGAACAATGTTCGACAAAATATTCGTCATAAAAACCGGCCAAGTGGAGTTGGACACGAAGGGTTCCGTACCATCTAAATCTAAACGCATATTATAAAGAGGAAAGATTTGATTGTTTGTTTCCATTGAATAGGCTCCGAAACTACTGGTCCGATTTGAAAAATTCTTTCAGTGATAAATAGCCCATTTATCGAGGAAGGCTATAGGCTATAAATCATCACGCTACGATCAATAGGAGTGGAGCAGCAATGAAAAATGTTGCGAAAACGGGGTAAATGCGACGCAAAACGAAGTTGCGCCGGACAGCTAGTTATTTATAAGAACGCAAAGCAAAAAAAAAACACTTTTTTGTATGGGAATCAAATATATATTTTATTCTGTTTTTAGTATTTGTTGTAAGAGCGGCAACAGAAAAAAAAAACATAAAAAATAAAGAAAAAACGCGGGCGAAGTTGTGGGCTTAAGCTAGTTGTCCCCTCAAGCTTCAGACGCATTACAGAACCGGTAAGTAACGTGTAACAGTATCCTGCCAAGTTATTAACTGCACTCTTAGAAGTGCTGAGTTACGATTTCAAAGAATTCGGTGAAGCAGACGATACATTTCTTGTAAACAAAGTGAAATTAAGTATACTTGAATTAGGGTGAATGGGACACTCCTGGTTAATTTCACCAATGATACTAAAGTATATTAAATAAAGAATCGCAATCTCTTGATCATCATTCATCATCATCATCATTTCAGCCCAAAAGACGTCCACTGCTGGACATATTGACATTTTCGGGGGTTTTGCCATAATCGCCACACTTGGTTAGCGATCGCAGTACGGTTGTTACAAAAGCACAGAGAACGCTGCTGCCCATTCTCTGGGTCCCTTAGTCGCCTCTTACGACACACACGGGAAGATATGAGATGGTGCTATTCTTTATGTCCGACACCATACAGAGCAATCTCTTGATATCAACGGTTTATTTGATATTCAAAATGCTTTCCCTGGGAAACTAATCGATACTCATGTGACGCCCGTTTTGGTAACATAGAATGTGTCACGCGAGGATTTTTATCAAATAGTGTACACAAAATCTACACTAAATTGACGTAGAATGTTCCAATAATACCTTATGGATACCAATCTCAATAGTCATTCATTCAAAACCCGACCTTAACGAAAGCAAAAAAAATCCAATGTCCAAACAAAAACTTCACAGATGCCATTTAATTAAATCTACATAAAAAATCTAAACGATTTAAATAGTTAAAAACTGTCGATTCACACCCTCATCATTAGGGGTAGAGAGTCCAATTTAACTTTGATACACGCCAAATATAGGAAACTTAACATAAAGTTCTTTAAGTTGGCATTATCATTACAAGCAGCGCCCTCTATAATAGGTCATAATATACTGGCCACCCTGTATACCAGATGTGCCATAAACTTATAGAGCAACCCTTTTAGGTTGGCTCTTTAAAAATAAATATTTTAACTGTGACCGCTGTAATGTATGTAAAAATGTTTAAAATTAATGGCCATGTGAGCCGTGAAGGCGGTATGGTATGTGCATTTTCGATGACAGCTACATACAAACATAATGCACGTGTGTTGGACGCTTGTTTTGGTGCAAAGGAAGAGAGAACAACTAGAATTTTTGAAGAAATATTTTGTACCGGCTATAAGGAGCAATAGATTCTAATATGATTGTTAATTGCCAAAAATTCAACGGGATATTTACCATGTTTATTATTTGTTTTGTGTTCCCGAAATTAACATAGTAAATATTCCGTTATAAATGTCAGTTTAAAAAACTTATAAAACTTGTATTTTTTTAAGTAACTTTTTTGAGGTACGGACAAATTGCAGACGCGGCTTTGGAAACGGACACCGTCATAAAACACTTACGGAAGTTTATGTCCGTGTCCATCAGCAATTGGTCCAAAATTGTTCGTCCGTTCCTTTGAACAGAACACTGCACACATTTTTGTAAAAGTAAAAACAAAATCATTGTGTGGCCGTTTGAAGAAGCTCGCTAATGAGAAACACCTTGAATCCTGAATGCCACACCTACGAGCACATACACGAAAGCGATGGACCGCTCAGAACCTATAACACTCACATTACGTTTACTATTCAAAAGCCTAACATAATTTCATCCACACTCAAACTCTTCCTCTCACAACTTGTACCAAAGCAAAACTGCTACCGTCAGTCTATTAACGTTTACTGTCGCCCGTGTAAAGCGTAAATAAATCTCATAAACAAGGTATTCATATTTCGACGCGTTTCATTGCGTCACGAAATGAAATAGGCGCACTTTTTACCCTTTGAACTTTACAACACTTGAAATAAAACTTAAAGCATTTATTTCGAATGGACTAGTTACAGGCTGGGTGAAAAGCACGTTTGAAAAGTGTTAAGTCTAAAATGTTGGTCTGTAAGTTGTTCATTGGGTGTGATGCTAAACTGGCATTTTGTAAATTGAAATAGCAAAGGATTGAATAAGGATACAAAAAATATGAAAGGTAGAAGCCGTACTAATGCAACGCGACATAATATTACCCTCACAGACACAGTTGATTAGGAACTGTTTGGTACGGTGTATTATATCTAATTTAACTATTTACATCTACATATTCAATTCGACTATTGCTTCGCTGACGACATTGTCGTATTCTCTTCCACGGCGACAGAACTAGAGCTAATGTTAAACCAACTCAGTAATGCAAGCCTTGAGGTTGGACTGGCGATGAACATGTCAAAGACCAAACTGATGTCAAACACCACTAACCATAGGATCAGAGTAAATGGTGAAGAATTGGAATATGTCCGTGAATACATCTACTTGGGCCAGTTAGTCTCTTTCCAGTCCAGACAAGACAAGGAAGTCACAAGACGAACCGAAAATGCCTGGAAGAGCTACTGGTCCATGAAGGAGCTTATGAAGGGAAACCTTCCTTTGTCGCTAAAGCGAAAAATCATGGACATGTGCATTCTTCCCATTTTGACCTATGGATCCCAAACTTGGTCTTTGACAAATATTCAAAAGTCCAAACTCAAGGTCTGCCAACGTGCCATGGAGCGCAGCATTCTTGGCGTAAAACTAACCGACCGTGTACGCAACACCACACTGCGCTCCAAAACACAAATAACTGATGTTGTTCAAAAAGCCGCTAAGATGAAGTGGGACTGGACTGGCCACGTCTGCCGCATGCCCAATGATCTGTGGGCCAAAATATCCACATTCTGGAGCCCTGACACAACCAGAAGGCGTCGTGGTAGACCTCGTAGAAGATGGAGGGACGAGCTAGACAAGACCAGCAAACAGTGGTCCACATTGGCCCTGGACCGAGACAATTGGAAGTCATGGGGAGAGGCCTTTGCCCAGCAGTGGGATGACACAGGCTAATCAGTATCAGTATCAGTATATTCAATTGTTAAGGAATTAGTCAGTTAGTTATAAAGTTGAAGTTAGCTGCCCGTTCCAAAATCACTATGGAGATGAATGGGCTAGAAACTTGGAAACCATGGAAACTTTCTGCACCACTGTTCTTCGTATCCCAAAGTAGATTTTACAAAATCTTTATATGGACCCATTTATGTCCATTGTTAATTTGGAAGTTTGAAGGCTCTAAATCTAAATTCTATTAGGTACATGATTTAGGCCTCCAAATTGACACTCCTGAATCGTTTTTGCAAAAAATAACCTTAATATGACAGAAAGTATAAGGAAAAAATCAAAAGAAAAACAAACTAATGACAGTCATACAAAGTACAGGAAAAAACCAAATCAAGTCCAGTCACTGCTACCCTCATTAGACTCCTCCTCAAATTCTCGATGCCTGCAAAGATCCAAACTCTTCAGCCGTGGTACTAGGGGCTAAGGATGCTCAAGTAGCCATACCGTGGCATTGTTAGTTGGTTTCTCGTAAAAAATGCACGCCCGCTCCAGGCCAGCATTCAAGTGCCATCAGCAGACTCATGCGGTCTCGTGCCGGTCTCGGATGTATGGGAGCTAGATGTGGCAGTTTTGTTTGCGATTTCAGGTTCTAAAATATCACAGAGACAAGACAGACAATACTATAACTCCTCTTTCTTAACCAGAATGTCTATTATTTTTGATAATCATGCTCTACATTAGATTTATCGTAGATCGAAACATAGAGATTTCCAAAACAACATAGGCTAATTAGCTAATCCTTTACAAGCATTCTCTATTGGTTTCAATATGTTTAAAAAGACCCTGTCCGATCCGTGAGGCCAATTACCGTACGTTTCCTCGTCTTAGAAATAATTGTAGTACCTACATGGCAGCACACGTTCTGTACACTTACAGGAGCGCGGGCGGCGATACCCCGGTCGCTTCTCGGTTAGTGACATCATTATAAACAAACAATTGACGATCAAACATAAAAAATTCAAAAATGGTGTTGTCAAGTTTTAAAAGTTTGTTAGATTTTAACGAATTGGTGGGAATTTGTGCACAAAAATCAGGGTTTTAAAATACATTTATAATGTTTAATTACATATTTTATTTGTTTAGCCGTTAGTACATACACCTATATGCCCCTTTCGAATCGGACGGGGTTTTTCTAACATAGTGTATGTTTAATGTACTTATTTTTAGCCACGTTCAGCAACTGAAACCCTACATGTTAATAGGACGGCCACATCCAGCAACCTCTACAGCACCCACTTCACCTTGCATTAACCATTGAAGCGGTCATTACACGACATTCCGTGGACAATGCGGCCTATTTACGTCTCCACCGGACTCAATCTGTTCGATATTGAATATTTTATAGCCTATTAATATTAAAGACTATCTCATCATCATCATGATCATTTCAGTCGAAAGACGTCCACTGCTGGACGTAGGCCTCCTCCAAGTGTCGCCACATCGCGCTCATAAGGGGGGGTTTTGCCATAATCGCCACGCTTGGCAGGCGGGTTGGCGATCGCAGTACGGTTGTTACAAAAGCACAGAACGCTGCTGCCCATTCTCTGGCAAGCCCCTTAGTCGCCTCTTACGACACCCACGGGAAGATATGGGATGGTGCTATTCTTTTCGTCCGACACCATGCAGGCTCCGACACCATCACACAAAGACTATCTAGTTACAGTTTATTATCTCTATATTATAACATTCATCATCTACCTGACCTTGTCTCATTCTACTTGGGGTCGGCGCAACACGTTTTCTTCTTCTAGTATCCCCTGTCAGACGTCACGGGATCATTTACTCCTTTCTCTTTTATTTCATTACTCTCACAAAGCCTCTCACATTCAATCCATCTTTTCTTTAGCCTTCCTCTCCCTCTGTACTCATAAACATTCATATCCATCACTCTTTTAGTCACATGTATGTATTATAATTGATAACATTATGTATTAAAATTGGGGTCTTTAATAGAAGCATCGATAACAAATCTACTTTGATCCACTTATTTTTTGTTTCCATACGGAAATTAAACACCAATAATTAATACTTATAGACTGTCAAAAGTCTTACGCCTATTCTACTTCCTAATTCAAATGATAGTTAAAATATTGTTTTACTTACAGTTACTAGTAGATAGTTCTGCATGGTGTCGGACGTAAAGAATAGTACCATCCCGTATCTTACCGTGGGTGTCGTAAGAAGCGACTAAGGGACTTACCAGAGAATGGGCACTAGCGGTCTCTGTGCTTTTGTAACAACCGTACTGCGATCGCCAACCCGCCTGCCAAGCGTGGCGATAATGGCAAAACCCCCCTTATGTCAATGTGGCGTTGGGGGAGGCCTACTATGTCCAGCAGTGTACGTCTTTCGGCTGAAATGATGACTAGTAGATAAAAAAATGCAAAATAATACATAATTTATTTAATCAAATAACAATGTTAACATTAAAAAGGAACATATTTGAGTCCACTTGACTTAATTTTAGTTAACAAAATCAGGAAGGTCTTGTAACCAGCACACTTACTAAGATATAAAATAACTTGTATTATGGGCATTGGGCAATAGGCGCGAGCCTATTGTATGGGACTTAAACTGGCCAAGTGTGGGTGTACTACTTTTTAGATACCAACACCTCTGCCATACCCTTCGATCAATAATAGGATCGAAGGCCATACCCTTCGGGAATTATGGCGTAATGTTAGGTACAAAAAAAGCAATTCCATTCACACTTTCCCAAGTTTTTTCTAACATTAACACTGACAAACGTTAACAAATTCGAAAAACTGTAAACAATATTCAACATAAAAATATGCAAACCGAAAATTAATTACAATATTCAAATTACTTCCTACTGTAAAGGACATGAAAACAATGGGCATTTTTATGCTTGAAATATTTTTATTCGAACGACATTTTTGTCAAAAAAACAGTACGTACACAGAAACGTAACTCATATTTGTTATTTTAAGTGGCATTTGTTTACATAAATTATATTAATAACCTACAGATAAACCTTTGTATAAACATAATCAGGAGATAAACTTTATTTAAGTATTGATACTGCACAACACAAATGCACCATTGAAATACGGATAAAAGGAAAACCATTCAATTCAGACAAACGGAATACAAAGAACAACACTGTACTTTATAAATTTATTGATAAGTTTTGTCAGAATAATGCACTATTTTGTTAGAAAGCACTTCAATAACTTACAAAATGATAATTCATTGAGATACGAATCACAAAAAGATTCTTGTCAGAAGTGGGATTCGAACCCACGCCCACAGAAGTGGACTGCGACCTGAACGCAGCGCCTTAGACCGCTCGGCCATCCTGACGTTATGAGCGAGATCGAAATAGCGGTTTGATTTCCACGGGTACAGTCATCAAAAATAATTTCGGTTTTTTTTTATTAGTCAAATTGTAAATTGATGAGACAGTGCTTCGTTTATACAACGCTACTTGTTTTGCTTTTAAAAGTTTAGCCGCCTCGTAAGTGGGTCTATTAGTTCTACATACGTCATGTTGTAGTAGATAACGATCGTATTCCCTGTTACCGTTATCCTAATATTATAAACTGTCTTATGATCCCTGTTAAGAGGGTTTGTGACATTTCATACAAACTTTCAAGTCCGTATCCTGCTTATGTGTAGTAAGTTTCATTAAAAGCGGTTCAGTCATTTCGGAGAATAAGATGGTATGAAATGCCGTAAGGAAGGTGTAAAAGTTTGTTGTCATTCTTAATAAGATTAATTTAGCCATGACATTATATCTCTTATGTAAGCACCTACGTAGTATATAATATTAGAATATAAATAGAAGTAGTTAAATGTTGCAGCTTGTACTGTGTACTCTTATATACCTCATGGGATCACCTACATTGAAAATAACGCTAAAACATTATTTTTTACTTTGCAATTTTGGATTTCAAACCCCGCACTATGAATTTCTCCTGTATCGTGCATTCACAAACATTTAAGTACACATACACAAACAGCTAGACTCGGAACAACTACCTGCAGCCCCTGCAGGTCATATACAAATATTTGTACCATGCGAGGATCGAACCCGCGACACTCAGCCTAGCAGCCAGTCGCTCAGCCACTGCGTCAATAGTGACGTCAAACCAAACGTGAACCCCAAACCAGACGTTTCAATCCAATTTTAAATTTTATTAATGAAGGATTATGCTGAAGATCAGTCTACTTTAAACTAACAAATTAGAAGTAGGTATATCTTTCATAATGCGCACAGCAAAGGAGTGGAACTCTCTGCCTGCGTCTGTGTTTCAACACTTACAACTATAATCTCTTCAAAATAAGAGTGAACAGGCTTCTTCCGGGTAAGCTCGTACCATCGTCGACTTTGTCTCTGTCATCTCTGGACCTAGACTAGAGTCAAGAGCAAACACATCGCAAATAAAAAAAAACCGGCCAAGTGCGAGTCGGACTCGCGCACGAAAGCTTCCGTATCATTTTTTTATAAAAAATACAAAAAAAAAAAACACTTTTTTGTATGAAAGCCCCTTTAAATATTTGATTTATTCTGTTTTTAGTATTTGTTATTATAGCATCAACAAAAATACATAATTAAAAAATTTCAACTGGCTAACTATCACCGTTCATGAGATACAGCCTGGTGACGGACGGACGGACGGACGGACAGCGAAGTCTCAGTAATAGGGTCCCGTTTGACCCTTTGGGTACGGAACCCTAAAAAGGTATCTGGATCAACACAAAATAATACATACATACATACTTACCTAGGTGCGTATATGCTTTCAGTCACGTTGCTTAAATAAGCCACGAGACCTGCAAAAACCCTAAACATACAAAACAACAAGAAAATGTTGTTTAATGTTTGTAGAAAAATGGTAAAGGCAAAACTCGAGACTAAACAATCACTTACGTAATAATTATTTACATAGATAGGTACTACGAGTACGTTATGAATGTGTAAATAATCTTGATAATGGCTAGAGGATTTTTCATGAATAAACTAACCAACTTTATGAACAGACACCAAAGCTACAATAATCTGTCAAACTTCTTTAATAGATTTGCAACCTTATCTTAAAAGAATACGGTTCAAGGTTGATTGGGAAAATTTGACAGTTTCGGGAGCTTGACTTCCATCGGCTGGCTGGCCTCCGTACATAATTTACTTTACTCTGTACAGCTTAGATAGTAGCTCAGCGTAGAGTTGAGTACAAAATTACGACAACTTTGCAGTATAAAATGATATTTTCAGCTCAAAATAGCGAACTTTCACGGTATAGTATGACCACTTTAAGTTTGTAGTTCAAGGTGGCAATGCTTCTATACGTCAACCTTGGTTACTTTATTTTAGTTCTGTGTTATCCCGCCTGCAAAGATAAGTTGGTTGAAGTGTACCTAATACTCCGGTAAAAATCCATAAAAAAAAACTGAAAACTGTCAGTTCCTTAAGATTGACAACAGCTGTTAGGTTGTCAGTTTCATCTTGGTAGTTTTCTGAGGGCTTTGACAAGTGAGAAACCATTTCATATTTCGGCAATCGACCATTTTTAGCATTGCATATTTTATTTTTCTGTCATCATCATAGATCGGAGTAGGTACATTGAATTGGGGTCATTGATCCGAAACGTATATATTATTAATATGGACATTCCTCCGGAATTCCTCTTCTGTATGGTGTCGGACGTAAAGAATAGCACCATCCCATATCTTCCCGTGGGTGTCGTAAGAGGCGACTAAGGAACTTGCCAGAGAATGGGCTGCAGCGTTCTCTGTACTTTTGTAACAACCGTACTGTGATCGCCAACCCGCCTGCCAAGCGTGGCGATTATGGCAAAACCCCCCAAAATGTCGATATGTCCAGCAGTGGACGTCTTTTGGGCTGAAATGATGATGATGATGAATGATGATCAAGAGATTGCGATTCTTTATCTAAATATATAAAACTCAAAGGTGACTGAAATCATGATTCCTCCGGAATTGGTTGATTTGATTGAAATTTAAGTGCAACAATTTTTTTAAAGTTGTGATCATAAAAAGGCTAAAAAAAAATTAAAAAAATAATACTTAGATCGGAATTCGATTGTTTTTATTATTCAAATTCAACAGATAAATAATAAATTAATTTAGTTTTGATACTTAAATTAAATTTCGAATTGAGCAGTAAAAATAACAATATCATCATAATAACAATAATAATATCACTACCAACATTATCAATATTTTGAATCCGGAAATACTGGAATTACTTTTTGAAAAATGGCTTATCCTTGTTTTTCTTTCTGTGTGCATTTATGATACAAGTACCAAAAATCAATCTACGTACTCCGATCATTGGTCATCATTATTGCTAATAGACTTTTTTTTGTGTGCCCATAAGTGACCAAGTGAGGAAAAGCGTGAGGCGTTCTCATTACTCATTATTGTTCAAACTTGACCTTATCTTGCTAAAATACATAGGTTCCCATCTTCCACTCAATTTTCACTGACTCTACAAAAATCTTAGCTAAACGACGAGAAATTTTAGAGAAGAAAACTTAAATCCATCCTACTTCTGAAACTCCACATGTTTTTGCAAAATAACGATAGGTACTTATGAACTACCGATGCACATTACGAGGACAATATGGCGCCGCGTCCGGTGTTCCGTTTGATCTCGCCATGTGGTAACGGCGCGGACCGGCGCGTGCGCATGGCACGTGCGATTGTGCTCTTGTTATAATAAAATTAGTCTGCGTCGGGTTTGCATGTTTTGGTTTTGTTTAGTTTGTTTTTGCTAGTTGTGTCTTAGTTTGTGCTTGTTGTTACGTAGGTACTATCGACAGAATTAAAACCTGACACGTCTAACGATCAATTATTTTTACAGGGATTCTAATGAAATTGGGTTGACATAAGAATTGTTATCACTTATCATCACAATCATCAGTGTTATTGACTAGTATCAGGTAGTTCATCGTCTACCTATTATCATCTCTCTACGATATGACATAGGTAGGCATAAATCAATGAGACGTAGGTATTCAAAGAGCTGATTATAATTAACCTACCAGTTAGTTTACAAACATGAAAATAAAATTATTTATTTATTCGGGGATACAGGGGGAATTGTGAACTACATACTTACTTGAAATATTTTGTTACCTATTGTTAAAATTATTAACCGAAATATGGATTGGTTGGTTATATTATTATAATGTAAGCACTTATTTTATTTCCCCATTCTTCTAGTCGGTAATTGTGTATCTTTCTTAACTTCTTTTATTGCATCTGAAACCAATTTTCTTTCAAAGCCATTCTGCACGACCGTTAAATCAATGAATGCTGTAAAGACCTTTAATGCTTTATACTAACATATCCTTTTACCAAAACCATGACTTATTATAGGATATAGTTTTTTTGTTGGTTCATTTTTCACCTGGTATTACTGTACAGAGAATATGAGTATTAAAGCACGGATCATCATCTGCCTAGCCTTTTCCCAAACTATCTTGGGTCCAGTCTTACCGGATGCAGCTAAGTACCAGTATTTTACATGAAGCGACTGCCTATCTGACCTCCACAACCCAGTTACTGGGTAATCCGATACCCCTTGGTAAGACTGGATGTCAGACTTTTAGCTTCTGACTACTCGTAACGACTGTCAAAGATCTACAAATGACAGCCGGGACCAACGGCTTAACGTGCTTTCCGAGGCATGGAGGAAACTCGATATGTAATTATGGTCACCCATCCACAGACCAACCTCGGCAAGCACGGCTTAACCTTAAAGATCGACCTGGGCGGCTGTTATTATTTAGCCACAAGCTGAGGAGCTTGTGGCTAAATAATAACAGCCGCCCAGGTCTTTTTTTTTTTTTTTTTTTAAGGCACGGATTGAGTGGTTTAAAAAACCATTAAACAAATTGCCTTTTCCAATCTATGATTTCATTTCTCTAAATAGGTAACCATTGTTATTTCGTAATACCTTAATGTCTGCCCATAACTTCACATTCTTGTTAAACCGGAACTCAAACAAACCCGAAAAGATAAGATGGCCTCAGTAAATAGAACTTAACGACTAAATCATTAACCACTTTAACAGCGATAAGATAAAATTAGATTGCTTACTTAATCCTGTTTTCACTGGCACCAGACGAAGCCTTAATAGACGCCTAAATTTTTGAACACTGTTGGAATTGAAACTCTCAGCGTTGAGGCGAGCGTTCAAAATCCAACAGAACGTTGTCTTAGGTGTAGCTAAGAGCTACTTGAAACGGGAATTAATCTAGTTTCACTACAAGTCTTGTTTAAAACTATTTAGTAAGTCGTCTCGCGATTCGAGAATCTCAACTGAGCCACTGACTCAGTTTCTTCATTCTAAAGGCTGCAATGAATGCTTTGCATCATTTAGATTAAACCTAATTAATTAACAGAAAGCACTAATTAAAGCAATTCTACTGACGTTTGCAGCTTACCGTCTATGAAAGTCGTTTTATTTTTCCGTCTTCCATTTTGTATTCATTCAGACTGAAAGCTATTTATAGTTCCGTTTGAGACTCTTTCGGGATTTTTATGATGATTTAAAACTATTAGTGTTTCATCGGTCCGCTATCTTAATGTTATTTTTATCTGTTATAAGCTGTGTTGAAGATGATGTAAAGGTGTTTGCTGAAGATATTTCTGTATATTATTTAGAGATGAGTAATCCTGTTTCTGCTTTATTGAACTACCGTTTCTGAAGTAAACTTCACATGTTCTCTATCAATATAACCATTGTCATATTAGAGTAATAACGAAAAGGGAAGACTTATAGAATGTAAACTAGAGAGAACGAAAGAAAAAGATTTTACTCAAAAATGCATGTAATGTGGTCATTATTTTGACAACCTTGTTGGAGCAAAGTCGACCTTGCTGTTCTGTTTCAGGAGCGGCCGGCAAAGTTTTGCTGGCCGCTCTAACAGGCCGGCAATGTTTTGCTGGCCGCTATTTTGACGTTTCAACGTTTTAAAAAATCAAATCCAAAAAGATTTTATTTAGAACTCAGCGTTTGTATCTATAGAGATAGGTACAAAAAGATTTTATTCCATATTAGGCTGTATAGTTCCAATTACCATAGCTCGAAAAAAAAAAACAAAGAAGTAACAAAAGCGCGGTTCAGCGAAAATTTTAAATAATACATTTTTTAATTAAATTACTTTCTGGTTTTATTTAGATTAGGTACTTGCATTTTTGAGTAAAGCACTATACAAACCTTGGCCCACAATGACTGCTTCGCTGGTCCCGCTATGATTGCCTCGAGCTAGACTAGCTACGCTCTAGGCCTTTCAGCTTGGCCATCATTGCAGCCCTTGCTGTCCTCGCTGTAAAAGCCTCGACCTACGGTCTCGGCCATTATCTCAGCTCGTCCATCAAGTGCTGTACGCTGACCGCGCTGTGTCGGCCTGGAGCTGCGCTACGCTGCGCTGTCGGCCATAATCAGCGCGACCAGCAAAGTAGTCATTATAGACCGCGGCAGTAATGTACTAATATTTTAGATTGCCATTTCTACAACGAATTTGTCAATTGCATAGGTCTTCAGACAGATGTAGGTACTTATGAGCGTAAGTGATTTAGTTAGAATATAATTTGAAGTATTATCAATAACCACGGCCTTTTGCGCTAAAGATCCCCTCTTTATTAGTATTGGCGGTATTATTGTAAACAAAATTAGACCAGAAATGGCAAACATCCCTTTCCTTTCCATCATAAAAATCCAACATAAAGCATCAGTTCCAAAAATTACTTCGAACTTTACTCTTTTTAGTGTTCCGTAGCCGAATGGCTAAAAACGGAACCTTTATAGATTGGTCATGTCTGTCTGTCTGTCTGTCCGTCCGTATGTCACAGCCACTTTTATCCGAAACTATAAGAACTATAATGTTGAAACTTGGTAAGTAGATGTATTCTGTGAACCGCATTAAGATTTTCACACAAAAATATAAACAGAATATAAATTTTGGGGGTTCCCCATAATGAAAACCAAAAATTTTCTTTTCATGAAACCTATACGTGTGGGGTATTTATGGATAGGTCTTCAAAAATGATGTCGAGGTTTTCAGTAATCTTTTTTTTCTAAACTGAATAGTTTGCGCTAGAGCCACTTCCAAAGTGGTAAAATGTGTGCCCCCCCCCCCCCTCTAATTTCTAAAGTAATTGGAGGAAAATTCTGAAAATATTTAGGATTGTAGAACGTAAAAAAAACTATCAACGAAAATTGGTTCCAATAAGATATGATGTTTAGTTTTTGAGATATGGGACTTTTTCATCAAACTGCAGCAGTAACTTTGTTTTTCACAAACATACTATGAAAAACAAATTTAGTTTTGCGGTTGAGTGGAAGTTTACTAATACTACTAACTAGTGAATGACAGTTCAAAATATTGTTTTAATATTTGTTTGGGGCTATGGAACCCTGTGTGCGAGTAAGACTCGCACTTGGCCGGTTTTTTAGTGTTCCGTAGCCTAATGGCAAAAAACGGAACCCTTATAGATTCGTCACGTCAGTCTGTCCGTCTGTCCGTCCGTATGTCACAGCCAATCTAATCAGAAACTATTCGGACTACACAGTTGAAACTTAGTGGGTAGATGTATTCTGTGAACCATTAGGGCCCTGGCTCCTCATAATTACTTGGAACAGAAACAAAAAAAAAACATCAAACCTGTACTTTTGGGGTGTTTATAGATAGGTCTTTATAAATGTCTTTGAGGTTCCTAAAACCATTTTTTCTCAAAGTCAACCGTTTGAAAGAGAGACATTTCCCAAGTGGTAAAAGGTGCCCCCCCCCCTCTAAAAGAGGAGGAAAATTTTGAAAAACTGTAGGATTCTAGAACGTAAAAAAGACTTTCAACGAAAACTGGTTTGAGTAAACTTTGATGTTCAGTTTTTGAGATATCGTCGTTGATAGTCCAAAACCGCGTAACATTGTTAAATACCGCGTATGTGCAAAAAAATCAAAATTGACATTTCGCAGCTGTAGGTAGCTGATTGTGATTGGCATCGACGCGTATGACAAATATTTGAATCGACCAATAGGAAGACGAGTAAATGAAATGCAACAATACCGCGGGTCTATCGTCGAACAAGTTTCAACCTGAATTCCGCGTATCTGCGCAGATTGCTAAGAGTGTGATAGGATTTGTGTGGCGCTCCGGAAGAAAATAGTTTTTTTAATAGATTTACGGGACCGGACGGACTGCACAACTTCTGGCTCAAATGGCTAAGTAGTTCACACACTCGCCTGGCATCTCAATTCCAGTCATGCTTAGAGTCTGGGTCGCTACCAGAGTTTCTTACAACGGGTGTTACCCACCTGCTCCATAAGTCAGGTAGTCCTACGGAACCCAAGAATTATAGACCGATCACGTGTTTATCGACGGTCTATAAACTTCTTACATCCATTTTGAGAGAGAAAATTAACAAACACATCGATAGTAATTCTATTATGTCGGCCTCTCAGAATGGATGTAGGAACGGGTCCCGTGGTACTAAGGAGCTACTCCTCATCGACATGGCCATTAGCCAACAGGTTCGTCGATCCCGCAAGGATCTGTCGACATGCTGGATAGATTACAAGAAGGCCTACGACTCTGTGCCACATACATGGCTCATGAGGGTGCTGGAGTTGTACAAGATTGATGCAACTCTACGCGCCTTTCTTGAGTCGTGTATGGGGCAATGGAGGACGGTGCTCCGATATCCAAGATGTCGACAGATCCAGGGGAACGATGAGCCTGTATGGATTAAACGGGGAATATTTCAGGGCGACAGTCTGAGTCCACTTTGGTTCTGTCTGGCCCTGAATCCTCTAAGCACATTGCTGGAGGATTCAGGCCTAGGCTACCGGTTGAGGAGAGGTGGTCAGGTCATATCTCACCTTCTTTACATGGATGATCTGAAACTCTTTGCCCCTAACAAATTGCAACTGATGAAGCTACTGAAAGTAACTGAAACTTTTAGTAGCGCCATCAGAATGGAATTTGGTGTGGACAAATGTGCAGTCATGTATGTAAAGCGAGGAGAGATTATGGAATCCGAGGGAATCCAACTCTCGGATTCCATACACCTCAGATCTCTCTCCTCATCAGAAAATTATAAGTATTTGGGTATGTCGGAAGCGTTAGGCATTAACGTAGCTGACATGAAGCAATCGTTGAAGGAACGCTTCTTCGGTCGCCTGAAGAAGGTATTAAAGAGCCTTCTTTCGGGCGGAAACAAGGTGCGCGCCTTCAACTTCAACTTTTTTTAATAGATATTTTTAGGCACATCACCTTGGACTTTAGTGATTTATTTTGCGATTGTTAAAATTACTTTATAAATAGTGACCAGTGTCACTGTCAACACTGATTACTTTTTGACTGAGTTTTGATTGTTTTGTTAATTTTTTTGTAGTGGTGGAATAATTATGATTAAAATGATTAATGTGCAATGATTGGAATACTAAATAATATTAAATGAATCGTTAATTGAGTTTAGAGTATTATTTTATTTTATTAACAATTCCGCGTAAGTACTGATAATGATCCAGAACTGTTAGAAAAAATACACCGTAAGTGACTTTATAAACCAACTAATAGCAATATTAACTTAAACATTAGTACATTAGTTAAAAGAGGACGAAATAGTTCTAAAACACAAGTTCGTTCGAAATTCGGCTGATTCGTTGTTTAGAAAATTAGTTTTTTGGTCCTCCTGTAAAGTTGCAAAGATGTACTTACGCGGTATTTAACAATGTTAGTTACGCGGTATTGGACTATCAACGACGATATGGGACTTTTTCATCAAACTGCGGCAGTAACTTTGTTTTTCATTAGCAAACTATGAAAAACAAATTTAGTTTTGCTGTAGAGTCATATGAGGGAGCGTTAAAATATATTTATTATTATATTGTTTGGTCTTACGGAACCCTGTGTGCGTTTGACTTGTGAGTACGACTCGCACTTGTCCGGTTTTTATTACAATCGCCGAATCCTGCTAAATCAAAGCGGGTCTAATAAAAGCGATCATAACTTTGGCACCTGTTTCCTCTCGATATCGCACACGATTCGAGTGAGGGAGGGAGATCAAAGTGTATGCCGGACGCAAACTGCGAACAATTGTTACTGTGAATCACGGTTCATTGATTCGATGGGTGTATGTTTGTTCGTTTTTGTGGATGGCGTAGTTTGGCTTATGAGGTTGTAGTGTGAAGAGTATGGAGTAGGTGAAGTTTGTTGATAGTATTAAAAAAATGTTTCGGTACACTGTACTGTGGCTATGCTCTTCAATAATTAAAAGTAGATACTTTAGATAGAGGAGCTCGTGGCCAAATAATAACAGCCGCACGGGTCGATCTTGTTTATATATAATAAAAGCCGTGTTTGCCGAGGTTGGTCCGTGGATGGGTGACCATAATTACATACCGAGTTTCTTCCGTGCCCCGGAAAGCACCGTCCCGGCTGTTATTTGTAGATCTTTGACAGTCATTACAAGTCAGAAGCCAAAAGTCTGACATCCAGTCTTACCAAGGGGTATCGTATTACCCAGTTACTGGGCTGTGGAGGTCAGATAGGCAGTCGGTTCATGTAAAATACTGATACTCAGCTGCATCTGGTTAGACTGGAAGCCGACCCCAAGATAGTTTGGAAAAAAGGCTAGGCAGATGATGAAAACCCACTTCTGGGTTAAGCTCGCCGTTGTACATTAGCTATATATTATTTGTGTGTATATCTTTTAATTTTATGTGCAATAAAGAATAAAGAATGAAACTTAAGATTGACTATGAAGAACTTAACACATGTTACTAAGTAGAAATAAAATTAATTAGTGAAAATCAAATTATAACACACGGTTTCAGGAATGTCAATATTGACATGTCAAAATTAATCGGTAGTCAAGTGGTTCGTTCGACGGTTATCAGCACAGCGCTTGACAATTTGACAGCTAAATGTCTGTGTAGATAAATAAGTACGTTAGTAGTTTAATTAAGTATAAATTAGTTTAAAATTGCAAACAAAAAACAGTAGAAGTAATTAAAATTCAAAGGATTTTTTATACTGTTGACACGAAAAGATATCATTACACAAGTTGGCAGAACAACCAAAAAATACATTTGCAACACTAGAACACCGCAACAAAGGCCACAAAACAATGGGAACGAAAATACTCTTGAATCTAGAGCAAGCCCAACATCAGAGAAAAAGTAAAAAAAGTATTTAGTAGCACTGCACCGCGGTCACAGTGATCATTGAGTACAATGAGACGAAAATAGAGAAAGGAGGCGACACCGAGGGTGTGAATGTATACCTAATTGCCTGCAGACGTGTCTCAACTCGGTTTTACACAAGTGCATCTAGATAGGGTTGTGGCTTGTGGCGAAAACCCACACAGCAGATACCCCAACGATCTCCGTTGGGGTATCTGCTGTGTGGGTTTTACTGACATAGCCTAGTTTTAAGCGTATTCTAATTTTGGTTCTGTTGTCATGGATAATTGAGGCTTGAACGCTGCAGTCTCTAATGGCAGTGCCAAATGTATTTATTTCCTTGTGATTATCAGTATTTCACAGTCCATTACGAGTATAAGCTTTGGATTCCTTTAGGAGAAATGAGTTAGTGACTTAGTATTAAACTTACCTCCGATTTTGTTTGTTAATTCAACTGTTGAAGTTTCTGACGAACAGTTTTTGGCCCGAACGCAATTTGGTTTGGCGTAGGTCGTGTCCATACAAGATATAAAATAAGACCACATAAAAATTACTTTCTTGCCTCCACCAACCCTACTTACCTGTGGCATCATAAAGGCTACTATGCAACGCATCGTGGGGTGCAAGCTACACACACTTAAACATCTCTTATATTGCGTGCGTGCACATAGTAAACCGAGCCGATTACTACGGCTATAAAAACCCAAAGATAAGTACTGACGCGTTGGGGTGAAGATATAAGGCAACGTATAAATTGCAGCATTTATGCGTTTGAAGTCTGGAAGCGAGATTTGAACCCTATGGAATTGCATTCTTGTGACAATGAGATTTTTTAAAACTAAATAAATGGCAAATAAATACTTTAAAAAATTAGACTTAGATTTACTAGATTCATTCTCATTACCAGCTCAGTACCAGTATTTTACATGAAGCGACTGCCTATCTGACCTCCACAACCCAGTAACTGGGTAATACGATACCCCTTGGTAAGACTGGATGTTACCTAACTTGCAGTACTTACCTAGGTACATATTGCAAGTACTCTTCCGTAAGTGTTTTTTCTGTTTCAAAAAGAAAACATAACTGCTCAAAGTTCATAGTTTCGTTGCAAGTAGATTTCTATTAAAACTGTTCATGCAATGTAATTTTATACTTTACTGTACAGACAAGATGCGAATATTGAAGAGACTGTAGCGCCATCTGTCTACTTAATCCAAAGTAAAGTAAAGTACTGATAAGACCCAATAGATGGCGCTTTCACTCAACTAGTTCACGTTGCTTTCTGCTGCCACCTAGCGGTGAATTTGGGAACTTTGTTTCCAAGGTGGGTTGATGGTCCAAGTAGTGGCCCGCAGATAGCAGCACTTAAGGGATGTAGAATTAAAACAAAGTTTATCGTGGTCGGTCTTTGCATTGCAGATAAAATTAGTTACAAGGAGAGTACTTACGTCCTTTTGTTTTTAATAAAATTAAGTAAAAACTTAATTAATACAGTTGCTCAAAAAGTGGCGTATTGCAGGGATGTTTAGCGTTCGGGATGTGGGTTATTACACACTCGAGCTTTTTCTTTACCTTTTCAGAACTCGTGCGTTCTCTTTCCCAACTGTCAAAATTAAAAAGAGAAAACCAACCACGAAGTTTTTACTTTAAAAGAATTCATAGAAGTTTTTATGATTCATGCAAATATTTCTAAAAAGAAGCTACTAATTTGTTTTTCAGATTTAATGATTTGATTCAATGAGTTAGGTTGAGTAAGGTTTCATTTCATTTCATCTCATTAAATTTCATTTGCATTTCATATCAATAAAAAAAATCTACTGAAGACTTGGCTGTTTGGGCATAGTTCCCTTTGCCTACCCAGAATGAGTGAAGAAAACAAAAAAAATCTCTGCTTGTATTATTTTACGGTTAGCGCCATGTTCCAAAAATGTTCTTTATTAAATTGCTTAATTTTTTCCCAACTGTATTAAAAATAGTTGTTCAGTAGGTACACGTGCGTAACCGTCATTGACTCTTGTTCCGACTGTCAACCCTCACCTTCGGCTGCGCCTCGGATCGGGTAGACATTTGTCGGAACTCTGCAATGACAGGTTTTCCGCACTCGTAATGAAATATACTTTTTTTGTTTAATGGTAGGTATTCAAATTTGTATTCATAATATAAAAAGCACACCTATGCACACCGCCCCATTATCCTCTTAGTAAAACAAATTAATGGACAAGTACTTAATTAGACTGCAAGTTGCTGATGTTTTTAATAACCTGCCTACGATAATTTATTTAGGAAGGTACTTAAGCAAGAATGTATCATTCCTACCTACCAAAACATTTAGTTTGCTTGCTTAGCTGTATGCTTGTAAAACCATATTTTACCATCATTACTATTTGATGTTTAGTTAGCTAATTATTTTGAATTTTTATTAGCTGATTTAGTTTAACAGTAGGTATTATTTGTGGTGTGCAAGCATTGTATCTTTGGTAACAAGCATTAATTTTTAAATGTACCTACTATCAATGGTTATATTAATTAATACCAAACTTCAATACCTATTACTCAAGTTAGTACGGTTTTTCTTTTTAGGGTTCCGTAGCCAAATGGCAAAAAACGGAACCCTTATGGATTCGTCATGTCTCTCACTCTCTCTGTCTGTCCGTCCGTATGTCACAGCCACTTTTTTCCGAAACTTGAAGAACTATACTGTTGAAACTTGGTAAGTAGATGTATTCTGTGAGTGGTTCACAGAATACATCTACTTACCAAGTTTGATATGAAATTAAAATGAAATTTAATGAGATGTAATGAAATGATGGAGAACGTTTTTTTGTTAAATGCTCCGTATACCCCTTGAATACCGGTAAGTAACTGGTATTCTGCTTAATCCGGTCAGACTGGAAGCCGACTCCAACAAAGTATGGAAAAGGCTAGGCAGATGATGATGATTAGGTAGATCATCATCATTTCAGCCGAAAACCGTCCACTGCTGGACATAGGCGCCCCCCAACGCCATATTGACATAAGGGAGGTATTGCCGTATTCACCACGCTTGGCTGGCGGGTTGGCGATCGCAGTACGGTTGTTCCAAAAGCACAGAGAACGCTGCTGCCCATTCTCTGGTAAGTCCCTTAGTCGCCTCTTACGACACCCACAGGAACATATGGGATGGTGCTATTCTTTACGTCCGACACCATACAGAACATTATTAGGAAGGTAACTAGAACATTTTATTACATAACATTACGCCTGTAATCCCCAAAGGGTTAGGCAGAGGTGTACCCATCCACATCGCCAGTTATGTCTAGGTCCCATGTAACAGGGGGCGAGCCTATTGTCAGCAACATTTTAATTCTGAGCAACTAATTACGAGCTTATCGCAGTCCGCGCCATTTTGAAAACGTCTGCTGAATATGCAAACAATGTGGGATATTAATAAACACACAATATATAAAAAAAGTTTTCTGTTTTCTAACCTAAGTTTAACCCGTGATATAAACTAGCTGCCAAGTACGGTCACAAACTCATCTGTTACGGGGTGCTTAGCTGTAGTGAATAATGCACTTTATGCGGTGCAAAATTCATATAAGTTAGTACGTTATTTACATACTGCAAACGAAATGCTTATCGGAACTATTTCTCGGGCTTACAAGGAATTTGTTACAGTTGTTTGTTTATTAAATAAAAGCTTTAATTGAAGGATTAATGCATCGAGTAATTAGGTTAAGTAGGCATTAACAGAAGATCTGCGTGAAAAATTAAATCTTTCATTCGTTTATTTACATTTTAATGGTGGTGTGAGGAGCTCGTAGCTAAATAATAACATCCGCACGAGTCGATCTTTAAAGTTAAGCCGTGCTTGCCGAGGTTGGTCCGTGGATGGGTGACCATAATTACTTACCGAGTTTCCTCCGTGCCTCGGAAAGCACGTTAAGCCGTTGGTCCAGGCTGTCATTTGTAGATCTTTGACAATCGTTACGAGTAGTCAGAAGCCAAAAGTCTGACATCCAGTCTTACCAAGTGGTATCGTATTACCCAGTTACTGGATTGTGGAGGTCAGATCGGCAGTCGCTTCATGTAAAATACTGGTACTCAGCTACATCCAGTTAAACTGGAAGCCGACCCCAAAATAGTTTGGGAAAAGGCTAGGCAGATGATGATGTAGTGTGAGGAATGATGTTAATTATGCAAAAAAGAGAATGAACGATAGTGTGATAATTATAAACTCCTCTGAACTCAAGGACTATACTGTTATAAAGACAGGAAGTTGATTATAATCATCATTCTCCTGGCCTTCCTTATCCTAATTTATTTGGTGTCGGTATAGCATGTCTTTTTCTTCCAAACTTCTCTATTACTTTTCATCTCATCAGTCATCTCCTTTCTTGCCATATAATCTTTCAGACAGTCCATCAGTCGTTTTTTAGGTCTTCCTCTGATCTTATGCCATTAACATTCATACTCAAAACTTTCATTTCATTTTCTTCATTCCTTCCAATCACATGCCTTGACCAAGGAAGACGATCAACAAACGCATGATTTTAACAAAACGTCAGTCCTCACGTAACCAGCAGAACCTCTAGGTAGGTCTTGCAGACGGGATCCCTTCTTTTCGCATAATATTCTTTGTCCTAATATACTTCGGCATAACGATTTTGGCACAATTTGTTTTGGCATAATAATACTTCGGCATAATTTTTTTAGGCATACATTTTATGTTGGCATAATCATCTTAAAGACTAATTTGTTTTAGCATAAATTTGATTCGCATAACGTTAGTAGGCCTAATGATTATTAGCATAATAATATTTAGGCATAAAATTAATATAAATAACAAAATCAATTTTCATGCAAATGATTTATTATACATAACATTATGTAACTTAAATGATTTTTCAATCGCGAGATAACTTTTATCTGAAGAGTATATTAGATGTTGTGAGACTTTGGGTGGAAATGGTGGTCGTGAACTTGTAGTGCCCCATACATAATTCTAATCAAACCAATTTGCTATAGTTTCTGTAACAATTAAATAATATTGTTAGTTAAAAATTTAATATGCTGAGCAACAAAAGTTAGTGACAGAACCGAATTGCTGCAAAACCGACTCCACGTAGTCTTGTTTGTCCTACCCCTAGAGTGTAATTTAAAATCGCGTAGGCGCGGAGGGGCGAGGCGGCCCGCGGGCTGAGGTGCAGGCAAGCCGAAGCTGCGGTGGTGAGCGAAAGTCGTCTGCGACGATTAGCACGTGTGGGGCCGCCGGAGGCTCGCAGCGCCGGAGCCGTGACAGAAACCCTGCCTGCTGCATGTTGCATGCTCGCCTGAATGCTGCATGCTTGCTTGCATGCTGCATGCTTGTTTGCATGCTGCATGCTTTATGTATTCTGCATGCATAAAAGCAAGTGTAAATAAATTTATAATTTAGGATATTATGGTTAAAAAAGTTATGCTTTAGAACTTTATGCTTAATAAATTTATGCTTTAGAATATTATGCTTAATCATTATTATGGTTAGAGAAATTATGCTTAAAAAAATTATGCGTAAGCTTTTATGCTTAAATATATTATCCGAAAATATAATTATGCCAAACAAAATTATGCTAAGTTATATTAGGTCTTAAAATTTTATGCAAATGGATAGGGAACCCTTGCAGACATCTCCGGTAGGTCTAGTACAAATAATGGTATCTGTTGCTTTACAAAGCAAGAAAAAATAACTTCATAGAAGAATTATCTGTAAAACTTAGGTACTAAAGGTGACAAGGTGCCCAGACATAGGTGCCCAGACTTTCTCCACGATACCTATGCACTTATAACTAACTACTCTCCATTAGGCACTCACGATAAGATCTCATTGTGAGCGCGTGTAGCGATGACGTGCTCCATCATACACGCTCTATCTGCTGATCGCGGATAGCATCAGCAGAGTAGGTACACACTGTCTTGAGGTATCCAATCTTAACCCAAGAGAAGCTAAATGATATAAAAACAATTTCACAAACCTTAAAAGATAGCTCAGTAAATAAAAACACGGCACGGCAGTGTGATTGGCGCAGAGGCTGAGCGATTAACTACTACTATATCGCTGGTTCGATTCCCGCACGATACAAATATTTGTAAGACCTAGATGTAGTATGTTTCGAGTTTGGCTGTTTCAATGTCATGATGGAAGAGAAATTCCTAGTGTGAGACAAGGTTAATTAAAAAAAAATCACAAACAGGCTTTGTATTCGGATAGAAAGGTACGCAAGGTGGACCACATGATGTTGAGGCGCAGCTTTGGATAGGCCAATATCCAGCAATAGATTGCCATAAGCTGAGTTTATTGGTAGAAAGTTTTGGTGTTGGTAAATACCACCTTAACCTTAGCAATTTTAAACGTTTATCCACTAACACGCACTGAACCCGTATACGTTGCACTCCCTTTCTTAGAGAAGAAGCCTGTGTCCCACCCTTGGAAACGTATACCTAGTAGGATGATTATGTAAGATATTTTTAGAACGAAAAGTAAGTGTTATGTGTAATAATCTTAGTCTACAAAAGTGAACCCTCAAGTACAGTTTTTAATTATAAACTAGCTGTCTGGCGCAACTTCGTTTGCATCACATTTTCCCCGTTTTCACAACATTTTTCATTGCTGCTCCACTCCTATTGGTCGTAACCTGATGATATATAGCCTATAGCCTTCCCCGATAAACAAGCTATCTAACACTGAAACAATTTTTCAAATCGGACCAGTAGTTTCGGAGCCTATTCAATGCAAACAAACAAAGAAACAATCAAATCTTTCCTCTTCATAATATTAGTTTAGATTGTAATAATGTCCTGGTTACCACTGCAATTGATTAAAACAACTAGGAAGCGTGATTAACAAATTCAGAAATCCATTTGAATTAACGTAACATTTTAGCTAATAACAATCAATTCAACTGAAACAGCACAAAATCTGGTAGCATACATAATTGATCAGGTTCAGACAAAGCACTGGACGGCACAGTACTCCAAAATGTTGGTCTAGACTAAGTCACAATTCATACAGGGTACCAGCCATTAAAATCGCCAATAACCATTAAGTCAATGGAAACACGCCAAGTACTACCGAATGCAATACAATAGCCAGTATTAAATCTAACCAATAAATTATTCAAAGACGTTTCAACCGCTGAACTGCTGGAACTATCCCAAATTATTTCTACTCTTGCTGTAACTGTACTTAGACCTTTATCCCTATCAATAAAGACTAGTATTGCGGAGAAGTTTAGTTTGGTGGTAGTAACACTATCTTGGTATTTTGTAGTTTAAAGGAATACCTATAATTCAACGCCCAACGGTGACCGAGTATACGTCAAGATGTGTGAATGTCTATATTAGATGCTATTTTATGGCGGCGTATGTGGAGAATGGATTATTAATCATAGTGTGAAGGGACTACGGTACAGTATGCTGTGTTATTTTGATCAATCGAATCATCGTAGTTTAGAATTGAACTGCTAACACTGTTTGGAATAAATTTCATTCTACTTGGTCCCCTTTTTTCGTTTGCACCATTTAGTTTATTTTTGTAATAGCTTTAATGGTGTGAATATCTTGCTCTTCTTACTCATCACTATCCAAATAATCATAAACTGGATCTTCAAAATCAGTTTGGCAACGGCTCGCATACGCTCCTCGCGGAGAAGAAGCTAATCATTATCTAATTAGCTTTGTCTCAACTATTTTGAGGTTGACTTTCAGTCTAACCGAATGCATTGAATTCTACTTGTATATTTTTGAAGAAAGCAACTTATAAACCTGAAAGACAATAGAACAACTCAAAGCAAAGCTAAAAAAAAATTAAACCAAGAAATAAAGAAGAACGACAAAAATATTAATAGAATTCAACACTTTTCCTGAACAATAACTTGAGAATAAGCGACGACAATTTGTAATAAAACCGTATATCATAATAAAAATAAAATAAGAATACACACTTCCCGGAAAAAAAACGATTACTTCAGCCACGATAAAGGAGTATATTAAGACGATAAACCCGTCTGTGGGAGACGTCAGGGGACATAATATGTGTAATAATATATAAAATATATCTGGGAAACGGTCTGCGGCCGTATTGCTTGGGTCGTGGGTCCGCCATATTCTTGCAAAGAAACTGTTACGAGAAATCACTTTCTCTACCATTTTTTCTGCTGATTTAGTCGTGTTACGTATGGGGGTCTTGAACTTAAAGGGTTAAACGTTCATAACAGTTTTTATAAGAATTTGTCGCATCTGGAGTTCCATTAGGTTGGATTGATGATGGTGATGAAATTAAAGATGCTTGAGTTTTCGCTGAAATAATACAAAAAAAAACTAAGTATGGTGTTAGATAAATTACTAAGACGTGAATCAAAAGTATTGCAGCAGGTTATAAATATGAAAAAAAAACGTGTGCGTCTCGGGACGCTCGTCAGAAGTGATAACTTAAACTAATCTGAACTATTTAATATTGAAAGAGCCTGCCTTTTGCTGCTTTATGCGTGAGAGAAAGAAAAGCCAGACAGAGTGGCGCCGTAACGTGTTACGTTACGGTTTACCCTCCCATAAGAAGTTATCACTTCAATAATTTAAAGATAGTAAATGTTGATAATAATAGGTGCAGATGACTATTCTGACGAAACCAACTTGCCCTGCGACTAAATATAGCCAAGAATACAAAATGATGGCAAAAGACAGAATATTCATTTTTTGTCTGATAACCTAGTTTGTTATGGAACGACCCAAATAACCAATGATAACCGGGATTGACTCACAAATGACCCACTAAACATTTACCATAAGACATGAACACTTCTTCCATCCATCCGAACCCTTCAAAACGATTTGTTAACGCATCCAAAAACATATTTAACCCTCAAAACTGTCATGGGACGGTTTGAAGGGCTAAAGGACCTTTGGAAACTGATCCATGCCACAATGGGGATGCTATAAAAATAAACTGGAACCCAAGGTCGATGGTAATGTGAAACCGATACATTTATGATGTTTTCCGGCTACAGATACTGTTAATATTTGATAATGTAAGACTTCTGATGTGGACATATGAAATTGGAGAGGTCAGGCTTAACGGCTGTTTGTAATTTTTTGGGTTGGCGATCTTTTGGCTGACTGGTTACTTGAGATTAAAATTCCTTATTGCTGTGTGATGTTTTTTATTGGTTTTAATTTAAATAACTACTATATCATCATTTCGGCCCAAAAGACGTCCACTGCTGGACTTAAGCCTCCCCCAAGTGTCGCCACATTGACATTTTGGGGGGTTTTGCCATAATCGCCACGCTTGGCAGGCGGGTTGGCGATCGCAGTACGGTTGTTACAAAAGCACAGAGACCGCTGCTTACGACACCCATGGGAAGATATGGGATGGTGCTATTCTTTACGTCCGACACCATACAGAGCCAAACTACTATATACATTACAAAGATTAACAAACTAATAATTAAATGACAATAAACTCCTCAAAAAACTCCTCCTCTACGCTGTCAGTTGGTAATGTGCCCCAGAGACTGGCAGCATTGCCACGTTTTATGGCAATACTTAGCCTCTGGCCAAACTAAAAGCCAGTCCTTGGGTCAAGGGAAGTTTCAAAATTTCCTTAAAAAAGCTCTGTGCTGTGATGTTTCATTTTAACACACATTTAGATTATTCTCACCATCACAGTGCAATCACGTGCATTCATAATTATTTTCAATGTTGATCATCACAACAATCTTTCTGTTGTTTATCGTGCGGTTAATGCCTAACCTGGGGTCAGAGTTTTTATGCCATCTATAATGGGACTCTGACTTGGCTTTACATGCCGTCAAGAAAAATATATCTCTCAGGCATCCTGGTTTCTTCACGAAGTTTTCCTTCACTGAAGGAAGTGATAGTTTACAATACGCACATGAATTAGAAATACAAAGAAAGAAAGAAAGAAAGAAAGAAATCATTTATTTGCTGATAATGTAGGTATACATATATGTGAGTTGGAATATTTATTAAGTGTCCCGATACATTTTACCTTACGGCATGCAACATATTAGGTTTGAATTAAATAGACAGAGGTGCGTGTCTTGGGTTCGAACTTGGGACATGACTTGGCAGTCCGACGATCACTCTACTAGGCTCATCATCTGCCTAGCCTTTTCCCAAACTATGTTGTGGTCGGCTTCCAGTCTAACCGCATGCAGCTGAGTACCAGTATTTTACATGAACCGACTGTCTATTTGACCTCCACAACCTAGTAACTGGGTAAAGACGATATCCCTTGGTATAGATTGGATGTCAGTCTTTCGACTTCTGAGTTCTCGTAACGACTGTTAAAGATATACAAATGACAGCCGCGACCAACGGCTTAATGTGCTTTCCGAGGCACGGAGGAAACTCGGTATGTAATTATGGTCACCCATCCATGGACCAACCTCGGCAAGCACAGCTTAACCTTAAAGATCGACCCGTGCGGCTGTTGTTATTTAGCCACGAGCTCCTCACACTATTAAGTTAAAACAATTAAATTACAAATTTGTTAAATTCTAACCTTACGTTTGACATTCCAGTTTGGACATGCCATTATACTCGTATGGCAAAACATGACATAATTATGTTTTAGTGACAGTCTGCTACTACACAATGCCTCGATTTTTTCATATTTTTATGAAAAAATAATGTGTACAATTTATTTGACATCTGTACCCTTTTCTTCTTGTTCTTTACGAGTTTTAATTTGACGCGTTGTTGGTCAAACAATGTTCGTGTTTTTGGGTCCTCAAGTGAATGTTGGTCGGGAGATTTTATGAAGGCTGTTTCTAGCTTGATAAGGGTAATGATGAACTACTGGCTTTTTTCTAAGTACCGAGAAGTAATTGCTTTAACGCTTGCTCGGAGAATAGCTGGCGTCTGGTAGCAATAATAAGTGGCAGAAGCTATAAAGAAAATGCTGAGCTAATTTTCGCGAGGTAAAAGTGGTGACACTTTCTTATTTCATTATGTAATTTTTTAATCTTATTTATCGACTAGGTTTTTGCCTAGGTCTTATTTTTAAATATAGAAAATACTAAAGATGTTGACTTTCAAATGATTAAAGTATCAGAGTTTGGATGATATTGCAATGAACACGACAAGGCAATTTTTTGGAATTCGAAAACCGTAAAATGTTGAAATGCCATGTCAGATCAACATTAAGCATGTCCTGGACTGAAGCACTCCATGCATGTGCTTCAATTTAAGTTGTTTAGGTACTCAAAAAACTTTTTTGTTTAAAAAAACCGACTTCCAAAAAAATACATTCAAAAGTGAGAAATTACTTTACCTTTGGAAATAGGTGACTTTTGTTTGTTACAACCAAAAAAAAAAACTAAAAAGTATCAGTATAATAATTATGCTTTTTACAAAAAATGAATATTAGATAGGAAAAGAAGTTAATAAATTAAGTATATGGGACCAACGCGCGAGCATCTTCTATCAAATGAAAAAAGATTCACTTATATTGATTCACTTAAAAAAGATTTGCTGGTGGAATACATAACCTCTTCCTTTTGTAGAGGTCGGCTAAAAAGACGAAACTCCATAGTCCATCCACTTACTAAAGAAACTGTCTGCACAACCAGCAAAAAACCCCACATCTGCTCCATCCACATTTGCTCCAATATTCTGCAGTAATTCATTACAGCCGCCTTTAGCTACAAACAGGGCCAATGTTTTGACAGATGTTCATCTGAAATTGTTATTTTTGTCGCCGGGGGTGTTAATTTGCGTCGCTTGTTTTAACGCCAGACCGCGCCCCAATTAAGGGATTACTAAACGTAATTTGCATGTAATAACTTGAAAGGTGACGTTTTGAGGTGAAGTTTGTCATCTGGTTTTTGGCCTTTTGGGTAGTGTGAAGTATTGGTACGGAGCAGAAAATGTTAACGTTTTATACCACACCTGGCAGGCTCGTTATATTTATAACGTTCGTTTAGGAAGATCATTATCTGCCTAGCTTTTTCGCTACTATGTTGGGGTCGGCTTCCAGTCTAACCAGTTGCAGCTGAACACCAGTATTTTACATTGAGCTACTGCCATCTGAGCTCCACATTTAGTTAGTACAGGTTAATACGATAACCCTTGGTAAGACTGGTTGACACACTTTCGGTCCACAGACTACATGTAATGACTGCCAAATATCTGCAAATGACAGCTGGGATCAACGGCTTAACGTGCTTTCGGAGGGATGGAGGAAACTCGGTATGTAATGGCTGGTCACCCATCCATGGACCAACCTAGAACAAACACGGATAAAACAAAAATCTATTTATTTTCATTACGTAACACCACGTGTGCGAGAACCTCTGTAAGTCGGTCATCTGTCTTTACAAGGTTTTGTTTTGCATCCTCGTCAAATTCAAGGAGATAACTATGCTAATGATTCTCGTCCCGAATCAATAATAAAATAGATACTTAGGTATTTTTTTTATTTTTATTTACGCAAATGGTTAAGTGTTTTAAACGCGGCCCTTCTGATTCTCGCCCTGTAACCGCTCTTTCACACATACAAACTTTTATTCGATAAATTATAATTTCCTAAACCACGTTTGGGGGTATTTCTGAATTACTGACAAACTTAAACAACCAAAAAAATCATAGTTTATTAATAATTAACTAGGTACCGTAATTTTAATTGTTTTTTTTTTTGTGACAACCGTCTGTATTTTGACGAGGATGCAAAACAGCACCTTGTATAACTCAGCAAGGCATAAACAAATACTAGCAATAAATACGAGGGTGTCGCAAGCGATTATTAGTCGGATACTAGTGTATTCGAACGGAATAAAATGATTAAATTTATTTGTGATACCCTGCACGGTGAATCAGACCGGAATAGAAAACATTATAAAATAATACTGATCCCCCAGGGTATCAAATACGGGGTATCCGACCGGAATAACTCGTCGTGACGGTTCGACGAGACAGAACAAACACTGCGATTGTTACTGCGACGGTGTCGTAGTTAGTTGTAGAGACTTGCTTTAAAATGCGATTAATTTTCAATAAGGTATCATCATCATCAGCCTATAATGTTCCCACTGCTGGGACACCACGTAATCCACCACGCGCGCCCAGTGCGGGTTGGAAGATGTCATGCCTTCGATTTTTTAAATCTAGGATATGCCGGTTTCCTCACCATGTTTTCCTTCACCGTTTTTGAGGGCAGCGGTGATGAAATAAATTACAATGCGCCTGCCTGGGTTCGAACCCACGGCTTACTGCTCGTAAGTCGGGGCTGCCACCACTGGGCCGTATTTTGAAGAGTAATTGCTTAAGAATCAGTGAAATTATCTGTTCTTTATAACAATGTGGGTTTTGGAACGGACCCCTATTTAGCTGTAACTGTTACTAAGAAAACAATTTCTGATAAATGAATCCTTGGAAATTTTAAAGTAAATGTTAGCAAGTGCTTTAATTAAAATCAAAGTTTTCAGTTTGACTTTGACTTGATAATTTCTATCGGTTTTTGATTTAGAAATAATTTAAGGTATACCTACACAGATACGGTGAAGGAAAACATCGTGAGGAAACCGGCATGTCCTAGAACTCAAAATTCGAAGACATGTGACATCTACCAACCCGCACTAGGCCCGCGGGGTGGATTACAGCCCACTTCCCTCTCATAAAGAGGAGGCCTGTGTTCCAGCAGTGGGAACAGATGATGATACCTACTGAGTATTGAAGGTAGAAAATGTTATGAATCCTTTTCTATCTTCCTCTGTGTAAACAAAAAGCTTAGTTCAATATCTCTAAAGTACCTACTACGGGCCGTGTAGGCCGTAGATTGCAAAAGTGGTAATGTGCTTACACTATTGACTATGTAATATATGTATATGAGTAAGTTCAAACATGATTCATCATTCCAAGTATGCTCAACCATGACCAAAATGATGTATTACATTTTTGTCAAAAAGGGTTATCTTTGCCTAACTAGCAAAAATAAGGAAAAATCTCCTTACTAAGACAAAATTGTCACCCTAAACAACATGTGTCCCCATTTACTTTTGAAAATATTTCGCTGCACTAATTTTACGTGTCTTCTAAACACTTCCCACTACATTTTCAACCTTAACTTCTTCATTCTAGGGTTCTTTATTTCTATCTTCCGTAGTGCCATTGGGTTATGGATCAGTGTTGTAACCGCGATCACGAATTGTCTGTTCATTGTTTTCGTTGACGACAGCGTCTGTGTTGCAATGTTCAAATGTCTAACGATGAATACTGTTTGACCCCTATACTTCAAAGGTCATTGTATAAGCAGGTAAAAGTACAAGTAAGAAAAGGCTTGTAATGTTTACAAGCAACGTTGGAAATTGTTTGAAATTATAATAATATGGATGTTGTATTTATAGATGTAGGTAAAGAAACCAGGTTACTAAGACTATGGTTGTAATAGTACATTGTGTATTAAGGACGGTAAGTAAGGAATTACGATCGAGGCTCTAGTAGAAGCCCGAAGTCGAAGACTACAGTCATTCCCGTACCGTCCGTGAAACATACAATGTTTTTCATCACATTTGCGAGTAAATAATTCTGAATTATAGCTTTAATACAACTAATATTACGAAATACGTGAACGTTTTTTTATTTTTTAGCGGATGGGGGTTTTTTGCCTACACCACAGATTATACAAAAGTTTCGTTCAGAAACGTTAAGGGCAACTGTTACTTACGTAGGTATACAGCCATGACGGAGTGTAAAAAAACAAAATAATTTTGAAAAATATTTTTTTATACATATCTATTATTAAGAACATTAGTTGAATATTTAAGTAACATGTAGCGAGATTGCAATGAAATTCCTGTTTAGATAACATTTTAAGACAATTTTTCAATTGCGTGTAAACTCCTTGCTTGAACTTGCAAGACATGTGTGCTGTGCTACAAATTAAAAAAAAATTACTTACCGACCGTGGCTTTCATGGGGCATTACGGCCAAGTTAACCTGTCTGTTTAGATACTGTTTACGTGCAAGTGTGATGAAAAAGTTATTTGATTTTGGGTAAGTATATTCTGTTCTTAGTTTATTGTTAGTACGTTCTATCCTCAACAATTTCTCTGTGATCACATAGAAGACAGATTTCTTCATTTTGAGTACGTTCATAAATGTGTTCTTAAGACGTTGAAATTCTGCGAAATCAATTGTGTAACACTTCACTTTAGTAGATTTTTAAGCAGCTATCTACATTTATGTAGAGCGACTGTGATCATAAAACCTTCAAATTTCGGTAACAAAATGATTATACGATAATTTTCCATCAAGCCCCTGTAAGCTTGAGTGGCTAAATGGCAAAGATTATCTCATCTCGGTGAACATCGTCAGAATGTTAATACGCGTAGACAGCCCGCGGGCCAGTAGACATCTTCAATGTTATGCTGCCCTGGTAGCCGTACTATTTATTCACTCGCTTTTGATTAACGGAATTTGTTTAAGAGTCAGTAGAAAGTGTATTTGGAATCCCTCCTTAATTTTCGACTCCTGTTGGCATACTAAAGCAGTATTGTTTTACTCTTATTCCAGTGTGGAGAAGAGACGGAGCTATACAAGATGTCTAGCGCCATCTCTTTCCCACACTGAAAAAGGAGTAAAACAATAATGTTTTAAGACGTCATAGTAGGCCAGCTGGTTTAGATTTAGATCTGCTACTTTTTCATGTCGCTGGCACAACAATTTTTATATAATTATTTTGTTAGCCGAGAAACTTTCCACTTCTATCGCGTTGTCAGTGGCAGGACAAAAATAACTTTAACTGCATGTATTTTGTTGTTAAGAGGGAAGGATAGCAGGTGGAGCAAAGTTTGTGACACAGCTCGACAACCACACACCGCTGCTGTTTTATTGAAGATAAGACCACTACCAGCAACACCCACGACGCACCAAACGCCACCCGGTGACGGATTTTTGTACACATTTTCAAACTTATTTATTCCGTTTAGAGGTTGAATTTACCAAAATCCATTTTTAGCAGATACGAACGTCATAATTATAATCTATGCCCACCCGTCCTGATTTGAGATGTGCGTCGATAGCCAGTCAGAACAAACGATTTTAAACGTATATATATATATAGATTCAAGAGCATCAGTTTGTAAGAAATTGTATCGAATTCACATTTATTTAATTTTCGGTGATCTCAAGATGGTCATTGCTTATGTACACGTAATTAAACGTTTGTAATAAGGGGATTTGTAAGGCCAACTTATTTTTAACGGCAAACATACTTTAGGAGTATGAGGAACAGGGTGTAAAGTTCCTCACCCCCCATAGTAAAGGGAGGATCCTCCGACTAGACAGGTGTTATGTCTGGTGGGCAACTGCCCGACAGTTGTTGATGGGCTTTCCTATATAGTCTCAAGTCGATGTAAACTTTGCTTCCGACTTGTAGAAAATTGATGTTAGTTCTTCTGTCGTGTCATAAATATCTGAAGAAAAATTTAATTTCAAATTTCAATAGTAGTCTAGTAAATAACTTCTAGGTCTTACAAGTTAGTTCATAAGGACTACTTTTACAGCTTGCAAGCACGTAGTGACATAACCGTTGACTCCTCGTAACCCGATGCAATATACGGACATTGAGACATGGAGGAGTCATAAAGTGAATCTAAGGTGCAAGGAGTCAAGTTCCTTTATGGACAAAAGCAGACTTGTACAAATAATGATGGTCTAGTTTTTACTACCAACCTCGATCAGTTGACGATGGGTCTGTACATGGCTCACGATTCCTCGTAAAGGAATGGCAACAAATGAAAAGAACATTTTTCATAGATATTCTTGACAAGTATGAATATAATTATATAGACAACGATAGAATAATCTATCCCTGGTTACTAAAACATAAATTTGGTTATGTGCAAAAATCGATTGTGAGTTTACGACCCGTAGTAATGGAACGCGAAAACTATCAGAATTCAACAAGCGGCTCTTTCGTCGCGCCTAATGTAGTTAGGCGCCTACCTGCAGGGACTTTTCACTTTTGGCTAGATCTAGACAGACGAGACCATAGACGGAATATAGATTTAAAGTTCCAGACATTTGTATCAGATTCAGAAACTGCTAGTCGTGTTCGAAGACTTATGTAGCAGAAGAACTTGGTATTTAATATTGGGATATCGTATCATAGTATGTAAATGGTGGATTTTAAGTTTGTTTTTGTCTACCCTGATTTGGCTTTTGAAATCCGATCAAAATATTTCAAATTGAAATATCTTTGTTTGATGAAACATTCGTATGTAGATAACTACAGTATGTGCGCAAAGTTTTTTATTATAAACATTATTTTCAAATTCAAATCCTGAACTTGGTTATTGAACAGTTGATGGATAAAGTTTTAGGAATTTTCATCTTATTTAAGGAGTTTCTACGAAAAGGTTTCATATTTTGGTCTATCAATCGAAGGTCTTGAAGTCTGAATATCAATTTTATATGCAATAACTATTTTATTTGTTTCTAGAAGATTGTCGTAAAATAAAGCTTTCGTTCGTATGCAAAGTGGTACCTAGATCTTTCGTACATTTTTATGTAACACTTATATGTGAGGAAAATTGAATACTAGCAAGTTGAGGTGAATGTACCTTCATACTCTGTATTTTAATCCCCAATAGAAGCCCAGGACGCTGAAAGCATACAAACATTAAGAGACCTTAAAAGTAAATTCTTAGTGAAAATTACAAAAAGTTACAAAGGTCTTTGTTAAAATTAATTTACGCGCGAAATATATGCGCGCCAATAATTCACCTCGGCAATCTTCGGCAATTTCCGACAAATCCCTTCGACATAAAAGCAAATCGCTTGGCGATCTGTCAGCGAGGTGGGAACGGCAAAAAAGTTGAATTTGTTACGGCATAAACGTCATAAATAAAAGGAGGCGGGCAACTTTCTGCCGTTACCGGTGTGAAGTTACTGAGGACGTATTCTGGAACTCGATAGTTTTGCATTTAAGTCTATTATCCATATGTTCATACCTTAACCGCTGAAAAGAGTTCGATGAAAATTTATCTGAAAATAGGAGATTTTTATCGAGTTAGTACGCACGGCGACCACTCAAGCTTTACAAAACCAGTTTATGCGGATCTCTCATTGTACGGGAAATCTATTTAAAACAAGGTCATGTTATACTGGAAATGTAAAGGTTGATGTGTACAAACTAGTTCGTATATAAAATTTATTAATTACAAGAACAACTTTAGGATTACATTTGCCGATTTTGATAGTTTTGTTTAGTTTATCTTTTCTACCCGCTAATAAGATGAGATTAAAATTTATTAAGTACTTACTTCATAATTACGTATTTTATTTGCAAACTACAAATAGACCTAAAATAATAATAAAATATGTACAAGTATCAAAGGAGATTGTTCTGCGCCCATACATTGTTCGCCCTGGAGCTAACAGCATAGAAAAAATCATTTTCTATTAGTAAATAGCCCTTAGTAGCCCATAATAACAAAGTTTCTTGACGGACACTTAAGAGAACAGATTTATTTATAAAAAAGGAACAAGTTTTGAGGTTATTTTCTATAAAGAAAACTTAAGTAATTCTTCGAAAATCGCTATTTCTGGTGTCTACGTAGCCTTCAACTTCAAATATAGTAAAATATTACTGCAATTACAGTCTAGGCCTTCTAATCGCTAATTAATAAGTAATCTTCAACCAATAAATAATAACTGTACGATTACATTATGATTAGCGCGTAAAACGAAGCGACTGACGTAGTGACGTAGAGATGCTCTCTGGAAGATCGATCAGTGTATATCGATTATCAATGACCACCTATTTAAAAATAGAGTTAAAGTAATTAAAAAGTAAAAATATGGCTATTGAAGTCGTGGAATCGATATTATAACAATTCACTTGAGTTGCTTCGTAAATGACATTTCAATCGTTCAATGAGAGATTTTCTGACAAGTTAAAAACATAGTTCAATAGATGGCGTAGGTAAAAAATACGTCTACGTTTGACTGGGTACTGAAACTACTACGGTACTACGGTACTTGATAACAAAAATAAGTTCCGTTAATAAGAAAGCTTATTTGATGTCAAAAACCAGAGACAGTGACGTATTTTTTATCAACGCCTCTTTTGTACTAATATTTTCTCATTTGTCAGAAAATCCCTCATTCGACTAGTAAGTACATTTGTGAGTTTGTTTCGTTCATTATATTTTCAATATTTTCATTCGTGCTTGGCCATATTCATCATAAGTTCCATTAAAATGTACATGGAACTGATTCCATGAAAAAAGGTGCATGAAAAACTTTTATGTTGCACATTCAATGTTTTGGAAGTGATAAAGATCGAACATTCATTATTTTTCACTAGATAATAGGAACATCGTCGTCGATATCGATATTTATGTAATATGAGCGAGAGCGACACTATCAAATCTTTTGTGACATTCACATTGACAATTAAATGGCGGGTTTGGTTGGTAATAAAATCAATGAGGTTACTTTTAAAAATCCATTAAGAATTGAACAGTTTCCGCTTGAATTTATTATTTTTAAAAAGTATATTTAAATATAATTAAAATTAACGTACACGTCAAATGTTTGTTGGTTATAGGGCGGTCTAGAACAATCTCCTTTACAGGGCGTCAAAATATTTGTCCACATCGCTGTCAACAGGAAAAGTGTCCAAAAGGCTGGCCGCATTGCCAAAGAATCAGCATTGCCATCCAATGCTGATTCTTTGGCCAAAAAACAAAGCCAGCCCTCTGGTCACGTGAAGAGTCGACCAACCGCTTGGCAAATTGATCCATCATTTTATGAGAGTTTTTGAAGGCTAGATTGAAAGGGTAATGGGCATAATGAATGACAAATGCAAGTTGTAAGAAGCTGTACATTTAAACAAGCTCTTACGTGAACTCCTTTCAGCATTTCATTATTACAAGACAACAGTATGAATTCAAGATAACAACAAACAAATACTTATTTCAGAAAACATTCAGAATAAGGTTATGTGGGCACAATTTGTCGGCACGGACGTTCGGGCCCCGCTCTCCGCAGGAAATGAGCGTATTTGTCTTACCTGAGCGAGGTGGGGCGTCTCGACTAGCGGTAAGCGAGGAATGAGTACGATACAATGGTGTATTGGACAGCATGAGTTACATATAGGGTTGCCATCCGTCCGGGTTACCCCGGATTCGTCTAGTTAAGAGGGCATCCGGGGAGCGTTCGGGCCGGGCCTCATTTGTAGTCCGGGTTTAAAAAATTAAAGTCTTCACTATTTACTTCGCCCGCACGGCGCAATCAACAGTTTTTTATTACACTGACTATGTGTCCTGGTTCTAGGCTCTAAGATCCGGGGTTGTCACGCTTCTTGTCCTGGTTACCAAATTTTAGAGATTGCAACCCTTACTTATCAAATGTTTGGCAGGTTTGAATAATATTTTTTATGATGTTGTATTCACTACTTTCATCATTAACAGCTTGTTCTCGTGGCTAAACAACAACAGCTCGGATTGATCTTCAGGTTAAGCTGTGCTTGTCTAGGATGGTCAGTAGATGGTTTACCACCCATAAAATACCGATATTCTTTCGTGCATCGGATCGTCCCGATCAGATAGGTAGTTGCTCCATGTAAAATACTGGTATTCAGCTGAATCCAGTAAGACTAGAAGCCGACCCCAACATAGTTGGGAAAAGGCTAGGCATATAATTATGATCATCAGCTACTAGTTTTGAATCTGTGACCGAAGACACCATCGGTCACAGATTTACTACGACCCGACACGCTAAGATAGTCAGTCCATATACTGCAAATTCGTCGTTTACCCACTAAAGTTTATTGGTTACAGGATTCATATGACTGACTAAAATAAAATTCATTAGGAAAAACGGAAAATGCAAGACCACATTCCTCCCGCTAGCACTAGAACCCAACACACCCCAAAGCTAGAGCTACACATTCATAAATTCACTTACCAACATTTATGAATGTTAATAATTAAAGCCACTATAGCTCCCAGCGATTTATTTGGTGCTCCAACTGTTTATGCACCGTTTGCCACTGAATCTTGAAGGCTTGGAACTGACGTCATATTGTGGTGAGGATGCATTTCATGCAGGAGAAACGTATTGTTTTCTTAGCTTTGTAATGTTTCTTATTTTGAAAAGCCTTCTTGAGAGCGTTTATACCTTACGTTACGTCTTTGAAAAAAAAGATAATTAGAAATTTCTGTTTTTTCAGATAATTCATAATCGGTCTAATTTAGCTGTAACACTATTTTTCGAAAACAGGTCAGAACAATGGACGCCACTTTTGCACTCCGCCAATTAGGTGAGAAGTACAGACGTGCGCACAAGAACTTGCACATGGTGTTCATTGATCTAGAGAAAGCGTATGATAGGGTACCTCGGGAAGTGTTGTGGTGGGCCTTGAAAGAGAAAGGTATGCCTGGAAAGTATGTAGAGTTAATTCGTGCTATGTACAGCCAATCTTGTACCTACGTCCGGTCAGCTGCTGGCAACACCGACGAGTTCAGTGTGGCTGTAGGCTTGCATCAAGGGTCGGCTTTAAGTCCTTACCTCTTCCTGTTGATTATGGACGCATTGACGTCGGACACACAGGAAGAGGCACCCTGGTGCATGCTGTTCGCCGACGATATTGTTCTTGTTAGTGAAGATGGACCAGAGATCCAGAGCAGATTGGAGAAATGGCAACAGAAGCTGGAGAATGTTGGCCTGAAAATCAGCAGAACTAAAACCGAATACATGTTCTGCGATTTCGGCGGTCTCTCCAGTCCTGGAGTCATAGCGCTAGATGGCGCGTTTCTTCCTGTCTGCTCCGACTTTCGGTATCTCGGTTCACTCGTGCAAAGCGATGGCGAAATAGATCGTAGTGTTAAGCACAGAATAAACATTGGATGGATGAAATGGCGGCAGGTCACGGGAACTATCTGCGACTCCCGCATTCCCCTTAAACTTAAGGGGAAGATTTATAAAACAATGGTTAGGCCTGCTGTCTTGTATGGGTCAGAATGTTGGGCCACAAAAGGGATGAATGAAAGGCACTTGCATGTGGCTGAGATGAGAATGCTAAGGGGGATGTGTGGTGTTACGCGAATGGATAGAATTAGGAATGAGTACATTAGAGGAAGTCTGAAAGTGGCGCCGGTGACTGAAAAGATGCGTGGAAATAGGTTGTCGTGGTATGGGCATGTGATGCGGAGGAATGAGGAAAATGTCGTAAGGAAAGTTTTGAGTATGAATGTGGATGGGTATAAGGGTAGAGGAAGACCAAAGAAACGATGGATGGACTGTGTGAAAAATGATATGGCAAGAAAGGAGGTATCTCATGAGATGACAAGTAATAGAGAGGTATGGAAGAAGAAGACGTACTGCGCCGACCCCAAATGAATTGGGATAAGGGCAAGAGAATGATGACTATTTTTCGAAAATGTTTTTTAGGAACTTTTTGGACCTATGTATCCTGTTTTTGCGTATGAAGTTTCATTAAAATCTGTTTAGTCATTTCGGAAAATAAGGACTTGAAAGTTTGAATGAAATGCCATTAGGCGCTCTTAAAGGTGGAGTGGAGAATTTCACATTGTATTGTGTGAATTATGCATTCAAAAAGACGGCGTGTTTCTATCTATGTATATCACATAAAGCATGTACTTTGCAATATTACGGTATTGTGCCGTAAAAGTACCTACCTACAACCCCGGAATTAAAAATCAACATTATTTATAACAGTTACTTCAGAACCTAGGCTAGGTACTGTTTGTTCGTGAAACAGACACAACCGTTAATCGACGTAAATTATACAAGGTGGTGATCTAGTCACTGGCAACTATCAAGGGGGTGATTCTATCCGCCTTACTGCGCAACTTTCACTATATATAACTCATATCCAATTTGTGAAAAACAAATTAGATTCATATTAAACAGGGTGGGAGCGACACCGACGCACCAACGCACCACGTATTCAGTTCCTACATATATATTTTTTTTACCTTTGCCCCACCCTAGAAATTTCTCCTGTATCGTGGGTGCGTTTGCGACATTTAAATTCACATACACAAACAGCCAGAACTAACTACAACTACAACCATCTTTAGGCCTTGCAAATATTTGTTCCTTGCAGGGATCGAACCCGCGACACGCAGCGCAGCAGTCAATAGCTTAGCCACGGCGCCAACTGTGCCGTCATTCTGAACTCCCCCCTCATAATTATTTCATCGGTTTTTTTTTATTCTGCTGTTTCTTACAAAAGTGCAATACCTACATGCCCAAAATGCACGGAACGTGTCTTTTTTTTTTAAATTTCCGTAGGACAAATTATTTGCAGAGTGGTTCAGAATAATGAACTGAATAGTCGGTGTCCCTTTCCACCTTACCGAATTTTTCGAAATTCGTATGAAATAGTATATTTCATTACGAGTGTGGAAAGCCTGTCATTGCAAAGAGTTCCGACAAATGTCTACCCGAGCCGAGGCGCAGCCGAAGGTGAGGGTTGACAGTCGGAACAAGTTGCAATGACGGTTCCGCACGTGTACTGAACAACTATTTTTAATACAGTTGCGAAAAAATGAAGCAATTTAATAAAGACCATTTTTGGAAAATGGCGCCATCCGTAAAAGGATATAAGCAGAGATTTTTTTTGTTTTTTTTCACCCATTCTGGGTAGGCAAAGGGAACTATGCCCATACAGCCAAGTCACCAGTAGTTTTTTTTTTTTTGATATGAAGTGAAAATGAAATGAAACCTAACCTAACTCATTGAATCAAATCATTAAATCTGATATTAAAACAAATTAGTAGCTTCTTTTTAGAAATATTTGCATGAATCATTAAAACTTCTATGATTTTTTTTAGTAAAAACTCCGTAGTTGGTTTTTTTTCTTTTTAATAGACTTTATTTTGACAGTTGGGAATGAGAACGCACGACCTTTTACCTTTTCCGGACTCGTGCGTTCTCTTTCCCAACTGTCAAAATAATGTCTATTAAAAAGAAAAAAAACCAACCACTGAGTTTTTACTAAAAAAAAATCATAGAAGTTTTTATGATTCATGAAAATGTTTCTAAAAAGAAGCTACTAATTTGTTTCAATATCAGATTTAATGATTTGATTCAATGAGTTAGGTTAGGTTTCATTTCATTTTCATTTCATATCAATAAAAAAAAAAACTTCTGAAGACTTGGCTGGGCATGGGCATAGTTCCCTTTGCCTACACAGAATGGGTGAAGAAAACAAAAAAAATCTCTGCTTCTATTTTTTTACGGTTGAAGCCATTTTCCAAAAATGTTCTTTTTTAAATTGCTTTATTTTTAAAACTTCTTCAACTGTATTAAAAATAGTTGTTCAGTACACGTGCGGAACCGTCATTGCAACTTGTTCCGACTGTCAACCCTCACCTTCGGCTGCGCCTCGGCTCGGGTAGACATTTGTCGGAACTCTTTGCAATGACAGGCTTTCCGCACTCGCAATTACTATTTTTAACCGGTGAAATGTTCAAGGTCACAAAATATATTACAAATCGCCCCTAGCTCTTCAGATGTGACACATCAGACTTGGAATCTGTGACCTTAGACTAGACACCTTAAAATAAACAAAACGGTAAAAACTACCTACTGTTAAACAAGTTCAAATAAACTAAAGAAGACAAAACACTCTCGTTTGAGAAAAACCAGGAAGAGGATAAAAATCGCCAGGGCCGAATAATTGTTTCGCATGGAGAGAGAAATAAGTAGGTTCGTGGAGATGACGGCCAATCTCGGTGAAACAGATGCTGAGGTACAGATGGAGATCATTTTTGACCTGGTTTAAATGCTAGGGAGGACATTTTTATTAATATGAATAATTTGTTGGTAAAACCATATACAAGATGGATGGACTGTGTGAAAGATGATATGACAAGAAAGGAGGTCTCTCATGAGATGACAAGTAATAGAGAAGTATGGAAGAAGAAAGGCTCTGTATGGTGTCGGACGTAAAGAATAGCACCATCCCATATTTTCCCGTAGGTGTTGTAAGAGGCGACTAAGGCATTTGCCAGAGAATGGGCAGCTGCGTTCTCTCTGCTTTTGTAACAACCGTACTGCGATCGCCAACCCGCCTGCCAAGCGTGGCGATTATGGTAAAACCCCCCAAAATTATGTTTTTTTGGGCTGAAATGATGATGATGATGGAAAAAGAAGACATGCTGCGGCGACCCCAAATAATTTGGGATAAGGGCAAGAGAATGATGATGAATTTGTCGGTAAAAAAATGAAGAAAATTAATTGCTGAAACGATAATTTTATTGTTATCGAATGTTGTATTTTGAAAACAGCTTGTCATCAAACTTTGAGTATGACAATAAATCATTAATTCATGTTTGTCGAGTGTCATCGAACCTAAATCTTTAATTTATTCCCCATAACGTGTAAATCTAAACTTTTGTGTTTTCATGATTATTAATTTATTCCATATAACGTGTAATTCTATTTTTTTTTCTTTTCATTCTTATTAATTTATTCCTCATAACGTGTAATTCATTTTTTTCTTTTCATTATTATTAATTTATTCCTCATAACGTGTAATTCATTTTTTTTCCTTTTCATTATTATTAATTTATTCCTCATAACGTGTAATTCTTAAATTTTTTCTTTACATGAGTATTAATTTACGATGTTATTTCTTTTCAGGTCAACGGCTCGACTGGTGTGCTCAGAATCGTCATACAAACTGAGACCACATGAAATGGAAGCCTTAAATGCGGTAAGCTTTTTATTTTGCTTAACATTTATGTAACCAACATAATTACATATTATGACTGCCTAAAGACCCGCCTCGGGGTTTGGTCTAGTGGTGTCAAGTGCGACCACTGCGCTCGGGCAATGTGCTATTGTATTTTTCCATGTAGATTTTTCTAATATTTGCAGCTACGGCTCCTTCATTTGTGCCCGGTTGATGGCAATAGGCTCGCCGCCTATTACATGGGACTTAAACAGAACTAGCGAGTGTGGGTGTACTATTAGATCGAGCTGGCTCCCCAGTACCCATCGGGTTAAACCGAAGATATCAGAGGATTAAATACTATGCAAAGTAAACACAGTTATCTCCGAGTTATTGCGTACTAAACAAATAATAACATAATAATACGGTACGCATGTGCCCTTGCAGATTAGTAAGGCGCAAGGCAAAAGATTCAGCGTTGCTTTGAGAAAGAAGTGATATTCCAAACAAACTTTTACGTGATCCGTGGTCATCAATATTAACAAGTCAAACTTGCAAAAACAGGCATTTTTCTTTGTCTCTCTGGTATTGATGATTTTTGTATTTAGAAGGCGGTGGTTTCTTATTTATAAAACTACTTTTATTTAGATTTAAAATAGCTTTACTCAATCTACTACATTTTTTACTTCTCTTTCACCAATATACTGTGCTGTAACAATAATGTTTTAAGATTTCATGGTAGGCAGGGACTTAAAAAACACCTTCATAAAGGTTACGCAATTCAAATCAAATCAAATCAAAATATTTTTATTTTACATACGCCTACAGGGGCACTTATAAAACGTCGACAAAAAGGTGCTCGGTTCAGGTTGGTCGTTTCCTATGGAGAAGAACCAGCAAGAAACTCCATGGTTACTCTTTTAAAATCATTTGGTTTTACAATATTTCTGTTACTGCGTTAGTACTAAAGTATGGCAGGACATCGTAGGCCCGACAATAAGTCGGTGCATACTACAAAACGTAGTAATTACGTAGTAATTATAAGTGTTACATGTTGAATCGGTAACAGAATGAAATATGTAACACTTTTAAGTGTGTTTTCAACCGTAACATATAAACATACCGTACTTAAGTGTGCACTTAGCTGGAATGCGACCTCTCACCCGCTTCCCCGCGCAGCAAGGGTTATCGACGTTATCGGCGTACCGACAGAGTGACGTCACAGCACCAAGTGCACATTTAATTCGGAGTGGTCATCATTGATTATTTCAGCTCCACATATTAACAATTATCAACACATATAAAAAGTTACAGATTGATTCGGTAACATTATTGTATCTGATACATTTAAAAGCGTTTTTCTGTTAAAACTGTTTTAAAAAACAGTGTTAAAACCACTAATTCATTACGGTGACAGTTTGAGTCCCTGATGGTAGGCCATCTGATCGCTTCTTTTTACTGTATATTTGTAACAGTAAGAGGCAGACAGGTTATCACAGTTTTACGGAATGCACTTTTTTAAACCCGCTGTCGCTCATGCCTCACACCAATTCCGTGCGTTTATAGAATTTATTTACCAATTACGTGAACTATTTATAGCAACCGAATGGCTATTCGTCTATCGCATATTGCAGATAGCATCAGCATAATGTTAGAAACTAACTGACTTGTTGCAAATAACACTTCTGTTAATTTATAGATTTTCCGTTATCAGGCTGACCCGTCAGTGCAAAGCTAGTTTTTGTTCAATTAAATAATTTCTCTTTAACGAGAATAGATATTTCAATTTTCTATCTTGTTAGGTGGACTTTATTGATTTTATTTGCAATAAATTGTTACTGTCGTAGATGATTTGATTTCACATAATAATTAAGAATTAAGAATTTAAATTATCTTTTTGTTTTTTGATTCAAGTTCTAGACGACTCGTTGATCTAGCGGTTGTAAGCGCTACTTCTGACTATGGGGTTCTACGTTAGATTCTTAAGCCAGCCAAAGGGTTATTGGGTTTTTGCATTAGGAGTTCTCAGAAGCAACCTCAGGAGTCTAGACTAGTGGCCGATTATAATGGCAATAGGCTCATACTCTGTTACATGTGAAGTTGACAGATTGTTGATTTGTTGTTTGTTGTTGTTGAGTGTACTATAGGTAAACCTCACCCTAAACTTTGTTTTACATGTGATGCAGGTTCTCAGGAGCGCGTGGCTAAATAATAACAGCCGCACGGGTCGATCTTTAAGGTTAAGCCGTGCTTGCCGAGGTTGGCAGTGGATGGGTGACCATAATTACATACCTAGTTTCCTCCGTGCCTCGGAAAGCACATTAAGCCGTTGGTTCCGGCTGTCATTTGTTGATCTTTGACAGTCGTTACGAGTAGTCAGACATCCAGTCTTACCAAGGGGTATCGTACTACCCGGTTACTGGGTTGTGGAGGTCAGATAGGCATTCGCTTCATGTAAAAACAGGTACTCAGCTGCATCCGGTTAGACTGGAAGCCGACCCCAAGATAGTTTGGGAAAAGGCTAGGCAGATGATGTAGTGATTCAGGTTCCCAAAAATCAGATTGTAAGACACTGGTTTATTTACGCTGCTCTCTGGTTACTATTTACCATCACCAACATTTAAATTAACACAAAGGTACCTCTATTGCTATTCTGTATGGTGTCGGACGTAAAGAATAGCACCATCCCAAAACTTCCCGTGGGTGTCGTAAGAGGCGACTAAGGGATTTACCAGAGAATGGGCAGCAGCTTTCTCTGTGCTTTTGTAACACCCGTACTGCGATCGCCAACCTGCCTGCCAAGCGAGGCGATTATGGCAAAACCCCTCATTCTTGGGGGAGGCCTATGTCCAGCAGTGGACGTCTTGCGGCTGAAATGATGATGATGATGATGAAAGGTACCTCGCTGATAAACAAAGCTACTCATTTCTATTACGACACGTAATAAAACAATAGTTCAGTTCAGTAAGTATTCCGTAGCGTCCCATATTTTAAACAAGCGAATATTTGTTTTATGGTATTAGTTTATTAGTTATATATTTGTATGTACGTATATAAATGAGAATGAAGTGGTTTTGCGGCCACTGTGTTCGTAATATATTCCCATTATTGCTCATGCTGTAGAGAACATTAGGAGTTTCAGAATTCTATACGGTTGGACTGTTGGTGCCGGTTATATTTAAGTCCCATGTAAAAAGGGGCGAGCCTATTGTCTCCAACCGGGCACATATACAAACTCTGTGGGTGCTATAGAGAAATTCTCGATGGAAAAACCCGATAACACTTTGCCTGACCCGGGAATCGAACCCGGGACCTCATGCTTAGCACTAGATCAACGAGATAGTGATGTAAATTAAAGCTGAACATACACGACTATCATCCTTTTGTTACAAATAGTAATCTCTTTTGTAAGTCGATTAACAGAAAGGCTGCTAAGTTGGTAGTTGACCTGGACGAAGGGTCAATTAACACGGATACGGCGGTTGGCGCCAACTTTACATGTAGGGCTGTGCAGAACTTGAAAAGGAATTACTTAAGTGATTCTAAACTTAGATTCGTTCTGCCCCAGTTCATTTTGAATGTGATTTGCTGGATCAGATTTTTTGCTTTACCTTGTTCTACTTTTTGTAGTAAGCAACGACTTATTGTCGGGCCTACGTTGTCCTGCCATACTTAATTACTTACGCTTTAACATTCAAATATTGTAAATCCAAATGATTTTAAAAGAGTAACCATGGAGTTTCGTGCCGGTTGTTCGCCATAGGAAACGACCAACCCGAACCGTACACCTTTTATCGACGTTTTATAGTGCCCATAAAAAACGTAAAATAAAATATTTTGATTTTGATTAAAATTTTCATACATCATCTTGATAAAAATGTTGTTAGTTTTTTGTACAATACCTACAGTAGTTTAGTAAAGTAGAAATTTACTAAACTGGATGTAATAAATTTTGAAAAGCTAATTAAACTTAATGTGATTATGTTACTTGGAGTCATCACATTACGTAATATTCTTTTATAATTTTATATGGAGTTTAAAGGAGGAGGAGAAAACCTGGTTAAGGTTTTAAACTCCTACAGTTTCGAAAACCTAAATATATCATTCACCATCATCTGCCAGCCCCTTCTGTTTTGGGGTCGGCTTCCATTCTAACCGGATGCAGCAGAATACCAGTATTTTACATGATACGACTGCCTATCTGACTTTCAGAACCCCGTAACGGCGTAATACGATACCCCTTGGTAAGACTGGATAACAGACTTTTGGCTTCTGATTACTACGTACTATCCGAGGCACGGAGGAAACTCGGTATGTAATTATAGTCACCCATCCACGGACCAACCTCGGCAAGCACGGCTTAGGTATCCTTAAAGATAGACCCGTGCGGCAGTTATTATTTAGCCTCGAGCTGTTATACTAAAAATAATCATGAAAGACATCCCGTAAGTGATAATATAAGTGCAAATAAAATACTAATGTATAATTTCTAGCGGTGTCAACTGACAGCCCTAGCCCCTAACCAGTTAGTACTTGTAAACACTTTTTCACACCATCCTAGTGCATAAAATTAGTTTCACACAAACCAGAACAGCTCGAGACCTTACCGATTAGGAGCTGGCTATTGTTACATTGTTGCAATTAAGGTCTATTGCCCACAGTGGTACCAATTCAGAGAGGCGCCGATCCTTTCTAGAATCGTCATTTGTATCTAAACTAATATTATAAAGAGGAAAGATTTGATTGTTTGTTTGTTTGCATTGAATAGGGTCTGAAACTACTGGTCCGATTAGAAAAATTGTTTCAGTGTTAGATATCACATTTATCGAGGAAGGCTATATAAAATCACGCTATGACCAAAAGGAGTGGAGCAGCAATGAAAAATGTTGCAAAAACGGGGAAATTTGTGACGCAAACGGAGTTGCGCCGGACAGCTATTTTTATTATAAAAGGCAGAAGACCCATTGACTTAGGGAAAAAGATAAATGGGGTTAGTTTATGCAGTCTATCCATGCTAATTGTACGATTGCATGTCTCTGAAAAAGCATCATCCAATAACAAATCAACCGCGTATGAGATGCTCAGGTGGCCTACCATGACCTCTTAAAACATTATTGTTTTACTCCTTTTCCAGTGTGGGAATGAGATGGCGCTAGGCATCCTGTATAGCTCCGTCTCTTTCCCACACTGGAATAAGAGAAAAACAATACTGCTTTAAGACGTCAGGGTAGGCCACCAGATGTTAAGATACTGCTTCATTTGATCACTGCTTCAGAATATTTTAACTACCAAATCACTAGCATTATTCTTTTACTATTTTTGGTAAAAAATAACAAGGTTAATAAATTCTTTATCTAACCCTAAATAACCCTAGCTGTTTCCTAGTAAAAGTCGAAGTTTTGTACAGCTTGGCAAAAAAGAGTTTGACGCGGTGACAGTTGGAACTAAAAATCGTACTGGACATTGAAGCCTTCCATGGTGTTTGCGTAGCGTCCGAGGGACTGAACCACCCACTTGGCATTAGGATCATATACCTAAAAATAACTAGTATCAAAATCTGTTGATTCGTAGTATTACGGGTTGCTACAGTTGCGATACTGGCGACATCATTTATTCCATACTCTTTTTTGCCAAGCTGTATATTCGATGATTATGGCTGAGGTACGTTGGCACGAATGATGTATAACGTAGTTAAATGTCCACTCATACTATATTTTTGTATGAGTGGACATGCAACTGCCTAATATATATATATAGTCTAGTCCAACTAGCGATCTGTATGCGGATTAATGGATGAAGATTTTATTGGTATGTCAGAAGTACTGTGAGAGGAATTTATGAGTGTTGTTAACCTTCTTTTATTTATATCATGTTTTATACATATAAGTTTCAACTTAATTTGCTTTACTTTGTCATTTTGTATATTTTAATATGTGTAATAATTGTCATTTTAATTTTAGTAACTGTAATTGGTGGTAAACCGTTGTACTTAATAAATAAATAACGTGAGGTCGACACACGGAAGCGCGATTAACGCTTGTGCGACAAAACTGTACTGCGACTCACTTTAAGTCGAATGCACGCTTGTGCGACAATGGCACTTGGTTTCATATGTCACACAGTATTGACTTACTGTTCAATACTTCCTCAATGAGTTGCCTCCGCAATTACAGTTTATTTTAAGTAACAAAGGATTCTGTTACGGTTGTCCTTTGTACTGCTCCTGACCGTTTGGGAATGAAAAGGGTAACTGGTCTTATTTTACAGAAGTTTATAAAGGTAAAAGGTGAGGTTAGGCGTTCTAATTACGTTTTGGTTTCGATTTTCTGAGAATCTTTTAATTAAGGCGATAGGTACCTGTTTTGTTTAGAGAAAAAAATAGAAGTTTATTATAAGTACCAGTTTAAAAAGCTAATGAAACAAAAAAGACGTAACTGCAATTTGGACGACAAGTGATATTTATTTTGAGAAAAATGCCTCGAAAAACAAGCGACGTTTCAAGAAAATTTCAGAACGTGAATTTTATGGCGTTTAATTGCCAAAAGCAGAATCACTTTTGGACAGATCAGATTTTTGAAGGATTTATTTGTATAGGTGCTATCAGAAAAGTATAAGTTTAACATCCTGAACGCCGTAGATTTTTCAATTAAAGCAGTTAATGGCAGAAAGGTGACTTTTTTCCAAAAAACTTTAAAAGTTCGATTTCTCCAAAAACAGCCCAGTTTAGACCCCAAGTGATCGGGTCAAAGTTGTTGCAAATTAGGTCCAGTGTCACTCGTTTCGAGGAATACACCCAATTACCAATCATACTGTATATGAACGAACAGAACATGGAGGGAATAGTGTTGTGTTGCGCTTGGGGGCAGCCTATGTCTTAGGCTTAGGGAATTATTCATATTTTAGCTACACAAAGCGATAAGACGAAATCCTATATCTATTTGTATTCGTAGGCAGCAAAATACTCTGTTGCTCTGTCCTTAAAAAGACCAACAAAAGTTTTTTATTTGCCTACCCACATACACTGTGCACCAAACAAAGGAAATACGTCCCGGATGCAATTCAAAATATTTACATTAAGTATGTTTCTCTTTTTGATCTGAAACGCATTATTCACGAAAAACACACCTTCAAAAATGAATGACCGAACTGCATAATAAGTATTTTGATGTTTGAATAATAATTTTATTGCAGCTTACTAACGTAGTACCCTTACGATTTGAAGACTTAAATTTTGAAAATTAATAAAAAAATATGGCTTGAAACAATATTTATTTGAATTGAGAATTCGACTTGTAACTGTGTGCGTATTAGAAAGGTGGGAACCTTTCTAATACGCTCACAGTTACAAGTCGAATTCTCATAAGCATGAGCAGATTTCATACGTAAAGAACACCTATTGGTATATGGCAAAATTAAAAAATAAATAAAACACATAGGCCTACATGGGCACTCACACACATAAAACGTTCGACAAAAAGGTGCTCAGTTTGAGTTGGTCGTTTCCTATGGAGAAAAACCGGCAAGAAACTCCATGGTTACTCTAACCTAGTCGAAACATAGTCTATTGCTACACACAACATGTAAATGTTATGTACAGAATGTATCGCAGCATCTACATGCATATCCTACCTACAGTAGGTACATACGGCGACATATCAAGCCATACATTTCCAGTATAACATGGCCTCGTTTTTTATAGATTTCCCGTTCAATGAGAGATCCGCATATACAGGTTTTGTATAGCTTGATTGGCCGCCGTGCGTACGTCCTAAAGTCCTGCACAAAAGTCTGCCGGCAATTTTTGCGGTTGCGAGGTTCCATTAGCTCATCAAGACGCCTTTGTACGTAGACGTGGCGGAAACAGAAGGGATTTGATGTATAATCTGTGAGGACGCCCTGCCATTACCTACCATGGGAAGTCGAAGGGCAGGCTCCGTTTTATTAGGAATACGGTGCTACATTTTTTGTAAATTGTGCTCACTAACTGGCAGTGAGGATGATTTACTCATAAGTAACATTAAAACGATGTTTAAGAAGTGTACTCTCGAAGTTTAAATGCAAAACTACCGCTGTCTAGGATTTAAGAGGCTCCTTATCAACTGCTGTAGATTTAATACATCTGCACGCAGTCAAAGGACTTAAAAGCTTCATCATTCTCTGGCACTTGCCCCCATTTATTTGGAGTTGGCGCACATGTCTTCTTCATCCATTCTTCTCTATTACTCGTCATCTCATCAGACACTTCTTTTCTTGCCATATGATCCTTCACACAGCCCATCTACTCGAAACAAAATGTTTTCTGTAGCCAATAACGACAGCCGTAAAGCTAAGTATATTTCAACAACCGATCCTGCAAAATCTAAACAATATTTCTAGAGCCTATATTTAACTCTAAAGCTTCTTGAGTCTAAATTAAACTAGCCAATTCTAAAAACAACTCGAAAAGTCTCTTTAGTCTAACATTAATACCTGGTGATCCTAAAAACGTAAATACAGTTCGGTCCATAGTAAGGGTAACAGCATCAAAAGATACGTTTGAATAAGTTGCAGCAATAATCGTTGATTGTGTCGTTACCAAGTTCACTGGTACATCACAACGATTCTTTTGTGGTTTAATTGTACGTAGTTCTGTTGTTAATGTTTAGCTTTGATGGAAATATTCAGATCCGGGTTGGGAGGAAGAAGGGAAGCATTTTTTGAATATTTTAATCAGACTAAGTACTTTTAATCAGATTAAACTTTTAGTGACTGTACCAAGATTATGTCTGGAGCTTAGGATACTTTCATTGATATTCGGAAGCCTACATTCCGCCCAGTTTGTTTATAAATTGACGAATATACGCCTACTTTTCATCTGTCAAATTTGAAGTACCGGAAAACTATTAATTATGTATTATACATCTTTAACATTGATTAAAGTGTGATATCACATCTTAACTATTGACCGAAGTAGGATGCAACTATGAGTTTGACAAAGATAGGTAGCGGGAGGAGGTACCTTATTCGAAGATCCGCTAATTGCGGCCAAGAAATTCTTGGAATACGATTTGGTGAGTATTTTCTCCTGTTGTCATGGCAATACAATTCGACTAAATCAAAAATGGACTTTGTTTTGCTCTTAGAATATGGGTGTTAGACGCTTGAGTTTGTATGCTGTTTCTTCTCAATGAAATTTATTGAGAAGAAACAGCAATACGAAAATACATTTGCAAAATAAACATCATTCATCAATGCTAAACCTTTGAAATATCCAGGTAGCAACACAGATACGATTCGAATGTTGAAGATATTATAACTTCTGTAGCTAAAACTGGATTACTCAAGTATAAAACCGACGACGTAGATAAATTGTAATTAATTTATCATCTTATTAATACACAGGCGCAAACCGAACTAGATACATAAACACCCATTTAAACCGATGCAAGTACCACCCCACCACGATACATTTCACTCAAACCAAATCATTGTTATTCCAACGACCGCAAAACGATAATGGCGATTAGTATAATGAAATGAAAACATTAGAGCCAAATAAAGACAGTCACGGGGAAGGCAGATAAATAAATTTACACTCTATTAAGCCGCAGTGATTCAGCTAGGAGGGAAAGAGGGACAGAGGGAAGGAGGGTCGTGGCGGCGTAGGTTGCACACATTATGAGGAAAGGATAGCGAATATAATAATCTTTGGAGATGATCTTCCATATAGAGATAAAAGTCTGGCAACGGTTTTGAAAATAGCTTGTGGTGAGGAAAATGTTGTTGCGATGTGAAAGTTGCAGTTAGATCGTACTAGGTAGAAATTAAAGTGCTTTGTTACAACTTATCACAGTCGTATCAAGTCATATAGATATCAATCCTTTTTAATGGCGTAGTTGATGTAGCCTCGCTGCGCCTCGGGCTCCTATTTCTGTTTGCAGGGTTTAAAGTGCCCTTATTCAAAAGGAATACGCCTTCCCCTTCTTCGAGTCTAACCTGTCCGAGTCGGGGTGCCCCAAGCCCCGAGCTCGATTCGCTCACTCTGCCTAGGATAAACTAGTTTTAGCCTGATAGCGGTTTGGTCGTTAATTGGCTTAGAAAAAAATAATTTGGCCTGAAATCGGGTTTGGCCGGTAATATATATACTTGTGCAGTACTCGTAGCACATCTTCTATCTCTAATCAAAGAGGAATGCGCAAAACTTCTTCGATGCGAAGTGACATTTATGAGGCTTACAGAATTGGCATGGGTTTTAAAGAGTTTGGCATTTCTACACCGACTTGCAAAAATCACAATCTTATTTTAAAACTTTCAAAATTAATTTAGTTTTAAATTGAATCGTATAAATCGAATTCCATCCATAACATTGATGATAAACAAAACCATTAAAATGCAATATTGGCACTTATAATATTTGTCCACATAATTTTATGCTGTATTGATGATTTCTTCAAAGGACGGTGAAAGCTGACACGGTAGAACGCGGACTTGACAATGACTCAATGTCATTATCATTCCATTTTTATGTTAATCGTAAAAAAACGCAGCCAGCGATATGAAATGTAATCGGTGTATGTTAAATGTTAATTCACTTTAATTTCTTGTTGGAACGAGAGGTACTGATTTAGTTTAATGTTAGGAGTCTTATTTTGCCTCATTTTTACTACAAGTATGCACTTGGCTGTACGTTTGCTATGGACTTAAATACTGATCGTAGATTGGAAAATGGCCCTTCATTTGCCTGTGGTTAATCCTCATTTCCCTATACAATATCAGTGTCTAATTGTCCTACGTCGTACCTTCTCCGTCCAAAAAACTATTTCGGACCACAGCACCATCATGGTCCTCTAAAACTTATAAAAAAGGTGTATACTATCAACCTGCCTGCCTATATTACGCCGCTGTGGTATATTAAGCCATAATAGTCATTTGACTCACATTTACCTTGACGTAAAAAAAATATATCAACCGGGTAAAGTTAATGCATCGCGCTGGCAATCTCAAAATCGAGGGGTGCATAATTTATCATACAGAGCCACTGCCTTATATGTGAAGCTATTTTGGGGTTGCGCAGCTGCGAAAATATTAGGTGGGAACGCTTGAAAATATCCTTTTAACGACGACAATGGTGTTATCTTTTTGAAAGTGTGAAGTTTCGAACGGTACAGTGTTGTTGTTTTGAAATTTTATGTCATCGGTAATAGTAGGTATTGGTTTCTATAAACAGCTTCAAATCATTTCGGTTTTAGCATCGACGTTTTTAAACGTTAAACCGTTGGTCCCGGTTGATCTTTGACAGTCGTAACGAGTAGTCAGAATCCAAAAGTTTGACATCCAGTCTTCTTAGGGAGTTTCGTATTACCCCGTTACTAGGTTGTGGAGGTCAGATATGTAGTCGCTTCATGTAAAAAACTGGTTCTCAGCTGCATCCGGTTAGACTGGAAGCTGACCCCAACATAGATGAGGAAAAGGCTAGCAGATGCTGATATTTTTAAACCATGCTATCTGTAGCCACCCATCAAATTCAAAACAGATTAGCTAAGACAGCAATTTGTGTGAACCTTTGATTTCATCCGCTTTAGTAACGACATTTTTGATGTTAGATACTCAAATGTATATTAATCTAAAATGGTTTGACAGATAGATTCTATACCAACGTTTTTTTGTAATACGGAATCCTATCATCGAATCGATTCGCGCTTGCCGCATTTTTTATCACATCACACGTTTCTGTGAAGAATGAATTTCAAATGGTGTCGGAAGTTTGTGTTGGGGGAATAAATCCTAGCCCCGTACCATGGGAAACAATTAGATGATGTCTGGGCGAAAAACTGAATTTAGGTGAGTTGAGTATGAGAATCACTGTTTTTTCACCAAATTGAAAGGAGAAGAAAGAAGAAACAACAATTTGATTTACGATGGGATACCTGTTATTTGTTTGTAGCAGACGAATGCATTATTTAGATTTGCCGAATATACAATCATGTAGGCAAACATATGTCGATAGAGAAAACTAGTTAAATTAACCAAATTATTTTGCCAAAAGCAACATTAGAAATCAGTTTTTAATTTAGTTGGTCCTTCGAGCCGGATTTGATTAAAAACTCAATATAATTATCTCACAAGACACCTCTAAAATTAAACAAATATGCATTTTAATTTATTCCTTAACCCATTTTAGCTAAGGCTGCGAGTAACTGAAACTCGATGCCAAATCGTAAAAACGATATTTCTTCGACTTCAAACAAGCAACAAGTACGGATACAAGGTGTTTTAGGGCGTTAGAAACTTGAAAGAAATATAAGCCTTGAATCGGCCTGAAGTGTGATGTATGATGTACCATTATGATATCAAAGACGACTCTAATATTGAATTACACTTTTAAAAACGGATGGTTGCATTCTTTACACTGATATCAAAAGTTAAAGCTCGAAAGTCTAAGTTCGGTTTAAAGACTTTGACTTTAAAATTAAAGTAAGTACAAAAAAAAACTTAACAGTACCAAAAAGTAAAAAAAAAACTGGACCGTTCCATATTTGAATGAAGATGAGGTGGACATTGGAACATGATGATAGTCTTACATTTAATGTCGTTGGGCATTTGTTTTGCGATTCGAAGCGTTTCCATGGAGTTCTCCCATTTCTTGTGTATTTCGATGAGTTTAAAGAAAAATGAACTGACACTGACATTTCATAGTGTAGCTATCGTTATGATTTTAGCAACTATATTTTGTACCTAATCAGTTAAACATAATCCCCAATCCAATTTAAACCTTCTTGTCCTTAAAACAAAGTCGAAAGTTCACTACCTGAGATCCCACCGACAAAACGACAACCGGCGACATTTTTTTTACAATCCCCACCGCGGTAGGAACATCTATCAATATCGTAAATTTGACTATAACAACGTATTTCTGGTTTGCCGGTGGCGTATGTCTGTGCGTGCCAGAGTACTAGGGGAGCAGAAATGAATAAGAGGAAACGCGATTTTAACGACTTCCAGACAAATTGATGCGGAACGATCATTTGTTATGTTCGAAGTTCGGAGCTGTATTCTGGTGAGTACGGTGGAACGCCAAGGTGTATTGTGCGATAATAACGTTTTATTATTGTGAAGATGTGCTTTTAATCTATATTTGCAAAAATTTTGGTCACCTTTTTTTTAAATCTCGTTCCTACAGAAACAAGACCTGGTGAAGTTACCCTGTATAATATATTTTTTTCCTAGCCTATATTTTCCTACTGCTGGGCAAAGGCCTCCCCCATAGCCTTCCACTCTTCGCTCCGTGCAGTTTTCTCCCGCCAGTCTCTCACAAACGCCTCTAAGTCATCACGCTAGTTTCTAGGCCTGACTCGGCGGTGACGCCCGTCTTCTTGCACCCACTGCATGACGACTCTGGCCCATCGGTCCTGATGCATTTTACAGACATGGCCCACCCAATCCCCCTTCAACCCAGCAGTCTCTTTGCCCACATCAGCGATTCTAGTTTTTCAGCATATTGTAGTATTGCGAATTCCCATATCTTCCCGTGGGTGTCGTAAGAGGCGACTAAGGGACTTGCCAGAGAATGGGCAGCAGCGTTCTCTGTGCTTTTGTAACAACCGTACTGCGATCGCGAACCCGCCTGCCAAGCGTGGCAATTATGGCAAAACCCCCTTTTGGGGGAGGCCTATGTCCAGCAGTGCACGTCTTTCAGCTGAAATGATGTAGTATTGCGAATTCTGTCGCTGAGCTTTATACCCAACTAGCTGCGCCCCGCGGTTTCACCCGCGCAGACCGGAATAAAAAGCTTATACCAAATTTCATCTCAATCCGTTCAGCCATTAAGGCGTGAAGGAGTGACAAACATACAAATACACACACACACACTCACTCACAAACTTTCGTCTTTATAATATTAGTGTGATACGCTACGTTCCATCGCCCTTTGCCAATACTTATACAATATTATTTTGTTTCAAGCAAAAGGAAGCTAACACTAAAAGTGTCAAAATCAAAAGTCTTGCAACAGCACAATTGCCCACAAAAACAAAAATTAAATACCTACATAAATCGAAGACTTTATTTCCTTACTTTAAAATCTGAAAACTTTCTACGTATATTTCTCTTAACACCTTCTAAGTTCTACTGTAACAGAATACTCCCACATTTCGTCAGCTGGCCCACCCCAACTATTGTAAACTTGATTTGACGTCCAAAACAATACGGCTTCCATCTGGCAGATGACAAGAAAACAATTTAGCTGCTAACTATTAGCAACTCCCCAAGGAACAGTCAGCTATACGTCTCTTATACAAAAACAAAAATAGAATTAAGTTACAAGATTTTAGACACGCTAATTTGAGAAAGAAGAAAAAAACATGGCACAGAAGTCTCAGCTGTTTGGTAACTCTCAAGTCGTATGGGGTTGACTAAGGTAAAGGAATATTTTCTTAAGGCCGACTTTTGCATGTCAAAGAATTCTGTAGTAAGGGGATCTTTTTGGATGATCCTTCGTGGACACAGTTAAAAGCTGTTGAGGTGTTTAGTTGATCCATACAACAGTTATTGATGATCCATATTATGTTGATTCTTGTAAAATAGGGAACATCTTAACATAATACTACGCCTGTTACTCCCGAAAGTACAGTAATTTCACAAGTTATTATGTCTTGTGACTGGGACTGTAGCTTCTTTTTTTTTTGTTTTTTGACTTTCAAAAGTGCCTGTAATAGTCTAATTGAAATAAATGCTTTGAGTTTGAGTTTGAAAAGGTTAGCAAAAAGAATACCCTATAGTAGACCCAATTTTTGCCAGTTAAGTTTAAGCTCATATAAAGGATACTGCTACTGATACAGTACTGTTAACCTGCGTCTTCCTAATGCTGGCAAAGCACGCAAGCCACCTCACTCTCTGACGTCCAATTGTTTTGATCCAGGGCTAATGTGGACCACAGGTCGTTGGTTTTGTCCAGCTCGTCCCGCCGTCTTCAACGAAGTCTGCAGCAACGCCTTCTGGCTGTGTCAGGGGCTCCAGAAAGTGGCTATTTTGGCCCACAGCTCAGTGGGCATGCGGCAAACATAGCCAGTCCCTCTCACTTTAGCTTAGCGGCTTTTTGAGCAACGTTAGTAATTTGTGTTTTGGGGCATAATCTGGTGTTGAGTACACTGAAAATTTTCTTTACAAAAAAACATCCTTCTTTTAAGCTTTAAACCCACATTACTTTAATTGTGTACCTGTACAAACACGTACTAGATTTAAAGCTCTAAAAACAGATGTCTGCAAAGCGCGAAACAGATGAAAATGATGCAAAAAATAGTAAATAAACAGATGCAAGTTATTTACATACAGCGAAATCTCATCGCCGATGCGGGCAGCCTCGTAACATGGGAGGGGTACTACAAGTTTGCGAACTCAGTAAATGCAAGTGAGAAAATGATAAAAAATGCTATTTAAATGTTTCAAAATCTTCTTGGAGAGTCAGAATAAAGAGTCTCAAAATGTTAAAAGAAAGAGGTACTCAACAGGAAAAGAAATTAAACTACAGACGTTCTATAAATGTGGGATGGGATGTTTTAACTAAAAACGTTTGTCCACTGTATTGTATATCAGTGAATTTATGATGTGTCATATAACTCACCTTTAATTATTTGCGTTATCCTAACTGCGGTGGCAGAACATTACCCGCTGAAAACAAAAGAAGATCTTAGGCTTTTATAGAAGTTTTGAACGAGGAATTCAGCCCACCATTCAAACAACTCGAAAGCAACTCACCCCTTCTACACTAACGCTAGTACCTCCCCACTCAGCTCTGTCATAAATGATACAGAATCAACTCAGAATTTGCATGCGGACGAGACGTGTTTGCAAATCATATGTTGCGATTTACCAAGACTAGGTACATATGTACTTAGTACGGGTACCTATTCATGCTTAGTATCGGGAATCTACACCTTGTTTGGTTATTGTGTTTAGGCGATGTGTATTTCGCGAATTTTGGTAAGTTTATAAGGTAGTATGGGCTAATATTAGTGGAGTTATTCTTGTGGGTTTTATAACAATAGGTGTAAGAGAGCAGTGATGGCCCAGTGGTGGCAGCCCCGTCTTACGAGCAGTAAGCCGTGGGTTCGAATTCAGGCAGGCGTATTACTTTGTGTAATTTATTTCACCATCGCTGCTCTCAAAACGGTGAATGAAAACATCGTGAGGAAACCGGCATGTCCTAGAACTAAAAATTCGAAGACAGGTGACATCTACCAACCCGCACTGGGCCCGCGTGGTGGATTTCAGCCCACTCTCTCTCATAGAGAGGAGGCCTGTGTCCCAGCTGTGGGAACATTATAGGCTGATGATGAAGGTGTAAGAATAGATGAGTATTAAATCGCAAAGGTATTGATACTGATTCTGTTAGCCTGATTCATCGCACTGCTGGGTTAAGGCTTTGACTTCCAGTTGATTCAATCCAGGGAAAATGTCTTGTCCAGCCCGTCCCGCTATCTTCTAGGAGGTCTACCGCGACGCCTTCTGACTGTGTCAGGGCTCCAGAAAATGGAGTAACAATATTGACTGTTACAATTTCCGGCAGGTACTACCTATAGCAACTCCACAAATAAATGCCATCTCTAAATGAATGGATAACGGACAGAGTTGATCATTATATATTTTTTTCTTGTTCCAATTCCCGTGTGCTTATATTGGGAATAAGTAATTCTAAAAAAGGTAAAGTTGGTTTGTCAAACATTTTAAGCACCAGTGGAAGCCAAAATAGGGCTTTGGTGTTTAATCCTTTTGGTTCGAGATTAAACTTGAGGCTAACTGGGGATCTCTATCACGGCAGAAATGTAGTGAACGCAAACTTACTGTAATATTACACAACATTTTAGGTAAAATCTGAGTTTAGTTTAATTAAATTTTATCTGGAAATAGCCCACTGCGTACAGTAAAATTGTAATTAGGACTCGTGTGAACTCCACATCTGTTGTGAAAACTCATTTTAATACGGGTTTAGGTAACTATCATTTGGGAACTAGGAATTATTTCGTTTGAAATGGAAAGAGGTTTTTTTATTATTTGTCTCTTGAAATCATAAAGGAAATCAGAGGGTTCGGAGTGTTATCATAAAGGATATAAAACATATTTTTATTAGAGCACATTAAGCTACGCTTAACTTAAAACAGTATCATAATATAAATATTAAAAGCTACACATAATAATAATATCAAAACAACTTGTTGTAATTCATATTTTGACCCTTCATTAATGTACATCCGGTTAATCATACGATATTCATCATCATCATCATCATTTTTCATCTATACTACACATACACAAACACACACTATCTCACAAACAAATCACACATGTAGGTATATCGTCCAGCGTAATTATTTTTAATTAATATATCTATTTAATTTGTTGTTTACAACATTCTGTGCCTAGTTCAGTATCGGTTTTGAGTAGTTGTTTATACAGGACGGTCCAGCGGCCTGTAAGTCTTGGGGGGCCTGGTGGTGGTGGTGGTGTGTGTGGTAACACAGTCATTGTATGACCTATTTCGGGCACCAGTCTCTCACATATGTTTGCCTGTGTTTTAGATTAAATAATTCCTGCTCACTGTAATGTTTATGATTAGAAAATAAATTTATCATTATTTGTTTTATTTTTTATTTATTTATCTTAGTTGTCATGATTTATTTCGTCAGACTCGGTCATCATGTGGGCAGAACATGGGTTTCGTGCTATGAAAACACACACTACACGCGGTACACTGCTTTTGTCGAACTCACAAATTACTTGAAATTACAATCCAACACAATAACACTAGGCACCATGAATCGGGGAGCAGTTTCAGGACGTCTTGACTCCGCCGCGATCACACACTGACTGCCCTCCTCGCAGCGAGCTCGAAACATCACGTCTCTGTAGAAGCGCGCTTAGGTGTGGGTAGACTGGTAAATAGGTCGCGTGGTGCTACCTTTAGCGCGCTTGCCGATTCATTTTCTGTCCGTACTAATGACCGGATCCGACATATTCAATCTTTGTTATGTTATTCCACTAGCGCAAAGACAGATCAATTTGTTTAAATTGGTCATTCTTAGAACACCATAAGCCGCATCAACGCTCCAAATTAACATAAACAGTGACATCACACCGCATACTGCCCGGAACACTCAAACGGACGGACAGACGTCTAAACATTATCCGTCGGTAGATATACAAACGGACGGCAACTGAGGTAGCTGATGCTGCATAGTGACTAATGAGGTGTTTGTTATCATGCACTCCCCCTTTATAATGTACAGGGTCAATCCTGTACAATGTTCCGTAAGAGCTATTTGCGTAGCTGTCTTGTGGTGTGTCAAATGGATGTTTGCACTTGAATGTAATCCTACCCTTATTACTTGACCGAAGTGATTGTAAATACGAACAAAGAAACGGCTACTACGAACTTCAGAAAATCATAACATGACGACCAAACATCAATGCCCGAAGGGTTAGGCAGAGATGTACCTCATAGTACATCCACATTTCGCCAGCAATGTTTGAGTCCCATGCCATAGAGGGAGAGTCTATTGACTCGCATTCAGCGGATCACCGCAACCTTCACCAGGTCATCGGTCCACCTAGTGGGAGGCCTTCCAACGCATCGTCTTCCAGTTCGCGGTCGACATTCCAGAACTTTTTGGCCCCATCGGTCATCCGTTCGACTCAGTGGCTGCTACCGAGATAATCGTTGCGGAAAAACCGAATTACAATTTGCCCAACCCGGGAATCGAATCCAGGGCCTCATGCTAAACATTCGCGATTACACCCAAACCCAACGGGCTTTAAAACAAATTAGGGTTATGTCTCTATGTCTCAGCTATCTGGAACTTCAGTAAATCGAACTAGATAGCAGTGGTCATTGATCTTAAATAATCTTGACTCAGATATTTAGATTGTTCTTGGTCGATGTTTGACTTCATCATTCATCATTTCAGCCCAAAAGACGTCCACTGCTGGACACAGGCCTCCCCCAAGTGTCACCACATTGACATTTTGGGGGGTTTTGCCATAATCGCCACGCTTGGCAGGCGGGTTGGCGATCGCAGTACGGTTCTTACAAAAGCACAGAGAACACTGCTGCCCATTGTCTGGCATGTTTGACATAATTCAGTAATATCTTATCGTTTATCACACAAATCTATGTAGACTCAGTACACCTACATAGGCCTGTACACTAATCCCCAAAAATTAATCACCCCATTAACTGCACCAAATTAATCACCCCGGATCAAAGGACCAAATAATGCAACCAAAATTCTGGTGTCAAATAATTTGGGTATAGGTACAGCTGTGTGCTCAGCAAGTTGCAGGGCCCTCTTTGTGCAGTAATGATGACGTGTTGTCCCAGCGCATTTATTAGTATAGATATAACGGGGATGGAATGTTACTGGATGTGGTAGTTTACGAACAATGCAAGGTTATGTTAGGGTACAATGTTATTCCTCTTCTTATTTTCAAATCGATGATGCCGGTAACGGTATTTGTCCTCAGGTGTGCAGGAGTTAGGGCATTTTGGAAAATCTTAACAAGTTGGCCATCGTGTGGACACTCACACTGGGCGTCGCGTAGAAAGGGTTTTTTTTTAATATATCTGGATTCGTTCAGTGCTTACTGAAAAATCTGTTGATTAAAATTAGTATACCATTGGATTTACCTGTTGAACAATATTTGCAAAGACAATTTCTTTGGAAGTTAAGCTCAATCAGAATTTTTAGTTATTTAATTTACCGTATCATGAAAGTAAAATATAGCTCTCCTTTTGATAAGTCATAATTCATAATGTAATGCCCAACGAGCTGTGGGCCAAAATAACCACGATGTCTAGCTCTGATACAACCAGAAGGCGACGTGGTAGACCTCGCAGGAGATGGCGGGACGAGCTGGACATAACCAACGACCAGTAGTTGACCCACTCCACCATTTGTTTGTTTGACCATTAGTTTGTTTAGCACATTGGCCCTGGATCGAGGGATTTGGAAGTCATGGGGCTCTCCCTCCTCCTTTGCTGGGCAAAGGCCTCTGCCTTCGCACAGACTAACAGTAATGTAATGACAATTAATTGCTTATAGTTGAACAAAGCAGCTACAACCTTTGTTTTAGAAAACTTAAAAGCCACTTCCAGTCACATTATGATCTCGTACAGAATCACCTAGACAAATTCACCCTCCGACATTGTCGCTTTGATCTGGTACTGATGTTTTGGTTTCCACTCAGCACCCATGCATCGAGGGGACACACTACCTAGCTATCGATGTCGCCTACAATTTGAAACCTCCTTGTCGGTGATTAATTCCTGGTACCTATGTTTAGGTGTTACAAGTATTTGTTGTGTTCCTGTCATCATGTATTTGTGTTTATTCGGTGTTGTGCCAGAAAGTCAAATAGAAGCAGCTTAACTTTTAAAATTTTATATTGATTGCATCATCTGACTTGAGACAGATATTTTCTGAAAATAGTATCCTTTGTGCATTTTGGGAATCCACTATCAATCGTTTTTGAGAGCCGCAATGTTTTTTTTTTATTTTGCTGTTTAATTATTGACTTTATCATGGCATAAACCAGGTTCTCATAATTACCACATAGAAAACAGATGTCTATTATTTTCAAATGTTAAATAAATAGGTACATAAAATACTTTAAGAGTTCAGTTCCTTCAGAGAACAGTGCAGCATGCAGGTCACATTTATTACGTTTATGTCGTGTTGAAAACCTCTTAAAAACGTTAACGGCTGAAATTCACTCAGTGTTCCTTACTACACACAATTTCTGGGACGTTAAGCCTTAATAAACTGTAATAGAAAACTGAAAGATACTGTTATGTAATAAGAGTGAGATGATTTTATGGCCTAACGGGGAATTCGACTTAATTGAAGATCGAAGGGGGAATCAAAGTCACGTGCTTAAGATTTAGACAGATTATTTATCGTACTCGATTGCTGATTTTCGACGAATGATTTCAATAGATAAGTAGAGAACGATGGCAAAACATAAAATGTATCTTTAAGGATATTTATTTATTTAATTCATTCATTTCTTTTCATGTAACACTCTCAGTAAAATTCGTAGAAGTAAAATCCAGACGCTCTTAAGAACCAAGACCTTACATTCTGCAAAGTTAGCTAAAACGAAGCATTACCAACAGATGCTACCAAGACACCATTTCCGCTTCTATTCAAACACTAAATATCATTATGAAGCTGGTAAAAATAATAATCTCAGTACTTATACGATATACGCAGGGGCTGGAAGCCCACAAAAACTAGATAGAGATCGCTTGTCAAGTGACGCGTAGCAGTCAGCTGAGCGCGAAGCCGCGAGGAAATGATCACGAGGGGTTTGGTGTACCAGGGTTGCATAGATGACGTGGATAATGTTTTGGTTTATGAGTTATTGAGTGTGATTTGTCGTAAAGTTTTCATTTATATAGAGGGCGATGCAGAAACTTTCAGTGCAATGTTGCTGTCTATGTTCAGATACGGTCTACTCTATGTTTTTAGGTATGTATACGTCATGATGAAGCGCGAACTGTAGGTTGTATATTTGTAATGTACGTTTCTTACAACACATTATTAATCACTGATGCATAAGGTGGTTCATCATTTCAGCCGAAAGTCGTCCACTGTTGGACATAGGCCTCCCCCAAAAGAGTGGGTTTTGCCATAATCGCCACGCTTGGCAGGCGGGTTGGCGATCGCAGTACGGTTGTTGCAAAAGCACAGAGCACGCTGTTATATAAAAAAAAAAAAATACAAACATCCGAATTGAGAACCTTCTCCTTTTTTAGAAGTCGGTTAAAAATAGCGCCTCTCGCCATCAAACGTAAGTTTGTCGAGTTAGTGTTAAATAACACCTCTGTGTTATAATTACATTAAATAAATGTTTAAAGAAAAAAGGTTCTGCAATTGTGTATTATCAATTATGAAATTACTTATAATCGGATATAAACAGGTTACGAACAGCAAGTGACGCTAATCTAGTTTTGTGTTCACGAATGGTTTTGATCCAAACATAGAAATGTAAGTAACCCTACAATCAACAAGGCTAGACAATAAGTCAGGACGCAGACAAAACAGCGATTGAAGCAAATGGACTAAAATAACCCTCAAAAAAGTACTTTGACGTCTACACATACCTACACCCACAAATTCAAAATCAGAACACACAAAAATCCATTATCACTTTCAGTAACTTTCCATTTCCTATTATCACTACCGACATAATGAATAAGGAAACATCCAACATCCTAGCCGTTGCCATGGAAATACATCATAACATTCACATTACTCCCCACGCGAGGGTAGCTCGTCGAATGTTTTTTTATTTGATTTCGCATCCAATTTGCTCTCTCAGGCGCCAGAAGCGGTCTGCGATATGATAGAAATTACTTTACAGCTATGTTTGAGCGGTGAAACTGTTTTATGGTGTGTTTTTAAAATGGGCTGGTTTTAAGCTGTTATTTTTTTTATTTGTTCATCAGAGAGCTTAGTTGTTGATTCGGCGAAAAGGTTAATAAATAAATGAAGAATGTATGGCACTGACATCATTATCTGTCTTGCTTTTTCCCAACTATGTTCGGGGTTGGCTTCCAGTCTTACCGGATGCAGTTAAACACCGGTATTTTACATGGGGCAACTGTCTATCTAACTTCCACAACCCAGTCAGTACTGGTTAATACGATACCACTTGCTCAGACAGGCTTTCAGACTGAGCCACCGACTCCCGTAACGACTATCAAAGATTTACAAATGACAGCCCTGACCAACGGCTTGACGTGCTTTCTCGGATCGGTGCGTAATGGATTGTCACGCATCCACGGACCAACCTTTTAGCCGCGAAGTCTTCAATAGTGGAGGAGCTCGTGGCTAAATAATAACAGCCGCACGGGTCGATCTTTAAGGTTAAGCCGTGCTTGCCGAGGTCGGTCCGTGGACCATAAATACATACCGAGTTTCCTCCGTTCCTCGGAAAGCACGTTAAGCCGTTGGTCCCGGCTGTCATTTGTAGATCTTTGACAGTCGTTACGAGTAGTCAGAAGCCAAAAGTCTGATATCCAGTCTTACCAAGGGGTATCGTATTACCCAGTTACTGGGTTGTGGAGGTCAGATAGGCAGTCGCTTCATGTAAAATACTGGTACTAAGCTGCATCCGGTAAGACTGGAAGCCGACCCCAAGATAGTTTGGGAAAAGGCTAGGCAGATGATGATGATGATGTCCTCAATAGTGTATAGTCTACCAAAAAGCTTATGTCGTTGAGAGTCAATGTAGAAATAGAGGTATTTTGAATAATCGATTTTAGATATCGATAGGTACTGTCTGCGCCTTAAGCCACGTCTTAGGCACAATGACTTCATATGCCTCCACGGGGGCATAATAGATATAAGTAGACGAAAAACTGCAAATACAGTTCCCAGTAGGTACATAATGGGGATGTGATAAAAATCATATTTAAACACGTATTTGGTGTAAAATATAAACAGAATTTATTAAGCACAAGACATGACAACAAAACCTTTTTTGACAAAAAGAAGAACACAATCTCAGTCATTTCAATAAATTGGAGTCGGCCAGGATTAGTAATGAGGTTTTAACCCTCCAACACGCCCTCTTAATCCTGGAGGACTTCAAGCATATCTCGTACAAACGACAAGTGCTTACAGCTAGGCAGTGCCTTCGTGAGCACATCAGCAGTCATCTGCTCTGTTGGCATGTACATCAGTTCTAGCACCCTATTCTCAACAGCTTCACGAATATAGTGTTATCTAATGTCCACATGTTTTGTTCGCTTATGGAACACTGGGTTACTAGCCAGCTTCGCCGCAGACTGATTATCACTATACAGGATTACAGTGTGACATTGACCTATCAACTCAGCAAGAACCGCACGGACGTATACCGCCTCTTTGGCAGCTTCAGACAAAGCTATATACTCCGCCTCGGTAGACGAAAGTGCGATACACGATTGCTTATAACAACCCCAGGAAATAACATTCCTACCTAGCTTATAAATATACCCCGTGTAAGATTTACGATCCGCCCCGTTAGCCCAATCAGCGTCAGTAAATCCATAAACATGAAATTTATCATGTTCATCACTTTTTCTGTACACAAGACCTAAATTCATTGTGCCTTTTAAATACCGCAATACACGTTTGGCCGCTGCAAAGTGTTGCGCTGTGTAGCAAGTATTAAACTTACTTAAGAAACATGCAGCAAATGAAATGTCAGGTCTTGAGGTCACAGCTATATACAATAAACATCCTATCAGCTCCTGATACGGTAGTCTACTCTCGTGGGTGGCGCTATCAGAAAACTTCAGACCTACATCTAAGGGCGTCTTAGCAACTTTACAGTCACTCATACCGAAACGTTCAAGAAGCTTTTCAATATAGGTTTTCTGACTCAGCTTCAACTCACGACTAGTGCGCTGTACTTTGATGCCTAGCATATGTTTAACCTCACCTAAATCTTTAATTGTGAAGTGAGACTTCAGTGACGTTTTTAGCTTATCAGCAAGCTCGTCACAGTCGTAAAAAACGAAAAAATCGTCTACATAGAGAGCAATAATAATGGTTCGCTTACCCACTCGGCGACTGAAGATACAGCTCTCATACTTGCTTTGCGTGAAATTCTCTGCGAGTAAAACTTCCTTTACCTTATCGTACCAGGCACGTGACGCCTGCTTTAACCCGTACACGGCTTTCTTGAGTCTGTAGACCATATGCTCATTGCCTTGCTTGACGAAACCTTCAGGCTGTGACATATAAATTTCTTCACTCAAATTGCCATTCAGAAAAGCAGTCTTGACGTCAAGGTGATCAATCTTCAGATCTAATTCAACCGCAAGTGACAACAGCATTCTCAACGAACTATGTCGCACAACCGGAGAAAAAGTATCCATGTAGTCAATTCCGAACTTTTGGGTAAAACCCTTTGCAACCAATCGCGCTCTATAACACGCCACTTTGCCATTGGCGTCACGTTTGATTTTAAACAACCATCGATTCTTGACAATATTCTTGTCTGCCGGTCTGTCAACTAGCTCCCAAGCCTCATGCTTATTGAACGAATTAATCTCATCTTGCATAGCTTGCCGCCAAAGCTTACTATCACTCGATTGCAAAGCTTCCTTGACATTCGTCGGCTCACTAACCTCTGTCTCGAGCGCAGACATCGTCTTCGGTACTCTCGGCCGTAAATTATAGGCTGGTCCGTCAGATGGTGGCTTCCGTGGCATTCTGGTTGTATCAGTAGATGAACTCAGCACCTGCTCGTCAGCCTCAAACCACACTTCAGGCGCTAACGGTCTTTCTGCCTCAACCTCAGCCTCTACGGTTGGTAGTGATGGCATCTCCACCTCAAGCTCAGTCCCAGACTGATCACGAACATCCGCATCTTCAACGGTATCTCCGTCATCACTAGTCGGAAAGAAGATCTCCACGGGCCGTTTACTCTTGACACCTGGAAAAATTGTTTCGTTAAAAACAACATCACGACTACGAAAAACTATATTTTTCGCCGAATCGTAGAGCCTATATCCATTACCGTCATAGCCAAGAAATATACAACGTTTGCTTTTTGGTTCAAGCTTATTCCGCTTCACTTTATCAACGTGAGCATAAGCTTCGCAGCCAAACACACGTAAGTGTTTCAAGCTAACCTTCTTACCTGTCCAGGCTTCCTCAGGAGTTTGCCCTGAGAGCCTTTTCGAATGTGACACATTTATTAAATGTGCAGCAGTACAGGCAGCTTCTGCCCAAAACTTGTGGTCTAGGTTCGAAGTATACAAGAGGCACCTTACTTTTTCTAGGAGGGTCCTGTTTAGCCTTTCCGCACAACCGTTCTGTTGAGGACTGTAAGGCAAAGTTACCTGATGGACTATCCCCTTACCTTTCAAAAAGCCTTCAAGGTCTCTGTTCACATACTCGGTCCCATTGTCCGACCTCAAAACTTTAACTTTGTCACCAGTCTGAGTTACGACTAGCTTAATAAAGTTTTTCGTGTATTCACTCACCTCGCTCTTACGCTTCAGGAAATACACGAACACCTTCCTCGAATGATCATCTAAGAATGCCAGGATATACCTCTTGCCTCCAAGCGAATTCACCGGCAACGGACCACACAAATCGGTATGGATTAAATCCAACCGCTTTGCAGCTACAGACTTCTCAGGATTGCTGGGAAAAGGAAACCGAGCTTGCTTTCCCTTTAAACAAACTTCACAGGCAACGTCTTTACAAGGGTCGTCCTGAAAACTAATATCATTAGCAAGTCCCTGCCTCAAAAGTTTCATATTGTTGGCGCTTAAATGGCCAAGTCTTTGATGCCAAGTTGCAGTGCTAATAGTAAGATTCGCCCGTAGACTGCAGGTCTGAAGTCTGTAAGCCCCTCCAACGTCATTTGCCTTAATCAAAACATCGCCCAGCTTAGAAATTGTACAACCAGTAGTATCAAAATTAACAATACAACCATTCTTAATCAATTGCGAAACAGATATGAGATTTACAGACAGCTTAGGTATATACAACACATCAGTTAACGTCGCGCTATCCGACAACTTAACAGTACCTATATCTGTACACCGCAGTTTATCTCCACTAGCAATGGTGACGTGACCATCTCGCGATTTGAAGTCTGTCATCAAATCACGCCTGCCAGTCATGTTATTTGTAGCCCCCGAGTCTATGTACCACGAAGATTCCGAGTCAGTTCCAGTACTATATGCTGATAAGACACAGCTTCCTGAAGAATCCTTTGCGTTCCGGCAGTCTTTCTTCAGATGTCCTTTTTGTCTGCACTTCCAGCACCACGGTTCTCTCTTTCTAGCGGAATAATTCTTCGCTTTTGACTCATCCTTGTGCTGCTGCGCTTTTCTCGTCCAGGAGTCACTCGTACTAGCGCCTTTTCTTGTAGAATACAAGCACTCACTCGAATCTCCACGAGTAGTCCAACGTTGATCCTGTAGCAGTTTCGATTTGACTAGATCAGCAGTAATGACGGCTCCCGAATGCTCTAGTGCCATGATCATGGGCTCGTACTCTGTCGGTAAACCTTTGAGCATCAACGCACCAAGAAACTCGTCATCAACTGGTTTGTTCATATTCGCCAATTGCTGCGCTAATGACAATACTTCATTGACGTAAGCTTCCATGCTAGAATAGTTCTCCAGTTTGACAGCGCACAAGTTCTGAAGAGTTCTCACTCTTGAACCGAGTCCTTTATCATCATATGCACGTTCCAGTGCATTTCAGGCGTCTTTCGCCGTATCCGCTGACATCAAATGTGAAAAACATGACTTTTCAACGCTCAAGCAAATTTTAGATTTTGCAATTTCGTCACGTCGATTTTTCACTTCGGACGTTGTTTTGTCATCTTTACCGTAACCGCTTATACAGATCCATAAATTGTCGTGAATCAATGCATTTTTCATAACAAATTTCCACTCGACGTAATTTTCACGTCCGCGTAATTTTTCATGTGAAAAACTATGATTTTTCGTTTCCGACATATTTACAATAACGTTGCACTATTTTTGCTGAACCATAACCTGATAAAAATCATATTTAAACACGTATTTGGTGTAAAATATAAACAGAATTTATTAAGCACAAGACATGACAACAAAACCTTTTTTGACAAAAAGAAGAACACAATCTCAGTCATTTCAATAAATTGGAGTCGGCCAGGATTAGTAATGAGGTTTTAACCCTCCAACAGGATGAAACAATTATTTTTGTTGAAATATGGGTGTTCAACGCCTCTGTCTACCCCACCCTATTAAGGATTTCAGTCCAGGTAAAAGTGTCAAGATCACGGTTATATAAAATAGGACAAAGCAAAAGGACCTGGCTGATGTAATGATCTTGTTGACCTTTAAGAATAGCTGACATAAAAAAATTCACTACCAAAGCTCATACATCCGAAAGGATATCTTTGTACGATTTACTGTTAGGAACCCCAAACTTTTCTCATGATAGAATTATCTGAAGTGTATCAAAAGAAATCGGATAAAAATAATCTCAGAAAGCCATCGTTTCACCCACGGCCCGCGGCATAGTCGTGATAATTTTGATGTCCATCAAAATATTAATAATACAATGGGCTTTTAAAGTCTCCAACTAAGTATGATGAATGGCCATGAAGTGGAGCTCGTGGCTAAATAATAACAGCCGCACGGGTCGATCTTTAAGGTTAAGCCGTGCTTGCCGAGGTTGGTCCGTGGATGGGTGACCATAATTACACACCGACTTTCCTTCGTGCCTCGGAAAGCACGTTAAGCCGTTGGTGTTGGCTGTCATTTGCTGTCAGATCTTTGACAGGCGTTACGACTAGTCAGAAGCCAAAAGTCTGACATCCAGTCTTACCAAGGGGTATCGTATTACCCAGTTACTGGGTTGTGGAGGTCAGATAGGCAGTCGCTTCATGTAAAATACTGGTACTCAGCTGCATCTGGTTAGACTGGAAACCGACCTCAAGATAGTTTGGGAAAAGACTAGACAGATGATGATGAATGACAATGAAGCGATTTTTGTTGAAAATGTTATTTAAATCTTTCAATCATCATCCACAGCCTGAATTCATCCTCTGCCGGTTGTAGGTCTCTCTTTTCTTGTTCCAATCTCCACGGTCCTAAATCTTTCGGAATGAACCAAACTACTATCATTAGAAATAATGCAAATCTGACTCTGTCTCTATTACCGTGTCACTTCGTGAAGGCTAAACTGACTCTGTCTCTATTACCGTGTCACTTCGTGAAGGCGAAACTGATTTAATAGTTAATTGTGCAACAAGAGAGCAAAGCTTTTTTCGTCCCACCATCTCGGAAAGAGTATTTTTAATCTTCAATATCTGAGTGGAAAAGCCGTTTTTATTCTCTAGAGGATAAAGTAAATTGAATTTAGAACATCGTGTGCACTAAGTTTGTGAATTATAAAAAACATTAAACCTATTTACTGCTACCTCTATGGTGCCGAATATATCATACAACTTAAAGGTGTAAAACATAAAGGTCCGCCGAGCCCCTCAGAACCACAGCCCGGTCCAAGCGGCCGGGCAGCGGCAAAGAGGGACCGTCCGGACGATACGGCCTCGCCGAGTATGCTCCAGGGGGACATCAAGCGCGTTAGAACCCAGACCGCTCAAGGGGAGCAGAGGACCTACGCGCGGGCCACACGGGATATTCCTGCGCGACTCGCCGTAGCGATCTGCCTCTTGCCTCCATCCCGAGACATGACGACTGAAGAGGCGGAGCACATCAAGCTCGGCCTTGAGGGCCTCATCATGGACACGTGTGCCGACCCCTCCCAAACCATCATCCCATCCTTCCGCGGGTACCCCCGGGTAGCGGATGGCACGGTTCACGTGTGGTGTGAGGACGACAACGCCCTGACTTGGCTGACCCAGAACGTGCCCAAATTGAGACTGCCGAACACTGACGCGACTATGACTGTTATGAAGCAGTCCGACGTACCGACCCGGGTCCGAGCAGCGCTCTTTGTACCCAGGTCTAATGGGGACATAGCGCGGCTCCAGACCATTCTGACCCGACAGAACCCATGGTACACCGTCGGTAGGTGGTCATTGTACAGGGCGACATCGGTCGGTGGAGATAACCACGGGACTTATTTGACCCTGGGTATCCCACCGGAAGAAGTTGAAAAGGTCTTGGAGAGGGAGCGGCGGGTGTCGTACCTTCTTGGGTCGATATACGTGCGCTTCTTCCCCAACACCCATCCCTCCGACACCCCGACAGTTACTGAACAGACAAAACCGGCACCGACTGAACTTGACGTGGCTATGACGCAGCTGGAGGAGGAAATGGCCAGAACGGCGATGGCTGATGCCAACGCTGTGAGGATGCCAACCTCACCGTCAAAGTGGACGGAGCAGCTGCTCTCATCGTCACCGACACCGAGTGAAGACCGGCACGGACTGACGGACGGGGGACAGCTATCTGATGGATCCATCTCCTCCTAACTCCACCCCACCACCCCCGTCATCCCGCCCCCTAAATATCATCCAGACCAACCTCCAGCACAGTCAGACGGCTACCGCTTGCCTACGCAGGGCACTGGAGATGGAACCCCGAACAATCGCACTTATCCAAGAGCCGTGGATCCGTAATAACAGAATATGCGGCCTCGGTAATATTGGAGGTAAGCTGATCCTCGACACTCAAGGCACAGACAAACCACGGACCTGTGCCTATATACCCAAAGATATTCCCACCACCACACTCACGCAATTATGTTCCAGAGACCTAACAGCCGTCAGGCTTAAAACCGACGGCGACGCGCCCGATATCGTCCTAGCCTCGGTATACATGCCAGGCGAGGATGCTGACTGCCCACCGAAAGAGATGGCCGACCTGGTAAGGTACTGCGAAGTAGCCAACCTGGATCTGATCATCTGCACGGACTCGAACGCCCATCACCCACTTTGGGGTTGCAACAAAGCCAACACTAGAGGTGAGGTACTATGCACATATCTGTTCTCCACTAACCTTAACATCGTAAACCGCGGCTCGGAACCCACTTGGGTCACATCTCGCGGACAGACGATAATTGACCTAACGTTGGCGTCGGATAACGCGATAAAACTTATCACTAACTGGCACGTATCAAACGAGCCTTCCTGCTCTGATCATAGAAGGATCCGCTTCTCACTAGTAGCTAACATAGCTACACCCGGACCCAGGCGTAACCCACGCCGTACCAATGTACCCGGCTACAAACGGCTGCTGGCCTCCCTACTAGTACAGCACCAAACGCCACAAACCCTAATGGACCCTAAACAACTAGAAGACACTGTAACGAAACTATCTGAACTTATTATCGAAGCCTACCACGCCTGCTGCAAGCTAAGAGATCCAAACACCAAGAGCAAGGGTAGCCCCTGGTGGAATGCGGAACTTAGTAAGCTCAGGCAAACCATGCGCAAACAATTCAACAGAGCTAAAAACTCCAGACTACCAGAAGACTGGGACTCATACAAGAAAACACAATACACCTTCAAGAAACAAGTCAGGAATGCCAGTAGGGCAGCCTGGCGGAAATTCTGCGAAGAAATTGAATCAAACAGTGAAGCCGCGCGTGTAAGGAAGATCTTATCTACTGATCAGGATCGCACCCTCGGCTCACTGAAAACCTCAGACAACACCTATACCAAGTCGGACCACGAAACAAGTAAAGTCCTTTTGGAAACCCACTTTCCAGACTGCAATCTCTCTGATGACAGAACCTGGGCAAGTGAGCCAAGGCACACACCAAATAACCAAGACTGGGCCAGAGCCTATACCATAGTAACTGCAGAGAGAATAAAATGGGCAATAAAGACTTTCAAACCATATAAATCCGCAAGCTTAGACGAAATCTTCCCAGCCCTGCTACAATGGGGAGTAGACGTCCTAACGCCATGGCTGACCGTCATCTTCCAAGCCTGCATAGCACAGAAATACATACCACTTGCATGGCGAGAGGTGAAAGTCATTTTCATCCCCAAACCAGGCAAACCCGATTACACACAACCCAAGGCGTACAGACCAATAAGTCTGACATCCTTCCTACTGAAAACTCTCGAGAGACTCTGTGATCGACATATCCGGGACGGACCTCTTCGGGAGCGGCCACTTCATAAACAACAACACGCGTATTCCACAGGAAAATCAACAGAATCTGCACTGCACAGTGTAATCTCCAAGATCGAATGTGCAGTGGATCACAAATGTTCTTCACTAGCTGTCTTCATTGATATAGAAGGCGCTTTTGACAAAACCATCTTCCATAGTATCAACGCAGCCCTCGAGGAACACGGTGTGGACTCGACCCTGCGTGGATGGATCACAAACATGCTCCGACTGAGGGCCGTACAAGTTACGGTAAACGACACCACTAGAGCCGTGGTAGCGAAGGGCTGCCCCCAAGGCGGTGTCCTCTCACCGCTACTATGGAACCTTGTAGTAGACAGCCTCATCAAACGTCTCAATAACAGAGGCTACTACACGGTGGGCTATGCTGATGACCTGACAATAATAATAAATGGAACACACGAAAACACACTATGCAATCTTATGCGCCAAGCCTTGAGGATAGTAGAAGACTGGTGCAAGGAATACAAACTAACAGTGAACCCTACCAAAACCGAACTCGTCCTCTTCACAAAGAAAAGGAAGCTGGCAACATTACAGCTACCAAGCTTCTTTGGAACCACACTAAGCCTATCAAGTGAAACCAAATACCTGGGTATCTTCTTGGACAAACAACTTAACTGGGCGAAACACACTGATTACATCACCACAAAAGCCAGTATAGCCCTATGGCAATGTAAAAGACTACTTGGAAGAAATTGGGGCATTGTATAATAACCCGTTGGGGAGAAATAAAAGTGGACTGTATAAATGTATAGGCTTGGTGTATTACCGATTAAATTACAATATTGAACTGTTCCGGACAAACATAAAATAATTAAGGAAGGCGTTTGAGAGGTCGTCCGTCGCGGTGGTGTCCGAGGAAGCGAGTGTCCGCAGGCCGGCCGGCACCGCCGCCGCCGCCCGCAGCTCCCCTCGCTCGCCGATGATGTGGACGATGACGCGTAGGTCGGTCACGTCGCTTGCGCGTGTCGCCTCCGCGTGCCGACTGTGTGGTTGTTGGGTGCGATTCCCAACATGCTGCCCGGGTTGAAGTGAACACTTCAAAAATCTGGAAGGGGGCAAATATTATAAAAGCCCTCCTTATGGTACCCCTCTTTGTCTTCACCTCTGCAACTCTTGATGCGCTGTCTCTGCCAGGGTGAACCTTCCTAAAGACCAGAGGACCGCTCCAGACGATTGTCATTGAAATCAGACACCTGTGGATGAATTATAGAATTAAGTGGTCGTCCAATTTGGAAGTGAAAAGGTGTCAGAGCGGAAAATTGAAGGGGTCTGAGGAGAGAGGAGTATGAGGGCAGGAGTTAAGAACAGCTTATATTTAAGTGAGGCAAGTAGCCATTTCTTCGTAGGTGAGATAAGTATATATAATAGGTACGAATTTTTAAGTTTTGATAGCTTATTGTAAGTGCCGACAAAGTTGGTGCCGTTATCGGACGTAATACGTTGCGGTTTCCCCCGACGCGACACAAAACGATTAAGAGCGGCTAAATAGGCTTCACAAGATAGTGCAGCAACGAGCTCGATATGACAGGCATTTGTCGAGTTACAGATGAAGATTGCCAAAACGATTTAATTAGTCTGCAACCTCTGCCTTTCCTGTCCACTATCATCACCAGCGCTGCGTAAGCAACACTACAATGTGAGAAAGATATTACATAAGTGTAAATAAAGTAATATAAGTGAAGAGAATAAAGTAATAGAAGTAGTAAGAAAATAAAGTAAAGAAGTGAAGTAAATATAGTAATATAAGTGTAAATACTCAAAAGGTATCTCCATAAAATGATAATTACTACACAACATTAAATCTATTGTTAGTAAAACTATTAATATTATCAAATTAGAAAGTCTGTCATTTACTACGACAGAACAAGAAACCAATTCTGGTAGATCGTGTCTCTCGGTGGGGTTGGGCATTTTTGGCCATTGATCTCTGAGAAAGTGGGACCAGACCACCACAAGAATGAACGACTGATGGAATCAGCCTTCAGCCCGCGAGAAAAAAGATCCGCCGGATTGTCTTTCGACGGAACGTAGCCCCACACGTGACCCTCTGTGCTCTCTTAAATTTCGTGGACTCGGTTCTGAACAAAAATTTTTAGGTGCAGTGGGGGCTTTTAGATGTAGATAACCACCCTAGTACCATAGCCGAGTCACACCAAAATCTTGATTTACTTATCTTTAGAGAAAGAGAGGTTAACACTTTCGTACACAATCTTGCGCCCTTGAACGATGCTTCGTTTTTGTACTTGACTCACGGCTGACGCCGTGGTGGGGTAAAAAATAACTATTTTGTTGAAGACAGCCTGGTGAAGACTCCTTATCTTCAGTCAGGTGACCCAGGCGTTCATACTATTGCATGAACTCAACGTACCTGCTTTTGAAGGCAGGGTCTCTAAGAAACCTACGCTCAAGTGACATGAACCGACACTTTGCCTTTGGAAAGGAATCGCCTAAGACTGAAGAATCTTTCTTCAGTGGCATGGTTACGACAAAGCGTCCGTCGTCTTTACGAGTGGTATGTTTCCTAAACCTCTGCTCACAGGCACGCTCCTCAGGAGGTAAGGAGTGCTTAGCTGCAATGGTATCTAATTTCCTAAAACGAGTTAAGTCTGGGTGGGCCTCCACATTTAAAAAATGACAAACGGGAGAAGAAGAGTGTGACTTATGACGGGCAACGTACCCTGACACTAACCAACCCAGTTTCGTTTCATTTAACTTAGGCAGATTTTTGCCTAAGTCTATGGAATTATTACATAAGATGGACCAAAATATTTCGGCCCCTAGTAAGATGTCTATAGCTGACGGTATATTAAATGTTGGGTCAGCTAGGTTTATTCCCAATGGAAGAGGAATATCATCAATATTTATGTAAGAAGATGGCAAAGCACTAGTGATCTGAGGCAAAATATGACAGTCTACAGTAATATTACAGTCGTCATCATAGTGGGGCATAATAGTAAGGCTGCAAGATTGTGAACAATACGAAGTATTATTATTTATGCCTGTCACGGTGGCGCTCGCACTACGTCGCGACAGACCCAGCTTACCGCATAGTGACTCATCTACGAAGTTGCCCGTACTACCGTTGTCCAGAAGTGCTCGGGCAGTGTGCACGTCACCCTTGCTGTCAACCACTTTCACGATCGCTGTGGAAAGCAAAACATTCGGAGGAGTAGTAAACTGCCGAACATTAGCTGAACCGGCAAAGTTATTGACGGGAATAACTGGCTCAGGAGTAGGAGTTGTTTCTGCCTCATGCAAATGAAGCAGAGTACTGTGGCTTTTCTTGCAATATCTGCAAGGTACAAGATTGCACCTTGATTCTACGTGCCCAGGTCGTAGACAATTAAGACAGACCTTTGCCTCTTTGGCTTTTTGTATACGAGCTTCAAGAGAAAGGGCTCTAAAGGCATCACAATTAAATAAATAATGAGTCTGACTGCACATAGGACATGTAATTTTTGTTTTATGACTGTTATTGAATTTTTTATTTTTACTGTTGTCGTCATTTGTTTTTTGATGTGATTTTGTAGCTGTAAGTAAATTAGAATTATGTTTGTAAGTGTCTGCCTGATGTACTTTATTGATATTTGTTTTATGTTCTTGTAAAGTTTCTAATAAGTCAGCTCTGTTGCTAAGGAACTTTAAAAAAAAATCTAATGATGGTGCCGACTGTGTGGTTGTTGGGTGCGATTCCCAACAGGCATAAGCCCCAAAATCACCCACTGGCTATACACCACAGTTATCCGACCAATCATCACATACGGCTCCTTAGTTTGGTGGCCCAGGACCAATCTAAGTACGACACAAAAGGATCTCGAGAAACTACAAAGATTTGCTTGCGTAGCAATCACCGGTAGCATGAGAACTTCTCCCACTGCCACCTTACAGGTGATGCTGGGGCTACCACCTCTACACCTCGTCGTAAGAGAGGAGGCAGCAAAAGCGACTTTCAGACTCGAAGCATCCGGCACCTTAAGTAACGATTCCAGAATTAAACACACACGCATCAGAATAGATGCAATCAAAGAACAGCCTATGATGGCATCTCCCATCGACAGAACCCTGAAGTCCCACTGTTTCCAAAAACACTACAACATCGTACTGACAGCGGAGTCGTGTGACTACTCAGGTACAAAAGAGCTAAGAATCTACACTGATGGATCAAAAACCGATGACGGGACAGGTTTCGGGGTGTTCTCCGACGACCTAAACATAAAAATATCCAAACCCCTTGGAATGCTCAACTCTGTTTACCAAGCTGAGTGTGTAGGTATAATCCAAGCGGCACACGCTATAGAGGCCAGGGAGGTTATGAATACCAATATTCGAATACTTTCCGACAGTGCCTCAGTTCTCCAATCCCTAAACAGTAATCAGATCACGTCGAGACTAATACTAGAATGCCATAATGCCCTAGAAAGAATCACGGTACTAAACCACAACACGGTAACACTACAATGGATCAAAGGACACAGTGGATCCCTGGGGAACGATGCGGCGGATGAACTTGCCAGAAGAGGATCCAGCACAAAACCCTACGGACCCGAACCCATTGTGCCCATTCCTTTCAAGCAGCTAAATAACTGGTTAAAGGATCACACTCGAACACAGGCCGAAAAATGGTGGACCTCGACACCAGGATGTAGGCAGTCCAAGGAAGCTATGCCGTCCCTTGACGCAAAGCTGACCAGGCGCCTTCTGCGTCTGGACAGGGATGGCCTGCGTCTGGTGGCGGGGACCATCACTGGACACTGCTCACTGAATAAACACTTCCATACTCTAGGAATCACCGACAGTCCCCTGTGCAGAGCATGCATGGATGCGGAGGAAACGGTGGCGCATGTGTTGCTTGAGTGCACCGGTGTCACCAAGATTCGCGAGGCGACCCTGGGAACACCAGGATCCCTTGCGGATGCCCTGAGTAGACCGGGAAGTGTGATCTGCTTCTGGAGGGAGGTGGGCTGGTTGGAGTAACGGCCACTATGGCTCACGCACAATGGTCCACTTAAGGGACTAAGTGCGGAAACCAAAACCCCATAAAGAAGAAGAAGAAGATCATACAACTTTTTTTTAATTTGTTAAAAACTCAGACTCGGAACCTTCTTGGTGTTCTTTTTTCAATTTGCTTTGTACGCGGTTCTTTACGCGGCATTTTTTCACGTCATTGTTAATTATACCGTAATATTATTTTGTTATAATTTAAAGATTATTCTGTAATACTTACCTGTCATAATGTAGTAATTAATACCTAAACTGAAATAAAAGTGTACCTATCTTGTGATTGTAAACGTTTTTTTTTGCATTTAGTCATTTCCTCGCTGAGGTGGAATGAAAAGTTACGTGTTGCACTCGAGTGCAAAGATTTTTAACCTCGTGCTCTTTTGATTCACTCGCTAACGCTCAGGATTCTAATTTTGAATCACTCGCTGCGCTCGTGATTCTATTTTAGAATCCTTCGCTTGCTCGGTCATCAAAATTGAACACGCGGTTAAAAAGCAACTTTGCACTCTTGTATAACAAATAACTATTTTTGCTGCGAGTGCTGATTTTGAATCCTGAGCAAGCGAAGGATTTAACGATTGAATCACGAGCGTAGCGAGTGATTCTAAAGTTGAATCCTGAGTGTGGTGAGGGATTCAAAGGCACGAGATGCTTATAACTTTGCTCTCGTGTAACACACATAACTTTTCACTTCAGCAGCGAGATAACTTTAGGAGATAAAATAATAAACAGGAATAGATTGAATTAACTATTTATTGTGAATTAAAATTATATTTTCACTTCAGTAGCTCAAACATGTAGGTTTTGCTGCCTGAAATCAGTGAGCGACATGCGATTTTGCGCACTGAGTGAGACAAAGTAACTTTTTAATTATTTTTTAGAAAGCCGCGAATATCTTATTCAGCCTTGGGTCATACAATTCGAAACATTCACACTCTATCTCTTTCCCGCCATTAGAAAGAGAGAGAGAGACAAAGACCAGCCCTTTCGAAGTTCCTATTTTGAATTCGACCTCAAAGACTAACACGCTCGGAATTTCGTACTAACTAAAGAAATTTTGCAAAAAGATAATTATGTCTTTTAATGTAATTTATTGAATTTTTAACTTATTGCTGTATGCAAACGAAAATAAGTATTTACTGCAATTAAAACTAATATTTAACCTGTAAATATTTATTTCCAGTTCAAATAATGTTACGTAGTATATTTTGAATAATAAAATATCATGTGTGCTATTTCCGAACACGACATAATTTAAATAAAAGAGCAGGAATAAAATTTGATGGCTGGCGATAATGCGTCATTCGGCTGGCGTAAAGAGTTGAATAAGTTAAAAAATATTAAAACATGAGTGAAACTAGCGACGAGAACAGTACCTCTACCTACAATGTTAATTATTTTTCATATCTAAAGGTAGGATTTTTAGACTTTTTATCTTCCTAAAATTTCGAAAGTCTACGCTGGTGAAGCTGCGTGCTACAGCTAAATTAATCACATTTTTGGTCACCTGAGATGCTATTTAGAAAAATAATAATGTTAGAAACGTATAACTGTATTTTGATACTAGTCAATTTCTAGTAACCAGAAATGAACATGTCTTCAAAAGCTAACAGTCAAATAAACACACACCTTTGAAACCCATTCACAAAACAGCTGAAAATCTACAAAGACATCTATAATGACGCCCATTCAATCTGCGACTCAGACGCGACAAATCCTCAAAGAATGCGCTACATGTGCAGCGATACTTAATTGGGTCTCAGGTGCCTTCGCGGAAGCAATAACTGGCGCGAATTACGTACCCGCCACACATTTATTCGCACGCCCTTACTTGTGGAGCGGGACATTCGTTATGCGACTAGTCGCGATTGTAGAAATGGTTTAGTTTTTTGCATTAGGAGTTAAGAAGACTGTGGTGGGTTTTGTGTGTGGGAAGAAAACTTCTTGTACTTCTTCTTTGTTGTTCGGTGAATGTTGAGGATAGCGACCCTATATGATGGGTCCGCTAACTAGGAGGAAACAGTGCATTGGAAAGTGCTGATTTGATATCTACGCAGCAAAAACTATTATTGAATGTAGAGTAGACAAATAAATTATAGTTCCTAAACTCAATTAACAATTATTAGGACAAAACATAGGTCTCAAACTGGTTTTATGACAAAATCGTTAAAACAAAACGCAATCGGAGCTTTAATGGGGGTCTTTAAATGCATACATCGTATTCCCGTTGCTAGGGATTAAAATATTACTATTCCACACAGGATCATCATTAAAGGGATTGTTGTATTTGTAAAATAATTTATTCTTTTAACGCAGACTTTCTAGAAAATGATATTTTTTGTATGTATAAAATAGAGCCTTTGCATATTTGGCATACCGAGACTTAAGGTGAAGTATCGAAACACAACAATTTTTTTTTTTTTTATTTAACTAAAACGTCTAAGATTTAACTTACTGGATACTATTTCATGTTTTTTGTTCCTTTCAATAAGTAGTTATTAATATTACATTCCTTACAGTTCTGAACGGACCAACCCGTTTTCTTGATAATTTTGGATCACAAAAAATAATGCATCAAACAGTCAAAATGTTATCAATTCAAAAGATATCTTTACCGCAAGGGAACCTCATTACGCAAAATAAAGTCGATTCATTGTTAATATTGGTCGAAAATTATAATTTGAGTGAAAGCGCAATGGGCTTGTAATAAGTTGATTGATTGGGAATGATAACGCCCGCGCCGCCTGTTAGGGCTGGCGGCCATTTTGAAAAAGTGATTAATAATTTCTGTAAATTAAATATTAATTTATTTATAAAGTATTGTTTTATTTTTGAAATGGTAATGAATGAGCAGATGGTTTTTGAATGTAAAGACTGAGTGACATAGATAAGAATCATGTGAATAATTTTGTAATTACTTAATTTTGTATTAATTTTAAAATCAGCTTGCAATGGCGAAATGGTCTGCCTATTTTATTGGACAATAAAATGCGCAGACCTTTTCACATTCCTTCAACAAAACAAGACATTCCTCCTCAACCTATCCAGGTTGAGGATTTAGAAGCACTTGATTATGCAAATAATCAGCTTTCTTTGGAGCAAGAGTCTTATCTAAGTAGGTACTTATAATTGAATTATATTAAAATGTTTCTTAATGATGAGTGAGGTAACTTAGAAAGCATCTATCCTACTCAAAACGTATCAACTGTTTAATTATTTTTCAGACACACAGGCAAAACAATAACTTAAAATAAGTACTTAAATATGGTCATCCCTATAAAAAAAAAATTGTCCAACTCGGCAGCCCTATAATCGAACTCCGTCCAATAAATTACATCGATAATATCGCGCAATAAAAAAAGTCATCACAAAAAAAATACGAGAGCGTGATAATTGGCTTCGAAACATAATTACAGTAGCAGGAATTATTGCCAACCACCAACGTGTGGACAGAAGCCTCCCAGCGGCCTCATTTGGCAGCTACGGATGTATTTCATCATTAATGTCCTATAATATTTCGTAAATTGCACTGTTATTGTTTTTTATGGCTCATTGCCTTAGTGATTATGTCAAAATGTGAAAACAAAAACGTGGTAGACACTCTTGCATCCATCCGTTTGTGTCACAGAAGTTATTCTCGAAAACCAAGCAATGGACAGATTTGCAAAGTTGGCTTCACGTGACTGACCTTCGTGATGTGGGATTACTTTGATCCGTCAAATTCTCGTAATTTCAAAAAATATGAATCTCTTGAGAGAGACCATATTAGTACTAGTATTTTATTGATAATAGTATTTAATTGACGACACGGTTGGCGTAGTGGTTGAGCGATTGACTGCTGCGCTGCGTGTCGCGCGTTCGATCCCCGCACGGAACAAATATTTGTATCAGCCTACAGATAGTTGTTACGGGTCTGGCTGTTTGTGTATGTGAGTTTAAATGTTTGTAAACGCACCCACGATACAGGAGAACTTCCTAGTATGGGGCAAAGTTTTCATTAAAAAAAATATCGCGTTTTTTCATGTCAGTAAAATTGGATGAATGATTGCAACTTTGTTTTTAAACCTACCATTTAAAGGTTGTAATAAATATTGGTGAAAATACCAAATGTAGGATCAGATCCTGAAGTCGTCGTTCTTACGATAGTCTTGGGGACCGACTTCGTGTTACTAATGTTGTAACTCCCGTGTATATAAGACTATCGTGGTAGTACATAATTGGGTGGTTCATGTGATCCCATAATCGACACGGTTGGCGTAGTAGCTGAGCGATTGACTGCTGCGCTACGTGACGTAAGTTCGATTCCCACTCTAAACAAATATTTGAATGACCTACAGGTACTTGTTCTGGGTCTAGCTATTTATGTATCTGAGTTTGTTGATACAGAAAAAAATCCTAGTGTGGGGAACAACGTATCAAAAGAAGAAAGAAAGAATATTATTTATCATCCCCTTGCTCATGATTCTTGACTTTTTATTTCTGTTAAGTGATTATAATACACATTTATTTAAGTTCACTTACATTCGCGGTGGATAAACACCCTACTCAATGCTCGATTACTTTATTTACATAATCAAGGGTTGTGAGTGATACGTTCATTTTATAAGATGATGCTTATGGGATGTCTAACGCCAACTAATGTTTAAAGAAGCGTTTTATCTTTTAATAGCTCTTCAATGAAATAAGTTTCTATTCGGTTTTAATTATGAGGGTGCTTAGTCAATGATGATTCGTGGATATGTTACTAACGTGGGGTTTGTTGATATGGAATCTATGCAAACATATAAAACACCAGTGGTGGCAGACCAGTGGGGGTAGACGGGAATAAACCAAATTGACAGTGTCTGGTAGTAATTCCAAAATAACCGCTATTTACTAAATGCATATGAAACTGTAACGGAATATCATCCTCACAGAAATAATACAGCACGTAGGGTATGTCGACTATATTGTTTTCAAAGTGTTCATACTAACTTTTTATATGTACCTACTATGTTTTTGTATTTTTGTAACCGATTTTGTACAAAAGGGACCGTCTTTTCGAAATAAATCATTCCATAACTCAACCTTACCATGAGTCTCATTTTCATACCCTGCGTATCCTAAAGTGGTGACCTAGACTGAAGAAACTCATAAAAGCTATAATGAACCCGATTACTTCGAAAACGAACGATGCAAGCGGAATATCATCCTCACAGAAATAATACACATGACGGCGCCTTTGCAGAAAGGCTTCATACGATTCACGTTGCAAACTAAACTGTGACCACAGACGAGAGAGAAGCGGTCTACAATTCTCTCTGGCGAAACGTCAAGTCGTTGCGGGTAGCCATAATGCCATATTGACTTGGGTAGTTGTCAAGGAAGGTGGCGCGTAACGAGACGTTGACGGATCGCCGACGTCTGTTTTCTTAATCTAATTAAATCTGGTGCGACATATCATAAGTAATTCCGATGCAGCGGGTAACAGCCTTTACACACAATACAAACACAAACAACACAACATAATAATATAAACTGTACTTGTAACATTTTGTAAAAATTTGTTAGTCTGCCTGTTTGGTCCGATCTCTGAAACGGCTCGATTGTCATTTCGACGGAACTTTCACTAGCAGATAGCTGATTTTATAAGGAATAACTTAAGCTCCTTTAATTTAATTAAAAGACTCTTATTGCACACAAACAATACGCACAACAATACACACTCAGTTCTGAGCACGACGACGTCGTCCATTTTATTTTTCAATTATTTGAATGTTGCCACTATCGGTCTGTCATTTATTATAAATGGTCAATTATTTAGTCTAATAAATGGTCATCATTTAGTCCTGGATCTTCTTACTTCTTTCAAAGGCTGCTAAACAAATTCTGACTCCCTGAAGGATGCCTCTTACCTCTAGCCTTTAAGACTATAGCAAATAAGTCTGCTCTACGCAAATGCGTTCTATCTAATATCATGTTCCTGTTTACCATCAGGCGAGACGATTGTCTAGCTCATCCTGAATATAAAAGTGAACTTTTTGTTTATAATTTTAGCTTACTAGACATCTTGTATCATAGGTGCTTTTAAAAGAGTGTCCGTGGAGTTTCTTGGAAATGCTCTAAAATGGGCAACTAGTGGCCTACCACGACGTTTTAAAACATTATGGTTTTACTCCTTTTCCAGTGTGGGAAAGAGATGGCGCTAGACATCCTGTATAGCTCCGTCTCTTTCTTTCTGGAATAAGAGTAAAACAATACTGCTTTGAGAGGTCATGGTAGGCCAGCTGTAGTACTTTCACAGCTGTTATGTTTTGTGGTTGAGACTGTAGCTTCATCTTTTTTTGACAATTGAAAAGTACAGGTACTTTATAGTCTTAATGCTTTAGGTTTGAAACGAGTGCGTCTTTGTGGGCATGAAACCTCCAAAACGTTTAATTTTAACACTTTGGTTGAAAATCAGGATACAAATGTACTAGGCCTATGGGTTTACTTCCGAATAATTTCTTTTGATCATTTTTAAACGCCAAAAATTACACCTTCAAAATCAGTAGGTACACAGGTAAATTCGAATGATGCTCTCAAAAACCTCAATGACAGCTTACCGATTGTTATGCGTCAATCTCTCAGTCCTGAAGGGTGCAGGAGGGGATTATGACCAAATTGAAAACGTGTCTCAAGCGCTATTTTGGAAACGCCAATTAAAGCGACACGAGTCTTTGACAGGTGTGTTATGTTTTATTTTCATATATTCCAATTTAAATTGTTTTTGACGTGACAACGTCTAACAACTCGAAGAACGTCGGCTGCGCTCACGAAAAAGGATGACTCATTGTAACGTTACGCTCGACGATCGGAGCGATACCGCTGCACGAGCAAGCGAAAGGCACGATAGGCTTGAGCGTTTGGCTTGCTATTCATAAAAGTATGCAGTCATTTCATAAATGTTTTGTTATCACGTTAAACTATCGTCCGTAAACCGACTTTACAGACAACTATATTTTTTTTGTTTTTGAAAAAAGGAAGAAGTAAAATAGTTTTATTTGGCACATGCCACAAGTGCACACAACAACAAAAAAAACTTAATTCTGAACACAAAGCCGTTTTTAACCTATTATTATTTATTTAACCTATGATGATCATGATCATATCATGGCGTTATTATGATAGGTAGGTCTACATAGTCTGTGACTGCCAAGTTCAAGTAAGTAGAACTAATTTGCGTACACTGACCGATTCTTTATGCCAAACTTTGATTTATTCCACAGAAATTTATGAAACCTTGGAAGACAGAACATTGAAACATTTAATGCGAAGGTTTTATTCAAAAGAAAATATTACTTTCCATTAATTACTTTGCTTGTATTCTTCACTAGATGCCCGGACAGACTTCGTTCTATCATTTTTTTTTTTCGTATTATTACCTTTCGTGGACTTAGAGGAACATCTCTTCTTAGTCGAAACACTCTTGTCAGAGTGGTCGTGGTTGCGAAGACGAGGTACACGGAGAGATGTTCTGTGGGTCGTTGACTTCCCCGAGGATTGCTTTTTCAGCGATGTGCTTCCATTTCTGCCGGTTGGAGACCGAGGAACATACAAAAAAAATAAATTAGCCGTATTGGTCCAGCCATTCTTGACTAATGCGCTTATCAACATTCATTTTTATTTATATAGATTTAATACGGTAAGTTAAAACATGCTACGCGTACTCAAACAAATTCACTTTGCATACAGCCAGGGGACGAAATTAATAAATAAAAATAAAAATGCGCCATATTTATTATTATATCCACACGTCATGGAACAGCTGGACAGTGATGTAACGACTGGAACTCGCCTAGTGACAGGTGCAAGCGATTATAGCATGGCCAGGGGAAAAATGTACCCTGTACACGAGCAGTGTTGTAAAATTGAGTGCGCGTGTTTATAATGTGTGAATATTGTCTATCTTTACAAATAAATAAAATTGAAGTGTCTGTTTGTAATATTTAAATAACCGCTTTTTACTACATGCGTATGAATGTATATACGGTACCTACATATACCTACCAAAATTACTTTTTTTACAATTTTTGTCTGTCTGTCTGTTTGTTCTGGCTAATCTCTGGAACGGCTAGACCGATTTTGACGGGACTTTCACTGGCAGATAGCTGACGTAATAACTTAAGCTACTTATATTTAAGAAAATCTCTAAAATTGTTATAAAAAAAGAAACTAAATAACTTTTTGTAAAATTCCGCGTGAACGAAGGCGCGGGCACAGCTAGCGTCAAATATAGTTGTTGTGAAGGGGGTCTGTAATTGGGAAGGTTTGTGTAAAAGATTAGATTGGGGTTTGTGTTTTAGATGTGTGCGCTTTCAGTTTTGGTCTGTGTTTTCCGGGAATGATCTTTTTTACTTATTTTAAAAGTATCAATGAGATTAGTTTTATAACTTCCACGACTGGTCTCGTTGGTTGAGAGGTCCTAAGCGCGGCTGCCGAGCATGAGGCACTGGGTTCGACTCCCGGGTGGGCAAAAAAAAATCGCGGGTTTTTCTACCACGAATTTCTCAGTAGCAACCATGGAGTCTGGATTTGTGCCCGGTTGATGGCAATAGGCGCTTGCCTCCTGTTACATGGGACTTAAACATAATTGGCGAAATATTGGTGTAATCCTTCGGGATTACAGGCGTCATGTTATGTCTTTTTAACCCCCGACCAAAAAAGAGGGGTGTTATAAGTTTGACGTGTGTATCTGTGTATCTGTGTATCTGTGTGTCTGTCTGTGGCATCGTAGCTCCTAAACGGATGAACCGATTTGGATAAAAGTGGTGTCGTTTGAAAGGTATTTTAATCGAGAGTGTTCTTAGCTATGTTTCATGAAAATCTGCTCAGCCGTTTGAAGATCATCACCTCTTTTCTAGTTGATGTAGGGATTTTAAAAAAATCACATTTATTCTATTTGAAATTTGAAATGTTGTCGCTTGTCACCATTGTCACTTGGCATTGCTGAAGGGGGGGTGCACCCCCTCCCCCCAAAATTTATATTTTGTTTAATTTATATCTTTCCTTGGTTTCGTTAACCAGGAGTAGGACAGTCAAGGCTAGGAAAAAATAAAATAAGTTTAAAAAGCATGAAAAAAAATTCAATTGAAAATTTAAAAAACCCCCGACACAAAAAAAAACCTCTAAAAAGCCAAAAATAAATTAATCCAAGCGTCGTAGCGTCGGGGGACCGCTAAGAAGACCGCTTAGTACAAGCACAGAACAAAGCGGACCCCCGAACAAAACTACGACAAAAGGTGCACGGTTCGGGTTGGTCGTTTCCGATGGAGAAGAACCGGCAAAAAACTCCATGGTTACTCTTTTAAAATCATTTTGTTTTACAATATTTGAATGTTACAGTGTTTGTACTTAAGAGGACAGCGTAAGCTCGACAATAAGTCGTTGTTTACTACAAAAGGTAGAACTAGATAAAGCAAAAAAAAAAGAAAGACGACAACCAGTGAAAGTGGACTTGCGAGAATTTTGTAAAACATTATTATGTACTAAGTACATCTTATACGAGCTAGATAAAACATGTAAAGAAAAAAAAAACAATTTAACAAACTATCCATTAAAATAACTTTGCACCAAAAATAATACCGGTACCTCAGAAAAAAAACAAAACAGTACAAAAAAAAAAAACAAAAAGTGAAATTTCATAACAGTTCGTTCGACACGTCAGCTTTTCACGTCAATGATGGCGTGAACACGTGACGTCAGGTGCGTCATTCGGCGTCACGTCGACACGGTCAATTACGAATGATATGAAATTATTTTTATCGCTGCTGTCATTCAGATTCTGTCCAAATTTTAATGCACGAAAAAAAATAATCTAGTTAAGAGCAGAAAAATAAATAAAAGAAAAGAAATGAATTAAATGAATGTAATGTAAAATTAATTCCAATTTACCATTACATTCATTCATTCAAAAATCGGTTAGCATTCAATGGTGGGATATTTTTCAGTTTGGTGGCAGAAATAAATATTGAGTGAGAAACAAGTATAAAGTGCTTATGTATTGTAAATTGTATGATGTGATTTGATTACTCATTAAAATGATAAAGTTAGTCAGTATATAAGAACAATTTGATAAGTTAAAAGTTTTTTTTGTCATGTGCATTTATCCAGGGTCAACAATTTTAGCTATAGTGGTTTTTAAAAAATGTTATGTCTTTTTACACCTATGTCTTTTTAATTGATTTTCCAATCGAATTTGACGTTATCGTATTCCGAACAAAAATAAGTAACGCGAGAACAAAGTAAACGAAAAATACCACTGCACTTGAAAATCCAGTATGATGCTCTGTTGACCTTTAATTACTTCTCCTGTGGAAATATTTTATCAGGTTTTTTTTATTCACAAAAAACTGAAACCGCATGACAGCGTGACGCGTTGTCGACACGGTCAATTTAATTGATAAATTAATTGGAACCCAACGTCATTTGCAGAACCCTATTCTCTGTTTGGGGTGATTTTTTTGTCTACTTACGCCAAATCACCGAACATTTATGAATGTCCGATGAAATTTTTGAGTATTTGTCACACTAAAATGTTTTTATGCGTGGTTTTAGGCCATGCTACATTAGCCAGGGGAGTTGGCTTAATAGATACCATTATTTAGAGGTTTACATGTTTGTCAAAGAGAGTAATAAGTACCACGATGTATTTTACCCATATGTGGAAATTGTTTTCATTTATTAAGTGAAGTATGTGTAGCCTGAGTACTTGAGTACCAACATTATTTACTGCATTAAGTTCAAATCTGGCAGGTCCGTAAGTAGCTTCATAACTATGTTAAGATAAAAAAAAATAGCTCGGTCGAATCTTAGGTTTTTGAGGCATTGTCGTAGAGCTTGGAAGCAAAACTGCTTGTTTGCAATTTTTGCAAGCAACTCTACAAACACATTTCGCCAAACAACAAGCGTTTCCAGAAACCAGTACAACTAAACTATATTAACTTTCAAACACCACAGCACAGCACATCAAACCACCTAACGCCATAATAGAATAACCAACAAACACATTTTCAGTTCAATTACATAAAGATAATGCGCTAAAAGCAATGAATAAACGATCACGCGCGGCCGTCACCGGCTCCAATTATTCGCATAATCCTGGACCTCTTTAAAAGCAATTAATATTCCATTGATCCAGGGGACCAGGGGATGGTCATCCAGGGTAATCTCCCCTGCCTGGTGATGATCGACACCTCAGGTGTTTCTCTTAACGTGGGTAATGAAATGCCTGTGGCCATCAGTTTTTTTTTGTTATTTGAAGAGCTGATGTATCGCTATCAAGCTTCGGGCAACTACAGAAAATAATGAAGAATAAAATGGCTTCTGTGTAGAAAATAATATCCTTCAGAAAAAACTTAGAACATTATTGAAAAATGAGCCCTAAGTAGAATTCAAAGTGACGTTGATTTCACAAGTAATGCCAATCAATTTTAATAATTTTTATTGGCATTCTGTAGAAAGTCGTTGCGGATACTTAATCGTAACAAGGAGGTGGCACTTGTATTGCATAATTGTTACAGCAAACGGGAGGAGTTTGGCTACACCTACAAGATACCTTCCTCGAAATCCTGGCCGCTTAACAATATACAGTTTTTGCGGGAAATATTTTCTAAATCATATTCATATTCCTTGAGTTTTATTGAAGTGAAAACTTTTTTAGTGGCATTGTGCACTTTTGTGATGGGTACAAAACGTTAAACCCGCGACAGGTTCTACGTGACCGAGAGGTCACGTAGGTTGAGAAGGAGTTTGAACTTTATGACATCTGTTATTGAGTTTGGATTTCCAAAACTGGATAATTATCTTATGCACAAACAAAACCTTCGGTTTCTCCAAAGAGGTAAAATTCGTAAGACGGATTGTAATAGTTGTGAAGTGTTAAATTTATGTAATATAAATTGTCATGTTTGTGTATGTAAGCGCAATAAATGAATGTTGTATTTTACCACATAAATGATAGTACTTTTAAACTGATAATTTCAGCAAAATTATTCCCTAACCATTCCAAAATATCTAAAATACACAACGTTAATATTCAAGTTTTCACTTCTGCCGGCACTCCGCGGCAACCCGTTTTTTTTATTAAATAAATGAACACCTACCCCCCATTCTTCGATGGAATGCACCGATACATATCAAATAACCTAATTCTGCCATATCCGGCTGATAAGATCACATGTCGGCTTTCATACACCACAGAAATAAACAAACATTTAATTTCCACCACATATTGTCAGCCATAAACCGTAAACCAAACAAAAATCGTAATAATCTTAACGACCATCTGTCTCCATTGTTATCTGATATCGATATGATGGAACAAATGTCCTTGTCCGGTGTCCGATATTGTCCAGGGGCGTTCGGCACAAGTGCAGTGTCCACAAGCGTACTTGCACCTAAACCTACACGAGCGAGCTTGCCCGGTCGCTTGTCCCCTACTAAGTTCTTGTGTAAATTCGACCCAGGTGGCAGTGTTGAATGAAAATATAATAGTGGGGGGCTAATGTTACGTATTGTCAAACAGTTGTTGAATTTTATCGATAGTTGTTATTTGGTGAAGTGGTTATTGGATTATGATGTTGATTGTCTTTTTGATAGTGGTTTTGTAAATATTTCGTTTAGTTGATGAAGGTTTAATACGATGGAACTGTTGTGCATTGACTCGAAATATTTCATGTTAGTAAATAAATAGGTAGTTTTAGCTGTTTTGCAGTTTGCAGCGTTCTTATTTTTGTTTTATGTCGTAAAGTATCGCGAAGTTTCTGAAAAGAAGGCCCTTTGCGCCACGGGTGTGCTGAAAAGCTGACTAAGGGAAATAAAAAAGAGGGTGGACCGCAAATGTATCATTCACACTAGTCGTTTATTATATACCAGTTTTTGGGTTCAGCAATCCGTTATACCATATGGCGATACGCTTCATTTATTATACCGTAGGTACTTATTAAAATATATGATCCGATCTTTCAAATAGCAAAATTCTTTGCTCGATTGTATTTCGAAGTTCTGTTACATTCTTACCTATGTAGGTATTATTACTTTAATTTTCATCATCATTTCTTTATGTTACCAGTAAAACGCGACGCATCGCTTTGTGACTCTTTGAGGGTTCGTATGGCCTGTGTGCTACAACCACAGGGCAGCAGAACACGTCATGAGTTTTGACGTATAAAATCAAAAAATTGTTTTTTTAACTAGCTTTTATGCGTATGTCTTGGAACCCATAATAAAGCGTCTGAACGTCGCAACATATTATAAATCATCATCATTATCATCATTTCAGCCCAAAAGACGTCCACTGCTTGACATAGGCCTCCCCCAAGTGTCGCTACATTGACCTTTTGGGGGGTTTTGCCATAATCACCACGCTTGGCAGGCGGGTTGGCGATCGCAGTACGGTTGTCACAAAAGCACAAAGAACGCTGCTGCCCATTCTCCGGCAAATCCCTTAGTCGCCTCTTACGACACCCACGGGAAGATATGGGATGGTGCTATTCTTTACGTCCGACACCATACAGAGAATTATAGAAATTATAAATGTACTAGCTGTCCGGCGCAACTTCGTTTGCGTCACATTTTCCCCGTTTTCGCAACATTTATCTTTGCTTCTCCACTCCTATTGGTCGTAGCGTGATGATATATAACCTATAGCCTTCCTCGATAAATGGGCTATATACCACTGAAAGAATTTTTCAAATCAGACCAGTAGTTTCGGAGCCTATTCAATGCAAACAAACAAACAATCAAATCTTTCCTCTTTAAAATATTAGTTTAGATTTAGATTATTATATATATAATATGTTGCGACGATTATTATATATGCATTCCGTTACACCTGTTTTTTAAATAATAAATCCTCATTTTCTTTCATGCAAACAAATCCCCCAAAACACTAAGTGCAAGCCTTCGTGGTTCCGTAGTAGGGTGTACAAAGAGCCGGAATTTATTTGGCACGTAACGAGTCGGTAACGTAATTCGAGTCCCCGACGGGTCGAGTCGTTTGTTGTCATTAGTGCATGTTGGGCTATTGATACTGCGCTGTTAACTGTCACGTTTGAATGGGTGCTGGGTGCTTGCTACCTTCTATGGGAGTCTAGTGTGTTTGATACTGGAGGAGATCGAATCAATGAATTTCAAATTGGGGAAGAATTAATAATTCGTGAATAAAGTCTTCTTTATCGTGTGGTTGATTCTTAACAAGCCCCCGTAAGATAGACTTGCGACTTATCGAATCGAATCCAAACCGAGCGTTTGTGAATACGGGGGCTGGTGTCAGAGTATTTATGCCGCCCGTAGGCCTCTGGCTCTGTATGGTGCCGGACGTAAACAGTAGCACTATCCCATATCTTCCCGTGGTTGTCGTAAGAGGCGACTAAGGGACTAGCTAGAGAATGGGCAGCAGCGTTCTCTGTGCTTTTGTGACAAACGTACTGCGATCGCCAACTCGCCTGCCAAGCGTGGTGATTATGGCAAAACCCCCAATGTTATGTCAATGTGGCGAAACTTGGGGGAAGCCTATGTCTAGCAGTGGACGTCTTTCGGCTGAAATGATGATGAGGCGTCTTTTTTTTTTTTTTATTTTTTTATTTTTTATTTTTTTTTTTTAGGATGGGAAATCATCAAATGACTTCTTCCGCTCTGGGTGGAGCGGAAGGGAGTGTCAGACTTGACTGACTAAAACCCATCCATGTTCCTTCTTAGCCCTTTGCGTTCCAGGGGCACGGTATCTCTTTCGAACAACCCGCAGCCCTGGCAGGCATCGGCCCTCTCGGACCCCTCCCGATTTGCTGACATCTCCTTGAGGCGCGCGTGGAACACGAACGCGCCGTCGGCACGGTCTGTCGTCATAAGACGGACGGACGGTGAGCTAGCCCATTACTCACCGTCCACAGGCCCGCGCCTACGGTGGCCGGGGGCCACTGGTTGCCCCCCGACGCCCGGGGCGTCTCCCGCGGCGGCTGGGACGTGAGGTTCTCTCCCTCTCACGTTCCGCCACCTCCTTCGCTAGCATGACTGCTTCGCAGAAGGAGGCGACGGCTTCCCATTCCCTCTCGCTCCGGACCATGGATTGAACCAGGGCCGGACGCGAGAGGTCGCCGCCGCCAATCGCCGCTACGAGGACACGGCGGTGCTCAGCCCAAGCAGGGCACAGCTCCACAGTGTGCTCCACCGTGACCTCCGGCCGATCCTCGCAGTGGTATGATGAGGCCTCTGACTTCGCATTACATACCGTCAAAAGAAAAAGAGATAAAGTAGTAAACTGATAGTATGAATATGACAGGATGAAGGCAATAAGCATTCGTTTTTCTTAACCAATCTCCTTTCTTGGCCTGTGTTCAAGGTTGAAAACCTTGGAATGTGAAAAATTCAATTTACAATGCAGTAAGCAGATGACTTATACATAGATGTGGTCTACTCACTGCTAGAGTAACTTCCTCTAGTTGCCTGCCACATAGTACCAAGTGATATAGTCCTTCCATAAAGTCGAAAAAAGCAAGACGCGTCTAATTGACACCAAATCCAATGCACAGTTGTGCAACAGTCCAAATCTCAAATAAAAACTACCAATCGCACTACACCCCGCGGCTTCCCCAATTTGTCTCGTCAGCTTAACAGTTATAACTATACATAAAACGCGATAAACATCTGAGATCATGCACATTTTCTCGGAAGGGGCATGAGGGGAGCTAACTCGATAATCCACCCCCAACGCAGGGAGATTTATTAATCAATCTCCAAAACGTTTTAACTGGGCAAATTGAAAAATTATGTGTCGACGCGTTTGCGACCCCTGCTCCTATAGTATGGGAATGTTAGTTTAGTTTGGGAAGAGATTTTTGAAATATGTGAGGCTTTGTCTTTGTGTGGTGGTTTATGTTGAAATGTGACAGGGGATTTGATTTAGATTCGTTTAGCCATGAGTTATTGGAGCATGTCTTCTGGGTAAAATTGAAAGACTGTTGCAGCCAGTCCCTAACACATTGTGAAACTAATAATATTCGCAAAAAGAACTCTTGCCACAAATTACAACTTTCTGTATTGTCATAAATAGGTTGCTAATTTTTTTCTAGTAGAAGAAATCCTTTGAAACATCATCACCTTTGGAGTATCAAGCAGTTACCAAAGGTCTTTCGAAGTTGGTTTTATTTATTTAGGCATCTGTATCAGTGTCAACTTATTTTATAAGAACTTTACTTAAAATAAATTCTCTGTTCTTCTGATTCATGAATATTTCCGCCTCCTAAAATCCACTATCATGCACTTTAACACACAGACTACCCTTATCGCTACAAAAGCAAACGCCGTCAAAAAACGTTGCCTATCCGTATCACGGCTAATTACCCCTCGACGTACGGCTGTATTATCAGTGACCCTACGACGAAACTTTGACAAAGCGTTTCAGTCATACCGTCATATGCCAGCTCTTCGCTATCAGCCCGCATCGGGGTGCGAGGGAACCCCAGTTTATTCTTCGTCGGATGTTTAATTTGCGACAATGTTTAATTAATCAACGTTTGTCTTGTTGATTGCCTTCCCAATTATAAGTTCCGCCGTGTGTGTATGACGTTGATTTGTGATGATGTCTTGGATTTTCTTCTTATTATTTTTAAGGGTTGAGAATCAAGAATAGTAAGGAGTTATACTATTACTACTACATAAGAAGACTTTAAACAAACTACAACTTACTTTTGATCCTTAGTCAAAATTAAAGCCAACTCTAAATTTCGGATGAAGCTGAATGTGAAATGTGTTTTTTAGGGTTCCGTAGCCGAATGGCAAAAAACGGAACGCTTTTAGATTCGTCATGTCTGTCTGTCTGTCTGTCCGTCCGTATGTCACAGCCACTTTTTTCCTAAAATATAAGAACTATACTGTTGAAACTTGGTAAGTAGATGTATTCTGTGAACCGCATTAAGATTTTCATACAAGAATAGAAAAAAAAAACAATAAATTTTGGGGGCTCCCCATACCTTGAACTGAAAATCAAAAATTTTTTTTTCATCAAACCCATACGTGTGGGATATTTATGGATAGGTCTTCAAAAACGATACTGAGGTATATAAAATCATTTTGTTCTAAACTGAATAGTTTGCGCTAGAGCCACCTCCAAAGTGGTAAAATGAGTGTCCCCTCCCCTCTAATTTCTAAAGTAAGTGGAGAAAAATTCTGAAAATATTTAGGTTTATAGAACGTAAAAAAAACTATCAACGAAAATTAATTTCAATGAGATATGATGTTTAGTTTTTGAGATATGGGACTTTTTCATCAAACTGCAGCAGTAACTTTGTTTTTCATAAACATACTATGAAAAACAAATTTAGTTTTGCGGTTGAGCGGAAGTTTACCAACTAATACTACTAACTAATGAATGATAGTTCAAAATATTGTTATTATATTGTTTGGGGCTATGGAACAATGTGTGCGAGTAAGACTCGCACTTGGCCGGTTTTTTAATTCAGTACTTCTAGTGTCCACATACATTGCACACACTACTTCGATTGTGGACTCGATCTCTATTGTGGCTCCATATCCTTACAATACAATGCCTTTCTTCTAGAAGGTTTTAAAAATAACAACCACCATACATAGATATAACGAATGTACACAAAGCTTATTTCTGGAGTGTAAGCGGAGTTACACAATAATATTTTTCCAATACCCGAAGAAATTAGGCAGAGCAAATATGAGGGGTGCGCGAAGAAACTCCAAGAACTTGTTAATAACTTAGAGTAAACAATAAAAGCTGCAGATGGGTCGTGTCGTATTATTCTATCTATACTTTGCACATAACTCTTTGTTCTATCATCATGCTATTTCCCTGTTTAGTGTATTCAGTGCCTGAAAATTTGCTTTACCAACAAATTGTTGATAATCAGCGTCAGGTGGCCCTTTTGGCATTAATTGTTTTATTTATTTATTAAAATCAAAAAATGATAAAACAGACTGACGAGTAAAACAGCCAATCTATTAGCTCATTCCGGCCTAGAGTCTAGGCTGTATGACATTGTAGCAATCACAATGATGGCGGAAATGACAAAATTTTAATAGGACTGATATAAGTTATCGAAAAGCCTCCGTAATCTTTTTAAAAGTCATACGATCGAAATGATTTGAAAGCAATAACCACTTTTCTAGGCCGCCAGAAGTTATGAACAACATCAATATTCAAGCTGGTTTTCATTATTACGAATCTTTTAAATGCTGATACTGACAATACTGTTACTCATAATAGTTACAGATCATACTGATACTGGTAATACTGATACTGATAATACTGATACTAATAATAGTTACTTATAATACTGATACTGGTAACACTGATACTGATAATACTGTTACTGATAATACTGATACTAATAATATTGATATTGAAGTACTGATACTGATAATTAAAATAATATCTCGCCTTTTCACCTCTTTTATAAAATCAAAAGCTTCTCACATCTGCAATATTTATTTTACTCACTGCCTCCCCACACCTTGTGTAGAACAAAAACTATTCCCTAATTGATTGACGATCTTGGAAGTTGTTCGCGTTAAGTATGTAGGTACAGATGCAGCAGGAGTTTTACGAATAGACGAATATACGTATAGTTTCCGATGTTTAGGAGACAGGGGACGGGTAGAAGGTCGTTTTATAAATTATTGTTTTTCGGCAGTTTATTGATTGCCTCGTTGGTTGGTGACGCGACTGCTGAGCATGAAGTCCTCGGTTTGATCAAGGTTCCAGGTTGGTCATATGTTATTGGGGTTTTCCATCAAGAATTGAAAACGAATCGAATGATATAACCAAGATTTTGTAACATATTTTGATTTAAAAGAGTGTCCATGGAGTTTCTTGCCCATTCTTCTCCATAGAGATCTACGCTTTGGAATGGGCAACTAAAGTACTTTCACAAGTTATTATGTCTTGTGACTGGGACTGTAGCTTTGCTTTTTTTGTTTTTTTGACTTTCAAAGGTGCCTGTAATGGTCTAATTAAAATAAATGCTTTTAGTTTGAGTTTGAATTTATCAGCAACAACCACGGATTCTGGATCTGTAAGGAAACTTTGTTATAGCTCATCATTTTTGTTTGTCTTGAAACGTTTACTTTGAAACAGTGTGTTGTATTATGGCCGGTGTATAACAAAGCACGCAAATAAGTAATCATAATTTGTAAACGCTCATTACAGAAAATATAAATCTTTGTTTCTAATATTCCTACCTAGCTATTGAAAAAAACACAACCACATGAAGACCTAGACAAACTGATATTCTATCAGTGATAATGATGACGGAAAAGCCAGTTTACTTAACCAAAATAAGACTAACATAATGACATAAGTAATAATGGCGCAGGTAACAAATATTTGTATGGGTTTCACAGGTAGTAGTACGGCCAAGCTGTTTGTGTAGTGTAGGGACAACGATATATCCTAAAAAAAATACAAGCTGCCAATCCTTATAAAATATATTGTGGAAATATCAAGCGCTTTGAAAGCGACTGCCATTTTCATAGGCTCGCTGTACTTCTTAATATTCAAATATTTTACCACGATGTAAACTACATATAATAGTAACTCATGCCAGTATAGAAGTAGAACAGCTAATTAATTTCGAATACATGCCATTATAAAATAACAAGCTCTGTTCAAACAAGAACCAGCATTATGAGCTTTCAAATCTCACACAATTGTTTGTTGCAAGTAAATTTAATTAATTACACGCTATCTCTGGAAACAATGGGATATAATGCGGTGGTAACACTCCCTCTAATATCTCATTATCTGTGTCTACTGTCTCCTTCTAAACTCTTATGAAGAAAAGAGATAGCGATCTGTCGGAAGATGATAGTGCAACTTTTGGTGTCGTAAATCAAAAGATGTGAAAATGTTTTGTCGGGTGATGGTCCGTTGCAATACTAGTAGTCTTGGCATGATTTGGAAAAATAAAGCACTCTTCAATAGATTGATCACGATCGAAAACAAAAACAAAATCACTAAGGACTTTTTGTTTCGGGATATATACTTGCATTGGATATAGAGCCTACGGTCACATTAAACCAATTTAGTTATGTCTTATAACTATTATTTCCAAGGGTTAGAATAGAATAGAATAGAACTTTATTGTACACCAAAAATTAAAAAACGGTTTTACTATACTGCTATTTTTTGGGTAACAATATCGTCTTATCTTATTATCTCTATAGCGACACACTAGTTGGGTGGTCATCATGAGGTATTCGGCTACATTTGGTTAGACTGGAAGCCGACCCCCACACTATAAGGAGAAGGCAAAGTAAATTATACGTAATTAGTGACGATTTTATAGGCATCATCCAAAAACCAATTCATACACGAAAAATTTAAAAAATATCCTGTCGTTACCGCCATAAAAACACCATAAACAGCAGCACGCATCATTATCCATTCAAAATTTTCCATGATCCCATCTCGCTTTGAAAACGGCCTAATGATATCAACGTAAGCCTTTCTCAAGGTTACGTCTCCCATTATGAAAGCCGCGAGGCATCAGGCCATGGTTCCGTATAAAAAAGCTGTTAAGTAAATATGAGGATTGAGCGGAGTCGGGGCCGGTCGTAAAAGTACTCGAAGCCAGTTCACGGAGAATTGCGGCAAAGAATAGAAAAATATTTCCTATTTTTCGTGTGGGAACTTACCGGGAGAATACAGTGTTGTTTTGGCTTTTATTAAGGTGAGATATTGTATTATATACCTACAAAGAAGAAATATTTGAGAGCCGTACGAGTCAAGGAAATGAAAAGCTAAAAAGTTAGAGAGGATAAAGACAAGGATATACCTGGATCAGATGTATCCTATCTAATATTTTGCCATATCATTATTATTGTCATCAGTCTACCAGTAGTCTACTGCTAGACAGGGGCCTCTCCAATATTGCATACCATTCTCGATTCTCGGTATCTCGTATTCAGCTGCTTCCAGCTATCCTACGAAGATCGTTGCTCCACAAAGCCTGTGACCGACTAAATTCACAGTCTCCACTTATGAGATGCGGAGATGCCTACCATATAGGCACCGTCAGTATCGCTGTGGAAACTCCCTTTGTCTAGGCCCTGTGTTTATTCATCATCATCGCCAAACTCGGAATCACCCACTGTTCACTTTTCAGTTCTGTTTGTCTCTTATCCAGGTGTTTCTCGCGACTTTGTGGTTATTCGAGACAAGAGAGATCTAAGAGATCGTAATATAATTGAACTCTTGTTGTGTTTTCTTATGCCACATCTAGAGCATAATCTAAGCCATGAGACGCATTAATTTAATAATCCCCTTTTCATGACATCGTAAACTTGCCTCGTAAAGCACCACTTTTCAGTCGATATAGATTTTTTCTATCGTTTTTGTCCGTGCTTCGTAATAAAAGGAATCACTTATGAAATGCACTTTGGAGGGACAACGGAGGGCTGATTCCTTACATTGTTGTGATATACTGCTCAGAAGGTTGTAAAACATGACATTCGAGTTGTTTTTTTTTTTTGTTTTATCAAACGTTACGACCGTTATTTTGTTCCTAAATAAGAAATAACATGTTTTGATAAAAAACAAACTCAGTTGGTATAGTAACAGTTCCTCAAGGTTACAAAATTTGTCACAGTTTAAGCCATTTATTAATTATAATAATAAAAAAAATTGGTTGTCTATAAAGTCGGTTTACGGACGATAGTTTAACGTGACAACGTCATAACAAAACATTGAAGAAATGATTGCATACCATACTTGTATGAATAGCAAGCCGAACGCTCAATCCGATCATGCCTTTCACTCGCATGTGCAGCGCTCTCGCTCCGATCGTAACGTTCATTCTTTAACGTGCTAATTTCAACTTTCTCGCTACCTGTACGACACCTTAGCAATTTAAAAAATCAGTAAAGACATTAAAAAAAATGAAGTTATTATTAAGTTTGAATTTGGAATAAAGTTGCAAGTCCACATTGTCTGTAAATCACATCAAGGGAAACAAACGTACAAAGGACAGGGGGCCAGCAAGAAAATCTGGATGCAAACTCTATGGGGCGCCGGGGCGTAGGGCCCAATCCGCAGGTTGTCTCAATAGAAGATTAATACTGCTCCGCCTTTGTGAGGGCACGGTAATAAACAGGCAGGGAAAGACGTTGATGCATTGATCTTGAGGATTTTTTCAAGTATTTTTGAAGAAAGTGTGGTAGGGATTGTTATTTGTAGATTTCAATGCATTAGAGTAGCATGTGGCGGGACTCGTGGATAACGAAGGGGTCATGGCCGAATAATAACAGTCATACGGGTAAATCTAAGGTTTTTAGCTACGTATTTCAACTACATTTTCAACGTTCCAAAGTTAGTAATGAGTTCCCGTTTGTCCGTGTTAAAATACACATTTTAGACGATAAAATTTAATGTTTTATCGTCTTACCACAATTAGTGTTCCAAGTGAGGAATAGTTATACTTCTGTGTTTTGACTAACGTTCATAATTACTGATGTGCATCAGGATCGTTTTTAGGGTTCCGTACCCAAAGGGTCAAACGGGACCCTATTACTGAGACTTCGCTGTCCGTCCGTCCGTCCGTCACCAGGCTGTATCTCATGAACGGTGATAGTTAGCCAATTGAAATTTCTACAGATTATGTATTTTTGTTGATGCTATAACAACAAAAACTAAAAACAGAATAAAATAAATATTTAAGGGGTGCTCCCATACAAAAAAGTGTTTTTTTGTTCGTTTTTATAAATAATGGTACGGAACCCTTCGTGCGCGAGTCCGACTCGCACTTGGCCGGTTTTTTATCAACTGTTGCAAAAGTTAAAATAATTGATATATCTAATTGATATGTCTGTGTTAGTAAACTGAGTTCAAAATAATACCAGCTTATTACTGTCCCGATGCAAGGCAAAATACCTCTTATTGTCTGGAGAAGGCATTTATATAAATAACTATGCTCGCTTATGGAGGATGTCAGTGATGTTTCCATGCGGAACATTATTTTTGCACACCATCATCTTCATACCCAAGCCCCACGTACGTAACTTGGGGTCGACGCAAAACGTTTATTCTTCTCTTCTGACAATCGTCACTCTATTATGTAATATTATTTGTGCGCATCAAAATGTAAGAGGTCGAATATCTGTGTAGACAATTTCGCCAATATGTGTGGTCTTCGCCCTCAAGCACGTCATAGTCTTGCCTTCAATTAGTGCTGACGCATACAGTATTGAACGGAAACCTTCTCAAACGTCGCCACACGGGAACAGTGGTTCAGACGATGATTACTCCTCCCATTGTCTGTACCTCTGGCGCTTAACCCTTACATTTTGGGTATAACGTCGGCTGGATTAAATTGTGGTTAACATCGGAAAATTATAACAATGTTTGTATAGGGAGAAACTTTATATAAAAAAAGTTAATGGCTAGAAGACTTTTATGACAGTTTATGAAGATTGTCGACAGCCTATAATTTTCCCACTGCTGGGACACAGGCCTCCTCCCAATGAGAGGGGAGTAGGCTTTAATCTACCACGCAGGCCCAGTGCGGGTTCGTAGACGTCACATGTCTTCGAATTTTTAGTTCTAGGACATGACGGTTTCCTCACGATGTTTTTCCTTCACCGTTTTGAGAGCAGCGGTAATGAAATAAATTACACAATGTAATGCGCATGGCTGGGTTCGATCCTACGATTTACTGCTCTTAAGTAGGGGCTGCCACCACTGGGCCACCTCTGCTCTCCAAAGATTGTGATTACTTTAACAAAATTATTATCTCTGTAAGCCAGAAGTCCAGAAGATAGCCAGACCGCAAGATTGCTAGAATCTCCAAAAATGTAAAAGGAAATAATCAAGTAGCAGCAAAGACCACTTTTACCAGAATGGTTCGATTTAGTTGCAATTTTTGAGGGCTAAAGTAAGATTCAATCAGCAAAAGGAAGTAAAAAATATTAATATTGGATTGACATAGGCTACCGAAAAGTTTACTTTTTGAAAGCGTGAAATAAAGTGTAAAGCTATAAAATGCAAAATTTCAAGAAATTTTAACATAAACATTTCATTTCATAGCTGCAATTCAGTGTGACCTCATTTTCTTCCTGATTCTAGTGATGTAACTCTTCCTCAAGAACCTCCATGTCTTACCTCTAGCAAAATTCTTCTTAAACGTGTTCTAGCTTGTTTAAAGCCTCCTTTAATTACTACAGCCCTAATTCCACTACTTCCTAATACAATTTCACCATTTAATACTTAAGAACACGTCTAGCCCCCGACGTATGAGCGTAAATTGAAAATGAACGCAAACCGCTCAGTTAATATAAGTCACTTGGCACATTAAAGGCACTTAGACGTAATTTTCCGTGTCTTGAGTGACTTGAGTTACTTTCAGCGAATTGAATAAGCCGTACATTATATGGTATTACGTATGTGCTACTGCGCTGAATGCCCTTATGTCCTAAGTAATAAGGTTAAAAAGTGGTCGACCGTCAGTGAGCTTTGGGTAATTTTAAGTCTTTTGGATTGTTTCATATGTGTTGGGTGTATGAGGAATGGTTGGTAGTTTTAGCAGCTAAAAGAAACACAGAATTGATTCGCGTACACGGACGCGGAGACGAAAAAAAAAAACAAATACGCAGAAACGGAACCGATAGAAATAATGGAGGGGAGGCTTTGCCTAGTACGCCAGTACAGGCCAGAAATAATAATTATTATAAGTAGAACAGAGAGACAGAAGAGATCTAGATTCGTAAATCGTCTATTCCTCGGTCTTCACTCTTGTTAACATGGGCGGGAGGGCGGTGTTGCATCCTCCATCCAGGCCTGAATCTTTTTCGAGTAATTAAAGCTAAATAATTTGCATAACATTTAATGTCATGGATTTCCGCAAATAACACCTGATTCTATAACTCATCTGTTTCATTGTCAAAGGTAAAAGAAAACTCGTTTATCCTCTTAATACACTCAGTCCACAAATAGAATGTTACCTATATAAATTCTTCGGGACTTTATATTGGGGTTTACAATGCCGTTGTAGTTGGTCGTGTTCAACTTCCGAAACCGTAGCGTGCCAAGAAGTAGTCTGAGAGATTGGAAGTTCAAATCCCACCTGTTGAAATAGACAACGTAATTGCCGACTCATCTTGTAAAAGTTAAAAATAAGTTAGGTAGTTGGTATCTTTGTTCTTTGCACAACAAACCATTTCGTTTTCAAAATACATCAAGGCTAAAATCCTTGAAGGCTTACGTAGAGGGTATATCGTCTAGTAGAGGGCAGCGGTGGCCCAGTGGTGGCAGCCCCGACTTACGAGCAGTGAGCCGTGGGTTCAAACCTAGGCAGGCGCATTACTTTGTGTAATTTATTTCATCACCACTGCCCTCAAAAACGATGAAGGAAAACATCGTGCGGAAACCGGCATGTCGTAGATCGAAAAATTCGAAGACATGTGACATCTACCATTCCGCACTGGGCCCGCGTGGTGGATTACAGCCCACTCCCTCTCAAAGAGAGGAGGCCTGTGTCCCAGCAGTGGGAACGTTATAGGCTGATGATGATGATATCGTCTAGTACATTTACATTTCGCCGGTAATGATACTGAATATGAAGCGACTGTATTTATTCCGAAGGAATTGCATATTAAAAACCCCAATGACACTCGGCAACTACCAGGAATCGAACCCAGGACTGTAAGCTCAGCAATAATGCTTGCTCGACCAAAGAGACAGTACACAAAAATCCTAACAAGTCCAATTACAGAAGTCTTTACTTATAGCGGGCTTTGAAACGGCCCGTCCCGGATTATCAACGGCTTACTCTCGTTAAATTCAACGGCCTTTGATGTTCACTTATTAGGAAAAAACGGCCGAAATGCTAAAGTTTGTTTTCTTACAATGCAATATTATCTAGATAGGGAAGAGAGGCTTTACAAACACGCTTTGGAACGAAAAACTTTTTTTGTATAAAATTAATATCGTATCTTTTTCTGTAAGTGTGCATACCGAAGTTTTGATTACAAAATTCTGGAAAATTGCGTCGTTGGTCGCAAGGCCACTGATTAGGATGAGGTCCTGTCCTGCTGGCCTAACATGACGTCTTAAAGCAGTATTGTTTTAGTCTTATTCGAGTGTGGGAAAGAGACGGAGCTATACAGGATGTCTAGCGCCATCTCTATCCCGCACTGGAAAAGGAGTAAAACAATAATGTTTTAAGATCTCATGGTTATAGGCCACCTGGTCTCGATTACCAGGTCGGCCAAAGTGTCATTGGGATTTTTCGAAAGAAATTTCTCAGTAATAGCCTGTAGTCTATAATGACCGGTTGCTGGCGATAAGGGTCACTCGGTTACATGAAACTTGAACATAACTGGCAAAATAATTATTATAATTAAATATTCGGGTTGTTCTGTATGGTGTCGGACGTAAAGAATAGCACCATCCCATATATTCCCGTGGGTGATGTAAGAGGCGACTAAGGGACTTGCCAGAGAATGGGCAGCAGCGTTCTCTGTGCTTTTGTAACAACCGTACTGTGATCGCCGACCCGCCTGCCAAGCGTGGCGATTATGGCAAAACTCCCCTTATGTCAATGTGGCGTTGGGGGAGGCCTATGTCCAGCAGTGGACGGTTTTCGGCTGAAATGATGATGACGATTAGGGTAAACAGGAGTGGTTTTATTTTTAGGTAAGGATTTAGGTATGTATTGTTGTAACGGTCTATTAGTGTATATTTTAGAGATAACTGCAAAAGAGAAATAACAACAAACGACATCATGATTAAACCCTCTTACTTACTTATTTTTTTGCACGTAGGTGTATCCAGAAGCGATCAAGTGGAAATGCTAGAGTTATTTTTATAATATTCTTGGAAAACATCACGAAAATACGAGTGGGTTTGTTTGGCCAGCTTAAAGAAGTCTGAAGATGCTAAAATTGATAAAGCTAAAAATAGATTACGATCAACTTTTCAAACGATGCTTAGGCTAGTCTATGGAAAATAAAATACACAATGTTTGGATGGATCATTTTTGTGTAGCGGTTCATAGAAGCCACCTACTATCAAAACTTCAACTGTGTGGTGCCAATAGTCTCGGAATAAAATTCCGTGATATACGGACGGACAAGCGTATTTAGGGGTTCCATTTTTGCTATTTAGCATCGGATCCCTAAAAATAATACAGAGTGTGAGTTGAGTCGCATCCACATTTTTTTTTAAACTTTGCCTCTAACTAGGAATTTCTCCTGTATCGTGGGTGCGCTTACAAACACTTAAACTCACATACACAAACAGCCAGACCCGGAACAACAATCTGTAGGCCATACAATTTTTTGTTCCGTGCGGGGATCGAATCCGCGACACGGAGCGTAGCAGTCTATGACTTAGGCAGTGCGCCAACCGTGCCGTCAATTTCTTATGTATACCCTGTGTCTGGAGGGTGGTAAGGGTATGTCAGACTCCTACAAAGTAAAACCGCACAGAGTCCGTCTCGACCACATAGCGAGGGGGACCTAGATCGGTGTCACGGCTCGTCTATCAAGTTAGGATCTGTCTGATTGTGGACCCGAGCCGAAATATTATCCTCGTATCTATTACTTCAAAACTCGAAATAATTCCATTAAAGCATATTTTGGTGCTTGAACAGGTTGACAAGAGGAAAAAATAAAAAAAAAACATTCGACATTTCGACAAACGTTAGTGAAGTGGTTTTGTAAAAACATAATGGCCATGTCAGTTCTGATTTTTGCCACACGCCAAAATATCTTTGTACGTAAAATACTCTACAAGATTGCGTGACTCCTAAAGGAAACCTCTCAATATTATAATAGAGGTACATTGCAGTATGAAGGAGGATGTTGCTATTTTCATTTATTTAAAAAGATGTCATTTTTGCAACACGGAAGATCTAATTAGGCTTTCCTAATTAATTCGTTATCGGGAATGTTTTCTTTTGTATGTTACCTTCATTTTTCTTACCCAAAACCTTATTTGCGGAATAACTATCGCGTATGACAGTAATTATATTAGCCGCCTGCATTTTTGAGACTAACTTTTTGAACATTCATGACAGAAAGTAGGTGAGTTTTTAAATTTTATATTTTGCAAATAAGTTCATCATAATCGTAATTATGCTGTCTAGCCTTTTCCAAACTATAACGGTTTTGGCTTTACATACATATTTGAAAACGAGTGATAGAAAATTAGAATGGGTATCAAGCCAAAATACTAATATTTATGTAAGTGTACAGTACCTCAGTCTCACAGTTAGAAAATCGATATCAACCCGTATACAAACAGTCTAATCAGTGCAATTTAAGCACATTTATTAACAAGCCTTAAGCACCTGCAAGGCAACGGTAGGTACACTACTTGCAAATCACTCTCGCAACGCATTAGAGCTGTCGCTCCTCGCTCATAACCGCTCAGAAACGCACGCAAGAAATGCATTAACATCCTGACATGGAGTAGTGCTGGGACAGAGTGTTCATAAGATGGAAGTACATTATGAGCATTAACAGATACATTACTCTATTGTATCCAGTAAACTTATAACAAAATCAAAAGGATCATTAAGTATATTAATGAACTTTTTACTGATAAAGATATAAGTAAAAACAAGTGTTTTTTCATTAATTCTTACGCACTTGTTTTGAAATAACGTAGCTAAATAGAGTTTTGATGTTAAATTATGTTTAAAAATAATTACAGTGTATGATAGCAGTGGTTTCAAATTCAAACAGTTTCCATAAAAATAGTCATGTGCAGCTTTTCCAATATTATTAGATACTGCGATATCGCATCGTTGGGTTGGAGGAGCTCGTGGCTAAATAATAACAGCCGCCCAGGTCGATCTTTAAGGTTAAGCTGTGCTTGCCGCGGTTGGTCTGTGGATGGGTGACCATAATTACATATCGAGTTTCCTCCGTGCCTCGGAAAGCACGTTAAGCCGTTGGTCCCGGCTGTCATTAGTAGATCTTTGACAGTCGTTACGAGTAGTCAGAAGCTAAAAGTCTGACATCCAGTCTTACCAAGGAGTATTGTGTTACCCAGTTACTGGGTTGTGGAGGTCAGATAGGCAGTCGCTTCATGTAAAATACTGGTACTCAGCTGCATCCGGTTAGACTGGAAGCCGACCCCAAGATAGTTTGGGAAAAGGCTAGGCAGATGATGACTGCGATATCGCATCGTTCTCGTTCGCTGTCTAGTCACAATTAACAGTCGGCTTAGTAGGCTTTCCTGCAACACAAAATGCCTAGTCAATAAAATCCTACAACCATCAACGTTAACCTTCCATCGACTACTTACTCCATGTCCGCAACACAGTGTACACAGGAAGTGCATTCACTTGTCACTAATTAATGGATCACGAACACTTGAATGTGATTATTGTGGATGGAGGCTTTTGTTCTTAATCGCTTTCCTCCCTTATGAGGTTAAGTGATAGAGGGACCATGAGTTAATGAGCTACTGACTCGATAATAAGTGATACGATTATCGATTTTGCATAAGTGGAGTTTTATGTAAGTTGTGCGGATGCGTTGTATGAAATTTTAAAATCATGTTTGACCTCAGTGATTAAAGATACCGTGAGGAACCAAGATCTAAAATTCATACGAGTTTAAAGTTGCTAATCTGACTTAGGGTGTTACCACACTAATCGATCGAACGTGCCATCGGTCGACGTTGATCGGTTGAATGGTGTCGATCGACGCCGACTTATCCATTCTACCATCGATCGATGGCCTCGATCGACGATAGATTGATTGGTGTAGTAGAAACTATCGATCGACGTCGACTAATCCATTGTACCCTAGATCGATGGCATCGATCGACGATCCATTGGTGTTGTAACACCCTTAAACAAGCTTGGTGATCAATGCTCGTGCAAACTCTTTATTTGAAGAATTCTTTGCTCTGCAAAGCCTTAACATTTGCTGGTACATAAGAAAATGTTTCTTGGTAAAGAAGAATTTGACTTGTGTCATTATCTAGATAACAATTTCATTACATATACACTTAACACACACTCAACATTACATTATTTTACATTTTCGAGAATAATTTCGTAATCGTAATTAATATATGTTTAAAAAAAATAAAAAAGAATAGCTAGGGACTGCAGTATGAAGATTTATGTTAATATATATTGCCTCTTTCTTATACATATATTAATTGCGATTACGAAATTTTTCGTTCTTACTAGTACCTACTTTTTATAGAATTAATCGTCTAAGTATAAATAATACCTTCATTAAACAATTGGGGAATATTGCACGAAATTTTCTTATTAAATTGAGCGTTCTCATACTAAACTTAACCGCCTTTCGTTTTTCCTTCCATTTCCCAAACCAAAATTCAGCATTGCATTAATTTCTCGTATTATTTGCACCTTTTCAGAAGGACGAAGTTGTAAAACCCGCAGGATTTGTATCAAAGGCGGTGCATGCCAATTACGAGTCCCAGCATCTTTGTCTTATGTCTTCGAAATGTTTGTGCAGTGTTGCTAGCGGCAAATATTGACACGTTTCCACCGAGTGAAGGATTGCCTCGGAGTCTGTCGAAATTATTTGGGATTTCATTCGAATATGAAGGATTTGGCGCTGATAGATGTGGTTTTGTGTCTGTTAATTGCTTTGTGTATGACGTTGTTTTGTTTTTTATTTGCATTTAGTTGGTTATTCAGTTTTGTATGATACTCTTCTATTTAGGATAGACATACTCGTATAGATGGAGTATAATTTGATGTACACCAAAATTATTGCGTCACGTTTGTTTTATTTTTTATATGTCAGGGACCATTAATATTGTGTTTGATACATAACATAACTACTTTATTATTAACTAGGTGTCCCGCGCAACTTCGTCTGCGTCACATTTTTCCCGATTTTGAAACATTATCAATTGCTGCTTCGCTCCTGTTTGTCGTAGCGTAATGATATATAGCCTTCCTCAATAAATGGGCTATCTAACACTGAAAGAAATTTTCAAATCGGATCAGTATTTCCTGACATTAGAGCGTTCAAGCAAACAAACAAACTCTTCAGTTTTATAATATTAGTATAGATTATAATATTAGTATAGATATAAATTCTAAAACTGAATTATTATCGATAATAGCGGTAGGTATGATTTTGATTAGTGAATCTACTTATTTTGACATTCTATTAGCTTTAGCGTGTCCTACCTCAAGTACTGTTATTACTTACTTGTTTTATTCATCTTATATTTTCTTAACTATTCCATCCATATTGATAACACATTTTTCATTACATACAAATATATTATCTTCAGTACATACTACATCCTTCACAGGTCGGTCATCTCTTGTGGGAACCTCAGAGTTCCTGTAAATACACTTTTGTGTTCCGATTGCAATGTGTTTGCTGACCTCAAGCACTGTTGTTTAAATTAAATTCAATTTGTGGTCGAGTGTTTGTTGTGTGACCTCAGTATTCTGGTGTAGTATTCTGGTTTCATCTTAATGTGGTGAGCGTTGCTTCAAAGCCAGCTAAAAATACTTTGGAAGCTCAAAATATAACAAATGCATATTAGTTGACAGAAGCCCTAACAACAACCATAACGGTACGAAATTAGAGTTCACAGTAACTTTGACATGTTTGTGAGTAGTGAGACAAGTGGTAATCGCGTTCAATGTGTTCCGTATTTCTATGAAGATTTTCTAAAGGAATTAATTTTCGGTAGCTTGCATCAATCCAATTCATTTTCGATGCTTGTTGGTCCTGGCTGTCATTTTTTTGTAGATCTTTGACAATCGTTACAGCACGCGTAGCATGACCACTGTTGAAACGAGCTTTGTCTACGGAAGAATCGACATAGACAATGACAATGTGTCAGTTTGTCGATTCTTGTGTCGGTCAGTCAATGACCCGAAAGTCTGACAACCAGGTTTACCAAGGGGTAACATATTATCCAGTAGTTACTGGCTTGTGGAGGTAGGTTAGGCGCTCCAATTAAAATATTGGTAAGTACTCAGCTGCATCTGGTTAGACTGGAAGCGGACCCCAACACAGTTGGAAAAAGGCTCAGCAGAAGATAAAATAAGGCATTTCACATGGAGGCAATATTCGCTTGTTTAAAACTTCACACAAATGTACAGATACTGACTGAATGCTTTAGATATCATCTACCAGTCAACCCGCGGTTGATACAGAGACTAACAGACAATACAACAACAACCAACAATACCGACCTTGATTGATGACTCTTGTTCTAAAGTAGGTTATCTGGTTGACCGATTATAAAACAGGTTACCAACTCGATCAGATAAAAGAAATTTTGCCCAAAACGTAAACCACTATTAACAAAACAACACCCATCTTTTTTAAACACTAAATACAGACAAGGATACATCAGACGGCAATCTAAATTGCAGATAAAACTATAATAAAAGTTATTTCATGACAATCATAACTGGTCCGGTGGTCATAATCATTGGAAATAGCACGTAATCAATCAGGGGCCAAGGTTGATATAGTTTTAAAATAAGTAACAAACTCGATCGAGCAAAAAAGTTATCCAAAATAGAAACGAGACATAATACACAAACCAAAATTGTCACCCCCCACCTAATTAAAACAACACTAACCTTTGTTAACCACTAAATACAGACAGACGGCAATCTAAATTGTAGAGAAAAATACCTGCGGGCCAACGAGCTGGTATCAAAGTGGGGATCCGTTGTGCATAGGGCACAGATGTCGTAGATAGTGCTCGGCGAGTATTCAGGGTCCAGTTAGCATTCAGAAAGATGCCGCGGGCGTAGGCGCGATAACATCTCTGCAGTGAGCTGTGACAGATGGTGAGACACAGTCCTGAGGAGCGGCGAGCAGGCTGTGAGATAACGATTTTTGTGTAGTAAAGGATGTAAAGCGGGACACTAAGGAGAAGATGGCGGGACGCATTGGATGGCTTCCACGCGAATTGGCGAGATGAAGTACACCATTGTGTTAGGTTGAAGAAATGGGGAATGGCCTGTGCCCAGGGCCAGTGGATCATCATCATCAGCCTATAATGTTCCCACTGCTGGGACACAGGCTTCCTCTCTATGAGAGGGAGTGGGCGGTAATCCAACACGCGGGCGCAGTGCGGGTTGGTAGATGTCACATGTCTTCGAATTTTTAGTTCTAGGACACCTTTCCTCACGATATTTTCCAAAAAAAATTGAAAACATGTATGTTCAGGTCATCACGCCACCTCTTTCTGGGTAAAATGACTTAATACAATTTGATTGTGCTTAAAATTTAGAAATGTTGTTGGGTTGTTCTTTGGTTACTTTAGTTAAGTCCAGAATTGCCTCAGTTTGGCCAGCAGGGTCATGTTTACCATGTTGTACTTGACTTGAAATTCACGTTAAATTTTTGTACTTTGCTAATCTATCTGTTTAATCATCGCCGATTAAAAGTTTCATTAGAATTAATAAATAGCTATTGAAATCATGTAGAGAAATTCATTCATTCCATACTAACAATATTATCGTTTTGTTTTGTGTGTTTATTTATTTTTCTTCCAACTCTTCAATTTCCTCAAATATTGTATAGCCTACATATTAGGGCTTCTTCAAGTGACACTCGCTTGCCATCCTTCCCAGCCGTATGTCTACCTACTATCGCTATTCACCCAACATCCTACAAAGGTGAATTGGCGGCAAAAGCGTGTCAGATTCATTGCACTCCTAGCAACAGCGATGTAAAGATCCAAGCGATACGAGCCAGCAATGGACAGGGTGCAAATGATTCCTAGGAATGTATCCACTACGCGTTCCTTTGTATGTTATATGTAGCAGGCATTGTTGGCAAGACTTCAATTCTTATCTTGAGTTTGTCAGGCACTATCACGTAGTGCACTTTATGAGTTGTTTTATTGTATTCGAGTTATTTAGGTCTTTTTTATGCATTGTTTGCACATTTTTTGTCGATGAGTGCAGTTTTTTCGTTGGTAGGTGTGTTGCTAACTTAAGGTTTGTGAAAAATATTTTAGATTAGGTTATGCCCACGGTTCGGTAAATTAATGATGATTAATGATGACTAATGATTAGTTTATTTTCTTATTAATGTTATCAATATTTATGATGTCTTGGCTTCCATACGTTATGTTACAGGTGACCACTGAAAACCAACGCTGTGCTGTAGGTCCCCCCCATGGCACAGCATCATGCTGAGTGTTAACCTGCTTGCTTGCTGTTAGAGAGTACATGACCCGGTTAGGGCGCAGCAAAATAAACTCAAACTCAAATTCTTTATTGCATTCATGTGTTTACAATTAGTGGTTACATGTATAGCAAAGTTCCAACATGAAACCCGGTTAGGGCACGGCAACATAATAGATTGGACAAAACAAGTAACAATTACTTAAAACTAACTTAATAATATTGCAACGTTTTAGGTTACAACTATTCATATAGTATATAGTGTTACAGAGCATTTGCCTATGCTATTTTATTTATTTCTACTTAAGCGAAATCTAGAAATTTAATTAACAGTAGTAACGCCAAACTGTAACGCCAATGCAAAGATACTTGCCCTAAATTATCTTCGCCGAAAATCAAAGAGCTGTATCCAAATACAGCTCAAGTTTTTTATCTAGCTAGTTGTCCGGCGCAACTTCGTTTGCGTCACATTTTCCCCGTTTTGGCAATATTTTTATTGCTGCTCCACTCCTATTGGTCGTAGCGTGATGATATATAGCCTATAGCCTTCCTCGATAAATGGGCTATATACCACTGAAAGAATTTTTCAAATCGGACCAGTAGTTTCGGAGCCTATTCAATGCAAACAAACAAACAATCAAATAATCAAATCTTTCCTCTTTATAATATTAGTTTAAACTAAATAACAGTTTGTAAGTAGGCACCTAGTGCGTAGGCAGAAAGATCAAGAATGAATAACAAAAGACTGTCTAGCCTAACTATAATATCAATCTCTTTTCAAACTTGGAATTTGCGTAGGAAAAGTTTTCATTACGTACAATGTGCCACAGTGTAGAGTATCTTTCTATAGCAGCGTGCCGAGTCATCCATTGTATTTGAGTACTTACATACCCAATATAGGAGTAGCTCGTGGCTAAATAATAACAGCCGCACAGGTCGGTCTCCAAGGATAAGCCGTGCTTGCCGAGGTTGGTCAGTGGATGGGTAACCTTTACATCTCTACAGCAAGTGTTACTTGATTTTTACATACCGAGTTTCCTCCGTGCCTCGGAAAGCACGCTAAGCCGTTAGTCCCGGCTGTCTTTTGTAGATCTTTGGCAGTCGTTCCGAGTAGTCAGAAGCCGAAAGTTTGATATCCAGTCTTACCAAGGGGTATCGTATTATCCAGTTACTGGGTTGTGGAGGTCAGATAGGCAGTCGCTTCATATAAAATACTGATACTCAGCTGCATCCTGTTTGACTGGAAGCCGACCCCAACAAAGTTTGGGAAAAGCTAGGCAGATGATAATGATGATATCTAATATGTCTGCAAATCAGTTCCTGAATTATAAACCACGTCAGAAAAATCATTAACATAAAATGGGCAAAACTCTTTAGTAAAAAGGAAAACGCCGTCATAAATATTTGTTATATTGAGATTCGCGCTCTGTATGGTGTCGGACGTAAACAATAGCACCATCCCATATTTTCCCGTGGGTGTCGTAAGCAGCGGTCTCTGTGCTTTTGTAACAACCGTACTGCGATCGCCAACCCTCCTGCCAAGCGATTATGGCAAAACCCCCCAAAATGTCAATGTGGCGACACTTTTGGGGGAGGCCTATGTCCAGCAGTGGACTCTTTTGGGCTGAAATGATGATAAATGATATTGAGATTATGTTGATGGATGGAAAAAGAGAGGAACACCAATAAAACGATGAATGGAATTTGTGAAGAATGATTTCAAAGAAAAATCAGTAAATTATGGCTTGACGGATAACAAGGATAACAAGGTATAAGTTTAGAAAGATGACCTTGATTGAGTGGTACTTAAACATTCACATTAATCATCATCATAGTCCTAATCTTTTCCTAACTATGTTGGGGTCGGCTTCCAGTCTAACCAGATACAGCTGAATACCAGTATTTTATAGAGCGACCATCAAATAACTTATGTGGTCTTAAATATCGGACTGAATCAAGACAGACTGGAATCTTTCTCCTAATGTTTTAACTTACTGTGGGACCGGTTTCCTTCAATTTCAAGACAGTTATTCACAAAAAAACACGTTCCAATCACTCTCACATCATCGAAACAAAAGAATCGCCACTCAAACTTTACATACATACTTCTCCTGTCAATCGAATCGATTGACGAGCGATCGCAAAAAGCGAATTCGTTTTACACCTTCCAACCATCCGATAATAGCCGTATTGTTTTGACGGCTACCAGAACCGGAAACAGAGATATGCAAACGAAACTATCGACTCGTGATGAGTTTCGCTGAAAAAATATTTGCAAACGATTTAAACTGACTGAAATAGCAGTTTCCTGCTGAATGGGGTAGTATTGGATTTTTGTTAAAATGTTTCGGAGTTTCAAATCAAATCAAATCATTTATTTGCTGGAATATCGGTACATACATGAGGTGTTACAAACAAAAGTTCTTACTGCCATATTCTACCTTAACAGGTGTGCAAATATGTGTTACATCTACATGCAATGTCAAATATTTTAATAATAATAGTTTCATAATTTAATACATCTAAATCACATGTTGTTTCATTTAAATAATCATTTACATTATTATAGGCTTTATTAATTAGATATGTCTTTAATTTATTTTTAAACGAAATAAAATTCATCAGCCTTCTTTATGTAAATAGGCAATTTGTTATAAACTCTAGGGCCCATACAAAATGCACTCTTGTCAAACATAACCGTTCTATGGCGTATTGCACGAAGTGAACTGGCCAGCCTGGTGCTTTTTAACGTTTCATAGGAATATGAAACGTTATTCCAGTTTAGTTCAGTGTTTTATTTTTGTTTATGCTTGAGATGATTAAATTAGAATATATGTTTACTATAAAGTTAGAATGAAAACAAAAAAGGCAAAATGTTTACTCTGCACAAATTTAACGCAGGTGGTTCATTATTACACTGCAGTCAAAATCGTAGTATTCAAACTTTTCAATAAGGACAATAAATGCCATCTCAATAAGTTTGAAAATAATCCGCTCGGTATACATTTAGGTATTTTCGAAGCCCTATTATTATCTTATATTGCATGTTATAGAGAATAATTGACATACGAGTACCTTAATCAATTTTATATAGGTATATAATGGCTTTAATTCTCTATCAAAACCAAACTATTTAAAAGAAAAAAAAAAACAATAAACCTACCCCTCTAACATAAAACAGTCTCAACCCTCACTAATCTCGAACAAAACTCCACAGGTAAAAGCAACAGCTCCGAAAATGGACCGCAACGGGTACTTTTTCTACGTGACATCCACTGCAAAGAAAAAGAAGATCAACTTGATGCAACCGAAGCCGCCTCGAGTGGCGTTCGTGGAGGAAAAGCGTCGGCCAGGGGTGGCTGAGCGAGTATACACTGGTCACACCAGTGTGGCGCCGTCAGCCACTGAGAACGGACGCGGGGACTCTATGTCGCAGCGAGGCCCTTCGCCCGCGCCACGCGCGCGTTTGTACACGCAACTCGAGAGTTATCAGCCGAGGTATCATACGATTCGTGATAGCAGTGATAAGAGAGTGGAGAGTGAGTGCAGGAGGAGGAAGGAGAAGAGGATTGTTGGATACCCGCAGCCTCAGCCCGTTGTCAGGTGAGTTTTTGTTTTAATTATAAAAGTTTCAGAAGAATTGTAGAATTTATTTCAGTAGAGGCATCACAACCTTACAACAGTATCGTCAATTTTTATTACTTCAGTTATCATATTTTCAGAGCCTATTTTTTACTTTAACTAGACTACTAGACTAGATCAGTTTGTGTTTCTTATTTGGCACATCTGAAAGTAGATGAAAATGCGGGAAAATTGCAACGGAAGGTAAAGTCCGAGAGCGGTTGTTTGTTTGTTGAATGTTTACACAAAACACATGTTTGTTTCATTCAATGAAAACTTACGGTTTTGGAAATACATAATTTGAATTCTATCATCTTTTTACAGAACTTTCACGATTAAAGAAAACTGTTGTGGAAAACATGTTTTCCAAAGTTACTACTATAGGTAAAATAAGAGTATTCTGTGCCTCAGCTTGGTCATAGTTTATTATTCGTGAGCCAAGTTTTATCCCAATAATCAAACGCCATATTGTGAAAAGATAGAAAGATAGAGTTACTTTTTATCTATAATATAAATATTTTTCTAAAGTATAAAGCAACATCATTTCCAAGAAAAAGAAAATCCAAAAATACACTGTCAAATAAATTGGGATAAACTTTAATCGAAAATTCGAACCTGTGCTGCGTAGGTGGTATGATAATCTTCCCTCTCGGTGGTTTTAATCAACGTTTACCTACCCGGTATGAAATATTGATAACATTTTGAAGTAGGTAGTCTAGCTCACAGATGAACCCTTTGCGTTAAATTAGATAAAGTGTTGTTGATGACTGAACAAACGAGGCATGACAGGTTCTCTTCTACTACTGCGTTGTTTTGAAAATAGGACCTTGAGGTAGTAGAGTGCAGGTAATTTGATGTGGAGTGGCTGTTGAATGTACTAAAAACATTAACTATTTTTTAATAAATGAAGTTAATGTTAAGTTTTGAGAATAAGAATGACTTGCATTTTTTGTTGCGATGCGATTAAACTGATCACCGCAGATAAATGAAAGAAAATTGCAAATGTCTGAGATGAAAATGCTGAGGCGGATGCGTGTTGTAAGTTGTAATATCTGTAGATCGCCGTCTAAAATTCAGGGCAGTGGTAGCCAAGAGGTTACCGCCCCTAGAGTCTTATCATTTATTTTTAATTATTTCTAAGGTGTTATAAAATGCCAAATAAAAACAATTTTCTTTCTTTTATTAGTCATGACTTTTATCCCAGCCAGGCTCTTTCAGCAGGTTTTTTATTTTGTTTCATCGCTGCTCTCAAAACAGTGAAGGAAAACATCGTGACGAAACTCGTATATCCTAGAAGCCTCCATACTGGGTTTGCGTGGTCAATTATGGAAGCAGACAGAAGACCTGTGTCCCAGCAGTGGAAACAGATTAAGCAAATCATACATCTAAATCACCATACTGATTACGAACTTTAAATGTGAACTGATAAAACTTCTTTTAAAATAATATTTTAAAAGAAAATACTAAAACCTTTTCAACTCTTCATACTAACGTCTACAAGCTAAAATATTCTGCGAATTACATACAGATCACCGACTTATAAGGTTGTAAGCAAAACAGTTTACAGGCAAGTTCTGAAACTTTCACAAAAGATTTCTATCGACCCTCCTTTGTGAAACTTGGTAAAAGTTACAAAAGTTTTTAACAGTTTTTGCAAGTTTTCCAACTCATTTCATAGTTTTTTCTTATTGCTTCATATTCTATAGTTTTATCGACTTTTATTCTTTAAAATTTCTTGTTTAAAACGTGTTGTTCGAGTTATTTTACCAATTTACCTACGTGCCTGAAACATCTTTGTAAATGAGGTAGGTACAAAAGTTTTCTAATTTTTTTCCCTCATAGTTATTTTTAGTAAAGTCGAGTTATTTTAGTATATTACCTCCGCCTGAAGATATTTGTAAATAATTCCCAAAGTCTGTTGTAGTTATTTTTAGTGTGGATTTTATTAGAGTCGTTGCAATTAATGACAATACATCTACTTGGGTTAAACTTCTTATTCCAGTTGTCGCACGCGCTAAGTATAAGGGCCTAGGTTTAATTCCCGAGTTGGACAACGTGTCCTTGGTTTTTATGGTTCCGTACCCAAAGGTTCAAACGGGACCCTATTTCTGAGACTTCTCTGTCCGTCCGTCCGTCCGTCTGTCACCAGGCTGTATCTCATGAACCGTGATAGTTAGCCAGTTGAAATTTCTACAGATTATATATTTCTGTTGCCGCTATAACAATAAATACTAAAAACACAATAGCCGGGGGCCTGCCATACTAAAAAGTGAATTTTTGTTTGATTTTTATAGATAATGGTACAGAACCCTTCGTGCGCGAGTCCGACTCGCACTTGGCCGGTTTTTTTCATCACTAACTCAGTAACACTCCGGAGTCTAGAATTGTACTTGGTTGATCTGTCTATTTCATAGGATTTAAAACATGACATGGGATATCTGCGTGTATTTACAACTTTATCAGTTATGTTTTAACTTGACGACACTGTGTGAGCGATCGACTGCTGCGCTGCGTGTCGCGGGTTCGAACCCCGCACGCAACAAATATTAGTATGGCCTACAGATAGTTGTTCCGGGTCTGGTTGTATGTGTATGTTAGTTTCAATGTTTGTAAATGCACCCACGATACAGGAGAAATTCCTAGTGTGGGGCAAAGTATAAAAAAAGAAAAAAAAAAACTTGTTTGCGTTCCCTTAGGAGACAGTAATCTTGTTTAATTGAAAGTAACTATTCAGAAAATTCATAATCACTTAACATCTTAGAAAATGACATCGTAAATGCCTATCAACAGGAGAAATTCTGTTAAGTGTGGGAACTGGAGAAAAACGTGGAATCTATTAGCATCGTGTCTTCCCGCGCATGTTCTAGCTTTAACGACGTGTTTTATCCTTAACATAGATGAAGAATTATTCACTACTTGTGTTCTGGTACGAAATCGTTAAAAAACGTACACGTTGTGGCTCTAGATATGAAAATCTTTTTTAAACCGTTCCGTATATCTTCCGACTTTCAACAGAAGATTTTTGGTAGCTGAGTATATTATATATCATATTTTGGTAGCGTTCTGGGCACTTTTCCTGTTGACAGCGATGTAGACGAATTTTAATTTGTAATTTTGATACTTCATCATCATCATCATTTGAGCCGAAAGTCGTCCACTGCTGGACATAGGCCTCCCCCAAGTTTCGCCACATTGACATAACATGGGGGGTTTTGCCATAATCGCCACGCTTGGCAGGCGGGTTGGCGATCCCAGTACGGTTGTTACAAAAGCACAGATAACGCTGCTGCCCATTCTCTGGCAAAGTTCCTTAGTCGCCTCTTACGACACCCACGGGAAGATATGGGATGGGATGAAGATATGGGATATTTTGATACTTGTACATATTTTATTATTATTTTAGATCTATTTGAAGTTTGTAATGAATGTACATATGTAATAAAAAATAATTCTCTGATGTTATTTTAACGTTCAATATTCATAATTAAAAAAGTATACTGCAGACAGACAAAGTGCTTATGCGTATGAAGTTTCAATAAAATCGGTTCAGTCATTACGGAAAATAAGGACTTGAAAGTTTGTGTGAAATGCCGTAAGGCGTAAACGCTCTATCCCCATGTTATTACATATGCGAGCCTATTGAGATCAACTGAGCACAAATCTAGACTCCGTGGTTGCTACTGAGATATTCCTGATGGAAAAACCCACCAACAATTTGCTCTACCCGGGAATTGAACCCCACTACTGCTGCACTATTGCTGGTTGGTCTGTTTGCAGCCAACAGGCCAACGAGGCAGTCACGATGACGATTGTACGATAGTTATTTTCAAAGAAAAATCGAAATTATTCTCAATCATTAATCATTTATACAAAATGATTAGTTTTCCATAGATAGGATCCCACAAACTCAGCAGACGCGCTTGGGACGATATCTAAATAAGTATTGCGGAATAACCCAGATATTATACAATGCTTGTCTGTAGTTTTGTAGTGAATCATTAACATCCACTTATGTATACAAAAGAAGCAATTGTCTACTGTTAGCCAATTTAATCCTTCTTGACCTTTTCATATGATTTTTGGTACTATTATGAAGTTTATCATGTTCTGTTCATCTCGTCTTTACAGTCGGCCGCTATCACACACAAATTAATTTGTTATTTACTTTATCTTTGAGTTTGTAATTTTAAAGGTGACTCATTTATACTATGTCATCATCTGCCTAGCCTTTTCCCAAACCTTCTTGGGGTCGGCTTCCAGTCTAACCGGATGCAGCTGAGTACCAGTATTTTACATAAAGCGACTGCCTATCTGACCTCCACAACCCAGTAACTGGGTAATACGATACCCCTTGGTAAGATTGGATGTCAGACTTTATACTCATTTATACTATGTATTATTTATTTATATTCTAACGGTATCGGACGATATTATATATGGGTAAAATCTGCCGATATTTGTTCAAAGCGCACAAATGATATTTAAAGAGGTGTGCAAAATATACATTGTCATGTTTAATTAATAAAGGCATTAATGTTTTTACTGGGCGTTATTTTTAATTGTTTATTATTTTAAGTTGTTGTACTCTGTGACTTATAGCGTCTTATTAGACGAGTCTGTAATGTAGATATTATTTGGTGGTAAATAAATGTATGTAAATGATTTTGATTTTTAAGCGATATTTTTAAACAGAGCACAGATTAGTGACATGAGAGCTTTAACTTCAAGTTAGGTCGTGTTTTGAACCCCGTAAAACGCTTCACTTTGAGAAAAATACGGTGAAGGAGGATATAGCAAGGTTACTGGTAGGTCCTAGAACTAAACTTCGAAGACATGAGCCATCTACAAAATAGCACTGTGCGCTTGTTGAATTATCACGTCTCTTCCCAGAGTGGGGAACATTGGAAGCAGATATAACTTTTTAAACATAAATTTTAGAATGTAAACATAACTTATCATTACGCCTGTAATCCTTAAAGGTTTAGGCAGAGTTCTACTTAATAGTACACCCACATTTCAACAGTTATGTTTAAGTTCCATGTGATAGGAGGTGAGCCTACTGACGTCAATCGGGCACAAATCCAGACTTAGTGGTCACTACTGAGAAATTCCTGATGGATAAACCGAATTCGATTGCCTGACCCCGGGCATCGAACCCTGGACTTTATGGTCCCAACGAGGCAGGCCGTTTTAGAATATCATCAACATCATCATTTCAGCCGAAAGACGTCCACTGCTGGACATAGGCCTCCCCCAACGCCACATTGACTTAAGGGGGGTTTTGCCATAATCGCCACGCTTGGCAGGCGGGTTGGCGATCGCAGTACGGTTGTTACAAAAGCACAGAGAACGCTGCTGCCCATTCTCTGGCCCTTAGCCGCCTCTTACGACACCAACGGGGAGATATGGGATGGTGCTTTTCTTTACCTCTGACACCATACAGAACATAATCGCATTTAGAATATAATCGCTTCATAAGTTTGTCAGTATCTAACAACAATTACCACTCCAAATACACCTCTATTCAATTCACACAATGAATTCCCTATCCATGTACAGTCATCTTTTGAACAACCGTTACTAAGGCATCGATTAACTGCTATCTGATCGTTAGCTATTGCAATCGGTAGCTCTCGTCATAGGATTGACGCCTTAAAAGGGAAGCTCTGCTGTAATCCTCTTTACCATGTGACCGTGTGGTATTTGTACCATATGGGTGTATTGTGTGTGTGTGTGTGTAATAAATGAGTGATGGGGCTATGCAGATTATTATAATATTATAATTTCGTTACAATTATTTGACTTCTCTAGGAAGTAAGCTCTATTGCAGAGTGTTGGAGTGTTAATCTCGGATCAACCAAATGTGTCGTTTCCGATTAAAGGGTTAATCTTACCTGTAAATTGTGCCTGATAGGATCTATACAAATAGTTATTGAAGTGCCTGGTCTGTTATTTTATCTGTCCACATATTATGTCCGTAGCGGTTTTGCCCAATTTTTTGGTCAATAGGGTTGCTCTAATTGGTTCATACTTAAAAATATAATATCTCATCAGGCGAAATATTCGTGTTCCTACTATTCATTTTACTGTCTTCATTTTTTGTTTTGCTATGCAGGATTTAAGGTACTTATCATAAATCGTTTTAGGACTACTTGTAATTCTGTTCGTAGACGTTATGTGTTCATAATGTGTTATATTCGATCGCAATATGTCAGTTTTATAAATTGATGAAAAGTTCTTCAATTTACATTAATGACGACATTTTCTCTGATTATTAATGTTATTCAGCATTTGTTTTATATTTTTCAGCCTTAATAGGAATCGTTTGTCGAAAAGTAACTTGTAGGTTCCGGGAACAGTGTTTTACACAAAAATGTTTAAATATTTAGGTAGGCGACAGTCGGACGAAGAAAATCGTAATCCAATACTTGTTCATCATTCATCATTTCAGCCCAAAAGACGTCCACTGCTGGACATAGGCCTCCCCCAAGTGTCGCCACATTGACATAAGGGGGGTTTTGCCATAATCGCCACGCTTGGCAGGCGGGTTGGCGATCGCAGGACGGTTGTTACAAAAGAACAGAGAACGCTGCTGCCCATTCTCTGTCATGTCCCATAGTCGCCTCTTACGACACCCACGGGAAGATATGGGATGGAGCTATTATTTACATCCGACACCATACAGAACCTTTACGTCCGACACCATACAGAACCAATACTTGTTACTACTTATTAACAAATCCGTCTATCTAATGTCATACGGCCGCTTGTCATCATATAAACCTTTTAAATCTTTTTGATTTTTCTTAACTACTTCTTTTGATTCATTCACGATCATGTAATCGTTTCATTATTTTGTAATCTCCCTACATTAAAAAAAATATTGCACCAAACATTCGCGTGCAATTAGCCTCAAACCGGCTACAAAAACTTCGTTAATTTCAAGTACCTTTACAATCTTCAGACATGAATTTTAAGTGCATAAAATACTTGTATTAAGTACCTCGTTTTCGCCTGCGTCTAGGTGTTAAATATCGTTGTTAATTAGCATGAAAGCTACAAAAAACTTTGACATCTCTTTACACTCGAGGCTTGCAGTCACGAACGGTGTTACTGGTCGTAAAATGCATTCATTTTACGGTGAAAACAAAAGCTATAGGATTTTTTTTTTTAATGGCATCTCGTGGTTCAACCTAGGAGGTTGTCGTCTGCTAAACCAGACTATCCTGTGGGTGCCTTAAGAGTAAGGCCTCCAGCCAGGGCATAAAAACTTACAAACTAAGCGACTACATGCTAAGGGCACCCTCTGTGGGTTACGATCCTCCGCTTAGGCCGTCGCTGGGGGACGACATCATGGGGACAAGCTGGATCTGAATGATACCATTATTTGGGGGCTGATTTAAAACTACCGGCATCGCGGGCTGGCTCGAGCGAGGGTTGGGGAGGCCAAGGACCGGGACGTCGCGACGGACCTCGACGGCGAAGTCGGAAAGACGGCGGTTTGCGTCTGAACTTTTTAAGAGTCCTAGTCTCTTTGCTACTCTCCTGGAGGAGGGTGATAGCATCATCGGGAGTGACGAGGGTATGCCTCGGACGGCGTATTGAACTAATGCGCGAGGGTTCGGGTGACAAAAGCGGGTTTGGTAAAGAGGTTTTATAGCTTATCGATGAATTTGAACGTGAGTTAGAGGTGGTTATGAGATTGATCGAGAATGAAAATTTGTACCTAAGTATTTTCGTTGGTCTTGTGGTCAGAAACGCGACTGCTGAGCATGAAGCCGTGGGTCGAGCAAAGTGTTATTGGGTTTTTCCACCAGGAATTTGTCAGTATCAGCCACGGAGTCTGGATTTGTGCCCGGTTGATGGCAAATAGTCTCGCCCCCTATTACATGGGACTTTAACATAATTGGCAAAATGTATATTATTATACAAAATGTGTACTATTCTGTTCTGTATGGTGTCGGACGTAAAGAATAGCACCATCCCATATCTTCCCGTGGGTGTCGTAAGAGGCGACTAAGGGACTTTCCAGAGAATGGGCAGCAGCGTTTTCTGTGCTTTTGTAACAACCGTACTGCGATCGCCAACCCGCCTGCCAAGCGTGGCGATTATGGCAAAACCCCCCCTTATGTACACTTGGGGGAGGCCTTTGTCCAGCAGTGGACGTCTTTTGGCTGAAATGATGATGATGATACTATTCCGTACACTTCTGTCTAACCGTTAGAAAATTATTGGCGTTATATTATGTATTTTCTTATTATACTAATTTACTGAAAACATAAATATTCATGAAAGCCTTTATTTTTCTATGAGGCACTAGTTTTCTTCATTTCAAATTAAACCAAAATATTTTTATTTTACATAGGCCTACCCGGGCACTTATAAAACGTCGACAAAAGAGGCACGGGTCGGGTTGGTCGTTTCCTATGGAGAAGAACCGGCAAGAAACTCCATGGTTACTCTTTCAAAATAATTTGGTATTACAATATTTCTGTTACAGCGTTAGTACTGAAGTATGGGAGGACATCGTAGGCCCGACAAATTTTACGTAATAAGTAGGTATCTACCTAACATTATCGTGTTGATCAAATCAAATCTAGGAACACATCATCACACATATTTGTTGCTATTAATTCTACCGTTTGATCTACCGTTCAATCATCTCTTAACTACGGCATAAAAAAGTACTAATTCCAAATTCGAAACCGCGACCACTCCACGCCAAATTCCCATTTATACATTTAAATCCTTCCAACGCTAATTCATTCATAAATCTGCTAAACGTCATCCCAAAGAGGCGAATCCTCCCATCAATTGCCAAAAAAAAAACAAAACGACATTCAATTTGCGAGGCGGCGGCGTAACCCGAAAAAAAATCCATCAAAACATTCGTCTCTAGCATTTCGTCAATCACTCCCAATGTTTTCATTCAATTTTTCTGACAGCCTGCCGTAATGCATTCTAATTTCAACCTTAGCACTGATACCTTAAAGTCCTACCATATCTTTGTTTTCTCTGTTTCGTACAAGTAACAGAATGGTTCCGTACATCAGTTCAAGTGTCTGTTGTAACTGTTGTACTAGCGTTTACAAACGTCACAAACAAACGGTTTCTCTCCTTTGTAAAGTTATGAAAGCGCTTTAAGGACTCATTTGTAACATTCAGCGCTGAAGCGGCTGCACAGCCACAAAGCAGGTCAAGGGTTTTGGGGAATTATGATCTGATGCGGGAGTCGTAATTAAGATACAATCTTACTGATAATGCACCTCAATGCGACAGCTTGAACGATGATTGATGCAGTCACAAATGTGAATTTTGCCCTGTTATTTATGTAGACAACCAAATTAAACACCGTAAAGTGTATTTAGGCGGAGCTTGCTAAATGATAACAGTCGCTCGGGTTGATCTTTAAGTTAAGCCGTGCTTACTTAAGTTGGCTCGTGGATTGGTGACCACCCATTACATACCGAGTTTCCTCCGTGCCTCGGAAAGCACGTTAAGCGGTTGGTCCCAGCAGTCATTTGTGGATCTTTAAAACAGTCCATACTAGTCAGTGGCCCGAAAGTTTGGCTTCCAGTATTACCAAGGGCTATTTATTTATTTTATGAAAGGTAGCTTCACACCTGACAGTACATAAACATAGAAATGGTTACACCGGACATTACGCCAATTACGAAGTACCTACACAGAAAAATATTGAAATAGTAACTAGTACTCAAATTAATTTACAGTAAAAGGTATCGTGTGTGACTGTGAACGTGCGGGTATCTGTACTAACTGGGTTTTGGAGATCAGATAGGCAGTCGCTCCATGTTTAATACTGATACTCAGCTGCATCCGGTAAGACTGGAAGCCGACCCTAACATAGTAGGGAAAAGGCTAGGCAGATGATGATGTTAAAGCGTATTTAAAGATCGGAGCATTTGGTATTCTGTTCTTTCTGTCTACCCCCATGAAGAAAAGTCTTTTAAAGCACGTACCTATGACTGAAACGATTAAGGAAATACCGCTTTTAATTGCATACGTATAAATGTCCGAGTTGTTTGTCAGACTTGGACAACTTATAGACGTTTCAATTTCACACTCAATTTGTGAATCGGAAAATTGGGAATGTATACATCAATGAGTCTGTCCTGAAAGTTGTAAATGTGCTTTACATCAATGCTTCTTTCAATTATTTATGTTGGAGGCCTTTTTGAAGAAAATTGCCTTTGAGACAGGTGATTGATGCATTATTTAGTACGATAAATAACTTTCTAGTGCCATACAAAACGTTCTTTACAAAACTCAAGCTCAAAACACAAAGTCTGTATATTTGATAAAATGAGTATGATCAGCCCATAACTTTCCCAGTGCTGGGCTACTGGTCTCCTCTCTATGAGACGGAGTGGGCTATACCACACGTGCGGGGGTTGGCTCCATGTTCATGGTTCGTTTTTGTGTATTAACTGGAGAATCACTTGGGTTTGCAGAATTTCTGTTCGTCATAACTAATTATACTTTTGGAACTTAAAATGTATGTTTTGAGTTGATCGTTGACTTACAATTGTAACATAAAATTTGAAACAGACGTTTCCATCCTCAATAATAAAATCGGAGCCAAATTGAACAGTTTATACGAAAAGCAGAATACAATTGGTCCCTTTATGAGCCAATAACCATTGATAACTGTGCCAATTGGCACATAACGCGTCTAAGAGACACCTATTGGCTCCACACTCGTGGGAAAGATGAACTGTTATACAGTTTTTGAATGTCAATTTACCGATGGATCCTTGTAATGGTTTCTTTAAACATTTTTTGAAAAGTACACGTTCTATCATATTTGAGGTCCTTGATCGGTTCTAATAAGTATTTCCACGAGAAAAAAGCAATCTTAAAAGAAATTAAAATAATAGTTGACTTACCTTTTGTTGTTCCAACCAGAGAAAAAAAAAGGCGAATTCTTTTTCGGGTAAGATTTCACACTTATTGTTATTAAATTATTAGTCCTTTCAACTTCTTTTGTTTTTAAAGACATAAAAAATTAACAGTACACCTTACCATGATTTGATAAAAAGCTCTTGACAAACATTTTACTGATTTTAATGATTAATAATTACTTTGAAAGATACATTTTCAAAACTGCCCAACATGATAAATAAATTGGTATTTGGTATTATATGGAGTTTATGCACGACAAACAGTAATAGGTGTCGTAAGAGGCGACTAAGGGACTTGTCAGAGGCAGCAGCGTTCTCTGTGCTTTTGTAACAACCGTACTGCGATCGCCAACCCGCTTGCCAAGCGAGGCGATTATGGCAGAACCCCCCTTATGTCAATGTGGCGACACTTGGGGGAGGCCTATGTCCAGCAGTGGACGTCTTTCGGCTGAAATGATGACGATGAAACAGTAGAAAGTGTATAATTATTGTAAACGTGAAACACAGTGGATAAGATACTAATAGGTAGGTATATAAACGGTAAAACAATGTTAACTACGAGACTCGACTCGAATCTACCCATTGATTGCGGAGAAATACATAAAAACACCTAAGAAACTAAATGTATCAAACATTAAATCTATAGCACTACCACCCAGAAACCAGACATGAGCATCACAACACAACAAAACGAACACACCATAATATCAAAAGACAAGACCACGAACCACGAAACTATTTCTCATTTCTCCCGAACATGAAACATTAGCCATAAAATTACTAGCTATAATACTTCTCACAAAGACGCGGAACTAACTAGATACCTCTTATATAATATTCCATTATTCTGAAGACGTTTTAGCGAACAATAACTGATGGAAAAGTATCTGAAAGGAGTTCGTCTAATGAGACCAGGTGGGTGTCAGGTGGAACCTCGCCTCTTCGATGAATCGGGCCGTCTTTGTGAATTGTGTACTAGTTTTGGTTTCTAAATGGTTTTGTGGTTAAGGCTAAGCAGTAAACCGGTTGAAAACCGTGCTTTGAGTTGAAGCAATGTGCTTGCTGATTTATCCTACTATCTACTTCACTAGGTGCTGCTCGCAGGTTCACTCCCGTTATATACGGAAATTATTACACGGGAACGTTTTATATGTAACTTAGGGAATAATTTAGCTTCCTGTCAGTGAAAGAATTTTTGGAATCAGATCAATAGGTTGAAGATTGCCCCTAACATACAAACTTACAAAAACATTACCTCTTTATAATATTAATTAAAGTATAGATTATTATCGTAGACGTGGTCTTTCTACAGTTATGAAGAGCTAGTGCTACAGAAATCTGGTAGGAGTATTTTTTTTTAATAGAAAACCTTTGTCCTGAACTGAAATAGTGAACCCAACAACCTTATGGTACACATTATTATTATTTTCCGTTCTTCACTAAGTCGATTTATACTCTGGTTCTTTGCAAATTATTTAAGCAGCTCTTTGAAGCACTCTAAATATTTCGTTTTTATTAAAAAAAAAATCTTTTAATTCAACATAAAACTTTGTAACATTACAACAGAAAATTAATTTAGTTCCCGATTAAAAAAGGTCGGCTCTCAAGTTTAATCTTTTAGCCACATAATATTTTGCTCAAAGTCACGTCACTTTCCCCGACACCCCACAAGTTCCACAACGATGTTTACCGGCAAAGAAGATTTACAAACTCCATTGTGACCCCACCCTTACGTGCCTGTATCATAATGGTCCACATTCCACCTCCTTTCAAAGGTTTTCCATCGAAATTAAGAAAGTTTAATGAATTGTGACGTCAATTTCTTTGGCTTTTTAAAGATTTCCTGTGTGTATTAGAATATTTGATGAAAGGTAGTCTCGTGGTGGGAGGTTCGCTATATCGGTTTGATTCTTCTCCTTAGGGATGGGAAGAATAAAATAAAATTGTAAGCATTTTCGTGGAATTGAGTGAGGTATAAAAGAAGCCTCTTGCGACAATGTTTTAATTAATTATGACTTCAAATGAATTCACGTGAAACTTCATTTGTACTCGTAAAGAATCAAGTCTCTTGCTAAAATTATCTTTCAGGGAACTGAATCGTATTAACATTCACCGTGAAGCCTGGGTTAAGACCTACAACCTCCAAATCGTAAGTCGGGGCAGTTATCACTGGTCCTTTGCAGTTTGCTTTAACACAAAATTTTAATATCGTGAGGAAACTGGCATACCCCAGAATCAAAAATTCGAAGACAGGTGATATCCACCAACCTGCAAGGGGCCTGCGTGGTGGCTTACGAACCCACACTCTCTCAAACATATGACCTGTATCCCAGTTATGGGCCACTGGGCACCATTTAAAGCTATGTGAATCATGTTGAAATCTATCCCACGTGTTTGAAAGCCAAGGTAAGCTCCATCCGAGATGCAACAGAGCTAAGAAAATTCAATACATGAGATCCGATCGAAGAAACACTAAATCAACCAGACTAGAAGTCACGAACAAAGCAATACAAGAATTTCGAAACAGGTTAAATGCCAGTAAATAACCTCCCAGTCAAATCATCGGTTAATGTATTAGATTTATACGCATTTATTGGACATAAACTGCAATTTATAACAGATAAAGAGTGGCTCACTTATAATATCGTAAATCGTTCATAATCACACCACGAGTGTCGATTTATGAAGTCGCCCGCAGAGGTCGCTTTACATAATTCTTGTTTTTGAAAACATACGGTTGCATGTTGTTGGGACGGCACCGTAAAATATCTTAAAACCTGGTTTATGGTCTACGAAACTGGATAGGACGATTTCGAAATAAGAAATTGTATTGTTGTGTTAAAGCGTACGCGAAAGCGTGTTTAGAGGAAAGTCCAGCGACGCTTGGCTCATTTAGACTTATTCTATTGTTTTGTCCGTGAAAGAACGCACTTTTTCCAGGGGGCTTAGAGTAAGTGACATTCGCTTTTGGTGCTTGATAAATGATTTTCGGTAGCTTATGTCAATCCAATTTTTTTTTACATTTTTACTTTTCCACCGTCGTCCTTGCTGATTGAATGAAGGGTTGCCATCACCTAAACTGAAGATGCCCTCCAAATACTTAGAGGAAAACTTACAGTTTAAAAAAAAAACATTATAAAAACAGCAAATTGCTTCCTTTTGGCCCATGTTCGGGGCGCCCAAATATGTCACACCTAGCCCGGAGTATAGAATAGAATAGAACTTTTTAAAACCATGCCTGGACGGCCCTGAAACGCTCTCCAAACTAGGATAGCCCCAGGAAACCCGAATGGATGGCAACCCTGATTGAATACATAATTGTACGCCGTAAAGGTAAAACATGACTGTGATCCTGTATGTAATGTACCAAACATCTTGCATGCTTTTGTGTGTGCATACTCATGTTTCTGACAAATAAATGAACTATGAACTATGAATGTCACTTTATCTCTAGACAAACCAGGAGTAGGAACTATCCTCAGGTATGTCTATTGAGCATCATGCATTAAATACCAATGATTACATAATATTATATTCTAATGAATTACTCATAACATTATAGCCATGTTCATTCTTAATGCACTACGGCAACCAATCATTGATTGACATGACATTTACTGCGAAAACTAATATCCTTCCCGTCTGCATTGATGAGGAACAAAATGCTTGTATTTTAATCATGTGGAATGATTAGCTTTGATATTTTGAAACACTAACTGTACCTGCTTTTAATTATGATTGAAAATACCTTTAAAATTTCATCACTATATTTTTTGATCTATGAAATGGAACTGACGTTTTATTTATTCAAAAATGAATATAGATACATTTGTTATCTAGCACAGGTTTTAGAAGTTTGTGTATTAGGCGTTATTCTGTTCTGTATTTTGTCGGACGTAAATAATAGCACCATCCCATGTCTTCCCGTGGGTGTCGTAAGAGGCGACTAAGGGACTTAGCAGAGAATGGGCAGCAGCGTTCTCTGTGCATTTGTAACAACCGTACCGCGATCGCCAACCCGCCCGCAAAGCGTGGCGATTATGGCAAAATCCCCCCCTTCTTAGGGGAGGCCTATGTCCAGCAGTGGACGTCTTTCGGCTGAAATGATGATGATGATGATGATGATATTAGGCGTATTATCTTAATGATGGGTATTACTGTGATAATTATTAATAATGCGCACAACTTTATCAGGCACCTTTAATTTTGATGGTTTTCGCCGTAACTTTCTTAGTTCAATAACTAACGTTTTGCTGCCATAGAATAAAATTTTAGAATTGGTCAATCATCATCATCATCATCATCATTTCAGCCGAAAGACGGCCACTGCTGGACATAGGCCTCCCCCAAGAAGGGGGGGTTTTGCCATAATCGCCACGCTTGGCAGGCGGGTTGGCGATCGCAGTACGGTTGTTACAAAAGCACAGAGAATGCTGCTGCCCATTCTCTGCTAAGTCCCTTAGTCGCCTCTTACGACACCCACGGGAAGATATGGGATGGTGCTATTCTTTACGTCTGACACCATACATAATTGAATGAAGAATTGGTCAATGCTTCATGTTTATATTGCTCAGGCGCAAAATGTCTCTTTCGCAAAATGTCTTCTGGTAGTAAAATGTGGCTATAAGATGCCGTCATTTGTTGATTTTTGACAGTCGTTTCAGGTAGTCAGTGGCCCGAAAGTCTGACATCCAGTCGTACCAAGGGGTATCGTATTACCCAGTACTAAGTGCGTTGTGGAGGTCAGATAGGCAGTCGCTCTATGTCAAATACTGCTGCATCTGGTAAGACTGGAAGGTTTTCCCAACGTAGGAAAAGGCTAAGCAGATGATTATGGGAAGTGGTGCATTGCTGGGCCTATTCTATTTATTTTTCTTTGGCATGCTAAAGAACTCAAAATCTTGTGCCCGCTCCAAAAAATCGCGGCCCCTATATCCCCGCACAAAAGGTTTCATGAGAAGACAATTTCGCCGCCGGGTCGTTGTAAATTTCCTGTAATAATATGTCCAAGTGACATTTGGCTACCTTTCCCGAAGTTTCGTCGTGATTTCTTTGTAAAGCCTTTCAAAATTTATGAAAGCGACTGTCAAATTATACTCTTCGAAAGGTTAATAAAGTATAAAAAGGGGCTTATGGTAATGTGTCATTTTTTTTAAATTGTTCCATAAGGCTGTATGAGCGCTTCCTTTGGTAATAATGGTTTGGACATCAATAACGGTGTTTTGAGACCCGTTTTGTATTGACGGCTGATAATTTATGAGCTTTAAGATTTCTTTGTGTGAGAATTTATAGGTATTTCATACAATTTTGTATGAAATAGGTGTTTTGTAATAAATTTTGATGCTATCATTCTTATGTTTTATGTAAAGTGGGTAGGTATTTGTGTTAAGAAATATACGGCAATTTTATGAGTTACTAGCTGTCCGGCGCAACTTCGTTTGCGTCACATTTCCCCCGTTTTCGCAACATTTTTCATTGCTGCTCCACTCTTATTAGTTGTTGCGTAATGATATATAGCCTATAGCCTTCCTCGATAAATCGGCTAACTAACACTGAAAGTATTTTTCAAATCGGACCAGTAGTTTCGGTGCTTATTCGATGCAAACAAACAAACAATCAAATCTTTCCTCTTTATAATGTTAGTTTAGATTTTTATCGAAATCATTCATTTGAACCATAAATCGAAATCCTTATTTTCAGTATGTTTTGCAGAAATAACCATTAAATACGGCAATTTTTTGAGTTATTTTTTCGAAATCATTCAATTGAACCATAAATCGAAATCCTTATTTTCAGTATGTTTTGCAGAAAAAACCATTACAGTAAAAGTCATCTATTTTAATACATTAATTTAAGCTAACAACGAGAAGCTACAATAAACGGCTAAAGCGGAAAGACATATTGACCACTACTATGGTCTACTGATGAGGAGATGACCTCACTGGAGGACACACTCAAACTGCCACATCCTACAACACATCTGCTTGTAGCCGAAGCTGATTGCAGATTCCAAATATATAAAAAAAAAAATAAAAAAAAAATTAAATGCATTTCCAACTAACCATAAAATTAGTCTAAGCTCCCAAATCTCAACTAAACTCAGAGAACATCACCAAATTTTAGCCTAAAGGCTAATCAGCGGCACAAATTCGTTAGCCGCAATAAAATAGATAATCCGGCTAAGGTTCGTTAAGTAATTAAAAAAGTTTAATTGCATGTTATAAGACGAGCTTCGTTCAGTCAATTTCGTTTAACTAAAACGCTGTATCATTGAGGCTCTCTCGACTAGATTCTGTTGGGTGTATCGTTTTATGTTCAATTTTTTTTTTGTATTATTATACAAATTGCTGAACATAGGGTGTCATAACATATTGCATGCTACTTTTGACTTTTGGAGAGCAGCGGTGGCCCAGTGGTGGCAGCCCCGACTTACGAGCAGTAAGCCGTGGGTTCGAATCCAGGCAGTGCATTAATTTGTGTAACTTTTTTCATCACCGCTGCTTTCAAAAACGGTAAAGGAAAACATCGTGAGAAATCTCTCTGGATGCCTAGAACTAAAAATACGTCGAAGACATGTGACATCTACCAACCCGCACCGGGCCCGCGTGATAGATTATAACAGCCCACTCCCTCTCATAGAGAGGAGGCCTGTGTCCCAGCAGTGGGAACATTATAGGATGATGATGATGATCATGATTGACCTTTGCTATGCATCAATTTATATTAATATTAATTCAGAACTTCACAAACGCATTATAGTACCAGCATTTTTCTGATGCTATCATCATTTTCTTACCCATATCCCAATTTATTTGGGGTAGCATGTTTTCTTCTTCCATACTTTTTTATTACTTGTCATCTCATGAGATACCTCCTTATTTTTCTGACGCCAATAAGATACAAAATAAAAACAAACTTATTATAAGTGTCTTCCCAGGGACTGTAATAGTTCTGTAGCGGTATTACAAAAAAGTAATACAGCACCATCTATGACGTAAATGAAGAACTAACATCGGAATCACGCTATTATTTCGCCGCATCTGCGACTATGACCATATAGAAAAACCCGACAACAACTGTCGGGCAGTAGCCCACGAGACACAACACCCGTTTGGTCGGAGGATCCTCCCTTTTCAATAAGGGATGAAGAACTTTGCACCCTATTCCTTATACCCCTATATTTCAATGACATTGTTTGCACTAATAAAATCTGTCGAACAGGTGGTCTACCATGACGTCTTGAAACATTATTGTTTTACTCCTTTTCCAGTGTGGGAAAGAGATGGCGCTAGACATACTGTATAGATCCGTCTCTTTCTCGCACTGGTATAAGAGTAAAACAATACTGCTTTTAGACGTCATGGTAGGCCAGCAGGTAAGTTTCATTACAACAAACCACAGTCGTAGGTATACCTACATAGTAGCTAGATTCATGGGTTTCATGTTATAGGTATGTCGGAGACTGTCATTACCACGGACTATGAATCGAAAGCGCGCCAAAGGTCAAGCGACCTACTTACCAGTCTACCTAACCTAAGCGCGCTTACTACAGAGTCGTGATGTTTCTTGCTCGCTGCGAGTAGGACAGAGAGTTTCTGATCGCGGCGGAATCAAGACGTCGCAAAACTTTTCCCCGATTCATGGTGCCAAGTGTTATTGTGTTGGATAATAATTTCAAGTAATTTGTTAGTTTGATAAAAGCAGTGTACCGTGTGTAGTGTGTGTTTTCATAGCACACACACGGAATAAATCATCAAACTACGACAGGTATAACTAATATCCCACTTAAATGAGCTAAGCAGAGCGACAAATTAATGGAGAAGTAATTGAAACAATGTCCCCTAAGTCGTAATACGTATAGGCAGGCAGCACAGCCACAAAATCGAATTGAACCATCATATTCATTAGCAAGTCACCGTCTTTGAAAAGAGAAGGTTGTAATTACATTTAAAACGTGATGACCTTAAAGCTAGCATCTGGTTAGACTGGAAGCCTCCCACTGGACTCCAACAAAGTTGGGATATGGCTTAGCAGATGATGAGATGATGACTTTTAAAGCTAGATCACCTACAGCTATACCCTACAACGTCGTCAATGGTATTCTGACACGCAGAGCTTTGTGCTCGGAGTTTTCCGTCCAAATTTGGATATGCTAGCCATTTGAGAGCATATGAAAGCTCTTAGGGTACATGTTGATGTAGTCTACGATAGTAAAAGTTTGACTAGAACTAACTTATTATTTAAAACGTACCCAGAGAGATTATAGAAGTGGCAACCGTTTCGAAAGTTGTTGGGCTTGTTTTTCTTTGCGCAACTGCTGAGCAAGAGGCCCTTGTGTTAAATTCCTGGGTCGAGCAAAGTGATATTGAGTTTTCCTTCAGGAGTTTCTCATTACAGCCACGGAGTCTAGAATTTTGTCTAGCTGATGGCAATAGGCTCGCCCCTTATTACATGGGACTTAAACATAACTTGCAAAATGTGGGTGCACTATTAGGTGCGCCTCTCTCTATCCCTTCCGTGATTGCAGGTGTGGCTCTAAGCTAATGTGCAAGAAATTTTTACATTTAATTCTCGCTACTTATTCAACATCATTATCATTTAACTACTTATCATTTCACGCCAAACGTTCGACGATGTCCACATAATTGCTTATAGAATCACTAATGCAAATACTATTGATGAAGCGTCAATTAATTAGCACGTCTATTCACGTTCCCTGATTGACGTGACAACGTCCGAGAGGGACACCTGATCGGAATCGGAACCGATATGGCGGTAGTAATCGATTCCGAACGGACATAGGCGCTTCCTGGGACTCGTCAAAGGATTGAGCTGTGTGTGGTGGGTACTTCGATATAACGATTATTGATATCTCGGAAACTGATTGTTGGAAGGTGAGCTTTAATTTTTATTGGTGTTTTTAATGCGTTGAATCGAATTGGAATTAATATTTGATGTGGATTGTGTCTCTCTGCGTTCATGTGTTGACTTGTTGATAGTCTGATTTTTTTAAGATTTCATGAACTAACGTGACTTGTTGATTTATTATTATTTATTATTTATTTATTAAACAATTTTATTACAAACTTTCATTTAAAAACTATGCCCCACAAAACCGTTTCCACGGTTTGTCTGTGGGAACGGAACAATATAATAACAATATTTTAAAGATAATGTTAATGTAAATCTAAAAATACCTAATCTCATAATCTATTCTAAAATATTAATATAATCTTATATAAATTTCCCCCAACAATCTGCAAACCATCTTTTTAAAAAATATGGTTTATAGACTCCTGAGAAAGAATAGTTTAAGCGATTTGGCAAACTTACTTTTTATTTTCTGACTTCTTATATCAGCAGGCAATCGGTTGAGAAGGTATGGTACTCTTTTATCAAGCGTTCGGTCCCCAAAATAATTACTTATTTTAGGTACATCAAACTTGCCTGCTGATATTGACCTAGTAGCATGGTTATGGGTAACAATATATTGGTGAAATATATTGGTCGGCCCTTCAAAACATGGTAAGAATAAAGTAAGGTGGTAAGAATTAAGTTAGAAATGAAAATGGTAAGAATAAAGTTAGAAATGAAAATGGTAAGGAATTAAGTTAGAAATGAAAATGGTAAGAATTAAGTTAGAAATGAAAATATTCCGAAACTGTTAATAACAAAACTGAAGTATTTCTTAATCTAATTACACAGCCTATACGATTTACATAACCCACAACTTACTACGACTACAAACTAAGCCTCAGAAACATTTATTGCTAATACCAGAAAAAAATATCGCTCCAAAAATATATTCTCCACATTCCTCAAAAAACAACACCATTTAAGAAAACTGACGAATATTCTTCATCGTTCCTTTCTCGCTAAAACAAATACGCTTGTGTTTATTCACCCGGAGCCTTAGATTACCCGAACGACCAACTTTTATTGGAACCTACAAGTTTCTTGACTTCCCTACTTCAACCTACTTTGGGACCCAAATGTACCCCATGACATACAAACGTAAAGCCTTACATTTTTAATGGAATAGATCTAACGTGTTTTATGGAATATTTCTACAAACGGAATGGTTGAGTGGGATTATGAGGTTGGAAAGTTTTGTTTGCTAGACTTTTCTTTTAGTTTCGTGATGTAGTTTGAGATTGGAAGTGGTCTAATTAAAATGGATTTAAAAATGGAATGGAAGGGAAATACAGGGTATTTAGATAATGAACCTAAAAAAGCATTTTATATTTTGTAAATTATATCATTTGTTTTATAATTTATTAAGTAATGATTTAATTTGGTTATTTCGGGTTATATAGTGCACCATGTTTTTTGTCACATATTTGTGTTATTGGCGTACAGGGCACGCGGTTACTTGTCACGTATATGTGACAATGGCGTTGAAAAGGTTAATATAATTGAGGTTAGAAATATTGCAGGATGAGGAGTGAGGGACAACAAAAATTTATGATAGCTACAAAGCCACCACGTGTGAAGTTTCTGAAGAATTTTCCCTATGAAAAAAACTGTTTTCTGACTTAGACCTTATCTACATATTTATTTTTAGCAAACCGATTCTAAGTAAAATTACAAAACCGTTTACATTTCCAAAACTAAAAACAACTATTCCCTAATTTTACATCTAAAACAATTTCAAACTGAAAAGTAATTAGTGAGCCAAAGACCCAGAACCTGTGAGTGATTTCTAAAAGAAACATTTCATCACAAAGTTCCAGTGACAAGTAGAACCTAGCGATAAATCAAACTGAACGAAGTCGGGAGAAGAAAAAGCTAACTAATGGCTTTCCTTCTGATTGAGGTTAAGGCTATTTTTAATTTAAGACAAATTAGAAATGTGCCTTTTTACCTTTGGAGATTAGGGATCCTTGTTCTTTCATTTAGTTGGTTTACGTAACTGTAGAATGTGTATAAGTATTTCTTTATTTTCCGAGAAATCGAAGTAAATATCCAACTCCACCTATAGTTTTTGACGTCACAACGTCAAATAAATCGATGAACGCCGGCTGCACGCACGAAAAAGAATGACTCATTGTAACGTTACGCTCATTGTAACGTTAAGATCAGAGCGAGATCGCTGCAAGAGCGAGCGAAAGACACGATCGGCTTGAGCGTTCGGCTTGCTATTCATAAAAGTATGTAATCATTTCATCAATGTTTTGTTATGACGTTGTCACGTTAAACTACGTCCGTAAACCGAGTTTACACACAACTAATTTCTTTTATAGGGCGCTTTTGTCAAGGATCGGTTTATAATCTAAGAATATATAGCATTTCACAGGCTCGTTGGTCGAGTGGTCGCAAGCGCGATTTCTGATCTTGAGGTCCTGGGTTCGATACCCGGGTCGGGCTGAGTGTTTTTTGGTTTTTCCATCAGTAATTCCTCAGTAAAAGCCACGTAGTCTAGATTACACGGCTACCTAACTCTTTGGGGATAACAGGCGCGATGTTACAGATTTTCATAAAGTGTGATCAGTGTGATAGCTGAGTTGGTTTATCTCTCTACATAATGTATCATCATCATCAGCCAATAATGTTCCCACTGTTGGGACACAAGCCTCCTCTCTATGAGAGGGAGTGGGCTGTAATCCACCACGCGGGCTCAGTGCGGGTTGGTACATGTCACTTGTCTTCGAATTTTTAGTTCTAGGACATGCCTGTTTCCTCACGATGTTTTCTTTCACCGTTTTTGAGGGCAGCGGTGATGAAATAAACTACGCAAAGTAATGTGCCTGCCTGGGTGCGAACCCACGGCTTACTGCTCGTAAGTCGGGGCTGCCACCACTGAGCCACCGCTGCTCTCCACATAATGTATATTTTAACTTAAATAATGTTTAAAACATGTGGTGGAGATGAATTATTGTCTCTACAATCGATTCCCGTAACATAGAATTTTAAGTTTTTTCGATTGGAGTTATTGTATACAGGGTGTAACGGAAAGGGTATATACATATTTAAGGGTGTGCTTTAGACCATCAAACTTAACATGTTTCTCCATCGGACAAAACTCGTAACAGCGATAAAAATATCTGCTCCCCATACAAAATGTCAATACCTATTCGACGCAAATGTATGGGGCAGCTGATATTTTTTTCGCTGTTACGATGTTTTGTCCGATGGAGAAACATGTTCAGTTTGATGGTCTAAATACTAATGTATATACCCTTTCCGTTACACCCTGTATACAACCTATCAGGTGAAAATTATTCCACTAATAGTAAAAAAAGATAACTAAAGCTGTTACTCTGTATGGTGTCGGACGTAAAGAATAGTACCATCCCATATCTTCACGTGGGTGTCGTAAGAGATTTGCCAGAGAATGGGCAGCAGCGTTCACTGTGCTTTTGTAACAACCGTACTGCGATCGCCAACCCGCCTGCCAAGCGTGGCGATTATGGCAAAACCCCCCAAAATGTCAATGTGGCGAGACTTGGGGGATCCTATGTCCAGCAGTGGACGTCTTTTGGACTGAAATGATGATGAATGATGAAAGCTGTTACAAGATTTAAATATTAAAAATCAGACTGCTAAAAGATCCCTCAAAAAAACAAACTCAACGGGGTACCTACCGCCACATATCAAACGCCGCGATACCGATACGAATCTACGCATACTATAGACATGTACCGCAACACAATCATCGGCTAGGGGGCCAAAGTATATCAAAGTACATAGGTATATAATGCTGCCATCAGACTTCAAAGGTTCTGCACTCGGTTGTAATGAGAGCACTCTGTGGCTTGGAGGTAAATTAAAAATATTTTCAAATTGCAACCCAGTGTTGTGCGATTGTAATTTGGTATGTTGTAATGTGATGTGATGTGATGTGTGTTGTTTCTTTTTCTAAGATACTGACTTATAAGATTTCTATTGAAAGGGTTGATAAAGTGATACTGCAGTTGTAAAACATGATAAGTTTTGAAGCGGTCTTTAGTACCTACCCTTAGTAACACCTTTTTAACATTTTGGATCGCAAATATAATGAATATTACATTTTAAACTACATACTTGTTACTTGTGTATTTTGTATTGATAATTATGTTAAAGTTAATTTTAGTTTGTGATTATATCTTATAAAATATTTAGGGGAAAAGTGTACGAGATGATCCGTTGAAGCGAGATGATCCTATTTTATTGCAACGAAACTATTAGCGACATCCAGTTGTTTTCATTGGTAAAATGCAGTCCCCGATATTACTCTTTATTCCCGAGGGCTAAAGGCAAAAATAAAGTGGCTGTTGCAGTTAAAAACAATATCACCCACCCTTTCCACAGAGAAAAAGACTGGCTCATTCTACCTAAGTCGTGGTCTATATGATATTTAATTTTGTAATTGAACTCTGAAAAGTTATTGTTTATTTAAACCTACTAAAACCTAGGACATTCCCAAGATAGTTTCCAAGATGTTAATTATAAAATCAAAAAATTAACATTTTCAGTATGACAAAAGGTAGACAGATAAATTTACTATGAATAAACGCTTTCACATCTGCATTAAGTTGAATGTCGTTTAAACTACAAGCATTCTCCCTTAAGTGAATCATCTCGTACCTACACCTTTCCCTTATATTACTTTATTCTGTGGGTATTTCTAAGTAATTAGATAATATAAAAATAATAAAATAAGTAGGTAGATAGAGCCTTGCGCAATCTTTAATTAACATCCAAAACACAGATAACTTAATTATTTTATTGACTTTAAATAAATATTACTGGCTCACAAAATATCAAGTATTCTAAATTCAATCTCTACGCCCGTGCCACCAGCTAACATTGTTTTTGGCTCTTTGGGCACACGACCATTTTAATACACGCTCGACCACGCATTACGAGTATTTCCCTTTTACTCGTGCTGTAACACGAGTTTACACGAGCATGTTTGTCGTGACGGTTTGTACGATTTTTATTTTACCAAAGGCGGTATTTAAGCCGCATTTAATTGCGAAAGTTTATTTTTTATTTTAATATTTTTCGGCGGAAAGTGTATTAACATGTGGTTTTAATGAATTTTATGCTTTACGAGTTTTGACAATGTTTTTTGAAAATAGCCGCCATGAGTGTACTGGACTGTAAAATTTACGCCAAGCGCAGCCTTGGGAGTTATGCCTGTTTTCTCTAACGCTAAATAATACATAAATGAATGCCTCAACGAACGCGCACGGTTGGATTTTCAGATTTCGGTGATAGGCTGAACGTTGATAAACGGGTCGACTAGTGTCACAGCATGATGAGCAGTTTTTCGTCTCTTTATCTATTTTAACTAGATTTTATAGACGTTTCGATTCGTAATTAAGAATTGAACATTGGTTTTAAATTAAACTTAGTATTTCAGTTATTGAAAATCTCTAGAAACTAAGTATGAAATAACTAAAGTTTTCTTCTAAAAATAGGTTTGCCATGTCGCTTTTGAAATAAGTATAAGATCAAATTAGAATCTAATACAAATGGAAGTCTCAGTAAGTACTCAAACAAAACAACCCACTTTCAAACCTAAACACATTCACTTAAAGCTCTTAACATCTCAAACTTTCGTTTATCTCCTAAAACCGGGTATAATTGTAGAAGTTTTTCTTTGAAAACCAAATACCCGGTTAAAACAAGTCGAAAATAACAAATGCCGGGTTAAATCCTTCGCACGTGCTGTCGCGGGAGTTAATTCCATCGGTTTTCTCAATAAAACTTGGGTAATACAGTTCCGTGGATCCGGAGAGGTTTGTATGTTAGTAATATACGAACAGTTTCTTACTGTTTGTTAACTGCGTTATTGCATGTTTGAAGTTTATAGTAGTGTCTTTGAGACAACTGTTGGCTTTAAATTAGGAATTTTGAACCTTAACGTGTTGGTTTAAGTATTTCATGAGGCAGTGAGTGTAGAAAATAATAGTTTCCTAGACAAATAGCCTGTTCTGACTTTGTTTGCCTGTTCTTCTCTTGTTGAGCTGACAAAGCAAGTACTATCGGGAAAGTGGGAATAGGCACACTTTTCAAACAAAATCCCGTGCACACGATGACCACATCTGTTTAACATCCTTACTGCTATTGGTCCGCACAAATAGTTTGGGGACCAATAGTAGTAAAACCAAAAAAAAATAAAAAATACGTGACCCTTGCATAAAATATGTTTTGTTTAAAAAAAAAATCTCAGGTTCTGTTAATGATCCTAGATGTTTGACCACCGTTTTTCGACCAATAGGAATAAGACATAAAAGGGACCAAGGAATTGAAAGTTTTTAACTGTTTTGCAACAAGCTAGGTATCGGACCACGGTAAGGACTATTTCTTACCGTGGTCCGATACCCAGTTAGTTGATAGTACCTATCACTCTTGCCTACAATAGTACTTGCAGGTAAAAATATATACATATTTACTAGATGATACCCACAGTTTCAACTATACAAAGGGATCGTACTGGGGATAAAAGTATTCTATGAGTTAATCCAACTCTCCGTGTGCCATATTCATACAAATCCGTTCAGTTTTTTTGCTTGAAAGAGTAGTAAATATCCATATTTATAATCTCGCAAACTTTTGCATTTATAATACGAGTAGTACCTAGTAAGATATAGTGCCGCCTTTTTCACAATTCCAGCTGGCCTACCATGAGTTCTTAAAGCAGTATTGTTTTACTATCATTCCAGTGTGGGGATTTAATAGACGGAGCTATACAAGATGTCTAACACCGTGATGTCTTTCCCACACTGGAAAAGGAGTAAAACAATAATGTTTTAAGACGTCATGGTAGGCCACCTGAGATGATTTTGACTGTAAGTAGCACATGTTAACCACTATATGAAAAAAACCTTATTCTTTGAACTGAAACTTGGCAGGTTGGTAATTGGAATCAAGGAAAGCCGCGGGCAGCAAATATAGTTAGGTATTATTACAGTGTGATTGATAATGAAACACGTAGTACTAATAATCTTGTCAACCAGAGTATTAATCCAATTAGCTAATTGAAGCCGCTTGTGGTGACTGTTTTCTAGGTTACATTTATTATGAACTGGCATTTCGCCCGCGACTTCATCCGCGAAAATTGTGATATAATATCGCCTATGTTACTCGGTATAGATGTATAAGAGGAGGAGCTCGTGGCTAAATAATAGCCGCACGGGTCGACCTTTAAGGTTAAGCCGGGCTTGCCGAGGTTGGTCCGTGGATGGGTGACCATAATTTCATACCGAGTTTCCTCCGTGCCTCGGAAAGCACGTTAAGCTGTTGGTCCCGGCTGTCATTTGTAGATCTTTGACAGTCGTTAAGAGTAGTCAGAGGCCAAAAGTCAAATACTGGTACTCAGCTGCATCCGGTTAGACTGGAAGCCGACCCCAAGATAGTTTGGGAAAGGCGAGGCAGATGATGACTCTGTATAGATGTAGCTTTCAAATGGTGAAATAATTTGAAAAATCGATCGAGTAGTTTTTCAGTTAAATCGTAACAAACAAAACTCGCAAGCCAATTATTATTTTATATACAGCAAAAAAATATTTACTTTTATTGTGTTCGAGGAAATAACATAGAAAAATACTTCACAATTTCCCAGGTATTTAATTCAAGCAGGTCGGTACTGAAACTTAATTCCCAGAAACAATATAGTTAGCGCTAGAATTTGAGCTTTGTTGATTAATTTCGTAATAAATGTTAAATACTCTGAAAACCGAGAATTGGCTAGATTTTAATCATTTTGTTTGTTTACAGACAAAGGTTTTTATTGACGTTTTATAAGCAAAGGCATGTTTGGTTAGTTTTTATAAAAAAAAATTGGTGCTAATACATCAGACCTGTAATTTTGAAATCCAGTTCAGTTTCCAATCCAACTCAGGGTAAATTCTGTTGTAGGTCTAATGTAATTGCACCACACCGGTTCACCAAAGCGGTTCCGGTAAAGTTCTGTTTGAGTCATCATCTGCCTAGCCTTTTCCCAAACTATCTTGGGGTCGGCTTCCAGTCTAACCGGATGCAGTTGAGTACCAGTATTTTACATGAAGCGACTGCCTATCTGACCTCCAAAACCCAGTAACTAGGTAATACGATACCCCTTGGTAAGACTGGATGTCAGACTTTTAGCTTCTGACTACTCGTAACGACTGTCAAAGATCTACAAATGACAGCCGGGACCAACGGCTTAACGTGCTTTCCGAGGCACGGAGGAAACTCGATATGTAATTATGGTCACCCATCCACAGACCAACTTCGGCAAGCACGGCTTAACCTTAAAGATCGACCTGGGCGGCTGTTATTATTCAGCCACGAGCTCCTCGAAAGTTCTGTTTGAGTATGTGAGTTTAAATGTTTATAAACGCATCCACGGTACAAGAGAAATTCCTAATGTGGACCAAGTTTTATTTAAAAAAAAAACCTTTTAATTGTTGCCCAACCTCAGGATCTAGCCCAGGACCGGTTTTTGCATTTGCAACCACTAAACGATGTGGTAGTCAAATTGTGGTTCAAATGCCCACAGTTTTTCGGCAAATTCGTTATTCATGGCTCTTGTCTTTTACATAAGTACAATACAATAAAATAAAAACTGAAAACCTTAAACGGCGCAAATACAATAATCAAATTGGTAATTATGTATTTGAGCCGTTTGGGGTTGAAAAACTAGGGCCAATGGGGTCCAAGTGCCCCGCCTTGTATCGCCAAGCGGTTGGTCGACTCTTCACGTGACCAGAGGGCTGGCCTTTTTTTTGGCCAAAGAATCAGCATTGCCATCCAACGTGGTAATACGGCCAGCCTTCTGGGCACTTTTCCTGTTGACAGCGATGTCGACGAATTTTTTGACGCCCTGTAATATTGATATATGTACATATTTTATTTTTATTTTATATCTATTTGTAGTTTGTAAATATTGTACATATCTAATATAATAAACTTACTGGTACCAAAACAAAAATAAAAAAGATTGAATAATCCCGAGGAGAAAATCCATCGGGACGCAATATTGAAGAAAAACACACAAAAATTATAAATTCATTTCCAACTCGTCATACATAATTTCTAATAACATTATTCCTACTTGAAAGTTTAATATTCTCATACACACATATTCCACAAACTCGCACACTCACACGTAGTACATTACGTACGAACTCCAACGTACTTAGAAACGACTTAGTCTTAACTTTTGTATTACGTAAGTATTGAGAACAAAAGCTTTAAATTCGCATACTTTTCCAATTATTTTACTTTGTGTCAGATCGGATTTTCTTTGTACTGACGGGGATATGAATAAATAGGTAGCTACTACTGCAGCGTTTATCGGAAAGATGTGGTGATTTTTCAGGGTGTGATTCAGACCTGACTGAACAACTTTCCTCTTTAACTTTGCTCTGTATGGTGTCGGACGTAAAGAATAGCACCATCCCATATCTTCCCGTGGGTGTCCTAAGAGGTGAGTAAGAGATTTGCCAGAGAATGAGCAGCAGCGTTCTTTGTGCTTTTGTAACAACCGTACTGCGATCGCCAACCAGCCTGCCAAGCGTGGCGATTATGGCAAAACCCTACAAAATGTCAATGTGGTGACACTTGGGGCAGGCCTATGTCCAGCAGGAGACGTCTTTTGGGCTAAAATGATGATGATGATGATAACAACTATTCCATTAACAACTTACAAAACAAGATATTCATCACAAGTTTCTACTTCAGGTCTATATTTTGCTAAGATTAAAATACCTACTTTACATACCTAAAATTTACCTCTCTGACTGTACTTTGCTGTTCTGACCTACTCAACGCTCTCGAAGAGTTAAGAGCCATCGATAAACTTCGCAGACTATTGTTAAGTCCTTGTTACGTTATTCCTGGCGCTTTTGGATTTATTTCTTCTCTAAAGATAATTTCCTATATATTACCTTGGCTTTTATTTGAGAAAGGTTAATAATGGTGTTCTTATTTACACTTACATCGATTTCATTCAGGGTTTGTAACTTGTTCTGACACCTGATTGATAAATATTTATTTCACCATGGCAGTGAAATAAAGTTAGTAGTGAAACTTTATTTCACTGCAACGTCATCATCATCATCTACCTAGCCTTTACCCAAACTATCTTGGGGTCGGCTTCCAGTCTAACCGGCTGCAGCTGAGTACCAGTATTTTACATGAAGCGACTACCTATCTGACCTCCACAACCCAACTGGGAAATACGATACCCCTTGGTAAGACTAGATGTTAGACTTTTGGCTTCTGGCAACTAGTAACGACTGTCAAAGATCTACAAATGACAGCCGGGACCAACGGCTTAACGTGCTTTCCGAGGCACGGAGGAAACTCTGTATGTGATTATGGTCACCCATCTACGGACCAACCTCGGCAAGCACTGCTTAGCCTTAAAGATCGACCCGTGCGGCTGTTATCATTTAGCCGCGAGGTCGTCCAAAGAACTATTTATGTTGTATCAAAGCGTAAATATTTGCTAAGTAACTGTGTATAAAATACGGGATCCCTTCTTTTCGCATAATGTTCTTTGTCCTAATATACTTCGGCATAACGATTTTGGCACAATTTGTTTTGGCATAATAATACTTCGGCATAATTTTTTTAGGCATATATTTTATGTTGGCATAATCATCTTAGAGACTAATTTGTTGTGGCATAAATTTGATTCGCATAACGTTAGAAGGCCTAATGACTATTATCATAATTATATTTAGGCATACAATTAATATAAATAACAACAACAATTTTCATGGAAATGATTTATTATACATAACATTATGTAACTTAAATGATTTTTCAATTGCGAGATAACTTTTATCTGAAGAATATAATAGATGTTGTGAGACTTTGGGTGGAAATGGTGGTGGTGAACTTGTAGTGCCCCATACATAATTCTGATCAAACAAATTTGCTAGAGTTTCTGTTACAATTAAATAATATTGTTGGTTATAAATTTAATATGCTGTGCAACAAAAGTTAGTGACAGAACCGATTTGCTGCAAAACCGACTCCACGTAGTCTTGTTTGTCCTACCCCTAGATTGTAATTTAATATCGCGTAGGCGCGTAGGGACGAGGCGGCCCGCGGGCTGAGAAGCAGGTGTCTGCGACGATTAGTACGCGTGGGGCCGCCGGAGGCCCGCAGCGCCGGAGCCGTGACAGTAACCCTGCCTGCTGCATGTTGCATGCTCGCTTGTTTGCTGCATGCTTGCTTGCATGCAGCATGCAAGCAAGCATAAAAGCAAGCGTAAATAAATTTATGCTTTAGGATATTATGCTTAAAAAGTTATGCTTTAGAACTTTATGCTTAATAAATTTATGCTTTAGAATATTATGCTTAATCTTTATTATGGTTAGAGAAATTATGCTTAAAAAAATTATGCGGAAGCTGTTATGCGTAATTATATTATGCGAAAATATAATTATGCCAAACAAAATTATGCTAAGTTATATTAGGTCTTAAAATTTTATGCAAATGGATAGGGAACCATAATCTACTGATGTTCAGCTGCATGTAGTTAGATTGTAAGCCGACCCTAACATGATCGGAAAAAGGCTAGGCAGATGATGATGGCTGGTGAAGGAAAGGAAAGAAGCTTTTCAACTACAATTCATCAACATCATTATTTTTACCGTCTTATAAGACAATTACCTACTCCAATGTAGGAGTACTTGAAGTTACTGTGTTTTGAGTTATGAAGGCAGCATTAAAAAATGTAAGGAACTTGGCCACAAAAGCCAAGACCTTCAGCCAGGCTTAAGGCGCTTGCATAATGTTCTGTGGATATTCGATTTTCCTTCAGTTACAAATGCAGTCTGGGTTCCAAAATCCTTTCGGCAAAACTGCATACTTCGTATTACAATATTATTCTAGCGCTAGTAGCCACTTACCAAGGGGCAGGAAGTCGTAAACCATCAGCTTAAAAAAATACGCTTACACTTCGGAGTCCGGTGCTCCACCTGCAGTGATTGTTGTCGTATCTGGAATACCTTTGGGATTCTACATTGCAATGTATGCAGATATTACTTGTACCTGTATAAGCTTCATTTGTCTCTGGGGACCGACATAATTAGCATAATTAATCAAATAATCGCGCACGCTTTGGAGGTGTGATTCAATACTATGGCGATGTTGATATTAGATTTAGGGATGGTACACAAAAGACGATGGCTCTGTATGGTGTCGGACGTAAAGAATAGCACCATCCCATATCTTCCCGTGGGTGTCGTAAGAGGCGACTAAGGGACTTGCCAGAGAATGGGCAGCAGCGTTCTCTGTGCTTTTGTAACAACCGTACTGCGTTCGCCAACCCGCCTGCCAAGCGTGGCGATTATGGCAAAACCCCCCATGTTATGTCAATGTGGCGATACTTGGGGGAGGCCTATGTCCAGCAGTGGACGTCTTTTGGGCTGAAATGATGATAATGAATACACAAAAGATGGGGGATTAGAACGAACCTGTGGCGACCAAAAGAACAAAAAGTACTACAGCGCCATCTATGAGTATACAAAAAAAACTAATATGGTCTGAATCGCGCAAGCAGAGTTTACATCGGCCTAAGAGTATAAACAGAAATCCGTTAACAACCGTCGGGCAGTTGCCTACCAGACACCTGTCTGGTCGGAGGATCTTTCCTTTTATAAGGAGTATCGAGAAACTCTATACCCTGTTCCTCATACCCCAGAAACCTATAAATAGATGTCCTCTTTGTCATTGCGTCTATCCACCCGTAACCATATTTTGTTAGCGCCTTCATAAACGTAGGGCATAGACTCGGGTATAAAGATAAATCACTTTTCTTCAGAAAAGTACCTACACATGTTGCTTTAACATGGGATTCAATGGAAATAGCAAATGGGACCCATCGTTAATACTTAAAAAATGGGATTTTAAACTGGGATCCAACGAGAATAAATGACTAGCAGCTTAACTTCTAGAGTGAGTTACGTTTGTTTGATACGGTCAAATTTTTGCAGGCCTTCCCGCTGTATGTTTGAACTGTTCGCACTTCACTGAGTTTGTGTTAGGCTCTTGAACATTTGTGTGACCACCAGTTGCAGTGAGCATGGTTCATCATCATCTGTCTAGCCTTTTTCCAAACCATGGTGGTCGTATGTTGGGGTCGGTTTCCAGTCTAACCGGATGCAGCTAGTATTAGTATTTTACACGAAGCGACTGCCTATCTGACCTCCACAACCCATTAACTGGGTAATACGATGCCCCTTTGGTAAGACTGGATGTCAGACTTTCGGCTTCTGACTACTCGTAACGACTGTGAAAAATCTAGAAATGACAGCCGGGACCAACGGCTTAACGAGCTTTCCGATGCACAGAGGAAACTCGGTATGGAATTATGGTCACCCATCAACGGACCAAGCTTAACATTAAAGTTCGACCCGTGCGGTTGTTAGGTATTATTTAGCCACGAGCTCCTCTATATTACATTAAAACTGAACAAACATTTAAGTACACACGGCGACAGATCAAGCTATACATATCCCGTATAACCTTACCTCGCTTTGATTGAGCTTCCCGTAAAATGAGAGATCAGCTTAATTGGGTTTCCAAAGCCTGATCGGTCGTCGAGCGTACAATCGTACATACAACCTAGGTTGAAATACTTTTGACAAATTCAGATTCCCAAATGAAGTAAAGCGTAAAGAAACCTTAAAAACTTTGAAGATTGTAAAGTCTGAAATAATTTCCTGATTTGTGTTCTTACTTCCAGGAAATAGGCTCTAAAGCCTCCGCAAAAAAACAGCCAATTACAACTGATCGCAGACATATTAATCAAAGAAGCGTCATAAACGAAATATGCGTCATGAAATATCGTTGGACGAACAAAAAACCAATGGAGCAGCGGCCAATTTGTTGATTTATTGTCGCTAAAACTCGTAAACATCTGTCGTCGGAAAAAGTTGTTTTACTGCCTGTTAATTGTACCGTGCTTGGCTGTGGTTAAGTTTTGTACGAAGGATTTACTTGGTGTTTTATGTATGCAGTTGTGTTTTTTTTCTTCGTAGCGGGAAAGAGAGCTGCAGAAAGATTGTATTTTGTGGATGGATAGTGTAGAAGATAGTGGTATTTCATTGAGTTTTTCTTGAGCTAGCTAGTGGTTAGTGTATTCTTAAGTTATTGGTATGTTTAGAATATAAATCCATACTTTTACACAGTAATAAATAACAAAAACACCCGCCGCCTGACCGCCGTCGCGAACGGACGTGCCGCTACCTGCTCGCATTTCCGCTCGCTATCAGTGTGCGTCATCGGTTCGTCACTTCCCAGTGTCGTGACGTCATCAGTAGTCTCTCGACTACACCCCCGAACAATTGCTGTCTTTTTATTAAGACAGCACTTGCTCATTTTGCTTCGGATATTATTCCGACTTAACTTCCTTTGCCCCATCAGGGAAAAGTCCTCAGTTTCGAGGTTCTTGGTGGAAACCTTACGGTGCCAACGAAACCAAGAGGGTGGTGACCCAATCCTACCCGCCAAACCCCTTCAGGGCCCGGCACTCCATTGGCATCGGGAGCCAGAATCTTGGCCTTGGGGGCTACCCTAGTCAAGCCTGGTCTAGAAACACTAGTTAAATCTGACTTCGTTCACAGCAGTCACCTAGTGTCGGTTGGGAGTGTCTACCCCTTCGCACTAGAGGCCCCTTGGGGCGTAGGGCCCTGTCGCACAATAAGACTGGCGTCAGGTTCACAAGCTTAGGGCACACCAGTAGGTACACACCTCCCTGTCATTGCACACCCGACAGAGAGGCCACACACCCCCGGGCCCACCCACCCGGGGAGTTAGGCTGTTAGGCGCGGAGCTTCACTCAATGTTTGCTAAATTTTAAATTTTAACCGACAAAATGTCGTCCTTAGACGAGAAGGAAAAAGCGCTGTTGCGTTTTTTCTTCCGCGTCTTCACGACCGACCCAAATTTTGAAAAATATGGGTCGGAAATTGCTGCCATTCAGCAAACCAGCGATACCGTCACTGACTTCAGTGACGCGCTCGACAGCCCTTTGTCGCCGCCGCCTGCCGACAGAGGCTTACCGCCAGCCGTTGCCGCCGCGATTAAGGCTACTCCAAGACCCAAAGTTGTGAAACCCATTGTTTCACAAACAAAGGTCCAGCCCGCACCTGCGTCCATTGTTCCCGTTTCTGGGAACATGGGCAAAAGCTCACCGCCAGCCGTCGCCGCCGCGATTCCGGCTAATCCCGAACCCATTGTTTCGCAAACAATGGATCAGTCCGCACCTGCGTCTATTGTTCCCATTTCGGAGAAAATGGACACAACCGTACCAATCTCCGACTCGGAATCGGTTATAGATTCCTGCTCTGCTTCCTCGTCCTCAGAAGACGACTACCAAGTCGTCGGAAAGGGCAAGAGGAAGAAGGGCAAAAACTCGCAGGCCGCCATGGCCAAAAAGTTAGTCGCGCTCCCTCTAATCCCCTCTCCCGAGGCGTCCCGTCCCACCTCCCCGGTCCCCGCACCAAAGTCCGCCGCTGCTCATACCAGCAGGCCAACAAGCCCTAAGGCTAACTCTTCAGCCGCTTCTTCAAAGAAGCTGAAGCCCCCTCCCCCGTTGTTCATTCAGGACAAAGGGAAATGGACAGATGTGTCCAAAATGTGTAATGAGCGCCGCATTCAATATACAAGCGCAAAAAGCACACAGCAGGGGATCAAAGTGGTGGTCCCTACAACCACCGACTTCAGGGAACTAACCCGTCAGTTAATCGGAAGGCGCATAGCCTTCCACACCTACTCTCTTCCAGAGGAGAAGCCCACCCGCGTGGTGATCAGGCGGATCCCGAAGGAAATCCCCACGGAGGACATCCTCAATGACCTCCTAGGCCAGGACATCCCGGTCGCAGCCGTCCACCGCCTTCATAAGGCGAGAGGCGGAGACCTTTACGATATGGTACTGGTCATCTGTGACCCAGTAGAAGGTCACCACCCGATCTTCAAAGTGAAGTCGGTTTGCTCCCTATCAGGCATCTCAATAGAGAAGCCCTACCGCTCAAGCGTAGTCGGACAGTGTCATCGCTGTCAGATGTACGGTCACAGCCAAGCCAACTGCCATGCGCCACACAGATGCGTAAAGTGTCTAGGCGACCATGGCACGGCAGACTGCCCTCGTCCCAAAGACAAGTCGCTTTGCACGGAGCCACCGAGCTGTGTGCTTTGCGGCCAGTCGGGCCACACGGCCAACTACCGCGGCTGCTCAAAAGCCCCCAAAGGCTCCTCCTCTAACCTGGCGAAGCGTGCAAGCGCCCGCCAACAAAGAGAAAGCCCATCGGTGAGGCTACCCTCTGCCCAGATGCCGGAGAGACTCAGCCCTCAGAGGCCCTCTCCCTGGACCACGCTAAACCACCAGAAAGCCTTCCCGGCTCTCAGTAAAGTAAAGTCCAGCCCCATCCCCGGGCTTTCAGATGCCCCTGTCCCCACTCCCGCGGCCCAGGCAAGCGCACCGGCGCCCGCTCGTCCCACGCCACCCGGCCCCGCGGCCGTGGACCCCTCTCATAACGTAATTTTAGAATCGCTAGCAGAGTTAGTCACCCCCGAAGCAGACCGCATGGCGGCTGATCTCAGGGCGGCTAACACTGGTGGCGATAAACTTAAAATTATCCTCAAGTCCCTACTCAAGTTAGGCGACCTCCTCCGCAACCTTAACCTCGACTAACTCCAATGGATAATACGAGATTAACGTGCACCAAACCCCGATCCCTAAAATTAGGGTACTTTAATGCCAATGGCATTAGAGGCCAGCGTGATGAGATCGCCACCTTCCTCCGCGACCATCAAATTGATATCCTCCTCGTACAGGAGACCTTCCTCAAGCCCTGTCACCGCGATCCGAGAATTGCCAACTATCGCATAGTTCGCAACGATCGGTCACGTTGCCACAAGGGCGGGACTCTAATCTATTATAGAAAAGAACTGCATTGCATCCCCTTAGATCCCCCTCCCATGGAGTCTCTACTCGAGACCTCAGTGTGTCGACTAGGCATGACCGGCCATCAACCGATCACTATCGCCTCTGCGTACATCCCTCCCGGCGGCACGTCCGAGGAGCACACTTTGTTCACCAAAGACCTTGCCGTCCTCTTCGGCTTGAGCGACTCCGTTATCATAGCGGGCGACCTCAACGCCAAACACCCCGCCTGGAACAGCACGACGACCTCTGCCAGAGGACGTCACTTGTATAACCTGGGCGAGTCCCTCAACTTCGATCCCATCGCTCCTATGGAGCACACCCACTATCCCCACGACCCCGACCAACGTTCGGACGTTCTCGACATAGCGCTTCTCAAGAATGTCAACCTTAAGTTGCATTCCATCGAGACTTTACATTAGCTTAACTCAGATCATCGACCAGTGCTCATGCACTTAGTTCCTCGCTCGGGTCCTTCTGACCCCAGCCAGCCCCCGCCGACCCAAGTGATAACCGACTGGAGGAAAGTCAGCGAAAAGCTGAAATCCACCACGTCGCCTCACCTGGAGGCCATCCCCGACCACATAGTCTCAGTCGCAGACACGACGGCCGCCATCAACTCGTTTACAGAACACGTGCAATCCGTACTGAAGGACTGCTCACGGGAAGTCCCAGCAATGAGCGATCAACGCTGGATACTACCCGCTGACATACGTGAACTGATAAAAAAAAAGAACGCGGCCATCCGTGCCTACAGCAGCTTTCCCTGCGAGGCAAACAAAGCCCACATGCGTAATTTACAGCGTGCTGTAAAGGATCGCACCAGTGAGTTTCGTAATAATCAATGGGAAAAAACGCTAAGCGAACTCGAGCCTACCCACCTAGCCTTCTGGCAGCTGCAACGCAAGATGCGCTCCACCGAAGAGGCTTCGATGCCTCCCCTCACCCGTCCCGATAAGAGCGTCGCATTCGACGACTCTGAGAAGGCCGAATGCCTAGCCGACAGCCTGGAGTCCCAGTGCTCCCCCAGCTTGCAACCAGTAGACAAGCGACATCTCGATGAGGTGAACGCATTCGTCGAACGTAAAGCCGCCCTTCCCCCCGAAGAAGACCCTGATGATCCTCTGCCTCCGGTCACAGCTGACGAAGTGCAAGACATCATTAACAAACTTCAACCGCGGAAAGCACCCGGCTCCGACGGAATCACCAATAGGGTGTTCAAACTCCTCCCCGCTCAGCTCGTCGTGTTAATGGCGGCCATCTTCAATGGCGCCCTGAGCAACAACGCGTTTCCCCAAATATGGAAAGAGGCCACTGTCATCGGTTTCGCCAAACCAGGCAAACCCAAGTCTGAGCCTTCGAGCTACAGACCTATCAGTCTCCTGAATGCACTCGGTAAAATCTACGAGAGACTTATGTATAAGCGACTCAAAGACTTCGCCGAGGCTAAGAGTCTCATCCCCAACGAACAGATCGGCTTCAGGACCGGACACTCTTGCATTCAACAGGCCCACCGCATCGTAGAACACTTAAGCGCTGGCTTCCAGCGTGGAGCGATGACGGGTGTGTTGTTTTTCGACATAGCAAAGGCATTCGACAAAGTCTGGCACAACGGCTTATTATATAAGCTGTACAAACTGGGAGTGCCGGACCGTCTCGTGCTCATCTTACGAGACTTTTTGTCGGATCGCACCTTCAGCTATCGCATCGGGAAGGCACTGTCTTCCCCGCACCCCATTAGAGCCGGAGTCCCTCAGGGCTCCCCGCTCTCTCCCCTTATCTTTACGCTGTTCACCAGTGTCATCCCCAAGAGCAAGAAGGCACAGCTAGCCCTGTTCGCGGACGACACGGCCATCTATTACACTGGCTATAGTCACGACGCTATTTACAGCACCCTCCAAACCTCAGCCAACGTCCTAGGCGCTTGGTTCCGGAAATGGAGAATCGAGGTGAACCCCGACAAGAGTCAGGCAGTTCTTTTCTTTAAACCGCGTAAAAATAAGCCACTCGCGCTCAGCCCGATCACTATGTATGGTAAGCCTATCCCTTGGGAGAAGCAAGCCAAGTACTTAGGAGTCTTACTTGACAACCACCTGTCTTTCGCGGCGCACATCAAAGCAGCTCGCGACCGAGCTGCCTTTGCTATGGGTAGGCTTCATTTCATGATCTCGGCAAAAAGCAAATTGTCACTCAAGTGCAAGTTGCGCCTTTATACCGCGGTGATCCGCCCCATTATGACGTACGCTTGCGTCGTGTACGCTCACACCAAGCCTAAATACATCCATAGGATGCAAACCTTGCAGAACCGGTTCTTACGTAGAGTCACGGGAGCTCCTTTTTATGTCCGTAACGACCGTCTACACGTAGACCTTAGAATGCCCACCGTCCTTCAGTTTATGAAACGTCTTTCGAAGCGTTTCTTCGATAACGCCAGTAAACACCGTAATCCCCTGATCGCAGCGGCCGCCCGTTACGAACCCTCGCGCATTAGTACAGTACGCCGTCCTCGGCATACTCTCGTCACTCCCGATGATGCTATCACCCTCCTCCAGGAGAGTAGCAAAGAGACTAGCACTCTTAAAAAGTTCAGACACAAACCGCCGTCTTTCCGACCTCGCCGTCGAGGTCCGTCGCGACGTCCCGGTCCATGCCCTCCCCGACCCTCGCTCGAGCCAGCCCGCGATGCTGTGCCAGTAGTTTTAAATCAGCCCCTAAATAATGATATCACTCAGATCCAACCTGTCCCCATGCAGTCCTCCCCCAGCGACGCCCTGAGCCGAGGCTCGTACCCCACAGGGGGTGCCCTCAGCGTATAGTCGCTTAGTTTGTAAGTTTTATGCCCTGGCTGGAGGCCTTACTCTTAAGGCACCCACAGGATAGTCCGGTTAAGCAGACGACAACCTCCTAGGTTGAACTGCGAGATGCCATTCATATAAAAACAGTAATAAATAGACGTACTTATAAGTCAATGCTTTTGTACTAACTTTTGATAATTGTAATTTTGGATGGGAGGATCTTCGGAACTAATAATCCGATTCCGATAGTTATTTCACAAACGGGAATCTAAGTTAGCTCCGAGTGTTTTAGGCGTGTTATTTTTAAAACGTTGAATATTTAATTGGATAATTTCCAATCTTATTGCTAGCAAAGCCACAGGAAAAAGTTACTAGTATATTAAAATATTTCATTGTATCGTCGTATAAATTTAATCACCTATGTGACACTAGCTGATTCAATTTTAATTATGACTAGCTGTCCGGCGCAACTTCGTTTGCGTCACATTTTACCCGTTTTCGCCACATTTTTCATTGCTGCTCCACTCCTATTAGTCGTAGCGTGATGATATATAGCCTATAGCCTTTCTCGATAAATGGACTATCTAACACTGAAAGAATTTTTCAAATCGGACCAGTAGTTCGAAGCCTATTCAATGCAAACAAACAAACATACAAACAATCAAATCTTTCCTCTTTATAATATTAGTTTAGATAGTTTAGATAATGATAAACTCAAATTCGTCTCGATGGTTATTGTACATGACTGTCAGTGTGTATATACCGGTGTTTTCCACTATTTTATTTCACTGTAACCTTCCACAAAATATTGTAGGTAAGAGTCATACACAACACACGCAAACAAGACAGGCCGAGTTCATTTTTTTCTGTAAAGATGTAGTCATCATCTGCCTAGCCTTTTCCCAACTGTTAGGGTCGGCTACAGTCTAACCAGTATTTTACATGGAGCAATTGCCTATCTGACATCCAAAACCCAGTTAGTACTGTGCTATACGATACCTCTGGGTAAGACTGGTTGTCAGACTTTCGGGCCACTGACTACCTGTAACGACTGTCAAAGTTCTACAAATGACAGCCAGGACCAACGGTTTAACGTGGTTTCCAAGGCACGGAGGAATCTCGGTATGTAATGGGAGGTCACCCATCCACGGACCAACCTAGTTAAGAACGGCTTTACCTAAATATCGACCCGGGTGGCTGTTATTTTTTAGCCACAAGCTCCTCTTTCAGTGGAAATGTAGTCCAACGAAAATATAAAGCTGCAAAACAGAATGCGGGAGACACAAACAAATGACAACCACATTTTCGAAGTTTCAAAACACAGTCTTGACAAAACGCAAAACAATAATAGTCGCCCAACTCACAATGTTAAGATTTTACGCCCAATAAAGCAAGTCAAAAATTCCGTACTTCCAGCCGAGCCGCATATAAAACTTACGGAACAGGAAAACTTGACAATAAATCAGGAAAAGGTCGAATATAGCCCCCACTTGGGGATCGGTGAAATGTTATTTTTTTCTGTTTTTGATAGAAAATGGTAATTTGGGGAGTTCTTAAAGGTTGTGTGATGAGTGACAGACATATTTAAAAAGTTTTTATTGGGATGTCCTTTAAACATCTATTGCTAAGTGATCCTCAGATTTCATTCCGTTTAATTTGTTGCGTTTTTCAAATTACACATTGTCAATGTTTTCTTTACGAGTAGGGTTTCCTAGATTCTATTTTTTTAATAGAACTATTTTTTTTTAAGGATTTTTTTTCGCATTGTTGTCTATACCCACCTAATCTGTTAGTTTTAGTTTGTCTAAAACTGCTCCCCCTACTTTAAAGAGTAACCCTCAAGTTGCTCAAACACGTCCGTCCGTCTGCCACCAGGCTGTATCTCATGAACCGTGATAGTTAGCCAGTTGAAATTTCAACAGATTATGTATTTCTGTTGACGCTATAACAACAAATACTAAAAACAGAAAAAAAAAATTTTAAGGGGGGCTCCAATACAAAAAAGAAAAAAAAACGTTTTTAAATATAATGGTACGGAACCCTTCGTGCGCGAGTCCGACTCGCATTTGGCCGGTTTTTTCTTACGTGTAGAGTGAACGAGAATTTAGTCGATAATAATTATAGAAGGCATACACTTCAATTATTCGCCTCAAAAATTAGATGCCTAAGTCGAAAATGATTGCTATTCAATCCTATACTTTTACGAAATTTTCTGAAAGTTATTTTAACCTTTGAAAGCTTTTAGACTTTTAGAGCTTCCGTGCCTCGGAAAACACGTTAACCCGGAGGTCCTAGTTGTCATTTGTAGATCTTTAAAACAGTTGTTACTGATAGTCAGTGGCCCGAAAGTCTGGCATCCAGTCTTACCAAAGGGTTTCGTATTACCCAGTACTAACTGGGCTGTGGTGGTCAGATAGGCAGTCGCTCCATGTAAAATACTGGTATTCAGCTGCATCCAGTAAGACTGGAAGCCGACACCAACATAGTTGGAAAAAGGCTAGAAAGATGTTGAAAGCTTCTAGACTTCTAAAGAATCCAAGCATAGGAGCCATATGCTATGAAAACCACATTTCAATTTCAAAGAAATAAGTGTTGGTTCTATCCAATAACTGGTTAGATAGAGGAATCAAGCATTTGTCATACCGCGTGCAGATGGTTTTATACGACGTAAAATTTATAGCTCCCACTTTAGGCCCGACATTGTTTGAAGAGAGGTGATACTTGCAGCTGATGTTACAGATGATGTATCTACTTCAATTACCTTTGCTGTTAGTTTGGGGTCTGGTTCTACCTCTTCTTCCACGTTTACGAACACTTATTGGTCTTCATTTTTTGTTTGCGTTAAATTTAATTGTTCAGATATGATTTATTTATCTTCAACTTTTTTCTTCTTCTTCCTTTTTTTTTTCTTTTTTTTTATCAGTTTTCTCGAAATTTTCGTCACAAAGTTTCGTAAAAAATATAACATCACTAGGGCCATGGGGTCTGAGTACCCACCAATTATTTCAGGATATCGGCTGGCCATATTTTAGGGTTCCGAAGTCTATGGCAAAAAACTGAACAAACGTTTATTCGTCCTTATGACACAACCACTTTATTCCGAAACTATTTGGACTACACCATTGAAACTTAGTAGGTAGATGTATTCTGTGAACCGCTTTACGATTTTTATACAAAAATAAGGAAGTGAAAGTTTTTTTTTATAATCATTTGTTTGAAAGATAGATACTTCCAAGTCTAATTTCACCATAGCGGGGAGATACGATTCTCTTTTGTTATGTAATGTTGTTCGAGGATGCATTTTAAACAACATCCTGGTTGCTAAATAGATACATAAGTTTACTAACATAGGAATAAGTTATCTCTTTGTTTACTAACCCTTATGGATGTTGCTTATCCGAAGTAAAGATAATTTTATTTTTTATTTATATTTTTATCTGTAAAAATTTAGGTTTGTAGAACGTAAAAAGAACTTTCAATCAAAATGGTTTAAATAAGATTCGATTTTTAGTTTTTGATATTTGGGACTTTTTCACCAAACTGCAGCAGTAATTCTGTTTTTCATGAACATACTATGAAAAACAAATTTAGTTTTGCTGTTGAGTGTAAAGGAGATGTTCCAGAAATGTATGGAGCCTGGGCTAGCACTATGTACACTATATGTAAATATTGCTAAATAATACAGTAACCGTTTTTTATTATCAATTTTCTTCAATTTCACTTCGTTTTAATGTATATTCAAATTAACTTGGTCAAAGAGAGCAACACAACATGGTGGATCAGATCAGCACGTGATCAGCAGGCGAAAAATGTCATTTTGACAATGACATTTGATTAACGTGTATTACGATACACGACTGCTTTAGTAAACAAAACAACTGGAATTTCGATAATCTCGGGTTTTGCTTTGGTTTGGTTGAACAAAACAACAAGTTCAATTCAAACTCAATGCAAAGAAAGACTCAAAGACGGCACTTCTTAAAACTGTCACAAGTCGTCAAACATCAAACAACTGTCATGGCTGCTCTAAAAATAGGGTTATCGTAGTAAAAAACTTTTCAAATGATAATTATTGTACGACTATACCCTTCTTAAAATTATTTTTTTAGTATTTTTATGATATTCCTCTATTTTTTTCCTATTTATCTATGTAGTGTACATAGTGGTAGCCCAAAATCAAACTAGTACTTTACTTATAAATATTGTTTGTGGCTACGGAACCCTGTGTGCAAGTAAGACTTGCACACTTTATTGTATTGATGTTGATTTTGATTGAAGTTGCATTGAAAAAAACGTGTTCCGCTGACACCAAGTACCATGAGACAGGGCAGTATGTTGATAATGTTTTTCTATTGAAAAATATTGCTTCTATGCTACTATTACGAAGCCTTTAATAACTCCATATTAAAATATCAGGCCAAGCCATTTACCGACGGCGCATTATCTATAATTTTAAATCAATTTTGTGCTTGATCGATAAATACTTTGGATTTAATGTGCATGTCCCAGTTGAGTGCGTCCATAATGTTTTAATCAAAATACTTTTCATTTTAATTAAATTACTAAAGTTGCCATGTTTGGGCTGTAATTGGTGAGTTAGTAGTGCTTATTTTAAAATTTAATGTTCTCTTTTAGCTTTTAGTATGCTTTTACATAATCCTTTAATCCTCGAACGGTTAAGCAGAGGTATACCTAACAGTACACCTACATTTCTCCAGTTATGTTTTAAGTCCTATGTAATAGGGGATGCTACAGAGAAATTAGTCTATGGTGTCGGACGTAAAGAATAGCACTATCCCATATCTTCCCGTGGGTGTCGTAAGAGGCGACTAAGGGACTTGCCAGAGAATGGGCAGCAGCGTTCTCTGCGCTTTTGTAACAACCGTATACTGCGATCCCCAACCCGCCTGCCAAGCGTGGCGATTATGGCAAAACCTATGTCCAGCAGTGGACGTCTTTCGGCTGAAATGATGATGACAGAGAAATTCTAAATGGAAAAATCCAATAACACTGACCGTTCTGGGAATCGAACGTAGGACTTTATTTTCAGCAGACGCGCTTGCGACCACTAGATCAATGAGGGCAGTCTACGAGACTTTTGACTTAGAAAATGTCGTAGTTTGTCATAGGTAGAATATAAACCACAAAAAAATGGTATTAGACCACTGCTGATGATGTAAATATAGAACGTGGAAAAGACATCGATGCATAAACATTTAGTACGTATTCAGTACAGTACAGCATTCCAAAACCATAGAAACAAAAGTGCAATGCCTTCACGGTCAAAATCTATGGCAGAATAGTTTTTTTTAAGTCCCGATAATTATTTCTATGTGATGTTATTACAGAGACCTAACTACTTTTGTCAACATTGATTTAGACGCGCTAAGTACACTACCTCAAAGGTGGCGTAGAAACGTGCGCAAGTTATGACGATTACCTACAAACTCTTCCAACTTTTTGAATCGATATATCTCGGAAACGATGGCTTTTAGGAAAAAACATGTTGAGACATTTTTATAGATATTTATCTGATATACAATTTCTGTCTGAACTAATTTTATGATAAAACTTACCGTTTTGCTGAAAATTGCGAAAAGCTCATTTACTATTTTTTTTACCTTTGACCTCGAGTATTTTTTTTCCATAAACGGGATTGATGGTAACTTAAAAAAAAAATTTGAACAATTTTACTGATTTTCAGCTTGTTGTGATTTTATGCACCTTGGAATGTCTAGATTGACAGGACTATCTTCGAATGTCTAGATTGACCGGACTATCTTCGAATGTCTAGATTGACCTGACTATCTTCGAATGTCTAGATTGACCGGACTATCTTCGAATGTCTATATTGACCTGACTATCTTCGAATGTCTAGATTGACCTGACTATCTTCGAATGTCTAGATTGATCGGACTATCTTCGAATGTCTAGATTGACCTGACTATCTTCGAATGTTTAGATTGACCGGACTATCTTCGAATGTCTAGATTGACCTGACTATCTTCGAATGTCTAGATTGACCGGACTATCTTCGAATGTCTAGATTGACCTGACTATCTTCGAATGTCTACATTGACCGGACTATCTTCGAATGTCTAGATTGACCGGAATATCTTCCTGCGCTTATCCCATGTTACTTGGGGCGGCGCAACACGTTTTTTTCTTCTATTCTCCCCTGTCAACCTTTCATATCAATCGTCACAACATCAAGCCATCGTTTTCTAGGTCTTCCTCTCCCCCTCCATCCAACGTACATACATTACGTATCATACACTTATATTGATCTGTCATTTATTCATTCAACGTATAATAAAAATATTTGAGATGTTGCACATGAAGTTGGAAAGAAAACAAATTTCCCTTTACCCGTTGCGTTTTTTTTTTCCATTTAGACACTGCTTGATATCAGTAAGCCACACCAAAGCTTATTCAAGCCTTCCCTACTTAATAACTTGTGGCATTTCGAGAATATTCCACATCAAAATGTAAAACTAGTTGGACGGCTTACTCTGGGGTTTTATTTAACTTTTTACATTTTCGCGACGGCAACTTTTTTAGCTTTTTACAGCTACGGTAAGAGGGAATCTTCAAAAACAAAAAATGAACCTGTATATCTATATGAAGAATAATAGGCAAGAACATTCATGGTTAAATCAAAGTATTGATTCCTTTTAAAACACTGGTTAAAAGCCAACACATTCGACATTATTTCACTGGAATAATCCGAAACAATTCACGATAAATACCTCTCAAATTAATATTCCCAATCCCAGCTCAAAAGGTCACAGGCTCACAGCTAGCCTGAGTAAATACCAATCCCAAACGTTATATAAAACGGAGAATATAAAGCCAATTAAATATTTATTTATCTAGACCGTTTATACCTTCGGGGCGTAATGAATAAAAGGTAATATTTTATTCATCGGGACTCAGGTCAAGTTCGGCTCGCGTTTAGCTCAGACTATGCAATATTTCAGACGGGACGTCCCGTATATATTATTCTATGAGAGTAATTTGTCTGAGAACAATGAAAGATTTTTCGCTTGGAGCCAAGGGCAATGGAGGTAAATAGTTGTAAGTCGGCTCTTGGACTATATTGGTTGTTGGCGCAATTTTTATAAACCACAGTTTATTGGTTTGTCAGTGGTAGAAAAAGTTTGATTATGTTACTTTCAACCAATTTATTTAAAAGGTATTTTTCTTTGCACATTTGACTGTTAGATGTGTTGAAAAAAGGTTTTATGATAAGACTAGCTGTCCGGCGCAACTTCGTTTGCGTCACATTTTCCCCGTTTTCGCAACATTTTTCATTGCTGCTCCACTCCTATTGGTCATAGCGTGATGATATATAGCCTTCCCCGATAAATGGGCTATATACCACTGAAAGAATTTTTCAAAACGGACCAGTAGTTTCGGAGCCTATTCAATGCAAGCAAACAAACAAACAATCAAATCTTTCCTCTTTTTAATATTAGTTTAGATTTCAAATTTCGAATCGACCAGCCCCGTAGAAGTTGTTTATCATCAACTAGAAAAGAGGTGATGACCTTAAAACGGCTAAGCAGATTTTCTCGAAACATAGCTGAGAAGAGTCTCAAATAAATCACCTTTCAAACGAAACCAATTTCATCAAAATCGGTTCATCCGGTTAGGAGCTACGATGCCACAGACAGACATACAGATACAAACGTCAAACTTATAATACCCCTTTTTTTGGTCTGGGGTTAAACTGAACGCGATCAGCTGCTAAAACCGACTTCAAAAGCCGTCAATACCAATATATCTTAGCACTCGCATTCGGTATTACCTAATTTAACTAAAGTGAACGACACATATATGTCAGTCATCAGTACCCTCTCCGCTCACCGCTCCTCCCATGACTTACCCCACACCACTAGTGAAGAGCTTACACGGTCATGCATAGATAGCATCGAGGTATCGCTCCTAATCGTCCATTGTGAGCGGATAACGATCGCTCCTCCCGACGCGAAGCTGGCCCGCGAAGCTGGGCCACAATGGCCCATGCCTTTCCCACGTGAAGCCCCATCACTCATGTGTGCTTTCTAATGTTTGTCGGGCTAAAATCACTTTGTCTCATGATTTTGTTGTAATCGCTGTAATCATAGTCGTCACGGTTGTGAATCTGGATGTGGTTTCTATTGTTCGTAATGATTGTTTATTAGAGTCTCATGATAGAATAATCAAGCATGTGCTGTGTTTAATCAGATGCAATTCAAACTTTCAAGATTTCTTAGAACATATCATAGGGACCGTAGGTCACACGTTACTGGTAACTTTGATCTTCAAGACCTTAGGGCGGAGATTTTTCAATAGAGTAAGGTGCCAGCGTACACTGGTTTTGTTACTACTGAAATACGGCCTACCGTACTTGCAGTGTCAATTTTAGAAGAAGCTTCTTTTTGACGATAAAGTTAAGGTATCCAGTTAACAGAAAAAAAGAGAATTTAATGAATTTTGAGAAATACACACATCACAACTTTTATCACAATGTTCACTTCTGCTTCCGCACTTACAACACATTACCTCCAAGAAGTGTTATATCACCGACAGGATCCAAGATCTCGAAGACATACGATTATAACCCTAGAGTGCACCAGCACCCAGACAAGTAAGGCCCCGTTCACAGCCACATGCAATGCGACTGCGACGCGTCTTGCATCAAAAATCGCGCTCGTCACTTGTTTCATACTCCTCAGTACTGTCGCTTCTCAAGTCACGTGGACTCGTTGCGTGCTCTAAACGCTTTTTCTAATGCCTTATTCAGAAAGATCAAACCTCTCGTGTGTAATACACGGATATGCCTTGTCTAGAAAGAGTGACTTCGACACGTATTCGTGCGTAGTCCGATAATCGCGCGATTTTTGTTGATAACGACGCATTGGCGCCCAGTATCTCGCTAACACGCGTATGAGTTTATCTCTTCTAGACAAGGTCTAAGGTGTTTTCTCTGCAGTAACAGTCGCAACGCATGCATCACTTAAACGCGTAGCTCGTGGCCGGCGGTAAAACAGTAAAAATGTGAGGGAAACAGTGTCGTAAAGAAGCTCGCGTTTTACTCATAAATTTGAAACGTGTGCCAGTGTCCGGTGAAAGGCATTTGTCATGAAACGCGGTGTGCTGCTGATACATGTGCCAAACATTCCAGAACTGAGAATAGAAAATTCTCTGCCACTTACATTCTGCATAGCTGTTATCCTTGTTTTAGCTGCAAGTTTGTGGATCAAATCACGTTGAAGGGGGACTCCGTGCCAATCCCACTTCTGATTGTGAGAAGAACTGTTCATAACTACATTTGTTTTTTTTTGTATCCTATTAGTATTGCAGACCATTCAATCCCAAGGTTTTTCTTTGATGCGTGTTTTTAAAACAACATGATGTCTAAGTATAATAATGCACTTTATCAACATGATCAATGTGCATTGGACGGCGACGAACAAAGAAAACACGAAACTACTTACAGACCTATATGTATGTAAATTAATTATTTATCTGCGATTTGCTAAAGTCCTATGAATTTATGTGTGAAGTGGATACAGCGTTCGTACCGGTGTGCGGTGTCAGGTTCTAAGGTAATCAGTAGAAATTCGGCACGCTACATTAATATAAAGTTTAACTTCTTTCAAAATAATATTATGATTAATTACCGTTAAGGTGAGCTATCTGATATTCCATTTAGATTCATGCAAAAAGTATCTTTTGTTGATTTTGACAAAGAATAATATTTATCAACAGAAACGGTCAGTAATCAACCATACAACTTCAACTAATGTGAAAACACACATAATTAACGAAACCAACAAAATCAGTCAATCATTACTCCAATCCCGGCTAAGACACACACTTAGGTACTAGCAAATAACAAAATTGTAAGGATAAACAAGAATAAACTATCCCAGGCTGAGGGCAGACCGCTCAACCTAAGTAAATATTCGGTAATTACAGATTAGCCCAAATTAACCTTGGGCCTCTAGACTGTTGGGATTAAGATATTCGGAGTTCTGTAGTGTCTTGATTCATTAGCGTAGTTGGTTTTCTTATTTCTTAGGAAATCTTTGTACTTACTTGAGTACAATGTTTATCGCTATTAATCTTTTTTTTTATTGTAGGTATGTGATCAAAGTTTTGTTCATTACTAACACCGACAAGAACAATAGATCTTATAAACAGCTGTGGTAAAAGCTAATTTAGCAAATCAAATTCTACCCGAAATACCATTACAACACTTTTATTTCAACCGGTTTTAGCTTCTACATATCAGGTGACCTACCATGACGTCTCAAAATATATTGTTTTACTGCTTTCCCTCTCATGTGCTCTTTGCTCCCTCTCATAGAAAGGAGGCCTGTATCCCAGCAGTGGGAACATTATAGGCTGATGAAGATGATGATGATGACAGTTTTTCCAGTGTAGAAAAGAGATGGCGCTACACATCCTGTATAGCTCCGTCTCTATCCCACAATAGAATAAGAGTAAAACAGTACTGCTTTGATAGGTAATGGTAGGCCACCAGTTCACTTTTACCATTTTCTCATCAGATCGTCTGATATGTGAGCTGTGTGTCGCGCTTGACCAATATCTCACTTGATGGTAAGCGATGATGTGGTCGACGGTGAAGCACGCTTGCCTAGAAGAAACCTATTCACTCTTGACTTAAAGACCCCTAGATTGTAGCTATCGGGAAACACAGACTCCGGCAGGGAATTCCTCTCCTTAGCCGTACGCATTGTAAAAGTATTCGCATCGCCGTACGTCTGGTAGTCCGATGATGAAACGGGCTAGCCGGAATTAGATCATGCAATTCCATCGCACACTCTAAAATACTCCATACAGACTAATCAGCTTGTTAATAGTCTTATTATGTTAAGGTCGGGAGCGTAGTACTCGCAATGGGCGTGCGTGTATTACCAGATATGTGAAGGTGGACGAGGCAAAAGGATTTTTAAAAAAATGTTAGATTATTAAGGATCGTAGGATGAGGCGTTTTGTAGTTTCGGCTTAAACAGGCGTGAGTTTTGTTTGTAGATATCTCGATATTTTATATTTCTATATTATATAGAGGAGGAGCTCGTAGCTAAATAATAACAGCCGCACGGGTCGATCTGTAAGGTTTAGCGTGCTTGCCGAGGTTGGTCTGTGGATGGGTGACCATAATTACATACCGAGTTTCCTCCGTGCTTCGGAAAGCACGTTAAGCCGTTGGTCCCGGCTGTCATTTGTAGATCATTGACAGTCATTACGAGTAGTCAGAAGCCGAAAGTCTGAGATCTAGCCTTACCAAGGGGTATCTCATTACCCAGTTACTGGGTTGTGGAGGTCAGATAGGCAGTCGCTTCATGTAAAATACTGGTACTCAGATGCATCTGGTTAGACTGGAAGCCGACCCCAACATAGTTTGGGAAAAGGCTAGACAGATGATGATGATAATTACTCTCAACAAAATATACAGCCTTATTAGCATTTAACTTTGAGAAAAATCTAACCGACACCGAACGATAAAACTCATTGTTAGGTACAAATGCAACAAATTCTCACTCTCTCACAAAATTAAAAAGAAAAAATAACAAAACACAATCACCTACGTGCAACCAACTACATTATTACCATCGACGAACACAATAGCGAGATTGAAACTGAAATTAAATTACTATATAAATTATTGAGCACTTCACATAAGGCTTGTTTCAGTGTTTGAATTATGTAGCGGTTCACTGTGCGCATAAAGATCGGTGTAGACTGAACGGCAGAATGCATATTCTATATCACTGTTCCAAATTATTTTTGGGTAACCAGGGACAGCCCAAAACAGAGGTTTGGAAGAAGAAAGGGCACTGAGACACGAAATGGACTAGCAAAAAAAAGAACTAGGGATAGCAATTATTCTTTAACTAGCAGCCCGCCCCGGCTTCGCACGGGTATTTAACAATACACAAACATAAAAAACCCTTCTATTTGCGTCAGGTAAATAAAAAAAATCTCTGTGGTGTGAAATTCTGTATGGTGTCGGGTTCTGTATGGTGTCGGACGTAAAGAATAGCACCATCCCATATCTTCCCGTGGGTGTCGTAAGAGGCGACTAAGGGACTTGCCAGAGAATTGGCAGCAGCGTTCTGTGGGCTTTTGTAACAACTGTACTGCGATCGCCAACCCGCCTGCCAAGCGTGGTGATTATGTCAAAACCCCCTTATGTCAATGGCGACACTTGGGGGAGGTCTATGTCCTGCAGTGGACGTCTTTTGGCTAAAATGACGAACATGATGAACTAAAAAAAAAAATTATAAACAAAGTTTGAATATTCCCCTCCCGTACGGCCCGTACCCCAGTGACGCCTACATCGTATAAGGTGATGCCTAGCCAGCTGAGCAGGGTGAGCGGCGACCACGCAACTTTTTTCTAATACTGACATTTTTAAACTCCTGATATCTTTCGAATGGAATGTCCGAATTGAATAATTAAAAAAGTTATATAAAGGTATTGGAAGCAGTCTTGAATATGAAGTAATTTATTTTGATAAGGATTAATACCAAGATACAAATACAGAGTCTTTTCTAACGGCGGCATTATATTTTTTTTTAAATAAAAGAACACTTATTGTGGCATAAATATAATAGTTAGACATATACTGTTGCGACACTTTTTGTTAATAATGATGTGTGCTGCAAAGTCGTAATACATTATTTTATTCTATCATCAATAGTTTTCGCAGCGCACGCGATGTAAAGAATATTTTAGGTAATTTTTATACACCTTGGGTTACATAATTGCAGTTTTAGTAAGGATCCCTAATTTTTTTGAAAATATAATATAGCCTATGTCACCCGTGGATAGTGTAGCTTCCCAACAGTGAAAGAATTTTTCAAATCGGTTCAGTAGTTTCGGAGCCTATTCAATGCAAACAAACAAACAAACAATCAAATCTTTCCCCTTTATAATATTAGTTTAGACTACCCTAGGAGATTTCAAATACTATAGAGAAACCAGAAGAAATGCAAAAAAAAAATTTTTTCTGTTATTTTTGCTGTTTTTGTGTCTTTGTGGGGCCATTTATGTACCTAGCAATGTTTTACACGTTAAATTTGTACCGACAGTAACAAATTGATTGTCAAAAGAAGATCACTATTTAGTTTGCTTTGTTCCGTCTCTCTTGTATAATTTGATGGTGGTGGTATATCCATACTAAGCTAGAGGAGAGGAGCTGGTGGCTAAATAATAACAGCCGCACGGGTCGTTATTTAAGGTTAAGCCGTGCTTGCCGAGGTTGGTCCGTTGGGCAGTATAATTATATACTGAGTGTCCCCCGTGCTTTGAAAAGCACGTTAAGCTGGTTGGTTTCGGTCACCTTTGACAGTCGTTAGGAATAGTCAGAAGCCAAAAAGTCTGACATCCAGTCTTACCAAGGGTTATCGGATTACCCAGTTACTGGGTTGTGGAGGTCAGATAGGTAGTCGCTTCATGTAAAATACTGGGACTCAGCTGCATCAGGTTAGACTGGAAGCTGACCTCAAGATAGTTTGGGAAAAGGATAGGCAGATGATGACTTGGTCTATCCATACTGAAAAGACCAAAAATATCAAAAAAATAATGTTCTTGTTCTTGTTCAAAAATATCAAAAAAATAATGTTCTTGTTCTTGTTCGTCTGGTGTAACACTACCCTAACTTTTTACGTTGCAGTAACGTGAACCTAAATATTGCACCTGTTACTCCGCGATTATATTTTTATCGGTAGTACAACTCCACAAGGCTTTCGTGTCCTGATTAGCTTTAGGCTGTTCGACGGTGTACGGAAAATTCTGTGAGAAGATATTTTATTAAAAGCGTTGCTGAAGGAACAAAACGTTATAAGGAAATCACTTGTTATAAGGAAATAGTTATCTATCTGTATATTAGAAGACTATTTGTCCCGCGCAACTTCGTCTGCGTCACATTTTCCCAGTTATCGCAACATTTTTCATTGCTGCTCCGCTCCTTTTGGTCGTAGCGTGATGATATATAGCCCATAGCCTTTCTCGATAAATGGGCTATCTAACACTGAAATATTTTATCTAATCAGATTTGTAGTTCCTGATATTAGCGCGTTCAAGCAAACAAACAAAAAAACTCTGCAGTTTTATAATATTGGTATATATATTGTGGAAAAAGTGATGAAATAAACATAAAATGTAATACAAAATAAAGGCAGACAAAGACGCGAAACATCTAATATGTTATTACTTGAGTATTGTTAGTTCAAATTAATCAAACTCGCACCCTATCACATGGGGCCTAACCACCCTAACTAAACATACTATGAGAAATGTGAACTTCTGCTCTCACCTTCCGAAATACAGCCGTGATGTATGAACTTTCGTAAATGACAATATAACAGATACTATTTCTTATTTATCTCTTGCTTGAAAACACGATGCACCGACTCTTCCCAGTTTTACAGAAAAGTCTAGAAGCTAGGTAAATTATTACGCCTGTGGGGTAACTCTGAAATATACAACAGCTTTTGTACTAGTGCAATTTTAAAAGTTCTCATACATATTTCACACTACTACGTGCTAGACTCGACTATACTTCGCCATTATTACTGAGGTGGTAGAAAAATTGATTATATTAATATTCTTGATGCACCATTTCACGATATTATTTTTGTAGGGTAGAATTAACAATAAATTTTACTATTGTTAATTTTCGCAGACACGAAGTAAAAGGCGTTCAACGCGAACGCAAGGCACAATAATAATTTAATGACTAATAATTGCGGGTTTGTTTGCTTTAGAATCATCAGCCTCCAAATTGTACACCACTTACCTCAACGCTGAACTGGGCCTATTTAGCGCGGGACACACTTTATAATATCTTTCAAGTTTAACTTATTTTTGGCTTATATTGTGTACACTTGAGACATGTGCCAAATAAACTGATTTTCTTCCTTTTTCAATACTCAGCTACTCTCACCCAGAACTGACCGCCGATTTACAAAAAAAAATGTTTAGAACTTCACCAAAATTCTTTCACCTGTATTGTGATACATATAAACATACCTAAATAAAAGGTACTGTTACTAAAATCCACTTGAGTCCGATTCATTTTCCTGCTAATTTACCTCAGTAGTGCATTCCAATTACAAAGCGAGTCCTCATTTGTGAGGCCTCGCGAGGTTGAGGCCGGTCCTCTATCCAGGCGCAGCTAATCTCGGTGTCACCGCAGAGCACGCTCCAGTCTGTTTAGGTATTAATACTGCTTCTGAATGAAACACTTGAATTTCCCGAGGACTTGGATTAAAATGGCCTAGGATTTTTCTGGAGTTTCTGGCTTTTGCAATTTGTGCTGCAGCGCTGGTTGCCTTAATTTTAGATGATAATGTTGATTTTGTTGCTATTTTTAATGGAATTGTTTATAAGATTCGTCTAGAATCTAGATGGGAGAATTTAATCTTACTGTGCTGTTTGAAGTGGAGAACCGAATTGTTGTATGGAATTACTTGATAACAAGAACTGAATACGCAATTTGGGTTCTAAATACAATCTTCTATTATGCTGAAAATTGAGTTTCATCTTTCAATTAGAAAGACTTATTAAACGAACGCCTTCAAAATTGTCAGTCTAATTCAATTCCTAAGACGTCCCAAACGATTTATTAAAATGAATGTTCTCATCCTCAATCTAGTTACTCCAAATAGTTCAGAGACTCATCAACGAAATTATTCCACACTCAAGCCTCCTCATTCATCCTCAATCAAATCAGGATCCTCCCTTTGCTCATTACTCCGACATCACATCGCGGATCCAACTTATACGAGAACTTCCCAGTAAAACTGAGCTGGAGTATTTGTGTGAGTATACTCAACTGAGTATATTTGAGTATTTGTCTAAATTACGAGCTTTGCCGTCTCGAAGGCTAACTGCGACTAAAGATCTGTAGAGCTCCGCTATTTATGAGATGCTTCCTAGATAGTTTATCCTGGCACTACGTAAACACGCCGGCTTAATTTGGAATACGGGTTTCAGGCATATTCTCAGGGGTGGCGGATTTTCTTTTTGTATGAGTCTGTGGTTGCATGAGTAATGAAGTGAGATGAAAAGAAATAGGGTGCTTGAATGTTGAGTTTATTGCTTTGTGGTAGTTTTAACGTGTTTTTCTTTTTGTTGTAGGTAAGCGAGTGTGAAGATGGATTTCAATGGATGTCAATTGATCTAACTTGGAGTATTAAGAACCGTAGGACGTCCGTAATCTGCAGATAATGTTACTGAGTCGTCAACGATGACGATGACAGGTAAGTGATACTGATACTGTTAGCCTATGTCATCTCACTGCTGGGCAAAGGCCTCTCCCCGTGACTTCCAAATCCTTCGATCAAGGGCCAATGTGGACCACTGGTCGTTGGTTCTGTCCAGCTCGTCCCGCCATCTTCTGCGAGGTCTACCGCGTCGCCTTCTGGCTGTGTCAGGGCTCCACATCGTGGTTATTTTGGCCCACAGCTCGTCGGGCATACGGCAGACATGGCCAGCCTAGTCCCACTTCAGCTTAGCGGCTTTTTGAGCAACGTCAGTTATTTGTGTTTTGGAGCGCAGTGTGGTGTTGCGTACGTGGTCGGTTAGTTTGACGTAAGTGAGCTACAAGAATATTGCTTTCCTTTGAAGGCATTGTGGCAGACCTCGTAGAAGATTACGGGACGAGCTGGATAAGACCAGCGACCAGTGGTCCACAATGGCCCTGGATCATTGGAATTGAAATAATTGGAATTCATGGAGACAGGACTTAGCCCACCAGTGCTAACAATGTCAGTACCAATATCCTTTGAACAGGGTTAAAAACACAGCACCTACATACTTATTAAGTACCCAAGGCGTCCGATATTTTGTGAAAAGCATTAGGTCGAAAAGAAGCTATGGAAAAAAATACATTATTGTTTCAAAAAGTGTCCACGGTCGTATCTTATGTTCAGTAGCTGAAGCTTATGTATCTACTGATATTATATACCTACCAAAAACCCAATGAGCCCATTTCACGAAATGTCTGGTACAGCACAAAGAGATTAGATTTTGGCTTTTTCGAAATGGAACCTTTTTGTTCTCAGGAAACAAGGAAATACAAACAGAGAGTCCTTGCCTTTATTCCTTAAATATTTAATGGTCTGTAAATCGCAAGGAAGTAATTTAGAAAATGAAGATTTTCTTTCTTTTCTTAACAAAAAGCAAAAAAAATAAGATCTTAGCACAGAACTGTTCCTGCTCTAAGGTGCTCTAATATCAAACGTAATAATCATGTAGAAACAAAAACTTTTTGTTTATGACAAGAATTTTATTATTTCACAATACAATTCCAAACTTTCTTTAGGCTCATCACTATGTAGATTTACAAAAAGTTTTTGCAAATACTTAATAAATTCCTTTTGTTGTAGTTTTTACCTATGCCATCAACTCATTAGGATTACGAAAGCTTATTATGCTACATACTGTACTTTAATAATTTAATATTTTAGTCCATTTTCCAACAGCAGGACTTTGTTCGTCAACCCTGACTTACTTAAGTACTTAAGTGAGGGAGTAGGTACATTTGCGCAGTTTCTAAATTTTTCTCTTAAATGTATTTAAGTTTTTTTCTTTATCTAGCTTAAGCTAGAGCCATGTAACATACAGAACCCTGGACTAAGAAATAAAGATATCTACTATCGAAGTTTCCACTGCATTTCTCACAAATGTTGTTTAATTAACGAAATATCTAGTGAGAATTCCCTGTTAAAAATTCTACGAGCTATCGTTTAAATTCTTGTAAATTGGGGGGAAAAATCTAGTATATGTAGGTAGTTCTTGTGGATATTTTAAATAGGGGAGTAACACTGCAGTGTCATCTCTTTAAATACATTACAGCGTTACAAGGTTAAGCCATGCTTGGCCCGTGGATGGGTGACATACCGGCAAGGAGGAAATCCGTGCCTCGGAAACTACGTTAATCCGTTGGTCCCCGCTGTCACTTGTAGATCTTTGGCAGTCATTACAGGTAGTCAGTGGCCAAAAGTCTGACATCCAGTCTTACCAAAGGGTATCGTATTACCCAGTTACTGGGTTGTGGAGGTCAGATAGACAGTCGCTTCATGTAAAATACTGGTACTCAGCTGCATCCGGTTAGACTGGAAGCCGACTCCAAGATAGTTTGGGAAAAGGCTAGGCAGATGATGATAGGCAGGTTTAGGATAAGTTGCCTCACCTTTTTATTCTCTACGATGGAGAAAGCAATGTACAGCAAAACTGAAGTGGGGGCAATGACTTCCCAGTTACCTCCGGTGGCGACTGGGATTTTTATTCCCATTTGCCTCCGTTGGCAAACCCCGCGAGGACGACTGGGAATAAACGTATTACAGTCCTTGTGACAGTCTTAAAAAAACAAAACGTTATCTAATATTACAAGTTGGGATGTTTATGTTTGTAAGATTGCCTTAGGGTGGAAAGGACATTGAAGCACAAACGATTACCACGTGTTTATTACATCATTACGAATTACATAGGAATTTTCCATCGATAATTTGTAAAAAAAAAACCGACCAAGTGCGGGTCAGACTCGCGCACGAAGGGTAGCACCATGAGCAAAAAAATCACTTTATTGTATGGAAGACCCCATTTTTTTTTTCGTATGGGAAGTCATCAAATGACTTGTCCCGCTCTGGGCGGAGCGGAAGGTAGTGTCAGAGTTGACTGACTAAAACCCATCCATGTTCATTCTTAGCCCTTTGTGATCCAGGGCCACGGTATCTCTTTCGAACAACCCGCAGCCCTGACAGGCATCGGCCCTCTCGGACCCCTTCCGATTTGCTGAAATCTGCTTGAGGCGCGCGTGGAACACGAACGCGCCGTCGGCACGGCCTGTCGTCATCAACCATCCACCACAACCATGAACCATCATCAGCCCCCTTGAATATTTATTTTATTCTGTTTTTAGTATTTGTTGTTATAGCGGCCACAGAAATACATAATCTATAGAAATTTCAACTGGTTAATTATCACGGTTCATGAGATACAGCCTGCTGACTGACGGACGGACAGCGAAATCTCAGTAATAGGGTCCCGTTTGACTCTTTAGGTATGGAACCCAAAAAACTGTTTGTCAGTCGATGTCCCTTCCACCCCCTATAATATACGGGGACATATTATGTTCCATGGTTGGTTTACTGGTTATATTAAATTTGTAAGTACTGTAACAGTCATGATTTCATTGACAATCCTTATGAGTAATTGTTGAATGGTAGGTAGGTACTTACTTATTCTCACTTCTCAGGCGGTGCCTTTGTTGTTTGGCCACGTGTATTGGCTTTTTGAATTGAACTTGAACCGAATACACGAGGTTTAGGTTCAATGTACTTCCTATATACGGAATTCTAAGGTTTTGGAGTAGTTAAGAAGTTAAGAGCGTTTACGCCCTACGGCATTTGATACAAACTTTCAAGTCCTTGATTTAGAAATGACAAACCCGATTTTAATAAAACTTCATACGCATAAGCAGGATACACAGGTCAAAAAAGTTACAAAAAATATTTCAGTTTTTTAGTAAGTCATTCAGTCATTTCGGAAAAGAAGGACTTAAAAGTTTGTATGAAATGCCGTAAAGTGTAAACGCTCAACAACTGAACGGAATTGGATTAAATAATATAGGGTACCTTTATTCAAAAAAAACTCCCTAGGATGCGAGTGAAACCGAGGACAAAAACTAGTCTTTAAATAAATTAAATCCTTTTTAGGGTTCCGTAGCCGAATGGCAAAAAACGGAACCCTTATAGATTCGTCATGTCTGTCTGTCTGTCTGTCCGTCCGTCCGTATGTCACAGCCACTTTTTTCCTAAACTATAAGAACTATACTGTTGAAACTTGGTAAGTAGATGTATTCTGTGAACCGCATTAAGATTTTCACACAAAAATAGTAAAAGAACAATAATTTTTGGGGTTCCCCATACTTAGAACTGAAAACCAAAAATTTATTTTTCATCAAACCCGTACGTGTGGGGTATCTATGGATAGGTCTTCAAAAATAATATTGAGGTTTCTATTATCATTTTTTTCTAAACTGAATAGTTTGCGCTAGAGCCACTTCCAAAGTGGTAAAATGTGTGTCCCCCCCCTCTAATTTCTAAAGTAAGAGGAGGAAAAATCTAAAAAAAAATTAGGATTGTAGAACGTAAAAAAAACTATCAACGAAAATTAGTTTCAATAAGATATGATTTTTAGTTTTTGAAATATGGGACTTTTTCATCAAACTGCAGCAGTAACTTTGTTTTTCATAAACATACTATAAGAAACAAATTTAGTTTTGCGGTTGAGTGGAAGTTTACTAACTAATACTACTAACTAATGAATAACAGTTCAAAATATTGTTATTATATTGTTTGGGGCTATGGAACCCTGTGTGCGAGTAAGACTCGCACTTGGCCGGTTTTTTATTTTGTCTTTAATCAAATACAAAATTGCAGTGTCTGTGACAGTCTTGTAAATAATCCAGCACGTTGTGAGGGTCAGTTGGGGAGAATAATTGGCTCTGCATATTGGACTGTCTGTTTTCGGACTAATTAGTTTGTCTACCTCGCTGTCTGTGTGACGTCTGTATTTCTTGACCTACAAGAAATACAGACGTCACACAGACAGCGAGCTTGCTTCGGAGACAGATATTCTCTAAATGCATAGAAAAAAAAGTTAAGAAACACTTGTTGTATCTTTATTTATCTAGTTTAAAAAACCTCTGAATAAAAACTGTAAAGGACGGCCCCGTTGGTCCTGAGTTCGATAGCCAGGTCGTGCAAAGTACAATTGGGATTTTCCATCAAGAATTTCTTAGTAGCAGCCACGGATCCTTAATTTGTGCCCGATTGATGGCAAGAGGCTCGCCCCCTATTACATGGGACTTAAACATCAGTGGTTAAATGTGAGTGTAGTATTAGGTATACCGCTACCTAACACTGGGGATTTCAGACGTGATGTTATGATGTTATGTTATAGTAAAAACCTTTAATTCAAATGATTCATTGTTATTGTGCTGCTCCACTGCTCTCAAAAACGGTAAAGGAAAACATCGTGAGGAAACCGGCTTGTCCTAGAACTTATTATTCGAAGACATGTGACATCTAGCTACCAACCCGCACTGGGGCCCGCGTTGTGGGCCCGGAGTTGGCTGTAATCCACCATCTCATAGAGAGAAAGCCTGTGTCCCAGCAGTGGGAACATTATAGGCTGATGATGATAATGATCATTGACATTGAGTGAATTTAAAGATCTGAAAGCATAGAATTTTATGCAAGAGTTTCTTATATTATTAAATTAAGCACTAAGTAAGGCTCTCTTGAAAGTCCTCCCCTAAAGCTCTTAAACAGGCAATAGAAAAATTAAGTTCGTAACATTTCCTTATGTGAAATCCTACTGGTCTCACTGCGTCCTAAAAACTACACAGAGATAGGATAAAATCTATCCGGGTGTGATCGTGGTAATGATACTGAACTATAAGTGAATTCATCAGGAACAATTTCCAGAATTTTCTGAAGTCAGGACGACTAAAAAAAACGTTTTTGTTTGACTCATCCCAGAATCGTTTAGTCCTTTGAAAGATTTGTGCTAAACACCTGAATTCTGCAAAATGCTGCCTTCAAAAACTTTCTTCACTATAATAATCATTATCTCGAAATCCTTTTCACCTGAATTTCGGGAACGTGCCTGTAAAGATTAACAAAATCTCTTTTTCAACCGATGGCTGGAGTTGTTGAAGTTTCAATCGAGTTTCAACTTTTATTACCGAAGAGTTATCTGGAATGGTCGACCTCATTTTGATTTTCACATAAACGATTACTTTTATACAAGTTTTGTTGCTGGACATTCGAATTTTGTCTTTTACGGTATGGAGAAGTCAGATAATATCTAAATTGCGAGTATACTTAAGCTTATTAGTAATATTATTCTTGGCAGATAATTTTAACAATTTTTAATCATGATTAAATCTTCCGATATGTAACCTGGCCCCCTATTCACAAACGCTCGGATTCGATTTCGATTCGATAAGTCATATCTCTATCTTGTTTTGGCATTACGAAAGCGAGCGAGATAGACATACGACTTCCCGAATCGAAATCGAATCCGAGCGTGTGTTCTAATTGAACACTATGTTAAATTGGTGATCTAGAAGTTAATACGTAAATCAGCGCTTTGGACGTGGAGTTGCGGATACCAGTCCGTTATACAATACAAATTGGTAGCAGACAGCTACTGTAAACGGAACCAAGGCATAGATAAAAAGAGGCACTGGCTTTCAAAGGAGGTATGCTTTAAAAAAAAAAACCAACGTACGTATAGGGTTGTTCGATACAGGTTATAATTAGACTTTTCTTTCCTTTAATAAATTGAAACTCAGTTAAAAAGCTAGAATTTTTAAACGTTTTAATCATTTCGCTTTACACAATTGTTTAACAATCTGGATCTTCCTAAGTTTCATATTTAATACTAGGTCACCATGAAACATAACACCTTGTAGTTTGTATCCTTTAAACTCTGACCTGTAGGTAGGTACCGTATAATCACTATTATTACCCGTAAGATTGTTAACACCTAACAGGCGGTAAAACACAAACGACATCATAGTTACCTGTAACCATAGAGTTTGTTGCAGACATTTTACTCTTCAAATATTTCCATGACCTGCTTTAAGACATAGGACATACTTTGCCCTTAGACATACATTCTATTCTATCAATAACACTAGTCAGTCTCGTAGTAACTGCGTTACGATGTGGACGTGTTGCTGACGCGTATTTAATATCGTATTCGCGGCGGCACAAGCCGTCGCTTGTAATTTTAATCGCCATGGGTCAACAACTTGTGGCGAATGAATTACTGGCGTTCCTGCAGCAGAAGTTGGATGTGATGGACGAGGTGTCCGCAGTCCAAATCTGCGCTTCGAATTTCACCGAAGATGACATCGCTACTGCGAAGCTGCTGCTGTACCGGTCGCTCAACAAGACCGACCAGATGGTGTCCCGCCGGCGTGACGGGACTAAGAGAAGCATTCAAGACATTATCACGCTACTAAAGGAGACCGATCCTGACGACGTGCCGACGTTTGTGGCTAAGGACTTGCACAAGCTCCCTCCCGTCACATTTGACGTCGATGTTACGAGTCTACTGAAGGACATTGTTCTCCTCAGGGCAAGTTTGGTGGATGTACAGACGCGGTTAGATGCATCCCAAAATGCTGTTGCTGAGTGGCGTCAAAACGCGGCGGTATCTGGGTCTCCGCCGGGTGCATCGACCGTGAACACGCGTCGCGGAGGTGGCATTGATGTATCGGTGGCTAGTTTCGCGTCAGCAGTTTTGTCGCCGTACTCAACAAGGAATGCTGAGCCTGCAGTGTGCGCGCCTCGTGCACCCCGCTGCCCCGTTCCCGTCCCTGTGGCTCCTTTCCATGTCGCCACACGACAGCTGCCCGTTTCTGCAGCGTCTGCGGAATCTCAACTTGATCGTGGGGATTTTGCTACCGTAGTCGCAGGCAAAACTGCTCGCGCAGGGAAGCCTATGCCTGAAAAGGCACCAATTCGGGCTGATGATGGTTTCGTGACGGTGCTGAGGAGGAAGCGCCGTCAACGTACCAGCAAAAACCGCTGCGGCACGGCTCCATCGGGGCCCAGTGTGACTATTAGAGCCGCGAAGCCGAACACTCGGGTGTACATCTCCCGCCGACATTACACCACTATGGCGGAGGACATCGTGGAGTACGTGCTTCTGACGCACGTACTCCACGATGTCCTCCGCCATAGTGTTGTAATGCTCAAGTACGTGGCGAGAGTGCAGCTGCTAGATTCGCGTCGCAACGTCAACTTTAAGGCGTTTGTGGTGCGAATTCCAACGTGCTATCTGCACCTTGCCTTGGAAGAGGACTTTTGGCCGCAGGGAGTGGTGTTCCGACGCTTCCACGGGCATGTGCCACACGAACGCACAGTGTCATAGTGCAGTGAAGTGTTACTAACATAGTTTTTTAGTTTCTATTTACTAACACGAGTTGTATTTTTACGATATATATGTTAGTCTGTAAGGTGGCCCATAGATAAATATCTATGGGCCAAAGTTGCACGAGAATAAATGAATGTTATGTTATGTTAGTATATCGGGAATTCAAAACAAATAATAAAGATATTTATTAATTGTTTTGAGTTCCCGATATTTCGGCGCTGTTGCAAACGCCATGATCATGGATAAACTGAAGTTATGTTCTATTCTGTTAGCATATTGCTGTGGTATATACGTTGACTTCCAAGCAGGCAAAGATGCGTGCTAAAAAGCTTGGATTAGCAATCAATTATTTGTGAAGATTAGCATCTTCACGAATAAAATTTATAATTGTTGTTGTATGTAAACGCCTCTTAAACGGCTCGACAGACTCTGTTGTTTTTTTGTGTACTTATGGATTCTGCTGGATGGTTTTGAGCTTTAATATTGGACCCCGTTAGTTACGCTTTTACCTGCCCGGCTCTATATTAGTGTATGTGTGTCTATTTATTCTAATTGTAAATAAATATATTAGGTCTTTACCTATGAAATTGCCGTTTTGTTTGAAAAAAGTTAAAGTATATTTTTTTTCGAACTTATTTATTTCTTTTATTCAAAGTAATCACCCCTGCAATCAATGCATCTTTGCCAACGCTGTGGCAGTTTATGGATGCCCTTCTTGAAAAAATCAGCTGGACGAGAGACAACAAACTCTTCAAAGGCGTTTTGTACTGCCTCTCGGGAATTGATTTTTTTTCCCGCTAAAAAGTTGTCCAAATTTTGGAAAAAGTAATAGTCGGAAGGCGCAAGATCTGGTGAGTATGGCGGATGAGGGAGAGCTTCCAAACCCAACTCATGCAGCTTAGAGACGGTCTGTTGTGCAGTATGGGGCCGCGCGTTGTCGTGAAGTAGCAGTGGAGACGACCGATTGACCAAAGCTGGTTGCAGACGTGCGAGTTTCGCCATCATTGTGGTCAGTTCTTCAATGTACACATCTGCAGTAATGCTCTCGCCGTTTTGTAAAAAGCTATGATGAATCACACCAGCACTAGACCACCAAACTGTGACCATCACCTTTCTAAGGGTCATTTTTCGTTTTGCACATTGCTTTGGTACCGAACCAGGATCTAACCAACTTGCTGAGCGCTTTCGATTGTCAAAAAGAATCCATTTTTTGTCGCACGTAACAATTCGGTTCAAAATTCCTTCATTTCTGTGCCTGTTAAGCAGCGCAAGGCAAGTTTCGACGCGTACGTTGCGCTGGCGATCGTTAAGTTCGTGGGGCACCCATCTATCAAGCTTTTTTATCTTGCCAATCTGTCGCAAATGGACCAATATTGTTTTAATGCTAACATCAAAAGCTGCTGCCAGCTCAGCTGTAGATTGAGTTTCATCAGCTTCAACAATCACCTTTAATTCATCATTGTTGACCAAAGTTTCCGGACGACCACGAGGTTCATTTTTCAAGTCAAAATTCCCAGAACGGAACCGAGCAAACCAATAACGGGTTGTGCGTTCGTTTGTACAGTTCTCTCCGTAAACGTCGTTGATGTTACGGGTCGTTTGTGCCGCGTTGGTGCCACGACGGAACTCATATTCCATAATTACACGAAATTTCAAAGTATTCATTATGAGGAAAAATGTTGAAATGTAATGAAAATACAACGCTAATCAATAAACAAAAGACTGATTTTGTAAATAGAATGTCATATTTTTAAAGCAAAATTAATTTGAATTTAGAACTCATAGCCAATCAAAACTTTTTTTTGTTTGAAAAAGTCTGTACTGCAATACGGCAATTTCATAGGTAAAGACCTATTATATTATACATCTTTCGGATCGGCTAGTTACCCTATGAACTCTGACCTGCACCGTTTAATCATTTATATGACTCGCAACATCTTTACATATATATACGAACATCATAGTTACCCGTAATCATTGAGTTTGTTACAGTCGTTCTGTTAGTCGTTTTACTGCTCAAACGTAGCCTGTAGAAACGTTAACTGTGTACGTAAAACAGAATGGATCGACGGTTAATGCTATTTAGTGTTGCCGACTATGTTAAAAATTGTGATGTTTAAATCACGAAATTTATCTCAAAAATTTTCGAATATCTATGACTTGATGAATATTTTAGTCTCGTGCCTCGGAAAGCAAGTTCAGCTGTTCGTCCCGGCTGTCATTTGAAAAAGATTTGAATTTTTTTTTAAGATCTTTGACTTTCGTTACGAGTAGTCAGAAGCCGAAAGTCTGGAATCCAGTCTTACCAAGGGGTATCGTATTTACCCAGTTACTGGGTTGGACTGGAGGTCAGATAGGCAGTCGCTTCATGTAAAATACTGGTACTCAGCTGCATCCGGTTAGACTGGAAGCCGACCCCAACATAGTTTGGTAAAAGGCTAGGCAGATAATGATGACATGATTATTTGTGTATTATTCCTCATTAGGTTGACGATAACGTCAAAATCGCGGGAAATAACTGGATAAGGAACGCACAGAACCGAGAAATGTGGCAGAAGAAAGGGGAGGCCTATACCCAGGAGTGGGTGATTCCGCGGTGATGAAGATGAAGATCACAAGAACCGTACACTCAATAATCACGCTAATGCTAGATTTTCTATGATGTTAGACACGTAATACATACAACATAACATCACGCCTGAAAACCTCGAAGAGTTAAGTAAAGGTTCAGCTATTCACATTTCTACAGATCTGTTTATGTAAGTCCCATATCATGAGTAAATAATGAAAAAAAACCTGTTACATACCTAATGAATCTCAAAAACAGCAGTAGAAAATAAAAAAAAAAAATTGATTGGTCGCAGTCAACGGGACGATTCTTTGGGATGGCCAAAATTTTTTTTTTTAATTATTTTTTAACCATCACTTATTTTATAATTATAGCAACATTACAGACTATTCTAATACGATGCTTTAGACTTCACAAAGTAAAATAACTCAAATATTTAACAGGTTAAATTAAAACTAGTAAAATAGGATAGAATAGAATAGAATAGAATAGAATAGAATAAAACTTTATTGTACACCAAAAATGAAAAATAACGGGCTTACAAAACTGCTAATCTTATGGTTACAACGGCGGTCTTATCGCTGATAGCGATATCTTCCAGACAACCTTTGGATGGACATTATGGAATATAAATAAAAAAGGGGGTAGTCACTGGTGTACTTATTACACAAAAATGTGATAGCATCATAACAAGAAAAAAAAAACAAGTTACGTCGCAATTTTCTATCAACTGATTACCTGCAACAAACATTTCGCATCACCAATACGATTTACTGCAAAAGACAAGTCGTGATCATATCGTCAGCTGTAAAGCACACAATACGCCTTGCGGCAATCAAGTTACGTAACGACTGCGTAATAACTGTATAAAATACGTTACGTTATCGCTAAAAGACTAATTACATTCTTCACTATATTAACGACAGTTAGAGTTTATTGTCTAAGCATCTGACTCGGCGCTTAATCTAAGATTAAGTTAACGATGAATTTAATTAAGGAATGGGTCGTGTGAGGTATTTATGGTAATATAGTTTCTGCTTTTTCAGGATCTTACTAATTTTCGGATAGGTAGTGCAGCATTATCACGCTGCTTATTGATTCGGCTGAATAAAAACTATTCCGTTCGTGTAAGTCGACCTCATTTCTAATTTAATTTATTTTTCTTATTTCCGTTCAAATTTAAAAGTATGATCATTCCTTTGGATGACAAGAGATTTTTTTTTCTTGTCAATTGGCGACGAATCTTTTCAGAGGAAGCTTACATGATATTCTGTTTATAAGAGAAATAACTAAATTATTGTTTCGAAACCGATTAATCTTTTCCCTTTACTGTTTGTACTTAATAAAATGTTGTGGCTGTACCTATAAGCAGCGTACTAAATAGTCGGTTGCATTAAGTGTGTCTTTTACAAAGAACCGGTATGTATTTAAAACATTTTTAATTTTAACTGCTTGGAAGGTTCTGTTTTGAGTATTATGGTGTTCATTTACTTTTATTTTTCTCACCATAGATTCGCTCAGAATCGGTTCAAAGATTATACAACTAGCTGTGGATTGATGTCCCGAAATCTTTCAACGCCGCGACTCAATTCCGACTGGGTTCGGGAAGCTTGTGCTTGCAGTTGACTCCGTAGCTTACGAGCGAAGACCCAGAGCAACAGCGGGACATCGCTCCGTGTCAAGTTACCAAACAAATTTTGTTCTTATCCACTTTTTTATAATTTATAGCAATAGTGTAGTTTTTTGTACCATCATCTTATATTTTTTTAGCTATTCGTGTCAAAAGGTCGCGGTATGAACTTTTTCCGATGTCATATTTAAGCACGGATATAATTTAATCGCGCCTAGGGCCGGATAGCGGTTGCAACCCCTTCTCACCTTCAGGCATTAATTTTCAAAATCACAAATCTTATTCTTTTCTAGACAATCCATTTCGCAACTCTTCTGAAATTCACATTTTTTATCGCCAATTCCTTTTTTTTTTCATAGTTTTTTTTTTAATTTTATAAAAATGTTTTGTATTAGGTTTTTTTAATATCGAAAAATTATACGTATAAACATGTAGTGACGACTATTATTTTTATTTACGCTACAGTAGGTACTATATCTATTTATTGGCTCGCATAAATTAACCGAAAATAAGTGTTTGTTATAACAATGATTGTACCTACTGTTTAACCCCGACCAAAAAAGAGGGGGGTTATAAGTTTGACGTGTGTATCTGTGTGTCTGTCTGTGGCATTGTAGCTTCTAAACGGATCAACCGATTTTAATAAAATTGATTTCGTTTGAAAAGTGTTTTAATCGAGAGTGTTCTTAGCTGTAGACCGCTAAGTAAATCGCTAGGTACATGCACAAAACAAAGCAGACCGCCGACGCTACGACGCCTGGATAGTTTATTTTTGGTATTTAGAGGTTTTTAATGTCGGGGGTTTTAAAATTTTTAATTTCATTTTTTATTTGCAACTGTTACAAACGATCTAAAATTGTAAAACTGATAAATTGTCAATTTGCCAGAAATATCCTTAATAATGGTATAGGCATCTCCGAATCTTTCGTTTTAACTCAAGCGTAAAAGTATCATGCCCACGAATTTATGGGGGTATGAAGAACAGGGTGTTTAGTTTTTCATCCCCCATACAAAAAGGAGGATCCTCCGACTAGACAGGTGTTGTCTGGTGGGCTATTGACCGACATTTGCTATCAGGTTTTTCTATCTAGTCTAGTCAAGTCGCGCGACGGATAACTTTATAAAAGCGCTATTTAAAATTTTGATGTTAGACCTTCATTTATGTCGTAGATGGCGTTGTACTACTTTTTGTACTATGTTGTTGTAATAGTTTTTGTAGTGCCGCAACAAATTAAAGATTTTAATATAACCTAAGTAAAGTTGCTTTTCGCAAAATCCATTTTTAGGACGCACTTTCGTTTTAAACAACTGCCTAGTTTAAAACGGAAGTTAACAAAACTTATTATAATGAGAGATTCAGTATTTGCGAAAGCCTTAAGAACACACAAAACATGTATGAAAGCTTATCAAAAATTATGCAACAAAACACGTCTATTCAGAACCCTATATTCAGAAGCATAGAAACAAAAATATGACTTAAAACTAGAAGTTCGGATCAAACGATTATGTAAATGTACGGAAGTTGCTCTCACAAGCATAAAGTCTTTCGCAGGTACCTCGGACCGTATGCGGAATAGTACAATCAAGTGCAAACATATCTGTACAATCACTGAAATGCAAGAATGCCAGTTTCTCGATGCATTCAATGCGATTTTCATTGATTCAATGCGATTTTCGTTGGATTCACGGTTAATTGTTAAAATGTACAATTCACAAATGTATAATGTGAGTTAAGATGCTTAGACACCCATTTTTATCTAAGACATTGTTAGGTAACTATGCCAAATTGGCCATGTGCCGCTAGTAGGTACATTAGGTTTTGACCGCAGCTTTGCTCGCGTTATGGTCGGAAATAATCCCACGGGAACCGTCTTTTTTTTGGGTTCTGCAATGTTATTCGATGATCAGGAGGCTTACCATGACGGCTTGAAGCAGTATTGTTTTAATCTTATTCCAAAGTGGGAAAGAGATGGCGCTAGTCATCCTGTATAGCTCCGTCTCTTTCCCACACTGGAATAAGAATAAAACAATACTGCTTTAAGACGTAGACCCCCCAGATCAGTAGTTCCGAAATTAACCCTTATGTTATCTAAACATACAAACTTTACCTGTTGATGAATTTTAAGATTTCTAAAATTAGAAACTCGAAGGCAGGTCATGACATGAACCAATACGAACTATGGACCTAGTTCGTATTGGTGGTGAATCGCCGCCCTCTCTCCCAAGGCTGTTGCACCAGTAGTGTTTTTTTTCCCCCAATTATAATAAATGAATTTCCCCTGTATCGTAGGTGCGTTTACAAACATTTAAACTCACATACACAAACAGCCAGACCCAGAACAACTATCTGTAAACCTTACAAATATTTGTTCCGTGCGGGGATCGAACCCGCGATACGCAGCGCAGCAGTTATACGCTTAGCCATTGCGCCTACCGTGCCGTCATAATAAAATCATGATAATATGTTGTTAAGATTCTCTGTCTTGCAACCTACATATTTTTGTCCTCGGCTGTACCTTGGACCGTATGTGGAACGGCACCAGTTAAAATAATACAGTTACCTGAATACGTGTAGTCGGACTTATTCGTACTCGGAGAATTAGTCAAATAGAACGGATGAACTTTGGCTGTGTGGAGGCCCGTACTAATGGTGAAATGTGCCCGTTATTTGTAGATTTTGACATTTGCCCGTGGAAGGAAGTTTTGGCGTTATATGGGACTGTAATCAAGATAATAATATAACTAAGATGGTAATTATGAAATCCAAACTAATATTATAAAGAGGAAAGATTTGATTGTTTGTTTATTTGTATGTTTGCATTGAATAGGCTTCGAAGCTACTGGTCCGATTTGAAAAATTCTTTCCACTCGGACCCCTTCCAATTCCAAAGCTCCTGACGTTCCAAATTCGAGCGAATGTCTTAACATTCGAAATTCGAAATCTTGGTTCATAGTAGAGGAGCTCATTCGTATTAGTCAAACATTGTCCAGCAGTTTGTCAGGGATAACTCCCTGACAAACTGCTCGACGATGTAGTTCATGCTGAGATGAGTCTAGTTGAGTGAATTAATCTTAGTTTATGTTGCCAACTTGACGGTTCGTGTATTAAAGGGTGAGACTGTTTTTATGACTTTAGGTACTAGTGTGAGAGGGAATATTAGACCCTATTCTCGAAGTAACTGAAAATATGAGTCTATCCTACTAATTATTTTAGTAAAGTTGTGTTGTTTTGGGATCTAACATAGAAATGAAATTTTCTAGACAAACTGGAAATTATGCGCTCATATTTTATAGTGTTAGCTTTCAACCCTTTCGTTTATCTAGTTAAATTGTGAAACACCTACAAAGAAAATGTTAAAGTATTTTCTAAACTACTATTATAAAGCTGAAAGATTTGTTTGTTGGTTTGTTTGCATTGGATAGGCTCTGAAACTGCCTACTGGTTCGATTTGAAAAATTCTTTCAGTATTAGATAGCCCATTTATCGAGAAAGGCTATAGGCTATATATCATCACGCTACGACCAATAGGAGTGGAGCAACAATGAAAAATGTTGCGAAAACGGGGAAAATGTGACGCAAACGAAGTTGCGCCGGACAGCTAGTATTTAATAAATAAAATAACTGGTACAGAACAATTTTGCTCTCATTTTAGGATGAGACTTTAAACTTAAGAACCTTACTTTTTCAATGGTTTTTGATTAATCTTATTCAATATTCCTACAATGGTAGTAGTATTTATATCACCACTAACTACTTGACAAGCAGACGCGTATAATTACAAGAACATTCAGAAAATTATGCTCCTTTTCCCATTCTATTAAAAGGCTTATTTATACGACAAAATATAGTGAAAAATATAACTACATACAGATACAATATTAACTAGGTATTCAAGTTTTCCTACGTTATTCTCCATCAAAAGACCCACATTCAGGAACGCAAATTACACTCGAGAGAAGAGTCTGCTACGAATGGAGCCTCGAGTTTTCTATTATTTCATAATTAAATAAACTTCAAGGAGTCACCTTATTAATATTCAAAAGACATCCCTCATGTATTTTCTTTTTTCATTTTTATTTTTTTTTCTGTTTAAAATGCGTAGTGATGAATAGTTGGGTGGAAAAAGATGAGCAGTTTTAAAACTAGTTTACTTGTTAGACAGTAAAAGATCCTTACCTATGTTTATTACTAGCTGTCCGGCGCAACTTCGTTTGCGTTACATTTTCCCCGTTTTCGCAACATTTTTCATTGCTGCTCCACTTTTATTGGTCGTAGCGTAATGATATATAGCCTATAGCCTTCCTCGATAAATGGGCTATATACCACTGAAATAATTTTTCAAATCGGACCAGCAGTTTCGGAGCCTATTCAATGCAAACAAACAATCAAATCTTTCCTCTTTATAATATTAGTTTAGACAAATGCATTACCCTAAGGCCTACACAAATGGGAATCGCTTTCATAGAGCGTTTAAGGAGCTTTGAGGAGCTCGTGGCTAAATAATAACACCCGCACGGGTCGATCTACAAGGTTAAGCCGTGCTTGCCAAGCTTGGTCCGTGGATAGGTGACCATAATTACAAACCGCGTTTCCGCCGTGTCCCGGCTGTCATTTGTAGATCTTTGACAGTCGTTACGAGTAGTTAGAAGCCGAAAGTCTGACATCCAGTCTTACCAAGGGGTATCGTATTTCCCAGTTACTGGGTTGTGGAGGTCAGATAGGCAACGCACTTCATAAAAAATACTGGTCTTCAGCTGCATCCGCAGGTCTAACGATTGGAAGCCGATCCCAAAAATGTTTGGGAAAAGGCGAGGCAGATGATGTGCCGTAAAAGTTAGTAGGCAGTCGTTCCATGTAAAATAATAATAATCAGCTGGATCCAGTTAGGTTGGAAGTCAAGCCCGATATAGTTGTGTAATTAGAAAAATCTTGCCATATGAGAAATATAGAAGAAGAAGACATGCTGCGCCGACCCCAAATGAATTGTGATAAGGGTAAGAGAATCAAGATGAATCATATGCTTTAAAAAGTAAGAAACGATTAACTTTAAACTAAATTCTGCATGTATCTGTTCTATAAAGCTCCAGATAGAGAGCCAATTATATTTTATGAAAAAGTGTATACCTACCTCAGTTAACAAAAACCCTCTACGTAACATGGCAACTCATTTCCACGAAAAAAACTCTTCGCAAAAACGTAATCCGAAATGAAACGAAAAAAGGGCAAAAATGAAACTAATAAAATATTAAAATCAATTTAAAGCTGTTTTTCGCGTTACTATTTTGATTTCCCACTTAATTCTGTTTGAAGGATTATTTTGTTTTTAGTGAGAATTGGAAGGATCAATTGTCTAACTAGTCTTCCTTTGAGTGCGTTTAATAAATAATGGCGGCGCCTGGGGCACGGTTCGGGAATGTATTACTATTTTGTATATAACCATTGTTGCTTGTGTTGAGTTGCGATCGGCAAACAATGGCTATTGTTAAATTTTAGAATGATGATGATGATGAAATCTATAAACGAATTGAAACATCGTGAGAAAACCGGCATGTCCTACAAGTCAAAAATATGAAGACATGTGACATCTACCAACCCGCACTGGACCCGCGTGGTGGATTACAGCCCACTCCCTCTCATAGAGAGGAGGCCTGTCTCCCAGCAGTGGGAACATTATAGGCTGATGATGATAATCTAATTAAGAATTCGTCAAGATCCAATGATAGTGGGCCTAGACCAACTGATGTTCTTTCAGTGATAGGTAACTAATATGAAAAACATCAACATGTATTGGATACTGTTGAAGCCAGGGTTATCAATATAATTAACAATGATAATTATCTCTCTAAACCCTGGTCGAAGGTCGTCGTAGAAATATTCTTGGAAATTGATTGCGACTTGTCTATCTCTTTAGAAAGATTACTATTACTTCTCCGTTGTCAGTTACATAAAATTAAGAAAAAAACTTTGTGGAAAAGCTACTCGTGATTTAGATTTAAACCCGGTCAGTGGGATGTAATCCAGTTTATGAAAGTGTCCCACTTTTTACCGTCATCCTAAGTCCAAGCTTATATGAAAGCTTACGGTTCGTATGCCAGGTAATCTTCTTATAAGCGGAATCAACTAAGAAATAACACACATTTTTAGTATTTTTTACCCACTATCTGACTTATTTTTTTTATATTGTTACATTTTTTTTTTCAAAGATAAAAGTGGCGAAATTTCAGTGACTAAGTGTAGCCTCAAGTTTCTGAACAAGTGACTCCTTAACAATTCACAGGTAATGATGATATAGATGATATATTTTCTAATTTAATGTAATAAATTAAAAAGCTGCAAAAAATAATGTACAATAAATAAAATATTAAGAATGTAAATTATGATGTGCATGGTGACATCTATGTAATTTTTTATGGTGATATCTATGTGACTTTATTAAGCATGTGAAATTGTGTACCTACTCGAAATATTTGCACGACTGATAAATCGAATATAGTGAGCCATATAATAATTACCATTACCAGCGTCGGGCACTAGCTGCTCGGCAGTTTGCTGAACTGGGCCTATTTGGCGCAGCCGTGTGACACACAATATTATCTTTTTATTTTCTGTTTGATTTAAGTTTTTTTATTTTATTTTTTATTGTGTGCACTTGTGGCATGTGTCAAATAAATATGTTTTCTTCTTCTTCTTCTAATTATTTTACCACATTATTGTACCTATATTCTGGCATATTAATTAATTTCATTTCATTTCAATGTTTTCTTTAAGGTTGAGTTTATAGGTATCTGCGTAATTCTTCGAAGAATTCAGGCATGATATTGTTATGTGAATTAGCTGATTTGAGTTGACCTAATATAACATCTTACTTTTCAGTTTCACCAAACTGTTTACCCCAAAACCCAATTCCCACCTTCTTCATAAGGAAGGAATGTCAACTATCCGAGAACCGATGGTACCTCCCAGTTTATTTAGACAGCTATCTAACTCGCATTTCTTTGTCAGCCTCTTTACCTCACTGAATAAAATATTCGGGATATCTCCACTTCCGAAGACCCTTGCTATATAAAGGGTGGCAAGTTATTGATAAAGCGAACGTAAAAGGGTACGTTATCGGCTATTGGTTCACTTATTAATGTAAAGATGTTGGAGTTTTTATTAATATTTTTTCTCAAGGTGTTTTTATCGCTGTTTGCCTTAACGGTGTTAATATAAGGAGAGTGTAAAATAGCCGGTTCCTCACTTGACCTAAATTCATAGATCATAAAGTTAAGGTCAAACCAGTGCGGACAAATGAAGGACGCGGCTCCGGACATCGAACTAAATTAATCAGAGAAGATATTAAATCCACAACCGGTCCGATCTGTTCAATTTGACCACACCTTTAGTGTCCGTAGTTTAAATCCAGTCCGTTGTCCACAGCCAGTCCATTGTCCATAGCCGGTCCTCAATCCGGTCTGCTTGGTTTGACCACTCCTTTAGTGTTCGTTGTCCACATCCAGTCCGTTGTCCACAGCCAGTCCGTTGTCCATAGCCGGTCCGCAGTCTTGTCTGCTCGGTTTGACTACAACTTTAATGTCCGGTGACCACAGCCAGCCCGCAGTCAGGTCTGCTGGGCTTGACCACACCTTTAGTGTCCGAAGTCCACAGCTAGTCCGCAATCCGGTCTGCTCGGTTTGACCACACCTTTAGTGTCCGCTATCCTTAGCCCGTTTACAATCTGACCGTAGTTTGCGTGATCCTTGAAACCGATCTAAGTTTTAACAAAAGACGAATGGTCGCATCCACCGAAGTTGCTGACACTTGGACTAGTGACGGATGTGCAGCCTTAATTTACACAAAAAGTGCAGATTGTGCAGTGATTTATGTTCTTTTATCGTAATGGCATTGGGAACAAAAAAAAATGGTTTGTAATGGTAACAAGTTAATTATAAAAACATGACATAACATCAAGCCTGTGAACCCCAAAGGGTTAGGCAGACGTGTACCCAATAGTAGTACACCCACATTTTCCCAGTTATGTGTAAGTCCCATGTAAAAAGGAGCGAGCCTTTTGCCGTAAACCGGGCGCAAATCCAGGAGCCATGGCTGCTAATGAGAGATTCCTGAGTGAAAACTAATAACAGTCCGACTTCTACTCCTACTCCTTCACTGTACACGCTGTGCGGTTGTGGAATTTACTTCCGCCTGATATTAGAGACTGCCAAACTGTTGCAGTTTTCAAAAGAAGAGTAAAAGAACATTATCTTTCCTATCATCATCATAGTTGCATAGGTATTTATTTTATTGGTATATATAATATTTTGTTTTGTATTTTATACTATAAGTTAGTATATTTTTGTATTGTATTTTATATTTTAAATAGGTATTTGCTTTATGTTTTATGTATTCAATTCTCTCTTTTTCTTTTACACACTATGTCTGCATCTCTTTTTTTAATATCTCCTTTCGCAGGTATGCTGGAAGAGATTTCTTTAGAAATAAGCATTACCTTTGTACCTATTTTCCGTTCCTTTCTTCTTCTCTGTATTAAGTGTGTACATAAATTGTTAAATAAATAACAGTTTGCCCCACCTGGGAGTCGAACCCAGGACCTTATGCTCAGCAGTCGCGTTTGTGACCACTAGACCAACGAGGCACTCAAACAACAAAAAGGAATACACTAATAATAATAAAAAAAAAACGATGTGATTTCTCAAGTTATTTCAAGTAAAATATCTGTTGAAAGCTGTTTTCATTTCAATTTGATCATTAAAAGTAATAAATAACCATTATTGATTGAACAAAACCAGTAGTTATTACAAATGAGATTCTTACGTCATATCGGCCATTTTTCTTGGCCTCGGCCGATCGCTTTCAGACCCTTACCTGCCAAAATATCGGTGTCGTTTACCTTTTTCTAGAGCAAACGTTTTATCATCTTATTTCGTGGCCTTTTATGGCCTTAAGTGTTTGCCGTTTATCAAGGTCTTGTAGTAGTAAAGGCCCAGTGGCCTTGGGGATATCTTGTCGAACATTTTTGCTGTCCAATCGTTTGGAAAGTAATAAAATTAATGAGGTAGAAGGAAAAATTGTTGTACATGAGTAAGATTCTTCCAAATCAAGGTCAAAACCGATGTTATGGTTACAATTCTCTTATTTTGGAATACATGAAGATGAAGAATTTTCTTATTTTCGTGTATCAACATAATTTAACATCACCCATGTAATTTCCGAAGACTCAGACGAAGATGTGCAAGAATCTACCTCCGCATTTGGCCAGTTAGATTTAAGCCCCATGTTTTATGAGGCGAGCCCATTGCCATCAACCGGGCACGGAACTATTTATAAAGTAAGACTCCCCAAGAAAACCCCAACATTTTTCTTGACCAAAGCGTCGAACCCGGGACCGCAAGCTCAGCAGTGGCCCTTACGACCACAAGACCGAGGAGGCAACACGTACCTTGTCTAACAAATATTATATTATACTAGCTGTCCCGCGCAACTTCGTCTGCGTCACATTTCCCTGTTTTCGCAATATTTATCATTGCTGCTCCACTCCCATACAGCGCCATCCGTTGAATACTTACTCAATCCAGTCAACAGATACCGCCATCTGTTAGAATCGTTTGGAGCTAACAGATAATTGTGACTTAATTTGCAATAAAATAATATTGCGACTAAAAATTGAGATGTAAGCTATACTATCTTTCAAGTTGGATCAAACTCCACACGGTGTGCAAATTTAATTAAAATTGGTTAAGTAGTTCAGGAGTCCATCCCCGACAAACAACGTGACACGTAATCTATATAAATAAAAAGAGAAGTCCTGACTGACTGACTCATCAACGCCCAGCCCAAACCCTTAGACCTAGAAAGCAGAAATTTTGCACAGAGGTTCCTTTTATAATGTAGACAAGGAATAAGGAAGGATTTTTCGAAATTCAACCCCTAAGAGAGTTGAATAGGGGATGAAAGTTTGTATGGAAATCGGTAATTTTTAAAGTTAGAAGCATAAAAATTCACGTACAAGGTTCAGGTTAGAATTAAATAAATACGTATTTGAGCGTTTTTAAGAATCCACCCCCTAAGAGGGTTAGATAGGGGTTGAAAGTTTATATGTGGACTCCGTCATTTTTGAAGAAAAAAGTATGAAATTAAATATTAAAGTTTAAGAGTAAAAAAAAATTAATGTGTATTTCGTAGTTTTTGGAAATTCAACCCCAAATGGGCGAAAAGAGGTGAAAACATTAGTATAACAAAAATGGTCTGATCTGCTTGAAATTCACAATGTGTTTCTTGATTGATTTATTAAACATGTAATTCAACGTTTTTGGAAATTCCACCCCTCAGACAACAAAAGGGATGGTTTTTTTTATTTTTGTATTGTTGTGTTAGCACGTTTGTATGGACAAATACGCTATTAAAACTTCATATACATATTTTATTTCTAGGGGATCTGGGACATTTGTGCGAAAGACATTTGCGCGAAGGACACTTGCGGGAACCCACTTGCGCGACAGGATACTGGCGCGACTCAATGGCTTCATGGGTGTCGTTTTAGTGGTTTTCGGGGTCGCTGATAACGAAAATGAGGTCAAAATGCAAATCCAAGACGGAATAGAAATCCACGAAGAAAATTTTGTTTTTTTCCTTCACGGGTGTCTTTTTCGTGGTTTTCGGGGTCGCTTACAATAAAAATCAGGTCAAATTAAAATCCAAGGTGGCGCCGAAGTAAACTTTCAGTTTTTACTTCACGGGTGTCGTTGTCGTGGCTTTCAGGGTTGCTCATAATAAAAATGAGGTCAAAATGCAAATCCAAGACGGCCACGAAGAAAATTTACTTTTTTTCCTTCACGGGTGTCTTTTTCGTGGTTTTCGGGGTCGCTTACAATAAAAATGAGGTCAAAAAGAAAACCCAAGATGGTGCCGAGGAAAACTTTCGGTTTTTCCTTCACGGGTGTCGTTTTCGTGGCTGTCAGAATCGCTGATAACGAAAATGAGGTCAAATAAAAATACAAGATGGTGCCGAGGAAAACTTTCGGTTTTTTCTCCTTGGGTGTCGTTTTCGTGGTTTTCTGGGTCGCTGGCAATGAAAAGAAGGTCCAAATGAAAATTTAGGATGGCGCCGACGAAAACTTTCTGTTTTTTCTTTATGGGTGTCGTTTTCGTGGTTTTCCAGGTCGCCGAAAACAAAATGAGAATTTTCTTCGGCGCCATATTGGATTTTCAGCTTGACCTCTCTTTCTAGGCGCAAATAAGGAAATTTAAAATACACAATGTCTTAATATCGTCTCCTAGGCTATGGCTGGCATTGATTCAAGCGAGAACTGTTTCCCACATGGGCAGTTTTATGTAGCTTTCTCCGAAATGAAATACCGCAAACGACATTTACAAAGAGATGCTAGGAAAATTCATTATTAAAATAGTTTTTCGGGAGTTAAATAGTTTTTTTTTACTCTGAGTATTTTTTAATTAAACAAAATTGTATGCTAGCTCATTTACACTTATAGCTCCGGCATCGTAGCTCGGAAGACAAGTATAAAGTTAAAAGTGAATTCTGGTTCAAGCCATTTAGGTCACTAACATTATAAAATAATAAAAAAACGCAGCGATATACTTTTTTCTAACCAGAATTAATTCTCTAGCTTCTTAGTTTGAAATTCACAGACGTTTTTACACAACTATTAATCCTATACTTGCACTTACGCGCGAGCGAAGCCGCGGCCAACAACCATTGTTTAAATGACTATTTTCGACATTATTTTGCGGAGGAAACACACACACACACTATTGCCGAACTCCACGCGGGCGAAGCCGCGGGCAGAAGCTAATCTATCTTTTATCTATATAAATAAAATGAGAAGTCCTGACTGACTGACTCATCAACGCCCAGCCTAAACCCTTGGAAAGCTGAAAGCTGAAAAATTTTGCACAGAGGTTCCCTTTATAATGTACACAAGGAAGAAGGAAGGATTTTTCGAAATTCAACCCCTACGGTACTTAAATAGGGGATGAACGATTATATGGAAATCAGTCATTTTTAAAGTTAGTAGCATGAAAATTCATATACAAGCTAAAAATAAATAAATACATATTTTAGCGTTTCTGAGAATTTAACCTCTAAGAGGGTTAGATAGAGGTTGAAAGTTTAAATGCGGAATCCGCCACTTTATAAATGATTACGTATTTTGTTTTGGGTTTGGGAAATTCAACCTCAAACGGAAGAAAAGGGTTGGAAACATTAGTAGGTATAACAAAAATGGTCTGATCTGCTTGAAATTTACTATTTGTGTTTCTTGATTGAATTGATAAACACGTATTTCGACGCTTTTGGAAATTCCACCCCTCAGACGACAAAAGGGGTGACATTTTTATATTTTTGTTTTGAAGTGTTAGCACGTTTGTATGGACAAATATGTTAAAAAAAAGTACAAAAGTCGTTTTCGTGGTATCCGAGTCGCTGACAATGAAAACGAAAATCTAACATGGCGCCGAGGAAACTTTTTCAGTTTTTCCTTAATGGGTGTCGTTTTCGTGGTTTTCTGGGTCGCTGACAATGAAGCAGAGGTCAAAATAAAAATCCAAGATGGCACCAAGGAAAGCTTTCTGTTTTTCCGACATGGATGTCATTTTTGTGGATTTCGGGGTCGCTGATAACGAAAATGAGGTCAAAATGAAAATCCAAGATGGTGCCGAGGAATGTTTCTGTTTTTCCTTAATGGGTGTCGTTTTCGTGGTTTTCGGGATCGCTGACAATCAAAATGAGGTCAAATTGAAAATCCAAGATGTCGCCGAGGTAAATTTTCTGTTTTTCCTTCATGGGTGTTCCGTGGTTTTTCGGGTCGCCGATTACAAAATGAGAATTTTCTTCGGCGCCATATTGGATTTTCATTTTGACCTCATTTTCTAGGTGCAAATAATGAAATTTAAAATACACAATGTCTCAATATCCTTCCCTAGGCTATTTCTCGCATTGATGTGAGAACATGTTTCTCACATGGGCAGTTTTATGTTGCATGCTCCGGAATGAGCTCTGCGAGTCACTTAGTAATTTTAACCCCACAAGGAAACAACGCAAACGCCATTTACAAAGAGGTGGTAGGATGATTCATTATTAATATAGGTTTCGGGGAGTTAAATACCAAGACATACTTTTTCTAACCAGAATTAATTATCTGGCTTCTAACCTTGAAAATCACAGACTTTAGCACAACTATTTATCCTAAACATACACTTACGTGCGAGCAAAGCTGCAGCCAACAACTATTATTTATAACATTTAAATTACTATTTTCGACATTATTTTGCGGGGGTAACATATATATAGGCAATTTCCGAACTCCACGCGGGCGAAGCCGCGGGCAGAAGCTAGTTTATAAATATACATAGATTGGTTTCACAAGTAAATAAGAAACTAACCTCACATGATTTCTTCTGAAATACAGATAAAAAAATAAAATATTTACCCTAAGCATCTACCGGGTAAATCAGGAGGGAATTCCTATCAATTTCTTTTGATCAGGATTCCGTTTCGTCATATAAAAAAGAATGTTCTCATTGTTATGATTTCGTATTCATGTTACATACAACACGTGTATTGCTGGAGGCTAGAGCTTAGATGTGAACGATATCGAGGCTTTCATTTTGAAAAGGGGCCGGCAAGTACCTAAATCTTAACATACATAACATTGCGCCAGTAATTTCCGAAGGGTTTAGGCAGAGATGTGCGTTTTGATGGTGTCGGACGTAAAGAATAGCACCATCCCATATCTTCCCGTGGGTGTCGTAAGAGGCGACTAAGGGACTATCCAGAGGATGGGCAGCAGTGTTCTCTGTGCTTTTGTAACAACCATACTGCGATCGCCAACCCGCCTGCCAAGCGTGGCGATTATGGCAAAACCCCCCTTATGTACATTTGGGGGAGGCCTGTGTCCAGCAGTGGACGTCTTTCGGCTGAAATGATGATGATGATGATGATGTGCGTAACAGTATACCTACTCACTTTTAACCAGATATGTTCAAGTCCCATGTAGAATAGAATAGAACTATAGTATACACCAAAAATTAAACATAACGGGCTTACAAAACTGCTAACTTACTACCAGCTATGGTTACAACGGCGGCCTTATTGCTGATATCGATATCTTCTAGACAACATTATGGAATTAAAATAAAAAAGGGGGTGGTCAGTGGTGTACAGTCTCCAAAGGAGATAAGTAACCAGATTCTCATACTACTAGTATGTGAAACTGGTTACTTATCTCCTTTGCACTGTACTTACTACACAAAAAATTTAAATACAAAAGTAAAGTTACCTACTTCATGACGTCACTTCGTGAGTTAACTACGTCATGTAATAGGAGGCGAGCCCATTGCTATCAACCGGCACAAATCCAGACTCCGTGGTTGCTACTTTCCTTGGAGGAGCTCGTGGCTAAATAATAAAAGCCGCACGGGTCGATCTTTAAGTTTAATCCGTGCTTGCCGAGGTTGGTCCGTGAATGGGTGACCATAATTACATACCGAGTTTCCTTCATGCCTCGGAAAGCACGTTAAGCCGTTGGTCCAGGCTGTAATTTGTAGATCTTTGACAGTCGTAATGAGTAGTCAGAAGGAAAAAGTCTGACATCCAGTTTTACCAAGGGGTATCGTATTACCCAGTTACTGGGTTGTGGAGGTCAGATAGGTAGACGCTTTATTTTTCATGTAAAATATTGGTACTCAGCTGCATCCGGTTAGACTGGAACCCGACCCCAAGATAGTTTGGGAAAAGGTTAGGATAAGTTTATCACTTTCCTCGACCTGGGAATCAAACTCAGGACCATACTCAGCATTCACGCTTGCGACTGCTAGACCCACGAAGCAGTCAGTTAGTTATCTAATTATTCTCTGTTAATTTTAGACCAAATGATGAAACTATTTTCTCATTCTTTAGAACTTTATGGTTTTGAAAACATTTGATAGACTGATGATGGTATTATAACCTAACAGACAGATGTTTTGCTGGGGAGTTTGTTCCGCCACTTCTTCCCAGCTAAAACACTAGGAAGTGGCGAAGGGCGGGCGTTTTGGGGGACTGTCTCTTGTAATTTTGACGTTCAAAAAGTGCTGATTATCAGCCTAATTTGAATAAATCACTTTTGCTTTTTGATAATAACTTCAAAATTTTAACGTAAACATGCATCGTTGGTGAAGAAAAAAATCCTGTTATTCACCTGCATCCAGTTAGACTAAGTCGACCCCAACTTAGTTGGGAAAAGGCCAGGCAGATAATGCATCGTGGGCCAAGAAACTAACACAGTAAGCACAATATTTCCATGCAAAAACTTTCTTTCATCTTTCCTGAAAGAAACTATATTCCTTTTTTTACTAAGAAATATCATTTTGGGTATGATGATATAAAATATGGACTTCACATATTTCTTCTGACTTTGACTTTTGAGATAACAATTTACCTACTGAGTAAGAAACTGTGAACTATATTATTATAGCTAGCCTGTATTGACCCACTGCTGAGCAAAGGCCTCCCTCCATTCTTTCCAACGGTCACGATTCTGTGCTGCTTCTTTCCAATTATCAAGGAAGACATCCAGTTCGTCCCGCCATCTCCTTCGTGGTCTGCTGCGACCCCGTGTCACTGTTTCAGGGCACCAATCCTGAGCTTTACCCCCCACAGGTCGTTTGGCATGCGACAGACATGTCCTGCCCAGTCCCATTTAAGTTGGGCAGCCTTTTGAGCCACGTCAATGATTTGTGTTTTGGAGCGCAATGTAGTGTTTCGAACACGGTCTGCTAATTTAATACCTAAGATACTGCGCTCCATAGCACGTTGGCAAACCTTGAGTTTGGACTTTTGGATGTTAGTCAAAGACCAAGTTTGTGCACCGTAGGTCAAGATGGGGAGAATACACATGTCCATTAGCTTTCGCTTCAGAGACATGGGTAGAGTGCCCTTGAAATACTCCTTCATGGACCAGTAACTGTTCCAGGCATTTTCTGTGCGTTTTTTTTTTTTTTTTTTTTTTTATGAATGGCATCTCGCAGTTCAACCTAGGAGGTTGTCGTCTGCTTAACCGGACTATCCTGTGGGTGCCTTAAGAGTAAGGCCTCCAGCCAGGGCATAAAAACTTACAAACTAAGCGACTATACGCTGAGGGCACCCCCTGTGGGGTACGAGCCTCGGCTCAGGGCGTCGCTGGGGGAGGACTGCATGGGGACAGGCTGGATCTGAGTGATATCATTATTTAGGGGCTGATTTAAAACTACTGGCACAGCATCGCGGGCTGGCTCGAGCGAGGGTCGGGGAGGGCATGGACCGGGACGTCGCGACGGACCTCGACGGCGAGGTCGGAAAGACGGCGGTTTGTGTCTGAACTTTTTAAGAGTGCTAGTCTCTTTGCTACTTTCCTGGAGGAGGGTGATAGCATCATCGGGAGTGACGAGAGTATGCCGAGGACGGCGTACTGTACTAATGCGCGAGGGTTCGTAACGGGCGGCCGCTGCGATCAGGGGATTACGGTGTTTACTGGCGTTATCGAAGAAACGCTTCGAAAGACGTTTCATAAACTGAAGGACGGTGGGCATTCTAAGGTCTACGTGTAGACGGTCGTTACGGACATAAAAAGGGGCTCCCGTGACTCTACGTAAGAACCGGTTCTGCAAGGTTTGCATCCTATGGATGTATTTAGGCTTGGTGTGAGCGTACACGACGCAAGCGTACGTCATAATGGGGCGGATCACCGCGGTATAAAGGCGCAACTTGCACTTGAGTGACAATTTGCTTTTTGCCGAGATCATGAAATGAAGCCTACCCATAGCAAAGGCAGCTCGGTCGCGAGCTGCTTTGATGTGCGCCGCGAAAGACAGGTGGTTGTCAAGTAAGACTCCTAAGTACTTGGCTTGCTTCTCCCAAGGGATAGGCTTACCATACATAGTGATCGGGCTGAGCGCGAGTGGCTTATTTTTACGCGGTTTAAAGAAAAGAACTGCCTGACTCTTGTCGGGGTTCACCTCGATTCTCCATTTCCGGAACCAAGCGCCTAGGACGTTGGCTGAGGTTTGGAGGGTGCTGTAGATAGCGTCGTGACTATAGCCAGTGTAATAGATGGCCGTGTCGTCCGCGAACAGGGCTAGCTGTGCCTTCTTGCTCTTGGGGATGTCACTGGTGAACAGAGTAAAGATAAGGGGAGAGAGCGGGGAGCCCTGAGGGACTCCGGCTCTAATGGGGTGGGGGGAAGACAGTGCCTTCCCGATGCGATAGCGGAAGGTGCGATCCGACAAAAAGTCTCGTAAGATGAGCACGAGACGGTCCGGCACTCCCAGTTTGTACAGCTTATATAATAAGCCGTTGTGCCAGACTTTGTCGAATGCCTTTGCTATGTCGAAAAACAACACGCCCGTCATCGCTCCACGCTGGAAGCCAGCGCTCAAGTGTTCTACGATGCGGTGGGCCTGTTGAATGCAAGAGTGTCCGGTCCTGAAGCCGAACTGTTCGTTGGGGATGAGACTCTTAGCATCGGCGAAGTCTTTGAGTCGCTTATACATAAGTCTCTCGTAGATCTTTCCGAGTGCATTCAGGAGACTGATAGGTCTGTAGCTCGAAGGCTCAGACTTGGGTTTGCCTGGCTTGGCGAAACCGATGACAGTGGCCTCTTTCCATATTTGGGGAAACGCGTTGTTGCTCAGGGCGCCATTGAAGATGGCCGCCATTAACACGACGAGCTGAGCGGGGAGGAGTTTGAACACCCTATTGGTGATTCCGTCGGAGCCGGGTGCTTTCCGCGGTTGAAGTTTGTTAATGATGTCTTGCACTTCGTCAGCTGTGACCGGAGGCAGAGGATCATCAGGGTCTTCTTCGGGGGGCAGGGCGGCTTTACGTTCGACGAATGCGTTCACCTCATCGAGATGTCGCTTGTCTACTGGTTGTAAGCTGGGGGAGCACTGGGACTCCAGGCTGTCGGCTAGGCATTCGGCCTTCTCAGAGTCGTCAAATGCGACGCTCTTATCGGGACGGGTGAGGGGAGGCATCGAAGCCTCTTCGGTGGAGCGCATCTTGCGTTGCAGCTGCCAGAAGGCTAGGTGGGTAGGCTCGAGTTCGCTTAGCGTTTTTTCCCATTGATTATTACGAAACTCACTGGTGCGATCCTTTACAGCACGCTGTAAATTACGCATGTGGGCTTTGTTTGCCTCGCAGGGAAAGCTGCTGTAGGCACGGATGGCCGCGTTCTTTTCGTTTATCAGTTCACGTATGTCAGCGGGTAGTATCCAGCGTTGATCGCTCATTGCTGGGACTTCCCGTGAGCAGTCCTTCAGTACGGATTGCACGTGTTCTGTAAACGAGTTGATGGCGGCCGTCGTGTCTGCGACTGAGACTATGTGGTCGGGGATGGCCTCCAGGTGAGGCGACGTGGTGGATTTCAGCTTTTCGCTGACTTTCCTCCAGTCGGTTATCACTTGGGTCGGCGGGGGCTGGCTGGGGTCAGAAGGACCCGAGCGAGGAACTAAGTGCATGAGCACTGGTCGATGATCTGAGTTAAGCTCATGTAAAGTCTCGATGGAATGCAACTTAAGGTTGACATTCTTGAGAAGCGCTATGTCGAGAACGTCCGAACGTTGGTCGGGGTCGTGGGGATAGTGGGTGTGCTCCATAGGAGCGATGGGATCGAAGTTGAGGGACTCGCCCAGGTTATACAAGTGACGTCCTCTGGCAGAGGTCGTCGTGCTGTTCCAGGCGGGGTGTTTGGCGTTGAGGTCGCCCGCTATGATAACGGAGTCGCTCAAGCCGAAGAGGACGGCAAGGTCTTTGGTGAACAAAGTGTGCTCCTCTGACGTGCCGCCGGGAGGGATGTACGCAGAGGCGATAGTGATCGGTTGATGGCCGGTCATGCCTAGTCGACACACTGAGGTCTCGAGTAGAGACTCCATGGGAGGGGGATCTAAGGGGATGCAATGCAGTTCTTTCCTATAATAGATTAGAGTCCCGCCCTTGTGGCAACGTGACCGATCGTTGCGAACTATGCGATAGTTGGCAATTCTCGGATCGCGGTGACTGGGCTTGAGGAAGGTCTCCTGTACGAGGAGGATATCAATTTGATGGTCGCGGAGGAAGGTGGCGATCTCATCACGCTGGCCTCTAATGCCATTGGCATTAAAGTACCCTAATTTTAGGGATCGGGGTTTGGTGCACGTTAATCTCGTATTATCCATTGGAGTTAGTCGAGGTTAAGGTTGCGGAGGAGGTCGCCTAACTTGAGTAGGGACTTGAGGATAATTTTAAGTTTATCGCCACCAGTGTTAGCCGCCCTGAGATCAGCCGCCATGCGGTCTGCTTCGGGGGTGACTAACTCTGCTAGCGATTCTAAAATTACGTTAGGAGAGGGGTCCACGGCCGCGGGGCCGGGTGGCGTGGGACGAGCGGGTGCCTGTGCGCTTGCTTGGGCCGCGGGAGTGGGGACAGGGGCATCTAAAAGCCTGGGGATGGGGCTGGACTTTGCTTTACAGAGAGCCGGGAAGGCTTTCTGGTGGTTCAGCGTGGTCCAGGGAGAGGGCCTCTGAGGGCTGAGTCTCTCCGGCATCTGGGCAGAGGGTAGCCTCACCGATGGGCTTTCTCTTTGTTGGCGGGCGCTTGCACGCTTCACCAGGTTAGAGGAGGAGCCTTTGGGGGCTTTTGAGCAGCCGCGGTAGTTGGCCGTGTGGCCCGACTGGCCGCAAAGCACACAGCTCGGTGGCTCCGTGCAAAGTGACTTGTCTTTGGGACGGGGGCAGTCTGCCGTGCCATGGTCGCCTAGACACTTTACGCATCTGTGCGGCGCATGGCAGTTGGCTTGGCTGTGACCGTACATCTGGCAGCGGTGACACTGTCCGACTACGCTTGAGCGGTAGGGCTTCTCTATTGAGATGCCTGACAGGGAGCAAACCGACTTTACTTTGAAGATCGGGTGGTGACCTTCTACTGGGTCGCAGATGACCAGTACCATATCGTAAAGGTCTCCGCCTCTCGCCTTATGAAGGCGGTGGACGGCTGCGACCGGAATGTCCTGGCCTAGGAGGTCATTGAGGATGTCCTCCGTGGGGATTTCCTTCGGGATCCGCCTGATCACCACGCGGGTGGGCTTCTCCTCTGGAAGAGAGTAGGTGTGGAAGGCTATGCGCCTTCCGATTAACTGACGGGTTAGTTCCCTGAAGTCTGTGGTCGTAGGGACCACCACTTTGATCCCCTGCTGTGTGCTTTTTGCGCTTGTATATTGAATGCGGCGCTCATTACACATTTTGGACACATCTGTCCATTTCCCTTTGTCCTGAATGAACAACGGGGGAGGGGGCTTCAGCTTCTTTGAAGAAGCGGCTGAAGAGTTAGCCTTAGGGCTTGTTGGCCTGCTGGTATGAGCAGCGGCGGACTTTGGTGCGGGGGCCGGGGAGGTGGTACGGGACGCTTCGGGAGAGGGGATTAGAGGGAGCGCGACTAACTTTTTGGCCATGGCGGCCTGCGAGTTTTTGCCCTTCTTCCTCTTGCCCTTTCCGACGACTTGGTAGTCGTCTTCTGAGGACGAGGAAGCCGAGCAGGAATCTATAACCGATTCCGAGTCAGAGATTGGTACGGTTGTGTCCATGTTCTCCGAAATGGGAACAATAGACGCAGGTGCGGACTGATCCATTGTTTGCGAAACAATGGGTTCGGGATTAGCCGGAATCGCGGCGGCGACGGCTGGCGGTGAGCTTTTGCCCATGTTCCCAGAAACGGGAACAATGGATGCAGGTGCGGGCTGGACCTTTGTTTGTGAAACAATGGGTTTCACAACTTTGGGTCTTGGAGTAGCCTTAATCGCGGCGGCAACGGCTGGCGGTAAGCCTCTGTCGGCAGGCGGCGGTGACAAAGGGCTGTCGAGCGCGTCACTGAAGTCAGTGACGGTATCGTTGGTTTGCTGAATGGCAGCAATTTCCGACCCATACTTTTCAAAATTTGGGTCGGTCGTGAAGACGCGGAAGAAAAAACGCAACAGCGCTTTTTCCTTCTCGTCTAAGGACGACATTTTGTCGGTTAAAATTTAAAATTTAGCAAACATTGAGTGAAGCTCCGCGCCTAACAGCCTAACAACCTAACTCCCCGGGTGGGTGGGCCCGGGGGTGTGTGGCCTCTCTGTCGGGTGTGCAATGACAGGGAGGTGAGTACCTACTGGTGTGCCCTAAGCTTGTGAACCTGACGCCAGTCTTATTGTGCGACAGGGCCCTACGCCCCAAGGGGCCTCTAGTGCGAAGGGGTAGACACTCCCAACCGACACTAGGTGACTGCTGTGAACGAAGTCAGATTTAACTAGTGTTTCTAGACCAGGCTTGACTAGGGTAGCCCCCAAGGCCAAGATTCTGGCTCCCGATGCCAATGGAGTGCCGGGCCCTGAAGGGGTTTGGCGGGTAGGATTGGGTCACCACCCTCTTGGTTTCGTTGGCACCGTAAGGTTTCCACCAAGAACCTCGAAACTGAGGACTTTTCCCTGATGGGGCAAAGGAAGTTAAGTCGGAATAATATCCGAAGCAAAATGAGCAAGTGCTGTCTTAATAAAAAGACAGCAATTGTTCGGGGGTGTAGTCGAGAGACTACTGATGACGTCACGACACTGGGAAGTGACGAACCGATGACGCACACTGATAGCAAGCGGAAATGCGAGCAGGTAGCGGCACGTCCGTTCGCGACGGCGGTCAGGCGGCGAGGTTTTTCTGTGCGTCTTGCAATTACTAACTATATAGGCATATATTTTTATTTACACTTTCAGCGCTGAAGTCGCTGTTTTGCATGATAATGAAAACATAACACAGATATCTTTTCAGAAAACCGTACATTATCCTTCGTTAACTATTCATTAGGAATAGTTATTCCGAAGGTAACCATGATTTATGTCCCAAAAACCTTTTGAGGCTTTAAAAGGGTGAATAATAATGAAGGGAACTAACGAATACAATTCATCCTACAATGTGTCTTTTATTTCATTTTCTTTGTTCGCGTGTTTTTGTTATCAGAATATCTGAAGTGTTGGCGTTTTGATAAACAACGTTATTAATCGTTTTGAGTAATTCTAGGTCGGATTAGTGCGTGATACTGTGAAAGTATTTTCGTCTTTTGTTGTTGTTATAAAATTATTGTTTTTGTGGTTCATTAAGATTAACCACTGATTATTTTCAAAGGAATTCATTTAAAATAAGCAGCGGATGGATGCTTTTGGATAAAACACAGGATAGAAAATAGGAACGAATGTTATGAAAGTGCTATTAGGTTCACCAAGAACACGTGCCTAAATTTGTTTTTTTTTTTAATAATGCAATTTTAAAAGAAATATTTGTGCACTAATATTACTATAGTGTTAAGTGTGTGTAAAACACCCTAAACGAAGCTAAAAAGCACTTGCTCTCCCGGCCATAGCGATTTTTTTTTGGCTATTTGTAAACCTTGTCACGGAGTTATTGGAGAAAAAAGTTCTAATATTTTCACTTTTTTTTTAATATAAGTTTTTACTGTTATTTAAAAAAAAATACTCAGCAATATTATTTTTGCGTACTTACTTGGTTTGATGTACATAATGCTTGGTTGACATCTTCGTGAAGGGTCGGGTTGCATAAGTCCCTTACCTATTTATGTCCTTAGAAGTCATCATCTGTCTAGCCGTTTCTCAAACTATCTTGGGGTCGGCTTCCAGTCTAACCGGATGCAGCTGATTACCAGTATTCTACATGAAGTGACTGCCTATATGACCTCCACAACCCAGTAAATGGGTAATACGATACCCCTTGGTAAGACTGGATGTCAGACTTTTGGCTTCTGACTACTCGTAACGACTGTCAAAGATCTACAAATGACAGCCGGGACCAACAACTTAACGTGCTTTCCTAGGTATGGAGGAAACTCGGTGTGTAATTATGGTCACCCATCCACGGACCAACTTCGGCAAGCACGGCTTATCCTTAAAGATCGACCCGTGCGGCTGTTATTATTTAGCCACGAGCTCTTTGTCCTTATGTTCTTGTCCTTACAAGTCCTTAGAACTGTTTATTGAAAAGTTGTTGCACCTGCAAGGCAAAGGTAATAGGAAAGGAATACTAAGAATAAATTGAACATTTAAATTCCCGGTAACTTAACATCCATTTCCACCTGATACTCAGCAAAAGATTAGAGTAAGCTCAAACAAAAGAAAAGAAAGGTAATTCCTTTTGAAAAATTAAAATCAAAATTTAATTACCAAGAACTGTAATCAAGCCCGAATTAAATATTAAAACTTACAGTCGCATGTCCCATAAACCACCCATGGACTTATCAGGAAAACAAGCCATTGTGGGCCATAAAAACACCATAACTGTGACGTCATAAACCATGGGGACTGTTACGTCATAACGGGCCTCATTAACAGTAATCCTTATCGCTTCATGCAAGTTTTAATGATACTTTAAAAGGGCGTGCTGGGTGAATCGGTTTTATACTAAAAAAGGAATTGCTTCTTGGAAATAATAGGAGCTAGTATGTCGCTAGTATTTAAAAATTAACCAGCCTTGAATAAATACGGGAAGATTCCCTGGAACATGTGAAAATAAACTATAGTACATTTTTTTAAAAAAAAACCTCGCCTCGCACTTGGATTTTCTCCTGTATCGTGGTTGCGTTTACAAACATTTAAACTGACATACACAAACAGCCAGACCCGGGACAACTATCTGTAGGCCATACAATACATTTGTTCCGTCCGGGGATCGAAACCGCGACACGCAGTGCAGCAGTCGATAGCTTAATCACGGTGCCAACCGTGCCGTCAAGTTACTAAAGCTGTACAGCTAACATTAGTACATACACTGACTTTATTTGTGATGTTCTTCGGAAAGATGAGCTGTTAACTAATACTGGTATTCAGCGGCATCCAGCGAGACTAGAAGCCGACCCCAACATAGCTGTGCAAAGGCTCATCATCATCATCAGCCTATAATGATCCCATAGCTGGGACACAGGCCTCCTCTCTATGAGAGAGAGTGGTCTGTAATCCACCACGCGGGCCCAGTGCGGCTTGGTAAATGTCACATGTTTTCGAATTTTTAGTTCTAGGATATGCCGGTTTCCTCACGATATTTTCCTTCACCGTTTAGAGAGCACCGGTAATGATAATAAATTACACAAAGTAATGCGCCTGCCTGGGTTCGAACCCATGGCTTACTACTCGTAAATCGAGGCTGCCACCACTGCGCCACCGCTGCTTCCCACTGGGCCACCGCTGCTCCCCGTGAAAAGGCTAGGCAGATGATTATGTTCTTCTGAAAGGTCAAGTGCGGAGTCCTCGCAACTGGTTTGTATACCCAGATGTTTGAATGTGAACGGAACAAAAGAACTTTGCAATAAGCGCATGGCGTTTTGTAGTTTCTGCTAAGGCGTGCGTTGTAAGTACGTATATGTATTTATGGCTCACATTAACACTCCTGAGTTCAGTTAAAAGCTTTCCTCAATACCTTTAGAATGCTAATTAATATTAGAAAATTTACCACCTACTCAACCTAGTAATTAATTTGATTATTTTCATATAATGCAAGTGACTTTAGCATAATAAATAATATCCCATAAATCATTAAGTCTAGTCTACACCATACCTACATATCACTTTAATCACTATAACAAAAAAAAAAATACAAAAAAATGAGAACCCCATAAAAATTCATCAAACTACCATTGGAAGTTATTTCAGCGGCGTCCATATATCAAATGGTGAGAGTTAATGAAGGTGGACACGCGAAACGTAGTGATTAAAATTAATAAAATTAGTTAGTGCCAGCAGGTGAGCCAGACCACAGAATACATGATAAACAGTAGAACAACTTCGTCGGAACACTTGACACTAGACAATGCAGTTCAGCTATGGCTTTTGCATCGATTTAGATAGTTGCAGTGTATTTTAATCTACCGTTCGCAATCGATTCATAAATTCAGAATCACAACCTTAAACCTGGGTACCTCAATATCAACTTTGAGCTTTCTCAGAACCGGCTGCCTCAACTTGAGGCAACCTGTAACCTGAACTTGTTACTTGTGCCTGATTCTGGCTAACTCATACAAATACTCTTTAACTCCGACTGTAACCGTGTGATACCCAGGTGAGCCTTTGTCGATTCCGAAAGAATATGGTACGGCTTAAGTCACGGTTTGCTTCAAGTTGAGGCAACATTTTCAATTTTGTTGCCTAAGATTATCTTTCGTTCGTAACCTTGGTTGTTATTCGCTCTGACGAGAATGTAACTATCACCAAACTAACCTCGTTGATTTACTGTGTAATGCGTGTACTGTGACCAAACATTAGTCTGTAAGTAGGACGGGTTTATGTGCTGTTTATAGAGTGACGGCGGTGGACACCTGAAATACCTCCGGTGAGGGGCTGGAATTTATTGTACGGGAAGTTTTTGTACTGAGGACGCTTTTGAATATCAAGTATTAGCTGTCCCGCGCAACGTCGTCTGCGTCACATTTTCCCCGTTTTCGCAACATTTTTCATTGCTGCTCCACTCCTATTGGTCATAGCATGATGATATATAGCCTATGTTACTTCTAATATCTCCAAAAATATGTGTACAAAGTTTCATGATGATCGGTTGAGTAGTTTTCGCGTGAAAGCGTAACAAACAAACTTACATTCACATTTATAATATTATAGTAGGGATTATATTATATTATGTTTAGACCACTACTTGACCAGTGTTTGTGAACACTTACATATTGATAAAGTTTTGAAGTCTTCTTATTTTTTTCGTGTGGTTCGTACCTAACTTAGTGTCAGTTTTATGCCATCCATGGGCCTCTGACTTGGCTTAACATGCTATAGAAAAATATCTCCGAAAAATTGGCGGTGCTTTGGCTTGGGTTCGAACTCGTGACTGTTATCAGTCCGACGGCCACACCACTAGGCTAGGCTATCACCGCTTAAGTTTTGAAGTAACTTTTGTAGATGACATTTTCGCCATCACATATTAATACTAAGAAAGGTTTATTCAGGAAACAGTTAATAACGTCAGTTTGTGATGAACAGACAAATACATCTAAACGAAATTAATAAATACACAATCACCACACACCATTATAACATACTCACCCACTTTCAACTCCTCAGGCACACTCCCACACACTCACCCACGCTGTATTTTTAAGCTATGTATAGATGTTAAATTGTAAATCCTTAATTGGTTGTAGGATAAGTTAAAATAGTTAAGGATAAAATTGTAAAGAGCTGTGGATTTTGTGATAAAATAAATAAATAAATCACGGGTAAATTTTGGATGAGGCTGCCATGGAAGCATAGGATTTGGCACACGAACATAGAATCCTATACACAGTAGGCGTAAATAAATAAACAGTAGGCTGTGGTGATTGCGGACCTGTGGACGGTGAGTGATGGGCTGGCTCACCGTCCGTCTTATGACGACAGGCCGTGTCGACGGCGCGTTCGTGTTCCACGAGCGCCTCAAGGAGATGTCAGTAAATTGGAAGGGTTTCGAAAAGGCCTATGTTTGCCAGGGCTGCGGGACTGTTCGATAGAGATACCATGGCCCTGGAACACAAATGGCTAAGAGGGAACATGGTTGGGTTTTAGTCAGTACAAGTTTGAAATTCCCTTCCGCTCCGCTCAGATCGGGGGGAAAAAAGAAGGCTCTGGATGACAAGCTGATGAGCTTTGTAGGTACTGCTTGTATTCGTTACTAATCATATGACATACATTTCGGAATACCAAACATACACCATAATTACCGTTCTTTCTCTAAAAGTATTTTTTTAATAAGAAACTAAAATACTTCCTGAAAAAGTAACGACACCGCTATAGTTTCAGTTAATTATTTTTTAAACACGTGCGGTTTCTGTTCAAGATTAACAAAGAACATTAATTAAAAACCCAGTGGGTATGGTACCTATTTACAATATACTTTTCATAATTCACAATGTATAATCCATAGTTATACCTACGATCTGAAGATTATGAGTACAGAACTAACAGGTGGGTTGACTTCCGGTCTTACTGGATGCAGCTGAATACCAGTATTTTACATGGAGTGGCTGCCTATCTGACCTCGACCAGACCCCACTGCTGGGACACAGGCCCTCTCTCAATGAGAGAGGCCTGTTGAATTCATGGATGTCACATTTCATCGTTTTTCTTGTTCCGAGACATGCTGATGTCCACACGATGTTTTCCTTCACCGTTTTCAGAGTCGTGGTGATGAAATAAAATACGCATAGTAATGAGTTTCAATCTTCGATGCCACAACTGCTCTCTTTTTAACCACCGACCAAAAAAGAGGGGTGTTATAAGTTTGACGTGTGTATCTTTATAACAATAATTTACAATGTTTATCCTAACAAAATCCATTCGGGAAAATGACCAGCTATACAATTTTCAGATTATATGCACCAAACCTCAGATTATGTAGATTATATTGTACGTTTCATTTCAATTAGATTTTCATACACGACAATAGGGGAGGGAGGGCCGCATTGTCACGGAATTCTCCGGTATCAGACTAATAATTATTTCTATTGTCTTGTTTGGCCCGGCTTCCCCAGAGACAATTAAGGTTGGGGCATCAGTATTGTCGGAGTCGCGTGGAATGTTGGCGCTGACCGGAGCTAACCGTTCCTACTTCTGATATAGGGTTTAGTTTTTAGGGGCAAAACGGGTCATGATAACAATGAATTTCATTTACTCTCTGTATCTGTGTGTCTGTCTGTGGCATCGTAGCTCCTAAACAGATGAACCGATTTTGATAAAAGTGGTTTTAATCGAGAGTGTTCTTATCTATGTTTCGAGAAAATCTGCTCAGCCGTTTGAAGTTCATCACCTCTTTTCTAGTTGTTGAAGGGTTATAACCAACTTCCAGATCTGGTCGATTCTAAACATGAAATATGGTGACTTGTCACCATCGGCATCGCCAGGGGGCTTCATCCCCCCTCCCGCTTAAAAGATAGGGATTTCAAAAAAAAGTTTAACTTTCCTTGTTTTCGTTAATTAGCGAGAAGAGGTGCAACACCGAGAAAAGTGGAAGGAATGGGTGGAGACCTATGCCCAGGAGTGGGACAGTCAAGGCTAAGAAAAAATAAGTTTAAAAAGCATAAAACAAAAATTAAAAACCGCTACGGATGTCGTTAAGTAGACCGCTTAGCACAAGCACAAAACAAAGCGGACCCCGACGCTTTGATTAAATTCTTTTTGGTTTTAGAGGTTTTTTGAGTGGGGGGTACTTACATTTTTATTTATTTTTAGACTAAGTAAATCGTCTTCACAGCACCTTTATTTTTCTACCACGCATAGTGACTGGCTTGGACTTGGGAAATGATTAGTATTGCTCTAAGGCCCTCCGTAGGTGTAAGTAAAATACGTAGTTGTTGTAAGTGAACGTGAGGGTGTTCAGGTAGTGGGCGGCGAGCCACCCATTATCTGAACGCGCCCCAGAAGGTGGTAGCCGTAAGGCTGATCCGGGGGTACCGCACGATCTCGCGAGGCGGCGAGCCTCTTGGCCGGATTGCCGCTATGGGATCTGGAGGCGGTAGTCCTCGCGTGCCTGCACGAATGGCGCACGGAGGCACTACGCCGGGGGGAAACTCCGCTGCCGCGGCAAATTGTCGCTCAGCGGACAGACCTCCGGCGCGATCTCATGGCGACATGGAGAGAGCGACTGTCGCAACCCCGTGCAGGGTACGCCACAATAGTGGCGATAAGTCCCCTCTTTGAACAGTGGCTAGAGAGGCGCCACGGCGCCCTCACCTTCCGCATGACGCAGGTCCTTACCGGACACGGTTGTTTCGGGAGGTTCCTGCACCGAATCGGGCGGGAGGAAACGCCCGGGTGTCACCACTGCGAGGATCGGCCGGAGGACACAGTGGAGCACACCGTGGAGCTCTGCCCCGCTTGGGCTGAGCACCGCCGTGTCCTCGTAGCGGCGATTGGCAGCGGCGACCTGTCGCGCCCGGCCCTGGTGCAATCCATGGTCCGGAGCGAGAGGGAATGGGAAGCCGTCACCTCCTTCTGCGAAGCAGTCATGCTAGCAAAGGAGGTGGCGGAACGTGAGAGGAAGAGAACCTCACGTCCCAGCCGCCGCGGGAGACATCCCGGGCGTCGGGGGGCAAACAGTGGCCCCTGGCCACCGTAGGCGCGGGCCTGTGGACGGTGAGTAATGGGCTAGCTCACCGTCCGTCCGTCTAATGACGACAGGCCGTGCCGATGGCGCGTTTGTGTTCCACGCGCGCCTCAAGGAGATGTCAGCAAATCGGAAGGGGTCCAAGAGGGCCGATGCCTGCTAGGGCTGCGGGTTGTTCGAAAGAGATACCGTGGCCCTGGAAAACAAAGGGCTAAGAAGGAACATGGATGGGTTTTAGTCAGTCAAGTCTGACTCTCCCTTCCGCTCCGCCCAGATCGGGAGAAGTCATTTGACGAATTCCCATCAATAAAAAAAAAAAAAAATTGGGTGTTAGTAATTGTCACACGGTTGGCGCATTGGATGAGCGACTTTCTACTGTGCTGCTTGTCACGGGTTCGATTCCCGCACGGAACAAATAGTGATATGGTCTACAGGTAGTTGTCCGGGTCTGGCTGTTTGTGTTTATGGATTATAATGTTTCTACACGCACGCAGGATATACACCCTGGTATCCTGGGTGCCAACCCGCACTGGCACCAACCCGCACTGGGCCCGCGTGGTGGATTACAGCCCACTCGCTCTCATAGAGAGGAGGCCTGTGTCCCAGCAGTGGGAACATTATAGGCTGATGATGATGATGATGATGATCCTGGGTGCGTTTGTTTGTGGGGGGGCAAAGTTTTATAAATAGAAAATAAAAATTTTGGGTATAACAGTGTCTAGTGCAGTTTCATTTTAGCGTGGCAGCTTTCCGAGTCAGTGTTTGTTGATACCCCATTACTTGTTTCCGTAGCCCTTTGACAAACTTCAAGTATTTATTAGTCCATCAAATTAATCCTGAATACTTTAGATCCCCTTTAGACTTAATACCATGTTTCTGGCGTCAGGTCTAGCGAAAGACTTCGTTTTGGGACGACAAAAGAAATTATTTTAATATAAACAACAATGCAGCCCCTGGATAAGAGTTATTTCAATATTTTCACCAACTTTGACAGCGCAAAGGGAATTCCTAAATGCAGCAAAATAATTAGTTGCGAAGCTAGCGCGTATTTTAGTGACATAGGGGCAGGAAGCGTGTACAACAAGCAAGATTGTAACTGTCTCTACACAATCAATCTCATTGCGTTAAATAAGATTCAAGGTAATCTTGAACGGAAAATGCTAGTATGTTATGATTTAACATAACATCACGACTTTAATCCCCGAAGGGTCAGGCAGAGGTGTATCTCATAGTACACCCACATTTCGCCAATTATTTTTAAGTCCCAGGTAATCAACCGGCCACAAATGCAGACTCCGTCCGACGTCGTTGTTATGGATATATTCCTGATGGAAATGTTTATGACATCGACGTTATAAATGTGTGATGTTCATAACTTATCGTGGCGTAGCTCTGCTATTAATCAACTTTATATGAAGGATTAAATTATTAAGGCTAGCACATTGCCCAGGATCCAGATTTACGAGTAGTATGAACATTCAAAATTAACCTTCCCTTTTTTGGAAATAAGAACAAAACTGACTAAGAAAGGTTAAACAAATTTAAAAAAAATTTAGTAAATCCAAGTATTCTTGTGAAAAATCAAAAGGTAAAAGGCAAAACACAGAGAGTACAAAAGTAATGAGGGAGGCCTTTGCTCAGCAGTTGAACAGAATAGGCTAAATAAAAAAGAAGAATGGCAAATTAATGAGACCGTCAACAGCACCAAGTTCTAAGTTGCTAATCACACGTAACGCCCGTGTGTCTCGTATAAGGGATGCATTAATAATGCAGTGACGCGACGCGAGACGGGGACGGTATATAGCCGTAGATGGCGGATGGTAGGTGGCAGCTCAGTAGGATGGTAGGTTGGTGGGATGGTGGCCGCGCCAATCACATTAAAATAACCCCACTACCGCTCATCTCGCACCTTATTGTTGCTGGCTATAGACTTCTTTATATATTCGTGAAGTCTGGGTGGTTCTTTACGATGAACTGGATTGTAACCAAAATAAACAGACTGAAATAGGTAAATAAAAACTTGTGTTTGTGTAGTGTATTTCATCACCGCTGCTCTCAAAACGGTGAAGGAAAACATCGGTAGGAAACCGGCATGTCCTAGAACTAAAAGTTCTAAAACATGCATAGGTAAAAAAGTTACTAACAAACATTTTCAAAAAATAGTGTAACAGCTTAATAAGACCGATTAAAAATTATGTATAGAAACACAAATTACCAATTATCTTTTTTCTTGAAAATATTTTTTCAGTAACTTTTAAGACCATGCATCAAGATGTATTCTGCTTATGTAAATTAAGTTTCATTAAAATCAGTTCAGTCTTTTCGGAAAATAAGGCCTTGAAAGTTTGTATGAAATGCCGTAATGTGTAAACGCTCTTAACTTCTTAACTACTCCAAAATCTTAGAATTCCTTATATAGGACATTCAACCTAAACCTCGTGTATTCGGTTCAAGTTCAATTCAAAAAGCCAATACTCGTGGCCAAACAACAAAGGCACCGCCTGAGAATAAGTAAGTACCTACCTACCATTCAACAATTACTCATAAGGATTGACAATGAAATCATGACTGCTACAGTAGGTACTTACAAATTTAATATAACCAGTAAACCAACTTAGGCCTCTTTACCCGACTACAATACAGCCGAAAGAAAGGGCTAAGATTTTATCAGTCTTTGATGGTATGTATGTTTGTAAAACTATTGTAGCCCTTAAACTGTTGAGCCAGTTTCAATGATTGAGGTGTGTATTGATTGTTATCGGAACTAAAACCACTTAACGGATGCTACATCCAAAATCTTGAAATCAAACGGAAGAATAGACTGGCCTTAACTTATAATTTTGTTAAACTACACAAATGAATTCATTAGTTAATATCAAGGACATGTTTTAGAATTGTTAATTGATTAAGTATTAATTTTATACTTTTTGATGTGCCTGTGCACAGGGTTCGTAAGTTCTACCTTAGTTTTAAGCCCATTGTAAGATCTTCACCCATTATGAAATGAAAATAAAGATTTGATTATATAAATATAATATGAAAACGTAACCGTCTCGATGCGATAGCCTCAACTTACTCACAAGCCAACTGTTAACTGAAGCTAAGAAAGCGTTTAAATACTTTACAAGTGCCTCTATTCCAACTATTCAAATCCTGTATCTTAATACTAATAAAATGTTTACTGTGATACAATCCCGAAATACTCAGAATAGGAAACAAGACAAGGCTAACAAAACCACGGAGCAATGGCCACACACAGGGTACCATTGGTATTCGCCTCATGATCTCGTCTCGTGCCTCGTGAGTCTCACTGCCCAAGCCTTTGACACCGCCGTAACTGTCACGACGCATGATGACGTGAATTTTAAACAGAAACCCATGGTAGGCCGTCATGATAATAAGCGGTGCATTATAGATAAGCCGCGTTTTAAGGCTGCTTCATGGGTTTGACCCAATTATGTTGACGGATAGATTAGGTATTATGTGTAAGCGAGAGATTATGAGGAAAGATTAGCGTCAAAGGTTACGTGTAAGTGATGAAGTAAGATCTGAAATAAGCTGTCGAGGCACGTCTGGTCGCATTATGATAAGTCAGTTTTCACCGAGTGGAATTACCAAAAACTTTAAAAAACCCACTGTGTTCACGTTTCTCTTTGCTTCTCGAGCAACGTTACGTTACGATACGACGTTATTACGTAGTAACAGTGAATAGACAAGCCAAACGGAGCTTTCCGTTGGGGTCGGAAAAGCTAAAGAATGCCCTCTACGGCTTTTACAAACTCCTTGAGCTTCATCTACGTTATTACATCTGGTTAATCACACGAGTAATAATTTGACCTTTCCTTTAAAATTTCAGAATTAAAATCACGGAATAAGAAAAATAATAACCTAATTACCATCATCGAATTATAAATCGTCTCTACACTCTATAAGGGTTTTACAGGAAGATATTAAGTATTCTTTTTTCGTTCACTCCCGATTTGAAAACTTGATTAGCCTTGATAAATTCGACAAAGGGAATTACCACATCAAAGGACAGAAATCCTAATTCTGATAAAGGTCTTGTCGTTTGATTGGGGGCTCGTTTTGTCACTGAATTTCTAAGTTTATCTCCTGATTGTTATATCTGGAAGTAAATATCAAAGATATTTCTGGTAAAATTTGAATATTAGGTATAATTTCTGGAGGTCTGGCCCAGCCAGAAGGCGTCGCCTTAGACTTCGTAAAAGATGGCGGGAGGAGCTGCAAAGACCAGTGGCCAGTGGTCCACATTGGCCGTGGGTCGAAATAACTGGCGACAAATAAGTCATGGGGAACAAGTCATCGGGAGAGGTCTTTGCCCAGCGGTGGGATGGTGCAGGCTGACGTATCAGTATTAACAATTTCAAGACGTCTCTTCAAGTTCATGACAACTATGTACTATACATTGACCATCTGCGTACTGGGTGTTTGATAAGTTAGTGAATGTGATCGTAAAACTTTGAAATCACAAAAAAAAAAAAACAGCTGACCCAAACGTAATAAAAAGCTGACTTAATTTGCAAGATTTCGTATTTGAACCCGAAGTAAAAGTTGTTTTTAAAGATTAGTAAAATCACAAAATTATAAATCAAGTCATCATTAATTCATCATCATTTCAGCCCAAAAGACGTCCACTGCTGGACATAGGCCTCCCCCAAATGTCAATGTGGCGATCATTGACATTTTGGGGGGTTTAACCATAATCGCCACGCTTGGCAAGCGGGTTGGCGATCGCAGTACGGTTGTTACAAAAGCACAGACAACGCTGCCACAGACGCTGCTGCCCATTCTCTAGCAAATCCCGTAGTCGCCTCTTACGACACCCACGGGAAGATATGGGATAAATCAAGTATCAGTAACTAATAATCAGACATTCTAAATATTATGTTAACCGAGACTTCTTTACCGACATTCGAGTCTTAAATAAAGCTGCAAACAAGATTAATATCAGTCTCGTCTTCCATCGTTATGTAATCTTTAGATTCTCGATACGCTCTCATTAGGATTTGTTTCCAATTGATCTTTACAATCATGGTGATTAATATTTACTTCATCATTTTAATATTTGTATCGGAGTTCGTGGCTAAGTAATAACAGCCGCACGGGTCGATCTTTAAGGTTAAGCCGTACTTGCCCAGGTTGGTCCGTGGATGAGTGACTATAATTACATACCGAGTTTCTTCCGTGCCTCGGAAAGCACGTTAAGCAATGGTTTACCATGCTATGGGACCAATGGGTCCCGGCTGTCATTATATACTGTCATAGGATCTTTGACAGTCGTTACGAGTAGTCAGAAGCCAAAAGTCAGACATCCAGTCTTACCATGGGGTATCGTATTACCCAGTTACTGGGTTGTGGAGTTGCGATTGGCAGTCGCTTCATGTAAAATATTGGAACTCAGCTGCATCCGGTTAAACTGGAAGCCGACCCCAAGATAGATTGGGAAAAGGCTAGGCAGATGATGATGTTTAATATTTATATATTATCTTAGGCCAGGTTCAGGCACATGCCATCGCTTTTAAGGAGTCTGCTCACTACACCGTACCATGAGCGTGCTATGAACGTTTTAGGCACGGAATAAAACATGACCAATTACCGGCCCACTACACCGAATCATATCACACATGGCACGCGAAGGTGTTGGTCGGTAACGGCCAAAATCAAAATATTTTTGTTTTACTTAGGCCTACATGGGCACTTATAAAACGTCGACAAATGGTGCACGGTTCGGGTTGATCGTTTCCTATGGAGAAGAACCGACAAGAAACTCCATAGTTTCTCTTTTAAAATCATTTGGTTAACATATTTTCATATTCATATTTTATAATCATTTGGGTAACATTCAAATGTTGTAAATAATTGAATGTTACAGCGTTAGTACTTAAGTATGGGAGGACAGCGTAGGCCCGACAATAAGTCGTTGCTTAATACAAAAGGTAGTAAAGGTACCTACAAGACAAAAAAAAACCTATAAAAGGCCGTTCCGTTACCAACCAACACCGTCGCGTCTAGACTCTAGTGGGCATAGTCAGATACTTTGATTTTAAAAGAAAAGATATATTTTTACCCAACACATCCCTTGCACGGTCATGGTAAGATACGGTGTAGTGGGCAGACTCTTTTAGTCACAAAGAGCTAGCGAAATCCCGCAAAACTCAATGTGAAAAATAAGGTGTTTTTCTTTCCACTGTAATCATTAATTCCACCAGCCATTACGTCCTTACGACAGGCGTAAAAATAATCACCGTATTAACAAAACATAAAAAAATAATCCATTTGTAAAAACTAGGTCAGATGTTCTGAAGGAACAAAGTAGGTAGGTATGACGAGACAACCGGTAAAGCCCCCATTAATCCATGGGATTTGCAATGTCTTAGAGATGTCGAGATTCTTCAGAGAAAAATGCTGTGCTTGACATTAAAAAGTGTTGTTTGCTGGATTTGGGTTTGGTACTTACAGTGACAGTACTGGGGACCTGAACACGAGTGGCGACTCGTGTTCAGATCCCCAGTCCCCTATTATAGATAGACACTGACGTTAACGATCTTCGTTAATGAGTGACGTAGACAATGACTATAATGACTAATGAGTTGCCATGGCTGACCATGGAGTCTTTAAATATACTCCGGACACAGGTTGGCCGAAGCAAGGAAAACCTGGTCAGATGGAGATTCATAGATGACTCTGCTCTGGAGTGTCAATGTGGTGTTGCCCCAAAAGCGATAGGACAATTGATATACTGCGTGTCCTGTTCTTGCACATGGTAGGAGCTGATGAATGATCAGCACCAAATTTTGGCCTGACTCAATTTGTATTGTCATCGACACCCTAAGAAGAAGAAGAAGAAGAAATGACATAGGTACTTAGTGAAAATAATTTACAAAAATATTATATGCCTAAATTGTACAACATACCATGGTACTCATGATATTTCCTCCTCATGTCCTCAAATTCGACTTCAACTCGAAAACGATTACGTAAGCATTACAGCTACTTCCTATTTCGACTCATATAAAGCTTAGTGTCCTATACTATGTATTATATGTATTTCTGAACAACTATTTCATTTTAATTTATTTTACCTTAAACTTATTTTAAAGTTAAAGATAGGAGGTACCCGACTGATAAGAAACGATCCTAGTGCTTAACAGAAAGTGCTGAAGCGACTTTCTTGCTTATCATAATTAATCGAGTTTAACTTCTCGTTTCTCTTATATTTAACAAGAAAGTTTCCTTCCAAACAGTCATACATATCCAGGGTCTAATCTCTTTATTATTCCCATTATGTTTTAAGGTAACAACTTTACCTAAAACTTTATGAATTAGATAAGCACTAGACTTAGCTTTTCATAGCACCTACGAGTTTCATAATTAGATTCAAAGTAACTTTGAAAAGGGTTTAACGCGTAAGTTTGAAAGCATCAAATTGAGTGCACGTGGCGCTCTCTAACGGAATGATTAGGAAGTAAGGAGTTCCCTCGGGAAGAAGGGGAACAAGGGAGGATAGAAAGGATTTAGTTCCGGCGTTACAACATAGATGGCGTTAGAATAACATTTGTTTTAACGTCAACGATTTGGTAAAAAGTCTTATCTTTACATGCTGCTGAAAATAGAGTAGTTGCTAGTTAGGTATTATTGAATGGCATTTTTACAGTGATCTGAGCTTATCATTGGATTCCTCAAACACTTTTGGTCAAGCGTGTTCCTACCCTAGGCCGCCTTCACATCAGGCAAGTAGCGGCTAAACGCAAGCTCATTTAAAGTAAAAAAAAATATTACAACATAAATTAGTAGGTACTTAATCAACGGAAAAGTCTTAAGAAATATTATGAAAAAGGCGTAACTTCATCTTGAATTTAACCGATTTTAACAACTAAAAACATTACACTAATCTAAAAAATCTTCCCATGACAAGATCTTGTTACTTGTGGAACAGCTATTTCTCTTATTTCATTTGCCATTAAGAATATATCACAGTTGATGACTTGACACCTAAAGGGTATATCTAAGTGCAATCTCGTCATCTTACGCGACAGACAGACAGACTGACTTATTTATTAAATGCGTGCACGATATTCATGGCAACGCTTTCATTAATCGGCCATTTTGTTTTGACTGTTGCTATGTTTGTGGACCTACCTACGTATTAGAGGTAGGTACCTCTGTTTGTATGTAAGAATCATTGCGAACTTGGTTTTACAAAGAAAGAAAGCAGGCAGCACTAAATTTTTAAAGTCTCGCTTATGATGTACTTACTTAATTGATTTTACTGCAAAGAAAAACTCTTTTAAGATAATCCATACTGATGCATTCTTGTCATCAACCGGGAAAGGCAACATAAGAAAACCTTCTAAATCTGAATCCTAACTAAACTGTACCTACTTATCTTGACACTCAGTAGATGATCAGTTTGATCACTAAGCCGTTTTTCATTGGTAAAGCAGTTTTCATGTCAAGAATGTGTAAGCCCTACTGGCTAATCTTTGACATGAAAACTGCAAACCGTTTGAAATAAATGCCTAAATCAATTATTTGAAGGCCCTAGGTTAGCCTATTTAGCCTGGGAGTATCCTAAACTACGCTTACCTAAACGCGATCACCACTCCAGTACTCGTTTTCTCAATTGGCAACAATGTAGGCACGAAACAGAGTTCTGTGCATGTTGTAAATACGTAATTCCAGTTCTTTTCCGGGTATTTTTATTATTCCCGACAAAAAACGTCTAAACATAAACAAACATTACTCTATATTCTAAGGGCGTGTTAATTTCATCTGCTAACCTAACCTGTGTAAAAAAATGCAATAAAAAGTTCCCACACGTGCGGAACCCACGTTGTTCCCTTGTTAAACGCGTTCGGGAGTTGTCGGCAATTGCCGGATTCCACCATGTGTTCGCTTTATTTTGTGTTCTGTCATTTTGCGGTTACACAAAGCAAAAATGCCGAGTGTTTCAAAAAAGTTGGGAGTATGTTGAAAGGTTGAATGAGCTTCTGCATTGACACAATTTTTTTTTTGGTCCTGTTATTTTTTATTGAAAGAGTCTCCACGAGCGGGGATCCTTTTTTTCTGAATAACCTCTTGGGCACCGTTCGTTTGGGGACAACGGAGTTTTATGTCGGACAAGAACTCCCGTGTCCCTAAGGAAATCTGGTGTCATCCTGGGATTAGGATTGTGCTTCTTTTTTACCACATGGCTATTTGCACATGGAGTAGATCTCGAAATTAAGGTAGGTATTTAAGCTGTTCTTCTTTTTTAGTAAAGTTCAAAATTCTTAATCCCAATATATTTTCTCCTTTTCCGATGCGAGCTCGAACACCTCAGTGGCACTCCAGGCTATTCTTCTAAGCGTGTCAATGACAATTTAAATTGAGTCACTAAAAATTTGTCAAGGAGTTTGGCTCTTTCCATAGTCATTATTAACTACCAAATAAAAATGCGCTGGTTCTTGGTGGAGAAAACAAAAATGTTAATCAGTCAATCAAAAATCATAAACAATAGGTATCAAAAAACATAGACAAAAGGTATCAAAAGGGAAAAAAATATATAAAAGCCTAGTGCAGACTTGCACAGTCATATTGAATGTTCCTCAACCAAGATTTTGACGAGGAAAACACCACGTTCCTCCCTTACTTTACCTATCTAAAACCGTATCTTATAATTGATCTCCTATACCCAAAACATCTGCATGACTGCACGTCTATACGCCACACAATAACTAACACGGATCGTCCGTTGGGACCGAGTCTCTTACATTTGGTGCCTGACATTTAGTATAACGTCTAACCTGAGAACTCTCGAGGGGAGACGTGAAAGGTTAAACGCTATGAGTAACGGCTATGTTTCGTATCGTTGAACATCGAGTAAATGTGTAGCGCGAAATTTTGTTTAGAAGATAACATGACATCACCCATTTTTGTTTTTTCGGATGGGAAATCATCAAATGACTTCTCCCGCTCTGGGCGGAGCGGAAGGGAGTGTCAGACTTGACTGACTAAAAGCCATCCATGTTCCTTCTTAGCCCTTTGTGTTCCAGGGCCACGGTATCTCTTTCGAACAACCCACAGCCCTGGCAGGCATCGGCCCTCTCGGACCCCTTTCGATTTGCTGACATCTCCTTGAGGCGCGCGTGCAACACGAACGCGCCGTCAGCACAGCCTATCGTCATAAGACGGACGGACGGTGAGCTAGCCCATTACTCACCGTCCAAAGGCCCGCGCCTACGGTGGCTGGGGGCCACTGGTTGCCCCCCGACGCCTGGGGCGTCTCCCGCGGCGGCTGAGAAGTGAGGTTCTCTCCCTCTCACGTTCCGCCACCTCCTTCGCTAGCATGAGTGCTTTGCAGAAGGATGCGACGGCTTCCCATTCCCTCTCGCTCCGGACCATGGAGGTTAAGGTAGTGTTTCTTCAAAGTGTTATGTAGTTTAGGTCCCATGTAATAAGGGACAAGCCTATTACCATCAACCAGACACAAATTCAAACTTTGAGCTGCTACTGTTAACCTGACCACTAGATCAACGAGCCAGTGTTTTCGCATGTAAGATTCTAGTTATAAATAAAATACCCTTCGACTTCGATTGCAAATTGATTATAAATGTTCTGTAGCAGCCAATTTTGCTAGTGGATCCAATATAGAAGTTTTTTTTTTTTAATTTCTCCGTAGATTAGAGACGGTTTTACTCGGAATTTTCTTGGAACATAAATTGTTTTCTTGTTGCTAGTTAAAACCAATCAAGACTTCAACTTTGTAAGGCCCATCTATGAATAAATTTTCTCAGTAACGTGTACCACACACGGTGGTCAATAGTTACTTAATACTTAATCCGAAGTCCTTCAGTTAAGTGGGTAGCTAAACTTGTTAATTAAGTACTGCACAAAGGAGAATTAAGTGTTCGTTGGTAACCGCACGCCACTTGAAAATTTACCAAAGCCACTTATACCAAAGTAACTTGGCCAGTGGTCAGCATAGTGCAACTTGCAAGAACATTGTTTTTGGGAAATTGGGACAATGCTGATGGAATATTGGGTAATTTATAATGATAAATTGAGTTCATAATGTAATGTGCATTGTTTGTTTATGTGAAGAAAGTTTTTAGTATGGACTATGTGAAGCATGATATGGCAAGAAGTCCGATGAGATGCCGAGTAATAGAAAAGTATGGAACAAGAAGAAATGTTGTGCCGACCCCAAATGAATTAGGATAAGAGCAAGAGAATGATAATGATTGTGTGTTTATGTTTTGAATTTAATAGGATTGCCATTAATACATAATTATTACACACCAGAAAAATAAAAGAATAAATGAAAATCTGAATATCTAGCCTTTAAGTTTCGGTCACACCGCCGAAATAAACCAAACCACTGACAAACCACGGACACCTCGATACAAATACTACTGAAGTATTTGTAAGTGTCTTGTCTCAAACGCTGGTCCATTCTTTGCCACTACCAGTTTAACTAATCCTTAAATGCTGATGCCTCAACGAGCCGTATTCCTTCAATTTAATTCCAACATTACTCGTTCCAAATGGATTTTAAACCATGAAACGATTTTTACTATACCACAGTCACATTCAGAATAATTATTATGATCATTGCAAGAGGAGAGAGGTTCTGTATGGTGCCGGACGTAAAGAATAGCACCATCCCATGTCTTCCCGTGGGTGTCGTAGGAGGCGACTAAGGGACTTAGCAGAGAATGGGCAGCAGCGTTCTCTGTGCTTTTGTAGCAACCGTACTGCGATCGCCAACCCGCCTGCCAAGCGTGGCGATTATGGCAAAACCCCCCTTCTTGGGGGAGGCCTATGTCCAGCAGTGGACGTCTTTCGGCTGAAATGATGATGATGATGATGATTGCAAGAGGCGGTGTTTAACGGTGATCTCCGTGTTATGAAGCCAAATAAAATTACAGTCATGTGCGAGCTGTAGAAGCACGGGCGATGCGGTGAGCAGGCTCCTTTATTAGGTATTTACTTTAGTTTTATTAATAATGTGCGAGTGTTGTTATTGTGCATACTGAATTATTTATGTTTTTTTTTTTTTTAATACAGCATATGTTATTCAAAAGTTTGTTTGGTAAAAAATACAAGTTATCATCATCTGCCTAGCTTTTTCCCAACTTTATTGGGGTTGGGTGCCAGTCTTACCGGATGCAGCTGAATACCAGTATTTTAACGGCTGCCTATCTATCCTCCACACAATCTAGTTAGTATTTACGAAATCAGATCTCTCAAAATTCAAGTCTAATCTGCTTCATAAAACAATAAAATATTTGTATTACTACCAATAATCTTAGAACCAATACATGTTTCTGTGGCAAAGGAAACTAAGTCTTAGCGAGTGATTTATTTTAAACTTCGAAATCTCGATTGTACATTAAAATAAATAATGAGCGAACCCAAAAATAAATCAAGTATAAAAACCCGGTATGAATACCAAAACACAAATCTGGTCCGACATGGGGGTAATTTGTAAATTATTTCTGGCGTACGCTACGCCTATTAGAACATCTTGATAGCTGTCTGTCGACTTCTTTCAACGTCTATTTAAAAAGCTACTGTTAAACAAATAATATTAAAAACCAATCTCGAAAACACACTCAAAATGAAACCTTAATTCAAACGCGTAGGTGTTGTCCAAAATTTTTTAAACAGTAAATTTAAATTTGTTAAAGCCTCCATGAGTATTTATGGCACCAAAGCACCATTTCATATTGACCTTCCCCGCCCCCTTCATTGCTTTTAAACTGAAAGTCTCCAACAGTATTCCATAATATTCCACGGTTCATTTTATCCTGGCGTTTGGTCCGTTCGTAACCATTTTGTTGTGATGGCGGCATCAAAAGCGCAGGATAAACGCTAACTTATTTTTAAGTGGTAGATATGCAAGTTATTTATGGTGGATCGGAAGCAAAATGCCATGTTCAATCTATAAGTTGATTTATTGGGGAGAAATTATCGTTTTGGATAAGGAATATTATTTCTGTATAACTTCCTTATAAACTGGTATTTTGGGAAGTGGGTAGGCGTTTGGGCTTATAAGTAAGAGATACTCCATCTATTATAATCAGTAAATAGGGCTATTATGAGAGTAAGCCTATCGACTTTCATCCACTTGCGAAATCAAAAATGATGAAAATTGCTTCGAAACAATTATAAATATCTCTCATACTCTTATCAATAAACGTAAATAAATTATTCGCCTTTTGTTTTTCCAACGTGATTCAGAGACATTTCCTAAAAATAAATATCAGTATAAAATGCAAAAGCATAAATCGGGAATAAAGCGATGCGGTTTTACCATATCTTCTTTTGGCGCCTCTCTAACTACTAAAGGCAAGCTTGTTGTCTTTTGCGAGATGGAACAGCTCAGCAACACTCATGATATCAGTACACTCCAAAAGCTCACAAGGCAGTTGGTCCCGGCTATTACTTAGATCTTTGACAATTGTTACGAGTAGTCAGATGGTCGAAAGTCTGTCAAGCGGTATTACGAGGTTATCAGGGGAGGTCAGATAGGCAGTCACTCCATGTAGATTACTGGTATTCAGCAGCATCTAGTTAGACTGGAAGTCGACCCGGACGTCTGTTTGGGAAAAGAATAAGCAGGTGAAGACACTAGTACAAAGTTGATATTTATTCAACTGGAAAAGTATATGAAAACTGGGATTTAAATGGCCTTTAGTTCCTCCTAGTCTCTTGCACAACCAACACACTGGCAGACCGATACATCAAATACTAAGGGCAAAATCGAAGGGCTTGTCTATGTGCAGATGACAGTGCAATTATCATCCTTTGATATATTACTATGGCTCCCAGATTATATCTAATGGTTAATTCTCTATTAACAATACCATTTGTTTGTACGTCAACGTGATGAAACCTAATTGGTTATTGATGTTGCGCGTGGATCCATAAATTATTCGGTGTGTTATGTAATTTTGCGGGGTTGTGACCTACCTAGCTTTAGCTTTAATACATCAATCCTCTTTGCCATAACCTTATATTATTATATTCAGTCCAAATCGCATGGTTCTGTATGGTGTCGGCCGTAAAAAATAGCACCCTCCCCTATGTTCCCGTGGGTGTCGTAAGAGGCGACTAAGGGACTTTGCAGAGAATGGGCAGCAGCGTTCTCTGTGCTTTTGCAACAACCGTACTGCGATCGCCAAACCGCCTGCCAAGCGTGGCAATTATAGCAAAACCACCCTTATGTACATTTGGGGAAGGCCTATGTCCAGCAGTGGACGTCTTTCTTATTCTTATTCTTTATTGCACACAAAAAAAAAAGAAAAATATACACACAAATTGCAATATAAAAACTTATGTACAACGGCGAGCTTAACCCAGAACTGGGTTTTCTTACAGCAAACCATTTTTCGATTGCGAGATTTGCAAAAGAGGATAAACTTACGATTATGTGCAAAAACAGTACATTCAAAACTTAAATTAACTACTACATACGTAATACATACAATGCATATATAAAAATAAACATACATATAAAATACTGTATACATACTAATAACATGTTGACAGGAAATGTTCTCTTATTCCTTTCTTGAACACGTCTAACGAAAGGCTATCCCGCAAGGAGTGTGGAAGTGAATTCCAAAGGCGCACAGCACGAACAGTAAAAGATCCATCGTACCGACTTGAAGAGTGGGGAGGGAAACGAAGGAGAAGAGATGATGATGAGCGACAAGGTTTACCTCTAGGTACCAGATATTCGAAGCGTTCCTGAAGATACGAAGGAGCTTTAGGGTTGTGAAGAACAGAAAAGAGAAAAGAAAGAGTGTGAGAATCTCGACGCTGCCGAATAGGTAGCCACTTCAACTGCTTCCGAAATTCCGACACATGGCCGTACTTTCGAAGGCCGAAAATGAAGCGGATGCACAAATTCTGCAGACGTTCGAGCTTATCAAGAAGTTCTTCAGTCGCATCAAGAAAACAGACATCAGCATAATCTAGAAGAGGAAGAAGAAGAGATTGAGCAAGAGTAATTTTGGTTTGAAACGGCAGGAACTTCTGGAGACGCTTAAGTGACCGATACGAACAAAACACCCTCCTGCTTACTTCAGCAATGTGAACATGCCAAGATAGGTTGCAGTCCAAGAATACACCTAGGTCTAGTCTAACTTTCTTGGAGTAGGCGTAGGAGTTGTCTTTCGTCTGTAATGATGATGATGATGAAATCGTATGGTGACTTCTTCGTGCTCGAACTAACAAGTTGAAAGGTCATTCTCGAAAGATACATTGCTATATAAAGTGACTGGTAATTAGTGACCGATACTTAACAAATAATTGTAGTCATGATAACAAACCACTTTCCCAAAGAAACAGCCTTTTTATAAACTCATACACTTTAATCACAATAACACAACAGCCACTTTACGGAAACATTGCACTATAACTTTGTACTACTGTCATGTAAGGATATTCAATTTATTAACACTAGCTTGGCGAAATGAAGTCTAATTCCATTGAAAATAAAGTTTATTTCCAGAATATCAACGAAAACAAATAAAACACGCACTTCACAGTACAAACTGCGTTTATTATTTTTTTCGCTCCCAGCTGAACCTAAAAAAGGCAAAACATACGCACATAAATTATCGTGTATTGTAACGAAGTTCAAAGAGGTAAAATAGCAAACAAATGCGCACCAAAGACAATAAATCAAAATGGCCGAATAACGAGAGACGGACGGTGGCGAAGGAAACTTTCATTTCGTTCGTTCAAGAGTGCACTTTACGTGAAACATTTGGAATTACTAATGGTTCCCGTTCATTTGCTTTAGACGTTCGTTTTTTCTCGAATGCGTTTCGTTTTTGTTTTTCAATACATTTCACGTGTCATTTTACAAATGTTTACCAATAGTGACTCTCTGTAAAGGGCATTTGTGCACTAAACTACCTGTATAGCAAAGTACATTAACATGCAGCAAAAAATACACATAGTTATTAGATATTCCGGGCTTGAAAAACAGAATTTAAACTAAGCTTACCAATATAAACGTGGTCTATTTACGGCGTTTCCTCTTAACCAGTTGCTCTGAGATCTTATTTTTTTACCTGAAATAATATTTTCAACCACTGGTCAAAGGACTGTTGTTTGTTATCTTTTGTTACTTTCTATATGCTCCCCTTTAAGTAAAAATCTCGAAAGAAAATCAAACATAACTCCCCGAAACCGGTAGTACTTACCCTGCAGTCCGGTGCAAACATTTCCCGGTACTTCAGGGCACGCGGCGCACAGCATTAACCCGCACACTGCGTCATAGATTGTTTTTAACACCCCTAAATGGTGTACAACAAACTTCATCCCATCGGCGACAATAGAACGCTTTTCAAAGACACCCCCAACTTTTCTTTCGAGAACTTTCCTCTAGATTTTCACTCTTAAAGTTTGATGTTCGAAAAAGTTTTGCAAATTTTATTTTTTGGTTTGCGACAGTTGCTTTTAAGAAGTTTTGATGGAACTTCCAAATGTATCTTGAAGGTTTTTTAGAACCAAGGGTGGAATGTATAATTCTGGAGCTACCTACTCGTTTTCTTTCAGAAAGGAATGGTCTTAACCTATTCATTTGTAGAAATTACGTGGGTGAATTCTGATGTGAATTGAAGGTTGCAGATAGTATTTTAAATGGATTTATTTTGGCTCGTGAAAACTCTTAAAATACCCCAGACCTATTTGAATTTTTTCCATGTGACCACATCTCAGTCCCCCTATTTGGCTTCACCCAGTCCTATGACTATTCCAAATATTGGCCATCATAATACAAACCTATTTATGCTGATTCCAGCAAAGTTGAGCTCAAACCAATATGACAATTTGAAACAGAGTTATGATACAACCAGTGATCAAATATTCAATTCAGTTCCGGATTCATATTGCGATGCAAATGACACACCGTCGACGTGAATTGATAATTGAGACTAAATAAATATTACATCAAAGCCTGTCACATAATTGTGACACACGGACGGTGTGTTTGTCAAATGATTGAATTAGTGGAAGTGCTATCATCATCATCTGCCTAGCCTTTTCCCAAACTATCTTGGCGTCGGCTTCCAGTCTAACCGGATGCAGTATTTTACATGAAGCGACTGCCTATATGAACTCCACAACCCAGTAACTGGGTAATACGATACCCTTTGGTAAGACTGTATGTCAGACTTTTGGCTTCTAGCTACTCGTAACGACTGTCAAAGATCTACAAATGACAACCGGGACCAACGGTTTAACGTGCTTTCCGAGGCACGGAGGAAACTCGGTATGTAATTATGGTCACCCTACACATGGACCAACTTCGGAAAGCACGGCTTAACCTTAAAGACCGAGTCGTGCGGCATTATTTAGCCACTAGGTCCTCTAATTAGTCGAAGTGATAAATGTTAAAAAGTGTAAAAAGTTGTACTATTGCATGGCTATATATTGGCCAAATGTGTGTTACTAAACATATTGTACGTATAAGAACTTCATGTATCAACCATGTTTGATGCAATAAATGAATGAATTGAATTGAAAACATAGAAATCAATAATGATTGGGAAGTCAAGAAAAAACGATTGGAGGACAATCTGAAAGATGATAATTAATGTATAATTATTATTGTGATGACAACCAACAGAGAAGTAAGTACTAACAAAAGAAAAAGACACGCTGTCCCCAAATAAATTCGGAGGTGAATGATGAAGTCGATGCATCATAATTCACATGCCCTGATCCAGAACTTTCTTTCTGATAATTACAATGAGCTTCCACATCGCAATGTTTGCTTAAACAGTCTTAGAAGTAAGTTATCAAAAGTAAAAAAAAAAAAAACAAAATGCTTAGATATAAATTACATGTTGATTATTTACACACAACGCAACGCTCTCAGGGTTTATCTGTGTGTGCGAGCCGTTCATTTGTTAATTTAGCAGACATTGATGTTTTTTTTGTTTTTAGTGAGCAACTAAAAGCTTTTACAATTTTAATTCAAACATTGATAATTAAACTCAGTTTTCAAAGTGACAAACTGTTTATGTTAATAGACTAAAAACTAAATGTTTACTAAAAAATAGACCAATCTATTTAAATACCTAACTAAATAAACAACAGGACACTTAAGCGTCTAAGTGCCTTCTAAAAAATAAATAAAATGCTCTTTATACCCATCTCCCGGTACATCATAGGCACTCGTCCCGATTCCGGTCACATTTGCATGTGAAAGCCATAACTTGGTGACACGGAAAATTTAATCTTTTTGGTAATTAAATGAAGACCCACAGCTGACCTAATTAAATGAAACCGTAACCATTTTAATTTTGTTCTTTTTTGTTTGCAGGTACGTGGCTTTTATATGGGAGTTCGTGAGTAGATATTGGAGACTGTAGAACAGTTAGTTGAATGCTTTTAAATAAAACAGCACCAAGAGAGCTTTTTTTCTTTATATCATGATTACAAAGATCAGTACTAAGCGTTTTCCTGTACGATTGCAAATCAAAGATTATGCGTTGGTATTTAATTTGTAAAACAGTAATTTTATTTAGCTTTTCCAAGTTTTCCACTCACACTGTTTAAACGAAAATTACAAACCTAAAGACACGGTAGCACAGCAAACTATTCATATTCACAATATCAATGACATTTCAATTCTATCTTCAGAATAACACCAACTGAATCAGAAAACGAACTACGAATACACTTCCTTCTTGTAATTTCACTGAACTATATCACTTCGCGACCTGTCACTTTTTCTATCAACGACCACATTCAAAACAAACATCAAAGGCTACATTGTAAAGCTATGCGGAGTTCAGAAAACTATAAGAGAATGTACTAGGAAAGCATTTTACCGAGAACCGCTAAGAAGCTTCCCACCATCTTCGCGAAGACATAAAGCTTGCTGCAAGGACAGCTATGCACTCAGGACTTGTCTTCTTATACCAGGATATCATGAACAACTAGGAAGCTAGCAAACAAATTGACAACGACCTTATTTCTTCGGAAGATAGAATGACTTTTCATTGACACAATTTTTCGCAGTAGTAAAATTTTCACTGTCGTATTGTCACACATACCAAGTCGAGTTTGCGGGTTCGAAGTACGATTTTCGCCTCTATTTTCTTGTACATAAGGATTATAACATAAGTTTCGGTAACATAATGTTATAGGTCGTTATAGTTTATGACATAATAAAATCCTAGTACTACTTATTTGTTCTATCTTGAGATCTGATGGTCGGGAAAAATTGCGACGTCAACGTTTTGATGGGCGGTTAAATTCTTTATTTTTTACTGTAATTAAAACACGTTGTTCTCAAGATCCTTCAGTACTGGTCGTAAATGTCTGCTATTAACGTGGTCTTTCAGCAGTCGCCTTTACAACCACAAGGATGGATAAAATGGCTTTATTACTTAGTCTACTTAATCCTCAAGGAAAACAGTCTTTAGAGAAAGCTCGAATTGAAACAGAAAATCAAATCAAAGCTTTTTATCTCACATACTTCGATCTTCAAAGACTGCACGGCATCCATATAAAACCATTAGACACTAACGTATCAAAAAAGAAAAAAAAAAGAAAAAACGATAGCAGCGTCCGTCTATTAATTGAATCCGCGTTCAGATGTTCCAAATCGGGGCCTTATATTTAACTGAGAGGCTAGGCTTTGTTCTGTTGCTGTTATCGGATTTCTTCTATTTTTCCAATGGCTGAGGACCAGTGGAGCAGAAACAATAGCACTGAACATTAGTAAGGGGATCGCACCGTCTCGAGCAGCTCTCGACCATCGACTTCTTCGATAAGGCGGTGCGGCTTCAGATGTGGTGTAAAATATAAAAGCTGGCGGTGTGTTTAGAGATATTTATCGCCACTGACTACCGTTCTACAATGGACTGCATTTCTTTTCATTATACACAGTGGCAGTCAATTTGTAGTATAAAGAAGATAACAGAGTTCTAATGAAGTAGCAGTCTCTTTGTGTAGCCAATGAGGAGTCTTGATAACATGATTTTGCTTACAAAGCCAGGAGAAGTTATTAGCACCGCATTACTAAACCCATATTTATAGATTATATTTATAGTATGCCTTTAAAACTAATGCATTGTTATAAAACTGAAAAAGGCAAGAAGTTCTATGACCATTCTACTTTATCAATAATCTGTTGAAGATCAGAGTCAAAACAATCTTAGATATTTTACTCTACAGAACCAAAATCTACAAAATTACAGTTCCACAAAAATTTGACCCACAATATCTTCATTCTCATATCGTTATTTGATAGGTTCTCAACAATAATAATTAAACACCACCGGCAATAAGACTCAATATTGGACTCTTTCAATTCTTTAGATTGTATTGGCAATGCTCCTAGCATTGCATTGTTAAGGGGCAGGTCTTCACGAATGCAATATGTTTGAAAAAAAAGTTTCAGTTCAATAATTATCTAAGTGTTCATTACACTTTTTGTGGAGTACATTGGCAATAGTACAGTAAATTGAGGTCTGCCTCCAAATCAAAAGATAATACTGGTGAGGCCTGGTGAGGCCTGTATTATTTTTGATTTGGTTTTAATTTAAATTACGTATCTTCCAGCTACAGTCGTAGTAGGTAATCAGTGGTCCGGAAGTCTGACATCCAGTCGTACCAAGGGATAACTAGTACTAACTGGGTTCTGTTGGTCAGTTTGGCAGTCGCCTCCTATAAAATACTGGTAATCGTCTGTATCCGGCTAAACTGGTAGCCGACTCCAAAGTAGTTGGGAAAACGCTAGGCAGATGATTGTGATCTTTCATCCGCAAAACTTTAGCTGAAAATCCATAAGCCCGATGTTACCACAAATAACTATTTAACACTAATACTACTAGATATTTGCCCCTAAACATATTAAAACATCGCTCAGTTCCTTTTAATCGTTTATAGATGATTAGAGATACTTTTTATTTAAATGTTTATCCCTAAGTGGTTTATGGTGCTAGCAGGTGTCGATTGGTTCTATCGATTTCATTTTCTTCTATGTAATAATAGTATAGTTGGATGAGTGAATTTAAGGGTTCCAAACGCTCCTATTGGGCTTCGCCGCAGTCAGGTAAAAATATAAATTGGTTTTAATAAAAAATGCCCCAAACATATTTTATTTACGACAATCGAAAGTTATTATTATAAAGCTATGAATAATAAAACACACGTTACCAAAAACACTCTACTTTTGTAAAATCATAAAAGGTCCCAATTTTCCTGTTTACAACAAAATTACGAGCTGCGAAAAATAAAAACATATTTCGAGAGTTTGCCCTTAACTTATCGCTTATACTTAAAAGATCTCCGGGGACTGGCCGTGCCAATGATTAAAGTTCCTTCCCATTTAACTTATCATCCTGCTTCAAATAACTTTATTGAAGGTTGCAAATTCAATCATACTTTTATTTTGTTTATTATTTTTTTTGTTTTGGTTTTCATGGGTTAACTTTTTGATTCAGGAAGCTGCGTGACTGAGAGAAATGGTCTGATTTTGAATTGTTGGCGTTATTTTTTGTATGTAGTTTTTTTTTTGTGTCTTGTGCATTTGTAGCAAAAGTATCATCATCATTTCAGCCGAAACACCCCACTGCTGGACATAGGCCTCTCCCAAGTGTCGCCACATTGGCCGGTCCCGTGCGACTCGCATCCAGCGGATCCCCGCAACCTTCACCAGGTCATCGGTCCACCTATTAAGAGGCCTTCCAACGCATCGTCTTCCGGTTCGCGGTCGCCATTCCAGACTTTTTCAGCAAAAGTATAATCAGCATATATCTTTGTAACTCTATCCATAGTCCCAGTGAATCATAGTCCATGTGGTTGTACATGTCTTCAAGTTTTTTGACTCTAGGACATGTCAAGCGCACTTACCCTAGAAAGACTTCCCATAAATCGCTTTGCATTTAGTAGTCACCTTCTCGTTAAATACATTAGGAATAATTCTACTCATCTAAACGCTCAATAACATTAAATATAACATCCCTAATAATAAAATGTAATATTGTGTCTAGATCGTCAGGCCAATTTTGAGTGAAATGTTACGATAATGTAAGTAGCCGGGCCGTAACAATTACTGTTACTGGCTTTACTGCTGATCCCATTGTTGTATTATTGTTATGATAGCCAGTAAGCTACAGTTGTGTTGAGAGATATTAGAGATATACGAATGTTGAAGGAATTATGGTGATTACTGTTTTGAAAGCAGAGGTAGAGAAGTTTATTTAAACTCGTTTTCAGACACCTTTTTTTTCAAAATCATAGTTCTTTACAAGCTATGTTCACTTTTTTCTGGGCCTATTAACGTGAAAGCATTAATGGACAATGGTTTTCAACCCTTGGTGATTTTATTGGTTCACTTAAATTCGATCTAGTAATTTATTTGGTGCGGTACTAAATATGTAGAAGTTTTGAACTTACTACTACTACTAAGATTCCTGTCGATGATTCAACTAACGAATGGTATCTTCAAATGCTCCACGAAGTGTTTCAAGCAAATAATTTTACATTGTAAAAAGTAAAACAGCGATATTTCATTTGCCTTTGGAACATTAATTTGAAAACTCGAATTACGGTCCACCATTCGCTAATAAAGTAATTCATACTTTTACAATCGCTTGGGATCGCAACAGTATTGCTGTGCAATAAAACCTCCTTCATTTAATTGCTACAAAAAACCACGTGTCAATGTAGCAACGAGGCAACGGTCACCGACAACCCTCGAGTATGAAACACAGAGTAAGTTAAATACAGAAGGCTCAATATTGGTAACAACAATGAGGCACGGACACGGGAATCATGCGTAACTAATACTTTGAATAGAAAAGATTTACCTGTTATCGTAATAACACCGAGCAATAAGTTGCTATAAATTATTGACAGACGAAAGAAAAACCAATATTTGTTCAGAGTCCCACGTCTTATCGCATCCAGTTTAAAGTGAATCTTCTGACGCTATTTACGCCCGGACAGTATCAACAGCTAAATTAATTAAACGGGCACGTGCGTGTTGCTACCGAACACGTGTCGTGTCCGTCGCGGGCATGTGCTATAAATCAATCAAGAGGACCACCGCTTCATTTGTAGGGTTATACTGCGGTATTTTAATAATGTTGCACTCCAGTGCAGCTTCGGACGAATTTTTGTGTTCGTTTTTTGTATTGTTGTTAACACTTTCGCCTTAATTGAATAGTGTTGTGTTATCGAAGAGGTCTTTAGATATTGTAGAGAGGCTGATGGATGCATTGAAGTAGGTTTCAAGATCATCATCATCTGCCTAGCCTTTTCCCGAACTATCTTGGGGTCGGCTTCCAGTCTAACCGGTGCAACTGAGTACCAGTATTTTACATGAAACAGAAGCTATTTTTCTATTTTACAATCAGAAGCCAACAGTCTGACATCCAGTCTTATTAGTAAAACTGGATGTCAGACTTTGGCTTCTTTTGGCGAAACAGACGTTTAGCCAGAACACTGACATCCAGTCTGGTGTGTTTTTGGCTAAACGTCTGTTTCGCCAAAAGAAGCCAAAAGTCTGACATCCAGTCTTATTAGTAAGACTGGATATCAGACTTTTAGCTTCTAACTACTCGTAACGAATGTCAAAGATCTACAAATGACAGCCGGGACCAACGGCTTAACGTGCTATCCGAGGCACGGAGGAAACTCGGTATATAATTATGGTCACCCATCCACAGACCAACCTCGGCAAGCACGGCTTAACCTTAAAGATCGACCCGTGCAGCTGTTATTATTTAGACACGAGCTCCAAAGTAGGTTTCCAGATAAGGTCCATAAAAGAAATACAATGACTGGGACAACAAGAGCCTTTCAGCTTCTTTAAAGGTCTTTCTTTTAACACCCATTATTTAAATATCTTTGGTTTTTACACAGTCGTATGAGGTAAATTGTATTTTTAGATTAATTTGCTCAATCTCGACGTATTTACGTGTTTTATCATAAAATGAACGGAATAAGTCGGCCAACGTCTTAATTAATTGAAAGCGTTGATAGAAATATTGAAAATAAAATGCTTTTTATTTCCATTTTGATCTCTCCGAAGCTTGTTAGAGATGTTTAACGTAACAAACCATAGTAAAGTCATACCTCTACACCAGACCTTTTAACATGAATTTATCTGGGTGAGTAAAATGTATTGTGAATGAAGAAAACAAAGGTGCACCATAGTAAATCAACTATCCTACACATTCAAACGGCGCCGGCGTATTATCAAGCATTTATCTTCAAAAATGCTCTGGCTAACACAGACAATATAACTACACAACTACGGAACGTCCAATTTTATGGCTTATTTCGTAAAAATGTGCGATAGATCATTGCCCCTACCATAAGTTCTCGATTGTCGAGTCGAAGTCACGCGATGGCGAGACGTGATGTCGAGACGGCAAAAAAGTGACATTTGGTGACAGCTACAGTTTGTTTTGGAATGAAACTCGAATGCCGAAACGCTATGGTATGCTTTTTTGGTCATTTTGGGTAGTACTGAAAGAATTTTTAATGTTTTCTACTAGTTGTTCGTTGGTCGTTTTTTAATAGTCTGAAGATCGTATCGATTACCTTCAAGTCATTTTGTAGCAATGTTTTTAACTTTGAATAATCCATTCGAGATAGTTCAAAAATGGAACATAGATTCATAAGTCCATTTTTGTTATAAAGGATCTATGTTCCATATGAGGGTTAAAAACCATTGTCTGACAGACACAGAGAGGCTGTTTGCGTGTATGATCAGATACAAAACAAGGACGAAGCAAATTAAGGATGTAAGAATTGTTGCAGGTTGTGTTCATGTCATTTATGCGTATCCCCAGAGGAATAGCAGGTTTATGAAAATAAGGGGACTAACTAGTTTAAGTATGTGTGATGTATGTAGAACCACGATAAATATATGACAAGCCACAGTTCCACTCAAATAACTCTTAACTAACAAAATACTCATTGTAATGCCTTTAACAATAATTCCATCAGACAGTTGCCTGCACCTGTACGTGAGATAGCAATCACGTTAGTAGGGGTCATCGCAAGTTTTTTTTTAAACTGGACCTTTATTTATGCACCATTTCCGCGGAGGGGACTTTGACAAATGTCTGCAATTTTTGCTTCCGCTACTTTCCTACCTTTACTTGCCGGCAGGCAGATAACTACTGTAATTGCTTATCTGTTATAGTTTGTTGGATCTATGGTGTAAACTCTTACTGCGGTGTTATTGCGTTCCATACTCGCATTCCTTTCCAGGCTGTATTGACTTTGAGAATCCAACAACTTGCATTGCGTTGTTTACGTTGTCAAGCAGACTAATTTTTCAAACAAATGAAGCATTGAACTACTATATCTATATCCTGAAAATATTTCTGATTGTGATAGAAAAGCAATGCAATTATAGAGGTGGTCCTCTGATTTTCTTTTACAAAAAATATTGCGACTAGCCAAGGTTTTTCAAGGATATTATGAATCCATTAGAATATTATTATTATGAGGATTGTGTAGTAGTAAGATAAAACTATGAAATAAATTTCTAATAGTATTGTGTACAGAAGGTTTTTTAATTAACTTGCAGTATAAAGTGTTTATTTTTAAAACAACAGTAGCACCTGTTAATAAATTACTAAATCGCAAATAATAATTAATTTCCAAAAACATATTTTGCATTAATCTTTGTCAAATAAAATTTGCATTTTCAAAATTATTTATCTTCAATCCTTTAATTATGTACCTACATAACGAAACCAACAATTCAACATTATCTCCGATTGTTATTAATTATAAAGTTTACTGGGTAAGGGCGCACCGTCGCGTCATCTGCGCGAAGTCTGCTCGCAATGAAATTAAAGGCACAATGAATCCTCAAGTTTTAATTAAAGCGTGAAAAGTGTCGCCGGCGACTGCCGCCAACTCGCGACCATCAGATGAGCTCGTATTGTTTTGACCACTTTATTGCATCAGAGATATTTTTTTTAATAATATGTTTTGTAAAGGGGTCTTTTGGTAAGGAGGGTTTTGTCTTTGAGCAAAAGGATTGTAAGACAATGGCTTTTAAGATATAAATAACGTAATGCTCGAACAGTTAGGTAGCAGTGTACCTTTAGTACACCTACATTTTGATTGTTATTTTCGAGTCCCATGAAAAATCAATATAAAAGTCGCTAGAAATGGTCGCCCCATACACTGTATGCCAGACTAAATGCGATGTGAAATTGACTTTAGATTTTAAAGTAGGTAAAAACTAAAACAGATGGAGTCTTTCAGCCATTATAAATATGATTATGTACTGAATACTGAACAAAAAATCTCACTCACGAAACAGTTCTACATTATATCCAAATGACAAAAGTTTACTTTGTAACACAACAAAAAAAAACCGGCGATCAAATAAATCATACCGGTAAGTCACTCCAGCAGAATTATTGCTTTTTAATTTGAAACAGACGGAAAAAGTGAATAAAATGCGGCTAAAACTGTCCCCTTATACAATTAGGTTCGATCACCGATGTTATTTTGAGTTTTTTACGACTGCCCTTACGCTTGTAATCGTAAAGATGGATATTTTATTACTTTGAGATCTACTTATCACTTAGTATACACGTACGACTTAAGTACAAGCTTTTTTATTTATGTTTTTTTTTTTTTAAATTAACATTTTGGGATTATGAGAGTTTTACACACTCCTTAATTTTTATCTGTAATGATAATCAGAATAAACACTTTACGGTGTAATACTGATTTGGAAATAAAATTGCCCATTATTTTCTAAAAATTAATGACTGTTTGAATTATCTAGACTGAAACTACTTTTTGCTATGAAAACGCTACTTCTGATAGTATAATGTTTATTGCTAAAAGAAATTTCCCATATTAGATCCACCAATTTCGTGCAATTCAATTGAGTTGCTTTTAGTACAACATGACGTGTTACGTTCACATTTTTACACAACACAAACTGCTCTAAAAGAAACTTCAGTAAACACAAAAAAGTACAAATTGTAATCATAAAAAAAAAAACATAAGCACATACTAAGCAACAGCAACTTAGAAACTCGCATCGTAAAAACAAAACATAGTCGCAAGTAAAAAAGCTGTAAAAACAAGTGAAATAAACAGCTTGTAATGAAGGCAAAGTTGAGGTTATAAGCGTTACAAGCTGAATTTAAGACGGAAGCTAGAAACAAAGTATGTTATAATGATGCGGTCTGTTTTTGTGCTCGCACGTATACGCTTACCGTCTCACAATGGTGGTTTGACATGGGACCCAGTTTAACGTTTTTTGTAGTAGTTCGTGTACCCTTTAAACTTACAAACTTGTTACAAGTAAAAAATATGTATTTCAACCTAATTGGGCGACATACTGTGTTTGTTTTGTTAATTTTTTACGCTTGAGAGGCTTAAAATGTAGCAATCAAGATCGGAGATTAGGAAAAAAATATTTTTACTGAAAAAGAAAATTGGAGTTAGTAATTGGATACATAAATATGATTAGATTTTTCTGTAATGTTAATGATTTCGGTTTCAGATAAATATGTTTTATTAAAATAGCAAAAATTCCAACTTTCTTTTATAATATGAGTCAGAAACTCAAGTTAGTATTTAAAAATACCTGGCTCAAAATCGGACTTACAAACAGAAATAAAATAATAGGTCTTTACCTATGAAATTGCCGTATTGCAGTACAGACTTTTTCAAACAAAAAAAAGTTTTGATTGGCTATGAGTTCTAAATTCAAATTAATTTTGTTTTAAAAATATGACATTCTATTTACAAAATCAGTCTTTTGTTTATTGATTAGCGTTGTATTTTCATTACATTTCAACATTTTTCCTCATAATGGATACTTTGAAATTTCGTGTAATTATGGAATATGAGTTCCGTCGTGGCACCAACGCGGCACAAACGACCCGTAACATCAACGACGTTTACGGAGAGAACTGTACAAACGAACGCACAACCCGTTATTGGTTTGCTCGGTTCCGATCTGGGAATTTTGACTTGAAAAATGAACCTCGTGGTCGTCCGGAAACTTTGGTCAACAATGATGAATTAAAGGTGATTGTTGAAGCTGATGAAACTCAATCTACAGCTGAGCTGGCAGCAGCTTTTGATGTTAGCATTAAAACAATATTGGTCCATTTGCGACAGATTGGCAAGATAAAAAAGCTTGATAGATGGGTGCCCCACGAACTTAACGATCGCCAGCGCAACGTACGCGTCGAGACTTGCCTTGCGCTGCTTAACAGGCACAGAAATGACGGAATTTTGAACCGAATTGTTACGTGCGACGAAAAATGGATTCTTTTTGACAATCGAAAGCGCTCAGCAAGTTGGTTAGATCCTGGTTCGGTACCAAAGCAATGTGCAAAACGAAAAATGACCCCTAGAAAGGTGATGGTCACAGTTTGGTGGTCTAGTGCTGGTGTGATTCATCATAGCTTTTTACAAAACGGCGAGAGCATTACTGCAGATGTGTACATTGAAGAACTGACCACAATGATGGCGAAACTCGCACGTCTGCAACCAGCTTTGGTCAATCGGTCGTCTCCACTGCTACTTCACGACAACGCGCGGCCCCATACTGCACAACAGACCGTCTCTAAGCTGCATGAGTTGGGTTTGGAAGCTCTCCCTCATCCGCCATACTCACCAGATCTTGCGCCTTCCGACTATTACTTTTTCCAAAATTTGGACAACTTTTTAGCGGGAAAAAAATTCAATTCCCGAGAGGCAGTACAAAACGCCTTTGAAGAGTTTGTTGTCTCCCGTCCAGCTGATTTTTTCAAGAAGGGCATCCATAAACTGCCACAGCGTTGGCAAAGATGCATTGATTGCAGGGGTGATTACTTTGAATAAAAGAAATAAATAAGTTCGAAAAAAAAAAATACTTTAACTTTTTTCAAACAAAACGGCAATTTCATAGGTAAAGACCTAATATTTGATTCAGCTACAGGTTCGCAACTTCCATCACCATATAATTTCAATTCAAAAATCGGAAAACAATAAAGCGATCCGGCAATATTAATGAAGTCGCCGAAATTCGTACGTTTTCGGCTGCAATTTCGGACGAATGGCTGCAGGCGTAAAGGCATGAGCACTTTAAAATTTATCGAGTTTTCATGTTTCGCACCACCGTCGCGCCGACCTTCTCGTTGTGACACTGTCATACAAAGTTCAACGAATGTGCACAAAATTGTTTTTTGTAAATGTAATTTGAATGTGGAGTTTGTGTTTTTGGAACGGCCTAAAGCGAAAGCAATGAAGCTTTTACCAAGGATCGGACTGAAATGCTCCATGAACAAAATACAAGGTGTTGTTTTGCAACCTCGTCAAATTCTAGGAGGTAACTATGCTAATGATTCTTGACCCGAATCAATAATAAAATGAGTAGGTAATTTTCTTTTTTTTATTTATTTACTGAAATCGGTAACTGTGAACCACATGTGTTTTGAACACGGGCCGTCTGATTCCCGCCTTATAACGTCGCTTACACACAAACAAAAAACCTCAAACGTTTTTTCGATAATTTTATAATCCCTAAACCACGTTAAGGGGGTTATTCTGAAATATTGACAAACTTAAACAACAAAAAAACGCAGTGTTTTTTAATAATTTACTAGGTACCGTAATTTATATTGATTATTTATGTCTTTTGTGACAACATCCTGAATTTTGACGAGGATGCAAAACAACACCTTGTAGAATCTGGGTAATCTGACAAGATTTTTATCAATCTTTTTAGCAAAAATAAGAATTTCAATAAGCAGTACTTTTATGCTCTTGTATCTTAATGTATGGTCTTGTTAAGTGTTTTGTGTGTACATAAATAAATAAACTTCTTAGAAAGGAATTGGAGTGTCAAACTGGTACGGACCGCTTGTGAACCAAACTCCGGATATCGAACATTGACAAATGCTGTACTGAAGTATCTGAGTACCAGTCTGCAATGTGTACGTACAGGATTGAGTGACCCTTAAAATCTGTTTGGACATAAAAATATACACGACATTTCAAACCATTCTAATAAAAGGTACAGAAACATAAAAGGAACCACATTAGAATGAGGGATCCTTACTAAGTAGTCTGTGTCGCACACATTTGCATGGTCCGGCAGTTTGCCGCCGCACCGCCCCGGGCTATTTCAGGACCACTGTTCTAAATTCAAAACTTTTATATTTTATACTTTTCTGTAAATGTGGTTTTGGCGGGTTTAGACATGTATCCTTTGGCACATGGTAAGGTTTAATAGCATTAAAAAGGTTTGTTGTAGCAGTTGAGTTTATAGCAGATGTTTCATTCATGTGAACGAAACACGGAATTTATTTCACAGCATTTTAGCAAAGCCATAAAATTATTTTGCACGTTCAAAACAATTGCCAGAATTAAGCTGACACATCAGCATTTTCCAACAAATTCGGGCTCGACAAAAACTGGAAAAATTCCAACTCACATACACATACAGGGCCCCATACAGTTAATGACTGCTGAGTTGCCAGTGTTAGTAAAAAGCCGGGGTTGCCAGACAAATAAAGATTTATACAGGACAATGTCTCTTAATTGCGCTGTGTCAGGTGGCCCGAATCATACTGATTGTGAAGTTTTGGAAGTTCAATGTCGGGCCTTGTATGACTGGAGGTTGGATTTGGATAATGGTTATGAGGACAATTGAAAACTAAGTTCTAACGGTCCTTTTCAGACGAATAAAGTTAAGAATTTATTTGAAGATGAAATATAAAATGGAAATAAAACTTATAGCTTTATTCTCTAATTTATTTAGAAAAAAAGCACACCAAAATTATTACAACCACGATGCAATGCCTAACTGATCAAAAATCAAAACAACAAAGACGAAACACATGATTAATATGATTCACAAAACTACTAGACACACAACGGACCTAAATTTTCAAGAAACACATCTATCAATTCCAAGATGCATCAAAACTTGTACCATCATCGTTTCCAGAGCACCAAACTTCGACAAAATCTCATTCATCATTAGCGTCACCAGCGTAAACTCCATCTTATTCTTCGTCAATAAGATTCAAATCTATTCCGAAGTCTGTCCAGTCTTTGCACAAATGTTAGGACACGTCTAACTCGCTCTCGTTAGGTAATCAAATTTGTTTGCTGTGTGCTAACGAGGCTACAACGGTCAGGACTACAGTCGCCGGTCTGCGTCGTGATTTGCTTGTTAATGGAGTACCTGAAACAATCGATATTGTTTAATAGCTGTCTGCTGTTTTTTATAGATTTCGTGTCGTTTTGATTGGGAGATAATAGTTTAATTTGATGTTCAAAACAATGAACAAGCCTAGTCAATATTATATCACATAACTATATATATAAGAATATTGATGACATCTAAAGGTGAAATATACAAGAGAATAATATAATTACATCAGGGCCAATCTTTAGTAGGATCTGCAATCGTGATCTGTGGATTCCTAACGTATATTATTTCTATTGTCTTTGTTAAATTGACTGCCAGAACAAACCTGCTCTGCGTCCTCCTTTTGTTCAATTAGTACCCCTTTTAAGAATTCATTCTTTTTAAAACAATTGTGCACAAAATTAAAATTACAGCAGCAAAAAATACAGTTCATTTTACTAACACATCCATATGCAACGCCAATTGTATTCTTTGAACGCATCCGCTCCACACACGGAAATTAATAAAGAGACAAATTAACGGGAAAACAAAAAATACGGTAGTGTTCCAAAGTCAATGACACAATGACAGCCATTGTCGACCACTTGTGCCTCATTAGGAAAAGAAAAAAACAATTAAGCTGCCTCCACCTGGACAAGTTCATCATGCGGTGCATCAAAACAATACCCGTCTTTATTACAATCAATTAGAGGTACTATTTCTTTGATAACCTCTTCATCATCTGCAGATTTGTGTAGTTCCCCTTCATCGTCATACATACGTCAGTCGCAAAGTACTGGGGCCATTCCTTTATGAGCATTGTGAACTTTAATCCGGTCGTGAATGGCATTGTTTTAAATCACCTACGGGCCAAAGGATCGTGAGTTCTCATTGTGCTGTCGAGTATATTGTGCGATGGGTACTTTGATATGGGCGTTTAGGGACGCAACGTTACGTTTGGAGTTGGGTAATGGACATGTCATCTCGCTGCCAAATATTAGATGGGCCATTTAAGGCCTGAGGCTTTCCATGTCCAGCAATTTTAATATTGGATATTATAACACTTATTTTATTTCATAAGTAAGTTTGTATACTTGAGAGAAAGGTCGGACTTAATTAATTGCATCGAATTACAACCTCAAATAGACTTAAGATATTAAACTTTCCAAAACTCTCCCACGTTCCTCGAACAGATAAAAACCCTGCACTGATAACACCAGCAACTTTCTTTACTTAATTATGCCAGCCTTTTAATATAAACATCGATTTCATTTATCTCGATACCCCATCGAAGCGGTTCTCGCGTAACAGTCTGAGGTAACATGTTAATTTACCGGGATCGAGTGATTTGTTAATCTCACAATCGATTTGATCGCTCGGCTCGCAATTAATTCGGTCTGGTTAGCATCGATTTGCGATAAACGCGGGGCAGATTGTCTTGATGATTAGAGTTGGAGTTTTTCCGTAAAAATTGTGGAAATAAATGTTGTAGAGAACTATAGCTTGGTAATGATTCGAGAAATAAATATTTTCACAGACTAGAATAAAATACAAATGCTGGAGATTTAGCAAAACATCTCATCTGTAATCCTGTACGTGATACAGAAGTGTATCTAAAGTATACAGTTATACAGTATACAGTAGTGACGTGATACAGTAGTTTATGATGGCGGTGTTCACAAATAAATAAAAACAAAGCTTAAAATTAAAAGCATCAAGGAAACATAACAAAGTATGAATTTAAACTTTAACACATAATGTTAAAAACCGTAATGCACTTCCCAAACATCAAACACTCACAAAATGAGACGGTCATAAGAAAAGCGACCGAAAATCCATCGTCGTAAATTGCCACGGTACATTTTTCAACGAGAATAGTTTAAGAAATCACACTTAACTCGGTTATATGCTCCTTAGAAACGCTCATAAATACAGGGGCGCCTTGAAAAAGGTTTTTTCCTTGAATTTAAAGGATCGCTGTGTACTCGTCGTAAATTTTAGTAATAGTCACTTGTATTTTTGGAGTGAATTCGAAAGTGAATGCTGCGTTAGTGAGTGCGGATGTTGCGTTTGAAATACGAGTTGTGGCTGGATGTGGACTGGATGGATTTGTAGGTAATTCTGCATGAACTTAACAATTACCGTTCTCAAATTTTGTTGGGATGAATTGGAGATTCAGTGAAACCAAAACAAAAAAAATATGCATGGGCGTAGTATGTCTTTTGTGAAGACCATGATAAAAGAGACCGCTAAGAAGAATCTCATAAGTCTATCATTAGGTAAAACTTAAAACGGGATACTTACGATGTTTACTATTTGTTTTGAGTTCCACAAATAGTAAATATGTTTAAGATCTTTTTTTAAGTGTCAGTTTAAAAACTTATAATCTCGAAAGTATGTTGTTAAGTTGGCCTCCACCGCTTTGGAGCCTCATTACATGAAATGGTACTTAATTCAAATGCTCTTGATCAACTTGATCTAATTAGTTTCTCCAAAGCTTATTATTTTACTTTCCCTACTCAACATTATTACTACAAAATAGTACAATGACACCAGCTTCTTATCTCCTAATTTTCGCGAACCCCGACCTGTCTATAAATGTCACAAATCATTAGCCAAATGTCACTAGAACGCCAGGCAGCAGTATAAAATTCATGCTAATTGCGAGGAGGGGGCATTGACGGTGTCACTCGGTAATGGCTTTTAAGAATTGTAATAAATTATTCCTCCCGCCGCCGCCAGGTGACGCGCGCCGATGTGTTGGGTTGGCGCAAGTTATAGGGGATGATAAAATCGCTGGTAGTATTCTTGTGTGTTGAGTATTATGTGACGTAATGGTCGAAATGTCAATCTTGATAAAACAGACGCCCAAGTCTAAACTTATACTGTCACTTAACGGGATATCATCCGTGATTATTATACAAGGTGTTGTTTTGCATCCTCGTCAAAATTCAGGATGTTGTCACAAAAGACATAAATATTCAATTTAAATTACGGTATCTAGTAAATTATTAAAAAAACACTGCATTTTTTTATTGTTTAAATTTGTCAATATTTCAGAATAACCCCCATAGCGTGGTTTAGGGATTATAAAATTATCGAAAAAACGTTTGAGGTTTTTTGTTTGTGTGTAAGCGACGTTATAAGGCAGGGATCAGACGGCCCGTGTTTAAAACACGGGTGGTTCACAGTTACCGATTTCAGTAATTAAATAAAAAAAGAAAATTACCTACTCATTTTATTATTGATTCGGGTCGAGAATCATTAGCATAGTTACCTCCTAGAATTTGACGAGGTTGCAAAACAACACCTTGAATAATAGCTGTTGCCTGTTTAATTTTTTCCGTGTGGTTATGAAGATCTGAAGTACTATTAAGTTTTTGAACACTTAAGGTTGCAAAAGCAAATTATAAAATTAAATTATATTCCCTTAAACCGGCCCTGTCGAAAAATCTGTTCCTGCCTGACATGTCTTTACTATATTCTACCTCATTACCAATTTTAAAACAAAAAGCCAAGGATTTCATATAATCTTGCGAGAGCAACGTCCAGGCTGTCACAAAATTCTTTCTTCGCTAATATCTCCTACTCATGAACTCTAGACTTCATAAATAACAAGTCTGTAGTTCAAAAAAATCAGAACTGTCATACAAACTTGCTAGAGCCCTTGTACCTCTTTAATCTGCCCCTGTCGCATAATCCGTTGAGCTCCCGATACTTACACATGAGTCGACCAAAATGGATATAAAAAAATACTACTCTAGGAGTGTAGGTATATAACCCTTTACGCAATGTTTACAAACTTTCACGAACTGCTGAAGCGTCAGTTTGAGGTGTATCTACATTATGTACAGAATAGATGGTTCTACATAGCACGGAAAACTCGATACAATTATGATGGCAGTTACACTTCGTTTCCCTGTTCCATGCATAACGGGTAGACAAAAGCCTTTTAGGCGTCTGACAACCAGTCTTTCCAAGGAGCCAGTCCATATAAAATCCTGCTATTCAGCTTAAGAAATTGTTATTTACCATTTAATTGGTAATAGGCTAGGCAGATGATGATTACGAACCCTCTAATCAATGCATACATGGTAAGACATAAACATTATAACTATGCTTATTTCTATGACGCGTCATAATCGGGCCAAAAATCGTCCCTTGCGCCACACCTTGTATTCTCAGACGTACAACGTGCTCTTATCGTTCCCGGAATTCGTCTTTTACTAAGTAATTTAAAAAAGATATGCCTTTTAGGGCTACATTGTTTGCTTTAATCATTGTGAGCGATTTACTGTGTACATAGATATTTATGTGTGCGTTTAGATAAACGATACGCTACTTAGTAGTGATGTGAGTCGGTGGCTTTTAATTGAGAGATAGTTTTTGGTCTATGAATGGATGGTGGAGTAATTTATTTGTGGTTTCACATCCGTTACTATTATGATGTTTTTAAAAGGACTATTATTTGTATTTTTTGTAAGTATATCTTGGTTATTTTTTCTTTAATTATAATTTATCTTTTTTTCAGACATACATTTTTGCTAAAGATAGCGTTGGTAGGGTTAGGGTTTGTCTCTTTGTTTTTTAAGTAAAGTGACATTTGTTTACACCCTACAACAACAAAGATATGATGGACTATTAAGTTAGTTACCATTAACTAGTTTTCCAATTTGCAACCTTGTGTGTTGTAGTTTGTTTGTTGTGCCTGTTGTGACATCACTATTTAGTATATAATTAGTGTGTCAACCTCTAGTGATTGTCTATGATGTATATCCCGTACGTGACTCTGGTCGCCATTACTTAGTCTCAACCCGTCTACTACGTACTCTCTGTATTGTAACCTGTGTCCTGTGAGAATAAAACATAGTATACCAACGGTAAGTTTCATCCCCCTTCTGACACCATGTTATGTTCAGTAGTAGCAATGAAAGTTACCGTTGGTATACTATGTTTTATTCTCACAGGAGACAGGTTACAATTACAGAGAGTACGTAGTAGTAGTAGACGTAGTACGTAGTAGACGGGTTGAGACTAAGTTACGGCGACCAGAGTCACGTACCGTAGAAATAAAGCTAAATGGATTAGCATCACCTCAACCCGCACCGTTCTCCAATTCTGCTTAATTTAGAGATCATCACTATAGAGACTTAAACCTCCATACTGCAACACAGCGATCGGAATCCACGACAGTACTCTGCTTTTAGTGTCGTCTATTATTAAGAAGAAAACAGTTCTATCAAATACAAATATAACTAAAAGCTCCACCTTTCCCTTCAGAGACTACCAACGCATGTTCTCACTCAATTACCAGCATTCTATCAAACTCCCTTACAATCACCTCCCATATAAATGTTGCCCGACCAAATAAAGACCTTCTCACACGCGTACCTGTGGGACGCATCAATTCTATTTAATAATTAAGGCTGTCAGGTTGCGTGTGTCTCAACATAGGCTGGAGATCCGTGGGCGGAGACCTTTGTCACACCGTTAATTACCTCAAACTTGGAGATGGATTAATTTTGTATGACTTTAACGTTGTTGCGAATTGGAAATTTGTGATTCAATTCCGTGCTTTTGTACAAATTAGGAAGATAATGAATTTTATATTAAGTTCTGAATTAGCCGTAATTCACATACAGGGTGAAATTGAAGTCATGGGCATTATTTTAACCTAAGGCACTACTCACGATACTGATTGCATTAGGGCTATTAATATTCAAATCGAAAATATTATTAATGCAAGTATGGAAAACCTTAAAAATGTAGTAAGTCATATTGCACAACGCTTATTATTGCAAATAAACACATAAAGTGATTAAAACAAGCTACTTCATTAACTTCAATAAGTTTTGAAGTATCACAACCATAAAGCGCAGTACAGCGCGGAACGATACGTAAACACATCAAATAATACGAATTCCGTACTTGCATTAATAATATGTATATGATTTGCGTATTAATAGCCCTAATGCAATCTGTATCGTGAGTAGTGCCCTAGGTTAAAATAATGCCTATGACTTCAATTTCACCCTGTATACAGATAACAGATACAGAAATCGCTATCAGCGATAAGACCGCCGTTGTAACCGTAAAATCAGCAGTTTTGTAAAACCGTTATGTTTCATTTTTGGTGTACAATAAAGTTTTATTATATTCTATTCTAATTCTTAATTGACTTGCTTTTGGCTGGATCTGCTCGGGTATATAAAATAGAAATGTCTTTGATGTCATGTGACGTGGACAGACAGAGTAACTTACACATTTATAATATTCGAGTTCTGTTCATAGGTCATTTAACTGAAATATAAGAATCATCGCAGGCATCGTGGATTAAAATATCGAACCAACCTAGTAAATGTATCAAAACAATCACAGCAATTCACATTAAACTGCCAAAAAAATCCGTTGAAACATTTAAAAAAAGATTGCGTCAAATAGTCCCGCGTCTCCCCTGGTTCCATTTGACCAAGCATTGAGTTCCACGATGGTAAATCATCACCCTTCTGCTTACCTCCATTTGCGAAATAGGCGGACGCCTATTAAATGTCGATTTTTCACGTAAAGACCAGTCCCTTTCTGTGCCCTGACGTACCCTGCCTCCCCTGTCTTGAAGGGAAACAGTTGATATTTGAAGGAGCCTTTTAGGGTTGAATTTTCTTTTGCAACTCTCTTCGAATTTTAAATGTATTGAGTTTTGAAATTCGTTCTTTTTTGGACCTTTTTGTTGAAACGAATGTGAATGACGTGGAAGAAAAATTGTTTAAGTATTAACTTTCTTCTTATTTTCTTTGTAGAAGCTAGCACCCGTATCTATAGACGAGTCAAAGTGTTTACTTAAGGTAGCCATGGTGACCTTGGACATTTGGTTTAGATCTACCTTAGTAGAGTGAACAGCAAACGGGTAAAAGTTATTATTTAACATACGATTTTTATTACGTATATTTGACCTATTGTATTGTATAGCGGGCTGGTTTCCGCAACTCCACGTCTAAAGCGCGTATTTTGCGTACGGTATATTTGACTTAAACAAACATTTAAACAATGTAAATTAAATAAATGCTTGTAAAAACGACCTATTATAGTACTAATATTCCTACATGCCAAAAAAAGAACCAAAACACCCAAATCCACCGAACCCGATGAAGGAAGTACAGATTTCCACACATGATTCATTTCGGCTGCACTGCTCGCTGTTCAGTCGAGAACTGGCGTGCAACGTCACAACGTCACATGGCACAGAGGCCTGTAACGTGTCAGGAAGTGGCACGCAGGAAGTCAAGGGAAACATTCAGAACTGGCTGTACAATAATGCCACGGTGCAAGTGCGAGGAAAATGGCGGAGAAATATTATTATATAAATAGAACAGAGTATACTCGGTTGTCGTAGTATACTCGTCATGGTAGGCCAGCTGGACGACAGAAATGTTGTCAGTGGGTCTAGAATCACTTACTTAATCCATAATAAAAGTTTATGTCAGGATATCTCTATCAATCTGTTAAAATGTATTAGTATTAGTAGTACTGCTAGCTACTAGGATGCACGAAGAATAAATCAGAAAGCTACCGATCGCCATCCTCTCATAGCTCACAAACAAAAAAGCAGAAGTATGAAGTTCGCCGCCATTTTGAGATTACCAACGGACTGTGTGCGGCGCGACTTAATTTATTACCTACCAAAGTGTTTGAATTGTTAATGCTACATTCTACTTACAATGTCGGAAGTGCACCTTTAATGTATTTATTTTTATTTACTCAACGATTGTTCCCGGCGGGCAATGATTTAGTATAGGATATCGGTTTTTTATCGTCAGCTTATGGGTTTTCATTAATAAAGTGTTGTTCTTGATAAAGTCTCTCTTTGCCTTTTTGTACTTACTGTTGTTCTAGGTTCGCTGAATCTGTTTTATTTTAATCGTTTGAATTTAGCTGTTGTACTTACTAAGAGAAGGAGAAAAGAGAAGTATGGAAGAAGAAAACATGATGCGCCAACCCCAAATAAATTGGGAAAAGGGCAGGAGAACGATGAATGATGATAACTTACCTAATGTCGTTATATAACTCTGCTTTTTAAAAATAACATTATTATTCCAGCACGCGTAGCATGACCGCCGTAGAAACGGGCTATGTCGACGGATGAATCGACAAACTGACACATTGTCATTGTCTATCTGTCATTAATGTGGAAGACAATAATGAAACCACATAAAAATTAACTTTATTATAATTATGTTTTAAGTTTAGTGTATTTAGGTTTGATATGTACATTAATAAAAATGGCATACGTGTTACACTGGCAGGTGGCGAATGAAGACTGACATTGATCCGTTAACTTGAACGGAATGAGTGAAATTACTATGTATGCTTCATACAATTGTGTCGATTCTTCCGTAGACAAAACTCAGTTCTACAGTGGTCATGCGCGCCTGCACGTTCAAGCTTTCCCATTTTATTGTGTAGGTCTAACAAAAAGTTCTTGATACATTAATTTGACCTTTACACTGAACACCATATTCAAATACTTCATTTACACATTTGACTGTAATGTTACTGACATGGCTGAATTTGCAAAATTATCTACAATAGTTGTACTTACGTATCTTTCTGCTCTTCTCTTCTCTTTTACTTTCTTCTCATTCTCTTTCTACTATCTATTCTTATCTTATGTATAATCTTGATAATTGTTTAAATCATCAAAAATGCATCAAGTTTGTGGATCGTACTCAAAACTTTACAACCACGATATAAATATTCATCAATCGCAAATATTCTTTGACTCCAAACTTAACGGTTTCGTCGTCAAATGTCAAATTTGAGTCAAAACTAATACGACAGTGATAAAGGCATGATAGAGCCAGAACTATGTTTTTAATTTCGTAATGGTCTCCTCTGGGATTGCCCTCGGAATACAATAGTGACGTACTAGGGACGCCGCGGGGTTGCGCTTTTCTTGTTATTTTATTATTCGCTTTTTTAACTCCAATTGCGAGCAGATTCTATGGCATTTGTAGATTGGAAACGTGCGTAGCCAACTCTGTTAAACCATTTTAACAAATTGTTGAAGGGGGTTTTTAAGTTAAAAACGCCCTACATGCAATCTTATCAATTACAAATCAAATCAAAATCATTTATTTCAATTAGGCCAGTTACAGGCACTTTTGAATAGTCGAACAACAATAAAAATGAAGCTACAGTCTCAGTCGCAAGACATAATAACTGTGAAAGTACTGTAGTTGCCCATTCCAAAGCGTAGATATCTATAGAGACGAATGGGTAAGAAACTCCATGGACACTCTTTTAAACAAACACCTTTACATTTTAACCGACTTCTACAAAAGAAGGTGGTTATGTATTCGACCGGCATCTTCTTTTTTTAACTGGCTTTTTATCAACCGATAAGTTGTGATTTCATATAGTAGTATGTTCACGTTCGTAATACTAAGTCAGACCTATTGATCTCGGCACAGTCTATAGCTTGTTCTATAGCTTTATATACCTTTTTCTCAATCATCAGCCTATAATGTTCCCACTGATGGCACACAGGCCTCCTCTCTATGAGAGGGAGTGGGAGGTAATCTACCACGCGGGCCCAGTGCGGGTTGATAGATGTCATATGTCTTCGAATTATTAGTTCTAGGACATGCCGGTTTCATCACGATGTTTTCCTTTACCGTTTTTGAGAGCAACGGCTTTTTCTCAACGCCACCCACTAAATCCTGACACATTTGATAACTTTATACCTAAGATTTTCTTTTTGCTTCGTTCACGTTCATGCATTTGGTCATATACCCACGCCAATTGCTAGTAAAACGCACCAAGCATTCACTACATGTTCGTAAAACCTTATTAATATAAAGCAACAGTCCATACTTAACATCTGTTACTCCACAGCTTCTGTATGGTGTCGGACGTAAAGAATAGCACCATCCCATATCTTCCCGTGGGTGTCGTAAGAGGCGACTAAGGGACTTACCAGAGGATGGGCAGCAGCGTTCTCTGTGCTTTTGTAACAACCGAACTGCGATCGCCAACCCGTCTGCCAAGCGTGGCGATTATGGCAAAACCCCCATTATGCACACTTGGGGGAAGCCTATGTCCAGCAGTGGATGTCTTTCGGCTGAAATAATGATGAAGATTATGACTAAACAAATCGTGTGTATTACGTTGCCTTTTCGTGTTTATCCCAAAATATATAAAAAAGTATACAACCAAATACATAAATAGAACTGCACGGACAGGCATACATTAATTTAATTTTATATATAGATAAATTTGAGTGAAGTAGAGTCGTGGGTCACCCGAGGGACTTCAATAAAAAACCACTTAATTTTGGTCCTTTTATGTAATAAGTTTTTCATTATACTGATAATTTCCCATAAGTAAGATTCTCCTTATTTATGTAGATAGGGAAGAAAGGAAAATCAGTGCGGAAGGTCAAACTGAAATCTACTTGATAAGTACTATTATTACCTATTCAATTAATTAAATATATTTCAATTATAAATTTTTCGTGGCAGTTTTGAAAGGCAGTACCTAGAAAAGATAATGCGTGTGTATTACGAACCCAGATAATCACTGAAATGTAGGTTATTCAAATTCAAATTCAAAATATTTATTTCAGATAAACAAATCCATATAGTGTTAGTAGCAATAAAACTTACCCTAATGTTAGTAGATATCAATTGTGTTGAGTTAGAAAATAATAGAATAATAAATAACTAATGAACCAATGAACTGTTCGTTCAATGGTTCATCAGTTTATTTGTCTAAGTGGGTCTGAACTCTGACCCACCTTCGTAAGAGGGGAGAGTCCCACCGGTCTGAGAACACTTTCAGAATGCCATTAGAGGAGGAACGCAAGCGCGCCAACATGGAAGCGCAACGCTTTCGCATGATCGCGGCGAACCCGTCTACGCACGCCTCCGCGAACATCCCTGACGCGCTACACCGCCACGTCAGCCCCAGAAGCACCCTGAATGCATTATTATACTGTACGCGCAGGTCGCTGTATGCCCTCTGGGTATACTTAGTCCACAGGCTGCACGTGTAAAACGACTGGCAGAAGGCCTTAAAAAGCGTTATTTTAACAGAGTCAGTACAGCGTGCAAACCTGCGTGCCAGCATGTTGCCACGGACAGCCAGCGACCTGCGCTCCCTGTCCAAGTCCACATTGTCTTTTAGGTCATCAGTGACCCAGTGACCCAAATACTTAAACCTCGGAACCCGAACCAAAGGAGTCCCAGAGAGTGAGAGTTCAGGCAGCTGTTTATAGGTTAATGTACCCGATTTAAATACCATCCATTCACTCTTTTCGGTATTGTATTTGAGCCCGTGAGCCACCGCATAACTTTCACAAATTTTAAGGAGCCTTCTCATAGCACCGATCGATGGGCTCAGTAGTACCATGTCATCAGCGTAGCTAATATTGTTCACGCTAACACCGTCCACGTGACAACCGACTTTGGTACTACTGAGCTCACCTATCAACTTATTTATGTATAGGTTAAACAGACGGGGGGAGCTCAGTCCCCCTTGCCTGACCCCACAATCCAGCCCATACATAACAGAATAGGAGCCTGCCCACTTAACTCTATTGTTCTGACTACTGTACCAATATTTAAACAGTGATATCACATCAGCTGGGACAGTAGTGTCGTGAGTGAGCTTATACCAGAGCAGGTCATAATTGACCAGGTCAAAAGCCCTCGATAAATCCAAAAAACTAGCTATTACAGGAGTCTTTCTGTCTGTATAATATTGGACAGTCTGCTTTAGGCATAAAATTGCACTCTCCGTTGATAAGTTAGGTCTAAAACCAAACTGACTATCTTCGAGAACGATATGTTTAGCTAGAATTTTATCAAGCAGACTATCCAATACCTTAGCAGCGATCGTGGCAAGCGATATCGGCCTATAGTTGGAGATATCGGAGGCGTCACCAGTCTTATTCTTTATTACAGGCACAACGACAGTATTAGTCAGTTCTACAGGTAAGTAACTATGACTTATACATAGGTTAAAAAACATAGCAAGCACTCGCGGTAAGTGTACCCCAGCGAATTTAAGATGTTCGACACTGAGGCCATCCAGACCGGGGGATTTTCCCCTCACCATGTTCTGTATAGTACTCGCGACTTCCTTCGCGGAGAACCTGACAGGGGGAGCCCCGGTCACGGCCGCCCCCGCGCCGCTATTTGACGGTTCGCCATTGCCACACAAACGCGAGTTTACATTAAAATGTTTTTGAAAAGCATTCGCTATTTCCGTTGGGTCACTCACGCCCGCGACACTCACTGGTACCCCCGACTTATGTTTTAAATTATTTGTTAATTTCCAAAACTTATTAAATTGCTTACTTTTATGACATGATGCTAGCATATCCATTTTAATTTGGTCTGCATTATTTTGACAATATTTTAATTTAGTTTTAAAAAGATTTCGTGATGTACACATATTTTCATAAATAAATCCAGAAGTAGGTTTTTTGTATAACAGCCACATTTGATAACACAGTCGGGCATCTCGGTGAGCCTCGCGAACGTGCTTGTTCCATCCTACTACATAATTTCCTTTATGACGCTTTTTTACAGAACCTGCATGAGTGAGTTCGGCTCCTTTTTTCAAAACACAAATTAAGTCATTATACATCCTATCTATCACCAACCGATGCTCGGTTTTGTGACACATATTATCAGCACATTTACAAAATTCTGGAGGAAAATCCATTTGTTTTAAGATTTTAATGATAATTTAATGATAATTTTTTTTTTATTCATTAATATGAGACAACCATACAGAGTAACTTAAGGGTAAACACAGGAAATAGTAAATTGTAAAGATGGTATTACAGTATTCAAAATACTCATTAATCTGTTCTAAATTCCTCTCACCCCAAACAACTTTGTTACAAGAAATGTAGGAACTAACAATTTTAGGTTTAATTAGATTAATGTTACACTCTATTAACAGCGGAATATGGTCCGACACGTAAACGCCGTACAAAATAGACGCATTATTAACCAAATGTCTAGCGGCTTCAGTGACAACACAGTGGTCTAGCCAGCGTAGGGATCCGTTGGCGGAGCTAGTAAAGGTATGCGAGTCTGGCGGTAAAAGTTCAGTATCAACACAGGACCATGACTGATCCGTACAGGTGGAAAGTAACTCACGTGAGAATCGTGTCCCTGGGTGCGCGTTAAAGTCTCCCAATACAAAAACCGACTCCACTTCACTGCTCTCAATCACTGAGATAATCTCACTTAAACAATTCGTAAACTCAGGAAGATTCTCGGCACAGTCAGTGGGCATGTACACACTCAATATTAGCAAAGACCGCTCGTCTTGCACTATTTTAATACACACGATACGATCACTAACACATTTAATAACCGAGACCGCTGCAAATAACGACTTCCTCCACAATAGCGCCACACCTCCGTACGGCCTTCCCACAAGAACTCCAGCAGAGATGTCCACAGCTGATTTACCAGTGTATGCGAAGTCTCCATCAATGGTCGCCAAGAAGGGCACGTCATGGGGCAACAACCAGGTCTCCTGTAACGCTATCACGTCGGCACGTGCACATAATTGACGAACGCAATCAGCTGAACGAGTTATATTTTTACAGTTGAATGTACATTATGTTAATCATAACAATATTATTGAATTTGTGGTCGAAACTTTGCGATAATTATTTGTACACATTTGTTGCTGTACACTTATGTACAGCTTAGAGCTTGCCTAAAAAACTGATTGGAAATATTGCACCTTAATTGCAAGCTCTTAAGCTTGCCTAATAAAATTATTCAGAATGGAATATTTAGACGTCCAAGAGCTGTAATAATCTAGGCATGTACTTAGTCATCTAAGAAGCCGGTTAATTAAGTCTCTCCACGTTTTACTCACTCTACTTCGCGAGTATCTCACTCGCAAATACGTATTTCCAAAGTAATTCTGCCACTAAGTAGTAAGTCTTGTAACAAGATTCCTATCAGCTTTAGTAAAGTCGATCTCATCACTTAATAACGTTTGGTAACGTAGAAAATTGACTTACTTGTAATTCGTTGTATCAGGAAGCCATTTTGGTCGCTCCTAATTATTATCTTTGGGCTTCAGTAACGAGTATGTGTGATACATACAGACTAAGAGATATGTCAGCAAAAAAAAACAATAAAAAAAATATTACGGATGAAAGGATATAAAAATTTAATGTGGACAGGACATTATACACGGAACAACATTATTTACAAAACAAACGAAAACAAGGATGAAAATGTGTCATGCTGTTGTGATTGAAGAAAAAAATACTAGAAAACCAGAGACAATGGAAATTTAATAGTCACATCCATTAGCGCCTAGACGATTGGCGATACGTTTTCAAAGCGTTTCCTAGTTCCACAACAACTTATTTCATCGGGATAGATATGAGTTTTTCGGTAGCGTAGATACGTCAGTCCCAAAACATTTTTGAGTTTTCCATCATCTTTTTTCGCTGACTGATCCTCAAAATCCTCAAAATGCAATAAAAGCCTTCCAGATTTCAAGTCTTTGTGAAAATTGTAAGCAAAATATATCATCTCTTCAATTTCCTTAGCAGTGACAGCACAAAACTAAAATTTCCACTCCAATATCTATAACAACAAATCAGGTGAACAGCCCAACAATCGGCCGACCCTTATGTCCCACGACGAAAGGTAATTGGGCCATCGAAAATTGATCGCGTTCTCATCGAGATGCGGGCATTCGGCTGCCTGTTGATATCACGGGACATTACTCTTTATTAACTTGTAGCTTTTTCTCGCCGTTGACAAATAAGAGCCGTTTGATGTGATCATTGATTTATTTATATGGATTCGTCAAAGGAGCAATGTGTTATACTGTTAAGGTATATGAGTCACTGAGACGTAAACAGCTTCAGTTATTATTATACCGAAAGATATTCTGTTGTATTTACAAAGTGAGAAAAACCATCCCTACCTACTTATACCTAAGTACGATAAGGAAAATGTCATACACATATTTAAAAAATGCAATTGATAAAGAAGTAGGTCGTTTGCTGCTCAACCCCCCAGGGACACACCGTGATAAACGTTCTTATGCAAATGAAGCCATTAAATAAAGCATCGAATGACCCCTAATGTTTTACTTTAAAAAACGTAAACAACTTGAATTGGGTGTTTTATAATCACGCTATATTACAATTAACGTTGTTCACGGCAATACTGAATTAATACGGGAAGTGGGAGCACCCCATTGTTAGTATTAGGGACATAGCTACTTGTGAGGCTTTTGTGATTATTACCGCCTTATCTAAAATTGACGATTAAATTCCGGCGTGGCCGATTGTTGGGACATTTACCCCGTTAGCGAGATATAAGATTGTAGAGTTAATATAGTTATCTAAATAGTGAAATTAATTATAAGATTTGACGTAATTAAGTTTGTTTTAAATCTCTTTATTTGTTCTTGAATATGAATTAATTTCGGTCAATTAGGTTTTAATATGTAAATAAGAAAGTTTAGTTGGCATTGTTAATCCAAAATTCGATAAACATGCCAAACTTTACTTAAAAGATTTAAAGTCTAGTTTAAGGCCTTAACAAACGCAGTACTCCTAAATTATGGAAACATAATAATCAAATAAGCCACTAAAAAACTAAATTCGAAGGCATGTTTGGCGCAGCCAAATTTGCTGTGGCGCTGCGAGACGCGGCTTCGATTCCTGCACTGAACAAATATTTGTATGAGCTACAGGTAAGTTGTTCCAGGTCTGGCTGTTTTTTTATTTGAGTTTAAATGATTGTAAACGCACCCACGATACAATAAAAATACCTAATGTAGGGTAGTTTCATATAAAAAAAAAAACAGAAAGCTAAATAATACCCTGTTGTACTGAGACGTAGATTGGGAACAACTATCAAGCAGTAGATTCCGAGTTTAATAACCCCTGAAAGCTTTAATATCCCTGTTCTATTCTTTAAGCTCTTTGATATATCTAGTGTTCACAATTATAGGTAGTCTAATTTTATAGGTTATCACTTGTTCTTAGCGTGTCGATGGCAATCTAAATTAAGTTGGCCTAAGCCAAAGCCTACGAATTTACGAACCTTCGGTAGCGATCATCATTTCCTGAAGTAAGCACGATATTAATTGCCCCACCGTTTGTAGAACAACACAATAGTACAAATACAATATTGAGTACAATAGTATTGAAATTAAATGTGGTGCTCGGATCAATCTTTAGATTAAGCCGCGCTTACCTAGGTTGATCCATGATTGGGTGACCACCCATTACGAGTTTCCTCCGTGCCTCGGAAAGAATGCATGTGAAGTCGTTGGTCCCAGCTGTCAATTGTAGATCTTTGACAGTTTGTAGAGTCAGTGACCCGAAAGTCCTAACAACCAGTCTTACCAAGGGGCATTGTATTACCCGGAATTAACTGGGTTGTAAAGGTCAAATAGACAGTGGCTCCATGTAAAATACTGGAATTCAGCTGCATCCGGTTAGACTGGAAGCCGACCGTAAAATAGTTGGAAAAAAGCTAGACAGATGATGACACTAGCCCAACCTTAGGGCTACAACGACCCATCCCTCAGTCAAAACGTAAAATAGCTTTTAAGTTTTATTACAACGATGATAACACCGCATAATGACTATTTTATTAACCATAAATTTTACACCTTTACGACTTAATGTTTGGACGTCGCCACTGTTAATATTTTCCGTGACTATCAATGAATTTATGAACATTAAAAATATTTCTTCGGCAATCAACGAGATAATGTTTGGGTAAGATGGTGCTTTTATGAGGCGATAAAGATCGTTGTGAGAATTAGAGCGAAGGATGGTTTAATTGAGGTTTATATTTTATACATACAGTATAAATAATTTGGACATTAATTATTTGGAATTATTAGACAGCTCGTGGCTATAATAATAACAGCCGTACTGGTCGATCTTTAAGGTTAAGCCGTGCTTGCCGAGGTTGGTCCGTGGATGGGTGACCATAATTGAAACCGAGTTTCCTCCGTGCCTCGGAAAGCACGTTAAGCCGTTGGTTCCGACTGTCATTTTTAGATCTTTGACAGTCGTTACGAGTAGTCAGAAGCCAAAAGTCTGATATCCAGTTTTACCAAGGGGTATCGTATTACCCATTTACTGGGTTGTGGAGGTCAGATAGGCAGTCGTTTCATGTAAAATACTGGTCCTCAGCTGCATTCGGTTAGACTGGAAGCTGACCCCAAAATAGGTGTAGATGATGATTGATGACTTCCCAGTATCCAAATAATTTATACTCATCAGAGTATAAATTATTTGGATACTGGGAAGTTTTGCTGGTTTATTTATCTCAAGAGATCGACATGAGTGTTCTGTAAAAAGAATTGCTGATTCATGATGGTAGAAAGTAGCCATTGAATCCATTACATATATTGGGTAAATATAATTACGAAAGTATTTTCTCCCGGACTTGGGTTTGTGCTCGGTTGACGGGAAAAAGCTCGCCTCCTATTACATAAGACTTAATCATAACTGAAGAAATATGGGGTTACTAAGGCATACTTCTGCATGTACGGGGAATCACAGGCATGATGTTGATGTTGCATTATGGATTTTCTTAATGTTCTAAACGAGTGACTTTCCTGAAAAATCTTCACGGAATCACCAATGACAGACCAATGACATCTCTAGTTCGATGTAAGTAAAATATTGCAGCGTTGTAAGTTGACTGCCTCATTCGTCTAGCGGTCGCAATCGCGATAGCTGACCATGAGATCTAGGGTTCGAATCCCGGGTGGGCCAAATTGTTATTGGGTTCTTCCATCCGGAATTTCTCAGTGGCAGCCACGGAGTCTGGATTAGAGCCCGGTTGATGGTTATAGGCTCGCCCCCTAATGCATGATGCTTAAGCATTACTGGCAAAATGTGGATGCATTATTAGGTACACCTTTTTATTTCACGGATGGGAAATCGGCAAATGACCCCTCCTGCTCTGCGGGCGGAGCGAAAGGGGTGTCCGATTTGTACTGACTAAAACACATCTACGTTCCTTCTTAGCCCTTTCTGTTCCAGGGCCACGGTATCTTTTTTTTTTTAGGTTTAAGAACAACTTTATTTCTCAAAAGAATTACATAGCTAATTCACTTACTGAGAAACATACTAAAATTAAGATTTATAATTTGAGCGCACAGATTATGTGGGTATCTCTTTCGAACAGTCCCGCAGCTCTGACAGGCATCGCCGCTCTCGGACACTATTAGGTATACCTCTGTCTAATCCTTCGAGGATTGCAGGCGTTAACTGACTTTCAGCACATAAATAAACATTAATTTTTAAACTTACAAGACTTCTTCCAACTTTAACAACTTATTTACAGCACTATAACCCACGTAGCACATCGAGGGTATAAATACTCGTCTGTCAAACTAGAATTTAATATTTAATTCGATGTAGGAGTAACGAAACGTCATAACGTCAAGCACGTCGCGAAGACGAGATGAATAATAAATTGGTGCTATAATGGGTCGGAATTACTTTATTATTATGTACATAGATGTAGGTAGGTATTGATAGTTACTGTAATTCAGAGGAACGTACAGATGATTGGTTAGGTAATATGTAACGTGACAGTGATAGACTGATTTTAATGCAATTACTACGATACTACGAAATTATTTCTGGCAATGATGTTTATTTTTAATAATTCGAGAATTTTTGAAGCAACATTCATTAAAGCTTATTCTTATTCTTTATTGCACATAAAATTAAAAGATTTACACACAAATAATTTAAAGCTTATGTACAACGGCGAGCTTAACTCAGAATTGGGTTTTCTTACAGCAAACCTTATTTAACAGGAATATTTGCCAAAGAGGATACAGCTCTGTGCATGAACAGTACTTTTAAAACTTAAATCAACTTATTTTATAAAATAAACTAATACATACAATAAACGTAATAAATACTGTACATATATAGATCAATACATATGAAATACTATATATATGTATACTATAATCATGTTGACAGGAAATGTTCTCTAATTCCTCTCTTGAACACGTCTAACGAAGGGCTATCCCGCAAGGAAGAGGAAAGAGGAAGAGGAAAGAGGAGGAGGAGAGGGAGTGTGGAAGTGAATTCTAAAGGCGCACAGCACGAACAGTAAAAGATCCATTATACCGACTTGAGGAGTGGGGAGGGAAGCGAAGGAGAAGAGATGATGATGAGCGACAGGGTTTAAAGCTTTGTTGGGTAACCAGGTTATTCTCCGAAATGTTTTGGAATTTACCATTCATTGTCTATCAAAGGCATTTATTATGCTGCACGCGTAGCATGACCACCGTAGAACCGGGCTCTGTCGACGGAAGAATCGACAAACTGACACATTGTCATTGTCTATCTGTCATTATGTCAATTATTTCGTAGACAAATGTCGTTTCTACACTGGTCATGCTACGCGTGCAGACGAACAAAAATCGTTAATTTTCAATCTACTGCATCTTATTAATGATTATTTCACGTAGTAAATATACTAGATTTTCGTTAGATCAAAATTTTGTAACAGACACAATTTTTTTTTTCCGAAGCTATTCTCAATAGTAGTAGTTGCTGTGCTAGTAGTTGTTGTTGTAGTCGCTCAACATTATCACGCTACCAAACAACTAAAAGATCAGTAGCACAAACCACCACTAAGTACCCCAAAGTAGCTTGAAACACTATAGAGATATTTCCCAATTCCCGCATGATCTTGTTACCTTCAAAGCTATGACAGTCTAAACAAACATACTTCGTTTCCTTTTTTATATAAACATGAGATATAAATGGATGTGTGTCAGTGTGGGAAGGGTAGAAAGAGAGAGAGAGATAGTGAGTGTGAATTATTTCTAATAATCCTCATATTCATAGCCTACACAGGAATAAAAGCAATAAGAAAAAAAGCAGCCTTAACAGGTTATTGCAATGCTTGTAAAAAGCTGCTAAGTATAAATAAGTACTAACATAACATTAACACCAACATTGTACACATAGTTTGCAATAAACGTATTGGCTTTGACTTTGAATGCGGCCATAATAATTATACTTGACTGATGAATTAGCCAATTTAAGAAAACTCACCCTGTCTTACTAAAGCGGATCGTATTACCCAGTACTAACTGGATTGTGAAGAAAAATTAATACAAAAATGTTACTGTGGGTAACTATAGAATACTTCAGTAGCTCTGTATGGTGTCGGCCGTAAACAATAGCACCATCCCATATCTTCCCGTGGGTGTCGTAAGAGGCGACTAAGGGATTTACCAGAGATGGGCAGCAGCGTTCTCTGTGCTTTTGTAACAACCGTACTACGATCGCCAACCCGCCTGCCAAGCGTGGCGATTATGGCAAAACCCCCCAAAATGTCGTGTGTGGCGACACTTGGTGGAGGCCTATGTCTAGCAGTGGACGTGTTTTGGGCTGAAATGATGATGATGATGATGACTTCAGATATTTAGAGGCGTGATTGTTTTGTATCACTCATTAATATAATGTGTATAGGCCGGAAACTTTTAGACTTACGTGATATGATCCATCTGCTGGAATATCCCAATATTATCCGTTTACCTTCACCCTTGTCAATATGAACAACGCAGCCACCTGCTGTACAATGGCTATAAGAAAAGAAGAATACCTGCTACATGGAGAAATTAATCACCTTTATATACCCATGGTGTACATAAGAAACCCATCTCCCATGAAGTCTAATGTCAATATAATTGCACCTAAGTATAGAACACTCGTGCAGTAAAGTTCAAGTGAAGTAGCGCCGAGGGGCGTCGAGGCGTCGCGTGGAACCGTTTCGGATCAGCGCGCCGAAAAATGACGTGTTTCGTTCTCAGATGGCTTGGAAAGTTCGTTTTAGTTATGTTTCTTAAAGTTCGAGTGGGTAGGAAGATGTGATTGTGATATCTAGGCCAAACCAGCATTACGTGGTCACTATTAATGTGCGGACTACCAGACAATTCTATGATCAAAACTTAAGGTCGGAAACCCTTTCCTGAACGTAGCATACTGCGTTTGTGTTTGTTTCTTTATCGCGCTCTGTTTGTTACCCCTATCTATATTTATTTTGATCATGATGTTTGTTTTAGGACTAATTCAATTCTTGGATTCACTTGTTATCAAAAAAAGATCTCAGCTGACGTGATGGTGACGTTACGTTATTGACTTTTTCCCTCTCTTACTTCTGCAACCCATATCTAACCAATGCACGCTGGCAATGGGCTTGACTACATTGGCCTTTAACACTATTGACTACATTGACCTTAAACGTTACTTAAACTACACATCAAGTCAATAATAATATTATCAACCGTACATCCCCCTAACTAAAAAGAAAGCATGCTACGTATCAGTAGAGCTTCCGTCCACATTAAATAAGCTCATTAAGTTGTTTAATCAGTTGTAAAGAGTTTATTATTTTAATACAGGGACATCCGGTTCTGTGTGGATGCGTTTTATTATATCCCTATTGTAATTATGGAGTGTCACTTTTACCTTTTAGGGACGATTTATTTTAAAGACCGTACAACTGACCGGACCTTTTGTATTTCAAATGAAATAAAAGAGTCAAATATTACTAGATATCACAAATACTGGGTTTTCCAACTGCTAACATCCTCAAAAATTATGTGATCTGACATGATCACGATGACTTTTTTTTAAAGTGCTTGTCTTCTAATTACGACCACGTAAAAAAAAAACTATCTATTTATCATTAGGTTATGCAGGTACAGTCACAAGCACCAATATGTATACACTTTTCTAAATTTTAAACTGGTTTACGCAAGAAATAACGATTGTAAATTTGAGATAGGATCTATTTCATAATAGTATGTTTGCAACATCATGAAATTTTAATCAGAAGAGTAGGACGTAATATTTTTTTAAAGTTTCTTAATTTTAACACATTGGTGCTCGTGACTGTACGTATAGTAGTTCATACAACAAAACACAGGCCTGACTTGGATTGCTCTGGTATGAAATTATCCTTTGGTAAGAATACACCCCCCTACTTTGTAAGACAATTTTCAAAATGCAGACGTTCAACGTATGAGATCTTTATCATTTTCTTTATAGTCACAGCAAGACAAATAAATATCATAAAACCATTAAAAACAAAAAACAATTTAAATGCAAATTCGAAAACAAGTGAACGTTCTAAAATTACATACAAAACTGAACGGTAGGTACAGCTAATTTCAAATAGTTGGGAACTCGTAAAATCGGGCGCTTGCTATTTTATAGACAAAAGAAAGCACTAAAAAGCGAATGTAGCGTTCGCAGCATACATCTAATTTAGATAAAGAGTTTGAGATAAACGGTACAAATCACTGTACACAAAAACTACTTTGCATAGGTCTTTTCAGATGCAAATAGCTGTATTAAATTTGCAATTTAGACCCCGACAACGCACTGGGGTGTGGTCTAAGGAGCAAGAGCTGTAGAAATTTACGGTAAATATTTTATTCCTCTTAAGGATTTTAGAACAGGTTTTTGTTAACCTCTGTATTAGTTCATTATTAAAAAACTTCATCCCATATCTTCCCGTGGGTGTCGTAAGAGGCGACTATGGGAGTTGCCAGAGAATAGGCAGCAGCGTTCTCTGTGCTTTTTTATGACAACCGTACTACGATCGCCAACCCGCCTGCCAAGCGTGGCGATTATGGCGAAACTTAGGGGAGGCCTATGTCCAGCAGTGGACGTCTTTCGGCTAAAAATGATGATGATCATGATGAAAATTACTTCAATAACAAAAAATCAATGAGTTATGCCAAAACCAGCATAATCTTCCTGTGTCGAACAGCTTCTGTTTTAGTAATGCAATTGTGATTTAATATTCTCACTCACCTCACCTTCAACATTTTTACGAGATTCAGTTGGAAAAAACATGATTATAGGTAAGGTGGAACTCCTACCAAGGCTTTAGATATTGTGAAGAACTTTCGTTAATCTCCTCTAACTTACACCAGCGCATCTGCTGGCAACGCGTCGAGCCGCCAGTACCTTCAGACAATGAAGACATCCTATTGTGATGCTATACGTTTTATGCCTCCCTGGCACTCGCCGACAGGAATGACCGTAAAATTGATCGTGCTTTATCAAGGCTCTGTGTTGAGATCTAGACGGACAGTTCTTTTAAAATGTGAATGGGTTGGCATTGATTGAGTTAGAAGAAACCTGCTTATATCTTAATGTTTCATGTTTTCTTAGTACCGCTGAACGATTGCCAATGCTTCATGATTCTTTGAGGACATGTCTCGAACAAAAACTTAGCGTGTCGAAGGCAATCTAAATTGTGCAGTTGTATTGTAACAATGTGAGAGTAATTAATTATATGTATAATAAAAAAAATGTGATACAGAAAATATAATATGATGCTAGCTTTGTATTTTGCAGCTGCTTAAATAGCTTTATTCTTCGTCTGAAATGCACCATGCTTATTGCTACTAAACAAAACTGGCACTGGTATTCTTAATCATTAACTAAACTTAAATCAGACTAACCACGCCTATATTTCGCCCTGTTTGTTTATAAATTGACTTACTTTTTATCTGTCAAATTTGAAGTACCGGAAAACGATTAATTATTTACACCTTTAACATTGATCAAAGTGAGATATGACATCTTTATCATTGATTGAAGCAGGATGCAACTATTGGTTTGACAAAGATAGGAAGCTGGAGGAGGTACCTTATTCGAAGATCCGCCAATTGCGGCCAAGAAATTCTAGGAATACGATTTGGTGCGTGTTTTCAGCTGTTGTCATGACAATACAGTTCGACTAAAAAATGGATTTGGTTTGGCTCTTAGAATATGGGTGTAAGTCGTACCTAAAATCTTTAAGAGATCATCTAAATTATATTCCCCTCACATAGAAAACACCTAACAACAAAACCGCTCTTTTCTCGAAAATCTCGCATTACAAAAGAAAAATAACAATCCAGTTAGGCATCGGAAATGGAGGAGAAATGTCACCATAAGGATAATCTACGCAAGATAATTTCCACTCAAGTGGTTCGATGTCTTCGGCCGGGCGGAGGTCAGTGAGTAACGCCGCGGGGCGCGCAAACTGATGGGGACTTAGCAAGAATCTCTTAATTTATAGCCTCGTTGAGATTTGTGGGGTAAGTTACGGGTTGAAGCGGGGAGTTTGAATCTTGTGTACCGTAATCTTTGACCTTGAGGAATTTGCAAGCTAGGAGGTTTTGTTTGGATCTTTTGAGATATTGTTATCGAATATAAACAACTACAACGTCCTTTGAACTTAGACAGGTGTCTTTCAGCAATGTGTCTATCCAGCTGCCGTGTTTTTTCATTGAAATATTGTTCCATCAACTGGAATATTAATTTCCAGTTAGATCTGTTAACTGGTTAAGTTACACAAAATACAGACCATTCCTCGGTCGTTTTCAATGTCACGTTATTTTAACTTATCTTCAGTAAAACCGGTAAGCATATGTATTGTGGATGGACCTCACAGTCCGACAGATTCTTTATTGAAGTATCTATCTATGAACGGTTTTCATATCAGCTTGGCTGTTACTTCAATTTTTGCTATCTAAAGCCCGGACGCCACCAAAGCGGTGACAAGCGGATCCGACCAATCTTCTGTCTCTCTCTATTTTTCTCCATTTTCCTTTAACTTGCGCCACAACATGCTGTTATCTACAGACTCATAGTGGGAGAAATAATCTGATTTGTCCATTTGCCGGTCGCGGGCTCCTAACAAACGGTCCTATGTTCGATTAACACGATTGCTTTTTGTACTCATTGCGTTTATACCGACTTAATTGACGGTAAATTTATAATCTCGCGATTTAGGGGCACTTAGATTTTGTGTTGTTGGTGTTTCTTTGCTGTTTTTGTGAGGGTAAGAGATGTTAAGATGCTCGTAAATAAAGGTGGGGATTGAATTAAGGTATTTTGATTTATATGGGACATTTATTTCTTTTAGTTTGCAATATTAATTATCAAAATATGTTCTCCAGCATCTGAGGCAAGATGTATTATTTAATTGTACAATCAGCATAATCTTAATAGTAAAATAAGATGAACAATATAATACAATAATAACACAACATCCTCATCTCAAAACACATTGAATCAAACTTTGTCAGAGAGCTCTTTTGGCTCTTTTTAGCCTCTGAGAGCGCCTAACAAAAACATCACAAAGATTCTTTGACATCTAATTCCTTTGTCTTGTCCTTCAGCATAATAAGGCACGCGCACACTATACGACTATAAATCTATAGCACGTTATCGCGTCATCCCCCTGTGTGTCGCAAATCCGGGAGCATTTGTAACAGACCCGCGGATTATCGGTTCGCCCCGGGCAAAAACAAGAACCCCGGACGAAGCACCCGTGGACATAAATTCGCGACAATGATTCATGATCGCCGTGTTCGAAAGTTTTTGCACGAGCGATTAATCGCAGCGACTTTTAGGGAAATCACTGCAACGCTTAATGTGGGTGCGTATTATTTTAATGACAGCGCTCGGAGCATAAAAGGTGTTTGGGGATAAAAACCGTTTACCGATTTATACTCTTAACTTGCGGTATTATGTTCTTTCGAAACAAAATATCAGGCTTCTATTTTGGGGAGGTGATCGTTAATATTATCTTATGCGAAATTAATAAAATATATGGAAAGGCTTTTAACAGATTGTCAGCAATACAGGTTCATAAGCCACCTTACAAGAGGATGTTCACCATGTCTCTATAGAAAGTGCAAAAGCCGCCTTATGCTGGACTTTTTATTGGTATGCTTTCATATCTGTCAGAGGCTATGCGTTAATTAATTTTGTAGTCGTAGCTGGTCCACAGTATTTAGTACAGACAGCGTCATTAAGTAGTTACCCCCCTGGCGTCCTTGGCTGGACTGTAAAGGGTTTAGCACATACTACCGCTGTCGTTACATCGGGTGAAAAAACCTGCAAATAGAAAGCGAATAAAACGTGTTTCTATCAGGAAATAACGCATAAATGGAGATGCTTTTGTTTCGCATACCTATTGTTGTTTGTTCAATTAAAAATGAGATTTGAATTCCGATTGATATTAATGTTAAAGTAAATTCAAACACAATTTAAACTCTTTTCAATTAAAGGCGCAGCAAGTCTTCCTCGTGCTTATTTAGAAAAGTACGGAAGAGGAAGACATAGATAGATAAATCATTTTTTCAGTGCAGACAAAAGACATAGCACAACACACAGAAGCACAATTAAACAATACAGATTACATGAATGAATACATAATATATAAAAACACATGATGTGTTGAGAAAGAGCGAAAGCATTTTTTTGGCCGAATCCTTCTAGAAGCAGCCCATCCATCGTTTTATTGCTTTCCCACCTCCTGAGGCATGAGCTGTTCAAATTAGCAGATCCTGATGGCAAAAACGAACTCTAATTCCTAACCAAACTGAATTGTTACTCAACAGAGTTCTTTAAATGCTCTGCATTTTATCACCCACACTATAAACATTAATGTCACCAGTAACTGAGCAACTTCATCTATTCGACTGATCAAGCCAGCATCAATCTTGCCGCTCGATCATAAAAAAGGTTATAAAAATAAGGCGCTACACGCTTCAACACTTGTTTGTGTCGCAGTATGCATTCGTACTCGCGACCGCACTCGCAAAGATTCGAGCCCATCCATTTGCGACGACAGATCAATCACGACTCGGCATCAAGCTCGGAATAATGATCCTTTCAACACTTTATGTACACCAACACTTACATTTTCAACCTTGGATGGTGAGCTGTAAGGTTGGAAGTCAACTACAGTGTTTGCAAGTGAAGTAAAGAGGCAATGTGCGTTGTTCCTTTGAGCTATTTAAGCTCGTGCTAAATGATCGACGCGTCATGTTTCTCTTGGACTGAGAGAAAATATACAAGTCCAAATAAGATCTGTCGTTAGTGAATAATGGGAGAAATATGTCTGTTGTGATGCTTACGGGTCGTTTACATTGCGTGGAAGCCTTATATCTAAGTGGAATACAATGTATCTATGATAAGTTGAGCATTCGGGAGAGATGGCTGTAGGAAAGATTAGATGCGTATTCAGACAAATGGGATTGTGTAGATATGATTAGCGGAGCCCACGGCTTCGGCCGCGTTTTGTTCGGTGATTGCTCCACAGGAGCGTACTACCGGGACAAAAAATATCCTATGTGCAATACCTGCTCTGGAAATGCTTTGGAATACCAGACAATTATCTATCTCTGTGCCAGCCCTTCCCCCTCCCCTGCTGTTGCCTGGGGCTGAATCGTAAGAGACAAATTGCAGGTGTACTATATTACTATACGTCTACCTAACCCTTTGGAGAAAAAGGTGTTTTGCTGTTAACTGTGTGTGTTGTTATAAAGTGATTAGAAAAACGTCTGTTCACTCAAGTAATTCATTAACAACTTTATTAAACAAAAACATAATAATATCCTTTTCTTGAAACTCGCTTCAACAATCAGCAGAAAAAGCAGCTCTCGAAGAAAACGAATAAAACGTTAGAGGAAACTATAATTCGTTCTCAGTTAAAGTTAACGCAATAAGGATTGTGGAGGTCAATTGGATCTGAACTGTGGGAGAAAGGATATCTTTGCGTTTCCTTTTCGTTAATCTCCTGACTTGGCTTGAGTAATTATGGTAGTTAGTGGTGTTATACACTTTTTGAACAGTTTGTCATAGTTAATCTTTTACCTTGAGTTATTGGTTGGGATACATTCAATTAATATATGGTGAGAAGTTTAGAAATAGAATGCTATGATCCTGAAAACATAGAAATTTTCTTTAAATCTAGCCTTCTTCATCATCATTTCAATTGAAAATCGACCACTGCTAGCTTCATTGAACTAGGTACTGTCTATGGTTATTTACCCAAAAATAATATATTTATGTTCTTTTTAGGGTTCCGTACCCAAAGGGTTGACCCCTATTACTGAGACTTCACTGTCCGTGCGTCCGTCCGTCCGTTCCGTCTGTCATCAAGCTGTATCTCATGAACCGTGATAGTTACCCAGTTGAAATTTCTACTGATTATGTATTTCTGTTGCTACTATTGTTGTAGTAGCAACAGAAATACATAATCAGTTTATTTTTAGTATTTGGAACACCAAATACTAAAAACAGAATAAAATAAATATTTTCGCGGGTTCCCATACAAAAAAGTGACTTTTTTGCTCGTTTTACGGAACCCTTCGCGCGCGAATCCGACTCGCACTTGGCCGGTTTTTTATATTCTAAAAACTAGCTGTCCAGTATATAGAAAGTAGTTAGTAGATAGTTTTAAGAATATAAAAAGAACAGATATAAGATAACAAACCATAGTTTATTGATTCCATGAATAAGTCAAGCATGTGGCAATTGCAAATGTCTCTTTGGCATAGGTACCGGGCTTGGATATAACTGATTAAATATACTGATGTATACTGGCGTAGTTCACAACAAGACAAAAGCATGGTTTACTTTTTGACCTCCTCGTGGAGTAGTTTTTATAATAACTGACTGACTTCAAAAACATTCATTTCCAACGCCTCCGCAGAAACTAACTAACCTGACCCGAATTGGACTTTTTGCTTAGAAATATCAACTTTAAAAAAATAACCCTTCCGCGCGCCTCGCGGTCGTATTTATCCAGCAGTTTGCATAGCATTTATCCGCGTATGGCTGAATAGTCGCCCGAGGCGCCTCGGCAAGGCACGCACGCGCCTCGGCCGGCTTTTGTCCTCGCCTCAAGTGCAAATAGCCTGGCGTTCTAATTTCAAAATGCCCGCCCTTGAATAGAGTGAGCTTATTTTAGATTTCAGTTGAGATTGACGTTTTATTTTTTTATAAATTTTCGCGAATTCTGGTATCGTTAAAATTCGAAGACGCTCAAACTTAAATGAGACTGTCTAAGGTGCAGATCTACAATCTTTACTTAGCTCGTGATTTGCCGCGCACAACGCAAATGCCTCTATCTTCGATTCTAGCTTATAAGTCGCGCTACTAGTGATAGGGCTAATGCTAAGCCGAAGATAGGAACGTTTATAAATCTCAGCCAAGTTCTGATTGTATCCTTCTAATGAAAACAATGATGTTATGCACAAAACTAACAAGCATAAATAAAACTGTTTTGACATAGTATATGCACGGCCAATTCCATAACTAGATTAGATTCAGATAGAGTTTAGACCTTTATAAAAAAACCAGCCAAGTGCGAGTCGGACTCGCGCACCGAGGGTTCCGTACAAAAATTATTAAAAATATTTTTTATAATTTTATTATGATGTAACTGAAAATTTACTGTTTTCGCAATTTTTCCTTTATCTGTGCTATAAGACGTTACTTCGTACCAAATTTCAAGATTCAGTGTTCACGGGTAGAGTATCCTGTAGGTTTTGATTCCCTTGCGAGTGTCGAAAATTTGCGGAAATTTGCGGCATGAACGGCTGTATCTTTGATTGCGTTGGCTTAGAAGTTTGATTTTTTCACAGGTGCAAGGGACAGTAGACCTGAGTATTTGATATAAATTCCAGCTTGATACCTCCACGTGTTCCTGAGAAAAAGGGTCTTGACAGACAGACAAACAGACAGACGGACGGACACCAAAGTGATCCTACAAGGGTTCCGTTTAAAAAAAATATGAAGGCAAGAATTTACCCAGTCAATGTAACTATGTTTAAACTTGGACGTAAATAAATGTTAATCTGGAAATAAACAGTCCACTAATACAAAAGCAACATATTTTAATCAGTGTATAAAATCACGAATACCGTAACGTGCTCCATTTATTTTAAATTTACGTAAATCAATCAAAAACCTTGATGTTTCATTAATCAACATTCCGCTTTTAATTAATAATCAAACGGATGATATTCCAAAGGGAACATTTACAATCGGCTTGTTAAATAATTATTATTTATTTACGTTATAAATAAATATTAAAATGGATGCCAATCGAATATTAATTATTAATCAAATATTTTTAAGCTATATCTCTCACAGATTGAGAGGTATTGGACTATTTCAAGTCATTTCTCATTTCAAGTTTTTCATCTGCCTAGCCTTTTTCGAATTATGTTGGGGTCAACTTCCAGTCTAACCGGATGCTGAATACCAGTATTTTACATTAAGCGACTGCCTATTTGACCTCCACAACCCAATTAGTACTGAGTAATACGATACCCCTTGGTAAGACTGGTAGAACTATACAATCACTATCATCATCATCAGCCTATAATGTTCCCACTGTTGGGACACAGGCCTCCTCTCTATGAGAGGGAGTGGGCTATAATCCACCACGCGAGCCCAGTGCGGGTTGGTAGATGTCACATGTCTTCGAATTTTTAGTTCTAGGACATGCCGATTTCTCCTCGATGTTTTCCTTCATCGTAATTGAGGGCAATAATTAATGTTAATATCTAAGTAATAACTTTTAAATCCATTGAAGCGAGAAGAACAGAATCCAGAATTCTATTCCTCTTTACCCCAAAGAAGATAGATTAATAAAGTATCCTCTTATTCGTGTCAAACTAGAACAAAAGTACAGATTGGTACGAGTTTTTCTTATCACATCTGATAAACAACTATCTTAGTTACATTTCTGCACTTTCACGCATTTTTTGTATCATTAAAACAATTTCTGTGTTAACCTCAAACTGCTTCATAGCCATTTGTGGCGTTATATTTTAGAACTACAAAACCACAGGAAGATATTCACTCTCTTACGCTACATAAGCCGTCTTAGAAACGTAAGCTATGATATGCTGCTATGATTTTATTGGCTCACATAAAACGCAAAATCTTCCATTGTGAATCAAACTGTGCCAAAACTTGCAACCATTTGACGTTACCTGTATGAGAGGTAATTTCACATTATATCCGCTTCGACTGTTTTCACCCTCTGTCGCTATGAGAATAGTGATACGAAGTATTTTTGTACGCCACCGCAATGGAGGGTTCGTCTGACAGGGTAAAAGACACCTCGCGCACTACATGGCTGTTAAGTACGAGGACAGACAAGTGAAACGACTGCTTGCTAGTAACGCACTGGCTTTATTCGCTTACGTCTAACGGCGCGTAGGCACACGCACACATACTCAACATCCCTCCCCTTAGCTTAGAAATACACTTCTACCAACTATAGCTAATCCTACTGTTTAATAGTACAATTTATAGTTGACTTTAGGCCGATTGCGTTTAGACCGTGGTGTAGGCAAAGGCACAGGCTCACTTGCCTGCTGTTGCGATGGTGCTTCGCCAGAATGCCCAGCGTCAGGAGACTCGGCTAAAGCCTCCTGGTACTCCTCCTCCTCCCCAGTATCGTCCGGTGTAGTAGGCTGTGTATCAACAACTGGGGATATACCTGGGGGTGTGGCTGATGCCAGATCGCAATCATCTGTAGTCATTGACGAGTCTTCACTCCCTTCCCCCATGCCCGATGGCGGCGCCTGGTCAGAAATCTGCGCCTCTGTCGTTGTGCCATCATTAAGCTCCTCTAGGTCTATTTCCACGTCTTTGTACTCTTTGCAATCGTTGCCTTTATACAATAATATCTGGTTTTTGTGCTTACGTAATGTCTTTGATGTTACTTTATCTTTAATTAAATACAACACTTTGCCGATTGTTTTAGTGACAGTTCCTTTACACCAATTATATTTGCCGTTGGCTGTATGATTTTTATATAATATTATGTCTCCGATGGCGAAAACTTGAGTGTTTTTTCCGCCCGCCTTATTTTGCAAACACTGTTTATGTTTAACCATATTAGCAAGAGCCGTGGACGAAGGTGACGGCGATTCGGGTTTCAATAGATCAAGGCGTGTTCTAAGCTTCCGACCGTAGACCAGCTCAGCCGGAGAGGACCCAGTCATTGTATGAACGGAATTTCTGTAGTCAAACAGGAATTTTAAAAGTTTGTTATTTATATTTCGCTGTCCATTACCACTAAGCAAGCTTGTTTTAATACCTTTCTTAACTATCTTTACATAACTTTCCGCCTGCCCATTACTGGCCGCGTGGTATGTCGGTGACGTCACGTGTGAAATTCCGTTCACCCTACAAAAAACCTCGAACTCATGTGACGTAAATGATGTACCATTGTCGCTAACCAGTGTATGCGGAATACCAAATCTTGACATAAAGTCGTATAACCTGTCAATTGTTGCCGCCGCAGACGTACTGCACTTCATATTAAAAACCTCGACCCACTTACTATATGCATCCACTACCACTAAATAGGTACTACCGTTAATGGGCCCCAGAAAATCAATATGTACACGGTAAAATGGCATTGGAGGATATTCCCAATGCGCAATCGGCGCCCGCGCTGGTGACTGGCGTAGTTGCATACACACATCACACGATCCTATCAAACACTCCAAAGCGGAGTCTATTCCCGGAAACCAAACACGCGCTCGCGCCTCGGCCTTAGTCTTCACTATACCTAAATGGGATTGATGTAATTCCCTAAGAATTTTTGGTTGTAATTTCGCTGGAATTACAATTTTGTGTCCTCGCATAACACAACCATTTTCAAAAGACAATTGCATCCTACATGCATGATACGGCTTCATATCATCACCAGGCATTTTCCTAGGCCATCCGTTCAACACAAAATGCACCACCTTACGCAAAGTTTCATCTGCAATTGTCGCATCGCGTAACATTTTTAAAGTTACTGGTAAACTACCTTCCACCACAAAATTAATGTACGATGCGCGATCGAGATCGGGCACCGTCGCGTCGAAGCCCCGCGCGCCCCTGTCCGCACCTGCCCCCTCGGGCAGGCACGCGCGAGATAAAAAATCAGCACTGTTGTTAGCGCTACGCACATATTCGATTTGATAATTATAACCGCTCAGAAACAGTGCGTATCTCTGTAGTCTGTTTGCTGATACTTCAGGTACACCACGGTTCGATCCGAAAATCGATAATAGTGGCTTATGATCAGTCCGGAGAATAAACGGAACCGACCTGCCATATAAATATTGATGGAAACGCCTAACCCCAAATATAATCGCGGTCGCTTCCTTTTGGATCTGTGAGTAACGTTTCTCCGCAGCATTAAGCGTTCTTGATGCAAAAGAAATTGGTCTCTCAGACTTATCGGGTTCTGTTTGTGATAATATTGCAGAAAGACCTACCGGTGATGCATCTACGGTCAAAATTATCGTAGCGTCTGGGTTAAAATGAGCTAATACTTGTTCAGACGCTAAACATGTTTTAATAGTGGTGAACGCATTATCGTGTTCCCGTGTCCAAACCCACTTGTTATTCTTTTTTAACAACTCATACAAAGGGGATAAAATCGAAGACGCGTTGGGAACAAAATTCCGGTAATAATTAACCAACCCCAAAAATGACTGTAATTGATTACTATTAGCCGGCACCGGTGCTTCTAACATGGCTTTGACTTTCTGTGGTGATTTATGTAGTCCATCTTTATTTATCACGTAACCTAGATAGTTGACCTCGTCTTTGAAAAATACACATTTTTCTTTTTGTAAAGTAAGTCCGGAGTCTTGTAATTTTAGCAGTACTTGATGTAATCTATCCATATGTTCCGATCTTGTTTTCCCGGTTATCAAAATATCGTCGAGCATACAGAGTGTGCCGGGCACGCCAGCCAGCACGCCCTCCATCGCGCGCTGGAATACGGCCGGCGCGCTTGCAATACCAAAACATAGGCGCGTTTGTTTGAAAATTCCCCTATGGGTATTTATGCAAGTTATTTCTTGTGACTCATCGTCTAACATAAATTGGTTGTAAGCATTTGACAGGTCCAACTTGGTAAACTGCTGTCCCCCATACAACCTAGAAAAAAGTTCCGTTACTGTTGGCAAAGGATATTGATCGATTACCAATTGTTTGTTTACTCCGGTGGAAAAATCGGCACATGTACGTATAGATCCATTTTGCTTTAAAACGGGCACGATCGGTGACGCATACTGCGAGTGATCAACCGGTTTTAAGACACCTAACCCTACTAAACGATCTATCTCAGTATCTACCTTACTTTTCAAAGCGAAAGCTATCGGTCGAGCCCTAACAAATACTGGCTTTGCATCTCCCTTTAATTGCAATTTGACTTTAAATTTATTAAATAATCCTAATTTATCCGAAAAGACCGATGGATAACGGCATTGCAATGTAGTAAACAAATCATTGTTGTCTAATTGGTCACAATATCTTATCGGCAACAATTCTAATCTAAATTTTGAAATAAAATCACGACCGAGAATAGGCGGGCCACCGTCTCGCACTACATAAACACACAGTACATGCGATGCGTTCGCGTAAGTTACGTGTAACTGCGCGGTACCCTCACAAACTATTTTATCTCCCGTATATGAAAATAACCGTTTACTAGTCGTCGACAATGGTACATTACTAAAATATGTTTTATAAGTTCTCTCCGAAATTGCTGTAACGGCTGAACCGCTATCTATCTCGAATTTTAATTCGATTCCCGAGACCGATACCGTTTCTATCATCGGTTCTCCTTTAACTGATCGGATATTAAAACACTCACCGTCATCGTCACTTTCGTCCCCAGCTCTTGATTCGATATAATTTAACTTTTTGCACATTTTACGCAGATGCCCCGTAGCATTGCATTTCCTACATTTCGCTTTTGCGAACCGACACTGGGATGTGTCGTGATTATGATAGCCGCACACTTGACACTGCACTTTAACTCCCGAACTAGGCGCAGCCTCTCGCTGCGATGGGGTCGCCGACTCTGCCGCCCGCGCAATCTTGAACAGCTGATCGTGCGGCGCGGCCTGTGCCCCGGCACCCGCTGCCGCACGTGCACTACGCGCGTTCTCCGCCAACTCCATCGCCTTTGCTAAAGTTAGGCCCGCTAGATCTTTCGCGAAAAGCTTCTCTCTGTCAGATCCTGGCAACATTCCCATCACAAATTTGTCCCGCAGAGCTTCTTCCACGTTAGAGAAACCGCAGTGTGCCGTCAGTCCTCGTAACCTAGCGGCCCATTGTGCATACGTCTCCCCCTCTTGTTGCGTAGCTGCGTAAAATTTATACCGTTCGCCGAAACCACATCGCTTTGGAATGAAATGCTCGTCCAAAAGCTTAAGCACGTCATCATACGGTACGTCGTGCAACTGCTTTGGCAACGCGAGATCCGTCGCCAACTTGTGTGTGCCATCTGCGAGTGCGCTCAGCAAGATAGCTCGTCGCTTTGTTCCTGTAGGATCGCTCGTTCCGGTGATGTCGTTAGCCACATACCACTGTTTAATGCGGCACTTGTAAGTCTCCCAAGACTGTACATTGTGATCAAACACTGATAAAAGACCAAAAACTGTGCCGGACATTTTTACTTTTCCTTTACGTGGGTACTCGTCGCCAATGTTAAGTACGAGGACAGACAAGTGAAACGACTGCTTGCTAGTAACGCACTGGCTTTATTCGCTTACGTCTAACGGCGCGTAGGCCATGACCACTACTCCTTCCATACTTAAGTACTAACGCTGTAACATTCTTATATTGTAAAACCAAATGATTTTAAACAAGTAACCATGGAGTTTCTTGTCGGTTCTTCTCCATAGGAAACGACCAAGCCGAACCGTGCACCTTTTGTAAGTGCACATGTAGGCCTCATCATCATCATCAGCCTATAATGTTCCCACTGCTGGGACACAGGCCTCCTCTCTATGAGAGAGAGTGGACTGTAATCTGCCACGCGGGCCCAGTGCGGGTTGGTAGATGTCACGTGTCTACGAATTCTTAGTTCTAGAACATGCTGGTTTCCTCGCGTTGTTTTAATTCACCGTTTTTGAGGAAATAAATTACACTAAGTAATGCTCCTGCCTGGGTTCAAACCCACGGCTTACTGCTTGTAAGTCGAGGCTGCCACCACTGGGTGACCGCTGCTCTCCTGTAGGCATAGGCAAAATAAAATATTTTTATTTCGGTTGATGTTTAACCACGACTTTTGGCCGCAAGAAAAGCCAGGAAGAAAGTCCTACTAGTTTTCTTCAAGATAGCGGGTGATCTTGCGACAAGACTGGTCGTGGGTCGTTGCCGGCTTGTTCGCCAGGTCCCTTATTAATTGTTGAAATTAAAACATTGAACAACCGTAACATAAACAGTACACACGACGCGGACGGCAAATCAAGCTATGCATTTCTATTATAACATGACCTCGCTTTGTATGCTTCTCGTACAATAAGGGATCAGCGTATACTGGATTTATTTTTATAAATTGGTATTTCTGTACAGTTTTCTTTCTGTTTAGTTCTTCAATGTTTTCATCGGCTACCATCTAAAATGAAATCAAGCAAATAAAATACTTTAATTTTATTTGTATTTGGGGTTAAGTTTCAATAATACCTTGTTACCTAAATGTGATTGCAGGAACCATAGACTTACAAAGTTTTCTAATGATGCATTTTTTTGTTTCAGGTATGAACGAGTAACTTTTCACGTTTGTTAGGCAGCAAAATGGTGACGAATGTTGAACTATGCAATAAGCTGACTGTTAATTAAGATAAAACCCCTAACACCCGATCTATAAATAAGTCAAAGAGTTTACTTCAGTAAATCTAAACTAATATTATAAAGAGGAAAGATTTGATTGTTTGTTTGTTTGCATTGAATAGGCTCCGAAACTACTGGCCCGATTTGAAAAATTCTTTCAGTGTTAGATAGCCTATTTAAAATATATATATTATAAAACGGGGAAAATGTGACGCAAACGAAGTTGCGCCGTACAGCTAGTGTAATAATAAGATACAATTTTTATTATGTAAGTAGTTTAGTAATTGCTTTAACTCAAAAGTCTGACATCCAATCTTACTGAGGGGTATCATATTACCCAGTTACTGGTTTGTGGAGGTCAGATCGGCAGTCGCTTCATGTAAAATACTGAATTCGGTTAGACTGAAATCCGATCCCAAGATAGTTTGGGAAAAGGCAGATGATGAGAAATTGCTTGAATACAAAACTGTTAAAAGTTTGAACTCCTAACTTAGCTGTCTTTGACGATTCTTGCTCCGTTTACATTAAAAAATTGCATAAACAATTACTTAACTGACGGCACGGTTGGCGCAGTGGTTGAGCAATCGACTGCTTCGCTGCGTGTCGCGTGTTCAATCCCTGAAGGGAACAAATATATGTTTGGTCTACAGATAGTTGTCCGGGTCTGGCTGTTTGTGTATAGTTTAAATGTTTGTAAACGCACCCACGATACAGGAGAAAGTCCTAGTGTGGAGCAATTTTAAAAAAAAAAGAACATTATGCTCAAGTTATTTAATTTTAACTTGAGTATAGATACCAGGGTAAGTACTAGTACAGTGATAAGCTAGACTACAAAGTTCTTGCTGAACATAATATGGGTTTCACGACAAAGGTAAGTGTTTAATATATTTTAATTTTCAAAGTTGAACTGTGACTTTCAATTATGGCGTGAGTTTTGGACGAAAGCTTACTCTGCCCAAACACAATATGCTTTAAGATTTTCTCACACATAAAGACTTAAAAAGTTCATTTTTAAGTTCAACGCAACTTAACAGTATCGTGCTTCAAAGATAATTTATTTATGAAAACACGACTTTCGACATGATATTCGTGCGATTAAAACCTCCCGTCGCGTATAAAGCGTTCAACTTTAATCTTTTCGTCTTTATTCATTACTATAACCGTACATAAATCTTGCGTTCCCACGAGTTAAACTGTATCAAATTACTGGGGAAGGGAGCATCCTAGTCAAAGTATGTTCACCCCTCATATTAAATACCATGTTTACTCTGCTGTTAGTTTCAAACACTCCAAGGTAATTTGAACTTTATCATGAAGTGGGAAGGTTGTTGGGGTTATCCTAGGGGTCGAAAAAAAATGGTGGTTATAAAAATCAGTTTCAAGAGTGTTTGGAATGACGTGCTGTTGCATTGCGGGGGAGGTCACGTTTCGCCCCCGAGGGTCAGAATTAAACGGGTCAGTGGTCAGGTAAATATAATGGAGTAAACAAATTCAACTCGCTTTGATGCACCATTGATATTTATATTATTTTTAGGGGAGTTTAGAAGGGGATTTACTTGCTTAAACATTTTTATTTGATTTTGGGGTGATTGACAATTTTTTGTTTAGTTGAGGCATTTCAATTTTATGTGTTTTTGGTGAGAAAAAATACAGTTTAAAAACAGGGCGTATTGCTTGATGTTAAATAATAATATCTTCGATTTTTCCAGTTATAGGACACGCCAGTATTCTCAAAATGTTTCCCTCCACGTTTTGAGAGGAGTGTAGATGATTTAATTTACCCAAAGTAAAGGGCCATCGTTGATTCAAACCTACGACATATAACCGTGGCCCTTTCCAATGGGCTTCAGATCTCAACTTACAGTACTACAAAGGTATACCATCCTTTGTGGTAGCACACTCACACAACTTACAACTGCTTGGACTGCAGCTTGAAATTGAGTGTTGACATTGTTACAACACCGTCCTTTTATGTCTGACAGTTTGTTCTATTGTTTGATATTAATTTGAATAGTCCGACCAATCGCCTAAATTAATCTGACGTCTAACAAACAAATGACAGTCGCAAAATAAAATAATTTGGTCCAAACGACCATATAAGGACCTAATCTTCGTTTCACATCACTATTGGACCACAAAAGACCGCTAAAACGTCACGTAGAACAAAAACACTCTGTACTGCATTTCACTGGTTATTGTTAAAGCCAATTAGGCTGCGGATACACGGGCTAGCAGCTTTGTGACGTCAGTTACCTGCCAACTTCGGGGCCACAAATGGAATACTAATACAAAGTTTGTGTTACTTGTGCGCTATCGTCAAATTAGTTTGGTTTGTCGGTTACGTCGAATACTGGATACTATGCAATGGTTATGTTTGCTGTTTTCGTGTATATAATGTACTTAACAAGCAACCTTATAAAGTTGATTCCTTGATTGCCAAATCTCACAAAACTTTCAGTGAGAACTTGTTATTATGTCCTCTCTCAAATAAACTGACTTTGATTTAGTTATCACTAGATTCATGTCGCACTACCGTGATATCGATCATCAGTTTGTCGCACTAGGGTGATGTCGAGCTACAGTTTGTCGCACAAGCGTGCATTCGACCTATAGCGATTCGCAGTACAGTTTTGTCGCACAAGCGTTAATCGCGCTTCCGTTTTTTTTTTTTTATGTATGGCATCTCGCAGTTCAACCTATGAGTTTGTCATCCGCTTAACCGGACTATCCTGTGGGTGCCTTAAGAGTAAGGCCTCCAGCCAGGGTATAACCGCGCTTCCGTGTGTCGATCTCACATTATACAGTCTTTACCTAGGTAGTAATAATTAGCGATGTGATTAAGAAAATAAAAGCTTGAATCAGTGTTTGTAACTGCAACATGAAGATAAACGTTACGGGTAATAGTAATTTATTGTTTTTAAAAAAGATCAACTTCAACTGAATTAATTCTATATCATGTGTTCATTAATTACCAGATAAACTATCATCGTATTTTCTTTTAACCAATAAACTTAATAACATCACGCCTGTTAAGCAGAGGTACCTAATAGGTATCTATAACACTTCTGCCCTCTACCCATGCATTGTATGCATAGCCATAAGTTTCATGTAATAGCCTCACCCCGAGCCTATTGCCATCGGGAAATCCAGACTCCGCGACTGCAAAATTCCTGATGGAAAAACACACACAACACCACATCAAAATGACCCAAATACTCTTACCCCTTCTCACTCTCAAAGACAACCCCAGGGACTCAAACTGTAACCGTAATAAGGTGTTTTTAACACTGTTTTTAAAACAGTTTTAACAGAAAAACCCTTTTGAATGTAACAAATACAATACCGACTGTTACCGATTCAATCTGTAACCTTTTATATGTGTGTTTCTGTTAAAACTGTTCTAAAAACAGTGTCAATATGTGTAACTGAAATAATCAACTATAGATTTAGTACGCTGCGTTTACCTGTGACACTTAATAACACTGTTAACACTTTCATATCTGTTACAGATACATATCTGTTACATATTTGATTCTGTTACCGATTCAACATGTAACACTTATAATTCTGTAACCTTTATGAAGGTGTTTTTAAGTCCCTGGATAACCCTAATATTTTTCTACAACACCCAGAAGCGTTGAAACATTAGAAATTCAAATCAATATTTAACCCTATTCAGTTAACTTAGGGCACATCTAAAGAACGTTTTTACATAGAAAAGGAGTATAAAGGATTGCAAATGAGGCTCTTCCCCCAAAGGCCTCTTTAATTATAAGGGAGATTGTTTGTCCGAATTCCAAGGGCTACCTTCGTGCTCTAATTACTCGGCGAAATCCTCGTTTAAACTGTGCAATTAGATTTTTTTCTTGAGACTATTACAGTGAGTTGTTGAAGCTCTGATTTCGGGTTTTAGATTTCTTTCTGGTGGTCCGATTACTTTGGATTTATTTTCGTTTGGATGGGTAAGCAAGCTTTATTGAGAATTGTTTCTTTTTTGGGATATTTTCTGGTCTTAATAGTATTTACTCTGTTATGCAAATTTGTTATGTAAATGTTACAATAAAATACCTCCCCCCATTCTACAACTGAATGAAACGAAATTTAAATCTTGCATAAAACGCACACTATGTAGGCAAGCATATTATAAGTTGGGGGATTACATTGATGATAAAAATGCTTGGCTCAATGCTGGTCCTGCTCCACAACCATAGGGACTATCAAATTACCATGTGAAGTTATTGTGGAAGCAGCAGAAGATTGTATAAATATCTTTGCTTTGCATAGATTCAATCTCTTAGTATTATATAATTGCTTAGCACATGTGTGAAAACTATGTACTGTAAAGCCACTATTTACTGAGTACCTACATCTTTCATTGACGCGAATTTACCCTGGCGGTTGAGTGAATGTCATGCTCACTTAAATGTCACGCTGATGGTGGCGGGTGTGTCGGGTCATTTAGTTCCCTTCAATATGGTTGAGTTGAATGATGGCTGATACATGCGTGATGTTCGTGAACGGGCGCTGTCAGTTGTGACTGGTCATCTCTTAGCTGCCACGGTTTTTTTAAATTATTTTATTTTAAAACTTTATTTTAGAACTATTGATTTCGTCTTTTACTCTGGACGCTCTTAACTTGCCCGTATTTCTACATCGTTCTCACATACTAGTAATTCTCAACACAAATGATGTAACCAAGATTTTGTAACATATTTTGATTTAAAAGAGTGTCCATGGAGTTTCTTGCCCATTCTTCTCCATAGAGATCTACGCTTTGGAATGGGCACCTACAGTACTTTCACAAGTTATTATGTCTTGTGACTGGGACTGTAGCTTCGCGTTTTTTTTTTTTTCATTTTTGACTTTCAAAAGTGCCTGTAATGGTCTAATTGAAATAAATGCTTTGAGTTGAGTTGAGTTGAGTATGCCTCGTACATTATAATTTCTATAAATGGGTTAACACTTTACGTTACTATAAATAAGGTTTCCCCAATTTTTCTGCTAATAAAATGCTGTAAATTTCGAAACGAATAATAAGTAGAACGAAAAGAAAGAAAAAAAAATTACTTAACGTTTTATGCACAATTTAGGTTTAACAATTTTGCAGTAGAAACGATGATAGCTACAATAGTATAATACTGTGGCGCAGCTATCAACACCCAACTCCGTAATACGCTAACTTACAAATGTGTAGTAGAATGGCCCAATAAACAGGCTAAGTGTGGAAATAGCCAAGCTAACCTAACCTAACCCAATTTATTTGGAGGCACACAGCATGTCTTCTCCGTCATCAATTAATCTATCATTATGCGCCTAAAATAATGTACCAAAATTAATTCACCTACTTTATGCATTTTCATGTGGTATTTCCTAAAGAAGGCATTTGATTTTAACAATCCGACTCGAAGGACCAAAAAGGTAGAAATGGTACCTATCTAGTTCTCTCATTAAGGCTTTATTATAAAAGGTAAAGGATCTTGCTTATATGTGTGAAGGTCCATATCATTTAGTTACAATTTCAAAATTATGTAGAATAGGGTATAATTTTTATTAACATTGTTTAATAATTATGAAGTTCAAGTTTAAAGTTCGGTCATCTCGAGACTAAAAACTCTCTAATCGATTTCCTAGAAAGGCAAGTTTACCAAACAGACATTGATCACGTATTTATTGACTCGTTTCTTAGCTTGAATGAGGTCATAATATCTAAGCACGAAATCACTCAATTGAACTATTCGTTGACAAAGAATACAACGCTCATAAATGCGTAACAAAACACGTAACCGTAACAATAATAATAAAACCAAAAGTTACTTTCACATTTTTCTGCTCCATTTCCCTGCTGTCGAACAAAAATATATTCATAGAGTCAGTAACCCAAAAAATCTCCCTAAGCCTACGAACTTTTCAAGTACCTCAAAATAAAACTAAAACTTCTCCTTACTAACAAAATATTCAATACAAAAAGAAACGTCAACTGGTTTTCTGAGTTTGGCAATTTCTATATCCATAAGGACAGCTGGTGAGCAAACGTGGAGCACTTAACAAACTTTGATTTTAGTACCAAAAGAAAAACATTCCAAGTTGAGGGTAATGGACGTCCGGAAACAAGGTCCCCGTGATAAAAGTTTCAGAATTGGCCGAAATAGTTCCTTATAAATAAGTGGTGGATAAATAAGTAATCGGTTTCGGAACTGTACTTTAATATTGACGGTATATTGGATTTAGATAGTGCTATATCTGTATTGGATAAGTTGTTTGATTGAAAGGTCGATGTCAGTCTTGTTTTGCTTACAAAGGCAGTCATAAAAGCTCACGAGACATGATAACTTAATTTCAAATAATTAAATTTTGGTGTTATACCTGATAGTTCGATTTTATAAAATGTACGTTATTATTACCTCGTTAATTCATTTTTACACATTTTTTTATATATTGACATATTTCTTAAAAAAAAAGACTTTTAAACAAATGTAAATTACACTTTTTGTATGTACTAACTACACTTGAAACGGGATAGTTATTGATATTGAGTTTCTGATATGTCGACACTGTTGCAAGCGCCATGGTCACGGATAAACTCGATAACTGTTCGTTTCTGAGGAAGCAAAAGATCTATGGTCAATTGAATAATGGAAATAAACTAAAGCATTTGTTTTCATTTTTAAACCCATATCAATAGGGTTTAAAAAACTTAAAGTTATTATTTGAAGCATTAACATAGCAAATTCGATAAAATATCATGCATAAAATGAAAAGCAAAGTTATTAATTGCTAAAACGATTAAAAACATCCCATAAAAATCTTTCAAAACAATCTAAATTACTTTCAAAAACCTATTTTCCGGAAAAACGGCTTTTTCGATGAAAAACGCCTGCGTGGTACTAGGCGCCCATCCAAGCTAGGAGGTATCGTAGCGAGATGCAGTAGATAATACAGTATGAAACTGAACTTCAGTAGCGCGTCGACCGCCGCCGGTGACGCACGTCCTGCGTTGCGTTCGATCCGCTGTTCTCGTGTTTATTTCGTGTGTTGTGTAGTGTCAGGTATTATTTTAATTTGGTAGTGAGTTTGTTAATGTTTTCTGAAAGGTTTGTAATCTAGTCATGATTTTTTACCATTAAAAAGAAGTCACAAAAAATATTAACAACATTTATTGAAAAAAACAATTTTAATTGAAAAAAAATTATTTAACCAAATCATTCAGACCTAGGAGCCTAACTTCCAAGTTAAAATTAGAGTACGAGTATACTAGGAAGTGTATATTTTTCGTCCCTCGAAGGGTGAGCAGTTTAATCAGTATTGGAACTAAGGTCTAGACCACACAAAGTGATCGCTTTTCCATAATCATAAGTACGTGTCAATTCATCTTACAAATACTTCAAATTGCTTCATCCCTGAAACATCTATTTCCAATAGATTTATATGATTTATCGACATAGTAGTTACATGAACGATCTATCAAATGAATGGTCTCATTGATCCTTGTGAGTGCACTTTATCTAAGAGCGTGTGAATGAGCCTAATCGTCCGTCTGCTTTGACAAGTTACTAGGCTCTCATAAAACTTATGGAATGCATGACTGTATTGCTCTTGAGAACATATTAATAATAAGAAGTGTGATTTATGACTTCCTGATTCCTGAAACTGTTGTGTAGTTCTATCCATTGGAATTTAGAACGAATGGTTTTCATAACCTATTTAGTTCTGCTGTTTAATATAAATATCGCGTAGGTATAAAGTCAATGTTTTGTTTTGGACCTTTAAATGGCCCCAATAAAATTAGATTATTACACTTCAGTTCGCTCAAAGGAAGAATTTCGTCTGATAGCTTTTGCTTCTAAGTCGTTTTTTCCACGTGGTATTCGAGTGGCAAAAAATGTTTGCTACAAATAGTATTTTGTAATTTTAAAGGTTTTTCTAGTACGAATGGATTTTTTTCTAGTGCAAAAAAGAAACTAAATTGATCGATGTGCCAGCTGCATCTAAGCTAGTCCTTGCAGCTAGGGTCTGTAGTCTTTGATCTCTATAATTATGAGCTATCAGAGGTAGAATACACATTTTTCAAACGGCAGTCACTAATACGGGTTGCAGACCAAGAGCTAAGCTAAGTTAGTAACTTGTTGCATAGTTTGCAGTTTGCACACAAGTATGAAAAACTGCGTCAGCTATGTGAGCTAAGTTAAACATAGCTTAGCTCTTGGTCTACAACCCGTATCACAGTCATCGTTAAGGGAAATTTCCCATCACTGCCACTGATATGATGACTGTCACTGATTTTTATCTTGTAACTAAAATTTATTATGAAAGTCATATTTTTTATTAATGTAATTTAATGAGTCGGATCCTGAATTTACATGAACATCATAACAACACGCTCGTCATAAAAGGGTTAGGCAGACCTAACAAGGTACAGCTCTACCATAATACACCCACATTTCGCCGGTAATGTTTAAGTCGCATGTAATAGGGGCAAGCCTATTGCCATCAACCGGGCACAAATCAAGCTACCGAATGCTAAAGACCAAACGAAGCTCAACGAACCTTTTAGTCTTTAATCAAACTAAAACGCTTTTCAACACTAAATAAAACAAACATGTAAAACGGAACGCGGATCAATCATTCGAATGAATTCCCTCATAACGTTTAAACATTGCGTTCCGTTTTACGCAGAGTAATCCCTTATTTTTATTGAAGAGAACAATTATTGGAAGTGCTGTTGTAGTAGGAAATTGTGAGACTATAAAACGAGAATAATGTTGAATGAAATAGGATATGGGGGGTTCTCTTTGTGAGTAGAATATATGTTGGATGGATGCATCCTTGAATCTCCTAAAGTTTTGGATAAAAGCCTTGAGGTTTTTCTTCTTTTCTTGTAACATTTTTTACTTCTATGAGTACGCTTACTGTTACTGAGGAGCTCGAGGCTAAATAATAACAGCCACTTGGGTCGATCTTCAGGTTAACGCTTGCCTAGGTTGGTCCGTGGATGGGTGACCACCCATTACATACCGAGTTTAGCCTTGACCATCCCACTGGTGAGCTTACAGCATTCGACTGCTGGGCAAGACCTCTCCCCAAGTGCCGTTAATATAAGGCGGAATTAATTTGCAAAGCAAACCTTGAACTTTAGTGGTTCTTCAACAAAACTATAATTCCAGTAAAACGTCAAGGAATGAATACTTTATGAGTTTTTTTAGGAACTGTTAAGTTCAATAAGTTTGGTACATGTAATAAATTTCTAATAGGCTTCTTTTGTTTTATGCTATCTTAAAGTATCCTCATACTTTCCATATTCTATCAATTTCTATTTTATAATGTCCTTACAAAATAAATTTAATTTCACCGGCGATAAATTCATGTTCTCCATTCCAGAGTTAAATATGATCCTGTGATCCATCAACCCACTGTTTTCCAATTTTAAGTAAAAAAACAAGATTCCATAATAAGATAACTTGAAAAAATATCCAACATCCCATAACTTTTAACTCGGACAATTATAAAATATGTTGCCCGCACTGCAATTAGCAGGTGTTCCTTCATTAAGCAGCTGTAAAGCCACCTGACAGATAACGTCCATTAGAAATAAATTATTGTACTGCAAGCTGCAAATCGCCGATACGGGTAAATATTAATAAGACTTCGTAGTGTGTTTTAAGAAGAGGAGCTCGTGGCTAAATAATAACAGCCGCACAGGTCGATCTTTAAGGTTAAGGCGTGTTTGCCGAGGTTGATCCGTGGATGGGTGACTAAAATTACATATCGAGTTTCCTCCGTGCCTCGGAAAGCACGTTAAGCCGTTGGTCCCGGCTGTCATATGTAGATCTTTGATAGTCTTTACGAGTAGTCAGAAGCCAAAAAGTCAAGTCAAAAGCCAAGGGGTATCGTATTACCCAGTTACTATGTTGTGGAGGTCAGATAAGCAGTCGCTTCATGTAAAATACTGGTACCAAGCTGCATTTGGTAAGACTGGAAGCCGACCCCAAGAAAGTTTTGGAAAAGGCTAGGTAGATTGTAATGTGTGTTGAGAACTAGAGTGCATTTTCAATACGGGTTATCTCTTAAAGTAACATAAAATCACACCTGTAATTCTCGATGGGTTAGGCAGAGGAGTATCTAACAAGTACATTATATATATGTCCCTGCATGTAATAGGGGGCGAGCCTATTGCCACCAACCGGGCGCAAATCCAGACTCCGTGGCTGATACTGGCGAAATGTGGGATAGTAACACGTCTGCCTGACCCTTCGGTAATTATAGGCGTGGTGTAATTATGTTGTAAATACATCATCATCATCATCAGCCTATAATGTTCCCACTGCTGGGACACAGGCCTTTCTATGAGAGGAAGTGGGCTGTAATCCACAGTGCGGGTTGGTAGATGTCACATGTCTTCGAATTTTTAGTACTAGAACATGCCGGTTTCCTCACGATGTTTTCCTTCACCGTTAAATACATAATATTTTTAAATTAGTAAAAAAAAACAACACATTCACGCTACAAATCCTTTTACATAATGCATTGAAGGACTGACTGTCAGACTTGAGTGTCAGTTGCATGTACTACGGAAAGTACGCTTTAAAGGATATAATTGAGGTGAATGCCCATCGACGGTATTCAATGATACGGGTACCAAAAAACATTCATACAATTCCATAGATTTGTGCTTTATGAGCTTTGTGAAGAGCCGTATAATATTGCTGTACTAAATCAGCTGCACTTAATTAAAGGTTTGATCAAATCGGTACCTACCTACTTACAACCGAACGCTGGTAGATAATTAATTCAATATATTATCAGTCAGAATCCAATGACGAGCCCCATGAACCTTCAAATGAAAGTACTTTATAGTACCTACTAATATAAAGAAAGCACTCCACTGTAATATTTTTCTTCGAACTCTTTAATCCAGATCAAGCACGAAAATAAGTCACGAATTCGTTTAAATCCGCCTTATCTTTTCGCCTACAAAACAAAAAGAGATTTTAATACAATTTCACGCTTTGGATATCATTAGTATACAGTTATAATTTCTTTTTTTTTCACACTTCCAACAACCGTTCGCTACAACTGGCCATATTTCACTGTGAGCTAATAAAAAAAGTAATTTCATGAAGGCATTAAAACGTTTTATAGTTTCAGATATTAGGGCTTACACGCGAACATACAGATGTAGGTATACTAATGTTGCCTAGATAGGAATGTAGTGGATGAAATATATGTGGTAGCAACCCTGTGGTTAAGGGTAATAATAACAAAAGCAGAATTGAAAAGATTACATTTTGTTGCACTTGTTAAAAAGTTCCGGAATTTCCTTCCGTTTCTAATGAAAATAGTTTTTAATTTCCGAAGCCGCGAAAAGTAGGTCTTGAATAAAATATATTATTTTTTCAAATTTATAAGGAAAAGTAACTCGGCGTACAGTCGCATACAAAGGTCTAATGAAGACACCATTTTTATAGACCACTTAAAAAAACAATTACCGATAAAATAAATTTCTTTAAAATACCGTACATCGACTTAAAGTTAGTGCTACATTTATAGCATTTCCAATAAAACAAATGGACGTAAAGCCGTCTTTTTTACGCGTTCCCCATCATGATTTATTCGAACCAACAAAAACGTACCAATACAATCTAGTACGTTTTACGGCATAATTTGAAACAAAGAGAACATCTGAACTGATTAATTAATGTAGCAACTGGTTTACTATGTAAATAGTGGTCGTAAACCACCCAGTGTGCATTAGGAGGCTACGCTCGTGACACACTACGGGATCGTTCGGTGAGCTCCGATGAAAAAAGTTTGGGCAACAAATTCAATCATCATCTGCCTAGCTTTTTTCCGTGCCTTGGAACCCACGTTAAGCCGTTGGCTGTCATTTATAGATCTTTGACAGTCGTTACGTCGTCTTTAGTCAGAAGCCAAAAGTCTGACATCCAGTCTTACCAAGTGGTATCGTATTCCCAAGTAACAGGTTTCAGATAGGCTTGATGTAAATTACTGTGCAGCTGCATCCGGTTAGACTTGAAGCCGACCCCAAGATAGTTTGGGAAAAGGCCAACCGGATGCAGCTGAGTGCCAGTATTTTACATGAAGCGACTGCCTATCTGACCTCCAAACCCTTAGTAAGACTGTCAGACTTTCGGAGCACTGACTACCTGTAAAGTAAAAAACATACACTGATATAAAATATCTTATCGCTGATAGGCTGTACATTCGCCTCAAAAACTCTTTCTAGAAAAACGTGAAAATTTTGCTAAAAATACTAAAAAACGCTACATAAACACATATTTTATTATTCAATTCAAGTTTACACAACGCCAATCGCCAAAACATACAAACATTCACGCGAACATGGGTACAGTGTGTAACAAAAGTAATAAACGCGATCGTCCGACAACATACGCTAATGAAATTTATAATCCATAAAAGCGGGGCCGTTGTTTTATAAAGTGTAATAATCATAAAGCCACGTCTCTATCGCACTGGCTTATTTAATAATGTGCACGATTGTACGTACAGTCACGTGCACTAATATTTAGGATTTTGTAATGTCAGTCGATACTTTTTTCATTTGTCTCAAGATTCACAACGGTTTTAGAAATAACTTACATTAACCCTTTTAAAAACATTGTTTTGTACTGATTCTAGATTATTGTATGGAAGACTTACCTTAGAAAAAAAGATTTTTGACTGTAACATAGTGTAGGTACACTGCTCGAACTTCAAAATATCGATGTTAAAAGGCCTATTTTTAACAGTATGTATCCTCAAATTGAGTTCGTAACATTGTAAAATTATAATCAATACATAACATCACGCCCTGAAATCCCTGAAGGGTTAGACAGACCATGTGACGACGCTTAATGCCATCAACCAGGTATAATGCAACTGAAAAAATAATTATAGAAAAATCCAATAACACTATGCCTGGCCTGAGGACTGAACCCAGAAACCTATTTTGCTCAGCCAGCATTCGCACCCATTAGACAGACGAGGCAATCAATACAGTAGGAAAAATATCACAAATTTGATAGGTAAGATTTACATGTTAGTAGTGCTCTTCACAGTACCGTTGCCGTTCGGAGAGTACCAAATCGTATGATCCCTATTGCGTTGTTTTTGGGGATACGTAACTGTTGGATCGGGTTATTTTTGGGTTTTATTGTAGAGGATTATAGTTAAATGTTTGTGCTGACGCATGCTTGTTACACATACAAAGGTATATAGATACGAATCATAGGCGTTGTTGAGTTTATTTTATACAAGCACTAGCTGTCCGGCGGAACTTCGTTTGCGTCACGTTTTCCCCGTTTTCGCAACATTTTTCATTGCTGCTCCACTCCTATTGATCGTAGCGTGATGATATATAGCCTATAGCCTTCCTCGGTAAATGGGTTATCTAACAATGAAATAATTTTTCAAATCGGACCAGTAGTTTCGGAGCCTATTCAATGCAAACAAACAAACAATCAAATCTTTCCTCTTTATAATATTATTATATAAAATAAAATAAAAAAAATATTATTATAATAAGAAAATGGTTATACTATTCTATTCTGATTCTTATTTACTGTATTAATAATTATTATGTATGGGTACACATAGCCTAAGATACACTGTAAAGATGTAGCTTTCTAATGAGGAAAAAAATTTTAAAATCGATCGAGTAGTTTTTGAGTTAAATCGTAACGTATAATATTTATTTTATACGAATCGTTAGGTGTCAGAATAGGCTGTGTGGTTAAAAAGACCTCATAAGTATTGAACCAGCAGATTTCGTATCAATCTTGACACTGTAATTCAATTTATTTAATTTAATTGATAAATTAAGTTAGAAATAAATCTATCTTCACTTACTTCAGCTTGGACACCGTTTTAATTTAAATGACCAAAACACCGGGAAACCGCAGTTTTAGGCGCCATTCATGTTGCATTATACTGTCTAGGTGTACTACATAATAGTGGGCATAGACAAACATTCTATTACCAATATTACGATGATAGAAAAATTAAAACATAACAATAACATCACTCCTGTAATCCCGGAAGGGTTAGGCAGAGACATTTCGCCAATTGTTTAAATCCCATGTAATAGGGGGCGAACCTAAAGTCCTCAACCGGGCACAAATCCAGACTCCGTAACTGCTTCTGCAAAATTCTTGATGTAAAAGCCAAATAACAAATTTTCCCGACCCAGGAATCGAATCCTGGACCAAATGTTCAGCAGTACCGATTGCGACAACTAGAACGACGAAATTTTAACGGTGCCGAGAACTAAAGCATGGCTAACACCTTAACACACTTGATTATAATTATTATATTAAAACTCCATCATCCCAAAAGCTGTTTAAGTTTCCACACCAAAGCACTAACTGTCGATTTAACGTAAGTAAACTTTCAAAGAAAAAAACTTTAAACCAACCAAACTTCTACCAACTTAACCAAAACTAAACAAGACGCCCGACGCGATAAATCCCAACCCACCTACAGATGGAACTGAAAATTTGATAGGACCGGCTTTAATTCATAAATTAATTAAAGTTTTGCCCGGCTTCTGAAGACAGAGTTGGCTGTCATTGCGAATGATAAGCAGGATTCATTAGGATTCACGGGGCAATCCGGGCATGGGGCAACCCGGGCATGTGACCCGGGCTAACGAGTCGGTCACTACAGATTTGTCTCCTTAATACCCGGGACAGTATTTGCGTGTTTGTTTTGTTTTGCCAGTGTGAAGGTTGTGTTAAGTGGTCAAAGCTGGGCGTTTTGTCACGCTCGGCAGTGTAATTTGGCTTTGAAAAATTATGTAGTTCATGGTTATTATTTTTAATTTTACAATACTGCCGGAAGTTACAGGACACTTTTATTAGCTATGATTTTCAATTTGACAGTACTACCACATTCACAGACAATTTTTTCAAGCATAAAGCATTAGGATTCCCATCAGATTTTCATTGAAAGTGAAAACATCACAACTCAAATTTAAATAAGACCGGATTGACAAGCAAAAATTGAAATTTTCCACTACTTTGCAGTAGGTATACAAAAACAGAACACCAAAAGTCCCTCTCGATATAATTCCTTTTTAATAATTTTTCATCACAATAAAATCCCCTCACAATTTCCCGACGCTTAGATCTCAAAGGAGTTTTTAATTCATTCAGTATTGCAAGACATACTTTAATTATTACGTCGAGCAACACAGTGACGCCCGACAATAAAAGTACAAAGCGAAGCGAGGCTATAAATTTTTAACGTCTTCAAAAAACAACGTTCAGTTAGTCCCTTTGAGAGTACGTTGAGTGTTGCTAGCAAAGCGGGGATTGTGCATTGTCTATCAAAAGTCTTGTTGAAGTTTTTCAAAATGTTGACGGTAGGTAAACTTTAGAAGTTGGTGAAATTGAGGATAATATCAACAGGGAACCTTGGGAAGGTAGGACAGAAACGTTGCATAATAATCTGTTAAAAGAAGGAGAAATGTTACAAATTTTTCCCTAATAATAGGTCTTTACCTATGAAATTGCCGTATTGCAGTACAGACTTTTTCAAACAAAAAAAAGTTTTGATTGGCTATGAGTTCTAAATTCAAATTAATTTTGTTTTAAAAATATGACATTCTATTTACAAAATCAGTCTTTTGTTTATTGATTAGCGTTGTATTTTCATTACATTTCAACATTTTTCCTCATAATGGATACTTTGAAATTTCGTGTAATTATGGAATATGAGTTCCGTCGTGGCACCAACGCGGCACAAACGACCCGTAACATCAACGACGTTTACGGAGAGAACTGTACAAACGAACGCACAACCCGTTATTGGTTTGTTCGGTTCCGTTCTGGGAATTTTGACTTGAAAAATGAACCTCGTGGTTGTCCGGAAACTTTGGTCAACAATGATGAATTAAAGGTGATTGTTGTATCTGATGAAACTCAATCTACAGCTGAGCTGGCAGCAGCTTTTGATGTTAGCATTAAAACAATATTGGTCCATTTGCGACAGATTGGCAAGATAAAAAAGCTTGATAGATGGGTGCCCCACGAACTTAACGATCGCCAGCGCAACGTACGCATCGAGACTTGCCTTGCGCTGCTTAACAGGCACAGAAATGAAGGAATTTTGAACCGAATTGTTACGTGCGACGAAAAATGGATTCATTTTGACAATCGAAAGCGCTCAGCAAGTTGGTTAGATCCTGGTTCGGTACCAAAGCAATGTGCAAAACGAAAAATGACCCCTAGAAAGGTGATGGTCACAGTTTGGTGGTCTAGTGCTGGTGTGATTCATCATAGCTTTTTACAAAACGGCGAGAGCATTACTGCAGATGTGTACATTGAAGAACTGTCCACAATGATGGCGAAACTCGCACGTCTGCAACCAGCTTTGGTCAATCGGTCGTCTCCACTGCTACTTCACGACAACGCGCGGCCCCATACTGCACAACAGACCGTCTCTAAGCTGCATGAGTTGGGTTTGGAAGCTCTCCCTCATCCGCCATACTCACCAGATCTTGCGCCTTCCGACTATTACTTTTTCCAAAATTTGGACAACTTTTTAGCGGGAAAAAAATTCAATTCCCGAGAGGCAGTACAAAACGCCTTTGAAGAGTTTGTTGTCTCCCGTCCAGCTGTTTTTTTCAAGAAGGGCATCCATAAACTGCCACAGCGTTGGCAAAGATGCATTGATTGCAGGGGTGATCACTTTGAATAAAAGAAATAAATAAGTTCGAAAAAAAAAATACTTTAACTTTTTTCAAACAAAACGGCAATTTCATAGGTAAAGACCAATATTATGCTAACTTAATAAGCTTATTTGTCGTTCTCATTGACACTTTTGGAGTTTATTCTAATTTATATCTAGTTAACCAGTAAATTAAACACAACAATTATTACCCTTCATCCACTGATACATAATGAACCTTCTGCTAAACAAAATTAACAACTTATTTCAATGAAGACAACGTTAAAACTCCTTTTAAACAACAATTTAATCACAGCAAAACGTAAACCTTTAAATCATTTACTGTTCCCGGAGTAAATCGTGAATAAAATCTTCGAATTTCATTGCTCAATCTCAAAGTCTCTATTCGCTATAACTTGTCAAATAAATTTGCAGTCGATAGGTCGTTTTAACGACTTCCAATGTTAACGTTTTATCGCCCGTCAAATTGTTGGTAGCTAACTTCTGGGTGGAGACCCGTCTTTATTAATAATATCCATTTTATGACTTAATATGGAGTTTAATTGTAATGGAATATTAATGTCATTAAATTTTCGGTAGGTAGGAGCCGTAAATTTTATGGCTTCTCTGTAATTTACTTTGATATGGTTTGATAGTTCTATTTCTTTCCCCACTGTTAAAATTGAGCTTCTTTAAACATCATGATGTTCCTTATCATGCTCTTCTCAAAACTTTACCAAAGTTTTTAGTCTGTCTATGGTCTTAAACATTATTCTAGCCTTTGCGCCATGTTTCAGTGAAAGTTATCAATGTAAGTCATTGTAAAGTTTCCTGGGACGTACTAAGCGCCATCGGGTCGTTAGTAACTAGTTAGAAAATGGCTTTCAAGAGCCTCAGTGACTAGTTAAACAAGTTAGATAATAACATTGTAGAAGTCAGAGACTTGCCTGGGCAGCTGGGTTGTTTCAATTTCAAAAAACTTGATTTATGTTAGATTCCTCTTGTAGATGAAGTTGTTTTTTCATTAATCAAAGAATTGTTTTTGGTTTGCCTACAATTAAGGGTTTAGGAAACAGTTTAGACACTGTTGTGTACTTGTACAAAGAAACGATGGATGGTTGAGTTAAGGATGATAAGGCTAGAAAGGAGGTGGCTGCTGAGCTGATGTAATGGAGAGGTATTGAAGTAGAAGACATACTTCGCCGACCCCAAATTGGGATCGGGGCAGAAGAATGATGAAGAACGTTGAGCACTTTTGATTGGCGGATAACCTATGACTAATTTGAAGCTTGATATTTGCTTCTATGATCAGGAAAAAATCGTGAGGATAGTTTTGAGTATGAATGTGGATGGGCATAAGGGTAGAGGAAGACCAAAAAAACGATGGATGGACTGTGTGAACGATGATATGACAAGAAAGGAGGTATCCCATGAGATGACAAGTAATAGAGAAGTATGGAAGAAGAAGACGTGCTGCGCCGATCCCAAATGAATTGGGATAAGGGCAAGAGAATGATGATGATATTTGCTTTTATGTAGATTGTAGCTAACACCAGTCTTTCACAGTTCATGATCGATGAATGAATTAACGCCTTTGATGGAAGTTATTTTTTGCTCGCACTCGTAAAGAGCTAAAATGAGACAAGCTGATGGTGTGGTAAAACGTTTAGCTACTCAGAAAGTTTGTGTCTGGGACTGTCTAAGGTGTTATAAACTAGTGGCGATACTTTTATTCAAGCCTAAAAGCTTGGCTTGCCTACTCTTCATGATGATAGGGATTCTGAACAGTCTGTTTGCCTTATGGGCTTGGCGTATTGCGGGCCTCTAGGCACACCACTGTTATGAACTTACTCACACGTATAGTTTTTTTTTAAGTGTAGGAACCCCGAAAATACCATATTAAACCTAGTTTCAATGCCTGGTATACTGCTCACCCCAAAACATAAGATCATGATGATAACCTAAACCTATCTTTCACAGATGTTCCTAATAACAATTCCTAATGTGTCGGTGCAGTAACTGTGACAATTACAATTTGTTTTAATACATAATATTGTTATGATGAGTGCTGAAACTGTCAAGTGAAGAAATGGCGTCGTTTAATCATCAGGAGACTCAGTCCAGCCCAGCTAAGGAGGTCCCACGGTAAGAGGATTGATAGTACTAACTAAATGGATGTTTTGTATTGTTGTCAGAAATTGGTCTGTCATTTTAATTTTAGTTTCACCAGCACCATTTTCTTTTAAAAACCATCGGGTTTTTAAGACAAGCAAAACTATTTTAATTAATATAATTTCTAAACTAATCGATAAATATTATTTAAGTCCACTTGTACGCACGACAAACAATCAAGATATACAAGCTGTTGTTTTGCATCCTCGTCAAATTCAAGGAGGTAACTATGCTAATGATTCTCGAACCGAATCAAAAATGAAACAGGTAGGTATGTTTTTTTTTAAATTTAGTAACGGAAATCAGTACGTGTGAACCACTCGTGTTTTAAACGCGGCCCGTATGATACTCGCCCTATAACCACGCTTTCACACATACAAACAATCGCAAACGTTTATTTGATAATTTCTTACTTATTCCCTAAACCACGTTAAGGGGTATTTTCGGGAATACTGACAAACTGAAACGACAAAAAAACAGCGTTTATTGATAATTAACTAGGTACCGTAATTTAAATTGATTTTTACGTCTTTTGTGACAATCTTCTGAATTTTGACGAGGATGCAAAACAACACCTTCTATAAAATCAGTTTATGCGGTCTCATTGCACGGGAAATCTATACAAAGTGAGGCCACGTTTTACTGGAAATGTATAGCTTCATATGTCACCTTTTGTACTACTATAACTAAATGCATTTAACGCATATTTAACACATCTTTCTCTGTAATTTCCAAACGATTGACATAATAGAACGCTATTGCTTACGCAAGTTTCTATAGTATATCCGAACGTGGTATACCTCTTTACCATGTTTCCAAACCCGCCTCTCATAGAATATTTTCTGTCACGCTACTTGGTCCTTCTTCAGCCGCTCCCGCTTAAGCTTGTGCGTTCACAAGCAGCTATATTAAATTCTTTTAAGTCCAAAACTTAAATAAATGAAAACGTATCTTTTCAAAGCTTAATCTCACAGTTTTAGAACTTACTGCACTGAATACCTCCTATATACCTACTTAAATCCTGAAGAATTCAGGAGAAAATTGTATTATATTTTCGTCTATCTATTCTGCTGGAAAATTTCAGACATAAAGGCACTGCCAGCTTCCAGTATGGTCTAGATATTAGGTAACAAGTATATTTATAGACTCCGTTCACCTCGCTGCCTCCACCGAGTACAATCGATTAGCGCTAAATATATCTCAACCCTCTTCCCCTTTAAACGTATTCCTCTTTTAGGAGAACATATTATTCATAACTGGTTACAGATTGAGAAGGTGTTTTGCGATGTTCGCTTCAACGACGATGCTTGATCCCGATATCAGAAGAGTAACCTATTTCATCATCAGCATTTCAGCCGAAAGACGTCCACTTCTGTACATAGGCCTCCCCAAGTCGCACGGGACCGGTTAATGTGGCGATACATTAACCGGTCCCGTGCGACTCGGATCCAGCGCAGCCTATTGATCGACAAAATAATATCGATATTAAGTACTCTTTTCTGCAAAATCATGTTTTTATGACGCTTTTTCGTAAACTACCATAATTAACCAGCCTATTGCGTTCCCATTGCTGGGAAACAGGCCTCTTCTCCTTGAGAGGAAACGGCTACTATTTTCGAGTTACGTGTTATGTTCGAAAACAAACAAGCAATCTTTGTATATTTTATCACCACTACTCTAGAAACGGTGAAAGAACAATCGTGAGGAAACTTGTCATGTCTCAAAACTCGAATATTCGAAAATTATAGTGATTACTCGCAATTAGCCCGCCTTGTTTATGACGGTTTTTTACGGTGTTTCCGTAAGACGCATACAAACTTTCAAGTCCTTATTTTCGTAAATGACAGAACCAATTTAATGAAACTAGACTAAGACCTAAATATCCTGTATTCATTCATCATCATCATTTCAGCCCAAAAGACGTCCACTGCTGGACATAGGCCTCCCCCAAGTGTCGCCATATTGACATTTTGGGGGGTTTTGCCATAATCGCCACGCTTGGCAGGCGGGTTGGCGATCGCAGTACGGTTGTTACAAAAGCACAGAGAACGCTGCTGCCCATTCTCTGGCTAATCCCTTAGTCGCCTCTTACGACACCCACGGCAAGATATGGGATGGTGCTATTCTTTACGTCCGACACCATACAGAACCATAATATCCTGTATTAAGTTTCTTAAAAATCGATTCAGCCATTTCGGAAAATAAGGACTTCAAAGTTTGTATGAAATGTCGTAAGGCGTAAACGCTCTTATGCTATTGAAAATCCCCATAACAACATTTCATTAATATAAACATGCAAATTCCAACCCGTATTTACAAATAAACAACAAAAACGTAAACTGCATTTAAATGTCAATAGCCCACGGACAATCGTATCAAATGACTTTATCTGGTTGTGACAATGGTATTCGTGAACATGTATCTCTGTTTCACTTCACTGATAAATATTCGTTAAACTATCTCCTATTACAACGATTTGACATTTGATTGGCTATTGTAATTAGTTATCGGTGTTTTTGTTGTTTATAATTTCATTGTTTTGAACTAGTGAGGAATTATATCCGGATAAGTTAATGTGGAGCAGCGATGGCCCAGTGGTGGCAGCGCCGGCTTACGAGCAGTAAGCCGTGGGTTCGAACTCAGGCGGGCGCATTACTTTGTGTAATTTGATTCATCACCGCTGCTCTCAAAAACGGCGAAGGAAAACATTGTGAGGAAACCGGCATGTCCTAGAACTAAAAATTCGAAGACATGTGATATCTACCAACCCGCACTAGGCCCGCGTGGTGGATAACAGCCCACTCCCTCTCATAGAGAGGAGGCCTGTGTCCCAGCAATGGGAAAATTATAGGCTGATGGCAAAAGGCCCTATTATAGGACTTAAACGTAACTGGAGAAGTAAGTGTACAATAGCGACACCTCTGCCTAAGCCTTCGGAGATTATAGGCGTACTATTGCATTGTAAAAATAATAAACGGGACCGATCATAATGAAAGGATCGCTTCCATAATTATGATAAACTGAATAAGGTGACTGGGTCAGTCAAAAGTAGGTACAGTTGAGGCCACAGGCTAAAAAGTCCATATTATTTCAGTCCCGTTAATTTCCGCCGATCAAGAAGCTGTTTGATTTTAAAAGTCTTATCAAAAACACATAATATAACAGTGCTAACCAATCATACCTAACAAAACGCTTATATTATAACCATCATCAGCTTCACTTCAAACGCAACAATAACCCATCAAAAAGCCAATACACCTACAAAAATTCACGGTGTTTATCCATGAATACGGCACACCCATTCTGCGCCACTTCTTTCGACGAAAACCATAGTAAAACAGTGCGATTCCGATAAAAAAAACGCACGTATTCAGTCGGCTGTCGGTGTAAATGTAGCAATTCGTCGCTACCTGCATACTGCGCACATTGCCACCGGACATTGAATGTTTTGTCAATTTGATAGCAGCTACTACTGAAATTTTACAACTAGTGAAGTTAAGTTGGGTATGTTATAAAGAAGAATTGATATTAATGCTGTAAAACTTATTTTGGGGGAATTTTTAAGCACAGATATTTATAAAGTGAAAAGCTCAAATCAGATCAAAAGTAATATTCAAATTAGGCTGAAAATCAAGACTTATTTACATGTCATTCCTCCGAAATGCCCGCCTTTGCTGATATATAAGATTTTGAACCCGATCAGCTCACCTAAACGGTGTTCAAGAGCTGTAAATATTCCACATTAATGACTTACAACACTTGAAAAAATTAAATGTGGTGATCACGTTCACTTTCATCCATGAAAGATTTTTTATCCATCCTCATCATCATCATTTCAGCCGAAAGACGTCCACTGCTGGACATAGGCCTCCCCCAAGAAGCGGGGTTTTGCCATAATCGCCACGCTTGGCAGGCGGGTTGGCGATCGCAGTACGGTTGTTACAAAAGCACAGAGAACGCTGCTGCCCATTCTCTGCTAAGTCCCTTAGTCGCCTCTCACGACACCCACGTGAAGACATGGGATGGTGCTATTCTTTATGTCCGACACCATACAGAACGATCTATACGATCATACGATTATCCATCCTAGTTTTCATAATTCCGATCCTTGGTCCGCAAAAGCTTGTTTCGATTTGACGCTAAAATACCTTCGCGCGCTTTTTGTTTGGATTGGCTGAATATGCTCAAATAATGAAACCCTTGTACGTGTTTAGGTATTTTTTTTTCGTCCAATGCCGAATGTTTATATTTAACTCTGGATTTCATCTAATTTCAACAAAGCAACATGTTCGATTTACAAATCTGTGTCAATGTTGATATTAATTCCATCGTCATGCGAGTTATCATCGCAATCGCATCGAGTTACACAAGTAAGGGCCGCCCATTTTAGTCCGGAGCCGGATGTAAAATCGATACAACGAGCACATAGAAAGATCGCAGACATTTGGTGTACGGAACCGTTGAAAAAATGTTTATTATTGTAACGTTCGGTTCACACTGGACGTTTGATTTTCACAATTCATTTATTTATTTGGTTTGTGTATGCCTTTGTGTTCTCGCGAAAGATATGTTGGTATATTTTTCATTATAACTTTGAAGCCAATGTTGTTGCAGGAAGTAATATTAAAAACAAACAAGCATGCCCGATGTTAACTTTATTGTAAGCTGCAAAAAAGCTCGTTTTAATCAGAAACGGAAAAAACCATAACACCACTACAAGCTGAAAATGTTTTAGTAACTTTTTAGACCTATGTATAAGTTTCAATAAAATCGGTTCTGTCCTTTCGGAAAATAAGGACTTGAAAGTTTGTATGAAATATCGTAAGGCGTAAACGCTCTTAAGTATTAATTATATATTTTTATTTTTTGTTGAGTCAGGGTCGTAATCCAACACGCGGGTCCAGTTCAGGGCCTCAAGTCTGCTATTACAATAGTGTCAGAATGGCCTATCATTGATTTCATAATTGTTGATTTTGACAAGCTTGGTAATCTACTAATTATAATGGCGTCATTATGACTTCACAGTGGTCAACCTCTGACACTCCATTGAAAGAAATGGCATAGAATTTGACAGATCATTATGAATTTCGCAGATTACGAACTTTTAGCAAAATGACAATGGGATCGTGTTGGAATGACGATGTTTATAATAATAGCAGACTTGAGGCCCCGGTTGGTGATACTAGTCAAACTTCTGAAACTAACATTTTTAAATATAGAAGGCAACAAAGAATGAGGTCCATTGCTCCGCATTATAAGCAACAAATCCATCAAAACAGTTTTCATGAAGCAATGTACGATAATGTGCCAGACAAACATATTACGAATATTTATTACGCCAGTCAGACAATAATGGCAGAGGAAAATGATGAAATTCCTCGCATTATGAAATGCTCCATTACAGTTGGCTTTTTAATACGGCTTTTAATTTAGTTCTCGTCTATTAGTGAGGGGACCAATGATTTTTATTGTTGTAACTAAAAATATAACATAGTAGGACGCTACAGTCACTGATTTTATAGACTTGAGTTGATCTGTACATTTCCGAAGAGCTAAAAATCAATATCGTTTAAATTCCCTGTAGAAAAAACTTACTACAGTCACTAGGTAAGACACAAGTCGGACAGTTTTTTTTTACTATTATCTTTTTCTACCTTTTGTAGTAAGCAACGATGTATTGTCGGGCCTACGCTGTCCCCTCATACTTAAGTACTAACGCTGTAACATCCAAATACCCATTATGACGTACGCTTGCGTCGTGTACGCTCACACCAAGCCTAAGTACATCCATAGGATGCAAACCTTGCAGAACCGGTTCTTACGTAGAGTCACGGGAGCCCCTTTTTATGTCCGTAATGACCGTCTACACGTAGACCTTAGAATGCCCACCGTCCTTCAGTTTATGAAACGTCTTTCGAAGCGTTTCTTCGATAACGCCATTAAACACCGTAATCCCCTGATCGCAGCGGCCGCCCGTTACGAACCCTCGCGAATTAGTACAGTACGCCATCCTCGGCATACCCTCGTCACTCCCGATGATGCTATCACCCTCCTCCAGGAGAGTAGCAAAGAGACTAGCACTCTTAAAAAGTTTAGACACAAACCGCCGTCTTTCCGACCTCGCCGTCGAGGTCCGTCGCGACGTCCCGGTCTATGCCCTCCCCGACCCTCGCTCGAGCCAGCCCGCGATGCTGTGCCAGTAGTTTTAAATCAGCCCCTAAATAATGATATCATTCAGATCCAGCCTGTCCCCATGCAGTCCTCCCCCAGCGACACCCTAAGCCGAGGCTCGTACCTCACAGGGGGTGCCCTTAGCGTGTAGTCGCTTAGTTTGTAAGTTTTATGCCCTGGCTGGAGGCCTTACTCTTAAGGCACCCACAGGATAGTCCGGTTAAGCAGACGACAACCTCCTAGGTTCTACTGCGAGATGCCATTCCCAAAAAAAAAAAAAACATCCAAATATTGTAGAACCAAATGATTTTAAAAGTGTAACCATGGAGTTTCTTGCCGGTTCTTCTCCATAGGAAACGACAAACCCAAACCGTGCACCTTTTGTCGACGGTTTGTAAGTGCCCCATGTAGGCCTATGTGAAATAAAATATTTTGATTTTTGACTAAGATTTACTACTGTTCTTTATTCAGCTTCATTTATCTATAATCTTACTATATACATTACAACGATTAAAAACTAATACATTAAATAACTAAAATAACAATAAACTATAAAAGGGCATCAAAAAACTCCTCCTCAACGCTGTCATCTGGTAATATGCCCAAGAGACTGGCAGCATTGCCACGTTGTATGGCAATACTTAGCCTCTGGCCAAAGTAAAAGGGTCACGGGAAGCGTCAACTAAGCGTTTAAAAATTTCCTTAAAAAGGCAGTGAGCGGATCGGACCCCACGGCACGTTTCAACCCCTAACTACTAAGTACCAGACTTACAATTAATACAAAATGTCATTTTTGGCAATGCTTACAATTAATACAAAATGACAGTTTTAGCAACGCTTCCAACCTCACCAGACGGGCTGAACATCTGTCCAAGGCGCTCTTGCCAGCTATCGCTAAACTTTTGCCAATGCATAAAAGTACCATAAATTACAAAGCCCTGACAATACACGTTTTCTTATCACTTTCCATAGAGACTTCGACTTATAAAAAGTAAATCTTTACAATAAAGAAAAAATATTCGTTCAAAGTTCCTGCAGACATCCTTAGGGAAAGAGCCGCATAATGTGTTTTGTTGTGCGATGTCGTTGCGATCCCAAGACGATGTTGTTCCGACGTCATCTCGCCTTTAAACTCACCTAACTGTAGTATGTGCAGAATGTAGAATGGTGCTTTTAAATTGATCAATTTAAGACTACATTAACTCTTTGGGACTCTTGTTTATTCTCAAACCCGTTGAGCCGCGCAACTTCTTCTGCGTCACATAAGCCAAGGGGTTTCCCCGTTTTTGTAACATATTTCATTGATGCTCGGCTCCTATTGGTCGTAGCGTGATGCCTATAGCCTATAGCCTTCCTCGATAAATGGGCTATCCATCACTAAAATATTTTTTCAATTCGTACCAGTAGATTCCGAGATTAGCGCATGCAACCAAAGAAACAAACTCTTCAGCTTTATAATATTATATAGTATATACAATACAATACAATACAATACAATACAATCCTTTATTTCAGGCAACTAGGCCCATAGAACACAATACATATATAAGCATAATGACTAACTATAAACTAATACATACTTTATAAAACTAAATATTTAAACTATTGTACACGAAGTGACGGCGTCGTGTCGCGCTGCGTGGTGTCGCGTAGCCTTCCGCGGAATCGCCGATACATGACACCCTTCGGCCAAAACTCCTCCTTGAGGAAGGTCTCGATATGATAAGTCGGAACTCGCACCACGAACGATTTGAAATTCGTGGTGTGGCGCGACTCCAACTTCTCGACCCTCAAGGTCCAGCTGGTCTTCACTCGTACATACTCCATGACCTCCTCAACCTTCGTGGTGTGATGTAGCCGGGATATAGAAAACTTGAGCAAAATGGTAAACAGAAAATAGGTAGTTCAAGAATGAAAAAGTGATTGGTATATTGTTGAAGGAAAGATAACAATAACAACTGGACACAGTAATGCTATCACTAGTGAAGTAATAAAAGGTTTATTATGAGCATTCACTCATAAAGGTTGAATAGTTCATCACGGATAATTACTGTAATAATATTTTTATGATGAGCAAAGAATTGTTGATATTACGAGGATCGACCAAACAATGACCTTTGTTGAAGTCAGTGATGTAACTGTAATTTTCAACTTAACAAAACATCCAGTTCACTATGGCATTTAACGTAAAAAAAAAGTGTTAAAAGCATACATCTAATGTTATAAGTTGTGTTAACTATGTTGAAAACAGCATCAAAATTCCTTGTGCACTTTATAAAATCTCAGATTTTACATACACATACATGAATATCTTTGTTTAGTACTATGAATATAAACTAGTACAGTTAGCAGACGAGAGATTACATACAATCCTAAATCTACAGATTAAGCAAGAAAAAACTTATTCTCCAAGTTCATAAATCGTATTTTCCTTTCTATTTCCCCAAGGAACACGCCATTAACTCCAAATTGCCGCAGAACATCTCAATTACCATAAAAAACTTTGGAAAACTAAAAATCCGCAAACAAAGGGTGGTTTTAAATCAAACACAATAAAGTTTCCCGTCTAACTACCAGCGTGCCATAACTCATTCGCGTCGATAATCACACCATAACTTATAAAGCGCCCCCTGTAGCCACCCGCTAATATTAAAGTGCTGTAATGTCCCCGTGATCAGTTTTAAAATGTAAATTTATTGCACGACGAGACGTGTTACCAGGATTTATGTCCTCTTCAATATCGTTGAGGTTTTATGATGGAGTTTTATTACTTGTATGTACTATTTTTGGGAAACTGGCTTCGTTATGACCCGTAATCGGGTTGCCGCGGTGATTGGAACGAAATTGGTGCTTAAATTTTGACAGTACAGAATTTAGGGCTTCATGAATAATCTCACACGTTGTTGGGTTTCTATGAGAGTCTTCTTCGTGAGAAAACATATTATTTGAGCTGTTATTAGAATCTGAAAGATTGATTGTCTGTAATCCAATAAGTAAAGTGTTAGGTACTAATATCTACCAAAATCTGTATGGTGTCGGACGTAAAGAATAGCACCATCCCATATCTTTCCGTGGGTGTCGTAAGAGGCGACTAAGGGATTTGCCAGAGAATGGGCAGCAGCGTTCTCTGTGCTTTTGTAACAACCGTACTGCGATCGCCAACCCGCCTGCCAAGCGTGGTGATTATGGCAAAACCCCCCAAAGTGTCAATGCAGCGACACTTGGGGGAGGCCTATGTCCAGCAGTGGACGTATTTTGGGCTGAAATGATGATGATGATGATGATCTACCAAAATCTCTGAAATACTGAAGATAAGAATAACTATGACAGTGAAACTATTATGTAAAAAGTTATTAATCCAATATTGCTTACTCGAATCATAAGCCACTGATCTATGCTCGGTATGCATGTGGGTATCATACCGAATATAACTAACGAAAATTCGTTATAATATCGGATCTATTCTAAATTACAGAAGTAAACCACACATTTGAATACTCTACAAAATATATGTCATCTAACTATCTCAAATCAGGTTAAGTTTAAAATTGAACTGCGGAATCGTTTCCGAGCATCGATAGATTTTGGTCACGCAAAATGTAAATTTTGGAAAAGCGAATCGGATACGAGCTGAAATGTAGCAAACGATAAAATTTTTTACAAAACAGATTGACTTATAAATCTCGTGCTTTACTGTTCTGTGTAATAAATGGTGCCCAAAGTTGGCAATTTTTAAATGTATATTACTATTTTCCGGGTTTTTATTTTATGCTTTGCTTTTACCTGGTTCAATGTTTTCGCCCTTTATTGTATTATTGGTATGAACTTTTGTTTCATGTGCAGATACATCATATTTTTCATCTTATGTATCTCGTACTTATTGGTTTCACTTTTGGTCCTGTTCATATTTAATTTACTTTAAAAACCGACGTACTTCTGATTAATCCTCTGGAAGAAACTAAAATGTATTTTATTACTGAATACATTTCCTTTCTAGTTTCATAGTAGAATTTCTGCGTGTTTTATATATTATCTTAGGTTGCTCATAAATACATTTGTTTCAATTAGTAAAATAATATATTCCGTGTAATATTGCAGAAACTAACAGTAATTTCTTGGTAGCACGAACTTAAGATATTTTTATCTAAATTGTTTGTCCATGTTGTACCCTTTAAGGTCATAGTTAAGCTAAAATATATTATTGTAGGGAATCATTATGGTCTTGTAAATTCCATGAATGTTCTAGAAACATGCCAAGTGGGATATTATTAGAGTGATTAACAGTGTTTTTAACCTTGGCTAATTAATTATTTTGGCTATCTGGACTTCTAAATTGGACAACAATATTGGTCTCTCTATAATTTAGGTCCTAAATGGGGTTATTTTCCCTTGTTAGCTATTTTTAGTGTAACAAATGACCGCACATAAATTTCACCGAGAAGTTTAATTGCCAATTGGTTTCTTTGACCTACACCTTTGTGTTCGTAGATTTTTACTTTGCATGTAAATTGTAGCCATGATTTTTTTTGTGCTTAGTGGTTATTTTTCTTGTTCAATAGATGTTTTACGTATAATTCTTTCTTAGTCTTCAAGTTTATTCGCCTGTCTTACTTACAAGTTTTTGGTTCAGCTCATTATATTCAAGATCCCTTTCATCTTCATGATCCTCAATCTCCCAACTTATCATAAGTAATATTCACAGTTCAGCTTCATCCAAATCCTCAGTGTCAAACATACATAAGTCTTCACTGCATAAATCTTGCTTCTTCAGAAACTTCAGCTCATTCCGATTCAGACCACGGTTTTCTTTCAGACGTGTCAAATATGGCGGCAATTTTGGTTATTTTTAAGGGAAAATCCTGACGTTATGATTTGCATCACGTGTTGGATGACACATGTGTAATATTTCTTTTGTGTGATAAAATTTTTGGTAAGAAATGACGGGTAATTTGACTGCAGGTATGGGTTTATACATTTTTGCTTGATTCCGGAGTTCGGATGTGACGGTGCCATTTTTTTTACTGCTGATAAAGTATTCGGTATTCCGGCCTTATATTACATATCCGTCTTTCCATATTAATAACGTGTCTAAAATATTTAATAAGATAGAAAATTCTTATACACTAAAATTGCAACACAGGTATACTATACTACTAATAGAAATAGCGCTATTCCTGTCCGTCAAATATTTGGTTTCTTCTTCGTTTTCAAACGATGTCCTACCAAGAAATAGTTATGAACTAAACGACTCTTCCTGCAAAAGCATTTATTGGAACGTAGTGCTCGAGGAATAAGCAGATATTGATAATTAGAAATCGCTGCAGTCACAGTGTATAAAAGCTAATTTTGATTGTGGTTTTTAAATGTTTGCTTTTAAATGAGCGACTAGATTTTTAGGTACTTAAAACTAGTATTCAGATACTAGCTTATTCTTGATATTCTTGTCTGGTAGTTTATTTTCATCATTACGCCTCTTTACATACATGTAGTTTGTCTTTTATGTCGTCTTATCAAATTAGTAGTGCCTAGAAAGTGCCTATGGCGGCTTCAGTGGCATGTTTAATATCCTCAGAAGTGCAAGTGTTTAGACACTCCAACATATTTGGAATGGTTTGGCCAGGAGCAACGCTTACATTTGGACTGAGTGTCGATTTTGTTTATAATCCCCTATTTCGCTAGATTGTGCTTGTAGCGGTATACTTCGGTCAATATTCAATAGATTGATGAATCTTCTACTGATTTAAGTAACGTATAGAAATGCACCGATAAAGATTCATAAAAGTTCGGTATGAAAAAAAATAAATGGACCTTTTTTCAGAGAACGAGTGCGTACTCAAGAATACTCTGACGAACGAGTGTGTACTCAAAAAGTTTGCGTATTTTATTAGATCATATAAAAGTTTTAAGACAATTGCCAGGCAAGGTAAAAACATACTCTTCATCTCTAGAATTAGGTTATAAAATATTTTAGCACATATTCAACTTGAGGGTGTTAGTTAAAGTAATTTGGCTATAAACGCGCAAGTAAAACCAGAGTAAAATTTTTAACTGTTTGTGTGTGTGCAATTTCATCCTTGCCATCTTAACTTCACTGGATGTACTTTATCATTATTATTGCTCACTAAATAATTTTCATCACTTTTTGTATTAATGTTCGGGCTATCAGTACTCCATTGTACATCAGTGCTTGCGTCAAATCCGACAGTTCAGATTTTTTGTAGACTTGTTTTTGATGTTGGCCCAATAAATAATCCAAGTTTGTGACCTCAAGCGCCGAACGCAACTTTGTCAAAAATCGAAAAAACGGCGAAAGCTTCTCAAGAAGTTTTTAAAGTAGACTAAATTTGCTACAACATGAAACTAAAATTGTCTCTGTGATTGTGTCAAGAGTTTTCGAGACAAAATCTTTCAAAGTTCATAATTTTGTCGAACTTCGCAATTTTTTCAAACATCTGAATACACAACTGAACATAAGATATCTGAAAGAAACGGTACTTAACATGGTAGAAGTGGTTGCATTAATATCTATTTTGACATCAAGATTGTGTTTAACCTTACAAATGACAAAATATTAATTATTACACACATCTGTTTAATGCTCCCGTTAGTTTTCGGTCACTGTTGAACGAAAATAACTAATTGGAAGCATGTCATACTGCTTAATGATTTGGGGAGATATTTTCGGGTCCATAAAAATTTTAAACCCTTCCAGAGTAATTATGATAAACTGCGATATTTGGTTAATTGGTCCATGAATATGATTTGTTTCGCTGTGAATACTAATTTAAGGGTAGTTGATTGTCTGATAAAATTATGTTTATAATTGAATGTTCCCGTTTTAATGTTTTGCTTAGTCATGCAAGGATTGTCTGAAAAAATTATTATTATTTTGAATATAATTTAATTAATATAACCCTTTAAATGAGTTGTAGAGGTCAGATAGATAGTCGCTTCTAGTAAAATACTGCTATCCATTTACATCTTGGTAGTGCTGGAAACCGATCCTAACATGGTGGGAAAAGGCTTGGCAAATGAATGATTATTATTACAAATTCTTGCACTGCCGGCTATCATTGCCTTCATCTCTCACACGAGTGAGTGAATGAGAGCCCTCTTGAAAAGCAATAAACAAAATCAGATTCCAAACCGTCCGCACAACAGATAAACGGTCGAAATTACCGAATCACCGTTCGTTTCTAATAGCCGTGGGTCCAAATAAGAAGGTACACGCTTCGCTGGCCACCCCACGAAATATCCGAATTTAGTATTCCTGTTCCGAAACCTTCCCGCTTTTCCGGGTCTTTGCGAAATTGCCGCGGATATTCGGATACCGACGTCCAACACAGTCCAGGCTTATTGTTGTTTTGTGATGTGTTGTCATGTGTTGTGCAATAATGAAGATCTTGTGTGGGTATTTGTGTGAACGTATTTTGAGATTTTCTGGGTGACCACACTGAGCTCCAGTTTAGAATACTTACATGTTAGACACTCACAAGAGACGAGGAATAGAATTACACTAATATATTCTAAAAATGAAAAAAAAGCTAAACATCATGCCCGTACGGTAAATAAAGAGAATATCTGATGATTTTTGAACGCATTTCCAGAGATAGACCAAAGCAAGAAATAAATTGAGAAATACAAACTTTAGCTTATCCGAGAGACGCTAAAGAAAATAAATTGATTAACGAAGCTACCTTCCAAGACAAACGTTTTAAGTGAATGTAAGGGACGGTGCCTAGCCCAGTCAAACAGCCATAAACTCGCCCCATGGCATTGTTTACTCGTAAAATAAAACATCGGTTCATCTCATTGCACGTATTTAGGTCAGCCAGAGGATTCTTGTCACGTTCGTCCATTTGTTCCGATGTATTGCTCAGTTGATGCCCGAAACACCTGGCCAGTTCGGACAGCACCATTAGTTCGACGATTTTATCGGATTTGTTTTCATATTGAATTTGAACGGTAATTTCGACATGTGCGGAAAATATTTTTGTAGTTTCGACAGTTTTATTAGTTTTTATAACTGAGGTTGATGAATGATTGCTTTGTTCTCTAAAGCGATTATTGGTTTTATATTTTATTTGAAGTGGGATTTAACTCGATTTGTACGAAATTAAATACTGTTATGTTTTAAGTTGCACTGACATTTTGAATATTCGTCCGGAATTTAGTTAATATTTTAAATAGTCTGTATGGTGTCGGACGTAAAGAATAGCACCATCCAATATCTTCCCGTAGGTGTCGTAAGAGGCGACTAAGGGATTTGCTAGAGAATGGGCAGCAGCATTCTCTGTGCTTTTGTAACAACCGTACTGCGATCGCCAACCCGCCTGCCAATCGTGGCGATTATGGCAAAACCCCCCAAAATGTCAATGTGGCGACACTTGGGGGAGGCTTATGACCAGCAGTGGACGTCTTTTGGGCTGAAATGATGATGATGATTTGAAATAATTGTATTGGCTATTTGGCTTTACCCACTTGATATATTATTTTATTTAGTTATCTGTAGGCTGAACTTAAGACTCACGTAAAGGATATATTATAGTCAAAACTAATCAGTAACAACACAGCAAATAAAAAGTGCACACAAACGAGAACCTAATAACAACGTACCTAGGTACCAGAATTAATTGACTTAACACATCCAGCAACCTCATTCCTTCAAGCAGTCTGATATACCACAATCTTTTCACGCTTATATTCACGAACCAATTTCCATACGAGGATTGAACTCCTGGTAGGGGGCAGACGTGATCCAATCTCGGCAGATGATTGATATGTCGGGAGCCGTCGGACTTTCTGCAGATACTATTTTTTATCTCGAGTTTTTGACAGTCCGACTGTATTCTGTGCGAGATTATTTATGAGTTTTTCTGTTTTTGTCTCGAGAATCGCTGCTGTTTTGTTTTATTTTTCGTTGTTGGCAGTGGTGGATTGGTTTTTGATGTAATTGTTAGATTGCATGTTAGATCATAAAGTTTCTTGTGAAGTGAGACATGTTTTACAGAACGTTATACTGTGGAAAATTCTTTACATGCGGAAGATTAGACATATTTATGATTTCCAATTTTTAGTAATCTTAAGAGCGTTTATACCCTACGGCATTTCATACAAACTTTCAAGTCGTTATTTTCCGAAATGACTGAACAGATTTTAATGAAACTTCCTACGCATACTAACATACAAAAAAATTTTTTCGAAATTTCTTTTAAAAATGAAGATAATTGGAAATTTCTGTTTCTATAGATAATTAAAAATCGGTCTAATTTAGCTGTTACATTAGTTTTCGAAAAAATTTTTTAGTAACTTTTTAGACCTATGTACACTGCTTATGCGTAGGAAGTTTCATTAAAATCTGTTCAGTCATTTCGGAAAATAACGACTTGAAAGTTTGTATGAGAAATGCCGTAGGGTATAAACACTCTTAAGTATTGCATATTTAATAACAGATAATATTATCTAACAATATCATCATAACTTTACAACCGTCATCCATCCCAATCCATCTACATGGTTTAAAACTTTAAATGAAAATGGAAATTTTCCTAGAAATAATACTGTCTTTAAAACCTCACTTTTTGTTACAAAGAATACCCTCGACAAAGTCAAGTCGAAGACGGAAAATTGAGACACGAAATCCTCCGACTTTTGTCGCACCATTTCCATCACTATCTCGATCGCTTAACGACAGACCCTACGTCGTCTAGGATTAAGTCTCGTTGCGTGGCTCCACCGGAATTAACATTCATGAGTGGCAACCAATCCACGCTCAAGATGGCGGCGGCGGGGTTCCTAGGACACCTAGATGCAGTTCGAGTTGTTTTCCGAAGTCGCTTCAAGGAGTTCCTCTACATTTTCTACGTGATTTTAATGGAATCGCTGTTGTGCTTTAGAAAGATTTGTAAACAGCATTGGATATCTACTTTACTTTATTATAAGTTCAAAGAGACTGCACAGAGTTTACTTCGATTTTGCTTTTGTATTAACATTGTTTTCTTATTATTTATGTTTTTAAAAGAAGTTTGCCGCACACTAGGAATTTCTCCTGTATTGGTGGTGCGTTTGCGAACATTTAAACTCACATAGCAAACAGCCAGACCCAACAACCCAGCCAGAACAACTACCTGTAGGTAGTTGTTCCGTAGTCATACAAATATTTGTTCCATGCGGCGATCGAACCCGCGACACGCAGCGCAGCTGCAGATCGCTCAGCCACTGCGCCAACCATGTCGTCAATGTGTGTGTGTCGTTATTGCACACAAAATTATCAGATAGACGCACTAATTGCAATATATAGCGTATGTACAACGCAGAGCTTAACCCAGAATTGGGTTTTCTTACAGCAAGCCATAAACAATTAAGCTTTAAACATTTTACTACAAAAACCAGTCGTTTACCAGCCAATTAGTATCTACCAATGCGTAATCCTATTAATTGTTCCTGATAACATGTGTAAGATAGCCGAGCAAAGCTAAAACCACTCATCTAAGAACGACATGGGCAGGTAAAGTCGTATCGATCCGGGACATTTCCAGCCGTTCCAGTATCCTGGTAACCCTACCTCATCACAAGCACGGGTTCGTTAATATGCGCCCCGGGCAAGCCGCCTCGACTTATTTGCCTGTTCCCGGCACTTTTTTAACAAATTTCTCCAACTTGGGATGGAAAATGAATGTTGATTTCTTGAGACTTTTGGATTAGAATTTCGGGTTATGAGAATGGTTATATCTGTACTTTCTTTACACGAATACATTTTGAGAATGAATGGTAAATTAAGTATCAGAATAAGCCTGATGGGAAAGCGTTGGAAGGAATAACTTTCTACACTTTTGGTCTTTTAATGTAGAAAATGTTTCTCAAATTGAACAGACAGGTAATGCTAAAGATGATAATCTCTTCTAGTTACGACAAGGTATATAAGGAGAGCAGCGGTGGAAGCCGTGTATTCGAAACTAGGCAGGCGCATTACTTTGTGTAATTTATTCCATCACCGCTACCTTCAAAACCGATGAAGGCAAACATCGTGAGGAAACCGGCATGACCTAGAACTAAAAATTCCAAGACATGTGATATCTACCAACCTGCACTGGGCCCGCGTGGTAGATTACAGCCCACTCCCTTTTATAGAGAGGAGGCCTCCTTATAATGATGATGATATTACTTACTAACACAATCAACCAGGCACCTGTTTATTCGGACGAAGTCAGAACACCTGAGAACCATCTACTTTAGCGCAACTTGGGATAGATCTTCATTCATCTATGGAATATGTGAACATGATATGGTTAACCTTATGAATGTCTCACAAAATCGTTAAAAAAAAATCTTTACGATATTCATTTAAAATCCACAGTGCATCTTAGTTTCTAATAACAGTCTAGTGTGTGGACTTTGTAATCGTACGGTTAAAACTTCCATTTGCAAGCCTCCTTAAGGCGCTGGCAATGCGCCAACTTTTACAACTGCGTATTGTATACGATGTGTAATGCGGAAAATTAAATTAGACAACTGTATAAATTAATAAAGTTTAAATAGAACGTGAGTAGATAGCCGTTTGTTATTTTAATTTCTAACCTTTAAGTTACAAGGAGCAAGGAGAAGCGGTGGCCCAGTGGTGGCAGCCCCGAATTACGAGCAGTAAGCCATGGGATCAAACCCAGGCAGGCGCATAACTTTGTGTAATTTATTTCATCACCACTGCCCTCAAAAACGGTGAAGGAAAACATCGTGAGGAAACTGGCATGTCCTGGAACAAAAAAATCGAAGACATGTGACATCTACCAACCCGCACTGGTTAGACTGGAAGCCGACCCCAAGATAGTTTTGGAAAAGGCTAGGCAGATGATGATGACCTATACGTTACATCATAAGAGCATCAGTAATGTAAATACCAAGCGTCATCCTCATATTACCCTCGTCCTGTGTTGCTTAAGGTCGGCACAACTGGTTTTCACCAGACAGTCTCCTCTGTCGACAATAATCATTATCATTTACTCCTTCTGTCATATCATTCAAGCACTGCAATAGTCAAACTACGCTTATATTATTACGCTTATATGCGTGAGAGTCATGAGTATTGGACACATTCTGCTTCATGTTTTCTAGATCGCTTTGATTACCTCACCTTGGCTCTGTATGGTGTCGGACGTAAAGAATAGAACCATCCCATATATTCCCGTGGGTGTCGTAAGAGGGACTTGCCAGAGAATGGGCAACAGCGTTCTCTGAGATTTTGTAACAACCGTACTGCGATCGCCAACCCGCCTGCCAAGCGTGGCTATTATGGCAAAACCTCCAAAAATGTCAATGTGGCGATACTTGGGGGAGGCTATGTCCAGCAGTGGACGTCTTTTGGGCTGAAATGATGATGATGATGATGACCTCACATTGTATCTATTTTAAGACTTTTCAACCAACACACCAAATAACTCAACGTCTACTTCCATTCTTTCCTACCATAAAATGATATTGCTTGAAACGGTATATCATGACCAGACTGGGGAGACAGATATAAAACAAAATCGATCCGTTAAGCGTAGCGAAGGTTATCGCCTGTCAACCTCAGCTGAGTACGATTGCATTTTAAAAGTAGGAATTTAAATAGAAACATACTTCTTTCCGGTAATCTTGCAATGTCCCTGTGCGGGGGCGTCGAAATGTCTTTGCAAAGATATCTGTTTGAGGAAACAGTGACGGTGATGTAAAGGAATGGAAGTGCCAAAAATAAATTTAAAATTCAGTTTTAAATATTTGCGATTGGTAAAAGCCTATTTATTCCTTAATTACAATGGTTTACAATTATAATCATAATAAGTAAAAAAACTAGGTGAAGTTAATTAAGGACCCCTCTTCAAGTAAAGGCCTCCTCCATTTTCACGCACGGTCTCGCGCTACTATAAGCCATTTTTGACTGGTTTTCCCAATTTCGTTTGCAGAAATAAGTATTCCTACGGTATTTCTTCTTTCTAAATGCTTTGACCTCCGTCCAGCTGTGGTTTGATTTCTACAAAACTTATGTTAACATAGTTATGAATGTTATTTATCATACCCAATAGACGATGACTGTATCCCAAAAAGAGTTTTGGAATTGTTATAAGCCATGAGTTATCATAATAAATACCCACAATCCGTCACTGAAAACCATTTATTTTTTTAGGTACAGCCGTTAACCCTACGAACTCTAAATCACCAAATGGCCATTCAAATTATGTTAGCTAAATCAGGACCACATCCATTCTTTCAACATCTGGGTAGTATAAATGACAAGGAAGCGAGGGTAGGCAGCAATTTACATAACGTAATCAGCGAACGTTGGATTCGATGACTCGAAGCTCGAATGCGAATCGCGAAAATTTTAATTTATTTAAGTCCAACATCTTTGGGGACCGACCGATCTGTCCTTTGAGGCCGTTGATTGATGCCAAATGCTTATTATTGGAAAATGAACGGAAAAAAATCGTTCTACTTAGATAAATGGGAATTTAAAAATGAGTCGCCAAATGGGCCGGAATTGGAGATCAATTTTGTTAGGTATATTCGAAAATGGTGTCCCTTTGATGCCGAGTTGGAGTTGTTTTTACAATATGGACGATGATTCGACTCCATATATGCAAAATAAGTAGGACTAAACATTCTAAAGTCAACTGAGCTCAAAATTAAAGTCTGGTAGCATTGCGTAGTAATAATTAATGCCTTGAAAGCTTATTGTTACCTGTTTTAAACTATTGTCGGTACAAGCAAATCAGCTGTACCTACTTTTTCTACAACAAAATAAAATATAAGTTCAACAACGAATACGCTTTTAACGGAACGCAACTGGGGAGATCGGTAGCGACATCCGTATTCCGTATACCAATCGCGATAAGGCATTGCATAAACTTAAAGATCTTTAACCAGAGCCTCTTTGTATTCATGGGATGAAGAAAACTTTCCCAGGTGCGTTGTCCTCCCCCCCTCCCCTGTCGTTAGGTGAAGGGGGAAAGCCCACTTCTTCCAGTCCTTTTGAAAAATTTCGAGCATTTTTAAATTACTGCCTGCCTTTAGTATGCGGCCATGAAGTTATGTGAAGTGGCGTTTGTTTTTCTTGATTAAGCCATTCGTTGATTTTTTTTTAAATGTTTTTCTTTTTCTCTCCTTTAACAATTATTACAGCTGTATAGTGGTAAGGTCTGTGTGGTGGGGTGGTTAAGGTAAGGACTGAGTTTATTAGAGGAAGTTTAAAAGTAGCTGTTCAGTAAGACTGTGCAAATAGCTTTGAAATTATCATGTTTTCGTTTATTTCACGTTTTTCCTTAGTAACAGACAAAAACAAACTTGAGTGTTTTAGTTGTTTTTCCGTTCGTTAAAATACCATTTTACAAATTACGATAATCCACAGTTCAGCTATCCCTCACGCATTTCTCCTAGCCCACAATTCTTATTCATTTTATCGTCGGTTGTACTTTTATTCCTGGAAGGCTGTAACGTCTCCATCTTTGTGTCCTCGTTATTAATCTCCGAAAGAGTGCCACAATAAGAGGACAGTCCACAGTCGCATTTGAACGTTACGCCTTTACGGCTGATGGGTATTTTAATTAAGATTTTTTAACGCACCATTGCGTCTGAATTATGTTGTTGTTCGACTTTTTATTAATTGTTTGTAATGACGTAATGGAGATTGTTGTATGAACAAATCCTTGCAAGTACCTATGTACCCTCAAAAACGGTAAAGGGAAACATCTTGAGGAAACCGGCACATTCTAGAACTAAAATTTCGAAGACATGTGACATCTAACAACCCGCACTGGACCCGCGTGGTGGATTACAGCCCACTCCTTCTCATAGAGAGGAGGCCTGTGTCCCAGTAGTGGGAGCATTATAGGCTGATGATGATGATGATGACCTAAGTGACTTTTGCAGCTCTATACTTTCTAATTTTCTCTTTGACATCACTGGCATCTGGATAGGACTGGACTTATTAGTTAATAGCATAACATCACGCCTGTAATCTTCGAAGGATTAGGCAGAGGTATATGTGGGAAGACAACTGACTAGGTGGACTGACGATCTCATTAAAGTGGCCGGAAGAAACTGGATAGCCATGACATATAACCGCCAAAAGTGGAGAGATTTGGAAGAGACCTACACTCAGCATTGGGTGGCCAGGGGTTGAAGAAGAGAGAAGAGATACATAATAGTCACCCACATTTCGCCAGTTATGTTGTAAGTCCTATGTAATAGGGGGCGATACTGTTGCCATCAATCCGGCGCAAATCCAAAATCCGTGGTTGCTACAGAGAAACTACTGACTGAAAAACCAACAACACTTTGCCTGACCCGGGAATCGAACCCAGGTCCTCATGCTCAGTAGTCACGCTTATGACCACTCGACCATAGAGGCAGTTTTATTAAAATCAAAATCAAGCTTGGTGAGCAATGCTCGTGTCTTCTCTGAGTGCGAACAGGCATTTGCTTGCAGTGAGAGCTTTCGAGAATTGCTCAATACCAGCCCGGAATCCGGATCTGTAATGAAACTAAGGTATAACCGGCGCAATGTGGGTGCACTAATCAGCTTGCCTACCATGACATCTTAAAGCAGTATTGTTTTACTCTTATTCCAGTGTGGCAAAGAGACGGAGCTATACAGGATGTCTAGCGCCATCTCTTTCCCACACTGGAAAAGGAGTAAAATAATAATGTTTTAAGACGTCTTGGTAGGTCACCAGGACACCTCTTACTTACCCTTCGAGGATAACAGGTGTGGTGATATACTAATATCTTTGCTGATAACATTGACCACAGTTTTTATGCCTTTTGTTACTTCTCTTTGCTCGGGTCTACGGTCGACCCGATCAAGTACAAAGTTAATGTCTAAAGTTCGATTAGTTCCCTTTAACTTTCTCAGTTTGTCTTTCGAGGAAGTTTACCTTTTAGTCTACCGAAAATGTTGTGAAATCAAATCTTTGCTTTTTGCCTTCTCATAATATAACGCCTGAATTTCCCCTATAGGTTAAGCTGAGGTGTCAAAAATATTTATTTGCCGTAAATGTGGTACAAAAGATGACAAAAACAATGTGTACGAGCAGTGCAATGATACATTTCGCCTTAAAAATGGCATGTAAACATTAATGAACAAGATGCTAATTTTATCACACAGCTCGCGAAGCATGACCACAGAATGTAGAAACGAGTTTTGTCTACGGAAGAATCCACTTAATGACAGATAGACAATGTGTCACTTTGTCGATTCTTCCGTCGACATAGCCCGTTTCTTCGGCGGTCATGCTACGCGTGCTGGTGTGGTTTAAGTTATGTTAATTGCCTCTTTTTAGGGTTCCGTAGCCGAATGGCAAAAAACGGAACCCTTATAGATTCGTCATGTCTGTCTGTCTGTCTGTCTGTCTGTCTGTCTGTCCGTCTGTATGTCACAGCCACTTATTTCCGAAACTATAAGAACTATACTGTTGAAACTTGGTGAGTAGATGTATTCTGTAAACCGCATTAGGATTTTCGCACAAAAATAGAAAAAAAACAATAAATTAAGGGGGTCTCCATACTTAGAACTGAAAACCAAAAAAAAAATTTTCATCAAACCCAAACGTGTGGGGTATCTATGGATAGGTCTTCAAAAATGATATTGATGTTTCTAATATCATTTTTTTCTAAACTGAATAGTTTGCGCTAGAGCCACTTCCAAAGTGGTAAAATGTGTGTCCCCCCCCCCCTCTAATTTCTAAAGTAAGAGGAGGAAAATTCTGAAAATATTTAGGATTGTAGAACGTAAAAAAAACTATCAACGAAAATTGGTTTCAATAAGATAATATATGATGTTTAGTTTTTGAGATATGGGACTTTTTCATCAAACTGCAGCAGTAACTTTGTTTTTCATAAACATACTATGAAAAACAAATTTAGTTTTGCGGTTGTATGGAAGTTTACTAACTAATACTACTAACTAATGAATGACAGTTCAAAATATTGTTATTATATTGTTTGGAGCTATGGAACCCTGTGTGCGAGTAAGACTCGCACTTGGCCGGTTTTTGATTCAATTATATTCCTTATTGCTCTCAACACCACACCAATAACAAAACGCATCAAAATTTGATACAATTCTAATGACTCATTTCAGCTTGTAACTCCAAAATTCCAACATTAATGTCCTAATTAAGTCACCATTAGTATTACCTACAACACAAAACATTATCTAAACTGCAAAGCAAATATTAATTACAATAATAACATGGAACCTCAGGCGTACTGTATCTGTCGTGATTTCGATAATAATAAACTAACTTACAAACAGGCATAAGTCACTAATTCCTACGATTTATGTCGCCTTTTATTGTGCGTACCTTAATTTTGGTACTTCCACGTGGTATTTTGAAAAGTAATGGCGATGAAGAAAGTGTTATTTAGTCTATGATATTCAAGTTTTTGTCATGAAAATATTATTTTGAGAACGAACGCAAAAATAGATACTTTTGTGAGACCAAACTTATCTTATAACATTGCTTTTAAGTGTACATATTAACAAAATTATGGATCATTGTGTCGGAGAATAATTGAATTGAATTTGAATTGAATTATCGGGTCATCATCCTAGCCTTTTCCCAAACTATCTTGGGGTCGGCTTCCAGTCTAACCGGTTGCAGCTGAGTACCAGTATTTTACATGAAGCGACTGCCTATCTGACCTCCACAACCCAGTAACTGGGTAATACGATACCCCTTGGTAAGACTGGATGTCAGACTTTTAGCTTCTGACTACTCGTAACGACTGTCAAAGATCTTCAAATGACAGCCCGGACCAACGGCTTAACGTGCTTTCCGAGGCACGGAGGATTTGAATTATTAATAATTATCGGGTAACGTACAAAAACGAAGGTTTTCATTTCTTCCAATTCACTGACATCGAAAGAAATCATTTTTGTTGAAATCAGTTATCATAGACTGTATAATACCAACTATCTACGCAATAGATAAAGATACAAAAGTGCAATAGACATTAAAAGTACTTCTTACTAAATTACACCCATAGCTATAAGTAGGTAGATAGGTTCCGCATCAAAACGTCCTATTAGCAAGACGATGCTTTAGCAAAATGTCTCATTAGCAAAACGTCTTATGAGCCAAAGGTCCTAAAAACAAAGGAATGAGAATATATATACTGCAATCTGCTTGATCCCCTGTAACCATAACGATAGAAACAAGATTTTAAGATTACAATTGCAGATTGTTACCCCATCGCATAACTAAGGCGAAAAACGTATGTGCGTCGTTTGACAAAATGGGTGAGACGACGAAGGGTGGTTACTGACACTGGTGGTTGACTTCTAATATTACTGTCCCTTTTAAGAAAGCAGTAAGGAGATACTATCTCTTCTTAATTTAAGAAAAGATGGATTGATTGTGAAAGGATTTATATGAAAGAGAAAGGAGTAAATGATGCCGTGAAATCTTACTGGGCAGAATGGATGAAAAAAACGTGTTGTGTCGACCCCCAGTAGAACAAGGAGAGAAAGATGATAATTTCTCTGCTTTATTTGATCAATATAGTCATGTAAAGTTTTTGATACTCAAATATTTTTTTTTTTTGTGTAGAACCTTCTCAAAGATATGTCATAAATACTCGTAAATCACTGTTTACTCTATATACTCGTTATTATCTCCTTACATCTGTTCTGTATGGTGTCGGACGTAAATAATAGAACCATCCCATATCTTCCCGTGGGTGTCGTAAGAGGCGACTAAGGGAATTTCCAAAGAATGGGCAGCAGCGTTCCCTGTGCTTTCATAACAACCGTACTGCGATCGCCAACCCCGCCTGCCAGGCGTGGCGATTATGGCAAAACCCCCCTTATGGACACTTGGGGGAAGCCTGTGTCCAGCAGTGGACGTCTTTCGGCTGAAATGATGATGATGATAATGATCTCCTTACAAACAAGTATTCGGTTTCAATGATGGATCAAAAACAGAAATTAGTTCACCACTTTTCCACACAACTGTACCACGAACTTGGTTAAACTTGTAACTCAAAGAAAATATACGACTTGTAACTGTCGCATATGTAATGATATAAAATAGTGTCTCCACAATATTAATTACAGTCTAACACGACATTAATGTCAAGGGTCCTCTCTGGAGGGGGATTAAGGGGTAAGCAAGAAACAGTAATACAACTTTGAAAGTAATGCGACACGTATTATTTTGAGTTAGAAGTTTTGTGACGTTAAATTAGGTGGAGATAGAAGGGGGAATTCTTAGACAGATCTATACATACCTATGTACTTAGTGATAACTTTATATCATTGAATAGCTAAGCGTCTTACGTTTGAGAGGTCCTCAACCAACTACTTTCTTTAATGTTTTACTAGCTGTCCCGCGCAACTTCGTCTGCGTCACATTTTCCCCATTTTCGCAACATTTTTCATTGCTGCTCCGCTCTTTTTAGCCTTATAGCCGCCTATAGCCTTCCTCGATAAATGGGCTATCTAACACTGAAAGAATTTTTATATCGGACCAGAGAGTATGACAACATGAGTCTGTTGTCAGGCTAAATAATAACAGCTGCATGGGTCGATCTTTAAGGTTAAGCCGTGCTTGCCGAGGTTGGTCTGTGGACGGGTGACCATAATTACATATCGAGTTTCCTCCGTGCCTCGGAAAGCACGTTAAGCCGTTGGTCCTGGCTGTCTTTTGTATATCTTTGACAGTCGTTACGAGTAGTCAGAAGCTAAAAGTCTGACATCCAGTCTTACCAAGGGGTATCGTATTCCCAGTTTCTGGGTTGTGGAGGTCAGATCGGCAGTCGCTTCATGTAAAATACTGGTACTCAGCTGCATCCGGTTAGACTGGAAGCCGACCCCAAGATAGTTTGGGAAAAGGCTAGGCAGATGATGATGATGAATTTGCGTATTGTAGGTATGATAATGACTTACTTTGACGAAGAAAAATATCGTGAGGAAACCAAACCAGCATGCCTAAGAGATATTTTTCGCCGGAATGTAAAGCCTAGTCAGATATCCATGGGCGGCATAAAAACTCAGACACTAGGTTGGGCATTAACCACACGAAGAGGAAAGAGAAACCGGTCAAGTGCGAGTCGTACTCGCGCACGAAAGGTTCCGTACCATTATTTATCAAAAACGATTATTATTATTTACAAAAATATTCCTTTTTTGTATGGATAAAATCCCTTAAATATGTATTTTATTCAATTTTTAGTATTTGTTGTTATAGCGGCAACAGAAATACATAATCTGTAGAAAATTCAACTGACTAACTATCACGGTTCATGAGATGCAGCCTGGTGACAGACGGACGGACGGACAGCGAAATCTCAGTAATAGGGTTCCGTTTGACCCTTTGGGTACGGAACCCTAAAAACGAAGCAAAGCTTACAGTGCTCAGGAATACAAAAACAAAAAAAAAATCTGCATAAAATCTAACCTACCGTCTTTTTTCTGTGTGATGCTGCAAAGAAAACTAGGTCGACAAGTTCCCGGTAATGGGATGAAGAGATAAACTTTGTTTGCCAAAATGTATGGGTCTGAATTAGCAAAATGAGCGCTGGTAACCGGATATAATCGTCACTTTGTCTTGACTACGCACAAATGATGGAGATTTTCTCTTAAATTTAGCTGGGACGGACGAACATTTTCCGGATTTTTGTGGACTAAAGAATGTTTTTATTGAGCTTATTTTTTTCCGTATAATAATAAAAATAGTAGCTATCATGCCAAGTTTAAACAAAGGACACTAAAAAACAATACAACAAAACTCAAACATCAGAAAAAACAAAAGCATTCTTTCTAGACATTCCTAATTTAAACATTTTCCCGTTGACAAAGACTAAGCACCTTCGCTAGAACCGACATGTCATTCCTATTCCATCAAATCTGTCAGTTGGTTAACCACAGAGGTAATGTTCCAAAGAAGACGAATTTAATGTATCTTGCGACAGATACGGCGTTGTGCTAATGTTGCGTGCATGTATCACGGATGTAGAGAGATGGATACGGCTCGATGGGAAAGGAAGTTCAAGTTGACTGTTGAAAGATGAAAACAGATCGGATTAAAATAGCACCATTTTTTTTTATTTCGTGGACCGTTCGTCGTATTCATCTGACGTCAATGACGTGACTCGTTTCAAAGGTAGGTAGGAAATGAAATTTCACTTTTTTTGAGTATTTATATCGTCCTCAAGAAATATATCTTAAGTTTAGATGCATTATCCTAAAAAAAGGTGGACAAGGAACGGTAGGTATGTCTATCCTTTCTACAATACTCGTCCAGTGACTTATCAACTCAACACATTGTTAAAAAATCTCTGAAACATTTCCCCGTTTCTCATCATGGGAAATTCACGGTTTCAAAATGCTGCCACATCTTGTCGCAATCTTTGTCCACAATCTAGACGTTGAGCATAACGCTCTAATGACTGTAGAGTACAAGAAAGAAGGTTTTAATGCACGTCTTCTGCCCACAGACAAGTGTCTCTTCTGCTTCGACGAACATGGACAGAAAGGACACAGAAGGGAGAATTACTCCTTTTATTTTATTAATACTGACCAGTGTGAAAAGATACGGCGGAGACATATGCTTTGCAGAGAAAAGCAAAATCCTTTTCTGTGTCCAGTTTAAAATGGACTCTCCACAGCGAGTAGAGATTTGACCCTCTGGGTTTTGTTTTATTGGTTGTTTTGCAAGAATATTTATTTTGTAAAGTTGTCTGTATTTTATATTTAAGTTGGATCAAGGTTTTAGTGAGGGTTTTAAAGTTTTAAGAATTTTCATTCTGAGCTATGACTTGATGTTAAGCACTGCTTTATATCTGTAGTCTCTAATTAGTTATTTTTTGTGATTCGAAAAAACATGACCTCAATTTAAATTGTCATCGACACGCTAATAAGAAGAATAACATTAATAATGTTAAAAACCTAGAAAACAAAGCTCACCTTTTCAACTCATTGTTTATAATGCTGAAAAGTAACTTACGGCTTAAAGTTCGATTTACTTCAAATATTTATAGTTTACCATTTGATTTGATAAATAATATTTTTCATAATATACTTGAATTTTGCCTACTGACACAAACGGGTCAAAAGTAACATCTTATTAACGCAAACGATAAAATTGGAAGCGCTAGAAATATTTAAGATCGACATAAGCTAACGTTAAATAATAACTTGAGAGTATGTATTAATTTTATAAAGACAACGTAAGTAAGTAAAATTAATGGACCATACCCTCAAATTTTAACATCTATCGATAAGCCAGAAACCTAATAATAAAGTGACAAAGACGATACTAAATAACAATTTCATCGCAATTCACATAGGCTCGCTGGCTAAATAGTTAAACTGACAGCATAAGTATAACGGAACTCGGTGATGCGATGGTTCGAATCCAAGTCGTTACATTAAACTCTTTTTGAAGTATTATTCAGATTATTACTCGCAACGAATTCAATGTTGTAGCAGTGTAGGGGTAAGCACAATCTGCCGTTATCTGTACTACAACTATTTCCCACCCTGTGATACAAATATAAACATTAAAACAAACCTTTTCTAAAAACAGAACTAAAACAGTTGAAGCAGACATTCCGTATCCTCTCCGCCTCGATCATTATACGTGTGTAATGAAACACCCTGTATAGGTACGCCCCGGGCTATGTGCGTAATGCCGGCAGGCGGCCGCTTCGGATAATAACCGGGTAACGTTTGATATATTATTATGCTTGATTATCTGGGTACAGGAATCAGGATGTAATTTATTGTAATCTGTGTAGAAGAAGTTTTTAGTGGATTGTTTTTGGGTCAACTGATTCTCATTTGTATCAACTTGTATTGTCTCACTGCTGTGAAAAAGACTCCCATAACTTTCTACAGTTCCGTATTCTTATCCACGAATTCCGTAGTGATAATTTACAGTGTGCTGTGGTCGACGCAGTCGAACGCTTTGGAGAGATCACCGAAAATACCAATGGCATCCTGGGGCTTCTCCCAGGATTTCAAAATGTGACTGTCAAGTTGTACTACCGCATCCGTTGTCGACCTACCCTTCGTGAAACCAAACTGTTGACTATAGAAAATCTCATTTGAGTTATTGTGAGACAACATCTGGTCCAGCATGATTTTTTCATAGATTTCTATAATTTGTCTATAATGAGAGGGATCACTCTTACAACCTAATTTGAAAATTGGTACTACTTTACTATGTTTCATTAAGTTTCGTTCAGTAAGTGTTTACTTAGGCTAATCTTTTATAAACACCTCTTATATAGGCATCACGCTAGCGTTATTGATTCTCGTAAAGTAAGTGAGCACTATTTAACGGTTCGATTGACACTCAAGTAATTTGCAGTCCAATCTCCGAGCTTATTTGATAAGCTCGGTTTATCGTATTAGCGATTTAATATTATTCAGAACCAGAAAGAGTACCTGGGTTACCGAGCTCTGCTCGGGTGAAAATAGATTAAACGCTTTTCACAGATATGACACCTAGCTAAATCATTTTTTTCGCCCCTGTAACGCCTATATTGCAACTTTCATCGAAATCGTTGGAGCCGTTTTGGAGAACACGATAACAAATAAATAGTATACAAATATTGCTTATTTAAAAGTATAGGATAAGATGTTTAGAAGATATTATCTTCATACAGAGGTGGACTTTGTATCCTACTGCGAACCATACTGATCAATCTACTTATTCCTTCAAATATTTAGACCTAGTTTAATGAAAAGGAACCAAACAACACATAAATCTATATGAAATAGATCCTTTTCATTCAATTACTTCCAATTTTGCTTCACCCAACAATAAACATTTTGAAAAGGATCAAAAATTTAGAAGGCTTAAATCATTTAAGACCACTTCATCGCAGACATTTTATATAATAAAATAAGTAAGAACAGCGTTGGAGAAGTAAGGCGCACTCAGACGCACTAGACGTTTAATAAGGCATTTGCAATAGCAGCCAACGTTTCGAGCCGATTGGAGACAAATTAAACTCTTCTTACAAGATGTAGCGTGGAGCAAAGCGCAATTTTTTTTCTTTTTTTCATGAAATGAAACCTTATTTGTCCTATTTAAAGAATGAGAGTTACTGGATATTCAAGTTAGACAAATAATGATACAAAGAATACTTTTGTTAATCCTCTGTACATGTTGTTAAAAATTCAAGTATTTTCACAACAGTTGCCTATTGTTTATGTTCATAATATTTAACGTACATTTAATTAATAAAACCATTAGTAATCCCAAAAACTTTTAACCTTATTAACCCCATCCGAATCCTTTGGTCCCGTTTGAGGGCCCCTTTTGGGCATCGCGCATTACGTGATCGCTGACGTCATTGATCCCTACTTCACGTACGATTAGAGTTTAAGTTTGCCTGTATGAGTGTCACCCATTTGGGTTCCTCGGGGTCTTAACGGCGGATGATGTAACTAACCCATATGGGTTCCACGGTGCCGTGCAGGAACACTCATTTTTGTTGATAAAACTTTATCTTTTTGAATCAATATTCAAATAAAACTGAGTGTAACGATGGATGGTACGTCTTAAGAATTATTTGACAAGAAAGGAGGTGTCTTATGACGTGCCAACGAATAGAGAAGTATTGAAGAAGAAAACATGCTGCGCCAACCCCTAATAAATTGAGATAAGCACAAGAGAATGATGATTCATATCGACGATCAATTAACATGGAAACAAAAGCAGAAGAGGTGTGCAAAAAGTTAAGCACTGCAGCATAATAAATTATGTTCTTTATAACCTGACGAAAAAAGTTGACATAAAGACTGCTTTAGTAGCATACCATGGTTTAGTCGCATCGGTCTTGAGATCTGGAATAATTTTTTGGGGTAATTGTAGCCTAAGAGATAACATATTTAGAGCCCAGAAACGTTGTGTTAGAGCTATGTGTAGTCTTAAACCTAGAGATAGCTGTGAACCTTTGTTTAAATCTTTGAAAATTCTAACGTTTCCGTCGTTGTACATTTTAGAGATGGCAACTTTTGTAAAAAGGAATAAAGCATTATTTACTAAGTTCTCGGATGCCAAGAAAGGTCCCGTGAGAAGCCAATACAAAAACCTCTTACTTACAGGTGTTTATAACACAGCACTACTGAAGAAGAGTGTTTTCTGCATGGGTCCAGTGATATTTAACAAACTACCAGATAGTATAAAAAATTACACTCTACAACAATTTAAAAATAAACTAAAGTCGTTTTTGATACAGAAGTGTTATTATTCAATAAGTGATTTTTTGAATGACCCTATGTGTGACATTTCAACAGTTTTATAGTTTTTACATTCCTTAATTTCTAAACTTGTTACAATAATTTATTTGTGTATTTTGTTATCATTTTCTATTTCATAATTTTACTCATAATAATTTAATTCATTCCTTTTTTTTATTATTCAGAAATTCTGTTATTTGTTATTTGATTATCTTATTTATTTTATTTCTCAACTCTGATCCTGTGTGTGACATTCCAGCAATTTAATATTATTGACATTATTTGAAATCTACTTTTGTGCTCAATCGTTTTTTATTGAAACTGACATTATTTGTTAAATTTTGCATGCCACAATTCAGGCAGAATGTACCCGGCTGACCATATTTTTATAACAACTATAATGTACAATACCTACATTCTACGCGAATAAATGATTTGATTTGATTTTGATTTGATGATGAATCAAATAAAACATTTGACTTCCATCAAAATAATTTAACCCTTTTCCCCTCACTCCCGCTATCTTCTTCTCACTTAATCCACAGGCCAAAACGTAACAAGGCACGAGATAAATGAGCTTCAAGGCACCGAGACTGTCTCGTAATACTTGTGTTTACAGCTAGGATTTTAATATGAACATCGCGACTTGAACACTTACGACTCTCTGCGCTGTGAACGATAATGTTTCGACACGTTGTTTGAGCGACGGTTTGTTAATGTGATTCTAGTTCTTGTTTTTTAGACGTATATTTTTTGAAGTAGAAACTTCTTTAGTCGCGTTGAGCGTTTTTTGGTAGGGTAAAAACTTATGGGTTCGCGTCACCAATGACCTCGACATGCTCGTGACGTATCAAATCTAGCGACGCGTAGTGGCTAAATTGATTTAAAATTTAAAAAAAAAGAACACTGTAATTCCATTCTTTTGTGTTTTCGCTTCTGCTAGCAGTCCTTATCACTGCCACTGGTTTTTTTTGCTGTTAGCGTACGTTTTGTGAATGTTGGTGTAGATCGCCGTGGGATATAGCTGTCATTTGTAGATATTTGACAGTCGTATCGGGTAGTCACATACCTGAAAGACTGATAACTGACAACAAGAAGATACCTGGTGACTGGGTTGTAGACGTCTGACATAGGCAGTCGTTCCATGTAAAATATTGATATTGAGCTGCAACAACCGGTTAGACTGGAAGCCGACCAGAAAATAGTTGGGAAAAGACTAAGCTGATGATGATGATGGTGTAGATAAGAAGCTATGCTACGTTAGCATTTTTACGTAGCACTTTGCTACGAGTGCTACGAGTGCTACGCGCTACGACATGTGTTTTGGTATATTGATCATGATTGCTACACTATAATCTATGATATAGGAAACGTTGTACACACGGCGACACATCAAGCTATGCATTTCCAGTATAACATGGCCTCGCTTGGTACAGATTTCCCGTACAATGTGAGATTCTCATACTCTGGTTAGGTATAGCATGATTGGTCATCTGAATACATCATCTCATGAGTGTAACAACACGGACCAAGCTATCTTTGCTTCGTATCGGTCATCAAGCTTACACAATCCACTCATCCTCAAACATATCTCCAACCAAGCAACTTTTTTTATACAAAAGCGTCCATCCCGCTCGACTGCCACCGACGTACTAAGCTGAAGCCAATATTTCAAGCAGCAACAATACCTGTCAAGCGCACGCACAACTCAATTATGTTCGATCTACCGTCACTAATGCCAATGAAAAAATTGTACTACCCGCTTTAAAACGTGCCATTCAGCGGTGTTTTGTTTTCTTCTTGATTTTATTTTTGAATGTGTATTATTTGGAGTTGTGTGTGACAGGCTCGCACTGCCTTGGGGGATGACAGGCATGATTAATAAGCTGACGTATTTTAAATGTTTGTATGTGAATGATCGATCTTCCTCTATGGTGCGGAGACATGGACATTGCGAATGCAGGACCGATGCAAGATTGACGCCCTGGTGATGTGGTGTTGGAGACGCATCCTCAGGATAAGCTGAACCGCTCGTCGGACTAACGTGTCAATACTCAAAGAACTCAACACGTCTCTGTTCTGTGTCTGTCGTCGCTTGTGCAATTACGAATCCTCAGTTTCTTTGGACTCGTTACCCGCAACTAAGATTCCATGGAGCGTTTGGTTATTCAGGGTGGAGTCAAAGGTACGTGAGCACGTGGTCGATCACCAACCCGATGGACAGACTCCATCAAATCTGTCACCAAGTTCCCTGTGGCAGAATGAGCTCGCCAAGCGGCCAATAGAGACCGGTGGAAAAGGATCGCAAATTCAGCGAACGCAGTTGTGGGCGACCCTCCTTGACCACGACCACTCTATCAAGAGTGAACGACTAAAAAGAATGTGATTGATTATGAATATTTATGGTTACGTACTGATTTATATTTTCTTAGTACCTCAAGAGAATAGGTAAATGCTTTACCATTCTTTACTTCCATTCTAACTTTTCTAGGTATCACGAAGGTCTAATGGTAATGGCGATTTGAAAGCGTTTCGTACTTATACAAGGTGCGATAACAATACTCAGGTTTAGGGATAATTTTAAACTATCAAATATATCCTAAAATTGACTAAAAAAAAACATACAAACTAAATAGGCATAAAACTGTTAACGGAATAGAATACACGATTTAAAAATATTGGTTCACTGACCTCAGGTATAATTTGCACTTATTCGCATCATAATTATTTTTATAATTTCTTTTTGTAATTTTTTTTTTTAGCTTTTTATATTTGTATTGACAGTTACGACATGTAGGAAATGCTAAAAATTAAAAACAATGTCCTGTGCCTAAACTACAGAATATATTTGATTGAATTTTTGTATGCAGACTGGGAACGCCGTGCGGCATACGCAGTTCATTTGGCTGTCGTATTGTCATCTTTTCCCTTTAAATTAAGTTTAAACAAGATAGATATAAACTTTTCGGTAGCTTCTGTCATCCCAATACATCGTTGAAACATCAACTGCTTAGGCCCTAAGGTGCCTATCTATGTATAATAAATGCTAGGAACTTTATACAAAGATGTTACGGTTCTACATGCAGTACGGTACGTACTTAAATCACTGGAATACCATGATGTCTTAAAGCAGTATTGTTTTACTCTTACTCCAGTGTGGAAAAGGAATGGCGCTAGACATCCTGTATAGCTCCGTCTCTTTCCCACACTGGAATAAGAGTAAAACAATACTGCTTTAAGACGCCATGAGGGAGGCATACAGATAACAGCTGGCCTACCAGCTGTTATTTGTATGCCTTCCTCATTTCATGATAATTCGCTATCAATTTACCTTTGTTGACTCTGCAACGTCTGAGTAACTAATACCTGAAGTAAACTTATTAATTATTCTGAACACCGATCGATATTCTATTTATTTAAACAAGCTTCTTTGATCCTTTTACCGACCGATCTGTTTACTGAATTTGTGGACTGTCAACTTATTTACTTGGTAAAATAAACCGCAAGCTCTGCGAACCTAGTTAAATCTAAAGGTATGTTATATTCCTATAACGACTTGACCTTTCAGTATTTCCTCCCTACTGTGAAAATTTCTCTTGAATCATCACACAGAACATCTCAGTGGCTTCAATCACGACTCCTGGTCAATAGATTGAAGGTCACGCCATAGTCTTTTAATCACACAAGCTAATGCTCCTGCTTATCATTGTACAAATTATGAAGCGTCTGTGACGACAAACAAAGTTACTGCTGCGGTTTGGTGAAAGAGAAGAGCTGTCGATAGACACCCCACATCTTCTTCTTCTTCGTTGGATGTACGGAGAGCCAGCCCTATTTTATAAAAATAATTTTATTACTTTGTATAGCGGTTCATACAAGCAGAAGACACCACTCCTTAAAATAAAAACACAGTTTTGGAGTGAAATGGCTGTGGCATACGGACTGAAAGCGCGAATCTATAAGGGTTCCCTTTTAGCCATTTGGCTACGAAACCCTAAAAATCGTTCGATTTTCATTTACTAAAACCATCATAAAATATCAGCTAACCGCCACCAAATCCATTTTTGCGTACCGTTATCAACGCAATAGATAACCACGAACAACAAACCTAAAGCTTGTGGCACACTATCGGCTGTTTGCAAACAACGCCATGCAATAAACGAAGCATTTGCATTTCCCATTACGGCTGCAATGTTTGCGTACTAGCCGGTGAGAGCCGGTATTTGCAAAGCTCCCGATAACAGATTATGTATGGGTTTGTGGTTAAATCACTTTTTTATTGTAACTTGCGTTTAGCTTGTGGTGTGCAATGCGGTTTAGTTCATTGGATTAGTTTTAATTGAGGTGTTTTGGGGAAATTATATTTGGTGAAGCAACAGGAGTATGCTTTAGTGGCTGTTCTTGCTTATCCATATAGGGCTTTGCACGTTTTCAGTCTGTTTCATTTCATAAATTAATTCTGATTTGCCACGCATTTTATTTGCTAGCTGCAAGACAGTGGAAGCCTGACAAACTATTGGGCACCTTATCTCAACGTGATGTCATAACCAAACCACACAAATTCTCGAAATCGTCGTTTAACGAAATCGTCTCAGACATTGAAATACCATATATGAGTAGACGAGCGATTACAGATACCAGCCCTAGATATACAAGATCATGCTACTGCCCATATTCCAATTTATTTGGGGTGGGTGCAGCATGTTTTCTTCTTCCATACTTCCCTATTACTCGTCATCTCATCAGACACCTCCTTTCTTTCCATAAGCAATACAATACACAATAAATTAGACAGTGGTGCCGACATAGATGACGCGTGTTTTATCGAAACATCGAAGAATAACATTCCTTTGTAACTTCCTCAACTTAGTGCGCATGACACAATGATCTATAACATCGATTAAGCAGGTCCTTAACCAGCACAAAACTCATGACCTAAGGAAGTCTCACACATCACAGCCGATGGAGTGCATTCATTCAAGTGCGAGTGTTGCGCTGTCGCACGCGCGACACAGAGACAACGCATTTGCATTCCCATTAGTGTGGCGATGTCGCCCGCAGCACGCGTCATTGTTGACAAATGCGGGGCGACACTCAATGCTTCGGATTACCTAATATTTGGCAGTTAGAGGTCTCTTTATGTTGCCATAAATATGGAGTTAAATATGAAGAATTGCCAAACTTAAGTGGCAGTGGGCAGGGCACATTGCTCGCAGAACGGATGGCCGATGGGGCGAAAATTTCTGGAATGGCGGCCGCAAGCCGGAAAACGATGCGTTGGAAGGCCTCCCACTAGGTGGACCGATGACCTGGTGAAGGTTGCGGGGATCTGCTGGACGAGAGTCGCACGGGACCGATCAATGTGGCGCCACTTGGGAGAGGCCTATGTCCAGCAGTGAATGTCTTTCGGCTGAAATGATGATGATGAAATATGGAGGAAGAGCCCTAAATGTTGAGTGCGTCGTTGATCTAGTGATCGCATGGTCCTGGGTTTGATTGCCGGCTCGGGCAAAGTGGTATTGGGTTTTTCCATCAGGAATTTCTCAGTAGCAGCCACGGAGCCTGGATGTTTGCCCGGTTGATGGCAGTAGGCTCGCCCCTATTACTTGGGACTTATAACTGGCGAAATGTGGGTGTACTATTATGTACACCTCTGCCTAATCCTTCGGGGATCACAGGCGTGATGTTATGTGTCTTCTACATCGTCATCATCTGCCAAGCCTTCCTTATTATACTGGGTCAGCGTCTAGTCTCACCGGGTTTAGGTGGATACCAGTATTTTAAATAGAGCGATCTGCCTTTCTGCCCTCCAGAACCTCGGTACTGGGTAACAAAATACCCATGGGTAAGGCATGCTTTTATATTTTCTAGCTGCATTCTAATGACTTCCAGCACGCGTAGCATGATCGCCGTAGAAACGGGCTATGTCGACGGAAGAACCGACAGACTGAAACATTGTCGTTACGACGATTCTTCCGTAGACAAAACTCGTTTTTATAGTGGTCATGCTACGCTTGCTGATACAACAATTTTAAATGCTGTCGTAGTACACTCCTTAATCTAACAATAATATTATTTTTCTTAAACCGTAAGTATCTACACTTCTGACGAGTGAAATAAAAACAACTTAACTAACTTCATTGAAATAAATATTCTATTTCGACAGTTTTACGGTTTAAAGTAACCCGGAAAGCCTGTATTAAAGATGCAACATGCACTTTGCGTCAATGTCAGCTCTCGCAGAACATCCGTTTGCATGCACTCCATTAGAGTTAAAGAAAGTAAAATTACATTGCAAGCGTAAAAGTAGTAAAAAATCGCGCAGTAAAATGTGGTCGTTTGTCAAAATGCCCGTTTATCCCGAATGTTTGCAACATGTATGGACCGCACTGATGAAAGCTTCATAGGGAGAAATAAAGAGATCTCATTACACTTCACCCCAGAAATATGGTACCTACATGTCTTTCAACATTCTGTGAAACACTTTTTTTTTTACATTTTGCAGTTTTAAACCCGCATTGTTGCTGTTGGAAGCTGTGGGCAGCAGTTGTTTATTGAATACAATTAGTGCACTAGCGGCCTGCTAGGGACGTAACCCGAATTCCGTGGTTAAAACAAAAAATACTTACCTACAGGGGCTAAAGAAAAAAATAATACATGGTTATTTTTTTGGCTATAGTTTGACTTGATTTGACTTTTCCGATGATTTAATTTTCCCCATTAAAACTAATTCATTTCACAAAAACAACATCTAAACTAACAAATCAGACTATTTCAGGAATAAACAAACCATACAACAACAATTTCAAGCCCGATTTGTTGCGATTATCTAGCTAGTTTATCAAGATTAACGCGGGTTACGCTCGCAACTGACGTTCAAATAAATTAATATCATTACGCAACGAATGAACCACTTTAGGCGGCCAATTTTCCTTTGAAACCCCTAAATTTGACATGCAATTGTTGCAATCTACCTGCTGATTAATGAATAAATATTACTTTGTAAAGAAACCACATTTTTTAGATGAAGTGCCAAACAAAATCAAACTTAAAACATGAAAATAACCATTAAGTCCCAACTCCAACAAGTAGGTAAACAGAAAATATTTTTATTGGTACACCACATGGAACGCAAATTACAAACATGATTAAAATTAGTGTAGGTATATTAATAAAAAGACGGTAAAAAAAAACAATTAAAATCGCCTAATGTTTGGAACGCTGTATTTACTATATCGAAATGTCAATAGAAAAGCAATTTTATGTACAAAATATTAAGTGGTACACTCATGTTTATTTTGCAAATAAGTTTTAAGCTTAAAAAAATATGTATGTATAGAAGTGTTATAAACACTTGTATACATAGAAGTGTTTATAACACTTCTATACATACATATTTTTTAAAGCTAAATTAGACCGGTGTTTCGTACCTGACTGCTCTGAGGAGAAACAGCTGAAATAAAACTAAGAAATTTCCAACAACATTATCAACATGTTCACATACTGCGCTAGTAATATTGGCCGGACGTGTATTTATCGCGTCATTACACCATTCCCTTCCTTTTTAATCACTGCAGCGTAAAAAAACAGTTTTCACAGTTGGTTTCAGCAATATTGGTTTATGTAGTCAGTGACATATGCATCTGTTGAAATTAAATTCATACGAATAGTAAATGTATCCGAATAATAAATATTTGACTCGGTGATTTATGAATGATATTTATTTTTCAGTGTGATTTTTATGCAAACGCATGGTGGTAATATTTGTGTTAGTATTATTATTTTTATATAGTGGGTAGGTAGGTAGTTGCAAACAGATTTATTTAGTAAAATAAAAATTTCGCGGACTAAATATACTAATACATTCGCTGTCACTGTGGTGAAGCTGTCAACAACCTCAGACACCACGGTCTGTCATGCAGTCGAAGTGTGGGCCGTTTTGCGCGGCATGCGAACATAAACGACATCATCCGACGAGCTCTTGTTACCGTCGGCGTTCCAGCTGTCTTAGAGCCCAATGGCTTAGCACGCGACGATGGCAAGAGGCCGGGCGGCTTGTCTTTGTTTTTTTGGTAGATGGGTAGACCTTTAGTATGGGACGCAACTTGCGTCGATACTCTTGCGCCATCACATCTTCCATCATCATAGCTTCCCGCCTGATTTGTAGGATATCTACTAAAACATACACAAACATTCCAGCAACCGGAGTCAAAATCGGCGTTGTTACATAAATAAAAAGATTGTAAAAAATATATAAGCACCTAAATGCCAAATTATCATCTGCCTAGCCTTTTCCCAACTATGTCTAGGTCGGCTTCCAGTCTAACCGGCTGAAGCTGAATACCAGTATTTTACATGGAGCGACTGCCTATCTGACCTCCACAACCCAGTTAGTACTCGGTAATACAATACTCTTTGGTCAGACTGATTGTCAGGCTTTCTACCTGGCTACCTGTAACGACTGTCAAAGATCTACAAATGACAGCCGGGACCAACGGCTTAGCATGCTTTCCGAAGCATGGAGGAAACTCGGTATGTAATGGGTGGTCCTGGTCACCCATCCACGGACAAACCTAGGCAAGCCCACCTTATCCTGAAGATCCACCCGAGTGACTGTTATGAAGCCACGAGTTCCTCTACCTAAATGCCAAATCAAACTCAATTATTTCAATAAAACGTAGTGCTTCCACGCCAATAGTTCAATATTTACTCTCGCCATGAATTATGCAACACATTAAACGAGTTATTAATACTGTGCAAAATTGCGCAGCGGCTTGCAAAATGTTTTGGCAGTAATGAAATAATATTTTTGATGGCCAAATTGCTTATTATAGGCTACCAATCGCGTGGAATTCGCGCGTTGGAATCCCGAATTGCCGAGTAATTTGATATTGAGTTTTGACGGATTTTTATTATATATTGAAAAATGTTTCCACTCATTTTAATTGGTTGTTCAGTGACTGGCACTGACCAATTTATATATTTAAAATGAACTGTAGTTAGAACGTGTTAAATAATTTAATATGTCGATCATCATCATCATCATTATCAGCCTATAATATTTAAATTACACAAAGTAATTCGCCTGTCTGAGTTTGAACCCACGGCTTACTGCTCGTAAGTCAGGGCTGCTACCACTAGGCCACAGCTGCTATCAGTCGGGGCTGCCACTAATTGGCCACCACTGCTGTCCCTCTATCCAATATTTGGATCCTAGGTACTTATTTAAGGTCACTTTTTTAAACAATTTTAGTTTTCCCGTTCCGATATCTCAAAACTTCTCAAACTGAACATTCCTCTATTTTCTAAAAAAACGTGTAGATGCCGCAAATAATAAAACCTTGCACAAAGAAAACTACAAAAGCACCATCAGCAATTCCCACCACCTTAGGGTAGCAACAGATGTGATTTATGTCCAATACTTATTCAATACACCATTCGTAGTCGGCGCGTTTTCTGCGTTTCCCCGCGAGACTTGACGCGATAAATCTCAGCCGCGAAGTCGCGCGACAAAAATATCATTATGGAAATTTACATAGAAATAACAACGTATGTGCGTTGCAGCGTATGCGGTGTTACAAGCGCGTTTTATCGGTCACGTTTTGGGCAGGGCTGTCAAAATATTTTTGTGAAGTCGCAGTCTGTTTCGATCGTGTTATGTAAACTATCTAAGAGCGACTCTGACTTATGAACTGAACGCAAACAGCACATTTGAAACGAACATCTTAGGTTTGTTCAAGAGCCCGTAATTGTTTTGGAATATTCACGCTGAGTGCTCAACGTCTTTTAAATGTCCTGACCTCGTTGAGTTTTTGATGAAATCAGCTCTAAGATTTGAAATCTTTGAAACAAATCTTATTTATTTATTTATTTATTTATGTACACACAAAACACTTAAAAGAACAATACAATAAGATACAAGAGCACAAAGGTACTGCTTATTTCAAAAGAAATTTCTTCCAGCAGACCTGCGAATGGAAAGTTGGATTAGAAATGTGGACATAGTGTGTAGAAAAGATAAAACAGGAAAAAATTAAATTAGAGCTTAAAACAACATTAAGGCTATATAAAATAAACATACATACAAATAAATACACATATAAAAATTAAAATAAAAATAAATATATACCTATAATATATATCAGAATATTACAGAATAGAGGAAAGGTAATGTTCTTTGACTTGCTTTTTGAAGAGAAATAAAGTTTTAGATTCTCGTATGTTGGGCGGAAGTGAGTTCCATAGTCGTACTGCATGTACGGAAAAGGAGTAGGAATAGAATTCAGTTTTATGAGATGGGAAATTGAGATGATGCCTAAGGTGGGATCTACACAGCGCATCAGGAGGACGGGTAAAAGAAAAACGGTCGCGTAGGTAGCTGGGATACGCAGGATTAAAAAAGGATGTTGTATAGGAGACATAATATCCGAGTGTTCCTGCGAAGACGGATAGGGAGCCACTTGAGTTCCTTGCGTAAGTGAGAAACATAGATCTATAGATAGATCTTAGTTTCAGATTTGCAATTTACGTTCCCGCATTCCAACCAAAGATAAACCCTCTGTGACGTTAAATGCTCAACAAAACAAAAATTAAATGTTACAGGAAACACCGTCGTATAATCCATTGAAATCAACGAATCTAGACAATACAAGCTTAACAAACAACACAGAATTAAATGCACTCTACGTCCGACCAACCTAACTCCAACATCTTCAATCCTTTGTCCCAACTTGCTAGATATGACAGACAGACAGGCTAGGAACACGTAATAAGCTCAAATGCTATTGTTTAAATCGCGGTTACTACACAACGTTGTAGAGAAACGTCCCGATTACGTATCACAATGGAAATCGTGTTGCTATTGTTTTGCTTGAAGTTTGTAGGGCGTGTCGTAGAGTGAACTTTATAAGGAGTTGTTATACGTCTTGTTAATGTGGAAATATGACTGACGTACACATATACGCAGTGTTTTGGATAATGCGGTATGTGCAACACAACTGACATTGCTTTCAGCTACTTATGGCTTTCGTACTATTTGATGTAGTATTCTCGTTAACTTAACGTCACTGCCTGGTTGTCTATTACCTTATCCGCGTGGTTAATTCTTCCTAACAGTCGACACGACAGTATTACTTCTTCAGTGAGTTACTTGAGGGTCTAATTTAGGCAGTAGCCGCTTTAAATGGATTTAAACATCACCATGATCTTCACCACTAAATAAAATATGAAAATTCACTCATTCCAAACATCTGAGGATACAGTCGACCAAGACAAATCCCATTGCCAATATTTACAAAACAAATGAAAATCAACCAAAAACTCCTTCGCCCATCTGTTTCTTGTTTCCTTCCCGCTGTTCAGTGTAACGACACGTAGTTACACTGAACAGCGCCGCTACCGCTTCAGTTAATCTCAGCATAGTCGACGCCACAATCTGACAGGCGGCCACACCACCACAGTCACTGCTCACACCGCTTAGGGTCTTGGCTTGAGGGTTTATGGGTAGGTAGGAAGAATTGTGTTGTTTTGGTGGAAGAGAATGGAATTGTTGGACAAGATAGGAATAGATATAGTGCAGGTGAGGGTTGTTTGAGGATAGGTGTTATTGTAGTATTTTTTGAACAAGAGATGAGATTAAATAAAACTGAAATAAACTTTATAGTAACTGGATAAACAAGGACAGATGTAAGCAGAAAAAGTCTTATTTTGAACCAAAAACTAGACCAGACCAGAGGGGCTTTGGTCAGTGGAGAACAGCAAACCCTGAAACATAACTGACTAAATTTATGGGTGTAGTATATGAATCAATCAATCAAAATATTTTTAACTCACATAGGCCTACATGGGCACACTAAAACGTCGACAAAAAGGTGCTCGGTTCGGGTTGGTCGTTTCCTATGTAGAAAAACTGACAAGAAACTCCAGGCTTTTAAAAATATTTTGTTTTACATTTTTTTTTCTTTATTAAATGTACTGCTCTACTTAACTCTTCGTCAAGATGTTATGCTAATTAAATAATAATAATACATATCACGACAAAGTAGCACACATGGATTGACCTTCTAACTTATAGGCACAACCTGTATAACTAAAGAAGTTTTGATGATTAAGTTTTTAAACTGACAACACTGGTCACTAACACTATCCATTAAAATGAAAACCAGATACACCCGAAATATCGGGAACTCAAAACAAAAGCAAACATGGTAAATATCCTGTTTCAAAGTTAATGATAGTGTTTTTAATTAATAGGTTAGGTTACCTGACAACAAGCAAATTAACAGACAAGATAGCAACTAAAATAGGATATCTATACTAATATACTAATAATAAAGCCGAAGAGTTTGTTTGTTTGCTTGAACGCGCTAATCTCGGGAACTTCTGGTCCAAATTGAAAAATTCTTTCGGTTTTAGCCCATTTATCGAGGAAGGCTATAGGCTATATATCATCACGCTACGACCAATAGGAGCGGAGCAGCAATGAAAAATGTTGCGAAAACGGGGAAAATGTGACGCAGACGAAGTTGCGCGGTACAACTAGTTAAAAAATATAACGACGTTTATGTATAGAAAATACTGTTACCATCATAAATACCTATTATATTGTTAAAATATTACCCTCGTATACCTAACAGCATAAAACCTGTTTAAAATGTAAGGCTTGCTGTATATTTGGCAGCAGATGTATGCACGTTGAGCCGATAAATATTCACGGGCCACATACCACGTGTCTATTGAGGAATATTTAGTGACATGAAAATGTGCAGTCAATACGGAGGTTATTTTTGCTTCGTTAGGTAAAATTTTGTACTTTGAAATGAAATGGATGGATGGTTCCGTGGAAAACCAGCGTCGGGCACTAGTTGAAAAATAATAAAATGAAAAATAGTTTCCTGTGGCTAAAGTATTCATTGGATTTGATTGATTTTTTGTAGACGGGTAAAGGACATGACACTCTCTACGTGATTTATAGGAATGTCGGTCGTCCCGCTCCACCTTGTATACTAGCTGCGCCTCGCGGTTGAATTCATGCGCGCAGACCCGAATAAAAAGTAGCCTATGTTTTAATCCTGGGGATGAGCTATCTACATACCAAATTTCAAGTAAATCTGTTCAGCCATTGAAGCTTGAAGGAGTGACAAACACACACACACTCACTCACTCACAAACTTTCGCCTTTATAATATTAGTGTGATTTGCGTTTTTTTTTCTAATATTGTGGTACTTGTGGCATGTACCAATATTTTCATTAACTATTTACTTATCATCTGCCTGGCGTTTTCTCTAGTAGCTGAATACCAGTATTTTACATGGAGCGATTACCTATCTGACCCACAAAACTCAGTCACTGAGTAGTATGATATTCTCCACTCCATATTCAAAATGCTAAAAAAAACAGTACGATTTCAACTCTATTTTAAGAGCTTAGGTTTTAAAGTACATATATTGACAGAGCACTTTAAGCCAAATGAACTTTAACATCGCACTAGCATACACAACGTACTACATACATATCAACATTATACAATTCAATACTCGATTTTCATTACTCCACAGCAACAAAGTTCAACCCTACCGCTGCGAATTGGGGTTGAACTGGAATATGGTATTTCTCATTTCCGCACACTGCCGGAATTCCTCTTGTATATTTATTTTTATTCGTATTTGTATTCGTTTCCTGTAACGCAGTATATTTTTCGCGACGTTTCTATTCGCCGTATCCGTCAGGGGGTTGCGTTCATTTTGTATGTGACGCAATGCGTTCGGAGTTATTAAACATTTTTTTTGTTTGTTTGTTTTAATTGAGGTATTTTTATAATAATTGTTGTTGATTGTTAAAAGGTTTGGCTTTGAACATGTTGTGTTTTCTGTATTTTTATTTTAGCTTTTGTGAAGTTTCTTTTGAGGTAAGTAAAGTAAGCGTCGAAATGTTTTGTTTATTATTCTGTATGCACGTCATGTGCAGGGACAAATAAATATTATTTATTTATTTCTATGTTATGCGTAGCGTAGGTATATGTATATCACATTTAATATTCTTATTGTACCTACTCATAATTTGTGTTTTATTTTCAATGAAATAAATATATAAAAAAAAAAAATATCTTATAAAAAGTATTCTAAACTTGACAGTAAATTTCACCTTAACGCTTTAAATATAAATGTCACAAACATGTTGCGAATCTAATAAAAAATAATCGTAAATTTCGCACGCACTTAAAATTCGCATACGCTAACACTTCCAAAAACAGCTACCTTATAAATCAAAGTTTTATTTAATATAAAACACCGATATATTATACTTATAAAAAGCACGTGTAAATCACACGCACGTGTCGACTCCTAAATCTGTCGTGAATAAAAAAGGCGCGCGGGAGCTGCGACTTGTCGTAAAGCATGAGGAAACTCCACTTTATGGTGGCATAAGGCCAAAGGGGCAACGTTTCTGTACGCATTTTATAAACGTCAAAGGTAAGGAAGAAATGTTGCTACCAGCAGTGGAAGGGTTAATGGATTTAGTTGTATGAGTTCTCGGTTTCATGTGAACAATTCTCGAAAAAAAGATACAATATAAAAATCCAGACAACAAGAATAAAAAATAATCACCATGAGGACTTGCACTAGATACAATTTATTTTGATAATTCTCCTGAACAAACAGAAACAACAAAGAAAATGAACCAAATAGTGGCCATTTATCTCAATGCCCCAAACAAACACAGAAATTATACCACAATAGTATCTTTATTATTCAGTTCCACATCCTCTTCCTAATAATAGAGACGATAAGTTTCTCAAGCATGCAAGCCATTAAGCCTAAGCGAACAAATCACCAATGAAAAGCACTTTTGTCTTATCCTGTATGTAATACAAAAATCGCGGACCCCTTGCCCAAACTTTTCCATCAGGCAGACAATACAAACATCATACGTAGACGTGTTTAGGGCGAGCCTTCTCGACCGTGAATAGTGCGTAAGTCATAAGCGTATTTCTTCTATCTGAAATAACATAACTATGACAAATACATCACAGATACATAACATAGTAGGGCATATAATTGTCATGTCTTCCAATTCATTCGACCTAGTTAAAATACAAAATAGGACCAAAAACATTGCCTCGAGGGACCCCAATACTGTTGGTTAACACTGTACTGCTAAGATGTAATCTACTTTCAGTGGCTGATTCCTTGCTGAAAGATTGATTCTAAGCTAAAAGAACGTCACTCCCGTTTAAAAAGATACCATAATTACAATAACCTTGAGAACTTGAGGACTGAGTCAAAAGCTTTTGGTCAATCGAAAATTTAAGTCATTTTGCTTAAATTTACTCAAGAGAAAAATCTAAAAAGCGCACAAAAAGCACTTTTCCAATATTTTAAGCCTGAAAAAAAAAAGAACAAAAATACCCAAAAACTTTTCAAAAATATCAACAAAACCCTTCAACTTAAACCAAGCCCTGAAAGTTGGAAAAAAAGGTCCGATTCGTCGTACAAAAGGAGCATCTACCACACGCAACAATGCTGTGATCTCTCTAATGAAGAGTTTTGTACACAAAGGGACGGCCCAACTCTTTTATTAATACCTCATGTTATGAGCCGGCAGTTTGCCTCATGTGGATGATCGTTATATCTAGTGGGCTAAGGTATATTGTTGAGTTCTCCTACTTTGTTGGGTACAGCTAAGAATAGAACATTATTGCTTAGGGTTGCATGTCTTGCGGAACGACTGTTATTGGAAAGTCCTGTATCTAGTGATCCTAAATACAGTGCGAGAACTCTTTTGACCTCGTTCTTATAAGACGATTGTGCTACATGCTACTTCGTAATGTTTTCTAAGAAAACAACATCAGCTGTTTGGTTAACATCATTCAATTCAACCGAAGTAGACCTTTTTGTTTCTTACTGTATAACTTCTTTAACATAAACATGTACATATTCAATTGGTCAGCTTCTGTATGTTTATGTTTATTTATCTTCCAAACCTCTACTCAAAACAAGGATAAACATACATTCTTTTGACGTACATAATATGTTCAAAGCATTAAAGGCGTCGTTTGCAATTTTTCACATAAAATATTCACACAGCGGATGTTGCGTGAGTGAATGCATCATGATTCCACTGTGTAGGACCGAGCTGTAGTTCACGCACACTGTTTTATGGAGTAAGTAGGACTTCAGCCGATAGGGTTATAAAGGCTACTGTTATGTAGAACAAAATAATATTACGGTCCTGGCCGTGGTTTTGGTGCGGTTTGGTTATTTCTTTTCATTCACTATTACTATCTCTTAAAACAGGATATTTACCATGTCAAATATCTCGTGCCACAGTGCTAAAAAAAACCTTCATTCATTTAGGATGGTATTATGTCCCACCTAAATGCGGATTTTGGTCGTGGTTTCGTAATGAATTTTTGAAAATTCATATAGAATATTGCAAAACAATCATCTTTAACATCACATCTCAACCGCGATATAAGAATTTTACTTATTATAAATTCTAGACATAGCTTATCATGTCAATATCGATGGAAATCAAAATGATATTGCAAGATACAAGCAAAGAAATTTTAAGCACACTTCCTGTGCAGCCACAGGTAATATCAACCGTATTCCTCCCACCATAATAAGTTTAAAAGCTCGCTTGAACGCTGTTTGATACTTCTAAAGGCCTTCCTTTATGTTTATTGCCATCATTTTACCAAACAACACTAGCTTCACAAACTTAATTTTGCAATCAAACAATTCAATTTTCACTTTAATACAATTCCATAGAGCCCATAGTTGTATAGGTTTCGGCACGACTGTCATATTTGGCTGGTTGCCACTGGTTGGCTAGCTAAAAATCGCCAGCAAATAAAAGGTATAAGAGTTGAAATGTTTTGAATTTGATTAGTTTTTGTTCTGGCGTGAAGTTATAGACAGTAGATGAGAACTGCAAATATTTTAACGACCACGTTATGTACGCAGGTAAAATCAGTCGTGCGCTCACAGTAAATAAACTTGAAGAGAAAACACTAAAGAAAGATAGAAACTACATAATATACAGAGAATCCAGTTTATTGAATGAAAACATGATTGTACTATTATAGTCAAATTGCACTTAAATTTTAAATCAAAACTTCGCGGCATTGCGAATATAGAAATTCTTTATATACCGCTAGACGCAAGGCCTGTTGGTTTTTAACCAGAAGCGGGCCATGACAATAAGGAGAAGACGACAAAAGATTTTTCACTTTTTAAACTGGCATACAATACTATTCCTACCGCAGACGCAAACTCTTATAAAGAAAAGAACTTTCTAGATACCATCAATGTTTATTTTATTTCAAGTGCACTTTAGCTTAGTGTTTCCCAACACCTTTAATTTTGTTTTTTCAGTCGTAACCATTACCAACGTTCCTTTTTTAAAGCCTTTCTTTTTAAACTTTATTACTTTTTTTGTCTTAATTGACAGTAGAACACAGCTTAAGTTACAACGAATGGATAAAACCGTTATTTCTTCAGCTTATTTCTATCTCGTTCGAGATGCAAAACAAAACTCAATGTAAAACACATTTCAGGTGCTAGCTTAGTTATGGTTGTGTCCATCAAAACTGTAACTAACCCTATCCCCTACCCTGCGGTGAAGCAAGTAGCTAGACATTTTATGAATAAAAACTCATGACACGATAGCTTTTTATGAAGCACTCTGATACTAACGTTATATTTAAACATCGCGTCGTGGCGAGCGTAAGATATGACGCTTTTGCACCTTAGCACTTAGAAAAAGAATGAGAACCATAAGCTAGAACTTATGGTTCATATACCTCAGTGCCCGAAGCTTAAAAAGTATCGTATTTTACACTGTTTTTATATTTATATCGAAGTCATTTTATATTTCTAGGGTTGAATAAGGATGAGGAGGTATTGTTAACCCGGAACCAACCATCACTCTAATTTTAACTTATCCGAAACATAATCTTATCTCTCCTAAAATATACTGTCCGTACACCGAATATATGACCCGGGGACGACCCGGGGCAGGCAACCCCATGCAATACCGCGTAAGACCGATTCAAATCACGAACGTAAACAAAACCGTTTTTACCGCCATTCAGCGGCGGTTATGACGTAATGAATTAAAAAGGTAACAATGCTGAATGTTTTACGAGTATTAATTGTGAGTGATTCCAAGTGACCGGATCACGCGATCCGTGTTCACTATACTGTTGACTGAAGGTGAAAAAGTGCGTTTTCTACGCATTTATTGCCAGCAGTTTTCGCCATAACAGTGTAATTAAGTCTCGGAATGGTGAATTTTATTGTTGATTGAGATTGTACGGCTTTGTATTAGGGATGAAAACTGCTATGTTAATTAAAATGGGTGTCACACCGCACTAGATACTACGAATACCAAATGATGATGATGTACCTGGGACATACATCCCAAAAATAAACAACTTGAAAGCCGTTGACAATATAGAACGTGAACGACACACAATGTGAAAGATTCACAACAATTTTTTTTCAATTTTCCTTGCAAATACTACAAGACGACGCTATCAATTCTTCAATCCGAACAGTAAGGTAACAGTTTCGACAAACACGAACATAAAATACAAAATAAAAATTCGAACAACAATAGAAAATTGAAAAGAATCAAGAAAATGCTTTCATGAATTCGGTAGGAAAATAATAAAGCGACATGACAGGCTAAGTCTAAACCCATAGGCTTATTCATGCTCCGAAGGGCATTCTATCAAATGTCAAGCGGCGACCTTTTTGGAATTGTTTCCAGTGTGGCCATCGTCCCGTGAAATCAACGGTATCTTTACAATATAAACATCCTTTGCCATAGCAAGATCTGTCTCCGGAGTATCGCATTTGGTAGACTTTGTTTCGAAGTGAACAGCGGGGTTTTGAGGACGTCGGAAAATGTGGTATGAAATGGCATGACGGTTTTGAAATATTTTAGTATTCGGATCTGGAGTTAGATCCACAAGATATTGAAATTGCGACTAAAGCTATTGTATTTAGCCGTCTTTACTGCGACATTAGAATTTTTCGCAAACTTTCTTGTTATTTTATTTTGACTTTTCATCCGGTTTCAGTACCTACGTTTTACAATAAATCTGAAATTCACTTAATAACTGTCATGCATGCTCAGACTAAACCACTGGATCTAGAGAGTTTCTTACATAACGAAGGTGACACCTAAGGAAATATATTTGATTAATCTTCTGAAGTGGTTCAATAGGAGATGAAAGTTTGTATGAGTGTCAAGGCACAAGGCTTGTTCCAGATAACTTCCCAAGTAATTGTTTAGTTCTGAAAATTAAACTTCACTTGTTTTGTTTGATCAAATGAAAGTCTCACTTAGTCGAGAGTGGTCAATTACAATTCTATTGAGCCAAAGTATCAATTAGAATAAGTTCCGTCCCTCTATTCAGTGGGTTCTCTCGGGAAACGGAAATCGTTTGGAAAACTTGGCGAGTTTGACGATCGTTTTGTGAAATAGACACGTAAGAGACCGCGCCTGGAGGTTTCCGTGAAAATGGTCCCAAGTTTCCCACTGAAATCCTCTGAAATTGTAACAAAATGTTCTAAATTTTGGGGATTCAATTATAAAAACTTATGAATTTATTGAAACTGTATTGCCTTGTTTATAAAATAAATAAGCAGTAGGTATTATTAACATTAACGTTTATTTTCCTTTGTACATTCCTACCTTGAAACAGACAAACACAACAGAAACTTTCAAACACCGATCTAAAAGCACACACGTCGTCAATCAATCAATTTATCTGACATGCTCTTTCAATCCAAAGCAATAGTACCACCAATATGGGGTTCATATACACCCAATATATCCCAGTGGAAAACAAACATGAATTCAGACTCATAACAATCATTCAGAAAATAAAGTTAACAGTTGAACCAAGAAATTAAAGTTGAAATCAATTTATTCTCTTTTTTTAGGTCCAACCAATTTTTGACTGTTGATAGAACTATACGCGGAGCCCAGTAACAATCGGGGATGTAAAATATTTGATAAAGAAGAAAATAATTAATTAATCATTCGATTTACACATTTAATCCAAAATAACAATGCGGTGGACCCAAAGGACCGGTAAACCATCAATCCACCAATTTACTCGACGTGCACTCTATCAAGCCAAAGTACTAGGCGGCCATAAGTCGGCAGGAGGCAAACGCAAGAGTTATCTAAACAATCCGGCAGAAGAATGTTAATAGTTGGGAACAATAAAGTATTGGCCGTCACGCGACCGCATCACGCTAGGGAGAAGTATGCGGGGTGTTTGTACAGTGCTACAGTTTTTCTGGAAGCCTGGTAATAACAGGATTGGAGTAAATGCATTGGTTTTATGTGTATTCTACGTTTCTGGGAAAACATGAAAATTACGTTAATGAAAATAGCGGTACATAATGTTGGCTATTTTCTTTTCAGACAAAGAACAAAACATTTACAAGAATAGAAAATATTTTTTGCATATTAAGTAATTTTTAAAGTGAATATCAAATTCGCAAAATAAAAAAAAGTGTGAGTAGATACCTTCACGAACACGAATACCCGACCTACATATTTTATCACCCATATTGAAGAAAATATATTCATTTTTCCGATACCTAAACATGGAGAATTTTCAATTTTAAGCCTCTCTGAGACGGGTGTTACGCCGATGGCATTAAAATAAAATACGAGCGGTGTCGTCCGTCGACACGTAAGCGCCATCCATCACTAGACCGTGTGCAACCCCCTTTACAGGCCGGTGTAAACGTGCGACAGAACTCAAGGAATTCGAGGTGCGTTATTTTTTTTTTAACTATGGTAGCATCGATCAAAAAATGACAGCGAATTAGGTTTTTAAAAGTTGAGTTTCGAATTTCATAATGGAATGTTTTTTTTTTAATTTTTAGAAGGAATCCCAGTAGAACTTATTCATTAGGTACTTTTTAGGGTTCCGTAGCCAAATGGCAAAAAAACGGAACCCTTATAGATTCGTCATGTCTGTCTGTCTGTCTGTCTGTCTGTCTGTCCGTCCGTATGTCACAGCCACTTTTTTCCGAAATTATAAGAACTATAATGTTGAAACTTGGTAAGTAGATGTATTCTCTGAACCGCATTCAGATTTTTACACAGAAATAGAAAAATAACATAAATTTTGGGGTTCCCCATACATAGAACTGAAAACCAAAAATTTTTTTTTAATCATTCCCCTACGTGTGGGATATCTATGGATAGGTCTTCAAAAATGATATTGAGGTTTCTAATATCATTTTTTTCTAAACTGAATAGTTTGCGCTAGAGCGACTTCCAAAGTGGTAAAATGAGTGTCCCCCCCCTCTAATTTCTAAAGTAAGGGGAGGAAAATTCTGAAAATATTTAGGATTGTAGAACGTAAAAAAAACTATCAACGAAAATTGGTTTCAATAAGATATGATGTTTAGTTAATGAGATATGGGACTTTTTCATCAAACTGCAGCAGTAACTTTGTTTTTGATTAACATACTATGAAAAACCAATTTAGTTTTGCGGTTGAGTGGAAGTTTACCAACTAATACTACTAACTAATGAATGACAGTTCAAAATATTGTTTGGGGCTATGGAACCCTGTGTGCGAGTAAGACTCGCACTTGGCCGGTTTTTTTCATTTTGTTTTATCAAAGTAACCATAAAAATACGTTGTGTAATTTTTTTTCTACATCTTTGTGGTACATTTCTAAAACTACATCTTTTTCTACAGCACAGCTGCAGCAATCTTACTTTTCATTACATTTCCGTCTCAAAAAACCCTGTCCTTTTCCTCCTTTATTTGTCTATTTTCAAATATTCACAAAGTCGTCTGTTTACCTCGGTCATGCATCACAGTCGCTCCGCATCGCTCCATTGACGGCAGAGCGAAATTTTGAAAAATGTAAAAAGGTCATTTCGGTCGTCACGTACCGAACATTTATTACGACTTCGGCTTCCTTCAACGGCTTTACAGGAAACGGACGTTATAAATTGTTTTTGCTTATTTTTCAATTATTCGATAGGTATGTATGAAATATGATCGGAGGCTGCATCTGCGGACCGGAAGGTGGCTGTTTCAACATTAATTTTTATTTTGTTTTCCGTCGGAAATGGTTATGGAAGTGAATGTGATTGAATAATGTACTGCAATGTTATTGTTTATTTGGATGGCTACTTCTGCGGGTATTTTGATACATGGATGTTCCCAAGGGGGATTATTGTGTTTGGCGCACTCACTATGAGTAGTGAGTACGCCAAATACGAAAGTCGATCTTAATAGTCGGATCAGTTTAGACCAAGTAAGCGAGTGTACATTTTATCTCCACTTTACCAAGCCATTTTTGATACAACATTGTTTCGTTGTTCCAGCGTCCATTCTAGAATTTCATAAAGGCTTTTGTTCTGGTTCTATGCTTCTGAAACATAACTCAGATCAACACCTTTTTTGTCAAATAGGCTCCATTAAAACAACAAATCGTGCCCTTTTATTTCGATATTCGATCTAAAACAATTACTTTCTTTGTCACCAGGACATCAACAACAAAATGCAGTGGAGGTTCTCCACACCGGGAGAGGCGGCGACGCGACGAGGACTCTTCGAGTCTACAGGGTTTCAGTGCGGCCTTGCACAGGGCTCCGCCGCCGCCACCACCAGCACTGCTGCGAAGACTAGGAGTCAAGGAACCTACGGGAGTTGGAAAGGTAAGTAATATTTTTAAACGAAGAGTAATGATGTTCTTCTTTTTTCGTATCGGTACAAACTGTGGGAGGATAGTTCTAGTCAATATTTTTGCCAGTTAATAAGAAAGCGGCGACTAGAGGAATGGAGAAATTTACAAGATTCGACCAATCATGCGAGAGACTAAGGACATCATGTTGATTTCAAACAATGTCATCGGTCAATTTCCGCACGTCTTCTCTCCGCTCCGCTCGTCTCCATATTATGAAAACCTTACGGGCTTTAGGTGGTAACCGCTCTGAATGTTGAGTGACGCTAAACACACGTAGAGTAACGTAGAATGTCTTGAACTAAATTGCAAGATTTATGAAGTGTATATAACAGGCTAGTTAAATAAGAGATATAGTACCGAGCACCTTTTTGCCGACGTTTTATAAGTGCCCCTGTAGGCCTATGTAAAATAAAAATATTTTGATTTGATTTTGATTGAGTATGAGTGCCTCGAGCATCCTTACGAAAGAATTCGATCAACTATTTCAACTTCAAAAACCGATTGAACGACTAAATTTTGTAATACACGTTACCCATCAATCAATTTCAGACTATTCTCAGACCATAAATTACAAATTATAAAACATGTTTACTCGTTTTTAAATGGTTTGAAAACCCGCTAAACTTAACAGCAACTCATCAACCAGCCACTTAATACAAATTCGCGATAAAGAAACAAAACGGTACTCTTAGTCACGGCGCCATGATTTAAGAGGGTTCAGGAAACACTCTAATTGGTTGGAGCTAATGAGACAGCTGATGATCTCGCTAATGAGTCGCTTAACGATGCCGCGGCTAAGGAATATCGCTTTGTTCTGATCAAGGAGTATAAGGTATAGTTGTGTGCGGAAGATTTATTTCATGAAGTATAAAGGAAAGATACGGATAAAGGATCGTATGTGTTGCTTATGGACTCGACTGAATGGTTCTGTAACGGCTTTCCAGTTTAACTAAAACTTAAGCTTGTGTAAAAATGTTAATTGTATAGAAGATTTTAAGGTATTTACTGTCAACTGAAGGCTGAACAGTAAATACCTGAAAAGGATTAAAGCTACCTACGATATACCAAGATCTTCTATTGTGCCATGTATCGCGAAGTCTCTTTGCTACCGTCTTAAAGTTTTAGTTCCAATAAAAATCTTGCAAGATTTTCTGTTCAAAAGTCATATATTAGATAAATCTTGTTATAAAATAAACTTGAAAATTAAATCGTTTTTAATCTTTAGGACTTTAAATCAAACATTTATTGTTAACAAAGCTTACTCCTCATATAACCAAAATCATTCGCTTTAAAAATCATTTTGCACAAAATCGGAACAAGGCAGGCCGTATAGCCGTCTCCGATAAAAGAGGTCGTTACCCAGGCCCTTAGGAGATAACGCGAAACTCGATTTATGTCACATTAATGCGTGGCTTAAATAGCCTATACAGCCATCGGTATCAGAACTTGGAATTAACCTTCACAAAGCCGTTAATGGTCTTTACGACCGGGTGCTAAATGTACATAAAATACTTAGTCCGTCTGACGTGTTAATTAGTTTGAAATAGTGCCGTAACTATCTTGGTGCTAAATCTTTTTTTTCTCTTTTTAACCCCCGACCAAAAAAGAGGGGTGTTATAAGTTTGACGTGTGTATCTGTGTGTCTGTGTATCTGTGTGTCTGTCTGTGGCATCGTAGCTCCTAAACGGATGAACCGATTTTGGTAAAAGTGGTGTCGTTTGAAAGGTATTTTAATCGAGAGTGTTCTTAGCTATGTTTCGAGAAAATCTGCTCAGCCGTTTGAAGATCATCACCTCTTTTCTAGTTAATGAAGGGATATAAACAACTTACACAGGTAGTGTATTTGAAATTTGAAATGTTGTCGCTTGTCACCATGGGCATTGCTGAGGGGGGCGGCACACCCCTCCCCCCTCCCCCCATTCTTTATATTTTTAAATTTAAGTATATCTTTCCTTGGTTTCGTTAATTAGCGAGAAGAGACACAACATCGAGAAAATTGGAAGGAAAGCGAGAGGCCTATGCCCAGGAGTAGGACAGTCAAGGCTTAGAAAAAATAATATAAGTTTAAAAAGCATGAAAAAAAAATTAAATTAAAAATTTAAAAAACCCCCGACATAAAAAACCTCTAAAAAGACAAAAATAAATTAATCCAAGCATCGTAGCGTCGGGGGACCGCTAAGAAGACCGCTTAGTACAAGCACAGAACAAAGCGGACCTCCGACGCTACGACGCTTGGATTAATTTATTTTTGTCTTTTTAGAGGTTTTTTATGTCGGGAGTTTTTTAAATTTTTAATTTAATTTTTTTCTTAGAGGAAAAAGCTGTGGTTTCAAACAAGCTTGTTGTAGTTGGTCAATTTTTACTATGACATTTTAGTTGAATATGTTAAACCTACATTGCAATCAAAATGAAGTACTAATTCTGTTTAAAAAAAATTTCTGCGAAGATTTTACCCTTATTCAAGTCTGTTTAATCCACAGTTAAACATAAAATAGTTAGGTAATATTTCTCTCTGACCTTAGAGTTAAACGAACCCAACCAAACAATACTTATTCGAAACCCAAATTATGTTATCCGTCCATAATCTGAGTACGTTAGATTAAAAAAACAACCAATGTAACGTTCAGATTTCAATAAACACCTATTCTAGTACTTTAACAAAGTACTAGACAAACAGCGCGTGTTCAACGCTTATTTAGTTAACCCGTTTAATGCACGCCCCCGGTCTAAAAGACCAATGGTCGATTGGAACGCGAAACGTGCTCGACGGACAGACCGCTAATACAATACAATACAATACAATATTTTATTTCAGACAACTAGGCCCATAGAACACAATACATATATAATATAAGCATAAAATGACTAACTATAAACTAATACATACTTTATAAAACTAAAACTTTAAACTATTGTACACGAAGTGACGGCGTCGTGTCGCGCTGCGTGGTGTCGCGTAGCCTTCCGCGGAATCGCCGATACCTGACACCCTTCGGCCAAAACTCCACTAACACATCATACTACTAATATCATAAGACAGCGGCTAACGAGGCGCACTGCGGGAATCGCAACTGGAATCCCAGGCGTATTCCAGACTACACGTAGGAAACTAGGTACCTAGGAACGTAGGGACGTAGGGACGTAGTGGCGAAGGTATTCCACGCGATCATCTGTCTGAGGAACTTTGGATGTTGCATACGAGTTCGTATCAAAGTCTGTATTTGCCTTGCTGTTTACGGGACTACGTTGTGAAGATTGATTTTGTGAGGAAAGGCTTGTTTTCACTTTGAACTCAAGTAAGTTCAGGACCAGAAGAAGTGTTATTACAAGTCACTTGACATACAAACAAAAAGTAAGACAGTGTGAACTTGAAATAAAAACATACCATTTACGCGAACCGGACATATATTTTATAATTCTTATATTTTACAACCACAACAAGTTCAGTCACACCTGCTTGAAAAAATAAACAAAAAGTACTCCTTTACACAACATAAATAATTCTATTAGTATTCAAATGGTCATTATACTTTTAACAACAAGAACAGTTGCTTCCAAGCAGCATGAACCCCATCTTAAAACTAACCCTACCCACATCCACACCGCTAATATTGCCAAGTAGTGGCAATACTTTTACGCCTGCGAGGGCGCGTCGCAACGTCGAGCAGTTTATTTAGTTATTTACACCCGTCGCCAATTACGGCGGCGGCGGCAGGGTTAATGTGATAAGTGACGCGCTAACAAGATGCAGGTGCAAGGATATCGCGTCAAAGGGTTAATGGCAAAGAAAGAAACGGTTAAAAATAATTGAATCTTAAATGTTGATATGGATAAGATAAAGTAAATTACGAAGAATATTTATTAGTAAGCAGGAGGAGCTCGTGGCTAAATAATAACAGCCGCACGGGTCGATCTTTAAGGTTAAGCCGTGCTTGCGTAGGTTGGTCCGTGGATGGTTGACCACCCATTACATACCGAGTTTCCTCCGTGCCTCGGAAAGCACATTAAGCCGTTGATCCCGGCTGCCATCTGTAGATCTTTGACAGTCGTTACGAGTAGTCAGAAGCTAAAAGTCTGATATCCAGTCTTACCAAGGAGTATTACCCAGTTACTGGGTTGTGGAGGTCAGATAGGCAGTCGCTTCATGTAAAATACTAGTCCTCAGCTGCATCTGGTAAGACTGGAAGCCGACACCAAAATAGGTTGGGAAAAGACGAGGCAGATGATGATTTATTATTAAGCAAGGTATTGTATTTATTGGTTCTTAATTTTTTTTGAGTGCAAATATATATTTTGTGCTAGTCATGTAAATATAATTAAAATTATTGTTTCTGCTTCAAAATTGGAACAGATTATTCTTTATAGCACTAAACATATCTCAGTTTTCCGCAAGTATAAAATTACACCGGAATACTTCAACACAAACTCATTCAAGACCACAATAGCGCAATAAAAATTTCATCCTGCTGTTTCTTTATCTTTCTTAAGATGCCAATGAACATACAATAACTTAGCCAATAATAGCGATACAAGAGAGAAATAATACACTCCTATTTATAGCCAAATAAGTTTACTACATTCCGAAACCTAAAATAACAATAGTGCGCACCGCAATCGGTCCATAAATTAGCAAATAACTAACATTTGTGTAAAATATAATTAAGCTTTACTATCCAAATTAATGCATACAAGCTATGAGGTTATTAGTTCGAACATAAACATTATAATACCGGGCGTAATAATCGTTTTACAATGCACAATGTACCATAAATAGTCTGATCTTTTTATAGATAACTTATAGTAAAACTGATTTGTTTTGGTAACCCGAAAAACCCGGAAGAACAGACTTAGCCGTTATGATTAAAAGATTGATCTCTATGGTAATATTTTACATAACATATCACCTGTAATCGAGGAGCTCGTGGCTAAATAATAACTGCCGCCCAGGTCGATCTTTAAGGTTAAGCCGTGCTTGCCGAGGTTGGTCTGTGGATGGGTGACCATAATTACATATCGAGTTTCCTCCGTGCCTCGGAAAGCACGTTAAGCCGTTGGTCCCGGCTGCCATTTGTAGATCTTTGACAGTCGTTACAAGTAGTCAGAAGCTAAAAGTCTGACATCCAGTCTTACCAAGGGGTATCGTATTACCCCGTTACTGGGTAGTGGAGGTCAGATAGGCAGTCGCTTCATATAAAATACTGGTACTCAGCTGCATCCGGTTAGACTGGAAGCCGACCCCAAGATAGTTTGGGAAAAGGCTAGGCAGATGATGATATCGCCTGTAATCCCTTAAAGCTTAGGCAGATAGCTAATAGTACACCCACGTTTTGCCAGCTAGAGGATCGTAGAATATGAAAGAAGGAGTGAGGTAGCTTTTTAATTTTGAAGAGAAGTCCATCATGCCACACTGTCAAATGTGATGTATAAATTAGTGTCGAAGTTTCTTCTATTTACTTTAGATTAAGATTATTATTTCTGATCCTCTCGTGAGGCATGACTATCCAAGAATGGAACATATTGTGGTAGTAGCGACATTAGCTTGTCAGCAATGTTAATAGCTGGGTTGACGTTTCAGGGCGCGGCAGACCTACCGACACGGTTGGTCGTTCGTAGAAACTCTTATAATATACTTAACGGTATTACTTTGTTAGAAGTAGCCCTTAAGTAGTCCTGAAGAGAACTTTTATAATCATCACCTGCCTAGCCTATTCCCAAACTATCTTGGGGTAGGCTTCCAGTCTAACCGGATGCAGCTGAGTACCAGTATTTTGAAGCAACTGCCTATCTGACCTCCACAACCCAGTAACTGAGTAATACGATACCCCTTAGTAAGACTGGATGCCTGACTTTTGGCTTCTGACTACTCGTAACGACTGTCAAAGATCAACAAATGACAGCCGGGACCAACGGCTTAGCGTGCTTTCCGAGGCACGGATGAAACTTTAATAATAATGATTGAAGAATAAAAACAATTCCTGCCCTGAATATATCTGAGGACCTAGAAAAGTGGTAATCACTACCAAAGCCAGCCAGTATTTCTACAAAAACTTTCTACAGGATTCACATGTATTTTTCAATAGCTATGTCCTGTACTTGTTTTTCTTTCCCATCATATTTATTGCCGAAACAATGTCTCTTTGACTAGGCCTTCTGGATGACTAACGCCAGCGTTGAAGCTGACTATTGCCACGTCACTACAGATAGGAAATCGAAGGCTTTCAAGCCAATACTTTATTCATGTGACTGCGTTAGTACGTGACGGTATGTATGAAGACATAAGTCGGAAAAAGCGACATATCTAACGGATAGCTGTACGTGAAAAGGCAAGCATTACACACGCGATTTCAAAGTGACTGACGAAAATGTTTACGAGTACTTAAAACGTGCTGGACACGCTTTTATGGTTTTGTAGTTCATTCTTTTTATTGGTCTCTTATTCGACATAGGTAGTTACAGAACTACAAAGGTCTCTTGGTGCTAGAATGATTCTAACATTGTTGATGAACATTCGCAAAATCGTTTTGCGAAATTAGTTCTGATTTTTGGCAAAGCTATAGTATAGTGCATTTCGATACGGCGAAACAGAAGTATAGTGCATGATTATTTAGTTGGACGATGGACGATTTGGCATTTCGGAAAACGATCTCTTTTAAATTGCGAGCACAGGCTGACTGAAATTGTTTGCATCCTAAGTGGTAGCATGACTCAAGTAGAAACTTCCAAGTATAAGCAAACATTTTTATTAAGTTAAGGCCATGTGCAATTGTTCAAAAAGCAAACAATAAAAACGCAATTTCGCCGTTCCACTACAAAACTCTAAAAATATACGTACAAAGGTACTTTTCCCCGAATTGTACGTACGACATAAAAACAGTTCGTGTTAGTAAAAGTCGAGTTAAATTTGCAATTCAAGGAGCCACGTAAGCTGGATGTAGTGGAATGCAGAGAGGGTTCGAGGGGGGTGGCAAAAAGTGTCCTAGGCGCATCGCACAGGTTAGGTGCCTATTGACATAGAATAAGAAAATAGTTTAGAAGTGCAATTCATCTAAGTAGGTACTATTATAAGTTTTGCGCCCACAGGAGTTCGCGTATCAGTGATCAGTTTTCTAACTCGTCAGTTTATTTAATTATTCAGTTTCGCTGATTCGGCAGTTTAATGAATGTTACAGTTGAATGAAGTTTTCAGTCTTCGCCACTTTGTTCAATTGGACAGTTTTATTAAATTCGTTAGTCGAAGTACAGTCGATAGATATTCTTCTGAAATAATCAGTCACCGCCCATTAGGGTTTTGATTCAACCCTAATACACCAAAGACAAAACATGGATTGTTAATAATGCCATTATCGTGCTTGGAGTGCGTTACCCTGTATTAATCGCATGTTTCTTACACTGCCAAAACCATAGGCAAATTAGGGACCACACTTATCGCCACGGTGATGCTGATCTAGCCTATCACCACATTAGTCGCCAAAACGAGGCAAACAAAGTCTATATTTTTTTATTTCAGACTACAATGGCACCCATATTATTATTTTTTCCAAGTCGTTGTGGATCGCCATATCTGAAACTATGACAAATATCAAAAAATGCTCAAAGGAGTCTAGAGCAAAATTTTGATGAAAACTAAAACTGAATCAATGGATTTTTGAAAATCTATATTCCTAGCTTGAAACCGAACCCATAGATTTTGAAGAAATAGCACATACTGTATTATTACACCATTCGATAGTATCACTATTAGGGATACAATTCTGGGAAGTAATTTTACCTTAATTACACCATTTGGTATTAATTACTATTATTTATATTTTTTTTTGCACGGATTATAGCATTTTCTGATGGTGTCGGGTCAATTGTTGTGCTCACTCTCAGAAGATGTGTTCGTAGAGAGACGCATCTACACAATCTTATTCTTTGCTTCGCGATAAGACGCTTGACATTTAGTGAGACGGGTAAACGCCATTGTTTTTGTAAGGGGGGCGACGTACTTTTTCGTTTTTTTTTCTGTTTTTATTCTGTAGATCTGGTTTCAGTTTTTCTTGGAAATGGTGGAAATTAGACTAGGTTTGTTTCTTTTACCTGTGAAAAATTTCTTTGTTTTCGGAATGAGGTACTGAGTACGTGGTACCTTATTGGTTTGTGTCCCTTCCAACCTGTTTACGACTGACCACTGAAGGGCAATTTCCGTATTTCGAAGAAAGTTCACATTCTAACATCAGTATTAGAAAAAAAAACTTCTAATTCACCTTCATATATTTTTGAGAGCAGCGGTGGCCCAGTGGTGGCAGCCCCGAATTAGCAGTAAGCCGGGATTTCAAAACCAGGCAGGCGCATCTTTGTGTAATTAATTTAATCACCTCAAAAACGGTGAAGGAAAACATCGTGAGGAAATGGCATGTCCTAGAATTAAAAATTCGAAGACATATGACATCTACCAACCCGCACTGGGCCCGCGTGATGGATTTCAGCCCCATCCCTCTCATACAGAGGAGGCCTGTGTCCCAGGGAGCAGTAGGACAATTATAGGCTGATGATTATATGATGATATTTTTGTCAAATTTTTGACAAAAATATCTATAATTTTGACATTGATTGGCGCTAAGATGACCTCACGACTAGATTTTTATTATAAAGACACAAATGGGATTGGTCTTCTATGCCGTTATCTCATTATTAACCTTTTCGAGTTTACATCGAACAATTACCTACACGCTTTCAACTATTTCAGCACCATCTACCGACCCAACAAACAATACAAATAATCATATAAAATGTTCTCTACCTCAATCCATCAATTTTCATTAAACTTTCCAAACTAGGTTACCGTTTATAAACTGAACATAGACAAGGGAAACAAACGTGTCTGTATATCCGGCATCGTGCGTCAAAACAATCTTGTGCATTACTGGCCAGTAATAATATTGCTGGGCTCCTGGGACCTGGCTGGTAGGAACAAAGGTAGTCGGCTACTGGATGAGGTATTGTTGATATAATATTGTCAGGTGAATAAACTTTTTGGTGATGAAAGGTGGGCAAATGGATTTGTATCATGGAAAATCAAATACTAAGTCATCGATTTTGAAAATACGATTAAGATGAACTAGCAAAAGCATAATTATAAAGCTGACCAATTAAGATATCCTAGACACTCCTAGACACATTATTCTATGTAGATTGTAGATGCATTGAGAAAAAAATATTTATTGCCGGTTTAAGGTACCTAATAGCATTCTCGCCTAACTGGTGTGCCTACGAACGATATTTGCTTAGTTCAGTTTTCATCCGTGAAAGCACCAGAAGTTGTTGGCTAATTACAAGATGCATTATTTAACTAATTATTTAACTAAACTAAACAAAATACTACTACAGATGACACCCATATAAATTCTTACCTAAATAAAATACACCACATAGTTTTTCAAGCCATATCCAGCAAAAACCGTTTCATCGTACAGTACCTTTCCCCCACTACTTGTCCGTCTGTCAATTTGCTCGACCAATGAGATCGACGGACGCTGCCCGCGGGATTAAACTCCTTATTGATTATTGGACCCTTTTTTATACATGTACACTCAAGTTTTAGGAAGATATGGATGTTTGATAGCATGATAAGTTTTGTTTTACCTATGATAAAGCACGATCTAGTGATAGTAGTCAAATTAAAGAGCGAAACGTTTGATAATACACGTGTGGTCCTCTGGTAGGCATACATTACCACGTTAAACTATATTGAAAATTAATTGTTTTTATATATTAGCAGTATAAAGAAAGAAGAGGTGAATGACTTATCGTAGCTGAACCAAAACTATCATATTATTTTCTCAATACCTAATTCAGTGAATGATATAGAGTCGAATGACACAGTATTCTGTTTTCACCCATTTCTGATAAAAAAATGTCCAATATGATATGTTCTGCTTCAATTCAAAATATTATAATTGTATCAATATAAAAGCTTACGTACAGTTTACAATACGTTTCTTGAACACAGTTTTGCTCAATCAAAAGTCGCTACCGCTTATCGCTCCGCTCGTACTTCACACCACACCATCTCGTTCCTCGATCTATAGCTGATTTATACACCGAAGGGTCCACATTATTGGTATGTACTACAGACCCAGTTCCACAGCCTTTGATGTGACCGTGATGAGACCCAAACATATCAATTCGGGATTTGTTGCTAGCAAAACAGGGATTTCAAATGAAAATGTAGGACAAATAGTTTTGCGGGTTCAAATTTGATTACCTGGGGTTTTGTATTGTGTTTCGAATAGTTTAAAGTTTGTTTCTGAAATTAGTTTTATACCGTATTCTGTTCGATTTCAAAATTATAGAGGTCTGTGATTGGCACAGACGTCTACTTAGGCTTATTTTGTGTTAGCTAAAAGCTTTTGTATAATTATAAAAATAACTACTAATAATATAGCGCTTAATAATTAATATTGATCCGAATCATAAATAATATTGATATATTGATGTTGTTTTATGTTATTACAATGTTATATGTTAATGTTTCAATTTGCTATAAGTATGTCACTAATAACGCTATAATTGTACCTTATAATTAGACATTATTATATATAATGAATTATATAAAAGTTAATTTGATTAAATACATTTATTGTTGTGCCCTAACAGGGTCTATAATATTGTTCTTAGATTTAAGCCTTTTATAACACCTATATAACTTTAAGAAATGCAAATATATGAATACGTTGTTCCATCGTCGACCTCATCTCTGTCCTCAGGACAAGTTTGAGGTCAAGAGTAGACCCATTTAATGCTAAAAAAACATCTTGAAATCGTATGTTTTTAAACAAATAAATGGTGATTGTTTCTGAATCTACCTGCTAGCACGCGTAGCATGACCACTGTAGTAACGAGTTTTGTCTGCGGAAGAATCGACATATTGACAGATAGACAATCACAATCTGTCAATTTGATGATTTTGCCGTCGACATAACCAGTTTCTACAGTGGTCATGCTACGCGTGCAGATGCGCTATCCTGTATGCTTAGCCAAAATAAAACAAACCGTAATGTAACAACCGTAATAAACCGTCCAAATTCGATGTTTCTGGATTATCATTGTTAAACAAAGTTGAAACCCGTCTAGTTAAAAGAGTTTCTTCGTAACTAAACTCTTCCGTTTATTCTGTAAGTCAAAGAAGTTTTCCAAGAAACTAAGAATAAAAGAAAAATGGAAGACAAAGATTAAGAGGAAAAATTAAGGGTTGTCCCTGGTTTAATTAATTTATAAAATACAGAGAGAAATGTTGCACGTTTTATTAGTCGTAATTGCAGTAGCAATTAACATGAGCCTGTCTCGTTGGTCTAGTAGTAAAAAGTGATACTTCTGAGCATGAACACTTGGATTTGAGACTGTATATTAAGGAGATATCAAGTCAGGGAGAGGGTTATTAAGTTTTCATCAGGAAGATCTCAGTAGTTCCCAAAATTTGGATTTGTGCGCGGTTGAAGGCAAAGCCTGGGCTGTAGTAGATTCATGATACTTGATACTACACCTTACGGCATTTCATACAAACTTTCAAGTCCATATTTTCCGAATAGACTGAACCGATTTAAACGAAACTTAATACGCATAAGCAGGATACATAGGTCTAAAAAAGTTGCTAAAAACATTATCGATAAGTCTCTAAAAAAAAAATGGAAATTTCTGTTTCTGTAGATATTTTATAATCGGTCTAATTTAGCTGTGACACTATTTTTCGAAAATGTTTTTAGTAACTTTTCAGACCTAATGTATCCTGCTTATGCGTTTGAAGTTTCAGTAACATCGGTTCAGTTATTTCAGAAAATAAGGACTTGAAAGTTTGTATGAAATGCCCCAAGGCGTAAACTAACATCATACCTAACTCAAAAATTGTGGGTATTTTGTTTTTGGTGTATTATACCGCTGCCTAACCATTCGGGGACGACAAACATGATTATGTGCTATGACCAGTCTATAATAAGGTCCGTTTTCCAAAACTATGTATCATAACAACGATTCTATCAATATTAATCAAACATATGCTAGTTATACTTCTCATAACCACCGTCCTTTCACCACGCAAACATTTTGAATGGGTCCAATAAAATCTCATACATCTTCATACATATATACATACATAAGAGCAATAAAAACAATATGGGTCGCATCTCGTCTAATATAAGGAAAGATATTCGGCTGTCCTATGGTACGGATGAAAATTCCGCTTTTGGGCCAAAAGGGATGGCGATGAAGTAAATGTAAAGGAATTTTCTCATCTTTTACACTTACAGAGAAGATAACTTTCGTGTGTATAGTTGGAAATTTTAGAAAGTGTTATAACATGACGCCTATTCTATTCTGTTTTGAATATCATTTTAATAGAATAACAAATAGTTTAATGATCGTAATTAATATCCCAAACGTTAATGTTTCAGCTTTATTATTGCAGCCTTATTTAGCGCTATAAAGCTGCATAAATAGAAAATTATGATTTTCATGGCAGTTATTTTTTAAATGCATATAGACTAGTAGATTGTCTGAATCAAACACTATGTACATGTAAAAGAGATTTTCAAATCGACAAAACAAAATCTCATCCGCATCCTACTTCCTACTAATATTATAAATGTGAAAGTTTGTGAAGATTTATGGATGTCTGTTACTGTTTCACGCAAATAAAACTACTGATTAGTACTGGATCAAATTTGGCACTGGAATAGATTATAGTCTGGAATAGCACATTGGATACTTTTCATCCCCTTAGATCCCGTGGGACAATTACCGAACAAAACGTGGGTCAACCCGTGGCCATAAGCTAGTACAAAATAAAGTCGAAAATTGACTCGATCAGCAATTAGCACACTTTATAAGACTGACAATTCTACAAATTCCTTATCCATTGGTAATCTGGTTAAAACTCGAAACGCGAGAGCTTAGGTAAGCCACGTATTTATCAAATTAGTAGAAAATACGTGTCGAACGCTCGGACGGGCCCGTCAATCATGGCGGCCGTCCGAGCAGTCCCGATTGTTTGGAATACAGCGGTAGTGTGTGAAGCGTGTCTGAAATTAATTTAATTTGATGATATGTGTGTTATTGATTGGGAATTTGAGAGTTGGTGTTTGATAAAAAGCTTGTGTAGACGAAGTTTCGTATTCTATATTCGTATGTTTTGGAGCCGTTAGTGTAAATATCTAACAAAACAAGACATAGACATTTGAATACAGAAAGATCGTCGGCCTCAAGTGACACGAGACAAAGGCAGGAAGATTAATACAGAATATCATCATTTCAGCCCAAAAGACGTCCACTGCTGGACATAGGCCTCCCCCAAGTGTCGCCACATTGACATTTAGGGGGTTTTGCCATAATTGCCACGCTTGGCAGGCGGGTTGGCGATCGCAGTACGGTTGTTACAAAAGCATAGAGAACGCTGCTGCCCATTCTCTGACAAGTCCCATAGTCGCCTCTTACGACACCCACGGGAAGATATGGGATGGTGCTATTCTTTACGTCCGACACCATACAGAGCCAGAATATGTGGTAGTTCAATTTTAAATCTATACTATACTAATAATAAAGCTGAAGAGTTTGTTTGTTGTTTTGTTTGTTTACTTGAACGCGCTTATCTCAGGAACTACTAGTCCGATTTGAAAAATTGTTTCAGTGTTAGATAGCCCATTTATCGAAGAAGGCTATAGGCTATATCATCACGCTACCTACGACCAATAGGAGCGGAGCAACAATTAAAAATGTTGCGAAAACGAGGAAAATCTGACGCAGACGAAGTTGCGCGGGACAACTAGTGTTTTCATAATCACTATCAATATTCCGGTCTCTAATCAACACCTACCAATTTCCAAACGCAGCGTGCACGGTGACAAAAACCCGCTCCCCTATGTTTTCACCACACACGAACCGAGTTAACTAACTTGCATTTTTATCCAATTACACACGCCTTTGTGAAGCTGTGTTCTGGCAAAATAAACTGCGATATAGTAATTCGAGGAAACGTGTATAATTTCATAAGCGCGCTTCTGTTTGCCTCTGTTAATAATAATAGAAGTATAGACTTTTTGATCATCCTAGCTCGCTAGCAGTTTGCTTGGAGTAAATAAAGAAGTGTTTGAAGTTCTTTAGAAATTATGCGGGTGGTAAACAGTGTATTGCGTTGTTATTCAGTAAAGGAAATATTGTTTTAATTAGTCTAGTTACTTGAGACTCGACAGTGAATGGGATCTGAGATTTTTATCCTTACATGTGCCCTCGCCGTATCGTATTGACAAGAGTGAGCTTAATGCTGAATTCTTAATTGCGTACAAGGTTAATACAAGGTGTAAGGGACACCGATCCGAAAACACTTACCAATTACTCAGTACATCATTCTGAAACCCCTGCAAAGAAATATAAAATAAAATAGGAAAAAAATACATAAAATAAATCTGCTATCCCATACATTTGAACCGTGTAGGTATTGCACTTTTGTTGGTAACAGCTGATTTTTTTGAAAATATATATGAAAAAGTTCTATGCCGGGGGGTTTAAAAATGTTTCTTTGGAAAAATTGTTTGTTATCATGAGTCACACTAATTACCAGTCACCCTATATACAGGGTGTAACGGAAAGGGTATACAGGGTGTAACGGAAAGGGTATATACATACTTAAGGATGTGCTACAGACCATCGAACTGAACATGTTTCTCCATGGGACCAACATCGTCATAGCGAAAAAAATATCAGTTGCCCCATACATTTGGGTCGAATAGCGAAAAAATTATCTGCTGCCCCATACGAAATTTCAATACCTATTCGACGAAATGTATGGGGCAACTGGTATTTTTTTCACTATTACGATGTTTGTCCGATGGAGAAACATGTTCAGTTTGATGGTCTGTAGCACACCCTTAAGTATGCATATACCCTTTCCGTTACAGCCTGTATAAAGATTTCCCTATTCTTGTAGACCACACCACACAATTTCCGCACCAAAATAACACTGGAACCTCATCATACAACATCTATAGCGGCTAACAAACTATTCCGAGCACAGAGCGTTTTTATCAAATTATCCTGTAGCTTGGAGACTTGCCAACAGTGGGTACACTATCGGCAGTGTTAAATACACGTTGCTCGTTTTATGTGCATATTAACAGTATAAATAATACGTTTCTATTATGTTGTTCGGGATAGAATAGAGGTGTATTGTTGCCGCTGTTTTATTGGTTGTTTTTGAAATATGTATTACTTGATTTTGCTTTGCGTTGTCGCTTCGGCCATGTTGACTTGGAAACTGTCGGACAGGTACTATGATAAAAAAATATATTATACCCTACTCAGGTCTACCTGAGGGTAAAATTTCATCAATATCCATTCAGCCGATGATGTGCGAAAAGTAGCAGACAGGCAAACAGACTTAGTTTCGTATTTATAAACCATAAATTCAAGTCTTAGAAGAGTAATACGGCAGTTGATGCAAAGATATTGAAGGTCCACCATGCAGCGACATGGTTACAGAACTACCAACTTAAACTAGCCAAAAAAAATATTTAAGGCTAAACCCTACTTTTTTTACAACAGCAAAAACCAATTTTTTGCGGCATTACAAAAAGTACCAACTACAGCAACATTGTACCAAATGTACTACAGCGCCATCTATGACACAAATCAAGAACTAACATCAAAATTCTGAATCCCGCTATTAAAGTTATCTGATAGTAGTATAGTAGTTATATAGAAATACCCGACAACTGTCGGGCAGTAGCCCAACAGACATAGCACCCGTCTGGTGGGAGGATCGTCCCTTTTCTATAGGCAGTAAAGACCTATAGATTAAAGAGCATTCAGAACCCCTAGAAGTAGATTTATGGGCACTTTTCGCTCTCCGTGTACTAAATAAATTCCTATCAACGACCGTTTAATCCACTAACAAAATCAATTTTCAAAATAACTAACAAAAACATAACATCAAAGCTTCTAACTCGCGTTAAGCACAACATAATCAAAGTTTCAGCGTGATAATTATTTAGTTAGCGACTGCAGTCCTGCTAAACTAATGCACGCCATTACGCCGCTCGCATGCCCGCTTGCACTGGGTATAATAAACGTTAGGTTTGGGTGGCAGATGAGCGAGAAATGAGCGAGGAAAGTGGTTGGATGGTGAAGCTACAAGTTGTTTGATTTTCTTCTTCTCTTTACATGTAGGTGGCATTTCATTTATTATTTATTGCATAGGTATTAAGGTAACTTTGTTAGATTAATTTTATTATTTATTTTGCCAACTTTGCTTATGTGTCCCTGAAATCACACTAATACTACTTACTAACTAATATTAAGATTATTAATTGTTAGATTAATTTTATTATTTCTTTTGCCAACTTTGCTAAACTGTCCCTGAAATCACACTAATATTATAAAGGCGAAAGTTTGTGAGTGAGTATGTGTGTGTGTTTGTCCCTCCTTCACGCCTCAATGGCTAAACGGATTTGGATTAAATTTGGTATGTAGATAGCTTATACCCTGGATTAACACATAGGCTTTTTATTTCGGTCTGCGCGGGTGAAACCGCGGGGCTCAGCTAGGTGAGTCATAAATACTTATTAGTTAAAAAAAAACGGCGCCTTTATCTTACCTACAAGTGATCAGTCAGTCGCTCTAGGTCACAAAGAGACATTTTGTATTTTTTTATTTTGTAATATTTTTTCTGGACATTAGGATCGTCTAGTTGTGCCGTGGGGAAGGATCTTGAAATATCATTCCCGACTGCACAACTAGTTGTGTCGTTCAGTTAGTCGGTGGGGAAGCAGTCGATTAGTGACCCTAACAACAAATTACAAAATAAATAAAAAAACTTTTATTTCAATGTTAGATTCCAATTACGGAATGAGTTTACTTAGATTGTACATATAAAATCTGGATAAAAATCGCAGAGATATAAAAGATTTGTACTTTTATGTCTCTGCGATTTTTATCCAGATTGTGAAATAAAAGTATTTTTTTTGATTTTGGAATTCATTCAGGAACTATTGTTTATCACATATATCAACTATTTTTTTACTTTTCAAAACCGAGCTAGTACCACCTCGCTCACGGTGCCACCTAGTCCACAAACAAACGTATTCCCGCGACCCCGCCCGGGGTAGTTTGTCACTCGTATTTCAACATCGTTGTTTTACGTCTGCGTCCGTTTTGTTTCGCTTTTTAACCTTCAATATTGTTCTATGCTAAACTTTTGTTACTGCTAGCTGTCTACAAGGTAAGATTTATGTGGACTGCACCTAAATTCTTCGTGTTTATGGTGGTATAAGGTTTTCCATTGCAAGTAATGGTCGTTTTTTAATGGGTGCTTTTGTAGTTTTTTGCGGCTGTTTTTAAGGGTGTCTTTTACTAAGCCTAAGACTCGTTGGTCTAGTGATCAAGGTCCTGGGTTAGATTTTCGGGTAAGAATAAAAATTATTTGATTTTTCCATCAGGAATTTCTCAGTAGCAGCCACAGAGTCTGGATTTGTGCCCGTTTGATGACAATAAATAGGCTCGCCCACTATTCCATGGGACCTACGAGCGTTTACGCCTTACGACATTTTATACAAACTTTCAAGTCCTTAGTCTCCGAAATGACTGAACCGAATTTAATGAAACTTTATACGCATAAGCAGGATACTTAGGTCTAAAAGTTACTAAAAACATTTACCAAATGTCTTTTATAAAAAAAGATGATTGGAAATTGCTGTTTCTATGGATAATTTTTAATCGATGAAATTTACACTATTTTTCGAAAATGTTTTTTTTAAGTTCAAGGACTTGACAGTTTGTATGAAATGTCGTAAAGCGTAATCACTCTTAAACATAACTGGCGAAATGTGAGTGTATCAGATAAACCTCTACCTAACCCTTCTGGGATTATAGGCGTGATATTAAGTTATGTTATTCGTTAAGAGCGTTTATACCCTACGGCATTTCATACAAACTTTCAAGTCGTTATTTTCCGAAATGACTGAACAGATATTAATGAAACTTCCTACGCATAAGTAAACATAGGTCTAAAAGTTACTAAAAACATTTTCGAAAAATAATGTTACAGCTAAAGTAGACCGATTTTTAATTATCTATAGAAACAGAAATTTCCAATTATCTTCATTTTTAAAAGACATTTCGAGAATGTTTTTAGTAACCTTTTTAGACCTATGTATACTGCTTATGCGTAGGAAGTTTCATTAAAATCTGTTCAGTCGTTTCGGAAAATAACGACTTGAAAGTTTGTATGAAATGCCGTAGGGTATAAACGCTCTTAATATGCAACCTTAACATCAAAACGTTTCATGTGACCGGTCTACCAAATCATATGACTATGAACACCATGTACATTAAACAGCTCATTGTGTCCAGTATCAAGAATCCATTTAACATTAACGAACACATACTCTGCGGTTAGGGTTGACGCATCATAAATCAGAAACGTTGGACAGGACACCGCTATTATTTAACCGGATATTTTGCTGGACTAAAGGTTAATATAGCTCCATATAAGAGTATAAACACATTATACTTGTGGCGACCTACAAAAAAGCAACTTAGAAAACAAAAAGTACTACAGCGCCATCTATGATAAAACTGAAGAACCAATATGATCTAAATTGCGCAAACAGAGTTTACATCGACTTAAGACTATATACAGAAACCCGACAACAACTGTCGGGCAGTTGCCTACCAGAAATAACACCTGTATGGTCGAGGACTGTCCCTTTTCTAAGGAGTATCGAGAAACTTTACACCCTGTTCCTCATTACTCCCAAATACTCATCATCTGCCTAGCCTTTTCCCAAACTATCTTGGGGTTGGCTTCCAGTCTAGCCGGATGCAGCTGTGTACCAGTATTTGTCATGAAGCGACTGCCTATCTGACCTCCACTACCCAGTAACGGGGTAATACGATACCCCTTGGCAAGACTGGATGTCAGACTTGGCTTATAACTTCTCGTAACGACTGTCAAAGATCTACAAATGATAGCCGGGACTAACGGCTTAACGTGCTTTCTGAGGCACGGAGGAAACTCGGTATGTAATGGATGGGTTAACCTTAAAGATCAACCCGTGCGCCTGTTATCATTTAGCCACGAGCTCCTCACATTATACTATTGAAGCTTTATTTAATAACATTGGGAGTTCAAAATTAATAAGTAGATAATTTTTGGTTCGACTATTTTCACTAGTGATTTCGATAGTAAATTGTCTTTGCAGTAAGAATGCAGAACTTATATTTTTACATATTTTATAACAAAGTCACTTCCCGCGTTCGCACGCATAGATTTTTTAAACTGCGCAACGGATTTTGATGCTGTTTTCATCAATAGACTGAATGATGACAAGAGGAAGGTTTATATGTGAAATTTATCCTCGAAAAATCACCCACGCGAACGAAGTCGCAGGCAGCTAGTTTTCAATATTATTTAGTGCCACAACACATACCTAGATCCACTGCAGTTTTTTATATTAAATTCCAGCACACAAAACAGTAGTCATTCAGACATACTTTTACTTTATTGCGTTTACTACTTTAAAGCCCTCGTACAAAAACAACGTTTCAATACATATATTATATTAAAACCGCACACTATTAACATAAGCGCAAAATTAAAACATACTCCGTTCCAGAAATAAGCAGCCCTACCTTAATGTGAATATTTGTACATTTCGCTTTGTAAAACACAATATGTGGAATTAATTACGTGGAGCTTACCTGCGGCAATGCAGGGCAGCGCAGCGCAGCGTAGCGTAGCGCAACGTAGCGAAGCGTAGCGCAGCACAACTAAACGTCAAATGCCGTCATCGTTCTAATGCGTAATTACTGTTTTGTACACCTAATTAACGGTTAATGTACATTTACGTTCAGCTTGTGTTGTGAGAGTTCTGCATGAAAGGAATAGGGAATGGTTTGGGAATAATAGATGTGTAGACGGGTGATTCGAATCAAATGTTTTGGGTGTTGTAAATTCGCAATTTCATTGTACCGATGACGACTAGGCTTTATTTTACAACATATAACATCAAAGAATCTTTTTTTTTACAAGAATTGATTTTTTCAGGATTATTTTTTCGGTGTGCCTCTAATTACTGAGAGATGCCAATATACTCGTACTTCTAATAATTGGCCCTTGTCTTCGTACCTTCAGTCTTTACGCAAATATATCTCAACCAAGACTTTTGATTACGCTTATAAAAAATACTAGCTGTCCCGTACAACTTCGTCTGCGTCACATTTTCCCCGTTTTCGCAACATTTTTCATTGCTGCTCCGGTCCTGTTAGTCGTAGCGTGATGATATATAGCCTATAGCCTTTCTCTATATAAATGAGATAAATGGGCTATCTAACACTGAAAGAATTTTACAAATCGGACCAGTTGTTCCTAAGATTAGCGCGTTCAAGCAAACAAACAAACTCTTCAGCTTTATTATTAGTATAGATTTCAACATTTTTGCCATCGACATACCAAGAAGAAGAAGCTGAGATTTTGCTTCAAAATTGCTGTCAGTAACTTTTAACATCAACGATCTTACATAGAGCCATTATCTAGTCTCCAAGTACTAATTTAGGCTCATTCTAGAGCTAAGATCTCCTAAAAAGACAATTTCCTAAGTACCCACTTCACTTAACAAAAGAGACATTTCAACAAAATTAGCTCAAAGGGGATTACTTCATAACATAAGCTAGATATACGTCCTAACGACTCCGTTGACATAATGGAAGCGCCTAATGTGCTCCTGAGACGCATTTAACTTAATGATATGTTTTAATTTAATAATATCCTAGCTTTAGTGCCGTTCCATGTGGATTAGCGAATATAATTTGTCTCTGAGAAAAGGTGTTTGAGGCGTAAAAACTACATAAAAGTGTTCTATTTTAAGTTGTTGTAGTCTATACTTCCAATTCACCTGAATATTAAAAGATCCCTCTCATAGTTTCTTACAGTATGTCTGCCAGTGTTTTTTATACTAAGCCTGGGTTAGCAGCAGTGGCCCAGTGGTGGCAGCCCCGACTTACGAGCAGTAAGCCGTGGGTTCGAACCCAGGCAGGCGCATTACTTTGTGTAATTTATTTCATCACCGCTGCTCTCAAAAACGGAAAACATCGTGAGGAAACCGGCATGTCCTAGAACTAAAAATTCGATGACATGTGACATCTACCAACCCGCACTGGGCCCGCGTGGTGGATTACAGCCCATTCCCTCTCATAGAAAGGAGGCCTGTGTCCCAGCAGGGGAACATTATAGGCTGATGATGATGAAGCCTGGCTTGGTTATGGATAAATAATCATAGAACCCTATCACAATATGGTATCTCATAAACATGTGATACTAGCTGATATTAAAACTTTAGTAGAAATCAAAGCACCTGTTACCCGTAATATAAACCCGTCACTATTCTATTCTAATCTTTATAACACACAAAATTAAATGATATACTTCATCAGTCTTCAGTAATGCTTTTAAAATACATGTATTTTTATTCGCATGAAGCTTTAAATCATTTCTTCAAAGCCCTTCAAGTAAATTAAATGTACTTTCTGTAGCTACAAGTTATGATAAATTTATCTCTTAACCAACAACTTCCCCTAAGTATATCGTGCAATCTTTGTGAACGTGATGCTCCATTAACCTACTCACATAGTCCATTACGCACTTTAAACAATCAAATATGAACGTATTTCAGTAGTAGCTACATCTGTCTGTGAGACGCTTACGACCAATCATCGCTTGACAGCGCTTTGAAGCGGCTGACCTGCATCAGTCATACGTATTTGGAGCAATTCCCTTGGACATCCCTACGTTTGAAACACGTTTGATCTTCTGAACAAAAGGCATACGGTATTGAGGGATGAAGGTGGGGATCCGTAGCTGCATTTAAGAGACAACCATTTTGATAATCGCTCCAGATAAATTGGAGCAAATATTAAGTTACCTTTTATTATTTTCACACAAGAGGCCAATACTTATAAAAACAAAGAAAGCAAAATCCTCAAAATCATCAAGCTAAATCAGTTAGAAAAATCGATTACAGCTGATTCAACCATGACAAAAGAGGTTGGTAGATGACAAAGTCTTATTTTTTTTTTGTTTGATTACTTTCCGATTTCTTTCACCGTTGAGAGCTGTGGTGATGAAATAAATTACTTAAAGCAAAATGGCTGTACGGGTTCGACCTATGACTGCTCTTAAAAAAACACTAGCTGTTGCGCGCGACTTTCGCCCGCATGAAATTATTACAAAAATATTACTTCCCAGTGGAATCGAATTTTGTTAACAATTTCATGGGTTGTAATTTTTTGGCACGGACCGCTAACTTTTTTTCAAAGATAAAAGTAACTTTAGTTACTCCTTATAGCAGCCATCTGCCAGCAAAAGTCCGTTAGTTTTTTTTATTTTGAAACATTTTTTTTTTTTGTGTAATAACAAAGGAGATTCAATTCTGAAAATATAAGTAGCAACATAGCACATAAAATAAATTCCAAAACCAATACATAAATCAACACTGACAAACAACGACACAGCGGAACCACAAATACAGTCGAACAGTAATTCGATTCAAAAGAGCCGATTGTGTAAGAATTAATAAGAGCAAGCAAGGTCGCGGCGCGGGCGACTGTGACCGGCTCGTTAATCAATTTGCCGGTTGTTTCCACTCAAATTAACGCTCTCCTTCCTTCTAACAAGGCCTTTAGAATAGCGATCTGTGATGTATTATTTTACATTGTTAAGTACAGATTGTTTCAGAGGAAAATCTTCATTTTCTCCTGGCTGTACCGGTTTCAAACAGCATCGCTTTTTTATTTCATATGGGTCACTTAATGTAAGTGCTCTGTTCTCGTGTTTGTTCTGTATGGTGTCGGACGTAAAGAATAGCACCACCCATATCTTCCCGTGGGTATCGTAAGAGGCGCCTAAGGGACTTGCCAGAGAATATGCAGCAGCGTTCTCTGTACTTTTGTAACAACCGTACTGCGATCGCCAACCCGCCTGCCAAGCGTGGCAATTATGGCAAAACCCCCCTTATGTCAATGTGGCTTTGGGGGAGGCCTATGTCCAGCAGTGGACGTCTTTCGGCTGAAATGATGATGATGATGATGATGATGTGGGTGCTATCAAAAGATTATGACATGCATCGATGAACCAACGTGCATCAGGCCTACATGGTTAATAACGGTCCTCGGTTGATAACGTTAACAGAAAGTGTTGACCACAGTATAAATGAAATTTAATGAAAAATTATGTATTCTTTGCCAAAATGTCACAACAATTATAACATAACATAACATGCATCATCTCAGGCAACTTTGGCCCGTAGATAACAAAATACAGGTGATAAAATTGAATGTGTGTTTGTAAACATACGTATAAATACACAATGATTTCGTAACAGTCAACATAATCCAAATGTATGAAAACGCAAATCTCGTTGCCCAACACGTACCAATGTTCCGGATCACATAACCCTTCGGTTGGTCAACCCTTCCTCTTTCGTTTCGCTTTTATTTTAACAACTGTTGATTGATTCGTCCTTTGAATTCTTAATTCTATTTCAAAATCAACCAATCACTTTGCGAAATATTGGTTAGGTTTTTGAAACTTGATTTTCTTTGACAATTTGAAGTCGGATTTCATTCAGTTATATACTTCCTTTTTTGTTTTAACATCTTTATGGTTTTAATCGAATATAGAACTTCTGCTTATTTTTTTTTCGATAATAGAATTGATTTATTGGCCGGGTTTTACTGCAGTAGGCAGATACATAGGTTAATAGACATTAAAACGATATGAGTAGCCTAAAATATTAACTAAAATATGTTGAAACAAAAAGATTCGTTTTTACAAGATCATGTAAATATACCACAATATTAAACTCATACTCATATTTTCCTAACACAATTATCACCAATTTCTCACACAATTCCATTAACTTAAACAACAAACTAGATAACCACAAACAAACCGCAGTTTAGTTAACAAACTCCAATCAATTGCCCAATCAGAAAAGTCCTCAACTTTCAATAAAGCACAGTTTAGTCCACAAAAGACCTCTACAAACCATTACGGACAAATTAAAGGACTTTATTCATTCGAAAATTGCTTTCATACTTGCGCACATTAAATCGAACGGAGTCCATTGTCCGAATCAACGTTTGATAAGCTTATTACCACCGCAAATGTCGACGAAATTAATTAGTCCTGGGTCACGGTGACCCGCAGCGGCCCATTGACGGTTAATGTTGCGGAACAAGTCGGGAGCGGCCGCGATTTATCACGTGGCGAAGAAGGGTTGGGTGTGTGGCGCTTGTCATGTGTTGGGTTTGATTTTGGTAGGTGATTTATTTTGGTGTAAAAGCACTACCGATACTTGACATTTTTTGGGTGTCAATTTATTTTTGCTCTATATTGAAAATAATTATGGAATCACTGAGATGGTATGATTAACACTATCAAACAAATAATCTTAAATGTTAAAGAAAAATGGATGGACTGTGTGAAAAACAAAATGGCCAAAAAGGAGGTGACTCATGAAGTGACAACTAATAGTTGAAGTATGGACAACGAAGACGTGCTGCCCCGCCGATGATGAATATTTCGCTTTCAAGTAGTCTTGTATACGCGAAAACGAATGTCTGCAACCAGTCTTACCAAGGGGTAAGGAGTATATCCCGCTTCTAACTGGGTGTAGGAGGCCAGATACGCTCCATGTAAAATACCTTTTTCATATTTAGCTGCATCTGGTTAGACTGGAAGCCGACCTTGATATAGTTGTGAAAATTCTTAAAAATAACAAGAAAATGTCATCTTTCATGCATGTTCTCACAGAACAACACACAAGAAGAGGAAGTATGGAAAAAGAAGGCATGCTACGCCGAAGATGGTCTTTTTTTTTGTTTAAAACGTTGCCCTACACTTGGAGTTTCTTCTGTATCGTGAGTGCGTTTACAAACATTTAAACTCGCATACACAAACAACCAGACCCGGAACTACTAAATGTAGGCCATACAAATAATTGTTCCGTGCGGGGATTGAACCCGCGACACGCAGCAGTCGATCGCTCAGCCACTGCGCCAACTGTATCGTCAAATGATAAATATTTATTTCTCACAAGTAGTCTAGAGCGTACGATAACAGAGTAGTTGGTAAAATTATGTACCTATAAGTAAAGGAAACGCTCGCTATCCCTTACCACTTGGCACCCACCGATCAGATATAAGCCCACAATAACTGCCAGTACGTGAAATTTGTGCGGCGCAGTTATTTAGCTTTTAAATCAATGTGTTGTTGATAAAAAGCCGGTAGGTCCCTGCTAACGACCCATCGACACGAGACCACCGTAGGGGTTGTTCTAGGGAGCCATACTAACGATTATGAAAAAAAAAAACACGTTAATGTTACAGTTTTTTCTCGTGGTTGTGTACGGTAACTGGAAATATGGCGGTTTTTATTAATTATTAACGTTCAAGCTTGTGTCGAAGGAAACTATTAGCTGATTTTATAACGTTTAGTGTAAAGTAGTTTAAAGTTAAGTACTATGAGTTATTTTTATGAGCTAGTTTGTTGGAAAATTGTGGAGGTTTTATGACGAAAGGTCCCTTGAATTGTTTAGAAATGCTTAAATATGCTTTTATGTTTAACTCGAAGCTAGGCTTTTAAACACACCTTCTCGTAGAAAAGTTTGTTTTTTCAAAACTCTATTTGTTTGTTTAAAAAAGCCACGCCGTTTAAAACTAAGAGACGTTCAAACGTTAAAAAAAAAATGCTTTAACAGACGTCAATCATTACCTCATCATCATCATCATCATCATCATTTCAGCCGAAAGACGTCCACTGCTGGACATAGGCCTCCCCCAGGTGTCGCCACATTGACCGGTCCCGTGCGACTCGCATCCAGCGGATCCCCGAAAACCTTCACCAGGTCATCGGTCCACCTAGTGGGAGGCCTTCCAACGCGTCGTCAATCATTACCTACTTTAACTAATTTAAGCAACTTTAATTAATGAACCCCTGAAAGGGTTTGCAGTGTGTTAGATAAACTTGGGATGATTGCTATGCTTTGGAGTGTGTAGTACATGTACAATTTTTATTTCATGCAGATTAAACTTAAATTATGTTTTTCTTAGCCTTGACTGTCTCACTCCTGGGCATAGCTCTCTTCCCATTCCTTCCACTTTTCACTGTGTTGCGCCTCTTCTCGCTCATAAAGGAAAACAAAGAAAGTTATAAATAATTTTTTTTAAAAAAAACGAGCTTTTATGGAAGAGGGAGAGTGTGCAGCACCCCCCTCCCCCTAGCGATGGCAATGATGACAATTGACAAGATTTCAAATTTAGATAGCTAAGAACACTCTCGGTTAAAACGAAACCAACTTTATCAAAATCGGTTCATCCGTTTAGGAACTACGATGCCACAGACAGCCACACAGATACACACGTCAAACTTATAACACCCCTCTGTTTTGGTATGGGGTTAAAACATATACAGGGTGGAAGGGACACCGACGCTATTACCACATCTTCAGTTCATCATTCTCTAACCCCCCCATATAAAGGGTGTAAAACACCTTTTAACGAAGCCGAAAGGCACTGGTTTTCCCTTTCATTGCGATCATTTTTTTGCTCTACACCATACCTGGGAACCTTCTACTTACAGAGATATTAGAGGGCAAAGTTCCAACTTATTGATAAGTATTTTTTTAAATACATGGTGTTAATGTAAGATTTTAACTTTAAACACCTCCACGACCCCCGTACTATTCAATCCGTCCATCAGCACAATGTATTGAGTGCGTTACATTGAGTTCTACTACAAAACATGATTTTACACCCCCCAAAAAAAAGTCGATTCCCAGCAACAGTTTTTACGTAAAGTTACTTAGTTTCAGTACAGAATTCTTGGTTGACGGCTTCATGATGAGGTGATTTACACCTTGTATACGGTTAAACTGTGTTGGTCCAGCAGTTTTTTTTTCTTACCTAATTATAATCAAGCTTGCCAGCTTGGCATCCAGACGTGATGTTATCTTATGTTAATCAAGGTAACAATCTATGTCCGTGTCTTAGATCATCTACCATCCCATTTTATCCGCAGTACTTAACCTGTCACCGACCACATTGTATGGCCCGCTTTACATCCAGTATTAACCCTGCAATAATTTGGCCTGCCAACAATAATTGCGCTGGCAACACTTTATTATTCAACACTTTTTCATTAACCCCTGTTTGCGATGTGGGCGCCGTATTTATTATTACGCATAATCTCGGTGTATTCCTGTTTAATTTTTGTTGTTAATAAAAATGTTGAGACAGAATTATTGTTGTGATATATTTTAGGCTAATTCTAAAAAAGAGCGTGTTGTTTCGCTTGAGAAAGGTAAAATAGAGATTATGTCAAAAAGTCCGATACCACGATAACTAAACTGTTAGGCATCAAAGTTTGGGCACAAAAAAAAATACTATGTTAATATTTCTTAAAATCGCATAGGTTATGGGCCCGATTATACAAGATTTCGTCCATCGTACTCTCTTAAGTGCTTGTAAGAAATTATGTCTACCTACCAATGTAATTCTTAACGTAAAATTAAACAGGAATACACCGAGATTATTTATTTAAATAAATAAATAATCTCGGTGTATTCCTGTTTAATTTTTGTTGTTAATAAAAATGTTGAGACAGAATTATTGTTGATATATATTTTTAGGCTAATTCTAAAAAAGAGCGTGTTGTTTCGCTTGAGAAAGGTAAAATAGAGATTATGTCAAATAGTCCGATACCACGATAACTAAACTATTAGGCATAAAAGTTTGGGCACAAAAAAAAATACTATGTTAATATTTCTTAAAATCGCATAGGTTATGGGCCCGATTATACAAGATTTCATCCATCGTACTCTCTTAAGTGCTTGTAAGAAATTATGTCTACCTACCAACGTCATTCTACATTAGTTTCTTTGGCCAATACATAATTTTTTTTTAAATAGTACCTCTCTGTTACAACAATGACACCATAAACTAAAACTATGAATCGCGTTGGGTGGTATAATTAAAAATAAAATTCCACTTACTCCATTATCTAAATAAGCCGAGTGATCATTAAATAGGCTGTGACGACAAAACAGCCATATAATACCACCATACGGGCTATATAGCCTAGACACCGTATTTATATCCCATTGGTTGAAGACCCGCTACATAGAAAGCGGGTTGGATTGAAGCGGGTGTGGGGCCGAATAGTGAGCTAACTCAGTAACGTTTGACGGCATGGTTGGAGCAGTAGCTAAGCGATTTACTGCTGCGCTGCGTGACACGGGTTCGATCCCCGCACGGAGGAAATATTTGTAAGGCTACAGATAGTTGTTCCGGGTCTGGCTGTTTGTGTATGTGAGTTTAAATGTTTGTAAACGCAACCAAGATACAAGAGAAACTCTTAGTGTGGGAGAAAGCTAAAAAAAAACTGTCATGATGACTGAAACAGTGATACAGGGTCGCGGCAGACCGCGAAGGAGATGGCGGGACGAACTGAATGTTTTCCTTGAGAATTGGTAAGAAGCAGCACAGACAGAATCGTGACCGTTGGAAGGAGTGGTGTGGCCATCGAACTACCAAGAGACATATTTCTCGACGGCTTGAAAAGCCAAGTCAGAGGTCCATGAGGTCCATGGACCAACCTCTGACACCAGGTCAGGCACTAAGCCCACGATAAGGAAAAATAAAGTTTAAGGTCATTGCTCTGCCTGCAGTCGTAAAATCATATTCTAGGGTCTAGAATAATGCCTGAGTGTAAGTTCTTGGTTACACGTACCAAGGATCTACACCACCTACAAGGATCTTTAGACCCATTAATCGTATTTTCGGAGTGACACTGATGGTAAACATTGGTTATTTGTGAGGCGTATTGAATAAAATATAAGATGGCAAGTGAACTTTAAATACACATCTAAAAATGTTTGATGTATTTCTTCAAATATATAACAAGTACTACTTTTACTTGACGGTAAAAAAGGGGGAACCAGACACGTAAGCGTTATTTCGGTATCGTTTGTAACAAGCGCATAAACGTCAAAAATTATGCCGACGAACGTAAGATAATACAACGGATCTGTTTAAGGCCAGTTGCATTGCAGGCGGTACTAGCTATTTTTAAATATACCTCGTTCTTTTTAGTCCACATTAATTATTACCACATTCGCCATGATACCCTCACCGTTCCCAACCCGCTATCTACATAGCATATCCTAAAGGGCAAGCTTCCGTGACTCCCCACTATTAATTCAATTAGTACAATAAATACTTTGAAGTCACCCACTCCGTAAGAAGCATTATAATAATCGTATATTATGTGATATACAATATTTTTAAACGCGAAACAGTCGTAGCTCAGCGCAGCAACGCAGCTAAAGTGTGGGACGACACGCTTCTGAAATTTTTATAGGGTTTATGTACGCGGGGCGGGCTTGTTAAAATATGGCTGTATTGATACAATATATAGGAGGCTTTGAGCGTAATGTTACAGTAAGTGACTTATTTATTACGTATTATAATTATTTCCCGTAGTCCAGCATATGTTGCACTTGATATAAAATCTTAAACATTTTGTTTAGGATCAGTATTAGCTAACTGGAAAATATGCAAAGTTAACTGGGTAAAACAACAGCATTAAAATAAAATATAATGACCCCGAACGAGTCACAATGATACAACATGAACAATAAACCACACCCACTTTATTTTTATGTCATACAAAACTCACAAACGAATACGCCGTGATACAAAGAAATCTTCAAGAAACGATACATAAAATATAACTAGCATGATAAAAAAACGTTATAGCCGTATTCTCATTACTTACATAGCGTTATTCGCCTCGATGTTGCTACGCGGCTACGAGTCTACGAGGCTACGAGCTACGAGACGCTACGAAGCTACGACGCCTGACCTGCTTTTGTGAAAAACTAAATAAAAAGTCTGTGGACTGTGGACGTACAATGGAAGTTAAGCCGTTTAAGTTTTGAATGAGCTGTGTGTTTTCTGCGTTTTGGTTAAGTAGGTTTTTTGTTTGTTTTCAAATAATAGATTCAGTGGCTAAGCTGTTTTGTAGCTGTGTTACTAAACCACATAATGATTGCAAAAATGAGGTTAAATTGAGGATTCTCTTGGAATGATGTCACTTTTAAGATTCTGACATACAACGGTGAAGGAAAATATCGTTGCCTGCATATCTTAGAAAATTTCGAAAACGTAACGTCCTCACACTGAGCTTGTTAGATTAGAGCTTGCTCCCTCTCATTCAGATGAGACTTATGTTCTAGCACTGGGAACATTACAGACAGAATATGAGTATGAGTCAGACTCAATCTTAGCAGAAACCATTTAAAGTCATAAGCTTCCAAAAACCCAGCATTAAAAACATTTTACCTTTTCTAAATCACAAATCCCTGACTCAAACTTCAAAGGAAACCGCTAACTAAAACTATCAGCACAAAACTTGGTTCAAATACAATGGTAAATGGAGTTTTCAATGATATGTGCATTGTATATTATATTCTGAACATAATGCTCAGCGTAAAACTGCGCTTACCCTTGTGTTAGTTTTCAGAAACTTTAGAACAGCGGTGTTTGTAATATTGTTGGATTATGTTAAAGCTAGTAAGGTTCATATTCGAGTACATAGTGGTACGTTATATGTGGAACTTCATTTCATTATGCTGTTGGGAACAGATGGAACTATTTATACAATGCTATATTTTTACAGCCAGTATTATTTTAAGATATATGAGAGCAGCGGTGGCCCAAGGTGGCAGCCCCGACGTACGAGCAGTAAGCCGTGAGTTTGAACCTAGGCAGGCGCATTACTTTGTGTAATTTATTTCATCACCTCTGCCCTCAAAAGCAGTGAAGGAAAACATCGTGAGGAAACCGGCATGTCCAAGAACTAAAATTCGAAGACATGTAACATCAACCAACCCGCACTTGGCCCGCGTGGTGGATCACAGCCCACTTACTCTCATAGAGAGGAGGCTTGTGTCCCAGCAGTGGGTACATTATAGGCTGATGATAATGATGATGACGATATATTAAGATGTTTCATCCAAACTACAAAATCAAAAATAATTAATAATTAAATTAGGCTAGTAATTACATAAGACGTTCGCCACTTCATGCTGCGTATACTCTGCAACTGGTTGAAATTGGGACGTATTCGTAAAAACGAACAGTATTAAAACCTGTTTCTTAGACTCACTACCAACAAGACTTGAGCATCTTTTTTAAACCAATGTTTTTTTAAGTCATGGACATATCTTTCACAATTACCACTTAATAACGAAATTCGAAGAACACAACTTAAATATCCTCCCAAACCTCATCTGTCTAGCCTTTTCCCAAACTATCTTGGGGTCGGCTTCCAGACTAACCGGATGCAGCTGAGTACCAGTATTTTACATGAAACGACTGCCTATCTGACCTCCACAACCAAGTAACTGGGTAATGCGATACCCTTTGATAAGACTGGATGTCAGACTTTTGGCTTCTGACTACTCGTAACGACTGTCAAAGATCTACAAATGACAGCCGGGACCAACGGTTTAACGTGCTTTCCGAAGCACGGAGTAAACTCGGTATGTAATTATGGTCACCCATCCACGGACCAACCTCGGCAAGCACGGCTTAACCTTAAAGACCCGTGCGGCTGTTATGATATAGCCACGAGCACCTCAATATCAAATTAAATATCCTCCCAAACCTACACACAAAACTGTCCCACCACAAACTCCAAGCGTACAAGAGTATAAACCTATCCCGCGGTTTTCCTTGCCCCTCTCGGCGACACAGACGTAGCTCGGAGGCTGATATCGATTGCCCAGACCCCACGTAATTGCCTGCCCTTTCTTCTTATTGACAGGCAGCGTTCCAGAATCATCCAGTGCACCCGTTTTAAAATGAACGTTGGTTTTTTATTTGCTAGGTTTTTTTTAAGTTGGCTGGGAAAAGCCTGCTTAGTTTTTAATAATGGTAATGGTTTGATAGGAAAGTAGAAGTTTGAGCTGATTGAAGTGTATGACTTGTCGTTTGATGTCCTGAAATGAGTAGGTTCAGGACAGGATAGGTTCGGTCATAACGGCACAGACAAATTGTCAATTTGTTACGGACACCGGACACTCACAGGTACCTAAGTACCTGTACGCACGACGACAAGTGAAACTGTACAAAACCAGTTTAATTGGATTTCTCATTGTACGGGAAGTCTATACAAAGCCCCTATGTTATACTGGAAATGTATGGCTTGATATGTTGCCGTGTGTACTATCAGTGTCCAGATGGGTGTCCGCTATATGCCCGTACCAGTTTACCCAAACTTTTCCTCGTTATCTCCATTGATGTGTTGGTGAAGTTAAGCCATCACTATCACGCCTATGTAGATATTTTATAAAGCTTTTATACACTGAATACAGGTTACAACATTACATACCTGCATGTTCATACACATATACGTTATCCACCCACCGAACTACCGTCCATTAGCAAATTCCGAAGCAAAAAAGCTAAAAACACATTTTCAACACGAAAAACCTCACACGGCTACAAACGAATAGTTCCGCAAAATTCCAATATTTCGCCACCCCATCATAAATAAACGGGGAACAATGACAGTACGAGAAAACAACAACAAAACCGTTTACAGCACGTGCCACGAAAAGTGCACACAGAAGAAAACAAAATCACCCGTACGAGTTGCGAGTTGCACATTATTAGTTTCGCAGAAGTGTGAACTCCGACCGCACGCCAGTACACTCCAGGGAGTGGAATAACCGGGCTTTATTAAAGTGTGGAACAATAAATTTAAATAAAGGATAGTTATGCGGTTCCCGTGTCCGCCACTGTAATGTAACTAATAGCCTCGTGACATCGTACGTAATGCTATTTTAAAGTTGGCTAGCCAAGTTTTTAAGAAGATTAAAGAGTCGCTGTAAATAAATTTTGCGTTGTTGAGGGAAATTACTTTGACGTCGTCTTCTACTTTATCGTTTAATTTTATAATAATTATTAAGAAAAGAAACATTGGGACATTAAATTTGACTCGGAAAGTAGAACTTTTAGCGTTCTCCTTTCAATATTGTTTGTTCACTTTTTTTGTTATTTCGGTATGTGAAATAATAATAATATCATTAATATAAAAATTAAAAAAATAATAATAAGAAATCTGTCTGCTGTCTGTTTCAACGTGTAGAAAACGCGTTCAATCAGATTTCTTTGTTGAACTGTTTATTAACTATACTATGTACAATCGATAATGCAATCCTTACGCAATCTGCCAGTTTCACACAAACCTTAGGAGGTTTCTTAATACTGTCATTAGACAATCCCTTTCACTTCCCGGAATTTTCTCATACAAATTTTCCTAAATGAAGGTCCACTGATGAACATAGTTGAGGCATTGTAAAAACTTACCACGTTAGTAAGAAGTTGTGCAGTATCTTGTGCCATAACTCGTGGTGGCCAGTGCCGGTTGGTCAAGCCATCGTTAATATCATGAAACGGTTGTAAACGGGCGTCCCTTCGCATAAACCACTGCGCTACTGTAATTCCGTGGGTAGGTACAGTTGATAGCAAACTGTGTTGTAGAATTTTGGTGGTATTCGATGTGTGCAAATGTTTCTGCATGCTTATTATCTTATGCGGGTACTAATTTGTCTGTTATCAGTTAATCGTACATTTTAACCGACTTCAAAAAAGGATGAGGTTCTATGTTCGACTGTTCTGTGTTTTTATGTATTTTCAACGATTTCTCCGCCGATTGTGGATCGTTTTTCCAAATTATTTTTCTTTGTAACGTGTGAACGGACCTGCCAGTTCAATATTTTTACAATTCACGTAGTGCATCACTCACTATATCCAATAGAGTATAGCTTCCTGTCTTTGTCTTCTCTCAGTCGACTGTGGCTATACTTTACTTATGCACAAGTCGAGTACATTCTACTAGCGCTTATGTGAACTAGTTTTCTGCTGTTTGGGACCGAATGTTAAGAACCGATTACTTTCAGGATTTTCCTTTTAAACGTATGCCATATTGTTGCATCAGCAATGCTTCAAGACAGCTTATTCAGGCTTCAGTAAAAACAAGAACTGTCAGAAATATCCCAACAACACAATGTGTTCCACAAAGACCTCGTAACACCGCTGTGCGCGTCAGTCCTCATCTGCCATCACAAGTTACGCGTCTCGTTACGGCGAGCGGCGTCAATGCAGAATAGTTGCGGCGACATATTGTCGAACTCAACTACTTTTTAGTGACGCTGTAAATCTAGGACATGTGTCGAGTTTGGGACCGCAAGTGTTCGTTTCATTTGGGTGTTTTGTTTGTTATTGTTCCATTACATAGCCTAGTTAAATATCTCTTTTGTCTATTTTTTAACAATAAAGGGACGATCTTACTTTGAAAAGCAGGCATTCCGGTTGGTTTGGTTAACTCTTTAGTCTAGAGGTCATGGATGCCTAGGTCGGGTAAGTTTAAGAGGGTTTCCCCATCTAGAATTTCTTAGGAACAGCCTGGAGTCCGGATTTGTGCCCCGTAGATAGCAATAGGCTCGCCCACTATTCATTATCATCGTCATCAGCCTATAATGTTCCCACTGCTGGGACACAGGTCTCCTCTCTATGAGAGGGAGTGGACTGTAATCCACCACGCGGGCCCATTGCAGGTTGATAGATGTCACATGTCTTCGAATTTTTACTTCTAGAACATTTCCTCACGATGTTTTCCTTAACCGTTTTTGAGGGCAGCGGTGATGAAATAAATTACACAAAGTAATGCGCCTGCCTGGGTTCGAACCCACGACTTACTGCTCGTAAGTCGAGTTGCCACTACTGGGCCACCGCTGCTCTCAATTACACTACGCCCACTATTACTTAGACTTAAACATACCATGGCAAAATGTGGATGTAGGCAATATAATTATGAACCTACACCCCCTTGAAAGGATGTAAAAAAGCTGAGTAACGATTTTGATGTATCTACCTTTCTGTCTTCAACCTCTCTGGTTACAAATCTCGATCGCACACTTCAGTAAAGTACCTAATACTGCACATATTATTTATATGACAGTATAGTGTAGTGGCATCTATGCCATATGTTAGAACATAAATGTTTCCCCACTTGTAGCCCCCTTACCTTCTGAACAAACTTTATGTTATAACTCGCTACCATCATACTACTCCATGAAATACTCCTTAACATGAGCTTTACCGGTAGATCTGATCCTTAGAAAGGAGGACTAAATAAAATCCTCTGCTTGACCTATAACAACCGGACATTATTATGTCATAAGATAGGCATTCTGGTTAGTTTGGTTACCTCGGTTAATATAATGGAAGAAATAATAAATGATGTTTTATGTATTCCATTTTCTCTTCTTCTTTTACACACTATGTCTACATCTCTTTTTTAGTATCTCCTTTCGCAGGTATGCTGGAAGAGATTTCTTTAGAAATAAGCATCACCTTTGTACCTATTTTCTTTTCCTTTCTTCTTTTCTGTGTTTAGTGTGTACATAAATTGTTAAATAAATAAATAAATAAAAAAAAACAAACTTTATTTCAGATATGCAACATCCATATGGGTTAGTAAACTAAAATATAACATATACATGTTAACTTATGTATATACACACATCAAAAGTGTCTAGGGATCAAGCATTTTTATGCGGATTTCTTGAGATTGAGATGTGGCTTTGTAATAAATTTATGATTTTATAAATTTATATGGATCCTTTTTGGTTCATTTCATAATTTGAATCAGGAACTGTGAATCAAATTCGAGTAAAAGATGAAAATCAGCTGTCAATATTTTCCCTATAAAAACATACAACGCATTGAAGACATTATTAGTGCTACTGTTTCCCTACTACTGATTAAAACCAACGTTATTATGGAGCGGCGACGTCATTTAAGCAGGGAAGAAATGCTCAGAGCCGTGGGAATGATAGAAGCTGGTTCCCGGCAACGTACTGTGGCTTTAGCTCTGAATACAAGTCAGAGTGTTATCAGTCGACTTTGGACACGTTACCGAAGCACTGGTACCGTGGCTGAGCGCCATGGAGGACGGTATCGCTGCACCACACGGAGACAAGACCGATACATTCAAATCTTAACTCGAAGAGCTCCAACAATAACCGCCATGATGTTAGCCGTGAGGCTTCATCACTCTTCAGGGAACTTAATTAGTGACCAAACAGTCAGAAACCGCTTGCATGAAGTGAACCTTCATTCCCGAAGACCGCTACGGGTACCACCTATAGCAATGCACAATCGTAGGATTCGATATCAATGGGCTCTTGAACACAGAAATTGGGCAGAAGAACAATGGCGTTTCGTGTGCTTTTCTGATGAGTCTCGTTTTGGTATGAGACCGGATACAAGACGTATACGACACTGGAGAACCCCTGGACGCCAACAGCGATTAAAATCCTGCCAGGAAGTCCATCCTTATAGTGGTGGAACCATCATGGTATGGGCGGGTATTTGGATCGGAGGAAGAACTGAGTTGATTTGGATCAGAGGCAACCTCAACGCTCAAATTTATGCTGAGACGATTGTATCAGACGTCATCGTTCCTCTACAAGTGCAAATCGGTCCCTTATTTCAGTTAATGCATGATAATGCACGACCGCACACCGCAAGAGTTGTAAGACAGACTCTCGCCGCAGCTAACATCAATGTCCTGCCCTGGCCTGCTCAGTCGCCAGACTTGAAACCGATTGAGCATGCATGGGATATGCTACAGAGAAGAGCTCTGCCGAATATGGAGGGTATCCAGTCGCAAGAAGACCTTTTTTTGTTGTTGCAACGAACATGGGCGGCCATTCCACAGCGTGATTTGGATGAACTCATTTTGAGTATGCCAAACCGATGTTCTTGTGTTGTTAGTGTTCGCGGTAGAAACACGGATTATTAATTGTTTAAGTTACCCAATAAAATTTTAAAGAAAACTGTTATTTCAGTCTTTTTTTCGAACTTTAATGTTAGTGGTTCAAATGTCAAAAATCCCTTTATTAGAAAATGGCAAATTTCTTTATTAATGCAAAGGTGATTTGGTTTATCGTTACTGTGACAAACGAAAACACTTTATTTGATGAATCCTTAAAGAAAATTTTAATTAATATCAATCAGGAGAAAAGTTATTGCAAAAATATATGTTGATCCCTAGACACTTTTGATGTGTGTATTTAGAAATGAGGCTATTGTTCACAATGCATCTTTGACCAACATCACCTAACAAAGGAGAATCGTACCTCCCCGCTATGGTCTTCAGGATGGAGTTGGAATAAGACGGCTCATTGAAAATAAATGTATGAATAATATTCTACCCGACAAATACTTCTCAGCTCCTTCATCATCATCATCATCATTTCAGCCCGAAAGACGTCCACTGCTGGACATAGGCCTTCCCCAAGAAGGAGGGGTTTTGCCATAAACGCCACGCTTGGCAGGTGGGTTGGCGATCGCAGTACGGCTGTTACAAAAGCACAGAGAACTCTGCTGCCCATTTTCGGGTAAGTCCCTTAGTCGACTCTTACGACACCCACGGGAAGATATGGGATGGTGCTATTCTTTACGTCCGACATCACACAGAGCAACATACCCATAAGGATTTGAAATCACAAATGGAACAGGAACACATTGCTTTTTATTCAATTCAAATGATTGAAAGAAGTTGCTATTAACAATATAGAGTCGATTTACCACAAAGCAATAAATATGAAGCTATGTTTTCTCACATTGACCTTGTTGAAAGTTGTGTGAAAAGCTAGACATAAATTCGACCAAGACTGAAATCGCTAGTTCGCCATGAGCAAGTTTAGTGTCGTGATCAATACTCATGCCATCTCTGTATGAGCAGAGGTAATTTTTCTGCAGTGGTAACAGGCTGAAATTATTTACTTTCTCTTTTTTTTAAACAACCACAAAGTACTCGTAGTATTTGATTTTAAACTGACATGGTCTCTAACACTATCAATAACTCTGTTTATCCGTGACTATGGTGCTTGCAACAGCGCCGGAATATCGAGAACTCAAAACAAATAGTAAACATGGTAAATATCCCGTTGCAAGTGTTATTGATAGTCACAAACGTACTACTCGACCAAGCTAAGTTTGCACCTCGCGTCGATTATGTCACACTGACGCTTAAGTACGGTCTGCAAAAAAGAATTCGCTATGACTATAAAAAAGTAAACAAATGTTTGTTTACATTATTAACAAACTACAAATATATCTAAAATAATAATAAAATATGTACAAATATCAAAATTACAGGCCGGCAAAAAATTCGTCCACATCGCTGTCAACAGGAAAAGTGCCCAGAACGCTGGTTAGATAATTTGCATTTATTGTTTTTAACATTATATTATATAAAGGTACATTAAAATAAACACAAACAAAATTGCGAGGTGCAAACTTAGCTTGGTCGAGTAGTAGTGTTCTACAGACGCCTTCACGAAACCACAACAATGACTACTCCAAAAACTGCAAACAAAACACAATCACTTGACAAATCAAGCGCCAACAACCACTCGAGTCCACTAGAACAAACAGTCAACTAATAATTAACTTTGAACCGTGAGTTCAAATTGTGAACTTGTTTAATTTGTGGCGCTGAAGAAGTGTCTCCCTGCTATCGCTTAGTCACGTAGTCGTCCTTCGAACTCCGGTGAGGGGAGCTGTATGAGAATTCTTTAGTTACCTATCGGTTTTGTATATGTGTGCTTTAGCGTGATTTGCAAGTTTGGTAAGTAATTTAGGTAAACATCTTCAGAATTGTATCTATAGAGCTCTCGTTTTATTCATGGTTAAATAGCCAACACAGAATAGAATAGAATAGTTTTATTTGTGTAAAAACATGGTACAGTCTCCAAAGGAGATAAGTAACCAGTTTCTCATACTAGTAGTATGAGAATATAGTCCGGGGAATTTACGCCGAATATTAGGCTTACTTTGCATTAATTAAAAACAGCGATTTTTTTCATTGAATGTGTAGGGTATAGACAGGAGAGTATATTAAGCTGTATCCCGCGAAAAGTTCACCTCCGCGTATACGTTTTTTTTAAGAAAACGTCTAATATGTATTTAACTTGGTGGAAAAAAATATAAACAGGTATGTTTATTTGGAGTATTTGTAGAACAGATTGAGTACTACAAGTAGGTCAGAAAATTAAACATTTTTCGTCCACGGAACATTCGTTTTTTTTAAAAAAACTTATAATTTGACTTTGTACTTAAGGCAAAAATATTAACAGGACAAAAATAGTGCTAAAATGGTTTATGTCACCATGTCTAACTATTATTATGAAAATTAAACAAATTCTGCTCCGGACTTCACAGAAAATCAAGAAAATCAAAAAATCTTAAATACTACTTACGGCAAAAATGTAACAGGATTTAAATTCATTTAATAACGAGAAATATATGAATCCAAACCTTAATCCCCCAAAATTAAACAGATTAGAGCGTTAATTAATAATGTCAAAGTAAAAATTAAATTACGATGCACGGTGTCAGCGCTAAGCAGCGTGCGGCGTACGGCGTGTGCTAGTGTGCGTAAACAAGATAAGCGCTGCGTTCATTGTGTGCGAATGCCTGTTGTTGATTGAGAGTCGGTGTTTTATTGAGTTACGCGATTTTACACCTTATTTCTATTTCGGAAAGATCAAATTCCTATGAAAGTGCTGCGCCAAATACAAGAATAAAGCTTGCAGACGTATTTTACGTAAACAATATTTGATTTTTTTTCACGATTTGCTTTAAAGTGTTTAATTTTCGGGTATATAGGTTAGAAATAGCCTTTAGATGAAAGTTAAACTAAATTAAACCCTATTACCTTTTTGCCTCAACCGCTATTGTAAAAAAACTGGTAATAATAACTTCCGGTAGTACAATTTGTTTAATTTTGTATAATGGCGGTGTAATATATTAATTAAAGCTATTTTATGTAAAAAAACCCCTGTTTATATTTTTGCCTTAAGTACAATCCAAAAATTTCGTAAATGTTTTTTTACCGTAATTTCCGTGGACGAAAATGTTTAATTCTGAAATAATATATTACTGTCACCAATTCTTTACCTAAAGTAAATAAATTTGTCCTGTTAACTTTTTTTCCCATGTTTTTATTCACAAAAACGCGTTTTCGTCTTTTTCAGCTTGATCCGGTCTCGAAAAATGTTTAATTTTTTTTTATTATTTGAAGAGCTAAGGTCAAGTACACGATTCAAGAAAAAAATCGCTGTTTATATTTAATGCAGGGTTCAAATCTAAAAGCCCCGGACTAATACATTAAGGTCTTATAAATAGGATTGTAAACTTATGGACATGTTTCGCTATAGAACGCTATACAAATATTTGAACACGCTAAAATTTAATACGATACGTGAAATTGCACTTACAATTTAAGGATTCGTGTCTATTCAGAATCTTTAAACAATAAAAGATGCTTATAATAAAAATTAAAAACATCATCGTCATCATCATCATTCTCTTTCCCTTATCCCAATTTATTTGAGGTCGGCGCAGCTTGTCAAAAATATAAAAACATATCAACATAAAACACTATTAGACTCAAGAATCAACCTCAAGGAGAAGTATTAAGGTTGTTTTTGCGCCATAACGATAATCGGAAAATTAAGGAACATATCTCTAAAGTCTAGGAACGATTATTTTCAAGATAATGAACAGTAGCTCTTTAATTACGCGCTAATAGCAATCACACTTCTTCGAATGCCAAGTGATTGTCAATAGGCGATCATAGCCGTTTATTATCTGACTACAGGTGTTTGCCAGTTGATGCTAAAGGACTAAAGGCAGACCACAGTAAACACCAAAACTTCCTGTGACTATTTTTAGTTTCTACCTACCCCCCACAGGAAGAAGTTGCACATATAGATATGTAAGCTTTCAGCAGTAGCCTTCATATTCTTCAAAGCCATTGAACTGCGATTACACATCACTACCTTTTTAAATAATGAATGAAGACACAACAATCGTACAAACCTTTCATTCCGAAACCCCTACGGACGTTAAAAACATGGGCGAATCTGTAAAAAGTACCGATGTACACGCAATACGACAGTCCCAGGTGGGTGTAACGTTCTGTTAAGTACGAACATTTCTTTAACGAGCCTTCGTCGTCCGTCGAGCAGCTTGCAACGATTGTCTACCACCTGTTCGTGATTCTCAAACTTTTGCCGAACGCCCCTCAAGCACTTTTGACGCGTAATGAGCACTTTACGCCCCGTCTCCTTTAAAATGTTTGCACTTTTCCAAATTTTTAATTCCTTTTTGAATGTGTTTGGCTGGTTTTTTTATTTGTTTGTAGTGAAAGTCTGCGTCTGCAGGGAATTTACTTATTTACTTTGACTGGTTCCAATTTTGCAGACATTTTATTTTAACGGGTTTTTTCTTAGATTTACATTCGAATCGCTTGATGACAAAAGTTTCAAATACAAGTACATTTATTAACACATTAGCTGCTAGTATTGGTACCTGTTCGGGCCATGTCAGTCACCGTTGATTGACGCCAACACAGAATTTAAATTACTTATAGCCTGGTATTTAAGATCATTTTTTACCGACACCTATGACATTCATAGCAATCTATAACATTGACATTACTTATCTGTCTATACAGGATGTAACGGAAAGGGTATATACATACTTAACGGTGTGCTACAGACCATCAAACAGAACATGTTTCTCCATCGGACCAACATCATCATAACGAGAAAAATATCAGCTGCCCCATACATTTGGGTCGAATAGGTATTGAAATTTTGTATGGGGCAGCAGATATTTTTTTCGTTATTACGATGTTTGTTTGTGGAGAAACATGTTCAGTTTGATGGTCAGTAGCACACCCTTTAGTATGTATATACCCTTTCCGTTACACCCTGTATAATAATGATTCCATACCTGTGTCGTTAACATTAGTTTAAAAATTAACTATTATATACACAATTTTTTTTACATTTAGTTTAGCCTTAACTATTTCTGTTTTAAAACACATACGACAGAACTTTGAAAACACTATTTCGCAACTTAAAACGAGTTTCCCTCCATATCAACAGTTAGACTACGTGTGAAAACATTTTCTTGAATCTTCTCCTATTTGCAGTAGAAGCAAAATTTTCACAAACTAGAGTTTTGAAAGTTTCGCAGTTTGATAAACTGGATTGGATGCGAAAGATGCATCCCTCGCCAAGTCATAACTTTACCCTTCCGAGTGACCTAGATAAAATTGAATTTAAAGTAAACTTAGGGAACATGATACACTATCAGGCCTGTAATGCCCGGAGGGTCAGGCAAAGGCGTACATTCATTTTGCCAGTAATGTTTAAATTCCATGTAATAAGGGACAGATAAAGATGTAGATGATAGAGTAAAATGTTCTCTAGTAAGTGAAATCCTTGTAATTTCTTATTGAGAAATAAATTCCTATAACCATAATTGCTATCAACTGGACTCAAGTTCAACCTACGTGGACCACTTACCTCCAAATTTCTGACGAAAAATCCCATATCACTTTTCCCGAGTTAAGAATCGAACCTAGGACCTCAAGCTCAGCAGTAGCGCTTTTTAATAAAAAATAACTTAGAAATAGTGTTGGAACCACATGTCATAATCACAAAACTTTGTTGATGTCGGCTTCCAGTCTAACCGGATGCAGCTGAGTACCAGTATTTTACATGAAGCGACTGCCTATCTGGCCTCCACAACCCAGTAACTGGGTAATACGATACCCCTTAGTAAGATTTAATGTCAGACTTTCGGCTTCTGACTACTTGTAACGACTGCAAAAATTGCTAAGATCTACAAATGACAGCTGGAACTAACGGCTTAACGTGCTTTCCAAGGCACGGAGGAAACTCGGTATGTAAATATGATCACCCATCCACGGTTCAACCTCGGCAAGCACGGCTTAACCTTGAAGATCGACCTGTGCGGCTGTTATTATTTAGCCACAAGCTCCTCAACAATCACATGCCATACTTTTTTTTTTTTTTTTTATGAATGGCATCTCGCAGTTCAACCTAGGAGGTTGTCGTCTGCTTAACCGGACTATCCTGTGGGTGCCTTAAGAGTAAGGCCTCCAGCCAGGGCATAAAAACTTACAAACTAAGCGACTATACGCTGAGGGCACCCCCTGTGGGGTACGAGCCTCGGCTCAGGGCGTCGCTGGGGGAGGACTGCATGGGGACAGGCTGGATCTGAGTGATATCATTATTTAGGGGCTGATTTAAAACTACTGGCACAGCATCGCGGGCTGGCTCGAGCGAGGGTCGGGGAGGGCATGGACCGGGACGTCGCGACGGACCTCGACGGCGAGGTCGGAAGGACGGCGGTTTGCGTCTGAACTTTTTAAGAGTGCTAGTCTCTTTGCTACTCTCCTGGAGGAGGGTAATAGCATCATCGGGAGTGACGAGGGTATGCCGAGGACGGCGTACTGTACTAATGCGCGAGGGTTCGTAACGGGCGGCCGCTGCAATCAGGGGATTACGGTGTTTACTGGCGTTATTGAAGAAACGCTTCGAAAGACGTTTCATAAACTGAAGGACGGTGGGCATTCTAAGGTCTACGTGTAGACGGTCGTTACGGACATAAAAAGGGGCTCCCGTGACTCTACGTAAGAACCGGTTCTGCAAGGTTTGCATCCTATGGATGTACTTAGGCTTGGTGTGAGCGTACACGACGCAAGCGTACGTCATAATGGGGCGGATCACCGCGGTATAAAGGCGCAACTTGCACTTGAGTGACAATTTGCTTTTTGCCGAGATCATGAAATGAAGCCTACCCATAGCAAAGGCAGCTCGGTCGCGAGCTGCTTTGATGTGCGCCGCGAAAGACAGGTGGTTGTCAAGTAAGACTCCTAAGTACTTGGCTTGCTTCTCCCAAGGGATAGGCTTACCGTACATAGTGATCGGGCTGAGTCACATGCCATACCATCTAGTACAAATATTTCCTTAAGTTACAGTGCAGCAAATCCAGCGCGTCAAACTAGCCAATACGGCCACAGTATACAATCCCCAAAACTTTTCTCTGCAATCTTAGAAAGTATATTCAGGGACCTGGAGTGGGAAAAATTTGGCTTAAATATAGACGGCAAAAAACTCAACCACTTGAGATTCGCGGATGACCTAGTCTTATTCGCGGACAACGCAACTACGCTCCAACATATGCTGAAACAGTTGGCAGAGGCAAGCAGAATAGTGGGTCTGACTATGAATGAATCTAAAACTAAGGTAATGACAAACGGGAAAGAAATAGCTATAACACTGGACGATGTAAATATTGAATATGTGAGCACCTATTCATACCTAGGACAACTGATTGCATTCAGAGACCAAACGAAAATAGAAATCGAAAGAAGAGTAGCCAATGCATGGAATAGATATTGGTCACTTAAGGAGATACTCAAAAGCGAACAGTTTCCCATGGCAGCGAAGAAAAAAGTATTCAACTCGTGTGTCTTGCCATGCCTGACATATGGATGCCAAACTTGGGCACTGAACCAATTACATCTCCAAAAGCTGAGAACATGTCAGAGGGGTATGGAAAGGAGCATGATAGGCGTCACAAAAAAAGATCGCATAAGTTCAGAAATAATAAGATCCATAACCAAGGTGGAAGATATAATAAAGAAAGTAAGACAGTTGAAGTGGAAATGGACAGGACATATGACAAGAGACAGCAGAACAAAATGGACTAAGATCATAACGGAGTGGCAACCGCGCGATGGTAAAAGGAAAAGAGGCAGGCAGGCAAAAAGATGGATGGATGACATAAGGAAAGTCGGAGACGCTACCTGGTCAAGAAAAGCTAGAGACAGAAAAGAGTGGAAACAGCTGGAAGAGGCCTATGTGTCACAAGACACGCTGATCACTAAACCGAGAAACAGATGTGTTAGTTTATAAGTTAGTTTTAATTATTACTTTTGTTTAGTTGCAGCAATAAAGGCTTAATAATAATACAACCCTGCAGTAATCCAATTTGCAGTAAGTTTCAGTAAAGTTGGCCCAACTTGGTAGACTTAGTGATTTAAATTTACAACTTTGTCCATCCTAGCACACTTGCAATTTTAACGATCAGCAGACTAAGTTTAAATCAGATTTTGCTTTTAAGATGTAGGTAATAGTGTGTAGTTTGGCTTACTTGACGTTTTTAGAAGTGGCTAAGGCTAGAATAGGACTAGCTTTTAATGTTATTTATAGAGCTGGTCGTGCTGGAACTGTTACTAAAATGTTGGGTAATCTTGCTTGCGTAGTGTTATTGGTGAACTTTTGGGATGATTATTGTACTTACTTAATGTTTTGCCGTTAGACAAGCGACAGTAAAGGGTTTTGTTGTGTTGAACAGTCTGAAAGTTAGATTCTTGCGTATTTTGGGCAATAAATTGACAAATTCCACCTTAACTATATTGCATAACTGTATTTCCAGTCATCTAAGTTCAAAAACTTTATATCGTTTTGACAAACTCTCCTGAAACATTTAACTTTTTAAATGTAATTTTCTAAATGGACGCCACTTAACACAGCAATCTTAAAATAAAAAGCTTCTTCGGAGTACTATTAAAGAATGCTCACACTTAAACCATAAAACACGCTATTACATCAGAAACTCCAAGTAAAAATTACAAGTTTATTGGCCGTAAAAACTGTGGGAATTAACGAACGGCGAAAGGCCGTCTTTAAAAGAACATCTCCATGTTCAAGTGTCCCCATATAATTTAGCGAAGCGAAGGTTTTTATTTGAACTCAGTTTATGAGGTCGTTTGCGGCCAAACCTCCCTTTGAATTTAGTGGCATGGTGCAACTCACCCGGCGTTCGACGACGTTTATCACTTTGATTCACAACAATTACTCTTAAGACTATTTAAAGTTAGAATTCTTGGGAAAATGTTAATTAAGTTCGCGAGTTCAATGGGGAAAATCCGGGAAATATTTTTTGGTTTGTATTTTATTGTAGCGGAAAGGAGGGTATCCTTCCGCAATTCCAATTCCGGAATTAGCATGCCATTCCAATAAAAATATTTTTGGGTTACAAAACTGTGTTTATTTCGTGAAATTACTGTGGCATTGGAGGGTAACGAACAGCATTTTCAAAATACTTGCGTACGTTGATGCTCAACAACTCTTCGCCAAAAAACGAAACCAAGTTACCAAAGGAATTTAAACATCATCATCACCAACTAGTCCAAGCTAAAATCTACATATACATTCTAAATAGCCACACAATAAGTACTCCACACATACATAATTCCCCACTTATCTCCAAAAAAGCCAAAACAGAATATAAATTCAAGCCGCCACACGAAAACATTTCTCTCCCAAAAATATTACCATCGAGTGTAATAAGAAAACACCAATTCCGCATGTACAATCGCGAACATAAAACCATTGTGAACATTGCGCTTAGAACATTGTGCAGATGGGGTAACCGATGTTTGGTTTAAATCTGGGCCCCTCTTCTGATAATTTTCACCTGTAGTCGTACGCCGGGCGTCCTGGGGCGTCGCGGCGCCCTTTCTCAATTTATGTGCGAGATATCATCCCTGTAACGGCGAACTGTTTAAAGTAAGGAGCTAAGTTTAATGGAAGGTGCTATCTGGTCTTTTTTTCGTCTGGTAGTAAGTTATCTAGTTAAGATTTTCAGAATAAAAATTGCAAAGAGCTAAGAAGAAATAGTTATCTTTGTACGTTGTCTTAAGTAGTTTAAACGTACTGTTCAACAAAAGAATGTTGTGTTTAATCGTTGTGTTTAAAAACTTACTTAAATAACATGTTGCTACAATGGTAGCAATACCGACTGAAGTTTCTTCACAAAACTCCTCGACTACTCAGAGCAGATTTTGCGTAACTTGAACTATCAAGAGGGTCACAATTTTGTAAACTCATTTTAACAAAGTAAATTCATACCACATCCAGGCACCTACGTCCTCATGAGAGGGGTGAAGAGTGTCGCTTACAATATTACGATGTTAACCACAGCGGGCGATTTACATAATTCATTCTGCGCTGATCTGCGACCCCGAAGACGCCTTCCATAGGTTGGTTTGGAAAGATAGAAGGATGTTAATTGCCCTTGTAAGTTTAAGAGCGTTTACGCCTTACGACATTTCATACAAACTTTCAAGTCCTTATTTTCCGAAATGACTGAACCGCTTTCAATTACATTTCATATGCATAAACAAGATACATAGGTCTAAAAACTTACTAAAACATTTTCGAAAAATAGTTTTACAGCTAAATTGGACCGTTTATAAATTATCTATACAAACAGAAATTGCATTTTTTTTTAAAGATATTTCCTAAATGTTTTTCAGTAACTTTTTAGACCTCTCTATCCTGCTTAAGCGTGTTAAGTTTCATTTAAATCGGTTCAGTTATTTCGGAAAATAGGGACTTGAAAATTTGTATGAAATGCCGTACGGCGTAAACGCTCTTAAGGATGTTATAAATATGTGGATTGGAGTACTGTTTTTATGATTGAAATTATTAGAATTTTAAGGCTATGCCATTTTATATAAAAAAAAAACCATACACGTTTAGGTATATGATAGTCATTTGAAGAAGGATGACTTATGATGACGTCAGAATACTTACTGGTCTAGTGGTCACAAGTGCAATAGCTGAGCATGAGGTCCTGTGTTCGATTCCCGGATCAGACGTTATTGGGTTTTTTGCCATTAGAAATTTCTCAGTAGTAGACACGGAGTCTGGATTTGTGCCTGGTTGATGGCAATAGAACGAGGAACTTAAAAACATAAAATGCGAATTGCGGGTATAAGTACCAACTAAATATTTTTTATTTCTTTATTTCTTTACTATGGTACACATCTGCTTAAAGCTTCGGGAATTACAGGCGTGATGTTATATTTTACTCATCCGGCTCGAAGGACCAATTTTAAACCAAACCACCTAACTTATAAAACTAACCTCTCAAAGCACACTTCCCACAGCTTCTTATACACCTTAACACTTCGCAAACAAGCCTAACTATCTTCACTCAAAACTCACTTAGGGACTTGACACATGCGAGTATCCATTATTCATGCTTCGCTCAGTTCTTAATCTTCAGCGGCTTCCTATGGTGCTGTCATGGCGCACATAAAAATGGGACGGGTATAACAAGGTTCTGTATACCGGTGGGAATGTAGGTAGGTTGGTAAGTATGGGGTTTTTTGGAGTGATGATTCGTCTTTTTTGATTATTTGGGAGACAGTGATTAATTAGGTTATGTTTGTTTGTATTACAGTGTGATTATTAAGCTGGATTTCATTATTTTCAGATTCCAAATAAAACTTTTCAACATGCAGTATTTATGAAAATTCAATAGGGTTAATTTTTATTTATTTTATTTAGACGCAAGATATGAAAAATTATAAACTAAGCCCCACAAAACCATAGTAATGGTTTGACTGTTTGATTGTTTGTTGTTTCATCTGAGACCTGTTTTAAAATTTTTGGAGCTCATGGGAAAGCTTTATTCAATTTTTTCAACTAAACTTTCCATCTAGATAGCAATCGAACTCTTTTTTTGACATCGTCTTGTAGGAAATATCTGCATTGAGCATAGAAAACCTCTTTTAGTGCATTTAGTTACCGCAAACTTCAAAGAAACGTAAACACCATCTAAAAAACAAGATCATCCCAAAAGAAAACATCGTATTCCATAATTTACGGGGGTACACAATAATATTTGCGCAGGTGACAAAGCTGATATTTTTCAAAAACATAAAACGGTTTTATGTTAGTCTAAGGATATTTCAACGCGGATTTACGAGCCAGCATCGGTGCAAGCTGTCGATCGCTGCGTTGTGTCGATAAAGTGTCATTTTGCCGACAAATTCGTCAGTGTTGTGCTGACGAGTCCCGTGTTTTCGGGGATGTTTCCGTGCTATGTTGGAGTTGGGACTTCGTTAAATTAAAGCGTGTGTTTGTTTTGTAAAGTGTGTTACTGATTTTTGGTTTAGGTCTGGTATAATGAAATAAAAGAAATTGTAGTCGAATACTTTTAACGATAAAATGGTGTATCGAAACGGGAAGTTTTACTGTGAAAATACAAATTTTGTAGCACCATTGCTGTTTATATTATCAATTGAGTTGACAATTGAATAACAAGTTGAAAAAAAAACACAGAAAATGGCAAGAAAATTTAAAATCGTCAAATAAATTAGACCCCGGAATAATTATTATAATTTGACACAGGTTGGCTGAAGCAAGGAAAACCTGTTCGGATGTGGATTCATAGATGACTCTGCCCTGGAGTGTAAATGTGGTGTTGCCCCACAAACCATGCGACACCTGATATCGTGTCCTGCCCTGTCGCTTGCACATCACAGGGGCTGATGGACGCTACTGACAGTGCCAAACTCGTCGCCAAATTTTGGGTTGACTCAATTAAGATTAGATACGCAAGAAGAAGATCCAATAAATTAAGTAAACATACATCCGCATTTTTGCTAACGAAACGAACATAGCTAATCACTACCGACTCAAGATATTCTCGTACCGTGTGAAACCACTATCGATAATTATTGGACTTTAAACTCGATAATAGCACCGCACTAGTGCGTAAATAACTAGTAAGTAATGACAGTTTGCATTACTCGTCACGAATTTAACTAACAAGATGTGAATCGCTGGAGCGCTTTTATGAGAGATGAGGAACGTATCAAGTTAACAACTCTATTTATTGATAAAAAAAAACTAAGCTTATGTAAGTCATATTAAAAGTTTGAATAAATCACTAAATATTAATAGGATAGAATAACATATAAATTTACCTATAGACATTTGTACAGTGTTATACTTTTAATAAATAAATAAAAATATATGCTGAATTATCCGAATTTCTTGCCTGTTAAATATTATCCTAAGTTATTCTACCCCTATAATTAGGACGCAATTAAAAAACAAGAGATATAAGATACGTGTAACGTATCTTGGTCGGATATGAGTCGACTAACACGGAGAAAATCAAAACCCTGATGTTCAGGACCATCTATTTCGAGTGCAGGCCAATATATTTACCACAACATGCATTGTCAACACATCAATCAACCCAAAAAATAAAAGACAACAATCCCATAATTCTTTACATCCGGGATCACGTGCCAATTTACTCTCGTGCCCATCACTAGTGATATTTGCGGCATATTTTACGGCGATGTCGCGACGCCCGCTGATTGATTGGACGCGTCGTAAACGTGCCTGTCCGTGATTTATCTGCTGCTGCCCACGACCTCGTTACACGTTATGATTTGGCTAAAAATTCGAGGTGTTCAATTTGGTAGAATAGTGTGGGAAGTATTTTTAGTAGGTTATTTCTTTTTAGCTTATGTCGCGTAGCAATCTAACTTGAGTCAGCTCAGAATTTGAAAGGTAATTTGTTTTCTTTTTTTTGCTTGTGTGTTACATAAACTGGTGAATGCTACGTTTGTTTCTGTTATATGGTCCTTTTTGTACTTATTTATAAAGTGCTTAAAACGACCTTTTAAAAAAGGTGGGACCAATTGCTGATTTCTTAGTTCCTCCATCGAATCTGTACGTTGATTAATCTTTAAAACTTCTCTAAACTCTAACTAAACGACTTGACCGAAAACTTGAAATTTAGAACGACTCACTTCTTTTTCAACAAAGATCTATCGAGACCGCTCAATTGTACGGCTTAATTTGAATGTACTGGCTTGTAAGACTAACGTCCCCATTTTTTTTTAATGTCGTTCCTGAAAGCGAAAGTTATGGCGCGAATTTCTCAGCTTAACACATCGAAGGCGCGGAAACGCTCAACGGCTCATTATCCAAGTTTAATTTTATGCATGGACGCCCGCGCATCGTCACGATCGACGCCCTCGCCTCCAAGCCTATTCGAAATTTAAATTCTCCACGAATATTGCCGAAAATATATGACCGGTGTTGCTAGATTAGCGGTGTCTGAGATTTACGCGGATTAGATAGTAGAGTTGGGATAGTAGCTCCGTGTTTAGTTGCTCTGAAAATCCTACATTATTTACTAAAAAGATAGTGAGTGTGGGCTTGAAAATCGGGTGGTGGATGCTGTTTCAAAGGTTTGATGATTGATTGTATTATACATTTTTCTTGAATACTTTGCTTCGGCTATTGCAATTATTATTAAAGCTAGCCCAAATGGTACCGCCCATGGGTAAAGGCCTCCCTCTATTTCTTACAACGGTCACGTTACTGAGCTGCTTCTATGCAATTTTCAAGGAAGACATCCAGTTTGTCCCGTCCTTCGTGGTCTGCCGAATGAGCGGCATGCGAAAGACATGTCCTGCCCAGTTCCTTTAAGTTAGCATCCTTTGGAGTCACTATATCAATACTATTTTAAATTCGCTAAATCAATTCTTACTGTTAATCCACATAATAACCTCAGATAAACGAAACGAAAATTCTAAGACATGCTCCCCCTTAACTTTTCGCATAGGTCGCGTCCTCGGAGAGAAATGTTTCCTTATAGCGTTTGTGAACAACAGTTATGAAGTTGCAAGCTCATTTGCAACTTAACACTATTAGGTAGGTAAGTCGGCCATAAATACTGCAATGTTGCTAAACTCTGCAACAAGTTACAAAGTAACGTTCAAAATACAGTCAGTTTCAATACTCTTCTTTCTTTATAAAATCAGTAAAAACACAGATGCATATTGCACATGTCAACAATCAAGACCTAAAAACAAAAAAAAAGTGGGAACTAAGTAGGTGGATAAGGTAAGGTTGGTAATCAATTTTACAATAAAATTACCTACTCGTATTATTTTTATAAGAATTAACTAACCCAAACCAAAACAACTTAAAATAAACTATTAAAACTACCAGCCTACCAATTTGCGGTAGCAATTTCTTACGATATACTGGCAACACCACATAGGGCGAACCGAAGTCACATCGCTTGAGGCCAAACCGCAGATATATGGAACGAGGGAAAACTTTATTTCCCCTATCTCAGGGAATCTTGGGACGCAATATCGTGGAAGATATGAAGTTACATTGTCAAGTAGCATATATTATATAAGTTTTACATAAATTCCCTGAAATAGGCGTAGGTAGGGAAGTTTTGGGCCGGTAAGATATGGTGTGACTGCTTGCTTATACTTAGCAATAATTTTATTAGAATGTTTACTAGAACTTGACCAAAAATTAATTATTATAACCCCACTATAGAAACAGAATGCGTTGATCGCGTTATCTAAACGGTTTACATCCATATCAATTATGACTCTAACAGATCTTTAACGCTGTTCAGATATGCTGATTACTTTCAGTTAAGTCGACCAGATAGAACGGCGATTTATAAAAAAGCATGTCAGAGCCGTCACAGTTCTACGATTAGGACGAAAAAAGGGACACATTCCTTTGTCAAATACATAATTTATTCCTTATTTCACACTACGCACCAACACAACACAGCATCAAAGAAAGACAAAAAAAAGAAGAAAAAAAATCCTAATTACAAACGTATACAAACAAAGAATTTGCATAAATTATCCCGACGTAATTGAAATCCTTATCATAAGCAAATGAGTTTCCCGTTTACACCGGGTGTTACAAGACGAAAAAAAAAACAAATGACAGTGACTGCCAACGCCTATTTGTCGACAAGATTTGTTTTTGTCTCAGTCCGTGGCAGTTTGTCATTTCGTCCCGTTGTATAAATATAACATCTACATATTATTATTCTGAGGGATTTTGTCTGCTTTGTAAGAAATCATGAATATTTTCTTAGTTTTTCTTATGCATGATCTGAGACGGAAGTTTTGATGGGACAGTGTGTTTTCGATTAAGTTAAAGGGGTAGATTATCATATGAATTGAATAACGTTTGGGCTCTTATGAAAAAGGAAATGCGTGTTTTCTGAACAAAACACTACACTATCGTACTTATGTCTGTTTATGTTTGTTTATTCACTCAAAACTACTAACAAAAACAAAACAATGGCAGAGGCCTTTGAGACATTCATTCAAAAATATAACCCTTTATTCATCAGCAAAGAAATCCAAATATAAGCTTTCAAATAAAATCATTGACATACAAACATCTTAACAATAGCTCTAGAAATTGCGTCAATAGAGAATATTATAAAGTCAATCCCACACAACACAATATCATAAAGCTAAGTGCAGACGCAGCGACGCAAAGTGTGCACCCGCGCGATATCTCCCGCACGGGGACGCGCGTCACTCAGGATTTGAGGATTTACCCGTCAGCGATGCCACCCGTCCGATCCAATGCGATTAGCTCCGTCAAAAGCTATATGCCTAAACATACAAGTGTAAACAGTATTCCTTTGCTTTAAGTCAGCATGGAATTTGCAACGTCACCTTTTTCTGTTGCTGGAACTTAAAACCAACTCGTGAACGTAAGGAGCTCGTGGCTAAATAATAACAGCCGTACGAGTCGATCTTTAAGGTTAAGCCGTGCTTGCCGAGGTTGGTCCGTGGATGGGTGACCATAATTACATACCGAGTTTCCTCCGTGCCTCGGAAAGCACGTTAAGCCGTTGGGCTCGGCTGTCATTTGTAGATCTTTAACAGTCGTCACGAGTAGTCCTAAGCCTAAAAGTCTGACATCTAGTCTTACCAAGGGGTATCGTATTACCTAGCAACTGGGTTATGGAGGTCAGATAGGCAGTCGCTTCATGTTATATACTGGTACTCAGCTGCATCCGGTTAGACTGGAAGCCCACCCTAAGATAGTTTGGGAAAAGGCTAGGCAGATGATGATGAACTCGTGAGCGTGAACGCCATGTATTCATTGTGTATTAATTGGTAATTAATGTCTTCAAATATTTATGTTTCATCTAATCATTATTTAGACCGAATATCTTGCATCATCATCATCATCATCATCATCATTCCAGCCGAAAGACGTCCACTGCTGGACACAGGCCTCCCCCAAGTGTACATAAGGGGGGTTTTGCCATAATCGCCACGCTTGGCAGGCGGGTTGGCGATCGCAGTATTACGGTTGTTACAAAAGCAAAGAGAACGCTGCTGCCCATTCTCTGGAATGTCCCTTAGTCGCCTCTTACGACACCCACGGGAAGATATGGGATGGTGCTATTCTTTACGTCCGACACCATACAGAACAGATCTTGCATCCTAACCTGCCAAATTTATGCTAATGCAACGCGCTTTGTAATTACCCAACAATAATCCAAAATTCATAATAAATCATACCTACATAACATTTACGAGTAAGACGAAACAGCGACACAGTCACAAATAACAATTAATATTTAATAACTACTATTTACATAGCAGTCCCTTGAACATCAATATTAATTTGCGTCGTTGTATAAGAGTGCGCACACACTCGCGACAACGCGGTATCGCCCGCGCGGCCGCCAGGCAGCCAGCTTAGAGGGATTTAGCCGGTCTGCTGCAGGCTCGAATCAAACGCTCCATTGACTCCAAATCCTTACTCTAATTGAAATTTAAAAGCGTTTTTGACAGTTCTCTGTGTCGCCATTTGCAAATAATAAAAGGGATGTAGCGATTGCGTGTGTGGATTTAGGAGCATAAACTTTTGAAAAGGGAATGCTGTTTTTTTTATTTAATTTTCCTTTGCAGCAGTAGAATTATTTAGCAGTCTGACAATTTTTTTGTATGGAAAGCGTCAACCAATCATTTTATTCGTAGAAGTCTATTAAAATCTATTAAAAAAAGAATAATTCCTTGAATTTTGCTTTAGGTCTTTGAACTTTTTAATAGAAATTTAATAATACCTTCATATTTTGCTCTTTGGCTTTACAACATTCTGCGAAAAACTCGTAAAAAAGTTTTCTCTTATATTAAGCCACTAAGGTTTCTCCCGGTACTTGTCCTTTATAAATAAAACCATATTAAAAGAACATTGTACTCTAGCTTTTCGATCACGTCCTGAACTAACAGAATTTCAAATCAATGTAAAGTTACGCAACTGTTTGCAGTGATATTATTAATTCAGTTATTTCGATTTTAGTTGAACGTAACGGGCTATCAGAAGCCCGGAAGTTTGACAACCTGTCTTACTAAGGAGATTATTGCTACCCAGCAACTGGGTCGTGGAGGTCAGATAGACAGTTGCTTGATGTAAAATTGCTAGTACTCAGCTGCACCCGGTTAGACTGAAAGCCGACCCCAACAAAGGTGGGAAAAGGATAGGCAGATGATGAAAAATATTAGCCAGGATGCCTAACTTTTTGTAAGGTTCCTCAGTATTACATTATATTAATCATCATCATCATCATTTCAGCCGAAAGAGGTCCACTGCTGGACTCCCCAAAAGGGGGGTTTTGCCATAATCGCCAGCTTGGCAGGCGGGTTGGCGATCACAATACGGTTGTTGCAAAAGCACAGAGAACGCTGTTGCCCATTCTCTGGAAAGTCCCTTCGTCGCCTCTCAGACACCTACGGGAAGATATGGGATTATATTAATATTTTCTTGGAATTCCAAGATTTGCGGCCTTGTTATTCCTTTAATTTTATGTCAAGTTGCTGAGATACCAAGAAACTAGATGTCTAACCAATTATTATAGTTAGGTTCTTAATTTAATCTAACTAATGAGCTATTGAAGCCTGGCACGCTGTAAACTACAATCAGCGAGCTAATTCAGAGCAAGTTGCCGTTAATAATTCAGGCAATGGACCACGCCGCGAATTAGTGGCACATTTCGCAAGAATTAGTGGCCAGGGCTGCGTAATAAGGGATTAGTAGTCAAAGAGCAGGGAGGAACAAGCTTTAGTGATCTGAAATTATTAAAAATAAGAGTATAACCTACTATACATACGCATCTGTGTCATTTTTGATAAAGGTTTGAAGGCCATAATCACCTCACTTGGCAAACTGATTGGTTTTCTGACAGCTTTCTTGAAACTCACAGGTAGAAAATCGGAGATCAATCTTATTCAGGAACCAAATCACTCGTGCACCATTTTTTAGGAATGGCATCTCGCAGTTCAACCTAGGAGGTTGTCGTCTGCTTAACCGGACTATCCTGTGGGTGCCTTAAGAGTAAGGCCTCCAGCCAGGGCATAGAACTACTTACAAACTAAGCGACTACACGCTAAGGGCACCCCCTGTGGGGTACGAGCGTCGGCTTAGGGCGTCGCTGGGGGCGGACTGCATGGGGACAGGCTGGATCTGAATGAGTTCATGCACAATCTATCTCAATTGGCGGTTACATTAAAAGTTTCTCCAGCAAACGAGACTGTAATAAGATCTGGGCAGTCGTCATAATTAAAAGGTTTTCCCTTCCTTTTTCTTATGGTTAGTGCCTAACTTTGTGTTAAGTTTTATGCCGCCCATGGGCGGATTTGGCATTACATCGAGAAATATCTCTCGAACAAGCAAGTGATAATCATACATCATCATCTGCCTAGCCTGTTCCCAAACTATCTTGGGGTCGGCTTCCAGTCTAACCGGATGCAGCTGAGTATCAGTATTGATACTCATCAGTATTTTACATGAAGCGGCTGCCTATCTGACCTGTACAACCCAGTAACTGGGTAATACGATATCCTTTGGTAAGACTGGATGTCAGAGTTTTGGCTTTTGACTTCTCGTAACGACTGTCAAATATCTACAAATGACAGCTGGGACCAACGGCTTAACGTACTAGTGATAATCATACACGCACATGAATCCGAAAATTCAGATGTGGGTTCGAACTCAAGACCTATGACTTTGCAGTCCGACGGTCGCACCACTAATCACTGCTTACAATTGAGGACTTTGACTTATTAATGTCTCGAAAACAACGTAACCAATCTTGTTCAGCTCAATTCGACCGAGAGAAGACAAGAACAACTTCTATCTACGAACTATGCATAATCACCAAAACCATATTCCAAACAGTCGGAATTATTAATATTCCGCGCTTACCTGTAGCCTTTGCCTAGCAACCCTGTCACATACACACTCGACTAATTACGTAATGGCATCCACGGCTCGTTAATTAAGAACACCTCATACGTATCCGTTGCTACGATAAGTTGGATAGTGTTAAGAGCGTTTACACCTTACGACATTTCATACAAACTTTCAAGTCCTTATTTTCCGAAATGACTGAACCGATTTTAATTAAAATTCATACGCATAAGCAGGATACATAGGTTTAAAAAGTTACATTTTCGAACAATAACGTTACAGGTAAATTAGACCGATTATAAATGATCTATAGAAACAGAAAATTCCTATTATCTTTTTTTAAAGACATTTCGAAAATGTTTTTAGTAACTTTTTAGACCTATGTATCTTGCTTATGTGTATTAACTTTCATTAAAATCGGTTCAATCATTACGGAAAATAAGGATTTGAAAGTTTGTATGAAATACCGTAAAGTGTAAACGCTCTTAAGTGTTAGCGATCGAGTAATGGCTGTTAGAATTGTTTTTTTTTTTGGCTGTTGAGAAGTAGACTGGTCTTTGTTGAAAGGAGAAGGGTTTTCTATTTTACAACAACAACAACTATTTGAATACTGTATAAGCAGAGCTGGGAGAAAATATGACTTTATCATCATTGGCCGCTTTGGGATTTTCTATCACCATCTGCTGAATTCGGTCCCTTTTAGTGCCATGATTCCCTGGTCCCGAGAGTCTCATACAAGTTTTCCTCGCGATGTTATGTAGGTCGTCCACCCAAATATTATAAAACCTATATTATTTACAAGCGAAACACCTACTAAGCAATGTCGAAAAACATATTACAAAAAAATATTTTATCTGTTCATCCCAAGATCATGCTTTTATCGTTTCTGATAAGATATATTACCTATTTATTCACAAATCATAACACTTAATACCTGAACCACTGCAAATCTCCCCACAACGCCACCTTAAAATAAATCACCAAAATTACCATATAAGTTAAAATAAACAAGAAACAAGGATCGTTTACGCCATCCCCGAAATCAGCGAATCAGTGACGTAAACAACGCAGGTGTAATTAATTCCTAAGTAATTACATCTCATGATACGCGAGACGAACTCCGAGGTACGTAACTAATAGTAACTATAACTATCCGTAACTAGTTTGCGTTGTACAGGAACGTGGAGGATGAAGAAATGGAGTTATCACTCGGGAACTTACCCCGCAAATTGAATTGACTCATCTTGTAATTGAAAGAAAGAAAGAAATGATATTTATTTGTCGCAGGGACATGACGTGCATACAAACTTACAAAAAAAAAACAATAAACATACAACGCACAACAAATATTTGTAAGTACAACAGGACGGAACGAAAAAAAAAAAGTTGACAGCATGAACGTCGTGACAAACGAAACAATGCAGAAAATGATGATGATGATGTGAATTGGACAAACGTTGTTTGTTCTTAGAGATATTAGAACTACAGGGACGGTTCAGGACTAGTTTTAAAATTCGTGTGTAAAATGGGTGAAAAGGAAAGCTTGCGACATTTGTTTAGCTCTAGATTAAGACCTTCAATGATTTTATCTAATAGATCGTTATTGAAAGTTAGATGTCTACGCAAAACAAAATCTACCTTAAACTTTATTGTACATAACTACTCCATTGCTTAATACTCCATGTGTAACACACACTATAAAACGCAAGCGGTGTTCTTCAAGTCTGGATTAGTTAAAGTTTCATATTGTCATTAAAATGGAGTTTGCTTATTGAATTAGCTATGTTAGAAGATGTTATGTTTGGTATCCGCAGTTTAATCAGTTCACAAGAACGCTAGAGTTTTAGCATTGCTGCAATGAATGTGCATAAAAATACTGTCGAGTCCGTATTAAAATGGGCACACAAGGCTCATGATATAGTGCACTAGTGTTAGCGGTTAGGTTGGGTTACTTCTAGGTTGTGTCTGATTTCGCACTCAACTAAAATCATCATCATCATCTGCTAGCCTTTTCCCAAACTATCTTGGGGTCGGCTTCCAGTCTAACCGCATGCAGCTGAGTACCAGTATTTTACATGAAGCTGCCTATCTGACCTCCACAACCCAGTAACTGGGTAATATTATACCCCTTGGTAAGACTGGATGTCAAACTTTTGGCTTCTGACTACTCGTAACGACTGTCAAACATCTACAAATGACAGCCGGGACCAACGGCTTAACGTGCTTTCCGAGGCATGGAGGAAACTTGGTATGTAATTAAGGTCACCCATCCACGAACTAATCTCGGCACGCACGGCTCTTAACCTTAAAGATCGACCGGTGCGGCTGTTATTATTTAGCCACGAGCTTCTCTAAAATACCTAAAGAAAACAATTTAAAATCATGACATCTATTATCACATACACCACAACATATCCTGCACTACCATTTACTATTAACGACTATCCCACGATGTTCGTCATACATGCGCACTCACTCGGCTTTGACTCAAAGCCGTTGTCTGGCCACGGTTCGTTAGGCCCAGATTTACTGGTTGCTCACGCCCCATACGAGCCGCGGTTAGTTTGTCAAAAGTTTACATCTAACAGAATGGACTTTTGATGGAATATTCGGATGTTTCCAAAACGAGGAGCCTAGACAAAGGGTATCAGTTTTGTTTGAAAACCGTTTTTTCGTTATTGCGATTTGTTTTTATTGTTTCACTGGCAGTAGGACTCCATTTGAAAAATATTCTGTGGTGGTTGATGTTTGGTTTCAAAAAACTAAAGTTACCGCGTACTCATAAATCCCGGTACACAGGCTTCCTCTCTATGAGAGGGAGTTGGCTGTAACCCACTTCGTGGACTCAGTGGGGATTTGCGTTGATGGACTACTAATTCATCAGTAGCCTCACACATAGTTTGTGCCGATACGCGAGCAGAGCAAATCAACAGAACATTACGTAAATTTGGTCATCTTTGAGCACATCTAACCATCATTTTTTTTTTCCAGGTGAAAGTGATGCTTCGAGTGGGTGCATCAGGCGAGGGTCCCTTCACCAGCGGCACCCAGACCTTCTCGATGGACAAGCGCAAGAAGCAGGTCAGCCTGTGCGAAACCGCCCCAGCAGCCACTGCTCCTGAAGATCGGAAGGTTGGCGTGGCTGCGCCTAAGATGTTCGCCTTCGATGCTATATTCTCACAGGATGATGCACAGGTTGGTTGAGATGAAGCCGTTCTTACTTCTATTTCATCTTGGTCATTAGTCAATCCATGGTCTAACAGCGCGAATACGATCGTCGCGTTTATCGCGTCGCGTGTGATCGATTTGTCATTACCTTAGGAACGATATTATAAACCTATTGCATTGAACCGAATCAGCGCGACTCAAGCGAGGTCCATATTAAGCAGAATTCATCAATGTTATTGGTGGCACTTACCGTAGGTTAAAGCTTACAAAAGAAGACAAATACAAAAAAACACCACGATGAAAAAGCTGTAAGATGAAGAACATAAGCATCCAAAATTATCCACTTAACTGATTTACTTTTCCGATTCTTATAAACTTAGCTTACCTTCACATCCAAATAAAACAAGATATTCATCATCATCATCATTTCAGCCCAAAAGACGTCCACTGCTGGACATAGGCCTCCCACAAGTGTCGCATTGACATTTTGGGGGGTTTGCCATAATCGCCACGCTTGGCAGGCGGGTTGGCGATCGCAGTACGGTTGTTACAAAAGCACAGATAACGCTGCTGCCCATTCTCTGGCAAGTCCCTTAGTCGCCTCTTACGACACACATGGGAAGATATGGGATGGTGCTATTCTTTACGTCCGACACCATACAGAGCAAACAAGATATTAAACGCCAAAATCTCCAAAGAAAACTAACAGAACCATAAAACAAGTCTTGAAAAGTAAAATCGCGTGTAGATGCCAGGATAATTTTCAAGACCGTCTAATAGCGTCCCACTGAACAAAATGATCGCCATCATTAGTAAGGTACCTTCTTAGTAACCCAGACATCGCAGGAAAGACATTTGAGATTATCAGACAAAAGAGGCGATTACAGTAATTAGCTGGCCCAAATAACTTGAACAAAAGGGAACGAAACCGGCGCCGGCGGGAACATCGAAGTGGATCTGTACCTATATTTGGAAGGATTTATATTGAATTTGATAAACGTTGGGATATTTATTACCAATTTCAGTTTTCCATCTTCTGTATCGTACATAGCTTAGAATTTTGTCCAAAACAGTGTAATGAGATTGATGAATTTGTATATACAAGGTGTTTTTTTGCATCCTCGTCAAAATTCAGGATGTTGTCACAAAAGACATAAATATTCAATATAAATTACGGTACTTAGTAAATTATTAAAAAACACTGCGTTTTTTTGTTGTTTAAATTTGTCAATATTTCAGAATAACCCCCTTAACGTGGTTTAGCGATTATAAAATTATCGAAAAAACGTTTGAGGTTTTTTGTTAGTGTGTAAGCGACGTTATAAGGCGGGGATCAGACGGCCCGTGTTTAAAACACGGGTGGTTCACAGTTACCGATTTCAGTAAATAAATAAAAAAAAGAAAATTACCTACTTATTTTATTATTGATTCGGGTCGAGAATCATTAGCATAGTTACCTCCTAGAATTTGACGAGGTTGCAAAACAACACCTTGTATTAGCTCAAACATGTGGTACATATTATGAACGTTAGGAAACTCGGTATTTAATTGGTGGTCACCCATCCACGCTAGGCAAGCTTGGCTTAACCTAAAGATCGACCCGAGCGGCTGTTATTATTTAGCCACGATAGCTATTTACCCTATTCTAAAACAATACAAAATCCGAGCAAAAATAGTAAACTTGCAGTCAAAATTGCCGTCGTCGAAGTTCTTCTGAAATATTTAAAGGTATTATACAACATATTAACATTATAAGGCAACATATTCTTAGTACTGACATCTCGTGTCGCATACTGCTGTCCTGAGGCGGTCCCGAGGTAAAAATAAGAGAATGCTTACCTACCATTACATAAAACTTTCCTCCTAAACGAACAGCGTCGAGTTGTAAGCGGTTAGCGGGTGTTTGAATGCGCTGCACTATTATTTGATACTTGAAATATGTAAAACACAATGCAGACGAATTTTCTCTAAAGATTAACTCGTGACAGTATTAATTGCTTTTATTTTTTTACCTTTTAATATCCAAAAACATTGTTATAAACCATTTTGCAAAGACTTAAACATACCAACACAAACCATCGCGAGTTCGCTCGGCGTTATTGCAAGATACCACTTTTGGTATTTTCTCTTGGTTTTTAATAACATAGGTAAAGGTATGTTGATAGGTGTATCTCATAAAAAACACCAAAAAACATTCTTCACTGAACTCTTCATAACATTTCTTAAAAGTCTTTTTGCAAAGAAAGCACTTCCACCATACACTTTAAACAGGCGAGGAACTTCTTCAAGAAAATTCTTTTGCTAAGAATGCATTACATTCAAAAACGCCGCGTCATCACAGCCACTTGCTCCTCTCCCTTGCACGGGATGCCCCACACGGCGGCATTCTGGCGTAGTTCTATACCCCTCTGAATTTCATGCACCAAAAATGTCGCCGACGGAGCGTCCCGCGACTTCTCCTGTTTAAATTGTTAAACGGCGTGCACTGCGCAACTAACGCTAACTTTCGCGTTCGCGTTCCTCTTTACCGAAAATGTTCACATTTTTGCTGCTCACTGTAGAAAATTGTTAGCGGTTTTAACGAGATTTTAGAGCTTATAAGAAGTCGCTTTAGTGTTATGTGCCCCTGGTATTCTGTGAGAGAGTTAGTGGCTGTTGTTATTTTATCCCGAGGGTTTCTTGCTCGCCTAGTTGTTCGCGATCTAATCTGATGATAGAAAAACGAGTGTATAAGAATATGCAAATCTCTACATTAAGGAACATGCAATTTGCTGCTGGATACGATGTTATCAATTCCCTAGTCACGTTTTTTATAAGGTAGCATTTTATCGTACGGTATGAGAGTTTTCGACTGAAGATAAAGTTGCAAATTCACTATACTGGAATAAATGGGAACGTGGAGGAACTTACAGAATATCGAAGTCGAATGATCACAGTATGCTATCAAACGTCTCAATCGTTCAAACCATATATATCAATTCTTGCTAAATTGCATAGACACATTCCGTAGTTTATTATTGAAAATCACTAGACATCTGGTAAATTTCAATCAGCAGGTTAATTGTGTGCTCACAATTCCAGTGGCATTTCAACAATTCAGTAATACCATTATTTTTATTAATTGCGTTATTTCGTTGTTGAGCAGACGTATTTTTCGATTATGCGATCATTTTCATCATTCGAAATTGTTTGCATTACAAAAGTGTGCCACAAAATGCTGACCTTAAAACTGAAACCCAGTAAGTTCAGATAACTTGCAACTGAAGTTACTTTGTTTTCAATTACGACAGCACTATAGGGAATCGACAAAAGTTCCCAATGTTATCACACCGCAGTAACACAAAACCTAAAACTCAGTAAACCGGGAGAAACATGAGCAAACGTGAACAATTCACACAACAAGTCCGGCGGTGCATACGAATCCCATTACCATGGTGTAATCGCCGTGTCCGTGGATGTCCGGCTTAAATTGTTGGTACGCATGTTAGATAGAATATGTGTCATGAGAGGATAACATTTAGATGGCTAAATGCTTAGTTTTAAGAACAAATCGAAGTGAAACACTTTACCCGAGGCAATAAATTTCGAGTATAACGTTAATACGGAAAAAATAAGTACAAATTGATTTTCATCCTTACATTAATAAGAGTAACAGAGTTAGCAGCAGAAAATGAAATTCATCATCATCATCATCAGCCTATAATGTTCCCACTGCTGGGACACAGGCCTCCTCTGTGGGCTATAATCCACCATCGGGGCCCAGTGCGGGTTTTTTTTTTTTTTTGGCATGAGGTGAAATCCGGTCGGACTTACACCCAGGCTGACTCATAACGAGCCAGTCTGGATAGTGTCAGGCTCCAACTGACTAAAACCACCTCCTGCCTGTCTGGTGTCCCCCTGACATGGTTAGAGACCTTTTTAATTCATTGCTGGTTTCTACTACTGTTTTATTTAATGATCTTTATTTAATAAAAGTTTTTCTATAATTTTGATCTGATTTTAATTGTTTCACTAAATATATATCGCGAATATGTTTGGCCCAGTGCGGGTTGGTAGGTGTCAAATGTCTTCGAATTTTTAGTTCTAGGACATGCCGGTTTCGTCACGATGTTTTCCTTCACCGTTTTTGAGGGCAGCGGTTATGAAATAAATTACACAAAGTAATGCGCCTGCCTGGGTTCGAACCCACGGCTTACTGCTCGTAGGTCAGGGCTGCCACCGCTGCTGAGATGCAATGAGATTGCAAGTAAATAAATCACATCATCGCAAGGTGCACTGCAGACCATCATATCAGGAAGAACCGACCGACTGCCTTACCGACAGGGTTTCCGTAATCATCTAGAATCCTAAATGTATAAATCCTTATTAGCTTCGACAAAAATAAACCAGTTCAACGATAGATACAAGGCAAAGTTAACCATAAAATTAACACTCCTAAAATTCAACCATAAACTCAACCGTATCGTCATTCTAACTTAAACCAAATCCATCTTCGTTGCCACAACTAAAGCCACACACCACACCCTAATACCAACACATCATACCACTTAAGACCAGAAATCCCGATCAGGAATCACAGCTCCATAAACGTGGCAATAAATCACTTAACCGCGTAATGCGTTCAGATGTAATTACTGAACGCACAAGTAAGCCTGCAGTCTCTAATGCACCACTGTGTACTGAAGATTAGATGAGGAACTGTGTGAGATGTGGTGCGAGCTTTAAATACTCTGAGTAGTGCCAATGTCTTATGAAAGCTTATTTATAGTTATATAATATAAAAAAATGAATCGCCGAAATGTATGTACGCGCAAAACTTTCGAACAACTGCACCAACTTGGATAATTCTTTTTTGCAGCCCCGACTTACAAGCAGTAAGCCGTGGGTTCGAACCCAGACAGGCGTACATTACTTTGTGTAATTTATTTTATCATCGCTGCCATCAAAAACGGTGAAGGAAAACATCGTGAGGAAACCGGTATGTCCTAGAACTAAAAATTCAAAGACATGTGACATCTACCAACCCGCACTGGGCCCGCGTGGTGGATTACAGCCCACTCCCTCTCATAGAGAGGAGCCCTGTGTCCCAGCACTGGGAACATAATAGGCTGATGATTATGATGTTGATGCCAATAAGCTGGTCCCCTATTTAATACGGGACTTATGTAAACATATCTCTTCATTTCGTTTTAATTCTTCCAATCAATCCATCAAAGAAGCCAATGTTAAACATAAGATTGTGTTTAGCAACCTAATGGACTGTCAAAAAACTTTAAATATAAAGACATACTCCTCTTAATCATTCGAAAAGCCAAAAGAATGCAAAACAAATGATAAATGAAAAAATAACTTAAAAGAAATAACGAAAGTCAATAAATCCGCCGGGTCCGCGCTCAAAATAATTAAGAGAGCTATTACGCTACAATATGAACCTTACACGTATGTAGTTATACAAGCGTTGATGTAACTTATCCGTGCAATAACTCACCGGACAGCAACCGGACGGCTGCCGGACGGCGGCTTACGCAGGCTTAGCGTCCGACGCCGGGATCCACCGTAATTATGTTAGATCTACCTTTATGACTTGTTTACAGTACTATCAAAACGGATTTTAAACATCTTGCTTTCAAATCGAAAAATAGAGATTTAACACTGAAATAGGGCAGATAAAAGCCGGACTTAAGTTATAGAAGCTTAGCAATTTTAATTTAATTTAGTAAGTTGGCTTTAGGCTGCTTGTCCACCAAAATGGAGCGAGGCTGCGGAGCGGAGAACCGGGAAATATTAACCAATAGGATACCGGAGCGGAAATTTTATCGAATCTTATTGGTTTTTTTTTCTCCGTTTCTCTGCTCCGCAGCTTCGCTACGCTTCAATGGACAGGCAGCCTTAGCATACCGTTCAAGGCGGAAGCCTCAGGATAGCCTGTTTTGTTGCGTTTTTTTGCAATTTATTGGTCAGTCACAAGCTGTACGTTGAACAACAAATGATTCGTGACTCTAACACGTATGTTTTTACAGTCTCTAAGTTAAATTTAATTAAATGACTATTACAAGTCATTCAATGAGATTCTTATATTGAAGTCACTTTTTGTGATCAGTCTATATGGCTGTGCGTTAATGAATTTTATATTGCGGTTTTCAACATCATTGAGCAAAATTAATCCGAAAAGTTTGTGTATTTAACATTAAATTTACATAGATTTGGGAAATCAAGTTTTTTTTTGTCTGAGTGGAAATTGAGAAAACTAAATTTCCCAGATATGAGACCTAGCTAGATCGATTTTTAGCCCCCGTAAATTCTTATATTGCGACTTTCATCGAAATTGTTACAGCCGTTTTATACAGATATGAATATGTATATACAAGTATTGCTCATTAAATAGTATAGGATAGGATAAAATAAACGATTTATGTTCATTATATTGATTACGATCTATCGCGGTACTAAATCATTGGCAGCCAGTGGCCGGTAGTTCAAAATATCGGCTTCGGCAAACATACATCATCGACCGACAGTAGACTGCGGCCAAAATCCAGTGTAATTATGAAATATAATCCCTCTGTTACTGCCTGATGCTTTATGGTTGTGATTTTCATACATACAATATTAATTTTATACAAAATTAGCTTCTGTGCACGGCTTTCCCTGCGTCGTTCCTGGATAAAAGTAGCCTATGTCCATCATGTCCCATATCTTCCCGTGGGTGTCGTAAGAGGCGACTAAGGGACTTGCCAGAGAGTGGGCAGCAGCGTTCTCTGTGCTTTTGTAACAACTATATTGCGATCGCTAACCCGCCTGCCAAGCGTGGCGATTATGGCAAAACCCCCTTAATGTCAATGTGGCGTTGAGGGAGGCCTATGCCCAGCAGTGGACGTCTTTCGGCTGAAATGATGATGATGATGATGTCCATCATAACATATCTTTCAATTGGTGAAAGAATTTTTCAAACAGGTGCCGTATAGGGCATTTGGAACCCAGTTTTGGTCCCATAGTAAAATTCAGTTTTTCCCGGGTTTCACCATGGGACCGAAACCTATTTCCGTATAATAATTAATAATAAATTATAGTGATAATAAATAATTGAATCTACGGTTTAACTGTAACAAATTGTATCATTTTTTAAAAAATCATTGTTTCGTTAATAAAAATAATTTGTACCTTAAATATTTGCACGCCATGAAAAATAGCAGACATGTCGTGAGCCACTCTTAATTAAGATCTTGCATGCATGTATTATTTTAATTCTGTATGTACATATAAGCATGTTTGAGGAAATAAAATTTCTTATTCTTATTTTCATGCCCTAATGCCGTGATTCCGGACATCACCTTCCACATACACAAACTCTCAGAAAAAACTCTCTTATTAAAATTATAGTAAAGATATAGACTATCGTTGTTGTAGAGGTAAAAACATTTCGGCTTTTGTACAAATAGACTATGGTCTAATAAATGAAGGGTCGTAAGTGTAGGATTTGTAACTAATTGGAAACTGCTTTCAGCAAAATTAATTTCGAACTTACGAACCTGGATCAAACTGTAACTATTCGATATTAATATCCCACGAAAGTTTTAAACCTTAATCAATCAGACTATCGAAAATATCAGGGGCTTTATTTAATTAATGTAGACTTCAATAAGGAAGGCTTGGCAGATGATGACGACGATGTAGAAGACACATAACATCACGCCTGTGATCCCCGAAGGTTAGGCAGAGTAGGAGACAGGTACCGATATAACACCCACATTTCGCCAGTTATGTTTAAGTCCCATGTAATAGGGGGCGAGCCTATTGTCATCAACCAGGCACCAATTGAGACTCTGTGGCTGCTAGTGAGAAATTCCTGATGGAAAAACCCAATAAAACTTTGCCCGAACCGGGAATCGAACCTAGGACCTCCTGCTCAGCAGTCACGTTTGCGACCACTAGACCAATGAGGCAGTTTGACGGTACGGTTGGCGCAGTGGTTGAGCAATCGACTGCTGCACTGCGTGTCGCGAGTTCGATCCCCGCACGGAACAAATATTTGTATGGCCTACAGAGGCTACAGATAGTTGTTCCGGGTCTGGCTGTTTGTGTGTGAGTTTAAATGTAACAAACATTTAAACTCACACACAAACAGCCAGACCGCGCCCACGATACAGGAAAAATGCCTAGTTCGGGGCAAGGTTTGGTAAAAAATAAGTTAAAACGTTGCCGTAATTGCTTTTTCAAAATTTATAATCACTTGCATATCTGTAGCCTTTTCCCAACTGTTGTGGTCAGCTTCCGTACCTTTCTTACATGGAGCAAATGCCTCTTTGACCTCCACAACTCAGTAACTACGAATTACTTTGTAAAAAACAGTTTTATTATTTATTTTTCCTACAGAAAAACGCGATCAATGTCGGTGCTAAATTAATTGAGTAAAAGCTAAAGTTAATAACAAAAATTGATTAACTGGCGTCCCTCCATCGCGAACGAAGCTCTCAATTAGTGAACGGAGTCGTGGTCATTAAAATTTTCATTCAAAACAATTTGAGTATTTCCTTGTTGAGTGAGCAGGGCACCTTGCGATGGTGGTGCCGTGACTTTGAGTTGTGTTCGTGAAAGTCTTACGAACGTTTACACCCTACGGCATTTCATACAAACTTTCAAGTCCTTATTTTCCGAAATGACGGAACCGATTTTAATGAAACTTAATACGCATAAGCAGGACACGTAGATCTAAAAAGTTACTAAAAAACATTTTCGAAACATCTTTAAAAAATGAAGATAATTGGACATTTCTGTTTCTATAGATAATTCAAAATCGGTGTACTTAATTTAGCTGTAACACTATTTATTGAAAATGTTATTAGTAACTTTTTAGACCTATGTACCATGCTTATGCGTATTCATTAAAATTGGATCAGTCATTTCGGAAAATAAAGACTTGAAAGTTTGTATGAAATGTAGTAAGGAGTAAACCTTCTTAAGTTTATACAAATTTTATTGATGCCTATCTTTATTCTTCATTTATTTCATTATGAGCCTATTATCTAGATGGTTTCCATTCTGTGTGTAGATTTGCGGAAAATATGTTTGTGTGTAAATTTAAAACAAAAGCTTTGTAGTTAATGTTATGATCGGAGATCGAATAGCCAGAGTATATTTGCCTAAACTTCGAGCAAGGAAGTAAAATATGGATAATAACTCCGCATAAAATCAAGGAATGATTTTTAAGTGCCGAAATAAAAGTATTAATTCACAGAGAGGTATTATCCACAAGTTTCTTAACTCCTCAAAGTTTAGGTGAATATACTGTACCTATTCCGATCTCTGCTAACATCCGGGTCCCATTTAACCCTTTGGGTACGGAACCCTAAAAATTAGGGAGAATAGTGCCTTTCGGCTTCGTTAAGTGTAGTTTTACACCGATTACAAACCTTTTTGTTGTTGAAATCATGCTCCTATACTTTTACAAAGTAATCCTCTATAAAAATAAAAGTAAGCTCCCCCACAGCCCTCTAATCTCAGTGCTCCACCTTAAGTCCTTTTAATTTTCTGCGAAGCGGCCGGGAACAAACACACAGGGGCAAAGGGAGCACTAAATTATGTTCTAAACAAAAGATAATGTTAGTATAGAAAGTAGGTAAGTCTTTAGTTGTTTATCTATTGAGCCTAGGCGTTTGTTGTTTTTGTACTGTTTCTGTATAAAATAAATTTTAAAGACGAGGTGATTTTTTTTTAAAGGTACTATGGATCATCATCTGCCTAACCTTTTCCCAGCTATATTGGTGTTGGCTTGCAGTCTAACCGGATGCAGCTAAATACCAGTATTTTACATGGAGCTAGTCGCTCCATGCATGTTTATAGGAAACGTACTTCTGCATATCACTAGAGTCTACGGTTAAACTTGATTTGCCTTATAAAATAATAATTTTGATTAGACACAAGGATGATATGGCAAGAAAGGAGATGTCTGATGAGATGAAGAGTAATAGAGAAGTAAGGAAGAAGAAGACATGCTGTGCCGGCCTCAAATTAATTGGTATAAGGGCAAGAGAATGATGATACTTCGGTAACCAGTCATAAGCTGTCCGCAAAGCAGATAAATTGTTCAAACAATCAACAAAGACATATCAACAAACCCATTGTAAACCACATTACACACCTAAGTATTAAAAGTGAGTCAGAAATATACTTTAAAGTCGCTTATTCAAGACATCTTTAAGAACACTTTGCAAGGATGGTTGTGACCAACGAAACAATTTATTTTTATTTTTTTATCATCTGTAGGCCCGCGCTTGACCACTATCTCACCTGATGGTATGCGATGATGTGGTCGACGGTGAAGCACGCTTGCCTAGAAGAAACCTATTCACTCTTGACTTAAAGACCCCTAGATTGTAGCTATCGGGAAACAGACTCCGGCTGGGAATTCCACTCCTTATCGGTACGCATTATAAAAGTATTCCCAAAACGCTTAGTGCGTATGTGTGGGATGTCCACCAAGTACCGATGGCGCATCGCCGTACGTCTGGTAGTCCGATGATGAAACAGGCTAGCCGGAATCAGATCATGCAATTCCATCGCACACTCCCCGAAATGTAACCGATAAAAAACCGATAAGCTGGCAACTTGGCGACGATGTTCAAGGCTCTGGAGCTTAGACTTGACCAGTGCCTCATTGCCAATGAGCCTCTTGGCCCGCTTTTCAATCGACTCAAGTGCATCAAGCTGGTATTTGGCAGTTATTATTATTAAGCCTTTATTGCTGCAACTAAACAAAAGTAATAATTAAAGTAACTTATAAACTAAGACATCTGTTTCCCGGTTTAGTGACCAGCTTGTCTTGTGACACATAGGCCTCTTCCAGCTGTGTCCACTCTTTTCTGTCTCTAGCTTTTCTTGACCAGGTGGCGTGTCCGACTTTCTTTATTTCATCCATCCATCTTTTTGCCTGCCTGCCTCTTTTTCTTTTACCATCGCGCGGTTGCCACTCCGTTATGATCTTAGTCCATTTTCTTCTGCTGTCTCTTGTCATATGTCCTGTCCATTTCCATTTCAACTGTCTTACTTTCTTTATTATATCTTCCACGAAAACGTGAAACGAAACAATTACGATTTATTAATTACCATTCATTATAACCCCTTCGATTTTAATTTAACCTCCACTACTAACACCCACAAAAGCAACTAGCGACATCATAATAACTCCCATATTCTGTAAGCCTCTCGTCTCAGCCCCCTAATCTGCGTGCCACCTTAAGTCCACGTAATTACCTGAGATCCGGGACGAAAGAAAACACCCTGGCTCGTTCGAAGGTTTGGCACCCTAAGTGCCAGATTTTAGTAAATTATTCACGGCATTATAGACACTTTTGTTTCATAGTGTGAAGAGGTAATGAATAGAGATTTAATCGGGTTTAATGAGAGGGATCATATTAAGTATAATGTTAGGTACGTTGCCTTTTAGGATTTGGGACTCGACAAGCACAATTTATTTAAAAAAAACCGGACTAGAGCAAGTTGGACTCGCCCAACGAGTTCCCTACAAATTCACATATGTTATGCGCGTTAATTAAATAAAAAAATAATCCTTAATTTTTTTGTTTGATGATTTAATTACAAATGTATAGTTTTCCGATTTTTCATGAAGTATAAGAGGATATTACTTCCCAAATTTCATAGTTCTAGGTCAACGGGAAGTACCCTATACCTACATTTTGATTCCCTTGAGAAATACACGTTTTTTAGAATTTTCATTTTTTCACAGCTTAAAGGGACTGTAGATCTACATATATGGTTTTAATTTCAACCCGATACCTCTAGGCGTTCTCGAGATAAAGGATCTTGACTGACAGACAGACAGGCAGACGGACAACAAAGTGATCCTAATAGGGTTCCGTTTTTTCCTTTTGAGGTCTGGAACCCTAACAATAATCAAATTTCAGAGAAAAATACAAAAAAACTTCACTCGATTGTGACTTACCCAAGTAATTGTTGGCTAGACCTCATGAATAATAGTTCCGTTTGAGACTCAAACTTGTAGTCGGGTAGTTATTAAAACCGTTCACGCGAAGTCCTAAAACTAACTTTGTGGTTAATGTAGAATAAATGCAACTTTGAAAGATACGAGAAAATTGATTATTTGGTGGAAATGCTCATTGTTTATCGTAGATATTTTACGACACTTGTTTGCAAAACGTCTCCGATACATTTCCTATTCTACCTATAGGAACCTACACTACCTACCATCATCTGCCTAGACTTTTAACAACTATGTTGGGGTCGGCTTCCAGTCTAACCGGATGCAGCCAAATACCAATATTTACAAGGAGCGACTGCTTATCTTCCATCTAATATAATCCCGTGGGTGTCGTAAGAGGCGACTAAGGGACTTTCCAGAGAATGGGCAGCAGCGTTCTCTGTGCTTTGTAACAACCGTACTGCGATCGCCAACCCGCCTGCCAAGCGTGGCGATTATGGCAAAACCCCCCGTATGTCAATGAGGCGACACTTGGGGGAGGCCTTTTTTCAGCAGTGGACGTCTTTCAGCTGAAATGATGATGATGACTGCTTATCTGACCTCCACAACCCTGTTAGTGCTAGGTAACAAGATACCCCCTGGTAAGGCTGGTTGTCAGACTTTCGAGCCACTGGTTACCTGTATCGACTGTCGAAGATCTATAGATGACAGCCGGGACCAATGGCTTAACGTGCTTTCCAGGGCACGGAGGAATCTCGGTATGTAATGGATTGTCAACCATCCACGGACCAACCACCGCAAGCGCGACTTAAAGATCGAACCGAGATTCTATTTTTGTTTAGCCACGAGCTCCTACACACCTACCGAACCTGTTATACGTAAATTAGTAAAGAAGACCTTAAACTACATAGCATTATGTTTCCTTGCCACAGACGGAAATCTGTTCGAGCGCGCTGACGGATGTAATACATGCCGTCATCAACGGGACTGACGGCTGCCTCTTCTGCTTCGGACACGCAGGACTTGGTAAGATATACCATTTATTGTCTACTTCTCATGCATGGATAATGGTACATATAAGAATTTAAAAAATAGTTTGCAAGACTTACCTCTGAAAATGTTTAAAAAATTACTCTTCAAACTATTGCTTGTAAAAAGATACTTTTTTTAACATTGCCCCACACTAGTAATTTCTCCTGTATCGTGGGTGCGTTTACAAACATTTAAACTCACATACACAAACAGCCAGACCCGGAAAAACTATCTGTAGGCCTTACAAATATTTGTTCCGTGCGGGGATCGAACCCGCGACACGCAGCGCAGCAGTCATACGCTTAGCCACTGCGCCAACCGAGCCGTCAAATATTATACCATTACATAATTATTATACCATTAAGGACTATTTAGAAGACAAATCAATAGAATCTGTTATTTGTAAGGTAGAATTATTGACATCTCTGATTCTGAAGACATTTGCACGCCAGGGTAAGGCAGGATGTGCTGAAACAAATTATTACTGTAACACCTTATATAGACCATATTCTAGCAAATAAATATTTTTGATTTGATGCTTGATAGTGAACAATCACATACTAATGCCTGCAATAAATACTTCAGACCTGCCATTTGACTAACTGTATAAGCGCACAAGTCTTTTTAGTACCTAAGTAACATGTTTACCATACAGAGTAAGTCTTTGAGATAATAATCAAGATCTCACGTTGAATCCAGAAGCGTTGATTAAAAACTGTGAAACTGTACCGCGTAGGGTTGCCAATAGACAACAAAATCTAACATTATTATTATTTCAAGAAACTTTAATAAAAACTTATTTTTACCAATTCAAACTTTACACTGGTATAAGTTCATTAATTCCTTTTAAAATGCCCGGGAATGCATCATTTCTTACCAATGGTTCTTATTTCTCATTTAAAACTTTGTATAACCCTTGTGGCATTCCAGAGAAACTGAAGTTTTACAAAAACTTCTTAGACGGAAACTCCAACTGTAACGCTTTCACGGTACGTTTGCAGTACGGAACCACAACTTATTCGAAAGGTGGTACCCCTAATTATGCACTATAAAGTATGAAACTTCTCACTCGGCCCGGGCGTTGGGATTTGCATCTAAATGGCAAAGTGTCGAGAGAGCTCTTAATTGAAAGTTTGATAAATACGACCTATCTCTGTCCCGCTCGCACACTCGTGATAGGAAAACTTTGAAATTAAAACTGGGATTTCAAGTTAACACTATGAATGTTAGTTGGAGGTCCGGTTTACATAAATTATGGAAAACATCCATTTTTTGTTCTAGGAATCGGTTTTGTTCTTCTCTTCTTGGATCTTTAAGAACGACTTAATTTATAGTTTACGGTTGGGATGACCTAAAAATATAACTAAAGTCAAATACTGTTCAAAAGTACAGCGTCAGTCTCATTTTTTATCATATAAATCTCAATATAAAACAGGCGACCGTACCTAGATAAATGAAAACAAAATAGTAGGTACTTATTAGAAAGAACAGAATTAATACTTGTCCAATTAAACCATAATCATTCAACTTCAAATAATCCTCACAAACAATAGAACACGAAATTATAACTTGGAAACAAGACAAAAGCCGACAACGCTAACAGTATTACCAACCTATTAAGAAGTTCCAAGACACGAAATCAATTTAGCAAGTTGCGCAGGATTATCCCAACGATGCGATCAAGATAATACCACAAACAAACAATTGCGAAATGGGCTTATACTTTCATTAACACAAAACAACGAACGACTAAAAAGGAAAGAGGTAATTTACCCGAACATCCCCCCATAGATTACGGTTTCAGATGCAAATTGAATGCCTCGCGAGATGAAAGTTTTGGGGAAACGCGGCGATGTGGGTACTAAACCCAAGCTTACTCCCACATCTCGGTTATTCGGGATCGTAGATCCAACTGAGTGAATAATTTGAACCTCGTTTTAATTATTGCAGGATTTCGGAAGCCTAGTGTAGCTAAGTGAATACTTACCTGGCATTAAAAGTGATTTCTTGTGTTCACTAGATTGCTGTCCTGAATTTATTCCGCGGTTTTTGGTTTTCGAGTTGAGCTTGTATCAACTTATAATTTATGTATTTAGGAACTTTTATTCGAACGTAACTTTTCACGGTAAGATGAATCAATTTGAGTTTAAAAGAGATATTTACTTTTATTTGCACAACTCTTTTTGACACCCAGGAAAGTGAAAGGCTTTTTGAGTATTGTACTGTTCTGAATGTCTTGAGGAGTAGCGGTGGCCCAGTGGTGGCAACCCCGACTTACGAGCAGTAAGCCGTGGGATCGAACCCAGGCAGGCGCATTACTTTGTGTAATTTATTTCACCACCGCTGCTCTCAAAAACGGTGAAGGAAAACATCGTAAGGAAACAGCAATGTCCTAGAACTAAAAATTCGAAGACATGTGACATCTACCGACCCGCACTGGGCCCGCGTGATGGATTACAGCCCACTCCCTCTCATAGAAAGGAGGCCTGTGTCCCAGCAATGGGAACATTATAGGCTGATGATGATGATGATGAATGTCTTTAAAAGACCTGGTTATATTTATTTCTGCAAAGGGTGTTTCAAATATACATAATTAATTTTAATATCAAGTCTATTTATTCTTGTGTTCGATTTCCAAGTTGGGCAAAGTGTTGTTGGGTTTTTCCATGATAGATAATCTTAGTATCAGTCTTAAGTCTGGATATGTACTCAGTTGATGGCAGTAGTCTCGTCCCCTGTTACATAGGACATAATTATATCTGGCGAAATGGAGGCGTACTATAGTTACAATTCTGACTACACCTTCGTAGATATAGTGCAGGTGCAGCATGATGTTTATGTGTCTATTTATCTCACTAGGTAAATCCTACACAATGTTGGGTCGGCCGGACTCTCCAGCAGCCCTGGGCGCGATCCCCTGCGCCATCACTTGGCTGTTCCGGGGCATAGCTGAGCAGAGGCACAAGTGCGGCACCCGCTTCTCCGTCAGGGTGTCAGCAGTGGAACTCTGCACGAACACCAACCAGATCCGGGACTTGTTGGCGCCTTATCAAAACGGTAAGATACCTAAGCTTTTAAAATGCATCTGAGGTTGGAGCTAAACAAGTTAACTAATAAGCAAACGAAACTCCATGCCGTAGTGGACAAAGGTTTTGTTTTATTTTAGAATTACCGCAGTAAGTGTAGTTACTTCAAGAGGGAAAAATAATTTGACAGTTTAATTTGACCCTGTATTTTGTGTTAAATTAGGATTAGCTATCTGCTACTTCTCTTTTAGTTAGTGAGTGAGTAAGTCGCAAACAAGTAAGGTTTGGTTATATTTTACACTAGCTGTGCCCGCGACTTCGTCCGCGTGGAATTTATCAAAAAAGTTATAAAGTTAAATTAGTTTTTTTAATTTATTTAATTAATAAATAGAAGTAACTAAGTTACTCCTTATTACATCAGCTCTCTGCCAGTGAAAGTCCCGTCAAAATCGGTCCAGCTGTTCCAGAGATTAGTCGGAACAAACAGACAGACAGACAAAATTAAAAAAATATATATATGATAAAAAATATATAAAAAAATGCATAGTATATACATTCATATGCATTTTAATATTACAAACAGATACTTCAATTTTATTTATTTGTATATGCCAGAGGTGACAGGGGTACAACTAGTCTAGTATAAGCGATCTGGCAATGATAACGTAATTCTATGTAAATATCTTACTATTCTCTGAGGAGTTATCAAAGTCCTACAGAGGACTTCTAGGTTGAAACTTAAGACCTAAAAATCTTTATATCAACCCACTTTCTCCCCACACAGATACAGAGCAATCACCAGGCGTCTACCTTCGCGACGACCCTCTCTTCGGCACCCACCTGCAGAACCAATCAGAACTCCGAGTGCACAGCGCGGAGAAGGCAGCCTTCTACCTGGATGCAGCACTGGCCACCAGAGGGACGAGGGAGGAGGGGAAAGACAGTCATCTGCTGTACACGCTACATGTGTACCAGTATAGTGTCGGAGGGAAAGGAGCAGGTGGGAAATATTGTGGTTATGTTTAATAATCATATTCATAAGGACTGCCAAGTTGGTCTAGTGGCTGCAAGCACGACGGCTGAGCTTGAGGTCCTGGTTTGGATTTCCGGGTCGGGCAAAGTTTTACTAGGTTTTCCCTTTAGGATATTCTCAGCAGCAACCACGGAGTCTGGATTTACGCCCGGCGGATGGCAAAAGGCTCGCCCCTATTACATGGTACAACATAACTGGCCAAATGTGGGTGTATTATTAAGCATACCTTTGCCTAACCCTTTGAGGATTTAAGACGTGATGTTATGTGTTAAAACTTTAGTTAAAAAATTGAGTCATCGCAATGAAAAACAAAATCTTCACGTAAAAATGAAGTGCAAACCTTGCTTCTTTAGTAGATAAATAAATATTTCTCTACATACAAAGCTAATATAAAGTCTGAGTGGCCTTGGCAACAGTATTCTTTCCCTACATCTTAAGAAAAGATATTAACTATTATTTTCATTTCAATATCTTTATTGGAACAAAGGAGCGCCTTGTAATAATTAGCTCTTCAAAGATACAAAGATTTATTTAATTACGAAGAGCTTATACACAAAGCACATTAATTGTTTCTGGAATGGGCATTGGAGATTGTCCTATATTAAAGAGAAGCTTTAAATAAAAGTTTCACGATCCATACTAAACGGGTCACAAAACAACAAAGTTCCTGAATTAAAAACATTTCTCTCTTTGTTCATAGTTGCCGGAGGACGCAGCCGCCTGCATTTAATCGACCTAGGAAACTCCGAGAGAGGGAAAACAAACGGCGGAATACCACTATCTGGTTTAGGAAATATATTACTTGCAATATTCAACGGACAAAGGCATCTGCCGTATAGAGACCATAATCTAACACATGTATTAAAAGAGTGTCTCGGATCTCTTACTTGTCACACAGCTATGATTGTACATGTTTCGCCAAATGCCCAAAACTTTTCAGACACATTAACTACATTACAGTTAGCCTCCCGAATACATAGGCTTCGAAGAAGGAAGGTCAAATATTCGGCAAATAATAATGCAGGGTCTGGTGGAAGCTCCGGTGAAGATGCTTCAAAACCTAGCAGTAGTGAGCCTGATCCATCAAGTAGTGATCTCTCAGCTGACACAGTCATATACGTGGGTCCTATGGACGACGCAACTGACGGGGAACATCCTCCGGTTTACATTCCCCATATTAATTCAGGTGACAACCGATGTGTTCTAAGTAAAGCGCTACGAGGTTCGGCAGCGGAACAAAAACATAAATCATCGCTATCTAGAGTTGTTGAAGAAAAGAGTCCAGTTCATAGGTTACATGGATCTCCTAAAGCCTCGCCGTTAAAAACTTTACAGCCCAGTCACACTCCGAAAGCGTCTCCAGTACATTCAGTGACATCAAAATCAACTCCACTTAAAAAAGTTGGCCAAAAACATGCAGAGGAAGGAAAAAACAACAGTGATGAACAGTGGATCGATGGACCTAGAATATCCAAATCAAAGTTAGTAGAAGCAAGGCATATAATCAAAGAAACGCAAAGCAACAAACGCGAAACTTGGATTGACGGTCCAATGCAAGAACCTAAAGTACCAATACAATTTGAATCAGTGCCAATGCAACCGGGCAATAATCCTCCTTTACCACTCCAGCTCGGTATTCTTGGTGCCCTCGGCAGTGAAAACCTAGGATACGGATATATGGACAACCACAAGAAAAATATGATAAGGAAATGGGTTGAAAATCAAACTTCGCAAATTCATAAATCCAGACATAGCTCACCAAGTCACAAAGCGCAGGTTGCACACAAAGAGCCTGGAGTAAAAGTTCCTAATGAACCTGAAAATGCTCATAAAATGGAACCAGTGACGAAGGACTCAGTAAGGCGAATACATGTGGAAGAATCTGTAATAAGGACAGGATTAAAAGCTGGTTCAAAGGGAATGGCAATAGAAGAAGAAAATGTTGGACCTGGTGATCAAAATTCAATGAGTAAAAAATGTTCGAAACCAAGTAAGCATGATATAGATGATGACGATGACAGTGAAGAATTAGCTGAAATACCACCAGCATTACCAATAATGCAGCCCAGCAGTCTTAGTAGTAGAGAAGTTTCAATGGAAAATTTAGATAGTAAATATAAAGAACGGTTGAGAATGGAGGATGAACTAGCTTCGAATCATAGTAGAGACATTGATCCTCATGGCATGAGTAGAGGTATGAATGACGATGAAGACGAAATTTTAGAAATAATTGAAGTAGAGGAGCCCCTAGAACCTGTGCCAATGATGGACTCTTGTCTTCAAGTAACTGAAGAGGATATAGCATTCTGTATGGGTTACGGTGAAAATCCTTTACCAGAAGTAGACCAAGAAGATTTAGATGATCATCCACTTAGGATTCTTAGTCAAGAAAATTTAACAGTAGCATCAACTTTCACAGATACTCTCTCCTTGTATAGTGAAGTCGAACGCCAAATTAGGAATGAAGCCTACCTTAGACAAACAATAGGATTTTACGCGGACAAATACAGCGGTGGTCATGGACTTGATTTAAATCCACATGAAAGCTTACCTTCATCAAGGTCAAGAATTGATGACATAATGAGTCTAACAGAACTGTACGGCTCTCGGCGTAATATGTTAGATATTGATGACATGGCAATTACGAGGATAGCTCCCCAATTTCAGTCTCTATCACTGTCAAACGTTCGTGATACAGAAGAGTTCGGCGGCGACGGTTCTGTCTACAGTGAACCAGCTTATAGACCAAGTGACAAAATATGTAATAGTTGCAAACGAACCATGTCTAGGCCAGGAAGTGCAGTAGGAGAGTGTGATGCGTATCAAGATTTAGAAGCACACAACGATAGCTACGGCCCTTTCGAAAGGTATCGAGGCAATGATATAACAGACGCGCGTATAGCATCCCTAAGGCATCCTGATGGGGCATCAGATCCTAATCTACGGGAAGAAAGGCGAATACCAGGGAGTGGTGCTCCTTCATTTAAAGAACTAAAGTCAAACTTACATCTGGAAGTGAAACCTCCGGTGGTCACAACTGAACCACGAACGGAAAAAAGTGACAAAGGTATAGCGAGGGTAGTTGCTGGTTCTAAACCTGACGGTTATGATAGCGGGCATGAGTCTACACCAAGGACTGGTAAACATAGTCCCGCAACAACCTCTAGACGAGCTGAATCAGGCTACGATTCAGTTCCAAGAGACTCGGATGCATCGTCACTAGATTCGTACCCAACACGGCGCGCAGCTGTGGCCCGAGCACACGCGAAAAAGCATACCACAGCAAAATACAAACAGCATAGCGACCGATCGTTCTGTTCCTGGCTACGCAACCCCTTCACTTGCAAATACGCCGATACAGATCCAGAAATCAGTGACTTCTAGAGCAAACATCAAAATGTATTAAATTGTATAATTCTAAATAGATATCGTTAAGCTACGTTACCGAATTTATTCTGGAGACTGCTTTTGTACTCTAGTACTCGTATTTATAAAATAAATGCTTCGACACTGTCAGGTTACCACTGTATTTTTCTAGATTTACGAAAGCTTCTAGCTCCGCGCTCTAAATATGATAATTTAGATAATATTAGAACACTATTGTAAATACAGATGTTATGCGAGGATTGCTATGACTTGTTAGCGTTTATCTTCTGCTCATTTTTGTACTTTTATACTGTCATCATGAGGAAACTTCTATTCCCAATGTATTGTGAAATAATTTTCAACGGTTGGAGTAGTAGCTTTTATACTAAACCCAATTTGTAAATTGTTCAAAGCAAGATGTCTTCCTCTGTCTTCCCCTGTCTGTGACAATTTCATATCGAGGAAATTATTTTCTATATCTGCACTGGCACTGACCTCATTGTCGTAATGTTATCTCTCGCGTTTATTCCAATCACTTCTGGAAAACTAATTTTCAAATCCTCCATTTTGTATATTAAATTCAAAGAAAGTTTGTTGGGCTGTTACAACTATTGCAAATCTACTAGTATGAAACACTTTTGTATGAATAATCAGAACCAGAGTGATTGGAATAGACTGCGTATAATTTATATCAATGTAACTAAAAATCTCGTTTCTAGTATTTAAGACTGTTGTCATTTAATTGGCCATGTTTTATATAGCTTTAACATTTTGATATATTGTAATAATGTAACGAGAGGTTGACGGTTCCGAGTGTAGAATGAGACTCACCGCACTTGTCGACTTTATCGAATGTTGGTGAACTAAGTTAACGCTTTATGTCAATGTTTTGTTATTGTACTATTAATATTACAAATATATATCCTAAATTCTACTATGCGTTCGTATTAGTTTACAATAAATTGTTCGATTTCGATTAATCTTGGTTTTATTTCATGAACCACACACCACTGACTGCCCCCATTTTATTTTATGTCTGTAATGGCCATCCAAAGGCTGCCTGGAAGATATCGCTATATGAGACCGCCATATTCTATTTTTTTCTAAACACATACAATAGATACACACACTGTTTATCAAATATTACAGATAGTCTAGTTTACTCAAGAGATATGCTTTAATCAAAGTTCGCTTATTTTACCTAAACGCTAAAATGCCGTCTCGGATCAACACTGTCGTTTTAATCAAAATAAGTACACCCGATTTGAAGATTATTCGGTTCCTTAATCGCTTATGCTGTAGTAAAGAGATCATCCAAGTAGAAGCCACTATGCTCGAGCACTTAAACAAAAAAACCATGAATAAATAATGTGATACCGAGTACTCCCGCGCCCTAGGGATGGGAATTTCAAAATCTTTTGGGGATATAAAACTTTTTTCCCTCCTGGAAAGTGGAGCAACTTTCCCCTGTTAAGATGCAGCCCTATTATCTTTCATTTCGCCAGTAATTTAACATTCTCTGTGCGCCCCGCGAAAATCAAGCTATCAAATAAGACGTCGCCTACCCTTCGTAAGGGGGTGACAACTTTTTTCTTGGAAATCTCCCAATAATTTGTTAAAGTGGCAGCTGGTTAGCCCATAACGCTTATCGGATTCTAAAAAGATTTTAGCGTTTTTACATTAGATGGGGAAAGTTATATTTTCATCGGTAAAGGCAATAAATTCCACTTTTTTATCGTAGATTTTGTAAATTCATTCGAAATTGCCAGGAGTGGAAGCCGTACTTTTTAACGCCAGGAAGTGTGATCGACTGAAATTGGGGAAGATGAAACTATTGAGTTGGAAGCGAACAAAGAGGGTGACAACCACTCTAAAGTAAATTGCATTTTGTTCACAGTGTAATCTGGGCAAATCCGTGAAATTGGCATAGTATTATATCTGGAGAGAGATACCGGGTTACGATTTAGTCACCGGCAATCGTCAAGGGGGTGATTCTACCAGTCATGCTAAATATGTTTCAGTATGAAATTCATAATTATTTGAAATCATCATGATCTGCCTAGCTGTTTTCCAACTACGTTGGGGTCCAATGCAGCTGAATACCAGTGTTTTACATGGAGCATCTATCTGACCTCCAAAACCCAGTTAGTACTGGGTAATACGATACCCCTTCGTAAGACTGGTTGTCAGACTTTCAGGCCACTAACTACCTGTAACGGCTTTCAAAGAATGACGGGTTCAACAGACTTTCCCGACCTTTTAAAGACACAGAGGAAACTCGATATCATGATGGATGGTCACCCAACCACAGAACAACCTAAACAAGTGGGACTTCATCTAAAGATTAACCATTATCGAGCGACTGTTATTAATTAGCCACGAGCTCCTATAAACAATAAATAAGTATCAGTATAATATACAAGGTGTTGTTTTGCAACCTCGTCAAATTCTAGGAGGTAACTATGCTAATGATTCTCGACCCGAATCAATAATAAAATGAGTAGGTAATTTTTTTATTTTTATTTATTTACTGAAATCGGTAACTGTGAACCACCCGTGTTTTATACACGGGCCGTCTGATCCCCGCCTTATAACGTCGCTTACACACAAACAAAAAACCTCATACGTTTTTTCGATAATTTTATAAGCCCTAAACCACGTTAAGGGGGTTATTCTGAAATATTGACAAATTTAAACAACAAAAAAACGCAGTGTTTTTTAATAATTTACTAGGTACCGTAATTTATATTGATTATTTATGTCTTTTGTGACAACATCCTGAATTTTGACGAGGATGCAAAACAACACCTTGTATAGCAGCTGTCCGGCGCGACTTCGTTTGCGTCACATTTTCCCCGTTTTCGCAACATTTTTCATTGCTGCTCCACTCCTATTGGTCGTAGCGTGATGATATATAGACTATAGTCTACCTCTGAAAGAATTTTTCAAATCAGACCAGTAGTTTCGGAGCCTTTTCAATGCAAACAAACATACAAACAATTAAATGTTTCCTCTTTATAATATTAGTTTAGACATAATGAATTCGTGAAATCAAAACAGACAGCCAATTTCGATGCATGTATGAAAGTCATCAAAAGCCTTCAAATAGTTCCTATTAAATACTTTTTTGACTAATCAAAAGCCCATTCTCAACAGATTTTTCGTTATATTTCACTATATTCGTAGCCACATACCAATACATGAACGCACAAGGCAAAGTCGTTTGGCAGCTCTACAGCTGACCTCAGCGACAGATGTTATAGTCTCGATCTAATTCAGGCTTTTATTGCTCTTTTATTCTAGGGCTCTTAACTTAAGCACTTGTGTGTGTTACGACCTTCTGGCGCAAGACCTAAGTCGATACTTAGCAAGCCTTGCTCTTTGACTGAATGAGATCTTTCTTATTGTAGGAGATATTAACCTATTCAATATGGACAGTACTGAGCTTAAATAAGATGTGCAAATAAGCACATTTTGTGGTGATACGTATTCGTTTTGGTCGTATGGGTATGGTCTTGAAAACTCTATAATTTAAACCTTTTTATACAGTTATGAACGAGGCTAGGGCTTTTCTCAACGGCGCAATCATTATCCATCATTAACCTCGTTCCTTTGGAATTTCGCGCAAATGTAAGGCATTTATGTTCTCGACTATACATATCTATGTAGGATCCTTGCTCCCTCTCCCGCCAACATCCTTAACTAAACGAACAGCCGATTATTTAATAACGCGCACGCTGTCACATAATACGGCACCAATAAGTACGAAATGCGGATAAAAATAATAGCTCCAACCGTAGAAGGCACACGCGTCGACCGGCGAGTCGAATCGCACGTGACAAGAACACAAATCGCGTAAACATACCCACGTTCTTTCACACAATTATACACAGTATAGTTCAAGAAATAGAGCCTATTATTCTACGAGAGTGTTGGTTCTGAAACATTGGAACGTGATACATACTGAAATAATAACAAAACGGATAGGTATCAGGGGTAGGTATAATGTTATATCAATCCTGACTCATGGAGGAACACCGAAGGTATCACATTTGTCATGGAACGTCTGCGGACTTGTGCCCAGCATACAAAATAAAGACGTAAATACTTAGGCCCAGGTAGGGAAAAAAGCTTTGCTTGAAAATATTTTTCCTAGAATAATTTGGATAGATCTAGAAGCTGAAAACTATGAAACTTATTCGATTAACGATTCTGGTGCTGCAAAATTTGCGCTGTATTTGAAAGAAATTAAAAAAATTACTCGCAGTTATAAGCTATTTTCAGGAAGACCTTTTTGTATATACCTACTTTATTTTTTTATATTTTTATGGATGAATATTCCAAACTACAGTCTTATTTGTATTCTAAAACTAATTATTTACGTAAACTAACTAAAAACCAACAGGACGTTTAGGCGACAAAATTCTCCTCCACATGGCTGTCATCCGGAAACGTGCCCAAAAGACTGGCAGCATTGCCTACTTTATTTAGTTTACATATCTCGTTCCATTAGGCGCAAGGCCAGTTTACGTATATTCCAATTTCTAGTTTACATGAAACTGAGATCGCAATTGCATTACATGAATGCAATTTATTGCGGTCTGACCTACGGAATCATCTCAATATTGAATGTTTGCTATATTTTCACATGATAGGTAAACATAATCCTGCATAAGTAGCCTCTGACTCCAACCAAAGAAAACATTACAGAATATTTTCTTAGTTCAAAAGCAAACGAGAAAAGCCGGATACCACCAGGATTAAACAGTCCCACATACAATACAAAAATAAATTGAATTCTTAACAAGACGACTTTCGACTTTTCCATTGGTGACGAACAAAAAAAAAACAAGTTCTGCCGAATGTAAATGGGCATTTTGACCAGCTGTGCTGGAATTGTACAGGCGTTGGGTCCAATATGGGACCACTTGTATTGTATTCTATTGTATAGTGAGTTTTGTTTCAAAAAGCCCAACCGGGGAACATTTCGGCGACGACATACGTGTCCTGAATTCGAAGCCCCCGTTACTGAACAACACACTGAACGCCTTTCGCGAGGCAAGTATAAATTCTGCGCGACCCTTTGAATAGATATTCTTTGTTTATCTACCATAATTTAAGGCTTAGGTCTTGAAGGAATTATGTTAGGGACCGTTTTTGGGACTAGAGTCTGTAAAGTACGATGGTACGTGGAGAGATTCGCAAGTTTTTCGTAACACTGCCAAAAGGTTTTATTAATAAACATAAAGTGAGGTTCATGGTACTGAATACTAATTTAACGAATCTATTTTTCAGTAACATTCATGTTTTACAGTAACAATAAAAATAAGAAATGGAATTTGTTTCAAACCATGGCATTTTCTCAAAGACTATAAGTCTTTGAGAAAATGGTTTCTCAAAGACTTCTATAAGTCTTTGAGAAAATGGTTTGAAAGACATTAAAATTAACCGTGCGAGACAAAAATGAACGTAAGTAAAGCCTAAAAGCATTGATAAAATGTGCAGATGAGATCAAAATAAAATGAAGAGAATGGACTTCAAAAAACACAAACACGATGAAAACAAAGCATTCTTTTGAAACGAATCGACTAACAGTTTCTCCTAGAGTGCAAAGGTTCCAACAAACAGAACGAGGCTGCAAATAAGAGCCCAACAGAGTAGAAAAATAGCAGCGACCCAGGCAGCTGCAATCTCGACGAGAATCTGGTATATTTTTCAAGGCGTCAAATCTGCGCGTTACACCGCACTGTCGCAAATCGAATTTGTCTCCTCCGACTTGAGCCGAATCAATCTGCATTATCCCTCTGACATTCCGCTGCAAGGTATGGGAATAAGCGATGATAGATGTACGATATCAGATATTAGTGTGTCAGTTACTTGTTAATGGGGTATACAGAGTTCGATGTTATTCTTCGGCCATATGATAGGCCATCATCATCATCATCATCTGCCTAGCCTTTTCCCAAACTATCTCGGGGTCGGCTTCCAGTCTAACCGGATGCAGTCGAGTACCAGTATTTTACATGAAGGCCATATTCCCGTTAAAATCCGATTAAGTTATCTGGTAGTTAATTACAAACACATATTCCATTTTAAAATAGATCTACTTTTAGTGTAAATCTGCACAATGTAAGACAAAACTTTAGTAGTTAATTCAGAAAAGGCAAGAAACCAAAAACTCATTCAGACAGATAGCAAAATATTCTCTCTATTCTAAATCGATTAATGTCTAACTAAGATTACGATTGAAAAAACAGAAGATGACCGCCTAAAATAACATAAAGTAAGCTAACTATTCGCTAATTGACAAACATTTGGTGGTTGGAAAGCAAAATCTTTTTTAGCTATTAGAGCATATAATGATGTCAATGAATTTTTAAGGGAATCATCTTTTTTAATGACATGTTTTATTTATATATTAATTTAATTTGAAATGTTATGTTGTGCAATAATAATTTTGTTTGTATTGAATCTTTTTGGGCCTACGTTGACATAATCGTACTATTTCGATTTTTTTGATAATTGTGTTTTTGACAATTTTGTATGTCACTCTATCTATTTTTCTATATGAATAAGTTATGTAATCAGTCAATTTAATACGTCAGCATTGTCAATTTAATACGTCAGCATTGTCAATTTTAATGAATGTTGTTATTATTCCGTTTATTTATTTAAATTTGCTAACTTTTATTAATATTTGCACACTATGTCAGTATGGTAAACATGTTAGCACAAGTCCATGTACTTATAATACCTTGCATGCATCATTTTTATAAAATAATTGTATGTACACACATTTTTGAGCAAATAAAGTTATCTGACTCTGAATCTGAATCTGTTGTACAACGGGATATCTTCCATGATTTTCAATTATTGTGAGCTGCCGATATTTCGACGCTGTTGCAAGCGCCACGATCGTGGGATGATTGAAGATACCACCGGAAGTGACAGTGTACGTTTAGATATATTTATAAACTAAACTCTTACACCACAACACCCGCTATTTCTCATCACTTATACCAACTTCCAAGACGTGTCGAGAGACGGCCGAAGCCGCAGCGATTTCTCAGGATTTGAGAGCGCACTCCAACTTAAAGCGCACGCACTTTAACCATGTTTACACTTCGCCCGCAGCCATCGTGGAGGAGATGGGAAATAACTACAGCATATGGGGTAGGCAGGGATGTTACAGAAAATGAGAGTCCAAAAATAATGCAAAATTTTAAAAGGAGTAGATTTTAAAGCAATTCAAAATCTACAGACCAACTTGAAAGTGGTCGAAACTAACTGAACTTATGGACATGGTTGAAAGATGGCATAGATCAAGAACAAAAAAGTATTCGTAGCATACAGTACATAGTTCACAGATAATGAAGAACAGCTTTAAAAACTCTGCCAGATTATTAACATAACACATAAAGTTTATTTCAGGCAACTTTAGCCCACAGATTTAATATACCTTACAGACTAACATACTTTCATACTAATAAAATACACCAGAGCAGCGGTGGCACAGTGGTGGCAGCCCCGACTTACGAGCAGTAAGCCGTGAGTTCGACCCCAGGCAGGCGCATTACTTTGTGTAATTTATTTCATCACCGCTGCTCTCAAAAACGATGAAAGAAAACATCATGAGGAAATCGGCATGTCCTAGAACTTAAAATTCGAAGACATGTGACATCTACCAAACCGCACTGGGCTCGCGTGGTGGATTACAGTCCACTCCTTCATAGAGAGGAGTCGTGTGCCCCAACAGTGGGAACATTATAGGTTGATGATGATGATGATGATTAACATACAATTTCTGTTAGTAACCAGAACCTTAAAACTGTATTAGTAACACTTCTCTTCTGCACAATGTATGTTATCTTTAATCTTTATTCCATGGCTACAAGAGCTTAACGTTCCACTCTTCTTCTAGCTCCAAAAATACCTACATCTTACAAACATACGTAGGCTAAACTATTGCAGCCTGTGTTACGTTTTTCATCTATTTTCAGTCATAAAAGTCACCCAACATTGTATGGGTCCTGATTAGATTCTATACTCGTATTCAAACCCTCTATAATAACTGTAAATAACGCCATCGACGTATAATATTGCCAGCTTACACACATTCTTATGTTTATCCTTGAAATGACGCGAGTCTACATAACGTTCCAGTATTGTCATTATTTCAATAAAATATTCATAATCCTGATGAAGTAGATATTGTAATACAAAATCAGGAATTCTAACGAAATGTTTTGCGCTGGTACTTTTGAAAGTTTAATTGAAGCTCGTGGGTAAATAATAACAGCCGCACGGGTCGATCTTTAAGGTTAAGCCGTGCTTGCCGAGGTTGGTCCGTGGATGGGTGACCATAATTACATACCGAGTTTCCTCCATGCTTCGGAAAGCACGTTAAGCCGTTGGTCCCGGCTGTCATTTGTAGATCTTTGACAGTCGTTAAGAGTAGTCAGAAGCCAAAAGACTGACATCGAGTCTTACCAAGGGGTATCGTATTACCCAGTTACTGGGTTGTGAAGGTCAGATAGGCAGTTGCTTCATGTAAAATACTCGTACTCAGCTGGATCCGGTTACACTGGAAGCGGACCCCAAGATAGTTTGGGTAAAGGCTGGGCAGATGATGATGACTTTTGAAAGTCATATTATTGTCACTTAGATTTAAATCAAAGGTTACGAAGCCGGGAGGTACTTGTTCTTCTCGTCATTGTGATATTTGTAAACTCTAGACCTTCCTGGAATATTTCTAGTTACGGAGATAATTTAAATAGAAGAATAATTACTTAAGTAATGGTAAAAACTGATAAGCGTCAAGCATATCCGATAATGAGACGAACCGTTCAATTTATTTATATCACATATTTGTAGTGACAACATCATTTTGAAGATGATACTCGTAACTGCCAGACCGGACTGTCCCTTCCAGAGACTGGGTGGGGACAGTAATAGGTCAAAACATTTAATAATAATTATTATTTATTTATTTAGTTTGACAATATTGGTCCACTGGTTAGTACAAAAGCAAACTTATCAACTAGGGGTTATAAGGATGCGGTCTTTTTCCTCATAATGGCATAAAAGTCATCAGTACGCACTACCGCAAACATGCTAGACGCGCTGCGATTTAAATTACATTACAGATTAAAACTAAACTAGGTTAATTAAGCACCATTGTTACTAACTTTTATTTATTTATTTCATTTTCCCGAAAGTGATAATTCTGTGAGAATCAATACTGACGACAGTTCAATGGTAATTCTTAAATGAAGAAACATGACACAGAATCTCAGGTAATTCTTATCGACGAGCACACGTTCCCAACTAATTTACCACAAGACTCTTGATCCGAATAAATTGGCTCCTGAGCACAAACTCCTACTGTGACCCGCTCATGCGACTTTGCTATAATTATTTGTGTAGGCGTTTCAATATTTCACGCCCTTGTGACTTGTGACTGCAGTCGCTTTTATTCATGTTTTAATCTTTCTGAAGTATTTTATAAAAGAAGCCAACCTTGAAAGAACTCGATTTATGTTTTGTGCGTTAAAAAAACACTTTTTGAATGTAAATAAATTAAATTATTTAAAGCAGCTGTGCAATATTAATTCTCTTTAATTAGAATATTAAGACACCGTTCGTCTATTGTAAAAACAAAAGTAAGTAGTAAACCCTTTACTACTTACTTTTATTTTCCGACAAAATTAACGCAAGTTCCAAACGAAAACTCGCTTCAGCTAATTACGAGATCTCACATAAGTAAATCTACAAACAGTATCTCAGAACATCAAGGATTGAATCCATAGCCTTTGAGCTAGACCCAGCCGGGACCGTAGCACAGGAACGTTTCGAGCCATTAACCGTGTCTGAACGGGGACATATCGATTGGCGGCGCATAAAATATGTCCCAGCGACCACGTAAATAAGCCCATGCAGCCGATATAAACGTACGGCGCTGTTAGAGAATGTTCCATTGCAAGGTTACGTAAGCGTTTTAAATTTTTGTATAGTTTATGCTATGGTATGTCTAGATTCATGTCGTAGGTACTTTATGAGAGTCGTGATTTTAGGATAAAACAGAGTACTGATTGATACTCATAACATTTAGTAAACTATCATCACCTCTATCATATTTACCATATTCAGTGGTAATGGTAATGTGTATTAGACTTCAGTTGTTAAACTGAAATCAAACGCTACTATAAAATGCACTAATTATTGCTTTTTCTCAAACTGCACGGAGTGGTTAATAAGATTAGTCATGTCAATCCTGTTTAGAGTTGAAAATAACGACTGCCTTCCTCTACGAACGTTTACAGACATTCTTGCAATAGGTTTGAATGTACAGAAGCATGCATATACAAACATTTTGGTCGCTGAGTAAGATGATCCTGCAAAGTTCGAATCTCTCATTTTCCCAAATGATGGGGAGGCTCATATTCACAAGACATTTACGAGCTAATATAACTGCATTATAAAATAGCTGTAAAGAAGCTCTTATTACACAGATGCTACCCTCATCATTCTCATTTTATTAAGCCCTTATTGTCTCCAATAAAAAATCTAGAAGATATCCTATAAAAATGAGGTATAAGTCAGCGAGAAAATGATAAAGCCTCTAAATCAGGAGGCAGCACGGTTGGAGGAAGTGTTTATAAGAATTTATGCGTATTTAAACGACTCCTTTCATCGTCTGCTTGTATTAAGTACGCCATTATGCGTTGTATTTTACGTAAAAGACGTGATTTTGTGTGATGCCATATTTTTATGATATGGGCAGAAGGCAAGGCAGCGCTTAAGAAATGTGGAAAAGCATTGATTTAAATGTGTCCACTGCAATCCAAAACCAGTCATCAAATAGTGGTAATAGTGCAGCATTGATCTGAACCCCAGTTCCCAAAACCAAAGACTTGTCCATTTTTGAAACTTGCTTATATATCAAAATCCAATACAACAGGAACGGAAAAATGCTTAAATTATCTAGAGACGTAAACGAATTTTAAATTACAAAGACACTCATAAAGTCATAAACAAAAAAAGACATACAAAATCCCATTTTGATGCAAATAACAACCGCAGGTGTATGATAGCTCCTTCCTTCATACAACATAAACTATACGACACGTTTATTCTTACGCTGCGTGTGTGTCTATATAAAAAGTGACAGTTTGCAATTTAAATAATATATACCGTTCCGTTTATGTTTCAAATCCGAGCTTACGGTTTTGTAGTGCTGAGAATACGCACAGAGCGGCGATAAAATTTATTGTCACCCGTACGACATCTGGTGCCTTCCCCCTGATTTTGGTGCAAGAGGAGAACGACAAGCGATTCTAAAGAGCTATGGAGATCCGTTCTGCTTGCTCTCGATAACAGTGAAAATACTTTCTGAAACCACTAGTTCCCAGTAGATATATTGTATGGTCTTACAATGTTATTTTTCAGGCCTCGATTACCAAATGTGAAGTTGCACAAAAACTCACTAAATGCTAAACATAATTAAAACATCATTCTGTAAATATCATGACAAATAATGACACAAATAGAACAATGTCGTAAATAGGTTTTAAGAAAAAAAAGATAGCAAAAACCTTTTAGTGAACTGGATAATTAAGTCAAAATCCAAACGTTTATTGCGAACTAAGTGTTTAATTTTGGTGTCATTTTATGATAGTTCTTATGACTTAGCAGCTTTTGGATTAAAAATGATAATTGCAATTATCACTCGCCCGCCCTTGGTTAACAGTTTCTCGAATCTGAAATACCTATCTAAAAAGTTTAGAGTGCGCAAATACACAATCGAGAGTTAACGGTTTAATTAAAAGTAAATAGCTCGAATAATATTTAGTGAAAAATATCTTTTTCAACTGCAGACCTTCGAGCTGTCTATACGTTTATCTCATGTGCAATAATGGCATACGAACTTTTTGCTACCGCTTATGCCTTTTGCCGTATGAGGGGAAGACGAACGCAAACTGTTTCCTGAACGTACTCAACATTCGGAAGAATAAAACCTTCACAATCTCGCCGTGTACACGTAAATTCAGTTAAAAAGTTACCCTCAACGATACATAGAAATAGGCTCCTTTTGCGGTTCTAAGTAGGCTTTGTAGTAGAACTTTGTAAGCTGGTATCGTTTTACTTTTAAAGCGGTTACTCTGTTAAAGTATCAGCATTTTTATCGGTAATAGAAAACAGTATCGATATTTTGTTTGTTTGTCACGCTTGATTATTACTTTTACATTACTACTATCGTCCTATTAAATAAGAAATGCACTGTATGGCACTGTATGGTGTCGGACGTAAAGAATAGCACCATCCCATATCTTCCCGTGGGTGTCGTAAGAGGCGACTAAGGGACTTGCCAGAGAATGGGCAGCAGCGTTCTCTGTGCTTTTTGTAACAACCGTACTGCGATCACCAACCCGCTTGCCAAGCGTGGCGATTATGGCAAAACCCCCCAAAATGTCAATGTGACTTGGGGGAGGCCTATGTCCAGCAGTGGACGTCTTTTGGGCTGAAATGATGAATGATGATGAAATAAGAAATGAGTACATGAGAGGAAGTCTGAAAGTGGCGCCGGTGACTGCAAAGTTGTGTGGTAATCGGTTGTCTTGGTATGGGCATATGATGCGGAGCAATGAGGAAAATGTCGTGAGGAAAGTTTTATGTATGAATGTGGATGGGTATAACTGTAGAAGACGACCAAAGAAACGATGAATGGACTATGTGAAGGATGATAAGGCAAGAAAGGAGGTATGTGATGAGATGACGAGTAATAGAGAAATATGGAAGAAGAAGAAATAATTTGACGGCACGGTTGGCGCAGTTGTTGAGCGATCGACTGCTGCTACGCGGAGCATGCGCACGGAACAAATATTGGCATGGCCTACAGATACTTGTTCCGTTGCTGGCTATTTGTGTATATCAGTTTAAATGTTGGTAAACGCACCCACGATACAGGAGAAATTCATAGTGTGGGGCAACATTTTATAAAAAACAAAACAAGTGCTGCTCCGACCCTAAATAAATTGGGATAAAGGCAAGAGAATGCTGAATGATTATTACTTCTTTCCTATTCCCAATGCTATGTTTTCCATTCCACCTTGCTCAATTCCACGTTATTGTCACGTTGCCAAGATAGTTATCTATCTCATAAGTCCTAATTGGGATAACTGTTCCATTTGAAATGAATCAATGAGCGTATAGTTACAGCTGTAGCTTTTTAAGAGCGTTTACGCCTAACGACATGTCATACAAACTTTCAGGGCCTTATTTTCCGAAATGCAGGATACATAGGTCTAAAAAGTTCCTAAATATAATTTTCGAAAAATATTGTTACAACTAAATTAGACCGATTATAAATAATTAGGAAACAGAAATTTACAATTATAATAATATATTTAGTAACTTTTAAGACCTTTGTATCCTGCTTATGCGTATTAAGTTTAAATAAAATTATATAATTGTAAACGCTCTTAAAAGAAACATAGAAATGTACTCAATAAGTATTGAAATTGTATGGTTGGCTCAATAAATATTGAAAATCATTCAGTCCGTGATAAATGTGACAACTTATCAAATAGTCACATGAAATAAGCCTGAAAGACGTTTACGTCTTAGAAAGTTAAGAAAACAAAGCTTTTATTTAAGCTGGAATTTAAATTTTTATGTTTGAATACCGTAAGCCCTGGTGAAGGAGATAAGGAAAAATATAATTTATTTCAATACGCTTTGCATATTAATTGAATTTCTTTCTTAGTGACGTAAAAAGGGGAAAATATTCAAACGTTGAAATGGAAAATATGGATAAATAAATGTTGAATAATCAAAGAATTTTAATTTTTTAAATGATAGACTTTTAGGTTAACGTAAGCTAAATATTATTATTTTAATTAAGTGAAGGGGGACAGTAAAAAATAATTGGTATTTCTATTGCTTTTTTGTCTCTATTGCTTGTCTTGGTGAAATGCGATGCAATCCGTACCACGCTGTTTCTCGCTCTAGAAAATGATGGTTCTTAGCGACGAGAAAGGATAGGAGCAGAGAAAAGTGCGTTACAAGATAGAATATATTTATTTTGCTAAAACATGATTATACACACATAAATGCAAGATGTTTAATAATGTTCCGTGCTGCCAGATAAGCCAGATGATGAACATTAAATTACAAGCAAAAATAGCGCTTTTTATACGACCGAAACAAGGAGGTATCTCAATACAACGCGAATTTATATTTTTTGTTTTCGTAGAAAATTCGTTTGATCTATCTAGATTTTTTTTCATTAGAAGTATAAACACAAAAATTCCTTATAAATAATGAAATATTTCAATAAATATCGTGACCTTATTATATTAGGTATAATAAAATTTATTCAAACACTCCAACCAAAGTAATAATTAAACCAAATTGTCGCTGCTCTGCACTGAACCCCACCACTCCCTGCAGTCATCTCTCGCACTCAAAATTCATTTGCCCCAAAAATGCAACTGGCACCCCAACAGTTAAAATTAAAGCTAATTAACTTTTTAAACTCTGCCTACCCCGTGGCCGCTGGCGTATAATTAAAACGAAACAAAAGTCAACTTTATACCCCCCTAAGGAGTTGCCTACTGCTGCCTGGTATGTAGGTATGGGCTTTTTTACGCAAGAAACTTTACGAGGACTGGGTCGCGTAATTAATTAGAGAAATTAACTTTTAGGTAATTTTATAATGGAAGAAACAATGGTAGAGAAACTTTAAATGACTAGAATACAAGTGCATACATGCATAGTCTTTGGATTCTTATGGGGATATAATGGCTTCCCGCGAAGCCTATCAATGGTTCCTAATTGTATAGAATTGGTCCATGGTCTCCGAAACATAGATGATCACAAACTGACCACAAATTCAAAGCTAGGAAGCAGCTTCCAGGCAAATCTATTAACGTGGAAGGGACACCGACGCCACCACGACGGCGGTTAACCAATTTCTTTTCTCTTGCCCTTATCCCAATTTATTTGGGGTCGGCGCAGCATTTCTTCTTTTTCAATACTTCTCTATAGCTTGTCATCTCATGACAAGTAATAGAGAAGACAAGAGAATAAGTCATAGGAATCCAAAAAATCCTCCATTTTTTGGATTCCTATAACTTATTATATTTTCAAATGCGGTATTTGTTTTAGATCCACCTTCAACTTTAAAATTTGGTTTCTGCCCGCCCTTGGAAACACTGTGCGGCGTGCGTACATGTCCACATGTATGAACATGGACGAGGCAAAAGGAGCATGTAAGGATCGTAGCAGGTGGCGTTCTGTGGTTTCTGTCTACACCCATAAGGGTTAAAGGTGAGTTTATGTATGTATATCAGCAAACACGTAAACAAACACAATAACACACACGTGCGCACACAATCACACACTTACAAACCCACAATCACACACATATACTCACAATTACACACTACACAGAGCTGCTAATTACTTTATAAGTTTTTATTCCTGTTTGTTTAAAAAATAGTTCTTATTTTTATTTAAAGTCTCAATATTGTTAGCTATATCATTGAGAAAGAGCGAATCAACCCTAACACAAGTATTATTAATTACTTACTGGGGCTGTTTCATTCACATTTGTAAATGTAACCGTTTGCGACACAATCAACTTTTTTGCGACACAATCAACTTTTTTTTTCATGTATGCGACTAAAATAACGTGTAAAATATATTTTAGTTATCTCCTTTTCATACAAGGGATAAATTTTTACACATTCCCTATTTTTCCAAATCATAGATCGGTTGACTACAGTTCATTGGCTTACGGGGCCAGCATACCACATTAGCCACGAGCCCCCATTTTGCATTATTTTAACCCCACAGTCACATGATCATGAGCCATAAAAATTAAAACTCACTCGCCAAAAGGGTTAAAGCAGGACTGATACAGTTAGAGTGGACCCTATCACTACATAATACCTACTCCTCTATTATGCATAACATTTTTATTATTTTAGCTCCATCCAGATTGGATTGGAGTGCTTTTATGTCGGGAGTTATAAAATTCTGCTGTTATTTTTAAAATTACAGCAGAATTGTCGATCGATACTAATCGATAGTAAATAATTTATGATAGTAAGTATTAATTGAAGTTTGAATAATCGGAGTAACATCATATTATAATAATATACTTTTAACATTTAAATATATTTACAATTTTATCGGCAGGAATATCTATTAAATAATCTATTTTTAAGATATTTTTAGGCCTGGATATAAAAGTCCCGGAAAAAGTTATGTATAATGTTTAATATTATTTTTACGTAAATACAACGCGCACGTTTTTTTTTTACGACTGAATATATTAAGACATTTTTTCTCACAAAATCTTATTAAATTTTTACTACCCACGGATACACTTTGTGTTTTATATTTTATTTTTACTTCCATTTGCTACATGTAAACTTAGGGTTTAACCTTATAATAATAACCAAAACTAGCTAGCTATGCCACAAAAACTTCAGACTCAGCTAATACGCATATGGGACCGAATCCAAAGAAATGTATCACTGTCTCTGCATCAGGCTGATCTGATTATGGCAGCATGATCAATACATGTTAAAGAATGCACCGTTTCCACCCCAGAATCACCTATTAAGTCACGCACGGAAAACCACAAGCAGTTCTCTACGGGCTTACAGCAGAAGATTCTTGGAGGCACGTAAATCGAATCGAGAATAACGACCATATACCCGATACTTCTTAACTTTTCCGCTCCTTAATTTTATAGCAGGGGTAAGACAAAAGCAAGGGAAACTATTAAAATAATGGACACAGGGATTCGCTTTCCCGTCACGTTCCGGGGCCAATTTTAAAGGGAATCTGAAGGTGGCCCTTAGATATAAGCGTAGTTATGGATTTCAGTTCGGAAGCAGATGCTACTTCACTTTATTTAAGGATTATTGTGCGTTTTGTTTTTGTTTTCCTGTTCTGATTTTGTTTTGTTTTTGGGTTTGTGAGGTCGTTGGAGGAGATTAGAGAGTGTGGAATGGTTTGATTATGTTTTAGAATATAAAATTATAAAGTCTTACAATTATAGATTCTGTGCAAAAGTTCTGGGATCAAAGAAGTTAACTCAAGACTTTTTGAGAGATTTTTCGTTATTTATAAAATTCTAAAGATGCTCTGTATAACTTTATAGAAAAGTAAAAGTATATTAGTAGATTTTTTTATTTTCAAATTACTAGGTTAAAAGAAAAAAATATCTCTTGCAAACAAACTTAAGGAAACCGACTTGAAGGGCTTACGATATACCTAATCGATTTCACAAATACTTCCGTCAGTTCTTGATCGAATCACCGACTTCTTTTAGTGAGTACAACTGACGACACAGGAAATACAGCAAGTAACGTTAGAACCTAGTAGGTATCAAAAATTCAAAATGGCCGCCATCTGAAACGTCACATTCGCAGCCCAATATTTACACGACTCAATACAGCACTGCCTGTACATTTGTACAGTCGCTACCAGCAATAATCGAACGCTCGCAGTTTAGATAAGAGCGCGACTGAAGCACTTGAGCACCTCATTGTACATACTGCATTAGCTTTGAGCGTATTAGCATACAAGATAAGCTCTGCTAGATTGCACTTGAGGGTTGTAGACTGTTGGCTTTGGTGGTTGGTGGGTTGTGCCATGGTGTGGTTGCTGGGTATTAAATCTTTAATGAACTGTTTAATTTCTGGTAGGACTAAACCTAAGTTATCGTGAAATAAACTGTTTTTTAGGGTTCCGTACCCAAAGGGTCAAACGGGACCCAATAGGGAGCTACGCTGTCCGTCCGTCCGTCTGTCACAAGGCTGTATCTCACGAACCGTGATAGTTAGCCAGTTGAAATTTCTACAGATTATGTATTTCTTTTGCCGCTTTAACAACAAATACTAAAAACAGAAACAAATACTAAAATAACTATTTTAAGGGCTCCCATTCAAAACAATGAATTTTTTGCTCGTTATTATAAATAATGGTACGGAACCGTTCGTGCGCGAGTCCGACTCGCACTTGGCCGGTTTTTTTTAATACAAGCCGTTTTAATACATCAGCTATAGGGCTATGAGTAGAACATAACATAACATCAAGCCCGCAATCCCACAAGGCTCAAGCAGAGCTGTATTTCTAATACACCCACTTTTTGCCAGTTAAATACGTTAGTCCCATGCAATTATTATTGCCATTAACCAGACTCTTTGCTCTCTCTGCTCTGTATGGTGTCGGACGTAAAGAATAGCACCATCCCATATCTTATATATCTTCCCGTGGGTGTCGTAAGAGGCGACTAAGGGACTTGCCAGAGAATGGGCAGCAGCGTTCTCTGTGATTTTGTAACAAACGCACTGCGATCGCCAACCCGCCTGCCAAGCGTGGCGATTATGGCAAAACCCCCCTTATGTCAATATGACGACACTTGGGGGAGGCCTATGTCCAGCAGTGGACGTCTTTCGGCTGAAATGATGATGATGATGATTAACCAGACCATGGCAAGATTTAAAAAATCCCATTAGCACTTTGCGTCAATATCTAAAAGTATATATTTTGCATTATTGTGAAGTAAACAAATTGAACCCTTCATTATAACATTTCACGGCCCAGGTGCCTTATCTTGGAAAGCATTTATTTTCCTTATTACGAAAACCAATTTATCAGAGCATTACCGTTTCAAATGACTCGTTTAATATTTTTTCTCCAAATAATCCTTTCAGCCCGAAGAAAAAAAAAAAAAAAAGATAAATCCACGTCGCAGGGAAACAGGGCAAAATCGATATACGCAAATCAGTGATAACAGGGCCCTCTAAACTTTTACCGTTTATTTCCCGAGCCGGGTCTCCCCCAGCGTCTTATCGCCTCCGATCTACAAATCCAATTTCCTAAAATAGGGATCGATCCGACAAATCATCTGGCCAACTCTATTATCCCCTATTCAGGAGGATATCGCGATGACTTGCTTAGTCGATGCCGTTAGTGGACACTAACGCGGAAAAAATATCGAGTTACAATCCGATTTGCTATCGTAACGTAATCTTAGTATCTGAGTGACCGTTTTTGGACACTTTTCAGGTAATTGGTTTGTCGTAAACAGGGTATGGCATTTCAGCATTACTTTTTATGGCACACTAGTTTTTTTCCGCGGCAATAAGGGGGCTACAGTCGTGAATTATCACAAGGCAACGTTATAAATGTAACCCTATGACACTCGGGGATAATGTGGCTTCCCGTTAGTGAAGATTTTTCGGAATCAGATCAGTAGTACCGAGGATTTGGCCCTGCATCCAAACTTACAATCTTTACCTCTTTGTGGTGAGTCCTAACCGTTTTCGGTCACGGCAATTTAAGTATTTCAGCGGAAACTAACCATCGGTGCGGGAGATATTACAGTGAACAAGTGTCTGTGCAGACTCAGGTGCACTCTGTTCTTTTTCCCCCGTAGTCCGATAGGACGGCAATCAAGAGAGATCAGGCGCAGGACCGACGGCTTTACGTGATTTTCGGGGCACGACGGTACCATATCGCCAACTTCAAAAACTTTAAGCTACTGAGAAACTAATGTAAAAACCCAATAGCACTTCGGAATCGAATCCAGTACCCCAAGTTCAGCAGCCGCGCTTGCGATCTCGACACCAACGGGGCAGTGAACCTTTTTATGATAGTGATAACCTATCTTGCAGATGACACATATACCAACAGTCTTTTGTTTTACACCAACAACACAACTTACAGTTGACAGTAAATGGTCAATATATGTTGTTTAATAAACCCATTTCACGTCAAAAAGTCTCAACTGACAAACAACCACACGTTACTTATTAATTTCTATTAATACTTTCTCATATAGACACCATGAGCCCACACGGTGATAACAATTTATATTCATAAGAGTGCCCCTGCAATCCTTAGTAATTATAAACATCATTACAGTTAGAAGATCGAGTGACGAGTGGAAGCGGCGGAGGTCATAAAGTGCCTCCGAGAGCGTCCCACCGCTGGGAACCTGGGGGTATGGAACAAGACTAGAGCGAAAAGCGGAACGCCCCTTTTCAGATTTTGACAACAGAGAACAACTTTAAACGATTTTTAATGTGATAGACCACACTTGGAAGACAGAAAAGCACGGCACGGTTGGAGCAGTGGTTGAGCGATCAACTGCTGCGCTGCGTGTCGCGGGTTCGATCCCCGCACGGACCAAATATTTGTATGCCCTACAGATAATTGTTCCAGGTCTGGCTGTTTGTGTATGTTAGTTTAAATTTTTGTAAACAGAACCACGATACAGGAGAAATTCCTAGTGTGGGGCAATGCCCAGGTATTTAAAAAAAAAAAACGGCATAACCCACCACCACCATTATTCACCATCACCAAACTACTACCACCATTTAAATGATAAATTATGTTTATTATGGGTTTTTACAAACACTTTTACACGTCGCTCTTTTTTTAAAAACTAGATGAGGCCGGTGTATTGTACTGGCTACTCTGAGAAGAAACAGCAGAAACAAACTCAGAGGTCATGGACTCTCGGGCCTGTGGACGGTGAGTAATGGGCTAGCTCACCGTCCGTCCGTCTTATGACGACAGGCCGTGCCGACGGCGCGTTCGTGTTCCACGCTCGCCTCAAGGAGATGCCAGCAAACCGGAAGGGGTCCGAGAGGGCCGATGCCTGCTAGGGCTGCCTGCGGGACTGTTCGAAAGAGATACCATGGCCAGGGCCACCCATTAAACCATCCATGTTCCTTCTTAGCCCTTTGTGTTCCAGGGCCTCAATATAATATTGATTGTGTATTGCATTGTGTAGTGCATTGTGTCTCAATATTATATTGTGTGGCTGCGCCAAATAGGCCCAGGGACATCTAACCGAAGCATATACTTGTATTTGGCTAGTGTTGTCTCAGTCCCACGGTCCCACAATAATTAGAAAATCGCCTCAATTTCCCCCTCGTACCACACCTCAATATTTGCATGTCGTACCTACAATACTACCCAACCCTTCTGAACTGGTTGAACCTTAGCCAAATGGCACCGTACCTGGATTTAGTACACAGCCACTTTCTCTAGACCTCTACCCACACTCCCCTTCAAACTACCACGTATGAAAGTAGGGAAGTTGTGTGTATAGTGAGGGGTCAAGGAAGAGTGGTTAGTGAGACGTAAATCATAATCTCCACATTTGGGGGTCGAATGCTGATGTTGGGGTCGTATAAGAAAGTGTAAGCGATTTTTGGTGTCGTTTAGTTACAATTTTAATGGTGTAGTGTCCTTTTGGGATTGTGGAGTAGGTATGTATATACGTGTGGAGACGGTTTGGGACTGCTTGTTTGTTCGATGTTCTGATTCGCTTTGAATATATAAGGTGTTGTTTTGCATCCTCGTCAAATTCAAAGAGTATAATAACTATGCTAATGATTCTCGACCTGAATCAATCATAAATGGGTAGGTGTCATAGACTAAATATGTGTTGCTTGGTTACCGTTGTTGACTAGATATATGTCATTCAATATAATACTGTTATAAAGAAATAATATGTTTTAATTCATATATAACATCTGGCGACGATGCCGTTCGATGTAAAGAAAGCAAAACGTTCGCGAGCCATCCTACGCGGTGTGCTAACGAAAACTAACAACGCATTTCAAGCAGAACAAAATGTATATACTCATGAAGAAATAGAAACACGATTACTGACACTTCAAAATACTTACCAAGGACTGCAAAACATACAATTACAGATAGAACAGGAGACCGAAGACGAATACCTCGAATCCGAAACCGATTACAGGTACGAAGTGGATGAACTTTATACAAATTTACGTACAAAAATGATTCAACTAATGAACACTTTCAAACTTCCTGAGCCGTTACCCAGTGTACCTTCTAGACAACATGCGCACGAATTCACGAACATTCATCGAGACGTACATCCCAGACTCAATTTCCAACCGTTTCAAGCAAATGAATCGTTTAAAAACTTTATAAAAAGACTATCGGTTTACATGATGCTCAACAATATTACGGATCCCACAACGAAGGTCTACACCCTGCTGCCCACTTTACCACCAGACATTCATGAAAGAATTTACGACCTGTGTTCACCCGACGACCCCATCAAGAAGTCCTATGAAGAACTTACTGATATCTTGGACAATTTCATCGATCCAAAACCTAGCATATGGGCCTCACAGCACACCTTCATATCAAGGCCACAACAATTGGATGAATCGATTACTGTTTACGCGTCAGAACTAAAAAGAATGTCATCAAAATGTGATTTTAAGTGCTCACATTGTCTGAAACCCAATCTCGATTCATTTTTATCGTTACAATTTATACGAGGATTAAAAGATGGAGAAATTCGCACAAAAATTCTACAAGCAAAACAAACAGTGCCATTTTCAGAATTAGTTCGCACGGCCACATCTATGGAAATGGGAAAAAATGAAAATTCGACAATATCTACATCTATTCGTCCACCACCATTGGACACAATCAATATAGTTTCTAAAGTACATAATGAATTACAACAATCAACGAATAAAGCAAGTTCAAATAAAAGACCGACTTCTATAAGAGAGCTTAAAGGTAAATGCTATCGCTGTGGAAAAGAAGACCACAAAGCAAACGAATGTGGGGCCATTAAAACTACATGTCGAAAGTGTCTAAAGGAAGGACACCTAGCGCGAGTCTGCCTTCAACGACACAAACGCAATGAAACGAACTTGCTGAATGACGACTATGCAAGCAGCGCCAGTACCGACAGCATCGCAGAAATCAACTTTGTAAAAAGTGAAATCTCTGACAAATACATTATAACTATCGAAATAGAAGGGAAGAAAATAAGAATGGAATTTGACACGGGTGCAACACTCTCTACCATCTCACTAAAGGATTTTATGAAACTTAACATTCACAAAAGACTATTTCACACGAGTATCAAACTAAGTACTTATACAGGCGAAGTTTTTAAGCCCATCGGTGTCACGTTTGTACGATGCAAATATAAAAACCAAGTATTCTATGGAAAACTATACGTGATTAACAAAGACGTGAAACCCATCTTGGGTAGAAGTTGGATGAAGGAGTTTAACATTAAACTAGCCGAAATAAATTTGGTTGATACATGCAAGAAGACACAAAATCTTGAACAATTGCTTAAAGAGTTCGAACCCACCGTCTTTACTACAACCCTAGGTGAAATTCCAAACGTTCGAGGCCACCTGACTCTTAAAGATAATGCGCGACCAATTTTTATTAAACCTCGGCGAAATCCATATGCGCTACGATCTAAAGTAGATGAAGAAATCGACCGACTAGAAAAACTGAGAATTATTACAAAGATTGATCACTCCGATTGGGGCACTCCCGTCGTCCCAATAGTAAAACCAAACGGAAGTATCAGACTGTGCGCCGACTACAAAATTACCTTAAACAAAATGATAGAAGACGAACAATATCCAATACCAATAATTGAAGATATTCTAGCTGAAATGAACGGTGGGCAATTTTTCTGCACCTTAGACATCACGCAAGCCTACCTGAACATGGTGATGGATGAAGAAAGCGCCCTGCTGCAAACCTTGAGTACACACAAAGGTACTTTTAAAGTGAACCGACTTATGTTTGGAGTCAAAGTAGCCCCAAGTCTGTGGCAAAAATACATGGACCAATTACTACTGGGTCTTGACGGTGTCAAGTGCTTCTTCGATGATATAATAATTCAAGGATCGACGGAAAAACAATTATTATCCAGATTGAAACAAGTTTTGCTTAAGCTTCAAGACAGCAACCTTCGTGTTAATAAAGAAAAGTGCCAATTCTTCAAAAGAAGTATCAATTACTTGGGACACACGATAGACAAAGAGGGTTTACATAAAAATCAAGACAAGATAAAAGCAATTTTAAATGCACAACGCCCAACGAATGTAAATGAACTAAGAACGTTACTAGGCATGGCAAATTATTACAACAAATTCATACCCAATCTAGCTTCCATCACTGCCCCCTTAAATGAACTCTTGAAGAAAGGAGCAAAATTTACATGGTCTACAAAATGTGAAGAAAGCCTGAAGAACATAAAAAAAGAAATACTAAGCGAAAGAATACTAATTCACTTTGATCAGAATAAACCACTTATACTAGCCACAGACGCTTCACCCACAGGACTTGGTGCCGTCCTAAGTCACAAACTACCTGATGGCTCAGAAAGACCAATAGCATTTGCTTCTAGATCCCTGACCAGCAGCGAAAAGAAATACAGTCAAATCGATAAAGAAGCGACAGCAATTTTCTGGGGTTTAAAGAAATTCTTTCACTATTGTTACGGCCGGAAATTTACCCTAATCACAGACCATAAACCACTTACATCAATTTTTCACCCGCACCAAACCTTACCAGCCTTGAGTACCATGAGACTATTCCACTACGCACATTTTCTATCAGGATTTGACTACCATATCGAATATAGAAGTTCCTCAAAGCACTCCAACGCCGACTACCTTTCACGTTTTCCCGTTGAGAAGATTAATGAGAATAAATATGAGCAGCATTACATATTCCAGCTGAATCAGATAAACGCATTAAATATTTCACCAAAAATAATAGCAGAAGAAACAAGAGAAGACCCAGAATTACAGAAATTACTTGAAACACTCCAAACAGGCACTTCACTTAGGGAGTCCGGATATAAAGACAATGAACTAACTCTTCAGAATGACTGCATCCTAAAAGGCTTGAGAGTTATAATTCCACATAAACTACGCCCACGTATCTTAGATGAACTTCACGCGGGACATGTCGGGATCTTGAAAATGAAACTTCTTGCGCGGAGTTTCGTGTACTGGAAGAACATTGATAAAGATATCGAAAACAAAGTTAAATCGTGCAGAACTTGTCGATTAAACCAGAATGAACCACCAAAAGCCCCTCTGGATCACTGGGAAGTCCCTACTGGCCCGTGGCAAAGAATACACATCGATTTTGCAGGTCCGATATCCGGCTATCACCTTCTAATTGTCGTAGATGCATTTTCCAAATGGGTAGAAATAATTCCAACAAAAACTACGACGAGCGCATTCTGTATTCAGAAACTAGACGATTTATTTGACACCTTTGGATTACCTTACACGCTGGTGTCGGATAATGGAAGACAATTTGTCTCTCAAGAATTCCAGACGTTCTTAACTAGCAATGGCATTGTTCACAAAACGATCGCACCTTACCATCCCGCAACTAATGGACAAGCTGAAAGATTTGTTCAGACAGTTAAGAAATCATTGCACAAATTAGAGGGGGAGAGTGGTGGGATACTGCACAAGGTTCGTACAGTTAGAAGTATCCTCCGGGCTACGCCAGTCATCTCAGGCGACTCGCCCTATATGCCCATGTTCGGAAGAGAGGTAAGAACGAGATTGGTAGCCAAGATTAGAGCTCCACCAAAGGCACTACTGAGGGGCAGAAGAGAAGGGGTGAGAGAGTTTGCAGTCAGAAGCAGAGTGCAAGCTCGCAATTACTCTGTATCAGGAAGGAAGTGGGAGTTTGGTACAGTGACCCGCCGACTGGGAAACCTCCACTATGAGATAGAGATCGACAGCGGACGCACATGGATGCGCCACCTCGACCAGCTGCTGCCGGCGCCTCTGATTCCTGGGAATCACGGCGGAGGCGTGTCATAGACTAAATATGTGTTGCTTGGTTACCGTTGTTGACTAGATATATGTCATTCAATATAATACTGTTATAAAGAAATAATATGTTTTAATTCATATATAACAGTAGGTATTACTTTTTCTTATTTTCGGAAATCGGTAAGTGTGAACCCGCCGTGTTCACACAGCCTTTCTAATCCTCGCCCTATAACCGCGCTTTACACGTACAAACAATCTCAAAAGTTAATTTGATAATTTCTTGTTCCCTAAATCACGTAAAGGGGGTTATTTTGATATACTAATAAACTTACACAACCAAAAAAAATTAAGTTTATAATATATTTACATTACATGTATACAAGGTGTTGTTTTGCATCCTCGTCAAAATTCAGGATGTTGTCACAAAAGACATAAATAATTAATATAAATTACGGTACCTAGTAAATTATTAAAAAACACTGCGTTTTTTTGTTGTTTAAGATTGTCAATATTTCAGAATAACCCCCTTAACGTGGTTTAGGGATTATAAAATTATCGAAAAAACGTTTGAGGTATTTTGTTTGTGTGTAAGCGACGTTATAAGGCGGGAATCAGACGGCCCGTGTTCAAAACACAGGTGGTTCATAGTTACCGATTTCAATAAATAAATAAAAAAAAGAAAATTACCTACTCATTTTATTATTGATTCGGGTCGAGAATCATTAGCATAGTTACCTCCTAGAATTTGACGAGGTTGCAAAACAACACCTTGTATAAAACAAAGTAGCTTCCCGCCTTCTTTACGTTTAGATCTTTTGAACTACGTAACAGATGGTGATGCGGTTTTTTATCAGTACACAGAATAATTTAAGAGGAAGGTTTCTATGTAATACAACCCTGAAAAATACATTAAAATTTTCACGCGAACGTATTCAGCGGGCAGCTAGTAGCCGGCAGCACATAGTCTAAACTAATATTATAAAGAGGAAAGATTTGATTGTTTGTTTGTAACGATTTAACACAAAAAATGCTAGACCGATTTTTTAAATTCTTTCACCATTAGAAAGCTACATCTTTAACGAGTAACATAGCGAAAATTGTGATATAACTATATTATTTCACAATTTTCGCGGACGAAGTCGCGGTCGAAGTGGTAGTATGATATAAAGTAATACGGATTGCATACATTCCGTCACGCCTGTTTTTATAAACAGAGGCATTACTAAATACCTACCTAATTGAGTCCCAAATTATAGGAGATAAAGGGGCAAACCATAGAGTAGACGAATTGTTAGACTCGTATTTGGGTAGTATCTAAACCGAAGGGCATGCGTTTAAATAAATAATGGCATAGCTACCCATCTACAGATTAATTTATTTATTTATTTAAACTTCACGTACATTGGCGGACGAAATGCCACAAGGCATTCTTTACCAGTCAACCTTTGGGTCAAATAGAACAGCAACATTGTGGTAGAGCACAAAAAATAAATAATTAAGAAAAACACATTTTGCTAACATAAACATTAACAACATTCATCGCAGTAACTGCAGGCCGATCAATCTACACAGTTTTCACAGAATAAAAACGCCAGTAAAATCGAAAAATACCAGACAAAGTTCAACAAATAAGATAAAATAAACTAATAGTAAACGTACTGCAGAAAATTTCATCTCGAACTACAGAAAAATGTTACGATTCCAGTGTATAAAACTAAAAATAACGGGAACATATCGCTTCTATTTGTAACTGCTGAACCAAATGATAAATATAGAACAGGAGCACTATTGATCCGGAGGATTCCCGGAGTAATAATAGAGAACATTATGACCCATCCTTATTCCGATGGGACACAAATAGTTTTTTTTTTTGGAAATAAAATTATTGTTGAAGAATGAAATGTACCACTGCCAAACGCAACTACAATACGTTCACAAATATTATGCCTCGTGACTGGGACTGTAGCTTCCCTTTTTTGTTTTTTGACATTTAAAAGTGCCCTTTATGGTCTAACTAGTTGTCCGGCGCAACTTCGTTTGCGTCACATTTTCCCCGTTTTCGCAACATTTTTCATTGCTGCTCCATTCCTATTGGTCGTAGCGTGATGATATATAGCCTATAGCCTTCCTCGATAAATGGGCTATCTAAAACTGAAAGAATTTTTCAAATCGGACCAGTAGTTTCGGAGCCTATTCAATGCAAACAAACAAACAATCAAAGTTTTCCCCTTTATAATATTAGTTTAGATTGAAATAAATGCCTTTAGACAGAGTTAAGTTAGAGTTGAGAATGAGTTTGATTTGGGATTGACATGTGTTTGAGTTGAAAATGAGATGCGTGTGAGTTGAGTTTGTTTTTATTATTAAAGGTTTGTCAACAGCTACTACATACCCTAGATCTTAAGTATAGGTAACAATAAAATTAGTCTTGGACTTACACTCACATATTTTAGCCGTAAAAAGAGGCAGAGGTATAGCTTGTACTGAGCCCACCCACGTAATTTGGTATACCGTACGGGACTCTGTAATATCAGGAATTCGTGCATTTGAACTATAGTGAGTCGTAGTACAGTTTTGTCGCACAAGCGTTAATCGCGCTTCGGTTTGTGGACCTCACGTTATACAGCAATTTCTCAGTAACAGCATAGAGACTGGTTTGTTGCCCGGTTAATTGCAATAGGCTCACCCCCTATTACATGGGAGTTTCAGATAACTGTAGATTACAACCCAACAACACTTATTCTTACTGAAAAAGAGCAGCTCACCAGTAGCGCTTTTTGCAACAAGCCCATCGTCATATATCCAACAACTGCAACTCAGAAGCCAGAATTAATCAAAGGCATTGAGACAAGCTTACCATACTATTCCCTAACCACTGCAACTCCTGTAAGCCAGAACCAGCAGTGGCGACCGCGAGAAAAGCGCTGAGACCATGAAGTTCGAGGAATTCCCAGATAAACTATTTTAACTGTCTTAGATCCCGCAACGAAATTAATCAGTAGAGAATAACGGTGGAGTTGGTTGCTCTGTATGGTGTCGGACGTAAAGAATAGCACCATCCCATATCTTCCCGTGGGTGTCGTAAAAGGCGACTAAGGGACTTGCCAGAGAATGGGCAGCAGCTTTCTCTGTATTTTTGTGACTACCGTACCGCGGGCCAACCCGCCTGCCAAGCGTGGCGATTATGGCAAAACCCCCCATGTTAAGTCAATGTGGCGAAACTTGGGGGGGGGGTCTATGTCCAGCAGTGGACGTGTTTTGGCTGAAATGATGAATGATGAACGGTGGAGTAGGAAGTACGTACTTAATTTCACTTCGGTCCGTCAAAGAAGAAATCAAATCAAGAATCAAAGCCAGAATCAACATCAGTACTTAGCGCTTGGGACCACTACCAAGCAGTTAGATAGTTACACCACAAAAAAAAAAAACTCAAACTATTAATCGCCCGTTTACACTACCATCACGGTAACCAGAATACGCCCCCACCGAACACCGCGACACGACAGTTATCCGAATGTCAATTAACAACACTTAGTGTAGCTGCCGTGTTACTGTTAATGCGCCTATAAATAGGTAACAGAGATTTCGTGTTATTTGTACCTATAGCTCTGATGGCACGCGTTATGATCCTGTTTATTTGGGCGGTATTGGGGCTTGTAATATCGGATGCGTTGTTACATGAGCCGGAATAATACGAGTCGGAACCAGTGAACCTGGTTCAAGGAACCTAGGGATTTTCATGGTTAAGCTACACTGGTCGAGGTCGGTCCATGGATGGATAGACGACCATTGACAAGACTGCCACTGATATACTGGTGATATTCTGTTTTTAAGACGCTTTTATTAGTTTCATCTGTAACTATGTACAAAAAATCTTAAAATTTACATTTGACCGACTTCATTGTTTCCTTTGTTGGAGCTAAAGTTATATTGATTTTGTTTGGATGACAATGCACGGTTAGCTAAATGACGTCATTCTAAATCCAATATGGCGGATCCCAAAGATGGTGCACTAGTTATTTTTTATGCACTCCCATGATATGGGTATCAAATGAAAGGGTTTGCATGAATACGAGAAAGCGCATTTTTTTAAGTATAATATTTTACCTCGTATAGCTAAAACTTTACTGTATCAAAAATATAGATCATTGTAATTTTGACAGTGACGCAAAATCAGAGGAAAAATAACCTTTAATTAATATAAACAAAACAGCCCTATGTTTTATTTAGACAAAAAAAAAACGACAACTCCGCTAAAAACACTCATTCATTCACTCGCAACATGAAAAAGCACGCAACTTGTGACATCGTACCCTTTGTCCGCTACAGTCCGTACGGATAGCGCGTATCGATTGAGTGCGAGTGAATAATGCACGCGCCGCCGTCCGTCCCCGTTCGTAGCAGTCCGCAGTCGACCGTCGGCGTCCGTCCGCCGGTCAATTAGTCGTGCGAACTGCACTCACTGTTGCCGTATTGTTTTTGATGCAAGCTTTATTTGGCGGAGAAGTGGGTTGTTTTTTTTGTGGTATAAATAATTATTGGTTTTGATGAGAATGCGGGCGGTTTAGTTTGGGTGAGACTGTAAACTCCTGGACAAAGATATAATTGAAAAGATTTATGTTTATAGGCTTCACCAAGTTAAAATACTGCCTCCTTGGTCTAGCAATCGCAATCGCGACTACTGAGCTTGAGATCTGGGTACGATTCTCGGGTCGGGCAAATTATTATTGGGTTTTTCCATCAGGAATTTAAGAGTAGCAGCCACGAAATCTGGATTTGTGCCTGGTTGATCATCATCATCATCATCATTTCAGCCGAAAGACGTCCACTGCTGGACATAGGCCTCTAAGGGGGGGTTTTTCCATAATCGCCACGCTTGGCAGGCGGGTTGGCGATCGCAGTACGGTTGTTACAAAAGCACAGAGAACGCTGCTGCCCATTCTCTGCTAAGTCCCTTAGTCGCCTCTTACGACACCCACGGGAAGACATGGGATGGTGCTATTCTTTACGTCCGACACCATACAGAACAACCATTGCCTGGTTGATGGCAAATGGCAATAGGGGACTTAAATATAACCGGCGTAATGTGGGTGTACCTCTGCCCCTAACTCCACGGGCATCACAGGAGTGATGTTATGTTATTCCCCTACAAACCAATATAAAGGTGCATGTTTATTTTCGCGGTTATAGGGCGAAGATCAGATGGACTGCGTTTAAAACCCAGGTGATTCACACTGGCCGATTTCCGTAAATAAGAAAAAAATATTACCTAACTATTTTATCATTTATTCGGGTCGAGAATCATTAGCATACCTCTTTGAATTTGACGAGGATGCAAAACAACACCTTGTATAAATAAGTTCATCACGCTTCACTTACTCACAAAACTTCCACTCAAGCACGCATATACAGGGTGCTCTCGCAATGCATCGCACACGTCATTGGCCACGACGTGACGTCACGGCACACGACGTGTCTTGTCGCGTGCATTGAATGCGAACAGGCAGCGTGACACGATATTAACATGCAGTCACCAGTCTACTGCCATTTTGATTAAAGTTTTTCTAGTCGTGACAGAATTTACTTGATGTGTTATACTGTCATCTCCGTAATGATCAGAGGATCAGCACAGGGTCAGGTGGTCATGGTAAACACCAGGTTTCGAAGTGATAATTATACGATACTTATCTAATCTTCTTCTTCTTTTTCTTGTAGTTACGGGTAGTGCCTATCTTTGTGTCAGAGGTTTTATGGGCCTCTGAATTATACAAAATTATCATGATAATAAAAATAAAAAATTTAAGCGATCCCTGCTTTTACAAACAATTAAAGTAAGATATACAAACCACCAGACCCGGAACAATTATCTGTACCATACAAATATTTGTTCCGTGCGGGGATTGAACCCGCGACACGCAGCGCAGCAGTCGTTTGCTCAACCACTGCGCCAACCAATGCCGTCAAAATTATACTGATAGCTTAGAACTCTGTTAAAGAAACAAGTAAACGGGGTTTAAACATGCTAAATCAGATGAACCCATATGCCGTTCTTAAGAAAAATCGATAACAACTCGATCTCATACTACGCCATGGTGCACAAGCGTAAAAAAGCGCTTTTTACATCCTATATCCTATACTTCCATACTAATATTATAAATGCGAAAATCACTCTGTTTGTTTGTATGTTTGTTACCTTTTCACGACTAAACGTTTGATCGGATCTTAATGAAATTTGGCAAGAAGATAGATTTCAACCTGGGAAAGGACATAGGCTGTATATCATCACGCTACGACCAATAGGAGCGGAGTAGCACTGAAAAATGTTGCAAAAACGGGGATAATATGACGCAGACGAAGTTGCGCGGGACAACTAGTACTATTATAAATGTGAGTGTAAGTTTGTTTGTTACGCTTTCACGCGAAAACTACTCAACCGATCATAATGAAACTTTGTACACATATTTTTGGAGGTATTAGAAGTAACATAGGCTATATCATCACGCTACGACCAATAGGAGCGGAGCAGCAATGAAAAATGTTGCGATAACGGGGAAAATGTCACGCAGACGAAGTTGCGCGGGACAGCTATATAGTATTTTATAATACATAAGTGTAATCATCACCAGTGCTCCTGACTAGCAATAAACCGCCCCCGTGGCGACATGACACTCTGACCGTACCTTCGTAATTCAATTATATGCATTTGGTCAATTCATGCATTCATGCTCTGCGTGGTGTCGGACGTAAAGAATAGCACCACCCCATATCTTCCCGTGGGTGTCGTAAGAGGCGACTAAGGGACTTACCAGAGAATGGGCAGCAGCGTTCTCTGTGCTTTTGTAACAACCGTAGTGCGATCGCCAACCCGCCTGACAAGCGTGGCGATTACGGGAAAACCCACCTTCTGGGGGGAGGCCTGTGTCCAGCAGTGGACGTCTTTCGGGCTGAAATGATAATAATGATGGTCAATTCAAACTTCACGAGTAGTAAACTGACGGAGTGATTGCCTTTGGTCGACAGGTCGCAAAGGCGACTGCTGAGCAAGAGCTACTCGGGTTCGACTCCCGGGTCGGGCAAAATGTTATTGGGTTTTTCCATCAGTAACTTCCTCAGTAGCAGTCTGGATTTGTCTCCGGTTTATGGCGATAGGCTCGCCCCCTATTACATACGACTTAAACATAACTAGCGAAATGTGGGCGTAGTATTAGATAAGTTAGATACAGACAGCGTCGGTATGTGCTAACCTCTCTACAGTCCGGCCGAATACGCCAGGGGGGTAGCTACTTAATGATGCTGTCTGTACCTACACCTCTGCCTAACCCTTCGGAGATTATAGGCGTGATGTTTTGATATGATAAGAGTAGCAAAATTATCAGCACCTATTGTCCAGATTCAGATATCCACTTACAGCCAAACCATGTTCACCAGAGAATCTTCTTCGGTTGACATGAATATTCCATGCTAAGTCTCACCAATTTATGTCAACCCCTCTAATGATATCTCTGTTCCACCTAAACAGGAATATCTGCTTGTGAATTTATAAACAGGTTACAGCCATACAGGAATATTGAATAAACGAGCCTGGCATGAAAGCTGAGGCCGGATTGATAAGGCGAAGTAATTAATTTTTCATGTTGGCCGTGTGGTATTGTCCCTAAGCCGCTATTTAGCTATTCTGTGTGTGCAAAATTGTGTGTGGCAGTTGGCGAGTTGACGAAACTCGGTCACACCGTCTCGTGTAAATAATAAAGGTTTGTGAAACTCATATTTTGGGGTTCTTGTACTACAATGTAAGCACACAACCTCGTGTGTAAAAACATAACAACATAACATTCATTTTCCCACCATCTCGGAAAGAGTATTTTTAATCTTCAATATCTGAGTGGAAAAGCCGTTTTTATTCTCTAGAGGATAAAGTAAATTGAATTTAGAACATCGTGTGCACTAAGTTTGTGAATTAAAAAAAACATTAAACCTATTTACTGCTACCTCTATGGTGCCGAATATATCATACAACTTTTTTTTAATTTGTTATAAACTCTGACTCGGAACCTTCTTGGTGTTCTTTTTTCAATTTGCTTTGTACGCGGTTCTTTACGCGGCATTTTTTCACGTCATTGTTAATTATACCGTAATATTATTTTGTTATAATTTAAAGATTATTCTGTAATACTTACCTGTCATAATGTAGTAATTAATATCTAAACTGAAATAAAAGTGTACCTATCTTGTGATTGTAAACGTTTTTTTTTTGCATTTAGTCATTTCCTCGCTGAGGTGGAATGAAAAGTTACGTGTTGCACTCGAGTGCAAAGATTTTCACCTCGTGCTCTTTTGGTACCCCCTAGCTAACGCTCAGGATTCTAATTTTAGAATCCTTCGCTTGCTCGGTCATCAAAATTGAACACGCGGTTAAAAAGCAACTTTGCACTCTAGTATAACAAATAACTATTATTCTCAGGCAACCTTAGCTCATAGATAAATACCTTACAGACTAACATAGATATCGTAAAAATACAACTCGTGTTACTAAATAGAAACTTAAAAACTATGTTAGCACTTCACTGCACTATGACACTGTGCGTTCATGTGGTACTTGCCTGTGGACGCGTCGGAACACCACTCCCTGCGGCCAAAAGTCCTCTTCCAAGCCAAGGTGCAGATAGCACGTTGGTATTCGCACCACAAACGCCTTAAAGTTGGCGTTGCGACGCGATTCTAGCTGGCGCACTTCCGCCACGTACGTTGCTATTTTCAATAGATACAATGTGAATTGATACTTAATGTGATTCCGATCATATCAACAGAGCAGCCAACAAAATTAAGATTTTTTTTATAACATACATTCATCAATAAACATTGAAGTTCTTCCAATGAAAGCCAATTTCATCACAAAACAGACAACACAAACAACGAGCTCAAATAACGAAAAAACGAGCCGAATTATTGTTAAAAATAATTGATAAACGCTACGAAATACGAACTACAAACTTCTCTAATAAAAAAAATCGAAAAACCTCGTAAAAGAGTTCGCAGAATTCTCTCTGGTCGGTCATCAAGAGTACATGAAAAAGGCGAAGTGTACAGGCGAACGAAAGGTTGGACTGTAGGTAGGTACTCCAAAAATCCTCTATCAAAAAGCTGAGCGTGTCAATGGACGTGCAAATTAGATTTGTTAGTGGACGCTCCGACTGTTACGTGTCACGTCAGTGGCGAAAAATCGAGAGGGTTAGCTAAACGCGGTTAAGGCTTTATAGGCACAGGTATGGACGCGCGTTGGTGAAGGGTTGAAACTTGCGTAGACTGTGTTGTATGTGAGGGTTGAGCGCTATCACTGTACATAATGTAGTTGAACGTCCACTTATACAAATATAGAATGTATGGACGTTCAACCGTACAGGGTAGAAACGACATAGACAAAAAAACCGGCCAAGCGCGAGTCGGACTCGCGCACCGAGGGTTCCGTACAAAAATTATTATAAATGTTTTTATTATATGATGAAACTAAAAATTCACGGTTTTCGATTTTTCCTTTATCTGTGCTATAAACGTTGCTTCGTACCAAATTTTAAGATTCTGAGTTCACGGGAAGTTCACTGTTGGGTTTGATTCCCTTGCGAGTGTCGAAAATATGCGGGCGGCATAAACAGCTGTATCTTTTGATTGTGTTGGCTTAGAAATTTGATTTTTTCACAGCTCCAAGGGACACTAGACTTGAGTATTTGATATAAGTTCCAGCTTGATATATCTACGCGTTCCTGAGAAAAAGGGTCTTGACAGACAGACAGACGGACAGACGGACGGACGGATAACAAAGTGATCCTATAAGTGTTCCGTTTTTTTTTACGGAACCCTAAAAAACTGCTGAAACAGCATTATTTTTAATTTAGTTCAGAATTATGTACTGAATACTCGTGGTTACCATTTCTGCGTCCGTGTGCCTTCCACACTGTTTTGTAAACCTTCCACTAAGTTGGTCCTAGGTTAGAGTCCAAGATTGGTCAATTTTTTATTGCGCTTTAAGGCAATAGGCTCGCCCTCTATTCCATAGTACTTGAACGTAATTGGCAAAATGTGGATACACCTGTGCTAAACCTTTTGTAAACGCTGTAATAAGAATGAATGTACATTCTTTTCAGATAGGTAGGTATTGTATTACCCAGTTACTGGGTTGTGGAGGTCAGATAGGCAGTCGCTTCAGGTCAAATACTAGTACTCAGCTTCATCCGGTTGGACTGGAAGCCGAGCCCAAAATAGTTTGGGAAAAGGCCAGGCAGATGATGCTAGGTAGGTATTTATTTTATTTTGAGGTGTGTTTTGGCAATCAAATTACATAATTAAATCGATTACAGTACAGACTCATTGATTCAACAGTGAAAAAGTCGGCATTTGGCCCCTTGCCTAATTACCAGGCTTATCGCTAATTACAAAGCACCCGTCCACTCAATGCAATATACAGAAGACTAAATACAAAGTTACTATACTCTTTTGTTTTGAAAACAGATTGGCTACGATTATGTTAAAGTTAAATCCCTGAAGGACTAGGTAGAGGTGTAACTAATATGTAGTACACATCACACATTTCGCCAGTTATGTTTAAGTACCATGTAATAGGGGGTGAGCCTATTGCCATCAAATTCAGCCGCCATTGCGCTTATTTGCACCACCTTATTTGCACCACGTTTGTATTTTCCCACAATTCACTGGTTATGTTAAAAAGTTAATAAAAACATTTTCGAATTATCTTTTAAAAAATCTAGCTAAGTCTAACTTACATGGTTACCGACGTAGCCCGAAGAATTGCCAAACTTAAGTGGCAATGGGCAGGGCACATTGCTCGCAGAACAGATAGCCGATGGGGCCGAAAAGTTCTGGAATGGCGACCGCGAACCGGAAGACGATGCGTTGGAAGGCCTCCCACTAGGTGGATCCATTGGATCCCCGCAACCTTCACCAGGTCCCGATGACCTGGTGAAGGCGCACGGGACCGGTCAATGTGGCGTCACTTGGGGGAAGCCTATGTCCAGCAGTGGACGTCTTTCGGCTGAAATGATGATGATGATGATGAAGTTTAATTTAGCTGTAACACTATTTTTCGAAAATGTGTATCCCTTATGCGTAAGAAGTTTCGTTAAAATCTGTTCAGTCATTTCGGAAAATAAGGAATTGAAAGTTTGTATGAAATGTCATAAGGCGTAAACGCTCTGAAGTCCAATATAATAATAATAATGGGCGGTTAGCCTATTTCCATAGACAGGGCACAGATCCGGACTCTACTGAGAAGTTCCTGATGGGAAAGCCCAACAACGAATTGTCCGACCTAGAAATCGTACTCAGGTGGAATCACTCGACAGTAGCTCTTGCACCACTAGATAAACGGGGCAGTCGATAGACAAATGATGTTTTAAAAATGCAGTGGATTATGTGTCTTATTAATATAACTAGCGGCAACACAAAAAGTACTACAGCAACATACCAACACCATTTATAAAAATCTCCAAACGTCGCAAAGACCTAATCTGCACAATTCTACCCACACGCACAGCTTTTATAAGAAAGTTTGCTCTTTATCTTGGCCCAATACTCTACATTCCCATTTACGGCTTAACATTCTTTAATTTCAAAAAGACTGTTCGCACTTTCCTTCTGAGCTACGAGGTAAGAATCCCTACTAATATAATAAATGTGAATGTAAGTTTGTTTGTTACGCTTTCACGCGAAAACTACTCAACCGATCATCATGAAACTTTGTACACATATTCTTGGAGGTATTAGAAGTAACATAGGCTATATATCATCACGCTACGACCAATAGGAGCGGAGAAGCAATGAAAAATGTTGCGAAAACGGGGAAAATGTGACGCAGACGAAGTTGCGCGGGACAGCTAGTTCCTAATTAGTGATCACTCCAAAACCTACATGCATCACACACCACATTAATTAAACGAAACACTCACCACACTAACAATATACACACCACACCTTAGTACCGTTTTTTTTTTATTATTATTTTTCAATTATTTATAAATTAGTCTTTTCCAAAATTGTTGTTTTCAGATTTTAAGTTTTTCTTTTTGGTATTTGTTTAAGAACCTAATTTTGTCTCTCATATTGTAGCTGCAAATGATTACTACATGTATAACCACATAGTTAACACGTACTGTCGCGTGTGAGGAGCTCGTGGCTAAAGAATAACAGCCGCACGGGTCGATGTTTAAGGTGAAGCCGTGCTTGCAGAGGTTGGTCCATGGATGGGTGACTATAATTACATACCGAGTTTCCTCCGTGCCTCGGAAAGCTCGTAAAGCCGTCGGTCCCGGTTGTCATTTGTAGATCTCTGACAGTCGTTAGGAGTAGTCAGAAGCCAAAAATCTGACTTCCAGCCAAGGAGTATCGTATTATTATTACCCAGTCTGGGTTGTGGAGGTCAGATAGGCAGTCGCTTCATGTAAAATACTGGTACCGCATCCGGTTAGCCTGTAAGCCGACCCCAAGATAATTTGGAATATGGCTAGGCAGATGATGATGAGTGAACACGTGCTGTCATAAGTCAACTTTATGACGGAGATCGGAACAAACACAGGTTATTTTTTAACCTATCTAAGAGACCAGTACGGCACCCACTAACTAAATTAAGAAACTATTTGCCTTTGCTTTATCTTATACTACTTCGCTATGTAATCTAATCCTAGTTCAACAATAAATCTATACTTATTAGTTTATTACTGTACTGATTAACATAGTACAAAAAGTACTACAGCGCCATCTATGAGCCAAATTAAGAACTTTCACAAAAAATAACCGGAAAACAACTGTCGCCCAGTAGCCCACCAGACTACACCCGTCCGGTCGGAGGATCCCCCCTTGTCTATGCGGTATGAAGAACTTTACACTACAACTTTCTTCATAGCCCTAAAAAACGGAACTAACCAATGTACGTTGTAAGGGAATAATTTCATAATCTATCAACATTTTTCCTTAATCAAATATTATGCTTTTTAATCATCCCTTGCTGAATATGTTTGTGTACACATGTCTTTTGATCTCGTTTGATTAAACAGCTCTTCCAACGCCCTCTGATCTTTTTATAAGCAAAACTTTACATTAAAAAAAAGTTTTCAATCAACCTGAACGGAGCTAGTCACTAGCTAGCTACAACTCAGCTTGATTAAATCTAGTCCTTCCGTAGACTGCATCGTAAAATTGTAATAAGTTTTTAATAAATAATATTAAAGGAAGCACCGTCAGAATATTTAATAAGATTCTCAGTCAAGCTTTATAGTCTTCTGTTTAATGTTAGTAGAACAAGTTGTAAAAGGTACCGGTATCCTATAAAATGCTTTTCGTATGTACAGTCCGCAAAGGAGATAAGTTACATAAATATGTAACTGGTTACTTATCTCTTTTGCAGACTGTACCAATGTATAACTTTATCGCGAAACGCCTAGAATATCAATCATAATATTGAAAATGGTATTTTAAGTAAGAGAAGTCATCATCGGCCTAGTCTTCTCCAAACAATGTTGGAGTCGGCTTTCAGTCCAACCAGATGCAGCTGAATACCGGTATTTTACGCGAAGCGAGTGCCTATCTGATCTCCACAACCCAGGTAGTACTGGGTAATACGATATCCTTGGCTTACCAAGGATATGACTGCCTGTAACGACTGTCAATGATCTACAATTGAGGGCCGGGTAAAACAGCATAGCGTGTTTTCCGAGGGACGGAGAAAACTCAGGTAAGGAAGTATTGCATTATTTTAATAAAATAGTACCTACACTATTAAGTATTATATATAAGCCTATGTGAATTTAAGTACTTACTCGTAAAAGCTTTGAATGACTGCGACGGGGATCTATAAACGTTACTAAGCCCGTACTTTGGTGTAGTGATACCTGTTCCAAAATTGACAAACTACAGGTTCAATTTATAAACTGCAATACATACATAATATCATGCCTGAATCCCCGAAGGGGTAGGCAGTGGTGTACCTAATAGTACACCCACATTTCGCCAGTTATATTTAAGTCCCATGTAATAGGGGGCGAGCCTTTTGCCATAAATCGAGCACAAATCCAAACTCCATAGCTGCTACTGAGAAATTCCTGATGGAAGAATCCAATAACAGTTTGCCCGATCCGGGAACCGAACACGGGTCCTTTTGCTCAGCAGTCGGGATTGCGACCACTAGACTGTACAATACCTAAATCCTCTGATTTAAGAGTGTGCAAAGAAACGTCTGTAGATCTCGGCCTAATACTTTGGCTAGAAGCCGGCTTAGCAGCTTCATAGAGAAAACTTTACGGCTATTGGTCTTATCGATAATTAAAATATATCGAAGGATCTGAAGGTTTTTCATGTTCTTCGAAAAGAGTGCTTCAGTGAAACTTTGAATAAATTTTCTACCTGGAAAATTAAGCACTTTTGCTGAAAGTTTTACATTTATTTGCCGTAACTAATTACAGTGGCGTCTGGTTTTTTTGTCTCTAATCTGTTCGATGGCAACCTAAAATTTTTTCTAAGTATGAATTTAGTTCTAAGTTTAAATTTTAAGTTTTTTTTTTTATTTCTCGAATAATAAAGCGAAGTCAGAGGCCCCTGGGTGACAAAATTAACTCTGATACCAACACGCGTAGCATGACCACTGTAGAAACGAGATTTGTCTACGGAAGAATCGACATAATGACAGATAGACAATGACAATGTGTCAGTTTGTCGATTCTTCCGTCAACATAGCCCGTTTCTACGGCGGTCATGCTACGCAGGTTAGACACTAACCACAGGATAAAGAAAGAAGATTATTTGAACAAATTCTTCGTTTTTTCGTCATGAATGGATTTTATAAACACTTTTGTGACTAGAAAGGCGGTGAGTACTGAGATTTAAATTGATAGACGTATGAAAACTACGAAGCCATGCTCTGCCGTCCCTAATATATATACTTACTTGCATTTGGGATAGGGGCGGGACGATTCATTTGAATACCATAGCTAAGGTATAATTCGTGTTTGACCGACAAAACAAAAGGAGGAGTTTCTTAAATCGACTCGTATATTTTTCGCGTAACTTTTACATGTCACATGCATACTCTTACTATGAAATCACCGTGTTACATTTTTACCTCAGCTAGGTTTTCACGACAAATATCAATTCTAAAAAAACTGTAACACTGTTTCCAAGAAAAACTGTCTTGAACTTTAAAATACAACGTCAAGGCAGTACCTACACATGTGCGCGTCAACAAAGCGGGTCCACAAGAGAGCCACTCAGTCTGACTGACGTTTTAATGGAGCCCCATGTATTTATTCAGAAGCCCGTCGCTTTGGACCGCGCCGCCGACGAATGACGGAATTCGCGCCGACCGCTGTATCTAATATTGAGTGACGTTTTCCCTTTTTTAAATTCGACCTTTTTGGTTAAGATGGAAAGAAAAGAAACGTTATTTGGGGTTTTGTGCATATTTTTAAGTTGAATCGGAGCTCTATTACATTATTGTTTGTGTGAGAAAGACACAACATATAGTTGAATGCAGTGCATTTAATATATGGTTATATGATGCATTTGAATATAAACATGAAAGAAAAAGGAGTAAATGATAGTGTAAGGGATGACAGAGAAGAATGAAAAAAAAAACGTGTTTCGGCGACCACAAGTAACAGGGGTCATGGGCAGGAGCATAATAATGATGCACTTCAAGACAAGTACAGCATACAACCCAGTCTGCATTGAAAAAACAAATAACAAACATCTTAATAATACATCATCATCATTCCGTTTATTCATTTTCACAACATATATTTAAATTTTTAAATAAGTTTACAAAATGATAAAAAAAAATAAAAAATAGTAGCCCACCGGTATCGGGAATAGGGTCCAAGCTACCGGCGGTCAGGGCTCCAGAGAAAGGAACCTCCTAACGATACGAGCCGTGTCCAGGAGTACCTCTTTCTGGATCAAGCCCTTGATCCAGCTGCCTAACGAGAGCCTCATGAGATATTGGTCGAGGCTCTTGGCAATCAGGCCGTTGGCTGTTACGACTATCGGCACAATGATCGCTGAGTCAACATTCCACATGTCGACAACCTCGCGAGCCAAGTCAAGATACTTGATTTGCTTATCTTTCTCGGCTTTCACGAGGTTCTCGTCATGTGGAACCGTTGAATGAATGTTCCCACGGCTGGGACACAGGCCTCCTCTCTATGAGAGGGAGTGGGCTGTAATCAACCACGCGGACCCAGTGCGGGGTGGTAGATGTCACTTGTCTTCGATTTTTTAGTTCTAGGACATGCAGGTTTCGTCACGATGTTTTCCTTCACCGTTTAGAGAGCAGCGGTGATGAAATAAATTACACAAAGTAATGCGCCTGTCTGGGTTCGAACCCACGGCTTACGGCTCGTAAGTCCGGGCTGCCACAACTGGGCCACCGCTGCTCTCCAACTCTAATAAAACATGTTAGGCTTTAATTAATTAATAACTTATCTTATTTTATTTAATCTGTTATTGTCTATTTTAATGTAATGATTAATATTATTGTAACGTATTGTTTGTACACCCTGTGGGTAGAATGTAGTGTTACCTGTAAATATATGGCCTAAGCTTTTTAACACCTGTAATTAACGACACCTACATTGACAAATATATGATTTGATTTGATTTGAATTATTCTTATTGTTCTTTATTTATTCATATAAATCGTGCTTGTTAGCTATCCTAAGTTTTCTACTACTTTTTCTATTCATATAAATCGTGCTTGTTAGCTATCCTAAGTTTTCTACTACTTTTTCTATTTCTATTCGTGAGAACCTGTAATTGGCTCTATGTATCATATACAATTGTTATCCATCTGTTACAGCTGTTGGTTCTCCTATGATTAAATAAATAAATAAATAAATAAGTCACGTTATCATTAACACAGGAAAGAGCCAATAAATATCCTGAAACTACCTTAAATTGGTAAAAAAAACTTTACCAATAGTCGTCGTAGTTTGGTTTCCAACACAAAACAAATGTATCTAATCATATTATTGTGTAGCCACAAAGGTTAAAGATTTGATCTCACATTGACCGTATTCAAATGAAACTCCTTTAAAACATTTCAATCCTATACAGTAGCGTGCAGTCTGCAAGTTCCCTCAAAGGGTTCGATCTTTAGTATGAGAGGGCCTTAGAGGGCCCGTTATCTAAATCAAATGCCCTCTCCGACGCGACACAGCTTGTTCGAGAGAGATTTTTAAAAGGATTTGTGTTAAATTGGTAAAAAAGGGTGGACCATATTGTACCTCTATAGATATACATTTAGAGAATACTCTATCCTTTCTGTATTGATGTTTCCTTATTGTGTTTTTTTGTAAAGTTATTGGAGATATTGTTGTTTAAAAAGTCTATTGGAATTGATTTCGAAACAGCCTTATTTTTTAACGTTAACGGTTACTTTTAAGCAACAAAAATTGAATACAAATATTAAATTAATAATTTAATTTAATCTATATATTTCGTACAGCGCCTAAGTACCTATTTCTGCTGAAAGCCAGTTCTTCACTTCTATTCTTAAATATTTCGTAAAATGTAAGTTATTTAACTTGGCCTTAGTAGATAATAAGACCGACAAAAACGCAATCTTTTCAAAACATATGCCTTAAAACGCAACAAAAATTCCAAATAATACCCAGGTACTTAGAATAAAAGGATTCCACAGGCTTTAAAGCGAAACTTTTAAAGGCTTTACCCAAATCTTTTATTGAATTGTCAGGATCTTAAGTAGCATTCAATAGTTGCACCTAAGTTTCTGTTCGGGGGAGTTTTTCTACCCCCTTCCTTCCTTGTTTTATTATGTAAATAGAACCGCATTGAGTGTGTGGTACGAATCGATCTTGAGGACCTATTACGAAACCTATCGATGCAGGATTTAAGGGTAGTTTAAATGATTGGGCTATTTGAAATGCGCAATCACAATAGAAACCATATTTGTATTAAAAGTTTGGGATTTTAAATTGGTACAGTTAATGGTTTGAGTACGAAAAAGTTGTATTAATTTTATGTGATAATACCTAGTCTGGGAGTGGAGCTCGTGGCTAAATAATAACAGCCGCCCAGGTCGATCTTTAAGGTTAAGCCATGCTTACCGAGGTTGGTCTGTGGATGAGTGACCATAATTACATATCGAGTTTCCTCCGTGACTCGGAAAGCACGTTAAGCCGTTGGTCCCGGCTGTCATTTGTAGATCTTTGACAGTCGTTAGAAGCTAAAAGTCTGACATCCAGTCTTACCAAGGGGTATCGTATTACCCAGTTACTAGGTTGTGGAGGTCAGATAGGCAGTCGCTTCATGTAAAGTACTGGTACTCAGCTGCATCCGGTTAGACTGGAAGCCGACCCCAAGATAATTTGGGAAAAAGGCTAGGCAGATGATGATGATGAATACCTAGTCTGGGATCAAAGAATTTGCCTGCTGTCCATATCTACTCAAAACAGATCTCCGTCATATAGAATTTCAAAATCATCGTCATTATTCTATGTTCCTTTTCCTAAATTTTCTTCTATATTCTTATTATACATGGTAATGAAACTAACATGCCTGAGAGTTTGGTTTACAAGTAAATATTTAAAAAAATGTAGGATTTTTATGTTAGAATCCGCTCTGACGATCAAACAACAGAAGACATTGCATATCCTTTTCCTCCAACTAAAGACAAAATCCATCGCTAACAGAAGACGATTCAAACAAACCTTCGAATAAAATCGCAACAGAATCGAAATTTACAATCAGAATAGGACCGTCGGCCTCATAGACAAGTGCTTCGCAGGAGCTTTCCTCAACCACATAATGCACTTAGGTCAGGATAAACGTGGTAATGTGAACGGAGCCGGGGCGCAGCGCTCGTATCTCGTGACTGTCGCGGGGACACTAACAAATACGACTAAATGTGGCATGGAGAATAGTGTTGAGGTTTGTCTGGGTATGGTGAGAAATTTTGACTAACTGGCGTGAATTAACATGAGCTTTGGTTAGCAAGTTAGGCTAACGATGTTTTCGTAATATGTGAAAAACTCTATTAAAATAGTCAAAATAGTGCTGTTAATAACTTTTGCTATTATGAAACAATCGTAGGACTAGTGAGAAAAATATTCCCACTAGTTTAACCGTAAACTGTTTCGTAGAACGAACTCATATTTCAGCTGGCATTTAATTATGTTTTACAACCAATACTAAAGCTGGTTTTCGTAAAGAAATGTGACCTTTGCTTCACATATTTTTCCCTTTTCACCAGAGAAAAGCCTAAAAATACCCTACCAGTAAATCGATCGGAAACAAAAGGACTTTATCGTCTCCAATAACGACTCGAAACATTTTAGCAATAACTCCGATACGGAATATTTTATTCAAGAATAGAACGCGTTGTTTTTAGGATTTCTCTCGTCTCGTCCCATCCTCCCGAAGTCCCAAATAGGGAACAGTGAAACAAGCTCTAAATCTTGAACGCGTGCGCTCAACCGAGTTAGGTCGTTTACGTAATAAATGGATTTCTATAAATGACTGCGACATGCTGAGGCGTAGGGCTGTCGTTTTATCCGAGGTTTTGAAATGTATCGCGTTTGGTGCGAGCGTTGTAGATTGTGACTAGTATCTGCGTTTGAATGTGTATGTTATCGATAAGTAATTCGAACTGGGATCTAGACTTATTTTGGATCGGTTTATGACTTTTGAATGCAAACAATATTTACGTTTCATACCCATATCCCATATGGTACCCACATATCCCCAGTTAAGTCGCATATAATATAGAGTAAGTTTATTGCTATTAACTGGGCAAAAGTCCAGACTTCGTCTGCTACTACTAAGACATTCTTGGTTCCTACCAAGAATATCTTAGTAGTAGCAGACGAAGTCTGGACTTTCAATCACAACATTGACATCCACACATCTTTCTTATTGGATGTTTTAGTTTTCGCGGATGCAATGCTAGAAATATTTGGCCGAATAAAAAAAAATCACTTATTTTCAATCTCTAAAAAAGATATTTTTATCAGTTTGGTCCGAGAAGGCAAATGTCAAAGACAGGTGAAAAGACATGGGGAGGCCTTTGCCCAGCAGTAGGACAGAGCAGATTGACATAAAACAAACAACAACACAAGTCCCATCCCACGCAAATACCATATTTTAAGCTAAGAAACCTCAGTCCATTAATCACGCGCACCCAATAACTTCAGAGTACGGGACATCAATTACTTAATACCCACTGCCTCCCGACTAACGTCACTAACTTTGACAGTTCTGATATTAGAACATCGGGCATGTGTTACTTAGGGAGCAATGGTGGCCTTGAATTACAAGTTTAGGTCGTAGCTTCAAACACAGGCAGTACTTTAAGGAAGAGATGTCCTAGCAAAACTGGAAGTCTCTAAATAAGCTTTGAACACAAATTGGTCGAAGCAAGTAGGAAAACCTGTTCCTGGGGGGTAAGCACTTATTGGAGCCGTGTGTACCTAAATACCGAAAATATATGAACGTCGCGTTGAAAGCCTTCAGTTACGGAGTTGCTTCGTGACTAAATCATAAGCTATTGCTTTTGCTCCATCAGTTGATATCTTTGATATCCTGTCCTGCGTGCTCTGATGTCTGTGTCTGTGAAAATGGCGGACGGTAGTGATAGCGCCAAACTCGAAGCTATGTTCCGGGCACATGCTAAGAAGAAAACTATGTTTCATATGCTTTCGAAAAATCGTGAATAAACAGCCATGACCTAGAACCAAACTTTCGAAGACACGTGACACCCGCGTGGCAAATTACAGAGAAGTGGCCCGTGTGCCTGGTAAACACAGTCCAGCAGTTGAAGGATTGTGTGTACTTACTAAATTTTAGTCCGATGGGGTGCTCCGTGCAACTATAGAGCCATATCCTGTCGGAGGACATCAGGTGTCTTGGTCTCTTTCGCTTGCAAATTGTAGGACCAGTCAGACACACAGTGGCTCGGCCATATCAATAGAATTTTATTTGAGTAAAGAATTTTCTGTGAATGTGGCCGAGTTTTTGTAGAAGCTCATTTTCATTAGATTGAGACGACGAGCTTCGCCGAAAGTGTGGCATCTCCTTAGCCGTACTTTCTACAAAGTTTGGCAACCCTACCATGTATCGTATCTCGGTGGTAGTTCGCGCCAATGTCACGTGTGTTACAATCGCCCCCCGACGGGATCGGATTTCGGCAACCATTACGTGCCCAAAGTGGCTATATGCGAGATAGTTGAAATCGTTTAGGTTTTATACATGTCTGCTTAAGTTAAACCGTCATACGATGCGTTTTGAGGAACGTGACAAGATTGGCAAATTGTTTTTGTTTTTATTTTTGTAATATAAATGCATATGTTGCAGCAGTATTGTGGGGTAGGGGGTGGCTACCCTTAGTGTGTTGTTATTCCTTGACATTGCTGCCATTTTGTATTCTGCAATAAGCCCGGTTTATAACAGTTACACGTAGTTTAGCAAAGCCAACTTATTACACCATTAACTTACATGATTTGAACAGCAATATTTACTGTAAATTAGAAAGGGGTGCTACTTAACACAGGGTAACAAGCCCAATACTGCGCTCCGAAAGATAATTAAAATACATGGTTAATCACGTTATTTAAAAAAGACAACAAAGTTATTTAAAAAGAGGAGAGACTAAAAAGTTACTCAAAATGTCTTTTAAAAAAAAAGATTATTGTATGTGCATTCTGCTTATGCGTATGAACTTTCATTAAAATCGGTTCAGTCATTTCGGAAAATAATGACTTGAAAGTTTGCATGAAATGCCGTAAGGTGTAAATGCTCTTGAATTTAGTTCAAGTCTGCATATTGTACGCACGCGACCAATCAAGCTACACAAAACCAGTTTATGCGGATCTCTTATTGTACGGGTAATCTATACATAGCGAGACCATGTTATACTTTAAATATATAGCTTTATGTGTCACCGTGTGCCTACCATCAAAGCTTTCTACTTCTCTATATGAGTATCTTCTAAACTAAGTATGTTGGTTTGATCTATGTGATTCAGCAGCTGTAAGCCCTCAAGCCCTGTCTCGTTGGATACCTATTTTTAGGGTTACCGGCTAAAATAGCCCGGCACGGTTCACGGTGGTTCAAGGAGCACTTTGGAATTGTAAAAGATATTTTTTTTTTTGGAAATCAGGTTTTCTTTTGTTTTTGCTAGTCTTATTCAAGGATTTTGTGAAGTGAAAGAGCACGGGGAGACTGCAAAAAACCATTTTTTTTTTGTAATAATCTTCGAACCAGTGTTTTATGCATGCTAGCTGCAGTGAAGTGAATTAAACTCCTTTATAACCTTTTTCGCTGCTGAAGTGTGGGGGCAACCGGAGTCCATAAGTGATACGGAGAAACGGTCCCAGGGACCGTCAAGTCTTTTTTCAAAGAAATAATTTTGTCTTACTTAATTTTTTGTCAAGTGTGATGTGCCATAAAAAGGAGTAAGTAATTTTTGACCAACAAACTATTTATGTAATGAAGGTTAAGTTTCTATAGAAACTTTTCCTATGTTTTATAGATTCGGATTCTTCTATAACGTCATAGTGAAAAACAAACACGTTTACCATATTAGGCCCAGAGAGATTACTGTCATAAAACTGCGCTCTTCCCGCCCAGCCCTCATTGCCTTGCTGATTCTATGCGCAAAAATCACCATAAAACCCTCACAAACCAAGTAAATTAAAACGTTAACAATAAGCATAAATACTCAAAGAATTAAATAAAGAAAAGTCGGCTTATTATTTCTTCGCATTAGGAGCGAAGAATATTGCCCTGGGCAATTTACGAGCGACATTCCGGGGCGCCTTATCTCCGATATTAAAGATTTCATTAAATCATGGCGGGCAATAAAACAGTTTGATACCGCATTCATGCGGCTCCCGCTTCGGGTGACCAACTTAATGACGTGTACGGTTTGACCCTTAGCGGGCAGAGTAAGGGAAGAGATGATGGTATGAGCGTAGCGGTTACTTCTTCTTTTTCATTTCGCTGCCATGACAGTATTTTATATTTTGTTGGCCTAGAACTTCGGGGAGCAGCGGTGGTCCAGTGGTGGCAGCCCCGACTTTCGAGCAGTAAGTCGTAGGTTCGAACCCAGGCAGCGCATTACTTTGTGTAATTTATTTAATCACCGCTGCTCTCAAAACGATGAAGAAAAACATCGTGAGGAAACCGTCATGTCCTAGAACTAAAAATTCGAAGACGTGTGACTTCTATAACCCGCACGGGGCCTGCGTGGTGGTTTAAAGCACACTCCCTCTCATTGAGAGGAGGCCTGTGTCCCAGCAGTGGAAACATTATAGGCTGATGATGATGATGATGAGCACTTCGCCTCTTCAACAGAGTCGCTGCGCGTACGTCGGTGGCGGCACGGAGATCACTGTAGCTGCCTGTTTGGTTAATGCAAACTATGTTCCTCCTCATATCCTGCCCTCCAAGACCCAAAACATACAGTTATAGGTACTTACCGACGCGTTGCCGACGAATGCATACAGAAACGAAGTTACGGGCCAAAAAAAAATATTGGTGGTATATGGTGACACATAGAAGAAGAAGTTATGGCTTGTCTGACTCAGGCCTTGCTCAAAACTGATGAGAGCTATTACAAAAAAAAGCTTAAAAAAAACTAAATAGGCTTTCGTTTGGCCCCATCTCGCCTGATGTAAAAGCAAAGCTAAGCTATAAGCTTAGCTTAGCTGTATGAGTTGAGAATTATCAGCATCGTGGCGAGAACTCACTGCAATTTTGGAGTCCAGAAGAAAAAGTAGTCAATCGGAAAACCCCAAAATCATCATCATCATCTGCCTAGCCTTTTCCCAACTATCTTGGGGTCGGTTTCCAGTCTATCCGGGTGCAGGTGAATACCAGTATTCATGGAGCGACTGCCTAAAAAAAGTCGAAAACCGAAACCGAAAGTATGGTGTATATACACCATACTTTGATGTTTTCGACTTTTTTTAGGCAGTACCATGGCATGTACCATGAAGAGTGTTCCAATTTAGACAGTTATCGCTTCAAGAACCGCTCAAAGCTAATAGCTTGGTACTCGCCAATAAAATAGTTACAACTTGAGATATTCAAGTAGGATTTGCGATTTGTGCGTGACCCCCTACGACCTTGAACATAAAGCTCAAAATACATTATAATTTACTTTTCGGAGTATCATATTTAATTTATTGCAGAAATAGTTGGCTAGTACTAAAATCATGATCATATTTCAAGTAGCTGTTACTTAGATGGGCATGAAGATACGTAGTATTGGTTGGACTATAAATTCTAGTATTTGTCGGGAATGAGAAATAGTATCGAGCTGAAAATGGACTTGTAGAATGATATTTGACTTATCTCACTCTAAGTGAGTGTTTATCTCTGAGTGAAAAATAACAAATTGAGAAGCTTTGTGGCTATAAAATAACGGCCGCACGGGTCGATCTTTAAGGTTAAGCCGTGCTTGCCGAGGTCGGTCCGTGGATGGGAAACAATAATTACATACCGAGTTTCCTTCTGTGCCTCGGAAAGCACGTTAAGCCATTGGTCCCGGCTGTCATTTGTAGATCCTTGACAGTCGTTACAAGCAGTCAGAAGCAGAAAGTCTGACATCCAGTCTTACCAATGGGTTTCTTGTTACCCAGTTACTGGGTTTTGGAGGTCAGATAAGATCTCAGCTGCATCCGGTTAGACTGGAAGCCGACCCCAACAAAGTTTGGGAAAAGACTAGGCAGATAGGCCGTGCCGACGGCGCCTTCGTGTTCCACGCGCGCCTCAAGGAGATGTCAGCAAATCGGAAGGGGTCCGAGAGGGCCGATGCCTGCCAGGGTCGCGGGTTGTTTGAAAGAGATACCGTGGCCCTGGAACACAAAGGGCTAAGAAGGAACATGGATGGGTTTTAGTCAGTCAAGTCTGACACTCCCTTCCGCTCCGCCCAGAGCGGGAGAAGTCATTTGATGATTTCCCATCCTAAAAAAAAAAAAGGCTAGCAGATGATGAGTGTCAAGTAACAAACCCTGTGGCTAGAATATTTTTAATATGTTGTTAACAAAATGTACAACAGCTTGCTTGGGTAGGTAACACCTAGGTTTAGTGGACATGGCTCGAAAATAAGAAAATCTTAAATTATAATTCATATAATAATTAAGTTTGATTCTGTATTCTCATTCAAAACTAAATATAAAAAAAAACATTGGCCTAACTAACACAAGGTGTTCTTTTGCATTCTCGTGAAATTCAAGGAGGTGACTATCCTAATGATTCTCGCCCCGAATCAATAATAAAATGGGTAGGTAATGTTTTTTTTTTCTTATTTACGGAAATCGGAAAGTGTGAACCACCCGTGATATAAACGCGGCCCGTCTGATCCTCGCCCTATAACCGCGCTTTCACACATACAAACAATCTCAATCGTTTATTCGATAATTTCTTATTCCCTAATCCATGTTAAGGGGGTTATTCTGAAAAGCTGACAAACTTAAACAACCAAAAAAATCAGCGTTTATTAATAATTAGCTAGGTATCGTAATTTTAATTGATTATTTATGTCTTTTGTGACAACCTCCTGAATTTTGACGAGGATGCAAAACAACACCTTGTATAATGGATCTTTCTGTTGTCTTATAATATATATGTTGTAATTTTATTCTTTTTTGGCATTGGTTTTGCGCATGATATAGTGCTCTTCTTTAAGTGATGGGCACGTAGACATAAGTTTGATATGATTTCCTATTAATAGTGTACTGTGTGTGTACTGTGTATTAATAGTGTTGTGTTGTTGTTGGGTAGTGTGTAGTGTACTGTGGGTTCTGTATGGTGTCGGACGTAAAGAATAGCACCATCCCATGTCTTCCCGTGGGTGTCGTAAGAGGCGACTAAGGGACTTAGCAGAGAATGGGCAGCAGCGTTCTCTGTGCTTTTGTAACAACCGTACTGCGATCGCCAACCCGCCTGCCATGCGTGGCGATTATGGCAAAACCCCCCCTTCTTGGGGGAGGCCTATGTCCAGCAGTGGACGGCTTTCGGCTGAAATGATGATGATGATGAGTGTACTGTTAAAGAGCAAATAAAGTAAATAAATAACAGCTGGAATCATCGATCATCGGGAAATACCATAATTATTAGTAGTCTTGACAATGACGATGGTTTAAATATAAAACTTCATTTAAATATTCTTAAAAAATAATAAAAATGTTTTATTATTATTTATTTTCTCACCATTTATTTTTTCAAGTACTCCCAAAACCAGTTAAGTAATAGGTATACTTTGGAGAAAATTAGGGTAATTCCTGCTATCGGAAAGTGGCGGGAAAGTAATATTATGACGAGGAAAGACTTGTTTATTTTGAAAAAGATAAAATTTGGGTCACCATGCTTACCCTCTCTTAAAACGGATAAGTAATGAAATTTCACCTCGGCGCGGGGCGGCCGCAAAATTGTTATTTATTTATTTCCCTTTAAATATTATGATGTTGTAGAAAATTGATGTTATATCGCTGGCAGTTTCCTTTCCTAAGAAAAAGTATTTTTATTTACCCACTATTTCTCTTTTCATAGTGAGGATATTTTTTTGCACGGAATAAAATACGCCTCCTCTATTTTGGTAGCTTCTTTTGCCAATGAATTATGTGAAGAGTATATTAAAATATTACGATCGCCTACCCTTTTGCCATCTATCATACCTACTGATCTGGGAAAATTATTCTTGAGATGTAAACCTCCTCGGTTCGAAGTGACTGGTACACTATTCTTCATACACTTCTGTTCTTTTAAGGTGTTCTGTCCTGGCGTTTCGACATAAAATGTACCCTGAAAATCTAGCCTGACGGCACGGTTGGCGCAGTGGTTGAGCGAGCGACTGCTGCGCTGCGTGTCGCGGGTTCGATCCCCGCACGGAACAAATATTGTATGGACTACAGATAGTTGTTCCGGGTTTGGCTGTAAGTTATGTGAGTTTAAATGTTTGTAAACGCACCCCCAATACAGCAGAAATTCCTAGAGCAGGGCAAAGTTAAAAAAAAAAACACTTTTAGCTAGTCGCCCTTTTTTTTAATTTCTACAAATTAAGAACAACATTACACTAAAAACACAAAACAATAGGCTGAAAAGTTCACGATAACACCACAACAACCAATAAAAACCATACCTACAGTACAATACTCATTGCAGTTACAATAAGAGACCCCACAAACACGTGATAATGCCCAGAATACCCGGTGTAACGTCCAAAATGCCCAATATAATGTCCTACCTTTATTCGCACCAAATTAAATCGCAAACTCTATGGAGTCCGGCTAAGTTGTAAAATGCAAATAGAATACCTTTTTAGTACCAACGCGTGCAAGGAAGGGTTAACGAAAGGATTAAGGACGTAGGAGAGTGTGTATGCAACTACAGTACTTTCACAAGTTATTATGTCTTGTGACTGAGACTGTAGCTTCGTGTTTTTTTTGTGTTTTTTGACTTTCAAAAGTGCCTGTAATGGTCTAATTGAAATAAATGCTTTGAGTTTTTAGTTTTATGTTCTATTATTTTGCATTTTTTTACAAGATCAAAAATATGTAAATTATTACGTTTTTCGCTTTCGTAACATCACTCCTGTAGCCCCTGAAAAGGAAGGCAGAGATGTACCTTCCTAAGAATAGGTACACCCAAAATTCGCCATATGTGATGGCAAATAGGTCCCTTATAATAGGGGGTGCTTTTTGACCATAAACACATACATTCAGCTTGAATTCTGCACTCTACCGATCTGCACGCGTAGCATGACCACTGTAGAAACGAGTTTTGTCTACGGAAGAATAGACATAATGACAGATAGACGATGACAATGTGTCAGTTTGTCGACTCTTCCGTCGACATAGCCCGTTTCTACGTCGGTCATGCTACGCGTGCTGATGCGGTCCCAGAGCAATCAGGGCTTTTAGCAAATTCAAACTTTAATATATCTTGCCTATCCTAAACAGAGTAAAGAGACAAGATCTATTTAAGTTAAGTAACAGACTAGCCAGTGAAGTTTCGATTGTATCGGATTTTTTGTCAAAAGAGGTAACGTGAATAATTTAAATTTTCCTGTTTCGTCCTTTCTACAAACTGTGTCTACATTTCTAATCTTTTCTAAATGGACTGTTCTTTTAAGTATTTTGTGTCATCATCATCATCTGCCTATAATATTCATGTTCATGGGATACAGGCCTCCTCTCTATGGGAGGGAGTGGGATGTAATCCACCACGCAGGCCCCGTGCGGGTTGGAAGATGTCAGATGTCTTCGATTTTTTAGTTCTAAGACATGCCGGTTTCCTCACGATGAATATGATGATGTATTTTGTATGTACATAAAAAAAAGTAATTGTGTATTTTCTAACAAAAAAGCTCATTAACAAAAAAATACAGAAAAACCTCTTCAACATCATTGACAGTTAGTTTTCTATCTCCAAAAAGGGCACAACCCGACTGCCCAACGTTCATACCCACCCTCCGAAGGGAAGGCAGCAAGGGCAGTACCCCGAGGGTACATTGATAATTATTACACGGTAGCTGTTGGACCTTCTTCGTAACGGTCCCGCGGGGAGCCGAGGTTATGACCGTATTAATTAACGAACAAGGAGATGGTCGTGACGCTCTTACTTATTTGTTTTGATGTGAGCAACGTATGGAAGAATGGCTCGTTCTTGTGAGGGATGTTTATTTTGTAGGAAACTGTTCGGCTAGCTTTCTCTAAAATCTGTAAGCTCTTGTAGATTATATTTGGTGACTAAAGCCATCAACCGGGCACCAGAATAATCCCTGAAGGGTTAGGCAGAGATGGTCCTAATGATTGTAAACCTATTTGGTTAAATTAAATTAAAAATGTAGGGGATAGGGTTGTGCGCCCCACCGTATGGGCGACAGCCATAGTGACAAGTGACAAGATTTCAAATTTCGAATCGACCAGACCCGTAAAAGTTTATATTTCTTCATCAACTACAAAAGAGGTGATGACCTTCAAACGGCTGAACAGATTTTCTCAAAACATAGCTAAGAACACTCTCGATTAAAACAACTTTCTAATGAAACCAATTTCATCAAAATCGGTCCAGCCGTTTAAGATCTACGATGCCACAGACAGACACTTAGATACACAAATACACAGATACTTACGTCAAACTTATAACACCCCTCTTTTTTGGTCGGGGTTTAAAAATAAACATCATTTCAATAAGAGCGAGCCAATAGGCTCTCATAAATGGATGGCAATAGCCATCAACCACAAATCCAGTCTCCGTGGATGCTACTGAGAAATTCTTGATGGAAAAACCCAATAACAATTTGACCGACCCGGGAATCGTACCCAGGACCTTCATATTTAGCAGTCGCATTTGCTACCAATGAGGCAGTAATTAATGTTGTCCCCGAATAATCTAATTTCTATCTAATATATATATATATGTCGAAGTCTGATGATTTTATTCCGTTAGACTCGGTCATCATGTGGGCAGAACATGGGTTTCGTGCAATGAAAACACACACACGCACGGCACACGCTTTTATCGAACTAACAAATTACTTGAAATTACAATCCAACACAATAACACTAGGCACCATGAATCGGGGTACAGTTTCGGGACGTCTTGACTCCGGCGCGATCAGACTGTCCTCCTCGCAGCGAACCAGAAACATCACGACTTTGTAGTAAGCGCGCTTAGGTGTGGGTAGACTGGTAAGTAGGTCGCTTGACCTTTGGCGCGCTTTCGATTCATAGTCCGTACTAATAATCCGACTCCGACATATATAATTATATTTTATACTAATAATACTAATAATAAAGCTGAAGAGTTTGTTTTTTTGGTTGAACGCGCTAATCTCATGAACTACGGGTCCGATTTAAAAAAAATATTTCAGTGTTAGATAGCCTATTTATCAAGGAAGGCTATGGGCTATATAAACACACTACGACCAATAGGAGCAGAGCAGCAATGAAAAATCTTGCGAAAACGGGGAAAATGTGACGCAGACGAAGGGGCGCGGGACGGCAAGTAATTTATTAAGATAACTACATATATCATAATAAATTACTAAAAACCCAACTGAAATATCTTCGATTTCCACCCTCTTTGACATAACAAAACAAAACAAAAATGTTCACCAAACGCTCTAAAGAAAGGAGCAGTGAATAATAAATATGTAAAGTAAAACTAACTTATATATATATAATATATACACAGTAACCTACATAGCTCCAACATACTTAACTTGTTCAAGTCACCACAATCTTTCTGAGCCTTTTCGTTCCCTTACGTTTTTACCAAGTGAATATTTCACGAGGCGAGATTTCTTTTTTGTAATTTTGTAAGGAAACTGTATTTCAAACTTGTATGTAAGATATATACGGGGTGGGTACATTTGACCCTTGTTTCGCTGTCTGTACCTAAAACAATAGAGAATGATACCTACCTACCTGCGGCCGTACCATGACGTCTTAAAGCAGTATTGTTTTAATCTTATTCCAGAGTGGGAAAGAGATGGCGCTAGACGTCCTCTATAGCTCCGTCTTTTTCCCACACTGAAATAACATTAAAACAATACTGCTTTAAGACGTCATAGTAGGGCCCCAGATCGGTACCTTGTGTGGGGAAGTCATTTTGAGGAAAAGGTTTTAGTGTGGGCTGGAGAAAAAAAATCCTGTCACCAAAAATTGAAGAGGTAACCTTTAAAAATAAATAAAAGATTCATCATCATCAGCCTATAATGTTCCCACTTATACAGGACACAGGCCCCCTTCTCTATGAGAGTGGATGTGGGCTGTAATCCACGTTGGTAGATGTCATATGTCTTCGAATTTTTAGTTCTAGGACATGCCGGTTTCCTCACGATGTTTTCCTTCACCGTTTTGCGAGCAGCGGTGATGAAATAAATTACACAAAGTAATGCGCCTGCCTGGGTTCGAACCCTAGGCTTACTGCTCGTAAGTCGGGGCTGCCACCACTGTGCCACCGCTGCTCTTAATAAAAGATCACATGAAACTGCGTGCTACGAAGCAGGATTAAGAATTTCGTTGTTGCAATTAGATATGGTAATTAATGTGTTTTTATTGGGATACATTGTATTCTTTCCAGAGAATGGGCAGCAGCGTTCTCTGTGCTTTTGTAACAACCGTACTGCGATCGCCAACCTGCCTGCCAAGCATGGCGATTATGGCATAACCCTCCAAAATTTCGATGTGGCGACACTTGGGGGAGGCCTATGTCCACCAGTGGACGTCTTTTGGGCTGAAATGATGATGATGATGACATTGTATTTATTAGTTTAGTACGTGACTACACACCGATGTGTTTTTATGTGGCTACAGCTTGCAGATTAATACGACTGCAAAATTTTGTAACGACAATCAAAGATTAGTAATTACAGCCGGAATTAATGGCTTAACATTCCGAAGCCCGATATTATGTGATACACGGGCATCTAACTACGGACTGACTTTGATAAGCGTTGCTTTGCAATCGACCCGTGCAACTGTTATTATTTATCCACGAGCCTCCCTCGAAAAGTACTTGAAAGAAACCAAAGAAACGCACATCCTGTAGAACCTTAGTAAGTCGTATGTATCGCGGAGGCTTAGCGGGTTAGTGGTCCCAAAGGTGTGAACACAATATAGGTTAGTACAGATTGTGCCACTTACATAGAAACAAGTGTTAAAAAGACCTTGTAAGAAATGTTTTAGGTCTACTTTTGCAGGTCAAGATAAAAAGGAAAAGACTTTTCTATAAAAATATAGGTACAAGGATTAAGTACTTACAACTGGAATTTTCTTTTAATAATAAATCACCCGGCGGCGTAGTGCCTTCGTTGTAGAATTATAACTGTATGCCCAAGAAATTAAATGTGAAACAAACTTCCTCCCTCTGACTTACCGAGAATATTTAACTTATGAATTGCCATCACATTGTTAAAGCCCAATAATTTGTATTATAACCAAACTTGAAATTTTTCAATACAAATTCCAATTAACCGTACAATACAAGAGCTGAGGGAATCTGATTAAATTCATACAAAAGGCAAGTTAAATACACACAGAGATCTGTATCGTGAACCTCGGGCGCGCCACTCAATGCGAAGGTATTTCCAATTACTCTCGAATCCTTCCATTTTCCAGTCGCTAGGAATTTTATTAACGCTGTCCCTTTCTATTTTCCCTTTTATAATGAGGTGGGAGAGGGATGGGAGACTGAGGATTTGAGCCTTCTCATGAGGCTGGGTTAATTTCCATTCGCCCGGAGCGACGTTTCTCCCGTTCACCTTTCATACGTAAATTGAAAAGATAAGCTCAACTATTTGCTTACTATTTGGCTGGAGTTGACTGTACGCGTAATTGTAGTTTCCGGTTGCTTGTGGCTCTGACTGCTGCACCTTAAATAAATATCTTGGCAAATTGCTGAGGAATACTGACTAGGTGCTTTAAACAGGCGGTGTACCTATTCCTGATAGAAATCATTGGACCTAGTTAGGCAGAAACTTAAAAATACCTTCATAAAGGTTACAGAATTATAAGTGTTACAATTATGTTGTTGAATTGGTAACAGAATCAAATATGTAACACTTTTAAATGTGTTTTCAACCGTAACGTATCTGTAATAGATATAAAAGTGTTAACAGTGTTAATAAGTGTTACAGATTTAATAAACGCAGCGTACTAAAGCTATAATTGATTATTTCAGTTACACATATTTACACACATAAAAGGTTACAGTTTGATTCGGTAACATTATTGTATCTGTTACATTTAAAAGTGTTTTTCTGTTATCTGTTTTTTTGTTCTGTTAAAAACACTTACGATTACAGTTTGAGTCCCTGGTTAGGCATACTTACATAGGTAATAATTGAACGCCATTCACGGTTCCTAGCCATGATTTGTTTTCACATTTAACAGTCGTAATGGTTCTTCAATCGGTTATACTCCAATCTCCGAAGATCCATCAGCTTACAACTATGATGAATTGTATTTATTTATTGGCCTATCTACAATTGTTACACTGTTTATTTTAATAATACAAGAAATATTTTACAAGCATAGTGTACAATATGATGCGATAGACACAGCATGCAAAAAAAAAAAAAACACAATTAAAACAACATTAAAATAGATAAAATATTTAAAAGTGCAGAAATAATACATTCAACAACAGTGGGTAGCTTTAGATACACAGTAAATGCAAAGATGACAAAAGAAAAAAAGTCAATAAATGTAATGTGTATGACTTTCAATCAAAAGAAAAGAGAATATCATCCATCTCTTGCTTATATCCCAATTTATTAGGGGTCGGCGCAGCATGTCTTCTTCTTCCATACTTCTCTTTTACTTGTCATCTCATCAGGAGGTATCTGATCTTGCCATATCATTCTTCACACAGTACATCCATCGTTTCTTTGGTCTTCCTCTACTCTTATACCCATCCACATTCATACTCAAAACATTCCTCACGACATTTTCCTCATTTATCCGCATCAAGTCAACCTATTATCACAAAAACAAATAAAAGACAATTATTTCGTCAAAATCAAAGTAATACCATTGTACACAAGTATACACATTAACACACATTTTCAATTAACACAGCCCAATCCCGAAATAATCTACCAGAGCTAGCTGTAAATTAGTGACGCGCAAGTTACTGAAAATGTAAAATAAGATAAGCTTAGCCAATAAGTGGACAGCAGTAATGCCGACCCACGTCAAGCCTTCGTCAGTTGTCGGTTATACTCGGCTCATGTTCGTGAGATCAGCTGTTAATTACCCCTAGGGAGGTTGATTGGGCATACATTAGCTATTGTGAGTTGATACAGTATAGTTAAGGTTAGAGAGCAGCGGTGGCCCAGTGGTGGCAGCCCCGCTTAACGAGCCGTAAGCCGTGGGTTCGAACCCAGGCAGGCGTATCACTTTGCGTAATTTATTTCATCACCGCTGCCCTAAAAAACGATGAAGGAAAACATCGTGAGGAAACTGGTATCTAGAACTAAAAAAACGAATACATGTGACATCTACCAACCCGCACTGGGCCCGCGTGGTGGATTACAGCCCACTCCCTCTCATCGAGAGGAGGCCTGTGTCCCAGCTGTGGGAACATTATAGGCTGATGGTGATAATGATGAGTAAAGGTTTGAAGGAAGATTATTGCCAGGTAGAATCTGTTGTATAAATAGCAGATAATTTCTAACTACTACTAGTTTTTTTTATACAAATTTTGAATATTATTCATTTACTTTAAATACCTTCACATACCCTGTACCTGTAGTATTCAATGCTTCCATCAGCACAACATTTTGAGTACGCTACAATGAATCTTAAAGTAAACCGTGTTTTTTTTTTTGTTTTATACTGTTTAGTTGTACTTTAGGCATGTACCACATAAACGTATTTTCTTTATTCCATTGAAGTACCGCATAAAAGGAATTGCGTAACGAAACCAATACCACTAATTACAGCCGTTAATTATGTTGAAAGAGTTACTAATTAATTAGAACCTGCGCAAATATTGTGCCGGTCGCCATCGCATAGGAAATATTTATGGCAAAAGATCAAAGAGAAAATTGTGTATGTAGGTGTATTCTGAAATTTAAGAGAACATTATATATCGGTTTTCCTTTTGAACTAGCACAAGTAGGTACATTATAAGTACACAAAAAGTAGAAAAGATATTTATTTTAACATAAGAAAAAAAAACAAGATGCATTACACATGTAGGCACAAGGTTGTTCAATCTTAAAACATTATTGGCAGATTTCCGGCCCCTAAACTAGGTACGCAGACCTGTATCTTAGGAGTCGGACATTTTTCGGCTTCCGTTTTCTACAATACAATACAACCGTGACATTTCAGTTACATAATTATTATACAATAGTCAATATTGTATTGTGATGAGCAATGTTGGTGATACTGTAGAAAACCTATTCAAAATATTTAAAGCTAAACAAAGCAAAACTACAAACGCTTGCTTTCTTGCTGCGAAAAAGATACTTGAAAATTCAAAAATGTATCTAGTAAGAATTGACATAAGCTACCAAAAAACTTATGTCAATACTCTTGAAAGACATTGCAGAAATACGAAACATTTTGAAAACCAGAGAGTGAGTGGCCGGAGTGAGATATTGCAGGCTAACAGTACCCAGTAACTTAGCTAACATCATAATCGCCTTTTCCCAACAATTTTGAGGTCTTTCAGTCTTCAGGATGCAGCTGAATACCAGTATTTTACATGAAGCGACTGCCTATCTGACCTCCACAATCAAGTCACCACAAGTAACGTAGCTAAAATGAAACGTGAATAAGTAATCACCGAATAAGGCACCAACTATTATCTCCTTCCATCAGTGACATCATAAATCCATCTTAATGAACTAAACTAAGTCAAGAGCCAAGAAATTCTACTTAGTTACAAGTAACACACGACAGAGACGAGAGTACTTCCCAGCTATAATAGGAGAGCCAAGTGCCTCTCAACGTCGCACGCACTTCATCGTATGTCTTCAACGTTTAACAGTCAAGGACCTCTAGATTCACGGGAGTCTTGTTATGGTAAAATTATGATCAAGATGGTATTAAGTTATGTGGAATGAAGTTGTGTGGTCTTCATAACTTGACAACAATGGGAAGAAGAGTGGGATGAAGAAAATTATCAGGGACAACTTTACACTTTCAAAGGACAGCAACAGTTATGGTTAAACGAGGTAGGGACTATAATTCGAAACGATTCTTAACAACTAAAAGGAACAATCGATCTGGTAAATACAAATTGTTGAGCAACAGCGGACACAGAGACTTTAGTAGGTGTTTGTATGAACGTATCCGTATCGGTATGCTCTGTATGGTGCCGGACGTAAAGAATAGCACCATCCCATAACTTCCCGTGGGTGTCGTAAGAGGCGACTAAGGGACTTGCCAGAGAAAGGGCAGCAGCGTTCTCTGTGCTTTTTGTAACAACCGTACTGCGATCGCCAACCCACCTGCCAAGCGTGGCGATTATGGCCAAACCCAAAATGTCAATGTGACTTGGGGGAGGCCTTCGTCCAGCAGTGGACGTCTTTTGGGCTGAAATGATGATGATGATTCGTATCGGGATCCGCAATTTGTACGTACCGAAAACAACCGTCTTTCAAACGCCGATTACCATTTTATACCTCAAAAGGACGCATACTACTGCTCAACACAAATTCAGTAAGAAAACACTGAAAAAAAAACACATTTAATACCCCTTACCTCTAATTACCCAAGCCGCAACCAAAAGAGAAAACAAATTCAAAAGCAGAACAGAGAACAATTTAAAACAAAACAAACCGTTCAGCAGTCAGTAGCAGAGGTCATCGACATTATCATTACGCTGAAGGCGTAAGTCCCTCGGCAGATGTAGAGACTGACCGCCAATAAAACTTAATGTTAGTACTGCAACAGACGAACCTTTTCAATTAAACCGTCTTACGATTTTAATCCGCGTCTGAATTGAACGTCTTCGGGATGGAAACGACGGTCGTAAGTATACTTTAAGACCTGGTACTCATTAGTGCTTCTTCTGGGTGGTAATCCCGGGGTTTAGGAAGGTCCGTACTTACTTTGCCTGTACATTCAGTGCAGGCGATTGCATTTTATTAGGCTCTTATATCGCGATTTCATAATCTTGCAAGAGATATGTTTATGAAGGTTTAATAAAGAGTTATTTGAGAACTTCGATATCGCACAGATTTTGCTCATACGCCTTTTGTAATGTTTTTTTTTTCAGTTCTGCTAGACGTTGATTCTTATTCTTCTTCATTTGGTGCCTATCTAATTGCTGCAGGTTGCGATGGAAAGATTAAAAATTACTACATCAAAGGTGTCCTTATTAAAAAAGCAGATTACAAAATTAAGGACCACGTTGAAGATACAGAAGTTTCGCCGTAGTCCTTTGCGCATGCGGCTTCCCTAGTAGCTCATAAACGGCACAAATGTGTGGATGTCTCTAAGTATTCTCAATCTTATTTATTTCTATTCTTTTTAATCAGATGTTTATAATATTTTTTAAATTATTACACATTTTGTTTAGAATAGTTACAGCCCGGATGACAACATTTGTGTCACTAGTTAAATTTAGTCTTTTTTTTAATATTTTTTTTTTGTATAGACTCTTATTCTTATTTACCGTTTGTTTGATAATGTATTGATATTGTAGGCCTTATAGATTCCTAGATCCTTATTAACTTTTTATCCTGTTCTACGTTTTGTAGTAAGTAACGACTTATTGTCGGGCCTACGATGTCCTCCCATACTTAAGTACTAACGCTGTGACATAGACATATTGTAAAACCAAATGATTTTAAAGGAGTAACCATGGAGTTTTTTGCAGGTTCTTCTCCATAGGAAACAACCAAGTTTTTGTCGACGTTTTAGAAGTATGTACCTATGTAGGCCTATGTGATATTTTGATTTGATTGATTGAAGCTGTTGGTGAATCTTTTTAATAAATAAATAAACACTTGTGATTCCGATCCAGTCATGAATGCGCGTCTTTTCTTTTGTCAACAGCACCGAAACTTACACAAGACTAACTTCTCCAACGATTTCAGGTCTACCTTTCTTAAGTAAAATTATTTAGACAGGTATCAAACTGCCTAACCTATATACCCGACCATAACACAGCATCCACTAATCTCTAATCTCTTACACCGTGAGATTCAAACCAGCTGATTCTATTAAATATGTACATGACAAGCTCATACTAAGATGAGCGCACGTTGTCAATTTAATTCTCAACCACTTCGGTTCACTATGTATTATATCGGGCGGCCATATTTACCCGGGGAACGCCCATCGCCCTGATGAACTTTAGTCCTAAACAAATATAAACAAAAAACCTGCAAAGTGCCGGTGATGGAGAGATCTGGGTTCCGTTTTACAATATTCTTGAAATTACAGGAAAAAAAAAACCATTCGGAAAACCTAGTGATAAAAGAAAAAAAAAAACCTAGCAAAACTTGTGTAGGTAGTTGTCTGACCAACCACTTAAAATCCCATTGGTACTCTTAGCACTTTGACTGACCGCAAGGAAGACAAAATTACAAACATAACATCACGCCTGTAATGCCCGAAGGTTTAAGCACAGGTGTACCAATAGTCCACCCACATTTCGCCAGGTATGTTTGACTTCCATGTAATTGGGGGCAAAGCTTTTGCCATCAAACGGGAACAAATCTAGAATCCGTGGCTGTTACTGTGAAATACCTGATAGAAAAAACCAATAACACTTTGTGCAACCTGGGAATTGCACCCAAGACCTCATGCCAACAGTCACGCTGGCGGCCAGTAGACCAACGATAGTCGGTAGTCCGTCAACACGAAATCCTTATTTTTATACCATTTGTCACAGAACAGGGAAGTTAACATTTTGCTTTAGCAATAATCTATCTTCTTAATATATATAAATTACGTGTCACGTTGTTTGTTGAGGACGGACTCCTAAATTACTTAACCAATTTTAATCAAATTTGCACACCGTGTGCAGTTTGATCCAACTTGAATAGCTATATAGATAGGATAGCTTACATCTCAATTTATAGTCTCAATATTATTTTATTGCAAATTAAGTCACAATTACCTGTTAGCTTCAAACGATTCTAACAGATGGCGGCATCTGTTGACTGGATTGAGTAAGTATTCGACAGATGGCGCTGTGTTAAAAGTACCAACGTTTCACTTAAGTGAAAGGAAAACACACAGACTTTGATGCACAGAGTTTATTTAGTACAAACAGAATATAGAACACTCAAGAGACTGTACAGCTCGGCGGTTACAAGAAGACTGCCTCAGCAATCCTTTCTCGATTTACTCGACAGCTCTGTGTCTATGTTACCAAAGAGGGGGAATGCGCGCCATTTTTAGCCAATGGGTGGACGTAAAACGGTTACTCGAAAATACTTGCAAAACATAACATTTTTATGGTTTAATATTGAACTAGATTTAATTTGTAAATATTTCATCGTAATATAATATTAAGGCAATTTATTAAGTTTAATTGAACTCAATTACTTTCCGTTACTAGTCAAAATGCAAACTTTTAACGTTTAAATTACTTTAATTCACTTTTATAATCTTAAATGCTTACATTCGTCCATCCTGACTAACAAGTCGCGCCCTCGCGAAATATATGTAAAATAACAAAATGATGCACATAAAAGGAAAAAAAAAAGTAAGGTTAAAATATAACAAAGTGGATGAAATCCATAACATAATATTTTCTTCTTAAAATATGATAAAATTTTATACATTTTCCATAGATTAATAGTTAATTAAAATTTACATAACTAAAACAACAATCTGTCATTAAGTACATTAACAACCCTGTTACAATATAAATTCGCTGAACCAAGTATTTTCTGCTTAAAGCTACATCACAATACAAATTACCAAATTTTCACTTTTCCGATTCTACTTTTATCATATTACATAATATATTATATCCATTTCTCAACACAAATTCACGATTTTCACTTTTCTGATTCCTCTCGAATCATAACAATCACAATACGGATTTTCACTTTTCTGATTCCACTTTAATCATATTTTATCTATTACAATACAGATTCACTTTTCTGATTCCACTTGAATCAATGAATCTCACCAATTTGTGGTGCCTCACCTTACTAACCATACTATATATTATATCCATTTCACATCACAAATTCACTTTTCTGATTCCTCTCGAATCATATCAATCACAATACGGGTTTTCACTTTTCTGATTCCACTTGAATCAATGAATATCACCAATTTGTGGTGCCTCACCTTACTAACCATACTATCCATACTAACCATACTAACCATACTAACCATACTATCCATACTATCCATACTAACCATACTAACCATACTAACCATACTAACCATACTAACCATATTAACGAAGCTAAGCTACACTTTTCAGAACTAAAAGAACAAGAAATATTCTACAAGAATCTCTAAATTAAACCACTTAGGGTCTTATACAACATAACTGCGTTAAAATACGTCAATTCAATACATCCACATTTATAGATCTGTATCCATTTCAGAATAATTATTATCGTCATCATTACTCTCGTCCATTGACTGATACACAAGCCAAGGGTAAATTTTATCGACCGAAAATATTCCCACATACTTTTGTTTACCCTTCTTTTTAGTGATAGGCGTATCCTCTACTTCATACCTGTCATTCTGTAGGACTTTGGTAACGCGGTAAGGACCTAGACATTTAGGAACTAATTTCTTACTCTTCCCTTTCTGACATACTTCTCTTTCCACCCTAACTAGCTGTCCAATTTCAAACTGACGAGGGGGAACTCTGGCCTTATCAAAATTTTGCTTTTGTTTTTCTTGAGTACGTACTATTTTGTCTAGTGCTTCGTTTCTTATATCTCTAATGTTACTTAAATTAGCATCATCATGTTCCTGAACCGGTAACGCCAGTTCACTCTCAGTCAACCCAATTAATCGTAACCCGAATAACAATTGAGCTGGAGTTTTACCTACTGCTTTATTAATTGTATTATTTATGCCCCATTGTACTTGTAATAAGTAGTCATCCCATAGTCTCTCATCTTTTCCGAAGGTCATGGCCCTTAACGAATCTAATACCGTCCTATTATAACGCTCTACCTGACCGTTCGCGCGAGGAGTAGCGACAGCATTTAGAATATGCTTTACACTTTTTTCTGATAAGAACTCTTTAAATTTTGAGCTAGTAAAAGAGGTGCCTCTGTCTGTTATTACTCGAGAAGGTACACCAAACAAACTGAAGTATTCTTTAAAAACTAAAATAGTTGTGCGAGTTTTTGTGTTTTTAACAGGTTTAAGGATAATAAATTTCGTAAACGCGTCAATAACAGCTAATATATATTTATTCTTTCTTTTGCTCTCATTGAAAGGTCCGAGATGGTCCGCATGTAAGGTATGGAAGGGTTCAGATAGCTTTGGTATTGGATGCAAGTATCCGGACCTCTTTCCAGCCGGTATTTTTCCGTGAGCGCATTGAACGCACGCCTGTCAATATTTATTGACAAATTTGTTTAATTTTGGGAACCAGTAAACTGTTCTTATTTTGTCTAAGGTCTTTTCATAAGAAAAATGACCTATGTCATCATGACAAGCACGTAAAATTTGCCATCTAACACCTTTTGGCACGTACCATCTAAGTCCTTCGTCTGTTATTTTATAAATTACCCCACGTTTTAAAGTAAAATTTTGTTTAATATAATTAATTGTTTTTGAATCTTTGTCATCTAAAATCCGTTTAATCCTTTGCATCTCATCATCATTCATTTGAACCGTGGCCAACCAATCAACAGTGATATGAAAAACTTGAAAATCAACGGGGTCTGTACTAGTAGTATTCCCTTCCAAAGGATTTCTACTTAACGCGTCTACGTGTGTCATAGAAGTCCCCGGTTTATAAATTATGTTAAAGTCAAACTCTTGGATCATGCTCCACCAGCGAGCAACACGTGGAATCATATCCCTTTTAGTAAAAGTGGCCCGCAAAGAGTTACAATCGGTGACAATAGTAAATTTTAACCCAATTAAATAACACCTAAATTTATGTAAACTATTTACAACCGCCAGGGTTTCTAACTCGTACGATGAAAAGTGTTGCTCTTCTGGTGAAGTACGTCTACTAAAGTAAGCAACTGGTTTCATAGCTTGGTCATCTTGTTTCTGTAAAAGCATACCACCTACACCGTGTTTACTGGCATCCGTATGCAACTCGGTAACAGAATTTGGATTAAATAATGTTAGAATTGGTCGGGATACTAATTTTGCTTTTAACTGAGCAAATGCAGTCTCTTCTTCTTTCCCCCAAGTCCAACTGACATTCTTTTTTAGCAACTGTGTCAGTGGTCGAGCTATTAAAGCAAAGTTTTTAATAAAGCGCCTAAAAAAACTGGCTAAGCCTAAGAACTGTCTTACGTTGTGGACATCTTTAGGCTGAGGAAACTTATCAACTGCATCTATTTTGCACTTCCCCGGTTTTATACCATTTCCAGAGACTTCGAAACCAAGAAATTCGATTTTTGAATGAAAGAAGTTGCATTTCGAGAGTTTTAACGTAAGCCCTGCATTTTTAATTTTTTCAAGTATCGATTCTAGTTTTTTAAGACCGTCATCGAAAGAGACCGTGGGGACAAGGACGTCATCCATGTAAACGACAACCGCGTCAAATCTTAAGTTATCAAGAACTTTATTGATAGTTCTTTGAAACACCGCCGGTGCATTTGTCAGACCGAAGGGCATCCTATTAAATTCGAATTGCCCCTCTGGGGTTACGAAAGCAGTCTTTTCTTTATCGCGTTCAGCCAATTCAATTTGGTAATATCCTGACGCAAGGTCTAAAGTTGTATATAGATTATACCCTGCTAACCTATCCATCTGATCTTCAATCCTAGGCAAAGGGTAGTGTTGTTTTACAGTCTTCCGATTTAAGGCCCTGTAATCTATGCAAAGGCGTTTTTCGCCGTTCTTTTTCTTTACCAAGATTATTGGACTAGCAAACGGAGAGCAAGATTCTCTTATAATACCACATTGTAATAATTCGTCGGTCATACCCCTAACCTCTTGTTTTTCTTTGTGAGACAATCTATAAGGCCTGTAAACTACAGGTTGGGGATCCATTAAATCAATATTCATTTTCTCTACATTGGTACATCCTAACTCGGTTAATTTAGTAGCAAAACAAGTTCGGTAACGATTAATAACATCCAACAGTTGCATTTTCTGAATGTGGTTTAAACTGTTGTCTAAAGACAAGTTGTTTAAAGTAAAAGGTTCTAAAGGACTGACAACATCAATCTTATTTATAGAGGGCAATTTATTATTTTTATCTGCAAATATTGCCCTCTGGCAATCAGCTGATCTTTATTAAAAGTTACCGTGTTTGAGGAAATATTATCCACTAATAATACACCCTTGCCATTTTCAATCGAGTAGACCCCCTCTTCTATATTATGTTCTAAATTAGGGATGGGTCTATAACTACCGTATACTAATATGGAGCCTGTTATGATTTGTGAAGAATAAACTTCTACATAAGAACATCCGGGGAGAATGGTACAACACTCTTTTAAAAACAGTTTAACTATGCTAATAGTCTCTGGAAATTCACGGGAGATTATCAATTCACTATGAGTTTTTAATATTTTTACCCCCAATGCATCGGTAAATGATTGGCCAACTAATAATGGATATTTCAAAAAATTATCAGGTACTACTATAACATCTAGTTGGACACTAACGCCTTGAATTTCCAAAACTACTGAACTTCGACCTAAAGCATGAACTACTGCGCCACCAAATCCCGTCATTGCCACTGAATAAGTTTTATCCCATGTTCCAAATACTTCAACTGCATCTGCATTTCTAATAAGCGTACATTCGCTACCTGAATCTAAATAACCAACTTTTTCATGGCCGTCGATCAAAACGGTTTGTATATATTTATCGTTAGGTTTAAGCTTGGTAATTGAAATTTCTAGGACAGATTTTGCCTCTTCCTTCCTTCGAAAACAGTTATTAGACTCGTGACCAACTATCGAACAGATTGTACATTTTTTAATTGGTTTAGTACATTTATTAACAACATGACCCTCTTCCTTGCAATTATAGCACCGTAATGGCTTATTATTAACAGGTTGTTTTTCCTTGGTTGGAAATTTCTTATTTGAAGTTCTTTGCACATTATCGTTCCTTCTATTTCCTATGCTTTTTGCATTTCGTAGGTATGCCAAAAGTTTATCGGGATTATCAAATTGAGCCGCCTCCGCTCCTATCCTAATGGCCCTATCATCTATGCCAAAGATAACGCATTCTACTGCCCTTTTGCCCTTAATTTCGCACCTATTGAGTAGTGCAATTTTATCGTAATAGTAATCCTCTAAAGATTCCCCAAACTTCGCCCTTTTCTCCAACATATCCGAAAGCATTTGCCCATAATTTTCATCAGACGGAAAAGCTGCTTTGAGCTTCTCTTGCCACTCAACCCAACTATAATTAACAGTTGAAAGACCTTCGTACCACCGCTTTGCATTGCCAGTAAGTTTAGGTATCGTATTATGTATTATTTGTCGGTCTGTCCAACTGTATATGTTTCCTATTTCATTCACTTTGTGTATCCAATTATTTATATTCTGATTTTTAGAAGATGGATCGAACTCGGGAACGACATTAAAGTTACTTATTCTCTCAGTACCCCTAGTCGAAATTTTATCAAGAACATCGGTAAGTTTGGAAAACATCTCGGGAAATGACTCACGTGCGCTGGTACTTTTGCTCGGCGAACGGGTGCTACGGTGACGTGGATCCCCGCTTCGCTGGTGATTTCGGGTGCTACTTCTGCTGCGTCTTGACCGTGACCTGCGATTTTCGCTGAGCTGTTGATCCCTGGTTGGGCTGCGCCGATGTGTAGCGTTCCGCCCCAGCGGCGGCGGCGGCGTCTCGAGCCGACGCGTTCGATGACTCTGCACACGACTGCGGCTGCGCAGGCGGCTGCGCTGGCGGCTGCGCAGGCGGCTACGCCTGCAGCTCTGCCTGCGCCTGTGCCTACTGCGCTGCCTGCTGCACTGGGTGCGGCCCAGCTTCCGGCTCCGCTCGCGGCTCGGCCTGCCCAACACTGGTGATGGAGATCGGGATGGTTGACCCAAACTTCTATCACCATTGCTATCCATGTTGTAGACCTGATCAATAAAAAAAATATACGGACACAGCAATTCTTAAATGCAATTTACACATACACAGTTTAAAAAGAAAGGTTACATCAACGCATGATCACGAAGGCATTGTTTTTAACCAACTTTCAAGACTGTAGGTGGTTATATTCTTCATAAACCAAATAATGGCGATATGGTGTAACTATATTTAAAATTACAACGACGGTTGACACCAAAAAGGTAATAATTGCGTAATTTAATTAAACTATCTGGTATTATTCTAATTCCTAGGTTGGCAAGCAGCTTAAATGTGTACTCATAGCTATCCCAACAAGAATACATCATGTATTCATGATGCAACATCAATAGACGCATTTTAAAACTGAGATTCCCAACTCAAATTAATCCAACCTTCACATATGTGCGACACAAAAAGTACGTAACTTGTTATTTTAACACAGTCACCCTTACATTATTAGCAATAGAATACAGTAATAGAATATAAGGCAAATAACACTTACGTGAAATAATCCCACTTCTGAACTGAAAGGAAAACACACAGACTTTGATGCACAGAGTTTATTTAGTACAAACAGAATATAGAACACTCAAGAGACTGTACAGCTCGGCGGTTACAAGAAGACTGCCTCAGCAATCCTTTCTCGATTTACTCGACAGCTCTGTGTCTATGTTACCAAAGAGGGGGAATGCGCGCCATTTTTAGCCAATGGGTGGACGTAAAACGGTTACTCGAAAATACTTGCAAAACATAACATTTTTATGGTTTAATATTGAACTAGATTTAATTTGTAAATATTTCATCGTAATATAATATTAAGGCAATTTATTAAGTTTAATTGAACTCAATTACTTTCCGTTACTAGTCAAAATGCAAACTTTTAACGTTTAAATTACTTTAATTCACTTTTATAATCTTAAATGCTTACATAAGCTACAATTTACTGGCATAACCACCACGTCGTGCTTAGGCCAAAATTAAATTTATTTTGTAGTAACGGGGAAAATGTGACGCAGACGAAGTTGCGCGGGACAGCTAGTATTCTTCTAATATACATATAAAATTCTCGTGTCGCGGTGTTTGTTACCAAACTCCTCCGAAACAGCTGAACCGATTTGTATGAAATTTTGTGCGTATATCGGGTAGGTCTGAGAATCAGCCAACATATATTTTTCATACCCCTAAAACCCATAAAAATTTCGAAAATTCTTTGAAATTTTTCGCTTGCTAGTCACTTATAGGTATTTATTACTTTTTACCTTACGGTTACCAGTAGGAAGATACACATGTCACCTACAGTCGAACATAAAAACAGTAACAGAGGTCCTTGCATTGTTGTAGCAGAACCCTAAAAAATCCCGGCGATTCGTAGCTCTGAGAACAAAAGTTTACCTGACCTGATAAAGCCTTCGGACGTGTATTTGCCAACATAAAGTATTTCTCGTCTGTTTTCGTTTCGAACATGAACAAAATCAAATTCTTCATTTGTGTACCCTACAGTAATTAACATTCGAAATCATGAAACGATTTTAATTATTGGCATAATTGAATCGCTGCGAGCGCTTTGTCGTACGCAAATTAAAATACTGACTGAAATTATTTATCTAGCGCTTTGGTGTTTTTTTTTAAACGTTGCTCCACACTACGTATTTCTCCTATATCGTGGTTGCGTTTACAAACATTTAAACTCACAAACACAAACAGCCAGACCCGGAACCCCCCACGGAACAACCACGGAACCCGGATCTGTAGGCCATACAAATCTTTGTTCCGTGCGGGGATCGAACCCGCGACACGCAGCGCAGCAGTCGATCGCTCAACAACTGCGCCAACCGTGCCGTCATTGGACGCAAGCGGGACTGCGGAGCATGAGGTCGAGGGCTCGATTACCAGGCAGGGCATGGTGTTATGGGGTAATTCGATCAGTGATTTCTCAGTAGCAGCCACGGGGTCTGGATTTGTGCCTGAGTGATGGCAATAGGCTTGCCTTGCCCCTTAATTACATCGAGCAAAACATAACATAACATCAGTTGTTTCAGGCTACAATGGCCCATAGATATATTATACCTTATAAACTAACATATAATAAAGTAATTACAAAATCTCATGTTAATAAATATGACATAAAACTATGTTAGTAGCACTTCACTTGTTTAAACTTCACTTGTGCTGACTGGCCAGTGGAACTTGTCCGCGGAAGCGACGGAACACCACGTCCTGCGGCCAAAAGTCTTCCTGCATCACGATTGGCAGATAAAAAATCGGTACTCGCACCACGAACGCATTGAAGTTAACGTTGTGGCGCGACTCCATGAGTAACTGCACCCTCGGTGCAGCTACTGGCATAAGCATAACTGGCGAAATATAAGTGTACGAGTAAGTGCCTAACCCTTTTGAGATTATAGGCATGATGATGTATCAATTATTTGATACTAGCTGCCCGGACAGACTTCGTTCTGCCAAAAGTTTTTTTTTTTTTAGTATTAAAACCTTCCGTGGACTTTAAGGAACATACAAAAAATAAATTAGCCGAATTGGTCCAGGCATTCTTGAGTTATGCGCTTACCAACATTCATTTTTATTTATATAGATATATAAGAAAAAGATAAGTATAGTATGTTTTAACGCTGGCATTTAATAATAGATGGAGCTACGTTTACCATTCCGTAAATAAGACATCGATATCTAGTGTATGCAGATCGTGGTACACTATGACTCCTTCAACCTTATTACTCGACCACTTTTCAACCTTATGATCTAGGGCATAAGGGTGAAAAGTGGCAGACCGTCAATGATATCTGTAGTACCTTTTCTGAGAAGGATCCCATGTATGTATACTTACTTACAAGCTGTTACTGGCTGAAAAAACGTGGTTGATATTTCGCTACCTAAATGAAAAATCAAGGTAACGCAAAGACTTCTAAGGTTTCTTACGATTTTCAGTCATTTCCACGAATGTTTTAATATGAAAAGCCCACATTTACATATTCCAAGAAAGTAATCGCAGACCTCAAACAGTTTTATTTTTGAACTGAAAAGAAGTTTTTATGTTAAAGTGAGACAAGACAATTTCGTAGTTAGTGAGCTTTGGTTTGGTTTACCTGACGACCAAGTACCTATTTCTTCCTATAACAGCTCGCGCTGTTGCTACATAAAGCTAGTTACTTACCAACATTTGCATAATTTAACATATCATAACATTACGCCTGTAAATCCCGACGGGTTAGGCAGATATATATGTGAGATATTGTGAGAGATACTACTTATAAGGTAAACCTCGGTAGTTATGTTAAGGTCTCATGTAAGAGGGGGCGAGCCTATTTTCATCTTATCATCATTCTCCTGCTCTAATCCCAATTTATTTGGGATCGGCGCAGATGTCTTCTTCTTCCATACTTTTCTATTATGCGCCATCTCAGCAGTCATCTACTTTCTAGCCAGATCAATCTTCTTATTCTTTATTGCACACACAAAATTAAAAGATATCATCATTTCAGCCGACAGACGCCCACTGCTGGCAATAGGCCTCCACCAAGTGTCTTCACATTGACATAAGGGGGGTTTTGCCACAATCGCCACGCTTGGCAGGCGGGTTGGCGATCGCAGTACGGTTGTTACAAAAGCTCAGAGAACGCTGCTGCTGTAGCGTAAAAAAAATATATACTTAATAGTTGTCACTACATGTGTCACGTTTAATTTTTCCATTAAAAGATACAACGAATACAAACATTTTTAATATAAAAAATATCCATAGAAAAAGGATTGGCGATCTAAAAAAAATGACTTTCAGTAAAGTTACAAAATGGATTGTCTAGAAAAGAATAAAATTTGTGATTTTGAAAAATAATGCCTATAGGTGAGAAGAGGTTGCAACCGCTATCTGGCCCTAGGCGCGATTAAATTATAACCGTGCTTAAATATAATATCGAAAACGGTTCATTCCGCGACCTTTTGACACGAATAACTGAGATTATAAAACGATAGTGTAAAAAACTATTCAATAAGTACTTCACTATTGCTACAAATTAAGAACAAAATTTTGGGATAACTTGACGCGGAGCGATGTCACGACGTCCTTCAGGGTCTTCGCTCGTAAATTACGGAGTCACCCGCAAGCACACGCTTCCCAAACTCAGTCGGAATTGAGTCGCGGCGTTGAAATATCTCGGAACATCAGTCCACAGCTAATTGGGTATTCCTTGAACCGATTCTGAGCGAATCTATGGAGAGAAAATAAAAGGAAATGAACACCATAATACTCAAAACAGAACCTTCCAAACAGTTAAAATTTAAAATGTTTTAAATACATACCGGTCCTTTGTAAAAGACAGTCTTATGCAACCGACAATTTAGTACGGTGCTTATAGATGCAGCCACAACTTTACACTGACTGCAGACAGTAAAGGAAAAAGATGTATCAGATTCGACACAATAATTTAGTTATTTCTCTTCTAAACAGAATACCATGTATGTTTCTTCTAAGAAGATACGTCGCCAATTGACAAGAAAAATTTTCTCTGTCATCCAATGGAATGATCATACTTTTAAGTTTGAACCGAAATAAGAAAAAAATAGAAATGAGCTCGACTTACACGAACGGAATAGTTTTTTCATCCCACCATCTCGGAAAGAGTATTTTTACTCTTCGATATCTGAGTGCAAAAGCCGTTTTTATTCTCTAGAGGATAAAGTAAATTGAATTTAGAACATCGTGTGCACTAAGTTTGTGAATTAAAAAAAACATTAAACCTATTTACTGCTACCTCTATGGTGCCGAATATATCATACAACTTTTTTTTAATTTGTTAAAAACTCAGACTCGGAAACTTCTTGGTGTTCTTTTTTCAATTTGCTTTGTACGCGGTTCTTTACGCGGTATTTTTTCACGTCATTGTTAATTATACCGTAATATTATTTTGTTATAATTTAAAGATTATTCTGTAATACTTACCTGTCATAATGTAGTAATTAATACCTAAACTGAAATAAATGTGTACCTATCTTGTGATTGCAAACTTTTTTTTTTTGCATTTAGTCATTTCCTTGCTGAGGTGGAATGAAAAGTTACGTGTTGCACTCGAGTGCAAAGATTTTTCACCTCGTGCTCTTTTGATTCCCTCGCTAACGCTCAGGATTCCTTCGCTTGCTCGGTCATCAAAATTGAAAACGCGGTTAAAAAGCAACTTTGCACTCTTGTATAACAAATAACTATTATTCAGCCGAATCAATAAGCAGCGTGATAATGCTGCACTGCCCATTCTCTGGAAAGTCCATTAGTCGCCTGTTATGAAACCCACGGGAAGATATGGGATGGTGCTATTCTTTACGTCCGACACCATACAGAACACAAAATTAAAAGATATACACAAATAATATAGCTGATGTACAATGGCGAGCTTAACCCAGAATTGGGTTATCTTACAGCAAACCTTACTTTAAAATAAACCCGCACATATCCCTCTCACAGTCCATCCAGAGTTTCTTTTGTGCGAGCCTATTTTATAACGGGAACAAATCCAGACTACCGAGGACGCTACTAGGAAATTCCTTATAGAAAAACCAAACTTTATCCGACGACCAACAAGGCAGTGAAATAACATCTTCTTACAAAACGTAGCATACATTGCTTATAGTACACAAATAACGTTAAACATAAGCCTCATCAAGCAACTGACAGCAGTATCTCAAACTAAATCTTCTCATCACACTAACCCTCTTGAAACCAGACATAACATTTGATCGTGCCAAAAATCTCGTCCAACATACCATACCGTGCCGTGCCGTAACCGTACTGTCGTGCCGGAGAGGCGACTATAAACCGGTTTACGAGCCCGTAGGCACGCCGACACTGCACAGATTACGGGGCCCATCAAACGTCCCCCTAAATTATTATCTCACCACATTTTCGACCTCATTCGCTAAGTTTATGTGTGATTTAAGAAACTATTGTGACATGTTGTTGTTGTAAATCTGTTGGGGCGAGTCTTTTAGTGTGTTCATCATCATAAATAGTGTGTTATCGATAAGAATCATGACCTCTCTTGTTTGTTGATATAGAGACTTTAGAAGTGACAACCAGTGACAAGGGGTATCGTATTCCCCAGTGCTACCTGGGTTGTGGAGGTCAGATAGGCAGTCGCTCCATGTAAAATACTGGTATTCAGCTGCATCCGGTGAGACTGGAAGCCAGCCCCAGTTTCGTTGGAAAAAGGCTAGGCAGATGATAATCAAAATCAAAATCAAAATCAAAATATTTTATTTTACATAGGCCTACATGGGCACTTATAAAACGTCAACAGAAGAGGCACGGTTCGGGTTGGTCGTTTCCTATGGAGAAGAACCGGCAAGAAACTCCATGGTTACTCTTTTAAAATCATTTGGTTCTACAATATTTGGATGTTACAGCGCTAGTACTTAATTAAGTATGAGAGGACAGCGTAGGCCCGACAATAAGTCATCGCTTACTACAAAAGGTAGAAAAAGATGAAGCTGAAAAAAAAAAAAAATAAAAAAAAAATTACAAAGCCTACAATGTCCACACATTCACAAAAAAATATGAATGAAAAAGAATCTATACAAAAGTAAAAATAAAACTAAGAACAATTAAATAAACAATTGACACAAATGTAGTCATCAGTACTGTAACTATTCTGCACAATGAATAAACGGTGCAATGATTTGAAAACTATTGTAAAACATCTTAAAAAAATATGAATAGAATAAATAAAATTCGGAATAGTTAGAGACATCCACTTATTTGTGTCGTTTTTGAGCTACCAGGGAAGCCGCATGAGCAGAGGGAACTACAGCCAAACTTCTTTATCTTCAACATAGTCCTTAATTTTGTAATATGCTTTTTTAATAAGGACACGTTTGATGCAATTTTTAAACTTTCCATCGGTCAGTTCAATAACTGACTTTGGCAACTTATTATAAAAGCGTATACTGTTTATAAGAAATGACTTGCTAGTTTTTGTTAATCTAAATTTGGGTATTACAATTTCGTGTTTACTGCGTGTGTTTATATTATGGAAGTCGCTTCTAATTTTGAAAAGCCCTCGGTTTTTGCGGACGTATAAAATACATTCTAAGATATAAAGTGAAGGCAGAGTCAGTATATCGATCTCTTTAAATTTTTCTCTAAGGGACTCGCGAGGACCCATTTTATAGATCGCGCGAACTGCCCTCTTTTGCAATATAAAAATTGAATCAACGTCTGCTGCCGATCCCCACAGCAGAATTCCATAAGACATAATACTGTGGAAATACGCGTAGTATACTAACCTAGCTGTGGCTGCATCAGTCAACTGCCTTATTTTCCTAACTGCATAGGCGGCTGAGCTTAACCTCCCCGAAAGAGTTCCAATGTGCGCGCCCCACTGCAGTTTTGAATCGATAGTAATTCCTAAGAATACAGTTTCCGCGATAACATCAAGTTTTTTGCCGTCAAGATTTAAATTAAGGTCACGTTGAGTTACATTTGGTAAAGAGAACTTTAGACATTTAGTTTTGTTCGTATTCAGTAAAAGATTGTTAGCTGCGAACCATTTCGAGAGAACAGTTAGACTTTCGTTGACATGTATGACATCCTTATCTTTCCTATGAATTTTAAAAATTAGCGAAGTGTCATCAGCAAACAGAATTATATCCGATAATTTTGCCATCATATATGGGAGATCATTAATATAAACAAGAAATAGGAAAGGACCAAGAATTGAACCTTGGGGCACACCCATCCTGACTATAGACCCAGAGGATGTCGCCCCATTTACATTTACTTTTTGCTGCCTGTTTGATAAATAGGAAAGAACAAGATCAGCAGCTTGTCCACGAATTCCGTAGTGATGTAATTTACAGATCAGCGTGTTGTGGTCGACGCAGTCGAACGCTTTTGAGAGATCACAAAAAATGCCAATAGCGTCCTGGGACTTCTCCCAGGATTCCAGATAATGATGAGACGTTTAGAACTGTTTACTTTTTCTAAGCCTGAGATCCAATCGGTAGTTACCTGGTCATCATCATCATCATCATCATCATTTCAGCCCAAAAGACGTCCACTGCTGGACATAGGCCTCCCCCAAGGGTCGCGACATTGATATTTTGGGGGATTTTGCCATAATCGCCACGCTTGGCAGGCGGGTTGGCGATCGCAGTACGGTTGTTACAAAAGCACAGAGAACGCTGCTGCCTTCTCTGGCTTATCCCTTAGTCGCCTCTTACGACACCCACGGGATGATATGGGATGGTGCTATTCTGTACGTCCGACACCATACAGAGCCTGATCATCATTAAAAGGTTATTTCTCACCCCATTAACGCTTCTTAGTCTCTCGTTGGTATAGTGCACTAGAAGCACTATTTCGCCGTTTATGCTTATCCCCATGGAATATGTAGGCGATTGTCCAGACTTAGGGCTCCTACTTAGAAATTGCTGATAAAAATACCCTCATGTTGAGCAGTAATACTTGACACCACCAGACCAACACGGCAGTAAATAATGTTTTACAAATCCCGCCTTCGATCCGATTCTTGAAGCACCTACACATAAACTAATATCACGTCTGTACTTCCCAACGGGATAGGCAGAAGTGTACCTCTACCTATAGGGCACCACACGCTGGTTATATTTGTTAATTTTTGTATCATCATCATCAACAGCCTATAATGTTCCTTCTGCTGGGACACAGGCCTCCTCTCTATGAGAGGGAGTCGGCTGTAATCCACCACGCGGGCCCAGCATGGGTTGGTAGATGTCTCGTGTCTTCGAATTTTTAGTTCTAGGACATGCTGGTTTCCTCACGATGTTATCCTTCACCGTTTTTGAAAGCAGCGATGATGAAATAAATTACACAAAGTAATGCGCCTGCCTGGGTTCGAACTCACGGCTTACTCGTAAGTCGGGGCTGGGCACTGGGCCACCGCTGCTCTCCTTTTTGTATCAACATTCAACAAATCATGTTTCTCATGACAAACTCCACAAACGTCATACATCTAACAAGATAGATAAGACACCAGCAAGCTCCAGTTATCTTAAGTAACTCTGACCTTGTGTATTATTGTAATGGTATCGCTACAATTTCGCGGGTTCGATACCCGACCTCACCCTTATCGCCGATTTGTTCGCTCATGAACCCAAATACCGGATATTTTTCGTTTAGTTCTAGACTCGGATTGGGTATGCCGTAGAATAAAAGTTAAGTACTCGCTTTCGAAGCTTATGGTACTAATATTGATCGTAAAGAGAAAATTTCTGCTTATTTGGTTCGGAGCAGGTGCAAACGAATGCGGAAAATGTAATACCAAGTAATATGAAGAAGTAAGTTGAGTTCAGATTCCATATTTACCTTATAAGATTTTTACTTTTACAGATAGCAAGTTGCTCGTATAAATCCATTAGGGGCAGTTAAATAAGAACGGTGCTTTCGCATAAATTGCGAATCATGCCTTTTTGAAGACCCGCTTCTGCTTCAGGTATGAAGGAACAGTGCGGTTGCTTATTTATTATAATTTATTCCACATTATTATGATGTTTACATGTCGATAGGCTAGGCAGTGGCTAGAACTACTTAAGGTCCACATATATAACTGAATTCATAGAATAGATTCTAATTGCAGCCTTTGTTCTCCATAGTTAAAGGAAAACCATAGTTTATTTCAGTATATTTAAATTTTTTACTAGTAGGTGACTAAATTTCAACAATACGGTCTTGTTTGTAGTAGGTATGTTTGCATCAAATTAGTTTTAGCGAATTTATAGTGAGTTTTGAAATCTAGTATTGGTACTTGAACCATTTGAGTCGAAATCAAACACCACCAAAGGGAACCACTGTACACATCACAACACAAACTCAAATGAGACTCCTAATGACAAAAAAGTACTTAAAACATTTATCTTTTAATAGGAACGAGCACAGGGACGTAAAAATGCCATAGTGCCGGGATTGTTCCAAATTTTTTAGAGCTAGCTTTGTATACAGAGGCTGGGCGTTGTGGAATAATGACAAATAAAATAAATGCATGATTTTAATCTTCACCGCTGGCACACTGTCGTAAACTGTTTACGAGCGACCACTTAGGCTCAGATGTAAGGCATAGGAGGAAGCGAGAGAGAAAAGCGGAAAGGGAAAGTCACGGGCTAGTGCTGAAAGATTTCAGGAATCATAAAGGGTTTTCAGCGAATAAAACAGCCAACAATTTGAGATTCATCAGCAATCCTTCAATGATCAAGTACATAGGTACCGCTCTATATAATTTCAACATATTTTTGGTTGGTACAGAAATGTTAATACCAGAATTGTTAGTCATTGAATTAGAAGCCTCAATGGTGTCTCAATACGAACCAAAGTTAAAAGAGTCGAACTTAAACATTTGCATTTTGCTAAGCTGGCGTTTTGGCATCATAAAAATTATTTGTTTGTTATGTGTCTTTCTGTTTTAAGCGTTTTAATTTTAGTTTTGTTCCAATGCCCATAAATCCAGTTGTTTTTTCGATAAAACCAGACCTATGGTGTTATCATGATTCTGCTTGAAGTAGCATTGCCGTATTGGGACTTCCAAGACGGACATTCATCATCATCAGCCTATAATGTTCCATCTGCTGGGACACAGGCCTCCTCTCTATGAGAGGGAGTGGGCTGTAATCCACCAGGCGGGCCCAGTGCGGGTTGGTAGATGTCACATGTCTTCGAATGTTTAGTTCTAGGACATGCCGGTTACGTCAGGATATTTTCCTTCACCGTTTTTGAGGGCAGCGGTGACAGTGGATGACATAAATTACACAAAGTATTGCGCCTGCCTGGGTTCGAACCCACGGCTTACTGCTCGTAAGTCCGGGCTGCCACCACTGGGCTCCCGCTGCTCTCCCGGACATTAAAGCCCGCTCTTCTCTCGTCCCTTATCCTCCACACCGCGATACCGCAACAACGCTCGCGTCAAACGGCCCGCCTCGTCCAACCCTTTCCTAATGCGATTCCTGTTTTATGACTTACGTAACGCCACGGGCACGTCGCTGAATGTGGCCCGTTGATTAGAGCATCTTGTGAAACTGGCACAAAACTTCACTATTCCAAGCATTTTGATGGACTGGTGTTATGTTTTGTTCGGCCGGAGTCTGCTGGGATTTGGTAACGGGCAGAGCGAAGGGTGCAGTTTACTGCTCGTCTTTGCTTCGTGAAAGCTGTTTAAGAGTAAAGTTTGAATTTTCAAGATTCATTCATAACCATACCAAACATTTTGATGTAGTGATGTTCGTTTGATTCGGTCGAAGTCTGTTGAAATTTGGTAGGACGAAGGGCTAAGGGCGTGATTGACTGCTCATATTTGCTTCATCGAGACCTGCGTATAATAACCATAGATTAAAATCATTCACTCGTGTACCAACAAGCTGGCAAAAGAACTGTAATGACTGATAAGTTGATTACAAAAGAGTCACGAAGAAAAGACACAGACAAAACCATCAGTTGTTCCTATATATTTCTGAGCACATTGCAAAGCGTGTATCGAATTGTGTAATGACAAGATGATTCGTTCCCGGAGCAACCAACATTTTCATTAGGATCACTTATGGATAAATAAGAACGTTTAATTAGAATATTGATGCTTAAGGTAAAAGCGTCATGGTACAGTCAGCAACAAAAGTCCATGAACAGATACTAATTTTCAAAACACCTGAACACTAAAATGGACCATAAATCACTTACCAGAATATAGTACACAATAGGGTTATCATTTCAATGCTACAAAAACGCTAAGCATTAATATTTTCATAAGTCGCTAAACATCATTATAGCGTAAGTCGATAACTATCATTTTGCCGTAAGTCGCTAAACATCATTATAGCGTAAGTCGATAACTATCATTTTGCCGTAAGTCGCTAAACATCTTTACAGCGTAAGTCGATAACTATAATTTTGCCGTAAGTCGCTAAACATCATTACAGCGTAAGTCGATAACTATCATTTTTAACCCTCGACCAAAAAAGAGGGGTGTTATAAGATTGACGTGTGTATCTGTGTGTCTGTCTGTGGCATCGTAGCTCCTAAACAGATGAACCGATTTTGATAAAATTGGTTTCGTTTGAAAGGTATTTTAATCGAGAGTGTTCTTAGCTATGTTTTGAGTAAATCTGTTCAGCCGTTTGAAGATCATCACATCTTTTCTAGTTGATAAAGGGATATAAACAACTTCCACGGGTCTAGTCGATTTGAAATCTTGTTACTTGTCACCATGGGCTTTGCCGAGTGGGGGGGGGGGGGGGGCTGCACCCCTCCTCCCTCCTAAAGTACAGTTTTTTATTTTTTATTTTTAACTTTCCTTGTTTTAACCACCGACCAAAAAAGAGGGGTGTTATAAGTTTTACGTGTGTATCTGTGTATCTCTGTGGCATCGTAGCTCCTAAACGGATGAACCGATTTTGATAAAATTGGTTTTCGTTCAGAAGCGTAACATCGAAAAAATTGGAAGAATTTAAAAAGCATGAAAAAAAATATAAAAATTTAAAGAACCCCGGACTCAGTAACCTCTAAAAAGCCCATAATAAATTTTGTGTTTTTTGTGTCGGGGGTATTTTAAATTTTGCCGTAAGTCGCTAAACGTGTTATGCGCAAGTTTTTAGGGTTCCGTACCCAAAAGGTCAAACGGGACCCGATTACTGAGACTTCGCTGTCCGTCACCAGGCTGTATCTCACGAACCGTGATAGTTAGCCAGTTGAAATTTTTGCAGATTTTGTATTTCTTATGCCGCTGGGGCCCCCATACAAAAAAGTGTTATTTTTGCGCGTTTTTATAAATAACTAGTTGTCCCGCGCAACTTGGTCTGCGTCGTTCCCCGTTTTCGCAACATTTTTCATTGCTACTCCGCTCCTATTAGTCGTAGCGTGATGCTATACAGCCTATAGCCTTTCTCGATAAATAGGTTATCTAACAATGAAAGATTTTTCATATCGGACTAGTAGTTCCTGAGATTAGCGCGTTCAAGCAAACAAACAAACTAGTATTATATTTTTAGGATATATTTTAAGGTTCTGTATTTTATTATGTAGGTAATGGGTAGGCCATTATTGATATTTGTTTTATAATAGAAATAAATATTAGGAGGAGCTTGTGGCTAAATAATATCTGCCCCACGGATCGATCTTTAAGATTAAGCCGTGCTTGCTGAGGTTGGTCTGTGGATGGGTGACCAGAATTATATACCGAGTTTCCTCCGTGCCTCGGAAAGCACGTTAAGCCGTTGGTCCCGGCTGTCATTTGTAGATCTTTGACAGTCGTTAAGAGTAGTCAGAAGCCAAAAAGTCTGACATCCAGTCTTACCAAGTGGTATCGTATTACCCAGCTACTGGGTTGTGGAGGTCAGATAGGCAGTCGCTGCATGTAAAACAAAAAAAATAGGTAAGCTTAATAAATAGCTGCATCCGGTTAGACTGGAAGCCGACCCCAAGATAGTTTGGGAAAAGGCTAGGCAGATGATGACTAGAAGAAATAAATAAATATTGTCCTAGTTTTTAAAAGGCTGTTTGTGTATGTTAGTTTTAATGTTTCTAAACGCACGCACGATATAAGTAGAAGAAATTCCCAGTGTGGGGCGCTTAAAGGGAAGTTTAAAAAAAAAGCAAAAAAATAATAATTTATATTATGAACTAGTGGCTGTGTTTATTCGGCAATCTTTTGATTATGAAAAATGCGGTGCGCTGCGCTTCGCCGGATAGTGCCTTGTAGCAAATGGGTTCAAAGAACGGGAAATGTAGGAAATTAGCTATGATCAGCGACTCTTGTATTTATTACAGATCACACAATTTTGGCTGTAGTAATGTATAGCAATTTATGGTTTAACTGAGTTCAGCGACTTTTGTGGTTTTATTATGACAAGTTGTTTTATCATTTTCTTTGGTCAGTAACTTATGCTAAATAATAATGATTAGGAAATATTGGAAACAAATTATGTTCAACGACTTCTGTTGCTGACTGTACCTCGCGAAATAAATTTTTTTTCTTACGGTTTTTTTGCAATTTGCTGGTCTGTATAGGGTTGTATGTTGATTGAAATATGATTCGCGACCATAAAAATATGATTCGCGACCATAAAAATATGATTCGCGACCATAAAATATGATTCGCGACCATAATAGTAGATTATGCACCGAGGGGCTAAAGTTGTGTCTTATGTCACGGGCGTCATATTGAATCTCGAGCGCAATGAAGGATTCGGCATTTAACTCACGAGCAAAGCGAGGGAGTTAATACAAGAATCCTGAATGCAGCGAGGGATTCAAGCTAGCCCAAGGCAAAGACACCTTTAGCCCAGAGGAGGATACTCTACTTTTTACACCTACTGTGAGAAAATAATAGCCATAATACGAAAAACAAATAAATTAACTAATGTTACAGCCAATTATTATTATTAATAGTATTAATACATAGTATTTATAAATAGTATTTGTTATTATAAATGCCAGTTATAATTTTAATCCATTCTTTTAAAAAATGGTTCGTAGTTATCTAATTATTCTTACAATATTATGTCTTCGAAAACATGGCAACGATATGAAGAAGCAGTCGTTTTATTTTGTAGGAAATCGAGAATATCATCCACGTGTAGTAAGGGTATCTAGAAAAGCTTTCCTCTTTCTGGCACCAAAGGGTGTTTGTTAGTACTATACTGCCAATTTAGCTGAGCATGTGAGATTCCAAATTCAAATCACATTATTGACCAGCGGGTCATAATGAAATCCAGTACAACATTATTGACCGGCTGTGCCCCGGCCACTAATGACTCGCTTTAGGTTAAGGTTGCTTGACATATAATTTGACATTTTCGAGCAGGTGGTGTAAAAATTTTTTTTTTTACTGCTTTACAGAGTCATAATCATTAAAATCATCAATACAGCCTTCTAAGTAAAAAGTCCAAGGATTGACTTTTCATGAAACATTTATTGAATTGGATTAAATGAACTTAGAGGGTTGTATACATGATTTGAATGATAATAATTCAATACCTACGTACGTGTACGTTGTCGCGAATTATAATATATTGTGTTGGATGGCTTTCTTGTTAATTGGTGAGAAGAGGCAAAAAACAGAGAAAAGTGGAAGGAATGGGGGGAGGCCTTTGCCGAGGTGTGGAAAACATCAGGCTAACTAAAAAAAAACATACAATTTACACATTGACCAGGAAATTTAAAAAAAAAAAAAAAACAAGAAATAATTGAATTTCGCGGGCTGCTTTGGCACTCCCACCTAAAGTCCAAAGAAAAAAAAGCTACTGGCTAAATAATAACAGCTGCACGAACCGATCTTCAAGGTACACTTGCTATGATCGATCCGTAGATGAGTGGACCCAAGTTCATGCACGTTAAACTGATGGTCCCGGGTGACGTGCGAAGATCTTTGACAGTATTTTCGAGTAGCCTTAAAGTCTTACCCAGAAACTGGGTTCTGGAAATCAAATAGACAGTCGCTTCTTGTATAACATTTGTATTCTGCTGCATCGAGTAAGACTGGAGGCCCACTACAAAAGTTATAGTCCGGCTCTAGACACTCAATGATGTTAGTAGTTCTACTGAAACAATAGTTAGTAGTGCACCTACAAAGTATGTTCACATGGGTCGGAAATCGGGATATTGATATCTAACACAAGATTGAGACAATGTTCAGTATTGCTTTAATGCTTTATCTTTATTTTAATAAAGATAAAGCTATATAGATAAGATCTGTTGAATAAGCTTTTAAGCTTATTCAACAGATCGAAAGAAAAGCATCAAAGAGTCGACTGAGCATTCTCCCAAATGGGCTTAAAACTAATACAAATAAATAAAATTAATAAAACTTATACAAATAAATAAATACGGAACCCTAAAAAGTGTTTGTTTGTAATTTCAAAACGATAACTGTTTACAGCGCATAATTCAATTATGAAAGTATACGGTACTATTAACAAAAAAACTATTATTTTTATTTTTTCCATGTGTGTGTCTGTTTGATCCGGCTAATCTCCGAAACGGCTAAGCTGATTTTTACGGGACTTTTACAAAAAAAAAATGGCAAAACATTATTGTAGGTTCCGAGCAAAACGAAAACCCATGAAATTGTTAACAAAATCCGATACATATAGGGAAATAATAATATTTATATAATAATTTCACGCAGACGAAGGTCGCGATTAACAGCTAGTAACAAATAAAATAAATAGCTCATCATGCCCAAAATAGTAGGTTAGCAACTTTAAAACTAATATATGTACATACATAAATATGTATAAATGAAGGAGCGACTCATACCTACCTCCATACATAATGTATGAATAAGTACATAATGTAAAACCACCGGACATCTGATTACCGCATGCCAAAAACTGGGAATTCAATTATGCTATCAACGAATAAAATGTGCAGTATTTTTTTTATTTATCCTTTGTTTAACATATGCACATCATTATCATGCGTTTCTGTCCCTTTGATAAAAAATAAATTTCGTTTCATATTATATGATAATTTAAAAGCAACGATGTCCAGAAGTATTTGTGGTGGTGTGCCTAAGTTAAAGCTGAATGTAAAACACACAACGGTTTAAAATAATAAAAAATATAATAACATATATTTAAAGATCCTGCAAACCAACTTCGTCTTCTATAACATGCCTGAAAAAGTTTCAAAAACACACATTTCGGAGAATCGCTAAATTCTCGTTAATGTGACTATCACGCCATCCAACAGAACATCGGGTTAGGCAGAGAGGTACCTACAGGCACCCTCTATTCACCAGTTATGTTTAAGATCCATGTCAAAGGGGGCGAGCCTATTACCATCAACCGGGCACAAATCCTGACTCCGAAAAATTCCTCGCAATCTGTTCAGCGCACTATATCTTGAAGACCACGCTACATATTTCAGTAAACCAGTGACACACGTGTACCTATGTATTACGTAATAATTTACGGGTATCGCAGGGTTGTCCCGAGAGTTTATATTAATTAAGTGACGCCGAGACGGTCACGTGCGCCGCAAAGTAGATTACTTGCGGACACCCCTGGCAACTCTTCATTATCGTCGACTTTTCCTTATTGTTTCGTACATTTTGGAAAGGAATGAGCGTGGCGTGCTTATGACCTTAGCAGGGGTTCGTCACGAATCATGTCGAAGTAAGTAGTTACACGATTGAATAGGGCCAATATCAATTGCGAATTGCAAATTTTTTGTCGTGTATGAAATGGTGGCCGGGTCAGACTTAATGCTGAAATGCTGAAGGCAAGGACGGAGGAGGGTTTTGATACGGAGATAAGCAGAAGCCTATGACCAGCCGTGGACTGCGTCATCATCATTTTTCATCATCATTTCAGCCCAAAAGACGTCCACTGCTGAACACAGGCCTCCCCCAAGTGTCGCCACATTGACATTTTGGGGGGTTTTGCCATAATCGCCACGCTTGGCAGGCGGGTTGGCGATCGCAGTACGGTTGTTACAAAAGCACAGAGAACGCTGCTGCCCATTCTCTGGCAAATCCCTTAGTCGCCTCTTACGACACCCACGGGAAGATATGGGATGGTGCTATTCTTTACGTCCGCAACCATACAGAGCTGTGGACTGCGTAAGGATAAGTATTTTGAGTCACCATTCTCTTGTCCTAATCCCAATTTATTTGGAGTCGGCGCAGCATGTCTTCTTTTTCCATACGTGTCTTTTACTTGTCATCTCAGAAGTCACCCTCTTTTCTAGCCATATCTTCCTTCACACTTCCACACATCCTTAACTTTAAATGTTCATTGACTGAAACAGTGAGAAGCTGACAAATGACGTTAATTATAATCTTAACTCAAACCAAACTCCTTATTGTCCTCTGTCAATCAAACTCAAACTCAAAGCATTTATTACAATTAGACCATTACAGGCACTTTTGAAAGTCAAAAAAAAATACGCGAAGCTACAGTTCCAATCACAAGGCATAATAACTTGTGAAAGCACTGTAGTTGCCTATTCCAAATCGTAGATCTCTATGGAGAAGAATTGGCAAGAAACTCCATAGACACTCTTTTAAATCAAAATGTGTAACAAAATCTTGGTTACATCATTCTTGTTAAGAATTACAAATATGTACTAATTCTGCTGCTTCCACAATAGCTTTACATAGTAATTCAATATTGCTGTAAAGGCCTGAACTGGTTAGTTGATCAACCTCAGCCACTCACAATGGTTCGCTTTTGTTTATGAAGAAAATGATCATGTTATTCCTGCAAAAAGGCCTCATATAGTTGAAAGTGACTACCTCATATATTTGCAAATAATGATCAGTACATATAGAGGAGCTCGTGGCTAAATAATAACAGTCACACGGGTCGATCTTTAAGTTTAAGCCGTGCTTGCCGAGGTTGGTCCGTGGATGGGTGACCATAATTACATACCGAGTTTCCTCCGTGCTTCGGAAAGCACGTTTAACCGTTGGCCCTTGCTGTCATTTGTAGATCTTTGACAGTCGTTACGAGTAGTCAGAAGCCAAAAGTCTGACATCCAATTTTACCAAGGGGTATCGTATTACCCAGTTACTGGGTTGTGGAGCTCAGATAGGCAGTCGGTTCATGTAGAATACTGCTATTCAGCTGCATCCGGTTATACTGGAAGCTGACCCCAAGATAATTAGGGAAAAGGCGAGGCAGATGATGATAATCAGTAAATATAGCTGCAGTAAGCAAACTTTACAGTTTACTTCGTTAAGCTAACTTTAGACTTACCTAAAACATCTTTATCATCCCTTAAAATATCTTCTTTAGTTTCACGTATCGTGACAGCCCTGTCCTAGGCATCCGGTCACTCAGGGCTATTTATTACTCCGTCTGCATTTTCCAGCGTCTAGACTTTCTTAAAATGTTACCTTACAGCCGACACTTACGCAGTTTATACTCATCAACCAGGCAATGACTCATGAAACGAAAAATAAGGCACTCTACATTACACGTTAATAGATATAGCAAGAGCACAAACAAAACAGATCTAAAATAAAAATTTATTCTCAAAAATTGACCCAAATAATCAACAGGAAAACAATCTTTCCACCAACACACACAGAAAGAAAATTGACATTAACGAAAAATGGCAACGTTCAGTAACTTCATCATTTTCTTATAGACATCATAAATAAGGGTGCGACCACAAAGGTGGGTAGCACAAAGCGTATCGTTAGCAATACCACGTCTACGGGCACGGGACGGAAACGGCCCGGAAGCGGGAAATCATTCGCCGACCGGATCCGCCGAGACGCCGAGCCGAAACTACCCGCAACCCTCCCACCATTCAATTAATCCCGACAAAAAGCGATAAATAAATTTTCGAGCGGTCTTTGTTTTTAAGAAAAATTGCAGTCTTTGAAAATTGAGATAATTTTCGGGAGTCCCCCGGCGTTTGAGTCATTCGGCGTCTGAGGAAAATGATAGGAATATACTTTGAAGATAATAGTGGTTCTAAGGGACCGGCGCCGCTTTTTAACTAGCAGACGAAATTGTTGAAAACTTTTGAAAGAGATTAATGAAAATCATCTGAAAAGGTTTCTCAAATTACTATCATTCGAAATTTTATATCGCTTATCTATTCTTAGATTTTATTTATCTACAAAACCTTTATGCTCTTTGTGCTAGGCAAAAAGATGCATATATTATCTAGGTTGATTTTACAAGATTCTGTCCTGATAACCAGGGTTTTTACTAAGATGGGCCTATTTGGCGCAGCCGTGATGCATTTTTTCTTTTGATTTATTTGGTGTTCACTTAAATAGTAGTAGATTGTTGCATCGAGCGCAAAGTGAGTTATTAATGCACGAGTGTTATGTTGGTGCCCGAGCGCACGCGAGGGCACTAAATTAACATGAGTGCATTAATTACGTAATCTACTTTTCTTTCAACTACCTTGACAAAATATACCTACTCAAAATAAAAATCAAATTAATGAAACAAAGTTCAATTCATCTTCCCTTCAAACATACAATTATTAAAAGTGCACTTATTAAAGGTTATTAACAACTTCATTTGCAGCTGTTTTATACTTTCTGGAGTTGAATTCATATCGCTATCACTGTCAATTTCCATGATTTTTTTAACTTTTTTTTTGCTAAATGTAAAGTAAAAAAGTTTTGCAATGGTACAAAATGCGCGCCATTAGTTTTTTTTTCTTTTATTCAGCTGATTTTTACTTTCAGCCAGTATCTTTTTGATCTAATGCATACATTTTATTAAACTTAATAGGAGGCATTAAACCTCTGCGGTAAATTTAATTCTAAATTTAAAATTTAAAACAGTGCAGTAATGAAAAACAGTGCAATAATGTTGTGTTTTGGTTCTAAGCAATAAAGACATCCTTTGTGATCGGTTTTGTAGTGATTAATGATAACATTACTGCGTAGTTGAAAGAAAACATATTTTTTTTCTTTACTTTTCTACCTCCTCCTTGAGTTTCTCTCTGTTTGCTCACGAATAGCGAAGTGAATACAGTCAGAAATACTCGTAAACTTGCAAAAAATCTGCAAAGTGTCTCAACAATGTCTGTCCAGACGGTCGGTATAGAACAAAGCTATAAACACGCTAATGTGTCCTCCAATGGCTTTTAAAAAGTCCTTCTAGTGCAGGGCTATGTCCGTCGTCCGGCGTTGTCCGGAGTGGTTCGTCCGCTCGAGCTCCCGTCAGATTTAGATCTCGTCCGGACGCTGAGCCGAGTCATGGCAGCATTAATTTCTTCGCAAACACCACTACCATTTGCGCAATCATATTTTCCACTCTGGAGTTCTCAGATGGAATTAGAATAATGCAATGGTGATATGTCATTTAAATATGTTTTTGTAAAACCGAAAATAGGAGGAAGTGCCACCCACAGTTTGCTTCGACAGCTCACACTTAAAACAACAATAATCTCACTGCTTGTGTTTCTAAAAAAAAACTTTTCGTCTTCACCATTATTATCCATTTCCATCCCAGTTTATACCGTACTTTTCGATGTTTGATTATAACGAGAATGAAACTGAGCAGCTCCCGAACAGGGTAATACAGTTCTCTATCACAATCCGAAGGGTTTTGAAGTTAAATCGTTATCTATTGCTACATAAGTTTAAGAAAACCTTCTCCAGAGGGTAAATCAAGCAATGAATGTTGTTGAATTGTCAAAACGAGTAGCGTTTGGAATGCGAGAGAGCTAGCTAGCGTCTGTTTCTGTAACTCGAATCAACACGAATGCCCTTAGTAGTGGTCCCCAGCTCGGAAGTGAACATTTTTCATCATTTACTCGGCAATAAGCGGTTTAGTTTTTACCTCGTCTGCGAACAATATATTTCTATTTTTAATAGTTTATTACACACTCGACTTATAGTGCCACGTAATAGATTTTTAGATGAAATTAAAGTTTGTTATGGTTTGTTATGAACGTGAGTTTCATTTATCTTTCAGGAAAAGGTCTGGTTTTAGGTCAGCGTAGCTCCAAAATGTTTAAAAGCACAATACAATACAATAAGTATTGTCAATAGTTGTCATTGCTTATTTTTTTATTACTTTATAAGCCCTTTAGGTATAGCAATTCACTCAAAAAATTTAGCTTGATTTGGCTCAATATACATACCGGCCAAGCAGTGAGGATAACAGAAAAATACGCATTAAAATGCTCATTTTAAAATATTATGTTTCTAATACCTACGTAGGTAAATAATAAACAAAAAAAAAGAAGACTACCTTTCACCTACCTACCTTAAAGTAAAATAACAGAAGATCGCTATCGCACAACTCTAAAAATATAATCTATTTGAATGTCGCGATATACGTCTTACCAATGATAGAGCGCCCAAGAGTTCCCTGCACTTAACAAAACGAAAATAACTCTCCAAATGCAATCTCAAAATAATACGACACATAAATGTTATTTACGACAATCTCACACATCGGCCGAGAAAAAATAACAACACACGACATCGTCCCGTCCTACATTGTGTATTCAATTGTACGTAAAGTGTTTCTATCTTTTAGCAAGCAACTTAATTATAACCCAGATTATCTGAGCATCAGAGGCAACTTGCCAGAGTTTCGTGCATTCTGCTGCGGGGTCGGTGACCTGGGAATTGTTGAATTAAATTCTCGCCAGATATTTTGGTTTGCAAATTATCTATAGTTGGGTCAATGCTCACAGATAATCGAAAGTGTATGCTTTGTGTGAAGGACTATGTATACTGTGACCAAGTGAGCTTGATTCAATAGGATTAGACTTGGTATCAAATCGATTGATTGATGTTATAGTTAGTAGCTGAACTAGCTATGCAAATTGAGACCCGGACGAAAATATTACGAAACCGATCTACAGTACTTGGTTACCTGCCCAGATAACTGCCGAAACACAATATTGGGAGACTCCAGTTATTTTTCGCTGAACTAGTCAGTCAGTCAGTCAGTTTACTCAGACGATTAGACTGGCCCATTTCGACGGAAAACAACTCTACTAAGAATTAAAGTATTAATAAAATAATTGTGGGTTGAAATTCCCGGTGCAGCAGTGACAATAAAAATACATGTTTCAAGAAAAAATTCTTGTCCCTTGCAGTCAGAACATAAGGTGGCTGAAATCATGTCACCTCAAATGCATTGGTTTGCACTATTAATAGTTTGTCTTATTACAATGTTTTGGTCGACGACAAATACCAATAAACATAATATTTATTAATATACATATAATTAATATTAATAATTAAATTACAATACAGAGGTGTAGTTGAAAGTTTGGCGAGTTTAGTCTTAAGTAAAAGACTAAACTCGCCAAACTTTTACGTTTGATGGCGAGAGGCGCTCTTTTATATAACAATGAACCACCTTATGTATATACTAACTAACTAAATATTAAACTTACTTATTACATTATGTTATATGTGTTTTGCTAAAAGAGGACAAAATTTCAATGTCGAATTCTGTCCGGACTAATAATAAGTCTGGAGAGATGTGTTAAGATGTTTCTTACAAAACCAAAATAAACCAAAAACCAAACAGTTTTGCTACGGCTAAGAGCTTCGAAATCATAAGCTCAAAAGCTCGACAAGAGTTGATGTTTTAGCGCTGTCCTGCCGGTTATACATAGACATCAGCAACACACATGCCTAGACTTTTAAATTTAAATGTTTCCTGTGTCTTCATTTTATTTGCACCCTATTTTGCCTGACGCAAGAATAGCTACCAATGGTGGGTGGGTTAGACTAGTACCACGTCCTGTCTGCAAATAACGTTTTCACTTCAGTAGCTCAAACATGTAGGTTTTGCTGCCTGAAATCAGTGAGCAACATGCGATGTTGCTCATTGAGTGAGACAAAGTAACTTTTTAATTATTTTTTTAGAAAGCCACGAATATCTTATTCAGCCTTGGGTTAATCATACAATTCGAAACATTCACACTCTATCTCTTTCCCGCAATTAGAAAGAGAGAGAGAGACAAAGACCAGCCCTTTCGAAGTTCCTATTTTGATTTCGACCTCAAAGACAAACACGTTCGGAATTTCGTTCTAACTAAAGAAATTTTTCAAAAAAATTCATCATGTCTTTCAATTTAATTTATTGATTTTTTAACTTATTCTTGTATTCAAACGAAAATAAGTATTTACTGCAAATAAAACTAATATTTAACCTGTAAATATTTATTTCTAGTTCAAATAATGTTACGTATTATATTTTGAATAATAAAATATCATGGGTGCTATTTCCGAACACGCCATAATTTAAATAAAAGAGCAGGAATAAAATTTCGCGGCTAGCGTAAAGAGTTGAATAAGTTAAAAAATATTAAAACAATCGTAAAATATTAATGAAACTAGCGACGAGAACAGTACCTCTACCTACAATGTTAATTATTTTGATTCACAATAAATAGTAATTTCAATCTATTCCTGTTTATTATTTTATCTCGGTGTTCTCGCTGCTGAAGTGAAAAGTTATGTGTGTTACACGAGAGCAAAGTTTTATGCATCTCGTGCCTTTGAATCCCTCGCCACACTCAGGATTCAAAATCAGCACTCGCAGCAAAAAAAGGCTAGGCTAGTTCCCAAATCTTAATATCACGCTTGTAATCGACAAAGGATTAGGGCAGAGGTGTAGGTACATTTATATTTCGCCATTTATGTTAAAGTTCCATGCAATAGAAGACGAGTGCCCAAAAATAACAATATTATAGCCAAACCTTATCATCTTGTTTTAATAAATTCTCATAACATCATTACTTAACATTAGCAGTACTTAAATGAATGGAGTAGTGATCGCATGGTTTAAGAGATAATGCTCATTAATGGGGACAAACAAACAAACGTTTCTAACTTTGTGGAAGATAACGACATTCCCGGCACTGTAGGCCTGTTTAGCTTAATTAATGTCTAATTCATCGGGAATGTATTTGTTGTTTTCGTATACCTATATTGTGGTATCTATCCTATTAAGGACTAGAAATGTCTATTTCTCGAGGACTTCGTAGAAGCGAATTTTGTAAAGTGAGTGGACTGAACCTGGCTGAACTGACATGTATAACATTGTGAAACGCAAATAAAATGAATATGAAGATACTTGGAAATTTGGGAATGAAGTTAAATATCGGGATAATAATACCAGCAGGATTGTCTTGAAAACTTTATGTATTATGTTTCCAAAAAATGCCTATCCTGTCCGGTGAGCCCCAAAACATGCGACCTCTGCGAACTTCTACAGACTAGACTTCTAGAAGTTGCAAAGTTGTTTCAATCTGAAAACCATGATGAGGGGACTGCGAGGTATTTTGCTACTACTGGTTTAAGTGCCATTGCGGATGATTTTCTATCGCATGGTTGCCATTTATGCATTTCGAAGAAGGAAACTGGAATTATTTCCGGAAGATGAGGACATGATTATCACTACGTGGAAATCCAATACCGTTTAATTAAAAGAAACAAACCGGATAAACCCACGAAACTTAGAAAACACACTAATCTGTGAAATTAACATAAAGGGTCATTACTAAATGACAAAAACAAGCGCATCTGCACCAATTAATTCCGGCAATTAACAAAACTATTCTCATCGACCCAAAAATCCATTGAACGCCAGATCCCCTGCACCTTACGAAACAAAACGTTTATTTCCGTATAGTCGTATATATGTGACAAAATGTGCGTCCCATTAACGGGGCATTCCAGCGATTCCAGTGTTGTGTCAAGCGTGGAAAGATGTGGACGTGCGCGGGAGTCCTCGCGCTTTTGGCGTGCGCCGGCGCAGTGACTCGCGACCAGTTCTACCCCCACGGGCCGGGGTATGACCAGAACTTGCCCCGTGGAAGCGAAGTACCCTCACCTGAAATATCGCTGAAAGTACCCATCAAGTTCTACGGAGAGACTTACGATACTATATTTGTGAGTAGTTTTTTATGATCTATCTTTTGGTGTAGCGTGGTCTACTGAAGTTGTGGTGGTTATTTCTGTGAACTCGGATTTTTTTTAAATGTTCTGCTAACTGCAGATAGTCAGTTTAGTTAACAAGCCATTTAACATTTTTAAGCGCAAGAGTAACTATCGTGACTACCTAAGTGAATCATGACTTTAATTTTTTCGTGAATATGCGGGACATTTTGCCGATGATTTTTACCATATCCTATGTTACCAGAAAATCTTAGAATTATATTATGCTGCATACATTCTCTATTTTATTTCTTAAAAGCTTTGAACGGTTGACCGGTTTCTTCATTCATTAAAAGGGATTAACTGTGTGTTTGAATATGGCTTCTTTCCGCTCCGTTTAGTACTCCTAGTGTCTATTGTAGGATAGTTACTTATCAGATAGGATAAATAACAACTAAGCATTTGAATGCTTAGTTAGCGAGCGTGATTTACCGCCGCTGCCGGCCCGTGGCCGTTCGAATGATGATGGAAGATCAACTGAACAAGCTGAATATCTTTAGTTATTCTTGTGCTTCACTGGTGTAATTGCTATTGTGGCGTTCCAGTGTAACATATAGATAAATAAATAAATGCATTTTATTACAATTCATGATTGACCATGTTATGATCATCAGCCTATAATGTTCCCACTGATGGGACACAGGCCTCCTCCCTATGAGGGAGTGAGCCTTAATCCACGACGCGGGCCCAGTGCGGGTTGGTAGATATCACATGTCTTCGAATTTTTTGTTCTAGGACATGCCGGTTTCCTCACGATGTTTTCCTACACCGTTTTTGAGAGCAGCGGTGATGAAATAAATTACACAAAGTAATGCGCCTGCCTGGGTTCGAGCCCATGGTTTACTGCTCGTCAGTCGGGGCTGCCACCACTGGGCCACCGCTGCTCTCTTGACCGATTGCGATGGCTTGCGATGGCTTAATGGCCTATGGCCAAAACTACTGGAGTACGATTATTTAACATTAGGGACTATCCCTATCTTCTAGCGTTACTACTGAATTTAATTCTTTGGTCGAACAGTGTTTTCGGATCCTTTCTGTCTGCTCGGTGTCTGCATACCTACTAAACACCTCTGCCTGATCATCCAAAACATCCATACAGATATTTTTCCTATTATCCTCCTTTAAATTTATTGACATAAGTTACAATTCGGTAGCTGACCGTAGACCGCAAATTGCCGCGGCAATACTACCTACCCTACCGTAATAGCAGACCGCAACGACACAAGACACTGGCTGGTTATCAATGCGAGTCTATGAATACGCTTCCGTAGATAGCCACCTGCTGCTACGGTCGAACGATGACGGTAGACGGCATACCAATGAAGGATGATCAAGAATGGAGTTGTCTCATGAGATTACGAGTAATAGAGAAGTATGGAAGAACAAGACATCCTGCGTCGACCCCAAATAAATTGGGATAAGGCCAGGAGAATTATGATGATGTCGTCCAAAAAGTGACAATTCTCGGCCCAGAAGTGCTGTAGTGGCCATCACCAACAGAGCGACGAAACGTATCTTTTGTAAGACATAATTTTGACATGATGTAGGAGAGAAATGCTGCCACTGTCGAAGTTGTGATGTTGCGATCGGAATTTAAGCAGCTGCATTGTCGCTTGCGGTTATTGTAAATGTTGCTATACACTCCCAAGGCATGGCGAGATGCGAGACGCTACAGCAAGGCTTAGAATGCTGACGGAGAATTTTTTTTTGTGAATGGTATCTCATAGGTCAAGGAGGTTGTCGTCTGCTTAACTGGAATATCCAGCCAGGAGAAAACACTTACAAACTAGGCGACTACTCAAAGGGCATGAGCCTCGGCTTACGGCGTCGCGGGGGGAGGAAAGCAAAGGGTCAGGCTGGATCTGAGTGAAACAAAGGCCAGACGCGCGCTACATACTTAGAGAGCAGACAGTCTCCAGAAAGCGCAACGCCTCTAAAGTTTGCGGTCTGCTGTCGCCTTTGTCTTGGACGTACATATAAGATGACCAGTACAATATTATATTGATAGACGCATCTAAAAACTCAAATAACATCAATAATAGTCTAAATTCATAATATACAAGAATACGAAGAAACTCATATCATGCCGCTAACTATCCACTATCTTGTCTGGCTCCTAATTAGAAGCTCTAGTCACAATTGGCATAGCTCACGCGATGTTAAGAAGTAAGTGGCGATCATACTACTTTACACTCTGATCTAGTAGAGGACAGATGCATAATTTTTTATGGTTATTTTGATGCAGGAGATGTTTGGACTTTAGAGAACTGAGTTCGGTTTAGAAAGAATAGGGGTTGTTCCTTCACTTGAATTATGTGTAACGCATAAGTATCTACATAATAGTTAGTGGTATGTACACTCTGCAAACGAGATAAGTAACCAAGCAACCTTTGCAAACCGTACAAGAAAAGTAACTAGGCAAGTATTATATATAATACTAGCTGTCCCGCGCAACTTCGTCTGCGTCAGATTTTCCCCGTTGCAGTTCCCCCATGCAGCTCTTTTAAAATACATACTTTTGCTGGTCACACATTTCCCTAATCTTTTAACATAAGTAACGGGTGTTTTTTGAGAGACGTAGAACTTAAAACTGAAATAATAAAAACAACAAAAATGCTTTTAAAATCCATGAAATTTGTTTAATATAACTGATAATTTTATGCCATTTATTTTAAATATTTCTGTGTTTTATTTCAATTTAAAGTTCTTCGCTTCTTAAAAACCACACCCTTTAGGTACATATTCATAATTGTGTTAATCGATTAATCGGTGTTAATAAATTAATTATTTTAATTTCCTAATTAAATTGTGCTCGTAGTGATGGCCTGAAACACAGATTTATTAAGTAAATAAACCTAGTTCGGGCAGGTCGCTACCAAACATCTGAATTGAACTATCATTACTTGCAACTGTTGAATATGTTTTAGTTATAGTTTACTTATAAGTACTAATTAATTAATTATACCATTGTATGAGAAATAATACTACTGTGCCTAAATGTACACTTTTTGGAATACTTATTTAAATAATATTAATATTTATTTTATTCAATCATGTCCGTGTCTATACGTTGCGACTTATAATAATTATTACGCGTTGTTAACTTAACTAGGTTTTCACACTGTGGCTACTAACTAACATAATATCACGCCTGTAATCCCCGGAAGGCTAGGCAGAGGTGCATCCACATTTTGCCAGTTATGTTTAAATCCCATGTAATAGGGGGCGAGCTGATTGCCATCAACTGGGCACAAATCATGACTCCGTTGCTGCTACTGAGAAATTCCTGATGGCAAAACTCAGCAACACTTTGCCCTACCTGGGGCTCGAACCCAGGAACCTCATGCTCAGCACTCGCGCTTGCCATAGTGACCACTAGACCAACGAAGCATTTAGTTGTGGCTACTCTTCGCTAATTACAGTTTGTGACACATTACTTTTCAGGAGTCGTGGACGATAAGCGTATTCCCTAATTGACATTGGTATCTACCAGAAATATTACAACTAGCTGTCCCGCGCAACTTCGTCTGCGTCACATTTTCCCCGTTTTCGCAACATTTTTCATTGATGCTCCGCTCCTATTGGTCTTAGCGTGATGATATATAGCCTATAGTCTTTCTCGATAAATGAGCTATCTAACACTGAAAGAATTTCAAATCGGACCAGTAGTTTCTGAGATTAGCGCGTTCAAGAAAACAAACAAACTCTTCAGCTTTATAATATTGGTATAGATAGATACAAACTTTATTGAAATCCACTGAAGCCGGTAGATCAACCGCCACGCAACGTGGCACTTTAACCATTCAAGTAATTCAAACTGGCACGACGACCTCTAGCAATCAAACCTATAACAATGACAATTAATGCCTACAAAATAATATTGAGTCACAATTTAGTTTTATTGTTAACTTACCTATTGAATTAATAGCAACAGTTCAAAATGTCACATTTGATTATGCACATATTCGATTTTATTTGCGTAATTGCTTAGGAGCCACGGAAATTGGTAGGGAAATTCTAAATGAATCAAATAACCAATAATAATAACTGAAAATAGCCATGCTTGTACCCATACTAGCTTCCACTTATAAAATGGGTTCCTATCTCCTACGAAATTGGTTCACAACAGAGAGGTCGTTGGTTTTTCCCAGCTCGTCCTATCACCTTCTACGAGGTCTACCGCGACACCATCCGACTGCGTCATGGCTCCACATAGAAGCCACTTTAACCCATTGCTGTTCATATGGCAGACCTGGCCAACCGAGTTCTAATTTGACTTAAGGGCTTTTGGGAACCGTCGGTAATCTGTGTTTTGGATCGCAGTGTGGTGTTGCGAATATGGTCAGCTTACACAACGCTTAGAAAATTAAGTGCCATTGCACAACAAACTTTCCAAAGTTTATTTAGGTTTGTTAGTTAGTCAACTTTTGAATGTTTGTCAAGGTTTACTAAAGTCGCACAAATGTTTGCAAAAAAAAATCACCAACCGATTGTGCACTGCGTTGGCGCATTTGTGCAGGGAGTCAGAGAGAACGCGTCGAGCGGACGGAAGCGAACGTGGGTGTCAATCGATAGCGACGGTCACTGAACGCAGCTTTTGTTCTTTTAATCCGTGAACCTATATCTAATCTGTGAACAAAGTTTAGGAGCCCTGAGTTTTGTTTATTCGGATATCAATCTGAGTTTTTCGATGAAAGCACTAAAGTTTCTTCTTTTTTAAAAATTCCGTATTATCCTTTCTCCTGGATAAAGCCCCAGTGGTGGCCACGTGGAAGGAAGCAGGGGAGGCCCCAATTCCATTCTCTTCTCTCGATGGTATGCTTTTTCTCGCAAATTCCCGCCATCTCAGTCAACTGCGACCCCGTCTAGCTGCCCAGTCTTGCGATATTCATCTGTGCCGGTAGATTTGGCCACTTTCTTATTCTTAAAGTGGGACCGGACAATATCTTAAATATTTATAAAATAAATTTAAGCGAAACTTTTAATTTCGTTAGAATTCAAGAATCAACACTTATCGTGGCAAGTTAAGCAAGTGTCGAGACCTTTTCGTAGAATTTACCTAAATATATACGTGATACTACATTATCACCCACCGGGTCACAGCCGTGTTTATATTATATGCCTAATCGCATTAGATAAACGCTTACTATGAACAACAATGATGAAAAGATGTACAGTTATAGAAAATGGCGTTCTATAAAGAGTTCAACAATGTAACCTTTTTGTTCGCAGGTAAATAACTATGGAGTGCTGACCTTCAGAGCGGACATCCCATCGTTCCTGAACATTGAGTTTCCGCTGCCGTACCCGTCCATCGCGGCATTCTACACAAACATCGACACGACGCACGCGGGCGCAGTCTACTACAGAGAAACTAACGAACCACACGTACTCTCCAAGGCAGAGGAGAGCGTGCAGAACAACTTCCATGACTACTATGACTTCAAGCCGACCAGCGTGTTCATCGCCACGTGGGACGACGTCACCTACACGTCCAACGGACGACCAGACGAGCGAAGAAACCGCTTCCAAGTAGCCGTCATCAACAACGGCACGGAAAGTTTCGTCGAGTTCCTATACCCCGAGAGGGATATTCAATGGGTCCAGAAAGACACACAAGTGTTAAGCTTGCCCGATGCAAAGGCGCAAGCTGGTTTCGTGTCCGAAGACGGACGCGTCTACACCCTCCGCGGATCTGGCAGTCATCAAATCAGGAATATCGTTGCGTAAGTATTTAACGGTACGGCAAATAAAAAATAACCTGCTGTCGTGAATTTATATTTTAGTAATTGATGTTCGTATTTATTTCCAGGTGGTCAAACGTTCACGAGCCCGGACGATACGTTTTCCGCATCGGAGATATTCCTCTTGACAGTAACGTTGCTGTCCCCGACCAGTACAACCAAAACGAAGTAGAAATCGAAGAAGAGTCCAAAACATGCGCGCAGAGCGGACCCAGTGTGTGTCACATACAAGCAAAGTGCGTCGACTACCAAGCTGGGATTTGTTGTCAGTGCCAAGAAGGTTTCTATGGCAATGGGAAAACTTGTATCAAAGATGATGTTCCACTCAGAGTTCATGGAAAAATCAACGGTGTTATAAACAACGTCAATCTGAATGATGTAGACATACAGGCGTATGTGGTTGTAGTTGACGGGCGCGCGTACACAGCGCTGTCCCTCGTGCCGGGTGGGCTCGGAAGCAGCTTGCAGTTACTACATGTGCTCGGGGGTGTCGTCGGTTGGATGTTTGCCAAACCATCGGGAACCGCCAAAAACGGTTACCAACTCACAAGTTCGCAGTTTAACCACACTGCAGATATATGGTTCCCAGCTACAGGCGATAGAGTTACAATAAATCAGGAGTATCTTGGACATGATGTTTTTGATCAAATCACTTTAGAGACAGATGTCAGAGGCTCGGTGCCGGTAATACTTGCCGGAACAAAACTGGAGATTAGTGACTACGATGAACAATACACTCTCGTAGAACCAGGACACATTCGTTCCGAATCTAGCAGAACGTTCACAAACAAGGTAACAGGTGAAAAATATGAGCAAAAAGTTTCACAATCCTTCACATTCAACACTTGCCGTTTTGCTCCTCCGGCAGTCGAAGCCATCACGCCATCAACATTGAAAGTAAGCAAAAATTACTTAGGATATGAAGTCAGGGAAAACATAGTAAGGTATGGAATGAGCAACAAGATATTCCCTCTGGGTGAAGAGGACCCTTGTATTGTTGGGCGAAACTCTTGCGGCCTTCACAGCTCATGTGTGGTTCAAGGAAACTCCTTTGCCTGTGTTTGTGAGACTGGTTACACGAACATTTACCAAGACAATGAACTCGCCTGTGTGGATATAGACGAGTGTGCAGCAGGAACACATAACTGCGACGGCAATGCGGACTGTAACAACCACGACGGCGGCTTCCAATGTCGGTGTCGTCAAGGATTTATTGGTAATGGCATAGATTGCAAACTACTATCAACATGTCAAGACAAAAAATGTGATGCCAATGCTAGATGTATTGACAACCCCGGTGGAGAACCAATATGCACATGCAACCCAGGGTACAATGGCGACGGACAGTATTGTTTCGCAACATACGATACCGCATGTTCTAGCTGCTCGCCTTATGCTGCGTGTGTTTTCAATGGCAATAATTATGAATGTAAATGCAATGTCGGTTACTACGGTGACGGACGTTATTGCTTTGAAACTGGTCGTGGGGATGACACAACACGCGCACCACCAGCTGCTGACAACAATAACAATGAGGCTGATTACAACGATACTTTCGTCCTACCTACCTGCGATTCGTACAGCTGCTGGTGCCCGCCAGGATACTACGACTACAGGGATGAACTGAACAACCAGCTGTGCCGTATCCGATACGAAGCTCTACCAGCTGGACCATCAGACCACAACTACCAGCCACCTACCGACAACAACTACCCTCCACCTACCGACAACAACTACCAGCAACCTACCGACAACAACTACCAGCAACCTACCGACAACAACTACCCTCCACCTACCGACAACAACTACCAGCAACCTACCGACAACTATCAGCAACCTACCGACACTTATTATCAGCAACCTACAGAGCCGTACTATCAACCTACTGATCCCCGTTATCCAACATCAACAGAGCCCTCGAATCCACCTCCTACAGACTCCAGCGATCGCTCCCCGAGCCCTTGGGACCCCAGCTACCAGAGACCTACAGAAGGAGAATACAAACCACCTTCTGAAAATAGTTACGCACCACCTTCAGAGAACAGCTACCCAGATCCCTCCCAGAACCAATATCCGTCGTCTACTGACAACAGTCATTACCAACCACCGGACCACAACTACCAACAAACTTTAGACAACAACTACCCATCACCTCTGCCGAATCAACCTACGGACAACAGCTTTTCAGTACCTTCTCAAACCAATTACCAGCAGTCGCCAGATCCTACCTACTCGCAACCCGAATACCCACCTACGGACAACAATGACCCTCTAAGTAAGATGACTCCGTATTTATCTCAAAAAAATATCTTTCTTCCGAAGTAAAGATACATCGAATAACACCAATTATTATATTTTCAGTTAAATGTGAAGAGGACGCCGATTGTCCACCGAACGCCGTCTGCTCCTACTTATCCGCTGACGGTTCCAGTGATTGGGAAGGAAAGCACTGCGTCTGCCCGGAGGGCTACGAAGGTGATGCGTTCGAATGCATCGAGAAAACTGGACCCAACTGCGCATGCGGTTTTAACGCACACTGCATTAACACCCGCACAGACGAATTCATCTGCGTGTGTGACCTCGGATACCACGGCGACGGCTACTCCTGCCGACCAAACTTCAGTTGCAAGAACAACTCGGACTGTGAATACAATGCCGAATGTCGCCCAGACGCAAAGAGCAACGAGTACATCTGCCAGTGCATCAAAGGTTACATCAAAGACCAGAACGACGCATGCATCCCTGACGTACAACTCTGCAGTGGAGCCTGGTGTGCCGAGCACTCCTCTTGTCTCTACGACCCTGATTTAGACCTGAACTATTGCCACTGCAACGACGGATACACTGGCGATGCTATTTCGCAGTGCGTGCCCGAGGGGCGAACGTGTGACGTCGCCAACGACTGCAATGAGAATGCTGTGTGTACGCCTGTCGACAACACGTATCAGTGTGTCTGTAGAGACGGGTACAACGGTGACGGGTACACCTGCATCCCTGAAGAAACGTGCAGGAACGACCCCAACATGTGCGACTTGCACGCGTCTTGTTTGAAGAGGCACGATGTATACATCTGCGAATGTAATGCAGGCTACAACGGTAACGGAAGCCACTGCAACTTGAACCCCAGGAAGGCTGGGAACTTCTTGGTGGCAAGTGACGGTGCATCCGTGTACAGAGTACCTTTCCAAGTCACACCAAGAGATTTTGCGACGCCGTTCAACAGTGGAATATCGCAGATCGCCGTTGGTGTGGACGTCGATTGCGAAGTTGGCAAGATATACTGGGGCGATGTTGTTAGTTACGCCATCAAAACTGCTGCGTATGACGGTAGTGACGCTAGCCTGTTCTTATCAGAAGGTGAGTAATGGATTGATATCTAGAATTAATGAAGACTCACTTCATTCTATTCCATTTCACTCACAGTCTTATAAAATTAAGACATAAAACTAACAAATTATTACATTTTATTATTACATAAATTTCAGGCGTGAAATCTCCCGAAGGCATAGCAGTAGACTGGTCATCAAGAAACATTTTCTGGACTGATTCGAGGAAGTTGACTATTGAAGTAGCAAACTTGGACACGAAAGCGCGAAAAGTATTGTTCGAAAACGACAGAATATCCAACCCCAGAGGGATTGCTGTTCATCCACGAAGAGGGTAAATATAAAACAAATATAAACTAGACATAGAAAGGAAATAGGTGACTTCAAATTGTAGATACCATACATTCTTTGACTGCAACTTGAAACCATTAATGAGCTACTGCCAAGTCACACCAATACTTTTGCCATACTGCAATAAGTAAGTTCTATAATGTCACATATAAAGAATAGCACCATCCCATATCTTCCCGTGGGTGTCGTAAGAGGCGACTATGGGACTTGCCAGAGAATGGGCAGCAGCGTTCTTTGTGCTTTTGTAACCACCGTACTGCGATCGCCAACCCGCCTGCCAAGCGTGGCGATTATGGCAATATCCCCCAAAATGTCAATGTGGCGACACTTGGGGGAGGCCTATGTCCAGCAGTGGACGTCTTTTGGGCTGAAATGATGATAATGTCACATCATCATTTACAACCTTACCCCTTCTTCACAGAAAAATCTTCTGGTCAGATTGGAAACGAACAAACCCAAAAATCGAATGGGCGAGCATGGATGGTTCCCAACGAGGCATCTTCCTGGACAAGACTGATGTGGTCCTACCCAACTCCTTGGCCATCGACTGGGAGCGAGACCGCTTGTGCTACGCGGACGCTGGCCTGCAGAGCATCAAATGTGTCACCATTGACACCCAGGAGAGGGAAACCATTGCAACCAACTGCTCGTATCCTTTCGGGCTTGCAATTCACGGAAATACATTCTACTGGACGGATTGGAAAACGTAAGTAAATCATCATCATGATCTTCCTTTTCCCAACTTTTTTGGGGTCTGCTTCCAGTCTTAACAGATGCAGTCGCTCCATGTAAACAAGTATTTTACATGGAGCGACTGCCTATCTGACCTCCAGCACCCAGTTACAAACTAGGTAATACGGTACGGCAACCGTAAATAAGTTATCAAAGACTTCAATAAGACGTACATATTCTGGTAAGCCAGTTTAGATAAGTATGTTAGGTACTTAGTAACATAGCCGTATACATGCAACTTTTATGTCATATTAGTAGGACTTTGTCTTGCAACCATGCGCTAGCCATCATTTCAAATATTTTTATCTTTAAGACCTTCCTACCCAGAACTCCACTTATAACCACTCACGTTTATACTTAAACCTCTTCTACTTCTAACGATCAATGTTAACTTCCAGATTAAAAATCGAGTCCATCGACGTGGTAACACAAGCCCGCGGCCAGGTCCCCATCGCTACAGCATCCAGAAGATTGTACGGCGTAGCAGTAGCCCCGGACACATGTCCACCGGCACAAAGCGTCTGTGCGTACAGGAACGGAGGCTGCGGCCCAGATCAGCTGTGTCTGCCGGATGGCAACAACGGCAGGACTTGCGCAGATGCCAGCCAGACTCTTAGCAGGCGTTAGGGGATTGCAGTGTTAGGTTTACGACATCAATGCGACGTGCTACTTCGCACGAAATGCTTTATTCGCCTTGCTCCGTTCAAACTGCCAGTCAATTGAATGCAATGTGCACTTAACTTGAATACAGAATTTTAGATTATTATCAAAATTTTTAACAACAATTTTGTAATAGGAAGCTATAGTAGAAGGCTGCTCGAAGCATCCTGTACCAAGCAGTTCACACTGCAGGAGCCGCATGGCTTGGAGACCTATCATATGTGGTCACGATCCTCACCTAAGCAGTGAACGGAACGACGAAAAACAAGAAAAATTTTAGTAAATATCTAAGATTCTCAATTCAAGTGTAGTGCATATGATGCTTCACATTAAAATAGTTGATTAAAACAGTGTTAATGTTAAGTGGCGCGTTTAGATATTAAAGTCGTTGAGTTAGGTTTAGGGTTTTGATTGGCCATAAGGTTTAGGGTTGGAAGCAATTTAGCCATCGAGTAAAGAGTTCAAATGTGTCAGTGCAATATTTTGTTATAAAATATTATTGTAAAAAGAAACCAAAGGCAAGGCCCGATTAATAATAAACATGTATTTACACGAAAATGATTGCATTTTATCAGCCAGAATACTTTCAAAACATAGTTCACTATAAAATTATGGAATACTATTCTGAATATTAGACAAGCGCGCTTTTATCGTATTTATTACAAATAATTCATGAAACGTGTTTGATAATTTTCAAGTGAACTGTTTTATATAGGCACTAGTTTAATGTTAACAAGTATACTAACCATTTCTAACCATATTATCTATCAACTATACATACCTCCCGCCTAATTTTAACCTTGAGTTATCGATAATTTAAGTCAGTTTTGCAGTTGAAGTTTTTTCTAGCTTGCAACATTGCAATAATCTTACCACAGATAACAAATACTTATAGAAAATAATTAGTACCCAAAGATTTTAAGTATGTTGTTCCTGCTGAAACCAAAATGTTAGAATGAAATAATAAATACTCTTAATAAGATCTTTAATGTACTTCAATCAATGTAATTTATTAATGCCAAATCAATAAAGTTATTTATTTATACAGACATTTTTTACTGATTCATTTTCACGCGTTAGCATAACATAATATTAAAAATAATTAGTGGAATCTACATTCATTCTTAACAGATAATAATAACCATTATGTAAAATATACTAAAAGTTTACCTATAATTTATCCTAGATTAAATACATCCTTTGACTTTCATGGCTAGTTACTAGTGGCAATTAGAAGAACAATCTGAATGTATATATCTGAAAAGATAATAAGCAAATAGGCCTAAATATAACGACCCTTTTGTCATCAATAAATCTTTATCACTGATAGATATTTCAGTAGATTTTACAAATATCATAAAATTATATAATAACAATCTCATAAAATTTAAAAAACATAGTAAAAGGGGCTTTCTAATGAGATAACATAAAATACAATTAAGTTAACTGACGTTAATAAAAACACCACAGTGCTGAAAGAATCTATTGGTATGCAAGACAACCAATCCAATACAAAACCAGTTTTTGCAGATCTCGTAATGTACGGGAAATCTATACAAACCGAGGCCATCTTACACTGGAAATTTATAGTATGTTGTGTCGTCATGTTTCCTACTAAAATGTTTCGAAATAATAAAGTTGTTAGTTCCGATTTTGACCACGCGCCAAATGATCCATGTACATGTTGATACACAGTCATAACTAGTCATGAAAATCATGGAAGAGGCTCGAGACTAGTGCTTTACCCCCACAGTTCCTCAGTGCGACCGAACTTAAACACTAGGGAACCAGCGAAAATGAATGCATTCTGCATGAACAGGCTAACTCCGGGCCAAGAAGACTTCTTGGGTCCTGCAAAGACAAATAAATGGAATAAGTTAACCCTTTATTTAGTAGTTTTAAAGCAACAATTTTTTTATGGTACTTAAGGACTAAATTTTTTTTTGATCATGTTGCTTTGTAAGTAAAGCATACAAGCATGACGAACGAGCATACAATAAAATACTATAATTGGATTTTTTTTATTAATTGGAAATTGTTTTTGTACTATGTATATGATATTTTTGTTGTTGTACCAATGTAACAAATCAATAAATTAAAAAGCAATGATCCACATCGAATTTCGGCAGTCTTAATTCTATAAGCATAACTGAATTTTTCTATCTAGGTTACTACATTCATCATCATCATTTCAGCCGCAAGACGTCCACTGCTGGACATAGGCCTCCCCAAGTGTCGCCACATTGGCCGGTCGACTCGCATCCAGCGGATCCCCGCAACCTTCACCAGGTCATCAGTCCACCTAGTGGGAGGCCTTCCAACGCATTGTCTACCGGTTCGCGGTCATCATTCCAGAACACATACACCACATTCATTCATTCATTCATTTCAGCACAAAAGACGTCCACTGCTGGACATAGGCCTCCCCCAAGTGTCGCCACATTGACATTTTGGGGGGTTTTGCCATAATCGCCACGCTTGGCAGGCGGGTTGGCGAACGCAGTACGGTTGTTACAAAAGCACAGGGAACGCTGCTGCCCATTCTCTGGCAAGTCCTTTAGTCGCCTCTTACGACACCCACGGGAAGATATGGGATGGTGCTATTCTTTACGTCCGACACCATACACCACATTACAATTAACAAAATAGGGTGTTTGCATAAAAATGGTTTATAGACCGGATCCCCATATAGACATGAATTTGGATCTGATAAGCATAGACCCATAAAAATAAAATATACATACCAGCATTAACATAGTTGGCAAAGAGGACCCAGCACGAAGCAATGAGTGAAGCGAACCCAACTACAAATCCTAGGAACAGCCAGAGACGGGCACCACGGGGACCCATGCAACCTCCTGTGTATGTCTCACCTCGCACCTGCAATTCGAAAAAAGTAGCTCTATTAAACGATCCAGTCTACTTCTAAACAAGGGGTATTGTCTTACCCATTATTAAATCGGTTGTTGATGTCAGATGGGCAGTCATTACATGTAAAATACTGCTATAAAGAATCAGAATCAGAATATTTATTTGTAAACATACTTAACAGATACACAGGTGTGTGAGATTTTACTGGACGCCAACACCAACATTATTTTGGAAAAAGGCTAAGCAAATGATGACCACGTAATCCAGTGATATTTTGAATTTGTGTTACTTAACATTAGCTTTAGCCTACAGCCTCTCCAATCACTGGTTATCAAACTCGATTGTCACCCCTTCTAACCCTCATCAAAATGCTCCCAGCTTCCCTGCGAAGATTGTTTTCTGTCCAACTGGATGCAGCTGAATACCAGTATTTTACAAGGAGCAACTGCCCATCTGACCTCCACAGCAGCATTAAAGATACCTATCTCATCTGTTAATAGTTATTAATAGCTCTAGATAATATTCTTCAATGTTCTTTATTTAAATACATAGAACAGTTCCTTGACAACATGAAGAAACACAAGCACCAAGTGGTTAGTGATGACAAAGGTGTAGCATGGCAAACATAGCAAGTATCTTATTTTACTCAAAGCCGTCACTGAAACACGAGATTGCAGATATTTCCTATGAAAAATCTCTTCATTTAAGATGGATAGAAAATACTTTACTGAACACGAAAACTGTTACACAGCTTTTCTTAAAATTCTTTCAAATAATATTGTTAGTAATCTTTGTTATTCTCAGATTAAAAAACAACAAAGCAAATCGTTATCTATGTATACATATAGTGTCACCGACCTGTGCATTTGACACGGAGTTGACCATGATGAGTGACAGTGTGGCCATTACACCGCACACATGGGAGGCATTGGGCAGGTTCCCAGGGTACACCGACGCAGCATCGATGATGAACCACCATCCTGTGAAGAACTGATGGAAAACACATTGGTCAATGTAATGGCCGAGTTGGTCAGGGAACTCAGTTTATACTGTAATTTACGCATTAATCAAGAACCAACTTTTGAGGTGAAAATGGTGTTATTAACAATAGGCACTTTCTATTCAGTATATGTATGTCGAAAAATACCCACAATGACTGCAATACAACTATTTCAATTTCACGAAGAAATCTAAAGATTAATTATGTACTTGTTAATAACGTAATAGAGCCTTAAACAGAAATTAAGGATATCGAATATATCGGATATTCTATCCGATAGATGACAAAAATTGGATCTATAATTTATAGAATTACTGCATGATTCATCAAATACAAACCAATAGTCCCGATGATATAGCTGCTAGGATGTTGCGTTTTTCTCCACTTTCGAACCACACACAGCTAGGCATGGTCATATTTTCGAAACAACTCATGTTTGAAATTGATTTGAACAAGAATTAACGATGAAAATTGCGAATTTGTCAAGTGAAAAACAATTCTTTGAGATTGTAAATAAAATGTGACAGCAGGAATTGTCTTCGCCCTTGTGACGTTTCGTTAGTTGCGTTCCATTTCTTGTGCAATAGTCATTTTGAGCATCGCATCAAAATTATTATGACACCTAGCAATCTTGTTGGGCTTGCGAAATCACACAAGTTTTGAGATAAGATAAGATAAAATGGCGATTTAGTAATAGAAAAACAATGCTGTAACTAAAATATATAAATAGTTTCTAATGTACTTCTTATCAGCCCGCTGACTTTTACAAGATTGCGGTTTCCTGGATAAAAATAGTATCTAAAACTGTGGGACGTTTCAGTAAGATAGTCTTGAATCATTCTAAGATTGTCACACTAGCAAGACCTCAACTTTGGGAATATCCCACCTGTCGCTATAAAGACAGACAGGTAGGTTGGGGGTAGTGGTCACCCATCCACGGACCAAGCGCGGAACTAGGCGCTAGGCATGAAGATTGACCAGCTGGCCTAGCATGACATCTTAAAGCAGTGTTGTATTACTGTTATTATACACTACCCCCCAACCTACTTTTTTTTTTTTGACAATGTGGATTTAGTGTAGCGAGGGCTTTCGCCTCCAGGTCCCACGGCGGGGACCCGGCCAGTAAACAAGCCGCCTCGTAGGAGATCGTGCACCCCCCTACCTACCTACCGCAGCAACATGGCCCTTAATTGCCATTGTTCGGGTCAAATTTAACAGGAACCGGGCCCCCTATTCACAAACGCTCGGATTCGATTTCGATTCGGGGGGGGGGGATCACGGGGGTCATGTCCCCGCCAAAATCGGTGTTACAACTTAACCTTTATGACGCAGACTGCTTTTTTCAAGCTAGCTCCGTTCGCTAATGCAGTCTGCGCTTTTTTAATACTGTGACCCAGGGGGGGGGGGGGGGGCACGGTCGTCATGACCACCCCGTATTTCAATACTGAGAATACATATAGGTTGACCGAGTTCTTCCTATTCTCATTCTTGTATGTATGTACAAAATTAACTTAATTTATCTGAGTAGGGATGCAAATTTTCCGAGCTCGCTTCGCTCGCTATCTGCAAAAGTTGTCAGAGTTCCTCCTATTCTCATTTCTGTATAAATAAACGAACAGTACTTAAGTTTTTCAAGCAGAGGTGCTAAAATAGTTTAACTCCCTTTGTTCGCTAATCCATCCTGTACTTTAATACTGCATAATTATTTATAAGTTGACAGAGTTCCTCCTTTTCTCATTCCTGTTTGAATAATAAAATTAACTTAATTAAATCGTTGCGTTGCGTTAGCTTTTGAATCCTGTGAGAGGCTTTTCTTTATACTCCTTGCATGAATCCACAAACAAACGAATTCCTAACTTATTCATGGTGGATACAAGCTGTATTCGGGAAGCTGAAGATACACCCCCCCCCCCCCCTGAAATATAAACTTGTCGGCGCCCATGATTGTTTTGTATTGGTAAATCCAGAACTTTTTCAAAAAACGTTCCTAGTGGTAGATAACTCAAAAACCTTTTTTTTATTCGTAACCCCTCCCATCCAAATTCTTGGCTACGGCCTTGTGTGACCCCCCCTTCCATCCCAAATCTATGGCTGGGACCGCGCCTGAATTAAGGCATAAGGGTTCAACTTTAAGCGTTGTTCGTACAGAGGTGGCCGGCAGTGGCAGATAGATGTTAAGTACAGAATCTACTAGGGTCATGAAGCTATTCAAAAACATACAATATGCCGCCGACCTGCCAGTATCACTCCCCACCGTATGGACAACGCGCAGTAAGTATTATCGCTTCAAAAGGCAATAGTAGGTTTGTAGGTTTTGCAATTTATGAGTGTGCAATAGATTAAATGATTGTTTGTAACTTACATAATTATGCAATTGATGTAACTTACACTTATTGATAAGCGCCCTTGCTATATAATACAAAGACGCCTTTTTTATTAAACATAATTATTTTTGTTAGTAGTTCGTTATAATAGTGGAAAATGTTGCTGAAGGGTATATTATGTTTGTGCATTCAGGCTATCCTTTTTAAGGTAAGAGTTTTGTTCAACATATGAATAATACCTATAGCTTGTGAGAGTCATAATATGTTTAATGGTCTTTATTTCTGTTTCCAGCCGGTCTTCACACAGTGTGTTCCGCCATACCCTAGAGAGCCGCCATGTCCCAACAATTGCAACTCACCAGTGGTAGAGAGATACAACTTGCCTGGTATCGTCCCCTTCGCACCGATTTACGGCCGTGTCATTGGAGGAAATTTAATAGTGGATACTTCAGCCCCACACGCTTACATCGGACCAGCCGGAGTTACAATATTTTCCGACAATCTAATCATAGAGGGCCCTGTTTTCGTCACAGGGAACCTACCGTTCGTTGGAACAGTTGGTTTGGAGGGAATTGTCCCAGCTGCTGGTAATAGTGCAGTGTCTTACGGATGTGGTACCGGTGACATCAGTGTAGTCGAGATTCCGGGGCCCGTCACCGAAGTTCTGTTACCATTCGGTGGTATAGCTAGCCCAGGATGTCCTGGGTACAACACGATTGGTCTTAGACTGTAATTTATGTATGTACCTATTAATACTTAGTTGTAAATATACGATTTTTCATCATAATCTTTTTTGTTATTTGTAATTTCCTTTGCGAGTCCTTAAATAGGTGCATTTTTCTTTATTTTGCAATACATTTTTTTTCTTGTCATAAGTAGGTACTTAATTAAGAAATAAAACTTTTTTTGAAACAACATTAGGTTATTATTGTTTTACTTAACCTCACTGTCCTTTCGCGCGTAACAGTAAAACCCCGCGTGAAACCCTTCGGGGGCCCCTTGATTACGCCATTGCGTGAGTCATCCGATATCGTAAAGATAAACACTTATAACTCGAGTTATATTAGCTCTAATCTTAAACGGTAAACAGTGTCGGGTTCGTGATGAACGGGGCCATTTATTAATAATAACCAACTCTTTTAGAACTACTTGAGAATTATACATATCCCATAGATATGAGAGAGGTCGCAGCAAATACGTCTGTTTTCGTTGCTTATTTTTGTTTGGTAAAACTACTCATTCAATTTACACGAAAATTTATATCTAACATCACAAATATACAAGTAATCTAATGACAGTGTTTTTTAGGAGTCCTACATACATTATTCTTATAAGATCCTAACTCAAACTTCTTGTTAGAATCGGCCATTTTAGAATTCCGCTGTTCAAAGCATGAAAATACTTGAAATATCAATAAATATGAATAGATATGCCTCGAATACATGAAATAATGAATTATCACTATTTTTTCTTTGCTACTATTGTTTCCAAGACCATTTTACATGGTTCAAGAGTCAAATATTTTTTTTTATTTCGACTAACAAACTTCACAACAAAGGATTTTTTGTTGGCTCAAATCATAATTTTTTTGTTATTTTTTCAAGCAAATGACTATCTAAAAAGTTGCATTATACACTTATAACATACTATACATTTACTTACCAAAGTTTTACAACGTATATCTCACAAAAACAACACTTTTCCGAACATAATAACACGGGTTGCCATTGCGTTTGACATTCGACATAGACGAATTTCTATATTTTTTTTAATAATGTTGTGCCGTTTAGTATTACTAACGATTAATTTTGTTCCATAAATGGAACGGCGAGGCTCAAGGCAAAGTCCCGGCCGTTCCATAAATGGAACGGCCGGGACCTAGAGGTTAAACCAAAAACCTACCGTCCACCTACAAAATCGCCAAATTGGAAAAGTACGGCGTAAGTTAATTGTGCAATTGTGATACTATGTAGTATAGTCATACCTAGTATGTCATAACATCACAATTTCACGCCTGTACTCCCAAAAGGAATGAGCAGAGGTGTACCTCAATACTTAAGTACTACACGCACATTTCGCCAGTTATGTTATAGGTCCCATGTGGGGCGAGCCTATAGCCACCAACCGTTTCATCAAGGAAGTCGGTTCAAAACACTTCTTCGAAAACTGGTTAATAAAATAGTGGTCGTCTTATGACTCAGTTACGCCCACGTTTCACCAAACGATTACACGTTATCAATTTGGTCACAAAATAATTAGCGTTTATTGGTACTTTACTACGCTTAGTATTCTTGGCACTCCATTTACTATCTACTCTGTGTCAAGTGTTGCCAACATTAAGCTATTACTTAGTGAAAACGGTTATGCGTCGATATTATCAATGCTATCATCGTTTGTGGTAAAATGTGTTACAGCCGTGATCAGTAATTCACTAGAGTTTGTTGTGACAGGTTTGTTGCAGTAGCCTTCATTCTGGTAGCACCATTTTGGCTGTATGGAGTCGGCTTGTGTACCCATGCGGACCAAACGCTCCCTGTGGGAAAATAAATCAAATCGAATCATTTAATTCTTCATATTATTTTTTTTATTACATTGGGTACTTAATATAATAAATGCGGGTCTTTACCAAAAAATATTCTGCATATAATATTCTGCGGCTTTACATTTCACTTGACATAATTGATTTGTCTGTAGTGAACTATTTAAATAATTGTTTTTTTTTTGCAAATAACCGTTTCCTGAATTATAGACGGAAAAGTTAAGACTTTTACAGTTTTTTTAATATTATTGGCCTTATATTTCACTTCTGCATTCTAAATACAAGTTGCTTATCAGTAGGTAGACTGCCCCTAGAAAATAATACTACAGCACAAAACAGAGGCAACCAGTCCATGGTATGCCCAAAAAGAGCCCGACTTAGAGTTTTGTAATTTAATAAACCATCGTTCTAAAAGGCGGCGGCGCGGCGCAGAAAAAAAAGAACACATACATTTTGAGTATTTATTAAAAAAAGAATGTAAAGTTACGTTATACTTTACTTAATTTGAATCATAAATTGTCAATTATAATTAGCACATCCGCGTACAAAACATTACGGGACGTGTTACGATATAAAACCTACGTGTATACAATATGTTAAAAAAACCCTGTCCGATCCGGGAGGGTAATTATTAGGTATCAATATAAGACATAATTTATGTAATTCTTTTTGGATGACAAGTAAAACTAAACCCCGACAAAAATTTACAAAATTTAATAAAATTATGAAACTTATACAGGGGTGAGGGCGGCAGCGGGGTAGTGACGTCAAAAAGTAATGAACCCATGACGTCTGTCATTGGCTCTGAAAACAACTTTTTTTTGGTATGTCGTTCGAGTTTAGATAGTGTGTATACAAACAACATTTCAATAATCACAACAGCGAACAAAAATTCGGAAGCAATAATTACGTTAAACTGACATAATAAAAAAAAAATACAGATGCTTTTACTTTTTAAGTCATCTTTTTTTATGGTATGGACTTGTTTTACGATAAGTTTTGATTGAATTTTATTACGAACTCCTATAGTACTTTAATTACGGTGTTGTCGTGTTTTAAATTTATTGTCAAGTTAACTCTCATGAATATTGCATTTTCATTATTTTGTTGGGTTATGGGATTGGGTTCCCTTTATGCCCCTTTCGGATCGGACAGCGTTCTTTTAACATATTGTATAATTATGAGTCGATCACAGTGGTTGTCTTATGACTGAGTTATGCCACGGTTCACTAAACGATTTCATGTTTGGCAATGTGGTCACAAATTTTGGTCAACAGGGTATCCAGTAATAATAAAGTTTAACCATACTAACTGCCTTGCGATAAATGTTGGGCAATATATTATATAATCATCAAGTAATCCAGTATTTGAATCGTATTATATGCGAGCATAAAAATAAAATTTCTTCTTCATCATTCGTTACAAAAGTTATAACTTAACTACGCGAAGTATTCTTGGCACTTCATTTATTTTAGCCACTCTGTGTCAGGTGTTGCCAACATTAAGTTATCGCTTCCTGAAAACGGTCACACGTCGATATGACCAGTGCTAATATTATGTACTAGAGTGTGTTGTGGTAGGATGGCGGTAGCAGTAGCCCTCATTCTGGTAGCACCACTCCGGCTCTATGGAGTCAGCTTGAGTACCCATGCGGATCAAACGCTCCCTGTAGGAAAATAAAAATCGAATATAAGTAATACAACATTTACAAAAATAATCAATTCAATTCATTTATTCATATCAGACACAACAAATAACAACCAATAATTTCGTTAGTAGATGTACCTACACTTACAAATAATGTTAAATTATCAGAGACATTAATTAATTAATTTGTACACACCACACATTACAATTACTGTAACTAAGTTTTACACAATAACATAAAAAACAAAATTTAAATTAACTAAATACAATGATTTTTTTGTCCAAAAAAATTAAATTTCAATTCACTAATTGTATAATACAGAATTTTCCCAAAAAGGTTGCTTGAAAGCCAATATAAAACAGACGCTCATCTGCCGTATACTACTGACCTGACGTGCAGCATCCGTTGCTCTGCCTCGGCCCAGCGTGTGTCGGGCTCGACCCACAAACGCTCACCTGCCGTACACTACTGACCTGATGTGCAGCATCCGTTGCTCTGCCTCGCCCCAGCGTGTGTCGGGCTCGGCCCACAGACGCTCACCTGCTGTACACTACTGACCTGATGTGGAGCATCCGTTGCTCTGCCTCGCCCCAGCGTGTGTCGGGCTCGGCCCACAGACGCTCACCTGCTGTACACTACTGACCTGATGTGGAGCATCCGTTGCTCTGCCTCGCCCCAGCGTGTGTCGGGCTCGGCCCACAGACGCTCACCTGCTGTACACTACTGACCTGATGTGGAGCATCCGTTGCTCTGCCTCGCCCCAGCGTGTGTCGGGCTCGGCCCACAAACGCTCACCTGCCGTACACTACTGACCTGATGTGCAGCATCCGTTGCTCTGCCTCGCCCCAGCGTGTGTCGGGCTCGGCCCACAGACGCTCACCTGCTGTACACTACTGACCTGATGTGGAGCATCCGTTGCTCTGCCTCGCCCCAGCGTGTGTCGGGCTCGGCCCACAAACGCTCACCTGCCGTACACTACTGACCTGATGTGCAGCATCCGTTGCTCTGCCTTGGCCCAGCGTGTGTCGGGCTCGGCCCACAAACGCTCACCTGCCGTACACTACTGACCTGATGTGCAGCATCCGTTGCTCTGCCTTGGCCCAGCGTGTGTCGGGCTCGGCCCACAAACGCTCACCTGCCGTACACTACTGACCTGATGTGCAGCATCCGTTGCTCTGCCTTGGCCCAGCGTGTGTCGGGCTCGGCCCACAAACGCTCACCTGCTGTACACTACTGACCTGATGTGCAGCATCCGTTGCTCTGCCTTGGCCCAGCGTGTGTCGGGCTCGGCCCACAAACGCTCACCTGCCGTACACTACTGACCTGATGTGCAGCATCCGTTGCTCGGCCTCGCCCCAGCGTGTGTCGGGCTCGGCCCACAGTCGCTCGGCGAGCGCGGCTGCGCGCGGCCAAAGCCTGTTGTCGAGTGTGGCCGTGTCCGACTGCTCCGACCATAACGCTGCTTCACCTCCTACAAACGTACGAATAAACAGATGTGTCAAATTGTTGATGATAATAACACCAAAAGGGTGAAGCTTCATAAGTTGTCAGGCACAAATCCGGGTCAGTGGGTCGTCCTAGGCGGACTTAAACTTGTGCGCAAACACAGAAGTACTCTCTCCTCCCTCAGTCTCACAGTCCTATGGCCGACCCTCGCGCTCCGCCCATGAAACGCGTGGCGCGGGTGTGTCGCATCGGTAACTTCCAAACTCTAGGCCACTAGAAAAACCTAATGGTAAAACCCAATAACACGCCTGGCCCGGGAATCTTATCCCATGCTCTATTTTTTTTTTTTACGTTGTACCTACTTGGTATACCTCCATAACGCAACGTGCATTTTAAAAAAAAAACTTCAAAGAACTTAAGACTAAAACGGGGAACAGTAGTAGAACAAAAACTTTTAGCACTTACCTAAAATCAAGTGTTTATGTTCCCTGGCGATGTCCGCGGGGCTGTTGTCGTACACTTTCTGCCAGCCAATGTACGGGGAACACCAGTTGTTACCTAAAAATAACAGCTTTTTTAGCTACACTTAGTCATTCTAAAATTAACTTAATTTACATTTGAGTACAGTTTATAGTTGTGTAAGTGGAAGTCAGCTCTTATTACCTTCGCCGACCCAGGCCCCATATCCACAGTCGAAGTACAAAGCATCATAGTTGGACATGATTAGTCGGTAGCCCTTCGCTAGGAGACCTTGCACCTGAGGACTGGATCCGGTCGTCCAAACCTGAGAAAAAGGTGTTGAAAACATGTATTAGTTTTAGCTCTACAATTAAAAGACGCATAATTCAAAGCTACATAAAAAATAGATGAATTATTTTAAGGTAATCGGACCATTCACAAAGCCGTCGAAAAAATGATTGCTGGGAAAACATTGGCCTCCAATATCCTGGTAACTAGGTTCACAGGTATGGTCCAGAACAAAAAATAATCACAATGACGGGGAGAACGAGGTGCCTTTTTGTCTTTTTACACTCATTATGAATCTCGGTGTAATTCTCCAAAGGTACAATAATTGCAAACGCAAAAAGCGGGGACAATTGCCTTATCGCTGAGTCAGATCGCAGACGACACCAGACACGACTACAGGTTTTTGTGTATCCGAATGAAAAAGGCAACAAGCAGCTTTGACACCTACAAATTGTCTTCTTTTTCAAATGAGAGTTACTTCAGGGTACACTAAATAGGAAAACAGTCTTTACGAACCTGGATAATGTAATCGTCTTTGTCAAGGAAGTTTTCAACGTGCGTGAACTCTGTCAGCGTGCTGGTCCATAGAATCAGAGGCAGCCTCTTTCCGAATGCCTGCAAAAAATATTTATTATATAGTTTTCCAAGTCGCTAAGCTAAAGCTGTTTGTGACTATAAGGTTTATAAATGCACCCACAAAACTGGATAAATTCTAGAAGCGGTGCCAATTTTAAATACACTAGACTTGTCTGGCCACGTTTGTTTTGCCAAATGAGTTGCGGGCCAAAATAATCACAACGTGGAACACACCCAGAAGGTTTCGTTTCGTATGGCCCTGGATCGGAAGAACTGGTAGTCATAGGTCTTCGCCCAACAGCGGGCCGCAGGCGAACAGTATCAGTAATGCTAGTCCAATCTAACAATTTCCTAGGGGGCATTTTCAACAGTGCCTACATTCAACAGCATAAATGATCGCTAGAATTTAAAAAACCGGCCAAGTGCGAGTCTTACTCGCACACAGGGTTCCATAGCCCCAAACAATATTTTGAACTGTCATTCATTAGTTAGTAGTATTAGTTGGTAAACTTCCACTCAACCGCAAAACTAAATTGGTTTTTCATAGTATGTTAATGTAAAACAAAGTTACTGCTGCAGTTTGATGAAAAAGTCCCATATCTCAAAAACTAAACATCATATCTTATTGAAACCAATTTTCGTTGATAGATTTTTTTACGTTCTACAATCCTAAATATTTTCAGAATTTTCCTCCTCTTACTTTAGAAATTAGAGGGGGGGGACACACATTTTACCACTTTGGAAGTGGCTCTAGCGCAAACTATTCAGTTTAGAAAAAAATGAAATTAGAAACCTCAATATCATTTTTGAAGACCTATCCATAGATACCCCACACGTAGGGGAATGATTAAAAAATATTTTTGGATTTCAGTTCTATGTATGGGGAACCCCAAAATTTATGTTTTTTTTTCTATTTTTGTGTGAAAATCTGAATGCGGTTCAGAGAATACATCTACTTACCAAGTTTCAACAGTATAGTTCTCATAGTTTCGGAAAAAAGTGGCTGTGACATACGGACGGACAGACAGACAGACATGACGAATCTATAAGGGTTCTGTTTTTTGCCATTTGGCTACGGAACCCTAAAAAGTATATTCAGCGCAATAAGAACAAACTGTCAATTACCTTGTAAGCCCTATCCTGCGCCTTCATCTGGAAGTAGTTCCAGAGCTTCAAAAAGCTGGCCTGGTCCAGGTCCCACCTGTTCTGGATCATGAAGTGCTGGATCTCCTCGGAGGAGTTCCAGCAGCGCTCAGAGACTTCGTCACCACCCATGTGGAACATGTCTGGTTGGAACACGTCTGGAAAGACACATACAAATACATCATCATCAGGTAGGGACAGCAATAAAGAAAATAATGAATCTACAGAACATACAGGGTCTTTTGTAAAAGTAGTTATTTTGTTTCTTTCTTCGAAAGAACAGCTAAGAAGAATGCGGATTGAAGGCTCCGTAAATCTCAAAACTTGATAGAAAAAACTTCAGTAATAGAAGTAAACCAATAACTCACCAGCCATATCCCTGTAGATGTCCTCCAAGTAGTCGTACAGCTCCTCCCTGGTTGGGTTCAGTTGTCCGCAAGGAGGTTCCACGCAGTAGGATGCCCATGGTTCAGCCTGGACCACAATCGTTTCCAAATTTAAACATCTGTAGAGACTTAAGTAGACTCCTCTAAGTCGTCTAGTCGCGAAATTTAAATTTTCTTAATATTTCTTACGGCCTCGAATCATATTTTGTTCAACATAAAACCGGTTTCACCGGCTTCCCTGGCGCTTCCTACTTAATGGAAAGCTGATCGTTTGATTTGAGAATAGATTCAATGCTAACTAATATTGTGATGTGAAAGCGAGTTTGTTAGTTACTTTTTTTTTTAATATTTTATTATTGGTGTGTGCTAGCTGACATGTGACATTAATTTGATGTAATGGATTCTTTGTTAATATAAACTTGCTTAAACACTACTGTATGGAATCTGGTTCTTCTAACCTAACAGACATAATTGTGTTGCTGGGGAGTTTGTTCCGCCACTTCTTCCTCCCAGCTAAAACACTAGGAAGTGGCGAAGGGCGGGCCGTTTTGGGGGACTGTCTCTTGTAATTTTGACGTTCAAAAAGTGCTGACAGCCTAATTGGAATAAATGACTTTTGATTTTGTTACTTTGTCAGGCCTAAGCTGAACCGCTTTCGATGAAATCTGATACACCGGGAGACTATGACCCGTGGCCTACGATACTTTTAAGCTCGGTAGTATGTTCCCGTGGGATAATTTCTGACCCCCACGAGGGAGAAGCCGCAGGAAAAAACTAGTTATTTAGTATTTGATTTTCGGTTACGATATCGATTTGCCTATTATTGTAAATAAAGCCATATGTAGGTAAGTATACAATTTTTGTTATCCAGCTTTCTTTGACGGAATCGAAAATCTTCGCGAGATATACTATTTATGCAACCAACAAACGATTAGTTTTATGTTTGGCACACATTGTTGGATCCGTCTTCCACTCTTCATGAATATGTAGATCACCAAAGATGCAAGAAGCCGTAATAAATTCGCATTCTAAAAACAAGCCATACACAACTCGTTTGAGCACAACAACGGTATTATTATAACTGTATCTATTCGTCGTGATGCTTTGGCATTTAAAATTAAAATAACTGGTCTTACCTAAATTATGAACAACATTAGCTCTAGAAACCCTCTAAATATCTGAATAGATTATTTTGAAGCCAGCTAGATGGAGCAATGACCATAAAAAGGTGGCTGGGTCTGACTGCGTTCGGAAAGCGGAAGCTGTCGTGGCGTAGCTTGGTGAATAAGATGAGATGAAAAGTCGCCACACTAAGCTGAGATTGGGGCATTTTGGCTTCGAACAGGACTTTAAATTTCTATGTGAATTTCCTGGGTTGGACCCAATATTTTACTAATTCGTTCTTTATTTGATTGGTTACCTTAAAGCAGACGGTGAGGCCGGTGTCTTGCCAGCCCTCGCCCACGTGCGCAGGCGCATCGAACTCAGGCAGCACGCGCACACCACGCACCTTGCCGTAGCTGACCACATCCTCAATTGCTTGCCTTGAGTACACCTGCAAGTTAACAATGTACCATTACTTAGGAAGGATTGTACACAAGTATCCGGCTCGAAGGACCTAATTTAAACGGTGTATACCGTTAATTCGGTCCTTCGAGAGAGTTAATTCATGTGACGGATCGGATCGTGAGAGGCTGTTGCTCCCATTGTAACTAGACAAGCCAAATAAACACTGGTCAAAGTCTCATTAGTATTAAGGTCTTGTGCCAGACCAAGTAAAGATGTTAATTTTCCTCATTGGCCGCAGACACAGAAAATAAAGATCTACCTTGGAAATCTGAAACGTTTGCTAAAAAATCCTATTTATTTAAACTATAAGCATGGAATTGGTTACCTTAGCTGGAGAGTAAGCTCCAATCTTAGCCAACTGAGGTCTTCTGCTGACCTCGAATGGGAAGCTCTGACTGTCAGTGATGTGCCAATGGAAAGTATTCAATTTGACAGCTGCCATCGCATCTGATGAGTAAATATGATAAAAAAATGTTTTAGTAACTTTTTAGACCTATGTATCCTGCCTGTGCATATGAAATTTCATTAAAATCGGTTCAATCGTTTCGGAAAATAAGGACTTGAAAGTTTGTATGAAATGCCGTAAGGTGTAAACGCTCTTAACAGGAAAGTAAGCTGTATATTTACCGATAGTAGCCTTGATGGAGTCGATGCTGTAGTAGTTACGCGCTGTGTCAAGGAGAATGCCTCGGTATGGGTACACTGGCTTGTCGCTGATGGAAACATCGCGCACGATCTAGAAGGAAAACATACTTTTTTGTAGTTTCGGAGAAACCTCAGTAAGTATAACTTTCTAAACTGTCATGGTCGCTAACACAATCGAGGAGCTCGTGGCTAAATAATAACAGCCACACGGGTCTGTCTTTAAGGTTAAGCCGTGCTTGCCGAGGTTGGTCTGTGGATGGGTGACCATAATTACATAGCAAGTTTCTTCCGTGCGTCGGAAAGCACGTTAAGCCGTTGGTCCCGGATGTCATTTGTAGATCTTTGACAGTCGTTACGAGTAGTCAGAAACCAAAAGCCTGACATCTGGTCTTACCCAGGGGTATCGTATTACCCAGTTACTGGGTTGTGGAGGTCAGATAGGCCGCTACATTTAAAATACTGGTACTCAGCTGCATCCCGTCAGACTGGAAGCCGACCCCAAGATAGTTTGGGAAAAGGCTAGGCAGATGATGGTCACTAACACTATCATTAACACTGGAAACGGGATATTTACGGAAGGGGGAGGGGGTTATTTACGGGGTAAATATCCTATCTGACCGTTTCCGGTGTTAATGATACTTTAGTAAGTAGTTACAAAGTGAAACTATATAAAAAATGATGAGTTTCATAGATGCATAAGGTTTTTACAAAATCTTTATCACCAAAACATGTTGTGTGTAGGTACATTGCTCTAAGTACCCATAAGATATAAGTAAGATCGTCAGAACCAGAGAAAACATTTGTGAAAGTACGAAGTAAAGTTGAACCAGTATTTTTTCCGCTACATAATCAAATCATATGGAAAATATGTGCCTACGGTACAATTATTTATCCAGTCATTTGCATAGTCAACAATATTAACGTTCGCGTGATGCAAAACACTGTTAATAACACATAATTATCTCGGTGTAAGAATTTTACATAACTTGTTACTTAATTGTATAAATTTGCTTAACGTGCGTGACAATACTAATTGCGTTGTCCAGTTCATTTGAGCGATCGAAGGTGCGGTAAAAGGTACCTATATTGATACCGTGATATCTAAATTGATATTCTTTTTACGTTCGAGTGAATAGAATGCCAAACTTTCTCCGAGGTTAATTGAATGGAAACAAAGAACGTTGGGAAAAAGCGTCCCCAACCTTATAGCACTTTTTCTCATGTATCAAATGAAAGAGCGTAAGAAATACATAACTTCATTGTATGGCAATAAATGTGTGAAAAATAAGGAAAAAAGGTCATACACGCATAAAGATAGAAAACACAATAAATTGTTTTCAGGGTTCCGTACCCAAAGGGTCAAACGGGACCCTATTACTGAGACTTCGCTGTCCGTCCGTCCGTCCGTCTGTCACAAGGCTGTATCTCATGAACTGTAATAGTTACCTAGTTGAAATTTCTACAGATTATGTATTTCTGTTGATGCTAGAACAACAAATACTAAAAACGAAATAAATTAAATATTTAAGGGGGCCTCCCATACAGAAAAGTGATTTTGTTGCTCGTTTTTATAAATATTTGTACGGAACCCATTGTGCGCGAGTCCGATTTGCACTTGGCCGGTTTTTTTTTATATAGTACGACAACTTATTTGTTCATGTTTAAACAATGCAGGCAGTTAGTAATGTTTTAAAAATCTAAGAATATGATAATCTTTATTGGCATTAATTATACAAATAATCATCGTAAAATAGTAATCATGAAGAGTCTAATTTAAAAATAATTCATTCATACTTTCTTTCAGTAATTTGTTATTCAGAATAACATCTATTTTTTCGCACATGGACTATAGTGCTACACTGCTGGAGACGGGGTCCATACAAACTTTCTCATTGTTCTTTATTATAATTACAATAAAATTTGAATATAATGTATGTGTTGGTATTGTTCTTTATTTATGTTACTGACAAATACGTGCTCTGACTGGACAGGTTCACTTAAATCTTTGTGGTTCTTTCCTCAAAGGACCATCTCAGACGTGTGTTTGTCCTCATCTCATGTCTCATGTCTGACCATTAAATGATACGGTGAGCTCTAATTTTGTTTCTTATCAGAAAAGACGGATAGAAAACACTGATTCATCTTTTATTTTTGTTGAATTATTTTCTGAAAGTGTTTTTAAGCTATTGCATAGCTTTTATCGCGGGCTTTGAGCGCTGCGACCGCATCAAGAAATTCAGTAACGAAGAAAACCCAACACCCCGAATTTGAAAAAAATACAAAAAAAAATTTCATGGCGAAAAAATTGTTTCCTTGTCGGTCACCACGCTTAAAAAATGTAACTTGAATTAAAATCAGAAAAAAAAAAGACGGGTTGCACTCCGGGAGTGCCGGCAGAAGTGAAAACTTGATTATTAACGTTGAGCATGTTTGATATTTTGGAATGGTTAGGGAATAATTTTGCACCAATTGCTTTATCAGTATAAAAGTACTACACTGCGGTTCGGGGGACGAAGACAATATAGCGGTTGTGATTGGCCGATGCAACAATGTCAGGACGAATGTTCCACACATAGTGATGCACAAGTCAGTTTTGCTACAATACCTAATATCGATAAAATTGAACATTACGATGTCTATTAATTCTACTTTTTTTTAAACTATACTGATAGGGCGTTAACTGGGTGCAAATAAAACACTTACGTAACACTGTAAATTTCACTTTATTCAAATCAATGCTAAAATAAAATCAAGGTTAACCTCTCCGTCCTGCATTTCTTAACGCGTAACTTCCCTAACGGCCGCGCGCATTACGTCATCGCTGACGTCGTTCGGCCGGCCGACATAAAAACTCTTATCGCCAGAGTTCTAATAAGCTTATCTTAAACGGTAAACAGTGTCGTGTTCTTAGATAACAAGACCGTGTATTATAATATATACAACTTTTCTATGACTACTTGATAATTATAAACATCCCATAGAAATGCGATTGCTTGCTGCAAATAGACTGTCACCGTATTTTATTTTTGTTTAGTAAAACTACGCAATAAATTTATACGAAACTTTATAACTAACATCACAAATATACAAGTAATCTAATGACAGTGTTTTTTAGGAGTCCTACATACATTATTCACATAAGATTCCAACTCAAACTTCCTATAAGATCGGCCGTTTTCCAACTGCGGAGTTCAATGCATGAAAATACTTGAAATATCAAAAAATATGATTAGATATGCCTCGAATACATAAAATAATGAATTATCACTATTTTTTACGTTGCTATTAAATTAATCGTAAAAAAAATCGAAAAAAATCCAAAGAAAATTTTAATTTTGTGCCTAGGTTGGACGATCCTCCTCAACTTTCCCTGTTAACAGCATTAATCCACTTTTCTTCCACTTCTGGAATATTTGGAAATCTAAAATGTAAACATTAAGTAATGTTACTTTTTTACAGTAAGGGAACACCGTAATTTTTATCTTCAATATTATTTATACTTTGTTTCGAAGTTGACACAACACTACAGCATTACGTCTGTCCCTTTCTATCTACACCTACAGATGGAAAGGGACAGACTTATTGACAATACCTAGTGAGAGAAAGGGACTTTTCAAAAAGACATCAACGCGGTGTACGTTTTTTGTGCCTTAAACGTAAACAACTAGTTTAGCTAGAGCCCTGCAATTATTCATAATTTTATTAAATTATAAATATATTTTACTTACCGATGAAAAGTTATGCCATCTTTTTTATAGCTGGATGTTCTAGACGATTTCCCACACCATTTAATTGAACAAGAACTCATAATTAATTTGATATAAGCAGAAATGTTTGAAAAAGTTATCTAAATAATCGCGTGTGGAGAGATCCAATAACTGGTCAAAAACTCTCCATCCGTCTTACGCTTTTTCGATCAGGTCACGTGTCCTGACGCGAGTTTAAGATTTTATACCCATTACAGAAAAGTGCTCAACGCCGCTAAAGAAGTTTTCACTTCAAAAATATTATACTTGACGGCGCCTTTGCAGAAAGGCTTCATATGATTCACGTTGCAAACTAAACTGTGACCACAGACGAGAGAGAAGCGGTCTACAATTCTCTCTGGCAAAACGTCAAGTCGTTGCGGGTAGCCATAATGCCATATTGACTTGGGTAGTTGTCAAGGAAGGTGGCGCGTAACAGGACGTTGACGGATCGCCGACTTCTGTTTGCTTAATGTTATAAATCTGGTGCCACATATCATAAGTAATTCCGATGCAGCGGGTAAGAGCCTTTATCATAAGTGGGATAAAGAATCGCGCCCTCCACGAAAGTAAAGCCAAGTGAGGAACATAGCGAATGAACTTTTCAAGCAACAAGGAAAGCGTCCAAACCTGCGAGCACAAATCATCAAGAGGGTACCCTCACAATATCATCGGGTGAGACCGTTTCTTTTCTTTTCGATAAGTAGGTCATCTGGCTCATTGCTTAAACGTGGCTAGTTTAATTGGTTTATGGGTGACATCATAATCAGTAAACCTTACTGGCATCGGAGGTTATGATTTAAAATGCACGATGGAGATCGTACCATTAAAATAGGCGATATTTTGATAAAACAGGTTGTCGGCCAATAAGTTCAGGGATTATTAGATGCTGGCGTAATTTGTAAAAGTTATTTGACATCTGGAGCTACGCGCTTGTCTGGTCCACATGTTTCAGTCGAAAAGAAAGTGTGTTTAGTCAAAATGTCACTGTTGTCCGGTTCATGCTTTACGATCGAAGGGACGCAGGTGCCCGGTTTATGATGTTTTGTGATGACGTTGGTCGAGGGGACGCTGTTGTCCGGTCCATGAGTGTTTGAAAGGACACAAGCTTTCTTGCTGGGGGAAAGGTGCCGTCCGGTCCATGAGTGGTCGAAAGGACACGCGCTTTTTTTTGTTAGGAGAAAAATGCCGTCTAGTCCGTGAGTGATCGAAAAAACGCACGCTTTCTTTTGTTCTGAAACAGTTACAGTTACGACGAGAGTAATGTTTGTCATAGTTTGTCAGGATGGAAGAGCGGATGTCTTGGTGATTAGACATTGTTTGTTCCAGGAATACAATAACGCCCGAGGACGGTCGTATGTCAGTCTGGCCGTGACGGCGCCTTTGCAGAAAGGCTTCATATGATTCACGTTGCAAACTAAACTGTGACCACAGACGAGGGAGAAGCGGTCTACAATTCTCTCTGGCGAAACGTCAAGTCGTTGCGGGTAGCCATAATGCCATATTGACTTGGGTAGTTGTCAAGGAAGGTGGCGCACTATGTAGGTAGGTATATGAAGTTGGTTTTGCGCAACGAGTTAGTATTATTATCATTTAGTACAAGTTTCCTGAACATTTTTCCTCGATATTGTGACCAATAATCTGCAAAACTGAAAACAACAATGTTATAATATGGTCATGTTGAAGGCCGGGAGGTTACCGTAAGAACAAATAGGTACCTGTCGGCTTCTTTAATGTTGTCTTAACACACTGTATATAGGGTGACGGGTAATTAGTGACCGATACTTAAACACGTGATTGTACTTATGATAACAAACAACTATCCCAAAGAAAAAAATATTATACTTGACGGCGCCTTTGCAGAAAGGCTTCATATGATTCACGTTGCAAACTAAACTGTGACCACAGACGAGAGAGAAGCGGTCTACAATTCTCTCTGGCAAAACGTCAAGTCGTTGCGGGTAGCCATAATGCCATATTGACTTGGGTAGTTGTCAAGGAAGGTGGCGCGTAACAGGACGTTGACGGATCGCCGACTTCTGTTTGCTTAATGTTATAAATCTGGTGCCACATATCATAAGTAATTCCGATACAGCGGGTAAGAGCCTTTATACTCATTTACTATAACACAACAGCCATATGACATTCGGGGTTGCGAGCCGTGCGGGTGCTCTGCCTACCCACTGTGGCACGGTATAATAATAATGAGACAAAACGGCAGCATGCGGTTAACAGCTGATAGGTCACAGGCGCACGCGCGCTAAATTCATACAGTTGTTTTGTTATTGTGATAAAAGTGAATGAAAAAAAAGACGGGTTGCACTCCGGGAGTGCCGGCAGAAGTGAAAACTTGATTATTAACGTTGAGCATGTTTGATATTTTGGAATGGTTAGGGAATAATTTTGCACCAATTGCTTTATCAGTATAAAAGTACTACACTGCGGTTCGGGGGACGAAGACAATATAGCGGTTGTGATTGGCCGATGCAACAATGTCAGGACGAATGTTCCACACATAGTGATGCACAAGTCAGTTTTGCTACAATACCTAATATCGATAAAATTGAACATTACGATGTCTATTAATTCTACTTTTTTTTAAACTATACTGATAGGGCGTTAACTGGGTGCAAATAAAACACTTACGTAACACTGTAAATTTCACTTTATTCAAATCAATGCTAAAATAAAATCAAGGTTAACCTCTCCGTCCTGCATTTCTTAACGCGTAACTTCCCTAACGGCCGCGCGCATTACGTCATCGCTGACGTCGTTCGGCCGGCCGACATAAAAACTCTTATCGCCAGAGTTCTAATAAGCTTATCTTAAACGGTAAACAGTGTCGTGTTCTTAGATAACAAGACCGTGTATTATAATATATACAACTTTTCTATGACTACTTGATAATTATAAACATCCCATAGAAATGCGATTGCTTGCTGCAAATAGACTGTCACCGTATTTTATTTTTGTTTAGTAAAACTACGCAATAAATTTATACGAAACTTTATAACTAACATCACAAATATACAAGTAATCTAATGACAGTGTTTTTTAGGAGTCCTACATACATTATTCACATAAGATTCCAACTCAAACTTCCTATAAGATCGGCCGTTTTCCAACTGCGGAGTTCAATGCATGAAAATACTTGAAATATCAAAAAATATGATTAGATATGCCTCGAATACATAAAATAATGAATTATCACTATTTTTTACGTTGCTATTAAATTAATCGTAAAAAAAATCGAAAAAAATCCAAAGAAAATTTTAATTTTGTGCCTAGGTTGGACGATCCTCCTCAACTTTCCCTGTTAACAGCATTAATCCACTTTTCTTCCACTTCTGGAATATTTGGAAATCTAAAATGTAAACATTAAGTAATGTTACTTTTTTACAGTAAGGGAACACCGTAATTTTTATCTTCAATATTATTTATACTTTGTTTCGAAGTTGACACAACACTACAGCATTACGTCTGTCCCTTTCTATCTACACCTACAGATGGAAAGGGACAGACTTATTGACAATACCTAGTGAGAGAAAGGGACTTTTCAAAAAGACATCAACGCGGTGTACGTTTTTTGTGCCTTAAACGTAAACAACTAGTTTAGCTAGAGCCCTGCAATTATTCATAATTTTATTAAATTATAAATATATTTTACTTACCGATGAAAAGTTATGCCATCTTTTTTATAGCTGGATGTTCTAGACGATTTCCCACACCATTTAATTGAACAAGAACTCATAATTAATTTGATATAAGCAGAAATGTTTGAAAAAGTTATCTAAATAATCGCGTGTGGAGAGATCCAATAACTGGTCAAAAACTCTCCATCCGTCTTACGCTTTTTCGATCAGGTCACGTGTCCTGACGCGAGTTTAAGATTTTATACCCATTACAGAAAAGTGCTCAACGCCGCTAAAGAAGTTTTCACTTCAAAAATATTGCATAAATATTATAATTGCCTGAGTTGATAAAAATTATGCAATAGCTTTACCGCGGCAGTCCCCGAGTGCCACACGTATTTTTTTTTAATCACGTTTACGGTTCAAATAAGTATAATTTACCATTACCTACTTGGGTACTTATTACTACTTATCATTATCAGCGCACAGTCTACGACCTAAATACTTATGAGCATTAGTAAGGCTTCTACATTCTCACTAAGAATACATGACCGCATTAAAACAATTAATGGACCTATTTACTAAATTGAAGCCATATAAATTAAATCTGCTGTTTATGTCTAGCTGCTTTCATTGGCAATGATTCTTTTCTTGTTTTTTTAATCAATGTAATATAATACTAACTTAGTCTTAAGTAAATATTTTACTAACCGTAGGTATATGAGTCATGTTTATCCTCGTTTTTTTTATAATATTGCCCCAAACTAGGAATTTCTCCTGTATCATGGGTGCGTTTACAAACATTTATCTCACATACACAAACAGCCAGACCCGGAACAACTATCTGTAGGCTATACAAATATTTCTTCCGTACGGGAATCGAACTCGCGGCACGTTGCGCAGCAGTGAATCGCTCAGCCACTGCGCTAACCGTGCCGTCAAATTATTTATTACTAGCTGTCCCGCGCCACTTCGTCTGCGTCACATTTTCCCCGTTTTCGCAACATTTTTCATTGCTGCTCCGCTCCTATTGGTCGTAGCGTGATGATATATAGCCTATGTCCTTCCCCAGGTTGAAATCTATCTTCTTGCCAAATTTCATTAAGATCTGATCAGCCGTTTAGTCGTGAAAAGGTAACAAAAAAACAAACATACAAACAAACAGAGTAACTTTCGCATTTATAATATTAGTATGGATTATTGGCTATGTATACAACCAACAAAAGTAACAACAGAATGGAATACCATTAAGTTCAAATGGGTAATTGTGAAACAAACACACTTACAATAGGAATATCACTCTTATTGACAAATAACAACATTCATTGCGTTATTTACATTGTCATTCATAAGAAATTTTCCATTTTCCTGAAACAATGGATTAGGAATTCTTTTCAAATTCCTTCCGATTGTGATTTAAAGTTTCTACACCAATAAGTGGACTGATTTGTTAGTTTTATAATAATTTAATAATGAATATCCAAGTTTTAAAACTGACACGGTTGGACCTGAGATTATTTAAGAATAAATTGCATGAATGTTATGTGTAGTCACAGTTTTATAGTGTCAAAGATTTCTTAGACAGTAAATGTTAAAAATATGCTTGTGAAAATTTGTACGCTTATCACAGTTAAGCAAAAACATGTTTGTTCTTGTTATTTGTTGTATTTTATCATCTTTTTATACCATGTTTTTAAGCAAATTAATATTATTCTATTCTATTCTAACACTATCATTAACACTGGAAACGGAATATTACTATTAACATGGTAAATATCCGGTTTCCAGTGCTACTGATAGATCAGATCTAATATCCAAGTCCAAAATTGTATAGAGGTGTAACATTTTGGCATCCATTTTAAAAATCGATTTGTAAAGCACACGACTATATTTATTTATTTAGCATGATCAACACATTACAATTTATATATAATAAAACAGGCCAAGTACAATTTGGACTCGCGCACAAAGGGTTCCGTACCATAATTTTTAAAAACGATTTAAAAAAAACACTTTTTTGTATGGGTGCCCCCCTAAAATATTTATTTGATTCTTTTTTTAGTATTTGTTGTTATAGCATCAACAGAAATACATCACCTGTAGAAATTTCAACTGGCTAACTATCACAGGTCATGAGATTCAGCCTGATGACAGACGGACGGAAGTACGGACGGACGGACGGACAGCGAAGTCTCAGTAATAGGGTCCCGTTTGACCCTTTAGGTACGAAACCCTAAAAACCGGCCAAGTGCGAGTCGGACTCGCGCACGAAGGGTTCCGTACCATTTTTATAAAAACCAGCAAAAAAATCCCTTTTTTTGTATGGGAGCCCTCCTTAAATAATTATTTTATTCTGTTTTTAGTATTTGTTGTTATAACATCAACAGAAATACATATTCTGTGAAAATTTCAACTGGCTAACTATCACGGTTCATGAGATACAGCCTGGTGACAGACGGACGGACGGACGGACGGACGGTCGGACGGACGGACAGCGAAGTCTCAGTAATAGGGTCCCGTTTGACCCTTTGGGTACGGAACCCTAAAAAAGAACAAAAAAAACACTTTTTTGCATGGGGGCCCCTTAAATATTTATTTAATTCTGTTTTTAGTATTTGTTGTTATAGCTTCAACAGAAATACATAATCTGTAGACATTTCAACTGGCTAACTATCACGGTTCATGAGATACAGCCTGGTGACAAACGGACGGACGGACGGACAGCGAAGTCTCAGTAATAGGATCCCGTTTGACCCTTTGGGTACGGAACCCTAAAAAACATCGTCAAAACCTAATCTTCGAATCAGTGTGACTGACCTGGACATTGCCTTGATTCTTGATCCTGAATTGTTTATGCTAATGTTCAGAAGTGACAACTAATATTGCGTGGGCAATTCCGAACCGGTTGGTTTAAATATAAACTTGTTCGTCCGTTGGCGTTGAGGCTAAATTGTTGCCTGTTGATACCCTTAGGAGGCGATGGGACCTGTATAAATATGTGTAGTGTACAGATAAACATAAAAACCTACTCGTATATACCCGACTCCCGACTCTAATGTACTCGTTTGTATCAATGCAAAGAGGTATGCTTTTTACGACGAACAGGTCGAGGAACTTGTCCAAGAACTGCTGTCTTGTTTTGTAAAGGACTTTAAAAAAAAAAAGAATGAAGTTACTTAGAGCTGACTTCGTTTTACTTAGTTATTAGAAGAAATCTTCGAGTTCTATAGTAAAGCAGCTTGTATTCGAAATTCAAATAGAAAAAAAAAACACTTTTTTACATATCGATGGACGCTGAATATGTTCTGTATGGTGTCGGACGCAAAGAATAGCACCATCCCATTTCTTCCCGTGGATGTCGTAAGAGGCGACTAAGGGACTTGCCAGAGAATGGGCAGCAGCGTTCTCTGTGCTTTTGTAACAACCGTACTGCGATCGCCAACCCGCCTGCCAAGCGTGGCGATTATGGCAAAACCCCCTTCTTGGGGGAGGCCTATGTCCAGCAGTGGATGTCTTTCGGCTGAAATGATGATGATGGACGCTGAATCCTCTCCTTTTTATTCTAAAAACGAATAAGTATTTATCTCGCCATTATGCCAGTTACCTACTAATTAAAACATTCGTTGACTTCGATTTGCAAAGTTATCCAAACAAAACGTCAGTAGGTACACACCTCGGCAAATCAATCTACACATACAGGCTGTGTTTTTTTTTTAAATTACTGTTTAAAAATTTCAATGTGGGGGTGTTGGTTCAAAATGATGTACTGGGTACGTGATAAACGTTTTCGCGTCGGTGTCCCTTACACCTTGTATAAAATATAACCAGGAGGGTTACTATGACGTGTTAAAGCAGTATTGTTTTAATCTCCAGTGTGGGAAAGAGACGGAGCTATAGAGTACGTCTAGCGACATCTCTTTCCCACTCTAAAATAAAACAATACCTACTGCTTTAAGACGTCATGGTAGGCTACCTGGGGCTTACTATGACTGATATCATAATGAATGCTAATCTTATTCCAGAGTGGGAAAGACATGGCGCTAGACGTCCGCTATAGCTCCGTCTCTTTCCCACACTGGAATAAGAATAACATAATACTGCTTTAAGACGTAATGGTAGGCTAACTGACCTCGCTTTGTATGAGCTTCCCTTACATTGAGAGATCAGCAGTACATATTGGTTATGCATAGCTTCTTGATTGGTCTTAGTAGACTGATATTATTCTTTTTAATAAAAGTCAAAGGCACTTTCAACCTGATCATTAATTGATTTCATTATCATTCAATTATTTATTTCATTTTCCTTGTTCCACTCAATATAATACAAAAAATTGCTTATAACCGAAAACCATTATAATCTAGACATCCGTGTCGCACATTGTAAAAACATGGCAGGTTCCAGGTTCGGAGCCTAGTATGACTAAGCAACGCCCGCGCTGCATTTTTCATTCGAATCTTCTTTATGCAGGTACCATCACCAAACTGGGTACTATCCTTGCTTGCAGCGTTAAAACAGTTAAAAACTTTCTATTCCTTGGTCCCTTTTTTTGTTTTATTTCTATTGGTCCAAAAACGGTGGTCAAACATCTGGGATCATTAACTAAGCCTGAGATATTTTTTAAAACAAAACATTTTAAAAAAAGTTCGCGTATTTTTTAACGGTTAACTTTTTTTTTTCTCTAAGAACTATTGGTCCGCAAACTATTTGTGCGGACCAAGAGTAGTAAGGGTGTTAAACAGATGTGGTCATCGAGTGCAAGGGATTTTGTTTGAAAAATGAGCTTATTCCCACTTTTCTGATAGTACATACCTACTTTATGAAGATTGAAATATGCATCAATAGATAGGTACCTACCTATAATTATACTTACTTGTTTCAAGACAACAACAACACTGACTAATATGAAATTACAAAGGTACTTGATTCAGTTTTAGGTGTCGCGGGACGTTCATTTTCACATCCGAGTTAGATACTTTGATATGAATGACAAAACTAGTGTAGACAATTATTGGAAAAAAAAACACACACACACACACTTTTATAATGTGGCAGGTAGGCGGGACATAGGGTTCTACTTTAGAGGAGTGTAGTCCTAAATAAGTAAATACTCAGAAAATGAATAACAGCTTTAATATGAAGACTCAGTCGAGTCTTAAGTATTCAGAAACAAAAAAAAAATAGTGCGTGGAGTCCCTCCGCGCGGAAGAAGTGAAACTTCGTAATGTGGAAATGAGTGCTTTCATACCCCCTCCATGGTAACGTTAAACGTTTAACGCAACCTTGTTGAAAGTCACATAAGAAGCTTCACTTCAATAATCGGCCGCACGGCGTAGGTATCGAATGACCTAAATCCAACAAACATTAATTTTGCCCGAAAATATATCTATGAAGCAGATGTATTTTCGGACAAAATTAATGTTATGTGTTATTATATAAGCTATCGAACAGCCCAAATTGCTTCCTAGCTGAGTCATGCATGACTTATTGAGTGCATAATTGTGCCGATCGATACTTATCGTATTTGTTTCATACATTTCAATCGGATCTAGTGGTACCCTAGTGGTGTGACGTTAGTGGTATGACTGCCAAGTCATAGGTCTCGACTTCGAACCGAAGAGACGCACCTCTGATTTTTCAGATTCATCAGCATATTGTATAATTATCACCTGTTTCGGTGAAGGAAAACATTGTGAGGAAAGGAAACCAGCATGCCTGAGAGATATTTCTCGACGGCATGTAAAGTCAAAACTCTGACACCAGGTTAGACACTAAAAAAAAAACGGGTAGCACTCCGGGAGTGCCGGCAGAAGTGAAAACTTGAATGTTTACGTTGTGCATTTTTGATATTTTGGAATGGTTAGGGAATAATTTTGCACGAATTGCTTTAATTATCAGTATAAAAGTATTATCATTTATGTGGTAAAATACAATATTCATTTATTGCGCTATCGTCACAAACATGACAATTTATATTACATTAAAAATGTAACACTTCAGAACTATTACAATCCGTCTTACGAATTTTACCTCTTTGGAGAATCCAAACCCAATGACAGGTGTCATAAAGTTCAAATCCCTTCGTAACCTAATGTCAATCCGTTCGATCAGGACACGTGACACCTGCGAATTTTCCAGTTTTGGAAACCCAAACTCAATGACAGATGTCATAAAGTTCAAATTCCTTCGGAACCTAATGCCAATCCGTTCGATCAGGATCAGGATCAGCATCACGTGACACTGTCGCGAGTTTAACATTTTTTACCCATCACAAAAATGCACAACGCTGCTAAAGAAGTTTTCACTTCAAAAATAAGTAGATATCAATGATAATAATCCTATTGAATCTTTAAGTCTTACCAGCATATGGTTCCTGATATCATCATACACGATGAGCTGTGAGAGCGTCTCGAGACCGTGCCTCAGTCCGAAGAACGAGCCTCCTTTGATGGTAGCATTGATTCTGTCGCCCGACACTGCCTGAACACGGATGCTGTAGCTCTCATCCACGTCTAACGAGAAATCTGTAAAATGTGCATTTATTAGAATTACACAGTTGGAACTTGGTAGGTAGTTGTATACTGTACAGCCTCCGTATTCCCAAACGCTCGGTTTCGATTTCGATTCGATAAGTCGTATGTCTATCTTGCTCGCTTTCCTAATGCCAAAACAAGATAGACATACGACTTATCGAATCGAAATCGAAACCGAGCGTTTGTGAATACGGGGGCAGGTACACGATTTTATACAGAAATAAAAAAAAAAATTAGGGTTTTTTTTTCGTTTCAGTTCTATGTTTGGGGAAAAACTTTGTTTACCTAAGCCATTGTCACATGTGAGATATTTCACTGCCTAGTTAAAATTTGACCTTGTATGTGGAGATGTAGGGCAAAATTTCATGCTTTCAGAGCAAACATTAAGTCTGTTTAGGTTATGCGTTATCACTTATGGGTCAGTGATCTTCTTAGTTAGTGTGTCAATGCCAAATCAAATTAAGTCAGTCAAATGCTCAAAAGCCCCTCGGACCGAAGCCTACCGAATCTCGATGTGTTCACGAGCAGCAATGAAGCTATTCTTAATTATTACGTTACTTTCTTTAGTTAATGTGTTGTTGGCTTTCTCCACGTTTTGGTGCAAACGGTTAGTGCTGCAAGTATTTGTATAAATAAATAAATAATAAAGAGAAGGGCATAGTCAGTGATGAAATTAAGATTTACTCTGTCGAATAATTATGCAGATACATTATGGCGCCACAAGAATCCATCAGTGTGTCAGATTCGATCTCCTCAACAGCAATAAGTGTGCTACCGGGGAGCATTGTCTCGATACCAATTGTTATGCTAATCACATCCCACGCAGGCTTTTTTCTTAAAACTGTTTTCATACAAGATCAGTCGCGGAGGTTGTTCGGAAAACCGGTTATGCTATCTATAAGACTTCATACGAGTAGAACATAAAGATTATGTCACCTTCAAGGATATTGACCTCTAAATGAGCGGTATATTGGCATAATGTAACAACTAGTACCTACGTCTAGGTTTTTACGAGAAACGAGTGATAAAAATAAGGTGTACAGTCAGCAAAGGAGATAAGTAACCAGATTCTCGTACTACTAGTATGAGAAACTGGTTACTTATCTCCTTTGCAGACTGTACATGCACTGGAAAACCACTGATACAGCATTCCTAATAAGGATGAAACTCCATCAATTTAGTGACACGGTAGTTTTATAGGTACGGTTTAAATTAAAAAAATGAAATGTATAACTTGTTATCTGCCGCGTGTACCATCGTGGAGAGCTATAATCTTGTTTTCTAGAATTTATTGACATTGCTAAAACAGCTAATGAATGAAGAATGCTAATAAAAATTATGTATGCGAAAATGTGATTGTTTCGCGTGTTGGTTTGTTATTCTTTCACGCAACAACAAAGCAATTGATCGAATTGTTTTTGTTTATATGGATTACTAGCTGTGCCCGCGACTTCGTTCGCGCGGAATTTAAAAAAAAGTAATTTAGTTTTTTTATAATAATTTTAGATTTTTTCTAAAATAGAAGTAGCCTAAGTTATTCCTTATTACAACAGCTATCTGCCAGTGAAAGTCCCGTCAAAATCGGTCCAGCAGTTCCAGAGATTAGCCGGAACAAACAGACAGAGAGATAGACAAAAATTGTAAAAATGTTATTTTGGTATTTGTACCGTAAATACAATTATATGCATGTAGTAAAAAGCGGTTATTTTAATATTACAAACAGACACTTCAATTTTATTTATTTGTATAGATTTATAGACCGGAAAGTGTTATAGTGTCCGTTTATGAATTGAGAATCCGAAGTTAAGAATCTAACTCTACTTTATCAGTATAAGGTAGTTAAGGTGGATGCGATAAGGTGGTTCGAGATTTTTATTTTTTTTACTTTTTTTGCAATTTGCAGGTCAGGTTGGATGTTAATTAAAATATGATGCGCGGCGTACTCTGGCGCTTCCATCTTAAGGAGATTCCTTTTAAATTCAAAATTTCATGCTAAAGTACTAAACTATCATGTCACAGCCATACATATAAAACTATCATGTCACTAAATTGATGGAGTTTTCATCCTTATTAGGAATGATGTATCAGTTGTTTTCCAGTGCATGTACAGTCTGCAAAGGAAATCTGGTTAAACTCCAAGGATGAAAACTCCATCAATTTAGTGACATGATAGTTTTATATGTATGGTTTAGATATGTGTGTAGGCCGGAAGCTTTTGGACCTTCCCATGTTCCTATATTAGGGCATGCACCACATGCATTTACCTATGCATTGCCCATGCTAAGAAATACCACCCACATTCAAAATGGAATTAGGTAGGTATGTAGAATGTAGATACCTAAAATTCAAGTAGTCAGAAACCAAAAGTCTGACATCCAGTCTTACCGGTATCTTAAGGTATCGTATTAACCACTTAATGGGGTGTGAGGTTAGATAGGTAGTCGCTTCATGTAAAATAATGATACTCAACTGCACCCGGTTAGCCTGGAAGACGACCCCAAGATAGTTTGGGAAAAGCCTAGGCAGATGATGAAGTAGAATGTATATATCTTCATAGTTGAGAAAAACTGATGATGTTATATTTCCAAGCACAGTTTTAGGAGTCAAGGACTTCGTCACCAGTTCCTGTTTGCATATCAATACTGGCATGAGTCCAAGCAATTTAGATAACTGATAAGTGATGTTTGTTTACCTCAATGTATGGGTAAACTAGCTTGAACCCGTAGCACCGACGCGAACCCCCCCCCCCCCTCCACATAGAAATTTTACATCTGAAATCTATACTAATAATCTTCTTTCTATATTATTATACTCGTAAAGCTGAAGAGTTTTGTCTTTTGTGTTGTTTTGTTTCTTTGTTTGTTTGCTTGAACGCACTAATCTCAGGAACTACTGGTCCGATTTGAAAAATTCTTTCAGTGCTAGAAAGCCCACTTATTCAGGAAGGCTATAGGCTATATATCACCACGCTACGACTAATAGGACCACGGAGCAGCAATGAAATATGTTGCGAAAACGGGTAAAATGTGGCGCAGACGTAGTTGCGCGGGACAGCTAGTTTTAAAAAAAAATCGTTTTCGTGTCGGTATCCACTACACCTCAATATATAAGAACCTGTGCATTTTCCAAGCATACAATGTAACCCATGAGTCGGTTTCTGAATTGAGAACTAGCCAAACACTTATAGGTAGCATGAAATTTTGAATTTAAAAGGAACCTCCTTAAGATGGAAGCGCCAGAGTAGACCGCGCATCATATTTTAATTAACATCCAACCTGACCTGCAAGTAGCAAGGAAAGTAAAAAAAAAAAAGTTAAAAATCTCGAACCACCTTATCGCATCCACCTTAACTACCCTATACTGCTTAAGTAGAGTTAGATTCTTAACTTCGAATTCTCAATTCAATAAAACGGACAGTATGACACTTTCCGGTCTATAAATTATCCATATAAACAAAAACAATTCAATCAATTGCTTTGTTGTTGCGTGAAATAATAACAAACCAACTCGACAAACAATCACATTTTTGCATACATTCTTTTTATTAGCATTCTTCATTCATTAGCTGTTTTAGCAATGTCAATAAATTCTAGAAAACAAAATAATAGTCTCCAGTAGCTGTCCACGATGGTACACACGGCAGATAACAAGTTATACGTCTCCATTAAAACCTGGCATCGCTTCCCGCCTTAATTTCTCTTGCAATGACAGATCCGCTTATGCGGGTTTGGCATAGCTTGATTAGGTGGCCGTGCGTACTTCTAAAGGACATAGTACACATATCAACTCGGAAAGGGATCGTCACCGTATCGCCTTGGGCCTGACCGTCAAACAAAGGTAGGCGATATCGTTACGATTCGGATTAGTGTGCGTTACAGTAGAGATTTTATATAAAGAATACTGAAAGGCTCGAGTTGATACTGATACCGTGACGATCCTTTTCCGAGTTGATATGTGTGCTGTGTCCTTTATTTGTTGTATGACAAACTAGCTGTCCGGCGCAACTTCGTTTGCGTCACATTTTCCCCGTTTTCGCAACATTTTTCATTGCTGCTCCACTCCTATAGGTCGTAGCGTGATGAAGCCTATAGCCTTCCTCGATAAATGGGCTATCTAACAATGAAAATTTTTTTCTAATCGGACCAGTATTTTCGGAGCCTATTCAATGCAAACAAACAAACAATCAAATCTTTCCTCTATTTAATATTAGTTTAGGTGAAACATTTCGTAAAGTCACTCGAGAAGCTTACGAGGCACGGTTTCCTTTAGAGAGTCAACAAAACTCTGAAGAGAAGGTTGCCTAAGGATAAACATTTTAACTTTGTTGTCCCGACCCAACATTCAAGGGACTTACGGTGGAGTTAATTTTAAGAAAATTTTATTTAAGCTGATTCTGTTTACATTTTAAGGCTTTTTTTTAGACGTTTGAATGGTTTTTGCAATTTTTTTAAACGTTTTTCCTCACTAGGAATTTCTCCTGTATCGTGGGTGCGTTTACAAACATTTAACTTTACTTTTCTTTTTTTCTTTTCTTTACTTTACTTACACAATCAGCCAGACCCGGAACAACTACTTGTAGATCATACAAATATTTGTTCCGGGAATCGAACCTACAACACGCAGCGCTGCAGCGGCTCGGTCAACCACTACGCCAACCGTGCCGTGCTTTGTAAAGTAGACTCCTGCTTACTACTTCTTCTCTTGCTTCTTGATAAACAAGAGAAGCACTACTGATTATTTAAATGTACGTTATATGTTCATTCGTAATGTTTGCTATATTGATAATGAAACTTACCTCTAACATCAGGGAGCTCATTGATAAGAGAGACACTCAAAGCCTTGCCAGATGCCTTGGGCGAAACGCCATGTGGTATCGCCAGTGACACCATCTTCTTGAATCTCTGTTGGCAAAAATATTACTATCATTACCATTAAAAGAGCAGCATAACACATTTTTTTTTAAATCTGGGTTTGTTCTTGAGTCTAGTGTAGGTCAGAGATGACAGAGACAAAGTCGACGATGGTAAGAGCTTACCCAGAATAAGCCTGTTCACAATAACTTTGAAGAGATTAGGCTTGTAAGCTTTCGGAAACACAGACGCAGGCAGAGAGTTCCACTCCTTTACTGTGCGCATTATGAAAGACGTTTGACAACGCTTAGTGCGAATTGCTGGAATAGCAATAAGGTAGGGATGGTAACTTGCAGTCCGATGGTAGAAAGGGGCCGGTGGGATGAGGTCGTGGAGTTCTTGGGCACACTCACCGAAGTACAACCTGAAGAAGACCGACAAACAGGCAACCTTGCGGCGATGAGCTAAGCTGTGAAGCTTGGCATCCTCGAATTTTACCTCGTCAATCAGCCTCTTTGCTCTGCGTTCCACCGAGTCAAGCGCGGTAAGCTGGTATTTAGCTGAGCCATCCCAACGGTGGCTGCAATACTCCATGCAGGATCGGACTTGTGCTTTATATAGTATTAAAAGCTGTCCTGGCCTGAAGTATCGCTTCACACTATTTAAGATACCCAGCTCTTTGGCCATGCCTAGGAGGTCGAGCTGATCAGACACAGGAAGAGATATGCCCCGAAAAAATAGGAGTTTGTTCGAAACGACTCCATTTTGCGGTAAAAAGAGACGCCTGTGTTTTGGTGGCATTAAAAGAGACCAGATTGTCATCACCCCACTGGGAGACAAGGCTTAAGGTCATATTTGTCTGCTCTACCATAGCCTCTCTCAAGGAACGAACTTCATCCCCGCTGGTTGTTGCGCTGGACAAGTATCTCTCCAAAACCGTCTGAAACCGTACTTTCAACTGCATACCCAACAAGACCAGGCTGAAGTAAGTCATTAATGTGCAGTAGGAACAGAGTTGCAGAGAGATCAGGCCCCTGAGGAACTCCGGCATCAATAGCTATGAGGTCAGAGGAGCAGCCGTCAACGACTAATCGGATCGACCGTTCACTTATTCTGATATCCAGCTACAAAAATCAGCTGGGATGCCATAAGCAGGAAGCTTGCTGAGTAGACTTGCGTGCAAGTGCTTCGCCGTGTTTCTCGATGGCTTCCCCCAGCAGTGCGTGACATACATAAGAACATCGCCAGTTTACCGTCCCCGGCGGAAGCCGGATGGCCACTGAGGTCGTGATGGTCACTGAGGACATAATATCATTGTCTTCAAGGTAGGTCAACAACTTACTGTTCAGTACCTCTTCCGTAACCTTGCACAGAATGGAGGTAATGCACGGTCGCCCTTTTGGGGCACAGGTTTTACATTTGCAAGCTTCCAGGATTTTGGCACCGTTCTTTTTTCATTCATCAACTATATGTGTTAGGTATCTCTACACAATATAAAACATTCCCGCCGCCTACGCAATAGATTTTGATACGGTCATCAATAGACAGAATATTTCAAGAAGAAGGTTTACATGTATAATTATCCCTAAAAAAACATCAAAATGTACACGCGAACAAAGTCGCGGACAGCAGCTAGTATACCTACAAATAAAAAGTGTAACTTACGTCTCCAGCCTCCTTCACAAGATCAGAAGACCTTCCCTCTTGCGCCTGCTTAAATTCGATGTTGTTGATATTGATCTTCGACAAGAAGTTGCCCAGGTCTGTCTTTCCAGTTGGTTTCGGCCATAGCAAACCTGCAGGAGAAAACTTGCATTATAAAATGGCAGAATTCTACGTTCTTGATACTAGGAGCAAAAGTTGTTAATTTCCAAGACAGACTTTCAAACCAGTTCTTGTTAACTAGCAAAACGACATCCGTGGAGTTTATTATCCATATTAAAAAGCCTCCGATAAATAATGTTATCTTTATTATTAAACATAAAGCGGTATTGGCAAAGATCATTTAAGAGCACCCGAAAAACATCTCTAATTGGCTTTGAGACCCAAAATGCGAGACATCGCCATAAACTATGCATGCTTAAAAAGTGTGTTTGTTGTTCCGTTTTGTCCATTTGCATATCTAAGAAATTCCTAAATTCTGGTTTCAAGGGGTCAAGAACCACGATATTTCAGGCCATCGCGAATCACATGTAGAATCGCCAAGTATATTTTTTTTTCATTTATAGGTTTGTTGTGAACTTTTTCGCGTACCGTAACACCAGTCGATGTAATCGTTTTTAGGGTTCCGTACCCAAAGGGTCAAACGGGACCCTATTACTGAGACTTCGCTGTCCGTCCGTCCGTCCTTCAGTCCGTCTGTCACCAGGCTCTATCACATGAACCGTGATAGTTAGAGAGTTGAAATTTTCACAGATTATGTATTTCTGTTGATGCTATAACAACAAATACTAAAAACAGAATAAAATAAATATTTAAGGGGGGCTCCCATACAAAAAAGTGATTTTTTTTGCTCGTTTTTTATAAATAATGGTACGGAACCCTTCGTGCGCGAGTCCGACTCGCACTTGGCCGGTTTTTAAGTTGTAAGATTTAAAACAAGGACTTTAAGTACAACAAAGTATCATCATCTTTTTCCTACTTTTGTCCTATTCTACTTGGGTTCGGCGCCCTCTCCTCACACAATCCATTCCATCCATTTCTTTCTTTGGCCTTCCTTTCTCTCTCCATCCATCAACATTCATAATCGATCACTATTTTATTCAAACGAATACAATACAACAATCTAATAAATAATAAAAACTGTAACTATTATTCCTACAATAAATACATCCGTTGCTTATCTTTTTCCACAATCAAATGGGGGAAGCGGGCCATCATGGCGTTCATGATAGGCAATCGTTTGGTGTACTATGCAATATTGCCTAGGTCCAGTAGTTTCGCCTGCATGTAACAAATCAGTACCTTACACGTTCTAGTCGTTTGCTATCTAGAAAGCGTGAACTTTTATCGTAGTTAAATGATCGTTGACGTCGAAACACTATGGAGATACACTTCAGTGCAAATATCAGCATGAATTGGAATTTATAAGGAGTAATCTATACTAATTTTATAAAGCTGAAGGGTGTGTGTTTGTGTTAGGTTGAACGCGCTAATCTCAGAAACTACTGGTTCGAATTGAAAATCTTAAAGGGTTGGATAGCCCATTTGTCGAGAAAGGCTATTGGCTATATAACATCACACTACAACCAATAGGAGCGGAGTATCAATGAAAAATTTTGCAAAACTGTTTTCTTTTTTATGTGACGCAGACAAAGTTGCGCGTGCCAGCTAGTGACTGATAAAAAGCAGATATTGAGCTCGATAATGATGGGCATGATCTAGAGGAATGATGGAACACTTCGCGAAAAGAGTTTTGTATTTGATGATTTGGTTTTGATGTACGAGAAGACCAAAGAAATCGATAAACATAATTGTACAGCAAGTTTTTTACTTGGCCCCATACCGTGACAATGCTACATTGACCCACGTTTCTCGGTGGTGACGCATACCCTGACATTTACGAATACCTGTTCCGATTTTGTCACGACTCGAATATATCATAATTGTCGTTGCGTGTTGGACAATCGATTAGCTGTACGGTCATATCGTTTGCCAACATTAAAGTAGAGTGTTGAACTCGATCAGAAAAATAGTCTATAAAATTTTTCTATTATGTAAATTTAATTAGGATCACAAATCACTAGTGACATTTCAGCTATAGCTGTATCACAACCAGTAAATATTTCTAATCCCACCATTTCATTTTTGAAACAGAATCTGTTTTACTTTATTCTTATAAAGCATCTTTGATGACAACAAACTGTTATAGTCTGTCCTTCACTGCATCCAAAACTAAGACAAACTTTAGATAAGATAAGATTGTGAGATACCTAAGTGGATTGGATTAGGTAGATACTAAGATGAAACCAATCTAGTTCAGACAGATGAACTTGAAACTTCTGACTCTAACAAATTCGCAACATGAATTTTATTATCAGTAACACGGCAAACGGGATATTTACCATGTTTACAATTTGTTGACTTCCCTATATTACCGTTGTTTTCCGTTATCACGGCGCTTGTAACAGCGCCGAAATATCGGGAACTTAAAACAAATAGTAAAAAAGGTCAATATCCCGTTTCCAGTGTCACTGATAATGTTAGTGACGATGTCAGTGTAAAAACGTATAAAATTAATTATTTAAAACAAGGTTTCATAATCATAACAAACAAAGAATGCTTAACACATTTTTTATGTCATAATAACTACGCCGTAAGGTTTGTTAAGAATTTGCACTATGTATTGGAATTTGCCAAGAAATGGTCAAAGAAAATGAACACCTCAGAGATGGCGAGACGATGACATCAAAAGCCGATACAAGATGGTATAGAGTTGCCGGAGGACAGGAATGAGGAAAAAGGTTGGACCCGAGGAGGCTTAAGCCGACTAACAACCAGGCATACAAAATACAGTAAACAAATGCCAATTATATACGACACTAAACATTTTAATGTTTGTCCGATTTAATGGCTAGGTTAAGGTAAATCGAAATTTTCAGAGTAAGAAAAAACTAAACAGTTCTTGGGTAACTTTACAAATCTGTTGTTGTATAATTTGCCTTGTAAATTATAGCTTCGTATTTCACTTGATTTCTGTTCCATCATCTGCCTAGCCTTTTCCCAAACTATCTTGGGGTCGGCTTCCAGTCTAACCGGATGCAGCTGATTACCAGTATTTTACATGAAGCGACTGCCTATCTGACCTCCACAACCCAGAAATTGGGTAATACGATAACCCTTGGTAAGTCTGGATGTCAGACTTTTGGCTTCTAACTACTCGTAACGACTGTCAAAGATATACAAATGACATCCGGGACCAACGGCTTAACGTGCTTTCCGAGGAACGGAGGAAACTCGGTTTGTAATTATGGTCACCTATCTACGGACCAACCCCGGCAAGCACGGCTTAACCCTAAAGATCGACCCGTGCGGCTGTTATTATTTAGCCACGAGCTCCTCCTTGATTGATTTCTGTTTAAATAGGTTCTAATATTTACGTAAACCTCTCGAAGGACGGACGTAGGAAAAAGTAGAATTTGAAAAAAAAACTAGGAATAATGTTAAGCTAGCTAGGAAAATCTGATCTTGTTTGTGGGGTTAGATGGCCAGAGATAGCACAGGAGTTTTTTTAGGGTTCCGTAGCCGAATGGCAAAAAACGGAACCCTAATAGATTCGTCATCATGTTTGTCTGTCTGTCCGTCCGTACGAACTATACTGTTGAAACTAGGTAAGTAGTTGTATCTGTGAACCGCATTAAGATTTTCACACAAAAATAGAAAAAAAAGCAATAAATTTTGAGGGTACCCTTTAGGTAGAACAGAAACTCAAAAAAAAAATTTCATCAAACACTTTACGTGTGGGGTATATGGATAGGTCTTCAAAAATGATATTGAGGTTTCTAATTTTTTTTTCTAAACTGAATAGTTTACGCGAGGGACACTTCGAAAGTGGTTGAACGTGTGCCCATCCCCCCCTCTAATTTCTAAAGTAAGAGGAGAAAAATTCTGAAATAAATAGGTTTGTAGAACGTAAAAAAAACTATCAACGAAAATTGGTTTGAATAAGAATTGATATTTAGTTTTTGAGATATGGGACTTTTTGAACAAAATGCAGCCGTAACTTTGTTTTTCATTAACATACTTTAATAAAACACAAATTGAGTTTTGCTGTTGAGTGTAAAGCTTAAGAATGACCGTTCAAAATATTGTTATTTTATTGTTTGGGGCTACGAAACCTTGTGTGCGAGTAAGACTCGCACTTGGCCGGTTTTTTTTTCCTTTGCCGAGTTGTTGGTCTAACAAAAAAAAAAATATCACTTTTAGAAGTCTTACCGTTCTCGGTACAAAACATCTTGCAGGCCTCCAAACTGAGGACTGGGTCCTTATTCTTTGGGTCGTTTCGTGTTTTCACGCATATTCTATCTTCGCAGGACCACCTCCATGGGGACACATCATCCGCAGTTGCGCTAAAACAAAGATTTAATTATATTTGAGATAACATAGCATAAAGATTCGATTATACATTCATCAAAATCAATATCAAAATATTTTATTTTACAAAGGCCTACATGAGCACTTATAAAACGTCGACAGAAGAAGCACGGTTCGGGTTGGGCGTTTCCTATGGAGAAGAACCGGCAAAGAAACTCCATGGTTACTCTTTTAAAATCATTTGGTTCTACAATATTTGGATGTTACATTACAGCGTTAGTACCTATATAAGTATGAGAGGACAGCGTAGGCCCGACAATAAGTCATCGCTTACAAAAGGTAGAAAAAGATAATAGAGAAAGAAAAAACATTACTCTAGACTTGTGCATTGGCAAGCCGGTTCTTCACTGACAAAAATAATTCGGAGATAATTAGCTTCGAATACCTAGACGTGCATAGTTTTTTAATGTTAAGTTTTGTTTTTTTTTAAACGTTGTCCTGCACTAGGAATTTCTCCTGTATCGTGGGTGCGTTTACAAACATTTAAACTCACATACACAAACAGCCAGACCCGGAATAACTATCTGTAGGCCATACATATTCCGTGCAGGGATCGAACCCGCGACACGCAGCGCAGTAGTCAATCGCTTAGCCACTGCTATTTTCATAAGCATACATAACGCCTGTAATTCCCGAAGGATTAGGCAGAGGTGTACTTAATAACACACCTACATTTCGCCAGTTATGTTTAAGGCCCATTTAATAGGAGGCAAGCCTATTGCCATCAACTGGGTACAAACCCAGACTGGTACAGAGGAACTCTTGATGGAAAAACTCAATAACACTTTGCCCGATCTGAGAATCGAACGAAGGACCTCAATCTCAGCAATCGCGCGTGGACCACTAGACCATTGTCGCGCGAATTTTTATTAGTTTAGGAATAACCGTCCATGAAGGAGCTTATGAAGGGAAACCTTCCTTTGTCGCTAAAGCGAAAAATCATGGACATGTGCATTCTTCCCATTTTGACCTATGGATCCCAGACTTGGTCTTTGACCAATATTCAAAAGTCAAAACTCAAGGTCTGCCAACCTGCCATGGAGCGCAGCATTCTAGGCGTAAAACTAACCGACCGTGTACGCAACACCACACTGCGCTCCAAAACACAAATTACTGATGTTGTTCAAAAAGCCGTTAAGCTGAAGTGGACTGGACTGGCCACTTCTACCGCATGCCCAATGATCTGTGGGCCAAAATAACCACATTCTGGAGCCCTGACACAACCAGAAGGCGTCGTGGCAGACCTCGTAGAAGATGACAATTGGAAGTCATGGGGAGAGGCCTTTGCCCAGCAGTGGGATGACACAGGCTAACAGTATCAGTATCAGGAATAACCGTAATATTAAAAAATGAAATTAAAAATTTAAAAAACCGCCGACAGTAAAAGCCTTTAAAGAACCAAAAATAAATTAATCCAAGCGTCGTCGTAGCGTCGCGCGTCGGGGAACCGCTAAGTAAAAGAACAAAACAAAGCGGACCCCCGATGCTACGCCCCGATGTTATTTCATGCTTTTTAAACTTATATATTTTTTTCTTAGCCTTGACTGTCCCACTCCTGGGCATAGGTCTCCTATTATTCCTTCCACTTTTCTCGGTGTTGCGCCTCTTCTCGCTAATTAACGAAAACAAGGAAAGTAATAAATATTAAAAAATCCCGAGTTTTTAGGGGAAGGAGGGGTGCGCCGCCCCCCCCCCCCCCCTCCCGCACTGGCGATGTCCATGCTGACAAGTTACAAGATTTCAAATTTTGAATCGACCAGACCCGTAAAAGTGGATATTCCTAAATCAACTAGTAAAGAGGTGATGACCTTCAAACGGCTGAGCAGATTTTCTCGAAACATAGTTAGGAACACTCAGATTAAAACGGGTATCATTTAAGCTATCACCAATTTAATTGGTTTTGTGTTTCTTAAATAATAGGGTTTGTCCTCAAAATAGTAGATCTGTCACCAAAATGTAGTCACCAAACAATGCAAAATCAGTTCAAATTCAAATTCAAATTCAAAAGTTTATTGCTCAACACAGTACATAATAATACATTTCCAGATGTCAGTGAATGCGCAGTCCACTGTGTTGTACCAATTCAGGCATGCAAAATTTATCATACACAATTTCATAAATTTAAATTAATAGTTTAAACAATGACAAATTCAATATTAATACATTATACAGTGTCATAGATTCACATAAATTCAAATTAATAAGTAAGTAATGTCAAAATTTCAAATAAATAAGGTAAGTACATAATGTCAGAATAATAAATGTCAGAATAATAAATGTCAAAATAATAAAATAAAAAAAAAACATGAAATAAATCGGACTCAAGGATTCACCATAACTATATCTGATACTTTTAAACACACAGATTTCTATCTGACAGGTATTCATTTAAAGTGTAGTATGTCTTATTTATCAGTAGATTATTGAGTTGCTTCTTAAATACATTAATATCTTGAATACTTAACAAAGAATTAGGTAACTTATTATAAATATGTGGTGCCATTCCTAGAAGGTTTTTGTGGAATACCGCTTTCTTGTGTTGCCTACTGCTTATTTTATTTCTATGTCGCGAGCTGTGTAATGTCTCAAATAAATGGAAGTTTGTCTTGACAAATACAGCCACCTCATACATGTATAGACAGGGTACTGTTAATATCCGGAAATTCGCAAAGAACGGTTTGCAGCTTTCCGTGCTTTTTATACCGCATATCGCCCTAACACACCTTTTTTGGGCTCTAAATACTGTCTCCATGTTGGTGGAGTTGCCCCAATATATAATCCCGTATCGTAATGTAGACGTAACATATGCATGATACGCCGTAACCAAAACTTTTTGATTTACCTCCTTTGCGAGATTACGTAAAGCATATGAGTGCTGACTCAGGCGTTTACAAACACTGTCAGTATGAGTTTTCCATGACATGTCCCTATCCAGTTCAAGCCCTAAAAATTTTGTAGTTTTCGTTTCTGAAATAATCCTATCTCCATATTTTACGTCAGGTTTTTTATGATTTGTCCTTTGTTCAAATGTCATTATTTTAGTTTTTTCAATATTAATTTTTAAATTATTCGCGTTCATCCATTGTATTAGTACTTGGAGACAGTGGTTTATATCTCCTTCAAGCGTCGTCGCATCGTTGTTACCACTAAAAACGACCGTGCTATCGTCAGCAAACAAAACCATCGGCTGACTTATTTCTCTGGGCATGTCATTAATATAAATAATAAATAATAAAGATCCTACAATACTTCCTTGGGGTACACCGTAGTTATTAACCCTCTGACTCGATACATAGGTACGCTCTGTTTTTGAGCGAACGCAGACCTTTTCTATTTTCGTAACTTGCTTCAGTTCCACAATAAATCACCTAAAATCCTGAGATATAAGGTCTAGTACCAAATAAATGTTTTTGTATGTATTATAATAGGTGTGTCCTAATAAGTATTTAAGCAAACTAATTTAAAGAGATCACCAATAAATCATATTATGTTACTAGAAAAACTAAGGCGTTGTCGACGTAGCCCCGCTACGCGGGGCTCCTATTTCTGTCTGCAGGGTTTACAGTAACCTAACACGAAGGGGATGTCGGGGTCTTAGTTCGCTCGCTCCGCTCGCTCACTAGACCCCGCCATCCTCTTCGAACCTAACCTGTCCGAGTCGGTGTGCCCAATGTCTCGTATAAAGCATTTCTTCATAGAAATAAGGAACTGATCTATTTATTTGGTGACAGATCTACCATTCCGAGCACAAAGCTATTATTTAAGTAATAAAACTATTATTATAAGAACGAAGTTTATATTCATCTAATGCACTACAATTTTATTGGTAATCCATCTCTTATTTTACACATGTATCAACATTTATTTGATAATTCATACCTGGGAACACTTTTTGTTTATCTGAGAACGAAAATATTTCGTGGCGATAGATCTATTTACTAGGTGATACAACTTTGATGACAAATATAAATTTTGGTGACAAGAAATATAGTTCCCGATTAAAACACTACCTTTGAAATGATAAAAATGAATGACACGAATGAAACCAATTTTATCAAAATCGGTTCAGCTGTTTACGAGATACGATGCCACAATCAGACACACAGTTACACACGTCAAACTTTTAACACCCCTCTTTTTTGGTCGGGGGTTAAAAATAGCACAAATGTAGAAAGAATTCGAATAATATTTATGTTAACTCAGGTGCAAGGCAAAACCCTATAAAATGTCAATGCGGTGACACTTGGGGGAGGCCTTTGTCCAGCAGTGGACGTCTTTTGGGCTGAAATGATGATGATGATAACTCAGGTGCAAATACAATACGGTCCAATTTGCAATGTCTGTTTCCGTTCATCGATTTTCAAGAAGAAATAACTATCATGATGACAGATGTTCTTCAATATAAAAGAAACCACCTGCCTCGTTGCTATCGACGAATCGATTAACGACGATTTGCGTTCAATTTACGACCTATAAGGTAATGATATTAGAGCATTTTTTGAATGCGTTGCCTAGTATACTATCTGCCTTAACTACTTCGATAAATCCTCCCACAAGTATGACATTGAAATTGCTTGGCACATTATAGTACGTAATAATTGAATAAGTTGTGGGTAGACCATTTTAACCAGTCTTTTATGGTGTAGGCCAGTTCTATCCCACCATCGTAAGTGCCATAAATAATCCCGCAATGCTCAGGATATCCCGGGAATACTTAACTGTTTGGGGTCCGACCCAGATAAGGAAGTGATAGGATACTTTCTAAAGAGGGCTGGCCGACCCAGTTCACTTTGAACTTCCCTCGAGTGGTCGCATTATGGTTTAAGAGCGTTTACACCTTACGGCATTTCAAACAAGCTTTCAAGTCCTTTTTTTCCGAAATTACTGAACTGTTGGTTGGTGTTAACGCTCTTAAAACGCACTTGCTTTTGGTCATGGTTTCACACTAGGATATTTTTCTATTTTAAAAGTGGTTCACCTAGGAGTCTTTCCGTCAACTGCCTAATACCTTGGAGTTAATTGTCAGAGGTCTTGCTGCTTCTCTATCCAAAATGACAACCAACTTCATTTGGAGGTTGAAAGAGTGTAGTATTCTTTGTGTAACAAACGCACAAGCAACTACATACTTAGTTGCGGTAGGTAATACTACTATTATTGCACTCTCAAACGATTAATAAGTGCCAATAGCTCGAATAGTGATAAAATCACGAAATAAACTATCGCGTGACGGAGGTTGAAATAACGTACTGTGTCGAAAGTAGATTTTGATATTGTATCTAAATAATGCTATATGCTAAATAATAACAGCCGCATGGGTCGATTTTTAAGGTTAAGCCGTGCTTGCCGAGGTTGGTCCGTGGATGGTTGACCATAATTACATACCGAGTTTCCTCCGTGCCCTGAAAAGCACGTTAAACCGTTGGTCCCGGCTGTCATTTGTAGATTTTTGACATTCGTTACCAGTAGTCAGAAACCAAAAGTCTGACATCCAGTCTTACTAAGGGGTATCGTATTACCCAGTTACTGGGTTGTGGAGGTCAGATAGACAGTCGCTTCATGTAAAATACTGGTACTCAGCTGCATCCGGTTAGACTGGAAGCCAACCCCAAGATAGTTTGGGAAAAGGCTAGGCAGATGATGACAGATGCTGAGAAACAGTTTATGCCCAAAGAAATATGATTAGTAGGTAATTACAGAAGCCCAAAGAAATTTGTTATAAATTCGTACACACATAGTTAAGCAGTTTTTATTGTACTTAGCAATACTGGAGTCTGTGAGGATCTCGTCGGCTCGTATTGACGTTTTTTTCTGTCATACAAAGTAAACGCGATCCAGTTTTTTGTTATGCATTTCAAATGCTTCATTGCAAAAACAATAGAACGATGTTGAGAATTTGTGAGAGCAAACTGTTTTTTTTATGTTCAATAGAACTATTATATTTATGTATAAGTTATTTATTATGTATTTTTTCAAGAAGTTTTAGATAATATTAATGTAAGTTTAGTTACAATTTGTATTATTACCAATTGGCTCGCCCCTTATTACATGGGACTAAAAAATAACTGGCGAAATGTGCGTTTACACCTGAGGTTTTTTTTTTTTTAACTTTGCCCCACACTTTGGCATTTCTCCTGTATCGTGGGTGCGTTTAACACATTTAAACTCACATACACAAACAGCCAGACCCGGAACAATTATCTGTAGGCCATACAAATATTTGTTCCGTGCGGGGATCGACCCGCGACACGCAGCGTAGCATTCAATCAGTTAGCCACTGCGCCAACCGTGCCGTCATAATAATAGGCGTCATGTTATTTGTCTTGTTTTTATTGTTATGTTTGGTTATTAATATTTGTACAAACAGCGTCGTTATATACTAAACCCTCAACACTCCGGCCGAGAAAGCCGGGGGGGACACTACTTAATGGAGCTGTGTGTACAAATATAACTACAATAAAGTGATTGAGAATTACGCGTGAGTTTCTCAATCAACTAAGACTGGCCGGTCCCTATAGATATAGAGTTGAGAAATTGTCGTCAAACTATGTAAAAACTGGATTGTTACATGATAGGTGCCCGATACAGGAAACGTACTAGGTACCCCCTGTTAGTAACTAGTCTAGAAAATTCATTCACTGAGACGATCGATTCCAAATCGAAATGAGCTAGATGAAGTTAATTTGAAGTGATATCTAACTAGCGTAGAGAATTTTCTTTGATAGTACTTATTAAATATTATATTGGGATAAAGGACGTTGAGAACCGGAGTGTGGCAGAAAAAAGGGGAGGCCGGAATCCAGCCCAGGAAGCAGCCAGGCTGATGATGCTAAATGATGATCATCATCAGCCTGTACGCGTCCACTGCTGGACATAGGCCGCTCCCATGACACGCTCTTGCCAGCCACCTTGCGAAGATCATCGCTCCACCGAGTCTGACCGTCCTACGCTAAGTTTACCGATCCGTGGTCTCCACTCAAGAACTCGTCTACCCCAACGGTTATCGGTTCTTCGGGTTATACGGCCGGCCCATTGCCACTTCAGCGTGCTAACCACCGCATTAGCACTCTGAAGATAATAATATGATGATAATGTGTAAGTATTAAATATTGTTTTGGGTTGTTTACAATACCGCGTTCCTCGACGCAAATAGTCGCTTTGGGGGGAAAACAACGGTAAATTAAAATGGGACAACTTAATTACTTAGGTAGATAATTGGGATGATTGGTGATAATAAGGGAAGGAAAAATGCTGTTTTAATGTGCGGAAGTGTCGGTTTGATAATTATCGAAACCCAGGCGAACAAAGTTTTTATTTTTATCAAATATTTATAACCTCTGATTTTCCTTTTTCCATAATGGTTACTATAACCTAGGTAGTTAATAATTTTATCAACGATTCTGCTGCTATATCAGAGGAGTTATGGAAATTCGTACGTTAAAATAGCAATATGTAGCTAGCAGGGAAGAACAAAATTGATTGATAATCAGAGGTCGGAATTAGGTAGAGCTATTTTTGTACCTACTTACTTGCATCGAAAGGTTGATATTAATATGGATCTTGCGTGCGCGCATTGGAATTTTGCAACTTCGGACATCCGATGTCGGATGGTTTAAATTGTGTAAAAGTAAGTAAATAACGTTTTTATTTAATATATCACGGGATTTTTCTGCTCTTTAAGATTAATCTCGTGATTTGAGGCATATCCACTTTATTCTTTCGCTGTATGAAATCAGTGTAAGTACACAAATAACTTTACCTAATTCCGACCTCTATTGATAACATATCAATATTTTCAACTTAACTTGTTGATGCATAGTGCATCCAATAACACTGAACTGAAACAAAGAGAAAACTAAATTATTTGCTAAGAGCAAAGAATATAGTTTTCTCTTTGTTTCAACGCTCAAATGCATATTATCTACGCACCTAAGGCGTAGATATTTAGCTATGGCTAGGTACTGTTATAAAAAAAACATCAAAGCACTAATAAGATTAAAAAAAAAAAAACTCGATAGTGATAGTGCTGTGTTACCACACTCTCTTCTAGCAATTAATCCAGGCCAACAAAAATATCTGGAGAACAATTTTTTTTTTTGCCCAAAAAATATACCGCCACTTAAACCTACCGATCCACAACATAGGTACGTTATCAATAAAATAGACTCGACGAGCATCACTCGACTTTAGATAAGATCTATCTGGTCCTTATTCATTTATTTCGTTTGTTACAATATAATATAGCTTATAAGTTTAGTAGTAATAATAGTAGTAGTAATAATAGATTAGTAGTAGTAATAATAGTAGTAGTAATAATAGATTAGTAGTAGTAATAATAGACACGTATAACTAACATCATATGGATCAAGGTCTGAAAAAAAATAAGAATAAATAAAAAAGAATTAAAAATTAACACTTACCATATTACAGATAACAGCGCTATGTAAACAGTGCACAAGCTATTTCTTTGAAGCCACATCTTAATCTGAAAAGACGAAATAACGATATTAGATCTAGTTATTTTTTGCACAATAGGTAATCTAAAGTTCCAAACAGCGGCCTGTCTGTTTCAGACATACGTAACTAATGTAATAAAAGAGGATTTATGCCGATTTGGGTCATAGATGTCAGGGTCATGGCCCTTGCATATTTATCACAAACGATCAAAATTACATTTAACATTTTAACTATACACTAAATACAGAAAAGAAGAGAGGAACAGAAAAATAGGAACGAAGGTGATGCTTATTTCTAAACAAAAATCTATTCCAAATTCGAGAATTCCATATCCAGCAAAAATTTTAGACCAGGGAGCGAACACAGTAAAAAAGTTTTATAAGTCTTTCTTCAATCTCTTATTTTTTTAATATGAATGTCGATGGCTATAAAAGTAGGGGAAGACACCAAAAAAACGGAAGGTGGACTGTGTTTAAAGATACTTCGGCTAGAAACGAAGTGACCACAGAGATGTCAACTAAGAAATAGGACTTATGATTATGAAAGAAGAGGACATCCTCTCAAGAGGACACCCTCCCCAAATAAACTAGGATAAGAACAGGAAAATACTGATGAAGAATGATGTTGAAGTGTATGTTCAAACTTGCCTTGAACCTGCTTGCACATGTCTCAATGATGACAGGCCAACACAAGCCAACCGAAAAGAATGAGTATTTAGTATGCTGATAAGATTAATAGAAAACTGCTATTTAACGACATTTGCTTGACTACCTACAGTAATTAAAATCCTAAGTAGCATAATCGATTAAGAATTCTTGATTAATTAAGCTATATTTAAAACGTCTGCTTGGATACGATAAAACGATTCAGTTACAAATTGACTACGAAGAATCAATAGCTTTAGCGTTTGTCCAACTATCATGGCATCGCGTTGGCACTCAGATGCAGTTGCATCTGTACCAGTATTTTACACGGAACTGTGTGGGTAGCAGTGATAGCGAAGTGGTGTGACCGTGCGTCAGACAAGCCAAGTCATAGATCTCGAGTTCGAACCCAAGACACGCACCTTCGATTTTTCAGATTAATGTGCGTATTGTATAATTATCACTTGCTTTGGTGAAGGAAAAGATTGTGAGGAAACCAAACCAGCTTGCTTGAGAGACATTTCTCGACAGAATTTAAAAGCAAGTCAGCGGACCATTGGCGGCATAAAAATTGTGACACCAGTTTAGGCTTAGGGTTTAGGGAAATTGCAGAATTTTCTTTTGGCCGTAGCTCTTGTCTTCGGCGACTGTGTACTGGTCACAATAGTATGAATAGGAGAACTTTTTGGCGGCTATGATTTGTATGACTTACGCCCATTTTGAGCAAGACCCTATGCCACACGGTTAGCTCATGACCATAGATCGGAGTAGGTAGATTGAATTGGGGTCATTGATCCGAAAAGTACGTGTTAATATGGACATTCTGTTTTTGACTGTTTTTGTATTAACATCGATCTCTAGCGCCATAGTATTATACCGCGTAAGTTACGTCCCCGACTAACGAGTGCAGATGTGTGCGCCGTCTGCGTTAGCGCGCGTTGAAGCAAACGTTCTATATTTTTCGCGCACTTTTTGTGCGGCGCGGCACTATCTGCCAGAATGACAGATTTTTTGTGCGCCGGACTTTTTGCGCGTCGTATGCGTTAATTTTACAGACTAAAAAGTGCATCACGAATAGTCTGTCGTCCGCGATGCACCTTAGTCTCTAAATAAATCAAAAATCGCTATTAAACAGAACTGTCAGGCAACTCCAGCCATCATGTTCTGATTTTTTTTATTCTTCACTTATAGGTACTTACTTTGACACCTTATTAGTTTTTACTACTGGGTAATCTGGAGATACCCTCCGCGCCAAAGAGGAAACAAGAATATTATTTTACAATAGAAACAACAGTAAATATAAATTGCTTGGTTGGCTTGGTTATTTCACGATAAATGCAAAACAATCTAGGTAGGTACACTACATAATATATCCATAAACACTCAAATGCAATGAAAACCGCAACGGGTACTTTATACATTAACGATGCAAATATTAGTATTTTTCGCTATGGTTTTCTTGGTGATTTAAATTGTTCCCAAAATAAAACTCCTCAAATTCGAAACGTTCGACAAGTTATGGTAGGCAAGTTTTTTTTTTTTAAATGACTGGGAGGGGTCTAAGGGTGCTTACATAAAGAAGCAGGTTACCGGTACAGACAAATCTGTGCAGGTCGGTACCGACCTGTACATGGTTAACTTTCATATAAAATTGTCATAATTTAACCTGTTTCTTTATAAGTGAGCACATAAGATAACATAGAAATGAATGCCTGCACCGATCGGTACCGACCAGCCCATACCGGAAATCTGCACCCTTAGAATAGAAACAACAATGGAAGCCCTAGAATTTCAGAATGCCTAATTGAAAGGACCATAATGGTCCTTTGAAAGATCTGAATAAAAGGCCGGTAACGAAAGGATGCAAAATAGTAGGTACATTATGATATAAGAGCGGGAATTTTAAAATTATAGCCCAGGCGATATTGCTAATAACGTAGAGGCTGTAATTATCAAAGCACACGTATGTCATACGACGTTTTATAACATATTTGCAAGGAAATTCATCATTACTTGACGACATTTTCAAATAAAAACAAAACAGCGAAAAGAAAAAGCGCGCGGAATAATTTTTACTTGTTCACAAATTAGCGATGCGCGCGCATCAGCGCTTTTTTTTTTAAGCAAAGGCACACAAACAGCCAGTGTTACTAATTAAGTAAAATAATATTTTTGTGTTTTGTTACAGATAAATGGCTGTACTTTATGGTCATCATCATCATCATTATCATTTCAGCCCAAAAGACGTCCACTGCTGGACATAGGCCTCCCCCAAGTGTAGTGGGGGGTTTTGCCATAATTGCCATGCTTGGCAGGCGGGTTGGCGATCGCAGTACGGTTGTTACAAAGGCACAGACCATCCCGCCGATCACCACCACCACCACCGTGCCCACCACCACAGCTAACGCCACGGCCTTGTCGCTCGCCGAGAAGTCCAGTCAAAATTAAATATATTTTTTTTTTTATTATATTTTATCTCCCAAAGTTAATTTTATTCATAAAATGTTGACCACTTTTCTGACATAAAAACTCTTTGGTAAGATTTAAAAAAGTACCGTTCGATTTAGACGGAGCATCTTGATAAACAGTGCGTTTTACATTACAATAACGCACAAGTACGTAATGAGATACATTACGATATTGAAATTGGTGAAATAAGAGACCCTTTACGAGCAAATGTGTTCTAAAAGATGATTACCAATTCAATGACGAAAGATTAGAGCTATAGCTGATCCATTGGTTGGTGCGCTACATGTCGCCGCTTTAAGTCTCTCGAGAAAAAGAACACAGTGCTCCAAAAAAAAAAAACATTTGGCAGTCATGTTGCAAATGCAGTGACAGCTAAAAAAAACTACCTATATTGCTGCACTAGAGCTATCTTCTACTTTATCCACAAGTGTTGATATATTTTGACTGCTCTACAGCATAATTATGGCATGGTATTATGGTATTTATGGTTATGCTAGCATCTTCTTTACGTATCTACGGTACATCTACCAATAATACCACCTAACGCTTTTTTTTTTTGTGAATGGTATCTCGCAGTTCAACCTAGGAGGTTGTCGTCTACTTAACCGGACACCACCTATTGGACGCAATCAGCAGCTTATTTTGCTTATTATTGTGGCATCTCAGAGGCGTTGCTCAAAGGGTGCGGTGAGGGTGGAGAGGGTGGGGATGAATGGACATTTGGAACACTAGCATGATAGAACATGATTTGATCTGGAACTGAGTTTGATGCTAACTAGTGTATTACAAGACTTTTTTTTTTCAAAACGTCTGGTAAGAAATACTTTATTAGCCAAGATACGATCTTGATCTGACCATGAATCAATTTTATACATGAAGATTGAATACAAGTCGTGAATACCTAAACAATACGTTAGGTACGCGTACGTTAAAAATACAAATCGAAGATAAGAATTCGACCTTAAGTTGTCGTGCGCAAACGTAAAAGTGACAGGAATCTAGGGCGACTAATACCTCCTTAGGAAGTCGCAAAAAATTGACAGCTCATATTTATTCTACGGTTCAGAATAAGACAGGCGTTCAGCGAAATATTTGTACTTGCTTCGTTGAAGTATATTTGTAAAACTAATTAGGTAAAGCCATTAAAATAATTGCACAAGTGTTTCATACACAGACTAAAGGGATTTTTTCATTTCCCATCTTCGTAATTCCTATTTTCCCTATTAGATACAAAAATCTTTAAACCAAGGAACAAACAAACACACACACACACACTAGTGTGATACTCACAAATTAATATACGTTGTAGTTTTACTGTCGTAATGTGTACAGGTGACATTTGTGAGTATCACACTAGGCGAAAGTTTGTGAGTGTGTGTGTTTGTTTGTTTGTTTCTTGTGTTAAAGATTTTTGTATCTTTAAATAGGGAAAATAGGAATTACGAAGATATCTCAATAATAGGTAGAGACCACAAACCCCATTCTAACTACTAACTAGGTGCTGGCGGTACTACTTATTAATTACTGAAATCGAACCCACGATCCACAGACAACTACGCGCCAGTGCGCTAACTGAGCACAAGGCCCGGCTGTTTATTAACACGGACACGAAAAAAAAAACATGTGAACTGAAAACAACTTAATTTTCCTCATTTCTAAAATATTGAATTTATTGTTTGATTTTAATGTATTGCCAAAACCGGTACTTTGGTATTTAATATAATCACAAATTGTTGTCACAAATTTGATAAACACAAATCGAGAAAACGAATATAATTAAGCATGATTTAAAAAAAAACTAATTGTTAGTCACCGAAATGTTTTCGCCAATTTACAAATACAAGAAAGTTTGTACACGAGAACACGAGAAAAGTTTTGAATACGCACCTATTGAGTGACTACGTCCACACTGCTCCGCGATGGCTGGGACAGTGGCAAACAGTGGCTTATGTTGGAGGACACTTATGTTCCCGCCTCGCCTGCAAAACGTGCGACGAAACTGGTTTGAATCATACCCCGCTGCAGAGCTGCAGCCTTTGGGTTATTCGTTATTCTTATATTATAAGGTAAATCTGTATACCCATATTATAAAAGATTTCGCCAAGAAAAGTTCAATTATTCTTAAACTGCTTCGATAAGGTTTCGAGTTCTAAAACTGCTGTTACATTTATAATTTAATTTATTTTGAATTTGAATAACGGGTTGTTTTTAAATCATTTGTAACAAATTGTTATCTAACACCTGAGATAATTTATCACAGAAGATCATACATTCCAAATAATGACCATACAAGACTCAATGTCATAATATTGTCAAATAACAGAAAAAAAATAACAGAAAAATATAGAATTTATTTTCATACGAGTAATAGAGATGTATGGAAGAAGAAGATATACAGCGCCGACCCCAAATAAATTAAGATTAGGGTAGGATAATGATGTTGAATGTGGCTGCCATATCTTGTTGTTAGCAATATCTGTAATGTTCTCCAATGTTTCTTTAAATTATTGCTAATTTTTATGACACTGATAATATACCTAAATGTTATAAGCAGGGACCGAAACCGGTATGATCAATACGGGTATTTTTTCGGTGACAACCTTTTTTTCTCAGGCATGTTTAAAGGTTACCTGAATACAACCAGTACCGGTTACCGAAATAAAAATTACCTTTATCTAACACGTACCGTCGGCATTAGTCAAAGGGCGCGAATCGCCTGTGTTGTGTGTGTGACAAAGAGTAGAGTTGACACGAACGTAGGCGAACGCCGACCAATGACGGCTGGTAATGTTTATTATTTTCTAATGCCAACAAATTGTCGGCATTACGATATTCTGTTTCCGTAACCGGTATGAGAATAGTCCTTAGCCTGAATACACACACACTTTAAACTCACTTTTAGGCTATTTCCCAAAAATCGCAGCATCAATCATTTTTATACATACCACCCAATCATACATAATACACGGTAACAATAAATTAAAACGGTAACCGCAATAGAGGTAACATGTTTCTTCTTCCTGGTTACCCAGGTAGTGGTAACAGAAGTCGTAGAAATAAACAAAATTGTACCGTAATTTATAAATGTTTTTGGTCCCTGGTTTTAAGAAATCAAAGTATAACAAGCATGTGTGCTAAAAACCTCGATTCCAAAAAATATTTAAAAAAAACTATTTAGCAGATGTTATGTCAAATCACTGACAGACAAATCAATTTGACTTTGACAATTATTAATACATTGAATAATCGAAGCTTAAGTGAAAGTTATAGTTGTGATTGGGTAAACATGACAAGTGAGGCACTTACGTTTTAAAATAAATAAGAAATCCGCAGGAATAATGGATCCCGCTCTACTCCGGGAGCGCGAAGCGTTTAAGAAAAAGGCACTTGCGACGCCGAGGTACGTTACATGCTTGTGGTGGTCACCGTTAACGCGCGGGCACTGCTCGCACAATCACGGTTCGCACGTCCTTTCTCTCGCTCCCACACGCTGGCACCAACAATCCCAATTATCAATTTACATCATGATAACTTTACAGAAACTATTGAGAATGATTGCTAACTTTTTATTTGGCCTTATATTGCACATTGAATCATTTTCGTCACGTACGTTTAACTCTAATATAAATTCAGTTTTTAATGTTGTTGTTTTTTCCTTGTATGATAACAACATTACTCAAATATCTTTAATTAATTTATTATATCACTAATAATTATTCTTTTTCAGTATCGAAAAGAAAAAGAGAGATGACTCCCAATTCAAAGATGACAGCAAGAAGAAATCTAAATCATCAAGCTCGGTCAGCACCGGACCGAAGCTTGATGCTAACAAGTGAGTTTCTACCATGTATTATATTTGAATAAGATTGAATTAACCTTCGGCATCACCTGCCAAGACATTTCCCAATGTCCTAATGTTGGGGTTCCCATCCAGTTTAATTGGATCCAGCTGAAAACCAGTATTTTACATGAAGCGGCTGGCTCTCTAACCCAGTTACTGTAAAATACTGGACCCCTTGGTGAGACTAGTAATCAGATTATTGAAATACACTTAATGCAAGTTGTTATCCCTATCTTAAGCCACATGTTTTTTTTCCCACTGCTGGGCAAGTCTTTCTACATCCAAACCTCCTTATTTGGTGCAACCTCTGGCGATATTTAGTTATTCTTTGAAATTTTCAGCTACAAAACAATGTCGGGGAGCTCATCATATCGGTTTGGTGTGCTTGCTCGTATTGTGAGACACATGAGGGCACGGCATCAAGAGGGAGATGACCATCCATTGACTCTTGATGAAGTCTTAGATGAAACTAACCAGTTGGATGTTGGAAATAAAGTCAAACAGGTTGGAATTTCTTATTAATGCAAATAATTGTATTTGTATGTGAAATAATAAAGGCATCATGCCTTTAAAATAAATGGGAAAAGCATTGTTCTGTATAGATCTTTAAAGAATTTAGCAACAAGCAAAATTATAAGTAATTTAGCTATTGCCCGCAACTGTCTTCCCATGGATGATGTTTGTGTGAGAAAAAAAAACGGCATGTGTGCTATTCCAGACTCTGTGCCAAAAGATAATGCCGCCTTTGCATGGGGTCCCCAGATCTGCATCAAGTTGTGGTACATGCCCTTTGAGAGGTCATAATATTAGCTTTATTTTAAATTGATGGTTCATCATCATCATCATTTTCATCATTTCAGCCGAAAGACGTCCACTGCTGGACATAGGCCTCCCCCAACGCCACATTGACATAAGGGGGGTTTTGCCATAATCGCCACGCTTGGCAGGCGGGTTGGCGATCGCAGTACGGTTGTTACAAAAGCACAGATAATGCTGCTGCCCATTCTCCGGCAAGTCCCTTAGTCGCCTCTTACGACACCCACGGGAAGATATGGGATGGTGCTATTCTTTACGTCCGACACCATACAGAACGGATTGATGGTTGATGCCATACAATAAAATAAAGCTATTATTACGACCTCTTAAATGGCATATACCACAACTTGAAACAGCTCTGGGGACAAAAATCTCATGACACGAGAGATATATTGAATCTTCAATTGTCGAAAATGCATGTACTACTGTTTGTCTCTTTGCCCAAAAGTTGACTTCTCAAAAATGCTGCATCTGTAAAGGAGATTGCCACGGAGCAGGTCCCTTTTGGGGTATCGTGTGTAAAATATTTTTTAATTAAGTAATAACCTATGGGCAGTTTATATCTATATATTTGACAACTTCAACGCTACTGTGTTAGCATTTTGTTTTACGATAATGACGTAGAATGATGTTATCCCCGTCCTTTTATACGTATTATTGTACCAAATATATCGGAAATGAACAACGATAGGTGTACGCCAAATATGAGTTTCTGTAAAGTATTCTTGATGACGAAAACTATTGAATAAATAAACACTGCTTTTAGTCGATGCGAGTGAAACCGATGAAACGATGACAATAATAGGTTGCATAAATTCTCATTAGGCCTACATTGATAAATAATAAATGTTCACAAAAGCTATAGGCACAAAGATAATAGCCATATTTATTTAGAAAACCCTTATTAACAAAGTCGTTTTGATCGATTTATCTATAACGATTAAATAATAGATTATAAAAAATTGATATGGCAACATTTACTTGCGGATGTCACAGACTTGGTTCTGTATTCTGTGGTTAGTTACGTGCGTGATTGCTTTGTTTAGATACGTTGAGTTTAGAATTCCGTAATCTTTTACTTAGTTATTATTTACGATATGTGCTTTTCCTGCTACTACCAAGTTGAGCTAATAAGTTCCTCGAGTGCATTACGTTTTGTGAGATATTTGACTCATAATAGTGCTGTTCTTTGTGAACAGATAGTATATATAGTTATGTAGTAGAAGTAGATACTTACAATGATATCTCTTGAACCAGGGTAAATAAATGAAAAATTGTTTCTGATTATAAAAAAAAAATGTTTTTACTATTATGTAAAATAAAAATCTTCAGGGCACAACAATTTTCCACTGGGACCCAACTTTCCTTACAAATCGGGCAATCTCCTTTGTGATTAACATTATTTTCAGTGGCTACAGACAGAAGCTCTCCAAAACAATCCTAAGATAGAATGCACTCCTGATGGAAAATATATTTTTAAGCCTGTTTATAAAATTAAGGATAAGAAGTCTTTACTAAGGTAAGTTATAATATAAGTCGTAAATCGTTACCCGTTTAAGGAGCGTCCATTATCCATTACGTGAGGCGTTTAGAGGGGAAGGGGTCGAGCCGAATCTCACCCAATCTCACGAGGCAGGGTTCAGTAAATATCACATAATTGTTTTGTCGCGCAAGAACCAGTACAAAATTGCGTGTGAAAACTTGGTTTAAGTAAACTTGTTTCTCCACTAAAATTATGGCTAGTAAACAATAATATTTAATAATCAATATTTAATTAAAATAATTAAGCAAATTATGTTTTCTAAATCAATCCAACGCATTCAAGCATAGATTGACCTATTTACACTTAACTACGCAGTTTGATAAATCTTACGTGAGATTAGGGGGGGTCAAGTCAAATCTCACGATATATCATCAAGGAGGGGGGGTCCAAAATCGCACAAATTTAATTAATGGACGCTGCAATAAACGTGGCCACCTACTGGGCGCAAACCGTGTAATATGGAAGTATCATCGACACGACAAGAAAAAGAAGTCATAAATCATATTTATTTCAGTTGATATTTATACTGGATAATAAGTGATTTCTCTCATATTTTCCTAACACTCTTTCCAGATTATTAAAACAACAAGATCTCAAAGGACTTGGAGGCATATTATTGGAAGATGTCCAAGAATCCTTGCCTCACTGTGAGAGGGCACTGAAGAGTTTAGCGCAAGAAATTCTGTACATAGCGCGCCCTACGGATAAGAAGAAAATATTGTTCTATAATGATAAAACTGCAACTCTAGATGTAAGTAATATTTTACGAGAAGCCTCTTCTAATTACAAGCAAGTCTTACTGAATCACCCTTTGATGTTGTGCCCATAGTATAAGTAATCCACTGCAACATGTGCCCTATAGTGTCGACTATAGGGCACAATATTGTTTGTTTTTTTTTTGTTTTTGTATGTTGTATGTTTAGGGTATGAGGAATAGGGAGTAAAGTTCTTCATACCCTATAGAAAAGGGAGGATCCTCCGACCAGACAGGTGTTATGTCTGGTTGGCAACTGCCCAACTGTTGTTATCAGGTTTTGCTATACAACGTGTAACGTTAAATGCGCAAAATCTAAAAATATTTTGATTAGTATTACGAGCAGAATCAATTGAACCACTTTTTAAAATAGGTTAAATTTTTCAAAAAATCTTCTTAAAAAATGTTGCCCTGTCTATTTTAGTTCATAGGTCAGCCATTACGTGCGCAAACCCGCCAAAATAGGTAAACAAACAAATGTTTGTCGTCCAATTCAAATTTTCTCAAACGTGGGAAAAAAAGAAAGAAAAAGAAACGATCAGAATTGCCAGTAAAACTAAACAGCACATAAAACCTTTACGTTTTTTTAATGATTCTTTTTTTCTCTCAGAATTTGGTCAATTGAATTAAGAATCATTTGGGGTGTCTGAGGTTTTGCGCATTTAACGTTACACGTTGTAAAGTCATATGTCAAGGTAAACTTTGCTTGCAACTTTTGGGAAATCGATGTTAGTTCTTCCGTCGTGTCATAGATGGCGCTGTAGTACTTTTTGTTGTAAGTTGCTTTTTGTAGGTCGCTACATAAGCATTCAAAAACTAAAATTCGTGATATCCAAGAAGTTGGTTAAAGAATACAGTTTGTGTAATAATCAGTCAGTGCCCCATTGATAGGTCACAGGCCTCCCCTTACGCTGGCCCAATATGATTTATAATCGTAATAAACTGAGCCATTTCTATTCGTAGGACCATCTGCACTAATCTGATGTCACCCTAACATTATCCTTTCTGTCTTCAGGTCGATGATGAATTCGTAAAACTATGGCGTGCAACCGCAGTTGATGCAATGGATGACGCGAAAATAGAAGAGTATTTAGAGAAACAAGGCATCAAATCGATGCAAGATCATGGCCCCAAAAAGCCTGTCGTGCCAAAACGAAAGAAAGCTGCTCAAAAAAGGAGGCAGTTCAAGAAACCAAGGGACAACGAACATTTGGCTGATGTGCTCGAAACTTACGAAGACAATACTTTGACTCAAAAAGGAGTCGCTATAAAATAAATGATTAAAGTAAATGATAAAAACTTTTCATTATGTCAATTCCAGAAATACATAACAACATCGCAAAATGCCCTGTTATCAAAGACATTCAAATAATACGAGCTATTTACTATGTTTGAAAATGCTTATAGTCATTTATTACTGATTATATATATATTGTGGTTTACATATTGGAAAACAAGAAAACCAAGTGTACTAACTGAGATGAGTTGCGTGTATTTTTGGAATTTAGTAAGACAATGCGATTTAGTTCTTTACAGCTTAGAGGCACTTAATCCTCAAGTCAAATTAAATTTAAAAAAACTTGAGAGGTGTCAAGGGACACCCGGATGGAACGAAGTTCCTTTTAACTGGCTTGCTTTCTATAATAGAGAGAGAGAGACAGACAGAGAAACACGAACACGCCACACGGCTTACAACTATAGCAATTGTCCCTGTCCCTGTCACTCTCCCTCTCCCTGTTCCTGTCCCTCTCCTTGTCCCTGTACCTGTCCCTGTCTCATGAAATAGAGCAGCCGAGGTGGTTACTAGCGCGATTTACCGGGATATTTTTCATCTTCATGTTTTTTCTATTCAACGCTAGCTAGCACTACTGACGCTCGAGATCAAAATTTTTGTATGACAATGTCCGCTCTTTATGTCTTTTAAATCGATATTTTTCGATAAAAATAATGTGTAAAAGCTTGGATATCTCGAACGCAATATTTTTGAATGCCAAGCTTGGCTTGAAATTGATATGGTAAATTTAAATTGGTATGTTTACGATTTGTAAAATAATTGTAAAAGTGTTTTTGAATAATAAATAATAAAAAATAAAAAATAAAATAAAAATATCCACCCATGAGAAATCTAGAAAGGAATTTCTGCTAATCCCCATGGAAAAAGGGCATGAGTTTATGGTATGTATATACGTCTAAACGTGTGTCTTGTGTCGGATACAAGCTGCCATACTGTGTAGACATAAACATTCTCTGTCCAGTTGCTTCCACTTGACACATACTCGTTGTCGTTGCCGATCAAAAAGTGTTCGGTGTCGGTACTTAACTGGAAACTAACAGTCATCAGTTGAAGACACAAGTAACTTTAACAAATTTCCTTACAAGTGTACTGAGCTGCGCAAACGCGACGATTTGCAGTAGGACTCCGTATCCTGTGTGCAACACAAGCCACACACACCGAGCGGGTGTACTTCACTGACAGAAAACAAGCACCAGTAACCAGCCGGTGACTGTCCGATCGCCGCTACAGGACACAGCAACTACGGTTTCCTGTGATGGTGTGCCGTGAACTGCCGTGTCGGTAACAAAAAGGGTCTACGTTATAGCAAAGAGCAATACGTATACCTACCAAAAGGAAGTTTAGTTCAAATTCTTTTGCCTGTTACTATTCTAAGATATCCAAGATGAAAACATTGCTGGTTGCGTTCCATACACCAGTGGCTTAGCGAAGACCAAGTGACAATTATTTTTTCGTCAAGGCAACACTTTAATAGGAATGTCATCAAATTGACAATGTCAAACAGCTAACAAAACAAATCTGCTTCGCCCGCTTGCTTGGGCAATATATAGTTATCTGCGCGCTTGGGTTTGCTTGATCTCTGTTTTTATTCTAAATATTAAAAACTCATGGTCTAGAATACACAAATTAGTAAGACATGGAGCAAAATGAACAACTGTCGCTGTCGTGGGATGCTCATCAGAAGAGCATTTGTAATGGATTGAGCCTTCTGCAGCAGGTGTGCTCTTTTGGTTGAGTTTTCACAAAAAGTGAAATTCCTAAAGTAATTCCATTCATAACGGATTGGTCGGAGAATGCAAATGTAAAGGAAAATTGTAAAGCCATGGGGGAGGCCCTTGCCCAGCACAGACACAGCAGGACACAGCAGACTAACATAAAAGAGTAGCTTTGTACCTAAAACCTACGCAAGGATAAACAAAAACAGAACCAGCTCAATCATTCTGAAGATTACCCCCTTAAACTTACAAACTTTACCTCTTTAAAATATTAATTAAGATAAATACTGAGCAAAGAGAACACTAGGGTTTTTCTCGCTTTTCTGCATCAGTTGTATGTTTAATGTTTCAGAAGGGAGAGTTTGTTGACATGACATTAGCTGCGGACGGACACCATGTCAAAGTACACCAGATGGTCCTGTCTCTAGTTAGCCCGTACATCAAGGACCTGATATCAACAGCACAGTGTACACATCCAATCATATTCCTCAATGTTAGTAGCATTTATACCAACAACTTGTTATGCAGTGACCATCATCTGCCTAGCCTTTTCCTATGTTGCGGTCGGCTTCTAGTCTAACCGGATGCAGCTGAATACCAGTATTTTATATTAGCATGGTGCACTGGTCTATCTGACCTCCACAACCCAGTTAGTACAGGGTAATACTAATCCTCTTGGTAAGACTGGTAAAAATGGAGACAAATGCTATTTATTTATTTATTTAAACTTCATGTACAATAGTGGTACATAGGCGGACTTAATATTATAATATTTAAAGTTTCATTGTATTATATTTCAGAATATATCCTACACTACACTATGTGCCATTTTGGAGTACATATACACAGGAGAAGTCCATGTACCTAGACACAGACTTCCAGATCTAATAGCTGCTGGCAAAGCTCTGCATATCAAAGGACTTAGAGAAATGGTATGTAGACCTTTAAAGTTTTTCTTAACATATTGAAGGAACTGTGTATTGTGAAAACATTTACTACAAAAATACAAACTGATGACACAATTTGAAAGTGATATGAACCAATGACCAGGTGGCCTATCATGACATCTTGAAACATGTGTGGGAAAGAGATGGCGCTAGACATCCTGTATAACTCCGTCTCTTTCCCACACTGGAATAAGAGTAAAGCAATACTGCTTTAAGACGTCATGGTAGGCCAGCTGGGCTAATGTGGGTACAAACAGTGACACTTAAGCTATACATTTACAGTATAATGCTTTGTTTTTTTTCCCTTTCGTATTTTAATTTGCTTTGTATAGATTTCATGTACAATCAGAGATCTGCATAAACTTGGTTTATAAAGCTTAATTGGTCGTCCTGCATACTTTTTATGGCAAAACTAGGAATAATGGAGATAAGACATGCCTTGGACTTAAAAAAAAAAAATACATTTATCACCAAAAATTTAACCTCCTTTGTTTTCCTTTCAAGGATGATACACATACTGCAGATTCTGAAGCAATCACAAAAAGTAACCCCAGTACAGAAAAACCAAAAAGTATTTCTGAAAAATTAAGAGCTCACCGGGAAAAGAAGAAAGCTGCACAACCCAAAGAAAAGCAAATGGCACCACAAGAACCTATGTGCAGGTATGAGAATATTCAGACTTGTTACCATCATAATTTTGCTTTTGCTAAATTGCATAGGATCTGGCCCTTAACCCAAGTTATTTGGGGAAGACGCAGCATATCTTCTTTCATAATTCTCTATCACTTGATATCTCAGCAGTCTTTTCTAGCAATAACATCCTTCACACAGTCCACCCATCCTGTCTTTTGGTCTGGGCCACCAACAACAGAAATAAAAAAAAAAAAAAAGTAGTAGTAGTAGTAGTAGTATAAAAGTTATAACCAGAGGTCGGACTTTTACACAATTTAAACCCCGCCATCGGATGTCCGAAGTTGCAAAATTCCAATGCGCACACGCAAGGGAAGATCCATATTAATGTTAACATTTCGATGCAATTACTTAAATAACTCTACCTAATTCCGACCTCTGGTTATAGCATACAATATGGCGCAATAACACTTAGTCGTTTGCACGTATTCAAGTGCTCAAATGATTTTACTGTAAATGCTGGAATTCAGGCACCAAATGCATTTATTACACTGAACAACGCAATGGAATACAAGCTAACAATTGCGAAAAACAAACGATGAAGACAGTCGAGATCGTCCGAAGACGGACGGCATCCATAGGCAATAGAATTCGGGTGAACGACCATGTGTAATTGCGCCATTATCAATCAAAGGTTGGTTTGGTTGCAACCCTTATTGAGACTTAATTAGATATCTATCATAAATCCTTGCTTGCACTTCTGACTACATTGGGTGTTTCTTTTTTTGCTTTATATTGTTCTACGTTTTGTAGTACAAACGACTTATTGTCGGGACTACGCTGTTCACCCATACTTAAGTATCATTCAAATATTGTAAAACCAAATGATTTTAAAAGAGTAACCATGGAGTTTCTTGCCGGTTCTTCTCCATAGGAAACGACCAACCCGAACCGTGCACCTTTTGTCGACGTTTTATAAGTGCCCCTGTAGGCCTATGTAAAATAACAAAAACATTTTTGAAAAATAAGTACCTAGTTTTACTGCTAAATTAGACCGATTATAAATTATCTATAGAAACAGAAATATCCATTTTTTGTAAGACGTTTCCAAAATGTTTTTAGTTACTTTTTAGACCTATGTATCCTGCTTACGAGTATGAAGTTTCATACAAACTTGAAAGTTTGTATGAAATGCCGTAAGGTGTAAACGCTCTTAAATGCAAACTACTTTTTTACAGAATATATCTTGATGAAACGAAGAATGATGATTTAGCCATGCAAATAGAAGATTCAAGTATAGACATACAAGATGAATGCACTGCAGTTTCTGAAACAACATTTGACACCATTGCAACACTCAACAATTCAGATAATGGACAATCTAATAAAATTCTGACCCCTGAGGATGCAAGGAAATGTGAGTAAAGCACTAAAAATTAGGGGTTAAAGTATGAAATTGCCGACGTGTACTGAAAAATTGAAATTAGTATTTTTTTTATTTATTTAATCAAAATAATTACCATTATTACCTATACATTGCTGCCATCTAATAGGAAGGTCATTTATGCCTTTGCGATAGAACTCTGGTGATCTAGATTCGACAAACCGTGTGAAAGCATTTTGTACTGCCTTAAAAACTTTTCATCACATGCATAGAAAATTCTCCATATCACGAAAAAAATTGTAGTCCATTGGAGCAAGGTCTGGCGAATACGGAGGGTGACGAATAGTTTCTAATTGCAGTTCCTGTAGATTTAAAACGGTTTCTTGTACTGTATGAGGTCTCGCGTTATCATAGAGCAATAATGGTGAAGATCGATTCATGAGTTGGGGCTGTTTCACTGCTAGTTTTGCTATCATTGTTCGGAGTTCGGCACCGTAGACATCTGCCGTTATTACTTGACCAGATCGGAGAAAGCTATAGTGAATAACACCATGCTGAGACCACCAAAAAGTTACCATTACCATTTTATTGGTAAGCTTTGCTTTAGGACAACGGGCTGTAACAGAAATATTGTAAAACCAAATGATTTTAAAAGAGTAACCATGGAGTTCTTGCCGGTTCTTCTCCATAGGAAACGACCAACCCGAACCGAGCACCTTTTTGTCGACGATTTATAAGTGCCCCTGTAGGCCTATGTAAAATATTTTTTATTTTTATTTTCGAGGACACTGTTGCCGCCTTTGACCTGGGGTCAGCCATTTCATTTTTCGCTGGCGGTTATCGTAAAGAATCCACTTTTCATCACATGTCACAATTCGATCCAATATTCCTTCATTTCTGTATCGATTCAACAAGGCAACACAAGTTTCAACACGCGTTTCTTTCTGCAGATCAGTCGAATAATGAGTTACCCATTTTTCATATTTTTTTTATTTTATTGATTTGACGCAAATGAGTCAATATTGTTGGTAAGGTATCGTTAAACCATGCCGCTAATTCCTGGGTAGTTTGGCTCGGATCGGATTCCATTATCTCTTTCAATTCATTGTTATTCATCTGTGTGGGCGGTCTTCCACGTGGTTCGTTCTTCAAATCAAAGTTGCCATCACGGAAGCGTTTAAACCAAAATCGCAATATCAATGTTCGCAAGCAACATTGATATTGCAAGCTGTTTCTGCCGCATTAGTTCTTCGTCGGAACTCGTATCCAAAAATCACTCGAATTTTCGAAGTATCCGTCTTTCTTGTCTAAGCCGAATAAAAAAAAACAACTGAAAGTTGATAATCGAATGTTGCACATTTTTTAAAAGATGAACTTCATAGGTACCACGTAAAAAAAGTTTCACTCAAAAATCTCAAACCATGAAGGTTCTATGTCAATTCGAAGTACCTATTACAATAAAACGGCAATTTCATACTTTAAACCCTATTATATCTAGTTTTAAAAGGTGACTGTTACATTCACAAGTAAACAATGCACTGGTCACTACTAAACCGAACTTTTAAACCGACGTCAAAACGGGAACAGTTTATTTTATTCGGCGAGCATATTTTCTTTTTTCTTGTAATGTGCACCGACTTCTAGGTCATTGCTGGACCAATTTACGTGATTCTCTTGGTAGAGGAAACTGGTGTTGTGGTCCCTTATAAATTTTATTTATTTATTGAATGCTTTTATTTATTCACTTTGCTTGAGTAGTTCATGACATGATGATCTCATATTAACTTCTAGTTAAAAAAGGCTAAAATAAAAAGTCGGTGGAAAAAAAAGAAACAAACAAAGTCCCGACTTCCGAACGTAGTTATTTTTTTAGTGTAAACATTGGAAGTCGGTATTTTTTTTTTGCAAAAATGTTTTTTTTCTAAAACTCGATGTGCCATATTTATTGAAAAATTTTATACTTTTAATAAGAAATATTAAATGATAATGAATAATTCACGAGGCGAGTATTCTATACTCGCCCCGTGAATTATATGACAAAACTCCGGTTTTTTTTTGGTTATCACTTTTGTAACTGCAGGTAAGTAGTAGTGCTGTATAAATTTTAAGCACCCGGCAATGTTCTGCAACTAATCTTTCTCTACGTAATATATCGTTGTAAAAAAAACGTAGAATAAAATTATATCGGCATTCTTTGGAAAGAAAACTCAGGAATTTTCTTTACTACTCCCGAATTTTCCCCTTTAAACTAATTTATGGATTCATATTTGATTTTTTAATGGGCCATCTAAGCCGACCCCAACTTAGTTGGGAAAAGGCTAAACAGATAAGTACAGACGCCGTCGCTTCAAGCTACAACAATCTGACAAATTTCTTTAATAGATTTTCAACCTTATCCTTAAAGATTATGGTTCAAAGTTGATTGGAAAAATTTAACAGTTTCGGGTAGCTTGCCCTAATGGCTTCTGTACATTATTTCGGCCGTAAGTAAGTCTTTCAATCTTGTCACGGGCCATATGAACAGCTTGATACTGATCTGGACATTTGCATGACGTCTTTTTGTCAATTTTATGTTCAAGACAACATTATTTTCCAAAATTATTAAAAAAAAAGTGCAAAGTGAAACTGTTTATAGGTGAGTGTATTTATGCTTAAATAGGCTAAATAAAAACATAGTGTTTTATTATGCATGGTATCTGCTTCTTAAACCACGCATACTCTTTGCCAACTCTGCTTTAAGATGGAATCATCATCATTCATCATTTCAGCCGTAAGACGTCCACTGCTGGACATAAGCCTCCCCCAAGTGTACATAAGGGGGGGTTTTGCCATAATCGCCATGCTTGCCAGGCGGGTTGGCGATCGCAGTACGGTTGTTGCAAACGCACAGAGAACGCTGCTGCCCATTCTCTGGAAGATGGACTAATGCTGAACCAAATCATATCGCATCAAACACAAATTTTACTAAAGAATTTGTATCAATTTAAAGCTTAAATCCTTAGGTAGTCCTCAAAACGTATCTGTATATTTAAAAAACATTTTTTTATTGTTGCAGTGAGATCAAAAACGCTGTACACAGTTTCCAACCAGGGAGGTCTGCAGGCAATCTATAACAGATACATATACCAATTGAGATATGTCAGTAAAGATTGTAACCGGCGATCCTGGCGTTGCGTTGACTACAATAAATCCCGGTGCTCGGCCTCTATTTTAACGAATGAAAACGATGAAGTGGTAGAGCGGTGAGTTTTTGTTTTAAGTAATATTATATTTACGGGCAGACATCTCGATTAACTGAGATGGTGTCTAAATAGCTGCGCGCTGACGGGAGTTAACACCTCTCTTGCACCCCGCAGCTACCCCACGCACTGTCTCAATCGAACGCTAGTATTTAGCGACAGTTAGTACGGGTAACGATGGCTATCGTTTACCTAAAATTGCGAGTGCTTGGTGCAACTTGACATTCACTTGTTTTGCCAGCCTCAAACGTTAAGGCATCGTCCTAATAGAACGCGAATGAGCGATCATCGTAGGTTCGCGCGAATTTTAGTCGTACGAACGCGCGATTAAACATATTGAACTCGAATAGGTGTCCTAACTGACAATCGCACGACGCGGTCGCGCGACTCAAATGTTTGTAAATCTATTCTCACGAACTTAGTTCGTACAAACGCGCGATCAAACATATTGAATTCGAATAGGCGTCCTAATTGAAATTCCCGCGATAATTGCGTCAGCGGGCCGCTGTGCCCGCGCCCCTCGCGAGTAAGCGATGCGACCATCGCGTGTTCGCGCGATGGCAAAAACTGGGTGTCCTATCACCGAACGAATTGACGACGCGAGGGGCGCGGGCACAGCGGCCCGCCGACGCAATTATCGCGCGAATTTAAATTAGGACGCCTATTCAAATTCAATATGTTTGATCGCGTGTTCGTACGAACTAAGTTCATGCGAATAGATTTACAAACATTTGAGTCGCGCGACCGCGTCGTGCGATTGTCAGTTAGGACACCTATTCGTGTTCAATTTGTTTAATCGCGCGATCGTACGAATAAAATTCGCGCGAACCTACGATGATCGCGTATTCGCGTTCTATTAGGACGATGCCTTATACTGAATTTAATAATGGGCGATAAAAGACACTTAATGAAGCTCTGTATGGTGTCGGACGCAAAGAATAGCACCATCCCATATCTTCCCGTGGGTGTCGTAAGAACCGACTAAGGGACTTGCCAGAGTATGGGCAGCAGCATTCTCTGTGCTTTTGTGACAACCGTACTGCGATCGCCAACCCGCCTGCCAAGCGTGGCGATTATGGCAAAACCCCCCGTTTTATGTCAATGTGGTGAAACTTGGGGGATGCCTATGTCCAGCAGTGGACGTCTTTCGGCTGAAATGATGATGATGATGATGATGAATGAAGCCGAACGGCACTAGTTCTCCATGACTTGACATTGCGATATACCTTCTAGTTACGTAGTTAATACTTACAAGTTTTCAATGTTAAAACTTTACTTTAAATATCTCATGACCCCCGTACTATTCAATACATCTTTCAGCACAATGTTACATTGAGTCCTACAGCGACTGAAACGTGTTTTTCCACTCCAAAACTGAAGTCGTTTCCCAGTAATAATTTTTGCGTAGAGTTAGTTAGTTTAATGTACAGAATGCTCGGCCGGCGGCTTCATGAAGGGTCTATTTACACTTTGTATACCTACTATGTGCTGTATAGACAGGCCAGGACGCTAGGTAAACACATCTTGGTGGCGGCGAACTCTCGCGTCCGGCCCTGGTTCAATCCATGGTCCGGAGCGAGAGGGAACGGGAAGCCTGCGCCTTCTTCTGCGAAGCAGTCATGCTAGCGAAGGAGGTGGCGGAACGTGAGAGGGAGAGAGCAGCACGTCCCAGCCGCCGCGGGAGACGCCTCGGACGTCAGGGACCACCTAGTGGCCCCCGGCTATTGTAGGCGCGGGCCTATAGACGGCGAGTGATGGCCTGGCTCACCGTCCATCCGTCTTATGACGGCGCGTTCGTTTTCCACGCGTGCCTCAAGGAGATGTCAGCAAATCGGAAGGGGTCCGAGAGGGCTGTTGCCTGCCAGGGCTGCGGGACTGTTCGAAAGAGATACCGTGGCCCTGGAACACAAAAGACTAAGAAGGAACATGGATGGGTTTTAGTCAGTCAAGTCTGACACTCCCTTCCGCTCCGCGCAGAGCGGTCATTTGGTGATTTCCAATCCATAATATATCCATAAATAGGCCTGAAATAGTGTAAATCGCTTTCAAAGTGTATTGACATAAGCTTTTTAGATTATTTTGTGTACATCTAAATTATTTTATTTGTTTCAGAAAGTTGAAGCACAATCATCCGTTCCACGACAAGAATATTCTAAGAAAACTTCGCATCGGGATGGTTTACTCGAAATATCAAGAAGCATCGAAGAAAACTATTTTAAAACCGAGTAATCGACCTGATGAAAGTTAGGGGTGGAACCTATTGATATAAATAACTAGCTGTCCGGCGCAACTTCGTTTGCGTCACATTTTCCCCGTTTTCGCAACATTTTTCAGTGCTGCTCCGCTCCTATTGGTGCAAGCATGATGATTTAAAGCCTTCCTCCATAAATGGGCTTTCTAACACTGAAACAATTTTTTAAATCGGACCAGTAGTTTCGGAGCCTATTCAATGCAAACAAACAAACAATCAAATCTTTCCTCTTTATAATATTAAGTTTAGACTTAATAAATAAATAAATGAATGAATAAAAATAGTGTTTTATTATAAGTCCGGTAATATCCTGCTTATCTTTGATATGTAAAAATAACACACACTCAGCGTCTCAAAAACGTCCACAGAAAAATATTTTATGTAATAAGTATTCAAATTTTACTGCTTGCAAATTCGAACTATTATTTTAAATGACCAATTAGAAACGTGGCATAACGTAGGTTGCTCGTAGTAATAGATGGAAGTTCATTTTTGCGAACTTACGTTTTTTTTTGTTTTATTAGGGTTCCGTCCCTCAAAAGGAAAAATCGGAACCCTTATAGGATCACTTTGTTGTCCGTCTGTCTGTCTGTCAAGACCCTTTATCTCGGGAACGGGGGGAGGTATCGAGTTGAAATTAAAACCATGTACTCATGTGTCTACAGAACCTTAAAGCTCAAAAAAATCAATCAAACCATAATCAATCTAAAATCAAACTTCTAAGTTAACGTAAAAAAAGATACGGCCGTTTACGCCTCAAATAACGTAAATTTCGACACTCTCAAGGGAATCAAAATTGATAGGGTACTTCCCGGTGATGAAATTTGGCAAGTATTGTCGTCACTACAAGTACAGGAAAAATCAGAAAACTATTTGTAATTCAATCATAAATAATAAAGGTAGTCTTTACAATTATTATTTTTTTATAAAGTACGGAACGCTCGATGGGCGAGTCCGACTTGCACTTGTCCGGTTTTTTTTAGTTTTATATATCAAAGACACTTTCTTATGCAACATTTGCAACGAACATAACCGAGATCAGCCCGATAGTTGGTGATCATTTACAGTAAGCGCGCGAGTTGCATGCAGAACTTATGAATGCACAATCTTTCGATAAATCTAAGAACAGCGCTACAATCGCGTGCGCGGAAGGCGCGGGGAAGTGCTTACGCCCTTCACCTCAGGCCACGACTGCATTCAACTCGTACTCATATAGTACCTGATACCGTGCCTTTAAAAGCAAGCACGAGTTCAAACCCGAAAGACCAAGACAAATCTAACGACGTAAAAATTATCGAAATCGTTTCATCCGTTTAAGAGTTACGATGGAACAAAGAAACGGACATACATATATACAGGTTAAACACAACCCATCCTCTTAGGCTTCGCCGCAGTCGGGTGAAAATAAATCAACTTTCCATTCGTGTATTACATAAAGGAACTTTTCTTGTTTCAGTGAGTCAAAAGGTGCAGTTCTCAGTTAATAATCAAGGAGGCCTTCAAGTTATTCACAACAGATTCATTTACCATCTGAGGTATTTCGCTAAAAAGAACCGTAAGAGATTATGGCGCTGCATCGACTATTCAAGTAATCTCAAGTGCCCCGCCAACATATTTACGGACGAAAACAACAGAGTTACAGAAAGGCGAGTCGTTAGTTAGACTTATTACCTTTATTGTCATTTGTGCTGAGAAAATAAAATATTATTTGGAATTTAGTCCATAAGAATCGTTTGAAAAATGGATGGGTAGTAAAATCAAGCGTTAAGAGCGTTTATACCCTACGGCATTTCATACAAACTTTCAAGTCGTTATTTTCGGAAATGACTGAACAGATTTTAATGAAACTTCCTAAGCATAAGCAGTATACATAGGTCTAAAAAGTTACTAAAAAACATTTCCGAAAAATAACGTAACAGCTAAATTAGACCGATTTTTATTATCTATAGAAACAGAAATTTCCAATTGTCTTCATTTTTAAAAGACATTTCGAAAATGTTTTTAGTAACTTTTTAGACCTATGTATACTGCTTATGCGTGGGAAGTTCCATTAAAATCTGTTCAGTCATTTCGGAGAATAACGACTTGAAAGTTTGTATGAAATGCCGTAGGGTATAAACGCTCTTAACAAAAAGTGAAGCCTTCTTCTGCTCAACAACCTCGCACATCTCATAGCCCTCCCCACTCTTCAGCGCCAAGTACGCATTTACCCTCTTTCTTTAATCTCTCTCTCTCTCACCCTAAATATGAGGAAAGTGTGGTGGGGCTACAGCAAAGCGATATGACCACAGTTTTTGTAATTTACTATAGCATTCAATAAACATGTAAAATGTCAATTTGTGGATTAATGATTTCAAGTTTTATTTAAACTCCAGCCATGCGACGGAGCTGACACGCACAATTTCTAATCATTGGGCAACTTGATTCAATTCTATTTAGGTATTTGTAAACTATTTGACAATATCCATATTTTTTTATTCCAGATCATTTACTCACAATCATGGGTTCCACGACAACAAAATCCTAAAAAAACTTCAAAAAGGCATAATATATTCTATATTCCAAGAAGCTGAAAATAAAGCTGACGGGAAAAAAAAACAACGGCGAGTACCGCTTGCTGTGAGCGCAGAATCAGCTGATGATACAGAATAATAGATCCATCCAAGCAGCTCTAATTAAATCATGCTAGATTATACAAGTATGAGTACTGATGGCTATATGAGTAGAGAAAGATCAACGAAACAATTAAAAGAGTATGGATATTATGGCAAGAAAGAGGTGTCTGATGAGATGACGAGTAATAGAGAAGTATGCCAGAAGAAACGTGCTGCAACCCCAAATATATTGGATAGGAGAATGAAATATACATTATACCTCAACCGTGCCCATCAAATAAGTATGAAAATGAAAAGGTATTCCAATAAAACGCAAAGTTATAAAAATAAATACCTCTATTTTGTATTCTTGGTCAAATTTTATTATTTCAAATACCTATAGAGCTAGATATAATGTGTCTTAGGGGTCACGACACGTTGATCGACGGCGATCGACGGTATGTCCTTACAAAAAAAAAAGTTATGGACGAAAGGGTGTGTACGGCGCAGTGTCTCCATATACACGGTAATTACCGTAGATTCACCGTAATCTGGTCTCTATCTACCGTCAAGGTAAAAATGTATTACCGTGTCATACATCACCGTATTACCAACAAAACAAAAAAAATAATTAAAAAGAAACAGACTTCTAACTCAAACAATAAAAGGGAATATTTTCACCCAGCAATCAATTAAAAGAAATAGCAAAAACTGTGTGGATTTCAGGCCAACTAACGACATGTTGTCAAAAATGAATAAATCCATTTATGAAAAAGGTACTGTCAAGCTAGGAGCGTCTGATTCAGAATAATACCACATGTTACCTACTTAATTTTTCTTTGATAGTAATTAAAAAACAAATATATTCATACTTGATTGCTTCATAATGTTGTTTTTTTTCTTTGAAAAATTGCACGGTAATTTACACGGTACGATTTTAGCAAATTCACCGTATTTTTTCTATAAACACCGTATTTTTACCCTTGCAACACGGTAGCCCTCGATTTACATATGGAAACACTGGTACGGCGTCATATATACTTTGTGCGCTTTTTGTAACCTTCGAACGCTGTCGATCGATGTGACGTGATCCTTATGCGAGGTAAATCTTATTGTATCGTACGTTGATATGTGTTTGTCACAAGAGATAAATATAGTGCAAATATCAATAATAAATGCACTGCTTGTTAAAATATATTTTTTTGTACAAGAAAATCTTAAACTTAATTTACAAATTCAAACTTAAAATACTAATCATATTTTAAATATTTTTTTAAAAAAATAAATATATTTAGTTACATGATATTATATACAAAAAGTCGACATAATAGTCCAGCAATAGAACCTAATCTACCGGTGGTTAGGTTTCTAGAGACAGGAACATTCTCACCATGCGTAGGTACCATGTCGAGGAGGAAATACTTTCTGTATTAGGACCTTGATCCAGCCACCTTAGAGGCTCATGAGATGTCGTTCGATGACAGTGGCCCGTTACAAAACGGCATTAGCTTTTACAACGTTCCTCGTACAGACAGCGTATAGTATGTGCTAACCCCTCTACAGTCCGGCCGAGTACGCCAGGGGGGTGTTACTACTTAATGACGCTGTCTGTACCGACAACCTCGAGATATTTGATTAATTACCGTTATGTGAATGCCAACACCGACCTTGATTGTACCCCAATACACACGGCGACATATAAAGCTATACATTTCCAGTATAACAAGGCCTCGCTGTGTATAGATTTCTCGTACAATGAGAGATCCGCATAAACTGGTTTTATATACCTTGATTGGTTGCCGTGCGTATAAACTGACAACATATCATCTTACGAGAACTAGGTCGGACAAATCTGAAACTTGTGGTAATGCACCTCAAAATCCACTTTTAGTAGAAGTAGATAATCTTAGCCACTTGGCTATTGTGTGCAATTGAAGAATTAAAATACTACGTAAAAAAGACAAGAATATATCTAAGTTAAACAAATTACAACTTTCTTTACCTCACGAATATGTCAGAAATTCGTTTCCTATCACATTTCAATAACCTAGAATACGTACGTATAATACCGGGTACAGATTGGAGAAACGTAATAAACGTTGAAACAAGTTCGTCTAGATTTTGGGATACGTACCCAAAGGGCCAAACAGGACCCTATTACTGAGACTTCGCTGTCCGTCCGTCACCAGGCTGTATCTCATGCACCGTGATAGTTAGCCAGTTGAAATTTCTACAGATTATGTATTTCTTTTGCCGCTATTTTAACAAATACTAAAAACAGAATAAAATAAATATCCCATACAAGGAAAGTGATTTTTTTGCTCGTTTTTATAAATAATGGTACGGAACCCTTCGTGCGCGAGTCCGACTCGCACTTAGCTGGTTTTTTGTGTTACATTGCATGTTATTTCACCAATCTGTACCCTGTATAAGTTAAAACATTAGGCGTATTACTATACAGCCTATTCATACATACCGACGACGTTAAATATATTTCTAAATCTATATTGACTGATTATTTAGGTACTGGTTGTACCAATAGTAGAAACCTCTGACACTGCAACGAGTTACACAAGCTCAGTTCTTGTTTATCCTAAAACTATTCAGGACGAGGATATTTCAAGACAGAAAAATCTCCAATAGCACCTAGAAGAGACTCGTTAAAACTCTGAATTTCACGATATTTCTTTTTGGCTGACAATCTTGATCAAGGTGCACAGTGTATTGGAAAGAGATACGAGGCCATGACGTGTGGTGCTGAACGAATAAGGGAGTGTTCAAGTATTACGTGACGCAATTTTTGGAGATTGTTGACCCCCCTCCACCCCATAAACGCGCCGGAACGTTTTTCTGTACCCCCCTCCCCCATGCCCCCTAGGAAAATTATGTGGCGTCAAGAAAGACCCGCAAAAGTCGCGTGCTTTACATTTGATTTGGATTTAAATATATATATTAAAAATTATTCACTATACTGTAAAGCAAGCAAAACATTTTGTGATGGTAAAAAAAATTCAACTTGTCCATGTAAAATTTTCAGAAATAAAAACCATACGCGACCGTTCTGAATGGTTAAAACAATGTTACGTAACGCGTACTTCAAACCCCCCTCCGCCCCTGTAACGCATCGTAACGTTTCAGAAGACGTCCCCTCCCCTTAAATTCGTTACGTAATACTTGAATGCTCAAAAATGCTGCTCTTGAAAGAAGAAGCTCGAACTGGTACTCTTTGCAACTTCAGAAAATCTCTTTGGCGCAACCTTTCAGCTCCAAAATGTCTAGTTGTCTATACATAAATCTTACATATAAGTACCCGTCATGCTTTATACAACAATTTTATTGCATTTGTTTTCTTGACGATTCTACTAATATAGTTTCACAATAGAATTGTTTAACCTAGTAAACTACACCCTGTATTTATCACATACGTTTCTCAAATGCACCTATCTTGTTCTAACTTATTATTTACGTATTTTGTTGTCCTTTTTCATATGTTAGGAAAACTTCATTTAAAAAATATATCATTATGTCATTAAATATTCACTTTGTGGATACGCTGTTCCACTGCTACCACTTTTCTCAATAACGAAAAAATCCATCATAACGCTTTCACTTTTAGTTCAATCGACAAAGGCTCTGCGAAGCAAATTTTCTAACAATATAACACTTCAGCTGCAATGTCACAGAGTGCAAGATTGTAAATCAAAGATCAAACACCACTCGGGCATCCACGACAGTCCCAATCACTAGTTTAACGACATTAAAAATAAAGTTTACTTTTCAATGTGTTCAGAAAACCGTCAGCACTTAATTCGTACACATAGTCCTCTTCACCATCATAGCCTGGTGACGAACAGATCCTGTCCCGTGGCTCGTGGCTGCACGTTCCGCCTGCTCAAGCGCTCGGCCAGGATCCTCACCGCGAAGTCTGGTAGCAGACAGGCTACCACCACCACTATGTTGAGGAACCAGAACGATGGAGCCGTTTGCAGACGAATGTACGTCCCGAGGACGTCGCCGTCAATGGGGCTAGAATTAAAAAGAATATGGTTACAGCACAATGATTTGAAGCACTGTGGTGAGACAGACAAACTGCCAAGTCATAGATCTCTAGTTCGAACCCAAGACACGCACCTCAGATTTATCGGATTCATGTGCGTATTGTATAATTATCATAGATCGGAGTAGGTAGATTGATTTTTGGTACTTGTATCATAAATGCACACAGAAAGAATAACATAGATAAGCCATTTTTCCGGAAAGTAATTGTTAATGTTGGTAGTGATATTATTACTAGGTACTCAATTCAAAATTTAAAGGAAGGTATCAAATCAAAATTAATTTATTATTTATCTGTTGAATAATAAAAACAATCGAATTCCGATCGAAATATTTAATATTTATCTTTTTATGGCCACAACTTTTTATAAATTGTTGCACATAAATTTCAAATAAATCAACCAATTCCGGAGGAATGTCCATATTAATATTAACGTTTTGGATCAAAGACCCCAATTCAATCTACCTACTCCGATCTATGATAATTATCACTTGCTTCGGTGAAGAAAAACATCGTGATGAAACCAGCATGCCTGAGAGATATTTCCCTTTGTTCCCGTTGAGTTTTTACCATTTTGTGTTACACTGCACTGTTCGTCACCGCAATACCCAATCAACGGGGTCCACGGGAAAAATTAGGTGTTACTGAACGGGGAAAAAACCGGCCAAGTGCGAGTCGGACTCGCGCAGGAAGGGTTCCGTACCATTATTTATAAAAACGAACAAAAAATCACTTTTAACCCCCTTAAATATTTATATTATTCTGTTTTTAGTATTTGTTGTTATAGCATCAACAGAAATACATAATCTGTAATAATTTCAACTGGCTAACTATAACGGTTCACGAGATACATCCTGGTGACAGACGGACGGACGGACGGACTGACAGCGAAGTCTCAGTAATAGGGTCCCGTTTGACCCTTTGGGTACGGAACCTTAAAAACGTGGCATTGAGTTACAGTGTTACTAATCGGTAATTTTTTTCCCAATCGGTAACAGTGTAACACAAAAATGGTAACTCAATGGGGACAAACTGATATTTCTACACGGCATGTAATGCCAAGTCAGAGGCCCACGAGCAGCATAAAACCTCTGACACTCTATCTTTTTTTGGCATTACGAAAGCGAGCGAGATAGACATATGATTTGTCGATCGACATCGAATCGAAGCGTTTGTGAATACGGGGGCTGATTAGGCACTAACCATACGAAATACGATAAAGAAAGAAGAAGCACAAATATTAACATAACTACGCATTCCTTTTTACCAATGATAGTGGTGTCCTGTAGGTTGGACCCACCATATCCCGCATCGATAAGTGCGGTCTCATCATCTGCCTAGCCTTTTCCCAAACTATCTTGGGATCGGCTTCCAGTCTAACCGGATGCAGCTGAGTACCAGTATTCTACATGAAGCGACTGCCTATCTGACCTCCACAGCCCAGTAACTGAGTAATACGATACCCCTTGGTAAGACTGGATGTCAGACTTTCGGCTTCTGACTACTCTTAACGACTGTCAAAGATCTACAAATGACAGCCAGGACCAACGGCTTAACGTGCTATCCGATGCACGGAGGATATGTAATTATGGTCACCCATCCACGGACCAACCTCGGGAAGCACGGCTTATCCTTAAATGTCGACCCGTGCGGCAGTTATCATTTTTAGCCACGAGCTATCCCTATAAATTCAGTGCGGTCTCTTCCTCTAAATTTACCAATGTTTCCCTTCAGAATTTGTTAAGCATATATGTAATACTTACATGTAAATTGCAGAGTAGATGGTATTGAAGGCGATGTAGAACAATATGGACCCTATGACGGAGGCCACAAAGATGAGAGTGTGGTAGCGAGCCTGCAGCCACAGCTTGAGGTTCACGACTACCGTCAGTAAGTGGAACGTTGCTGCGCCGAAACACCTGAGGGGAAAGATATGTTTGTTTATTTATTTAAAACTAGCTGTCCCGCGCAACTTCGTCTGCGTCACATTTTTCATTGCTGCTCCGCTCCTTTTGGTCGTAGCGTAATGATATAACCCTATCGCCTTCCTCGATAAATGGGCTATTTAACACTGAAAGAATTTGTCAAATCGGACCAATAGTTCCTGAGATTAGCGCGTTCAAGCAAACAAACAAACAAACTCTTCAGCTTTATTATTAGTATAGATTATAAGTCTGCAATAATTCATCGACCCCTAAAGATCATTATGATTTTGACAGTGACAAGCCCATAAGTTGTGGGTCAACTTATGGGCATTTTTGAGCGTAAGACCGAAGCTTATAATTAGGACAATTTATTCTAAAATAACAAGTTCCCAAGTCACAGACCTGACACTTGTGAAATATGTTGCTTTTTCCTGTATCTTCTCATTTACAGGGTGGAAGGGCCACTGACACGAAAACGGGTACCACGTTTTCAGTACATCATACTGAACCAACCCCCCTCATCCCGCCATATAGTATTTTTTCATCGGAAATCTAATATATATATATATATATATGTTACGGCAACGTGATTAACTGGGCATTATTAATAAGGACCGGCCATTATTAATAATGCCCATGAACGATGGGCAAAGTGATTAATTTATGACTTTGACCGGCCATTATTAATAATGCCCGACGGCCCGTGGTCCATGTAATAAGTCAGTGTTTGAGATAGCTTGAATTTATCACTTGGACCGGGCAGTATGAATAATTCACTACTTGTAACCGGGCAATTGGGTTAGGTTAGGTTATTTTTTGTTAACTTTTCATGAAAATTTTGTAAGTTTAATTTCATTTAATAAACAAAAACACTACAGTTCACCTATTTTTTTACTTTGCCCAAGATAGGGTGGGCATTATTCATAATGGCCGGAAAAAAGTGATTAATGATGCTGTTTTAATCACATTGCCCAATTGAGTCGGGCATTATGAATACAGACTGGGCATTATTAATAGTGCCCGGACTTATCAAATTGCCCGTAACATATATATATATACTAATTGTACATCCACCCTTAACAAACGTCACACGTAAGGCCGCAATACTGTCAAGGGTGTGACGTGACAGTACATGAAAATATATGATAAGTTAAAGGAACTTAAAAAGACCAACAAGCCTAACATTCCCTACGACCCTAAGCCCTATAATCCCTAACCTATCATATACCTAATATGTGATAAATAAATAAGTTCAGGATGCCTGCACCATGCGACCTAAGGTTACAGATGGATAGTAGACGGGAATACCAGGTACGGGAAGGGTACACTCACTGCCTGTCCCGCAGACTCCCGTGACTGATCAGAGGTGGCTAAAGGTGTCTTGGCCACAGTCAGGGGTAATGGGACAAGAATATAAAATTCAAATCTCATTTATTTACAAAATGTTCTGCTTATTTACTACTTTGTCTTAACACACACTATTAAAGAAACTCTTATGTGACTTATGCATGTAAGATGCAACCAAATCATTCTGTTAACTGGGTTGCACGCGAGCTAGGCCGAGTGCTGAGTCAATGTCCAAAGGTAACATTGAACACTAATAATAAAGCTGAAGACTTTATTTAGAATACTAATTACATTTACATTTTTAAATATTCTTACAAAATTATATAAAAAACATTTCAAAATATAAAAAATAGTTTTGAAAAATTATTTCAGTGTTAGATAGCCCATTTCTGGGTTGTGGAGGTCAGTTAGGCAGTCGCTTCATGTAAAATACTGGTACTCAGCTGCATCCGGTTAGACTGGAAGCCGACCCCAAGATAGTTTGGGAAAAGGCTAGGCAGATGATGATGATGATAGCCCATTTATCGAGGAGGGCTATAGGCTATACATCATCACGCTACGACCAATAGGAGCGGAGCAGCAATGCAAACATTTTGCGAAAACAGGGAAAATGTGAAGTTGCGCGGGGCAGCTAGTTTTAAATAAAATCAGCTGTTCCATATATTTTGACAGTGTAGGTGTTGCACTTTTGTAGGAAACAGCAGTTTTTTTTTCATAACCCATGAAAAATTTCCATGTGGGGCGGTACAGAACGATGTACTGCTTATGAGGTATTACCGTTTTCGCGTCGGTGTTCCTTTTACCTTGTATTTCAATTTTGTTGGAGTTATGCCCATTTTGACCAACACCCTTTGTGCACTTACCACAGATCTATAGGTCGGCCATCAAGGTTGATTATGGAGTACTTGACAGCGAAGTACGCGAACCAGTATATGATAAGCGAGTGATAGGTCGCAGACAAACACCACACCAGGAAGTACCGCCATGCCATCAGTTTGTTCTTCTTTATGGTTTTGTATAGCGGTGGGTTGCTGGAAACAATAACATATAATCACGACGGATTTTGAAAGGGATAGGCAGAGGTGTACCTAAGGTGCTGTAAAGACATAGCCAAATTGACAAACAGCACTTGTAGCGACATCTATGTCGCAATTTAAGAACTTAAAGTCCTGCATCGCGCAATCAAAGTTACCCGCGAGATAGTCATATACATCCCGACAAAAACCATCGGGCAATTAAATAGCCCATCAGACACATCACAGCTATAAGAACAGTAACAGTTGGGTTTCAATTTTCGTGTACAATAGACTATATTTTATTCTATCACCCGTCTGGTGTTCGGAGGATCCTCCGAATTTCGTCTGTTCTACCCTAACTTAAATATCAAAGTACTAGCCCCGGCCTGCGGCACCGCAAGTTGCGTAAATTCATTATATTTATAAATTATGGCCTATCATACAATGACATAATTGACGGCACGGTTGGCGCAGTTGCTAAGCGTTGCGTTTCGCGGGTTCAATCCCCGCACAGAACATATATTTGTATTTCCTACAGATAGTTGTTCCGGGTCTGGCTGTTTGTGAATGTGAGTTTAAATTATTGTAAACCTATCCACGATACAGAAGTTCCTAGAGTGGGGCAACGTTTTTTTTTTTTACTTATGTCGATAAACAAAACGGTATACATACTTGGCCAAAGTGTCAGCCGACCAGTTCTGCTCGGTGACCGACAGGAACAGCACCGGTAGTGACGTAAACAGCAAGTTGTAGAACGTCAGGTACATTGAGTCGAAGATCGACTGCGTTGAGAATACCGAGTGGATTTGGAACAGGAACTGTGGAGAACATGGAAGTTATTCAAAGATACCAACCCGCACTGGGCCCGCGACGTGGACTACAGCCTACTCACTCTCATAGATAGGAGGCCTTTTCCCAGCAGTGGGAACATTACAGGCTGATTAAGCTTATATTATACACGGTTATTGGTAAAACACCAACAACCTCTTATGAGGTCGTTGTACTCATCATTATAAAAAACATTTACTATGGGATCAAACCAGAAATCGCGAAAAAAAAATCAGATGTTCCTTACTTATTGTAGGGAACAGCTAGAATGAGTAGAATGACCTCTTAAGAGGTTGTTGGTGTTTTAACAATAACCCTGTTTAAAGGTATCTATAAGTACTGGATGTAGTTACATTTTATAAGTGTGTATATTTTTATGTAGAAGGTGGAACATAAAGTATATACAGCATGTATCAGAAAACTGCCCTATTCTAGTGTGGTTAAAAAGAAAAAAAGAACAACTGCAGCAAAACAAATCTGCTGTGCATTTTGACCGTGTAGGACGTAGGATACAGCATTTTTTTTTAAGTGAACTCGGCTTATGGGAGGGTAAACCGCTTCGTAACGTAACGCGTTACGGCGCCACTCTGTCTGGCTTCCCTTTCTCTCATGCATACGGCAGCAGTAGGTAGGTTCATACAAAATTAAATTGTTCAACTATTAGTTTAAGTTATCACTCTGTCGAGCGTCCCGAGACGCACAGGTGTATTTTGTATATCCTATAATGACATTAAGTCTATTTTTTTAAAGTATAGCAAATAACCTTACCATAACATTCCCAAGGACTAGATTCTTATAGAAAAAGTATTGTATTAGCGTGGCTAGTCTCTGGTTGTACCAGTGTCCCATCACTAGCAATATTTTCTTGATCATCGAGAACTTTGTGAAGGCAAAGTCAGCAGATCTGTTGAAACACAAAGTAATAACTTTAGTATGTTCAAAATTAACACAATTAACTATAAAAGGGCATCAAAAAATTCCTCCTCGGCGCTGTCAGCTGGTAATGTGCCCAAGGGACTGGCGGCGTTGCCACGCTGTATGGCAACGCTTAGCCTTTGGCCAAGGTAAAAGCCAACTTTTGTGTCACGGGAAGCGTCTTTTTTCTTGTTTACTTCTTATTGGGCATCAATGTTAAAATGTTGTTGTTAAAATGTTTCGGCCAGGTCTGCCAAATTACAGTAATCTTTATTCTGATTGTTTTAAGACTAGAAAACTAAATACTCTACGAGCTCTTGAATGTAACATGAGAGCTCAAGTCTCTTTGCGCGCTCGAGTCCTTTTAATGCGGCGAGTCACACTCAAATCCTCTTCGTGTATGGGTCATTTAAATTGTTACATTAACGGGATGGGCCGAAAGGCTCGGATTAAAAATAACAGTATTGATCCGAAATAAAAATATCCTAATGTCTATCCGGATGTATTTAGCTGGTTTGTAATGATTCTATAATCGGATTTTTTAGTAGGCATTGTTACATCATAGCCACTAATTTAAACTTATCACCTATTCGAGTCTTTTCGAATGACGAGCTTTCAAGTCATATCTTTATGCTCCAAGATTTTCTTGAAGACTCAAGTTCATTTTAAGACTCGAGTCCTTTGTAAGACTCAAGTGGATGTTAAATGACTCCGGCTCGGCTTGACTCTAGATTCCGAGCCTTTTTAGCTAAATGAGTCTTATATAATTGAGTCGAGTTTTTAAAATTACGACTCGAGGACTCGAGTCTTTTGCAACACTAGAAAGGCGTTTAATGGCGAAACGCGACTGTTTGTCATGACATACCTGCCAGCCTGATGGCCTTCTCTGCCGAGTATGCCGAACCCGACATGCGCCTCCTGTATCATAGATATATCGTTGGCTCCATCGCCGATGGCTGCCGTGATCGGCCGGCCCGGACTGTTCTTTATTAATTTTACTATCTGCAATTGAAACGAAGAGTTTTAATGACATTCCGTGATTTATTTATTTATATATAAATTAAGTTATCCTTTTACTCGGTCTTCTCACAGAATCACAAACATTCCAACGTTATAGTCTTCCATTCATCAGCAAACAAGTCTAATCCAGGGTTGGACTCCATGAGCGCGTTGAGCATCGTAAGCATATGCGGAATAGGGGAGGTGGATCAAGATACAGTGCGACAAAATGATGGACATTAAACGCTTTTATGGTTTCTAGAGCGATTATAATTACTTGGAACTATTATCTTGGTGATATCATCTGCCTAGCTTTTTCCCAGGTTTATTGAGAACCGCTTCTAACCGAATGCAGCTGAATACCAGTTGAACATCCATGGAAGGACTGCCTATCTGACCTCCAGAACCCAGTTACGGGGTAACGCGATACCCTTTAGTAAGATTGGTTGCCGGACTTTTGGCCTTCTGACTACCTGTAACGACTAATAGTATAGGATCCCTCTATATAACGACCTTCACCGAGCTGGTTATTGGATGAAACTTATTTTATATTAAATTTAATATGTCAATAAATATATTGCATATGGGTTGCCTAAAAAATTTCAGTCAGGACATTTTTTTTTTTTTTAAACTTTTTACCGGTTTGCCTAATAGACAAATTCCATACCAATCGAAAGTATAAAGCCCATAGAATATGCAAACGTTAGGTTGCCTTTTCTTTTCCCGTCACAACTCTCGGGTAGGCAGGTATAAACAGGTAAATCGATACTAGTAACTTGCACCGGTCTGGTTAATGAATTAAAAAAGGCAACCTAACGTTTGCATATTTTATGGGCTTTACACATTCGATTGATATGGAATTTGTTAATTAACCAAACCGGTGAAAAGTTTCAAAAATGTTTGTTAAAAAAATTTTTTTTTATCATATCCTGGACTGAATTTTTTTAGACAACCCATATGCAATATATTTATTGACATATTAAATTTAATATAAAATAAGTTTCATCCAATAACCAGCTCGGTGAAGGTCCTTGTATGGCGGGATCTTAGGCCATAACCAAAATCTATAAATGAAGCCTGGAGTAACAGCTTTTAGAGGCATGGAGGGATCGAGAAACTCCAGTATCTACCTTTGCTCAATCATCTTCGGGTCCGCTCGGCACAATTCTAGCGAGCTCCTTAAGCGAGCGGCCTTTTCCCAAATGTGAATAATACATGTCGTGGTATGGGCACGTGATGCGGAGAAATAAGAAAAATGTATTGATGAAAGTTTTGAGTATGAATGTGGATGGGTATAAGAGTAGACGAGTGTGAAGGATGATATGGCAAGAAAGGAGATGTCTGATGAGACGACGAGTAATAGAGAAGTATGGAAGATGCTGTGCCGACCTGAAATTAATTGGCATAAGGGCAAGAGAATCATGTTAATGGATATACCTTAGCTTTCTGTATAGGCGACAATCTGCAACACAGCACTGCATGGCAGCTCATCGCTATATCCGCAAACGCAGGCGCATATTCCCTGTCCAATACTCGAGACATACTGGTGCCATCGACCACCAACGTCAAGTCCTTATAACTGGGCTCGCTGATGATTCGCCTGCACTCGTTTAAGTGAGCTTGCAACGTCGTGTCGTCTTCTACGCCGACTAGGAACATCCTTTTGTCGTTCTCTGATATATGAGAGCAGGATTGGGCCACGTTTATCGCTGTTTCTATCTGGAATTTGAGATTTTCTGAGTGTTAGAAGTGATGATGCGTTTTGTAGATAAGAGGCGCTGTAGGCCTGGACGCGTGTATAGTGTTACAGTTAATTGAAAAGATTCAATCAATCAAAAGTTTAATATAGGTGGGTGTATAAAAATACGGTTAGCAGAAAATAAATGGAAACCTTGGCATCATCATCATCAGCCTATAATGTTCCCACTACTGGGACACAGACCTCCTCTTATGACCGAGTGGCTGTAATCCACCACGCGGGCCCAGTGCGGTTTGGTAGATGTCACATGTCTTCGAATTTTTTGTTCTAGGACATGCCGGTTTCCTCACGTTGTTTTCCTTCACCGTTTTTGAGGGCAGCGGTCATTAAATAAATTACACAAAGTAATGCGCCTGCCTAGGTTCGAATCCAAGGCTTACTGCTCTTAGGTCGAGGCTGCCACCACTGGGCCAGCGCTGCTGTCGAACCTTGGCATGCAAGGGTGCAGAAATCTGGATGCATTATGCATCCAGATTTCTGCACCCTTATTCACAAACGCTTCGATTCGATTTCGGTTCGGAAAGTTGTATGTCTATCTCGCTAGCTTTCATAATGTCAAAAAAACATAGACATACGACTTTCCGAATCGAAATAGAATCGAAGCGTTTGTGAATAAGGGGGCAGGAGTTTTTCTTCTTAACGTGTATTTTCTTACAGCGAGCTATATAGTCATTGATTGGGAGATTTTCTTTGCTAATGTGGGTCTTATCTCTCAATTTCGCACTAATGTAGGTCAGCCGGAGAACTACATTAGTGCGAAGTTAGATAAAGCTTTCCAAGTCCGCCACAGCAGTGCCTGCTGAGATGGAAGACCTTCTGAGATACTATTTAAATACATAAACTCACGACTTTTCCCCATGGGGGTAGATAGAAACTACAGAACGCCATTTGCTACGAGATCCTGACACATTCTTTTTGCTTTGTTCACGTGTATAACGTGGTCTAATGTAGTCAATCATAGATACTATTTCATCATTGTTACCGGATTATAATCACTTTTAAATAATTAGTTTTATAATCACATTTAGCTATCAATATCGCGTGTTTTTAGTACTAACGCGTAAAATATGATAAGTTTCAAGAAAATCTGTTTTGTACTATGCAATCTTTAATCAATTACTTAATCTTACATGTTTTATGAAGTGACTTTAATAGGCGATTTTGATGATACTCGTATATGTTTTCCAAGTAAAATAGTAGATCATAATAACAAGATTATACTCTAATTATACAACATGTAACGTTAAATGCGCGAAACCTCAGACACCCCAAATGGTTTTTAATTCAGTTGACCTAATTCTGAGAGAAAAATATCATTAAAAAAAAACGTAAAGGTTTTATGTGCTGTTTTAGTTTTACTGGAAATTCTGATCGTTTCTTTCTTTCTTCCTTTTTTCCCGCGTATGAGAAAATTTTAATTGGACGACAAACATTTGTGTTTGTTTACCTATTTTGGCGGGTTTGCGCACGTTATGGCTTGACCTATGAACAAATAGACAGGGCAAAATTTTTAATGAACATGTTTTGAAAAAATGTGACCTATATTTAAAAGTGGTTCAATTGATTCTGCTCGTTATTCTGATCAAACTATTTTCAGGTTTTGCGCATTTAACGTTGTATAGTAATAGGTTTACATTTTCTATGGTCACATATTACGTCACACCTTGTCTTCTGTCAACTCGGGGGGTATTGGGCACATCGTCCTGCAGACAGTCCTCGACGCCGGTGGCGCCAACTAGCGTCGTTTTGTTACAACTAAGTATACTATATTAGGCGTCACCTTGTCTCCTGTCAACACCCAGGTCTTTATCCCAGCTCTCCGCAGCGAGGCGAGGGTATCGGCCACATCGTCCTGCAGACAGTCCTCGACGCCGGTGGCGCCAACTAGCGTTAGGTTTCTCTCCAATACTCTGTATTGCTGTGTAACTTGTTGTAACGCGTCTGCGCTCTTACCGTCAAGGCGTTTTATCGCTGTAATAATGGTTAAACACTTTAAATTATTTTGCGTATACATCATTTCTGTGTTTGAAAATGACACTTTTGCTAAATATTAACTATATTGATGTCCTGTAAAGCGGAAAAAATAGGACGCAGTCTGTATCGGTCTGTATTGGTGAGTGGGTTCATTACCCCCACCACCACAGATGGATATAAAAACCGTTTGAGCGTCGGTGGATTCCACCCTGTTTTTTATCAGTTAATGTATTTGCTCTACTAAATAACTCTGACAGCTTACTCCAGATTGATAACTTATGAAACCGGTGTGATTTTGACTTACCCTCCGCAACTCTTTCATACTCCTCTTCAGGTATTTCTCGGTAAGCAATGGCTAGTGTCCTCAGACCTTTGTTAGCGAACGAGTTGATGTCTCGGTCAGTCTCTTCAACCAGAATACTGTTTATGCACAGAGGGAACACAGAGCTTTCTGCTCCTTTGCAGAACAACCAGATCTGGGAGTGGGTTACAAACACATTAAAAAATTAACACCTAGGGCCCAGGTACATACGTCATAATTAAGAATGCAATATTACACAAATCTGAAAGATAGGTAATCGAATAATTATGTATGTTTTATGAAGTGCGCAATTAAAATGACGATTAAAGTTTTTATTTAAGTCTCAATTTGAGTTCTCTTTTAAAAGAAGATAATAACCGATTATTTAAGGACTGTCAAAGTAACTTGGGTATTATTTTAAAAAGAATGCTAGTAAATTAAGCACAGTATAAAATTGACAGTGTAGACGCCGATACTACAACGTGTAACGTTAAATGCGCAAAACCTCAGACACCCCAAATGATTTTTAATTCAATTGACCTAATTCTGTGAGAAGAAAAATCATAAAAAAACGTAAAGGTTTTATGTTCTGTTTTAGTTTTACTGGCAATTCTGATCGTTTCTTTCTTTCTTTCCTTTTTACCCGCGTATGAAAAAAATTAAATTGGACGACAAACATTTTTGTGTTTGTTTACCTATTTTGGCGGGCAAAAACAGACAGGGCAACATTTTGAATGAAGATTTTTTGAAAAATGTGACCTATATTAAAAAGTGGTTCAATTGATTCTGCTCGTTATTCTGATCAAACTATTTTCAGGTTTTGCGCATTTAACGTTACACGTTGTATATGTGAAGTTTGTGATACCAGAATCATTTTGGAGTTAAGGAAAAAAAAACATCGACGATCAATGATCAATGTTATGCAAAACCAGTATACGTTCTCGCGAACTCCATTAAGTAGTTACCCTCTGCCTCCTCCGCCGGAGTGTTGAGGGGTTAGCACATACTGACGCTGTTCAAGAAGCTCATAAAAAGCAGGTCAGGTTATACTAGATATGCATAGCTTGATGTATCGACATGTTTCGCAATGTAAATTACAAAAACAATTTAAAAGCCTACCTTCCCATCCTTATCCCTTAGAATTACAGACATCCTCTTCCTCTCCGAAGTGAACTCAATAACCTGCAACCGCTCATACATCTCCGTATGCTCCCCCACTTTCACCACCAGATCATTTCCCTCCTCACCAAGAAACGTCACTCCGAACCTCTCAGCAACTTCCACCAAAGCCTTCTCATCAGGACTACTGGCTTGGTAATCCATTGTATTCCCATTCTCGTTTATAATAGTGTTCCAAGTTACATTGTCTATAACTTCAGTACTGCCGTTAGACGCTGTACTAGTCTTGACTTTTTTTCTTTTAAAAAAGTTCAAAAGCTGAAGGTTGCTGCTCACTGAGAGTCTGGCGCTTAGCTTCTTCATGTCTTCACTTGATACTTGCACTGAATGGCAGAGAGCGAGGATTTTGAAGAATAATTTAATGTCTGTCTGAAATAGGAAGGGAGTGTTATTTTCATACAAAATGTAAGGCGAGGAGAAGAGGAGTGCCTCGTCGGTCGAGTGGTTGTAATCACGACTGCTGAGCATGAGGGTTCGATTACCGGGTCGGGCAGTGTTATTGGGTTTTTCAATCAGAAATTACTCAGTAGCAGCCACAGAGGCTGGATTTGTGTACGGTTGATGGCAAGGATGTTTATTGTAGGTAGAAACTAAAAAAAAACACGTGCTACGATTCTACCAAAGAGTTATAGCGCCAGCAGTGTCTAGAAGAGACAGTAATACTCATAAAATCTGTCTCGCCAACAATGCTTCTAGCGCATAACTTCTATCATGTTCGCCATTCAAAGGCGTCAATTTTTTTTACGTCATTTGAGCTCTAGTGTCAGCCGTCGGGCAACTTTATGCTCTGTGGATTCTAGATATTTTTGCTTAATCTCATAAGCATCATGTTTTGAGATAAAAAAAATTAATTGTTACTTAAATTGGATTTCAGCAACGATACTGAACGACGATCAGCATATTATCAAAACGACATTCATGAGCTGTCAGTGTCACTTTGACACTGACAGCTATTGAACTAAGGTTCTTTGATGAAAATTCATCACCCCCGTGATATCCTAAGTCGCACATGTCTTTTCTTGCAACCAGTTCAATGCCGCAATGTATTAAAGACACAATAAATAATTAATTATAATGTCTATGCTGAACAAGGTTAAACTATCAAAGGGCAATATAATTGATACAGCGATCAGCAGATGTTTTTTTATGATTGCTTCTTGGTATCGGGTCTTAATGAAATTTGGCAAGAAGATAGATTTTAACCTGGGGAAGGACATAGGCTATATATTATCACGCTACGACCAATAGGAGCGGAGCAGCAATGAAAAAAGTTGCGAAAACGGGGAGAATGTGACGCAGACGAAGTTGCGCGGGCCAGCTAGTTTCATATAAATAAAATTTATCATCATCGTCATTCCAGCCGAAAGACGTCCACTGCTGGACATAGACCTTCCCCAAGTGTCGCCAAATTGGTAAAAGGGGGGTTTTGCCATAATCGTCACGTTTGGCAGGCGGGTTGGCGATCGCAGTACGGTTGTTCCAAATCACAGAGAACGCTGCTGCCCATTCTCTGGCAAATCCCTTAGTCGCCTCTTACGACACACACGGGAAGATATGGGATGGTGCTATTCTTTACGTCCGACACCATACAGAGCCAATGCTGAAAATTTATCATGACACGTAATATTTCATAGTGCATTTGTACTTTTAGCTTAAACAGGATCTGCATATTCATGCCCCTCACTAAAAATTTCTCCTGTATCGTGGGTGCGTTTACAAACGTTTAAACTCACATACACAAACAGCCAGACCCGGAACAACTATCTGTAGGCCATACAAATATTTGTTCCTTGCGGGGATCGAACCCGCGACACGCAGCGCAGCAGTCGATCGCTCAACCACTACGCCAACCGTGCCGTCGGTTGTATCAGTAAGGGGTCCAAAAGTATTCGGCCTACTCACAACACATAAGATTAATAAGAGATACAAAACTATCATGTCACTAAATTATTGTAGCTTTCTCTAGTCACCCAAAGTAATTGAGTATTTTTTTTTCTTTAATATAGTCGCCCTTTATTATAATCCATTTCTTTTGGATATTAATCCTTAATTTTAAGCCGGGAACCGGCAACTTGTGGACCTTACCATGTATTTGCTCAACAATAGACCCGACCGGAAATAATGATTACATACTTTGGAACGTTAAAAATATAGCTTCCCTTTAGTCACAGATTTTTTAGAGGATCAGTAGTTTCGTAAGTTACCCCCCCCCCCCCCATCTAAAATTATAAACCTCTTAAAGCGGTAAAGTTTGTATTCTAAAGAGGTCCACTTTATAATATTAATGACACCAATTTATCTCGTCTGCTCGACGTCCGTATGTCATCCAGCAGGGAAAGGGATCCAGCAGAATATCAGCGTCAGGTGCATGCCTGACACATGCTGAGCTGGACTCCCATTTGGTGCAACCAACCTTGCGACGCACACCGCACCTTGTATACTCGTTATCTTATTTGAAGTATTTCATGGTGTTACTATAACTGTTTTGTAAATAAGTTTTTTTTTTGTGTTTTTGCACCTTGTTTTATACATATATATATATAATATTTATGTAATCTGGGTCATTTAATTTTGCTTCTGTCTGTTGTGCTATGTCTTTTGTGTGCACTGAATAAATGATTTATCTTTATCTATCTAATTGTTTAGATGTTCGATTTTTTCGGTTCATAATGGCAGTATCCTAATATGGGTGGAAGTATGCAATACACTATATTGCGCAGGACATAAAAATCGTAGACGCTGAAAATAATTTGATCGCAACGATAAGATTTACCTATTTTGATATTAGTCACTACACAGATTCTACTCTAATAAAGTCATTCTTTCCAGATTATCCCGCACTATTTCAAGTACGTACATCACTGAAATTCGTACAAAAAGATAAGAAGATCAGAGCAAAAAATCGTATTTAGTTATCTTATCTATTACGTCAGCTAATCATATTGCACTAACCATGAACGTCCTCATCTCATGGCCGGCCTCCAAATATTAACCTAAATCTATGAGAAATAAGGTGTTAACACTACTACGACTAGCGTATTTTGTAACGTGTATAAACTCGTATTGGTTTAGGCCACATAGATATAAGGCGTGTGTAGTGAGTGGACGCACTTGAATGCGTCCCTCGCAGTTCACGCTTATAAATAAACGTGTCAACCCTCGTACGAGTTGCGCATGACGCAAAGGCCGCGCTTGTACGCGTCTACACGCGCTTCCAAAAACGAGCTTATACGCGCCGAAAACACACTAAACTCAAACCGACCCTAAACAATTTCAATATGTTCACCGTGTTAGTTTTTATTATAATAGGAACTGCCTGAGGCCATTGCAGACTTCTAAGCAAAACACAGAATCAGCGTCACCCCCACAAATCAGCTCGACGTCAAGGCGTTCACCCAATGCAAGTAAGCACGTAACTATATCGACTCAGTATCCCCGGGTAGACGCTGCGCTTAAGGTGGACCGACCACCCGCATAAGGCTGGGTGAATGTGTTGTACGACCCTACGTTAGCGAGGCGACGACTAGCTGCGAGTTAACACCTTAGCTATACCATTATTTTCAATTTTATAAAGCTGAAGATTTTGTTTGGTTGAACGTGCTTGTCTTAGGAACTACTGGTTTGAATAGAAAAATTCTTTCATCTTCTTAGTGTTGGTAAAAGGTTAGTCTTAGGGTTAAATGGGATACCATTCATTAAGGCTATATAGGCTACTGCTCTGTATGGTGTCGGAAGCAAAGAATAGCACCATCCCATATCTTCCCGTGGGTGTCGTAAGAGGCGACTAAGGGATTTGCCAGAGAATGGGCTGCAGCGTTCTCTGTGCTTTTGTAAGAACCGTACTGCGATCGCCAACCCGCCTGCCAAGCGTGGCGATTATGGCTAAACCTCCCAAAATGTCAATGTGGCGACACTTGGGAAGGCCTATGTCCAGCAGTGGACGTCTTTTGGGCTGGAATGATGTAGGCTACATAACATCAAGCTACGACCAAAAGGAGCTGCGTCAATAAAGTCACAGATCAATAAAAAAATATGTTAAAATGTAATGTTAAAATAATGTTATAATGGTAAAAAAAACCGGGAAAATTTACTCCTTTTGAGTGCTTCTGTTGCAGATGAGGTTGTGCGGGTCAGCTAGTTTTAAAAACAATATCATAGCTAAGATAAAAAACTGACCTGAAACACATCCACAGGCTCATCAAACCTCTCCACATCATACAACTTAGATTCCTTCTCCTCATACATCTGTCCCTTGATGCTGCATGATTTGAACACCATGAGATTTTTGGTCAGAGTGCCAGTTTTGTCCGAGAACAGCACTTCCACTTGCCCCAACTCTTCGTTCAAATCTGATGTATTTGCTGCCGCGGGTTTGCCTGTCTCTTCACAACGGAGGTCTTCGTCCCAGGCTATGAATAAGGATCCTGTAGAAGAAGAATATGTGTGTAATCTTTGAGACAAAGCTTGACAGCATATATAAAACTATTGTGTTGTCAAGTGCAGTCAATGAAAGAGATAGGTATGCAGGCAGCAAATTGAAACTATTGTGCGTTCAGATTATAAATCCGTAAACTTATTGGATAGGCGATGTACTTATAACTGTGCATAAAAAAACCTGATATCTTATGGTTATTGAAAAATTTTGCGTAGTTATTTCTGTTTTTAGAACCAAACATTTATAGGGACTCTTAACTGTAGAGCCAAATCTTTGAAATAGCTCGTCTAAGTCTAAGTGCACAATTACACCAAGACAAACTTAAGTAAGGCAACTATTATAAATTATGGGCCACATACCAAACTCTTTCATAACAAAACAAATCTCATAAAATCAAAAAGCACTTACCAATAAACTTGTACAGCTCTATAGTGACGTACAACGACATGGGTATTATATAATAGTAAAGTAACAGAAACGAGAACAGATCTTGAAGTACATAACTCAAGGGTACCGGGTATGGGGTCCCGGGCCCAAGGTATATATCCCTCTCTGGGTTATGTAACTCGATCAAGAGCTTGGTGATCAAAGATAACAATATTTCGAAGCCTAAAAGACCTATGAAGTAGAGTAGGGACTGGTTGATCGCCAGTTCGCTTGACGAGAATTTGTTCCCTGAGTATTTTGAGTTGAGAGCCAGTTTTGTTTCTTCGCCTGTAAGAAAAGTATTTAAGTTATAGAAAGTTATCTGTGTTCGGAGATAGCTGATGCCACTAAAGTTGCGAAAAGACTTCGCTAATGAAGAAAAAGGTAGTTCAGAATAAACAAAACAAAAAAAACAACAGCATATAATAAAACGAAATGAAAAAACATAGGTTTATCTATCAACAGTGACCGAGTATAAGTTTCATGTCCGTGCGATAAACCGAAGAGGAATTCTCTCGTGAGGAGCCAATCCTGGCTGCAGGATCTTGTCATGTCAGTCAAAAAGGTATTGTCATCAGAACCAAAGGTGTGTGCAAATTTTCAGTTCAATCAGTTGGAGGAACTCGTTTGAAATTCAGTTGCAAGATTTAACCCATTAACTAAAAAAAGTTTTTACTATACTATTTAACTAACAAAGTAAATAACTAAATAAAGAATTTTTAAAAGTGTTTTACTTTTCGTAGGATTATTTAATGCATTCACAATCTGTGAAAAGACTATACACGGAATAAAAAAAAACACGTAAAAAGAAAATTGCTGTTCCATTTAAAATTTACAATTACCTACTTAATTACTTGTTCAAACTCACCCGTATAAATAGCGCATCCTATAGCCCACTCAGTGTTCTTAACCCGGGATCCCCTGAGCATGAGATGGTCAGTAGTGAGCACCAAGCTGTCCTGGTAAGGGATCTCCAACCTTCCGTAGAACGTGTAGAGATCAGCCACAGGGTTGGGCACCTCTATCCGCATACCTTGCGGGAGAATATCTAAGGGAAAATTAACGTGAAGCTAGAATTACAATTGTTTTTTCGGAGTTCAGTCTTTCTGTGTAGAAGAATCATCATCCGATAATATTTCCACTGTAGGACCCAGGCATCCTCTTTATGAGATCTTTCTCTTTATCGTGTGGTTAATGCCTAACCAGGCACCCCCTATTCACAAACGCTCGGATTCGATTTCGATTCGATAAGTCGTATGTCTATCTTGTTTTGGCATTACGAAAGCGAGCGAGATAGACATACGACTTTCCGAATCGAAATCGAATCCGACCGTTTGTGAATACGGGGGCTGGTGTTTATGGGTCTCTGACTTGGCTTTACATGCCGTCGAGAAATATCTCTCAGGCATTTCAAGTTTCCTCACGTTGTTTTCCTTCACCGAAGCAAGTGATAATTATACAATACGCACATGAATCCGAAAAATCAGAGGTCTTGGGATCGAACTCGAGACCCATGACTTGGCAGTTCGACGGTCACACCACTAGGCTATCACTGCTTAAGAGCAGCTTGCGTGCTTGCATGCTAGCTTGAGCAGTTTGCTTGGGATTGTCTAAGCTAGGATGCAGTAGGATATCTATTATACGTCGTATATCGTATTATACTTTCGTCCAGTGCGGATTTAGGACATGCCAGTTTCTTCACGACATTTTCCTTCACCGTTTGACTTGCTTGTTTTGACTTGCTATGAGCTGCCATCCATTCTTCATTCAAGGCTCATACGATCAGATAGTTCGTTTCTAAGTACAGTCAGCTTAAGAAAACCTTGTCACATCACACGATGCATATACTCGTAGTGTCGTCAAATATGAATCATCGTTGACGTAACACACAAGTGATAACCAGATGTAACATTGAAAAGACGTTAAAAATGATCAAGTCATTGACAAAGTTATCTACGTAAGTTCATAAATTCCTAATTTCCTATTGTGTTGAATATTTAGATAAGGTTTTAATGGATAGATTAATGTGTCTTTCGAAATCTTTGTTCAGAATATGTTTTTAGCGATTAGTGCTTTGAGACAGATATTTGTTATTTACTTTAGGCACATGTCCAACCGCCGATGGTAAGCGGAAAGCAAGTTTAAATAGCGACTAGAAACGAGTAATTTGTGAGTGTGTAGCATTAACTAGTAGAGATTTCTTGCCGGCATTGTGAATAATTCACGACCAACTATTTATACAGGCTGTAACAGAACCAGCGCAATACTCTCTTATAATAGGTGGATATCAAAATTATTAAACTGGACCACCTAAGGACAAATGAGTCGAAAAAAACATTGGTATTTTAATACTAATGGCGTTTACCGATGCGAAATTTTGAAAGGCAGTCCATTTTTTTGTTTAAAACAAAACTTTCTATAGGAATTGACTCGATCAGGTGATCAACATGAATGGGAAACCTAAAAAAAAGTTATGATTTTCCAAAAATGGTAGAACAAAAGTGTTTCATGGTCTGACTCGATCGAAAACGATTAAAAGAAATTAGGGAAAGAAATGATCAACGCATTTTGAATAGAACCCTGATCATCGCGAAAACAGACTGTCAAAGCAGAGGACCTACATTTTACGTAGGTTGAATAAGGAAAGTCAAGAAGTTAGTCTGTGGCACACCTGGAAAGTGCATACCGTTACAATTCTAACAAGCCCAAATACAGCTAAGATACATTGTCTTATTATGGAGTTCCAGTGCCTGTCTCTTGGCTTTATCATCAGATCTGATGGTAGAATGGTTCTTATTGAACGCAAATACTTCACTTGTTGTAGAAAATACCAAAATCGCTGTACGTTTTCCTATAAAACTTGGAGAGTTCCCTCGATTTCGCCAAGATTCCATCATCAGATCCCGACTTGGTGACTATGGGACCAAATGGAGAGCATAGGCTTTGGAATAAAAAAATAATTTTCCAAATCGGTTCGTAAATGACTGAGTTATTCGCTAACAAAAAACGGAATGCAGAGTAAACTAAAAGTTAGAAATATTGAATATTTGTTGATTTTTTCAAAAACCGCTTGTTTAATTTCGATAAAATTTTCAGGGGACCATTTGGGAAGCTTTAATACAAAAAAAAAAAAAATTTTTCAAATCGTTTGGCAAGCGACGGAGACATGCGCGAACAAAAAAAAAATAATACAAACATCCAAATTGAGAACCTCCTGCTTTTTTAGAAGTCGGTTAAAAACATGTTTAGCGATACAATATTCTACCACTACTCGACTCATATTTTTTTTTGTTTTTTGTTACTAACACTATGGTTTGTTGGCCGAAATAAACACTTAATAAATAAATAATTTCGTTTCCCGCCGGCAGTGGGACAAGTTCCTTATGCTGTCAGAAGTGAGCGAGTAAGGATGACAATGAAATGTGAGTTTGCAATGGTCGCACAAATAAAAGCACGTATGAATCCCAAATACCTTTATTACCACAATCACAAGGTGATGAAATGTACAAAACACACGTGTAACAATTACATGCTTATATCATAAGATATAGTGTATATCAAACATTTTAAAGCTTAATAGGTTTATTATGGCTACTGTGTACAGAAGTTCTGAAATACCGATTAAAATGTAAAAGACGTATAAACAGCGGTGACCATGAATTTTGAGTGTTTTCTTCAGCTAGGCGGAAACAGCATTTCAAATTACATGCATCAAAAATGAAAAAGCCGTCATTAGTTTCTATTCGAGCGACATGACTCGTTAGAAAAAAAGAAAAAAACGTTTACTCGACACCTCGTCATACTACCTATTCGCTTTTATTGCTTGGACATGCTGTTTCTATCCAGCTCAAGCCGCGTCGATAAGTGTGATCACTTCATACAAAAAATTCAAACAGAGGTAAGTACTTAATTTTACAAATATTTCTTAAACTGTTAATAAACTTACAAAAATGTTATGAACACAACACATAATAAACGCAGGGGACAGATGAGTACACATACACATAAGCCATTTAAATACCGTGACAATGAAAATCCAATCAAAGTTACAGAAATGATGAAAAAGTCCTTAAATCCCTATCAATAACACTAGAAAAGGGATATTTACCATGTTTACTATTTGTTACAAGCCAAATACCAAATATAAAAACTTCAACCGGGAAGATGGGTTTCAACTGTGACGGGTTTCAAATTTAGAAATAGCCTGGCTTAGTGGTTCAGCAGTGTAAAAACCGAAATAGTGAGTTTCGTGTGTCGAGAACAGGATCGAGTTGTGAGTGACAGTACTAGTGGTACGGAGCACAGAAAACGAACAAGGGCGATTTGTCGGCTCATAAACACCCACCCGCAATAACTTTATCCGTGATCATGGCGTTTCCAACAGCGCCGTTAATATCCCGTTTCTAGTGTTATTGATAGAGTTAGTGACCATGACAGTTTAAAAACTAAGTCCTTAAATACCTGGTGTAAACCCGACCAGTGGTGGGGGTACCCTCAAAGTCTTCAGATTCGTCTCTCCATCTAGGTTGGCGGTCGTGACGTAACATTTTCCCTTCTCCCCGGCTGAGCACAGCAGCACTAAGTCTGCTGGAACCTCCTTCCCTCGTCGTACACGGACCAGGGTGCCTGGCGCGATCGAAGAGTTGCGGACCTCGTTGATCACGCCTTTGCGGACTATTTCCACTGTTGAATAAAAATAATGTTGTGAGAGTAATAAATAAATAAATTAATTATTTCAATACAGTGACGACTTTGTTACAGACATCTTAAAGTAGAAGATTATGACCCATAGATAGGGCCCCTGGCTCCCAAACTAGATTTTCACCTGTGATTTGGGAGAAAGTGTTTCTAATTTAAAGATGATTGGCTTGAGCCAATCATATTTATGCGTTTGGCTTGAACCGGCCAGAAATAACTTTATGTCCAAGCGACGCCAAAAGCGGAAACTCAAGAACTCCTTAAACCTAGATTTTAGAAAGAAAGAAAACGCTCTTCCTTTCTTTTTCATGTGCTTAGTAACTGGGCCTCTGACTTGGATTTACATGCCGTCGAGGACTCGACGATCCAGGCTGGCTTAGTTTCCTCATGATTTTTTTACATCACCGAAGCAAATGATAATTATACAATACGCACATGAATCCGAAAAATTTGGGTTACGTGACTAGGGTTCGAATTAGTGACCTTGGCAGTCTGATGGCCACACCTCTAGGCCACTGCTGATGTATGACCGTGCTAGGAAATAGTCAAAAAAAAATATTTGTATTGAAAACTGAAAAGTATGAAACTATGCACACTAGACCGTTCCGTCATCGACCAACACCATCACGTGCCTTGCACGGAGCGTATGCCATCGGCAAAATATATTCGCACAATTGTTGACGCTCCCTGTTATGCACGGGTATGATACGAGTACACTGTTGATACGTTCCAGTGGGCACAGTAGTCCGTAGATAGGTTCACAGCACGGTGATGGCATGGTACGGTGTAGCAGACTAAATTATTGCAGAGTCAGGGCTATTGTAAGATGAGCAAGTTCTCGTCTGTCTTAGATTATTTAGAACGAATTCTTATAGAACATCCTAAACTATAAATCATCATCTGCCTAGCCTTTTCCCTCTCACTATGTTACGGTCGGCTTCCATTTTAACCGGATGTACCTAAATATGTACCAGTATTTGACATGAATCGACTGCCTATCTGACCTCCACAACCCAGTTAGTACTGTGTAGTACGATACGGCGAGACCCCTTGGTAAGACTGGTTGTCAGAATATCGATCCACTGATTACCTGTAACGACTGCCAAAGATCTACAAATGAAAACCGGGACCAACGGCTTAACGTGCTTTCAGAGGCACGGAGGAAACAAGGTAGGTAATGGGTGGTAACCCATCCACGGGCCAACCTACGCAAGCGCGGCTTAACCTGCAGATCGACACGAGCAGTTGATATTATTTAGCCACGTAAAATCTTTTTGAAGGTGTGAACAGGAAAATATCTCGTTAAATTAGCCTTTGTTAAGACAGTTATCTACTTCGACGAATATAAGTAGATTAGATAAATTATTTTAATGCAAAAGCGATAAATACTATCATATCTAGGGTTGCCACCCGTACTTTATAGTAAAGTATTGTACGTTATTTCAGGTAATTGTACTTTATACTTTCTGAGAAAAATCACAGGAAAATACTTTATTTCGCATGATTTGATTTCTTAGGAATTTTGCAAAGTTTAGTGTAAGATACTATTTAGATACAAACAACAAAGAGCAATAAAAAATATCTTTTCAAACATATTAATAAAGACTTACTTTATTTTGATACTATGTTTTTTTTTTCTTACATAGACTAACCAATTTACTTTATCTGCAAAAAAAAGGTGGCAACCCTAATCATATCTATCTATTCCAACATTACACAATGATATTAAAGTTTACTATATCTACGGTTCAACCAGTAGAGGTAACTATCACATGCTCTTTCTAAACAACTTGATATCGAGATAAAGAAATGTCTCATCTCTTGTGTGCATCAGGCCAAGGTCGGACGGTATCAGTATCGATGAACTTAGATAAGTTGGGAAATCAATTCCTTTACTTATTTGTTTTATCTACAAAGATGCCATGTGCCTGGCGAAATATAAATGACTAGTTGTCCCGCGCAACTTCGTCTGCGTCACATTTCCCCGTTTTCGCAACATTTTTCATTGCTGCACCGCTCCTTTTGTTCGTAGCGAGATGATATATAAATAATAATGATATATAGCTTATAGCCTTCTTCGATAAATGGGCTACCTAACACTGAAATATTTTTTCAAATCGGTCCTGTACCTAGTTCCTGAGATTAGCGCGTTCAAGCAAACAAACAAACAAACTATTCAGCTTTATTATTAGAAGATAGAAAGAACACTCGTAGATAGTACTTGCGGATGGGATCAAAAAACCTTCATAATAAGAAACTCTTATCATTAACACTGAAAATAAGCATGCTTACTGTTTCGAGTTCTCGACATGTTGTGTATTTGTGATCATGGTGCCTGCAACAGCACCGAAATATCGGAAACTCAAAATAAATAGAAAACATGATAAATATTCCGTTTTCAGAATTAAGATACTCTTGTGTAACTTTTTATACTTCTAGCCCCATTGATGGTTAAGTATGTAAGTTGTATGTCGACCAATTTAAAATTCTTATTAAGTAGATTATTGTTTGAATAAATGGGTTGTCGGCTATAAACGGTGTCTAATTTATTCATAGAAATGGCCAAAAAACAATACTTCGCTCAGTTACACGAGCTAGTACGCAATGTTTCTAAATTCACAATCAACTCAAGGAAATTGTCAAACTATCATATTTTCATAAAAAATAATATTTCCTGAAAAGATACATAATCAACTAATCTCTATTATTGATGAAGCGGAATAATTGATAAGTGCTTGTAGAATAGGCAAATCGCATTAGCTATGCTCGATTACATGCTTTAATAATTTCGCATTGATCGATATAACAATCGTCATAGTCATTAGTTAGAATGCCTCCTTGGTCACTAGTTAGTCTATGGCCGCCGCTTACTTGAGATAAGGTCGAAAATTGAAATTATCTTAGGTTATTTGCCATTTCGCTCTGTATGGTGTCGGACGTAAAGAATAGCACCATCCCATATCTTCCCGTGGGTGTCGTAAGAGGCGACTAAGGGATTTGCCAGAGAATGGGCAGCAGCATTCTCTGTGCTTTTGAAACAACCGTACTGCGATCGCCAACCCGCCTGCCAAGCGTGGCGATTATGGTAACACCCCCCAAAATGTCAATGTGGCGACACTTGGGGGAGGCCAGTGTCCAGCAGTGGACGTCTTTTGGACTGTAATGATGATGATGATTGGCAATTTGCAAGTCAGGGTCAGTCTGTAAACAAAACATGACTCGGGGCCGTAATACGTATGTAGTTAAAGAATTAAAATCATCAATACAACCCTAGTAATTCATTTAATCCTATTCAATAACTATATCATGAAAAACTTGTTCGAAGGGGTTTTATGAACGTAAGAGGGGGCGTAAAATCATCAATACGACCGTATTGATGATTTTATTAATTATTACAACCCTGTAAGTCCATGTCAGTTTTGGTCGCATCAACATACAATGCGACATTGACCTCCAAATCGCAAAAAACCTAAGAATAATAGAATTTCGCGGGCTACCCATGCGCTTCCTCTTTAAGTATTTAATTCCTGCCCATCAAATTAAGTAACCCTACGCAAAAAGTTATTGCAGGGAAACTTTTGGCCGACCTGGGAATCGAAACAAGGACCTCACTTAAGCAGTTGCGCTAGCTACCATCAGAGCAACGAGGCAGCTTTAAATAATGGCAGAGATAATATGGTGACTGATAATAATAGTTTACCGGACACAGATAACTAGAGGCATTAACATTATTATTGATTCAGATAATGTACTGCTGATTAATTCCAAGTCCTACGCTAAACTATGCGGAACTTTATTAGAATACCAAAACCTAGATTTAATACAACATAAGACCTTGTAAACCTCGAAAGGCGAGGCAGAGATGTAGGTACCAAACAGTACACACATTCCGCCATGTTACGTCCTATGTAATAGGGTGTGACCCTAATTGTTAACAACCGGGCACAAATCCAGACCATGGCTGTTCCTAAAATTAATATTAATGGGAAAACCCAGTTGCACTTTGCCCGGCCTGGAAACGAACCCAGGATCTTGTGCTCAACAGTCGTGCTTGAGACGATAAGACGAGTCAGAGGATTAAATACAATTATTGATTAATCTATTCCAATGTCAATGTCAAGAACATAGCAAAATAAAAAGTGCGTATTCAAGCTTACTCTACTAAATAAAAAAAGAATCTCATAAATCGGCCTAGTTTTTACGGAGAAATCGGTGTACATACATCTAAAAAAAACGGAAAATGTCGAATACATAAAAAAAAATAAACGTTTAGATCTTACACGGCGTTTTAAAAGAAAGTTACATAAATATCTATTGTAGTTATTTTATAATTTGTCATTATAGCGAAGTGATTCAGAGCTGACTAAACCATTACAAATGCCCTACCTACTTAGTTTGCGGAAATCCCTAACGTATGAAGTACCAACTGATTGAATAGTCGAATCATGATAAGATAAAAGATAACTGTTGGTCGCAACATTCAAGGCTCCAGATAGGGATTGTGTATATTTCACTACTATCCGGTTACATAAAGCTGTCTATTTTTGAAAATATTACCATGCCAAAAATGGAAATGTTATTTTTACTTACCTTAAACTATACATGGTGTTTTTTTTCAAGTGGGCGTGCATGGCCAAATCCGAAGCAATGAGGAATAGTGAAAAATTCTCAATAGAGTCTCGACCCCGATTTAGATAAAAACTAAGACTTTATCATTAGCAGTGATTGGAATAGGTAGAGCTAGTTTACCTAAAGTTGGCCATCAACGCCCACTTGAAAAATTCACCCTGTATACGTAATAACATTTATAATATCAATAACACTTGTAACGGGATATTTACCATTTTTTTTTTTGTTTATCCGTGATCATGGCGTTTGCAACAGCGCCGAAATATCGGGAACTCATAATAAACATGGTAAATATCCCGTTACAAGTGTTATTGATAGTGTTAGTGACCATATCAGTTTAAAAACTTATAACATTTATAATGTTCTACAGCGATCTCACTGTAAAAGTAATCATTACCACTAAGGTGAAATTAGCTCGCGAAATTCAGATTTTCATACGTTTTTTGCAATTTGCAACTGTCGGGTTTTATGTTAATTCAATTATGATTCGCGACCGTAACAGATATGGCTTTACATATTTAATCATTAAAATCATCAATATAACCCTCTCATCATCGTCATCAGCCTATAATGTTCCCACTGCTGGGACACTGGCCTCTTCTCTATGAGAGGGAGTGGGCTTTAATCCACCACTCGGGCCCAGTGACGGGTTGGTAGATGTCACATGTCTTCGAATTTTTAGTTCTAGGACATGCCGGTTTCCTCACGATGTTTTCCTTCACCGTTTTTGAGGGCAGCGGCGATGAAATAAATTACACAAAGTAATGCGCCTGCCTGGGTTCGAACCCACGACTTACTGCTTGTATACAACCCTCTAATCCATTTAATCCCCATTGAATGAATTTTTTCATGACATATTATAGTTAATACAGCATAAAACCAGTACTGGTACTACTAATACGATTTTCTTCATAAAACTCAATACTACTGCTCATCTTCCACCTGATGCATTTAGTAAATCATGTCACGCATTCTCTAACACTAATCATAAGGAATAAAACCGCACTATTAGGTTGTTGTTAGATTCGACACGTTAGGTTTAGCGCAGAGGGTTCAAATTATTAAGGTGTTGCAATGTTATTATCAGAGGTCGGAATTAGGTAGAGTTATTTTTGTATTTGCATCGAAATGTTGATATTATTAGGGATCTTCCCTTGCGTGTGCGCATTGGAATTTTGCAACTTTGGACATCCATCACATCCACATCCATCCATCCGACATCCATTTGGATGTCGGATGGTTTAAATTGTGTAAAAGTAAATAACTTTTTTGTTCAATAAACGAGATTCACGAGATTTTTCTGCTTTTTAAAATTAATCACGGGATTTGAGGCATATCCACTTTATTCTTTCGCTGTGTGAAATCAGTGTAAGTACACAAATAACTCTACCTAATTCCGACCTCTGGTTATTATAAGCCTGGATTTACCCACAGCAGGGCAAAGGCCTCTCTCCTTTTCTCCAACTTCTCTTGATTCTAGTCCTCTTATAAATACAAGGTGAATACGGACCCTTCACGGAGCTGTCAATCAAGCATTCTGCACATCAAATTAAGTCCTCTCCACGTAAATATTATTGCTGGTATACCTACTATTTTATTTTAGGTGTAAAATCACGGTTTAGTATGACTTAATATAGGTAACGCACTCAACACAACGATGGCTGATGATGTAAAGGACCCATGGAGGTATTTTACATTAAGAACTCAGTGATCGGAGTAGGTACTTCCATTGATTTTTGGTACTTGTATCATAAATGCACACAGAAAGAATAACATGGATAAGCCATTTTTCCGGAAAGTAATTCCGGTATTTCCGGATTCAATTAAATATTTTACTCAAAAATGCATGTAATGTGGTCATTATTTTGACAACCTTGTTTGAGCAAAGTCGACCTTGCCGTTCTGTTTCAAGGAGCGGCCGGCAAAGTTTTGCTGGCCGCTCTAACAGGCCGGCAATGTTTTGCCGGCCGCTATTTTGACGTTTGAAACGTCAAATTTAAAAAAATTAAATCCAAAAAGATTTTATTTAGAACACAGCTGTTTGTATCTATAGAGATAGGTACAAAAATATTTTATTATATATTAGGCTGTATAGATCTAACTACCATTGCTAAAAAAAACAAAGAAGTAACAAAAGCGCGGTTCAGCGAAAATTTAATTAATATATTTTTTATTTAAATTACTTGCTGGTTTTATTTAGATTAGGTACTTGCATTTTTGAGTAAAGCACTATACAAACCTTGGCCCACAATGACTGCTTCGCTGGTCACGCTATGATTGCCTCGAGCTAGCCTAGCTACGCTCTAGGCCTTTCAGCTTGGCCATCATTGCAGCCCTTGCTGTCCTCGCTGTAAGGTTTATCTCAGATCGTCCATCAAGTGCTGCACGCTGACCACGTTGTGTCGGCCTGGAGCTGTGCTACGCTGCGCTGTCGGCCATAATCAGCGCGACCAGCAAAGTAGTCATTATAGACCGCGGCAGTAATGTACTAGTTAATGTTGGTAGTGATATTATTACTACGCAATTCAAAATGAAGCAAAACTAAATTAATTTATTATTTATCTGTTGAATAATAAAAACAATCGAATTCCGATCGAAGCATTAATATTTTTTTTTAGCCTTTTTATGGCCACAACTTTTTATAAATTGTTGCACTTAAATTTCAATCAAATCAACCAATTCCGGAGGAATGTCCATAATAATATATACGTTTCGGATCAATGACCCCAATTCAATCTACCTACTCCGATCTATGAACATCTAAAACAAACGGTGAAAAATACAACTCGTAGAAAATTACGTGGCAACAGCACATAAGGACCAAAACAAACCACACAATTTCGACAATGGATTTTGTTTCGTTTATAAGTTGTTATCTTACCTATCTGGTTGTTGACCTTGTTATCAGCTTTGTGCCTCAACCAGTCTTCATAGCCTTGCTTTAAGGCAGTCACCAGCACCACGAAGCTGAGTGGCAGTATACTTGTGTATGGGGATACTGGACTGTCTGCAAAAAAAAAAACAAGCATTGTGTTATTAAAAAAAGTCATCTAAATAGATGTAGATCCGATGACCGTTGAGGTAGACGTGTTCTCGAATCAGCAAACAATAAGGGTCCGTACACAGACCGGCTCGGAGAAGCAGATTTTTTTTTCGCCTCTATAACAGAGTTTGTTTTCATTGTAATAAGGTTTATTTTTACAAGTCACTTCTTTTTTATTATTAAGAATGCTTGACAGCAAACCTAACGCGCTTGCTGTGAAATAATAAGAGGAGTCGATCGGCTGCCTCTGATGACGTACTCTTCCGCGCTCGCACAGGCGAAGGCTACGTTTGCATGCACCTCGCGCGGCCGACCGGCTCCGTTTGTGTGCTCTTTAGGCTCACGCGGCCGGTCGGCTCCGATTGCGTGCTCTCTCGATCCGCGACCCGATTTAGCCAAATATTTTTAACCCATATTTCTCTACGCTTGAGTTTTCTTTCGTTTTGTTCTGCTTCAAATAATCTTGCTTACAAATATATTTCTTCAACAGAGCTATCTAAATCCATGACTCAATTTAAAAGCACATGTTTTAACACACCGAAAACAAAACTTGGGCTGCGCGGAATTGGTGGTATACCCTTATAGAGCACCCGCTCGGCTCCGAGCGCATCCATCCGGCTCAGAGTGCATCCGCTCAAAAACAATACTCTTCCAGCCGGTCTATGTGAAACGTCTGTCGGCTCCGGCCAGTTCCAAGCGTATAACTCGCGCGGGTCTGTGTGAATAGAAGAGCACCGGCCGATGGTCTCCGAGCAAGTCTGTGTGACCGGACCTTAAGGTGGGACGCCCTCAGGCTAGGTGAAGCGACAATCTTCGCAGATTAACTGGTAGCGGTTGGATGAGAGTTGCCGAGAATCAAGTTAAATAGCGTGCAATTGGAGAAGCCTAGCCTTGTTCCCGTAATGGTCTGTTCTAAGCTGATGACGATGAAATAGGTAGGAATGGCATATTTTGTTGCAAGAACGAAAATCCTCTCCTGATATCCTCTTAATGTCCTTATCCTAGTTGACTCTTTCAACAAAACTTATCATACTAATGTTAGAGCTCGACTTTGTGCGAGCCTGATAATGTTATTGCTTAAGAGCATTTAACCCCTTACGACATTTCATACAAACTTTCAAGTTTTTTTTTTCCGAAATGACTGAACCGATTTTAATTAAACTTATTACGCATAACGCATACGGTCTAAAAAGTTACTAGAAAACATTTTCGAAAGGTCTTTTAAAAAAAAAGATAGTTGGAAATTTTTGTTTCTATAGATAATTTATAATCGGTCTAATTTAGCTGTAACACTATTTTTCGAAAATGTTTTTTTTTGTAACTTTTTAGACCTATGCATCCTGCTTATGCGTATGAAGTTTCATTAAAATCGGTTCAGTCATTTTGGAAATTAAGGACTTTAAAGTTTGTATGAAATGACGTAACGTGTAAACGCTCTTAATTCATCCAATGAATTACGATGTTACAGGAGGAGCTCGTGGCTAAATAATATCAGCCGCTCGGGTCGGCCCATACGTTAAGCCGTGCTTGCCTAGGTTGGTCCGTGGTTGGGTGACCACAAATTACATACCGAATTTCCTTCGTGCCTCGGAAAGCACGTTAAGCCGTTGGTCCCGGGCTCCCGGCAGTCATTTATGGTTTCAGTGGCCTGAAAGTCTGTCAACCAGTACAACTAGGTTGTGAAGGCAGTCGCTCTATGTAAAATACTGGAATTCAGATGCATCCAGTTACACTAGAAGCCGACCCCAACATAGTTGGGATAAGACTAGGCAGATAATGAGTCACGAAGTTATCGAGTATAAAATGTTGATATTGACAAAAACGTGGACCTCGTCAAAGAAAAAACCGGCCAAGTGCGAGTCGGACTCGCGCACGTAGGGTTCCGTACCATTATTTATAAAAACGAAAAAAAAACTTTTTTGTATGGGAGCCCCCCTTAAATATTTATTTTTTTCTGTTTTTATTATTTGTTGTTATAGCGTCAACAGAAATACATAATCTGTAGAAATTTCAACTGGCTAACTATCACGGTTCATGTGATACAGCCTGGTGACAGACGGACGGACGGACGGACAGCGAAGTCTCAGTAATAGGGTCCCGTTTGACCCTTTGGGTACGGAACCCTAAAAAGCTACGACAATCAGCTCAATAAATAAACTCAATAATGATATAGATCCTCAGGAGCTACGAGTATTACCTACTGAACGAAAAGTTGATAATAATAGTCTAAAATGGAAATTACAGGCCATTCTTCAACATGTAATCTGTATCTATCTATCTATACATATAATAAATCTGTTGATAAGTCGTTTTTCATCATCAGCCTACCGCAGTCCACTGCTGGACATAGGCCTCTTTAATCGCTCGCCAGTTAACCCGATTCTCGGCAACTCTCATCCAGTTGCTACCAGCTACCCTGCGAAGATCATCGCTCCACCGAGCCTGAGGGCGTCCCACCTTACGCTTGCCGATTCGCTGCCTCCACTCAAGAACACGTCTGCCCCAACGGTCATCGGTTCTACGGCTAATATGGCCGGCCCATTGCCACTTCAGCTTACTTATTCTGTGGGCTATGTCGACTACTCTGGTTCTCTGTCGGATCACCTCGTTCCGGATGCGATCCCTCAAAGAGACTCCAAGCATGGCCCGCTCCATAGCTCGCTGAGTGACCTTGAGTTTATGGACCAACCGTACCGTGAGTGTCCACGTTTCGGCCCCGTAAGTCATTACAGGCAGGACGCACTGATTGAAGACCTTAGTCTTTAGGCTCTGTGGAATACGCGACGAGAAGTCCCGACGAAGCGTCCCAAACGCTGCCCAGCCCAGCTGAATTCTTCTGTTAGCCTCTCTCTCAAAGTTGTTCTTACCAAACTGCAGAATTAAACGAGGTAAACATATTCTTGAATAACCTCGAGAGGAGCGCCATTGACAACAATAGGTCCTGGGGTGACGTGTTCGTTAAACATAACCTGCGTTTTGTCCAAGTTCACCCTGACACCAATACGTAGTGAAGAATCAACTAGGCCATCCAGCATCTGCTGCAAGTCGTGCAGCGATTCAGCCAGTATGACGATGTCATCTGCAAATCTCAAGTGTGAGATGTACTCGCCGTTGATGTTAATGCCACGTCCTTCCCAGTTCAGCGTCTTAAACGCATCCTTCAGTGCGTTGGCGAACAATTTCTGGGAGATTACCTACGTCCCCTTGCCTCACTCCCCGACGCAATGGGATACCCCCTGTTAGCTGGTTCTGAGTTTGGACGGTCATTGTGGCGTTTTCGTACAGACTTCTCAGCACTTTGATATATCGCCAGTCTACTTGGCATCGCTGCAAGGACTCCAGAACTGACCAAGTCTCGATAGAGTCAAAAGCCTTCTCAAAGTCCACAAATGCAAGACACAGAGGCCGATTATACTCTTCGGACTTCTGTATAATCTGCCGCATTGTGTGAATGTGGTCTATGGTGCTGAACCCTCCTCGAAACCCGGCCTGCTCCGGTGGCTGAAAATCGTCGAGTCTTCGCGCTAGACGATTTGTGACGACTCTTGAAAACAGCTTATATACATGGCTAAGGAGCGAAATGGGTCTGTAATTCTTTAATAGGGTCTTGTTCCCCTTTTTAAAGAAAAGAACGACCACGCTCTTTCTCCACGCTTCTGGAGTTCTCCCAGAGAATAGGACCGAGTTGAAAAGCTTCCGAAGCTCTCTTAGCACTGGACTTCCTCCCGCTTTCAAAAGCTCAGTCGTTATCCCATCCTCACCAGGGGCTTTTCCATTTTTAAGCTGTCTAAGAGCCGCCTCGATTTCATCTAGGCTGACTTCAGGCAGGTCTTCTGTGAAATGGCGGGTTAAGGTGGCTCTGGACTCCTCCTTTTCGGGATCAGGTCGAGATGTATGCGATGCGTACAGCTTTTTTTTTTTTTTTTTTTTTTATATTTGATATCTGCAATCAGCTTCGGCTACAAGCAGATGTGTTGTAAGATGTGGCAGTTTGAGTGTGTCCTCCAGTGAGGTCATCTCCTCATCAGTAGACCATGCGTACAGCTGGCCGTAGAAGTTTTCAACTTCCGTAAGAATCTCCGGCTTCGAAACGACGATATCCCCACTAGGTTTTGTCAACTTCGTCAGGTGGCTCCTCCCAAGTGATTGGACGAATACCTTCGATCCCCGATTCTGCCCTATCGTTTTTTCTATTGAACGTATGCTGGAGCATCGAAGATCGCGTCGTACCAATTTCCTAATGATTTTATTCAGTGCCTGTAGTTCTGCCGAAGTGATGGGTGGGTTTACACGCCGTTTCGACATAAGCTCCAGAGTCTCCTCCGAGAGTTTGGACTTCTTGCCCGTACGCCGCATCTTGCAAAAACGCGTTCCTTCCTCCCTGAGGATTTCCACTATTAGGTCGAGCGCCTGGTCAATGTCATTTGTGGTTTCCATGGCCGTGAATCGGTTCTCCAGGTCTGACTGGAACGCTTCAGATCCTAGCATAGTTTGAAGCATATTTGGACGTAGCCTAGACTTCATCAAACGGGTTCGCTCCAGCTTGAAGTTGATATTTAGAGAGCCACGAACAAGTCTGTGATCGCTACCGGTATTAAACCTGTTGATCACCGAGACATCTCTAAATACATACTTTTTATCCGTCATGATGAAGTCTATCTCATTTTACGTCACTCCGCCGGGGCTTCGCCATGTCCACTTCCTTTGAGGCTGTTTCTTAAAGAAGGTATTCATCAAGAAAAGCCCCTCCCTCTCAAGGAAGTTGACAAGCATTTGCCCCCTATGATTTCTGCTGCCAAACCCATAGGATCCTACTACCGATTCACCGCGATTCTATACTCCCACTTTAGCGTTGAAATCTCCCATGAGAACGTTGTAGTGGGCCTTAGTGGTAGAGTGCAAGGCCTTGTAGATGTCCTCAAACATTTCCTCCACTACGTCGTCCGAGTGTCCCTAGGTCGGTGCGTAGACCTAAATAACCTTGAAGCTATACCTCTCAGTTAGCTTCACTATTAGGTATGCTACCCTGTTCGAGACACTGGAGACTTCTACCACGTTGTCACAGAGAGATTTGTGTACCAGGAACCCGACTCCGCCTTGGTAAAGCTGATCTCCCTCTCGAAAATACAAAAGGTGGCCCGATTCGAGGGTAATCGTGTCCTCCCTCTCTTCGGATTTCGCTCAAGCCAAGAATGTGCCACCATATGTTTCTGAGGTCTTCCTCTAGCTGCACTAAGTGTTCGTCGAGCCGTAATGTGCGTCCATTATACGTCGCCAAGGTCAGTTGTTTTTGGCGGCCATTCGTAACCCGGGGATTCTTCGCACCCCCTACCTTGCCGTTACCGTGACCGCCGCCAAGATCAGGAATAGCAAGGCCGCCGGGAACTGGGGGCCATCGTTGATTTTGGCTTGCCATTAAAGGATTTGCCCATAATCGCCACTCTGGGCATGCGGGTTGGCGATCGCAGATCGCAGCTTCTCGCACTAATGACGCTGCTGCCCGTCGCTAGTCTGCGCTATTTAGATGCGAACGTTGCTATGGAAATGGTTATACCGCCATTTATCGGTCGTCAGAGCCTCGTTTGTTGTTCAGCAGGATGTACCACGAGCAGGTGAGGTTGACTTGGGGCACTCTGATGATAGGTGTGCCCACTTACATCCCTAAAGTCGTTTTTGTACATCGAAAATAATTCCAAAAAAATAGCCAGGCTGTTAAAGGACAATCAAAAGAACCCATTTCCAGCATTTTTCGATTTTTTGTCTGTTTTCGGTTTGTCTGTTTATTTGTTCGTGCATCACGTAAAATGTACGAAAGCAATGTAGATAACTGTTATACGAGTACACAACAATTGTACGTAACTTGAAGTAACATTTAGTTTTTGATTCATTGCGATCGGTTCACACTATCAAAAGATATTTGAATTTAAAGTGTTTCAGAAGTAAAATTAGGGTTATGCGCACTTGGTCCCACTGTCAGCGCTTCGCAATAAAAAACACGTTGTTAAGTTCCGTCATCCACGCGAACGAAGTCGCGGGCACAACTAGTTTTACATAAGGCGATACAATCAGAAAATACGGAAATTAAATTAAAAATATCGTTATCATTAATTATCGTAACGTACAAACAATTTTACACAATATGTGATTATTGTGTAAATCATTATCATCTTAGAAATCATTATAATTCCCCACGGGTTAGGCACAGGTGTACTTAATAATACACCCGCATTTTGCCACTTATGTTTAAGTCCCATGTAATAGGGGCGAACCTATTACCAACAACCAGGCTCAAAACCAGACTCCATGGTTGCTACTGAGAAATTCCTGATGGAAAACCCAATAACACTTTTCCCGACCCGGGAATGAAACCTCATGATCAGCAGTCGCAACTCGACCATTAAAGCACTTTTCCAATATATCCTTTCCTACACACAGTAATAGCAAAACTATATCAGACACATTTACTTAATAAGATAACGATTACCTAAGTATATAGTAACTAGCTGTCCGGCGCAACTTCGTTTGCGTCACATTTTCCCCGTTTTCGCAATATTTTTCATTGCTGCTCCACTCCTATAGGTCGTAGCGTGATGGTATATAGCCTATAGCCTTCCTCGACAAATGGGCTATCCAACACTGAAAGAATTTTTTAAATCGGACCAGTAGTTTCGGAGCCTATTCAATGCAAACAAACAAACAATCTAATCTTTCCTCTTTATAATATTAGTTTAGATACGTGGACACAACATATTAGTATAGTAATACGTGGACACAACATCCATAATAAATGAAAACATGAGTACCATCTATTGATTAGTTCCATAATGACTTATCTACATATAATATGCTATATTTTATATGTGCCTAAGTAGTAATATAGTAAGTCAAATCAAATAAAAAGTCAATTCAAATTAGGCTGATAATCAGCACTTTTTGAACGTCATAATTACAAGAGACAGCCCCCCAAAACGCCCGCCCTTCACCTCTTCCTAGTGTTTTAGCTGGGAAGAAGAAGTGGCGGAACAAGCTCCCCAGCAACACATCTGTCTGTCAGGAAGAAGTACTAATGCCCCGGAAATTTCAGTCCTGATTGATACAATCATTTTAAGTATGATAGCAGCTTTTTGCTAAATGTTGGAGAGTACTGACCTACTGAGTATACTCTGGGGTGGCACTAATCATCTACCAAGCCTTGTCCCAACTATATTGGGGTCGGCTTCCAGTCTAACCGGATGCAGCCACCACAACCGGGGTGGATAATACGATACGGCGATACCCCTTGGTAAGACTGGTTGTCAGACTTTCGGGCCACTGACTACTTAACGACAGTCAAGGATCTACAAATGCCAGTCGGGACCAACGGCTTAACGTGCTTCACGAGGCACGGAGGAATCTCGGTATGTAATGGGTGGTCACCTATTCAGGGACCAACCTAGACAAGCGTGGCTTTACCTGAAGATTGACCTGAGCGGCTATTAATCTATTATTATTTAGCACTTTTTTTTTCGTATGGGCAATCATCACATGCCCCCCCCCCCGCACTCTGGGCGGATTGTCGCTAGGATTGGAATGTATGATTTGCTGGTGTGGATAAATCCATACTGTTTTTTATAAAGAAAGAAAGAAAGAAAGAAAGAAAACATATTTATTTGACACATGCCACAAGTGCACACAATAAAAAATAAAATAAAAAAACTTAAATCAAACAGAAAATAAAAAGATAATATTGTGTGTCACACGGCTGCGCCAAATAGGCCCAGTTCAGCAAACTGCCGAGCAGCTAGTGCCCGACGCTGGTTTTCAACTAGACCTGAGAGATAGTGACGCGACGGACGTAAAACAGTTTTATACGTTGTGTTAATATGTGAATGAGAAGGTACTTACATACATATACATTAATAACAATAATAACAAATACATTAATAAGAAATAAAACAACATTGTAATAATTATAGTGAAAAAGAGTAACATAAAACAACAAAAAATACAGGAATGAGACGCATTTTCCCAGACTTCCAAACGCACAATGTTTCGTATCCGCGCACTTTGTCGCTCAATACGCTGCAAGCAGCCGAGCGCGACGGACTAACAATGCAATTTGTAAAAACACTAGGTAAAAAATGTACATATTAGTTCAAAATATTTTCCAATGGAATTGGAGCAAAAATATGTGTGTGTATCGTGTAAAACAATTGTACCGTAATCCAGTTAATTAGATATGCAGGTAGGTTTAGAGTTTGTAAATCATATTATTGAGACATTTAAAGTGACCATATCCAATTTACGTTGCGATTCTATCAGATACTGCCGTAAATGTTTTCTGAATGTTTGTATTGTGCTTATCATTCTAATAGGTGGTGGCAGGTTATTCCATATTTTGGACGCCGCATAGCGAAAGCTACCTCTGAAGGCTGCTGTGTTATGAGACTGAGTCGAGAGCTGCTGCGCGCATTGTCTTCTCCCACACTCGCGTCTACTAGTTAACCAACTAAGTTTATTATACAAGTAGTCAGGTTTTTGAAATTTAACCACACCGAACAGTAGGCACGCCAAGTGTAGCTTACGTCTGGACTTCATTTTGAGTGAGAAATGCTTGTTAAGAAAAGGTGTTACGTGACTTCGCCGAGGAATATTGTAGCAAAACCGGGCACAAGCGTTTTGTACTCTTTGGATGAGCCGGTCTGTACGAGCTAACAGGCGCGGGCCGTATACTGTGTCGGCGTAGTTTAACCTAGATAGTACCAAGGTTTCCACAAGCTGTTCCCGTAGTGATTCAGATAAGTAAGACCTCATCTTATATAAAACCTTCAGGCGATAAAAACAGTTTCTGACAGAGTCTGCTACGTGCTTCTCAAAGCGGAGGTCTTTGTCCATCTCAAGACCCAGATTTCGCGCCTCATAAACTCGCTCAATTTGGTTGCCCATTAGTCTCAGGTTAAAAGTCGAAGGTAGTCTAGCCAGCTGGTTCCTGGTGCCAAAAACTATATACTTAGTTTTAGAAGGGTTCAGTGACAAGCAGTTCTCCTCAGACCAAACGGCGATTCTTTCAAGATCTTCGTTAAGATCTTTAATGGCGCTGTCATACTCGTCTGGTCTGAAGGAAATATATAGTTGTACATCGTCGGCATAAATATGGTACTTGGATTTCTGTAGGCATCTAATTATGTCTGCGCAGTACAAAATAAAAAGAATGGGACCTAAAATAGAACCCTGCGGTACTCCTCTCTCTACGAGAATAAGAGCCGATCTAAGTGTAGTCCCGTCACTTAACCGCAAGTCAACTAGCTGTTCCCTATTACTGAGATAACTGCGGAACCATTGTAAAGCTTGGGGGTCGAAACCGTAATGTTTTAACTTCGATAATAATAACGGGATACTAATAGTGTCAAATGCCCGGGAAAAATCCAGTAAAACCAATATTGTACACATTCCATTATCTTGGGCAGTCAATATATTATCAGTTACATCTAGTAAAGCAGTGGATGTACTACGCTGTTTTCTAAACCCTGATTGTAAATCTGGTAAAATGTTATTTTGTTCCAGAAATAGCGTAAGTTGGTGGCTGACAATTTTCTCTAGTACTTTGGATAAGCATGGTAATATACTAATAGGGCGAAGATCTTTCAAAGTCAAAGGATTCGAATTTTTTGGCAATGGCCTAATTGAGGCAATTTTCCATGGGTCAGGACATGTTGACGTCACGATCGAGCGGTTTATTATGTCCGTTACAATTTCTAACGTGTGTGGCAAAGTCATGTCAATCATGTCCAGGGTAATGTTGTCGTAGCCTTCAGCGTTACTTTTCAGACTAGCTATAGTGCGTGAGACATTGTTCTGGTCCACTGGAGTGATTGTAAAAATTGCTTCACCGTGGTTGTGATTATCGTAAAAATGTATAATTGATGCGCTTGGCTCGGGGTTACCGGGAACAATCAAAAAGTTTCTGTTGATAAGGTCAGGATCTGTAAAATGCGACGGAAGGTCATGTTTAAGTTTAAAAGGTAATAGGGTGGATTTAAGGTTTTTCCAGAGCAATTTAGGGTTTTTTATTTTAGTATTAATATTATGTTTGTAATACGCGGTCTTTTCATTGTACAGAGACTCAATCACCAAGCGTTTGAAGTCTTTGTAGTATTTTTGTTTGGAATGGGATTTAGTTTTCCTATAATTACTTAGTGCTTCATCACGTAAACGCATCATGAGTTTAATTGTGTCCGTAATCCACGGATACGATTTTTCTTTTACAGTTAATGTTTTGATTGGCGCGTGAACATTAAACAAGGAAATTATATTGGTGTTAAAGACATGAACCATATCATTTACGGAGCCGAGCGATGAGATATTACCAATATTAAATGATGCCAAGTCTATTTTAAATGTTTCCATGCACACTTTTTGAAGAGGCCGAAATTTTACAAAATAAGGTTTGAATTTAACGCGCTTAATATTAAACTCACTCACTACAATGGAGTGGCCGTTAAGTGAACCGAAAGATTCTACCGCTGTGTATCTTGCAGTCAAGTCAGTACATACGAGATCAATGAGAGTTTCACTGGTGGCTGTGTAGTGAGTAGGGCTTGTGACCAGCTGTGTAAGGTTAAGGCAATTCAGGAATTCATTCATATGTTTCGTTTTTGTCCCGTTTGTATCTTGCATATTAACATTAAAGTCGCCAAGCAGAATGTAGTGATCGCAATTTCCCAAAGAACTAATCGAATCCGTTATGGCATCGAGGAAAAGAACAAGGTCTAACCATGGTGGACGGTAAGCTGTTCCAATAGCAATTTTTTTGCCGTTTAACGAGAGTGTTAGCCACATTTGTTCCACTGATTCGAACCTGGGATCGACCGCGCTAGTCCACGTACGCGCGCTCAGTCCCCGCCTCAGATAAAATCCGATGCCCCCACCACGGCCCGCGCGAACACTCGCTGGCCGCGGCGTGTGACGCAGACGATAGCCCGGCACTACCGGAGCGCGCCCCTCCTCACCCTGTCGAAGCCAAGTTTCGTTGATGGCCACAACGTCAAAGCAATGCCTTTCAATTGCGCCAATAAAGTCATCGTGACCTGTACCAAGTGAGCCAGCATTAAGAAAACCAACTTTAAAAAACTTTTCTCCTTTAGTAGTTTATAAATTAACAGCCAGATATGTTCAATGACTTGACGTCAATAATACTAAACACTTCAACCGAAAAAGATATACGGGAAACTATAAATGGTTACCCGACAGTTTTATTTATTTATTTATTTATTTATTTATGTACACACAAAACACTTAACAGGACAAAAAATTAAGATACAAGAGCACAAAGGAGGAAGGAGGAAAGAGGAGGTTTTTTTTTTATTTTCATGAAATGTACTTTTATGCGGTAAAATTAAATGAAACTAACTAATTCTAAAGCTAAATAATAAATAAGTTTTTCGGTAAGTAACTTCTAAATAAAATATATGACTTAGTAAAAGGATTACAAAGTGGACAATCACTGAGGATCCATCAGTGCCATTAAAAAAACTTTGAATGCATGTTATTATGTGCTGTATAAGTAAATATTTATCAACGTTGTTTGCAGCAGATTAATAGATAGGCGTAACTTTATTGCAATACACTGAGCTTGACTTATTTACTAAGTTTTTATGTAAGCTGTAAGTGGAAGTTTATGACTCACTAGAAATTGAAGAACCGAGTGGAATTTTTAACATCAAATTATAGAGCACTTACTGATGCCTTTTTTTTCGGATGGGACATCATCAAGTGACTTCTCCCGCTCTGCTCTCTAGCGGAGCGGAAGGGAGTGTCAGACTTGACTGACTAAAACCCATCCATGTTCCTTCTTAGCCCTTTGTGTTCCAGGGCCACGGTATCTGTTTCGAACAGTCCCGCAGCCCTGGCAGGCATCGGCCCTCTCGGACCCCTTCCGATTTGCTGACATCTCCATTATTATTTAGCACTGGGGTGGCAAATACACTAAAAGTTGACCAAGACAGTTGCACCTAATTTTCGAATAGAGAATTTGAGGTTGAGTAGAGTATTCCTAATTAAAATCTTATTTGACAGCGATTAAAGCACTTTTTAGTTCAATATGAATTTGCATTCCATACTCCCTTCGCGGGGTTTCACCTTTTCATACCGATAGCGATAACGACTATCGAAAACAAACTATCTACATCGTTAACGGATATCACAAATGATTTATCGTTTTGCGAACCATTATTAACAATTTTACTACATAATTCATTTGCTGCTGCGCAAACTTGTATCTTGTGTCGGATACAAGCAATGAAGCATGAATATTTGATGTCTATATAACCAGTATGAAATCAGCCACTCCCTGTGCAAACTTAAACTGTGTCCGGTCGCCGCTACAGGACAAAGCAACTACGGTTTCCTGTGACGGTGTGCCGTATCGGAAGCAAAAAGTGTCTACGTTTGCGCAGCCCCTTATGTAGATGATGAATTCTATAGAAGCCCCACTGGCTGGTCAAGGGCCAACAGACAAAAAACTTCGTCCGCAAATCCGCCCCTAAGACGACCCACTGACTGTCATTTGTTTACAAACTACGACGACGCGACGGGAGCGAAAAATAGCATGCTCTAAATCACTGACTTAAAAGCTTTTAGACTGGGCATACCTACAGAATTAGCGAGACAATCAACAAAAATCTGGCGCACAAAATGGCTGACATTTTCATTCATCATCGTGCGCAACCGTTTGACAGCAGATGTATCACAAACAACTCGAAGCAAAATATGGCGACGCGGTCACGTATAGATGAGCTTAAGATGTAACTCAAAAGAGTTGCCAAAATAAGTTCTTGACAACTTTAGTTCTCTCTTTTCTTCTACAGCTACTGGTTTATAAAAAAGAGACAAAACTGTTTTTCACATGTATGTGTCGATATCTAAACTAATATTATAAAGAGGAAAGATTTATTTGTTTGTTTGTTACGATTTAACTCAAAAACACCTAGATCGATTTCAACAAATCTTTCACCAATAGAAAGCTACATCTTTACCGAATAACAAATTATGCTATATTATATTCTTAACTAATATTATAAAAAGGAAAGTTTTGTTTGTTTGCTACGATTTAACTCAAAAACTGCTAGACCGATTTTAAAAATTCTTTCACCATTATTAAGCTACATCTTTAACGAATAACATATAAACTAATATTATAAAGAGGCAAGATTTGATTGTTTGTTTGTTTGCATTGAATAGGCTCCGAAACTACTGGTCCGGTTTGAAAAAATCTTTCAGTGTTAGCCCATTTATCGAGGAAGGCTATAGGCTATATAACATCACGCTACGACCAATAGGAGTGGAGCAGCAATGAAAAATGTTGCGGAAACGGGGAACATGTGACGCATACGAAGTTGCGCCGGACAACTAGTAGGCTATATTATATCACAATATTCAACTTCATATATGGGCAGGCAACAACAATATTGCCTATGCAAATACTTTTAAATAAATGACCTGGTGAAGGTTTCGGGGATCCGCTGGATGCGAGTCGCACGGGACCGATCAATGTGGCGACACTTGGGGGAGGCCTATGTCCAGCAGTGGACGTCTTTCGGCTGAAATGATGATGATGATGATGAAATACTTTGAGCGTAGGTATATCTAATTGAAACATGAAACGAACATTCCAATTAAATTATTATACAAATTACGGTGCCCTTTGATGGTGAATCGAAAGTTACCAGGAATTCCGATCGATTATCTACTTCACAGAACAGCGTTCGTTTTGCTTGAATTTGTGAAGTTGTAGAGATATAAGGAATAGGCAAACTGGGGTGTAAACTTCTCATTCCTCATTAAGAAGGGATTTTTTTCGCATTAAACTTAGGCATTTAGGGATTTGTCGTGCAAGCAAGACTAAGGGTTGAACCTTATCTGAAAGCACAGAATTGCACTTTTCCATGCTCCTATCCTTTTCTGTCGTTCAGAACCGTCATTTGCAAGAGCGGGAATGCCATCGCACAAGGCAGCATCGATGATGCGGTGGGCAGCTCACGAGTCACGACACTTAATCCGTCTCTGCAAATACTCATTACATCATTCCGAACCCTCCAACATAGATTTTTTTATCGGTAATTTAAAAATTAATCAGCTTTCGATACATTTTGACGGTGTAGGTTTGTAGGAAACAGCAGATTTTTGTTTTAATAACCCAAGAAAAATTTTTACATAGGGGGTTCAGAATTCAGAATGACGTAACGAAATTTGCAAAAAACGTACCACAATCTGTATATCTGTAACAGATTCTAATTGTAGTCACGGATTTGGAAACACCCTAAAGGCCTATAGTTACAAAATAACCCCCTCCTGGCGGTGCCCATGGTGACCAGTGACAAGATTTCAAATTTCGTATCGACCAGACCTGTGTAAGTTGTTTATATCCCTTCATCAACTAAAAAAGAGGTGATGATCTTCAAACGGCTGAAAAGATTTTCTTTAAACATAGCTAAGAACTCTTTCGATTAAGACACTTTTCAAACGAAACCAACTTTATCGAAATCAGTCCACCCGTTCAGGAGCTACGATACCACAGACAGACACATAGATACACACGTCAAACTTATAACACCCCTCTTTTTTGGTTGGGAGTTAAGAATGAATGAAAGACAAAGCTGCAATTATTCCCACGATTTTTCCACGACCTAAATGATAAATGATTCAGGTACTGCGAACTGTAGTATTAGCACTTAATTTTTTCAGGCACACATAAAAATATTTGTTAAGACTATTTTAATTGAATTCAAGTATGTTTTTGAAAATAATATTATTAGGTCTTTACCTATGAAATTGCCGTTTTGTTTGAAAAAAGTTAAAGTATTTTTTTTTTCGAACTTATTTATTTCTTTTATTCAAAGTAATCACCCCTGCAATCAATGCATCTTTGCCAACGCTGTGGCAGTTTATGGATGCCCTTCTTGAAAAAATCAGCTGGACGGGAGACAACAAACTCTTCAAAGGCGTTTTGTACTGCCTCTCGGGAATTGAATTTTTTTCCCGCTAAAAAGTTGTCCAAATTTTGGAAAAAGTAATAGTCGGAAGGCGCAAGACCTGGTGAGTATGGCGGATGAGGGAGAGCTTCCAAACCCAACTCATGCAGCTTAGAGACGGTCTGTTGTGCAGTATGGGGCCGCGCGTTGTCGTGAAGTAGCAGTGGAGACGACCGATTGACCAAAGCTGGTTGCAGACGTGCGAGTTTCGCCATCATTGTGGTCAGTTCTTCAATGTACACATCTGCAGTAATGCTCTCGCCGTTTTGTAAAAAGCTATGATGAATCACACCAGCACTAGACCACCAAACTGTGACCATCACCTTTCTAGGGGTAATTTTTCGTTTTGCACATTGCTTTGGTACCGAACCAGGATCTAACCAACTTGCTGAGCGCTTTCGATTGTCAAAAAGAATCCATTTTTCGTCGCACGTAACAATTCGGTTCAAAATTCTTTCATTTCTGTGCCTGTTAAGCAGCGCAAGGCAAGTCTCGACGCGTACGTTGCGCTGGCGATCGTTAGGTTCGTGGGGCACCCATCTATCAAGCTTTTTTATCTTGCCAATCTGTCGCAAATGGACCAATATTGTTTTAATGCTAACATCAAAAGCTGCTGCCAGCTCAGCTGTAGATTGAGTTTCATCAGCTTCAACAATCACCTTTAATTCATCATTGTTGACCAAAGTTTCCGGACGACCACGAGGTTCATTTTTCAAGTCAAAATTCCCAGAACGGAACCGAGCAAACCAATAACGGGTTGTGCGTTCGTTTGTACAGTTCTCTCCGTAAACGTCGTTGATGTTACGGGTCGTTTGTGCCGCGTTGGTGCCACGACGGAACTCATATTCCATAATTACACGAAATTTCAAAGTATCCATTATGAGGAAAAATGTTGAAATGTAATGAAAATACAACTCTAATCAATAAACAAAAGACTGATTTTGTAAATAGAATGTCATATTTTTAAAACAAAATTAATTTGAATTTAGAACTCATAGCCAATCAAAACTTTTTTTTGTTTGAAAAAGTCTGTACTGCAATACGGCAATTTCATAGGTAAAGACCTATTATTTTTGCTTTCAATAAAATCCTTTCAAAACTCTTATACTTATGTATAATACAATTATACCCACCTAACTTAGTTAATTTTTAATCTGGCAGCCCTAGATATTACAAATTGACAATATCTAAGGGGTAATAATTCGTGTAGTTGTATTACTTAAACTTTATAACTCAAAAGCTTATTTAAAGTAATTTCTAAGTTATCTAAAATAGGGTATCATAAAAGGTTTATAATAGGACTTTAGAATTAATTGATTATAATTACCGCTAGTTGGAGGTTTTTTTTTTGGTTGGCAATAGTGCAGAAACCTGACATAACGAGCAAAAACAACTTAATGTGGTCGGTGTAAGTTCGAATTTGCAAGCAGTGAAAAGCGCGCACAATTCAAAATTGTGCATACCTATTCTGTGGAGGTTTTTGAAACGCTGAGTGTGTATCTTAAGTTTTTATACAAGGTGTAAGGGACACCGACGCGAAAAAGCTTAACACGTACTCAGTACATCATTCTGAAAAACAAAATTGCTGTTTCATACGTTTTGAACTTTTGACTGTGTAGGTATTGCACTTTTTAGGGTTCTGTACCCAAAGGGTCAAACGGGACCCTATTACTGAGACTTCACTGTCCGTCCGTCTGTCACCAGGCTGTATCTCATGAACCGTGATAGTTAGCCAGTTGACATTTCTACAGAGTATGTATTTCTGTTGACGCTATAACAACAAATAATAAAAACTGAAAAAAAAAATATTTAAGGGGGGCTCCCATACAAAAAAGTGTTTTTTTTTCGTTTTTTTTTTTATAAATAATGGTACGGAACCCTACGTGCGCGAGTCCGACTCGCACTTGGCCGGTTTTTTAGGAAACAGCACATTTTTTAAATTTTGTTATGAAAGAAATCTAAGGTTCAGAATGATGTACTCAGTATGTGGTAAGCGTTTTCGCGTCGGTGTCCCTTGCACCTTGTATACTGCTTAAGGTTAGTTTGACAGGCTCTCAAATTCAAATTCTCGACTACACACACGACAGCTCATTCATAATAAAATTTTTGACTCACCAATAACGACAGCGATAATAGTGACGATCAAGAAGTAGAAGTTGACGACTCTCCGGAACTGCTCCGTGAGATTCTTGGGCAAGAACCAGAGGAGCGTATACTTGGAGGTCTTGATCTTGTTGTGTTTCTTCCGGTCGCCTTCGATGGGGGCCCCGACATCCACCTGCCGCGTCTCCGTCGTCGCTGATACTTTGTTGCCCTGTGCAGACGACAAAAGTTAGCTAAACGTTCAGCGATCTGCGTTTTCGAGTATCTCTATCTCATTCTGTCACGTAAAGGCGTCTTTTGGTGGTTCCAAAAGTCCGGTCGTAAGCATTCGCATCGGAAGCACTATAACGCGCGATTGGATCTCTCACTTTAGTGACTTGCAATTCTAAGTGGGAGAAAGGGAAAAAGACTCAAGAAAATGCTAATAGGTGCGTGTTGGATCCCGCGACAAAATTCACATAAAAGAACAGCGGAGGAGGTGGCTTTGCTACTGATTATTATGGAAGTTGATTAATATGAAATCCATGAGCGATGGCGATGGCGCTTTAATGTAGGTAGTTCCGACGCAGTCTAGGCCGTCAACCGTTACCACTGCGTGAGCTTTTTATTTATTGAGGATATCCAATATTTACGCATGCTTGCGAGACCCGCTTATCTAAGCGGGTCTCGCAAGCATGTGAGTCATCTGACGGACGCACAAAACCGAGAACTATGGCAGATGAGAGAACTATGGCAGATGAAGGGGAGATCTATACCCAGATTAAGACGATTCCTCGCTAAATGATAGTGATACAAGAGAGAAGCATCGTGTTTTGGGTGTTTTTATGATATAAAAAAGTAGCATCGTGTATTGGGTTTTTGTCCCACGACCGCGGGTTTGCTCTTCAAGTAAAGTCAGCAGAGGTTATTTACTAAGTCGATGCTACAATTATTACAACTTGAACGACCCGAAAGTTTGAAAAAACAAAACACTAATTGCCATCAAATAATAAATAGTAATGTCGTTGACGTTATATAAGTAAAGTTCTTCAATTGGATGACTTAGTACTTAAAACCCTTTTTAAGTATACGTTAGTCAAAAATGTATATAATCGGCTAGTCCGATCATCAATTAGGGTCACTGGGATATTTCATTTTAAATTTATTTTGGTAGAAATTTTATCAGGTGTAAAAAACAAACTGATGATTTAGAGTAAAGACCAGAAGCAGTTATTACAATTTTCTTATGGTGTCATGCGAATCCTTATGTCCAGGAACCAGAAATTGGAAGAGTAAACTAGATTATTTAATTTGCCAATAAGACGAGGCAAAGTCTAGAAGAAGACGATCTCCCAAATTAGTGTTTTAGTTAGAATAAATATTAGTGACACTTTTATTGTTCTTAGAGGAACATAATATTATTATCTATCGTTGACAAACTTACTTAAGTTGTCAAAGGAAAATATACAGTAGAATGTGTTTAAATATGCATAATGCCATCAGCACCGTGGGACATTACGCGAAATAAAGAGTGTGAATCCAAGGTCCTACATTTTTCTATGGCACACTAATCGATACATATCCACTCTGGCTTTGATATTTTATGTTCTGTAGCTAGTTTTTTAAAGTACTGAATTTATGACGTCACCGTACTCAGTTATATTTAATTTTTTTTAAAAGAAAGTTTGTGAGGATGAATGGATGGATGTTTGTTATTCTTTTACGCGAAAACTACTGAACGGATTTTGGATGAAATTTGGCACACGGGGAGTTTCTAACCTGGATTAACACATAGGATACTTTTCATCCCGTGGGACAATTACCGAACTCCACGCGTGCGGAGCCGCGGGCATAGACTAGTTATTTTATGAATCGAAATCTTGAGCGTATTTGATAGTTACAGTGCAATGATAGATAAAGCATTGCAAAAACACGATTAGCAAAAAAAAGCGGATGGGTACTGCACTCTGGGAGTGCCGGCAGAAGTGAAAACTTGAATATTAACGTTGTGCATTTTTAATATTTTGGAATGGTTAGGGTTTTTTTTTTTTAAAGTATTTGTGTAAGTATGTGGTAAAATACAATATTCATTTATTGCGCTATCGTACACAAACATGACAATTTATCATCATCTGCCTAGCCTTTTCCCAAACTATCTTGGGGTCGGCTTCCAGTCTAACCGGATGCAGCTGAGTACCAGTATTTTACATGAAGCGACTGCCTATCTGACCTCCACAACCCAGTAACTGGGTAATACGGTACCTACCCCTTGGTAAGACTGGATGTCAGACTTTTAGCTTCTGACTACTCGTAACGACTGTCAAAGATCTACAAATGACAGCCGGGACCAACGGCTTAACGTGCTTTCCGAGGCACGGAGGAAACTCGATATGTAATTATGGTCACCCATCCACAGACCAACCTCGGCAAGCACGGCTTAACCTTAAAGATCGACCTGTGCGGCTGTTATTATTTAGCCACGAGCTCCTCAAACATGACAATTTATATTACATAAAAAATTGAACACTTCAGAACTATTACAATTCGTCTTACGAATTTTACCTCTTTGCAGAAACCGAAGGTTTTCTTGTGTGACATATGTCATAAAGTTCAAATTCCTTCGTAACCTAATGTCAATCCGTCTTACGAATTTTCCAGTTTTGGAAACCCAAACTCAATGTCAGATGTCATAAAGTTCAAATTCCTTCGCAACCTACGTGACCTGACGGTCACGTGTCCTGACGCGAGTTTAACATTTTTTACCCATCATAAAAGTGCACAACGCCGGAAAAGAAGTTGTCACTTAAAAAACTCCAGAATAGACAAGTAAGTAATAAAATCTGAAAGTATAGCGCCAGGAAGTACCTTCGACAAATTCAAGGAAATGCATAGGTAGCTCCAACACCTTGACATGTTTGGAAGCTTAAACTATATCGCATGGTCAGCGTCCTCATTTATTTTAGGTTACAAGAAACAGCAAGGCCGACCTGCCTGGCCGTCAACTTCCGTCCGTGACTTTTCCAAAGGATAAACAGTGTTCTTTAACGTGCAAAGCTGCCAGTCTTGATTCTCGTTAATACATAAGAGTAGAGGGAGACCAAAGAAACGATGGATGGACTGTGTGAAGAATGATATGGCTAGAATGGAGGTGACTACTGAGATGACAAGTATTAGACAAGTATGGAAGAAGACATGCTGCGCCGACCCCAAATAAATTGGGATAAGGGCTGGAGAATGATGATGATGATGATGACATGTTTTCTTGAAGCTTGGTAAATACTTAAAAAAGTAAGCAATGATAGACAACATTCTCAAATCAAAATCGTATGATTTTAAGCTGTTATCTACGTGCCTACATTATCTTTTTAATCATATCATAGGATATCCATACCTAATGTTTTTTCCTAGCTTCAACTCGAAAAGCGGTGCGGGCATTTAAAATACTAAAAGCTCAACGGAAACGAAGAAAGACTGGACAGGATTTATAAGATGATAGGCTGGATAAATCATCACGGCATCATTAGAACAGAAATCCTCCAAACAAAATAACCAAGGAAATCTATACCAATCTGGTATAGATTGGTATAGATTTCCTTGGTTATTTTGTAAATATTAAAAAAATGAAGAGTTTGTTCGTTTGTTTGCTTGAACGCGCTAATCTCAGGAACTGCTGGTCCGATTTCAAAAATTATTTCAGTGCTATATAGCCCATTTATAGAGGAAGGCTATATGCTATATATCATCACGCTACGACCAATAGGAGCAGAGTAGCAATGAAAAATGTTGTGAAAACGGGGAAAATGTAACGCAGATGAAGTTGCGCGGGACAGCTAGTGAATAATAATCAGACAACAGTATAAACTCAGGCGAAGCCTTTATGAATTTATAAATCGTGTTAAGCTGGTTGGATGGGGAGATGATTTCACTAAATGGAATGGGTTCCATCCAGACATGGACCAAACCAAGCACACTTTTGGGACCGTTATCACAGTAGACGAAGATAACCCACCCATTTGGGTCCGATAACAATTTCAATCGGCCAAGTTCAAAATTGGATATATGTTTAGGTTAGTTAGGGCAAGTTGTGCATATGTTTAAGTTATATTGAAGTGCATTGACTTTTATAGTAGTAATCAATAACCTAGCAACGTATTAAACAAGCGTAACCAAATTAAAACTCTATCTATTGGATAACCCATTAAACTGAGTTAAGTTTTAAGTCAATTAATAAACAATTATGACATCACTAAATACCCGAATAACTTTAAACGTTTATAAAGAAAACTAAAGTACCTCGGTAAAAATATACATTAAGTACCTACCTTCATTTGTTCATCGGATTTTGAAGTAAGTCAGGAGCGACAACGAAGAACGAAAGAAACTTTTTTATTGGGAGGAGGTGGGCGCACCATATCGGCGGCCCCCTGTTGACGTGCCATCGGTCTGCCGTCCAATGTCAGGATCAGCCGACACCAGCGCATCGCTGAAGGTAATTGTGAGAAGGCTAGCATCTGACTGCAAATTACTGCTTCCCTTGGCATTGAGTAGACTGAAGATTATAAGGTCGATACTTTCAATATGTTATTGGTATTAGACGCTTTTTTATAACGACTATTAGGTTCGAACTGTTTTTTTGCTGGTTGCGTAAGTAGAGCTGTTTTTTAGGGTTCCGTACCTCGAAAGGAAAAAACGGAACCCTTACAGGATCACTTTGTTGTCCGTCCGTCTGTCTGTCAAGACCCTTTTTCTCAGAAACGCATGGAAATATCAGGCTTGAATTTATATCAAATACTCAGGTCTACTGTCCCTTAGAGCTGTAAGAATCAAACTTCTAAGCCAACGCAATCAAAAGATACAGCCGTTTATGCCGCCAATTTCCGCAAATTTTCGACACTCGCAAGGTAATCAAAACCTACAGGGTACGAAGCAACGTCTTATAGCACAGATAAAGGAAAACCGTAAATTTTTAGGTAGGTACATCATATAACAAAAATACTTTTAATAATTTTTCTACGGAACCCTCGTTGCGCGAGTCCGACTCGCCCTTGGCCGGTTTTTTTTTCTCTTGATTGTTATGATTGATTCACGATTTTAACCAGTTCATCTTCAAGAAGAAGCAGAACCAGTTGATCTTCTGATGATCCTCTACAAAGCTCTCAATGTATATTAAATTGTTGGCTAGACAACTAACGCCAGCCACAACTTAGCTGTGACAGGCATTATTGGTAGCTAGGATTGGAATGTATGATTTGCTGGTGTGGATAAATCCAACTGTCTTTTATAAATTAACAGCATGACTTGACGTGAATAATATAAATAAAACACTTCGACCGAAAAAGATACGGGAAACTATAAATGGTTACCCGACACTTTCATTTTCATGAAATGAACTTTAGTGCGGTAAATTTTACTGAAAGTAACTGATTCTAAAGCTAAATAATAAATAAGTTTTTCGGAAACAAAAATCTTAGTTTACAAATACTGTAATCAACTTCTAAACAAAATATATGACTTAGTAAAAGGATTACAAAGTGGACAATCATTGAGGATCCATCAGTGCCATTAAAAAAACTTTGAATGCATGCTATTATATGCTGTATAGGTAAATATTTATCAACGTTGTTTGCAGCAGATCAATAGAGATAGGCGTTTAACTTTATTGCACACTGAGCTTGACTTATATACTAAGGTCAAAGTAGAAGTGACTCACTAGAAATCGAAGAGCCGATTGGAATTTTTAACATCAAATTATAGAGCACTTACTGATGCCTCACTTATTTGAGAACACGTGCAAAGCTATTAAAGATGTCTCAAATCAATATAGCGCAGGCAAACACAAACTCAATATTTATAGTCTGAACCACACACACGAAATTATTAAATATTGTCATATTTCAAGGTCGCGTAAAGGCATTTCATAAATTGTGCGATGCCTTGGTAAGAGGACCGATTCTGGGAACATGATCTAAACTAATATTATAAAGAGGAAAGATTTGATTGTTTGTTTGTTTCTTTGTTTGTATTGAATAGGCTCCGAAACTACTGGTCCGATTTGAAAAATTCAGTGTTAGAAAGCCCGTTTATCGAGGAAGGCTATAGGCTATATATCATCACGCTACGACCAATAGGAGTGGAGCAGCAATGAAAAATGTTGCGAAAACGGGGAAAATGTGACGCAAACGAAGTTGCGCCGGACAGCTGATAAGTACAGTTACACCAGAAGAAGCATACGCTTTGGTGATCTTCGGGTTTCTGAATTAGTGCGAATGTCGCCTCGCAGAGTAATCCCCAGAGGCAAAGCTTTGTCGTGGTACACCTGCCATAGTACGTTTGTATGAAACTTGTTGGGTAAACTTCTCTGGTCACATCTTTTAAAAATTATGTTTTTTTTTTTTAATACTAAAAACTAAATAGACGTTGTGAAGCGATGATGCGGCCTAGGATGGAACACGCTTGCCTAGAACAAACCGATTCACTCAAACTTTGATGAGTTCCAGACTATAATGACCAAGGAACAGACTGATAAGCTGGCAGTGAATTCCACAGACAAAAAGTTTTATGAACTTTTTCGGGGTTCGTCTAGTCAGTGAGAGATGTTCTATGCGGGGTAGCTGTTAGCAGTTACATGACAGTAGCCGAGGATCTAGTTAAATGGCGTGCGATTGGACATACCTACGTCGCACGATGCCGGATTATTAGATAAGATTCGAGATTTGAATTATACAGTTTGCCGGTAACATAATTAGCATAATATGCTCTCCTCAGGCTTCCTCTCTATGAGACGGAGTGAGAAATAATACCTACACCACGCAGGCCCAAAGGGGTTCGGCTAGGGTTCCCAGATCCATATAAAAGTTTTCCGGACTTACAAGTTACATATTGCAATTTTTTATAAAAAAATGTAAATATAACAACAGTTCAAAGGTTTTTTGCAGAATATTATTTTACTTATTTTTTTTATAATCGCTACTGGCTTCCTATCTACTAATGATTACGTTGATTTTACTAATATAATATTTTAAGTTAATAAAAAACACATAAGTACCTACTGTGTTTACTTTCTCATTTTTGGCCATTCCGGACGTTGAATTCCGGACACTAAGCTAAAATTCCGGGCTTGTCCGGAAAATTCCGAACGTATTGCAACCCTAGGTTTGGATACGGCATGACACATTTGTTGGCCGTTACGACTACATCATTATTATTGAGTAATTATTCATTGTTTACTCAGAAATTACATAGGAGTTACAATAAGGGGATTTTCTAGTCCCAACTGGCTTTATCACTCATATCAATGATTTTAATAATGACAGCACGTAGGTACCTGGGTCATCAAACACGAGACAATGTATTAAGTACGGTTGAACTAATCGCTTGAAAAACAGCTATTTGAGCCCTGAAATCATACTCAAGACGGAAGACCAGAGAAGTATCCACTTTCTTTGGATATCTTCCTACGTATAAGGAGAGAGGAGTGTGTATGTGTGAGTGTAATTGTGGAGACTCTCAACTCTCTCAATTCCAGAAAAATGTAGAGTTTGGTAAACACGAAAAGAAAAAAAAAAAGATTAGAAAAAAAAGGGATATACCTAGCAGTGGATGAATTCTGGCTATTGATGATGATGACAGGTAAATACGAAGATTTGTAAAGATGTTTAGACGTTTGTTAGTTAATTATGCATAAACGACTTAAGTAATAGATTTGGATGAATTTGGGTACTCAGATTGGACTATTTTTAGACTATTTAGGCTATTTATTTAGACTATTTCGTACATTAACAGTCACTTATTTTCATAATTTTGATGATGTAGCTATACAAATATATGTTTTCTTGGTGAGACAAATATGTTTTGATAACTACAAGTTGCTCTGTATGGTGTCGGACGTAAAGAATAGCACCATCCCATATCTTCCCGTGGGTGTCGTAAGAAGCGACTAAGGGACTTGTCAGAGAATGGGCAGCAGCGTTCTCTGTGCTTTTGTAACAACCGTACTGCGATCGCCAACCCGCCTGCCAAGCGCTAAGCGTGGCGATTATGGCAAAACCCCCCAAAATGTCAATGTGGCGACACTTGGGGGAGGCCTATGTCCAGCAGTGGACGTCTTTTGGGCTGAAATGATGATGATGATGAACTACAAGTACCTACCTATAAAATATGACGAATTATTTACAAGACTGTTTATCAATAGCGACATAGGTAACAATAAACATGGAAACATAATTACCGCAATAATAATCGACGCGCCGTCTAATCTGATAAGATACACATTATTAGATATTTTTCTCCACTTTTATTTAGCAGTGACATATTTTATGTACCTATTTATTATTTACTGAAAAATCTTGAGTACTCGCACCCTTCCGCGTTCAAGTACACCAATACAAATCAGTGCGTTTTAAATTAAAAAAATCCCGGTTCTCCTAATTGGTCTATTTAATTCATGAAGTCCGCAGGATTGGTTGTTTGAGTCCAGCGAACGTACAGTGAATAAAATCGCAAGTATTTACTTTCATGTAGGTACTTACATAGCAAAAGGAGAAGAAGTACGCCACCCACGAGAGTACGTACAAATACACTCTATGCGTAAAGTTGTAAATAGCTACACCACACTGTCTCATTTTAATCACACCAGTTTCACATTTTAGACACAAACATTCGCGTATGACCGTGTAAGTGAAACACAAATATAACAATGGGTGTTATACGGCTAAGCTGATAGCGAAAACTATCTTATCGTGTTCAATACGATATCAATAAAAGTTTGACGACATGACAACGTGTGACGTCGATCCCTAGACCTTCCAAGTTTTTTAGTTTCCAGACGGTCAGCTGTTATCGAGAGGTTTATAAATAAAAATTGTGGCGCGAATGAACAGGTGGCATCAAACATGAGACAGCATTGAACACTAACTTGTTCGGTTCTAGGTTAATATTAATTACGAAAGACATTAATTTCTTGATTCTGTGATTAGTATAATTATTCACGTGTCCCTTGATTTTACTGTGTATATTTTACTTTTTTAACTCTTGTTTAAAAGTACGACAATGTTTCCCTGTAACTGTACTAATCCTCGAATGGTAACAACCAGTCTTACCAAGGGGTAACATATCACCTAAAACTAACTGGGTTGTGGAGATCAGATAGGCAGTCGAATAGTGGTATTCCGCTGCATCGAGTTAGACTAGAAGACCCCATCATAGTTGGGAAAATACAGATGATGAGACTAGTCAAAGCATGAGTTGAGAGTTAGATGTATTTTATCATTGATGCCGCTGATCGGCACTGTGTCCGGATACCGACAAATAGCCTCTAAGTTCTAATCGGCATCAGGCCGAGTACTATAAAACAGCTCCAGCTCATTATCAAACATATCTAGCTACCTTATTATTATTTCTTTAGCGTACTTATACAACGTGTTGTTTTGCAACCTCGTCAAATTTAAGGAGGTAACTATGCTAATGATTCTCGTCCCGAATCAATAATAAAATTGGTAGGTAATTTTTGTTTTTAATCTCATTTACGGAAATCGGTAAGTGTGAAAAACCCGTGTTTTAAACTAGGGTCGTCTGATTCTCGCCTTATAACCGCGCCTCCACAAATACAAACAATCTCAAACGTTTATTCGATCATTTCTTATTCCATAAACCACGTTAAGGGGGTTATTCTGAAATACTGACAAACATAAACAACCGAAAAAATCCACGTTTATTAGTAATTAACTAGGTACCGTAATTTTAATTGATTATTTATGTCTTGTGTGACAACCTCCTGAATTTTGACGAGGATGCAAAACAACACCTTGTATATCGCAAGGACATTCACAAGGGAAAAGCCTAAGAACCTAATGACACGACGTATTTTTAACGAGCTTTAAACGAAATGCAATCGCAGCAAGTTAAGGGCGGGATATACGCCAGTGACCTTGGTCATGTGGACGTTACGACGAGAAAGCCCCCCGCGTGCGCCTCCCACCCCTTACAATAATTTCGTGCAACGCGAACTATAATTATATTGCATCGCAGCGCCCGGCGCCCGGCCCTCGCCGCCCGCCGCACAGTGGACGATTTGACTAATCTAGGGGGACAAAACTCGGGAACCTAATTATTATATTATATGTAAAAGTATTATATTTATTGTATACGAGTATATATGAATGTTGTAGTAAATAAAACGCAAAACTAAATGTGTAACATATTTTTTTAAATCTTTTAATAAAATTCTTATATCTATGGCTCGCTTAGATATTTGTTTTCGAGTAAGTTTTCTTAATAATGATATATAAGGGTCTAAAGATATTAACAAATGTTTAATTAACTCATAATTAGTTCTGTGTCTTGATGTCTTCAATGTATGTCCCAATCTGGCTTTTCTGATTTATTTATTTTTAGCCTCTGAAGCCACCTCAGACATTTTTCCTATCGGTAGGTATCACCGAATTTTTTATTAAATTTGCTCCATGTAAGTACCAAAATTGTATGCACTGTTGCATAAAAATTGTATGCACGTTATATCATGGGTATAAACTTAAATATACTTAGGTATCTCACTGGTCTCCACACAGTAGTCATGAAATTTGTCGGTATTGATTTCATAGCCTGAAGCTATGGCTGCAAGAATTGTCCCAAAACGATGAATAAAGTTTTCATTGAGACCAGTAGTCCGCGCTGTTGCGTCATAATTTTAAAAAAAATGCTTGTACGGTATTTCCGTCATTGCTTGTACCAAATCCTTGTTTAACTTTGTCGATTATAAGACCAATTTCTTTAAACTTTATCTTTATTTCTTCTTTAGTTTTTTTTTAATGTGTCTTTATTTTTGTCTCCTATGACTTCATCATCATCATCATTTCAGTCCAAAAGACATCCACTGCTGGACATAGGCCTCCCCCAAGTGTCACATTGATATTTTGGGGGGTTTGCCATAATCGCCACGCTTGGCAGGCGGGTTGGCGATCGCAGTACGGTTGTTACAAAAACACAGAGAATGCTGCTGCCCATTCTCTGGCAAATCCCTTACTTAAGTCGCCTCTTATGACACCCACGGGAAGATATGGGATGGTGCTATTATTTACGTCCGACACCACACAGAGCCTCCTATGACTTGCCACTCTCAAATGTTCATGCGAAATAATATTTAAAAGACATTCCATTGTACGAATGTACGCATGTAAACTAGAGATTCCAAATTGGTACATATTTTCATCAGGGTCTCTAACCATTGATGCCGAATTCATTTCCGTTGATGTTGCTTTACAGATAAAACATCTTTGAGCCGACTTATTTTCAGCTAAAACGTTACAAACTTTACCATCAATCATTGAAAGAATCATCTGGTGCGTGATCGAAATGGACACACCTCTGACTTCCACGAGAATCGGCGTTAACATCCGTATTTGATTTTCAATGCCTTGGCATTCTTCTTTGATGCGTTATTTGAGATAGAATCTTGGTGATGATGGCCGAGGATTTTCCCATATGAACTTCTGTGCATTGTTTACAAGTCTTATTGGAACTAAAGATTTTCGAATTTTCGTTAAAAGTTTTTTTACGTTCTACATGCCAATATTTTTCAGAATAATTTCGGAATAAAGTGGCTGTGACATACGGACGGACGGACAGTCAGACAGACGTTGTGCCCGAGCAGTAACTCGAAAAAAGTTTTAGTCCCTTTTAGATGCCTTAGTGCCGGAGCGGATAAGGGTTCCTTTTTTGCCATTCGGCTACGGAACCCTAAAAACACTTACAAGCACTCAATACACCAAGGAACAAGGGATTATTTGCCTTTTGCTATCAGTTAGAAGATGTAGGTACCTATTCGAAAGTGTAACAAGATTAAAAAAACGTAGTTTTAAACATTTCATTTAAATACCTATTATCCTGCTAGATTGGTCAAATCGCACACTGTGCGCCGCATGCTATCTACTTATCGCTTCCAGTAGCTGTCTCTAATGCAGAGGTGTAAATTACGTACTAAAATAACCTAATATTTACACACACTATATATAAACCCAAAAAATATATAATTGGTTGGGCTACCGACAATTATTTCGTTTGCGGAGAAAAGTGTCACAGGTCCATTCAGCACAGCGTCTCGTCCCGCACTGATTTACTGGACGCCGGAGGGGTGGCTGTACGAATTGCGAGTAGCGATTACGTAAAAAAAATCCGTAAAAATAATTAAGAAAGTTATTGGTAAAAATAAGCCAAAGGTCCCCTCGGTATTACTAAATATAATATATTGGTGGCAATTAAAAGAGCCTGTGACTGATAGTTTAGGAGAAAAATGGTAGTAAGTTACAAAAACAGAGGCCACTTTGCATATTTATTTGTGATATTTCAATTATATTTTTAATTTTTTTGAAGCCAAGAGGACATGCTGTATATTGTGTAGATTAATATATATTATTTTGAAAAAAAATCTTGTAAGGGTTACGGAAAAAAAAGGTTCCAATGTATCTCATATGAAGCCCAATTCACGTATATCCACGCCTTAACCTTAGTAGGTACCTACGTTCAATATTAGGTATAGTAGCGCCGTAAACACGCGTCATCTGCGCGTTAAAAATAATAGACCGTGTGTAAGCGCAGATCAAGCGGATGGCTTAGTAGACCGGGACGTAACGGTCCGGATCAACTGAAGATGGATGAAATGGCGTTAGGTCATGGAACAACTTGCGACCCACGGATGACACTCAAGTTAAAGGGGAAAACATACAAGTCCGTGATTAGACCTGTCGTACCTACACAGCCCAGGATTCTGATCCATCATCATCGTCTATAATGTTCCTACTGCTGGGAGACAGGCCTCCTCTCTATGAGAGGAAGTGGGCTTTTAATCCACCACGCGGTTCCAGTGCAGGTTAGTAGATGTCACATGTCTTCGAATTTTTAGTTCTAGGACATGTCGGTTTCCTCACGATGTTTTCCTTCACCGAGAGCAGCGGTGATGAAATAAATTACACAAAGTAATGCACCTGCCTGGGTTCGAACCTACGACTTACTGCTCGTAAGTCGGGGCTGCCACCACTGGACCACCGCTGTTCTCTGCGCATAAAGATACTGCATTCTGATCCTTAGAGGATCAGAATACTGGGCTGTGAAGAAGGTGGATGAAAAACGTTTGCACGTATCTGAGATGAGAATATTGAGATGGATGTGTGGAGTGACAAGAATGGATAAAGGAATGAGTGTAGTAGAGGAAGAATAAAGTGGCGCCTGCCTATATAAAAATTAAAGAATGTTGTTTGTCTTGGTATGGACTTGTAATGAGGAAGGATGAAAAGCATGTGGTTAAAAGAGTAATGGATACGCCCTAAGGCGGGTGGCCTTAGGCTTTTTCTCATTCCTCTTACCTCTGAATACTTTGCCCTGATGTTAGTCCTTTAGATCTGAGTCCAGGGGCTTCTTTGATGTAGCTGTCAGCAAAATAATTATTTGAATTTGCCGAAAAGTGATAAAATTATCACTTTTTCGCGACAGGCGCTTTTAACACTTAATATTGTTGCCTCCCAGTTAAACCCGTTGCAAAGCCGTTTGCTGCTATTAAGGACTCACTATGCAGGGCGGAAGGCACATTGTCGCTAAAACGGTTATCATGTTTTTAGTAGAGTGATTCTGAACAATATCGATATTTCTCGTAGGTTACAAAACTAAAATTGTTTTAACATCAGTGGCCCTTTCACCTTGTTTTAGCTGTCCCGCGCAACTTCGTCTGCGTCACATTTTCCCCGTTTTTGCAACATGTTCGCTCCTATTGGTCGTAGCGTGATGATATATAGCCTATAGCCTTCCTCGATAAATGGACTATCTAACACTGAAAGAATTTTTCAAATCGAATCCGTAGTTCCTGAGATTAGCGCGTTCAAGCAAACAAACAAACAAACTCTTCAGCTTTATAATATTAGTATAGATATAGATTGCAGATAGTTTATATATAAAAATATATAATAATAATATATTATATTCATTCCTGAATAATAATACCTGTCCATTAAACAGCCATGATTAAGCAGCGAAATAACGCCGGTGCCGCGCCACAGTAGCAACTGCATGTTTCGTTTTGGATTGTAGATCTGATTCAAGAAATGCCGCCGGTGCTGATTTTTGCAAGTACTGAGGACATTTGTGTAACGTCAGAATATTTATGTATAGTTATAATATGTTCTTGAAATTAACAATATTAATTAAATTGCAATGCATTTTACAAAAGTAACTTGAACTGTGAAGACTAATTAATTTGGAAACTGCGACTTTCAAGTCATAAGTTGGGTAGTGTTACAAACTTCCGGTTCTGCTGCTTATACAAGCTCGAATGTATAGGAGCTCGAATGTATAGGAGCTCGAAGATATCGATGAGAAGTTATGATAGTTTAATTCTGATTTTATTTTAATAAGTTTTATTTAATTGTTAAGGTATTATTTAGTGAATATTATTTTATTTTTAGTTTCATTGTTAATTAATCAAATTACATTATGGCACCTTCCGCTTGTCAGCTTCCTGTACGCCGAATATTATTATACTTTAATTAGCTCAGATTTAAATGATTATTGATCAATAATTTTGTTACAACTAACTGTTAATTATTATTACACAGTAAATTAAGTGATCCGATGTAATGGTTAGGTTTTTGTAGAAATGTTTAAAAGTTGATATGTTGACTGTTATTTTTTTTTGAATATGGACGTTCTTGTAACCGTCAGTTGAAGAGCCTTGGTAGTAAAAAATTCTAACCTAAATACAAGCGACTTACGAAGTTCAACTATATTTTATTCTTTAAACTCGACCATCGTAACTGACCACCGTTTTACACTTCAGAAGTGGTATTATGTCTGGCCCATATATTGATGGTATTGGTGCAAAGAAAAGGAGAAACAGTGAAACAGTGACGTCGGATGATGATGGAAATTCCGATTTTTTTTCTTCATCTGATCACGAGGGTACCGACAGAATATACCTCCGACGAAAAAGGCACCGTGTTACCCAAACTGACGCTGAAGTTATCCCCAAGTTTCAGCCAGATGGAAAATCTAGCAATGTTAAGGGATGGTTGCACAAAATTGACCAATTAGGCGACGTATATGGTTGGAACAGTAAGGATCGGCAGTTCATTATGCAAATTCGTCTCCGAGGATCAGCTAGAGATTGGTATGACGACCTAGATAATTACAATCTCACGTGGGAGGAATGGAAAGACTCATTGGAAGCCGCCTTTCCACGTTCAACTGATTTTGTTGACCTTCTAGAAACTATGCTCGCAAGAAAAAAAACGAACTCCGAAACTATGACAAAATATTTCCACGACAAGCTATCGCTACTCAAGAAATGCAATATTTACGGTGAGGCTGCGATTTCGTGTGTAATCAAAGGTTTACCAGTGGAGATAAGAGCCAACGCAAAGGCTTATCAGTGCGAGACTCCACAGCAGCTTTACTATGGATATTTATCATCCCTTGAAAACTACAAACAAGTGGAAGCTAGCAACTCGAAGCAAGATGACTCTAGTAGCTCCAAGCGGCCGACTGCTACATGGAGGAGAGGCAATGTTTCTTCGAGTTCAAAGGAAAACGAACCCAACCTGAAGAAATGTTATGCCTGTAGAAGAATAGGGCATGAGGCGAGAGACTGCAGGACGCCACGCTGTGAGGTGTGTCGTCGTCCTGGCCACACTGCGGCTAGCTGCTGGTTCGCACCCGGCTCTTCACACCAGCAGCCACCAAAAGTTAGTAATGTGCTATTTACAACATATAATATTTACATAAACCTGTACAAGAAGGCAGTGGTAATTAATGGACACAATCTTATTGCATACATAGATACAGGCAGTAAGTTGAATATTCTCACAATGTCACAAGCTAATAACTTAAAGTTAAAAATCATGCCTTCTTCAGTTACTATGAAAGGTTTTGGTGGTGCATATTCAAATTCTATGGGAACATCACATGTTAACGTTAAGATAGATAATATCATGTTAAGTGGTTTCGTTGAGCTGACTAGTAATGATCTAGCCGATATAGACCTAATAATCGGTCAGTCAATGATAAATCAGAAAAATATAAACTTAGTTATTTCCGAAAAATCTGTTAATTTCGTGTGCAACTTTGATTTCAATAATGAGTTGTTCGATATACAACTGGACGAGACTGATTGTATTTCAAAATTTCCAGTCTATTTAAAACATAACAGTGTGATACCAAGACAAAGTTGCGCTTTTGTACAAGTTTATGTTGATATCAATACTAGCCATTCATTTTATGCAAATTCTGTGTACTTTGAGTTAGGAAGTATGTCTTATGTAATTATAGGGGGACTTATAAGGTCGACGGATTCTTTTTTGAAAGTAGTAAATATCGGTGATGATACTATTGAGTGGCAAGCAAATAGACTCGTAGCGCGCGCGGAACTTCTTAGTGACAAAAATAATAATATACACAGGAATGTTATGTCAGTTGACCAATCTACATATAAAGAATTACAGTTATCCGATTTAGATGTAGGTGATTTAGAAATCAATGATTGCAGGCGATTGTTACAGTTATTAAATAAATACAGATATTTGTTTGCGAAAAATACGAAAGATTTGGGATGTACAGACGTACTGGAAATGCATATTCGGACATTAACCGAACAACCTGTTTACTGTAAACCTTATCGACTGTCGTACAAGGAAAATGAGATTGTTAACGAAAAGGTTCAGGACCTTCTTGATGCAGGTGTTGTGAGGGAATCTATGTCCGACTTTGCAAGCCCAGTGGTCCTTGTAAAGAAAAAAGGCGGTGATTATAGGTTATGCATAGATTACAGAGCACTCAACGCACGTACTATCAAAGATCGATATCCATTGCCTCATATAGACGATCAGGTAACTCGCTTGGCTGGAAAAGCTTTATTTACCACCCTAGACCTCGCACAAGGCTATTATCAGGTAAAAATATCTGAAGGCTCTATTCATAAAACAGCATTTGTAACACCTTCAGGACAATACGAGTTTTTGAAAATGCCATTCGGTCTGGCGAACGCGCCAGCAGTTTTCTCACGTCTCATCAAAATAGTCCTGGGCAGGCTGGGCAATGATGTAGCTACATATCTTGATGATATTATGCTTCCAACAGTCACGGTCGATGACGGACTCAGGTTATTGAGTAACGTCTTACAACTTTTATCAGAAGCCAATTTAAAACTTAATATAAGTAAATGTTCGTTCTTAAAGAAAAGTGTAAATTATTTGGGTCATGAGATTACCGCAGGTACAATACAACCAGGGCAAACTAAAATCCTTTGTGTAGCTAATTACAAAAAACCTAGTAATGTGCATGAAATCCGTCAATTTATTGGTTTGACATCGTATTTTAGGAAATTTATTCGTGGTTTTGCCGAGATTGCTAGACCGCTCACACAGTTAACGAAAAAGGATGTAGAATGGACTTGGAGTTCAGCCCAAGAAACTGCTTTTCAGACTCTAAAAGAACGCCTCGTCGAAAGACCTGTTTTAGGTATTTACGACAGAAATGCACGCACAGAGCTTCATACTGATGCCAGTAAACTAGGATTAGGTGGTATACTCTTGCAATACCAAAATGATGGTGTTCTAAAACCGATTTCGTATTTTAGTAGGGTTACAAGTAAAGAAGAACAGTTTTATCATAGCTATGAACTGGAGACATTAGCAGTTGTAGAATCTCTCAAACGGTTTCGTATTTATCTTGTAGGTATTCCCGTGACTATAGTAACAGACTGTGCTGCGTTACGGACTACATTAGTTAAAAAAGACCTAATTCCTCGCATAGCCCGCTGGTGGCTTTCAATTCAAGATTATGATGTACAAATTGAGTATCGATCTGGTGACCGTATGCGACACGTGGATGCTTTGAGTAGAAATCCAGTATCGAGCCCCGTTTTATTTATTGAGGATTCCGACTGGCTCGTAACCTTACAGCTGCAGGACGAAAAAATCCAGTCCATTCTGACTCAATTGCGTAATAGTACGGACAATACTAATATTACTAATAACTACTTAATAAAAGACGATCTTCTTTACAGAAAAACATTTTCAGGGGATCGTTTTGTTATACCTAAATTAGGAAAATGGGGTTTATTACAAAAATTCCATGATCAGATAGGACATGTTGGTTTTGATAAGTGCGAAAAGACTATTAAAGCACAATTTTGGTTTGAGGGCATGACTAGGTTTATTCGAAAATATATCAAATCATGTCTTCAATGTGCTTACGGTAAAGGGGAACATGGTAAATTACAAGGAGAACTGTACCCAATTCAAAAACCGGCTGTTCCCATGCACACACTACATGTTGACCATTTAGGTCCGTTTGTTAAGACTCGTAAAGGAAACTCTTATATACTCGTTGTTATAGACTCTTTTACAAAATTTGTATTTTCAAAAGCTGTTAAAAGCTGTGGTTCTGTTGAAACTATAAAACATTTGAAAGATATTATTTCTCAGTTTGGGAATCCCAACAGGATTATCACGGATAGGGGAAAAGCATTTACAAGTCGTTATTTCAAAATCTTTGCTGATGAAATGCAATTTAAACATATCTTAAACGCTATCGCGAGACCTAGGTCGAATGGCCAAGTAGAACGTGTGAATCGAACTTTGATTAACGGGTTAAATACGATGTCTAATAGCGAGTGCACCTGGGATGATCACTTAAGTGATATAGTTTGGGGTATTAATAATACTCCTCATGCGACAACTGGTTTTCCTCCATTTAAACTACTATTTGGTCATTCTAATTCGAGACTTCCCGCTTATCCGTCCGGGGACCCGGATGATTTTGAAGGTCAAGCAAAGGCACTAGGAGAACGCCGATGCGCGGCTAAATTGCGTATTGATAAAAATATGTCTCTCATGAAAGATAGATTCGATCGATCTCATAAGAAATGTGTTAAATACTCTGTAGGACAATTGGTGTTATGGAAAGGAGGAATTACTAGGGAAAGCGCGCAAATAACTAGGAAGCTTAATGGATTGTACACGGGACCTTACAAAATATGTAAAGCTGATCAGTCATTAGATCGTTACACTATAAGTAGTATAAAAGGCATGAAAGGGTATAGAAAATTCACTGCAATTGTACGCGGTGAAGTTCTCCGACCTTACAATTCGTCTATCTCTGATGAAAGTAGTGGTAGTGATCATGAAGTTGATAGAGATGATCTGATAGATTTGTTAGAAAGTTAATTCAAATCATATTTAATCATATTTTCGTTTTGTATTAAAAATAAGAATGTTTATTAATTTATTCATTGTTAAACAATTAAACAAATAATAAAATAATGTATGTAGAGATTTCATTTAATACTAACGTTTACTGCACTCGTCCACAAATTAAAGCTGTGTGCAATGCGAATAATAAAAAGCTGTGTGCAACGGGAGTAATCAAAGCTGTGTGCAATGGGAGTAATCAAAGCTGTGTGCAATGGGAGTAATCAAAGCTGTGTGCAATGGGAGTAATCAAAGCTGTGTGCAATGGGAGTAGTCAAAGCTGTGTGCAATGGGAGTAATCAAAGCTGTGTGCATCGGGAGTAACTAAAGCTGTGTGCATCGGGAGTAACTAAAGCTGTGTGCTATGGGATTAATTCAAGCTGTGTGCAATGGAAATTATCAAAGCTGTGTGCAACAGAAATAATCAAAGCTGTGAAATAGATGTAATTGATACTGTGTGAGATACAAACAATTAGAAAAGCTGTGTGACATAGGAGTTATTAAAGCTGTATAAAGTAATATATAATGCAAAACTACATGATATAAAAGCTATGTTAAATCTTATATACAGCCAAATTATTATGAAAACTGATAATAAGAATAGCGAAACTACAGGAATAAATGTACTGCCCATATTGTTTAATATTTCAGATGCCGAATACCAATGACAGACTAGGCGCTGTATCCAAGGATGCTGACCGCCGTGGGCCACGGCAAACGCAGGATGGCCGAATGTTACAAACTTCCGGTTCTGCTGCTTATACAAGCTCGAATGTATAGGAGCTCGAATGTATAGGAGCTCGAAGATATCGATGAGAAGTTATGATAGTTTAATTCTGATTTTATTTTAATAAGTTTTATTTAATTGTTAAGGTATTATTTAGTGAATATTATTTTATTTTTAGTTTCATTGTTAATTAATCAAATTACATTATGGCACCTTCCGCTTGTCAGCTTCCTGTACGCCGAATATTATTATACTTTAATTAGCTCAGATTTAAATGATTATTGATCAATAATTTTGTTACAACTAACTGTTAATTATTATTACACAGTAAATTAAGTGATCCGATGTAATGGTTAGGTTTTTGTAGAAATGTTTAAAAGTTGATATGTTGACTGTTATTTTTTTTTGAATATGGACGTTCTTGTAACCGTCAGTTGAAGAGCCTTGGTAGTAAAAAATTCTAACCTAAATACAAGCGACTTACGAAGTTCAACTATATTTTATTCTTTAAACTCGACCATCGTAACTGACCACCGTTTTACAGTAGTTTTCTACTCACAGCATATAAAACAGTACTCACACGGTCCAGATGTTGGTGTAGAAGCCAATGGCCACCACGGAAGCCAATGGAAGCCACGTTCCACGAATACTTCCATCAATCTGGAAGCATATGTTTAGCTAACAAGTCAGCTAAGACGGACCTTTTTTTTGTTTGTGGTAACTGGCACTAGGTTCCTCCCCTATTAGTGCTCATTCAAATGAAGACGGAGTTTTTAGTAAATACTGCCAAACAGAGACTATAAGTAAATCTTTTAAAACAAAACTGTAATCCAATGACTACGGTCTTTGCAAACTGTCTGTGACTCATCATTTCAGCCGAAAGACGTCCACTGCTGGACATAAGCCTCCCCCAACGCCACATTGACATAAAGGGGGTTTTGCCATAATCGCCACGCTTGGCAAGCGGGTTGGCGATCGCAGTACGGTTGTCACAAAAGCACAGAGAACGCTGCTGCCCGTTCTCTGGCAAGTCCCTTAGTCGCCTCTTACGACACTCACGGGAATATATGGGATGTTGCTATTCTTTACGTCCGACACCATACGGAACTACGTCCGACACCATACGGAACTACAAACTGTCTGTGACTATTTAGATTAAAAAGTAAATAGGGGACGCCTTATTTACATCTCAATACATCATATTAAATAAAACAAATACTTAGATAAAATTAAGTATATATTTGAGTAAATAACATATAATTATATCCGCAACAATTAACATCGTTGCTGCTTAAGATTAAGTTTTGAATAATAATTTATTTTGTAATTGTTACTAAGAAAGAGTCTATGAAACTTACCTATTATTACTCTTATGTCTCTTTTCTACAAGCCTTGTTGCCATTGACATTATGTGTGGTGACTTTTCTCTGAATAATTTCAGCCATTTATATTTTAAATGCACTATTTGCCCATTCTTCTTCATAGAGATCTATGCTTTGGAATGGGCAACAACAGTATTTTCACAGTTATTATGCCTTGTGTTTGGGAGTGTAGCTTCTTCTTCTTCTTTGTTTTGACAATTCGTAAGTGCCAGTAACTAGCCTACTTGAAATGTTTTAATATTCATTTAATGGTTATTCTAGTGAAACACAGCTAATACGATATAACCTTATGAGCAGAGATAAGAATAGGTAGAGTATATTTGCCTAAACTTCGAGCAGGTAGCATGTGGATAATACCTCCGCATAAAATCACAGAATGAGTTTTAAGTGCTGAAATAAAGCTGTTAAATCAGAGGACATTTTTATCTACAAGTTACTTACCTCCTCGAAGTTTAGGGAAACATACTCTACCTACCGGTCCTTGCTTATGAGGTAGGTTGTCTTATTTGGCTGTATATATATATACTGTGAAAATGTTTAAGCAAACAGGAGATCCTTCTTCTTCCCAAATTGATGGCTCAGATCTTGTAACTGGAGATAAATACTTTGATTTTCAAGGGATTGCTATACACAGACTGCGTGTCAGAGAAGCAATCCTTTTTCAAGATTTTCTCGATTATATTTCTTATAGGAGTTTCTTGCAAGCCTCATGAAAAAAGCTTGAGTGTATGTAAATTGTCTCTTTACCATCACATGTATCATAACCAGAGGTTGGAATTAGATAGTTATTTTTGTACTTGCATTGAAATGTTGATATTAATATGGATCTTCCCAAGCATGTGCGCATTGAAATTTTACAACTTCGGACATCCAATGTCGGATGGTTTAAATTGTGTAAAAGTAAATAACTTTTTTATTTAATAAATCATGGGATTTTTCTGCTCTTTAAAATTAATCTCGGGACTTGAGGCATATCCACTTTATTCTTTCGCTGTATGAAATCAGTGTAAGTACATAAATAACTCTTCCTAATTCCGACCTCTGGTCATCACCTTACCATCACAGGTATCATAACCCATACTCCAAAGGCAATTTAAGCCTAATCAAAGGTGTGATAAGCCCTAGGAAAGTAACAATAATGTTCTTGGATTTATTTCTGAATGCTGCCAGTATAGTTTCTGTGCGGCATGGGTGCACGATGAAGTATGGTCTCTGGAATATTGGGTGTTCTTGCTGAGTTATCACTGAGTAGAAGTCTTTTGGGTTTATTCTGGAATTGAAAAGGTACAGATTGAGTTAGGCAGATGTGGAATATTATAAATAAATTGTTGCAGTTGAGGATCAAGAATTGTGGATGCTTATAATCATTGATAGATGGAACAGGAACACAAAGGAAGCTCTTTGACTTAATTGACTTTCATACTCCATTTAAAAAGATCCAAACTTAAAATGTATGATACTAATACTTCCAAAAGTTAAGTTTCAAATTCAAAAATCTAGAGAAGTAATACCTTGTCAAACAAATAAACGATAACTTACTCTATAAACGACATTTTTCTGACGTCTTCCAACGTTATTAATATCCCAGAAGAGTTCCACACATTGAAACTGAATGAGGGTACTCCATAACTCAAACTGTAATATATCACATATTCTACTTTATAAAGACACGTTGTATCTGTATCCTGGCACTCAATGAAGGTATCTTTTCGTATGTACGTCTTGAGTAAATCTGTTTTATCTCGTTTTAACGTCCAGCCATCACAAAGTTTGTCTGATTTTTGAACAAATTCTTCAGCTGCTTCAAGGAACTCTTCGATCGCTATTGATGTGTTAAACATCGTAATGACTATAAATTAAATAAACTATGCTTATAAATGAATATATTCAACGTTTTTGCCGTGTTTGTTACACACAGTAAACGACTCTAAGAAAAGTTCTTCAATTCAATTCTTGATAAATGGCTTTTGTGGAGATAGGACCACAATTCTGCCAGTGTCACGTACTAACAATAGACCATCAAACGAAGGAGATATTCAGTTAAACTTTATTTGACCGGTACAGAAACATATTATTATTTGCAACAGATTTTAACGCAGACCAGAAAAGTTCTTGTTTATTTTTGTAAATAGATTTTCGACAACTGCCGTCAAAAATGGAAAAAGAAAAGTACCACAGATAATCTATAATAATAATTTCATTAAGGGGTACGGTAGACTCGATCGAAGCCTTATATTAATAACGAAATATAAAAAAATAAATTATTTCGAGTTGACAACATAATATATTATATCCGCAAAATTCGGATTAAGGAGAATTTCGTTAAATTCCAATGGCACTGACAAACAAACCGCAGTCGACATTTGTATAATTAAAATAGTCGGAGACAGATAATACAGTACCAAGGAACTTATTTACTAACTGGAATTAGTACAAACAAAACGTCGATATAAAAAAACCGTTCAAAAACGAACTTTATCTCAAACAGGTATAGTTTGTATTGTTGCGGTTATACTTTTCACATAACCCTGTTAGAGAATCTCCTCTATGGAGATTCTGTTAAAACATCTTGAAAACCTTCTGATTTATTAAAACTCAGTAAATCGTTACACTTCTTTTATATTTACTCCAACATCAAAAACCCTTACAAAATAAACATTACTACCAAAACCTATCAGTGACCCAACATGTTAGCGACACACTGCTATACTGCATTTTACTGAATTCGACATCTCGTCTGACAAAATACACCCGTAATTTTTTCTATCAAATTACAAACCATTCCTATTCTAAAACTCCACTTAAAGGCCACAAACATAACCTGCCAGTATAACAATTAAACCTGCCAGTTATAAGAAGGACATTCAAATTCGACAATTACTAATTCCATAACAATAACATGTATTAATTTATTATCATACTTAGTGTGTCAACACGTTAAGTCATCCATAATCTTTTTTGAAAATAAAATATTTATTTTGATACACAAATTGTTTACTACAGTTATTTAAATAGGTCGAAAACTCATTATACTGCAAATAATTTGGAAGAATAACACAAAAGAAACGAACAAAAAGCCAAATCCCAACCACCAAAGACCTTACAGATAATATGACATCTGTCATCATAGTGAAAACGAAGACGAAAATGAAAAATGGAATGATTTAACTAAATGAAAACACGAGCAGCTGCACGACGTGCACTCCCACCACCCCCGGACTCGTCGCTGAGCTCCGCCTCGCCGCCGCCGGACCCCGGATCACCTGTGTCACCGGCAGCGGCAGTTGCGTCGAGTTCCAGCGACGAATATTTCTCCCCGCCGACGTCGCCAACACCTGTACGTCGGCCGGGGCGAGGCCGGCCACCGTCAAGCTTCGGACCTAGGAGCCAACCGGCCCCGAGCCGGGTCCCCGCTGCCGGTGGTTGTGTGCAGCGCATGAGATGGACTCCGTCTATAAACGAGAACGTCATGCGCGCATATTACGGGTCTACAGAGGGGGGAACTAACCTCACTGCGTACCGTGTTAGGATGCTGTCTCTTTCTCAGACTCTTGAACCAACCGTCAACGTCTCTGCCCAACGACTGTCGGATCAGGTGCGGGTCATCCAACGCAATCACATGTTGGACGACGCCGCACTTGATAGGCTGCGCTCAGAAGTACTGAGCAACCACATCGACTTGACTCCGGCGCAAACCGCGGTGCAAGCGTCAACTATTGACGCAATACCACCGCGGTCCAATCTTGGTGCTGTAGAAGAGGATGATAGGGTTGCCACGGTAAGTAGCCAGTGTAACGAACGTTTGAGGAGCGCTCTGGAAGATGCGCTTCACGAGTATCAATCCACTCCTGCCCAACTTAGGCCCCGATTACCGCGGTTACCCATGCATAAGAAAAATAGGGCGCTGGTGTGTGCCTTGGACTCGCAACTCAAAAATATTTTTGAGAGTAGTGAGAACCTCGTTGATACGCACTCGATCTTGTATTGTGGGGCTGTAGCGGCTTGTCGTTTAGCTAACGTCAAATTCCCAAATTTTGACGTAGCTACTCGACCAAAACCAGCCGTACCAGCCTGGCAACGCAGGATCGAGAGCCGTATCGATGGGGCCAGGGTACTCATCGGCAAACTATACTGCTTCAGGGAGGGCAATACACGCCCACGTGTGATGCGCTTTGTGAAACGGGCATTCTTGGGGACTGGAACCAGCCCTCAAGAATACATGTCCGGAGTCACAGAGCGCATCGACTTCCTGAAGCAGAAAGTTTATGCATGGGCGAACCGTATTCGGCGGTATAAGAAGCGTGTTGATCGGTACTCGCAGAATCGCATGTTCCAGAGTGATGAGAGGTGGGTATACAGAGCTTGGGAGCGACCCGAACAAAGTGTGACGGACGTGTGCCGCCCAGATGATGCTGCCACGAGTTCATTCTGGCGCAGCATCTGGTCGGTGCCCGTCTGTCTTACGGAGGCTGACTGGATGCGAGATGTCGAGCGAGTGTGTGAATCCATCTCAGAAATGGATAAAATTATAATAACACCGCTAGATGTTGCCAGAGCAGTTCGTCCGTTACCGAACTGGAAATCTCCGGGACCGGACGGACTGCACAACTTCTGGCTTAAATGGCTGAGTAGTTCACACACTCGCCTGGCATCTCAATTCCAGTCATGCTTAGAGTCTGGGTCGCTACCAGAGTTTCTTACAACGGGTGTTACCCACCTTCTTCATAAGTCCGGTAGTCCTGCGGAACCCAGGAATTATAGACCGATCACGTGTTTGGCGACGGTTTATAAACTTCTTACATCCATTTTGAGAGTGAAGATTAACGAACACATCGATAGTAATTCCATTATGTCGGCCTCTCAGAATGGATGTAGGAATGGGTCCCGTGGTACTAAGGAGCTACTCCTCATCGACATGGCCATTAGCCAACAGGTTCGTCGATCCCGCAAGGATCTGTCGACATGTTGGATAGATTACAAGAAGGCCTACGACTCTGTGCCACATACATGGCTCATGAGGGTGCTGGAGTTGTACAAGATTGATGCAACTCTACGCGCCTTCCTTGAGTCGTGTATGAGGCAATGGAGGACGGTCCTTCGATATCCAGGATGTCGACAGATCCAGGGGAACGATGAGCCTGTATGGATTAAACGGGGAATATTTCAGGGCGACAGTTTGAGTCCTCTTTGGTTCTGTCTAGCCCTGAATCCTCTAAGCACATTGCTGGAGGATTCAGGTCTAGGCTACCGGTTGAGGAGAGGTGATCAGGTCATATCTCACCTTCTTTACATGGATGATCTGAAACTCTTTGCCCCTAACAAATTGCAACTGATGAAGCTACTGAAAGTAACTGAAACTTTTAGTAGCGCCATCAGGATGGAATTTGGTGTGGACAAATGTGCAGTCATGTATGTAAAGCGAGGAGAGATTATGGAATCCGAGGGAATCCAACTCTCGGATTCCATACACCTCAGATCTCTCTCCTCATCCGAAAGTTATAAGTATTTGGGTATGTCGGAAGCGTTAGGAATTAACGTAGCTGACATGAAGCAATCGTTGAGGGAGCGCTTCTTTGGTCGCCTGAAGAAGGTACTAAATAGCCTTCTTTCAGGCGGGAACAAGGTGCGCGTCTTCAACGGTTGGGTCATGCCGGTTTTAATGTACTCTTTCGGCATACTCAAATGGACTCAGACCGAACTGGACGCCCTGGATAGGAGAGTTCGTAGACTGCTGACCGCAAACCGGATGCATCACCCACGATCATCGGTGATGAGACTGTACATCCCGCGGAAGTGCGGGGGTCGAGGCTTTTTAAACGCTAAGACCCTCCACAACCGCGAGGTGTGCAGCCTCAGAGAATATTTTTTGAAAGCCGAGGTGGGTATGCACCGAGATGTGGTCGCAGTGGATAAGGTACTCACCCCGCTGTCCATGGCTAAAGAGAACTGGCGCAAACCTGTAGTACTTACTACCGATGACCGCAAGGAAGTATGGCAAGGCAAGGTGCTTCACGGGCGCTTCTACCAGGCTCTTCATGGGCCTGATGTAGATTTTCTAGCATCCGTATCCTGGCTACGATTCGGTGACCTCTTTGGGGAAACTGAAGGTTTTGTCTGTGCGATTATGGACGAAGTTATGCTGACGAACAACTACCGGAAACATATTATGAGGGACGGGACGGTGGATGTGTGTCGGGCATGCCACCGTCCGGGTGAGTCCATCAGACATATTATTTCTGGTTGTTCTCGTCTGGCTAACGGCGAGTACTTGAATATGAACTTGTGGAATCTGAGGTACCGTACTACAAGTATGTGCCCGACCCAGTTCTCGAGAAAGACCATGTCACGCTGTACTGGGATCGGCCTATCATTACTGACAGGACTATTGTCGCCAATAAGCCTGACATAGTGGTGATAGACCGATCAGCGCGCCGCGTAATGATAGTCGATGTTACCATCCCGCATGACGAAAACCTCGTGAAAGCTGAGAAAGAGAAACAAATAAAATATCTCGACTTAGCTCACGAGGTTGTCGATATGTGGAATGTGGACTCAGCTATCATTGTGCCGATTGTCGTAACGGCCAATGGCCTTATGGCCAAGAGCCTCGACGACCATCTGTCGAAGCTTTCACTTGGGGGTTGGATCAAGAGCCAGATTCAGAAGGCAGTACTCCTCGATACGGCCCGCATTATGAGGAGGTTCCTGTCTCTGCAGCCCTAACCACCGGTAGCTTGGACCCTGCTCCCGACACCGGCGGAAACCTGTTTTTTATATTTTTAAATGTTTTTTTTACCTTTTTTGTTTTTAAGAAATATTTAAAAATATATAAAATAAGAAGTTAAATGAATAAAGGACATGTATTAATAATTGAAAATCACAAGACAAAGGGAAAAATCTTCAGAGCGAGATTGCTTTCGAGAGTGGATTGTCTAGCAATTGCCAGTAAGAGAAAATTAAAAGTGAATTTTATGTAAGTATTATAAGTTGATAGCTAAATTAGCACATACATCGTAACGGGATTAATTTAATATTCAAATTCTTAAAAAAAAACCTTGCTAAATTTAAAAAAAAAAACAATTAATTCAATTATTTGTTAAATATTTATAAATGAAACCGCCCCTTAAGACGACCCTCTGACCTTGTTTACAAATTACGACAAGGTGACAATGCTGATCTATACACGGGGATCGTCAAAATATTGTAAAATATTCTAAGAATACGCCTTGCTACCACGTAGGTGATCCAACAGTATCCCCTAAACACCCTAATAAGTAGGTGTTGGCTTATTCAAGTTTTCTTAACACAATAATAACTGTCCCAAATATAAGTACAAAATAATGGATACCCTATTAGAAAGCGATGGCATCCACTCTTGAAGTTTTCTCGTAACGTTCCTACTAATTCCAGTTAGTATATAAGTTTCTTGGTGCAATAACGCATTTTTTGGAACTAAAAGTGACACAGGCCGGAAAAGAATTCAGTTAACATGGGGTTCCCGAAGTAAAAAAATAATTAAGTATAAAAAAAATACTTTTAATATAACTTTTTCATGAAATAGACATTCAATGGGATTAAATTAACTTAGAGGGTTGTATTGATGATATATATGATTATAATTTAAATACATACATGATATGGTCACCAATCATATTTAGTTCAACATACAGCCTGACACTGACCTGCTAATTGCAAAAATCTAAGAAAATTTGAATTTTGCGGGCTACCCTATCGCTTAACCCATAACATCTGAGACCTTTTCAAATGTTACAATAATATTAATAAGCCAAATGCTACTATGGTCATTTTTCTTCCAATCATGCTCCAAGTTCCAAATTCTAAAAAAATAAACTAAAATAGCTAACATGGAGGGTGTGCATCACTTGTAATACTAATAAATTACTGTTCAGAGTTCAGAGTTCCAGAGTTCATTTATTTGTCAGAAACATGAATATGCACACACAAAAGCATGCAAGATGTTTGGAAAATTACATACAGGATCACAGTCATGTTTTACCTTTACGGCGTACAAATATGTATTACAATAATATTTCATAATAATTCAATTAATTGTAACTATTAATCATTAAACATATAAAAATTTTAAAAAAAACCCACAGAATTGAAATTAATTTGTCAACGATTGCAATAAATTACATTTGCATATAAATAGAGGTACAGCATAAGCAATTCAAAAATCAATTAATTTTTTTTTTTTTTTTTTTTTCCTCTTTGGCAACTGAGCCGATGCCGACTATTCTGCCAGTGTCAAGTGGTGACGGCAGCGCGGTGAGGTGAGCCGTCGAATTTTTCACTTTGTGGTAGATCTAAGGTGTTAGTAGCTGAAAGGACAATACGATTTTTAGTTAGTTAACATAGAATATACTTTTTTTTTTTTTTTTTTTTAAATAAATATGAGAAAGCACTATATATAAAATAAGAATTATTACATCACTTACAATAAATATTTACAGAAAGTACCACTACATTTTAATATCATTTGTATTTAAAAAACCTGCTAAGATTTGTATTAGTCTGGGAGAAAAAAAGGTCAAGAGGGAATGAAAGTTTATAGGAAGGGGGATTTTAATTTTGGGAAGGTTATGGTACAAGTCAAAGGATTGGGAATTTAAGGGACATGAAAAAAAGATATGATCCAGGGTTCCCTCCTCGAGACCACACTCACACAGAGAATTGTCACGAACGTGAATCTTATGAAGGAACACTGGACTGGAACAAAAACCGAGTCTAAGTCTGCACAAGGAAGAAACGGTTCTCTTAGACAATTTCAAAGTTTTAAAAAACCAAGGTTTCCGTTGAATGTCGGCTTGTATACTGGCATAGTAGGCTCCCTTCTGTTTGGAACTTTCCTTCCACACTGCCGACCATGAACTAAACAACTTACGTTTGGAGTCCGAACGCAAGTCGTAGCCATGAACAATGTAGTGCTTCCGGTCAACAGGGTTAGTGGTGGCAAACTTAGCCAGAGAGTCAGCGCACTCATTACCTACGATACCTGAATGGCCAGGAACCCAAACAATCTCTACGTTAAGATCATTTTTGGAACATAGGAAAAGTAAATTTTTAATATCTATAATAATTTTGCTGTGAATATTAGAACGAAATTGGTTTTGTGTTATGGCCTGGATACTACTGCGTGAATCGGAAAATATAACTGAATTTTGAATATTGTGGGCTTGAATAAAGAGCAGAGCTTCTAAGATACCAACGCATTCCCCTGTGAATACAGATGCCTCTGGTGGGCATTTACATAAAAGGGCAATTTTTGAATTTTGGAAATACGTTGCAACCCCTGTACAACCTGATGGAGATTGCTTAGACGCGTCTGAAAAGAATAGGTTCCACCCTTCCCAGTATCTTTTAATGGCTCGGTGAAATTCGCCTTTTACATCTTGGGAGTTCTTGGAGATGCCCAGTCCCAAAACGACCCTTGGCCTGAACTGGACCACCTCATATGCGGAAGAGAAGACCGGAAGAGTAGGGTATTGACAAATAGGTGAAGAGAGTTGTTTAAGCTCCCTGTACCTATTCATCAATGGAATGCATTTATTATTCCAATAGGAAGAGGTGTGAAGAGATAGGTAGATTTTTTCCAAAATGGGGAGTAAGGGATGGGATGAAAGGGAGAAAACTTTTGATAGGAAGCGATCTGCTAGGTATTGTCTTCGGAGGTTAAGAGGGGGTTCTGCACATTCTACTTGTAGAGCATTTATAGGGGAAGACTTCATCGCACCAATAACGATTCTCAAACATTTGGCCTGAACAGAATCTAATCTATGCAGGGCACCTTTGTTGCATGGCACGATAAGGTAGCTGCAATAGTCCAAGACGCTTCTGACCAGGGCATTGTATATCAGTTTTAGGGTGTATGGGTGAGCACCCCACCAGACACCTGCTAAAGCCTTGAGAACAGAGACAGAGCGCTCACACTTCTTAACGGAATTATTAATGTGCTCCACCCCCGACAATTTGGAGTCCAGGGTAACACCCAGAAACCTGGCCTTCTCCCTTACTGGAATAGTTTGACCTTCAATATTGATCTCGACGCGTGGGGTCACACGTTTACGGGAAAAGACAACTGCTGTACTCTTTGGAGCGCTTAAAGTTAACCCGTGGTCAAGGAGCCACCGGTTTAATGAGGCCAAAGATACGTTCATGGACTGCGCGGTATCCTCAATGGAACTACCACAGACCAATAAAGCAATATCGTCCGCATACTGGAGAATTTTACAGTTAAAATTTAGGCAAGAAGAGAGATCGAATGTATAAATGTTGTATAAAATAGGGCTAAGTACCGAACCCTGGGGTAAACCTCGCCAAACCCGTCTCGGTTCCGAGTTCCCCCCGGGAGATCGGAGTTGGACGCCACGATCTGTAAAAACATTGCAAATAATTTGACAAATCCTAGCCGGAATTCTCAGCTGTTGCATTTTCTGCCTGAGAACTGGGAGGAGGACAGAATCATAGGCAGCAGAAATATCTAGGAAAACGGCTACCACTGACTCACTTCTGCTAAGGGCTAGCCGGATCTCTGATGTGAGGGTACCCACACTATCAGCAGTACCCAAGCCTTTCCTAAAACCGAATTGAGTTGTTGGGAGCAGTTTCCTGTTTTCAATAAACCACTCTAGGCGGTTTTTAATCAAATGTTCTAGAAGTTTAATGAGTACGGACGATAAGGCAATTGGTCTGTAAGAAGTGTGCTCACTGGGATCTTTACCGGGCTTAAGTATTGGGATAACGATTTGAACCTTCCAATCAGGAGGAATATAGCCGGAAGTAAAACAATAATTGACCAAGTCCAGGAAGTATTGGAGAGTCTTGTCGCCAGCTTTGGAGATAAATGAATAGGGGAACCCATCCACTCCAGGGGCAGAATCCTTAACATAATTTAGTACTGACTTAAGTTCCTGAAAGGTAAAAAGCGAGTCGAGGGGATCGTCTGATGTCAGCTGGGGTTCTGTAGACACACATTCATCTACACTAGGAACATAAACTGGGGCCAGCCTTGAGAAAAACTGATTGCTCAGTTCCTCAGTCAGTATGGCCCCAGTGGACGGCCCCTGACTCCTCCTGAAAGACTTGAGTCTACGCCATACAACTGACGCTGGAGTGGATGGACTCAGCGAGTCACAGTATTTCCGCCACCCTTCCCTCTTCCTCTTCTTAAGAAATTTCCTGGACTTAGCCAATGTATGTTGAAAGGCGATGATGTTTTCCAGGTTCATGTCGGCGTTGAAATTCATTTCGGCCTCATTCCTAGCTCTGATCACGGCAGTGCAATCCCTATCCCACCATGGCGGGGACGGAATTTTGTCTGAAGGCGGTTTTTTAAGGAGAAACAGTCATCTGCTGTACAGGATATTGTATTGGAAAATTTCGAAAAACATTCCTGAGCATTTTCTGCATTAATGGATGGGAGAGAGGAGACACGTAAGTCTAAAATTTTTGAGTAAAGTTCCCAATCAACAGAGTTTAATTGGTATTTCAATAAGGGAGGGGGGGTTTTGAAATTGGGAGATTTGGAGGGAATTTCCACCATGACAGGATAGTGGTCGCTGCCATAGGTCATACTCAAACGTCTCCAATTAAACAGGCTGGCTATATTAGATGAGCAAAATGTCAAATCAACACAGCTGGGATTCTGTCCTGGTGCAGGCCTACGTGTGGAACTGCCGTCATTAATTACACATAGATTTAGCTCATCTAATATATCCACTAGTCCCACACCAAAGTTGTCACAGACTTCTGATCCCCATCTATAATGGTGGCAGTTGAAGTCGCCCATCACAAGTAATGGGGCGTTGGCTCTGGATAATAGGTTTTTTATCAAAACAAGGTCATCAATGTGTGGATGAGCAACATAAAAACTAAAACAAATTATATCCTCAACCTTAACAGCAACAACATTGATGTTGTCACCTACAAAGGGTAGAGGAATAGGGGAGAATGGCACTTTGTTATTGATGAACAAAGCGCATCCTCCATATCCATCTGGTCTGTCATGACGAACACCGCCGAAACCTGGAATTCTGAAGTTGGAATCAGAATGTAGCCATGTCTCAGAGATGCTGCAGACTGATGGTTTGTATTTATTAATTAAGAAGAGTAGGTCAGGTTTCCTGGGTGAAATACTCCTCGTGTTCCATTGAAGGAATGTCTGGGGATGGAACATTGCGAATATAGTTGACAATTGAAGACAATTTTTGGGCAACGTGGTCAGGTACGGAGTGTGCAGGATTTGCTAATAATGTCATTAGCATACTGGATATGATATTCAAAATGTTTTCTGAATTGTTAGGGCTATTTGCACCCTCTCTAGGGTAAGCACAACCATTTTGGGAAGGGGAATAGGAATATTCTTGGATAAGAGCTTGATGAGCCTGCTTATCATAGCTTGGTGACAGAGGGGCATGTGACTTGGGTTTTAAAAACACGGTTTTACGGTATGAGGTTGTAGCTTGGGGAGAAGAACGGAAAGTAGGAGATGTACTAGGCATTGGTTTTGTTCTTTGTGTGGCTCTTGATACCTCAGCATAAGATCTAGAAACTGGAGGGAGGACTTGACTAGCTTCCGCATATGAGACTGACTTTTCAGCCATCAGGGCCTTAATGCCCTTCTGCCTACCCAGTTCAGGACAAGCCTTATCGGTTGCATAATGGTTGCCTCTACAAGATATACAAAAAGCATTGTCAGGAGTGACATGGCATCCATCACCTGGATGATCTTGAGCGCATTTGAAGCATTTAGGAGAGGAGCGGCATAGGGTTCGTGTGTGTCCATAGCGGCAGCAGTTGAAACACTGTACTGTAGGGTACATGTACCTCTCAACTGGGAGGGCTGAGTAAGCACAATATACCCGTTTCGGTAATGTTTGACCATCAAAAGTGAGAACTACTGTTTGGGTGGGTTTCCACTCCGTTACACCGAGAGAAGTCACCTTTCGGCTCATTCTCCTTGCCTTTATGACTGGCCCGCAACCGTCGGGAACCTTGATATTTTCTATGACTTCTTCTTCTGACCATTCTGTTGGTATGTCTCTTACGAGACCCATACGTGTGATGTTAAATTGGGGAATAGAAGCCACATATTGGTTTTTTTCTAAGATGCGACTAATCAGGAAGCTGTTAGCATCCTGGTGAGACCTAAACTCGAGCGAGAGCTTGTTCCTTCCGAGACGTTTCATGCTACCTAGGACAATATTGTTGTAGTTATTTTGTTTTAAAAATATGCCAAATTTAATTGGGTGCAGAACAGTGCCTGACGTTTGACCATCTTTAAGAGAGACATGTACAACGTAGGGTGGATTATCTCTTAAGGTGTAGGTTTGCCTACCGTATTCTTTTTTTAATATTTTCGGGGGATTGGTGACTGTGATCGGGGAGGAAGAAGCCAATCTTTTCCTACTAGAGGATTCAGTATCCATTTTGACATCAAGTACACTTTCGTCGGGGAGGTTAACGGACAGAATCGAGGTATATTCAAAGGGATCAGGGTCAGGGGGTTTTTTGGTATCCATTATGGATATTGGGTAAAATCTTTAAAATACAATAAAATGTTAATTAAAACCAAACCTTATGATGACACAAACACAAAGAACAGTCTCGATTGGAGTTCACACTAATAAAACGCACTCAAATCGAAAAAATTCGTAACACAAACAGAAGCACGTGTTCGACCTTCACCGCTACCAAAAAAAGTCCAAAAATCAATTAAATTAGATATGTACAAGCACAAAATATCATGTCAAAATTATTCAAATGTCAAAATAAAATAATAAAAAACTAACAACAGTCAACAAAACCAAACTTCGCCCCCGGATTAGAATTACATTAGAATTAGCATGTTTTCTCCATTAGAAATTCAGCAATACTATAAAAACATTTGGCTGCTAAATACTCTTTTAGTTTCTTTTTAAATAAGTTAGTAACAGTTATGTCTCTGAGTGCCTGTGGTAGGTGGTTAAATATACGTGGTGCCATGCAGAAAACACTTTTACTACTACTGTCAATGTCAAGTCAATTCAAAATTCATAGTTGACGTTTAGCCAGCTTAGCCCAGCACACAGTGATTTCGTTGTTTTTTTACCAGTTAATGAAAAGTCACCAAATCTTATCAGTATAGTGATAAAAAATATTAAACAAACCATTTGGTACTGCTATCTACTGGACCACGACTTGTTATATTTAGTCGCAGTCATATAGTCAACGGCGCGCGTTTTGTCCGGCCAGAAGAAATTAAGGATAATTAACTCTGTAAGTACAGGCCCTAAACGGAATATGACGAAGTTACAACGTGTGCACTACGTTAGCTTACTGCTGATGATTCATTTATGCGTTTCAATTCCCTCATTTGTACGTAAATTCGTTTTTTTTATAACGGTGCCGCGATAATACTTTTTATTATATTCATTAATTATGTTTCCTTAGGTTACTTAGTTATTAAGAAAAACTTACAATAGATGTGTAAATAAAAGTTCGATTATTGGTGCAATAACTACAAAAACAGATTGTTTTATTATTAAGATTCAAATAAATGGTTAGAAATCATCAAAAAAACAGAAAAGTATAATATTTAAGTAATCAAAGTTTTCAAAACAAGTATAATACAAACTACTTAAAATTTTATTTCATTGCAATAATTATTTCCTCTCAAATTCCAGATTTTACCTCAGCACCATAATGGATACTCTCAAAAACAACTGGTTTACTGAAACATGTGAGATGTGGCCGGGTGGCACATTCTCCCTAGAAGTCAAGGCGGTATTGCACTCCGAGAAGTCTGAATATCAGGATATACGTGTGTTTGACACCACTAGCTTCGGGAAAGTGCTGGTACTGGATGGTATCATTCAGTGTACTGAGAAGGATGAGTTTTCGTATCAGGTAATATTGTATCTAGTGCTAATGCATATCATCATCATTTTCCTGTTCTTATCGCAATTTATTTGGGGTTGGTGCATATCTTAGAACCTCCTTCTAGCCATCACACCATCACAGACCGTCCTTCGCTACTTTGGCCTTCCCAATGCATATAAATGGAGTAAAAGTTATCTAACTACCCATCTGTATACAAGGGTGATAATTACTTGAAGTCCTTCTAGTTGATTAGGGTAGCAAACCTATGGAACACTCTTCTTGAAGATTACTAAGGAAGAAAACCTGCCTTCATCATCTGCCAAGCCTTTTCCCAGCTACGTTGGGGTCGGCCGATCGAGCCTATATTTAACACGGAGTGACTGCCTATCTGACTACAACATTGTTAGTACTGGGTAAAACGGTACCCCTGACTACTTGTAACAACTGTCAAAGATCTATAAATAGCAGCCAGGACCAACAGCATAACATGCTTTCCGAGGCACGGAGGAAACCCGGTAAGTAATGATGGTTGCCCATCGACCGATCTAGGCAAGCGCAGCTTAATCTTGAAGATCGACCTGTGTGGCTGTTATTATTTACCCAGAATTAGCTTTGATGCCATGGTAATAAGATAGGGGCAATTATTCTTCTGCAGTTTGATTTTATTTTACCATGTTGAGATGGATGTGTAGAGTGACACAGAAGACAGGGGAGAATGGAAAAAGACCGCGCCAACCCCAAATAAAATGGGACGACAAAGCAAGAAGATGATGAGTCTTAATTTTATTTTACCAAAACATTATCCAAGAAAAAACAACTAATATTATAATTGATGTTTCAGGAAATGATCTCGTTCCTACCTCTATGCTGTCACAAGAACCCTGAGAAGGTGCTAATCGTCGGCGGTGGTGACGGCGGCGTCGCTCGTGAGGTCGCTAAACACCCTCTAGTCAAAGAAATTGTACAGGTATGTATTACAGACCCAAAGGCACCTAAGAAGATTCGATTCCTGCCGACTTCCCTTCAGAAACAAGGCAGGTGTTACATAGCAACACTTTACTCATCTGTGTCTGGAACTGTACGAGTACAAGCTTGCTAAACTGTTTATCTATCCTTTGATTATTTTTAGGGCTCCAACTAAACTTACTGTGGGCTAAATAACATTCAATGACCTATTCATTTCTTTTAAAAAGTGATTATTATTCCGGACATCAAAGTGTTTTATGTAATGCCTCCATTACCTCCATACAATGCAATTTAACACAATGACAACAGTGTGAGCTAACAATTATAATGTTTATAATAAACAAACAGAAGACAATAGACGATAGTAAACATTCATCAGCTTATGTAGACACCAAACTTTGTATTCAATGTTTAAGAACAATACTGAACATGATTTTGTAATGAATGTCAAGAGATGTTTGAGCTATTTGCTTAATTTTTAGCTTAAAACACAATGTGCTTGTACCATATGGTTTAGTGAAACTTAATGTTAGAAGTTCTAAAACAAAACGGCACGGTTGTCGCAGTGGCTGAGGGATTGGGTGCTGCGCTGCCTATCGCGGGTTTGATTCCCACACGGAAAAAAATATTAAGATGACCAACTTAATCAAGAGTAATTTATTAAAATTAGGCGGATAATGAGCAGTTTTTGAACGTCAAAATTACAAGAGACAGTCGCGCAAAAAGCCCCCCTTTACAGCAGATAGTTGTTCCGGGTTTGGCTGTTTATGTATTTGAGTTTAAATTTTTGTAAACGCACCCTGTATGGCGTCCTGTATCGTGATACAGGAGAAATTCCTAATGTCCCCACATTAGGAACTTTTACATTTTTTTGTACTTATAAAACCGGACAAGATCGAGTCGGACTCGCCTACTGAGGGCTCCGTACAAAGGACGATGCGTCAAAACGTCCCCCTAAATCCTTACAACCTTGTGACCAACAGATTTCAAATGTATCTCCGTCAAAACATCTTAGTATGGTCATAATTTTTTGTTATGGTAACAACTCTCAAAAGTGTGGGATACTCCGAGAAAAGTTACGCTAAGTTATGTTTTAAAACTATTATTTTGGCACAAAAAACTGTCTGTGAACCATATTCCTTGTAAATAACATGTCATAACCACATGGATTTTGAAGTTAAAACTGGTTGCTAGTCTTTTTATTGATCCTTATGAACCTACTAACACATACGAAAGATCTGTTGGAGGGGGTGTGATACAAGTTGGTCATCGTCGGTACATATTATAAATAGTTCAGGAATCGAGTCTCGCAGTTTTTCCAAGCTTTTTTTTAAATGATAATTAAAAATGTAAACTCAGACTTTTCCCTATACTTGTAGTATAAGACAATAATACTTGCCAAATTTCATCGTCTAGGTCAACAGGAAATACCCAATGATGACTTTGATTCTCTTGATGGTGTCGAAATATACGTTTTTTGCTGCATAAACAGCCGTATCTTTTTTCACAGCTTTAAGGGACTGTAGAATGTAGTTTTTTATTTATGTCTCCCACACTATAAATTACAAGTTTCTAGTGGGGTAGATGCCTAGATGACCAGATAAACCAGAAGAAAATCAACGAAGCCTGATTATTATAATGAATTTTAAGCCAACAAGTAGAGGTTTAGATCGTTTCTAAGTAGTATTAGTTTAGTTATAACCGCATACCAACAGAGATAATTATGTAAATATCAAACAGTCGGAACATTAGTCAAGTTGCCGAGACAATACGGTATTGATAACAGACACACTATAACCCCGTTATCAGTGACTACGTAATTACTTAACGAATGCGATAAGAATATATTATCAGACCCAACAGGAAGAGAACTAACCAGTAGGGAATAATAGTCTGACTGTAAAAAACAAGTTTTTTTTAGGAAATAGAAAAACGATATCAGTTGTGCCAAACTGCCAACGTGCCTTAGTTACAAACAAAAATATAAAAACTGATATGCACAATATACGGAAATTGGACAAATAATTAATGATTCTCGAGTTATATCAAGTTTTGGAAACACAAAAAAAGACCGGCCAAGTGCGAGTCGGACTCGCGCACGTAGGGTTCCGTACCATTATTTATAAAAACGAAAAAAAAAACACTTTTTTGTATGGGAGCCCCCCTTAATTTTCTTTTTTCAGGTTTTATTATTTGTTGTTATAGCGTCAACAGAAATACATAATCTGTAGAAATTTCAACTGGCTAACTATCACGGTTCATGAGACAGACTGGTGACAGACGGACGGACAGCGAAGTCTCAGTAATACGACCCTAAAAACGACTCCAATCCAATATTTTAAGGTTCAAGAATAAACTTGGGCGACGACCACACTGACATAGTCAATGACAATACGAACAGTTCATGTTATCGCGTGAACCAATGATAACTTTTAATAATCTAATGTTCTGTACGTGTCGAAATTGATACTTCTAACCCTAAAACATTTACATTCTAGGTTGAAATCGACGCAAAAGTCATTGAAGTATCGAAAAAGTATCTTCCATTCATGGCGGTGGGCTTCGAGAGTCCGAAGCTCACTCTCCACGTGGGTGACGGCTTCGAGTTCATGAAGAACCATAGCCAGGAGTTTGATGTCATCATCACAGATAGCAGCGACCCCGTCGGGCCAGCCATCAACCTCTTCCAAGAAAACTACTTCGCGCTTATGAAGAGCGCGCTCAAACCAAACGGTATCGTATGCTCTCAAGCAGGCACCGTGTGGAACGATCTAGAACTTGTATGTAATACCTTAAAGATCTGTAGGAACCAATTCCCTAGCGCATCGTACGCCTACGCATCAGTCCCTACGTACCCTTCCGGACAGATTGGCTTCGTCATCGGGTCCTTGGACAAAGATATCGTCTTCGATAAGCCACAACTCGTATTCTCAGCCGAAGACGAGAAGAACATGAACCTAAGATACTACAGCAGTGATATTCATAAAGCTGCGTTCGTACTACCCACCTTCGTAAAACACCGCTTAGCTTGAAATCGTTTTGTGTAACTTGTACTTAAATGTGCATTTATTTTTAGTTTGTAAGCGTCTTTATCATGAGGTAAGGCGGCATTTCGAATCTATTAGTCTGTTTATTGAATTTTATTTTTATTTAATCAGCAGGTATTACTGGTATCGGTTTATTGATATTAAATATACTTGTTATTTATTAATATAATAATAAATTAATTTTACAATCTACGATTTCTACGCGTATTGAAACTGGATTTCTATTATTTTTGTTCATGCATGATATTTAACTGTACCGCCAGCAAATTCATTTTGAAAACCAACGTTTTGACACAATCTTGAAACAACCTCACAATCAGTTAGAGGTGAATTCATTTCATAAATTTACCTACCATATATCAGTGTAGAACAGGTTAAAGACCCAAAATAATAATTGCGTTTTCCAACCTCATATTTCGAAGTTTGAAGCATAATGTATTATCTAATAATTTGTAAACCAGCGGCCTTGAATAAAATTATAATATTCTTCTACTCTTGTTACTAGATTGAAAATTATATTAGTATATAAGTGTTATTGTCTACAAAACTTAGAATATTTAGTATATTTACAGAGAATACTCGGTTCGAACTTTATGCGTCAATTAACATTCTGCTACATTCCTTAACAATAACACAATATTATTTTTATAGTTTTCTAGTCTTTAATACTTTGTACTCTTGGTGATCATAATCTACAGTGTTGTTTTTTCTTAGAAATAATCTCAGTTTGAACATGAAACAAGCCAGATTGAGCAATTATTAAAATAAAAAGTTTTGACACATGTGGTCATTATAATCTTAGATTTACTTATATGTTGGCAATTTGTATTGTAAATATATCTTTTCGGCTCCATGAAAAGCTCCTAAACTACAGGTAGAAAGGGGAAAGTGCATGTATTTATTATTTTAAAATAGAATATGTTTTTTAACCACATTCCATCTGAGTGCCAATTCACTCTCAGATTATAATAAATAAAAAAACGTGCTCATGTTATAATGTGATAATGATAAATAAAGAAATCGTCATAAATATTTTTGTACAATGTTTTTGTATATTTTTTATAAATGTTAATAAATCAGGGACAATAAATGTATTTTTATAAAAAAAGGTTATTTTTTTAGTCTAGTCATACACGCACGCCGGTTTCGAGAACCACGCACTTGGTGGCCTACCATGACATGATTTCCAGTGTGGAAAAGTGATGGCGCTAGACATCCTGTATAGCTCCGTCTCTTTCCCACACTGGAATAAGATTAAAACAATAATGCTTATTCTAGTGTGGGAAAGAGACGGAGCTATACAGGATGTCTAGCGCCATCTCTTTCCCACACTGGAACAGGAGTAAAACAATAATGTTTTAAGACGTCATAGTAGCCACCTGATCAGTGTATGTCCTAAGGCGTCCTCTCTCGGCGTTTCCACTTAAATTACATCTCCCTTGCACATTTTGTTAGTCGCCTTTCACTCTTCCTCTCAAATTAATTACATACCTGAAGCATACTCTTTAATTGTTTCACTACATTTTTGAAACCGCAACATTATTTTATGACATCATTCCTCAATCTATCGTGCAGAGTTACACCGCACATACTTCGCAAGGAACGCATTACCAAAGCATTTTTTGTACTTCAATTCTGTTTAACTTTGACATTCGTTTTTCGCGAACAGCACCAGCATATTAAACTAACTTTGACCAGAAGCAAAGCTGTCACAACAAGATACTCAATAGAGTTAAAGAACAATAGTTGCGGCTTGGACAAATGTCGCGCTTGTGAGGACATTTTTCGGTGTGGGTAGCGCGCCGTCTGCTCTATATGGTGTATGGCGAGATCCATCGGTGGTACTGGCCGGTCCCACCATTGTGTGCTGAAGGCTTTAGCGCGGGCTCGCATTCTGTAACACCGTAATAGTTTACTTAAGTTAATTAAACGAACGCAAGGAATATCAAACTGCATAGATAAAAAATCAGTTGGTTCATACATTTTGACCGTGTAAGTATAACACCGTTGCATAGCAGCTGATTTTGTTTCTAAGAACCTACGAAGCACACCATCATGACAAGTCTGCCTGCGCAGCGACTCTGCTCTGGTTCATCTAGTTGTACATATTCTCATACTTACTCAGGCGTCAAAACCTTCACGAGAGCCTCATACAGCCTCTCTTCATCAAGATCATAGATGGGTAACACCTCAGCTATGCCAGCACGCTCGGCGTATGCGGCGTTCCCTATCTGGTCTCCCAAGACTGGGATCACCAGTGAGGGCACTCCTGCTGCCACGGTCTCCGTCAGGCTCAGGAGACCGCCGTGGGTTATGAATGCCACGCAGTTGGGGTGATCTGGAAAGTACTCTAACTTGTATAAGGGGTCATTTGTTGCAGAAATGCGGACGGTTATCTAACTAACTGCACTAACAAATACGACACTTGAAATCTTGGATTCCAAGCTCAGCTAGGTACTTATAGCACAATCTCATTGGACTATTTTGTCCCATACTGCTCTATAAAGAGTAGAAAACTTATGCCAAAGGCTACTCTACCTACACCAAGAGTAAAATATTTATACCAAACCTAGACAGATAGGAGTATATCAGTAAACAGCTGGACCAATTTAATTCTCGTTTAGGAGAAAATGGAAACTACAAGATAATCGAATAGGTAGGCAAAGACAAGCTTTACATTTTTAAAAGAACTTTGTAAGTACCTACAAATAATAATGCACTCATTTGTTTCGTGCAACAATGTAAACTGATTCATGGCCATCTCACAATGTTCGATACATTGTAAAATTACCGTGAATGCTATTATGGGTTTACGCACGGGAGCCAGATTTTCTGATATGATTATGTACGTTGGCAGTTACCTACTGTTAGGACTTACATAGTTGCATTCCACATCCACAATAAAACTCAAACCTGCTATAAAGGCCAGCGCACACCGGACACGGCACGGCAAAGCACTTTATCTTTACCCAACGTATATTCATACGTAGCTAGTCATAACAAGATACAAATTCCAATGTTAAGAGTTCAACCCCAAGGCATCAAAGAGGATTTCCCTTTACGGCATTGAACATTGGAATCTGTATCTTATTACGATTAGCTACGTATGAATTTATGTTGGGTAGACATGTGCAAATTGGAAAAAAAGAGTAAATACCGTGCCGTCTCCGCTGGCCTCAATGCGGTGTGTCCGTCTGGTACCTACCAATATTTCTACACAGTTAATCTAAACGTAGCGAATTCACTGCAGTAATACCAATGCTTTGCATGAAAGTAACAACATTTACATAGTAACAAAACGTCACAACTGTAATCCCCGAAGAGTTAGACAAGGTGTAGCATAGGTACCTATACCTACCCTACACTGGTTTAAAATATAGCTGGCGAACAGGCGAAATGCGATCGGCTAACCTATTACTATCAATCGGACACAAAACTATTCCAATAAAACTAATCAACTCCGGGATTATATTGAGAAATTCCTGGTGGAAGAAACAATATCATTTTGCTCGCCCCATTTATCGAATCTAGGATTTCATGGCCTTCATACTCAGCAGTAGTGCGTAAGGACACTACAGTTTATCTAGGTACCTATGTAGTGCATTTTGCTATAGGATACTTACGTATTAAATCATACTGGGGCAACCATTTTTGCACGCGAACGTGTTCTGGCAACCCCGTAATGTCTTCCGTCTCCCATTTCCAAATTATTCGTTGTGGCAAACGCGCGAAAACTTTCAAGATGGCTTCCAAATGTTTTGGCGGCAACGATGATCCTCGGATTAGAGATCCAAAGCTGAAGAGTATGACCCCATGCTTTGATTCTGATACCCAACGCTCGAGGTCCTGTGTGGAAAAAAGGAGACATAAAATAATAGTTACATACTAATAGTTGGATAGTTAATAAGGCAAACATATCATAATTTATAGACATTTTCGAAATTAATTACATATTTTTAGATATTGTTTTTGTCACCATCACAATGTTGTCCTTTTTAACCATGGTTGACTGGTAGAGAATGCCTTGTGGCATTAAGTCCGCCTATGTACCACTATTGTACATGAAGTTTAAATAAATAAATAATAACATAAAGTCAGTAGGTACTTAATCCCCGAAGGGTTAAGCAGAGGTTTAGCTGAATCCTAATAGTACCTACAACCACATTAGGCCAGTTATAGGTACTTAAATAGGTATGAGGAGGTATAAGGTGGGTACATAGGCGGAAGGTGTAGTACAGTACTGATGACTACATTTGTGTCAATTGTTTATTTAATTGTTCTTAGTTTTATTTTTACTTTTGTATAGATTCTTTTTCATTCATATTTTTTTTTGTGAATGTGTGGCTTTGTTTTGTTTGTTGAGGCTTTGTACTTTTGTTTTTTTTTTCAGTATCATCTTTTTCTACCTTTTGTAGTAAGCGATGACTTATTGTCGGGCCTACGCTGTCCTCTCATACTTAAGTACTAGCGCTGTAACATCCAAATATTGTAGAACCAAATGATTTTAAAAGAGTAACCATGGAGTTTCTTGCCGGTTCTTCTGCATAGGAAACGACCAACCCGAACCGTGCCTCTTCTGTCGACGTTTTATAAGTGCCCATGTAGGCCTATGTAAAATAAAATATTTTGATTTTGATTTGGTAAGAGCCTATTGCCATTAACCGTGCACGAATATAGGCTCCGTAGTTGGTACTGAGGAATTCCTGAAGGTAAAACCCAGGACATTCGAAATTCTAATTTTCTTATTTTTTTCAGGTTATAATTTGATTAAAATATGATTCGCGACCTAAACAAATATGTTTTACCGAGTTATAATCATTAAAATCATCAATACAACCTTTTAATTTCATTTTAACCCCATTAAATGACTTTTTCATCAAATAGTCATTCAGTAGGATTTTAAATAAAGACGGATGCAATTATGGTTTAAATGATTATAATTATGTAAATACGTATATGTAGGTATTACGGTCGCACATCATATTTTGTTCTACATACAGCCTGACAATGAACGGCAAATAGCAAAAACCTCATTTTGAATATAGCGGTTTAGCCTGTCGCTCCCACCTTAACCCGACCTGGAAATTGAACCAGGAGCTACAGGCCTTATGTTATGGTTATGGCTAATAGTGATAGACCCCAGCACTATATACACACACAGTCCCGACCCATATCGCATAAATAACAGGTTGCACATATGCACAAGTCATGGCCCACTTAATTCACAAATAAGTTCATACAAAAACTACTCGAAAAAGTATAATTAAACCCAGATGAATTACTTTGAAACGTAAAGTAGACGACTTTGCATTGTTTTTTAAACGATTGTTTCAGAAATAATGTTGCAAAAATATGAAGGCAATTAAAACACAAAACAGCTCGATAGTTAAAATAAACAGTCATACATACAATGTAGATTTACCTCGGGTAGAGGCCGCACAGTTTTGTTGTGAAGATGAATACCTCCGACCTCGACCACTGAAGGTGGCAACACCCTCACTCCGTTCAGAGTATAGTGAGTGTTGACGAGCATAACACTCGCATTCTTCGCCAGTTCTTCTAGCGGCGGCAGTTTCCGACCCAGTCTCGTCTCCACAACGTTCTGCTCATTCCTTGTTACGTACCTATGCCAGTAGTTATAAAAGTGCATATTCAAAGCATTCTCAAGTTTCTCCAGGAACGTCATCTCGTCATCAAAAGGCAGCAACATGGAGGGGACCGTCGCTGGGTTGTCGTCACCCCCGACCCTCGCTGGAGACCACGGCATCAAGGCACACGACATCAGCCCAACTGAAGGCGCCGCATAGTTGTGCACTATACCCATCATGCAATCAGTATGGAAATGCTCCACTAACACCACATCGTAATCACCCTTGCCTTCAACGAACTCTTTGAAAACATCCGCATAAAGCAGCGTTTCGCAAAGTTTGAGATTAAAGTCCATGAGGTTGGACGCTAGAGAAAATTGTGTGTTGAACTTTCTGGCGTAAAAAGACGGGTCGTCGAAATCCCCTAGGTCTACCACTTCTACGTTTAGCGGAGCTAGTCCAATCAGACTGACGTCACGACGGTTAGCGTGTGGGGTAGCTGACGGGAAGAAGGAAACCACAGTAACAAGATGACCACGTCTCGCTAACTCGTCTAGAATCGGCTCAAACACCATAAAATGGCTCTTTCCGGGATACGGAAGGAGCGCCAGCACTTTGTACCCTTGACAAGCGCTCGCGAATGTCAAGATTACGATAGGAAGTAGCATCTTGTTTATTATCGCGCACGTGTGTATACATAGATAGCCGGCGTCCAACTGCGAGTGCATTTGTAAGGTCGTATCGCATATGTTATTTATACATCTCTACACATCTATTATTGGATAGCTAAGAGTGCAACGATGGAAGATAATATACTACACAAGTGCATAATCACTGTGATGGATGTCTGTGCGTCATTCCGCATTTATTGAATCAAGCATGACTGTCATGAATGAAGTAAAGACACGTTCATTAACTAGTGGTTTATAATAGTTACCATCCTCATACTAGGTCGCTCAAATAAGAACTTAGATCCCTAGTATAATTGTGCAGTATCTAGTTATCTGGACTATCTACAGATCCTATCTATCATGTGTGTAATATCTGCTTGGTGGACACTTTATCTATATTGCTTCTTAACAAGTTCCTAGCTACTTGTAAAAGTGTGTAAAAATAGCTATTTAAACGGATAAAATATTTTAGACACGTGATACAGACGTGTCTAAAATATTTTATCCGTGGTTCTTCTACTGAATTTCCTATGTTTGTGTACCGGACCTAAATACGAAACGTAGGCAAGGTAAACTAAGGAACATAACGCAAGCAAAAACTTCTACTATCGACGTTAACAAAGTAAATCCGAACAAATTGAAACAAACCGGTAGGAACATAATCAAACATTGATAAAGTAAGAAAATAAATTAGCAAAACAGATTTCAAATGAATAAACTTTTTAAGTATTTTAAATACTACTTACCACCTATCCAACTCGAACTCGAACAAGGGTAGGCAGACTTATCTATCCATCTCGAGGACACTTAGCTGCCCGGCCTGCCCGTAGTTTTTATGGTTATACTCGTAAAAATATACTAGTGGTCATGGCCAAAAGCCTCAACGAACATCTGTCGAGGCTTTCGCTAGACCTTTGGATCGAGGGACTAATTCACCAGGCAGTACTCCTCGATACGGCCCGCATTGTGAGGAAGTTCCTGTCTCTGGAGCCCTAACCACCGATAGCTTGGACCCTGCTCCTGACACCGGCGGACCACTATTTTTTACATGTTAATGAATTATGTAAAAATATAAAAGTTATGTAAAATTTTTTGACGCCCTGTAATTTTGATATTCGTACATATTTTATTATTATTTTAGATATATTTGTAGTTTGTAAATAATGTAAATATGTAATGATAAATAATGTCAATTGTTGGGAAAACAAAAAAAAAATAAGTAAAAGAATGAATAAACGGAATATAATAAAATTAAATCCTCTGACAGTGTTTTTATCGAGCCGGATGATCTAGTAGTTAAGAGTCAGGACTGACGTTATTCGCCTCTCTTCACTTCGGCCGACGTGATTTGATACCGCGATTCCGCGTCGGTACAGTGGTAACTCTTGTTCACCATGAGCATGAAGATAAACCCGAATGACTTCTAAAAAAAATAAGTTCGAAAAATGGATTTAAGTCAAATAATAAAAAAATATTTATATAGCAAGATTTACTTTATTTTTATTCATTATTTATACAAGATGGAAGGGACACCGACAATAAAACGGTTACAACGTTTTCAGTACATCATTCTGAGCCTACATACGAAATTACCATTGATAATTAAAAAAAAAAAATCAGCTGTTCTATACATTTTGACCGTGTAAGTATTGCAGTTTTGTAGGAAACAGCTGTATTCTATTTAAAATCGACGTTCAGAATATTATAATGTTATAATTATATAATACTAGCTGTCCCACGCAACTTCGTCTGCATCACATTTTCCCCGTTTTCGCAATATTTTTCATTGCTACTACGCTCTATTTAATATGTACTCAATCCAGTCAACAGATACCGCCATCTGTTAGAATCGTTTGGAGCTAACAGATAATTGTGACTTAATTTGCAATAAAATAATATTGCGACTATAAATTGAGATGTAAGCTATCCTATCTTTCAAGTTGAATCAAACTGCACACCGTGTGCAAAGATTAAAATCGGTTAAGTAGTTTAGGAGTCCATCCCCGACAAACAACGTGACACGTAATTTATCTAAACTAATATTATAAAGAGGAAAGAGTTGATTGTTTGTTTGTTTGCATTGAATAGGCTCCGAAACTACTGCTCCGATTTGAAAAATTCTTTCAGTGTTAGATAGCCCATTTATCGAGGTAGGCTATAGGCTACATATCATCACGCTACGACCAATAGGAGCGGAGCAGCAATGAAAAATGTTGCTAAAACGAGGCAAATGTGACGCAGACGAAGTTGTGTGGGTTGTACTATATAGATTATAATTGTACTATATTATAATAATATAATGTTCTGAATACGTGGTGAACGTTTTTTTCGGTGGTTTCCCCCCGTATATTATTCAGTCGCTCATAGTGCCGTCATTTTTCTTAAATTTCCGCTGTTGTTCTGCCTCATGGATCGCCGAGAACACCGCACCCGCTTTCACCTTCTTCAATATCCTTTTATCGTGGAATGGGTGTACGTGGGCCGATATCCTGAAATTAATTAAAGATATTATTTATAAGCTTACCAGCAACTAGCCTTACTAAAGAGTATTGTCCCAGTAACTGGGATGTGGAGCTCAGATAGGCAATCGCTCCATGAAAAAAAAACATGTTTAGCTGCATCCGGCTAGACTGGAAGCCGGCTTCTACATCATTGAGAAAAGAAGAAGCTAGGCAGATATTGAAATAAGCTCAAACCAATTCAAGAAAAGTTATAAAGCATGTTTTCAACGCATCCTTGAATTCAAACTTTTTTCATGACCCTTGATATGGAGAAGATAGTCTAACCGACTTCATCAGAGAACTTATAATTCGATATCAATCAACTCAGCCTATTACAGTCTACAGCTAGGCAAAGGCAAACTCGAATTCAAACTCAAAGCGTTTATTTCAATTAGAACATTAGAGGCCCTTTTGAAAATCAAAAAACAAAAAAACGCAAACCTACAGTCCCAGTCACAAGGCATAATAACTCGTGAAAGTACTGTAGTTGCCCATTCCATAGCGTAACGCAAGCGAGCAACGCGTAGCGTAGCGCAAGGCTTTTCTCAAACTGCGCTACAACATCTCGTCCAACGCCTTTCGCATCCAGTTTGCTCGAGGACCTCACTAAGATCGTCAGTTCATCTAAAGGCGTCCCACACTAGGGTCAAACGCGAATTACGAGCAAGTTCAACTTAGGGTGAATTTCACCAATCAAGATCAAGAGTTAGAATAGAATAGAATAAAACTTTATTGTACACCAAAAATTAAACATAACGGGCTTACAAAACTAACAATTTTATGGTTACAACGGCGGTCTTATCGCTGAGTTAGTGTCAATTTTCCACAACATGACACCGACTGCTCTTGAACGTAGTTTAGATGTGTATTGATATACGAGTATATGAGTCTACATGGTATAAAACAAAGTCGTTTCATGCCGTCGCGTCATCGGTACGCTTAGATCTTTTAAACTACGGAACGTATTTTGATGAGGTTTTCATCGATAGACAGAATGATTCAAGAGGAAGGTTCATCATCATCATCATCATTTCAGCCCAAAAGACGTCCACTGCTGGACATAGGCCTCCTCCAAGTGTCGTCATTGACATTTTGGGGGGCTTTGCCATAATCGCCACGCTTGGCGGGCGGGTTGGCGATCGCAGTACGGTTGTTACAAAAGCACAGAGAACGCTGCTGCCCATTATATGGCAAAGAAAGGAAAGAAAAGGAAGGTTTATATCTGTAAGTTATCTCTGAAAAGACATCAAAAGCTAGTCATAGTCGTTCAGGGCGTTGTTGGGGCTGCCGCGCTGGTGCAGTGCGTCGGGCATGTTCGCGGACGCACACGTAGACGGCTTTCACGCCGTGCTCCGCAAGCGATACGCCGCGGCGCTCCGTAGGCTGCGCGCCAGCACCAACTGCATCCTGGCCGTTATAGCTGATAGGTGGGACACGCGGTACGTCCAACACTGGGTCAGAACCCACACGAGGAAATAATGTTGTTATGTATGTCTTTTTTGTATTTTTTCTTTTATTTACTAACACTAGTTGTTTAAGTTTTACTTATTGTACTTATATTCTATGGATTCCGTAAATCTGAAATAAGTAGTTTTTATTTTATTTTTATTTTATAGGCTTAAGTAATGTTGATAGCTTACCTCTGCACAACGACGTCGTCTCTAGTGAACACATGCGCCGGACACTTGCAGTTGTTCAGATAATCCACGCAGCGCCACTGTCGCGTGTTGTTCCTATTCGTATGCTTCAGATAGTACACGTAGCGGTTCAGAATCATTTGTAGGGAGCCTTGGTTTGATACTGTGAACTGCATCACACTTAGATCTGAAAATGTTCGCGTGTTCGTCAATTTAGACCAAGGAAATGATGAACGGATTGCTTTTTTTTTTTCATTTTTCATGGTATGTTTATGAAAAACAAAGTTTCCGCTTCAGTTTGATGAAAAAGCCCCATATCTCAAAACCCAAATTTCATATCTTATTAAAATTCAAACCAATTTTCATTGAAAATTTTTTATACGTTCTACAAACCTACATTTCTTAAGAATTACTATTTTAGAAATTAGAGGGCACAATTTTTGTATTTTTTTACGATTTTGGTAGCAAATATCACATTAACCACTGACTTACACTATAGGATAGTCAAGAAGTTTAAAAACGTGTTAATTCTTGATAAAGCTCCTAAAAATATGAGCGATGGGATGGCTCATTCGATTCGGAATGACGTCCAGAAAAATGTATCAAAAGTATATATTTATTATATATATTTATTAGCACGTAAAAAATTGCAATTGTTATTATCAAATTAAGATAGAGTTCCGGGAGTCGGAACGTTTTTATTCGAAACTAGCTGTCCCCGGCATGCGTTGCAATGCACTTTTTACCTACCATATCTACCTACCTACCATACCCTACCCTACCCTACTCTACCCTACCTACCTACCTACCCTACCCTACCTACCTACCTACCATACCCTACCTACCTACCTACCATACCCTACCTACCTACCTACCATACCCTACCTACCTACCCACCATACCCTACCTACCTACCTACCCTACCCTACCTACCTACCCTACCCTACCTACCTACCCTACCCTACCTACCTACCCTACCCTACCTACCTACCCTACCCTACCTACCTACCCTACCCTACCCTACCTACCTACCTACCCTACCCTACCTACCTACCTACCATACCCTACCTACCTACCCTACCCTACCTACCCTACCTACCCTACCTACCCTACCTACACTACCTACCCTACCTACCTACCTACCCTACCTACCTACCTACCCTGCCTACCTACCCTACCCTACCTTTCCTGAATTTTCTATGCTATAAACCTCACGGAGCCCGAGACCTTTCCAACGAATGCAAAACCGTGGAAATCGGTTCGTGCATTCAGGAGTTATAGCGTCAGGAAGGAAAACCCGACTTATTTTTATATAGTGGATTTAATTAAGTAACCACGTTTCTGAACAAACAATGCTCTTTCAATATAGTCTATGGCTGTGAATGACATTGACATTCGTTACGCGCGTTTTTTTAAATATGCAAAATTAAATGTATATTTTTCAATATTTCTGAGTGATTTTCTTAATATTTTTTTCCGTAAGAACCTTCTCCTAATAATAACAAATACAACAAAAAAAGAATTAGTGAAATCGGTCCAGCCATTCACGCGTGATGCCGTGACCAAGGAAAACGGGTTTCATTTTTATATATATAGATCTTCTGCTCTTACAGGCTCTTTTTTTCAAAATTCTTTAAATATGAATAGTTTTTGAGTTTACTAAATGCTATCTTTTTTCATCTCAATTTTTTAATAACAATTGCATTTTTTTTACGTGCTAATAATAGTTTCGATACCTACATTTTTCTAGACGTCATTCCGAATCGAGTGAGCAAGCACTCATATTTTTTAGGAGCTTTATCAAGAATTAATACGTTTTTGAACTTATTGACACTAGCCAGCCTATTACGAAAAAAAGTAGGTATTCAGAAACCACGATGTCATTTTTAAGACCTATCGATAAACACCACACACAGTTATATGTATACGTAAATATTTTGTTTTTCAACCCTCAGTCACATGTATGGAGGGCCACCCCTATTTTTATTTATTTCATTAATTCACATCATATTTTTGTAGCGGTTCATAGAAGATCTACTCTTCAAATTTCAACTGTGTGGTGCTAATAGTCCCAGAATGGATACTCTGTGATATTACGGACGGACGGACAGACCGAATCCATAAGGGTTCCGTTTTTGCCATTTGGCATTGGAACCCTAAAAAGGAGTAAATGATTGCGTGACCGTTGACAGGGGAGAACGGAAAAAACAAACGTGTTGCGCCAACCCCAATTAAAATGGGACAAGGGGAGCAAGATGGTATGTTCATTATAATAATATGCACCAATCCTCTCATGGCGCCTAAGGAAATTACCAATCTTATCGACGGCTTAAGCCGATCAAAACCATTCACTACGCAACTCGCACCGATTTTATAGCCCTTCCTGATTTGCTTGTGCCGAGCAAGACCTTATAAAACTATCTGTCGCGGCTTTACGTCCATTCGACATAAAAGTGTGGTCACTCAAAGCCAAAACAGAATAAGAAAGCGAAGGGACTTACTATGATTTTCAACAGGTTTGCCATCTTTATTATCGGGTTCCCTGATCTCAACTCCCATCGACTGCGAGTCCTCGTCTTCTTGTTCTAACGTTTGCTCAAAGTTTTCGTCTAAAGACCTTGTGCTCATAATCCTGGGTCCTTCTTCATCTTCTCTGGAAAAGAAAGCTACTGTATTTTTGCCAGTCACTTTTCACTCATTTTTTCAACCCGTATTGGGTCCGCGTAGTGAAATAATAGTAGCCTTGCTAAGAGGCCAGTTTCCCAGCTCTGGGAACGTTTTGGGCTCATTATACTACTTACTGCTGGTCTAAAAAATACCTATCTTCTGGCAAGCGTGAGAACTCAGAAATTGTTTGGCCAATGAAGCAATGACCTACTTGTCTACAATTTGATGAATAATGTGAATTCATAGTATTCTAGGTAGATTGCAGATTCACGAAGTTCTTAGTCTTATTGACACGTAGAAATTATTTATTACAACAGTCTAGTGTAGACATTAGTAATTTGTTCCAAGGCCTGAAAAGCTTACCCATAAAGGAGTTATTATCAGGTAATTTCCTAACTCGAGAGTTAAGGTTAACCCGTATTATAGGGTTGTTCAGCTTATAATAACCAGTTCACGCATAGAATTATTGTACATACAGAATATGCAAGAAAGTGACGGATTTAGCCCTCGCTGGGTGCTTTGTCTCTTTCATTTTGGTTTATCAGCGATATATAAATGGTTAACCCAAAATATATCATAAAGGTTAACCCGAATAATGGTTAATCAAGCACATGGGTTATTGGTTCTAAATTCTCATTACAATAATAATAATAAATAAAATGTACAGGACCCTTTCAAAAACTTACACAATAATATTAGTCATGTTGTATTTATTTTCATCATCATGGTCTTTGGTTATTTCGAAGTAGCTGATCTCCTCATCAAGGCTTTCCATATTGCAGTCTGCTTCAGCATCATTTTCAGGTACTTGCTGGTTCGAAGTTACTGTGTCTGTAATCTTCTGCAATACAATAAATGCTATGTTAACTCGGGCTAAATAAGTTGAAATGTATATTGGGAATGGGGCATTAGTCAAACATTATTTTGCTGGCTTAGTATTAATAATAATCCTCTGGACCGTATACGGTAACGGCGGCCAATCTCAGAGGAGCTTCGCCATCGGTGCGGGAGATATTACAGTGCACAAGTGTGTGCGTAGACACTGGTGTACTTTCTCTTCCCTCACTCTCGTAATCCGATGGGACGGCAATCCGATGCACCCGGATAAGGCGCCGCCAGACCAACGACTTAATGTACTCTCCGAAGCACGGGGGTATAAAACCACCAATTTCCAAATGCTGGGCTGCTACGGAATGGAAAATCGCCATAAAGACTTCTTGCCTGACCCGGAAATCGAAACCAGGACTCCACGCTCAGCAGTCGTGCTTGCAACCATGAGACCAACACAGCTTAACATAATTTTTCTCGTTGTGGAAACCTTCAATTGAGGCGAGAGAAGAGCGAAGGGCTCTTTCAGGGCTTACTGACTAAAACCACACCGGTGTTCCGTCGCATACTTACGTTGGGGAGCAGCGGGATCCACTTGACCCGCGGGCTTCGTCCCGGTGGGGAGCGAGGTGTAGAACACCCACTTATGTCTAAGAGATTCCCGTGTGGAACACTACGCGCCACCTTTTTGAGCCCAGTGTGATGGGGGGCGACAGATGTCCCCGGATCCATCGCACCTGGACCTGTTTAGGGGGGCTACAAGAGGGCGTTGTGCACCCTCTACCGAGGTTCGGTGAGTGCTGCGGGATGTGCATGACGGTTACACAGAAGGAGCATCCTAGGACTCTAAATAGCTAACCATCGAACAAACAACGGTCAGCAGAGCCTCTGTAACTAGGGCACGTCGCTCATACCCCTCTAGACAGTGGACGCAGTGATAGCACCGAGCGTACGGCTCCCTACTTAAGCGACACACGTCGCCCGAAATGTCAGGGACCCGTGCTTGCGACGTGCGGACATGAGAGGAATCCCAAGCTAGTCCGTTGAGTACTGGACCGATAATTTGCCGGAGCTGAGACCGATGCAGCGTTATCTGCCGCAGCACCAGCCCCTCGCCCTGGTCCCGAGGCCTCATCGCGCCACTGATGTAGTGTCGCGAGGGTCTGCGCTTGCAGGTCTAAACAAAAACAGGGGGAAAACCAATACATACCATATCTTCAAGTCCTTTAACATGGAGTTCTTTTCCAGCGACCAAAAGTTCATTCAAATTCTCTATTGAGACTAATACTTCGCCAGTGTATATGTACTCCAATAGGGAGCATAATGTGGTGTAAGATATTTTCTGAAATAAAGAAATATCAATAAATATTTTTTAATACTATGCCTAATGTCAAATGCAAATGTTTACAGTATAATAAATATATTAAGAAACCTTTTTTTTTGTGTAAGCTTTGCCCCACACTAGGAATTTCACCTGTGTTATGGTTGCATTTACAAACTCACATAGACAAACAGCCAGACCCGGAACCTGTAGGCCATACAGATATTTGTTCCATGTTGGAATGCTCAACCACTGTTCTAACCATGATTGATATAAATGTCTGTTAAATTGCCACTGCTGGCACAGGTCTCCTCTCTATAAAGGGGACTGGACCATAATAAACCATGTGGGACCAGTATGGGTTGAAAGTATGGATATATGGAGTATGGGTTACAAGCTGAGCTTTTGTCCTATACTTTTTTACATCTCATGGAGAGCAACAATTTCTTTCCAAAAAAGCTTTTCATCTGAGCTACCATATTGAAATATATTCTAGCTTATAACGGTGATGGTTTTCTCGTTAATTAGCAAGAGGCAAAAAAACAGAGAAAAGTAGAAAGAAGGGGGAGAGGCCTTTGCCCAGGAGTGGGAAAGATCAAAGTAAGCAAAAACAAAAAAAAAGTGGTGATAAATGGTTTAAATGGACAAAGTTAGTTTCATACTGCCATAAAATTAGTACTTAATATTCTAAAAATATTTAACTCCTCGCTCTCCCCAAGGGGAACACTCCAACCAATATTCTTTAGCAGCCAAGCTATTATTCATCAATGTTTTGTCAACAATTTATTTTATATTGGCTTTTACAACAAGTGTAGGTTACCTAGACCTACCAGTATCTAATTAGAATAAATATATTATATTATAATGTGTAATAGATTATATTATTATATTATAATGTTTCTGCCAAACTACATCCCTTATGTGCTATACAAACTTAGGTTAAAGTTACAACTCTCCCAACCCTCCCAAATTAGGACAACAAACACTATAATTGCCATGTCATTGAGGGTAAGGGTGGGGTGGCATATGTTCAGCCGACGACGCTCTTTGGCAATGATTCCTGAATGGATAAATGACTTACATTGAGAAAAATAACGGGATGTGGGCACTGCGCGGTAGATATCAACTCCTTGATGTATGGACTAGCGAGTGCGATGATCACTTGGTGGACCTTCACTAAGTGGCCGTCTGCAGCGAGAGTCATGTCTACAAACTCACCATTCTGCCCAAAAAAAAAGATCATTATGTCGTTTGAAAAACTCAACAACAATCGTCTTCTGTTTCACTATCATAACTTTTTACCTGCTGCAGACTGCTTAATCCATGACATATATTCTTCTTGTGTGCATTCCATAATAAAGAAAACTGTGATTGAGCCATCTCAATAACTAAAACTGTGCCTGCTATTTAAAACTCATTTATTTATTTACAACTTGTTGTTTTCGATACGACGCCCGCAGTATTGGTTCTGTTTGGTTTTGACATTTATAAATAGAAAGAGGTAGATTGAATTTCAATCCATAGAAAGAAAAGAGATAGATTATTATCATGCTTAAAGTTGCAACCTTGACGAACCGTTTCTTTTAATGAATCTCCATAAAATCGACTACACAAAAGTTTGTAGCAAATAAATTGGCTGAGCGATTTATGATTTAGTTATTGGCAATACTAAAGACCAGCTGGTTTTGACAATCAGTCGGAAAAGTTGACCGAGTTGATTTTGATTGTTCTTTTAGGTTATAAGCGGTCAGAATAAAACAAGGAATTATTTATTTTGATTTTGAATATTTTGATGTAAAGCAATCAAACTAAAAATCTGTTATTTTGGAGTATCAACCGCATGTTATAAATCTTCAACATGGCGTTGATGAAATCTAGAGATATACCCGAAGATGCTGTGGTTATCGATGAACTCGAAGCGACCGAATACGTCTGGAATATTGTTTCCGATTGGGATTCTCTTTCTGACACGTACGTTATAAGTCATTACAGAAAAACTGACGAGGATTTCATGTACGACCCGTGCGAGTTAATTAGACATGTGGCGCTGGAATAAACAATGATTTACTTTGTTTAAGCTTTTGGTTGTAGGTCCCAACATTCCCAAACTATTGATTGTCACACTCCACTATCCCAAACTACTCACAATCAAATTTGGTTGATTGTGTCTATACTAACTGTGCATTTGCACTGAGTAAACATTTAAATATAAACACAAAAATAAGAGAAGACAAAAAAAGATATCAACATGTTTTGCCAGTGCAAATGCCCAGTATGAACATCTATAGCTCTCTAAAATCCCATTTTCAACCAAAATAATTAAATAAAACATATAAGGTCAATGTGGGCAAATCCGTCTACGGGGCTATTCCGTATACATGCATTTACTAATAATTCCAGAATAGTTACGCTATTACTGATTCGGTCGATAAAACAGGATCGGTTTTTAGTTGCAACTATGATTCATAGATGGAGCTACGATGTCTACAAGAGTAAAAAAATACGTTTGAAGTTTAGTTGTGCTCCGAACTCGAAACTCAAGTGTTGCGTGCTGCCGTTTCTTATAAGGTAAATATTCAATTTTATAAGTTACGACTTTCTGAGGATGCTTATCATGTAGTTTAATAAGTGTTTCAACGGATTTTTCTATTTGTTTTGTACAAAAACCAGTAGATACAGAAATAATTGCTATAGAAAATATGTAACCTCAAAATGGTCAAGTGGGAAAATCCGTCTAATATTAAAGGGGCTAAATCGTCATATACCGGAATTACCCCATTGCAGATGTAGTCAACCTTTTTCATCCATGTTATTTTTCCAGAAAGATTTGTGTTACCTACTATTTTTATTTGCTCTAGAACTTTTAAACACATTTGGTGGCATACGTTTTTAAAGTCAATTGGTAACTAACACTAGCAAGTATTAGCACTCAAACTACTGCTGCTACCCATTTGTTACCCGTGAACATGCGCTTACAAAATAGTGCCAAAAACCTAAAACTCAGAATAAATAAAAAATATGATAATTATCCGTTCCTGCTTTATTGGTCAGATAAAATGTTTATTAATATTATTATTTTGTTTGTTTTCAGTTTTCTCATAATTACTAAATAACAGTAATCATGGTGAGAAATTATAAAAGAAAAACAGCTAAGGGTTCCTATAACAAAGACAAGTTGCATGCAGCTGTACAGCAAGTCCGAAATGGTACATTAACTGGATATAAAGCAGCGCAACTCTACCAAATTCCACGGATGACCATCATGGACCATGTACACAAAAAAAGTTCTTCAAGTACCCTAGGGAGAAAAACCACTCTACCTTTGATGATCGAACAAAATCTGGCTTCCTGCCTCCGTACAATGGAAAAATGGTTTTGGCCTTAGTAGGGCAGAAGTTTCCGAGATGGTTGGAGAATATGTAAACCAAAACAATCTAACAACTTGTTTTAAAAATGGAATACCGGGAAAGGACTGGTTGGCCTCATTTCGAAATCGACATAACCTTTCGGTTAAAAAACCACAGGCTGTTGAATACGCTCGGAAAACAGCGGTTGATCCATTTGTGGTTTATGGGTACTTCGATTTACTCAAAAAGACTATAAATGAATTAGGTTTAGAAGAAAAGCCTAATGCAATCTGGAACCTAGACGAGACCAGTTTTTCAAAAGACCCATCGAAAACAAAAATCGTAGGTCTCAAAGGCCATGCTGCGACGACAGTTATCGCAACACCTGGGAGAGACAATACGACGGTGTTACTAGGTGCAAGTGCGATTGGAGAAAAAACACCTCCGTTAATTGTCTTCAAAGGGAAATATGTTTGGGATGAGTGGACTTCCCCTGATGCATTTCCAGGGACGACATATGCCGCTACAAAAAATGGCTGGATGGAGGCAGAAGTATTTGAAGCCTTCTTCAAAAAATCTTTTTTGCCGACGATTGGGGATCAACGTCCTGTCTTACTTATTTATGACGGCCACTCAACCCATGTGGGGTTGAATATAATTGAAGAAGCACGAAAAGAAAATGTAACTATATTAAAACTACCGGCTCATACAAGCCATATTTTACAGCCACTAGACATTTCAGTCATGAAATCGTTTAAAGATCGATGGGACATTGATCTTGTAAAATGGCAGCGTCTAAATTATGGGGTACCATTGTCGAAAAAAGAATTTTCTCGCATGATTGGATCAGTATGGGCCCAAATAGATCCGCAAGTTTTATGCAACGGTTTCAAAAAAGGTGGTATTTATCCTTTTAATCCTACTGCAGTTGAGGAGTCAAAATTCGATGCTTTGAAGTTGAGTCGCTGGAAGGAACACATAAGTACTACCAAAACGCAAGAAAATCCGAATAACCCAGCATTGTCTGTAAATAACCTCCATCATTCTGTGTCTTCCGAAATTCTAAGCAATGATGTGATTTGTGACATTGAACCAACGATGAATAATACGAAAACAGAACCGCATACATTGCTTTTGATAGTCTTAAATTTATTGAATGAAAACTTCATGGCAACTGATAACCAGATTAAGACAGGAGATTTGTTCATGATGATGAATGATGATACTGCTGACAGCAGCAATCACTTAGATTTAAGGCAGCCTATTGAAAAGAAAAATGTCACATTTGAGGAACTACTATTGCAAAAAGTGAAGCGTGGTGATAACTCTACAAAAATAAAACGCTGCAGAGTGGCACCAGGTGCAGAAGTCATTACTCATAACGACGTCATAGAGTTGAAAAAACAAAAGGAAATTCTTAAAAATATTAAGATAGAAAATTTTGGAAAACGAAAAAGCCGATCCAGTCTCGCACCTAATCGTACTGATGATGTCGTTAGGCTAAATAAATTTCGAAAGAGTAACACCGAGTTTCAACCATTTATCGCGGAGAAAGTTGAAGATCTACCTCATTGTTTACAAAATCAAACAGTTGACCCTCGTAAGATAACAATTCTGTCAAATATTGTACTTAAAAATCCAACAGTGCCTGATGAGGAACGCTTATTAACAGAACCTGGACCTTCGGGCATTCATAAAGTGAATGCGTCTAGAAAAAGAAGAGCTGTTAACAGCTTTGCTGCATCATTTGAGATTAACAATAAAAAAAAAACAACTACTATAACACCTAAAGGCAAAGGAATCGGAAAAAAGAGTAAAAAGAGTATTGGTAAAGAAAATAAAAGACAATCCCCTCACGATGCTAAAGAAGATACCTATTATAATTTGAAATTTCTCGGAAATCGAGAAGAGAAAAAACATGAAATATCTTCAACGAGTTCAACTACTAGTGTATCTGGAACAATTAGTTCTCATAGTGATTCCGACATAATAAATGTTGAATCTGATTATGAGAGTAACGATGAATTCCACAGTTTTTTAGTAGACACAAAGTTACCTGACTATAGTAATCTAAGACAGACAGAGGAGACAATTTTAATTCAAGACGAAGAGACTAAAAATATAAATAAAATAGATAGTATGAGTAATAATGACGCGGAGCACGAATACGAACAGACTGAGGAGACCATATTACTCCAAAACGAAGAGACTGATAACATAAATAAAATAGAATTTATAAGTAATGAGAATAATGATACGGAGCAGGAATATGAAGGCTATTCTGTGAATGACCATGTCCTGGTAAAATATTATGGTAAGAAAAAGTGGACTTACTATGTTGGCGTTATAGATGCGGTCTACGCCGACAAACAGACGAATGAACCGTACTTTTCAATAAAGTTTTACAAAACAGTAAAGAAACCAAAACTTACATTTAAGATAACAAGAACAATAGATCATGATGAGGTTCCACAGAATTCAATAGTAAAAAAAATTAACTTGTCCAAAGATCCGGAAAAAAAAAAAATGATTTCTTTTTAAATGATGAACACGATGCGGTGTTCTTTTGCTAGATTTTTTAAATTTAATTTGTAACTCTTTTGTTTTTGTTTATGCTATCACTGATTGATCATATTCAGATATTTCTTTCTAATATTGTATTCTGAAAACTTAAAGATTTATGTTTGTTATGTAAGATTTTTTTTTTATAATTCGTTGGTAATTGATTTTGTTTATACTATCACTGCTGATAGATTGGATTATATTAATTATATTTCATTTTCAATGTTATATTTTACAATTTCAAGATTTAAGTGTGTTACGTACTACCTAAGGATAAAAAACAAAAACCCTACAATTTTGAGTATGTTTCGTTGAGTATGTTCCATTTTTAACACTAATAATACGTCTTTTATATAATATTATGTCAATAAGAATAAAACCATTTATTTTCGGAAACTGATTTTTATTTAAGTAGATGCTTAATTTGATTTTTAATACAAAGTGTGACGTGCAACGTTGTTTAAAATTTTAATGCTCTTATAACTAACCGATTTTTTTAAAAATAACCCTGTCTATAAGTCTCTATACCAACCTCGCATGTTTCAGTGTACCTCAAAAAGTAACCTTATGATTGTAAGTAAAAATATTTAAATCAGTTTTCAAGGTTTTTGAAAAGGTTTAAAATCCCTGGTTCTACAAATAGGACGGATTAGCCCCCAAAAAGAATTTAAGGGAATAAAACGTAAATACAACCTTATATTTATGATGTTACAAAACATTTTTCTACAACATTTGCATTTACTTGTTTACAAATTGCTTACTTCGATATAACGGCGTAATTCTAGGAAAATTTGCTACTAGACGAATTTGCCCCACTCCTCGGGAAAATCCGGCTAACGACCGATTTTTAAAAAAACATTTTTAGTTAAATATGGAGGACTGTTCTGTTGTTTCGAATGGATGTGTATAAAAGACAACAAAATGCTTTATCGCTTACCACCATCAAATTAATATTAAAGTAGTTAAGCGTACCAGTTATAGTCAAGAGAATCCAACTTTCAAAAAAATATGACGGATTTGCCCACATTGACCTTAATGTTAATTACAGCTGGGCTCTAAAGTATGCTCCTGCAGTCCTAGGAGGCATCAATGCCATGTGTGGGATTCTGATCAACAGGCATTACAGGAATAAGCTCAAACTAGGACCGTATGGATACTTTGCCTCAGTCATACCTATCTCTATTATGCCTGGAATGCTCACAGCTCTGTTTCATAGGCATGTAAGTATGAAATGTTATAAATAGTGCAAGTCCAGCATTGTAAAAAACCTATACAAAAGATCAATATGTTGTACGTAGAAGCTGTTCGGGAATCATTAATAAAAAAATAAATTCTCCAGTTTCAAGATTAATTTTTGTGGGTGGCTCCAAGTACAAGTTTTTTTTTTTTAATTAATATTATGTTGTTTGTCTTCTGACTGACTTCACCTATTGGTTTTTCCCCTCTCAATCATATTAAATAAAAATGTATTAATAACAAGCAAACTATTGTATCACCAAAACCAAACCTCTCCAAGCTTGCTTCATACTTTTCAAACAATATTAGGTGTATTGGTAATAACTTCAGTATATTTTAATTTCAGTTAATTTCAACAGACTTACTCCTGATGAAGAATCAGGGATGTCCATTGTGTTATGAGGTCAGATCGGCAGCCATACAGACTACCCTTGGGATTGCTTACCCTATGGTGCTGGCACCAACATCAGCATTGATGGTGAGCAAACAATGTTTTTCATTTACCTAACATCATGTCTATAATCCTGATGGAGTAGTAGTTTCAGACAAAAAGAAAAAAAAAGAAATTCAAAATTACTATAATTCAAGTAAATAAAATTAATGTGTCTTTTTGGAACAGATTTTTACTGATTGCATACAAAAGTATATTAGGTACTTTTAACATATTTTTTTTGTCTGTCTGCTTGTTCTGGCTAATCACTGAAACGGCTGGACTGACTTTTACTGGCAGATCGGTGATGTTACAAGGAGTAACTTAGGCTACTTTTATTTTAGAACAAGAATTAGGGTTCTGTGCAGAAAGATTAACACCCATGAAATTGTTAACAAAATCCGATTGAAATAGGTTAATAATATGTTTATACTAGCTGTCCGGCGCAACTTCGTCTGCGTCACATTTTCCCCGTTTCTGCAAACATTTTCCATTGCTGCTCCGCTCCTGTTTGTCGTTGCGTGATGATATATAGCCTATAGCCTTCCTCGATAAATGGGCTATCTAACACTGAAAGAATTTTTCAAATCGGATCAGTAGTTTCTGAGATTAGCGCGTTCAAGCAAACAAACAAACAAACTCTTCAGCTTTATAATATTAGTATAGATTAAATTCACGCGAAGGTCGCGGACAACAGCTAGTTTGAAAATGTAGTGTTTCTGCATTATTTATTAAGGTTTAGAACTTCAATCAAGACATAGAAACTCTAAAATCTCAATTTTTTATTTATCTGTCAGGGGTTTTCAATGAGCACCCAATAAAAAAAAAACCGGCCAAGTGCGAGTCGGACTCGCGTACGAAGGCTTCCCGTACCATTATTTATAAAAACGAGCAAAAAATCACTTTTTTATATCGGAGCCCCCCTTAAATATTAATTTTATTCTTTTTTTAGTATTTATATAGTGTAGTGTGTAGTATTATATAGTGGCAAAGGAAATACATAATTTGTAGAAATTTCAAGTGGCTAACTATCACGGTTCATGAGATACAGCCTGGTGACAGACGGACGGACGGACAGCTAAGTCTCAGTAATAGGGACCTGTTTGACCCTATGGGTACGGAACCCTAAAAAAACCTGCTGTACAAGTATATAGTTAAAACAAATGAAAAATGACTATATCAACTAATTTTATCACTTGTTTCAGTTTGCACACAGATATGCAACCTACAGGGTGCCGGATCTAAGGGAAGGCCCCAAAGTTATATTCAATTTCGTAAGGAAACTGACAAGGCCATTCAACAACACATTAACATTTATGCTCATATTCCAAGTACTAGCCTCGTCCATCTGCACATATTATGAAATGACAAACAATTTAACTATAAGAGGAAAAATGATGGCGATAGAAGCTCGTCTTGAAGAAGAAAAAGAACGAAATTGAATGCTTGTGGGTAGTTGAATAATTGTAGATGCGTTTTGTAAATAGATAATTTTGTAATTAAAATGTTATTGTTAAATCGAGTTTTTATTACTAAGAAAAAAATCGTCCTTTATTGCTAGTTACTAAATATGAGTTGGAGATTTAAAGGTTCCATGAGTTCCCTAGTGTATAAAGGGCTTTACGAATTGCTAAAATCAAGTCATTTATAAAGTCTAGACTGATAAGTCTAGTCTTTATCTATTAATATAAAAATGAAATGACGTCTAGTCTCACTAAAACTCGAGAACGGCTGGACCGATTTGGCTAATTTTGGTTTTGAAATATTTGTAGAAGCCACACCTGGACATAGGCCTCCCCCAAGTATCGCCACATTGACATTTTGCGGGTTTTAGCCATAATCACCACGCTTAGCAAGCGGGTTGGCGATCGCAGTACGGTTGTTACAAAAGCACAGAGAACGCTGCTACCCATTCTCTGGCAAGTCCCTTAGTCGCCTCTTAAAACACCAACGGGAAGATATGGGATGGTGCTATTCTTTACGTCCGACACCATACAGAGCAGCAGAGAAAAAAATCTATATATTTACGTGAAATTGCAACGCACGCCAAGGTACGGCTAGTAAATAAATAAAAACCATGTATATCTTCAAAGTAATCTATATTATTAGTTAATCATATTTAAGAAATACAAAAAAAACGGACAACAAAGTATGCACACAACTGTTACCAGATATAGTACAATTTCTAGCTATGAACACATGCAAGACTGTTCTTAGCGACTGAACCATTCAGAACACAACTAAAATAAACTATGCAAAAACCTTTATTAAAAGTATCCCTAACCGTAGAAACCTGACTATAGATAGATATGCTTCATACAAACATTTTAACGATTACCTACCACTCTGTGACTGAGTGAGTGAGTTATAGTTGCTCGTATCATTCACTCACTCATTCACTATCAAAAGTTCATCTGTTCCGAATGGCGCAAGTTCCGTACAAAACCGTTCCTTAATGCTAGATCATTAATTGCAAAAGTACTAATGTCCGTTTTCACCAACAGAAATTAAAGACCCCTTATTAAAAATGCACTGTAGGAATTTAAACTCTCTGTGCTAAGTCAGAGCGTTAAAAATCCAACAAAAAGCTTTTGATTATGCTTTTGTTTAGACGTCCCTCTCTCATCCAATTCCGAGTCCGTGTCTTAAGTGTAGGTCTCCTTCAAAGGAGGTCGGGCTCGCTTGTTAGTCAAAACGGGCATTACTGTGGCGTCTAGTCTACAGATAAGTTGGTGATAACTTGACTTTTGGCTAGCTTCAGAATATTACAACGACTTTAATTTGACAATGACACTTCGAGCTATTACGTTATATAAGGACAAATCTTCAAACAAGTTCGTTTTCACATTTTTCGAGCATTATTCACGCGTATTCAGTCGTTTACAAGGCTGACGCAGACCAGATGAAGCGCACTGCAGCGCGGTCTTCATTGCCAAACAAATATTAACCTTACACACACTTGAAATAAAGTTTAAAATTAATTAACGTATATTAGTCCGAGAGAGTACAAAAGCGGGCAAATTTTAAGGTTAAGGTTATTTATTTTAGATCTTATTTAAAGGAGCACAATGTTTATACTTGTGTGATAGGTATTTGGCCCTTAGAACGTCACCGATCAGTCAAACTTTAGTAAATGCAAGCAACAAAAACATTAATAATAAACAGTAAAACAAAGCAAACGGAAGTATATTTCACTCAAAAACAACACCAGTAGCTAAAATAAAGAGATCCCATATTCGTGCAAACGTTAGTGAATTAAATGATAGAGCTGAAGGAAGCCAGAAGTCTTAGGGAGGGAGCACACTTAACGAGTTGGAATCGGCTTGAGCCAGTCTGGATGAGCTTTAATTTGTTTCGGTCCGGGCGATGACTTAACATCGGTTTTTTTGTGTTTGTCTTCTCACTTGTCAAACCTAGGAGGTTGTCGTCTGGATCCGGGCTACCGTTTGGGTGCCTTGAATGAAGGTCCTCCAATGGGGAAGACCGTTAAAAGCTAATTGTAGATGGCACGACTATAGCTGGTTCTCAATCTGACCAATGAGGGCGAACTAATTTGAAATATAAAATGACATTACCGGATTTTCAACCAATGACGATGCATGGAACCAGCTATGCTAGCGCCATTAGTTCCGCAGTTTCCATCCCCATTATGCAACTACACAATAACGGTAGCCCCTGTGAGAAACCAGGCTCGGCTTAGAGCGTCGCTGGGGGTAGACAGCAAAGGTCAGGATTCATCGGATCAAATACTCGATACCGCGTCTTCCTATTTTATTTTTTGCATAGATTAAAAGCTCTTTCTGACCGACGTAAGCTAATTCCACGCCGATAACTGCGATCTTCCCTTAAAAAACAACATTTAGTAAAGTTTTAAAGATAGAAAACTAATTTCTAGCCATAATATCTACCTAAAAATATATTGATACATGTTTATACAGGGTTATTGATAAAAAACAACCTCTAAAGAGGTCGTTGTACTCATCATTATGAACAACATTTACTATGGGATCAAACCTGAAATCGCGAAAAAAAACCTGCTGTTCCGTACTTTATGTTCACATAACTCGTCAAAATGTAGGGAACAGCTGATATTTTTTCACAATTTCGGGTTTGGTCTCATAGTAGAAGTTGTTCATAAGGATGAGTAGAATGACCTCTTAAGAGGTTGTTGGTGTTTTTCCAATAACCCTGTATTTTTAAAGTCACTATATTGCTGCAATACATGTATTAGTTTGTATACCTAAGCACAAACAGTGATATAGCTGCATTGCCGATGGAAGTTTTTTTTTTTTAAACTCACATTTTAGAGAAGACGAAATTTTGTACCGAGCCTTTCTTTATCCAGAGAAAAAAAATACATTTAACATTTGCAATGTGTATAGCTGCAACTTTTCCCGCTAGCATTAATTTATACCGATCCTGCACATGAAATACGCCTTTAGGGACATTTAACATGTTGTTGGAATTTCAACTTTCGGCGCTGAGCCCAACGTTAATAATACGATGACCGTCGATAGTAGTGCAAAGGTCAGCCAGCTACTCAGTATGTGCTTAGTTCGTCATTATGTTAGTGCCGTTCCTAACACACATAGTCTTTCACGAATCAGTGAACTTAAGTATTAATATTAAGTTCTAGCTGTTTACTATAAAGGATAACAATTTATTTATCTCTGCATGGATTCTATGTGATGTGTAAATTGAATAAGATAATCAAACTATAAATACAGATTCGGCGAAACCATTTCGTGCCGGCTGTTGAAACCGCGCCCAGAATAATATTTCAGTATAGCAGCGTCCTATATTTGTTTATACTGATTTGACCGAATCTTAAATTGGCTATAATGTACAGTCAGCAGCAAAAATTTAGAGAAACTAATAATGTGAAGTTAGTGTGTTATATGTTTTCGTTGCTGATTGTACGGCGTTCGATTGCATCTTAGAGAGTGGGTACCGAAATAGTAGTAGGACGGTGAGGCACCGCACTTCAAATAGATAGTCAAAATCCCGAACCAGACCCAGAAAACGGTTAAAAACAAATGCAATACGAGGACTACAAGTTTCAATCAGACAGGTGCAGTTTTTTTTTTATCCGTGGATTTTTTAAAACACTCAAGTTATTGGCCACTTGGATCTATTGACATGGCATGGCCGAAATCCCGCCAGCACTCTAACGCCAAAAGATATTTGCGTTAGAACACCTAACTATATTTTATAGTTTGATCCTAATAATAACACACATCACAGAATCCATGAAATACAATTACGAGTAAGCAGACAAGCGATACAACTCTCTCTTTCTCTCATAGTACATACGACTGCCACAACATACCGCCTTGTAGGTATATATATCCAAATCAAACTATATAAACTTGAAGTATAAACAACTTGTTTATATTTACATAATTCATGATATTATACAGGTCCAACAAACTAGATGGTATTTCATTAGCTTGGTAATGTATTTACATAAAAATATTATTATCATAATTTCGATTTTTAACTATGGGACCGAAAAGGTTACCCGTATAGGGGTTTTATATTTACCTTTTGAACGCCAGAGCATAAACGCACGCGCGTGCCCTCCACGCCAAGCCAAAAATTCACCGCAAATACTTACAAATAAAAAAAGGATTTCAAAAGTATTGTTAACTTATTTCTTGATAAGACATTTAATATTTAAGATATATAGATCACATTTTAAAGATATATAAATAAACACACACAAAGGTAATGATTTAAATTGCTTATTTCGTGATACTGCACCACATTTTTTGTCACATATTTGTGTCTTTGGGGTACAGGGCACGCGCTTGCTTGTCACGTATATATGACGCTGGCCTTCAAAAGGTTAAAGTATTTTTTTTAAGGTTAGGTTACCCCTAATTATGGGGTTGGTCAGGCTATAATAACCGGTTCAAGCACAAAGTTTATTCAAAATACATAAATATATGCAAGAAAGTGACGGCGCTAGCCCGCGCTCGGTGCCCTGTCTCTTTCATTCTGGTTAAAAGGTTAACGCGACCTTTTAACCTTATTTATAATTGTTAATCAAATATACGGGTTATAGGTCCAACCGGTTAACTTTATAACCCGATCTTAATCGGTCCCTGATTTCACCACTGAAACTTAACCGCGATCAACAGCTTTCAAGAGTGTCACTAACAGTCTTAAGAGGCACAAATATTTACCAAGATAAAGAAATGACCCCCCATGCCCCATCAAAAATCTTATCGCCGATTTAACAACTTTAAACCATATAACAATTTCTCAAGTTTAAAAATTAATATAAGTAAGACACTTACATTCTACAACAAATGAAATCTTAAAGTAATAACTTCAATAACTTTTTTTGTTCACTTTCAATTATTTATGATTTTTTTTAGAATTTTTCTTTAAAATATTTAGTTTTTTTTTTCGAGAACATGATAATGTTTCGATCTACATAATATTACTTACATGATATATAAAGGAGAGTGCTCACCTAAGCGTAGCGCGATTTCACATGTAAGTACTTTTGTTTAATCAATAAAAATAAAAATCTTATGGTTTTTTTTTGTGATATTACATTGAGATCCTGGTGACATTTCGAAAAATATGTATTACAATTTCCCATTTGATTATTGTTTAGTGATTATGCATTTTCACAAGACGCCTCGAATCCAATGACAAGAAAGAACATATTGAATCAAGATATGTTAAGTTCATAGTTACCGATGTTTAAAATCTGGTCGCGCTGGTATATACATTATACATAGGTATAAACACTGCACACGTCATGTTGACAAGTTCCATTAATGAATATTACAAAAGATTGAATAAGCACGTAAGTAAAAGAGATAGGCATAGCTATCATTTGAATAAAGAGAGAAAATATTTATAATAATATGCTGTTGAAGTACCTAAAACCCTAGAGGGTTATCAAGCACTGGACAGGCTTCAAAGCGTCCTCTTTGAATACATAATTTGAAAAAAAAAAAGAAAACTAGGTTTCCAGGGTAAGGTTAACGAACACAAGTCATGCGAGAACCTAGCCTTGTGCAGACAATACCATTACAAGGTAAATTGTAACCAAGGTAATATGAAATTGTAACCATATCACGAAGTGTTAAGATTCAATTAGTAACAGAAGATTCATAAAGTATGGAAGCATGGGCAATCCTTAACTAGGCAACCATGAGTCAAATTACACATAATAAATTCACTAACCAATGTTGTTTTTTTTTTCTTTTAGACCCACGGTAACATATTCATATAACAATGAATTAACAAAATACATATTGTCCTTTGTCAAAATTTTGACCAAAGTGTATTGCCGATTCGGAATGAAAAAGAACACTCTTAATTATTATTAGCTCATTTTTTTTTTGTTGCAAATAATTAAGTATGCCAATTTTGTAACACTATTACGGACAGTATACTGCGATATCGATATTAATATTAATCATAAGCTTTACTGTAATTAAGATGGCACTTTTGATGTTATCCTCAGAGGAATGTCATTGGCAGTGTTGTATCTTAACGTTAAATGATTTGAATCAAGCAGGTTCGTTCGCGGCGCTGGCTCGTCAATTCACTTTGAGCAAAATTGTGACGGGTGACTGTACTTGCAACGTTCGGACGAGCGTCAGTTTCACATTGCCATCTCGTAAACAGATTCTGGACACTAGACATACACTTATAATATACATTATTACTAGCACAATATTCGTAACCACTCTGCCCACTCCAACTCGGGTTTATTAGATTAATATAATGCGTGTATGTTGTACTGTACACAAGTCTTGGATTGTTATTAAGTGGGGCGTCGTGAGCGGGCGCGTATGCCATCTGCTAGCAGCGTTGGTTGATGTAATCGTTGTATGACGCGGAGATTTCCTCAGACTGGTACCGCGTCAGTTTGATGCTGCGTCGGAGCTCGCCTGTGATGGCGGCCTTGAATCCCCCCTTTCTCAGAAGTGAGTCTATTGTTTGTATTTGGTCCCAACCTGAAATCACCCCATGTTCGTGTATGAGTATTTGGTTTGTAACTGGTGATTCTAAGTAAGTACTTATACACTATTTTTTTTCTTTTCTATGTTGTCTCATGTTTGTGTTACGTGGATATGTTTAGGCAGTCAAAAAAAGTAATTTAGCATTTTCATAATTTTCCTAACCTTTGTCAAATTAAAAAAAAATAGTGTATTGGTACATACGCCTAACTAAATACATACCAACTGCTAATGTAGTCTCACTTCATTATGAGACATGGGACATTTCGTTCAAGGTGCTGTAAACTGGAGTGCATCAGCAGTGATGCGGGTTAGATACAATTCAAACACTGCCTGCTTCGAGCAGCAGTGCAGCTTACTAACTTTCAGGCTGCTTTCAACAGAAAATGTACACTTCAGCTAAGCTATGTGAATATCATAGAATAACCTGCCCATTTTCATTTCTGCCTGTACAAAGGGGGAAGTAAGGTGTTACGATCTCGATACTTGGGCGATTGTCAAAATATTCCGTATAATAAATTACAAGTAATTTATTTCAACCGCGTATTGAAATCGTTCGCGACTGTACTTAGCGATGTTGTAGTGAGCGACGGAAAATTAAATAAGGCACCCGAAAAGTCTTGCCAGAAAATTACGATTTTTATTTTTTGTTAGTCCTAAGAAATAGACTATTATTCCCAAGACGATTCGAGATCCTCACACTGATGACCAATTTTTTTTAATAGGCAAACGTTTTTTTTCCGCCTTCTCTTCTCCACAGTTAAAACACTAGGAAGTAGTGAAGAACGGGCGTTTTGGGGTACTGTCTTGTTTGAATAAATGACTTTCGATTCTGAATGACAGCTCTTCCTAGTCTTAGTTTATCATACACACCTTGCTCAGTAGCAACTTGAGGTAGGTAAGTAGCGGTGCGCTTGTTGCCCCTTTCACTGAGGAACTCGATGCGGATGCCATGCTTGCCCAGCTTCCAATCCAGGTAATGCTCGGCTTCCTCGAAGTGCTGGAGGATGGAGACGGAGACCGTCAGCCGGGGAACCTCCTCGCGAGTGATTGGCGCGAACCGGGAGTCTTTCAACGCGCTGGTTATGGCGTACTCGCGAAGACCTGGGGGCAGAATTGTATTGCTTTTCACTTTGTAGGACTAAAGCAGGGGCGTAGCTACCGCCATATCTATTATACGGGGCCCCTGGGCCACGGGGGTCCCCGACGTGCGTAAGCAAAAATTAATAAAAACTTTAGAAAAACTAAAGTCATCATCAGCTATAAATGATTTGATAAATCAGTTTGCCGACAAAAAGGCAAGGAGAGTGTTATATTTAATTTGAATTGTTTGTAAAAATTATGGAAAAAGTGACAGATACTTAGTTGATTATGATGAATAAATATTTCTTTTAATTTTATGCTATTTTTTTTTCTTTTGTGAAAAATCTTTACCCTTCATAAGGGCCCCCAAAAAAATTTTTATACGGGGCCCCGCCAGTGGCGTAGCTTACGCTACTGGACTAAAGAGAATGTGTCCCCCACGGGAATTTAGATCTATGGTCCCTAATGTATATTCAGGCTAATGTGTCTCAATCTCAACTTCCAATTAAAATAAAATAAAATTTTAACACAAATAAAAACATTTATGAATGAAATATCAACTGTTCTGTGAAATTGAAAACCGACGAGTCATTTAACTGTGAGAAAAACCCGCAAAATTCATAACAATTGAACAGCTTGCCTACCATGACGTCTTAAAGCAGTATTGTTATACTCTTCGTCCAGTGTGAGAAAGAGACGGAGCTATACAAAATGTCTAGCGCCATCTCTTGCCCACACAAAATTATATACACTTGCAGCAGAATTTGACATAACATCACGACTGTAATCCCGGAAGGGATAGGCAGAGGTGTACCTAATAGAACACCCACGTTTCAGTTATAGAATAGAAATTTTTTATTTCAGACTGGAGTCCATAGGGTTAGTAACAATTATACTTAAATTCTAGTGTTAGTAGGTTACAGACAGATGAAAATACACAATTAAGATTCAGCGTGGAGCCGCATTCAGCTTTTTTATATTGTGTGTACTTAGGGCATGTACCAATAAACGTTTTTTCTTTCTTTCACCTCCACATCATCGGGGAATCCCACTAATCTGTGATATGTTTACGTCCCATGTAAAAGGGGTGAGCCTTTTGTCATCTATTGGCTGCTACTGAGAAAGTGTTGATGGAAAACCCCAATAACACTGTGCCTGACCTGGGAATCGAACCCTGGACCTCATGTTAAGCAGTCGCGCTTGCAACCACTAAGCCTACGAGGCAGTCAGCAAGAAGCAGCATAAAGAAGTTTTTCAACATTTTATCTCTACACTTCTTTCAATTTGCAGACAAAACAAAAAGATCAACACCCCCTTTGTCTTAAGTCATTGTTTGCATATAATCAGGTAGTGTGTTTCCAATCAATCCCAGCTTCCCACAGTTTATTAAATATGCAATGAGATGCAGCAATTGCCATAACCATGGACGTGATGGCAACATGGATAATTGGCAAAGGAACCAGAATTGCATGTGGACTGAAAGACGAAGATAGCTAACCGAGCTATTTCTGCAGTCTTTCTTTATTTTTATGGTACAGCATAAGCTATTAATACCAAGTTATCTAAGGTGTTGTTTTGCATCCCTTCAAAATTCAGTAGGTTTTCACAAAAAGACATAAATAATCAATTTAAATTACGATACCCAGTAATACACCCCAAAATTTAAATGTGGCGAGAATTGGGGGAGGCCTTTTTCCAGCAGTGGACATCTTTTGGGCTGAAATGATGATGATGATGATGACCAAGTTAATTAATAGTAATAGCTGATTTTTTTGGTTGTTTAAGTAAAAATACTGCTGAAATACTGAAAATCTTCCAATACTGGTATGCCAATCAACAAAACCAAGTAAAGTGGTCTGATACACTCTCTCCGGCATATGGATTAGAATGCGGTGTGAGACAGGGGGGTTTGTCATCCCCTAGGCTCTTTAATCTATATGTTGATGGCCTCATCACCGAGCTCAGCAGCATGACTGTCGGATGTCGAATAAATGGGGTGAGCGTCAATAACATCAGCTACGCGGATGACATGGTGCTGCTGGGCCCGACTGCTGGGGCAATCAGGGGATTGCTCAGAGTCTGTGAGACTTATGCTGCTTCACATGGACTTATTTATAATGTCTCTAAGAGTGAATATATGATCTTCAAGGCCGCAGGTAGGTGTCCAGACGCTGTACCAGAACTTATTAGGCTGAATGGGCTCCTTTTAAACAGAGTGTCTAAGTTCAGGTACCTTGGACATTTCATCACTGACGACCTTAAGGATGATATAGACATTGAGAGGGAGCGTAGGGCACTGGCGGTCAGAGGTAACATGTTGGTCCGTAGATTTGCTCGGTGCTCTGACCTAGTTAAAATTACCCTTTTTAAGGCCTACTGTCAGAGTTTTTACACGGGCAATCTATGGGTCAACTACACTAAGAGATCGCTGGATGTCCTGCGCGTTCAATATAATAATACTTTCAGGATGTTGTTGCGACTGCCCCGTTTCTGTAGTGCCTCGGAAATGTTTGCTGTGGCCCACACAGATGGCTTTCAAGCCATAATACGAAAAAAAACGGCTTCACTGCTATGCAGAGTGCGGAGTAGTCGCAACTATATCCTGAGAGCTGTGGCGGAGAGCTATACTCCGGATATCAGGTGTTTTGTGCGGAGGGTGATAAGGTAGGAACTATATTTTCCTGCCTTGTCATCCTTTCACAAAAATAGATTTTATTTTTATATCACTTTTACTAACACTAGAATATAAGCAGTTTGTATTACTAACAAAATATGGATCCTCGTTGTCCGAAATAAATGAATTTTAATTTTAAGTTTGTCAATATATCAGAAATAATCAGAATAACCCTCATAATGTGTGTTTAGGAAATAAAAAATGATCAAATCAACGTTTGAGATTGTTTGTATGTGTGAAAGCGCAGTTATAGGGCGAGGACCAGACGGTTCGCGCTTAAAAAACGGGAGGTTCACAATTAACGATTTTCGAAAATAAGCAAAAAAAAAATAATTACCTACCCATTTTATTATTGATTCGGGTCGAGAATCATTAGCATAGTTACCTCTTTGAATTTGACGAGGATGCAAAACAACACCTTGTATACTATAATATTATTAATCTGAAGAGTTTATTTGGTTGAACGTGCAAATCTCAGGAACTACTGGTACAAATGGAAAAAATATTTTAGTGTTGGATAGCCCATTTATCAAGGAAGCTATAGGCTATATAACATCACGCTACAACTAATAAAAGCGCAGCAGCATTGAAAAATATTGCTAAAATGGGGAAAATGCGGGATGCAGATGTCATTGCGTTGATCGTAGCTTGCTTAAAATGCTCTAATAAATGTTATTATGATATTTGTGTGGACGATACCAGTACATTCTTTCTTAATTACTACATAATACTTATAATGATTTCAGTTTAGTACAATAGGTATTGAAATGAAAATGTTATCTCCTTCAAATATGACAGAGTATTGAGACATGATTATGAGGCAGCAAAGTAATGTACTTATTATTGTTACTGCACGTGCTCACTAACAAGTAAGCAAGGTCAGATTGTGTCACAGCTATTCTTTGAGGACTTGTATGATACTTATAATATTTAATCAATGAAATACAAACATCTGCAGTGGATTTACGATTGTTGGAGCTCATACCTGAGTGTAAATGCATCGCATTGAACGTTCCGATGCATCCGCGGAGACGGTGCTCCTTGCCAATCTTCCATGTCACAAATAAAGGACTGTGGAAATAAAATAAATAAAGTCATATTGAGAAAAACTGAATCACTCAATAAAGATGTTCAAACATTAGGGAAAGTCTAGCACACACATAACAAATTCTGTAATAGCAACACAATAGCAGAACTGAGTACACACCAATATAAACATTATGCACTTTCACATAAAGAATGTATTAGCATGCACATTTTCGGAAGGTGATAGGAGTGGAGGTGTATTGACCGCCAATAAAAAACAAAATTGCCTTTGTGTGGGTGTCATATATATAAGCAAACATAAATCATTTATATTTGTATTCACACAATATGTAAATTGAGTGAAAGTGGAAATGTACAAGTATTTGTCGTTTACTGAAAGGATTCACATGAAAAACATAAAAGGTTTAATTCATTAGACTGACCTCAATTGAAACAAAAGATGTGGAGGTAGCTCAACAAAGCATTCCAACAGGAGAGACAGAAATATAATGTTAAGCTGTACTTGTACTTACGAGAGTGAACCACTTACTAGGCATCATTAGTAAAGTTTGGCGTCTGGGGAGGGTCCATACTGTGCAGCTGACAATACAAAACATCGAAACAAAAGTAACACATATCAGGAATAGCTACAGACTCAGTGTAGCCATTCAAAGGTCGATCTATACTGTTACTGAACGAGTTGTTCAATTTCTGTTTTTTTGTTCCACAACATACTGAAGACATCTTGGCTGATATTACAAGTTAAATAACTTAAGACTACGAAACAAAGCAACCACACAAATCTCAAAAGTAAACGAAACCAAACACTCGTTTCACTCAATGGGGTTTCGTAACCACAGGTTAAAAAACATGAATGACTGTCTGACTGTCAATGAGCCTGTGGAATCATTTGACAAAAGTAGTGATGTAGACAACATTTACAGAATGTCGTGTTCTATAAAAGAATAAGCAATCAAAACTGCAAAGAGTAAATCGCTGAATATCTACTATTCTTTATGGGAGGATTGCGAGGCGGGGTAAACGCATGCAATTAAGCTTATAGAGATTATAAAACCCCAGACATGCGGGTTTTGCCTTGTAAACTCCGTGCTTCATTCATATTATTGGTGCCCTTGACTTTGTTCAAAACATTTTGTTTTCAACAAATTCAAAATTTCACTCCACATTTCCACTTGCAGAGATTTGACATAGCAAAATAGCTGCGTTTGCACCTTACAGATACTCTTTTTGTCTTTCGTGTGTCCCAAGTAATTGATACTTCTTTTGAAGAATTAGCACTTTTCTTTATTAACACGAAGGTTGCTGTCTTGAAGCTTAAGCAAAACTTGTTTCAATCTGGATAATAATTGTTTTTCTGTCGATCCTTGAATTATTATATCATGGAAGAAGCACGTCAAGGCCCAGTAGTAATTGGTCCATGTATTTTTGCAAGAGACTTGGCGCTACTTTGACTCCAAACATGAGTCGGTTCACTTTAAAAGTACCTTTGTGTGTACTCAAGGTTTGCAGCAGGGCGCTTTCTTCATCCATCATCATGTTCAGGTAGCCTGCATCACCCTACTGCTGGGCAAAGGCCTCTCCCAATGACTTCCAATTGTTTCGATCCATAGCTAATGTGGACCATTGGTCGCTGGTCTTGTCCAGCTCGTCTCACCATCTACGAGGTCTGCCACGACACCTTCTGGTTATGACAGGACTCCAGAAACTGGTTATTTAGGCCCACAGCTCAACGGGCTCGCAGCAGACGTGCCCAGTTCAGTCCTACTTCAGCTTAGCGGCTTTTAGAGCAACGTCAGTCATTTGTATTTTCAAGCGCAGTGTGGTATTGCGTACACGATCGGTTAGTTGGACGGTTAGAATGCTGCGCTCCATTGCACGTTGGCACACCGTGAGTTTGGACTTTTTAAATGTGTGTTAAAGACCAAATCTGAGATCCATAGGTCAAAATGGGAAGAATACACATGTTCATGATTTTTCGCTTTAGTGACAAAGGAAGGTTTCCTTTCATAAGATGCTTCATGGACCAGTAGTTCTTCTAGGCATTTTCAGTTCGTCTTGTGGATTCCTTGTCTTGTCTGGGCTGGAAAGAGACGAAATGGCCCAAGTAGATGTATTCATGGGCACACTGCAATTCTTCACCATTCACTGTGATCCTATGCCTAGTGGTGTTTATTCTTACACTATATACAAGTTCACAAATAAAACGATGCAACACTGGCACCCCGAGCAAGCTCTTCATGAAGTCATATCCGCGGGAAAACCCTATAGTGAATAGCAAGCCTTATAATTCGAATTCTTTTTATTACAACTTATTGTCTTTGACACTAATATTTTATATATCTGTCACTATTTCTATGTTTACTCAAAAAAATAATTTTATAGTTTATGGAGCGATGGCTGTCATCGAGTTTTATTTTACTATATTAGAAATTAAGAAAAGAAGCTTTGAGTGCACATAAAATGAAGATATTTTCGTGAATCATGTACATGTTTTACAACTTCCCTTTAGGTCTAAGTGAAATAACCATATATCTGTATTTAGAACCATTAGTGATGTATAGTGAAAAAGCTTGCTAAGTTCCGACGATGGCGTCCGATGGTGAAATTTCGTGTGCGAATGATCCTAATTTCGCTGTTATTTACTCGTTTCTAAAAACATTCGGAAAATTGTACGGCTTGGATGTTCCTACGATATCTAAATTACAAGAATTTATAGAGAATACACAAGAAGGTGAGATATCTTTGTAGATTCGTCATTTCAAATCATAAACAAACATCTTATAAGTTTTTTGTTGTTAGTGTTGGATCCACTGAAGGAGTTACACTTGAGACTTCTACGCCGTGCTCATAAAACGGTAGCGAGCAACAGATGGGAGAGGTTTATGATAAAGTTCTGCCATCAACAAGGTCACCATCAGGAAGCCTGGGAGATCGAGAGGTTCTCTTACAAGAAAGCTAGCACTACGGTCAAATTGAAAGTATTGAAGGTAATTACGCCTACTCAGTTTTTTCTAAGATGATGTGCATCTAATCTCATTGATTGAAAACACTTTCACAAATGATTCATACTTTAAGTATGAGTAGCTGTAAATGAGTGGTACTTGTAATTATGTTCATGAGCTCAGTCACTGTTTACTTGTTAACTACCTACATAAAAATACATATTAGCATGTTTTGTACCACATGTGCTAAGTAAAAGTATTTAAACCACCATATTCTTTCTCTTTGTATTTGCAATTTTATTTATTAAATAAAAATATGGCTAGTAGCCAACATTTTTTGGATTCTTCATGTTTCTATGTCAATTGTTTTGGTCTACAAACATTAATCTCACTGTCTTTTTTTTCTTCTTGACAGCTGTTATTAGAGTACCAATTTACTTGCCATCCTAAATTCAAGAATGCTGTTAATGCAATAACATGTAAGGAGTTAAGGTTGGATCCTGTGGGCAGAGACAAGAATGGTTGTGTGTACTGGCTGCAAGTAGACCATGAGGCCAACCTCTGTTTGTATAAAGAAGACCAGGATGAAGAGACTTGGCAGCTAGTAGCTAGGTGAGTTACAACAATAATATTTTAATTTATATGGAGATATAAATTAAAATAAGGTCAAACCTTATGAAATACTGAATTCTTAATGCCGAGTTTTACATACAATGTACTAAGTAGCTGTGTTAGAGGTACATTATACTTATTTAAATTTTGAATTCATTAATGAAATGTGTACTTGTACTTCTATCTGTAGAAAAAAAAAAGAAATTATCATCCAGGATGTTTGTGTGCTTAGTTATTTTACTTCTAAAACTGTTTGATACAACCTCATTTCCCATTCAATCTAATAATTTCTAAGCTATGCTAACTTTATAATAAGTTCTTATTAAATATTGTCCTTTCTTATATTCAGAACCCGCAATGAGCTGGTGAAAGTGATATCACAGTTAAAAAGTGGGGAGGATGTGTCTCCACTGTTTGCAACTAATACCAATGTCAATGAGGACTCGAGCAGTGCTGAGGTTCCACAGCAGTCAGAGGTAAATGATAAGGTGAATTTATCAAACACATTATGCATGCTATGCATAAACTCATGCCTACCATGATTGTAGGTAGAAACTACTGAATGCCAATGGCTACTATTTTATCATACTTTGGCTTCACCCGCATTCTTACAAGTAGCCATATTCCCATGCTGGTTGCAATATAATCATGGCCATGCTTTCTTTTGTTGAATTGTAGAATTTAACTGTAGAAAAGAAATTTTTTATAAGAGAATGTAGGAAATTGTATGCTGATGGAGGAATTTATGCATGCAGTGCTAAAGACAACATAACAAACAACATTTTGTGATGCTAATTATTCTGCGTTTTTATCATTGTAGAAACATAAGCACTAAATTATATTTCTTTTTACTTTCTTAAATTTTTTGTCTTATTACTTAATCATTATTTTTTAGTTTTTGTCCATCTCACTTAAAAATATCTTATCTCATTTCACAGTCCAATAAATCAGATGGTGAAGAAGAAGAAGAAAACGAAGAAGAGTTCCTAAGTCCAGAATCTGAATCAGATCATGAGGCTGATGATCAAAACGATGAAGAAGATCCATTATCTGACAAAGTGGACTCTAAACCAGAAGAGTCTACTACTGACAATACAGAAGAGAAAGAAGGGGAGACAGAAGTAGTAAAACAGACAGAAGATGTTAGTGAACATGATGAACCTGTAACAGAAACAGATACACCAGTGGATAAACCAGCAATCAATGAAACAGAAGAAAAAATGGAAATAAGTGAACCAGTCAAAAGTCCCGAAGAGGAAGTATCACCAGAACGAATAGTAGAAGAAAAAGAACCAGTAACAATAGAAGAACGACTAGTGTCAGAGGTAAAAGAAGCCACGGCAGAAGAAATACTGTTAGAAGAAAAAGTAGCGGCAGAAGAAAAAGAAGCGCTAGAAGAAAAAGAAGCGCTAGAAGAAAATGAAGCGCTAGAAGAAAAAGAATCGCTTGAAGAAATCGTAGCTCCAGAAGAAAAAGTAGCGCCTGAAGAAACAATAGCACCAGAACAAAAAGTAGCGCCACAAGAAACAGTAGCGCCACAAGAAACAGTAACGCCAGAAGAAACAGTAACAACAGAAGCTAAAGCAACACCAGTAGACAAAATAACACCAGAAGAGATACTAACTCCAAAAGTAAATGAAACAACAGAAGAAAAAGTAACACCACCAGAAAACAAAGAAGATAAAGAAAAAGGTACAAGTGCAAAACAAAATGAAGATGAAGAACTGGGCGAAGCAATAGAAGAACCGGTAATGCATGTGACTGGCGAAGGAAATGGAGCGGATTGCGATAGTTCCTTTTTCATTGGCGAAGAAATTTCTGAACCCGTCATGTTCTTTTATGGGGAAGGTTGGGGCTACGACAATGACACAGGTAACCCAGAAACCATAAAACAAGCACACAGCCCTGAAGAAAATTCTGCAGAAGAAAATGGTAATGAAGAGGGTCTAAATGGTGAACATATTGAACTTTCTAATTCAAGCAATAAAAATAGTTTAGTTAAGAATGTTAAGTTAATAAGTAGTATTCCTTCTGTGACTAAGAGATCTTTGAAAAATCAATCAAATGATAGCACAGATGTTTTAAACACCGACTCAAAAAAACATTGCGTGCGCGACTTAGAACAATCGGATGGTTCGAATTCAACAAAAAACACTGAAAATGATTTAAAAAGAGAAGCTAGTAATGATAAGAGTACTACAGATAGTGAAAGTCCTAAAAAGAATAATGCTAAAAAGGGGAGGGGTAAAGTTAAAAAGAAAAGTAATATAGCCAGGAATTTAAAACTTAACAAAGGTACAGAAGTAGTTAACTCAGAGACTGATAATTGTCACGATAGTAAAACAAGTATTATAGAGAAGAGAAAGAGTAGTGTATCTTCTGTAGACCAAGATGATGTCAACATAGAGAACGAGAAAGAGAAGAGTCCTGATAAAGAACTAAAAGTAGAAGACCCCTTACCTCCTAAGAAGCTCCGGCTAGAAACCACTCCCGAAAGTGACGTAAACACACATTCCAATGAAACAGGAGATAGTGTAGAAAACAGTGAAACTAAGAAAGACACTTTGATTAACGTTGAAAGCAATCCTATAGCGCAACGGAAGAAAATAAAAGCACACAAAGGGAAATTTAAAAGAAAAAAGATAGTGAAAAAAGTTGACGACAGTGTAGATAAGAATAGTGACAAAGACACTCCTAATGACAATGGAAAGAAAGAGTGCAAATCTTTAAAAAGGTCTCTATTACATGCTACGATGAGCGATAAGAATAAATCTGAATCTCAAAGCGACAGCGAAGATGACGAACCCATCACAAGTGGCAAACGCCTCAAAATTAAGCCTAAGAAAATTATCACGTCTACCAGGTAAATATGTTTTTTTTTTATATCTCCACGTAATTATAAGAAGTCTATTGCTATGGTGTGCCACAGACTTGTTCTGGACGGCATTAAGTGGCTTAGCTGGGCAGTAAAATAGAAATACGACCATGTTGACTGCATTCTGTGTATGATCTGGGCAGCAAAAATCAACTCTTAACATGTCAATTTAGTAAATAAAGGCGCGTCCTAAAAAAAACGGTTGCGTAGCGCGTGCATTATAAAAACGCGACGATTACGTTAGGACGCGGCCTGCGTAGTAATTGCTTCAAGTCGGGTTTGTTGACAAAGACTGTCGAATCAAATGAAGTGAGCAGCTTCCCCTACAGAAGTCCTGAGCGCGCAACGGAAGCTTTCAAGAGGAATATATTTTCCTCGTTTTTGCAACACTTTACGTTGATGCCCCGCTTCTATTGGTTATAGCGTAATGTTATATAGCCTATAGCCTTCCTCGATAAATCCAAATCTTAAATATTCAATTTGAACCAGTAGTTCTCGAGATTAGCGCGTTCAACCAAACAAACAGAAGTCAAGAAAAAAGTCTTCAGCTTTAGGGTATTAGTATGGATTATTTCTAAGCTCCTCTCCAACATCGACATTTAACCACGTTTTTATTACAGGAAAAAAGTAGAAGCAAAACTTCTAGAGAAGCAATCAAGTGACGAATCTGAGGAAGAGACTCTCTATAGTATAGGTAATATTTTATTCTTTCTGTTTTTACACACTATCTATTGATTTGCTATAGATAGTAAAACTTTGTTGCACTTTTTCATGTCACATGACCATTTAGCATTTTCTTTAAAGATAATTTGCTTGTTAGCCTTATAATAACGACATCTTCCATCGTAGAACTTCTGCAATCATGAGCAATAAGCTAGCTTTGCGTAGTAAATATTAAAATAAAAACGGTTTTACAAACTGTAATTTAAAAAAAAAAATATCAAAGGAGCATTCGCTTTCAGCTGGTAAAAAAACGACTAAGAAACTAGTGAAAAAGAAGATTAAAGATAAGGGTAAAACTAGTGCTGACAAGGGGAAGACTAATAACGACAAGGGCAAATCAAGTAAAGACAAGAGCGGCAAGAAGGGCGGTTCTGATGATTCTGACGCAGCGCCCGTGCGGCAATCACGACGGATCGCTCAGATGAAGATCAAGGAAGAGGCTGATAGGCGGCACTTGGAGGAAGTTGCGCTGAGGGAACTCAAGAAAATACATAAGAAAAAGGTAAAAATTTTACAACATAAACATCACGCTTGTAATTCAGGGTGAGGCAGAAGCGCTGTCGGCAAACTGTATGCGAAATTGTTAATAAACAGGGTGATAAGATGAGAAAATTTGGGATGTGCAAGTAGGATTTAAGAGAGAATAGGTTATATGGATCAGATCTTCTCCTTAAAAAATCTGGCAAAGCAAAAGAAAGTCTACTGTACTTTTGCAGATTTGGACTTTAAGTCACATTCTCATGCACGCCTTTGACAGTGTGTGGAGGGTAAAGCGAGGTGTGGAACTGTGGACAGGTGCTTGGTACGAGTACTGAAATCTTTAAACAAGGATTCTAGTGCTTTTCACTTGTGCTTGTGTGGCATATATGGGGCATACACTGACAGGTTTTGCATTTAAAGAGGTGTTAGACAAGGCTGTGTAGCGTCTCCTGCGCTGTTCGGCCTATACGTGGATAGTTGTTTGACAGATTTGAAAGACAGTGAGTGTAGATCAAAAGCGATCGTCGCGTTAATTTTTTTTGGACAACTCAAACGTAGAAATCTCGATTTTACGCCGTGAGAAGTAGGAGCATGTGATTTTTTTTATGTACTTAACTGAATATACGATCATTCTTTTCGTGCGAATCTTGAATTGTATAAGGACAACATCACAACATCGTAAACACTAACGATTTTGCGAAAATGATGGAATTGATGGATCCAGTTTTTTCTGTGTATCGTACCATGACAAGCTCGTGAATTTTACGATGCACGTCGCAGATTTCTACGCCATCACGTACACGTTCATTCTAACTGGACTGTGTATGTTTTTGTCACTTATATACTTTTCTTGTTTCTGATAATCATCAATAGAACAAGGAAGAAGAAGAAGACGAAAAGGAATGGCGCGCCAGTGGCGCCAGTAGTTCCGACGGGGAGCGTCGGCGGAAGACGGAGTGGCGCTCCGATCACTCGACCGGACCCGAACCGGACTCCGATTCGGATGAGCCCCTGTTCGAAATGCACGAACATGAGGAACCTGAACGTAAGTTATAAAGTTTTAATGATCAAGCATAGTAAAACATATTAATAGAAGTTGCCTTATTGAATAACAATCAATCAATAAATCTTCAGGCTAAGACGTGCCAGTTTAGGTTGGTCTGTGGACCCATTAAATACAGAGTTTCCTCCGTGCCTCGGAAAGCACGTTAAGCCGTTGGTCCCGGCTGTCATTTGTAGATTATTGACAGTAGTTACAGGTAGTCAGTGGCCTGAAAGTTTGACAACCAGTCATACCAAGGGGTATCGAATTACTCAGTACTAACTGGGTTGTGGAGGTCATATTGGCAGTCGCTCCATGTAAACTACTGGAACTCATCTGCATATGGTTAGACTGTAAGCCGAACCTAACATAGTTCGGGAAAGGTTAGGCAGATGAGTGCACGAGAACTAACTCTAGCTTTTACTTAGCTTGGGAGGTGAGAAAATCTCATATTCGCTGCTGGCCGGCTGTGAAATAACAACTAAACTAATCCTTAATCGATGACCCGAGATTTGACTTCAGACTAAATTGTCTTGGGATAATATCAATTCAATGTTTTTAAAATTTACTTGACAGTTGTCTTCGACAAGTCGGATCATGAATTCTCACCAGAGTCTGACTTGGAGAGTGGTGAGCCTGTCGAACCACTCAAAAGAGCACGTACTTTACAAGAAGGTAAGTTATTTAGCTAACTTTGTGTTTTTATTATCATATGTTATTTTCTTGATATATAAAAATCATCTCATTAAGGCGTTCAGTTTAAAAACTAAAGAGGTTATAAGTATTGTTATAAATAAATGATTTGATGATTTTATCGGAGTCAGTTTTATGGCTGCTATATCTACCAGCCTAGATCTAGTGCAAAAGCTGAGCTGAAAGATAGGCTCACCTTTGTTCACGTTCCCTCGTCGACCTCATCTCTGTCTCTACGCACAATAGCCAATGTCTCATGGTTCACTACAAACGCTGAAATCCACCAACAACTAGCTATTCCCACAGTTAATGAGGAGATTCGGAATGTAGCAGGGAAATATAAAGTACGACTAGCCATCCACCCAAATGAGCTATCTCGTCAGTTGACACAACGAGACTGTGCTCCGCTTGAAGCGCCATAGTACCATGGCACTAGAAGACCGTAAAGCTGTAACAACTGCGAGTAGATGGCATCACTGGAAGCCACACTCTACACTACAAACAACACAACTCACCGCTCATAGTCCGAGGACTGATTGCAGATAAAAACAAAAAAAAAAAATCCAACTCATCCCGCCATCTCCTTCAGGGTCAGCCGCGTTGTCGTTTCTTGCTATTTGGTATCTATTGTTATTTTTTCCTCCGACATGCAGCAGATGTGACCAGCCCAGATCCACCCAACCTCTTCTTATGTGATACTTTTAATAAACTGACGAAATATGGATGTACAATATACTCTGTCAGGGAACACAGACATAACTTTGTGTACATGTGTCCAGGCAAAGAAGACTCAAACGGATTCTGCAAGCGCTGCGGAAGCGGGGAGCAGCCGGAGTGGATCCTGCTGTGCGACAAGTGCGACGCCGGCTACCACGCCAGCTGTCTCAAGCCCATTCTCTTCATCGTGCCTGAGGGAGACTGGTTCTGTCCGCCTTGTAACCATGTGAGTATTGTGTTAAAGAAGACGTTGTTATTGCTTTAGATCGTCGCTGGACCCTTTTTAATAATCAATATATGAACGAGTATCCCTAAAAGTGTTGTAAGCAGACTGTGTAGATAAAGGGCCATCCATAAGTTACGTCATACGAATTTCATGATTTTTTGACCCCTCCCCGTCCTTGTCACAGTTGCTCACATTTGTGGGACTCCCCCCTCCCTAGTGTGACGTCTAATATTTTGCAATCTAAGGATGGCCCCTGAAGTGATATGAAAACTGTATTCATTAGTGATAACAATAATGGTATAGTGATATGGCCATTAACCAACAGGTTCGGCGTTCCCGAAGGGATCTGTCGACATGTTGGATAGACTATAAGAAGGCCTACGACTCGGTGCCACATACATGGCTCATGAGGGTGCTAGAATTGTATAAAGTTGATGCAACTCTGCGCACCTTCCTGATGTCGTGTATGGGGCAATGGAGGACAGTCCTTCGCTATCCAGGATGTCGGCATATCCAAGGGAACAGCGAACCGATAAGGATAGAGCGAGGTATTTTTCAGGGCGATAGTTTGAATCCGCTTTGGTTTTGCTTATCCTTGAATCCTCTAAGCACGCTGCTGGAGGATTCAGGTCTGGGCTTTCGGTTGAGGAGAGGTGGTCAGGTTATATCTCACCTTCTTTACATGGATGATCTGAAACTCTTTGCCCCCAACAATTTGCAACTGATGGAGCTACTGAAGGTAACAGAAACTTTCAGTAGCGCCATCAGGATGGAATTTGGTGTGGACAAATGTGCGGTCATGCATGTAAAGCGAGGGGGGATTGTGGAATCTGCGAGAACCCAGCTCTCAGGTTCCATAAATCTTAGATCCCTCTCAGCAACCGAAACCTACAAGTATTTGGGTATGTCGGAAGCGCTGGGCATCAATACTGTTGACGTGAAGCAATCGTTGAAGGAGCGCTTCTTTGGCCGCCTGAGAAAAGTATTTAATAGTCTTTTATCAGGCGGAAATAAGGTGCGTGCCTTCAATGGTCGGGTCATGCCGGTTTTGATGTACTCTTTCGGCGTACTCAAATGGACTCAAACAGAACTAGACGCCCTGGATAGGAAGGTCCGTAAATTGTTGACGGCATATCGAATGCATCACCCACGTTCTTCGATTATGAGACTGTATATCCCGCGGAGTTGTGGGGGTCGAGGCTTTTTAAACGCCAAGACTCTCCACAATCGCGAGATATGCAGTCTCAGGGAATATTTCCTAAAAACCGACGTGGGGTTGCATCGAGATGTGGTCGCGATGGACAAGGCCCTCACCCCGCTCTCCTTGGCTAAAGAGAACTGGCGCAAACCTGCAGTGCTTGACACTAATGACCGCAGGGAAGTATGGCAGAGTAAGGAGCTTCACGGACGCTACTTCAGTGCCCTGCATGGGCCTGATGTAGACCATGCAGCGTCCGTAGCCTGGCTACGTTCCGGGGAACTCTTTGGAGAAACCGAAGGTTTTGTTTGTGCAATTATGGATGAAGTTATGATGACGAATAACTACCGGAAATTTATTGTGAAGGATGGCACGGTTGACATATGTCGGGCATGCCACCGTCCGGGCGAATCGATCCGTCACATTATCTCCGGGTGTTCTCGTCTAGCTAACGGAGAATACTTGCATAGACACAACCTTGTAGCCAGGATTATCCATCAGCAACTTGCTCTGAAATACAGCCTTGTGGAATCGGAAGTGCCGTACTATAGGTATGTGCCCGACCCAGTTCTCGAAAATGGCAATATCACACTGTATTGGGATCAATCCATCATCACTGACAGGACTATTGTAGCCAATAAGCCTGATATAGTGGTGATGGATCGATCAGAGCGGCGCGCAATGATTGTTGACATAACGGTTCCACATGACGAGAACCTCGTGAAGGCCGAGAAAGATAAACAAATCAAGTATATTGACTTGGCTCGCGAGGTTGCACAGTGGAACGAATGTATGGGAGCGGTTGGACGTAGACATGTCCGAAAAATAAGAGTAAAATTATGACAAACTAATGATGCCGTCTTATTCGATTACTTAATGCCTTCATAAATTGTGGTGATGAATTTCTTCATAACTCCCATATTTCGGGAGTAATTTGAGAAAATGTGAAATTTTACTATGAAAATGAGTGTATCGAGCTCTCTCCCTCCTGATTCCGGGCTTGTTTCAAGTAGCGGTCTCTAATATCGTAATGCTATTACTAAGAGCTATATTTAATACTAAGACACATAGTGCGCCAAATGTGCACTTTCTGGGATAAAAGGAAATGAAAATTTAAAAAAAAAACGTTTTTTCCCCATTTGTATTTACTTTAAACCGCAGACAGACTTATTAAGAGGTCTATAAATATATTATATATATACAGAAATATATATTAACAAAAATATTCACAAGAACTGATGAGAGTATGACTTTTAAGTAAGTTGATAATAAATTACCTAGTTTCATTAAAAGTACAATAAATAATTAAGATGTAAGCTCTAATTTACTAAGTTACACATTTTAAAACAATAACATCATTTAATTATCTTCGTCATCATCATCATCATCAATTAATTCAAATTCAGAATCGATGTCCGCTAAATCATTTATGTTAACAAATTCGATATCACTTTTCTCAGAATCCGTAAGCTCATAAAATTCCTTAAAAGAAGATTTTTTTACAAACTTATTTCCTTTTGGACGGATACTTGTAACAAGTGGATCAGAAGACAGTAAAAGATTGTGCATAATATCTTCATTGCATGAGATACTGCTATGCTTTCGAGAATGCCCCTCTCTATATTTTCTAAAATCTTTATTTCTAGCCTCAGATGCCTCTTCGGATAGAAAACCAATGGGCACAATTGACATGTTCTGAACTATGTCTGGCCCATGCATTAAAATTTTATGAAGTGAAGAAGGCATATAATACCATGGGTATAACTCCACGTAAAGCTTAGCAGTATCAAAGCAGAACTCTCGGAATTTAGTTACGTTGATCTTCTCTCCTGATGAAATACACTGCAAGATCACACAGATTTTTCTTAAAAGCATAGCATCTATTCCGGTCAGTTCAGCAGATTTAGTGTAGTTTTCAAAAAATCTCCTTGCCGAGTTGCCATTGTTGGTGGATCCACTGCCTTGTTTCACAACATCGAGAAGTAAGCCCGTTTCTCTTCTTACAGCCTCTTGAACTCTTTTCTTCCTGTCATCAACTTGCCTTTTTGCTATATCACCCCTTACTTGCCATGATTTTATGTCTAATTTGTAGGAAATGTGTAATAAGCATTCCATTGAGCGAATCCAAGCGTGAAGGGTGCTTAAGCTATATTTATACATGTCCTCGTTTGCGTGTTTATCTTTGATTAACTCTAAATTATTCATTTCTTTAGGACAAGCCTTGCATATGTCACACACTGAAGCTGCTGTATTGGATATAATGGAATGAATTTTACCATCAATCATTGTCAACAGCAGTTGGTGTTTGACACTAATTCCATCAGTGATGGTGGATGGAGTTAAGGCTTCAATCTCTGCTTCGATTTCAGCCATCTCTCTCTGCACATTTTCTTTGGTTTCCTTTATAAACTTAAACAATATTGGCCGGCAAAATGAAGTGGAAGATGGTCGCTCGTTTTCCCAAATTGTTACACCTTTTGAGACGAGCCGCAGTGGTACAAGACTAATCATAAAATTACTAGCAAGATCGATTTGCTCATCTTCACTCGTCCTTTGATGATAAATGCTTTGGCTAGATGATCCGTCAAAACCCCATTTGCTGGTCAATACGAGCTGTTGATTGGGATCAACAGGGGTTTCTAACGACCTAATAAGTCTTCTTGAGGTTAAATCCATCAAGGCTTGTAATTTGATTTTTGCAGAGCTCTCTGTAACTGTGAGATCTTCTTTGGCTCCGGCCAAAGAAAAAATTAAGTGCTATCCGTAGCACTTAATTTTTTCTTTAACCAACATGTAGTAACTCGGGTATTGAAGAGCTCCTTCTTGAGTGTTGAAATCCCGAAGAGTGTTATAGCGCCATTTCGATAAGTTCATCGATACATAAAGAGCCAATGCCTTCAAAGGGGATATTTCCCGTACCTGAATTGATTTACCTTCAATGAAGGCTTTGATTTTTGAGGCCTCTTCTGGATTCTCCGTCAAGTATTTCATAACATAAGCTGTATCGCTTTGTCCTGCCTTTTGAAGCGCCCTTTCGGCCGAAAACATAATTTCAGCGCTGCTACTGCTGCATGAAAGACTATCTTCAGTGCGTCTTCTTTTTTGCCGGTTACTAAGGTCCTCAAAAGATTTACGAGGACTAGGATGTGTACAAGTTGAAGCATCAGATTTAGCAGGAGAAATTATGGGCTCGATGACGTCACTTATATTTTCTGTAGAAGGTTCCATATTTTCATTCTGTAATTCCGGCCATTGAATTGCAGCCTGTAGCCAAATCTCATGTTTCTTCCGAAACTTATCTGTGCTTCTTCCAGACTGTGTCCATTTTGCATAAATGCGGTAGCAAAATCGACGACACCAGTCTTTTAAACTTGTTTCAGCACTTTCACATAACTGAACACAACTGTTATCTTTTAAAACACTGAACAAATAGTTAAAGTCGCGTAAATCTTTATGTGCGCGTGCGCATAAAGCAACGTGAATATCAAGATTTGTATTAAAATTTGGAAAATACATTGCGAGATTAGCTTGGATACAACGAGGTGTAAATCAACACTGATTTTAAAGTTACTAATAGTGACCTATTTATATAAAATCCAGGTATCCCAGGTATCCTTTGTTAAATATTGCAAGGTAATTAGTTATTGTGATAATTAGTAAATGATGCATGCTAAATTAGTGTATTAAGAGCCATTTAGTAATTAAATAATAGCAATGTTCTTATCAGTAATCATTAGTGCATCAGTTTTATATGTAAACCTTAAGTCCCTAATTATATATCCTAATTAGCTTATATCTTCTCTAATTGGCTGCTCAGAAATGTTATTGTAATAAGGTAAACCTTTAGAAAAACGGTTTTAATCAACAAAATAAACAAAAAATAAAAAAATTGTGTTATAAAATAAACATCACTCTTTATCCCAGAAAGTGCACATTTGGCGCACTATGTGTCTTAGTATTAAATATAGCTCTTAGTATTAGCATTATGATATTAGAGACCGCTACTTGAAACAAGCCCGGAATCAGGAGGGAGAGAGCTCGATACACTCATTTTCATAGTAAAATTTCACATTTTCTCAAATTACTCCCGAAATATGGGAGTTATGAAGAAATTCATCACCACAAGTTATGAAGGCATTAAGTAATCGAATAAGATGGCATCATTAGTTTGGCATAATTTTACTCTTTTTTTTCGGACATGTCTACGTCCAACCGCTCCCATACATTCGTTCCACTGTGGGTTGTCGACATGTGGCCTGTTGACTCAGCGATCATTGTGCCGATAGTCGTATCAGCCAATGGCCTAATTGCCAAGAGCCTCGACCAACATCTGATGAGGCTCTCGTTAGGCAGCTGGATCAAGGGCTTGATTCAGAAAGCGGTACTCCTGGACACGGCTCGTATTGTTAGGAGGTTCCTTTCTCTGGAGCCCTGACCGCCGGTAGCTTGGACCCTATTCCCGATACCGGTGGGCTACTATTTTTTATATTTTTAAATGTTTTTTTTTTTTGTATTGTTTTTATATAGGAATATTTAAAAATGTAAAAAATAAGATGTACAAATGAATAAACGAATGGTATAGGAAAACTTGAAATGAGCTACGAAAGGTTTGTGTCAAAAAATGCTGTTGAATGTCGTTCTAGAAATATGAAAACATGTTTTGGCTTATTCAATTTCTTTCCTTTTCAAATACTTTATATTGTGTACAATAAACTTATTTCAATTAACTTACTTTGACAATATCTTCAAATGTAATGATACCATTAAGAGCGTTTATACCCTACGGCATTTCATACCAACTTTCAAGTCGTTATTTTCCGAAATGACTGAACAGATTTTAATGAAACTTCGTACGCATAAACAGTATACATAGGTCTAAAAAGTTACTAAAAAACATTTTCAGATGCCGTAGGGTATAAACGCTCTTAAACAAATGAAGATTATGTGTCGCTTAACTTCAAACTTGGATAAATCCACTCTACCCTCCTCTTAGGAGATATTTACAAAAATGTGATAATAGTCTTAATTCCGTGAATTAAAAGGCAGTATTTGTTTCATTATGACTACAGTGTTGAAGAAAAGGATCCTTTTTAGCAAATTCAGTATTTAAACCATGCATCCTTTCAAAAATTTAATATTTTGATTGGATTTACCTTCATTTGATATAATGGAATGAGATTTATCCATCTTTGAAAAAACTCAGTGTGGATTTATAGAATTATATTAGGCCGCGTGTGGGCTTTTACTTGGTAACACAATTTTAATGGAATTAACCATGGGAACTGTCTAAATAATAAAAAGAAACAACAAAAAGCAAAGGCTACTGTCGCAGAGTTTACGTTGAGTGACGGCCATGTTAAAAAAACTCAATTCACTGATTGGCTCTCATGGTAACTACATTTCAAAAAAATCCGGCCAAGTGCGAGTCTTACTCGCACACAGGGTTCCATAGCCCCAAACAATATTTTGAACTGTTACTCATTAGTTAGTAGTATTAGTTAGTAAACTTCCACTCAACCGCAAAACTAAATTGGGTTTTCATAGTATTTTAATGAACAACAAAGCTACTGCTGCAGTTTGATGAAAAAGTCCCATATCTAAAAAACTAAGCATCATATCTTATTGAAACCAATTTTTGTTGATAGTTTCTTTTACCTTCTACAATCCTAAATATTTTCAGAATTTTCCTCCTCTTACTTTAGAAATTAGAGGGGGGGGACACACATTTTACCACTTTGGAAGTGGCTCTAGCGCAAACTATTGAGTTTAGAAAAAAATGATATTAGAAACCTCAATATCATTTTTGAAGACCTATCCATAGATACCCCACACGAATGGGTATGATTAAAAAAAAAAATTTGGTTTTCAGTTCTATGTATGGGGAACCCCAAAATTTATGTTTTTTTTTCTATTTTTGTGTGAAAATCTTAAAGCGGTTCACAGAATACATCTACTTACCAAGTTTCAACAGTATAGTTCTTATAGTTTCGGAAAAAAGTGGCTGTGACATACGGACGGACGGACAGACAGACAGACAGACAGACAGACATGACGAATCTATAAGGGTTTCGTTTTTTGCCATTCGGCTACGGAACCCTAAAAACTGTGTCATGGATCTATCTGACTTAGACAAAACTTTATGGTTTTGATGGTTTATTTCTTAAGAACCATGCGGATTTATACATAACTGATAAAAAAAAACTTCTTTTTTTCCCTTTCTTTTGATACCAAAATCTTAAAAAATCTCAGAATTGGATTTATCCGAGTTTGAAGTTAAGCTACACTTAGTGAACGAATTTTCCGAGATATGAGACCTCGCTTGATCGATTTTTCGTGCCCGTAAACTGCAACTTTAATCGAAATCGTTAGAGCCGTTTTCGATAACGTGCTAACAAAAATAGCTGTTGTTTGATTGTTTAATAGTATAGGATACGATATCCAAAACCGTGCTGGTATAGTCGTTTCGACTTAAAATGTTTCGTTAGAACAAAGTTTTAATGGTAAAAATCTAAAATAATAAACATATGTTTCCAGAACATGTTAATAGAATCGCTAGAGGCTGAACTAGTGAAGTATGACGAGTTGGTGGTGACGGTGGAAGCGGAGAGAGAACGGAAGAAACAGGAACAGCCTGAGCCCAAGAGCGAGAAGGAATCTGAAGATGAGAAGGAGGTAGAGCGAGAGAGAGAAGATGATAAGTCTAGTGGTAAGATCAAAGCAAAATCTTTTTAAAAATGCCCTAGCATGAACGCCTTATACTTGTTATTGCGCAACTTAATGGGCTGCAATTGGGTTATTCCCAATAGAGCGACAAATACAGCTCGATATCGCGATCTTTTGTTCACCTGTCAACGCTTAATTGAACGTTTAAAAGTGTATGAAGTTGAACATTGACATTGTAAGGCCTTTAAAAGGCCCATGCAAAATGCATATTTATGCATTTTCTTTAATGACTATAATATTATAGCTGTTGACCGCGACATTCGTTCACCTATGGGTATAAAAAATAGCCGACGATCTATTTTCAGACCTTCCAATTATACCCAAAAAAATTAATAAAATCGGAAAAGTTGTTTCGGAGGAGTTAGATAACAAACACTGTAACACGACATTTTTATATATTTGAAGAAGATATCTGTTTAAAATATTTGACGAAAAAGCAAAAACAAAAAAAAACAAACCCTATAAAATATTCCTCTCAAAATATCTGCTTATAGTGGACAACTGATTGCAGATCAGCACAGAAAAAAAAAAAAAAAAAATCTATAATGTAAAATGGTTGTCGTTTTCTATAGAAGCAAGTGGGAGTAGTGACTGGTCCTCAACATCTGAAGAAGGTGCGGTGTACCGTCTCCGCGCTCGCAAGCAACTCCCCGTCAGCTACCGCAGTCAGGAGTATGACCGGCTCATCAGCTCTGCTATTAAGGTATGTTTACCCTAGAATTCTCAAATAACCCGCTTGCTGAAATCATCGCGTATTACTTAATATTACTGTTACCTTGTGTTAATAGGAGGAGCTCGTGGCTAAATAATAACAGTCGCACGGGTCGATTTTTAAGGTTAAGCCGTGCTTGCCGAGGTTGGTCCGTGGATGGGTGACCATAATTACTTACATACCGAGTTTCCTCCGTGCCTCGGAAAGCACGTTAAGCCGTTGGTCCCCGCTGTCATTTGTAGATCTTTGACAGTCGTTAAGAGTAGTCAGAAGCTAAAAGTTTGCCATCCAGTCTTACCAAGGGGTATCGTATTACCTAGTTACTGGTTTGTGGAGGTCAGATAGGCAGTCGCTTGATGTAAAATACGGGAACTCATCTGCATCCGGTTAGACTGGAAGCCGACCCCAAGATAGTTTGGGAAAAGGCTAGGCAGATGATGATGACTGTTAGCTTGTGTTATCCCACTAGTGGGCTGGGCAAAAGCCTCTCCCCATGACTTCAGAATTGTTTGCTCCAGGGCCCAAGTATAACTTAATCTTAAAAAAAATCTTCTGTCGAACGTCTGAACGAGACTCAAGCATTGTCTCTCCTCTTTTTATTCATCCAAAGATTTTCTTTAAAAGATCACTTTTGGCGATAAGACCGCTCATTGTGTTACTATAAGTAAAATTACTACATTAATTATCTGTAATCATTCCGAACCGAACCCAATAAAGGGTGTTCTATTCTATTTTCAAAATCAATATCTTGATTCAACCAATAAAAAGGCCACCTTTATTTTGTTTAGTTTCTCATTTACCACAATCTTTATTTTGTGTAATTTATACTAAGCTCTGTGTCTATGCAGGAGGAATACGTAGAAGCAACAACAAGTGCCGGCAACCAAGGTCGCGGCAAGGACATATCAACCATCATCGAGGCAGCTGAGGAGGAGAAGATGAAGGCCGAGCGTGAAGCTATGGAGCAGGTTTGTAAATTACAAGATTGTCTAAGTGACCACAGTGTGGGTTGGTATCAACTAGGTGATTTGTCGAAGAATCATCATCATCATCATCATTCTCTTGCCCTTATCCCAATTCATTTGGGGTCGGCGCAGCTCGTCTTCTTCTTCCATACTTCTCTATTACTTGTCAACTCATGGGCTATGACCTTTCTTGCCATATCATCCTTCACACAGTCCATCCATCGTTTCTTTAGTCTTCCTCTACCGTTAAACCCATCCACATTCATACTCAAAACTTTCCTCACAACATTTTCCTTATCCCTCCGCATCACATGCCCATACCACGACAACCGATTTCCACACATCTTTTCAGTCACAATTGTCAAAGATTTGTTGAAGAATACTAGAGTGAATATATATTATTTCACTACTATGATTCAATTGGCCTTGGGTGTGACCGTCGGACTGCCAAATCATAGGTCTCAAGTTCGAACCCAAGACCTCTGATTTTCGGAGTCATGTGCGTATAGTATAATTTGTCCCAGACAATTACTGTCGTGGCAGGAAACACCGCTTAATGCCTGTTCTACCTTGCCGTACGGTTGTGCGCTCCAAATCACCTATTCCTCGGAAATTAGCCGCTATTAACGCTCTCCTGAACTCAAACACAGATTTTGATATGTTTGCGAATGAATGGAAGGTGATACTGTCAGAATGTTTGAATTTTTGTGAGAAGAATGCATGTCTGTGTTAAATAGATTATTTGTTTAAATAGTGTAATAGGGGGGATGATCACAATTTTATTTTTCTTTCTTTGTCGACTAGATTATTGAAAATTATTGGACACGTTTTTTTCTTTTTTCACGTGGTTATAAAATTACGGAGATAAATTGAGTTGAAATGGCGCATGAAGTCACTTGTAGGTGATTTTATGCCTACTTGTGACGTAGTGAGCCCCCACTCTCCAACTTCAATGAGTTTTAACTAAGTAATTTTTTTATATTTTGATAAAACAAAAAATACGTGTCTAATATTTTTGTATTACCAGTCTGACGGACAAAATAGAATTTCGTTTTCTTTATCCAGTATTATCCTCTATAATTATTGGCTTCGGCCGTTCAATTTAAATAAATAATTATGAATTGCTTCGGTGAAGGAAAACAAATATTTCTCGACGTCATGTAAAGTCGGAAGTTAGAGGTCCATGAGGGGCATAAAACCTCAGACACCACGTTAGGTACTAACACCACATGATAAAGAAGATTCAATTGGCATTAATATAGTTTGGAATTCAGAAACAATGTTTTTTGATAACATGACATTTTTCCATTTATTAGAAAGAGTCTTGAAGAAGCACTTTCCATTAGTTACCACTTAAGCCTTGGTTAGTAGGTAAAAAGAACAAACTGCGCTTACCAATTTCGATTTCAATATGCCAACTGCGTAGTAGCAATACTGGAATGATAAATGAAATCTTTCCAGGGTAAACCTTTTGAGCGGAAGAAGAAGAAGCAACGTCGAAAGCCGAGGAAGCTGAATTCCCTGGAAGTTCCCTCGGAGGATGATGACGAGACCGACGAGGACTTCAAGGATACTGGGTAAATATTCCTACATGCTTTACCCTATCAGTTTACGATATCCGAGCGTTAATATGGTACATCTATATATATATAAAAATACGCGTCACATTGTTTGTCTGGGATGGACTCCTAAATTACTTAACTGATTTTAATCAAATTTGCAGCAATCAAATTTACGAGCTTACCCAGAAGAAGCCTGTTCACTCTAACTTTGGAGAGATTAGTTTTTGCAATTTGTTATTTTTTTTTGTTCAATATGCATACTGAAAATGTTTTTGAATAACTTTTTAGGCCTATGTATCCTGCATAAGCGTATGAAGTTTCATTAAAATCAGTTCAGGTATTTCGGAAAATAAGGACTTGAAAGTTTGTATGAAATGTCATAAGGCGTAAAACGCTCTTAAACTTTGTACCACTTTACTGTTACTTATACTCCAATGTTTATCAATTCTTTGTTACTATTTACTGTTATTCCCTGATACCTAATGATAAATTCTCCAGTGCTCAAACGATGTCGTCATCGGAGGACATATCGTCGTCGAATGAACGAGGCAGCTCCGACGACTCCAGATCTTCAGACTCGCTGCCTATTCGACGGACATGCAGATCTGATAAGAAAGGTTAGTAAAGTAAAACTATTGAAAATTATCTAAGTAGTTCTCTCTGTTGTAATATTTAGTTTAAACCAAAAAAAGGTTTAACTTGATTTATCCCACTTCTGGACAGTGGGCTCCCACTTCCGGGGGCCTCTCACCTATTCGATGAAGCCATCCAAGGTGACCCGCCAGTCTCTCCTTGGTCTGCCGCGACCTCGTCTATATGTATCAGAGCTTTTGTCTTGCCCACAGCGTTACCGTGGCCGGCAGACATGGCTTGCCCAGTCCCATTTATGTTATGAGCAATGTGCGTTCTGGGGGGTTACCATGACGTCTTAAAGCAGTATAGTTGTCACTCCACAGTAGAGTGTCACTCCAGTGCGGGAAAGAGATGGAGCTATAGAGGACGCGTCATTGCCAGCGCCATCTCTTTTCCACAATACCTCTTTAAGACGTCATGGTAGGCCACCAGATTATAAAATAAAATACTCTTTATTTTTGCTTATAAAGGAGAACGCGCGAAAATGACTGAATCATCGCCAGAAGTAAAGAAAAAGAAGAAAGGTCACTTGGAGGATAGCTCGGAGGAATCTGCGGGCGCCAAGGAGTGGTCTTCCAAATCTAAGTAAGTTCTTCAGAGTTTTATTAAATAATCAATAAAATCCATTAGTTATTTCATTGTAAATATTTTTTTATTTTATTTTTTCATTATTCCGAGATTAAGATTTTAATAGCCAAAGTCCAAGATTTTTCGCAGATTTCTTTAGACACCTGCATGCCGCCGACGAAGAAGCGACTATCAATACCTAACGATTTTACGTAAAATAGATGTAGGTCCCATAACGGTGAGATAAATTGGCTGTCAGATTATCATACTGTTATTTTTCACTATTGTATTTAGCTGTAAGTCTTCCAAAGTTCTTACCTAAATAAATAAAAAATAAATTATTAGTTGATCGCTGACTGTTCACGATACCGGCTAGAACTCTCTGTCCACAAGTTCGTACTACACACTAACATACAACTCGTTTCTTTCTTTTCATTATTCGTCGGCGATGAGAAAATTGCCTAACATTATCACTGAGACGACTTCTAAACCTAAAAATCCCCCCCACAGATCATCAAAATCAAAACACTCGCGACCTCCAAAGATGAAACGTCGCGACAAGTCTAAAAAGCGTCGCAAGCGGAGCGGACTGCAGCAGTACGACGCCGACGGGAACGTCATCCGTGCGCGCGTCACCTACGGCGGGCTCAGCGACGGGGGCGGGGAGAACGACTGGTCGCCCAAGCACAGGACGAGGCAGAAGAAGATCAACTACACGGAGATGCCCAACACTGAGTCCGAGGATGTAAGTGTGCTATACGAAGAGGAACGATGGGGTTCTAGCTTTTATTACCTTTTGCATGGCGTGTTCTGAGGCTGTCGTCAATTTTATTGCACAAGTTGACCTCTACAAACACACTGAAATTTTTAGCACATAAATTAATTTGACTGCATCGTTGTTGTACCTAGAGCAAATTCCGTTTTCTCCCATACTCAACAAGGACCATACAATCACTAATAATCACAGACTAACAATGGAGAGAAGCCGTTATAATAATAAAAAAAGAACTACTTGAAGAGTATAATTCGGTCTATCCATTGGCCGCATATCCCATTGCTCGTTGCCCATTCTCCTTTCTAAAACAACATACCATCCTACAGGAAATGCACAAATCCAGCGGCAAACACATGCCGGACAGTTCCGACGAGTACAAGATAGACACAGACGCGACCACGGACTCCGACGAAGAACGCAAGAAACGCAAGAAGCCAGAAGATGAAGAAGCGGAACAAGCCAATGAGGAGAAGCGGAAGGCTCTCAGCGACCTCATCAAGAAGACTGCTGTGGTACCGCTTGAGAAGTTGCCTGAGGATGTCACGAAGGCTAAGACTGAGGAGTTGCAGGCGCATCTTAGTGAGTCTAAAGTTATTTATTTTAACAAGGCTAAGAATCAGAATCTTTAAGACCGTCAAAATTACTTAGGACAGTTCTCCAAAATCTTTCTTTCAGGCCCCACTGTATTATGTGAAATCCTCCATGAAAAAACCCGTCAAACATAACAGACGCTAATAGCTAATTCCCTAGTGATTAATTTTTCGTTTTCCAGCCATTTCGAACATATTTTTATTGGACAAAATCATGGATTGTGTATTCTCTCTACAATGCGGTTCAAGTCGGGCTACCTACATAATGATATTAAACTAGCTGACCCGCGCAACTTCGTGCGCGTCACATTTTCCCCGTTTTTGCAACATATGATGCTCTGCTCCTATTGATTGTAGCGTCATGTTACAAAGCCTTCCTCAAAAAATGGGATATCCAACACTAAAAGAATTTTTCAATTGTCGGCACGTTTGCGCAGTGGTTGAGCGATCGACTGCTGCGCTGCGTGTCGCGGGTTCGATCCCCGCACGGAACAAATATTTGTATGGCCTATAGATAGTTGTTCCGGGTCTGGCTGTTTGCAATTGTGTATGTCGGTTTAAATGTTTGTAAAAGCTACCACGATACAGGAAATTTTTCCTAGTGTGGAAACGCTTAAAAAAAAAAAACGAATCAACAAGCTCCTCAGCTTTATATTAAAGTATGTATAGATTAACTTTCTCCTAAATTTGTTTGTGTCAAAGTATTGTTTGGTCACAGACGCGCAAGCAGCGGCAGCTATGATCGCGCGACCATCTCGCGGCAGAGGCAGCCGGGGCGGCCGCGGTAGCAGGTAACATACACTTATATATGTTTCTTTAATCCAATCCGCAGAATACTTTTTAAATGTTTTCTAACTTTAAGTTAGATTATCTATCTTTGAAAATGTGTGTCTGCAATCGAGTTAGTAAGTGCTAACTAAACGGGAGTAAATAGGATATTACGATCATTGCCCTGCCCCAATATAATTGGGCCCGGCGCAGCGTATCTTTTTCTTCCATACTCCTCTATTAGTTGTCATGTCATCAGAGACCTCCTTTCTTGCCATATAATCTTTCACACAGTCCATCCGTCGTTTCTTTGGTCTTCCTCTACTCTTATATCCATCCACATTCATACTCAAAACTTACGTCACGACATTTTCCTCATTCCTCTGCATCACAAGCCTATAACAAGCCACCCGATTACCACAAAACTTTTCAGTCACCGGCGCCACTTCCACACTTCCTCATAAGAACTAATTTCTTATTTTATCTATTTGCGTAACACCACACATCCCCCTTAAATTTGTCTTCTCAGCTACATCCAAATGGCTTTCTTTCATCCCTGTTGTGGCCCAACATTCTGTTCCATACCTGGATACATTGAGTCGTAGAACTGCACTTATGTGTGAGTGAGGGGTGCTACACTTGTTCTAGCTACAAAGCCTCGTCTGGCAATCTGTGTTCGGCATCTACCCTCGTTGAATCATGCTCGTGTCGGCTTAACACATTTCGAGCTAAACGAAGCAACTATTTCTCTAACAGATGTCTACATAATATATTTTATGAGGCTGTAAATGCGTGGCAGAGATGACGGTCTAAATAGCCGGCCTTTTTCTAAAACGGAATGTGAACTCAATTAAGACTATATTCACCAATGATTTTAATTGCGATCAGCACGTGTAAACTGCGTTCAAATGTCCCCAATGCTATGGAATTATAATATCCTAAAAGTGGTTTAAATGTGCTAATCGTGTTAAGTTTCCCTACTGACATTTGCATGTATTGAATGATAGTTGAGTGTAGATAATAACAATAGTACGTTGTGTACGATCAGTGTTGATTGCAGAGGCCCGCGCGGCGGAGGGCGCGGAGCTCGCAGCTCGGCCGGGAACACCGAGCCCGCCAGCGATGATGCGCTCGCTAAACTTATTGGTGTTAAGATCAAAGGTACGTTGCTCAACTACTAGTTTTAACCCGCGACTTAACATTTGTGGGGGATTCCACAACAACAGTTTTTTTTCGGGATAAGAAGTAGCTTATATCACACACTACAGCTCTCAAACTATCTTTATGCCAAAAACCTGTAAGTACGTAAATAGAGCTCCACCCTATCATCCGTCCGCATCATCGCTTCACATCAGGCGAGTTGCAGCCAAGCTCAAACATATCTAGTAAGAGAAAAAGTATATCTGGTTGCTGAGGGAAAAAAGATCTGAGAAGGCTTTCAACTTCCAAAACAACAAAAATAAACTATTATATCCAAAATCTAAGGAGAGTAACTGACTCGACATTATTTTATCAAATGCTTATCCTGACCGATTCAAATAAATTAAAATAGAAAACCCCTAACACACGGCTTAGTCCCAAACACCATATCATCAGTAACGACATATTCAATCTTTGTGTTAAAAGTATTTTAGCTCAACAACTTTCAATTTATGTTCATACAGATCTCAGAACAGACGGCTCTCCAACGAAACCCAATCAAGTAAGTTTTCAAACAGACTACAAAATGGCGACTCACACAGGACACCATATTTTTGCACAAACTGCAAAAATACCCACTTTTAAACACATCTCTTTTATAGTAACGGTGGCCCTTTTTGCAGGTGGAAAGAGAAAAGAAACGTCAAGAACGCGAAGCGAAACGAGCCGAGCGCGAAGCTAAAAAAGTCGAGAGATTACAAAAGAAAGAAGAAAAAGAAAAAATGAAAGAACAAAAAGCCAAGGAAAGGGAAGAGAAACGCCTCGCGCGACTCGCCCTGCAAGAGACTAAGAGAATAAAGAAGGAGAAGATGGAGTTCCCCGTGGGACCTCCCATGTCGTACGGAGGCCCGGGGGGGCCTGGGGGCCCGGCTGGGCCTCAGCCGCGGGGCCCGCACGGTTTCGGGCCCCCGCCGCGCATGTCTAACGACTACCACGAACAGCCACGGTTCCCTACTACACCGAGGTTGCAGGTAAACTTTCATTATTAATTATTTTATGTCACTTTTTTTTTTTAACTAAAAAACTCGCGAGTGCCTACTAATCCTGTCGTGCTACCTTCCAGGTGCGTGCCGAGTTGCGCGGCGTGTTGACAGCTGAGGAACGCGCGCAACATGGCCGACCGGACCATGTCTCTGCGCTCAGAGAAGGTACGGAACGAATTTACACTCTATTCCTACACAAGGTATCATGAGATGAGATTCAGTGATCAGTTTAAGATCACAGCGAAAGTACGAAATCTGCGTGGACGGAGTGCTACTTATTTATAAATACTATGTGCTTTTCAGGGATAAATTATACATCTGTCTTTTGATGAATACCGCATCAAGCCTCGCATCCACTAGGCAACGTTTGGCGCGCGACATATTGCACAACATGATGCTCAACATGTTGAAAGTTAGCGCGGAAGTTTGGTTTAGCAACGTTGATTGCATCATCACAACAACAACATGTCGCGCGCCAAATGTTGCCAACTAGATTTATTTTATTTTATTCACAAATAAGTTTTTTACATAAACTTAAACAAGGCACACAATTAGACCCCTGGGGTCTGTCTTAGCATGCCATGGCCTGAGAGTTGATCAACGCGCTACTAACAGTTATTCAAGTTGATGTAATATTCTTTCAACTTACGCTTTATGTTTTTATTGTTTATTGAGTTGGTCATTGAGTTCGTTGGATACGAGGCTTAAGCGCCCAGACAGCGGGAAGCGACTTTGTTTTATAGTATGTAGAGATTGAGAGCCCTGTAGTTATAATTGGTTGACAAAATAGGAAGGTTGCCTTTTATTCATGGTGAACAAATTATACGTAATAGTATATTTCATTGCGAGTGCGGAAAGACTGTCATTGCAAAGAGTTCCGACAAATGTCTACGCGAGCCGAGGCGCAGCCGAAGGTGAGGGTTGACAGTCGGAACAAGTTGCAATGACGGTTCCGCACGTGTACTGAACAACTAGTTTTAATACAGTTGCGAAAAAATGAAGCAATTTAATAAAGAACATTTTTGGAAAATGGCGCCAACCGTAAAAGAATAGAAGCAGAGATTTTTTTTGTTTTCTTCACCCATTCTGGGTAGGCAAAGGGAACTATGCCCATACAGCCAATTCCTCAGTAGATTTTTTTTATTGATATGAAATGAAAATGAAATGAAACCTAACCTAACTCATTGAATCAAATCATTAAATCTGATATTGAAACAAATTAGTAGCTTCTTTTTAGAAATATTTGCATGAATCATAAAAACGTATATGTTTTTTTTTTGTAAAAACTCCGTGGTTTGTTTTTTTCTTTTTAATAGACATTATTTTGACAGTTGGGAAAGAGAACGCACGAGTTCAGAAAAGGTAAAGAAAAAGCTCGAGTGTGTAATAGCCCACATCCCGAACGCTATACGTCCCTGCAATACGCCACTTTTTGAGCAACTGTCTTAAAAAATGATTTTTTAATACAGTTGCTCAAAAGATTTAATGAAGAATGAAAAGAAATATCAGATTTAATGATTTGATTCAATGAGTTAGGTTAGGTTTCATTTCATTTCATATCAATAAAAAAATTCTACTGATGACTTGCCTGTATGGGCCTGTATAGTTTTGCCTACCCAGAATGGGTGAAGAAAACAAAAAAAAACTCTGCATATATTCTATTACGGTTGGCGCCATTTTCCAAAAATGTTCTTTATTAAATTGCTTAATTTTTTCGCAACTGTAATAAAAATTGTTGTTCAGTGCACGTGCGGAACCGTCATTGCAACTTGTTCCGACTGTCAACCCGCACCTTCGGCTGCGCCTCGGCTCGGGTAGACATTTGTCGGAACTCTTTGCAATGACAGGCTTTCCGCACTCACAGTGAAATATACTATATCGTGGCTGGAAACATGGTTTCCAATCATGCTGTATACAGTGCAGAAACATGTTTATTGCAACACATAAACATGTTGCAAATTATTATTTGCCATTACAATAGAACTTGATGAAATTCCTGTCCTTGTCATATTACTTGGGGTCGGCGCAACAAAATTTTTTTCTTCTGTCGTCCTGACCATGTCGATGTTGCAACATGAAAATACAAGGAGTCATTGATTTTTAACTGCAACAGATTGCAGAAAATCTGCCTAGATTTTGGGAGCCTATGTCTCACGTTGCCATAGTGTCGTAATTGTATCTCCGATTTTAACAGAATTGGATTTACTTAAAACCCGTGTCATAATGTCCAGGTACGCTTTCAGTAGCCGGATCGCCGCAGCCGTTCAAGCCGATCACCGAAGAACCCAGCATCATCACACGGATGCCGCACATGATCAACCAGCAATACAGGTGAATATAATTAAAATTTATGTTTATGCTGTGCCTTTGAAAGAAAGCCGCACTTTATGTAATTTATTGCACGCGCTGCTCAATGGTGAAGTAAACCAGCGTGTCCTAGAGCCAAAAATTCGGAGAATCCAGCATCCTTAACTTCCTGGTGGATTACGCCCCACTCTCTCTCACAGACTGTAGCCTTGTGTCTCGCCAGTGGGAAATGGGCTGAAAAGTGATTGTGCTAGCTTTTAGTATTCTTCTAAAATTGTTTTTTGTGCTAATGATACGTTCTTTCCAGGGGTCCGATGATGTACCCGGGCGGCGCTCAGTACGGGCCGCGACAGAACATGTCCATGTACCAGCTGCACCCCGCGCTGGGCCCCGCCGCGCGCCAGTTCCCGCAGTACTACCAGCACATGCGGCATCCCTCGCACCAGCAGCACCCCTCGCACCCCCAAGCCTACCCCCCGCGCGTCCCCTACTCCACGGCCACGTCCCCCGCCCCGCCCGGGCCTCCGCACGGCATGCCATCCGGACAGCACGGTCTGCCCGGTCAGCATGGCCCGTCCGGACAGCACGGCCTACCTGGACAGCACGGTCCACCCGGACAGCACGGTCCACCCGGACAGCACGGCCCACCCGGACAGCACGGCCCACCCGGACAGCACGGCCCACCCGTACAACACGGCTCGCCTGGACAGCACGGTCCACCTGGACAGCGCGGTCCGCCTGGACAGCACGGTCCGCCTGGACAAGGACCACCTGGACACGGCCCGCCTGGACAAGGACCACCGGGACACGGCCCGCCTGGACAAGGACCACCGGGACACGGCCCGCCTGGACAAGGACCACCAGGACACGGCCCGCCGCCCGGACATGGTTCCATGCCCCCGGGGCACGGCCCGCCGACCAGCACCCACGGGCCACTACGACACGGCCCCTCTCCCCCCGGGCTCGGGCCCCCGCCGCGCGGCCCGCACCCCGGGCTCGGGCCACTCGGCCTGCACCGGCCGCATGCGCCCGGCGCCATGCCGCCCACCTCCAGCCCGCACGGCATGCCGAGCTCCGGCCTGCCCGGCCAGGGAGGGCCGCTCGCCATGCACCGCGGCATGCCTCCCGGCTTGGCCGGAGCCCTCGCTGGAGCATTGCAAGGCAGAACGATGGAACCCCCCTCCGCGTCTCCTTCGGCCCCGCCGCGCTCCACGCCGCCCTCGGAACACGAGCCGCCCGTGCGGATCAAGGCGGAGGTCAAGACAGAACCCGAGTACCAGTCACCTGCAGGTTCGCCGGCACGCGAGCCCTCGCCCACCCCGCCGCGTGACGAGCCGCCCAGACATCCCAAAATCAAACACACAGAGAACAAGGACCGACGGCCGCGCTACCCCCTGGGGCCCTATGCGCCCCAGTACGGGCCCTACGGCCCCTACGCGCCGCCCCCCGGTCCCGCCGATCGCGGCGTTCCGTCAGGCCCCCGGCCCCCACAGTTACACCATCCCTACGCCCCCGAGGCACGGCCGCGTAGCCCCGCATCAGCGGAACGGCCGCACTCTCTGGAGCCACCCGGCCACGTGCCGCCCGGCCACATGCCGCCCGGTCACGTACCGCCCGGTCACGTACCGCCAGGTCACGTGCCGCCCGGCCACGGACCACCGTCGCATGGACCGCCGTACTTGCCGCCGCACATGCGCCCCATGGTGCGGCCGGCGTACGGCCCGGTGCCCGGCGGCCGCGGCAGCCCGGCGACCTTCGCGCCGCCGCACTACCCGGAGGTGACACGTACGTCGCCAGCGGGCCCACTGCCGGGTGGACCCATGGCGGGCGGACCAATGCCCGGTGGCCCCATGGCGGGTGGGCCCATGCCTGGCGGCCCCCTAGCGGGCGGGCCGTTGCCGCTGAGTGTTCGCGAGGCGGGCGTGCGTCCGGAGCGACTGGCGTCGCCGGAGCGGCTCGAGCCGCTGGGAATAGTGAAGCAAGAGGTGTTGGGCTTGGTGAAGTCAGAGTCGCCCCCGCCGCCGAGCGCGCTGGGTGTGCGCTCGCCGGGCGCGCTGGGCGTGTGCTCGCCGGGCGCACTGCTGGGCCCGCGGCCGGAGCCGGAGGGCCCGCTGGCGCGGCTGCCGGACGGCGTGGCGGGCTCTGTGTTCGGCGGGCTGGTGAGCTACTTCTCGAGCCAGCACGAGGACGACGACATCGACGCGTGACTCCCGTACTACTCTGCACTCGCTGTACATACCGCGCGATAGATAATTATATTTATGCCCTGTACGATATTATGTGTTAGCGTAGGAGATTTAGTTTAGCCATAGGGATTAAATATTATATATTATTATGAGTCTTTTTGGTCTCGAATAGGCGAATGTATTATTATTATTTTGGTTATGTTTAAGTGAGATTTATTTATATACGACCGATAGGTACTTACAGTATACTCTGAATACGAATTTTATTAAAAAGATCGATGACATTTTTTTTGAAAAAATAAATGTTTTCTCCTACAAAATCACATGTATTATTTCACTACTCTTTGTTTATTCTAATCTCCAATAATCTAGCGGGGGGATACTTAATTATCAAATAGTTGAATCGCATGATTGCGTTTTACTTTTTCTGGTATGAAACAAAACGGCAATTTACTACAAAATACTTTATTTGCGAGGTCTCCCGGCCACTTTTTTACTTCCTGCTGCTTGTTTGTTTTTGCCTCCAAATGATAATGGTTGATCTGAAATAAAAGTTACAAAATAATTCAATACCTATACTGGTTTTCAGTATTTCATCTGTAATATTTCAATTTCACTTTCAACCATTCATCTTCCCATTCTACTTGGGGGCGACGCAACATTCTTCCATTTACTTTTATATCATTTTCCTCACATAATCCATCCATCTTGTCTTTGGCCTTCCTCTCCATCCACGAACATTCATAACCATCACTCTTCAAGTCACATGCATTTCATCCCTCCTTATTGCATGTCCATATCAAGACTTTCAATCATTATGATATTAAAAACGATCTAGATCCGATTGTTGGCTTGTCAATCTACTGTATTTTTCTAGTAAATTAAACTCAAATCAGTATAACTCACCAGGGGGCGCTATCTTGAGCGAAATATCGTAGGTTTTACTCTTCGGCCTCTTGGCGGCTGGCTCCAGTTTCTCAGGTGTTTCTGTTGGTGTTACCGTCTCTTGCGTGGCAGCCCAACCATCCTGCAAGAGCAATTACATTTTGACTATAATGTAGAAATTAGAATCTAGGATAGGTACTAGATACTTCAAGAACTGACACAAAAATATTTCAAATATTGACTGAATAGTAGTAGAAATGGTATTTCTGGTGTTACCTAGATTAGACCATGAATGCTAGAATAGCAACACAATAGTAGTATAGTGATGCGTTTTTGCCTTTTTTTGGCGTTTTTGCCGCAAACGTCATCACGTGCATAAATGTTTATATACGTGATCACTAAACTAAGCGATACTTAAATAAATGCATACATAGAAGTGCACTGTTAAATTTTACGCTCGGCACTGGACCGAAGGTTAGAATTCCGACAGTGCAAAATCATTAAGCTATCAGAGTTCGTTTAAACGTGCATTAGTAATTTTTCAAAAAGTTTCATCCTATGCGACATACCTCTGGGTCCTCAATTTCCGGTGCTATGGGCAGGAAAGAGAGCATGTGTTCGTCCTCTCCTTCCTCATCAGAACTGCAGAAAGCTGCCACAGGTTCGCAAGTCGTCACGTCCACCTGTTTCAAATGCAAGATCTAAATCTAAATAATTTAGTTTTTCTATACGAAAAGTGGTTGTGTAAAACCTGGAGATAGCAAAACATATCTCTTTTAACCTTTTGAACGCCATTGTCACATACGTGACAAGCGAGCGCGTGCCCAGAACGCCAACGACCCAAATATGTGACAAAAGATGTGGTGCACTATAAACATGAGATAAGCAATTTAACCTTTTGAACGCCAGAGCATAAACGCCAAGCCACAAATTAACCGCAAATAGTTACAAATAAAAAAATGGGATTTCAAAAGTCAGGAAGGTAATAGTACAGACAGCACAATGTCCATTGAAAGTGTCTAAACTCTTGAAGGCTTTTTGTGAGTACAATTCAGTCCATCGCAGTTCACTGCCGGACGTAGGCCACCTCAGGCTGTGAAACAACACCCTGTCTCCACATCCAGCATGCCCCGGCAACTTTCAAAAGTCGTCTGTCATCGTTTTTGTATGACTAATAAAAATCACAACTGCACATACCTCCACCTCCTCATCATTATGAGCCTCGCCTGTTTGGTCTACTGACCGATCTTCGTCTTCCACATCAAACTCGCTCTCCCGTTCTTCATACTCCACGTTTTCATCAAGTTCCTTGAAGTCTGGAGCAAACGCTGACCAGTTCTCTACTTGATTCTGTGCCCAGATTGAGACTACGCCTGCGAATTAGGTTAAGCGGTAAAAAATTATAATAATAATAGTTGTAAAGTGTTAGTGCCTAATATCCGGAGACAAGTAATTTATTGGAATTTAAACCGTATGTCGTTGACAAAAAAATGGGTAGTTTTGGGAGAACTGGCTGTATTTTGTAGCCCGCCAGACTGGAAGTTGAGAAAAGACTAGGCAGTCTAGGCAGATGATGATGATTTTGTAGCCCGTTTTATCCCAGCTTAATTAAAAATATAAGGTAACATCAAATTATCTAGTGAAACGCTGCAGACGCTTCATGTTTCCATCTTCAGATATCGATGCCTTTCACGTCTTTTTAGGGTTCTGTACCTCAAAAAGAAAGGAAAGGGAAACGGTACCCTGGATCACATTGTCGTCCGTCTGTCTGTCTGTCCCTTTATCTCGGGAACGCGTGGAGGTATCGAGTGAAATTAATACCATATACTCAAATCTACAGTCCCTTGAAGCCGTGATAAAATCAACTTCTAAGTTATTGTAAAAAAAAGATACGGCCGATAGTGCCGCAAAAAATATATATTTCGACACTCAAGGGAATCGAAATGTATAGGGTACTTTCCGTTGACCTAGAACTATGAAATTTGGCAAATAATATCGTCTTATACTACAAGTAAAGGGAAAAATCTGAAAACTATACATTTGTAATTAAATATTTTTTTATGATTTAATTAACGCGCATAACAAAAGTGAATTTGTACGTACAAACAACAACAAAAAAAATAACCAGACAAGTGCGAGTCGGACTCGCCCACCCCCGGTGCATGACAAAACTGAATTTGTACGTACAAACAACAAAAAAAAAAAACCGGACAAGTGCGAGTCAGACTTGGCCACCGGGGGTGGGTGAGTCCGACTCGCAACTTGACCGGTTCTTTTTTTTTGGACAAGCCCTCCATACTATTATCAAAACACTGACTCCTGAAAGCTAAAATCTACAGTAGCGACCACCAAAAAAGCGCCGAGACAATGTAGTTCGTCAAAGTCCCAGAGAAACAATTGGAGTGTCTTGGATCCCGCAACGAAACTAATCAGAAAAGAATAGCAGAGGAGGAAGAATAATTTTTACTTCCAATCAAGTCTGCGTTACTTCGTTAGCTTTTAATTTGACTCGTATAAATGGTTCACTGGTTTCTGTATGGTGTCGGATATAAAGAATAGCACCGTCCCATATCTTCCCGTGGGTGTCGTAAGTGGCGACTAAGGGACTTAGCAGAGAATGGGCAGCAGCGTTCTCTGTGCTTTTATTACAACTGCAACCGTACTGAGATCGCCAACCCGCCTGCCAAGCGTGGCGATTATGGCAAAACCGCCCTTTCTTGGGGGAGGCCTATGTCCAGCAGTGACGTCTTTCGGCTGAAATGATGATGATGATGAAATGGTTCACGCCTGTCGCCTCTGCTTCTAGTAAGATAAATTACAGTGACCATTTATAGGTAGTTAGTACATACTTTCAGACAAGTTGAAGCATTTGAATTACCTGCACTAATACTAGCAATGATTGGTCTGATGGGGTGCCACACGACGTCCAGCAGTAGTTCTCCCTTAGTACCGTGCAGGATCTTGACGAGGTTTCCGATGGACTTCTCCCAAACATAAAGTGCGTGTTGCCGTGCCGATCCCGCGCAAATATATTCGCCGTCGCCCGAGAAACAGCATTTTTTCCATGTTGTTCTAAGAAGCAAATGAAGGAGCATTTTAGAATTTTCTTAAAAGTAAATGGCTTCGAGCTAGTTCTTGATAGTATGAAACAAGAGGATGAGATCTAGTCCGCTGTTCGCGAATTTATCGACTGTCTCGATGGTATGGTGGCCGTAATCGCGACTTCTGAGCATGAGCCGAGAAAATTGTCATTAGGTTTTTCCATCAGGAATTTCTCAGTAGGCTACGCAGCCTGGATTTGTCCCCGGTTGATGGCAATAGGCTCGCCCCCTATTACATTGGATTTAAACTTAAGATGTGGGTATACTATTATATATATAGGTACTTTTCTGCCACACCCTTCTGACGTTACAGAAGTCAATAATATGACTTCTGTAACTTTTTTGTTGTTTAGAATCACAAGTTCATCACACTTTACCTTATACATTGATGAAAATTGATCTTGCACAATATCGATAAATGATTACAGTATTACAAAAATCAATGAAGCTCTCGAAATTATATTTTTTGTAAATCATCATAAAGATACTTAAGAAAAAGTCTTATATACAGTTCCTATGATAAACAATAGCATATAGTAATGTAACTCACTTGTTGACAAGATCCTGTAGTTTCTGTATGGGTTCGGGTTCGCCATTGATTCCATATTTGAGTACATCCTTTGATGCGTATACTCGTATGACGCGGTCCGATGTATTTACGAGAAAGCAGCTGAAAAAAATAATAAAAGACCTCAAAATCATATTAAATATTTTCTCTAAGACCTTTTGCCCAGCAATAGGACCCAATATATGTTAACAAAGAAACAAAAACCGGCCAAGTGCGAGTCGGACTCGCGCACGAAGGGTTCCGTACCATTATTTATAAAAACGGGGAGACCCCTTGAATATTTATTTTTTTCTGTTTTTTATTATTTGTTGTTATAGCATCAACAGAAATACACAATCTGTAGAAATTTCAACTCGCTAACTATCACGGTTCATGAGATACAGCCTGGTGACAGACGGACGGACGGACGGACAGCGAAGTCTCAGTAATAGGGTCCCGTTTGACCCTTTTGGTATGGAAACCTAACACTAAAAACGTTACCTAGAAACATTAAAACATTTTACGTTAGAGTGGTAACTTTGAAAATAAGTTTATCAATTTAAAAGGCTTAAGATAAAAGCGCCAAGGTAGTAAATTGCAAAAAGCCTACGAAAATTTGATTTTTGCGGGGTACCCTAGCGCTACCTTAACATAGAAAATGGTATCCACTTACTCTCCTCTTCTTGCAAATTCTATACTTTTGATACTTGTTGTACTTGATGTGCCCACAATTATTTTAAAGCTAGCCTTCACTGCTAAAGTCTGAGTGTCTAAAATTAATATCTTTCCTTTGGCATTGCCCGTGTAGACGTGGTCACCTCTTCTGTCAAACGATGCTATTACATTTACGTCACCCTGAAATGTTATAAACATTAATTATTAATTCCAGAGATGAATACTGCACAAGGTTTTTTGAACTTCAAGACTTAATTGTTTTTTTTTTTGACTTGTCTACTTCTAGCCTATGTCAGAGATGACAGAGTTTTTTTTTTTTTTACTTTGTTGTCGTCATCATTTCAGCCGAAAGACGTCCACTGTTGAACATAGACCTCCCCCAACGCCATATTGACATAGGGGTTTTTTTTTACATGATAAAGTAATATTAGTAATCGTGCATCAACACAACACTGAATTTACTTTTTAAGAGCAACAATTTGCAACATAAAAACATTAATTAACTTTTGATAGCATTTTTGCCTTTTAAATATTTTCTTAGCCTTCCAAACACACAAAAAGTAACCTGGTTTGGATACATTTTTGCTTCATGTTTGGTGATTATTGCAGACAGATGCACTGCAACACATCAATTCTTGTAGCAACTTACGTCATCATCTATAGGTAATATTTTATGTTCCCCATCAGTATCAACCAGCAGTGCCGCATGTCTCATAGGACACACCAGAAATCTCTTGTCATTTCTCGGATCAAACTGAACCCTCAGTATAGGTGTGGGGAATCTGTACCGCTGTTCACATTCTCCGGAAAGAACATCCCATATGCATACATTGTGGTCTGTTGATGCTGATAGGAGCTGTAGACAAAATAATAAGTTTCTAATTATTGTTTAAGGTCCAAATCTTATTTGTTATTATAAATGTGAAAGTTTGTGTAGTTGGGTGGATGTTTCTCTTTCATGCAAAAATTACTACACAGATTTGGATGAAATTTGGCACACTGATAGTTTATAACCTGGATTAAAAAATAAGATACTTTTTATCTCAGTACTCCTATCCTGTGGGAATATTACCAAACTGCATGCATGCATACCATATTTATTTTAAAATTAGGTTAAAGCTTGGCATATTGATATTACAAATGCAAAATTAGCTCTATCTCTTTGTTACTTTGTAACCACTAAACCTATTATTATAAATGTCAAATGGGTACTAATAACCCTAGATTTTTTAATAAAAAATTATGAACAGCAAGTGATATTCTATATTTGTTACAAAACCATCAGAACAAAAATAACAACACACAGAATGCACAACCCTAGTAAGCAAAATATTTACTAGAATAAAGAATATAGAAATAGTCAACATACCTTTTTACAATTCCTCGACCAGCTAAGACAACACACAGAATGCACAACCCTAGCAAATAAAATATTTACTAGAATAAAGTATATAGAAATAGCCGACATACCTTTTTACAATTCCTCGACCAGCTAAGACTACACACAGGGTACACATGTGCTGATATTGACTTAGCTATCCCCCGAGTAAGGAAGTCCCATATAAATATCCTGCCATCATTACAGCCCACTGCTAAAAGAGTCCCTCTCCTGTTGAAAGCACATGTTGCTGCAAGTGATATTGAGTCCAAGGTGCCATCAAATTCCTGGGGAAAATATTGGTAATTGGCTGGTGCATGGGTTGGTTTTAAGATGGTAGTGACATTAAAAAGTAAAATAATGAGAACACCAGATTAATAAAGTTTTAATTCTTAGTTTTTCATTGATTGACATGAATACAACACTTGAGTGCACTTTTGTTTGATGCAAATAAAATGAAATAAACTAAAGTTTGTCCGTCACAAATTAAAGTCAATATTACTGCGTTAAATGGATGCTTACCTCAGGATAGTTTTGACCAAATGATTCTGAAAAGGGCACGCAATATTGTTTAGTAAATATGGTAAACAAAAACAAATTGCAAAAAGTGCTAGAAAGTCACTTACCAAGTAATTCCAAATTCATGATTTTATTAAACTAGATTTGATTTGCGTAAATATAATTCCTAACGATTCTAGTTACTTAATCATCTATCTAAAACTTAACTAAATTTACAAAAATCTAAGAAGCAAATACTTTTTCAGCGTAACCGAATGACGCGCATTTGACATTATCAACTTCTGACAGTTTCATTCGAAGCTTATTTACGTTCCAAGGATGAGGAACGTGGAATATGAAGCATTTTTTTGCAATTTTTGTGAAATGGCTGTAATTCCTTGATGACCATCCCTAGTTTGAAGTGACACTGCATCCTGGCAACCCTGCTGCACTGCATGACAGTGACAGATTGACAGTGCTGACACATTTTTGGAGGAAACATTAATCAAATCCGATTTTGTACCCGGGGAAAAAAGATAATTTCTTGTTTCAGATAATCGATGTGAGCGGAGTTACAAAAATTGATTAAATATATCACAAAACCGTCAGACGAGTATATGAAGTTATTGTGTGCCTTTCCAAATAGTTACAAACAAATAGCAGCCGTAAAAAAACATTGTGAAGTTGTGTTTACAGCTAAACGTAACCAAATACGCGCGTACACAATGAATATGGACATGGATAGTAGTAACAGTTGGCGAGGCGTGCCTTTGAGTGAGTTATACGGGTCGCAATCGCCTTGGGGAGCTCCTGAATTCCCGCTTGTTTCTCCTTCCTACAACCATGCTGTGTTGTATCATGTGCCGAGTAGTGGATGTGTTGCTAACGATAGGCCTCCAAAGCCGCAGATTGGGCAAGACAAGTGGGATTCCGAGCACGTACGGATGCCCTGCTCTGACCAGAGTCTCTATCCTGTTGAAGATGTGAGTAACAGCTTTTTTTTGTAATAGTATTAACAGACGTTTGTTGTTGTGTCTTGTCAGTGCTGTGAACTGCAGTTCTTAGTGAATGATTTTTGTTTATAAACCAAAAGACACAAGATTGATTAATACTAAAAGAAAGAAATTTGTTGTTGCTTATGCTTTATGTATAACAAACATCCCGCTAGATCCTAAAAGCTTCACAAGGCAATGATTTTTTTCATATAACCAGTTTTGTAAAAGAAAGTAAAAAAGTAAAGGTTTTAATTTGTATCTGACTGTTATTTGTCATAATTTCATTCATTCATCATTTCGGCCCAAAAGACGTCCACTGCTGGACATAGGCCTCCCCCAAGTGTCGCCACATTGACATTTTGGGGTGTTTTGCCATAATCGCCACGCTTGGCAGGCGGGTTGGCGATCGCAGTACGGTTGTTACAAAAGCACAGAGAACGCTGCTGCCCATTCTCTGGCAAATCCCTTGGTCGCCTCTTACGACACCCACGGGAAGATATGGGATGGTGCTATTCTTTACGTCCGACACCATACAGAGCATCATAATTTATCAAAATCTATTTGCAGAATAACTATATAAAAACTATAAATTTTTTTCATATAACCAGTTTTGTAAAAGAAAGTAAAAAAGTAAAGGTTTTAATTTGTATCTGACTGTTATTTGTCATAATTTAATTCATTCATCATTTCGGCCCAAAAGACGTCCACTGCTGGACATAGGCCTCCCCCAAGTGTCGCCACATTGACATTTTGGGGGGTTTTGCCATAATCGCCACGCTTGGCAGGCGGGTTGGCTATCGCAGTACGGTTGTTACAAAAGCACAGAGAACGCTGCTGCCCATTCTCTGGCAAATCCCTTGGTCGCCTCTTACGACACCCACGGGAAGATATGGGATGGTGCTATTCTTTACGTCCGACACCATACAGAGCATCATAATTTATCAAAATCTATTTGCAGAATTACGGTGAAACCCATCTCAAGAAGCGTTGGCACATGATAGAGAGTGCTCTTTCAAAGCCAATCCGCAACAGTACAGATCTCGCCAATGCAATACTGAGTTACAATACTAAGTTCAAGAATACTTGGAAATTTAGAGGATTGCATAAACTTTTTAATGAGGTATGTCTATGAGGTCTTCTTGTAAGCATGATGCATTTATGACAAAAATAGATTCATTTAAAGCACATGGCCCATTGGACCATTAGCAGACTGAGCAATCTCTTTTCTCAAGCCCCTAATTTTGCTTAACTAATTCCATTTATTGTTATTAGGTCTTCTTATCGCAAGTGATAGGGGTTCCTTATCCCTACATATTAAATCTGTACTGGTAGCAGTGCATGCATGGACATTAACATACTAGATACTATTTTAAAGATATCTACAGTAATTATTATTATACGTTTAGGGTAGCCAACAATTAACATTATGAAATCTTAGTAGCTTTAAAATTGTGCAAAATTGAAGGTTCAATTACCCTAACTGAACTCATCAAGGGATTGATAATAAACAACCGGTGGAGCTCTACCAAAGAGATCCGATCTCCGGTAGAGCTCCATCGGTTTCACAATTATATTTGTTGTCAATTTGAGTACATTTTTCTTATGTACTATCGCCCCTACTTGTAACATTGGTCGGATTAAAAAACGTATGTTATTTTTTCTTTCAGTATTTAGAAGAGGAGGAATCACAATATTTCTTTGATGTTACTCTGCCAGAGATTGCTAAACTTGCCTTAGCTTTGCCTAAATTGGTGCAGGCCCCAATACCACTGCTGAGGTAAGATTGATTCTACTTATCATTTTAAAAATTGCATTGAAATATGCAGCAAAGTTCAATTTAAAGTCTTTTGGATAAGAAAATGGTAGATTATTTTTTATTTATTTCCAAAATGCTTATATATAAATTATAGCATCATTAGCAGACATTGATGTTATTTTTTTATTTCCAAGTTGCTTAATATATAAATAACAGCATCATTAGCAGACATTGATGTTTTTTTTAAATATAATAAATTCGTACAGTCTTTATAATTACAAATTAAAACGCTTCCTTACACAAGGTAAGCCTTTGTGAGATTTATACTTATAGCTTTTCAAACTCCTGTTGTATAAAGGTTGTAAGTCTTCTGGAAGTTTATTAAGAAAGTAAGGATAGAGATAGTGTAAAGATTAACTCGATGACCATTAATGATTGCAGAGAAACACTCCATAATACAGAAATGGTCATTTCTTTTTTTGGATGATTAAAATTTTTTGACTGTGTTGGTTTAGTGGTTGTGAGTGCAACTGTTGACCATGAGATCCTGCATTCGATTCTCGGGTTGGGCAAAGTGTTATTGGATTTTTGCATCAGGAATTTCTAAGTAGCAGCCAAGGAGCCTGGATTTGTGCCCGGTTGATGGGAATGGACTCGCTCCCTATTACATGTGACTTAAACATAACTGGCGAAATGAGGGTGTACTTCTTAGCCTTCGCCTAGCTCTTCGGGATATCCAAAGCGTGATATTATGTTATACAGGGTGTAACGGAAAGGTTATATACATACTTAAGGGTGTGCTACAGACCATCAAATTGAACATGTTTCTCCTTCGACCAACATCGTGAAAAAAATATCAGCTGCCCCATACATTGGGTCGAATAGGTATGGAAATTTTGTATGGGGAGCAGATAATTTTCTCGTAGGGTTCTGCCAGCGTTTGCAATTAGGATTATATGTAGGCGCGAAAAAATGTGTTTATTTATGACAACACATTAGAAACCTCTAAAATTTTCAGTGTTTCTCTACTGTATTATGCATGTATTATACATATAATCCTTCCTCTTGAATCACTCTATCTATTGAAACCGCTATAAAATCCGTTGCAAAGTTTTAAAGATCTAAGTATACATAGGGACAGACAGACAGCGGGCAACTTTGTTTTATACTATGTAGTGACTGTTCACAGAAAAAGTTAGCTTCGTTGTTTTAATATCCTGGTGTTATATAGATAAATTCCCAGCTGATGTTCCTTGTATTGCAGACAACACAAGAACCGCTCCGTGTCTCTATCACAGCAACAAATAGCTAGTCTACTCGCCAATGCGTTCTTCTGCACCTTCCCTAGAAGGAATTCTGCAAAGAGAAGTTCGGAATATGCGTCATATCCTTTCATCAATTTTAATACGTAAGTTTTCTTTTATTTTCTCCGTATTAGATTAGGTAAAAGTTATATTACTTTGTCTTCTAGGAATCATAATACATATTTCCTTTATTTATTTCAACACACATTATTTACATTTTTTAAATATTCCTGTAACTAATACAAAATGAAAAAAAAAATTGTCTATATTCATCCTTTCTGCACATCCATAACATTCATAAAGAATGCGTAAAAAAAAAAAATTAAAAATAGTGGTCCACCGGTTTCGGGATCTATGTCCAAGCTACCGGTGATCAGGGCCCCAGAGACAAGAACCTCCTCATAATGCGGGCCGTACTGCCTCCTGAATCAGGCTCTGATCCAACCGCCAAAGGGAGAGCCTTAACAGTTGTACGTCCTGGCTATCATTATAATAAATAATCAAATCTTTTTACAGATCCCGATTCTATGAGACAACAGATTCAGACGCAAATTTAGAGAAATTAAAATGCATCTGTCATTACTTCAGGAGAGTTGTAACAAAAGGTGACATTCTTTTTTATTTTACAATTTATTCTAATGATAATTTAACGAGTCTTTGCGTTGTGAGTCCTTTTTATTGATGAGTTGGCCGGCTTTTCATCCCAATAAGAAAGAACTTAATAATATACTCATGTATATTATTTCGTTTAATCTAAACTAATATTATAAAGGAAAAAACTATAGAGGAAAGATTTGATTGTTTGTTTGTTACAATTTAACTCAAAAACTACTGGACCGAATTTTATATTTTATTATAAAGCAATATCTTTACCGAGTAACATAGGCTATATTATTATATCACAATTTTCGCGGACGAAGTCGCGGGCGAAGTGCTAGTTAATAATATAGTTATGTATTACACAAACTTTTGCACGCGGTATTGCTCTTGTTATGTACGGAAATTAACCCACAGGAACGTTTTAAATGTAGCCTAAGACACTCCGGGATAATGTAGCTTCGCGTTAGAAAAATAATTTTCGGTATCCGATCAGTAGTTCCAAAGATTACCCCCTACATACAATCATACGAACACATTTTACCTCTTCATAATATTAGTATAAGTTTATTATGATTGTGAAAGTAACTCTTTCTACTATGTTGTCATGTATGTCATGCCTTTACCGCTGGAGTACATTAACATTATTTATTGTTTATTTATAGAAGGAGTTTCATCCCGGTTCTTCTCCATAGGAAACGACCAACTCGAACTATGCAAAGACATTTTTTTTTTTATTTGCGTGTAAACTCCTTGCTTGAACTGTGTGCTATGCTATAAAAAAAAAAAATACTTACCGACTTTGGGTTTTCTATGGGGCATTACGGCCAAGTTAACCTGTATGTTTAGATACTGTTTACGTGCAAGTGTGATGAAAAATAAAATATTTTGATTTTATATGAGGACTATCTTTACCTGTGTCTACGTTGTACATGCGCTGTATCGTTGCAGTACAGTGCCGGTCGGTACGGTAACGTTCGCGCGGCGCTCGGTGCCGCCTCGCGACTGTCCCTCGTGGCCACGCAGCACGCGTCTGATTGGCTCGTTACCGCTTCACGTCGAGCCACACAACACGATTGAGGATGCTGATTCGTTGATACAAGTTGACTTTGCTAACAAGTAAGTGAACACCTTAAATTGACCCTGCTATAACTGGGTTGTAGAGGTCAGATTGGCAGTCGCTCCATGTAAAATACTGGTATTCAGCTGCATCTGGTTAGACTGGAAGCCGACTCCAGTGTAGTTGGGAAAAGGTTAGGCAGATGATTTCGACAAAAAACCTTAACAATAACTGGCAACAAAGTTTCTGTTTGGGTGATTTTTAATTTAAACTGCTCCCAGCAGCTTACTCATTTTGATTGTAATAACTTATCATTAAACAAAATGTTTACTTAGATGACACACACACACACACACAGATGCATCCATACAAACAACATTGAAGATGAAAAAAATCAGTTTATACTTTTCTCAAATTTAACTGAGTTCCAAAAAAGAGGAGGTTCTGTGTTTGGTGGGTATATATTTAATTTTTCTTCTTACTCAGGTACTTGGGCGGTGGTGTATTGGGCCATGGATGTGTTCAAGAGGAGATTCGGTTCGTTATATGTCCTGAACTGATGATATCCATGCTGTTCACTGAAGTACTCAGGCCTAATGAAGCGCTTATGATGATTGGTAGGTTATATTTCAAGTTTAACTCTTTGGATCAGGTGTTTCATTTTGTAATGGAGTTTATCTAAACTCAAATCGTAAAATATTGATTATGTATTTGAAAATAGTGATAAAATTATTGGAATAAATATGGCAATGAAAGCATCGCAATATCGTCAGAAATAGATAAAAAACGCTTAACAATAAAAAAGTAAGAAATCTGAATCTCATATAGTCTTTTCGAAATTCCGCCACTGATTCATTTGTACTTTATGTCTCATCTTTTGGTGTTGCCTGTATCCTAGTTACGATGTTAATGTATGAGACACCAACCATAGAGATATAACCTATAGGAACACAGGCTTGGCATTTCAAACTCTACTATCCTCTTAGGTTGCGAACGCTACAGCAAGTACACCGGCTACGGGCACACGTTCCAGTTCGCGGGCGACTGTCCGGACAATACCCCGCGCGACTCGTCCGGCCGCCGGCGCTGTGCCGTGCTCGCCATAGACGCCGTGCCCTACACGAGCGTCACGCAGGAGTTCAAGAGAGAGGCCGTCACTAGGGAGCTCAACAAGGTATGATGTGACAGTCGTGCTCGCCATAGACGCCGTGCCCTACGCGAGCGTCACGCAGGAGTTCAGGAGAGAGGCCGTCACTAGGGAGCTCAACAAGGTATGATGTGACAGTCGTGCTCGCCATAGACGCCGTGCCCTACGCGAGCGTCACGCAGGAGTTCAGGAGAGAGGCCGTCACTAGGGAGCTCAACAAGGTATGATGTGACAGTCGTGCTCGCCATAGACACGCGAAATCCAATCATAGTATCGACACACACTTACTTACCTACCCAGAACTCTTAATATACGCACTACCTTAAACTTATGCTAGCCTATTACTTTTGCTGTTTTATTTCAATTTCTTATTATTTTTACTAATTGTCTTTTAGATGTGTCATCATCATCACCACTATTTGTAATATTTTTCTTTCTTTTTATTTATAAGTTTTTAAACTGACATGGCCACTAACACTATCAACAACACTTGTAACGGGATATTTACCATGTTTATTATTTGTTATGAGTTCCCGATATTTCGGCGCTGTTGCAAACGCCATGATCACGGATAAACTGAAGTTATAAAGTGTTAGTTATGAAGTGGTAGTGGTACGGCGCGCAAAAAACGAACAAGAAAGAGGGTAGACCGTTTTGTCTGCTCATAAACATCCACCCGCAATAACTTCAGTTTATCCGTGATCATGGCGTTTGCAACAGCGCCGAAATATCGGGAACTCATAACAAATAATAAACATGGTAAATATCCCGTTACAAGTGTTGTTCTTTTTATTTGTTTTCTGCCGCCACTAGTTACACGGGAAAAAATAATTTCCCGTGCTACTACTTTACTGCAGTAGTAACACGGTTAATTTTTGAAGTGAAAACTTCTTTAGTGGCGTTGTGCACTTTAGTGATGGGTAAAAAATGTTAAACTCGCGTCAGGACACGTGACCGTGACAACAGTGTGTTCTGTGTTTCGAAAATTCGTAAGACGGATTGACATTAGGTTACGAAGGAGTTTTTTGTCCGTGTTTTCTACTGTAAGTAAGAATGGTAGTAACACGTGCAAGTTTCGGCTTAGTATTCGAAATACGATTCCAACTTAATTCTCTATACATGTGTCCCACTTTCATCTCTTTAAATTTCAGTATTTATAACTGCATACGCCAACAACCTGTATGACCTATCCCATTCTCCCCAGGCGTGGGTCGGAGTATCATTCGACACCGACTCCCAATCCGACAGCCTGCAGTTCCCAGGAGTAGCCACAGGCAACTGGGGCTGCGGGGCCTTCGGAGGCACCCCACACCTGAAGAGCCTGCTGCAACTGATGGCTTGCACGGAAGCTAGGCGACCCATGGCTTACTTCACCTTCGGAGATATTCAGCTCAGGGATGATATCGTGAACATGTATAACTTGTTGGCGCGATATAATGTTACTGTTGGTAAGTATTCGTTGTTATTTTGAGGTTTGTTTTTAAGTGATTAGTGCCTCGTTGGTCGCGTTGTGGCAAGCGCGACTGCTGAGCATGAGGATCTGGGTTCGATTCCCGGGTCGGGAAAACTGTTATTGAGGTTTTCCATCAGGAATTTCTCAGTAGCAGCCACGGAATTTAGATTTGTGCCCAGTTGATGGCAATAGGCTCGCCCCCTATTTATATGGGACTTAAAACAATACGCAGCAGTATTGTTTTACTCTTATTCCAGTGTGGGAATGAGATGGCGCTAGACATCCTGTATAGCTCCGTCTCTTTCCCACACTGGAATAAGAGTAAAACAATACTGCTTTAAGACGTCATGGTAGGCCAGTAGATGACTTGTCGTTGCCCCACATCCGACGCAGTGGTGAAGCGGCATAACAACCAGTTGATTTAATTGATTATTTCTTGCCTTTCCAGGTCAATTATACAAGTACATAGTTCGGTTCTCTCAAGAGAAGGATGTGGTATTCAAGCGTCTGCATCCGTATCTGGAGCAACAGCTGAAAGGGGGGAAGGAACCGTCGCCTGTTCTTTGCGATGACGAAATGGAAACTGTAAGTTCAATCCTTTCACAATTGATGTAAGTCTGACAGTAGCAACCAAACATCAAATTTAAAATCATCATCATCATCAGCCTATAATGTTCCCACTGCTGGGACACAGGCCTCCTCTCTATAAGAGGGAGTGGGCTGTAATCTACAACGCGGGCCCAGTGCGGGTTGGTAGATGTCGCATGTCTTCATGTTGTGTATGTTGTGTAGTGCGCACAATGTAGGTAGAGATATAAAATTGTGTCAGCCTCACACAATAGACAATAAACTCAAATAAAGTTTTCTTCAACACTTACCTTCCTTCGCGTTATCTTATTTTTTATTATCATTATTTCTTTACTATTTATCACTTTGGACGATCTAAATTAAAGTATGTAATTTGTTCGTTTCTAACTCACACAATATCTTTCAACATATTCATATATTTATTAGTATACCCGCAACTACTAGAAATTTTCTACATTTTTAAATGTGCAATTTAAGTCGATGCGTCGGTAGTTCGTGCATCACACTCGGCCGCGTGAGGCGCAGTGTGTTGCTACGGACTAACTATGGTGTGTTTGAAACTACTTAATCCCGGTTTTAAAATATTTTATTTTTTACAATATATATATATATATATATTTTTAATTATTATTTTTTATTATTTTCTTAGTACACTACATAATATTATCATGTCGTACACAATATTTATATAATTACTGTATTTACTGACATCCGTACACTCACCATTTAGGTTCAGTTGAAAACCAGCGTCGGGCACTAGTTGTCCGGCATTATGCTGAACTGGGCCTATTTGGCGCTACCTTGAGTCACACAGTATTTCTTGTTTAGAATTAAGTTTTTTATTTTTATATTTGCTTTTATTTCTTTAATATTGTGTGTACTTGTGGCGATGGCGCCAATAAACGTTTTTTCTTTCTTTCTTTCTTTCTTTCTTCGAATTTTTAGTTCTAGGTCATGCCGGTTTCCTCACAATGTTTTCCTTCACCGTTTTTGAGGGTAGCGGTGATGAAATAAATTATACAAAGTAATGCACCTGCCTGGGTTCGAACCAACGGCTTACTGCTCGTAAGTCAGGGCTGCCACGACTGGGCCACCGCTGCTCTCTCTAACTTTAAATAATAGGAATAAATATCACTGTTATTTGACGGACTTTACTGTCGTCGCAACCGAACATCAACCTTATGGTAACGAGTCTACGAGACTAGGGACTGGTCATCTCTTCGCTGCCATGGTTTATTTTATTTTTGAATTGTTGTTTATATGTTTTTACTCTGGACGTTCTTAACTTGCACTTCTTTCTACATCGTTCTCACATATATGTATAATCTTAACATGAATCATATAATCAAGATTTTGTGACAATATTTTTATCACGTAGACTGTATAGAGGTTTTTTCCCATTTTTGTCCATAGAGATCTATGCTTTGAAATGGCCCACTACATTATTTTCGCAAGCTATTATGCCTTGATACTGTAGCTTCGCTTTTTTTTTGTTTTTTTCGTGAAAACGTCTAATAAATCGATGAACGCCGGCTGCACGCACGAAAAATGATGACTCATTGTAACGTTACGCTAATTGTAACTTTACGATCGGAGCGAGAGCGCTGCACGAGCGAGAAAAAGGCACGATCGGCTTGAGTGTTCGGCTTGCTATTCATAAAAGTATACAATCATTTCATAAAATGTATTGTTATGTCGTTGTGACATTAATCTATCGTCTGTAAACAGACTTAACAGACAACAATTTTCTTTTTGACATACAAAAGTACCTTTCATGGTCTAATTGAAATAAATGCTTTGAGTTTAATAGTAAAGATCCCAGTCATTGACGCCCAAACCGAAGGATATTAATTTTGAACTTATAACACTAGTTTCTGCCGCTAGGATATGGGTTCATTTTCAATTAACCAATCTGGCAGACAATCCCAAAAAGGTTCTGTTTTATTTTTTAATTTGCATCTACCCACGACTTCATTCGTGTTAAGTTTCTTGTTTATCACAAACCATTCGACAAAAGCGTAGTAAAAATTTCTCTTTTCAATTGCTTCCTACACCCTAACTAACATACTTAACCTCTTTATAGTATTACTAGCTGTCCCGTGCTACTTCGTCTGCGGGGAAAATGTGTTTCCCCGTTTTCGCAATATTTTTCATTGCTGGTCCGCTCCTTTACAGCGTCATCTATTGAATACTTACCCAATCCAGTTAACAGATACCGCCGTCTGTTAGAATCGTTTGGAGCTAACACATAATTGTGACTTAATTTGCAATAAAATAATATTGCGACTATAAATTGAGATCTAAGCTATCCTATCTTTCAAGTTGGATAAAACTGCACACGGTGTGCAAATTTGATTAAAATCGGTTAAGTAGTTTAGGAGTCCATCCCCGACAAACAACGTGACACGTAATTAATACAGCAAGATTTTTTTGTCACCGTCCAAATTTAGACATTATAAATAGACTGTAGATTATAGTAATTTTGACTATGGTGGATAGTGTTTGTCTCCCATCAATTTTTTTAGAAGCTATTTAAAAGTATCTATCATAAATTTCAGAGTATAACGGAAAACTTACCGGCGACAGTAACAGCCATCGAAAATGAGCCCTCAAGCAAATCTCCAGACTTGTTCTCTCAAGACGATATGGATCAGAGCTTGCTCGAAGTCACCATACAATCTGAGAAGTCAGACCAAAACTCACACACACCAGCACACCAGCCAACTAAACAAAATTCAACAACGGATACTAATAAAATAGAAGAAAATAGACAAAGCAACCCCCGTATGTCTTTATTTGATGCCATGACGAAAATGGAAAGTGGTGAACTACAAAATCCAGCGACGTCAAATACATTGCTCGGTAACCAAAGAAGAAACTCTCTACTAAACGATGGCAGCCCGTCGATGGAACACGAAAATGAGCAAGCATCGAAATATAATAAGAGTATCAGTAGGAAAATCACGGATTATTTCAGTAAGAAACCCATTTGATTGTATCCTTATGTTTATTTATAGTTAATGAAATTTGTTTACATCAGTTGTTTTTATATTTCTGCGGATTTTTATTCTTCTTAGCGTGTCGATGGCAAATTGTCATTAAATGTGTTTTTATTAAGAAAAAATCACACAGACTTTCAAGAACGCGCTTATTTTAACATATGATTTTTTACCTATATTTTATTCCCACGGGTGTCCACTGTCTGGAAATTCAGGGCAGTTCCAAGTAATCGGGACGCTTACAAAGTCATACCTACACGTTGAAATAGTATTCAACTGAACATATCAGTCAGGTCCAAAAGATTTCCGGTTTCATATAATTAATAAAAAGAAATATTAAATAAAACATAATGAATATAAAAAAGTATTTTATTTAAATTCTTACTAGCCAATTATAAAATTAAGGATTAATATCCAAAAAACTGGATTGAAATAAAGGGAGACAATATTGACCAAACATAATGTTTTATTTCTTTTGAGAAACTAGAGAAAACTTCAGTAATTTTGTGACATTATAGTTTTGTATCTCTATAGGTGTAGGCCGGATACTTTGGACCTTACCATGTATTTTCAGTTTATTTATACGTGTAATGTTTGATGGTGTTTTTTTTATTGAATTTTTAGGAAAAATGTTTAAGAAAGGAAAAGTGGTCACCCTGATGAGTTTTAGCTTTTTATTTAAATAATTTCAGTTCCGTAAATTATAAAAGGAATAGTTGAAATTGCCTTTTTTTCACAGGACTACTATTTTAAATCTTGGTTTTGTTCAAATAACCATGTGAGGTTACCAATATATTGTTGTTTTAGAAAATGTATAAGTATTATACTTGCCTCCGTATCGTGATTCTTGCTATAGTCTGTTTTTTAATCCCGCGGACAAAACTGACGTTACCTGGGTTTGCCAGTTTTTTGCAATTCTTAAATAGTGATGTGCCACTATCGAAAATTCACGTCAATAACATCAAGTATCGTTTTTTATAATCAGTTATCCTGAAAAAACGTTTAGGTATTTATTTAAAACTATATATATTATTAAATAATACAAAATGAATATGGTATAGATATACTGGGCATCACACGGTAGGAAAGTACCTTAAATATTGGGTATAGATTATTTTACAGAAAGAAGCCTTCATTTTGATTAAAAAAAAAAACAATTTGGATTCGCCTGACTGAACCGGGAATCGAACCCGCCAAATTTGAAGAATAAAAACATGCATTTTACGATAACTATCGAAAGGGTTACTCTCAAGGATTATTTTTACATAACATAGTATCTTAAATAAAAAGAAGACCATAAAATTAAACATTTTATTTGAAAGTTAGCTCATGAAAATGAATAATAGAGTTTTCTCTGACTTTGCCGCGCTTCCAACAACTGACATTATCATTCCAAAGTATTTACTAACGAGTACTCACTTAACCAATACAAATGATTCTCTTAAGTGCATGATAGAAAAAAAAAAACGTAATTTGTAGTACTTGTGTGAATCTCTTTGTGAGCTCACGTACATAGTCTCGTCTATGTAGATACGTAGGTACACCGTTGACTCTGTACTTGAATCCCATTCGTCTCCCTTTGTTTTCATGTAGGTACTTTTTACGAAAAATAAATTGGCTCGATAACCGAGCAGCAATCTTACTGGCTTCAAAATTGATGAGCTCGCGTGGCTTAATCAGAAAAAATCATTTATATGAAATTAAATTTTAAATAAAATGTTCAAAGGGTTCCGTTTATCTAAAATATAAACTATGTCATGTATGATTTTATTTTTTTTACTTGGAGCCCAGACCAACTCAATTGGGTTTAGCTCGCATTGGTAAGGAGGCAGTCGCAAAGTAGGGTCACCCTATTTAGCAGCCATCTCGTCGACGACATACCTTTCATGGGGTTTTTTTTTGCATTCGGGCATTTTTAATTAATTTGCGTTTGAACATTGTCTCTTCCTAAGGAATATTTTTTAATTTGAACCAATCTTGAATTTGCCCGTTTCGCCAACTAGAAGTGTGATATGTTATATGGATATCTATTGCAAGAACTGCGTTGGCTTATCTTGTTTTTTTAATTGCGTGCCGCGCTGGACGTAATCTGTACTCAGCTTTATAAAGCTACGATTCAACAAACCGATATCGTAGGTACAACACTGCACAAAAGAGCTGGCAACATTATTTGTAAATTTGACATTTGCATGTGTCAATTTTGTCCGTGGGATTCAAAAACACACTATAGTTTTTAGCAACGCTCAAATGTATTTTGAACTAAATAAAATTTATAGCTTCTAAAACACTGTACCTGCTACAATCTTTGTACACTTAGGACCACAATATTATTAATAAATAAAACACATACCGTAATATAATTAAAATTATTTATTATCCTTCATCATATTTCTAGCATACTAAACGTAATAAGTGTATAATAATAAATAATTGAATAGTAATTTAGTTTTAAAATATTTCAGCAATATACATATTAATAACTCGATAATAGGTTTAAAAGTTCAATAACTAAATTAGACATGCAAAGTAGGCGAATTATTATTGTATTAGTTTCAGAATAACTTGTATCTATGAACATATTCCACAATTTGCTAATAATCTGTCAGTATACTCTACACTAATAATAAAGTTCATAAATATAAAAATTAAAAATGAACGATTAACTAGCGACGTTTCAAAGTGATCATAACACTCTTTATTATTTTTTTATTTTTTACAAATCTTTGGCGAACTATAACAATATATGAGAATAAACATTTCAATGGCTAGCTATCAATGCACTGGAGTTGTTCTGATCTCAGTGACGGGAACATAAGGTACATCACTATGCTAACGTGATGGGCAGTCGGCCCAGTCTCACGCACAACACTAACTCCAACCATATAATTGAATATCTATAAAAGTTAAATAGTTGGCGACTTTAACAAGTCTTTTAAAAACTTTCTTTAAGGATTGAATTAATTTGTGTATGAGTTCGACTGGGCTGACTGGTCAATTCAATGATCGTTTAAACGACAATCATCGAACAATATTTGTCTAACGTATTTAGTTAACTAAATTGTTATAATACAACAAGTTGGGGCTGAGTGTTAGCGATGAAACAATTAACTGCTAATGCAGTCTCTGTACAAAGTTCTATATCGCGAACATCCGGATTTGTCGATAATTAGCCTATCTATCGATAGATAGCCTGAAACTTTATCGATATAGATAGATGCGTTGACAGTTGACAAATATTACCAAGGCAGTATAATTCAATTGGTTAACTATATTGTGCTTTGTGCGAAAGAAGGACGTAACCATATCGATATCGCCGTCTCTTTCATGAAACCAAACGAGAACTCTTAAGCTCATTATATACTCGGCAACTTTGATTATCAACATCATCTATCGACGCCCATAATAATTGTCTTAATACTAAAATAATTAATTCGAGTTAGTTAATAAAATGATATAACTTATGGCATTATATTGTACAAGTATTGGTAACGCGATACGACTGTAAGGACAGCAACATAAAGCTGAATCTAGTGTCGTATAGATACATAGTGTATTTTGAATGGACGATCATTACAAGCGTATATCACAGGCACCGTGTGGTGACCTTTGTAAGCTATATATATACGTAAATAGTTCTGTGGACCGCACTTCTGCTCAGGATTACTAGGGAAATATAAAACACCAATTCTGAAGGCATTTTTCATATATTTAGAGTTGAAAGTCTGAAACAAGACTACCTTAGTTTATACATAAGTTTAAGATGGTCTTTTATTTACAAAGTAGGTAATATATTTTAATTTAAAGGGCATATATTTTATATTTTTCATATAATATTTTACAGTTTATTTGTGAATGTACAGGCTGGCGTCGAGTTTTTAATCGATGATTAAATTAGTAGCAAAGATCGTAGTTGAAAAGCCAGGTCCCGAACAATCCTGAACACAAGCCGTCCTTGTTTACTCTTAAACTATTCCGATATAAGTTATCCAGAACAATGTGAGGGACATAGTTTACGAGTATTTATTTGGTTCACCATTTTTAATACATTTTGGGTTTTATCAGGCGACTGAAACTCTTGGAAATAATTCGAGAACTTTCTTCTATACAATCAGAATTTGGCTAAAAGCTATCTTAAACTCGATAGGCTGTACTTTATCTAAGTTAAATGTTGGCTTCAGTCCAGCCGCCCGTGTAGCCCGTACACATTATCAAGTATGGCGTGTAACCATTCTAAAAAACGGTTAATGATTATGATTTCCACTTAGCATTAACACAGCGACACCCTGTCACCCGCCCGGGCGGTCCCGGGGCAAAAGGCTAGTAAGCTCCTAAAGATATGACGTCATTTGTATGTACAATCGATACTGTGGAACTGAGGAGCACACGCAGCTCCACCGCGAGCCGACGAGTCGCTGATATTTCACCATGTAGTGTAAGATGCCAGTTCATTTCTATTATTGACTACACTACGATCAATTCCAGTCCTTATGTTGAACTCGGTAAGTATCCATGTTCGCTAGCGGACTTCAGGGCTCGAGGTGGACCTTAATAATTTAGAACCAAACCTGTGACGTCTGTCCAGAGTCGATAACTACTAAATATATCCAGTAGGGTAGTTGAAGCGAACCTAGGGAACAGAATCGAATTGGTTTCAATACATATAGAGTGAGATCTTTTTCTTTACGGACGGCGCGTTATTGTAGTCCGCTGACTGTACCCCGCACCACGCCAGTTACAGTCAACACACCACTTACAATCTTTAGCAGAACTATGAGAGTAATATCTTCTCTACCTAAATCATACTCCTTTAACTTGTCCTAAGGTAACTTTAAACCTCTATCTTAACCAAACGGTTATACCATTCATAACTCGTCTCTACCATTCTATACCGATAAAATTATCTCAATTAACCTTAACTAATCTAAAGGTAATGGATGTTGACGTAACAGTATTCTGGATAACTTATCAAAATTATATTAGTAGTATATTTTCATCTCATATAACATAGTAGGTTTATGTCAAAATATGTCGATCTAATGAAGTGAAGTAAGTTAGGAAGTTAGACATATCGATAAGATAATAAGTAATTGTTCTATGATTACAAACTGCTCTATGACACCCGAGGAACGTAACAGTACCGGAGAGACGTTCTAAGTACACAAACGAGACAGTACCTTGTCATAGTAATACATAAACGTAAGTACGTGTGCTTGAAGCTAAACTATGCTAAGCGATAGAAAAAATAAATAACAGAAAGGAGATATGACTAGATCGTTTTGTTTCATTACTAGAACCTACTATTCATAAAAGCACTATGCGCCTCTCTCCATATTTTATTATATAAATAGATATAATATGATTAATAATTCCCAATTCTAAGTTTTGTTTTTTTTTCTGATTAAAATATTGGCATTCATCTTATGTACTAACTAGCGTCGAACGGAGTGGGCGGGCGTGTTGTATAGCGTGACGTCACGTCCGCCGCCCCGTCGACGGCCTACCTAACTATACCGCTTACTAACGACCCGCCTTCGATTCGCATACCGCTACCGCATACCAACGATCTGATGATCTGACGTGCCGAGTGCATCGGGGATGTTCACGTACGCGAGCGCTACGACAAAGAGTATGCGAACGATATAAATATACTTTATAAAATGTCAGAGTTAATTAGTTTTTTTAGAAATTCGATTTCGTAATTCTAACAATGTTGTTGTTGATGTGCCGCGGAGTGCCGCGTGACGCGTGACAAGTGAGGATACTTCAGTAACGCAAGGCTCTAAGGTGAAGGTTGCTCGGTCGAGGGAAGGAACCAAGCGAAGCGCGTTCGTTGTTGCGAATGGGGAGCGTGAGATGAGGATGAGTTCGGTTACGCTACGAGACGACAGAGTATAAAAAGTAGCGACAGACTAGTGGACCCGAGAGCGGTGCGGGCGCCGGGCACGACGTGCAGCCTGCGGGCACGCGAGTGCAGCCTGCGAGCACGGCGTGCACCCTGCAGGGCACGAGCTGCCGCCTGCGGGCACGAGATGCCGCCTGCGAGCACGAGGGTGCCGCCTGCGCAGCAGGCAGGCAGTCGGCTGTCTGCCCACGTGACAAATTATTTAGATACATTTAAATAATTGCAAAGCATACCCTGTATCCTAGAATCACTTTTATGGGCGATTGTTTTATACATTCTGAGAGGACTCATTAATCTATTACAAATGTTCGCGTCTCCGCTATATATTTTTAGGGAATTTTAATTTTAATCAGTATAAAGATATAAGTACACAATATTATTAATCGTCCCGGGCGGTGCCCGGGCGCATTACGCCTACATTACCCACGAGGTGATATTATCGATAGTCGATATACTAAGTATACGTGTTCCGGTTTGGCATCGATTTGTGAACCTGTAACCTAAGTCGGTCGCGGCGCGGCGCCGCCGCCGTCGGCGTTGCACTCCACACACTTGCAACCGAGCGCGGCCCTGGCCGGCATTGGCCACCGCTGGCGACCAGCAGCGACCACTACACACTCCTTAACCAGACAAGACTCGCCTGTCGAGCGGTCGGCTCGCAGTCGGTTTACGAAACGAGACCTCGTCCACAATAATCTACAACGGTAACATAAGAAACATTCATAAATAAATACTTAACGCATCAAATAAAAACAACTTCAAAAAGCGTAATAACGTATTGCACAATGGTGAGATAAGACTTTTAGAGAAAAGAACTAGAGACACTTAACACGATATTATTTAGTTTTTTTTAAGAATATCGTTTAAACACACTGCTTACTTGTAAATCATAATCGCCTAAAACTAGAATACTATATCAATATAATATAATTATTTGTGTAAATATAAAATTCTATGTCTTGTGTGAGTGTAATATTTGACTAGAGGCGTGCGGCGCGGCGCTGAGGGCCGGCCGCGGGCCGCTCGCCTGCGGGCCCCGCACGGCCGCGTCGTATGCGGGCCCCGCACGGCCGCGCCGTATACGGGCCCCGCACGGCCGCGCCGTATGCGGGCCCCGCACGGCCGCGCCGCAATCGGGCCCCGCACGGCCGCGCCGCATGCGGGCGCACGCTGTGCGACTCGTCCGCGCGCACGCAATATATCTAAGGTATCTTCGTATTATTTAATATTTATATTGGTACTTTTCTTGATTATGAATCTATTTTCTCATTAGAAATTACACTAGTGTGTTTTGTTGTTTCGCGCACCACTCACTGTTGACTCCCCGGACGCATTTAGTCACGGTTATTGTATTTAACACCTTAACACGAATATTTTTTATACATGGTTAATACTACACACGCACAGCAAGAAATAAAGAAGGGAAAGCGCGCTCCTTGTGAATTGACATCGCGACATCGCGAGTTCGTCGCCCGCGCGTCACGCGACCTCTCTGGCGGCGATTGGCTAATTTACTATCTACAGTTCTTAGTCATTTAATAACATATTGGTTCGAATGCAGTTATATTCAAAGCATTTGAAAGGCAATCAAATGACATCATGCAATAGAGACATTTTCCGAAATTTTCCTTTGGTATGTACAAAAATAAATAGGGATTTTTCTTTATAGCAAACTTCTGAAAGTGCCTCTACCATGACATTTTACCTGTAACTGTTCTGTTCGTAACCAAGTTCCTAGCCACAAACTTGCTAAATAGGTGCAATATATGAGGAAAGGAAATTACAGTCCTCAATCCTGACACCTATACTGCAAGCCGGCAGAAGTGAATGTAAAGAAAGTTTGGAAACAGTTGAGAGATCGAGCAAACAACACGAATAGGTCCGCCAGAGGAAAGACGCGCGGCGCGTGGTCGGCTCAGGAGCGTAACACACACATGCAATACAGAGACGAACGGCCTGTACAGTCCATTATGTTGATATTATATTTTTTATATCACAGCCCATTTTGGAATTTACAACACATAATAACACGATCTTTTGAAACGAAGGCCTATGTATTCGGTCTTGAAGTGCACTTTCATTTGTACACAGCGTTAAATACAAACATTTAATTTTGTAACAACATCTTTCACTAACATGTAGGTTTGTGAGGTGCTGGCCGTACCATGGACAGACAGACGCGTCAATAACAACGTGATACTGAATATTTTACATGGTCTTACTTATTAGTTCTATTTCTACAAGTCGCCGTTTGAATAGACAGTGTACATAGTTGTCTTCTGGGTAACATTTTAACTTCGTGTAGGTTGTGCTCTTTCTATATTACAATTTGTGTTTGCCTCCAATAACGTCGTAAGAGAATGTCGTGTGGTACGAGCCAGCGACATAGCTTACACACACATATACACACGCTTGTTAAAATTTAACAAAATATAGGACATTATAAATACTCCAATAGTGATCTATGCGAGCACTTAGATTAGTGTGATCAGTTCGGCGGTGGGAGACAACAGTGTCCGCGCGGCGCCGCGGCGGCGTGCGCGAGCGCCACCCGAGCGCACGTGCGGCGCGACCGCACCGTGCGCGAGCACACGCGCGTTCGCGCCGCACGGTGTACACCTACTGCGCAACCACACGCTTGCATCGCCCGCGGCGCTGCAATATACAATAATTAAAATACACTTCTTTTTTTCTTACATTTTCAACTTACTTAATAAATTCAGTTTGGCTTAGTTCAAGCAAATAACTAGTATAATAAATTTATGTTAAAAGTTCAGTTAAACGTTAAGTACTTAGAAGTAGAAGTATGATTACGAATGACAAAATTTTTATAACGTGTCATTTTTTTATAATAATAATAATAATTTAATCAAAGTTAATAAATTGTATATATAATAATATAATAGAGTAATTTAATGATTAATCGATAATGATAAGAATGAAGCATTCCTACGCGCTGATTTAATAAATTACTTTTAACTAATTTAGTATACTCGCCGAGTGGGCTTGCATAATTGTTTAAGTAAGTATGTAGGTAATGATATTTGCTATACAATAAATGTGTAGTAAATTCCATAGTATTGATAATACGCGAACAGGCGCGCCTCGGGCGAGCCGTGCGGACAGGCCGCCACCTGCAACAACACACACAACTTCTATTAGTTATCAATACCTTGTACCAATAACAACAACAAAATCAACAATGGATAGGATAAGAAATGAGTATAAAAGAAGTTTGAAAGTGGCACTTGTGACTGACAAGTTGTGTGGTAATCGGTTATCATGTCATGCGGCGGAATGAGGAAAGTTTTGAGCATGAATGTAGCTATAGGAGTAGCGAAAACTCAAGTAAAAAGATGATGACCACTAATAGAGAAGTGTGGAAAAAGAAGACGTGCTGCGCCGACCCAAATTAAATTTTGGCAAGGGAAGCCCCAAAATGTCAATTTGGCGACACTTGGGGGAGGCCTATTCCAGCAGTGGATGTCTTTTGGGCTGAAATGATGATGATGATGATGAAGGGCAGGAGAATGATGAACATATTCCCCTGAAGGTCGAAGCAGCATGTTTATCAACGTACCATGGGCACGCGAATAGCGCGCAGGGACGGCGTCTTGGGTTAGTAAGGCCGGTTGGCATCCTTGGGCCGCTTCAGCTGGACCTTAAGCCGCTTCATGCCGATCTGGAAGCCGTTCATCGCCTGGATCGCCGCCTGCGCCGACGCCGGGTTGTCGAACGATACGAAGCCTGAAACAAAAAAGTAAAGTAAGTATAGTGGTGTTTTGGATTTTGTATTTAGTCCTATAGCATATGATCTGGCCAGGAAAATTTCGCACATTTCCCTTTTGTAATGTCAATGTTACTCCAATTGGCTGCAGAAATTGGCTCGTTGAAAATATGTCTAAATTGGTTACGCGTATTAGAATCTTAAAACAAGCCCAATTCAAAACAATCTTCATTGACACGATTGAAGTACAAACGCATTTAAAGGCCAACTAACCGAAACACTTGCTCTGGTTGGTGGCACGGTCGATGAAAACTTTGCTACTGATGACGTTGCCAAAGGGCAGAAACATCTGCATCAACTCGGCATCACCAAACTCCTGGGGCAGGTGGTAGATGAAGAGGTTGCAGCCCTCGGGGCCAGAGATGGAGCAGCCTGGGAACATAAGAAAATCTTTAAAGAACTCACAAATCTGCTCTTAACACCATCACGAAAAGGTTATTGTAAAGAGAGGGAAAGGAAGATAGTAAGTGAATTTATTATAATTGTTGAAAACATGTTGGTATGGAAGAGATGGTTGATGATATAGATTTAGAAGTCGACGCATGTTATGTTCTTTTTATTCTGAATGAAAAAAGTCAAGTAAAATTTATTGTTAAGGCTGAAGATAAAGAAAAAGTTGTTAAAATGAATAGGTTACGTGTTATAAAGTTCACACATATAGACATAGAGCAGCAACACAACATACATAGAGATGCATATGACAGGCAGTGTACAGTGACAGACTTGGGTACTATACAGCAGAAGTGAGTGAAGGCTTAGCATTGTTGGCGCTGATCGTAAGCCGTATGTGTGTCACTGTATACTTGAAAGAACAACGACTATCACAACAAACTATAGTGTGGACAAAAAACATTGAAACTGCTATCCAGCCAAAAGCAGAAAAGAAGGATAAGAGCTAAACTAAATCAGTTTTTTTTTAACTATGAAAAAACTATGTGATCTTTAGTTGGAGTGCTTTGGCTGAATAACAAACAGAAGTAGGTACACGTGTAACAAAATCAATGACACTCCACTAATATATTTACCATTATGTTAGTTTTTTAGTCAAGTTTCATTGGTATTTGCAATATTTACGTTGAAAACTGTTATGGCAGTGGGTGATTCGTCTGCGGAAGGACTGGGTTAGTTCGATGGCATCTTCCTCGGAGCTCCACTTACCTTCTCTCTGCGCCGGCGCAATGGTCGACATCGGCGGTGGGATGGGCTGCGGAAACTGCCCATAAACCGCTGGATAAGCTGTAGAACATTAAGTTGCACATTTTCACAATGAACACCTATAGTTGCGTACATATACATGCATGTAACAACGTTATTATAACAAATATCAAGCTAACATCTTATCTATTGATAATATAATTTATTCTCCCAGTTATTGATGAACTAAAAAGTTTTAAAATCATTATTTAATTTTGGTGGTGGTTTCAGTAAAATAATATTTAGACAGATAACATTGAACACAAACTACTTGATTACTAAATCAACCATAATAACGATTAGCGTGAATTGAACAGCGGAGGTATACACAACAATATTACATCGTTTACTAGCAATTGATAGATCTGCTCAAAATTCACAAGTCATATACATAAAACGACGACTCAATAGGCGAGCTACACGAACGAATTATTGTTCGACTCAAAATGCTGGACAGCACCAAAAGTGTTGTTAGAAGTTGAAAATTCTAAAAATCCATGAGAGTAAATGAGTACTGGTTTGTAGCAGATCCATCAATGGTAGATATCATAATATAAACAGGTAACAAGACATCCGATCCCCTTGCACATCGACATTTTAACAACATGAACCATTCATTCAAAATACACAGACTTACAATAATTACTCTTTCTAAAGGAATATAACTTGTGAATTTTGCTTTTTTGTTGCTAAAAGAATTAAAAATTATATAAAACTAGGATTTCTTTTATATTTTCTCTAGCACACTTTGAATTATAATCATTTCTTTTAGCAACAAACGCTAACATAAATTAGGTTTGACCAATAGTTACAACTGGTGACAAATATGAAGTACGTTTAAATGACTCAATGGAATTAACGTCTATCCCAAAACTGGTATTGATGTTTACCCGGGAGCTTCCTAAAAGCTTACATATTTCTTAAAAAGTTTGTAATTTGTAATGATTAGGATTGACAGTATGTAAAACTTAGAGTCGTGATTAAAAAAACGTTAAATTAATCAATATCTCCACATTGTCTATTAGTCAAGCGTTAAGCGTGTAACTGAAGCGGTGAGGGTGTATGTTGAGGAGCGGTCTCACTCACCGACTCCGGGGAAGGGCTGCATGCCCGGGTAGGCCGCGTGCTGCAGAGCTGCAGCGTCGCCGTTTGACAGCCCCTGAGCTGTTACGGGCACAGCTGAAAAGTACAAAAATATGTTGAATATTGTTGTTATTAAGTAGTTATAGTCTCTAAAAATGTGCGGTTTTTAAGGCGCTAAAATCTACGAAATAATATGCTGCCAAAATTTTAACACTGAAAGAAACAGTTCGATAGATCTGTCATAAACATTTGATAGCATGAACCATAATGCATTACTGGTAATCTTGTTCATAAGTGCCACAAATAATTGGGGTTACAATAAAAAAACAAATTACACCGATATTAAGTTGTGAAACAAACTCATACACGATTTGGAACAATTAGATTGTAACATATCAACAGGGGTTCTACAGGGTTCAATGTTAGGACCATTATTATTTTAATTTCAAGCCAGTATGTAGTGAAGTTAGGGTTTGAACACTTACGTCCAGTAAAGGTCTGGTGTATGCCGTTGGTGTAGACGGCTTCCTGCGGAGGAGGCTGTCCGTTAGCGGTTTGCGCGGCCATGTTGAAGCCCGGCATGGTGGGCGACGGCAGCGACGGCAGTGCGCCGTTCAGCGGTTGTCCCCCACCCGTGCCTATCGCCAGACCAGAGAAGTTGTCTGGAAAGAGGATAGTAGACCATGATTCTAATGTGGTCAAATACGAGAATTCTATACGCTATGTTAATTGTACCGCTAAGATTGAGTAAGTTGTTTTTTATCTAAAATGTAGATGTGCATGTCATACAAAAAAAAAATTGTATTGAAATAAAGATCTGATGCTAACAATTAACGTTGTGGACAAAAACGTTTCCTTGCATTAATATGCATCATAATAATAGCACTAACTATGACTTCATATAACTTCTACTTTGCATTTTTTTGCTCGCAGCAAACATTCTTTCACATGCGTAATTCTAAAAATTGTTTTTATTAGGAACGTATGTATGTATTATAAAAGGTATAGTTACCCGACGAGGGTGGTACGACGGAGTTAGTCATGCCGTTGAGTGCGTGCGAGGCGAGCGCCGTCATCGGACTGATGTAGCCCTGCGCCGTCGCAGCCACCATCAGCGCGGCTTGTTGCTAGAAGATTAAACAACATAAATAAACAATTTATCATTTAAGGATGATTTATGAAGAAGATCTAAAATCCGCAGAATTAATCATAGCTGTGACGCGGCGACGACGCTTTGTATCTTTTAGTAGCGACTTGTCGTAGCGTTTAGTAGCAGGTGCTACGAAATGTCGTAGCGTTTAGTAGCGGGTGCTCCGATTTGTCGTAGCGTTTCGTAGAGGGTGCTAGGATTTGTTGTAGCGTTTCGTAGTGGTTTATTTTTTTGCTTTTATTGATGTGATAAAAAAAAAACCATGGAGTAATTACATTAAATTTTTAAAGTATAAGTATTATCATCGAGCCGTGATCCATTCAAACACATAATTTGTATCATTCAATGCGTATGTACACCGTAGCTCTAGATCAATTTCTCAGTCCTACATTTATACGTCTTCTTAGAAGCTCCACAAGGCTATTGGAATTAAACGGGATCAAGTTAATGTGAGCTTTGTACTACGTAAGTACGCAGCGTATAGCTCGACGTAGTACATTGTCTACGAAGCGTAGCACTACTTGCTACGCCAGATTATTGTTATATTCCGTACATAATCGTGAACTACATGATTACATTTTGTTATTGTGGGTTAAGTCTGACATAAGTCTTACGTATGTTCTTTGGCAGTAGAGAGTCTTAGCATAAGCTTATTCGCATACGGATCTTTGAATCATATGAGCGATTTGCCTTGGATTGCTCGAAAGTCTACTAAACTAAAAATAAAGATCCACTGATCTTTGAAAGCGACACCAAAGTGGCGCTTACACATTTCACGTTGAGTCAGAGACTAATAAATAAAATTTAATTCGACATAATCTGTTTTCGAAGTAAGATTTTCTTCCGAAAGCTTTTCGTGGAGAATTTATAAGTTTTTCTACCATTTACAACATATTAAAGCTATTTCTGAAAGGGTAGACACATAACGTGGAGTATTTATGAAGTTGTAAAAAGTTTGCGACCACGGAGGTTGCAATATTGCATGCTGCACGTCTATCAATTTTCATCAGGTTAAATACAGATTTCAAAACTTTTGTTTATGAGCTTGAGTTTCGGCGAAATTGTTTTTGAATATCTTTAGAACAATGCATATCGTATTATCGGATTATTTGGTAAATTTTATTGGATAAAGAAATATTAACATGATGTGGCCGGATATTTCCAGGATTGGTTTGATTGGTTTTATATTTTATCAAGATGTGGGCTACAAAATGTATTCCCGTTAGACTTAAATACCGTCCTTCTTTAAAATACTCCACGTGTAACGGCTTACAATTTTTTTTCTCTCAAATGTACGTAAGTTCAGTTCGTAAAATTTATGGGCGTTAAATATATCACGATTGATGTATTTATCATTTAACATTATTAAACCTACATTGTTAATTTCAGTTTTATTTTACCTTTTGAGACTGTGAATAAAGATTTATTTATTTTATTTGTAGTACATTAGCTAGCTGGGTAATTGAAGGTTTAGAGTGTTACCACACCAATCGATCGATCGTCGATCGATGCCATCGATCGAGTGTAGAATGGAATAGTCGACAATCGGTCGATAGGTTTACCTAGTAAAAACTATCGATCGACGTCGACTAATCCAATCTATATTTGATCGATGGCGTCGATCGACGATCGATCACCCAAACACCCTTAGGCAGAGGCTCTTTAGTACACGCACATTTGGCCAGTTATGTTTTAAGTTCCATGCGAGTCGAGTATTGCCATCAACCGGCCGCAAATCCAGACTCCGGCAAAACTCCCTCAATCTCACACAGTTACTCAGTCTGTAGTAGCTCACCTGTTCCGTGATGACTTGCGCATACGTGCTGTAGGCTCCGAACTGGTTGAACACGAAAGGGTTGAGCAGACTCATGTTGCCGGCCATCTGCTGCATGCGTCGCAACTGTCGCTCCTTCTCTGTGTCCGCGAACTTCACCACCAGGCTAGATGATGCGCCCTGGAACAACGTGAGGGTTCCTTGAGGTTGGGAATGTGATGTGTCACTGGCAGGTCTGTTAGAGTTTAGAGGATTCATTATCAAAATTGTCAACATTGCAATAATCAATATGACAACCATAAAAAATGTTTTCACTGAAAAGATAGCTCTTCTGGCGTACCCAGTCCACTTATTCATATAAATACGCCAGTAAAAGGTTTCTTTACGGTCATTTTACGAAGTTTTGCCATGAATAAAAAGGTCAATCTTAATACTGCTTGTGCCAAAGTTAAGTGCATAAAATATGACTGAAAATGGCTCAAGTTGTAGGTATACTTTACGTCTTTGATTTGACCCCTAATAGAGAGAAAAATTAATCCCACCGCCGCTGGGCGAGATACGGCGTTGACCTCTTTAAAAATGCAGCAACAAAGCCCCTCGTGAATATTAAAACTGCAATAGCAGACGCGTAAAGTGCTCCCCGGACTATAACAACGGCAATCCCACAAACTAGGGTACAACAAAACGGTCGGCACAATACCGCCAGCAAAACGTTCAGCGTTCACATTCATTATGTATTTGCAGTCGGAGTACAGGCAAAAATGGGCGCGGGTAGGCCCGGCACGAGCGCGCAACAGGTCTCCTCCCCATAGTTGCAACAAGTTATTTGGGCTCACATCCAAAAATGCATCGGCCGAGACGTTCCGCGAAGTTGCTCGGGCTGGAGGCTCTCTTGCGGAAAACTGGCTTCCTTCCTGGCTCGGCCAGTATCTCCGCAGCCGACCGCACCGCGCCAGGCGGTACGGACGCGCTAATTGTCGGCGCGTGTTTGCTAAAAGTATTTCACAGTAGAGTGCGCACGTGGCCACGCATAACATTTCACTATTGAATTATTTCAATTCGTTGTGTTTCGACGATTCCATTGTTTGATATTTCCGATTTCCGCTTTATGTAAACGTTGTGGCGCCCGCTTAAAAGCTTTCTCTCCATTTTGTTTTTGATACCCAAATAAAAAAGTAAGTGTTTTGCAAGCACCAATATATTCAAATGATTGTTGCTATATAAAAGTAAGATAAGATACTTTAGCAATTAGTTAACTAAACAGCGCGATGTTTACGAGTAAGCAAGTTTGTAATTTAATGGAGTTGGTTAAGTCATTAAATTATTATTAACGTAAAAGATTAATGGTAGTATTAAGGCTGTACAAAATTCGGTTTAGGTAACGGTTGATTAATGTTTATGTTATTAATAAATATTTTGAAAAAGTTTAGTTAAGTGCTTTATTGTCTAAATGACTCGATTAATGGTTAAAACTGTAATCTGATTTAATCTTAATATTTGCGTGTATAAATCTGTTCTTGGATTGAGGTGACAAATGGCGGCGGCGTCTTGTATCGCGTGGGCTGCGGAGGTGACGCTTATAAATGTGGCGACATTACACCAGCTATGTGAGAGCAGTGTGTGATACACCCACTAGTGTTTATGACCGAAATATGATGATCACTAGCCTTCCTAAGGTCGCGGTTTATCGTTTTATCGTCATCAATATAATAGGTCTGGATCTCTTCAAAGTTCGAGTGAATTGCCTTCTCCTATGCTCTGTATGGTGTCGGACGTAAAGAATAGCACCATCCCATATATTCCCGTGGGTGTCGTAAGAGCCGACTAAGGGACTTGCCAGAGAATTGGCAGCAGCGTTCTCTGTGCTTTTGGAACAACCGTACTGCGATCGCCAACCCGCCTGCCAAGCGTGGCGATTATGGCAAAACTGCCCAAAATGTCAACGCGACACTTGTGGGAGGCCTATGTCCAGCAGTGGGCGTCCTTTGGGCTGAAATGATGGCCTTCTCCTAGGCAAGCGTGCTCCACCCTAGTCCGCATCATCGCTTCACATCAGGCGAGTTTCAGCCTAACGTAGCCTACGTTAGGCTGAAACTAGCTAGCTTAGAACAAAAGGTCATAAAAGTAGAAGTGAACTAAAACACTATTCATTAAATCGCCGTAATCACCAAAGATGGGTAATGTGTTAGTGATCGTTGCAAATTGCTTAAAGAGGACACTGCTAACCACACATCAATTGACAGAACATCCAAAATAGAAAACGGTAGTCGACGAATGCGCGAGCGCACTTGCGATTGTCATGGAGACGGTCAGACAAAAACAAAAAGATGAAGCAACTGTCTCAGGTTAACGCAAGGTTGACTAAAATCTCAGAATCTCTCTCTCTTCAATTAGTTAAACAAAATGTCTGACTTATATTTTTTTTCAATTAAAACACCAATCATCTTCCTTGATCCATAAACATCATCACAACTTACAGCTTTATTTAGTGTACTTATAGTTCAGTGTAGCTAGACCAATCACATCCAATGAGTTCTATTTAAATAATGTAATATTTGTCAGACAGAAGTTTGACCTTGAATAGAAGTACCAACGGGTCTATATTGCATACACGCGCCTTCAATACCATTCTCCGAAACTGTTCTTTCTTAGAATGTCTAAAAGACTGCTCTTGAAAATAAAAAGGGTGATGGTCGTTTTCAAACACCAGACGAGATCTTAATGAAACTTTAATAAAAGCGCAATGATGGGTTTTCAACGCTCATCTCAGCGTAGGGTTTTAACTCAAACTCTCTTGTTATTAGTATAACATCACCCCTTAAAGTAGATCTTAAGCATGCTGAATTTAGTAGGCTGAATATGAACAACTATTGTGTGTATGTTATCATCATCATCATTCATCATTTCAGCCCAAAAGACGTCCACTGCTGGACATAGGCCTTCCCCAAGTGTCGCCACATTGGCATTTTGGGGGGTTTTGCCATAATCGCCACACACGCTTGGCAGGCGGGTTGGCGATCGCAGTACAGTTGTTACAAAAGCACAGAGAACGCAGCTGCCCATTCTCTGGCAAATCCCTTAGTCGCCTCTTACAACACCCACGGGAAGATATGGGATGGTGCTATTCTTTACGTCTGACACCATACACACCACAGTACAGTGTATGTTATAAAAGTTATAAAATACCATATTTCAAGCAAATAAATGAATCTATCTATATCCCCAAAGGGCTAGGCAAAGGCGTACCTAATAGCACACCCACATTTTGTCAGTTATGCTTAAGTCCTTTGTTATAAGGGGCGAGTCCATTGCCTTCAACCAGGCACGAATCCAGACTCCATGGCTGCTACTCAGAAATTCCATATGGAAAACCCCAATAACACTTTGCCCGAACTGGAAATCGAACTCAGGAAATCATGCTCAGCAGTCATCCTTGCGAACACTCGCCCAACGAGGCAGTGAAACTACAACAGCGCAATCATATTCAGGCATCCATTAAACTGTTGCTTAATGTTAATGAAAACGGACATAGTTAACTATCATCCTCAGTATTTATATCTACCATTCATTTACTCCAGCAACTAACTGAAATGTCTTTTCAGAGTCAAAGCCACCAGAAATCTTTGACGCGATTGAAACAGTTTAATTCTACTCGAACCAGGTCAAGTCACCGTTCCTTTAAATGTGGCTCCATCGAAGTCTTACTGAAGAAGTAAGCTTAATACTGGTAATTGATTTCTATTAATAGATTTAAACGCTGAGTTGATTGGAGATTTCTGCTTTTTAGGATGTAGGTCAAATGGTTTGCTGGTTCGATTTTTGGTGATTGATTAAGTATGAGAAATCTTTCAACTGTTAGCTTTGGTCTTGTTATTTAATTGAAGTACTAAAAAGCTATTAAGTTATTTCTGAAAGAATTTGTAATTTGTTTACTAATTGAGATGCTTGTAAAACTAAGGAGCCGAAAAATCCTATTAATATTAAGCTGCCCGGACAGACTTCGTTCTGTCATTTTTTTTTTTGTATTAATAACTTCCGTGGACTCTAAAAAAATATATTAGCCGAATTGGTCCAGCCATTTTTGAGTTGTAGGCTTACCAACATTCATTTTTATTAATATAGAAGATGTAAAAGTTTGTGAGGATCTATGAACGTTTGTTAATATTTCACGCAAAAATTTCTGAATGGATCTGGATGAAATTTATCACAGGGATAGATGGTAGTCTGGAATAGCACAAAGATACACTTTTATCCCGTTAGTACGGTCCAGTGGGACGATTAACGAACGACGCGGGCGAACCTGTAGGCATAAGCCAGTTATCAAATAAGGCAAGGTCGAAGTCAGAGGAAACCTTGATGAAGTACTTAATACATCATACTATGCAGATGTCTTCATCATCATAATCTCAGTCAGGAATCATTGATGGCGGCATAAGCACCCACTTCTTCTCGAAGAAAGAAGAGTACCCACTAACTTAAGACATATATATCACATGGTCTTCTAAGTTCAAAACTTGGTTTTTTAAATTAATCAAATAAAGACTGTAATCGTGTTCAAGAATCCGGATTTAATTGTAACCACATGTGGGTAAGTACAAGAAAACCTATAGGAAACTAAATCATACTTAGTTTACAATTTCATACAAAATCACTACATTTATTTACCAACATAACTAAAGTACACTCACCGCCAGAGAAACCCTCGTTTCACCGTTTATAATCTTGCCTAGCTAAACTTTATTGCGTATTTTATTAGCCAATCGTGTCGCGATGCTAGCTTCGTGCAACTTCGTGTATCTTCGCGTCGCTTCGAAAGGGGGGACATGGGGCACATTCGTTACATCTTCTGTGCAATTAACGGGACATTATTAAACTCTTAATTGCTCTTGTGTAAGTTCACTCTCGCTTGTATAATTTATATGTTTATGGTATACAATACAGTATATTTTATAGTTGTTGGAAAACGTGTTGGTGAGAAATTAGTGGAGTGCTAATTAATGTTTGTTTTAAATTATATGCACATATACAAAATCTAATTTAGTGTAACGTTAGCGGTATGTTGCCGTTCTAAATAAAATAAAATTTCACTTTTTCAATCTACTCTCCTCACACACTGATTGAACGCGCTTTGCACGCTCGTAGACGGCGTAGCAGTATGCTACGGCGTAGCCCGCACCGCTACGACGAGTCCGATAATTTCATTTACGTTAAATTCCTAACCCATTCATTTGTTTTCTGTGAATTCTAACTTTAGTCCGATTAATTTTAGTCTGAATAATCAGCAACAAAAGAATACATTTCAAACATAAACATTTTTCAGCTGCAATGTGTAGATATCTACTTGAGAGCTAGTTTAATTACAAAGATACACGTTGGGAAAGTACTTTATATCTCGAAGTACATTTAACGACCTATAATGAATTTAACAAATCTCTATTCCCATAAAACTAACTCTTTACATTGCAATGGCTATAAAATCAATAGGTAGCTACTACGGCAATAAAATGTTGGAGCGACAAACTGTGGCCAGTACCTATGGAGTGTATAAATATTGAGACAGTAAACATGTCACAGTGGCAGCGTGTAAACAACACACCTACTACGATTTAGGACTAAAGTCAAGCTGTAAATATTCCGGACTAAGTCATTGTGTAAACTAAAGGTTTGGTAATGAATGTCAAATAAACAATAAAGCCCATAGAAACGCGGGAGTACTGAATGTTCTAGAATGTTTCCGATGCACCGATGTTGGATGCTTTTCCTGTAAATAGCATACTATTAATGGCCGGAAACCAAACCAGTATGCCTGAGAGATTTTTCTCGACGGCACGTAAAACCAAGTCAGATGCCCATGAACAGCATAAAAACTCTGACACCAATAAGTTTGGTACCTACTGACTATACGAAAAAGAAAAAGAATGGTCGGTTGATCGAAATCTTTCATCGGAATCTGTCTAATTGTAACATCACAGAAAACAGAATCATCGATAAGACGAAGAAAAAGTATCAATTGATGTCCGTCACTGCACTGCAAGAGATCAATCCAAATCGTAAGCAACATAGAAATAACAAATCCTTCGAATCCCTTCGATAAGCTGGAATTTCCGATTTCAGCTAATCGAAGGGTTTGTGGCGCAATAAGTAAACTCGTTCGTTCGTTAGAGAGACCTCCAGACACTGTTTGATTCCGTCATACTCGAAGAGAAAATGTCACAGGCATGGTGGAGGGGTGTGGGCATTCTCGCTCTTTTTGAAGAAGAGTACTACCTCTTCTTGAAAAAGGGCGAGAATGGCCCATCTCACTTTTTAGCCATGTCTACAAGTTGTTTTCAAGAGTCTTCACGAATCGTCTCGCGCACTGGTTTGACGATTTTCAGCCTCCCGAACAAGCCGGATTCCGAAAAGGCTTTAGGACCGTAGACCAAATACATACTCTGCGACAGGTTATATAGCAGACCGAAGAGTACAACCTGCCTCTCTGTTTAGCGTTTGTGGACTACGAGAAAGCCTTCGATTCGATTGAGACTTGGGCTGTTCTGCAGTCTCTCCAACGATGCCAAATTGACTATCGGTAAATGGAGATGTTGAAGTGTTTGTACAAAAATGCCACCGTATCAGTTGCGTGGTATCTTCTCGCCCAACTTATCGCAGTGTCTCAAGACGAAAGTCTATGACCAGTGTGTGTTGTCAGTGATTACATACGGGACCGGAACGTGGTCGCTCACAATGGGCCTCATCTGAAGGCTTAAAGTCACCTAAAGGGCAATGGAGAGGGCTATGCTCGGAGGTTGCTTGCGTGATCCAATCAGAAATGAGGGCATCCGCAAGAGAACCAAGTTTACCGACGTAGCCCGAAGAATTGCCAAACTTAAGTGGCAGTGGGAAGGGCACATAGAGCAGATGGCCGATGGGGCCGAAAAGTTCTGGATTGGCGGCCGCGAACCGGAAGACGATGCGTTGGAAGGCCTCCCACTAGGTGGACCGATGACCTGGTGAAGGTTGCGGGGATCCGCTGGATGCGAGTCGCACGGGACCAGTCAATGTGGCAACACTTGGGGAGGCCTATGTCAAGTAGTGGACTTTCGGCTGAAATGATGATAATGATGATGAAGTAAATTCGGAAGCTAGAAAACCTCATCTCAGCGACACGCAATGCCTAAAACTCCCAGTATTGACAGATTGAGATAGTTTATAATGCGACTGGTCTTAAGCATCGAATATCTTTCCTATGACCAACAACATTCAGCTGATTGCTAAAACTTAAAACATGTTTAATAACAACCCCAACCGAATTCCTCAAAATTATTTACTCGCCATTCCTCTCTCGTCCTTATGATATAAGCTCAGTACACCACAGAGAGCACCTAAACAAACAGCGCACTACATACGCGTAGATGTCCGTGGACAGATCCAGATCAACAGTAAATAACCGCTGCCAGAGACGGAGGGCTTCCTGCCTTCTGACACTTAATGTGAGCACCAGGGAGGGACTCCGGAACTACGGAAATATGTAATAATACGCCGTGTTTAGTCAAATAGTAGGGAACAGAGAGTAATGATTATTAAAATCGTTAACATTGCTCGTGTTTTGGTTTTTAAGTTATGGCTTTGTTTGTATAATTTTAGGCTTGGAAGGAAGTAGGGAAATCTATGACTACAATATTCTTAGCTAAACAAATTACTGTGTTGTAAAACACAGTAATTTGTTTACAATTTGAGTCCTGGAAAGTTGCTTTGCAGTTTTCTTGAACTAATCATTTTGATTGTAAGTTTGCGAAACATGTCACTAATGGATCCTTAATCAATCTTATAGAGAAATTATAAAACCCAGACAAACTAGGACATGTCGGAGTTTTTCTTACAAATATATGCAATTTACGCGACGCGACGGCTCAAGAGTGTCCAAAAAATCAATTAACACTTTTATGAACTTCATAATATGTTTACATATGGAACGCTTATTACGACCAAGTTCACTTCCACCACTTCCTCAGAAACTCCAGCTTATAATATCTCAGTAATTAGCGTGAATGAAGTGTTTATGAGTGAGTGCGGGTCTGTGTCGGAAGCGGAGCGGGTCGGCGCGGTGGGGCGGAAGCCAAGCGGGGCACACAATGCGCGCCGCTTTCCCGCTGCGACACTGTGCTGTGTGTGCTTAGCCTAATCTGCGATTAACTGATACTTATTATTGCTAGCGTTGGAAGAGGCTTAGCCAAGATCAGTTGAAAAGACCTGGTACATAAGTAACGATTTTATAATAATTTAACACCAGTTTTTCAACTAATTTCATCTATCCAGCTGATGTTTCAAGATTTGGAAAAGTTTAAGTTTTTTAAGTTTAAGTTTTAGTACTTTACTTAATTAACTTCATGTACAATAGTGGTACATAGGCGGAATTAATGCCACAAGGCATTTTTTACCAGTCAACGTTTTGGTTAAATAAGACAACACTGTGATAGGGTACAAAATAATATCTAAAAATAACTACTAGATTTTCTCATTCTATGTGTATAGAATGGAATAAATAGTTCTTTACTTCCACAGAAAGTAGGTACAAGTTACAGATGTTAAGTTTAAAATTATCCTTACCCAAAAACTCTGACACAGTTTTCTTAAAAACGTACTTTCCAAAAATTACGCAGATTACAATCATGCCTTTAGTACGATCCATATTATAACACAGTTACAGCACAGATTTCCAGCACAGTGATTGTCGGTGTACGATTACCGACACAGTGTCTCCCAGTGTGTGTCGGTCCAGCGGTCTCGTATGATACGGCAGATAGATGGCCTCTCAGATACCGCCGCTCTGCACACATCTGCACATTATGTCGCCGCTTACCGACAATTGAAATATATGTAGTATCAAGTTAACTGAATCACTAGCTAGCTGCTTATTTGAAAACATAAAACTTGGGAAAGATTTACGTTTCGCTTAAGTGCTTTTTGGTTGATCGATTCAATGATTTTGCTCTAATTTATTTTCGTACGAAACACGCTTTATGATTTTCTGAAATCGAAAACTTAAGAAAAAGAAAAGGTAAAAGTCCTCGAACAACTTCAAGATACCTTTCCGTCGAACCCAATTTTTAATCTTTCTCCGCCAATTTAATTAATTAAAAGTTATTTAAACTCTAAACGAGTTATACAATCGACGAACAAACCCGAATTTCAAGGAAATAGGGTTAAGTCAATTTAAAAGTAAGGATCGCTCACTATAATGGTATAATATCGGATCATTTATAACTGGTTTCAAAGCAGATGTACCCGGCACCGTAGCTATAGTTATTACTTGTATTAATCATCGCAAAACCACCGAATTTGGTTTGCCTTAATTGAAACACAAATAGCTAGGTGTGATTGGAGCGATGGCGAGATTAAACTAGTTCAAACCGGTTTAAAGCCCCGACAAAGGGTGCGAATGCTAAAAGGTCGAGCGAGCCTTAAGGCGTTTTTACATGAACTTAAGATGAACCAGTATTGAACCGAATTGTTGCAAAACTGTGATTAATGAATTATTAATATACTTTGAGTTATCTTAGCTAGATAAACGTTTTGTTCAATCCAAGTCGGGTTTATATATTGATAGTAGATCCGGCGTGAACATTATTAATTATGAATCCACAGTCAACGAACTGTGATGTTGTGAATCAAACACATGATACGAGATACGGAAATAATATAAACGCGCGTGGTTATAGACGATGGGACCTTGTTTAAAATGAAATGATATGCGAATTATGGAAAGGCACAAAAGTGTTAATACTGCTATTTATAATACAAAACTAGCCGCAAAAGTAACTAGTTTGAGGTCTCAACAAAAATGATCTGAACCACTCAAAATTAACGAGTAATCCTTCCACACAAACGGCCACCACTAAAACCTTTACTTGCGTCTATAAAACGAGCTCAGTATAAACACGGCTTTACCCTTGTTTTATTAGACCCTGCCCATAGATGGTCGGGCGTAATTCCTTCATACAAACGCGACCGGTGTCGAACGCACCGCGCCTCGCTTTGTTCGCTAAGAGGGTGGAATGGGCTAAAAGCCCTGCTCTATACGCCTCCAACTTAATTGGAATCTTTTAAAGTTTACTCGGGCAATAAAGGAGTCTGAATTACTTAAGTACGACGCTCGTACGACCGTGGATTTACCTTCAATGAACTTGTAACAGATGCTCGGATGTCTCGTGTTTTATGCGCGAGTAACGCTGCGTCTTTAATAAAGCTGTTTGTTATCGCGATAGTTCGCGAATTATTGTTAATGATTTAATATTGCGGTGTTGCCTAGTTTATGAAAACTTTCATCGTTGTTTGAGCAGAGTTATTAGGCAGTGTTAGGACTTGTTTACGCAGTAAACTCATAATGCGCACTTAAGTATGTAAAGTTCGTCGAAAAATGTATACTTACTTCAAAGATGCAAAACATGCCTACCTACTTAAGTAACATCATTTAGATGATACTCAAAAAGCTATTTCATAAAAACCTCTTCAGACATTAATGTCATTATTCCATACTTTATCTCAAACGAGAATACCTTAAAAATTAATTCCGCTCGCAGTCATTTCATATGAATGACTTCATAAGCTTACTTATATATAAACTCTTGGCACACAATACGTACAGGTTATTTCGATTGGCCGCTTATTTTCGAGTTTGGGCCATGCAATAACTGGCTCTTGTATTATTCATCGGCCAATTATTGTAAAAGCAGTTTTCTGTTTCTTCCGCTCAGTTCTTGGCTCCGAGAGCCAGGTGGAGAGGGCTTGTTTGGCTCAACAATTGGCTTCGGCCCTCTCAATGCCGTATTTTCATTATTGAATATTAGATCAAATGTCGTCGAGGAGAAAATCTCGTTGTTAAGACCGAACCGTTGAACGGGAATGAATACCTTGTATTTATTATTTACGTTCCGAATTGAGTCCGTTTGGGTATTATTTGACTTTTTATTAATAGAAGTGGGATCTTTAATGGTCTTGCGGATGTTTTCTTTTATTTTGGAAAATGTTCAAGCATTATGTAACATCAATTTCGAACGTCTATAATACGCTACGTTCGTAGCAAAATTCGAAGAAGTATTTGTAGAATACATGAGAACATAAATTCAAGTACATAATAATATGTTAAAGATAAAATTAATTAGTGAAAATAATGTACACAATCCATACCTACTCTTCAACCTCACATAAAACATACCTACCAAAGCATAAAATAAATTTGGACAGACTAATGTTAACACGATTACCCAAACGGAACACACAAGTAAAATAAATCGTAATGTAGAAAGTTTGAAATTTTGTACTCATCGAGATTTGGGCAAGGGACTGATTACATTGGCGGCCGGAGTCCCGGGGGCCGCGGACTGTGAGGGTTCGTTAATACGAGCACATCCCTGTTATGTGAGCACGTCATGTACGTATGTATGTAAGACGACTATGTTATTTGAAAATCGTTGGATTTGTTATTTACGGTTATTCTGATGTTATCAACATGAAAAATACATATTATTACGAATCAGACAACTCACAATCATGATAAATGAACAATAGCTTATGTATTATCGTCGTATGCACAGCCATTACCTACGGATAGGAATCTGACGGTACTCCATTACTAAGGTTTAAAAATAAAGGATTCCTAAGGTATCAATATTTAAAATTAAAACCTACCTACATAAAAGTTAAGCCCATTCACCTCCCACGAAAAGTAAGTAACAAACAAAATTGATTGCTCTCGGTCATTAGGACTCAATCTAAAATTAAACCCATTAATCACAGACTGTCACTCATTACAATATTTAAAAAATAAACGAAAGAGCATAGAATAAGGAAAAAGGGTAGAAATATAAGTCTAGCTACAGACAACAGGCTCGTTTAATTTGTGTAGCCTGTCGATATTGCAGTCCCGCGCACCCCGCGCACCCCGGGATTAGAGCAGGCCTTATTTTATCTTTTTTTTTCCACGAGACCATGTAATAAGCCGAATTAATCCGCGACAGGACGCAGTGTTGGGACACGACAATAGGTTGGCGGTAATACCCGGTAATCCCCGCTCTATTACGGTAAAGTTTCAGTAATTTATAGTGTTAATTAGAGCGTGCATATTTTTCGCTAATTAGAGTTTAGTGGAGTTTAAATTAAAGTTAAAAGGTTTGTTTCTTTATGATAAGTTTTTGTGGAACTGCTTCGAAAATATAGTACTGAACAGTGTGATACCGACTTTGTTTTTTAAAGTATTACGCAAAGAAAAGAAGATTGAAGGTAGGTTGATAATTTCTCCCCAAACCATACCGTAATATTAAAGGCGGAATCTTTCCAACATTCAGTTGACCTCCTAATCTTAAAGCAATAAATACCAAATCCAGGAGTAGCAGGTGACCGGTACCGCAAACTTCTTGCAGCTAATCCATACTAAAACAACCCGCGATGATAAATGATAGCGAGGTTTAACAAGCTTCGTAAATTTAGGTTTCAACTTTTATTTATTAATTAAGAAAAAACTCCACTTAACCCGGTGGAAGATGCCGGCTATAATTTTACTTGGATGAAAAACTTATTTTTTATGAAATCGTTCGAGTTTGGTGGGATTAGTATTGGTTAAGATTTTTTAAAAGTGATTTATGTTGGAGAGATGTATCTTGGCTCACTTTTTTTTCAGAACACTATATGTTTACTAATGTTTCTTACATTGAAATCAAAAAAAGGATAAGTGGCCGTAGGTCAAAGTGGAGCATCTCGGTGACATTGCGAGTAAAATAAATTATACACCTTCATAGTTTAAAAAATAATAATATGTAAAAGACTATTTAGAAGATAAAGACATTGTATTTTAATTATAGTTTTTTTTTTAATGTAATATGATGGATAATATAATTCCTTTACCTATGACATTATTAAATTGCTTCTTTATAATTTCACATGCCTTATTAATACTTTTAATTTACTCATTGAAATTTAATTATGTGTAATGAAATTGACCATCTTTAACCTGAATGACGTTGTAATTTAATAACCACTGATCATGAATAATTTTAATATCGTAGTTTTCCTAATATATTTGCACACCTCGCATGGTTATATTATAATACAGTGTACCATAAGAACTTTTTGTAACATCATCTAAACCTGTGTTATACAAATAAATGATTAATATTTGTAAAAATATGCCTAGATATATTTTGTTATTTTAGTTTTAAGATTCATCACAATTAGACATCTATTTCAGTTCAGTCATACACAGGGATTATGGTATTATTCTACCTCTTATACTTGAAATTTGTATGGTGTATATAACATTATAACTGTTCTTGTCCAGTGGCACCTTTAATAATTTCTTCTCAACAATAATCTTTTCATAATCTTTACAGGTATAATTAAGGTTTCCCAAACCATTGCTACTTATTGCCTTATTTTGACAAAAAAAAAAAAACATCCCATAACCGTATATAGCCTATCAAAGGCTTGGTAAAAACAAACGTCTCGTTATTTATCTTGGCCATACATCATGTGATTGGGGCAAGCAAACAACACAATCAGTCCCGCGGAGGCGCGTATAAATCATTCGCATATCAAATATCGAATCGAATCATCCTCCGAGCCTTTGTTTGTGGTCACTAAAAGGGGGGAATGTCACTAGTTTTGACCCTTAAGTCATAAAGAGGGTAGATTTACACATATCGACCACGTGCCTAAAACCAGCAAAATATGGAAAATAATTAGAACATAATATAGTAACATAATTTTTAAGTTTTTTATTACTACGGTTTTTAGGGTCGAAACAAACCCTTAATAAATAAGGACAAGTTAGATGCCAATATTTGGTGCAGTGTTCAAATTAAAATGTTAAGTTTCAGGATATGTTTATGCAATGATAGTAGCCTACAGTGAATGACTAAGTTAAACGGAGTATTTGTGTGACTGCAAAATTGGTTAGGTATCCGGAACTCGATGTTGATCCACGTACAAAACTTTTGATAAGTTATAATATTGAACATTGGGTTTGATGAACAATGGCAAACAATGCTTGTGAACTATGGTTCTCCTCTTATATAACTTAACGTTAACATCACAACTATAATCTTTTAAGAGTTTAGCAGTAGTATACCACTACCTATGGTACCATCACATTTGGTTTCTTTTAAGTCCCATAGGAAATAGTTCTAGAGAGAGAAGCATGCAAAAAAAGAAGAGAAGCCTTTGCCTTGCGATGGGACACAATAAGCTCATAATAATAATTTAAGTCCCATGCATATTTGTGGAGGAGCTCGTAGCTAAATAATAACAGCCGCATGGTTGACAGTCGTTACGAGTAGACAGATGCCAAAAAGTCTGACATCCAGTTTACTAAGGGGTATCGTATTACCCAGTTAGTACTAGGCTGTGGAGGTCAGATAGGCAGTCGCTTCATATAAAATACTGGTACTCAGCTGCATCCGATTAGACTGGAAGCCGACCCTAAGATAGTTTGGGAAAAGGTTAGGCAGATGATGATGATGCATATTTGTGTGCTAAATGTTCTTGGATAATAAAACTAATTTTCATTGACATTTTCTAAATGAATCATAACAAAATATGACACTAATACAAAAAGAACAAAACAAAAATCTATCATTCATCAATTGCGGTACACACATCATCCGTTTACGGTCACCGCACGTCTTGTGTCTCGCACGTCTCTCAGACGTACACACAAATTACATTACCAATAATATTGTTGATGCGTACTGGCTCAGAAAAGACCGGTAATATGAGAGTGGGCGAACCGTCTCGAACCGTGAAAGTCACGGCGGAATAGTGATGTGATCGGTGTTTGTCGATGTTGAATCGAGAAAATATGATAAATCTGTTATCGTATTTCCTCGATTCGATTTTTGCGATGTCTCATCTTTAAATTAAGTTCTCATTTATGATTGATTGATAAGGGAACCCACTGCTGGGAAACAAGTCGTCTCTCACTTTCACATATCTTTATTTCTGGTTTCCTCACGATGTTTTCCCGCACTGTTTTAGGGTTGGGCCTAACTACAGCATATTTCGTTCTAGTCGGTACCTTTACAATCCATCTTCCTCTTACATCCTGCAATCTCCTGTAGGAATAAAAATAATTCGGGAGCGCAGATGTGCCGGACATGTTGTTAAATATAAGACGAATGACCATATCTTGTGAGCGAACTTGACACTTTATTATTTATAAATAGACTGAACCGAAACATATTCGGCCAGCATTTCTTTAGCGCCATTCCAACTTTTATCTATTCCACTATTAAACGACGACGACTCAAGACTAAATAAGATATTCTATCGTAATTGATCTCCCAAACATCGATACAAAACCGTAGAATCGATAACCAAACGCCAACCTTAAGAAAGTAAGATAAAAGAGGAGACACAAGTAACACATTATTTCCAGTAAGCCAGCAATCAGGATCGAGATATAATCTTGTGTTCGTATGATGAATGTGGTTGAATGTCCCGACTCCACTCGGATGGCTATCGATGACCATCACTCGTGAACTCCCGACTCTCCCCTCTGTGGGGCCTCGACAATGATGTTGGCTTGGTACTGGTTGCACACTGACCCCTATTTAACTCGTATTTGCTATGTTAGTGGGTTGCACAAGGGGAATATAACGTTGACACAATTCAATGATGTGGAAAATATTTTGATCAGAAGTGTTGGATTTAAAAAATATTAACGTTACTTTAAATGGAATCTTTCATCTATAAAGTAATATCTTTTACTACAATACTTACTTACTTCTAATTTAAGCTTTTCGAAATCTATCTACATACCTTAGTCTGAGTTAAGTACTTCTCAATAACCATAAACAAAGTACTCTAAAACATCCATTAAAAATTCATAGCTATCACGCTGCCACGCTGGCAACATTTTAGCAGCCGTATCTTTTGTCTTTGCCCGCAAATTGGATTCATTCGTCCAATCAATACGGAGCGCCCACACTTTTCTAAGAACATTTTACCTGCGCTACGGAACCCGCCCAAGAAAATCGAGTTCCCTCTTCATTAGCTTCCAGAACTTGCTAGACGGGATTTTAAAAAACTTTTTCATAAGGCGTTTAGGCGCAAGCCAAGTTTTCCATCAACAAAATTAAGGTGCTCTCTTAATATCAAAACTTTGTCTTAATGGATTTGGAATTTTATATTTATTAGGCCTGCGTTCGCTGAGTGCACATTAAGTTATCAATTTGTGCTAAACGAAAGACTTTCAGGTTTGTTTCATTGTAAATCGGGATGTAATGACTTTGCTTGGAGTTAGTTTGTGCTTCGAGCTCAGTGTTGTTTACGTTCTTTGCTATGTGGTTTTAAGTGAGGTACTTATGAAAGTCATTATTTGACGCCACGGTTGGCGCAGTGGCTGAGGGATCGATTGTTGCGCTGCGTGTCGCGGGTTCGATCCTCGCACGGAACAAATATTTGTATGACCTACAGATAGTTGTTCCAGGTCTGGCTGTTTGTGTATGTGAGTTTTAATGTTTTAAATGCAACCACGATACAGTAGAAATTCCTAGTGTTTCTTTAAAAGTTTTTTTTTAAAACAAGCTTTTAGTCATGGGTCAGTTCAACTTTCTCTTCTCTGCTTCACCAGAACATAAATACAAAATATGGACACGTTATTATATCATCTTATTACTAGAAACCAACAAAACAAGAAAACCATAATTCGATACATCTTATTATACTTGAATTTGTATTGTACAATATTTTCGAAATGAAAGATTTGATATAAAATATTGTTCATTCCAAGCTGGAAACATTTACATCTCATCAATGACAAATTGAATGATAACGATTCGGCCGCGACGACTGTCGCCCACTGATCACTACTGACTTTTATTGAGCAGACCCAGTCCGCAGGCATCCGCAAACCGATCCATTTTAACACCAAATTGAACATACGCCACTTCCAATTGGAAACAATGTCTCAGTTTAAATACCACTCATTTAACACTGAAATTATCAGCAGGGCGACAAACGACCCGACAGCCATTAATTCTGCGGAGCAGCGCAGAGCAGTTTTTTTTAGCAAAGTGCAGTGGCACTTTGCTAAAAAAAACTCAAAAGAATCAAACAGCATTAACCGCTTAAGTTTCGCCTGGGGCGTCGCATCGCAAAACTCACTTTTAGCTCATTAATTTTCATCTTTTCGCGTACAACCTAACATAATTCACCCTTGAACGCTCCCATACTACGTGATAAGGGTACTTTTATACTGGGCAACAGAGGAGCGCTCCGTTTTTATTAAATCTCGCGTCAAGTCGCTCGAGTGTCGACTACTGATAGCGACGCGCTGTTTATTTATAAAACAACGCTTTTTTTCCGCTCAAAGTGTTCCAGTTTTTTTTTTCATTCGTGTCGGTAGAGCCCGTAATACGTATTGTTTTCTCCTTTTCAAATGTAGGGACGCGTTAAAAACGTCTCTGTTGTAACAAAGGGCAGGGCACGTAGCGATGATGGCGCGCGCTGAACGGCCGCAGGAAGCGGTGTCGCATTAAGAGCGGACGCAGAAAATGACTGGACATCATAAATCCTGGATTCTTTCATTCAAAAGTGATTTATATACGCCCTTTAATTGTACGCATTAACGTTCCGTTTTTGTTTTAAACATTTAAACCGTCTGTGACGGAGTGGCGTTATGTGGCGTTCTGTCGCGGAAGCTATATGAAGAAAGCTAGCTATGCGTGTCAGTTTTACATAAATACAACTGTATTAAACCTTTCCACTAGTATACAATATCTCTGGATGAAATACTCGCTTCCAATAGCTCATGTATCATGCGAGTACGTATGGAAAAATATGCCGACAAGCAGACGCCCGAATACATTCCAGTTGTTTTTACGGCAATAATAATGTATCAATCAATCAATCGGGAGAGTCGTTGATACCCCTCCCCCTCACCTCGTGTGTACCTGCCCCCTCGTATTCTTATTACGGTCAGTGAGTTCGCTACAAGTTTTTTAATCATACTTTTCGTGCGGTCTCGCGAACTTGTGTTGAGACGTGGGGCCGTGATTTTCACAAGCAACGGAACGAACAGTTGAGATGATGTTTTCATTTATGTTACACAAACTCGCTGATAAATAAAATTAATCTCGTTGTTTTTATAGTTTGACAAAGTATTTTACAGCGACTTTGTAGTTGTTGTGTAAGTAACTTTAGTAAGTTCGTGTTTTGAACTGAATGTTTTCCTTATTGTGACTGTTAGATGTAAAAAACTGGACTTCCACTTCCCTATTGGACGTTGTTACTGTAGAACAAAGAGTATATACAAGTAGATACAAAAGGTAACAATAAAGAAAAAACCCACAACAATACAAGTTCTAAAACCAAACGTAAAAAAACAAAGCTAACTTCAACAAAGCTAAGCTTAAGCTAAAAAAAGCTAATTTCGTTATTTAAATTCTCCAAAAGTTAAAAAACCAGTGCTTACACCTAAAGGTAATATCATCGCAAAGTTAGGTAGATTATCGGCACTACAGTTACCTCCCTCTCGATGATTGGGTCCAAATATCACGGGCTGAGATTTCGTGCCAAAGTGCTCTTTACCCGGAGCACCGCAAGCTTTCTCTTGTTATTCTATGCAAATGACAGGCCCCAGCCGAATGTAGACTAAACGGGCATTTCAGAGATTCGAGTTTTTATGCAAACAGACCTAAGTTATTCAAGTGCGCGCCTTTGCATGAAACTTGCATACAAAACTGGTTGAATGCGCTAACGTTTATGCGCTTACCGGTGGCTTGTTTCTGTATTTTCTAGGAATTCTCCATACTGCTGAGGCTGTATTTCTAACTAAGTGACGTGGTTTACCTTGATTTATTTATCAATTTAGTTAAACGGGTTTACAGATTTTTATCTTCGCTAGAATTGTATAAAACTGAAATCTTTTTCAAGGGAGATCAACGCCATCTCGCATCCACAACGGGTTGTTGTTTTAGAACGAATTCAAAAAGAATCTTCGCGATCCGAGGGCTGCTTGTTATATCTAAATGAAAAGTAAATATTTTTAAATCTCTCGAAAGTTTATAAAAAGCAAAAGAACTGAATAATGTTCTGCATACATTTGAAAATGAATTTAGAATGAATCTCTGAGTTTTCATTGTATCATAATGATGTTTTATCTCATCTTCTGAGTATACAAACTTATATTAGAAACGAAAGTTATTTCAATACAAGTCTCTGGGGGGTATTGAAAGATTCTTAATTTACTAATCTGCCGAGCGTAGACCATTATAAAGAAGGAGATACAGATCTGGATCACGAACATTGTATAAGATACGGTCGGCGGAACAACTAAGGAATTAGAGGCACATACATAAAGAATGCACGCACACACGCATAGCTCCTAAGTTACCGTATATTTTTGTAGCCGTCTTAACGTGTTACTTGGCGCGTTGCCAGCGTATGCCGTATCTTACCTAGTACCTTGATTAAATCAGATAGGTCCCGGAGTGGAAACAAACAAACGGTAAGGATATAAAACTGCTTGATGATTCGCAAATACACTGTGTTTTATTGGGCTGCGAAATAAATCTGAGTTGACAGATAACGACCTCTAGTTCATTAGAGGCAGTGCGTTGTATATTTTGTGACTCATATGTTTTTGGGTTAGTAAATGTGCTAAGATTAAAATATCTCAGGTCAGCCCTTGAGTATAATATCATGAAAGTCATACGATTTTACTACATGTCTTAACCTTTTACGACCCCTGACTCAAAAGGGGTGACCAGAAATAGGTCCTTGCACCCCTGATCCTACTCTTACCTAACCGATCAGAAAATTTAAGAATTCCTCAAGGGGTTCTTTGCCTTCTGACCAAAGAAGAAAGAAAGGCAAGTAGGCATAGATGCTTCACGTTTAATGGATATAATCGCTTAATGGCCTCTTATAACGCCCACGTACACGTTCTATACTTGGCCACAAGAACGACAGCTCCAATTTTGGAAGTTCGGAGTGACCCTCTCATTGCCCTGAGCTTATTTTAGAACTGCCTTTGTCCCGAAATAGTATAGCATCTTTATGTATAGCAGTTAGCATAGGTACATAATTTCGTATCTTGAAAAGCATCACAAAATAATTTTGTGTTTGTTTGATCGAAAATTTGTGGTGTTGTGTATTTGAGAGATACTTTTTACCTGCCCGCTGTTGGGATACAGGCGTACTCTTTGTGACAGGAAGTAATCTGAATCCATCACGCTGCCGCTGGCCCAGTGCGGGTTGGTAGACGGCACACGTCTTCCCAGTTTTAGTTATTTTGAGGGCTATGTTGATCAAAGTTTACAGAACTTCAGATTTTACACCATTTCTGCATTCACAGGTTATCAAAGTTCATTCGCACCTGTCCATTCAAGCGATCATAAAATTAATATAATACATAACTTATACAAAATAAATTGCATGTTATGCGGGCGAGCGTCTATGCCATAGATTGGCGCACTAACGACTGAATAATTGCACAATGATCCCTATTACAAATGCAAAAATGAGGATCCCTGATGCATACATAATGCTCTCTTGTGGCGTGGTCCGAGTTATGGGGGGACCTTTCCTTATGGATTTTTCTGTTGCCCCTTTTTGCACCTTTTAGGGCGAATTTCACCATGGAACAGAACGCAATCAGTGCATGTAAACTACGTTCAAAAGTTGTCAGCGGCATCATTGCTATGGAATATTGACGCACGTGAACGAGGTTTAGAAATACTGATGGCGTCCAGTTACAATAGTAAATTTCACTGTTATAGTAGTTGAATACTTTGTAATTCCTGTGACATAATTTTTGTATAATTAGGGATACGTAGAATGACTCAATAACACTAGGACTCACGTCAATACGATATAATGTAGCGTCATTCTACCAAATTGTCTGCCAGACGCGGCAATTATAGCAATGACCATTTTGACCCTTCATTGGACGTCCCATGGTCAATAATAAACGTTTACTCGGTGATATGATAATAATTATGATAAAAGATAAAATCTTTTATCATAGAATGAGAATAAAACACGCCTTTGGACGATTAAACAAATAGACGAGATGGTCCATTCAAGGCACTTCACATTTAGGTTATACAATCAAACAATTTCCATTAAAAAATCTAGATTAAACAAACAGACTCGTTTAATTTCCGCGCGGTTATTTACAAGTAACTTGCACCACGGCCGGCTATGGCGGCGGCGGCGCTCCTGCAAATATCCCGGCGGTAATGACTGGACAAACAGGCATCTGCATACGGCCTCCGCCTAAGAAATGCCCTTTAGCCAACCCAGTCTCCAGCCCCCAGCCATGCACTTTCACTGAATTTATTAACAGAGCCCGCTATGCCCCGTTCTTCTCACAATACCATTAGTATTTTAGCCAAAGGTTTTTTGTATTTTTCGGAATTTTAGGCAAACGTTTTACGAAAGTGCTGTTAGCAAGTTTCGGGGACCTTTATGGAAGTGGCGTTGAGTAGTTCGGGGATTTTGTTGAAAGAGCTCTTGTCCTACATTTTTGTGTTCGACGTGCTTTTGTGTCAGTGGATTTTTTGTGGCGATTTTGACAAAGGTTGGTACAGTGATAAGATACTTTAGTTCTTTTTTGATATTCAAAGCTGTTTGATATTGATTTTATTTCATTCTCTTGATGACAACCTTAACTCATTCATAACTTTGAGTGAGTTTTGAAAGTATTATCACATTTTATTGATTCATAGGCATTCTCCTTTACCGTGTGGTTAGTGCCTAACCGGATGTCGGAGTTTTTATGCCGCGCATGGTCCTCTGACTTGGCTTTACATGCCGTCGAGAAATATTTCCCAGGCATGCTGCATAGGCATTGTGAACCATGTTCAAAGTCTATCCAACCTGCTGACTGTCAATCCAACCTTGTAAATTAATCCAAAATATGCCACAAGTCTGCGAACATGTTCCATTTTCACTGCACATTTTTCGCTCCAGTATTACCATACTGAAACAAAGTTGTCTTTTCCCTTTATTTTGCAGTACGTGATGATATTCCGCGTTGTGGAAGCGTGCCGGAGCGCCGGAACTCTAATCAAGGCTCCGTCACGGCGGACAGGCCATGCCGGTCCGGTGTCTGCGGCCGGATAGTCAGCTAACCTGAAATGACTGGCGAAATTTGTTTCTTTGGCCGAGTGTGTGATTTAGGTTTGGGCCCCAGTATGTTCGTTTGATGATTGGTTTTGGGCGCATGAGAAGCCTATGACGAATGGTGGACTTTAGGATCGATGTGTCTGTTTTTTTATGACTAGTTTTTGTGCCATTTTTATACTAGTAAAGGAGGAGGTCTTACGTGCATTCAAATGGACTATAAGGTAAAATTGTTGATGAAAATATTTTATTGCTAAGCATTGCAACAGCATGCATTTTGATCACCAATTCAGGCGTCGGGAAAACGAAATCGTTATTACAATACACTTTAACGGTCACTCAGTGGTTCAACAATACGGTTCCTACAACGAAATTAAGAAGACGAGACGTTCTTAAAAACGTAACAAATACCACACGTCTAACCTCCCCCAATGAATGAACGATATCTGTCTCCACTTTACCAAAAACTCATATCTCAAAATCTACACATTCAAATAAGCTCATAGCGCGAACTTCTCGCGCGCTCAATAAACTATGCATTTATGTATTCGCTTAATTACTAACACAGCTTGTTCTGGGGTAGACAGAGAGGTCGGCACGTAATGGTATGCGTGAGCCCCCGGATAATTAGCCTTTGTTTCTCTATGTTAATAAAGTTATACTGTATTTCCATATCGATCTGCGGGTACTAAGAAAAACAGTGAATCAGCTGTTGTTCTCATGAGCGTGGGCGACGGGTTACTGATATTTTAGTATTGTACTGAGCCTGTGTTGGGACTTGAGCTTAGGCTAAAGGCACTTAGAATATAGCTATCTAGTGAATAAGCACGTTTATTCACTTAGCTCAACTGAAGTGATACTTATTTACTTATGTAAATTTTCAAAGTGAAAATTCCTCCAATAAGGTATTACACCTCACAGAAAACGCTGACGAAAGCGGAGATAAAATAAAAACCAAATTGCCATCAAATTCAAACGTTGAGAGAGTCGAGAGCGTCAATTTCGTGTTATTATCGCGTCTCATACTCGTAACAAGTTGAAACACAAAAACCGGATCCGAGTGAACAGCTTACACGACAGTCAATCTGTTCCCGACAGGCCGCGCCAAGCCATCGGGGACCCATTACGATGATTCCATAGTCTCGATAAAGCGTTCTCGAATATTCGAGAAATTTGATCGAAAATATTCTATCATTACCTTAAGCTGCGTAGTAAATCGTCGATTTCATCGCTAACTTTGATAATATTGGAGCGTTTCTCGTTCACAATATGTAGGGCGAAGCACGTTCGTCCCGGTGATACGTACATACATATGTAAATGTTTTCAATAAGGGTTCTGCCGACGCGGAGGGCTTTGCCACGTATACAGATGATAATTCAGAGCATCATGGACTCGCTACCCACGCTCCACCATATTTTCACACTGAATTTCTAGGTTATCTATGAATGTGGTATGGATATTTTGTAATGTATTTTAGATCAAAATCAAAATATTTTATTTTACATAGCCCTACATGGGCACTTATAAAACGTCGACAAAAGGTGCAGGGTTCGGGTTGATCGTTTCCTATGGAGAAGAACCGGCAAGAAACTCAATGGTTACTCTTTTAAAATCATTTGGTTTTACAATATTTGAATGTTACAGCGTTAGTATTTAAGTGTACACTATAGGCCCGACAGAGATTCGTTGTTTATTACAAAAGGTAGAACAAGATAAACCAACAAAAAAAAAAACGTTGACGAAAGAAATGTTGAAAGATGACGTTTGTGTTTTATTTTTCCATGTCTCAATATGCCATTTTTCTTATTGTTTGTTACATACAGATCTGCACCTCTATGCAAGCAAAGAGACAAAGTGGTTACTTGTGTTGTAATTACAAAATCGTCTATGAAAACAAATCACTTAAAATATGGGAAATAAAAACCCGCATTTTTTTAATCTGCAAAAATACAAATCCGACTAAAAAACAGGCCAGTAAAATAAACCGTTGCAACGAATCCGTGGCGCAGATAAATACGGCGGCACATGGTACGTACTCGCGCGGGACGTGCCTATGACAATAAAGTTTAGGCGTTACACCGAGCGCAATAATCTGCACCGGTCCTATCTGACTGTGCTGTTACACGTAGAGGCAGGTTTTGGGACGCCCTGATCTGAATCAAGTGAATATATTGATAAAAAGAAAAGTATTATTAGAGGAAAATATTGAGGTAGTCAATGAAATCAGAATTCAGGACATATTTTTTGATAAAAATTAAAGAGACAAGTAAGAAACAAGTACATTCCATACGACATATAGATCGCTTTAGCAAAAGTATTTTTTCATTTTTATTATTATTTCGAAACCAGTTACAGTCAAGGTACCCTGAATTTTAAGTATTTTGTAGTTCTCTGCATTCAAGTACCTTAATTTACAATATCCATAAGTAGAATTTCATATTTAATTACATCAAGACAAACTGATGTTAACATTAAAATCTCAACACACGTTTTTAATTTTCGTCTTGTTGTTCCTAGACGTTCCCCTTAATCTGTCCTGCAGTGTAGTGTAGTGCACAGGTGTATGCCGCGACGTTTGTAACACGTTACAAATGTCACTGATAATTTTTCCAACTAACATGGACGTGAGAATTACGAAATAGTCGTTATTTTAAAACGACTTATACGTGAATGCTTTTACTAAAAGATTTTTAAATAAAATGGTTTTTTAAAATTATTCTTGCAGTTAAATTAATAATGTTTCAAAACAGCCAATAATATCATTATTAAGATTATTTAGTATTTTGGTTTTAGTTTGCGAACTAAGTCATTCTCGTTAAAGCTTAAATGTGATCAAATGTAATTTATGAAATACATTTAAGTTAACCTTATTTGATTGAAGATATAAACCGTTATTCTATTAAATTCTAATAATTATGTAGAACTAAAATAATAATCCTTCGCTATCTATTTTGATCACTCATAATAACTTAGTACTAAAGGAATGATGATATTATGCAGTATAAAGCGCAGGCATTAAATACTCTTTATTAACAAGATTATTTTGATGCCTAAGCTTAACATCGCTATCAATGTATCGTGCCCAAAATTGCTCTATTGAATAACCAAAGCCGCTTATACAGCAGTAATCATTTTACAATTTTATTACATTGGACAGTTTAATCACTTATTAATTTAATTCAGTTGAATCCTAATAAAAATTTACCAGTCATGCATAATACTGTCGATATTAAAATTCTAATTAAAATAATTGAATAAATCTCACGTTCAAGAGCTCAGAATTATAACTCCTAAAGCAAAGTAATATGACTCAGCCGCGAGACAGAATCCTAAAGTCTAATTACTGTGCTACGAAAGTGAAGTAAGTTCGTAGCATTTCGTAGCGTCTCGTAGCAGTTTCGTAGCAGCTCGCGTAGACTGTGAACCAAGCGTAGCATTTGTCTCTAATACATTTTGTGATGAGTTATGACTTAATTTTTAAGCTTGGAGCTTTCTGTAATTTAGTAAAGTGAACGTAAATATTAGAATTTAGGATTTTTATGTGTCACTTTTCTTCAAACAGCTTTAATTAAGAGTTGTATATTGTATTCATCTGTTTGCAAACAAAAACATTAAAGTGGGTTTAAATTCAAATTATAAGAATTTAGAGATTGTCTATCACGTCCATAACGGGCCATTGTGTAGCTGTAGAGTAAGCCTTTGAATTCTAGACACCAATTTAGTTTCAAAATCTGTATATAAAATGGCCAACAATATGATAGAGGCTAGCAATTCTCAGCAATATTCTATTTTAATAGCCCGCTTTTAAACGAAGAGGGTATAATCGCATCCATTGTAATCACAAAGCCATATAAATATTAGGTGCTTTAGTGGAAAGCCACAATTAACAATATAAAAGAATCTCGTTAACATTGTAACGTGTTTGAGTATTTATTAAAGGAGGAGGAATAACTGTCTCGTAGGTCTAGTCGCTAACGCTACTGCAGAGCATCGGGTCCACGGTTCGATTCTCGATTTCGAAAACAAATATGATGTTTTGTAAACAGACGCTAGAGGTTAATTACTGGTTAATTTTATTTTTAAGGTTATAGCTAGGTAGTGCAAAAACATAGGAAATAAATTGTATTAAAAAAAATACACAACTTAAATGCCAAAATAAAAGTAACTTTTAGATCTCCGATTCACGTTTTAATCATGTCTCGAAACGCGATCTGTCGACCATTGTTGTGGCTTCACCGAAAATATAGTATTTCTATGAAAAAACGAGGCTTTTAATTAATTTTGTGAGCCCTTCGGTTAGAATATCATGTTTGTACACAAACGAGGTGGCTGGGTGTCTGTGTGTAATTAGGATTGTTTTTCTGTTATTTTATGAAAAGAATCAAGTGTTGGTATTGTCTGGCTTTCTGCCCTTTTTGACCGTAATATATAGGTACGAGTATTTGTTACAACGTTTTTTTTTAAATTAGTATGTGTAACTAGATTACAAAAATGATAAATTGTTATGTTTAATAAACATAACGTAATGTGTACGTATAACGTTTCTTCGACGGAACAAATAAACAGAAAAATAGATCAACCACACTTGATAAGTATTTTTTTTAAACGTTGCCCCTCTTTAGGAATTTCTCCTGTATCGTGGATGCGATTACAAACATTTAAACTCACATACACAAAGAGCCCGACTCGGATCAACTATCTGTAGGCCATGCAAATATCTGTTCCGTGCGGGGATCGAACCCGCGACACGCAGCGCAACAATCGATCGCTCAACCACTGCGCCAACCGTGCCGTTAAAAGTATCATTCATCGAGTTTGCGTTTGACAACTTTCAATTTATATTATGCAAAAGATTTCAGAACAGTGAAAGATAACGTCTTGCGGGAACCGTCGTGTCATACGTGGTTCAAAAGTTTCCGGCCCACGCATATTAAATTAATCAGATATACAAAACTATCATGTCACTGAATTACTGAAGTTTTTCTCACACCCACAGGAAAAAGTTTATTCAATATAGTCAATTTTTGTTTGGCTCTTAATCTTTAATTGTATTGTTGAATCCGGAAACTTTTAGATAGAACCGAAAAATCGAAGACATGTGACATCAAACATCCCGCACTACACCCACGTGGTGGATTAAAGCCCGCTCCCTCTCATGAAGACGCTTTTTTCCCAGCAGTGGGAATATTACAGGTTGATTAATATCACCAATGCTAAACTTAGCAACCATGTATCATTTTAACAACATTAAACTGAGCGGCTTTTAATAATGTGACGCTTCTCCACTCAAGACTAACATTCAGGCATTAAACTAGAGATATGTCCATAAAACAATAATAAGGCAATGTTGACACGTTCACTCAGGTCGACAGCGTGACATAGATGAAGCGCGACAAACACGACGTGACAACAGACTCGTCACTTAATTGAATGACGCGTCACGCCGGAATTATTTCGTCACACAACGCGGTTAGGTTGTCTACACTGTACTCTAGTGTTAATAGTGTTAGGTTATGTAGGATTAATTTGTTAATGTAGGTATTGGTGTTAAGCCTAGGTATTAAACAAGGTGTAAACTGTCCTTTCACGAAACTGGCAACCAAGAATTCTGCACATCAAACTAAAGAACTCTACATAAAAAAATATTTCTCGAAAAGGTTTTTTTTTTGGTTGAAAGATCACGGTTTACAGTAGGACTCAATGTAACGCACTCAACTCAAAATATTATGCTGTAATAATAATAAAAAATGTACAAGTATCAAAATAACAGGGTGTCAAAATATTCATCCACATCACTGTCAACAGGAAAAGCTACCAGGAGAAGCGTTGGATAGAAATGCTGATTCTTTGGCCAAAAAAAAAAAGAGAGGCCTCAGGTCACGTGAAGCGTCGACCAACCGCTTGGCGATATCCCGAAACGGGTCAGAGCCCATTCGTCCCCTAAGATTCGCACCCTGTGCCCACTCGTTCCCTGGAACTTTTGAGGGGCCCATTCGTCCCCTGAAGAATATTTATTTTTATTCACTCTTCTAATATAAGTACATGTATATGTGTATACTGCAGCTTGGTAGTCCTGGTACGGTCGCGCAGAAAAAGCTAAAATAAAAAATATAGTAATTCGGTAGATATCATGTTCATTTCATATAAGATTAACAGATACAAAATCACAATGTCCTAGAAACTAACAAAATACAGCTCTTTTACAAAAATCAGCCTTGATTGACCATCATTTAAATCAACATTAAATATAAAATATGCAAAAAAATAGAACCCATATCAACAGTAAATAATCACTTCTTATTTTTTTCGTATATATACCAACTACATACATGCAAAATCATAATAACTTAAATCTAAAAAATTATAACAGTACAAAAAAAATACTAAAATCACAGTAATTATTGAAGACTAGATAAATCAACATATATTTTTTTTGTATATATTATTATCATGACGGATTATCATTCATCATAGCTCTTTTTTCAATGATCTGTTATGATTTATTAAATTAATTCCGATAGTAAACTGTTCACAAGTGTACTATGTTAACCGTTTCTTATGTAAAATATGGCTAATTTTATCTCAGGGGTCCAATAGGCACCTGAATAGGTGCCGAATCTTTAACTTATATTGTATATATATTAGAGGGGACGAATACCTTAACAAAATATTTTTTATTAAAATATTAATTGGTCCCCTACCAGGAGACCAATGGGCACCTATATAAGGGCCGAATCTACAACTTTTATGCTGGGGGACGAATTTTAGGGGACGAATGGGCTCTGACCCCCCGAAACACAATGGATGCATTGAACAGTACAGGGGTCATTAAGGTATAAACAAGTATTTTAAAAAACAAGTGAAAAAGTTGCAACTTTGACCCCCAATGTCTCCGTAAGTAGAAGGTGACTGATCCTTTATCAAGCCAACGTATTAAACATAGAAAATAGACCAATACGGAGGTTAATTTTGATTAATTTCCAAAATCTCCATTATTGTCTTTTCGATTTATAGTCTAAAGTTATCCAGCTAACATAGTTTAGATTTAGACTATATTAAAAAGTAACTACGCTTCACGTGAGAGTTTTCACATTTAACTCATACGCTGGCAACGATGTTAAACATTTTAGTTCGTTTAGAAATAACACAGAAAGTTAATTAATATTCGCTTTTCTGAGCAACAGTTTTAATGTGTTGCAGTATACGGCTACGTGCACTGAAAGTGCACACATATTAATCGAATCTAAACAAGCGATGTACAAACACACTGTGTGTAAAAACATAATTGAGAATCTGTTGACTCGCATATTAATAATGCGCACACTCTCTTTTAATATACTAACGTCGATGCGTAAACAAATAGCGCGTCATCGTCGCGTCTTCATTTTAAAATACACGGTACGCTTTTAATAAGGGTCGTTTCACACTGTTTGTACTGGCGCGGGAAAATCTCTTAATTTTGCGCCGCTTCGCCCATAAGCTGGGTAAATAGTTCGCAGCGCCCTCTCACCGCGGTTATCGCAGCCTCCAAGTTTAGAGCGACCGCGGCTAATGTCCCTTTTGATATTTCTCCCTAAGAAAAATATAGTGTGGCCACTTATCTACTGAGTTGAGTTAAATGTTTCACGCTATTTTAGTTTTAGAAGATTAATTTTGTTACGTTGAAAGACAAATTGCTGAAAAGTTTTAAGGGCGCTCGAATTTGGGTCTTAAAACCCAAGTCACGAAGATATTAATGTAACATTTTTTGTAACAAATTGAAGAAGGTGACTACATTAATTTCGGGCTCACTAGGTTTACTTTAGATAATAAGTACTTGTGTTATACAGTTTAATTAAGTTTCTACATCGTGCGCTTTTGGTAACTTAATAACGTTAATAAGATTTTTAATTCTCTAAAGATTATGAGATGAAGTGGATTTTCTTTTCGTATCAGGTACCAACATACCAACAATCCAACGTACCAACATTAAGTAACCACGGAGTTATGATTACGCGTATTATACCTGGGTTTTACATACAGCGCCACATAATGTGAATCTAGAAAGGTATAGTTTAACATTGAAGAGTCAACAGTATCAGGCATTAATTTATTACATGTAGGCTTCCCCTATGTGACCAATCCTTCCCCCCTTTTAAATGCCATCTTTTACGACGGTTGCACAACGTTTATTTGTCATCTAATATGTCTAAATTGTCTAAACAGTTTCATGTTAATAGCGCGTGGCCGTGTGGCATGTGGCATACCTTCGGATTCCAACGTTTTGGTTAAACTAGGACAAGAAGGATATAACGTAGTAATGAAGAACTCATCAAACAATTATTTGCCACTAACTTCTGGCATTTTCAGATTGCTTATTAGCCATAATAATCCGTATATACCATACACGTGTATCTAAACTAATATATACATATTATATATATATATATATATATATATATATATATATATATATATATATACAGGGTGTAACGGAAAGGGTATAGCTATCCTTAAGCACTAAATATAACAGCTGGTATAGAATCACTATACAAAGTTTCAACTCAAAATAAAATAAAAAATAGATTTGGTACCAAATTTTCGGTTTCATATGTTTCTTAAATTGAAATCATAACAAACGTGTCGCCGCACTACGTAGGTCAATAACTTTCCACTTATTTGCCAATATCACGATAAATCTCCTCCGTAATTCTGCGCGCCTAGTACCGTACGGTAGGTATTGTAGGTCTACCGTAGGCGGTGTTCTTTGTCGGCGCAAACTGACGAAATAAAACATAGCGCTGTCGCGCCGCCGCGCCGCGCCGCTGCCAAAGCGATTGCGCGCGCGCGGCATAATCCATACCTACTTTACCGTGATGTAAAAATTTATGAGTAATTATTGATTTACAGTTTACTCATTAATATCAAGCCAGAAATTTCACGTAAAATCTGAGATAACAAATCTTACGTAAAAAATCGAAACGAAGTTTAGTTATGTTAACTAGTTTCATCCCTTAGTAGTAGGTATTGACTTATTACCGAGTTATCAGTAAAATCTTAAAGCTTTGCTTAATTTAGTAAATTGACTTACTGTTTTAAAGATGGGGTTCGATGGGTGACCTTGGTATTGTATGCACAAAGCTGCTCGCTTGTTCATGGACACCTGGACATTGCGTAGCATGTCTGGTGTTAATCTCCTAAAAGCGGCCTCATTCCGCACTTTCATTAGGTCCATTGTATCACACTGCACTACGACGTACACTACATTTTTAATGGACGCACCCCCACGAAATCGCATCTAAATAATGGCGCACATCTCGAGCAAAGTGTGCCGGTGCACCGTCGTCGTCGTGTTGAAAAATTTAATTATATCACAAGATTGACCTAGCACTGGTAGCACTGTGGACACCAGGACACCATTACCATATTCTGTTCCGCCATACACACATCATCATTTCGTAATATTCGCTATTACATAACGAGATTTTGCAAACATAACAAAAAAAAATCACTTAGGTGTAGCCGTACTGAACTGATGCGCGTATCACGGATAGAAACGAGTGCAGTGCAGTGCACTAGACGCGGAACCGAAGACGACTGACCAGCAATAACAATAATGCTAAAAAAGCTCCTATTCCCTGCTATCCTGGTACCTAAATTATTATTTCGTTAAATTTAGATACCTATAGTAATAGGGTAGCTGTCCTAATAATGTCCAAAGAATATTGTTCAAGAATGCAAGATTATTTTACATCCTAATAATAATTTCAACTAATCTCCGTTAAACTTTTAAGTAAATCTAACTCACCAAAACAAACTAATTACGTAATTAAAATTAAAACTAAAAATTGAAAAATCATTTAATTTTTTTTTTGGGAGGGAAAATCATCAAAGACTCGGCTCCCGCCCTGGGTGAGGCGGAAGGAAGTGTTAGACTCTTACAGACTAAAAATCCCCCTTTCCCTTCAGTTGCCCTTGCATTCCGGGGCCGCATTATCTCGTTAGAACATTCCCGCAACCCCGGGAAATCATTAATTTCAATTAATTAAAGATCATATTATTATGTGGTACATTTGATCACAACAAATGATCAAATGTACCACATAATCATTTGTTGTAAGTTTGTAATACGTCTGAATTTGAACCCGTGAGCTTTTATTTGAATTACAATTTGTATTATTTTGTATGTACCAGGAGTATTTGAAACTACACTGACTGCAATTGGTTCACCTACCCTAAAACCCTAACTCACCCATTAGGTTTATACACACTATGATGCTGCATTGTGTGTGTAACGACGTAATCAGGGTTCTGTTAGCAAACGATTTTCAATTCGGCAATAACAATTCCTGTTACTCATGCGGTCTTAGTACTTTTATTAATTTCTTTCCATAGTTAGATGCAGTTTTGCAACATTTTTTATTGACTTCATTATTGATAAAGACTAAACGTGCTCAAACCAATAAAACCCATGTACCACACCACTCAAACAGCACCGACAGACCGTGAACTTCCGATAGTTCTTTCGGTTAGTCCTACAGACAGACATTTTATTATGAGTACGTGCTATTTTTGTAATAAATAAAACTATTAATTTCTTGTTAATAGTTTTGGTCATAAATAGTAAGAAAAAAACTCATTTTTTAAAATTATGAACGGAACCCACTGTGATTTTATTTGTACTAGGAGTCGAATAAGTTGCGAAGAGGTGAATTGAAATGATGTTTTGGGTTCAGTAATTCAATTTGGACACAAATAAATCCTTTTTCTTGTCTGAGTTGTAATGGCAAATAATAATGTTTATTTAAGCAATTCATTCCTGCTGGATGCATGTAAGGATTCGATTTTAAGATCAATTCAATGATACCAGCTGACAATTTTTCGAAACAATTCGTTTTAATGCGATCTTCAAGCAAATCAATTCAATAGTAAAGTGAATCGAATCTCCTGGATCTTATGTGTTAAAAATATTCAAACAAGATCAATTACATACATATGCCGGACACTTTTTAACTCGTCCGCATTGTTTATGTTCGTACTAAGCAAAGATTGAAATATTTGTTGTATTTAGATTAATCGCTTGGCGTCGTATTTTGTTTTTGTAATGAGTTTCTAACCGACTACGTCTGTACCATCTGAATGAAATTACGCCGGAAAGGTTATCAATTTAAAGTAAAACATCGTTCATCCTTATGGCCACCAAAATACAAGGTTAGGAATAACGTTAGGAAATTACAGGAATATTGTTTTTGAATTAGGTATTAACCGTGTTGAAGGTACGATGGTAAGGTGGGCGGTGGGTGGAAGATTACTATTTAGATAATAATTATCTACAAAGTAATCTTCTACAAAAGGACAACTACGTAAAAACCAACAAGTGTGTAAATGATACGTGAAAATGCAAGCAGGTATCTAAATATTATTTCGTTAAATTTTGATACCTAGAACAATTAATTGTATTGTAGCTAGTTCACAAACATAATCAAAGTTTTGGAAAAGTCAGTAATAATATTTTGTAAACAAAAAATAAACATGCGGAACCTTTTATTCAGAAATACCAGGAGTAAGAGGTTTATTTTTACTTACAAATAGTTCACTGACACCGATCAGCTGACTTACTGCTAGTGATGTGCTTATTTCAATTTGAAAAGTTTGGTTTCTGGTATCAATGTACAAAAGATTTCACAACTTCCGAACATGTGGAAGATATGATTAAAAAAACCCTTGCCATATCGTTTGTTATCATCCAAAGAAGCCGTGCCCTTGGTATGTATATACCCTTTCCGTTACACCCTGTATATATATATTATAAAGAGAAAAGATTTGATTGTTTGTTTGTTTGCATTGAATAGGCTCCGAAACTACTGGTCCGATTTGAAAAAATCTTTCAGTGTTAGATAGCCCATTTATCAAGGAAGGCTATAGGCTATTTGTCATCACGCTACGACCAAAAGGAGTGGAGCAGCAATGAAAAGTGTTGCGAAAACGGGGAAAATGTGACGCAAACGAAGTTGCGCCGGACAGCTGGTATACCATATACGTGTATATACCATGTACGTGTATACCATATATGCATTACTACTAATATGAATGAAGATAAATTGAAGTTCAAAAGTAACAAACTCACAAACGCTTTGGCAAATATTTTTGTCTTAGTTTTTGTAGAGATGAGACTAGGTATTTCGTGACAATAGGTACCTTAGTGCAAATCTACATACAAGGCAACAATACATTATATTATATGCAAACCCTCCACACAGGTAAATCGCAAATCCAATATCAGAGCCGTCTACAATAAGAAGCACTTCAAAACTCAAAGCGAAAGAATACGACGATATATTACTATTATGCTCATACTCGTATAATAAGCTTCCGTTTCCGTGGTCCGAGGGAACCATATTGTGTGCCTGAAGCACTAGAAATTTTCTCTTAATAAGGTCCGTGGAAGCTTCGCCGGGCCAATTATGAAAAACAACAGTGTACGCCCCTACGCTGACCTCCGAACTTGGACGAATTGTTGATGTTGAAGATCCTCGTTTATTTTACGTGGGTTTATGCTCGTGCTGGTTTTTGAGTTCGGTTGCATGTTTTAACTTGTATTGTGGGCAGTAAAGAATGTCGTATGGTAATTATGTTGGTCTTTGAAAGTTGAGGGTTGATTTACTTTTAAATGTTTAGATAGTCTCAAACTGGTTTAGTAATATTGTACAAAAACTTCAGTAAAAAAACAAAGACTCTACCTCTACTCACAAATATAAAAAAAACATTTTGTTTTTCGTTCCATAACATCAAAATTATCTACTCCACTCTATATGCGAAACAAATAAGGTCAAAGTAGGATACTCCTGTATCACAAATTAGGTTGCGACCAAAAAGATAAAAGGTATAATGTATACGACCTTGGACAAGATTATCTGAACCCACAGACAGATTTGAATGATTTTTTTTACTTTACAGCGATGAATAGGCCGCCTGAGCCTGAAGGGGTATTTTATTTATCCGGATTAGTTCACTGGGATAGGGCAAGCTAAATGAAGAAGAAATTAATTTACTGTACCCGTGTCTTTGAGTGTATCAATGTTAACCCAAAGTTAATTATAGCAAATTGTATGCAACAAAATGATTCGCTTTTCAACTCATCTTCATTGAAACACATGCAGAACTTTAGTATAGTCTTGTAATTTACTTATCCCTTGCCCCGTCATTTTCAATTAACCAAGCAAGTTAAGCCATTGTAAACTAAAACAAAGTTATCGAACAAAATTACTTTCGTAACACAATTTAAAGTAAAGCAGTCAGCACTTCACCACGGTCAAACAATACAGACAAAACTGGAAAACTAAATAGAATAAACTAAAAATAAGGGCTTCGAAATTTGTACAACGAAATACGTTTTCAAACGAAATGCCATACAAGTCAATCAATATTTGTACAGAATACAAGACTAGAGGTAGAGAGGGCCAGACAAAAACGTCATTAGGAGGAGTTGAGAGCAAATCCGGGGGGCGGGAGTGAGCGAGCTTTTGTGTCGTCGTTCGGCAAAAGGAATTATCTGGCTCGCCGAGTGCCCGCCGAATTTCTATTCTGACTCCAACAAAACCTCACTCGAAGTGACTGTGTTCGGCTTGTCAACGGTCCAATGCTAGTTTGCACTTGATTACAGAACACCATTTTTACTATATTCGGGATTATGTAGTCAGTCCTTTATGTCGGCTCTTCATTTAGGAAACGTATTATTTTCTGTGCGATGAGTCCATTTATGAGAGTGTGATTAATTTAGCTGGTAATGTGACCAATTCAATTATAACACAATTGCATAACTTGTCCGGAAGAGGACAGCGCTTCGTCGAGTGAAATGATTAATGAATATCAGATTGCTATTAATCAAAGTGCTCTGTTTCGATGTAACAAAATACATTTGCAACCAAATTGTGACTGATTACGAATTGATTGAAAATTTATATGTTATTATACACTGTCGATTTATTTTGCGATAATCCACCAATTCAATTTATTGCTATTCAGTGGTCAGCGAATAAAGTTGAAACCAGATTTAATATCATAATGGCCCTATATTATGCCCGTGAAATAAACGAAGGACGGTTTCTTTCATTTAGTTGGGCTGTGGGACGCTTTTACCCCAACTTACCGTTCGTAACAATTAATATAAGTGGATTCCTGTCGAGGGTAGCGGGGGTAAGTTGTATAGTCCCTAATTACAATTTGCTGAACATGTGTAGTAAGCTTATGAGTCGTATTGTAGAAGTTTTTATTGACGTTACGTATTGTAATGAATTGTACAGAATATGGTGGCAATGAAGTATAAAAATACCGTTATTGCGTCCAAGAACATTTAGTTCTAAAAATACCGACTAAGTTAGAATAACTTTCGGTCTCTTTTACAGACGATGTAAAAGCAATAGAGAACAAAAGCAATATAACTGCGAGAACATCAATTAAGGACATTAACTCAAAGATTATTCAAGAGATTAGCGAAAACGAATCGATTATTCGAATTAATGAGTATCGATGTTTTATTCTCGGCGTAGCGTCGGCAACGGCGGGCGGTCGACAGAGCCACTAATTAAAAAGTTAAAACTGCCTGTTCGGACAGTCCATTTTACTACTTTTTTGACCAAATCGAACTTCACTACCATTTTACAACTGTGTATGCATTTTGTTATTGTTTCGCTCTTGTTTAATATTCGAATTTTTCCTGGTTTTAATTGGTTCCTGTAATAAAAGGGTCGAAGGAAAGTTAACTAGACAGGAAAAGGGTTATTTCATTTGAATTTAATTGAGTGAGCAGTGAACGTGGAAAGGAATACGATAATTAGCGATAAAAACGTTTCTCAAATTGGAATTTATTTTGGTTACAATCAATTCTGTAGCAGTCCCTGTTGATATCTATGTTGTCATTTGTTATTTATTTTATAGACATTGCAGTTTGTAGTTTCGAGAATTATAGATTATTTGGGTGATTCCCTATGTCCCCAAGTTCAAACTTCCCTATGGTTTCTGCCTACGAAAAAAGGTGCGAGTTCATGTACCTATGTATGTGTTTTCATTTCATTTCGTATATTATCTATAGTTATTTTAAACAGATTAACATACTTTATCATAAATTGTTTGTGACTTTCCAGTGTCAAAACACAATTGTGATTTTCTCAAAACAAATCATATATAGGGTGACTGATAATTAGTGACCGAACTTAAACACGTGATTATACTCATCATAATAAACAACTTTCCCAAAGAAAAATTTTTTTACTCATTCACGTTTATCACAATAATACAACAGCCGTATGAAATTTGCGCGCGCGCGCCGTGGCCTATAAGCTTGTGATAAAAGTGTATGAGTATAAAAAAAATGTTTCTTTGGGAAAGTTGTTTGTTATCATGAGTAAAATCACGTATTTAAATATCGGTCACTAATTACCAGTCACCCTATATAGATAAGTACAAGACCGTATTTTCTTCATAACCAATTCAAAAACCCAGTATTACATAACTCCATATCATTACTATGCTGAACTTGACCTCCGAACAGACTCACAGTAACCTTTACGACACTGAATCAATTTCATTTCGGAGACATCTTTTACGATCATGTATGGAGGTATGAAAAGGTTAGATTCCTTTCTTAAAGACTAAATATAGCCGCTTGATATACTCCAGTAGCGCCCTCGGGAGTTTTTATTGTGACGCCGTTAAAATAGTAATAAAAGGTTATTAAATTTTGGTAGTTTTTTATATTGGAGGGCTTTTAAGGTCTTTGTGATAGGTTGTAGATAATATTATATTCACGAGGTTGTCACAAAAGACATAAATAATCAATTTAAATTACGTTACCCAGTAAATTATTAATAAACGCTGATTTTTTTGGTTGTTTGAGTTTGTCAGTATATCAGAATAACCCCCTTAACGTGGCTTAGGGAATATGAAATTATCGAATACACGTTTGAGATTGTTTGTATGTGTGAGGCCGCGGATCAGACGGACCGCGTTTAAAACACGGTTGTTTCACACTTACCGATTACCGTAAATAAGAAAAGAAATAAAAATTATCTACCAATTTTATTATTGATTCGGGTCGAGAATCATTAGCATAGTTACCTCCTTGAATTTGACGAGGTTGCAAAACAACACCTTGTAGATGAAAATACACTGTCCACTATTTTATGTTCTCTTTTTGGAGTTCATTTAAAGTTAGATCAATTCGAATTCATAACATAACATCACGCCTGTAATCCCCGAAGGGTAAGGCAGAGGTGTACCTAAATAGTACACCCACATTTCGCCAGTTATGTTTTGGTCCCATGTAATAAGGGGCGATGCTATTTCCATCAACCGGGCACAAATCCAGACTCCGTGGCTGCTACTGAGGAAATCCTGATGGAAAAACCTAATAACATTTTGTCCGACCTGGTAATCGAACCCAAAACCTCACGCTCAGCAGTTGTTTCGCACGTTTCCGTCCGTCGTTTCACGTACCGACTTTATTTCAGAAAATAGCACACTGTATTTAAAAAAGCATGAAAAAAATCTATCACTTCCTAAAAATAGGCTATTTGTGAATGTGAGTTTAAATGTTTGTAACCGCACCCACGATACAGGAGAAATTCCTAGTGAGGGGCAAGATTAAAAAAAAATGGTCTTTAAAATATGCCCATCATGGCCCACTGTATACACAAGCCTCATCAATCTCAAATCAGCACAATCTTTAAAGTAGCACTATCAGGGTTGCGTGAAGCTACGGCTCACTCTGTTTGCGTTAGTTCACTAACTATTCTATCAGCGTTCGTACGTAGGCGAATAACTCAATGCTTTGTTGACGTGTGATGTGTCTTAAGCATGAGCGGCAGCGGGAGCGGCAGCGGGAGCGGGGACAGTCATTGCCGGGTCGATGAACTTAGATACTGGTAGGAAAACTTTATTTGCAGTGGTTTTCACAACGAAGAACGCACGTATATGTGTTCAGAAGTTATCATCATCTACTTGCAGCTAAATACTAGTATTTTACATGGAGCGACTGCCTATCTGACCTCCACAACTCAGTTAGCACTGGGTCAAATATATAAGATACCCTTTGGTAAGACTGGTTGGCAGACTTTTGGGCTACAGACTACCGGTAACGAGTGTCAAGGATCTAAAATTTACACCCGGGGCAATGGCCTAACGTATTTTCCGAGGCACAAGGGAATGTCCAAAAGTATGGTTGTAAAAGACTTTTTGCACTGATACTCGTACCAAACAAATTGGGATAAGAGCAAGAGAATGATGATGATCTACGCTGTATTTGCAATAAAATCCATGACCCAATAAACCTGTTTCATCATCATCATAATCAGCCTATAATGTTCCCACTGCTGGGACACAGGCCTTCTCTCTATGAGAGGGAGTGGGCTGTAATCCACCACGCGAGCCTAGTGTGGGTTGGTCATAAAGCTGTTTATGCTAAGAGAATCACCATCATGTTGAATAACATTCAACGGACCCCTAATATGCTTATCGAAGGTCACCGGAGATTTGAACTCGAAATACCGACAAATCATTCCTGATTTGATCGCGGCAGGCTTCCTTAACCGTAAATGAACAAATATGTTAGTTCCTACCAATTTGTCCCGAAGACGAGGGCGGGAAAATATAGGAAGTTTAATAAAAGTGTGACGCAGAATTCTGAAGGAGCATCCAAGACTAGTTCATAGAAAGCGAATAAGTTATTTCCGTTGAAAAATATTTGTAAATAGTTTGATGTTGGAGATAAGGAAGGAAGCTTGGGACTGGCTTAGGACCAAAACAGTTGAACGGTAGAATAAGTAGGATTCGATTTAGTCGGCGTTGAATAGCGTTACGATTGGATTTTGAGTTTATACCAAAATAGGCTTATAGGAAATGCTAAAATGAGTTGGTCTTATGGAGAAGTAAAACTCCATTTCTTCTATCAGTAATACCAATTTGGCAACCATTTTACCAATACCGATATCATCTCGAGTCTTCAGGCAAATCTTGAAGGTCCCTGAAGGTTCATAGATGACTGTGCCCTGGATTGTAAACAGGTGCTACCCCATAAACGATGGGACACTTGATATCGTGTCTTGCTTGTCCTGCATGACATCACAGCAGCTGATGGACACTACTGAAAGAGCCAAACTCATCGTCAATTTTGGCTGACTCAGTTTGAATTGTCATCGATACTCTAAGAAGAAGAAGATTTGCAATAAGTCATACTCTTTAAATACAACTTTTGTGAGCCTCGTGCGAATCTTTGTCAGTGATTAAACGTATAATGTGTTTCCCATCTATGTCACCAGATAGCGCTGGTTCAGTTTTTAGTACAAAATTATTGAAGTTTACGTATCGAATAGGTATAAAAATCTCAATAAGCCTTCTGGCCCTAATACGCCCTAAGCCCAGGCTCGTACCCCACAAGGGGTGCCCTTAGCATGTAGTCGCTTAGTTTGTAAGTAGTTTTATGCCCTGGCTGGAGGCCTTACACTCATGGCACCCACAGGGTAGTCTGGTTAAGCAGACGACAACCTCTTAGGTTGAACAGCGCGATGCAGATTCACAACAAAAAAACTGGTCCTAATGAACATGGTCGTTGAGTTGGAAGCACCAGGATAGCCCTCGAAATTAAATTTTTCTCAGTATGTTGAACAAAATAAGATTTACGACCGTAAATTTACGGAAGTAAAGTTTAATTTCGCGGCCACCCTGATGGCGCTTCCACCTTTCTGAGCTGTCAAGTGTACCGCGGTCTCTCATGACTTGTGCCTAGTAATGTGGTTGCGTGCTTACCGGCATAGTTTGACTTCCGTGCAGGCTCGTGATGGCTGCCTGCGCCTCTTGGTGGGAGCTGAACTTTACGAACGCGCACCCTGCAACAAAATACATTGAGCGTTATGTGAGAGGTACAGTTTTCAGGTTTTAAGTAGAGGGAGCGATGGATGTTGATCAGAGATCGGAATAATTCGACTGTTTTAATATGGAACTTAATAATATGGTTCTAGTATTTTAAACGGCGTTATTATATTATCCATGTGTTACTTGAAGCTTAGGTAAAAATACTCTTTATATTCTGTTCTCTGATGATGACATAATATTTAAAAAAAATACCAAAAAACTTGTGAAGCATAATCCTTAAAATAAAGTTTAGTTGGTATAGTTTCGACTGGTAGTAAAGTTTAGTGGTCTATGATTCAAACCCTACCAAGGTACATTTCAAATAGGTTTTGTTGTCACGTGAAAAGAAGGAAGGAAAGTAGCTATATTTTTAACAACAAAACCTGTTTGTGAGTAATAGTACTTCGATCCGCTTAACTCACACTAAAAAGGACGAAACCCAAAACTTCACACTAATCCAATCTCTTTTAAAACCGAAATTATTAAAAAATGTGTTGCAGAAAAAGAGGAGAATCTTAAACAAAGGTGGTCGCAACGGGATTATCACTCAATTTTTCAATAACAGGCTGTCGGAGGCTGTGGCCGTACTCGGATCAATCTTGCTCCCCGCAGGTACAAGGGACCCGAGATCGGGAAAGTGTGTAATCAAATAACCATTGTGTGATAGGACGAAAATATTTTTAGACATGTTGTACCGATTTTTTTTTGGTGAAACCAAAATAATTGGTAATTCCTGTCTTTGGAGCCTTTACCACTGGTAGCTTGACCCCGGTGGAGTTGACACCGGTGGAGTAGACACCGGTGGAGTAGACACCGGTGGTCTAATATTTTTTATGTTTTTTAATATGTTTAATAAGAAATATTCATAAAATGAAAAAAATGTGTAGAAAAAACAAATACAGGAAATAGTATTTGTAAATGATTAAAGATACTTGTTACTTTTCTTTACATATCAAGCAATTGATGAATTAAATTAATAAATATTAAGTTTGTCAACGTAATGATGTGTTATTTGAGTAAGACCAAAACACCTCACAAAAAAAAGAAAGTTGCCTATGCACGTGTTGTTTTGTCTACCTACAAGAATCAATCATTGTTACGAAAGGGCAAGAACAATACATTAGCATTTCTTATTTTTAGATTCATCTGCATTGAAGTTAATACATCAACGGGGAGTTCGACGTACATCGATCACGTGGCGCAGGTAGCGGGATGCGGGACGCGGCGCGGTACGCGTCGACGCTTATCAGCGTCATGTCGGCCTAATGACGACTGATGGGGACCTTTATGAGGTTACCACCACCCGAACCCGCCAACAACGCTCTGAAACTAAATCAGTTACGCGGTTACGGGTTGATCTTCAGATATATTGAGAGTGGCAGGTGCCTCTCTCTCCACAATAAATTATAATAATGCATAAACTTGACCAATTATAACTTTCATAGAGCAACCGTCAGACGCCAAAGAATAAACAATTTGTTCACACAAAGAACTGGTCGGTAAGATTCGTCTCGTTCATTTCCACATTGATTATGCAGATAGCTCCGTTATTATCATCTGAGATGTTTTAAGAAGGGAGCTGGCAAAGCACCGCCGAAATTGGTCCACTGGTTTCGAGATAATCGAATATAAACAATCAACAAACTCGCCCCCTTCGTTGTATCAAAACGCATATTATACATTCAACTCTCCGATGGAAACATAAAACTGTACACACGAGTGTTATACTCGCTAAGTACGCTCGTAACTTCTTATTGAATCAGCTTTGAATCCCGCAAAAAAACCGCGCCACTGAAAGGTAAAAACTCTACGGGGAAAATTGTGGTGACTATTCTATCTTTCGCGGAGCTCTCGAGGAAAGTACGATTATGCTCGACTGGCTTTTATTCGTATTATCCTTTGTTCAACTGGATAAAAGACCATAGCTGAAACGTTTTCCAAAAAGGCGCCTCAAATAAATTAGGACGCACTTTTAAGCCCCGCACCATGTTTACATCCCCGCCTCCTGCAAAATAGAGACAACGCGAAATAAGCACCGATAGACGGGAGAAAAAAACAATTTGGACGTCGCGATCGACGCGCGGGCTCGCATAAAAGAATAATAACGTGGATTGTACGAGGAACACAATTTAAATGGCGACAATTGGTGGAGCAAATTGAGGAGTGACGCAGTCGGACCGCGCGACGAGGCGGTGAGGCGGCGAGGAGGCGCCGCGGGCGGCCGCACGCCAGCGTTACAATGAAAACGCTCGTTCCTACCTCCGGAAAAGCCATTATGAGAACGTCAGTTGGCGAGTGAGAAAGAAGTCAAAACTTCGCCGGCAAACATGGAACTATTTACTGCTTCCACATTCGGCGACGTGTGCTTGGAAGTTGGATGCAATTTGTTAACCCTTTATCGCGAGTGCAGACTCGACTGCGCGGAGATAGTGCACGCAGGGGGTGCGTGGCACGGCGCGGAGCCACCAGGTAACTTGGCGGCTCGCCAAAGATCTGTTTTCCTGTTGTTGGCGGACAAACTCACAGATCAGTTTTTATCGCGCGAAAGGCCTTTATAGCCGACCGATAGGGGGCGCCTCCGTGCAAAATGTTTTCGCGTCGCCGTCGAACACAAATATTATTGGATGGTTTTATGTATCGGAAGCATTACACGCTAAAAACTTTGGCACTCGACGTCGGATACGGCGACACTTAAAAACTGACGATAATGTGAAATGTGGCAGTACACTGCGCACTTGATTTCGCGATACGTCTTTATTTCTTATCGAACTGACAATTCAAAGAGTAGCGAGTCTGGCGACTCAATGGGAGTGGAGCGTGCGCTCGCGGAATATTTACTCGTCAACTTAACAGGATAATTTGTCAAAGGTCCTTTGACGACAGCATTTTTTGTGTGTTTCGTGAAGAGGCACTTTTTATATGTTTGACGTCTGTCATGTAAAGTAAACAGGTGCGTCGCGCATGTTGACATGTGGGCTCTTCAAAAGAACATCTTTGTGCGTCCTCTTGTTGTTTGTCAACTTATTTTTTATTATGATATGTAGGTAAATAAAGCTGATGAAAACATGTAATACGTTTTCAGAACTGCAGCTCACACGAGGCTTGGCAAAATATTACTCCATACATATATTACGTTTAACTAAAATTAATGCCAGCTATCAAGTTTCCGTAATATTTATCTAAGTATAAGTTGGCTCACGTGTGCGTTTGCGGGAACTTGAGCAACTTGGTGTAAACATAGCAATAAATTAACTTTGCTAGCTCATCGGTTCCACACCATAGTGGGCCATTTCCTACATTTGAATGCACCTCATGCTGGGACAAAAAGCTTTTTTCATATAAAATAGACCCACAGGACGTAAAGTTCACGATAAGTTGATGTTATCTTGACTTTTGATGGTTGTTTTTGTGTAAAATGGCCCGGAACTTTTTAGAAGTTTTCTTTAGGAAAGTTAGAAATTGGTTGTTTATGCATGTGGTAGATTATGATTAGAGATTGGCTATTCGAATGCATACTTACCTAAAGTTTTAGTGTTTACTAGTATGGAGCGCGCGTCAGTATGGGAAAAGGAGTTCATTTAAAAATAAAAACTAGTCTAGTTACTTTTTCGTTTAGCTACAAATTAATTATGCCCAGACATATTTACCATTTGGTTTAGCATTCGACATTTCAGCACAAAAATACGAATTCAAATATTATTTGTATTTTTTTCTTTGTTATTTTCAAAAAACTTGCCAGGTTTTAAATAAATTTAAAATATTCGTTACGATATTTTGAGTACTACATTTTATACTAATTAAAGAATTATGTAATTTCGCAATCCCGCGACAAAAATTAGCATTTAAATAGCTGCTTCCATACTTTTGTACCCTTTGCCAGGAAAGAACGTACTTTAGGTAAATATGCATCCGAATATCCGATCACTAATTATGATTAAAAGGATTTATCAGAGCATGATTTTACACTTATAAACACTGAGTCAACAAATATGAAGGTATATGTGGGTGTATCTGTAGGGACCTACAACAAGCATTGGCTAGGTATTGTGCAAACTAATAAGAGCTAATGGGTTCCTTTTTGTCTTGTCTTTTTCTTTGTCGGAGACGGGTCGTATCAAAAAGTTACGTGTCCATCCCGCTACAAAAGATAAAATACCTTATAGACTCTTATGTCTGTAGCTATTTTTACTTAACAAACTCTTAAATAATACGCTCTAAGCCTAGAATTCATTGAATAAAAAACCAAGCCCGAAAAGCAACTACAAAAAATACTTTCCCCGATACACAAGTTTATATTAAACGTTATACCAAAACTGCTGTCTGTCATATCTTTCCATAATAAATTCCGAGCAATTGGAATAGCACATGAAATATGCGAAGATAGAAAAGTTTCTAGACCTAGTATCTACCTAGGCTATCTAGGTATCGCCTGAACTTCATAATCAATGCCCCCGACGCAGGTATGAACTTGTGCTACCTATTTTGTGTATTGAAAATAATGTATGGACTGGGGAAATATGCGGACTGGAAAATGAGTTTATTTATTGGGACAAATTTCACTAGTGTCAGTTGGTACTGACATCTATGAACGCGGTTTTGTTGTGTTGATCACGGTCAGTTCACCCGTGGGTGTGAAATGGTGATGGTGGGATTCAACCTTAAGTAACATATATAAGTAAATAGAAACATACCTATATAATCGTAAAATCACAAACACGAAATGGTTTAATTATTATCTAAACTAATATAGGCCAAAATGAATTATGTATTTAAACATTCTATGAGTAGGTACCTACCAGAATATGAAATAATTCCATTAACATATAATACTACGTCGCAAGCAGAATCTTTGACTCTAATTACACAGTTAATGTATCAGACTATTCAGGAATAGCCACAAGACGTGACAGCCTGAAAGGTGTTAGGTCTGAGAATGTCTCGCTAAGTGACCTATTGTTAGCGTAGCCCAGCTGACTGACCCCTTTCCATATACCTTCCATTAATGATGACACGTCAACGCGAAGAATAGAACTGTATCGTCGGTGACAACCTTAATTTGATGACGTCATTGACGAAAACAGAACAAGTGCGAGTCGGACTCGCACACGAAGGGTCCCGCACCACTGTACATATTAAGACTACTTTTTTAAACTTCAAAAATACACGTTTCTTGTAAAGGAACGGGCTTTATTGTTTAAATTGTCGTTAGGGCTGTTAATGCGGCTATTGTTATACTAAGTAAAATGTAATAATATTTTGGTTCAAAGGAAATAACCCAGTGACAGACTAAAAATAGGGTTCCAACTACACCCTTTGGGCACGGAACTCTAAAAAGGGCGCGCAATCTTCGAACATAGAGTTATACAGCAACTTTTTTTAGCACCCATTCTTTGGCAATGGAAGTAATACTTACTGCCGATTAACGTTCGTATATACTGGATTATATTTTCTTTATGACTGCGTTGCCACAATTCTGAGGTTCAGTGTTATAGTTTTGGAAGCACTTCGGATAATTTTCACGTAAACATTACAGCCGGTTCGTTAACTTAAATTATAAGTTACAGAGAAGTATAGTTAAGAATTATATTTTTCTAGGTTTTAATGAATCGTATATTGATTTTGTTCGGGTCAATCACCGAACAATAAAAAGGCATGTCAGCGTAATTGCGGACCGTGCGCATTGCCTTGAATATTTTATGTATTACCTAAGTAAAACAGTCAGTACGTCTCGGACAGCATAACGGGCGCGACTCAATCTCATCCCATTCACCTCATTAGTTTTAATCGTTATCATTTGAATTACTGAAATATAGCTATCTTTATAATCTTTAATCCTAGTTTATCTCGATCTCACCCCAACCCCGAACATTGGTCCTTCGAGCCGGATAGCGGGACCAACACGCGTGTGTCTACTACCCGAACTGTGTGAGTGTCTCGCTTGGAACTTATAACCAGACCCTGGGAAACAGCCATCCTGCTGATCCTGATTGAACCTGGTTTTACGAAAGCATCGCGTCACCTCATCGCGCTGTTACTCCAGGTTTGTTCTTGCAGCCATCGCAAGGACATTTGATCTCCGAAGAAGCCTTCAGTACAAGTAAGGTCTCTTTTTTACCTTTATAATGTCGAAAATGGATGACATTCTAGCAACTCAACAACAACTAATCGAAGCCGTAGATAGGCTCTTCACCAATTTCAAGAAGGATGGTGCAGAGCGCAAGACCTCGGACTACTTACGTCGTCGATTAGCTACCTTGGAACAATATTTTGCAGAGTTCCATAATAATCATATGACGTTGATATCTTTTGGTGAACAATCTCATGCATATTTCAGTACTAATCAATACGATCAAATGAAGGAGAAATATAACAACATTAAAACTACTATTCAAAGCTATAACCCTCTCGCAACCAGACCACAAACCCCTGTATTGAAACCTCTTACGTTCCAACCTACTGCGGAATCTCAAACCTCGAACCTCACATCTCACGCTGCTTCTAAAACCCCTGCACCTGAAGAGAGTAAATCCGAAGGACTCTTCAAAAAGCAAGCTACCAACTTTAAGGCTTTCTTGAGAACATCTTCGAATATCGAACTTGATCTCATCACGGAAAAATGGGAGTTTGAAGACATCTTGAAGACCATACAATCTCGTTGGGCAGCTATCGACTCGCTTCATTGGGAGCTGGACAACGAGTATGGCGGATCAAACCCCGAATACGAAGAGCAATTTACTCATTATGAGAAATATTATAATAAAATCAAGAAAGACATCAATAAGAAAATGTGGTCCGTAGCGCATGTTGAAAAATCTACTCCTAAAATGGAAATAATCACCTTTGACGGAAACTACAATAGGTGGATCTCGTTCAAGGACCTTTTTACCGAAGCAGTGCACAACAACCCCTCTTTATCGAACGCACAAAAGATGCAATTTCTAAAGAGTAAGATAAAGGGTGAGCCCGAAAAATTGATCCAACATCTCCAAATAAGCTCCGACAATTATCCTGTATGCTGGAATATCCTCAATCATCGTTATAATAATAAACGAATGATCTTCACTTCTTATCTTAACAATCTCATGAGTATCCCTGCAAACCAGCAACAATCAGCAACTCAAATAAAACGCATTCACGACACAACGTACGAGAGCGTGAATGCTATCAAGAATCTGGGAGTCGATGTGTCCTCCTGGGACCCTTTCCTGGTATGTATATTGTCTCAAAAATTGGACTCAGATACATACGAGGATTATCTACAAGCCTTAAAATCCCCGCGGGAGTTACCCGTCTTGGAAGATTTCCTTAATTTTTTGGAAACTAAGTTTATGATGCTGGAAACCTCACGTAAGAAGTTTGAAAATTCCACTCAGAAATCATCCCCATCTCAGTCCAACAACAATAACAAACCATCATTTTCAAAGGGTTCCAATTATAAGCAAAATTATAACAATCCTAAAACGAATTACTCAACGAATCAAGTTTCGCAATCGTCAAAGTCCAAACGCAAAATTAACCATCGCAAGCAATGTCCTATTTGCAACTCCAACGAACATCGAATTCATGCATGTCAAACATTACTGAAATTGCAACCTTATGAACGTAAAAATGCTATTGCTAATTTGAACCTTTGTGTCAACTGTTTACATTATCACGAAGGCAAAAAATGCCTTTCCGAAATAAGATGCAAAGAATGCAATAAAGAACATAATACCATTTTGCATGAATCTTTTACGCCACATCGATCTGAGTCAAATGCAGCCACGATTATGAAATCGCCATCTCAGCAGCAAGATAGTAACACAGTTGCATCGCTTCTTAAAGAGCCCTCAGAAATATTGCTTGCCACAGCAATAATTAACGTACAAGCAGCGGATGGATCTTATCTCAAAATGAGAGTTCTTTTAGACCAAGGGTCCCAGACATCCATTATTAGAGAAAGCGCAGCCCAGTTGTTAAGACTACCGCGAAGAAAATGTAACGGTTATATCTCTGGAATAGGAAACAAGGAAAACAACTGTAAGGGCATGATTACCATCAAATGTTCGTCGTTGCTTAGCAATTTCACCTTTGAAACGGACGTGTATGTAATGAATAGACTCATAAATAACTTACCCAGCTGTACCTTACCTAAGCCAGACTGGCCTACTCTCAACCAAATAACTCTAGCAGATCCCGAATTTTACAAAAGTAGGCCTATTGATATCTTATTTGGGGCAGATATCTATTCCACTATCCTTATGGACGGTATCTGTAGGTCAGAAGGTATGTTGCCCATTGCCCAACAAACCCAGTTGGGATGGATCTTAAGCGGCAACTACAAAACGTACCATTGCAATGTGATCCTAAATAATATCGAAGAGATTCAGCAATTCTGGGAAGTGGAGGACATACATGAATCTCCAGCACTATCAGAAGAAGATCAAAAATGCATCCAGTTTTACCAATCTTCGACCGCTAGACGGGAAGACGGAAGCTACGTCGTTAAAATACCATTCAAAGAAAATTTCGAGAGAAATATAGGCGAGTCGAAATCAAAATCAATTGCTCAATTTTTCCAAATAGAGCGGAAATTAAGTAAGCAACCAGCACTAGCACGTGACTATAAAACGTTTATTTCTGAATACCTAGAGCTCGGACATATGACACCCGTTGCATCGCACGTACAGCCGGACTGCTACCTATCGCACCATTGCGTTCAACGATCTGAGTCATCAACTACCAAACTGCGAGTTGTCTTTAATGCTTCGGCAAAAACCTCGAGTGGATACAGCCTCAATGATCTTATGTGCCGAGGACCCAATTTACAACAAGACCTTCAGAGCCTTATCTTAAAATGGAGACAATTTAGATACGCTTTTACAGCAGATATAGAAAAAATGTTTCGCAAAATCTGGCTCCATCCCGATGATCAGAAATATCAGAAAATTATCTGGCGGAACCATCAATCTCAACCTTTAAAAGAATACCAGTTAGCGACAGTTACCTATGGCACCAAAGCCGCACCTTTTTTGGCAATGATGACACTGAAGCAACTGGCAATCGATGAAAGGCCAAACTATCAACAAAGTTGCGCTCCTGCTATCTTAGAACAGTCATTTTACATGGATGATCTCATGCATGGTGAACATTCAGCGGGAGCAGCTAAAAAGCTCAAAGAAGATATGATGAACCTCCTCAAATCTGGCGGGTTTAATCTCAGAAAATGGCGATCAAACTTGCCGGAAATAAGAGATAGTGCTGATGCACTTCAAAAGGAAGACTTTGACTTTAAGCAACCGGAGTCAACCAAAACTTTAGGTCTTCGGTGGGAACCAAAAAATGATCAATTTATCTTCCATCCTATAGAATTTATTTCTCAAGAAATCCTTACAAAAAGACAATTCTTATCTCAAGTATCTAAAATTTTTGACCCTTTGGGCTGGCTATCACCAGTCACAATAAAACTTAAGATCTTGTTCCAAGAATTATGGAAATCAGACCTGGGTTGGGATCACCCTGTCCCTCAAGAAATCGGGTTAGAGTGGAATACTATTAAAACCGATTTATCACATATATCTCGATTTAAAATACCACGTTGGATACAAACCGGGGAAAAAGATATCATCGAGCTCCATGGCTTTTGCGACGCTAGCACAAAAGCATACGCTTGCGTCGTGTATTGCAAAATACAAAGAGACAATGAAACTCACGTGACCCTTATTGCAGGGAAGTCAAAAGTGATACCGCTGAAAAAACCACAATCGATCCCCCGTTTGGAACTTTGCGGCGCTCTCTTGTTATCAAAACTTATGCGAAAAATTATCTTATCTCTATCGAGCTACAAGGTGCATGTTTATGGTTGGATTGATTCAATGGCTGTTCTAGGTTGGTTAAGTGGTGCACCGGAGAAATGGAAACCCTTTGTTGCGAATCGAGTGAGGATTATCACTGAAATAATTCCGAAAGATAAATGGAGTTACGTAAAATCCAAAGAAAACCCCGCAGATTGCGCAAGCCGCAGTTTACAAGCTGCACAATTAGCCAATTTCTCGCTGTGGTGGCAAGGGCCTGACTGGTTACCACAATACAAGCCTCAGGAATCTCATAAGATGCCCATTTACACAACTACCGAAGAACTCAGAAAAAACAAAGAAGTAAATACGGTCATTGTAAATTCCGAAAAATTAATAATTAATCAACTATTAGCAAAATATAGCACTTTAAGGAAAGTTACTCGAGTATTAGCCTACATCAACAAATTCATCGACATTGCTGTTTACAAGAAAAAACCTTCATGTTTTCTTACTCTGCAAAATATAAAGACAGCAAGAGAAATGTTAATTAAGCACGTCCAAAACGAATATTTCGACGAAGAAATTTCGCGGCTTAAGAATAATGAACAACTAAATAAGAAAAGCCAAATTCTTAATCTCAATCCCATATTAGACATGAACCAACTGCTCCGTGTCGGTGGCAGACTTAAACACTCAAATCTTGATCCCGAAATGAAACATCCCATCATAATCCCGAATCAATCGAAATTGGCAGACCTTATCATAGATGAATCCCACGAACTTGTATTTCACGGTGGAGTAAAAATGACCACTGGATTTATAAGACAAAAATACTGGATTCTTGGAGGAAACAGAGCCACAAAGAAACGATTAAGAATGTGTGTCAAATGTAAAAGAAATAATCCCATACCACAACATCAAATCATGGGTGATCTACCTCCAGCACGATTGATTCCTAACCGACCTTTTTACCATACTGGAATAGATTATACCGGACACATCCTTATTAAGGCAAACAAAGGTCGTGGCATTAAAACCTGTAAAGGATATGTCGCAGTTTTTGTTTGTATGGTAACTAAAGCCATACACTTAGAAATCGTCTCCGATCTCACTGCGTCAGCGTTTATTGCGGCGCTTCGACGAATGTCGGCTAGAAGAGGAGTTCCTGGGCACATCTATAGTGATCAAGGAACAAACTTCATAGGAGCCAACAAAATTTTAAAACAAGAGTTCGCCGAAATCTCTTATATCTTGTCTGCAAAAGAAGTAACTTCGACAATCTCTGAAATGAATATTGAGTGGCACTTTAACGCCCCATCATGGCCCTCCGCTGGCGGACTCTGGGAAAGCGCAGTGAAGAGCCTAAAACATCATTTGAAGCGTGTCGTGGGAGAGCAAAAATTAACCTACGAGGAATATATTACCTTACTATCCCAACTCGAGGCTTGTTTGAACTCCAGACCACTTTGCCCTCTGACAGAAGATCCTGAGGATCTGGACTTTTTGACCCCGGCTCACTTTTTAGCAAGCGGTCCCAACCTAACGATTTTCGAAACTGAGCATGATCTCAGAACGCGGTGGCAATTGACGCAAAAGATCTATCAAGATATATGGGATAAGTGGAAAACTGACTACCTCTCGCAGCTTTCTACGAGGTCCAAATGGCGACAGCAACAAAAAGATCTCAACCTTAACGACATCGTTATTATAAAGGACGACAACCTTCCACCAGGAAAGTGGAACCTAGGTCGCGTAGTAATGGTGCATCCTGGAAGTGACGGACACGTAAGGGTCGTCACACTTAAAACAAAAAACGGGCTCTTAAAACGCCCAGTTGTAAAACTGTCCCTACTGCCAACAAATAAAAATGATCAAGATCCAAATGCCCCAAAAGTTGACAATAAATTGCCAGTATCGAAGAAAAAACGTCCCATCTCATTCTCTGCTATGGTTTTATCTTTGACGTTATTTTTTCTGGCACTAATAAACACCGCTCAAGCATCCTACAACTCCACCCTGCTGACAAACAATAGTGTCTACTTCGACAAAATATCTAATATGCATTTAATTAGAGATGATTGGCATTTAATAGTCTATTATGATACAAATCCCTATCAAGAAGGAACGGCGGCATTATTAAAATATATCAAGTACCTTGAAACCTTATGCTCTACGATTAGAACCCAAACACCTTGCGACGGCGTCATATTACAACTCGAGCACGAGTTCGAAGAAATTAAGCATTACGATAATATTGTTATGATAAATGACTCGTTTATGACTAATAAAAAACGTCGGCGACGCGGCTTGATAGACGGAGTAGGCTACGTTGCAAATAGTTTATTCGGAGTGCTGGACCAACGCTTTGCAGAAAAATATGAGAAGGATATTGACCTTTTAAAGCACAATGAAAACCATTTATACAACCTCTGGAAAAACCAAACGTCAGTCGTAGAAGCTGAATTTAATCTTATGAAAAGGATGGAGAACACTATCAACAAACACCACAAAATAATAAATCAAAAGCTTAATTATCTCCAAGACTCTTATAAAAATCTCTCTCTGCAAGTGCAGAACATAACTCTCATCACAGACTTCATAACCTCGGCATTCACTGCCAACAACTTGATGTATACCCTTCGACGAATTCAGGACTCAATTTTAGATACTGTAACTGATATTTATAGTGGAAAATTAGATTTTCATTTGATATCTCCGAAGCAACTAAGATCAGAGCTAAGCATAATATCAGCACAAATATCTGGAGATTTGGTAGTTCCTGTCGACAACTTTAATCTTAAAGATCTGTACGGCTTGCTTAAAGTAAGAGCCAAATACTCTGGCAAATACCTAATTATAGAAATAAAAATACCTCTGATCGAAAGGGATCTGTACGAGGTATTCAATCTTATCCCGGTCCCTCGCATTGTGAAAGATAACATGATGATGAAGGTCGAAACCATCTCTGAATTAGCAGCCATCAACATAAGAAAGGATTCGTTTTTAACTATTACAGACACGGATCTGCAGTCATGCTTATTACAAAACCCTGTGACCATTCTGTGTCATATCAGAAGGCCTATTCACCACATGAAAGATGATCATAGCCTTTGTGAGACGATCCCAGGCACAAGAACTTGTAAAACTAAAACTACCTCGTGCAAGAATGACTGGAGAGAGTTAACATCAGAAAACAAATATTTTTATTTATGCTGCAATGAATGTAACGCAAAACTTCTGTGTGAACATCAAGTTAAGGCAGTTAGGTTATCAGGTGCTGGTCTGTTGCGTGTTGGGGAAGGCTGTTTAGTAAAAACAGAAGATTTTATAGTGTATTCAAACAAAAGATTGTCTAGTAAAATTAGCACGACGACTAAGATTATCTCGCCAGAAATATCCCCAATCAATCACATCATAAATATCACCATGCCAGAAATCTCCTATGAGTTTAATCCCAATAACTCAGAAAACCTCAGACAATTTGAAGCTATTAAGAGAAGTCTCGAGATCATGAAGCATAGTGAACCTTTGAGCACCAATATCTCCTACCACGACATCCACCAGTATACTGCTATATATGTCATCATATTGGGAATCTTGATATTGGTGGCAGCTTACTGTTTTAAATGCTGGTGGCAAAGGCATCGTAAAGGAAATGGTCCCACTTCTACTGCAGAGCAGTCGACGACAGCTTCGGCGGCGACAGCGTTGCCACCTCCACACACCGGAAGTGTTGTGATTGAGTGTAGTGAAATTAGGGAAAATGGGCAATCTAGTAGCAAATCAGTGAAAAGTGATCCTAAGCGACTAGCGCTATCTAGTGAGTGCTTACAAAAAAAGGAAGATAGAGGTTCGTCACCGATCTTTCGCGTGTTTTCTCTTCCTGATTTACACTGTAGCGATTCCGTTTAATTTGTAATGTTAGTTTTATCTCATGTTTTAACATTACTAACCCTACATTAATATTTAGTATTAGTTGAACATTGTTTTCACCTTGTTAATATTAATTTCATTACCCATTTAACTATACCTCCTTACTAACCTCATCTTTTTCTCCCTCGGGAGCATGTTCGGGTCAATCACCGAACAATAAAAAGGCATGTCAGCGTAATTGCGGACCGTGCGCATTGCCTTGAATATTTTATGTATTACCTAAGTAAAACAGTCAGTACGTCTCGGACAGCATAACGGGCGCGACTCAATCTCATCCCATTCACCTCATTAGTTTTAATCGTTATCATTTGAATTACTGAAATATAGCTATCTTTATAATCTTTAATCCTAGTTTATCTCGATCTCACCCCAACCCCGAACAGATTTCTTCCTTATAATTGCCAGATTTCAATGGTTATATTGGTAAAGCCTTGTCTAACGGATATATTGAGATTTTAATTTAAAATAGTGCACTGTTCAATAACAAGAATAGTATAAAACAAAGTCACTCATAGTCGAAAATCCGTGCCATGTTGATATTTTAAACTTTTAGCGAAAATCTTTAAAAATAGCATTTAAAAAAGTTCACGGTTTAATACTATTTCTTTTTATATATTAAAACAAATATTATTACCACTGGGTACAGTATTTTTTTGTAAATTTAAAAAACGCCTCTATTCACGCATATCTTGTCAAATGCCAGTGACAGAAAACAACAGAAATAAATTGACTCGCTGAAAAATACCAAAATTAATTACCAATATTACTTATTTATTATAATACGAAAAAAACAATTACTAATTTCATGATTCCGTTTCAATTTCTGTGTAATATGAATATAATACGTAAAAAAAGGGCTGAAAAAAAATTGTCTCCTTCATGTTGCCGAAAATATTATTATTGATGTATTATTGATGAAATAAGGTTACCCAAGAAAAACATCTTTCGTCATACAATAAGGTAAGCAAGCAAACATCTCTATCGTTACATAAAATATTAATCACACATACTTGCATCCAAAACCCATCGGAGTATACGTGGTTGAGAATTCAATATTACACGGCGCGCTCCTTCGAATCTTTCATTTTAAACTTGTTCGTATGAAGTTCACCGCCCGCTCCAACGTTGTGGGGAAGAATAGAGAAGTGTGAGGAAGACTGGAGAATACTGGGTAAACAACGTTCGATCTATTATAACCACATTAACCGAACCTCTGGCTGTAATGTTATGTTATATGGAGGACGTTGGTGTAAGTTTGAGAAGTCGAGATTCGGAGAAGATTTGGTAATTTTGGATTGAAATAGTGTAATGGGATAAGTTTCGAGTGTCATTTATGTTATTGATACTCGTTTTGTGAAGAAACTTTATTGTCTACGTAGAAAGGATATTTTTAACTTGTTTTCAACTAAATCTTCTCGATTCCAAAGATTTCTATCAGACGTTTTCCTCAGACTCTTTTACAAGTTAAGTCCCGATAACCAAAACCTTTATAAGTTGTAGGTAACGTTTGTTCCCGCACTCGTTTCTTCGGAAGCGAGAATTCCGCCACGTCTAAAATATTACGCGTATATTGGGAATAGGCGGTCCCTACCAGAAAGGGGTTCGTGTATTTTTACGTGTGTCCCAAGGGTCTGATGTTTCGATGAGAAATACCTTTCCATATGCACACATTTGCCCTGCTACCAGGTTTTTACCGATTCTTGGCTTAACCACCTGGTCACGACCTACACACTCCAGTGAGTCGCGTGTTGCTACGACCAGCGTGCAAAAAAAACCTTTTTGCCAAAAAATAAACCGACTTCCAAAGAAGTCGTTGCAAGTCAACAAAAAAAAAAATGTCACTATCAGTATTATGACTTGTGACTGTATTTGTAGCTTCATCTTTTCGTTTATGACATTGCAAAAAGCCTATAATGCACTATTTTTTTAATATTCATCATCATTTCAGCCGAAAGACATCCACTGCTGGACATAGGCCTCCCCCAAGTGTAACCACATTGACCGGTCCCGTGCGACTCGCATCCAGCGGACCCACGCAACTTTCACCACTTTTTTATATTCAAATATTATAATATATAAATATTTACAATACTAAAATAATAATTAAAATATTTACAAGTATAAAAATGCGAAAAGAAACAAAAGGGCGTCAAAAAATTCGTCCACATCGTTGCCTATAGGAAAAGTGCCTAGAAGACTGGCAGCATTGCCACGTTGGATGCTATTGAAATAAATGCATTGAGTTTTAAGGAAACAATTGAGGCACGCGCGAGTCGCTTGACGCAAGAGGCATTTCAAATCGGTTCACTTGCGGTCGTGAATGAAGCATAACACCTATACCGACTCAGCGAAGGTTCACGTCGCTTCAAAACATCGGTTCAATGAAGGCGGTACAATTTTTCATTCGATTTAGTGGATCGTGCGACTTGCGCCGTTGACCCCGCCGCCTCGACTGGCCCGGAGTACCCCGCGTGCCCCCAACTGATAACAACTCCACTGAAACACACCCTAACTTCTGTGACACTCTTATCGTCCACAATTTGTTCCAGCCTTTGAAATATCGTTGAAATTTTTGGCGTTTTCGAATGAAAACATCACTTTTACTGTAATAGGGAAAAATTTGCCGTCGATTGGGCCCTGAAAAATGTTTTATGCAATCAAATTGAATATTGATTTTGCTGTAGGCTGTCTGAGGACCTATGTTATTGGATTGAGCTTGTAATTTTTATTTGAAGTAAATGTATATTTACATAAATAACTCATAAGTGAATTATCGTGTAATACTTCTTAGATACCTACGTTTTTGTTGCAAGCAACAGACGTTGTTTAGTACAGACAGACATTAAGATTAAACTTTCTTCAAACTATCGTCTACTAGATTCAATCTTAAAAGAAATTCAGCAACAAAACTCCATTTGAAGATGATCAACCTCACTCTTAACCCTCCACTCACCAGTAACATCTGCGACCCCCACACAATATTACAGAAATAGAACCACCGTATCACGTGAAACGGAGCATGAATTTATAAACGATTGAATGAGCTTTATTGGCTGTCTTATGAACTACAAGCCGTTTAAGATTTGCCCATTTTTCCCTCAGCGGGCAAAGAAATATAATAGCACGCTGCAATAAACATCAGTCGATTTCCCAACGGTATTGAATGAAGGCATTAGTGGTAATTATGATCGATATTTTTTACTTTACTTTTTCTTTTTTTGAGGAGGCTAACAATATTTTGCATTGGATAGAGATTTGACAGCAAAAATATCACAAAACATCATGAATATAATATAGATAAGCAAGCTAATTCACGTGTCTCATGTTTGATTATGATTACCAAGCTATTAATAATGCAATAAAGAGGCTCAAAATATTCGATACGATACCACACATTATCAAAGGTCGCAGTGTATTATTCCCAAAGCACATGTCTCGCTAAACTACACTTATTATTAAAAGGCATCGCGCAGTTTCGTTTAATATTTAACATGGCCGCGCGGCGTATCACTTAAAATAATAAGGATTTCTCGTTGGAGATTACGCAGCAACCCTCCAGAGGATAATTAATGTTATACCGTGAATATTAGCTTTTCAATTAGCCGTCTTTTAGTACCTCAAAATGGGTCTCGTGTTTCAGGGAGCGCGGAGAGGGTTATTTCTTTCGCCCGTTACACCTGTAAGACGTAAGGCGATAGTTAATTAAAATCTGCTCTCTCGGGATTTACGCGGCCCGCCTCGCGCCTGCAGCCTACGGGTTAACCCTACTTTGTGCTCGTTTGTTGTCTTGGACGTAGTATTGCGCTTCGGGCAGTTTTATGTTATAAATGTCTCGGAAAAAAATTGTTAGAGATTTTAGCTGTTGTGTGCTGGAAGCTAGTCTTGTTTAGAAGTTTTTTGTACATGCTTATTATCCTTATTTGAAAAACACCGAGGCGAAATTGTTTCAAAGGGCAGAAACTTCAAAAGCAGGGAAGGCATTGTTAAAATGTCGTCAGTAAAAGTTTTACTGAGAATACTAATAATTCCTAAAACAAAACTTCATCATACGTCCCAATAAAACTAGTGGTGCCAAGAAAACAGCTTTCGAAACGGTTTTTAAAGTGAATACGGATGGGCTTCTTTCAGGACAAAAGACAGTCGCTCTGCCAAAGTTTATTAGGGACTTTACCGTGGCGTCCTTTGTTTTACAATCAAGTTACATTAGAACAACGGGCCCATTGCAAACTCTTCGACAATAGCTTGTTGAAGTCATTTTAAACATTCTCGGGGTGAGTTTGCGTGTTAAAACGGTGAAACGGTATTACGGTATTTACGCACGATTGGCCGCCCATAAACCGATGAAGACGGCATAACGTGGCCTTTACACGCGTGTGGGTAATACCGTAACTTATCGAAAATTGTACGGTTAAGGTTTTGAGCTCGTCTCTAGAGGAAGCCTTTGTTTTGCACCGTTTGCGTAATTTGACCGCGGGATCACGGACTGTGCGCAATCGTATTTGAGGTTGTTTTGTTTTTTTTTTGCGTTCATGTAAACATGTAAAAAACATTTCTTTGTTACAAGAGAGGTATACTAAAATATTTTATTTTTCTTTTTTGTACAATACAGAATGTTAGAAAGCCCTGTCCGATCCGCGAGGGTGTTATAAGGAATCTACATCGAGATTACATCATATTTATGTAGTCCTTTTTGACAAAACAAGACAAGTCAAAAAGTTACAGAGGAGCTCGTGGCTAAATAATAACAGCCGCACGAGTCGATCCTTAAGGTTAAGCCGTGCTTGCCGAGGTTGGTCAGTGCATGGGTGACCATAATTACATACCGAGTTTCTTCCGTGCCTCGAAAAGCACTTTAAGCCGTTGGTCCCGGCTGTCATTTATATATCTTAGACAGTCGTTACGAGTAGTCAGAAGCCAAAAGTTTTAACAATGGGTATCGTATTACCCAGTTACCGAGTTGTGGAGGTCAGATAGGCAGTTGCTTCATTTAAAATACTGTAGTAGTACTTAGCTGCATCCGGTTAGATTGGAAGCCGACCCCAAGATAGTTTAGGAAAAGGCAAGCCAGATGATGATGAAGTAAACAAAATACAACGACAAAAAATAATTATATATAGTAATATGAGGAAGCTAACATGGCAACACAGGACAACACTGTGGTCGTTTCTGAGGTGGTAATTACTTCATAAAAAAACGACTGGCGATCGAACAAACTAATGTCGAAAATGGCGTTCTCATGTTTGAAAAGTTTATTAGATTTTAGGATTTCTCTAAAATGTGGTGAAATTCGGGCACAAAATCGGGTTTTTAAAATTCGTTAATATGTTCAGTTTTATGAATATTTTAAATGTTTTTATTTTATTTGTTAATGTCATTGGTATAACTATATGCCCCTTTCGGATCGGGCAGGGCTTTTAACATATTGTTTACGTATGTCTCATAAAACAATTTCAGGCATATTTTAGTAAAAACACGTAGGTATAAAATTGTGTAATTAATTTGATGTCTACCAAACACCAAACAGACTCGTTGAGCCACTCAATTAAATCCTTTAGAAACTTTTAGTAAAATCTTGTAATGACAACCCAAATTGTTTACTAACAATGCAAATGATATCACTCAAAATGTGTGAAATACTGGTAAGTAGTTAGTTTTATTTGATACTTACCATTTCCAATATCAGATAGTTCATTAATTGTCTCAAAAGTTATGAAACAAAATTGTGTTACACCTTGCAACTAAAAGTTAATAATTGTGTCAACTTTGATGTATTGAGTTCTCATCCAATTAAATTAATTTTGAATGATTAGAAATTGAGCCACTAGGTACTAGACAGTACACTGGTTGATCGCTAAAATCTTCCCGAAAACAAAACGAAGTTCATATTTTTGGTTATAGTATCAATAGACTAGCTGTCCCGCGCAACTTTGTTTGCGTCACATTTTCCCTGTTTTCGCAACATTTTTCATTGCTGCTCCGCTCCGCTGAAAGAATTTTTCAAATCGGACGATAGTTCCTGAGATTAGCGCGTTCAAGCAAACAAACAAACAAACTCTTCAGCGTTATTATTAGTGTTAGATTAATCATTATTTGAATTCAGTTCTTATTTATTTATTTATTTTACTATTTATGTACACACAGTAGAAATCACAGGAAAAAACATAAAATATTTGAGTACAAAGGTACTGCTTATTTCATACGAAATTTCTGCCAGCAGACCTGCGAAAGGAAAAATGAAAAAGAAATGTAGACGATAGTGTGTGAGAGAATGAAGGGAAAAATGTGTTTATGTGCCTTAACTAACTTAACCTAAACTATTTTAAATATAAATACATTATATAACTAAATATAAATACATAATGCTAGGATATAAAAATGTTCTTCTCTTTTGATTACTTTTAAATAAGTACGTCTTTAAACACCTCATATTATTTTATAAAAAAAATATACCTATAGACCGATTACAACAGTTTGGCCCCTTTTTAATTAATAGTTATCAGTCGTGCTGAAAACCCTTCATTTCAAAATTCCAACGTTCGCACACGCACCTTTTTATACAAAACGCGCCCACTTCATCCAATTTTAATTTCATTAAACAGCGATACAAATCGCGCGTCTTCGCGTTTTTACCGCGCGAATCGCGATGTAGATAGAAATGTCAGTGTGATAGCGTACACGCGATCGTCCGCTGCGGGGCGCCACTGGCGGCCTAATGTCTTGATTGCTCGCCCGTAATCCAACTTTATTTGTATGTAAATCTTGAAGAAAAAACAGTTAAGTTTGTTGCAGGCTTAGGTCAACTTGTGTAATTGTAATTTCTGAAGACAAATTGTTTACTGAAGTTGTGTATTTAAGTAGGTACCTCTTTTTTCGTTTATTAATTTCCTGACATATAATTTACATTTTTAAATATTTAAAAATATATAAAATAGTAGCCCACCGGCATCGGGAATAGGGTCATTTATTTTCATACCTTTAATAAGTTCGTTTAAAAGCTGGTATCTAAACTGGTAATTACCCAGTAACTAGGAGTGATATTAATACCTCAATACCAATTTCCTGAATAATGTTAAAAATACCATAATCAGAAACTTTATCCTTTTCAAAATAATAAGCGCTTACCAACTTAGATGTATATTACAATTAATAACATAGGCCTCGTGAATTTACCAAAACTGGAATGTAAGTGGTAATGTTTAAAATATTACATTCACATTCATATTTCATGAACTAGTTCAATTGACGAGAAAGCTTTTGGAAGTCTCTCATATTGGAGTTTATATCTTAACGCATAAGTTGTATGATTACCTTTAAATTATTAATTTACAGTTTCGACTTGATAAGTTAAGTAATAAATATTTAATTAATTTCGTACCTAAATTATAATTATAGGTATTATAATATTAGGTACGTCATTAAATGGTTATTTTTGGTAATTTCACTTTAGTATCTTTACAAATTTAATGAGATTTTAAGCGTTATCGTTAGCGTAAGCGTTGTTGTCTATCTTATATATATATTTTTCGTAAGGAGTTGTCTTCAAACGGAATAATTAAATAGCAATTAATTTAATTTATAACGTAAAGGACTCTGGAAAAGAAACCAGAATATCTTTGGTTCGCACCTCGAGTGCCGGACATTTAAACCCAAGAGCAACGAAGCGTCAAAAATACGTACCTAAGAAATCGTAAAAGACATAAAAGCACTTAATAAGAAATAAACAAACAAGAAACGCCCCGAAAATCGATCCAATAACCTTAATCGCGTCGAGCCGCAATATTAAACGAGGCATAAAAAGATAAAGGCCGCGCCACACGTATACTTTAAGTGTCTTCGCGTTGAGCGGCCCGTGCTGCCTTTAGTAGCAGTTTATAACTACTTTGCAAGCACACTGGCGTACACCAGCCCTTATGGAGGCAGTGAAAAGATATAGCGCCGACTTACTGTGCGCCTACTGAATACGAATTTCGTGCGAATGGTGCGTACCGATGGACAGAGTTATAGCGAATCGTTTGCTTTTTAATATTGAGTGTTTTTATGATAATACGAGTAGGGTTTTATCGATATCGGATGTGGCTTTGTGTGCAAACGCTGAACACCACTACGTGTGCTCCTGACTAGTCTACTGAATGACTTTTCTTTTTATATCTTCGGATAATTCGAGGGTCGTTTATTTTTGGTTTCACAAAATTTTGTTAGTAGGTTTTATATGCGGTGTTTGGGTTCCCGAGACGATAAAAGACTTGCACAGTTTAAAAAACCGGCCAAGTGCGAGTCTTACTCGCACACAGGGTTCCATAGCCCCAAACTATGGAATATAATAACAATATTTTGAACGGTCATTCATTATTAAACTTCCACTCAACCGCAAAGCTAAATTGGTTTTTCATAGTATGTTAATGAAAAACAAAGTTACTGCTGCAGTTTGATGAAAAAGTCCCATATCTCGAAAACTTAACATCATATCTTATTGAAACCAATTTTCGTTGATAGTTTTTTTTACGTTCTACAATCCTAAATATTTTCAGAATTTTCCTACTCTTATTTTAGAAATTAGAGGGGGGGGGACACACATTTTACCACTTTGGATGTGCCTCTAGCGCAAACTATTCAGTTTAGAAAAAAATGATATTAGAAACCTCCATATCATTTTTGAAGACCTATCCATAGATACCCCACACGTATAGTTACGATGAAAAAAAAACTTTTGGTTTTCAGTTCTGTGTATGGGGAACCCCAAAATTTAGGGTTTTTTTCCTATTTTTGTGTGAAAATATTAATGCGGTTCACAGAATACATATACTTACCAAGTTTCAACAGTATAGTTCTTATAGTTTCGGAAAAAAGTGGCTGTGACATACGGACGGACAGACAGACAGACAGACAGACATGACGAATCTATAAGGGTTCCGTTTTTTGCCATTCGGCTACGGAACCCTAAAAAGGAAGGGCTGATTTTAAACTGAAACAGTGTGTTTACAAAACAAAGGTTGATTGGCCGCTACTTTGAATGTTTGAGTCACGCAACTCTTAAATGTAGAATTGTAGATATTATTTTATCTATGTCCATACTAACCATCAATTTATTTCTCACCACCAGATTAGCATAGACAAAAAAAAACACCACTACCGAAACAGGAAAATCGATATAAACCGCTGCTCCATCCGGCGACAGGGCCGGTATCTATTCCGGACAATTAACCGGACGGCTTGCCCGCGTCTTATCTACTCCGGCAGCCCTTCTTAGCGGGAACTTAGCCATGAAATAGGTCAGTCAGTGCAGGCCCTTATTAACGCCTATTGTACATAGTATCCCATTATTGATTATTGATAGAGGAAAAAGTTTTGGAATAGGGATATTGTGGAGAAGTGTGTTGTGTTGGTTTAATTGTAATTGTGATGTTGTGTGTTTGTTTTAATTAGTTTTTCTCGGTTGTGGAGTAAGGCTGGTAAGTCAAAATAAGGTTGCAGCTTATTTAATAAGAAGTAATCGGTCAATAAATAAGTGAAATATGAATACATTTTGAAAAGTGAATCTTCGAGAAAAAATTTGCAGAAAGAACAGAAACAAATTGAATCTACAAAGATAGGCGACATTTCTTATCACTGAAAAAACTTAATCAAAAAGAAATCGTCACCTCCCAAATTGTGTATTTTTAACCGACAAATAGAAAAAAATAAGACGACTAAAAGAAGTTTTTAAACTGACATGGTCACTAACACTATCAACAACACTTGTAACGGGATATTTACCATGTTGTTACCGGGATATGTAACATGGTAAATATCCCGTTACAAGTGTTGTTGATAGGACTAAAAGAAGGTTCGAAGCCCTAATGAAAAACCTTAAATATCTGTAGCTGTTAATTTTCGGGGCACTCGTAACAACTCCCAACTAAGAGAACTAGGTTACTTTCTGTTACAAACTGCACCGTATTTAGCTAATACAACTACCAGAGTTGCACTACAAAGTTTTGCTACCAAGCTAAAATATATAGCCAGACGAGTATCCGACTAAAGGTCGATTTCTGGCCGAAACCGAAGGTTGCCTTTTAAGCCGAATGGTTTTAAAAGAGTAACCATGGAGTTTCATGCCGGTTCTTCTCCATAGGAAACGACCAACCCGAACCGTGCAACTTTTTGTTGACGTTTTATAAGTGCCCATGTAGGCCTATGTGAAATAAAATATTTTGAATTTGTTTAATGACCCTAAGAAATTCGGTTGGCTAAAACTGATTTATATAATGAACTTTTTTATATGAAACATCTATATAGGCCTATAGCCTAGGCAGTAAAATCGACTCGTATGCCTTGACAGGAAATGGTGATACGAGACCCCTATGCCACGTAAAATCAACTTTTTTCCATTAAAATAAAATAAACGGCCAACTTTAAAATAAAAAAAAAATACTTTGGCCATACACAAACAACTTAACGAGATGAATAAAATTTTCTTGCAACTTGTCAATAATAACACTTCGAAATATGTTAACTCTGCCTTCCGCCCGTCGCCTCTTCAATCTTGCTCTCACGTCTTCAAAATCGAAATCAATTTTATTTGTGTAACATAGGTAGTGAATACAGTTCTTAAATTAAAGATCATAGGTCGCTATGTTATGCCAAGAGGCGTACAAATTATGGATACACGCGAAATAAAAAAAAAATATGCGAGGGGTAAATACAAATTATTTGGTAGGTATGTCAAAATTAATAGAGTGATGATAAATAAATAAAAAGAAAAATTACTTCGTAACGCTTCGTGCATATTCGGCATTTGGTAAAAACCTTCGGCCACACGACACATTTTGGCCGAAGCTGAAGCTTCGGTTCGACACTAAGCCAGACAGTTTCAAAGCATTTAATCAAATAGTTTTCTTTGCTGGTAAAGTAATGAATTGGACATTACGCAGGGAAATAGATTGAAAGTTTAATAGTGGAGTATCGTTTAGATAATGTAACGAGGAAGTCGGTGATAGCGCGTATGCTAGCAGTTAATAGCGCGCGATAAATAGTGCGCTGTCGAGTAAGTTTGCGACGGTGAGCGGGTTAGTTTTTTTTTTTCTAAATATTGCATTTTTTTAAATCATTTGGTAATCGTATTCAGTCTATTATTAGGCAAAAACTAAGTTGTAACTAAGAAGCCGGCGCCAATAAATTTGGGAAAAGGCTGGGCAGATGTTGATGTTGTGTGGAGCTACTTTATTTTTATTAAATAGCAAAATGCTTAAAAATGGTACACCTATGTCTAATCACTACATACAAGATATACACGTCAAACTTATAACACCCCTCGTTTTTGGGATTAAAAATATAACTGGTGATATGTTACCCCAATAACAATTTGAGCAAGGAATCCAACCCAGAACCATCAGTGAATAAAAACTTGAAGTGTAGGTATTTATTTCCAGATTACCTATGTTTATCCACTTGGACCACAACCCATAGTCATGCTCCACGCACGCAATGCCGCTATTTTTTAGCCTCTCACCATTTACAACTGGTTGCCTTTAATGTTTGATAACAAAATTAAAACAATGCAAAAACCCCTAAAGGGCTCTCACCCAAATGACAATCGGCACGAACTTTAAATATATATTTTAAAGTTGGGACACTCGATTTAAATAACATTATTTTTTGGAAGATTTATACTTAAAGTAAATGCGAACTATTTATTTCTGGTTGCTTCGTAAATAACTATGATAATAAAGATTTAATTTTGGTGTTTAAGTCTTGGGGCTTAAACAAAACTGGCTTTAATATAAGTGATTTTGAAAAGTTTCGCTGCAATATTGATATTCCTTTAAAACATTACTAATGTGTTTTGCGTATTAATTATTGTTCTCTTGCAAATGCACAATGCACAGTGCTGTAAAAGGATTTGCATGAAAAGCTCAAAGATTTACATTGTTCGATCTACCCTACCGTATTCATTTTAATCAGATAACAAATATCCATTGGGTTAGTAACAATATTCTTAACCTATGTTAGTACTTAATTAAAAAAAAACAGACATTGTACAGGTGACTAGACACCTCACCAACGGGCTGTCATGCCTCCCGACTATGGCGCTCAGAATATTGTTAAAAAACATTCTTTAACAATGTTATAAATATTATGCTGTTTCAATATTTTTTAAGCTTGTTCCTTAAATTGCAATATTTATTTTTTTGTAGATTTAGTTTTATACACTGCTACGTAGATAGCTAAATGACGTGCCTAGGTATGCCTAAAAATGGCTGCTGAGATGACGAGAAATAGACAAGTATGGAAGAAGAAGACAAATGCTGTCCCAATCCCAAATAAATTGGGATAAGGGCAGGAGAAGACGATGGTAACTAGTCTAGAATTTAAGACCTAACAAGGTAATTCCTACATGCATCTTTCACTAGGTACCTACCTCGTACAAATAAACGAGATCGTCCATCTTGGATTCGGCATAATCCCGCGCTCCCACGGTTATTAATTGCTTCAATAATATGCTAATACGGGCCCACTCGTTTCGTGGTAATGTGCCTGTTATTGTCCAACATTTTTCTTAATTTTTATACGTAACGTTTACAGGGATGTTTTGGTTTTATTATTGTGCTTTAGGGACGTGTCGGTGATGAAATTTAAGGACTGTTTAAAACGAAAACGACGGAATTCAAGTTGTTTTGGAAAAACAGAGTTGTACTTGGAACTGGTATACGGAACCTATATGATAAATAGGTGTTTTAACTTCATAACTTATATTTACTGTTATTTGACGATCGGATTTTTTTTTCTTGCTTTTTGTTTAGTCTAAAAAACCGGCCAAGTGCGAGTCGGACTCGCGCACGAAGGGTTACGTACCATTATTTTTAAAAAACGAGCAAAAAAATAACATTTTTGTATGGGAAAATTAAATATTTATTTTATTCTATTTTTAGTATTTGTTGTTACAGCATCAACAGAAATACATAATCTGTGAAAATTTCAACTGGCTAACTATCACGGTTCATGAGATACAGCCTGGTGACAGACGGACGGACGGACGGACGGACAGTGAAGTCTCAGTAATAGGGTCCCGTTTGACCCTTTGGGTACGGAACCCTAAAAACTGCGTTTTATTTATGTGTTACAGGAATGAGTGGAATTTTTAAACATTAATTCGATCTACCTAGTTGTAATGTCTTAGATTATGGCCTTTTAAAGGCTTTTTCACCATCTTGTACTATTTTCTAAGTTGTTCCCGGAACAAACTAAATGTCTTCAGTATAAATGTTTTGTAAATTACAAACACGTTATGTTATGTTAAGTGTGTTATGAATGCGCACTAATGTCCGAAGTCATTACATATTTACATTTCTATTTATTTCTTAGAACGTTTAAAGTAATGAACAAACAAAAAAGGTTTTTTCTATAATTTGAGGAGTTTACACTTGTATTTGATTTCTAGGGTTACGTTCCAATTTTATTTTCTCTTATGTTATCACTTATTTTTTTGAATTGTTGACCAGTAATTGGCGACTGTGTAAGTCCAGGACTATGAAAACCTATGCTTGAGATATATTGTATATAGAATTTGTTGGTGAACCTATTTTAATAAGTAAATAAATAACAAAGTTGAGGACAAAGAATTTGAAACTACTTTCATAATCACATAGCCATTAATGAGTCGTCTTACTATTGAGAGCAGTGGTGGCAGCCCCGACTTACGAGCAGTAAGCCGTGGGTTCAAACCCAGGCAGGCGCATTACTTTGTGTAATTTATTTCACTACCGCAGCCCTCAAAAACGGGTAAAGGAAATCGTGAGAAAACCGGTATATCCAAGAACTGACATGTGACATCTACCAAACCGCACTGGGCCAGCGTGGTGGATTACAGCCCACTCCCGCTCATAGAGAGGAGGCCTGTGTCCCAGCAGTGGGAACATTATAGGCTGATGATGATGATGACTATTGAAAACTCATCCCCTAAGTCTTGTTTATGCCAATTGTTATTTGGTTATGCCTCATTAATAACGTCTTATACATGAACGCAACGCTAAGCAGTTTCATATCATTAAAGAAGAAAAATAGTGGACACAGCTCAATTACAGCGGCTAGAGAATAGTACAGAGTACGTGTACATTGTTACCTACAGGAACGATTCATAAAACAACTAGAAGGGTTCCTTACATTACAAGAAAATAATTGTCACCATAGTTTAGCAGTTTACGCTGTGCATTGGAGTTTTTGGTCGTAAGTCGTTGATAGATTTAGGAGTTTATAAACCGGCCAACTGCGAGTCGGACTCGCGCACGAAGGGTTCCGTACCATTATTTACAAAAACGACCAAAAAATTACTTTTTTGTTTGGGAACCCCAATTAAATATTTGAATTAAATATTTATTTTATTCTGTTTTTAGTACTTTTTATCATAGCGGCAACAGAAATACATAATCTGTACAAATTTCAACTGGCTAACTATCACGGTTCCCGAGGTACAGCCTGGTGACAGACGGACGGACGGACAGCGAAGTCTCAGTAATAGGATCCCGTTTGACACTTTGGGTATGGAACCCTAAAAATGGCTATAGATTATTATTCGTAAAAGAGGGTTATGTGGCTATGAAAACAAAAAACTATGGGAATAGTTAGAAAGAACATTAATTTACTAATGTAAAGGCAGTCGGTGAAATGTGGGTGTACTCTCAGGTACACCTTTGCCTAACCCTTCGGGGATTAGAGGCGTGATGTTATGTCCAGGGATGTTATGGAGCTCCGTAACCGTAACCGAAACTATCGGATATCCGAAATAAAAATATATCCGTAACCGTAACCGTATCCGTTTCACAAGTTTCGAATAGTTTCGTATAAGGGCGGAGTCTAAATCGACATTTGTTTCGATAGGTTTTTGTTTCACCGTTCGCGCGCCACGTGAATCTTGCAGTTTGATTGCTATTTCTAGTCATAACATAACCTCTTTCATAACATCTCTATATATTTACTTACCTATATGACTGATTATAATACCAAATCATAATTTAGACTTGATAAAACCTATTAATAAAACTAAATTATTACATACTATTTGTGTTTATATTTTACTTCAATTTAATATCCGTAACCGAAACTAACGGATAATCCGAAATTATTACATATCTGTAACCGTTTCCGAAACTGATATAATTTTATTCCTATATTCATATCCGTATCCAGATCCGAAATATCATATCCATAACATCTCTGGTTATGTCTAAAGGCTAGTGAGCAAATTAAGAGTCTCATACAGATCTTTATAAAAAAGTTAAAAGTACATAATGCTCTCTCCACCACTTTTATAGCACCATCACTAAGATTAATCTATAGGAGCCGTATAAAGCTGTGTACACACAGCGCGCTGCAGCCATGATCGCAATGAGTGGTGGCCGGCGACCGTAAAAATAATGGGCGGCTTGCGATCGAGTGTGTACTGGCCCTGTTTAAATCTGTCGCTGAGAATATGTGCCATTGTTTGTTGTACATTGCTGTTTTAGTGTAGAGAAGGTTGTAATGGGTATAAATGTAGCGGGCAATGGATTTGCCTTCCATTTTGAAACGCTTCCAGCTAACGACCTCAAAAGGGGAATAGATGCAAATCAAATCAAAATCATTTATTTCAAGTAGACCAATTACAGGCACTTTTGAATAGTCAAACAATAAACATTAAGCTACAGTCCCAGTCACAAGACATAATAACTGTGAAAGTACTGTAGTTGCCCATTCCAAAGCGTAGATTTCTATGGAGAAGAATGGGCAAGAAACTCCATGGACACTCTTTTAAATCAGTAGCTTGTTACAAAAACCTTGGTTACATCATTCATGTTGAGATGGTACATTATGTGAGAACGATGTATCAAGACGTGCACGTTAAAAGTGTCCACAGTAAAATAAAAAAAAATTCTAAAAAATAAAATAAAATAGTTCAAAATAAGCCGTGGCAACTAAGAGATGACCAGGCACAACTGACAGCGCCCGTTCACGAACATGACATGCGAATGATACAGCAGCGTATTCAACTTAAATGAATATGAATATGAACTTGAAAACTAGTACTGCATCATCACATCACGCCTGTAAAACCTCATAACACGTAACGTCTCTGATTGATAACAGACATTATACAGAATAAAACAGCAAACTACTCGTCTCAGTTAAACTATAAAGAAAATTCAAATTCAAAATTTAATGCTCAACAGAGTACATAATAATACATTTCCAGATGTCAAGTGAATGCGCAGACCACTGTGTTGTACCAATTCAAGCATGCATAATACACAATTTCATAAATTCAAATTAATACTTTAAACAATGACATAAACTCAATGTTGATAGCAAATACAAAAAAAAAAACTTCAAATTAATACATTATACAATATCATCATCATCTGCCTAGCCTTTTCCCAAACTATCTTGGGGTCGGCTTCTAGTCTAACCGGATGCAGCTGAATACCAGTATTTTACATGAAGCGACTGCCTATCTGACCTCCACAACCCAGTAACTGGGTAATACGATACCCCTTGGTAAGACTGGATGTCAGACTTTTAGCTTCTGACTACTCGTAACGACTGTCAAAGATCTACAAATGACAGCCGGGACCAACGGCTTAACGTGCTTTCCGAGGCACGGAGGAAACTCGATATGTAATTATGGTCACCCATCCACAGACCAACCTAGGCAAGCACGGCTTAACCTTAAAGATCGACCTGGGCGGCTGTTATTATTTAGCCACGAGCTCCTCCATTACATTATACAATATCATAGATTCAAAATAACCGCCTATGTTCATCATACAAATGTCTAGAACTCAACAAGTCGCATTCTACTTTAGCCATAAAGCCCATACACATATTCTATTTTCTTCTACATCTTTAACTCATAAGTTCACCACGTTTCTTCGAGGTCCCCACGTCAATAACCTGACGTAATGTCATTACGTTGATGGAATAATTTATTACTTCCCATTATAAGGCTGAATAAAGATCGTCCTCCATACTGTTATGATGAGCATAAAAGAAAATATCAAACTTATCTTTGGTAGTTTGTTGTTAAAGTTAGATGAAAGTCAGCAATTTTGTGCCCATAGAGAAAATAGACTTAGTAGAAACCTGATATTTTCTTTTAGTTTACGAAAAATGGAAAGTAAGCAAAAGATTAGGTAAAACCAAAAGGTTTTTGCATTTCTAGGACCCTATTAACCCTTCAAAGTAAAAGGGGTAGAAATAAGTTCAAATGTAACAGTTGTCTGAGAGGGTTTTCAACTCAGGACCTCTTATATGATCAGGAGTGGTACCAAACCGTTGAGCCATGATTATGATCCACATCCTAATCGCTTTATTTGCACGTCATATAACGAAAATATATACAGGGTGTTTCGTGCATCGTTTGCCAAATTGAACTGATCGAAAGAAAGGATTTGCCTTTGCCGTCTTTTCAGCCCCCATAATTCATCCTTAAAGTTAAAACGAAAAAGTCTATTACCATCGAACAGTAGAAACGAACGATACGTTTAAAAAGATTAGACTGCATTTTAAATTACACGGAAGTTTTGCCTTCCTATGTTCGTCACGTAACTCGGTAATGGATATTGTGCATGGTACTATTATCGCTGACGTTGATTAGTTTTCGGATGAAATTGAAATTATATAAGCTAATTTAGTTGTAACGCGTGTCATGGTTTTAGTTTACTGCTTTTTTTTGGGCTGTCTCGTTGGTGAAGTGGACGCAATCGCGTCTGCTAAGCATGAGGTTCTGGGTTTGAATCCTCATCATCATCATCATCATTTCAGCCCATAAGACGTCCACTGGACATAGGCCTCCCCCAAGTGTCGCAACATTAACGTTTTTGGGGGTTTTGCCATAATCGCCACGCTTGGCAGGCGGGTTGGCGATCGCAGTACTGTTGTTGCCCATTCTCTGGCAAATCCCTTAGTCGCCTCTTAGGACACCCACGGGAAGATATAGGATGGTGCTATTCTTTACGTCCGACACCATGCAGAACCGGTGGAACCAGGTTTGAATCCTACTTCGAGAAAATTGTTATTGGGTTTTTCCATCAGGATTTTTTCAGTAGCAGCCACGGAGATTGGATGTGTTTTTGATGTGGTTGACGGCAATAGGCTCGCCCCCTATTACATGGGACTTAAACATAACTGACGAAATGTGGGTGTACCATTAAGTACACCTCTGCTTAACCCTTCCAAGATTACACGCTTGCTGTTATATTTTTGTTTTGCTGAAGTTTGATTTTGAACGACGGTTTGTGAGAGGGTTGATGATTATTTTGTACTTACTTACTTTTTAGTAGAATTAACTTAACACCAATACTAATATATTAAGAAAAGTTCAATGCATAGCTGGAATAATTATAGCCGATATTAATTCAATTCATCCTTGAAACATTACGCTATTAAGAAAATTCCAAGTATTTTCTAGACTTAATCGAAAATCCTTGAAACCCCGTACCTAATTGGACCAATTTGTTCGATTGAAACGAAACCTTTCATTGGTTTCATTAACAGAAACCGTTGAAGTACACTTGATATTAAATTCATATTATATTAAAGAGTTGTTGATACAAAGAATACATAAGAAACAATATGTTTATATAGTACTTATATTACATACATTTATTGAAAGGAAAAACATTTTGGAGTGACGCAATAAAGGCATAGAAACCCCTCTGTTTAAATAAGCCAACATCAAAGGTGGCTCAAAATATTGCCTTCTATTGAACTCAATGAAACAATTTTATGTATTCACTGTTTTCTCTGTTTTTATATTAGATACTTCGCAAACGGGTCCCTCAAAATAGGTTCTAGCAATACAAGTTACAGAAGGTACCTACTTAACTTTTTATCGTTCGCAAATATTACGTATATATCATCTAGATATTTGTTTATGCAAGTATGTACAAAGCTTGTTTATATTCCTGACCTATTAATCAATTTCAATTATGAAGAAAAACAAACTCCAGCATCGCAGCACAACTTGCCTAATAATGAGATTCGAAAAGTTCCAAACTAAAGTAGGAATAATAAACAACGCCTAATAATATTCCAAACATGATTATGCTATTAAATCGAGTCCTGCAAGCAAATCGATTCGAGTAATCGAGGCAGTGAAGTAAACAGAATCGATACGACTCATCGCATTCGGATCACAAAGTGGATTCCAGTTTTTAAACGTCGCCATTTTCGGGGATGGGGCAGGTGATGCCGGCACAAAGTGATAGGTGCTCCATCTAATCTGCCGAGCGGCAGCTCAATCTTGTCTTCAATCGAATCTCCTTGATTGCGTCAAGCGTCGATATATAGGGAAATTTCATCCGTGCGCCTAATAGCATTGACACTACGGCGATATCTGAGCGAAGGAAAAGCCTTTCTTTTAAAACAATGAAAGCAAACATGAGACTTCACTTTATTACTCCGTTTGCAGCAGACTTTAATTAATTAGTGTAAGTGCCGGTGAGTCTCGGGAGATTGGTCATTAATTAAATGGGTCTTTGGCTATCGATCTACTGGCAAACAATACACTTTATTACTTTTATTACCCATTTCATTCGCTGTCTACCCGGCCCGTGCTGAGTAGCGGTTGCTTTTTACTATTAATGAGTGGCCAACGTGGCTCGGCAAGGCGGCCAAGGAGTACAATGTAGTATAGTTTTCTTTCCTTTCCACATTCAGTACAAAGTTATGTATCCGATAGCAATTTAGTTGGAAGGCTGTTCGAACGTCAGCGCTAGTAACACAATCAACCTTGTGTAGACTATAGGTTTAAGTGAATTATAACAACGTAGGCATGTTATGTTTTGCTTGTCGTAGTAATTACTTACAAAACAACGTGTACGAGCAATAATAATACAGGTATGTGTAGCTGTAAGTTTCATGAATAATCAATGCTTGTGGTTGGTAGTTACTGAGATAGATATAATATATTTTTTATGCATGGGTATTGAATTCTGTTTAAAATTACACTTTGTGTTGTTCTACTTTAACATCAAGCAAACGAAATCTATATAACTTGACCAGAATAATTAAACAGCTGAAAATTATTCATAATCACTGATAATGTTACCTTAACGATTGGGTTATCGAGAAAACCAATAAATGCGGAGAATATCCGTTGAATTAATTTTATAACATTTAAATTTGATGGCATTCACTTTTAAATATTCATTCGGCCATTAAGAGTGTCCATTAGAGCAAATCGTGGGCACCGGGCGTTATTAAAAATCGCCGGGTACTGCTAATAATGTGGCGTTTTATCGTGACGTTTCTTCTTATGAGGGATATTGTTTTTGTATTTATTAGGATTATATGATTCTTTTTCTGTATGGTGCCGGACGTAAAGAATAGCAACATCCCATATCTTCCAGTGGGTTTCGTAAGAAGCGACTAAGGGACTTAGCAGCGAATGGGCAGCAGCGTTCTCCGTGCTTTTGTAACAACCGTACTGCGATTGCCAACCCGCCTGCCAAGCGTGGCGATTATGGCAAAACCCCCCCTTTTAGGAGGCCTATGTCCAGCAGTGGACGTCTTTTGGCTGAAATGATGATGATGATATGATTCTTCTTTTACAATAAATTTCCTATTTGGTTCTTCCACCTCCTAAATTATTAACCTTAGTCTTCAATGCTTGTAACCTTTAAAATTGGTGTCAAATATGACAAAGATAGGCTACCTCGTTTGTAAAGCGCTCGCAAACACTACTAGTGAGCATGATCAAGGGTTCGATTCTTAGGTCAGAAAAAGTGTTTTTGGGTTTTTCTTCGGTACCAGCCTGAAGTGCTGATGGATACATAGGACTTAAACATAACTATCGAAATGTAGATACACTTTGAGAAAAACAGCATGATTTTATGTTAAGTCAAAAAGGCTTAGTAGTTTAAAGGAACATTTTCCAAGAGTTTAAAGAGATTGTTCACTGCCAAGAAAACTTTCCCTCAATTATATTCTCATATGCACTTATTACAACTAGCTTTGCAAGTTTCCAACTACCACTTTCCAACTCAACTTCTGTTTCAAATAATTCTACAGCCACTTTAATTTTAATTTATTACAGATTTAGAATGCCAATTAGGTACAATATTTCTCCATTAGCAGAGAGGAGACGGAAACATTGTTGGGGGCTTGGCAGAGTGCCTGCTACCTTCGTCTGAGTTGCGGTAAATATTTTGGGTCAATTGCAAGGAGAATGAGGATTACTTGTCTTGAGTCCAAAGTCTTTGGGAGTGGGGGAATATTTAGTCATTTATTTTGGACAAGAATACGTATACGAAATTATTTCTGTCTTTGCTGTCTGACCCCATTTGAATGAAGTGTGAAGTATGGCTATTACAGTCCCCTAAGAAATAAAGTAAGAAGTTTTTGTTTAGTGTTATCTTCGGTATTTTTTTAGTTTTCATTTTGTATTGTTCTTCTACTATTTTGTGGAAAGTGAAAATGATACAAAGTTGATGTTTTGAAGAGAAAACTGTGAAATATTTTATATAATGTTAGGGGAAAAAGTATTTTTGGTGAGATGTTTGTTTGTGCGTGCGTCAAGTAAAGTTACTGAACCGAAGAAAAGGATATTGTTATCGTCAAAGATTTAAATTGAGTAAAAGCGCGATGTGTTTTTTTGTTTTATCTGGAAATTTGCTACTATTTTTCAAAAGACCTACTGAAAATGTTCCAAAATTTTTTTTTTTTCTCATCTACCCATTAACAATAAATAACTCATCCAACTTTTGCGTACCTTATCATCAACAGAACCCCTAAATCATAACCGAAAACTCCATACAATATTCTGAAATATTTCTCTGCGACAAAGAATACGTTTTGTGAGTAATTTCCCGGGGAAAGCGGGGCCGGCCATTGTGATGACTGGCCATTGAGAAGGGTTACTCAGTTAGTTCCGGGGCAAAGAGTAGACAGATACAGAAGCTCGACTACACTAAATAACAAGGACAAGGGTACTCGCGACTGTCTTTTGTTTGAAACTGCGAGGCAAAGCATTGACAAGTTCAGAAGCTGGTCTCCAAACATTGCGAAAACGCACGCAAACTTAAATACGCTTCACGTACAGTGAGTGCAAGTGCACTCGCGACTGTCATTTGTTTGAGATTGCCGTACGTATGCGTCTTTGTGTGCATTTGCATGTTTTCGCTCATTTGAAAGAGCTGGTCTTCTGGTATCTATCTACTTTGTCAATTCCGGAGTAATTCAAGAGTAGGGGAACTCTGACTTCTCCGGTTTTATAACCTGACGAATGTTTCTTTTAAGGCAATGGTACATTGCGAAGTTATATTTCCTCGATTAAGTTTGTACTGCGAAAATTAAAATCACGTTTTATGAGTTCAGATAAGACTTTATATTCTGAGGTATTTATTTTGTCAAAGTTCTTTGGTAAATTAGCTGTATTTTATTGTTGGTTGTTGATTCTAACGCCCAGTTTATAAACTCAAGTGGTGCGACTTGCGACGCGTCTTGCGTCACGTCACGAACGTGTGGCATTTGTTTTCTTCGCGATGAAAGGCGCGTTGTGATAACTGATCATGTTCGAAGCAATTTCTTTCATTTATTTTCCAGCAGTCGCGGCCAAATAATATCAGCTGCTCGGGTCGATCTTTAGGTTAAGCTGTGCTTGCCTAGGTTGGTGAATGGATGACCAATGGATGACATACCGAGTTCTCTCCGTGCCTCTGAAAGCACGTTAAGCCGTTGGTCCCAGCTGCCAATTGTAGAACTTTGACAGTCGTTACAAGGAGTCACCAGTATTCATAAGTATTACTCAGTACAGGTGGTACTGGTTGTGGAGGTCAGACAGGCAGTCGCTCCTTGTAAAATACTGGTATTCAGCTGCATCCGGTTAGACTGGAAGCCGATTCCAACATAGTTGGGAAAAGGCTGGGCAGATGATGAGTCGCTGTTGCAATACAAATATCGCATAAACGCGCAGCTTGTGGCCAAGTCGTAAAAGAAAATCGAGTCTCTCAAATAAAGTAAAGGTTAGAAAGAATTGATAAAGTGATTGAGTTCCCGATTGAGATTTTATCCATCTGACAGCAGCCGTAAAAGATTTGTAAGATGACTTTGCACTTTCTCGAGAAGGGCGAGAGTTTTGCAAGAAGATTATATTCTGTTGGCGTAAAAGGTCACATTGACTAACTAATTCTGGCAAATCTTCTGAGGTTAAGCGCTTAGCACTTGCAGCGTCGGATAAAGCGAGATAAGTCACGTTTAAGTTTTCAACGAGAAAAATTGGCCTAATCTCGAGGGCGCATAGTTTATTCACGAAATTATTACTTGGATAAATTGCATGAATTTTGAAGTGAGAATTATGCAGTTAGATGTTGCATGCCTGCTGTAGGTTAAGTAAGCAAACACCGGTTTGACTGAGAATTACTTAGAGAGTAAACTGGGTCTTTTAAATTTTCGGTCATGCCGTTGAGACATTGTACACCGGACTCTGATAGATAACATAACATCACGGCTTGTTATCCTCGAAGGGTTAGGCAGAAGTGTAACTAACAAGTACACCCATATTTCTCCAGTTAAGTTTAAGTCTCATATAGGGGGTGAACCTATTGCCCTACACAAATCCAGGCTCCGTGGCTGCCACTTAATAATGAAATTCCTGATGGAAAAACCCAATGACACTTACCCCAACTGACAGAAAATGTACTAAAATAATAGCAACTGTCTGTAACAATTTGACTGAACCTCAAAAAAAAAGAGTTTTCTCTATGTCCATGCCCGAGAAATCCATCAAAAAAGTGACCTTATTAATTAAAAACAAAAAACACGTTTAATAATTTCACAAAACGCCTGCAGGCGTTCCCGCATACTAACCTTTTTGCTTAGCTTTTGATGGCCCTCGGCTCAATTATAAGAAGTCGTGTTTGTCCGTGTTTGGGCCTCAAGCGCATGTTTCCTGAGCTTGTAAAGACCTTTTCAAAAGCCTGTATTGAGTGCGGTTGAAACGTTTCGTTCAAACGCCAGTTAAAGAGATTACGGATGAGGGCTTTCCTCTCTTTTGTTTGTGTTGCATGGATTTTTTCCTCCTTAATTTCTTTTGGTTTTGAGTGTTTGAGAGTGGTGGGTAATGGACCAATCGATTTTTGAGGAGTAAGTAAGTAGGGCAAGGAATTAAGTGTTTTCTTTTTGTGTGATGTTTACGTGGGGCTTTTTGATGTGGCAGGTAGATTTTTATTTATGAATTTGGCCCGATATTTAAGAAAAATCAAAGGTACTTTTCATTAACGATTTAAGTGATTGTAAGTGTAATTGCGAAATATGGACTTCATAAACTATGTCGGGGAAATAAATTGTTAAGTAATTACAAAAATTGACTACAGGACCTTTTTAAATTGTTCGTAGGTATACTCAAATCACAACTGACTATATTTGGCGGTCGAATGAAATAGCTCATAACCTATGGCTAATTTTCGTAGGGTGTCAACATGAATCTGCTTGTTAAGGGACAACGACGCAAAAATGATTACCAGGTATTCAGTAAGTACATCATTCTGAACCACGTGGGACTTTTTCATTGGTTATTTAAAATAACAACTGCTTCCGACAAAAATACCTACACGGTAAAATGTATGGATCAGTTATTTCTTTTTAATTGCCGATGAAAAATTTTTATGTCTGGGGGGGGTGGCTCAAAATGATGTGCGGAATAAGTGATAACCGTTTTCGCGTCAGTGTCTCTTCCACCCTGTATTTTAGCATAATCACACTTTTTCCATAATACATCAACAATGACACCAGCTAGCCTACCATGACGTCTTAAAACATTACTGTTTTACTCCTTTTCCAGTGTGGGAAAGAGATGGCGCTAGACATCCTGTATAGCGCCATCTCTTATTATCTCACTCACCCACTTACACACACGAACACACCCACACACACTCTCACTCACTCACATACACACACGCAACTTAAGCTTAGTTATAACAAATTATAATCTGGAACCTACATGTCATCTCTGTCTTGAAGGTGGGCGTTAATAGCCACGACACAGTTTCTACTAATGTGGCTATTACCGATCACAATAATTTTGTAACGTGTGTTCTTGATTCAAATAAAGAATTATTATTATTCCCTTTATTTCTTTATTTACTTTACATATCTATTACATTTTTAAATATTTTTACAAAACAACATATAAAAATACATTTAAAAATATAAATTATATTATTATATTCCCTTTATTTATTATTATAGTTCCGTCTCTTTCCCACACTGGAATAAGAGTAAAACAATACTGCTTTAAGACGTGATGGTAGGCCAGTACTAAACCAAAAATAACCTCGCAAAACTCCTTTTACAGAAAACCAATCAAAGGCCTACTTATACGCGTATACTATAGGAGTTTGATACGGAGTAGTTGGAGGTCGCAACTCCAAGCGGTGGTCTAATCTTAGAGGATAATCCGCTATCAATGAGACGTGAGAGCCGCCTTTATGTGCCCAGCCTCCTGCCATCGATCGGCAGATGTATGTAATTAATATGACGCGGTCTTATTTGGAGGATATTTAGCGAAAAAAAAGGGAATTAGTCTTTGGGGCTTTGGAGAAATTGAGATTACAAAATTACTATTATACTTGCTTAGTTTTTCTCCGATTCTGTTAGAAGCAGAGAAGGTTAGATAATTTAAAAGGTTAAAAACACAATATGTTGTTTTGCAAATTTTAAATAAAAGAACGGTCATATTTTGTCTACCTACGTTTTTGTTTGTCTGGCAATGTATATGAGTCAGATTACATTCACAACTTGACAAATAAACGACGTTTTTTACCCCTAAATTAATCTACGGAAGTCCCAAAAACATAGAACCTGCCGCAATATCAAGCCGATTAATTGCCGCTTTTAAAAATACTCATTTGGCAAAAAAAAAACGCATAAATTGCTTATAACACCCCAGCCGCGCTGAAAATGTACGGGACGAGATTTTAATTACAGAAATATTATTAAGTCAGTCGTCGAATAAAAGCAATTTAGGGGTAAAAATACGAGCGACCACGGGCGGGACAAAGGCCGAGATTTCCATATATAAAAAGCATAAATAATTTCGATTGTGGCCACCGAACACATAAATATAGTAGTACGTTTTGGCGCCCTCACACACGTGCGCAAACAGCCGGGGGTCGCGCAAATAATGCGAGTGTCACGTGAGGGGCGCGGGGGGTCTTAGGGCACGCGGGGGGTGCAAGGCTTCAGGACTTGAGGCACGAGGCAGCGTGGTGAGGAAGGGGGGATCTCGGACGAAAAATAAATAGGTACACAATCTCTGGCGCACAAATACACACATTTCGACGGTGTAATGTGTTTGCGGTGCTACAGAAAATTTTATTTTCTCGTGTGACAAAAACGCGTGTTGCGCGCGGCGATACTCGAATTATGTGACGTTTGTTGTGACAAGAAATCGGAGGGATAATGTCGGGTGTGTTACGATAATATTGGCGAAATCAGGATAACATAATCTGGACGAACAACGGCTCTGTTACGAAAATATTGTTAAATCGGGGTTCTAAAATAGTTTTGGGATGAAAACGAATAACATGTACCTACTTAGAAACATTCTTTCCCACGTTGCAGCGTCTAATATTGAGTGCAATTTAAACTTAGACAACAGCAGACTGCAGTGATACTGCTGTTTGTTTTGAGCAGTTATTTACAAAACAAATCACAAACTACTCTACCTTTAAGCGTCACCATACTCAATCACTTCCATACTACACAAACGCAAGTCAAAGTTGGTCACTATACACGTCACGGATGGGCACACAACTCCCAAGGAGTTGCTCCTCTTACTTTAGTGTCTATGCCTCTCAAGCCCCACCGGTTGGCCGCATGATTTACATAGGAGCCTCTCAAAGCCGTCTGTTTGTTCTGCCCGGTACAAGGCAGGACAGAATCAGAAGTAATTAACTTTACACTTAAAGCTAAGTGTACTCTGAACTTAATCGTGTTACGTCAGGAAGGAAAGTTAAAAAGCGTGACTTTGTAATTCTAAATTTTTAAGTCGTAAATTATTTAGTTATGTTTTTAAGGTGGCTGTTAAATTATCAACCATACCCAAGTCTTGGGTTGCTACTGAGAAATTCTTGATGGGACAACCCAATAACACTGTGCCCGACCTGGGAATCGAACTCCAGGCCCTCATGCTAGCAGGAACGCTTGCGACTACTAGATCAACGAGGCACTCTCTTCCTTGTCTGACATTCTGGGATGGATAGACTTGCGAAGGAATGTTCTTTTGCTGTTTACTTAAAAATAATTTGGGAGTTGAGATAGTGGTGCGGTGCCCGCCGCGGACAACAATGCTTTTCAAGCCAAGGTCTGTAAAACCGCTTCTCTGTAAATGCTTTCATACATCGCCATATGTTTCAAATAAAACGCGCAACGCACAACGCGCCGCCCGACGCACCACGTCTCCGTAAATGAGTCCTAAGTGCTCGTTTGGTCTAATCCGACTTTCATTTAATTTTGTTTGTTAGACTGGGTTAAACATTGGTATTAATTAATTCCTCCGTAGCACCTACAACCTTTATCACGCTCGAAGGACTAAAATAGAAGAGATCGATTCTATTATTCAGAGAATATTCACTTAATAGAAACTGAAATAGCCAAGAATAAGGTCAGAAGGGTTAATATATTCTGATGTAGGCTTTAAATTATAATTGTTGAAATCCTGAAATTGTTGATGATATTTTTGAATGTTAATTAGCTAATGCTTTTGTTTATACCCCAAGCAAATAACGCATATACTTATGTAACTAGTAATTATATAAATTTATAAAAACTTTCGGCTATTATAAATCGATATCATTCACAGTATTAAGGCGTCGCCACACCAAACCAAGCCTACCGAACTGCCCTTTATAATTACGCGGCTAAAATAAAAATGCTTTTATAGACCAATATCTCATTGCTAAGGTGGGCATATGCGAGCAGACAAGCGACTTTACGACGGGCATAAAGCGACGTAGAAAGGCGTGTAACCCTATAATGCTGAGGTATAAGTCGGCTGTTACTTAACACCGTAACTTCTGTTTAGAGCCGCGCCTCCGCCTACAATGTCGGTAAATTCATGGGTGTCAGTTTAGCTCTATGGTCGTCTCATTCCACAGTCTCCCTGGGGCATCAGTATATTAACCTATTGTGGTACTGCCCTACTTAGTTGATCTATGTAATTTGGGTTAAATGAACCCCGTAATACGGAGGAGTAAAAATGGTTGTGCGCTGAATATGATATGGGGATGGTATAAAGTTGTGTTGTTTAATGAGTTTGTTGTTTAAAGTGTAAGAAACTGAGTTTCTTATAATAAATTGTATCTTTAGACAAGAAAATATAAGATTATACAGAAAATATGGGAAATTATTTGAAAAGTTACAAAGACATCATATCAGATTCCTCTTCATAAATCCCTGACAGTTTTCGATAACAAAGACATCAGGAAAAAAATGCTATAAGATTTGGCTCTCCTCCAAAATCCTGCCATAAAAATTTTGAATGTTTACAGTAGATTCTACTTTCGATTTCTTCAGCTACGGAATCTTGGCTCGGGCCCCCTTCGTGTACAAACAAATTTGGTAGGCCAATGTCTTGTAAACTTTCGCTGTTTGGCGTCCCGCCAACACCACAGTACCACAGAATGCGGTGACTTTCGAATAAACCGAATAAAGATAATTTATTCCTATGATTTTTGGCCGCGACGCAATCGCTTTCGAATTATTCCTCTTTTCAGGTTCCTCACGCCGCATTGAATTTTAGAGGTTTATTTTGAATGTGCGGTTTTTACTTTTTTGAAATAAGATTATGTGATTTTATTTGGCGGATCTGAACAATTTTGACACGTATAAGCGCAAATAAAGTTTTCTGATTCATGTATGTCTATCTTTTTCGGTCACTAAAGAGTCTGTTAACCTTGAAAGACGTACAAGCAAAAAGCGTCAGGTTAAATAAAGCCAAGGCTGTCCATTAAAACCTCTTCATAATCCAATCAATCCAATACTAAATTCAAACACATATCTACAACTTAATTCCTTAAAATCATCGGGGTAAAGGCCAAAGTTGAAACTAATTCAGAGACAAACTAAGAACAATCTTGGAAGTACGTACGGTTCATCAGACCTCCACGTGGGTCCTTGCCTTTATTTCACGTATACCCACTATGTATCTTTATCTGGTACTTGAAACTGTTTTATGGTGTCTAAAGTTACCCAGTTTAGCTTAGTGGAGTTGGGCCTACATACCGTTGTGAAAGGTGATTAGCAGAAACTGTTTGTGTTTGTCGAGCGTTCCGGCGTAAGGCAAAAGCTGCACACGTTTTTCGATTGCAGTTTAAGATCTTATGAATACACACAAAGCAAAATTTATTGATATTCATCCAAACTCACAAGCGGATGTCTTTGACCAAAAGTTGTAGAGCGCTCATTTCTATAGTGAAATGAAAAAAAAATGAGTAAGGGAAAAAACCTAAAAACGATGAATGGATTCGTGAACGATAAAAATGAAAGGTGGCACTGAGATGGACGACAAATAGAGACTATGGAAGAACAAAGACGCGGACCTCAAATAAAATGTGCTAATGGCAGTAAATCATCGTGAGGAAACCGGTCCTAGAACTAAAAATTCGAAGACATGTGACATCTACCAAACCGCACTGGGCCCGCGTGGTTACAGCCCACTCCCTCTCATAGAGAGAAGGCCTGTGTCCCAGTAGTGGGAACATTATAGGCTGATGATGATGACGAATGGCAGCAAAATAAATTTAAATATTTCATGATTTAAAAATAGACAAAAAAAAAATATTTCTTAATGAACCAACATAAATGCTTCCAATCCTTCCTCCCCGTATGTCCCACTGAACTTACAGGCATTATTAGCTACGTGACGCCGCTCAGCCTCCAGTACAAGGTTCACACCGACGTGTGCGCTGTTATCGCGCGCTATTTACCTCTAACGTGAGATTAAGGATTACATTATAATCTGATATGCTCGCTTAACGCGGCGCCCGTGTTTAGCTTACTCTCTTACGAGCTCAGGATAACTTGTAATTAGGGAATGTGATGTATGGTGTTTGTTATGGTTAATGGGCTTATTTTGGGAATTTTATGAGTTGTGTATGGCTTGGATTGCATAATTTTACATGGCAGTAAATTTTAAATTATGCAATCTCAGAGAATTAAATGAAGCTTGTTAAAGCACCACTGCCTTAATTCACTTAAATTTTTCATCATTAATCAACATTAGTTTTTAAAACATTTTTGTAGGTAGATTGAACTAACTAAAGTGTAGTTTGTTTATTAATAATAAATAGTACCGAAATAAACGGAAAAATTTAATGAGCTACTGTAACGTCATTGAAGCTGTAGAAGTCTAGATTTAAAAAAAATAAAAATATGAAACAAAACATGTACTTTAATAACAACGTGCAAATAAAAACGTCGTTTGAATGCGACTGTGATCGTAATTTTTTATTACAACACAAGTAATACCGTCTCACTTGTCCTATAACAAGAACGTCGTAACCGCCGTCTTCGGTTCATTGTGACTTTCTTTGTGTTAAAAGTACTTAATATACGACAATATTCCATTCTATATGAATGGAGTAAGATGTCGTTATTTTTTCATGAGTCGTAATTGAAGTTGTAACTGGTTATCTTTTTGAAGAGAATAATAAGTACTGAGTACATAAAGGGTACTAAAATTTTACATAACTGCCTTTTGTAATCAGTAACTGGACAAAATACGTATAGGGTGAAAGCTAACTTGAGGACGCGCGAACGGCTATTTAGTATCAACCTAGAAATAAGAGTAGAAACAAATGAATAGGTACACACCTACTTTATAAGTAAAATTACAGTACCTAAATCTTACATAAAACAAGTCGATCTGTAGAGAAGAGTAGACTGTCGATCATAGAACGCCCTAAGCTGAGGCTCTACCCTACAGGGAGTGCCCTTAGCGTGTAGTCGCTTAGTTTGTAAGTAGTTTTATGCCCTGGCTGGAGGCCTTACACTCAAGGCACCCACAGGATAGTACTATTAAGCAGACGACAACCTCCTAGGTTGAACTGCGAGTTGCCATTCACAAAAAAAATGTCGATCGTAGAACAACAATATATGCAGCTGCACAGTTCTTATAATCTGATCCTCTTTCTAGATATGAAAATAATAATAGCTTGTGAAAAAATACCACTTGAAAGCTTTACGAAACATTAAAAACATCGTAATAGGTCCCACTAAGTATCTCAAAAGATGTTCTCACATTTCACTAAGTAAGAGCATAAGACCAGCTTATTATAAACTAAACGATAAAACGCACGCGCTCGCGTATGTTTATTACGCCACCTGGCGTATCTCTGCGTGGTCTTTCGGTACGCGATACACTGTACGCGTGTATATGAGAGAGACAATACGCACTATATAATGGGTTACACGTTTGCGTATGACACTGCTCTCGTAGTCGTTTGTTTGTTTTCGACGGAGCGTTTCAATGAATTATTGCGAGACTGCGGTGTGTGATAGTTTTCTTGTGACGTAAACAAATGGGAAACGCAAAATAATTATGTTGGCAGTTATTTATGTCTTGGTTGCCTATAATAATGTTTCTAACACATGGTATGTTAACATTCTGATAAGATTGTAATGAATTCAGATGATTTTTAATTTTGTAATGTAATGTACACAATTTATATCTGAACTAATATTATACAGAGAAAAGATTTGATTGTTTGTTTGTTACGATTTAACTCAAAAACTACTCGACCGATTTAAAAAATTCTTTCACCGTTTGAAAGCTACATCTTTACCGAGTAATAATATTATAACACAATTTTCGCGGACGAAGTCGCGGGCGAAGTGCTAGTTATAAATAACTCTGAAATTGCCCACCCACCTCGAGCAGATGTGATGATCAACGATAATGCTTTCTATTAATGAGAAGAGTCCTTAATCCTGCAATATACTGTTATATTTTTAGTGTAACTTTATTTAAAAACATATATATCTAGATATAGTCGACTTTAAACAACATTTAATGTTTCCATATAAACGCAATTCCCACAATAGATTACATCACAAGTCAAAGTAAACACCAAACTCGGAACGACGTTATTCAAAACAGGAAAAGCAAAGCAATGAATGACAGAATGACTTGCCAAAGGAGACAGACGATCTTCAACCGACAGTAAACTTAAAAATATAAATGCTGTGTTTACTTACAAGTGAACGCGATTCGCGCTGTTTACGACATCGCCCTCATTCCGGGCACTGCGCGAAATTACCGGGTACCATTGTTCGGAGCCGTATAAAGACATAAAACGCAAAAATAACTCGACACCAATAGAGATATTGGTCCTTCAGCACGTAAAATTTTGTTTACATACCTTTCTATAATCACTTTGGCTGGTAAATGTGGATGTAAAGGTGGTCTGGTCATTAAAATTTTATAGACATGCCCCGTATGAAAAGGAATTTAATAGATTGTAAATTATAATAATGTGTGGGGAACAGAGCTTTGGATGGTGATTCTGAAAGGTTTTCAAAAAATCTAGGGGTTTAAACGAGTTTTTTTAGGGTTCCGTAGCCGAATGGCAAAAAACGGAACCCTTATAGATTCGTCATGTCTGTCTGTCTGTCTGTCTGTCTGTCTGTCTGTCTGTCTGTCTGTCTGTCCGTCTGTATGTCACAGCCACTTATTTCCGAAACTATAAGAACTATACTGTTGAAACTTGGTAAGTAGATGTATTCTGTAAACCGCATTAGGATTTTTACACAAAAATAGAAAAAAAACAATAAATTAAGGGGGTCCCCATACTTAGAACTGAAAACCAAAAAAAAAATTTTCATCATACCTATACGTGTGGGATATCTATGGATAGGTCTTCAAAAATGATATTGATGTTTCTAATATCATTTTTTTCTAAACTGAATGGTTTGCGCTAGAGCCACTTCCAAAGTGGTAAAATGTGTGTCCCCCCCCCTCTAATTTCTAAAGTAGGAGGAGGAAAATTCTGAAAATATTTAGGATTGTAGAACGTAAAAAAAACTATCAACGAAAATTGGTTTCAATAAGATATGATGTTTAGTTTTTGAGATATGGGACTTTTTCATCAAACTGCAGCAGTAACTTTGTTTTTCATAAACATACTATGAAAAACAAATTTAGTTTTGCGGTTGGGTGGAAGTTTACTAACTAATACTACTAACTAATGAATGACAGTTCAAAATATAGTTATTATATTGTTTGGAGCTATGGAACCCTGTGTGCGAGTAAGACTCGCACTTGGCCGGTTTTTTTTTAAAGTAGTGTTTCTGAAGACCTTATAACAAGGCAATCAAGTCTATGAGTCAAGAAATTGATTATTAGCCAAGGCAAAAAATAACATGACCATTCTCTATTTAAACGCTGCTTATCAGGAAAGATACATATAGTATATCTTCTATCCTTGCTCATTACGAACTAAAATGGCCGCCAGGACGCGGACCACGCTGCTTTCGATCAAATTATACAACGTGCATGATGAATGTATGAGGAAATTACATGAGATACGGCATTGCTCATTATAAGGGCGCTTGTTCACTGCACGACGAAACTCAGACGGTTGGATTTTACGACCGTTTGGTACGCTAGGTGTCGCCTGATGACTATTACATGGTATTGTAATTTTTTATGCTTATGGGACTCTGTGTAGCGTAATTCTGTAATTTTTTATGCTTAGTCATAATAAGTCTGGGATGTGGCTGTTGGATATAATTTGTTAAATGATTGTTGTATGGAAGTTATATTTGAGGAACGCTAAAAGTTTTTACGAGAGGTTAAATGCAGACAGAAATCTGTTTTTCCCCCGTGCTTTTTGCCGTGCAAAGCTGAAGACTTTAATTCAGACATTTAAAAACGTACCATCCTTTATCTTACTGGCAAATAATAAACCTTCTGAGATGCAGTTGCTTCCATTCCATTTAAGAAAAACTTAAAAGGAAGCACTGGACAGGGACACAAAGTCTGTGTTAAAAACTGCACTAACCTGAATAAGGTTCAGAATCCGGCAGCTGGTTGAGCGAGCGCTATAAGAGTGAAAGGGACGAACGAAATTCGTTTTCGACAGAATGTTAAGTGAGTTAAATCTCCAAATAAAAGGTGGGTTGCCTACTCAGCTAGTTTCAGTTGCTGACTCTGACTTGCTATGGTAATGAAGTTGTGACTCGGTCCCTTGTCGCGTCCCGTGCCCCGCGCTTCACCCCCTTTGTCGCCCTCGTGGTACAAAACAGTCGTTATCTCGGGCGATGATCTAAATGTAAGGGTTCAGTGTTGGCCGTGATTGCGGACGCCTCAGGACATACGATTGTTTCAGATAACAAGGCAGAGTTGTAAACTGGGTTATTGGTAGCTGAGTGATGTTTAGAAAAATGTTTGTGGGAGAGTTGTGAGGGTGTGTGAATATTTTACACGTGCCCGGATTTTGGGTGTCGAATATTTTGCGCTTCTTCTTATTTTTAAGCGCGATACTGTTTAGTTATTGTTTCTACTGCTTCTAATTTTAGATTGTAAAAACAGAATTTTAAATTTTAAGTAAACCAAAGCCACGTGATAAAGTGTTTTTGTACAAAATTAGGGCGTAAAAACTCAAACAAAACAAAAATAGATGGTTTATTTTCACCCAATCTCACGCCTACACGGCAATATAATTTACTGAACTTCATAAAAATAATTTAAGTGATAAAAATAACGTAGGAAAACTTTGCTAAGTTCGTAAAAGTTTTAACAAACCTTTCGACATTTTCCTGACCTTACCTTAAAACTACCCTCGACTGTTTTTAAAAACTTTCTCTACCTAAATGATTTTAAGAATATATTTTTATATACTACGTAGTTATCATAACGTTTTATAGGGAGGTTTCATAATGAAAACTGTTCATATTTTGCGAAGTTAGGAACTTCATAAATACTGACTAACTGTTCTGCTCCGAACGGACCAAGTTGGCGGAGATTGTATCTCTATAGAAGATGCGATATTCTGATAATGTTACAGCCCTTTATAATTATTGGAATGGCCGGTGATAATTTTTTGTTGCTCGCTTCCTTGAGGAAGTTGGGTAAGATAAGGAGTTTAATTTTCGAATTAAAAGAAAACAGTTATTCTTTTGTTTTGACTGTGGTGTGTGGTTTTTGTTTTGTTTGACGTCAAATCTTTCAGTTAGAAAAGTGATAAATTCTTCTATATTTTGATATTTTGATCCCGTGTTATAAATCCAATCTACCTTAATTCTATAAATACAAAAGAAACTCTGTCTGTCTGCCCGTTACTCAGTCACACTTAAACGAATATGTTGTACTTTGTGTGATAATTCATCATCATGCTTCCAGTCCAACCGGATGCAGCTGAGTACCAGTATTTACATGAAGCGACTGCCTATCTGACCTCCACAACCCCGTAACTGGGAAATACGTTACCCCTAGGTAAGACTGGATGTCAGACTTTTGGCTTCTGCCTATCTGCCTATTCGTAACGACTGTCAAAGATCTACAAATGACATCCGGGACCAACAGCTTAAAGTGCTTTCCGAGGCACAGAGAAAACTTGGTATGTAATTATGGTCACCCATCCACGGACCAACCTCGGCAAGCACGGCTTAACCTTAAAGATCGACTTTGTGTGATAATTATGTGGAATAATTTCCGACCTCCTCGCGGGTAAAAGCTAGAAAACTTTGCAACTTATTACGCATTTCCCAAAATAGGTTAACAGTCTACTACAGTATTTCTATTTCTGGCCCTTGCGTTATCGCAATTGATATTTAAATAGTAGAAGTGATACCAAGAGGTGATAAACACGTCACGTCTAGTGACCACCGCTGACTTGTTTGTGGGTTCCGTCGCGATAGTGCTGATAGTAGTGATAAGGAACATTTGCATAAACGCCTTAAGTACCGTATCAATGGGCGGTGGAAACGTGACCAGTGCGAGTAAATCAGAGGGTTACTGTGTAGTTTGTTTTTTCAGGTTTATTTGTTGTTTAGGTGACTTAGAATATCTTGTGTTTACATAAAGGAATAAAGTTTTATGTTTATGGCTAATGGTGTTCATAGTTTTCTTCTATAAATGTTGTTTATGGAAAACAAAGTACGTAATTATTTTGAGGAACCTTAGTGCTATTTTCATTCCCAAATTATTGCAGATTCGATGAAAAAATTGGTACAAAAAGGGACAAACCAACAAAAAAACTAGTCGCATTTCTTCCAACAAAAACTACGTCCACAGTCTATCGAAAACCAGCCCCTCACCATGTCAAAGGGAACCAAAATCAAAACCCCATATCTATGTACAACCGTAAAAGAAAAAAATGTCGACAAGTTGACGTTTTTATGATACGAGCAGAGAGACATATTCGGGGAGCATACATTCCTGTAACCAAATTTCTATCGAAGCGTGATTGCGAGTCGAGCCTCAGGCGAAACAAATGAATAAACAAAAAAAAAGAACCTGATGAAATATTATGTTTAGGAGTGTAGACAAATTACTGTTCCCCGCACTCTGGCGCTTCCCGTCAAATATAAAACGGATTCTTTATTTGCCTCCCAGTCTCCCGTTTATACGTTTTCGGTTAAACTTTGTTCTGTGGTTAAATAAACCTTTATTATTTTGTTTGAAGCTCATTTTCCTAACCGGAGGGGGAAGGAGGCCTAGCAAAACAAGTATATATATTGTTGTTGCTTGAGCTCACAACTCCGACTAAGGATGTCTTAGAGCGTTGTTTTCTTCATTAGGGAAGCTTTTGCCTATTGGGGATTTAGAAAATGCATTTGTTCCAGATTTTGAGAAGTTAGAACTATGTAAATAACACTGAAAAAGGGATATTTACCATGTTTAACATTACCTATTTATTTATTATGAGTTTATCCGTAATTTTGGTCCTTGCAACAACGCCGATATATCGGGAACTAAAAACAAATAGTACACATGGTCAATGCCAGTGTTTAAGTGACCATATCAGTTTAAAAAGTTAAAAAAAGTAGAAGTTTTAAAGCATTTCTTAGGTCTTGTTCTACTACCTTCTCATTAATTTACTAAATATATCTAGCTTTAAGATACGCATAGTAATATTAGATTTGTTTTGTTAGCTTTGCTTGAATTGGCAGCCTCAGGATATATTACATCTAATTTTCAATTACCAAACCTAGACTACGTTTGTTTTGAGTCTAACAGTTCTCAGCAATAGGATATGAATATAATTTTGAACTAAAACACAAATTAGATATGAGAACATCAATGCCAACAAAAATTAGGGAAAGTTCAAATTTATATTACAATAGCACTTCGCCCGCGAAAATTGTGATATAATATAGCCTATGTAAAGATGTAGCTTTCAAATGGTGAAAGAATTTTTTAATCGGTCTAGTAGTTTTTGTTTTAAATCGTAACAAACAAACAATCAAATCTTTCCTCTTTATAATATTAGTTTAGATAATTTGCTTGCTTTTTTTTTTGCTTTATTTTTTTGCTTTTTGTTTTTTTTTTTTTTTGCTTTTTTTTTTTTGTTTTTTGTTTGCTTGAATAATTTGGTTTTTGCTTTGAAAGTTATAAAAATCTATTTAGTTTAATCGATAATCTATTAGGCAATTAAATTTTGAACGAATGTCGTTTAATCAAAAAATTACCTATTCTTTTGAACAAAAGAGTGTGGTGGGTGTTTGCGTCCAACAAAAGATGGTCAAACATTAAAGCAAAGCTGGCTCCAACACTATCAAAACCATTAAGACCGCATGTGGCGTCTCCCCGGCAACTTAACACCCAGGCCATAGAAATAAACGTCTTAATATGACACGTCGGAACCCATAATTAGGGCCAAACACAGCAGGGTACCCGAATTAGAACTTTAATAACAGGCGCATACGACCTAAAATAGAAGTTAATGTAGCGATAAAAAGTTTCATATGGTGGATATAACGTTGGTGGAATGTAATCTGGCCGAAGCGCCATAAAGGAAGCGGTGACCAACCAACATGGAGGATTATGGGAGCAATTTGGTTGCGCGATTGTCACGGAATGTGGAATGTGCAGTCTTGTTGCTCTACTACACACTATTGTGAATCGGAGATTATTTTTAAGGGGCACATATACGACATTTTGCTTAAGAAAAAGAATTCACTTCGAAAAAATTCCAAGTGTTTGCTGCTTTTAAGACGAACTGAAACTGTCTAAAAGTGCCTTCAATATTAATTGATGAGTTTGTTAGTGTTTTTTAAACGGAAAATAACAGTAAATTTTATTAGAGGTGTTTTGCAAAACATAGTTTTGGTACATTGAGTTTCAAAATTACTTGGTCCTTTGACTCAAAAGTCAGTAAGCAACATACATTACACCCATTCCAAAATTAAAATGACTAAGCCATGCCTCTCTTCTCAGCCTAGCAAGTTTATTCTTAGTAAGCTCGGGTCAAGCGACTGCTGTTTATGTCTTATTCAAGGCAGACGGTCATCGTTCGCAGTAGCACAGTCATTGTGACGTCACAGTGTATCCATTTGTGTCAGAACACATCAGAAACATACGAGGCCGAGATTCTAATAAAGGCACAAGGCACAGTGATTACTTTGAAGTGTGTGATTTTGACTGTAGTGGAGTCATTCGGTTTTATTCGAGAAAGATGTTGAAATAAAAACTTTTTGTATGAAGAAAGTGCATATGTGTAAGAATAATAAGAGAAAGAAGAAGAATAATAAGTAATAAGAATAACACAATATAACATCTCGCCTATAGTTTCCAAAGAGTTTGGCAGAGGTGTACCTGATAGTTCACCCACATTTTGCCAGCTATGTTTTTTAAGTATAATGTGATAGGGGGCGAGCCTAATGCCATCAACCGGGCTCAAATCCAGACTCCGTGGCTGCTAATGAGAAATTCCTGATGAAAAAACCTAATAATACTGTGTGTGTGTATAAGAATACGGTGCTGACATATCTTTATTTTATACAAAAATGGTAAAAGGAGTAAGTATATGTTAAAAAAGGCTATTCAACAGTCTAACAAATTCAATCATCCTTATTTTATGCACAATTTCACTTACTGTCAAAGTTTTTTGAAAGAAGAAGAAATACTATAAAATAAGCGGTTATTTGTGTAACAAATTCAGTCAGTCTGAATCAAATTTTATATGTATTGTAAAATTGCTTAAATTCTTAAGATGTAATAAAAACTTTTCTCTAAAAGAATTTAGGTACACTTAAAGTTTAAAAAGAAACGTATTCAGCAAAAAGGTTTGTAACTAAATAGTTTTTAATATTACTTTATTTTTTATTTTCATTTGAAAATAGAATTTTTCAGTTATTTTGTCTGAATTTTATGTTGGGAACACACGGTTCTTGTAAACGTGAGCAGTTTTCAACTATGACCTGAAAAATGAGCTTAATTTCGTGAAAACTCAGTTTCATAAAAGCTGTATTATCTCGTTTTAGTGTTGAAATTACTGAATGTATGTAGCTGTTATAGCGAGATTTAAGATAGCTGTTATAGAAATAATATTCAGGTTTTAATAACTATTTAAGTTTTAATAAAATACCAAAATTGCACGTTTTTACTAACGCTAGGGTACATATTTATGTAATGCCATTATTTTTGCAATGTTGCGCAGCGTACAAACGATGCACCATTATATAGGCAATACATTTAGTGAGAATCAGCCAAATCTATTTTCAGTTTTAACTATTTTGGATCTTCTGCTCATCATCAATTAGTTTGCCAAGTAAGACATTCTGATTTTATAAATGTGATTCCTGATTCCTGGTTTCCAGTGATCATGGTAAATTTGAAATAATGTAGTTACAGAATTGGAGAGCAGCGGTGGCCCAGTGGTGGCAGCCCGATTTACGAGAAGTAAGCCATGGTTTCGAACCCTGGCAGGCGCATTACTTTGTGTAATTTATTTCATCACCGCTGCCCTCAAAAACGGTGAAGGAAAATATCGTGAGGAAATCGCCATGTCCTAGAACTAATAATTCAAGGACCACCAACCCGGACAGGGCCCGCGTGGTGGATTACAGCCCACTTCCTCTCATAGAGAACAGGCCTGTGTCCCAGCAGTGGGAACTGATGATAATGATGAATTACAGACATTTTTAAGTTCACTGATTAAATTCCAGTATAATGAAACTGAAGTACAGTTTAAAAGCTGTGAATACATAATCTGTAGCTAATTAGAATAATTTGTTTGCACAGCATTTATACAATATTTATGTAGTTAAACATCAATTTTACGTCTCGCTGCACCCTCGTATTTGCAAATAACAGCTGGGTTATTTTACAGCGTGGACGACTAATATTTGTTTACATTATTCATATATTGTTTACATTATTATATGTAAATAACACTTTCGTATTATGATAATGCGTTATTTTGCATTTATTATACTGAAGTTTTTAGTTAGTGCTGATGTATTCATGACAGTGAATAGCGAACGGTAATTTATACATTGTATTAATTTTGAGAGAGACCCCTGTCCGGTAGTAAATTGGAATAGGCTGCTAGATTGCTGAATGGTATGCAGTAAATGAAAAAAAACCGGCCAAGTGCGAGTCGGACTCGCACATGAAGGGTTCCGTACCATTTTTTATAAAAAACGAGCAAAAAATCACTTTTTTGTATGGGAGCCCCCCTTAAATATTTATTTTATTCTGTTTTTAGTACTTGTTGTTATAGCATCAACAGAAATACATAATCTGTGAAAATTTCAACTGGCTAACTATCGCGGTTCATGAGATACAGCCTGGTGACAGACGGACGGACCGACGGACGGACAGCGAAGTCTCAGTAATAGGGTCCCGTTTGACCCTTTGGGTACGGAACCCTAAAAAGGAAAAATTGTACTACGCTGGCTTAACTTAAAGATTGACCCCAAGCAGTTGTTATTGTTTAGCCACGAGCTCCCCAAGTATAAGTGAGTAATTGCAGGAAAAACGGAATCGAAGAAGTATAGAGACAAGAAGTAAGCCAAAATAAACAAAACAACATCACATTAGAAGATCTCAAGAGCACTGGAGCGACTTGACCATGACTTCGGCAACTTAGTTCAACGGACCGGCACGTACAGGTCCATTGCAAGTCCGGGGTGTAATGTACAGTCAGCGAAATTGTTTGGTATATAGGCGAAGTTTTGATCTTTCCATTATGGCTTAAATTACTAGTTAGTCGTGAAAACTGACCTCAAATACTAGAACAGTAGAATAATTGCATCACTAACCCTTTTTCAGATATTTCAGCAATAGGTATTTAGAGATTTATTTTAGTTGTCAAGCAGATGAATTGTTCAATTTTAGTAAGAAATCCATTATATAAAACTCTTCAAAATAAAGATCCTATTCTTCAGTGAAAGGTTTTGTCTTTGACTGAATGTTTTACTGCACACATACAATATAATTAGTCTTCCTCTTCTTCTCTTGTCACTGGCACGATAGCATTGTCAATTTTACTGACCCTAAACTTAGCAACTACCACAAAATTCAAATTGCTTAAAAAAATCAAATTCCAATGGCCTGCCTGTCCACTTATCTCTTTGTCCGATAGTACAAGTTCGTACATTGCATGTACAAGTCCGGGCACGCCGATGCGCTTTGAGGACACAATCACCATTAAGTTAAAGGCTAATTAAACCCCTGAGAAACTTACTTGTCTCCCGCGGTAGCGCTAACTTTGTGCGGTGTGGGGGAAGGCATGAGCGGTAGCGGGTTTGGGAGCGTAATAGATTTCTTTTTGTTAGGTTAGACTGAGCTAATTGTAATTAAATATGGTTCAGTTCCACCCATGACCATGATTATTGACACTGATTTTTCCAGTTGGTAGATGAAACGCTACGGAAGCTACAAATGCTACGAGATCTACGACTGCTACGTCGTAGCTCCTAACACGCCGTGTCGTAGTACCAGTTCGAAAACGAACGCTACGGGTGCTACAAATGCTACGAGTGCTAGTACTGCTACGGCGTAGCTCCTCACACGCAGTGTCGTAGTACCGGTTCGTAGATGTAACGCTACGGGTGCTACGACGGCCATGACTGCTATGTCGTAGCAACTAACACGTAGTGGCGTAGCTCTTAATTGAGTCGTTGTTGTTAACCTCATATTCGATTGTCTTTACAAACGATCTTTCTCCCCAAATCCATAACGCAGGGATATGCAGGCAATACGTGTCCGGTTCATAGTGAATTAATCTAAACCTGATAATATTTAAAACCACACTTTCTACTGTTATTTTACTTTCCCCAATAAAAACTACGAACTATTAAAGCGGCTCATAACCTCGATGTCTATGACATAGGCAAAACTTTCCAACCGCTTTCCACCTAAAGTTTACACCAAACCAATACGACTTCAATGTTCTTGCAGGCAAATTGTTTCCGTTCGCGTCAATTTACTGAATGTCTGACGTCAGAATCATTCGCGCTGGGACTTGTTGCATTACATTTTTAATTACTAGTTCACTAACTAACTGAGGTGAGCAAATCATCATGTTTTAGAACCAAACATTCGAAACCATGTAACATATTCCAACCCGCATTGGGCTCGCGTGGGATGACATCCCACTCCCTCACACAGAGAGAACGGCGTGTGTCCCAGCTGTGGGAACGTTTATGATTATGTTGATGCTAACTAGACTCTAACTACCAGTCGATAGAGATTGTTGGGAAAAACTTACCATGATCCCTTTTCATGCGTTTTCTTGGGTAATCATGGTGTGTGTCTGGGTTGTCGTTGTACTGGTACATACCTGGGAAAACAAAAAAACACGTTCAATTACTGTTTTGTATAAACAATGTTACTTGGAAGTTCGTAGTTTTACCCCAAATGATCAATTAACTAATTAATTAAAGTTTCATGAAACTACGAGTGCAAAGACAAACTTTACTCCTCCCTGCCTCGAGTTCAGAATATAAGTATAAACTATACTTTGGAAACGATTTCAGGCCGTCTCTAAGTACGTATAATAAATTGTAAACACACAAAGATATATTTGAACGGCGCGTGTATCCCCGCACAGTTAGTAAACGTCTTTTGATTTACTTTGCGACCCAATCATCCCCATGTGACGGCAAGAAATGACTTTCATAAGTCGAGTAAGCATCTAACGGGAGCGAGCTTTACATACAGAGCAAATCTTTTAGGATGAAAGGCAGTATGAAGCGAAGCCTCTTATTATGAGCTATGGTACATCTTGCTATCTTATTTCAATTTGTACGCTCCATTGATTGCAGATGCCTCGAGCGGTCTTCGTTTGCAGTTATAGCGAGCGAAAGGAACGCAGCTATTGGGAAATGGATACACAAGAAAAGGATAGTACGTATTTTTCTATGGGGAGACGAAAAATATCGAAAAAAGTTATCGCATCAAAGTCTCGGAGCCCGTAAAGGTCTCATTAAAACTGTCCTGTGAAAGAATTCTGTCCAATTTGTATGACAGTCAGCGGTGGATTGGTCGGAAAGTAAATAATGATATTTTTCGTCTATTGTTTTAAAATGATGTTTAGCGGGTTTGGTTATTTGGGTCCTTAATTTTGTTACAAAGTTTGTCTAACGACGTTTTAGAAGGGTTGAATCGACTCGGTACTATTTATGTTAGGTAACGGCTCAGCGGTGCGAGGAAGATCTGTATTTACTGAATTATAAAAGTGGAAGCAACGACGTCAACGAAGTCAAAGACTATCGTATCACGAATAAATGGGACGAGGATTTCAGAAGGTGAAAGTTCAAAGAGTGTCGTCACCTTACACAATAAGTATGCATGGATAAACTGTACTCTACTCTTGTTTTTCGGGCATAAAATTGGGCACGGGAATCTTATTTCGGTAAGTAATTTATACATTATAACGTAAATGTCACAAAATAGATGTCTCAATGTAAACGTATTAAAGAACGTTTGATGCTCCTACATCAATATCCTGTCACGAGTTTCTGAAAAGAAAACACAAGTATGCGCGACATATCAAACATTCCCAGAAACGTTTACGGATAAAAATATTTGTCCAACAAATCTCGAGCACACGTAGAAATATTGACAAAAAAATCATTTCCTAAGGAACGAGTGCGTGCCGCGAGAAGTTTTCTCCATCAACTGTCAATACCGCACATCCAGGATTTACTTTTAAAATATGTCATTATATTTTTTATATTACGTCGTATGGGCAAAAATGTACTTATTTCGCGCTCCGCTGGTCTGAAAATGTGGCATCAGCGCGAGTGTGAAGGAGTGTGTCGTGGTAGGACAAAATTTACGAGGTGACTGTAACCTCCGTATCACGGCCTCTTCGGTTTACGGTCACTGGTTTTTATTCGGCGAGGAATAAAACAACGCGGTGATAGAACGCGTGACTATTGCACGGCGCGAGCGACAAGCGCACCGCTGAGCTACGGTCAAAGAGCAAAACGTATTGTACACACAGATAAAAGTGTTTGTCCGTTTCATTGTTAGAGAAAAATATAGCATTTCTGTGTTGTGCATGTTTTGTGTTCGAGTGAAAGAAATGTAGGTCGCATTGAAAGTTATTGGACGGAGCGGCTACTTTATACACGTGCGGAGAACTTCTAATGATTTGTGCACTGATCCGGTTTACTGATACGAATGAGTAAGTGGTAGGTTCGAAACAGGAATGTGTCGACACAAGTTGGAGTTAACATGAAGACGTTGTATTTTGAATTATTTCCAGTATCTTTTTGGCATTGTAGATAACAAGGTACACCCCAGAATCATCCTTACCCACATTTTTGACAGGACTTAACATTCAGATTCAGATGTCTGAAATATCTGTAGATTAAATTAGGTATTATTACCTGCCTCCACGTTACCCTATCATGTTATATACCCTATTACCCGATACCCTTTTATACAATACAATAGCAAGTTCGCGTGTGTTAGGTGTGAGCATAGTACGATCTGCGACGCGCGACGCGACCGTTGCGTGCGAACACAAATAGTTAGAATTCATTGCGCGCCCCGTGAATACTGTCGCACAGTTTATTGCTGTCTACCGGTTTGTGTTTTTAAACGACACTTTGATGTTTGCAAATTGAACATGATACTTTATGTTTGGCAGTGTAATATACTGGGGTTAGTGAGCAGTCTTTTTGAAATGGCCGTGCTGCAATATACGTGGTTGAACGCGTTTGATGGGAAACGCGGAGTTACTTACACTTTATAGCTACGGGTTTTTGTTCTGTACCATTTTTTATATACCACGTATTGTTAATAACGGTGCTTTTAAATTGTTATCATAATCTCCTAGGGTATTGTTACCTCGTTTTTTAAATAATGATTTTTCATCATGTGTATTTGTAACGGCATGTCCTAGAGCTCGAAGACAGACAAGAAGTTTGTATCCTATCACTGGGAACGTTATAAAATAATCATGCTAAGTTCTGCTCATTATTTCGATGAACTCTTACCAAAAAGTCTCAACATAATTAAACAGCCTTTCTTCACCCCCAGAGCCCTTCAACCCCTCGACCACAAAAACACCTGAACAACAAGTTCAACCTGCCATTATAAAACCTCATTAGTTGTCGTTAATTCAAAATATGGCGCGAATAATGTCGTAACTGGAATACTGAAGTAACTGCGAGCTCGGGTGTCAAAGGACGCTAATGACTCGTCACCGCTGTGTAACACAAGACACTACATTAGCCTACTCGTGAAACTGGGTAACAATTTGTAACCGTCTACTCCCTGACCTAGTGATACTTTGTTGAATATTATCTTTTTTTTAGTCCTGGTAGATTCGTCAAAAGGGATATGGGGGAGGATCTCCTGGCTAAATGATAACAGTCGCTCGGGTCCAAGCCGCAAGGTTGATTCGTGGATGGGTTACTACCCATTAATGGATGTCGACCCCAACATAGTTGGGAAAAGGCTAGGCAGGTGATGATATTTGTGAAACCATTTTCATGAACTGGGCGTAAATAGAGACCAATCAATGACATTGCTTTTAAAATATGTATGTTTCAGATCGTCGGGTCGCTGTAGGTTGGTACCCGTACCTATAACCTACAGGTATCTAAACTATTCCTTGGTTTTCTATTTGAAAGAGGATTCATGGAGTTTCTTGCCCGTTGTTTTCTATAGGAACCTAATATGCTTTGGGCTGGGCAACTTGCTTCATCTTTTTGACAGACTTCTTGAAAATTCAAAGGTTAGGTTCAGTGTTAGATAGCCCATTTATCGAGAAAGGCTATATATCATCACGCTACGACCAATAGAAGTGGAGCAGCAATGAAAAATGTTGCGAAAACGGGGAAAATGTGACGCAAACGAAGTTGCGCCGGACAGCTAGTTTGAAATAAATATATTGAGGTTAAGTTTGAGTAAACCATGCAAACGGAATTGCAATAACTGGGTCTCAATAACTGCTGCCGCAACTGCTGTCGAAAGACAGCTATTTGATTAAATGGCTGTACACACCTGGCTACACGCAGACAGCCATTGTTACACATGTCATCATTAGTCGACAGGTACCTCAAATAATATGTCGCGTATAATAATTATATGACGCATCGAGTGTCAAAGGGCCGGTAATGACGCGCGCCCACCGCAGTGTAACGCAAGACGTTTGATGAAAAGCCTGTTGTTGTTGTATTAATTACTACGGTGTTAGGTTCGCTGGTTGTGGTGATTGTGGTCGGGTGGGGGAGTGGTTATAAAAATTGTTATGATTTACTAACAAAAAAAATGGCAAGAGAGCAAACTTTTAATTTATACATGTTTTCTGCTCTTACACCAGACACAATGAAGCAAAAGCAATTTTATTTCATCATTCATCATCATTTCAGCCCAAAAGACGTCCTCTGCTGGACATAGGCCTCCCACAAGTGTCGCCACATTGACATTTTGAGGGGTTTTGCCATAATCGCCACGCTTGGCAGGCGGGTTGGCGATAGCAGTACAGTTGTTACAAAAGCACAAAGAACGCTGCTGCCATTCTCTGGCAAGTCCCTTAGTTGCCTCTTACGACCCCCACTGGAAGATATGAGATAGTGCTATTCTTTACATCCGACACCAAACAGAGCATTTGTGCAATTTGATTTGAATTCTACCATATTTATAAGATACGACTGTGTAATTTCTTGCGTAGTTTTATAATGATTAGACCTTTAGCTAGAAAACAAGTTCTCTCTGAAAAATCAATCTGTTATGGAAAATACTTCAAATGTGACTTAGGGTGAATTTCATCCAAGAAAAAAGCCACTTTTATAAAACGTTCAAGAGCTTTCAGTCCAGAGGTCTCATTGACGCTGACAGCTTTTGAACTCGGTTTAGATGTTACTGCTAATCACGACCAGTTTCATCGATGAAATTCGCCTCAAATTTCCACGACGACTAATTATTTGACATTTCATGTGAACATCATACGGTCACAAAAAGCGTACGTCGTCACATAAACCGAACCTAAATCGTAACACAATTCATCAGCAGATGTTACACAACCATCCAATCCGCTCACATACCAAAACGCAGCACACTTTCAATACCCTAACGTCCCTTTGACATCAAAAGTGTATTCCACTAACCGTATTGTCAATCACTATACGTCCGAGCCATCACCTGAGTTTCGGCGACTATATTTAATCCCCTCCCCTACCCCTTTTATCCGAGCTTGTTGGGTCTCAAGCCGAGCGTGAAAAGGTTCCGATGTACCCCGAACACATTATGAGGACCAGCGCGATGCGACAGAACCTTATAAATAGATTTCGACAACGCATTGAGGACTTTCATCTGACAAGATGGAAAGAACGTGCACGAATGACTGGGCCTCGGACGTACGTCGTTTGAGAATGGATTTAGAGCTTTTTGTCGTGTTTTTTGGTTGATTTGATAGACTAGGAGTATTTTGTGATGAATGTTGGCATGTTTTGTTATGTGAGAAGATTGAGACAGTTGGCGTTTCGATATTCCATGGGTAGGTAGGACTTAGTTACATGATTTGCTACAAATAACTAAAGTCGAAGACATTGTCGTCAATATTCATTCTGTAATGAAAAAAAAAACAGATGTACCATTCATTTTGACCGTGTAAGTATAGTACGTTTGTAGGAAACAGCTGTATTTTCGAATAATCGAAGACAAATTTCTATGTGGCTGTGTTCGGGGTGGGGGGGCTCCGAATGACGTACTGAATACGTGATATCCATTATCACGTCGGTCTTCCTCTCTGGATATCACTAATAGTCACTAACTACTAATAGTAGGTAACTGTTAGTCTAGAACTTCACACTACCAATAACGAAACGACAAAATAACACAGCTCTTTTATCACATCTATTACTCAAAATCTTTTCACCCTCTTCTCCCAGAACACTATTTCACTATTCCAAAAACCCTCTCTACAGTAAGCAGAGAATTTGCAACAAACCTGTATTCTTCTCACAATGTGTAATAAAACACAATACTCCATTCGTTCGTCACATAATCTGGAGTGCACGGCGGCGCGGTGGCCCCCTGAGCCAATTTGCATCGCGGCGGGAGAGCCGACCTTTTGGGACCAGTGTTCAATATTTTACGTGGAGTATGCAGGTGTGAATAGGGGAGAAGTGGGGACTTGGATCAAATATGTAGGGTTACGTCGGTTTTGAGGCTGCAAACTAGATTGTGAGGCTGGAGTTATCAGGTTTATGGGCTGCTGTTAATCATGCCGCTTCTTATTACAAAGCATGGTTTAAAGATGCAGTCGGGAGCTGAGCTGAGGCTGAAATGTGGTTGACTCTCATTCAAATTACTCTTCTTGAAATAAGAACTGTTTTTAAGCCATGGTCTTAATTGCTGGCTGTTGCTGAGTCGTGTTTAAAGACTGTTGTTTCCGCCGACCATTTTAGCCCTACAATCTACAATACGTATATTGTAGTTTATTAAGATCAGAGTGAAGTTTTACGTACGAAGTATAAGGTCAATAGTCTAGACATAAATAACGTGAACTTGTTTCACAATAAAGACACACTAGGGTCTTATCTTGAAAACTTTTAGAGTACAACTAAGTTCTAGAGTTGTAAAAAACCTTATAAAGAACTCGACGATACGATTATCGGTGCGAAGAACCCAACAATGTGTCTGTAAGGTATAAGTAAAATCTCAGAAAGTCGAATGGACATCACTAGGGCATCAATAAATCAACGAAGGTAAGGTACCAAGGCAATAATGGTAAAGGCGAAATTTCACGAACCAGAAATAAAATCTATTCCTTAAGCGAAAGTAAGATTGATCGTGTTACTTCGATAAAGTTGGTATGAGTTCAGTGCTAGTCGCGAGTAGTTCAGTGGAGTAGGTACATAGTTCCTGCTTCTCTCGGGCTCTAATGTCAGTATGTGGACATACCGAGTGCGAGTGGCGATGTAATTTTAGTCTGGAGGAAAGTAATCTTTGAGGTGCTGGTGTTTATAATTTGTGGGGGAATTTGTTTTATTAATTTAAATCCGGCTCGAAGGATTAATACACGTTGCGAGCAGAATTAAAATGACATGAAAAAATAAAGAACCTTTATAGAAAACAAATAATTTATCCCTAAAGGATAAAGTTCTAGATAAAAACATTATTAAGCACAAAAGGCTACATATTGCCATATAATTAAAATGGCAGGCAAAACAAAAGTATGTAAATTTTAACAAAGTAATGAGTTCAAAAGACGTATCTCGAATGTTTTACGAACAAAAACATCACGATTCAGAGACCTCATTACATCACCGAGAATTCTATGTGTTTTGAGGACGTAAGAAAAACAGCCTGTGTTTATATAAAGTCGTGATTATCTCCTGCTTATGTTATTATTGTCAATTTAAATAATGACCTACTTAAGTTACTATTTGTCTAAATAAAAGGCTGCACGTGTAATAAGAACAATAATTGCCAGCTTTGGAGCCTGAAAAAGACTTTTATTTTTCATTTCCGTGGTGAGGTTTTAATTAACACACCTGATTATCAGCTACCTAACTGTTCTTTTCAATACTGACATTAAAAAAAAAATCTAAGTTTTCGAAACTGGACTGAAGAATACATTAAAAATTATTCAACTTCAGTAATAACTTTAATACGTTCTTCAAAAAATCCAAATTTCACGGTACCGTCTCGGGGACACGTTATAAGTTTTTCTCATCGTTCAGTATTCAGCGAGGCGAGCGGAATGTATCCCCCAATCATATCCGCATGGGGGATCGAACCCGCAGATTGATATTTGATCCCCCAAACTCGAGTTGGGATCCACGAGGCGCTCAGAGAGCCTTGCCTCTCTCCTTCGTCGCACAATAAATACGAACACAAGTTTTCTGTTTAACTTCAGTTTTTAATAGTAGTTTCAATTTACAGTCTGTAAATAACAAAGTGAAATTATATTTCATATAAAAATCTTTGACATAACTTTCAATTCTTGTCTTGAGTTTTTTAAATTGAAGTTTCAGTTTTGATTTTAGTTTTCTATCGTTATTGTTGCTTTAGGATTCAATTTCAAAGCTATAAAAACAAAAAGAAGTTCTTTTTTCAAATTATTTAATATATCACCCGTTAGATTTAAAAGAATTTCTAGAAAAAGAAGTCCTTAAGTATTTTCCACTTCAGGCATCTGGATTCTTTAGGTTCTATTATCAGAAAGGGACAAGACCATTGGTCCATTTCTTTTTACGTCAAATTAAAGTTTGGCATGCGGGCCTAAGGTAAGCCATGCCTAATCAAAACCTACTTTTGCAAAGTATACGAGTATAAGGGAATTTCAGGAATTTCTTTTGTAGTAAGGTTCGACAGTAAAGGACCTTTGACATTTTTCTTAACGTAAGGGCTATTTCTTGAATTTACGTTCTAATAGGGTACAGCGTACAGCGTTTGACATCTTATTATTATATAATTAAAACGGTAGCTAGTACTTAAAGTAAACCCTACTTTAAGCTGCTAATCATAGGATTTATATAAGATTGTCAAGGCAAATTCATGTTTTTTTTTTACTAGCCTACATCGTTTTGCACTGCTGGGCAAAGGCATCCCTTTTCTCCTTCCATACCTCTCTAACCTGTGCGATCTCTGGCCATGTTAGCCCCGCATACATGATCAAATCGTCACGCCATCTTTGCCGTGGTAGACCTCGACGGCGCTGTCCTTCCTTAGCCGTCCAGTGTGTGACGACCTTTGGCCATCTGTCCCGGTGCATCCGTGCGACGGCTTTTACCCCCTCCACGACTGTTTTTTCTCCAATATCAGCTACTCAATTTATGGATGCGAACGCGATGTATTCGCTTAGTGCTAATAAGCACTAAGCGAATACATAAATCTAACAACAACAACATAATAATGTTCATCTAAACTAATATTATAAAGAGGAAAGGTTTGATTGTTTGTTTGCTTTGAATAGGCTCCAAAACTACTGGTCCGATTTGAAAAATTCTTTCAGTGGTATATAGCCCATTTATCGAGGAAGGCTATAAGCTATATATCATCACGCTACGACCAAAAGGAGTGAAGCAGCAATGAAAAATGTTGCGAAAACGGGGAAAATGTGACGCAAAGTTGCGCCGGACAGCTAGTACTAAAATAAAGAAAAAAGTTTGACATTCGAATTTATCAGTCGCCAGTATCTAACGTTACAAATTGTTTACGATGATCGAACCGAACGAAAAACAACAATAACGCATTTAATCACGCAATAACGTACACAAACAGACGTATCGATGTCCAGCGTGAATTGAACGACAAAATATACTCCTTAAATTATTGGGGTCGGGCAAACAGGGCGTGTTGGGCAAATATTGCCCGTCCAGCGAACACGTACGTTCGCTATTCATTAACTTATCCGGGGACTGTACAAAAACACGGCTTTAATTCGCGATCACGAATGAATGGATGTTAGTATGCTGGATGCGTCGGTGGATGATGGATGTTGTTGTCGGTCCTTCGAGCCGGATGGTGTCGTGGTTGCGCGTGGTATTTATTTTACCAGGTACGGCGAGAGCGAAAACAGATCGCTCTGCTTTCATTAACAATATCTACCAGTCCAACTTTCATTGAAATATTTAAGTCGAAACACCAGCAGAGACAAGGAATGCAAAGTATACTGTTTACCATGGTATTAAAATGTTTAATCATCACCCAAATTTTAGCTAATGTTTAAGCGACTTAACCAGGCCAATCATGACATCACATCCAGCACAAAGTACATTGCAGCGTCCATCCGGCCGGCTGGCCAAACACTTGCCCCCAATGAGTCGGAACCGCTCCAATGTTTACGCCTGTTCTACCAAAAGAGTTTCATCAAACGCGTTAAGCGTAAATGTAAATATTGCTTAATTGGACCGTTTTAATGAATCTTTGGTAACGGATTTATTGTTTTCAGTTTGAATTGTTTTGTGGGGCTTGTTAAATATTGTTTTAAGGGAAAGGTTGTGGTATTATGGTGGCAAAAAGTAGCTTAGGAGTTGTGCTTGGGAGATTTGTACTTACGTCGTACTTTGAAGGATTTGGTATAGTAAATATGTTTTTGCAAACCCAAAACTGAAAACTGCATTTTGGTCCACAAAACTTGGCGCTTGATTCTATGAGCACATTTCTATTGGCAATATCAACAGACTTATAAAGATGTTATGCTTTAATATTTGATAGATAGTTCACCCATATACTGGGACATCTAACAGAAGGCTATTTAAAATTATTTTTTGGAGCATCAAAAGAACTTGGAGTCTAGTACTGAAATTAGGTTGCTTTACCACTTAACAATTTCTGAATGTTCTTTTCCCCGATTGTTCCTTTCCTCCAAACAGTTTTCTAAGATTAAACATAAGGAAACAAAAAAAGACAATCTAATACACAATTCCCCTCATAAGTACAGAAAGTTTGTCGTCGTCACAATATTCATAAGCTGTATACGACACGCCGTATCATTTACTATATTTACTCGGCACACAAAACATAACCTAATGAATATAAATTGGTGATCATCATAATTTATTTCGCTTTGCTTCGGCAAGACCTGTTGCTTCGATACGAATGCAGTTATTAAATGGTTCTGTATATGTTTTGGGCTATTGTTTTTAAAGTATCATTTGGTTAGATTAATGTAGTCTATTTACGAATTGCGGTCCAGTGGTAACGGCTCCGGCCTGTGAGTTGTAAGTCCTAGAAACGAACCTAATCAGGCTCTTTACTGTGTGTTGTTTATAGTTCCACAAGTATCCTCAAAATGATGAAGGAAACATCTTGAGGAAACATTCACGTCCTAATACCAGAAATTCAAATACAGGTGACTTCTACGCACTGGGCCGGCGTGGGCCGTAACCCACTTAGGGTCTACTACCTCTAAATATAGTCTTTTCCCCAGTAGTGGGAAGGTTGCAAACAATAGAGATTACAAGGAACTTATTTTCTTCTGGTTTTAATTATAAAAAATAACGTTTCAAAAACGTCCTTGACAGTAGCTTTAGCACTTTCGTTACAGCGAGTGTCCCCCACCTCCCCAATTCTGATGAAGCTACCAAATAAAAATTAATATAAGAGCAAATATTTGAGGAGCGTCGCCCCAGGGACCAGAGATAATATCGCCGGAGATGACCAACTTATAATTACTTTTTATTTTCCCTCCGTTGCACTAAATTAACTAACTACAGAGGTTAAGGTGGAATTGGTTTGTTGAGCGTGTTTATACTAACTTGTTAAGCTTGTCACTTCATTAAGGAAGTGTCTTCATTAGGAATTGAGTCTGAAGTAATACGTTCGATATACAGGGTGTAACGGAAAGGGTATATACATACTTAAGGTGCGCTACAGACTATCAAACTGAACATGTTTCTCCAACGGACAAACATGGTAATAGCGAAAAATTTATCTGCTACCCATACAAAATTTCAAAAACTATTCGACCCAAATGTATGGGACAGCTGATATTTCTTTCGCTATTACGATGTTTGTCCGATGAAGAAACTTGTTCAATTGGATGGTCTGTAGTACACCCTTAAGTATGTATATACCCTTTCCGTTACACCCTGTATAGAGGAGGTGGAATAGTTATGTGTTTTCTTAAAAATACTAAGTAACGGCTGACTCACTAGAATATTCTTCTGTTAAAGTATGGCCTGATGTGATGTTCTTCAGAAAGATCGTGTGTGTATGACCAGAGATATATGGGCGTGGATGACGCAAAAGGAGTACGTATGGATCGCAGCAGGCGGCGATCTGTACTTTCTGTCTCATGAGAATAAGGCGACACTTTACGTATGTGTGCAATGGATGAGTGTCTATTTGCCTATTTCTACAGTAATAAAACCTCATGATAGCCATGTTACGCAAACCTCACGGAAAAGCCATAATCACTCCCTATTCTTGTTGATCTAGGCAATATCCAGAAAAAAATGCTAAGAAGGGAAATAGTTATAATAAATCCACCATCTCCATAATATTAGATTATTACCCTCATAACATTCCCAAACACACACTTCCTGATTTATTGCGAAAATACGACGAAAAAAAACGAATATACTCTCTTATGGCTGCAAAAAACAACGTGAGGGGTGATCGGTTCCAACAGTCATTAAATTGTGTTTGTCCTGTACACCCCTGGCCATATTAAGCCCTGTGTGTGTATCACTAGCCTTGTATACGTCGGGCCTAGTTTTAATTAAAACATGTCCGCTTATTGCTTTTTAAAGAACATTAAATTACAATTTGGTCCTTTGAGACAGAATTATTCAGTAACGCAGGTATTATTTTGATATGAAAATTTTCCGCTATTTATTTATTGTATAGGAGGAAAAACATTTACAAACCCAAGGTTATCCAACACAAAATAATTCTTAGAATACCTTGGGCTAACTCTGTTTAGAGCATAAAAATAATTATAATCAGTGTAAGTTTCTTGATCGAAAACAAACAAATGAAATATCGTTGTTTTGTTCGGATTTGAGAGGCCTGTGTCTAGCGACGGACAACTTAAAGCTGATGGTTATTTCCAACCCATATACATATTATGCTCTCGTATGGTGTCGGACGTTAAGAATAGCACCATCCCATATCTTCCCGGGGGTATCGTAAGTTGCGACTATGGGATTTGCCAGAGAATGGACAGCAGTGTTTTCTGTGCTTTTGTAACAACCGTACTGCGATCGCCAACCCGCCTGCCAAGCGTGGCGATTATGGCAAAACCCCCCAAAATGTCAATGTGGCGACACATGGAGGAGGTCTATGCCCAGCAGTGGACGTCTTTGGGGCTGAAATGATGATGATGATATACATCAAGTCGTTCTCTGCGTTTGAATTAGCCTATTTTATACCGATGCCTAAATGTATCTGCAAACGTTTGGGTAAAGCTTGTATCGGTTTTTCAGCTTATTCAAGGTGAAAATGAATCATAATATCTTGTGTTGTATGAAAACTGGAAACATGATGAAATATATAAGCAGTTTAATTTATTGTCGTATTGTCGGCGTCATCCTGCATGAATGATTATTATGGCCTATTTTGATCCCACTGGACCTAAAGGACCAAAAGTCATCCAAAATGAATCCGAATATGAAGCACAATTCACAAAAGCAACATGTGCGCTGCGTTGAACAGTGTTGTGCTATCGATGTGTGTCAGTCGTAGTGTTGTCTCAAAATATTGGCCAGTTATAGAAAGAGATAATAGTAGTTTTATCTTTGCATCGAATTTGTTAGCTACACGTTTTGAATGTTACTATGTTTCCTCAGTATGGAGGCTTGATATAGTTGAAATTAATAGTTGACATTATCTCCTTTATTTTTTATTATTCACAAATTGATTACATTTTTTAATATTCTTTACAAAAATAGTAAAAAAGCATTTCAAAATATATATAAAAAAAAATTATAGCCAACCGGTATCAGGAATAGGGTCCAAGCTACCGGTCAAGGGCTCCAAAGAAAGGAACCTCCTAGCAAATACGAGTCGTGTTCAAGAGTACCACTTTATGAATCAAGCCCTTGATCCAGGTGCCTCACGAGAGCCTCATCAGGTATTGGTGGAGGCTCTTAGCAATTAGGCCATTGGCTGATACGACTATCGGTATCGGCTATCGCTGAGTCCACATCCCACATATCGACAACCTCGCGAGCCAAGTTAAGATATTTGATTTGCTTATGTTTCTCCGCTTTCACGAGATTCTCGTCATGCGGAACCGTTTTATCAATAGTTGACATTATTGTTAGAACTAAGTATATGGTTAAGTTCAGAAGGACGGCTACTGGAATGCAGAGTGGTAACCAGAACCCAATAGGTGTAACAGACAGCAGCAGTACGGCTGGCTCCTATGTAGGTAAGTCCATAAATAAAATGACAGGAAGCAATGTCGTCAATTACAGCTTAGAGTGATCATCATCTGCCTGACCTATTCCCAAGTGTATATGTTGGGGTTGGCTCCAGTCTAACCGGATGCAGCTGAATACCAATATTTTACAAGGAGCAACTGCATATCTGACCTCCACAACCCAGTTAGTACTTGGTGTACGATACCCAATGGTAAGACTGGTTGTCAGATTTTCGGGCCACTGTAACGACTGTCAAATATATACAAATGATAACTGGGACCCAACGGCTGAGCGTGCTTTCCAAGGCACAGAAGAAATTTGGTATGGGTCATACATCCATGGTCCAACCTAGCCATCTGAGTGGCTATTATTATTTAGCCACGAGCTCCTCCGTCATTTAGAAAGTTACGAGTATTGTATAAAATCGAGTATTGTCGCTTCGGTCTGCGATAGCTGTCGAGTTCGGAAATGATCCTTAACTTATGAATTCACGTGCGTATCCATGTTACAGCACGTGTAATTTTCGGATTAACCATTCAAACTATACAAACAAAACGTTAAAATAAAACGTAAACATATACAATAGAAATCGCGCAATAACGTGCGGGGCGGCTTGGCCACAAAGTGCGCGTGCATTGCCGGCAATTATAGTAATTGGCGTTTTAATACTAACGGGACAGCCGACACGGCGACGCAGCCCTAGTGGCCTGTATCATACATTACATTAGATACCACTCGAATATTTATTTTAATCAAGTTTTTGTTGGCGTGTCATGCCCGTATAATGGTGGAAGCGTTAGACTCGCGCAATTCAAGTTTTCTTACGTTTTTTTCCGATTAGCAGGTCAGTATCAGGTTTTATGTTAACCAAAATATGATTTGCAACAATAAAACTCTCTACGTTCGTATTAAGATAAGATAAGATTTATTTATTTGTTTAAACATTATGTATACATACAAGAGCTTGCAAGATATTACATCGTTTGAGTTATTGAATGATTTTCTCATGAAACCAACAACGCTTTATCATCATCAGCCTATAATTCCTACTGCAGAGACACAGGCCTCCTCTCAATGAGAGGGAGTGGGCTGTAATTCATCACGCGGCCCCAGTGCGGGTTGGTAGATGTCACATGTCTTCGAATTTTTAGTTCAACAACGCTTAGTGAATTGTAGTGATGATTAGAAATAATTCTGTAAGTATACCTTTTACGATCGCAACATTTTAACTGACATAAAACTTGACAATCATCTGTCAATTCAAGTAAAATTTTAATATCGCGGGTTAAACTGATGCGTCCCTTTTAATTAACTTTTAGTTTGCGTGCCAAGTCCACGTCCCAAGTACTTTATGAGTCGACCTGTCACTCAATTTAATGATAGATTTATAGGTCCACAGGTATTTTTAATTTTTATTGCTAAGTGCAACGACAGTCCATGTAAATAATGTTCGAAAATAATACGGTGTTGTGTTTATGTTTGTAAGTAATTACTTAGAAATGTTATGTGTTTGGCGGTTCGTTATTAGTGAATGACCTAAACGTAAATATAATTGCGTGGAATGTTTATGTGACTTTTATTTTAGGAGTGTTATTAGAAAATTATGAATCGCATTATTTGTTTATTCACGTCCATTCATTGTTATTAAAACGTAGCAGTGACCTATACGTTTTGAAACATATTTTTAACATTATCTCATCGAAAAAGATGTTTAGTGACTTTGGAGCAGTATTTTAAATCCATGCTATTCCTATTAATGTGAAAGTAAGTCTGCCTGTCAGTCCGTCTATTATTTTAAATCTGAATTAACAGCAAGAACAGAGCTGCAGTCAATAGTTAGTATTCAAGATTTTAAATAGTTTTGAAGACATACATACTAAAATCGCTTTCTCATGTAAATATTCCGTGACTTCTACTATCGAACTGTTATAAATAATTCCAAACCTATTTCTACAATCGTTAACCCTAAAGCCGTATAATGAAACTAATTAAAGTATGATGTCCGAAGGTGGCGTGCGGACATGGACGTATGACGTCACCCGTTGATTAGCGGACACCGGTTTTTATGTTTAGCCATTAGGCGTTAAGTGACTCGTAAATGTGTCCTAGGAATAGTGCCAGACTAACTGATTAGGACTAACGTAATAGTGCGCTGTACTTTGAGTATCACTGTCTGTCTGCTAACTCGAATGATTCATGTGGATTTCACAAAGCCTGTAGAAAGGTCATAGGTAAAACATTTTATGTAGTCTCATCATAAGCGTTGTTCCAGGTTCTTGACTAGGTTTTTCTGTACTAAGAAGAAAGCGCTTACAAAGGTAATATATGTATACAATGGAACTAGTAAGAAAATGCAATTACAACTAAAACTAAAATAACATCACGCCTGCAATCCCCGAATGGTTAGGCAAAAGTGCACCCAATTATAATACACCTAGTACAACTATTCCTTTATTTATATTCTTTTTCATTTAAAAATACGTTCAGCCACTATTAACGAATTAATATAATGTAACTAATTTCCCTATTAGTCCCGGTGTGTCTTACTTTACTACCGTGCCTCGGAAAGCACGTTAAGCCGTTGGTCCCGGCTGTCATTTGTAGATCTTTGACAGTTGTGACGAGTAGTCAGAAGCCAAAAGTCTGACATCCAGTCTTACCAAGGGGTATCGTATTACCCAGTTACTGGGTTGTGGACGTCAGATAGGCAGTCGCTTCATGTAAAATACTCTGGTTAGACTGGAAGCCAACCCTAAGATAGTTTGGGAAAAGGCTAGGCTGATGATGGTGTCTTACCTTACTAAATATTTTATTCCCCACTTGTATATCCACAACTAAATCCATATTATTCGGTCTCCATCACGTGACTACACCGACAATAATTACCGGACAACGGTTTATGTCAAGCCATTACTCGTTAAGTGACACATAAATGTTTTGTGTGGACGTTAAAAGTGTATGAAAGTTAAAGTTTTAATCATTTGCCTGCCGAATGTACGCCGCTTTAGTGGTCAGTATTGCAGGAAGTATTACTGTTGTGAGTACTAGGTAAAAGGTGAGTATGGGTGCAATGAAATGGGTGCTTTTTGTTGAAAAGGGGTCCGTAAAATATTGGAGGCTTTTATTTTAATGATTTTCGTAATTATGATGAAGTCAAAATAAAGTAACGTGATGCAGCCATACATTACTTAGATTTTCGTTTGGTATAATACTGTGAGAAGGAGTAGCACACCGTCGTGAGAAGTAGAAGGAACGACGGGAGGCCTTTACCCAGGAGTGGTAAAAGACGGGCTTACTGAAGAAAAATACTGTGAAAGAATGAGTCAAACAATGAAGAAGAAACAAATTTAAAAAATAAATTTGTGCGAAATTATGTTTCATGCAGTAATGAAAAATATATGAAAATGAAATCAGGACCATTTCATGAAACAATGAAATGAAATGAAAAAAATGAACACGAAATTTTAAAATTTTGTGTTCTGAATTTTTACGGTAAATCCATAAAAATCCAGAACACAAAATTTGTAAATTAATTTGATGTTCAGGATTTTTTTAAACCACAGTCAGAAAAAACCAAACAAATTCGCAGAAACGAGATACCTACATTTATTTCATCATTCCAGTAACGCTGAGACAAAAGCGTATCTTACAATACGGTAGAATATCACATTTCGAGTGATATCCTTTACACTGGTGGAAAAAAAATACAAAAATCGTACCTCATTCGTCAATATTCAGTGAAGTTAGTTATTATATTACGTGGCTGTCTCGAGTCCCAGAGGAAACTCGCTTCTCTATGCATACGTTAAGACGCGCTCTGAGGACAGGAAACGACCTGGATTTGATCTGCTGGTTGAGCTGTAATGTTGGTGTTACTTTTCTAATGTTGATTTTAGTGTATGTTAGTAATAAACATGGAAAAGGAGTAAATGATAGCGTGATGAATGAGGAGAATGGAAGGAAAAGATGTGTTGCGCTGACCCCAAGTAATGTAAATGGGATGAGGGCAGGAAGATGATGATGACTTAGGCTTATGGGAAGGAGGTCAGTGTCCCAGCAATGGGAATATTATAGGCATTATAGTCTATAATATGTCGTTAAGCCGTTGGCCCGGTTGTCATTTGTAGATCTTTGACGGTCGTTTAAGGTAGTCAGTGGCCCGAAAGTCTGACAACCAGTCTTACCAAGGGGTATGTTACCATGTACAAACCGGGTTCTGGAGGTCAGATAGGCAGTCGCTTCATGTAAAATACTGGTACTCAGCTGCATCCGATTTGACTGGAAGCCGACCCCAAGATAGTTTGGGAAAAGGCTAGGCAGATGATGATGATGTCTATTATATGATTATGTTTAAGTAATATCAGATACACCAAATTAGGTATTCATGAAGTACGGATCAGAAATAAAAAAGGATAACATAAACAAACAAAGTATAAATAAATAAATCAAATTTGATTATTATATCTCCTTATTAAGCGATACTGCGGTCGATAGGGCACTGCTTTTGATCGTGACATGAGGATAGGTTATCATTAAAGCCGACCTGATCTGAAAATTGGAGACTCTACTATCGAAGTTGTAGACGATTATGTCTACCTGGGACAAACGGTCCAGTTGGGTAGGTCTAACTTCGAGAAAGAGGTCAATCGACGAATCCGACTCTGCTGGGCAGCGTTCGGGAAGCTGCGTGGTATCTTCTCGTCCAACTTACCGCAGTGTCTCAAGACGAAAGTCTATACAATACTATATATATATAGTTTATGACCAGTGTGTGTTGCCAGTGATTACATACGGGACCGAAACGTGGTCGCTCAAAATGGGCCTCATCAGAAGGCTTAAAGTCACCCAAAGGGCAATGGAGAGGGCTATGCTCAGAGTTTCCTTGCGTGATCGAATCAGAAATGAGGACATCCGCAAGAGAACCAAGGTTACCAAAGTAGCCCGAAGAATTGCCAAGCTTAAGTGGCAATGGGCAGGGCACATTGCTCGCAGAACGGATGGCCGATGGGGCCGAAAAGTTCTGGAACGGCGACCGCGAACCGGAAGACGATGCGTTGGAAGGCCTCCCACTAGGTGGACCGATGACCCGGTGAAGGTTGCGGGGATCCGCTGGATGCGAGGCGCACGGGACCGGTCAATGTGGCGTCACTTAGGGGAAGCCTATGTCCAGCAGTGGACGTCTTTCAGCTGAAATGATGATGATGATGAAAGCCGACCTGTATCTTTCACAATGTTTCCGAATAAATAAATAACCTACGTTGATGAGGACTAGAATTTAAATAAACAATTGCATCAATCATGGCTCGATTTAAGTCCTTCACAAATGAATTTAGGTTGCTAAGAGAGTAGAGACAGACCAAAGAAACGATGGATGGACTGTGTGAAGGATAATATGGCTAGATGGGAGGAGATGACGAGTATTATTATAGAAGAAGAAGATGCTGCGCTGACCCCGAATAAATTAGGACAAGGACAGGAGAATGATGATGATCAATAATTACTCAATTCAAGTCCTTCACAAATCAAAGCACTTCAAACTTTTCGAATATAGTTTTCCCATGGCATCTATCAAACAGTACTTAAAGTTATACCTCTTTTAATCCACGTGAGGCCATAAAAAACTATCCTATCCGACCGCCGCCGCCGTCGCGGCGTTCATTCTCCTACTGCGCTACCCTCACCCACTCGTATATTCTAAGGTAACCACACACTCACTCTTTCACGTTACACCTCGTAAACTGTAAAGGGATCCCCGAAATTTATCTTCTACATCGTTAGAGCGAATAATGTTGCCGACTATTTTATTTAGCGATGTGAGCCAAGCAACGTGTTCGCGAGGTTCACGCTTTGAAGTCTCGGTATGGAGACGTGGTTTAATAACGTAATCGGGACTGATACTCTAAGGGTTTGGGCTTGTTTACAGTTTGCCGATTCCAATTATGAACTGTTAATGGGATTTTTATTGAGAGATATGTTAGTGATATCATACGTGAGTTGTATTTAAGATTGTGTTTTAATGTAGACACTAACAAAACTATGGAGTTCTGTTAGTGTTTAAATTAGAACACCAATTTCAGGTAATTTATAATGCATTATATCAAGTCAGGCTTACTCCATCTCCTTTGCTTTAAAAGTAAACGTCGATTGATTCATAATAATATGTTGGCATCGTTGTAAACGATCATCAATAATTTTCCAGTAAAAACAATAAAAATACCGACTTTTTCAATAAACAAGCACTACAAACTATGTGCATAGTTACCGATAAATATCACCCGAAAGGTCACACCGAAAACTTTTCACGGATACTTATCACCGGTTAATATGGGACCGATAAACATGGCGGCACATTACTCCGAATTAAATGAACTGGCAACACTTCCATACTACTGTTTTACACGTTCAATGTACTCGTATGAGTGGAAGTTTTCAGGGTAAAAATAGAACTTGAAATGCGGTAAGGGGGAAGATAGTGGGAAGTTGGGGGTTGGGTTTAGACATGCTAATCTTTTCTTAGAGTCTTGTAAAGGCTTGCACAGAGTTACACTGATATTCTTAAGTCATGAACTGAACTTAAGTCGGACAGCAAGGAAAAGCCTTTTTTTGCGATGCTTTTAACGCCTATGAAATCTGTGTGCTTTAGGAAAATAATATTAGCACTTTATTTCAAATCATCACGCCTAGAATCCCCAAACGGTTGGGCAGAGCGTCCTTAGTTAGTTCCCTTAAATATTGCCTGTTATATTTGTGTCATGTAATATGGCATAGACTCATGTAGAGGGCGAGCCTATTGCCATTAACTGGGCACTAATCCAGACTCCCTAAAAACTCAATAACACTGTGCCCTGCCTTGGAGTCGATATTAGTTAATAATGATTAGAGACAACACTTTAAAAGACATCGGCGTTCATAATCCTAAAGTCAACATTACCTACTAATCCAAATCTACAAATCTCCTCTCGGCCATCGTACCCTGGTCCCTCGACACAAATATTAATCAGTCATACCTGAACAAGTTCAATTTGTGGGGATCGTAAAATCTCGCCGAAACCCCCGGGTGATGTGTCATACGAATTAGGTGTTTGACAAGCCGAGTACTAGGGTAGCAGGGTAACAGAGGAGGGGTGATATTATTTTTATGATTGGCAGGAACATGTTCGAGGGATTCGATTGATTTTAGGTTTTTTGTAGTAGTAGGTACGTAATATGCCCAATACAAGGTATAGGTATGTTTTATGCAAAAAAAATATGTCTCTACTGATGTTGATGTGACATACTATGAGTCTTCGACTACCCTAATGACCTTGTAGTCTAGTGTTAAACTCGATGAAATGGTACAGGATTTATTTTCCGCATGGAAAAAATATTGGCAAAACTTTTACTACGTTTATGTCCACATAATTTTGCAAAGGTAAAGGAAAGCAAAAGGTAAAGCTAGATTATCTGCTGAAGCTAATAGCTAAATCGATTTAGTTACAAGTAACTGGTTATGAAATTAAAAAAAGCTAGCTACTAGCTGATGACTTTGATAAATAATCAAAATTGTATTGTATTTGTATAAATAAATAAATAAAACCAAGCATAAAGAAAACGAAACATATTAGAATATCATTAACAAAACGCACACGCTCTGCAACCCCTTGAACAACTTAACAAATCTAAGAGCATACGAGCATATTCTTATAATTACGTGAGAACTGTAATGAGTTTGTTTGAGGCATATCGCGACGCTTTGTGGGCTCGCACCGACGCGCGTGCTTGTGACAGAGAATAGATAGCTGTACGGAAAGCCAGCTCTGAACAACAAGCGAGAAAAGGCACACACATACGTAGATGCAAATTGGTAATCATCCATTACATACCAGGACCTTGAGAGTACTCAGAAAGCACGTTAAGCCTTAGATTTTTGCCAAGAGAAGCCCGAAAATCTGGCAAGACTAACTAAGCGTAGCGTGTTACTGAAGCCATGGGTTGTGGAGGTAAGATAGGCAGTCCCGCTAAGTAAGACACTGGTATTTAAATTCATCCAGTTAGACTGGAAGCCAACCCCGACATAGCTGGGAAAGGCTATGCAGATTAATAGTGCATTCGCAATCACTCGCAGTCTCCCATGTGTGCGTGCGTGGTTTCAAATTTTACGAAACCGGCCTTCTGAATCTATCTATTCTGTGGAGAAAGTTAGTGAGATCTCATTTATAACTAAATTAGTTCTTGCAACGTTCGCGATTATATATAGTGGCGCTGTTTTAACGAGTGCTGTGCTGAGGGTAGATTTAAATATTGCTACTGGAAATGGTGTTTTTTGTTGCGTGAATATTATTTTGTTGTAGTTTTGTTGTGTGTGTGTGTGTTTTTCTTGATAGCAACGATATTTGGTCTCTTACAGTAGACATAGTAGTCTGTGGTAAATACGCCACCAGTTAAGGAAGTAATAATCAATTATTCAGCGGTGGTATCGGTTAACTAATATTTCAACGAGGTGGTCTAATTGAAGTTAATGCCTTAACGCTAAATGCTGCACAACTCAAAAGATAAGTCAGCATGACTTGTCTTTTCAAAACTCGGTTGTAGTAATGTTACTACTTGTATAAAACCTTTTCTTTATCGTTAGCACCCAAACTAAATCTTCGTTCAAAAAAAATTCAAGAAAACCAAACACTGGAACCGAAACTCGATCCTGAAGTATTAAAAATTAAAACCTAGTCAAAAGTTCCCGATAAACTTTCCGATATTATATCGTATATAAATAAAGGATATTTTTCCAAAGTTTTCTGTGAGCTCGATACCTAGGGGAGGAGAGGGGGAGTTGTGCTTGGAGAGGAAAAGGGGAGGGGGTTACAGGAGTGTACATTGAGGAAACAAAACAGATCAGCTTGTATCTAGCCCTCACAGAGCGGGGAGCTCAAATGGACGCAGATGCAGATTACCTAGATACGGTGGATGAATTTTATTCTAAATTTTGTATGGAACGGTGAGCAAGGAGAATTCGTGGAATATGGTGCATGAAATTATGCATAGCTGGAACATAAACGGTAAGCAAAAGGTTCAGGCAAATTACACAGTTACGTAAATAGAAAAACAGAAAAGAAAATAATACCAACTTATTCCAAATTATAAACTTACCCGCATGTAAAAAGCAAAATTACTTGTTCTTCTTATTTAAATGCTTTTTCATTTCTTTATGCAGACAAAGACGCTATAAATTATCCCGATTAAAACTAATATTTACTCACAATCTAATCAAAACTTAAAGTAATATAAGTCTATTATATGGTCCCGCTGCAAGACCAGCGGAGAGCAGCGGTGGCCCAGTGGTGGCAGCCCCAACTTACGCGCAATAAGCCGTGTGTTCGAATCCAGGCAGGCGCATTACATTGTGTAATTTATTTCATCACCGCTGCCCTTGAAAACGGTGAAGGAATACATCGTGAGGAACTGGCATGTCCTAGAACGAAAAATTCGAAGACATGTGACATCTACCAACCCGCATGGTGGATAACAGCCCACTCCTTCTCATAGAGAGGAGGTCCCAGCACTGGGAACATTATAGGCTGATTATGATGATGACTGCAAGCCCTAGCTGTTGATACATACTACGCATGAGCATTGATCACCCTGTTCAAGACGGATTAGCGATTTCAGACAGAACTAAAAAATAGAACTTATCTCCATTATAAATACTTAATTATTTTCCATGTCAGGTATTGTCATCCATTGACAAAAACAGAGATTTAACATTTGATATACCGCTAGCAAGCGCGTTCGCTCCTCTTCCCCCACAATACACCCATCTTATATTATTTTATTCGCAAATCTTATCATCATCATCATCTTAGCCTAGCCTATCCCAAACTATCTTGGAATTTGCTTCCAATCCAACCGGATGCAGCTGAGTACCAGTATTTTACATTAAGCGACTGCCTATCTCACCTCCACAACCCTGTAACTGGGTAAAACAATACTCCTGGGTAAGACTGGATGTCAAACTTTTGGCTTCTGACTCCTCGTAACGACTGTCAAAGATCTACAAATGACAGCCGGGACCAACGGCTTAATGTGCTTTCACGTACGGAGGCACGGGTATTTAATTATGATCACCCATCCACGGACCGACCTCGGCAAGTACGGCTTAACCTTAAAGATCGACCAGTGCTGCTGTTATTACTTAAAAAACAAAAAAAAGAAAATACAAATCATATAAAACGATCAAGTTGAAAATAACACCCAATATAAGTGTACATTCCAGCATCCGTAAGTCCGTGTCCGGGTGGCTTGAACCGGCACAGACGATATGAGCACCTTATTTTTCGCACATTACACTTTGAAATTGTTTGAAATATGTTATAGACGTCATCGCACGAACAAACTTCTTTAAACACTAACACGACTGCTGTTTTCTTTACATAAATATGTTTTAAAACATTTTAAACTATGCGTTCTGGGGTACACATGTGAGTTTTTATTTTTCAGTGGGTTTTGTGGCTAGTTTGTGGTTTCTTTTGTGTCATTTCTTTGTTGGGAATGTTGTTGCACATTATTTAAAATAGTTCATTTTAATCAGAGCAAATTGAGAGCAGCGGTGGCCCAGTGGTGGCAGCCCCGACTTACCCGCAATAAACCGTGAGTTCAAACCCCGGCAGGCGCATTACTTTGTGTAATTTATTTCATCACCGCTGCTCTCAAAAACGGTGAAAGAAAACATAGTGAGGAAACCGGCATGTCCTAGAACTAAAAATTCGAAGACATGTGACTTCTACCGTCCAGCACTGGGCCCGCGTGGTGGAGTACAGCCCACTTTCTCTCATTGAGAGGAGGCCTGTGTCCCAGCAGTGGGAACATTTTAGGCTGATGATGACGATTTCAATCAGGTAAAAACCAGGTTTCTGAAGAAACTTAAAAATAGAGTATCAAAAACTCGCATTTAATACTTTTTTTTTGGTTTCAGAACCCATGCAAAGTCTGATTCAATGTTTACTCGACTCAGTATACTTTCGAACTTAAATACAAACACTTTCACGTATTTCATAACAGACTCCAAAATTCTAAATCAATTTCGTCTTCCAATTAAAATTAACAATACCGTTCCCAACCGCACTGCGCGCTGAGTCGGTCAAAAAGTCGTTCGTTCGTTTCACTCGATATAGCGTTGATGCAAATTTAGTTCATTCAATTTTGAATGTGTTTCAAACGGACACGAAACGTTCAATACTGATTAGTTTCAAATACGTTTTATAGAAATTAGTGTAGTGCGCTGTGGAACTAGGCAGTCCTGTATTATGTTCAGAATGCACTGCGTCGGCTTACATATGTACGTTAAAGAGGACTGAATAGTTTCATTTGCTAAACCGGTACATTTTAATTGATGTTTTGGTACCGCTTTTGATATCATTTTAATGTTTTGAGGAATGAGACTGTGTGAAAATGTAGTAACGAGAATGTTCAAAGTGCGAGTATATTTTAAAACAAGTCGTCCTGGTAAGTCGAATATAAACAAAAGGTTACAGAAAATTCACTTCAATACATAATAAACCCTCACATAATGTTAAACTACTCAGTTTACCTTTAATAATGCACCAACAACGAGCACATTAAAAATTTATTTACTGGAAGACAATAGTCTACGTAATTTCGTAGCACGCTACGAAAGTGCTACGATACATCTACGTTGTTGATCGCTACATAATTGAATGAATTGAACAAGTTGTGAGACAGAATAAACTTTTATCATTTTCTTTGATAAAAATAAAAAGGGAAAGGAAACAATGACAAAGCGATCAGACCATAAACAAATACATAAAGGAGTTAACACGGGATTCCGATGAATTCTCAATAAAGTTGAAAAAAATCCATAGACTGAATGTTTGGGTAACAAAGATCTGGGGGATCACAAGACAGACTCGGTGGCACATGTTTAAGGTTCATATGTGGGCTGAGTCATAGACGGTAGCGGGGATGATTTTATAATTACTAATTTTGAAATCATTTAACTTCCTTACTAATTTAGACTAATTAGTAATAATTTATTTATTGGTAAGTTATATCTGATATTTGAATGTTTTGTTTGAAACAAATGTATTGATTTTAGTTAACAGGGATTTTCAGCGATAAAAAATACCTTAATAAAAAAAATAAAAAAAAACGTAAAAATAGTAAAATAGTAAAAAAAATGTTTCTTGAAAAATTGTTTGGAAAAAACTAATTTTACTAAACCGGGTTCCGCAAACCCTGTACGTTCATTAATGTCTAACAAAATAAATACATCTTTATCTTTGACTTAAATGCCTTTTGACATTTGTTTAACCCGCTACCCTCCTATGACTTCCAACCATTAAACTTTTAAGAGTGTCATTTTATTAAGTCCTCGCACAGATCGAGATCGGATCGAGAGCTGACATGTGTCGGCGACGTGTAGGGATTCCTCTCACGACTCCCTCTAACGTCCCTCTTTTAAAGAACAATGCTTTTGAGAGTACTCCGCCTTCTTATCTGAGGTTGAGTGTTTTCAGTTTGAGTGGTTAATTATTTTGGTACTTTTTTTTTCGTTTTGGGCAAATGGTGTTTGTAGGGATTAATGTTATTAAGGAATCGTGTTGTCTTGTTGTTAGGGCATGTCGTTAGCAGTAATTTTAGCGTTTTCTAAACTGCACTTATTAAGTTAATAAAAGTGTAGATTCTTAAACACTATGTCTTGATTATTTTTGTTTTATTGCAATAATAAACAAGACTTGGTGCTGGTTTTTTAATAAAATAAAAAAAAAAAACTTTGTTTCCCAAGAAACAGATTTAACAAGTTTTATATAAAGACAATTTAAATGACGTTTGGTAGGAACACATTGCAATACAATCTAATCTACAATCTGTATTGTATTGTGTTCCTACCAAAGCTCATTTAATTGTTAAATCTGTTTCTTGTGAAATAAAGTTTTATTAAACATGGTAAATATCCCGTTGCAAGTGTTATTGATATTGTTAGTGAACATGTCAGTTTAACAACTTACAAAGTTTTATTATTTTTTATTATTAATAAACCAGCACCATGGTGAGATACTATCAACGTGTGAAGTAACATATAAGACAGTTCAACACAACACCAAAGAAAAAAAATATTAACTACCTCCTGAAACAATCTCAAGAAAAGAACGACCTTTAAAATTTTATTTAAAAAAATCAATGTTCACGTGAGGCATTTATCGCCACTCGCATACACCCGGCAGATTGAGGGTTAAGATTCGCTCGTTTGTATTCAGCGCGCGCCTCCGAACGCGAGGTAACCCGCCCGTGCCGGCCCGGTAAAAGTTTCCATCGCAGCCCGCGGACGGGTCCTAAATACCGGGAGATTCTATTAGCGTATCGATGTTTTATGGCCGAATGAGGGTTCTGATATTCGATGGCGACGTAAAATTATAATTTATGGGTAAAAACGGTTTTTTTTTTATAAAAAAAATTGTCCTTTTGTCGGCTGTGGGTTTAATGGGGATATGGGCTTTTATCGTACTTTTGTCTTTGGGTTTCAGTTATTGGTGTTGTAGCCTGATATGTGGCTTAAATTTTGCTACTTGTATCTTATACATGTAGAAGGAGAAAATAATGACAAAAGACTATTATTTTATTTCCTTTCCTTTAGATGCGATTGAATATTTGTAGTTGCAGTCAAAATATATGCAGAACCGTAACCCCAAGACAAAATACATTAGCAAAAGCTGCAACAACGGAAACAAACATCTAAACTCACCATTTAAAATTTAGAGAAAACGCTCACGAAATCCACGAAAATTATGTTAAAGAAATCATTACACTTTCATACACATAGCACACACAGAACACCACCCAAGTTTGTTCTCAACATGGCAAATAAAAAGAACTTTTTACATCAAAACTTTATTTCGCGTTCCCCGCGCTGATTCGTACGTGAGACCGACTATATTTTGTGCTGATTACTGTGTCTTGGAAGTATATGAACTTTTTGCCTCGAAGAGTATTTTTTTCTCTCCCGTCTTGCGACGACTCGGTTGCATTTCTGTTTGGCTGCGTCATTTTAAAAAGCGGTTTACGATTTTTGTTGTTCTATTCTTGTTTACGTTGAGCTTTGAATGTTTGTTGCTGTGTTATGTTTATCATTTTTATGGTATGTTTAAATAAGATAAAGGAGCTCGTGGCTAAATAGTAATAGCCGCACGGGTCGATCTTTAAGGTTAAGCCGTGCTTGCCGAGGTTAGTCCGTGGATGGGTGACCATAATTACCTACCGAGTTTCCTCCGTGCCTCGGAAAGCACGTTAAGTCTTTGGTCCCGGCTGTCATTTGTAGATCTTTAACAGTCGTTAAGAGCAGTCAGAAGCCAAAAGTCTAACATCCAGTCTTACCAAGGGTTATTACCCAGTTACTGGGTTGTGAAGGTCAGATAGGCAGTCGCTTCATTAAAATACTGTTACTCAGCTGCATCCAGTTAGACTGGAAGCCGACCCCAAGATAGTTTGGGAAAAGGCTAGGCAGATGATGATGATGGTTCTAATAAGATATAATCTGATAGCTTGCGTGAGCTTCTTAGAGCTAAGGTATAGGTAGTATAGTTAAACTAGATACATCTTAAGCTTGACACAAAGCTTGTACCTACTAGCGTAATGGCATTATGGTTGCAATTAGTGGTAGCAGATAATATCAAAGCCTTTACAAAAGAGGTAAAGTACGTATGTATGTGTATTTGTATACGCGTAGAAACTTTAAAAAGTACTTTTTCAAATAATGAACATTTTATTTTGGAACCCACATTCATTACAAGTAAACGCTTGTCAATGTTGCTAAATATGCACATATTATTTTATTGACTGTACACGTGTACACTTGTAAATATACCATTCACAAAACAATGGAAAGTCGATCCTAACTACCTATAAACAACACACAATCTTAAACGGATCCTTACGTATGCTAAACTAAGTTTTTCTCTCCATATGCAGCATGCATTCAGTAATGAGGTGCAAAGAACCCGAGATGCCGTATAAAACGTTCGACTTGTTTAGACTCGACGTGTTCACAAGACCGTCGAGTGTTTGTTTACGAACAACGGGTTTTTTACGTGCTAATGAATTTTAAAAGGATTGTTTTGATGGTATTTGTTTGTTTGTTAAAAGGTTCGATTGGAATATTCAAGTAATGTTTTAACTTATTTAATCGTCCACCTAGCATTTTGCCTATAACATTGAGGTCGGCTTCCAGTTTAACCGGATACAGCTAAATCTATCTGACCTCTACAACTCAACTACTTGGCTACAAGATGCCCTTTGGCAAGACTGATTGTCAGACTTTTAGACTACTCTTACTACTCTTTGTTTATAAGAATAATATTGGGTAATCACGTAGAGATTGTTGAATAATCAACAATCTCTACGTGTTAGTCTGGAAAAACGTCATAGTCTAGAAACATATTCTAAAAAGAATCATAAAATAAAATACTGCTAAAGAAAATATAAATCCTAATAGCAAATTAATTTAACATTCATTTGTAAGTATGAATCAGATATAAGTAATACAAATGGAAGCCAAAAACTTAAAGCCTAGCTGATGAAACCTAAATTAATTTAGACGCCACAAAAAGCGTTTTATCAAAAAATTTAATTAGTAGCTTCTGAAGGCCCCAGCGTCATATTGTGGTGATATTAAAACGTTCACGGCAATATTAGTTATATATCTATATTTTTGGTCATACTAATGAGACGAAATTAGAGTAATTTTATGTCCTGTTCACATCAAAATTTGTTCCAGCTTGCATGTATGGGAGTATAAAAAGAGTATGTAAGAATCGTGGCAGGTGGAGCATTGTGGTTTCTACCTACCCCCATGGAAATGGGGCGTGAGTTTATGTACATATAGGTATGTTCACAAAGAACAATATTTTTAAACGGCCAATGGCCCCTCTTGTAAGTTGCAAGACTTTAAGACGTTTAAAACCTCTCAGACTTTCAAGGTTGAATGAAAGATGAATTGAAGTAATTCGTAGCATTCGATTGCATTATTTGCTCATTTAAATGTCACGCTGATGGTGGTTCCCTTTAATATGGTTGAGTTGAATGATGGCTGATACATGCGTCATGTTCGTGAACGGGCGCTGTCAGTTGTGACTGGTCATCTCTTAGCAAGTAGTCTTAAGTAATTAAAATAAACCGTGGCAGGTTTATTTTAATTACTTTATCTTCGAATTACTGATTTAATCTTTTACTCTGGACGCTCTTAACTTGCCCGTATCTCTACATCGTTCTCACATACTAGTAATTCTCAACACGAATGATGTAACCAAGATTTTGTAACATATTTTGATTTAAAAGAGTGTCCATAGAGTTTCTTGCCCATTCTTCTCCATAGAGATCTAAGTTTTGGAATGGGCAACTACAGTACTTTCACAAGTTATTATGTCTTGTGACTAGGACTGTAGCTTCACGTTTTTTTTAACTTTCAAAAGTGCTTGTAATGGTCTAATTGAAATAAATGCTTTGAGTTTGAAATTACACACACAAAACGTTGATTATGATTAAACTTGAAAATCTACATACAACATCATAGAATTCTAACAGACAAAAATAATGTACTGATTATTATGATTTCTTAGAACCAAAAATTCATAAACATATGGCATCTAAATAACCGCACATGGCCAGTGTGGTGGATGACTGTCCATTTCCTCTAGTGGTAAGGAGGCCTTTATCCCTGCAGAAGCTCATTCCGGAATGAATAAATGAATTTCAAAAGATTCCTGATGTCTTCTGATAAACACATTGTAGGCTGATTATGATTATACATATCGGCGCAACTACAACAATTCGTCTAGAAAAACCTAGAATAACTAAGTTTAATCATTTAATTGTCCTAAAAATTAGTTTAAAAACCATAAGTTGATTACTTTGAATTTATTACGATGTAAAATGAATGTCATCATTGTAATTTCAATACTTAACCTAAAATTAAACGTGCACGTACGTCGAGCCCTATAAATACGGCCGCACTGTAGGCGATCGAGTCAGTCTTGCTTGAGCCGCCGAACTGTACGGATCTATGTAAATAAGTCGTTACGCTGTCGGTTGAATAAACGAGTCATACAGTGTACTTGTGGTGTTTTACTTGGAAGATCGAAGATGAGTGATCACCCTGAACATAGTCAGTGACGTCAGCTATGCTGACGTCACGCTTTTTAAAAACGGAACGGAGACATTTTCTTCGTCATCAGAAGTGGGATTCGAAAGAGATTTCTACTCAAGCCACTTCCTCATCAGCTCGTTTACCACCTGAGCAACTGGAACCAGCCAACATTCGGCGTCAGGAGCCTGGACTGGTCTCCAATACATCAATGGAAGCCATGAATCAATCAAGACCGCATACATACCCTGATCAAGGAATGCGGATGGACGGAATACCACCACAATTCCTTATGCAGATGATGGAAATGATGCAGAGAATGTCAGAGTGCTCCGCCTACCGAATCAATAATAAGGATCAAAGGCATTTACCTGCCATCTTTCGACCCGGATACCCATGTCGGAGTACGTGAGTGGTGTCAACATATTGATAGTGGCCATTGAGGCATATAAGTTGAGTGATTTCGACGTTCGTATGAAAGTCTGCAGTCTGCTGAAGGGACGTGCGAAAATGTGGATCGATGATTGGATGGTGACCAGTAGTACCTGGGAAGAGTTACGAAAGAACATCATCACCACATTTGAACCTGAGAACAGATACTCCCGAGACATTGTTATGTACAGGGTGAAAATAATTCATCAGAATAAAACCGTAAGTAACTTAATTCAAATATTCTAAATATCCCTCAGATAACTCTACGAGAACCTCCGAGAACTCTAGGAGAACCTCCGAGAACTCTACGAGAACCTCCGAGAACTCTACGAGAACCTCCGAGAACTCTACGAGAACCTCCGAGAACTCTACGAGAACCTCCGAGAACCCTTTAATAAAATCTCCGAGAACCTACTAACCTTATCAGAATCGATATTCTCAAAAGACAAAACAACGCAAGTTGTTTACAGATGTACTACTCAGAGGAAGTTTTGTTTCTATTCTTTCAGGTCTACGAGAATCCACAAAAATCGACGAGAACCAACGAGGCTGGTGCAGAGCGCGCACCGCCTGTCAGTGTGGCCGTATCGGAATCGGAAAACCGTAATTCATCAGAATAAAACCGTAAGTAACTTAATTCAAATATTCTAAATATCCCTCAGATAACTCTACGAGAACCTCCGAGAACTCTACGAGAACCTCCGAGAACTCTACGAGAACCTCCGAGAACTCTACGAGAACCTCCGAGAACTCTACGAGAACCTCCGAGAACTCTACGAGAACCTCCGAGAACTCTACGAGAACCTCCGAGAACTCTACGAGAACCTCCGAGAACTCTACGAGAACCTCCGAGAACTCTACGAGAACCTCCGAGAACTCTACGAGAACCTCCGAGAACTCTACGAGAACCTCCGAGAACTCTACGAGAACCTCCGAGAACTCTACGAGAACCTCCGAGAACCCTTTAATAAAATCTCCGAGAACCTACTAACCTTATCAGAATCGATATTCTCAAAAGACAAAACAACGCAAGTTGTTTACAGATGTACTACTCAGAGGAAGTTTTGTTTCTATTCTTTCAGGTCTACGAGAATCCACAAAAATCTACGAGAACCAACGAGGCTGGTGCAGAGCGCGCACCGCCTGTCAGTATGGCCGTATCGGCGCAACTACAACAATTCGTCTAGAAAAACCTAGAATAACTAAGTTTAATCATTTAATTGTCCTAAAAATTAGTTTAAAAACCATAAGTTGATTACTTTGAATTTATTACGATGTAAAATGAATGTCATCATTGTAATTTCAATACTTAACCTAAAATTAAACGTGCACGTACGTCGAGCCCTATAAATACGGCCGCACTGTAGGCCATCGAGTTGTACGGTCACAGCCAAGCCAACTGCCATGCACCGCACAGATGCGTAAAGTGTCTAGGCGACCATGGCACGGCAGACTGCCCCCGTCCCAAAGACAAGTCGCTTTGCACGGAGCCACCGAGCTGTGTGCTTTGCGGCCAGTCGGGCCACACGGCCAACTACCGCGGCTGCTCAAAAGCCCCCAAAGGCTCCTCCTCTAACCTGGTGAAGCGTGCAAGCGCCCGCCAACAAAGAGAAAGCCCATCGGTGAGGCTACCCTCTGCCCAGATGCCGGAGAGACTCAGCCCTCAGAGGCCCTCTCCCTGGACCACGCTGAACCACCAGAAAGCCTTCCCGGCTCTCAGTAAAGCAAAGTCCAACCCCATCCCCGGGCTATTAGATGCCCCTGTCCCCACTCCCGCGGCCCAAGCGAGCGCACCGTCGCCCGCTCGTCCCACGCCACCCGGCCCCGCGGCCGTGGACCCCTCTCACAACGTAATTTTAGAGTCGCTAGCAGAGTTAGTCACCCCCGAAGCAGACCGCATGGCGGCTGATCTCAGGGCGGCTAACACTGGTGGCGATAAACTTAAAATTATCCTCAAGTCCCTACTCAAGTTAGGCGACCTCCTCCGCAACCTTAACCTCGACTAACTCCAATGGATAATACGAGATTAACGTGCACCAAACCCCGATCCCTAAAATTAGGGTACTTTAATGCCAATGGCATTAGAGGCCAGCGTGATGAGATCGCCACCTTCCTCCGCGACCATCAAATTGATATCCTCCTCGTACAGGAGACCTTCCTCAAGCCCAGTCACCGCGATCCGAGAATTGCCAACTATCGCATAGTTCGCAACGATCGGTCACGTTGCCACAAGGGCGGGACTCTAATCTATTATAGGAAAGAACTGCATTGCATCCCCTTAGATCCCCCTCCCATGGAGTCTCTACTCGAGACCTCAGTGTGTCGACTAGGCATGACCGGCCATCAACCGATCACTATCGCCTCTGCGTACATCCCTCCCGGCGGCACGTCCGAGGAGCACACTTTGTTCACCAAAGACCTTGCCGTCCTCTTCGGCTTGAGCGACTCCGTTATCATAGCGGGCGACCTCAACGCCAAACACCCCGCCTGGAACAGCACGACGACCTCTGCCAGAGGACGTCACTTGTATAACCTGGGCGAGTCCCTCAACTTCGATCCCATCGCTCCTATGGAGCACACCCACTATCCCCACGACCCCGACCAACGTTCGGACGTTCTCGACATAGCGCTACTCAAGAATGTCAACCTTAAGTTGCATTCCATCGAGACTTTACATGAGCTTAACTCAGATCATCGACCAGTGCTCATGCACTTAGTTCCTCGCTCGGGTCCTTCTGACCCCAGCCAGCCCCCGCCGACCCAAGTGATAACCGACTGGAGGAAAGTCAGCGAAAAGCTGAAATCCACCACGTCGCCTCACCTAGAGGCCATCCCCGACCACATAGTCTCAGCCGCAGACACGACGGCCGCCATCAACTCGTTTACAGAACACGTGCAATCCGTACTGAAGGACTGCTCACGGGAAGTCCCAGCAATGAGCGATCAACGCTGGATACTACCCGCTGACGTACGTGAACTGATAAACGAAAAGAACGCGGCCATCCGTGCCTACAGCAGCTTTCCCTGCGAGGCAAACAAAGCCCACATGCGTAATTTACAGCGTACTGTAAAGGATCGCACCAGTGAGCTTCGTAATAATCAATGGGAAAAAACGCTAAGCGAACTCGAGCCTACCCACCTAGCCTTCTGGCAGCTGCAACGCAAGATGCGCTCCACCGAAGAGGCTTCGATGCCTCCCCTCACCCGACCCGATAAGAGCGTCGCATTCGACGACTCTGAGAAGGCCGAATGCCTAGCCAACAGCCTGGAGTCCCAGTGCTCCCCCAGCTCGCAACCAGTAGACAAGCGACATCTCGATGAGGTGAACGCATTCGTCGAACGTAGAGCCGCCCTGCCCCCCGAAGAAGACCCTGATGATCCTCTGCCTCCGGTCACAGCTGACGAAGTGCAAGACATCATTAGCAAACTTCAACCGCGGAAAGCACCCGGCTCCGACGGAATCACCAATAGGGTGTTCAAACTCCTCCCCGCTCAGCTCGTCGTGTTAATGGCGGCCATCTTCAATGGCGCCCTGAGCAACAACGCGTTTCCCCAAATATGGAAAGAGGCCACTGTCATCGGTTTCGCCAAGCCAGGCAAACCCAAGTCTGAGCCTTCGAGCTACAGACCTATCAGTCTCCTGAATGCACTCGGTAAAATCTACGAGAGACTTATGTATAAGCGACTCAAAGACTTCGCCGAGGCTAAGAGTCTCATCCCCAACGAACAGTTCGGCTTCAGGACCGGACACTCTTGCATTCAACAGGCCCACCGCATCGTAGAACACTTGAGCGCTGGCTTCCAGCGTGGAGCGATGACGGGTGTGTTGTTTTTCGACATAGCAAAGGCATTCGACAAAGTCTGGCACAACGGCTTATTATATAAGCTGTACAAACTGGGAGTGCCAGACCGTCTCGTGCTCATCTTACGAGACTTTTTGTCGGATCGCACCTTCCGCTATCGCATCGGGAAGGCACTGTCTTCCCCCCACCCCATTAGAGCCGGAGTCCCTCAGGGCTCCCCGCTCTCTCCCCTTATCTTTACTCTGTTCACCAGTGACATCCCCAAGAGCAAGAAGGCACAGTTAGCCCTGTTCGCGGACGACACGGCCATCTATTACACTGGCCGTAGTCACGACGCTATTTACAGCACCCTCCAAACCTCAGCCAACGTCTTAGGCGCTTGGTTCCGGAAATGGAGAATCGAGGTGAACCCCGACAAGAGCCAGGCAGTTCTTTTCTCTAAACCGCGTAAGAATAAGCCACCCGCGCTCAGCCCGATCACTATGTACGGTAAGCCTATCCCTTGGGAGAAGCAAGCCAAGTACTTAGGAGTCTTACTTGACAACCACCTGTCTTTCGCGGCGCACATCAAAGCAGCTCGCGACCGAGCTGCCTTTGCTATGGGTAGGCTTCATTTCATGATCTCGCCAAAAAGCAAATTGTCACTCAAGTGCAAGTTGCGCCTTTATACCGCGGTGATCCGCCCCATTATGACGTACGCTTGCGTCGTGTACGCTCACACCAAGCCTAAATACATCCATAGGATGCAAACCTTGCAGAACCGGTTCTTACGTAGAGTCACGGGAGCCCCTTTTTATGTCCGTAACGACCGTCTACACGTAGACCTTAGAATGCCCACCGTCCTTCAGTTTATGAAACGTCTTTCGAAGCGTTTCTTCGATAACGCCATTAAACACCGTAATCCCCTGATCGCAGCGGCCGCCCGTTACGAACCCTCGCGCATTAGTACAGTACGCCGTCCTCGGCATACCCTCGTCACTCCCGATGATGCTATCACCCTCCTCCAGGAGAGTAGTAAAGAGACTAGCACTCTTAATAAGTACAGACACAAACCGCCGTCTTTCCGACCTCGCCGTCGAGGTCCGTCGCGACGTCCCGGTCCATGCCCTCCCCGACCCTCGCTCGAGCCAGCCCGCGATGCTGTGCCAGTAGTTTTAAATCAGCCCCTAAATAATGATATCATTCAGATCCAGCCTGTCCCCATGCAGTCCTCCCCCAGCGACGCCCTGAGCCGAGGCTCGTACCCCACAGGGGGTGCCCTCAGCGTATTGTCGCTTAGTTTGTAAGTTTTTATGCCCTGGCTGGAGGCCTTACTCTTAAGGCACCCACAGGATAGTCCGGTTAAGCAGACGACAACCTCTTAGGTTGAACTGCGAGATGCCATTCATAAAAAAAAAAAAAAAAGGCCATCGAGTCAGTCTTGCTTGAGCCGCCGAACTGTACGGATCTATGTAAATAAGTCGTTACGCTGTCGGTTGAATAAACGAGTCATACAGTGTACTTGTGGTGTTTTACTTGGAAGATCGAAGATGAGTGATCACCCTGAACATAGTCAGTGACGTCAGCTATGCTGACGTCACGCTTTTTAAAAACGGAACGGAGACATTTTCTTCGTCATACATAATTAAGAGTAGAGGCAGACAAAGGAACGATGAATGGACTGTATGAAGGATGATATGGCAAGAAGGAGGTGTCTGATGAGATGACGAGTAATAGAGAAGTATGGAAGAAGAAGAAGATGAAGATGATGATAATATATGGTTATACATAATAAGCTGATTACAATATAAATAACAAAGCCCACTATCTCTTTAATCCTCTAATCAGATCACTGATATCCCCCACACACACTAAACTACAGTTGATATTACCGATGCACTAACAAAGCATTTTCGGGTTTCGGCCGGCATCAGTGGCCCATTGTGTAAAAGTCGTATTGCTAATGGATTAGCGGTGGTAGCCATCGTACAATAGATGTAGTGCATCTGGATGGAACGACACGGAAATTGGACAAAATTGATGTTCTGTGCTCGGTTTCCAGTTTTGCATGTCCGATATGTCAAGGCGAGATTGATAGATTTTTACGTCTGGTGTCTGTTTTTTTGGTAAGTTTTGCGTGAGATGTGATTTTTTCGACTTGGTTTGGTTGAATGAGATTCTCAGAAAGGGCGTTGTTGCTGTGTAAGTTCCAATTAAGGCCACGCGGAAAAAAACTATACCAATGGTTTATTAAATCGTATAGAACGTGATCCTAATTCTGTACAGTGGTCACAAGAAAAATCAATAAAATATTTCGTAGGAAGAAATAATTAGATAATTATGTTCTGATAGATTGAAAAGCTAATTAGTTGTTAATGACATTATTGGCTTCCACTTTTTTGTGATTAAGGGCCCAGTTTAGTATATTTGACAGCACGTCGAAAATTCGCGCAGGTTTACAAGCCTTAAATTATTTTATGAAACTCCCGGACCCGGTTGTTATTTTTCTCAGTGAAAAGTGTGAATTAAAGATATTCACACTTTTCACTATTCAAGTAGCAAAATCACACAAACTTATGAATTGTGAAAATTGTGAGAGAATTTATTCAGAAATTTTCCCCTATTACTCTCAAAATAATTGTTCCCGGTACCGCTACAAAGTACCGCTTCCAGCATATTTGGTGACATCTATGTAATCATTATACACATATCCTACATCATTAGTGAAAAGCACTCCGTGTATTGTCGTGTCGTCCGACCGATACGGCTTAATAGCTCCATTTTATTTTCGACTTTTAATGAGCACTTAAATAAAAAGCTTTAAAATAGGCAATGTTTTATGTTTTGGCCTTTATTATTGATGATGGGCTGTTTAAATATGAGGTGGACCGCAGATACGTGTAAATTTATCTGTAATTTACAAATTGTAATGGTTGCTATTCGCTGATTGTGTATGGTTGATGTGCTGTGGTTAGGCTGAAAATGGATCACCACGTAATTTCTGTGGTGTTACAGGAGATGAGTCGTAAATTAAGTTGTGGTTGTCAGAGTGCAGTCTGTTTTGAACTATTGATAATTTGGTGTGTCCGGAACGAAACAACGATGATTAGTAAGCACTATTTAAATGCTACTTCTTCTTATATCTAAAATTCTTGTCTCACAATGTTAGTTACCATACTCCTCCGAAACAGCTGAACCGATTTGTATGAAATTTTGTGTGTATATTGGGTAGGTCTGAGAATCGGCCAACATCTCTTTTTCATATCCATAAAAAAAGAACCCGGCGAACACAGCAGCTGGCGGGCTGCAGCTAGTTGACTGTTTAATTTTCAGATAACAAGTTACTTTCACATCTTCATTTGTTGCTGTCGCTGGCATCCCATCCATTCCCATCTTCTCACCATAAAATATCAAACTGATCATAGCCGTGCGACCGGCGTCTAACAAACTAGTGATAGTTATTAAGACAAGCACCTCTGATTTTTCGGATTCACGAGAGTATTGTAAAATTATCACTTGCTTCTTTGAAGGAAAACATCGTGAGGAAACCAACATGGCTGAGAGATATTTCTCGACGACATGTAAAGCTAAGTCAGAGGCCCATGGGCTTCATAAAAAACTGTGAAACTTGGTTAGAAACTAAGCACAAGATAAAGAAGATAAAGAGAAGAGAGAATACCAAAGCTCAACTTAAACTATTGATCGCTGCGCTCGTTAAATCCTGCTGCCGTTTATGATAAAACAAACTTCATTGCAGTTTTCTTGAATTATATTTGCGGAACAGTACCTACATTATTATTATTTCGAAGACATGTTCTGGCAACATATTGTGGCCCAAATAACGCAGGAAGTAACATGTCAAGTAAGAACAACTTAGAAACGAAGACGAACGGAATCCCTTCGGAGCGAAAGTTAAAATTACATTAATTGAATTTCAGTGTTCTTGCGATGCTGTTTCATTACTCAGTGATTTATGACAGCTGTCTAAACTTTACTAATTAACGCAATTCATATTTTAGTTTTTCACAATACAAATTAAGAATTTTTGAAATTTGTTATGTGGGTGTTTGCTTTTAGGTTTAGCTCAGAAGTTTAGTTCGTGGGACGTTTAGTTAATTCGTTTAAGTTGGTACCTATTTTTAGACGTCTACGGAATTTGTCAAATGTATAAGGTATCTCGACAGCATTCTTATCAACTAAACAGATTCTTCATATGTTTAATTAGATAGCGTTTTTAGGGTTCCGTACCCAAAGGGTCAAACGGGACCCTATTACTAAGACTTCGCTGTCCGTCCGTCCGTCCGTCCGTCTGTCACCAGGCTGTATCTCATGAACCGTGATAGTTAGCCAAATGAAATTTTCACAGATAATGTATTTCTGTTGATGCTATAACAACAAATACAAAAAAAAACAGAATAAAATAAATATTTAAGGGGGCTCCCATACAAAAAAGTGAGTTTTTTGCTCTTTTTTATAAAAAATGGTACGGAACCCTTCGTGCATGAGTCCGACTCGCACTTGGCCGGTTTTTGTTAAGTAAATGTCTTAAATGAAAAGCAGAAGACCAATCTTTTATTTAATAAAACTTTTAAAACTTATATTTATATTATTAAAACTAGTCAAGTAAATGTAGCCATTAGCCATTGATACTACAAACATAATTACCACCCTGACTGACACCTTAGCTGGTCTCAACTTGAGTACAACTACGGATTGACAAATCTGATCACAAGACATTTTCTACGTTTTTAATATAAAGAACAATATTCTCTCGACTCCAATGTTATTATAAAATATAACAACGTTTAATTTGTTCTCCTCGGAGCCCGGAGGTCGAAACTTAAGTAGGTACTTAGCCATTGTAAGGCCACGTTACACTGTGAAATGTTTCTATTGAAATAACTAACTCTAGGTAAAAGATAACTGTGTATTTAAGACTCCTTTTCTACGAGTATTTTTTGCAGTCTCGTTTGGCTTGTTTTTTTTTTACCCAGAGGGCTATAGTTACAAAACTATCAGTTATAAGCGTGGACAGATATCCAAGTTCACTGTTTAAGTAATACCTACTACATATATATCAAACAGACTTATAAATCTTGGTTCGCACAGCACTGATGCTAATATCATGCCCTCATATTCATTTGGTTGAAACTCACAATGTTATTTCTAAAACTGGGTTCCGCGAATGCCTGTGTACTTTATGTTACCTAAAGTTTTGCTTCCTAATAAGAAAGTGAGCAAAACATACAGAAATACGTTACAAACGCAAAAGAGATAATGTGTAGGCAGCCAAAATTTGTCTTATATACACGTCACAATTAGTTGACGAACAAAAGTCCCTGAGAAGTTGCGCCGCTCTGCCAGCCTCTTAATTGGCAAAAGTTTCTTGTCGACGAAAAACTGGGGGAGAGCGCCTCTGAATGAACGGATGAACGAGTGAATGATCACAGGAGCGGGAGACGGCGAGAGGTGTAATTAGTCAAAAATTCCCGCGAGGTATCCGTGCTAGCAGCCAGTGTACGAATAGTAGTTAATGTGTTTCTCTGCCAAGCAAATTACGTTTCTTCGAGATTACTGCCACTGTCAGACTAAATTACTTGAACAAAGTAAACGTAGTTCACACCTAAGCAGGTTTGAATTTCGAAAAAAATAAACGCAAAAATTCGTACCACAAAGACCGCATGTAGGCACACTACTGAAAATTGACAAGGGAAAAAAGCAATTGAGAATGTGTAAAGAATGTAGGGCGCTCGGGTACCTATATAAATTCACCTGATCAAACACAACGATCCCGCAGAAAGTAGATCCAAGACTGTTTACTATTTATTGGCAAGTCTTTGAAGAGGGCCGTAATAATCAAAGTTCAAAGTGACTATTACACTCAATCGTTAGAACCCAGTAATGGAAAAAATATTCAGGTCAACACACCAGTAAATTATGAAGTACTCAACAGTCAAAGAAGAAGTTCGTACATAACATCATATTATGTAGCACAAAAACAAATATTAGTACACTCCCTCATGGTTACGATCAAAAAGTTAATGAGTTTTTTTATTGCTACACAAGTATAAAAACTCGTGAACATTATGACGAGCAGTCGTCACGTAATAAAAGAGGAACGGTACAAAATATGCTCAGAAAAATGAGCGTCACAGCGGGACAGAAAGACGTACAGTTGCTCTCATTAGCCTCTAATTACGGGGTCCGAACGCCGCCGACCGCCGGCGGAAATTCAAATTTAAATTTCGTACGTCTCTTGCAAATTGCGATTTCTCACCAATAAAAAAACGGCAATACCGAATCGAAATTTTAAACGGTTATTGTTTCCTTTTTATGTTAATGACTCGTATTGAAATTTTGTAACGGATGTTCGGGAATCGGCATCGGTCGTTTAACTCCGGGAACGGTCGGCAAGATTGCGTTCCCAACGTTTTTATTGTTGTTACTCGCTTTGTTCGCGTAACGGCCCTTAATTGTTTCTCTTTTTGGAGAACACTTCTCTATACAGTTAAGGCTCCTTTCGAAGAGATAGTACAATATAAATTTTCTCATCAACTCCCAGGCTCTTTTAATAAAAATATAATAATCTCCCTCTACGGAACACTTCATTAAGGCGCTCAAAGAGGCTCGGCGGTGATTATCAGCCCCGATAGCGTTTAGCATGGCAGCACCATATTATATTAAAATATTTTTTACTGGCAAACTCATCTTTGACCGCGAGCGGTGGGCGAGGCCCTTCCCTACTTTTCATAATTATCCCTCCCCCCTGTCATCGCACCGGTTGAAATCGCGTATCTTTAATTTCGGCCGTCGCGTCAGCCCCGAAAATTCCTTGCATTCGTAAGAATTAAAGCCGGCGATAAAGGAAGCGCTGTTACTTCTTATTAGCGACGACACTAATAACCGTTCCCGCTGTCCTCGCGTGACACTTTTATACTACACAAATTAGAAAGTAAAAACGTCCGAGTGGTTTTCTGCGGCAATCCGTATAACAAAAAGGATCGAGAATTCGCGGACGACTTTGGATAAAGCGGGCTGTTCGTAAGCCGTTTGAAAGGAGTTAGGCGTCGAGCATAGACGCTTACCGGGGCATGAGCGCGCTGGCGAGCTGGGCGGGCGCGGGAACATTAAAACGTTCCGCGCGCTCGCCCGCGCCTCCATGCGTGATGCGACGCACCGGACCATAATTTAAAACTGAGTTTTGTTTATAAACGTTACGATACGATGTCTCTTTTTATTTCGTACGGTTTTTATTGTGAGCCTGTGCACTCCGCACACGCCGCGTGTCGTTTACGTAAATCAGACGTGCCGTTAAAAATAATGGCGTGAAATGTAATGGATGTAAAATTTCAGCGTTATGGTGGTATTGGGGTGTTCATTGCGTATTACGTATTAAAGTGACATGTGTTTACGAGCCGCAATTATTGTTAACTTTCAATTATTGCCAGTTCGATTGTTTGACAGTTTTTCGCGATTGTGTCGGACTGTTCGAGGGTTTATAAAATGGTTGTGAATGTGCTGAACATTTCATATTAATGTGAAGTTAATTTTACTGCAATTTTATTGTTAATATTTTTGAATATTACAAGTAATGAGATACAAATGATTTTCCACGATCAATGCAGGCATGTTGTATTTTTTTATTTTGGCGAATAAAAATAAAGGAAAGAAAGTTCAACTTGTAATAAATCAAAGTAAAATGCTTACGCCGATTTCTAAGCCGGTAAAGGTAAGTAGAAAATAGAGCGATCTCCTTCAACTGCTATTGAACTACATTCACAATAACTTATCCTGTTGGGATCAGGGGATAAGCAGATAAGAAGCTTTGTGTACCGTTTTGTTGTTCGTACTTTGTAGGTAGTAGTAACATGTCGCGACTATGATCAACGCATCAACTGTGTTGTAAATACTTACCTAACGACAGGTGATCGAATGGTTTGGGAAATAACATATTTATTATATTGAAATACGTAATATTTAATGAGCATTTCCCTACTTTAATTTGGAATATACGTATAGTATTTTTGTCTATCGGAATACTAATGAAAAATGATACTGGTTTTGTAAATTGTGATTGTTGATAAAAAACACCATTCACACCAGACCACACCATTTTTAGGTTTTGAATTTATTTACTGTTTCACATAATATATTTGGTGCTATTTTAGCTTCATTCATTCATTCGTTCATTTCAGCCCAAAAGTCGTCCAATGCTGGACATAGGCCTCTCCCAAGTGTTGCCACATTGGCATTTTGGTGGGGTTTGCCATAATCACCACGCTTGGCAGACGGGTTGGCGATTGCAGTATGGTTGTTACAAATGCACAGAGAACGCTGCTGCCCATTCTCTGGCAAATCCCTTTGTCAATTCTTACGACACCCACGGCCACGGGAAGATATGAGATGGTGCTATTCTTTACATCCGACACCATACAGAGCCATAATTTAGCCTAGTGCATTAAATAGTTAAAGTGGTTAGGAATAAAGTTGATGATTTTCAAGCTAAACAAACATTTTTTCAGAACTTAGCCAATACAGTATTCCTGCCTAGTATTCTTTCTACAGAACCCATTTATAATCTAATAAAATTCCCATATTCTCCAAACATCATACACTCATAAAATCTCCAATAAATATGCTCAGAGCTTCTCATTTAGTAAAATGAGTGTCCGTATAGTGAATTCCGGGCATGATTTCAGAAGCGGCCTCCGGGAGCGAATTAGTGAACCAACGTGACCTAACTGAAGATTTTTTGTCGTGATGAAATATTGTGCTTCATTCTAGCGGGTGAATTCACGAGTGATCGGTTCTGCTGCATTTGTTTTCATTGAGTATTGCGTGTGTATTAAAAGGACTGGAAAGATTTACCTTATGATTCAGTCAACCTGGTCTGGGCAAATTGTAGACGCGGCTTCGCTTACGGACACTTTCATTTTAAACTACTGAAATAACTATCAGTGTTCTGCTTCGGTGGTTTTGCCTCTGACAGCCGACAAATTGACCGTAAAAGTTTGAGTGTTCTTTTAGTTAATCGGAGAAGTATAATGAACTACACTAGTATACAATTATACTAGCACTTGAATTTAAGTATAATTGTTACTTACCCTATGGAACATAAAATGAAAATAAAAAAAAATTAAATAAAAAAATCTATTCTATTCTATAGTCAGCATATGAAATTATTTTAAATATGAAATTACGCAAAAACGCTGTTATCACCGCAACTATCTATGGAAAGGTTTGATAAATAATAGTCGTATGAAAAGATGCCTTCAAATCGTATGCATCTAACCATTTCAAATGCATTAAAACCCTTATTCATTCCAGCGAATATTTTTATCAAAAGTGAATAAACTAAATGTAACGATCTAAACGAAGCACGATGCTAGGCGGCTCTTGTAACCCCGGCCTTATTTACTTTCTCAAGAGGCTTGTTTTTACAATGGCCCAAGTTGAATGCTATCGACTTTTTGACTTCTAACGACTATTTTATACAACAATATGATAATTAAGGAAGCTTTGTTGCTTTTAAATGTTCTGTGACGAGATATTGTAGAGGTAATGTCGAGTTTCAAATTATAAAGTACGCTTTTTCTGTTTGTGTTGTACTTTTGTTGCTTTTGGATGATGTCTTAATGTACTGGTTGAGGGTGAAAGGATTGATTTTGTGGTTGTTAGTTATTTGTTCAAGAAACGATAACGTGGTAACTCGTCAGTGGCCCGAAAGTCTGACAACCAGTCTTACCAAAGTGTATCGTATTACCCAGTACGAACTGGGTTGTGGAGGTCAGATAGGCGGTCCTTGTAAAATGTTTGGTATTCAGCTGCATTTGGTTAGACTGAAGGGCTAGACATACGATCATGATGATGCCCGAGGTAAGATAGAGTCCTCTTTGATGGAGTCTTATGATGCTATAACAAATTGTTCAGTTTCTATTCATCTTAGTACAGGCTAGTGATGACGATAAATAAATAAATAATAATAAATATATAGAATCTTAAAAGGTAAAATACAAAATGAATCCGAAATGAACAATGTAGGTATAATAATGTTAGATGCCTGTACTAGGATAATCCTGTATCACAGGCTGCAGGACCTTCAATATGCTATATGTACGACAGTAGATTTTAATTAATCTTTAACATAACATAATGCCAAATTTATTTGAATTAACTTAAACTCTACTAACTAAGCTATGGACTGTAGTCTGAAATAAACTTTAACTTATTTAATTTTTATTTAACTTAGAACTTATGATGATGGAATCAAGCCGATTTCGCCACAGCGACTGCATACGATATTTTTTTAGGGTGGTGAAGAGTTGAGAGCTTTTATGTGCTGCCCATTCATGTTCTCTCATGTGACTTTGGGATAGGACGCATTGTGTAAACCATAAGCTTCGTATTCCTCGTTTTATTTTTCCGGTTTTTAAAACATTTTTAAAGAGAAAACGGATTTCAGTAATGGACTATGAGTTTATAATATACAAGGTGGATGGTTCACCGACGCTAAACCTGTTACTACGTATTCAGTACATCATCATCAGCCTATAATGTTCCCACTGCTGGGACACAGGACACACTCTCTACGAGAGGGAGTGGGCTGTAAATCCACCACGCGGGCCCAGAGCGGGTTGGTAGATGTCCCATGTCTTAGATTTTTAGACTAGAACTTGCCGGTTTCCTCACGATGTTTTCCTTCACCGTTTTTGAGGGCAGTGGTGATGAAATAAATTACACAAAGTAATACGCCTGCCTGGTTTCGAACCCACTGCTTACTGCTCTGAAGTCGGGGCTGCCGCCACTGGGCCACTGCTGCTCTCTATTCAGTACATTATTCGGAAATCCCCGAGATAGAAAATTTTCGCAGCTGTTACAAAATCAACTGTTTCTTACAAAACTGCAATACCTACCTACATAGTCAAAACTTATGGAACAGCAGATTTAAATAAAAATCCCTTTGTTTTTTTGTGGAGGCACTAAATACGGGGTATCCGTTTTACCCGCGGTGTCCCTTCCAACATATATATTTTAAATTTAACAGCAACCTACAGTATAATACAGGGTGATACAGAAATATTATGCGTCATAGTAGTAATGATGCAGCAACGATGACACATCCAGTCCGGGAGACGCGTCACCCGAGTTCAGTCGTTACAGATCATTAGTGATGTACTGCTTATTCACATGCTAGGTTATAAATGTTATAATGTTTGGTAGAGAGTTTGTTATTGTGTGTGTTTGGTTCATGGAAGGGTTAGACATCAGACCGTCTGGCGAGAGGTCGAGAGTTAATCCACAGACTTTTCTATTTTCTAAATAACAGTATCGGTTAGCTATGTGGCCGAGAGATATTTTAAGTTTTGTCTCTATTAATACGAGGTTTGGTGTAAGGAGAGATTTGATAGAGTGACGGTAGTTGCAACACGTTTCATCGTAAACGTCAAACCTGGTACGTGATACGATTGCGTATCAGTAGGAGTCGTATAAGTTGGATATATCAAACAGAAAAATAACACTCTAGCTCTATTTTGTATTATTTTACCTTCTTCTTTAAAATACTGCCTCGTTGATTGATTGGTTGCAAGTGCGACTGCTGAGCTAGAGGTCCTGGTTTCGATTCCCGGGTCAGACAAATTGTTATGGATTTTTCTATCAAGAATTTCTAATATTTATTCTCTCGATTTTTGCCCGGTTTATGTCAATAGGTTCGCCCCATATTACTTGGGACTTAAAAATAATTTGCGAAATGTGGGTGTACTATTAGGTATAACTCTGCCTAACCCTTCAGTGTTTAAAAGCGTGATGTTATTTGTGTCTTCTTTAAAATAACAATATTCTAGATATGTCTTTAACATCTAAAAGACAACCCGCTCCCGTCTAGAAGACGCATGACATGAGTTCAAATAGATAAAAAAGGAGTGAAGGATCTTTTTTAAATTCTTTCCTTAAGGGGAAGGTTTTATATTGAATTTCGTCATTTCTGCTAATGAGAAATCGTATTGGGCGCACGGCATAAATGCCATAAAATCGTCATGTTTCATAGTTCTGTATTTTCGTATCGAAAAGTCCTTTTTTATTATTAAAACGCAGCTGCATCGCTGTTAATAGTCCATTGTCTACCACCGCCATATTAATAAGTGTAGTGCACGTCATCGTATCGGTCGGCACATCACTAGTGATGGAGCGGTATTTTATTAACAGCGCTCAATTAAATATCGAAATCGAGATGATGGAGTGATTGGGAATGTTTTTGGAGTTTTTTATCTGACATTTTTGCAGGAAAACTTTGAATTAAAAAATAAGATAATATGGAATAAGGTACTTAGTCTATTTATTAATCTATCTGGATATAAGTCTATCTTTTTTCGAAATGTAGAGCATACTAAACAGTTGAGATGTTTTATTTTGATTCTTTTCTATCTACCATAGATATTGGATGACATCCAAAAACCCAAACCTAAAACTACAGGCTTTCTTAGAAAATGTTATTATTTAATAACCATAAATATATATTACACGTATTAATAAATAAAAATAAAACACATAAATAAATACTCATGCAAGTGCGTAAAAACACACAACAGCTATTGCACGTTTATCAAAAGGCCACACGCGTTCCCAACAATAGGCCAGCTACACAAAAAGGCTATAGTTAATCACTGCCCATGGGAAACAATAACATAGCCCTTGGGGTTCATAATAGCCGACCCAATTAATATCATCCCTCTCACTGCATTCTTCGACCTTAATAGTAATTATTTCATTGATAAGTGTTTTAGGTACAGATATTATGGTTCATGCAGCGTGAATTAATATTCTATTATTATTCCCTTTATTCATTTATAAACAAATATGATACATTTTTAAATATTCCTTATAAATAATTTAAAAAAAACATTTAAAAATATAAAAAAAGTTTTAGCCCACCGGTATCGGGAACAGGGTCCAAGCTACGGCCAGGGCTCCAGAGAAAGGAACCTCCTAACAATACGAGCCGTTTCCAGGAGTACCGCTTTCTGAATCAAGCTCTTGATCCAGCTGCCTATCGAGAGCCTCATCAGATGTTGGTCGAGGCTCTTGGCAATTAGGCCATTGGCTGATACGACTATCGGCACAATGATCGCTGTGTCAACATCCCACATGTTGACAACCTCGCGAGCCAAGTCAAGATACTTGATTTGCTTGTCTTTCTCTATTATTATAATTATTATTTTTCATTATAATTTATTTGTGTAAAAAAATAACCCTGTTATATCTGCTATTTAGTTTCATCTAGTTAGACTGGAACCCGACCCCAACATACTTGGGAAAAGGCAGGATGCTTGCCCCCTATTTTTGGTCATGAAAGCGCCAGGATAGCGCGCCAAATGAATTGGCCGCGAATCATATTTTAACCCGACTGAGAAATTCCTGATGTGAAAACCCAATAACAATTTGCCTAACCTGGTAATCAAACCGAAGACTAGGAGCCAATAGACCAACGAAGCATTCAAAAGACTAGATCATTTTCTTCATCCCTGTAAAGCAATCTTATACGATTAATCTTTCTTCTTGATTGGCTGAAACAGAAGACCTACAAAGAGTATAATTTAAAGTTTAACGTTATTATATTCAAGATACGAAGAGTGGAATTTAAAACTATGGAGCATCGTTGACTAGTAGCCTGAACTGAAGTCAAAGGCAAGTTATTATTAAAACTTAGTTTACCTGTATACAATGTTTATGTTTTAATACTACAACCATTTTCTTAAAGGCGAAGTTCTTTTAAGTGCTGCACGGCACGTGGTTAGAATTGAATGATTCTGAGTTCAATGCAAATTTTGTTTATAATTTTAATGTTTGGTTCGTCATTAAAACTTTTTTTTTGCGTTGAATTGGTGGTTCATGGACATTTGAAATATTTATTGGAATTGTATTAAGAATTACTTAAATTGATATTTAAGTTCAGCTTTAGGTTCGTAAAAAACAATCTAGTATTTTTAATTTTTGTGACTTATTTTCATTTACTACCCTCTGTTTTAACAGTCATCAACAAACAAAATAAGAGTTCAGTTCTTCAATAATACCTATTCAAAAAAACATCTTCTACCACAAACTTTAATTATAAAGGGTGACTGGTATTTAAACACGTGATTGTACTCATGATAACAAACAACTTTCCCAAAGAAACATTTTTTTTTATACTAACTCAATAATACAACAGCCACATGAAATTCGGGGTTGTGAGCCGTACGGGTGCTCTGCTTACCCATTGTGGTACGGTACGATAGTAGTGAGACATAACAGCGTCACGCGGCTAACAGCTGATACACAGCTGGTCGCAGGCGTACGCGCGCGCGAATTTCATATGGCTGTTGTGTTATTGTGATAAAAGTGAATGAGTATAAAAAAAAATCTTTTGGAAAGTTGTTTGTTATCATAAGTATATAATATATACTTATGATAACAAACAACTTTCCAAAAGATTTATTATTTTTATTATATTATAATCATGTGTTTAAGTATCGGTCACTAATTACCAGTCACTCTATACAGGGTGTAACGGAAAGGGTATATACATACTTAGGGGTGTGCTACAGACCATTAAACTGAACATGTTTCTCCATCGGACCAACATCGTCATAGCGAAAAAAATATCAGCTGCCCCATACATTTGGTCGAATAGGTATTGAAATTTTCTATGGGACAGCAGATAATTTTTTCGTTATTTCGATGTTTTTTTGTGGAGAAACATGTTCAGTTTGATGGTCTGTAGCACACCCTTAAGTATGTATATACCCTTTCCGTTACACCCTGTATAGGTGAACTGAAGATAATAAGGACCACTACGAACAAGCCCCACAGAGTTCCATTTTGTCACGGAGAGGACCGACCATCGTGTTCCATTACGCTACGGAGAGGACAAACCATCAATGTTTACGTGACCCTGCTTTATTAAAATTCTTGGCTCCAATCTCGTTCTTCCGATTTTTCTTTATTCGACAAAGCTATGGGGGACTTAATTAATTTCCAGTACGGTTCACTGGGGTCGTTCATTCAATATTCTTAGTTAAACAAGTGTATTGAATTTACTTTTTGAGGATATATTTCTTAACCTCCGTTCATGATTCGCCGTTTCGGTCAGGGGTTTTGATTTTATTTGGACTTCTTATTTGCCATCTGCTTTCGGTTTGGTTGTAATAACGATAGGATGAAGATTTTATTAGTTGGGTTAGGTATATTTAGAAATAGACGGAAGAGAGGACAAATATAAGTATCAGAGCAATATTGCGTAATAGAGCCGTAATAAAATCAAAAAGATTTTTAATAAAGGGATTTTAATAAGGATCGGAGCTCGTTTTATATTTGGCTATCTGTTCCAATATTTAGGTTGCTGTAAAAATAATACAGCCGAGCTACGGGTCTATCAATATATCATAATATGAACAGATTTTAATAGCAATTCGGAATTTTATTTCCGAAGGTAATTTTTGGATGACATATTGCAAAATCATTACTTGTATACTGTATTGAATATAACTCATCATCATTATCATCATTTCGGCCCAAAAGACGTCCACTACTGGACATAGGCCAGGGGGTTTTTGCCATAATCGCCACGCTTGGCAGGTGGGTTGGCGATCGCAGTACGGTTGTTACAAAAGCACAGAGAACGCTGCTGCCCATTCTCTGGCAAACATATAACTAGAATATAACTACTTTAACTAAAATTAAATGTTTCAGTTAGAATTTCATTTTCAAAATATCATTTAAATCATTTATGACATCTAACCCTTCCACTGCAGCGGTCATGATGGATGTATCACCCTAACGTTCATTAACGCAAAACACATGTTCCCCTGTAAAACATCACTAAATGGCTTTCAATAATTAACGTGACACTCAGTTGGAACTCGCAAATTGTTCGAGCACGACACGTCATGATTTCGTTTCGTCGTCTTAATGAGCAGAAATGCCGTATTGCGAAGTGTATGATGCTTGTAGGGTTGGGATTTACCGCATGCTTTAAAGTTTACGAGGTGACATTTGTATTTTTTTTTGTTTTGTTTGGCCTGACAAAGTCCATTGTAGATGGCGTGACCGTAGCTAAGGCCCAATCTAACCAAATGAGGTCAAGCTATTTTGAAATAAAATTATAAGAATGGATTTTTAACCAAAGACTAGGCTTGACAGTTTTATAGTTACCAACCCCGTTGTTAGAATTTAAGAACAAACATTGTCATTGTCATTCAAAACAAACACAATATTATGATTTTTTGGATAAATTCAGAGTCCTTGTAATATTTGAATTGTGCTTAGTACCTATCTTTTGGATTAGCATTTGAAAAAAAAATTTAGTCATCTGGTTTTTTTCCATTCAGTGTGTCTAGCTCAACCCTACACAGGTGCGTAATAAGGCGGTAAACTGAGAGGTGATCAAGTGAACGAGGCCCGACGTGACGGGTCGCTGACGGCGACGCGACGTTTTTAAGCGTTCACGATTCCGTACGATTATCGCGAGTTACTGCGTTTAGTTTACAACTGTACTTTTAGAATGGAAATTAAATTTTGTTTATGAATCATATTAAAGAGTGAAGAATGCAGAAATGCATTTTAGGCGGTGTAAATTATTTTATCACAGCCGTTCTCAAAACGTTGAAGTCAAAAATTGGGACGAAACCAACATGTCCTAGAAGGAAAAATCGAAGACGACTGAGATCTTAAACCCCACACTGAGCCCGCCTTTTGGATCATGGCTATTGTATATAGATTCGGTTCCGCAGTAAATACCGGGAAATACCCGTTCTTAATATTGTCCGGTACCGTTTCTACATGCCCTAATCATGGCCGCTCTTTTACAGAGAAGAGGCCAGTGACAGGATAAGAAACAGTAGACAGATGTCATCATCTACCTACTGTTTCTTATCCTGGATATCTTTTTCTTATTCAGGACTTTTAAAAACACATTCATAAAGGTTACAGAATTGTAAGTATTACATGTTGAATTGGTAACAGAATCAATTATGTAACACTTTTAAATGTGTTTTCAACCGTAACATATCTGTAACAGATATGAAAGTGTTAATAAGTGAAACAGGTAAACGTAACGTACTAAAGCTATAATTGATTATTTCAGTTACACATATTAACACTTATTAATACATGTAAAAGGTTACAGTTTGATTCGGTAACATTATTGTATCTGTTACATTTAAAAGTGTTATAACAGTTTATAAAAACGGTGTTAAAAACACTTATTACGGCTACAGTTTGAGTCTCCGGATGAATTAGAGTAAACCGTAGTAATTAGTAGTTAACTAGTGGCAAGTATTTCCGTGTAAAACTTCAACAAACTATTCCTCAATTGGAACAGGTTCATATTAAACAACGACCCGGATACATGTGGCATCGGCCCAACATTTACCACACTGGTTAGATGACAAGCTAACCCCAAAATACTTGGTAGCAAGATAATGATAGTGACGCCTATATAGTAATAGTTTACAGTTTATTAGTTGTAAGATTTTCAATCGTGCCGCCAGGCGATGAGTTAAGTTAGTCCGCAGAGTTACTCGATTGTTAACTTAGTTCAGAATTGTTACTGTATTCGATATCGGCAGATATTGAGAGCCGGAGTTTCTGTGTTTTGTTTTAAAAGACATTGGGGTGATATGTTTATTCAAATGTGGCAACCATTTAAACTTGTTCATCAATCATTTGACTAGTCAAGAAAAAAATATTATTTACAACTCCACCAAGCTAAGGTTTCACCTCGCTGGAATGCGTATATTTTAATGTACCTATGTATAATATAATGTTAAAAACAATAAATGTAAAGTAAAATCTAACAAAAAAAAATTAGTTTAGTTTACTTTTTAAAGTCATAGAGAATCCTTTTTTGCTGACCGTATCTAAGCGTCAGTGTGACGTAATCAACGCGAGGTGCAAACTTAGCTTGGTCGAGTTGTAGCTTAATAATTCGTTAACTATTGAACCCGGCGACGCGGTAGGCCCAGAAGGCGATGACGTGACGAGCTGGACTCTTACCAAACCGAATGGGCCCAAATAGCCAAAGACAGAAAAAAGTGGAAAGAGGGAAGGGAGGCCTTTGTCCTGTCCTGTCCATAATAAAAAAATAACTATTAAAATTAAACCATCCGCATTTTGAAATCATAACTGTCATTCTTTGACAGTTGTAATCCTTTTCATCTGATTTCTATCACACTCAAATTCTACGGAACCAATATAACCAAACCTGTTTTTTTTTCGTTTGTATTTTCCGTAATTTACTCTTTTCCTGGCCTTTTATCTAAATCATCACCTACTTCAAACAATGCAAGCATATATTTAATGAAAAATGTAACGTTGTTTAATAAAGACGCTCATTAAATTTAAAGGCGAGCATCCTCGGGTGAAATAATTACAATACATGGTTAGCGTCACGACGTCGGCGTTAATGTCGTGTGACGTCATAAGGCGTCTCGCCATGAAACGTACTTGTGAAGAAGTTATTGCAAGTTTGCTGGTAAATTGTACGTTGTGCGTTTCATGAGCTTGAAATATGATAGTAATGGGGTGAATGATATATTTGTCACGCGTTAAACATTTATTAGTGGTAATTGCTAACTGTGAATTGCGGCAGAGGGCGCTGGAAGGCAGAAGTAAAATAAAAGTATAGTGAAACGTTATTTGCCTAATCTTTATTCCGAAAACAACATCTTGCTAAACACAAATAAAATTAACTAAAGCATTTCACGCTACTACGAAACGACAATAAAATTATGTATACCATCATCAATAAATAATAATAATTCAATAACACCAATATATCGGTATTTTGCGTTCATCAATTCAAATAGGCGGTGACTTAGCTTATAGGGTGACGTTTATTCGCGTCACGGTGACGCAGCGAATCGGGAGCGCTCGGGCGTTTTCGGCCGTTTACGCCGAACACGCGCTGACGTGAATTAATCGGCAGACGTTTTTCGCGTGAAAGAGGCTTAAGGACCGGCAGTCGCGTTGTTTTGTGTTTTAAAGAGGGTACGATTAATGTGAATCATTTATTTTGACGCGCTCATTGTTGGCGTTTCTTTTTAAATGAAGTGTATAATTGTCTTCGAGTGTACTCAAGACTTTGGGGAGGCAATTGGATGTTGATTGAGGATGTACATCAAGTGTATTCGCCTTGGAGAACAAAGACGTTGCATTTTATGGCCAAATAAGGAAAACATTTGTGTTTTGTTTGCAGCTTTATGTAGAAAGTTAAAGTTAACTTTTTGATACAATGGCATTCAGTGAAAAAGCTTTGAGCTTGGAAGTTGAAATTCAAAACAAAATTAATTCACGTTTATGAACTCTAACACTTCTAGTTATGTATGTCAAAGCTTAGTTTTGAACTTCATCTTGCAGATTCTATTTCTTTCATCATTTATGTGACTTGCAGAAGCATTTAAAGATAAAACTCGTTGTTTTTTCAAGTTAAGTTTACGAAAGGCTATTATCGGCTCACCTCATTGTATTGGCTCGGCCAATACAGCCATACAAGTATTTGATAACCAAACTAGCTTATAGGGCCATCATTACGGCGATATTGCTAGTAATAGGTTTAATGAAATCGTTGTTCGATGTTTAAGATGTTTGTTTACATGTGTCAGGATTTTGTTAATTAATTTGTTTGTTTGAGAGTGTATTTCGTTAATAATGGTTTAGGTAAAGATAGTTATATTTTTTAAAATTTCTTGTAGTTTTGAGTTTAATTTTATTAAAGGACATTGGGAGTTTTATTTCTTATACTTTATGAACATTAGAAAGTAATATAGACTGCTTGTCTGGGAAACCCTTTTGATTAGCTTTAGCTGGACTAGTAGAAAGAAGTTTTAATAGAATTCGAGGTTTAATACTGCATTTGTTACCACTAAATGTGTCTGGCATTCTCTACGCACAAAATATATTTATTTGGGAGGTAATTAGTATGGCTTTCTTTCTGCCTATAGCAGATTTTGTTTTGCAAATTCAGGTTGTCACAAAAGACATAAATAATCATTATAAATTGCGGTACCTAGGTAATTATTTAAAAACACTTCTTTTTTTGTTATTTAAATTTGTCAATAGGTCAGAATAACCCCCTTAACGTGGTTTAGGGAATAAGAAATTATCGAATAAATGTTTGTCATTTTCTGTTTGTGTGTAAGTGAGGTTATAAGGCGAGGATCAGACGGGTTAAAAACAGAAGTACTTCACACTTACCGATATCCATAAATAATTTAAAAAAAAATACCTACCCGTTTTATTATTGATTCGGGTCGAGAATCATTAGCATAGTTACCTCCTTGAATTTGACGAGAATGCAAAACAACAGCTTGTATATCTATGCCAAAGGTTACGAAATAATGATACCCATAATTTATAGGACTTCGCCTTTTATTCATCAAACCCAAATCGTTTTAGCAATTATACAGGTAATTAAGATTTCAAAGAATTTCTATAAAGGCCTTGAAAACTGTAAAATCTCTTTCAAATACTCCATCACTTTTGTAACTATTCATCTCTTGTCAAAAGACTACTTTGAGCAATTAATTCTGAAAACTACGCTTTATTTGAGCGGTACAATTAGAGTCGGCTATATCATTGTGCGGGTCATTCGCTTTGGCCTATTGTTCTTACGGAGGCTTTTTCTATTAAGTGCCTAATTAAGTCGTTTATCATAGACTGTAGGAAGTGGGCTGTTGGGTCGACATTCGAGATTTTTTCCTGTTGATGACTATTTTCCGTATTTAAGCTGGTATCGTATTACTCGGTAATTGGATTGTGAAAGTCAGATAGATAGTCGTTCTGAGTGAAATACTTGTAGTCAAGTCATCCATTTAGACTGGAAGAAAGCTCCAAAATAGTTGGGAAAGATGGCAGAGATCTCAAAGGCAAATGATTAAGTCATATATTTTTTTTTTTTTTAAAGCTTTTCCCCACTCTAGGAATTTCTCCTGTATCGTGGGTGTGTTTACAAATATTTGAAGTCACATACACAAACAGCCAGACCCGGAACAACTACTTGTAGGACATACAAATATTTGTTCCGTGCGGGGATCGAACCTGTGACACTCAGCGCAGCAGTCAATCGCTTAGCCACTGCGCCAACCGTGCCGTCGCACGCGCATTTGTTTGTGTGTATAAGTGTATGGTATGTAGGCCTATGTCGCAAGACAGCCTGACCTGGTAGCTGATGATGGCAATGTAGGGTAAGCAAACATAAAACTAAGTTAGAGTTAATATTATTACTTGTTTATGTATTGAGGTCAGTGTAAATAAAGGCTATTTTTATTTTATTTATTTTATTAGTGTATGGTTGTGTTTTCTGCTATGATAAAATCATCAAATCAAAAGAGGCTAGAGTGAGTGAGTTGGTACAATAAAAATTAACTCTTCTAACATAGATTTTATTATCTCATCCAACCTCAGTCAGCAGTTGACCGCACAATATCAAACCGACCAAGTATTCTGAATCCTCTCTAGCCTCTCACTAATTTTATCATTCAATTTCGTTTCCCCACAATATAAAACTTAATTAAATACGTATTTCATATCTAAGGATATAAGGGTACAAACAATTCTTTTTTTCCATATAGTTGAGCATTTCTCTTGCCTCCGGCCAAATGTTTCATGTAACAAGCGAACCTGAGATACCCATAGCAAATATGGCCTGGGGAATGATATAGGCTCAAGGAAAATTTAATAATTTTTATCATCATCATCATTTCTGCCGAAAGACGTCCACTGCTGGACATAGGCCTCCCCCAACGCCACATTGACATTAGGGGGGTTTTGCCATAATCTCCACTCTTGGTAGGCGGGTTGGCGATCGCAGTACGGTTGTTACAAAAGCACAGAGAACGCTGCTGCCCATTCTCTGGCAAGTCCCACGACACCCACGGGAAGATATGGGATGGTGTTATTCTTTACGTCCGACACCATACAGAACAATAATTATTATACGTAATTGATATTTACACTATTATAGCGAATGGCATTCTAAATAATAATAATAAAATAATTCAAGGGCCTGTTTCAGAAAGCAGTACTCCTCGATACGGCCCGCATCGTGAGGAGGTTCCTGTCTCTGCAGCCCTAACCACCGGTAGCTTGGATCCTGCTCCCGACACCAGCGGAAACCTAATTTATTTTTTTAAAGAAATATTTAGTAATGTATGAAATAAGAATTTAAATGAATGAAGGAAATAATTCAACAATAAAATAATATAATTCTATTTCTTGAATTCTCTAAGAAAAGTAATTCCGAAAATGAGTAACTGAAATATTGATTGATAGTCAATATTATCGCCGTTTTCTCGTAGCTAATGGAAAGGAAGATTTACCTAAGAGGCGTAACTTACAGAATGGACCTAAGATGAGATGCTCATGAAGATAGATAGGAGGCGATATTTTAAGGCCTGTGTCAGTGAATCGCCAGCTTACTTTGATCAGCGCTGGATAAAAATAGTACCTATCAGATAATGGTTTGTCCGTAGAAAACATTTTTTACACAACACAGTTTTATTTCTTATTTTTTGGAAGTTGAAATAATAACCTGTATGCTTAGATCAGAAAATAGTCAAATTTTGTAAAAGAAATCATGCCCAAACACAACAATGTCATCAACAAAGCAGAACAACATTTCCATCACAAAATTAAATTAACAGAAACCATGACCCATTTCTCATAACGAAGGTCCGCCCGCAGAAAGACGTCAAAGCGCTCATTAGTTGCAGGACGCAATTCCGTCGCTGTCACGTGACGCGGCCGCAACACGTGCCCGTCACGCCGCGTGACGTTTGCGCTGCGGAGTTGCGGACACCGACCGCAGATCGACCGCACCGAAATAACATGCGGTGCGCCGTGCTCGGTCGCCCCGCACCTACTGAACCTTTTTTACCCGAATTTCAAAAAGTGAGAACAGCCGTCATGTGATTTAAAAAAAGCCACCAATTTTCGTTTTAAAATGTGAACGTTAATTTGGAATCTTTTTTTATATTTCTTTCTTAATTCAACTGTTTGGCTGTACGTAAAGATTTTACGCGTGAAGTTCTGATAGTAAATCTGTAGACTTTTTATAGATTCTCGAAATTGGTAGTAAATATTTATGATTAAAGTGATAATAAATATTTACGAGTGAAGAGAATAGATTTATTTGATCTGTTTCAAAGTGTGGCATTACCAAACATAACTATACTGTATCTACTGGCTGGTAAGGAAATATTTTTCTGATTTGATTTCGTTACAAAAATAAGATATTTTGGCTGCTTATTCCGGCTCACAAATAGTAGGAAACGATTGAGGGAAATGTTTTATTATGAGATCCATGGTCGATGGATGTATACTGCCAAGGTCAGCACAAATGCAATAGATATGTCGTCATATGTGGCTCTGATTATATCATAAGAGGAAGATGGAAGATAATAGTATTTGGCTCTTTGATTATACGAGATGTATTTTCCTTTTGAGGTTTCACTAACACAAAGTCTAATTTTCTCTCTCCAACTTTCCGACCAAAGCCTTTTCGCAGCTAATTACACTTCTATTTTCTTTCGCAGTAACAAATTTTCAAACATTACGGGCTAATAAAAACTAAGTCAGTGCCCGCATTCGCAACACTTAGGCCGTCATTTTATAGGGCTTTTGTCGGGCTGTCGAAAATCTCGACAGGCCCCCCTTCTGACTTGGGCCTCTGAAATATGGACTCGTAAAGTATGGGAGATAAGGTGCAGGCAGTAAATAGCACGTTGGTTGAGTCACGCGTACGGACCCGTGTCCAATGAGATTTCAATTCTGTTAGTCGTTTTCTACCTTTCTGGATTTACATGACGCGGTGTTTTAAAGCAATTGTTGGCGTTGAATAGGTTCAGAGAAAATGTGTCAGACGTAATTTTGAAACAGATATTTTGGAGGAGTTATTCAGTTACGTTTAAAGTTGTATTTTTAGGGTTCCGTACCCATAGGGTCAAACGGGATCCTATTACTGAGACTTCGCTGTCCGTCCGTCTGTTTGTCATCAGGCTGTGTATCTTAAGAACCGTGATAGTTAGCTAGTTGAAATTTCTACAGATTATGTATTTCTGTTGTCGCTATAACAACAAATACTAAAAGCAGAATAAAATAAATACTTAATATATTTTATTCTGTTTTTAGTATTTAGGGGGACTCCCATACAAAAAAGTAATTGTTTTGCTCGTTTTTATAAATAATCGTACGGAGCCCTTCATGCGCGGGGCCGACTCGCACTTGGCCGGTTTTTTTTTTTAATTTACATGGTTTCTTCATGTTAACACAATGTAGAAAACATGAATTAAATACATCAACCCGTATGCTGTTAAGTACCATGGTTGTTAGCGATAAAATTATTTTTCTCCATACCTTAATACGCATCTATTAATAATTCACAAAAATCTCTGAAAAAGCAGTCTCAGTGTCTATATCCAAGCGACATTTTCCATACATATTTTGCTCGCGGAATATTCTGAAACGCTCATATTTCACTTTGGATATGAACTAGATGAGTCTGGTGAGCCACTACAGTGTTTTGCACTAAGCGAAGGCCTCTTCGACGCTATAAAAAATTGCGGTACGTCTCCTGTACCACAGTAGTTGGCGTAGGCATCGCAATTTTCATACGCATAGTATTTTATACCATATTCCCATTAAATGAAGGACCTTTGTGGTAGTTTTCACGGTTAATTCAGTCAGGCGTTGATTTATTCCATTTTTGGGTCGTATGAGACTAAGATTGAAGTGAAAAGATTGAGAGGTGTTACTGATATTGAGTGAGAGCCTGTTGAGTTTTAATGACGAACGAAATAGGTTTTATGTTTCCGTTCGTCCGTCCCATTTGCTTTGGTACCTATTGGTATTTTATTTGTTATTATTGCACTGATATTTATTGTATTTAAGTACATACCTATTCATACACATGATTCAAAACACAAAGTACATACCTACTTAACTGTTTTTCGTCCGTCACGTCATTATCTCGGGTCCAGTTGAAAACCAGCGTCGGGCACTAGCTGCTCGGTAGATTGCTGAACTGGACCTATTTGGCGCAGCCGTGAGACGTACAATATCATCTTTTTCTGTTTAGTTTTAAGTTTTTTTTTTTTTTGTTGTGTGTGCTTGTGGCTTGTGCCAAATAAATATGTTTTCTTTCTTTTTTTCAAATATCATTTTACATACATACATGAACACACACCTTGTTACCATGTAGGTAGATAAGAACTGCAACGCGCCACCAGCTACACACATACTGTCTGAATTTACCTACCCACATTAAAATATTCTGTTTCTAAAGAGACAAGAATTATGTACATACTTCTTTAGTTTCGTCCACGTTTAAAAATCTAGTCGTACACGCACTCCGTACTCTTTGGGCAAAAAAAAAAACAGAATATTTTAATGTAAGTAAGTAAATTCAGCCAAGTTGATCTAAGCGAATAAACTAACGGGAAGGAACGAATTAAAGATAAGGTAAACTTCTGCAGTTATCGTCAATAACTTACAAATTCCAGGAAAACTTTAATTCGTCTATTTTTTCCAGGTTGTTTTATTGTCATTTAGAAATTATGCAATCGAAGTCATTTTTAACTTAAACTACGAAAATGCATTATAGATAAATAATTTATAAATGTAGTAAGTTTAGATAACATAACATAACATCACGCTTGTAATACCCGAAGAGTTAGGCAGAGGGTGTACCAAATTATAGTACACCCACATTTCACCAGTTGTATTTTAAGTTCTATCTAATAGGGCAAGTCTATTGCCATCAACCGGGCTCAAATCCAAACTCCGTGGCTGCTATTGAGAACATTCCTGATGGAAAAACCCAATAACTACTAGCCCGACCCGGGATTCGAACCCAACAACCTCATGCCCAGCAGTCGCGCTATCGACCACCAGCAGTCGATGTAGTAAGTTTATATTTAATTATATTTGGCAATGAACAATTCTGTACTTAGAAGTTTATTTACTTCTTGTACAAAAGACTGCGAACGCGTTCCGAAACTCCTAATTCTTGTTTGAGTCGTAACCTAGGTAGGTAAGCACATGCGCTTGGATTTGTTCCTAACTGGGCCCAATAGGATTATTCGTTAGCGGGCAATTTTATTAGCCGAGGTTTTGGTATTACCAGATTATACTCTATTCCTTGTTAATAACAAATTCGATGGCGAAGAAGGATTACTGGCTTTGATAATAAAAATCTTACAAAGTAAGCTCCAAGCGGCTTAAATGGCAAATGTTTTTGTAAGTAGTTAAGTTTGTTTTTGTGTCGAAGAGATTGATCGGTATATAAAGGAGAATTTGGATCGGAAAGTGGGGATTGGTAGGCTGGGTGGAGAGTATATTGAGGGATTCCTGAATAGCTGGTATTGTTGAGCGATAAGTAACTGGACAAAATGAATTAAGTATAGAGTTTCTATAAAAGTAAAGGAAACGATGGATGGATTGTGTGAGAAATTATCTCAAAGAAAAAGTAGTAAATTATAGCATGACGATTGACAGAGGAGAATAGAAGAAAAAAACGTTGCGCCAACCCCTAGTAACATAGGACAAGTGCAGAACGATGATCATGAGTTTTTATAAAAGTATACTGTACCTATGTGGATTTTAAGTTTAAAATCAGGCATATTAGAAAAAATAAGGTGAAGTAACGTCGGTAGTAAGTACTTTCTTCGCCTTTTCTCGAATAGACGAAGTATCGATCGATGGAAAAAGAAAGTACTTACTCTCTCACAGGTTTACCCATTAACCGAACCCCAACTTTCCCCACCAATTGATAAACAACAAAACACCGATTTACATACACGAGACTAACCGAACAATTTCTTAAACATACGTAGAAAAAAATATGTGTGTGTACCACCGACGAGAATATCTTCCTTTTATACATACGTATTGATCTCTGGGTGGCAGTCGTAGGGTTATTCGACTCATATACGATCGTAACGCGGTCGTTTGCAATGACGAGAATTGCTGCTTTTTCTTACGGACCCCGCTTTTATTATGTTTTTACAGTATAGGCGCAAATTTTTCGCTGGCGACCTCTATAAGCCGTGCGATATTAAGGAAATCGTTCGGATCTACATTTGAATAGTTACATTTTGTTTCGTTATAGACTTGTCTGGGGATAAAATCGAACGGGTTTTCTAATGCGGGGTGATGTGTATTTTGTTGGGTGTTATTGTTGTTACTTTTTTGTAACTTGTAGTGTAAATATATTAAATGGGACAGTGGACTGCACCTTGGATAGTGACATCTTGAGCAGACCTAGCTCGTTTGGAATTTCTATAGAATAAGAGACCATCTTGTAGAAGACAGTCTGATGGAGATGTTATAGAAGGCCAAATGGCTTACTATAACGCATCAGTTTGTTTAGTTTGAGAAGCTTTTATTTTTGGAATGACAGAAAAAAATTAGTTAGTGGCATCAAAATCATTAGTTATTTATTCAAATTAAACAAAATATTCCCCCAAAATGTCCACGTCGTCCGTAGTGGAATTCCCTGCCGGAGTCTGTGTTTCCCGATAGCTACAATCTAGGGGTCTTTAAGTCAAGAGTGAATAGATTTCTTATATGTAAGCCTGCTTCACGGTCTACCACATCATCGCTTACCATCAAGTGAGATAGTGGCCAAGCGCGAGACAATAGATAATAAAAAAAAAACCTTCCACGACCTCTTAATGTTTTAGCAGTGAAAAGAAGTGGCATATAACCAATCTTCAGTAGGCACCAATTAAGACACAGAAAGTTGGCAAGCACATGAGGCATTTGTTATCTTTATCAATGCAATCGAAACACAATTGTTGTATGAATAGTTGTTATTATAATTCGTCAATTTTAGATACGTAAAATAAACATTAGCATCAGAAATTAGTATAGTATTATGATGCCTCAAATTGCTGTCAACAATCTCCTTGAAAGTTTCAAGTTAGACGAGTACGTAGAAAGGCATGCATTTTTATAAACATGCAAGCTCCACAGAATAGGGGTCTATTACATTACATCATGTAGGAATACAAAATGAGTAACATATGAGCTCTTCGCGAGTATGAAATGAAAAATGGCTCGCAGTCACTTGTTATTTTTAACATCATTCTCTAAACACTGCTTTTTGAATAATTTGTTTGAAATGTTGCTACATTTTTGAGTTTTTTATTAAGATGTTACACTTAAAACAGTATTATACGGTATAGAACCCAAGTTTTGCACAGGACATCAAAAGTATAAAAACTTTAGTGGGACTGATTCTAAAATTGAAAAAAAATGGTTGTGTGTAAAGTCGGTTTACGGACGATAGTTTAACGTGACACCGTCATAACAAAACATTGATGAAATGATTGCATACTTTTATGAATAGCAAGCCGACCGCTCAAGCCCATCGTGCCTTCCGCTCGCTCGTGCAGCGCTTTCCCTCCGATCATAACGTTACAATGAGCGTAACGTTACAATGAGTCATCCTTTTTCGTGCGTGCAGCCAGCGTTCATCGATTTATTAGACGTTGTCACGTCAAAAATATTGTTGGTGAAAACGCATGAACCTCAAGATTATTATTTAAATAGCTTGACATTTTTATGTTTCAAATTGAGCAACTTATGATCTCTAAAAGTCACTTGTTGAGAGATATGCAGAGTCATCATCATCTGCCTTTTCCCAACTAATGCGGATGCATCTGAATACCAGCATACTAATATTATAAAGAGGTATGTAGCAACCCAAATACCTACGACTAGACCAATAAAAGCGTCTCGCGGTCGCGATCCCATACGATACACCGAATAAGGTTATCGCTGTCTCTTTCCCGCACGGCCCTTGACGGCGTGTGGCTGATGTGCGCGGGGCCGCCAGTCCGTTGCCTACGCGCAAACGCAAAGCACTCATACGTGAATCCGCTTATCTATTGTCCGCGAATAACGATTCCGAACTTATTATAGATTTATGACTGAACGTGTGTACTGAATAAACTGTTTAAATCTCGGCTCTAATCACTGTTGTTTCCGTTCCCTGAAAACCTATTCTCATTGGTAGAATTTGTTTGTAAGTGTGTATGCATGAGGGAAATCTTCGGAATTACTGATCTAATTCCGAAAATTCTTTCATTCAAGAGAAGATACATTATTATAGAGTATCATTGACAATGAAAACGTTATCTTAGATTAAATTCCGTACATAATGGAAGCGGGGCTGCTAGCAAAAGCTTACAGTAGTATATATAATAATATATGCTTTATGATCATTCTCATATGATTCAATTCAACATTTATCCGCTCAAAACTCGCAACTCACTTCACACGAAATTTGCGACGGGTTGTAATGAAATTGTCGACATGTCCATTATAGTGACAACCGCGGCGGCAAGTTTTACGTGGTTTTACCAGACCAGCCAAAAACGAGGCACGAGTTCATTTTGTTCTAATTTTACACTACTATTTAATATGTCTCACTACTTTTTATTTTTACTACCAAATTGTTGCTGAATGTAGATAGATAGATAAATCATTTATTAAGGGCACACAAAAGATATATCACAACACACAGAAGCACAATTAAATTACAGAGATTACAAAAATATACCGATACTAGCAGCCCGCCCCGGCTTCGCACGGGTCAGGTAACTAAAAAAATTCTCAGTGGTGTGAAATTCTGTATGGTGTCGGGTTCTGTATGGTGTCGGCCGTAAAGAATAGCACCATCCCATATCTTCCCGTGGGTGTCGTAAGAGGCGACTAAGGGATTTGCCAGAGAATGGGCAGCAGCGTTCTGTGGGCTTTTGTAACAACTGTACTGCGATCGCCAACCCGCCTGCCAAGCGTGGCGATTATGTCAAAACATCCCTTATGTCAATGGCGACACTTGGGGGAGGTCTATGTCCTGCAGTGGACGTCTTTTGGCTGGAATGATGAATGATGATGAATTAAAAAAAATAATTATAAACAAAGTTGATTATTCCCTTCCCGTACGGCCCGTACCCCAGTGACACCTACATCGTATAAGGTGATGCCTAGCTAGCTGAGCAGGGTGAGCGGCGACCACACAACTTTTTTCTAATACTTACATTTTTAAAGTCCTGATATCCTTCGAATGGAATGTCCGAATTGAATAATTCAAAAAGTTATATAAAGGTATTGAAGCAGTCTTGAATATGAAGTCATTTATTTTGATAAGGATTAATACCAAGATACAAATACAGAGCCTTTTCTAACGGCGGCATTAAAATATTTTTTTTTTAATAAAAGAACACTTATTGTGGCATAAATATAATAGTTAGACATGCTGTCGCTATACTTTTTGTAAATAATGATGTGTTCTGCAAAGTCGTAATAAATTATTTTATTCTATCATCAATAGTTTTCGCAGCGCACGCGATGTAAAGAATATTTTAGGTATTTTTTACACACCTTGGGTTACATAATTGCAGTTTTAGTAAGGATCCCTAATTTTTTTGAAAATATAATATAGCCTATGTCACCCGCGGATAGTGTAGCTTCCCAACAGTGAAAGAATTTTTCAAATCGGTTCAGTAGTTTCGGAGCCTATTCAATGCAAACAAACAAACAAACAAACAAACAATCAAATCTTTCCTCTTTATAATATTAGTTTAGATTAGATTTAGATTTAGATTAGATAAAAACAAGGTGCCAATATACAATAAGAAAAACAAACATATTTACGATACAGTCATAGTAAAACCATGACATCCTTCAAATAAAATAACGAGAATACAAGATGCGGTGTGCGTCTCAAGGTTGCACCAAATGGGATTCCAGCTCAGCATGTCAGGCATGCACTTGACACGCTGATAATAATGTGATGGGCATTAACTAAAACATTGGTAAGGATGGTGTCAAAACTTAAAGAGAGCAGAATAAAAAAAATGTCGCCAAACAAACACGAATAACATAAGAAAGGGTCTCATTCACTCTTATAAGACAGCAAGGACACCTACATCACAAATAGTTTCCTTTCATAACTTCGTAAACTTACCTAAACATTTAACAACATTCACGGACAAAAATCCCAGCACTTTCACACTACACATTTTAGCTCACTTTAACGTCCAAAATAAAAATCCCGGTGTATCTAAGTGTGAAGTAAATTGGTGATATTTTACGACTCAGTCATTACCGGGACAGTAAAGAGTCGGGTTGTTCCCGGGTTTACGACGGAATTCCCGTGACCCGGCGACCTTATTACGGCAAGGCTAAACGATGGAGAGTAACGAGATCGTCTGAAGTTATGACGAATAACCGATTCTGTTCAGAGGTAGCTGACCGAACGTATTGGAAGATTGAGAAGGATAAGTAGTTTGGCGGCCTTTCATTGTAGCGATACGATTGTGTAAGTACCCTATTAATGAATCGGGGATAATTTATCCCATACGGGAAACGTACTAAGGATATAGGCTTGGCGAATTCGCTGAGAAATAAATACATACACATGCATAACCTCACGCCTTTTTTCCATGGGGGTAGGCAGAAACCACAGAACGCCACCTGCTACGATCTTTACATACTCCTTTTATCTGTCTATATTCTATCTATCTTCTATCTATCTATCTTCTATCTATCTTCTATCTATCATCTATATATCTATCTTCTATCTATCTATCTATCTGGTCTACGTACCTGACCTTTCTAAAGCACCTCACCAATAAGGTCAGTTGTAAGTCCTTCTAAGACGTCGCCTAACTAGATGTTAAACATAATTTTATCTAGACTTAATTGGGATTGAAGCGAGTACATTTAAATCGTGTTTTTCGAAAATTAAACCTAAAACACTTTACAACTTTCACAGATAGATTTAACTCACTTGCTACAAGAAATCAAAAGAACCTTAAATCAAATATAGCACACGAAAACTGCTTACCGCTACAAAAAATTAACACAACTTTAGTCTTCAAAAGTAACATAAAATCGTCCACTAAAAATTCTCTAGCGTCCCAATACGCGATCGTAGGCGGTCGCTAACGCTTTTCGACATCGGCTATCGATAATGGTTCCACGTAATACTGCCCTCGACACCGCCTGACGTGAGCGGCGAAGATAACACCACCAATTGCAAATTAAAATGACATTTATTGACCGTTAGTAACTTTAGTTGCTTCACCTAGAATCATTTGATTCCCTTTTTAACTGGCGAACACGAAAATTGTGTTTTTTGTTGGCGAAATTAGATTTTTAGTCGTGCAAACGCTTTATGTCACTTAAGGGACGGGAAATTTCATAAACGAGGTTCAGAGAGCGAGGCCTTATTAGGCACAGATTGTTTCTTTGGTGCGGTGAATGAGGAATGAGAGTTAAAAAGTTGAGGCGGTTAATATTAAGTTTTGTTTTCTTTGATACAGATGAGCCTGTTTCGTACTTCGAGTGGCCTTAATTTGGTATCTCGGTGTTTTGGTCTGAATCTTTCATTTCGATGTTTTATTTTTCTTTTATCTAGAGACATTTCTATTTTTAGACATTCGAATAATCTAGAATTGTTGGGCCTGAAATAGATAGCATCGGCCATCTGGCTTGTCACATTGTCAGTAAGATTATTGATTTTAAAAAGTGAATATAATATGCGAAGTGTTTACTAGTCTATTAACTGTCACAGTCAAATGCGCCAAATTTTTATGTAAGGTATTAAAAAAAACAAGCTGCTTCGTGCAAAAGTAAAAAACCTATACGGTCAAAATGTGTGGAACCGCTGACTTTATTTATTTATTTATGTACACACAAAATACTTAATAGGACATTACGATAAAAGAGCACAAAGGTACTGCTTATTTCATAAGAATTTAATTTCTTCCAGCAGACCTGCGAGAGACTTTCTGTTGTAACCAACGAAACAATTTTATGCTGGGGGGGGTCTACCATCATGCATGCATGGTAACAGAGCACACTGTGTGCGCGTTGAACGTTGATTTCCCTTAAATTGCTTACTCATTAAATTCCCATTACTCATTTACTTTTTAAACATATCATAATATTTTATAAACAACAACAACATAGGACATTTATTTTCAGGCAACTTTGGCTCATAGATACATATGATAAAATACAATTTGTGTTAGTAAATATAACCTTAAAACTAAATATGTTAGTAACACTTCACTAAAAAAGCCACGTGGCTTTATATAGTCACGTTTTTTTATCTTTTACAACATATAACACCATAGGATAAACGAGCGAGATTTTCCGGTACTTCACTTAATTACTGTATACAAAACCGAAGGCAAGTAATTAAGTCTCGTAATTAGCCAAGGATCTAGGCTCTTTATAGTCTGCAGACAGGCATCCTATATCTACATAATTATGTAAATGTATACGTACTAAGACTTGTATATAAAGTGCCCAGAATAGGTGGACGTAATTTAAACGTACTATGTTGGATGTAGTTCTATTTTTAAAAGGACGTCGTCTTTTGTTTTTCTGTTTTAAGATGACATCTATGACTGTTATTTTGCGTGTGTTTTGGCTTAAACATTTTCTTGTTCCTGTCTCAGTCTTGCACTTGGAGTTTGAAAGTTATACATGAACTAAGTTGATAGATCTTGGCCTTAGATCACTGAAAGAAGAATATTTAGGAATTACTCCAGTCATATCTATTTGATAAATCGTTTTAAATATATGACGGCGCCTTTGCAAAAAGGCTTCATATTATTCACGTTGCAAACTAAGCTGTTACCACAGACGAGAGAGAAGCGGTCTACAATTCTCTCTGGCGGAACGTCAAGTCGTTGCAGGTAGCCATATTGTCTTGTGTGGTTGACAAGGAAGGTGCCGCGTAACGAGACGTTGACGGATCGCCGACGTCTGTTTTCTTAATCTAATCAATTCTGGTACCACATATCATAAGTAATTCCAATGTTGCGTATAAGAGCCTTCATATATTTACGCTAGACATTCAAATAAATATGAATTGATTGAAATACACTATAATTTTCATTTACAAAACATAATGAAGTTTTACCCGACTGCTCGATAGCAAAGACAAGGTTTTGTTTTTTTTTTTTTTTTGTAGAAGAAAGGCCTCGATTACGTGTCAGATTTAAACTGGTCACGAGTTGCTATGAATTTCAAATTGTCTGTATTTTATTTCATGTTACATTAAAGAACGTTTTCGTTTTGTAGTTGTATCAATGTTTTAGATATTATAATGTTGTGTTAATAAGGTATTTTTGTAAAAAAAAGTAGGGTCGAAAACTTGGCTCACCAATGGGGTCCGCGTTGTTGCGTTAGGATTACAGTCCACGTTCTCTCTTTCAAAAAATCCCGTGTCTCAGAATTGGGAACATTAGAAAGTTCGCTATTTCCAGTTGTTCTTTTTAGTAAGTTTTATATAATATACATTACAAGATCATGCGTTTTTTTTTTTTTTTTTTTTTTTTTTTATGAATGGCATCTCGCAGTTCAACCTAAAAGGTTGTCGTCTGCTTAACCGGACTATCCTGTGGGTGCCTTAAGAGTAAGGCCTCCAGCCAGGGCATAAAAACTTACAAACTAAGCGACTATACGCTGAGGGCACCCCCTGTGGGGTACGAGCCTCGGCTCAGGGCGTCGCTGGGGGAGGACTGCATGGGGACAGGCTGGATCTGAATGATATCATTATTTAGGGGCTGATTTAAAACTACTGGCACAGCATCGCGGGCTGGCTCGAGCGAGGGTCGGGGAGGGCATGGACCGGGACGTCGCGACGGACCTCGACGGCGAGGTCGGAAAGACGGCGGTTTGTAGATCATGCGTAAAATCATTCTTCTATATATACGGAAGTGCGAAAAAGAAGAAAGGTGTAATAAATTACATTTTTATCGCTCTCCGCTTCGTAATGGTATCCTGATTCATTAATAGAATAGCATTATAGCTTCACAAATTTGTGCGATGCCTTTATGTAACTTCATCATGAATATCTTTTAGTATAGTATATCTTTGGTTCTTGCAGGTATAGACAGAGACGGTACGGGTTTGAATCAAGATGTCGTAGAAAGTCTTAGTCTTAGTTTTAGTCTTTAATTAGAATATCATTATCATTTGTGAGGTACAATGATATTATACACGATGTTAGAGTACGTAACACGAACTTTTACAAAAAAAATGAGATTGATTTCATTATTTAGGAAAAACCTGCTTTTCTATTTAAAACTGCTGCATGGAACAGCTGATTTAAAAATAATCAATGAAACGTTTCTATGCTGGAAGGGATGTAGAATATGTACTAAATTGACAATAATAGTTTGTGTTACGATGACCCGTTTATCCTGTGTTTGTAGAAAAAAAATGTTTCCATTTTTATGAAAGTGTAAAGTAAACTAAGTCCCTTCCTCAAAAGAAAAATTACAGTCACTTTAAGTTAAAAACCTGCCGATCGTCGACTATTCCATTACTCCTAAACTCAGTAATCTCCCAAGATTGAGGTCGAAACACCACTTAATTTATAACGGCAAAACATTAACGATAATGTTCGGACGATGCTCGTAAAAAATTACTTTATCGCTTCTCTGAGGCGTTTGTTATTAACTCGAATTAACAATTTGCAGCGCTATTCCGTACATCTGTACTCTGTAGTTAATAACTTTATCGTTCAATAATAACGTTCTTCGGGAGTAAAAAGCCTTAATGTGTATATAAAGACGGCGCTGTTTAGATGACTAACAAACCGCTACGTCGTACTAAAGTTTACTGTTGAAACTCAATTAAAATCCGGCAATTTTGTTGGTCGGGACGAAATTAAATCGGAGTTACATGAAGCCGGTCTGTCGCCCGTCGCAATATGACGTACAGCGGGACGTAGGCGGTACATTTATACTACGATTTCAATGTTGACGATAAATAATTTGGTGTATATTGCTTTTGGGTTTGTTGATTCGGGGGATTAGATTTTCGTGTAGATCCTTTAAAGTGTTTACTTAATGACCTTTGTTGACAATACTTTAACTTACATGTTCTATTCGAAATTCAGATCTATTCAAAAATGTTGAGTTCTTACTTGTACAATTTCTACAGAGATTACGAAAACATACATAACTATTTTTAGCCCCCGTATACTCCAAGTTGTGTGGTACTTGTTTTCGACAAGGATTGTAAAATATTTAACTTATCAAAAACATAGTCTGGGTCAATACAATCAAATCAACATGTATTGGGTCCGTATTGTGAACTATTTTGTTCACTTTTCCTACAAGAATATTAAACACCTAGTCTTCACAACTTGTTTTAGGTGAAGACAGTAAAATACATGTTGTACCGCTGTGTACTCGGGATTACCCAACAAAGTACACCACAACATACTATTTAATTCAATCGAAAACAAATAATAAATGAGAGACACAGAAAAAAGGTAGAAAAAGTAATTTATCAAAAAGATAGACCACTAACAACGACAAGTAAAGTTTTCCGAGTCCCCTACTTAGCAGTTCCACTGGCTATTTATATGGGTGGTTCACTAAACCTTGGCATGAGGGTAGGTAGCACGTAAATAATTCATTGACTACCCGCATTTGTTATGATGATAGTGAGTGCGTATATCGGCTGCCTAAGAGAGGCAGAGTTAATAGTGGCGAGGTATTTTTAGCTAGTCCTTTGTTTGTTTTCGTTATGAATATCTTTTTTTTTTTGCTTCGTTCGGAAATTGTGGATTGATGTTGGGTAAGCTACAATTAGGATGTAACGAGTTTTTTATTTGCCAGCTAAAATTTGCAAAATGTTTCATTTGAAATAGAAGTTACATAAAATGAGTTGTATAGTGGTTCTGAATTCAACATAAAAACCTAAGATTATGTTCATGAACATCGAATGTAACTTGGTTGAAATAACACGAGCATAAAATCTTTCCTAAGCTTTCATTGCTGGATTATGAGCTTGCTGTACTAAGACACCTATATGCAACTAAATGTTAGTTCAATAACATTTTGTATTCAAACTCTTACATACCTAATTTCCCTATAAATACGACTGAAAATGGCTTGACTATATGATTGACGGTCGTCATGCTTCTAATTATTTAATTTTAGAAGTAACCCTCGTTTAATCTGTAATCCACTTAATTCTTAGGTTAATACGTCTGAAATTGGCATCCCAACATGACTGACCTTTGCTCGCACCGTCGGGTCCGCGAAGTATGGAACACTCTTCTATTGTGCCGAATGGTGTGAAGAGTTGGCGGACATCCTCCTCAGTCTGCTGTTTGCTGAGCATGCCCACGAACAGCTTCCGATCTGTGACGAGAAACATACTGTAAGACCCTTGACTTTCGACAGGAAAGTGGCGTTCCGTTGCTAGTTTTTGTGGTGTTGCAAGTTTTTCTAAATAGTGTTTTTGTTTTGAGCGTTGAAAGTCAATAGCATATCTTTTTTTTACATTTTACAGTTCATATCAAACAATCATCAATTTTCAAACACACTACGTAGCACGCTTCACAATAACACTTTAAATACAGACATGATTGAATGATTCAAACATTTTGCTACGCCAGCCTACGCGGTGCTACGGCGTAGTTGCTGCTACGACGGGCCTACGTCTTGCTACGACGCTCGACGCTCAAACTCAGTTTCTGATTAGACTTAAGAACTTTATCAAAGTTGTAACTAGCAATAGAGCGCAGTATAACAGAGAGACACACCACAGTAAGCCTAGCGGTGGTGCGTGGAGCGGCGGGCTTAAACTGGACTTCGGTGCCAATGGACCTGGTTGTCAAGTAGCGACCGGGCGAGTGCAGGCCTCATCGACAGAGCGCTGAAGCGCGTTACATTTCGACAGCGGCGCGCGTACACAACGCCACATTTCCCCCACGTCTTAATCAAAGCGTTTGGTCGCGGTAATACGCGATCATCGTGGTAATATGTCACTCATTTGTTCGGAACACTGGAAGTTGTGAAGACGGCGGGGGTCGGGATTGCCGAAAAAAGAAAACGTGATGCTCGCTTTGGTTAGGACGCAGCCTTAGTGGCACCGCAGTCGCGCGACAGTTTCCCGCTAGCACCACGGTACCTATTAATTTTGTGTGGAAAAACAGCTTATTGATTTTGGTTATTTTTTTGCATAATTCAAGTATGAATAAGTTGTTTTTCGTTTTGATAACAATGCATTTTAAATCAATGAGTATGGGACGTAAATGCACATACTTAGATTGCCGTTGTTACACAGAAAAAAAAACTTTAAAGATTTTTGTAGACTAAATTGTTTGTAATCAATTATATTATTTTAGGAAGTGTTTAATTTTTTTTAAATAATGAATGTATGTGCATTTACGAGTTGTTGGTAGCGCTGTGTGCGCGCGCACTAAGTTGCTACTGTTGTCAATGTTAAGTCAAGGAAGAGACAGCCTAGAGAGAGTTTACAATTTTGAGGTGCATCGAGAAATTTATTTAAAAAAAAAAAACATTACAAATACCTACTATCTTTGTTTCTATGTTTCGACATCTGAATGATTTTTTCTCAGACACATTTTAGCAAAATTGTCTTATTAAAAACGTCGTCTGAAGTAGTTGAAATTGATAAGATGAATAGGTTGACACTAGTCATGAATTTGTGATACACAAAATTATGATTAAAAAGTAATTGTATTTGAAGAACAGAAAGAAAAACTAAGGACATGTGATTAAAATATAAATGTTACCGACATTCAGTGACGTCATCTGTAACTGCACTTGGACTGATTCGTCATTTGTGACAAAACCACTTGTGATGTTATTTAAAAAAGTATTCGTACATAAAATTAATTTCTGGATGCACATAGTAAAGGTTTTCCATATTTCCTTCCAAATCAGCGCCCTATCACAGCGTGACGAGTGAGCCGCCACTACACGCGCCCGCTCCCATCACCTGCATCACCATATCACATGTGACGTCATCACATATCACCATACCCTATCACATGTGATGGAACAACAACAGCTCTATGATAACACATAACACACAGTTTTAGTTAATGAAATACAACGAACAAAATTCAAATTCAGGTCAACACAAAAATTAGCACATTACACTAAAACGTTGCAATGGTGAATCGACGAGGGTCCCGTAGATTATTAGGGGTCACACATCGATTAGGGGCTACGGAACCCTCTGGGGCTTTGTTACTTTAAGACTTCTGTGTGAGCATAGAAGTTCGCGTCACCCAATTCTTTTCATCCTTTTTTTTAAAACGAGCGGCATCAATTTTGGGCGTCAAAAGGCTCTTTACAGAAATCGGCGTTCAATATGATAGAACTTTTGTAATAAAAATTAATGACATAATAACATAAATCCACACTAATTACGCATCGAAATGAATACGAAAACAGAAAAAATAAAATAGTTTTTACAGCACGACGATAACTAATGGTGCAGAGTGAGGGTTTGCGTTCCACGTCTAATCTTTTAGTTAACAGTCGAGTTTGCCTTGACAAGAAACCAATTATTTGAGCGCAAAAGGGTTTTACTAAAACCAATTTCAACAACATCAAAAATAATAAACATTTTTGTAAAATGACAGATCGGAATCATAGCCGAATTTACGATTGAACAGATTAAAGTTGCTGTCAAACGGAGCAAACTGGAGAGCAGACAGAACTGCGGACATCGGACTTAGACAGATAATTTACCGAAATATCCTTCTAAGTCCGGTGTCCGCAGGCAGTCTCCGCTCATTTGGTGGACAAGGCGTACTCGGCAAGGTTAGACGTGGACATTCGCTCACTGCGCGCGCTATTTGACAGACAGTGACAACAGTACAGCCTAGGGCACGCACAACAAACGCTACCTGTGTCCGCCTATGCGCGCCGCCTCCCTTCGCCCCCTGGAACACAAGAACATGCTACACACGCTTACTCCACCGCTCCACATTGTAACTCATTGTATGTTTGAGTTCTACGAGTAACTTTCGAAATCGGCTTTTCTTTCTGTGTGAAAATCGCATAGGGAATTATGCCTAAGATGTGTTCTGTTACACTGTCTTACATAAAGGGACATCAGCGTGCAAAAATGAGTTCAGCAAATGATTCTAGACCGCTCACATCTTAACATAGAAAACCGACGTTTCTACAATCATTTGCAGCCGATTGGGCGTCGATGTCTCTAAGTCCGATAGGCTCCGCGTATATTCCACAGCTTATAGATGAACAGGGCCTATTTTACCTCCATTAGACTATTCACAATATTATTATTATTATATTTTTAAGGGTGGACATTTCTACATTATGTCTTTGCAGCCCAAGTTGGTGCTGATTGAAATTCTCAACGTAATCAAAATTTTTGTAGGGTAGTTTGTAACAAAACAACATTAAACCTGACACCCACATGATCCTAATACTAAAAAAATAACGAGCACAAAACAAAAAAAAAACAATCACGCGTGCTGTTTCGTGCGAAACAAGCAGTAACTACAGAAAAGCAAATAAAATACATCAAGCTAATATCATGGGAGAGTCATTTTGTCCAGTTGTCTTGCCATTTCTAGTTCGTATTAACAATATATTATGCAATACCTTAACATTTTGGTTTAAAAAACGGATTATTTCTCTGTTGTGATGAAAACTTAAGGAGGAGCTCGTGGCTAAATAACAACAGCCACACGGGTCGATCTTTAAGGTTAAGCCGTGCTTCCGAGGGTGGATGACCATAATTACATACCGAGTTTCCTCCGCGCCTCGGAAAGCACGTTAAGCCATTGGTCCTGATCTTTGGCAGTCGTTATGAGTAATCAGAAGCCAAAAGTCTGACATCCAGTTTTACCAAGAGGTATCGTGTTACCCAGTTACTGGATTATGGAGGTCAATAGGCAGTCGCTTCATGTAAAATACTGGTACTCAACTGCATCCTGTTAGACTGGAAACCGACCCCAAGATAGTTTGGGAAAAGGCTAGGGAGATGATAAAAACTTTACAATATCCTCTTTGTTGCCCCTTCTCAACTATAAAAATCGAGTTTTAGTCCAGCCGGATGCAGTGGAATACCAATATTTTACGTGGTAGACTAGTTGCAAGACTAGCAGGCAAACACCTTGATAAACTTACTTTTAAAAATTCAGTCTTTTAATTCCGATCGAAATTCTACTGTTCAAATAATATTGAGCTCTTTCCTAGTTAAAACCGCTTTGTGAGACAAAATTAAACACTAACATTCTTTAGTAGGTGCTGAATTTGCAGTTAGTTAAACGGGATACCAATATGTTTCAGTAACATAAACGTTTTTTGTTTGGAAAAGTAAATACAGCGAAGATACATGACGCACTATATCGGTAATATTGAATGTATTACTATTTTAGGTGAGAAGGTGGCTGGCTGTCACAGTAGCAAACATTGCTAATTGCACTTTGCATACAAAGCCGAATTTACCCACCCTATTGTTGGTCAGTTCCAAGCTATATTGTTGCACTTCATTACCACACACGTCCCTTAACACAACCCCCCATACTTCCGTGCAACAACACCAAAACAACAATTAGCCATCTTTAGTCAAACAAACAGGTACAAAACTAAAGGGCACGGACTAAGAGTTGGAAACAATGCACAGTTCCACGTACAGTCGTGGCCAACCGTCCCTAAACATTGTTCGGAATATTAGAGCCGGTGGGGAACGGTCATTAAATTCAGATTTATAAGCGCCCAGCCGGATATCTCTCCCGTGCGACGCTGCTAATGACCACGTAAATTGAGATAATTTCACACTGGACTTGATAATAAGGCTGCGGACATACGCACTAGATTTGATATGTGGTGGGGGGCAGATTAGGATGGTTTATGTTTGAGGTGCAGGGGTTTTTTTATGGAGCGGAAAATTTTGGTATTTTTTTTAGTTTTGTACGGTTGTCAGAGAGTAATTGAATGGTTAACAGTATGTTTTCTATGATTCCAGTGTTTCTGTAAATCAAATAACTACGTACCTTTTCTCGTACGATAAAATAATTTACACGGATCATATTATTATTGTAATTTATTGCGTTTTAAAATTATCTGAAAAAAAGACGGCTTGTGCGATAATAATATAATTTAATAATAATTCATTTATTTATTAGAGTGACAAGGACTCACAATTCAATTACCAAAACACATAATTCAATAAATAACACAAAATAATACATTAAATATACTCAATAAAAAATAAAAAAAAGACAGACAGATAAGACTGCCTTTCCTAGTTTTAATCATGTTTATCTTTTTGTTGAGTTTTGAAAACTCACAACAGTATTTTTTTATTAAATAAAATAAATATTTTGCGTATCTGCCCAACTCATAAATTACTATATTAATTTAAGAGCACCTTTACCGATACAATACTAATAACCCTTCAAATAACCTCATACGTATACACACCACCTTTTCACCCAGACTTAAGAGACTAGAAATGACCCCCAGTATGAATCTCTCACACAAAATCCCAGAATTAATTTGGAAACATATTCATGTGTCTCTGAGGATTAAGTTAGCTGAGATTCTTAAACACAGGTCAAAAGTATTAGATATTCGGTCCCTACCTGCTCCACGAATAAATTATTACAAAAGGGATTAGAGGGGAATTTGTTTTTCATTAGGTTTTTATTAAAATTTCGAATAAAATTTGAAAAGGTGGACTTGGAATAAAATTTTAGAAAATATATTTTTACTTTTTACAATGTTTTGAATTGGCAGCAATGGATTAGAGGAATTGAAGAGCTCGTGACTAAGTGATAACAGCCGCAAGGGTCGATCTTTAAGGTTAAGCCGTGCTTGCCGAGGTTGGTCCGTGGATGGGTGACCATAATTATATACCGAGTTTCCTCCATGCCTCGGAAAGCACGTTAAGCCGTTGATCCCGGCTGTCATTTGCTGTCATTTGTAGATCTTTGACAGTAGTTACGAGTAGTCAGAAGCCAAAAGTCTGAGATCCAGTCTTACCAAGGGGTATCGTATTACCCAGTTACTGGGTTGTAGAGGTTAGATAGGCAGTCGGTTCATGTAAAATACTGGTACTCAGCTGCATCCAGTTAGACTGGAAGCCGACCCCAAGATAGTTTGGGAAAAGACTAGGTAGATGATGATGATGATGATTTGAAAAGGTGGACGTTCTATAAAATCTTAGAAGTTATATTCCTACTTTTTATAATATTTTATAAAAAGATATACATATATTGATAGAATTCGTTATTAAGAGTCAATTGGAATCTGTACCTGGCATTTTGGACACAGGGGTGATATGATCGTCGTTGATGTACACCAAGTAACTAAGTCTAAAATTTCAACTTTACAGGAGAGTGAAATAACTGCCGGAGTAATGGTACAAGACCATTTTATAATTTGTGTTCACTTCGAAAGAGATAAAGACGTTGCTTCTTTCTGATAGGCTGAAACAACGCGCTTTTTTATTCTCTAGCAAACGGCATCGAAAATCAAAATCGCCTAAAATTGTGGCGTTAAAACTTCAACGACGGCGACTTTATGTTGGATTGTGTTAATAAGAGTATTTAAGGTATGAGGAACAGGGTGTAAAGTTTCTCGATACTCCTTTAAAAAGCGAGGATCCTCAGATCTGACAGGTGTTATGTCTGGTGGGCAACTGCCCGACAGTTGTTGTCGGGTTTTTCTAAATAGTCTTCTTAAGACTATATAGAAAAACCCGACAACAACTCTAGGATAACTTTGCTTGCGAGATGTCTGCATCTCTCCATGTTAGTTTTTCAGTTTTGTCATAGATGTCACTGTAGTACTATTTGTTATAAGTTGTTTTTTGTAGGTCACTAAAAGTAATTTTGTAAAATCTATACCTTTTCCTATGAGTTTACAAAATTATTTACTAGGCTTCATAAAACACAAAGCAATATCCATAACAGACCAATTTACATCCAAAATATGTACGTCTCAAGTATAAAATCCGTTATTACCCAATTACTGCCTAATTGGTGCACATCGGTTTCAAGTACCAAAATAATCCCACTTCTCTTTGCGAAACATTTCAAGTGCTTGTATGAGCAATAATAACGTGCGGCTTATGTTTAAATCTCTTTAATTGAGTACGTAAAGCTACTAACAAAAATATGTAACTTACTTAATTTTGGAAAAATATTTCATTATTCTCATTTTTTTGGGGTCGGCGCCCATGATTTATATTTCTACTACTCGCCATTGGATGGATGAAGGGACTTCTGAACAGTTACCTCATCCATCCAGTATTAATTTTGTGCTTAACACTCCGATCTATTTTGCCAAATGAATGTGATGAGACCATTTATTAACATTGTTGTCAATTAGAAACAAAAACAGAATAGCAAAAAAAATATACAAATACGAAAAACAGTCGAATTTAACGATTGTATTTCCAAATAGTGCGATTTCTAAAATACTATAATGGTAACATTATATTTCAATCAACACGCTTGTCAGATTTTTGAAATGAAAACATCTTTAGCCGCGTTGAGTGTTTTTTTTTATTGAATTTAGCTTAAAGTTAACATATTTATGGCCGTAACTGTACATAATGAGTAGGTACTTGAGCGAACTAATTAGGCAGAGAATTCTGTGAATGTGTTGCGAGTAGCCTTTGCAGGCTCTGGGGGCAAGCTTCACAGCATTATTGTTAGTCTGCGTGTGTATTGGAAGCTAGGCAATGCAGGAACTTTATTTGTTATTCTAATAGTTTTTGTTATGCTAGGTTTTGGAAGGGTTGAGCGTGTTTCAGTAGTGTGATGTTGTTTTAAATTTTGTCTCAGCTATTAAATTATAGTGAAAATTTGTCAAGTCTCGAATTAATTTCAGATTAAGATCCTAACGCCAACTGAAATCTCGTCAGTTGCCTTGTACCTGGTCCAACCAGTGCAAACGGAAGCAGTGGAATGAAAAAAAGTATTTGCGAACCATAAAAATAGCCAAAAAAACATATCCTTGCGATGGTTTAGCTTCTTTACTGGCTGTACTACCTTTTCACATTGATAAAGCTACTTAAACCCTCAAGCCGTGTCGTAACCGTCCCGTTCCGGTGCCGGACCGACGCCGTTCCGGCGCGGCTGTCCGGCAGCCGCAATGCTGCTCATTAAGCACTAATGCTGCACTATAGCTGAGGCCCTTAACGCCGCGATAAATAAACTAATTATACGCTCAATGGCCACCAATTTGTACTGAGAATTGATTGGTTTATTATATGTATGTATATGTACATATTTATGTATATGGTTATGTATAAGATTTGTGGTTAGTTATATAAGGCGGTTACGCTGTTCTGAGTTTGTGGTGTTTGCAAGTAGGTTTACGGCGGATTATGTTGTGTTTGGTCTGTTGAGTTGCTACAGGGTGTAACAGAAAGGGTGTATACATACTTAAGGGTTTGCTACAGACCATCAAACTGAACATGTTTATCCACAAACAAACATCGTAATAACGAAAAAATTATCTGCTGCCCCTTACAAAATTTCAATACCTATTCGACCCAAATGTATGGGGCAGCTGACATTTTTTCGCTATGATAATGTTTCTTTATGGAGAAACATGTTCAGTTAGATGGTCTGTAGCACACCGTATACCCTTTCCGTTACACCCTGTATATATGTATAAACATAATTATATTGCTTATTATATAATTGTGGTTTTAAGCTAAACATGTAATTAAACACTTCCTGTTTATTTTGTTGTGAATAGATAGTTTGGAATATATATTAGACTGTTACTCATAAAATATGTTTTTGTTTATTTTTGTGCTTAGGTGATTTTACGTAATATACTGTTACCAAATACGTAACAATGTTGTTGCTTAAGGCTGTCAGATAATTACCAGTTTTTACTGAATTGAAGTGACCCCTAAACGTAATGCGTGTTTTAGCAAAAATGTGGGTAAAACGGGAGTCCTTGATTTGGGAAAGTCTTACTTTAGGCTTAACTTAACTAGGCGTTCTATTGTTACTATTTGTAGATATAGTGTTAGTAGAAGAAGACAAAATCTAAAACTAACTGTATTCAAATATTTAATAGAAGGAAAGCCTATATACAAAATACTCCCTAAAGTGGTGACGAGGACGCTAAAATTAAGGTCAAGAGACGAAGGTTTATTGATAAATGCTTGGAGTCTGGACACTCAGCCAATAACTTATTGAACCTCAAAATTCTAGGAATTCCCGAAGTTTGTGAATCTCAAGTCTTAGACGGGACTATTGAAATATTTGATCTTGAGTTTTCGATTTAATATTGAACATGTTTTAGGTTATGCCAGTAATAGGAGTGGATAAAACAACCCCTTAGTTTGTTTAATAAATCAAAATCATTTATTTCAAATAGGCCAGTTACAAGCACTTTTGAATAGTCGACCAACATTAAAAAATGAAGCAACATTTGGGACAGTTGCTTCATTTTTTAATGTTGGTCACAAGACATAATAACTGTGAAAGTGCTGTAGTTGATCTGGTTAAAATGGCATAAAATGAATTTGTATTAGAATCTCAGTTACAACGTTATTAAAGCAAACTTTATTCTATATTGTTACTAACCCCCTTACCTTTCATACGAAAACATGTCGTGTGGATGTGTGTATTTTTATTTATATTCCATTTTCCGGAATATAACTATAAATGATGAAAACTGCATGAAAATTCATTGTGTGTGGACTTTGATTTATACAAGCTGTTGATTTGCATTCTCGCCAAATTCAAGGGGGTAACTATGCTAATGATTCTTGACCCAAATCAGTAACAAAATGGCTAGGTATTTTTTTTTGTCTTATTTTCGGAAATCGTTAAGTGTGAACCACCCTTGTTTTTAACGTGACCTGTCTGATCCTCGCCGTATAACCGCGCTTTCACACATACAGACCATCTCAAACGTTTATTCGGTAATTTCTTTTTTCCTAAACCACGTTAAGGATGTTATTCTAAAATACTGACCAATTTAAACAACAAAAAATAACAGCATTTTTTAATAATGAACTAGGTACCGTAATTGATTATTTATGTCTTTTGTGATAACCTTTTGAATTTTTACGAGGATGCAAAACAACACCTTGTGTAGTATAGATTATCTGCTGCCCGCGACTTGGAAGTTTTGAAGTGTTTTTCAGGGGTAAATTCTACATACCTATATAAACATTCCTCTTGAATCATTCTGTCTATTGATGAAATCCGCATCAACATCCGTTGCGTGTTTAAAAATAAAAATATATAAGCGTACAGCCGGCGGGAAGCGACTTTGTTTTAAACCATATAGAGATGTACCTTTCTGTATGTGAAGAGGATTTGTCCGGGATAATAATAGCCTGGTATTACAAATGGTTTCGTTCGTAAAAATCTTCATAATAAGCCAAGAAATCCTGGCCCCACAACAAATCCACCGTAACATTCTATATCATAACTTCCCTCCAACATATTACCCAAACTGTACAAATCTAATTTCCTAACTACACTACCTCTCCATAAAAACTCTCGTTGCCTCTTGCCTCGCACCTTTTCTGCGTAATGCCTCGTCCCCAATCAATCATAACAACATATTGTTTGCTTGCAAGGGATAACGTTTCCGTTCTAACGGGGATTTATGAGGGGTAGCTGTATTATTGATAGGTTTCATGCAACATTAGCGCCTTGATTGGTAGCCGTTCGTGTTTTATTTTTAGAGGCATGAGAATTGATCGGGGTTGCATAAAATGAGGAGGTTTTGAGTTTGGTGTAAGAGGCACTTGTTGTGTTGGTTTTTGTTGGTTTACTATGCAACGAATTATCGGGCCTTCTCTGTCCATACTTAAATACTACTCCTGTAACATGATAATATTGTAAAACCAAACCATTTTAAAAGAGTAACTATTGATTTTATTGCCGGTTCCTCTCCATAGGAAGCGACCAACCCGAACCGCGCACCTTTTTATAAGTGCCCATGTAGGCCTTTGAGAAATAAAAATATTTTGATTTTGGATGCAGGTTGAAAGCTAAAGTAAAAGAAAAGTCTAAATAAAGTTTACCTCACCAATACTATGGCTAATTATTTGAACATGTGCATGTGTATGTAGCAAGATATAATCATCCGAAATGATATAGTACATAGTTATATGTCGAAGGATGACTTATCTTTTATTATTCTTTATCTATAATATTTCTGAGAGCTACTAAATTAAAACTTTCAGGTGACGGTCCAAACCACTCAGTTTTTACGACCATCAAAATTTTTATGTGCCATAAAATATTTTATCAACCAAATCTATTGGAAGTCTACAAAAAATCCTTCATTTTATAATCTGTCTGTGTCTATGTAATACAGCAATTACGAAGGACCCTTCACTTTAAGTTTTACGTAAATTCGTTTCTAAATTGGCTGTAGGTAGCTTAAAACTGTTGAAGCGAATATTCCAATGTTCAGTTGATTCCATTAATTAGGCATGCTGTGCTCTCCATCGCGCCAAGTTGAATAGCCAATTACATTGATAATTGGAGGTCGCGCAGGTGTCTTCCCGACAAAGATGGCGGTGGTGTGGTGTGAGTCAGAAGATGGACGAGGGAGCGTAAGTGAATTTAGGAAAGTAGATGTAACATAGTAACTGCTCGTTTTTCGTTCAGTGATGTCAAGCGCTTCTTCTGAGCATGAGTACCTGGGTTCGATTTCTAGGTCCATTTTGTCATGATATTGAGGGATTATCCAACTATATCTGTCTAACCTTTTGGGCATAACAGGTGTTATGATTATGTTACTTAGTGACGGTAAGTTGTGGCAACATGTGCATGAAGTTTATTCTTAAAGTTCTGAGTTCGTTACAGGAGAAAGGATTCATTAAATATATAATAATAATATAAATATATATTCATTCGTTTTGCATTCCATATTGTAAAAAAGAAGTTACAAGGGGATTAAAGCTGCGTACGTTAATATGGACCCTGGGCGCAGCAAAGTAGGAGACTGGAGCTTCGAAAGAATGGGATTCTAATTTCTTTAAAGTGTTACCTTTTAGAAAATGCTTGTTATGTTAAATAGCAAACTAGGGGAATATAAATTATGAGTTATATCTATAACTTCTGAGGAAGTTGAGAAGAAAATAGTCCAAAGATAAAGTGAAACAAATGAACTCGCCACAACCTTACAACTTGGCCTCCGAATTTTAGTGTGACGAATTCCCGGAGTTTGATTTTATTTGGTTTATGTGAAAGTTATATAGCTTGTTTACGGCGAGGAGGCGCCACTAGCGCGCACTTACTACGTGCTAAAACACTACACTTGAGACTATCTGGGTTAGCACAGGCACTGGCAGTTATGAGCTAGTTCTTCTTAGACCTGTTTGAAGTCTGGCAGTGGTTTATTTTGGCTGTTTAATGATGTATTAGGCCATTTTTAGTACACTATGTTTTAACACATTATGGATTAAGTATGTCCTGTGATAATGTGTTCTTTATGTAGTACAGTATCTAGTCGAGTTTTTGAGAATAACAATAAAAAACAACGAGTTATAATTTACTTTAAAGTTCCGAAACAAATATGATCATTAGTTTGTTTGAAAAATTGGACACCCTGTAGCTCCGATATGTCACTGATTTGTAGGCGACCTAGGTAAGATAATTTATTGGTATGATACTTGTACGGACCATCTCCTTTTACTAAGCTTATAAATTCTTAATAATTTAAAGTCTTCCACAACAATATAAAGCGATGAAAGGCAACATTAATCGGAACAGACTGTGCGGCAGTAGACAGTCCCCGGGCGTGTCACGGACAGGCCCCGTTCCACGTAACAGCGTCATAGACCTGTTCAGTACAAACAGTGACAACATACCTTGGTAAGAAGAGAGCTTTCAGCTTAGTGTGGGGTTTCGTAATGGGTACGTGGAATTTTATTTTAGGTCAAGCAAACGCAATACTAAGGGATTTGCCAGAGAATGGGCAGCAGCGTTCTCTGTACTTTTGTAACAACCGTACTGCGATCGCCAACCCGCCTGCCAAGCGTGGCGATTATGGCAAAACCCCCCAAAATGTCAATATGGCGTCACTTGGGGGAGGCCTATGTCCAGCAGTGGACGTCTTTTGGGCTGAAATGATGATGATGATGAAACGCAATACTTTGTCAATCAAGTTTCCATTAGAGGTTTTGAAATAAATGTTCGTAGTCCGCTCGACACGGTCTCAGCCGCTATGTATTTGCGTCAATATCGTTTTGCACTTTAGAAGGAACTGACCTCTTAGTTTGTTACGGTTTCGCAGAGTGGTTTTTAAAATTCATAAATATCAAAGGGAAATAATAAACCGAGCGAAAAAAAATATAGATGTACGACTGTTAATGAGATACTTTAATACTAAACCGAGCGGAGTTAAATTATGTTTGCGAAATATTAACCAAACTATAGCGATAAATTTTGAATGATTAAAATCCTAAAAATGAGCTACATGCAGTGGGAAACAGTTAATCTAAGCTAAACATCCGTGTACAAATGGTTTCAAATGTATATAATTATTTATTATTATTTATTTTTGTTGTATTTTTTTGCGTTTTTTAGGAACTTTATTTCGTTTTTCATTGTTATCTTGAAATAATATCAATGACTTTATTTTTTTAAAGAAAATGTATTTAATTTGTGGTCTGTATCATCCTAAATCGTCTATGCACACGACATGGAGGTGACTCTTTCGTCTTTTTTAAATTACCATAATTATAAGTATATATTCACTTTTTGTAGTTTTTAATAAAAACCTTATCAGCATTAATAATTTCGATGGATTGTGCTATACTAAGTTTATTATTCATAATTAATTAAATATTTCATTTTTAACACCAATGCACATTTTATTTTTGCTGTAATGAGAATGGTCCTAATATTCTTAAGATTATAAAACTTATAGACAAAAACGCCGTCTCGGGAATGAAAAAAGGAACTGAACAGTATTCCTTAAATAAATAAATAAAACTTTATTGCAGACCACAGACCATAATTTTGTTAGTATTTTAGTGTTAGTAACAATGAATGAAAATGTAAAGACTTTTAGTCATAGGCCCGATTAAGAACCGTCTGTAGTATCCCATCGTACTACCAACACTAAATACAAATTCCCTTGCACCCAAAAATAGCCCCAAAACCGAACAAAAACTAAACCATAATTAACATTATCCTATATCATAAACCGCATTACCGACCCACCTAGCCTGAAGTAAGCATCGCTGGTGGCTCTACAGTGGCTCGAGCCACTAATCTGATAAGCGGTGACGAAAATCGCTTTATAATAACTACAAAAAGGTGGCTCATTAGAGGTTTCAAGTTAATACGGCGTGTTAAGTTTTGTGTTTATGGAGGGTGGTGATTTTGGATCGTTTGTTGTTAGATACGTAAATAATATTATCAACGCAAAAGTTTGTAAGAATGTGTGTTTATTACTCTTTCACGCAAAAACTATTAAATTGATTTTGATGAAATTTGGTTTGTAGATAGCTTTTATCCTGGGTTAACACATATGCTACTTTTTGTCCCGATCTGCGCGGGTGAAACCGCTGGGCGCAGCTAGTACGTTATATTTGGTATTGTGTCCAAGTTGTTTATCACGTTTTACATATTATTATTTTGTAAGATGCTCTAGGCATTTATTAAGGCATTGTTTGGTGTTTGTGAAGGTGGATTTCATGCTGTGATATATTACACTTTAGTCCAAAAACCTTATTTTTTACTGGAGCCTAACCACAAAATCAAAATCAAAAGTCATTTATTCAAATTAGGCTGATAATCAGCACTTTTTGAACGTCAAAATGACAAGAGACAGTTCCCCAAAACGCCCGGCCTTCGCACAACCTTACGCACATGCTTTCTAATTTAAACAAATCTCCACCAGACCATATTCCATCAATAGTTACACACAATATTCTGTGCTCGATGGACATCCCTCCCCCAACGATGTTAAGTTTGCGGCTCGTCTCTCTATTGCGAAGATGTAATATGCACGACTGCATTTTGCTCGAATTGGGCTTGAGTGAGTTAGCCTGGTAGTAAATGGCTAAGTCACCAAGAGCGTCTGATATCGTGTCCTGCCATTCCTGTTGATTGCACATCACAGTAGCTGATGGACGCTACTGAAAGTAAAAAACTCCAAACTCGTCGGCAAATTTTCATCATCAGCATCTTCATCAGCCTATAATGTTCCCACTGCTGGGACACAGGCCTCCTCTCTATGAGAGGGAGTGGGCTGTAATCCACCACGCGGGCCCAGTGCTGGTTGGTGGATGACACATGTCTTCATTTTATTTGTTTTAGGACATGCCGGTTTCCTCACGACGTTTTCCTTCACCGTTTTGTGAGCAGCGGTGATGAAATAAATTACACAAAGTAATGTGCCTGCCTGGGTTCGAACCCACGGCTTACTCCCCGTAAGTCGGGGCTGCCACCACTGGGCCACCGCTGCTCTCTCGGCAAATTTTGGGCTGACTGAACTTAAATTGTCATCGACACGCTAGGAAGAAGACACACAATACATAATTAGTAAAAAACGCAGCACATTAGAAACTGAATAAATAATTTCTAAGCCATAACCGTCAACCACATTTTTGGCCGTAACCCCCAAGTACATACTAACGCTACTGCTGTACAGTTAAAACGTACCATTTCGCATGAAATTAATTGCATTGGCTCAATTTGGACCGACCAGATCAAACCGGTGGAAACCAGCGGAAAGCGGACACCACCAATTATGCCTATTAAACTTAACCACCGTGTGTCTGTTTCCGACATTTGACGGTTGCTATGTTAATAAATTGCGCCGATAGTGTTAATGTCTGGATGTTGGGGGATGTGGAAAAATACTATATATACAAGCGTTGTTTTGCAATCTCGTAAAATTCAAGGAGGTAACTATGGTAATGATTATCGACCAGAATCAATAATAAAATGGGGAGGTATTTTTTTTAAATTTATTTACTGATATCCGTAAGTGTAAACCACCCGTGTTTTAAACGCGGCCCATCTGATCTTCGCCCTATAACCGCGCTCTCACACATACAAACAGACTCAAACGTTTATTCGATAATTTCTTATTCCCTAAACCACGATAAGGGGGTTTTCTGAAATACTGACAAACTTAAACAACAAAAAAAGCAGCGTTTATTAATAATTAACTAGGTACCATAATTTAAACTTATTATTTATGTTTTTTGTGTCAACCTCCTGAATTTTGACGAGGATGCAAAACAACGTCAAAGAACATTACCTTTCCTCTATACTGTTATATTCTGATATCTATTATAGGTATATATTTACTTTTATTTTAATTATATATGTGTATTTATTTTTATGTATGTTTATTTTATATAGCTTTAATGTTTGTTTTAATTAATAAGCTCTAATTTAATTTTTTCCTTTTTTTTTTTTACACACTATGTCTACATTTCTAATCCAATTTTCCATTCGCAGGTCTGCTGGAAGAAATTTCTTTTGAAATAAGCAGTACCTTTGTGCTCTTGTATCTTAATGTAATTGTCCTTTTAAGTGTTTTGTGTGTACATAAATAAATAAATAATAAATAAACATCTTGTATATTGATATTTTTGATAACAAACATAACATAACATCACGCCTGTAATCTCCGAAGGGTTAGGCAGAAGTGTATCTAATAGTACGCCCACATTTCGCCAGATATGTTTAACTCACGTGTAATAGGCAGCGAGCCTATTGCTATTAACCTGCTACGGCTGCCACTGAGAAATCCCAGATGGAAAAACTCAAAAACACTATGCCCTTTTTTTTTAGATTATGAGATAGGAAAAACAAGATTTTTTATCCTGTCAATATTTTTGTTTGTACCTAATGTGTACAAACATAAAAAAAAAATATTTATACTAATATTATAAAGCTGAAGAGTTATTTTGTTTGCTTGAACGCGCTAATCTCAGAAACTTTTGGTCCGATTTGAAAAATTCTTTCAATGTTAGATAGCCCATTTATCGAGGAAGGCTATAGGTTATATATCATCACGCTACGACTAATAGGAGCGGAGCAGCAATGAACAATGTTGCGAAAACGGGGAAAATGTGACGCAGATGAAGTTGCGCCGTAGTAGTAATAAAATATTATGTTGTTTTGGTTAGTAAATAAATATATATAAAATATAATATAGTAAATACTTAAAATACATCATAAAATATAACATCACGCCTGTAATCTCCAAAAGATTGAAGCAGAGTTGTACACATAAGACACCTACATTTTGTCACTAATGTCCAACTTAGTTTTTGTCATCACCCGGCCACCTGTTAAATGAGACTATTTATCAGTTGAAAAGTGTGGTTTAAAATATCTGCAAATGCATGATGTAGCTGTGCTTCTAATGGCTACTAATTAATATGCTCCGCTGTTCAAAAACTAAAAATCCACACCCTAAAAGATGTTGATATTTATCAAGCAAAACATGTCAAAGTTACCCGTTACACGCACAAGATGCTTCCCGAATCATTCTAAAAATAGTTCTCAACGTCTTTGAGGAGTCCCAATTTTTGGGCAAAACCTTCTGAATCACTGGTCTCTTTCACTTCACTGAATTGTGTAATATCCTTTGAAGAACTTCTAGTAAGTAAAGACAGTGAACTCGTACCAAGGACGGAAGGATGGACAAACGTAACGTTTCATCCTCAATTCGAATAATAAAAGGCAGAACCACTGGCTCATTAGTTCAAGATGTTTCCAAACTATCGGGCCGCAACTTGAAAGTTAACAAGAATGTCGACCAAAGCCGGGGGGCGTGGCTAGAGTAGGATGTACTTAGACAAAGTTCGGTTTTATCATTAAAACGTAGGTTTCGGGAAATCCCTTAGCATGTTACGTGAAAGTTCTGAGTTAGAAGGCATTGTGGAATTTTTGATGTTTGAAGTGATGTGCATCAAAGTATTTGTTGTATAATAATAATTTATTTAAAAAATATAAGGTAGACATTAAATACAAGTTTTCTTAAATCTATGTCATGTTCATTCATGGTTTGTGCCTGAACTAGATAATCCTGTGTATCAGGCGATTGGAGGTAACATTAAGTGATTAAATATTTGCGAGTAGATAAGATAAAAATTGTAATTGAATGTAATAAATGCTTTATTCCCCTGTTTTGGAGATAAATAATATCCTTCATTATCATCATCATCTGTCTAGCCTTTTCCTAACAATGCTGAGGTCAGCTTCCGATCTAACCGGATGCAGCTGAACACCATTATTTTACTTGGAGCGACTGCCTATCTGACTACCACAACCCAGTTAAATCAATGATATCCAAAAGAATATAATTTCTTATCTAATTGGATTGCTTGTAATCATAACTTCAAAATCACACCTCAGAACCACGAACCACCCATTAAGTTATCACCACACTTCCACTCAACACGCGCGCGGTTTAAACCAGTTTATACCGGTTGAAACCGATATTTTCTAGCGATGGTGATTAACTGTCATCGTTCCATTTTGTCGGAGCAATTTTCATTAAGCCATCATTAGGCAGGAAAGTTTTGGAGTGTAGCGCTTATCCCATTGGTGGACCGCTGTCCTGTTCATTAATTTGGGAGACCGTTCCTGGGAAGAGTTATGAAATGGAGGATAAACGATCGATTTTTTTTTTGAGCGTTTAATGATGCAAGCATTGCGTGTCTCTCTGTTAAATGGTTGGGAAGAGTGAGACTAGACTCTTCACTGTTTCTTCTCAAAGGATCACGATTCACAACTGTTTCAAATATTTTTGTTTTCTAGTTCATATAGTGCTTTTGCAACAAATCCCGTGTAAGTTATTGTATTGTTTGCACTAATTCTAAGAACCACAATGATTCAAATCATAATCCTTGTTATTCGACAGCATTTTCGATTATTTTTAAAGACACGACTATAAACCTGTGTTTCTGATGATACAAAAATGATTCATCGTATAAGCAATCTTTTTGGAAGAGTACCGATGGCAAAAACTTAGATTATGAATAATATGATTTTTTTTCCATTGTTTCAGAGATTGTTAGTAAGATTTAATATGGCTGTATTACTCTGCTGCTTTATAAATGCAAAAAAAAAAAACACAAAAGTAGACTCATCAGTCTTGTGTTTTTGGGGATAATCGCTACTCGTCTCAAGTCACTTCCACTCCTTTGCAACTAAAGTAGCTCACTGTAGGTGGCCAAACGAAACGTAGGTCGGCACCCATAGCCACGTGGAGGGGCGTCGCTGGTAAGAGCGGCCGTCCGTCAACGTTGCGCTGTCTTTGTCTGGACGCTTAATTTATAGTTTGTTTTGATACAATCCAAATACCTACGAATGATTTAAATGAACCTGTAATTTAGATGGGAATTGTATTCTAGACGGTGTAATAGAAATCGTAAACCAAACGTTTACCGAGGATTCAGCACACAATCAGCTCGTTTTAGACCATTTTTTTTTATTTGACCGCATAATGAACCTTAAAGCGTTTTAGACCACGTTTTTGTTTGACCGCCTAATGAACCCGAAAGTGCAATTCAGGTAATTACCCAGAAGTTCTTTCTAATTATTAAATGCTAGAGAATAGGTGACTAACGTTCTGCCTGACTTATTGTCCTTAGAACTGTCTTATTGTGTGGTGTGTATTTATTTGTCTCTGATTTTTGAATTACTAACATTATTTTTAAGTGTGATTCCGTGCCTCGGAAAGCACGTTAAACCGTTGATCCCGGTTGTCATTTGTAGATCTTTGACAGTCGTTACGAGTAGTCAGAAGCCAAAAGTCTGACATCCAGTCTTACCAAGGGGTATCGTATTACCCAGTTACTGGGTTGTGGAGGTCAGATAGGCAGTCGCTTCATGTAAAATACTGGTACTCAGCTGGATCCGGTTAGACTAGAAGCCGACCCCAAGATAATTTGGGGAAAGGCTAGGCAGATGATGATGATTTTTATGTGTGCCTACTGGCTCTGTATGGTGTCGGACGTAAAGAATAGCACCATCCCATATCATCCCGTGGGTGTCGTAAGAGGCGACTAAGGGATTTGCCAGAAAATGGGCAGCAGCAAAAGCACAGAGAACGCTGCTGCCCATTTTCTGGCAAATCCCTTAGTCGCCCTAAGGGATTTGCCAGAAAATGGGCAGCAGCGTTCTCTGTGCTTTTGTAACAACCGTACTGCGATCGCCAACCCGCTTGCCAAGCGTGGCGATTATGGCAAAACCCCCCCTTCTTGGGGGAGGCCTATGTCCAGCAGTGGACGTCTTCGGGCTGAAATGATGATGATGATGATGTGTGCCTACTAACAAAATTATGGATCACTAGCTGCGCCCCGCGGTTTCACCCACGCAGGCATGTCTTAACCCAGGGTATAATCTATGTACATACCAAATTACATCACAATCCATTCGGTAGTTTTTGCGTGAAAGAGTAACAAATATACATTCTTACAAACTTTCGCGCTTATAATATTATATATGTCGCCGCAAGAGCGTCTACCTGCTTAGACTATTCGTTAATCTAATTAAGAACCAACTCATAATTCTCATTTGTGATAATATTGATGAACTTGCCATGCCATCTGTGTAGTGGCAGTGCAATTATTATAAAGAATCTAGAAACGTCCTTATTGATTATCAAGAGACTGAGCGCCATCTATTGGGTTGTGTGTTAACTACTGCTTAGATGAGGCTTGATCTTTCAGACAACTCATTGAGTAATTTATTAACTAAAGCCTTTAGCTAGAACTATAGTTACAATTAAGATTAGCTTTTTATGATAACTGGGATTTTAGCAATGGCAATTTAGATTTTAACAATGGCAATATTTAATTTAAGCAAGCAATTATTGTTGTTTAAAGTAATTAAGCTTTAACTTAATAACGCCTTTGCATTTGTCGATATTGGTATTGTTTAATTACTAAAATAATTAATGTTGAAGTTAGTATTGTTTAACTGAAGTTTTAATGAACTTACTATGTAATAAATTACTGTACTGAACTATTGAGTGTGTGTTGCGTACTTCCGCCCTCTCAGAACCATAGGCGCAGCGAGACGAGGTGTCGTTCGAGCTAGCTCGCGATTAGAGAATTGAAATATTAATGAATTGAAAGTAGTTTTTGAAGTGAGCAATAATAAGTTATGTTAAAAAGAACTGTAATAGTTGAAAGACAGATCCAAAAGACTCACATTACATCAACCATGTTTGTGAATGGGCGGCTCAACCTATGGAAAGTTTATAAGTGTCAAAGTGCCTGTAACTGGTTTATTAGAAATAAACATAAAGAGTTTCAGTCAAGTGTTGTGTGTGATTTCAACTACCCATCCACCTAATTAGCAATAATGAAGAATAAAGTTGCACAGTTAACGACTGAAGGGCAATATGGCGTCGATATTAATTTATGGTGGAATCCCCGCCTTGATATATATATTTAAGTAGGAGTAGAAAGTAGGATTGTGTCTGAGAATAAATGAATTGAATTGAATTGAATTCTAGATAACCTATGGAGGCACCGTTGAAGGATTAAGTAAGTTAGTTTCAACAAAAATTTCTTCAGAATTATAAACTGAAAACGGGGTAACCGTTTCAGGGTCAGTGTCCCCTCCACTTTGTATTACTATTATTTTGTCAGTTAAGTAAACTTTTGTACGGTTATAACTTGGAACACACAAGCGAAAACGCTAACATAAGACAAGTTAGGTAACCCATTCCAACCCTTTGGTTTATGCAACAATAAGTTATGATTTGAGGAAGTTTTTCAAAAACAAATTGTGCAACTTTTACAATTGAAATTGACTTGAACGAAAAGTCTTCAAAGTCTCTATGCTTTTATTAAAAGTTTGAAAGGACGCTCATTGAAAGCTATTTAGTGAAGGTAAAAGAAAATTATTCAGATGAAAATGTAACTTTTATTTCGTTAATCAGAAATTAATTTCTAAACGGCTGATCCGATTCGTAAAGAATATTAATGAATGTTTGGCATCTTACAAGATTGATTGTGTATTTCCAAAACTTGTTTAGTAAATTCTTATTCATGATTTAGTGGTGCCTGCCTTTTTGTGGTTTATTTATTCAATTGGGTATACTACAGTATAATTACTACAGTATAATATTAATAATTATATACTAATTTTAAGGTTAACAGAAGATACCATTTCTTTAATTATGTTGTATGTATTCTTGTACTGTATGATTAATTTGTATAAATATAGTGATAATAACAAACAAAAGCTCTTTCATTAACTTGCAAACATCGTGTCATTTTCACACACTCAAAGCTTCAATTAGGTACGAATAAACACGTGTTTATTGTGTATATCTGGCGAAAACCAATAATGACACTACTAAACTGATACCTATGTACGTATAATGAGTTAAAAAATATCCCTTAAAGAAACTGAAAGGCACTTTTCTCCCCGTCATTACGATATTTTTTTGTTCAAATCCATACCTGGGGACTTTCGGAGACATTGGAGGTCAAAGTTCTAACTTTATCACAAGTATTTTTATAGACATGTTTTCAATGTTGTAGGTACCTTTACTTTAAATACAACCACGTTCAGTGTTTCAGTGCGTTACATTGATATCTACCGTAAACCGTGATTTTTAGGGATCCGTACCCAAAGGGTCAAACGGGACCCTATTACTGAGACTTCGCTGTCCGTCCGTCCGTCCGTCTGTCACCAGGCTGTATCTCATGAACCGTGATAGTTAGCCAGATGAAATTTCTACAGATTATGTATTTCTGTTGACGCTATAACAACAAATAATAAAAACTGAAAAAAATAAACATTTAAGGGGGGGCTCCCATACAAAAAAGTGTTTTTTGTTTTCGTTTTTATAAATTATGGTACGGAACTCTCCGTGCGCGAGGCCGACTCGCACTTGGTCGGTTTTTTAAACCAAAAAAGAGTCGTTTCCCCGCAATAGTTATCACGTAAAGTTTCTTACTTTGATGTATGAACACATCCAAGCATTATGTACACGTTGACGACTTCGTAAAGAGTCTGTTTAAACCTTGTATTATTATAGTAGTCTCCAAAGTGAACACTTTATACTACAACATGAAAATAAATTAAAATTTCATAACAAATCCGGCAGACAAACTTAATGGCGTTTATAGCCGCAAGCAGCTACCGATAATGACCGCGCCGGGATCGAACCCCGGACCCCAACTAATACGACCATTGATTGTTTAACGGTGCGATGGTATCGCTATCTTCTGTTCTTAGCTTTATAATGGCTTCATTTGTGACTGTGGCTGGTTCATTTGTAGCTGGATTAGGTTTTAGAGGGATACATGTGCGGGAGTGTGATAGCTTTGTAGGTAGTATTTTTGGATTGGAGCGAGTTTTAGAGATCACCAACCCGAAAAACTGAAACAAGACAATCATCAAGTTCTCTAAGTTACTAGCTTTTACCTAAGTCCGGCTTTGCTCACGTTATGGTCAGAAATGATCAAATAAAGGCGTTTTAAATATACAGAATAATGTAGCTTCCCATTAGTTTTTTTTTTCAGAATTGTATCAAGAGTTCCAAAGATTACTCTCTACATAAAAACTTACAAATATTACTTCTTTATGAAATATGTTGAAAAATATTTATAATTATAAACTTGGCTTGCATTGTGGGCATTTATGTGGCTTCAGACACAAGGGGCAAATAAAATAATGACATTATAGATCTTCAAAGGAATTATTTTAGTATTTTAATTAATAAAAAGAAGTAAGGTATGATGATACACATGGTGAAAATAATCATCATCATATACCTGACCTTGTCCCATTCTAGTTGGGGTCGGGGCAACACGTTTTCTTTTTCCATCTCCCCTGTTAGACGTCACGTTCATTAATTTAACAAGCCGAAAATATGTAATTAAAAATACAAATCCCTTTAACATTAACGTCAGCATTACCGTTCACAACGAATTGCTTCAGCAAATAATTCAAAAAATTCGAAATGCAACCGTCTCCAAGTTATTTATAGTTCAAATTCGGGCCACTTAACGTCCAACTTTGATAAAGGTCATACAAGACGATCTATTATTAAGGAGCGGCGGCCAATGCTGATCGATTTCCCTTTGAATTAGTGATAAAAGTTCCGACTGATGGGAAGACACAGGGAGGTCATCAGTAATGGTTTAATCACACCGTGCTCTATGGTTGACCTTAGGGGAATGTCTTTATTTTAGGTGGGTCTTATATAATAGGGTTGAGTTCAACACATAAAGGAGGAGCCGTGGCTAAGTAATAACAGCCGCACGGGTCGATCTTTAAGGTTAAGCTGTGCTTGCCGAGGTACCATAATTACATACATAGTTTTCTCCGTGCCTCGGAACTGGCTGTCGTTTGTAGGTCTTTGACATTCAGAAGCAAAAAGTCTGACATCCAGCCTTACCAGTATCGTATTACCCAGTTACTGGGTTGTGGAGGTCAGATAGGCAGTCACTTCATGTAAAATACTGGTGAGTACCAGTATTTTTTTAGCTGGATCCGGTTAGACTGGAAGCCGACCCGAAGATAGTTTGGGAAAAGGCTAGGTGGATGATGAGTTCAGCACAATATAAGGAAATATAAAAGGGAACCCCTGGTTAAGTATCAAAGTACAATACCAAACGAAGCGTCTCGACTGGTTTCTATATGAAAACGCTTTTATAGATGGTCACATGGCACTTCCAGTTTTCAAAGAGTTACATAGACACCAATCTTGTCGCTGCGTTCTATCATTGCGTTTTGGCGACTTTTCCGGAATTGTACTTTCAATTTAGAATAGAATAATATTTTATTTCTGAGTATATGGTATAATATTCTTTATTTACTTAGATAACGTAATGGTGTAAGTCAATGATGATAAGTATTATCTAGTGTAATGGTGTGCAAAATATTGTGACTTTAACTTGAATAGGGCTTATTTTTTTTTGTCGGAGATCTCTTTTCAAAATATTTTTTTTTTGTTTTACATATGCCTGCCTACTTAGGTACTTATAAAACGTCGATAAGCTAATATGTTAATTAAATTGGGTCCTATCTTAATAACATCGTTAGGTCCCCAAAATTAATGGCACAAAATAAATACCAAACAATATTGCAGGCATTCTCGCGAGACCTAAAATTCCTTTGCAAATTGAATTATTTATCAAACGAGCAGATATTAAACGACTTTATCGTCTATAAAGTTAGGAATTATTATTTTAGTGTTAATAGCATCAATAAATCCCGTTTGTAATGGGCATGGACGTCACAATGTTGTGAGCAAGTGAACACTTCTTGACAAAATATTGCATGTAAAGGCCGAACAATGCAATATTAACGGGTGATCAATGTTTTGTAGTCACAGATCAAATGTAAATAATGTTTATGAATTTCAAAGAGTTTTGATTTTTTTTAGGTATTTAATTAATTGAATTTCTTACGTCCAGTCCACGGTGTCGGACAATGCTTGTTTCTTTCTTTGGTATCTTCGCAGTTGATTTCGCAAGACGCGTGTTTTGCGAGCATATATTCGTCATGGTCAAGAGTAGTTGTGTGAAAAATCAATAGGAATTAGTATGTAGGTAACATAAGAAAAAAAAGTTGCTTTCTGTATGCTTACAAATATTAACCTACATGCTATTTTCAAAATAGTTTCAATATCACATGTCCTACATATGAAATTCACCATAAAATAAATGCGATGCGATCGAAACGACTGATATCCATTACGGGGCCCGTTCAATGCATACATTATGAATTTAATAGTCATTACGTCATGTAATAATGCTTTATTCGAGCTTCGGGCTTAGATCGTAGCCATATAAGACGTGTCAAGTTACGTAATAAAGTAAAGGCTTTCAAAGGAAGACTCTGATATTGGAAGGACGTCGGCAATCCAATGGCTAAGATTGAGAATTATTTTTGTCATAACATTCCTGCTGCCTCGTTGGTTTTGAGCAGATCAAGCACCCTATGAAAACATTGCCTAAGTATTATAAGGATTTACTATCAGGAAGAAGCTTCGAATCTTGATTTATGCGCTTGATTGCAATAGGTTCACCCCCGTATTAAATCGAACTTAAACAAAACTGGCGAAATGTAGGTGTATCACCTGGTTAACGCTTCTGAAAAAAATTACAGTAGAAAATCATTTCGTTTTACAAAAATTGTCTGTATGGTGTGGGACGTAAATAATAGCACCATCCCATATCTTCCCGTGGGTGTCGTAAGAGGGGACTAAGGGACGTGCCAGGGAATAGGCAGCAGCGTTCTCTGTGCTTTTGCAAAACAATCGTACTGCGATCGCCAACCCGCCTGCCAAGCGTGGCGATTATGGCAAAATACCCCGCCTATGTCCAGCAGTGGACGGCTTTCGGCTGAAATGATGATGATGATGACAAAAATTGTATTCGTCCTTCACCCCAAAAATAATTGCAAAACTAAACCAGAAAGCCATCCTTCAGCAAACCGCTACATAGAAAAACCTTGTACACTACACAATGATGGAATGTTGCAAAAAGTGTTTCCCCCTTAAACGTCGTGCAGTGAGTTGCACGAATAACTCAGGAATTAGAGGTAAGAGCTGCTGTAGTACTACGCTTACCGATGCGAGAACTAACAGACGAATAATCGAATGATCGAATACACCACTCGAAATGAAACACGATTTTTCATTCGATTAACAGAGTCAAATTGTTGGGAAACTATGTGAAGAGGACTGTTATTAATTAATAAAGTAATAAATTAAGGTATGAAAATTGACGCTAATTGAGTGGATACTGAAGTATGAGAGGATAAAGAATGTGTATTGAAGCGGAATTATTAAATTTTGTTTTAATTAATTCACTAATTGTATGTGTACACGCACGTAAAACATTAATTCTGAATATTTTACAACAAAAATATTTTGTTTGTTGCAAATATTCGTATTTGTAAATTCTTCTGAAAGGTTCAGTTTTCCAATTCGAGTTTCGGACTACAAACCCCCAATAAACCCTCAATTTAAAGTAACTTGTGCCTTTTTTATTAATTGTTAAAAACACCATTTTACACTGAGAATATTTCTAAAATAAACAGGACAAACAGCTATTAGTATTCAAATTCCAAATACGGAAGAAATTCATGCCAAAAAAACCTTATTCTAAAATGTAAGTAACATTCTTATAAGCCACGTGTCTAGTGTCGACAGCTTGCACGTTTCGTGAGACGTAACCATCGGAGGGAGATTCCCACTTATAATTTATTAACAGGTCATAAGTGCTAAAATGTGTACATTCATAAGTCCAGAGGCACGTGCTGGCTCCTCGGATAAATAATTCAACGTATCTGGGTGCTCATGTCTACACCCATTCGATGCTATGTCTTTCACTTTCCTCTCTTATTTTCCTGCAAAAGGAAAAATAATTGAGGAAACTGTTTGGTAGCCTCCGGACGCATTGATGAATTTTTGAGAAGTGGGTTCATGGTACAGGTTTGTGTGGTTGTTTAGGCTGAGTTTAAACAGTTAAAAGCAATTGTTTTTTTAACAAATCTATTTTCCGTTGAAACGTAAAGGAAGAAAATTAAATTATTCTGGACAAAATTTAATAAAAGTTTAATAACACTTTTGTAAATCCATTTAACAAGGATGGGGCCAACCCCTTTAATTAAACTAACATGATTACCTATCGTTTATACATAATGCAGCGGTGACACACGCACACCAACCACTCTAATAAAAGTTTCAGGCTTACGTCCCAAAAACGTTGAACTAAAAAGCATTAAGAACCCTACCAAATTGAATTGGTACGGAACCTTTCCTTGCTAAGCTATTTATGAGTGGATAACAAGCGGTCGGGTTGGCAGGCTGGCCCCTCCCGGACAAAATTATAATTGGGATATAATATGCGGAATATGGGACCCAGAGGATTTTGGACACGAAGGCTATATATTTTTCCGGGTCAATCATTTTGTCCTACCAAACGCAATAAACGTACAAATACGATAAAAACTAACCATGGTAAATGTATATATAGTTCGTCTTGTAAGTAATGATTTAATTTGAAATATAGCACCAGATATCAAATACAAGCAACTAGAAGAGTATTTTATAAACACTTTTCTGTTACTAAACTAAAAGTTGAGGGCCAACTACATCAACAAAGCTAGAAATACTATCAATCACTGATAGGCCGTATTTGCAATCTGAAAGCACGACAAAAAGGAAGCGAATCCTCGGCCGTCCCCAGAGGCAGACTCGAGCTGCATTTGAAAACAACACATTCGGAAAGTTTCAGGAGAAAACTTTTATATTTCAAGTTCGGCAGTCTCTCAGTTTCGACAGGGTTATTTTGTCGATGGCCACCTCCAAAGTTTGCCGCAAAAGCGTCAACATTTGGTGTCACTTTTCCTTCGGAAGTTACTTTAAAATATTTACGACTGGAACTTGGGCGGTACAAGAAAAATTCGCCGAGTCGTATGGCGAATTTATAGTTTGTCGATAGAGTGCGGAAGTTTCGCATTAGAGCATAATCTATCTTTGCGCTCTTATTTTTGTCGTTGTGGATTTATTTGTGTTTAAAAGTGCGCTGATGTAAGATTTCGGGAAGTTCATTCGCTTGTTTTGTTTTATGGAGATCCGATACTGTGATGCCGAGTTTCTTATAAACCTGTAAAATCTTGGAAATGTCCGTAAACTTTACAACATATATTTCAATCCATTGTGAATTTTAGTACTTAACTTCTTTTTCTAATTTAAAATTATCATAATCATCATCATCAGCCTATAATGTTCCTACTGCTGGGACTTAGGCCTCCTCTCTATGAGAAGGAGTGGGCTGTAATCCACCACGCGGGCCCAGTGCGGTTTGGTAGATGACACATATCTTCGAATTTTTAGTTCTAGGACATACCTCACGATTTTTTTCTTCGCCGTTTTTGAGAGCAGTGGTGATGAAATAAATTAAACTAAGTTATGCGCCTGCCCGGGTTCGAACCCAAGGCTTACTGCTCGTAAGTTGGGTCTGCCACCACTGGGCCACCGCTGCTCTCACTGGGCTGCTCTCTTTATTGCACCGCTGCTCTGTTTAAAACTATGCTATTGAAAATATTTGTGTTTACTACGATTGTATGTACTATCCACTAGCAGCCAGACAACAACGGCTAATTAGAAAATAGCATGATCAGGATAATATCACCCAGGTCCAAGTTATGAAAGACAGTTGGAAATCTGGATTGGAGTTACCGAGTACTTTCTATCAGCTAAAAATATATATTGTCCAAGTACCATGCATGATTTAGCGCCAAAAAATGCCGTAACTTCTAAAACCCATCAATTTCTATAAAAAAAATATACCCGAAGCTAAAAATTGGCATCAGATGACAAGACAAAATATATGGACCATAAAAAAAGAATGATCTACCTCGACGACATAATGATCTTCTCCCACAGGTGCAAGAGATATATTAATGAAAATCACAAGGAAAACCAATCGGTATTAAAACCGTTGGAATCTCATTACTTCCGGCGGTGCGCAGTCGATTTATCTACGTCATGGCGACAGTCACTCCGGCTGACAGTCAACAGGGCTCGTAGATAATAAAACACGCCACGAACATCACTATCTATCACGATGTTATTTATGAAACTCCTTTAAAATATGGCTGAGGTGAGATAATAGAATTTGTAAGTAGGTAATGAAGAGTCTCGTAAGTAATGAACTAAAAACATGGAAGGAAGGCTGGTCTTGCTTGTGTTATTTAGACTAATATTATAAAGAGGAAAGATTTGATTTTTTGTTTGCATTGAATAGGCTCCGAAACTACAGGTCCGATTTGAAAAATTCTTTCAGTGTTATATAGCCCATTTATCGAGGAAGGCTATAGGCTATATATCATCACGCTACAACCAATAGGAGTAGAGCAGCAATGAAAAATGTTGCGAAAACGGGGAAAATATGACGCAAACGAAGTTGCGCCGGACAGCTATGTATTATAGTGAGAATGAGATTGATGTAGATGTTGGTCCTACAAAGAAATGAGCACAAGTAGAAAATGTTTCATTCTTTCTTTTTTTCTCTTTCATTTTCGTCTGCTTAGTGCCTAACCTGATGTCAGAGTTTTTATACCGTCCATGGGCCTCTGACTTGGCTTTACAAGCCGTCGAGAAATATCTCTCAGGCATGCTGGTTTCCTCACAATTTTTTCCTTCACCGAAGCAAGTGATAATTATACAATACAGAGGTGCGTGTCTTAGGTTCGATCTTGATACACCACTAGGCTATCACTTCTTTAATTACAAAATTGAGATTTTCAGACTACTCTGTTTACTCATAAAATTACTCATTCATAAAAAAAAAAGAAATGTCGGTTAAGTAAGTTTACGAACGATAGCTTAACGTGACAACGTCATAACAAAACATTGATGAAATGATTTCATACTTTTATGAATAGCAAGCCGAACACTCAAGCCGTGCCTTTCGCTCGTTCGTGCAGCGCTCTCGCTCCGCTCCTAGCACCGTTACAAAGAGTCCTTTTTCGTGCGTGCAGCCGGCGTTCATCGATTTATTTGACGTTGTCACATCAAAATAAAGATATCATTGAATAAGACATTGATACAAAAAAAGATAAAATGCCTCACAGAAAACGTTCATTTTATTAGAAATAAACGTCAGTTAGAAAATGTAGAGGCAAGACGTATGACCCTCAAAGGCCAAATGACATTAGTGAAGATAGATCTATGACACCTGAGTTTTTATCTAGACCTCAGCAAAAAAGGCGCAATACTCGTATATATCAATTTTATAGATTACCATAAGACTTCATAAACTAAAAGGCCAAGTGCGAGTCGGGCTCGCGCACGAAGGGTTCCGTACCATTATTTATAAAAAATATCGCTTTTTTGTACGAGTATGGGAGTCCCCTTAAATATTTATTTTATTCTGTTTTTAGTATTTTTTGTTATAGCGGCAAACAGAAATACGTAATCTGAAGAAATTTCAACTGGGTAACTATCAAGGTTCATGAGATACAGCCTGGTGACAGACGGACGGACGGACGGACAGCGAAGTCTCAGTAATAGGTTCAAGTGTGACCTTAACCTTTGGGTACGGAACCCTAAAAAGGTAATAATAAAAACGCAGGCATAACCGCATAATTCAAGTTTTTCCCACGTTGCTATCGTTTACATTATAAGACATTAAGGAGCTATATTTTTTTTACCTAAAACGCGCCTTGGTTGTGATGCTGAGATTCATAAAGTGGCATTTAACGACAGTGAACACGCGAACAGACAAATAGTTGTCGTTATAGCACACTTTGTTATGAGCACACTTCATATTTTATTCAAGAGCACTTCCTCGATAAGTTTTAATAAAGTAGGGGTGAAGTAACATCGTTTTGGAGGGGAATTATCGATGTTACTGATTGTAGTATTTAATATTTAATGATGACGTCACGTGTGGGAACTTGTTTAGCTTTTTTAGGCTGTTCTTGTTGTCAAATAACTTGTTTCCTAAGTTTGTAATTAAATAATCTACTAGCACCTACTTATTGATAAAAATGGTAAGATTCAATGTGATTCAAATTCCCTAAGTTTTCAGAGCGTTTACGCCTTACGATATTTCATACAAACTTTCAAGTATTTTCCGAAATGACTGAACCGATTTTAATGAAACTTCATACGCATGAGCAGGATACATAGGTCTAAAAACTTCCTAAAAAAAACGAATAATAGTGTTACAGCTAAATTAAACCAATTATAATTTTTTTATGGAAACAAAAATTTCAAAAGATATTTGCAAAATGTTTTTAGTAAATTTTTAGACCTATGTATCTTGCTTATGCGTATTAAGTTTCATTAAAATCAGTTCAGTTGTTTCGGAAAATAAGAACCTGAAAGTTTGTATGAAATACCGTAACGTGTAAACGCTCTTAAACGTCGTGTTTAGTTAAATATTCTGCTTAGAACGGTTAGTAGTTAAATTAAAATTAGAGTTAATTCAACCGCTTTTATAAAAAAAAAAACAGTAAACCTTTTCGTTAAAATAATTGGCTAACCCGAAACAAAATGGACAAGCAGAATGCTCAGTGCAAAAAAAAATCTGATCAAAACCCGTCTAACCTAACAAATATTCCCAAAGTTGAATTTAATTGAATCATTCACAAAATGATTGATCACAACACACAATTTTCTGTGTACCCACTTCGGTGGCTTGATTCAAAGTGAATTTTGATTGATTACGAGGTTGATTTTTAACGGGAACTTCAAAAAACGAAAACCTTAGTACGACGCTTACTCTCAAGTTTAAATTAATCACAATTAGGTGAACACGTGGCATACGAATGGCCTTTTGTATACGAAGGTACCCAAAGCCATATTTCATAAAAGAAAATAAAAAAATATAATTATTTTCTTCTTACAACAATAACATCTACTTATTTACATCAATCTTATTGGACGTGGATATTTCGAAAGTTACAAAAACCCCTTCGTAACAATTGAAACATACGTGTTCTAAAATAGAATATAACCAAATAAAGAAAACAGACATCCCACTTACTCGATATCTTATTTATTATTTATCAATTAATAATTAATTTTATAATATATAATAATTCGTTTTATAAGTGCCCATGTAGGCCTATGTAAAATAAAATATTTTGATTTTGAATTTAATAATTGATGTCGGGAGCTCACATTTTTTGATAACCAGTGTAAGTGTAATTATAAACCGTGAAAGATTAAAACATTGTTCAAACGCCCCTACCACCATAAAACCTAATTCCGAACAAATTAGACTAATAAAAATAATCCAATATCCTCCTACCAGAATTTAAAACGAAAAAAATCCGCGACCTCTTCCCCAAGATATACAAAATCACTTGGCGCCAATCCGGCACAAACTATTATCATTAAGACTGTACAGAGTTGAATTTAAATAACTATTTAACGGGGCAATAATGGGCAGGGCACGTACGTGCACCAGATGTTAATTGCTTGCAGCATTTAATAGGCACGCTCGGTTGAATACGGCTCTGGCGCCAGCACGGTTAGGTCACGACCACACTGACGTAATGGCTCCGATTTTACGAGAGAACGTCTAGTCGACGTTGATTTTGTGACTTTGCATATGGGTGAAGTTGTACTAGTTTCTTGTTTTTCCAAGGATAGGTCAGTGTTTGGTTTGAAATTTTCTACCTACCTAATACTCATACTTAAAAGATACAGAACTCATTTGCTTGCTCCTCAAAATTTAAAGTTAAGTGAAAAAACGTATTTAGGTTCCTCTAATACGGCTCAAAATAACACAAAGCCAAATCGATAGTAGAAAAAAACAAGCCAAGTCTATTGTTTACCAAAAAACTATCCCTAAACAATTAGTCTAAAACATCTTCGCCTGAAATCTTCTGAAATGTTTAACCATTCTCTGAAATGGATCCTTAAGAAATTTCTAGAACTCTTAATCCATATTACGTACTCGTATCTTAAAATAGCAGGCAGCCACTTAGTGTAAAAACCACTTAGTATTCTGCTCAGCCGGTGAGCTAAAATGGCTTGAAAATAGCGTAATTGCAAAATCTGCAAATATTAAATCCAAAGGATTTTATAGGTAGAAGAGAAGTCGTAATAAAAAGACGCACGATTAAAGTCCTCCAATCGGCGCTGACCTTAATTTTAAGGTCTCCTCAACCGCACCAGTCTTCGGAATGGAAACCGCACCGATTTCATACCGTGTCCGTCTACATCTATCTCTTTCTGTCTTGCTAGACATGTATAGCTCTATCCAGCTTACTCGCAGTGCATTCATTCGAAATATATTTCGGTTTGTTTGCAATGTGCGAGTGTCGGTTTACAAAGATTTGAGTCTCAAATTAATCATGTTTCGCTTTGTGTGATGTTAAACGAATATGAGAGAAAGTTTTTGGAGTGTAAAACGAAACGTTGAATGGAAAAGATGATTTTCGCAGAAAGTTGAGGAACTTTAGAGTTTCTACGACTTGGGGATCTGATAGTGAAGTCAGAGGAGTGTTTTGGAAACATAAATCTTTATATTTTATTTCTTTAGAAGCTATTTTTATAATACTTCGAAACTTAGTTGGGAACTAGTGATAACAGGAAATATACCTATTATCGTTTGTTCGTTCTCAAACTAGAATAAAATATACACCACGGCTTTCTAAAGCGTTGAAGTAAAACGAAAACATCGTTATTTCTGTTCTTCAGATAACTTCTATTCATTTTCCCCATACAAACATGTTTCAAAGACATCTAAAACCTCTACAAAAGCAAAAAAAAACATTCATAATTAAAAGACGCAACAAGCCAGTACACTCATTAACATCAAAAATAAACTCGAAAACAAAGCAAATTTCACTCCGCACCACAATGTTCCCCTAAAAAATATTTGAACATTACAGCAGTTCGTAGGAATGCTTCGCGTGCGTCGTATTAACAACATAATTTTAATGAGTGGCGACATCAATTAGTTATATTTGTCGTCAGCAATTCTCGTACTGCTCACGTTAATGCCATGGAGTGAGAAGGTACAGAAGGCTCAATAGAACGAGCGAGATCGCATGCACACATAGATGTACGTACATTACCTATGCTGAATCCAAAAACCACTACCTAACTATGCTGTTACGAACATAGTTTTTCCAAAGATACAGGATTATGTAAATATTCCTAATCCAAAGTTTTTATCTTATTTCATATTCACACTCGTACCTTTACAACGAGTACAAATACGACCGACGTATTGTTTAATATTGTATTTACAAGGTGTTTGAAAAATTATGATAGCTAATCCATACATTTATATTTGCTTTACTAAATAAAATAAAAGTAACATCTGTCTTTTTTCGCTGTTTCAGGGTCCGTGCCATGGATAAAGTTGTTCATATTTATAAGTACAGTGACCTCTCAGGTTCGTCGTTTTGTAGACCTGTCCTTCTGTACCTATTTAGTCTGTGTTAATACGATGTTAGGTAAATTTAATTTCGTTGATACGAATCGGAAAATGTTACGTGGTTACCTAATTGTTTTTACTTCTACTTTAGTGGATTATGTCATTTAGTGGTATAAAACGTGTTAGGTCGTTAATTTATTAGTTAAGGTGTTGGTGTGGATGGACTGAGAGGGAAGTTTTTAGTTAGTGGTATACTTACGGAATGGACGTTTGCGGAGTGATGACAAATATGTGGGCGTAGGGTGAACTTAACGTTTTTAATTGGAACGACACGGCTGAACGATTTTTATGCGGCATACAGGTACACCATGACCATACATTTTCGAGGATCAGTTTCGTAGCAGAGAATTAAATAAAGTTGGACAGCTGCTAGGATGTACAACTAGACAACTAATCTGTGTGATCAGATTTTCAAACGAACCAATTACGTCATTAATATTACGAAAAACGCGAAAAAAAAATCACACTGAAGATTCCAATAATCTAGATTAAACTCGACAGCCGAGACAAACATAGTACGACAAAAACTGAAATATTCATAAAATCACTACAAAAATTAAGATATTTATGAACATCCAAAACGACTATACATTTTTACATGGACCTTAGCCATATATTGAAGCAAGTCTTTATCAAAATTATGCCTGATCCCAAACTCATAATATAAGAAACATCTGGGGTCTGTTAATAATTGGGGATGTCCTAAAGTCTAAGATGTCTGAAGTCTAAGATGAGAAGATCTCCTATTACTGGTATACTAGAAAGTATTGTATGATAGCAGTAAGGACTCTGTGACCTTAACGGCTATCGTATAAAATGATTTAATTTGGCAAAGCATAGCAGTGATTTTTCATCATTTTCGTTACACTGGCGCCCAACGTCGGGCGCCAGTGTAACGAAAATACTGAAATAAACAGTAGTTTATTACGTTAAAACACATTTATTACCGGTTACATGAAAAATCACATCATGACTCGTATAAAACTATTCTCCTAATACCAATGACATTCTCTGTAACCAAACGTATATTGTTCCTCCATGGTGGTTTTATGGCATACAGGCCACGAACCACCAAGGAGTCTTTAAGCGACGCGTTATACACTTGCTTTGATGATGGGAAATGTTGTGAGGAAACCAAACCAGCATGCATTAGAGATATTTCTCACGGGTTAGTAAAGATATCCTAATTACTTACTCGAGTTTTGTATGGTGTCGGACGTAAAGAATAGTACCATCCCATATCTTCCCGTGGCTGTCGTAAGAGGCGACTAAGGGACTTGCCAGAGAATGGGCAGCAGCGTTCTCTGTGCTTTGTGACAACCGTACTGCGATAGCCAAACCGCCAAGCGTGGCGATTATGGCAGAACCCCCCATGTTATGTCAATGTGGCGAAACTTGGGGGAGGCCTATGTCCAACAATGAACGTCTTTTGGCTGAAATGATGACATGAGTTTATTATCGTCAAATTTATCATTACTCTGTTCTTATTCCAATTTATTCGGGGTCAGCGAAGCAATCACCAATAGTCAGCTGATCATTTATCTTCAAGTACATACTAATCAACTCACCAACATTCCTTCCCCCTTAAATTCTGTCACAAACCCATTAACAAGTAATTAGTCCCCGCACAAGCAGTTAACACATAATTATGAACACATAACAGTTTCGTATATATCCGCACACATCACTATCTTCGGATACTATCCGAATCGATATCATTCGAGTTGGAATCACTCAACCCGACTCTGGTTCAAGCCGTGTTTAAGTTTCGATAATTTCCTGAGGGATTATGGTGTATTTGACGATGGTTAGCAACTGTGAATTATTAACTGAACCCCAACCTCTTCGGGTCATTTAGACCTTAGGATTGAATTACTGGAGACGTAATTTGGTATTTTAATCACTTGGGTATTTTGGTGACTGTGTGTGTAGACGAAAACAGTAATTGTATAAAAAAAAAGATTTCAGAATTTGCTATTTTCTGAATATTTATTCAATACTATCTGCTATGACCAGACCAGCGAGCAGTGTTCCACATTGGCCCTGGATCGAAACAATTGGAAGTCAGGGGGAGAGGCCTTTGTCCAGCAGTGGGAAGACGCAGGCTAACGCTATCAGTAGGTATCAGTATCTGCTATTTTCCTTGGTATTATGCATGGTAAACGTTTTTGATGCTAACTCGATCGCATGATTACTCAATTAGTAATAATTATTTTCTCTTGCAATATTGTATCCTTTATAATATCTCATTTATAAATAATAAAAAACAATCAATTTAAGTGCCTCCCGCACCTTACTCCTTCAAACAGAAATAAGCGTAGCGATTAATGCCCATAAAACTTCGACCAGAAATATCCTGAATCGAAAAAAAAAAAACGCGTAGTTCGCAGTATTTCGTAAGGGAGCCGTCAATTTACGCCCTAATTGTCCCCGGAAAAGGTGAGAGCATTACATCCATACATTTTTAAAGCCGACGACCGCCCGTCATCAGTGTAGCCGTCATTCATTTTGACGTGCCAAATAATAATTTCATGACGGAATACGGCCCCTTGAAATGTTAAGTGATTTGAATTTGGAATATATCCCGAAATTGATTTTGATGGTATTCGTTTTGTGAATGTCGAAAGGAAGCGTCAAGATTTTTGTTTGTGTGTTCGGTTTAGGTTTTTTCACAAATAAATGAGTATTTTTCAATGACTTATACTTATTGCAAGATTAATGCCAAGCCTTCGTAAATTGAGTTGGCCCTAAAAATTAAGCATGTTTATTTTTTCACTTTCTTTCATTTTTTTTCTGTTCTATTACACCAAAAATCTGACCATGGGGAGGAAAACACGCAATTATTTTAAACACTGTTTCCGCAGATAATAACCGGCCGGTCTTCATTAAAGGGTAAGCAACACGCCATTTAAAACAGCAAGCGGATTACTGAACTCGATAATGGTGAAGTCGCGATCAAAAAGCTTTACTTCATAAATTATTAGTTCGTATTTCATAAAGTTAATCGCTTGAAACGGATCGCGTCGCGGAGCCGGCTCGGAGATGGATCGGATACGGTCCTTTACTTTAAAGTACTTGATACAAGCTTTCAAACCTAATAAAGAATCTTAGCCCTGTATTATCTGACAATTATTTTAAGGTACCTTTAGTTAGTATTATTTAGCTTTACTTACGGTAGGTTTAGTTAATTGGTTAAGGTTTTAGTAATTTCATAATTAGTTTGTTTAGACTGTGTTTAATGTTGGCTAAAATACTAAGTAATATGTTATCAGTAGTAATCACTCAGTATGTATATTTTTGGTTCCCAAGAGCTGCAAAGACACACCAGCCACCCCTCTTCAAAAAATAATGACCCATAAATGTTATTTTCATGGTATAATATATAAATCAGAACTGGTTGATTCAGTAGGTACTGACCAGAGGGACATTTTTTTGGCAAAGAATCCCCAGAATGCTGGCAGCATTGCCACGTTGGAGGGCAATGCTGCCAGCATTCTAGGGCCTTTTTTTACTGACAGCAATATGGACGATTTTTTTGACACCCTGTAGTTTTGTTTCCATTTTTATACTTGTACATATTTTATTATTATTTTAGATCTATTTGTAATTTGTAAATAATCAGAACTGAGAGATTTAGATGGTCAGAATACTTCATAAGTTGATGATGAAAATATGGAAATAACTTTAAATCTTACGTAATAACTATCGCCTATTATTTTAAGGTGTGGAGTTCGTTACATAATTCATTGTAAAAAACAATTTTCATTAATAAAATGGCACATTTGAGAAAAGATTACAATACATAGTAAAGCTACTCTAAAGTAAATACATAAATAAACAGAAACTACATTTACCTCCTCTATTTTCGCTATCCGCCGGTTTCACCTGTATTGCCCGGTTCATCTGGAACAAATAAAATAAAAAAAATTAATATCAAGTTTAAACACAATCAAAACAGTAAAGGAAAACATTGTGGGAGCTGATTGTACCGTACAAAAAACAATTGAAATTTTATGGGTCAAAAACGGGACTCAATGTATGGAGTTTAAAATAGTTTCGAAATAGCACTGTTTTGCACTTGTTTTGCACGTCTTTTGTTTAGTTGTCGAAATAGGAAAGTTACCAGACGGGATGCAGCGAATGGTGTGTCGAAGTACATAATTGCGGCTTCAATATTTTTTAAATGGAGAATAGGATGTATGCAATTTTTTATTTTTATTATCTTGTTCTACCTTTTGTAGTAAGCAACGAATTATTGTTGGGCCTACGCTGTCCTCCCATACATAAGTACTAACGATGTTACATTCAAATATTGTAAAACCAAATGATTTTAAAAGAGTAACCATGGAAACGACCAACTCGAATCCTGCACCCTTTGTCGCAGTTTATAAGTGCTGATGTAGGCTTATGTAAAATAAAATATTTTGATTTTGATCTTGATTTTAAATGTCAATATTTAGTTTTAACTCCACCAAAACTAGTTCCAGGCTTGGATGCAGAAAGCAGTACCACCTTCCAAACTTCCTAAATATACCCAAAATTACATATGAGCATAATTTGTCAGCCAATCATCAACTAAGCACACAGCATTAGAAAACCTCCACAATAGTCGTAGTTAGTGATAATTTCATCACCATTACCGCTCCTGCATTGTGTTTTATTCCAATAAATGTTAATTTTGCGTTAATGTATTCTAAAATAAACGGCTGTGTTGACGGGCTCGCATAATTAGCTGGATACTGAATGCAGGCTTACGGTAACAGCCCACTCTTAATTGCAACGGATTAAATGTCGACGAGAATTTTACGATTTTTATCTTTTTTATACATAATCTAATTAAGCTAATGAAGCTAATTATATTTTAATTTATTATTTTATCATCATCAGCCTTTAAAGTTTCCGCTGCTGGGACACAGGCCTCCTCTCTATGAGAGGGGGTGGGCTGTAATCTACCACGCGGGCCCAGTGCGGGTTGGTAGATGTCACAAGTCTTCGAATTTTTAGTTCTAGGACATGGATGTTTCCTCACGATGTTTTCCTTCCCCGTTTTTGAGAGCAGCGGTGATGAAATTAATTACACAAACTAATGCGTCTCTGCCTGGGTTCGAACCCACGGCTTACGGCTCGTAAGTCGCGGCTGCCACCACTGGGCCACCGCTGCTCTCCATTTATTTATAATTTATTTCGGCTAAAAACCCATAGTGTTAGTAAAAATAAAACTTAAAAATTATGTTAGTATCTGTACATTTTACTTAGCATACTTTGCGGGTTTTAGACACCGGGTTGACAATTGATATTGTAAAGTAATTTTACTTTGTTATTGTATTGTAATTTGTATGAAAGATTAAATCCAAGGAATCGGGGATGGATTTGAAATTAGTTTTAATGCAAAGTAATCAACCGTGTCTGTTTGGTGCAAAAACGATTGTTGTTGCTGACAGAGGGTGCCTCTTTCGAATTTTATGATATACTAGCTGTCCGGCGCAACTTCGTTTGCGTCACATTTTCCCCGTTTTCGCAACATTTTTCATTGCTGCTCCACTCTTATTGGTCGTAGCGTGATGATATATAGCCTATAGCCTTCTTCAATAAATGGGCTATCTAACACTGAAAGAATTTTTCAAATCGGACCAGTAGTTTTGGAGCCTATTCAATGCAAACAAACAAACAAACAATCAAATCTTTCCTCTTTATAATATTAGTTTAGATGTTTAGATAGAAGAACGGGACGATTGCGTATTAGCGTGACCGATCTCTTTGGTTATACCTACTCAATACTTTTATTGCATTCTAGATGTTATTCTTAGGTGGTAAATTATAATTAGATCATATGGACCCTGTCGGGCACAGCAAGTAAGTGAATTTGGAGAGAGGAAGCATTTTCATAAATTATATAACAGTAAACCACTATAAAGTTAGTACACGAGGACATAGTTTCAGAAAACTGATTTCGCCTAACTTAACTTTAATTAATCTAGAAACAAACATTTGCTTTAAGTCTTAGTTAAAATAGTCTTTAACTTCGACTTTCAAGTTCAAAATTATGAAACTATCTACACAACAGTGCACACAGATGCGTCCATCATCTACACATCTATGCAAATAAATAAAATTGAAGTGTCTGTTTGTTATATTAAAGTAACCTCTTTTTATTACATGCATATTAATGTATAAATCAAATCAAATCAAATCATTTATTTCAAATAAGCCAGTTACAGGCACTTTTGAATGGTCGAACGACAATAAAAATTAAGCTACAGTCCCAGTCACAAGACATAATAACTGTGAAAGTACTGTAGTTGCCCATTCCAAGGCGTAGATCTCTATGGAGAAGAATGGGCAAGAAACTCCATGGACACTCTTTTAAATCAGAATCTTGTTACAAAAACCTTGGTTACATCATTCATGTTGAGATGGTACATTATGTGAGAACGATGTAGCAAGACTTCACGTTAAAAGTGTCCATAGCAAAAACAAAAAGAAAAACATTCAGAAGATAAAATAATTAGTTCGAAATAAGCCGTGGCAGCTAAGAGACGACCATATACGATACATATACCAAAATAACATTTATTACAATTTTTGTCTGTCTGTCTGTTTATTCCGGCTAATCTCTGGAACGGCTGGACTGATTTTTACGAGACTTTCATCGGCAGATAACTGATGTAATAAAAAAACTTACGTTACTTCTATTTTAGAAACATTCAATTCTAAAAAAACTTAATAAGTTTTTTTTTTACTTTCACGCGGACGAAGTCGCGGGCACAGCTAGTTTTCACATAAAATTCTGTGTACACTGCAGGATACGCGAATATAAAGACACAAAGTTATCCGAAACTGACAAATTTTAACAATCAACCTTGAACCCTAATTCTTTAACGATAAAGTTGAAGATCTATTTAAGAAATTTGATAGATTGTTGTAGCTTTTTGTGTTGGACGTCCGTACCTACCCATCGAATATTGGGTTGTTGCTCTTGTTGGGTTTCGCTTGTTTTCATCGTTATTTGTAAGGCGCTAAAACTTCATGGAAATTGTTCTACCAGAATCGCGTCGCGCCTATCTGTGGGGGCCTTAGTTCCACAAGATATTGGTATATCGCTAAAGATACAAAAAGTTATGAAAGAGCTTATCAAGGTTACTACAAAATGAAGACACAGTTGGCGCAGTGGTTGAGCGATTGATTGCTGCGCTGCGATCCCCGCACGGAACAGATATTTGTATGGCCTACAGATAGTTGTTCCGGGTCTTGCTGTTTGTGTATATTAGTTTAAATATTTGTAAACCCACGAAACAGGGAAAATTCTTAGTGTGGGGCAAAGATAAAAAAAGAACATCGCGTTCTACGACTTATTATACAGCTACTACTACCACTTCTCCGGTAGTATTTTGTCGCACTACTCTACACACTAGTTGTTACATTACAAAGGCAGCAATCATAACAATTAATACGTAATAACAATGACAATCATCATCATCAAGACGTCCACTGCTGGACATAGGCCTCCCCTAAGTTTCGCCACATTGACATAACAGAGGGGGTTTTGCCATAATCGCCATGCTTGGCTGGCTGGTTGGCGATCGCAGTACGGTTGTCACAAAAGCACAGAGAACGCTGCTGCCCATTCTCTGGCAAGTCCCTTAGTCGCCTCTTACGACACCCACGGGAAGATATGGGATGGTGCTATTCTTTACGTCCGACACCATACAGAGCAATTGCACCATACAATGACAATAAGCGTTACAAATCGAGCGCGTAAATTGCAAGGTCGATAGGTACTACTCTCCGACTCTCCGACTACAACCAATTTTCATGGGTAAATCAAATCAAATCGCAAATGGGTTTTACCCATATATGTACCCAACGCCATTCGTACTGGGTATGGTGACCTACCAAAGCCTAGAAGTCAGGAGAAATCTTGCTCTCATTAGATACTTTATTCGCCTAATTCGTGGTTCTCTTTTCAATTCTTGGTTACTGCAATTCATCTCCTTTAGCGTCCCACTACCCATCAGACACGCTCTTCGCCCACGCCGACGGCCTCTGTTTTCGATTCCTCATACCAGCACCGTAGCCCTGAAGACCAGCCCACTATTTCTAGCCCTTAACCATATGAATAACATCATATTATATGATGAATCCATGGATATCTTTGCCGATACTGAACTGAGACTCCTCAACACTGCTTCTCGATACCTGGAGTCCATTGACACTCCCAGTACTATCTCCATGAAGTAGGAATTTTATGTGAATATGAGTCTTGTTATTGTTTATTGTAATTTGAATTTTCATGTATTTTCATTTTAATACTGGGAAAAATGTTTTGTTTTTTATTCTAATGTCTACCATATTGTTTACTTTATAATATTCTTATTTTTAATCTATTCTAATTCTGACCAATTTCGTGTAGTTTTTTATAGTTTCTAATGTTTAACCAATAACTTGTACGTGTGGTGTAACTGTTAGTGTAAGTTGGTTATGAATAAATAAATAAATAAATAAATAAATTTTTACCCAGAAAAAATAATATTTCCTTTTACAACTCCGTCTATTAATTACGATACAAAGCCCAGTCACCCGCCTAGTCACAGTTCCCACCATTTATTTACATTTCCATTCGACGAACTGTTTTTACTGCCACTTACATTTATAACACTTGGGGATCGCGTTCTGAATCTATAAGGCGCGTGGAGGATCACTTGACATAATGCGTATTACTTCTCCCTTTGTGACTCCGTGAGAGTTTAAAGAGATTAATTATATTTTTCTTTTGATAAGTCCGCTGGGTTGGGGCTTTGATTCATAATTTTGGGTAAAAATGCACTGATTCATATTTTGTTTTTCGTTCTTTTGTATTATTGCACTATCCTTCGTGTCTTGGAAAGCACGTCAAACTTTTGGTCCCAGCTGTCATTAGTAGATCTTTGACAGTCTTTACAGGTAGTCAGTGGCACAAAGGTCTGACAACCAGGTCCAGTATTACCCATTACTAACTGGGTTGTAGACCCCAACATAGTTGGGAAAAGCCCAAGCAGGTAATGATTTTTTGTTTTTTATAAAACGCTGCCTCACACTAGGAATTTCTCCTGTATCGTGGGTGCGTTTACAAACATTTAAACTCACATACACGAATAGCCAAACCTGGAATAACTATCTGTAGTGCCGTACAAATATTTGTTTCGTGCGGGGATCGAAACCGCGACACGCAGCGCAGCAGTCAATCGCTCAACCACTGCATAAACCGTGCCGTCAAATGCCGTTATTATTATACTATCAACGTGATTAAACTAAAAGATTGGTTTCAAAATAAAGTATGACGATGATAGCCTTTATTCAACACTCATAGATAAATTGATATGTTGTTTTCCGAATGATGGTATCATGATGAGCTATTCAGTCAATGTTTATGAACCAACTGATAGAAATATAACTAAGTGGAACGTTAGTAAGTAAAAAGTAAGTTGCTCGGAATAATATCAGCACTTTATATAACATACGAACCGGCCATAATAATAAGCACGTGACTTGGCGAGTTTGTAAGTCTGCAATCCATAATATATTTTGTCTAGGGGCTACAGGAGAGCAGCGGTAGCGCAGTGGTGGCAGCTCCGACTTACGAACAGTAAGCCGTGGGTTCGAACCCAGGCGCCTGCCTGGGTTCGAATTACTTTGCATTACTTTGTGTAATTTATTTCATCACCACTGCCCTCAAAAACGGTGAAAGAAATCATCGTGAGGAAACCAGCGTGTCCTAGAACTAAAAATTCGAACACATGTGTCATCTGCCAACCCGCACTGGGCCCGCGTGGTGGATTACAGCCCACTCCCTCTCTTAATTAGGAGGCCTGTGTCCCAGCAGTGGGAACATTATAGGCTGATGATGATGAGGGACTACAGACTGCAGAGTTTAGACGTCAAATATTCAGTTTTCTATAAGACAATATTAGTTGGACACGGACACACCTCCTACGCGGGACAGGACAGATTATATTAAGCTGACGACCAGACCGCATACATTTTTAATCTTCGCTCTCACTTCTATTAAGTACGACCCACTTTTTTATTATTATTGGCTTACTCCCAGTTCCTGAACCAATAAGAACTCAGAACGAAACATAAGTAGCTGTAGACTATAGCTAAGTTACGGCCATTCCAACATGCGTCGTAGAAAACGTATTACCCAAGTGGAGTACTCAAAAAGATTTTAAATTTCGAATGTAGTGTATGTAAAACTATTCTAATGGCCTTTAGGTATATTAAAGTGAACGTTTATGTCGTGAATTAGCAAGTGGAAAGTGGGAAAGAGATGGTATTATATGCGCTTTGCAGTGGGCGGGGCTTTGTACTCAACGCCTCTATAACTTTAGGTATGGACTGTCACGGGTCTTATTTTTTTTAATTTTGTTTTTTTTTTCTATGTTTTTTTTTGAGAGTTGGATGTAGGTCACAGTGTTTGTAGGGAAAAGGTTTTAATTACGGAGAGTGGGGCTGTTTTTTCTTTTAGATTTGGTTGACTAAAGTGATTACCAAATGTGTATGTCCCATAAAAGTCGGCGACATCCAAAATTAAATATGAAATTAACTAAATTGTTAACTGAATTTATTCATTACTGAGAAAAATATTGCTTATTGAGGTGATTAATATATATTTATGTAAATCTATACTAATATTATAAAGCTGAAGAGTTTGTTTGTTTGTTTGCTTGAACGCGCTAATCTCAGGAACTACAAGTCCGATTTGAAAAATTCTTTCAGTGTTAGATAGCCCATTTATCGAGGAAGGCTATAGGCTATCATCTATACCATCACGCTACGACCAAAAGCGCGGAGCAGCAATGAAAAATATTGCAAAAACGGGGAAAATGTGACGCAGAGGAAGTTGCGCGGGACAGCTAGTACGTTTATAAACACAAAAAAAAACGCCAAAATCGGATGTTTAAAGGAAGCAATTTTTTGTTTTACCATATTAATTCACATAATCCTTTAAGAACCTTTAAACTAAATAATCTTGATATCACATCACTACATAACATAACATCACGCCTTTAATCCCCGAAGGGCTGGGCAGAGCTGTACCTAATAGTACACCCACATTTCGTCAGTTATGTTTAAGTCCCATGTAATAGGGGGCGAGCCAATTGCCAGCAACCACAAATCCAGACTCCGTGACTGAGAGATTCCTAATAGAAACCCAAAAACACTTTTACCCGACCTGGTATTCGAACCTAGGATCTCACGCTCAGCTTGTGCGTTTGCCACACGACACAGTCCATCAATACAGTCAACAAAAAAAAGACACATAAGACTAATCAACGGCCCAGCTCTAAACTTTACGATGTCCATTGTCTGTCCGTCATGGCACTATAATTTAGGGTGCTCTACACTAATAACTCCATGGATAACATCTATATTATCCGGACACAATGGAAGAAGTAAAAACCTTCAGGTTTTATCGTGGCTTAAAAGTATGGTCGTTATTAGGTTGAACGGTGGTCATCGATGATTGGATTTGATTGATATCCATTGATGTCATTATATTTCTAGATTCCTTTCCTCTTTTTAAGCGCATGATGATTCATATTTAGAGTCTTACCCGACTTACCAAGAAGTATCGTATTACCCTACACTAACTGGGTTGTGGTGGTCAGATAAGCAGGTCCGTGTAAGTAAAATACTGGAATTCAGCTGCATAAGAACAGATTTAAAGTCGACCTTAACCCAACCGACCTAACCATATTAAGATACTAGATTATTAGGATATTTACTCAAATGATAATAACGTAGAAAAAATACAATAACAATTTAGAATGATTTTTAGTCTCCATGCGTATTGGTATAGATTTACCAGTAGAAATCATCGTTGACGTAAATTGGTTTAGTTTACGAGAATTGACATATTTTTACAAGGTGTTGTCTTGCATCCTCGTCAAAATTCTGGAGGTGGTCACAAAAGACATAATAATCAATATAAATTATGGTACCTAGTTAATTATTAAAAACACTGTTTTTTTTTGTTGTTTAAATTTGTCAGTATTTTAGAATAACCCCCTTAACGTGGTTTGGGAATAAGAAATTATCGAATAAATGTTTGAGATTTTTTGTGTGTATGTAAGCGAAGTTATAAGGTGAGGATCAGACGAGCCGCGTTAAAACCACGGCTGGTTCACACTTACCGATTTCTGTAAATAAGAGAAAAAAAAATATTACTTACCCATTTTATTATTGATTCCGGTCGAGAATCATTAGCTTAGTTACCTCCTTGAATTTGACTAGGATGCAAAACAACACCTTGTATATAAGTTTTTAAACTGACATGGTCACTAACACTATCAATAACACTTGCAACGGGATATTTACCATGTAACAAATACTAAACATGGTAAATATCCCGTTGCAAGTTTAATACACCTTGTATATTTAGTGAACATATATTTAGGAGGGAACTTATATATTTGTCTATCGTAGCGTGCCCGCCCCCAGTTATGCATAGACAGCTCGTCACACGCCAAGCACAATTAGCCACTAGTCACCAATGTGTAGATGCCTATCTGACCACGAATAATTTGCTACCGGTACAATGGGGCGATAATTTGACGCTTTTAGTTCGTTTTGTAACTATAAAAAGTAACTGCACAAAATAAACATGCAAGATAATATTTTTAAAATTGATGAATTTTGTAGGTGAGAAACGGGAAAAGTAATTTTTCTATGTAATTATTGTTTGAGTAAATTATATGCTGAATGTTAATGATCTGTCCAGAGTAACCCCAAGATACTTTGGAAAGTTTCTGTGCTCGATAAGCACTCCACCCCAGACGATGTTAAGTCTGCGCCCAGCATCTCTGTTTCGAAGGTGGAAAATGCATTTCTTTGTTTTGCTCGAATTGGGTTTGAGTGAATTAGTTGCCATGGCTGACCTGGAAGTGTTTAAATAGACTTCAGACCCAGGTTGGTTGCAGCAAGGAACACCTGCTCAAGTGGAGATTCATTAATGTCTCTGCCCTGGAGTGTAAATGTAGGTAGTGCCGTTCCACAAACGATGCTGCACTTAATATCGTGTCCTTCTGTTTGCTCATCGCAGGAACTGATGGACGCTACAGAGAGCGCCAAACTAGTGGCTCAAACTCTGGGTCGACACAATTTAGATTGCCATCGACACTAAGAAAGCTAAGAAGAAGAAGAAGTAAATTATATCATAATCATTTGCCTAGCTTTATTTCAACTAGGTTGGGGTCAACTTCCAATCTGTTCCTATGCAGCTAAATACCAGCATTTTACATGGAGCGGTTACCTATTTGACTCCACATCTAAGATACTGGGCAACGTGATATCCATTTGGGTAAACCATGGCATAAATTTAAGTGCTCTGACATCATAAAAAGACCTGTGAAATAATTTTCTGCGCGCTAACATTTACTGCACCCGCAATAAATCAGAAACTAAATAAACACTTCACGCGACGAAAAATGATTAAATTAAACAAACAACAGTGAAATCCAATAATAATTTATCAACGAAAACCAAACGGCACAAAAAATACAACTCGAATTCTCAAATGACACTGTTCGGCATAAAATCGGTCTAAGGAAAACATTTTATTGTCATTGAACGTCGCGTCGGCTTGAATAAATTCCGTGGTCACGTGGTCAGCTGTCATTGAACACTGACATATTGTCATGATGACACCCCGTTGCTAGGCAACGGGGCGACAACAAACGCAAATGAATCGAGAGATTATTTTCGTCCATCTAATGGATGCGACCATTAAGTGACAGTAAAAGAAAAGTCGTGTTTTATTAATGATGTCTCGTTAATAAAAGTGCGTAATAATGTTTTGGGGTCATTATTTTTTTTTTGGTCAGCTATTGACAGTTGATTACTTAAAAGTTTTATAGGTAGACGGTAGTTGTAGTAGAAATAATGTAATGAGCAAATAAACTGATAAAATAAATTATGGCTCATCAAATGTTTTGACGGTTTGATAAACATGCAAACACAATACAAATTATTATTTGAATAAAAAGAACTGAAATATTCTACCTACCGCCATTGGAAAATGGCTGAGTTTTTTTGTAAGTGTAGAACTCAAATAATCACAACCTAAACTTACGATAACCAAATTTCTTTTTATTTCACGAGATGCGATCAGATTCAAGGAATACGTCTTTGTTTTTCGTAACACAATTATAATTCCAAAAACACGCTAAAAAGAAAAGAAAAGAAAAGTATTTATTTGTCTCGCACAGTACAAGACAAAATGGAAAATTAACATAAAAATAAATTATAGAATATAAGTTGACCTCACTTATGAAAAAAAAAACTAAATTAGACAAGCTAAATTGGTCTTAGTATTAGTCTTGTTCTGTATGGTGTCGGACGTAAAGAATAGCACCATCCCATAGCTTCCCGTTTCGTAAGAGGCAACTAAAGGACTTTCTGGAGAATGTGCAGCAGCGTTCTCTGTGCTTTTGTAACAACTGTACTGCGATCACCAACCCGCCTGCCAATCGTGGCGATTATGGCAAAACTCCTCTTAGTGAATGTGGCGACACTTGGGGAGGCCTATGTCCAGCGGTGGACGTCTTTTGGCTGAAATGATGATGATGATGATGAAATTGGTCTTGTACGAGGCCTAAAGGCACCCTATCTCAGCACATAGCATTAAAAAAAAATTCACAGCCTATAAATAATTTCAAGTGAACCGTAACTCAAGTCCACTCAATTCCAACGCATAATATCAAATTACTATCATACTCCTAGATGCGGTGAACACTGAGAAAATTTCAAAAGGTTATTATTAGCTTTTGCGGTGGTACACGGTTAAACCTATCGTTAATTAACATTCAGTTATCCGAGAACTTAAACAGAATTTGTTAAGTAGGTAATTTAATAAAATATCTGGTTCGGGTCGAGCAAAGGTACCTCGTTTTCAGCCAAAGGCACCTTGTAGTGAGTTAGGTATTTCATTTTCGTGTAATCTTTTTTGGTGTATGATTGTGAAATTAAAAACCTCTGTTATTTTATTTCTCTTGTTTGTTTGTTGATTAAAATTAACCTTTTTTTTCTACCAAGCATAGGTTATATGTAGAATTCTATCTGTACTATGCCCATCACACAATTCAGATTATGTCCTTTACAATGATACTTCAAATTGTCTGTGTACTAACCAGATGTCAAAGCACGTTACGTAAATACGTCGATTTTTTAATCGAAAATCGGATTATCCAATAATATCTTAGTTAAACTGTTAGCAACACTCCATTCATAGATATGAATAAATACTTAAAATTATAAATAAAAAAAGTATTTTTAATCGACGTAAATACGTTACGTTTACACAGCGCGCTCGTTTTAGTACATCAATTCTGCTCATCAACTTACATGATTCATTTCAGGCTATTAAATTGATAATTTATTTAAAAGCTGACAAACTTTGTGGCAATGTGTCACTTTACTCCATTCGGCGTGGATCTCAGCAAAGAAAGTACCAAATCGTTCTCTAGCGTGTCGTAAAGAGACAACTCCGAGGTTACGTAGATACGATAATATGTAGCAGAATTCTGTCAGTGTACCTATTGCAGTTACCTTACCATTTATTTTGTATACTAGGGCGATGGATATAGTAATTTCTACTGAATTTTCATGATGATAAAGTAACATCTCGCTTGACTGGCTCGTTGGTTTACTGGGTCCAAGCGCGAATGGTGAGTACAACGTTCTATGGGCGATTCCCCGTTCAGGCAAAAGTGCTCTTGTTTGTTTCCTATCACGAATGACTCTCAGTTGCAGCCACGGAGTCTGGATTTGTGCTCGGTTGAAGGCAATAGAAAGGCTTGCCCCGTATTACATGGAACGTAAAACATAACTGACGAAATGTGGGTGTACTATAATTAGGTACATCATCATCATCATCATAAGCCTATAATGTTCCCACTGCTGGGACACAGGCCTCCTCCTCTCTATGAGAGGGAGTGGGCTGTAATCCTACACGCGGGCCCAGTGCGTGTTGATAGATGTCACATGACTTCGAATTTCTAGTTCTAGGACATGCCGGTTTCCTCACGATGTTTTCTTTCACAGTTTTTGAGGGCAAACAGGGGCTCCCACCACTGGGCCACCGCTGCTCTCTCTACTAGGTACACTTCTGCCTAACCCTTCAGGGATTACAGGCGTGATGTTATGTTATGTTATCTCGCTTATATTTAGACAAAGGATTGGAGTAGATACACCAATTCTTCGCCAGTTATGTTTAACGCTGCCTGACCAACGGATTAAGCATAGAAACATAGTCTTGGGCGAAGAATGAAGACTTTCATGACCATCATACCAGCTGGAAGACTTTTACTACTGGACGTATGCCCCCCCCCCCCCTAACGTCGCTACGTCGACCAGCCAAGAAGAATATAGGTGAATCTTAATTTTCGCGATGAACCTCATGAAAAAACTTTCTTAACTTATTTTACCTCTAATAACCTAGAGACTTTGCTAAATGACGTAATTCAATGACTACTGGACAAATCGTTAACCCAAAACTTGGGCTAAAAATGAAGCTTGCCCGACATAACGGAGTGAGGTAATGGCGCGTAGAAAAGATATAGGTACCTATATCTTTTACAAGTTTTTGGGGGCTACTGCGCGAGCCTATGATAAAACTTTTTATGTTCTGCTTATGTGATATCGTACAGTTTGGAATCCATAACGCGTTGTTGGTCGTAACGGAGTATGAGGATATATGGAGTCGAGTTGGAGTTAAGTGGAGTTATGGGCTGTGAAGATGTTCCTGTGTTTTTGTTTAGGATCACTGTTTTTGTTGGTGTTGGTTCGAAGTTTATGATTGGTTTATTGATGGTAGCTGTTGTGGTTTTTAGAAAGAGTGCGTTTTAAGCAGTTTTTTTCACTGATAATTATATGGTTAAGAAAAACGGTTATTAAAACTTTTTCTGTTTTTTTTTTTCACTGCTGACATCAAACGGTGACAAAATGAAAAGGGCCTGGTACTTTGAATTTTTAAGTTGGTTAAATTAATTACATATTTAAATTATTATTCATTTTGTATTATTTTATTCTGATTCTATCACAAGGTTCCTACAGTATTTCAAATCTCTCAATCAGTAAAAAAAAAACGCTTTTGACGCTCTGTAACTTTGATACTTGTACATATTTTATTTTATATCTATTTTTAGTTTGTAAATAATATGCATATGTATTATAATAAAATAGAACATAATAAAACAGCAATCTTCGACACAAAACTTCAAAAGCACTATCTTAAAATAACTCAACAAAAAACACAAAAAAAACCAACACACTATCTGCAACTACAATCACATTCAAAAACAAAACACAACCTAATCAAAATCAAATGAATATAGTCACAAATGAATATAGTCTAATTCACACTGACTAGAGATGAAAGTGACATTTGAACCGTATTTTTCTCAAAGTGCCACGTCACACTGCGTCCCACAGAATACGACTACATTTGTTACACAGTACAAAATTAAGGACACGGTCAACGCATGAAGCGCGCTGATAGAGCCTTCCAACACCACGCATGGACTGAATATTAATACAGTCATGCAAGAACAGTGTAAAATTGCATTAATTTGGCCTGTTTACATCCGAGAGTATGTTGTACACACATCACGTCTCATATTTCTTTTTTAGAAGCGCAAAAGTTGTATGGCACTGATTAAATTCGAAAAACAACGGTTGGGGAAATTTGCTGTTGCGTTTTCTGAATTAAGAGTGTATTGTTACAAGTCGATTCAAAATTTCAGGATTTGTCAGTAGCGACTATCTTTTTGTTTTGCAGTTTTTGGTAAATTTTGTTTTTCAGAGGAATGTAACCTGTAGAAAATCATGGCCGGTCACTGAATCTCTTTTAAGTTTTGTACCGAAATTTAATAAAATCAACTTTAAGATTATTTTTGAGACAATTAAGTGTCTTGACTTGTCACTGAAACATTTTTGGTTTAACTTAAAACTGCACTTTTTTTAGCTTTACGATTTTATTACTGGAAAGAGTGTTGTAAAAATACTTAGAAAGTAATCATGGAAGATGGCACCAGTAATGTGTTTTTTCCTAAGACGAACGGATGTTTTTAAAATTTCCTTAGTTTGAGGTATTCATGTAATAAAATATTTATTACGACGCCAAGAAGCGAGGAATATTCTCAAACTATCATTTACACTTATCGTAGTTAATAACGGCTTAAAAACACTAACGAGTGAAATTTTAAATATTTTATCAGTAAAATGAAACCACTTCTTTACCATTTTAATAAAAGAAAAATATTTTCACGTCACTTCGTAAGTTGATGCAATCAGAACTCTTCTATTAAAAATTTAAGTAATTTTTTTCCCACTGTGTTTATTTATTTCTACTGATTATGCAAAAAAAATATTTATTCAAACATAAAATTTAATTTCATCTCTTTTCTTAGTGAAGCCTGAATGCCAAAATAAATAATGAAGTTTAATTCACTCACTTTTTGAATGTTATTATTAAACTTTTTTCTCTTTATATGCGTGGTATTAAGCTCTGAATTTAAATCTTTTAGTGATAAAAGTAAAGTGTCCTATCAGAGCCCTAATGACGGAGCGCCTTAAGCGTTATCACTTCGATCTTTGGAGTAATAAAGATGAGAACACTGATAAGAGGAGAGGCAATTGTTTTAACTCAGACTTGCACAAGTTTATTGATTTAGGAGATTACTTCCGAAAATATGCCCCATATAATGTTAGTGAAGCCATTTTTAAGTTTAATTTTGAAAGTAACTTCGATTTAAAAAAAAAATTGTTGATGTTTTTAGAATTATTCAGCACACTCTCGATGAAGGTATTTTTTGTTAAAATTAACGTTTGACGATGATTTTTAGAAACAGAAAATAAAATTTTCTAAAAATAAAAACTACAGACTTGGACATCTCACTTTTATATTTTTCCCAACTTTTAAATAAAAGGGGGTTAGTAATTATTTATTTGGTTAGTTTACAAAATAAACAAAAATTCTCGCAAACATAACTTTAACAAAACAAACAAGAAACAGATGACTTAGTTCCAAACCGCACTTATAAAGTTAAATCTGAACTTTTAAACAGCCGAAAATAAACTCCGCAAAACCTTAATCTGTAAAGAAAAATAAAAAAATAAATGAAAACAAACAGAACAACACAAAAAATTACACTTTCAAAAAATATTGTTATAATGTAAATTTGATGTTTACTCACAATAACAGGCGGCGGGTATTCAACGTTCGCTGAACGAAATATATCTACGAGGTGAACCATATGGACAGATGAATTAGTCACAGTTGATAATAAAACTTGATACCGATTACTGATGGGAGGGAGCGGATGGACGCGCGGTCGCGGCTTTCGTACGTCACTTGTAACGCGGCGCTGCACGTCTGTCTCGCACGGAGTTCCAAAGAAGACTGAAACACGGGCGGGCGAAGGCATACGCACGCGGGGAGGTACGCACTCACGCAGGCTTGACAGCCAATCGCGTGCGTGCGCCGCGCGCACCCCCGCGCCCTCGTCCCCGCCCCGCGCCCGCCCGTCACCTCACAATCGATGCCCTATATTGCATTAATTATTTAGGAAACACGCAATAAGATAACGCTAGGTGGCAGATAAGAGATCTTCGCGTTGCTTTAAATAAATCATCGTGTCTTCGTCCGTATCGGCCGGTTCGACCGGCGCGCGGCGCGTGTGTACGATGCCTTCCGTGTGTACTGATAAGTGATAACGCATTATTTACGTTGTCAGTCCGCCGGACCTTTTGTTTTTATCTCGCTGTTATTTATAGAGTTCCTGAAGAAATATAATAAGGAGTAAAGTTGATTCATTCTTGAGGAATTTATTTATATGATTCAACCTGTGTCCCACCTTCGAATAACGCAGGTTTTGTTTGCGTAGCGTTCAACTTGGGAACGAAAACAAACGAAATATATATTTTTTGGAAGGTTGTCAACTTGTCGTTTGCCAATATTAATATATACGGGGATAACGGGGTTCTCACCGGCGGATTTATTTTATGCTATGCTAAGGTTTTCGTCCAAATTAACGGGTAACTTTATGTGAAACAAAATACAAGATAAAAATATCTTTCTAATAAAATACTTCGAAGAATTTGTATAATAGTAGAGATAGTTTCGTATTTGACATGTATTGTCGCTGAATATTTGTTCAGGAAAACAATAATCCATTTAATATTTACAAAACTGAAAATTTACTTCTAAGATTTACAGGGATGCATTTTCAGGAGTCAGTTATGTAAAAATTCGATGCAGTTTTTTTACTTGACTTTATAGAAGACAAAAAAAATGTAATATTAGGATTAAAGTTACCTTATTGTTTAAATGTGTTTCCAAAGGGGAAACTTTAATATTTCATTTTATACCAAAAAACCAATAACGCAGTACCTGCATTTCGTGCTGATTCGCGAAGAGAGAAACATAGTCATAAAGAGTGTCAGTTATGATCTTGCGAGGAGGAACGAACAGGAAATAGGTTACTGTGTTCTTCTTTATAACAGTAGTTACGAGAATATGCATACAAACATGGCAATATTACTCCAAGTTAAATTTTACTTTCAAACTGAAATGATAACAAGAGATCTAATTTCAAAATGCTGAAATATAATTTTAAACATTTTGAAAACACATTTGTTACTTTTTGAAAATGTGTTTTTTTTTTGTTTCTTTGTGAAAATGTGAAAAGAATTTTGAAGACCTTTTCGTCATATTAAATGATTCACTAATGTAGTATTTTTTACAGAAATGACTAAATTATTGTAGCCGTCCGCTGCGGGTCCATTCAAACTTTTTGAATACACTCGAAGATAATTTTTAGTTCAGCACAAAATAATTTACGTAAGTAAATATTTTGAGAGTAAAAATAAATTTGACACAGAATAACAATATTGTTAAGATTTTTATTATATATGAAGACTTGCTTTTATTAGTAAGTTTGGATATAAGTGGTGATTATTTTAAAAATGATTTTTATTTTTATTTGGCTATCTTAAGTCAGTCTTTTCTACCAAGAATTTATTTATAAAACATTTGAATATGATTTATTGATGAACCAACATAGTTTGAGCACCCATCATTCATCATTTCAGCCCAAAAGACGTCCACTGCTGGACAAAGGCCTCCTCCAAGTCACATTGACATTTTGGGGGGTTTTGCCATAATCGCCACGCTTGGCAGGCGGGTTGGCGATCGCAGTACGGTTGTTACAAAGGCACAGAGAACGCTGCTGCCCATTCTCTGGCAAGTACCTTAGTCGCCTCTTACGACACCCACGGGAAGATATGGGATGGTGCTATTCTTTACGTCCGACACCATACAGAGCACTACCACAACATATTGTGGACTTATAGTTTTCTCGACAAATATATATTACCTAGTAGCTGCTGCCCGCGACTTCGCCCGCGAGGTTTTTTTTTGTGTATGAAGAATAGATGTTGGCCGATTCTCAGGCCTACCCGATATGCACTCAAAATTTTATACAAAGCGGTTTAGCCGTTTTGGAGGAGTATGGTAACTAACATTGTGACACGAGAATTTTATATACAGGGTGTAACGGAAAGGGTATACATACTTAACAGGTGTGCTACAGACCATTAAACTAAACATGTTTCTCCACAAACAGTTCGACCAAATGTATGGGGCAGCGCATATTTTTCTTTCGCTATGACGATGTTGGTCGAAGGAGAAACATGTTCAGTTTGATGGTCTGTAGCACACCCTTAAGTATGTATATACCCTTTCCGTTATACCCTGTATAAGAAGAGTCTTAAAAAAACTATCTTTTTTTCAGCTGTCGAAACAAACCATGACAAATCCGAAACACAAACCAACACCATAACTCAAAACCCACCACAGTATAATCCCAGACACATGTTCCAGAGACGAAACATTTCTCCGTACATGTCTTGAGATCATCAATCATTCTAGATGCAGATCGCAGCTCATTGAGATGCGGGGAGCGTCTAACAGGTGGCCACAGCTGCTGGCCAGCCGGACTTGAATGTCTGATGCTGCCTATGAAGATGTTTGGAGATACTGTAATTCTATTTCTGAGGTATTAGCATAGAACATGGACTTGGGAGTTTGGAACAGGGGGCGGCTTTCAACTATAGAGTTTCTCGTGATTGTGCTTGATAAACGTCGCATTGTGGCTTTTACGTTAATTTTTGTGTGTATTAATTGTGATTAATACATACAAAAATTAATAACTACACAAACAACAATACACTACCTTGGCTGTGGCCTAGGTAGTGTATTGTTTATCAGATTGACACCCCATGTTTTGCCGTGTTAAGATTCGGTAAAACTACCAACTCAACTCCGTACATTCGACTTTGACTGGTAATGTACTGAAGCATCATTAGTGTCCGCAGCTGGTCAGATATCAGAACCGATTTGACCAAACCTTTGATATTTGATTGACGCTTTTCACAAGATTCTGACAACAATTTTGTGCAAGCAACGAAAATAATTATGTTCCCTTGACTGTTTCTGAACTACATAAAATGGCTCGTCATGTTTTCTACTCATCATTTTGATATAAATAACTTACGTATTATTTTCAATGTTCCAGTCTTCTTTGACTTACAGATAAGGAAAATAACGTGGGAAAAACTAGTGTTAATGGAGCCAATTTACCAACACGCAGTGCGCTCGCGTGGGGGTGATGAATGCTCGTTTCTCAAAGATCTTAGCATACTGAAAAGGTTATGTTCCCAGAATAAATACAGGTTGTTATTGTCATGAATTTAAGATAACGTATAAAGAGGTCAGGTCGATGTCAGACGGGATTTTAATTGGGTACACTACTCGGGTTTTACTTCAGAATTCAAGGAGCCATAAATACTATGTTTTTCTGAGAGCCTAGTCAAGTGGTTTTATTACGCCGTATTTTTGCAACGACACGGGTCGATCTTTAAGGTTAAGCTGTGTTTGCCGAGGTTGGTCCGTTGATGGGTGACCATAATTACATACCGAGTTTCCTCCGTGCCTCGGAAAGCACGTTAACCCGTTGGACCCGGCTGTCATATGTAGATCTTTAACAGTCGTTATGAGTAGTCAGAAGCCGAAAGTCTGACATCCAGTCTTACCAAGGGGTATCGTATTACCCAGTTACTGGGTTGTGGAGGTCAGATAGGCAGTCGCTTCATGTAAAATACTGGTACTCAGCTGCATTCGGTTAGACTGGAAGCCGACCCTAAAAGGTTAAGCAGATGATGACTTTTGCAACGACTTCAACAGAATCGCTTTAATTTGTGGTAGTCAGTTAAATACATTTTTGGCTGCTTTTGTATCGTTATCGCTCATAAAGTGTCTCTTTGACTGGAATCTCTGAGGTCCTTGCATGAGCGCTAAGTGTCAATGTAACGAAAATACGTCGATTTCAAAATTAAAAGTACTTGTTTAACCTTAAATATATTCATAATTTTAAGAATTTATTCATGTCTATGGAGCAGCGGTGGTCCAGTGGTGGTAGCCCCGACTTACGAGGAGTAATCCGTGGGTTTGAATCCAGGCAGAGACGCATTACTTTGTGTAACTTATTTCATAACCGCTGCCCTAAAAAACGGTGAAGGAAAACATCGTGAGGAAACCGGCATGTCCTAGAACTAAAAATTCCAAGACATATGACATTTACCAACCCGCACTGGGCCGCGTGGTGCATTACAGCCCACTAACTCTCATAGAGGGGAGGCCTGTGTCCCAGCATTGAGAACATTAGGCTGATGATGATGATAATTAATGTCTATGGAGGATACTAACTGTACTTGTTGCTAACATCTCAACTAAAATGCTACAGTATAATTGTATTTTCGATTAAAAAATCGACGTATTGACTTTAGGTTTTAAATTATCTCTATTGTTTGGAATAATAAGTAGGTAAACTGTCCTATGTCTGCTGTTAAAAGTTATGTCTTTAGGTGCATTTGAAACGGTTTTTAGATCAGCACTGCACCAGAAGTTAAAAGTTATTTTTTTAAGCGCATTTGAAACTTTTTGGGTCTCCACTGGTCTGTTCTGGAATCTTTGCAGCGATGCCAAGTCGATTGGCGATACATCCAAGTGTTGAGAGGTCTTTACAACGCCGCTACTATGGCCGTCCAAGTCCAGAACCAGCAGTCTAAACCTATTCCCTTGCATCGTGGTGTGAGACAAGGGGACGTTATATCCCCCAAATTGTTCACAAATGCATTGGAGGATATATTCAAGACGCTGGACTGGAAGGGGCGCGGCATTAATATAAACGGCGAGTACCTCTCACACTTACGATTTGCAGATGATATCGTTATCGTGGCGGAAACGCTGCAAGATTTGCAGCATATGCTGAATGGCCTAGCTGATTCTTCTCAACGCGTTGGTCTCCGGATGAACCTGGATAAAACCAAGGTTATGTTCAATGAACATGTAAGGCCGGAACCAATTGCAGTTCAAGGCAGTATTCTCGAAGTTGTTAAGGAGTATGTTTACCTCGGGCAAACTATGCAGTTAGGTAAAAACAACTTCGAGAAAGAAGCCAACAGAAGAATACAGCTGGGCTGGGCAGCGTATGGAAAACTGCGTCGGGTCTTCACATTGCCAATTCCACAGAGTCTAAAGACGAAAGTCTATAACCAGTGCGTCCTACCCGTCATGTCGTACGGTGCCGAAACGTGGACACTCACGGTTGGGTTGGTCCACAAATTTAAAGTCGCTCAACGTGCTATGGAAAGAGCTATGCTCGGGGTTTCTCTGAAAGATCGAGTTCGTAACGAGGTGATTCGACAGAGAACCAAAGTTATCGACGTAGCCCACCGCATTAGCACGCTGAAGTGGCAATGGGCCGGCCATATAACCCGAAGAACCGATAACCGTTGGGGTAGACGGGTTCTTGAGTGGAGACCACGGATCGGTAAACGTAGCGTAGGACGTCCTCAGACTCGGTGGAGCGATGATCTGCGCAAGGCAGCTGGCAAGAGCTGGATGAGAGTGGCCGAGGATCGTGCTCAGTGGCGTGTCATGGGAGAGGCTTATGTCCAGCAGTGGACGAATACAGGCTGATGATGGGTCTCCACTGCACCAGAAATGAATGTTCACACTTACCTGTCACTACTCGCGCTTATCACAACAAAAAATAAATCTGTAACTGTCTTCCCCTATGAATCTCAAACCCCATTCCCACATGCGATAAGCAGCCAACACTACAGAATTATGTTTATAAATTTTAATAAAAACACATCCCCTCATAAAGAAAGGAGGCCTGCCAGAGTAATGGCCCGCATTACTCAGCGGCAAGGTTTATACAGAAACACGGCACACTCCCTCTTTAATATCGGTAAGGAAAAAACGTAACTCAGTAGATCTAATTTAAGGTGCGTTTAATTGACCCTTAGATCGTCGAGACCGACGTTTATAATGTAGGTATTATGTAAGGGATCCTAGCAGGGGATTGTAGGACGTTGATTAGGGAATAAAAGTAACGTAAGCAGAGGGCTATCAGAAGGTTCCTCGTAGTCGTAAAGTGGGGTACGTTTGATTTATTGGTAGTTATCTAATTGACTGAGCACTTCGCTATTAGATTTTATTGTTGTTGGGGATAAGTTTAGTGTCGCAGAAAATCGGCTTTACGTCTACGAAATGTTCTTCCTTTTTGTGAAATAGACAGAAGGACTCGTGCTTGACGTCGGTCGGTATCTACTAAACATACAGAAGACAGGAGGAATATTGTGAGACCTGTGTCCAACTGTAGATACCACATAGGGAAAAAACCGGCCAAGTGCTAGTCGGACTCGCGCTCTTTTTTGTATAGCCCCCTTAAATATTTATTTTATTCTGTTTTTAGTATTTGTTGCTATAGTACAACAGAAATACATATTCTGCAAAAATGTCTACTGGCTTACTATCACGGTTCACGAGATACAGTCTGGTGACAGACGGACGGACAGCGAAGTCTCAGTAATAGGGTCCCGTTTGACCCTTTGGGTATGGAACCCTTATAAAAATTTATCACTGAATTATCACTGAAATACTTAACCATCTAAATATTGACTTTAATTCTGCATGTGTCTAAAAATATAAAACGTAGATTGAGATGACTATCGATAGATTGAAATCACTATCGATCATTTTTGTCTAAATACAAACACTCTCTGAACATTTTCCAAAAAAAAGATGGCGTCGTATTTTCACAACTTTCATTTTTCAAGACATTCGTTACATAAACTTTTACACCTTTTTATTTACAAATAAACATTTAAACATTTCTTTGATCGCGTTTGCCTATCTGCTGGCCATTAAAACTTTTTCTGTCAGCCTAGGGTAACTTTTAACAAGCTGCGATGATCGACGGTATAGATCTTTTTTTGCTTATCTTTCTACTGTCGAGTTTGGCAGCCTGATGTGAGCCAATCAGATGACGACATGCTTTTTTTTCTTTTTGAACTAAAAAAAAAGTTTTTGTTCATGATTCACTTGTTAGTATCGTAAACAATTGAATATATAGAAATGTCGGAGACGGATTATTAGTACGGACTATGAATCGAAAGCGCGCCAAAGGTCAAGCGACCTACTTACCAGTCTACCCACACCTAAGCGCGCTTACTACAGAGTCGTGATGTTTCTGGCTCGCTGCGAGTAGGACAGTCAGAGTCTGATCGCCGCGGAGTCAAGACGTCCCGAAACTGTTCCCCGATTCATGGTGCCTAGTGTTATTGTGTTGGATTGTAATTTCAAGTAATTTGTTAGTTCGATAAAAGCAGTGTAACGTGTGTGTGTGTTTTCATTGCACGAAACCCGTGTTCTGCCCACATGATTCCGAGTCTAGCGGAATAAAATAATCACAGTGCGACAGATATTTTAAATATGTCAGTATTTTTATATTTTAATATGAAAAATGTTTATGTAGCATATTCATAAGTGATCTTTATTAGGTGAGAAATCTACTGCTTTATTCAGAGTTTGAAAAAACGCGGTAAAAAGCTGTGGATTTCTCACTTAATAGGTACTCAATTTTAAAGCCCGACTAAAGACCATTTATGAATATAATGACTACAAGGTGGAAAGGACACCGATTTTAATAATTTAACTATCTTTTTCACGGATTTATTGCTATTTATAATACCAGCCTATGTCTGTCCCACTGTTGGGCAAAGACTTTTTTTCATACAGTGCTCACATACAATGTAATCGGTCATATTTAGCCGGACCTTAAGATAAGCTTTCCATCATTACAAAGAACTAAGAGTGAGGAATCTTAGTCCTCCTTAATGAAGAAATACATTATTCCGTGTGAACAACTCTAACGTGACTGAGGAACGTTAATGTATGTTATTACTGATTACAGAGTAAAGTTGAGAACACTAATTGAATCATTAAGTTACACTATCGGAATGGAGAAATCACTAAGTTAATGGCGGCGTAACATCATGTAAAATAACTTGTTGCAGGGTGGAATTAGTCGCTTTATATGTTAACTAGTGACCCGCCCCGGCTCGCACGGCTTTAACGACTTGATAAAACATTGAGATTTTATTATAATTCGTAATATTAAAACGAATGTACTATACACACTCACCTAAGCCTTCCAGAATAAAAACCGCTTCAAAATTGGTTGCGAAGTTTACTGGTATCTAAAGGAGTAAATTTTTTTCTTTGAAGAATATGCCACCCAATAATTTGTAGCATTTAATAATGAAACACATGTTGATTTATCCCTTGTAATCTCTAGATTACAGTGGTAAAATTGGCTAAGCCTTGTCTAACGGGAATATGGAGATAAACGGAAAAGAAAACGTGAATCTCACAATAACTTAAAAACGAGCGATATTGTCAAATGAGTGCATCGCATCTTATATTTTAAGTTAAAATCGTGCTCTGTTCGATTATAAATATTATCAAAAAAGTCGCTCAGCTGTATCTGTACTACTTGAAGGATTTTGATGGGATTCTACTTCAACTTGAATTCGGGATTCTTACGATCTGATAGACTGATTTACGAGAAACGATTTCTAATTAATTCCGTAACAGCACGGCATCGCCCGGAGATTACTTTCAACGTACCCCGTGAAAGAATTTATTTAATCGTCCTTTGTGAATGTTTATCTGACGCTTTTAAAATACTACAGTCAAAGTATGTTAGTTTTTGTTAAAAGCACATGTGGAACCTAACGCAGTCATAAGGCGTTAATGATGACCCGTAGATGTTTTTCTAGAGAGTTTGTTCCGCCACTTCTTTTTCTCTACTAAACCACTAGTAAGTGGCGAAGAGTGGGCGTTTTAGGAGACTGTCTTGTGTAATTGACGTTTAAAAGTGCTGATCTTCTACCTTGTTTGATTAAATAACTTCTGATTTTGATTTAGAAGATGGAGGGACAATCTTGACAAAACCAACGACCAGAGGTCCAAATTAGCTAAGACACGAAAATTCTTGAACTCATGAAGATACGCCTTCAGACAGCTGTGGGTCGATCTAGGGAAACAGTAACGGGAATAAATAATAATTATAATTTATTTCTTAAATTTGACAACATTGGTCCACTGGTTAGTACAAAAGCAAATTTATCAACTAGGGGTTAGTATTAATTAATTAAGTTATACATCACTGACGCACGAGCAACCGGACACAGTGCCTAAGTATTGGTGCATCATGTAGTTCAGCTAGGGTATTCAAAATGCTGTTGCTGCTAGCCCTCATTCTGCATAATAAGGATGCGGTCTTTTTCCTCATAATGGCATAAAAGTCATCAGTACGCGCTACCGCAAACATGCTAGACGCGCTGCAGAACCGGGGCAACCTCAACAGCACTCTGAAGCCATTGTTTTACTGCACACGCAGAGCATCTAGAGCCCTCCGCGTATAGCTGACCCACAGACTGCCCGTGTAGAACCCCTGACAATAGGCTTTAAACAGAGTTATTTTGACCTCGTTACTACAACGAGCGAATCTGTGAGCCAACATGTTGCATCTGGCTGCAATAGTAAACTTGTATTTTATTTAGAAAGTTCATCCACTATAGATTGTCGGTAGTCCTTGTAAACAGCATTATAAAAATCATATAAGAAAATGAAAACATTACTCATAGTTGACACAATTTTTCCGTTGGCAAGCGTTCTGGTAATTATATTTTATAGTTGGTCTCTGGGCCATTCTGTAGCGGTTTATTGCTTTACGGTGGGCCGTTAAAATGTTTAATGTATCTACCTGTTTTCAGGAAGTTAACTTCTAAAGTACCACGAGCTTTGTTGTCTCTATCGATGTGTAGGTAAAATGTTACATTGGAGAGCGAATTTTTTAATGAATGAAGAATGATTTATTCGTTGCGGTATAAATATACTACAAGCTGTTTTTTTGCATCCTCGATAAATTCAAAGAGATAACTATCCTAATGATTCTCGACTCGATTCTAAAATGAAATGGATAGGTATTATTTTATTTTTTTATTTACGGAATTCGGTAAGTGTGAACCACCCGGGTGTTTTAAACGTGAACCGTCTGATCCTCGCCTTATAACTTCGCTTACACACTTACAAAAAATCTCAAACGTTTATTCAATAATATCTTATTCCATAAACCACGTTAAGGGGTTATTCTGAATACTGACAAACATAAACAAACAAATAAATCAGCGTTTATTAATAATTAACTAGGTACCGTAATTTTAATTGTTATTTATGTATTTTGTGACAACCTCCTGAATTTTGACGAGGTTGCAAAACGACACCTTGTATAATGAAAAGGTATCAGCCCGGAATCACCTACAGCTGGGTATAGGCCTCCCCTTTTTTCTGTCACAGTTCCCTGTTTTATGCGTCCCTTATCCAGTATTTCCCGTGACTGTGACGATAAATAAGGCATCATAGTTTTGAAAATAATCTTTAAAAACGTCGCCGTCATAGTATTTTATTTACTGACACACCTTTGTGTTCCAATAATGGTAGTACGACCGGACTACTATTTGAGATTAAGAGCCTGCTCATAGCTACTTCGATTTGCTAATATCACTATGCTAATAATACAGTTATATAGTACCAATACTTACACAAAGTATTTATTTCGTAAAATAATATAACAAGACTTAGATAAATGTGAAAAATTGAGTACTAATATTTCAGATAATTATGAAAGTGTACATTCTAACTGCGGTCCTTACCAAGGTTCTTTCAATAATTTCCAAAAAGCAGAATATGATAAAGATTTTCAGTGACATCATAATAACAAAAACCCTCTATTTCCAGCCTTTATTACTAAAAAAACGTCCTTATTCAACGCAAACGAGATGATGAATGGCGTAGTTCTAGTTTAGCGACTAAATAAGCCGAGTGCTAATGAGATTGAATCTGTTTTAATTTTATTTGCTCCGTGAAGGATTTCCACTGAGCGCGGAACTTTCTCTTATTCTGATTTTATTGATAAGTTGGCGTTTGGAATTATTTTTAAGACTAATATTATATATGGCGATAGTAACTCTGCCAGCCATCATCATGGTCGGCTTCCAGTCTAACCGGATGCAGCTGAATACCAGTATTTTACATGGAGCGACTGCCTATCTGACCTCCACAACCCAATTGGTATTGGGTAATAATGATCGTTTGGCAAGACTGGTTATCATATTTACGGACGACTGGCAAATATCTATAAATGATAACCGGACACGAGGCACTGAGGATACTCGGCATGTAAGGGGTGATCACCAACCCATCGGCGTCGAGTCGACGCTGAAGTACCTAGGGCTTGTCCTCGACAGCCGGTGGAACTTCTTGGAGCACTTCCGACGTTTGGCCCCCAAACTGGAACGGGCAGGGGCTGCGTTCAAGCGGCTCTTGCCCAACCTGGGGTGTCCAAACGCTTCCTGCCGGAGGCTCTACGCGGGGCTCGTGCGGTCCATGGCCCTTTACGGGGTCCCAGTGTGGGCGCGTTTTTTGAGGCGGCGAGCCGGCCATTACCTGAACGCGCCCTAGAAGGTGGTAGCCGTAAGGCTGGTCCGGGGGTACCGCACGATCTCCGGCGAGGTGGCGAGCCTCTTGGCCGGACTCCCACCATGGGATCTGGAGGCGATAGTCCTCGCGTGCCTGCACGAATGGCGTGCGGAGGCACTACGCCGGGAGGAAACTCCGCTGCCGCGGCAAATCGTCGCTCAGCGGACAGACCTCCGGCGCGATCTCATGGTGACATGGAGAGAGCAACTGTCGCAACCCCGTGCAGGGCACGCCACAATAGTGGCGATAAGTCCCCTCTTTGAGGAGTAGCTAGAGAGACGCCACGGCGCCCTCACCTTCCGCCTGACGCAGGTCCTCACCGGACACGGTTGTTTCGGGAGGTTCCTGGACCAAATCGGGCTGGCGGAAACACCCGGGTGTTACCACTGCGAGGATCGGCCGGAGGACACGGTGGAGCACACCGTGGAGCTCTGCCCTGCTTGTGCCGAGCACCGCCGTGTCCTCGTAGCGGCGATTAGCGGCGGCGATCTCTCGACTTCGGCCCTGGTTCAATCCATGGTCCGGAGAGAGAGGAAATGGGAAGCCGTCGCCTCCTCGAAGCAGTCGTGCTAGCAAAGGAGGTGGTGGAACGTGAGAGGGAGAGAACGTCACGTACCAGCCGCCGCGGGAGACGCCCCGGGCGTCGGGGGGCAACCAGTGGCCCCCTGCCACCGTAGGCCCGGGCCTGTGGACGGTTAGTAATGAGCTAGCTCACAGTCCGTCCATCTTATGACGACAGGCCGTGCCGACGGCGCGTTTGTGTTCCACGCGCGCCTCAAGGAGATGTCAGCAAATCGGAAGGGGTCCGAGAGGGCCGATGCCTGCCAGGGCTGGAGGGGTTGTTCGAAAGAGATACCGATGCCCTGGAACACAAAGGGCTAAGAAGGTACGTGGATGGGTTTTAGTCAGTCAAGTCTGACACTCCATTCCGCTACGCCCAGAGCGGGAGGAGTCATTTGATGATCGCCAATCCACGGACCAACCTAAGCAAGCGTATCTTAAAACTTGTATAATTCAATTAAAATTAACATCCTTCTTTAACACTCGAAACAGAATGGAAAATCAACTTCACAAGCATTAAAACATTACTGAATCATCACTTACAAATACCAACCAAAATTCAAGACAAGATACTCGTTCTGTCGCCATAATTTATAACTGAAAAAGCAATTTCACATTGAAGTCGGCACTGTGCACACATGCTGAATGAGCGTTATATTAAAATAAAGATAAATTAATATATGTCCACGGAATTGAGTCGTTGCGAGTGTGTCGCCGCCTTTATATGCCGCACAACTTTCCTGATTTCATTAAAACTATTTAATTGACGAAATGGGCCGCATTGTAGTATTTTAGTGACGAAACGGGGTAGAACTCCGTAAATCCGTATTTGTGCTTATAAATCTGTTTTCGCGTGTAGGTTGGGACGGATTTGAGAATGTAGTGTTCTCATACACTCCTGCTCGCGTCGTATTCCTCAATGCTGAGGGTCGTGACCTCCCTTCAGTATCATCTTTTCTCGGATGATCTTCCTTCAACTGTTTCTGTCCCTGGCTGTGTGAAGGGCGCTGGGGACTGTGGAGTCGAGGGCGGTGCGGATCTGGTCAGACCAACGTATTGGGCTGCGTCCACGAGGATTTTTCCCGTCTACCTTGCCAGTTACGATTAGCTTCTAATTCTCATACACTAGTATTGTGATAAACTTGATCAGAAAGGCTGTTTTCCAGATCTATCATCATCTGCCAAGCCTTTTCTAAATAATGTAAGGGTCAGCTTCCAGTCTTACCGGACGCAGCTGAATCCCAGTATTTTACATGGAGTGAGTGCCTAATTGGCCTCAACAACTCAGTTAGTACTGGGTAATACGATACCCTTTGGTAATACTGGTTGTCAGACTTTCGGGTCACTGACTACTTAACGACTGTCAAAGATCACGGACCATCCTAGGCAAGCACGGGCCAACCAAGGCAAGCACCGCTCAACCTAAAGGTCGACCCCAGCGGCTGTTATTATATAGCCACACGCTTCTCTGTTTTCCTCTTAGTTATCATCATCATCATCATCATCAGCCTATAAAGTTCCCACTGCTGGGACACAGGCCTCCTCCCTATGAGTGGGAGTGGGCTGTAATCCACCACGCGGGCCCAGTGCGGGCTGGTAGATGTCACATGTCTTCGAATGTATAGTTCCTGGACATGCTGCCATGTATCTAGATATATTATATCATCACCTAATTATTGTTATACTGAAAAGTCTTGAAAGATTTGTCAATAATCACCACACTTGACAGATGGACTGGGTTTCCGTGACCATAAAACAATTTTCCAATTTTTCTTTTATTTAGTCACATTCATGAAAAACTTTTATTCAGAGAGCTAACAATAGAACTAGTAGTTCGGTACTTCGAAAAACTATATTGAGGTCACGTTAAGGGCCATACGGCTCAATAGTACCTATGAATTGAGACTTACATATTGCGGTCCCGGTCCGGGGTTCGCCACCAAATATGCTTACGTCATCATGAGTATGTTAAGCCCTGTTAGGTCGTAGTTATAACATTTGAAAAGGTCCCTAGAGTAAGTAAGTGTTTTTATTTCAGTGCTATATAATTTAATTGTGACGCTTTTTTATCAAATTTCACTCAAGTCCCCAACTATCAGACTGTAAAAATTTAACTATGTACCTACTTAGCGGAGTAGTTTTTATTGAAATAGTTACATTTTATGCTCGCTAGTAAGAGCTGGCAAAGATGTATTTTTTATATTTCTCATACTTATTTTGGTGGCTCAAAATGGGGCCACGACGCTTTTATTTCACATTCAGTTTATACCCTTCTCCATTGTTTGTAGCATGTCCCTTGTGTGTGTTTTGGTGAACCCAAAGATGAATCTTAGGAGGTGAAAATGAAAAATATTTATTCAGTAAAGCTTTAAGTTTCTATATGCCTAAATATTTGTAAGTAAATTCTTGGAAAAATATTAACTTAGACATAATCAGACATGAAGGATTAAATCCAATTATGAAGAGCAAAACCTCGTGCCCAAACCAAAGCGATATTCGTATTCATTATCTCACTCTCTCACCTCTGTCAGTGCGATGCGACGATCCCATTAGTTAGGACATAGTGAAAGAATTCCTTAAAACAAAACTAATTTAGCTCATTTAAATCTGCTCTTCCGTACCTGCACCCAAAACACATCCTGTTTCTAGTTCCTACCTTTTCATCCACTATTTTAATAGCTACTTAGAACCTCTAAATCCGCCTCACATTCGCTAAGCCCTGCTCCGGCACTCATTCATACCACAATACCTCTGCTAATTGGATTAGAAGTGAGTTTTGCAGATCAAAACCCATGGAGCAAGATAGTTGGTAAAGAGCGCTTAAAGCAATCATTCGACCACGTTAGGTATTAGTTGGAACGAAATAGGTTGGTACAGTCACGGGCACCAATAAGTATTCACACGGCAAAATTGGATTGGATTTTTTTTGTGAAATAAGAATTGAGACTTTGACGTAAGACGACCTATCGCATAATAATGATCATAGAGCATAATAATGGTAGTAATCGATCCAAATACCTACTAAGTTCCGAAGAATGTAGGTTTATAATAAACTAGCTGCTGTCCGGGACTTCGCTCGCGTGGAAATTTTGATGTTTTATTCAGGGATAAAAAGTAACCTATGTCCTTCTCTTAGATATAATCTATCTCCTTGCCAAATTTCATAACGATCCAATAAGCCGTTTAGTCACAAAAGATTACAAACAAACAGAGTTACTTTCGTATTTATATGTAATATTAGTATGGATACGGAAGAAGAATGTTTGTAAATTTACACTTATTAGTACACGAAATTACGAAAGGACTCCGTACAATGAGCGAACACACACACAAATACATACATGACATAGACAACCTTCACGTACGCACGACGGCCAATCAAGCTTTACCAAACTAGTTTATGCAGATCTTCATTGTACGGAAAATCCATTCAAAACGAATCCATTTTTACTGGAAATATATAGCTTAATAATATGTCGCCTTATGTACAGCGAGTGCAAGCGCACTCTTGACTGTCATTCGTCTGATATCGGAGTTTGTACGCGTTTAAGTGTGCGTACCTATGTCCCTAATTTGGGTAACCACTATAGATTTCTGTAATAATAACTGGCATAGATTTGAGATTGCCGACTGCAGATACTGCGAAGCTGTTGGTTAAATGATAACGGAGCTCGTGCTAATAATAACAGCCACACGGGTCGATCTTTAAGGTTAAACCGTGCTTGTCGAGGTTGGTCCGTGGATGGGTGACCATAATTACATACTGAGTTTTCTCCGTGCCTCCGAAAGTACGTTAAGCCGTTGGTCCCGGCTGCCATTTGAAGATTTTTGACAGTCGTGACGAGTACGTAGTCAGAAGCCAAAAGTCTGACATCCAGTATTACTAAGGGGTATCGTATTACCCAGTTACTGTGTTGTGGAGCTCAAATAGGCAGTCGTTTTATGAAAAATACTGGTACTCAGTTGCATCCGGTAAGATTGGAAGCCGACTCCAAGTTAGTTTGGGAAAAGGCTAGGCAGATGATGATGTTGGCTAAATGATGAGATGTTACAAAGATGATAAGTAATCGTTCATAAAAGGGCAATGTGTCCAGACACCGAGTTGAAACACCGGTCTTGAAACATAACGTTAACACAGTTCTAACAGCACTCTTGATAAAGTTGGTTTTCTATTGCAAGAATGGGTGGTTGCAAAATGCAATAAAAAACCCCGGGTTTGTCATAAAATATTTTCTCGGAATTTATATCATCATTTGCCTAGCCTTTTTTCCCAAAATATCTTGGGGTCGGCTTCCAGTCTAACCGGATGCAGCTGAGTACCAGTAATTTACATGAAGCGACTGCCTATCTGACCTCCAAAACCCAGTAACTGGGTAATACGATACCCCTTGGAACCCCTTTCTTGGAATTTATATTTATGTCTTAATGTAATGTGTGTGATAGCGTAACTTTTAATTTTAGTGAGAAAGAAAAAATATTTATTTGTCGCTGAGACATGACGTGCATACAAAATTACAAAAATAAAACAATAAACATATTTAGGTACGACGCAAGAAAAAAATATTAAAAGTACAAACAGGACGGAACAAAAATTTTTACTGCTTGCACGTCATGACTGCGACAAGCAGGTTACCACTCAGCATGATGCTGTGCCATGCGGACCTACAGTACAGCGCTGGTAAATTTACGATTTCAGTGATAGATACAACTAGATCTATTCTTGGCAGGACAAACAATGCAGGATAACCAAACAACAGCAATCGTTAGCAGCTTCGTTATCTCCAGCTAAGACAGTAGACACTTATAATCAAGCCACATCTATCGTCTAATCATCGCGCTCGCTCCAACATAGTCACAAGCAGAGCCACTAATTAAGTACGCCTCTACGCTCATACGAACGGATTAAATTTCGGTTTACCGGGCCAGAGCGGTTGCCATGGTAACGTGTCAATGCGATTTATGTAATTTTACCTGTACTTAGATAGATGACAGTGTTTAGTGGTGAATTTTCTTAAGATAAATACACATACAACAAATCACGCCTGCAGTCCCCGACAGGGTATGCAGTGGTGTACCTTGTGGTACACCAACATTTTACCAGTTATGTTTAAGTCGACGTGTAAGTGCGAGACTATTATATAAATAGAATATTGTTATTGTACTATGGACCAATGACGAATATCTACCGAACGAGACTGATGTAAATTTGTTGGAAATTTGAACAAGTATCTACTTACATTCTTAGATACGTAAATAGGTTCATGTTTAAAGATATTTATTCACAAAAAGACACACAAAGTCACTTACATGGGCACAGTGCTTAAAATAAATTATATTTTTAGTTCGTCACAGACGTCACGGATAGTAATTATTATATTATGTATGATTTGAAGAACACCCATCCAATGAACTTAGATATCAGGAAGGGTGTTATTTGTAATCAAATATTCAGCTAAAAGAGTTTTGAATGCGTTGAACGAGTGTATTTTTTTAATACGAGTACATGAGGGTTTTTGATGTACAATTGTGCTCCTTCAAATGTTAACATTTTTTTTTGCCTAAGTTAGTTCTCATCTTCGCCATCATCAGAAAACTAGCTAGAGTGCTACGTTGGGTTACTTGTTTCACTTTTGCAAACGATAATTAGTCTGTATACGTTTTTTAAGTGCCTTACAACGAACGAAAATACATGTATTTTAAATATATAACTGTCTAATGTTCATTATTTTTTGTTGATGTTAGATATTTAAAAAATATTTTTATTATTTTATTCTGTGTAACTTGCAGATTTGCTAGTTTCGTCTTGACCGCACTGCCCCAAATTACAACCAGATATTACGCTGTGGCTTACTAAGGCGTTATAGATGGTGTGACGCGATCTATGTGGAATAAATATCGATAATACTCCAGCAATACTTGGTTTTAAAACGGACTGTCGTATTTTAATAACTCCTGTTACGCTAAATTTTCATAAATTACTATTTCAATTGCTATACATTGCTAGTAAAACAGATCACTATAATTTGTATCATAATCATCATCATTATCATAATCATTTGTTTTCCATAAAATAGTTCAATAAAAATCAATCAGTAATCAAATTAACAGTCAAACCAGCACATTTAATAACACCAGAAAGAGGAAAGGAATAAAATGATCGTTTGTTTCGTTTCCTACAATTTTCAAAGGAAAAATTCTGTAGGTGCAAGAAGACCTTTAAAATGCAGTAAGTGAAGGGAAGCCGAACAAAATTAGCTCAATAGTACTCTGAAATGTACGAGTCTTATGCAACGCCGGACGTTTGGACTTTTAGAATGTTTTTCTTCGCTCAAATTGGTTTGAAAAGTCGCCATTTTGTAAAATGGGTGTCATTTGGAGAACCGTGTGAGGCAGATGTTGTTTAGGAACTGATGTTGCTGGTGCATCACGTAGATTAAACAATGAAGTACTTTTTCGTATGGACATTGTTTTTAAACAACATCACGACTGTGTAATGCCTGAAGGTTAAGACAGTTTTACTTATAGTAGGCACTGCTGAGTTCACTATCGGTCGACCACTATCGCCCTTATGCCCTGAGTTATAAGATTGAATAGTAGTCGACCTTCAGTGGGCGCGGTAGTACATACTTCACCTATTCATCATTCATCATTTCAGCCCAAAAGACGTCCACTGCTGGACATAGGCCTCCCCCAAGTGTCGCTTTATTGACATTTTGGGGGGTTTGCCATAATCGCCACGCTTGGCAGGCGGGTTGGCGATCGCAGTACGGTTGTTACAAAAGCACAGAGAACGCTGCTGCCCATTCTCTGGTAAGTCCCTTAGTCGGCTCTTACGACACCCACGGGAAGATATGGGATGGTGCTATTCTTTACGTCCGACACCATACAGAATTCACCTATTACCTGGAACCAATTCAGATTCCGGGCAACAGTCAGTCTGAATCTAAACTAATATTATAAAGAGGAAAGGTTTGATTGTTTGTTTGTTTGCATTGAATAGGCTCCGAAACTACTGCTCCGATTTGAAAAAATCTTTCAGTGTTATTTAGCCCATTTATCGAGGAAGGCTATATATATCATCATGCTACGACCAATTGGAGTGGACCAGAAATAAAAATGTTGCGAAAACGGGGAAAATGTGACGCAAACGAAGTTGCGCCGGACAGCTAGTTTAAGATATTACAACTAAGATTTTGATGGACGTAGTAATAAAATAAATGATTAAAAAAAGTATGTCAACTTGAACTCAAATGGATGCAATTTTACAATAATGTCAATTGAATAGAGCCCGAAACATAAACCCAAACTATCATCTCTTTAGATATAATATACACAAGACAGAATAGTGAACTTGTTTGTGATAGTAAAATAAATTGAAATATTCGCATGTTCAGCAGTTGTGCTACCAAATAGACAGCTGGCGTTGTCCACGGCGTATTTTCACGGTGAATTTACTGTTCAAATAACTATCTATTAAACCTACGTCACCAACATTTTTGGTACACGACTCAAAACGTCAAACTAGTCAGCGTACCTACCCTACATTATGATAACACACCTTAAACTTTCTCCTATTCTTGTCTAGAAATTCCTTTCTTCGCAATACCTTGATTGACAGCCAAACCCAGCCATTATGAGAGAGTGCCCTTTCGTAAAAGCTAGTAACTCGAGCGCAGCAAGGTGACCCTTCAGATTCATAAATCAAGCCGATGCAAGGTTGTTTTCAACTGGTAAAGGGATCCTCATAAATTTGCGAATTGTCGCGCGACTGTACGAACCCCGAGTTACTTGCTCGTCAAGCGTCTTGCAAAATTGACGGCAAAAAAAAAACAAATGAAAAAATTACTTACGTAAAGCATGCTGCATGTTACCGCGACGTATTTTAGACATTTTGGTTAAACAATTAACTTGCGTACACACGACGACACATTAAGCTATACATTTCCAGTATAACATGGCCTCGCTTCGTATAGATTTCCCGTACAGTGATAGATCCGCATAAACTGGTTTTGTGTAGCTTGATTGGTCACGTCGCTTACTGCACGTCGTGTCGTATGTCGCATCGCCTAAAGCCACAAATAGTTCACAGCGCGATATCCTTTCCAATCGCTTCACGTTTGTCTACCTGACTACATAGAAAACCTATAAACATGCATAGCGTCACACGACAAGTCGGAGCTGTGTGAAGGACCCTTAAAGCCAAAATCCTACTGAAAATCATTTTGACGTCTTGTCAAAACGTCTATGATTGATATTGACGGCAAAAGGCTACGATTCAAATGAATGGCTTCTGTTTTAATGATTACGTTTGAGATCCTTTGAAATGTTAAGCATCAAAGACATTGTTTTAGTTCAATGCATTTTGATGAAAAGTAGAGGATTACAAGGGTGTTAGTGTGGAATCTTGACTGGTTGGATAGCTGCAATTTGATTGGTGATACTGTTTTGTGAGAAGAAATTAAACCTTCAGACTGGTTTTTTTTTTATTTAAACTGTTTTATATCAGAGGTACTAACTTTCAAAATAATATAAATAAAAATAATTTTAAGACTTAGGCCGTGAATTTGTCGACATGCAGGGTTTGAACTCAGCGATAATAGTTCAGATAGTCGTTTCAGCCAATAATTGCTAAGAGCCTCGACCAATACCTGAGGAGGCTTTAGTTAGGCAGCTGGATCAAGGGCTTGATTCAGAAAGCGGTACTTCTGGACACGGCCCGTATTGTTAAGAGGTTCCTTTCCCTGGAGCCCTGACCACCGGTAGCTTGGACTCTGTTCCCGATGCCAGTGGACTACTTTTTATATTTTAAAAAAAATTATTTTTATGTTTGAAAAACCTACAAAAATCAAAATGAAAAAAAATAAAAAAAAAAAATAAAAAAAATACAAATAAAAAAAAAAAAAAAACATAAAAATCATCATCATTATAAATCTAAGTATAAAGTGTAATTAGTTTAAGTTCTGAACTGTCGCATTAGGGTAAACCCTGTAAGGATAGTTTAAGGTGTTACAAATAAATAAATAAATAAATAAATAAATATGTAAGAAGTATAAATAAAGAAAATAATAAGAAAACATTCTATACGAAACACTCTTAGATTATAGAAAAAGGTAAATATTTATAAAATAATTATGTTACATTGTTATAGCATTTAAACAACAGTACTATCAAATAGTATTAATAATACCTTAACATCACCTTCTCAAAAAATTCGTCCACCAGCGAAAAAATCATAATACACCTAACACAAGGTCGATTCATATCACCAGGAATCATTAACATAAGTCCAGATAATCCTTAATGCAAAGGAATAAGGTCTATAATTGGCATTGATGGTGCTTTCCGTGTTAGAAGCCGGAAGTCCGCCATGTCACGCCGGACCGGACCTGTTCACTCGAAAATGAAACCAATTAAGACTGTGGTCCAAGTTTGGTTTGTCAGCGAGTTTCGGGAAGACAAAGGTTTGGGCAAACAACATGGGTCCCCTCAGTATAATTTTTATCTCAATAAGATGGTACGTAAGTAATCTTATAATACTGAAACACTATCTTCATGAAATTTGTTTGGTTAATAGATACAAATGAAATAATTACACTTTTTTTAATTGTTGATTTAAACTTGATCAGCTTGGTGTTGCTTAACCTACTAATCTGAGAAGAAACACCGAAATAAACTTAAAAGCTTACCTGTTTCCGTTTTGAACTAAGAACGTTTCAAAAGTACACACTAAAATATAATCAGCGTATTATAATTCTACTGGTCATCTCGTATAAAACGCTTTAAGTTTGTATCTTAAAGAATATTCTTTACCACTTACTTAAACTCGTCGACGTCTGCTGTCGATTTCAGTATTGACCTCTTAGAAATTACACTTTGGGAATTGGAAACATTTTAGGCAATAACAAAAATTAAATCGTTACGTGCTGTTTCTATTTCGTAGTTCCAATGCTAGAAAGTTTAGAAATTGCTTTTGATGAAAAAATTTGCACGAAAATTTTAGTATGAAAAGTTTTGAATTGACAAGATTCTTATTCTCCTTTATTCATTTTAAAACATATAATTTACATCTTTAACTATTTTCACAATATTATATAAAAAACATTTAGAAATTTAAAAAAATAGGATCCCACCGGCATTGGGAACAGGGTCCGAGCTACCGGTGGTCAGGGCTCTTGAGAGAGGAACCTCCTAACAATACGCGCCGTGTCCAGAAGTACTGCTTTCTGAATCAAGCCCTTGATCCAGCTGCCAAGCGAAAGCCTACTAAGATGTTGGTCGAGGCTTTTGGCAATTAAGCCATTGGCCGACACGACTATCGGCACAATGACTGCTGTGTTCACATCCCACATGTCGACAACCTCGCGAGCCAGATCTAGATATTTGAATTGCTTATCTTTCTCTGCTTTTACGAGGTTCTCGGAATTGAATTGAATTGACAAGATAATTATTGTGATATCGGAATGAAACAGTTTGTGTTTGTCAATATCTAACTCTTGTCTAACTGCTTATTCATTTTCTGTGTCGGTCTCTCGCAACCGATCAGCCATTTTGTAACCTGTTCTAAAAATACTGTTGAGAAATAAATGCGATTTTAATTAAAAGAAGTGTTTATATCAGTATACAACAATTATGTCCGTTGTTTTTGTTGTATAATAAATCGGAAAGGTTCTAAAAACATTAAAAATCTTATTGAAGAAAAATCGAAACGATACTAAATCTTTTTGTACTTATTCCACGTAGTATCGGAAAGATTTGCCGTTGAAGTAGGGCCATTTGTGATTTCCTTGAAGTAAGATTAGGTATAAATAAGCCATTGTAACTTAACATAGATATTACGTCATCTACACTTATACCTTGTTTTAACATAACAAGGACCTCGCTTAATCTTCTAAAACCAAGACACGACTACTTGATATTTTCCTCTCAAATCCTCAAAAGATTAAATTACGAGAACCTCTTCGGATAACCTAAAAGGTCCAACCTTAAGTTGGATCAAACATTTAAGAGACAGGTCTCTGAACAATCATTCTTTTCTTACATTGAAAGCTCAGAACTTCAGTAAGAATGAATAGTAATTCATTTGTTTTAATCAAGTCTCCGCCAAAGAGTCCACGTAAAGTTTTTTTTATTGTCAGTTAGAGGCACCATAAAACTTGAATTCAATTAACCTTTCTTCTAAAACACAGGACAAGCAGAATGCCTATAAAATGGTAAGATACGAGCAATTCGTTTAGACTCAGTGCCCGAGAAAGGACGATAGTGTCTAAGCAATAAAGTCCATTGTTATTATGTGAGTTTTGGAGATTTTTCGAGGTTTATGCTTGGCCTCAGGATGTATGGAACTATAAAAGGATTATTGCCAGGATGAGCCGTACGTCATACGTCTAAATAATGTATGGCGTAAGTGCCAGTTTATTTTTGCTTGGATTTTTTATATTCTCCAAATGTCTGTGTTTAGCTAAGCTATTTTGGTAGTCGGATTGGCAGAGACGATATGTAATCCGCACCGTAAGGCCAACTAAAAATAGATAAACACGTTTCAGTTCACCGCAGTAATTAGTGCCACAACACATTACCGACATCCTCTTCAAATAAAGAAAGAAAGAAAGACAAAAAGAGTTTGACTCACAAAAGCCGAACTCCGTGTGGACTGTCCCCAGCAAAGTCTATGAAAAACATTATTTATTCTCTTTTTATGCCTACGGTAAGGTTTTTAAAACATATCGTGTATGGGAATAGGATTTGCTCACGTATAAAGCATTATGTTTTTCACTTTGTACGGGCTTAGCAAGACAAAGAAGGAAGTAGCCGTTTTTATGATTTAATGGATAAGAGACGTATGGAAAACTCGCTTAGTTCCGTGACTTAGTTAGCTTATAAAAGGTGAATTTCCAGAAATGTGTAATCGCATTTCAGTCAGTATCGTTACGAAAATAATGCATTTAGGTGGTGATCGCAGTCCCTCAAGACTTTTTAAATCAGCCTGCGTGGGTAAGAACACCGCGAACAAAATATAAAAAAAAATAATGGTCGTTGCTGTGTAAAATATCTGACTCAATTTATTTTTTCAGTTATTTCAATGAATTATTTCACCACTTTCTAGGAAAACATCGGCTCCGTATCCTGAACCCATACCACACATCATATTGCATTCTCGAAAAACCGATGACACGATGACCTGTAAATTCGTATAACGCACATAGTACAGTACTCAAAGATATTCGGCAATATTGGCGCATTTGTTTGCCATTCCAACAGAGGTTTTCATTTATTTTAACCGAAGCATGCAGCGCGGTGTTACCAAAGTTATTTCAGTTATTTTTCTGTTTGTATTTGTATTCTGTAAATTAATACTGGGGTGTTGGACTTTTCTTTGGCAATCTTTTTTGGTATTCGACCTGCAATGTTAGTGTTTATCTGGAAATACCGAATTATGGTATTTTAAAGTACTTACATGTTAATTTATTTAATTTTTTTACTGATGGAATTAACATATAGTAAATTTTTAAATAATATGTACAATGTTCATACATATATCTAAGTTGGCAGTATTGTTTTTGTTTCTATCGCTAAGTTACTAATAGATGAATCTGATCAATTTTTTTTTATCTCTGTCACATACTTGTAACAGTGCAGTGTTCACTTAAAATAAAACAGCTTCATTAGTAAAAACCTAAATTAAGATAATTCTGTATTTTTATAAACTTTTTCAATAACAACCTAAACCAATAATTTTGGTTCAGTGGTCGCAAGCGCGACTGCTGAGCTTGAGGTTCTGGGTTCAATTTTTGGGTCGAGCAAAGTGCTATTGGGTTTTTACATCAAGAATTTATTTTTTAAGTGGAGGCCTGTTGTCTGGCAACAGGCTCGCCCCTATTTCAAAAATCTTAAAAATAAATGACAAAATGTGGGTGTATGTACTTGTTAGGTGGTACACCTTTGCATAACCCTCCAGAGATTACAAGACGCGATATTATGTTATTATGATTTTGTCACAACGTTAAAATCCAGTGATGTGGTATTCTAATAAACGTAGCGTGAGCTTTAGGGTTACGTGTCGAGCAGTCCACACTTACCACGGAAAGCGAGATCACGTACCCTTAAAGTCATTCTAATATCATCATCATCATCATCACCCCCCTTCTTGGGGGAGGCCTATGTCCAGCTGTGGACGTCTTTCAGCTGAAATGATGATGATGATGATGAGATGAACGACTTTAAGGGTACGTGCTCTCGCCACGCTTGGCAGGCGGGTTGGCGATCGCAGTATGGTTGTTACAAAAGCACAGAGAACGCTGCTGCCCATTCTCTGCTAAGTCCCTTAGTCGCCTCTTACGACACCCACGGGAAGACATGGGATGGTGCTATTTACGTCCGACACCATACAGAGCCATACAGAGTGGTTTTATTCTAAACCCTAACTCGTGTAACTGGTGAACTCCACATATCAATCTTTAATTTAAACCTCCCCCCAAAACGCTTCCCAATTCAAATATCAGTGTACAACAAAAAAAAGTATAGTTGGCTTCTGTAAACATGAGACTTTCTGAATGACATGCGAAATATTGGCTCTCTGTCGCTTTTCAAATATCAACAGACTTGCTATTTATTTATGAGTTTTGGCTCACGTTAAATATTACTTTTTCATTTGACAAACGCTCAGTTGCGCTGTGTTTGAAACTTTCTGTTTCACAGAGGATTTTGTTTTTGATTTGTGAAAATGGTATTTTATTTTTATGAAGTTAGTTTGTTATTTTATTATGGTTCCGTACCTCGAAAGGAAAAAACGGAACCCTTATAGGATCACTTTGTTGTCCGTCCGTCTGTCCGTCTGTCTGTCTGTCAAGACCCTTTTTCTCAGGAACGCGTGGAGGTATCAAGCTGGAATTAATATCAAATACTTAAGTCTACTGTCCCTTGGAACTGTGAAAAAAATCAAACTTCTAAGCCAACGCAATCAAAAGGTACAGTAGTTTACGCCGCAAATTGTCGACATTCGCAAGAGAATCAAAACCTACAGGGTAGGTACTTCCCGTGAACTCAGAATCTTGAAATTTGGTACTAAGCAACGTCTTATAGCACGGATAAAGGAAAAATTGCGGAAAACAGTGGATTTCTCGCACTTGGCCGGTTTTTTTTTGTTTACTGATATCGTCGGTAGTAATTGTCAAATAATTTGTAGTCCATAGTGGTGAATTAGTTTTTGTACATTTTACTGCTGCAAGTTTAATCGAAAACATGACAGCAACGCTATCAACTGGTAAAGTCGACAAATTAAATTAAATAATCAAATTAACATCACTATCCAAGCTGCCAGTATCAATTAGTGAATTATGCAAAGTGGATAGTCCATCGGTATATAATCTGATTCACTTAGGGCGAGCCTACCTACTCGTGCCACGTAACACATGTTGAATTAGATACCCGCTAACATACTACTTGGGGGATCTGAAATATAGCTTAAGAGACGATTATGAAAATAGTCAACAGAATAAAGGCTCTATAATCAATTGATCCAGCACAGGCGGGACCCACGGGATCAATCGACCTAATGCATTTTTGAATTGGTCAACTGATCTCGCTGCCTCAAAGCTTTTGGCTGCACTTCTAGTGACACTACAATGATTATAATATGTTTTTTGTTAGGCTTTGTATCATGAAATAAAATATTATGCCAAAACTAAATAGGGATCAATTTCCTCATCCACATCCGTATTATCTGGTCAATTATCGTAAACTAGCTGTCCGGCGTAACTTCGTTTGCGTCACATTTTGCCCGTTTTCGCAACATTTTTCATTGCTGCTCCACTCCTATTGGTTGTAGCGTGATGATATATTATTTATATATTATTAGCCTTCCTCAATAAATCGACTATCTAACACTGAAAGTTTTTTTTTGTTTTTTTTTTTGTGTATGTCCTCCAAGAACTTTCGCGCAGAAAGGATACAGATATATGTATAACAGAAGTGGGAACGCAGGCTTGTTCATGTTATTATCTACTCAATTTTATGACTGAGAACCGATAGGTACATTTTTTTGTGCCAGCTTCAGCCTTAAATATCCGTCTTCAAAATAACTAACATAAACTAACGTAAAAATGCATTTAGGAAGCGAAATCAAGCAAAAAAAAAAAACAGACTCAAAAATAAAAAATCCAGAAAAAAAGGACCAGAAAATGACTATATAATTTTAGTATATTATGGTGTAGAACTTAGTGGGTAGCATAATTGTTAAAAATGTAATGTGTATTATAAAGTATATTGTAACTAAGTTTTATTGTGCTACTGTTTGTTTTTCCTTAAATAAATAAAATAAAAATAAAAATCATACTGATCTTCGCTTTTTGAGTAGAAAACAGTCGTTGACAAATTAAAATTTAAAGACTCCATTCCAAAGACAATTATATCATTTGCCAGATCAGGATTAACAACAATTATGCAAATGGTATGGTTGACCGGCATATAATTTGGTTCGAAGAGGCCTCGGCCTGGCCCATACACGCCCCGCACCCAACGCGTTTGAATCATGAGCGTAACGTGTGGTCTACGGTGCGGCCTTAGGAATAGCAAAATAAATTCGAAATTTTAACAGTCACTTGTTCTTCAATTTTGCCTCACTATAATAGTTAGTAGTGACCCAGACAGCTCTGTCGTTTGCTTTATTTAAATCTTTTAGAGAGCAAACTCAGGTGTCACTGTGGTAATGTGACTACCATTGTTTTTTTTCATCTTTAATAAAACTTGTACATCTACACATTCATCACCTAATCGACAGATTACTTTTATGAAAATACAAAAAAACTCGCTTAACTAAAATAAATTAAAACGAGTCCGTACCGAACAAATTGAAACGTGTCCATACCCTTCTATTTATGTCCAGTTTATACCAGTCATAATTCCACTACAATAATTCCTCTAAACAAGGCCAATACCCCCCCCCCCCCCTCTATCAGGCCGAGCCACATCGCATCGCCTATTCCGCGGCCTGAGCCTAAGACCGTGCAGCATTGTTTCCCCAACGTGACTGCCGAGAGCCGACGAGGATTAAGTTCTATACTGGTATTGTGCTTCAGTTTCAGTACGCAGCGAAGGCGACGTTGCGTGAAATTCTTCAACATCCCCTGTATAGCAGCGGTAATATGATTCGTCATCATCCGATCATTGCTTGGTGTTTGGAGAGAGTTATTGAAGAGTTAAGGGATTAGGATCTATTTAAGTACGTTGTTTATTTTTCTCTTTCTCGATTTGATGTTTATTAGTTTTGTAGTTAGTAAAAATATTTATGAAGCTTATACTCTTTTGGATTCATAGACTACTTATTTTACAAACCACTACAGTGAGGTAAGTTCTGAATTATATGGGAATTCAATACCAATGTTGTATGATTAAAATAAAATTTAAAATATTTTTTTTTCTGTAAAGCATGTGAAGTTAATTATTCTTTCTTTACTTCTTTATCAAGTGGCTTGAGTGTCAGAGATTTTATGCCGCTCATGGGCCTCTGATTTGGCTTAACATGCCGTCGAGAAACATAAATATTGTCAATTTCTAGTTTAATCAGAATAAAACGGGAAAAGACGAACGTATCTCTCGTTTGGTCTCTTGAACCAATTTCCAATAACAGAACGCATCTGTCATTTGTCAAAAACAAATAAAAAAATTGCAACTAAATTGAGATTCATGCAAACTCCACAGGCACTATTAGTGCTCCCAGTGGGCCACGGATTATAACACTCCATGTAAATGATGGTTCAGAAGTTTAAGCCACGTTACTCTTGCTAATGGCCCTGAGTGCATCTATCCCTCGACCTATAGACTAAGCACTTGAATATAGACACGAAAAATTACGCTCCATTGGCTCATGGTTCTACCTTAAGCCTTTGAAACCCTTGCCTTCTAGTTCGTTGCATAGTATTTAGTCGAGAGATAGGTGGTTTGAATTGTGTTGGAGAATAAACGGTAGTATCTTGGTGGTGTAAAAGGCCGTAGCAAGTTGGTATACGATGTAAACTAGACTTTCCCATTGTAAACATAGTATGCATTTTTTTTCACAAAATGAATGATTGAGTTGGATCGTGTTTCCGTAATGGCATAGTTCACAGGCTACTTTTATAAAAACCACAACTTTTTTTTGGAAAAGAATTCATTGAATTGACAAGGCAAGCAGTCATACCAAGTATCGAAATGCCCAGTACTAACTGGGTTGTAGAGGTCAGAAAGACAGTCGTTCGATGTAAAATACTGGTATTCAGCTGCACCCAGTGAGACAGGAAGTTGACCTGATTGAATTGTCAAGGTGTCGGTCAGTCGGAAACTTCCAAGTACCTACTACTACTGAAAAACCACATAAATACATTTTATAAAACTAGGACCAATAAAACAGGCCCGACTATCAAATAACAAAACTAGCTCATGCAAATCCAGCAAATTCTCGAGACACTTCAGTCAAAAGCAATGCCTCTAAAACGATGGTCGCACTGTATGGCGGGTGCGGCAGCCAATCAATTAACTACAACTTACTATTACTCAAACTTAAAAAAACTTTTATTCTAAAACAAAAAAAACTTTTTTGGAGTAAAATAATCAAGAATTCATTGAATTGACAAGGCAAGCAGTCATACCAAGGGGTATCGAAATGCCCAGTACTAACTGGGTTGTGGAGGTCATAAAGACAGTCACTCCATGTAAATTACTGGTATTCAGCTGCACCCAGTGAGACTGGAAATCGACCTGATTGAATTTTCAACGGTCAGTTGGAAAGTTCCAAGTACCTACTACTACTGAAAAACCACATAAATACATTTTATAAACCTAGGACCCTCTACACACAGGCGCGATTATCAAATAACAAAACTAGCTCATGCAAATCCAACAAATTCTCGAGACACTTCAGTCAAAAGCAATGCCTCTAAAACGATGGTCGCACTGTATGGCGGGTGCGGCAGGCAATCAATTAACGACACGCCCTGGTTACACTATATGTTTACAGTGCTCCCTCATTACTTACTGGACGGACGCTGCTCCTTCCCTATTTATGCCAAGGTTTCTTATTGACTCGGCGGTAAAAATAGCGCTGTTGTATGACCGGTTTTGAGGGCAAGTTTTGACTAAGTGACGTTGAATGAAACTTGACAAATTGAGTGATAGGAAACAATGAACGAAAGATGGACTGTGTGAAGGATGATATGGCAAGATAGGAGGCGTCTGATGAGATGACAAGTAATAGAGAAGTATGGAAGAAGAAGACAGGTTGCGCCGACCCCAAATAATTTGGGGTAAGGGCAAGATAATGATGTTAATGATTAGTCTGAGTACGTTGAATCTGATAGTCATTGCAATAATTTTATTCTTATTAAGACCCTGTTTTAGCTCTTTGCAATCATTTTATATGAAGCTTGCAGTTTATTATTTGATCGCCCCAAAACAAAAAAGATATCAGACTGACTGAATCAATAAACAAAACATTTTATTCAGAACTATTACACTGTACAACATCCCTCTTCAACAAAAGTTAATATAAGCACAGCACAATCTTAAAGCAAATTGCCTACAAGTAAAAAGCTCATACCGTAGTGCATTACACCGAGCAACGAGCAACGCGGCGGTTGCAATGAATAAATTTCAAAGATTAAGACATTAATTTCATTATTTCATACGCTCGCTTCCGACGTGGGTATGAATTTCTCTACTCGATCTATGGAAATTATACTGCTGAAATAGGAGGTTGGGTTTGAAGTGTTTACACTAATACTTTGAAGTATATTTTTGGATTTACCTGCATAATACCTACATATTTGGTTAGAGTTTTTCAAGGATTTAAGCACCAGGTGGTGAGTTTAAATGCGAGATTGTATGTTGTCAAAGTGTAGGTAAACTTTTTACGGAATTTATCAACTTATCTAAACTAATATTGTAAAGAGGAAAGATTTGATTGTTTGTTTGTATTGAATAGGCTCCGCCACTACTGGTCCGATTAGAAAAAATATTTCAGTGTTAGATAGCCCATTTATCGAGGAAGGCTATAGGCTATATATCATCACGCTACGACCAATAGGAGTGGAGCAGCAATGAAAAATGTTGCGAAAACGGGGAAAATGTGACGCAAACGAAGTTGCGCCGGACAGCTTGTATATTATATAGACGGTAAACGTAAACATTTTTTTTTTCACAAAATCTTTTGTCTGTTTGTATCGTGTTTCCGTAATGGCACAGTTCACAGGCTTTTTTTTATAGAAACCACGTACTTACTATTACTCAAACTCAGAAACATTAATTCAAAAAAAAACATTTATCAACTTATATCCTATTTTGCCCAGGTTTGATTAACTTTGTGATTTAAATTGAATGCTTTTGGGTCAAAAAAGACCAATCAACTGCAAAAACTTTACAAAAAGAAAACACAGAAAAATTACTGAATGGAAAGTTATAATTCTTAGACTAACCAATCTCACCGCACAGTCAAGTTGGTTCACCCACTTTCCGCCCGCCCTTGGCACTCGTTCCCCTCTTTAATTACAAACCAGAATGCAAATAAGTTGCTTATACAATAAAAAAATAACTCTCCAGAATTTTAAATACACAATTCCTTACTTTTCATCAAAGCAACAAAAAACTGTTTTGCTCTAAGTTGAAAGGCATTTGTTATCTAAGTTCTGTGATTAAGAGTTTTCTTGGGCCGTTGGCAAATGAAGCCGAAAAAAATGTTTACTTGCCCAAGCTAAGTTGCTAACGTAATTGTTTGAATAATTAGTACCTCATTCGTACAATTAGGAACTTTTTTTTTCATCTCCTCGGCACAACTTTTAATGAATAAATTTTGTAAATCGGCCTCTTGTCATATTTTTTTAAGATGAAATTATTATTTACTTTAAGAAACGGTTCTACTGATGAAAAGTTTATTTTTTCTACGTGTATCCTGGAAAACGATAGGTGTTCCAAGGCCCGAAGTACGCGGAGTAAACGTGACTTGGATATGTCGATTTTTGAATAGAAAAAAATATCATCATTTTATTTAAATTAATTGCAAAAAGCACAATAAGTAACAGATATGAATACTCATAAAATTAAAATACACTCTTAAAATTATTTGAAAGATTTTTCCTGTAACGGATATTTCTAAGTTAATAATTTATGTTACGTTTAAACCGCGCGCTCGTGCTCTGGGCCTCGGTTTTTTGAAGATGTATAGTTTTACATACAGACAACACAAGTAAAAATTTAGTTTTTTTCTCGAGTGTTGCAAAGCACTAGGTATAAATAAGGTTCCTAAACCATACTACATTATCTTGGTTGGCCTGGTCCACAATGCGCGGTTATCTCAAAATATTTCACCATTTGCATCGGCACAATTGAATGGAATATCAAAATGGCCAGTAGGAGGGTATTGCGCATAATGGCCGCGTATACCAGAGCTTAGACATAAAATAAAAACTTACAGAAGTTCCGGTTGTACGATTGATGGTGCTAGAAAATAAAGAAGGTAAAAAGCCTTACAGGCTGCACAACAAAATGGTGGTTGGATCTAGGAGACAACATTGAGATCCGAACAGCTCGTTCCATTCCACAATCATTACGTCATCTCTGACATAGACTAGAGTCAAGAGCAAACCCATCTCAAATTAAAACTTTCTCTTGTTCTAATGAAATTCATTGGTTCTAAACCCACATAGTTCTATAATCGGAAACAACAAGGTCCAGGCTCAGAAACAGAAGACCTGAGGGCCTAGATAAAAAGCAATTGCTTTTAAAACTTTTCTTTATTCTAAAAGTCGCTAAAATAGGCTTGACATCAGAATTGTTTGCGTCTTTTCCACCATATCTGCCACTACGTCTAGGCCTTAATTCCAGCTGAACATTCTGTTTTCATCTGCTCAGTGTCGTAGATCTACGAGCTGGGATCTGCTGGAGGGGCACTCGAACGATTCGAGCGTCATGCAAATCTTCTTAGAACTTAGTGTACTGCAAGTTTCTGAGCTGCGGTGCATGTGTGCTTAATATTTAGTAAACGCCATTATTAAGTAGTGTTTAGGTTGTATTTAGTGAGGTTTGAAGACGTGTTGCTTGGTACGGTTTGTGGGTGATACGGCTTGGCAGGGTGTGAACAGACAGTTGTGGTAGATTGAGCGTAAAGAGCCGTAGAGGAAATGATTCAGTCTGTCTTATGGGTTGTTCCAACTGGTATGAATAATAGAGGAATGGTTGATTGAGGAATGGAGCACCTGACAGGTACTTTAGTTCTATCAAAATACAGTGTTGCAATCGCCGAGCCATATCATTCTCTCAGCGGCGATATCAAGGAGTTCAAAAGCAAAAAGAATATAAATTAAGTCACAGCAATAAAGTAACAAATACTTTAACATCTCCAAGTAAATTATAACTCATTAACAACACCCGAAAACACCAAATTAAAACAACAAAACAGAATTTAATTAAAATTCCGAACCAACTCACAGAATCAACAGAACTGAAAAACTCGAAAAACTTACCTATACACACAGACATCACAATTCTTGGGCACTTTCGGCCGTGTCTAAGTCAATAAATTCATCTTATTTAATCAGGCGAAAGCACTTTTTTTTTTTTTTTTTTTTTTTTAATCTTCTTTATTTAAGGGATTTTTGTACACAAATGCGACGATGTCAATCCCATCGTACTTATACAGATATTAACTTACTTCCTAAACTAATTTAGCTTATTAAAATTATACAAAACTTAATGAACTTAATCTAATTATTTATCTAATAAAAAAGTATATAATATTTTTGCTAATTCAGACGTTGGCTTAGCTAAAATACCATGAAACACTCCCACGTCCATTACTGACAATTTTAACGCGTTGAGAATTGCGTTTCTTTTATTAGTATGTCGGACACATTCCACCAACACATGATGTGCATCCTCTATCTTGCCACACACCTCACAGTTTGGAGAGTCAGCTTTTCTCATGAGGTAAGCAAATTTGTTTAGTGGGATATGTCCTGACCTCAAACGATGCGCTGCTACTATTTGGCTTCGATTAAGTTTCGACCCGGTGAACCAAGGTATATGAGGAGGCTCACATTGTATACTTTTATACCAGATTCCTTTTGTTTTTGATCTTTCATCAAAATGTTCTTTCCAAGATAAATTATTTATTTTTCTAAATTTACTTAACAATTCCGAATAGCTTGGTAATATACCCTGTGTTTGCGTGCCTAACAGAATGGCATATTTAGCTAATCTGTCAGCCTCCTCATTACCCGGAAGTCCAACATGAGACGGCACCCACTGCATAACAACTTTTTTACCTGTCTGGTTAAAAAGCTGAATTTGGTCCAGAATTCTGTATGCTATAGCTAAACCCTTTGACCCATTATGAACACACTTAGAAATATGCTGTAAAGCGCTCTTGCTATCTGTACATATCACGACTTTCATCGCATTTAATTCTAGCACATATTTCAAGGCCTCAGAAATGGCAAATAGTTCGGCAGTCATAATGGAAATATAATTATTCAAACTGTAAGTTTTATGGCACTCATTTACTAAATCACAAAAAGCTGCTCCCACTCCGTCAGATGTTTTCGACCCATCTGTGTAAATGACATGCCAGCCAGTGTATATTTCCCGTAATTCACTAAGGGCATTATACTTTAACGAATGAATGTCATAATGTGATTTTGGAGCAGTGACACTGACTAGATTACATTTAATAACATCCTTAATTTCTATGTTAGACACCCATGTCTCTAAAGTAAACATTAAAACTGGATACGAAGACGAAATCTCCTCATTTCTTATCATACTGTGTGAAGTCACTAGTAGAGGTTTCTTCTTCCTATTCCAGTACCTATTTTCAATCATACTGTCAAGATCTGTAATCAAACTTGTTGACATATCATTTGTCCTGGATTGTAGCTTTAAACAAAATTTTAGAGAGAGGAATTGTCTTCTAATTTGTAAGGGAGGTATACTCAACTCACTCTCCATTACGTGTATCGGAGTCGACTTAATAAAACCGCCGATTGTTCTTAAAGCTAGATTTTGTAATTTGTCCAATTTATAAGTGTGACTAATTGCAGAATTATCGTATAAAAAACATCCGTAATCAATTCTACTTCTAATAATCGCCATATAAAGTCTACGCATATATATAGGGTGAATACCCCATGACGATCCCGCCAGAACTTTGAGTAACTGAATTTTTTTTTGTGAACTCTCATGCACCTCGTTTATATGCTTTCCCCATCTTAAGCACTTGTCCAGCCACATTCCTAAATATTTTATACAATTGACAGCTTCTAAGGTGTTATTGTTTACTTTAATATCAATTGACAGTCTTCGGTGACCTCTGGTAAATATGCATAATTTGGATTTATTGGTTGATAGTTCTAATCCTAACGTCTGTATTGATTCTACAAAATAATCTAAAGCTTGCTGCATATTATTAATACTATCTTGCATTTTAGTGTTGTTACAATATAATACAAAATCATCAGCGTATTGACTGACACAAACTTTATTAATATTTTGACAAATATTGGCCGTAATTATATTAAATAGAAGGGGGGATAAAGGATCACCCTGTGCAATTCCCTTGCCAGTCCATCTTACATACAGTCTTTTGCTTTCATCAGCTTTAATAGTGAGATGTCTTTCTTTTAAAAATTCCCAAATATAAGAACAAACATATTTCCCAACTTTCAAATCATTAAGAATATGTACTACCCGGTCGATAAGAACGTTATTATAAGCTCCTTCCACATCCAAAAAAACAGCTACAGTTGGGGTATTTTTTGTAAATCCAATTTGTATTTTAGTAACTAGGCGTGCAAGGCAATCCTGACACGAGTGATTTTTTCTAAAACCGGTTGTACTAGGAGATAGTATTTTATTAAATTCTATAAACCATTCTAGTCGCTTCAGAATCATAGAGTGAAGTATTTTGCAAAGACAAGATATCAATGCGATTGGACGAAGCTTACCATCGGAGCCGCTACTAGTCTTGGGAATCGGTACTATGGAAATATCTCGCCATTGAACGGGAACCGTTGATGTTTTAAAAATTAAATTATATAATTGAAGTAAATACTTTTTAGCAATAATAGGCAAATTAAAAATCATTGAATATGTAATATTATCGATACCCGGAGATGTATCCTTAGTTTTAAAGCATGATTCTAACTCCTGTTTTGAAAATTCACAATTTAAAGGTGACTCATTATCATCAAACACGGGTGTTGACGACATCACAAAGTCTGGGGCCAATGAACACAGTAGTTCTTCTTTCTTTTCGTCCGATGAATAAGATCTCGTCTGCCCGTAACCCTTCATCCAACGCATTTTTCTCCACATGGTTGCTGAGGTTGTAGTTTCATCAATACTGTCACAAAAATTATGGAAAGACTTAAACCTAGCTTGCCTTATAATCTTTTGACTTTCATAAATTTTAATATTAAGTAAATCCAGATTTTGCGGTATGGGGTTTTTCCTAAAGTTTGTTAAAGCTAAACGACGCTCGGCTACTACTTTTGAAAGTTGTTGGTTCCAATATGTTTTTGGTGTAAATTTACGAATTGGATTGTTACATAGTTTAATGAATGGAATCGATTTATCAGCAGCTTTATTAATTTGGTTAGTTAGGAAGTCATACATAGATTGTAAGTTATCTGATGGTGGCGGTACTTCTACAAAATAGCTAGAAATAATTTGACGATAACTAACCCAATCTGCTTTCTTTAAATTTCGTTTTAAGGTAATATTAACTGAATCGGGATATTTAAAACACATTTTTATAATCAAGTGGTCACTACCCAGGCTTTCACTACTAACACTCCAAGAACCATTAATAGCTATGTCTGTGCTACAGAACGAAACATCAGGGGAAGTTTTTTGGAAAAAACCACTCACGAGCTTTATTCTTGTGGGATCACCATTATTTAATGAGATGTAATTGTTTTCAATAGCAGCTTCGAACAATTGTTTGCCCCTAGAATCATTTTTACTGGACCAGCAGGAGTGATGTCCATTAAAATCGCCCGCAATAATAGTATTTTTTGGAAATCTTGAAAAAATATGCTCCCAATCTAATTGAGAGGTTCGCACAGAGGACGGACAGTAGACCGAAATAATATTATGAATTAATTTACAATTAAGAATTTTAATATGTAATATTTCTATACCTGAATTAGTCACACTTACAGGAACAATGAAAGTTTTTAACGATCTGTGCGAAATAATCGACACTCCTCCGTATGAGTCATACCTGTCCTTTCTATATACATTATACCCACTTATATTTATGTGGCTACCTGCATCCAACCATGTTTCACTTAAAATGGCTACATGGATATTTCCTCTATTTAGTAACAACTCTAAATCCCTTAATTTTGGCTTCAGACTCTGAGCATTCCACTGATATATATTGATATTAGTAGTAATGGGGACATTATCCATTTATAAATAATCCAAGAAGTTTGCTTACAATATCCCAATCTCTAAAATACGAAACAACATATATCATAATTTCTTCCAGCACTAATCTTACGCTCTTCTTCACCTTTTGTTCCGATGAACAATCTGCTGACCATATTTCTTTAACCTTGTTGTAACACTTCTTCAATTTAGATAGGTTTTCGTTTTTATAGGGACTTTCTTCTTCTATTTCCTTATGATTTTTTTCTATCTGTACATTTTGATTTGTATTACTCTTTGTTTGTTCTTTTTTCTTCCCGTTCTGTTTTTTCTTTTTCTTTTTAATTGTTTTGGATGTAGTTACATTTTCGTTACCATTTTCTTCGCTTTCACTGACTTCCTCTATCGAAAGACTGGAGTCCATGTAGGTATTTACTTGATTTTCTGATGGTACTAGGGGGGTGAGAGCATCTCTATAGCTTCTATTCTGTGAAGAAGAGGTAGAAGGTAGTATTTGCCTAACTTCAACATTAACAGGAGTAACTTCCTTACTTTTTTTCAGTTTCAAATAGAAGTCTAGGGCTATCTTGTAAGAACACTTATCTTTACTCATTATGTCCCTAATCGTTTTCTCTTTCAAATATACTGGACAATTTTTATTTAATGCCATGTGTGGGCCTTTACAATTAGTACATGAAAACACCTCAGTTTCGCAATTGACATGTTCTTTGCCACACTTAGGGCATATTATTTTCTGGGTAGGACAAAAACGTTTTATGTGGCCATATTTCCAACACCCTGAACATTGGGTAACAGGGAACATATATGATTCAACCTTAAAACGACACCCATATCCATATATATGTGAAGGTAACATTGCTCCCTTAAAAGCGATGCGAATAGCTTCACTATTGATCCACTGCCCATCTTCAGTTAATCTTTTCAGTCTTTTAACCGCGCAAATATCTGCTTCACTTTGAAATATTTCCGAAAGTTCCTTTTCCTCTACTTCCAAGTCAATATTTCTAACAATGCCATAAATAATACTTAATTGGTCTGTTCTTTGACATCTAAATTCTAATTCTTTAAACTTCTGGCAATTCAGTATTTTATTTGTATCTTCAATATATTTTAGTATGATGAAAATTTTGTAAGGACTTTTATATTTGATTTTAAGTATGTCGTTAATATTTTGAGATTTCAATAATTTAGCCATACCAACCATTTTTGGAAGTACCGTCTTAGATGTAAGACATACCTCAAAATATTTCGCTTGCTGTGTATTGTTTTCACAACTACCCACAATATCCTCACAATTGTTATTTTGTGAATTACTGCGCAATAGTCTTTTAGCCTTTCTAGTTACGGTGGTAAAACCATCATCCCCTTCAATAATTTCTTCACTATCTTGTCTCACCCTTTTCTCAACATTTCTCTGATTTTCATCAACGTTCATCGTACTTCTCTCAATAGTTATTTCTTCCCTCGTATTCTCCGTCATCTCTTCATTGATATCACTTTCAACAGGTATATTCGACTCCGAACTCAAAGATCTTCCAAATCTATCCATTATCTAAATGATTGAGTATCATGAAGGTAATTTTATAAATAAGTAGCACGACAAAATGAGTAAGACGTCCGCACGTCTCAGTCGTCAACGCGGCACTGCGCGAAAGCACTTCCAATAAAATAGACGGAAATTTTACAAGTATCCTAATAAAAGTTGGTGCGGAGTTAGGAGCTAGCGAAGTTGGTCGGAACGAGCCGAAATATTCAACAAATTCAATACCTAAGCACACAATAGACACGGCTGTTACATCGCAATTTCGGTTTAAGTCACTTCAGAAAAAATAAAGTGGTTTTAGTGTTCTTTGAGGTGAGAGAAAGTTTGATAAGTCTGTCGCTACTAACAATGTCCCAGTTATCATCTGTCTAGCCTTTATAGATAAAACTGCGCTCCTACCGTAGGTAAACAGAATCGGTTCAAAATCAATTTCAATCGTCCGTCGTCTGACTTTCAAAACCCAATTACTGTAAAGATCCTAAGATTTAAACTGCCTACGGTTGCCAGAATTTCAAGTTTCTTAATCGCTACAACGATTGTCAAGTTTATAATAAACACAAATGGTAATTTAATTGTTTTAAAAGATCCCTCTAGCCCTTGGCGACTTAGCACATGGCAGACAGGGGGTTGAGCAATCCAATCCATCGGCGTGCTCACAAATGACTATCGGATGCTTTTAATCTATTACCATTGGCTAAGTAATCTGCTCTAGCTGATCAATTAATATCAGGACTGTGCAAACTGACCGGGGACACGAGCCAATATAACTGCAGGACATTGCACAGGGGGCTGTTTACGGCCCGCGACCATAATGTAATATCAAAATCAGCTTCTAACCATCTCGAATCCACTTTGATGTGCACTGAATACTAAACATTATAGCTTAGCTTAGACTGCCAGTCTTGCGTATATGGTATTTGCAATAATGCGCCTGTGATCCTATAAAGGTTTACGGATTTATAGTCAATATCGAACCTTGAAATCACATTTAGCATAGATGTGGAAGATCAAAAGCTGATTAAACAGTGGTGTGTTGCGAACTGGGATATTAGTTATATAGGTATCATATTGCTGTAAGTAAGTAGCTGGTGTATTTGTTCACGAGTTTTTTAAAGGTAAAAAAAATTAAAATCGGCGTCAGATAGCATGTCTGGCATTGTTGGTAGAATGGACCTTTTAGATCAACGTGAGGTCATATATAATTATGCCTGCCAGGGCTGCGGGACTGTTCAAAAGAGATACTGTGGCCCTGGCACACAAAGAGCTAAGTAGGAACATGGATGGGTTTTAGTCAGTACAAGTCTGACACTCCCTTCCGCTCCACACAGAACGGGAGGAGTTATTTGATGATTTCTCATCCGAAAAAAAAGGCACATAAATCTACATTTTAATTTAATTATGTTAGTTTGATTTGATGTTAATGTGTCCTTTGTATGCAGTGTTTGTGACATATTCATGTTCTATTTTATTTGTTTAGTATTAGTTAAATTAAAGTGGAAAGCAATGGGGGAGGCCTTTGCCCAACAGTGGGATAGAGCATGCTGACATAAAAAAAAAGAAATTTCACAAGATTTTTCGATCTGTTCTCTTCTTTCGATTCTCAGACTCTGAGCAGCGTGAAAGCCACGACAGGAGTATTACAGGTAATATCACCTGCTTTTTATTCGCAGGTTGTAAAACCAAACGGATAGTTGAAGAAAATGGGTTATTATGGTTAAACGTGCCTCTTACCCGACGTCGGCAGTTACCATGAAAATTCACATCTTTTAATCAAACACGCTGCTATTACTTTTGAAGTGGTGAGAAGTATAAGATATTCATAATGTTTTTTTAAAGTATACTTTGGGAATAAGTATGATAATACTAGTTTATTACTGTACCATTGCTGGGCAAATGCCTCTTCTCATACAGAGAAGACACGTGCCTTGATCACCTTATTTGCCCAAGGTGGTTTGGCAATTTTCGAAGATAAGTCCAGGTTTAATCACGATATTTTCCATTACCAATACCGTCGCGCTTGTTTTCTTTGAGATTAATTCCGAAAATACACCATATCTCTTCAGCTATCAAATTCGATGTTTGCCCGTCATGTATTAGGGTAGGTGCACACGTATCGAGAAACACTCGATGCTGTATCGCGCGGCGACGTGTTTGCTAAGCCCTCGTGCACACTCGCGCGGGGCGTGCGCCCGACACGTCTCTCCACGCCGTGAAATATCGCACAATACACGTTCACGATGCGACATTTTCACACTTTTATGTATTCCGATTTGATTCATGTATAATTTAATGTCGTCTGAATATAAATAAGTTGATTACAGGATGAAATTATTTTGACGTTGTTTGAGTATTCGGTTTCGGGGGTTATTGATGGAATTTTAGATTTCTAGGTATCTAACTGTGATATTCAGCGTTTGATCTAAATTCATCTGTAAACTAGCACATACATTCATGTTTTTTGATTTACCTACATTAGGTTGTATTTTCTGTACGATAAAATTAAAATGCCTAACAGTAAATAAAACAAGAAACAACAGTAATAAAAAAGCAAAGAATTAATAACTCACTTCTATAATCCGCCGTTTACTGTTGATATTTTCCACTCAGTTTTCCAACATTAATCATTGCTTGTATCACAAAGCCCTTAAAAAAGGGATGACATAGACCTATCTGACGTCGGCCTATTGTAACCATTGTCACGCTGTCACCTCGAATGTGCGGAGACATAATTTATTTTACGGTAAATAAATTATCATAATCTCTTGTTGATATTAGGTAAACTGATGTAAAGGCTTGAGCTAGTATGAAGATTATGAGAAATGTATTGTAAGTTTAAAACTTTTAATTCGTATATTATTTTAGCGTGACAGTTATTTTTTTATTTTGAAAGGTTATGCGTAAACAAAAATATTGGTATACATAGGCAAAACATGACGAGAAAAAAAAAACACATTTAAAAAGAATAATTTTATTAACGAGCTTAATAATTTATTTAAAATTGTAAAAGTGCGCCTACACCAATATTGTACTTAAACTTAAATTTCTAATAAAACCATTACGACGAAAAAATCAACAGCTGCGAGATCAAAACAACTTTCCTAGTAAACAAATTCGTATGCATCAACCGCAAAATAAAAAGAATATTTGGTGTAATATTCTTATGACATGTAAACAAGTTTGCGGCTCACTCGGCCGAAAATAATCCAGTCTAATTACTGAAAGACTGTACTCATAGCCAAGTTTGCTAATAAAGTGGATGGTTAAGTTCCGTACAGGCTCAACGTTTGAGCATAAAGCTGGGGCTACACTGTAGTGTACGCCAAACTAGGTTCGAAGACAGCGTGACAAAAGAGAAAAACTGACAGGTTTTTTTGGCGTGAACTTTTTGTGAGAATTAAATGTCATCATCATCATCATTTCAGCCCAAAAGACGTCCACTGCTGGACATAGGCCTCCCCCAAGTCACATTGACACTTTGGGGGGTTTTGCCATAATCGCCACGCTTGGCAGGCGGGTTGGCGATCGCAGTACGGTTGTTACAAAAAGCACAGAGAACGCTGCTGCCCATTCTCTGGGAAGTCCCTTAGTCGCCTCTTACGACACCCACGGGAAGATATGGGATGGTGCTATTCTTTACGTCCGACACCATACAGAGCAGAATAGAATTAAATGTATTTTGCATATACTTTCATTTAAATAGCAATTTAATAGCAGATTTTTATTAGGTTCGATATAAAATTTAAATAACATTTCATTTATGTAGGGCTTACCCTACATTAAGGATTAAGGATTCTTTATTTAAACAAGTTTAAATAAAGAATCCTTGCGATTTATTTCGTCACAAAGCATCACATAAAACAAATATTAACACAGAACCGAATTCTATTATTATTATAGAAATAATGTATGCAAATGAAATACAAAACATTTATTACCAATAAAACCGATTTTCTAATAAAAGTTCACTAGAACTTGTTCAATTGAATTTATTTCTACAACTTTATCTGAATGAGATCTGTGAGCCATTTTAGTAATTAAATCAATTAGGTTTAGGTCTGTATTCGTTTGGAAATTAAGTCTTTGTAGACTGTTATTCTGTCTAGACGTTCCGTTGAAATAGTAGGTTAAGTGCATTGTCACGTTTGCCCTGAATTGAATGGGTCAAAATGAGTCCGTATTCGTAGGTGTATTCCTAATGTCACTTATTGGTGTTATATTTGCCTTGTAGTGTTAATTTACGGTCAATAAACTTTACATTGGATCTGTATTTCACCTAACATACTTTATTGTGATAATGTCTAAGTTTATGTAATAGGCTCATCCTATATTTACCGGGACTTAACAAAACGGACAAAATGTGCGCGTACTTATACATTATCGACGTTTGTAAAATTGTAGAATATTAGTTGCTGCCCGCAACTTCATTCGCGTAGATATTTTGAAGTGTTTTTCAGGGACAAATTAAACATAAGAAATACATTTTTAATCATTCTGTCTTTTGATGAAACCGCATCAAAGTCCGTTGTTTAGTTTAAATTGTATACTAGGTGTATGTAAAGATTCTAATTCCAAGTAGGAAATTGCTGTGACGACTGAGAGTTTACGCATGGGAAAAATGTTTCCCAAGCATAAACTCTCAGACATCAAAAAAATATTCCCAGCAAAATAAGTTTGTTTGGATTCGCTCTTGAAAGGGCTTGATTAGCAACCTGCTTCATAATATTAAATTAAATTGCATACTCAGGCAAAACAATATAAAATTCCAAAACCAATATAAACATTAAACAATGTTATATCACGGTTCAATTCCTTCCGAACAATCCCCTCCAGTGTATATACACCCTACGAAAGTAAAGATCGAAGTAAAACTTTGGAAATTGATCCAAGTGTACTGAGAGTTCGGTTCGTCTACCGAGTACATATCTACTTATAATAATATCGTATAATATATGAAGTCTTGAATACTGACAGGAGTTGGGGCAATGTGGATAATTTTAGATGACAGCGATCCGCATAACTTTACGTTGTCGGTATATTTTTGTAGGCATATAACCTTTTTTTTTAACGTGACATCATCGTCTGCCTAGCCTTTTTCCCAAACTATCTTGGGGTCCGCTTCCAGTTTAAGCGTATGCAGCTGACTGAGTACCAGTATTTTACATGAAGTGAATGCCTATCTGACCTCCACAACCCAGTTACAGGGTAATACGATAGCCCTTGCTAAGACTGGATGTCAGACTTTTGGTTTCTGACTACTCGTAGCGATTGTCAACGGTCTAGAAATGACAGCCAGGACCAACGGATTAACGTGCTTTCCGAGGCACGGAGAAAACTTTTTTTAGCGTGACATAAGTGAAAAGATTTTAGGTGCGGGTTCTGTATGGTGTCGGACGTAAAGAATAGAACCATTCCATATCTTCCCGTGGGTGTTGTAGGAGGCGACTAAGGGACTTTCTAGAGAATGGGCAGCAGCGTTCTCTGTGCTTTTGTAACAACCGTACTGCGATCGCCAACCCGCCTGCCAAGCGTGGCGATTATGGCAAAACCCCCCAAGTTATGCCAATGTGGCGACACTTGGGGGAGGCCTATGTTCAGCAGTGGACGTCTTTCGGCTGAAATGATGATGATGATGATGATGAAGGTGCAGGTAGATCGCGGACACTGACAAATATGTACTTCAGTACATTATCTATCCCAGGAGCTCGAGGCTAAATAAATACAATTGCTCGGGTTGATCTTCAGTTTAAGTCGCGCTTGCCTGGATTGGTCCGTGGATCAATCCACCATCGATTCAATATCGAGCTTCCTCCGTGCTTCGGAAAGCACGTTAAGTCGTTGATAGCAGCTGTCATTTGATTTATGACAGTCGTTACAGGTAGTCAGTGGCCCGAAAGTCTGACAACCGGTTTTATCAAGAAGTATCGTATTACTCCGTACTAACTGGGTAGTGTAGGTAAGATAGGCAGTCACTCCATGTGAAATACTGGTATTCAGCTGCATCTGGTTAGACTGGAAAGGCTATGCAGATGATGATGAATACATTATTGTATCAGAGTCACTATCTAGAGCGACGTATGCAACAGTTTGTTTGTACAACTTGTACCTTCAAGAAAATGATTTGAAATGTCAGAATAGTTAAATATGACCTAGTTTATTAGGACGGTTCTCTGTTTATAAAACTTTTAGATTATGCCAGGTCCACGGTAGCATTTCGTGATAGGTCAGTAAACATCGACATAAAAGGCACCTTTTTTTTTTTTTTTTTTTTTTTTTTTTTTTTTTTTCGGATGGGAAATCATCAAATGACTTCTTCCGCTCTGGGCGGAGCGGAAGGGAGTGTCAGACTTGACTGACTAAAACCCATCCATGTTCCTTCTTAGCCCTTTGCGTTCCAGGGGCACGGTATCTCTTTCGAACAACCCGCAGCCCTGGCAGGCATCGGCCCTCTCGGACCCCTTCCGATTTGCTGACATCTCCTTGAGGCGCGCGTGGAACACGAACGCGCCGTCGGCACGGTCTGTCGTCATAAGACGGACGGACGGTGAGCTAGCCCATTACTCACCGTCCACAGGCCCGCGCCTACGGTGGCCGGGGGCCACTGGTTGCCCCCCGACGCCCGGGGCGTCTCCCGCGGCGGCTGGGACGTGAGGTTCTCTCCCTCTCACGTTCCGCCACCTCCTTCGCTAGCATGACTGCTTCGCAGAAGGAGGCGACGGCTTCCCATTCCCTCTCGCTCCGGACCATGGATTGAACCAGGGCCGGACGCGAGAGGTCGCCGCCGCCAATCGCCGCTACGAGGACACGGCGGTGCTCAGCCCAAGCGGGGCATAGCTCCACAGTGTGCTCCACCGTGTCCTCCGGCCGATCCTCGCAGTGGTGACACCCGGGCGTTTCCTCCCGCCCGATTCGGTGCAGGAACCTCCCGAAACAACCGTGTCCGGTGAGGACCTGCGTCAGGCGGAAGGTGAGGGCGCCGTGGCGCCTCTCTAGCCACTCCTCAAAGAGGGGACTTATCGCCACTATTGTGGCGTGCCCTGCACGGGGTTGCGACAGTCGCTCTCTCCATGTCGCCATGAGATCGCGCCGGAGGTCTGTCCGCTGAGCGACAATTTCAAAGGCACCTTCACCTTTAAAAGGCACCTTCACCTTTAAAATCTTATCCACGATTGATTTTACAATGTTTGACACAATTTCATGAAAATTTTTTCTTCACTATGAACTCAAACACTTTTACTACGTTTTCAGTTCGAAACATGTTACGATTTGTTTCTTTTGTCGGCAAATTAGGAAAAGAACTACATATGAACGCCAAAACCACAGAAATACAATTCAAAACTTCACAGATGCTGAGACGGGAAACAAATTATTCGTAAAAAATCGGAAATATTCGTTATAACTCGGAAAACAAGTACAGGTAGACGCAAAAGTGTTACATAGTGAATGGTTATAATTGAAAAACGTCATGCGCACTGTGCCGCCCTGCGGAGCGGATCGGATTAGGGTCCCCTGTCAAAACACCATCCTACAAAGTCGGCTGGTGCAAGTTATAATGGTGCGCCAGTTGTTAAAAGTTCTCGAATTGAAATTGCTTGTGAGAATTGTTTATTTTTTTGTTGTAATCTGTTAGTGACCAGGAAAAATACTGATAGTATATTAGAAAAAGATGGTTGCAACCTCGCTTTATGTAGGATTTATTGCCATGAAGGAAAAGCACTCCCAAATTTTCGGTATTCGTAGCCTTTCAAACTCTTTATTAGCTTATTAAGATGGCCACTAATCAAGTTTTAGTTCAAGACTGCAAATTTACCTATACTTAAGATAATATGTTTTACAAATGTACACAGAAGCTGTTGATGAACCTATACAAGGTGTTGTTTTGCAACCTCATCAAATTCTAGGAGGTAACTATGCTAATGATTCTCGACTTGTCAAATAACAATGACATTTAATACTAAAATAAATAATCATTTACTCACTGACATCAATAATATTTTTTAATGTATCGAATAATATTCCTACTCAATTTTTATTTTTATTTGAATTAATTAAGAATAGTACAATTTGACTAAATATTAACCCAAATGTTTGCATGTCACAGTATTATGACTAAGTGTTCTGGATCTATGTTGATTTATGTTAAGACCGAAATTGTACCAACGCTTATCGCAAATAAACTGATTTGATTAGATTTGATTTGATTTGACCCGAATCAATCAGAAAATGAGTAGGTAATTTTCTTTTTTTTATTTATTTACTAAAATCGCTAACTGTGAACCACCCGTGTTTTAAACACGGGCCGTCTGATCCCTGCCTTATAACGTCGCTTTCACACAAACAAAAAACCTCAAACGTTTTTTCGATAATTTTATAATCCTTAAACCACGCTATGGGGGTTATTCTGAAATATTGACAAATTTAAACAACAAAAAAATGCAGTGTTTTTTAATCATTTACTAGGTACCGTAATTTATATTGAATATTTATGTCTTTAGTGACAACATCCTGAATTTTGACGAGGATGCAAAACAACACGTTGTATTAATAGAATAAATAAACAATCATGCCATGCATTATTTAGTGGTCATTCTATTTTATAAAGTGAAAAATTGATCTTGTTGTAGAACTATCTGAGTCCTAACCAACTGACATTCGATCACTAACAAAATCGCTCCCGCCACTGCACCCCTCTTCTACCAACACACAAGTAGGAAATTATTAGGCCGAGGTTGCCTTTTGCAACCTTTGCCGGCACTAGCTGATCACAAACTTATTTTTAATCATAAACGTCGTTTGCATAAAGCAGCCTCACAGAGACATAATGACATTGTCAGGGGCACCCATTTTACCTGTTTTATATTATAATATTATTTTTTAAAACGATATTCTGTTATAAATTTTATTAAAGGGTACTGAATGGCTCATCATATTCAGCCTATAATGTTCCCACTGCTGGGACACAGGCCTCCTCTCTAAGAGAGGGAGTGGGCTGTAATCCACCACGCAGGCCCAGTGCGGGTTGGTAGATGTCACATAATTCGAATTTTTAGTTCTAGGACATGTCGGTTTCCTCATGATGTTTTCCTTCACCGTGTTGAGAGCTGCGGTGATGAAATAAATTACACAAAGTAATGCACCTGCCTGGGTTCGAACCCACGGCTTACTGGTCGTAAATCGGGGCTGCCACCACAGGGCCACCATTGCTTCATAGCTACTGGTTTACAAAAGATCTTTATTGTCTAATTTTAATTTAAAGACGTAGATCGCAAGACCGGAAATGAGTTTCAGATATGACGAAGTATTTGTAATAATGTCAAACACAGAAGTTTTCGAGTAAAGGGGACATCGGACATCAAAAGCAACCTCTCTCTTCAATCTCAAAAACTACATTAATATTGTCATTTCCACAAACGAGGATAAGATACAATATTACTTTGATGCCATTATTATGATTAGAGGAATATTTATAAGTCATTTTACGTAGACCTCTGAAATTGACAGGTGGTAACTATGTTCGAATTTCCTAACTCATTTTCTTTCATAATTAAAGGCCTTGAGCCACACAAACAAATACTAAAGGTTCGGCCAAGCCAGTCCGGACCAATTGTCATAATGCTGGCTTTGTTCACCGGATTCTGACAGAGAATGTTTAGAAGTATCTGCCATTGTCCGGTGTCCGCACTAGTTCCAATCCAGCATTTCCCTTTGCTGTTCTCCCCCAGCGACGCCCGAAGCCGAGGCTCGTACCCAAGAGGTGGTGCCCTTAGCGTGTAGTTGATTAGATTTTAAGTTTTTTTTCCCTGCCTGGAGGTTTTACACTCAAGGCACCCACAGGATAATCCGGTAAAGCAGACGACTAAGGCAGACCTAGGTTGACCTGCGAGATGACAAAAAAAACCAGTCTCCGCAGTCGGTACAGAATCTGTCCATAATGCAGAGACATTCAACCTAAGTTTCACCCAAGAGAACAAGGTCATTGCAGCACTCAAACCCCTTTCAGAAAGTAGCTACCGAACATTCAATTTTAATACCTTGCGAAAAACAATCGCTTTTATATGGTAGTAATAAAACGATCGAGACGCTCGCGATAGTGAGGGAACAATTTCTTTATTATTTCCCTCAGCTAGAGAGGCTCTTTAACAAGCAATAATTGTTTCTCTCTTTATGAGGGGAGTTCTCTGTAATGATTTAGTATCGTTTTCCACCATTCGCGGCGCGATTCCTCTGACTGGAGTTTTTATATTTGTGTAATCGTTTCATTTATTAAATTTTATTCGTGAATTAGGTATTTTACTACAGATGGATTTTCTTGCCGGTTTATGGAGTATCTTGCTGGTTCTTCTCCTTAGGAAACGACCAACCCGAGCCGTGTACCCTTTCTTGACGTTATATAAGTGCCACATCATGTAGGCCTATGTGAAATAAAATATTTTGATTTTGAAATATTGCGTTTTTTTTTTAAGAAAATTCTCCAAGTATTTTTAATTTCTATACTTATGAAAATTTTTCCTTTTTGTTTTAAAATATCTCAAAGCTTTAACAAACCCTGTCACCACACTTTATACTGCATAAACAAAAATGATGCATACCTGAAAAAAAAAGAAAAACATTTTGTTATTAAAGTCACAGGAATTCCGCAACGGCGACATCAGAGGTGAATTAAAGCAACGTAAACAACGAAAGCGAATGCAAATTAAAAATCACTCTGTTAAAAGAGCCATGGACATTGGACTGTTCTTTAATTGAACAGTGTGACCTGCACCATTGCACAACAGTGTGCAAATTTGCACGAAGCGTTGTGTAAACTAGTGGTAGAGGGTGCGAGGTTCCACGCGTTTGCACGACGGCCGCAACGCATCAGACGCGTTGGTGCGAAACACGCACTAGTTAATGAAAGTCATTTTGTGACGCGGAATAGGTGGGCGCTAATGATTTGGAAATGAATGGGGATTGGGGGTAGTTTAGAGGACGGTTATCTTTCTGAAACTGATGGCGATTAGGATGCTTGACCTGAGTGTTAATACTCCAAAACAAACGTTCTTGAGCTATTAGTAGCTCAAGAAATCGGTTTAGATGTGCTGCTCGCGATCCGATACAACTGTTAATCTTTGCCGTATGTCATAACTTCCTAGAATTCGATCCTTAATAGTGACGCTATCGAAGTGTACGTTTTTGATATGTGTGTTTTTTTCGATTCCTGAATGGGAATATTGATTTTTCAAAAATCCAATGATTCATTTTACTTTTCATTAAAATCGTGCTCGAGACTTCTTTTAGTTTTTTCGCTACTCCTCATAGTTTTGGATATGGCCGTCCACACCAACTTGAAAAATTTCACCCTGTATCGGGAGATTAAAAAAACTATTTTTACTCTTTTTGAAGTATCGTACTTTTATATTTATTATTTCTTTTTATAATAATTTTAATAAAAGCTGTTGAACTAATTAGGTTCGCAACATGATTGTATTGAAGAGCCCTTGAGCAACTGAGTATCTATATAATACAAATTTTCCATTACACTCTAGTACAACAATCTTAGCCAACAATTCCACTACACCAGCATAGTTTAGCAGCAAACTTTTTGAAAACAAAGTTATCTCCGACGATTAGCCAATCAAACGGCAGCATCCGGATCGTTTCAGCACCGGCAGATTTAATTGGGCGATCCCCTTTGTTGAACTTAACCGAGTCAATCAACATTACCAATAGTCGAGAGTTAGTTTATCCTGTTCAATATTTGAATAACACTCAGTCTACAGATACGTTTGAAACTAATGCTCCATTTCGCTTGCATAATAACTGGAATGTAGCCCATGTAGGTCAGTCTATACATACTATAGTGGTGTGGCAGGAAATAGTAATTAGAACTCATTATTTGTAGGACGCTCGCTCGATGCTTGTGAGCTAGTGTATACCTTGTTTCACACATCGGCATCGTTCTGGAATTATGATTTGAAATTCGAAGTGAAAAAGGTTTTAAATTTCAAAGGTTGCCTCAAAAGATGTACAGATATATTTATCACTGTCCTTTAAATCAAATACACAAGATTATCATCATCATTTTGATGCCCTCGCCCATTTTACTCGGGTTCGGGGCCACACGTTTCTTTTTTCAAATAAACTAGATTATATTGCATACAGTTAATTTTTTGAAGTCCCACCCAACATATCACCCAAACACATCGACACATCCGTCTCATATCAAACGAATATTACACAAACCTGTGGCACGTAATTAAGCTCCGAAGTCGGTATTCCGGGTCCACTTTCATCCTGTTCACTGGACCCAAATAGTTGTCCCCCCGACCACACGGAGCCACGATATTGCTGATCAAAAAAGGGTTGAAAAGGGCACGGAACGCACTTTACGCATCGGTTAATTGGCACAAGCATTTAGCCTGTGAAAGTCGAAACAGGCAAATTGGATTTGTGTGTCCATACCGGAGCCTCTTTGACGCAGACTGATTCACAATTTGACATTACAGCGACAAAGTAACTAGATTACGCGTCAATTTTATACTATCTTCCGTTCTTTAAAAGCATGTGTGGGCGTGTGGGAATTTTTGAACATGTATTTCGTTCTGTGATCGATATTGTTAGTGAGTGGTCGCTGTGGTATGGTGCTGCAGTTTATAATGGAAGCCTGAAAGATTTTATTAATTGATTGATGATTGATTTAGCTTTGTAGTTTCGTCAGGATAGCTATCACTCATATTGGCGGTAGGTAAAAGTTTAATGACGGTGAAACAAAAGCAATACGATATTACTAAAGTGAAAAATGTATTCCAGTTTTGTCACAAAACTGAGTCAACTGAAACTTAGAACATAAACTCTAAGTTGCCAGTCAAACGTTACGAGAGAACAACATAATAAGCGTCTCTAAACTTCAGTTTACGACGACCAGCGTTACGCAACACAATTCAAACTCTTCACTTCGCCGTTTTCACCTTAAATTAAAATTGATTGAGCAAACTCGCCGAGCGAAGCCTGCACTAAAGAAATAATACCAAGTATTCGACAAACAGATCGGGAAGTCGTTAATGAAATCATTTTGTTCTCAAGTAAACAAAATGGGAAACAATTATTAAATGTTAATAGGTTCGGTACTGTGCGGTACGCACTTCATTAAACCGTGCCTTTTATTACGTTTTAAGTGGCATTTTATTTACAATAAAATCAGTTTTCGGGTTCGCCGGATAGCCATGTAAATACGGTTTACTCATGCATCTGTAATTTACGCTTTGGCCGGGTTAAAGAAAATCAAAGAGGGTTCTCTCATTAAAATTGTAGAGGTCAATATGAGAAGAATAAATAGGCTTAACAACTTGTTTAATGCTGGTTTTCGACTTTAAATTAATACTTTGGTTGGTGTTCAGTGTGTTTGAGGTTTTAGTGTTAATTAAAAACTAGAAAATCGAAGATTTTGTTTACTGGAGCTATTCGTATGGTCGACTTCACGTCAAGATTATTTCGCTTTTAAGGGTCATGTATATTTCGATAGTTTCTATCGGAGTTTCAGTTTACTGGGAACTGTAACCTAAAGTGATTTGAAAAAGACGAATTTCGGATTCAGATAAAAAGCTTAATACTTTTTACTGTTTTTGAGCTTGTGGAAGTGGGGAGTTTATAACTTTTATATATGCGAGTAGGGAACGTTTTTTATCGTAAAAAGAAGCATTTTGAAAAAAAAAATCGAAACCTTTTCATAATTTTTTAGGGTTCCGTACCCAAAGGGTCAAACGGGACCCTATTACTTCGCTGTCCGTCCGTCCGTCCGTCCGTCCGTCCGTCTGTCACCAGGCTGCATCTCATGAACCGTGATAGATAGCCAGTTGAAATTTTCACAGATTATGTATTTCTGTTGATGCTATATCTGTTGATGCTATAACAACAAATAATAAAAACAGAATAAAATAAATTTATAAGAGGGGCTCGCATACAAAAAAGTGAACTTGTGCTCGTTTTTTATAAATAATGGTACGGAACCCTTCGTGCGCGAGTCCGACTCGCACTTGGCCGGTTTTTTTTTAAATCATCTGCTACATAAATATTGTACGATCAAGATTGTTTGGAGTGGAAGCTGGAGTACCACAGGGTTCTGTTCTCGGTCCAGTGTTGTATAACATATTTACATCCGATCTACCCACATTAGACGACATAACAGTTGCAACATATGCTGACGACATAGCCTACTTATCAGTTGACGACAACCCGGAAATGGCCAGCAATAAACTCCAAAATCAGCTAGACGAGACACATAAATGGCTCTGCAAGTGGCGGATACGCGCAAGTGCATCCAAGTCTAACCATATCACCTTTACGCTCAGGCACGGAAACACTCCTCCTGTTAGACTTGGACCTGATACCTTACCACACACAGATTGTGTTAAATATCTTGGCTTTCATTTAGATAGGCGCCTAACATGGAAGCATCACATTAAACAAAAAAGGGAGGAGATAAACCATAAGTTCCGCAACCTGTATTGGCTCATGGGAAGAAATTCGGTACTCTCTGTAGACAACAAGCTACTCATCTACAATTCGGTCCTTAAACCAATATGGACATATGGTATCCAATTGTGGGGCGTAGCCAGTAAATCCAACATTCTCTGCCTGCAAAGGGTTCAAAATGGCATACTAAGAGCAATAATAAATGCACCTTGGTTTACTAGGAATGAAGAAATCCACGACTACCTACAAATGCCGTCCGTAAACTTTGAAATCGAGCGGTACAAATTTCAACACAAGGCACGCCTAACCATGCACCCAAATCCACTAGTAACTGAACTTTTAAACCCGACAGCGGTGGTAAATAGACTGAAGAGGAACCACCTTCTATAAGTGGGAGGCGCAGCACTGGCTGCTCCACCACAACGCCATATCATCTGGAACAAATTCGCTTATGGTCTGACGACCGATTGCAGATGGAAAAGGAAAAAAAAAAAAAAAAAATCTGCTACATACGGCAGTGAAAGTCGTTTAATTGTCAATATTGGTTTTGCCATTTTAAAAGGTGTTGTTTTGCATCCTCTCCAAATTCAAGGAGTTAACTATGCTAATGATTTTTGACCCGAATAATTTATAAAATAGGTAGGTATTTTTTTTTTATTTACCGAATTCTTTAAGTGTGAACAACCCGACCGGCTGTTATTATTTAAAAGCGAGCTCCTCAAAATTAATAAATATTGATAACCACATTTAAATGAAAATAACAGATTTTTTACTCGCCATACATCCACCATTCATCTATTCCACAAATAGAAACAAGTCTATTTCAAAGGTCCATTACCAAATACCATCTGTAATTACCAATGATGTTTGCTCTTGGGACTGTAATCGTCAATTTAAAGTTAACGTAGACTAACTGTTGGGTAGTGGTGCCCTCTAGGGGCGACAAATGACATGCCCGTATCAGCTAATGGATGAATGAAGCCCTCAGATGAGATTGGATGTTATGTTCGTTAATGTCTGGGATTAGTGTAGTACTTGGAGGTTTTGAAAGTGGTTTTAAGTGTTTAGTTGGGTTCTAGTGTTTTTTTTGGTGTATAATGATATTTTTGAGATATACTAGATATATTTAATCTAAGGGGCAGTTATAAAAGCAGAGTATCGTATGCTATCATAACTGCCCCGATTAAATCGAAATTTTGAGTATAATTTTTAAACGCACACACTTTTTTTTTTGTAAAGTTAGTTTCACTATTTATTAAGTCTGGTGGCCTACCATGATGTCTTAAAGCAGTATTGTATTATTCTTATTCCAGAGCGGGAAAGAGACGGAGCTATGCAGGTCGTCTAGCTCCATCTCTTTCCCACTATAAAATAAGAATAAAACAGACGTCATAGTAATCCCCTAGACTCCAGTTAAAATTCAAAGTGTAGTGCTGGGTCTTTTTGTTGCCTGTCATTTTCTAAACTAATATTATAAAGAGGAAAGATTTGATTGTTTGTTTGTTTGCATTGAATAGGCTCCAAAACTACTGGTCCGATTTAAAAAATTCTTTCAGTGTTAGATAGCCCATTTATCGAGGAAGGTCATAGGCTATACATCATCACGCTACAACTAATAGGAGTGGAGCAGCAATGAAAAATGTTGCGAAAACGGGGAAAATGTGACGCAAATGATGTTGCGCCGGACAGCTAGTCCGGTTATAAAATAATCACCTCTCTGAGAATGTCTATTTATATTCACGCTCTTACAAAAATACGTGCCGTTCTGTAGTTTTTGACTTCCCCCATGGAAAAAAAGCTAGAGTTTACCTATGTACGAATCAAACAACAAACACCCAAATACCAAATAAACTAACCCACAACCACCGTCCATCAATTTATTGTTTTCGTTAGTATAACGAGTTACACAAATAAAATTGGAAATAAAAAGGTGTCACCCTGTCATCGTCGAACAACTTACTAACAACGTGACGGCAAATAACAAAGCGTTGACGACGGGTAGCGGGGCGGACGACGGGTGAAGTGGGGGGGTGAGAGACTCCAAATAATGTACCTGGCATGTTATACATGTTGTTCTATCGACAACAATTACTGGACTTAAGTTGTAGAGGAAAATATGGCTATAGTGGATTTGGGAAGCAATTTCTAGTGTGAGGGGAGAAAAGTCTTTAAAAATACCACTATGTTCTATTAAATAAAAGCCCCGTTCCGTAAGGAAGAGTGTTAAGAGGGATCTCTAGTGAGCCTTTCTCCATACAAAAGTATTCCGCTGTTTTCTTCGTTGATAATGCGTCTAGAGTAAAGATTTTTTTCCAAAAAATTAGGTCTTATTTATACATGCGCCTATCATTTTCTTTTATTCAAAAAATAATCACTAAAAGAATTATGACAACCCAAAACCTCGAAAAAAAAAAACCCGTTTTTACCGCCATGTTCAGACGACTATCAGACAAATTAGATAAGTATTTAACAAAAAATAAAATAATAGGGGCATAGTTAATTTTCCTCTAAATTTTGATATAAGAATTATTTAGATCAGTTTAGTTATGAAGAAGAAAACAGCAGAATACAAAACGTCTTTTGGTCAAGATTTTTGAAGGTAAAATCAGCTTGAGCTGCAGTTGTCCCTATCGTAATTTACGGGGGCATGGTCGGGCGCAGCGCAACGGCAATAGTTTCTACAAATGCCTATTCTTCAAATTCCTCGGAACTAGAGGCTCCTCTTAATGTAGTACTTGTATGGGTCTTGATTACATTAATATCGCAACATTAAATAATAAACTGTCATAGATAAAAACAATAAAAAGACAGAAAAAGATAAATACAACTTCCTTCGAAATTACTCTACCAATCATTATGAACCTCCAACCAATATTATTAATACGACAATTAATTTATTGTCATTGTTGAAGCTACTTGTAGTAAAATAACGCGTTATTTCCAATTGATTTGATGGAAAATGTCTGTCCCCATCAAATATGTATAGTGCTGTTTTATAATTCCACCTCATACGCTTTGAATAACGTTTGATGGACGCCTACACGTAACAAAAATAGAACATATATACTTATAGAGAATAGTTTATTGTACACAAATATTTCTAGGTACCTAGGTTCGTCAAAATGACCTTAGAAATAACATTATTTCACGCCTGTAATCTCCGAAGAATTAGGCAGATGTCAAGTCCCATCTAATCATCATCATCATCATTTCAGCCGAAAGACGTCCACTGCTGGACAAAGGCCTCCCCCAACGCCACATTGACATAAGGAGGGTTTTTTGCCATAATCGCCACGCTTGGCAGGCGGGTTGGCGATCGCAGTATAGTTGTTACAAAAGCACAGATAACGCTGCTGCCCATTCTCTGGCAAGTCCCTTAAGAGGCGATCTCTTACGACACCCACGGGAAGATATTATGGGATGCTGCTATTCTTTACGTCCGACACTATACTGAATAAATAATAACCCATGTAATAACCCCATGTAAATTGGGCACAAATCCAGCATTCATGGCTGCTAATGAGAAAATTCCTGATGGAAAACTCAATAACAATTTTCCCGACCCGGGAATCGAACGTGTTCAGCAGTCGCGCTTGCAACGTCTCGAACAACCTTAAAATAACCTCCAAACATCTATATCACCTCTGTCGCGAGCATCAAATCCAAATATTATTCCCAAATTACTATAAAACTTCAACTTTTAATAATATCGAGAGCCAAACAAGCGTCTTGGGATTACGCACAGTTGTTGAGGGAGGCTTAACGCATATCTTTGAAAGAAACGGGCGCGTGATGTTTGCGCCCTTCCATATAGGCCGAGCTTAGTTGAAAGTTGGCTAAATCCTCCGTACGTGACATAATTAAGACAGAGCCTCACAGGCATAGCCGCCTTTATACCCCTACATCGCTTCAAGCGACCCCGTAAAGAACTTCACAACGGAAGCTAATTTATTAGGAGCCGCTGAATGGCTGCCCGAAGCGCTTTTGTTGCTTGTAAGATATTGTTTTAAAATGAGCTGCGATGTAATCGAAATGCGCTGTATCTATTGAAGGATATATTTTGGGCTCCTTTAGTTAAGTAGAGACGTAAACAGTGTCTGTTTTTGTTGCTTACTTACAATCTTCTTATGCAGATTTACTGATTTTTATTTGATAAAATTACACTAGATATCATTACTAATGAATTAAGGTAGGTGATTACTTAGAAATATACAATAATTGTCTGATACAGATGTATGAACAGTTAGTGTTTTATTTAGGGTAGTTTGTTAATGTTGTATGCGGATTTATATCTAGCAATAAAAGATTTCATTTTATTCAAAAACACTGAGATTATTTAACGCGAGAACGCTAAAATATGTATAAAAATACAAAGTGCCATGATGAACCTACAGACTTTTCTCTGAAATCATCAACTAGGCACTAACTGAAAATTTCTAGTACTCCACAGCTCCACAAAATCCTTTTTAAGCCCTCCCACTCAACAAGGTACAACAATATTAAAACGCACCAACAATTTAATCAAATCTAAGACACCTCTCTGTTTATACTTTTTACGCCACAAACAACGCAGACTACAGGAAAATAGTGCAAAACAAATGTCTAATCAGACGAAAGCTTTGCACCACAGAATATTACATGCAGGGTGTTGCCACTGCGCTGTAAATTGTTTCAAGCACTACAAAGTGGAAATTATTTCTATTTAGACGAGTATTTGTGGAGCTAAAAGGCTGCTGAGTTCCTGTTTTCTTTAGATTTTATTTAAATTGCTAACACTTTTCTGTTATGAGTATGGAGAGAGATGAGTTAGGGTTGCTTCTTAGAAATAATATACAGGATGGGTTCAGTTGAGTCTAGTTTGTACTAGGACTGCATAAATGTTCTGATTTTATTTTACTATGGATGTTTTACACGACTGTAAACATGCATATGCGAGAGCAGAGGTGGCTCAGTGGAGCCGGATTTACGAGCAGTAAACCGTTGGTTCGAACCCAGGCAGGCACATTACTTTGTGTATTCGAAGACATGTGATGATGTGACATCTACTAACCCGCACTGGGCCCGCACTGGGCCCGCGTGGTGGATTACAGCCCACTCCCTCTCCTATGTCCCACCAGTAAGAACATTATAGGCTGATTATGATGAAACATGCATATTATTATACATTTCAATTTCTCACAACATCATCACCTAATCTAACATCACACCTGTGATTAGCGAAGGGTCAGTAGGGGTGTACCTTTACTACATCCACATTTTGCAGTTAGTTAGTCACTTGTAATAGGGAGCGAGCTTATTAGCATTGCCGGCTGTAATTCTGACTTTGGAATATTGAGAAATTACCTAAACCTGACAAAAAAAAACCCAACAAAATTTTGCCTGACCTTTTAATCCAGGACATAAGTGCATTATGTCTTTAATTTCTCGTATAAAATAAAGGTAAACAAAAATATCTGCTCGCAGCCATTAAAAAAATTACAATTTAACAGTCAGCCTGCGCAACACCAAAATGCGAGCCCTGGTCAATGATAATCCATTTGTCTCTTACATGAAAAACGGCTCAACTGCAGATTGGGGAAAATTTTAGCTCACAGCTCGTCGAATTCATTTATCTATTTAAGGCGAATATCTATCCAATTAGCCCCCTCGTGATCTGAAAGCAAACCTGGATACTCGCATCAAGTAGTTAACTCCAGCCGGATTTGGTTTATTGGCTCTGAGATTCGGAACAGTCCATGTAATGGCTGCCAGTGTCCAAGTACGTAATGGACAGCTAACAGCTGCTGACAGCTGTTCCTCACTATTTATACGCTGTTGGATTAAAAACTGTGCGTGCTTTATAGTTTTATGGTGTATTGAAATTGGGGGAAAAAAAAAAATGGGGCGTTCAAATTGGATATTGGGATGAGTGACAGTGGCTATATTATTGAGTTTGATCTGTTCGTGGCTGAATAATAACAGCCGCACTGGTCGATCTTTAAGGTTAAGCCGTACTTGCCGAGGTTGGTCTGTGGATGGGTGACCATAATTTCATCGAGTTTCTTCCGTGCCTCGGAATGCACGTTAAGCCGTTGGTCCCGGCTGTCATTTGTAGATCTTTGACAGTCATTACGAGTAGTCAGAAGTAAAAAGTCGGACATCCAGTCTTACCAAGGGGTATTGTACTACCCAGTTACTGGAATGTGGACATCAGATAGGCAGTCACTTCATGAAAAATACTGGTACTCAGCTGCATCCGGTTAGACTGAAAGCTGACCCCAAGATAGTTTGGGAATAGGCTAGGCAGATGATGATTGATTGCTTGATGGCGGGGTGTGATGCTAAAAATAGATTAGATAATAGAAAAAGGTAATAAAGAGTGAATTGTTCGTGTACTGTACTCGTAGAGACAGTATTTGAAAGGCGACAAAGAAAGTTAAAAACAAACAAAAACTGCAAAAAAAGTCACAGTAAGAAAAAGGGAGAATCGTCAATGAGAAAGTCCTTCAAGATTTCCGCAATTCACAAAAATAATTTACTCGTTATATCTATTGTGGCGTAAATCTGTGCACTCTTTCCGAATCCGAGAAGAAATATTCACGTATTCTGACGAAAGAACCTACCGATAAAACAATCACTTATCCATACCTGCACCAGGAATACATAATGCACAGCGCCTTATCCCAACACATTTCACAAACAAACAAAGGAGCGAACATTTAGAAAGTAATTCCGATCCTAAGCGTATCGTTTTAAGGCACCTTCAAAAAAATCATTAGGGAACGTTTCTCATGGCACTCGTGGTGGTTTGAATAAAATATAGGGGTGGAATAAAGCGAGCCTTTTTATCTATTAAACGCATTTGCTGTTACAAATCTTCGCTCTCTCCGGCGGCGAGCGTGCATAAGTGCGTGGGCGCTTTGTGACGAGCGGAGCGGGTATTGTAGCGGGATTAGAATACCTTCTTCCAACCTGGGCCTCAAGTCTGCTATTTTTATAAACATCGTCATTCCAACACGATCCCATTGTCATTTTCCTAAAAGTTCGTAATCTGCTAAATTCATAATGATCTGTCATTTGTCTGTCAAATTCTATGCTATTTCTTTCAATGGAGTGTCAATGGTTGACCATTGTGAAGTCATAATGACGCCATTATAATTAGTAGATTACCAAACTTGTCAAAATCAACAATTATGAAATCAATGATAGGATATTCTGACACTATTGTAATAGCAGACTTGAGGCCCAGGACAGCTCTTTCACTTGCTACATTTATGTACCGGGAGAAAAATTAGAGAGCCAATCCAAAAAATAGTTGATTAAATCAAGTGAAATTGAAATATGCTACTTATTGCACTTTTAATAAGCCCAGAGAGAGTAAAACTGACCATCCAAAGCAAGCAAAGGAAAAATTTAAACAAAATAAAAAAAAACAAATGCAATCATTTTCCTTTGAATAAATCTCAATCATATTCACGCCTTATTTACTAAGTTACCTCTGCAACAATAATTTACACCTAATTATACAACGACTCAACACCAAATTAGAGAAAAATCAACCACACATTTCTCAACCGCTGTTCACACTCTAACCTCTCATTCAGAAACCTCGCTACCTCCACCACTACATCCACAACTTAAAGGAAATGGCTGCCCTGTCTCTACCGGCTTGCATTTACGACATTACCCCACAAGCTTTATTTTGCACTCCTACACTCCTACTTTCAACTGTGCTGGTCCCACAATAGCTGTCACTGGTCAGGATTGTTACCCAGACGTTGTTCGGGTTGACGGTGGAAAAGATTTTACGTCACTTTAAACGTCTGCTTTTATCATACAAAGGTCTTTTATTGGGTGAGCGTGTGTTATTTTTTGGTCAAAGTAATGGTGGTTTGGCCTTTCCCGTGGTCACCTATAGCTCTTATTTATTTTTCCAAGTAAGAAAGAGCATCTTGTAAGCAAATATAATTTTTACTCCATCAGCTTTGAACTGTACTAGTTAAGAGTAAGATTTAATTTCGAATGAGTATGAAAACGACAAACCTATCAATGATAATGATAAAAATGTCGTCTTCAGGTGGCTTACCATGACGTCTTAAAACGTTATTGGATTTTCATTTTCCAGAGTAGGAAAGAGATGGCGCTAGACATCCTGTATAGCTCCGTCTCTTTCTCACACTGGAATAAGAGTAAAATAATATTGCATTTAGACGTCATGCAATGATGGCAATGTTAAATCTGCTACATTTATTCAGTCAAAACTTGAGGTTTTAGTAAAAATAGAATGTTACACTATCTTCTGCTCCCGGCTATGCTCCTGCTGTGTACGGAAATTAACCCACGGGAACATTTTAAATATAGCCTATGACACTCGGGAATACAGATGAATGTAGGTTCCCGTTTGTGGAAGAATTTGCAGAATCGGATCAGTAGTTCCGAAGATTACCCCTACATACAAACTTACCACCCTACAAACACATTTACCTCTTTATAATATTAGTATAGACATAGATTGTACATATTGTAAGAAAGACCTTAAAACCAGTAAAGTCATAATTATAGCTTTGGGAACCCTGCTGCACACATTGTTATCCCGAAGCAGTCGCCACTTGAATGTTTGCATGCCACACAAAAAAGCCGCAACTCTCCAGATTTCTGTTTCCCTGCTCCTATTACTGGCAACTTCGTTGGCGTTTGGTTTAAGTGTGTCGCTTTCCGGTGCCGGTTCTGTGCCTTGTAAGGATGCTGCTGAATTAGGGACGCTAGATGGGGTAGCAAAGCGGCTTACAAAAAAATAAAATTCGAAGAAGCACTCCTATTTAAAGGATATAGGAGTGCTTCTTCAATTAACAGCAATCAGGGTGAATTTATTTCCTGTATAGAGGTTCTTAACCTTCTGAAGAAAAATAATTAATACTTAATGCTGTATTATCATCATTCTCTTGCTCTTATCTCAAATTTATTTGGTGTTAGCGCAGCATGTCTTCTCCTTCCATACTTCTCTATTACTCGTCATCTCATCAGACACCTCTAGATACTGTATATTCAGCAGAGTTTTACCTGTTCCCACCGATCTAAAAATGTAACTGACAAAATACTTCAAAAATGTAACAGACAAAATATTTCAAAAATGTAACAGACAAAATACTTCAAAAATGTAACAGACAAAATACTACAAAAATGTAACAGACATGTTTATGTTTAGTAATTAATTTAGATTTAGAAATTAGTACTTTAATATATTAGTAGGATGTTTTTACAGACAAAATACTTAAAAAATGTAACAGACAAAATACTACAAAAATGTAACAGACAAAATACTACAAAAATGTAACAGACAAAATACTTCAAGTGAGTATTAAAATAGCCAAGCTATCTTGTTTAATTACTTTCTGCGCCAACATCGTAAAATCAATATCTTAATTCACTTCCAGTCACCCCTTAACCTATGTCTCAGGTAAAAAGACTCATTCTTTTGACAAACGCCGCGGGAACGAGAAGTTAGAGGATACAATTTGCGCAGAAGCAAGGCGCCTTCAACTTAGTGCGCATATCTGATGCAAACCACTAAATAAATGTATGCAGAAGATCTGTTTCTCATAAGACAAACAGACACTTATTACGTAACGCAATGTTTTGAATACATGCAAGACGCAACGACCGTTCGTACTGAGTTCGGTATTGAAACAATATTGTAACGCAAGTTTTTGAATGCATGCAAGACGCAACGACCGTTCGTACTGAGTTCGGTATTGAAACAGTATTGTAACGCAAGTTTTTGAATGCATGCAAGACGCAGCGACCGTTCGTACTGAGTTCGGAATTGAAACAATATTGTAACGCAAGCTTTTGAATACATGCAAGACGCAGCGACCATTGGTACTGAGTTCGGAATTCAAACAATATTATGGCAATTGTAACGACTTGTAAACTCACACTTAATCATTTGAGTTTAGGTATTTGATATTGAGAAACTTTTGTCAGGTTTTAGAAAAACCCTCATAAACAGATACACTAATGTTAAATTATTTTTAAAGTTTTATTTGCTCTTCCTAAGAAGACCGGTAAACTGCAGCAACAACATTGTCGAATAGGGTAATCCCGATTTAAAAAAAAATGCTTATTTTAAAACCATTTCGAGGAATAAGGTCCCTAATCATTTGTCATAATGTAAAAATATTCTCTATTTATATATTTTTTTTTATATTTTTGAAAAAATGTGGTCATCCTTTATTTGACCTTAAATGACGTCATCTCAAGAAGGATTACGCTTTATAGTATTATGAAAGCCCACGACCAAAAACCAAGTCCCATTGTTTTGCCCGCAAAACCGTATTAAATCGTTAGATTAGACGAATCTGAAACCAAACAAGATTGGCAGTACAGACAGAAACGTCAACGAAACGCTTTATCACAATATGTCTGACATTCAAAATGTACATTATTTTTCGACATTTTACAACTAAAAAGTTTCAGTATTATTGGAATCTGAATAAACAAATCTATCGATTTTATACGGTTTCAATCGTAAAATGATGAGGAAAAAAGTTTGAAAAAAAGCAAACTGACATTATAGTGTCACTCGCTTATTTAATCTTTGAATGGTCAAAGGATTCATTTCAGTGATGACGTCATCCATCTATGAATAAAACTAGCCAATGAACTTCAAAAATATACAAATTAGTTTCTTGAAGTACCCAACATTAACTAAAAAAAAAATAAGTTTAGATTTTTTGGACAATGTCAATTGAAAAATTGCAATGACGGACTGCAGCAACTTGATTCGTTTCTGCGTAACCATAAGAATACGAGTGACAGTTTTTAAACAGTTACGAAGAACGAACGAGAGCACCCCTAACATACCGTAAACTTTGCAGAAATTATTAAAATAAAGTCGGATATATTTCGACAATGCAAGAAATCGAGACTACGGCTCTCGAACTACATACTTAGTTACCTACAGTGGTTTTACTCATAATGCGCTTCTACTAAATACATAGTCCTTCTTACCACACGTTAGAGGTGAGACTTCTGTCCCACATTACATACTGCGGTTACACGGATACGTGGTTCATTATATACTGATTCAGAGCGTTTAGTGTTTGCACCACGGATCTCCGCGATGTTATTTTCTTTGAGCTTGAAATGGAATTATAAATGTGTTTGTGTGTTTGTTGTTGCTTTTGTCGTCTCTGAGAGGGTGGTGACTTGGAGTGGTTTTAGTTTAAGATAAATATCTGGATTATATATTACAGTGGCGCTTGCCGAGTTTGGTCCGTGGATGGGTGACCACCCATTAATTACCAAGTTTCCTTCGTGCATCGGCTCGAGCTCTAAGCACGTTAAGCCGTTGGTCCAGGCTGTGATTAGGAGATCTCTGACAGTCGTTGCAGGTAGTCAGCAGTAGCCCGAAAGTTTAACATAGTCTAGTCTAAGGGGTATCGTATTAATACCCAGTAGTAACTGGGTTGTGGAGGTCAGATGCAGTCGCTCCATGTAAAATACTGGTATTCAGCTGCATCCGGTTATACTGGAAGCCGAACTCAATATAGTTGGGAAAAGGCTAGGCATATTTCACAGTGCCCTGGATAAAACCATCTTCATTTTTTTTAATGTTGTAATTATTGGTTTAATCATATCTGTACTAATGGCTTCGACGCAATTGTGCGGAAGAAAATAGTGTCGCTGGCAGCTAGAACCCGGGCCAGTGGTAACAGCATCCTAAAAATAGTGGTCGAGAATGTGTTTTACTCCTTTTATGAGGCATTATGTGGAGAAGATGACCGAGAAAAAACTTGTTCATATTCTGTGAAAAAAGCTTCTCAAACTCATTCATCATCATCATCATCATCATTTCAGCCGAAAGACATCCACTGCTGGACATAGGCCTCCCCCAAGTTTCGCCACATTGACAGAACATGGGGGGTTTTGCCATAATCGCCACGCTTGGCAGGCGGGTTGGCGATCGCAGTACGGTTGTCACAAAAGCACAGAGAACGCTGCTGCCCATTCTCTGGCAAGTCCCTTAGTCGCCTCTTACGCCACCCACGGGAAGATATGGGATCAAATCAAATCAAATCAAATCGTTTATTGCATCCATAATGTACATTTAACAGGTGGTCGAATAAAAAATAATAGACACAATTATGGACCCTGTCGGGCACAGCAAGTTTTAAATAAGTAGAGAGAGGAAGACTGCTTCTCTAATTTTCCTTGTCAAAAGAAGAGTAATTTTCCAATTATTACAATTATTATAATTTCGAAATATTTTATATCCTATTTATTATTTTATATTTCCGTTTACTTATTATATTAATATTATGTATTCAAGTCTATCTATTCATTCATTATTTATTTAAATATATTAAAAATTAATTATTATAATTTACTATATTTTTGTTATTTTACATATTAAATGTCTGTTATGTAAATGTCTGATAATCATATTTATGTATTTTTACTAGTTTTATCCGTAAAATATTCGTTTAATGAGTGATAGCTTTTTTTAATTAAGTATTGCTTTAATTTATTTAAAAATATACTGGTTTTATTTTGTTGTTTTATTTCTTCTGGCAATTTATTATATATTTTTATTGACATTGCATAAGGACTAGATGAGTGTAATTTAAGGCGGGAGGGGGGCAAATTTAGTCTGTTTTTATGGCGAAAGGAATAATTTTTTTGCATGTCTCCCCGTGTGCTATAAGAATCTGGATATTTGCGGACTAGTTTACATAATTCTAAAATATAAATACCAATTAAGGTGAGAATCTTATGTTTCTGGAAGTAAGGCTTGCAGCTATCTGTTGGTTCAATATTGGTAATTATTCTAATAAGCTTTTTTTGGAGGGTAAATAAGGAGGGAGCGTCTGTGCTATTTCCCCATAAGACGATGCCATAGTTAAACCAAGCGTGGGCATATGCGTAGTATGTGACTAGTGCCGTTTGTAGGTTTGTAGTCTTTTTGAGTTCACGGAGAGCATATGAAAACTTTGAAATTTTGGATTTTACTGTCTGTATATGTGTTTTCCAGTTTATATTTGTGTCTATTGTTAAACCTAAGAGACTGAAATTGTTTACTGTTTCTATTTTATGTTGGTTAAACGTAAAATCTATTTTTATTTGTTTTTTCTGCCCGGGGTGAAACGCTATTAATTTGGTTTTTGTAAAATTTATTTCGAGATTATGGTCGCTCATCCAGTTTAAAATTGTTTCAAGAATTGTCGTGAGTTTGTCATTTAAATTGGCATTTGTTTGGCATGAGGTCAGGATCGAGATATCATCCGCAAAAAGGATGGTGCTATTCTTTACGTCCGACACCATACAGAGCGAACTCAAACAACTCAAACTCATTATCTACTAACATTAGGTATAAGATATGTTGTTAACACTGAATTTCTGTTATCCGATTATTGAAAATAAATAAATATCATAGGTTCAGCATCGAATCATTTATCAATGACATTTCTATGCTTAAAAGTGTGCCTTGTAGATGTTGGATGGAGGCGATGCTAATTCGGTGCAGTCCTTATACGTGTGAGCTGAGCTTGTGAACAACTTGTGTAAAATTATGTTATGCTGCTTTGATCTTTAATCACAACAAAATACAATTTCTTTTACATTTCAGAAATAAAAAAAACTCACAACGTTATGAATCCAATTAATTAATACCAGTCCATAAGCTTTAAAGGAACTGAAACGAAGAAATGCAGAAATACAAAACGAAGAACTGGTAAGAGGCTAAGAAACACTGAAAATAAAAGCAAAAGCATTGCCTTTGCCTCATCACATTTAAAAAAAAAGTTGAGGAAAATAAAATATCTAATCTGTCTTTTGTAAATACGAATCAAAAGTGGCAATCGTAAGTACACGAGGAGATGAATTAAACTCACTATAGTCTGCGGTCTGCATTTTAATTAATTAACAGCGGGGCTTTGGAAGGGTGCGGGGTGGGGGGGGGGTGTAGGGCTGCCCACCTTTATGAGTCTTAAGACGTTTGTTGGTTTGTTTTTACAGAGTCGGAATAGGTGTGTTCTATACAATTGCAGATAGGTACATGAAATTGAACTTTAATTGAGAAACTTTCATTTTCTATCAAAATTTAAAGGAAAAACAAAAACTTTGCTACTGTGTTTTCAAATAGCAATACAAGTAGTTTTCAATACAAAATTAAAAGATTAAGATACTAATAGTTTTTAATGAAGTTAGCAAAAACTTAAGAACGAACGCCATTTTTTCACCAAATGATTATAAAGAATCAATCGCGTTTGCTTAATTTGAGTGACTGATAGTACCTACTTGGTAATCTCATTACTAAGTAAGACTCACACGATAGGTTAAATATGTGAAAACAGCCTTGTTCCGAAAATACACATCCCTTTAACTGCAATTTAGTACTACTTAAGTTTCCTTTTTCCTTAAGTAGTTGGTAACCCTACAATACTAGAACAACAGTCAGTGTTTACGCACGGAGACACCTCGTGACTTTCCGCCGACATTCGTTTTCTGTCGCCGAGCTTACCGAGAGCCTTACTCCATTAAGAAAATTAATGTTTTGACTTACCCACCCGCCATCTTGCGGTAAAAAATGTAGGTTCCTATAGATAAACAATTACCTATGTTGTAAACATACTTTAGGTTAGTCATTGTGCTGTTCTATTGATTTGATGGTCGGTAATAATAAAGGAAAGTACTTATCTGATGGATTATGAGGTTGGACTTTGTAGGTTGATGGTATTGTTCGGTTGAGGCACGTGTATGGGTTGCATGGGTGACGTCAATGACGGATAGAGGTCAGGTAATAAGAGGTTAATGTGTCTTGACATAATAGGATAGAGGATATGCTACTGTTCTTCTTGGAGAAGCAGAAACAAAAGACGTAATAAACAAAACATCGCTTTAGTGTACGTGGAAAAGGAATATAAAATGGGAGTTTGATAACATTTATGAATTGGTATTTGATATCAAAACCCATGCAAAATTGAAGGTCAACGTTTGTACTAGTTTTAGAAAAATGCACTCCTGAACAATCCAAATATCACTTTAAAACTAGATTTTATTTGAGATTAGTATGAACTTGTCAGTTTTAAAAACGAGATCCGTTATGGCCTATAAGATATAAGTGGTACCTATTTAGTTCACGTTATAGGTTTTATTTACACATAGTATAATTGTAGTATAGACCTTATTACTGTTTCAGTGAGTTCAATTTTGGTTGAAACTTTTTTGCCTTCGGCACCCTATGATGAACATGCGAGGTGGAAGGGACACCGGCGTTAAAACGACTACCACATAGTAAGTACATCATTCTATTTCCCCCAAAACAGAAATTTTTCTTCTTTTATAAAAAAATAAACTGCTGTTTCCTACAAAACTGCAATATATACACGGTCAAAACGACTGGAGCAGCAAATTTTTTTCCAACCTGTAGTTACCTATTTTTAACCTGTTACTTTTTGTCTGATAAACTTTACTTCGTCACTGACCATTATTCCACAACGAACCTTAACCTTCAAAAACCGCGTCATACATTACAACAACATTTCCACACATCGCCAACAATACTGTCTACCGTGGCTCCACCCGACAGAACCCGGCATTCGTTCCCGGATTCATTTCCTTTCAGTGATGGATGGCTCTGTATCTTCAATGAGATTTATAATGGTGTGTCACATTCCAGCGCGTGATGTGAGTCCATGCGCAGATTGATGCAGAACTACAGCAGTTGAGGGATAGAGTTTAAAATTTTGTTATAGGATTAGTTTTGGACGCGTGACGTGAAGTTGGATGTTGTAGTTATATTGGGTAACGTTTTCGGAAATGATCTTATGATTTTTATGCCAAGTTTCTAAAAATAACGAATAGTTCCATTACACGATGTGGAGCCCTGACAAAGCCAGAAGGCGACGCGGTAGACCTCGCACGAGATGGCGGGACGAGCTGGACAGGACAAACGACCTGTGGTTCACATTGGCCCGGGATCGAAGGATTTGGAAATCATGGGGAAAGGCCTGTGCCCAGCAGTGGAATGCCTCATGATATCAGTAACAGTTCCATTACTGAACATTAAGACTATTTTTGGGGAGTTTACGTGTGGTTATTGTTTCATTCAGCTTATTGTGTTGGTACAAAAGGTTGCTCATCAATTGTAAGAAATTGACCTTGAGTTAGCCCAGCGTGGAATGGAGCTACGATAGAATAAGACCCCAGTTAAACTGGTTTGGTTAGCACTGACGTGTGTCCAGTTCTATGATATTCTTGTAATTTATGTAAAGAAATAAAGAATAAGAAAAAATGAATTATTTGGCACAGGCCACAAATGCAAAACAATACAAAAAAAAAAACGTAAGTACTTTTATGTAGAGACAATATGTAATCTAATGCCTGTATGTTTCTTTCTACCTAAGTCTTTATTTTGTAACAAGTATAGAAAACAGTTGTTAGGTACATTTTCAATGCGACATTGTCCGAACACAGATTGATGTTAAATTCCCAGTGTAAGGTGAAACTTTCAGGAGTTTCTAAAAGGATTAGTTTGCGGTAGTATGTTGTTAGTTATGCACAAATGCGGTGTTTATACCTGACGTAGGTGTCGAGGAAAACACTTGGCGCTTTACCCCATTAATATTTGAACTGATTTGGTAGGGAGGGGACTTGTCCGAAGTATCGGTTGGTTCGCATGTTTACTGTTTAGTGATAATCTTTACTTGAATTATTTCATTCTTCTGTTAGTTGGCCCAAGATCCAGTTACTTGTTTGTACTTTTCAGTTGATGATACTAATTGTTTAAACTTAATTTTGTTGCTTAAGTAGCTGTTAGCTGTAGGTGCGAAATATAGTGCATGTAGTGCTCTTCTGTAAATGATGGGGCACTTAGACTTAAATTGGAAATGTTTTCCTATACACGTATAGTGTACTATTAATGATGAAAAGCCAAATTTAATAAAAAAAAAAAACAATATTAAAAGTGATATTTATGTGAAGCTTTCATAATTTTCTAAGTACACAAACAACATCCATTTCCAGTTCCAAATAAAGTATAACTGGATAGTAGCGATAACTTTCCTAAACCTTATAGGTACCACACGAAAAAAATATTCGACCAGACATTTTTTGCTCCGTATTTTACCGAACTATCTATTATTTCATTTTCTCTATCCATCCAAAATAAAACCCAATCACAAACTTTATCCATAACTGACGCGTTCCACAAACGGGACATAATTACAAAAGTTTTAGAAAAAAACTAGACTATTCCGTAAGAGACCGCTCGATCTATCATAATGTAATTGAACCACTACGAAGAAAGCATTTATGGTCGAAACGAGACTTGAGCTGAGGGGAAATTTTCTTAAAAGGTTGCTCATAAGGTCTAGTTTACATTAGAAGTAAAGGGTGCTGTACACACTGGCTGATAGTTAAGCAAAAGGTATCAAACTGGTAATCTACACACAAATAAATCAAATTAAAGTGTTTATTTGTAATTTTAAAACAACATCCTTGTACTGAATTTAGATGGAAGTATTCTGTACTTTATCAAAAAAACATTATTAAACGTTTGTCGGTCAGTCTGTTTGTCCCGGCTAATCTCCTAAACGGCTGGACCGATTTGAACGGGACTTTTACACGCAGAATAGCACCAATATAACGATTTTACAAAACTGCTAGCTGCTGCTGTTTAGATAACTGATGCTATAAAGAGTAACTGAAGCCACTTTTATTTTAGATAAAAAAAAAGGATGAAGACGCGGGTAATAGGTAGATTTTTCATATAACTTTACGACTTACTATCATCGCATGTTATAAATTAATGTGGGTTTTTGTGTCCGTCTGTATGACTAAGTTTTTTATCTCAACTCCGCAACCAACTTACAGAGTATTTTTAAAAAATAAATAAATAAATAAATAAATTATAGTAACATAAAAATACAGGAATTTTTAACTAATTGTAAAAACCATTCAAAGCAGAGTCAGACAGGTATGATGCAAGTCAGGATGTGACTATCTTCAAAATAACTATTTATTAATTATTATATGACCGAATACAAGAGATTAGGTCCATTATTTGTTCTAGCAAAACCAACTCCATTAGTAAACACAAAACTAGCGCTACTACGCTAGCATGCCGCTCGCAGAGGAAGTTCGACTTCCCTTGGTTACTGTAACGAACTCAATTAGAAGAAAAATAATAGGTGCAGGAAGAGGAATTTCCTTTCAACGTAATAGGGAAATTGGTTTATAAGGCAAAGAGCCTCCACAGTAAACTGATTAAAATGTCGATACGTCACGTGTTTTAATGGCTACAATTTACCTGCCTATGATAAAATTACTGAAACCGTTGACTTTCTTAATTTTGCGATAAAATTCTTGCACAAAAATTTATTATATATTTTAATATTAAGAAATAGGAGCCCAACATATCCTCATTAAATCGGAGCGTTGTCTGACAAACTTGGCGAGGAATCAGGCACCTCAATGACTTCTAGTGACTGTGTCAGTTATACCGTGTTTGTTATCTTTTCTGCATTTATTCATAACTATACCTATATCATTGTGCTATGTAGCTATGCTAATCGTACCCAGTTATAAACGTAAGTTAATTCAATATCGTAAATCATACATTCTACACTCCACTCATTACAGACACAGACTGATCTTGTTGTTCCCTTTCACCGCAAACTCAACATTCATTATCGTACACTATACACGAAACCATAAACACAACATATCACAATCAACACTTACATTAATCCTTACACATTATCTCAACAGCTGCTCATTATATAACTGTGCCCATAGAATAGTTTCGAAGTGTTCTGACTCAGCGCTCGGCTTAGTCTTGATGCGTTTATTTAGGACATTCATTCTGCTAATTATTCCGGATTATCTATTTGTTTTCGATTGCGTGTGTAGGTACCTACAACGCTTTTTATTGAGAATATTTTTTTGGAACTCGGCTATTTGGCCTATTGTTTTGCTATTTATATTTGTAATTAATGGCTAATATTATTGAAAATGTTATCAGTGACTTGGACAAACTTGAAATTTCGAAAATATTTAGGTGTCCACCGGACAAGTGTACAGACTTCATTAACTTATCTATCTCTGGCCTAAAAATTCTCCATTTAAATATTCGCAGCATTAATAGGAACTTTTGTGAACTTTTAGTGTTGTTGTCTCGTATTAAAATTAACTGTGACGTCATTGTTCTGACAGAATGCTGGTTGAGTAAGGTGGCGAATGTTCCATTATTAGACGGATATAATTCACATTATACATCGAATACAAAAAATCAAAATGACGGGATTGTGATTTTTACAAAACAATACTTGGCCTGTTCTGTTCAAGAACCAGATTTCACAAATGCGAACTGTCTCATATGCAAAATTAATAATAAAACTGCAATAGTTGCTATATACCGCTCGCCATCATTTAACAAAAAAGAACAATTTCAATGGTTTTTAAATAGTTTGGACACGGCACTTACTCAACTAAAAACATTTAAAACTGTTGCTATCGTGGGGGATGTTAACGTCGACATTAAATCCTCAAACAATGACGACCGTACAACTGACTATCTAACATTAAGCGCGTCACATGGCCTTTTGCCGGCTCATAGCATACCCACTAGGGGAACAAACTGTCTCGACCATATCATTCTCAAATGTATAACACCAGCAACAACACTTATTTTAGAGTCATTTATTACGGATCACATGCCTATCCTGCTGCATATAGAAGATATTAAATCACCTAATAAACCGCAAAAAACGATTGCCCGAGTGGACTATGCTAAGTTGCTACAAGAAATTGAGGCCACGGACCTCTCACATATCATGAGTATGGATGATGCGAATGTAGCCGCATGCGAATTGATCGGTGTTATCCAGGGCTTAGTAAAAAAACATACATACGAGGTAAGAATTCCCAAAAAAAATAGAAATATTAAGCCATGGATAACGCCTGGTCTCATGCGCTGCATTCGTCATCGTGATTTACTTCACATGGACACTAAAAAGTCACCTGATAATGACATCATAAGAATCACCTATAATCGCTACCGAAACCATTGTAATACTATATTACGTGACCTAAGAGCTCAGTATGAAAAGGATGAGTTGGAGAAAGCTAAAACAAATATAAAGACACTTTGGAATAAAATTAAAGAGATAACAAACTATAATAAAACACCCACATCCTCTACAAGTTTATTAAAAAATGAACCTAATCCTCAAGCATCTGTTGATCGTGTATGTAGATACTTCGCGGATGTTGGCAAGAACCTTGTGTCTGACATCACCTCGCGGCTTCCGGTGCCCCCCACCCCGTGCTCACGGCCTCGTAAAAATGTTCCCCTTAACTCATTAGTTCTCCTTGAATTTGACGAATCGGATATAAATAATGCCATTATTCAGGTCCGTCGAGATTCTGCCACCGGTTGGGATGGTATCTCTACAAACCTACTAAAACAATGTCGTCATGTCCTCGTTTCTCCAATTACGCACATTTTCAATCGTTCAATCGCCACAGGTGTTTTTCCGGAGGCTTTTAAAAAGGCTATTGTGCATCCAATTTATAAGGGTGGGAGCAGAGACTCTATGAACAATTATAGGCCTATTTCAGTCCTTTCATCTATCTCCAAAATATTTGAAAAACTAGTAAATCTAAGGCTTGCTCAGTTCCTTAATAAAAATAACTTAATTGCACAAAATCAGTATGGTTTTAAAAAAGGAGTATCGGCAGAAGATGCAGTTCTCGACTTAACTGAATTTGTTGCAAGAAACCTTGATGAAAAGCAGAAGTGCATGGGTCTATTCCTGGATTTAAAAAAGGCATTTGATACGGTTTCTGTTCCCACCCTCCTATCGAAATTGGAGGACATCGGCATACGTGGCTTAGCTCATGATTTTTTTGCAAGCTATCTTACAAATCGTAGACTGTGTGTTAGGATTGGTGACCACGTCAGTAGAGAGGAAACCACCACCTTCGGTGTGCCGCAGGGAAGTGTGCTTGGCCCAACCCTTTTCCAGGTTTATATCAACGAGCTTTGCTGTTTACCTCTCAGTAACTCCAAAATATTTACCTATGCTGATGATACCGCAATCATAGTTCATGGAAATGATTGGGAGCAACTGAGAACTACTGCTGAAACGTCACTTAGATCTGTTATGGGTTGGGTGCAGCTAAATCTCCTCACTCTGAATCTGGACAAGACCTACTTCATCCCGTTCGGGCTACACCCTGGTACTAAACCTCCTACAGACTTTGTCATTAACGCCCACACATGTAATGGACATATACCCTGCTCATGCTTCTCTCTTCGTGAGGTTAACCATCTAAAATACTTGGGTGTGGTTATTGATAGCGGACTCAACTGGTACTCGCACTTGGATACTATTGCTACAAGAGTTAGAAGAATGATTTATGTATTCAAGCTACTTAGGTCTTCTGCTGATTTCAACACGATTAGAATGGTGTATATTGCTATCTGTCAATCTGTCATCTCCTATTGCATCACAGTGTGGGGTGGCGCAGCTCGGACAAAGTTTATCAAGCTGGAGCGAGCACAAAGAGCTGTCCTAAAAGTTATGTCAAAGAAGAACTTTATGTATCCCACCACACAATTATACAAAGATGTAAATGTACTGACTGTTAGGCAGCTGTTTGTGCTACGCTCCGTACTGAGAAAACACACCACAGTCCCCCTCCCAGACCCAACACGCCGCAAGAAAAAACCTCTTATTCTCACGGTAAAGCATAAGACCGCTTTCGCTAGACGTCAGCACTATGTTCTAACCCCACACCTATACACAATAATAAATAAAAAATTAAACATAATTGAATTAGATACATATAGGGTTAAAGTTAAAATTGAGGAGTGGATAAAAGATCAAGACTACGAGGCAACTGAAAGTTTACTGGCCTGGATCTCTTAATTCACTGGTACCCATCAGATCACTAAGAAAGGAGCAGCCGCCACTATTGACATCCACATACACAGACGCACATTCACTCTACACACCCTACACACCGTCACACCACACCACACCCCTCCACACCACACCACACCACACCATACTGCCTAACACATACACATACTACACTTACACATAACACGACTCCTCACACAAATACATTTCATACATACACTCAATACAAACATTATTACTTACTTAATTAAAATTTATTTCTTACCTTTTATAGTCAACATTTTGTATGTAACAATCCGAGTTTACTAGTACGCTCATAATTTCATTGTTCTATATTTCTGCGAAGACACTGCCTCCTAAGATACAGGATCTTCCTAGTTTAGGAGTCAGGGCTCAAATTTTGTGTGACTGTACTTTTAGCCATATTTCGTACACTACTCTTGTTTTGAAAATTTTTGTTCCCTTTTGTTTACTATGTGTATTTAATGTGTCATACTTGTGTTTTGATAATAAAGACTTATTATTATTATTATTTTGGAAAAACAGGTACTGTTTCTTAGCTCTTTGGCTAGTTTAAGCTACGCTAACGGGCCTTAACCAAGTCAACGTAGCGTGTGTGTGTGTGGGTTGTGAGGAGAAATTTCATTTTCCTCGATTTGCATAAACTTCCTTACTATTCTGCAGGTGTTTAAAATCGCGGCTTTTTGGAGTGTAATGTAAATTGAGTCTTTGAGGTCTATTAATTTGAGGCTATGGTGGAGGTGTTTGGGTATAACACCCGTGGTGGAGACTACTATGGGTACTACGTACACTTTTTCTTGTCTCCAGATTCTGGTCACCTCTTCTTTCAATTCTGCATATTTACTAATTTTCTCACCTATTGTTTTTTGTAAGTTATGTGTGTTGGGAACTGCTATATCTATGAGGTGTGTGACTTTATTTACTTTATCTAGAAGGATTATATCTGGTCTATTGTAGTGAATGGTCCTGTCGGTTAAAATGCCGCGATCGTAAAAGAGCTTGTGGGTGGTATTTTCTAAAAATGGTTGTGGTACGTACTTGTAATAAGGTGTGTTTATGTCTTGAATGAGCTTATGTTTGAGTGCTAGGTTTTGATGGATGATATTTGCTACCTGATTATGCCTGTGAGTATAATCTGTTTGTGTGAGTGTTGTGCAAGCTCCTGTGATGTGTTGGATGGTTTCTGGTTGACTGTGACATTTGCGGCATTTATCGTTAGTTATCGTGGGGTCTTTTATGATGAATTTCCTGTAATTTTTAGTATTTATGACCTGATCTTGTATCGCAATAATAAAGCCCTCAGTTTCCGGGAATAAAGAACCAATTTTAAGCCATTTATTTGACGCTATTGTGTCTATATGAGATTGTTCGAGATCATGGGGATGCCGTCCGTGCAACACTTTCTTCTTCCAATCTTCTAACTTTTGTTTTTGTGGGTTTTCGTTGTTGGTGTTTCGAGTATTTGTCTGATCGCTTAGGTTTAGTGGGGTGTAGCTGTTGTCGTTCATTACTATAGCTTTATGTATGTCACTTGTGTGAGATTTACTGTGAAAGAATGTTTTTAACCTAGTTATTTGTTTCTGCCACAGATGATGGATATCGATAAGGCCTCTCCCTCCGTTTTGCCGTTTGATAGTTAGCCTTTCTATTGCAGATTTAGGGTGTAGATTATTGTGTTTAGTAAGTGTGGTGCGTGTTGTTCTCTCTATTTGTTGGATGTCAGTTTTTGACCATTTGATCACTCCAAACGAGTATGTTAGTATTGGGATCGCGTAAGTGTTCAATGCCTTTATCAAATGTTTTCCGGAGAGTTGAGTTTTACATACTGCGACCACCCTCCTCTTGTATTCTGTGTTCAATGTTTGTTTAATTGTTGTGTGATCTAATCCTTTGAGCTGCCTGTATCCTAAATATTTATATAAATCGGTGGATTCCATAGCTGTAATTGTGTCATTAGTGTTAATTGCATAGTCACCAGGTTTAATTTTACCTCTTATTATATGTACTGTTTTACATTTATCTAGTCCAAACTGCATATTTATGTCTTTGCTAAATTCGGTAGTTATATCTATTAGCTTTTTCATCTCTTTTTCTGTTTTTGCGTATAATTTAATGTCGTCCATATAAATAAGATGAGAGATCGTGGTTTCTTCTGTTGTTTGTTTAAGGCAATATCCAGCCTGACAACGCTGTAGTAGATGAGATAGGGGGTTTAATGCGAGGCAGAACCATAAAGGGCTCAGGGAGTCTCCCTGATAAATACCTTTTTTTATAGCAATCTGGCGAGTTGTGACAGCGTTTTCGCGATAATTTAATTGAAGCGTGGTTTTCCATCGGGTCATAATATTTTGCAAGAATTCTATTATTTTTGGGTTTATTTTATATATATGTAATATTTTAATAAGCCAAGAGTGTGGAATGCTATCAAACGCTTTTTTGTAATCTATATAGGTGCAGTGTAAATTTCTATTTTTTGTGGACGCGTGTTTGTGTATGATCGAATCTATGACTAGTTGCTCCTTACATCCCATGTGTCCTCGCCTGCATCCTTTTTGTTCCTCTGCTATTATGTTGTGATATTCTATGTGTTTATTGATTTTTGTAGTAATTGCTGACGTTAAGATCTTGTATATTGTGGGTAGGCATGTAATCGGTCTGTATTGGGATGGCTGTGGTGAGTATTGGGTTTTTGGCAACATGTAAGTTATTCCTGTAGCAATGAATTCTGGAATGTTTTGTTTTCCTAAAATAATTTCAGTTAGGTTTTTAGCTAAAATGCCGTGCAATGACTCCAGTTTTTTATACCAATAATTGTGTATTTTGTCAATACCAGGGGATTTCCAATTGTGTAGTCTCTCTGTAACACAACTTATATCAGACTCAGATAACTCAATGAATTCCATTTCTTCAAGTGAACTCCATTTACCTTCTTCGTCTTGAATCCATTCAGATGTTTCCTTATGATGCACTTGTTCTTCCCATATGCCAGCCCAAAAAGTTTCTAGTTGCTCCGTTGTTGGTAGTTCTATGTTGCTTTCGGTTGTCGGTGTGTCGGTGTGAGTTTGTGGCTTCTGTAATTTTCTGTAAAAGTTCTTTTCGTTTGTAGCAAACAAAGAGTTATCATTTTTACGTTCTTGTGCTTTTTTATATCTTCTCAACCTGTGGACTTTTAGGGCCAATTTCTGTTTTATTGTATCTAAGAATTCTTCTGGTCTACTGTTGTGCTTTTCGTGTCTAGTATGGACAGCCATGTTTTTGAAAATTATTTCTACTCTTTTGACTACTTTGTTTGACCTATTGTTGTTTATATATTGGGTTAGTCTACCACAATCTGCTCTAAGTTTTTCTATATCTTTTTCAAGCCTCTGCTGCCATGCAGGTTTGCTAACATTTGATTGTCTATTATTGCCTGTGTATTCTGTGATTTTAAAATTGAGTTCTTCGGAAATAACTAATGCTGTGCAATATACCAGGGTATGTACGTCTATGAGTTGAGTTTCTTCGCTTATATACTGAGTGAGAATATTCTTATTAAATAAATTAACGAGCTGAACAAGTTTTGGTGTGTACCTGAGTTTAGGTAGTTTTGGTCGCGCTGTCGGGTCCATCCCCGAATATTGAGTGAGAGCTGTTTTAAATTTATCGTGTATTTCTTGTATACGCGTATCTGTGGGCGGATTTTGATTTATATTTGCTAGAACCTCAATGTCGTTTTCTAACATTATGGTCACATTTTCGGTTTGTGTGGATGTATGCGTGATTTGTGAATATGTCTGTGATGATAGGTGATAGTTTGGTTGAGATTGTGTGTAAGGTTCTGATTGATCATTCGCCTGTGGTTGTTCTTGTTGAGTGTTTTCTATTGTGTTTTGTGTTACTACGATATTATTAGTGTCTTCATCATTTACTGATTCTACGTGTAATTGTATGCGCACTTCTTCTTTTAACCTATCTATTTCTTCTAGTGAGAGCAGTTTATTTCTAACGATAGTTCTTCTTTGATCTGAAATCCTTTGCTCAGAAACAGTAATCTCTGGATATCGACGCGTGAAAAGTTCATGCAGTTTTTGTCTGTATGTGGTCATGTCAGTCTCTAATTTAGTGATGTGTAGGTAGGTTCGCATGATAAATGTGTTTACTTCTTTGCTCCATTTCATGCGAACTCTTGCTTTTCCAGCCTTGGTGGACGCGGGCAAAAAGGTAGATACCCCCCGCGCAGCACTCAAGGTCGGAGTAGGTGAAACAGCATTTAAACTAATAATGGGGGGTGATAATGGTGTAGGTGACGATGGTAAGGATGGTGATGATTGCCTAGAAGGTGTGTATGAAACTGTGCTTGGACTATACGGTTCTACAGGGGTGTCTGTCCTGTCCGTCAGTCTGTCCCCATCGTCAATGATTTCGGCTGTAGTACCTTTGTCGGTGGGAGCCCGCCTGTTCAACTCCTCACCGCTGACGGTTCGCATGCTGAGACACCCAGCGTCAGCTCCAGGTGCGCCCCGGCGATCGCCCCCGGGCAGCGGTCCTATACGTTTTCTCTTTGAACGAGTCTCCATTTTAAAGTGGGTTTCCAGAGCCACGTTAGCCACGCCAGTAATTTCTCCTTCGTGTGTCCGCCCCCCACGTGATTAGATGGTCAATCAGGACGTGTGGTTGTTTAGGGGGCTTATTATTATTATACCTTTATTCATTTTTTCATCTTATTAATTACATTTTTAAATATTTCTTAAAAAACAAAAAGAATAAAAAAACATTTAAAAATATAAAAAATAGGTTTTTCCGCCGGTGTCGGGAGCAGGGTCCAAGCTACCGGTGGTTAGGGCTGCAGAGACAGGAACCTCCTCACAATGCGGGCCGTATCGAGGAGTACCGCCTTCTGAATCTGGCTCTTGATCCAACTGCCAAGTGAGAGCTTCGACAGATGTTCGTCGAGGCTCTTGGCCATAAGGCCATTGGCCGTTACGACAATCGGCACAATGATAGCCGAGTCCACATTCCACATATCGACAACCTCGTGAGCCAAGTCGAGATATTTTATCTGTTTCTCTTTCTCAGCTTTCACGAGGTTTTCGTCATGTGGGATGGTAACATCGACTATCATTGCGCGGCGCGCTGATCGGTCTATCACCACTATGTCAGGCTTATTGGCAACAATAGTCCTGTCAGTAATGATAGGCCGATCCCAGTACAGCGTGACATGGTCTTTCTCGAGAACTGGGTCGGGCACATACTTGTAGTACGGTACCTCAGATTCCACAAGTTTATATTTCAAGGCAAGTTGCTGGTGAATAATCCTGGCCACTTGGTTGTGCCTGTGCAAGTACTCGCCGTTAGCCAGACGAGAACAACCAGAAATAATATGTCTGATGGACTCACCCGGACGGTGGCATGCCCGACACACGTCCACCGTCCCGTCCCTCATAATATGTTTCCGGTAGTTGTTCGTCAGCATAACTTCGTCCATAATCGCACAGACAAAACCTTCAGTTTCCCCAAAGAGGTCGCCGAAACGTAACCAGGACACGGACGCTAGAAAATCTACATCGGGCCCATGAAGAGCCTGGTAAAATCGTCCGTGAAGAACCTTGCCTTGCCATATTTCCTTGCGGTCATCGGTAGTCAGTATTACAGGTTTGCGCCAGTTCTCTTTAGCCATGGACAGCGGGGTGAGTGCCTTGTCCACTGCGACCACATCTCGGTGCATACCCACCTCTGTTTTTAAAAAATATTCTCTGAGGCTGCACACCTCGCGGTTGTGGAGGGTCTTCGCGTTTAAAAAGCCTCGACCCCCGCACTTCCGCGGGATGTACAGTCTCATCACCGATGATCGTGGGTGATGCATCCGGTTTGCGGTCAGCAGTGTACGAACTCGCCTATCCAGGGCGTCCAGTTCGGTTTGAGTCCATTTGAGTATGCCGAAAGAGTACATTAAAACCGGCATGACCCAACCGTTGATGGCGCGCACCTTGTTCCCGCCCGAAAGAAGGCTATTTAGTACCTTCTTCAGGCGACCAAAGAAGCGCTCCCTCAACGATTGCTTCATGTCAGCTACGTTAATGCCTAACGCTTCCGACATACCCAAATACTTATAGTTTTCGAATGAGGAAAGGGATCTTAGGTGTATGGAGTCAGAGAGCTGAAGTCCCTCGGATTCCATAATCTCCCCTCGCTTTACATACATGACTGCACATTTGTCCACACCAAATTCCATCCTGATGGCGCTACTAAAATTTTCAGTTACTTTCAGTAGCTCCATCAGTTGCAATTTGCTGGGGGCAAAGAGTTTCAGATCATCCATGTAAAGAAGGTGAGATATGACCTGACCACCTCTCCTCAACCGGTAGCCTAGACCTGAATCCTCCAGCAATGTGCTTAGAGGATTCAGGGCTAGACAGAACCACAGAGGACTCAAACTGTCGCCCTGAAATATTCCCCGTTTAATCCATACAGGCTCATCGTTCCCCTGGATCTGTCGACATCCTGGATATCGAAGGACTGTCCTCCACTGCCTCATACACGACTCAAGGAAGGCGCGTAGAGTTGCATCAATCTTGTACAACTCCAGCACCCTCATGAGCCATGTATGTGGCACAGAGTCGTAGGCCTTCTTGTAATCTATCCAACATGTCGACAGATCCTTGCGAGATCGACGAACCTGTTGGCTAATGGCCATGTCGATGAGGAGTAGCTCCTTAGTACCACGGGACCCGTTCCTACATCCATTTTGAGAGGCCGACATAATGGAATTACTATCGATGTGTCTGGTAATTTTCACTCTCAAAATGGATGTAAGAAGTTTATAAACCGTCGCCAAACACGTGATCGGTCTATAATTCTTGGGTTCCGCAGGACTACCTGACTTATGAAGCAGGTGGGTAACACCCGTTGTAAGAAAGTCTGGTAGCGACCCAGACTCTAAGCATGACTGGAATTGAGATGCCAGGCGAATGTGTGAACTACTCAGCCATTTAAGCCAGAAGTTGTGCAGTCCGTCCGGTCCCGGAGACTTCCAGTTCGGTAACGGACGAACTGCTCTGGCTACATCTAACGGCGTTATTAGAATTTCATCCATTTCTGGGATAGATTCACACATTCGCTCGACATCTCGCATCCAGTCAGCCTCAGTATGACAGACGGGCACCGACCAGATGTTGCGCCAGAATGAACTAGTGGCAGCATCATCTGGACGGCATACGTCTGTCACATTTTGTTCGGGTCGCTCCCAATCTCTGTATACCCACCTCTCATCGCTCCGGAACATGCGATTCTGGGAGTACCGATCAACCCTGCGCTTATACCGCCGAATACGGTTCGCCCATGCATAAACTTTCTGCTTCAGGAAGTCGATGCGCTCTGTGACTCGGGACATGTATTCTTGAGGACTGATTCCAGTCCCCAAGAATGCCCGCCTCACAAAGCGCATCACACGTGGTCGTGTGTTGCCCTCCCTGAAGCAGTATAGTTTGCCGATGAGTACCCTGGCCCCGTCGATACGGCACTCGATCCTGCGTTGCCAAGCTGGTACGGTTGGTTTTGGTCGAGTAGCTACGTCACAATTTGGGAATTTGACGTTAGCTAAACGACAAGCCGCTACAGCCCCACAATACAAGATCGAGTGCGTATCAACGAGGTTCTCGCTATGCTCAAATATATTTTTGAGTTGCGAGTCCAAGGCACACACCAGCGCCCTATTTTTCTTATGCATGGGTAACCGTGGTAATCGTGGTCTAAGTTCGGTAGGAGTGGATCGATACTCGCAAAGCGCATCTTCCAGAGCACTCCTCAATTGGTCGTTGCACTGGCTACTTACCGTGGCAACCCTATCATCTTCCTCTACACTAGTAAAATTGGGCCGCGGTGGTATGGCATCATTAGTAAAACTTGTTGGTGTCGTGGTTTGTGAAGAAGTCAAGATGATACGGTTGCTCAGTACCTCTGAGCGCAGCCTATCAAGTGCGGCGTCGTCCAACATGTGATTGCGTTGGATGACCCGCACCTGATCCGATAACCGTTGGGCCGAAACGTTGACAGTCGGTTCAAGTTCCTGAAACATAGACAGCATCCTAACACGGTACGCAGTAAGGTTAGTTCCCCCCTCTGTAGACCCATAGTATGCGCGCATGACGTTTTCATTAATGGAATAAGTCCATCTCATGCGCGTCACACAACCACCGGCAGCGGGAACCCGGCTCGGGGCCGGTTGGCCCCTAAGTCCCAAGCTTCTCGGTGGCCGGCCTCGCCCCGGCCGACGTTCAGGTGTTGGCGACGTCGGCGGGGAGAAATACTCGTCACTGGAGCTCGACGCGACTGCCGCTGCCGGTGACACAGGTGATCCGGGGTCCGGCGGCGGCGAGGCGGAGCTCAGCGATGAGTCCGGGGGTGGTGGGCGTGCGCGGCGTGCAGCAGCTGATCTTGTGATCATAATACGTGTACATTTTTCCTCATTGTCTTACTTGTTTTAGATTGTGACAGATGACAGTTTCTGCCTGTCTCAAATTTTCATATTTCTTTTTAGTGTTATCCATTTTTCCAAATTAATTTTGTTTTATTTTCTCAAAATTCACAGTCCAGAAATTCTATATATAACTATTGTTTCATGACGCCTTCTGTTTATTTGATTTTTTAAGTAATTTTTTGTAGAGAGAAAATGATTTGACGTATTGACACATGGGGTTGCCAGCTGTTCTTATTATTATTATTTATTATTATTATTATTATTATTATTTTCTTAGTTATTATTATACCTTTATTCATTTTTTCATCTTATTAATTACATTTTTAAATATTTCTTAAAAAACAAAAAGAATAAAAAAACATTTAAAAATATAAAAAATAGGTTTTTCCGCCGGTGTCGGGAGCAGGGTCCAAGCTACCGGTGGTTAGGGCTGCAGAGACAGGAACCTCCTCACAATGCGGGCCGTATCGAGGAGTACCGCCTTCTGAATCTGGCTCTTGATCCAACTGCCAAGTGAGAGCTTCGACAGATGTTCGTCGAGGCTCTTGGCCATAAGGCCATTGGCCGTTACGACAATCGGCACAATGATAGCCGAGTCCACATTCCACATATCGACAACCTCGTGAGCCAAGTCGAGATATTTTATCTGTTTCTCTTTCTCAGCTTTCACGAGGTTTTCGTCATGTGGGATGGTAACATCGACTATCATTGCGCGGCGCGCTGATCGGTCTATCACCACTATGTCAGGCTTATTGGCAACAATAGTCCTGTCAGTAATGATAGGCCGATCCCAGTACAGCGTGACATGGTCTTTCTCGAGAACTGGGTCGGGCACATACCTGTAGTACGGTACCTCAGATTCCACAAGTTTATATTTCAAGGCAAGTTGCTGGTGAATAATCCTGGCCACTTGGTTGTGCCTGTGCAAGTACTCGCCGTTAGCCAGACGAGAACAACCAGAAATAATATGTCTGATGGACTCACCCGGACGGTGGCATGCCCGACACACGTCCACCGTCCCGTCCCTCATAATATGTTTCCGGTAGTTGTTCGTCAGCATAACTTCGTCCATAATCGCACAGACAAAACCTTCAGTTTCCCCAAAGAGGTCGCCGAAACGTAACCAGGACACGGACGCTAGAAAATCTACATCGGGCCCATGAAGAGCCTGGTAAAATCGTCCGTGAAGAACCTTGCCTTGCCATATTTCCTTGCGGTCATCGGTAGTCAGTATTACAGGTTTGCGCCAGTTCTCTTTAGCCATGGACAGCGGGGTGAGTGCCTTGTCCACTGCGACCACATCTCGGTGCATACCCACCTCTGTTTTTAAAAAATATTCTCTGAGGCTGCACACCTCGCGGTTGTGGAGGGTCTTCGCGTTTAAAAAGCCTCGACCCCCGCACTTCCGCGGGATGTACAGTCTCATCACCGATGATCGTGGGTGATGCATCCGGTTTGCGGTCAGCAGTGTACGAACTCTCCTATCCAGGGCGTCCAGTTCGGTTTGAGTCCATTTGAGTATGCCGAAAGAGTACATTAAAACCGGCATGACCCAACCGTTGATGGCGCGCACCCTGTTCCCGCCCGAAAGAAGGCTATTTAGTACCTTCTTCAGGCGACCAAAGAAGCGCTCCCTCAACGATTGCTTCATGTCAGCTACGTTAATGCCTAACGCTTCCGACATACCCAAATACTTATAGTTTTCGAATGAGGAAAGGGATCTTAGGTGTATGGAGTCAGAGAGCTGAAGTCCCTCGGATTCCATAATCTCCCCTCGCTTTACATACATGACTGCACATTTGTCCACACCAAATTCCATCCTGATGGCGCTACTAAAATTTTCAGTTACTTTCAGTAGCTCCATCAGTTGCAATTTGCTGGGGGCAAAGAGTTTCAGATCATCCATGTAAAGAAGGTGAGATATGACCTGACCACCTCTCCTCAACCGGTAGCCTAGACCTGAATCCTCCAGCAATGTGCTTAGAGGATTTAGGGCTAGACAGAACCACAGAGGACTCAAACTGTCGCCCTGAAATATTCCCCGTTTAATCCATACAGGCTCATCGTTCCCCTGGATCTGTCGACATCCTGGATATCGAAGGACCGTCCTCCACTGCCTCATACACGACTCAAGGAAGGCGCGTAGAGTTGCATCAATCTTGTACAACTCCAGCACCCTCATGAGCCATGTATGTGGCACAGAGTCGTAGGCCTTCTTGTAATCTATCCAACATGTCGACAGATCCTTGCGAGATCGACGAACCTGTTGGCTAATGGCCATGTCGATGAGGAGTAGCTCCTTAGTACCACGGGACCCGTTCCTACATCCATTTTGAGAGGCCGACATAATGGAATTACTATCGATGTGTCTGGTAATTTTCACTCTCAAAATGGATGTAAGAAGTTTATAAACCGTCGCCAAACACGTGATCGGTCTATAATTCTTGGGTTCCGCAGGACTATCTGACTTATGAAGCAGGTGGGTAACACCCGTTGTAAGAAACTCTGGTAGCGACCCAGACTCTAAGCATGACTGGAATTGAGATGCCAGGCGAATGTGTGAACTACTCAGCCATTTAAGCCAGAAGTTGTGCAGTCCGTCCGGTCCCGGAGACTTCCAGTTCGGTAACGGACGAACTGCTCTGGCTACATCTAACGGCGTTATTAGAATTTCATCCATTTCTGGGATAGATTCACACATTCGCTCGACATCTCGCATCCAGTCAGCCTCAGTATGACAGACGGGCACCGACCAGATGTTGCGCCAGAATGAACTAGTGGCAGCATCATCTGGACGGCATACGTCTGTCACATTTTGTTCGGGTCGCTCCCAATCTCTGTATACCCACCTCTCATCGCTCCGGAACATGCGATTCTGGGAGTACCGATCAACCCTGCGCTTATACCGCCGAATACGGTTCGCCCATGCATAAACTTTCTGCTTCAGGAAGTCGATGCGCTCTGTGACTCGGGACATGTATTCTTGAGGACTGATTCCAGTCCCCAAGAATGCCCGCCTCACAAAGCGCATCACACGTGGTCGTGTGTTGCCCTCCCTGAAGCAGTATAGTTTGCCGATGAGTACCCTGGCCCCGTCGACACGGCACTCGATCCTGCGTTGCCAAGCTGGTACGGCTGGTTTTGGTCGAGTAGCTACGTCACAATTTGGGAATTTGACGTTAGCTAAACGACAAGCCGCTACAGCCCCACAATACAAGATCGAGTGCGTATCAACGAGGTTCTCGCTATGCTCAAATATATTTTTGAGTTGCGAGTCCAAGGCACACACCAGCGCCCTATTTTTCTTATGCATGGGTAACCGTGGTAATCGTGGTCTAAGTTCGGTAGGAGTGGATCGATACTCGCGAAGCGCATCTTCCAGAGCACTCCTCAATTGGTCGTTGCACTGGCTACTTACCGTGGCAACCCTATCATCTTCCTCTACACTAGTAAAATTGGGCCGCGGTGGTATGGCATCATTAGTAAAACTTGTTTGTGTCGTGGTTTGTGAAGAAGTCAAGATGATACGGTTGCTCAGTACCTCTGAGCGCAGCCTATCAAGTGCGGCGTCGTCCAACATGTGATTGCGTTGGATGACCCGCACCTGATCCGATAACCGTTGGGCCGAAACGTTGACAGTCGGTTCAAGTTCCTGAAACATAGACAGCATCCTAACACGGTACGCAGTAAGGTTAGTTCCCCCCTCTGTAGACCCATAGTATGCGCGCATGACGTTTTCATTAATGGAATAAGTCCATCTCATGCGCGGCACACAACCACCGGCAGCGGGAACCCGGCTCGGGGCCGGTTGGCCCCTAAGTCCCAAGCTTCTCGGTGGCCGGCCTCGCCCCGGCCGACGTTCAGGTGTTGGCGACGTCGGCGGGGAGAAATACTCGTCACTGGAGCTCGACGCGACTGCCGCTGCCGGTGACACAGGTGATCCGGGGTCCGGCGGCGGCGAGGCGGAGCTCAGCGATGAGTCCGGGGGTGGTGGGCGTGCGCGGCGTGCAGCAGCTGATCTTGTGATCATAATACGTGTACATTTTTCCTCATTGTCTTACTTGTTTTAGATTGTGACAGATGACAGTTTCTGCCTGTCTCAAATTTTCATATTTCTTTTTAGTGTTATCCATTTTTCCAAATTAATTTTGTTTTATTTTCTCAAAATTCACAGTCCAGAAATTCTATATATAACTATTGTTTCATGACGCCTTCTGTTTATTTGATTTTTTAAGTAATTTTTTGTAGAGAGAAAATGATTTGACGTATTGACACTTGGGGTTGTATTATTATTATTATTGTGTACTGGCGAGCCCCCTTCACACAGTTTTAATAATTTGACTAAACATCAATATTTTCTAGAAATATGTTTGTTTTCTAAATTATGACGAATACTGCATTAAATCCGCAGTACAGGTAAACAAAGTTGCCACCCGGAGAGAGAAAGGGACTTGAATTTATCATAGTATCAACAAAACAGCTAATTTAAAAGTAAATTACCCTTATTTTTTTGTTACTAAAAAGAACACTCTTCCGAATCCAACGTTTTAACATATGAATATTTACAGTACTGCATTCGAAACCTTTCCAACTGTCCTAATGTAACCCAGGCCTAAGCCGGCACGCCACCATTACTTATGCATTAACCCTGGCTAGGCCAGTAAGCGGTCCCTCAAGCCCGGAGGAGCGTTCACATGATTTTATTTCACCACTCGTCTCGTATGAAACTCGTTCGTAACACGAGAACAACTTTTGACAATCAATCTGTTACGTGAGACTTATTTTATTGTAATTGGTTGTTTTTCGCGTGTGTTCCGTGCATTGTTGGTGAGGTGAGTCGTGAGGATGAGATGTGAACGTAAATATGGAATTATGATAGTTGTAAATATGCAGGTCGTAGGGGGAGGAAAGCAGTATTCGCATGATATATCTACCATTCAAAAATGATATAATTCCAACATCATTTCTACCGAAATTTTGGGAAAGTATCGGTAGAAATGTTGTTATGAAGATACGAAATCAAATGCAATGTTAAAATTTGTAACATCATTGGAAGCGTTTTAGGGAGATTTATACTGAGAGTAGAATGCAAACATTCATCAAACACCAAATGTTCTTCTTTAATTTTAAGTAACACAATAAATGCTAGTCAGAATCTTACACCCTTTAAAAAAACCAAGAAAAAATATTTCAGCTCGCAATCTCAAATCCAATTCAGTTCTCTTTGATAGAAATACAAAAAAAATATAACACAGAACTCAAACCAGCCAATTACCTAACCAATCCATCTCAAAGATTTCCATCAAAAAATTACAAAGGCAGAGGAGCAAAGTAAAATTATAACAAATCAAAAACAAACTGTATCTTGTGCTTGAAAAGATGATTTCCTGTATGTCAAAGAAATCTGCGAGCTAGTTTCCGCCCTGGATTGGATATCAGCTGCATCTGAAATGAAACGCTCTTCACCGTATATTTTAAAGGTAAACCCATTTTATTATGCCACATGTTGTCGGCGAAACGATACGAAATGTATTTTTAAAGATGTCTCGTGAGACCTGTGTTTTGTAGTTATGGTGTTTTAGATTTTTTTAATGTCACGTTTGGTAATGTGTTGAAATAGTTAATTGGCAACAATGGCTGAGTGCTGTTGATATAATAATAAAAAACTGAAAAATCGTGACTGTAACTCATATCACTGAGTTAAGGTACAATTAAAAGTTTTTTTTTTATTACCACGAATTACTTGCCCGAGTATTATTGAAATAAATGAAACATTCTTTGCATTCAACCAATAAAGCTAAAATACAAAACAACTTCAATCAAGCAATAATTTCTCGAAAGGCTATGGGAACTCGTAGCATGCTACGCCATAGCTATCTACAGCTACGGCGTAGCATTAGCCGTAGACGTCTACGAATAAAAATCTTAAGACGTTTGAAGGACTCTGTAAATGCAAAAATAAAAAGAAATATATCTTGAGCGGCGGACATCAGAATGTTTTCTTCCGGCGGAACAAATTGAAAAGCTGGTTTTTTACAAGAAGGGAGGGAAAGGTAGACCGGGCACTGAATTACTCAGGAACTGGGACGATCATTGCGGTCGACCCAACCGGTAGACGGTAGACGATGTAATTCTTGCTAAGAAACTGAGTTATTGAGATGTGTATACATGCTGGTATGTTTCGTGTTATGTGAGATAAGTATTGTTGAATCGTTTAAATATCTTTGTTACAAAAATATTTGCATGACTGTAAAAATATAAACTATTTTGTCATTTTTAACGATAAATTATCCTTGTATTTTTTTAAGATGGATACTCTATTTCATTAAATATATGGGTGCTCACAATGGCGGTTTTTTGAATTCTATCGAATTCACCTGCTACGCTTTTGTAAATACCCCTCTCAAAAAATACACAATTCAAAACAAACGCTGCCCATTCTAACTCCAACAGAAGGCTGCTACACATGAAAACTGAAACTTTCGAAAATCCGTACAAACAATGCAACTGCAAAATAAAAGCCCTCAGATATCAATAGAGACATATTTCAAACGGCAGGAAACGTAATATATAAGTGCTTCCCGGGCGAGCCTTCGAATAGTAGGAAAAAACGAGTGCCTTCCGGCCGACGGTGATTGTGTTACTGTATGTCTGTGGACGTAAGAACCTTTGTCATGTTTTAGATTCAAGTTACGATCGAGTTGTTGGTATTTAGATGAGAAATGATTTGAAAGGGTAGTTTTGTTAATCAAAATAATTTATTTTACATGGGCCTACATGGGCACTTATAAAACGTCGACAAAAGGTGCTCGGTTCAGGTTGGTCGTTTCATATGGAGAAGAACGGGAAAGCAACTCCATGGTTACTCTTTTAAAATCGGTTTTACAATATTTGAATGTTACAGCGTTAGTATTTAAGTATGGGAGGATAGCGTAGTCCCGACAATAAGTCGTTGCTTACTACAAAAGGTAGAAAAAGATATGTTAAAAAATATATATTTATTGTTAAATTATAGTAAGAATTAGGAAAGCAAATTGGAATATGATAAATTGGAATAACAAACAACTAATAAACGTTTTTTTGAAAAAAAAAATACAGCTTATACGGAAACAGAAGTAACTATGCCTGAAAGCAAGCAAATAACTGATGTTTCAAGTAAAATTAATGGTTTTTATAGTAATAAAGTTTTGGTGTTCAGTCACTAACTTATGCCTGAAATAAAATTCAGTGCTAAGAAGAGTCCCTGTTTTGGGTCCAATCTGCTCTTTACTATAAGTTTTACTGGCCATGCATTATCTAACGAATAATGCGATATCATGCCATACTTTGACCTACCACCTCACTCACTCAACCTCGCACACCACATAAAAATCAAAACATCAGCAAAGTGACAAGAATCATTTTCACTGTTGACTGGTTCCCTCTGAGGGCACTGAGGGCATTAGCCTTCACAGGGCCGGTCATTTGCAACCCCTGCCCTGCGGAGGATTGCATATCACTGTCGCTTGGCTTATTACACCAATTATGGCTCGCTCCTGTTAGAATGTTTCTGAAGGATCGACATTAGTCTTTGGACTTTGAAATTATAATATGACGGTACTTAGATGGGAGATGTTTTTTGTGATATTTAAGTTGTCTGATTTTTAGGTTTTGGATAGATAGATAGATATATATTTTAGAGTTAAATTGTGTTAGCTGTACGTATGATCTGCAATTTTCAAACTGTATTAAGTATTGAGTGGTTTGCGTTCGTTGTATTTTTCATTTTGATATTGCAATAAACTGAAATTTTAATAATGATTTTTTTTCATAGTTATTGTTTTTGAGTACCTCAAACACAATACCTGTATATTAACCTGTATAATAACCTGTTTTTGAGAGACCAATAGTACTTGGACGACACGGTTGGCGCAGTAGCTGAGCGATCGACTGCTGCGCTACGTATCGCGGGTTCGATACCCGCACTGAACAAATATTTGTTTGGCCTACAGATAGTTGTTCTGGGTCTGGCTGTTTGTGTACGTGGATTTAAATGTTTGTGAACGCACCCAAAATTAAATACTGGAGAAATTCCTAGTGTAGGAGCAACATAAAAAAAATAATTGTCGATGCATGTCATTTGGTGCTTCAATATGCAAACTAACTCACTTCTCAACACACCTAACCATCATCTTGTCTTGACACTAAATTAATAGGCAGTGGTATAATAAAAACACAAGGAAACATGTTATTTTTAATGTTTTATAATAAAACTTTTTCCAACGAAAACCAACAAGCTAGAAAATCAAGAAGCGCCACTTGGAAACTTGTATCATTGTTGCTCGCACAAGTTCGCGAAACATTTTGCAGCTAACTTAATTAGGAGTTAAAAACTTGTTTTAATTTTTTCTTTATAGTACTTGAAAGTTTGTATTGCAAAACGACTTTTTGTCGTTTACACTTATTTTATAACTCGTTTGAAAAGTTCTTTCGTTAGCTCAGAAACAGATTTCCCGTGTCTCTTTAAGTGCTATTTATTCGTTTTATCACGGAAAAATATGTCACTTTTTTCCTATCTCACAAACAAATGAATACAGTACATATTACTCGTGTACTTGTATTTGCTCCACAGTTCGTCTCAAAAAGTAGGTAGCAAATAAAACTTTTTTTGTCTGTCGCATTTATATGACATCGCATATCAACTTCATTTTTATTTGACGCATATATCCGCCAGAGGCATTTGTGGGGTTAACCAATTCACCTTTTGCCGTACCTTTTTCGTATAGACGTATATGGGTGCACACTACGTACTCTTACTTTATAGTTCGGGATAGTGTAATAAAGGAATGAAACGTACTTTTGTACGGAGGTAAAGTGGGGAGTTTTGCTGATGGTACTTGCGTATGGAATTAAGGAAAATAAATTGGTTAGTAACTCGGGGACAAAATAATGTTAGCTATAATATAAATATCGGTCAATGTTGTAATTTTCAGGTGGACTGAAAGTAAGATTGAACGGGGAGTGTTGGAAATTAATTACTATTGTTCAGTTTTTTTTTTAAATAAAATTTAAAAGATAACTGATGTTTCTTTTTTTGTATATTAAATGTTTTTTTTTTTCATAATTTGAAGTCCTATCATTTAAATATTTGCATTTTAATACATAGAAAAAGTGCAAAATTGTGCTCGCAACATTTAATTACACGCAACCCTCCAAACTCGCAACAACTTACTCTAAAAATAAAATATTTACGTATCGTTATACCTCTGTGAGTTATTAAAACAAATCCATGTCCAAACAAATACTTCTAATTCAAGTCCAAACTAAAATATGAGTGTATAAACACGTGTAGTTGTATTTTGGTGCAGTGTTTCGTATGCTCAGACATCCCCAGTGGCAGATTAGTGCAATTGTATGAGGACATGACCTTTGGACTGTGTAGTGTGATGCACGAAAAATAAAACAAGAAGAATAACATAATTAAAACTATTTGTTATAGTTTTCCAAAGAAAACGAGTGTTGATATGTGGTGCATTGTCCAGTTCATTACTTTTCTCAACTGATCATAATGACGACGATTGTTTGATCTATAGTACTTAGTAAAAAGATAATTTATACGCTCACAGAGCAGTGTAGGTAGAGATAGTAGACTTTTGGTTTCGGAGCTTGAGAAACATTACTAACACTAAACTTAAGTACTAGGATTTTAACTGAGGATCAAAATAACAAGACGCATTGCTGATTTGAAGCGACTTTTATTCTGAAGACTAATGCGTACATGGCTCATACAGTGGACACACGCTGAGCTTGAAAACGATATCTAGTTGCTAGAATGCAGCCATATATACACTTAGCTTAATCTAGAGCTGACTGGTGAGGTGTATCCATAACTAGGTATTATTTTTTCTAGGGATTTATTAATTAAACAGCAAAGAGCGGTTTCCATTTGTCAGCAAAAATCGCCTTCAGCATCAACATTAAGAGAATTATTTGTAGAAGGTTTCATTCAAATAAACGTCACTTTAACACTACTCCCAGCACGCAAATTAACATATAGGCAAAAAAATACTGCAATAAACAAAAAATACAGTTCCACAGCAACAATAAAAAACTTCGCCACTTCATTATTCTGGCTCAAATCGTAGGTGTAACCGCGTGGAATTTTATCATGGATGCCATGTCGGTTGGATCCGTGCGGATTCGTGCCTCACATGGTTACAGAAAGATTTAATTGTTGCCGACGGACGTGACGGCCGGGCGATACGTGGCCATCGGAAAAACTCGCCCGATTCCCTTTAGTTTGCCGTTCAGTCTGTATTGTTTAAAAGTAAGTTTTATTGATTTTTTTTGTTTGATTTTTACGTTTCAAGTTAGTTTCGGATTGGTTTTGGTGACGTGGGGATTGTGGAACTACTACGTCGTAATTCATTTTATTTCAATGGTAGTTTTATCTACAATGTTCGGCAAATTATATTTAACACCATCATTGACACTGAAAATGGGATATAAATATGCTAAATATCCAGACTTCAGTGTTAATGATAGTTTAAATAATATGATGTATTCTGGTAAAAAGAATTTAAAATATTGATTACTTATTTTGAGTTAAAAACAGGCTAACTAAAATTGTGTTTTAAGAAGTAAAACCTTTAACCTTACTTTTTGAGTTATGATCTTAAGTTAGCATCTTTAGAGATACCTAGGGCCTTACTAATATTGTTTTTTTAAATACTCACTTTGTAACTGCGAATAACGTAAAACTAGCAATCAGAAAATTAAAAACAAAAGCTGTCTGGCACACAGAACCTTACTTTTTGTTATTTATTTCTAAGAAATTAACTAAGTGTTGACCCCCGAGAGTGTCTGAGGGCGAAGAGAAAAAACTTATGTCTTCATAAATTTGATTTAAGGGCAGAAATATAACGTGGGTCTTGAGTAATTCTTTATCTTGGGCTTCAGATACACGAAATAGAGTGAATTCGTACTACGCTACTATTTATCTATATTACGTTATTACTTTTTTATAGTGTTAGTAGTGTTAGTGTCTTTACTCTTTGTCGGTGTTAGAAATATATCAGAAAGTTCTTCAGTTATTTTGTTACGATGTTAGGCCTCGGTTATTATGTATGGTTTCTTAACTTTGCTGCGAGAAAATAATATTTTCATTTCAATCAGAATTAGCTCGGACGATGAATGACTGGCACTATGCTGAGGTTTTCAACAAATTGAGTATGATGGTTTGCAGTAACATGCTTGTATCCAATCCATTAATTTTAGAAAAATCATAATCTGCATAGCCTTTTCCCAAACCATCTTGGGGTCGGCTTCCAGTCTAACCGGATACAGCTGATTACCAGTATTTACATGAAGCGACTGCCTATCTCACCTTCACAACCCAGTAACTGGGTAATACGATACCCCTTGATAAGACTGGATGTCAGACTTTTGGCTTATATATTTTTACTACATTATATTGCCCGATGTTTTTAAGTCCCATGAAGTGGGCAAGCCTATACTCATAATATAGGCACCGGCTATATATTTTGACTCCGGTTTTCAGAGAAATTCCCAACATAAAATAACAAAGAAAATCCCACCCAGCTAATTACAACCGAATCAATCTGATTTTTTTCACCACGAAGCCCAATAACGCAATATAAACTAAAATAAAAGCCGTTTAGGGACGTGCGAAATGCTCCAAGTAGTGCTCAACAGAATTTACGATTGCTCGCATCTTACTTTGTCCGGTATAATTAAACCTTCCAAGTACATTAATATCAATTATGGTAATCCGGCCAGAGTGGATCCAACTGCCGACCTTATTCGGGGATCCCGGATCTTAGTTTGTGGTACAAGATTTCAATATAGCGATTTGATTGTGTGGCCACTGAGGGTTTGGATAGATTTCATTTTGGGCTTGAAGGTCGTGTTGGTTTTTATTATTTATCAGCAGTAGTGCTCTGTACTATGGTTTTTATTATTAGATGAAACAGATCATCATCATCATCTGCCAAACTTTTTACAATACACCTTGGTAAGCAGAGATTATTTTTTAATTTAATATTTAAAAAATCTACGGATGGTTAGGATAGCACCATCCCATATCTTCCCGTGGGTGTCGTAAGAGGCGACTAAGGGACTTAGCAGAGAATGTGCAGCAGCGTTCTCTGTGCTTTTGGAACAACCGTACTGCGATCGCGAACCCGCCTGCCAAGCGTGACGATTATGGCAAAACCCTCTCTTCTTGGGGGAGGCCTATGTCCAGTGGTGGACGTCTTTCGGCTGAAATGATACGGATGGTTATTGAACGTTCGTTACGCTATTCTGGGTTCCAGTCATGTTAAACTTCACTTTTTAGTTCTTTAGTTTTTAGTTCTCGAACCCAATAGAAGTCGTTCTTATTTTGTATGTTATCGAAAAAGGACCTGGATGCTAAACAGCTTAGTAACAACAATAGGGGTTTTTGAATAACCAACCTTATTACGAAATAATTAAAGTATCCTTCGTTTACCTTCAACTTAAACACTACATAACACACATTATGCTGCTGAACTAGAAAACTAAGTTCGGACCTCAAAGGAGGTGGAAGCCAGAGAACCGCCCCTTTCGAAGTAAACGTGCTCCATTTATGAGAAGCCTAAAAACTTACTTGTTATACAGGAAGTTAGTACATATATTGGAAATAGTTAGCAATGTGGTGTTTTAAATATAATCGAGAAATAGGGGGCTGAAATGGGAAGTAATTTTGTTCTGTTCACCTCTTTAGAGAATGGAAAGATTGTGTGAGGAATGATCTGAAAAAAGGAATCACTTCCGCTATGCCGATTTCCCTTTACGTCAACTCGTGATTTTTGATGGTTTTGATGCATTGTCTTTTGTTCACCTCGGCGTGGCTGTCACAGAGTACAGTCACATTAAAAGCGATATACGGTTGTGCTTTTAATTAAGTAATTACGCTCATCCGGTGATACCGAAATAATAATGTGACCGTTGATGGAGGAGAATGGAAGGAAAAAACGTGTTTCACTGACACCACGTAACATGGGACAATTGCAGGAGGATAATGTTGATAACTCTTTGGAGAAACCTGCCCTGATGTTATGTTGATCACCAAGGAGGAGCCCAATCTAAATGCATAAAAGGAAATAATTTATAAAATATGTTACTTATGGTATTCTTACTTGTCCAACTGTAAAGTGTTAGGCTAATTAAACCTTACATCTGGCAGTAAACAGTCGATATATGTATTTTTTTTCCCCTTGAAGTTTTTATTAATCTATAATCTAACTATATACATTACAACGATTAACAAACTAATAAATTAAATAACTAAAATAACGATAAACTATAAAAGGGCGTCAAGAAACTCCTCCTCAACGCTGTCAGCTGGTAATGTGCCCAAGAGACTGGCAGCATTGCCACGTTCTATGGCAATAAAGTTGTTTGGCCTCTGGCCAAAGTAAAAGCCAGCCCTTGGGTCACGGAAAGCGTCAACTAAGCGTTTAGAAATTTTCTTAAAAAGGCTGTGAGCACTCGGACCCCACGACCCCAGAGTTTCAACCCCAAACGGCTCGAAAATATAGTTACCACAAAGGTTATTAGATTTACGCCTCTTGAGGTTCTCCGTTGCCGCAGCAGCAGCGCCAGCACAGCACGATGAGCTTGGAAGATGTGATGGCGCAAAAGTATCGACGCAAGTTGCGTCCCACACTAAAGGCCATAATATATATGTATTTTGACAATAGTATATATTAAAAATTCTCATTGCTGTGATTTTAACCTTCAACACGCCATTATTGGAAGTAGGTGTTTAGTTATTTTCCTAGCTACCAATCATTTTTCAATTACTTACGGTTCATTAGTGTTCAAAACCTAATCGCCCCAGTCCTACCAACAGCTACCATTTAAACCTATAAAGGTAGAATCGTTTTGGAGACTTTCATCCTAAGAAATTGTTACCTTTAGGGCTTTAGTAAGCTCTTTTATGTAGCAATCACAGGCGTTCGACAAACTTTACGTTCCCTTTGGTTACGTACAATTACAACCAATAACTCGTTGTGAAATTGATTTTGACTAGGGCTGGTGATGTATCGATGTGTGGTTAATCGATAGGAACATACATAACATTACATCGCGATTAAAATCTCCGAGTGGTTTGTCAGGGGTGGGAGGCGATAAAAACATTGAAAAATGCACAATTCAATCCCAAATATAATTCCAAAAAGGCTAAAAATAACAAAAAAAAAATGTAATTTTTTTCTAACGAATATGATTTATTACTAGGAAAAAATAAATCTTAGTAAGACTCACTTACGCGGTACAAAAAGTTTAATTTCGCAAAAGAACAAATGATACTAAACTTAAGGTTTGTGAATATAATATGAGCTTTATAACCGCTGTTTTTATTTTCATTGTACATCCATCATAAAAAATATAGGGCAGTGAAAAACTCAGCTTTAAAGCAAACAAACCTCAACAGTATAACAAATAGGAACTTATTTTGTTTCTTTAAATACGACTAAAAACTCAAAATGTGGCTAATTGCACACCGATATCACATAATGGTTAAGCACCCCAGGTACCTATTATTATAGTACACTCATAATTCACCAGTTATTTTTGAATTTAGTTCCCAAATCCAGTGGAAAATGAGTTTCATTACAAGAAAATATTTGATTCCATATATTGTACATTCAACAATTTGATTTACATAAAATTAACTGAAAATATCTAAAATTAATTTTATCCTAACGATTTTTTCACATAACCGGACATCACTACTCATAATCACTTCGGGCGAATAGGCGTTAGTATTACAGTACGCATTTTACGTAAAGACTTTTATGAAGGCAATGAAACGCCGCAAGATTTTAGAGTTATGGTTCATTTTCTGCTGCGTCCTGAAGCATTTGGTAAGGTACAGTCAGCATTTCTTCTTCAATGAAGATGATAATTTAAGGGCATCCTTTATTTTGTGGCAGAGTCACCCTTTTATTGAGGTTGTTAGATAAAAACTGTGGTTTGTTATTGGTGATTTTACTAAGTTATTACTGGGCAGGTCTGTTTTTTTATAATTGAAAATGTTTTTAACAGTGTGTTGCCATTTTGGAAAATCCACGTATTGTTAATTCTGCAAAGTTATGACGAATCTATTCCTTTCTCTTTCAGTATATTCCGATGTATAGTTTTTTTTTTGTTCAATATATATTCTTCTTTATTATCCCACAATTCAAACTAAAACTCGAAGCATTTAATTTCAATTAGACCATTACACGCACTTTTGAAAGTCAAAAACGACAATTCAAAAACGCGAAGCTGCAGTCCCAGTCATAAGGCATAATAACTTGTAAAAGTATTGTAGTAATTAACGATTAAAATCTTAAAAAGCAGTTTCATGCCCAAGAACTACAAGGACAAAAGTGCAGTAACAAAAGCTCACGTCAAACATTTCTTGAAGCTAAGTTGTTTCAAGCAATAGAATAAGTTAAAGAACTCAAAATTGTTTCAAACCAGCCACTTTAAAATCACTGTTCAACGTATTCAAGAAAAGAACATCAGAATCTCAAAGTGCAGTCGTGTAAGTAGTGAAAAGTTACTTCGGGTACTTTAAAGTACCATTAGATAATCCATTGTCAAAGTAGGCTTTAGAACTTGCGCTGTGCATAGGCAGTTGAGCGAACACGGTTTTTTTAGTCAGATCATGGTGGATTTTATTTTTGGATTTGACTTTTCAGTAGTGAAAGAGAACAGAGAGAATACGTACAAGATTGGTAGGCAGATTCGCCTCAGAATTAACTTCTAGTAGTTTTTCTTGTAAAACTTTATGTATTTTGTCTTTTGTATGCATAAATATATATATTAATTCATGTATTTAAAATTATATTTTGTATTTCTTTTCTACCACCTACTGTGTTTTGATAGATTGTTAGTAAATGCCCAAGGTATTAAGACCGCCTTTTTACCGTTTTTACTTGGCCATAAAGTAAAAAAGAAATAACAATACTTTTTTTCATCAGTAAATTAATGTTAACTAGCCGTCAACCGAACCAACCATCCGTAGTCAGATAATTGGGGACAACATCGACACAAAGGTATCAGTTCCCGTGGACATCGTCTGTTAACTTGATATCCTTATGTACTACCGAGTTTACTAACTATCGATTACTTTTCAACCTTATCTCTTGGGCATGAGGGTGCAAAGTGGTAGACCGTCAAACTTGGTAGTACCTTCCAAAGTACCTTTCCTGCACCCATAGTACCTGCAGTGAGATTTCTCAACCCTCGCAAAAAGGCAGAAGAGAAGTGAAGAGGGGAGAGAGGTAACTAATAATGATACTGAAGTTATGACGAAGGGATGGAGACATTGCGTTTATGAAGGACTGATGAGTATGACTAGTGAGGTCATTATTGATAGTAAAAGTGACCTCTATAATTCAAGTTTGTTTAGGCTTTTATCGTTAAACTTCGACTGCTAACACGTGTCTCAAGTTAGAGTATCTAAAATAAATTCCTATCGCTTTTTAATAAACTTATTCAACCCCCCATCCAATAGCTACAGCACATAATTACGTCAACCTTCCGTACGCAACCGCATCTTTATTAACCCTAAAATGTTTACGCGGAAAATTATTTTACGCGGAGCGAGGTGTGTTTAAAAAAATATAGCAAAAACGCCGCCTGGGGAGGGATAGCCAGAAATAAAAAGGTCGTCACTGTAAAGCTTCGGATGTCTGCTAATAAAGGAAGCGGGAATCAGACTGTGTTGCACAGAAAGAACGGTTTTATTATTATGTCGCTAATGTTGGAGTTATATTACATTTTTTTCTCGCCGTGATACGCACGGTAGGGTTATTGTTTTTGTCGTGTGACGATGTAATTTTTATTATGACATGTAAGTGCTGTTTTATGGGTGTACATGTTCTTTGTGAGAGCTAGCTTGTCAGTTTTTAGGGAGCTTTGTTCAAGCTTTATTGGTTGAAAAGCAAAGCTATAGGTAATATACTAAGTGATATATGAATAATAGATAAATAATGTACAAACTAAAGGAGCACTAAAAAGCTTGCAAATATCGTAAAGTGACAAAATCAGTGAAATTTATATTTGCTTTAATAACAATTCTAGTATTATAGATGGTCGACATTTTTTACAGTTGCTTAAACATCGCTAAAACTAAAATGTTTGTATTTTCTGCCTACCCTCATGGAAAGACGGCGTGACTTAATTCTACTTAGTAGAACTAATTAGTAATTTAGTCAAGATCATCTATAGCTAAATACACATAGTTTAGTTAACACTATCGAATCATATTTCCCAGAATATATGACAAACATCGCTTATCAAATTATGAACGCTGACATCACCCAACATCAAAATATGTGACTTTAATCCATTAAACTCGGCCCCGTGATGCTGAGGATTTCTCCCTGGGAATTTATGAATTTCGGTCGTATTTGAAAATTTGCTTAGCGGGCCTTATAATAGAATCATGGCCGATCTTACTGCGTCCAGACAAAATTGTTTTGACCTGCCTGGCTTGTATCTGGGTCGATTTTGCGGGAGTATATTTGTAGGGTTTAGTTTTCTAGGCATGTCTAGTTTTGTTGTTTGCTTGCGTGTCTTGTTATGGAAAATTGTTGCTAGTTGTTGTTAGTCAAATTTTCGGAACCCTTTGTCTTTAATGCATGTGTTGTGCATGAAAAGTTATGTTCTACATTACATAACGCCTATAAGTCACGAAGGTTTAGGCAGAGTACTTAATAGTGCACCCACATTTCGCCAGTTATGTTTAAGTCCCATGTTATAGGGGGCGAGGCCTATTGCCAACTAACGGGCACAAATCCACACTCCATTGCTGCTAATGAGAAATTTAATCGAACCCAGGACCTTATGGTCAGTAGTCGCGCCTGATACCGTAGACCAACGAGGCAGTCTATTGGTAAGGTATGGTTTATTCAAGTGTTTATTGTCTGAGATATTTTGGGGGAAATAAATGATGACCAAAATAAATGGATATGCCAGGAAATTTTCGTCTTTAAACCAGGGACCGAATTACCGTTATTTTTTAAATAACGTTACCAATTACCGTTCTGCAAACGATAAAAAATAGTGATATTAATAACGATACCCATGATTACGTTTACGTTATCTGATTATTAGTATTAGTATCAGTTAAAATTACCATTCTTATACCGGTTATTTATACGGCTATTTTATCGCCTTCTAACAATGTCGGTAACTAGAACAACAAATGGATGGATGTGTTTGGCGTACACGATATTTGTGTGACGTTTGACTATGAAATGAAACACGCGAACAAGGCGCGCAAATCGTTTAGTTTTCGTAAATATCTGACCGATCTTCGCAAAACGCTGCCTGTTGCCTCTCCAATTGCAAGAGTCGAACGTAAGACGCGTGGCGCTAGTTTCGGCATGGAAACGTCGTACCAGATATTGCATAAGTAACGGTATTTAAATAACGGTAAAACCTATAACTTGTCGTTATTTTTAACGTTAACATTTAATGTAGCATAAAGTTACTGTTTTGGTAATTTTACCGGTATTTTATTTAATAACGGTAACCGTTCCTGCTTTAAACATCTTCTGCTCAATTTAGAATCCCAACAGCAACATCCTCCAACCTCCTTTAATATTCTAAAAATAATGTTTTAGGTATATTGGTGGGTGGTACCCACCAATATACCTAAAATTCCTCCACTTAATGCATTCTTCTTAAACTTAGGTACTGCTAGTACCTACAGTAACCCGATAGAGTTAAAACGCTTGAGTGAGCGAACAAAATTGATTCCGCACGGGACCCCGCAATCCGGTCGGATATATTGTGTTAAATCACATGTACTGAGGTACTCTAAAATGTAAATAAAACGGGCGTACCGGATTTTTAAGTACACAATATTGTATGGAATACTGTCTTATTGACTCCTGAAGATGTTCCGATTTAGATTCCTACTGGGTTTGTTGTTTACTGTTGCAGTTGGAGGGTTAGAAATGTATTTTGTTTACTATAGATTATCTGATGTTTCATGTTGGTTTTGAAGGGTTAATCTGGAGGAAGAAAGTTTTGCAAATCTTTTTTTTTTCTTCTTTGTGAGAGGTTTTATGAAAGAATTTATTAATTTAATTTCGTTATGCATGAGTTTGTAAGAGTTCTGTTTAGATTGATAAAATAAAAATATAATATGATAAAATAAAATGGGTGGCTGAATCACAGTAATATGTGTATTCAATTTGAATTGTGTTTTTCTGATAGTCTATAAGATATTTTTTTTTACATTTACAACGATTTTATATTTATTTCAATAAATCTGTATGCGCATAACGAATTTAATCAAGTGATCGAAAATGCTTTAAAGCTCTTAAATCGGCTTTATTTAAAATTTATTGACGATTTTCATGTTCACAATCATTGAACATAAAGTACGCTTTAACTCATTTAACGAGCTTTAAATGTAAAATAATTATTTCGAAAATATACTGCTTTAAGTCTTCGATACATTAATCCAGTTGTATGATAAATAAATAATCTGCAGTAACTAGGCACAATGTTCGAAAAGGACTTCATTAAAATAAAGCTCTCTCGATAATTATGAATTTAAAAACCGGTTTCATATTTTTTTAATAATCATAAAGAAACGTACACTGCATTGCAAGTAAACTGCAACAGCGGAGCGTATCATCTGGCGTATCGGTCGGTGCGAAGATGCAATTGTTCCGGCTGGCGTGCCCACTAACTAGGTTGGCCTTCATTACTACATGCCATGTTAACGTGCACCTATGTGTATCACATGTGACGTGTGTTTATTGACGTTGAGTTTCGCTGTAATTATTACGCGGTGTGTTTTATTGCAATCGAGTGTAATGTACAATTAAGTGGGAATATACGCAATTTAATTGTTTATACTTAAAAGTGTATACGTGTACGTGTGTGCTCTGTATGGTGTCGGACGTAAAGAATAGCACCATCCCATATCTTCCCGTGGGTATCATAAGAGGCGACTAAGGGACTTGCCAGAGAATGGGCAGCAGCGTTCTCTGTGCTTTTGTGACAACCGTACTGCGATCGCCAACCCGCCTGCCAAGCGTGGCGATTATGGCAAAACCCGTCAAAATGTCAATGTGGCGACATTTGGGGGAGGCCTATGTCCAGCAGTGGACGTCTTTTGAACTGAAATGATGATAAATGATAAATGATGTTTATTTTGCAAGTAGGTTTTTACAAACACTTTTACACGTCAATTTTTTTAAACTAGATGGGGCCGGTGTTTCGTACCTGACTACTCTGAGAAGAAACAGCCGAAACAAACTCAGAGGTCACAGTCTCTTTTAAGGTCCAGACAAAATCTTGGCAAACTCACATGAGGACTATGCAGATACGTGTCTGAAATGGTCTTTTGAAGAAAGAACCACACAGATTTGAGTGGACCTGTCCAGTCAGTGCAAGCATTTGTCAGTTATCGTGTAGCTCGACTTATAACTCAAGGAGCTCAACGAAACGACGAACAATACCAAAGAAAGGACATTTGGGTAGGTCGCTTAAAGTACTCAAACTGCCAGATAGTGGTGGGAGAAGATCAATAAATTACGAAAAAATAAAATGTGACCTACATGGTCCTCACGTTCACAATAATCAAATGTAATTAATAATAATTAACGAAGTGAATTTTAAAAAATCACGAATGTCCATAAATGTCACAATAATAATAAAAAAGTAAATATTTATGTCAAATCAATAAATGTAAAATCAGTAAATGTCACATCAAAATAATAAAAAGTAAAGTAAAAAAAATAATAAAATACTGAGATAAGATTGTTCTGTATGGTGTCGGACGTTAAGAATAGCACCATCCCATATCTTCCCGTGGGTGTCGTAAGAGGCGACTAAGGGACTTGCCAGAGAATGGGCAGCAGCGTTCTCTGTGCTTTTTTTTTTTTTGCAACAACCGTACTGCGATCGCCAACCCGTCTGCCAAGCGTGGCGATTATGGCAAAACCCCCCTTATGAGCGCAAAAAAGAAATGGCCCCTAGTACCCGGCAGCCCGTCTACCCTCGACTATGGTAGCGGTCGAGGTTACGGCGTGGCAAGGGGTGCGAAGAATCTCCGGAAGGGATCCGGCTGCCTATACCGACGACTTGACCTGGCAACATATAACACGCGAACACTCCGGACCGACGAGAAGATAACGGAACTCGAGGAGGAATTGAGCAGGTTGCGATGGAGTATTGTAGGATTATCTGAAGTCCGAAGAGAGGGGGAGGACACGATGATCCTAAAATCCGGCAACCTGCTTTATTTCTTAGAGGGTGACCGGCAGTCCCAGGGTGGTGTTGGGTTTATCGTCCACAAGTCCCTTGTGAATAACGTGGTGAAGATCGAGAGTGTGTCGACCAGGGTGGCGTACCTGATACTCAGAATATCCTCAAGATATTCGCTGAAGGTCATACAGGTCTACGCCCCGACCTCGGCACACCCCGACGACGAAGTGGAGACCATGTATGAGGATATCTCCAAAGCCATGCATGGTTTCAAAACTCACTTTACCGTTGTCATGGGGGACTTCAACGCGAAACTGGGCAAGCGAGACGGAGATGAGCTGCAGGTGGGGCAATTTGGGTTTGGATGTCGGAACCACCGGGGACACCAACTGGCTAGTTTTATGGAGAAGGAGGGCCTCTATATGATGAACTCCTTCTTCAGAAAGCGTGAGCACAGGAAGTGGACCTGGCAGAGCCCCGATGGTGCAACTAAAAATGAGATTGACTTCATCATGTCAACCAAGAAGCAAATGTTCAATGATGTCTCTGTGATCAATTCGGTGAAAACAGGAAGCGATCACCGCATGGTAAGAGGCACATTGAACATCAATATTAAGCTTGAAAGGTCTCGACTGATGAAGTCTACGCTCCGACCAGCACAGATCCAGATCCAAAACCCCGAGAGCTTTCAGCTTGAACTCCAGAATCGTTTCGAGCGCCTAGGAAGCTCAGTGGACGAATGCAACGATGGATTCGTGGAAACTGTCCATACGACAGGGTCTAAGTTCTTCAAGACGCGTCGTACACAGAAGAACAAAAAACTCTCTGATCATACTCTCAAGCTCATGAAGGAACGGCGTGAGATGATCCTGCAGTCTTCAGAAGACGCGTGGAAATACCGGCAGCTCAATAGACAGATCTCTAAATCCTTGAAGAGCGACCTCCGCCGCTTTAATACCGAGCGTATTAAAGACGCCATTGAGCGGAATAAAGGCTCAAAGGTATTCGCAAGAGATCTGGCTATTAGGCAGAGCCAGCTCACGAAACTGAAGACCGACGATGGCAGAATAGTATCCGCCAAACCGGAGCTACTGAGGGAGATCGAGAGTTTTTATGGGCAGTTGTACACGTCAACCAGGAAACCCGTTGTAAATCTAGCCAATGACCCAAGAACTAGACTGACCCGACACTACACCGAAGACATCCCGGACATCAGCCTGTACGAGATTAGGATGGCTCTGAAACAGCTTAAAAACAACAAGGCACCGGGTGATGATGGAATTACGGCCGAACTTCTGAAGGCGGGTGGAAAACCGGTACTTAAGGCCCTTCAGAAGCTGTTTGATTCCGTCATACTCGAGGGCAAAACGCCTCAGGCATGGTGCAGGGGTGTGGTGGTACTCTTCTTCAAAAAGGGCGACAATGCCCGGTTGAAGAACTATAGGCCCATCTCACTTCTAAGCCATGTCTACAAGTTGTTTTCAAGAGTCATCACGAATCGTCTCGCGCGCAGGTTTGACGATTTTCAGCCTCCCGAACAGGCCGGATTCCGAAAAGGCTTTAGCACCATAGACCACATACATACGCTGCGACAGGTTATACAGAAGACCGAAGAGTACAACCTGCCTCTCTGTTTAGCGTTTGTGGACTACGAGAAAGCCTTCGATTCGATCGAGACTTGGGCTGTACTGCAGTCTCTCCAACGGTGCCAAATTGATTATCGGTACATCGAGGTGTTGAAGTGTTTGTACAAAAACGCCACCATGTCAGTCCGACTTCAGGACCAGACCTCGGAACCTATCCTTCTGCAGCGAGGTGTGAGACAGGGAGACGTCATATCTCCGAAACTGTTCACCGCTGCACTGGAAGATATCTTCAAGGTTCTGGACTGGAGAGGGCTAGGCATCAACATCAATGGCGAGTACATCTCTCACCTTCGATTTGCCGACGATATAGTGGTCATGGCTGAGACCATGGAGGACCTCAGTACAATGCTCGATGACCTCAGTAGAGCTTCCGAAAGAGTGGGTCTTAAAATGAACATGGACAAAACCAAGGTCATGTTGAATACCCATGTAACACCCACTCCTATCAAGATCGGAGACTCTACTATCGAAGTTGTAGACGATTATGTCTACCTGGGACAAACGGTCCAGTTGGGTAGGTCTAACTTCGAGAAAGAGGTCAATCGTCGAATCCGACTCGGCTGGGCAGCGTTCGGGAAGCTGCGTGGTATCTTCTCGTCCAACTTACCGCAGTGTCTCAAGACGAAGGTTTATGACCAGTGTGTGTTGCCAGTGATTACATACGGGACCGAAACGTGGCCGCTCACAATGGGCCTCATCAGAAGGCTCAAAGTCACCCAAAGGGCAATGGAGAGAGCTATGCTCGGAGTTTCCTTGCGTGATCAAATCAGAAATGAGGACATCCGCAAGAGAACCAAGGTTACCGACGTAGCCCGAAGAATTGCCAAACTTAAGTGGCAGTGGGCAGGGCACATTGCTCGCAGAACAGATGGTCGATGGGGCCGAAAAGTTCTGGAATGGCGACCGCGAACTGGGAGACGATGCGTTGGAAGGCCTCCCACTAGGTGGACCGATGACCTGGTGAAGGTTTCGGGGATCCGCTGGATGCGAGTCGCACGGGACCGATCAATGTGGCGACACTTGGGGGAGGCCTATGTCCAGCAGTGGACGTCTTTCGGCTGAAATGATGACTGAGATAAGTATTCATGTCAAATCGGTAAATGTCACCTAAAATAATAAAAAATAAGGTAAAAATAAAATAAAAAATATCAGAGTGTATAAAATAAAATAAAGGAATTAACAATAAACAATAAACAAAGGAATCAACAATAAACAAGCGAAGTCCGAAATTTCGACATTCACAAAGCAAATTTCATTGGAGCAGTTTAATCCCAAGCCTTTTTATCTTCGAGATAGTACTTTACATGATAGTAGATGATGATGAAACGTGTACAGTCACGAGCACTTATACCTACAAAACAACTTTAAAAAGTGATTATCTCCTACCGTATTGACTAGTGTTTTAAGTTTTTACAAACATTGTATTTTGTAAGCCATAGTACCTATTACGAAATAGGTCTAATCAAAGTAGAAACGTTATTTCACTAGAAAAACGCTTTTTAAATTTTTGCTTGTTGTGTACACATTAGTGCTCGTCACTGTACATTATACGTGTACATGAATACGATGCGTTTATTAAACGAGTTTTATCTATTTTGATTTTGTATTTAAAGGTTTTATGAGTATTTACGAGGATGAGCTTAATATGCGTTTTAATACTTTAGCCGGTTATAACAAAAAAAGCTGAATGTATATTCAGAACATTTTTTATAACCCCCCCCCCCCCCACATAGACTATTAGTACATAAAACTATAGGCGGTTACGAATTCATGGGTTCCAGTAATTATCCCACGGGATTGTACTACTCGGATAAAAAGTATCCTTAATCCAGATTGTTAACTACCCGTGTGCCTAAATTTCATCCAAATCTGTTCAGTAGTTTTTGCGTGAAAGAGTACCAAACATCTATCCTTCTATCCATCCATCCATCCTCACAACTTTTCGCATTTATAATATTAGTACGATAACTAAAAATAAAAGTTTTTTTTTGTAATATTTCGAAACAATGTTTTATAGAAACAATAAATACGCAAAACTCAGCGAAACAGAAAACTAGATATTTCGTTTTCAATGGACACCGATCCCTTCGGCCAAGCGTAACTATTGCCCCATGATCATAACTATTCTTCCGATGCTGAACACATGTATCGAAAAAAAAACATACGGAGTAGCAGACGTATCAATTTACGCATGTAATCCCGGAAGGGTTAGGCAGAGGTGTATCTAAAAGTACACCCACCCCCAGAGCGAGCTTATTGCCATCAACTGGGCACGAATCCAGACTCCATAGCTGCTACTGAGAAATTCCTGATGGAAAAAACCAATAACACTTTGTCCGACCTGAGAATTGTATCCAGGACCTTAAGCTCAGCAGTCGAGCTTGCGGCAACTAGATCAATGAGACAGTCAAGTCAGACTTATTAATATACTAGCTGTCCGGCGCAACTTCGTTTGCGTCACATTTCCTCCGTTTTCGCAATATTTTTTATTGCTGCTCCAATCTTATTGGTCGTAGCGTGATGATATATAGCCTATAGCCTTCCTCAATAAATGGGCTATCTAACACTGAAAGAATTTTTCAAATCGGACCAGTAGTTTCGGAGCCTTTTCAATGCAAACAAACAAACAATCAAATCTTTCCTTTTTAGGGTTCCGAACCCAAAGGGTCAAACGGGACCCTATTACTGAGACTTCGCTGTCCGTCCATCCGTCCGTCTGTCACCAGGCTGTATCTCATGAACCGTGATAGTTAGCCTGTTGAAATTTCTAAAGATTATGTATTACTGTTGCTGCTATAACAACAAATACTAAAAACAGAATAAAATAAATATTTACGGGGGCTGCCATACAATGAAGTGATTTTTTTGCTCGTTTTTATAAATAATAGTACGGAACCCTTCGTGCGCGAGTCCGACTCGCACTTGGCCGGTTTTTATAATATTAGTTTAGACAAATCAAATCAAATCAAAATCATTTATTTCCAATAAGCCAGTTACAGGCACTTTTGAATGGTCGAACAACAACAAATATTAAGCTAAAGTCCCAGTCACAAGGCATAATAACTGTGAAAGTACTGTAGTTTCCCATTCCAAAGCGTAGATTTCTATGGAGAAGAATGAGCAAGAAACTTCATGGACACTCTTTTAAATCAGAATCTTGTTACAAAAACCTTGGTTACATCATTCATGTTGAGATGGTACATTATGTGAGAACGATGTAGCACGTTTAACTTGCACGTTAAAAGTGTCCATAGTAAAAACAAAAATATAAAAGATAAATACACATAAAATCTCGCCTGTAATCTACCGGGGGTAAAGCAGAGGAATCGTACACATTAAAGGTATAACAAGACCATACTGATACTTAATGCAAGCAGCACTAAAAGCATACCGATACTTATTTGCGAAAACAAACAATAATATCCTATACTACCCCATCGGATCTCAGGACCACGTTTCGGCGCCACGTTTCTGAAACCACGGAACACGATTAAGTCCACTCCAACACAACGCTGTTACAACAAACTATAGAACCGGCGCGAACCGGCTTCGTCCGCTCTAAACCGGTTAAGACCGCTCTAGACCGGTTCCGTCCGGAAATGTTCTTTACTACTTGTTAATGTAATCGGGCCCCCCACAAATTCAATCGGCTCTCGTGTGGAGGATTTTTTTAATTAGATTTTTATTCTGCGCTAGATTTTAATGATGTTAATGGTGATCGGGGTAATGATAATATCGAGGTAAATGTCGAGGATTTTTTGGTGTTGCTAGATAGAAATTTTGCTGGAAAATGTTATTTGACGCGGTCACGGATAATGAAGTTACTACGGCAAGTACATGTATGTCTTTACCTTGAACACACATTGAAGTAAAAATCATATCCTACCCGACGATATTTTCAAAAAAAATATTTTATTCTTTTGAAATTTAATTATTTGTCAACCAAAGATATTTTGTCGGCAAATTACGAATTTTTTTTTTTTTTTTTTTTTAGGATGGGAAATCATCAAATGACTTCTTCCGCTCTGGGCGGAGCGGAAGGGAGTGTCAGACTTGACTGACTAAAACCCATCCATGTTCCTTCTTAGCCCTTTGCGTTCCAGGGGCACGGTATCTCTTTCGAACAACCCGCAGCCCTGGCAGGCATCGGCCCTCTCGGACCCCTTCCGATTTGCTGACATCTCCTTGAGGCGCGCGTGGAACACGAACGCGCCGTCGGCACGGTCTGTCGTCATAAGACGGACGGACGGTGAGCTAGCCCATTACTCACCGTCCACAGGCCCGCGCCTACGGTGGCCGGGGGCCACTGGTTGCCCCCCGACGCCCGGGGCGTCTCCCGCGGCGGCTGGGACGTGAGGTTCTCTCCCTCTCACGTTCCGCCACCTCCTTCGCTAGCATGACTGCTTCGCAGAAGGAGGCGACGGCTTCCCATTCCCTCTCGCTCCGGACCATGGATTGAACCAGGGCCGGACGCGAGAGGTCGCCGCCGCCAATCGCCGCTACGAGGACACGGCGGTGCTCAGCCCAAGCGGGGCATAGCTCCACAGTGTGCTTCACCGTGTCCTCCGGCCGATCCTCGCAGTGGTGACACCCGGGCGTTTCCTCCCGCCCGATTCGGTGCAGGAACCTCCCGAAACAACCGTGTCCGGTGAGGACCTGCGTCAGGCGGAAGGTGAGGGCGCCGTGGCGCCTCTCTAGCCACTCCTCAAAGAGGGGACTTATCGCCACTATTGTGGCGTGCCCTGCACGGGGTTGCGACAGTCGCTCTCTCCATGTCGCCATGAGATCGCGCCGGAGGTCTGTCCGCTGAGCGACAATTTGCCGCGGCAGCGGAGTTTCCCCCCGGCGTAGTGCCTCCGCGCGCCATTCGTGCAGGCACGCGAGGACTATCGCCTCCAGATCCCATGGCGGCAATCCGGCCAAGAGGCTCGCCGCCTCGCCGGAGATCGTGCGGTACCCCCGGATCAGCCTTACGGCTACCACCTTCTGGGGCGCGTTCAGGTAATGGGCGGCTCGCCGCCTCAGAGAACGCGCCCACACCGGGGCCCCGTAAAGGGCTATGGACCGCACGACCCCCGCGTAGAGCCTGCGGCAGGAGGCGTTTGGACCCCCCAGGTTGGGCAAGAGCCGCTTGAACGCAGCCCCTGCCCGTTCCAGTTTGGGGGCCAAACGTCGGAAATGCTCCACGAAGTTCCACCGGCTGTCGAGGACAAGCCCTAGGTACCTCAGCGTCGACTCGACGCCGATGGGAACCCCTCCTACCGTCAGTATGGATCCCGACGGTGGCGCATTCCGAGGCCCATGAAAGCACATGGCCTCGGACTTGTGCAATGCCACCTCGAGACCCAGTTGCCGGATTCTCTCCACGACTATCGCAACCCCGCGTGTCATAAGTTCGGCCGCCGCCTCGTGCGACCTCCCTTGTGCCAGCACCAGCGTGTCGTCAGCGTAGCAAACTACACTGACACCGCTAGGGAGGTCGGCGCGCAGCACCCAGTCGTAGCCGATGTTCCACAAGGGCGGCCCCAGAACCGATCCCTGTGGAACACCGCACGACATTTCTCGCCGGTTCCATTCTCCGGTGCGACCGGACGAAGCCAGTCCTTAATTTTTGTCTACACTCACCGACTAAAAAGGTCACAAAAATAAGAAACATTTTCAAACGATAATCCCACCAAAAACTAACCTCAACTTAACAATTCTACCAACAAAGCGTCAGTAATTTCGTTCGCCTCCACTTTTTCCTCAATATGTCCATCAAAAAGGTCAACTCATTAGTCACGTCACTATTTCTTTATTCGATTCCTGATCCTTTTTAACCGAGCGTACATAATTATGTTTTTTGTTCTTACCTGTACTTATGTGAGTAGTTAATAGAGGTGTGCCAACTTTCTTTATGAGATTACCGAGAACGTTTATTTGGGTTTGAGTTTGTGGACTATTAGACACTCTTTTTTGAGGGATTGATATCGTAGCGTAACGAAATTGTACTGCAGACTTCTTACAATCCATATTAAAACGAAGAACACATAATGACAGAAGCTAGTCCTTCGCAGCGTAAATGATTTCCTGAAAAAAAAACTCTGTAATGTGCATATTACCAAAACGTTGTTTTATTCTGAATAATTTTCCAAAACTGCCGCTTTATAACAAAATCTTGAGAAACCTCTTAAAAACCTCTCCAAATAAGTCTAGTTAAAACATTTTTTAATCAACTCTTTTCTCTTCAAATCAAAATTCTTTTACAAAGCCGCCCGTTCCCTCTGAAATCCAAAGATTTAAACTTGACAGTATTATTCTGGTAAAATTAAAAGTTAACGCCGTCTGGCGTCCAATGACTTAATGGTATTTCAGTGTTTGCGTTTCGTTTCCGTTTTCACTTTTAATCTGAGCCCAGCCCTCGGATTGAGTCATTTTACACTCACTCAACGCGGAGTTCATTTCTTTTTGTGTAAAATGAGGCTTTAATAATTTTGAAAGCTCAGATCACAAGGGCATCTAGGGGAGTCCAATAAGGTATTGTGTTGTTGGATTTGTATTCAATTGCGAGATAAGTAGGTGATGAGAGAAATAAAGAACGTGGGTCATGTTCCATGTACTGGAGGTGAGAATTTTTTGACAGTCGTTACGAGTAGTCAGAAGCTGAAATCCTGACATCTAGTCTTACCAAGAGGTATCGTATTACAGAGAACCTCACGTCCCAGCAGCCGCGGGAGACGCCCCGGGCGTCGGGGGGCAACCAGTGGCCCCCGGCCACCGTAGGCGCTGGCCTGTGGACGGTGAGTAATGGGCTAGCTCACCGTCCGTCCGTCTTATGACGACAGGCCGTGCCGACGGCGCGTTCGTGTTCCACGTGCGCCTCAAGGAGATGTCAGCAAATCGTAAGGGGTCCGAGAGGGCAGATGCCTGCCAGGGCTGCGGGGTTTGCGGGGGGGGCTAAGAAGGAACATGGATGGGTTTTAGTCAGTCAAGTCCAACACTCCCTTCCGCCTTCCACTCCGCCCAGAGCGGGAGAAGACATTTGATGATTTCCCATCCTAAAAAAAAGGTATCGCATTACCCAGTTACTGGGTTGTGGAGGTCGCTTCATGTAAAATACTGGTACTCAGCCGCATCCTGTTAGACTGGAAGCCGACCCCAAGATAGTTTGGGAAAAGGCTAGGCAGATGGATGGATGGCAGATGATGATGGGAATCATTTAGACATCATTTGTACCTATGTTAATTCACCTGTGTTGATTGTTTAGTTTTCTTGTAGGTAGTAAAGTTTAATATAAACCCACGACCTAAACAAACGCCATAAGGTGCTCTCAATCGACGAGACCACGCGTTTATCGAAAATAAATAATTACGATGTTTTTTTTTTTATTTATTTATTTATTTAAACTTCATGTACAATAGTGGTACATAGGCGGACTTAATGCCACAAGGCATTCTCTACCAGTCAACCTTTGGGTTAAATACGACAACATTGTGATAGGGGTACAAATAAATATTCACAAAAAACCACTAGTTCTCAAAAATTCATATACTAACAAAGATACTAATACACATCATACAAATAAAATAGACTAATAAATATTATAACAAATACTGAAATAAAAAAACCGGCCAAGTGCGAGTCTTACTCGCACACAGGGTTCCATAGCTCCAAACAATATAATAACAATATTTTGAACTGTCATTCATTAGTATTAGTTAGTAAACTTCCACACAACCGCAAAACTAAATTTGTTTTTCATAGTATGTTTATGAAAAACAAAGTTACTGCTGCAGTTTGATGAAAAAGTCCCATATCTCAAAAACTAAACATCATATCTTATTGAAACCAATTTTCGTTGATAGTTTTTTTTACGTTCTACAATCCTAAATATTTTCAGAATTTTCCTCCTCTTACTTTAGAAATTAGAGGGGGGGGGACACACATTTTACCACTTTGGAAGTGGCTCTAGCGCAAACTATTCAGTTTAGAAAAAAATGATATTACAAACATCAATATTATTTTTGAAGACCTATCCATAGATACCCCACACGTATGGGTTTGATGAAAAATTTTTTTTTGGTTTTCAGTTCTAAGTATGGGGACCCCCTTAATTTATTGTTTTTTTTCTATTTTTGTGTGAAAATCCTAATGCGGTTTACAGAATACATCTATTTACCAAGTTTCAACAGTATAGTTCTTATAGTTTCGGAAATAAGTGGCTGTGACATACAGACGGACAGACAGACAGACAGACAGACAGACAGACAGACAGACATGACGAATCTATAAGGGTTCCGTTTTTTGCCATTCGGCTACGGAACCCTAAAAACGAGAATCCTAATAATAATTACTATGACTAGACTTTAAATGAGTGCTATTTAGTCTGACTTAAATAGTGGCGAACTTTCTTTTTAAAAGTGAATTTACTTTCGGCTCTTTTAATGCTAATGGGTAGCGCGTTCCAGAGTTTAATAGTTGAGATAGCATAAGAATTTGACATAAAACCAGTGCGGTGTGAAGGAATTTGGAGAAGTAGATTTTTAGAAGCTCGAAGGTTAAGACTATGAGAACTGCCCAATACCTTGAAATAAGTTTTTAGATAATCGGGAGCACATGGATTTTTCATGGCCTTTTCAAGTCCCATCATCTTTCTAACCACATTTTCCATTATTTTAATCTAGTTCATATTTGGTTTAATTAGCCTAATTTATGTACCTTTCCTGCCTATATTCTACGCTCCCGTGCAAATAGTACTTGGAGCAATTCCAATTTAGATATCGATACCTGAGTCATAGGGATTAAAAATATCAATACGTACCGGATTCCCGTGGCAATGCAAAGTGTCAATCAAATTAAAAGGTTACAATTCACGAATGAAAAAAGCAATTTATTTCGTATGGCCGAACCGTCAAAGCGAACCGAATCAAAAAAGAAAAGACTTGATCCAGACACATTTTTTTTCAATTCAATTAGTGTATTACAAGCAATTTTGAATTGTCAAAGGTAGGTTGGTTATCTGTGCGTTTGTTTTTAGTTGATTGCTGGTTTCTAAAGTTTTATTGTTTGTTATTTTATTCATAAAATCTTCTAAAGGTGGTTGGTAAAGGCTGGATGAGAGTGGGTAGCCTAGGCTCCAGGTTGATAGGGATTAGGGCACGCGGTTTCGGTTCCGCATGCCCTAATAGTGATAACTGTGTTGCTTGTTTAGTTTTCTTGTAGTCAGAATAGTTTAGTATAACCCCACGTCCTAAACAAAAACCTTAAGGTGCTCTCAATCGACGCTACTGAGCTTTTATCGAAAATAAATAATCACGATAGTTTCTTTTTCAGGGACGTTCCAAGAGCCAACAGATACCGAACACGAAGGAACGAAGCAACCTGTTTTTCCAGCATCTAAAAATACACGTCCTACTTGATCTTACTAGCTCAGGCTATGTCTTCTACTCTGCATTTTATTCACTGCTTACCATCTGAAACAAAATGATCCTATTCAAAATATTTTCTAGTTTATTAACCAAAACAGACTTTGAAAACTATTTCAAATTTTCATTGTCACTCAAACATAGCTTCAAAAACATTTCAAATTGTATTTCTTTCAAAAGTGTTTAACTATTGATTTCTCACTAGTTACTGTATTTGCAGCCACTTGAAATATCATACTCTGTAAATGGAACAAAAAAAGCACAAAAGATTTTCATCACAAAACTTTCACCAATGGCTCTAAGCTGAATGAAGAAGACTAAAATGCTTGCAGCAATATTTAAGAATTTGCTTGAACAAAATACACCATACAAGTACGTTAATATTAATTCCAATAGAGCATGAACATCGTACGTTACAACAATTCCTAAGCACCCAACAGCTTTTATAACTTCGAACGCAAACCTTACACGAACGCTCATCGAAAATTATGAAAACGTAATTATGTTTCATCGTAATAGTGATTAATTAATTGATAACTTGATACGCATGTAATATTTATGGCTTGATTAGGTTCTTGAGTGTGTAATTGTAATTTAGGTGGGGTAAGTGGAATGTCGAGTTGATGAGGCCATGACATTTAATATTGTACTTATAGCAATTACTTCTGCTTCTTGGCATAGGTTATGAAAGACTAGTTATGAAAGGCTTGTAAGGCAGAAAATGTAAAAGCTAAATAGAATAAAAAACAGATTTTTCGCAGTTATCTCACCTCTGAAAGCAGCATTATTATAATGAAGATAAAGATCAACGTAATTTTAACAGACTGATCGGTGGCAATAAGCGAAGTGGAACCTTATTTTAACAAGTTTAAAGATTACTATGAATTTGACAGTAATGCATAATCAGAAGTCAAATTACTAAGGACTATAGAGCCGTATAGTATGACCACTTTAAGTGTGCATTTCAAGGCGGCGTTGCTTGTCAAGAAAATTTTCATCGATATGTCAAAGTTTGTACATTTATTTTAGTTGTGTTTTCCCACCTACAGAGATAAGTTGGTTAAGTGTGTAGTCCTAAACTTAAGTGTCAATTAAACCTGCACGATTTGAGCAATGCTGCTGCAAATTCTACCCTTAAAATTAAGTTTACACCATTGATTTTCCTACACAACCAGCAAAAGTCTTCCTCCCCTAATACACACTCAAAAAATATCACAATCATAATAAGAAACAGCACACTTCCCCCACTTTCCCCGTTCAGGTCCAATATATCCGCGTGACGTAAGCCAAATCTTTGCGGCATATGGCCCGAGTCTCCCCACACATGCACATGGCTTGCTCTCTTTGTTCAAATATAATAATAGAATGACTCGCAACATTCGCGAATAAGATGTGTAGTAGAAATCTCATTCGTAATAGTGCCCTTCAAGTGTTGTGATTTTATCGATATAGATATGAGATAAATATTAAAGTTAAGCTTTGGGTTGTTGTGGGAAGAAGGGACTTTTTCCCCTTTGTTCTTTTTGGTGGTAAGAGAGAAATCGGAAATTTAATTGAGAAGCAACGATTGTTTAGTACAAGACCAAAATTGACATGCTATCATAAATGTTATACAAGTGATGAACACAACATTAAAAGCCTTGAGGTAAACATAAAACTATAATAGTGGTTCAAAAATACTAAACCAAATCTTGAAATACGACATTCTACAATTAATTGCTTAAAATAAAAATAAACTCACCTTCTCATTCTTCCCTAATAAATTAAACTAACACCCTCAATCAATAAATCCTACTAATTGCAAAATTCGCATTCTTAAAAGGAGCCTAAAAATCGCTTGCAAATCAGGGTCTCGTTCGGATCGACCAATCAAACTTAACGATTCAATTAAAACGAGAGGTAACAGATAGACGATAGGCCAATAAAATCCTTATATCACAGCCAAACGTGAGACATAAATAACGGGAATATTTGTAACTAGCTTTCGAAGGCGGATTCGCTCGCGTGAATTTCTGGAATCGGAAAAATATGATGAATGGTGCAGAATTTGTGGGGAATTTTCTTGTTCTTATTGTGATCGTCAACGTTTGTTTGTTACTTCTCTGTAACTGCATTTTAAATTTTATTGCTATACTTTTATTTTGTTTTGATATTGTTAACATTTAAATATTCTGAAGTAGGATTTTAAGGTTTCCTTTTTTTTTTTTGCTTTTTCTTGTTCTACGTTTTGTAGTAAGCAAAGACTTTTTGTCGGGCCTCCTTACTGTCCTATATATATTCCCTCCTTATTGTCCGCTCTCCTATACTTAAGTACTAACAATGTAGATGTAACATTCGAATATTGTAAACCAAATTATTTTAAAAGAGTAACCATGGAGTTTCTTGCAGGTTCTTCTCCAAAGGAAACTACCAACCCGAACCGTGCACCTTTTTGTCGACGTTTTATAAGAGCCCGTGTAGGCCTATGTAACATAAAAGATTTTGATTTTGAGATGTTTTCAATTAGTGTTTAAACTTGAGGTCACAGCGAAACCTCGATTAAGACTTTTTTAATTCGACTGTTCATCCCTCTATTCATTTACGGTCTATTAGGTACGTACATATTCACCTAATAAACTTAATTTTTTAGTAATGAACGAACCCCTAGTTTTTCCTAACACACTAACTTAATCTTCGATATCGAGATTCACCCACAAATTACCCTCACTAAAAATCGGTCTCACGCCTTGGCTCGGAGTGATACATTACAGGCGGATAAAAATATTTTTCTAACGTAAGAACCTGTTGCTTTGATACGACCGCCTAACCCTGCCAGCGTGTTTTCGTTCGCCAAACCGCTCAGCTATCTTACCACGATCAATTTCGTTCAGTTCACTCGTGTATGAGTGGACACATTTTTGGGGGAATTAAGGAGGACTCTTGAAACGGTCCTCATGGTGACTTGTGGTTTAAATGTTGGTGGATTGTGTTATGGAATTGAAGATGAAGATGTTGGAGATTTGGTTTAGATAGGAGATGACGACGTACCTGAAACAAAACAAAAGATAGAGTTAGATAAAAACTAAGACCAAATCAATGAATTATAAAGAAAAAAAATAAAGTTAAAATATTCAAGATTTTACAGACTAAATAAATTTAGAAGCTAACAAATAATCGAATTAAATAAACACTTTGAGTACTAAATTGTAAATCTAGCAGCTATTCAGAAGTCCTGGCCCTTCAGTAATCAAAAGTAAACGTAGACGTTATTGAGAATGAAAACGCTCGGCTCTCAGAGAAGCGAAACAACGAAATGTACTTACTAAGAGAAAACGCTTTTAGACCTACCAATTTTAAAGAGCAATTTAAAAGGTATGCCTAGTAGGGCTTTTTAGGTAGTATTTTGCCTTATTACATGAAATAAATTAACATCCAGCGCGAAGGTATTTCAATGAGCGAAGTTGTTCTCATACATCACCGCCGAGTCACAACATTGCCCGGAGACTCCGCAAATTGCCGCTTCCACCATTCCCGTCCCGTTTCCGTTGCGATGCACTTCCTCTTTGCATTGGAAGGAATATGCGCCATCTCTTTCAGTCTTGCGGTGAGACAGCGTGATGGAACGGAATACTTTGATGAGCGTAATAAAGAATAATAATTTTGTTCCGGTGAAATATTGAATTGGATTTGTTTTGTGTACATCCTCGTTTCTTTTAAGTTGTAGTGAGAGAGCACCATGGAGGTTCTGTTTTATACTGACTGATTTAAACGGAAGGATATACAATTTTGCTTGTGTTTGAGACAAAATATGGAAGTGTGACATGATACTTTGCGCTGGCAGCGTAGTGTGGCTAGATGTAAAAGCCATTATGAATTTTGATATAGAAGATTATTACTAGGGTACTTGGGTTTAAATTAAGATGTAGATTCATGGTTTTGAATCCCTGGGAACATAATTATCAGCATCAACATCATCCTCTTCTCCTGCCCATATCCCAATTCATTTGGGGTCGGTGCAGCATGTCTTGTGAACATACATACATAAATCTAAAAAGAAATCCGCGTAATACCCACGCCAAGAGCAAACAGCGAAATCTCTGCAACACTCGTGCATGGCGTATTTATCAAAAATTACCAATTGCTACGTTATTTTCGACAATCGATTTGTGTCAAACGAGTGTGGCAGGTAAAAATCGGTATGCTGGCGTCGCTAGGGGCGAGCCGTGCCGGCGGTAATCCTATCGCGTCGGGTGCCTCGCCATGCCACCGCAAACATTAAAAAAAGGGCGAAAATGACATTTCCAATTTTCTACTGTTGCTCCGGGGCAAATTCATTTTATTTGTAGGCTCGGATTTTGCCCGTCATGCGCGCGAGGATTGGTCCCCGCCACCTAGTTGGCAATATTTCATTCGCATCAAAGGAATTCCCACCCCCGACGCCTAGGTACAGAGACTTTATTAACGAATAATTCGAACTTCCTCCAAAAAGGAATTTCTTAAGAAAATTAAAGAATTTACCCCGCTTTTTGATTTCCACTCCTTTTTTCTAGGCAAAATAAAATATAAATGAGTCGAGTAGGTTTTTTTCTTTTGCAATTTTTATATTTCGCTCGGAATGCGAATGTTCCCTAAAAAGTTTATTAAGAATTTAATCGGAACGTGGACTAAAATATCTGTAGACAGCTATTTGATAAAAATGGTCTGCGTAATTTGATTCGGCTCGTTAATTTTTAATTAGTGAGCAAACTTTTTGTAACTGCCAAATTTTTTGACGCCTTTGTTTCAAACTATTGCTGAGGAATTTTAAATTAAGTGAAATGAAATGGAGTGTTTACCACTAAAGAAGTTTTCGACTGGCTTTATAAAGTTACTTCATTTGATTATCTTTTGGTAAAATTTGTTAGCTCGTTATGACTACTCGGACGAGTAAACACTAGTCTATAGTTACCTACATACTATATTTTTTTGGTATCCATGCGACTGCAATTTTTACCAAGTTCCTTTATAAAAACTTAGCGAGAATTTGAATGAGCTCCAAAGAAAGAATGAGTAATGTTGAATACTGGAAAATGCTTAAGTATCAGCATAAATCATCTGTAACAAAGAAATCGAGTTGCAGGAAAAACTAAGAAGATCGTGTGAAATGGAATGCATAAGGTATTTACGGGGGAAAGAAAGATACCCGTATTACTCTTAAATATACTGGTACTTAAGGATCGAGAAAGAGATTTTTATTATGAGAAATGTTTCCCAGACGAACTCGTCAGTCGTAAATAATTCCAAATGACATTCAGATGCGTCATTGAACATTGTGTCTTATATTTTGCTGAGGTTCGCTTAAAGTTGGCTACAAGAAAAAGAAAAAACATTCAGGAGAAGAACTGTGTAAAGAATAATCCGGTAAGAAAGGAAGTGTCTGATGAGATGACGAGTAAAAGAGAATCATGAACGAAGAGACGAGAGGATAAAAGTGATGGTGATTCAAGGATTTAGAAGGAGCAAAACAAAAAAAGCGTGAAAAATTGGAAAAAAACCGGTATAGTATTTACGTACAGATTAAAAGAGTTTCTAAATTGTGCATGAACCATCTAAGACGATGCATAATCTTAAACATGTTTGTCTCACCCAAAACAATCGGCTCACAAACAAAATTTACCCCCCCGACCCCTCCCCCTCCCAGAAAATGAATGACTTAGCTTGTCACACGGATAGATTCATGTAAAATTCATGCCAATGCCGTCTTCGCCCCGCCGTGGTTCTCCGAGCGCGAATTTGCTATAAAATTACTCACAATCTAATCATGTTGACGCCTCGTTGGATTAGTGGCTTCGAAGTCTTGGCTTCCATTCATTGGAAGGAACATCCCGAGATTTTCTCTTCCTGATAAATCTGAAGGGAGATAGTTGTTGATTGTTGATGCAGTTGCGGATTTTTAGGAGTTTATCTAAGGTAGGTTTAGAAGAATACCGTACGTTAAAAAATACTTTTACAACCGTAGATGAGACTAAAGAATATTATTATGTAAATGAAGATATTAGGTAGATCTGTAGACAGGCGTCAGAATAAAATTTAGCCAAGTAAATGTCGCTTCAAAGACTTTATTTTATTGATTAGAACCACTTGTGAATTTACGCTCACAACTCTTTGAATTAACTGTTTGTATTTTGTACACTTCTAATGATTTTTAGCTATTTATGCTTGTTTACTAATAATAATAATATTGAGAACAATATTATTTCTTATACGTGCATATCCGCCAACGTAGGTCACACTCGTTCTTGACACCCACCTCTCCGTTTGTATTTTTATTTTACAATACCATTATATATAAGTCTAGAACTTTTCTATTTTTAGAATACAATTGATGAACTTTATTATGAAACTCAATTGTTTCATAATCTATGTGGACTTTTTAATGTTCAGATTTATTCATTCACGAACACACGTATGAATGAATTTCTACATCGCAATAAGCTTGTTTATGAAACGAAACCAAAACAAGTCTGATAATTCCTTTAGAAAACACATATAAAAGAAAAAGACTTAAAACAAGACAAACTGGACACGCTGTCCGTTTCTCACGTTCGAACAATGTCCGCGATTACAAACAAATCGACACATTGTGACGAAACAAAACCCAACGAACTGTAGCCGCTTATGTTTTTAATACCCGACACAGAATAATTCTATTCACATTTCCATCACAGTTGTTTGCATGAATACGGTAAACGTATTAAAAACATACTTTGAGTTTTCGAAACAAGTCATGATGGGGAACGGGAACTAGGACAAACTCGCATAATAGTTGTATGAAATCCTAAAATTAAGTTCGAGTTACTGCAGCACCGAGACAGTAACTTGTAAAGGTATACTCGCTTTTAGGCAGTAATGACCAAACAATATTATGAAAAAGGAAATGTTAGACAACATGGATATGGATACTGACTATGAAGTTAAAGTTGTTTTTATCATATGTGTGCAGACTACAAATCGGCTATTTCAAGTACTAAAAGTTCTCCTACATAATACTTACCTTAGATTAAATATGTTAATACCCATACGGATCAGTACAATATAGAAGACTGCTCAGTTTGCAAGAAAAGAACCTAACAATATGTAAAAGATCCGACACAAAAGTTCAACTTCTTTTCATGCGGTACAATTGTCATGCAAAAACACCGTGTTTCAATATGAGCGTAATACGATATATTATATCATTGTGTGTCGTTGGAAAACGCGTCACGTGCTCACAAATCGCCTTAACGGTTCAACTCATGTGAAAGCACAAATTAAACTCTGTACCTGTATCAATGAATTAAACCCATGCCTTCTATGGGGTCCCCAACGTTTCGAACAATGAAGAGTGCTCGATTATTTTCGAACCAATTTCGAAGTGCGTAGTGAATGGAATTTGTACCTTTTATGTAGGATCGAATTCGATATTATAATATTTAATATTTCCATACACGAACATACGAGTACAGTAAAATTCTGTGAACCGATGGACAATAGTCGCACAACAAAAATATTACTCGGAATCTGATATAACATTGTATCTGTGAAACAATAGCATGCTCGGGCAATGATATTTTGATGTACTCGTCATATTTGGAAATATCGAATATTTTGTAAAGCTGATGTGAGGGTATTTTGTATGGCAGGTCCCTTTGATTTAACCCTTTTGTAAAAATATGTGTGCGTTCATGGAGCAGTAATAACCTTTGATTATTGCACTATTATGCGCTCCTGCGAGGCCAGATATTCTTTGAAACTACGTAATGACGTTGGACAGTATACTTGTACTTGTCGCATTTACTGTAATTGCACACTGTTGACATTTGAATAACGTAACTTTGAGAACTTGGCGATAAATCAAAACACCATCACACCGAATCGTAGTAAAAATTCAAATTATTTCAGATGACCAGACGACCCAATTATTCTACAAACCCCTGGATTCGTGGTGTCTTGTTCCTCATTTGGGTAGTTGGATTTGCATTCACGGAGTTACAATTAGCTGAAGGAATACTGGCCTCCGAAGACATCCTGATATATAATTCAGATAGTAAAGTGATTGGTTCACAAAACGTTGTTTAGAGGGCCTGGTCGGATCAGGCTCGGTTTCCTGAATTATGAGTTTGGAATATCAGATTATTATTTAGGGGTTCGAAATGAAAGGTGCTCGTGAATTGTTTAGGAATGTTGATGTTCATATCTGATTGTGCCTTTAGGGAATGATTAGGGTCTGTCGGAAATTTCAAAATGTAGACATATTGAATTACTTTCTGCTGTATAAATAACTTCTCTAATGAACTATTGGGCCTTCTCTAATGAACTATGGGCCCAATCATTTTTAATAAAGTACCAAATATTATTAAAAATGACACATTACAACATTTTAAAAAGAGACTGATTTCATTATTGATTGCAAAATGTTATTATTCAGTAAATGACTTTTTAAATGACACTGACATATGTATTGAACAATATAATGTATAAAGATTTAATTTATTCTGATTTTATATAATTTACTGACATACCTAATGATCTCGTTGTTTAAATTTGTATGATTTTATTCCAATCATGTAGATTTTAAAAATGTTTTTCTTTTTCTTTTATTTGAATGCACTGTGCCAACTATTGTTTTAACTAGAAACCATTATTTTATTAATTTTATTTCAATTTAGTTACAAATTTCTCAAATGTTTGCATGCCTAATTTATGGTAAATTGTACAAGGCTCACCCATTTTATTGTTACACCTTATTTTATGTACCTACAATCTATGCAAATAAATTTTACTTTACTGTTGGGTTTCGATGCCATACTCTAATCCACCATTGAAATCCAACCTATTATTGAAAAACACCACTACAATTCTTTTGAAATTATCGCCTCCAAAATCTTCGACATCATCAATATTTTCATGTCTATTCATCACGCTACATGTGGCAATGTAACACTCGGCTCCCGGATGCCCTTGTCTAACATTATACGCTAATTAATTGGTAATCCACATACAAAGCAAATCAATTAAGGCCCAATAATTACAATCTACAGTATTGAAGGCTTCTATATACACACTGTATATGTTTGCAGCGGTATTAGTAACAAGGGTGTTTTACGATGTCGTAATAGATGGAGTTATACGGATTAGATGTTACGTAAGGTTTTGTAGGAGCGTAGTAGGTATATTATACTTGTTTTTGTTGCAGTAATAAAAAAAAATCGGTTCGTCGCGATAATAAACACCAGAATAATATTGAGTTATCTATAATGCCATGATTATTATTTTACTAGCTGTCTGGCGCAACTTCTTTTGTGTCACATTTTCCCCGTTTTCGCAACATTTTTTATTGCTGCTCCACTCCTATTGGTCGTAGCGTGATGATATATAACCTATAGCATTCCTCGATAAATGGATTATCTAACACTGAAAGAATTTTCCAAATCGGACCAGTAGTTTCGGAGCCTATTCAATGCAAACAAACAATCAAATCTTTCCTTTTTATAATATTAGTTTAGATGAACTGTCTCGTTGGTCTAGCGGTTGTAAGCGCGACTGCTGAGAATAAGCTCCTGGGTTTGATTCCCAAGACAAAGTGTTATTGGGTTTTACCATCAGGAATTTCTCGGTAGCAGCAATGGAGTCTGGATTTGTGCCCAGTTGATGACTTAAACCTAACTGGTGAAATGTGGAGGTATTATAAGGTAGACGTCTGCCTTACCCTTCTGGGTTTTAATTATTTTATGCACAATGCAACGCAGCGGTGGCCCAGTGGTGGCAGCCCCGACTAACGAACAGTAAGTAGTAGGTTCGAACCCAGGCAGGCGCATTACTTTGTGTAATTTATTTCATCACCGCTGCTCTCAAAAGCGGTGAAGTAAAACATCGTGAGGAAACCGGCATCAACTCAACTCGGGGACTGCCGCAGTAAAGCTATTGCGTAGTATTTTTATCAACTTATGCAATTATAATATTTATGCAATATTATTTTTCTTTGATATTAATTAAAGTTACACTTTTTGAGCGTGGTGTCCGATAAGAGAAAAAAAAATTTTCACTATTTTTTTCTAATTCGTGGTGTTAGGTTTATTTTGTCACGGAATTTCTTGATTCGGTCGCCGCGCTCAAAGCCCGCGATAAAAGCTATGCACTAGCTTAAAAACTTTCTGTCCTTCTGACCTCCTAACCAAACTACGTTCAATGCGTTCGAACTAAAACGTCGTAATTTCCACTTCGCTTAAAAGGTCAGACTTAATTGGCAATTAATTACAAGTCGTCATGTCCTATGCGTAGTGTTTCGTAGTTTGTAATAATGAAGCAGTCATCCACGTGATAATTGATGTAGTTAGTGCTTGCAGCGCTTAATTACATGTCGGTTGGATTACGTAATTATTGTGTAGACTTTCTTGTACGGACGGTATGTGGGGGCTGTCGTGTGTAGCTACACTTGCTGATTATTAGAAGTTGAGGAGCTGTTTGATATGATTAGATTAATTACTTCTGTTGTAGTTTTGTTATTTGAGATCACTGACTTATAAACCTATGGACTTGCCATACCTACGAAATTAGCGTGCATACCTACAAAAATCGGGCATATAAGATGGCTGCCTTTCGTAGGGTTGTAACTGTGAGCAACATGCGCAGCTGATATCGATATTTAACTTTCATGAATTTGTTTAAAATTAGCCTCGTAACTGTAATGCAGCTGAAGCATAGACATGATTTTGACGTCACACGAAATGGTTGCCAAATTTAGTCCTTGACAAACATTTAGACGTCTCTCTTTTCATATGGAGCACTTGGTTAGTTAAAAAGAGACAACACGATTTTTGACAAGTGTGCGTCGATATGATAGATATTTTGTATAGCTATCGCTTTCATAGTAATGTGAATATGCCGTCTTCATAGTTTTCCTACCTCAATGTTTGAGATCTTAGTTACATGGTAGATATACCCTTTTGTAGAAGCGTGTGTCAATCTTACAAAAGATCTCGTTTGCTTTCTGTCAGTCGTTGCGTCATCAATGATAACTAGACTGACAATAGTGACAACAGCTTTCAAAGTACTAATTGTTGTATAAGCCCCAATGTGATACACTTTGGGACATCATCAGCTTTTAATGTTCCCACTGCTGGGACACAGGCCTCCTCTCTATGAGAGGGAGTGGGCTGTAATCCAACACGCGAGCCCAGTGCGGGTTGGTAGCATGTCTTCGAATTTTTAGTTCTAGGACATGCCGGTTTCCTCACAATGTTTTCCTTCACTATTTTTGAAAGCAGCGGTGATGAAATAATTTACACAAAGTAATGCTACTACCCGGGTTCAAACCCACGGCTTACTGCTCGTAATTCGGGGCTGACAAACTGGCATACCGTACCGTAGTCTCGTAGAAATAATGTTTTTGATATTGCTCTGACTTCTTTGATATCCATTACATAATTCTTCTGACCAAAACAAACATCACCGCTATACATATTTCAAGTCACAAAAATCTAAAATGAACTCAAGATTCAGTTCCCTAACTCTATTCGGTCGCATTTCTCGAAGCGGGGGCTTGTACTAAATTTATGTACATATACTAAGATACCCCTAAGATACCGTATAAAATTGTAGGTCAAGACACGCAAATAAATACAGAGTGGATGTAAGAAGGATTTGTATAATGTTGAGCAAGGGTCAAAAGACAAGCCGAATCGGGTCACAAGCTTTGACTTGAGAGGCCGCGATGAAAGACTTTACATACATTTAAACTGTGTAAACTAAAGGACAATTTGTTAGGAGATTTTGTGTTTATTTTGGTAGTTTTAAATTTGTTTTTGAGGTCTGTTTAGACCTTAAGTTTACAGAGTATATATGATATGAGAAATTATTGTGAACATTACAAAATATTATTTTTGATTGAAATTTTATTTAATTTATTTAAATAAAATTTTAATCAAAAATAATATTTTGTAATGTCTGGCCTCTGGCAGTTCAAAAATATTACGGATGCAACAAATAATTAATGAAGTAAAGGACAAAAAAGGCATCGTAAAGACGAAAAAGCGAACGACAGTAGACGACGTTGAGAACAAAAACACGCTAATGTAAGGCGTATTATCATGAATAATAAAAAAAGTACAGTCGAGTATCATAAAGTGATGTTATAGAAGTAATGGGGGGAAAAACGCCCCCGGGGGTGTAGGGCGCACTCGCAAAGATTCTGTTGCCAGAATTTTATCTAGATGTACCAAGTTTACAATTTTGACAATGTCGGGAAATTGTGATACAACGTACTAACAATGTAATTAAGTATTTAAGTTTTTTTGTGTGTCTGACTGATATGTGAATGAAAAAAATCATGTTTTGTATTTTTCGTAACAACAAAAGTATCATTCAGGTTATTCAGGTACAAAAATCATTCGTAAAGTATTGTTTGTGCGTGTTTTATATTAATTTCCAAACCATTGACTATACAACATGTAACATAATTAACGCACATCCTGAAAGTTGTTTGTTCAGAATCGTTTACTGAATCGATTTCTATCATTTTTAATAAAGGTTATTTTTTATCCCAAAAATAAATAAAACTACGTAAATTACTGACACACTACCCCTGTACAGTCAAACCAACTAAAATGGACCGTAACTCAAGGCAATAAGACTTTAAAAGTTCAGTTTCATTTGTATTAATACAAATTCCGTCTTTTAATATAAAATAAAGAAAAATCTACCTTATTTTAAGGAAGTTAAAGTCTTTACCAATCAATGTCTATACATGTTTAACTAAAATTTCAGAGTATGTATTATGATTATAATATAATACTGTAATTGGGGTGTTTGAGGGTGTGCGTTTATTACGTTACATGTTGTATATGTTGTATTTTCATTTTTTCTAATCAACTATCTAGAATATTAAATAAGTAATAATCCATTAGCAATTATTGATATTCAATACACCTAATAAACCTTACAGCACTTACATTTGATGATAACCCAACAGCAAAAAAAGCAACAAAATTATAGCATGAAGAAATTAACCGCTATATTCTCAGAACGAATCTCAACAACATTTTGCAGCGTATCCAGAAATTTTAAGTTCGTCACCCGTATCCATCTCTCAAGGGCCGTAAGTAAATTCAATCTGTAGGCCGCACTCCCAAATCACCTGAACACTCACAGCGCGTATTAGGCTCGCGTATAAATCTCATTTGGATATATTTTCTTACATTTCAAAAGTTTCCACGTTGGAAATGAAAAGAAGATGGAGTGCGTCAGAGTCTTGTCATCGCGAAAAGTTGGGAGTATCGTGTGAGACAAATGGGCTTGCTTTGGTTTTTGTTGTTTAAATATTTTCCTGTTGATGTACTGATTTTTCTTATAATAAATAAAATAACCCACATTCTGTGCATAGACACAGAATGTGGCTTATTCTCCAATCTGTTACATGCTTAAAAGAACATCACACAGCTATCTGTGTGTGGGAAGCACGGATTTATATGCGGACTTATAGTTTTCACTATCCGTAGTGAATAATACGCAAATATTAAGCTCACAACAAATTATAATCACATCTCAATGTTTTATGACTTGGCAGTCTTGTATCTCAAGTTAATAATTTCATCATTAAAAAATGCCACAAGTCACAACTACTATTTTAATCTTTACATTATTCTACAAAATTAGGTATGCCTCCTGACTGATTCAGCTAATATTAGTTTACATAATGATTCAATTAGTGATCATATTCAATTATCATAATAACTAATCATCGGTGTGCAACATGATGCGATGCGTGAGACCAAGAACGGTGCAAATGCAATTAAGTACCTAATTAGCCCTGACGTTTGGTCTGCTGAGCAATTGACGAGAAACCTTAAACATAGTAAAGTTAGTATACTATACCTAATTGTACATGATTTCCTATACCCTGGATAAAGTATTTTAAGTCCCTTTGTAAACAGGATCCAACTAATTATTTATGCTTTAACAACATCTATGCCTATATCTATGTATGTATCCGAACAAAGTTGACCACAAACTAATGCCTACATTGACATAAGATAGTAGAACTATAATTTAAATGTTGCTTGATACCATTTGTTCTTAGATATTTTTTTTATATAACGTTATTTATCTTCTATACGAGCCAATACTAATACTGAGACTAACTACATAATCAAAATTCGCACTTTACGCCATTTTTGTTTTTAGTTTGAACATTATAGAAAATCGAACATTTTTTTAAATTTTAAAACTTTTAATTTGTATTTTTTCAATTTTCGAAATGTGTTAACGAATTTTTCTTTCCAATCTGACAAACATGAAAACTCATGGGACTCAAAATTCATGGGAAGAAAAAACTTGGAGATGATAAATATAATATAAGGAATTTTGTCACTAATTCCATCAAGACCTATCCTAAAACAGAGGCGAACGACAAAATTCCCATTAACCATCGATTTTTGCCGGAAGCCTGGCATCGTAATGCGCTGCTCATATGTAGCTACAATACATCTTGCTTTGTCCCATTGAATGTGTAGACGACGAAACGAGGCTGGCATACTGATGCGTTACTTTTAAAATTTATTGCTGCAACCCCTTACTTAGGGTTGGGGTGGTGTCGATAGAAATTTTGAGTCAAAATGTCATAATACTAGTCTATACTGCTACTACTCCCAGGGAGTTTACGTTATAATCTAGACACTGTTTTCACAGAACAAGAATTGTTAATTAACGTCTTTGATTTTAATTTATGCATTTTAAAGTTTGTTTGTGCAATTTAGGGGATATTTTATTTTTGCTATATTTTTTATTAAAAAAACTTTCTGTGACTTACTTTTCTGAACCTACCTGATTCTCTAAATGTCAATCCTTACATAAAGACCGAGAGGTGAAAAATACATTTTAGTTTCAATAATACGAAAATTCACAATAGAACTTTGCCATTTTTCATCGACTATCGACAAAGATATCGCATCAATACAAACACTATCCGACGTCGACGGTGAATAAGAAGTAATGAGTTTTCTTTTACATCGCACCTGACTTCTGGCCTCGCAGACGCCTCGCAGACTCCGCTAAACAGGATTAAAACCTTTTTTATTTCTACTATTGCTTTACCTCCATTCCCTCTTATGTAGCTTTGAACTGACTTCAAATGATTTTATTTATTTGTAGCTATTTTTATTCTGTTTGATGTAAGTGTTAAACTAAAATATTTTATTAAAGTTCTGAAATATTTCTAGAAATTATTTTTTATCTTTTTTCGTTACATGAAATTGGAACACCGAACACAGTAGGTCCCTTTTTCCTTTTTATTTACGCATTGTGTTCCAGGGCCACGGTATCTCTTTCGAACAGTCCCGCTGCCCTGGCAAGCATTGGGACTCTCGGACCCCTTCCGATTTGCTGACATCTCCTTGAAGCGCGCGTGGAACACGAACGCGCCGACACACTAGGTACCTTAGCAAATGATTAGAAAACCTTAGACACATTTTATCTTTTCCTAAATTTTGTTTCAATAAAAAGTCATTAAAATTCATCTAAATGGAAAAAATAAGGTGTTACGAGTAATTTTATTTTTCGTGTTGTTAGTGCCTAACTTTCTGCCAGAGTTTAATGTCTAATGCCACCCATGGCTTTCTGTCTTGGCTTTACATGCCGTCGCGAAATATATCTCTCAGGCATGCAGGTTTGGTTTCCTCACGATGTTTTCCTTCACTAAAGCAAGTATAATCATAAAATACGCTCATGAATCCGAAAAATCAGAGATGTGTGTGTGCGAGGCTCGAACTCGAGACCTATGATTAGGCACACCACTAGGCTAACACATCTACGTGTGCGTGTTAAGACATATATTAATAGATAAGAAACTAAAACTCCCAAAGACCTGATCCAACAGTCATAACCATGAGCTTAACTTAATCTTTATGTACAGACGATGCGTCACTAGAAGTTGCAGTCGCAAGCTGGTTCAATACTCCCATACGTTACCTACTTAGTGTTGATAATTTAAAAATTCTCGGAGTTATCCCGACTAAACGCGAGCAACGCCGTCGCGTGTGCTGTCCTACAGGGTGTGAACAATGAGATACAAGCGATTTAGAAACGGAAAACCCTTTTATTAGTAGTGTCTTAGAAAGTGATATTAGTAACAACAGATGTTATGAAGATGATAAAGATTTGAAGCCAGATAAAACAATTTATATTCTCAAAAGTTTCAATTTGGGTGGATGGAGAGGGAGAGGAAGACCAAGGAAAAGATGGATGGATTGTGTGAAAAATGATATGAAGGAAAAAGGAGTAAATGATAGCATGACGAATGACAGAAGAGAATGGAGGAAAGAGACGTGTTGCGCCGACTCCAAATAAAATGAGACAAGGGCAGGAAGATGATGATTCTCAAAAGTTTCATAAAAAAGAACTACGAAAGACAATGTGTTTGTTTGAAAAGTGTATAGCTTGTTAGTTTGTGTTGAATAATTCTTAGTTTTAAACTAAGAATTATTCAACACAAACCGACAAATTAAATACAAAGAAACAACATGAATCAGAATTCCCACAATCCCCTCTACAATGAAACTTTATTGAGGGGTTAATCCAAAGCCATATCGTTTGTAACTTGCGCTCGCCAGTCGCGCAGTGTCGCAGCCACGCCGAGGCGACACCACACCGACAACATGCCATTTGTAAACTATTTGTATGCGGGCGAGTGTGCCGCCCTCACTTTTCTTACTTCCCAGTGACGAGCGACCGGCAACGCTACTATCTTAGCGCGCTTTCCAACAACAACAACTCACAAATTCAGAGTTAACTTCCCCAACACGGTGTCTTCATACGGTTGCGAAGTATGAACACGGTGTCTCTGAACTTGGTTGTTGGAAAACCTTAGTTTATTCAGTCACATTGGTATTTATGTGCCGTTCGAATATCGCGTGCATGCTCGCTGAATTAAATTTTGTTCGTGCGATGTTCTCGCTTGTACGCTTGATACGTTGATTGAAAGGTATTTACGTACGTGAGCGTTGCTTTGCAATGATCTATTTGTCTGCTGATCCTGAATTTTCGGTTGGAATTGATTTGTTAGGAATTCTGTGCAGATAAATTAAATTACTACTATCGCTCACTGCATTGGGACTGATATTTGAATTATTTCTGGAATCTACAAGGTGTTGTTTTGCATCCTCGTCAAAATTCAGGATGTTGTCACAAAAGACATAAATAATCAATATAAATTACGGTACCTAGTAAATTATTAAAAAACACTGCGTTTTTTTGTTGTTTAAGTTTGTCAATATTTCAGAATAACCCCCTTAACGTGGTTTAGGGATTATAAAATTATCGAAAAAACGTTTGAGGTTTTTTGTTTGTGTGTAAGCGACGTTATAAGGCGGGAATCAGACGGCCCGTGTTCAAAACACAGGTGGTTCAAAGTTACCGATTTCAGTAAATAAATAAAAAAAAGAAAATTACCTACTCATTTTATTATTGATTCGGGTCGAGAATCATTAGCATAGTTACCTCCTAGAATTTGACGAGGTTGCAAAACAACACCTTGTATATTCCGTTGAACGCTGTGTGCGTCACAGAGTTAGTCCATGCAAACATTTTTTAACAATGCGAAATTCAGGCACCAATAGCTCATTGGGAATGTGAGTTTGTACAGGATTTTTTTTTAATAATTATACTTAATTAGTTAATATCCTTAACATTGATTGATCGAAACTTAAGAATCTTAGAACCGGCTTAAAATAATCGTCGTGCTGTTTGCATTTACTTAAACAAAAATGATTCAATCAAATTACCTAGACCTACATACATAGCAATAACGCTAACTTTATCTAAGAAATTGGCAACGGACCGTCATGTGATGAAGAATATAAACCACAGTAAAACAAAACCGTTGCAACGTTCGATGCATTTTTATAGCTCAAGCAATAAACCGGTGGGGGTGAGACGAAAACGACAATAGTGCACTTAAGTTGCTCATAAACGTTATATCGTATCCTACCGAACAAAGTTATTTATTTCGGAGTATTGCTGAACATCTACTGATTTGAATAGATACGTTCGAAGCTCTAAGATATTTTGCAGTTTATGTATTCAATTTTTCCAATGAAAATAGTCATGCTGCAGTTATTGAGGAAGTTGTACTGGAGTAAGTGTACAATGCAGATATAAAATATGACAAGTTTGTATTTTGATAGTACGCGATTGCTTTAGTATTTCCTGCTTTTACTGATGCAGCTCATAAACTCAGGTTTGAAGATGTAAATGTAAGGACCAACAAGATTATAAGATAGGAAGACATTAGGGAAGATAACTTATTTTATTATTGTTATGAGTTCAGAACAAAAACATTTTCAGTAAAAATTCCTTCTAATTTTTGAATAATTTTAACAAATTCGTTCACACTGATTTTAACCAGGTCACAGCGAACAAACATCAGATCTGTTAGTTTCTTTATCATATTTTTTATTGATACAAATAAAACTTTAGTATCCTGTTTGTCATTGTACTAGTGTTTGTGATACGTAGTTTTATATACTTTAACGAGTGTATCTGTGACGTCTTGGCATCAGGTTCGAAAGATCTGCTCCAAACAATGATGTATGACACTATATATGAAACAGCAGTCAAAATACGAGGATCATATTCTTCCGTTTATTCATCTTCGTACATATTATTTATTTACTTATTTTTTAAATTATTATCATCAAAGACATTTATAAAATATTCCACATTCCCAAGTAGATTTTCTTTCTTAGCTTCTATACCAGTATCATTATCTTCTTTTACAGTATAAGAATTCGAGCTTTCAGCCACAATTGCATCTTTGGTTTCGCATACATGACTTCAAATTCTACAAAAGTACTTTTCGGGGAGTATTTGTGCCGTTTCAATACATTCAAGACCGTACTATAAAACCAAACTGTGCTAGTGGTTTGAACTCAGACGATGATAATATGGATAAAGATATTAAATAGAAATTGTCAGTAACGAGAAATAGATGGTCGATCTAAGGAAGATATGTTCTCATGATTTTTGAACAACTTCTAGTTACTCTTTATAATTTGTACTCCTTTCTATAGAAAAAAAACACTCAACACATGAATATTTCTGCGCGTGTCCCATTCTACTTGAGGTCGGCGCAACACGTTTTTTTCTTTCGTTCTCCCTAGTCAGACGTCACGGCATCATTTACTCCGAAAAACACAGAACTCAAAACATGAAAATTATGAAATAACATTACTTTTCTGCAAAAAGTAATGTAATTTCAAAGTTTTCCTTTATATTACAGTTGCCTGAGTGCAGGTACTATTGACTGCTAGTTGTTCATCCAGATATTAAGCCTCGCCTTCCTCTACATACATACCTATATAAATGTGTATGATGGACATCATTGTTCGCATTCATCCATCCAGCACAACATCGAAATCCTCTCCATCCCATCATATTATACCGAAATACTTTAAATATGATTACAGAATTTAATATCGAATTATGAAAGCTCATTTCAATTAAGTTCAATTATGATAGAATTCGAATAAGTTTTATTGGGAGGGTTGGAAATTTATTAAACATGAAACTGATCAATGTTTATTTTGACGTTGGCGGCATTCCAACTGCCATTATTATTGTATGGTATATTACTATAGGTTATGTTATGAGTGATAAAGGGGGTTATAGGCATGAGTGTTTTAAGTTTGTATGGGTTTTTATTGTGGGAAATGGGTGATGCTTTTACTGAAAAGGTGCTTTATTTTGTGACTGGCATTATTGACTGTCTAAACTCTTTAAAAGAAGACTCTTTTAAAATATACTGATTTGCAAGGACTAGTAGGTATTCAAGTAGCTTTTACTGGTATGAGAATACCTGCTACATTGACCGAGTCACTTCTGCTTTAGTCTTAGATTTTATGGTCGAAAGATTGATAGTAATTGATGACCTGAAAAAAATGTGTTGTTGGCAACATTCACGCACCTTTTGCCTGTTCACGAACACAAAGTAAAGCAAAATAATTATTTAAAATTGTTATTATGCTTGTTATAGCATTCTTCACAAAATAAATCTCTACTGTGACAAATTTCACGCACTAAAATGAAACCAAAATTATAATGTAAAATTCATAAAATGTGTCGATGTTATAGTTCGATTTGAACACAGCTTCAGGGCTTTCGATAATAATTATGTCATGATGTTATGTGTCCTAAGTTGTAGGTTAATACGGGATTTGGTGGTTAAACCCATTAATTCCCCTAATTAGGCCAACAGTTTTCAAATACCCTAATCGCTTTGTGGACACGGTAATTGTCATGATGATTAGTTCTATCGAATTACATCATGTGTTGATGCAGTATAATTATAGACAATAAATTGAATATAGAGGCAACAAGATTCATCATCATTCTGAATCTAGTTCACAATTATTTTCACAGTTTTGATTATACTGAAGAATAGAACCGCAATACACAGGAATATTGTACCTTTGCTTTGGTGCCAGTTTCTTGATTGTTGTTTTCAAAAATATTGATTCTGCATGTAACTGATATGTCAGAGTAAAATGATGATGACGCCATTGAGGTTCCAGAACTGCAATCCACTTTAAAGCCGATAATAGAGGGTGGACTATAAACTTAGGTGTTGTGTGTGTTGGAGGAGCTCGTGGCTAAATCATAACAGCCCAACGGTTCGATCTTTAAGGTTAAGCATGCTTGCTGAGGTAGGTCCGTGGATGGGTCACCATAATTACATACCGAGTTCCCTCCGTGCTTCGGAAAACACGTTAAGCCGTTGGTCCCGGCTGTCATTTGTAGATTTTTGACAGTCGTTACGAGTAGTCAGAAGCCATAAGTCTTACATCCAGTCTTACCAAGGGTATTGTATTACCCAGTTACTGGGTTGTGAAGGTCAGATAGGCAGTCGCTTCATGTAAAATACTGGTACTCAGCTGCACCTGGTTACACTGGAAGCCGACCCCAAGATAGTTTGGGAAAAGGCTAAGCTGATGATGAATATGAATGAACTAAGGTATTGAAAACAGTTTGAACTTCGGCATCCAACAAATACCAAAAAAAATGCATACCAACAGGTTTGTCCAGAAAACTGGACCAAACGATCATGCGAGTACCTAGTGGAAAAATATAGCATCTGTGTGCTGAATTTTCAAGGTTGAATGATTTCCTAAAAGTTTATGGTTTATTCACGCTGTTCACTCAAAACTTAAGCCACAGCTGATCGTAAGTGATTGCCGATATGTAGGATTGTAGAATATTTTTCGAGCGCAACTTATCGCGATACAAAATGGTTGAAATATATTTTAATAGTCGGATAAACTGTCGGATTGTTGTGAGCGCTTGCAGATATCATGATTTTTGGTTCTCATGTTTTATTTATAGTGTTTTATTGATTTGTGTGAGGTTAGGAGAGTAACAATGTTTCAGCTGGTTATTTTATACGTGAGTGGAGTGGTGTTGGGTAAGTTCGTTTTAAGATTCAAGTAAGTAGTGCGGTATTGAGTGATGGCATTTTTCATCGTATTTTGTCATTGCATTATTACTAACTTCTGTTTGACATGTACCACCCCGCACTGGGCCAGCGTTGTGGATTTCAGCCAATTCCCTAACATACTAGAGGAGGCCTGTGTCCAAGCAGTGGAAAAATAGGCTGACTCTGATTAAAAATTTTTTAACGGCTTTAATTCATTTTTACTTAGTTCTGCTTTAAATTAACTAACTCGAACTCAGCATGGTGGATAACAGCCCATTCCGTCTCATATAGAGGCCTGACTCCCAGCAGTGGCATTATGCTACGTTTGCAACAGACAGTGCATGGACTGTTAGTTCTAGTTCTACTAAGGCATCTTAAGGTGTTTGATATTAGTACCTAAATGTTGGTCCTGGTACCCACTAGGTAGATCTTTACGACAGTCACGAGTCCACCCAAAAGTCCTCACTACGATCAAATAGAGATTTTATTAGGTACTTACCTCGTACGAAATTCTTTCTACCTAACCGGTTTTTACGACTGGTAATAAAATTAAATAGGTATAAGTAGTTGATGCACAACGAATTTAAAGGAAAAAATAGTTTTGTCTTTTAAGTTTTTTTTATATAATCTATAATTGCAAACTATATATATATATATATATGGTGTCAGACGTAAAGAATAGCACCATCCCATATCTTCCCGTGGGTGTCGTAAGAGGCGACTGAGGGATTTGCCAGATAATGGGCAGCAGCGTTCTCTGTGCTTTTGTAACAACCGTACTAACTGCGATCGTCAACCCGCCTGCCAAGCGTGGCGATTATGGCAAAACCCCCCAAAATGTCTATGTGACGACAATTGGGGGAGGCTTATCTCCAGCAGTGGACGTCTTTTGGGCTGAAATGATGAATTGCAAACTTGCTACGTAAACCAATGATAGTTTTAATTCACTCTTTTTGTCAATGATTGTCACTTTCGTGAATGATATTCATTTATGTGTTTTTTTTTATATTGGCGCTCTTGTATCTAGATTTGGGTCGAGTCCGAAATAGCTTACGGCTTGTGATTGAGTTAGCATACATGAAAATCTTTTTATTTGAGGAGGTACCATAATCAGAATATCACTTGTTTTGATAACCATCTTGTTTCCCATGTTAAAAAGGATCGCTCCAACACGCAGTAGAAGACAAACCTTCTATCCTTTCCTGTCAAACATCGCATTGTATGCCATGCAATCATTTACGCTTACTTCGTCATTTAATTCGCCACACAATCCATCAATTCATCATCATTTCAGCCCAAAAGACGTCCACTGCTGGACATAAGCCTCCCCCAAGTATCGCCACATTGACATTTTGGGGGGTTTTGCCATAATCGCCACGCTTGGCAGGCGGGTTGGCGATCGCAGTACGTTTGTTACAAAAGCACAGAGAACGCTGCTGCCCATTCTCTGGCAAGTCCCTTAGTCGCCTCTTACGACACCCACGGGAAGATATGGGATGGTGCTATTCTTTACGTCCGACACCATACAGAATTTACCATCAATTCATCCAATAAGAAATATAATTATTTATTAATCAAAGCGCATATTTCTAGCTTTTCCTGTCTCTTAGACGTCCAAAGCTAATAATTGAATTGTACTTAGGAATCGGGGTCTAACCGTCATATAATAGTCCGGCGCAGTTGATTCCGGGACGGAAAGCGAAGTGCACTTGCAGTAACTTGCGCAAATGTTTGCCTAGCGATAGGGTGGGCGGGCAGTCTTGGCAGGGAGACTGGGCATGTCCTTTTTGGATGTCTGACTTCAGTTTTTTTTTTCATTCTCCTCTGTCATCCGTCAAGCTATTATTAACTTATTTTTCTTTCATGTCATTCCTTAGACAATCCCTACATCGTTTCCTTGATCTCCCTCTCCCTCTCGATCTATCAAAACTATGAAAAAGTGAGATAAATAATAATGAATGGAGTTGAAGGAATAATAATTAATCTGATGATGATATGTTATTATCTCTTCAATAACACTGTAGGAAACACGTTGGAATACAAGTGAATAACAACACCTATGGCACCTTTCACCATTTTAGATGTACTTTTTAGTTCATAAGAATCAGTTCAGTATAAAGAGCTAAAATTACAACCCCTATTGGGTTATCGACAGTATGGTTAAAGGGTCTCCCATTTTTAAAGAACTTAAATATTTTAAGATACCAACGACCTCAAGACAAAACTCAACGACCGAAGTGAATGTATGTAGTATTTTTTCTTAACTTTGTGTTTTGGCTTTAGAGTGACCAACCATCATCCCCTATCTGAATTTTCCCAACTATGTTGGGGTCAGCTTCTAGTCTAACCGGTTGCAGCTGAATACCAGAATTTAACAAAAACCGACTGCCTATCTGACCTCCATAACCCAGTCAGTACTAGGTAACACGGGATCCCTTGGTAAGACTGGAATTACCAACCACGACACTTTACCCAATACTACCTGCATTTAATATGATACGTTCTGTATCAGACCTTCCTTTACCATTCATTTAAGTACTTAGAGATGCAATCCAAGATTCTTTTGAGACCAGTACTACAATTTATCGAACGCATGGACTCTATAGCACATGAAATGCTAAGAACGTTGGAGCGCTCGGTGGTCTTACGGTAATCAAACTGTGGGACAGGAGTATTTTGAGAGGGTTCTTAGGCTGGCTATGTTTGTTTTGTACGCGAAGCTTTGCCTTTTGGTGCCAGAAGTGATTGTGATTGAATTTTTGACTAGTTGATGAAAGTTATTTCATAATTCTATATAGCCTTTTCCTATGTTGGGGTTGGCTTCCAGTCTATTTGAATGAAGCGACTGTATCTCTGACCTCCACAACAAAGTTTTATAAGTAACCAGATAAGACTAGTTGTCTTTAGGGTCTCTGACTGATGACTTCTGAAAACTCCTCAATATGTTTTTGATATTCGATTCCGACTGACGTTTCTATTACTTTATTTGCAATACACTTGTGCATGCACTATTCACTTGTAATTTATTTAACCCAGACGGTACACAACAGACATGTAATCTATCGTCCAATGAAAAATAGTTTCCACCCATCTATAACTTTTTGTATAAATCGCGAAGTAACTACCATAACCAAATCTGTGAAGCTCTACAAAAAAAAAACATAAAAAAATTGCAATACTCACCACCAAACACTCCGATCGACCAAAAAAAACCCTTTGAGCACTTGGTCCGATCAATCGGTCGACTTGAAGCTTTTTCTTCTTTTAGCCCGACTAAATAGTCGCACCACGAGAATTATCGTCATTATTGAACATTTGGTTTGATGATCGGACGATGTCAAATTTTCTTTCCTTTTGGTCCGATCGATCGGACGACTTCATATTTTCTTTCCTTTTGGTGCGATTAAGGAGCCGGACCACGAAGACTATTGTCATTTTAGAACATTTGGTCCAATCGATCGGACAACGTGATTTTCAAAAGACGTGAACTTTTTTTTCAATTGGTTCGATTATAAAATCTGAATGTAAGGACTAGTCAGTCACAGTTTCATGTAACTGCCAAGTATGTACTTCTACGAGTTTTTGTTGGTAAGATAACTATATGTTAGTATAAGATAGTATATAATTATATCCCTAGGGAGGTAGCTGTTTTCTGGAAGATGGTAATATGAATGCTATTTATAACTATCTTCATCATTCATCATTTCAGCCGAAAGACGTCCACTGCTCGACATAGGCCTCCCACAAAAGGGGGGTTTTGCCATAATCGCCATGCTTGGCAGGCAGGTTGGCGATCGCAGTACCATCATCATCATCATTTCAGCCGAAAGACGTCCACTGCTGGACATATGCCTCCCCCAACGCCACATTGACATAAGGGGGGTTTTGCCATAATCGCCACGCTTGGCAGGCGGGTTGGCGACCGCAGTACGGTTGTTGCAAAAGCACAGTGAACGCTGCTGCCCGTTCTCTGGCAAGTCCCATAATCGCCTCTACAACAACAACAACTATCCACTATCTTACAACTATTATAATTGATGCAAGAGCGAGAAAGCGAGCTCGGGACTTAAGACAACGAATCAGATCGCACAGATTTGAGGTGTCTGTCCGATTGATTGGATTAAGCAGTCGGACCAAGTGTTTACAGGACAAAAAAAAACAAGAAAGAAACAAAACTAAACATTATTCGAAATATTTTCCATTCAAAATCACAAAATAAATTCACAGGTTTTGCATACAGTAAATATCTCGAATGGGGCGGCCGTTTATTGAACGGAATCGAACCGGGCGGCGTACCGTTGAATCGACGGTAAATTAATAATCATATTACTCTTTCAGTGGAATGCAAATATTTGATGATTGCGCTGCGGCGAGTGCTGAATGTCGATACTGTGAGTCGTGGATGCTGAATATTGCTGGATATGCTTCATCGTGGCGAGCAAACATGTGCGGTGTGCCTGAGCGTGGTTCTGATTGGGTGTCAGTTAGCTTTGAAAGCTGTTGTGCGATTCGATGGGATTTGATTGATTCGAACGGGAGCTCTTTTTTGTTTTCTTTGATAAGGAACCGTCACAGCCTACGCTTTGACGGTCCAGAAACATTCGTAATTCCTTTTCGTCCACTCTAGGAATTTGATTACTGATTTACTTGGTTTGTAGACTATGGAATTATGCTGCGTATATCGTCAAAGGTATAACTGATTCATCCATCATCAGCTTTATAATCCAGCTTCATGCATTAAGCAATTTACCATAAAGCAGTTTTTGTATGCATCACAAAATGTGTTTACTTTAGAATTTAACATCTTGTTATCAAAGTAACATCCAGCAATATTTTTCAGTTTACTTTCTATCTTCCATGTTGGGAGCTGTATTTAATTTGTGTACTGTTGTGAAACATCCGTGATCGGTTTCTCTCGCGTTCGCTGTGCAATCGACACATATAGTTTTTAAAATTTTTAGTATCACTGAAGTAGGAGCGGAGTACTGAAGAAACTGTTTTTGTATTTTTTGCAAATAATATAAGGTTTTTTTTTTCTATTCATGGTATTTGAACGTCATAATAGCATAACATTAATATAATCAGCTCATAGCTTTCCCACTGCTGGGGCATTGATCTCTTCTTTGTGAGAGGGGGTGGGAAATACATAATACTACTGCGTGGGTCCAGTGGGATGTGCTAGTTTTTCACTACATTATACTTCAACGATTTGAGAGCAGTGGTGATGAAAGTTATACAGTCTTATCTAAGATTTTCTTATGCATTAAACCGGGACCAAGGCCATGGGGCCGTCATGGCTCCAATAAATTATTTTCTATTTGGATAATTTACATTTTATTTTCACACACTCAATTAAAATAATCAACATTCGTTTAGCTCCCAAAGAAGAAAAACGCTTGATCAGTTTTTCCATCTTTTCTCAACATTTATATCACCAACAAAAGGAGTAAACCATAATTCAAGTCCACATCTAAAAGTCGGTTAAAAAGCCGGTAGAACTGAGGTGTTGGGCCGTGTGGATTGCACTAAATTATTCCCCCGGGCTCGCGGCGAGTTAATGAATTTATAATCAAATTACAACAGGACTACCGCCCCGTGAGAAATTTCGCAGATAAATCTTTATAGCGTTAGCGTTTTATTTGTTTCGCGGTGACCGTGGATAAGGTTCCGTGGGGTTTCTGTGAAGGTCAATTCAGGCCATGATTTTAGAAGGTAAATTTTTCCTTAAATATTTCGGGGTTCGTATCAGTTTATGCCGAGAGCTGGAGAAGGATTCGTTGATTATTTTTATATTCGAGTTTAATGAGCTTTTAACAGAGCTCTCGCACATCAACAGCTTTAGCAGAGCAGGACCTGCCGCAAGAGTAAATACTGTTCCTCCAAATAAATATTGTAGTATTTTTACTTCAATCTCTGTCTACAACATATTATTTTTAGCTTTAGCTTTATTATTTTTGTGGCCAAGGGCGGGCGTTTTGGGGGACTGTCTCTTGTAATTTTGACGTTCAAAAAGTGCTGATTATCAGCCTAATTTGAATAAATGACTTTTGATTTTGATATTTTGATTTTTTAAAACTTTCTAGTGCCATGTCCATTGCAACTTTAAAAATGTAACAATTTAAAATTGATGTCTGTTTGCAAATATGAATATGAAAGGCACAGAAACATTACAAAGTCATAAATATGATCCTACAGCTTTCGTTTCATACAAATTAATACCAACAACTCTTCCTACCTTCGTGCCTATCACCAGTTCTACGCACGACTAACTATCCTGAATTATTCCCCCACACAATACCACCTAACTGTACCTACTAAATCTTGGACTGGAAGTGGCCAAGACGTATAAACGGCACATTATTTATTATCTACCATGCGAGAACCGAGTGAGCCCTTTCGTGAAAATATTAAGTAAATAAACGGAGTGAGCGAGCGATGTTATGGCCATGAGAGAAGCGATAACGATGTGTATCGCTGCTTTTATTGTTGATAGTGTGGGGGTATTACGATAATATAGACTGAATGAAGTATAGTTTGTTTTTTTTTCGAGTTGGGTTTGAAGATTTAATTAAGTAACAGTGATGTATGTTGGCCTCAATGTAAATCAATGACCTTTTGAAGGCTACGTGAAGGCGCTGGATGCAAGAGACACAGAACCGGTTGAGATGACGACGCTTCGGAAAGACCTACCACCAGCAATTTACATCTTTCAGCTTAAATTGCCATCTTGATTATGATGCATGTTTTATATTGATTGCTCTTGATTCAAAATTGCTCTTCAGTTTTATTTAGGCTACTTTTTGGACATCGATAAGGACTGTTATATTTTTATAAGTTTGACAAGTATTATATTTCAAGTCTTTCCGGAGTACGGACTACTCTGTAGCTGTTCTACCTCGCACAGGATCGTGAAAAATTTACGAAGTGGCTGGCCAACCTTAAGTTATAGGAAAAGCACCAGAAAACGAAGATTTAGTCTAAGATCTAAGGAGGAAGATATTACGACCAAATAAACGCCAACCTTCAGGCCCCAACAAAGCACACTGCTGGCTAAAACAAACCTTGTCAAATTGAAATGTTTCGACAAACACTAAACGTGTAATGAGACCGTTCTCTCAAGATATTGCCGAGCATTTTGTTTCTATCATCCTTTGATGGATTTCGACAGATCCAGAAATAAAGTATCCTTGGTATTTGAGTGGGCGATAAATCGATTTTGAGTTGGAAGATGTTGTATTAAGTGTTTTATTCTTTGCCGACACTGTGAAAAAGAAATGGAAAGATGTAGCTGAAAAATTTGTCCGTACTAGAATCCTATAAATGTGAAAGAAGTCTCTGTGTTTCGTACCTTTTCACACTAAACGGCTGAATTATTTTAGAAGAAGATTGACAAACAGGTAGACAAAATCTGGGTAACTACACTTTTAATCACGGTAGAACATCATCTGCCCAGTCTTGCAGCATAGTCATAGCCTTTTTCAACTATGTTGCGGACGGCTTCCAGTGTTACCGGATGCAGCTGTGTACCAGTAGTTTACGTAGAGTCTGCCTATCTGACCTCCACAACCCAGTTAGTAGTGGGTAATACGATACCCCTTGTAAGACTGGCTGCCAGACTTTCGGGCCACTGAATACCTGTAAGGACTGTCAAAGGTCTACAAATGACAGCCGTGATCATCGCCCTAACGTGCTTTCCAAAGCGATAGCGGTAGAACGTCGCCTATAATAATAATAGATAAGTGTGGCTCCCAATAATTAATAATTGTTCTTATTGTTTTTTTTTTTCAATATTATCTTTTTCTACCTTTTGTAGTAAGCGACGACTTATACGCTGTCCTCTCATACTTAGGTACCTACTAACGCTGTAACATCCAAATATTGTAGAACCAAATGATTTTAAAAGAGTAACCATGGAGTTTCTTGCCGGTTCTTCTCCATAGGAAACGACAAACCCGAACCATGCCTCTTCTGTCGACGTTTTATAAGCGCCCATGTAGGCCTATGTAAAATAAAATATTTTGATTTTGAATAAGAAGACGGTCAGAAACCAAGTTCTACATTTTATCATCACTCCCAAAAACATCTCATCCATAATAAACCCAGGACAGGCCAAACAAAATAAATCCAAAATTATAATTAATTTCTCAAACTTTATTGCTCACAGTAAGCCAGTAAGCCGAAAATATTGAAAAAGAGAGAAGCGATCACCTTTTTACGACATCGTAAGCGGGACCATTATAGGGGTCACTTGATATGGGATTTCAATGTAAGGGGTGCCACACAATCATGTTCAAGTCGGTATGATTCGACATAGACGGGCAATGTGGAATATTTGTGTTCTTCTTCTTCTCGACTCAGATTTTGTCCGACCAGTACACAGCGACCTGGACAGGTCTGTCGTTTGCGTCATTCAAGTCCTGAAGGGTGCAATTAGTTGTGCACGACGGACAGGAAAGTAGGTGTGGCATATCCAGAGTTGGGACTCCACACTCGCATTGTGTTCGAGATGGTTCAATTGGCAGTCTGGATATGCAGCGGCCAAATTGAACCCAAATATTTGTGTTGATTTCAATCAATTAATTCAGCCTGCTCGATTACCTATATATATACCTATTCATGTAAAATACTGGTACTCAGCTGCATCCGGTTACACTAGAAGCTGACTCCAAGATAGTTTAAGAAAAGGCTAGGCAGATGATGACTCTGCCAAATTGCGTCACAACCGCCTGTTCTCTGCATCTCGCGTCCTGTCTGACCCAGCTACTTTTTTAGGATTCCAGATCCATCTAGTTGGACTACGTAGAAATAAGTTCTGAAAAACCCGATCGTCTTAGTACGACTTGTGCCGAGCCAACCCGAACATGATTCAGAAATGGTAGATGTGGAACGGAGTTTGCTGATCCCAGCACGAGTTGAATGAAAGCCAAAAATAAGTGTGTAAATAATATTTTTTCGCGAAGGGTCGGCTTTGCTATCCAACAAATCGAATAAAATCGATTCGGACATGTAAGTGACACCCCTGAAACTCGTCATTGTACGGATAATACTTTCGGCCGTAATACTAAAATAAAAATGGTTGTAAAACTCTATGTACAAAATCATGAAGTGAAAGGCTGTAAAAGGGTGTTATAACTACTGCACCTATATAGTATAGTTATGTTTAATCAAACTGTCGCCGGGTATTAAAAGTTTTTGGTCGGAATATGGCCGGTGTGAAGTGCTGGCCGGTGACAAACGAATGTTCCGGTTTGTATGGAACGCGGAGTATTGTGTGCTGCGGTGGTCACATACCTATGTTCTGTGTGTGAGTTCGTGGGGCATGGGGCGTTGGTTTTTCGAAATCATGGATGCATTTGGTTTTGTCATTTCTGTTTGTTGGTAAAATGACGTCTAATTTTTTACGTAACTACTTACTCATGACCAGTGGTCGGAGTAGGTAGATTGATTTTTGTTACTTGTATCATAAATGCACACAGAAAGAATAACATGGATAAGTCACTTTTCTGTAAAGTAATTCCGGTATTTCCGGATTCAATTCAATATTGATAATGTTGGTAGTGATATTATTACTACTCAATTCAAAATTTAAAGGAAGGTATCAAAACTAAATTAATTTATTATTTATCTGTTGAATAATAAAAACAATCGAAATCCGATTTTTTTTTTTGCCTTTTTTTGTCCACAACTTTTTATAATTTGTTGCACTTAGATGAACCGAATCCGGCGGAACGTCCATAATAATCATAATATATAATTTAATAAGTCGGATCAATGACCCCAATTCAATCTACCTACTCCGATCACTGCTGATGACATACAAAACGCATAGCTGGGTAAGGCAGCAGTGTACCCACATATCGCCAGTGCAAATAATACGTTAAATTCCCAAACAATAGTTTCACATCTCTCGTCCAATAAAAATAACTTTTTTCAGGCTGCAAAAAGATCTAATATCACTTGGCTCGACTTGTGAATCGAATTCAGTACTTCAAGCTCAGCAGGAACGCTTCCGACCAGTCAACCAATACGGTATTACACAATTATTTTCCTTATACAGCATGATTTTTTAGTCACCGTCCAAATTTAGACATTTTAATCTTTGGCGAAAACCATTGAATACGTTTTTTTTCTTTTAGTATCACTCAATACAAAAATATTGAGATATCATGGACACGGCCGCGCCGTGCGTAGGTACACGCTGGGTAACTACGCGGGCTGGCCGCCCCATGTATGCATGTTTGCGCGGCAAGTGTAGTATTTTTAACGTTTAACTTAGTGACCAGGCAGAGTGGATAATTTTTTCGAGAAAATGATTTCATATGAAAATTTCACATATCGATATTTTTTAAAAATCGAGCTAGTGAATGATACATAATGCCTAGAAAAAATTTGGACGGTGACTAAAAAATCTTGCTGTATATCCTTCAACCCTGAAAACATCCCCGTCAAACTTCAACTTTCGGCAAACCAAATTAAAGTTTATTCTCAACAACATTCTAATATAACACCAGGCAGTGACGAATAACTACAAAATTTAAACTACAAGTAATGCCAAGACGAAGTTTTGTATAGGTGGAGAAGTTTAAACCACATACAAGTTATTACATACTTGATAATTACAGATTTCTCTCCTACAAACTTGGATACGTAAGTGAACTGGGTTGGTAACGCTGATGTAGTTTATTACTTTGGTTTTATACGCGTGTAGTTTATGTTTATAAATGTATTTGGGTGCTGGCGTTTATTTGGGATTAACGACTTTAGGAGAAGGCAGTCAGAAGCTGTACATGGTGGAAGGACCACCAAGTCACTAACGGCTACCATGCTATCAAAATCTCGTTTTATTTTTCATCGGTAATGTAAAAGCAGAGCAGCGGTGGGCCAGTGGTGCCACCACTGGCCCACCGCTGCTCTTACGAATAGTAAGCTGTGGCTTTGAACCCACGCAGGCGCATTTCTTTGTGTAATTTATTTCATCACCGCTGCTCTCAAAAACGGTGAAGGAAAACATCGTGAGGAATCCGGGATGTCCTAGAAATAAAAATTCGAAGACATGTGACATCTACCAACCCGAATCGGGCCCGCGTGGTTGATTACAGTCCACTCCCTCTCATAAAGAGACCTGTGTCCCAGCAGTGGGAACATTATAGGGTGATGATGATGAATGTAAAATTAAAAACTATTATAGAGGCGTCGGTGTCCCTCCCATCTTGTATTTTTAGTATGAAACACGCTAAAGGACACACTTGTTTTAGTAAACTTGGCTATTTTCTTGGTCTGTACTTGTGGCAACTTATTGAAGTGTTCATTGTTTTAAAACAAATGGAGTAATTACCACAAACACTATCCTTAAAAATGAACAGCTGATGGTTTTTCTAAAGCTCTACTTAAAGATCTATTGATAATATGTACCTTTTTTACGACCTCTAAATCAATATAATTCTCCAGTATAAATAGAGGTCTTCTAATAAAATGTTTCTACTCGTAACAAGGAAAATGCAAGCTGTAAAAAACCCACCGGAAACTTAAACATTTTCCCAAAATGGATGGGTAAAGAATCTCATGTAAATATAACCTTTTATATTTTTAGAATACCCAAAAAAGTACGGGATTGAAAATTGTTTTTCCCTTCAAATTTTAACAAGCTGGTAGTTTTAAAAAAGAAGGGAGTATCAAAACCGAACATCTAACAAAAAACCGTTAACGTAAAAGTGTGTGCCCTATAAAATACTGTTCGTTGGTTAGGGTTGTCATGAACTTGGTATCGGTAGAAAGTGTTTTTTTTTATCATAAAATATTACTCCTTACTACTAGTACAGTTACTAGCCCTTAAAATCTTCTTTTTGGAAACCTCTTCTTAAGTTAGATTTGGAATTCAGAAATGAGACTATCAATTTAAACAACAGCTGGGGAATCTAACAAAGCTCATTATCTGTCTAGTCTTTTCCTATGTCGGGGTCGCCTTCCGTCCAGTCTAGTCTAAATACCAGTATTTTACATGGACTGATTGCCTGTCTGATCTGCATAACCCAGTTGGTAATCTGGTTATGTTTTTTTTTTACTTTCTACCACGAAATCATAATTAAAACAGAATACCTAAGCATCTGATGATGAAACTAAATAACTAAATTACCTGCCCCGCCTCAGTACATTTCCTAGAACCGTTTGCCCACATCAAAATCCCTGACAAAATCCGAAACTCCGTACCAACCCTGTAAACTTCACACCCGCGAGCGATACGCAACGGCGCGTGATCTCGCATGAAACGAACGGATTTCAGACCGCCTGAAACGTTCCAATCCTAACGCAAACGTTTGCGCAAGTTTTGCACTCAAAAGAATATGCTATATTGGTGTTTGAGCGAGATATGGGCGTTTTTGCCAATGTTTTGCCAGTGTTAATATCTTCAGGTTCACCGTTATTGTTGCATTGGGAATGTTTTTATTGGTTTCTCTTGTGTTTTGGGAATCAATGAAATCTATATAACATGTTTGAAATTTTATGGCTGTCATTTTGTTCGCTGTAAAAAAGTGATACTTATAAATATTGATGCATGGAGAGAGAGAGGAATCCGTCCCCGACCCTCGCTCGAGCCAGCCCGCGATGCTGTGCCAGTAGTTTTAAATCAGCCCCTAAATAATGATATCAATCAGATCCAGCCTGTCCCATGCAGTCCTCCCCCAGCGACGCCCTAAGCCGAGGCTCGTACCCGACAGGGGGTGCCCTTAGCGTGTTTCCGCTTAGTTTGTAAGTTTTTATGCCCTGGCTGGAGGCCTTACTCTTGAGGCACCCACAGGATAGTCCGGTTAAGCAGACGAAAACCTCATAGGTTGAACTGCGAGATGCCATTCCAAAAACAAGAAAAAGGGAGAGGAAGACCTAGGAAATGATGGATGGATTATGTGAGGAATGTAATGAAAGAATCAGGAGTAAATGATAGCGTGACGATTGACAGAGGAGGATGGATGAAAAAAACGTGTTGCACGACCCAAGTAACATGGGACCAGGTCAGGAAAATGATGATGATATTATCCCCTGTAAATGTTCGGTCATACTAGGGACACAGCTCGAAAAACCGCTAAGTCCGCAGTTAGTCCACACTGGATTGACTGATTGAACTTTGGATAGAACGAATTAGAAATGCTAATAATTAAACCTAGCTGTCTATCGGTTGTCCAAAATTTCGAATGCACAATTTTAATTTTATTTTTTGAATTGTAATATTAATTTAAATTTTGAAATTATTATTTGTATTTTTATTGCTCGTTACTAAACAAGTACTGCATGCTTTTATATAATAAGACGTTAATCAAAATTTTTGTCCGGGTGAAATGCCGAATATAGTGAAACCCATAGACCTTAAGAACTTATGTAACCAATATTAATGCAATTAAAAATTAATCATTCATTCATTCATAAATCAATCAATGCATGAACAAATTAATAGCGTCACATATTAGTCCCAAAATACTCAACTCATACATACTACCTGCGTTACCGAACAAAACATAATAATTATCGGGAACAGCAGCCGAAACGGTACGGTATCGGAAATAGAATTTACTTTGATACTTCAAAGCTGTATCGAACAACATTCAGTTGACTTGAACTTTGTAAATATTACCTATCTTAAGGAATTCTGAGTTTATGTGTGTTTCAGCTGTGTATTGATTTGAATCGATTTTGAAATTGATTGCGAATTTGTTTTGGTCTGACTAAACTGATTCGGCCATTGTTTACGGTAAGAAGAAGACTGTAGGTTTAAAACGGAATTTTATCAATAGAAACCTAACTAGGTAAGCATCTGTCTTGTCTTTTGCCCAACTGTGTTATATGTAGTGCGCCAACCGTGCCGTCATTCACATCACTTTTCCCAAACTGGGGTCGGCTTCCAGTCTAACCGGATGCAGCTGTGTACCAGTATTTTACATGAAGCAACTGCCTATCTGACCTACACACCCCAGTAACCGGGTAATACGATACACCTTGGTAAGACTAGATGTCAAACTTTTGCCTTCGGACTACTCGTAACGACTGTCAAAGATCTACAAATGACAGCCGGGACCAACAACGTAACGTGCTTTCCGAGGCACAGAGGATACTCATCATTTCATCATTTCAGATTAAAGACGTCCACAGCTGGACATAGGCCTCCCCCAAAAAGGGGGGGTTTTACCATAATCGCCACGCTTGGCAGGCGGGTTGGCGATCGCAGTACGGTTGTTACAAAAGCACAGAAAACGCTGCTGCCCATTCTCTGCTAAGTCCCTTAGTCGCCTCTTACGACACTCACGGGAAGATATGGGATGGTGCTATTCTTTACGTCCGACACCATACAGAAAAGGAAACTCGGTATGTAATAATGGTCACGCATCCACAGACCAACCTCGATTAGCAAGCTGTGCTTGGCTTATTCCTACCATACATAACAAAGACAAAAACTAGAAACAAAGTACTAATCGTTCGATGACCCAATGAAAATTCATTCCGATGAAACATATTGAATCGTAAAACTCATTCGAATTAAACCTTTGATGTCAGGGACGCATGAATATCCAGCATGGAAATACCTACGGATTAGGATATATTGGAGATATTCGTCGAAAATCCGCGTATATACATAGTATTGTTTACGTTTACCTAGGGCACGTTCGAATGTAAACATTTAATATCGGTTGCAAGCGGGCCGGCGACCTATCGACGCAATGGGCCCTATGTCAACAGCAATGTTACGTGTCGCTTTTAACATATAGATCCGTTTATTTATAACTGTATGTATATAGGTAGGTATATAACTAGCCCGTGGGAGTTGTATTGTGGATGGTGATTTGAATTTTGGGTTAAGTATTTGTGATTCAGATAGGTCTTAAAAATATATTGGTAACTAGCTTTCCGGCGCAACTTTGTTTGCGTCACATTTTCCCCGTTTTCACAACATTTTTCATTGCTGCTCCACTCCTATTGATCGTGGCGTGATGATATATCTATAGCCTATCGCCTTCCTCGATAAATAGGCTATCTAACACTGTAAGAATTTTTGAAATCGGACCAGTAGTTTCGGAGCTTATTCAAATTCAAACAAACAAACAATCAAATCTTTCCTCTATAAAATATTAGTATTGGTAATTATCGACAAAAAGTTTGTTTTTACATTTGAAAGAGAATCGGTAACTAATAAGTAATTAGTCGTAGTATATACCATAATATCATACAAATCTTTCAGTCTCTCAAATAGTGAGTAAAATTTTAAGTTTTTTTTTTTCGCTCTGGTATTAAACGGCTGTTTTTCATTGTTAGATCACTGGTTAAATAAGTCCACAAACGGCAGAACTATGTATAATCAGTTTATTCCACCTCAAACAACATAGTTTACACAGTTTATACAAGTCAAAACATCTACACTTTTCGACCGTGCAATCGTACCAACTATGGTAATAAGGAACAGTTCGACTCCTTAGCATGAACCACGGAGCCAGACTGTCCGTTATAAATACAAAAACAACTAGCTGAATGTCGAGACAAAAAAATAAAATGCAATGAGGGTAACGTGAAAAATACATAGCTCAATTTAGTCTTTGTGCATCGATATTGTTACTTTTTCTTTTTATGTATGTAAAACCATTTAATAAATAGTTATAATAAATAAACTATTTCTTATTCTATTTTTTTTTCTTTTACCCATTATGAAAAAGTATCAACCGAAAATCAAAAAAAGAACACTCGTTTCACGTTACCATAAACAAAAATTATAACAGTGAATAAAATATTAAAACATTATAATTATTACAATAAAGCGTTTTAACACTAAATTCAATCAACTCAATCAACCTTTGCAGTCAAGTGCTGAACGTAGACTACTCACAATCCAGGGCTGCGGGTTCTTCGAAAAAGATAACGTGGCCCTGGAACACAAAGGGCTAAGAAGGAACATGGATGGGTTTTAGTCAGTCAAGTCTGACACTCCCTTCCGCTCCGCCCAGAGCGGGAGAGGTCATTTGAAGATTTCCAATCCAAAAAAAATAAAAAAATAAGGCTACTCCCAACATACCTTTTCACCTACCTACCTTTTTTGTTATTACTTTTAATTATATTAGATTACTTATTTAGCCGTCAGCCCATCTAGCTGGGTGTGTATTCAGAACAAAATATTTAAAAAAAAATAGGCTTACAAATATATCTTATATTTCCAAACAAAAAACGGCTTATAATAAATCATAAAATAATACAGCAGACCAGACAACTACAAAGTTAAACACTCACCTGGACGCGACGGTTGTTACCGAGACGTGAGCCGAATTCTTACTCCTTATGATTAATGGCACCACTGACGGGACGCCCTTTAACTTCCAACTAACCTTTTATTTTATAGTCGCTAATAGTTTTAGAGAGCGTTTTGGAAGGTATTTTAAATTCATTTACTTGCTTAATTTGTTGATATCATATGTGGCCCAGTCTTGGCTGTGTCCCTGGTGTCCCAGGTGTTGCGTTCGAATGCACACAGGTCATTTACTTTGACTAATTTGAATCATCATCACTGCTCTCAAAATCGTGAAGAAAACAAAATAGGCACCAAATTTAACATTTCTTATGACGTTCACCAAACCACACTGGGCTCGCGTGGTGTAATACAGTTCACTCTCTCACACGGAGCCTTACACCTGTGTCCCAGCAGTGGTGACATGAGCTGTTTATGCTTTTTTATTTCTTCTAAACTGCCTATAACTTAAGCAGCTGTTTTCCAGTAAACTTTCCTGACATAACGATTAGGCTTATGTGTATCTAACTAGTACACCTACATTTCGCCAGTTATGTTTAGTCCCTGACAGCACCATTTTATTGAGTATTTTCGTTAAAAAAAAACAGTTTCATTAGATCCTTGCAACAATTCGGCCGTAAACGGGGCGGAGTTGCAGTTCCTGCCACCTCTGCCCTTTGCGTGCAATGTGTGCATTGCGCCCTTTTTATTAACATAGGGGGGTATACAGTGGACGAAAATTTGACAAAAGCATTCGTGAGTCGAAATACGTCCGTGCTTCGTCATCGATTACCTCTAATTTGCATGGTGCCTAAAGGGATTATGTGTATTAAGAGAGTGAGTGGCTGGATGGATAGTATTGCAACCCTTTACCAACCAAGATAGATATTCATATAGATAAATGTTATCATTTATTGGGTTATACGCACTTCGTCCCGCGTTCAAAAAAACTTCCTATTCGCAGTTGGTCCAATTCGCAGTTAATCTCATTCGCAGTCTGTCCTATTCGCAGTTCGTTCCGTGGATTTAGTTTTTGAGACAGCGGTAGGTAATTAAAGCGTTTATAGTATTTTTTAGTATCCGGACTTTTGTATATTCTCAATTTTGTTTTTATTATGTACACAAATAACAGGTATAAAATATAAAAATATTACATAATTGTCGTGACACAACGGGCGGTCCAATCCCTAAAAGGTGTCTTTTAGGGACAACTTTTGGATGGATTCAAGTGAGAGTCTGTGATGTACATGTACCATTTACATAATTATAGTGTGCAGTGTTACCAGCTATTTCAATTTATAATCGACACCTACATGCTACATATGGTGTTTTGCCCAACACAAGGTGTCGATTATAAATTGAAATAGCTGGTAACACTGCACACTATAATTATGTAAATGGTACATGTACATCACAGACTCTCACTCTCACTCTCCATCCAAAAAAAGCATAAACAGCTCATGTCACCACTGCTGGGACACAGGTGTAAGGCTCCGTGTGAGAGAGTGAACTGTATTACACCACGCGAGCCCAGTGTGGTTTGGTGAACGTCATAAGAAATGTTAAATTTGGTGCCTATTTTGTTTTCTTCACGATTTTGAGAGCAGTGATGATGATTCAAATTAGTCAAAGTAAATGACCTGTGTGCATTCGAACGCAACACCTGGGACACCAGGGACACAGCCAAGACTGGGCCACATATGATATCAACAAATTAAGCAAGTAAATGAATTTAAAATACCTTCCAAAACGCTCTCTAAAACTATTAGCGACTATAAAATAAAAGGTTAGTTGGAAGTTAAAGGGCGTCCCGTCAGTGGTGCCATTAATCATAAGGAGTAAGAATTCGGCTCACGTCTCGGTAACAACCGTCGCGTCCAGGTGAGTGTTTAACTTTGTAGTTGTCTGGTCTGCTGTATTATTTTATGATTTATTATAAGCCGTTTTTTGTTTGGAAATATAAGATATATTTGTAAGCCTATTTTTTTTTAAATATTTTGTTCTGAATACACACCCAGCTAGATGGGCTGACGGCTAAATAAGTAATCTAATATAATTAAAAGTAATAACAAAAAAGGTAGGTAGGTGAAAAGGTATGTTGGGAGTAGCCTTATTTTTTTATTTTTTTTGGATTGGAAATCTTCAAATGACCTCTCCCGCTCTGGGCGGAGCGGAAGGGAGTGTCAGACTTGACTGACTAAAACCCATCCATGTTCCTTCTTAGCCCTTTGTGTTCCAGGGCCACGTTATCTTTTTCGAAGAACCCGCAGCCCTGGATTGTGAGTAGTCTACGTTCAGCACTTGACTGCAAAGGTTGATTGAGTTGATTGAATTTAGTGTTAAAACGCTTTATTGTAATAATTATAATGTTTTAATATTTTATTCACTGTTATAATTTTTGTTTATGGTAACGTGAAACGAGTGTTCTTTTTTTGATTTTCGGTTGATACTTTTTCATAATGGGTAAAAGAAAAAAAAATAGAATAAGAAATAGTTTATTTATTATAACTATTTATTAAATGGTTTTACATACATAAAAAGAAAAAGTAACAATATCGATGCACAAAGACTAAATTGAGCTATGTATTTTTCACGTTACCCTCATTGCATTTTATTTTTTTGTCTCGACATTCAGCTAGTTGTTTTTGTATTTATAACGGACAGTCTGGCTCCGTGGTTCATGCTAAGGAGTCGAACTGTTCCTTATTACCATAGTTGGTACGATTGCACGGTCGAAAAGTGTAGATGTTTTGACTTGTATAAACTGTGTAAACTATGTTGTTTGAGGTGGAATAAACTGATTATACATAGTTCTGCCGTTTGTGGACTTATTTAACCAGTGATCTAACAATGAAAAACAGCCGTTTAATACCAGAGCGAAAAAAAAAAACTTAAAATTTTACTCACTATTTGAGAGACTGAAAGATTTGTATGATATTATGGTATATACTACGACTAATTACTTATTAGTTACCGATTCTCTTTCAAATGTAAAAACAAACTTTTTGTCGATAATTACCAATACTAATATTTTATAGAGGAAAGATTTGATTGTTTGTTTGTTTGAATTTGAATAAGCTCCGAAACTACTGGTCCGATTTCAAAAATTCTTACAGTGTTAGATAGCCTATTTATCGAGGAAGGCGATAGGCTATAGATATATCATCACGCCACGATCAATAGGAGTGGAGCAGCAATGAAAAATGTTGTGAAAACGGGGAAAATGTGACGCAAACAAAGTTGCGCCGGAAAGCTAGTTACCAATATATTTTTAAGACCTATCTGAATCACAAATACTTAACCCAAAATTCAAATCACCATCCACAATACAACTCCCACGGGCTAGTTATATACCTACCTATATACATACAGTTATAAATAAACGGATCTATATGTTAAAAGCGACACGTAACATTGCTGTTGACATAGGGCCCATTGCGTCGATAGGTCGCCGGCCCGCTTGCAACCGATATTAAATGTTTACATTCGAACGTGCCCTAGGTAAACGTAAACAATACTATGTATATACGCGGATTTTCGACGAATATCTCCAATATATCCTAATCCGTAGGTATTTCCATGCTGGATATTCATGCGTCCCTGACATCAAAGGTTTAATTCGAATGAGTTTTACGATTCAATATGTTTCATCGGAATGAATTTTCATTGGGTCATCGAACGATTAGTACTTTGTTTCTAGTTTTTGTCTTTGTTATGTATGGTAGGAATAAGCCAAGCACAGCTTGCTAATCGAGGTTGGTCTGTGGATGCGTGACCATTATTACATACCGAGTTTCCTTTTCTGTATGGTGTCGGACGTAAAGAATAGCACCATCCCATATCTTCCCGTGAGTGTCGTAAGAGGCGACTAAGGGACTTAGCAGAGAATGGGCAGCAGCGTTTTCTGTGCTTTTGTAACAACCGTACTGCGATCGCCAACCCGCCTGCCAAGCGTGGCGATTATGGTAAAACCCCCCCTTTTTGGGGGAGGCCTATGTCCAGCTGTGGACGTCTTTAATCTGAAATGATGAAATGATGAGTATCCTCTGTGCCTCGGAAAGCACGTTACGTTGTTGGTCCCGGCTGTCATTTGTAGATCTTTGACAGTCGTTACGAGTAGTCCGAAGGCAAAAGTTTGACATCTAGTCTTACCAAGGTGTATCGTATTACCCGGTTACTGGGGTGTGTAGGTCAGATAGGCAGTTGCTTCATGTAAAATACTGGTACACAGCTGCATCCGGTTAGACTGGAAGCCGACCCCAGTTTGGGAAAAGTGATGTGAATGACGGCACGGTTGGCGCAGTGGTTGAGCGATTGACTGCTCCGCTGCGTGTCGCGGGTTCGATCTCCGCACGGAACAACTATTTGTATGGCCTATAGACAGTTGTTCCGGGTTTGGCTGTTCTATTTTGTATGTGAGAGTGGGACAGTCTTTTAAAAAAAAAACTGTTCTTTTTTTTTGTGCTTCATTATTAATTTGAACACACATTCTGGGGGTTAACCACGACTTAAAGAAGTATTATCATTAAATAAATAATTAAAGTATATAAGACAACGTAAAGTTGAAAACCAGAGAGATGATGACTCTTATGATGATGGTGTTCTGTAGTTCCAGGAAAATCCTGATGGAAAAACCCAACAACACTTTGCCCTACCTGGGAGTCTAACCCGGAACATCATGCTCAGCAGTTGCGTTTACTATCACTAGACCAACGAGGCAGTCTTTTACATTTTTTTGTATTTTTTTTCTTTACATTACTTTTCTAAGTACAAATTCTTAAGATACATTAAAAAGGCAACAACTCTCATTCTATTTCATCATGATTACAACATTAACTTCAATAGGCTTCTCAAAATCAAAATACCATGTCTCGTATATAACGTTGTTTTAACTAATATGATTTCGGCTAAACCTCTTTGCCATGTTACGTGTCCTTTACAAACAATATAATGGGCTTTACGTTAGCTATCAACTCAAAGTGAACATTGCCATTAATTGGGTCTCAGACCTCGGCTTATCATGTTTGAGTGCTAGTTTATAGACATAAGAACTATTAATTATTGAGTTTTCTTTCAGTCTTCTAGTTGTGTAATTAATAAATCCCATAGTTGAACATTCTCATAGTCATGAAGTAATAGAAAAAGCTGCCTTTCCTAACCTATGGCGCCCAGACTTGGTCTACATATAACCAAAGTCACCGATGGAACGCGCAACACCACAATACGGCAAGACTGGCATTGCTGATGTTGGCGATAAGTCTGCGAGGTTAAACTGGGAGTGGTCGGGTCATCTTTCCAGGATGGGTCAGGAAAGAAGAGCCAGAATCGTCACACAGTTGGTGCCTGAAGACGGTCGTCGTCACCGAGGCCCAGGATGGCCTTTAAAGTAGAGGTTGTCGTATTAGTTCAATAGCTTGAAAATCATCAAGAGTTTGCCAGAATATAGGAGCATCAGGGATTCCAGTAAATTGCGCGCTTGGCTGCGCTGCACTTAATAAAACCGAATAAATAGATAGCTGTACAATAATGCACATCACATTTTCGTACCGAGCTTCAATAAAGTGCATAAGCTTTAATAACGCGCTGTGAAGAGCATATTATTCGCGTCTGAGAAGCAAGCGTACAACCCTATCATGTATGCAATATTACGTTCTTAAAGACGAAAATCGTTAAGCTATATTTGCTTATATTAAAGTATGAATGCGATGTAAATATGGTGTTATTCCAAAAACTACCAGACACTTATTATTGTGTCCTGCCTGTCTTGTTGTTTGCACATTATAGAATCTATTGGATGCTACTGAAGGTACCCAATCCATTGAGAAATTCTGAGCTTTTGAATTTAGACTGCTATCAACACACTCATCACCATCTGCCTAGCCTAGTGTTGGCTTCCAGTCTAACCTAATGCAGCTTTATAACCGTATATTACACGGAGTGACTGCTTATCTGACCTCCACAACCCAGTTAGTACTGGTTAAAATGATACTCGTTCGTAAGACTGCTTGTCAGACTTTCGAGCCACTTACTACCAGTAACGACTGGCAAAAATCTACAAATGACAGCCGACTTTCATTTTTCAGAGGCACGGAGGAAACTCGTATGTATACAGTAGGTCCCCCATTCAAGGACCAACCTAGGCAAGCGCGATTTTACCTAAAGATCGACTCGAACGGCTGTTATTATTTTGCCATAAACACACTAAGGAAAAACAAACAAAAAACGATCACCCCACCAACAAGTTACAGTCCTCTGTCTACATGTACCTACTAAACAACACTTCGGACCAGTGCTGTGCAAATAGCGATGTTAATCTGTTGTACAACAATCCTTATCGATTGAGACCGCGATTTTAAGCATCAATAAACACTGATAATTGACGGATCCTCTATTAATATTGACTAACCATGAGTACGGGACGCCTCGTCTTACAAAACGTCGGTTAGCATTAATGTTAGAGGAACTTTGTATAATTTTCCACTCTGTTCAATTAACCCCGAGCTTAGTGATATAACGCAAGCGAATGTTAACAGTAAAGTTACTTTTGTACAGTTAAATTGTATGTGATTTGTACCGGCCTCACACTACTCCCATTTCGAGCCCAACGATAAATTCTGTTCAAAGGGTGAATCTGTTATGGTTGGCTAAATATACAAGTTTTTTTTATTAAAATTATACAATACAAGCTGTTTTTTATTTTTTTTCAAATCAAAATCAAATCAAATCAAATCATTTATTTCCCCGTTTTTTGTTCCCGTTTTCGCAACATTTTTCATTGCTGCTCCACTCCTATTAGTCGTAGCGTGATGATATATAGCCTATAGCCTTCCTCGATAAATGGGCTATATAACACTGAAATAATTTATCAAATCGGACCAGTAGTTTCGGAGCCTATTCAATGCAAACAAGCAAAAAAACAAACAATCAAATCTTTCCTCTTTATAATATTAGTTTAGATGATCCCTAAAATGTCCAATGCATTAGGCAGGATAGAGGCCAGCTATGATTAAGTCACATATAACTGGGGGCTAGTCTTTTTCCAAATACTGGACACAAATTCTTGAGTCTGATTGCTACTGAAACATTTCTGATGGAAAAATCCTAAGCAATTTGCTTGTGTGAAGTGGTGTCGTGATAAATCTGTAACCGGGCACGGGATATGCTATTTATCTTAGAAGACATAGTGTCGATGGGCTGGTTTCGGTAGATATATAATCCTTTTTGTTTTGGAAGCCTGAGAACAGAAGAAGAATTAGTTCAAAGGGTTTTTTATTCATTCGATGATATCGTCTTTTTTAAATTACATCTGCCTAGTTCTATAACTCTAAAAGAAAATTATTATTTGGTACAAAGTAAATTAGTACATACTTTAGCAGTAATTCTGTACTAGAGTTTGAGTAATTACTTTTTTTTTTTGCAATTGACTACAAGAATTTAAACGAAATCAGAACCGTCAAAAAAAGCAAAGCTGAGAATTGTAACTTTTGACAGTTCTAACTTCAAGCAAATACTAAAACTACAGTCTAAAACCCAGTTAGAATATTCATATCATAGAATCACAAATCAATAATATATATAATAATAAATATTCTTAATCCACATATTGTTTGTTTCACATAAAACTCATTAATCTAGAGTAACATTTTATCGAGTGAAGCAAGCACGCAACATGTAGGATGCAAACAAGCATGCAGTATACAAGCGAGCATGCAACAGTCATGGTTTCTGTCACGACTCTGGCGCTGTGGGGCTCCGGCGGTCCTACGCGGGCTTAAACTACACTCTAGAGTAGGGCAAATAAAACTACGTGGAGTCAGTTTTGCAGCGATTCGTTTCTGCCACTAACTTTTGTAGCGCAACATATTGACTTTTAAAGACATTTTTTTTATTTTTTTTATTTTTTTTTAATTTAAGTTTAAATAATTCGTTGAAATAAAATACCATGGAAACATACATCGAACAAACAATATTCATTAAAAATAATGCTACTGTTAGATAAGTTTGTTAAATTAAAAATGTGACTGTAGAATTAATTGAATTGTGTTTCCGTAAAATATGTTCCATTTAAGTAAATAGTAGTTGAAACAAAAACCTGCGAAATAAAAATACAAGGACTAAATATTATGTGAAACATTTTCTGGGAAACGAAATTCTATGAAATTTCTGTGTGCGAAACAACGGGACACCGGTGTTAATATTGCTTAAGTTAACAAGCAGTATTAAAAAATGCCAAACCAAGGTTTCTAATGTTATATGTTATTTGTTATGTTATGTCAAGTTTCTCTAATGAATATAAAAGAAAAGATCAATTCGTAGATGTTCTCTTTAACGATAAGTCATTGATTACCTTTATCGAGACCTAATATTATGCCAAAATTCAAATGAGTGCATTGCATAGATCTAAAATAACGCAACAACAAAATTACAAGAAATACTACGGTTCCCCCTTTTACATCAGAACAATAAAAATCAACAAGTTAATCAAATCTTCCCTCTGTAACAAAGAAGCAAAAATTAAGTCCTTTACAGGATAAACTAAAAATAACTCTCCCAGATAATCTATCGATAAAGAGATCGCCCTTTTTTCCCGAAACTTAAGACAGATTATTTGGCTCGAACGTTTATTTTACAAACAACTTAATCGCTTCCTCCCCAATTGAGATTAATGTTAATCGATAGAGAATAATGACCAAAAAAACTGTTTGTTTTTAAAACAGCTTTATTAAAGTGGGTTTTTTCCCGGATTTGTTTGTGTTTTAGATTTTTTAAATTAGTTTTAGGAATCAATTAGTCTCTGAATCTGAAACGCTTTTCATTTTTTATACTTATTTAAAATTGTATTTAGTTTTTTGAACTATTAACTTTTATAATGACTAATATTTTAATAAACTTTCTCTTATTATAGAGTACTTAATGTCGGTTTTGATTGTAGAGAATACGATTGCTTCAAATATGAAAGAATTTAATAATGTACTCTGAAATCGCCTAAAAAAAGACACGCTGCGCCGTCCCCAAATAAATTGGAATGCAGGAGAATGATGATGACTCTGAAATCGTCAATATACCTGACTATATTCTCGCCAATCGTTCGCATGACTGTATTCGAAGAGATCTTGATCTTGTGGCAGTAATAGGCTAGCGTTATTATACTTCCCAATCATATTTCATTATGATATTTGATTGGGAAGTCAAACCAAAAAAAAGAACCAAAATCTTGCACCAAAAGATATCATAACCATTTCCCCAATAAGAACTCAATAACGAACCAGCCAGTTCGTGTAATAAAGTAATACTAAAAACAGTTTCCTTTTTCAAATGTCTCTCTAATCCTGGCTGCAGTCGTTAATCGTTAGTGTTATGGTCGAAAACAAAGGAGTCTTGGACCAAGGAGGATGGTGGATGGAGGGTGGTGGGTAGAAGAGTCGTTGTACCCATTGACCTCAAGATGCTCTGCAGTTGCACAATCGTCTTAGGATTGTGAGGTGGAAGTGACGGGTGGGGGCGAGATTTGGAGGCCCCCCTTCTTACAGTAGGTAGGGGTCTTCAAATCTTTATCTAATTTTAGATAGTAATTGGTGTTTTAAATAAAGTTAAAATGTTGTTCTGTATTTGATAAACAAAAAAATAAAAAAATTGCGGAGTGTCAATACACTCCGTCATTATTATTTTTTTAAAGAAGGAAATAGTAAAACTCATCAGAGCTGTCAATACAGCTCTGATGAGTTTTACTATTTCCTAGTATTACTTTTTCCTTCTTTACGATTACTTCAAAAATGAAATAATTTAGTAATGTACTCTGTAATCGCCAAGAAAAAGACACGCTGCGCCGACCCGAAATAAAATGGAATGCAGGAGAATGATGATGACTCTGAAAGAAAGAAGGAAAAAGTAAAACTCATCAGAGCTGTCAATACAGCTCTGATATCTGAGTTTTACTTTTTCCTTTTTTCTTAATTTTACTTTAATTTTCGATGTTACTTGTAGTGTTCATAATTTCCAATAATTCACAGAACTGAATAAAAGGGCTTTTAAGCAGTTCTTGTGATAAAAAGTAAAAACTGCGAATTATGTAAAAAAATGTGTATGTATCGGAGGAAAGCTTAATTTACGAGCGCAAATATTCGATTTTGATGGCCAGAACGTTTTTCACAGCAGAAGAAATGCCAACTGTTCGCCATGACTTTGTTACTTAGGCCACAAAACAAGCGACAATGTAATACTGTGTGTCGAAATTCACCGGCTCAACTACTAGACTACAGGGTGTAGACTACAGACTACAGTACAGAAGCTATCCGGCGCGCAAACCTTTGAACTTGAAGCATTTAACTAATCGAATAGCTACTTGTCTCGGAAATTTGTAATAAGCGTCCGCAAGGCCCATACTAACTTACGTTTATCGACTACGGATGGTATTTGCTGAAATATTGAAGCGTGTCTCGGTTTGGTTGTGGTGTGAGGATGAAAAGGAAAAAAATATATTAACAAGACGGATGTTTGGAATAGCAGGTAGGGATACTTTTATAATGCGTACCGCTAAGGAGTGATATTCCCTGCAGGAGTCTGTGTTTCCCGATAGCTACAATCTAGGCTAATCTAGGTTTCTTCTAGGCAAGCGTGCTTCACCGTCGACCACATCATCGCTTACCATCAGGTGAGATAGTGGTCAAGCGCGGGCCTATAGATAATAATAAAAAAAGAGGAGATGCGCTAGAAGAATATGCTTCTTGGTGATGTTTTTCAAAAAGGTTAGTATGACCGTTGCGAGTATGACCAAATGTGTGACCGTGGATGATGCAAAGGTAGTATGCCCCATGGGAAATATAAATGTGTGTATGTAGGTTGAAGCGTGTCGTAAACACAGCTTTAAGTCGACGGAGAAAGAATGAAGCTTATTATACTGACTGAAAAAAATGTCTTAAGATGGTATTTGTATTTAAGAACTATGATAAATGATAATAATGAGTCACAACATCGGAATATCTTTTAGAGTGGCTTGTGTGACAACTTAGTGACTACACACGTAAAAATTGACGTACATTTTGGACGGACTGTCAAAAATATCGACCAACGTTGACTACAATTTGTTTATATCTTGATGTAAGCTATTCAATGATAAGCATATAAAATATGGATCACCTTCGTATTTTCGTCCATTTTTTCTAGGGGTGTCTACAATAACTACAGTAAAAAAAGAAAAACAAAACGTGTTAACACTCCGTAAAAACATAACAGAAAATGTTAACGGAATCACATTAAAATGAAACCGTCAAAAAATCGTGTCGAACAAAATAACTGTTATATTTTAATTTTCACAGTGGGAAAAACAAATAAAGGGGAACTATAAAAACACGAAGCGGTGTCAACTTCAATTAAAGCAATAAAAAACGGTGTTATAACTAATAACGAAATCGTGTTGAAGGCTTAAATGCCAACCCTACGATGCATGGACACGGATAGTGGGAAATCACACAAACAAAACTAAACCCTGCTTTAAAAAGATTATGGTATACTTTTGTTTGTAGTCCAGTTGATGAATGTAATTTCTGAAAGAGTACGTATTGTAATTATTTATTCTGATATGGGTTCATTTGAAGAGTTTATGGCTGTTTTATTGGCTATAATAATTTTAAGGAATTACAAGCCTTCTGTTGTTTTTTACAGGAAATTGATATTGTTTTCGTGAGTCGTTTTAGTTTATAAACAATCTCTATTACCTACAGTATAAAAGCCTTTTTCCCATGGGGGTAGGCTGATACCACTGAGTGCTACCTGTTACTTGCTGCGTTCCTTACATACTCCTTTTGGCTCGTCCACTCCATACAATATCCGGTCAGACACGCACGCCGGTTTCAAGTATTACGCACCTGACCTCTTTGAAGAACCTCTTAGGGTAGGCAGAAACGAACGGTACCACTCTACGACGTACGTTCTACCATCCTGATATCTCCTTTTGATTCGTTCTTAGACGCAAGCAAGAGGAGCTCGTGGCTAAACAATAACAACCGCACGGGTCGATCTTTAAGGTTAAGCTGTGCTTGCCTAGGTTGGTCCGTGAATGGGTGACCATAATCACATACCGAGTTACCTCCGTGCCTCGGAAAGCACGTTAAGCCGTCGGTCCCGGCTGTCATTTGTAGATCTTTGACAGTCGTTACGAGTAGTCAGAAGCTGAAAGTCTGACATCCAGTCTTGCCAAGGAGTATCGTATTACGCAGTTACTGTGGTGGAGGTCAGATAGGCAGTCGCTTCATGTAAAATACTGGTACTCAGCTGCATCCGGTTAGACTGGAAGCTGACCCCAAGATAGTTTGGGAAAAGGCTATGCGGAAATTGTTCATATACGCAAGCCGTTTGCGAATATAAAGTACTTTAATCTTTAATACGGCGCTTAATATTGTCTCGATAAAAAAATGAATTTGAAAAGTTTTCTTTCTGCATAAATTCTAATTTTTCCCATCAATAAATCGTCACGAGCAGTAAATACTCCTATATGCATGCGAGCTTTCGTTATTAAAATTAATAACATAGGAAATTATGTTTACATTGAAACGCAATTTACGTGGCTTAATTAAAATTTTCTCTAATAACGATGTTAACGCACAGGCTTTTTGTATACAGCGTGTAGTATTTTGTATACAGGGTGTATACTTTATACAGGATGGGATATTTTGTTTGTCACGTTGTCGCCCCCGGCCGTTCCGCCTTGTTTGTTCCGGCTTGACCGGCAGAGTGTCAGATTCACGTGTTTTTTGGCGAAAAAATAATAACTTTACAGCTCCGAGCTAAGTAATTCACTCTCAGATTTTTTAACTTTAAAATATATTTTTTGTAAGTAACTTTTTACTCCTTGTTTTAAAATTTTTCTTTTTTTTTTCAGCTTCATCTTTTTCTACCTTTTGTAGTAAGCGATGACTTATTGTCGGGCCTACGCTGTCCTCTCATACTTAAGTACTAGCGCTGTAACATCCAAATATTGTAGAACCAAATGATTTTAAAAGAGTAACCATGGAGTTTCTTGCCGGTTCTTCTCCATAGGAAACGACCAACCCGAACCGTGCCTCTTCTGTTGACGTTTTATAAGTGCCCATGTAGGCCTATGTAAAATAAATATTTTGATTTGATTTGATTTGATTTGAATTAAATACAGAATATATTAATTAAAGAATTAAATTCATATTTGCAAAACTTTTGGTATGTTAATAAATCTAAATTAGGTTTGTTATAAATCAAGCTTATTAAGTTGTTTGTGATAGTTTAAACTTCTAAAACAACATTACACTAGTTTAAACATTTTTTCTACTACATACAGAGCATACATTACAAAAACTGAGAGCTAACGAATAAAGTAACGGGAGGCCTACCACAGTTTTATTAAATTCTCTGTAAGGCAATACCCCAAATCCCCAATAACCTCACCACCGAAAAATCCTAATCACCAATTAGACAAAAAAAAATACCTATCACCTATCACAGTTCAATGCGTAACTTAATAACCCTGTCGACGCGGCTTTTTGCGCACGCCGCTTTCGTCCCGCCGGCGGCCATTTGGCTACAACCTATTTCCAATTTGCGCCTATCAATCAAGACCAATCTCACTGAGTGGATTACGGCCAAATGAAATTTGCATAGAAACCCGCTGTGCAGTACGTTTGTATCTGATATTTACTGGGTGTTACTGTTTGATTCAGTACAACGCGCTTGTTTATTAAAATTAACCGTTTTGTGCGTTGGTGTTGAAGGGTTAGTTATGTTGGGTGATTAGCTTTTCAATACGAAACTCATTCGTTTAACCTGCTGAAAATCTTCCACTTAGACATGAGTTGCTATTGCTGACCAGCAAGTCTTTAAATAGAAACCAGACACAGATTAATCGCAGTAAGGAAAACCTGTTCAGGTGGAGATGACTTTGCCCTGATGAAACGTGGTGCTGGTCCACAAGCGATAAAGCATATCGTTCTGAGCGAAATCATATCCTGTGAGTCCTGTTGTTTGTTCATTACGGGGACTGATACTTCAGAACGTTCCAAACTCGTGGCTCAACAAAATTTAGATTGTCATCAACATACTGAGAAGAAGCTGTTACTTTTTTTTTCGAAAATCTTTGTAAGTCACTTTGATATCTTGCATAAACAATCTAGCGAACATCTTTATTATAAACTATTTCTTTCAGACATTAAAATAAATTTACTTGCGTAAAAACCAAATGAATGTATGTTGTCAAAATAGAAAAGCGCTGGGTATGCAAATACTTAACTATAACTTGAATACTAAGTTTTCACGTACAAACAATTTTTTTTACCGTTTCTGTTTACAACTAATGATCTATTAAACTTAATTAGTCACTATTTGGTACTAAAACTATAAACTCAACTTAACTTTAATCTTCATCAACTGTAAACTAAAACTGACAGTCAAACAGTTTAAGCACACTAAAATTCCAAAAGTATTTTATGAGATTTCATCAAAACTCAACAAAACTCACAAGAAGATACACACAAAATACTGAGATAATATTTAGGCAAGATTTAATAATGAAGAGTACCGAACTTTGGGTAGAGTAAGCAAAAACAGTTCAGTTAGTGATATCAAAGATTATTTGTACAGATTCATGTTAGGGCCTTCGCTCACGGCGAGTTATTCGTAGCGATACTGTCGCCCGTTTCGTTGACGCGCTTCTGTATCGTCGCAAACGTGCGCCATCATTGCTACTGTATTGACACAAACGCGCGACTGTTTTTAATAACATCAAAATCAAAATATTTTATTTTACATAGTAGACCTATGTAAAATAAAATATTTCAAGGACATTTCTTCTTCTTCTTTTGATTAAACGTCGACGAAAGGTGCACGGTTCGGGTTGGTCGTTTCCTACGGAGAAGAACCGGCAAGAAACTCCTTGGTTCTATCTTGCAACTGTAGTGTTCACAGGCATTTATGTATCGATCGATGTGCAAAAACATCGCAATAGTAGCGATAAAAAATTTTGGTAACGTGGGCGAAGCTACACAGCCAGCGACAGCATATCGGTTGTAATTCGGCCATTTTGTATTCGAATCGCTGCAATAGTCACAGTGGACGAGGGTCCTTAGGCGTTTACGCACCTCTGCGGAGTTTGATGGAATCTGTTAGGTAAATTAGAATATATACAGCCTGTATATTTTAATACAATTAAGTTTGATCACTGGCTCGATTCTAGTAGGGAACTAGATATTATATTTCGTGGTCGTACTATCGTAGGCTTTATAAGGGAAATTAAAATGGAATTAATTAGAATGGAAATTAAATCCATTTTTCCAAGTAGTATCAGTTTGAAAATTCCAAGCTTCAAAATGCGCATGAATAAATATGTAATCAGCTTAAAATGTTCCCACTGTTGGGGCAGAGGTTTATCGCAAACTCTCACAAGATTTTTTTCTGCATCGTTGTGGTGTTATTAAGAGCATAAAGTAGGATAAGCTCTTGAGTCTTCATCATGCAGAAAAGTTAATTTAATTAAAAAACCAATAAGTTAAAAGAAACGTTCAAAAGTAAGTAGATAATATAATAAATTATGTAGGTAGGTAAATGAAACACATATAATAGAGGCAATATACATACTACATAGTCACCTACACAAAAATGAAGAACCTCTTTCTTTCCGAAGCCATAAAACAGATTAATAGGTACTTAAAGATAAAGCAACAGCATTAAAACAAGAAGCAATAATTAAAGTTACAATAATGACGAAGCAAAGCTGTGCCAATGAAGTCTCAGCATAATGCAGAGTTGTTTAATATAGTTTGTAACCTAATTATTATTCCGTTCGCTAACTAGGTGAAATCGCTTGGTAAAGTTGAAAGGTGACAAGTTAGCAGTCTGTGACAACATAGCCTTGGGCTAAACTGATATGTTTATACGTTGTGGGTAGGAGTGCGGAGATAATGAAACGAGTGTCGTCCTTGATCGCTAGTTTATTACTGAGTTAGGAAGTGGTAACACTGACACAGGGACACCGCATAACTATGTGTGAGTGCGCATACACATCATTCCTCCACACTAATTCTGAAACCTGTTGACAAATACATAACATGATTTCAAACATTGTTGTAACAACTATCAATAATAATCTACTAGTAAAATACAGAATAGTCAACATCTTTTCTGGTACGCCGAGAATGTGCACGTGTTTCATGGATGACTGCTGAATCATGCGCAGCGGCTGAGGCTTGAGGAGCCTGGTTCTCTAATGCGTTACTTAATGACTGCCGTGCATTTTCTCGGTTCACAACATCCGTTGAAATCTGGTCCCTGTCAGCTTCAACACTAGTTGCGGCCGCAGTACCCGCTTCTATCTCCACCGGTTTCTCTGGAAGTGCACTCTCTATGGTACTGACTGTATTTGATTCAACAGCCGGGCTGGGCATTATTGGTGAAGTAAACGGAACCGGAGAAGTCGAAGAAGTCGAAGGCCCACAATCAATGGGTTTTTTACATTTAAACAATTGATCAAGATGCCTTATGCAAAATACACCTAAATCTTCAACTAAAACTTTAAACATTCTTTTCCCTATCACTTTATTGATTACTCCCATCGTCCATGTCTCTTTTCTACCACTGTACCACCGGACCCATACCCTGTCACCGGCTTCGAAAGCTCTAGTGCGACCTTCATTCCCCCCTGAAGGTATTTTACGCAATTCTTTCTTCTTAGGTAGTATTAAATCAAGTCGTGATTTCAAATCCCTACCAAACATTAATTTTGCGGGCGATTTTCCAGTAGTACAGTGCTCTGTGTTCCTATATTCAAATAAATAACCTAGTAATTTGTCGAACACTACATTTTGTGCTGTACTTTCACTTAAAATATTCTTTAACATCTTTTTACATGTCCTCACTGAATTTTCAGCTTGACCGTTGCTGCATGGATGGTAAATCGGTGACGTCATATAGTTAATACCATTATTGGAACAGAACACATTAAATTCTTTACAATTTATTTTTACGTCATTATCTGAGACCAATGTACCCGGTAATCCAAACACAGAAAATATTTGCTTTAATTTTTTTATTAATGATTGTGTGGTAAGATCATTTCCCATAAAAATACACTCTAACCATTTAGAGTACGCATCAATCACTACTAAGTAAGTCTGTTGCCGTATAGATAAATAGTCTATATGAATTCGTTCCCACGGTGCCACTGCGCTCGGCCACGGCGCCGGCGCTGCCCGTGGCGGAGCGGGCCGCACGCTCACGCACGCCTCGCACGCGCCAATCCACCTCTCAATATCCTCATCTATACCGGGCCACCACATCCTAGCGCGCGCATTGCATTTCATTTTAACAATGCCTAAATGTGTACTATGTAGCTCTTGCAACATTCTTTCACGCAATGTCATTGGAATTACCACCTTATGTCCTCGCGTTAAAATTCCATTTTCATATTGCAAATCTGTGCGACATAAAAAATAAGGACGTATAGAATCGCAAACTATTTTGCGGGGCCAACCTACATTTGTATACTTTATTACTGTTTGTATAGTTTTATCATTACACGTAGCATTCTTTATATCTGTAAACAAAACAGCTGGCCCGAACGTACTATCTAGGAAGTTAAGCGAGCAGTATGCGTCATATTCGCCATCTCCCTCGCACTCAGTGTTGGTTACGGGTGCACGGGAAAAATAATCGGCGACTAAGTTATTCTCGCTCGATATATATTGAACTACATAGTTGTATGCAGATAATATAATAGCGTATCTTTGCAAACGTAACGCCGTGGTAACTGATATACCCGTTTTACTATTGAATATTGACACTAAAGGACGGTGATCTGTTTTTAGAATAAATGGATCACTTCTACCGTATAGGTATTGATGAAAGTGTTTGACCCCAAAAATGATTGCTGTCGCCTCCTTCTGGATTTGGCTGTAATTGCGTTCACTCGCCGAGAGCGATCGCGACGCATAAGCCAGCGGCCGCTCGGGGCCATCGCTTTCCCGTTGGGACAGAACTGCTCCAAGGCCGTGCGGACCTGCGTCCACTGACAGCACTAGCTGTGCGCTCGGCTCGAAATGTGCCAGCACGCGCTCGGAGGCGAGCTCTGCGCACACGCGGCGCACCGCGCGCTGCTGTCGCGGGCCCCACTCCCACCTTGCGCCGCTGCGCAGCAACTCATGGAGCGGGCTCATAATGCTGGACGCGTTTGGAATAAAGTTTCTGTAGTAGTTGACCACTCCAAGAAACCGTTTTACTTCTGTTACGTTTGTCGGTTCCGGGCCGTTCAATATCGCTTTAACTTTATCGTGGTTAGTACGTAATCCGTTCTTATCGATAACATAACCTAAGTACGTTACGCTATCCTTAAAAAAAACGCATTTGTCCTTTTGAAGGCGCAAACCGGCTTCACTTAACCTACTTAAAACCTGGGCTAATCTCGACATGTGAAGCGCTTTCGTTGGCGCCGTCAAACAAATATCATCTAACCATATGCTGACCCCCTCGATACCAGACAGCAGTACTTCCATTGCCTTTTGAAACAAGGCTGGAGCATTCGCGAGGCCGTACACGAGGCGGGTATATTTAAATAATCCTTTTGGAGTGTTAATTGTTGTCAACATTTGGGAGTCTTCAGAGAGAATGAACTGATTATACGCATTTTTTAAATCTATTTTCGTATAATGTTCACCGCCTCCTAGTTTCGCGAATACTTCTTCTATTCTAGGTAATGGATACTTATCTATTATAAGATCCTGGTTAAGTGTGACTGAAAAATCACCTGCAATCTTAACCGTGCCGTTATCTTTAAGAACTGGTACTATAGGTGTCGCGTACTGTGAATTAGAAACAGGGACTAGTATACCTAAACTGGCTAATCTATTTAGTTCTGATTCTACCTTCTCTTTTAATGCGAATGGTATTGGTCGGGCCTTAAAAAATTTCGGTACCGAATTTTCTTTGAGTTGTAAATGTACTTTAAATTTATTAAAAGAACCAAGCTCGTCCTTCCATAAATTCGGATACTGTTCCAGTAATGTATTAACATCTTCGTCTTGACTTATTTTATAAATATTGGTTAAAATCAAACCGAAGGCGGACATAAAATCGCGACCAAGCAGGGGTGGGCCATTTGAATCTACTACAAATATCTTTATGTTCTTTTTGACATAATTATACTCAACAATAGCTTGGAAATACCCCAACGGTGAAATTTTATGCCCATTATACAAACACATTTTGATTTGGCATTTATTTAATTTGTAATGTGCAAATAATTCAGTGTAAAATCTTTTTGACATAACTGAAACGCCCGACCCTGAATCTAACTCCATAGTTACTGTTACATCACCTACCATAATTTGTAATTTCAACGGTTTATCAGTTACGTACCTTATATTGAAATTATTACATTCGTCACAACTGCCCACCGAGTTACCCTCGCTGTCATCACCACCGATATTATTAACGCGTACACGTCCGTTTTTATTGTTTTTATCACACACTTTCTTCAAATGACCTACTTTTCCACATTTTTGGCACTTATAATTTTTGTAGCGACACTTGTCCGTATCATGATTTTTAAACCCGCACACCGAACAACGAAGATCTTCGCCACGTTGGCCATGATCGTAGCTCGACGTCGATGCGCGCCTGTCTCGCGAGCCAGCAAGCGCACCGCTCGCGCGGTTGCCAGCGCCGCCGCCAATGCTCGACCGCTTCCATCCACCTTTGCAGGATATATTGTTCACTGCTTCCTCTTTGATTGAAAAAGCGTCCGAGCTACTGCCCAACAAGGCCCTTGCCTCCTTAGCACACGCAGACTGCTCCGCTATTTCAATTGCCCGCGACAACGTTAGCGTCGACGGGTTTTGCTCGAACAGCTTGTCACGTTCTGGGCCTGCACTCAGGCCGAGGACGAAGCGATCTCTCAAGTTCGTCTCGAGAGCGGTGCCGAAGTCGCAATAAGTTGCCAAACCTCTTAATCGCGCCGCCCATTCTCTAACGGATTCGCTTGTTGTTCTGCTGGCACCAAAAAATTTAGCCTTGTCCACAAATGAGCAACTTTTGGCCTTGAAATGACTGTCGAGTAATTCCACTAGCTCTGCATAACTCAACGCTTCCAACTCCTTTGGGAAAGCTAGGTTAAGTACTAGACGATACGTCTCCTCCGTAAGATGGCACAGTAATATTCCACTCTTCAACTCGTCCTTAACGCCGTTAATCTTCAAAAACTGCCTTAATTTCCCCTTGTATATTTGCCACTCACTAGTTTTATGGTCAAATGAAGACAGATTCCCGAGAAACGCATTCATTTTACGTACGTGTAGGTACTCGTTCTTACACCTCGTCGCCAATGATATGTTTATACGTTGTGGGTAGGAGTGCGGAGATAATGAAACGAGTGTCGTCCTTGATCGCTAGTTTATTACTGAGTTAGGAAGTGGTAACACTGACACAGGGACACCGCATAACTATGTGTGAGTGCGCATACACATCATAAACACTACCTTTCAAACCTTCCATCAACAACCGTTGAATAATGAAAGGGGAAGCGTAAACATATTATGGCATCTGGAATATAGGCCTCACAAAATCCGTCACCACGCGGGCCCACGGTTGTTGGACTGTAAGAAATCTCTCTCTCGTCAAATTTTTAGTTTTAGGACAAGCCATTGCTGTCTTCAGAACAGGGCACTGGGACCTATTAATACAGTCTTATTTTAGTCTTATTCCAGTGTGGGAAAGAGACGGTGCTATAGAGGACGTCTAACGCCATCTCTTTCCCACTCTGAAATAAGATTACAACAATTCTGTTTTAAGACGAAATGGTAGGCCACCAGTGGTGATTAAATCATTATCTGCCTAGCCTCTTCCCAACTATAATTTGGTTGGCTTCCAGTCTAACCATAATATGCATCGTAATACTAGTATTTTACATGGAGCGACTGCCTATCTGATCTAGGTAAACGCGAAGATTGATCTGAGAAACTATTATTATTTAGACACAAGCTCCTCACACTGGCAGTGGTGATTAAATAATTAATAGAAAGGAAAATATAGTCTAGGTTCGAATTCACAAACTACATCTAATCATCATCATCATCATTTCAGCCCGAAAGACGTCCACTGCTGGACATAGGCCTCCCCCAAGAAGGTGGGGGTTTGCCATAATCGCCACGCTTAGCAGTGCGGGTTGGCGATCGCAGTACGGTTGTTACAAAAGCACAGAGAACGCTGCTGCCCATTCTCTGGCAAATCCCTTAGTCACCTCTTACGACACCCACGGGAAGATATGGGGTGGTGATATTCTTATCGTCCGACACCACATAGAGTAACATACACACACACATCACATCTAATCATACGGGCGGCACAAATAAAATTGAAATTCCAAAAGCTGTTCATAACGTAAAGGAACGGATTAAAGCGTTTGAGCGCAATCCAGCAGCGTTTAAAGCTACCAATCGCGCGTTTAATAATTAAACTTCAAGAATACAAGTGTCATTTCACTTTACAACTCTGCTGCCAACCCTCCCGACGCCCAAATACTCAATTATGTTTTTAATTGAGCCACGCCGTGCATTTGACACGAATGTCCGACGGGTTTCGCTTTACCCCGTAATCGCAATTTTAATTGTACAGCGATTTTTATTTCAACGAAGCTGCTGGATATTCGCTTAAGATTAGTTGGGAAAATGCTTATTTTCATATTTTGACTGTGATTTCAATTTGCTCAAATTAGGAGAAGATTAGTTTTAGCCTGGATTTTCCGGAGACACATTTGTTTTGAAGGTTAATGTTCCTGGAATCCGATGAAACTTTAAATTGTCAAGATTGCTTAAAACAGAAAACTAGTACGTAACAAACAAAACTTTGAAGTCAGGAAGTCAAACAAAGACACTAGAATCCCGAAGTCATCACATCCCATAAAATTCGAAACAACTACTCCATGAGTTTCTTTGAACTCTGAACTTAAAAGAAACTCGTACAATAAAAGCTCCTTGCAGTCCACTAAAGGCCCAGATAACAATAAAAATAAAACGGTGAACATTCTCCGTACATTTCGATTCGGGAATATACAAATCGTTTGTATGGACGTGTCTTGTTACGGCTGGCTGGTTCCGTACACGGCTGACACCTGTTTCTGTCACTATCGAATTGGGGAAGACGTATGGATATGTCCGAACGTACCGTGCATGTTGAGACAAGATTCTCAGTACTGGTTATGGTTTTGGGGAAAATAATTGTCGTTTCTTGTTGCTGTTTATGTCTCTTTGTATAGAAGAAGCACTATTAAATCATTACTTTTCGGGACTCTGGGTAGTAGAAAATAAATACCCAAGGTAAAAAGATTATTTTGCTGATAGAAACCTTTCAGTAGTTATTCACACCTTTCAAGTGAGAAATATCTTACCAGCAGGTATTTCTAAAATTCCTAAGATACACAGAAACCTTTTATTTTATACAGGGTGTAACAGAAAGGGTATATACATACTCAAGGGTGTGCTTCAGACCATCAAACTGAACATGTTTCTCCATCGGACAAACATCGTAACAGCGAAAAAATATGAGCTGCCCCATACATTTGCGTCGAATAGGTATTGGAATTTTGTATGGGGAGCAGATATTTTTTTCGCTGTTACGATGTTTGTCCGATGGCGAAACATGTTCAGTTTGATGGTCTGAAGCACACCCTTAAGTATGTATATACCCTTTCCGTTACACCCTGTATAAGTTATTCTATATCAACTTACTTATACAACTGCGCGAGACGATACTTTGCTGATATATCAACATCTAAAGTCCTCAAATCGATAAAGAAAACTTTCTAGTATGTTTACCTCATTAAGTGTCTAGAAAGTGTACTTATTTCTTTCCAAATCGGCCTAGAGTTACGAAAAGAATAAAAAAAATCTGAACGACGAAAAAGTAATCTCATTATAAACCAAATCAAAATAGGGGAACATCAAAGCACAAACATTTTTAATCATCACCTCACGAGCTAGTTGACGAAATAGCGATCCTCGATATCACAAAACTTTCCTTTGATAAAAATATTACTCATTATAACTTTCGCGTACACAAAACTCATGCTGATTCCCCCGAGAGGTATCACATGAACGGACTTAGAATAGATGGGAAAGCAATTTCCTATCTTATTACCAACCTTAATTCGTTTTGCACCTGAGTTGACATCAAAACTTATAATCAGGAGGTAATTACCGGTATAATTACGACGAAATTTGATATAAATTTAAAAGCAATCGCTCGTACCGTGTTTAACGAGAACGTTTGGAACACGATAAGTCGTATACTGTTAAATTGGGCCCACTATGAACAGGAGCTTTGATAATTTTAATGTCAAAAGAGAGATTGCTACGTTTTCGTTATTGAATTTGGAGTTGTCATTAAATATGTATATTCAGATAGAATTAAAATTGTGATTTGTCTAAAATTCATTTCAGATAAAGTGATCATTTTAACACGATTACTCGGAACCTGTTAAGATGATTTATTTTATTCTTGTGTAAACTATTTTCATAAAAGATTACAGCTGCTACAAAAAAAAACAAAACAAGAATGAATTGCGTTAAAACATTAATCCTGTTATGAAAACAAAATTAATAAAAAGCAAACAAAGCCGTTGCGAACAAAACGATAAAAACCAATAACAATATAGATGCCACAGAGTGAATTAATATCGAATGTTGCAAAATATTTTCTGCAGAAGGCTCATGAACATCTGCAGAGTGTTTTGTTTCTACAATCGCACTTGTGAATGGTCGAGACCATCAATTGCAAGGGAGCAGACTTCTTTGTCTGCTGATAAAGAGTGCTCGCGAAGGTCCATTTCGAATGCTTGTCACTCCTTTTGTTATATCCTCGGTTTTTAATTTTGAAAAGAATTTCGTTCGAGTATGTGAGAGATGTTGAAGATAATTTGATGTTGCTTTGAGTCAATTTGTTTTTATATTCTTACCGATAGTAGATTAGTTTCCAAACCAATAGTAACCAAAAGAATTTATTTCTATGAAAAGAAAAGTTGGTTATCGTTCAAGATATTTTTTGGAAAAGTACAATTTACTTACAACATTTTCAATACAATTTGTGAGGATGCTCTACGATGTCAACTTACCTGTAACAAATAGAAAACAACTAATTAATAAAACCAGAGAAATACAATGACATGGAAACGGATAAAAATAATCACTGTAGAAAACGCTCTAACCATTTATCTTAGTTTTTCATTTAATATTACCTCAAAATCTATTACAGTTCCTTGTAAGGCAGGCGAACAAAATCTTCCTTCAAAACTTTATCATGTTAGAGAAAAAAATATCTCGTTCGCGAGGCATTACGCAGACGCTCCACCTACCCAACTTTTCACAAATTTTCAAAACTTGTAAAACAAATGTTGCTCCTTTAACATTCGCACAATTACCTGTTACAACTTGGTGAATGCAAATTCCGGCCATGTTTATTTTCGCCGCCCTTCTGTTCGGAACTTTCTTTTAAATAACTTAATCGGGGTCAATCCATCAAGCTGTCATTCTTCACAGAAATACTTTTCTGTTGGCCTAGCACCTTTATTCAATAACAAATTTTCAATACAAAACAAAGGAAAGTTTCAGGAATGGGTCTCCTGTTTACTATTACTCATTTGGACCTGCCAAAAACAAACTGACGCGACCCTGCTTACATGTTACACGTACACGTTTAGAACAAAAATGTACAAAGTTACTATGGAAAGTTTTCAATATAATTTGTTGGCGATATTGGGTATGGGATTTAGGTAAATAATATTTGTAATATCAGGTAATAGCTTTTCGTAACTGCGATAATAATGTTATTAAAGGGGCTATTAGATATACTGTTTTGTATTTTACAGCTTCACGTTTTTCATTTAAAATGTTCGCACAATATGTTCAAATATTTTGCATAGCTTTATCTGAATAACACAACTAAAGAGTTTATTACAGCTTAAGTTTAGCTATTCCTTTATCTATACAAACAGCTTTTATAACATCAAATCTAGCGTAATCATATTCTTTAAACCTTTAATTCCATCATAAAAGCATCAATTGTAGCGATCCTACAACATAAAGCCAAATACTTCACCTACAGTTAAACGCACAAAAATGTTGCGTCAGCAGAAAATTTCGCATAAACATGTTTGGACTTCAGGTCACTATGCTTAGGTTGCGATCACGAACGATTTCACGCGATACCTTTAAGAGTATTCGCTCAAGTACGATAAGCCCGCTACAAATTCAAATACTCAAGCGATAAAAGCATTTTTGATCTCGATTTCTGTTGAGATCTGTAAAATTTCATATTTCAGTAACGTTGGTGGATAAGATTATGGATTTAGTTGATTCAATCAAAGAGCTCGCGAAGGCTGTAAGGGGTTCTGAACTAACAACTGTTCTTAATCCACTCTATCTGAGTTCGAATGCCGCCCAAACGGATTGGATTACCTTTACGTACTTTATCGGACTTTTCTCCTCAATATTGGATATAAGCTTTCGAGATTCAACACTCCTTTTGTTTTTTCCGTTTTTCGTTATGTTGGGTTACGTTTCAGTTTAAGTTGCTTTCCAAATTCATATTTTTGGAAAATTATTTTTAATTTAAAAAACAAATTTGATCACCCAACATTCAAAACGTCTTCACGTTTTTCCTAAAAGTAACACAGCTTCATGCAATTGACGACAAATTTATAAGATCACGTGTTCCTATCCAATCTAAGAACAAAACGTTTACAGAGAATAGTTTATTTGCAGCAACGGATATTGTGAGGAGGCACCAGCACCCTTTATGCCTTTTATATCCTCCCCCGTCACAAACATTTAACACTGACTTCCAGACAGTAATATTGAGACTTGGACAGATAAAATCTTGTAAGTTTGAAAGAGTTTCCTTTATTTGCGAGGGCAAATGGACAATTGCATGAAAAGGTATAGGTGCACGAATGAGGTTCTGTTCAAAAAGTTTTCGATCTAGATTTGTCTGTAATGAAGGTGGCAGCGAATTTTATTTGTGAAATTTTCGTTAAAAGTTCGCTGCACTGACTTCATTTGATATTTAGATTGGATTTTTATAATGAAATTAGATGTGTAATTTAAGTTTCGGTAATTTATTAGACACCTAGTAGAAAGAGTTTATCTTGTTTTAAGACGTAGGTAATTAATTAAGAAGTTATTTTAATGATTTTATTTTTGTTTTACTGCAGGGGAGACGCTTACCAAAGTCACTTTACGTTCATTTAATATACATTATAACTCGTTTTCATTATCCAACCTCTCCATATTACATGTATTAACACCTCCAACGCCATCACGGTCAAAATCATTACTTGGAAATCGAATAACCCTACCCCACACCTAAATTGGCCTCAAAACTACATCCTTATTTACTTCGAATCTACCAGGAGCGCAGCGGCAGGAGAAGACAGCCGTCATTCCGCTGTAATACAGATAATTGCATTTAACTACGGGACACGGGGAAGCGTGGTCTACGTGCATACGTAACTCACTTTGCACTGTTTAAAAGCGCTCGTTCGTAACAGTTCTGTGGTTATTTTTATGAGATGTTCTTGGATTTGTGCTTTTGTGGGAGTGAATGATGTTGTGAAAGTGAATGTAGTTTATGGTTAGTTTGTTTTGGAAATGTAACGACATTATGGTACTAAATCAAATTGTGATTGGTAACTTCTTTTTTACACTTGTAATATTAATTGTATTTTGTTTTCGATGGTCATTATTGTTGCAAACATATCGGCAAAGCCTGGTATCTATTAAGTCTTTGAACCCAACAATATCGCCATATATGGGAGCATGTTCACAGAGTTATACAGAAACCAGTCGAGTCGCTACGGTTGCAGAGGATTTACCATTACAGAGCCTCAAAATCATTAAAAAAATCAACTGTCAACACCATCAACATTCCGAGAGACAGACAGCAACAATTACGTCCCGTTCATTTGAACTACGCCCTCCACAAAAGAAATTACTTCATTCTTTCTAAATTTCAACTCTCCAAGTTGTTCAGGGGCGTCTAACGGGCGGGAGTTATTTATCTTCGCTCTCAGTATAATAGAATTTAATTAAGTTAGGTGCGACATGCTTCAAGCGGCAGGAATTTTGTGAACTTGCGCCAACTCGATACACAGCAGTTCTTGTCGTACGTGGAAACGGCGGTTGTATTTATGAACGAATATTGTCATATAGATATGAAAAGGTTTGGTTTTCGGTGGCCTACTTTTTGGAACAGACAACATACAGGAAAGTTTTTGTGTCTGAGATCTTGTGTACGGAATGCTGGAAATACTTGCGTAACTAGCCAGATCTGCATCTGATCCAACTGACAACGCTAAGATGGGGTAGTATTATAAGATTGTTTTTGGTCAAAGTTTTAATTGAAATCTACATCTTACTTCCATGTAAGTAATCCACCACACCTGTCGAGTGCAAGTCTGTAAACGCAACATGTCTTATATTTTTTCGGTTCAGAACAGTATCATGTGATTGATAAAACCTTAGAATCTTTGCTGTCTTAATTAATTGAAGATCACGCTGATATACGCAAAGTAGATTTCGACTGAGAACAAGTTTTAATCATATACTATGTTACAGAAAACAATTCCAAGATATCGACTAACGAAAGGAGTGCAGTTTCATAATTATCGGACTACGAAAAGTTCTCGTTTCGACTCACAACGGATAAAAGTAATAAACAACGCAGTAGTAGCAGCCAGTTGGAGAGACATCGCAAAAACAAAGACTCAGACTCGATAGCCGTGTATTGAACATTTTTGACACAATTTGCCTGTTTCTCTGCTACCATTACAAAAGGTATATATGGAGTATATTGGGAAGCCAGTGGAAATTACTGGTAATAAAAAGGATGTAGGAAGATTTGTGTGTCTGAAACGAATTCGAGTATTGTTTGGGAATCAAAAGAGAAAATATGGCTTTCTATTTACATACATGTTGCAAGATAATTTTATAAATTGCTTCTATCAATTCTTGGTTACGAAAGTTCTTATTATTATTTTATAACTAAAAAAGCAGGACCTTATGTTATTCCCATAGGTTTACTATTTAGAATAGTAAATCACGTAAATTTGCCAAATAGCGTGTAAACTGCGATGATTAGTTGATTAAATTATCGACAGCCAATCGAAGCACATTATATTGCATTGAATTTTGACGGAGCGATGATGATATGTTTTTGAAAACGATGCAAGAGTAGAAGAATAATAACTATAGAATTTGAGTGAGTTTAAGTTAAACTAAAAACCAAAGTTTTTATCTCTGCTCGCGCTTTCTTTAAAATATCCCACCCCAACGGAGAACGAATCATCATCTGCCTGGCATTTTCCTAGCTATTTTAGCGTCGGCTTCCAGTCTAACCAGATGCAACTAAATACCTGTATTTTTCATGGAACGAGTGCCTATCTGACCTCCACAACCCAGTTAGTACGGGGTAATACGATATCCCTTAGTAAGACTGGTTGTCAGAATTCGGACTACTGACTACATACCGATTGTCAAAGATCTACAAATGACAGCCGGGACCAACAGCTTAAACTCCTTTCCGAGGCACGGAAGAAACTCGGTATGTAATGGGTGGTCCTCTGATAACTTTGCACTATTACTGCATAATAGTATTTATTGGTCATATTAGTACTCTAATATAGCGTTTCCGTTTATTTGGCCTTCGTTGCACCTTTGGGAGTCCGAAGTTGGAATTATATCGGCAACTATATTATACTATGAGACAGTTAACTAACCTACTAGGAGCTAATAATAGTATTAGGATCATGATTAAATGTTTAAGGAACTAACATTGTTTTAATTTTGTACATTGTAATATTTCAATGACGTGGCTTAAACACTCAGGTCAATCTTTAGGTTAAGCCACGTTTGCCTAGGTTGAACATTACATACCGAGTCTCCTCTGTGCTTCGGAAAGCAAGCTGTTGGTCCCGGCTGTTATTTGTAGATCTTTGACAGTCCTTACCATAGTCCTAACATAGTTGGGAAAAGGCTTGGCAGATGATGGCTATCTTGACATTACAATATGGGTAGATTACAAAGAAGATCATCATCAGCCTATATTGTTCCCACTGCAGGGACACAGGCCTCCTCTCTATGAGAGGGAGTGGGTTGTAATCCAACACGCGGGCCCAGTCCGGGTTGGACAAAGAAGATACGAGCTTTTAAATAAAATCGTGTGTTTGTTCCCTCTGTACACAGGGTGTAAAGTATGTATATAGTATATACTTAAGGGTGTGCTACAGACCATCAAACTGAACAAGTTTCTCCATCGGACAAACATCGTAATAGGGAAAAAATTATCTGCTCCCCATACAACATTTCAATACCTATTCGACCCAAATGTATGGAGCAGCTGATTTTTTTTTCGCTATTACGATGTTTGTCCGATGGAGGAACATGTTCAGTTTGATGGTCTGTAGCACACCTATAAGTATGTATTTGTCGCAGGTTTTTGATAAAATTAGGTTTTTGATCAAAAACCTAATTAAAATGTAATAAAGAAACGTTAACCAATAACAGATTGATCAAACCCAAACTAGTTCAGGTTTTTGATCAAAAATCTGAACTAGTCTGGATTGTTACAGGGTTATGATGAAATTGACTTTAAAATGTGTCATCTTCCGGTTTTTCACCTGGTTTTTGATCAAAAACCTAGGTGTTTGATCAAAAACCTAATTTTATGAGAAACCTGCGACATATATACCCTTTTCGTTACACCCTGTATACATTGGTAAAAGGTGAGGACAAAACCAAAATAAAAAGCAAACATTTGTTCCCAAAGCTTCATAATTATTGTAAACAATAACATGAACGCTGTTATTTTCAGCTGTAAGAAGAGTGCCTCTTTCTATCAGTGTCCGTTTGAGAAAGTGTAACCTAGTTGTATCAAAGTCGAAAGTGAGTAAAATTACAGTATGAAAATAATCTCTACTTACCATAGTAAGTAGAGATTTTTGTTTTTACTACCTACTACTTGAAAGTCAACCATTAATCTTAAAATACTACATTAAAAACTTCTCACTCGCTCCCCCAGCAAAAAGAGTATCCTAACAAAATCTCTCGCACTTTAATCACAGCCTGATCGAATTTCCTCCCCGCAAAGTTTCAACAGGAAAGCGGAAACTATTACGCTTTACATGGCTGTTTACATAGGGTACTTTACACTTAGAGGACAGTGTTTGCTATGTGCAGCGAGCAATGTATATAGTTCCTGCCTTTTGATAGACTGCGTTTAATTAGAACATAGGGATTTTCTTACATGATTAGGGAACTGTAACAAAGCCTGTTGCTTGTCAAGAAAAGTTGTAGATATTGTTGAGAGAGTAGTTAATATCATGTTGCTTGCCTACGATATAATCAAATTCTATATAACACTGAAGAAGAGAGGAAATAGAGAAGCTCGTAGCAAAATAATGCCCATTACTTACCAAGTTTCCTCCGTGCCTCGGAAAGCAAACCGTTGGTCCCGATCGTCTCCCCATTTTATTGGTATAAGTACTAGTTCTTCGTCATTAACTGGAAAACAAACTGAATGTATGTTTAATGGAAATAGATTTTTATTGACCGATGTCTAGGGGAAATAGAGAGGAGCTCGTGGCTAAATAATAACAGCCGCCCAGGTCGATCTTCAAGGTTAAGCCGTGCTTGCCGAGGTTGGTCTATGGATGGGTGACCATAATTACATATCGAGTTTCCTCCGTGCCTCGGAAAGCACGTTAAGCCGTTGGTCCCGGCTGTCATTTGTAGATCTTTGACAGTCGTTACGAGTAGTCAGAAGCTAAAAGTCTGACATCCAACCTTACCAAGGGGTACCATATTACCCAGTTACTAGACTAAATTCTAGTTCCTAAAGCATTGAGCTCCATTATTATTGTGCCGATTTGGGTAGTAATATGTGTAGTCTGAAGTTGGTCCATTGGTTATATTATTATGGCTAACTGCTGTTTACTAAGAACTGTAAACTTCATCAACACATAATTTTAAATCATACAAAATCCGTATATCGAGAATATTCACCCAATATTCGACCTTCCAGATCACAAGACACGACCTAATTAACTAATCGCAGCCTAATTTACAAAGCAGGATTACAAGAGCATTCATACAATCAAACGAACGAGTGAGTGAGTAATTATCTCCAACACCTTCACATCTGAACTGAAATGCAAGTCAAGCGTTGTATGTGCGACGGCGTAAACACGCGTACGTACTAACCCGATTAGACACCCCCTTCCACCCCCAACCCATACCCCCAACACACCCCGGACATGAAACCGCGCTAATAAGGAACACTTCAGTTGTAATTTCCCATTTGTTTCTATTTACAACTTGTGAAGTGTTGTGTACTGGATTATATTTTTTATGGATGATTTGCGGTGTAAAAGGGTTGAGATTTTCGAGTTTGTGTACGGATTTATTGGGGTTAATTTTAAGGTTATATGTGTTAAGTTTTTAGTGTTCGTTAATTGAGTGTGTTTTATTTGGGTCACAGAAGATTGACTGCATAAGTATGTTATTCTTACTTTTACTCGAATATGGCATGAGGGTTCATTTCCCGGGTCGAAAAAATATTATTGGGTTTTTCCTTCAGGAATTACTCAGTAGCAAACCGGAGTTTAGAAGTGTACCCGGTTGAAGGCAAAAGGCTTCGTCCTTTATTAGCAAATTATGGATTATACAGACTTTAATTGATGAGCCACTTGCCACTGTTCGTATTTTAGCCGTGTAATGCAAATCGGGTTTAGTCGGTTATATTCGTACATAGTACAGAGTGACTACCCAAAGTCAACCAATTGGTTGTCTAGCAACCGTTACCTAGCGACAATTTGTTTTAGCGAAGCCATAATAACGCTTAGCGTACGGAGAAATTTATGATTGGTAATTTTGACATCGGATAAACTCGAGCCCACGATTTTATTGTAACGCGTGGCGTCCGAGATAGCGTTCATAGCATTTATTCGATTCAACAAAATTCAAAATAATCGTCTCTATAATTGATATTTCAACTGTCTGTAAACCAATCCTAAGTTCTCATAAATAAAGAGTATATAATGAGCTCTAATTCAAAAAAATAAATAGTGAGAAAAGATATAGAGAGAAATAGATTGGATAAACGTATGTAACATTTTATGGATTTTTCATTGACAACTTATTAGTCATTCTTCAACTCTATACATAAGACTTTTTCTGATTACTAGTAATATGTCATCTTGTTTACGTGCATGCGGTTTGAGTTCGGTTTTAATCGTGTAATTTCGTGAATGGATAAAACTGCAAAATTGGAAAGTTTTAAAGTGCGACATCAAATAAATACCGTGACTATGATCTATAATGAGGGAAGAAGGTACCCTCTGCCTAATCCTTCCGGAAAATATTATGTTTGAATAACTACGATTTTTTTTGTAGCTGAACAATATTTCACACCCTACCAAATTAAGTCGTATAACCATTCAAACCACCACCCACGATCAAAGATCATAAAATAATCCATACATTTCCAAAACGCACACCGAAACGGACCGAAACGTCATAAACAAAGACAGCCTGCTATTGAAACACTAAACCGTTTTGGCAGTAAACGGCAGGCTTTGAAAGAGGTCTTGACAAAAGTCGGTTCTTTGTAAGTCCCTATACGGAACCGCGTCACGTATGCCGGTAACGTGGTGCCGATAAATGATTATTGCTATGGTGAACGGGCCGGTTTCTAAACCACTGAAACCTTACGTACCTATTCCGTGGACGCGACTCGGGTTCTATTTGCACGGACGTCGGATTCTGGATGCGGTTAGGACGTAGTTCTAGAAATTATATACAGGGACGTTTATTTATTTTACAATTTATGAACACACAGAAGACAACATATGAAAATAACATAACGTAAGTATTTGAGTACATAGGTACTGCTTATTTCTTATGTAATTTTTGCCAGCAGACCTGCGAAAAGGAGGATGAAAGAAATGTAGATAATAGAGTGTGAGAGAAGGAAATCTATTGTTTTAAAACGATAATAAAAATGATTAACTACTTATAGGTACCGTATTTCTTCAGCATTAACTTATACAACCTGTTTTTTTTTTATATCCCATAATTCTAGGGTTATATTCTGTAGTTAAAAATAATACTAAAACTCCCAGAATAGGTGGTCCAAAAATGCATAGTTTCGGAGATATCATCAATCATAATTAAATTAGGTAAAAAATTGGCACCAATATACCGAATCTTTACTTTTGCGAGGTTGCCAAACTTCGCAGTAATGTAGTAAAATATTAGTAGTTTCATTGATAAATATGAGTAATTATTTTTATTCAAGCCAAAATAATTCATATTTAAAGCTAATAAAATGCGAAAAAACAAAAAAAAAAACAGTATGATTGAAACATAATTCATATGTCAGTTGATTCTTTGATATGGTCTCAATCTTATCCTAGAGTTATGGGATATAAAAAAAAAAAAAACTGGTTGTATAGATGTCAATTTGGTTTGGGTACAGTATGTGTGGTTCCTGGAATTATATTGCTTTAAAACGAAAATAAATTGATTAGGTACTTACTTATAGGTATTTCTTTAGCATTAAAGTATATATATGTGTGTAAAGCTATAAAGCTAATGATGAATGTTTTTTTTCGCGGGTAGGTGTAAAAAAAGACAGACGTATCTCCAATATTGCTTTAATATTTAAATTAGAAATACACAGTTTTTTCACGTATTTTTCATAAAATACCAGTGTATAACCTCTGCACAGCAAGTACTCACGTTTGTAGCACATTCATGTGACTTCTACTATAACTTTCCACCACCTGCCAGCACATCACTTCACTTTTACTGTTTTTGCACTGTCACTGGGCACAAGAACAAGATGTCACAACTTGATGAGATTGTATCGGCACAGAAAAGCCTTGAGGATAGCTTTGTCCGGAAGATGAGCGAACTGGAGGCGCAAATTCAGTGCGCAGGACCAGCCAAAGATACCGTGGCGAGGGTAGCTGAGGAGTTTCGGACCTTCAGGGAGCTAATCTTCAGCATGCTAAGTCTGCTCAGGAGACAGATCAGCGAGTGTGCTAGACAGGTTGACGGTTTGGAGACCAGACATCGTCGGAAGGCGCTGATCTTTCAGGGCATAGCAGAGGTTGAAGGAGAGGTCAGCAGCGCAGTGATCCTGGATCTAGTTAACAAGAAGCTGGGCCTTAAATCCGTTACCGCTTCCTCCTTAAAGGTCTGCCACAGACTAGGTGCAGCCAACAATGATCACCACAGGCCAATTTTAGTAAAATTCTTTACCTATGATGATAGGTCTGCGGTATGGAGAGCAAAGACAGGTCTTAAGGGTTCATCTGTATCCATCAAGGAATTCTTGACCAAGACCCGACAATCCATCTTTGGGAAGGCGAGGCTTCACTTTTCTATGCGGTCATGCTGGACTCAGGACGGTGTCATCGTAATTAAAGCCCCTGATGGAAGTAAACATAAGCTCACATCGTTTGAAGAATTGAGTCCACTGCTGCTAAAGTATCCAAAGGTGCAAACTTCTGGAGATAGCCTGAAAAACAAGACACGTTAGGTAATTAAACTCTTGTTAAAAGTATTATCTTACAACAATCACGCATTAGATACCTACGTTGCGTAGGATCAACTTACCTTATAATATGCTATCATTCGCTGTTTGGTAATGCTAACCTTTAATTACTTTTGGCTCGTAATCATTGTTTTGTTACTTCGTTTTGTTTTTCTTTCTGTCTCACACGTCTCTGAGATATAATATCTTTACATGTCTCGCGTACAATAGTTTACCCTCAACAAGGTTGTTTTTTATTTGTCATTATTTTCCTTTAAAAGAACATGTTACAAATGCCAAATTGCCTTACTGTCAAATCTGACATTCACATCCAGTTTTCAAGGATCGGATACGTTCACAAAAATTTGATGTTTTGTTGAGGGTGCGTTCCGAATTCCATAATGGTGTTTTTTGTTTTTTTGTTTTACTTACAACTTTTGTATTTACTATGCGTTTGTTTTTTTTTAATTAATTGTGTCTCATTGTCATTACTTGGTTGTTCACTGTGTTTTATAATGTTGATGTTAGCTGGCGGGTGGTGCAGAGATGCATCCGTCGTACTTATTTTGCGTGTAGTTTTTTTTTTATAGTTATTTTAATTTTACAACTATTTTTATTTTATTATTTTGTTTTTATTTACATCTATGACAACTTTATTTGATAATGAATCGTTTTTCTCAGCTAACGAATCTACTGCCACTTCTGATGATAGTTTTTGTTCCGTTACAGACACTCTTGGTGATATTTTACGTCAAAGCTTTAACCATAGTGTTAACCGACTATTTAATGTTTGTCACATCAATGCCCAGAGCATACCCAGCCACTACAACGAGCTTTATGATACTTTTACGACCAATAACGTCCATGCCGTCCTGATTTCAGAGACCTGGCTAAAACCTGAGCTTTCATCTTCCACTTACTTTCTCCCAGGATTCGTTCTTTTACGGAACGATCGAATCGGTAAGAGAGGGGGTGGTGTAGCAATTTACCTTCGTGCTGATTTTTCTTTTAAAATTCTTGCTACTTCTTCCGCTAATAATTTGGCTGAATTTCTTTTTTTAGAAGTTTGTGTCAAAGGAGCAAAAACCGTTCTTGGAGTTGTGTATTGTCCCCCGTCCCTTGATTACTTCATCGAATTCGAATCGGTCCTAGAATCACTAGGTTCAGAGTATGCACATCACATCGTCATGGGGGATTTCAACACCAATCTCCTTGCCCACAACTCCCCTCGATCCCGTAAACTCCTACATCTGGTCGAGTCAGTTAGTCTGCATGTTTTGCCTCTCCAACCAACGCACCATAACACTGTCGGGGATGATACTTGGCTCGACTTGATTCTTACATCTAATCCTTCCCTAGTCTCCTCACATGGTCAACATGTCGCTCCTGGCTTTTCCCATCACGACCTTATTTTCCTGTCTTATGTCCTTAAACCTCCTAAACCCAAACCTACGTTTCAGTACAGGCGTGCGTTTGCGCGGATGAATTCAGAAAAGCTTATTGAGGATGCTTCCAATATTGACTGGACGCCCCTGGAGGAAGCCACATCAGTTGACGAAAAAGTAAATTATCTTAATTCGGTTGTGGTCAAGTTGTATGACATCCACGCTCCTGTCAGGAAAGTCAAGCTGAAGCGCGCACCTGCGCCATGGATGAATAATGGAGTTCGGATGGCGATGCGACGAAGGGATCGCGCGTTCCGGAAATATAAAAAGGATCGGTCCGAGGACAATTGGACCCTTTTCAAAACTGCTCGCAATCGCTGTAATCAGATGATACGCAACGCTAAACGCCGCCACATTCTTGATAATATCACTTCTGCTTCTCCTGCTGATATTTGGAAATTCCTTGGAACTCTAGGTATCGGCAGATCGCGGCATTCAGACCTTCCTAAGGCATTTGGTTTGGACGATCTCAATCGCCATTTCTCCACTGTCCCTACTCTTGATAGTCTAACCAAATGTCAAACCATTAACTATCTTGCTGGTCTGACGCGACCCAATATTTCTCCATTTGTCTTCACCCCAGTCGATCCCGGAGAGATCAAGAAGATAATCCTGTCCATTAAGTCCAAAGCCGTGGGCTGTGATAACATCAGTCGTCACATGATTGTGACGGCTCTTGATCAGCTCCTTCCTGCAATCTCCCATGTCATTAATTTCTCCCTTTACTCCGGTAATTTCCCTTCTCTTTGGCGGAAAGCCCATGTTCGGCCACTCCCTAAAGTTCCTAACTCCACTCTTCTCAGCCATTTTCGACCTATTTCCATCCTTCCCTTTTTATCTAAAGTACTTGAGGCTTGTGTTCACAAGCAATTTTCCCACTTCATCCACCACAACTCCCTTATCAGTCCATTGCAATCTGGGTTCAGGCCCGGCCACAGTACCGTATCAGCCCTTCTTAAAGTGACTGACGATATAAGGCGGGGAATGGAAGACACTAAAGTTTCGGTTTTGGTGTTAATCGATTTTTCCAATGCGTTCAATACTGTCAGTCACGAATTCCTTTTATCCATCCTCTCCTATCTCATGGTCTCTCCCGAGGTATTGGAATGGTTTTCTTCCTATCTTCAGGGGCGTCAACAAATAGTTCTTGCTGGTGACTCTAGCTCCAGCTGGTGTGACCTTGATGCTGGCGTCCCTCAAGGCGGTATTTTATCTCCACTTCTGTTCTCTATTTTTATAGATCTCATAACTATCGAGCTTCAGTGTGTGTATCATCTTTACGCTGACGACTTACAGCTCTACTGTCAGGCAAGTGTTGACAACTTGTCCGGTGCGATCGAGGAGCTAAACCGGGATTTACGTATTGTCAAAAATTGGTCTGATCGTTTTGGGGTGGCGGTTAACCCAACAAAGTGCCAGGCTATTATTGTAGGGAGCCCCCATAGCCTGAGAAGGCTGAATGGCTTAACGGTGCCCCCGGTTATCTTTGACGGCACAGTCATTCCGTTTAGCTCTGACGTCAAGGATCTGGGTTTGCATGTTGACACTTGCCTTGACTGGCGTAAACAGGTTGCGATTGTGAGCAAGAGAGTCACCGGAACGTTGCGGTCGCTCTATCGGCTTAAAAATATTCTCCCATCACACATTAAGGTAACGCTTGTACAGTCCCTAATCTTCCCCATAATTGACTATGGTGATGTGTGCTACTACGACCTGAATGCAGATCTCCTCAATAAACTTGACCGACTTCTTAATAACTGCATTCGATTCGTATTTAATCTTCGTAAGTATGACCATGTATCCGCACATCGATCACTTTTAAAATGGTTGCCCATCCGACAGCGCAGAGCGTTGAGAGCTTTGACTACCCTATTTTCTTTTCTCAATAAGCCTACTTCTCCTTCTTATGTGACTACTCATTTTCAATATTTATGCTCTGCGCACAGTAAGAATCTTCGTTCTTCCAACAATCGTCTTCTACGTTGTCCTTCTCACCGCTCTGGTTTTCTCAAATCGTCTTTCTTTGTCCAGGCTGTCTTCCTTTGGAATGCGCTCCCTCTGAACGTTAGGTTGGCCAACAGTCGGTTCACATTTAAAGTTAAAGCTCGGGAACACTTACTTAAGAAGCTGGCAGATTCATCTCATAATTAAATTGTTGTTAGTAGTTTATGTATGTATTTATGTATTTATCGTTATATTATATATGTATTTATCGTTATATTTTATTTGTAAATGTTTTATTGCCATTTGTTAAGCTGCACCTACTATGTTTTCTCTCTGCATCACCCTAAGGTAGACTGGTAGAAAATGCCCAAGGCATTAAGTCCGCCTTTGTACAGTGTTTTTTATACTTGTGCATAAAGTTTTAATAAATAAATAAATAATGACTCAACAAATCAAATTAATAATTTAAAATTATGTCTACTACGAGTAATGATCGAAAGTACTTTAACAAACAAGATAGATAAACTTGATGAGTGAGACATGAAGTTCCATTAACTTAATAGTAAATAAATTTCGGTAACCTAATTAAATATTGATTTTCACTATGACTAATAAAATTCTTAAAATAATAAATAATTCGTAAAATTACATAAGACTAGGTTACTTAAGAATTGTTCTAAACGGACCACTCTGTAAAAAGTTATGCGATGTCATATATAAAAATATAAAATACGTGTCCGCTTGATAACCTCCTCCTTTTTTCGTCGGTTGAAAAAGGACTTGAAACAAAGCCTTTTCCATTCACAGTATCAATGGCTCACACGAAATAGTCCCAAAATACGGACAAAACAATCGTCACGATTTCCACACACCTTTATGTAAATAAAGCTCACTTTACAACCAGATATTACATATAATATACAATAGGGAGAGCAGCGGTGGCAGCCCCTACATAAGAGCAGTAAGCCGTGGGTTCGAACCCAGACAAGCGCATAACTTTGTGTACCTAATTAATTTCATCACCGCTGCCCTCAAAAACGGTGAAAGAAAACATCGTGAGGAAACTAGAAAAGAAAGAAAGAAACGCTTATTGGCGCCATTGCCAGAAGAACACAAAATATTAAAAAACAAATATAATAAAAAAAAAACTTAATACTGCCCAGCAAGCAAAACAAATAGCAAACAAATATAAAAATAAAAAACTTAAGCCTCACCAGCATGTCCTAGAACTAAAAATTCGAAGACATATGACATTTACCAACCCACACAGGGCCCGCGTGGTGGATTAGCCCACTTCCTCTCATAGAGAGGAGGCCTGTGTCCCAGCAGTGGGAACATTATAGGCTGATGATGATACAAGGTGGAAGGGACACCGACGCGAAAACTGTAACCACGTATTCAGTACATCATTCTACCCCCATTTAACCCCTTTTTAACTCATCGGTTATTTTAAATAAAAACCGCTGTTTTCTACAAAAGTACAATACCAAAACATCTGCCTAGCCTTTTCCCAAAATATCTTGGGGTGTGCTTCCAGTCTAACCGGATGCAGCTCAGTACCAGTATGTTCCATGAACCGACTGCCTATCTGACCTCCGCAGCCCTGTAACGTGGTAATACGATACCCCTTGGTAAGACTCGATGTCAGACTTTTGGCTTCTGACTACTCGTAGCGACTGTCAAAGATCTACAAATGATAGCCGGGACCAACGGCCTATCGTGCTTTCCGAGGCACGGAGAAACTCGGTATGTAATTATGGTCACCCATCCACGGACCAAACTCGACAAGCACGGCTTAACCTTAAAGATCGAGCCGTGTGGCTGTCATTATTTAGCCACGAGCGAGACGATCAAAATGTAGGAAACCGTTTTTTTTTATTTCCGATGAAATCGAAACTATAATAAGAGGAAACATTTGATTGTTTGTTTGCATTGAATAGGCTCCGAAATTACTAGTCCGATTTGAAAAAATCTTTCAGTGTTAGATAGCCCATTTATCGAGGAAGGTTATAGGCTATATATCATCACGCTACGACCAATAGAAGTGGAGCAGCAATGAAAAATGTTGTGAAAACGGGGAAAATGTGTCGCAAACGAAGTTCCGCCGGACAGCTAGTATATTTATATTTGGAAGGTTCAGAATGATGCAGTTATTACGTGGTAACCGTCTTCGCGTCCATGTCCTTTCCATCCTGTATTTGCGACATTAAATACTTTTCAGTTTTCGTTTTAAGAAGAACCAAAGTAACAACAAAGGTAAAAGTGAGTTAATTTAGAGAAAGAGGTTATGACAATGTTTCTTACTTTGAGATTTTTAAAGGGAATTTGTATTCAAAACGGCAGCTTTGTAAAAAACAGTTACTATAACGACAGAATTTAATGACCCATGTTTGTTGAAAAAGGTGCTTTAATTTGATATGCTTATGAGTGAAGTCTTATGGGAGAGAACAAAACAAATATTTAAGTTATATTGCAAACGTCTATGTGGTCGCCTTCCCTCCACAAATGTGGGTTTTAAAGTGTTTGTCTATAGTCTGAGAGTGGATGCTTTTTAGGGTTCCGTACCCAAAGGGTCTAACGGGACCCTATGACTGAGACTTCGCTGTCCGTCCGTCCGTCCGTCCGCCAGTCCGTCCGTCTGTCACCAGGCTGTATCTCATGAACCGTGATAGTTAGCGAGTTGAAATTTCTACAGATTGTGTATTTCTGTTGATGCTATAACAACAAATACTAAAAACAGAATAAAATAAATATTTAAGGGGGGCTCCCATACAAAAAAGTGTTTTTTTTGCTCGTTTTTATAAATAATGATACAGAACCCGTCGTGGGCGAGTCCGACTATATACTAGCTGCCGCCCGCAACTTCGTTCGCGGGTTTTTTTCATTATGGATATGAAAAATAGATGTTAGCCGATTCACAGACCTACCCGATATGCACATAAAATTTCATACAAATAGATTCAGCCGTTTCGGAGGAGTATGGTAACTAACATTGTGACACGAGAATTTTATATATAAGATAATAATTCCAGTTCAAAAAGCCGCTAAGATGAAGTGGGACTGGACTGGCCACGTCTGCCGCATGCCCAATGATCTGTGGGCCAAAATAACCACATTCTGGAGCCCTGACACAACCAGAAGGCGTCGTGGTAGACCTCGTAGAAGATGGCGGGACGAGCTAGACAAGACCAGCAAACAGTGGTCCACATTGGCCCTGGACCGAGACAATTGGAAGTCATGGGGAGAGGCCTTTGCCCAGCAGTGGGATGACACAGGCTAATCAGTATCAGTATCAGTAATAATTCCAAAAAGGGCAAATGACATTTATAATATTTGAAAGTGCATTTGTAATATTTCAAAAAGCCAAAACAGAGACTACAGCGAACAAAATCAAAACCGTCAAAAATAACATTTTTTTTATTTTAAAACCTAAAACTATAAAAAAAAATTACACTTGACGACCTAAAAAAATAAATAGAAGCGCGCAACAAATAAAACATCAGCTTATTACGGTGGCAAAGCGTGGCCGTACTCAAGTTTTACCAGCTGTGAATTTCTCTCATAAATATTCGATTGGGCGCCTGGGGCTTGGGACGACCCCCTTTGTAATATTGAGATTCATAATTTGACCCGCAACTAACTTAGCGATCCACTGAATTCCTGAAACACTAATAAGCCAATATAAATAGAGTCTAGACTTGAACTTTGAGAGGATTGTGCTTTTTGTTAAGTTAGTGTGAGTCTATAGTTTTCGAGAATGGTGCAGTCAAAAAAAAATTAAAAATATTTTTTTTTACATAGGTCTACATGGGCACTTATAAAACGCCGACAAAACGTGCACGGTTCGGGTTGGTCGTCTCCTATGGAGAAGAACTGGCAAGAAGCTCCATGGTTCATCATCATCATCATTTCAGCCGAAAGACGTCCACTGCTGGACATAGGCCTCCCCTAAGTTTCGCCACATTGACATAACATGGGGGGTTTTGCCATAATCGCCACGCTTGGCAGGCGGGTTGGCGATCGCAGTACGGTTGTCACAAAAGCACAGAGAATGCTGCTGCCCATACTCTGGCAAGTCCCTTAGTCGGCTCTTACGACACCCACGGGAAGACATGGGATGGTGCTATTCTTTGCGTCCGACACCATACAGAGCAGAAGAAACTCCATGGTTACTGGTTTAAAATCATTTGGTTTTATAATATTTTTGTTACAGCGTTAGTACTTAGGTATGGGAGAGTCAAAAATTGTTCGGTTATAACTTGGTAACGCTGCCGCGGCTTTCGAATCGTATATCGTAGTTATGAAATACGGTATGTAGTTTCCGTAAATAATTTCATGATCGATGCTCTCAAAACGAAAATGTTATAGAACCGGTGATCCGGTGAAGTGTAACTCACTGACCCGCACTGTTTATGCTTAGAGGATTATGCCCCAATCCCTCTCACCAAAAGAAGGCCCCCAAAAAATGAGAAACAAAATAAAATTGGTACAACAGTGACAGATACAGTCACAAGTAACCAAAAATGTATTTCGAATATGGAATATTCAAAATGAAGCAAAGAAAACTGAACATATTTTTTTATTAAACTGCAATACTTCAGTAGCAGACAGAAAAACTGACTTGTCATGTACTTTGATTTTGGTTTTCAACGCGGAGACCGAAAGTCATTTTCATACGGAACCTCGTGATTCAAAAACTATGTTCATGAATTGATTTCCTTTTTCCTTAACATCGCCTAGTCTTTTATCCCAGTCCCTGCTTTTAACTTTATTCCATTCAGTGCCTATATTATCTAGATTCCTACAGTTGATTTCTTTCCGTCTCTGCCGAGAATTAGGCCATTTTTACCGTTTGATTGAAAACGTCAAAGGAATCAATCTGTTTTGTGAATTCATAAAATAAGAATGGATTCAAGATTTCTTTTGTTAATCGCGGAATAAAAGAATATTAACAATTAACTTTTATCCCTTTTATTGTACAGTTTTATCTTTAGAAAAAGGTTTTGTCGATTTTATAACTTTACACAGGGAACTTACAGAATAAGATCATTATTTCTTGTTTGTTTTTTGTAAATGTTTCACACGTTCAAACAAAACTTTTAGAACTGTACCTTTCTTAGTATATTTTATTCCAGTTTTATCCTTAAACTGTTATGTCTTCTTCATAAAGACCTAAATCAATAAATAACGTAACATCATAACTTCACGCCTGTAATTCCCGAAGGTACTAGAGGTACTAGGGGTGTACCTTATAGTACCTACACCCACATTTCGCCAATAGTTTAAGTCCCATGTAACAAGGGGCGAGTCTATTGCTATCAACCGGGCACAAATCCAGACTCCGTGGCTGCTATTCAGAAATTCCTGATAGAAAACACCCAATAACAATTTGCCTGACCCGGAATCGAACCCGGGACCTCACACTCAGTAGTCACGCTTAGGACCAGCGTGGCAGTAGTTTAGTTTTAGTTTTCTAGCCACATACACCAAAAACATCCACAGGCATATCTATAATGAGATGCCATAACTCCATAACTCACCTCGTTTCTCCTGAACTTTCTAATAAAATTCGTGTCGTAAAATTGTACTGAGGAATGACGTATTCGTAATGCATGAGCGTCTTCTCGAGTTCAGCCATTCAGTAAGAGTGCGCTTGTATGGAGCTGTCAGACTAATACTTGAAGGGTTTTGTACCTGGGTGGTATCACCCAGGTGAACATAGTGGAATAAAACATTACTTCTTGAGGGATGACTGAGCATAATACCATTGGCATTTAATTTGTTCACTAATGAGCAGATAAAAATGAAATGAGCTTAAAACAAAGTAATTTTAATGAGCATTTTTGCTTTGATTTAGTAATCAAGGACATTAAAACAAAGTGCCAGCTGCATTTTAAAAAACTTCATAATTAATTTGAGCGCCTAATGGAAGTATGTAGGTATTTGCTTATTAAATTATCGTTTAAGCTCTATGAATAAGTTATTATTAACCCTCGACTGTACGGGGCAGGTATCTGACTCGAATTCTTCCGTCGAGCGTTTTAATAAATTGTGATTTGTTATTACATACATTTTCAAAGAGCACATCTGTGAAAAAATATCAAAGGAGAACAAACAAATCCTTTAACTTTGTCCCATCCCTTAGTGCTCAAGAAATGTTTTACCTAGAGTTTAACAAAAACGTCCCAAGCCTCGATCGTGTAATACATATCTTTCAAATATCAAAAAGGGCATATAACCACCACATTCCTATTAAAACTTTATTCGGCAAAACTTCAATGTTTTACCGAAATTGACGTTCCAAAATTGCCTCTCAGACGAACGTAATAGGTGACATTCTGGGATCTGACAATCGGTAGAAGTACTTAACAAATAGTTTCGTGAGTCAAAAGCTTGTTGGGTGATGAACTCATACCTGCTCGAAACTGGCTTAGCTTAACCCTAGAAAGACGATGCGAGCTGAGCGAGCGAAATTGAACTTGTTAGTTGAGATTTAAACGAATTTACGCTGATGGTGAAATGTTTTAGCTCTTTATGTGGAGCGTTTGGGACTACTGAAACGTTTTTGACTTTTAATGAATTTTGGAACTTTCATAGTGTCCGTATTTAAATAGCACTGTTTGGTTCTCATTTTGGATGGTACTAATGAGGTGAGATATCGCGAAATAAAAACATATTTTTAAGTTTCAAAACCTTTAAAAATACTAATTGTTTTTTATGCATAGATTTTCTTTTGGTTTTAAAGCACCCCCTCCCAGTAAGCCTTACTTAGACATATTCTATCAAAAAAGTATCGTGTTCCATCAAAACGACATTCATAAACAAAATATCCACCTAAAAGTCTCCAAAATCGCATAATCATTACTCAAAACTCACACAATAAAGCATAACCACAACAGGCATTTGTCAAGCGATATAAACAAAAAGTAAACCATCGAGAGTGGCTCGGAAGCACCACCTAGGAGGCGTGACCGGCCAATTTGGTGGAGAAGTCTCGAGGGTCCAAGAGTAATGCCTCTGACGTCCACATAAGCACCATGAAATTTATCGACCTTACGTGCCGGACGACCAAAATAAAAACAAACTCGGCAAGTGTCAAAGTTCGTTTTGGAGCTTCCAGCGGTTTTTATATTCAATTACTGTGGGTGCCGGGAAATTTTTGGAAGTGTACCGGATTCTGCATTTGGGTAAGTACGTGTATTTACATATAGGATTTATAGTTGTTGATGTTCGTGGGCTGTATAAATTGTAACTTTTTTTCGGGTGTGTTTAATGCACTTCATAATATAACTTCTTATATTTACTTAAAAAAAACATGCGTGACGACTTAGAGGCGATGTGAGACGTTTGTGATAGATTGGCCAGAGAAAACCGCCCGAAGAGGAGTGGAAGGCTGTGAGTAAGTCCTTTGCCCAGCAGTGGGACAATGTCATCATCATCAACATCATTTCAGCCGAAAGACGTCCACTGCTAGACATAGGCCTCCCAAAACGCCACATTGACATAAGGGAGGTTTTGCCAAAATCGCCACGCTTGGCAGGCGGGCTTGCGATTGCAGTATGGTTGTTACAAAAGCGCAGAGAACGCTGCTGCCCATTCTATGGCAAGTCCCTAAGTCGCCTCTTACGACACCCACGGGAAGATATGGGATGGTGCTATTCTTTATGTCAGACACCATATAGAACTCCGACACCATACAGAACAATATAGGTTATTGAAAAAAAAAACACATGGTATTAAACTGCCTAGAAATGATGGAAAATACAAAAAAAAAAAAACTACTTTGTCCTTCTCACCGCTCTGGTTTTCTCAAATCATCTTTCTTTGTCCAGGCTGTCTTCCTTTGGAATGCGCTCCCTCTGAACGTCAGGTTGGCCAACAGTCGGTTCACATTTAAAGTTAAAGCTCGGGAACACTTACTTAAGAAGCTGGCAGATTCATCTCATAATTAAATTGTTGTTAGTAGTTTATGTATGTATTTATCGTATATTATATATGTATTTATCGTTATATTATATATGTATTTATTGTTATATTTTATTTGTAAATGTTTTATTACCATTTGTTATGCTGCACCTACTATGTTTTCTCTCTGCATCACCCTAAGGTAGACTGGTAGAAAATGCCCAAGGCATTAAGTCCGCCTTTGTACAGTGTTTTTTTATACTTGTGCATAAAGTTCTAATAAATAAATAAATAAAATTCAGAAGTAAACACAGCAACTGTACCTAAATTATGACAAAGGCGTCATAAGTTTAGTGAAAGATACACTCCCCAAGCATTTCAAGCAAGGACACCATCGAAACAGATCATCCATTTCCCATTGATGACTTTTATGAAGACGGCAGCTGATAGATTCCTGTTTTTATGTCGTCTTCAGATCAACAATCAAATAACTTTACTATCGGTACATAAATTCATTGATAGATGCTTTTCTTTCAACGGACTCTGCAGTTTTGGTGAAACTATCTTCATGTTTGTGAATTCTTCTGGCACATCTTTCTATTCCTTTCTCAATTCGTATTCTTGGGAACTTTAATAATTGTAACATTCAAAGGGTAAGCGAGATGCATTGATTGAGTTTAAAACAATGTGTTGTAGCTGATGATATTCGAAGCTTGATGTTATAGCGGCAACTGTATTCTTGGGGATTACTGTCGATTCAAAACTGCAGTGGGGCGAGCACATTAGAACTCTTTCAGGAAGGTTAAGCTCAGCTGCCTATGCAATCAGAAAAATAAGGCAGTTAACTGATATAGCCACAGCTAGGTTAGTATACTACGCTTATTTCCATAGTATTATGTCCTATGGCATTCTGCTGTGGGGATCGGCAGCAGACGTTGATTCAATTTTCATACTGCAAAAGAGGGCAGTCCGCGCTATCTACAAAATGGGTCCTCGTGAATCCCTCAGAGAAAAATTTAAAGAAATCGATATACTGACTCTGCCTTCACTTTATATTTTAGAATGTATTTTATATGTCCGCAAAAACCGAGGACTTTTCAAAATTAGAAGCGACTTCCATAATATAAATACACGCAGTAAACACGAAATTGTAATACCCAAATTCAGATTAACCAAAACTAGCAAGTCTTTTCTTATAAACAGTATACGCTTTTATAATAAGTTGCCGAAGTCAGTTACAGAACTGACCGATGGAAAGTTTAAAAATTATATTAAACGTGTCCTAATTAAAAAAGCATATTACAAAATTAAGGACTACGTTGAAGATAGAGAAGTTTGGCTTTAGCCCCTTCGCACATGCGGCTTCCCTGGTAGCTCATAAACGGCACAAATGTGTGGATGTCTCTAACTATTCTCAATCTTATTTTTTTTTCCTTTCTTTTTAATCAGATGTTTTACAATAGTTTTTAAATCATTACACCTTTTGTTTAGAATAGTTACAGCACGGATGACAACATTTGTGTCACTTATTTGATCTAGTCATTTTGTGATATTTTCTATTTATTTTTTGTTGTTGTATAGACTCTTTTTCTTATTTACCGATTGTTTGTAAATGTGTGGACATTGTAGGCCTTATAGATTCCTAGATCCTTGGTAACTTTTTATTTCGTTCTACGTTTCGTAGTAAGCAACGACTTATTGTCAGGCCTACGATGTCCTCCCATACTTTAGTACTAATGCTGTAACAGAAATATTGTAAAACCAAATGATTTTAAAAGAGTAACCATGGAGTTTCTTGCCGGTTCTTCTCCATAGGAAACGACCAACCCGAACCGAGCACCTTTTTGCCGACGTTTTATAAGTGCCCCTGTAGGCCTATGTAAAATAAAAATATTTTGATTTTGATTTTGATTTTGATAGTGTCTGGAAATTAAAACCGTCAACAATTTGTAACATTACTGTCTTAGTGACATTGAGTTTAACCCCAGTAACCTTAGAGCTGAGTTTTGATTGATTCTACCGTTTGAATGATTAATACAGACAATTTCTTTCACAGATGTTTATACAATGCTGATGGAACTGAAATACTTAAATATTTTTCAAGATAGATTACAACAAAGAACTATTTAAAACCATTTGACTTCAATGTTCCAGAAAATTATAGTTCCAAAGAATCGTATTAAAGTTCTACTACCGAAAAAGAAAGAAAAAATACGAATATTATAAAAGAACGGCATTTGAAATATTCATTCATGCAAACTCATAAGCATAATGACTCCGAATTTCCATGTAGACCGTATGTGGAGTAATCCGGAATAATTCGAGCAATAAAAGTTCCATTATCACTTCGCTATCGAACCCTAAAAATTTTATATACACGCTTACCATCGGCTTATTATTTACTACTGCGCACGAAACGTCGCTTTTTATACCAGCGATGTACAGTAAACGGGGTATTGCTACGGCTTATGAAAGTTTTCATATCGACTTTTATCGTGACATAGCATGTTATATTGCAGACGTATTACATACCTACTAATATGGTGGAGGCTGTCATATTTTGATGCTTTATTTATTGGTTTTTGAGGAATGATTTTTTGCTTTAAATATTTTTAGGACTACGTGTTATTGGGATATTAGATTTTTGATATACCCATGTTCATTCGTACATTCAGAGTATAACTATTGGCCAAGTTCCTTTATAATAGCACTTAAAGTTACATCCTCCCCGACTAGACTGTTTCTTTGGTCTAGTAGTTAGAAGCGCGATTTCTAAGCATAAGGTCCTGGGTCTGATTCCCGGGTCGGGCAAGTTGTTATTGGGTTTTTCGATTAGGAATTTCTCAGTAGCAGCCATGGAACCTGGATTTCTGTCCGGTTGATGGCAATAGGGTCGACCCTAATACATGGGACTTAAACATAACTGGCGAAATATAGCTTTACTTTTAAGTACACCTCTGATTAACGAACTTATAAGAACGAAATTATAAGAACTCTTCGGGGTTAAAGCTACAATTCAAATATCCGAATAGTAGAAATCTATTAACTCAGCAAACATAAACTAATACAATATTTATTATAAAAGCTGCACCAACTTACAACCTAATCATAAACAGTGCATAGAGAACAGAATTTCCCCAAGAAACTTGAAATAATATCTATGAGTAAAATCTCGAAAATTCAAGTTCATGCGGCACGTCTCTAGCGCGGGCAGACCGCCCCTTGCCCGCCCTCGGTCACCCCGCTAGTGCTGCCAACGAACATATGCTGCGGGATTTACATGTTTTACGGGATAGAATAGAACATCTTAAAGATGGCGGCAGTTTATGCTTCGAACTATCAATGAGGTTCAAAGAATGTGAAACATGTTAGTCTTTTCGAAAGTTAAGAATATTTTATTTAGATGGAAGAGATTACTACTTAATAAAAATTTATAATCGCTGACTGATGGAAAAAGCACAGCTTTAACTGCTGGTTACTGATGAGCATTAATTATTACTCAAGACTTATTGAAGCAAGGGAGCATATCGAAGTTCGACATTATCAATAGGAAATCCTATTAGACATGCCGCTTGTAATTTATAATTCATAAGGTAAAAACTGTAAAAAAAAATGTCTGTGAAACAAAATAGAGAGATTAGAGAATAGAAAACTAACATCCTCTACAAATACAAAACGACAACCAATAATCTGTAACGACAGCTCAATCATAAACAGATTATAAAAATCATCCAAATAAATCACGAAGAAAAAAATATACCATATTAATATTTGTATCTAAAACCCGGCACGGCCCGGGGCATTCCGGGAACTTGGCATCACTACCGTCCGCTCCGCACTTTTATCGTCAGATAATTGAATTTCCGCACTTCGCTACAAACAGGAAGTTCCGCTGGTTTACGCTCGGCGCTGAATATTGCATCCAGCGCTGATGGAGTTATTATTTTCAATATGACGATTAACCCTCGTGGTTGGTAGTTGAGATAATTGAACTGTGAACTTTACGATACGGTTTTCTAGAGGTTGGATAACGACGTTTATACGTATATCGTCAAAATAGTCCGTAATGTCCATCCAAAGGTTCTCTGGAAGATGTCGCTATCAGCAATAAGATTATTGTAACCATAAAATTAGCAGAACTGTAAAACCGTTTTGGTTCAATTTTGAAGTACAATGAAGTACATTCTATTATTCTACAGTCAATATTTCGATTAGATAATACAGTCTGGGTATCTTTTTCAGCTGTTTTACTTCTTAACTACCTCATGCAAGAAATCACATTTATTTATTCATAAACGTAATTTATTTAGTTCACAACACATGAAATAAGTAAGTGATTTGCATATTCTGTACACGCTTTCACCGCAATGGCTTCACGAGTAAATTACCGAATACACCCGTAGCTAGGCTATTCAAAATGGCCCACTCTCCCTTATTGCTCTTCCTGTGTACAATCTCAACAGATGCATCCACTTAAAATATTAGTTTCTTGTACACTTTTGAGAAAATTTCCGAGGATTATTTCTATGCGATTTTCTAGGTATTCAGTGCCATCGTTGGAGCCCTGTGCCAATTGCCTCCGAAGCCTCTTTAAATAGTTTTTTGAAGGCTTTATTCGCTGGGCGTTCTGCTCGCGACTGTTCCCCCCTTCGGTTTCCTCGGGCCTCCTAAGGAAGGCTTCCGCTCTTATTTACACAAGGCGAACCTTCAAAGTCCCAAGTTGTTCGGTACTTTCTGTGAAGCTCGTCTTTTCAATTTCAGAAGCGAGTAACGGTAAAATGGGTTTTTTTTTTGTATGAAGTGTAGGTAGTTTAACCTTCTCATTTCTGTGCAGTTTTTTGTAACACGATTTAATTTTTTTGTGTACCGTCTTCCACAAAGTAACTTAGGTACTGTAGGGTTTTGCTAGGGTTGCTTTCACATGAATAATACGAAAAATGTTTCTATGAATTTTGGTAACAAAGTAACATGGCTGAGCTGGAAGTCTTTAAATAGACTTCGGACCCAGGTTGATTGCAGCAAGGAAAATCTACTCAGGTGGTGATTTATTAATGACTCTGCCCTGGAGTGTAAATGTGGTGCTGTTCCACAAACGATGCGGCACTTAATATCGTGTCCTGCATGTCCTGCAGTTTGTTCATTACAGGAACTGATGGACGCTACAGAGGGCGCAAACTAGTGGCTCAGTTCTGGGCCGACACGATTCAGATTGCCATCGACACGCTAAGAAGAATGTAACAAAGTCTTCGCCACGAGAAATAAAACTATCGCATACTAGATCTAAATTCTAATGAAATCCTAAAACTAAACTTGTTATAATTTATGCAAATGCATCTTTACTATTTGACTTGCTGAATTTTATTCACTCTAGTCCAAATAAAAGATAGATATATCGACATGCGAGCGTTGTAATTCTTTCCCTTCAGATTCATTCATTCAAATTAGCAGCCGAACTTTCATATAACCCCAAAACTTCGTTTACCTTGTTCTCCAATGAAAAATAAGACAGCACCTACCCTGTTCGCAGTCTTCCGCTCCTAAGGGGAGGCTCTTCTAACTATTTGTGAAAAACAGCATATAAAGCTTCGACAGTGATAGGCGAAGTCGAGTGTTTGTGCTTGACAATACGCTCCTATTCATTTCCGCTAAAACCCACTTTGAGAGTAGTTCAGGTTTCTTAGGACAAACCGACTTTTAAAACGGCGTTCGGCTTTGTTTAAATCTTACACGTTTCTTGGTTCCAATCTTCGCTTTGAGGGGATGTTCTTTTATTTCGTAGTATCAAAGTTGGCTGTACTCTTAATCCGGAATAAAATTCAGCCATTGTTTTGCAACTTAGTTTTGTAGTAGCCTCGTAAACAAAATCAACTTTTACATGTACAAAAATAACGTACGATTAGTTCAATCATTCATGAGATGATAATCCGATGTATCACCAAAAATGTATTCCACATGATTAAAACGCGACCCATTTCCCACATTAATATATTTCCGTCATATATGTAATTAGATTTATATATTTAGCCGACAAAGCTGAGCTGTATCAAAGGGGCCCTTTGACTATTCAGTTGTGCCCTCCCGAATGAGAGGTACAATAATCTGACCGATGTCTGACTGCATTTACCGGTGGACCTATCAAAAAGTTCCAGTCGTGGCATTATTCGACTTTGACCAATGTCGTGTGCGAGGTCGGGTGGCCCTCCCCCTGCCCTCCTAACCCCCTCGACGATACGTACAGATGGACAGTAAGTGAACTGAAAATTGTAGCCATACTTCGTTTATCTGAACGACTTGCTACTTCCAAGGCGTGATAAACGTAGGAACGTTTTGTTTGTTCTTGTGAAAACTGAATGAGCTGAATGTTTATCATATTTTCTTGAAACGTTTTTAATTAGAAGATAAGTTTTATGCTGTTCAGTTTGACTAAATAGGCAGAGGAGCATTCTTAGAATATTATTAAAAACAGGAAGTAGGTACATTTCTGAGAATCCTTACTCTCATCTTGTTTTAAACCTTTATTTTTTAGTTCTGCAATTTGTTACTAAACAATTATTCAATAAAAACATAGCCCCAAAAGTTAGGTTGCTCTAAAAATACCGTTTTGGAAACTTAACAATGTTCAAAGAAAAATCACTAAACCCTCTAAAGTCGAATCAAGTGGACATACCGGTCACTTTCCTGTGCAATCCAGTCAATACGACTCCCTGGTGGAATTAATCAATTTCACTCATAACTAACGATGTCACATATATTAAGTTGTCGGTATTGAAGGAGGAATTAATGTCGTAGGTTTATATTGCTTTGCACTAAAGTGTCTGTTAGCTGATCGTTATTACACGATCATGTTATTGGTATATGAATGTTGGAATTATTGGATAGTTGATTAAGTTCTACCTATCTACTAGTCACACAATTATATTTTAAATTCTTTCTTTAATCTTAATTTATATTTACAAATTTTCTAAAATTAAGTATTTACGTCAACTATCTAAATATAAACTAATTTAAAAACAACAGGACGCTAGGCGACTAAATACTCCTCCACATCGCTGTCATCCGCAACGTGCCCAGAAGACAGCAACAATTATTGATTGTTTTTGGAAATAATCATGTTTAGAAAGTGGTGAAGGACGTCATTCAAATATACATATACTAGCATGACACGACATAAATAAATCATAAAGCATGGTTAATTTTGAGAAGCGCTTTAGCAAATCAAATAAGGTCCCATCTAAAATAATTTGGACACAAACACATAGATCGAAATCAAAACATCTCAAAAACAAAGTTAGTGTTAGTTACCTCTATACACCTTATAACCATCACATAAAATTAAACTCACCAAAATTTTCTTCCCAGTCAAACCACGTCCAGACGCATCACCAGAATTCTAAAGGCGATATTCAAAACTCATCCATTCACAACGTTTCAATACTAATACGGTAAGCTCACCAAAGTTTCCTGTTTACCAATTAAAATTTCGACTTTCAACGTTCCCACACACCTGAAGGGTTAAAGCTGGGCTGTTTTCCAACTAGTAGACACGCCACTTAATAATTCCCTTTATAGTGAAGTAAGTTGCTTACAAGCTCTGCGGTGTCTAAGTAACTTCGGCACGGCACACATTACGTGGTCTCTTTAAATATTTGCTCGGTGGATTGAAATTATTTTAGCGTAAGACTCAACGGAATTTGTATCTAACATTAGTTGGATAGTACTTTGATAATGTTTAATGAGGATTCCGGGAATGATGTTCATCAGTTTTGTATTTGAGTTTATTGCCAGTATTCGATATTATGTGGTCTGAATTGAAATTGGAATTCGAACTGCCAAAATATGTTTTGTGCGGTGCGTATGATCCATATTTAAATACGGCTGCCGATACTGGTACGTTTAAAATGTCATGTCAAATAGTTGTTGATGTATCCCTTCATTATGAATGTCATTGGGATTCGATAAATTCTTTGTAATTGTGGTTAGGTCGTTAATTAAATACCTACATGATGTTAGTTATGTCATAGCGTTTCGAAAGTTGTTGCTTTTGGAAATGACGCAAAATGCCACCCCAATCATTTCCTCCTTACTATTTCTTCATCTGATTGATCACTATTACCATCCTCAACAATGCAGATTCGGCAAAACTTCCACAAAAACACAAAGATAACATATCAAAGAATAGAACTCTAATAAAAACTTCTTACAGAATGCAAGACAAATAGAAACATGAGCGGGAGTAATCCACAATTACACAGCGACATCGGTAAGAGATTCAGGATAAAATACATAATCCTCCGTGCGGGAGGGTAAAGCCGACCGCTCACTGCAACCGCTATAAATACAAGTAAATAAAATGTGGTTTTAAAAGGTTTTGGTCTATTGTGTTATGCGTATTAATCATGAGATTTTGTGTAGGATATAGGTGTTTAAGAAAGTTATAGACTTAGATACGACCCCAATTGGAAATTAAAATGATTCACGACGGTTTTGATTGTTGTAGGTTTGGTTTATGTATTCTTTAGCGTATGATTAATGTCAGACCTGGTGACAGAGTTCTTATGCAGCCCATGGGTCTCTGACCTGGCTTGAGATTTGTATTGAAATGAGCTCAGTAAGGTTGACACTTCAGATTTTAAGGCATGACTGCGAGACGCGTCTTATATGTGGTCGCAATCCTCAGCAGTGAGAGAGCGCCGAAAAAGTATAAAACGTATTATGTAAGATCGGTGCGGTACATCATCATTTCAGCCGAAAGACGTCCACTGCTGGAAATAGGCCTTCCCCAATTGCACATGGGGGTTTTGCCATAATCGCCACGCTTGGCAGGCGGGTTGGCGATCGCAGTACGGTTGTTACAAAAGCACAGATAACTCTGCTGCCCATTCTCTGACAAGTCCCTTAGCCGTCTCTTACGATATCCACAGGAAGATATGGGATGGTGCTATTCTTTACGTCCGACACCATACAGAACGGTACAGTGCGGTACATAAAAATACGTAATTTGCTATAACATAGTTCTGTTACACCAACATCACCACTGATTACAACTTAAAAAAAGATAAATAAAGTTTTGACATTCCCAAGTAGACTTACGCGTGTGTTTTTTTTTTTTAAAGTTGGCGTAAGCTACAAACCAACACGTATTCCGTTATGCAACGAGTATATTCCCTTTTCCTTGTAAAAGCCTTCATACTGTAATATTCTGAATACGACACTCTAATGAGAGCCTTATTAACAATACAATAAGGACTCCTTTTACAGATAATGTCTGCATTTTTAATGCACTAGTAAGTGGACGTCCGTCGTTATTGGTGCCGAAGGATATCGTGCCGTTTGTCGAAACTTGAGCGAAGACTCGCGGGAATTCGGCCGAGTTCGGATTTACTCCGCCCGGGCCTCTTGGACCCTCGAAAGTACTGTCACGGAGTCAATTTGTATGGGCTTTTGATTTATTATGAAATAGAGTTGACGATTTGCAATTGGGATGATGACTGGGTAAAAAATAGTATACACTTATTTTTGTTTTATAAAATTAACAAAAATATACTTATTTAAAACGCATTAAAGTTGGGGGTTCACTACGTAACAACTAAGTTAGTATAAAATATACTCAACCGTGACGTCGTCGTGCGCTATTTCAACTCAATATATCTCCGTATTTTTCTGTTTACGTAAAACAAGATAAAATAAAATCTACCAGACGAGAGAATTAGTCATCATCCTTATTAATGACTTTGTAATTGAGAAAAAAATGCAGTGTCAAATTGTTGTTAGGCGCGTCTGTCTAGAATAATACCAGAATTAGTAATTATAAGTCGAAAATATTAATTTCATCTTATCGTGTTAAAAAACAAACAATTTCATAGTTAGTGAGAAATATCTAATTACAGTCTGCAAAGTTTCGTTTACTACAGAATTACTTCTAATGACATAGCAAGTTTGTAAGAAAACTGAACGTTATATTAAGTTTAATGTATTGTTCTGTGCCATAGAATTTTATTTACAAAGCCATTAAACGCATGAACAGACACGATATCGAAAAGCTATTACAGAACAGAGGAAACTTCTCAGAATCACACGTCACAGTCCATGCAACGAGTTGAGCAATAATATAAATTTTTATACGGAACATATTGCTTCCGTCCACGACTGTACGACGACATTGTTACTGGCGACTCGAAGAACTAAAGATCCACTCCTATTTTCCGATAGGGCGGGCATACTATCATTCAACTTTTTTATTATCCCCGAACAGGTCAGTGGACGGTACATTCTGTGTTTATCGATCTGTTCAGTCAAATAATACGGGTATACATGTATCTGATCGGATGGCCACTTTTACTCTTGTTGCAAAAACAATGTTTGGACGTTTGTGGAGTGAGTTAGTGTTGCTTCGGATTTAGGTTGTTTTTAATGTTAATCGAAGTGTAAAATCTTTGTCGTTGAATGCACGTTGTTATTAATGTTAAGAGTCACACAAACGAAAGTCTCAATATTTATGCACTGTTAACGTTACAATTTTTGTTGCTTAGTCGAGCGTTAAAAATCGGGAAATGCGTTATTATTTAGGGATTCATTTAGTTAAGTTAGTGAAAAGCAATGAATACAATATCCCTTGGTAAGACTGGTTGTCAGGCTTTCGGGCCACTGACTACCCTCAACGACTGTCAAATATCCACAAATAATAGCCTGGTCCAACGGTTTAACGTGCTTTCGGAGGTACGGGGGCAACTCGGTATGTGTGGTCACTTACGGACCAACCTAGCCAACCGCGGCTTAACCTGAAGATTGACCCGAACGGCTGTTATGAGTTATCCATATTCCAATTAAGATAAGAGTGCTCCTCTTATCTTAATTGGACACGACCACTACTTTAGCATAAAAGTAATAGATAAACTGGAAGCGAAAGTCCCAGAAACATAGATAAAACAAAGACCAAGCCACCATTCCTTTCCTCACCGGACTACGAAAGTCACAGAGCAAGTATTTGACACCGAAAACCTCGCGTGGAAACCACTATTTACCCTAACCTCATCGAGCACTAAGCCAATTACGGACCCCGAGTCTTTGACGTGAGCGAATCAAATTCAATTTGTCAACATTTCGCCACACTTAATCTGAATAATGAATCCGGGTAATCTTAATCCTGTCCATTGGCAAGCTGCCGAACAAAATCTCGTGACGAAAATTGGATTTTTTCTAATGAAAATTGAATTTTGAGTGGCGTTAGTACGGTGGCTAATTCTTTGGCTGCAGGGTAATTCTGACAATTTGGTTGGTTTACTCGATATGATATTTTGAAGATAGAATATTTGGAGGTTTGGAAACCATTTACCTAAATCTGTATGAAAAATCAAGTTCAAGTTTTCGTTTTCAGTAAAAGTGGACTCAAGTTCTACTAATATCATTTTCGAAGAAAATCTGCGAAAAACGATGCAAAGATATTGCTCATATCCCCTAAATTCTTCTGAAGTTTTCGGAGAATTTTACTAGATTACCCAGAACTTAATGGCACCTTGGCTGGAATGGCGACAGCGAACCGGGAGACGATGCGTTGGAAGGCCTCCCACTAGGGGGACCGATGACCTGGTGAAGGTTTCGGGGATCCGCTGGATGCGAGTCGCACGGGACCGATCAATGTGGCGACACTTGGGGGAGACCTATGTCCAGCAGTGGACGTCTTTCGGCTGAAATGATGATGATGATGATGACCCAGAACTTGCTATTTTGAAATTACATTTAGAATTCACTTCGAATCTAAAAGTACCAAGATAATGCAAGAAAGAACGATCGAGAAAATTACGATGAAACTGTTTAGGTTCCAAAATATTTTAATTTTTTGATACTGACATAGTCACTAACACTATCAATAACAAATAGAACCTAAACATGGTAAATATCCTGTTTCCAGTGCTATTAATATTTTTAAGATTAGAATTATCTTTAATCATTATGTATTTCAATCCATAAACACTTCAACTATTTACTCCAACATTTCAAATTCCTCTAGTGCAACAAAGCATAGAATTGTCATTATACCTTTCAATTCCCATTACAGTTTCAGCCTGAACGCAAGTCGTAATAGGTGCGAGCCTGCGTTTGATTGAACTTGATTAACATTTTGACTGTTTGCCAACCAATAATACAGTTGCTGACGTCATGGCGTGCGTTCGTCTTTGATGCGCCGCATCGGCGTCACGCTGACGGACGAATGAGCACCACAAGGCAGATTTGGAGTAACCTTGCATGGATGGATTGTCTAAAATGGCAGATTGGTCGTTTTTGCGACTGTTTTGTGAAACGCAGATTAAGTGGATTAGTAGTGGCTGTTATGAAAGCTGCTGGAGGCAGCTTGTATCCAGCGGTTCACACTGCAGGAGACCGCATGGCTTGGAGACGTATCATATGTGGTCGCGATCCTCAGCAGTGAGGGAACGACGAAGAAGGAGTGGCTGTTATGAAAGCGGATTTTGAAGTGAAGAGTTCAAAAGTACTTATTACTAGTTACTAATATTACTTATATCAACTACTGTTATAGCTTTGGAATCAAACGCCATTATAAACCAAATCAGAAAAGTTCTAATGAAAAAAAAACAAATCCATTAAAAGAGCAACAAATTACATAAATATCTCGTCACAGTTAATTCTCAGCTAATAAATAAAAGCACAAATTCGTTTGACGAGATATGCCAAGAACTTTATGCCTTTGATAAAAAAGTGGGGAGGAAGGCTCGCCAGTAGTCCAGTAGGGTACATCATACTCAGGATTAAATTAAAAAAAACGTTCGGCCATCGCCAGCGGCTACATAGGGGAGTCTTCATGTTCTCTAATTAGAGGGAAGGTCGCGTTTCTGGACGGTCTTTGCTGTTTGGTACGAGTTATGAGAGAGTTTTGATGTGGGTATTAATATGGAAATTCAATGCATTTGGTAAGATCGAGTTTGAGTTGTAAACTGTCGCGCGGTTTTAAACGTATGCTAATTGTGGCATTGACGGTAAATGTCCTAGTATTAAACTTGATTAATTTGTACATTCTAAATCCTTAATTGCTATGAATGTTAAACGATAATGATGCCTTAATTTGATTTCACGACAAATCTGGATACTGAAAAAGATTGTCATCATGCTTGCAAACACAATGCATGGCACAGTTCTTTTTTTTTAGGGTTCCGTAACATCTCATGAACCGTGATAGTTTGCGAGTTGAAATTTCTACAGATTGTGTATTTCTGTTGATGCTATAACAACAAATACTAAAAACAGAATAAAATAAATATTTAAGGGGGCTCCCATACAAAAAAGTGATTTTTTAGCTCGGTTTTATAAATAATGGTACGGAACCCTTCGTGCGCGAGTCCGACTCGCACTTGGCCGGTTTTTTACACTAAATAGGCTTTGGTCGCAGCTCGCTTGATGTGAAGCAACGATGCGGCCTAGGGTGTAGCATGTTTGCCAAGAGGAATCCGACTCACTCGAACTTTGAAAACATCCAGATGTGAATGATCGGGAAACAAAGAAGCCGGCTGGGAACTCCACGGACTGGTGGTTCTTTTCATTGTCTAGGTAACCTTCTGTCCCTTACTGGATTTCTTCCGTGATAATTTATTATTGGGAGCTTATTCACAATTATAAATAATTACGAAAGACAAAGACCGTAAGTGACATCGTCAACGTGTTCAAAACCTTAAAAAAGTTTTCTAATTTCCGTGAATAACATGATTATTATAGGTTTCTATTTCTGCAACAAAAAAAAAACCCTCAATTTTGTTTAAAATCCCAAACATCCATCTTTTAAAAACACTACTTATTTTTCTCTACAAAATTGAGACGAAGCCTATAATCTTCTTGCCTGGCTATATTCCGCCGCTGCGGCTTCGCCTACACCACACGGCTAGCCTCCGGCCTGACTGCCCCTGCTAGCATAGCAAAAGGATTACGAAAGTAAACAAAAGCTGTATAAAGTTAATCCCAAGGTAACCCACAGTTTATTATTTAACGAATCTGCGTGATAGTGAGCTTGGGTATTTTGGGTTAACTGAGGATGCATAATAAATTGTCACAGAGATTAGTTTTGATACAATTATTACGATGCAGTTTTTAAGAAATAAATAGTTTTAAAAGCTTAGAAGCATGATATTGATATTATGAATTCTGTGACGAATAGAAGCTCTAAGTAAGGTTTAAAATAAAATCTATGGAGAATGAAAGTTTGTGGAAATTCTTTTGCTAATCACCAAAATTATAATTGTGATAAAAAAATGCAAAAATAAAAATGAATTGTCCATTCAAACACTGTCTATCTAGATCTAGGTTAAGAATAACACAAGCTACGTCATTAGGTACATTGAGAATAATTTCTATCCAGCGAACAAAAACAAAATTTATTACTATCCACGTGTCGACCTCATCATCATCATCATCATTTCAGCCCAAAAGACGTCCACTGCTGGACATAGGCCCCCAAGTCACATTGACATTTTGGGGGGGTTTTGCCATAATCGCCACGCTTGGCAGGCGGGTTGGCGATCGCAGTACGGTTGTTACAAAAAGCACAGAGAACGCTGCTGCCCATTCTCTGGCAAGTCCCTTAGTCGCCTCTTACGACACCCACGGGAAGCTATGGGATGGTGCTATTCTTTACGTCCGACACCATACAGAGCGTGTCGACCTACAACATTTCATCATCATCATCATTTTCAGCCCAAAAGACGTCCACTGCTGGACATAGGCCTCCCCACAAGTGTCACATTGACATTTTGGGGGGTTTTGCCATAATCGCCACGCTTGGCAGGCGGGTTGGCGATCGCAGTACGGTTGTTACAAAAGCACAGAGAACGCTGCTGCCCATTCTCTGGCAAGTCCCTTAGTCGCCTCTTACGACACCCACGGGAAGATATGGGATGGTGCTATTCTTTACATTCGACACCATAAAGAGCGTGTCGACCTACAACACGAAAAATCAATTTTTCAACAAAACACAGGTCTTAAGCCATACAAAAATATTTCTCAACATTTTGTTAATCTAAATCTACTTTTGTTATTGCACGTAACTAAAACATACAACTATTGACCCCTGGTTACATTATACGGAGTCGCTGGGCTACAATATTGTTTTCACATCAATTTCGTACATAAACACGTCACCCGATAAATATTCATGACTACCCACAGGTCATTATTCGCCATATGCACGTATTATCGATACGATTATTTCTATGTTATAAATTGATAGATTTGGTGTTGAAATTGATCTGTTCGGGATGAAATTGATGATGTTGCTTTGATAGAGGAACTAAATAATTATATTTTCTTTATCGTGTGATACCACAGGTATCGGAGTTTTTATGCCGCCCATCCTCTGACTTGGCTTTACATGCCAGCGAGAAATATCTCTCAGGCATACTGGTCTCCTCACGATGTTTTCCTTCACCGAAGCAATTAGTAATTATAAATACGCACATGATTCCGAAAAATCAGAGGTGCTTTTCTTGGGTTCGAACTTCTACGTTGTGGAAAGAGAATCTAGGAATTCCTTAAGAGCGTTTACACCTTACGGCATTTCATACAAACTTTTAAGTCCTTATTTTTCGAAATGACTGAACCGATTTTAATTAAACTTCATACGCATAAGCAGTAGTTTATAAGAGTTACTAAAACATTTACGACATGTCCAAAAAAAGATAGTTGAAGGGTCCTGTTTCTATTTTATTTTATTAGCTGTAACACTATTTTTCGAAAATGATTTTCACTTTTTAGACCTATGTATCCTGCTTATGCGTATGAAGTTTCATTAAAATCGATTCAGTAATTGCGGAAAATAAGGACTTTACAGTTTGTATTAAATGTCTTAGGGCGTAACCGCTCCTAATAGTCGAAAATTACTTGAAAATTATTACATTTAAAATAAATGTTTCGGGTTAAATCGTTAACCTGGTACCTTATCAAATAGAAAATAAAATTATAAGTAAAAAAAACCTTTTTAAAAAAAGCTTTTATTTAAATGCTCTAAAAAGGAGAAAAATAAAATTTTCTTTTCATTTTTTAACTTTCAACTTATAACCTCATTATACACAATTTATATGATCATAAAAGCTTGTCGCGAGGTTTGCGTAAGTACCTATAAGTATTTAATGAAACTGAAATTAAAAAAAAAACTTATACTTGGCAGATTGTTACTCAATTAAATAGGTACTAGTTTATTTATACAAGTAAACCTCGCGACAAGCTTTTATGATCATATAAATTGTGTATAATGAGGTTATAAGTTGAAAGTTAAAAAATGAAAAGAAAATTTTATTTTTCTCCTTTTTAGAGCATTTAAATAAAAGCTTTTTTTAAAAAGGTTTTTTTTTACTTATAATTTTATTTTAACATTTTTAGTTTTGCCGTAGACGTTTCTGAACACATTATTATCTGAATCCCAACACTTTTTTCATATCCATGCTATTAACCGTGCAACAGCATGCGTGCAAGATACAAATCGTGATTATCCATCAAATATGAACCCGTATGCAAAGTTTCGTGTCCACGCTATTAGCCGTTAAGGAGTTCCCTCGTGAGAAGACGATCCTCACTGCAGGTTGAGTTCATGATACAAAGCGTGATTATGCATCAAATATGATCTCGTATGTAAAGTTTCGTGTCCACACTATTAACCGTTGAGGAGTTCCCTCGTGAGAAGACGATCCTCACTGCAGGTTGAGTTCATGATACAAATCGTGATTATCCATCAAATATGAACTCGTATGCAAAGTTTCGTGTCCACGCTATTAGCCGTTGAGGAGTTCCCTCGTGAGAACACGATCCTGGCTGCAGGTTGAGTTCGTGATACAAATTGTGATTATCCATCAAATATGAACTTGTATGCAAAGTTTCGTGCCCACGCTATGAACCGTTGAGGAGTGCCCTCGTGAGAAGACGATCCTCACTGCAGGTTGAGTTCATGATACAAATCGTGATTATGCATCAAATATGAACTCGTATGCAAAGTTTCGTGTCCACGCTATTAGCCGTTGAGGAGTTCCCTCGTGAGAAGACGATTCTCACTGCAGGTTCAGTTCATGATAAAAATCGTGATTATGCATCAAATATGAAATCTTATGCAAAGTTTCGTGTCCACGCTATTAGCCGCTGAGGAGTTCCCTTGTGAGGAGACGATCCTGGCTGCAGGATTAAGTTATGTCTGTCATAAACATGTATTGTCTTCAGAACCAAAGGTGTGTGCAAAATTTCAGCTCAATCGGTCATCGGGAAGTGGTGCTAATTTAGCTTCCAAGATTTCACCGTAACAAACATACATACATACATACATACATACATACATTGCAAGTTAAATAAAAGCTTTTAAAATAAAGACAATTTTGTTTAAATTCTAGCACAGGTTGGTATTTTTAGGGGTCCGTACCCAAAGGTTCAAACGGGACCCTATTACTGAGACTTCGCTGTCCGTCCGTCCGTCCGTCCGTCTCTCACCAGGCTGTATCTCATGAACCGTGATAGTTAGCCAGTTGAAATTTTCACAGATTATGTATTTCTGTTGATGCTATAACAACAAATACTAAAAACAGAATTAAATAAATATTTAAGGGGGGCTCCTATACAAAAAACTGTTTTTTTTCTCGTTTTTTAAAAATAATGGTACGGAACCTTTCGTGCGGGAGTCCGACTCGCACCTGGCTGGTTTTTTTATTACTGTTGAAAGAAAAAAATCAATGTAAAGGTATTTCGTGTAAATATGTATGTTTATGAGGGCTTTACTATTATAGATAATCTATAGGCTATAAGAGTAGAGGAAGACCAAAGAAACGAGGGGTTGATTTGGAACTGGACGATATGGCTAGAAAGGAGGTGACTGCTGAGTTGACCTTGATGAGTATGGAAGACAAAGACATGCTGAGTCGACCCCAAATAAATTGGGATCAGGGCAGGAGAATGATGAGGCTGTAATGATGAGGGCTTTTTGTATTACTAGGTAAAAAATCAGTGCGGCAAGCGATTTCCTGGTCGATCCTCTTGGTAGACTATAGTAATGTTATTCAAAAATAAAAAAAAATACGTTGGGACTAACATCGTGATCTAAAACCACCTACTACCTTCTTCACCACTTCCATTAACTACTGTTCCATCTAAAAACGTAAATCCTCACTTACACCGCGGCGAACGAAATGAAAATCGTTTTAATTCACTTAAACAACGCTCTGGTTCTTTTCCCCGGTTTAATTAGATCGGCTATTGGTGGCACCTGGGGCTGGTCTTAGTTCGTGCGATGCTCCCCACGAATTGTGTCTTCTTCACTTAATGGAGGACGCTGTTACACCGTACTGTAATTCGCTGTTCTAAAAATTTGAGAGTGTTGTTTAGAACGTGAATTTAATGTACGTTTTGTTTTTAGCTGAAGTAATCATTTTGAAATTTCCGGTATATTTCTAATAAGATATTATGACGTTTTATGAACGAAAACGACACATAAAAAAATGTATGACAATCTTTTTAAAATTTCCACTTGTCTAGCCTAACCTAGCAAAAATAAAAAATAATAATATTATGCTTCTCATGAAGAACTGGATATTATTATTAGACAATGAAAAAAAAACCTAAATGCAATGCAATATTATTTAACATAGGCCTACATGGGCAGTTATAAAACGTCGATAAAAGGTGCACGGTTCGGGTTGGTCGTTTCCTAAGAACCGGCAAGAAACTCCATGGTTACTCTTTTAAAATCATTTAGGTCTACAATTTTTCTATGTTACAGCGTTAGTACTTAAGTATGGGAGGACAGCGCAGGCCCGACAATAAGTCGTTACTTACTACAAAATGTATAACAAGAGAAAGAAAAAAAAATTAAAAAGAAGAAGAAGAAGAAGGTTGTATTTGTTAGAAAGTAATTGATTTAGAGAAAAACTAGATAGCATCAATCTGCAGTCGGTTGATTAAAGTAAAATAGATGAAAATACGAAAGCTCCTTCATTAGGTAGGTTATAGAAAGAAATATAAGTCGTCTAGCGTCCATCTGTTTAAATGTAAATCATTTCGATGAACCTTACCTGGATGAATTATTCAAGACAGAATTAGGAATCAATTTCGGAATATTAATTAATGAAATTGACTGCTGTTTTAATTTCATTGCCTATTGAACCTGTTACAATAATTTATTTAAATAAATCCTCTTCGATAAACTTCAAAATTAATCATCAGCAATTTAACTCAAATTAGAAACCCAAGTATTTATTCGTAGAAATTTTGATACACCATTTGCTGGCCTCATTTTTCGAGACACTCGCCATCATCATTTCAGCCGAAAGACGTCCGCTGCTGGACATAGGCCTCCCCCAAGTGTCGCCACATTGACCGGTCCTGTGCGACTCGCATCCAGCGGATCCCCGAAACCTTCACCAGGTCATTGGTCCACCTAGTGGGAGGCCTTCCAACGCATCGTCTTCCGGTTTGCGGTCGCCATTCCAGAACATTTTGGCAACCTCACCATAAAACCTTCCATATAAAATAATCGTCATACCCTTAATGCCTATAAAGCTAATACTCCACCTGATATCACAGCATTACACTACGGTGTGATGTCACACCATTTTCATGGTTAATGGAAGTGCAGGGGGACTATTGCGGCCCGATGTTCCGCGAAATGCACTCGATGAAAGGAGACTTCTCGAATTACCCAACATAACTCGGTGTTTAGTCGAGCGTCGAACGTTCGGCGTACGGTGTAATTGGCGCCTTAGTGGCAATTTGCCGAAGACAAGTAACATATTGCATGCTGATGTGTATGTAATAGAATTTATTGGTTGGTCGTGTACCTGCATTGTACATTAGATGTGTAATGTAATTGTTTGATATAGTCTCCTTTTTATTCTTTGTTGAGTTAAGTGGTTTTTTATTGGTAGCGTGACTTACGATAGTAACATGTTGAGTTACTTTACAAATTATAATTTTGTTTACATTGACTTTAAATAGAAATACACATAACATAGCAGACATAATGATATGCAGAATCTTACTAATACGACACCCATTTTCCCAGCTATGATTAACGTTCATGTAGTAGGGGGCGAGCCTATTGCCAAATATAAATACCTACTAAATAATCAATTATGTCAATTGTGTCGTTTTCGTCATAGCAATAACATAAACATAATATTGTCCCTCTTTTCGACTATCAATATCAATCAAGTTACTATGAAAAACGAAGACACTTCAAACAAAAATCAGAAACTTTAGTTTTTATTTTCTGTCAGATGGGAGTTGGAACGAACATTTCTTTAAGTTACATGCCTGGGCTTCGGGGTTGCGATGACCGTCTGTCAACTCGCATACACCCTCTATATCTCTCGTCTATTGGGAGATGAGGTTTGCAGGTTCCATGCAAAGCATGGACATTGAACGGCATTTCAATTTTCATTTGAAAACTTGGTATTAAATCACTCACGATTAGCAGTTTCAATTGAAACTTATGTAAATAGTTTCTAAATTAGAAGTGTGTTTTGACCATTATTACTTTACAATCGTTTTTTTTTTTCAATTCAATCTATAACTTCAGAAAATGAAAATCAATCACCGTCATTTTCTTATTAATTTCAGATAAGATTTCAGATCGTCCCGATATCGCAGCCGTCAAGTAAAAAAAAACTGTTTACAAAAAAATAAAACCGACTTCAAAAACACAACAAAGTGAAAAATAGCTAAAGTTTCAGAAGTCGCTGACTTTTGTTTCATTGCCAAAGCCGGAGTATTGGCTTTCGATTAAAAGAAGAATTTAGAAAATCGGTCCACATTTGGCGGAGAAAACGGTGAACATACTTACGAAAAAAAATACAAACATCCAAATTGGTAACCTCCTTTTGGAAGTCGGTTAAAAACAAGGCACAGCTGAACATAATCGACATCGGAGCAAGTCGAGTGGACGAAGCACGTAAACAACTCGATCGCATTAACGATGCCATCAGCCCAAGCCTATTTAAATCTCAAGAGTAAAATGCACCGACTATTGTATGGGACAATGGCACGTACTAATGCTGCGAAACGAATTGAGAACGGGACAAGTTCATTGTGACTTGAACATAAATAAGCATTTGTTTGAAGCCTTACGCTTCGGTGTGAGTGACGGCCGGGAGCGTGTGACGTAATTATTCAATTAGTAGATTACTTTCTTTTTATACTTACATGGTGAAGTTGAAATGAATATTGTATGTGTTTTGTGTAGGCGTATGGAAATGTGGTGGAAACTTACCTGGAACAAAAAAAAGATCATTAGGTTTAATTCTAAACACAAATTGGATTCTATAGCTTGTAGGAATGTTAATGTAGTAGGTTATGATTAAAACAGACCTACCAAATGAAGTTCTTTAGAATTAAGCTTAGTGCCAGTACTGAGACGTTATACATTAAAAATAAACTTTCTTTATTCAAATTTATTTTATCCAATGTTATAGCTGCATGCCTTTTTTTCTGGTTATAATAGAATTACTTGCAAATTAACCTCATTTCTATCGTCATCTTTCAAACTACTTAACAACAGCGTATTTTGAATTCGTACATAAAAAGTATTATTTTACCCTAGAAATTAGCCAAAACCACACTCAAATCTGACACAGTGAGACTGGCAGGCTACACATATATATAAGAGACCCAGGACCGGTTGAAGTAACGTGCAATGGAGGAGACCTGCTGGCCTGCCATGACGCCTTAAAGCAGTATTGTTTTACTCTTATTCCAGTGTGAGAAAGAGACAGAGCTATAGAGGACGTCTAGCGCCATCTCTTTCCCACTCTGCAGCATTAGGACATAAGATGAAGAAGAATATAGCCAATTCGCTTTAAATTCTCTCTTGCACCACCTCACGGGACACAGGAGGGCAACCCAAGAATTAAGATCGCTGCGCCGCTGATATATTGAATGCGGTGAATGAGCAATAAATCATAAGCAATTTAACAAACAATACAGTCGGTAATGAGCTACCGTCGCTCTAGGAAATTGTTTTAGTAGGGGTTCCAGGGTTTTAATTGGAATGTGTTGTGTTCATTTGCTGTAATACTCCAGACTTCGCTATTTTGTGGTCGGTACTTTAAAGATCTTAACCTTTGTGGACATTTAGGAATTAACTCTGGCACGTTGTAAAGGAAATAAACAATAAGGTGGAAATTTTTAATACCTAATAACATTAACATTTCGTTAGTTACGTTTAAGTCCCATGTAATAGGGGGCGAGCCTATTATCATTAGCTAGCCACCAATCTGAAATATGGAGACGACCGGGACTCACGGACATAACGGAAGTGATAGCAAAAAGAAAGTGGAAGTGGGCGGGCCATACATGCCGTAGACTGGATGGAAGATAGGGGAAGAAAATGCTGGAGTAGAGACCACAGACGGGACGGAGGAATGTGAGAAGACAACCGACTAGGTGGACAGATGATTTCATTAAAGTGGCCGTCTCTAGCGGCAGTCTCAAGAAACTGGAAAGCCATGACACATAACCGCCAAAAGTGGAGAGATTTGTAAGAGACCTACACTCAGCATTGGGTGGCCATGGGTTGAAGAAGAAGAAGAGGAAGAAGGCACCAATCCAGACACCGAAGCTGACACTGAGAATTTTTTGATGGGAGAACCCAGTAACATTTTCCCCGAGTTGGGAAACGACCCTGAGATTTTTACAGTTTTTATATAAACTTACACTATAACTTTAACAAAACAATCCATAATCACACAAGATATCCCGTAAGTGATGGTGTCAAATCAAATCATTTATTTCTTTGCAAACATGAGTACAACGCAATATGCAATATTCGTTTTTTTTTATTCGATTGTCGATGTGCCGGGTACAAGTACCCGGCGATAAATATTGCACATCGACCTTTTAGACAATCGGCTAATTTAGGCTTCGTAGAGCGTTATCTCTGTCGCACGAAATACAAACAGTCCGGTATCTATTAGGAGCTGTTAAAACAATTATGATTTGCTTCTTTTAATAATTATTTTTATTCTTTGTATAAAATTCACCAATTTCTTTCCAAAGGTCGATGTGCAATATTTATCGCCGGGTTCTGTATGGTGCCAGACGTAAAGAATAGCACCATCCCATATCTTCCTGTGGGTGTCGTAAGAGGCGACTAAGGGACTAGCCAGAGATTGGGCAGCAGCGTTCTTTGTGCTTTTGTAACAACCGTACTGCGATTGCCAACCCGCCTGCCAAGCGTGGCGATTATGGCAAAACCCCCCAAAATGTCAATGTGGCGACACTTGGGGGAGGCCTATGTCCAGCAGTGGACGTCTTTTGGGCTGAAAGGATGATGATGATGGGTACTGTACATAGATGTTCGATTATAATAAGATTCTCCATATTTTACTGTCACATGGGCATGCAAATATTAGGTTTGCAATTTAAGTTTAAGCGTAAGTTTAATATTCTAATAAGTCTTAAATTAATAAACACAAACAGTTACTTGCACAATATAAGTTTAGTTACTAACTAGGACTAAACTTCTAAGAATTTCAACCTTAAATGATATTCAAACAGTGTCTTGGACGTAGTAATAGATATTTTTAAAGTATAACTTTGCTTTTCAGATCTTTCAGAGAATTTAGCAAGTAAAATTTATTGAAACATGCAAATTTAAACTTAGAAAGGGTGAACTCTTTCACCTGTATGTTTTAAGTTCATTGTAATAAAAAATCATTGGCAAGAGGAGGACCGCTGGAAAAGTCTAAGTTATTTAAAGACTACGGAAGTCCCAATTTAGTAGAAGAAGTCATTGATTTATTGGTAGTTAATAGATTTCTTTGACAAAGTGTTTAAACAGGAAGTCCCTAGTTTTTGCTTTAACTCTTAATACGAGTATTATACTGTGTGCCGTATAAAAAAGCAAGACTGTGACTTCTGAACTTTGTATCTGAAGTCGGTTATGGACAGCAGCTGATCTAATAATATAACGATTTTATTTTTGAAGTCTCTCAACGAAATCACCTACAATGGTACGGACCATTGTAGGTGATTTCGTTGAGAGACTTCAAAAATAAAATCGTTTTAATAGGGAAGCCCGTTAAAAGCTAATTGAAGATGGCACGACTATAGCTGGGTCTCAATCTGACCAATGAGGTCAAGCGAATTTGAAATATAAAATGACATTACCGGATTTTCAACCAATGACGACGCATGGAACCAGCTATGCTAGCGCCATTAGTTCCGCAGTTACCATCCCATTGTAATATTAGATTCAACATGGAATATCTGACAGCTACGCTACGTTACGCTAGCTAGACTTTCATTCAGGTGGCCTACCATGACGTCTTAAAACATTATTGTTTTACTCCTTTTCTAGTGTGGAAAATAGATGGTGGTAGACATACTGTATAGCTCCGTCTCTTTCCCAGTCTGGAATAAGAGTAAAACAATGCTGCTTAAGATGTCATGGTAGACCAGCAGGAGTTACAACTAGCGTATGGTTTCTTGAACTTGTGTAAAAATAACATTGCATCCAACTTCGAAAAAAAGTTCACCTGACTGTATGTTTTCAATAAATATCCATCCCCTTACGCCACACGGTTCAATAACTCATCACTTTCATCAAAACCGCTTTGTTTTCCATCATCATCATCATCATTTCAGCCCATAAGACGTCCACTGCTGGACATAGGCCTCCCCGAAGTGTCGCCACATTGACATTTTGGGGGGTTTTGCCATAATCGCCACGCTTGGCAGGCGGGTTGGCGATCGCAGTACGGTTGTTACAAAAGCACAGAGAACGCTGCTGCCCATTCTCTGGCAAGTCCCGTAGTCGCCTCTTACGACACCCACGGGAAGATATGGGATGGTGCTGTTCTTTACGTCCGACACCATATAGAATATCTAATCTTTCTTGTCTCTAATCTTTGTTTTCCATACATGCAAACAATCAAACAAAAAGCACAACGGTTTTACGAAACCACTCCACCAGTTGCGTAACTCTTAAAACACATTTACACACGCATTCCAATATACCATATGAATTTACAGAGATCTCCTGTGAGCACACAATAAATACATATTTCATGAAGTGGTATTGAATAACAATTGTCGGGGGCCGACGCCGACGCGGGGCCTAGGCCGAGGGCCGAGGCGCAGGCCGAACGGAACGCCGTTTGTGACACATATTAAAATGTACTATCGGCTTTAAGTGTATTAGATTTTTACGCGGCGTTGGGTGTTCCTTTTTTGTTGTTTTAAATGCATGAGTGTTGAGTAGTGACGGGTAGTTTTTGAATTATTTGAATTTTACTGTTTCGTTTCTGCTATGCTTATTTATTTTTCGGATTTTATATACTGACGACTCTAAAGTCTCGGTCAAACAGTAACGGATAGATTTTAGAGCAGCTGCGAAAAGTCGGACACTGAGAGATACTGCTGTAAATTATCGGCTAGAGTACGATTTCCGGACCGGACGACCACCGCAATCTATCGACAACCATCAAATCAAAAAAAAGAAAAAACAAATCAAAACAAAAAAAAAACTATCTATAAACGAGAGTAAGCAAAAAACACCAAGCTAAAGAAAAAAAAACTACATTAAAAACACTTGTTACTATCCTTCATTATAGCTCCAAGCATTCAATATTATATAACATTACCCTTAAAAACCCAAAATCCAGAGTGATATCAATAAAAATGAATGTTGATGTCTTCGACTTTCCAAAACGTGAAATAATGCTGCGTTTCGGTGAAAAAATTTTAGCACTTAAAGAAAAACAGAGGCGTTTTCATAAAATAAGCGATGTTCTTTTGTTTTGAGTTTGATGCAAGGTGCTTATGGGATATTTAGGAATAGGTTTGCAAAGTGATGGTCGGAAGGATCTGTGATGATTTGAATTTAAAATAGGTACGATGTTACGTGTTTTTTCAATGTTGAAAAAGAAAGTTTATTAGAAAAAGAATACCTAGACACTAATAAACATTTTCTGGCAATAGAAACTATGATTGGACAAACAGTTTTGTAGAACAGGCTTGAGAAGGAAACTTATTTTGTGGCTTCAGGATTTTCCATCGACAAACTAGGAAGAAGTCAGAATGAGGCATTAAATAAAAATGTCATCCCATCCTACCTTAGTGCTACAAACCACATTATTAACATCTGCATTCCGTACAGTTGCAGCAATATTTCAGCTTACTAGCACACAATACGCTCGCAGACCACAGCGGCCAGTTCTTATAGATATATTTCGATTACCTCTCCATAAAGAGAAGTTATCGACTCTATATCATTGCAATATTGACAGTTATTGTTGTCTATGTAACTGTGTACTGCCTTTTCTATGCTTATTTGCTGTATGGTTTCAGTGTCAGACTCAGGTCATTATCTGCCTAGCCTTTTCCCAAACTATCTTGGAGTCGGCTTCCAGTCTAACCGGATGCAGCTGAGTACCAGTATTTTACATGAAACGACTACCTATCTGACCTCCACAACCCAGTAACTGGGTAATACGATACCCCTTGATAAGACCGGATATCAGACTTTTGGCTTCTGAATACTCGTGATGACTGTAGAAGATCTACGAATGACAGCCGGGATCAACGGCTTAACGTACTTTCCGAGGCACGGAGGAATAATTATGGTCAACCATCCACGGATCGACCTCGGCAAGCACGTCTTAACCTTAAAAGTCGACCCGTGCGGCTGTTATTATTTTGCCACGAGCTCGTCATGATGGTGTAAGTCTCAAGTATAATAAAATTGTTTATTTATTTACAAATATCAAAAGATATTGTACCTTATATTAAGTCAAACTTATTACCTAATGTTTAAAAGAAATATTTTGCTTTCTTTTAAACAATACCTAATTTACAAATTTACAATACCTAGGTAATTGTATTTGAGGGTAAGAATATTTATAATGACCATGTTATTTTAATCGATAACAGGGGATAATGGGCGTGCTGCGCCGACCCTAAGTAGAATGGGCAGGAAGATCAGGATAATGGTATTTTAACCGATGCTTTTTGGTAACTAGGCCTAATAAAGGCCAATAGGCAAGAGTTAGAGCTGTCTTGATTCACAATGAAACTCAAATAAAAAGTGAAAACTTGTATTATAACTAGCTTGACTAATCATCGTTGTTTTTCTCACTTGGCAATAAGTTTACTTAATCTTAAGCACAGTAAAATTATTCGAGTACTTATCAAGTTTCTCCATAGAAACATATAAAAGTTTTTCTCCAACGTACGTGGATTTTAGTAGGACCTCTATCTCTCCTTGAACAGACATCAGTTATCCTCCACAGGGCACAGTTGGTATTGCTTATTGTGTGCCGTTTTGTCGCAGTGAACGGGTTAGGTGTCAGCCATGGTGCACCCGGCCATGTTCGTTCTCATTAAGAAGAGTTCCTCTTATTGTAAGCAGTATTTTTTTCTTCTTTCTTTTGTAAGTCTTTCTTATTATTTGTTCGCTCGGAAAAAGATGCCGAGTACTGGTTTGATGCAGTCAATGTTAGGTTTCCTTCTGTTTGTTAAACGGTGTAGGTAGTCAGTTGTTTTCTGTCGTTCAATTACAATACTTGTGGGTTTTATGACATTCTGGTGAAGTTGGTTTGATTGATTGCATGATAGATGGATATATATACTTAGATTGCAATGTTGTTAAAATTTCAAGAAGCTCAATGGAAATGCTCATCATTTTAAGCCTGTAAGTTTCAGGTTGAGTTCTGATACTCTAGCTATTAAGCATTTTATCGAAGTTACATCTGCAATAGATTGGTACGGACGGACTTAAGTTTTAAGAATGTACTTAGATGATATGTTATGTTGAGTTGTGTTGGATGGTATTAGATATGAGAGCAGCGGTGGCCCAGTGGTGGCAGCCCCGACTTACGAGCAGTAAGCCGTGGATTACAGCCCACTCCTCACTCTTATTGAGAGGAGGCCTGTGCTCCAGCAGTGGGAACATTATAGGCTGATGATGATGATGATGTTGTCCTCGAACGAGATGATTACAATTACATATCTAAAAAGTAAAATAAGTTCTATAAATAATAAAAACTTTTTTTAAAAAGTCAATTCGAAGTTAAAAAAAAGTGTTTTAAGATAAGCTCCAATCCACCACCACCAAGCACCAAGTTCTATCATTGATTTCAAGATTCTAACCGTAATATTGCAATTACCTCCATTCCTTCAAACTAATCTAACAAAACAACAACATCCAATTACCGAACCATCAGAAACGACGTTATATAAAATTCAATTAAGCCAAAATATAAAAATACATAAATAAAAACGTGGAATCGATTTTAAATGGCAACACCACAACTAATCAGGATGCGGGCCGCGTGATTTATTTCGCGTCAAAGTTGAAAATTAATTCACAACACCGCTAGAGGCGGTCGCAGAGTGTGGAGCAGTGGAGGGTTATAGAGGTGGCGGGTTGTTGGTATAGTTAGGTTATAAAGGTGTGTGGTTATTAGTGCTTGCGGGATAAGATGTGGGTCTAGGTTAGTGGGTTTTAAAGGGTAAATCACGTGGTTAAAACCGTGTCTGAGATATTTTCGGAGAGTATGCTTGTGTGTACTTAATAGCTTCTCTATCTATCTTTCTTTGTTTTTACGTATTCCCATACGTAAAAACAAATCATCAAATAACCCCTCCCGCTTTAGGTGAAGCGGAAGGGAGTGTCAGACTTGTACTGACCAAAACCCATCCATATTCTTTCTTAGCCCTTTGTATTCCAGGGCCACATTATCTCTTTCGAACAGTCCCGCAGCCCTGGCAGGCATCGGCTCGGACCCCTTCAGATTTGCTGACACCCGGGGCGTCTCCCGCAGTGGCTGGGACGTGAGGTTCTCTCACGTTGCACCACCTCCTTCGCTAGCATGACTGCTTCGCAGAAGGAGGCGACGGCTTCCCATTCCCTCTATATATCTGAAGTGATCATTATTTTTATCTGAAGTCTTTAGTATAGATTAAAGTTAGAAATAGACAGATTGTGATTGTTGTAACATATCAGTTTGCTGCTAATTATAGGCATCTCACAAGACCACATCGCTAAGTCCTGTGGTTTATTACTTTTCATTGGTCTACCTTGTAGGCGGCTTTCCAATGCTGTTCCTCCTGGTACGTTATTGCTTTACAATAACCTTGTGTTTTGTTTGGCCATCCATTCTTCGACTAATCGGCCTTGCCGACATGCACTGCTGAAATCACAACGTTTATAACGTACTAGCTGTCCCGCACATTGTCCCCGTTCCCGCAACATTTTTCATTTCTGCTCCGCTCGTATTGGTCGCAGCGTGATGATATATAGCCTATAGCTTTCCTTAATAAATGGGCTATCTAACAATGAAAGATTTTTTCAAATCGGACCAGTTGTTCCTGAGATTAGCGCGTTCAAGCAAACAAACAAACTCTTCAGCTTTATAATATTGGTATGGTATAGCTTCACGATATCTACATAAAATCCACACCATCTCCTTCACATAATCAATTTCCCTAATAGCCCGCCGATTTCATAACCCAACTGCGTCACGCCGATGACAAAAACTCCGGTATTTGCAGCGAAGCCAACGAGCGACGAGCGAAACAAAAGCGGTGGCCACAAACCTCATTCAGGTAATTCACATTCGAAAACATTAATTCAATTTAAACATGACGTACTCGTATTTTGTTAAGAAATTAGATAATGTTGGCAGAATTTTGTAGGCTTTAATTATGTTGCTGGGGTCTTATTGTTAAAGCTGATGGGAATTACCTAAACCAAACACGTGGTTTAGTTAAAGCATTGCGATGTGTTTATGACAAGTGATTTGAAATCATAGTTTTTTTTTTTTTTTTTATTGTCTTGTTCTACCTTTCGTAGTAAGCAACGACTTATTGTCGGGCCTACGCTGTCCTCCCACAGTTATGTACTAACGCTTTAGCACTCAAATATTGTAAAACCAAATGATTTTAAAAGAGTAACCATGGAGTTTCTTGCCGGTTCTTCTCCATAGGAAACGACCAACCCGAACCGTGCATCTTTTGTCGACGTTTTATAAGTGCCCATATAGGCCTATGTAAAATAAAATATTTTGATTTTGATTTTTGAAGTTTTTAAAGCTGATGGTTCTAAGCTCATAGTGCCCCTAAGCATGATACACTCCAACTCCTACAAATCCGCCCCTAAGACGACCCACTAACCGCAAAATTTTTGTCTAAGATACTAACGCGACATTTTGCGATGGAGACATTTTCCGAAAGAGGCATTGTGAGAAAGCGACATTTTGAGAAAGAGTCATTCTGCGAAAGCGACATTATGAGAAAGAGATATTTTACTACAAGTAGACATTTTGCGAAAGCGACATTTTGCGCCAGAGCCACAGTTGTACGCACGACGAACAGTCAGTCAAGCTTATACAAAACCAGTTTATGCGGATCTCTCGCTCTGTTGGAAATCTATAGGAAACGAGGCCATGTTATACTCGAAATGAATAGCTTGATGTATCACCGTATGTATTAGTATATTTTGGCGTGTGACCAAAATCAGGATCATCTTGTTTATTTTTATTTAGTTGGAATGGTTGGAAGTACCAAGGAACTTGTGGCTAAATAATAACAGCCGCACGGGTCGATCTTTCGCCGAGGTAGGTCCGTGCCTCAGAAAGCACGTGTAATCCGTTGGTCCCGGCTGTCATTTGCAGATCTTTGACAGTCGTTACGAGTAGTCAGAAGCCAAAAGTCTGACATCCAGTCTTACCAAGGGGTATCGTATTACCCAGTCAATTGGTTGTGGAGGTCAGATAGGCAGTCGCTTCATGTGAAATACTGGTACTCAGCTGCATCCGGTTGGACTGAAAGCCGACCCCAACATAGTTTGGGAAAAGGCTAGGCAGATAGCTTACTAAACTACAGATTCTGGTACAAACTTCCAAAATAGCTATAATAACAATATATTAAATAACAGTTTTGAATCTCCACATCAAAACCCTAGAATATAATCCTCAAATCGTCGGCCGTCATGCCAGCGTGTCACACAGGACGTGACGACAACACACCTCAGCGTGTTTGTCAAATGTAAACAATTTTACCGAGGAGGTGTACGTTACCTTCATGCTTGTAATGTGTTGAGGTTGGCAGAAGTTTCATTGGGTTACTGGGTAACGATAATTCTTCGATTAATGTATTAGTGTAATTTTATTATGCCTCAGATGCAGCTGAGTACCAGTATTTTATATGAAGTGACTGCCTATCTGACCTCCACAACCCAGTAACTGGGTAATACGATATTATACCCCTTGGTAAGACTGGATGTCAGACTTTTAGCTTCTGACTACTCGTAGCGACTATCAAAGATGTACAAATAACAGCCGGGACCAACGGCTTAACGTGCTTTCCGAGGCACGGAGGAAACTCGGTATGTAATTATGGTCACCCATCCACGGACCAACATCTGCAAGCACGGTTTAACCTTAAAGATTGACCCGTACGGCTGTTATTATTTAGCCACGAGCTCCTCATGGCTAAATAATAACAGCCGCACTTATAGTTTAGTAAACTTTGATAATGACCTTGTAACGTTTCCACTGCTGGGACGCAGGTTTCATCTCTAGGAGAGGATTGGGTCATAATCCAGCTGACAGGCCCAGTCTGTGTTGGTACATGCTATATATCTTCGAATTAACAGTTCTAGTTATATGCCGGTTGCCTCGTGAGTCTAGTGGTCGCATGCGTGGATGCTGACCATGAGGCCGTGGGTGCGATTCCCAGGTCGGGGCAAAGTAGTAGGAATTTCTCATTAGCAGCCTCGGCTCGCCCCCTGTCATACAAAATAAAGTGTAAACTGTTTGCCTAGGATTCTACCAACTCCACGAAAGACGCCCCGTAATCACATAGTCACCAATCATTATACAAATAATTTTGTCATACGAAAACTTAAGAAGAAGGATAGTTATTCATAGACTTTCCTAGAAAGAAGGGGCTTTAGCGAACATGAAGCGCAAACGAGACAACCGCCCTGCTTTTAAAATATTGTACGAGCTACAACTCTTCAAAAGTATTCATAACTGTCTTGCGTGTCGAGTTGTATTTTACAATCGTGACTCCACAAATTGCTATAATACGCTTAAATTACTTACTCACTCAAACAAAATGTTATAACATCGCACCTAAGGCAAATTAATTAAAGGGCAAATAAAGACTATGATTAATTAAAATGATTATGTTTGTTACTCAAAACAAATTAAAACCTGCTTGGGTTCCTCCTCATATTTGGAGATTACCAAAATTTCAATAAAATAATACCAATTAACCAAACTATATCCTAAAGATAAACAATGTACCGACAAAGGTTGATGAATTTTGAAATTCAAATAGTAATAAATAGTATTTCTGACCTGTACGGCTGTACGCGGCTCCGTTGACCGACAACTTTTCCTATTAAATAAACATCAAATATCCGACAAAATAAATAACAACTTTAGATTGAAATGTGCCCTCGCTGAGGCTTTGCCTGTGTTTTCAAAAATTTATATTATATACGTTCATGTTTCCCTGTTGAAATAGGAAATGTGTACATAGAATTACTTTTGTGAACTCATCTATTAATTTTACCAGTTTGTTTTTAGTAATCATTTATTGTTTTGTTAGTAAGGTACATTTCTACCTTGTTTGTATACAATGGAATCAACTAAAGAATAAAATAAGGTTGCCAATTTTTTATTATTACTTGTCTTTGCATGCATTTGATGATAGAATTGAAAACATACCACAGATTGTGAATGAGACACAATCTATAGACTAATGTTAACGGTATTCAATATCGTTTTAAAAGAGGCATTCAATGATGATTCAATGAGAAGGTGTTAAATGAATGTCTGCCAAACGATTTTCTGCGAAATGAAGTTTATGCTATCCGCTGATCTGCAAAATAACATTATGACATAAAAAGTTCTGCTATAAAGGGTAGACCCAATGAGAAGAGATACAATCGAGTACTGAATCTAAGTTTAAATTTTTCAATGCAATATATTTCATACAGCGAGAAGCCAGTAAAACTAAAACATTTTAGATTCCACTGCAAAAGCTAAATGCGATGCATTTAATATTGCAGCACCTAATATTTTTTCATTACACTACTGCACTATCTGGGCTGCAATAATGGATCTCCCTCTTCATTCCCAATGTCAGCTTACCGCGCAATATTTCCACTACATTTTGTGAATAACAAATCATCTTTTTGGCTTGTTTTTAATGTAAAAGCCGTGCAATTGTTCGGGCCATAAATAAAAATTGTTGCGAAAACACCTCAGCAGTTTTAATATTTTAATCCTCGCCGGGAGGGAACATAAATTTTGTTTGACTATTTGATCGCGAACGGTATTGTAGGAGCTGCGGAGCAGCGGCTGTTTCGATACTGTTACAGAATTTTCTCAGGAATTGGAACATCATGTCGAGATACGTAATCTTGTCGCAGATCTCTTCAGTATTGTTGTGGGTATATGAAATGACTAACTGTTCGGCGCAACTTTGTTTGCGTCACATTTTCCCCGTTTTCGCAACATTTTTCATTGCTGTTCCACTCCTATTGGTCGTAGCGTGATGATATATAGCCTATAGCCTTTCAAGATAAATGTGCTATATAACACTAAAATAATTTTTCAAATCGAACTAGTAGTTTCGGAGCCAATTCAATGCAAACAAACAATCAAATCTTTGCTCTTTATAATATTAGTTTAGATAAATCGTGTCGGAATTCACTCAGAGGGCCTGAACAAAAAGATATTCTATTAGTTATGCCCATCGAAAATTCAAATTTATTATTAGCTAACACAACAGAGTGCAGACAGGATTAACAGCGCGTCCCAAACTAGGCAGGCTGTGCCTAGGTTGGTGTTTCACTATCTTGGTGAACCAGACACTACACAAAGTTAAAAGAATATTAAAAGTTAAATGGAACTACCAACAAAACCGTCAAAAGTCGTGGTTCGTGGTGGAACGATTTAAAAGCGAATATAACTTGTCTAGGCACTTAATTCAGAGCATTAAATCAACAACTGAATTCGTTTATGTTTTGGTTTGACAAACAAACACGGTAATTTTACACTGTGATTTCATTAATCACGCCAACCTAACCCGACAATTCAATACTCAATTATGCCCCAAAATCAACAAAAAACTATCAAATTCAACTATTTCACGAGCCGAAACAATTGGAGCTAATGGCAATACAGTTCAACAATGCTTTGTTACTGAATCGCACGGCTTTCCAGCACTCGTGAAATGCGGTCGTTTTATCCGCCCTGCCGATTCTGCTCTGCTAATAAATCATGGCACTTTTGTCAGGTGTTACAATTTGTATCGCACCGTGCTTCGCTGTGAGAAGATTTTCATTTTTTTCCGCCCTGTTCACAAATCATCAGAATTGCGGGTGAGTAATTGTTTTGCGGTATAGGCGGTGAGGGATTTATGGGGTTGCAGGATGATCTTTTGGATTTTAGTTGTTAATACCAATGATCTAAGTAATCACTGTGAAGTCTCCGATGTACGAAAATAAAGAGACACTTACACATAGACCAACCGAGTATCCGGAATTTTTCAGTAACAAAACGGAGTCTGGATATGTGACAAAGTCCACCTCTGCCTAAGCCTTTGGGGATTAGAGGCGTGAAACTATAGCATGTTATATTCCCGAAAAGCTTGCCTCATGATGCAAAGTTCTTATTGGCAGACAACCTTTATAGTCTCTATTTGCTTTTCCGTGAATAAAACAAATCAGATAGAAAAATATTCTACGACTACATTTTTTTTTTTCACATACATTCATATTTCCATCAGAGGAGCTCGTGGCTAAACAATAACAGCCACACGGGTTGATCTTTAAGGTTAAGCCGTGCTTGCCGAGGTTGGTCTGTGGATAGGTGACCATAATTACATACCAAGTTTCCTCCGTGTCTCAAAAAGCTTTGTAGATCTTTGACAGTCCTTACGAGTAGTCTGAAGCCAAAAGTTTGACATCCAGTCTTACCAAGGGGTATCGTATTACCCAGTTACTAGGTTGTGGAGGTCAGATAAGGCAGTCGCTTCATGTAAAATACTGGTACTCAGCTGCATACGGTTAGACTGGAAGCCGACCCCAAGATAGTTTGGGAAAAGGCTAGGCAGATGATGATTCATATTTCCATCATCCCTTTAAGGTCACCGAAAAAAAACTCCTAACCATCTTAAAATGTAGCAAACAACATTTCCCAGTTATAAAAATCCAGTAAACGAAACCTGCCGAACAGTATAGAACACCATCACAGAATGAAACGAGACTCAAAGAGACAGACTAACACATTTATTTGAATAGTGGCACACGACAGCAAATATTTAAACTCACCTAGAAGACGTGTATTTGCACCCCTGCAGAGGCATCTGTATGCAAACACTGGTAATGTTATCAAGCATGTACCTACGCTTAATTGAATTAGATAGCTTTGCATACAGTTTTTGAATGACTTCGAACCTTATAGCAGTGTTTGTATCCCAGTAATGGATGAAACACATTGTGCAAGTTTATGCTGAAATAAATGGATAACTGAGGTTCAGTTTGCAGTGCAGTGATTACACTTTGGTCGTAAAATACTTTTAAAGTAAGAGCAATGAGTGTATTCACACTTTCGATAGTGCTCTCTTTTATTTAAAATGATTTTGTTGGAGTAAAAAGCTCTTTTCATAGAGAATGAACCATGTTTTGTTTATCACGTGGAATGTGACTTTTAATATTACTGGTGCGTATAACTTCTAGAAGATCACTAGTAAAATCACACGCGGTTGAACCTAAATTATTAGAGTAATCTAGGCTATAATTGCTGATTCAGCAGTTCTATTTGAAGGAGAAAAGTACGCAGATGAAACGAAAGGCAATGGATAAAGTTCAATCTACTAATTATGCCACATACCTTTGAACAGCGATTCCCAGGTAGATGCAGCTGGATGGCACGTTCGGGAAGTTCAGCTCACAGATTCGATACACTAGGCTGGCCAGCGGTACACAAACACAGTAGGTCTAGGTAATACAGATAACACTTTCACGTAGGTTCAATTAAGAGGTTTGGGCGAGATGATGCGTGATGATGGACGTGCGCGCACCCAAACGTGGTTAATACGACTCACCAATGGCCGGCGGCCAATGGATGTAGCGGCGGCGTGTTGATGGTGGCGCCACCGCGCGGGATATCACCAAATCAACGATATGTGACACTTATTTAATAAATTGAAACTATTAAACCAATGCCTCTCAATCGCCCTATGGTGATGCAATAAAATATAAGAACTATAAATTAGGAAGCGTAACCATTTTCCCCGGCTTGAAAGTTCCCACTTTCGAAACACAAAGGAGAAGTCAATAAAGGAGCAGATCATCACAACTCTACCAAAGGTTATGAAAACTCTAAAGTTGCGACTCTCTATTACAAATAAGAATATTTAACTAACTATTCTATGCGGTAACTAAATCTAATACTGCACATTGGTGCACGGTGAAGCTTAATATTAAGGTAACGAAACTTATTGCGTTGGCAAAGGGCACAACTTTACTACCGGGCGACTCTGAAGGACTCCGCTTTTAGTCTTTACGGATGCGACTCTACAAACTCCGTTTTTGTCTGGAAATATTTCTGTGATTACCCCTAACGGCCAATGCAGAGGCATCACATTGTCCTGCATGGAGACGACAACCATACCGACCCGTATTGGATTGGCAGGGGTGTTCCATTTCTGTTTGGATTGTAGGGTGTGCAAGTACTCTTGGCGCCACCGCTTCCAAAAAGATTGGACCATTTTGTCAGTTAATTCATACCGCGAAATAAGATGTAACCGCGTTTCATTGACTTCGCGGGCGGGGAAAAATAAAAGAGGTTTTGTATGCAAGAAGTGCGCCGGCGATAATGAAGTGGGCTCTGACGGATCCGAACTGATCGCATACAGAGGCCTAGAGTTTAATAAAGCTTCTATTTGAGTTAGTATAGTGTTAAGTTCATCGAAACTAAAAATTTGCTGACCTACGACTTTGCAGAGATGCGTTTTGACACTCTTTACTTCACTTTCCCAACATCCACCAAAATGTGGAGCTCTACAGGGGATGTTTTTAAGTGTTATTCGATGCTCTGCAAGTTCTCTTTCCCATAAAGGGTGATACTCTTTAGCCAAAAATTGGTAGAGATCTCGTAGATAGGATTTGGCTCCAATAAAATTAGTAGCGTTATCTGTGTAAAGACACTGAACCGGCCCTCTACGCGCCAGGAAGCGTTTAAAAGCGGCCAGAAAGCTCGCAGTGCTAAGATCTGAGGCAATCTCAAGATGCAGAGCACGAGTTGTCAGGCATGTAAAAAGGCAGATATACGCTTTCCTCGATTTTTGGCCTCTAGCACGTATCGACGTGATCAAGAAAGGTCCCGCGTAGTCGCAACCTGTTTGAGAGAAAGCCTTAGGAGCCGACTCAACACGAAAACGTGGCAAATCCGCCATTATAGGAAAGGTAGGTCGCGGCTTTGCTCGAAAGCAAAGGTTACAATTAAAGGTAATGTGACGTGCAATACGTCGCGCGGACAGGATCCAGTACTTCTGTCGTAAGAGAGATACGAGCAAGGTTGGTCCTGTGTGGAAATTTTTCACATGATAGTGGCAAACTAAAAGTTCCACTATATGATCTTGACGCGGAAGAAGGATCTGATGACGCGAGTCAAAATCTAGCTCAGAGTTTGCTAGGCGACCTCCAACGTGGATAAGTCCTTCGTGGAGGAAAGGACTAAGCCGTTGTACTGACTTAGAGCACAACTCATTGCGGGCTAAGCGATCGAGATCATCTTCAAAATGAATCCTCTGCACAGATCGCCACACAATAGATTCAGCGAACTCTAGATCAGACGCGGTAACGGGCCCTCTAGGGAGTCGTTTAATAAACTTATAAACGAAGCAAATGGTTTTTAAATATTTCAACCAGGACGAGAATCTAGTAGAGCGAGTGTATAAAATGTTGTCGGAAGGAGGGCTTCTGTCCGAGCATTCGTGCGAGAGCACAGGTAAAGCCACGGGCTTCATTTCGGGAAGCTCTTGCGACTCGCCTGAAACGAATGGTGCTATCGGCCATTCAGCGCGCGGAAGTTTAAGCCACGGCGGTCCATTTAGCCACAACGGATGATGAACTAATTGAACAGGCGTTAAACCGCGAGAGAGGCAATCACTAGGATTTTCAGACCCTTTCACTTGGAAGAAGTGATCTGCCGAAAGATTCTCATGAATCTTAGCGATACGATTGGCTACGAAGGTGTGCCATCGATGCGGTGCGGAATGAATCCAACTCAAGGTTACAGTTGAATCCGAAAAAGCTACGACTGCCTCAATGGCGTGCCGAGCTGCGAAAAGATTATATACTCGCTTTATTACAGTTGATAAGAGGAGTGCGGCGCATAACTCAAGACGAGCTAGCGAAACTACTTTCAGTGGCGCGACTTTAGATTTCGCACACACCAGCGAAACAACGATACTACCGTCGGGTCTGACAACGTGGGCGTAAACCGAACCACCGTAAGCTTTCTCACTAGCGTCGGCAAAACCGACGAGTGAGAGCCTACAGCGTTCTACGACGCCAACATGTCGCAAAAATCTCAATTCAGAGATAATTGGCAGTTCAGCGTGAAATTGTTCCCACAGACGAACAATGCGAGGTGGTGGAACGTCATCCCATCCAAGTTTGACAAGCCAAAGCTCTTTAATAAGAAGCTTGGCGTATAAAATTATCGGTGCCACGAGGCCTAAAACGTCGAAAAGACGTGCAATGGAAGAAAGAATATTCCGTTTCGTGCAAGGGCGAACATTAGGGTTAACCTGGAATACGAAACAATCCTCATCAGGGAACCAACGAAGTCCCAGTATTTTCTGTGTCGGATCTTTACTTAAGTCCACGCTCTGTGAAAGTCGTAATGACTCTGGAATATTCCGAAGAACATCGACACTATTGCTAGACCACTTCGTCAGCTGAAAATCACCGAGAGAGAATATTTTTATTAGTTCACGAGCCGAGTCTATAGCCAGCGCAGTGCTAGGTATAGAACTGACTATGTCATCCATGTAAATATCTCGCTGCAAAATGTCCCTGGCGAGAGGTAACTGCGTTCCTTCATCCTGACATAACTGTTGGATAGTGCGAATAGCTATAAAAGGACTACACTTTAATCCAAAGGGAAGCACTGAAAACTGATAAATTTGAAGTTCTTCTTCCTCATTAAACCGATATAAGATACGTTGGAGCGAACGATCTTGTGGGCGTATACCTATACGTAGGTACATAGATTTGACATCTGCGGAAATAGCGACACTAAAAAGCCTAAAATTTAACAAGATGTTACAAAGGTCAGCCTGAAGGACTGGACCTGCGTACAGGATATCATTGAGCGAGGTACCGTTATCTGTACATGCACTGGCATCTAGGACCACGCGCAGCTTAGTGGTCACTTTATCCTCTCGAATAACAGCATGGTGAGGAATATAGTATTCCATTTCTCGCTCCTTACAATTTCGTTTGGGCAACCCACATTCAGGTACGATATTCTGCACCAAAGAAATATAATTGTTCTGCAGATAATCCCGTATGACGTCATCATAAAGAAGCTTGACGTTAGGAAGCGATTTAAGTTTACGTTCGAGGCTATGAAATCTCTTGCGAGCTATATTAAAAGAATTTCCCAACGCCGACGCGTCTGTTTTCAGTGGTAAAGCTGCAACATACTTGCCATTTGGAGCGCGGGTAATTGTGCTACAATAAAACTCTTCACAGTGTTTATCATCCACACTCCCAATGGACGAAGCAGTAACATCTTCAATCTCCCAAAACTTACGAAGATCGAAGTTATCGAAAGAACTCGCAAAGAAAGACAGAGAGTCAGTTGGAGGTTCGGTAATAGATGCTTTTCCTAGAAGTATGTAGCCGAGTGTAGTCTCCAATGCATCGGGGCAACCGGGTGCGCTGGTCACGTGACCGGGTCGCAATAACTTAGCGAACAACGTGACTCCCAGTAACATGTCAATATTACCTGGCACTCCCCAGCTGTCATCAGCGAGTAGTTTAAGATCAATATGCTTCAATTCGGCAATATCTATAGAACCCAGAGGAAGCTGCCCGGTTATCTGATCCAAGACTAAAGCGTCAATTTCATACCTAGGCTGCGAGCAAAACCGTGAGCTGAACGTAAGATTCACCGAGCCACGAACGGGCTGCGACGTGCCACCAATACCACGAACGGTAGTTATTGAGTCCGTATGTATAGTTAGACCGAGCATACGGCAGCAACGCGATGTCATATAATTCTTTTGCGACCCAGGGTCCAAAAGACATCTAACCACCACGTCCTTACCCTTCCTACCAGCCACTAACACCTTGGCAGTAGCCAGCACTTCGGTACTACGTGTGGCCTGGACTTGAGCAGAAGAATGCGTGCACAACGCCACACGATCAGAAGTAGCTGGGTCAGCCGCAGAATCGGAGGCTGGGCCGCTAGCGGGCGCCAGCGCAGGGGCTTGCGTCGATTGCTCAAAATGCAATAAGGAATGATGCTTACCGTTGCATTTTCTACATGTTGACTTAGATAGGCACTTAGAGACGGTATGTTGGCTACTTAGGCAGTTACCACATCTGTTATTGTCTTTTACAAACTTAAATCTATTTTCCGCGCTCAATTTTTGAAACGCTTTGCACGTAAACAAGTGTTTATGCGTGGATTGACAAAGCGAACATTTAGATTCAGTAGCCACAAACACCTGCGAGACCTTAGATGAGGTGCTGGGTCTACCTGCGGGGACGGGCTTAGTTGCCGCAGAAGAGGAGCGATATAATATTTTTACTTGTTCACGAACAAACTTTACGAAATAATCATAATCCAACTCTTGTTGATTACGAAGCGACATTTCAAAATGTTTTGCCGTATCTGAGTCTATTAACTTAAGACCCCAATGAATAAATATAAAATCATCCAAGTTATGTATTTTCAATTGTTTGAGTCCTGCAACCGTAGAAGTTAATTTATCAAAACCTTGTTCAATATTAGCGGGTGTCGGTCCGAACGACTTCAATGAGAACAGCTGATTTAGATAATTAGTGGCGAGCGCGCGAGTATCCAGGTACTTTGCGATAAGCGCATCCCAGACAACGCGGTAATTAACGCCAGAAGGTACAACACCTACTGCCACATTCCTAGCCTTTCCTTTTAAACAACTCAACAGATAATGAATGCGATCGGAATCTGATAAATCTGCGTTCGTATGTATAATACGTTTGAAAGTCTCATAAAAGAACGGAAAGCTCTGAATATCACCGTCAAAGGTAGGCAGCTCAATTTTAGGTACCTTTATATGATAAGCATTAGGGGTCGCTGTCGGGCTAGGTTCCTTGGAAACATTTGATTCCGTTAATGAAGCTAAAGTAATTTTTATCTCGCCGACCAACTCATCAAATGAATGGAAGGCATTATAGCTTACTTCGCACTTGGGATCAAGTGTCAATTTTAACATATTTATCTCGTCCATTATCTCATTGAACTCGCTACGTAATCCGTCAATTTGTTTAGCCTGAGCAATAAAAGATTTACGTAATCTTTCAGTTGTTAAAGATTCTGTTGAATCCAAAATCTTTTGAACCCGCGCGAAATACGCGTCGCGTTTACTTTCCAACAATCTAAGTTTAACCTTGTCAGTCATGGTGAACAGAAGTTAAAATATGGAAACAAAAAGAAACAATAAATCTTTAACTTTTACGGAACCCGTGTAAGTGAAATTAGTGGTCCAACCAAACCGATAACTCAACGAATGATTTTATAACATAAGTAAATAATACTACGGAACGATCCGTACACGCGAACCCCAGCAATAATAAATTGTAAGGTGGAAAAAAATATAAAGCGTCCAAAGTTTGAACCGCGTGCAAGTAACAAAGTCTAATACAAATAAATAGTAAGCACGCCTAATATGTTAAGAACGTACCCATCTATAACATATATTTATGATTAGCTTAGAGATACCTACAACGCAATAATTAGCATTTATGACGGATGCGACGCGATAATATATTTTGTTCCTTTTGTACTACTTCTATTTATATGAGAATAACTTACTCAATACATAGAATATGTACAGATTCTTAACCAACAATAAGTTAAGTGTGAAACTTAGAAACAAGTATGGTACTTATTTCGTAAGCTATGCGATTGTCATAACGAAATACCTTCGTAAAAAAACAATAAAATCCTAACAAGTAAATACGCAGATAACCGTTCGAAGTAAGTTATCTAGTAAGTACTACGTTTACAAAGTTAGGTGCGGGGGTGATATGTATAAATATACGGCTGTTTCCTATGAGGAGAACTAAACGCGTAAAGTTTATACAAATCTGTTATTTTACCTGAAGGTTCCTATTAAAAGATCAAGTTACCTTCCAAAATAAAATAACAAGCGACGCAATGAAAATCTGGTTAATTGCAATAATTAATCAATTGCGGTTGAGTCTCGAATTATAAAAAATACCTACTCGTGCAATACGATTATAGTAGGCATTTACCTAACGAACCAACAGTAATAGTGTATCATACAATAACGATTAATGCCATTCATTCAGCAAATCTCTATTACAAAAGTATATATAAAAGTTTCTAATGCGTAAATAAAAATTAGCTGTACGATAACAAAGGACTGGAATATTCCACAGTCACGTAGGCCAACTTGACGAATGTATTACCAGACTACCCACAGTTTTCATACACGAACAAATAAAAATGTAATTACGCCGAAAATTAACTGATTTATTGAATAAACTTATTTAGCGATATGAATCAACGTTGATATCCAATTAAATGTATTTTTCGGAGGTTTAATTAGTGAATTTAAAGATTTAAGTTAACAATTAATTTGCCGGTAGGAAACTACTACACGCAAGATAGCGAGCCTTATTGCCAACGCAGTAGAGGCGAGAATTGTGTGATGATCTGCAATTAATATGGAAATTTCCCAAACTGTTTGATTTAAATTAGACTTTTAGAACTTAAAAATAGGCTGTAAATAGGCCCAAATTTAATTTATCCGGGACGAAGGACCAAAATGGTGCGTATAACTTCTAGAAGATCACTAGTAAAATCACACGCGGTTGAACCTAAATTATTAGAGTAATCTAGGCTATAATTGCTGATTCAGCAGTTCTATTTGAAGGAGAAAAGTACGCAGATGAAACGAAAGGCAATGGATAAAGTTCAATCTACTAATTATGCCACATACCTTTGAACAGCGATTCCCAGGTAGATGCAGCTGGATGGCACGTTCGGGAAGTTCAGCTCACAGATTCGATACACTAGGCTGGCCAGCGGTACACAAACACAGTAGGTCTAGGTAATACAGATAACACTTTCACGTAGGTTCAATTAAGAGGTTTGGGCGAGATGATGCGTGATGATGGACGTGCGCGCACCCAAACGTGGTTAATACGACTCACCAATGGCCGGCGGCCAATGGATGTAGCGGCGGCGTGTTGATGGTGGCGCCACCGCGCGGGATATCACCAAATCAACGATATGTGACACTTATTTAATAAATTGAAACTATTAAACCAATGCCTCTCAATCGCCCTATGGTGATGCAATAAAATATAAGAACTATAAATTAGGAAGCGTAACCAATTACTTAGACCAGAGAGAGAGTCTAGTCGAATTGTCACTGTATCACCGTATAACGATAATGAAGGTATCTACGTATATAGTAAACAAAATATTGAATTGGCAAGACTACGGCTACTACAGTTTAGGATAATCCTATTGGAACTCGCTACGGAAAATAAAGTTCAAATTCCTTCGTAACCTAATGTCAATCCGTCTTACGAATTTTCCAGTTTTGGAAATCCAAACTCAATGACAGATGTCATATAGTTCAAATTCCTTCGTAACTTAATTTCAATCCGTTTTACGAATTTTCGATCAGGACAGTGGCGAGTTTAACATTTTTTACCCATCACAAAAGTGCACAACGCCGCTAAAGAAGTTTTCACTTCAAAAAAAGATTTAAAAAACGGTTGTCCGTTGGTTTGGCCCTCATATTATAATACTTCCCTTCACTATAGGTTGGTAGCAGTGATAGCTTAGTGGTGTGAGCGTCACATTGCCAAGTCATAGATCTCGAGTTCGAACCCAAAACACGCACCTTAGATTTTTCGGATTCATGTGCGTATTGTATAATTATCGCTTGCTTCGGTGAAGGAAAACATCGTGAGGAAACCAGCATGTCTGAGAGATATTTCTCGACAGCATGTAAAGACAAGTCAGAGGCCCATGGTCGGCATAAAAACTCTGACACCAGCACGCGTAGCATGACCACTTTGGAAAAGAGTTTTGTCTACGGAAGAATCGACATAATGACAGATAGACAATGACAATGTGTCAGTTAGTCGATTCTTCCCTCGACATAGCCCGTTTCTACGGTGGTTATGCTACGAGTGAAAATTAGGCATTAAGCACACGAAGAAGAAGACTGTAGGTAAGTGAGTACAATTATTTCAGAATGTAACTGTGTATGAAATCACAGCAATCACTTGTAAACTTGGCCTATTAACAACCGAACCATCTCCATCTAAGGCAAACAGATCTATTCCATGACCTTTCGTCTATCCTGTGTACATGTATCTATGTATATGAACACTTCCTCATATACAACAAATATAATATAATCCCATACAAAACGAAAACAGAACCCTCGCTTACAGGAGTGGAAAGCTTTAATATTTGTCACAGGAAACAGCCTTTATTTACCCCATAGGCGTAGGGTACATCCGGTGAAGGGCAGGCCCATTGATTTCTGGAAGGGTGGCCCCTTAATACCGTCCACTTGTAAATATGGCTCGTATAATATTTAACTTGGATCTTTTAATAATAGGGATCAGTTTTGGTTTACTAATAGGTCTTTACCTATGAAATTGCCGTATTGCAGTACAGACTTTTTCAAACAAAAAAAAGTTTTGATTGGCTATGAGTTCTAAATTCAAATTAATTTTGTTTTAAAAATATGACATTCTATTTACAAAATCAGTCTTTTGTTTATTGATTAGCGTTGTATTTTCATTACATTTCAACATTTTTCCTCATAATGGATACTTTGAAATTTCGTGTAATTATGGAATATGAGTTCCGTCGTGGCACCAACGCGGCACAAACGACCCGTAACATCAACGACGTTTACGGAGAGAACTGTACAAACGAACGCACAACCCGTTATTGGTTTGCTCGGTTCCGTTCTGGGAATTTTGACTTGAAAAATGAACCTCGTGGTCGTCCGGAAACTTTGGTCAACAATGATGAATTAAAGGTGATTGTTGAAGCTGATGAAACTCAATCTACAGCTGAGCTGGCAGCAGCTTTTGATGTTAGCATTAAAACAATATTGGTCCATTTGCGACAGATTGGCAAGATAAAAAAGCTTGATAGATGGGTGCCCCACGAACTTAACGATCGCCAGCGCAACGTACGCGTCGAGACTTGCCTTGCGCTGCTTAACAGGCACAGAAATGAAGGAATTTTGAACCGAATTGTTACGTGCGACGAAAAATGGATTCTTTTTGACAATCGAAAGCGCTCAGCAAGTTGGTTAGATCCTGGTTCGGTACCAAAGCAATGTGCAAAACGAAAAATGACCCCTAGAAAGGTGATGGTCACAGTTTGGTGGTCTAGTGCTGGTGTGATTCATCATAGCTTTTTACAAAACGGCGAGAGCATTACTGCAGATGTGTACATTGAAGAACTGACCACAATGATGGCGAAACTCGCACGTCTGCAACCAGCTTTGGTCAATCGGTCGTCTCCACTGCTACTTCACGACAACGCGCGGCCCCATACTGCACAACAGACCGTCTCTAAGCTGCATGAGTTGGGTTTGGAAGCTCTCCCTCATCCGCCATACTCACCAGATCTTGCGCCTTCCGACTATTACTTTTTCCAAAATTTGGACAACTTTTTAGCGGGAAAAAAATTCAATTCCCGAGAGGCAGTACAAAACGCCTTTGAAGAGTTTGTTGTCTCCCGTCCAGCTGATTTTTTCAAGAAGGGCATCCATAAACTGCCACAGCGTTGGCAAAGATGCATTGATTGCAGGGGTGATTACTTTGAATAAAAGAAATAAATAAGTTCGAAAAAAAAATACTTTAACTTTTTTCAAACAAAACGGCAATTTCATAGGTAAAGACGAATTGCGTATTTTTGAAATTCCAATGGTTCGATTTAACAACGATACTTTCTTCCATGGTATTCTGGCTCGCGCATTCGGCCAAATTTTCCACTACTATTCTTACTCCATGTAATGTGGGTCGCGGACCAGAGGCCAGTTGCCCCTAACCCGAAAGTTTTAATGTTGTAATAAAATTATGTTTTTTAAGAGTACGAGGAACAGGGTGTAAACTGCCTCGATATGCCTTAGTTAAAGGAGGATCCTCCGGATGTACCTAACGCGCAAAAAAAGTCGCGAGTGGCATAATTTGTTTTTAATTTTATTCTGCACATCGCTAGGAACTCAATAAAAAAGTCCCATGAAAATTTGACCACCTTATTGTCTAATTACACTCGACTAATAAATGTATTTTAACTTTGATACGCCACAGAAATTGCGATGCCATCCGAAACCTTTTGCCATTGTAGATACGCGTATGAATCAGGGCCGGCTCACTAGTTAAGATTTGATTAAATTTTTGAAAATTAATAAAATATAATTAACATAATTGTTTCCAATAATAATATGACGCTGTACGATAATTACACACACACACACACACACTTTTACATATTTTTCTCTTCATTATCGCACACACTATCGTCTACATTTCTTTTTGATTTTTCCTTTCGCAGGTCTGCTAGCAGAAATTTCGTTTTTGTGAGTGACATTTCGCAGTTCAACCTAGGAGGTTGTCATCTGATTAACCGGACTATCCTATGGGTGCCTTGAGTCTAAGGCCTCCAGCCAGGGCATAGAACTACTCACAAACTATCGCTTAGTTTGTGAGTAGCTTAGTATACACGCTATGGGCACCCACTTCGGCTTAGAGCGTCCCTGGTCAGGACAGCATGGGGACAGGCTGGATCTGAACAACATCATTATTTAGGGGCTGATTTAAAACTACTAGCACAGCATCGCGGGCTGGCTCGAGCGAGGGTCGGGGAGGGCAAGGACTTGGACGATGGCGGTTTGCGTCTGAACTTTTTAAGAGTGCTAGTCTCTTTGCTACCCTCCTGGACGAGGGTGATAGCATCATCGGGAGTGAGAAATTTCGTATGAAATAAGCAATACCTTTGCACTCAAATATTTTATGTTTTTTCTGTGTTATCTACTGTGTGTACATAAATAGTAAAATAAATAAATATTTATTCCTAAAAGTAATAAAATGTCAATATGACCCTCTCAACAGTCCCTTCGCAATATCCAAAACGTCTGGACCGCAAATATTGGAACAAAAACAAAGTTATTTGAAAAGTACAACAACGCACGCACCTCCTAAAAACGAGAAATATTTAAAACATCTCAGGGCTAGTCCAATAGCCTTCTCCGGCACAAGAATTCATTATGACGACAGAAATTTGTTTGCGATATGAAATTCCTCAGACTCCGCTATTTCCGAACAATTCACGACATTCCAGTGACCAGGTTTTTGTAAGAACAATTTTATTGGACTTTATTATATGCTGCATAAAGTTTAAGATTTTAAAGATTACTTTAAAATCTAACATAACATAACTTCCGCGCCTGTAATCCCTGAAGGGTTAGGCAGAGGTATAACCAGTAGTAGGCTCTGTATTGCGTCGGACGTAATGAATAGCACCATTCCATATCTTTCCGTGGGTGTCGTAACAGGCGACTAAGGGACTTGCCAGAGAATGGGCAGCAGCGTTCTCTGTGCTTTTGCAACAACCGTACTGCGACCGCCAACCCGCCTGCAAAGCGTGGCGATTATAGCAAAATTCCCCTTATGAGCGCAATACAAAAATGCGCACGGGACCGGCGTCACTTGGGGAAGGCCTATGTCCAGCTGTGGACGTCTTTCGGCTGAAATGATGATGATGATACCCATTAGTTAGTACACCGTCATTTTGCCAGTTACGTTCAAGTCCCATGTAATAGGGGCAAGTCTATTGCGATCAACTAGGCACAAATCCAGACTTCGTGGCTGCTACTGAGAAATTCCTTATGGACAAACCCAGAACTCTTTGCCTGTTCTGGGAACCGTACTTAGGACGTCATGGTCAGAACTCACTTGACAAACGAGGAAGTCCAGTTTAAAGTAATTAAGTTCACTAAGTTAACCATGTTCAATTTTAATTACTGTAAAATAATCTTCAGTAATTGTTAAAGAATCCATATCTTATATACCATACCATATCTTCCCGTGGGTGTCGTAAGAGGCGACTAAGGGATTTGCCAGAGAATGGGCAGCAGCGTTGTCTATGCTTTTGTTACAACCGTACTCCGATCGCCAACCCGCCTGCCAAGCGTGGCGATTATGGCAAAACCCCCCAAAATGTTTATGTGGCGACACTTGGGGGAGGCCTATGTCCAGCAGTGGACGTCTTTTGGGCTGAAATGATGATGAATTGTTAAAGAAAACTTCAAGATATGAGTCGAGTAACTTAGTTGAAAATACAAAATTATTAGGCAACATATACTAGCGAATCAATTAAGATTCCAAAATAAACGAGTTGTTCAAAATATAACTGTTTTGCCTTATAAAGTAATAATGAATGCCGCTGTATATCTTCATCATTCTTTACCCTTCCATACAAAAAAACGTTCATTTAAAATCAAACTCAAATGACCATAAATTTCAATTAATTGGGAAGGTTTCAGTCCAATTGAGCAAGCTACCATTTTAAATTCCTGTCTCCAATTGTTGCAAGGTAAATTTAAATATTTTACACTCGAAAAGAGCTATCGACCGTTCGTACATTTTAATGGGCAACGCTTTGCTAAGCAATGTCTGAAATGTATCGATGTTTTTTGTATTCAATTTATCGATGGAAAATTAAGTAAACATTATAACGAAGAATTGAATGTATACTTTCATGAATTATTTTTACAAAATGAAGTGATGCACTTAGTTACGTAATACGAAAGAATATTACATTGTAATTTAATATTATAAGATGCCGCTCACAATGGGCCTCATCAGAAGGCTCAAAGTCACCCAAAGGGCAATGGAGAGAGCTAGGCTCGGAGTTTCCTTGCGTGATCAAATCAGAAATGAGGACATCCGCAAGAGAACCAAGGTTACCAACGTAGCCCGAAGAATTGCCAAACTTAAGTGGCAGTGGGCAGGGCACATTGCTCGCAGAACAGATGGCCGATGGGGCCGAAAAGTTCTGGAATGGCGACCGCGAACCGGGAGACGATGCGTTGGAAGGCCTCCCACTAGGTGGACCGATGACCTTGTGAAGGTTTCGGGGATCCGCTGGATGCGAGTCGCACGGGACCGGTCAATGTGGCGACACTTGGGGGAGGCCTATGTCCAGCAGTGGACGTCTTTCGGCTGAAATGATGATGATGATGATTATAAGATGGCCACATATTCCACATTTGGTTTAAAGAAAACTTTTTATACCACATTATAATTTATTAAGAAGACCTAAGCTCGTAAATAAAAATGTTTTAAATCTAGCCACAATCTCATCTTGCAGTCAATCAATGTTAAAATGTCTTTAAATTTTTGATAAATTGAGACTAACGTTAGAATGCAAACGTTCTTCAGAAATGGGACAAGGAGTAAAGTATTATGAGGATCCTCAGGGGAGAGTTTTTAGCCTGTTAACCTTTCTACATCTTCCTCCCCATCTAGTTTCATATTTAATACTAATTTCACGTACCTAAAAGCCCGTTCACCACTTTACTAAGGTCCTACAAGATAGCACCCATAAAAGAAAAAGCCTAGCTCAAAATTCCCCTAACATCGATACTTTTAGACATCCCTACAACCATTACTTGAACTTCAATTAGATGATATCTGACGTTTATAGTTCTTTATGCATCCAAAGAGTCAGATTATGCTTTCCAGGAGTGAGATAATGCCATTTGAACGGAGGTCCGATCATTATTCCCTTGGTGGAGGCGTAATGAAAATTTTGTAAGGGTTTTACGATCGCCAGGAGTGGTTTAATGAGCCATCTTTGAAGTGTACCTTTTTTGAGGGAAATAAATTTTGTTATGTGCGTATTAGATGTAGATTAAATGCTTTTTTTGTAGGTGTTGTCATTAAGACTTTTTGCTTGTCATTTGGAAGTTGTATGGTTTTCAATTTCAGGAATTGATTTTACTTCGATGTATGGTAATTAGGGATCCGTACCCAAAGGGTCAAACGGGGCCCTATTACTGAGACTTCGCTGTCCGTCCGTCCGTCTGTCACCAGGCTGTATCTCATGAACCATAACAGTTAGCACAGATTATGTATTTCTGTTCCCGCTATAACAACAAATGGTAAAAACAGAATAAAATAAATATTTAAAGGGGGCTGCCATACAAAAAAGTGTTTTTTTGCTCGTTTTTATAAACTATATATATAACTGTCCCGCGCAACTTCGTCTGCGTCACATTTTCGCAACATTTTACGTTGCTGTTCCGCTACTATTGGCCGTAGCGTGATGATAGAATAGAAATAGAAATAAATTTATTTACAAAGTATTACAAAAAAGTGTACATTTAGGCGCAGTAGTATTATTTCTCATACAATGGTATAGTTAGTACTTGTAAGTAAATAAAATTAAAACTAAAACATATTCAAAAGTTGCAAGTAATGATATATAGCCTATGTCCTTCTCCAGGTTGAAATCCATCTTCTTGCCAAATTTCATTAAGACCCGATCAGCCGTTTAATCGTGAAAAGGTAACAAACAAACAAACAAACAGAGTGACTTTTGCATTTATAATATGAAGTATGGAAAGTGCGAGTCGGACTCGCGCACGAAAGGTTCCTTTCGTGCGCGAGTCCGACTCGCACTTGGCCGGTTTTTAAATTATTTATTATAGTTGTTATGGATGGTTTATTACATATTAACATTCCTACTGGCTTCGGTTCTATCACGTAAGCTATTCATATGCCTTAAACTCCGTTCATCTGCCACATAAACATCAAAACCCAGATTTCCTCCACTAAAACTTTTATGCTAATGAATTCGTCAACATTTATCAATCAATCTTGAATTACCGAAAGCAGATAGTTTCTTGCAAATACTGCCGTACGCTAAACGCATAAGACGCAAAGTCGTCTGCTGGGAATACCTTATAAATTGCAAATACACCATTCCGCAGATCGTAAACGTCGTAACTCGTCCGTCACATAAACAATACTATCGGGAGGATGGTGGTGTGAGAAATAAGATAACAGCGTTTTCTACAAATCAAGAGAGTTGATAGAATTATCATCAAGCTAGACACGTACACACAGCTTCATTGAGTGATTACCCCCCCGGCCTACTGGGCCGGAGTGTTGAAGGGTTAGCACATACTGAGGCTGTCTGTACCAGCCAAGGTTAACGAAAACACCAAATGTGAACGTCACGGCATACAGGTAGTTTTTTTTTAAACTTTGCCCCTCACAAGGAATTTCTCCTGTGTCGTGGGTTCGTTTACAAACATTTAAACTCATATACACAAACAGCCAGGCCCGGAACAACTATCTGTGCCCAACGTTATAAGATGTTAAATTATTACGATGTTGACCAATTGCGGTCCCTGCTTCGGACGGTCCTTTGACAGATTAAATGTACTAATGAAGTATTTGTCAGTGTCTTATCCCGCAATCTGTCAGTAGGTACCAGTTTGATCAAACTGTCATTAAAAGCTATATGATGCATCTTTGCACCATCAACTTTAGCAACCGCTGCAAGCTTATGCCTTGCGCCTTCCCCACGTGAATCAATCAAGTATCCACTATCCCCTATCATTTACTTATTCAGATTTTATGTGTCGCCGGCACCGGACCGAAACTTTATGTACCATCAGCTGAACGTTTATAGTACATCCACAGAAATGTGACCCGTTTTTCAGACAAAAACACCATTTTCTTGGGTATAAAAACTATAGAAGCAACGCTTCTGCTTTTTGGTGTTTTACGATTTTCATTGATGTGATTTTGCACGTCGCTATTGGGTTGGTAGTGAATGTTTTATTGTTTTAAAGTTGTTTGCAATATTTTCTTTGATTGATGTCCTCAGAACAGCTGCTCAACAGAACTGCAGTAGGGCAACTTAAATGAGGTACAATCAACTGTATTAAAGTATGATCAAACGGTGACAGACTTAGGACTGGTTCTGGACACCGTACACTGATTACACTTCAGTGCGTTCTTTTTCAGAGCCCGGAATCTGGACATTTATACAATTAGTCCGTAAAGGTCTTTACTGGCTTTACTAAAATATTGTCAAGATTTTGTAAGTTGTGTAGGTAAGTTTTAACTTATTCATTGCATAGTTTCTTTAAATCAGCGTTGTAAGTTTTCCCTTAAACTAACCAGCTGCTTAAACCAACAATTGCTCAATTTCCTACCCAAATTCAAATATACGATGCACCATACAAATCCAATGCCAAAAATGAGCATTGGCGTCAAAGGGCGCGAGCATGCTCTATTTATGATTAGGTGACGAGTTCGCGACGCATACCAATGAGGGCACGTCACTTGTCATCCGTCATACGTGTTCCGACGATCATCGGGAATCAACGCGTAATGTGCCAGAAGAACACGTGGCGGAAGAAACAGCTTCCTGGTTTGTATATGTGTTTTGTTGAGAAAACAGGTTAAGAAAGTTTGTAATTATTTGTGTGGGACTAAAGAAACATGACAGAGTGTTAACTTAGTAAATTAATAATAATTATGTCCTATTACAACAATCATAATTAATTAGAAAATATTCCAACAATTTTCATAAACGCCCGAAAATTTTACAACGTTCGAGAATTCGCGTCGTAAAAACCATGGGACACTTCAGGGGGCGTTTAGTGTTTTATATGCCAAAGGGATTTATGTTATTACCGTCCATATTTCTGCGGACTGAAGCCGCTGAGAGGTCACGAAATCTTGCCGAAAGGTGTCGCCGTGTCTGTCGTATAGGGGCGTCCCTCTCGCACCTCGGTGTTGCTTTAAAGCGATGAATATGAGAAGTTGTATTCGGATCACGTAGTGGGCGCGGCGTGCGCGGCGCTCATGAACTCCGATGCCAAACCTCGCCAGATATAACGTTAACAATGAAAAAATTCTCTCCCTCCACCAAGGTAGAAGAGTTGCGATGACAAGTCCCAACAAACTTGGTAATCAGTTGTAACAAATTTATGTGCCGTGCGTGAGAGAGTCGAGTTTCGCTTTCTCCTACAAATGTTATTTGTTGAGAGAACGCTGCGGACGTTAATATTGTCAGTTGGATGTTCTTGTTTTATCATAATTATGTATTAAAACTTTTATTGCGACAAATCTTTTGAGATTAAAAAGGATTTAAGTTAAGAGCGCAGGCCTGTTTAGGGGCGATTAGACGGTGCTTTGTCGTCTTTATTTTAATTCGTGCCGCGAAAAATTTGATCGTAAACATTTATTCATGGGGCGAACATGGCCAGAGATCGCACAGGATAAAGAGGTTTGAAGGCGAAAGGGGACGCCTATGCCTAGCAGTGGGACACTCACGACGGCAAAAAAAAAACAGAGACTTGTGAACCTACCCACTTAATTTTACTTTGATAATGAGCAAACATGGTGATATTGCGTTGGCCTATATCTACGTACTTGCTCGTTTTGTAAACAAGTAAAATTTCTTAATTTTCTTGTTTATCTGAACCCTCGATAAAAATGTTGTAAATTCTTAACAATCAAGCAATTCCCCTAATTCTGAATGCGCTAACACATTTTAACAGCTGCTAAAAGTTATGCAAATGGGAGGAAGGCATAAAACATTTTTATCGTCGCTAGTTGCAAGAACAAGTTGAGGGAAATCGTGTAACTTAATAAGACATTTACTGGCCCATTGCTGAACGTAAGGTTTTTGTAGACAATGGTCCAGCAATTTGTCACGATTCATGCTTTAGCACGTTTTTGAACCCAATTTGTGTCGCATTAAATCTTTCTACTTTGTGTCTGAATCAAACGAAAACTGATTTTACTTCTAACAATTTTGACTCATCATCATCTGCCTAGCCTTTTCCCAAACTATCTTGGGGTCGGCTTCCAGTCTAACCGGATGCAGCTGAGTACCAGTATTTTACATGAAGCGACTGCCTATCTGACCTCCACAACCCAGTAACTGGGAAATACGATACCCCTTGGTAAGACTGGATGTCAGACTTATAGCTTCTGACTACTCGTAACGACTGTCAAAGATCTACAAATGACAGCCGGGACCAACGGCTTAACGTGCTTTCCGAGGCACGGAGGAAACTCGATATGTAATTATGGTCACCCATCCACAGACCAACCTCGGCAAGCACGGCTTAACCTTAAAGATCGACCTGGGCGGCTGTTATTATTTAGCCACGAGCTCCTCTTCTAACAATTTTGACTGTCTTTTATTAAAAAGAAAAGTAAATACCATCAGCTCAATAGTAAAATATGTCTCCAGCTGCAAATCCCTGTTGATATTCTCTAAAACTTTAAAGTTTATGAAAAAGTTAAAGCTATGAAAATCGTGAAAACAAACATGCACATTATCTGCACAAAAATATTCGGGTAATATTTTCGAACAATAACATTGTTTGCCTTTCTTACGATAGACAGAAACTACAAACAAGTTAAATACTTTAACGCATTCAAGTCGCGAAAAGATTTTAAAACCGGCAAACGGGTAAACTCATGCAAAACAAAGTTGTGATACAGAACTCTTTAGAATGCCATTCTGCTTAGTTTTCGTATTTCTTAATACAACCTAATGTTTTGATTTCGGGTAAAAGAGGTGGCGGGGAAGAGGCAAACGAAAGTTTTTAGGATCACTATGGTCTAATATTTTTAGACAGTAATAAGTCTGCTAATTAAAACGGGAAAATACTCTTCAAAAATCAACTATGTTAAAATCAAAGTGTTTATATCATCATTCATCATTTCAGCCCAAAAGACGTCCACTGCTGGACATAGGCCTCCCCCAAGTGTCGCCACATTGACATAAGGGGGGTTCTGCCATAATCGCCACGCTTGGCAAGCGGGTTGGCGATAGCAGTACGGTTGTTACAAAAGCACAGAGAATGCTGCTGCCCATTCTCTGGCAAAACCCTTAGTTGCCTCTTACGACACCCACGGGGAGATCCCGTATCTCCCCGTGGGTATCGTAAGAGGCAATGGTGCTATTCTTTACGTCCGACACCATGCAGTACCCATACCCACTGCAGTGCTATAACGCTGACCTTGCAAGCAAAGAAGGACATAAGCGCCAAGTTCCATCCGCCGTCGCTTGCAACTCCCGCCACAACAAAAGCTGAGCTCGGATGAAAGAAAGTGCACCTAAAGCGAATACGTGAAGTCAATTTGTGAATAAACTTTCTAAGTTGGTTCAGCACTGCGATACCAGCTAGACTACTTTACTAGATTTAACATTGTGCTTAATGTGTGTACGTGAACTAAGACAGCTTACCCGCTATCTCTTACAATGCAGTTTCATTGTAAACGATTTTTGGATTTGCATGTTGTTGTGTTTAAGTTGTCGGTATGCTCATTTTCTGTTTGTGTTGTGTCTTCCTCCAGTTGTGGTTGATGGAGATTGTGACTGTGCAGTCTGTGGTTTGTTTAATAACGCACTATCGCGACGAATTAAAATGCCAGTTTAGGGGTATGAAATTAGGGCACGCCACAATAGTGGCGATAAGTCCTTTCTTTGAGGAGTGGCTGGAGAGGCACCACGGCGCCCTCACCTTCCGCCTGACGCAGGTCCTCACCGGACACGGTTGTTTCGGGAGGTTCCTGCACCGAATCGGGCGGGAGGAAACGCCCGGGTGTTACCACTGCGAGGATCGGCCGGACACGGTGGAGCACACTGTTGAGCTCTGCCCTGCTTGGGCTGAGCACTGCCGTGTGTCCTCGTAGCGGCGATTGGCGGCGGCGACCTCTCGCGTCCGGCCCTGGTTCAATCCATGGTCCGGAGCGAGAGGGAATGGGAAGCCGTCGCCTCCTTCTGCGAAGCAGTCATGCTAGCGAAGGAGGTGGCGAAACGTGAGAGGGAGAGAACCTCACGTCCCAGCCGCCGCGGGAGACGCCCCGGGCTTCGGGGGGTAACCAGTGGCCCCCGGCTACCGTAGGCGCGGGCCTGTGGACGGTGAGTAATGGGCTAGCTCACCGTCCGTCCGTCTTATGACGACAGACCGTGCCGACGGCGCGTTCGTGTTCCACGCGCGCCTCAAGGAGATGTCAGCAAATCGGAAGGGGTCCGAAAGGGCCGATGCCTGCCAGGGCTGCGGGTTGTTCGAAAGAGATACTGTGCCTCTGGAACACAAAGGGCTAAGAAGGAACATGGATGGGTTTTAGTCAGTCAAGTCTGACACTCCCTTCCGCTCCGCCCAGAGCGGAAGAAGTCATTTGATGACTTCCCATCCTAAAAAAAATAAAAAAAAAATAATGGTTATGAAATTCAGGGTTAAAACTTCTGCATCCCATTAGAAAAGGGAGGATCCTGCGGCCAAGCGAGTGTTTTGTCTGGTGGGCTACTGTCCTTTAGTTGCTGACGGGTTTTTCTATACTCCTAAGTTGCGGATAACTTTGACTGCGTGATTTAGGAATTTGATTTTAATTCTTCAAATATGTCATAGATGGTGCTGTAGTACATTTTGTAGTGCCGCTACAACAGCTATACGTATCAACATCAAACTGACTGTTACATTTTAAAGAATCGAAAAATTAAAAGCGCAGACTTAGGTATTGTTTTATACAAAAACAAGGAAGATGTATACTTTTATTTCATCACAATATCATGCGACATAACGTAAGAAATATCTAACGCTCCTTTTTAAAATCAACTCCATCATCAAAATCTCAGCTGAAACAAATCCCACACAAAATTGTTTCCCTAACCCAGTTAAGAGCATCACCGGGATACAGTAACGATGATGGATCAGCTAAATTACCCAAAGTCTCAGTTCATTTACGTGGCTTCTTTATATTATGAGTATATTTTTTTTGTTTTCGCAGAAACAGATTCTGATGTTAGAATGATGATATCATCTACATAATTTACCATTTTCACTACTTGTTTGTGGTTATAGAGTGTCGTATAGTTTTTAGGGTTCCGTACCCAAAGGGTCAAACAGCTATTACAAAGACAAAGCAACTAATACTGAGACTTCGCTGTCCATCCGTCCGTCCGTCCGTCCGTCCGTCTGTCACCTGGCTGTATCTCGTGAACCGTAATAGTTAGCCAGTTAAAATTTCTACAGATTATGTATATCTGTTGACGCTATAACAACAAATACTAAAAACAGAATAAAATAAATATGTCGGCGCCTTTGCAAAAAGGCTTCATTATGATTCATGTTGCAAACTAAACTATGACCACAGACGAGAGGGAAGCGGTCTACAATTCTCTCTGGCGGAACGTCAAGTCGTTGCGGGCAGCCATATTGACAAGGGTGGTTGTCAAGGAAGGTGGCGCGTAACGAGACGTTGACGGATCGCCGACGTCTGTTTTCATAAATTAAATCTGGTGCCACATATCATAAGTAATTCCGATGCAGCGGGTAAGAGCCTTCAAATATTTAAGGGAGGCTCCCATGCAAAAAAGTGATGTTTTTGCTCGTTTTTATAAATAATGGTACGGAACCCTTCGTGCGCGAGTCCCACTCGCACTTGGCCGGTTTTTTGAATCATTACCAAAGTTGTACATAGGGTCCTATTATTATAGATGAACAAACTGATGGATGTGTCTATTCTAGTGTGCTGGAAATTTATTATTTTTGGTCAAAATAAAATCACTTTAATCAGTGTTTTTAGAATGCTGTGTTAAAATTTGTACATCAATTTGAAGGAGACTTTCATCATCAACATCATTACAGCCGAAAGACGTCCACTGCTGGACATAGGCTTCCGGCAAGTGTCGCCATATTGCTATAATCGCCACGTTTGGCAGGCGGGTTGGCGATCGCAGTACGGTTGCTACAATATCACAGAGAACCCTGCTGCCCATTCTCTGGAAAGTCCCTTAGTCGCTTCTTACGACACCCACGGGAAGATATGGGAAGGAGACTTTAAATAATAGTATTTTAGTAGAAATTAATACTATTTTCTTATTCTTAATTTTTCAATCATCATCACCATCATTATTTCAGCCGAAATACGTCCATTGATGGAAATAGGCCTCCCCCAAGAACGGGGGGTTTTCAATATCTACAGAAAAAAAAAATCAAATTAAATTGCGCATTTCAATCTGATGATACCCATTATCTGAGTCCACTTCAACTCATAATCCTTGATTGTGACTTTGTCAACAATCCCTTCAATAACATGTAACAAATTTCTCAAAATAATCCTAAATCCCGTGAAATCAGTGGCACTGTTGTGACGAACAGACACGTCGCCCGGTAATACTGTCATGAATATTAATGAACGTCACTTTATTTGCTTATTTATTAGCTACCACGCCGATAATAACTTGGTGAGGACGTGATGTGTTTTGTGCATGACAAAGGTTAGTTCTAGTCGAGTTTTGATGTATTCATGTGTTTTGATGTAAAGTTAGACAGACAATTTAAGGAGACGGTGTTATACATAGTCATTGAGTCAATTAGTGTTCGACTGTATTGGGTTTTACTATGTACTACCTCGTTAGTCTAATGGTCGCAAGCACAACTGCTGATCAAGAGGACCTCGGTTCGATTCCCGGGTCGGGGAAAGTGTCATTGGGTTTTTCAATCATTAATTTCTCTGAGAGAGTCTGGATCTGTGCTGTTGATAGTAATAAGCTCGCCCCTTTAACATAACTGAAAACGTACCTTTAACATAACATAACTGAATGTGAAATGTGGGTGTATTTGTAGTAGGTCAACACCTACAAATGTGCCTAAACCTTCGGGGATTACAGTCGTGATGTTAGGTATGTAATATTATACTATGTACTTTCTCCAATATAGATTTAATTTAAGAAAACACTTTATAGAATAATCGAGCTATCATCCATTTAATTTTATCTATCACTAATTACAACCCAGATGTCAGACTAGCGTAGAAAATAAACACAAAACAAACTCACAGAAAAAAAACAACCATAAATAAATCATATTTATCAAATCTTGTTGAAGATTGCGAAAAAAAAATGTAGGCATATTTTAATAATATGTCGCATAAAATCAGATAAAAACAACGTTGAAACTCCATACCCGTGACAAGATTAGTTTCAGTTGTCAAGACAAACCTACGAACTCCATAGCAAAGTTTATCTATTTCGGAAAGTTGACGAAAAAATATTATAAAGTATTTTGGAGGGTACGTGAGACCCTCAAGGTGATACAAGGATCTAGGACAACAAGATTGGTCGATGTTATCATGTGTAACTTTTTCAATGTGGTAATTTTACTTTTGAAATGATTTAAAGAGATCTATCGATCATCATCACCCGATCATTGCTTGTCCCATGTCATTTGGGTCGGCACAACACTTTTTTTAAGACGCCTATCAATATACTTCCAATTATTGTAGAGGGTAATTTTGGTTTAAAATTGTGTTCTGATCTCATTTTTTCTTTAAACGATACTGTGTTAAGTACAGAATCCTTATCAGAAAGTCATAATTTCTACAGCTACCTAAGAGTGTTACCACGCTGTTCGATCCATCGTCGATCGATGCCATCGATCGATGGTAAAATGGATTAGTCGACGTCGATGGATAGTTTCTACTACACCAATCGATCGATCGCCGAGTGAGGCCATCGATCGATAGTAGAATAGAGTTGATCGATAGTCTATTACACTATTTGATCGATCAATTGTTTACTGCCTGGTATTCGTCGATCAGCCAAAGCTACCACACCAATCGATGAACGTCGACGAATGTCCATCGATGACATCGGTCGACGATCGATCAATTGGTGTGGTGACACCATAACACTTTTAAAACCAAATACATTGGTACAAAATTGAAACTATGTCCCCTTAACCAAAGCCTAACTAGTGCCGTCCCGAGTTCATATCCCGCTCCCTTTCACGAGAGGATTACAAGGCCTCATTATAAATCACGGACTATTCACGTAACTATATGTATAAAGTTACTATTTGCTAGACTTTGGCCTCTTGGGGACCCGTCTATCTTTGCAGAATGATTGTCATAGAGAACGCTCTGATTTATTATTCTGTTAATCTGGGACCATTTTATCTGGAAAATACAGATCGGCGCTGTTTTGTTTTGGAAAGTCATTTCGTTTCGCTTGGACTTTACGTTTATTGGATTTGAGAAATAATTATTTTCAAGGCATTTGTGGAAGAGATTTGTGAAAGTAAAACGCTCCTATTTTCAAGTTGGTAAGGTAATTTTAAAGGTGAGTTGTTGCTGATTTAATAAGATTTGTTCAGCTTGTTAATATGATAATTTAGTTAGAACTATTCGCACAATTCTGTTAGGTAATTAGAATCCAGGACGGAAATACATGGTAAGGTCTAAAAGTTACCGGCTTCAACTATAAAATTAAGGACTAATGCCCAAACGAAAATGGATTTAAATAAAGGGAAACTATTTTGAACAAAGATTTTTACTGTGGGTAACTAAAAAAACTTCAGTAATATAGTGAGACGATAGTTTTGTATCTAATGTGTGTAGGCTGGAAACTTTTGATACGTCATCATCATTATCATCATCAGCCTATAATGTTCTCACTGCTGGGACACAGACCTTCTCTCAATGAGAGGGAGTGGGTTTTAATCCACCACGCGGGCCCAGTGCGGGTTGGTACGGTTTGATACTTGATACTATCTAATTCATATAGAAATATACTCTAGAATCATGGAAGTTAAATTTTACACGAGTTCTTCACTTATGTGAAATGAAGATCTATAAGACGTTACCAAACACGCTTCCAAACGATCGAAGCATCCTACGTTTCTCGCCCTCCTCTCAACGTTTCTTTAGGGAGATGGCCATAAAAGTAAGTTAAGAACGTTAACATGGTTTACGTTTCCAGTTGTTTTAAATCTCTGGTGGCCGTCAATAGGTATATTGACTGGATGGCTGGCGAGCACCTGTGTTGTAAAACTTTGATAAAGACGATTTTAGCATAATTCAACGAAGTTTTTCGTTCTTGCAGCTTGCCTTTCAACGAAAATGTCTTGATAGAGTATCTTAGATTGTAATTTACGATGATATGCTTTTAAGAATATTGAAAAATAGATATGTAACCTTATTATATTACTAGCTGCTGTCCGCGACTTCGTTTCGTTTTTTTCGTTCGTTTTTTTATGGATGTGAAAAATAGATGTTGGCCGATTCTCAGACCTACCCGATATGTACACAAAATTTCATACAAAACAGTTCAGCCGTTTCGGAGGAGTATGGTTACTAACATTGTAACAAGAGAATTTTATATATAAGATGGTACATTGAATACTGCTTTAACTAAAGAGATTTAAGCTGATTTTTCAACATATAATTTACTAAATTATTTTCTTTTTGTACAGAAAAAGGAGGTTCTGGATGGTGACGGACGTAAAGAATAGCACCATCTCATATCTTCCCGTGGGTGTCGTAAGAGGCGACTAAGGAACTTGCCAGAGAATGGGCAGCAGCGTTCTCTGTGTTTTTGTAACAACCGTACTGCGATCGCCAACCCGCCTGCCAAGCGTGGCGATTATGGCAAAACCCCCCAAAATGTCAATGTGGCGACACTTGGGTGAGGCCTTTGTCCAGCAGTGGACGTCTTTTGCTGAAATGATGATGATGACGACAGAAAAAGGAAAACTGGTGTTAACCATTTCCCTCATTACATCGTCATAGACACACTTGCACCAACAAGCCTAAGCAAAATGCAAATCCCAAACGATTTCATCAGGTAGAACGCCGAAAACACCAGTCAACAAGGAAGACGCTATCAAACTGAATCGGACAAGTACATCGCACAAACAGCGTCTGAGAACAGAAACTGAAATGAAGTCCGCGGAATCAACTTTAAATACATACCGAAAAACAAACTGGTGGGAATAGCACGGAAGGGGGGAGGAACAGTTCAAACAGCGAACAACAAACGTAACAGTAAATTACACAGCGATCCAGTTCAAACCGGAACACGCCAGTTATTTGTTCAGATGCAATCTCTTCCCATTCCGAGTATATGATTAAAACAGTGCAGGACACCATTCCTATGGGAAATCATCGGGGCGAACGCATTGCATAATTAGCAGTCGCAAAGGCGGTAGTATAGGCGGCTCGTATTTTAGTGTCGCACGCTTTTTGTAGCGCAGGTTTGGCCAACTGCACTCGCTATGTCAATATGAGCTGTTTTGTGCATTATGTTATGTTACTTGATTCATTATTGAAACGTCTGTTCTTGACATCTCATTATTTTTCTCGACACACATTACATTACATTTCATTATCTAGACGACTTGTTGTAAACAGGTATCTACTACAAGTCTAATACACCAATAGTTCACATTTTGTGTTGTGTTAATTTTTATTTTTGTATGTATATTGGCAACGGTGAAGGAAAACATCGTGAGGAATGTTCTAGAACTAAAAAATCGAAGACATGTGACACCTACCAACCTGCACTGGGCCCGCGTAGTGGATTACTCCTCTTATAGAGAGGCGGCCTGTTTCCCAGCAGTGGGAACAATAGGCTGATGATGATGATGATGATGATGATATTGGCACCTTGTTTTCATATACGTATATTCATTCATCTAATCTGTGTCATTTAATTGTGCTTCTGCGTATTGTGCTATGTCTTTTGTATGCACTAAATAAATGATTTATCTATCTATCTACATTTCATTATCATTTGGTAATGAACCAGTTTCCAACAGGAGTGATCTAACATAAAACAAAACGAGAGATCTCCAATTTTTCGCATTGCATATTTGATACGGCAGACATTGCTTTAAAGTCACCAATTAAAGATATACTCACTCACATTTCAAACACCAAACTTCCAACATCATCTCTATAAAGTTAATCTTAAATACTCTACGATAAGATATCGAAGACTTCACTAATACCTTCCCGCCGGCGGGCGTGCACGAGAGTTTGTGCAAATGTACGGAGTGGACATTCCACGCAAATAAGTTCACTTGCAAAGCGAAACTGAAATAAAACTTTATATATTCCTTGTATGCCTTGTATGTAGTCTACTTCAATTATGGGAGCGAGTGTCCAGCATGAAATTCTTTTTATATTAATTTTCAAATGAGAGAGTTTAAATTCATTTTGTCGTTCGTGTGTTGCAGATATTGTGTTTGAGAAAATGCCATTCAAATATTTACAGCAATGCCTTCTTCATTGTTTGTTATACACAGTATTCTATAAATTAGTCCTGTATAGTTGATTAACTTAAACAATATTCTGTTTATAGAAGAGATAAATTACGAACATACCGGTTGACTTACGACTTGAAGGAAGTATACAAGTACGCCGTTATTCAATCTATTTCTATAGTGTCATAGAAACATCAAAGCATTTACAGCCCTTCCTTCTAAAACAGTAAGAAAACAATACAAGCCAAACTCTTATCAACAAAACACCTTGAAGGCTTCATTAACACAAATATTCTGAAGCTCATTCAGCTATAATAGGAATTGATGTGTCAGGACCACGCCCAAGCGAATACGATGAAAAGGCTCCAAATTATCCCGATGTCAACCAGGATGATTAAAAACCAGGAGCTTATCACAATGACAAAGGCATTAGTGGCAGCCATTAGCTTGAGACGTTTAAATGTTACGGTAAGGAGTCACGAAGATGTCGTGTCGTGAAGAAATAATTAAACTCTGTAGGGTTAAAGTCCAGACCGTTCTCGTAAGATCAGAAGAAGATTCTAAATCCGGCGTATTACCGCAATCAGTTCTCAATTACTGATTACCGTTAGCCAGCTTCATGACTACCAGCTCGATCGATAGGGGGCACATGTGAACACTTGATGCTGTTGTTTTTCTAGTTTGTCCAGTAATCTTCCGTGGGTTCTGCTGCGAGGCCGTCTAGTTATGATAGGACGTAGTATTCGGACCCACAGCTATTGCATGCAACCTCGGTCAGCCGAATCACACATCAGCAGTGTGACCTTTTCAGCTAAGTCAGTAAATCTATGTTTTGATACACGGAGTGTTGTTTCAAATAAAAAACTGCACTCTATCAAGTTTCATCGATAAATCAAAATTATAGCCCGACACACAAACCTTGTTACTTCGAATGTAAACATCCCCAACAAGATACAACAACCATTAAAGTCACAACACATCGTGTCACTAATTATAAAAACGCAAACTTGTATGTTTACGTCATCAAGTCTGATGATTGATGGACTTCACCGACTCGTCGACAATTTTTCCATTCATCATAGTTAATTTTATTGAAGCGTCGTATGTGATGAATTAGTCTTACCGTCTAACCTGGCATACTAATAAATACACGCGGTTCGTTAGTCCACTAATGGACTTAATTCGTTAGCTGCATTTTATTCTCTTGTCATGAACATCGTCGGTAGTAAATGGCGATTGTGATCAGGTGTTATTTTGTGGGTGTGCTGGTTTATAAAGAAATGGCTTTTGGGTGTGTAACTTGTTGTTAGTACTTGCTTGAGTGATTAGTTTAGTATGTTAGTTATTTTTATTAGACATGTAAGTAGGTACGGTGTGTTCAAACAGTGAGAACATAAAGAACGCTAGGAAAAATAGATGGTGCTCATTTGTTATGTACCTACTTAAATACGACACTGACGACACTGTTGGCGCAGTGGTTAAGCGATCGACTGCTGCGCTGCGTGTCGCGGGTTTCCCAAACGGATCAAATATTTGTATGGCCTACAGATAGTTGTTCCGGGTCTGGCTGTTTATGTATGTGACTTTAAATGTTTGTAAACGCACCCACGATATAGGAGAAATTCCTAGTGTGGGGCAATCTTTAAAAAAAAACGAAAAAAAAAAACATATATAAGACTTATGTATTATTTACTCACCGACAACATTTTGAGGATACATATACTTTATGTAGCCTATGGCAAAGGATCTGACGCTACCACAGGCAAAAACGATAAAATAAAATAAATAGCCTAGCGTTCCACAATCTTCACAGCACACAGCGCTTTAAATGTATGTAGTTATGTCATTTATTGATGGTTGCATTTTAACTGATGTGCTACAAATAAATAAAGGTCTACCTTGTATATCGTGTATGACCCAAATAAGGGGAGGTGACAAGGATAGCAACGAGCGAACGGTTAAAAAAAATTAACGCAAAAGCCGCGCATCTGTACGTTCGCTTTGGACAGGACGCAGCCTCGTACTATGTACTCGCTTTGAAAAAACATGCCGTTCCAATATATTCAAATAACTTGTTACCGACTTTTACAACGTAATTAATTTCAATAACAAAGACCTTTTAAATGTTTTCTTTGTAAAGGTTACGTTGAATTTGAAAGGACCACTAAAATGGGTTTTTATGTAATTGCCCTGAGAACATTTTGCGGAAGTTGTAATTATAAGTACATTTACTTTGAGTCGGTTATTAAAGTGCCATCACTGAATACAGTTATTATTTGTTAAATTCATTAGTGAACATAATGGAATTACTTTCAAGTTTTTCCATTTGTACGTCAAAAGGGAATCAAGAAGGTAAGTATTATTTTACTTGTCTTTCTTTATCGTATGTCAGAGTCTTTATGCCGCTTGGGTCTCTGACTTAGCTTTAAATGCCGTCGAGAAATATCTCTCAGGCATTCTGGTTTCCTCAAGATGTTTCTCTTTACCGAAACCTTTTCATTTCAGCCGAAAGACATCCACTGCTGGGCATAGGCCTCCCCCAAGTGTCGCCACATTGACATAAGAGGGGTTTTGCCATAATCACCACGCTTGGTAGGCGGGTTGGCGATCGCAGTACGGTTGTTACAAAAGCACAGAGAACGCTGCTGCCCATTCTCTGGCAAGTCCCTTAGTCGCCTCTTACGACCCCCACGGGACGATATAGGATGGTGCTATTCTTTACGTCCAACACCATACAGAGAAGCAGAAATAAGCACATGAATCCGAATGATCAGAAGTGTCTGTCTTGGGTTCGAACTCGAGACTTATGAGTTTGCAGTCTGACGGCCACACCACTAGGCTATCACTGCTTTCTTTCTTTCCTTTGTTTTATTTTTTATTTTTTTTCAAACATTACTTTGAATATGGCTGTTCGATTACGGTGGTGACGAAAGTAACTGGTGCTTATAGCACAAGATTCTTCCTAGTTTAAGCCCAGTTGCACATGGTTTGCACTTGCACTTAATTCAGTCCAATTTAAGGTACAATTAATGTTAAATAAGTTTAAGGCTTGAACTAAGAATTATTGTTTGTCTACAGTCATGTTCAATTTATTTTACTGCTTTTAGGCCCAGTCAAACTGGTATGGACTGCAGACCGTCTGTCGAAGTCGGACACTTACAGGCATTAGAGTAAAGTATCTGTCGTCTGTTATTTGGCCGGACCAGCTTTACCAAATCTTACTGGACTATTTTTATAATAATTTCTCCAAACCTGTTGAATTATGAAAATGTATTTGTTTCGAGTTAGTTTCTTATTTTTAAAAACATTCCTACTACTTCGGCTATATGGATCAGAAATCTTTCAAGTTCATTCTAACATAAAAGACCCATTAAGTCCCCCAAATTTATAATCCTTGTTAGGAGCCGTTTCCCTAATGATCCCAACACACTGCAACGGTGACATACTGTAAACAATTTGCATATTCCCTGGGCGAACAAGACAAGCAAACAACTTCATTAAATCTGATCAAAACATGGCCGACGAGCAAATCTGCTTGCTTAGGGGTGCTGAGATCGTTAGGATCGAAGTACTAGTCCTAAAAATCAGTTCTAGTGTATGTTTAATGATGGATACGGCTTGATGGTTTAATTGTGGTACGTAGCATTTGTTTAAATTTACAAAACAAACAGCATATTTCACACTTAACGATTTTCTTTAATTTTGCTATCAAGACACTACATTGTTCAAGGGATGTTGTTTTGTTCCTCTCCATTTTACTTACGTTACTTAACTAAAAGTAGACCTTGGAAAAAAAAAAACTAGTAAAATCATTTTATAACTACGCGTAATTATAATTATCATAAGTTAAATATTATGAGATTATCCACACTACCACGTGCACGATATAAGAAACCTACTACTACAAAAAACGTATTATTTGTATATCAAACCATTCCTCCTTCAAATCTTTTGCATGTACACAAAGCAAAATACGGTAGAATTCTCAGTGCATTCTAAGTTTCAGAATCATTGTTCCTCTCTCTCCCTATTGCGAGTGCATACGTCACGAATAAATCAGGCAAGGTTTAGATAGATGCACCTTAAATCCGGCACTGATCCGGCATTAAACGGCAATTTCTGTACGTGAGAATTCCAGACTATAGTGTCGGAGAGAATTGCTTTGTGACGGCTAGTACTGAAATGTTTTCTGGAGTTGAAAACAATGTAACAAACAATGTTAGTAAAAAATAAATGTATGTAGTTAACCGTCAACTTATATTATGACAAAATACGTGTCTAATGGAGCTTGCCGTTTGCGATAGAAAATGTTGCCAAGAAAGCACCGTATTGAAAAAATATGATAGCAAATGTGGTTCTCTTTTCGGCCACAACTCTTAGGCAGGTTTTATTGTTACGCGTTTCGGCAGCACCGTTGGAGCTGTTCTTCGAAGTCACTGTTGCCTACTTTTCCATAAAAAGTAAATAGGCAGTACTCTAACTGTATTAACTTCATATTGTGCACGACTGTCTCATAGCAGCGGAACGCGCGGTACTAATCTCGTTTCACAGTGCACCGCTTTTCAAGCGCGCGCTGCCCAGTGTGCAGCAGCGCGTTTGGCGACGTGACTATAAAACCAGCCTTAGAATACTTGTACAGCTATAACATTGAACAGACAAGTATAAACAGATACAGAGAAGAAAACATATTTATAAAATTAGACACAAAAGAGTTTGAGATTTTTTAATTGTTTGAAATAGCTACCCAAAAATCAAGTCAAGACGATCAAATACAAAATCACTTCAAAAATAAAGCCAAAAAGTCTAGCAAATATATCAAAGCAGATAGGGCACTTGAAACCACTCCTCGTTCGATACAGCCAGTGAATAGCGGAGCCTTTACAAAACGCAATGTCTCAACATATAACCAAAAAAAGGCTTTGTTGAGCAAAATTACGCGAAATTCGCAACACATGTGTGCACATCTTTTCAAAAGCCAACCGAGGATCTCACTCGCTTTTAAGAAAGATTCCCTAATGAAGACGGGGTGGGACGTTCAACACCCTTTTGTTTTCAACTAAGCCTGTGTTTTAGAGCTCATTAAATTAAAGGATGAGATTTACACTCGTTAGGGTGGCAACGGTCGCGTTTTTGTTCCACTGAATGTACGTTTAGAGCTTTTCCGTAAAGTTTTGTTAAAGAAAAATGTATGGTAGACATTTTTGCAAATTAAATTTTTCGTGTTTACGTTTTTTGCTGTTTTGCGAACGTTTATTTTTGGAATGAATAGAGAATGGATTTACATGTGGTTTCTTAATGATGTCACGACATTATGGGATAATTATCACTGTTGTAAAATTATTTATTTGATGCTGAACTTGGTACATTTCTAGCAGACAATTTGTAGGCGTTCGGAAAATTTTAAGGTACTGAGAGACTCAAGCTTGATTTGCTTTAGGTAATAATGTTCATTTGATTTGCTACAGACTAAAGAAAACACTTACAAATTGAAGTACGGAATCATCCACGCTCATGAGAAGTAATCAAATGATGACTTACCTGTGAACAAAAATTAGAAAAGTTGCAATTTTGGCTAAACTCAGCTTAATACATAAAAAAAATGGTTTCATAAAAACGTTAATTTTACAAACAAATATTCTACAATTATAAAACTGTAACTTAAGTGGCAGTGGGCAGGGCACATTGCTTGCAGAACGGATGGGCGATGAGGCCGACAAGTTCTGGAATGGCGATCGAGAATCGAAAGACGATGGCCTCCCACTAGGTAGACCGATGACCTGGTGAAGGTTGCGGGGATCCGCTGGATGCGAGTCGCACTAGACCGGTGAATGTGGCGACACTAGGGGGAGGCCTATATCCAGCAGTGATGATAACACTGTAAAGTACCCAAAACTGTGTATACAGTATGAAATTTACATTACATTTTTCTTGAAACTACTTCAGTCTCAAGATAAATGAAATAATTTCTCTACTAAAACTAAACGGAATGTGTATAAAATTATCTGCCTGGTAAGTTAACCGGCGTTAATGAGAGGTTACAAGCTTTCGACCAAGTATTCCTACTAATTTAATAAATGCGAAAATTTGTGTGGATGTATGTATGTATGGATGTTTTAGACTCTTCAATCGTCAGCAGCAGCCTGAAAAGGTTGTTAGCTTTCTGGGAGGACCTGGGATGGTTCGAGTAACAAGAGGATTTCATACGTACAATGGCCCAAATAAAGAGGCTAAGTGCGGAAACAGCTCAGCTAACCTTTATGGATGTTTGTTACTCTTTAACGCAAAAACTACTGAATGGATCTTGATGAAATTTGGCACTGGGATTCAAAATAGTCTGAAATAGGAAATAAAATTCTTTTCATCCCGAGGTAATACGATTCCTTAGGACAGTTACCGAACAAAACACGTGTGAAGCCGTGGGCATATGCTAGTTCAAACTGTAGTTTTAATATCGTTCAAGCTCCAAAACATAATTTATTTAAACTTCATGTACACGCAGCTCCATTTAGTAGCTACCCCCCCGGCCTACGCGGCCGGAGTGTTGAGGGGCTGGCACATATTGACGCTGTCTGTATAATAGTGGTACACAGGCGGACTTAATGCCACAAGGCATTCTGTACCAGTCAACCATTGTATTAAAAAGGACAACATTGTGATAAAAACAATATCTAAAAATATGTAATTAATTTCGAAACTGTCTATAAATTACATAGATAACTAATACTCATAAAATAGACTAATAAATATTTTAACAAATACCAAAACACAAGCCAAAGTTCTCCAAGAAACACCACGTCGGCGTCGGTCACCAACTCACCGTTTACACCCTAACAATACATTATTTAGAGAGCCCAGTAATGCTCTTAACGCGACCAAGTGCTGTAATAGCACCTCAGACGTCCCAACTTGTAATGCGATTATTTCATATTTTCACACGTATTGTGTCCCGAGGTACGGAAACGTAATAAGGGACGTATGAAATGTGTAGTCGTTGTGTAAGATAGTGTGTGTGTGTTTTAAGCTGTGTATTGCACATCTGTTTTTAGTGGGAAATTGTGGTGAGAAATGAAATAAGTAGTAGAATATTATGCTTTTGTTCAACTGGTTTGTAGATTTGTGCAAAACTGAATTCAGTATCATACAAACGTAACCAAACGACCAGGTAAAACAAAAATATTAATGTAATGTTCTGGGTAAAGTAAAATATTTTTGTTATGTAATCAGGATTAAGGTTAATAAGGGCTCTAAAAGAGTATGTATACCATCAACTTATCTAGATATCCACGTAGGCCCTAAAAAAAATGTTTTAGAATAGTAGGCTAGACAACAAGTTCAAAAACGTGTTCATTCTTGATAAAGATCCTAAAAATATGAGCGATGGTTTTTTTGATTGGGAATCCGTCTATAAAAATGTATCGAAAGTATGTACATACATATTGGAAATCTTCTCCTTTTTAGGTACCATTTTTCAAAATTTCTTTTTTATTAATAGTTTTTGAGTTATCAACGAAAAACTAAATGTTATTTATTTTTCATGTTAATTAGTTAATAATAATTGCAATTTTTACGTACTAGTACATACTTTCGATAGGTACATTTTTCAAGACGTCATTCCGAATCAAATAAGCCATCGCTCATATTTTAAGGAGCTTTATTAAGAATTAACACGTTTTTGATCTAGTTGATTAGCCTCTAACAAGTGAAATTTAGCACCTCTACGAGCTACGCCGTAGCACGTTTGGCTACGCCGTAGCATAATCGTAGGCTGTTCATTTGTTGGGAATAATAATAATTCATATTTTTTTTAATTTAATGTATGTGATATGGTTATTTTATAGTACTCTAAGAGAAATTGAAAAGATTTAAAATCAATGCTGCATTAACATTTGAACGGCGTATAATATTAAATTCAAATTCTTATTTTCTTTTCTTAATACATTATCATAATCTCAATTGAATTCAGCATTTCAATAACGCGAAAAAACCTTTTAATTTTAAATTTTCGGAGTAGAAAGATTTTAAGGATTTTTAATAACATGCCTTTTATAATTTGCAACTGAAATAAATAAAATTTACTACTGTATCTTACAAGGGCATGACAGCTTTTTGGTTTACCACGGAACGCCTGCTGTTAGACCTTTTTAACCTTTATATAAAGCAGATTCTAGCACAAATTATTAACCTTGTGATTGATTTAGTGAAGTATTAAGATAAAAAAATGGAAAACTTTTCAGAAACCGCTACTGTCAAACATAATGTTCTTTGGTTTGATTCCGAGTTCGGGCAAAGGAATATTGGGTTTAACAATAAAAAAAAACCCAATGCAGCCCAGAGTCTAAACATACACCTCCACATAACTCTTCGGGGCTAACAGGTGATGTCATGTAAAATTTAGAGAAAGAGATGGCGCTAGACATCCTGTATAGCTCTGTCTCTATCGCACACTGGAATAAGAGCAAAACAATACTGCTTTATGACGTCATGGTAGGCCAGTTGATCTACTTAAAACATTCGATAACAAAGCCACTAAAAAAAGGATACTAATATCAATAATTGACAACATAATTTCGAATGCATTATTGCTATGCAGTCAGTACAGTAATCAATAAGACTATCATCATAGACACAATCTCTGACCAACATTTTATCCCGAACATGTGACATCTTGAAAGGACAAACTGGGAAGCGTTCGTTTCACGACCAAAGCTGTGCTACGTCGTCCTTATTCAATTTACATGCAAATGGGGGGAGATTGGGGAGGGGTAGTAGGGAGGGTGTGGGGTGCGACCGTGCCAATAGTACGCTGATGTATCACATCAGAACGTGTCCTGTAGAAAGTTGGCGTGTGGTGCAAGCTTCGGAAGTGCTCGGGTGAGGTCGGGTTTGATTCGGTTTGAGTTTGAAGTTGTTTGATTGCGATGGTAGTTTAGCAGGTGTGTTAAACACTAATGAGGTCATTGAATACAAAGACATACTAGCAAGAGTCACTTCATCAATAAAATTAAACGCGTTCAGTACAAGACAGCTGCATTCAAGAGTTACAAAGTATTAACATTCCTAGCAATTGTGTGCTTGAACGTGGTTTAGCTGTATTGTTCACATTCTATTTCATACGTAAAATTTGATCTTAAAGTGTAACTGGTACTTATGTTTACAGATTTTCATTGAACTATCAAAATTTTGAAAGGCCTTTCACGTGGACATTAAGCAAATTAGGTGACCATACCAAAACGGTGTTTTGACTTTGCCGCTCTGTCAGTGCAGTTTACTATGAATGATTTGTTCAATAACGTCATTCTCTTGCCCTTATCCCAATTTATTTGGGGTCGGCGCGGCATGTCTTCTTCTTCCATACTTCTCTATTACTTGTCATCTCTTGAGATACCTCCTTTCTTGCCATATCATCCTTCACACTGACATTCCATCCATTGTTTTTTTGGTCTTCCTCTACCCTTATACCCATCCACATTCATACTCAAAACTTTCCTCACGACATTTTTTTCATTCCTCCGCATCACATGCCCATTCCACGACAACCGATTACCACATATCTTTTCAGTCACCGGCGCCACTTTCAGACTTCCTCTAATGTACTCAGTCCATATGTTGTATGTGTATGATTGTTCAATAACAATTTTGTTAAAATAGATAGTTCAAATTAAAGAGGTTTGCCCTACATACCACACGCTCCAGGACCTCACTGAAATCTCTCATCTCCTATAACTTGCACGTACATTGTAACGCGTGCGAAATATGACGCTACGGTAGGTGTCTTGATATTGATAGGTCGCCACGGACAGGTCAGCGCTGTGAGGTCTTTAATAATGTCTCAGTTAGCCACCAAGCTGATTTATTGGCTCTTGTTAGAGGCACGAATTGATACTGGGTTTAAAAAGGCCTTCATAATCTGATATTCCATCGGGATATTTAAACGTTAACTATATACAATTTGACCTCATCATCTGCCTAGCCCTTTCCCAACGGAGAACGAATCATCATCTGCCTATCATTTTCCCAGCTATGTTAGCGTCGGCTTCCAGTCTAACCGGATGTACCTGAGTACCAGTATTTTACATGAAGCGACTGCGTATGTGACGTCCACAACCCAGTAACTGGGTAATACGATACCGCTTGGTAAGACTGGATGCCAGACTTTCGGCTTCTGACTACTCGTAACGACTGTCAAAAACTACTAATGACAGCCGGGACCAACGGCTTTAACGTGCATTCCGAGGCACGGAGGAAACTCGGTATGTAATTATGGTCACCTAGGCAAGCACGGCTTAACCTTAAAGATCGATCCGTGCGGCTGTTATTATTCAGCCACGAGGTCCTCCACTACCACTATACAATACTATTTGACCTACACAATACTATTCATTTGAATTTGAATGATACATGTTGTTTACCTGTTGTTATAGTTAGACTGAAGAAAAGTGGGTATATTATAAATACACTACTAGGACAGCTTTTAGTTTTGCTTAATTTTACGTTTTTTTTTGAGAGCAATAAAATAATTCGCTTAAATTTTACAAGACTGTTTCACTGAACAAGACAAGTTAATATATAAAGAAACCTAAAAAGTTTCCGGAATACTTGTGTAATACAAAACTTATAAATAAGTCAATAGCAAAATAGCAATCGAACATAACGAACGATAAACATATTCACACATAACACACAACGGATGTTACCAAACAACATCTACATTCATATAACAAACCAATTCCATACATTATCGCGTCCAATCTCAGCCAGGATATTTCCATATAGGTACCTACAATTCAATAATATGGCGGTATCCGTCGCAACCAGAACATCATTAAGGACAAATTACGGGATAAAACAGTTGTGGTTGACCGTAAGCTTGCGGTTGACGAAGGATTGCGTGCGGTTGTCACGGAAATGGCAAGTGCTTGACGCGCCTTCAAACGGTTGGTTCTTGTGGTTGTTGTCATTGATTTGTTGTTGTATGTGCGGAAATTGTATGTGGTGGGTGCAACCTCTATTGGTTCGCTATTTATGTCAACCGGAGATTACAATGCAATCATAAAATTAGTAGGTCGAAGATTGACTCTCAATAGCAAAACATCAACTGTATAATGGTCGTTTAGTTATTTATTATATTTGTTTATGAGGGGGGCTATTCTTTCATTCATCATTTCAGCCCAAAAGACGCCCACTGCTGGACATAGGCCTCCCCCAAGTGTCACCATATTGACATTTTGGGGGGTTTTGCCATAATCGCCACGCTTGGTTAGGCGGGTTTGCGATCGCAGTACGGTTGTTACAAAAGCACAGAGAACAATGCTGTCCATTCTCTGGCAAATCCCTTAGTCGCCTCTTACGGCACCCACGGGAAGTTATGGGACGGTGCTATTCTTTACGTCTGACACCATACAGAGCAACGAGAGGAGCTACTTTAACGTCTTAAATATTATTGTTACATTCTTATTCCAGAGTGGGAAAGAGATGGAGCTAGACGACCTGTATAGCTCCGTCTCTTTCACACTCCGGAATAAGAATTAAACAATTGTGCTTCTGACGTCTTGGTAGGCCACCAGATATGTCTTAGAACTTCATTATCATCATTATCAATAGGCCTTCTTTAGTTAGTGCTGAGTTCACGGTTCACTTTGTTTATGCCAATCTTCAAGCTTTTGGCCCACCTCGTCCAGGTTTTACCCAATGGCAACAATATCGTCTGTCCATCTTTTTTGGAACTTACTCAAAAAGGATACAGAACCGAAATTGAAGTCAAGAAAGAAGTAAACATGTAAATGTTTTTGGAAAAACTACTTTAAAATCCAAAAACAAGGTTGAGTTTGCGCTTTCATAAGTATCATCCTAATTGATACTAAAATAAAGTTCAATTGGAAACAAAGACTTACAAAGACACTAGAAGACATAGCTAAAGGACCTAATATCGGATTAACAAAAAACAAATCCAACACAATATCAGAATCCAATAAACAGATCTCAGTCAAGCGTCATTCCCTATCCCTTCAGAGCAAACATTGTCCCCAATTTTAATTAGGGACCCCGTACCAAGGTCGCATAGGTAAAAGAACAAACAATAGACTGCTTACGGCACATTTAACGTGCGCAATGTACATTGGTTTAACGGCAAATGCCTTCATTTCGGGCGCAGATGTTGAGCGCGACTTGGATATAAAATTTAAAGATTATGACCGCTGCTTTGTAATGTTTTGTGTTGATCTGATTGCTTTTGGGGATATTTTTTTGTTTTTGAAGAGAAATGTTTTACTGATAATGGTATTGGGTATTGGAATTAATGTTTTCAATGACTATTCTTTGACAGTGTTGTTATGCTACCGCTGAGATTAGTTACCGGCTCGTTCTAACTGTATTATTATGATTTTCAAAGAAGCAGCCCACAGTCTGGATTCGTACCCAGCTGATAACAAAGGGAGCAGCGGTGACCCATTGATGGTAGCCCCGACTTACGAGCAGTGAGCCGTGGGTCCGAACCCAGGCGTGCGCATTACTTTGTGAAATTTATTTCATCACCGCTGCCCTTAAAAACAGTGAAGGAAAACATCGTGAGGAAACCGGCATGTCCTAGAACTATAAATTCGAAGACGTGTGACATCTACTAACCCGCACTGGGTCCGCGTGGTGGATTACAGCCCACTCTCTCTCATAGATAGGAGGCCTGTGTCCCAGCAGTGGTAACATTATAGGCTGATGATAATGATGACAAAAACTCGTTCCCTGTTACATCGGCCCTAAACATAACTGATGAACTGTAAGTGCACAGGTACAGCTAAGTTTAACTAACAGGATTACAGGCATCATGTTATTTTATAGTAGTTGGCAGCATTAGCATAATAATATGAACTCATTATGCTGTTTATTCTTCCTATGTACATTTACATTGTTGTCATATCACACCTTCATCACAGCTGATTAATTGTTAACTGTATTAACTTCGCCATGATCCCCATACAAACGTAACTAGATACTTCCTCCAAAACTCCAAGCTATTAGGACCCACTATCCTCAATATTTATAAGAACATAAGGTTCAATTTGGTCTGAACACGCAAACAAAGAAAGGTTTTTGCTAATGGTGTGTGAAGTGATTTAATCTAATTTATGTCTGTCTTTGCTCCGTTTGTCTTTATGGCTGTGGCTTTCGGGGGAATAGATATTTTTTAAGTTGTATAAGACCATTCCTAATATTTCAGGTTGGTTGCTCGGTAAATTGAACATTCGCATAACTTTGGTCGTAGAAAGTTACAGTCGTCAACTTTTTATTATGATTTTTGTTACAACTTGTTAAGATCATCTATGTAGCTTCATCAACCATTTTAATTTATTTCGGCGATTAATCTAAAAAACAAAATCTCGGCATTTTATTTTATAAATTCGAATACTGAACGACCCATATTTTATTTAAAGCTCAACATTTAAGACTCTGTCTATGAGTCACAAAATTCCGGTCGGCTATTAGCTGCCGAGCGCTCCGTTATAATTGCGTTTCGCAACAAATTACAAGTTAGAATGAGGTAGAAACACGGGCCAAGTGGTTCGCAAGTCGCTATACACCATGCACGTTAAGTATCTTCACGATTATATTCGCATAAAGGACAAATAGAATTAAAGGGGAGGAATATTTCGGTGACAAAGTGCCGCTTGGTTAAGAATGTTCCTATAATAGTGCCTTGCGGTACACTTGACATATTAATTAGAGTTTTAAAGCTGATGAATTGCTTTCTAGGTCGTTAATGTTTGGTTATCGAAATGCCATTCACCAGCATTTAAAAATGGCAATTAATCATCTTTTTAATATTATTTAGCCAAACAAACATACCAAAAGAATAACAACAGAGTATCAAATACACATCAACACTCCCAAAAAAGGAATCCACCAAATAAATAAAATATTCATAATGTATTCGGTAAATCTGTTTGTATTTTGTCCCCTATCCATCTTACAACGTCTGTTTGGCGACGTGCTGCATAAACTTGTTTGTTTGTTAGATGAAAAATCAACAGAACTTACACATGTACAGTATGCTATATAAGGTGTATATTATATACTGCATATTTCACGTACCGCTTACTTTGTTTCATGAGCGCTATCAGCGTTTCATTTAGGAAAATGTTATTAAAAGAATATTTTAAAATGATGAGAGTAGCAAGTTTTATCTCTTTTATCTAATACATCCCATTTGGTAACTTTCCCATTTCGACAACGAAATAAAATACCATCACAGAAGTGCCAACTCGTTACTATTTTGTATCTTCATACATTGAGTCTCGTTTCGTAACCTTTTGAGTATGCGTGTATTCATTCCCTTTTGGTAACCTTTTTGTTCGGCAAGTACAGTTAGGACTCAGGAGAACTACCTACTAAGAAATACTCGTACTACAATGAATACACTGTAAAGTCTTATTTATTTTTTACTTACCGTTAAGAGCGTTTATACCCTACGGCATTTCATACAAACTTTCAAGTCGTTATTTTCCGAAATGACTGAACAGATTTTAATGAAACTTCCTACGCATAAGCAACAACACATAGACATTAGACATAGGTCTAAAAAGTTACTAAAAACATTTTCGAAAAATTATGTTACAGCTAAATTAGACCGATTTTTTATTATCTATAAAACGGAAATTTCCAATTATCTTCATTTTTAAAAGACATTTCGTAAATATTATTATTTACTTTGTATTGTGTCGTATGGAAAGATAAAGGTGGTTCAGACACATGGTGCACGTGAGAAATGACGATGAAATATTATATTGATATCCATCATCATCATTCTCTTGCCCTTATCCCAATTCATTTGGGGTCGGCGCAGTACGTCTTCTTCTTCCATACCTCTCTATTACTTGTCATCTCATGAGATACCTCCTTTCTTGCCATATCATTTTTCACACAGTCCATCCATCGTTTCTTTGGTCTTCCTCTACCTTTATACCCATCCACATTCATACTCAAAACTTTCCTCACGACATTTTCCTCATTCCTCTATATTGATATCCATCATAATATAATTATATAATGTTTTTTTATATAATCATCATCATCAATCATCTTTTCAGCTGAAAGACGTCCACTACAAAATAAGACGGATGCTGGTTTAAATTCAAACAGATTTCAAATACAACACTCTAAAGTCACTCACTGACCTCACTGACCTGTACACATGCCTAGTTTACAGATGTCAAGAGAAATACATATTTCAGCAACTCGCCACTACGCCCGGCTACATTTCATACACATGTCAGTTAATCCTGCACAACAGAATGTATCTTTAGCTAACAGGCTGCCTACGGTAACGTAAGGCTACTTTTGATCCTGCAAACTCGAGAAGAGATTTTAAATTACTTGTGTTAACGCATATTTTAATAAGTTAGGCGTCTTGGGTTCCATCATCATCATCATCAGCATCAGCCTATAATTTTCCCACTGCTGGGACACAGGCCTCCTCTCTATGAGACGGAGTGGGCTGTAATCCACCACGCGGGCCCAGTGCGTGTTGGTAGATGTCACATGTCTTCGAATTTTTAGTTCTAGAACATGCCGGTTTCCTCACCCTTCCCCCTTTCCTTCACCGTTTTTGAGGGCAGCGGTGATGAAATAAATTACACAAAGTAATGCGCCTGCCTGGGTTCGAGCCCACGGTTTACTGCTCGTAAGTCGGGGCTGCCACCATTGGGCCACCGCTGCACTGTGTCTATTAGGGGGAAAACACGTTTTTTTTTTTTCTAATTAGACTACTTTTCAGGGTTTATAAATCTGGCACTGAAAGGCTACTTACTACTACTAACTTAACAGTGGGTCGAACAAGTCTGTCATTGATGATGATGAAATCTATGAATACTATTTTTCATTTTTATCACTTCAAACGGGAAATTTCACAATCAGCTTGAACATAATATTATATTCCTATTGCCTAACATCGTAGTCTTAAATTCTATTGCATAAAATATCCTTACAATCCTTTTATATCCAACAAATATTTGCGACGAAAAATTTAATTTTCTTCCGATACGGTTACGGGCCGTGTTACGGCCGGTTCATCCGACACAACCGGTAACATATTACAGGTCAGGTGGGGCCCACTTGATCACTGCCCGCTATATATCACACGGTTCTTAGCCGATACTTAGAACAAGCGGCCACTTAATACCTGCGGCTTTTCTATTGATAAATTTGAAGATACCAGGGATTAAGCTATTGATTTTGTAGTAAAATGTGTGTTATAGTTTAGATGTTTGATTTATTGTAATTTTATTTGCAGATTTAGGCCTGCTTATAGTACAGGACGATAAAAAATAATGAACTCTTTAGTATGTAATTAGTTTTTATTCTTTTTTAATTGGCATCTTGGGGTACTTTAAATTATCCTTCTGGGGTTAACGATTTTGAAATAAACAGCTTTCGAAAAAAATACAGCCAAATTATTTCCTCAGGCAAAAAATAAAAGATCTAGAGGACTGTTAAGCTTCCTGTCTTCTTACAAAGGTAGTACCAGCACCGCATCCTTAATTTAAAAATGGCCAGTTCAATTTAGAGGGCGTCCTAATTAATTGATCTGGAGATCCGCGGAAATTGCGCCCTCGCCCCTCCCCGCACCTCAACCCCCCCGCCAGTGTATCTTTGGCTTTAATTTAGAATTGTTAGCGCAAAGGGAATGCAATTTACGTAAAATAATTGTTTGATTTCGAATATTCGAGGCAACCCTTCTGTAATTTGGTTTATGAAAAAGGTTCTTGCGATCAGTTCTGGGAGCGGGGTTGCTAATGTAATGAGATCAACCCTGGACATTTATAACGTACGACGTAATATTATTAAATTATTCGGCTAGGGCCCTGAAAAAGTATTTTAAATATTCAAAATGGCTGTGGAATTTTAATGATGTAAACATGAAAATAATTATAATGAGAACAAAATAAATGCTTATACATACAGATATATTAGGTACAACACCTTTATTACAATGAAATTATTTGCTACTGTAACTTTAGATTATTAAAGACGACCTTACTGGTGCCCAGACAGTCCTCCCCGACCCTCGCTCGAGCCATCCCGCGATGCTGTGCCAGTAGTTTTAAATCAGCCCCTAAATAATGATATCATTCAGATCCAGCCTGTCCCCATGCAGTCCTCCCCCAGCGACGCCCTGAGCCGAGGCTCGTACCCCACAGGGGGTGCCCTTAGCGTGTAGTCGCTTAGTTTGTAAGTTTTTATGCCCTGGCTGCAGGCCTTGCTCTTAAGGCACCCACAGGATAGTCCGGTTAAGCAGACGACAACCTCCAAGGTTGAACTGCGAAATGCCATTCCCAAAATAAAAAAAATGCCTAGACATTAGGTTAGATAAGTAAAGGGGGGCACTGCCATACTTGACATAGGCGTCCAATTTTTCACAAAGATACTAGCATCATCTCTTACGAAATCCGCATAAACTTGAGATTTAGTACGATATAATGACTTAGATGGTGCTTACGCCAATTATCGCTATTGTGATTAAATACCTCTTTGATTTTAATGAAAATTGAGAAAAATAAAATAAAACAGTAACAGAAATATTTGTGCAGTTTCCATTCAAATGTGATACACAAAGCAAAGTTGAAAGAATACTTTACTTGCAGATGTTTCAATAAATATCTTAATTTATAGTTGGTGCAAGTCAATAAACCGGATTTTAGTGGGAAGTTTACATTCGATGGTGAGGATGAAATTAAAATGTATGGTCAAGACAATTTTACTGAACATCGCCATAATAAGATCAATAAATGACTTAAATATTAACATAATCATCGTTTTTATTTTCTGCTGGCTTTATAAAACATTCAGTTTTGTTAACATTAACTGTATTTGTTTCATTTTGTTTTCAAAACTGTTTTTTTTTTTATTGACCTACATATCAAATTACCCGTCTACCCATAGAAAACCTATTCAATAACAAAGATATAGATATAAATCTAAGTACGCACCTATAGGCTATAGCAGCTATAGGTGCGTAGCTATAGTATAGCTATAGCTATTGGGATTAGTTCAACGGATATAGTACCAGACGGCGACAACATTCAATATGGGTGTCAAAAATTTCCGTGAGAGGGCTCTCTATTCCATCTATATTACTATACTCTTTGGATAAGTAACTAATATCAATTAAAATCTGCCTAGCCTTTACCCAACTATGTTTGCTAAAGACTAGTATTGTACTTAGAGCTCTACCCGACAGCCCCATTGCTAGGTACTATGTGAGACTGGTTTTCGGAATTCCGGGCAATTTTAACCAAAATCATAACCATTGTCAAAGGTTTACAAACGAATGCCGGGAGCAACGGCAAACGAGCTTCTGTAGCAAGAAGACTCCTCATAAAGATCACCCATCCACAAACCGACGTTGACAAGGATTGTTTAACCTTAAAAATATAACCATGGGGCTGTTATTGCTAAAGCAAGAGCCTATAAACATATTGTATCTCTAAATTTACGGCACGGTTGGCGCAGTGGTTAAGCAATCGACTGCTGCGCTGTGTGTCGCGGATTTAATCCCCGCACAGAACAAATATTTGTATGGCCTACAGATAGTTGTTACGGGTCTGGCTGTTTGTGTATGTGAGTTTAAATGTTTGTAAACGGACCCACGATACAGGAGAAATTCCTAGTGTGGGTCAACTTTTTTTTAATGTTGATATAAAATAGGGTCTCGCCCACCAGCTGGATCAAAAAAAAAATATTTAATTTTCGATCTGTTAAAAGTATGGTAATAGCTCCTGCTAAGTAACAAAACCCTCACCATTAAAATCCATTAACCCGTGCCTAGTAGACACGCACGTATATCTAAGGAAGTCGCGTCGACACTCGCATCAGTTGAAACACCTGAGATGATAATGTATGCAAATTAGCGTTAACTTGGGGCGCAGACTGCGCGCGCTGTATCAAACTTGTTATTTGTGTGTTTTAAGTTGGGACGATGATTTACGTGCGCCGGATTAAGATTGGGGTGTAGTGGTGTGGAGGATGGTGAACTTGTTGGGTGACTTGTTGGATTGTGTTTAGGACGTCAGTGGTATGGACACGCATAAACACGCGTGTCTATTAGTCTACACTTCTATAGCTTAAATTGCCATAGCCGTAGCCAAACACAGACATAAAGTTGGATACTAACCTTGCTAACTAAGCTTGCTTTACGTATACTTAAATAATGTTGTAGACTCATACGAACTTACAAAACTGCTACAAAATGTCACAATTTTAAAATCCCCCAGACTGTTAGTTTATTTATATCTTACTACTGACTGCTTCGTTGGATCGAAGTCGCAGTTTTGTAACTGGGTTTTTTGGGTGAATTTTCAAGACTTTCAGTGTATTCGTGTTTTCTATCAATTTTTTCCAGTGGCGGCAACTAAATAAAAAAGATTTAATTTATAAAAATGCATTTGCGTCTATGATATTCCATACACTTAGGCGTTACTATAAGCTTGAATTGAGTCCAGTTATAAATAGCTTCCAATACGATCCAACCTTTAAGCTCTAGAAACATCACGTCCGTATGTCTCGCACGTTAGTAAAGCAATGTTACTGTAATTGGTTCTGACTGTAGCAGGTGTTGGGCCATGACTTACGTCGTTCTGTGCGGTGAGCAGAACTCGCGACTTGTTGTAACGTAATTATGTCGCGAGTAGTTTTATATTATCTACACGTGCCTGTACTTGGGAGATTTATGATGGGAATTAATTTTATTGTAGGCGTAGCTACTGTTATGATATGGTTATTTATTTGTTTAAAGTTGAACTTGGTTGTGGAACGAACCCTCTCGATTTGACTATGTAATAATATTTCACATTTAAAATAACTCGACTTGACTATGTTATATCACATTCAAAATAAAGCACGATTTTTTGTTGGATATTCCCTTCATATTAAATACTAATATTTAGTTGCATCTGGTTGAACTTAAAGCCAAACCAACTTAATTGGCAAAGGGCTGGGAAGATGATTATTAGTTTTTAAAACTCCATAAATATGAGAACTACTTCGTAACATTCGTTACATTTGCGTAAAAATATTCTTGATCAAAGTATTAGTGGTCGTCTAAAATAAATTACCCAATCTATTTGAAAAAAAAATCCAATGAAACCAATTTACGAACAGAATTGATTTAAGCATACCAAACTAAAATAGATTCAATATTACAAACTTGGTCAAACAGTTTTATTGAAACAACTAAATTTATTTTTAGATTTACAGTTACTAAGCTGAATCAGTAAATATTTGAGAGTGAAAATATTCATCAATTTATTAATCATTGATGCGCATTGAATAGAGATCATCATCATCTGCCTAGCCTTTTCCCAAACTATCTTGGGGTCGGCTTCCAGTCTAACCGGATGCAGCTGAGTACCAGTATTTTACATGAAGCGACTGAAGCGCATTGAATAGAGATATTATCTAGAATGATAAAATAACTCAAAATGAAACGCTTTTCTAAGTTCTGGTTCAAACGCGGCCAGTAGATGAATAGACAGATTGTAATCTTTCGTCAAAGAAGCACCTTTGAAGAAAAACGTAGTAAAAGATTACGGTGAGTTTAGACAGGAAGAGTTTCTGTTTCTCTCTAAAGAGTTCATATTTTCTATAGAAAGTGTGGGAAAACAGCAAATGGGAAATAAGTAAAAGAAAAGATTACCTATACCTTGATGCCATGATGTCATAGTAAACCTTTCCTAAAAGTTTTTACAGAAATATAGCTGTCGTTTTTTTTTTGGATAAATATAAGTATACCACAAGAGAAAAAGAGAAGGGGAGGCTATAGGCCAAGTATAAAAGTTAGCAAAACGGAGTAAGAAAAGAATAATATGGTTACTTTACTAATCGAAATTACTAAGACTAATAACAACACCAAACCAGTTTAAACAGATCTCAAAAATGGGCGTACAAAGAAAAAAAAAAAAACGGGTTGCACTCCGGGAGTGCCGGCAGAAGTGAAAACTTGAATAGTAACGTTGTGCATTTTTGGATATGGTTAGGAAATAATTTTGAACGAATTGCTTTAATTATCTAGTTCTATCATTTATGTGGTAAAATACAATATTCATTTATTGCGCTATCATACACAAACATGACAACTTACATTACATAACAAATTTAACACAGAAATATTACGATACGTTTTACGAATTTTACCTCTTTGGAGAAATCGAAGGTTTTGTTTGTGCATAAGATAATTATCCAGTTTTGGAAAACCAAACTCAATGACAGATGTCATAAAGTTCAAATTCCTTCGCAACCTAATGTCAATTCGTCTTACGAATTTTCGATCAGGACACGTGACCTGACGCGAGTTTAAGATTTTATACCCATTACAGAAAAAGTGCTCAACGCCGCTAAAGAAGTTTTCACTTCAAAAATTATAAAAGAGAAATAACAACTTAACAGGCGTGGCTTTAAGGCTACTTGTTCAAAACTCAGAAAGTCACAGCAAAAACAAAAACAAATCGTGTGTGCGGCGTACTTGAATTGTTTGAGATGATGCTAAAACTGCTCTACCTGCCTTAAAATAAAAGAAGATTTTGAATTCGACTTTTACCTTTTAGCTTGTTTTCAGGAACCACCATACCGACGTAATAAAAAACTTTTTCAAATAGGTATATTGAAATTCATGATCACTAGTTTTAGAACATTTTGTTTGGCTTCCGCACAATGGAACGTGTCCCCTCGCCACTGCAAAATGGTTACAATACGGATGATGATGATGATGATGATGGAGATGTTATGGTTAAGGAGTTTCTCTTTTTTAAGACATTTTTGCGCCAGTGAAAATCCAAGATGGCACCAATTTTTCATGGGTGTCGTTTTCATGGCTTTCAGAGTCTCTGATAACGAGCATAAGGTCAAAATAAAAATCCAAAATGGTGCCCATGAAAATTTCTTTTCTTTCATGGGTTTCATTTTAGTGATTTTGGAGTCGATGATTACGAAAATAATGAAAAATTCGCCACTTGTCGTTTCCGCCATGTTTGATTTTGGTTTTGACCCCATATTCGTTTAGAGCGCGTGCGATTAGCATGAACTAAAAACCCAAGACGAAAAATTCGCTACTTTTTGAATCCGCCATATTTGATTTTGATTTTGACCCCATATTCATAGATATAAACGAATCCCTTCTTTTCTTTGCAATCATTTAAAACTATAAATATTTAGTTATATATGTAAACAACTGTAATTTTATAAGTGTTTTGATTTACTAACAATTTCTAGTTTATTTCAATTTTTAGGGTTCCGTTGGTACCCAAAGGGTCAAACGGGACCCTATTACTGAGACTTCGCTGTCCGTCCGTCCGTCCGTCTGTCACCAGGCTGTATCTCATGAACCGTGATAGTTAGCGAGTTGAAATATCTACAGATTATGTATTTCAGTTGACGCTATAACAGCAAATAATAAAAAGAGAAAAAAAAAAATATTTAAGGGGGGCTCCCATACAAAAAATTTTTTTTTTCGTTTTTATAAATAATGGTACGGAACCCTTCGTGCGCGAGTCCGACTCGCACTTGGCCGGTTTTTATTGTTTTTTTTTTATCATATCAAGTCATTGAACATTGGCCCTTTCATAAAATCGAATAATAACACAAATCTATTGATCGAAACTAAAAGCTTTTTACGAAAATTAATGAGCCAGTTTTTAAGACAAGGATGTAAAGGTTCCTCTATTGCCTTGGAAGGAGAGCTGAAACTGAACTCCGATTTCCGTTGCGCTTGAGAGATACTTTACACACTTTAGTGCTGGACAAAAATATTAAGACAGAGGCCCATGGCCCGCATATAAAAACAAAACGAAAAATCTGACAACAGTTTAAGCGCTAACCACACGATAAAGATGAAAAGAAGATTTAAGGCAAGAAGGGATGCCTAAAAGTCCAACAACCGGTCTTACTAGACCTGCCTATATAATATACTACTACTTAGTATGTTATATAGGCAGACAAATACTGGTATTCAGCTGAACAGCAGATAATGATAAAGACAAGCAAGAAACAAGTTGGAATGTTTCGCAATCTTGGTCAAAATGTCTTCATGTTTTCTGTTTAAATTACGACCATGGTACTCGGAAGTGATTCGATGCGACAAATATTCCAGTACTGCCTGCCTAACCTCTGCCGTTTTAATATTTTCTCAAAGATATGGCGTAAATTGAATAGTGTGATGATAAAGTACGTTCTTATGTGATTGAAAGTTCATTCTATTCTCGTCTAAAAAACTTCAGGTAAAGTAGGTCTAATAGAAAAAACCACTATAGAATCAGAAAAAGCAAGGTGAATGAGTCATGTCACTCATAAATATTGTTTTCCTCGTACCTGTTTAACAACCAACGTCTCCCAAAGAACATTCATAAACAACATTGTTTTTCGTCAAATCTTCAAATTCTGGGCAATCAAATGTAAACAGGTACTGTTTCTAAGAATTTAAACAGGCGTCTTGTTTCAAAACACCTTCGACTTAATTAAAATTTGTTTATACAACCAAAGAAAACAAACGAAGAAAGGCAGTTAATTTCATCCCTAAATATCTTTTGTTACGTGTTTATTTATTGGAGAAAGAACAAAAAAACTTAATTATAGATCTTGAGTATTGGAAAGAAATAGTCGCTAAGAAACATTGATTAAATAGCTCAGAGAAATATGGAAAAAATATTAAGAACATTTGGGAAAATAGATTTTGTTGCTTTATTTTTCTTAGTAGCGACAAAGTAGAATTTGGTAAATCCTAATGATGAGCGTGACCAGGAAAACAATGTTTTTGGTGTAAAGATAACTACACTTTTCTTTTCATAAAATAATGATTTAATTTAGAAAATGCCTTTACCAACACAGCAAAACATACAAAATCTTCAATGACATAAGTAAACACAGTAACTCCTCTCACATTTAAAAACGGTGACGATATTATAAACACTTTAGCAAAGAGTTCATTTTAAGTAAATCACAAAATCATAATAAAAATCACAGCGAACATCACAGCCAACAAAGAAGCATTAATTACAAAACACCCCCTATCACCAATTCAAAACAAACACACCAAAATAATGTACACGACAAAATCACTGACAAAATTATTAATAACTACCCGCATTCTGCAGATAATTATGATAGGGTACCGGCTGACCACACTACAGCGAATTCTGTCGGTCTGACGGGTCTGACGTCAATGTCAGCAGCCTGTGTCAAATTTAATGAATGCTTAGCGATAAATAATAGAGTTCGTTAGATGAATTAATCAGATTTCGGATGGTCATTGTGACATTGATTGCTATGCTACAAGCACCGTGTTGTGAACGGAAATAACTTCATTGCTGTGCCCTGATTTATTTTGTGGTGGAAATGTTGTTTGTGCAAGAAAAACAATTGTGTTTTTTTGGTGGATGAGGTAAGTATTGTTTTTGGAATCACGTGAAGATTAGTTCGGATCCAGTTGAAAACTAGCGTCGGGCACTAGCTGATCGGCAGTTTGCTGAACTGGGCCTATTTGGCGCAGCCGTCCACACTTAATATTATCTTTTTTTTTTTGTTTTTTCTTTTTTGTTTCAAGTTTTTATTCTTTTTGTTGTGTGCACTTGTGGCATGTGCCAACTAAATATATTTTCTTTCTTTCTAGTTCCTGAGTTTGAATGTAAAGAAATAAAAATATGTAGTCTTTAGAAACCAAGTGACATTACGTTTAATTTATTCCACTTCAGTCTTCAAAAACTTTCTCCTCATCCTCATTTACTAACTTGGTCAAGTATTTCCAAAAAAACTTCTTACAAATTACCATTGAAGTAGTCCCTAAGATATTCAAAATGTTATTTTCCGGCCGAGATTTGTACGGAAGCAAATTTCGCAGTTGCCTAACAAGAGCACCACGATTTTTGCAACTGTTTCTTACGAAAATTTCAGCTTACATAACGTTATTATCCCGAATAAAGGGCGCTCCCGCTTTGAGCAGCGTACAATGCTCGTTTCACTATACTACGGGGGTATACGTAGTGTAAAAAGCCTGCAATGCACCACATCCAACCGTCTAGAGTACGCTCCCCTTGACCGGTCTAACTTAATAATAAAACCTCTTCGGTGGCAGTGACGTCTCGTTTGTGGAGTTCAGTTTGATTTCTTATAACGCTTTTTTTCTATTGCATTGAAATGCAAATGCAATTAAAATTAAATAAACTTAACAAAATTGTTGCATTTAACACAATCTTTTGTTGTTTATTTATTATGCTTAGCGTTTTCTAGCTTTTGACAGTATATTCTGATTCAAACCGTTTGTTAATTAATAATACAAGGTGTGGTGGACCCTACACGAAGCCGTTAATCAGGCATTTTGTACATCCAATTAAGTAACTCTACGCAAAAATTATTGCAACAAAACGAGACCATTTTGGGATGAAAAATTATTTTCTACGGTATGACTCAAAGACGCGTTTGAATATTGTTCTGATGGATGCATTGAATAGTAAGGGGTCATGGAGGTATTTTAAGTTTATAACATTATTGTTATAAAATTAAAAAAATCTTAAATATCTGGAACTTCGTCCCCCAATGTCTCTATGACTAGAGGGTTCCCAGGTATCATCATCATCATTTCAGCCCAAAAGACGTCCTCTGCTGGACATAGGCCTCCGCCAAGTGTCGCCACATTGACATTATGGGGGGTTTTGCCATAATCGCCACGCTTGGCAAACGGGTTGGCAATCGCAGTACGGTTGTTACAAAAGCACAGAGAACGCTGCTGCCCATTCTCTGGCAAGTCCCTTAAACGCCTCTTACGACACCCACGGGAAGATATGGGATGGTGCTATTCTTAACGTCCGACACCATACAGAACACGTATGGTCCAGAGCAAAAAAATGTTCACAGTGACGGGAAAAATAAATGTCTTTTGACTCCGTAAAGAGTCTAAATACACCCTTTATATACCTACCAATTATATTTGGAACAGAAGTGCATACTTCTATCTTCGGAATCACGCAAAAATTCTCGAACGCCAAGAAAAACATCCAAAACTACAGGACCACTCCATTAAGAAGAAAACATTCACCCATTTTTTCCCGACCCTCAAGCTGCGCGTCTCTCGGAACGGAAAATGTTCCTTCCTTCCTTATTTGTCTAAAAACTGACGTGGACTCCAGAGGGGTATCGGAGTAACTTTATTTAGTTTTCTATTCCAATGTGTACCTACATCGTGTAAATGAAAAAGGAGCGAAACCGGTGCATTTGTTATGTGTACGGAAATTTATATTTTTGTGGTAGATTTATGGCTATGAATAGGTTATTCTGCCATCAATAAAGGTTGTTCCAGATTTATGTTGTGTTGAGTAAAGACTTCCTTGATGTGTTCAAGTGCGAATGGCGAGCGTTTTGGGGGACTGTCTCTTGTAATTTTGACGTTCAAAAAGTGCTGATTATCAGCCTAATTTGAATAAATGACTTATGGTTTTGTTCCTCGGTTAAAGAGTCTTGAAAGAAGTATGGTGATTGGTTTTGTATGCTGTTAAAAATTTCCAAGTCCTTGAATTTATTTAATTGCCCTTTCAGGATAGCCTTTATAAGTGTAGAGTGCCTGTAAATAACATCATAAAAAAAAAAATAAAAAAAAATATGAGAAAATAGCGTTAACTTTATTTTAAGTATTTTTTGTTTCTTCTGATTTAAAATTAATCCAAATAAAAACGTAAACTTCTGCATTATATATATAAGAATGTTTGGTGCACCTACATACAAACAACACTAGATTTCACTCTCATCCATTTCCCCTTTGAATATACCAATAAATGGAATAATTAAAAGCACATCGGTATCCATTACGCCCCGAGCGTGTTTTTGTCAGTGCCAGTAACACTACCGCTGCTGTATCTGGAAAAACTGTCAGTCCATATCATTGTTTGATACACAACCGACTCTGTTACTGAAGGTTTTACGGATATTTTTTACGTGTATAATTTTCTTTGTTTCATGTTCATTAATAGACACTGCAGTGATATGCTTAAGATTTTCTTTTTGTACGTACGTGTTGCTGTGATATAAGCATATTCTTCTTTTTCCTTTGTTATATTTCGATTAATGATTTGAAATCTTTGTTTGATAAGTAAACAGATAAGTTACTTAAGATCTGTTAAATTGTAATTTTGAGTACTTAGGAAAGGATCTTTAAAGCCGTATTAGTGTATTCTTGAAATAATTTAGTAACCTCATATTTAATTAAACTTCACAAATACGTCTGTTTAATCAAAAAAAGTAGGCAGTGATAGTACTCTCACTTCAATTTAAGTTATTTACCCAATTCCAAGTTACATTAACATCATTCTCTTGCCTTTACCCCAATTTATTTGGGGTCGGCGCAGAATGTCTTCTTCTTCCATACTTCTCTATTACTCGTCATCTCATCAGACACCTCCTTTCTTGCCATATCATCCTTCACACAGTCTATGCATCGTTTCTTTGGTCTTCCTCTACTCTCATACCCATCCACGTTCATACTCAAAACGTTTCTCACGACATTTTCCTCATTCCTCCGCATCACATGCCCTGTTAAAGTAACAACACCACTTGATCATTTGCACAACATTTTCAACTGAGTTCAGAACTCATCCGCTAAGCTTTCAAATATTGTTGAAAGGTAAACTATCCGAATCAGCCACGTAAGTAAAGTCACGGGATCCAACTAGTTATACAAATATACCCAGTATAATTAAATGCCCGTTTTAACTCAGATCTGTTCCGTTGATTAAAATTTTCACGTAGAGTTTCCCTCGCACCACGTTACGCTTTTTGACTGGTTTCGATTACAGTTTTTGAACAGGCTTCCTTCAGGTTTTATTTTTCAGCAGTGATTTTTGGCAGAAAAATTCATATTTGATTTAATGAAACCTATTTTATGTACGTAATGAAGGTTTTACATTACACGGTATATGTTTGATTGTATGGTCTGCAAAAATAAAATATAAATGTACTATTGCCAACAAATTCACTTTACTAAAGATTCCGTCAAACGAGTAAATATCTCACGTGTCCTTATAGCAATTTCTCCCGATCCCTCTAACATTTATAAAAGTGTATTGGTGGAAAAACTCAATAACCGTCAAATGTTTCAATAGAGGGGTGACGGCGACAACACTAGATATCTTTTGAACAAAACGGGGCAGATTGTCGGCGGGCCCAGGACGGTGCCTTGCGGGAACCCGAGCGTTTCTCCTACATCTGTCGCAGACGACGCGTAATGCACATTTAATCTCCCAACCACTTCAAAATCTGCCAAAATGCTTTATTGCTCTTGAACAAGTTCTCAAGCTGGTTCTCGGTGCTCAAGATAAAACTTTACAGGCATAATGAATCTTAATCGCGCTGCCAATTCCCAAAATTGTTCGAGAGTTTTGTTTTAAAATAAAACTTGAATTTATCTCGTTTGCTCGGAATTAATTTTGCCTTTTGTTGTTGCGTAATCGGTTACCTGTGACGGGTGTTCCTTTTTAATTTCGTTTCGTTTGGTTGTATTAATGTTTTGATGGACGGATCTTTAATTGTTGTTTGAGTGTCATTCTGTTTATTGTTTTGATTTAAATTTTAATATTATAAATTTGATGTCTTACACAATTTAGGTAGGTTAAAGTCTACCATTAAAACTTTCGACACAAAACTTATCTTTTCCTACTAATATTACAATTACCTTCCGCACCGACCAAAGTAGTTTTATTTTAACAGACGAAGAAGAAATAATCGTCATGAAATCCAATCTTAGGAACAGAACAATAAAACCTAAATTCCGAGGATTCTTGAATCCCTAGATTTGGTTCGACCAACTCCTCGCCCAGAAACCAGCTGTCTCAATGGATTAGGGCTAGCAAACTTTTAATCCTTAATATCCTTTCCTAGGAAATGAAGTTTAAACTCCGTACATCCGTTGTGAATGAAATCGTGTTTAAAGCCTTTGGGGACAGAGTTTTTGTGCCAAAATAGAAAGTTAAGTTTGTGCCTGACAGGCAGTTTCTTGTTTTGCTTTGTGCTAATTATGTCGTTCGACCTTTGTGCAGATGTTGTGAGAAATTAATATCGGGTAAACTTTCTTTGGTAATTATTTTGATATTGATTTACCACTACTGATTAGAAGACTCTTTGAGCTGATAGTATGTTTATTGACAAGATAGTTTATTTTATTTGGATTGCCTTAAACTAATTGTGTGCTACATAAATAGGTTTTTTTTTGCGAAAAACTAACACAGATGTCATCATGTCTTAGTAAAAAAATTGAAAAACATATAACGTCTACCAACCCTCAATGAACCGCAGGCAAGGTGATAAGATTATGAATTGTAGAAGATAACATTGTGTCCCAGCAGTGGGAATAATAAAAATATAGGCTGAACATTTTTTATGTTACCTATTAATCATAGCTTGTAAATAACTAAGTTGATTTCATTTGACATGATTTCATCACTCACAGGGAAAATGTACCTTAAACACAGGTAATCCTAAATTGCCTATTACAATACCCGCGTGACTATACTCAGCACGCCGCCATTACTGACAGCAAATGACATTAATAATGGCGTGTTAGGACTGCATTCCGCATTAAGGGGCGCCGATGCAATTAATGATACAACCACTCGATGTAAACTAAGTGATATTAATACCAATAACTTTAGTGCTAAAGTTATCCCTAAAGGAGAAAGTGATATTTAAAATATTGTTATTGAACTTACAACAATATTATTTAATATCACCACTGGTATCACTGACGGGATAGGCAGAGGTGAACAAATAGGACATCCTTACAGAGGACGAAGAGTAATAAAAACGTTATAAAACATCATATCATGCACAATAGTGGTACATACGCGGACTTAATGCCACTAGGCATTCTCTACCAGTCAACCTTTGGGTAAAACACGACAAAATTGTCGTAGGGTACAAAAAAAAATAGAAATTACTGCTAGTATACACATATAAAAAATTGGTATTCAACGGTTAGACAGCCGTTCCCAATATACTCGAGAAAAACCTAGACAAACAGTCTTAAAAACGTTTTTAATAGCCTCAATAAAATTTATGTGTACTACACCACTGACTCCCCCATTTTTTATTTTAATTTCATAATGTCCATCCAAAGGTTGTCTGGAAGATATTGCTATCAGCGATAAGATAGCCATTGTAACAATAAAATAAGCAGTTTTGTAAACCCGTTATGTTACATTTTTGGTGCACCTACAATAAAGTTTTATTCTATTCTAATATCAAACTGACTCCAAACCCATATTTTCATTAAAAATAATCACCATAATGGAATACGCAAACAACAATTTTGCAACTACCTTCTACTAGAGAAGGATCCCGAAATTGTGCAAGTTTGGGGTCCCGGGTCCGTCAATAAGGCTCTAACAGGGATTAAGCCTGAACTCATCTCATTAGTTTGATTGCAAGATTCTGCAACCGTGTTGCGATCGTGACATAGTTGTGGGCCAAATTGATTTCCTTGCGAAAGCCTTCGGTAAGTCAGTAGTCTCACAAATCAAATTTCGGTCTGGAATCCATTAAGGAACGGTTCGAATGTGAAACTAGATGTAGATAGTTGAATAGTTTCGAGTTAAGGAACGTTTAAAGCCTTTTATTTTGCAACGTTTAATAGGAGGAAGGATTAAGTGAATGACAAACAACTTCGATAATTAGAAGCATGAAAAGTAATATTCGTCCAAACGATTATTATTTAGGTATATTTGAAATACATACATACGTTGTTCAAAACTGCAAAAACAGTCAACTTCAAACTATTCAAAAATGCAAGCGGGACATTTTGTATTTTCAAAAAAGCAATAGCACCCTCTCATAACTTTCATCCTATCTTTTATTGCACCCAAAAATTCGAATGCCGCTTATAAATAAAAACTTTTTGATACAGACGCGACGAACAATATACTAAAGCGCACAATACGTTTAAAAAAGTTTTAAAAGTACAGAATAACATCCGATCCTCGGTACCGCTTTAAAGCAATAAGTCAGGCAGGATTTCACACCTAACATTTGCGTGCCATAGCACCTCTAAAGTGAGAATAAACAAGCTAACTTTTGCCATTCCACAATGTGAGGATGGGGCCCGCTTTTATTCACACTCAAATTAAACTTGCCAGATTACATGGCTGCACCAATGCTGCTTCTCAACTATCCTGCCGAAGAGTTTCGACAAGGAGTCTGGGCTTCTAGGAATAAAGGCTGGGAATAATGCATTGCAGTCAAATGTAGTGAGAGCTTTGGTAGATGTTTTAAACATAAGTGTTTCTCAAGTTTGAAATACATACTAGATATAAAATCATGAGGTGCAAAGCAGTCAGAGGTAGTGAGTCACAATAAAAGCTGAAAGGAATTTAATAGATATATTAATTGCGTTTGTGTTGGCACAACAGTTTTATTGACCCTTAATTAGTCGCGCCTATATAGTAAAGTTATAGGTCACGTAGGGTGACACACCTGTCATACAAATAAAACATGAAATACATACAAAGAACTATTATGCTCGATACTTGATCATAAAGGACACGTGTTTTTGTGAAGCTAACGGCAGTGCGCAAAATGCAGAATTTAAAAGTTCTAAACCTTCAAAGTTGCACTGAGGTGTGTAATACCCCATGCGACTAATTAAGGGTTAATTACGTAACTTATGTAATACAATCACACGAGATACAATTACAAACAAAATATGTCAAACTTACACAAAACTCCTGTCACACTTCTAACATTTAAAACAACAACAAAGATGGATGTTCCAGTAATTATAATCCAGGAACATAATACTCCGAACAGATTTCGTGTAACATTAATGTCTACCTCAACAAGTTTTGGTAAATCGATACAATTTGTATTGTACTTTGTTACAGTTCCATTCAGGTTTTAATTAATTGTCAGAAACTGTGGGCCGTTTGATTGAAACACTTCGGGGAACTTGTTTGACATTGTTTGGACAGGTTTGTGAAACAATCCGTGTCTATTCGGATTACAGGCTTCTTATAAGTATTTTGGATTAATCAGAATACGATTTGTCATAGAAGTTTAGGTTGTCTGTCTTCTGACGTAGCTACGAGAATTGCACGAACGTACTGCGTTTTTTCTTCTTCTTTCTTTATGGTATGGTGAGTGCCTAACTTGGTGTCAGCGTTTTTATGCCAACCATGAGCCTCTGAGTTGGCTTTATAATTATGCCTTCAAGATTTATCTTTCAAGCAGTTGGTTTGTTTTCCTCATGCTTGATGTTTTCTACACCGAAGCAAGTGATAATTATACAATACGATCTTGAATCCGAAAAATCAGAGGTCTTGAGTTCGCGCCACGGTAAAGTTACGTAAATTAAAACGATTATAAATTATGTTAGTAGTAGTAGTATTTTCTGTGTTCTGTATGGTGTCGTACGTAAAGAATAGCACCATCCCATATCTTCCCGTGGGTGTCGTAAGACGGCTCTTACGACACCCACGGGAAGATATGCCCATTCTCCGGAAAGTCCTTTAGTCGGCACTAAAGGACTTTCCGGAGAATGGGCAGCAGCGTTCTCTGTGCTTTTGTAACAACTGTACTGCGATCGCCAACCTGCCTGCCAAGCGTGGCGATTAGGGCAAAACCCCCCTTATGTGGCGACACTTGGAGGAGGTCTATGTTCAGCAGTGGACGTCTTTCGGCTGAAATGATGATGATGATGAGTAGTATTTTTAATGACTTAATTTTCGTACTTTTTTTGTATTTTTATACATTGTATTCATTGCTCATTGTGTTTGTCGTTTAGACATAAAAATGTTATGCTACAGCATATACATATTTTAGTTTAAAAAATTAATTTTATGTTTACGTCACGCGTTAGTGCTAAGACCTCTAAGCATTAATATTGTTGGGAGTGTAATCAAATTCGTTGGTAGTGAACCTCTTTGTTGGGGATATATTGAATTACTTTTCTTGTATCTCTTCTTTGTCATCCTATACTCTATCTGGCGTCTTGCCAAAGGTAGCTTTGCCTGGAGAGACTGATTTTCAGTTCATTAATTTAACCATCCTTTCTCTGTGTGGTATATTTTGTAGTTTATTATACAGGGTTATTGGTAAAACACCAGCTACGATTTTTTTCACTATTTCGTGTTTGGTCTCATAGAAAAATTTTTCATAATGATGAGTAGAATGACCTCTTAAGAAGTTGTTGGTGTTTCACCAATAACCCTGTATATACAACAAAGTTTTAAATTACGAGTATGCCTCTTTGTTCCATTTTATACTAATACTGGTTCTGGGTGTATAATATCTGCTGTGTTGGTACTGAGCATAAACGTAAGCATAGTGTGACGTTCTAACTATTGGAAAAAGCATTTACTGTGCAGAAAAGAATAGGCTATTCACCATGCGAGCCCAGTACGGGTTGATGGATGTATGCCCAGTGCGCCAGGACAAGCTGTTTCTCTTACGATATTTACTTTGAACCGGTTTATGGAATGAGAGCCCAGGTGGTGAAATAATTTTCAAAAAGTGAAGAGCCCGTTGGCCTATGGCCAATAAGCTCCTACGGACATGTGTCAAACATTTGTATAAAATGCCTTACAATGCAAAAAGCAATCTCAAAAACCATACAAAACATAACACAAATAAGTGTCAGTTATTCGGCTAGTAAATTACAAAGGGATTATAATAGATGTAACAGCACTTTGAAGTTCCAACGCAATGAGAGAGGCGATTTATATGTGTCCGCAAACAATCTAATTTGCATGTACAAGGCAGACGGATGGCGTAATTTTCTCTGTCTCATATCGTCTAAGGAGCTTATACTGTTCTTATTAGGTGTTAGGTGATCGCCTTGAGGCGCTCCGTTATGATGTTGTGTTTAGGTGAAGCTGTAATAGGCTATTTGGGTTGTTTTAGTAATAATTTAACAGAAATTGGGTTGTAATAAACACGTGTGCTGATCAAAATAGTCCCGTCTTACATTCATACATTCTTAAACAAGTTTTGAAAAAAACGCGTGCATTAAACACGTAGCATACGCCGTGTATTGTTAACTATTTTATTTACATTTTGAAAAAATAATAAAAAATAAATAGTATTCTACTAGTCTTTATAAACTTTTTAGGTTTAAAGGAAGACGATATATTATGCAGCATGCGAAATACATATTTTAAAGGTACCTTGATGTTTACTGAGGTGAGAAATTAAAAGAATTTTCCGAATAAAGAAACCATCTTACACATCTTTTTAACAGACAACACTTGAAAATTGTTAAGTAGCTTTAGAGTAATCAACGTTTCTGGCAAATAGGCAATTTAGATCCGTCCAATTCAATTTCGAATTTGAGTGAAAAGCCTTACGAGATATATTTAATTGAACAAGGATTTATCACTGTTTATACCCAAAGTAATAATTGAAATTGAACTATTCTATGTTTCAATATCAAAACTATTTACGGTTAGGTGCAATAGTAACAGTTTTGTTGATGTTTAGCTAAACAACTCGGAAAATAGAGCGTCTAGAGACTGCTAGCGCCACACCGTAGCGGCTTTCGGAACTAAACTTTATTTTTAGTTACGGTTCTTACAGCGTTGTTGTGGAAAAGTAGGCGTTAGACGCACATGGTCGCAGATTTGTAAATAGATAAGAAATAGTTTCTGAAAAAGGCAGTTTTAGAATAAATAGAAAAATGGATGAAATACATGATGCCTTTAAAATGAAGGGTCGGTTTTCTCTTCTACATTTCCTCAGTAAACGTTTTGCGTTTTAATAATGTAACAGAAACAAATGCATTTACGAAAACAACGTTCTTCCTTTTTGCCAAACATCAATCCGATCACGGGAAAACATCCTCTGTACCTATATTCCGACGAAAAAAAATACAAATGTATAGGGACAACATTTAACAAATCTCGTTACGCATCCCGCCTATTTCTTCGGGATTTTCATTTCAACATAATGTCATTTAGATACCTGATTTTGCAGGCCTTCATGAACGCGCGAGCGAGACGCAGGCACGCAGGCACGTGAGAAGAAGCGAGACAGCCTGCTAAACTTCACGTACAACTTTCAAAAGTTCAACTCTAATTGCACATTAAAAATTGACTTTGATAATTTTCAGAACATACTTTTGTCATAGAACTTTGAGCTTTATTAGCGTTGATTTTAGTGTTTACCGGATTGATAATGTTTTGGATGTGGGTCCATGAATGCTGAAAGGTAACTGGCGTCCGGCGGGTACGGCGAGCAACAGGCTGTTGGAGGGGCGGAGTCTTGGGTTGCCGCGACTGCGCATAGAACCTTCTGTTGCTATGACGACGCCTCTTTCAATGTTTGTGATTGCGTGAAACGTTTTTGAAGGAAACTTTCGCTTGTGATTGACGCGTAATGTTCGTAATTGTGTTCGCCTGTTGGCGGCATTTTAGGGCTTTATCGATGTATTGCTAAGGCTATGATTTGCTCTAGTTACACGATTTGATTTGGTTTGAAATATGATTTTGTAAAATGATGGTCTTATCCAAACTATATAAAATAAAATTAATAAAATAAAATAAAACTCCCTTCTCATTAAAACCGATTTCTCATAATTCCCATGTATTCCACTCAACCTGGTCTTTTAAATTTTCACAACTGTACTAAAAACATACGAGACTTCTTCTAAAATCAGTTTTTCCAATATTTTACCGTTCACAGTCGGGTCAATGTCACGTTGAAAGAGCAGCGTTATAGCTTACTGGCCACCCCGCTAAGAGCATCGCGCTATAAAGTTTTGTTCACTTTGACTGAGAGCCTGTAGTGCTGTAGTGTTAGTCTGTAGTGCGTTCAACTTTGCTGGAGTTGGTAATGAGTGTGATTGGAAGGTGAAGCAGAATTTTTGTGAAGAAAATCTGATAATAAAGTTTTTTTTTAAACTTTTGAAGAATGGTCGTCTAGTACATAAGTTATTGTTTAAAAGATCTCTCTAGATCATGTGGAAAGGATTACGATAAAAAACTACCATTTTAGAGTCAAGATTATGCAGATATTTAAAGTATTTTTTTTTAGTTGATATTTCTTTTGGATAAAGAGCACTTTTTGCACAAAAAACGGCTACCGCTGCGTTTTGCTCGGAGACGCGCCTTAATGTAACTTGTTCATTCACAATACTTTACTTTTATGATATCATTCAAATTAAAGTAGCAGTCTGTATGGTTGTTTGAAGTGCAAAATATTGTCATAAAATCCGGCAAAGTGCGAGTCGTATTCACACGCACGCAGGGTTCCGTAGCACAAAACAATATTATAAAAATATTTTGAAGGCTCATCGTACTATAATATTACATTCAACAGTAAAACTAAATTAGTTTTATTACTTCTGTAGTTTGATGAAAAAGTCCCATATCTAAAAAACTAAACATCAAATGTTATTCAAACCAAATTTTTTTTGTTAGTTTTTTTTACGTTCTACAACCTACGTGTTTTTCAGAATTTTCCTCGTCAAATTTTAGAAATTAGAGGGGGCGGACACACATTTTACCACTTTGAAAGTGTCTATCTTTCAAAGGATTGTCTTTGAGAAAAAATGGTTTTTGGAACCTCAATGTCATTTTTAACAACCTATCTATAAACACCCCGCAGGTATAGGTTCGATGATTTTTAATTTCAGTTCCGTGTATGGGGCCTTAATCTTTATTTTTTTTTTAAATTTTGTATTGTGTCGTAAAGCGGTTAAAAAAATACATCTACCTACCAAGTTTTAGCTGTGTATTCCTAATAGTTTCGGAATAAACTGGCTGTGACATACGAACGGACAGACAGAGAAACAGACATGACACATCTATAAGGGTTCCGTTCTTTGCTATTCGGCTACGTAACCCTAAAAATGGAAGCGATTGTATTTCTTCTTATTTTTTTAATGCAGACGGCATATGTTGAGATAAATTAAATTATGCCTACTAGCGTTAATGCCTGCCTACATAGTAGGTACATACATAATACTCCATGTATAATGCCAGACAAATTGCTAAAAATCTATTTTTTTTCCGAATATTTTATGTTTATTTTAACACAGCAAATACATAAGTTGCTTCGAAGAAATGCTTGCCCGCTATTGTTTTACGAAAAAAAAAAACAAATAATCTAATTAAATCCAACCTTTTTTCACCCTGACAAGAAAACAGCAATTAATTTGTATTACCGTTTAGTCTAAATCTGATAGCATGACGATAACGTTTAATTAAATACTGTAATCCTTACTCTGGTTCCAAAACAATGGCGGTGTCTGTAAATCCGTGTTTTTTCCTCCCATTAAAGTCAGTGTCGTATTGTCGAGGAGATGTTTAAGATACCTATGTTTGTTAAAAAAAAAAAAAAAAAAACTATTTCGCTTTGACTGTAACTTTTAAATCGCGGTACAGACTGTACAGTTTTTAAGCCATAGTGTTTCATAGTAATTATAAGTAAGTAAAAAGAAAACTGAGCCCATTATTGTAGCAAATAAGTACTCATCCCGTCCGCTGTCACGTCTAAAGAATTGTGCAAGAACGGTTTATGGGCACATCTAATTATTTATATTTCGATAAAAATGATAACTGTTTTGGGCAAAATGCACTGCTCATATTTTTGTAAACTGATCTAAAACAAGCAGGTACTTTAAATATATGAAAATTGAAATGATACGAAAACACATTATGGTGAGTTAAATTCCATAACGTACTTGAATCTTTTATTGGCTAAGTGATATTGCGAGGAATACGCGATGGATTATGAAATGAAAACTTGATGTGTTTTGTGGAACAAACATATTTGCAGCGAATAAGAAAGATCTTAAAATAAGACACTTTTATAAATATGAAGGCTCTTACCGGCCGCATCGGAATTACTTATGATATGTGGCACCAGATTTAATTAGATTAAGAAAACAGACGTCGGCGATCCGTCAACGTCTTGTTACGCGCCAACTTCCTTGACAACTACCCAAGTCAATATGGCTACCCGCAACGACTTGACGTTTCGCCAGAGAGAATTATAGACCGCTTCTCTCTCGTCTGTGGTTAGTTTGCAACGTGAATCATATGAAGCCTTTTTGCAAAGGCGCCGTCAAATATGTATTTAAAATCGTTTTTTTTACCAAAAAACAATGCTAGGTAATATAATTGGTGATATCATCCATTTGTTGTAGTATAACAATCAGAAGGACAATAGAAATATAATTATGCATTCTATTGACCTGATCTATTACATTTCTTTCAGAAATCACATAAAAGTTGCCAAGGATCTAGGAATCTAGTTTCCTAGATCCTTGGTAATTTTTATGTGATTTTTGATAGAAAATGTACCCCATCCTAACCAAGGCGACTGGTAACGCGAATATTCGGACATCGCGTTCATACAGGTTTTTTTGTGAAATATTCTAAAGGCGCACTCTGTCTGCGTGATCACACTGTCGGGTCCACCGTCAGAAAATTAATAAGCATCACATATTTGCTCTACGATCGAAGCCGTTGGTCCTGACTGTCATTTGTAGATCTTCGACGTTACGAGTAGGCAGAAGCCGAAAGTCTGATATCCAGGTTTACCAAGGGGTATCGTATTACCCAGTTACTGGGTTGTGGAGGTCAGATAGGCAGTCGCTTCATGTCAAATACTGGTACTCAGCTGCACCCGGTTAGACTGGAAGCCGAACCCAACATAGTTTGGGAAAAGGCTAGGCAGATGATATTCGCTCTACGATCGCTTTTATTAGGACAGGGTTAGGGTTCTCCTAACTACTAACCCCTTGATCCAGACAAATACAACAATCGATTTTAGCAAGCAAACTTTTAAATTATTCCACACAATTAAAACACACTGAATAAACTACTTCCACAAAGATTGCAATATAAACTTAGTGCATCAAATGTTTAACTGTGCATTAAAATGTTTATAATAGCTATACGCTCTACATTGCTCGTTTTGTACTGAATTTTATAACAAAACTTGTACTGTAACCGTCAAGGTATATGATGTAAGTAAAAACTGTCGCTTGAGTTGCGAAGAATGGGGATGAAGTCTTTTTTTATTTTAGAGCAGGAATGCAATTGATAATGTGATAAGACTCTCAGAAACATAATTATTCGACGTCTTTTGTGGGTACTGTGAAGGTTGTCTGAGAAAGGGGTAACCTTACATTTCGCAGACTGTCTGAAAAAAATCTGGTACGATTCAACCACGCAGCCGAATTTAGAAATTATAGAACGTGTCGTTTGTCTGATTTGATGAAAATTAATTGATTGGAAATTCTTTTGAACCTTTTTATTGGGGTGCTGCAATTCATCGCGGAGCTGACTGACGTGACTGTCCTACTAGATGCCGTAAGACAGTCACTTCTGGGAGGTTACTATAACGTCTTAAAACATTTTTGTTTCATTCTTCCCACTCTGGAATAAGAATGAAACAATAATGTTTTAAGACGTCATGGTAGACCACCTGAGGAGCTCGTGGCTAAATTATAACAGCCGCCCAGGTCGATCTTTAAGGTTAAGCTGTGCTTGCCGAGGTTGGTCTGTGGATGGGTGACCATAATTACATATCGAGTTTCCTCCGTGCCTCGGAAAGCACGTTAAGCCGTTGGTACCGGCTGTCATTTGTAGATCTTTGAAAGTCGTTACGAGTAGTCAGAAGCTAAAAGTCTGACATCTTAGTCTTACCAAGGGGTATCGTATTACCCAGTTACTGGGTTGTGGAGGTCAGATAGGCAGTCACTTCATGTAAAATACTAGTACTCAGCTGCATCCGGTTAGACTGGAAGCCGACCCCAAGATAGTTTGGGAAAAGGCTAGGCAGATGATGATGGTAGGCCACCTAAACTTGTAAACGTACATAGTATCTTTAAAGTTATATTCTACTGAATTTTACTCAACATTAAGTTAATCAGCTAGGAGTGCTACTACTATTGCATTATTTCAATTTGTAAACAAAAATACAACAAACACTACGTGACCAACAGTCATCCAAACTATTCCGCTAATTCCTCAGAGACACATTCTCCTTGATGCGTTCTAACACGCAACCGAAAGAAAAATAAACAAACAAAATCCCTCAGGAGTCCCGAGTAAAAAATCTTGACTATAACTTGGTCCAACTTGTTTTTAAGACGGTGTCATTAAACCGGTAACCTCGGGTTTGCTGTCCACGTAAGATTGCAGGAGTCAGGAGCCTTAAGGAGAACTTTCTTCATTGCCGATAAATTACCGAGTCACTTTTACAGCTCAGGAGAACATACGACGAAACTTTCACATGTGCTGTCCAAGTTATAACAAGATAGCGTTTGGACGTGTTGAAGAATTTCAATGGCTAAATTCTTTAGGAATTTCAGAAGTTGCTGGAGTGGTGTTAAGTTAAGTATGTTGGAGATATTGAGTGGTGCAAGTTCTTGTTAAGTTGCAGTGTGAACGGATTTAGGTAGTGTATATAGGCAGTGTGTGAAGATTGGGCTGAAATCATTATTTAGTACTACATAGATCGTACTCACTTAAGTGGCATTGGGCGATGGGGCCGAAAAGTTCAGCAAAGCAAAGCGGAAGACGATGCGTTGGAAGGCCTCCCACTAGGTGGACCGGATGACCTGGTGAAGGTTGCGGGGATCCGCTAGATGCGAGTCGCACGGGACCGGTAAATGTGGCGACATTTGAGGGAGGCCTATGTCCAGCAGTGGACGTCTTTCGGCTGAAATGATGATGATGAGAACATACTAATACAGGGTTAGCTAAAAGGAGCTATACATAGAAAGATATTGGCGCAGTTCTGACCACGAATCGAGGTTTTTGATTCTCTGAGTTCACAAGATTATGAGTCCTCCACTCATACTAATGCCGTTGCTGTAGAAAAGAAATTGGAGTCACCATAATCATGAGAGGTATTTTTGATTGTGCCTAGATTAACAGACAAAATTACTACCTGAATGTATACCTTCACAAACTAATACGAATACTCGTCTTTGAAAACAGGACATTCAAATGTCACAAAAAAAAACCAGCAAGTGCGAGTCGGACTCACGTACGAAGGATTCCGTACTATTATTTATATAAACCAGCAAAAAAAATCTCTTTTTTGTATGGGAGCTCATTTATTTTATTCTGTTTTTAGTATTTGTTGTTATAGCAGCCACAGAAATACATAATCTGTAGAAATTTCAACAGGCTAACTATCACTGTTCATGAGATACAGCCTGGTGACAAACGGACGGACGAACGGACAGCAAAGACTCAGCAATAGGGTCCCGTTTAACCCTTTGGGTACGGAACCCTAAAAACGGAAACATTTCCGCACCAAATCATCACCCTCATAAGACCGCAACCAAAAATCGATATCACCTACTCCACACACCGCTACCTCTCACCACATACAGCACCACATAAGCCCCAGTTGCATTAAGTGGATAATCCCTGAGTTCATACTTTCATCTCTTTAATGGATGCAGTGAAACCCATCTATTGCCGTTAGGCGCTTTTTATGCGCTCCTCCATGGCAGTATTGACTGGAAATATAAGTGCTTTGTTATGGGAATCGTTTTGAGGATTAGCCTTAGGTCTCATGGTGGAGACTAAGGGGTTATAAAGAGAATCAGCTGCGTTTGTATATCCTTTAGACAAAGAGACTTAAAGAGCGGACATTGGAAATAAAGTCTTACAAATGTTTTTGATCCCGAACAATTTCGATTTAGACTCACGAAATGCTAACTGACAAGCGCATGACACATAACTGCCAAAAGTGGAGAGATTTGGAAGAGACCTACACTCAGCATTGGGTGGCCAAGGGTTGAAGAAGAAGAAGAAGAAGCTCGCGAATGACACTAGACAGAACGATTTGTCACTAAATAGTAACAAGTATTTGATTACTTTTTCTTCGTCTTGTCCCCTCTATTTGAGACATTTTGCTGTCTTTATTGGAGACGTTTTAGTTAACAAATTGAAGGGTGGGCATTTTGGTTTGTGTAAATGACGTTCAAAAATTTACTTTTAGCGTAGTTTGCATAAATGATTTTTGATTGGATGCAGTTCCAGAAAAACGAATTTTGTGTTTTATATTATTCAGAATTGTGTAGTTTTATTGATTACAGAACAACATGTATTATTTAGAAGTTACTCAATGCTTAGCAGGCCGGAGACTTGCTCTGTGCCCAGCTGATGTCGTTAGCGCAATATGGATGTACGTATAGCTACACCTGTGCCTAACCCTCCGGGGATTACAGGCATGATGTTATATAACCTATGTAAGACATCGCTAAACTAAAGTTTTTATAAGAAGGTTTAAAATAAAATATAATACAGTGTAGTTTCAAAAGATAATAACTAAATATATTTGCAACATAACCTTACTGTAATAAGCAGTTTCAGTTCATTTTAGTTGTAGCAAAAACCGTGCAGTTTATTAAAACATCGTATCCACATAATACCTCATTACACTTCAGGTACAGTTATGAATTCTTTCCTAACTTGTTATTAGTCTGGCGGTGTGCCCCATGATCATTTATCATACGTCAGTCTGCGACCGAATCGTGGTGAAACTCTTAGTAAAGGAAAAATTAGATTGTTGGTGATAGATTGAATAAGGTGCTTTGTAATAATGAAACGCGTCTTCTCGTTTTAGCAAAATCTACGTATCATCATCATTTCAGCCGAAAGACATCCACTGCTGGACATAGACCTCCCCCGAGTGTCGCCACATTGATCGGTCTCGTGCGACTCGCATCCAGCGGATGCCCGCAACCTTCACCAGGTCATCGGTCCACCTAGTGGAAGGCCTTCCAACGCATCGTCTTCCGGTTCGCGGTCGCCATTCCAGAAATTTTCGGATGAAACAAAAATAATATAAATCTACCTATGTAGTAGAACTATCCTGGATATTGATGTTATAATCGCTGAAATAATTCTGTCTATCTGTGTGGTATCTTTTACAATTTGGAACGAATTTAGAAGAACTTTGGCACGCGGATAGACAATGTCTTGGGTTAGGTTAAAGCATTTAATCCTGGTAATAAAGAGAGAAAAGGTATTTATAGCATTTAAGTTTATCATCATCATCATCAGCCACACAGGCCTCCTCTCTAAGAAAGAGAGTGGGCTGTAATCCACCACGCGGGCCCAGTGCGGTTTGGTAGATGTCACATATCTTCGAATTTTTAGTTCTAGGACATGCCGGTTTCCTCATGATGTTTTCCTTCATCGTTTTGAGAGCAGCGGTGATGAAATAAATTACAAAAAGTAATGCCTGGGTTCGAACTTACGAATTACTACTCGTAAGTCGGAGCTGCCACCACTGGGCCACCGCTGTTCTCTCTCCACAAGACTAACTTTATAATTAGTTAATATTTAAATAAAGAATTGTTCATCCCACCATCTCGGAAAGAGTATTTTTACTCTTCGATATCTGAGTGCAAAACCCGTTTTTATTCTCTAGAGGATAAAGTAAATTGAATTTAGAACATCGTGTGCACTAAGTTTGTGAATTAAAAAAAACATTAAACCTATTTACTGCTACCTCTATGGTGCCGAATATATCATACAACTTTTTTTTAATTTGTTAAAAACTCAGACTCGGAACCTTCTTGGTGTTCTTTTTCAAATTGCTTTGTACGCGGTTCTTCACGCGGCATTTTTTCACGTCATTGTTAATTATTCCGTAATATTATTTTGTTATAATTTAAAGATTATTCTGTAATACTTACCTGTCATAATGTAGTAATTAATACCTAAACTGAAATAAAAGTGTACCTATCTTGTGATTGTAAACGTTTTTTTTTTTTGCATTTAGTCATTTCCTCGCTGAGGTGGAATGAAAAGTTACGTGTTGCACTCGAGTGCAAAGATTTTTCACCTCGTGCTCTTTTGATTCCCTCGCTAACGCTCAGGATTCTAATTTTAGAATCCTTCGCTTGCTCGGTCATCAAAATTGAACACGCGGTTAAAAAGCAACTTTGCACTCTTGTATAACAAATAACTATTACTTAATTTCACGAAGAATAACTTGTATGTTCTTACTTCAGTTGCAATTTCGTTTTTCCGGAGTTAATCAAAACGATACTCTCATTAAGATTTTCAATAAAGGTTTGGAATGAGTTATCAAATAAATTATGGTACCCAAATCATTAAAAATATTTTTATTAAAAATATTCAGGAAGCATAAGTCTGTGAACAACAGTTACACAGACTTTTTAGGGTTCCGTACCCAGAGGGTCAAACGGGACCCTATTACTGAGACTTCGCTGTCCGTCCGTCCGTCCATCCGTCCGTCCGTCCGTCCGTCCGTCCGTTCGTCTGTCACCAGGCTGTATCTCATGAACTGTGATAGTTAGCCAGTTGAAATTTCTACAGATTACGTATTTCTGTTGACGCTATAACAACAAATACAAAAAACAAAAACAAATATTTAAGGGGGGCTCCCATACAAAAAAGTGTTTTTTTTTTCGTTTTTATTATAAATAATGGTACGGAACCCTTCGTGCGCGAGTCGCACTTGGCCGGTATTTTTTTTAATGTTACAGCTCCATACTGAGACGTTTTTTTGCGTCGTACAAGACCAATTTAGATTGGCTTATTTTTTTTTTCATATGCTTGGCCTTTTTTTATATAATTTGTTTTATTGTTTGTTAAACCATTTGTTTAGCCTGTGCGGGACAAATAAATACATATTCTTTGTTTCTTTTAACATATTCCAAATTTCAGAGATCAATTCAATCTATATGTATTCCAAAGATTTGCGAAAACTACGACGCTTGTGGTCCTGCAGCCACAATATAGTTGCCAAAATGCAGAGAAAACACATTTACCACAATCCATCATGGCGGATTTGTGGATTCCGTACGTCATACAAACGCCCGTTGCTTCCTTACTAATGCTGGCGGCAGAATAACCTTGGATACGGAACCCTAAATATTAATCTACATAGTTTTGATTAATGAAAGTTTTTGACTAGCTTTTGGGACTATGCAGTGTATTAACTTTATTAATTTGCGTTGAATTGGATACGATAGAGAGTTTAATTTATAATCAAACTTAATCGCGTTTTTCAATGTGTTCTTCAAGTATGTTAAATTCTATTGTGTTGTATCTATCCTACCCCATTCCTAGCATAAAAACGACTACATCATAATCTTCCTGCCCTTGCGCCATTCTACTTGGGGTTGGCGCAACACCTTTCTTCTTCCATTCTCCGATATCAGACGTCACGGCATCATTTACTCCTTACTCTTTCATATCATTCCTCACACCATCTATCCATCTTATCATTTGCTTTCCTCTCCCTCTCCATCCATCAACATTCATATCCATCACTCTTTAAGTCAACACAACTACATGAGATGCATTAACACAAACAGTCGAACAAACATTCCTAGTAGCGTTTTCACCTAACCTTGAATAGAAATATATATCGGACTTCTAAATCTATTCTAGCTTTTATATTATACTTATAATTATCTATATATTTATAAATTACGTGTCACGTTGTTTGTCGGGGATGGAGTCCTAAACTACTTAACTGATGTTAATTAAATTTGCACATCGTGTGCAGTTTAATCCAACTTGAAAGATAGGATAGCTTACATCTCAATTTATAGTCGCAGTATTATTTTATTGTAAATTAAGTCACAATTATCTGTTAGCTCCAAACGATTCAAACAGATGGCGGTATCCGTTGACTGGATTGAGCAAGTATTCAATAGATGGAGCTGTATAGGAGCAATGAAAAATATTGCGAAAACGGGGAAAATCTGACGCAGACCAAGTGGCGCGGGACAGCTAGTATTCTTATAACTGTTAGACTTAAAATTTCATATAAGTGGGACGTAGGGACACTTCAAAGGGTTAGGCTAGCTAGCTGTCGCATACCCCGCGTTATCAAAGAGGTTATTTATTAGGTTCAAAGCAAACACATTACAATAATCAGCTTACATTTTTTTCAATGCTGAGTAGCTCGTGGCTAAATTATAAAAGATGCTCGGGGTCGGTCTTCAGGTTATGTTGATCCGTGAAGGCAGGTGTGTTCTACATAGCAATTATTTGTACAAAAACACACCACCGTACTGCACCGAAGGTACTTAAATTTACAGAATATGCAAGCCACCTTTTCCAGTTCCTCTTGTTAACTCTCAATTTTCGCGCACCACCATTATGAAAATGTCTGGCTCCATGCACTAGACTTGAGGAAATTTTTATTCTTTCACAATGTTTTTCTACGTTTTTACCAGCTTTGCAAACAAACTCAGCCATTGTTGATTTAGTCCATGTTTCGTCAAATTCTCTCGAACTTACCTGTAAAGAAAGAAAGAAAAATAAGTACCGACATAAGCCTTCTTAATTGTTGAGAAAAAATACATTGTTTCTTTTTTGTCATAAGTCGCTTGTTTTTTTTTTCGCCGTGTTTTCTTTACCTTGTGATTTTAAAATAAGTCGTAAAAGGTTTTCTGATCAAAATTCAATTCTCTTTATTTAATTTGTCTTGAAAATGTCGGTGAAAATGGGAAATACGGGTTTATTAGTGTAACAGGAAAAAGGAATATTGCCTGTGTCAAAATGTAATTTATTAAAAAAAAACTTTGTCCAGTGATTTTTGAGAAATTAAACTATACAAGGTTATTGGTAAAACACCAACAACCTCTTAAGAGATCGTTGTACTCATCATTATGAACAACATTTACTATGGGACCAAAATTGAACACCAAAAAAAAAAACAGCTGTTCCGTACTTTATGTTCACATAACTCGCCAAAATGTAGAGAACAGCTGATTTTTTTTCACGATTTTGGGTTTGGTCTCATAGTAAAAGTTGTTAATAATGATAATTGGAATGACCTCTTAAGAGGCTGTTGGTGTTTTAGCAATAACCCTGTATAATGCTAATGGAAGTTTACCATCAAGGCTTGTTTGTCTTTCTCAAATCCCCAAGTCTAGAACACCTCTTTGTATACTATTTTATCACTCTCTGATAAATACACCCACATTTTGCCAGTTATGTTGAAGTAATAGGGGGCGACCGTATTGCCATATATTTGGGGGCACAAATCCAGATTCCATGGCTGTAACTGAAAAAAATCTCATTGAAAAACCCAATAACCCTTTACCTAACCCGGCAATCGAACCCAGGCCCTCATATGCTCAGCAGTCGCACTTGCGTCCATTACAGCAATGAGGCAGTCCTATACCACACACCCGGTCGATACAACTTTATGGTATCTTTCTGAACCTCATTATTTATCTACTTCGGTTTCGTTAAATTCGAATTACAAAAATGACAGCGGTTTCATTATGATACCCATATCGACATCGGGTTGCATTATACGGATCGTCATAAATTCTAAAACACAAGCAAAGACATTCTGAACATACAGCCAGGTACCTATAATATTACTTCGAAATCGAGACAATGTAAATCATGTTTTTAAAAATGGAACAAATTTAGAACAAAAGTATCGTACTCGTATGCTATTTGGCTGTTGCGGCTACAAGATCTTTGCCTTATACCTAAAAAAAATTAAAATAAAAAAATAAAAAAGTAGACGCGGGAAAAAAATCCGAGTGAAATTTTATTTCAAATTTTATTAAAAATGTCTTCAACATCTAGTGTTATTTTGAAAATACTCCACCAGACAAAAACAAATAGAGCAGCTGTGGCTACCGAAATAGATAAAAATACTTATTTGTCTATCTGTGTTTTATTCCTTCCTTCGTAGATAAAATCTTGTATGCAACTGTACGTTATTGGTCTTTTAATAATTCGTGCCCACCTATTTCGGTACGCGCTACGCTTGTACCGAAAAATGGCACTCGTATTAAAAGACCGTCCATAACGTAACAGTTGCATAAATAGCTATTATTCACACATACAAGTTTCCTTTGCCATTACAGATAATAAACCTAATGCGACAAAGTAACTTAAAATATACTTAACTTACTATACCTTACATGCTACGCAGTACGTGGCCCTTGAGAACTCACTCAGTGTACAGGTGAATATGTCTATAGCATCCGCCATGAGTTATGATTTGAATAAACATCTGACCTATTAAGAGATTCCCACTTTTTGCTCCCAAAAACACTGTCTCTTTCGATTCTATTAAAACACAAGCACTAAACTAAACATATAAGTTGAGTGCCTCCAAAACCAGTATATTCTTATAAGCCAAACAAACAAACAATAATAATTATTCGTGTAGCTGGGATTGTAATAATTATAATTATACCAGGCAGCATACATTGAATATTTTGTGCGAGTCGAGTCATTTATTACGAGCTTATTAGCGTCGCCCCTCGGGAAAGCGCTCAAGATACGTTGTCTAGGGAAACTTGGAATAATGTGTGAGGTAACTGGATGCGCCAAGTTCTGTTGCATATTACGTGCATTTTTCTGGGCTTAAATCTGGTGAAAAAAAAAACAAGAACGAAATGTTTTATTCCACATAGGCCTACATAGGGTTAAGATTTTATGGTATTCCTTTCATTAACTTTATCATGTTTGTTAGAGAGATTTCATCCTTTTTGTTTGCTTTCCCGAGTGTGGAGTCGCGTGCTTGCTGGGGTTGGTCCGTGGATGGGTGATTATAATTACATATCGAGTTTCCTCCGTGCCTCAAAAAGCAAGTTAAGCGTTAAGTTGGTGCCGGCTGTCATTTGTAGATCATTGTCAGTCGTTACGAGTGGTCAGAAGCCAAAAGCCATCCAATCTTACCAAGGGGTATCGTATAAACCAGTAACTGGGTTGTGGAGATCAGATAAGCAGTCGCTTTATGTAAAATACTAATACTCAGCTGTATCCGGTTAGACTGGAAGCCAACCCAAACATAGTTCCGAAGAAAAGATGATGATGTGGGTACTTTCTTTCTTAACTCCACAACTCAGTTCCTGCTTAACTGCTTAATCCCCCAAAAATTATAACTTTACAACCTAAATGTCAGTGAGTGTGTGTCCCTTATTTTCATGTGTTCATCTCTTTGCTTAAAAGGTGATCTCCAAACTATGTATGTATATGAAACATGTAATTGAAATAAAAATTTTTTTTTTTTTTTTACTTGTTTTCTTACATCAGCCATTTTTTTTTCCGATAGATTTATACTAGAGATGACAGAGACAAAGTCGACGATGGTACGAGCTTACCCAAAAAATCCTGTTCACTCTAACTTCTAAAAGAGGTTACATTAGATTAAAATTGGATTAATTTTTTATTTAAGAAAGACGCAGCCCATTCCAGTGAAAACAATCTAGGGACCAGGTTTTAAATTACTCCGGGCGTGATTGTGAGCAGTTTGCATATCGTTGTAATTGTAATTGGTCGAGACGGATGCGCCAAGCCAACGAATTGGTCGGCTGGATACACTGCCTTGTTTATTATTATTTTGGGTTGGGGTAAGGATAACAGAAAATTATGTAAACGCCCAGTATGGAAAGGTTGAAAGGTTGGGATTATTGACGAGTGACGTCATTTTCTCAGTTTTTCATAATATTTGCCTATTTCTGAGACTTTCTTTATCTGAACCTCTAGGTTTTCAATTATTCCGACCGTGGTTAGAGCAGTTTGTATAACGTTTTAGTTTTAATTGGTTGAAACGGATGCCCACCAAGGCAACTAACTTATCGGCTGAATGAACTGACTTTATTTAAATTATTTTTTTCGGCCAGGGTAAGGATAATCGGAAATTATATACACACACAGTCGTCATCTTCCAGATTAAGGATTCGAAAAAAAAAACCCTTGAAATTTTTAACAAAAACCGATTTAAATAGGGATGGAATCTTCTTATTAATAAAAGTCTCGTGTCACAATGTTAGTTACCATACTCCTCCGAAACGGTTAAACTGAATTGTATGAAATTTTGTGTGCATATCGGGTAGGTCTGAGAATCGGCCAACATCTATGTTTCATAGCCAGAAAAAAAAAAACCACGCGAACAAAGTCGCGGGGAGAAGCTAATAATTTTTAATAATTTCACGCGGAAGAAGTTGGCGGGCAACAACTAGTAACTATACAAAACCAGGTAACTCACATTATTTCAGCGCTGACTGAATAATATTAAAAAGCATTATCGCTAAAAAGCCTTTCAATACCGCTCCAACCACCTCAGCCCGATCACTATGTACGGTAAGCCTATCCCTTGGGAGAAGCAAGCCAAGTACTTAGGAGTCTTACTTGACAACCACCTGTCTTTCGCGGCGCACATCAAAGCAGCTCGCGACCGAGCTGCCTTTGCTATGGGTAGGCTTCATTTCATGATCTCGGCAAAAAGCAAATTGTCACTCAAGTGCAAGTTGCGCCTTTATACCGCGGTGATCCGCCCCATTATGACGTACGCTTGCGTCGTGTACGCTCACACCAAGCCTAAATACATCCATAGGATGCAAACCTTGCAGAACCGGTTCTTACGTAGAGCCACGGGAGCCCCTTTTTATGTCCGTAACGACCGTCTACACGTAGACCTTAGAATGCCCACCGTCCTTCAGTTTATGAAACGTCTTTCGAAGCGTTTCTTCGATAACGCCAGTAAACACCGTAATCCCCTGATCGCAGCGGCCGCCCGTTACGAACCCTCGCGCATTAGTACAGTACGCCGTCCTCGGCATACCCTCGTCACTCCCGATGATGCTATCACCCTCCTCCAGGAGAGTAGCAAAGAGACTAGCACTCTTAAAAAGTTCAGACACAAACCGCCGTCTTTCCGACCTCGCCGTCGAGGTCCGTCGCGACGTCCCGGTCCATGCCCTCTCCGACCCTCGCTCGAGCCAGCCCGCGATGCTGTGCCAGTAGTTCTAAATCAGCCCCTAAATAATGATATCATTCAGATCCAGCCTGTCCCCTTGCAGTCCTCCCCCAGCGACGCCCTGAGCCGAGGCTCGTACCCCACAGGGGGTGCCCTCAGCGTATAGTTGCTTAGTTTGTAAGTTTTTATGCCCCGGCTGGAGGCCTTACTCTTAAGGCACCCACAGGATAGTCCGGTTAAGCAGACGACAACCTCCTAGGTTGAACTGCGAGATGCCATTCATAAAAAAAAAAAGCTCCAACCACCGAGACCACAGTTAAATTATTACTGATTAAAAGTTGATTACTCCTCCATACCTACTTAAGTGCATCAGCACGCTGTCAAGCTGGTTGAAAAAAATAATTAATGAGTTAAGTGGGTCAAAAATATCAGAATATTGTTTGAGGTATTTGCATTCAATTTTAATTTTGAGCGTAGTAAGTTGATTTTGCCTAGACTTTGCCTATTAAACCATTGACCCGAACAACTAAGCTTTGTCTTTCATCATCTGCCGAGCCTTTGGAGTCGGCTTCCAGTCAAACCAGATGCGGCTGATTAACAGTAGTTTACATGGAGTGACTGCCTATATGACCTCCACAACCCAGTTTTTTTTTTTTGTTTAAAGAACGTTGTCCCACTTCTGAAAGTTTCCTGTATCGTGGGTGCGTTTATAAACATTTAAACTCACATACACAAACAGCCAGACCCGGAACAACTATCTATAAGCCTTACAAATATTTGTTCGCGACACGCAACGCACGAGTCAATCGCTTAGCCACTGCGCCATGCCGTCAAGTTAACACTGGGTAAGCTTTGTATGTTACACAATATTTTTACCACTAACTATCAGTTTTATCACTATTTTCTGAATAATTTGGCCTTCATAAGGCTAAGCTTGCACCTGCAGCCATCTTAATTGTCCTGCCGTTATCCCGTATCAGCCATTCTGCAATAAAAAATCGCCATTCTGTAGCACAATGGTATCATACGTTGCCGTACTCGCGATTTAAACTCTGTCGAGTTTATATCTGTATGGTGTCGGATGTTAAGAATAGCACTATCCCATATCTTCCCGTGGGTGTCGTAAGAGGCGACTAAGGGACTTGCCAGAGAATGGGCAGCAGCGTTCTCTGTGTTTTTTGCAACAACTTTACTGCCATCACCAACCCGCCTGCCAAGCGTGGCGATTATGGCAAACCCCCCCTTTATGCCCAGCAGTGGACGACTTTCGGTTGAAATGATGATGGTGATGAAGTTTGTATCAAACCACAGATTTATGTACCGCTATTATTTTATCGCACGGTTTTTTTATCGTAATGCGGGTTAAGCTTAAGAATAAATCCACCTTTTCCAAGAACACAGCTAAGATTTTTCAATGGATTTTTCCATTACGAATTCCTACGGAGCAGTCTGGAGATTAGCATTGCTCTCAATTTCATTACACTTATCCCTTGCACAAACATGACACTGAAACGATACTAATGAAATGTTAATGCTCTGCTGTATACCTCTGAAGAACACAATGGTACACAGACATGGTAGACACATCAACACCTCCATGCAATAGAATCGTAACTTATATTTTGTTTTTATACAGGAGATAGAATTTAAGATTTAGGTGTACATTATTATTTTTTATATTTTAACAAGTACGAGTCGGACTCGTGCACGAAGGGTTCCGTACCATTGTTTATGAAAAAGAGCAAAAAAATCATTGTATGGGAGCCCGGGTTAATATTTATTTTATCCTGTTTTTAGTATTAGTTGTTATAGCGGCAACAGAAATACATAATCTGTAGAAATTTCACCTGGCTAACAATCACGTTTCATGAGATACAGCCTAATGATAGATGGACGGACGGACAGACGGACAGCGAAGTCTCAGTAATAGAGTACTTTGACCCTTTGGGTACGGAACCCTAAAAATGAATGGGAGCAAAATGACTGACTCTATAGTTTTCTTTTACATAAAGTTAGGCATTTTTTGAAAAAAAAAATAGGTACTATTATATTGCATCCTGACTTATCAGTTGTATTTGTATGAACGGACCTATAATCTGCTACAATGTTTCAACTATCTATTTTCAGATTAAAACAAAAATTATTCCTCCTAACCACTCCATTCACACATTCACAAAAGTTATCTCGAAATTCTATTACACCTTTCCAGAAAGTTCCATAAATAATAAGAATATCGATAGAATATGTATAATTTTGTTAGTGCCAGATATATCGTTATTCGTGGTTCAATTCTGTTTCGCTCCCGTTCTGATGATATACACAAGAGTTATATTTGATCTATGTTTGTGTGTTTGTATCTAGTTGTACTGAATTTAGGAACGTGTAAGTCTGGTGACGTTAGGAATTTTGGTTGGGACTCACAGGTAGATAGAATCAAAAACAAAATCGAAATTCTACGAAGACTTGTATTATTTGCTTTGCATTTTTCCAACTATGCTGGTCGTCTTCTAGTCTTATGCAGCAGTTAAACAACAGTATGTCACACGAAGTGACTTCCTGTCTTTCACCCCCCACAATCCAGTTACTGTATTTTGACTTCCTCAACAAAACACTTTATGATATCTTTACCTGTTCGATTTATTAACAATGTGGACTATATATACCCTAAACACCTACAGCGTTTTGTACTTCCTTCTTATCGCTATGAAAAACAGGCGTAATTTAATGTATGTAGTATAATAATTATTTTGTGATCAATAACACTTGTGACGGGATATTTACCATGTTTATTATTTGTTTTGAGTTCCCGATATTTCGGCGCTGTTACAAACGCCATGTTCATGGATAAACTAAATTTATTGCGGGTGGCTATTTATGAGCAGACAAATCGGTCTACTCTCTTTCTGGTTCGTTTTTCGGGCTCCGTGCCACTACCACTATCACTCACAACGTAATCATGGTGTTTGCAACAGCGTCGAAATATCGGGAACTCAAAACAATTAATAAACATGGTTAATATCCTGTTACAAGTGTTATTGATAGTGTTAGTGGCCATGTCTGTTTAAAAACTAATTATTTTGTTGTTACTCCATAATTGCCAAGTCCTTGGCCAATTCTTCATCACACTTTAAAGCTTGCCAACCTTCCAAACCGCATGTATCTCTTCGCCGAATAGTAATACCTCGAGCATCGTTAGTGCTCTTTGAATCGTCACTTATTATGTTAGCCACGTATAAAGAACTTCATTAGACTATACCATGGACCCCTGGGCAGGTTTGATTACGTCATGCTACCATCTTTTCTTAACATCTATAAGTTTCATATCATGGAAGAACTCAGTATGTGGTATGTGATAAGCGGCTTTCATATGACGTTGATTTCCATTCAAATGAATGGAAATTATCAAGGAAAATGAAGAAGAAGTAGACTTATAATGTTGGTAGAAATACTTTTCTCTCTATTTATTAAGAAAGAAATACAGACACGTGTTTCCGTCCTACTCTTTGCAAAAGGATTATGTAAGGATCGCAGTAGGTTGGGCTCTCTTGTTTCTGCCTTATGCACGTATTAATCCTTAGAATTTAATTTAATTTTTGTCTGCTATATTTTTCTTGCATAAATACTTAAGCCCTCGTTAAATCTTAAGAAGAAATAGATTCAACTAAACTCAAGAGACTATTCATTTTTTTTTTTTTTTTATGAATGGCATCTCGCAGTTCAACCTAGGAGGTTGTCGTCTGCTTAACCGGACTATCCTGTGGGTGCCTTAAGAGTAAGGCCTCCAGCCAGGGCATAAAAACTTACAAACTAAGCGACTATACGCTGAGGGCACCCCCTGTGGGGTACGAGCCTCGGCTCAGGGCGTCGCTGGGGGAGGACTGCATGGGGACAGGCTGGATCTGAGTGATATCATTATTTAGGGGCTGATTTAAAACTACTGGCACAGCATCGCGGGCTGGCTCGAGCGAGGGTCGGGGAGGGCATGGACCGGGACGTCGCGACGGACCTCGACGGCGAGGTCGGAAAGACGGCGGTTTGTGTCTGAACTTTTTAAGAGTGCTAGTCTCTTTGCTACTCTCCTGGAGGAGGGTGATAGCATCATCGGGAGTGACGAGGGTATGCCGAGGACGGCGTACTGTACTAATGCGCGAGGGTTCGTAACGGGCGGCCGCTGCGATCAGGGGATTACGGTGTTTACTGGCGTTATCAAAGAAACGCTTCGAAAGACGTTTCATAAACTGAAGGACGGTGGGCATTCTAAGGTCTACGTGTAGACGGTCGTTACGGACATAAAAAGGAGCTCCCGTGACTCTACGTAAGAACCGGTTCTGCAAGGTTTGCATCCTATGGATGTATTTAGGCTTGGTGTGAGCGTACACGACGCAAGCATACGTCATAATGGGAGAGACTATTCAGTTTTGCTCTCTTTAAAAGTTCATTGACATGCCAACAAAATTAAAAAAGAACGGAATCTAAATCTTTATCTTACCAAACAGACCCTCTTTACCATCCTAAAATTAACCGAAACGACTTGCACTAAAAATCTAAACCGGCAATGTCTCAACTATTCACAGCCGGAGACGTATCACCCATTCGGTACCCGCGTCTTTCAACCGAACTGTTTTATGGTATGAACGTGAGACCAAGGCTAGTACTTAGTCAGTCGTAAATCTAGCCAGACGATATACCTAGTTTATGTACTTAAACTTTGTTATTTATTTGTTACTTATTTATATGTGTGTATTAACGGGTGTTGTGGCTTTTATACGAAGGGATGACTGTGATTTTATGGTGGTTGAAAAATTAAGAGACTGAGGTTTTAAAGGATAAGAAAAAGAAAATAGAATTAAATTAGTAACCATCCCCTCCTATTAGGGTTCTCAAAACAAATGAACCCTATTTGTGTCTTCTGTGTATATTTTAAATTCAATCGCCTACTTGCATTATTATTATATTTTTAAATATTGCTGTGCCCTAACAGGGTCCATAGTATTGTCCTTAGCTTTAAGCTTTTCGAAACACCTTTTAAACATTGTGCAACGCAATTAAAATGAATATGAATGCTTGCACCACAAATGACGGAATTAAATGCATTTAACTCTAGATGGAAAAACATGATTATTTCATCCTGAAACAATTGACAGAAATATAACGATTTATGTAATTTGTTAGGCACTAATGCATTTAGTTGTTTATCTGGTGCAAGTAGGCGCAGCAAAGTTTTTTCCCAAGAATTAACAAAAATATTCTAACAGCAAATGAAGCGAATCCTATTAAAGCTACCAAGATTTGATCTAAACCCAGACATAAATCCCAGACATACTATAAATTGAGTTTTAATTACAACAACAGACAGTAATAGATCCAAATTAATTCTTAATTACAGAAGTGAAATACCTTAATATAGACGCTTAATGTAATCAGCTTTCAAGTTATGATCATGTAATTAATACTTGGAAATACCTTCATTTGACAAGATGCCACTCAAACATTTGCTATTGCTGGATAACATGATCAGGTGTACTTACAATATCAATGGCATGCTTAGGGATTCCTGATGGGAATCTGACTTTCTAGGTCAGAAGGGTGATCTGTATGGTGTCGGACGTAAAGAATAGCACCGTCCCATATCTTGCCGTGGGTGTCGTAAGAGGCGACTAAGGGATTTGCCAGAGAATGGGCAGCAGCGTTCTCTGTGCTTTTGTTACAACCGTACTGCGATCGCCAACCCGCCTGCCAAGCGTGGCGATTATGGCAAAACCCCCCATGTTATGTCAATCTGGCGAAACTTGGGGGAGGCCTGTGTCCCGCAGTGGACGTCTTTCGGCTGAAATGATGAGGTCAGAAGTCCGTTACAATCGATCTAATAGTGTTGTCAATTGTCAGTTATCCATCTTCCATATTGACTTGGAACTGGACAATTAGCAATGTATGACTACTTTTGTTAGCTTAGGTCTTACCTGTTAAAACAATGTGAGTGTTAATGAATAAATAAATAAAATATTTTTCTTAAGCCAAATGAGGACTGTAGAAGCAAGTTTCATTTAACATCGAGAACATTTAAAGTAAAGTAATCCGTAGTTCTTAAAACATAGTGGTCACCATGACATCGAAGATCATCATCATTTTCCCAATTTATTTGGGGTCGGTGCAGCATGATTTCTTCTTCCATACTTCTCGATTACTCGTCATCTCATCAGTCACCACTTTTCTAGCTATTTCATCCTTCACTCAGTTCATCCAGCATCGTTTCTTTGGTCTTCTTCTACTCTTTTAACCATTGAAGATAAAAGAAAAATATCCATTTTTTTGTATCTCTATCAAGTTTTGCTTGGTATATTCAAATTCCAAAACAATCATAAACTCAAACTCAAAGCATTTATTTCAATTAGACCATTACAGGCACTTTTGAAAGTCAAAAAACAAAAAAAAACGAAGCTACAGTCCCAATCACAAGGCATAATAACTTGTGTAAGTACTGTATTTGCCCATTCCAAAGCGTAGATCTCTATGGAGAAGAATGGGCAAGAAACTCCATGGACACTCTTTTAAATCAAAATATGTTACAAAATCTTGGTTAGATCATTCGTTTTGAGAATTACTAGTATGTGAGAACCATGTAGAAATACGGGCAAGTTAAGAGCGTCCAGCGTAAAAGACGAAATTAATAATTCGAAAATAAAGTTTTAAAATAAAATAATTAAAATAAACCGTGGCAGCTAAGTAAACAATTTAAAGCATAAATCGTACCTTCACCTATCTAGGTACTTATTTCCGTACTGTAGCTTCCACCAGTCTCCAATTTTACATCCCAACAACTCACTACGCAGAACCAAATAAAATCTCCACCAGTTGCAATAATGTTAACAAAAATAAATTGACCTCACTGCGAATCGTTTTTAAAATTGCCAGATTCTGCCTACCCAGCACGGTTCGCGGTGTGAAACGAAAAAATCCGAAAGCCGAAAGCCGAGGGCTTCGATTTTATTCACCTTTTTGGACGGTTCCGAATCGACTGGAGCAGTTATTATTGTGTTTTGTAGAGGAAAAGTAATAATGCTGATGCCATGACTAGGCGAGTTTGTCGGAGTATATTTTTTTGTTGTTTTTTTTTTGGAGGCGTAGTGAATTACTCGTTGGTAGTTATGAAAAAGTGTCGCTGACAATAAATAGGTATTAATAGAAACGCTTTATGGTTTCTGAAGATGTTATAGTTACTTCATTCTGGTTATTGTGTAGATTGCGATTTGTTGTCTATCTTCTTCGCTTCGTGGTTTAAGAAAAAACGATCCTGTTGTTCGCATAAATGATCTCATTTTGTTGATGATTATTTTTGCTCAGCTGGTGTTAGAAAAAGAAATGGCTTGTTCTTCATAAAAGGTAGCATAATCAGAAGGTAGTAAAATGGCTTTGCATTATTGAAAGCCAGTCTCTTGTAAAAAATCTGAGCCAGTAACATTATTATATTATATCAGTGCAAATGGCAGAGGCCAAAATAACTTTTAAATCCTCCAAACAAATATCGTGTCGTGACAAGTCAAAATAACTACAACCAATCACAAATAATAGCTGGTACAAAAGCTCTCAGTTAATTCACAAATTAAGAAAATAGACTAAGGAGTCTAGCGCTCCGGCTAATTCGACTCTAATCGTTCTAATCCCATGAGACTGGATCGCGATTTTATGGTTAAAGACTAAAGTAGTTTAAGGAAATTGATCTACTTACTCGTACTTAAGCGATGTTTATTGAAAGAATCGAAGAAGTCCTTTGGAGTGTACAGTCCAAGGAAATATTGCTGCTACACCATGCTTGGAGGGATTGGTGACCACAGTTTTTTGATCGAAGGTCATGATCTAACTTTTAAGCCACTTGTTGGACAAAAAATGATAAAGTTCATTTGCTGTTAGAAAGATTCAACCTTATCGACGTTATAACATTTAACAATTCAAGCTAAGAAACCTATTTACATTAAGGAAAGAACTTAAAAATAACAAGAAAATGTCATTTTTTGTCCATCCTGTCACAGAAACTTAAACATCCTCGACAAACATCTACTTAGACCCATTTCGAAGCGAATAAATCACACTCCGGTGTCGATGTCAGTAGAACGAATTGTTAATTAATAAAGATTGAACATGTGATGGAAATAAATAAAGTAATTAAAAGGTTAACAATACAAGCAATGTCCTTCCATTTGGCAACGACAAAATCTTCAATAAAATCTAAATTTATTTTTACATTTTATATTTAAAAATGGATCAACCAAGATAGGACAAGTATTTTCTACTATCTTTACATACAAATAAATACGATAAGAAGAATACGGTGAGTACCTGATTGTACCAAGCTTTTTTCGTCTGAATTCAACTAGTCTATGACGTAGACGGCTGAAAGGACCGGTACAGCTGAAATAGTTCTCTTCATGTAAGTACCTGAAGATCTTCATTAGTTAAGTTGCTTTGTATAAAATTCTGTAAAAGTCTTTATTCAATACTACCATAGAAGTATTGGGACAGATTGAACATGGTCCTCAAATAATTTTGTCCTACTATAAGAACGAAATTATGATATTTTCTTCAGTAATCTATGGATTGAAATTCGGATTAGATTATTGCTTAGGTATCTTGTTATTCTGGCATCTTATTGAACACAGTAAGTTATTTGAAATTAAAAGTCATGCATTAAAATAAGGCTGTAATGCTGTTTCATTATGAACATATTATTCTCCTTGTGTAAACAGTCCCCCAAAATGTCTGCCCTTTGACACTTTCTAGTTATGTGGAAATCAATGTCAAAACAAACTCTCCTATAGCATAGCATAGCATTCTTAAAGCAAAGTACACAAGCTAAAGAAACTATTAACTCTATTTATCCATTTATCACCAGAAAAACAGTTTCAACCTATTTCAAACTCAGCCAAACTTCAACCACGGAGGTTCATTGTAAACTCCGCGGTATAAAAATTTTCATAATGCTCCCGGCAGCTGATGCAATATTAAATTTTAAATATCGAACGCTTGTGTCGCCCGACATTCAATTTGCCGCGAAATCTCTGTTGGGAGCCGATGAACACACGACACTAAAATAACGGTTTTGATGGCGGCTGCAGGCGGCAGATTTAAAAGATCGTAATGTACTTAATGGCGTTCTAAGGTTTTACTATTGCCTTATGTGGTGGTTATTTGAGACTAGGTTTTGTCTGTGGATGTGTCCACGTTTTATTTGAAAAATATCGAGCGATAATGTACTACCAGGATATAGAAGTATCCATATAACTCAGGTGGCCTACCATAACATCTTAAAACATTATTGTTTTACTCCTTTTCCATTGTGGGAAAGAGATGGTTCTAGACATCCTGTATAGCTCCGTCTCTTTCCCACACTGGAATAAGTGTAAAACAATACTGCTTTAAAACGTCATGGTAAGCCAGCAGGTTATGGTGTATTTTTATGACAAAGTTCATCCAAATCCATGGGGCTTGAAAAGGTAACAAACAGAAAGACTGAGGGACAGAGATACTTTTGCATTTATGTAACTCGTGTGGATGGATATAATTTAGAGGTATGATACGTAATATATTTTCATAGACGCGAATTAAAGCACGTATGTATTAGATAATTAACATTAATTTAATTATTACTTTGAGGTACAACTCGCGTTAAACACAAGACACAAATTTTCTCCGTTGTTAATTTAGTATTCAAGCTCAAATCTTAAAATTATTATAATTCAAAACGGCGTTTTAGCAAAATCTGTCAGATCCATCTGGTTTCAACAAAACATTCAATTTTTTTTTTATCTTTTCATAAATTCTATCAATGTCACAAATATTATGATGAACCATGTTGAAAATTTAACTCAGTTTTAAGTACATACTTATAGGACTCAACTTACTTTGTTTTTTATTTGGCCTTGAAAATACTAATTTGTTTGTGTTCTACGTTATTTTCTACGTAAAGTAAGTTTCGATCTATCGCAAAGAGTTTATTTTCAACAACTTATTAGATCAATCGGTCGATTTGTCGAGAATCCCTTTAAGTTTCTCAATACGAAAATAAAATCAAAGAGCATTTTTCTCGTAGCCCACATAAAAGAGAGTACTGATCAAAATTCAAAAGAATTTTCCTCCAATAGAGATATTGTGGAAATACCTCATATTAAAATGTAATAAAATTCTCCTTCGCTAATATAATTCTGTGGCGTGGACCGGGCCTAACGGTGGGAGCACATACGCTTGTCAATTCGTATCCAATGGGCAATATTTATTTTCATTTTGACCATGGAATAATGGTAACCTTCCCCCTTACTTCATCTTCTTCCGTTTTTAATTTAATAAAATCAAGTATTGTATTGAGAAGTTTAAATAATAAATAGGTAATAAAAAGCAAGGAGGATAAAAGGAAATGCGTTCTATTTGAAAAAGCTATTAAATAAATTCGACAACAAATAAATCCTAGTTACCCGCCCGAAAATTGTCCAATATTTACTAACCCACCAATAACATCGATTAATATCTCCACCTTATTTTAAAAACACCATCATATTGCCCGAGTGCCCTCACTATTTATGTCAACAAATTAAACAGGGTCGGCGGGCACGTACGCAATAAAGCTCCCTGTGTACACAGCTTTTGAAATACCCGCTGGCGGCGCCACCGTCGAACAATCGATAGGCGGCCGGTTGCCTAGCAACGATCGTGTTGCAAAATAAACAATCAGAATCGGGCCCCCGTCTAGAACAAATTTACTTAGTTATTTTATTACTTGTGTCAACATTTTAGATCGATATTATAAGATTATTTACTCGTTGGAGTACGGAGCATGTTTTTGTAATATATTTTTTATTGGTGAGTGAGTAAAGATGCGTGAAAGAGTGTTGTTGCCACCGTGTGTCCCCGAGCAGTGCGGGAAAGACTTTCGCTACTCACTGAGGAAGCCGAGTCCCAATTATCCTCATGGAACTAAGTCAAAGAAACCCAGGATTGTCCCTGCGTTCACCATACAAGGTAACTTTATTTTTAATTTTTTATTATTGTTTGAAAGAAAATGTCATGAGGAAACCCATAAGTCTTAGAACCAAAAAATTCTAAGACATGCGACTTCTACCAACCTGCACTGTGTATCACAGACCACAACTTCTAATAGAGAATAGGCCTGTTTCTCAGCAGTGGGAACATTACGATATCTGTCTACAGGGCAATAGCACCTGCTAAAAAGTTTATCTAGAGACATATTGTTGTAAAAATAACAATAAAAGCACACCAGCAAGAGTCTGCTAATCAATCACCTACCATAATCTGTTGCTGAGCCATCCCTTCACTTTTTAATTCAATAAAAAACAATAGAATTGATTCTTAAAAGCGTGCCAAGAATCTATTTATAGGGCAGTAGGTTACTATGCATAATGTTTATTAGGGTAGGAACCCGTCTTTCCCTATTATTACCTTAACATTAACATGCTTTGATAGTTGTGTCTGTGTTTTAACATTTTCATCAAGTATTCTGAATTAAAAAAAAGGGATTTTTTGTTTTATGTATGTATATATATTTGGTTCCGTTAAATATTAGGTTAAGCGATTATTTTGCAAGTTCACAAAACAATCAAATAGTTTAATGTATAAAATATTACCAATTCTTTCACTAATTCAATTAATTAGTTTCAATATATGTTTTTTTTTTTTTTGCATGAAATCATTGAAATGTTATCTGTAATGTAATCATTAGCTCTTAAGTTACTGGAATTAAGAGGCTCTTTTATTTTATTTATTGTTTTTATATGTATCTTGTGACTAAATAATAACAGCCACTCGGGTCGATCTTCAGGTTAAGCTGTGCTTGCCTAGGTTGGTCCGTGGATGGGTGATGACCCATTACATACCGAGTTTTTCCACGCCTGGGAAAGCACGTTAAGCCGTTATTCTCGGCTGTCATTTATAGATCTTTGACAGTCGTTACAAGTAGTAAGTGGACGAAAGTCTGACAACCAGTCTTCCCAAGGGGTATCGGTTGTGGAGGTCAGACAGGCAATCGCAGATGATGATTTTGTATAAAACGTTTGAATAGTTAGTTTATACTAAATCAAATGTTGTTTATATTCATCACTCTTTTAGTCACAAGAACTATTAACTGACCTGAAGGAGAACAATGAATATTGATGTTCTGGCATGTCATCTTAATAGTATTTACCTGCTGGCCTACCATGACCTATTAAAGCAGTATTGTTTTACTCTTATTACAGTGTGTGAAAGAGACGGAGCTATACAGGATTTCTTGCGCCATCTCTTTCCCACACTGGAAAAGGAGGAAAACAATACTGCTTAAAGAGGTCATGGTAGGCCACCTGAAGGTTGCACCCGTGCAAAGCAGGGATGAGTCTAAGCTTTAATTAATATAATTATGTTTCTTTCTCTCTTGCCAGCCTTGCAAAAGAACACCCGAGTGCAGCCTCCACCAAAATGTGGCGTGTTCGATCCCCTACCTGCCCGACCAACCATGTTCAGGAAGTGTTACCAGCGCGGAGAGTTTCCTGTATGCATCGAGTTCACCAACTTTGGCAAGCGATTAGCTTGGAAGGTACTTATACTACTACTTAGCTTGGAAGGTACTTATACTTTTCTTAGTGTTTTAAAAATCAAGTCGAGCTTTGAATAGTTTTTCCTGTCTTATTTATTTGGTAACTGTTGGTTGTGGTTTATTTATTAACTGGTGAAATGTGGGTGTACAATTACGTACACCTCTATAGAATTCCGAAAATTTGACAACCTTTCGTGCCAATGGTTTCATTGGATTTCAGAGGTCGGATCACAAAACGGCTCTTGTCCATCAAACTTGAGCCAATTTACTTCTTCTTAGTCGAAACACTCTTGTCAGAGTGGTCGTGGTTGTGCAGACGAGGTACACAGAGAGATGTTCTGCGGGTCGTTAACTTCCCCGAGGATTGCTCTTTCAGCGATGTGCTTCCATTTCTGCCGGTTAGAGACGTTGCGAGTACACTGGACCATGGTGGACTCAGTAGCTTTCTTGATTAGGTCAGTCCAGCGAGTTGGTGATCGGACGCGTGATCTCTTGCTTTCCACATGGCCCTGAACCAGTCTTTCCATCGAATTTTCATTTCTAGTCATGTGACTAAAGAACTTTAATATTCGTAGTTGCACAGTAGACGAAAGTCGGTCCTTAATATGAAGTTCCTTGAGGCCAATCTACTACGACATACGAAACCGCCATACAAACCACTTGAGTTATTTCTTTCCAAAAACAAAACTGTTTTATTACTATAGTCAAGTTCAGTGCACCCACCGGAAAGCTAACCAGGTCGCCTAGTTATGTCAGTTAGGGACGATACCCGAGTGTTCTATCACATAACATAATTGCGCGTTGGTGGTCGCCTACGCAAGTATCAACCTATTTTTATGACACACAAAAGTTATTGAAAAACTTGGTTTTGATCAAGAACATTCTTTCATAGTCACTTCAATTGATCTCTAGCTTTGAAAATGTACACCAAAACTTTCAACATTATTTTAACTTTGACGGCAGCAACACAATAAAACCTATTGTAAAAAAATTGTATGTGAAAAAATTTGATTTAGTGATGCAAAATAATTCTAAAAGGTCTGTCTACATAGCCTTCTATTCAAACTTACAACCACAGTATATTCACAAAGGAAAATAGTATTAATATTTCATCGATTCTTCATTTTCTACTCAGTTTCGTTAAACAATTTAAAACTATAATTTTCTAACAATTTATTGCTTTATGATAAAAAGGCTTAAAAACATCAAGCTATTCTGAAAAAAAACGGAGTAAATTCAGACACAATATTTTTACCGCTTCCTAACAAGACATCTACTTTGAGCCTTTAATTTCTGATTCTAAGAAAAATAGGGAGGTTCTAGCTCGGTGGAAGATTTTCCAATCCAAGGAATAGATAGAATTTAATCAATTTTACGCTCTATTTATATGAACGAATGGGAAAATGAAGTAAACCCTAGATTTATTGGATGATAATATATTCGGCTCAGTGGAAAGTGGCCCGGAATATCCATTTATAGGTAACCTTCTGAAAGTAATAAAATTAAGTGTTAAGTTATATTAAAATCTTAGGTCCTTGTTCATAAATCGCGTTGGGTTTTGCCTTGTTGAGCATTGTTTAAACTCTTGAGACACTGGGTTAATTAAATCATTATTTTAGTGCTATGTAATGTGTGAGCTAAGTTCAACTAAGTTATTGTTTTGGTAGCAGCTTTAAGATGACCTATGTTTGTATCAAATTTAATGTTGTTGTTGTTTTATGTTATTTGTTGTTGTTGTCTTTAGATATTGTTTTTGTGATCACAATGTTGTCCTTTTTAACACAATGGCTGACTGGTAGAAAATGCCTTGTGGCATTAAGTCCGCCTATGTACCACTATTGTACATGAAGTTTAGATAAATAAATAATGTTTTCATAAAACGTTTATAGGATACAATTTGGTAATTGTTGAAATTTTCTTAAAATATCCGGAAACATGATCATCACTATCATCTGCCTAGCCTGTAGCGACCTACAAAAAGCAACTTACTACAAAAGTAACAGCGCCATCTATGACGCGACGGAAGAACTAACATCAATTTCCTACATCTCACAAGCAAAGTTTACATCGACTTAAGAGTATATAGAAAAACCCGACTACAATTGTCGGGCAGTTGCCCGCCAGACCTAACACCTGTCTGGCAGGAGGATCCTCCCTTTTCTATGGGGGATGAAGAACTTTACACCCTGTTCCTCATACCCCCAAAAGCCTTTTCCCAACTATGTTGGGGTCGGCTTCCAGTCTAACCGGATGCAGCTGAATACACGTATTTTACATGGAGAAACTGCCTAACTTACCTCCACAACCCACTAAGTACTGGGTTCCACGATACCCCTTGAACAGTAAGACTGGTTGTCAGACTTACAGGCCACTGACTACTTAACGGCTGGCAAAGATCTACAATTGACAGCCGGGACTAACGGCTTAGCGTGCTTTCCGAGGTACGGAGGATACTCGGTATGTAATGAGTGGTCACCCATCCACAGACCAACCTAGGCAAGCGCGACTTAACCTGGAGATTATTTTGATCCGCCTGGAATTATTTAGACTCGAGCTCCTCCGAAAATAAAATCTGAAGCTGGGTTTGTGTCTTCAAATATCCGGATCCATAACTACTAAATTTTCTGTTTTCTGTTTCCTAGGTACCGATAGAAAAGCTGGACTTCCACCACTACCTTCCGATGTTCTTCGACGGCCTGGCTGAGGGTGGTTACCCCTACAACTTTATTGTGGAGAGAGGCATCCACGACCTGATCACCAAGGGATCCTACAAGGTCCTGCCTGTGGTGCCTCAACTTATCATACCGATTAAAAGTGAGTTTTTTTTGCTATCAAATCAAAGGTTTTTTCAGGAAAATATTTTATTTCGGCCAAGGGACAATTGAAAGAAAAAAAAACCTGTTTATTTGGCATATGCCACAAGCTCCAAATAAATATGCCAAATATATAACATATTTGTCTCTCTCATCTCTGACCTAGACTGGAGTCAAAAGAATACTTAAATTAAAAAAAAATCTAAACAGAAAAAAACATAATATTGTGAGCCTCACGGCGGCGCCAAATAGGCTCAAAATTATTAGGCTAATTGTACCATTGATCGAAGCTGCCAGTGACAATATTCCGCAACAATGATGACATTGACAGCTCCTGAACGCGGGGCGGCAGGTATGCTGATCACGTGTGTGACTACTCAGGTACAAAGGAACTAAGAATCTACACTGATGGATCAAAAACCGATGACGGGACAGGTTTCGGGGTGTTCTCCGACGACCTAAACATAAAAATATCCAAACCCCTTGGAATGCTCAACTCTGTTTACCAAGCTGAGTGTGTAGGTATAATCCAAGCGGCACACGCTATAGAGGCCAGAGAGGTTACGAATACCAATATTCGAATACTTTCCGACAGTGCCTCAGTTCTCCAATCCCTAAACAGTAATCAGATCACGTCGAGACTAATACTAGAATGCCATAATGCCCTAGAAAGAATCACGGTACTAAACCACAACACGGTAACACTACAATGGATCAAAGGACACAGTGGATCCCTGGGGAACGATGCGGCGGATGAACTTGCCAGAAGAGGATCCAGCACAAAACCTTACGGACCCGAACCCATTGTGCCCATTCCTTTCAAGCAGCTACATAACTGGTTAAAGGATCACACTCGAACACAGGCGGAAAAGTGGTGGACCTCGACACCAGGGTGTAGGCAGTCCAAGGAGGCTATGCCGTCTCTTGACGCAAAGCTGACCAAGCGCCTTCTGCGTCTGGACAGGGATGGCCTGCGTCTGGTGGCGGGGACCATCACTGGACACTGTTCACTGAATAAACACTTTCATACTCTAGGAATCACTGACAGTCCCCTGTGCAGAGCATGCATGGATGCGGAGGAAACGGTGGCGCATGTGCTGCTTGAGTGCACCGGTGTCACCAAGATTCGCGAGGCGACCCTGGGAACACCAGGTTCCCTTGCGGATGCCCTGAGTAGACCGGGAAGTGTGATCTGCTTCTGGAGGGAGGTGGGCTGGTTGGAGTAACGGCCACTATGGCTCACGCACAATGGTCCACTTAAGGGACTAAGTGCGGAAACCAAAACCCTATAAAGAAGAAGATGCTGATCACGTTCTTCAGTTTCATCAGGAAAATTATCCCAATTAATTTTATCATATTTTTCTTGTTTTAAAGGCCATGGTATTATATCACAATTACTTCCCGTAATGCAGACAAAAAAACTGCAATCACCAATCCGTGTCCAAATCTACTTCTCCTGTAGACCTATCATTTCAAATGCTACAAAATATGAGGATTTTTTAATTTGAAATTAATCATAATAATAAATGCATAAGCCTCGGAACACACACTAGTGGCCCATGTAAAAGCAGTATATATCACACACATCTAGTCTTTCCTCCCGTACAGCCTTGGAACAGCCTAGGAAATATTCTCTATCTAGATAATAACTTATAAGCATTTTCAGACCGGCACAGAGCACTCCCGTTTGAGAGTAATTTCCAGTGCGTCTAAACGAAACTCCTTGTGCTCGACATAACATTTTTCATACTGCATTTTCTAGGCAGCATTAATTCTTTATATCTGCCTTCTAAGGCTTTTCATGATCAGGTTCACTTAAACGGATTTAATTCTTTTTGATGTAGGATATTAAAATGCATGATATTATCTTCGAAGCATTGTTGGAATTTGATTTGAATTTTTAACGTTACGATGCGTAGCATATTATGAAGATTATTAAATAAACTTGCAATTATTTTTTTTTTTTAATAAATTAGGGACATAATTTAATCATGGTGATATTTTCAACGTCAATGCTGTAGAAAATTGTGTTCAATGTGCATCTTTTCTCTCCATGACATTACTTTCTGACCACTAACCAACACAATACTTATTCCAAAATAACGCAACTAAGAGTTTTATTTGTATAACTTAGAAGCGAAATCTCGTCGTTTTCTTATGTCATCATTGAACCCATGCAAAGCAGAGACAGACAGGTTGCTGCAACGTAGCATGGAAGAGGAATAGGCTTATCACAAGCTACGCCACAGCACCCTGTCTGAACAGTAGCTGAAGATTAGCATTAGGCCATTGTTCAGACAGGGTGCACGGGACTGCTAGATATACATAGGCCTAGCAGTGAACTGCATTAGGCTGAGATGATTTGTTCAATGAAGCAGGAATAAATTGCCAGTACATTACACCATTTATTTACGGGTATCATTTAAGCTATCACCAATTTAATTAGTTTTGTGTTTCTTAAATAATAGGGTTTGTCCTCAAAATAGTAGATCTGTCACCAAAATGTAGTCACCAAACAATGCAAAATCAGTTCCACAATAAATCACCTAAAATCCTGAGATATAAGGTCTAGTACCAAATAAATGTTTTTGTATGTATTATAATAGGTGTGTCCTAATAAGTATTTAAGCAAACTAATTTAAAGAGATCACCAATAAATCCAAACCACACAGGTCCAAACCAAGGCGTTGTTGACGTAGCCCCGCTACGCGGGGCTCCTATTTCTGTCTGCAGGGTTTACAGTAACCTAACACGAAGGGGATGTCGGGGTCTTAGTTCGCTCGCTCCGCTCGCTCACTAGACCCCGCCATCCTCTTCGAACCTAACCTGTCCGAGTCGGTGTGCCCAATGTCTCGTATAAAGCATTTCTTCATAGAAATAAGGAACTGATCTATTTATTTGGTGACAGATCTACCATTCCGAGCACAAAGCTATTATTTAAGTAATAAAACTATTATTATAAGAACGAAGTTTATATTCATCTAATGCACTACAATTTTATTGGTAATCCATCTCTTATTTTACACATGTATCAACATTTATTTGATAATTCATACCTGGGAACACTTTTTGTTTATCTGAGAACGAAAATATTTCGTGGCGATAGATCTATTTACTAGGTGATACAACTTTGATGACAAATATAAATTTTGGTGACAAGAAATATAGTTCCCTTTATTTACAGACGCCTTAGCAACGAAGCGTCCTGCGGTGATCTGCCACGCTCTCATTTGTATCAAGATGCTAGTAAGTGGCTGTGAGCGAGTCGGTGAAGCTCTCGTGCCCTATTATCGGCAGATTCTGCCCACTTTGAACCTGTTCAAGGATAAAAACCGTAAGTAGAATATTTCATACTAAACGATTTTCCTAAAGCATTTTGTGCTTATTTTGTATTTATTCTGTGTTTATGCGACAAAAAACGAGAGGCTTTTTTTGGCAACTGCATTTCAGGCTGCCTTTTTTTTTTTAAGATCTTCCCGTGGGTGTCGTTATAGGCGACTAAGGGATTTGCCAGAGAATGGGCAGTAGCGTTCTCTGTGCTTTTGTAACAACCGTACTGCGATCGCCAACCCGCCTGCCAAGCGTGGCGATTATGGCAAAACCCCCCCAAAATGTCAATGTGGCGACACTTGGGGGAGGCCAGTGTCCAGCAGTGGACGTCTTTTGGGGTGAAATGATGATGATGAATGATTTTTTGTTAATGACTGTTTATACAAAATGCAGAACTACTGCTCATGTTACTTATGTTAGAAACATGGTTCTCCAAGTAAAGTCAACTGAAAGGAAACCTCCAAAATCCCAATTAAAAACCCGGAACACGATACAGTGACAACGATGTTGACGAGCCACACTTTGGGCCTTAATAAAGCTCATATATTAGTTAAAACGCAGGGGACTTTGTTAATGGCAGACAATTTACTAAGCATTAGCTTTAAATAGTACGCAAAAACGTCGCGCCACAACTATTCAGTGGCAGTAGAATGGCGTTTAGTTCCACGGACGACTTTTTTGTCCTAACGAATAATAATATTATGTTTGAAATTCATGGTAATTTACAAGAAATTCTTAATCAAATCATGAGTTTTTATGTCATTCTGTTGATTATACTTTAAACTTGGATACTGATGGAGATTCATGTTCATTGAAAAATAATGTGTTACCTTAAAATTGTATCCTTTATAGTAATTGCATTGCCAATTATGGTTGATAAGCAAATGGCATCGTTGTATCTATTCTGTTCTGTATTTAAAGAAACCAGTTACTAACAAGTCCCAAAAATACCTTCCCACCCTACCTCAAAACAGTAGCAGACACCAAAATATCAAAATCGCAAATTAAACAACAAAACTGGAGACAGGGTGGAACTCGGTAACAATGCGGCCTTGTCACCGCCGGTGAGAGGGCAAAGCCGACGCGCCAAACGCCCGAAACACCCCCGAACGCCCCGAATTTCACAGCCACATGTAATTAATCTACCCCCGGATGCCCCGACAAGTCTATTAGGCTGAAAACAATATCTTCTCGGCCCTTCACGTGTCAATTATGAGGTGAAAATGATTGATGACGTCATTGAAGCAAATCGGGCGTAGTGACGTAATTAGGTTTTGAAATTGGAAGCTTGTGTGAAAAAAGTCTTTTGTTTTTTTTTTTACTCTTATGATGTGCCGTTTTGTTGGAACATTGTCTAGCTGGTTATTGGTTGAGCAAATAATTGTCGTGATTTGAATTTTTGCTCATCCTGATGTTTATGGTTTTGAAAGCCTGTCGTTGCACTTGTGGGTTTTAAGTGCGGTGTGTAATAAATTGAGTCTTTAACTTAACTTCAACCTTCTTCTTAATTAATCGAATTGGCAAAGAAAAAGTTAAGTCTAAAATGATCATGATGTTCTTTTACGCACTTTTCAAAACAATTATATAACATGAACGAACGGAATACATTCATTTCAGACTACAAACTACAGGAGCTATTAGAAATTACGGCAAATTGATCGTGGTACACCTATGTCAATATTTATTCAAATAGTTACGTATCGCAGGCTATTTGAATAAATATTGGCTTTGCTATAGGTATTCCCAATATACGGTCAACTAAATTAGATGGGTCAGCAACAAAATTCTGATACAGAAAATCAACATACTTGCTTTATTAAAAATAACCTCTTCATATTTTTTGCTGTCACTCAGCATACTGAAAAACCAATATAGATATTTTTTGATATCATTCTCAAGCAGTTAAGAATGTGAAAACCTTTTACACACGTTATCAAAAACTCACACGCAGATTCTTAATAAAACCGCAATTTATGTGTTTGTTTACTAAATATTTAGCACGTCAATTTCAATGCAGAAAAACGGCAAAATATAAAATTCAACATTTTGCGGGTAACTTTGCGTGTCGGAACATTTTTCCGATATTTTAATTATAACTAGTGAGCTGTCAGCGACTTTGTTCGCGTTAATTTAATATATCAAAACCTCTTTTTGTTTTTGAAGTAGTTTTAGCAATCGTCATTTCATTTAGTTTTTTTTTCAGATTGATAAAAATATTACGGTCTGTTGGGGCATATGAGGGAAGGACATTTTTTTTTAGTTTTTTTACATAAACCATTATAATACATTAAAAATATTTTAAGCCTGTTTACAACAACAAGAATTATCACAGGCATTTACGGTTAAACATTTAAATAATCGGGTCTGTCAGTCTCTTTCAATTTTGATGTTAGAATTTATTTTAAAATTTAAAGATATTCCTATGAACTTGTTTTGTGTCGTATTGTCGGCGCCATTCTGTATACATCGTTCCTTGTTATTCAAGAAACGCATACCATGTAAGCAATTTGTGCTAGACCATTTTACACGATGACGTTCGAAGTCAATCAAACCGTTGAAAGCAAAGCCTGTTGGCAAGCTTTGAGAGAAGCACAAAGACCGTCACCGCTCAGCTTCCAGAATGGTCTACACGGTACAAGATGCATCGAAAGTCATTCAATACGGAGATTGGTAATTTATGAAGGACAATGGCTAAGCTAGGAAGACTTGTAGATGAAGTTTCCTAGTAGTGTGTTGTGTTATCAAAATGTGTTTCATTACATTTCCAGATTGCTGGCCGTTTTCACTAAGCGATACCGAAATTTATGTCTAAACGAACGCTCGAAAGTTGAAAATCCAATAATACAATAATATTTATATTCATAGCATAAGATCCCGGTATACAGTCCAGGATATGACTACATAATAATCAAAAAAAAATTTTTTTTTTAAACCTTTGACCGGTTACTAGTAGCTTGCACCGGTCTGGTTAATGAATGGTAATGTTTTTCATTAACCAGACCGGTGCAAGCTACTAGTATCGATTTACCTGTTTACCTACCTATCCGAGAGGTGTAACATTTCAAATGTTAAAAAAAAAGAATACTGACTTTTTAGACAACTCATAAGCAATAATTATATTGATTGACATATTAAATTAAATATAAAATAAGTTTCACCCATGCACCAGCTCCGTGAAGGTCGTTGTATATCGGGATCCTATACTATCAGTTAGACGTCAACTGAAAAACAGGCGTTAGAAATATTGACACTTAGGAAGTAACTATAAGTTAGGCAATAAACTTAAAGTATAATAAGCCGTGCCGCGTAGGTAGGCCTTTTGCAAAGTGAATCGATGACCTGGAGGCCTAAACTAGCTGATTTAGTTGAATCATAATATGATAATACTATGAATTACATTACAATTCGTAAAATGGTCACAATGCGACTATTCATAATTTAACTGCGTGACTATTTTAATAATTCTGATTTAGCTAAAGTGGCCATTTTAGATCTCCTGGTGAAGGTTGCTAAAATCCGCAGATACCACAAGTAAACTACGATTTTAGGGACGGAACCTTAAAAATGAAGGGGAACTACCCGAATTGCACCAGCAATATAACGTTCAGTTCATGGAAAGGAAACACTATAATTAAACAAGTCTTGATAAGAGATACAGCGATGTCATTGTACTGTTTATTAGCGGAATGATTTGGTTTTGCTTGGAGGAGGCCTATGTCAAATTGTGGATGTCTTTCAGCTACAAATTGGAGAAAATATTTTTTTTATACTGAATATTGCTTCACATTAGGCGATGTGGAAGCGGTATTCAGTTGTGGCTGACGTGAAAAAATACAATACAATACAATCCTTTATTTCAGGCAACACACATATATAAGCTTAAAAGACTAACTATAAACTAATACATACTTTAAAAAACAAAATCTTTAAAGTATTGTACACGAAGTGACGGCGTCGTCTTGCGCTGCGTGGTGTCGCGTAGCCTTCCGCGGAATCACCAATACATGACCCCCTTCGGCCAAAACTCTTCCTTGAGGAAGGTCTCGATGTGATGAGTCGGAACTCGCACCACGAACGTTGTGTTGTGGCGCGTCTCCAACTTCTCGACTCTCAAAAAACGAATCGAAACGATGATGCGGCCTAGCTTGTGGAGCACAAATATCATCATCATCATCATTTCAGCCCAAAAGACGTCCACTACTGGACAAAGGCCTCCCCCAAGTGTCGCCACATTGACATTTTTGGGGGTTTAGCCATAATAGCCACGCTTGGCAGGCAGGTTGGCGATCGCAGTACGGTTGTTACAGAAGCACAGATAACGTTGCTGCCCATTCTCTGGCAAATCTGTTAGTCGCCCACATTCGACACCCACGGGAAGATATGGGATAGTGCTATTCTTAACGTCCGAAACCATACAGAGCCAAATATATGATTAGTTAACATCTTCTTGTTTTGTTCAAGGTAATTTGGGATCCGGAATAGATCACACAACAACGCGAGGAGAGAATGTCGCAGATCTGATAGAAAGCACTCTTCAAATGTTAGAGAGATACGGAGGGCCAGACGCTTTCATCAACATCAAGTATATGATACCAACATACGAATCAGCTGTTCTTAATTAGCTTTTAAACCTAGTTTTCACTTATTTACTTTCCAAGTCCAACATAATTCACATTCAAGTTCAACATGATAAGTACATTTGAGCCGAGGCGGAATGTTGTGTTAAGGAGACGAAAACGGCAAAAACAATAGCCCATGTGTATCAAGCGACGTTTTCTAATACACGAATGATGACATTAAATTATTTAACTATTTGTTTTGAGCTCCCGATATTTCGGCGCTGTTTCCAGATTAAAGTGATATTGATAGTATTAGTGACCATGTCAGTTTAAAAACTTAAACATTAATTTGTCGATAAACGCAAATGATTTTATACAGGGTGTAACGGAAAGGGTATTTAGATAATTTACATACAAAACTGAACATGTTTCTCCATCGGACAACGATGTTTGTCCTATGGAGAAACTTGTTCAGTTTGATGGTCTGTAAAACATCCTTAAGTATGTATATACCCTTTCCGTTACACCCTGTATAATAATGTTTATTTATGATATTCTATTTATAAACACAATAGTCTTTGAATATACTCCGGACACAGGTTGGCCGAAGCAAGGAAAACCTGTACAGCTGGAGATTCATAGATGACTCTGCTCTAGAGTGTAAATGTGGTGTTGCCGCACTAACGATGGGACACTTGATATCGTGTCCTGCCTGTCCTGTTGTTTGCACTTAACAGGAGCTGATGGACGCTACTGAAAGTACCAAACATTTCGCCAAATTTCGCGACTCAATATAAATTGTCATCAAGAAGCTAAGAAGATGAACACAATTTAAATATTTATAACATATTAAGGTTTTAAAACCTACTTATAGGTGTGAGACAGGGTCACGTCATATCTCCGAAACTGTTCACCGCTGCACTTGAAGATGTCTTCAAGGTAATCAACGTCGATGGCGAGTACATCTCACACCTTCGATTTGCCGACGATATAGTGGTCATGGCTGAGACCATGGAGGTCCTCAGTTTAATGCTCGATGACGTCAGTAGAGCTACCGAAAGAGTGGGTATTGAAATGAACATGGACAAAACCAAGGTCATGTTGAATGCCCATGTAACTCCCACTCTTAACAAGATCGGAGACCCTACAATCGTATTAGTAGACGATGATGATGATGTCTACCTGGGACAAACGGTCTAGTTGGGTAGGTCTTATTTCAAGAAAGAGATCAATCGACGAATCCGACTCGGCTGGGCAGCGTTCGGGATGTTGCCTGGTATCTTCTCGTCCACATTACCGCAGTGTCTCAAGAGGAAAGTCTATGACCAGTGTTTGTTCCCAGTGATTACATGCGGGACCGAAACGTGGTCGCTCACAATGGGCCTCATCAGAAGGCTTCATCATCATCATCATCATTTCAGCCCAAAAGACGTCCACTGCTGAACATAAGGCTTTCCCAAGTGTCGTCATATTGACATTTTGGGGGGTTTTGCCATAATCGCCACGCTTGGCAGGCGGGTTGGCGATCGCAGTAAGTACGGTTTTTACAAAAGCAAAGAGAACGCTGCTGCCCATTCTCTGGCAAATCCTTTAGTCGCCTCTTACGACACCCACGGGAAGATATGGGATGGTGCTATTCTTTACGTCCGACACCATACAGAGCATCAGAAGGCTTAAAGTCACCCAAAGAGCAATGAAGAGGGCTATGCTCGGAGTTTCCTTGCGTGATCAAATCAGAAATGAGGTCATCCACAAGAGATCCAAGGATACCGACGTAGCCCGAAGAATTGCCAAACTTAAGTGGCAGTGGGCAGGGCACATTGCTCGCAGAACGGATGGGTGATGGAAAAGTTCTGGAATGGCGACCGCGAACCGGAAGACGATGCGTTGGAAAGCCTCTACTAGATGGACCGATGACCTGGTGAAAGTTGCGGGGATCCGCTGGATGCGAGTCGCACAGGACCGGCCAATGTGGCGACGCAGGGGAGAGGCCTATGTCTAGCAGTGGACGTCTTTCAGCTGAAATGATGATGAAGGTTTTAAAGGCAAACACAATAAAAAACAAATCATCCAATCAATTAATCAATCGTCTATTATTTGTAAATCTTTACTGAGATTAAAATAAAAACAATCAGCGCACTATACGAATTGAACTTTGGCCTAAGTTTATAGTAATGTGTGTTTTGTGGAAATAAATTTTACAAAAAACTGGTTTATAATACACTGCATTCTGAACTTAACATTAGTGCAATGAGAGCTAGTTTTTGAGGATGTGTATTTTACGCGGGGCTGCCTATCAAACCTCCACAACACAGTAAATGCTATGGTTAATGTTGAACTGTGTTGGATTTAAACTCCTTTTTTTGAAATTTTGAAGTTTTAATACTCAATTTATAGCGAACTCATTTTTAGTTGGGAACTCATTATGATAATCAAGTAGTATTTAGTTATTATGTAGTTTTTATATGGAAACCTTTTAAAATATTGACTGTGACTTCAAAATCGTGTGCAATTATTGTAACTCCAAAGTATTATTAGACTAAAAGTTGTATTTGTCTTTAGAATTAAGATAATTGTTTATGTGTGGTTCAAAGATAAAGTAGCGGCTTACCGTGACCAAATTCAAATACCACGCCTGTTGAATTAATGTTCAACATATTTCAATTTCAACATAAACATTTTTCAATTGTGTCTTTGTCTTTAGAAACTTAGAATAAAAGCGATCTTTATTAAAATTAAGTGTTATTCTAATACTCACTATTGTGTTTACCTATTATTATATTCTATTCAATTGTTAATTTTTGTAATTATATTTATTGTGGCCTTCGAAGTCTCAGTTGGTTTTGTTGAAGTTTATATTTTGTTGTTATTTAATTTTAGGCTTTGATAAATAAATTGTGTGTGAAATTACTTTGTTTGTTTGCGATTTATAGGAATCTACCTTTTATGAACATCTTAGTTATACTTAGTTTTGTGTTATAATTAGAGGTCGGATATTCGGATGCATATTTACCTAAAGTTTGAGTGTTGACTAGTATGGAGCGCGCGTCAGTATGGGAAAAGGAGTTTATTTAAAAAAAAAAGAACTAGTCTAGTTATTTTTTTTTAGCTTTAAATGAATTATGCCCAGACATAGGTATTTACCATTTTGTTTTAGCATTCCACATATCGGCACAAAAATACGAATTCAAATAGTTGTACTTTTTTCCTTGTTATTTTCAACAAACTTGCCAGGTTTTAAATAAATTTAAAATATTTGTTACGATATTTTGAGTACTAAATTTTATACTTACTATACAATTATGAAATTTCGCAATCCCGTGACAAAAATTGGCATTTAAATAGCCGCTTCCATACTTTTGTACCTTTTGCAAGGAAAAAACGTACTTTAGGTAAATATGCATCCGAATATCCGATCACTAGTTATAATGGTGAAGTCATTATTATTCTTATGTAATTATTACAGTATTCAATAGGTACTTGCGCTGAATATTTTTTCACTATGTCCAGAACTGAAAACGTTCTTAATTTATCTACAACTAGCATTATAACTGACAAAATTTGAATATAATAAAGGTGTTGTTTTTCATCCTCGTCAAAATTCAGCAGGTTGTCACAAAAGACGTAAATGATCAATTTAAATTACGATACCTAGTAAATAATTAATAAACGCTACTTTTTTCGTAGTTTAAGTATGTCAATATTTCAGAGTAATCCCCTTAACATGGTTTAGGGGTTATGAAATTATCGAATAAACGTTTGATATTGTTTTGTGTGTGTGAAAGCGCGGTTATAGGGCGAAGATCAGGCGAGCCGCGTTAAAACACAGGTGCTTCACACTTACACAAACAAAAAAAGTTACTACCCATTTTATTAGTGATTCGGGTCTAGAATCATTAGCATAGTTACGTCCTTAAATTTGACGAGGATGAAAATCAACAGCTTGTATACGGCAAAGCGATAAACTGCGTAAAACGCGCTGCCGATATTACGTTTGTTCTAAACAATGCCTAATATTATTACTAGTGGACAATAAAGTCAACATAATTCGGTGTAATAATTAAGTTACTATCAACCCAAAATATTTGACCAATAATTACACATCGATAAAGTTATACCCTCTGGGAGGTTACCGTCAATATTTAGATCAGCCGGGCAAAGCAATTTACAATCTGCGAGACTGGATATAGGGTGCTATGTATGCATGCAATTTGCATGGCCGGCTCTGTTTGGGATAAACCAGACACAGCGTATGCATGTAAGTGGTGTCGGATCATATGTGGATGCCTTGATTTGAATATGATGGTCCCTTGACTGGCGTGGAAGTTATTAAGGTGATTTAGAAGTTGTTTAAGATATTCTTTAGGTACGGTGTTTTGAATGATTGGTTTTGTCAGTCAAAATTTTAATGAGCTGTAAAATTAAAACAATTTTTTTCTTGAAATAGTGTCGTTAGTAAACATTACCATAAAATTCACAAGACAGAAGAAATGCTATGCTTGATCTTGTTTTAAAAACATAAATTTACCCTCAATGTTTTGAAAATCATAAAAAATGTACTCTCAAGCAGGGACTTAAAAATACCTTCATAAACGTTACAGAATTATAAGTGTTACATGTTGGATTGGTAACAGAATCGAATGTGTAACAGATATAAAAGTGTTAACAGTGTTAATAAGTGTAACAGATAAACGCAGCGTACTAAATCTATAATTTATTATTTCAGTTACACATATTGAACATTGTTAACTGTTGTTTAACACTGTTTTTAAAACAGTTTTAACAGACAAACACATATAAAAGGTTACAGATTGATTCGGTAACAGTATTGTATCTGTTGCATTTTAAAAGTGTTCTTCTGTTGAAACTGTTTTAAAAACAGTGTTAAAAACACCTTATTACGGTTACAGTTTGAGTCCCTGCTCTCAAGGCACTAGAAGAACTAAGCTTTCTTATTAAAGGTAAAATAGACAAATATAATCACATATTGGTACATCACCGTGTTTATATCTAACTTCAAGCAACAAAGCAATTTTTCACAAGTACACATTATTACATTAAAAAGAATACCTTCCACTTTAATATACCGCCTGAAAATAAAAATACGAGGAAGTAACCGCCCGCTTCACAATATCGGGTAAAGCCATATGAGATACGTGACGTCAATGCCTCGTAGGACACTATTGGTGCTCTCACCCCACTTGTAGCGCGATATGATGAGAACTGGTGCTTTTACCCCTTGCCGTAACTTTAAAAACTCTTTGAGTTTTACAATATTATGAAATTGTCTCAAGACCTATGTTGGTAATATTAGGTTTTTTATATTAGCTCAGAGACGGTATTTTTTATGTCTGAGTGGTAGTTTGTTGGACTAACGAGGATAAGGTAGCACGCACTATTTTTTTTTTTTGGAAAATATGTTTTGCGAACGTAACAATATGGATTTTAAAAGATATGACGTTTAATTAAAATCATCAAAAAACCCTCTAAGTGAATTTCAAATCTATTTAAACAAAACCGATTGATCTTCTTCTTCTGTCAAATCATTGACTCAGATATAAACATCAATACAACCCTTTAAGTTAATTTCAAATCTATTCAAAAAACACCATGATCTTCTTCTTCTCAAATCGATGACTCAGATTATGTCCGATCAGTACGTAGCGACCCGGACAGCTCTGTCATTTGCTTCATTCAAGTCTTGGCAGATGCTGTTGGTTATAATATGCATACCTTGAGAGTTCCACACTCGCTTTGTGTTCGAGACAGCTAGCACTTGGTGACGCAAAGTCTTTTTCACCACGATGACTCGAAACTCAAACACCATGATGAAGATATGAGTCACAACTCCCCCAAGCTTTCTGATGCTATAAGTACATATATTAATATATAAGTTGAGCAGGACCAACCGTCTTACTGAGTATTTATCAGTTGGCTGCAGCCGCGGTCTGGATTCAAGGCGACACCTTTTTAGCCCCTCAACATTTATAACTGTTGGACAAAGATCTCATGTTGGCACTGGATGTGATAGTTACCTGAAGTAAGGTAAGGAGGTAAGCTTTATAGTGATAATACTCGTTTCTTTGAAATGTGCTTCTTTTGAGTGTGGAACCTAATATAGAAACACGCTTGTACGATACCACTACATACAGACTGCAAAGTCAATAGAAATCTCTATTCCTAGACAGCACGTTTCGCCGAAAACTTTGTTGATAGAAAACATTGTTCGTAGATATATCGGTCCATAGGAAGCAATGTGGACAGAAATCTCTGTTCATAGATAGTACGTCTTGCCGGAAACTTTGTTCATAGAAACCAGTGTTTCCAGATACCTTGGTTCACAGAAAGCACCTATGGAGAAGAAACTTTTAATATATGTATTATATTTTGCGATATGAGGAGCTCGTGGCTAAATATTAACAGCCGCACGGGTCGATCTTCAAGGTTAAGCCGTGCTAGTCGAGGTTAGTCCATAGATGGGTGACCAAAATTACTTACCGAGTTTCCTCCGTGTCTCGAAAAACACGTTAAGCCGGCTGTCATATATCAAATACTGGAACTCAGCTGCATCCGGTTAGATTGGAAACCGACCCCAAGATAGTTTGGGAAAAGGCTAGGCAGATGATGAAGATGATTTTGCGATACATAATATTTTATTGCGCAGTATCATACACGCGTTTTGTCGGCTATGTTACATAGTATTCATACCATTAATGCATGTAATTAAGTTCGTATTAATGCATTAGTGTATAAATTAAACGTGTTTTTATGATGGACATCTACCAGAGCCAGAAAAGTGAAATATAGTAAATATATTAATAGTTTCTTCACTAAAGACCCTTTCTATAAACTAAGGTATCTGGAAACACTGGTTTCTATGAACAAAGTTTCCGGCAAGACGTGCTATCTATGAACAGAGATTTCTGTCCACAGTGCTTCCTATGGACCGATATATCTACGAACAATGTTTTCAATCAACAAAGTTTTCGGCGAAACGTGCTGTCTAGGAATAGAGATTTCTATTGACTTTGCAGTCTGTATGTAGTGGTATCGTACAAGCGTGTTTCTATATTAGGTTCCACACTCGCTTCTTTTCGTATTGAAATATTACTCGATATCAGGCACAGCATTTTATGAAACCTAAAAAAACTGTTTTGAGTGATTTTAATCTTCACAAGAGACGAATTTGCATTTTAGGCGTTAGTTCTTTTAACTGACTTCGCAGCAGCAAATATAGCACTAAGAATTTTCTTTAATTTTGTTCGATGTCACTTGATGAAACTATTTTTTTATAAGTTTGCGCGGTGTATTGATGTTACAAAAAATATGACACTGTGTGGGAACTATAATTAATATCGAGGTACGACGAAAAGTGTGCTCACAAAACTCGACATTATAACATTGTAAAATCAACTGATGATTATTTAGAAAGATCCAAACAAAAATCATTTAAAGGTCTGCCCAAAGTGCAAACTTCGGACGTACTCGAATACTTACACCTCCTTTTGACCGCTTGGCTCATCCAGTAAACCCTACTTCATTGTCGCAAGCGCCTTCAGACACGAATAATTTATCTTGGCAGCAATCAAGGGGGTAATTTTCGTGAAGACTGCGCTCCGAAACTATTTCACTGTTTCATTATTGTAAGGGAAATGAGCTTTTTTATGTTATTAATGTTCTTTTGGCTGTTGTACTTTTAACCTTAGTAATCTTGTGTGATTAGACTCGAAAGTGTTGATACTGTTACTGTCAACCTGTATTTCTGTATCACCCTATTGCAGCACGCGTAGCTTGACCACTGTAGAAACGAGTTTTGTCTACGGAAGAATCGACATTCTTCCAACGATATAACCCATTTCTACGGCGGTCATGCTACGCGTGCTGGGCAACAGCCGTCCCCCATAATGTCCAGATTTTTGGTAGGCATAACTTCAATTTTTATTAAGTTACAAATTAAGTGTTGTTCCACGGGGTTTAAGAACCCACATAACAATATAATTATATTTTTTGATATAATGTGTGTAAAAAAAACCTTCACGACGCCGCCCGATAGGAACTTGTTTCTGTTTGTTTCTTTGTTGTTGTTGTTGTTGTAGGAACTGTCTTTGAGTTTTTTTTTGGTTCTGGACTTAAGATACATGACTAGTCCTTCTAGTTATGTAGATATAGGAGATTAAAGATCCAACTTAAAAAATATACAGGGTGTAACGGAAATGGTATATTCAAACTTAACGGTGTGCTACAGACCATCAAACTGAACATGTTTCTCCACAAAGAAACATCGTCATAGCGAAAAAATATCAGCTGCCTCATACATTTGGGTCAAATAGGTATTGATATTTTGTATGGGGCAGCAGATAATTATTTTGTTATTACGATGTTTGTTTGTGGAGATACATGTTCAGTTTAATGGTCTGTAGCACACCCTTAAGTATGTATATACCCTTTCCGTTACAACCTGTATATAAAAAAATAACTCCATGATCCCTATGCTATTTAATGCAGCACCACACTATTTGGAGTGCGTTTGCATACATTGAGTGCTACCATTAACCATGATTAATAATAATCAATCCAAAAAAAAGTTGTTGTGCGTAACAGTTTTTGCGTAGAGCTACTCAATTTGATGTACAGAACACTTGGTGATCGGTTTCGTGAAGGGTCCGTTTGTGTTAGTAAAACTTCTACTAATTGTGGCAGAAAATCTCACATTCTGTGCAATTTATGGCACGGTTAGCGCAGTGGCTAAGCGATTGATTGCTGCGCTGCGTGTAGCGGGTTCGATCGCCGCACGGAACAAACATTTGTAAGCCCTACAATTGTTCTGGGTCTGGCTGTTTGTGTATGTGAGTTTAAATGTTTGTAAACGCACCCACGATACAGAAGAAATTCTAAGTGTGGGGAAAACTTAAAATATAAAAAAAAAACAAATAAACTCTTCACCAAAAACATAATGAACGAATATCATTGTTATAGAACTGGTACATAATTTTCCAACAAAAATCTTCGACAGTAATAACTTTCTACAAAATCTTTCTATAACATACCAAAATAAACCTAATCAACTCTCAACCATAATCTTCCATTCAAAACACTCCTAACACAAAACAGATTGAGTACACAAACTAGACAGCCAGACAGAATTATCTTCCCTTTTTTCGTGATCCGATTTCTTGACGTTGCTCCATTTAATGAGAACATAATGATGAAAAATATGAAGCTGCAGTCTCCCCCTGATATTAATCGGCACGATTTTTCTGAAACCGACTTATATCTCAGCGTCTTAGTGCTTTTTACTGTCAGAGTTTCTTGCTTTAGTTTTCTGATTGTATTGTTACGGGGATTTTTATGTATATGAATGTCTTTTACGTGGCTATGTGTGTGATCCGGGTTATGTTTTTTTTGGGAATAAGGTGATGTTTTCTTGCAGTCTTTGTGATTTATTTTGGTATCCACTAAATGATGTGTCATACTGTTTGTAACAGCAGATATTAATATGTGTCTTGAATAGTTCCTTATAAACTTTTAAAGTAGGTAGTCGTCATTAGGAGATCCAGGACCATCCGTGAATTTTAAACCGTGAAACATGATTCATCATTCTCCTGCCTTTACCCCAATTTATTTGGGGCTTCTTCCATTATTTTTTATTGCTCGTCATCTCATCAGACACCTCTTTTCTTGCCATATCATCCTTCACTCAGTCCATCTATCGGTTCTTTGGTGTTCCTCTACTCCTAAAGCCATCCAAATTCATACCCAAAAGTTTCCTCACGGCATTTTCCTCATTCCTCCGCATAACATACTACGACAACCGTGCAACATACGAATCGTGAAAAATATTTAATTAAAAGTTAATACAATCGAATATGAAGATTTTATGTAAAATAATCTAAACCCAGAAAAGGCCAGGCAAATGATGATACTTTAACCAAAAAAAAACCAAAATACAACACCAACATTCTATCCAATAATAACTGTGATTTCATTCACAGCCAAACATGAATTTAAAAGCTCCCAATGAATTCATTGGAAATCGGAATGTAACGAAATATAGCCGAATATTGAAAAAAACACGAATAAAGCGCGGCAGGGTATTCATACAAAAAAATATTACACCGGCCAGACTTTGATTGCGAACCATCCCAACTAAAATGCAGACAAAAATTCCAATACGAATTAGTTCCTAAAAATGAAACACAGAATTCGACCCCAGCACTGTGCAATCAAATTATGAAACTCGAATTTCGACGTTTCATTTCATACAATTGGATGTGTTGTAAAAAATAAACATTGTGTTTGTTTTTAAGCCTCACTAAATTTAATAAAATATCTGTAGAAAATACCTTCTACTGCAATATTATAGACGTTATCAGGAAGAAAGTAACCATCATCGGCCCAGCTTTATCCGTCTTTGCCATTAAAGCGCGTGCCGACGCGCGGCGCTGGCTTCCAGTCTTACCAGATGCAACAGCTGAATATCAGTATTTTACATGGAGCCAAAGTTTGCCTTATCTCTGCGTTACTTTAATTCTTATATTATACGTATTAAGTACATTATCATGACCAGTTTGTAATATTTTGTCTGCGGACGAACTTACCAATGTTTACTGGAAAACGGTTTTATTGTAAATGCTCAAGCGAATGCAAAAAGGCTTTGTTTCAATCTGTTGTCTAACTTCTTTAATTTAATTGACAAGCCCAACTTAAATCGTAAACAAAATTCACTAAAAAAATAAAATAAAGAAGAAGTACGCCAGATGTTTACTACCAATTTGGTATTTTTCCATCGAGTCGACAAAATCTTAGTGAGTAAACAAATTTGCAGGTTTTTAATCGCGTTCCTTTAAATGGTACCATCAGCTTTACATCTCCTTGTGGAAAGGAGTTTCTATTCTATTTGTGGTTTTTTGTAAGATAAGAAAGATTTGAAAATTCACTTATTTGCCAGGAACTGCAACTCTTGGATATTTTTTTAATCGAGTGGAAAATCTGGAATGGCGACCGCGAACCGGAAGACGATGCGTTGGAAGGCCTCCCACTAGGTGGACCGATGGCCTGGTCAAGGTTGCGGGGATCCGCTGGATGCGAGGCGCACGGGACCGGTCACTGTGGCGTCACTTGGGGGAGGCCTATGTCCAGCAGTGGACGTCTTTCGCCTGAAATAATGAATGATGAGTGGAAAATCCTATCAACGGATCTAGAGAGAGGATGGTAAGCGAATGTCACAAAAATGACTATCTAGTTTAATTCAAACATAAACGCAAGTGCATTTTTTTTTGTTTTATATGGGGTTGCTCGTGACTCTTATGACAGAGACAAAGTCCACGATGGTACGTCTTACCCAGAAGAAGCCTGTTGACTAATTATACTGACTGTAGATTAATTATCATTTTATTATTTTAATATTACTTACACACTGCAACATCGGCGTGCAAACATAAATTAATTGTAAAGACTTCGCAGAAATATGAAGTCAATAATAAAAAAAGTGTTTTTTATACAAAAGGGCAATATGTAAAAGGTTAAAATTATTACTGTTTTTAATTTTAAAAATAACATTTCAACACAAGTGTAGAAATTCGTCCATTTTTCTTGAAAGCATTTTACGCCCAAATGTTCTTACACGCTGTATAGGGTACAGTCATAAAAAAAAATCACTCATGACAATAAAATATTAATTAATATACGGAACATCCCACAAACTTCTTTATATTTCACTACTAAGAGAGTTAAGCTTAGCAAACGGATCACTAATTGAAGTGCAATGGGAGTGCACATTTTTATTTTGATATTAATCTTTGGTTCGTGCTCATTGAGGATTTGTTTCTTAGACGGGAGGGTGTGGGCACAATTTATTGGTTTCGTTTTTGCAATGGTAAAGGTTGTTAACGATAATTTTTTTGTTATATATGTCGTGTTCTTGAAAAACTAGGGTTAGTTTAGTTGAAATTTTTAATGTTGGAACCTATTTACACGAAGTTTAGTTTAAAAAGAGTTCCTTCTAAATTTCTTCGAATACAAAGTCAAGTCATCCATCATTGTATTGTCGTTCTCAAAAATGCGGACAAACCGGTACCAACATAATGAAAAACCGGAATTGGACAGGTATTGTTCTGAACTTAAGTATGTCTACAGCCAGTCCGAATCCGCCCTTGTCGATTTAACTGAACTAGTGGACCAATAAAACTTAAGATTTTAATTCCATTTGAAAACATACATTTTTGCAAACAAACAGGTAACTCCCATAAATTTGCACAACGTAAAGCCACCAAACATTTTCCAACCACAGAGCCATCCAGCTCAAACCTTTTACATCGAGATTCTCATTAGTTAAAAATAAAATAAGTATAAAACAAGGAGACGTTTTTAACAAGCACAGCAATAAAGGCCCGCTGCAGCCCGACTCAAATAAATCGTGGAAGAGCCCGAAGGTATCTGCCACTTAAACTGACCACAATTACAATGTAGTGTTACATTCGACATTGTTTTTTTTTTTTTTTTTTTTTTTATTTATTTATTTAATTAAATTACAATACAGAGGTGTTACTTAAGACTAAACTCGCCAAACTTTTACGTTTGATGGCGAGAGGCGCTCTTTTATATAACAATGAACCACCTTATGTATATACTAACTAATTGTATATTAAACTTACTTATTATAATACGTTATGGCTAAATCTTATACAATGTGTTTATTTCTGGTCGCTATCCTGTATAATGTTTTTTAATTTTATCTTGAGTGATCCTTTACTAATTTTTACTTTTTCTCTTAATAAATCTATTTTGTTAAACACTTTATAGACCAGGGTAGAAGCCTTCAAAAATAATCAAAAGTGAAAAAAAATAATAGTAGGATGAAACCCATTGGAAAAGGAGGTAAATTCTATAAAAATGAAAGGAAAAATAATTTACGGGCGATCTGAGGTCGGGAAGGGGATGGGGGTGAGTTTTTAAGGGTAAAAAACGGTTTTTCTCGATTTCCGGCAAAACTAAAAGTCCTATCGAAAAAAGTCAAATGGCAAAGTTGTAGGTAATAAAAAGATCTAAAACTTTTGTATTTACACTTTTTCACATAACCTCAAAATTTATGTGAAAAATCTGAAAAACCAAGTTTTTGGTTTTTTATTTTTATCTTTTACAAAATATATTTTTTTCTTAACGAAATTTGGTGAAAACTTACCTTTTTATGTCCCAAATACGCTGTAATTTATTTGATTAAAAATATTTATTTTTTCACCTTATTTTGAATTAATATCGAAAAAACACCCTAATTTTCAATCGAAAATTCACCCGTCAAAATATCAGCTTTTTTCAAAAAGTTGGTATGGTTTCTGTTCGTTGAAATCTCTACTTTCCGAAGGTGAAAAAAAAAATATATGTTACTATAGTAAATCTTCTCAGAAAATGCAAAAAATCAAAAAAATCTCGAATTCGAAAGCTTTTTTTTAGTTATTATAATTTCATCAAAAAAATGTGATTGCTGCAATTTGTTTCAACTAAAAGGTTGATTTATTTAATGCTAATTACATTTATGTCATAGAAAATCTCATTATATATAAATATAAATGTAAATCGTACTATTAAATGTAGATGCTTTATTCTGATTACGTTATTCATTACAATATTTTTAAACACATTAATCTTATCATTTATAAATACCTTATCTTCAATTCTAATCACTTATCCATTAGTTTTTGTCTTTTTGATGGCATTTCTTCATCGTTAGATTCGTCAAACATCTCCGATTCTAGTAGATCTTCGAAATCTTCATGACTATCACCTTCTTCCTCTCCTCAAACCTGGTTGGGTAACGAACTAACAGCAACAGATTGGGGCTGGAAGCAATTTCAACGTGGAATCATGCCCAAATTTACACAAAAAGAATTAATTCCGGAAATATTGCTCAAAACTATTTGCTGCAGCTGTGAAACTGGATGTAACAGTTTAAAATGTGGCTGCGAAAACATGGTTTAAAATGCACAAATTTATGTTCAAACTGTCATGGTTCTGAAAATTGCTCCAATATTGAAGAAGAAACCTACGAGGAAGGTAATGATTCAGAAAAAATTGTGGAAGAAGAACCAACGCAGTCTGGAAATAATGTTGGAGAGGAAGAAGGTGATAGTCATGAAGATTTCGAAGTTCTACTAGAATCGGAGATGGTTGACGAATCTAACGATGAAGAAATGCCATCAAAAAGACAAAAACTAATGGATAAGTGATTAGAATTGAAGATAAGGTATTTATAAATGATAAGATTAATGTGTTTAAAAATATTGTAATGAATAACGTAATCAGAATAAAGCATCTACATTTAATAGTACGATTTACATTTATATTTATATATAATGAGATTTTCTATGACATAAATGTAATTAGCATTAAATAAATCAACCTTTTAGTTGAAACAAATTGCAGCAATCACATTTTTTAGATGAAATTATAATAACTAAAAAAAAGCTTTCGAATTCGAGATTTTTTTGATTTTTTGCATTTTCTGAGAAGATTTACTATAGTAACATATATTTTTTTTTTCACCATCGGAAAGTAGAGATGTCAACGAACAGAAACCATACCAACTTTTTGAAAAAAGCTGATATTTTGACGGGTGAATTTTCGATTGAAAATTAGGGTGTTTTTTCGATATTAATTCAAAATAAGGTGAAAAAATAAATATTTTTAATCAAATAAATTACAGCGTATTTGGGACATAAAAAGGTAAGTTTTCACCAAATTTCGTTAAAAAAAAAATATATTTTGTAAAAGATAAAAATAAAAAACCAAAAACTTGGTTTTTTAGATTTTTCACATAAATTTTGAGGTTATGTGAAAAAGTGTAAATACAAAAGTTTTAGATCTTTTTATTACCTACAACTTTGCCATTTGACTTTTTTCGATAGGACTTTTAGTTTTGCCGGAAATCGAGAAAAACCGTTTTTTACCCTTAAAAACTCACCCCCATCCCCTTCCCGACCTCAGATCGCCCGTAAATTATTTTTCCTTTTATTTTTATAATATTCCTCTCCTTTTCTAATGGGTTTCATCCTACTATTATTTTTTTTGGTTTTAAAAATTATCGACCCTGGTCTATTAGGTACCAAATACTTAGATGTTCTCTTACCATAATAATTTGTTATTTGTGGTTGAATCAGTTGGTTCTCTCTAACCCTACGTGTGTTGTACTTGTTTTTAACATTAACTTTATATTTATCACAATAATAATATTCCAGACCTAACAAATATTCTACTTTTTTATCTATTGGTAATATTTTACAAATGGGAAATAACTTATCATACTCCTTGTTGCACTTATCTTTAACATTTTTCGTTACTAGAAACTTTATCAGTCTTATTTGTATATCTTTAATATCTCTTAAATATGTAACAAAGGTTCGCCCGTAGACAAGGAGTCCGTAACTTATTAGCGAGTCGGCAAGTGCGAAATAAACTACTCTTAACGTCTGCTTGTTCAATACATTTTTTAAGTGGTAAAACTTACCTAGCACCGATCTTAGCCTATTGCAAATGTCATTTACATGTAATCTCCAGTTAAAGTTCTTATCTATTGTTAGACCTAAATATTTAAACTTATCAACATATTCCAATTTTGTACAGTTACAATTACATTTATTTCTATGCAAACATTCGTATGTATGTCCTATCACTGTGAGATATTCATTTTTAACAGATTTAGCGTTTCGGTTATATGGCGAGTGTATATGCATACATTTGGTTTTTGAAAGATTTAATATAATTCCATTGTCGTGTCCCCATTTGCTAATATTTTCAAAATCATCCTGTATACACTTTTGCACCTCAGCTATATCCTTGGAGGCATAAACAAGACACATATCATCAGCGTACATAAACACCTCACATTTATGTACGACATTCGACACACTGTTTACATGCATTATTTTATATCCTACTGGGCCGTACACCGATCCAGTAGGCACACCTAAATCGACATCTGCCTCTTTCCCAACCACACGTGAGATCGTTGTGCTTATTTTTCTATTTGTGAGATAGTTTTTAAACCACTTATTTATGGGACCGCGTATTCCGCATTCGTCCATTGCCTGTAATAACATTTCATGGTCTAAAGTGTCAAAAGCTTTTTTATAGTCAATGAAAAGAGCAATAATTTGTTTACCAGAATCTAAACAATCATTAATATAATCTGAAAATCCTAACAAGGCAGAGACAGTGTTGCGCCCTTTCCGGAAACCGTGCTGAGTGTCACACAATATATTGTGTCGTTCTAAGAACGTGCTAATCTATCCTACAATAATTTTTTCAATTATTTTATCTATAACAGATAATATTGCGATAGGCCTATAATTACCATATTCTAAATGACTTCCTGATTTGTATATAGGACGTATAATTGCATTTTTTAAGTGGTCAGGATAAATACCTTTAGATACGGACATATTCACAAATGCAGCTAGAACAGGACTTATTTGCTTACATAAATATATAATGTCTTGCACCCGTATTCCATCCGAACCGGGCGCTTTCTCACAGGACAATGTTCTTATGACCTTTTCTACATCTGACGAAGTCACCTTATTGTATCTATAGCTTACCTCGCTTGGTTTTACATATTTATTTCTATCTAAAAACTTTAAGTTACATACATGTTTAATTCCCTTAATTTCTTCCGTAAATGTTTTAGAAAAATTTGTACAAATCTGTTTTATAGAATCTGTTTTTCCTAGATGCCTTAAAATAACATCGTCCAAGCTAGTTTTGTTTCGACCCAACCATATGTTTATATTTGTCCATATTTTCCTAAAATCTCCATTACATTTTACAATTTGTTCCTGTCTGTATTTATTTTTTGCTATATTTGTTAATTTATTTACTTTATTTCTAAATTTTGTATAGTTTAATCGCTTGTTCATATTCTTTGGATCCCCTTTCCACACTCTAAATAAATAATCCCTTCGCATTAACATTGTAAATAAATATCTATCTATCCATGGCTGTCTTATTACTTTCTTATTATCCGTGTTAATTTTAATAATACTTTCCTTGTAAATGCGATCAAATACACTACACATAGTTTGATACAATAATAACGGACACGTTATTGTTATTAATTGGGCCCAGTCATATTCATCCAGCTTTTGTTTAACAGTTTTGTCACTTAACACTTCGCGCATACTATTGTTATTGATATTGTCACTCACACATTGACTTTCGCATCCATTCACACATAAGTTCAGCAATAATCCGATTCCATGATGATCGGCGATACGAGACTCCAGCACGTAGGCGGACGCGTCATGCTCGCTTCGTCCCGCTCGCACCCAGATATGATCCAAGCACGACACCTCAAGCCGGCCGTCCGCGATCGCCTCACGCGTTGCCTCTTGGCTGGGTATTACACACTGCAGGCCGCATTCACACAGGGCGTTCTTGTACTTTGTTACAGTAGGATTAACCATGTCGTTTAAGATGTTTATATTGGTGTCGCCAATCACTACAACATTGTCAGATGCTGGTACGGATTTCACTAAAGCCTCTAATTGCTGAATAAATATCATTTTATTTTTGGCAGGTGGTCTATATATCGCCAGTACATGTGTTTTATTTTTCCCGTGCTTCAATTGACCATGTAGTGTTTCTACTGCTTCTGTGTTTACCATTTTAGCTTCGAAATTCAATGCAATCTTAGCGTATATTAATATTCCACCCCCTCTACTCGTTTCTCTAGTATGTATAAATGTATTATATCCTACTATTTCATAAAATGGCAGTTCTTCCTTCTTTATATTTATTTCGCTTAATATTAAAATATCTATATTATATTTATTTTTATCGAGTAATATCAATAACTCGTTAAAGTTTTTCCGAAGAGATCGTATGTTTAGATGTAAAATGTGGGTATTCCATAAATTTTGGGATAAGTCTTTATTTAGACCTGTTATATCATCGTATCTTTTAAAATTAAAATTACTGGAGAAGCTAGCTACACGATCGAATGTTGCTAATAGATATCAACTCGTGTGTACTCGCCGCGTCATGTACGCGTGATTATTTACATTCATCGAACTTATTTAAATCTTCCTCCGATCTAATGTTATAGATCTTTTTTTCGTCACTGTTCTTTTTGACCAAGATACTACAATTCTGCACCCAAATATACTGAAAACCTTTCGGCTTAAGTTTATTTCTCACAATCCAAAGAAGCTGTCGTTTGTATTTTGGTAAATCTTCGTTAATGTAAATTCGCTTTTCGCTGCCATTATCATAGACTTTATTATTCGTTATTTTTGTTTCCTTCTTTACAAGCATCCAACTGCTACGAGTAGATTTAGACCGAAGCGTAACCAACACAGTCTTGGGCTTTGTGTCGTCTGGTTTTTCCTGGCCTACCCTCTGTGCATCTTGAATATCATTTGGGTCTAGATTTAGTTTCTGTGCCAATTTTTGGACTACTGATATGGTGTTTTCGTTGTCATACTTCTCTAATCCGTGAATTTCAATGTTTTTCTCTTTATCTTTTATTTCCAACTCCTGTACCCGTTCTTCCAATGCATTATTACATTTTTCCAAATAAACATTTTTTTGTTCTAATGCCTTGATTTTCTTCTGAGCTTCTTCTTTAAAATCAATTAATGTCTGATACATGTCACCATAGAATTCAACGCTGTTGGTAAGTTCTTCTATCTTCTTCTCCAGGTTATAAATCACTGCTAACTTTTTATTTACTTCAGCCAAAACGTTCTCTCCAGACTCTTCCCTTGGGTTTAATGTGATTTTAGCATCATCTGCAGACTGTTTAGGGCTGCTTTTATTTGTCTGGCAGTCGTCGCAGAGTGTACCGCTTAGGAACTTTTTAGTCGCACATTTTTTATGGTAAACATTTTCACATTCACCCTTACATCTCACTATATCATCTTTAGCCAAAGACACAAACAGTTTGCATTTCTTACATTGCACCATTTTTACTTTCACTTAGTACTTATTAGCGAAATTAGTAATTGGTCACTGTTTACGGACTCGATTCGATACACACGACCGTGCGTTGAGCGCGCGCACACGGAATGCGAGCACTTTGTGAGCACTTTGGTAATGAGAATGTTTTAGGTGAATGGTTTTGTGGAGATATAAAGCTTTCGTGGCTTATGGTATTGAAATACTTTGACTAAATTGCAACTTTGTTGCGATAGATGTTAAGGTTTAAAATCTTTGACTGATTTCAGCATTTACTATTTTTTTGTTAGCCTGCTTAGGGTCCCACTGCTAGGTATCCCGTCTCTACTTCCAAACATCTTTATCTTACGCGGTTTCTGGTCAAGGCATACGAATTTATGCAAATTATTTTTTTACTATTAAAAGATTTTGGTCACTGCAAACTGAACAACAGTAGCACCCGGATGATGGAAATAGTCCACCACTTATAAATGCGATCGTACACAGATCATGTACATCACTACTGAATGAAAGTTTCATCTTTCATGAAAAATAAGAAAATCTAATAAACGTTAAGAGATACCTTTTTGAAAGTATCGACAAACATTAAGTGTACTTACACTACGGTGTAACATGCAGTCACTTTTAGACTATTTTACAGCATCACCTAGACAAATTTTGCAGCGAGATAAGAAAGAAACAGGACAAAAGGGGCATTACTGCGGCTTGTGGCTCTTGCGGCTTGTGGATTATGGGAGAACGAATGATGGGGTCGAAACCACTCCGCTTAGTGTTACGCGGCGGCGGAGATTAAACGAATTTCGTGGCTCTGCTACGGTGTGATTGAGATTTTACAGTTATAAGGTAAGATGTTTAACTGATTATATTTATGCTGAGTTGACCTTTAGAGTTTTGGATGATAAAAAGCTTTTTAGAAGAGGGCTCATTCAGAGAAAAAACTACCGTTACACCAAGTCTTACCAAGGGTATCGACTAACCCACTACTGGGATGTGGAAATCAGATAGGTAGTCTTTCTATGTAATATACTGTTATTCAGATTCATCCGGTTAGACTGGAAGCCGAACCGAAAAGGCTAGGTAGGCGACTAAAACATTACATTACATTACCCCCCCGATTACATTTTACATGCATTAAAGTTTCTGAAATGCGTAAAGTGCAGGATACATTTTAGCTACAATATTTTTGAAGACATAGTTCCTTGCCAAGACAAACAACTATCAAATGGACATCCTATACTTTAATAACTTTCAAAAACATTAACATACGTATTTGTTATATTTGAATACGATTGAATTTACGATTTTATTATGTTTTATTTGTATTTCTCAATGCAAATGACCCGCTTTAAAGATTTAAATCGCTTTATGAGACACTCTGTAAGTAATTACGATCAAATACATTACATCTTTTTTTTTTGTTTTAGGAAAAAGCGAAAAACAAAACTCTCAAAGAAGAAAAACCTAAGCAGGTGTGGGATTACGTCATGGCAATGTTTTCCACTCGATATGAATAGTGGGGATTGGTTCGGTCCGTCGGCTCTCGGCCCGTCGAGTCTTGGCCTCGGCCTCGGCCTGTCTTGAGGCACGGCCCAGCGGCGCGGAAACGTAGCCGGGACATGTGTACGGATTCCCATTCAGATGGGAATAAACAAGGTGGAAATGAGAGACTCTTTTTATTGAGAGAATATTTTGTTTTATTTTTGCGAAATTGTGTGGGCGCTTTTGAGGTGAATTAGTTCGTATTGGTGAAATTATTAAGTAGTTTCGAGCTTCCATAGTTAAATAGATACCTATAGAACATAACACCACCCCTGTAACCCTCGAAGGGTTAGGCAGAGATGTATCTAATAGTACATTCACATTTCACCTGTTATGTTTAAGTCCCATGTCATTTGGGAGGTGAGCCTATTCCTATCAGCAGGGCACTAATCCAGACTCTGTGGCTGTTATTGGGAAATTCCTGATTAAAAACCCAATAACACTTTCCCTGGCCAGTTCATCAAGCCCAGAATCCCTTACTCAGCAATCGCGTTGCAACCACTAGACCAACAAATTAGACCCAAAAAAAAATATAAAACTAGCTGTCCGGCGCAACTTCGTTTGCGTCACATTTTCCCCGTTTTCGCAACATTTTTCATTGCTGCTCCACTCCTATTAGTCGTAGCGTGATGATATATAGCCTATAGCCTTCCTCGATAAATGGGCTATCTAACACTGAAAGAAATTTTCAAATCGGACCTGTAGTTTCGGAGCCTATTCAATGCAAAAAAAACAAACAAACAATCGAATCTTTCCTCTTTATAATATTAGTTTAGAATAGAGTAGAATATTCATTTATTTGCTCAGAATGTAGGTATTTATAATTAGGTGGTTACAATAATATTGAAGAATCCTTGTACATTCTACCATTATGGCATGCAAACATTGATTGAGTTTAGATAGACAAATCACATAATACATCCTAGTAAATAAGCTGACAGCTGTCACAAACCACTTAACTAATACCTAAGCATATATTTACTAGAACTACCACCAATCGACCATCCACTTCAATAACCAGCCCAAAAGGCCCACCAACCCATCAATAACCACTAACCACATCACTACGGACACACGCACAAGCGCACAGATACACTATTATACGTACCGATGCAATTATTAGAGGATTACAACGACACGTGCACAAAGCACCGAAACAATTAATATGGACAGGGTGACGCAATGGAGTAGATTAGTACAGAAGACTTGCTTTAAACAATGAGTGGATGCACGCACACATAAGACAGGGAATTCATCCGCATACGCAACTACTTCCTTTCAGTTTTATTTTATCTCTTACTTTGGATCTCTGCCAAAATCACAATTATCTTTATTTTAGAAACAATAAAACTGTTGTTGTATTGCTGCTATAAGAAGTTAGGTACAGTGAAAGTACTGTAGCATTCATTTGACTTAAACTGGAATTCAGTACCAGATATAATCTCTATCACGTTCTCAAACAAAAACATTAACGTAATTGTTGACAAGGTTCAAATTCCATTGCAAATATTGTGTAATTATTTACTGCAATTGATCACTCAAATATCAACTTAGCACATTACATAAATTAAAGAAAAAGTTGACTTTAGGGCATGGAAATTATCTTTTAAATTCGATCAGTTTGAGAAGAGATAACCGTACGAATTTGTGTGCGTGCACCAGTTATCGCTCGTAAACTGGCCTTCTGTACCCAGGCTACTCTGTGGCAACAGCCACGGACGCCCGGGTAACCGATCATGCAGGTGACAGGAAATCAATAGGCAACTCATAATGATGCGCGCTACACGTTAATTAAACGCGGACGGTAACTGGTGAACTTACCTTACGTACAGCGGACGTTTTTAATCATGATTTTCATATTCGATGCGAAATAAAGGGTTTGGTAGACGCGAAATTAAATATATTGTTCGTGTGAAATTCAATTTTACTTTGCTGAAGTAGTAAGACCAAAAAGGTTTTCGTGAAATGTATTAATTATTTGTAAAATTAAAATAATTAAAGTGTGAGATATCAGTCGGTTTTCAGTGCTGGTATTATTAAACAGTGGGTTGCACGTCGGTGGTAACATCTTCATAAACTGGCCTGTCCTAATACGGAGTTTCATTATAATAAGAGACCTGATTATACTTGTCACTTTGCTTGTTTTTTTTTACTACTCAGTTTCTTTTACTTACGAAAATAAGACTAACAAAACAAAACATATATATCACTTCATAAACTTAGACTGTCACTTACGGCATATCTTTCGTGATTACCAATTATTGTGAACCGCCTGTGATATCACTTCATCTCTAAAACACACACATCATCATCTGCCCAGCCTTTGCCCAAACTATATTGGCTTCCAATCTAGCCGGATGCACCTGAGTACCAGTATTTTACATGAAGCGACTGCCTGTCTGACCTCCACAACCCAGTAAATGGGTAATACGAAACCCCTTAGTAAAACTGGATGTCAGACTTCTGTTTTCTGACTACTCGTAACGACTGTCAAAGATCTGCAAATGACAGCCGGGACCAACGGCTTAACGTGCTTTCCGAGGCACGGAGGACACTCGGTATGTAATTATGGTCAACCATCCACGGACCAACCTCGGCAAGCAAACTTAAAGATCGTCCCGTGCGAATGTTATTATTTAACCACGAGCTCCTCCGAATGTGATCTCTAAAACACACACATCAATTAAAAAACCCTTCCAAGATAAAAAGGCCATAGGTAAACGACTAGAAACTCAATCTCTCTAATCATCGCCTGAAAACAACAACTCAAGTTTCACAACAAAATAAAATGCACGGACGAATAAATTGAATCGCTGAAAGTCAGCAATTACAGTAATGTCAACAAAAGGTTAGAGTTTTCAGTTACCTTAGCTTTAGTCGAGTTTACTGATATTTTCAATCGTTAGCTACTGATATCTAGGACTGATTTATTTTCCTCTCAGTTACTGAGTTATTTAGCTCACTGGGTCGAAGCAAATAATGAAGCAATGGAAATGAATATTATAACTTGAAGTTTGCTAGCTTTCATTATTGAAATGTGATTTTAAATGTGGCCGGTTGAAACTGGATAGCTATGCCACAAAACTGCCAATATCAGAGAGACTTACAATTAGCATTGGATGGCCAAAAGTTGAAGAAGAGAAGAGAAGAGGGAGACAGAGATTTTAAATCTCAAACATTTTTAGATGAATCTTGTACTGATAAGTAGTTAGTTTATATTGTTGTGTTAGTAAAATTATCAGAATTCAAACGATTACGGCATATTATGTAGTCCAAGTGTTTCCTTTATATAAAGTTTTCAGGTTTCTTTCCATGGGTTGACGTATTGAACTCTCTATAGAATCTTTTTTGTTTAAAATTGTATTGTTTCTCTCATACATATTTTTTTTCTTCATTGTGCCTGACATACTTCGCTGAAAACTTCGCAATAAACTGATTCAATTGGCGCCAATTTTCCCAAAAAAAACACCATTAAAACACGGCCCCAATCCAAGGTGCAAATCTCCAATGATTTTACATACAGAGAAAGCTTCACCACTTCCACAAACACATTCTTCAGTCTTCCATTCTCAGCGACTACCATTCTAGAACATGTAGTAAGGAAAGGTAGTTTGATAACAAGCCGTCGACTTCTACATGAATGCTCACGCTAACTACGTCTAAACGCTTGGCTGTGCTTGCTTGTGCGACACACATCGACGCACCGTCGCGTCACATCGTTATGAGTTCCTAGAATATCTGACGCATAAGACGCTGCACTATCTTTGATGAAAGGTAGTTGATTTTTGTAGAGAAATGAATATGCTGGTAGTTTACTGTATGTTTTTATGAGTATCTTGCTAGATGTCTTTGTCTGTTTTTTAGGGTTCCGTAGTCAACAAGGAACCCTTAGAGTTTCGCCATGTCCGTCTGTCTGTCTGACTGTCTGTCTGTCCGCGGTTTAGCTCAAAAAATATTGGCACTAGAAAGTTGTAATTTGGCAAGAGTATACACATAAATGACGCCAAAAAAGAGAGAAAATAAAATGTTGAAAAAAAAATTGTTTAGGGTACCTCCCCTACATGTAAAGTGCGGATGATATTATTTTTCGTCTTTCCCTTAGTGTGGGATATCGTTGGATAGGTCTTTCAAAAATACATGGGGTTTGCGAAGCCCGTTTTTTGATTAAGTAAACCGTTCGTGACTTATCAAGCTTTAAAGTACCAATTTTCGTAAAGGTCAAGTGTCCCCCCCCTCTACAGACTAAACTGTTGTACTTAGAAATACAAATGTCACGGCAGTAGTACCTATAAATAACGAAGTTTAAAGGAAAACTATCACACTTAAGTGGGCTTTACAAGTTTACGAGTAATAGTCGACCAATTGTATTTGACTCGAAATTTTCGAACAACTCCATAGAAATGTCGATAGATGGCGCTAAGCGTCAGTTGTATCGCGCTGTATGATTCTTAAATAAGTTTTATATAAAAAAAACTGTTGTTGTTTTTTTTGTTTGTATAGGTTAGTCAAATTAGGTAGGTAGTCATGTTTGGCTTTTAGTTAGAGCATGGTACGAAACTATCAGTCAGCGAATACGACCCGCACTTGGCTGTTATAAAAACTACGGAACCCTACACTGCGCGTGGCCCGACACGCACTTGACCGGTTTTTGTTTATTTTAAACATCTTATAAATGACATGCGTGATATATTTCATATATTATCATCATGATCGACATCATTCTCCTGCCCCTATCCCAATTTATTTGGAGTCGGCACAGCATGTCTTCTTCTTCCATACTTGTCTATTATTATATCAGCGGTTATATTTTATGTACTATATTATCCTTAGGAGCGTTTATACCCTACGCCATTTTATACATACTTTCAAGTCCTTATTTTCCGAAATGACTTAACCGATTTTAATGAAACTTCATGTACATAAAAAGTTGGAAATTTCTGTTTCTATAGATATTTTATAATTGGTCTTATTTAGCTGTAACACTATTTTTTGAAATTGTTTTTAGTAACTTTTTAGACCTCTGTATCCTGCTTACGCGTATGAAGTTTCACTAAAATCGGTACAGTCATTTCAAAAAATAAAGACTTGAAAGTTTCTTAGTTTGATATGCAGAATGCTTGAATGGTCTGTTTATACATTGTATGTTTACTTATTACTGTCTTTCCGCAACTCTTTGAATTCGAGTTCAAAGATATCATATGCTACGGCTAACACTTAAGTCGTATGAGGAGCTCGTGGCCAAATAATAAGAGCCGCACGGCTCGATCTTTAAGGTTAAGCCGTGCCAAGGTTGGCCGACCATAATTACATACCGAGTGTCCTCCGTGCCTCGGAAAGCACGTTAAGCCATTGGACCCGGCTATTATTTGTACATCTTTGACAGTCGTTACGAGTCAGAAGCCAAAAGTCTGACATCCAGTCTTACTACGGGGTATCGTAATATCCAGTTACTGGGTTGAGGTCAGATAGGCAGTCGCTTCACGTAAAATGCTGGTACTCAGCTGTATCCCGTTAGACTAGAAGCCGACCCAAAATAGTTTGGGAAAAGGCTAGGCAGATGATGAGTTATCTTATATGTCGCTCTGTCTTCTAAGACATAGTGCGCACAGCTGCAAGATCTTTAACGCTACCAACAATACAACACTGAGATAATTGGTTCTGATTCCAATTATCAATACACAGCCTAATTCAATACACAGGTCGTCGCTTGTCAAACTTGCGATATTTGAATATTCGCCTTTAAATTATTTGCGTCTGTGATTTTGTTGAAATCGTTCGGATACTGTTTTATGATTGGAAAAATTTGAGTCTTGTATTTTAGGAAGTTTATTTCGAAAGCTCCGGAAATAATTATTCTTGTTTAGAAAATAAAGTGGAAATTAACTCTGATAGTGTTTCTGTCTGATCTATTATCTTTAAAATATAAGGACAAGTACACAGCCTCAAGCGATGCGACTGGTGACATGACTTTTGTGAAGCTAAAAGCACACACGTTATTCTTCACGTGAAAGTCATGTGACTCGTAGCTTACTCTTAACTTTTTCTATAACTTTGGCTTGTAGCTCATGACAAAAGATAACAGAGAAAAATATGTAAAATGTTATCATGTGCCCTTGTTCAATGTTACTTAGGTTTTATACATGTTTTTAGGGTTCCGTACCCAAAGGGTCAAACGTGACCGTATTACTGAGAGTTCGCTGTACTCCGTCCGTCCGTCCGTCCATCCGTCTGTCACCAGGCTGTATCTCATGAACCGTGACAGTTAGCCTGTTGAAATTTCTACAGATTATATATTTCTGTTGCCGCTATAACAACAAATACTTAAAACAGAATAAAATAAATTTAAAGAGTGATTTTTTTGCTCGTTTTTATAAATAATGGTACGGAACCCTTCGTGCGCGAGTCCGACTCGCACCTGGCCAGTTTTTTTCTTCCATTCTCCTCTGTCAACCGTCACGCTTTCATTTACTCCTTTTTCTTACACATCATAAATTACATAATCCATCCATCTTTTCCTTCATCTTCCTCTCCCTCTCTATCCATCAACATTTATATTAATTACTCTTTATGTCACATGCGATGACGAGGTATCCTCATCTAAACTAATATCATAAAGAGGAAAGATTTGATTGTTTGTTTGTTTGCATTGAATAGGCTCCGAAACTACTTGTCCGATTCGAAAAATTCTTTCAGTGTTAGATAGCCCATTTATCGAGGAAGGTAATAGGCTATATAACTTGACGCTACGACCAATAGGAGTGGAGCAGCAATGAAAAATGTTGCGAAAACGGGGAAAGTGTGACGCAAACGAAGTTGCGCCGGACAGCTAGTCACAAATATCCATCAAAACATTTAAAAGCCCGCAACACATTTTCCCACATCGAAAACTCATAAAATCCAACGCCAATAAATTCATACCTAACCTAAATACCTAGGTACTAACAGCAAAGTGATAACAGTTGCTATCTCGCCTAGGTCAGGCCGGAATTAGGTCAGCAGGCCATTCCATAGGACACGACGGATTACCGGGCTTTCAACGTTCATACAATACTGTGACGCTTCGAATGCATTAATCGATTCGGAGATGAAGGCATTCAGGTGTCCTTGGTGGTACAGTTTCGATTATAAGGTTGGATGGGTGGGTGGATATCGAATTTGGTGTTGAGGCTTTTGGAAAATTAACTGCTTTTCATGGCATAAACTGTAACAATAAACACGTAGTTATGTCAAACTTAGCCATCGAAAAATGTATTTTGAATTCGAAGGTCATACTTGTGGCGTTTTTTGATAAGGGAGTTATAAGGTGGTGATAAGCTCCAGCTGTTTGAAAATGCCAGCAAGGTGTACCAAACGTTAAAGGATCATGTCAATGTCGATTTAATGAGGACTATAATTTCCATTCTTGGAAAAATGTCTTGATGTTTTTAAGTCAGATCGTAAAAATTAGCCGTTCCATTCATTTTGTATGTGTATTAAACAGCTGTTGTTTTTAAATAACTGACGATATACATATTTTAGGAGTATTCCCGTTTGAGCACCTATTTTTAGAGCACCTGTCAACCCTGGTATATTTTGCATCATATAGGTACACATATTTGTTAACGTATGGTGTCGGACGGAAAGAATAGCACCATCCCATATCTTCCCGTGGGTGTCGTAAGAGGCGACTAAGGGACTTGCCAGACAATGGGCAGCAGCGTTCTCTGTGCTTTTGTAACAACGGTACTGAGATCGCCAACCCGCCTGCCAAGCGTGGCGATTATGGCAAAACCCCCCATGTTATATCAATGTGGCGAAACTAGGGGAGGCCTAAGTCCAGCAGTGGACGTCTTTCGGCTGAAATGATGATGATGAGGTACACATATAGGTAGCTATTATTTCAGGCCCTTGTACCATACTGTTAGCCACTTTTGACTAGTTTTGACCATAGGTCTACACAAAAGAGCCTCACTTCTGGTTAAGTCGATTTTGTGGCTCTATTGTACTTTTGTGTCAGGATATACCAACATGTGTATTATTTTTTAAGAGACTGAACTGAACTGCTGACAATCTACAACCAATATGTTGTACTGGTTTACCAGGCTTACAAAGTGTAAGCCATCGCTTAATCCTAGCTCGTCGATGCATATGACGCGCCTGTCATGTGCCGTCGGCTTGCAGTGCGACCGGCAATCGACGCGTTGTAAAATCGACAGCTGCTTGTTACTTTCATAAAACTGCTATGCTATAAGATTATTTCGAGGGAATCTGTTTTTCCAATTTTTTACTTTCATGTTTAATGGATGTTACACCTGATTCGAAATGACAATGTGCTTCTCAGGACAATATGTCATTGAGGAAATACATTCTGAGGATAAGATGGCAGATGGAGGTATCTGTGGTGACAGATTTGACTCCGGTCTACGTCGTAATAGTATTTCATTGAGATAATGTTTTCCTTCTGTACCTGAAGATGACATACTACACATTTCTGTGCATTTCATTGAGCAAAAATGCGTAAAAACAGCAACTAAAGCAACAAAATGCAAAATTCAACATATTTGACACAGCTGTACCGCTTCTGACCCCCAGCATATCGCAAACAATTTTTCGAACATCCCGCCACCCAGTGACCTAATTTCGCACAGGTGACCTGCATGTATCAACCAATAGCATCCAAGTGCTTGTCAATTGGTTAACTATATTAACCAATGGTGCGGGCTAGGCGTGGCATGGCAGGTTGCCAGCCATCTCGTTGCATCTTTACGCCTACGCTTCATATTATAAGAAAGGAAAGAAGGCCTAGTCTTGAAAAAGGTTCCAAGAAACTCACACGTGGATATCTTGCACGCTATTGGTCAAGCGAAATGGTGTCAAACTCACACTGACACAAATTCCACTCTATGTCTTGTATGTGTATATGTGTGGGTATAATACGAGCTGGTTGTGTTCCGCGATACTTCTGTATGTTTCATTTATCCTACACTTGTTGATACTGCGGAAAATTTTCACGTGCCGTCGGCTGGGCGGTTCTGCCAAATGGTTGGCATTGTCTTATATCTTCAGGCTACGAATGGTAGTCTCTAACGCCTTAGTAAGGCTATAATACAGAAGAGAATGGCCATTGGTTGAAATTTGCTTGATCTGCGCATGCTAGGAATTTCAGAAGCCGTCGGCAACCCATCGGTAGAGACTATTAAAATTTTATTGGTTGTTAGGAATTTAAATTTTTCTTCTGCGGATTTAAAAGAAGATTAGTAAATATACAGCATGTTATAACTTCTCAATAATATGTTTTGAATATTAATCTCTTTCTTTCTAGCGTATTCAAGACAAACTCGTACCAATGAGTTAAAGGAATCATTATTCTCCTATTCTTAATTCCTTATGACGCGCTTTAGACGTGGAGTTGCGGAAACCAGCCCGCTATACAATACAATACAATACAATAATTCCTTATTTAAAATTAGGGCAGCATGTTTTCTTCTTCCACACTTTTCTATTTCAGTAATCACCACAGTAAACATTATTCTTCTAAACTAATATTATAAAGAGTAAAGTTTTGATTGTTAGTTTGCATTGAATAGGCTCAAAACTACTGGTCCAATTTGAAAAATTCTTTCAGTGTTAGATAGCCCCTTTATCGAGGAAGGTTATAGGCTATATATCATCACGCTACGACCAATAGGAGTGGAGCAGCAATGAAAAATGTTGCGAAAACGGGCAAAATGTGACGCAAACGAAGTTGCGCCGGACAGCTAGTCTTGAATAAGACTCAGATTTGGTCCGTCCAGTCCGTAGTGACCTGGACAGGTCTATTAGCTACCTCATTCAAGTCCTAGAAGGTGCAGGGAAGGTATCGCATATACTCATGTGTTGGGGCTCCACACTTGCATTGTGTCAGTAAACATTTACAAAAATCCTTCACTATCTATTAAAATATATATTTGCTCTAACACGTCCCATGCAATTTTCTTCCCTATCTAAATCTCCCAGTCTCCGTACATCGTTCTACATAACCTCCCTAAATGCAATTACCATTATTAATTATTAAGCTCACTCGTCCCTCTAAAGATTTTCGCTTGGCTCGTTACGAGGCCTTTTCGCCCTCTTAAGATCCTATTATCGGATTCATATTTAATAAATACTGGGATGCCTTCAGTTTACTGTGGTACATTCTTTTGCTTTTTTAGGTTGGAGTATACATAGGTACCTAGTACACATTTTGGTATAATTTGGGGTTCTGAGTTTATCTTCTTAATTGTTACTTTGGTTTTTTTTTTTACTGTTGATGAGATTTTGTGAATATTTCAAAAACATTTAGCTCTGTTTGCCATGCAATATTGAAAAAACACTTGAAATCAGATGTTTTATCCTATGAATTAAAATTAAGATATTTATGGGCTTTTTAATCGTGTGGAAAATGAACCTACAAATATTACCTACATAATTGAATGAAAGCAAACTGCATTGTCATACACCTCAGTAGTTTAATATTATTACACATTTCTGAGGTATCATACTCATTCAAACTAAACACCAACTAATCTTCCACAAACATCATACAAACAAAAACTAATTCAAAACACAGAACACAGCAAGCCAAACAGAGTCACATTACAAACATAACAAAATTTAATTTCAAAAGTATGGAGAACCCGATGCCTCTCAAACTCTCGTTCAAGCTAAATTAAAATCCAACTTATATCTACTAAACTTATAGGTGCTCAAGTTATACTCAACATTTATATGATATCTCTCGACTGCGTTATATGATACCGTTTGTCTATTGGCGCAGAGATTTTCTTTTAAAAGCGATTAAAGTTTAGATGTCTGTGATTTCTTTTTTTTTTCTTATAAAGAATTTTATTGAGATCGCTGGAAAATCTTCGACTTTTTGCTTTTGAATAAGCGTTAGACAGGTCTGGTATCGCCTTAATGGGTTTTACTACAGAAAATGATTAAATTCCTATGATATTACTCTTTCATCTTATCCACGTGGTTTTCATTCAAAGACATGCGTCAGTCATAATTATAATACACATCTAGTCAATTATGTATGAACCATAATACTCGTACTAAGTCCAAACATTGAATTATAGCGGTAATACAAGTAATCACAAACCGCAACATTATCTTGACAGCTCTATATTAACAAATACCAAAGCATGAGTCAGCATCGTATCTCTCCAATTAACAAACCTCTAAAAGTAAACTACCGGACGTATCAAAAACAACGTAAGCACCAATAAAAAGACGATGGCATTAAACAATCTTGCTCAGACGCTAGATGAAGACACATAACGAACGTGGTTTGGCGCTTTGCCTGGATGCTATGACACAAGAAGTGCAATCTACCGTGACATTCTTTTACATAAACGTTGCATTGTTGGTGCAAGACATAGAAGGAGCGGGAGCGAGTGGTATAGCGATTAAATTGCGTATCAAAATCAAGTATCATAGACACGAAGACAAAGACAAAAAAAAATGCTCCAATGTAATTATTGGTTTTTGTTTTGTTGTAAACGCATGATTAAAACTTGGATTAAAAATCTTTTGTTTAAACACTAAAGTAGAAACCTTAAATCGACTAACCCATGTTACCCGGTTTGGAAGACTAAGATAAATGCTGCGCTGTTCCCAAATAAATTGGGATAAGGGAAAGATATTGATAATGCAATCTTAAACCGCTTGTGACTTGCACCACACAAAGAGATCACATGCAAGCCATTTGTTGGGGAAAAGCTATGGGGTTGCAGTTTTTATTACGAAGCTTGAGTTTCGCTTGCAACGTTCTAACAGATGCTTTTTTTCTTATTTAATACCACGCCTCAGTGGATTCGCAATGTAAGAGATGAGACATGAGAACCACTTTACAAATATGCACAATTATTTTTAAGATTTAGTGGTATTGCGTATTTGTATAACTATGGAGAAAATTTAGACATTTTTGGATTTGAGGTCTATGATAATGTTTTTTAGTCACCCTAATGTGCAATTTAAGTTGGCCAAAGGGAAGGTTAGACTAGTGGCAATAGGTCTCAAAGCGTTTTGTATTTTAATTACAACTTTCCACATAATCGGTAGTAACAATATTAGCCTCGAGACGGACATAACTAAAAAAACTCAATACACGATTGATTCCACTATCTTTATTGGCAGAAAATGGTGTCTGGCTACCAAAATCGAAGGTATCTCAAACGATCTTGGAACTGCCACTACCAAGTTGTATATTGATTGGTGCGTCCCAAACAAGGCATCGCGAGCTTCAGAAGATATGCTTGATGGAGCAGGCAATCAATATACCTGGATGAGGATTGAGATATCCAGAGATACTCTCGGATAGCTACTATTGTTTCAGACTACCGTTCCGGCAAACTGCAATATAACAAGCTGGAGGTGTATTCAATCTTGCGATGCAATTTGTTGCAGGGATATTTGGAGCAAGATAATTGGGTTGTCAATTTATTGAAGCAGATCTTTCAAGTGAAAATTATTTGTTATAAAAGGTTGCAATAACAAGACCAGCGTCCGTACCATGACGTTTTAAAACATTATTATTCCATTCCTATTCCAGAGTGAAAAAGAGACGGAGCTATACAGGTCGTCTAGCTCCATCTCTTTCCCACTCTGGAATAGGAATGGAACAATAATGTTTTAAGCGTCATGGTACGGACACAGGTAGAAATACTATAAGGCTATTTTGAGCATTAAATGCAAGGAAATAGAATTGATTCGAGCTGCAAAGGTATGAATAAAGAAAAATAATGATTGATTTGAGACTCAAATCGTTTCCAATTTCGCGTAACTCAACTTCTATCACAAACATACAGCAGTCCTAACTAATCTTTTACTTTATATCACTCACAAAAATATAAATGGAACCTAAATACTTTCACAGAATGAGGACTGCTTCCGAAAATATCATCGCGGCCCCAACAGAGATCCGCTCTAACGCTTTTTATTCCTTCCCACAAATCCTCAAACGATAGAATATCCTGACCTATTTGTTCAGAATTACTGTACATCAAATCAACCACCAATTTGTCAATCCGCTGCACACAAATTCAATCAAGCTACACACATTTTTATTTCCACACGATTTCCCTTGTAAGTTGATTTGTGAAATATTCAATCGCGCTGTCTCAAGTGGGAGCCTTATTGTAAAATATTTCGAAAAATATGAAAATTATTGGGGGCTAGACTTCCCACGGGGGTTCCGTCTCGGAAGGGATCTCTATCTGTATATAAGGTATTGGAGAAGGAATGCTTTGGTAAACAATGTTGGTTGTATGTTTTTTTTTTTATATTATGGGTCATGGGATAATTTTCTTTCTTGCTTATTGTGAAAGGACTTTGAAATGGGGTGGGCTGTGAATACATCATCATTTCAGCCAAAAAGACGTCCACTGCTGGACATAGGCCTTCCCCAAGTGTCGCCACATTGACATATTGGAGGGTTTTGCCATAATCGCCACGCTTGTCAGGCGGGTTGGCGATCGCAGTACGGTTGTCACAAAAGCACAGAGAACGCTGCGGCCCATTCTCTGGCAAATCCCTTAGTGGCCTCTTACGACACCCACGGGAAGGCATGGGATGGTGCTACTCTTTACGTCCGACACCATACAGAGCAAACATACATATATTGTGAATACATACCTGTATGATATGCGTAAAATAATACAAGTAATTGTGTTTGTAAAAATTTATTTATGGTCACGGCCATTTTTGACATTTGTTGTGGTTCTATGAACGTTGATTTTAAAATTTAATGACATTAGCGTTTAAAAAAAGCAAAATAAAATATGTTTATTACTTTATGTAGGTACACTGCTATACGCTTTTGGGTAAATATATTATGAAATCATGTTATATACTTCTTACTAAAATACCGAAATAAATTCTTGCTGATATTAAATACCCCTTTATTAAAACAAGCAGTATTTATTAGAGTATCTCTTGAAAACGCTACAAAACTTGAATTGTTTAGGCACAATATTTCGCGAACAATATTTGTTTTAATTAACTATATACAGTCGAATGTTCGGACAAAAGACAGTCGGATATCCGCTCTGGGAGGGTGAGAGACATTTGGTGTCGACGAATACGTGGCGACAACGACACGGTTAACAGATTTGATTTTTTGAAAAGTTATTTTTAATGATGACTAAAGATTTTAGGATTTATGAATTGTCCTAGGTTTATAGATGGGCCATAACTGATGATGAAATTTAAATTTATCGTCGGCTTATTGCAAGAACTCATTAAGTGACATAAACAAAACTTTGAGAAATCAATTAATTACTTTTGATTTCATTGGATGTCCTATAAAATCTTATATATTATATGTTTATAAAAAAAATAAACACCACTAGAAAGTTAAATATATTTATTAATAAAATCAAACATAAGCAGGTAAAAATAAAGAGGGATATTTTTTTAAAAGCTTAAAAAGCAAGATAATGACTTCTTGTCATTAAAAGTTTACACTAAGTGTGAATTAAACATTTCTTTAATAAGGCTAAGTACTAACACTAGACTAGTTTCTCAAAGGAACCAACTGGTATTAATCAGTCCTAAAAGTTAACGTAACAGTCTTCTTTACCTTCATAACAAATTCTTAAAACGTCAACAATCTAGAACTCAAAAAAATCACTTCGGCATATAAATCAGTAAAAATAAAAGTAACCATGGCACTTTACTCAATAAATGAAATAGATAGATCTAAAAGATCTCAGAAATAATTTGAGGTTGAATAGATCGCTTGGGCCTGATGGAGAAAGCCTAAAACTTTTAACTTTTAGCCACCTACAGTGGCTAAAAGTTAAAAGTTTTAGGTTTGAAAAAAAGAAGCCTAACATCGTTCAATATCGATATGACCATAGGTCAGACTATAAAGAACTGGATTTGTCAAATGGGAGCAACTGAAACAGCCACCCAAACTATAAATCTGTGAAAGCGAAGACCGTAGTTTGCTACGCTGACGACACGCTGGTGCTGGCATAAGGGAGGTCGAACGAGGCAGTGGCCGAACTTATGACACACGGGGTTGCGATAGTCGTGGAGAGAATCCGGCAACTGAGTCTCGAGGTGGCATTGCGCAAGTCCGAGGCCATGTGCTTTCATGGGCCTTGGAATGCGCCACCACCGGGATCCATACTGACGGTAGGAGGGCGGTAGTTTGGCCCCCAAACTATAACGGACCGGGGCTGCGTTCAAGCGGCTCTTGCCCAACCTGGGGGGTCCAAACGCCTCCTGCCGCAGGCTCTACCCGGAGGTGGTGCGGTCCATGGCCCTTTACGGGGCCCCGGTGTGGGCGCGTTCTTTGAGGCGGCGAGCCGCCCATTACCTGAACTTGCCACAGAAGGTGGTAGGCGTAAGGCTAGTCTAGAGGTACCACACGATCTCCGGCGAGGCGGCGAGCCTCTTGGCCGGATTGCTGCCATGGGATCTGGAGGTGTTAGTCCTCGCGTGCCTGCACATATTACTACGCCGGGGGTAAACTTCGCTGCCACGGCGAATTGCCGCTCAGCGGACAGACCTCCGGCGGGATCTCATGGTAACATAGAGAGAGCGACACCACAATAGTGGCGATAAGTCCCCTCTTTGAAGAGTGGCTGGAGAGGTGCCATAGCGCCCTCACCTTCCGCCTGACGCAGTTCCTCACCGGACAGGGTTGTTACGGGAGGTTCCTACACCAAATCGGGCGGAAGGAAACGGCCATGTGTCACCACTGCGAGGACCGGCCCGAGGACACGCCGGAGTACACCGTGGAGCCCTGCTCCGCCTGATCTGACCACCGCCGTGTCCTCGTAATGGCGATTGGCGGCGGCGACCTCTCGCGTCTGACCTTGGTTCAATCCAAGGCCCGGAGCGATAGGGAATGGGAAGCCGTCGCCTCCTTCTGCGAAGCTGTCATGCTAGCGAAGGAGGTGGCGGAACGTGAGAGGGAGAGAGCCTCACGTCTCAGCCACCACGGGAGACATCCCGGGCGCGTGCCTGTGGACGGTGAGTAATGAGCAAGCTCACCGTTCGTCCGTCTTATGACGACAGGCCGTGTCGACGGCGCGTTCGTGTGCCACGCGCGCCTCCAAGAGATGTTAGCAAACTGGAAGGGGTCCAAGAGGGCCGATGCCTGGCAGGGCTGCGAGACTGTTCGAAAGAGGTACCGTGGCCCTGGAACACAAAGGGCTAAGAAGGAAAATGGATGGGTTTTAGTCGGTACAAGTCTGACACTCCGCCGGTTATTCCGCTTATGCATTAAAAACTGCTTGCAACAAAAAGTTTCCTATAACCAAAGCGAAGAAAAAAGATTTCTCAAAAATGTGCTCAGAAAAAATAATACCCCCGGAGCTGTATCACTGGTACCAAAACCTAACAGACAATGTTTTAACACACAGTTTTATTTATGTCACTTAATAAATTCTTGCAATCAGCCGACGACAAATTCATTAAAAGTCAAAAGAGTGAAACCGGAGCCTATCAAAAGTAGTTAACTGCATTTAATTTGTACAAAAATAAATAGATTGCTTAAACCTCGAAAAACAAATAATCGCCAAGATACAATAATTAATTTTAACCAAATTAAAACTGTAAACAATGACCGTCACTCGTTATAACAGAAGTCGTTAAAACTGTATAATGTTTTATTTGTCATAAATCATAGATTTAAAGAAGTAATGATGTGCACTTAATGAATTTTAACCAAATGCTGTTCAACAGCGATGTGCGTAACGCGTATCTTAAAAAGTTATTATGTTACTTTAATGATATTTATATTACAAAAAAGTGCCGTTCTGTTTTTATTTTTATTTACTAAAAACTATTATAGTACTTTATCGAGTTTCTAAGAACCAGATAATCCAAAATGGTAATTATCGACTTTATGTCTGGGTCATAACGGCCAAATTTGAAATGCTAGAAATAAATGAGTTTTTGCCTTTTATAGAGCTAATCGAGACGAGTATAACTGTTATAATAACTGTACTTAATGATTTTTTGCCATTAGTGAGTTCTTGCAATAAGCCGACGTTATGTAAACTTTCGAACTGGTATTGTAATATTGATTAATTTTTAATAACTTGCACAATAGATAAAGGCAATTTTATAGGCTGCTGTCAACATGTTTATTCGGTAGACGTCGGCCTTATTTATTTGAATTTAATATCACACTCATAATAAAAAATAAAATACATTAGCAAAGACAAAAATAAGACGAGCGCTAATCCCACCAACAAACAGTACGCAGTTTGGTGGGTTTAAGAAATTTACAAAATGTTTGGTCGAGAGTAAAAGTTTTTTTTTTTTAGATATCTTGTTAGACACGACCGGAACTCATTTATTTCAAGCTAACTAAAACCATTAATGCTTTTGAATATCACAGTAACTTAACTGCATAAAATCTTCCAAAAACTCTTCGATCCTATTCCTTAACATCGTAAACTATAAACAGCTTTCGGGTTAAATAATTCGGGATCTGGTAGCGGGGCGTCAGCGCCATTGACAAAGGTCATTCATATTGTACTTCACGCTCCACCGGCCACACCAATTCCGATTATGTCTATTTGTGTCTATAGCCGGCCAGTGAAACGTCTATACGTGAAACAGGACTATAGATACGGTTGAAGTCTTGTGTTGGTATGTTTGGGATTGTAACTTGGTAGTCGGTTTACAATGTATCATTCTTTGATGCAAAATATTTTCCAAATATGACTTAAGTATGTCGGCGCCTTTGCAAAAAGGCTTCATATGATTCACGTTGCAAACTAAACTGTGACCACAGACGAGAGAGAAGCGGTCTACAATTCTCGCTGGCGGAACGTCAAGTCGTTGCGGGTAGCCATATTGACTTGGGTAGTTGTCAAGGAAGGTGGCGCGTAACAAGACGTTAACGGATCGCCGAAGTCTGTTTGCTTAATCTAATTAAATCTGGTGCCACATATCATAAGTAATTCCGATGCAGTGGGTAAGACCCTTTAAGTATTTTGCTACGGTTGATGCCTTTTGTGGCTATCCTTGTTTTATATCTAGTAACCATACTTTGATATTAGGGATGAAATCAAGTACATTACATGAGATGAATATTTAATAATTGATTCAGAGGAACGAATAGAATGACGTGAGGAAAGTTTTGATTATACATGTAGATAGAGGCTACATGTAGGTAGAGGCTATAAATGTGACCAAAGAAACGATGGAGGAACTGTGTAAAAGAGAAGTAAGGATGAATTTGTGGCGCTGACCAAAAAAAATAATTTAATTGTTCAAGGGCAGGCGAACAATAAAAAATTACAGCTGTGTTGCAGCTGTCAGACTTCTTTGATTATCTTGGAAAAAAAATTGGCAATAAATAAACCCAGTACCGATTGTGCATATTTATCTTACCGTATAGCCTAACCTAGATGCTTTACTGATGTTAGTATAGACGTGTTTGTTTCGATAAAGTAGACCGGAATATTGAGGTTCTGGTACGAAGCTCCGTTGATTGAAGCTTTTGAGGCACCTACGGCTATTTGGATCAGTCCATTACAGTACAAGGGGATTCGAACCCAATATTTTTGATTGGAAAACGCTTGATTTTCGAATCATTTACTGAGAAGGTAACATGGTTGGGAAAAGGCCAGGCAAATGATTATAAGTTCAATAGTAGACAAGGTGTATATTTCAACTACGGTTCAGGACAGAATAAATTATACCTCTGTTTGCCTGGCAAATCGAAATCAATATATTTTATTTCACATCAATGCCAGCTTAGGCCACATTGGCACTTATGAAACGTCAGAAGATAATTGCACCCATTATCCCAATATCTATTTGTAGTCGGTTCTCTTCGTGAGTCTTCTCCAGACATGTCTATACTAAGTCCTTGAGACATTAATGATTAGGTGGTACATCTTCACCTTCAAAGAAAATTCTCACATCTTCAAAGAAAATTCTCAACCTATTTAGTCTAAGAAAACATTGGACATTCACGTCTAATCCCAATATCCAAAGCAAGCCACGTCAGCAGTTAATTACCAAAATATTTGACATGAATAAATCAAAGACATATTTATGTCATATTATGTCACACTAATCGTATTACCTGATACATGCGCGTATATCACCATCTGTAATAGTGTGGGTGTGTAGTGTGTATGTGCGGGTGTGATGACGTTGATGACACGGCATTGTGGTGGCTTAATCATATAATATCAAGGGCTCATTAATTATTCCCGTGGGGTGTGCGATGCCGATTCAATGCTGATGAATAGGATGTTGTTATTTATGTATTTGTGGTACCGAGGAATATTATGAGCCTATTGTTCATGGCGTCTTGGTTTAGCTGGACGACGACTTCGTGTTGTGTTTTCCTTAAATTAAAAATATTGAAATTGGATCCACTTAAAATGGTCATTGATAAATTATGTTTATTATACAAATAGGTTTTTACAAACACTTTTACAGCTCGTCTTTTTAAAACTAGATGAGGCCGCTGTTTTGTACCTGACTACTCTGAGAAGATACAGCCGAAACAAACTCAGAGGTCATAGTGTCTTTATAAGTTCAGACATTGATAAAAAAACACGATAGTAATAGTTAAAAATGTTCCTTCTTGCACAATCAAAAAAATGTTTGTTAGTAGACAACATTTCTTAAATTACCAGATATAAATACAATTAAACCAAGACGATCGAGTTGGCAGCAATAGTGCTGTTCCGAAGAACAACTTACCTGTAACAAAGATAAAAAAGCAATTAGATAAAGATAGATACCTAAAAACTATGATTAATAATAATCCACATAGAAGAAGAAAAAAAAAACCGGCCAAGTGCGAGTCGGGACTCACGCACGAAGGGTTCCGTACCATTATTTATAAAAACGAGTAAAAAAACCCCTTTTTTGTATGGGAGCCCCCCTTAAATATTTATTTTATTCTGTTTTTAGTATTTGTTGTTATAGCATCAACAGAAATACACAATCTGTAGAAATTTCAACTCGCTAACTAGCACGGTTCATGAGATACAGCCTGGTGACAGACGGACGGACGGACAGCGAAGTTTCAGTAATAGGGTCCCGTTTGACCCTTTGGGAACGGAACCCTAAAATTTTATTTTAGAGGATCTCATAAAGTACCCAAACAAGACGAATTATTTTTTTTTTAAATTAAAATCGTACTTTCGCGCTAACTTCTTCTACAAAATGAAAAAAAAAACACGGAGAAATCGGTGTAAAAACAAAAAACAACATTCTGGCCGAAAATATAACCTCCTCCTTTTTTAGAAGTCAGTTTAAAAGTATAAAGATGACTTTTAGTTGGTTTGGTGAATGCCTCTTCGTGATAGGAGTTAGTAAGTAAGTTCTCAAATTAACTGTTGCAACCACAACATAAAAAACCTCACGTTTGAAACACTCTAATTATTGCAGCTCCTAATTAAAGCAGTTCACAGTAAACAAAATCATCCTTTTAATCAAAACACATACCCGAAAATTGACACATAATATGCTATTAAGTGCGCTCGTGTGTTGCACACCTATTAACTCACACAGACAAACCTGTAACGTTAGTCTCAAAGAGATGGTAACCCAAGAGTTCCTAATTAACGAGACTCGTATCAACGTATCTAACCGCAATAATACTTGACTTGTAATTAGCAACGTCTTATATTTCTCTCATAACAACATAACATACATTACCTATGATGTACTTGAGAAGATTTCTGAATATTACTTTGATGCTCTTCAAAAGGATAATGTTGAAAATAATAATTATAATTTCTTGTCTGCATAACAGATTTTAAGCTGCTGCAAGAGCATGGAGTTGGGATCAAATGAACAGGGTATCAAGTAATAACTTAAAAGAAATTTCTACATAATAAGTTGATTAGCTTTTCCTTGAAATTGTTGCTAGGTCAGCTTTTACCTGAATTGCAGGCAAAATATGGAAATAATTAGATACGAAGTCTATGAGTTTCCTTGAAAATGTGATTACATCACCATTAATCTTGTCTGTTGTCTTTTTTATTAGCTTACTTATGGTTGCCTATGGGAAGTTCACTATAAATAGCACTCTAACTAGTCAGAATAAGTCATTTACAAAAAGAAGGCTGGATAAAAAGAAACAGTAAAGAAAAAATATAACATTAATGTATTATATAAAATATATTATAAGGGAAAAAAAGCAAGAAATCTATGGAAAATTCCCACCCGTCTTTTTGTCTCTAATAAGTAATTGCTACTCATACCTTTGTATCCAACCTGTTTTGCCGTCAATGATAAAAATAGCCCATTGATACGGTCCATTATCGAGGGGATAAAAACATGGTATCGCATTGTGAGATCTCCTATGTATATACCTATTGAACACCGCTAATGAGCACTTCCAATACCCCCTTATCGTATTACGTGTGGAAATGGAGTTTGTTGCTATTGCTGTGGTTGGTTATAGCATTTACACAATGGCCCACGGTGAAGTACCAAGGTTCATAATAAAGAGCAGTGAACTTGTAGATTATTTAATAGAACTACATAATATTATAACTAAAACAATACACTTCATTTTTAGGGTTCCGTAGCCGAATGGCAAAAAACGGAACCCTTATAGATTCGTCATGTCTGCCTGTCTGTCTGTCTGTCTGTCTGTCTGTCTGTCCGTCTGTATGTCACAGCCACTTTTTTCCGAAACTATAAGAACTATACTGTTGAAACTTGGTAAGTAGATGTATTCTGTGAACCGCATTAAGATTTTCACACAAAAATAGAAAAAAAACCATAAATTTTGGGGTTCCCCATACATAGAACTGAAAACCAAAAATTTTTTTTTCATCATACCTATACGTGTGGGGTATCTATGGATAGGTCTTCAAAAATGATATTTAGGTTTCTAATATCATTTTTTTCTAAACTGAATAGTTTGCGCAAGAGCCACTTCCAAAATGGTAAAATGTGTGTCCCCCCCCCCTCTAACTTCTAAAGTAAGAGGAGGAAAATTCTGAAAATATTCAGAATTGTAGAACGTAAAAAAAACTATCAACGAAAATTGGTTTCAATAAGATATAATGTTTAGTTTTTGAGATATGGGACTTTTTCATCAAACTGCAGCAGTAACTTTGTTTTTGATTAACATACTATGAAAAACCAATTTAGTTTTGCGGTTGACTTGAAGTTTACTAACTAATACTACTAACTAATGAATGACAATTCAAAATATTGTTTGGGGCTATGGAACCCTGTGTGTGAGTAAGACTCGCACTTGGCCGGTTTTTTCATTAACTCGGCTTACGATGGAGAAGTATTGTTCATGAGCTTTAGTATTTTGTTGCGTATAGTCAATACAGCGATCAATAGTTAAAGAAGACTGAGTAATAATTTGAGATCCAATCAATATTGATAATCCAATCTCAATTGATAATAATTAGTGTAGAGGTATTTCCTTAACACTGGCCTACGAGAAGACTCTTACATGAAAATATGTCGAAGTTCCTAACTTTATTTACAATTAAGTATGTTTCTGGAATAATTTGTGAAGTATAACTGAAGCCCACTCACTCGTTAAGGGGCAACCTACGCCCTGATATAATCGCCTAACCTTGTTTCTACCTGTTTGCACCCATGAATAGAAACCAGAAGTCCTATTATGAAACATCTTATTAGATAAATTTGTAAGTTATTTTGATTATATACATTATTCCTCTAATTAATAACTCGACACTAAAAGCAGAGAAGGACCAATAGTGGACCCTTGAAGCACTCTTAAATTTAAGTTCAAGTCATCAAAAAAGTTCAAGTTCCTAGCTTTTAGTTTTTACTTAAAAAAAACTCAAAGTTATATAACATATAAAACGTCAAACTGATGTGTTTCTTACTGTTTTAAGTTCCATCACTAAATGCCTTTAATTAGCAATACGTATCGAACCTTCTGCCCAAATCTTCTTGGTCATGTTTGTGCCTGCTCCTTGAATATCTTGTACAAACATGTCAATACACGCCTATTTATGTGCCCTTGCTACGTAAAGTAGGGCATTGTTGCTAATATTTTCTTATACAAAAAGACTTGGGTTCGGAGAAATTTCGAGAGATTGTATTGTGTAGGTACTTGTATTAGCGACAAGGTGAAGTTATGTTTGTACTAATTAGGACTTGGTGTTGCTAAAGGCGTAACGAAAAATACTATGAAAGACGATTCAGCTATTATAGAATTAATTTGGTTGTAATTATTAAATAATCAAAGTTAAAAACGTTTTAGTATCGAAGATTATCATTATTAATTATCGATATATTCTTCTTGCTTTTCTCTAGACTGCTTAGTTAAAAATGCTTTTTCTTACTTAGTTATTAATTATGACAGTAATTTATTTTGTGCACTTGCTATTGAATAAAAGTATTGTATTTATAAACTGAAAATAGAGAACCACAACCATTAAATAACAACAATCATTTCTATAACTCAACAAAAACGTAAAACATCTTCATAAAGCTGAAGCAATTCAATACAAAAGTAACATCCACCAACAAAAATAACAAAGAAACTTAAAATCTGATATTATTTTCATTTTCCACAATGAAATAGAACTGAGTACGGGGTGAAACGACGCATTTGACTTTAACAAATGATATTATAGCAAAAATGCAATGTCTGAAAGTTACACAAATCGCCCAGAGAAAATATAGCGCAGACTCGCTCTAGAACCTTTTTGGTGATAAATTACGTTACTATTTTCTTTAAGTTCAATCGCTTTTAGAAATAGTTTTAAAATCTTTCAGTCAATTCGGCTTCTGGGAATTCGTAACTGCATTAAAGTTAACTTGGTTTGACAGTACTAGTTAGGTTCTCGTGTAGAGTTTCAAATAATTAAATAACTTATACATTAAGATTAATCAAAAAGCAAAATGAATCACTCGCTAAACTTCATTTTAAAATGAGCATATCTTCAGTCTTCAAAAAACAACATCAATGCCAAACGTAGCAAGGGACTCGGGTGGGGGTTGAAAGGAGGGGTAAGAGGGGTAATAGAGTGTCATCTTGGCATTATAAATGATCACACTCAACCCTTGACTGCAGGTAGACCCGTCTACACTGTTTTTACATTTACCACATCGGATTAGGTAACCCCTTTCCAGACCACCATAATAAGAATGGAACGGTTAAACCTGATTTTGGTCCATTTATTTTGTTGTTTGTACGGATTTTTGCGGTGCCCTCTGTGTACAAATACAAAGGTGGAATATAAGTGCTTGGTGAAATAAAAATGGCTTGTGGAGAGCATGTCTTGTTATGTGACAATGATTGTGTGAATATTAAGGGAGATTTCATATTTAAAATGATTACCTACTGTTGAGAGCTAAACTCATTAACATATTCGCATTGTTTTACAATAAAGACAAATTGCAATTGGAAAAGCAGTTGACACCATTCTATCCTAAATTCCATATCCTTCCATACTGGCTTAAAATATGTGTTAAAAGAGACGATTAAAAATAAAAACAATTTTAAAAGCATTTTTAAAGACAACATTATCTTCAACACTAGTATTTATCATTTGCCAAAAGCAACATCGACCTCGCGAACCAGAACCCAAAATTTTATCATAACCCGAAATAACTCAACCCTTACAAAACAAACGCAGGGAGACATCAAAAACATAGAACGAAATATTAAAATCTGTTCGAAATATGCGCACAGAAGGATAGAGGAAGCTTTGCACAAAGAGAGGAAATTGCCTATCAAGAGTTGGGAGTAATCAAACCTGCGCCAATCTAAGTTCTCTGTGGACGGTATATTCTAGTTAATGAGATATTTCCTCAAAGTTATAATGTGGTGAGCTTACACCGGTCAGTTTTGGGTTAAGTTGGTATTAAAGAGCTATTATTTTTGACTTGGGAGATTTTTGAATGCAATTTTACCGCAGTGATCAGCTATCTATTGATATTGTGTTTAGATTGAACATCATCCCTTTGGTTATTTTATTTAAATGTGTCCGTAATTTAAAAATAAATGGTATTATCTTCGTTTAGATAAGGACTGTCATACGAGTACATATTGTGAGCACATCGTGACGTACCTATATGTGTATTAAACCAGATAGCTTAGTAGTCAAATAACCTTGTTAATTTCATAAACTTTAGATTCTCGTCTTGATGACTATACCAATATCAATAGCATCTGATTTGTCTCGAACTGAAACACCAAAGATTATTTCACAATAAACTTTATTCTTTATCAATAGAGCATAATATTGCCTATCAAAGATTCAGTAATAAAACCTGTACTTCAATCTAACTTTGGTTTGGACGGTATATTCAGCTTAATGAGATATTTTCAGAAAGTGGCATAACATGGAATAGAAGAGTTGTGAAATAGCTGACTAGAAGGGGTCCATCAGTTGGCATTAAAAATGATTTCTTATCGAATGAAAAGTTAAGGCTTTTATTTATTTTTATGCGGCGACCGAATCAAGAAATTCCGTAACGAAGTAAACCTAAAACCCCGATTTTGAAAAAAATGGTGAAAAAAATTTCATGGCAGAAAATTTGTTTTCTTATCGGTAACCACGCTCAAAAAGTGTAACTTGAATTAATTTCGAAGAAAAAAAATATTGCATAAATATTATAATTGCATAAATTAATAAAAATTGCTATGCAATAGCTTTACCGCGGCAGTCCCCAAATGCCACACGTATTTTTTATAGTTAATTAAAACGGTATTACACCAATTACAATAATAAACAAAGAAACAGAAAACCAAAGTAATACATGGATGTATTACTTTGTTGTTGACAACATTCAGTGGTTTGAATTAAGTCAAATTAAAACTAACGCGGAAAAGTGGACACTCTTGCATACTTTCTCTCACAGAACTTAGCCTTATACGCATTTATTTACTCCATTCATCCGCAATCACATCACAGTCTGGGTTGGCAGTCAGGATGAAGTGTATTGAAGAACAAATTTCAAAAATAATTACAATTTGTTCACAGTCCGTACTAGTTTGACTGACCCTTCATTCATTTAGTTAATGCTTGATCTTGTTAAGAATAAAATTCAACTTTCGTCAGATGACTGCTTAGAATTATGACGCAACAAAAATATCTTACCGCTTTGCCTGTTAAACTAGCTAGTTATAGAGTGTGACTTGACGAGGAATTATAGGGATTTTTTATAAAGGTTGCCAAAATGAAGGGCATCTGCACTGCAGTCATAAAAGTACCGCTCCATGTTGACACTTCAAACCATCTTAAACCCACAACACTCACTATTTCACCGTCATCTGCTTATCCTTTTCCCAGTTATGGTAGGGTCGGCTTCCAGTCTAACCAGATGCAGCAGAATACCAGTATTTTACATGGAGCGACTGAATATCTGACCTGCGTAAACCAGTTAATCCTGGATAATACGATAGCCCTTGGTAAGACTGGCTGTAAGGCTGGCTGTGAAAACCGTCGTATTTACTGAAACATCTAAGACTCATCCAGTTTCACTTTTTTACGTCTTCGTCTCCGTCAAATATTGACAAAGTTTTCTCAAGTAAACTGGTGATCGTCGCCAACTTTTAAGCGTTTCAGATAAATTAAGATTTCGGTTTGGTGTGTCTTGTAATACTCCAGTCGATAACGATTGGTTGTTGACTTATCCATCGTTCTATCTCGATGAGGAATACTTCATTAAGATATTTAACATTTTCTCTAAACCTGGTTGAATAGCCAAGAAAATGTCTATGAATATTTTAGCTTCTATATTAGGTTCTAGTATTTTTTTTAAGTAATGCCTGTTAAGTAACACTAAGTGAAGCCTAAATGAGATATTTAATATTATTACTAATGCTCAGCTCAATTCCTAGAGTTAGAAACACAACAATGCGTTTTATTAGCCATTACATCTTGATCTCATGTCAGCCTATAATGTTCACACTGCTGGGAGACAGGCCACCTCTCTATGAGAGCGAGTGGGCTGTAATCCACCACGCGGGCGCCCTCCAGTGAGGTAGATGTCACATATCTTCGAATTTTTAGTTCTAGGACATGCCGGTTTCCTCACGATGTTTTCCTTCACCGTTTTTGAGAGCAGTGGTGATGAAATTAATTACACAAAGTAATCGGCATCGGCTTACTGCTCGTAAGTCGGGCCTGTCGCCACTGAGCCGCCGCTGCTCCAAGCTATACTGTGATTAATATAGGTAGCATAAAAGATGTTCACACTGCTGGGACACAATCTTATCTTCTACAATTTACAATTTTATCACCATGCCTGCGGCCCATTGAGGGTTGGAACACGTCGCATACCTTCCAATTTATTTTACTAGGGTGTTTGTTTTTCGTAAAAAAAAAACCTATTTAAGTAACAAACAACTAGTGTATGGGAATCCAATCAAAATAATCTATGTTGGGAATAAACTTACTATCAGCTCAAAGAGTCCGTTAAATAATTACCAAAGGAAGTTTCACCAGCCGTGAGTGAAAACATGAATAAAATATCATGTATATTATTCATGTTTTTGGTAAATATTTACAGCCTGCAATATTTATAATAATTAAATATATTTATTTATTTAATCCGTTAACAACAATGAAACTAAATTCCAAGGGCAAGCATTTTCAGCACAGTTAATAAAAAACCGGCCAAGTGCGAGTCTTACTCGCACACAGGGTTCCATAGGCCCAAACAATATAATAACAATATTTTGAACTGTCATTCATTACTTAGTAGTATTAGTTTGTAAACTTCCACTCAACCGCAAAACTAAATTTGTTTTTGATAGTATGTTAATGAAAAACAAAGTTACTGCTGCAGTTTGATGAAAAACTCCCATATCTCAAAAACTAAACATCATATCTTATTGAAACCATTTTTCGTTGATAGTTTTTTTTTATGTTCTAAAATCCTAAATATTTACAGAATTTTCCTCTTCTTACTTTAGAAAGTAGAGGGGACACACATTTTACCACTTTGGGAGTGGCTCTAGCGCAAACTATTCAGTTAAGAAAAAAAATGATATTAGAAATCTCAATATCATTTTTGAAGACCTATCCATAGGTACCCCACACGTAAGGGTTTGATGAAAAAAAAAATTTTGGTTTTCAGTTCGAAGTATGGGAACCCCCAAAATTTATTGTTTTTTTTTCTACTTTTGCGTGAAAATCTTAATGCGGTTAACAGAATACATCTACTTTCCAAGTTTCAACAGTATAGTTCTTATAGTTTCGGAAAAAAGTGGCTGTGACATACGGACGGACGGACAGACAGACAGACAGACAGACATGACGAATCTATAAGGGTTCCGTTTTTTGCCGTTTGGCTATGGAATCCTAAAAACAATAAGTAGACATCTGCAAAACACGGTTAGTTAAACAGTTTTCTGTACACAACTGAGGAGTCGAATCATTTCTAAAGTCTAACTAATTATATAGACCAAACTAAATAACTACCTATACATTTATTTAATAACAACCCTCCATGCTTTTTACATGTTCAAAAATATAGCAAAATAGTTTCGCCGAATATTACCGGTCCCATAATGGTGAAGAATGCTTTTGTCCCCATGGCTCGGGCCTCGCGATGACATATTGGTTAACATATAGCTGGATCATGTGTACTCTATATATAGAGTAGTTGGGTTATACTATTGTCTCGTCGTCTGTTATTGAGTCGATTGAAAGTCGGTTCAGTGTGATTTAGAGTGAATTAAATCATTGAATTCGATTGGTTTTATTTCTACCAAGAAAAGTGGAAAAAAGAAAGAGAAAGAAAAAAGGAAAGGAAAAGGAAAAGAAAAAGAAAAGAAGAAAGAAAGAAGAAGAAAGGAGTGGAAAGTGGGTTTGGTTTTTTTTCTAGTTTTCTACTCATAAGTCAAGTCCAGTAATTTTCTTGTAATAATAAAATAAGTTCTATTTAACGATTTAGACTACTTATAAAATAGTCTGTAAATTATTTGTATGCATAGGTATTGAATGATTGTATGATAGTTACCTCTTAAAAAATTTAATAATCTCCAAACGAAATCAAACTGATATACATATAAATGTTTTGACAAAATCCAGAAAACACCTCGCAAAAAATGGTGTACCTTTTTTTAAAATATTTAAAAACGTTTTGTTCAAAAGTTAACCCTATTGTTTCGTATCGACTTACAATCGAAAACTCTGAGTTGTATCCGGGTCGGAATATTCAAATACTTTGCCATATCCGATAATACCTCTCTCATGCAAAATGCATACAATATCATTCTTTACTTCATACACGAATGCTTCCCCAGCGTAATTCATGTAAAACTGGCTTTATTTGAATTTTATGCGACCACATTTTTGGTTTATTTTGACCCTTATGGGATATAGATCAGGTTTATTTGAAGTTTCCACTATTAGTGTCTTGTTATTAGTTATGATTGTTTTTATAAGGAAAGACTGGAGAGAGAGCTTTGTCCTGGAGTGGGATAGAGCAGGCTAGGTTAAAAAAATGCCGGTAACTTAACCTGATTCTAAGATAATAATCATCATCATCAGTCTATAATGTTCCCACTGCTGGGACACAGGCCTCCTTTCTATGTGAGGGAGTGGGCTGTAATCCACAACGTGGGCCCAGTGCGAGTTGGTAGTCATATGTCACATTCACGTCTTCGAATTTCTAGTTCTCGAACATGCCGGTTCCCTCACGATGTTTTCCTTCACCGTTTTTGAGAGCAGCGGTGATGAAATAAATAATTACACAAAGTAATTCGCCTGCCTGGGTTCGACCCCACGGCTTACTGCTCGTAAGTCGGGGCTGCCATCACTGGGCCACCGCTGCTCTTTGTAGAAGTGTTGAGTCTAAGATTGTGCACAGACTAAAACATAAACATTCATTAAAGATCTCGTTCAAATGGTACGGAAACACTACAAACGCCGCTCTGGACACCAAACTGTATCAGATAATAAACATAGTGAAATATCTGTGTACAGGGACAGGTGTCCGCAGCCGGTCCGCAAATTGTCCTTGTCAGTTCAAAGTCCTTTAATCCATCAAACGATCAACTAACACTAAAATACCACCACATACAATAAAATTACAATCACAACTCAACCAATAAAAACTAATTTAAAGCTACAAAAACATCCTTAAATAAAATACCCTACAGCCTCGAATAATAACGACAAAATAATATTTACAACTCAATTATGAAAAGTTTCACCCTAAAGGGGTGCGTTGTTTCGTTTACAATTTTATTAGGGCGCCCTTAAACTACATGGGGATTACTCAAATGGATTCGTAATGGATGTTTCTAAACGCCTGAGCCCCTTAGCAAAGCTCTTCGATTTGAGTGTGTCTATTGAAGTACAGGATTTGTTGAATAGAGTACTGGTTGGTGTTCTACGGATGCTGGATTTTTCTTACGAGGTTTTTATTGCCTTGAAGGAGATGTTGGTATGAAAGTACTTTGCATTTTTTTTTGTTACGGTTAGCTTTATCAAAATCTGTGGCATCTCTGACCTGAACCCTTAAAGGGCTCATCAATTGTAAATTAGTAGGTATTCATCATTATCATTAAAATAACAGGTCTGTAAAGGACTTGAACGGGCAATAAATGCAGGGATCCCCAACCGTATTAATAAGCTGTTTATTTTGTACCCCGCCACAATTAAAACGAAGCGAAAACAACAACAAATCCGTAATTCTCCCACAAAAACAACTGCACCGCTCACCTATTTCATAAACAAAACAATAGCCTAACCTACTAAACTCTAACTCATTGAAAGGTTCAAACTTTACAATTAAAACTTACTATATAGCACTGGCTTCACAGTTCAATAGTTCTCTCAAATTCACAGCATAGTTGCCTTCCGCTTGTTATTAAATTTATTCGTTATACGGCCGCGAGGTTCATAAAGACTTCAAGTGAGGGGGAGAGGGGTTACCATAGATACTGAGGGGGGGAGGCTGTTGCCATTGGTGATCCCAGTTGCCTTGGTTCCCGACAAGGTAAGGGGATGTGGTCCAAGTAGCGAAAGTAAAAGATGTTTCTTTTCTATTTTTGTAGGGATTTTATTTAAGAGGCTTAGGAATGAAATGTGGAGGGAAATTATTTTGATATTTTGCTGTTTATATCTTACGAATATTATAATTGTTAAAAATATTGCCATGACGAATAAAGATTACAACTTATTTACCCTAAATAGTAGCAACGGTTACCTACATTGTTCAAAATCTTCCAATCAAGTTTCCGCGATATCATCTTCATCATCTGCCTAATCTTTGCAAACTATGTTAGTGTCTGTATGGATAGGATCTGTATGGTGTCGGACGTAAAGAATATCACCATCCCGTATCTTCCCGTGGGTGTCGTAAGAGGCTACTACGGGATTTGTCAGAGAATGGGAAGCTGCGTTCTTTGTGCTTTTGTAACAACCGTACTGCAATCACCAACCCGCCTGCCAAGCGTGGCGATTACGGCAAAACCCCCCCAAAATGTCAATGTGGCGATACTTGGGAGAGGCCTATGTCCAGCAGTGGACGTCTTTTGGGCTGAAATTATGAATGATGTTAGTGTCGGCTTCCAGTCTAACCGGATGCCGCTAAATACCAGTATTTTACATGAAGCGGCTGCCTATCTGACCTCGTTTCCGTGGTATCTCCCGCAAAATTTATATTGCGGTGCAATTTCTGGGATGATGATTAGAAGATACACATATTGTTTGACTTCTTTGCGAGTCGATGGTTATCCAAATTAACCAGAAATGGTACGAGTTTAGCACTATACATATCATTTTCTGTAACGTGCAAAATACGATATGAAATGCCCCATTTTAGGGATATGAGGAACAGTTTGTAAAGTTCCTCAATACTCCATTGAAAAGGGAGGATCCTCCGACCAGACAGGTGTTGTGTCTGGTGGGCAACTGCCCAACAGTTGTTGTCGGGTTTCTCTAGGTATATACTCTTAAGTTGATGTAAACTTTGCTTACGAGATGTAGGAAATTGAAGTTAGTTCTTCCGTCGTATCATAGATGGCGCTGTAGTATTTTTTGTAGTAAGTTGCTTTTTGTAGCTCGCTACACCGTCATTTGTAAAACAGCACCATATTTATACTCCAGGCTGCGTCGTAGTAATCTACTTTCTTTTCTTTATTTCTTTATCGTGTGGTTAGTGCCTGGTGTCAGAGTTAATATGTCACCCATGGGCCTCCGACTTGGTTTTTCATGCCGTCGAGAAACATCTCTCAGGCATGCTGGTTTTTCCTAACGATGTTTTCCTTCACCGAAGCAAGTGATACTTATACGAGTACAATACGCACATGAATCCGCAAAAGCAGAGGTGCATGTCTTAGGTTCGAACTTGAGACCCAAGACTTGGCAGTCCATCGGTCACACCACTAAGCTTTCGCTGCTATAAAGTACTCTACAAAACCCCACCAAAGGTTTTCCTTGCTTCCTCAAACAAATTATGAAAAAAAATATTGTTCACTTTTTCAAACAAAAATTACTACCTTGTACCACGCCCTTCGATCTCAAAGTCCTCATTACGAGTCGAACAACAAATAAACATTGCTTTCGCTGTTTATTGGACATTATTTATCGAGATCTCTCTTTGCCGTACGATCCTGTTTCGTTTTATAACAGTCCTTCTGAATGATAGCTGGTACCTGTCGTATCTACGTAGGTACGTCTTTTTGTTCATGTCTTTAATGTTTTGCTGTTTTAAAATTAACGGTATACTTGAATTTATATGAGTTTCAAGTTTTTTGGCATAGATAGGTTTATAATAATATTATCTTGAGAGAGCCCTGATAACCATAACACAAATTTAATCTTAGCTTGGGTGCCAGAGGCTTAACACAGTGGAGTTTTTTTATTTATTTTATTTTTATGTTTTTATAGTCTGTTTTACATAGTACAAATTGTAAACATAATAATAAAGCATTATTATTAAAAAGAAAAGATGTTATACGCGATATACACGCTCCACCCTGAATATAGAGTAACACTTTTGTTTCACTAAGATAGTAACAGATCGAATTTCGTTTATGAAAGATTAAAACTAAACTCAACTAAAATTAATTAGGTCAAAAAGACAACTGAACACGTACCTAACTAATTTTATTTTCACTTATTTATAATAATGTGTCGAGTGAAAAAAATAAACAAAACTTGAAACCAGGATGAATAAATACACTCGTGAAATTTTGAATCCCAAGAGAGGGTGTGCCGTCTACATTCATAGATATTAATATAGAGAGCTAAAATTAACTACTTTGTTATCTAGCCCTACTAAAGCAAAAAACACGGATTGTAACGCCATCTATTGAACAACTAATTTAAGGCCGTTATACTTCGCCTAGAAATTATGAACTCCTCAGACACTTTCATCTGACGACCAATTCAATAACGGAAAGAATAATAAACGAAACATATTTATGTGCTTTCAATCTCAATTTTATACTGGCAGAAGAAATTGTATAAATGGAAGCTACCGCCAAGTATCTGAAATAATAAATATTAAAACTAATAAGGACTACTTATTCCTTTGTGAAACTATTCCAGTAAGTATCATTTAAGTTTATAACGAAAAGTAACAAAAAATTTGGAAAACTAGAAAAGATATCAACACAAAGTTTTACAACACACCATTATTATTTCAAAATTCCCCAGCGCCACCTATCCGCAATTCAGCGAACTACCAAGCTTGGGCGGCTCGCCGTAGGGCGGGCGGGCTCCGTAGTTCCTCCAACGTTGGTAGATGTCACCACCGTAGAGGGAAAACTTCTAGCTAACTTGTTCCATCCCCGTAGACACGGTTTTCGAAGAGATGGCGCCATCAGGAGGGGTAAAAAAGGGGGTGAGTTATAGAGTTTAGTATATTTTCATGTAACGTGGAATTTAAGAAATCTTTTTTATATCTTTTTGGGTATTTTATACCTAGGATAATTGTTAATGTTATGAGACTTAGAGCCTTTGAGTGAAGTGAGTTTCTTGCTGATAAAGCAATCATTATTTGGTAGAACCGAAATGGAAAAATGATAATATTGTAAAAGGATGAAATACTTCACCAGAAAATAACATTGTTTCACTCAGTTTGTTCACTGCCCATTGCAAAGGATAGGCCTTTTTTACTCCAGACTTTCCTCACGAGGAAACATCCATTCACCCTGGGGAAAGCTGAAGGTTCTGTCAACTAAAATAAACATACTTTCATCGCAACATTGATTTTCATAATTATGGTTCTTCCAAATAATAAAACCTCAGCGCGTTTTCGTACAATAAATGTAGTATTTAATGTTTTGTTACAAAAAATCCAGGTTTAGTTTAAAAGCATAGGTATCATAATTTTCTTTTTTTCGACAGAAAAAATGCGTAGGAGCTCATTATCAATGTAGCAAAGGCTTCAAAAGAGGACATTATTTTACTCGCTTTTGAAATACATTCACGAACACATTTATTTCTTGAAAAAAAAAAGCCTTAACGAGTTTCCTTTCTAAGGTTTTCTTTTTTGGAACGTAGATAATATTACAAAGCAAAATCTGAATACATTAGACTCGTTAGGGTGCTCCTTTGAGCATGATGTTTATATTGTCTTTATAATTTGAATTATGAAAAACATCGTTTTATGTTTTAGTGATTCAGTGCTTGGGGCGAAAGAATGCTTGATATTTTGTGTCTTTTCTTGCTTACTGGTTTACATAAGGATTCTGATGGACCAGAATTGAAGCATTAGGTGATCGCAGCATGAAACAATATATAAAAACATTTAAGTGCAGGGGCTTGGTAGGATAACGTTATCGATATGATCATCTGCCTAGCCTTTCCCCAAACTTTCTTGGGGTCGGCTTCCAGTCTAACCGGATGCAGACGAGTATCAGTATTGTACATGAAGCGACTGCCTATCTGACCTCCACAACCCAATAACTGGCTAATACGAAACCCCTTGGTAAGACTGGATGTCAGACTTTCGGCTTCTGACTGATAACGACTATCAAAGATCTACAAATGACAGCCGGGACCAACGGCTTAACGTGCTTTCCGAAGCATGGAGGAAACTCGGTATGTAATTATGGTTATCCACGGACCGACCTCGGCAAGCACGGCTTAACCTGCAAGATCGACCTGTGCGGTTGTTATTATTAAGCCACGAAGCTCCTCCATAACTTTATCGATACTGCAACTAATATCGACTACAAGTAACAGCGCTGTTGGACCAAACACAGCCAAACGGTAAGCTTTGAATATTTAAATGGCACAGAACTAGCTTGAAAATCTTGGCAGCCTTAGTTTCCAAGATAAAAACTAGAAAACTAACAATGTCTCCAAATAAGTTTCAGCATTACAAAATTAATGTCCCGCAAAACACATTACCGAAAACAAACACATACAAAACACACGAATAAATTACACTAGGCACGTGCCGCGGGGTTGCTTGCAATTTGTGCAGGTGTCCCGTCTGTGGTGTCAGACACTATCAGTGTCCCGACACCGTTGCCGAGAGCGGTCCCACCGGCTACGATTTCACGGTGTCCACCACTATTTTGCAACACTTTAGTGTTGTTTATTTTCCTCTGTGTTATTGAGTTTCGAATTTTCGTGTCGTGTTGAATGTAAATTTGTACGAGTTTCACGTACTGCGGCTACCTTTGTGAAAATAAAAGGCTTGAATTTTAAAAGGTGGTTCGTGGCGCCGCGGTTAGTAGTATCAAATACAGACGATGATTCAGATTTGCGATTGTTTGGGGAGCAAGTGACGCCAGCACTCGGAGTATGTATTTCACAACTTAAGGTAGGAATTCGTTTCTTGTAACCTTTCTGTGGGCATCACTGTAAGACGGATATGAACTCCGAACGTCGTTGGGTGTCAAACAAACATCGCGTTCAGCATTCCTATTTTTTTTTGTGTTTGACACTGAAACAAACATCTTTTGCTTGCTGTTCCAAATGATAATTTAGTCTGTTACTGTTGTAAGGTAAATGTGTTAATAATTATTTTTGTAATAATGTACTGGTTTTTCAATCATGCATAAATAACTGTAAAAAAATTATTTCGTCTAAAAATAATCATGTATGGTGGATATTTCACTGTACACAACTCTTTACAATAAAAACAACAGAATCGACTGCAGACATCTGACGCGACGCCGCGACACTTTTCACCTCTGCCTTGACATAGGTCAAAGCTCGAAAATATCGGATTTCTGATTACGTCCCGATTGCACGAGCAAACAATGTAACGGTCGAGAAAAAGTAAATGTAGATTCTATGAAGGAGGGTTACTAACGCTTTCTGGGAAACACTAGTTGGCCTAGCACGAACTCGAAGAAAAAACGTAGTGAAAAAGTACGTTTTTCAAATGAAATACTACTCTTTTTCGTAAGATAGTTTTCCAACTTCGCGAAATGCGATAGTGGCGGACCACAAAAAAGATGGTGGGACGATTTGGATTGCTTCATTAAGATTTGATAAGAAGAGTGAGCCCTTTGCCCAGCAGTGGACCAGTCAGAATAAGAAAGGGGAGGCCTAAATACCTAACAGTGGATGATTTCAGTCTACAATGAAGGGCCAGTCCAGCTTAGCTATAATGCTGACTGTGTTGTTTAGATTTAAATAATATCTGCGGGTGATACTTGTTCTAGTTTCAAAAATGTAACGATCCAGAAAACGTTAAAATTTTTGTTAAGTTTACGTCGAGCGTTCATGCTAGGTCCTCAAGATTCCTAAGACGCAGTTTGAATAAAGGCGCCGAATTGATGTCTACCCCAGATTACTTTGAAACTTAGGATACTTAATGTAAAACCGATTTTCTGGAAGCCGTTTTTAAAACGTGAATGCATTTTTGTGGGGCTATTCGATTATCGGCGCGTTTTTATAACTTTTTGAAGAAGGAGGGAGGATAATGGGCATTTGAAACTTTACGTCTTTTACGGGGTTAGATAATTTTCCCTACGGTTTTGTTAGTCTTGATTAAAGTAGTCACTGATTTTCTGATACCCAGAGTTTTTAACTGGGCAAAATTAAAATGAGCTACAGCAGATAAACGTATTATGTTCTTTCACACCTTCGCACCTCAAAAATCACGTCAAAAGTTATTCTAACACGAACCACTTCCGAAAAACACATCGTATATAATAAAATTCAATCCTTCCTGACAGTAACCCATAAACAGTGCCAAAAAACCTTATGCAAAATAGTGTCGGGTTCCGTACTTATCGCGAGACGTTTTTCGTCCCTGTCCGTTTCGCCCAAATTCCGAGCGTGCCTCGTCGACATAAATCCGCGTCCGCATGCGGTTGCCGAGGCATTAGTGCTGTTGTTTCAACGATTCGTTTTTTCGTGTGTCCACGGCTTAATTTTTCGTAGCCGTTTGGCGTTTGATTGTTGGGTAGGTAATTAGGGCTGCAGTGATTTGTGGATTCGAGGAGTTTCTTTGTGGTTCAAAGAAATTATTGCGACTGCAGACTCACCTCACTTTCCACTTCTTCTTAGTAGTTACGCTCTTGACAGAGCGGTGGTGGTCGTCATGAAGTGTTGCTGCCATTTGTGGCATATGTAATGCGTCTCACAATGTCCCACCACCTCGCCCGATTAGATGTCATCCAGGTACATTCGTGCCCGGGTCCGCCCACAGCAGACTTGATCTGGTCGGTCCAACGCATGGGTGACCTTCCACGCAGTCTAGTGCCCTTTACTTTTCCTTGGACAACTAACCGCTCTATGGACAGACTGTCTCGCCTTGAAACGTATCCACTTTCTACTACTAACTACGTTTCCACTTTTAATAATTCACTAACTAAGGTAATTTAATTGAAAATTATATACCCAAGAACCTATGAAGACACCTAGAGGTCATATCGTCATATTCTTTAAGTCGTTTCGATCAATTTAAACACATAAACTTTAAAAAGGCCGCTTCATAAGCTTGTCAGATGCCGCCACCACTACAGATGTGATTAAACAGTTTCAAATGTTATTCCTTATTCCTATCGTGTTGATTGAAATCTGCATAGTCAGCCCAAAATTTTGCAAGTCATAAGTGTTGATAACAGATTTTGAAGGACTCTACATACCTCATTGCTACTCGCTGGTATTGCAGATCCAGTGACCGCTAACCAATAATGTAATTTGTGCAATAAAGCATATGCTTTAGCGAATCATCCTATTCGTATTCATGTTTTACATGGAATGACTGCCTATCTGACCTCCACAACCCAGTTAGTACCGGGTAACACAGTACCCCTTGGTAAGATTGGTTGTCAGACTTTCCTGCCGCTGACTATACCTGTAACAACTATCAAAGATCTAACGATGACAGCCGAGACCAACGGCTTATCGTTCCACGTTAAGCACGGTGAATTCTGGATATGTAATGGGTGGTCACCCATCCACGAACCAACCTAAGTAAACACGGCGTAACCTAAAGATCGACCCGAGTGGCTTTTATAATTTAGACACTAGCTCCACTTGTTTGCCATACCATGACGTAATAAAGAGAAATACAACCCAAAATTTTCCACCCAAGCTTAATTTGTTACCCAAATCAAAATCAAAATATTTGTAGTTCACATAGGCCTACATGGGCACTTATAAAACGTCTACAAAAAGGTGCTCGGTTCGGGTTGGTCATTTAATATGGAGAAGAACCGGCAAGAAACTCACTGGTTTTAATGAACTGAAAACAAAGTCTACATATTTAACTATAGATTAGCAAACCCATCAGTTACCTTCCAACACCTGCAGTGTGAAGGTGTGAACCGATCCAAGACAAAGGGCGAGTCATTGGTAATTAACACGTGGCATTTACAGCTATTGTCGCGGCCCTATTTAAACAAAGTTCATATTGACACGACGCCATTTTGAGATTGAATGTCGGTTGACTGGATATGGTATGGGTCGTTCGGTTTCGTGGAACATGTCAGTCATAGTGTATTGTTTCTACCCAGCCCTTTGGGGAATAGGTGTGAATGTATGTGTGTTTTGAATTTTAGTAGGATAGAAATTCTCTCTCTTCTCTGTTCTGCATGGTGTCGGACGTAAAGAATAGCACCATCCCATATCTTCCCGTGGGTGTCGTAAGAGGCGACTAACGGATTTGCCAGAGAATGGGCAGCAGCGTTTTTTGTGCTTTTGTAACAACCGTACTGCGATCGCCAACCCGCCTGCCAAGCGTGGCGATTATAGCAAAACCCCCCAAAATGTCAATTTGGCGGCACTTGGGGGAGGCCTATGTCCAGCAGTGGACGTCTTTTGGGCTAAAATGATGATGATGATGAGGATAGAAATTGACTAAGACTAAAAACTCGGCGAAATTTTCTTGTCTATTAATTCTTTCAATTTTATCGAAATGTGACTTGTTTAGCTTTTTTTTCTAGCAAAAACGAAGTTGATACATAAATAATATAACATCACGCCTGTGATTCCCGAAGGGGTACGCATAGGTGTAACTAATACCTATAGTTCACCAAAATTTCAACAGTTATGATTAAGCGACTTAAATAGATTTCAGTATATGATTTAATATTCTGCAAAGCGTCAAATATAAGCCGCAAAGATTCAAGGGCAAAAAAGTTAGCCAACTTAGGACAGCTCTGTGACAGCCCACGCAATCTGAATTTAAAAATAAAACCCTAATAACAGCTTTAATTAAAACTTTCACTTCAACAATTTAAAACATCAATTATCTCTACGTCCCGAAATTCAGTAATCCCGGTCCTGAAATAGGCTGAAATCTTTTATATTAATATCCAAAAAGAATTTAACTTACAAACCCTCTTAATAACCTATATATCATACGTAATTGATATTTTACATTGAAATTTTCCATAAAAAATTCCTTGGGGTAATATCTACGCAATATGGGGTGCCATTGTACCCCGAATTCTGTGCGAATGGGGCATTTGAAGGCTCCCACTTGAGGGTGCTATCCGAGGCACTGAACCTATTCGCTATCGGCGACCTTGTGATTATTACTTTTTGTTTTAGAATTGTAAATGCGAGTTCGGTGAGAGTTTTTGCCCTTTTTACCCTCTTTAAACGTAGAGTTTGAAATGTTAACTGTAACTTTTTCAAAATACAATTACAGAAAGAAAAGCCAAATTTTTACAGTATAAGAGTTTGACTTCAAGACAAAATAACTATCAAGAAATAAAAAAGAAAGAAAGAAAATAAATCTAATGTAACCTAAAATACCAAAGTACCGTACGTGCACCAATCGTAGGGAAATGCCAAAAGCCAGTTAGAAAATGCCAAACGCTAGACACAGGGGCAAACATTTGTTCGTTCCCATACCTCTTTTGTTGCCCATTGTCGGAGGTGGCAAGCCTGACTCGGCAATTTTCTTTATTCAATCAGGGAATACCTCCTTTATACCTACAAAAGGGTGCTTTTGAATAGTTTACGTTACGTAATTCGTGTTTTCTTAGTAATTCGGGTGAAGTTTGTGTTTGTTTGGCTGATTTGGGAGGTGGCTGATTATAATGTTGTTAAAAGACGGTTTGAGGAACTAGGTTGCATTTTTATTTTCATTAAAATTTGGTAACTTGCTTTTATGTAGGTGTTGGAAGGATTATATGGTATTCGTTAGGTTTGAGAACTAACAATGTCATGTATAAAGTTGTTTAATATCTGCCAAGGTTTAGGGTCTAGGACATACTGGTTTCCTCACAATATTTTCAGACTTTTAACAGAAGTGGTGCTAAAATAAAATACACAAACTACCGCGCCTACCTAAGATTGAACCTACGTACAGATCAGCAGAACAAGCTACAACAATCTGTCAAATTTATTTAATAGAATTTCAACTTTATCGTTAAAGAATCAGGTTCATGGTTGATTGAGGAAATTTGACAGTTTCGGGTAGTTTGATGACCTGCCCTCGTATTCAAAAACGCTCGGTTTCGATTTCGATTCGGAAAGTTGTATATCTATCTCGCTCGCTTTCGTAATGCCAAAACAAGATAGACATACGGCTTATCGAATCGAAATCGAATCCGAGTGATTGTGAATACGGGGGCTGGCGTCTGTACTACAATATTGGTAAGTTGGAGCCGTTACCATCGGACCACAACTGCTCCACTTTTGCTAACATAACAATTTCATTAATACTACCATAATCCATAGAAACTGCTTCATCAGCCAAACCCTTATCAGTCCAATCTATCGAACGTAACACAGTATAACTAAATAGCTTATTTACGCGTCAAAACATAGTTTTATGATCCGCTTTACGACCCGATTTACTTACAAATCGGAACAGTTTATGGTTTATAAAACGGGACGCGTAAAATACTGCTTTAAGAGGGTTCGGGCCTTACTGTGTTTTAAGGGTTTTATTTCAATGTTGATCTGTGAGAAAATGTGTTTTTAAACAGAATTATTTTTTATTATTTTATCTACTCAGTCGTATCTCCAAAAATCTCTTGGACTCTATTTTATTTCATTTAAGGAGAAGTTGTTGACATCTGTTCGATTACTGAGGGCCTAAACAAAGTGAAATTTTATCAGTGACAACGATCGGAATACGATAAAAATTGTATTGAAATAAGCTGCTGGAACGCTCATGTCAATCCTAGAAACAAGAAACGTTTGACACTGGCCTAGGCCCTCTAGAATATAAAGGGTGTAAAAAGGGTGTTATTAGAGAGGAGTTCGTGGCTAAATAATAACAGCCGCATGGGTCGATCTTTAAGGTTAAGCCGTGCTTACCGAGGTTGGTCCGTTGATGGGTGACCATAATTACATACCGAGTTTCCTCAGTGCCTCGGACACGTTAAGCCGTTGGTCCCGGCTGTCATTTGTAGATCTTTGACAGTCTGTACTACAATACTGGTACTCAGCTGCATCCAGTTAGACTGGAAGCCCAACATAGTTTGGAAAAAGGCTAGGCAGATGAAAAAGGGTGTAATTAACGAATTCGAAAGACACTTTGCTCATTGCGTTATTTTTTTAATTCTGGAACTTTACCTGGGAACCTTCTAGTTACGGAAATATTTTTAATTACTGGTTTTAAATTTTAATACCTCCACGACTCATTTACTATTCAAATTATGCATTCATGTGCACAATGTTTTGAGTGCGTTACATTACATACATACATACTGCATACATGCATACAGTCTTACCGCGAAATGTGATTGTACCAAAAAAAAAAAATGCTTTTCAGCCATAATTTTTGTTAGTTTGATGTACAGAACGCATGGTTAACGGCTTCGTGCTGGGCCTGTATACACCTTGTATTAATACCTACGCATTGATCTGATTTTGTACATGACCTATCTTGTAGGTCATCATCATCATCATTTCAGCCGAAAGACGTCCACTGCTGGACATAGGCCTCACCCAGTACATAAAGGGGGTTTTGCCATAATCGCCAAGCTTGGCAGGTGGGTTGGCGATCGCAGTGCGGTTGTTACAAAAACACAAAGAATGCTGCTCCCCTTCTCCGGAAAATCCCTTAGTCGACTCTTACGACACCCACAGGAAGATATGGGATGGTGCTATTCTTTACGTCCGACACTATACAGAACAGATCTTGTAGGTAATCCTAGTCAATCAATCTAACTATCGTAGTTGATAAGTGACAAGATCACAAACATTTAGTAACAAGATCATAAAAAGTGCCCCTGTTTGGATGGGTCATCGTAAACTTTTGTCAAACTTCACTTCGGTCGAATATTGTTCTTATTTACGACATACTATGAAATTCATGTTTCCCTAATTACTAAATTGATTCATGAATGCAATAGATATTGACAACGCCATAATTGATACTGACGTTTCAGATGAATGATTACTCCGATATGATTTATGATTGCAACCCTATCTCTCTGACTAGTTTAATTAATTAATTTCAAATTGAGAGCACTCTGTATGATAAAATTGCTAAAGGGTGCATTCAAATCAGTACCGGACAGATTATGGACAGGATTTGGACATGGACACCTAAATGCTATTTTTTAAGATTCTGTCAAAATATTACGGACATCGGCCGTAGCCGTATCTGCAATATGACCGCCCCTGTAATTTTTCCTGAAATATCTGTCAGTGTCTTTATCCAGAGCAGATGAAACACTATTTTGACTTAGAATGAAGTTACATTGCATAGTTGAAACAAAAGAAAAATGCGATGGTATTATATTTATTCACTCGTTACAACATTATTACTAAATAAACTAACCATATTTCGTAAATAACTAGCTGTAAAAAAATTCAAAAAGAAAAAATATACCAGGCACAAAATGCCAAAGGAAAGGTGGAGAGCCAAAAGAGCTTTTATGGAGCAACTTCGGCGTACTGTGTCGCAGTGAGAACGTTTACTAGGTATATTTGGGGTACGGAATCAGTGGCAGCGACTGCAGGGTTGAATTACGGGTTGAATGGGTTTTTAGGGTTAAATTAGACTTTGGGCAAGGATTTTCGGGTATTTGCTGGAAGTGTTTAGAAGTAGGAGTTTTTAGAAATTTATGTTCGAAACGGGCTCAAAGAAATAGGAAATCTCAACATGCAAGTCGGGAATTGAATGATTTAGTCAAATTCAGCAGTAACCTCACACACATTAAGATTTAAAAAATATATACATTGCATCAGGATGTGAACTTACACATCAAAACTAATAATACCTATTAGTATTATTTTTATTACATTAGACAGCCTCCCAAAATGCCAGTCTTCAGCTGTCAATTTCTAGAGTTTTAGCTGTGAAGTAGAAGTACGCAACAATCTCCCCAGCAACACATTGGCCTCCCCATATGACATATATATCAATATTCACAATTCAAACAGTAATTTGTATCGCTTTGATAACTTCTGATAGCCACATAATTGCCGTGATGAAATCATCTAGTGATGCGAAATGGTTACGCCATTTCATGCGTGGCTGCTGTTACCTACATGCGTAGACAACCTTTGTTATAAACCTGTCCCCCCTGAAACCACCCTGTGAGGGGGGACCACACACGACACACAAATGTACTAACATTAGCGTCCTCGAGTCCCCTGTTTCTAGTTACGGAAACGGGGGAAAAGGGAACTACTCCTTTATACCTAGCCGTTTTTAAGTGAGTTAGGATCCTCTGTTCAGTTATTGTTGAGATATATATGTGCTGGCTGAATTAACTTAACAACTCACTCGTGACTTTATTAATATTCATTTATTTTGCATTTCATTTTGTAAAAAAATATGTTACAAGGGGCTTAAAGCTAGGTACATAACCAGCATTGCATAGCATGGCATAGCTAGGTTAGGGCTTTATTGATAGACGCTATGAGAAAGAGTATGTATGCAAGTTGATTAACATGGCGTAATGTGTTTTCTATCTGTCCTCATGTGGATAAGGCATGAGTTTATGTATGCTTGTAACGATAGAAGACGGGGAGACACTATTTTCTTGAAGATAGTGTTTAGTGAGTGATAGATATCTGCAAAATAAAATATCCTGCTTTAATTTCTCAGAAGCAGCCATTGAGTCTGGATTTGTGCTCGGTTGGCAATAGGCTCGCCCATGTTACAAAGGATTTAAACTTAACTGGTAAAATGTGGGTGTACTATAAGATATATCTCTGCATAACCCCTAACGGATTACAGGCGTGATGTTATGTTATGTACCCTGCATACAACGTAAGCACATAGATTTCATCATGAAATCTAGTAAAGTATGGTTAAGATGCTCAACAATTTTAAAATAAAACTCGGTCGGAAAAACTACAAGACAACAACCCCGCGAAAACTGCAACCGCATACAAAACGCGAAAAAAAACCGGTCTCAGCAAAACATCGTCTCCAAGAGCGATCTCCGCAGATATGCAAAACACAGTCCTTTGTAACATGATCTTATTGTGTTCGCGAATCCACGTCGCCACACTGAATACGGAACGACTTATGTCGATTTAGAAATTTATTAGAATGCCACGAGGTTTTGTCATGCGAAACGCGAGTTGCCGACGTGCAACCAAGGAGTTATTGTTGCATTATGGGGTGCATTCTGAGCTATTGTGGCTGTGAGCAACTTAAGAGCTTGGTGGATTTGAATTGCTGGTAAAGGAGGTGGGTTTTGATTGTACTTTATTCGTGAGTTTTCTTTGAATACACTGTCGGGGCGATGGCTCTAAACAATTATGTTTCAATTTGGTTGATAATTAAGTTTAAATTCATTTCTCGTATGGAAAACCATATTTCCGTTCCAGGGCATTCTACACTGAAACGATAAATAAAATGCTCACATTGAGAAGAGTAAACATAACCTTCTCAATGTGAGCATTTTTTCACCCGACCTTAGTACGGTGAGGTTTATTTTCAGCCAGCGCCAGACAGTTTTGTAATTTGCATACAGCGATTGCCATGACAATAGCCCTGCGTTACAGGCTCCTCATACTCGATTTTCGTGTAGCATTAAAATCGGGTACTGCCTTTTCTTTTAGTTTGCTTTTCAAAATTAATCAGTTTTTTCCTGAACTTTAGTTATTGACTACAATTACATGAAAAAACATTAGCTTAGATGACGTCATAATTGATTAGAAAGACGGTAATCTAAAATTTCAACCCTTAAATAGCAAGGTTTTACCCGTTTCTTATTTACAACCCAAGAACGATCACGCCCTAAAATTTCCTTGGGTGCTACCCCAAATAACGGGGTAAAGGAACCGCAGACCAGATACTGTCCCCATGTCAATCCCGCGGACCTCAGTGTGACAATGACAAGTCGAAGATTGCAACGGTTGCAAATCCCTGGGGCAGAGCGCAGAAATTGATCGGAGTAATTTGCTAACGTTCGGACTGCCACGGCGAGACGATTCGTCTTGGCCGTGGGTTAAGATGGAAGGGAATAGCGGTGAATGGTGTTTACTATTTTGAAATTGGTGGATTTATGATTTTAAAAAGTTATTAATAAATACAGTTAATGAAGAGTTTATTGCGCACCACTTCTTCACTCCAGCTTAAATGGTGGAGGGTACTGCAGGAGACAATTTTTTAATTATTCTTATTCTTATTCTTTATTGCACACAAAAAAAAAAAGAAAAATATACACACAAATTGCAATATAAAAACTTATGTACAACGGCGAGCTTAACCCATTAATTCTCATATTATTAGTTTCATTTCAGTTACGTTTAGTTATTGTGGTAGAATAAATGTGCAGAACTCTCGTCTTAGAAACTTTATCTCTTGTTTCTTGTACCATCAATCCCATCAATTGCGTATTATTCGCAAAACGTGATATACAATAATGTCTAAGATAGAAATCTGGAGGAAAAAACTTGCTTGGTAGCTAACACTGGTATACACAGATTCTACACCTAGATTCCGCGCAGTTTGTTTATAAATTGACATATAAACGCCTAATTTTCATCTGTCAAATTTAAAGTAGGTACCGGAAAACTATTAATTATACATCTTTAACATTGAATAAAGTGACATATGACATCTTTACCATTGATTGAAGCAGAATGCGACTATGGGTTAGACAAAGATAGCTAGTGTGAGGAGGTACCTTATTCGAAGATCCGCCTATTGTGGGCTAGAAATTCTAGGAATACGATTTGGTGGATGTTTTCACCTGTTTTCATGGCAACAACGGTTATTTGGGAAGGCTTTTAGAATATGAGTGTATGTTTCCGTGATTAACTAGGACACTTTTGGAACACTACTTCTCGAGTTACAATAGGTAGGTAAACCGTACCAAGGTCTAGTTTTCAATATCTAAACCGCTTTCAAAGTAAATCTACGGTCTGACTTCAAGAAAATGTCGCAAGAAAACCCAGACTGGACTGGAGACAGCATTTTGTCACAAGACTATTTCATCGCCATGATTTACTTTAAACTTTAGCAAGAACCGTTCAAAATTAACTTTTGAAAGTAAATTCGTTCCTGTAATAACCAAACCTCATCCCGTTTTCAACACAGCCAAAAAATAAATAAAAAAACCAACGAAAAACCCATTAACAGTTTTAACGAAATTCAAAAACTAAAAAACGCCTACAGCACCAGCCTGTATAAAAGCAAGGGGTGGATTTTTAAATTTTCTATTTAGCAACGTAGCTATACAGAGCTAGGAGACTTGAGACTTGAAACGTCAATTTTACGGAAGATTTCGCATAATACAGCCGCTGTGCCGCTTGATACATGCTTGCAGCTCGAGTTCGCTCGCGTCTGGCTCGTATTATTGAGAAAACTGCATTGTATTGATAGTTATGCTGAATTGTGAGCGTTCAGTCAATGCAGCCAATGTGATTGGTTGCAGCTAAGGGTTAGTTTAGTTTGAGTCAACGTAAATTTGTAAAGATTCAAAAAAATAAAATAAGTGCAGTCAACCGCACATCTGTGGTGCACAGACCGTGGACTGCGATTTTCGAGGTGCAAATTTAAATTATCGTAGTTGCTGTGACTGCAACTGCAAACTGTTCTCAATATATCGGTCTCTTTCTTGCCATCACAGTCAAACAGGATTGATAAATAACACGAAACTAATCCCCATTCAAATAATACAAACATATATCTCGGTGTAAAAATTATGTTCATCTCAACAGACAGACATCTCTTTCACACAGTTATCGTGGTATATTCGTAAAAGCGCTTCCACGCTGGCGTTTAAATGCTAAAAGATTTTATATCTAGCGCGAAAAATTGGAGTAAATTGCCGCCACTGGATAAGATAGGATATTTTTTTTATTTCTGTTTTTTTTTCATACTAGCGTATTGCTGTGTAAGAGTTTCAGGGGGATTTTAGAAAAGGAACAAGTCTTTTTTGTTTTGTTTTGTGCATGTATGCAAATTTTTGGGTGAACGCTCGCACCGGACTGTGAGGGTTGTGACATAATTTTAATGGAAACTTATTTGATAATTTTAAAAGAAACTTATGTAAGAGTTTGGTTTATGCACTAGGTTGGTTAGTTATCACGTGTTTGGGACTGTTTTAATTATAGTTGATTTAATTCCTCGAACTCTGGCCACGCTTAATGATCTCTTGGAGTCTAATCCAACTAGCGATCTGTTTGCGGATGGATGGATGAAGATTTTATTGGTATGTCAGAAGTACTGTGAGAGGAATTTATGAGTGTTGTTAACCTCCTTTTAATTATATCATGTTTTATATAAGTTTCAATTTAATTTGCTTTGATTTGTCATTTTGTATATTTTAATATGTGTAATAATTATCATTTTAATTTTAGTCACAGTAATTGGTGGTAAACCGTTGTAATTAAATAAATAAATAAAGACCCTCTGCAGAATATGCTCCATCTCCTGTCCTGCACAACCACAAAGCAAGTTTTGTATCAAAGCAAATAGAAAGCTGGGCAGGGCTGGGCTACATACTGGTCTAACTTGCCCGTGTTTCTACATCGTTCTCACATACTAGTAATTCTCAACACGAATGATGTAACCAAGATTTTGTAACATATTTTTATTTAAAAGAGTGTCCATGGAGTTTCTTGCCCATTCTTCTCCATAGAAATCTACGCTTTGGAATGGCCAACTAAAGTACTTTCACAAGTTATTATGTCTTGTGACTGGGACTGTAGTTTCGCGTTTTTTTTACTTTCAAAAGTGCCTGTAATGGTCTAATTGAAATAAATGCTTTGAGTTTGTGTTGAACACAATTTAAGTTTCATAGACGCCTAAAGAAGAAGAAGTTGATTAGATTGTTACTGCGTTGTGTTAAATTTATTTGGTTCCATTTAACAGTTTGCTGTTTTGATTCTATAATACTAATACTACCTTCGCAAATTTTATGTGGCCATGTTTGGTTTCTACTACAATCAGAAAATAGTTTTTCGTTATTTAACGGTAAAAGAGATTTGATAATTATTTAAACTTTGTCTGCAAGTGTTCAGCAAAATGACTATGCTTAACTTACAATTAAATGCATCCCTTTATCTCTATTCTTTTTTTTTCGGATGGGAAATCTTCAAATGACTTCTCCCGCTCTGGGCGGAGCGGAAGGGGGTGTCAGACTTGACTGACAAAAACCCATCCATGTTCCTTCTTAGCCCTTTGTGTTCCAGGGCCACAGAATCTCTTTCGAACGACCCGCAGACCTGGCAGGCATCGGCCCTCTCGGACCCCTTCCGATTTGCTGACATCTCCTTGAGGCGCACGTGGAACACAAACGCGCCGTCGGCATGGCCTGTTGTCATAACACGGACGGACGTTTTTCTCTATCCTTACATTCTCTTTAAACTAAAGGTTTATATTCACCAGTAAACATTCAAAATGACGTCAAATAGTGGGTGGTTTGGCACTGCGTCGCCGACTAACCAAATATTACCGCTATCCATCTTGCGGGACTCTCTGATTGGTCGGGAAGATAGGCATTTTATAGAGTGCCTCTCCAATTCGTGTGGCACCTACATTCTTTACGTTGTCTCTAGGAGAGTGAGATAATGTATCTACATATTATTATTAGGGTAAAAGAGTGCCTCTTGTTTTATTTGTAGAGAGGGTCTGGCTGGGACTAACTGACTTTGAGCATCGTCAAGAATACTAAAGATAACAGAAACATCACGCCTGTAATCCCCAAAAGAGATAGGCAGAGGCGTACCCAATAGAGCAGCCTTAAAGTACCTTGTAACAAGGGGCGAACCTATTGTCATCAACTGGTCAAAAATCCAGACTCCGTGGCTTCTACATTCTGCCCGACGAATCGAAGCCAGGATTTCATGCTCAGGAGTTGCTTGCAACCACAAGACAAACTACACAGACATTTACTACTACACAGCCTTTCTTTTTTATTAATTTTTGCAACAGCATCAAACCACCTATGCCCTAATCTTTGCAATTTCATTTTATTTTACTAAATAATATTGCATCCAAAACAATACAAACGAGTGTTGAGTTTCATCCAGACAAAATCTAGAATATCAAAACCACCTGAAATCTTTCTTATATATTTTCTTCTCAACCAAAAAACCAATCACCATTTCCCTACCAACATACACACTCAACTAGATACCTAATCCCCATAAACTCGTAAACAACATGAACGCACCTAGATAAAAGAAAACATAGTAAGCAAGATTAATTAACGTTATAGCCAAGTTATTAGGGTGCGCCTAGCAGACATTTTATCATAAAAGATATAATCCTGGCCAGTAATCCCTCTCGCCGCTTCACAGATAGCGATACCATACGATATATATAAGCTGACAATGATGTTGGGGTCATGGAAGAGTTTGTGGCTCGGTAGATGGGAAAAAGAGGATCCACTCCTCTTAGTAGGTAATTTTCCCATATAAGCCGAGCTATCATTCATTATCTGCCTGGCCTTTACTCAACTTAATTCTAGTCGGCTACCAGTCTAACCTGATGCAGTTGAATACCAGTATATTACATGGAGCGACTGCATCTGACCTCCACAACCCAGTTAGTACTGGGTATTACAATATCCCTTGGTAAGACTGGTTTTCAGATTTTCGGGCCACTGACTACCTGTAACAACTGTCAAAGATCTACAAATGACAGCCGAGGCCAAGCCAAGGTACCATTGACCACTCCATAATTCAAGAGGAACGCTTCATTGACTCTTCTGGTAATCAGTAAAATTGGTACGGAGGAATTGTAGACATCAGACATGAATAGATACTGTACCAAATTATCTTTCAGTTTCCGCTGTTGCCAGTCCGCAATTTGTCGAAATGGTTTGATTAAAAATTCAGAAAATTTGTTTGTAATTAGGAACTAATAAAAAGCGGAAATAAACTGAACATAAAATAGACCAGATGATTTCTTGCCGGTGCCTATCTAAGTAGTTACCTGTAACGTAACGTGCCGAAGAAATAAATAATCTTTATTTTCCTGACACTGCATATAAAAGAGCTCCTTTTAAGCCTAGCGTAATTTTACATAGCCTATTAGCCTTCCTTGATAAATCGGCTATCCACACTTTTTGTTTCAATTCGAACCAGTAGTTCTCGGGATTCAGCGGGTTCAACAAAACAAACTCTTCAGCTTTATAATATTACATGCTTCCTTCCCAACTCCAACAAACTCGCTAAGACACGTCTGTCGCACACTCAAACAACAGCCACTTCGCACGTTCCTCCGCCCCGACACAGGCGCATCTAGCAAACAGCATTTAAATCCACGCGGGCCCCTATCAAACGCTCGTTTGCACAAAGTATATACTCCAAGTATATCTCGAATGGTTGCGAACACCGAACCGAACGGTTTTCGGAACACTTTTTCCCTATTTCCACAGAATAAAAAGGAGCCAAAGAGAACTTCATGACTTTTGTTATACCGTATAGCTTTTTTACATCGGAAAACGCGGCGAGGCAAATTTTCTAAAACCTTTTGTTGGCAATCGTCCTTTGAAAGTGTCGTATAGACTGTGTAATGAATGTGTGTGTTTTGGGGACATTTTTTGGATGTTTGGGTGAGAACAGACTACTGATGAAGGTATAGTCAGGTAATAAACGTAAAGCCAATAAGGTTACGATTATGTGGAGAGCAGTGACGGTCCGGTGGTGAACCATAGCAAGAATATCATTACTTTATTTCATCACCACAGACTGCTAGAGCAACTAACAATGTTTTAGTCCCACAGATTCGATGTTAGTGTCATCTACAAACCCGCATTGAGCTCGGATAGTGGAATACACCCCTAGAATCCTCTTAGAGAGAGCAGGCCTATGCCCCAGAGGTAAGGAACAATAACGGTTGATTGTGTTTATTCTTCTTGCTATAAATCTGCCTAACCTTTTTCTAGCTATTGGGGTTGGCTTTCAGTCTAACTGGATGCAGCAGCACGCCAGTATTTTTCATGGACTGACTGCCCATCTGACCTCCACAACCCAAATGAGTGGAGTGGTTGTCATAGTTTGGGGCCAGTCAGACCAACGAACAGCCGGGACCAACGGGTTAACTTTCTTACTATAAATTACTTAATTAACGATCTGATAAGTCTTTTTAGTGGTTATTCTGTTTCTTTCCTGCCCTGCTGTATGCACGTTACGGGATCCAATGGACGCTATCGAAAATGCCAAAGTGGTCGCAAAATTTTGGCCTGAATCAATTTAAATTGCCATCGACACGCCAAGGAAAATTTGAAAAATACATGCAGTAAGTACAGTGATTCCGTGATACACATGCAGTAAGCCCTGCCGCCCGCTGCCCTAAAAAAACGGTGAGGGAAAACATCGTGAGAAAACCGGGATGTCCTAGAACTAAAAATTCGAAGACATGTGACATCTACCAACCCGCACTGGGCCCGCGTGGTGGATTACAGCCCACTCCCTCCCACAGAGGGGAGGCCTATGTCCAAGCAGTGGGAACATTATAGGTTGATGATGATGATGATGATGATGATGACACATGCAGTAAGCCGAAACCTGCTCAGACCGAAACCTGCTCAGAAATGCAATGGAAGTAAGTAGATATTTCTGGCTTTGCAGGAGCTTCCATAAAAAGTCTATTTTCATTTGAGTGTCATTGAGATTTCCTCAAAATAAAAATATTTTTTTTACAAAACCCACATGGGCATTTATAAAACGTCGACAAAAGGTGCACGTACTCACGTTCAAATTATCGGGCTTCTGATTTTAAAAAGGGGTTTTGTTTCGATAACAGTATTAGACTTAGTTGGACTGCTTAGGTAAAACCAACACATTATATTAGTCTAATATAGGGTGATACAGTAAAAGAAATTGAATACTTCAGGGAAGTATTATAGTACTCATGAAAACTAATCTATTTTACCGGGGTATTAACTTAAAAATAAACTGCTGTTCCTTATACTAAGTCCAAGAACAGCGTTTTTTAAATGTATGTAACAGCATTTTATTTAGATTTCACTGTTGGCCCATAATAAAAGGTTAGTTGTGACTGATCTTGGAAATGGATCTTCTTAAGTTTTGTGGTTTCTTTTTAAGAATATAACTTAGTCTTAAGGACATAAAAAGTATCGAAATATACTACCAGTATCACTTACTATCCATACCAAGAATTGAGGCCAATACTGTCTACATAAGTACATATAAGTAATATTATAGACTTGGAACTGTGAGTCGTACTAATCCGTACTTAGGGCAGTGGCGTGTGAACACAACAATCGTTCCTATTGGAGACCATTATCTGGTAGAGGTATAGAAATTGGAGCGAAAAAAATCTATATTGCTGTTAGTACTGTCTGATGATTTTTTTTTTGAGGTAGGAATATCTTGAAGAAGTAGTATCGTTCAGCACTATTATGGCATGTATATTTTTTGTTTTGCTTATCTATATTTTTTATGAATCAATCATAAGAGCGTTTACGCCTTACGACATTTCATTCAAACTTTCAAGTCGTTATTTTCTGAAATGACTGAACCGCTTTTAATGAAACTTCATACGCATAAGCAGGATACATAGGTCTAAAAAGGTACAAAAAAACATTTTCGAAAAACAGTAGTGTCACAGCTAAATTAGACCGATTATAAATTATCTAAAGAAAAAGAAATTTCCATTTTTTTTTAAAGCCATTTCAAAAATGTTTTGGTAACTTTTTAGACCTATGTATCCTGCTTATGCGTATTAAGTTTCATTCATCGGTTCAGTAATTTCGGAAAATAATGACTTGAAAGTTTGTATGAAATACCGTAAGGTGTAAACGCTCTTAAATCGTTGATAACGTGATAGATAAAAGAAAAGAAAGGTAAGAAAAAATTCAATTGACAAATAAGATTAGTGCTAGCAGATTTTTTATATATCAGATAAGAGAGTCCTACTGTTCTCTTGATTATCATGATTATTGAAAAGATAGGGAAGAAATATAGTCCAGGTATAGAGATATGAGGAACAGGGTGTATTTTCAGGGTGTGATCCTCTGACTTGACGGGGGTTGTGTCTAGTGGACAACTTTATCCTAATCTCGCTAAGCGCTAGGCGCGCACAAATTGAAAAAAAAACAATATTTGAGTATAAAAAATACAGCGTAAAAGTATTGGCCGAAGCTACATCGCTATTAACCCCGGTATCCCCTTTCAATGCCTCTCTATCAGTGCTCCCAAAAGCACAGTTTCAGTTAAAATACAGCTGCCTTGTGTGCGAGTACATACTAAAGGATTACCTTTCTTCGCGAGGGCGGGAGGATGACCTTGAGCTTGCCCTTAGACGCAATGCAGGGTCTATACGTGTTGTGAACTTGTGGGGTTATTGGTTAAGAATGTAGGTTTAGTTATCTTGAGCCCTGAGGTTGAATAGGTTATTTGTTGGTCAAATTATAAAAGTCGCACGCTTTTTTCGTGAGGAGTCAAATAGAAGTCAATTTTTTTTTCGTCTTTATTTTTTAATGTCAAAAACGTACTACATCTTGTCGCAATGTCATGTCAGCGGTCGTTAATGTCAAATACTACTACTACAATTTAACCAAGCAGGCGGGAAATCACAGAACTAAAATAAGTGTGCCTAGTTTGACATTTCGATGAAAATTTTATTGACAAGCAACGCTACCTTGAACTGCACACTTAAAGTGGTCATATTTTACTTTTAAAGGTTTGAGACGGAGATTAGACTGCGACCGATCTGAAAATATAAGAATTCCCTAAAATTATAAAGAATAAATAGCTGTATTAGAATTAATTTACTTTAAAATGTTAAACATAAATATAAATTTTAATACTCCGATACTAGAAACGAGTTACAAATCGCTATTAAAGCTTTATCATAATTTTTGTTCAAAGTTAAGGAAAATTATTAGGCCTTCAAAATCAAAATATTCTTTTTTCACTTATAAAACGTCGACAAAAATGTGCTCGGTTCGGGTTGGTCATTTCCTATGGAGAAGAACGGGGAAGAAACTCCATGGTTACACTTTTAAAATAATTTAGTTTTACAATATCTCTATGTTACAGCGTTATATAGTACTTATGTATAGGAGGCCATCGTAGGCCCGATAATAAGTCGTTGCTTACTACAAAACGTAGAACAAGATAAAAAGTTACCAAGGATCTAGGAATCTATAAGGGCTTACTTAATGAGCCAACTTTTTTCACAGACCTGTTGTATAAACATGTGTGCTAAAGAAAAGTTCCAGATCTTTACACACAGTAAGTTGATTAGCCGACCGACCAGATTTACAAGCAAGGTTGAACCTTGCGTACCCGGTGAAATGTCCGCGGTAGCCATGGCTACCCCGCGCGCACGCCGCGCGCGCATGGAAAGTTTTTGCCGCGCAAGCCCCCCGCGCCACTTCCCATTTAAAGCTTATTTTCTCGTAAACTATGTGTGTATAGCTGAAACTATACAGAATCTAACTACGTAAAAACTAATTACGACAACTAGATATAAGTATTTCGAAAAAAATGTGAACTTGAGAATATATGTTGAATGTCAGTTTCTCCAATAAGAATAAAAGTTTTACCAATTAGAATTGTAATTGGTATCAATAAAACCTATTTATAATTAAACTAGACTATATAAGCTTCGTTTTAATACCCATATATCCTTACTTTGGCACTTTCTTAGTAGCACAATCACCCAAAACAATCAACCCTCCTCGCATTCTATTCGATACCTACTGATTTGTCGTGTTTACGTAAAAAATTCGATAAGATTTCGTTTTATTTTACTGTTTTATATTGCGGAGACACTAATAATTACTTAATTGAAGTAATTTTCATAATACGAGCACTATTTTAACTATTTTTGCAATAATTTCTAAAAAAACATTATAAAAATACCACGTTCGACATGGCGCCAATTTTACATTTCGATATTATCGTTTCAACAGACTTTGAACCTACGATGTTTATAGATATTCGTAAAGCTTGATTAACGAGGTTTATTTTGATATATAACACTATATACATTGGGTTAAAATAAAAGAATACTCACGTTTTAAAACCAGAGAACATAAATCACAACACGGCATTACGGTAAAATTAGACAACTGACTTTTAAAACTTTTTTGACATTTAATTTTGACGGCTGATATTGTCGTTCTTTGTGCCACAGACGCAGAATTTAATACTGTATCGATTAAAGGGGACCATAGACGGTACATTTAGAGATGTTACCAGTTTTAGTAAGTTTTTTCGAAGTTTGTTCGATACAAATTTAGATGCAACAAACGGGGCCTAAGCACTGGACCGGAATATTTTTTTGGTCCTTTTTAGGGCGTAATCGTTTCATCGGGTACGCAGTAATCAAGTTAAGGGAATCAAATTACAGACGTACCTACTGAAACTTTGATTACAGCGTTGTCCGACAAGTATGTGGTGGTCTAAGAAATAATAGTTGTTTCTTGTGTAACTTTAGTATCTCACTAATGAAGACTAGGTCGCCAGTCGACCTCGAAGATAATTGGAAGTAGGTTTCAGAGAAATTTTCAGTCTGGCTAGAATTAAAATAAATGTATTTTTTTTTCGTCTGTCTGCGTCTAAGTTTTTCAGAAAATCATATTGAAGGTCTACAAGCAATGGTGGTCTGATACTGAGTAAGGGTATACACCTAACATACATAACATCACGCCCAAAATCCCTGAAGGGGTGGCAGAGGTGTACCTAATAGTAGACACACATTTCGCTGGTTATGTTTTAAAGTTTTTGACGACACGATTGGCGCAGTGGTTGAGCGATTGACTGCTGCGCTGCGTGTCACGTGTTCGATCCCCGCACGGAACAAATATTTGTATGGCCTACAGATAGTTTTTCCGGGTCTGGCTGTTTGTGTATGTTAGTTTAAATGTTTGTAAACGCACCCACGATACAGGAGTAATTCCTAGTGGGGGGAACGTTTAAAAAAAAGTCTCATGTAATAGGGGCGAGCCTATTACCATCAACCAGGCACAAATGAAAACTCCGTGGCTGCTACTGAGAAAATTTCTGACGGAAAAACCCAATAAAAATTTGCCCGACCCGGGAATCGGACTTGGGGTCCATGATTAGCATTCACGTTTGCTAACACGAGATCAACGAGAACCAGTCAGTAAGGATGTGTGCACAAATATTTGCAAGTTTCTCCCGGACTCCCAACATAATTGTTGGAACCGTGGTTTAAACGGTAGTAGTCAGACACCAAAAAATGGTATCCATAATTATAATTCATCATCATCATCATTTCAGCCCAAAAGACGTCTACTGATGGACATAGGCCTCCCCCAAATGTCGTCACATTGACATTTTGTGGGGTTTTGCCATAATCGCCACGCTTGGCAGGCGGGTTTGCGATCGCAGTACGGTCGTTACAAAAGTACAAAGAACGCTGCTGCCCATTCAAAATCAAAATCAAAATCAAAAGTCATTTATTCAAATTAGGCTGATAATCAGCACTTTTTGAACGTCAAAAATACAAGAGACAGTCCCCCAAAACGCCCGCCCTTCGCCACTTCCTAGTGTTTTAGCTGGGAAGAAGAAGTGGCCGAACAAACTCCCCAGCAACACATCTGTCGGTTAGGTTAGAAGAACCAGATTCTACACAATAGTGTTCAAGTTCATATAAACAAAGAATCTAATTAATGTCACATGTGAGCTAGCACACACCAATAATAAAATATTTAAAAAAAAACAAGAATTATTAAGCATTCTCTGGCAAAGTCGCCTCTTGCGACACCCACGGGAAGATATGGGATGGTGCTATTCTTTTTGTTCACCATACAGAGCCATATAATTATAACCTCATATTTTATTTACACATTGTAAACTATCGTTCATTGTAAATATCATAAGGAAACTGGCATGTCATAGAACTAAAATTCGAAGACATTTTACATCTGCTAACCCGCACTGGGCCCGCGTGGTGGATTACAGCCCACTCCCTCTCATAGAAAGGAGGCCTGTGTCCTAGCAGTGGGAACATTATAGGCTGATGATGATGAAACTATCTTTATAATTAAAGTAACTAAGATACCTCGTTTAAAATCTAGGCATAATCAATCTCTATCATAAAGCGTTTTAGTTATAAAACCTAATGTATGCAAAACAGCGCTCGTCTGCAAAACTGGCAAGCGATTAAGCGCTTAATCAAGCAGTTGATGAGGCACTTACTTTGAAATCGATCCTCTTATCTGAAGTTAAAAGTTCTTCGTCATCAGTGGCATAGATAATATAGAAAAAGCAGCGGTGAGCCACATTTTTTCACTTAATTGAGTTTTTTTTTTCAAGTTAGTTAGTATATGTCACAGTCAAAACTGTTAGTTATTGAAAACTACTTTTGAACGGTTAAAACTATTTTAACAATAACTAATATTTATTTAGAAACTCAAAAAAAGGGGCAAAAGGATCAAAGTTTTTTTTGCGACCCTTTGAAAAACATCGTTTTGCAATCATTCTAGGTAATTTTTACTGAGGCGTTCTCAAATAAAATATTTTTAATAGAGTAAACGCCATTTAACTTTATAGGGATTTTGACTGACACTGGTCAAGGGTGGTTTTATCCAAGTAACAGTATAGAATGTAACATCATCATTCTAAAATGTGGATCTATCAAGCTTATTTTTTTTCTTATTAAGTAGGTATACTTTTGTAAACAGAAACTACTAAAAGGTACCTGATACTAAGTTTACATATTCTACTCATTTTTTTTAAGTCAATAGTTACAACAAGTTTAAAAGTCTACAATATCCCCAAAACGATCAGATTAAAATTCCAACGTTTAACCTCTACTACTGACTACTAATCGTCACAAAACTTTGCAAAAAACCGGTAGTACATCATTTGCTAAAAAACTAAGCTTTCCATCTACCTACTAACTAAGTATCTCTAGGAGTCTATTAATTCCCCCAGCATGTCCAATTAAGTCCATTATCCTATCTCCAAAAAAAAAAAGTATCTACTTTAAGCAAACCAGCTATTTCACAAAAGCGATTAACCAGTTTATCGATACCACCTGACGAGATAATTTAGTTAATAACGAACGCCAGGGGATTAGCCGACGACAAATTGTCCAATCGGTGGACAGGTAATTGATTTCAAGCACCTAATATCGGACGCTTAGCCTTTGTTAAGGCTAAGTCTAAACTTAGCTTAAAATGTTAGCCTTTAAAATAGGAGGTGGGACGTGGTGACATGTTGTATACAGTGTATTAGAGGGTTTATCTTTAAAGGTCGGTTGGGATTTAGAGCAAAGTGTGCGATGAAAATGGAGGAACTACCTACTACCTGATAAGCCGAACATCTAATGATATAGTGTGAAATATTTTAGGAGCAAAACGATGGATAGACTAAGTGACAGAAGAGTGGGGCTCTGTTTGGTGTCGGACGTAAAGAATAGCACCATCCCATATCTTCCCGTGGGTGTCGTAAGAGGCGACTAAGGGACTTGCCAGAGAATGGGCAGCAGCATTCTCTGGTGCTTTTGTGACAACCGTACTGCGATCGCCAATCCGCCTTCCAAGCGTGGCGATTATGGCAAAACCCCCCATGTTATGTCAATGTGGCGAAGCTTGGGGGAGGCCTTTGTCCAGCAGTGGACGTCTTTCGGCTGAAATGATGATGACGGTGAAGATGATGGAAGAAGAAGAGGTGCTGCGCCGACCTCAAATAAATTGGGATAGGCAAGAGAACGGTGGAGATTATAAGGGGTACAATGTAAAATGAAATGTAAAATTTCAAATGTTTGCTGTGAAACCAAGACACTGATGCTAATTTTTTTGTCTGGTTCCATACCAAACGATGTTAATTCCCATGAGAAAGGTTTTTCACCCTATAAAATAAAACACAATTTTTCTTAAAACTTTATATTCTAAAAAAAAAACAGGTGAAGGAAAAGATCGTGAGGGAACCAGCATGTCTTAAAACTAAAATTTCGAAGTCATGTGACATCTACCAACCCGCACTGGGCCCGCGTGATGGAATAAAGCCCACTCTCTCTCATGGAGAGGAGGGCTCTGTCCCAGCAGTGGGAACATTATATGCTGATGATGATGATTTTTCTTACAACTTTATATTGTAGTTAGACACTTATTAATGTAGGTACACACATGACAGCGTGCAATAATGTAATGCAGCTAAATGAACTAACTCAAGCCAGTTAATGGTCGTAGAGAGTTTAACGAGAACTTTTTAGTGTAAACTATTCCATACTAGTTGCCCAGTTAAATGTCCATTATGCAATTTTGTAACACACCTGTGACTCTACCTTGTATCTGTCCTATCCTTGTACTGATTTACAATTTTGTACCTTTTCATTGTTATAGCTATATTTTTTAGGCTCGTGTACCTAACCAAGAGTAACCATGGAGTTTCTTGCCGGTTCTTCTCCATAGGAAACGACCAACCCGAACCGAGCACCTTTTTGCCGACGTTTTATAAGTGCCACTATAGGCCTATGTAAAATAAAAATATTTTGTTTTTGTTTTTTTTTTTTTTGATTTTACAATATAGTTGACTCTAGAATATCAATGTTAGTGGGAGTCAGTATTTGTGAAAAATTATATTAAAAATCTATACTAATATTATAAAGCTGAAGACTTTGTTTGTTTGAACGCGTTAATCTTAGGAACGACTGTTCGATAGAAAAAATCTTAAACCTTGAATCCATTTATTGAGAAAGGATAAGGATAGGATAAGGTATAAAACGTCACGCTACGACCAATAGAAGCAGCATCAATGAAAAATTTTGCAACAACAGAGAAAATGCGACGCAGCCGAAGTTGCGTGGGTCAGCTAGTTTGATATAATTCCATACGTTTTAGTGACAGTTTTTTATTTTTTTTGTTCGTTATCTAAGTAGGCAGATACACGAGTAGGTATCAACTTAGCAATTAAAAGTTGAATAAGCCATTTTTGGTGACTTAAATCGTATGTTCAAACACAAAATGTCTTCGAAAGAACACAACAAGTCATATCAAGACCAATCAATTTTAATTTTACGAGTCACTTAATTTTACATCGAAGAATATAAAAACTAAACCAAACTTGAGACTTTTCTAATCAATTCATCTAACTTTATAATAAAATCAAAAACTATTAGGCCCATCCCTAAGCTCTCAAACTGTCGAACTATAATTACAATTAAACGTATCAGCTGGAGGGTCAGTAGTAAAGGTCAACATTTATAACCTTTCTAACCTGCCCAACCTTAGCAAAGGTGACCTCTGTCACCCCGATAAAATCTCCGAAAGCTCCTAGACGTCAAAATATTTGAATGGATGTACAGACAGCGTCAGTATGTGCTAACCCCTCAACACTCCGGCCAAGTAGACCGGGGGGGTTAATAGATCTGTGTGGACCATTCAAATATTTTGACGTCACGTAATTTTCATTCTCCACTTTGATTACGAATTTAGACAGTTCAGCAATTACTTTAATTGGTACTTTGATTTGGGTTCATTTGAATTTATATTGTTCTCATTTGGGGCAGAAGAAATGGGGGATAGTTGTAATGTCGTGAGCTTTGTTTGGTGTACTTGAAATTAGGTCAAGGTCAAGTTAGGACAAAGTAGTGACATACCAGTATGTCTACACATACACCAGTGTGGAACCTTATTTGTTTTTTTTACCTTCGTGTGAAGATCAAAATTAATATGTCACGAATTTACATCACGAAAATAGAACTGTGGCATATTTACACACAATTTTTTGTGGCGAATTTACTTTGTGACGAATATACAATAATCCGTGTATTTTAAGGTTATATCCTAAAAAGACAAAAAAGTCACTCTTTGTGTGAAGGTTACAAAATTATTAGTGAGATTTACGTAGCACTGGAATTTTAATCTACAATGTTGACGTTATAAGGTCTCGATGCAGCGCACACAGATTGATAGTCAACGACCAAAAAACATTCAAACATTCTTCAAGTTTATTCATTAGTTTCATTCATTCATAAGTTTATCATTTATTCATTCTTAGAGTTTCTGCAAACCTTGATACCCTAAAAATGGTATTCTATGCTCTGTGTCAGTCCGTACTTGGGTACTGCATCAGTGTATGGGGTGGTGCAGCGAAAACTACTTTCCTTCGAGTGGAAAGGGCCCAGAGAGCAATACTGAAAGTGATGCTGCGAAAACCTTATCGCTACCCAACAACTCAACTCTATTCAGATTGTAAGGTACTGACAGTTCGTCAGCTCTTCGTGTTGCAATCCGTTTTAAGAAGACACTCCAGTGTCCCACCGTCTGATCCCAACAAACGAACTAATATTCCCCCAGGGACCCAACATAAAACTGCTTTTGCCAAACACCAATACTTCACATTAAGTAGACTAATTTATAAGAAAATTCATAAAACACTAAATATACTCGATTATAACAAGTTTAAATTAAAAGCTAAGGTGATGGAATGGCTACTTCAACAGGACTATACACAAACTGAATCACTACTAGAATACATTGCCTAACACGGCATTATTTTTGCTTTTATTGCTTCGCTTCACATATAACACTTCACACTCACCACTCTCACATAAAAATCCACGACACATACATACATCATAAACACACCCCTACACACATTCACCACTCCATATTACATAGGTATTAGATTGTTATTTCATAATATTTTTTTTTTTCTTTCTTTCTTTTTACTCAAAATATAATCTGTTTACAAAAATAAGTTGGCACAGTCCGCAGTTGTAAAATCCCTATTTTTAAGTAACCTTACAGCTGAACACTGTCTCTTAAGATACAGGTTATCCTAGTTTAAGAGGCAGGGCTCACAATATCTGTATACATACTTCTGCAGTGTAGTTAGCATCTTTTTAACCAGTGTACACAAATGTATTATTCTTGTGACAATAAACTATTATTATTATTATTAATAATTAATTGTTTATCATATTCAAAAATGTCAAATTCAAATGTTTATTTTGCAAATAGGCTTTTAAAAACACTTTTACACGTCTTCTTGTTTTTTAAACTAGATGAGGCCGGTGTTTTGTATCTGACTACCCTGAGAAGAAACAGCCGAAACAAACTCAGAGGTCACTGTCTCTTTTAAAGTCCAGACATTGTTCAAGTCATATGAGGACCATGCAGATTAGCGTCTGAGATGGTCTTTTGAAGAAAGAACCACACAGATTTGAGTGGACCTGTCCAGTCAGTGCAAGCATTAGTCAATGATCGTGTAGCTCGACTCATAAACCAATGAGCTCAACGACACGATGAACAATACCAAAGAAAGAACATTCGGATAGGTCAGCATTACAACATAACACTAAAAAACCTGACGACTACTAATCATATTTGTCGCAGTTTGATGATTTTATTCCGTTAGACTTGTTAATCATGTGGGCAGAACATGGGTTTCAATGAAAACACACACTACACACGGTAGACTGCTTTTATCGAACTAACAAATTACTTGAAATTACAATCCAACACAATAACACTAGGCACCATGAATCGGGTTACAGTTTCGGGACGTCTTGACTCCGCCGCGATCAGACACAGACTGTCCTCATCGCAGCGAGCTCGAAACATCACGACTCTGTAGTAAGCGCGCTTAGGTGTGGGTAGACTGGTAAGTAGGTCGCTTGACCTTTGGCGCGCTTCCGATTCATAGTCCGTCTCCGACATATTCATATTGTATTACTAATCCCTAAAATCAATCAACATAAAATATAGATAGCACCTTATTATTACAAAACTGACATCACAATCCATACCTATCACTGCATGCCTTGCCCAACATTCAGCAATCATACTCATACACTCAAAATAAATTCAAGACGGTCGGCTCTGTACAGTCTACATATCAATCAGTTATCTTTATGTGTAGCAATAAATGTTTAAACTTGTAGACGGGCATGAACTACTTCGGCTTAGTAACTCACTAGTCGAAAGGCAATAACCCATTTTAAACTTGTATCAAGACATTTCGAGACTAGATTCGATCGCGGAATTCTAAGTCTGGAAAGGTCTCTGGAAGTGTTAGGTGGTAAGGGAAATACGACGGAAAAGTTCTTTAATCTGATGTTTTAAAAGTGTGACAGTATGGTTCACATTGGAGAATTATTTTGCAATCATTGGTATGACAAATGGGGCCAAAGTCAGACTATATCCTTATTTTACTAAAAGGTATTATAAATACGTTTTCAAATAAAATACCTCTGTGCAGTCCTTACATAAAACAGGAAACGTCTCAATAAATCAATATTCAGAACGTAATAACGCAAATAAAAACACACTTAGGAAATAAGATATAGCATATTTGGAGTCATCAATTTTATGGGCCCATAAAAAAGCAAATTTGTTTTGACCGTGGAAAATCCTAGAGGTAACTTGGGACCCTTATAAAACCCGAATAATCTACTGGCAGTGGATTTTCGTCGGCGTACTGAACTGGCCTAAGTAAACTCAGGGGATGAAACAATTTGTGCACCCTAATCAAATAAGTGTAAAAGGAAAATTTAAAATTGCCGCCCTGAATTTACATAATGACCAACGCGTTGAAATAACGGCTCAATCTGGGTATTATTGTACTTTATGAGCCTACAGTCACAAGCAAAAGTGTTAAGGTAGACCACACTATCAACAAACTTTAGTTTTAGCTGACAGAACTTGAAACTCGTCGCGTCGTGGCTCAATTAGTACATTTTCATGGGTGCATAATTCTAGGAGATTAGTCCGTGTTATCACTTGTGCACGTGACTCTACGTTGAAATGAAATTTCAGGTGAATAATAAGTAGCATTCAGTCATACGAGCGGAGTGGAGTAATAAACTTGTTAATGTCGCATTACTAGGCAAAAGCATGTCTGGATGAAGTCACTGTTTTACTGACTTCAAGTAGTAAGTTTTAAGATTATTTTGAGGTATGATGAGATAGCGTCAAAGATTTTCTGAAATCGCGGTTGAAGTTTTAAGATTTACTATGATTTTTACTGAGTTTAGTAAACCTAACTTTAATATGATTGTAATGCGCGCCTGCCTGGGTTCGAACACGGCTTCCTGCTCGTTAGTCGGAGCTGCCACCACTGGGCCACCGCTGCTCTCCTGAAACTAATATAATAAACTAGTATTTTGACACATTACATATTATTATTAATGAGGAAGTTGGTAACTCTTTTCTAATCAGAGATCTTGTCAATACATACAAACCTTTGAGTTTTTTAGTAGCGTTACTCATTCCCTAAATGTTTGCACTACAATAAATCCAGTATTTCCTTTTTTATATTTTATTATTCACCACAAATAACATTCAAAAGCAAATTAAATAACCAATTTCAAAATGTCGTCGTCAAAACATTACCTTAAAACCCTTCCGCGCCGGCAGCGCCCAACAACAATAATTATAAAAATGTAAATTCTGTTTATTAACTCGTAAAGTGTCCAATGAACCGTACTTTTTATTCGGTTATGAGTTATTTACGAATGCGTAACATAAATTTGAATGGAAATCAATTCCGGTGGAACACAGCTGACTGGGCAAATGATGAAAATTATAAATCAATTGAACGGTAATATGTTGGTGGTCGCGGGTGCCCGGCGCGGCAGGCAGCGGGTTGGGAGCAGTGATGAACGTTCTGTATGGGTCGGTGTAATTATTTTGAAATTGGGTAGTGTGTCTAAAGATGAAAAAAAGATTTTGAAGATAGAGTTCAAATCATAACAAAAACTTTTAGCACATGCTCAAAAGGAACAAAACAAATAGTCTGCAAAAAAAAAACAGAGTAATGACATTTTAAATGCATTGAAGTATGCATGTAACATGACCCCATTTACTTATATTTTGTCATCTAACCAATCCTCAAAACTAGACTGATTTGGATCAGCACCAAATGATCTATCTGCTTACTGGTTAAAGAATCAATGCAATAACACTTGCTAATGTCTTAAAAATATATCGTTATTCAAAACATAGGCTTTCATTTATATTATTGTGTTCTAAAAGCGTTCTTTCGTAGACGAACATTACTTTCACTAACTGAGGCATGTCGAAATGAATTTTATTCTTGATGTAATTACTTTGAAATAGTAAAAAATTGCCTCGCAATTTATACTAAGGCGAGAGGTGACCTAAATTTTTGATGGATCTTAAAAAAACTTATCTTGAAAAGACGCCTTAAGAGGCAGCTTTCAAATTCAACCGTCTTTATAAAACTTTAGGTTTCAATATTCGTTGAAAGATATTTAAAAATGTCAGGTGGGCGTTATAAGTTCATAAATTAAAAATGTAAACGAAATTCTTTTAATTTAAATCTAAATTAACTTTTGGGTAAAAGTTACTTCACATAATTTGCTCAGCAGTTTTCTCGGGAACCAATTCTAATAAAGAGTTATCTTATGTACCTTCGCTTAGAAGCATCAAAAATGTACAGACTAATAATAACGGACTATTAACTTAAATAAAACATTTCTCTCCAAAAATGAAAACTTCAATCCTTGAAACATTCAAATACATTTTGAAACAACTTTGTACATGTTTCCCCATCTTGGTAAAAGCAAAGAAAATATGCAGAGTACTTTAAAGAGTAAACTTGTTTTATTCCTCTTTTAATCTAGATTTTCCAACCCTTTGCTCATGAAAATTTAAATATAAAACCAAAAATTTATTTTTGTGAACCCTCTTATTTATTTAATAGCACTCTCTTTCAGAAAGGACATGACGTAGAAGCGTCAGGTAAAGTTTACAAATTTACTGTCCCCACAGAATTTTAACTTGGCTCAGTCCGTTGAGTAAGTCGTAAAGGAAAGTTTTGTACTGCTTAGATGTGGGTCCCGTAGCTACATTGCCAAATTAAAAGATTTTTCGTTAAGTTTGAATTAGTAAGCGAGTTCCGACTTGAGGATTACTATGAGACCTCGCAGCGAAAGTCGGTTTTAAGTTAAAAAAAAAAACAAGTGAAAATTTTGTGAGTTTGTAGAAAATTGTATCAAAATCATATCTAACAATTCCATGCAAACATGCTTAATGGATTTGTAAATATCGTTTCGTCAATCCTCATTCATAAAACGTATAGGTAAGATCACTATGCTAGGGTTGTTTTTCATAAATTGATAAAAGTGAATTCGGGGAAATTAATTGTTAAGGCGCACCTGAGGGTGCGCCTTAACAATGAATTTCCCCTATATACGATACGCTTAATGTAACAGTTCAAATTCGAGCACTACATCAGTGAGTGTGAAGAACCGAGAATTGCAGTCCGCAACCTATAAAAATACAGTTTGTTACAATCAACAACAACACGATTGTGAATATTCCAATGGTACATTACAGGCAAAAACTCCAGTGAGAGAGCGCCTTCAGCCAAATTGAGTAAGAACTTAAATGGAACCGTCCCGTCCGTATCAATTGATTTTAGCTGTTTGTTTGCAAAATAATAAGAATTGAACTTATTTTTTTGTTTTCACAGGAAAGTCACTAGTTTCTCACAATTTCGCTAATACGATAAACTAATGAGCCATTCCAATAGTACTTGACAAACACTCGCCGGAGTTATTACCGCTGGCAAAGTTTGCATCGGTTTTAAGTTTAAATAATTTTGTAGACCAGTTTAAGTAAATACACTCTGAGGTACAGAACCCACCTATATAACTTTGAGAATAACGAGGCACAATATTTTTGTTTAAGAGAAACGGGACAAAATATTATATTAGTAGAAGAAAATTTACGGCGAGAGAAAGTTGTGGGAAAAGTTTTTTTTGTTGATACTTACTGAGAATGTTTATGGTAGTATTGTTTGATTAAGTGGGGCTTATCTTAGTGTGGTGCCAGCAGTTACTTACCTGAAAATAAAGAAAGAATATGATTAGTTTGTTTTTTTTTTTAGTCAACACAATCATTAAATTATTTTTATATTAAAGTATTTCAATTCATAACTTACGCAAAATATGCATTTGAAATATAAATATCTTATTTTAAATTTTATTCGTTCGAATACCAGGTTCACAGAGATTCAAATATAAAAAAATGAAACGTAATTTAAGCAGTCTGCGTAGATCCCTTACTTAGAGAGGAGGCCTGCCCTCCACCAGTGGGAACGTTAAAGAGTAATGAGCAGTTCTTAGACGACGGCAAAAAAAATAACGTGCAATTTCTTACATTAGCCAGGTTTTTAAACATCAGACAACGCAAGTACAACAGTAGGAAAAACCTGCAAGAAATAAACTGCCCCTATTATTACAGAATGGAGTTAATGGTAGGGACTGTCATAGAGTGTCATTTCACCACCATTAAAATATAAATAAAAAAACTGTAATGTCGGTTGTAATCGCACTAAATTGCTCAGTACATATTATTTCGTTCAGTCACGCAATTTTTTTTCAAGAGTTACAAGTTTGTATACTGGAAGTGGTTTTTTAAATGCGATAGTATTGTTGCGAGTGTGTATTCATATTTGCATCTAAAAATAGGCTGTTTTCTGAACAAGGATTCTATTAGAAATGTTTTTTGAGATGTCAGTTTGATATGGTTTCTACTAAAAGAGGGCCAAATAAGCACGAATCGCTATTTTAAACTGACTTTAAAAAGGTCAAAGTCAAAGTTCTGTATTTGTAAAACATTACACGTGGATATACCTTATGTTCTTAAACCCACCCAGGGTTTGAGAATATAAGTTAATACGTGTAAAGATCACTATGTGTTGTCAATAGGATAAGAGATATAAGGGGCAACAAAGGAAGAAGAACGGGGTTGATGTGAGAATCGTTGTAGAGTGAGAAGCGTCTTTTTGTATTTGCCTACAGACTTATGAGAAACAAACCGCATAAATAAACCGCTGGAAATCTGACGTCTCTGTGTGTGTCGTCTCTTTTTTTTTTCGGATGGGAAATCATCAAATGACCCCCCCCTCCCTCTGTAGGCGGAGTGGAAGGGAGTGTCAGACTTACTCTAACTAAAACCCATCCATGTTCCTTCTTAGCCTTTTGTGTTCCAAGGCCACAGTATCTCTGTGTATGTCGTCTGAATCCAATAACCAACACTATAAAATTACGTATATAACAATGCCCCAAAAAGGCACGATTGTTAGACCGATGCTACCGACAGACGAACCGCCTATTACACAGTGAAAAACAAATGCAATTTACGTTCGATGTACTAAATTGCCGGGTACCGACGTTATTACAGCTTTAGCCACAATTACGGTGTAATTGAAAACCGAGTGGTCGTTACAGTTCGGTGTGACGGGCGGTGTTATGCAACTGTGTGGAATAAAATTGGATTTTTTGGAGTTAGATGATGATTCTTTGCTTTGGATTATTTGGATTTCTATCTAGTGGTGTTGTCTTCTAAGCCTGCGGTTTCTATCTGAGCAAGTATAGATGGCAAGTAAGTAACTACCATACAACTTATAAAGAATGGGCTTTAAAATGTTCTCCCTGTGACTGTCAAAATGAAACTCGGACCATCGTTTTTCAGACGAAGAGTCTGTCTAGGTCCAAGTTTTCGATTATGATTAGCCTTATTTTGTTCTAAAAATCCGGACTACGTGCCCACACTTGAAAAACATCTGATGGAAAACCCCAATAACATTTGCCCGACATGGGAATCGAACCGAGGACCTCATGCTCAGCAATCTCACTTCTGCATCTTAGTTATAAAACAACGAAGTTGCCAAAAAATATTTTTTGTTTTCGGCCAAGCTTAATTCAGTATTTTTTTTCTTCATATTAATATGGTGGTGCATTTTAGACATCATACTGCCAATCAAAAACCTCTTGTTCCCATAACATGAAGGGTTAAGCATGTAGTGACAAGTTGATTACTTGCCACTCCCGCCCAACGTAATGACCCCATTTTCCTTTGTTGCATGTCATAATATTATATGAAAATAAGCTGGGTGTTATTCTATACTTGCCTTCAAAGTCTAGACTTTTATAATAGCGTTGTTTAGAGGTGAAGTATGATTTTATTAGTTTTTGTGATGTGTGACTGCCTAAACTGCTCTGGTGGTGTCGGACGTAAAGAATAGCACCATCCCATATCTTCCCGTGGGTGTCGTAAGAGGCGACTAAGGGACTTACCAGAGAATGGGCAGCAGCGTTCTCTGTGCTTTTGTAACAACCGTACTGCGATCGCTAACCCGCCTGCCAAGCTTGACGACTATGGCAAAACTTCTTGGGGAGGCCTATGTCCAGCAGAGGACGTCTTTTGGGCTGAAATGATGATGATGATGAAACTGCCTAAAGAAAGTAAACCTTCAGATATTCTGGATAAATAAATAGGCCTCAAGTTAGGATTTATTTTAAATTGGTAAAATATGGAGGCCTACTGGCTAGGTGGAGCGATGATCTTTGCAGGGTGGCAGCTGAATGATACTCATCGAGAATCGAATAAAGTGGCGTCCGATTGGAGATGCCTATGTCCAGCAGTGGACTGCTGTAGGCATATGATGATGATTGATTAAAAATATGAAGCAGTGATCATTATTACACGTTTTGATGAAGCTTATAATATGTTTACACCTTTCCGAATATAAGATAAGCTACTGAAAAGCTTTTGTCTAAACTAATATTATAAAGAGGAAAGATTTGATTGTTTGTTTGTTTGCATTTAATAGGCTCCGAAACTACTGGTCCGATTTGAAAAAATCTTTCAGTGTTATATAGTCCATTTATCGATGAAGGCTATAGGCTATATATCATCACGCTACGACTAATAGGAGTGGAGCAGCAATAAAAAATGTTGCGACAACGGGGAAAATGTGACGCAAACGAAGTTGCGCCGGACAGCTAGTATTTTATAATTACCAAAAAAATAAGGGTGATAGCTTAGTGGGTTTGGAATGCAAAGTCAAAGGTCAAGAGTTCAAACCCAAGGCACGCACCTCTAATTTTTCTGATTCATGTGCGTATTGTATATTATCACCAGCTTCGGTGAAAGAAAACATCGTGAGGAAACCAAACATGCCTGAGAGATATTTCTCGACGGCATGAAAAGCCAAGACAGAGGCCCATGGACGGCATAAAACTGGAGCACCAGGTCAGGCTCTAACCACACGAAAAAGAAGATTACCAAAAATATTTGTGATCCAAGTATGTAACAGGGGCGGCCGCTCAACTTATGAGCGCTCAACACTGACTTGAGAGGCGCGGGAAGAGCTGTATTTAGCGAATGTTCATCGCGAGCGCCTCTAGTCTCTGTCGTGGCCTGATTCAGAAGCGAACAATGAAATTTAATATAAAAAAAAAAAACATTTAATTTACTTTTTCTAATAAAATAGACAGATGATACTCCATGCTACTCTAGACCAGCTTGAAGTCAAATTGTTACCGCAGACGTGCAGCTGACTGTACATATATTTAAAGAACTTAACGTCATAAAGTTCCTAATAACCAACTCACATAGACTTTCACAATTTCTAAGCATAAGTCTATTCCACAAAACAAAAACTTATCCAACTAATTTTATTTCCAAAAAATTCCAACAAGCAAGCACAAATCCTGCATGTGTAAATGTAATGAAAATTATTTATCACAAGATGGTGCTTTGTTTAACCCAGTCTTTTGAGAAAATTAATTCTACCTTAATGATCACTCCAGCAAATAATTTGCATTTACTAAAATACGTCAGAATTTTCTAAGAAAAAGAGGCTAAAGTCTTGCTACTTCAGAAGGACGTGGCATGGCATAATGTAGATTTATCAAGTGCCAAGCACTCGCCACAAATTGGCACCAGCTCAGAATTTTTACAAGCATAGACACTTTGACGCTTTTTATTTTTTTAAGTTGTACTAGGGAAATACCTGTAAAATAATATCTGCGTTGTATACATATTATACGTGAAGATTATGACTCTAAAATAATAAATAATAAAATATTATAATATAATAAAAATCAATGATTCTTGAGAAACAGTTCTGTGATCGACAGACCGAAAAACATACGGAGAGATTGCATAGACTTAGTAATTGTAGATTTCCTTTTGGGAACAGAACCCTACAATTTTTTTGGAGATGATGAAACATGTTTGTATTTATACGAACTGTTTAAATACATTTCAACAGAATACAGAAAAAAATATACCTTCGTTTTAAAAATACCCACGAAATATTTTTCCAATACATAAATACCGCTGCCTCCTGTCCCTCAGATCACCCCTTTAGATACAAAGGAGACGGATGCTGCAGTTCCCCCACAAACTTTCCCTCGAACAAGCGAAGGGTTTAATTGTTTTCCTGCACCACGAGAAGCTGAGAAAACGCGACTAAAACGCGTTTCAAACGTGGAGTGAGCTCGTTCCACTTTCCCCGAGCCCCTTTGTTTAAAGTACTCTAATTTTTAATTGAATGTACAGGTCGGGAATTGCTTAAAAACTACCAGCTCTGGGGAGTTGTGAGTGGATTATGTTGGGTGTGGTTCAGTTGAAATATAAGGTGTGTATTCCTATTGTTTTGTGGACGATGTGAGTAAACTGGAGCTGAAAGTAAACATGGAATTTAGACTGAAATAGAGAAAAAACGATAATGCTTTTTGTGATTTTTGCCGCTGCATAAACTTCTTCGAACAAGGGGAGAAAAAAAATATCTCAATTATTCTTACTTATGATAAGGGATAGAAACTGAGAAGTCCAGATTTCCTTCAAGTGTTGCTTACTCGATTTGCAACCAACACCACTCAGGCACTTTTATTTAGCCCTTACCTTGAAGGGTAACATCAATCATCATCATCATCCTTAACATCAGGCAACTATAGCGAGAAAACAATTTTCTTCTATTTCATTATATTGTATTATAATTATCAACCGTACTCCTTATACCTAAATCCGCCTCTATTCTCATCGAATTACCTATGATAGTGTTTCAGCAAAATTGTGGCAAGCCAATTCACAACCGTTGTATTGTAAAGCTTGCCCTCATAAGGTTAAAGTTGCAATCAATAAATGAATCTTATATCGTCACGCTTTTAGTAGAGCAAGCAGTATAATACCCTTCGAGCACACGCGAGCATGCAAGCCCTAAAGACTGCTTTAATCCATTAACAGAATATTTTGTTAGTAAAGTGCAATAAACGTAGTTAAATTATTAATTATGCATGAGTTTGCTGAGAGTTTCAAATTGTTTCGTTGTTGAAAACATCTTATGTTAAACATCTTATGTGTTTTCAGTTTGAGATTTTAGATCTTGGTATTGATGTTAGCATACCGTCTTGTTAAGTCTTATGAAGCTAAGCTATGAGAAAGAATGAAAGACGTTAAATATGTAAGAGACATTTTGATAATGTTGCAGACAGTTTACTTCTGCAAAAACCGGTGTTGTTTTTGAGTGCGGTCCATAAAAAAGCTTTTGCTCAGACGCTAAGCACTCAATATACCTAAATAAGAAATAACTCATTTAACATAAGTAGGTCTCGTAAAAACCCTTCAAATAAACACAGTACTTATCTAACATAAAAGTTTTGCTGCCAAATTTAGGCTCCCCCCCCTCGAATATATTATTTAAAAAATAAAGAAAAAAAAACCCAAGTCACCACCCCGGGATTCTTGTAAAAACTGAGTGACTCTTAGAGACAGCATCATAAATTGTACAAGACGACGTATCTTGAAATTGTGTTGGCGAAAGTGACTTTTAACGGGCAACGAACCCGCTGTACAGTCTTTTTACTGTTATATTACCTTTGGCTTGGCATAAAAAATCACAGTGTCAAATCACAATGATATTAATTGAGGTTGTTTTAAGGTTGGTATTTGGTTTACTTCCACTGACATCTTTGTCAAGGTAACAGTGATCTTTATTTGCCTTTGGAATAAGGTTGATGTTGGCTTGCATCTTTCAACCGTGAAAGGACTGTAATATGACAGTAGCGTTGATGCTCGCTAAGCTCCTTTTTGTTAGCAGATTAATGCTGCTCCCCTAGTAGATATTTTCGGGACCACTGCAATATTCAGCTTAATTTGCAGCGCCTTATTAAGTTTTTAATTAATATCTGCGGTTATTATAATAATTTTCAACATAATTAAAATGGCAAGCCTTTACCATTGTTGGGATACAGGCGACCTCTCTGTTAGGGAGTGGGCTATTTGACTGGGATCAAATTCGAAACCAAGGACTCCTCTAATTTGAGATACCGTGGCCTTGGAACACAAAGGGCTAAGAAGGAACATGGATGGGTTTTAGTCAGTACAAGTCTGACACTCCCTTCCGCTCCGCCCAGAGCGGGATTTATTTGATGATATCCCATTTGAAAAAAGAAAGAGAAAAAGGACTCCTCTCATTATTCATCATCATCATCATTTTAGCCGAAAGACGTCCACTGCTGGACATAGGCCTCCCCCAAGTGTACAAGGGGGGGATTTGCCATAATCGCCACGCTTGGCAGGCGGGTTGGCGATCGCAGTACGGTTGTTACAAAAGCACAGAGAACGCTGCTGCCCATTCTCTGGAAAGTCCCTTAGTCGCCTCTTACGACACCCACGGGAAGATATGGGATGGTGCTATTCTTTACGTCCTCTCATTATTACCAAAATTAAAATGACTAAAGTTGTATTTTATTTACAGGCGGACTTAATGCTACAAGGCCACTTTCAAAACATCAGTGCGAGGCAAAACCAATATAAATATAAATACTAATACATCATATAAAATAAACTAATAAGTGAATTAAACAAATAATACAAAATACGAGAGACCTATTAAAAAGAGAATAAGTAAAGTCAATAAGAAGTAGTAGTATAGCAATTAATATAACTAGAGTTTAAGCTTTATAGTATTCTAAGATTTTCCAAACATTTTATAGAAGACCACATTTTACTATGTTGTAGAAAACGACGTGAATCTTTGTTTACGTGCAGGTCAAATCGAGCAGAGAAATGTATGTAAATGTAAACAGTATAAATCCGATATTTATCGAGACAATAGCAGAACTGCAGTATTCGTAGACGATCACAATTTGTATGTTACTATTACGTTTATATTTCTGATGCTGTATTAGGAAAATATTATTTTATTTTATTATTTTCGGCAAGCCCAGAAGGAGATGGCGGGACGAGTTGGACTCGTTCTCTAAGGATTGGCCTACAATCGCACTAGATCGCGAAAAGTGGAAGGAGGGAAGGAAGGCCTTTGCCCTGCAGTGGGACAATATAGGCTTATAATAATAAATAATTTTGGGGAAGCTTACAGACTAATTACATTATAATAAGAAAAATATATAACTAAATTGCTAATTCTAACTTCCATAGATGAATACAAAATTGTTACTTCCTAATACTAGTATCAGTTTACTTCCTTAAAGTTGGTTCATTTTATTTTATTTTATGCTAATATAAACAATAAACGGTTCAAGTGCAGGTACGTGTATCTTGAACAAAATATGCCTTTGCTAAATATTACAAGGGATTTAAGATAGTATGTTTTTAGCATCTGTGTTATACATATCATCGTGATTCTCCTGTCGTCATCCCAATTACTTTGGTTACGGCGCAGTATATGTTCTTCTTCTAAAATTCTCTATTAAGTCGTCATTTCATGAATCACTACTTACCAGAAGGAATATGGATGTAGGTGTATTATTATAATACGTTCACATTCCAAATAAAAACAGTACTGTTAATTCTTAATAAAATTATTGAGACTCCCGAGCCTTTCAAATTCACTATTTAAATATACCCGCAGTTCTGTTACGAAACTAGAATGAAAATTATTAATAAAATTTTATTGTAAAGTCCCTTCATTTCTGCCTTGCTAAAACGTTCAACCATCATTGCATTTTGCAGATCGTGTACTAGCTACCAAGTACATTTTAAAGAAGGAACTACCTCATCTACCAATCCCAGCTTTAAAACGAGCATCTACAATACACATATCAGTCGTGCCACTTCAAGATCTTAGCTCTGCGTAGTGTTTGAAGAACGCTATTGAAATAGCTCTCAACGCCACTCGATTCTGTATCAATACCGTATAGAGCCCTCAAGGAAAAGATTCAGCAATACGTCTATCTTTAGAGAATATATTCATAGTCCTCGACGTTTTAAAGAGGTAAACGGAGACGGAATAGGAAATCTTTTCACTCATAGTAAGTTCCTCATTAAAATAGTCGGCATTAAAGCCGACTATTTTAATCAAGAAGTTAGGACCTTGTTTTTGGTTACAAAATTTATTCATAACACAAAATATGAATATCACACAAATGCTTATCAACGCAAAATATGTACATAGTAAATCCGTGATAAACATCTTGCGAAAAAAAATTTGCTAAATTAAGTAACCTATCATATAGCAGCAAAACACTGAAAGAGCTAGTCAGCAAGCACGGTCGGTAAAATAGACGAATCTAGGACCTTCGATATACCTATTGGTTGATATTTAAAACAGTTTTTAATTTCTCCTTTAAAAAGAATTTACAAGGTCCAGCGCAGACGCCAATGATAATAAAATGCGCTGAGCAAGTGGTTGATTCTACCAGTGGCTTTCGTGAAGTCCAGAAATAATTTAGTATCAACATGTAAATTGTAATAATTTTAGTAACCATAAAAGTGGTCAACAGCAGGGGAAAACTTCATCATTATAAATAATCTTGAGGACCTGGAAGAAGCATCGTTTAGCGTATAAGCGATAATGATTGACATAAGCTACCGAAAAGTTTATGTCAATCATGTTAAAAATCATTGAAACGTAGTTAAAAAACATGAAACGTTTTTAGAGAGAGATTTCTTGACTAAGCCCTCTCGACAAAACACTGAAAATTTGCAATTTTTCACGTTCTAGATGTACTACTCTACTACTACTGTCTATCTCAAAAAGCAGGCTTTCAAAAATATATTACCACAAAATCTGACATACTCGTAAATACACCCAGCCCCAGCTATTCTATTTCACAAGACGAACTAACAAGCGGAACAGATTATAATTAATAAAGTTCAACAATAAATCATGTTTGTAAGAGCGCCGCAGTAACATGAACTGTTCCAACATTAATTTACTTAGTATAGATCTTATCTATGTATGGTTGATTCAATTCAAGTGGGATGCTTTGTTTATCGGTAGGGTCTCATATGTTTGCAGTTACTAATAAAATAAGCTTTCTATTTAATGTTATTCAAAATTGTTTTCGTTGATTCCGCAAAAAAGATTCAGGCATGGATGATTGGATGCTGGATGCAGCACCTCAAAAATATGCACATGCGGGAAAAACAATAATAATTTAGCATGACATTCAACCTAGATTAGGTTGGGTGAGAGTGCTAAAAAGGAAAGGTGCTAAAATTATTTCTGGTGAAAATTTGCTATTCAACTTTAAATAAAAAAGACAACCTAATCATATAACATAGCAAAACAAACGACACTGACAAAACTGTAGAAAAAAATTTAATATGAAATTCTGAAACGGAGGTTTCTGATTTAAGTGGTGATTAAATTGAAATGTCTGGTGGAGGACCATCGATCAACGTAGACGAAGCCCGCAATGCTGGGGACACGATGCCGGCCATCAATTTAGCTGTTGCTAATAAAACTACAAAGACGGACAAAAACTATTTTGTACAAATACACGTGATGAATCGGGTACAAGGAATTTGTGATACTGGATGTGAACTTTTTGGGGTTTAAAACTAATGTTGTAGTGTCGAGTCAATTGCATTTTTAAGGTTCCATAGCTCAAAAGAAAGAAACGGAACCCTTATAGAATCACTTTGTTGTCCGTCTGTCTGTCTCTCTGTCTGTCCAGACCCTTTATCTCGAAAACGAGTTGAAATTAAAATCATATGCTCAAGCCTACAGTCTCTTGAAGCTGTGAAAAAACCCAAAGTTCTAAAGTTAACGTAAAAAGAGGATATTGCCGTTTATGCCGCAAAAAACGTATATTTCGACACTCTCAAAGGAATCAAAATGTATAGATAGAGTACTTACCGTTGACCTAGAACCATGAAATTTGGCAAGGAATATCGTCTTATACTACAAGTACAGTGAAAAATCAGAAAACTATACATTTGTAATTGGAACATAAAAATATAGTCTTTATTTTTTATGATTTAATTAAATTAACGCGCATAACAAAACTTAATTTGTACGGAACCATCAGTGGGCGAGTCAGACTTGCACTTGTTTGGTTATTTAAGGTGATCTTTCTAATAATAAATTTTACTTTACCGTTTGTTTAAGACACAGTGCCTTGTTTTTCCTTCTTTAAAATATAAAATTAAAATATACGATTAGGCAACATTGGAACTGTACAGTGTATTAAATACTTTCGTCTCAATATCTTCTAGTTACTTACTTGGAACAAAATTACCTTGACAACTCTGTTACGTCTGTGCCTAACACGTTGCGGTTGGATTCTAGTCTAATCAGATAAAAAGAATACCAGAATTTGAGATGAACTATCTATCTGACTGACTTTCACAACCTAAGTAGTGAGTAACACGTTACACTTGTTAAAACTGGTTGCTATACCGGCTTCTGACTACACGCAATAACTGCTAAACGAAAGCTAGCACCTACGAATATTCTAGGAGACAACACATCCCGAGTACCGCATCTGTCAACTCTATATCTTTATTATACGGCACACAAAGCGTTCTACTCCAGTGTGCCCGTGCCAACAAATGAAATTTTCGATCGAGACATATGACTATGCATTACTCTTCTTGTATGCCCCAACGACAATGCCCCTCTTGAACAACAAGCATTGTATTGAGAAAAAATTGGAAGGCTTAAGGAAGGAATTGGCTTAAAGGGTGCGTTGGAATGACCCTTACAAGAAAAGTTATTGATTTGTGCTTCATGACATTGAATCGAATCACAAAGACTTTAAAATACAATTCAGTTATTCTTTTAACAAAATGTTAAAGTAGGCACAAGTACATCTGTAATGTCATTATTTAAATGGTGGTCCGTAATAAAAACAATGAAAACAAAGATTCACAACTTTTCACATCTCGCTGGGTTCGCTGTTTCCACGCTGTTATCAAAATTAAAAATGGAAACGCGAAGTAAATCGCGTTGGTTAAAATTTCAGTGAATAGAAATGGATCAAAATGATGCTTGGTTTTAGAAAGATTTTTTGCAGTACCTATTTGAAAAGGAGCCGTTAAAAATGACTTTTGAATATAAAAGTACTATTTATTTTCATAGAAATTGCATGAGAATTTTCATGGATAGTTTACAGTAAAAACAAGACCATCAGTCTGTTGATAAGATTGATGAAACACACAAAGATACTACATGAGATAGAACGAAAGCTACTCAGTAAATATTTTCCGAGCAAGTTTACAACAAAAACGGACACATTTTACTTTTCAACGAAGAATTTCATTAAACTTTCACACAGGGACTTACACTATACGCGAAGAATTCTAAGATAAGCTTAGTTTTTAGACGTCCTTTAGTTTTTCGTCCTTATCTACTCCTTCTAAAATACAAAGAGTAGGGGTTTCTAGCTCAACTTATTTAAGAAATTCATTACCAGATTTGAATGCATCTTTTAGGATGATTGAAGCGATTATTTTATGTTTTGTACCATCTTTTATAATTGCTTCTGCATAGTGAGTTACGTTTATGCATCATTTTTATAATAGACAGTCATAGCGACTTCTGTTATGTAATTAGTGTAATTAGACTTAAACAGATTCTCGTACCATTTTTCATATAATCACCACAAGAAATAATATATTATCAACCCAATAATATATTACACCAAAAAAATATGTGGAAACCACCAACGGTGTCATATTAGCATAGAGATGGAATCCTAGACGGATGAAATTTCACAGACATGGGATTGAGTCGCGAATATTTTCCAACCGAATTGATTTAGGTAGGGTGGGTGGTTGCGGCAAATCTAGGCGGAGCTGTGAATACCGAGGCCTGTCATTTGCAGGGTACGCAGTATTCAAACATTTCTTAGAATTTAGAACATGAACAGTTTAAATTATGTTGACGCTGTGTTTTTTTTTTGTGTGGAAAGCGTTAAAGAGTATTTCTATTTAGACAGTAATCTAAACTTAAATGGCTTTTTACAAACGTTTTTAATTCGCTAGAAAAGATCGCTTCTTCACTTTGAAATGATATGATTGTTATAAAGAATTGTTTGTTTTTTTTTTATATATTTTTCTGTCTTTTGTAGTAAGCAACAACTTATTATCAGGCCTACTCTGTCCTCCCATACTTAAGTACTAACGCTGTAACATTCAAATATTGTAAAACCAAATGATTTTAAAAGAGCAACCATGGAGTTTCTTGCCGGTTCTTCTCCTTATGAAACGAAACCTACTCGAACCGTGCACCTTTTTTCGACGTTTTATAAGTGCCCATCTAGGCCTATGTAAAATAAAATATTTTGTTTTTGATGTCATTTTCTGCATATAGATCTTCGAAGATTGTTTTACATGGCAGTTTAAATTTTTGTTTATCTGATCAATATTATTTTTTGTTTTCTTAACCCTAGAAAGATAATCTACGTCAAAATGACTCCCACGTGAACGAAATATTGCCGTATCTTTTTAACTATTGCGAATCCGGCGTCGTGTATTTCAGACATCACATTTGAGGGTGGGAGCTAGCGTGTACCATCGCATCATTGAGGTAAGATACTATAGTCACAGGAGTCAAAATTCTTTTACGTGACTTTTACGATATTTGGTGAAATTGTTATTTGCATTGTTTATTTATTGTATTAGTTATTTTTATTTATTTTTCATATTGTTTAGTTATCCTGATACTGCTACAGCATAATGGAGATTTGAAATTTGTATGAAGACCACATCCTGACTGCTCTTTTAGAGGGTGAAGGGAGCCGCCCTGTGCTGACACCGAAAGCGAAGTTGAAGATGACGAGAGCGAGGATGACGCCCAGAGCAATGAGGAAAAAGGTGTTGTGGATGAATTGAGGGAAGGCGAGGCAGCAACTCCCTGTGAAATTGACCCCATGGAGGAAGAAAGCTCTCAACAAGGGACTCGCTCAACGGCTTCTCGTCGAATACTAGCCTTAGCTATTATGACGGATTTTTATACAATTTTCATGTTATTGTTCAATTATAGTATTTTTACTACTTAGAATATAATATAAAAATACTAATTTATGGTATGATTATGAAAAAAATTTAGAAGAAAAAAGAAGTTCCTAAGTTTTGTTGATTATTAAGCAGTTTGTAATTTTCTTGTTTATTATTATTAAAAGAATAAATACAATTATGTAAATGTTATTATATTTTATTGATTACAGCAGTAGAAAACTTATTTTTTTAGTTTTACTCAAATCAGTAAAAAAATCTTCATTTAGCAGCCACTCAAAACTAAGGAGTCAATTTTACGTATGATTATCTTTTACGTATAACTTAATATGATTATCTTTCTAGGGTTAATCTGTTTTATAAGATAAATATTAGTTTGTTTTTGGAAACGATTTTAACACAACGGCTAAGTAAATATTGAACTACAATAGTAGTTCAATGTTTACTTAGCTGCTGTTGTGTTACAAAAAATACGTATTTACGTAGAGTAGTTAACAGAACAAAAAAGGTAAAATATGTTGATGTCGTTCACAAGTTAATTGCTTGTAATGGCCTCAGTTGGCGCGCCAACGAATGCCATTCACAGGTATTGACGTCCTGGAAAATATTATAAATGGTTCTGCTAAATACACAGGTAGTGCTAGTTCAGACACGGCGGGAACCGCGCGGTTTATGAATCGCGTGGGAACCGCTTGAGTCTTTTTAAGTAGATATTTATTAAATCGTTCAGACGTAACCGCGCTGTTGCCGCGCTGTTGCCGCGCTGTCCCCGCCGTGTCTGAACTAGCACGTAACGATAATTGATCGGGGTTTCTCTATTTAGTTCTGTGTTCGCTTTATACGTAAGAGTCAGAGCAGCGTTGGCCCAGTGGTGGCAGCCCCGACTTACGAGCAGTAAGCCGTGGGTTCGAACCCAGGAAGGCAAACAAAATTAACAAAGGGTTGCAACCTGCCCTTTTAATTACCCAGCAAATTTTCACAACCCACAAAACTTATTTCTAAGATATAACAAAATTATATTCGAAACTGTCTTTTTGAACTTATAAGTCTTTGCAAATTGTATGTTAATTTACTCAGCCAAGACTGTAACATATTCAGAAGGGAGAATGTTGTCTGAATATTCTGGGTCCATAGCGACATCTTGGACGTACAACTCGCAAACTTGATTATTAAGGGGGGTTAAAGGGGTGAAGAAGGGGGGAGATAGATGAAATGCATCGAGTAATAAGTATAGCAGGGTTTGATGTTTTCATAAAGAAGTTTTGATTTCATCTTGTTTTAGTAACATTCAAGCTTGTGTTTTAGGCCCTTAGAGAAAGAGAAAAGGTTTTTGGGTATTCCGTACAAATGGTTGTGTTTTATAGAGAATACGCTCGGGGCATGCCACGTGTATGATGTAAAAACAAATTGAAGGACATTGGAAATTAATGTTCCACGAATATTGTTACGGATAAAATAAAATGAGAACAGGTTAATATATAAGATTTCTAATTCCTGGAAATAAATAATAAGAGCGTTTTATGTAATTTCATAGAAACTTTCAAGTTTTTATTTTCCGAAATTACTGAACCGATTTTAATTTACGATTGGAACTTTTTATTTCCCACACGTTCCGCTACAGACCGAGAGTCAAAATGCAGAATTTGGATGCAAGAGCGAGCGAAGTGAGCTCTGGACTTGGGGCACCCTGACTCGGACAGCTTAGGTTCGAAGGGGATGGCGGACTAAGACCCCGACTTCCCCTTCGTGTTAGGTTACTGTAAAATGAGTGGGAAATAAAAACTTCCAATCGTCACCACTGGGGAGGAACGAAATTATTTTTTCCCATTCGTACTCAGTGGGCACATCGAGGTGGGGACGACCGGGAATAAACCGGTCAAAGGATTTGATATGATAATTTTATTTTTAGCAGGCTATCGAGAACCGAACTAGTTAGACGGGGTTAATTATTATTTTGCCAAACATTAGGTTTGCGTTACAATTATTTGTGAAGAGATATTTTACTAAGTAATAATTTGGCAAATGAAAGTATACGGAAATTGTTTGGGAAGTGATTATTTGTCAATTTTTTTCGATGAAACATAGGTTACCCAAAATAATGACTATATAAAGTATTAGATTAGCAACATAAAGCTAAAGATTACGTAAACTAACAAGTTCCCCCGCAAATAATTTTCTTTAAACAACAAAAAGGTAAGGTTTGATGTTTCCACACTAATTAGCATCCAACTGAAAGAATAAAAAGAAAAAAAAACACAAACCAAAGACGAGTAATACGTTAATACCTACGAGTACAAAACACAACTTTATCTAACTCCGCATTTCTGCGACATGAGTTAATGTAAAACTTTTACAAAGAGAAAAAACCTTGCGCATTAATATTATGAGGGTTTTTTAAAAGAAAAAAAAAATGGCGAGTTGACATTTTGTCCACGGTCGCAGCCCGGGCACTTCACTAATGAATGCAAATTTCATCAAGCCGTAACACACGCTTCTCATAATAAAAAGTTTAATTTAAAAAATAAATAGCGGCTAAAGAACAACGGTACAATATTAAATCAGTGAGCTACGCTTATTAAATATAGGGTTTATGAAAGTATTATGGGATGGTGTTAGATATGAAAGAAAGGTAGGATTAACCCCGCTCGGAGAATGAAGCGTCTTGTTATTACGACGTCAGGGTTAAACTTGATACAATTTGAATTATTTTGCCGGTGACTTAGCAGAAGATTTTGCAGATGGTTTCATTATCATCGAGTATAAATTTTAAAATTATCTAGCATTGATCCAAGTTTAGAAAATTTTTGTGTTACAGTGGATTTGAACCTAAGAAACTAAGGATTGTTGAAACGGCGTTACGGTGCAGTGTTAAAAATGTATACAGTTAAAAAAGAAAACGGTAATTTGTAATGTGGGACTATTAAATGTCCCGATAAAGTAAAATAAAGTCTATTTTCCGTAAGGTAGAGATAGAAATGATTCTGATTCGTACGACGACAGATAACATTAAGAAAACGACAATAATTTACGTCAGCGTAACTTTCACTGAGCGCGACAAAACTACATTCCCAACTACTCTCCTGCACTTAAAACCTTACTAAAACGCTTCCCACGAATGTGCCATAACAGCTATTACTCCAAAACGCGAGAAAATATACATTAACGCGACATAATTCTGAAAGCACCTACACTACTAATTATTTTAAGTAACAATTTGATACAAAACTGGCACTAAGTGCAATAAGGAGAAGCGTTAAAGTGGAATGCAGTTCCTAAGTTGGAGCAGGTGGTGACATAGCTGCAAGTCTGTTAATTAGTACAAGTTTATCTAGTTGAGCTGATGAAGGAGTCACGGCTTAGGGGGCGCATACTGACTTGGAATTTGGGGAGTTGGTTTGTGTAAAAGGACTTAGGTATGAAGAAAATGAGACTTAGTGAAAGTTTAATGCAGATGAACTGCCTACATTTGCAACAGCTGTGAAGTTTTTTTTTTATTCGCACTGGCTTGCTCTTGACTACAGTCTAGGTCAGAGTTGTCAAAGACAAAGTCGACGATGGTACGAGCTTATCCAGAAGAAGCCTGTTAATTTTTAATTAATCACAAAAGTAAGTATAGGATTATTAAAAAGTAGTAGTATTCCTCGTCGTAATGACCGCGTTGGTCGAGCGCGACTGCTGAGCTTGAGGTCCTGGGTTCGTTTCTCGGCAAAATATTATTAGATTTTTTGTTGAGGAATTTTGTCAGTAGCAGCCATGGAGCCTGGATTTGAGCCTGGTTGATGGCAATAGGCTCGTCCCCTATTACACGGGACTTAAACATAACTGGCGAAACAGGCGTGATTTTATGTACGTATAATATAAAAGCTAATAGCGTTCCACTCTCGTTCTCGGTCTGCCAACTCTTGTCAAATTATTAATTTTAACAAAATCTTGTTCCCTATTTCATTGCCATAATCAATATTTAAAACGATTTCAACCAGAAAATTTCCACCAACATTTTTAGTTCACCCAACAAAAACACTCCTCATCCATCCCGACACTGTATCACCCGACTTAGCGACACCATCCGAACTAAACCCGCGCAAGAAGACGAAAGCTGATTCGGATTAAACTTTGAATATGTACCTGAGACTTAAGTTCGGCTACATTGTCATGTGTCGCGTGTTCGGAAACTGTTGGCTATCGACAGTGTCGACTGATTCCAATTGTTTCGACTTTATATTCGATGAGAGATAAACTGACTTGAATATTTAGGGACGAGTAAATGTTTGATGGAGGTTTTGTTTCTTTCGTCTCTGGTGTGGTAAAAATCTTTTCGATGTTGATCTGATATTCTGGTAGAAATAATAGATGATTGTCTATGGTTTCTTTTTGGAGAATTATTTTTAGAATTATTGTCCTTTGTTTGTTTGCTTTAAAATTTAAGTTTTGTTCCATATATGTCGTCATCATCATCATTACAGCCTGAAAGACGTCCACTGCTGGACATAGGCCTCCCCAAGAAGGGGGCGGGGGGTTACCATAATCGCCACGCTTGGCAGGCGGGTTGGCGATCGCAGTACGGTTGTTACAAAAGCACAGAGAACGCTATTGCCAATTCTCTGGTCAATTCCCTTAGTCGCCTCTTACGACACCCACGGGAAGATATGGGGTGGTGCTATTCTCTACCGTCCGACACCACACAAAACAATGTAAAAAAAATATCAAAAATAACAAAAAATCCATATTAATGTGAGGTAAAGAGGTGTAGTGAGGTAAGTAAGGAGTTGGAGGGTTGGTTGGTTGGAGGGGGGGTTTTTGAGGTTTGGTAATTTGGGATGTAGAAGGCAATCTCTAAAACTAGATTTTTTTTCTATGGCGGAAAGCAACACTTTCACCCATTGCCAGAGCATATGTTTCTTCGACTCGAACGAAGTCAGAGGCAAAACCACTGGCAGCTGATATTTGAGTACCATTATCATCCTTTATTCCTGCTGCTACAACCACCTTTGCATTTTCAAAGTAATAAGTCAACCTCATACCACCAAGTCCACATTCACACACAGTGTCAACGTATATCAGTTGGAAAACGTCCGTGTCACCCCGCGGCAACCGTGTACCGTCGCAGCCGAATAATGCCTTTTGTAAAACTTTCAACTTGTGTAATACTCGGTATATTAAAGTGTCTCACTTCTGTGTCCTCGGCATCGCAGACAGTTCTGTTTAATATATTATTATGAGTATGTGCGTCAGGCTTGTGAGGCTTTTGGTTCTTCATAAGATGGGTTATTGTCCATGTGGCATTAAAATAAGTAATTCATCATCTGCCTAGATGTTTCCCAAACTATCTTGGGGTCGGCTTCTAGTCTAACCGGAGGCAGCTGAGTACCAGTATTTTAAATGAAAGCGACTACCTATCTGACCTCCACAACCCAGTAACTGGGTAATACGATACCCCTTGGTAAGATTGGATGTCAGACTTTTGGCTTCTGACTGCTCTTAACGACTGTCAAAGATCTACAATTAAAATAAGTAATAAATGATAAATTTACTTATTTACGCTTTATGGTAAAGATTAACATTGCAGAAGTTTTATTCTTCAAATCTTTCGTCTTTAACCATCATGCTGGGCCCAAAGCCCTCTCCTCATAACTTCCAAGGCCAATGTGAATTGGTTGGTCTTGACCAGTTCGCCCCAACATCTTCTATGAAGTCTGTACAGCGATGATGTCTAATTATGACAATAAAAATAATATTTACAGTCTAGAATCAGAATTTCAATTGCGTGGCACCATGTGAAAGATAGAGATAAACGAAGATGAGATGTTGATCTATATCTTGTTCTAAGTTTTGTAGTAAGCAACGACTAATTGTCGCGCCTACGATGTCCTCCCATACTTAAGTACTAACGTTGTCACTTAGAAATATTGTAAAACCAAATGATTTTAAAAAGAGAACCATGGAGTTTCTTGCTGGTTATTCTCCATAGGAAACGACCAACCCGAACCGAGCACCTTTTTGTTGACGTTTTATATGTGCCCGTGTAGGCCTATGTGACCTAAAATATTTTGATATTGATTTTATTAAAAAAAAAGCAATAGACTGGTGCAGATTGTGATAGAACAAGCACAATAAATTACTAATGAACAGTTACTCATCGTTATTTCAAACGTTCTATTTAATACACACCTCTTTGGTATATGAAGAGCCAGCACTCAAATTCCACTAAAACCACATGTTAAAAGTAAAAACCGTAAAGAATAACGACTGTGAAGATTGAAACTCGAAAACAAAATGAAAATTTAAACGAACACTCTTTTAGCGAGTATTTACTGGCGTTTTACGTTGGTCCAGTAAAGGAAGGAAAATATGGAGTAGGAAATGTAGGAACAGCTGGTTATCTTGAACAAGCTGAAGTCAATTGAGGCAAATAGGTCAATGTGTGTTTAGATTTCTCGTTGGTCCAGTACTACTACAGAGCATAAGTTTATGGGTTCGGTTCGCTGGTCGGGCTATTTTAGCATCTGTTAGTTTTCAGTAGCAGCTAGGATTTGGGGTAGGTTGATGTTAATAGGGTCGCCATACTACATGGGTACTACAAAATATGGATGCTTAAAAATAACAGACGAAATTTGGGCGCCGTAAAGGCACACCTCTGCCTTCATCAGCATCATCATCATTTCAGCCGAAAGACGTTCACTACTAGACATAGGCCTTCCCCAAGTTTTGCCACATTGACATAACATGGGGGTTTTGCCATAATAGACACGCTTGGCAGGCGGGTTGGCGATCGCAGTACGGTTGTCACAGAAGCACTGAGAACGCTGCTGCCCATTCTCTGGCAAGTACCTTAGTCGCCTCTTACTACACCCACGGGAAGATATGGGATGGTGCTATTCTTTACGTCCGACACCATACAGAGCCTCTGCTTTCACCCTCGGTAAAATACTGGCGTGATGTTAGGATAATATGGACTTTATGTCGATGGGTGAGGTTACTGTTTATGCATTATTGCAACCTTCACACGCAATGCTAGCTCCGGGTATATTGTTAATTTATTGAGTGCAAAGGAAATGGATTCTGTCAGTGAAATTGTGACAGAATTATTGAATGCAAAATGTGTTTGGCACCGACTGACATCGAGATTTAACGCGATGTGGGATATATTCAACAATGTAAAACATAAAACTTATTCAAGTATGATTTTACGAAATAAAATTGTTTGAGCTTTTATTTTATTTTTAATAAAGAGGAGCAACAAACAGGTACTTTATAATATTACAAACAGAATACGTAATACTGTTGCCCACAGCGCTGTTCGTAGATTACCATTAATAAATATAACTTTAATTCACTATTGTATTGTATAATAGCCCCTCAACTCACGCACAAAACGCGTATTTTTCATACGGGTAGGATAATTGATCAGTGGATTCAGCCCAGGTCCACTTGTAACGCCAGCATCGCCTTGGTGTTACTGACTACCTGGGTTACTGAGTACCTGGGTTACCATAGTACTCTAATTCACTATATTTAAAAAAAAGTAAGTGTGTAATCCGCTATCCCCACGCGGCCGACTTCGTAGATTACGACCTAGGTACCAGAAAATTTCCCAGAAATGGGCAGATTATGCTCATGGGCCTCTGACTTGGCTTTTCATGCCGTCGAGAAATATCTCTCAGCCAGGGTCTCCTCACGATGTTTTCCTTTACTGAAGCAAGTGATTATTATGCAATACGTACATGAATCTAAATAATCAGAGGTGCGTTCGTCTTGGGTTCGAACTCAAGACCCATATTTGGCAGTCCAATACGCACACACCACAAAACTATCACTGCTATGTGTAAGAAGTAGATACAATAGTCTACTCAATTCTAAGTAAAGACAACCTGAAACCTTTCATCGATACATTATAAAAATTTTGTTCTGGTTCCGATTTATTTCTAAACACGTTCACTAACTCATTTCCTGAAACCCCGAAGCAAAGGTTAAGCCGTCAGTTTAAAATAAACGTGTCTTAGAACCCCGAGTTACATAAGCTCTGTGAACCGCGCCAGAAATTCATACACCCCTCTACATTTGGAATTCTGAACATTTTTATAGCACGAAGATATGCAGTGGGTTTGTTGAACTCATTTGTCAAGTGACGACACAATGCTCTGCACTGCAAGTTACTGGTGACCTTGCTTACAATATAAACTTTTATGTTTTAATGTAGAACCTCGTACCTTATCGAGTAAACTGACTTTCGATATCATGAAGAACATAATGTGTATTTACCAAGAGACATGGATAGCCAGAGAACGTTGTACGAACGATGAACGATAGAAGGATGTAACTGTTGGAGTTTCATCCAATTAGGTAATATTATTAACAGGACTATTAATAATATTAATTGGATGAAACTCATAATTTTATTATCCAGTTGCTGAAACTGGGTTGTGGAGCTCAGATAAGCAGTCCCTCCATGTAAAGTAATGGTATTCAGCTGAATCCGGTTAGACTGGAAGTCGACTCCAACAGACTTGGAAAAGACAAATCACATGATGATGAGTCCAGTAATTCAAAGTCATCATCATTCTCTTGCCCTTATCCCAATTCATTTGGGGTCGGCACAGTACGTCTTCTTCTTACATACCTCTCTATTACTTGTCATCTCATGATATACCTCTTTTATTATTTATTTATTTATTTAAACTTCATGTACAATAGTGGTACATAGGCGGACTTAATGCCACAAGGCATTCTCTACCATGGCTTTCTCTTTTCTTGCCATATCATCCTTCACACAGTCCATCCATCGTTTCTTTGGTCTTCCTCTACCCTTATACCCATCTACATTCATACTCAAAACTTTCCTCACGACATTTTCCTCATTCCTCCGCATCACATGCCCATACCACGACAACCTATTTCCACGCATCTTTTCAGTCACCGGCGCCACTTTCAGACTTCTTCTAATGTACTCATTCCTTATTCTATCCATTCGCGTAACACTACACATCCCCCTTAGCATTCTCATCTCAGCCACATGCAAGTGCCTTTCATTCATCCCTTTTGTGGCCCAACATTCTGACCCATACAAGACAGCAGGTCTAACCATCCATACTAATATTATAAATGCGAAAGTCACTCTGTTTGTTTGTTACCTTTTCACGACTAAAAGGCTGATCAGATCTTAATGAAATTTGGCAAGAAGATAGATTTCAACCTGGGAAAGGACATAGGCTATATATCATCACGCTACGATCAATAGGAGCGGAGCAGCAATGAAAAATGTTGCGAAAACGGGGAAAATGTGACGCAGACGAAGTTGCGCGGGACAGCTAGTTGTTTTATATATCTTCGCCTTAAGTTTAAGGGGAATGCGGGAGTCGCAGATAGTTCCCGTGACCTGCCGCCATTTCATCCATCCAATGTTTATTCTGTGCTTAACACTACGATCTATTTCGCCATCGCTTTGCACGAGTGAACCGAGATACCGAAAGTCGCAGCAGACAGCAAGAAACGCGCCATCTAGAGCTATGACTCCAGGACTGGAGAGTTCAAAGTATGTTTTCAAAATTCTAGATTTGGAAACTTGTTAGTACATATATTTGTAGCGTTCTAAAAAAGTACGGGAACAACAATCGCATAATAATAATTATCTATAATTATTATCATAGTTAGGTTGTTCTGTATTTAATATTAGAAAAAGGTGAAGGTAAAGTTTAATTAATAGACGTATGTCGTAATATATGTATTAATGTATACGTATGTAGTAATGACTACAACGAACGAACGCGTTAAATCTCACGCAAAATAAAAAGGTCACGTCGGGGTGAATTTGTCGCTTTGTTTTACTGCAGTTCTACTGGGTAGAATGTGACCTGTCATTATTAGAATAGCACAACTTACAGCTATTTAAATATAGTTTATTCAAATTACCCAAATAACTCATCCATTAAAGTGTTACACTTACATTTACTACATATTTATTTGAATTCAATATGTACATTATTTACAAACTACAAATAAAAAAGATCTAAAATAATAATGTTGAAATATTAAAAAAAAAACAAATCTATGTAAGAAAAAAAAACTATTACTATCTATAAAGCTTCATTAGAATAACATATTTGAATATCTGAATTTTAAAATTATTGTTGTGCCTACGGAACTTGATGAAATTACAATATAACGCAAAATCCAGAAGAAAACACTAAATAATGACACAAACCATTAGACCTACAGTTGTAAATACATAACTCCTTAATTTTCCCCTTTGCACTATTATACCATCTGTGGCACCGAACATCGCAGGGTTGCCACCATAAATAATTCCAACGCATTTTGTGCCCCTCATAATGACTGGCAACTTGGCAAATTTCCTGTGGGGACTATCAGCCATCTTTAAAATTAATTGAAACGTTTTGGCTGTAATCTGTTGTATTATATCGTAGAGGCCCGTCTTGAAGATTAGCTCATATAAATAAATAATAACTTCTTAATGGGTTTGGCAGTTGTTATATAAGGTAGGTTATGAATGCGTTGTTGTATAGTGGATGGTTTAGATTATGAAAGGTTTGCTGGTGTTTGGATCAAATAGAATTTAGGTTAAAATATAATATGCTTGCGCGGGACGGGATTAGGATTCAGTCTTTGTAGTTAATATTTATTTTCTTTAATCTTGCTTATCTACTCCTGATAAGTCATAGTCGGTAAGTTTGTCCTCAGCGTACTAAAGGTGAGCAAAAAGTTTTACATTGAAAAGAGTGACATCCTTAATTGACCAATAGTCAAAATGATTGAGTGAGTCAATACTATTTCAATGTCAAAGAAACAAAACATCAGAAGGTTTTGTTTCAGACCATGGCCAAATATTGGATAATTACTGACAATTTTGTTTCCAAAATCAAAGTCATTTATTCAAATTAGGCTGAGCACTTTTTGAACGTCAATATTACATGAGACAGTCCCCCACAACGCCCGCCCTTCGCCAGTTTGCTGCATGAAGCAAATTCCTTCGAACACGATCAAAAAAATAAATTAATTCGTAAAATTTTAACGTCACAAAAATATGAATTCACGTTCAACTAAAATTAAAAGCTGCGGGCTTCCCACCAAAAAGCAATACCTATATGATCCACATACGCGAACAATGACTGCAACATTCCAAATCGACAAAGAAAATGCGGGATATTACATAAAAGCTATTTTCACGGCATTTAGCTGGCAATTCTATTACGTCATTACATATTCACACAGTCATGCTGCTATGGAACGTAGGGGTGGTATTACATCAAAGAGAGTATTCAATCAACGCGGCTTGTGTATTTTTTTTTGGTTCATTTACCACGTTCCATACGCTCGCTTCGCCTTGTTATTTTGATGGCTCAAAGTATGGGGATTAGCGGCTTGAGCCTTGATGCTAATACCCACTACATTCTTGTAACTAGAATATTTTTGATTACTTTGTTCTATACATTGATGTTTTCAAGCCACTAGTTTACTATGTTCCATTATTTTTACTGGAATCATCGTCTTCATCATCTTCCTGCCCTTATCCCTTTTTATTTGGGGTCGGCGCAACATGTCTCTTTCCTCCATTCTCTTCAGTCATTCGTCATGCTATCATTCACTCCTTTTTCCTTCATATCATTTTTCACAAAATTCATCCATCTGTTCTTTGGTGTTCCTCTCCCTCTCCATCTATCCACTTTCATATTCATCACTCTTTTAGTCACATTTGTTCCATCCCTCCTCATCACATGTCCTTGTCCATACCAAGACAGACGACTCTATTTCTTTTTCTGTAACAGGCGCCACTTTCAAATTTCCTCTTACATACTCATTTCTCAAGGCTGGAAAAAAAATAGCACCAGATACATTATTCGTTTTCAAGTGAACCGTAAGTCCTATGATGAATATGAGGGAGGGTAGATACTAATTAGGAATGACTTGGGTAATCATCACTGATCATAAATATACACCATAATGAAGTCATCTAAAATGTATGATCACTTACCTAGTGAGTAACAATTGCTGTGGTTAATTTTGCAATTTCTTAACTCAAACTCAAAGCATTTATTTCAATTAGACCATTACAGGCACATTTGAAAGTAAAAAAAAAACAGAACATAACGCAAGGCTACAGTCCCAGACACAAGGCACAATAACTTGTGAAAGTACTATAGTTGCCCATTCCAAAGCGTAGATCTCTATGGAGAAGAACGGGCAAGAAACTCCATGGACACTTATTTTAAATCAAAATATTGTTACAAAATCTTGGTTTCATAATTCATGTAACCACAAACTATCGGAGACTCTTCTGATGCGGTATTAACCTCTTTAATTATGCAATATTGTTTTTTTTTTATATATAAAACAGTTTAGTAACGTTTAAAATCCATAGTTCAAAACTTGTCCCATCTCCATACATTGATGAAACGCCACGGATCAACCTACCCGCTACAGCCTCCATTTTAAGCCACTCCGCTAATGTTCGGTTTATGTAAATATTATGAGACTTTAACTATTCACTTATTCACTTAGCGTCAGCTCTCTCAGCCTGTCTTTTTGTATCGGAATACCTCCCCTTTTCTTTTCCTTCGAGTTAAAATTGTTTTTTGTCGTGCCATCCAACTTTTCTAAGTCGATTTAAAATGTACTTAAAACGATTAATTTGAATGGAGTTAGGAGTTTCGTGTGACACTGACAGTCGAATTTATTCCTGAGTGGATATTTTTGTTTCTTAATTTTGTTGGAAACGCTGTTTGTCTTTCATATCTTTTTGTTTGTTGCGGAATAATAAAGGTAAGGAATGAGAATAACAAAGAAAGAAAAGAGAGTTGAAAGTAACTTTTAAATCGGATGAAGTTTTTGTATTATGTTTTCAACAAAATTTGAATACATTTTTTCGCCATAATCTGACAATGAAAATAAAAGTTAGATCGTAATGAGTTACTGCGTTTATTATTGTTGTTGATATTTTAAAGATTGGTGCAGGTATTGTGCTTTCCTTCTTTAGTTTCACATCGATAAAAATGCTACAAAAACCAATTATGCTTTCTCATACAAAAGCTCAAACAAAACCAAACAACATACATATTCACACGCAAATAATACTCCAAGATAATCTTCTTACGAGAATTCCATCATTTATTTACCCAAGAACACCCATAGAGAACATTTTTTAAGTAAAACAAAGACGTTAGACGTTGAAACAAGAGACTTATTCTACAATCCAGCCATCATACCTACTACACGTTTTAGACGCAACTAGGCTAGGTAAAACGAATTAAGCTTGACTAAATTCACGGCCATTAAAACGGCTGGAGGAAAAAGTAAAAGCATTTGAGCAAATTAGATTGTATGAAATGGACCCAGTTGTAAAGTGGTGTTCGAGTAATTTAAGCTTAAAGTCACATTAATTTGGCTGTAAGGCTTTTTGTTTACATAATGACCCACAACTACAGTCCATTTACAGTTATTGTACCTTGCTAAGACTGTAGCTTTACCATTTTTCTTTTGACATTTCAGCGGTGCCTTTAACGGTATATTTAAACATAATTATAACATAACATCACGCCTGGAATCCCCGAAGGGAAGGCAGAAGTTTACCTAATAGTACACCCACATTTCGCCAGTTTAGTTATGTTTTAAGTCCCAATGTAGTAGGGGGCGAGCCTGCCACTGAAAAACTCCTGATGGACATCCTTTGGAAATCGAACCCAGGACTTCATGCTCAGTAGTCGTTATCATCAAATATTATTTCAACCCAAAAGACGTCCACTGCTGGACATAGGCCTCCCCCAAGTGTCGCCACATTGACATAAGAGGGGTTTTGCCATAATCGCCACCTTGGCAGGCGGGTTGGCGATCGCAGTACGGTTATTGCAAAAGCTCAGAGAACGCTGCTGCCCATTCTCTGGCAAGTCCCCTAGTCGGCTCTTACGACACCCACGGGAAGATATGGGATAGTGCTATTCTTTACATCCGACACCATACAGAATCTCAGTAGTCGTGCTTACGACCAATCGACCAACGAAGCAGTCAAATATATCGTCGTCTAAATTAAAATACAAGAATTTAGTACAACACAGCATTTTAAAGATTCTTCTATATTGTTATTCCACATATGATGGTGTATACCTCTAAAAACAAGGATGATAAAGCACAACAAGCTACGCATCCTCTATACCATGCACTACGCTAGCTACATCTGACAGTTTACCACACAAACCCCCAATTCCAACAAAGCCTGCTGCATCGCTTCAAAGCGCTTACTTTCTGCCCTCATCCAGCTAAAATTCAACACACGTCCGTCTACATAGTGTGTCCACCTTGCGAAGCCCGCTTTCTTACCCGGATTAACTCGAATTAAGATCGTACGTATCTTTGTGTTTGCCAGACGTTGCAACAGATCTTGTAAGGAAACGCTGACGGAATTTCAATTGGTGTAAAATCTTGGAGCATCGAAATTAAATGGAATAGGTCGATACTGTTTTATATTGAAGAGGTAGTGAATAGTTTGTGAGAGATGGTTCTAATGAATGGGAATGAGTTTCAACGGACGTGCTCTTAACCAAATAAACACATGATCGTTTTTGTTCCACAGTAAGAATTGACGAGTGCTCTGTATTGTGTAGGACGTTAAGAATAGCACCATCCCATATTTTCCTGTGGGTGTTGTAAGAGGCGACTAAGGGACCTGCCAGAGAATGGGCAGCAGCGTTCTCTGTGCATTTTTCAACAACCGTACTGCGATCGCCAACCCGTCTGTCAAGCGTGGCGATTATGGCAAAACCCCCTCTTTGGGGGAGGCCTATGTCCAGCAGTGGACGTCTTTCAGCTGAAATTATGATGATTATGATTGACGAGTTGATGCAGATATGATTTTTAAGCTGACCTAACATCTTCCAGTCGTTACAGGTAATCAGTGGCCCGAAAGTCTGACAACCAGTCTTACCAAGGGATATCGTATTACCCAGTACTAACTAGGTTAACTGTTGGGTAACTGGGTTGTGGAGGTCTAATAGGCAGTGGCTCCATGTAAAATACTGGTATTCAGCTGCATCCCGTTAGACTGGAAGCCAACTATAAAATAGTTGAGAAAAGGCTAGGCAGATAATCATTGATGACCTTACATTTTCCAGTGATTTATGTATCTATATTTGCTGCCATCAATTCCATACATTGTTCTAAACTTAACCATTATGAAATTGTAATTTATTTCTGAATACCTTCAGATCAAACTTTTTTATGTCAAGAAAAAAGCATACTGAATTCTACAAAACTATTTCGTAATGCCAACATTCACATAGTTTCAGCGCCTCGACTTTTTAGTAAGAAGGAACCTGAAGCCGAAGTGGCTTTAGCAAAAAACCGACCAAGTGCGAGTAGTACTCGCGCATGAAGGGTTCCGTTCCAACATTTATAAAAACGAGCGAAAATATCACTTCTTTGTTTGGGAGCCATCCTAATTTTTTTTTCTGTTTTTAGTATTTGTTGTTATAGCGGCATCAGAAATACATCATCTGTAGAAATTTCAACTGGATAACTATCACGGTTCATGAGATACAGCATGGTGACAGACGGGCGGACGGACAGCGAAGTCTAAGTAATAGGTTCCCGTTTGATCCTTTGGGTATGGAACCCTAAACAACACGTTGAAAAATAATACTTTTTGCTACCATACATTGAGTCTAAAGATTGCAATAGTGCCTGCAGTGACAGGTAATTTGTTAGAGAAAACCAAGAAAAAAGTTAATTGTGGTGTTTGTAGACTCCGTTGACTATGAATGGCACAATAACCTTTTTTCTTTTTTTTTTTAACTTCAGATTGCTTGGGATTAGCAACGTCTGGTTCTGTTTGAGCTTCAGCCTTATAATCAGCATGTTTGCCGTTTTTCTTCTTAAATTTTCTTTATTAGCTAAAAGTGTTTTTTATAAAAGAATACCGGCTTAGAGTTCACTGAAACTTCTTATGTCAATAGTGTCTTCTTAGTCATCATCTGAGTAGTTACCCGCCTTTCCATCAGATACATAGGTAATTAACCATTAAATTATAAATCAATAAAATGTTTATTCACCAACTTTTTCAACACACTATAATACAAATGTTCCAAAATCTGTACAATATTCTATTACAGAAAAAGATTACAAAGGTAAACTTCATGAAGGTAGTTTTAGAAATCAAACATAATGATTTCTAAAACTACCTTCATGAAGTTTACCTTTGTAATCTTTTTCTGTTTTTAGTTGTTTTTTTAGTAGTTTTAGAAATCATTATGTTTGATTTCTAAAACTACCTTCATGAAGTTTACCTTTGTAATCTTTTTCTATAATATTATTTTTTAATCAATAATACATTCCCAACTCTGTCAATTTATTCATATCAATAACCATCATCTATTCATCTCCCGTAGTCATCACTGCTACTATCCCAGTATTTCCGATTAATACCGTCAATCATTTTTCATCCCGCCCGTCCCGGTTATTGGCTGTCATATCAGTTTTCACAACATGTAGCTCGGAATAAAACAATACGTATTTAAAGCGATCATTACAGTTGCTAGTGATGTGTCTCGCTACATAATTCAGTTGGCTGTCAGCTGCAGGCCGCTTCGCACGAGGTCCATGCGTAGTGTTGCTACTAAATTGAAGGGAAAATATTGTGGGTAAACAGAAGGTTCAGTTTGAAATTTAGAAGGTGAAGCAGGCGTTGTATTAAAAGGATGATTTTAGATATATTTGTAGTTTGTGTATATGTTAACGGAAATGTATGAAATCCGTCATTGTATAAAATTCCTAGGAAATGTGTACAATTCCTAAAATCCATAGGATATGTATGAAATATTTTTTAATTAACACTTTTCCTAGGAAATCTATACATTTCCTAAACCGTGATAGGAAATGTATATCAGTAGTCATCGCTGCGCCGATCGCTCCATTCAAGCGAGCATGCAACATGCAGCAGGCAGGGTTTCTGTCACGGCTCCGGCGCTGCGGGCCTCCGGCGGCCCCACGCGTGCTAATCTTCGCAGACGGCTTTCGCTCACCACCGCAACTTCGGCTTGTTGGCCGGCTTTGCCGGCCAGCCTCAGCCGCGGCGGCTCGCTCGCAGCCGCCTGCTCCTCAGCCCGCGGGCCGCCTCGCCCCTCCGCGCCTACGCGATTTTAAATTACACTCTAGGGGTAGGACAAACAAGACTACGTGGAGTCGGTTTTGCAGCAATTCGGTTCTGTCACTAACTTTTGTTGCAAAGCATATTCAATTTTTAACCAACAATATTATTTAATTGTTACAGAAACTATAGCAAATTGGTTTGATTAGAATTATGTATGGGGCACTACAAGTTCACGACCACCATTTTCACCCAAAGTCTCACAACATCTAATATATTCTTCAGATTAACTTATAGTATAGTTTTTAATTTTATACATTTCCTTCTGTCATATAAGAATTGTATAGAGTTCCTAGGAAATGCATACAATTCCTAGGAAATGTGTGGAGTAAAAAATAATTATGATACTATTTAACACATTTCCTACATAGACTCGGAATTGTATACATTTCCTAGGAATTGTATACAATTCCTAGGTTTCACACATTTCCGGTAACATATATAATAAACATGATAATGAATATATTTCGAAAAAAAAAGTCACATGACTACAATGAATTAGACAAACAATGAACCATATAAAGCAAATAAAACGAAAGAGTACGAAGAGTGGGAAGCAAAAAGCTTTGCATATTTTTAATTTAGTTCGTCTTAATTGAAGAGAGATCCAAAAAGAAAGAATGGTTATTGCTACCTTTAAGTTGTGCTTAACTGATACATAAGTAAACAGGCACAATAGAACGCCACTTACTACAATTCCAACATACTCCTCATGCTTTATCCTAATTTCAAGCTTGGAATAAACAATTAATTAATCTAATGGCTTCCAAGTAAACTGTCCCACATACTCAACACTTGAACGTGAACATCTCAGCTTCTATTCAAGTCTAGAGATCCTTCAAACTTAGTAATTCGTCAAAGGATGACGACGTCCAAGTCTAGCCCAGGCTAGAATGCTTGCCCAAAGATCCTTATTCACTTTATTGCCAATTACTGCTCAATATCTTTAATACCAACATGCTTGCTATAGAAACTTCGGGCTCTTCCAAGATCTTATTGAGTTTAGTTTATAGTGTAAGTTAACTTGCTAAGTAATCAGCGTGTTTATCAGATTTGTCTATTTACGGGTGTATTTTGGCTCACTCTCTCTCATGCAGAGAGGCTTGTGTCCCAGGAAAAGAAACAGTAGAGGCTGATTAGGGTAGAAAAACTGTCACACTCATTTGGATTAGAGATGCTCTATTAACTTATTTTAATACTTATGCAAGTTGTCTGCTTAGCTGTTCAGTCTTGCGTATCCCATTCCATATTCAAGTAAACTGTTTTTTCCCTTCAATGAAATCTCGTCTTAACGAAACCAAAATCTTATCCTATATATACTCAAACCATTTATTTCTATTAAACCATTACAGGCACTCTTGATTGTAAAAAAACAAAGCTACAGCCCCAGTCACAAGGCATAATAAGTTGTAATTGTCCATTCCAAAGCGTAGATCTCTATGGAGAAGAATGTGCAAGAAATTATAAACAATATCTATAATTTTGTCACATAGTATGAAAGTTTGGGAGAAAGTAATAGAGAAAAGATTGCGAGAGGAGAGTGAAATTAGCCAAAATCAGTTTGGATTTATGCCAGGTCGAGGAACAATGGACGCTACTTTTGCACTCCGCCAATTAGGTGAGAAGTACAGACGTGCGCACAAGAACTTGCACATGGTGTTCATTGATCTAGAGAAAGCATATGATAGGGTACCTCGGGAAGTGTTGTGGTGGGCCTTGAAAGAGAAAGGTATGCCTGGGAAGTATGTAGAGTTAATTCGTGCTATGTACAGCCAATCTTGTACCTACGTCCGGTCAGCTGCTGGCAACACCGACGAGTTCAGTGTGGCTGTAGGCTTGCATCAAGGGTCGGCTTTGAGTCCTTACCTCTTCCTGTTGATTATGGACGCTTTGACGTCGGACATACAGGAAGAGGCACCCTGGTGCATGCTGTTCGCCGACGAAATTGTTCTCGTTAGTGAAAATGGACCAGAGATCCAGAGCAGATTGGAGAAATGGCAACAGAAGCTGGAGAATGTTGGCCTGAAAATCAGCAGAACTAAAACCGAATTCATGTTCTGCGATTTCGGCGGTCTCTCCAGTCCTGGCGTCATAGCGCTAGATGGCGCGTTTCTTCCTATCTGCTCCGACTTTCGGTATCTCGGTTCACTCGTGCAAATCGATGGCGAAATAGATCGTAGTGTTAAGCACAGAATAAACATTGGATGGATGAAATGGCGGCAGGTCACGGGAACTATCTGCGACTCCCGCATTCCCCTTAAACTTAAGGGGAAGATTTATAAAACAATTGTTAGGCCTGCTGTCTTGTATGGGTCAGAATGTTGGGCCACAAAAGGGATGAATCAAAGGCACTTGCATGTGGCTGAGATGAGAATGCTAAGGGGGATGTGTGGTGTTACGCGAATGGATAGAATAAGGAATGAGTACATTAGAGGAAGTCTGAAAGTGGCGCCGGTGACTGAAAATATGCGTGGAAGATGGTTGTCGTGGTATGGGCATGTGATGCGGAGGAACGAGGAAAATGTCGTGAGGAAAGTTTTGAGTATGAATGTGGATGGGTATAAGGGTAGAGGAAGACCAAAGAAACGATGGATGGACTGTGTGAAAAATGATATGGCAAGAAAGGAGGTATCTCATGAGATGACAAGTAATAGAGAGGTATGGAAGAAGAAGACGTACTGCGCCGACCCCAAATGAATTGGGATAAGGGCAAGAGAATGATGATGATCTATAATTTTGTTTCAAAATCTTGGTCACATCATTCAGGTTCAAATTCAAGTTGTCCTTAAAAAACAGTTTTAAATAATTATCAATTAACTGAAACCCAGTTTTAGTACCACAGTTACAGCACTAGTCACTTAACAATTCGCCAGCAAACATTTTGCGTGATGATCCAGCACTGTTTACTCACTGATAATATATTCACACTGAGTTCTGCTGATTGTGGTGATTATATTTTTGGAACGTTTTGCTGACACACGTGTGTTTCAACGAAGCGAATGGAAATGTTAATTGAATGGACTTCTATTCTTACTATTCTAGTATTTGGTGTTACATTGGTGATTTTCAACTACAAATTCTGTTGTGGTGTATTTAGCTGTGAACTTATAGAAACGAAATGACCTCCACATTTTATAAAAGTGGTGCGAACATGTTCTTCCTCACGAAGGACAAGGAGAAATATTCGGAGGGCCAACATTCGTTCATTGGAAAACATAATTTATCATCACGCCTGTGATTCCCAAAGAGTTAAGCAGAGTTGTACGCACCAGTACACGTACATTTCGCAAATTATGTTCAAGTCATTGGAGAAGTACCTACCAAAAGAAGAATTCTAGGTTTAAAATATCGTTTGTGAACACATTTCTCGATATCCGCCTTTCAATCACTAACAACCACAAACTAATTCAACAGAACAGACTACCTCTAAAAAAAAACTACCACAAAAATCAAACTGAAATCCAATAACACTTGTTATAACGAGATCATTACAAAAACTCGGCGCATCCAAAAGCGAATTCGTTGGAAAACCTCGAAAAAAAAATCTACTAAAAACAGGGCGTTGTTTTGAGAAATGCGGTTGGTCGGCGGTGGAAAAAAAAAGGAAATCGCGTTGCAAACACCTGTAGGTATGTGGTTAGGTTCCCACGATATTTTCTTGCGAGCTGCAGACGAGTATTCGTAACGGCTATACAGGGGTATAGCCGTCTATATGAGTGTGTCTTGAGTGTCGAGTTTATATAAGATTCGTGTATTTACTTTGGGATTTGGGCGTTTATATGACGCCGTTTTGCTGTAACTGAGGTGTTTGTTTACTTAAAATATTTGACTTTGTTTTTTAATTTCGACGATTCTATTATTAAGGAGTATTTATTGATGAGATTTTTTATGAATAAATAAACAGAAACCGCCAATCTGCAGTGTTGCGCAAGGGAGAAATTATGATAATGATCAAGAAGAAGTAGAAGAGAAAATTGGTGTTATATAAACTTATACGTCTAAAGCGGCTAATAAACACAACTTTCAAATGGGTTCTTCTTTAAACGAATCTACACAACACTTTCACACATTAACACCTCAAGTAATTCAACCCAAATTCCCACCAATATCAGTCCAAACAGACAAATTGCCCACACAGTTTTAATTCGTCTAATAAATGTCATCATAAATCCGCTCGTCGCAGCTTGAGACGTGTCCACCGCGTATACGGCAGACGACGATAAATCTGGAGCTTCGTACGCCGCATAAGTGACTGGTGGTTGTCACACCGTTGTGTGACTGTGTGTGTTTGTTGTGCTCGTGATCGTGGTAAGAGTGTAAGAGATGATATGAGAATTGTTACAGAGGCAAAAATGGATTAAATTAAATGGAGGGTACACAAAACTGGAACAGACTGGGTATGATATTGATGATTAACAATAAAATGAGAACAATTCACAAATTCATTCAATAGTCTCACACAGTTTGTCGTCAAATTAATACAAGTTTGTAGAAAATAAAATAATTCCGTTTATTCATTTGAGAATACTTGCATAGACACAATCTTGTAGCCAGGATTATCCATCAGCAACTTGCTCTGAAATATAGCCTTGTGGAATCGGAAGTGCCTTACTATAGGTATGTGCCCGACCCAGTTCTCGAAAATGGCAATATCACACTGTATTGGGATCAATCCATCATCACTGACAGGACTATTGTAGCCAATAAGCCTGATATAGTGGTGGTGGATCGATCAGAGCGGCACGCAATGATTGTTGACATAACAGTTCCACATGACGAGAAACTCGTGAAGGCTGAGAAAGATAAACAAATCAAGTATATTGACTTGGCTCGCGAGGTTGTCGACATGTGGCATGTTGACTCAGCGTATGATATTGATGAATAACAATAAAATGAGAACAACTCATAACAAATTCATTAAATAGTCTCACACAGTTTGTCGTCAAATTAATACTAGTTTTTATAAAATAAAATAATAATTATTAATTTATTAATTATTAAAATGATTAAAAAAGTATTGTTCAATAAGTATTTAAATATCAGACTTTGTCTCTAAACACACTACGCGAACAGAAGATTCCATTAACTCCATGAAACCGTCAACAATAAAAGCAAAACACAGCTCGGAAACAATACGGAGGACTGGTTATGGATTATCGAAATCTCTCACAAATGTTGTTATGCCATCTGGTGCATTCACGTATGTGATCTGTCACACCAACATGTAACACTATTGATCTCCTAGCGATATGCCCTTGGGCGGGGCAACCGAGTGGCGAGCTATGCTCAATATAATATGATAGAACCCTGTGGGGATGAGCTCGTGGCTAAATAATAACAGGCGCACGGATCGATCTTTAAGGCTGTGCTTACCGAGGTATGTCTGTTGATGGGTGATCATCATTACATACCGAGTTTCCTCCGTACCTCCGAAAGCACGTTAAGCCGTTTGTCCCGGTTGTCATTTGTAGATCTTGAAAGTCAATAACACTAGTAACGGGATATTTACCGTGTTTATTATTTGTTATGAGTTCCCGATATTTTGGCGCTGTTGCAAACGCCATGATCACGGTTGGTTACTAGTGTTATTGATACTGTTAGTGACCATGTCAGTTTAAAAACTTATATCTTGAAAGTCGTTACTAGTAGTCAGAAGTCGAAAATCTGACATCCAGACTGGATGTCAGATTTTCGACTTTACCAAAAAGTATCTTATCACCCAGTTACTGGGTTGTGGAGGTAAGATAGGCAGTCGCTTCATGTAAAATACTGGTACTCAGCTAAATCCGGTTAGACTGGAAACCAACTCCAAGATAGTTTGGGAAAAGGTTTGGCAGATGATGATAGTTTTACAATAACATGAAATAAGTCAAACTAGTAGGAGGCAAGCGTTCTGGTAAGTAAGTTGTCAAACCCTTGGGCGCCTGCTATACCAGGAGATGTTTTATCAACCCAAAGATAGACTTTGAAGTGTTGAACGGTAATTAAGAAGAGTGTGGTTGCCAGCTAGCCACCATTTCCTCAGGTCTCTTACTCATAGTATAAGTACACTTCAAAAATCATAATTCGTCCATTGACTTTGTACTAGTCATGTAAAAATATGACTGACTATGCATCGGAACCACTCTTCAAATCATCATCATCATCATTTCAGCCAAAAGAAGTTCACTGCTGGACATAGGCCTCCCCTAACGCCACATTGATATAAGGGGGTTTTGCCATAATCGCCACGCTTGGCAGGCGGGTTGGCGATCGCAGTACGGTTGTTACAAGAGCACAGAGAACGCTGCTGCCCATTCTTACGACACCCATGAAAGATATGGGATGGTGCTATTCTTTACGTCCAACACCATACAGAAGACTCTTCAAATACTAATTACAAATTCCTCCGCCCATTTTATTCAATGATTAATACACGAACACTCGCAGTTCTCAAACAAAATATAATGCGATACAGTATCAGCTGGTGTATTAGCAACTTTCTCGAACATGGGGTGAGACATGGCCGCAGTAGACGCTATAAATCTTACGAGCCACGTGCAGCGGGAACCGTCACGTGAGGAGGAACATGATATTATTTAGGGTGCATCGTGGTTGAGATGAATTTAATTTAAGATGAGGAGTTATAAGAGGCTAGTGTTAAGAAGGTAGTTAGTATAAGGATAATTTTAATATTTGTAACTTGTACCTACTTTCTGTGCAATTAAAGAAGTTTTCTACTATTCCGATATTAAATATCAAGACATTTTAGTAACATCTATATAATAGGTACGAACTGGCCCCACCTGGACTAGAATAGCCCAATATAGAGAGGAATGGCATAAGATGGAGGAGGCCGTCGCCTTTAAATGGGCACCCAATTATAGTAAATAAACAAATTATTATGCAGCAAATTTATTTTATTTTTATCGAGGAAATCAATTTATTTATTTAAAAATTGGTCTGTATGGTGTCGGACGTAAAGAATAGCACCATCCCATATCTCCCCGTGGGTATCGTAAGAGGCGACTAAGGTGTTTGCCAGAGAATGGGCAGCAGCGTTCTGTGCTTTTGTAACAACCTTACTGCGATCGCCAACCCGCCTGCCAAGCGTGGCGATTATGGCAAAACCCCCCAAAATGTCAATGTGGCGACACTTGGGGGAGGCCTATGTCCAGCAGTGGACTTCTTTTGGGCTGAAATGATGAATGATGATTTAAAAATTATAATGTATTTAAATAATTATTATTTTAATATTAATTTATTATAATTATTTCTTTTTTTTTCTTTAATTATTGTTAAAATGAATGTTTAATTATCACGATGTGAATGAATGAATGAATTTATTAGTTTTAAGAACCAAATGAATATTTTTTTACTTAAGATATTTATCGTGTCATTTTTTGGGAAATAAAAAGTTTAAATAATAATAATAGGTACGAACATTATCAAATGTGTGAGACTGAAAATTTCATCAAGTGTTTATATAAATAAATCTGTGACCTTTGTCGTCATTAATTTTTCCAATCAATCCAACATACATACATAGATAGTCTAGGTTTTTCTAAGCTTCCTGAGATCAAAATATTCTTATTAGTTGTTACAACAATTTCTTATATGTTTGTAGAAGTAGGTTTACTTAGTTACAGGCATAATTAGATTAATGTTATTATAGATGCCGTTTTAATATTCATTTCACTATTTCATGGAAATGGTTTTTTTTTTGTGTACAGCTCTGTTCCACTCCTGGGGAAAAACCTCCCTCAACTCTTTGCATTTCTCGAGGTCCGTCGCGACTTCCCGGTCAAAGCCCTCCCTGACAGCCCCTAAATAATGATATCATTCAGATCCAGCCTGTCCCCATGCTGTCCTCCCCCAGCGACGCCCTAAGCCGAGGCTCGTACCCCACAGGGGGTGCCCTTAGGGTGTAGTCGCTTAGTTTGTAAGTAGTTTTACACTTAAGGCACCCACAGGATAGTCCGGTTAAGCAGACGACAACCTCTTATCTTGAACTGCGAGAAGCCATACTAAACAAAAAAAACATCCTGCCATCCCATTCGTGTTCCAATGTTTTCATAGACCAAAAATTTTGTAAAGTGCACAGTATTTACTATCAACAGCTCAGTCCCATCGATACACATCGGTGTAAAACAAGTTCTGTCGTAGATGTTGGTGTTCACTGAAGGCGTCCATTGTGACATGACAAACGACTCGATGCGTGCATGGACTCAAGTAGCCTCTCGCTGTGAGATATAGCTGGCTGCTGATTCTGCTTGTGACAGCTCCAGCTAGGATTTGTGTTACTGTCGTGTACGTTAACAGCGGCATGAATTGGATGATTAATTTCCGATTTAATGGTGGTTTAGTTGATTTTGTGATGATTTGGCATAATATTGTTTCTCATTCAAAAGCATGATCATCATTTTCCTGGACTTATTCGAATTTATTTGGGATTCGGAGCAGCATGGCTTCTTCTTTCCATACTTGTAGTCGTCAGCTAAGTTGTCACCTTCTTTTTAGCTACATTAACTTTCGTGCAGTCCATCCATCTCATTGATGAAGCCCCTAATCTTATAGCCATCCATGTTCTTATTCAAAAATGCCATATTATCTAAAATTATTCTGAAATAATTATAACGTCAATTCTTTTTATCGGAAGAAGAGTGGTATATTGACGGATTTCCTAACGGAAATGTCTTTTGGAGTACATATGGGCGTTTCTGTTTTAACTGTAGTCTAGAGTAAACCAATCAAACCAACAAACTCGTCTTTATAAAAAGCTCTAAAAGTTAACATCAAACCAATCACTACATCTTAATGAGGTGTATCCCGCATTGTCCATTCTATCCAGGACATTCATTCCCTTGGTTTTATTTCCAAATTAACATGAAAATTAATCCCAGACTTAATCACGGCCTGTCTATATCCATTTCCTTTGCCGTTCCCAATTTATTTCCTGGCACTAAACACAGGAATTACACTCAAGAAAAGCCTATAAATGTTAGTGGGCACTTAACTAGCATCCTGTCTTAGTACAAGCAGTCTATATTCAGGGGTATATAGTGTTTCATTAGCATACATAATAAGCATGTGCGTATGTGTTTGTGGAGCTTTGTCTGTGAGTGCATCTGTGTAGATATGCAGCGTGCGGCGCATGTGTCAAGATTTATATGATATGCATTTTTCTTTACTTTAGCTCAGATTACTGTCAGTCTGTTGCGTTTTTTGTTCAAGTATAACGAGAGCGTATAGGAATACGGTAATTAATGATTTCTGAATAGATAAGAATTCGACAGCTGAAAATCATTTTCTAAATTTAAACTAATAATATAAAGAGGAAAGATTTGATTGTTTGTTTGTTTGCATTGAAAAGGCTCCGAAACTACTGATCCGATTTGAAAAATTCTTTCAGTGTTAGATAGCCCATTTATCGAGGAAGGCTATAGGCTATATATCATCACGATACGACCAATAGGAGTGGAGCAGCAACGAAAAATGTTGCGAAAACGGATAAAAAAGTGACGCAAACGAAGTTGCGTCGGACAGCTAGTCTGTAATCTTATGTAATTAGAGACTAGAACGATTTTTCACTAAAAACATAGCCATGCGAGGACCAATGTTCTATTTCAAATAGAGGAGGCATGTGTCCGTGTATATTTCGCTAATTACATAACCATACGTCATGTGTAACGCCTAAGCGACAGGGTGTGGCTAATAACTTCTCCGATCAACCGTCTGATTGAAATTATAGGATGCTTTATTGATAAGCTGATGAGGTATCAATTGATTGCTTGGTTCGGTTAACTACTAGTAGGTACCTACTGCTAAAACGTCACGTACGTATGTGTAGCTATATGATTATTGTAATTGATTTGATTGCGGCTCAAACCGTCTTGAGATGTTGGTTCGTCTGACTGATTGTGTTTTGAATTGTTTGTGTTCCATGTTTCAGTATTATTAACGTTCACGTTGTTCGTTCGTGTTATTGACGTTCATGTGTGATGTTTATCGGGCTTTTTAAGACTTTGACTTAGCAAGGCATACATAAATATCTGATGAATAACCAAATTAGGTACCTGATGGTTGTAGAAAAGCCATCATTACTTGACCCAGCTGAACATTAAGTTTACCTGCACATATAAATGCCTATACTAGCTTCTGCTCGCAGCTTCGCCCACGTGAGCTTTACCTCCACAAAATACGTCTCGTTGCGGTAATCGTACGAGGAAGGCGCGTGTTCGGTAATTAAGTATTATTTTTGCATTACAAGTTGTTAAAGTCGTGTGCGCTGCCAGATCTCGCTGTCGGCGGCGGGCGCACCGGAGTAACGGTATGTTACCTACGCGCGTCCGGCCCACGGATAACGAAGACACTCATTAGCGTGTTATAATACTAATGAATGTAAACAAACCGCATTTAGAGAATGTGAATACAGTAATAATGGCGAGTGACATATCTTTGAGTGGACATAGCATGTCAGATGGTGAGGAGGAGCTAAACAGAGAAGAGAATTTAGTACAATCTGAAATGGAAGGGGACCAACAATTTAGGCGGGAGAAAAGAGATAGGGAGGAGGAGTATGTCGGAGATAATGATGATAATGAGGGATGGAATTTAGTACAAAGTAAAGAGAAAAGATTAAAATCACTAATGAAAGATAATATTGAGATGTATTTATCTAGCCACGAAAAGATGCCTAAACAATTTGCTTTTGCCAAGATGCTTAAGGCTTATGGGATAGTTGATATCAGCAAAGTTAAATATATTAACCCGTTCAAGATCCGTGTCGAAGTGTGCAGCGAGTTGAGTGCCGATAAAATCGAAAAATGTCGGGAATTTATAGAAAAAGGCTGGAAGATCTACAGAGCCATGGAAAGGACTTCATCTTATGGCGTCATAAAGGATGTTGATCTTGATTTATCTGACGAGGACATTTTGAGTAATATAATGTGTGACAAACCCGCGGAAATAATATCTGTATACCGGCTTAAGCGTCGAGACAGAGAGGGAGAAGGTTGGCAGCCAAGTGAAGCGGTACAGGTGTGTTTCAAAGGTTCGTTTATTCCTCAGTACATATATGTCCATGGGTTACGTATAAAAGTTACTCCTTACGTATTTCCCGTATCGCAATGCTCGAAATGCTGGAAGTATGGCCACCCTACAAAGAAATGCCCTTCCAATAAAATAGTCTGTCCGAAATGCGGTGATAATCATGTGAACTGTGAAACACAGAACTTCAAGTGCGTTAACTGTGGTGGCAACCATTTGGCCTTGCATAAAGCTTCATGTTCAGCCTTTTTAAAGGAGAAGAGGTTGAGAGAGATCATGGTAGAATTTAACTGTACTTACAGAAAGGCTCTAACAATATATGTACCGCCCTCGACTTACTTGCATGATAAAAGTAGTGCTCAACAATATTCCGGCATCCCTGCTGTCACCAACACAAAATCACAACCAGAGTTTAGATTTCAACAACGTGATACCTCCACCTTTGCAGAGATAGTAAAAGCTGACCTCACTGTGCATAAAGAGGATGATGATAAAAACAATGCCAATACTTCAACGAGATTTCGACGTACTCGTAGTAAGGACAAGGCTTTTTGTAACTTGGAGTTCCCGATAAACTCATCAACAATGAATATGGGTAGTGACTCAGCAGCCCCTCCAGCGGCTGAAGAGCAAAAGAATAACAGTGTTCGATTTGAAGAACTATTAGTGAGACTAAAAGAAGTTATGTTTTTAAGGGAATTGACGATGGCCGACAAGGTGCATGGAGTGTTAAAGTGTTGTTTAGAGTGGTTAATATTAATGAGTGTACAATTCGTATCAAAGTGGCCTTTATTTAAGATTATTGTTGACTATTTTGCCCCTAATGCCGCTTAGTTCGAAACCTATTAGATTAAATATTGCACAGTGGAATTGTCAAAGTATTCGACCAAAATTGATATCCTTGGAACATTTTATGAGTCAAATGAAGATTCACATTGCTGCACTCAGTGAAACGTGGTTAGAACGGGATAATCAGCTGAAGGTAAATGGTTATACAATATATCGTAAGGATAGGGATGACGGTTATGGTGGTGTGGCGGTTTTAGTCCACAGGTCACTCAAATCAAGTTATGTGTCTTTCGAAAGCCTTAACCCGGGGATGGAGATAGTTTGTGTTAAGATTTGCAACTGTGAGCATGTTCAGTATATAATATCCTTATATTGTGCCCCGTCAGTTCACACGAGTCAAAGTGAGTGGGAACATATTTTTTCTCGTTTTCACAGTAAGGTAGTGATTCTTGGCGATTTTAATGGACACCACACTAATTGGTCTCACAAATTAGATCAGAGAGGTACACAAATTTATGACGCACTTTTAGATACTGAACTCGTAACATTGAATGACGGTAACCCTACTCGTATTAGATTAGTGAATAATGCATTACAACAATCTTCTCCAGACATATCACTGGCTTCCTCAGATATAGCGTACAAGTTTAATTGGGGCACATTAAATGAAACGTTTGGCAGCGATCACCTTATGATTAAAATCTCAATGCAGGTTGATAGTCTGTCCATTCCTCCGGTACGTAGGAATTATAAAAAAGCGGATTGGTCTCAGTACCGCAACCTAATACACACGCTCATGCAAGATTTTGATATCACGGAAGACTTACAAAAATCATATGATTCATTTATGGGGTTGATTAATTTAGCTGCAGATGTACACATTCCATATACTAAAATTAATTCTGACCCTGATAAACTTTTCACTCCCAAACCTTACTGGAATAGTTCCTTATCAAAATTAGTGGCCGAAAGACGATTAGCGCTAACAACATTTAGGCGTAACCCTACACCTTGTAATTTGGATAAGTTACAGGAGAAAATCAGGGAAGGGCAGAGGGTTCTTCGTATAGCAAAACGTAAGGGTTTTCAGGACTTCTGCACTTCAATAGATGGAACAACATCTCATAGTGTTTTATGGAAGAAAATGAAATGGTTTAAAGGATGCTATGTACCCCGATCTGTTATAGGTAAAGAAAAGGCGATTGTATTATTACAAAACCTAGCGCCAGACTTTGTGTGTACTGATGACCCAATATTTAATTCAAATAACCCTACGCTTGAGTCAGAGATTTCTAGACAAGAACTGGACAAATGTTTGCGCTCTAAAGACACGTCGCCTGGTATTGATAACATCTCATATACAATGCTACATAATTTACCGAATAATGCTAAATTGATTTTAGTCAGTCTTTATAATAATTTTTTTACATCCAGTTTTATCCCCCAGCAGTGGCGTGATATTACTATTATACCTATACCTAAGCCCGGCCGGGATCTTGAGTCAATCTCCTCGTGGCGACCTATTTCAATGATTTCCTGTGTTTGTAAAATACTACATAATATATTGATTAAAAGAGTAGAATGGTTTATTGAACAAAATAACATGTTATCGGCCGATACTACTGGTTTCCGCAAAGGGCGATCCATTTTAGATAATTTGTCTACCTTGGTCTCGAGAATCCAACTAGGATTTTCTAAAAAACAATCAACGATTGCTTGCTTTATTGACATTAATAATGCATACAACAATGTAAATTTAGAACGTTTATTAGAGATTTTGGATATTATAGGGTTAGGTAATAAAATATGTACATATCTATGGAATTTTTTAAAAGATAGAAACTTAAGTATTGAGACAGATAATAAGTCAACCATAAGTAGGAAATGTTGTTTCGGTTTAGCTCAAGGCGATCCCTTTTCCCCTCTTTTATTTAATATCTTAACAATGGAGATTTGTAAGTCAATAAATAATGTCTTTATATCACAGTACGCAGATGACTTTGTGCTTTATGTCACCTGTAGTAATATAGAAGAAGGAACACACCAATTACAATTAGCTTTAAATCAATTTGATAATATTATTTCTCTTGCAGGCTTAGAAATTTCAGCTACCAAAAGTAAAGTTTGTATCTTTCAAAATAAATTTATACGGGACCCTGTGTCTCTTGTTGTCGATGGTAATTCTTTAGAAGTAGTTGATAGTGTACAATATTTGGGTATTTGGTTAGACAGGAAGTTACGATGGTCTAAACAAATTAATGAATTAAGAGAAAAATCATTAAAAGTCCTTAATGTTTTTAAAGTATTAGCAGGGGCAGGTTGGGGCATTCACCCAACTAATTTGAGGCGTTTATACATATCGTGTATTCGTAGCAGACTGGATTATGCAAGTTTCCTTTATGGTAGTAGTTGTAGGACACATTTAAGTAAATTAGACAAAATACAGAATCAGTGTATGCGGGTAATAGGTGGTTTTATTAAAACGACACCAATACATGTCATGGAATGTGAACTACACCTACCGCCTTTAAGTGTACGAAGACATTACCTTGCCGGAAAGTACTGGTTAAAAGCGAAATCCTTTTCTAACCATAAGATTATGCAAATATTAGACGATTTAAATCTATTTAGTCAAAATTCTTATTGGAGGTGCAAAGAAAAACCCATTTTAGTTTTAGTTCATATCTACCTTAAAGATACTGCGGTGCATGTTAGTACACAATTAGAAATGTTTTCACTCAGTACCTGGGTCAGCAATGTGAATATTTCAAATATAATTAAGTTTAACATAGACGCCGTAAGTAACGCTAAAAGAAGTTATAATTCGTTGGCCTTACAACAACTTTGTAATGGTTTTATTCAAAATTCATATTCAAATTATTATCAAATTTATACGGACGGCTCTAAGGAAAGTAACTGTGGCGGACTAGCTATTTATGACCCTCAAGTAAGTAATTCAGTGAAAATACGGATTGATTCCAACATCTCAATAATGTCGATAGAATTGATAGCAATAGCAGAAGCAATTTCGTATATTCAATCTTTTCAGCCGGGCAAATACGTTGTTTTAACAGACTCCAAGAGTGCACTACAACACATTGCTCGATGCACCTCGAATAGTCGAGGCACACCGATAGCATATAGCATCTTGGAGTCACTATCCACATTAGCCACTAAAAATTATACAATAGTATTGCAATGGATACCTTCACACGTAGGCGTGGCAGGAAATGAAGAGGCAGACTATCTCGCTAGACAAGCCCTATCTGATGGTATCCCCATGGTTTGGTTACCGTATTATACCGACGTTTTTTATAAAATTAAGATTAAATGTAAAATCATGTGGGATGAATATTTTGACGAGCGTTCTCTAGTAAAAGGAATTTGGTATAAAACTATCCAACACAATTTGTCCCGTTCTACTTGGTTTGCACATTCCGATTTATCTAGACACACCATAGTAACGGCTATCAGGCTGCGTTCCGGACACATCCCACTGAATAGCTTTGCGTACCTGATGGGCAAAGTTAGTACCAAGAACTGCACTGAATGTGATTTGATTGAAGACGTTTATCATATTTTAGTGGAATGTGTCCGAAACGAGGCTGAGAGGACTTCTTTTGGCCTTGCTTACGGCATTAGCTTACACGACACCGGTGTATGTAATATTATTCTTGCTACCCCCTTATCAGAGGAAGCGAGATTCTTATATAACATGGTTAGTTGTGCTTTAAAACGTAGATAAGATTATTATGTTAAATGTGAATATTTAAGTTACAATGTCTGCACCTATGGGGATGGCATGATCATGCATGATCAAATCCCCTACCAATAAATAAAGAAAAAAAAAAAAAAAAAAAAAAAAAAATAATGTCGAAAATAGTCATTTAATAATATATCTATAACATTATAGATAATAGTTATGGCTCGCGGCTTCGCTCGCGCCTATACGATAAATAGTTGAGCAAAAGTCTGTGATTTTCAAAGTAGCCAAAGAATTCATTCTGGTTAGAAAAAGTATATTACGGCGTTTTTTATTTTATTTTTGATTGTTAGTGACCTAAATGGGTTGAACCAGATTTGAATTTACATATGTCTTCCGAGCTTCGATGCTATAGTTCAAATGCCCAGGTCATCCATCCACGACTTTCGATATAGTTAATGGTGTAAATTAAATGAGAGAGCAATAAGAGAACAATTTTTTAAAATTCAAAAATACTCAGATTAAACAAAACTATTTAACTTCCAGAAAACTATATTAATAATGAATTATCCTACCACCTCTTTGTAAATGACATTTGTATATCAACTGATAGTGGACCTGCTCTTTACAAAGAACACACTGTCCAAATTTCAGGTCTCTAGGACCAGCGGTTTAGGCTGTGCGTTGATATCGCAGAGTCAGGACTTTGAATTTTATAAATATAGATGAGACGCTATAAAATTTCAGCTTACTTGAAATGTCTTACCAAAAGAATTAAACTCAACTCTTTCGCAGAAATAAAAACTCAGACAATTGACTAAGACAAATCCAACCAAAAACGTATAAAGACACATTCCGCGGATTTTACTAAAAAGGTTTCGAACCCTTGAAGCCGTCATTGGAAAACAAAAACGACAGGCTGATAAAGCAAAAGGTGGCTAATGCGAAATCGATGGCAACCCAAATGGGGACGAGAGTGCCCGGGGTCTGACGGGCTCGTGACGAACGCGTGACGAGTTCGTGACGAGCCCGCGACGGGGACGTGACGAGTATACTTGACAGCTACTTGATGAATGCGCTAGTGCCCGTAAATATGCCAGTTATCAATTATTGTTGCTAATGTCAGTTGTGTGCGCGCGCGCTTGGCGTACGGCTGTTTCATAGATCCACTTGGTCAAATACGTAATTGTGCATAAATATCTAAAGACTGTGTTTTGATAATATCGCATAAAAATTAACAATGGTCAAGTGTAAGAAATGCAATAAGGTTGTGTCGATAACGAAAGATGAGTTTAGTAAATGCAAAGGCTCATGTGAAGCAGTCTTCCATAAAAGGTGCGTCACGAAAGCTACCTTCAAAAATGAAATATGTGAGGATTGTGTTCCCGTGCCCGAATCGCATCCTAGTTCGCCTAGTGTTGAGGAACCGGACGTTGCAGTGACCCTGGCTGCGATGAACAGGAAAATGGATGTGGTGTACAAAATGGAGAAAAAGTTGAGTGAGCTAGCCGATTTGGTTGATTTTGTATCAGAAAAATATGATAATCTGATCGAGTACCAGAAATCAACCGAAACAAAAATTAAATCCCTAGAAAACATGAATGCATACTTGGAAAAGTGCAATAAATCATTGGAGGAACGAGTGAACGAGCTGGAAGAGAAAGATAAGGAGAAAAAGGTCGAGTTGGCTGGATTGGAGAGAAAAGAAAATGAAGATGTCGCGAAAATAATAGTCCAGGTTGCTGGCAAGCTCCAGATGGATATTGGTCAGATTGAGTACGCAGAGAGGGTAGGCCGCGAAAAGCCAGACGCCGACAAACCACTGCCAGTAGTTGTAACGCTGAGAACAAAAGAAGCTCGTGATAAGTGGATTGCAAGTCGCAAAAAACGCTTGACAAATGGCGAGATTTATGGTTCAGATAATGACAGCCGTATTTATATAAATGAGAATCTCACCAGATATAAAAGGAATCTTCTATGGGTTACTAAGAACCAGCTTAAAAAAACCTACAAATACATTTGGGTACAGGATGGAAAAATACTCATAAGAAAGAGTGACGAACAAAAGAAAATAATGTCAATTAGGAGCGAACGTGATATTGAGCGATTCATAGAAAGCAACGTAAATACGAACGTACAACGTGACTAGCTAGATGGTGTTTTGTTGGGTACTTACATTCTTCACGCACACATAGTGCGAAGTAAACATTGCGAACTAAACTAACATCTGCAAATAAAAGTTGATCGTTTCGATGCAATCATAACATTGGAATGTCAATTCACTAGATTTAAAACACCGAACACCTGGGCTCAAGGTATATCTAGCAACAACAAATATCTACACATAGTACACTTAAATATTCGATCGATGAGAAAAAACTTTAATGAATTGCAATTTTTTATAAAAAATTGCTCAGAAGAGATAAGCATGCTCGTGTTGACCGAGGTTAACATTAAGGAAGATGAGTTATCGTTATACTACATAGACGGATACAATCAATTCGCAAACACAAGGGAGACTGCAAGAGGAGGGGGTGTGCTTATTTATGCTAAGGAATGTCTTATTTTCAATGCGAGCAAAACCCTGACGAGATCACTGGAGGGACTACATGGTAAACTCACTGTTGACCACTCAACTCTAAATATAATTGCAGTCTACAGACCACCGAAAACGAATAGGTTGTTATTCCTTGACGAAATCGAGCAGATAATCAAGAAGATCCCAGCGAGTGAGGAAATTATCATGTTAGGTGACGTCAACATAAATCTGTTAGGAGTGAGTGAAAGTCAACTGGTGTCAAAATATAAGGACTGCCTGTGTGGACTAGGCCTGCAGTGCGTAATACCAGATACGGAGGTGACGCGAGAGGCTATCGTCGCGGGTGTAACAGAAGTGTCGTGTATTGATCATGTTTGGGTGCGAGCAAGACAGCTGCGAGACAGCCACTCGTTTGTTATTGAGTGCTTCATGTCGGATCATCACGTGGTTGGATTTTCGGTACCGCTACATGTGACGCAATCCTGCACTAACAGTGAGAACTCGGAGTCGGACACTCGGTATGTGATTAATAATAAGCTAGTAACTAAGCAGATCACTGATTACGATTGGTCCCAACTGTTGTTTATTGATTGTCCGTTAACCGTGTATTGTAAGCTGCAAGATGTTTTCAATTATATCTATAAAAGTAGTAGTACTGTTATGCCAAAGATTAAAAAACGGGTAACACAACCGTGGATAGGCAGAGATTTAAATAAAATGTTGATGCGTAGGGATAGTTTATTTAGGGAGTGGAAAGAAGCACCAAATAATAATACAAAAAGACTAGAATACACAAGATTTAGAAATAAGGTGAACAAATTAATATACAAAGCAAGAAATAGGTTTCGACAGGAAGAAATTAAGAAATGTAAAGGAGACCCAAAAAAAATCTGGGACAAAATTAATAGCTGGACAGGTAGGAAAAAAGCAAATATAGATGATATTGTTAAAAGATATTTTGGAGATAAGGATACAATGTATAATATATGTAGTCAATTTGCAGACACGTTTACGAACGAAATCATTGCTATTAAACATAATTGTAATATTAAATTATTAGACAGAAGTAAATATGTTAAGGTAAGTGATGTGACGTTTCGGTTTAAGCCAGCAACCTGTGACGCAGTGTGTAAAGTTATCGATCAGCTGAGCAGTGATAAGGCGCCAGGCATTGACTGCATTCGAGTTATGGACTTAAAAATAATAAAGACTAAGATCGCACCGGTCTTGTCGCACTTTGTCAACCTGTGTTTATCGAAAGGGGAATATCCTAGCTCGCTCAAAAAAGCTTTAATTAGGCCCATCTACAAGCAGGGATCACATTCAATTTACTCTAACTATAGGCCGATTGCCATCTTATCAGTTATTAATAAAATAGTGGAAAAGATGGTAGTCGGCCAGATTAGCGCATTCTTAGAGAAAAATTGCATATTAGCGGATGCTCAGCATGGTTTTAGGCATGGTCGCAGCACCGTAACAGCACTATCACAGTTTTCCGAGGATATGAACAGCAGTCTCGACCAGGGCCACCAGGTCTTGGCGCTGTTCATTGACTATAAAAAAGCGTTCGATACCCTGGATCACGAGGTGCTTTTGCAGGCCATGGATGAGTGTGGAATCAGGGGCCCCACTAACAGGTGGTTCAGGAGTTATCTAAGTGGCAGAACCTTACAAACCTGCATTTCTGGTGTTGCTGGTAAAGAAGCGGCAGTACAACTTGGTGTTCCGACTGGTTCAGTCTATGGTCCAGTTGGCTACATCATGCATGTCAATAGCGTCAGTAATGTGGTAAGGAAATGTCGGGTGTATATGTACGCGGACGACATGTGCCTCATGTACTCCTCTAAGAATATACAAGAGGTTAGGGCTGTGCTGCAGGCTGACTTCGATAATATTACCCGGTGGGCGCACGATAATGGTATCATACTTAACCTTAATAAGACGAAAGTGATGCATCTGCACTCACCGCACAACTTGGTAGCGAAAAATGTCAAGAGCGTGGATATAGGTATTGTGGGACACACTTATGATTGCATGCACGTTAAAAATGTAAATTGTGTCTGTCAAAAGATTGAATATGTTAGTACATTTAAGTATCTTGGTTTGTGGGTGGAACGCAATATGAATTGGAAAACACAGGTTGACACAGTGTGTACAAAGCTTAGGGCAGTGTTGAGTAAGTTTTATATCCTGAAGGCGCCGCTGAGTAGGAAAACGCTGCGTGTCATTTATTTTGCTCTCGCCGAGTCACTGCTGACCTATGGATTAAATACGTATGGCCGTACATTTAAAACCTATCTGAACAGTATTAAATCGCTGCAAATTCGTTTTATGAAATACCTTATTAATCCACAAACAAAACTTACATGTAAAGATAATTATGAAAAGCTTTTTATTATATGTAAGGTGCTGCCTGTACATGAGAAGGTCAAGTACCTGCTGGTTCTGGAACAGTTCTACAGCGAACAATTTAAAATACATGTGCAAAATAGGTACAATACTAGAAGCGTTAGGGAGCGTAAACTCGTGCGACCACAAGTAAAAAATTACTATGGAAAAAGAACCAACAAGTATTTAACCCCTACACTTTTCAATGATCTCGATTGGTTAAGAAAGGAGAACAATAAATTAAGTAAACGCACACTAAAAAATAAGTTAAAAACTGTTTTCCTTAATGAAGTTATCGCAAGATGTGAAAATGCCTAAATTGTTGTTGTTAAGTTTGACCAATCTCATGTTAACGAGTCTAAGCTATTTTTGTTTATTATTTATTATTCCGTTTATTCATTTTCAAAACATACTTTTACATTTTTAAATATTAATGTTGTACTCATAAGTTATATTGAGCTAGTGTTTATAAGTCAGAAGTAGAAGAAGGGTGCACGCACCTGAGGTGCGACTGCTAAATGTTTGTAGCGTAAATGATTGTGACGGCGCGGCCCGCCGACCGGCGCGTGTGTCGGCGGCGGCTCGCGCTGCCACAATACTTACTTACTTGCTGGCTGTTTAGATTTTTAGAAGCTAATTTATATTGCTTTTCTTTTAGTTTTACGATTTGAACCAAATTCATAGAAACAAGACGAGCGCAAATCCCACCGACAAACTGTCACGCAGTTTGGTGGGTTTATGAATTGTTATAAAATGTTTGGTCCAGAATAAATGATTTATTTATTATTTATTATTTTAATGTTGGATGCGAATTAATATGTGGAATTGATGAGGTGGTAAAAAATATGATGTGTTGTATAAGTTAAGGTATTTTCCGGATAACATTGGTTCAGAAATAGAAACCAAAAGTCATGGTATTATTTCTATTTTTTGGTCAGGAATAACAAACAATACAGAGCAATGTAGTTTTTATTTTAGCCTCTGTTTAGAATATGAATATAATTAATAGATATATTTCTTCTTTTAAGTAGTGAAATGACAATCGCAACCATGCAAATTTGGAAGCCCACAGCTTCTGCACTGTGAGTCAGCAATCCAGGAACTAATGTGCATTGTTTGCTTGCTCGTAGCTTAAACGAAAAAGCGCATACTAACGCTAATAGCACCATATTAGGATTCCCTGTGTTTTCTCTGTTATTACACACATAGATACCTACTTACTAGGGAAGTTTCAGTTGGCCAAAAGCACGGATTCAGTGAAATGAGACTTTGTAACTCCATGCTGAACAGTTGAACAATCGCAAAGGCTGAATTTGCTTTGAAACAACAAACCAGTGGTCATTGATCACTATTCCAAAAAGCGAGGGCGAATACGAGGCTAACAGCAGTCTCAGTACTCAGCATCAGCCTGCTGCCTTTATCCCAAGTTATTTGGAATCGGTGCAGTAACTTCTTCTTCCAGACTTCTCTATTCGGTATTATCTCAGTAGTGGTGATTACTGCAGTGAGATGGTGATGATAAAATGACTACAAAAGAGTTGTCATTACTAGCCATGTCATCTTTCAGACAGTCTATCTATTGTTTCATTTAATTAGTCTTCTCTAACTCTTAACATCATCACCTGCTTAGGCTTTTCCCAAGTATGTTGGGGTTGGCTTCCAGTCTAATCAGATGCAGCTTAATACCATGTTTTACTTGTAGAGACTGCTTATCTGACCTCAAACACCCAGTTAGTACTTGGGAATACGATAGGTATAGGTAACAAGTGTTTAAATCCTTATGAACGAATATTTTTCGTGAGTCGCTGTCCGCTCGTGACTTCGGGCGCATGTTGTTTATTATATTTCTCAGTTTGCTTACAAAAGTTGGTAAATGTCCTACTTGCGATTTCTCTGCCTCGTGATAGAAATCGCCAGGTAATCGCAACGTGTGCCCTAGAACTAGTTCTGCTGAACTTACATTTTGGTCGCTTTTACAGGCTGCGCGAAGTCCTAACAATACCGTAGGTAATTCGTCAACCCATGACCTATTTTCTGACAACCTTGCCTTTATTGCTGCCTTAAGGGAACGATGCATTCTTTCTACCATACCATTTCCCTGCGGGTGATAGGCTGTTGTACGGATTTTCTTTATGCCTAACATGTTCATCATACTGGTAAAAATCTCGCTCTCGAACTGCCTACCCTGATCGCTGGTTAAGGTTTTAGGACACCCAAATCTGCATATCCATCCTTCATAGATCGCCTTGGCTATGGTGTCCGCGGTTATATCTGTGACCGGAAATGCCTCTGGCCATCGGGTAAATCTATCTACGACGGTGACGCAATATCGATAGCCTTCCCGCGTTGTTGGTAATGGTCCTATAATATCTACGTGTATGTGCTCAAATCGTTCTGTTAATGGGAATGTGCCTAATTTTGAAACTGTGTGTCTGTGTACCTTTACCTTTTGACATTGTATACACGCTCTCGCCCATTTGGCGATGTCTTTGTTCATGTCCGGCCAGAAATAACGACTGGTAATCAATTTTCGTGTGGTCCTAACGCCTGGGTGGCTTATATTATGTACTATGTTATAAACTGTCTTTCTGAATTGTAATGGAATGTATGGCCTTATTTGGTTTCTTGTAACATTACAATAAATCTTTCTTCTACACAATGGTGACTGTATTTGTTCTAATACTATATTTCCTCGCGGATTTGTTAACATGTGTGTCATTTGAGCGTCTGTTTCCTGTGCCTGCGCGATTTCGTCGTAATCTATGCTCGTATTGCAAACAATGGACTCTACCCGCGATAGCGCGTCAGCAACCGTATTCTCGGTGCCGGTGACGTATTGTATGTCGCTTGTGAATTCGCTGATGTACAATAACTGTCGTGCTCGCATTGGCGTTTCTCGATCCGTACCTATCTTGGTGAATGCGTATGTAAGTGGCCTATGATCGGTGAAAATGGTTAATTCGCGGCCTTCTACCATATTCCTAAAATGGACTATTGCCAAATAAACTGCTGTTAGTTCGCGGTCGTATGTGCTGTATTTTTGTTGTGCCGCTGATAGGCCTTTTGAAAAATATCCTAGAGGTTTCCATTTACCGTTTGTTTCCTGCTGTAATACCGCGCCTACGCAGGTGTTTGATGCATCGCACATTAACGCTAGCCTGCCCGACTCTCCCGGGTGAGCCAGCGTAATGGCGTTTTTTAGGCTCGCCCTGCACCTCTCGAACGCGATCGACGCTGTATCGTTCCACTCTATTTTAGACTTATCCTTCTTTTTGGCCCCGTGCAAATATTTATTTAACTCCGCCTGGCTCTCGGCCGCTCGTTCTAAATGTGACCTATAAAAATTTACCATGCCTAGAAATCGTCGCAACTGTTCGACTGTTTCCGGCCGCGGATAATTCTGTATTGCTTCGACTTTATTGTCTAGTGGCTTAATTCCGTCCCTTGTCACATTGTAGCCTAAAAATTCTATTTCCGTTTTGCCTAATTCGCATTTTGCTAAATTGATTGTTATGCCATATTGATCGAATCTGCTGAAAATCAGTGTCAAGTGTTTTTTGAAAAGCTGTTTATTAGTACTGGCTATTACGAGGTCGTCTATATAACAGAAAAGATACGAACTTTCCTGACCGTCCTTGAGATATTCTATATTTTGCAACACGGTATTGTTCATGAATCTCTGGAACGTTTGTGCTGCGTTTCGCAAACCAAACGACATTCGCGGAAACTCAAAGAGGCCAAAAGGAGTAATGATTGCCGTTTTTTCGATATCCTGTGGTGCTACACTAATGTTATGATAGGCCCGGTTTATATCAATTTTTCCGAAAATGGTCTTACCTGCTAGCCCGAAAGTGAAATCCTGCAGTCTTGGTATCGGGTACCTGTCTGGCTTCGTGATCGCGTTGAGTGCACGATAGTCACCACAAGGTCTGATCTGTCCGTCCTTCTTCGGCACGACGTGTAAAGCGCTCGCCCAAGGACTGCTAGACGGCCTGCAAATTCCTAACTCCTGCATAACCCTAAATTCGTCCTGTACCAATTTATACCTATGAGGTGGCAATGGTCTAGCGCGCGTGTAAACTGGAGGGCCTGTAGTCTCTATGTAGTGGTAAACATTGTGACTAGATGGTTCTTTGTAGGATACCGGTTTAGTTATGCTCGGAAATTCCTCTAGTAATTCCCTGTAAGGGTTATTTACCTGAATGCTCGAAACGGATGGTTCGGTACACATTACTACGCATGCTTCCCTACTCATCTTAGTACGACCGTCAATCAAACGCTTTTCATTCAAATCCACTATCAGCTTGTGTGCCTCTAAAAAATCGGCTCCTAATATGGGCTGTTTTACATCACAAATAATAAATTGCCATTTAAAATTCCTTCTTAATCCTAAATTAAGGTCTATGTTAGTCACACCATAAGTTTTTATCTCAGTGTTATTCGCCGCGAACAGCTTATACGAACACTCACGTTTAACCTGGTTGCCTCTCACTTTACCCACTGGTATCACTGACACGTTTGCACCTGTGTCCACTAAATACACTATCCCGCTTCTATAATCCCGCACGCAGAGCCGGTGATTTCCCGCGGTACAATCTCCCACCGATGATAACCGTACCGCCTCTAGTTTCCCGCGCCCTGCTGCTTCTTGGCCCAATTGCACGGCGATTCACACGCTCGCGCATTTTCCCGGTAACGGAAATGGTATTTGCAAAGCCAATCCGGGGAACTCGGTGTGCAACGCGGCCTTGGCTGGCTCCTGTAACGCCCCTGCTGCCATCGCCGCCCTCTCTGACCTTGCCCCGGGTTTCCATCTCGCCGCCTGATGTCGTTTATCTCCCCACGCATCTCCTTCATTTCTATCGCTAGCGCGCTGAGATGCTTGACCAAATCCGTCTTCGTGTCGCATGTCAAATCCGATGTGCTCGGTGTTATTGACGCAACCTCACCGGTACCTATGTCTTCCATTACTTTGTCCGCCGTGTCGGCGAGGACTTCTATTTTTGTGTCTCTGGTCACTGCTAGGACCGCCCGCACGCCCGGGGGTAAACGATTTAACCACAACCGTCTTAGTGGCTCGTCTGTTACATTGCAATTCTTGGCTAGGGCTGCCATCGCCCTATACAGCTGCGATGGTTTTTGTGTGCCCAGATCCATCTCTCCGATGAGCCTCTGGAACTGCTTGTCTGCGCTTTCTTCATAAATCGCCAATAAACGCCTTTTCAAAGCCGCGTACTTGCCTGACTCTGGCGGGGCTTCGATTATGTCCGTAACTTGCCGCACTGTGTCTTGGGTCAACCTGGCGATTGCTAATTCGAATAGCTGCGCGTCTCCCTGCTTCTGCGGTGCCATTATAGCCTCGAACTGGCAGAACCATGATCTCGGCAAATCTGTCCAAAAATCTGGTAGCTTTGCCTGCACCGATACTGCTGCTACCCCGGAGGCAGCTACCTGGGCAGCCGCGACCACCCCGGTTGCTGTGGGGGGGTTCATAGTAGTTGCTGCTTCAAGTTTCGAGGTTATACACGTCCCTAGCACCCACGCGGTTTCAATGCGCTCCTGCCACGTCCGTGAGCCGCTCACTGCTCGGATAAAACTATTTTTAAAAACGTTCGGGGTCACCACTTGTTGTGCGTGTTATGGGAAAGGTTCAGTCAATTAATATTCACTCTGGTATATTGGCAAGAATTTAATAAAGATTCACAGAATACTAGTTTGACATTAATGCAGAAATATGACGTGGCAGGGCGAAGGTATGAGAGCGACTAGCGAGGCGAGCGGGTTCCCGGCCCGGCAGCTATCAAAAGTGCACATCAGCATTTTGCTTCGCTAGGGTCGCTACACCCCTATTGGAAAGACTAGTTGACGGACTTTCTACTGACTACCTATATGGACTATCACAGATCTACAAATGACAGCCAGGACCAACGGATTCAAGTCCTCTCCGAAGCACAGAGGACACTCAGTAAGTAAGGTTAGTCCATAGTAGGTTAGTCCGTTCTAGGTTGGTCCGCGGATGGGCCACTCACACCCATCCATAGACCAACCTAGGCAAGCTTGGTTTAACCATGAAGATTGACCCGTTCGGCTGTTATTATTTAGCTATGGTATGCTCCTCGTAACATTACACATTTCCATTAGAACTTAGGCTGATGAAATACGCCCCATTCTTATAGACGGAAATCATACAATCAGTTGTACAGTTCTGTAATATTTATTGGTCAGCAATCTAGAAACACAAGCGTTTCATTCTTATCGAACCTACTGAACCTACTGAGCCCAACAATCCACAGCTGTCAGCGTGTAACTGCAAATCAATAGGCGCGTGACAAATGACACGGCCGCCATTTGTGACATGACGCGCGTGGGACGCCCGCGTGACGGATACGACACGAGATTACGTAGGAATGGATTTGTAGTTATGTTGCGCTGTTGTTTTGTTGTGTATAGTGGGGTTATGTGGCTGTTTCTAAGTGGGTAGTGCTTGGACTGCAGTCCAATGCTAAAGAGTCGATATATAGGTACGTAATTTGCTGTAGCGTAATAGTAGTCTGTATGGTGTCGGACGTAAAGAATAGCACCATCCTATATCTTCCCGTGGGTGTCGTAAGAGGCGACTAAGGGACTTGCCAGAGAATGAGCCGCAGCGTTCTCTGTGCTTTTGTAACAATCGTACTGCGATCCCTAACCTGCCTGCCAAGCGTGGCGATTATGGCAAAACCCCGCCTCTTGGGGAAGGCCTATGTCCAGCAGTGGATGTCTTTTGGCTGAAATGAATGAATGAATAGTAGTTGATGGTAATGAAATTTCAGTTTTTAATAATATATCTGCGACCACAAATAAATGTTTTGCTTGCAGCTAAGTTGATCTGGATGCCTATACTGAATAGAATGACAGGACTTTACTCAAACTTTGATTGCAATACTTGAAAATACTTTACAAATAAGAGGAGACTTACATGATTGAAAGTGCTTAAGTAGCAAAAGATGCTCGGTTGTAAGAATTACGCTCGCAAAAAATGTATACAATAGTATTACATACATTCAATAGTATTCGTCGCTTTCGTTAGTAGATTATTATTAAGTCCAACCAACAACAATAATAACCAATCGAGATTAAAACTTTGGACCAACGCACGACGTACACAAAACATGGAGCAACAAAGTTGAGGCGGCGACTATTCTCAGGTCTCGTGTTCTAGCGTGAAATAGACGCAAACGTTTCCTGTTGCGGGAGCAGGGTTATGCTTTATTGTCTTGTAAGTCAACTTTGTGGCACCGACGTCATTTCTGGCACATGTTGAGCCTTTACAGTAGTGGGTAGGTGTTATTTTTTTGATTTTCTGGTACCTTACAAGCTCAAATAATACGCATGTGCCGATTACGAAAAAAGCTAATGAAAGAAATTGGGTAGAGAATGACAGAAATCACCGCTATGCAACCTGCGATGCGATGGAATTAAGTGCAAAGCGAGCGTGTCGTTTGACGCAAGTTGCATTGCCAGAGGTTGTGAACGAGGCGTGTTAAAATAACTAAATCGAAAGCAAAGTCCAATTTGATGCCTAGACGGCATGAAAGTGACTATTCCTAGGTCCCGTGTTCTAGCGTGAAATAGACACAAACGCTGTCTGTAGCCGCAGCCGGGAGCCAGGGTTATGCTTTATTATCTTGTTAGTCAATTTGGTGGCGGCGTCGTCATTTCTGGCACATTTTAAGATTTTAGTAATGAGAGAAGAGAAGCGTGATTTTGAAGGAATTTTTGACGGTTAACAGGTCAGTGAGTCGTAGGCACAATTTTATATGATAAATAGCGTCGAACATTAAAATATGGGGTCATCATCAACATCATCATTTCAGCCGAAAGACGTCCACTGCTGGACATACGCCTCCCACAATTGGTACCACATTGACCGGTCCCGTGCGACTCTCATCCAGCGGATCGCCGCAACCTTCACCAGGTCATCGGTCAACCTAGTGGGAGGCCTTCCAACGCATCGTCTTCCGGTTCGCGGCTGCCATTCCAGAACTTTTCGGCCCCATCGGCCATCGGTTCTAAAAAATATGGGATACGGGCACTAAAATGATGATAATGATGAATAGCATATAATTTTGAAATATAAATAAGCATGAGGGAGGTAGATAAATTCATTTCAAGCATACGTTTTGCCTACAATGTGGCGCTTAGTATCTGAAAATGATGGTTTAGTGAAATGAATCAAAAGCTTCAATCTGTGGCTTCAGTCCTTATTTGTCAACTATCAAGTAAGTGCCCAAAATATTTTATAACATACCATTTACTAAGAAACATTGCTGATGGCATAGAATGTACACAAATCCTACCTATACAGAGAGATATAAACTAAGTAATGTCCAAAAAATGTAAGAGAAACGAATATCGTTGTTTTCGGGGCCCTACTCGTTTGGTTTCCAGTGGGCGAACAAGCGGCCTTCTATATAATCTCCACAAGTCTTGTATAGGAGATTGTTATAACTCAAACTTTTTGATATGCTTGTCGACTCAGGTATTAGTTCCGTTTGTGGATGTAGGTTATGATTACGATGAGGTAAGGATTTGGCTGCTTGTTCCCTGTTGGTGGACATAGCCCTACTTTCTACTCATATAAAAATATAGGAACTTATAACGGTCTTAACGCTGAACGTCAGTTTCGCAAAAGGTCATCGTGTGGTCACTTTCGCAAAACGCCATTTTCGCAAAATGTCATTAAATCGATTAGAGTGTACGTAACGGGGCACTGAGGAAAAAAGACTGATAGCAGACAAAAAAATATTAAGGTGCTTTTAGCTTTATATTTTGATGTTATATACGATTGAATCGAGAAAATAAAAGATTAGCGAAAAACAAAAAAATCTAATTCTATTTTCCTCAGAGCCTCGTTACGTACACTCCAACCGATTGAATGACATTCTGCAAATAGGACGTTTTGTGAAAGTGACATTAGGCGAAAGTGACCAAATTTTTCACAATGACCTTTAGCGAAAGTGACGTTGTGCGTTAAGTTCAAAATTCTGAGCTCAAATATTTTGAGTGTTCGTCTTGCAAACTTTTCAAGAGACTTTCTTGAACTTTTGTAAGAAAGAGAAGCAGAGTTCAAAATGGATTGGATTGTCATGCATAACCTCTTGGAAAGGTGGTAAATGTAAACATTGCGCTCTTAAGGGGGATTTTTTAATAATCGCCACGCTTGGCAGGCAGGTTGGCGATCGCAGTACGGTTGTTGCAAAATCACAGAGAACGCTGCTGCCCATTCTCTGGCAAGTCTCTTAGTCGCCTCTTACGACACCCACGGGAAGATATGGGATGGTGCAATTTTTTACGTCCGACACCACACAGACGTGATGGTTAAAATAGGTATAAGTAATCGGTTCATGAATCTCGCAGAGTAACCAAAATAGTTCGACTGTCACTGTTTTTTTTTCCATTTTTAACCGTAACAGAACCGATAAAAAGTGAGGGTGCTACGTAACTGGTCGGGTGGTAAGAAATATACCTACAATACTAGTACACCTTCGGGAAAAACCAGCTGGAATTTGCGAAAATTTCGCCAAACCAAACCGGATTCGGCTTTGGTAGATGGCAAAAGAAGTTTTCTGAACGGTAGAAGTCGAATATGGTGTAGTAACTGCCTCAGATCGACTTGCTTGTTCAAAAAGTATTTGCGAATCGAATGAGCCCCGAAAAAGTGAGAAACACTTCTTAAGAAGGATAAGTAGGGTAGCTCAAAAATTGGATACAGACTTTTCTGACTCCGTGTCCGATTAAAATTGTCCATCTGTGACAAGCTTTATGTAACGTCAGAATGCTCCGTTGTTTAGTTACACAACTCAAATCTGTGTTGAATCTAAAATCGATACGGATTTGGATTCGAAAAAACTTGCTTGGTTGAACGCCTCGGAAAATATCTGAAAAGTCGTAGCTTTCAACCAGGTGTGTAGATTTTAGTTGTAAACTGTTCTTAGCGTTTTTGGAATGTATTTTGAAGATATTATTTTGAGAGGACATTACTTAAAGATACATCAGCTTATTTCTAAAGGTTCAGCCGAATTCGTGACAGATAATGTACTGAGTAACTGTCAGAGTCCAATGTCCGCAGCCAGTCCGTAATCCATCCGTACCGGTTCAATTAAACTTTCATTCGGTGACTTGAGCAGTTTTATGAGCCTCATTATTAATAACAAAACAACACAGTTTTAATACAAATTATTATTATAATCTGAGGGGAAAACCGTGAAATATGAAGTTCTTAACTACTCAAACATCTACACTTCATTGAGAATACGACTTTCTGGATTGACTCAATAAGCAAAATTGTATCTTAAATAAAGAAGACCAAGGTACATTTTTGCAAGTCAAAATTTCCTTGAAAAACTTTTTGAACACAAGCAAGCATGCGATTATAATATTACAACATTGTACAACATCCTGTCACACCGTGTTCAAAAATTATGGCGGGAATCATTACCATAATACCCCCACTTTATTACAAGTCCTCATTACTAAATTTTACAAAACCACATTCTAAGCACGACTCCGTTTTTATAAGTCCACTTTTTGAACTGTATTGTATTGTTTTTCGGTCGTATATTATGCAGACGGGTTCCTGTGAACGGCGGGCGACGTTTTTCTAGTGTCACAGAATAGATAGCGACAGAAGGTCTGGTCCATACGAGTGTCAATGCACGCACATAATATATGCGCGTACGTACGGTGATCTGAAACAAATGACAGTTGCGAATGCGGCTGCACTCGGCTGTACGTCTAGCGTGTCTATATGAGCGTGGACTTCTCAAACAAATGACAGTCGCGACTTCGTGAGTGTAGTGGCACTCGATGTAAGTACGTCAAGCGTGTCTATTTATGCGTGCGTTTTCTCTCGTTGTTTGGTGCTTCTGTATCTAACTATTCAATGACAGTGTGCAGGACGTCCCTTTTATCATAATGTTGTTGGGAAAAAAATCCAGGAAATATTTTGTTGGAGTTAAGAGTTGGTGGCGTGTGTAGCCGAGTTTATTTTAATGTGCAGTTTTGTTTTTGACTCCGTAATGAGATGTTGTAATAATGCGCGGGACTTGTGCGGTTTGTGGTAAATATGTAGGTAGGTATGAAGGACAGTTGTCAGAGTGAGGAGCGTTTGTGAAAAAATGTGGAAGGATCTTTTTTGTTTGCTATAATGTTTGTAAGTAAGTTTAAATGACTCTACGCAAATTAGTAATTTTGACTTAGACTCTTTTTTTTTCTCTTTATTTGTTTTGGGGTTTTGACTTACACTCATTGTATTGTCACATTGATAACGGAGTTTAAGAGTCAAATCAAAAGTGGGTTTGTGTTCTCGAACCCTTGTGTTTGGCTAAAGGCTCTTCTTTAGCCAAAGACAAGCACATGAAAGAGCAAGTAAGCAAGCTTGCGAGCAAGTCGATAGAGAGGGAGAGACTCTTCTCTCTCTCCCTCTCTATCCACTAACAAGAGCATTTAGTTTAGTTTTGATAATAGCAGCTGAAACTCAGATATACTCTCGTTCTTATTTATAAACGCTTGAACGTCCATACATACTAGAAACGATAGCAAGAAAAGGCTTTCAAGAAAATTATCCACATTTTCTTTTAAATTATTAATACATTTTTATTATTTTATTTTCAAAATTGCTCATTAGAACACAATGATATCCTATAGCTCTAAATTAACTGTATTTACTGCAAGTTTCCTATCTTTGATCTTCCAAATTCCAATAATTATCTCCTCAAGCATTACGTACAAAGATCTCCCAACTAATCCGATTAATAACCTAATTAATACCTTGATCTCCTTGATTAATACTTAACCTCTTAGCTGGTAATTATCTAATGATGGCAGCTCATCAGCCAGTGTCTTTGATAAGCCGAGATTAGGTTATAAACTGAAAATTAAACCAACTGTTTGACGGCTTGTCACTTGAGAAGTTAGTTCACTAGTGTCTATCAGATTAATTCGATTTTGACTCATACATGTATGAAAATCATCTGTATCTGCTCACGGCTTTTATTCACGTAAATCTAATACAATATACCATACTATACTTAAATTTACTAATAATAAAGCGGAAGAGTTTGTTTGTGTGTGCTTGAACGCGGTAATCTCCGGAACTACTGGTCCGATTTGAAAATTTCTTTCAGTGTTAGATAGCCCATTTATCGAGGAAAGCTATATGCTATACATCATCATGCTACAACCAATAGGAGCGGAGCAGCAATGAAAAATGTTGCGAAAACAGGAAAATGAGACGCAGACGAAGTTGCGCGGGACAGGTAGTATTCAATATTCCGGACAAAAAATAACCCGTTTCTAAGCATTTTATCCCAAATCATCCATCGGCAACATCTCCTACACAAATCTAAATGATTTAACTCATATTTTTTTTGGAATCATTGTTCGATTTATATAATAATTTATGTTAAAATAGATCTTATCAATTTATGCTGCGTCTCCTCTGCATTTCTCTATCTCTTCTGATTGCCTTCTGAGTTGAAAAGTTTTACGGGCCACATCATTGCACAGCCTTTTCAAAGCCAGCCCGAAAGACGAAAGCTACTCCTCAGGTATAAGATATTAGTATAAATTATATTTTACCTAAACGTAATAAGAATAAATGTTTAAAACGGATAAAATCTTTCTCAGAATCAAATCTCCATTATCCTTGCTCCACAAAAAATAATAAAGATCTCCATTTAAAAGTACCGTTAAGAAAAGCAAATCGGCTATAATACGTAATGAGTCCATGTTACTCGTTTAGTGGCAGTATTTTCTTTTAGCGGTAATACCGTTACCGTTATAGCCGTACCGGTAGTTAGTACCGGTAAGCAGGAGTATGAAGTTCAGAACTAATATGGTACTATGCTGCAGATGGTAATGGTAAAACAATAGCCATTAAGTTTTTTAGGTTAATATTCTCTAGTTTTATGAAGTTTTCAAATGGTTTCGATGTTACTGCGTTACCCCGGACTTTAAGAACTCTTTATACTAAAAGCTGCAGGTTTGCTTAAAAGGGTTTGAAAGACTAAAAAGGGTGGCAAAATATTGGCAAAATTTACAAAGGAGCCTAAGGTGGTACTGTGGCTTTAAGTAAATAACTTTATGAATATTATTTAAACTTTTAGCCTAATCTCGGAGGAGCTCGTGGCTAATTAATAACAGCCGCACAGGTCGATCTTCAAGGTTAAGCCGTGCTTGCCGAGGTTGGTCCCTGGATGGGTGACCATCTTTACATACCGAGTTTCCTCCGTGCCTCGGAAAGCACGTTAAGCCGTTGGTCCCTGCTGTCATTTGTAGATCTTTGACAATCGTTACGAGTCAGAAGCCGAAATTCTGACGTCCAGTCTTACCAAGGGGTATCGTATTATTCAGTTACTGGGTTGTGGAGTCAGATAGGCAGTCGTTTCATGAAAAATACTGATTCTCAGCTGCATCCAGTTAGATTGGAAGCCGACACCAACATAGTTTGGGAAAAGGCTAGGCAGATGATAGGTTTTCAGCCTAACCAAAGCAATTGGCACGCGACTAATTGACCACCGCGTTTGGGTAGGTTTTGGTTAGGATGCGGGATAAAACCTATCTTTTAAAAAATAAATAACAATGCACCTTAATCCCCGAAGGGTTAGGCACAGAGGTGCCTAATATTACACCCGCATTTCAAGTTTTTTTATTTTTTATTATCTATAGGCCCGCGCTTGACCACTATCTCACCTGATGGTAAGCGATGATGTTTTAAGTACCATGATATAGTTCTGTATGGTGTCGGACGTAAAGAATAGCACCTTCCCATATCTTCCCGTGGGTGTCGTAAGAGGCGGCTAAGGGACTTGCCAGAGAATGGACAGCAGCGTTCTCTGTGCTGTTGTAACAACAGTACTGCGATCGCCTTCCCACCTGCCAAGCGTTGCGATCATGGCAAAACCCCCCAAAATGTCAATGTGGCGACACTTGGGGTCATGGCAAAATCCAGGGGCGGTTTTTTCGGGGAGGCGTATGTCCAGCAGTGGACGTCTTTCGGCTGAAATGATGATGATGTATGATGACCATGAAATAAGGGGGCGAGCATAATGCCCCTAACCAGCCACAAATCCAGACTCCGTGGCTGCAACTGAGAAGTTTCTAATGGAAAAATCCAATATTAATTTGCCTGGCCTGGGAATCGAACACAGAGCCTTATGCTCAGCAGTCACGCTTGCAATCACTTGACCAATGAGACACTCGTGAAAAATACAGGAGTTAAAATTAACAACACCTCGTAATAACAACCAAAAACTACTATTAACCTAAGAATCTACCACCCGCCATAATTGTTAGAATAACGCGTTGAAAATCTACCAAGAGTAGAATACTTTTTGTCGGTTAGCACGAGAGCATTTAAATACTCAGTAATTAGTTTTGTCTTAATTTAATTTACTCTAAGTGGAAGTTGAACGTTTAAAGCGAGAATTTGTCCACTTATAACAGGGTTTTTAAAAGAACTTCCCTCTTTTTATGCAAATCTAGATTATTTGATGGAAGAAAAATAAAGTGCTTCTAGTGGCGAAAGAAAGTAAAACCGATAAAAGATATTGTAGAACTAAAGTTATTTTGAATTTATGAAAAATAAAATAAGATTGAGAAAGTTTCATATTTTATCTTTTTGATAGAAATTTTTAGATAGCCTCTCAGGCGAAACTTTCAATGTGGTACCTAATCTGATTACATTTGAAAGGACTAAATTTAAATCGTAAAAACACGGTTTCAAACCATAATCTAATTAGCAAAGCAAAATCGTAAAAAGCATGTAATATTCCCACAGCTGGGACACAAGCCTGTTAGTTTTAGTGGGCAATAATCCTCCATCCATCACGCCCAGTTTAGGTTGGTGGTTTTCTTCAAGATGTTTTCCTTCACCGTTTTAAGACTAGGATGTTTTCCTTCTTTTCCAGTGTGGGAAAGAGATGACGCTAGACATCCTGTATAGGTCCGTCTCTTTCCCACACTGGGATAAGAGTAAAACAATACTGTTTTAAGACGTCATGGTAGGTTAGCAGCCGTGTTGAAATAACTACCGAAAAGAATTATCAAGATGATTGTTTAATATTAATACAGGCATCAACAACCCACATCAATTTATCAGTCTCCACAGCATTAAAAATAAAATAAGCAACGACATCCAATAAAAATCGCGCCCCCAAGGACCTATTTTTCATCCATTCCGATCCCACACAACCGATCTTCACAAACAAAGGAAAAATATAACTCAAAACGATACCTATCTACATTGTATTGCACATAAATTCTCCGCAAGTGCAAAATCGATGAATTTCATACAACTTTAGTACTCCGAGTTAATGACGTGTAAAGTTCGCAAACTGACATTAATATTGGACGTTCACATTGGTATGTTCCTATATTATAGGTAAACATGTACGAGGCGATTAGAGCTGTGTTCCAGTTATGTATTTTGAGGTATTAATTTGTGCTTTGATTACATTGTGAGTTTTAATTTTGGTCAAATGACATAGGTGAGTCTGTATGGTGTCGGACGTAAAGAATAGCACCATCCCATATCTTCCCGTGGGTGTCGTAAGACGCGACTAAGGGACTTTCCAGAGACCGGGCAGCAGCATTCTCTGTGCTTTTGCATCAACCATACTGCAATCGCCAACCCGCCTGCCAAGCGTGGCGATAATGGCAAAACCCCCCCTTTTGTATCTATGTCCAGCAGTGGACGTCTTTCGGCTGAAATGATGATGATGATGATGATGACATAGGTGAAAACGTGTAGGTGCACGCTTTGGCATAGGTAATTAGATCATCATTTCCGCCCGGAATCACCCACTGTTTGGTGTAGGCCTCCTCTTTGGTCTGCAATTCTTCTCTGTTTTGTACGTCCCGTATCCATCCGTTTCTCGCGATCTTGACGATAACGTCAACCTAACGCGATTTTGAATGGCCCAGGTTTCTTAGGCCCAACCATAGCCACCGTTCGGTCTAAACCTTACTCTTTCGACCATCTCTTCGTCCAACCAGGTGTTCCCAACTCCATTTAAGCGTATCGCCCTGTCCCCGACGTCGAAGACTTGCGTCGGACGACGAATTAATTAATAAGGCGGTAATTGGATATATAGGTGATATTTTTGTATTTTGATACGAGAGCATTACAACATATAGCATATAGTTCATAGCTATAGCTAAATGTGTATGCCACTTTAGTAAGAGGCAAGACCAACACGCTAGAGAATTGTGCTTGCGGAATTATGCTTTGAGTGCTTTTAACGTTTACATTGTTAATTTAATTTTGGTATTTTGTAATGGTATAGGTGTAAACTGTGGTCACAATAATTTTATCATTGATAATTGGATATTATACTTTGATTGAATAGCTTGATTTGATTTTAAAAGAGTAACCATGGAGTTTCTAGCCGGTTCTTTACCATAGGAAATGTCCAACCCGAACCGTGCACCTTCAGTTGACGTTTTTATAAGTGCCAATGTATTTTTTTTTTTTTTTAAATACATATTTCGCTTTCAGGCAAATTCAAGTATCAGTTTGGTAGGCGGAAGACTGGCAAGACGGGGAAGTCTCTTATAACCAAGTTATGGGTTATTTTTTATAATTTGAATCTTACCTAACGTATAAAAGATGAATAGCTCAATGGCCCATTAAAAGAATGAGGAAATCTTATCCACGCAAAATATTGTTCATGAAATCACAGATTCTTGAGAGCTTTTAATATATGAATAAAATTTCCTTCATTCATTAATAATGCACGCCAACATATTTTCCTCACATCTCATTTAACCCTTATCACACCGCACCATCAAACCTCTCCCATTCAAATCCCAAAACCAAGATCGGTATGGTGAATACGAGGTCCATTTGACCCCATAAAAGTCAATCGATCCGTCCACGGCTACAGCCGATTCTATTTTGATTCGAGCACAGTAGGACACGGATTGAAACCTTATCTTCACCGTATTGACTTTTGAAGGCTTTCTGACCGGGGTGGACATGATAAGGGTTAGGTTTAAGATTGGGTTCGAAGGGATTAATTTTGGGACTATGATTTGATTTTGTGAAGTAATGTTGAGTTCATTTTAATCTTGAAGGGGCTAGTGGTCACATATAAGCTTTTTGAGGTATTTTCTTTGCTTTTATGTTTTCTTGTTTTTTTGGACTCCGTGAAAATTTCTTGATCTTACTGAGCATGTGTGTATTTACCTAATAATAAGGTCTATTTCAAGATATCATGAGAACATACTGATCAAACGGCGTTATTGCAGTGATTTAGGCTTGTTTATCTAAATATAAAAGCAGTTTAAACTGATTAAATTCAGATAGTTATGAGTATAGAATTGTATCATTACATGTCATTGTCACTTTGGCGCCTTGCTCTAACAATTTTTTTTCTAATTATAAACAAAGCAAGTAATTATTTCCTTTATAAATACAAAGTGCCTCTTAAATATAGAAATGACCGCAAAGATGTCTCTACAGTAGTTGCTAAAAGCCTTTAAAAGAAACAGAAGAAAACATTCAACAAAAGCAAAGGATCAATGAAAATGTTTCCAATACCGATAGTATTGCTTTCCCCCAATCTTTTCCTAAACTCCAACTACTACAACAGCAAACAAACAAATATTTACTACCCTCAATTCATCAGTCATAGTTTTACGACAGATACAGTCGTACAAACTTATCTGAGGTTTAATAATAACTGGCATTTGCCAATGCATGGCGAGCGGAGATAAGGACTGGCCGGCCCCGCAATAAAACTGGCCAATCGGACTCGTAAAAGTTTATACATCCACGAGACCACGATGTTTAATCAGACGGTATAAACGCATAGATACTGAGACGTTTTCTTATTGGTCTTCAGGATACTTTTGATTATATTTGACTTGAACACATTCACAGCGACATCATCTTCATCAGCCTATAATTCGAAGACACCCCACTGCTGGGACACAAGCCTCCTCTCTATGAGAGGGAGTGGGCTGTAATCCACCATGTGGGCCCAGTGCGGGTTGGTAGATGTCACATGTCTTCGAATTTTTAGTTCTAGGACATGCCGGTTTACTCACGATGTTTTCCATCACCATTTTTGAGGGCAGCGGTAATGAAATAACTGACTGGGTTGTGGAAGTCGTTCCATCTAAAATACTGGTATTATATTCAGCTGCATCCGGTTAGACTGAAAGCCGACCACCCATGGCCGATGTACCGATGGTCGGCTTTCAAATGATGATTACTTATAAACTAACGCTTGTAAAAAATACCCATTTTATCGATAAAGCCACACATTTTCAACGAGATCCACCTGAAAAAATATCCCATTGGCCCAAAAACTACATTTCAAAACCCACCTTAGTCCTTCGATTCAAACCTCGCATCTGAAATCCCATCATAGTGATTAATATATAAAGGATAAAGTTAACTGAATCGAAGTGGGCCACTCGACTCTATTCATTACGTCTATGGAGTCCGCAACTAAATCCGTTCGGATATCGGGTTTGATTCCCGTTTAAAGTCGAATAGGCCGGAAATCGATTGCTTTGGAAGCTTTACGTTCGAATTGTAGGCGAAAATTGCGAGGATCGTTGTGAGCTGGATGGGGTTCATTTGGGATTTTGTTGTTTTTGGGCAAGTTTTTAATTGTGGATCTTAGCAGTATTTTTTATTGTTCAACCTACAGGTATTTCAGTATAACTATATACATATATATATAACTCACAATTGTTTTATATAGTTATAACCAATCCTATTAGGACATTTGCGTTTAACTGAGCTCGTGCTAAATAATAACAGCCGCACGGGTAGATCTTTAAGGTTAAGCCGTCCTTCCCGAAGTTGGTCCGTGGATGGTTGACCATAATTACATTCCGTGTTTCCTCCGTGCCTCAGAAGCTGTTGGTCGCGGCTGTCATTTGTAGATCTTTGGCAGTCTTTACGAGTAGTCGGAAGCCAAAAGATATCAATCTTACTAAGGGGTATCGTTTTACCCAGTTACTGGGTTGTAGATAGGCAGACGCTTTATGTAAAATATGTGTAGGTACTCAGCTGCATCCGGTTAGACTGGAAGCTGACCTCAAGATAGTTTGTGGAAAAAGGTTAGGCAGATGATTGATGATGGTTACGTTTAGCTTAATATTAAAGTTCGTATGTTATTCGATTATTGGGTGTAAAGAACTTCATAGAAAAAGGAGGATCCTCTGACCAGACGGGTGTTGTGCCTTGTGGGCTACTGGGGGACAAAAAATGTTGTCGGGTTTTTCTATCATAGGAGTCGCGGATAACTTTAACTGCGCGATTTAGGATTTTGATGTTAGTTCTTTATTTATGTCATAGATGGCGCTGTAGCAAATTTGTGTCGTGTTTTCCTGTAGTACTTTGTGAAGTACCGCCACACTACGTTCAGCATCTTTTAACGACTTCTGGTTATGGTAGAAACCACTCAATAGACCTTTGTAATTTTAGAAGCGTAAAATTAATTAGCTTTGTGGTAGATAATGGCTCACTTCCTCTCACTATCACAAGGGTCCAAGTCCTAGTGCAAACATAGCCTGATTATGACATAACAACAGCAAATTCCATTCACAATTTTTCCATTTCCGTTCACATTTAAAACAAAAGCAGAACCTACATGTTCATACACGATCCAATTCGCGGACACATCCAGTCTCCTACATCCGCGCCCGGACTGTGCGAACGGAAATAACGCGCTTAATAGATTCGCTTCGGCTCACAACTGCGCTGACAACTGTATAATCTATTTATGAGGAAAACTGCCCGACGCCGCTGTTTTCGCACTATGTGTAGCTACCTACATACATTGTGCATACGTAGGTATTAAAGAGTGTTAACTTATTTAGTGCAAATTCATTATGTTGTTTTGGTCCTTTATGCGCAAACACAACAACAAATTCCTTCAGAGATTAACTTTAATTAATCCATTTGTAACATTCAATGTTACAAATTGATTAATTAAAATTCTGATTGTATAAAACAACTGTTTTTATAAAACAACTGTTATAAATTAATCGGGGAGTGCCTAAGAAAACTAAGCGTGTCGGAGTTGTGACTTTTGCTCAGTTTAGGATAGTACATAGTGATATCGTGGCGCTGGAACACAAAGGGCTAAGGAACATGGATCGGTTTTAGTCAGTACAAGTCTGACACGTCCGCTCCGCCCAGAGCAGGACGGGTCATTTGATGATTTCCCATCCGTAAAAAGGATAGTGAATTTTATATATTAGGTATCATTAAATAAAAACGAAATCTAAGACTAATTTATTAAAAAGTTGGAATAAAAATAGTGCAACTAGACATGCAGCAGTCCAAAAGTAAACTGCTAAGACACTGAAGAAGTGATTATTGTAAGAAAGATGCAATGAAAGGATTAAGGTGGTTTTGGGTAAAACGATACTTAATTTAGGATTTTTGTACGTCTGTCACTGAATGAAGAGACATTATCATCTGCCTAAAATACTTCTTTTTTAAACAAGTCTAGCTTACCTAGTAAGGTACAGCTCGTAAATGGAACGGCTTGACAGTAAGTGCGACGTAAAGTAGCAACATTTTAGCATTACGCGCATTAGCAACTTAAGCGAGTGCTTCTTTACTTTCATAATTATTGCAGTTTTTACTTCGTTTTTAAAGTCGAGGGTCCCTTCGCAGTATTTAATTAATTTTGGTATCAATATACCTACCTCATTTTACTAAGTTAAGTTTAGATTAAGTTAAGATAAGTTTAAGTTTGGATTTTCGAGAAACAGGTTTCGCGATATCACTTTGAATCCGATCATCTAAACTAATAGTATAAAGACGAAACATGTGATTGTTTGTTTGTTACGATTTAAGTCAAAAATTAATCGAAAGTTAAAAAAAAAACACCATTAGACAACTACATCTTAACCGAGTAACATAGGCTATATTATATCACAATTTTCGCGGACGAAGTCGCGGGTGAAGTGCTAGTTTGAAATAAAGTATGAAAAGAATATCAAAAGAAATGAGATAAAAAAAAACTGTAATCTCATGTCACAGTGAGGCCATGTAACAAAAACCATTTAAAATTACAAACACACACACACACACACACACATACACGCATACACACACACACATACACACACACACACACACATTACATTACATTTACATTTTTATTTATTTTTTGCATTTTAAATTTGAGACTTAATACTTTTGCCGACACTAACGCAGATCACCACTTCACTTCCTCCGTTGCTTTTATTAACCACTCATTACAAAAGAGCCGTTCGTCCCGCCATCTCCTTCTGAGCCCACCTACTATCAAATAATTATCTACATAGTATGTACATATTAAAACTAGTTCTAACGGTCAATACAGCCGCGTATTATTACCCTAAAATAATACCTGCGCGTTATTAGCCTAACTGGCTAAATTTAATGTTAGTCCAACTGCCTAACGCGAACATTAGTATTAGCACACATTAACGTTTAAAATTATCTATGTTTCAAATATAATTTATGTGTAACTACGGTCATTGACATTCAATGCGTTTAACCCGATAATGCGTTTAGCAGTTCAAATACACGTAACTTTTAGTCCGTTTAGGCTCAATTTACATGTCGCGGAATGTAAATAAAATCGTACAATGCAAAATGAACTTTAGTGACTGGTGGCGATACAACGGTAGATGGGATGACATTGTTGCTATCGCTAGAATATCCAGGATGAGACTTGCACAAGAGCCTGGAGACTGGCAGAGGGAGGCCCACCAGTGACATCAATGAGTGATGATAATGAAGCGGTGGCGGCATAGTGGTAAAGGCCCTGACTAAGGAAACTATCGCAAAGTCCTGTAACCGAAAATTGTAAGATGACATCTACCAACCCACACTGGGCCTGTTTGGTGGATTTTTGTTCAAACCCTGTCATAGAGAGAAGGCCTGTGTCACAGCTGTGGGAACTTAACTGTATGATTATGCTTTAAAGAACTTTACATAAATTGTGTAACGTAGAGATTAGAGACAAGCCCAAAAACAAGTCGCACGTCTTCTTGAGAATTGTGGCGCATTCCTGAGAATTCCCGCAGTTAACAGCTCATATCAAGTTTGTACATTACACAAAGGATTTAAAGTTCATTATGCTTTGTGAGATTTTGGTACAAAAATCCGCTTCCATTCTAGTCCGTGGCAATGTGAATCGAGCTTTATTGGAGATCATTTTGTATGTTTATTTGTGTTAGTAATGAATGAATGTTATAGTTTAGAATGGTTGTTTGTTAATAATTGAGCATTGGTTAGAATCTGATTATTAAATTAGTGTTATGTTACTATGTATTTAATTAAAATAATGCCCGGTTAGAGTAGAAACCGACATTGTTCGAATTAGGCTAAATTTTAAATACTATTGATAATAATAAATGATATACTGTGTGTGTAAATGCTTTGTATTTTAGTACTCTAAATTTATAATATTGTTTCTATAGTTCGTGCTCACATGATAACTATGAAGTTATAAAATATGTGCTATTCAAACAGAATCAAATGTGCGTAATTCAGTAATTATTCAAGTGTTTCTAATCAACCAAATATATTTCAGACGGCTATAGGTCACATAACTATGTGACCATAACGTAACTTGCAGATAATAATAAAGAACGTTTCAAAAACAATTATTTTCTTCTCCACCACCTTGCCCAACTTGAGAATCGAACCCAACACCTCATGCTCAGCGATACCACTCGCGATCACTGTACCAACGAAGCACTTAAAATAAACAAAAGAATAAACAACTTACATAAACATCACGGTGATTAACAAAACACTAGCGAGACTCGTGTACAGGTGAAAGCACTTACCTGAAAAAAAAAGAAACGTAAATTAAAAACTCGCTCAATCATCAATCAGTTAATGGTGTGCCGGCATTACACTGGCTGTATTATGATGATTTATATCAGCCCAGTAATGGGTTCATTTGGGTATTTCGGTGCACTGTTTTCCAACTACCAACACTGTGTCACAACTCTCCAGTAATCAGGAGGAGCAATGCAGTTCTGTGTCGCTCTGTGTACAGCTTTGAGATGTGTGTTGATCCTTTTTCTGTTGCATCTGTGTAATTTATGGAAGTGACCGTATTCAAGTGTGGCTGTGTTTGTGTTTTGAATGGGAGTAGCCAGAGAATATTTAACACAAATATGAATGGTTTTAATTACGAGAGAGAGAATTTCGACGATGACACTGAACACTATCAACACGTTTAAAAGCGTTACGCCTTACGACAATTCATACAAACTTTCAAGTCTTTATTTTCCGAAATTACTGAACCGATTTTAATGAAACCTCATAAGCATAACCAGAATACATAGGTCTAAAAAGTTACTAAAAACATTTTCGAAAAATAGTGTTACAGCTACATTAGACCGATTAATTAACTACAGAAACAGAAATTTCCAATTATCTTTTTTTTATAAGACATTTCGAAAATGTTTTTTAGTATCTGTTTAGACCTTCGTATTCTGCATGCGTATGAAGTTTCATTAAAATCGGTTCAGTCATTTTGGAAAATAAGGACTTGAAAGTTTGTATGAAATGCCGTAAGGCGATAACGCTCAACATGTACGTGTAACGTACGGTATTCCGTAACAAAGATGTCAAGTTCTTTAACGCAGTTTCAATGTGCTGATTCTATCCCGTTTCACTGGTGAAATCAGAACAGGGCCGATTTAATCATTATATTAAATTTTTTAACACATTTAAAGAGACTTTGAGAGATACGTTTTTTCTTGAAGTTAACAACTTAAAAGACCATACTGATCATAACATATTCAACTTACGTGGCATCTAATATTGTACAAAAGTCATCAAATAAGAAACCTCAAGACATTCAAAACAAACAGTATACTCCAATACTCACAATAAGTGTGAGTATTTCTCCAAACTCTTAACCCAACCACCTACAGGCTACAAGAAAGAAAGCCAATTTAAAACAAAAAAAAAACAAACAAAAAAAAATCAAACAAAAAAAAAGGAACACAAAACTCTCTAACACCAAACACACTAAAAGTGTTGCTAGTCATAATTCCAAACGCCACCACCTCACTAATAACATCACCTAAACAATGGCAACACTACAAATTCGCAATGAAAGCCGACAACGAGCAAAGAATTGCGTGCGGGCCTCTGATTGAGCCGAATTATGTTTTGAGGAATGCTATTGCATTAGTTAATGCACGGTTAGGTATGAAAAACAGGACGTAGATGTAGAGATTAGATATGGAAGCGGTAGAATTCGTTTTCATGGAATGATGAAGGTGCTAGTGCCAGTTCATTGTTAACCAGAATTAAAGTAATTTTGTTTTTTGATACTAACAATTTTGTTAGAGATTTTGTTTTGATTCGGGATCATATGTTTCTTCCAAAGAAAAGTCAACATTTTCTGGCTTCACTTTTATCATATTATATAAACGCGGTTATTAATGATTTAACTGAGACTAGGTTAAGTGATGATTGTGATGAAACAGTATTATCTTGTGTCTCCAATAATACTGTTACAGATTCTTTAAACTATTAGAGCCGACAAAAGAGAAGCCTGGTAATAATATTTTACTTTATCACCAGAATATAAATCGCTTCTCCGGCAAAATTTTAGACGTGGAACTGTTAGTTGATAAATACCACATGGATATTATATGTTTCTGTGAAACTTGGTTAAAACCAGATAGGATGTTGTTTAATGTGAATAATTTTTCAGTTGCCAGTGCGTACAACAGATCCTCAGTGGGCGGTGGTACCCTGATACTTTGTAATGGCTGTCTCAGGTATAAGGAGAGGAAGGATATCACTGCTTACTCTGTTGATCGCTTATGTGAGGTAGCATGTGCAGAGATTGAAGGTCATACTGTCTTATGTGTTTATAGACCACCAGCATCAAACTTGTCATTATTCTTAATCACAATGGAAGAAATATTAAGTAAACTTTTCTTAGATAATAAATTAGTTTTTGTTTGTGGTGACTTAAATATTGATCTGTTAGTCAATTCACCAGAAAAATATAGGCTGGTCTCATTGTTTAAATCATTTAATTTAAAATATTTATTTAATGAAGCAACTAGAATAACAGCAACCTCGGCTTCATGCATAGACAATGTATTTACTAATTGCATAGTAAAAGAGTCGTTAATAATTAGTGGCGTCAGGTCAGACCATACTGGTCAACTTGTATCGTTTGAGTTAGACAAAAAGTTACACTTAGTTAAAACAATTCAATTAAGACCTCTTTCCAAAAATAAATTAATTTCTTTCAATAATAATGTTCTTAGCAACCTTAATAATGCTAGTTTTGATTCAAAAGACCCCAACATAAACTACGGTACATTATTTTCCACAGTTTGCCATGAATTCAATAAAACGTGTCCTATAAAAAAAGTTAAACTCAATTCAAAATCTAAATTTAGCGAATGGGCCACTACGGGAATAAGAAAAAGCAGAGATATTTTATATAATTTATATCACGAAAAATCTCTGACTTCAGATCAAGTCTTTCACACTTATGTTAGAAACTATTCGAAAATATTCAAAAGTGTCTGCGCTCAAGCAAAATCTCAAATAATAAGTAATAAAATTGGTAATTCTAATAATAAAATAAAAACGGTGTGGCAGGTAATTAACAGAGAAACCGGTAAGACTCAACAACAAGATAAGAGTGAATTGTCTTTAAACATAGATAACAAAACAATTTCTGACAATTTAGAAGTCGCTGAGACACTAGATAATTTCTTTACTAACATTCCGTTAGAGGTTACGAAATCTCTCCCCTCTTCGGTTGAATTAGCTGAGGGCCTTCTTAAAGAGAACTTCACAAAAGACATACCAAACTTCAAATTTAAACCAGTATGTATTGCCACAATCAAAAACGCATTCAAAAGTCTCAATATCAAAAATACTGAAGACTTATGGGGGATTTCGGTCAAGGTTCTTGAAAACATTATAGACTCAATTGCGCCTGTCCTAACAGGCATATTCAATCAATGTTTGGACACCGGCAAGTTTCCTGACTTGATGAAACATAGTAAAGTGGTACCAATTTTCAAATCGGGTTGTAAGAGTGATCCTTCTAATTATAGACCGATATCTGTGCTTCCAGCACTGAGTAAAATCTATGAAAAAATCATGCTGGACCAGATGTTGTCTCACTTCAACTCTAATGGGATACTGCATAGTCAGCAGTTTGGTTTCACGAAGGGTAGGTCGACAACGGACGCGGGAGTAAAACTCATCAGTCACATTCTGGAATCCTGGGAGAAGTCCCAGGACGCTATTGGCATTTTTTGTGATCTCTCAAAAGCGTTCGACTGCGTCGACCACAACACGCTGATCTGTAAATTACATCACTACGGAATTCGTGGACAAGCTGCTGATCTTGTTCTTTCCTATTTATCAAACAGGCAGCAAAAAGTAAATGTGAATGGGGCGACATCCTCTGGGTCTATAGTCAGGATGGGTGTGCCCCAAGGTTCAATTCTTGGTCCTTTCCTATTTCTTGTTTATATTAATGATCTCCCTTATATGATGGCCAAATTATCGGATATAATTCTGTTTGCTGACGACACTTCGCTAATTTTTAAAATTCATAGGAAAGATAAGGATGTCATACATGTCAACGAAAGTCTAACTGTTCTCTCGAAATGGTTCGCAGCTAACAATCTTTTACTGAATACGAACAAAACTAAATGTCTAAAGTTCTCTTTACCAAATGTAACTCAACGTGACCTTAATTTAAATCTTGACGGCAAAAAACTTGATGTTATCGCGGAAACTGTATTCTTAGGAATTACTATCGATTCAAAACTGCAGTGGGGCGCGCACATTGGAACTCTTTCGGGGAGGTTAAGCTCAGCCGCCTATGCAGTTAGGAAAATAAGGCAGTTGACTGATGTAGCCACAGCTAGGTTAGTATACTACGCGTATTTCCACAGTATTATGTCTTATGGAATTCTGCTGTGGGGATCAGCAGCAGACGTTGATTCAATTTTTATATTGCAAAAGAGGGCAGTTCGCGCGATCTATAAAATGGGTCCTCGCGAGTCCCTTAGAGAAAAAATTAAAGAGATCGATATACTGACTCTGCCTTCACTTTATATCTTAGAATGTATTTTATACGTCCGCAAAAACCGAGGGCTTTTCAAAATTAGAAGCGACTTCCATAATATAAACACACGCAGTAAACACGAAATTGTAATACCCAAATTTAGATTAACAAAAACTAGCAAGTCATTTCTTATAAACAGTATACGCTTTTATAATAAGTTGCCAAAGTCAGTTATTGAACTGACCGATACAAAGTTTAAAAATTGCATCAAACGTGTCCTTATTAAAAAAGCATATTACAAAATTAAGGACTATGTTGAAGATAAAGAAGTTTGGCTGTAGTTCCCTCTGCTCATGCGGCTTCCCTGGTAGCTCAAAAACGACACAAATATGTGGATGTCTCTAACTATTCCGAATTTTATTTATTCTATTCATTTTTTTCAGATGTTTTACAATAGTTTTCAAATCATTGCACCGTTTATTCATTGTGCAGAATAGTTACAGTACTGATGACTACATTTGTGTCAATTGTTTATTTAATTGTTCTTAGTTTTATTTTTACTTTTGTATAGATTCTCTTTCATTCATATTTTTTTTGTGAATGTGTGGACATTGTAGGCTTTGTAATTTTTTTTTTTTTTTTTTTCAGTTTCATCTTTTCTACCTTTTGTAGTAAGCGATGACTTATTGTCGGGCCTACGCTGTCCTCTCATACTTAAGTACTAGCGCTGTAACATCCAAATATTGTAGAAGCAAATGATTTTAAAAGAGTAACCATGGAGTTTCTTGCCGGTTCTTCTCCATAGGAAACGACCAACCCGAACCGTGCCTCTTCTGTTGACGTTTTATAAGTGCCCATGTAGGCCTATGTAAAATAAAAAAAATTGATTTTGATTGATTTTGATTTTGCCGTGAACTGTGACGGCTAAAAACAAATTGATTTTCTTACAAATGGTTTTTCTATTATGCATGTGATCGTCATTAAAAACGTATGTTATGATTGTCAATGCAAAAAGGACTCGCTGTTAAAAAATATTTTAAATCAAATCTAGGATCTTTTTTTTTATTTCACAGATTATTCAAATTGTACGTGTATTTATTGCTTCTTAGTTATAGATAAGTGTCAACTTGTTAGCTCCTCTTGTATTTGAGTATAATAAGTTAGGATTACCAATTCAAGAGAATTCAATGTTGCCATCATAATATTTTTTCATCTTTGTGGTATTTCGAGTATAGACATCATTCAACTAATTCAAAAATAAATCATTTCGACACAATGTATTTTGTTTAGAATTAAATGATCTATGACGCATTGGCTCAGTTAAAGTGAAGAAGAGCCACACATCGCTACCTACAAATTCCACTCTACACACCTACTAAAATTAAAACCATTATCTCTTCCAGTGCACATCTAGATCATTGTCCAGCGCAATAGCCGCGCGCTGAATAATGTTCAGTTTGGTCTAAAATTTTCAAATTTCGTGTAATTGTGATTTAGTGCGGCATTAGCGTTTGATACGCGATAATCTTATCGGCAGAAATACTGGCTTTAGAGGCGCGCTTACAATGTGTTTTAGAAATCTAGTAATTTGCTGTTCAATTGTTTTTGCAGTTGAAATGGTACCAAATTGACGACACGATTCGCGTTCAGTTCAGACGGTTGCCGATTTGACGGCACGGTTGGCGCAGTGGTTAAGCGATCGACTGCTGCGCTGCATGTCGTGGATTTGATCCCCACACGGAACAATAATTGTATGGCCTATAGATAGTTGTTCCGGGTCAGTGTTTATTGGCGTTTCGCTACCGCTGGATTAGTTCCGGTTATCTCAAGTTAAAACACCGTAATCGACCCAGCGACTTGGATTTACGTGCCGCAGAAATACCTCTCAGACACGCTGGTTTCTTCACGCTGGTTTCCTCACGATGGTTTCCTTCACCAAAGCAAGTGATAATTATATAATACCGCATGAATTCGAAAAATCAGAGGTTTTAGGTTCAAACTCGTTACCTATGGCTTGGCAGTCTGACGGTCAGACGATCACTGCTCGGATACCATGCTCGGATGAAAACCATGATCGGACCCAATTTAAGTATCCACCGCAGCACTCTAATAAAAATATCAGCTTACTAACAGTCAGAGACAGAGAACCAAGGTTACCGACGTAGCCCGAAGAATTGCCAAACTTAAGTGGCAGTGGGCAGGGCACATTGCTCGCAGAACGGATGGCCGATGGGGCCGAAAAGTTCTGGAATGGTGACCGCGAACCGGAAGACGATGCGTTGGAAGGCCTCCCACTAGGTGGACCGATGACCTGGTGAAGGTTGCGCGGATCCGCTGGATGCGAGTAGCACGGGACCGGTCAATGTGGCGACACTTGGGGGAGGCATATGTCCAGCAGTGGACGTCTTTCGGCTGAAATGATGACTAACTAGCCCCTCATATACTCATACTACAATATCCATTAATGAAACATCGTGTCATGCTGTGCTTCGGTTTTTCTTTCAGTGTAAGTAAAATAAAAGCTGTAATGATTGTGAAAGAATTCGTCGTCTTGGTCACTATGATATCATTCTTTAGACACAACGCAAACATAACATCACGCCTGTAATCCCTGAAAGGTTAAGCAGAGGTGTACTTAATAGTACCCCCACATTTCACCAGTTATGTTTAACTCCCATGTAATAGGGGGCGAGTCTATTCCCATCAACCGCGCACAAATTGAGACTCCGTGGCTGCTACTGAGAAATTCCTAATGGACAAACACAATAAAAATGCCCGACCTGAGAATCGAACCTAGGACCTAATAAAGCCCAGCAGTCGTGCTTGCGACCATTAGACAGAAGTATTAGCTTAGCAATATTAATCTATACTTATATAATCTATACTAATATTATAAAGCTGAAGAGTTTGTTTGTTTGCTTGAACGCGCCAATCTCAGGAACTACTGATCCGATTTGTAAAATTATTTCAGTGTTAGATAGCCCTTTTATCGAGAAAGGGATAAGTTATATATCATAACGCTACGACAAATAGGGACAAAACAGCAATGAAAAATGTTGCGAAAACGGGGAAAATGTGACACAGACGAAGTTGCGCAGGATTGCTAGTTTTCTATAATAATCAGAACACCTGTCTAGACGTTAACTTAAATACATTCCATTTTTAGGGTTCCGTACCCAAAGGGTCAAACGGGACTCTATTACTGACTTCTGACTTCGCTGTCCGTCCGTCCGGCCGACACCAGGCTAGGCTGTATCTCATTAACCGTGATAGTTACCCAGTTGAAATTTCTACAGATTATCTTATTATTTATTATTACAGATTATTTATTATCTGTTGCCGCTATAACAACAAATAAAACAGAATAAAATATAAATAACAAAAAAGTGTTTTTTTGCTCGTTTGGTATTTATACATAATGGTACGGAACCCTTCGTGGGCGAGTCCGAATCGCACTTGGCCGGTTTTTAACCTTGCTTCTCATTTCAGTTTACTGTTTAACATTGAAAAGTTTTTGTGTAATAAAGTTCGCGTGAGCTCATATCTCATTATAGGCTCAAACACACAATAAATCATATTTAATGCATCAGGCGTCGACTGAACACCATATTAACTAACGCTTATCATTAACCTGTGGAAAGTAATTACATTAAAATTTTTACACGTTATTATGAAAACGGCCTCCATAACTCTTTAGGCTAATTCGAGTTTGCTAGGAAATTAACGGACGATTCTTTCGACTAATATTCTAAGTTGATTCGATTGCGAATGCTTCGTGTTTTTTCCGTACCCAGATACCCAATTTCTTTCACCCTATTACTGAGACTTCGCTGTCTGTCCGTCCGTCTGTCACCAGGCTGTATCTCATAAACCGAGATAGCTAGCCAGTTGAAATTTCTACAGATTATGTATTTCAGTTGAAGCTATAACAACAAAAAATAAAAACAGAATAAAATAAATACTGAAGGGGGGCTTCCATACAAAAGAGTGTTCTTTTCTCGTTTTTATAAATAATGGTACGGAACACTTCGTGCGCGAGTCCGACTCGCACTTGACCGGTTTTTAATTTTCAAATATTTTAATGGTCGCTAAAATATCAAAATAATATATGTGTTCCAGGTATTTGACTCGTATTTGGTAGTAGGCTTTAAAAACAAAGCTTTTACCAAATTAATTTTCATAAAAATCAAACGATACCTTTAAAAAAAAACAGTATGTAATTTCATTTGTTTGTTCACAAAAAAACCTCAAAGTAAACCAATATTATTCTTTACTTCGAAACCAGAATCGAAACATAATATTCCTTTCATATTAATATGCTCAAAGCCGACAGAAACATTGAAACATTGCTGGTAAATATAATATTAAACGTTAAATGTTCTGTAATGGCAATCACGAAATAAAATGGACACTGCGTATATTGTAGTGGCCTCAGAAATGTATATTTAATGACAATTATGGGGAGAATTAAAATAATAAAGACCGGTGATCTGAAATACGCGAAAAATCCAGCGCGAACCGCATGAACGTGGAAATTTATTTCAAAATATTGCCAATTACTGTGTCTGCGTTTCTGCCAGCTGAAATTTTTACTCAATTTTTACTGTAGACCGTATCGATTAAAATATTTAAGTTGGTAATCTATGGGCAAAATAACATTTAGCGGCAATTTTCTTATTACGCTTCAAAATCGATACAACTAAGTACTTTTACTCAAATTCAAAGCACTTAAAAAACAATCTGTTCCAGGACTTTGGGAAATGCTCCTGCTGAAAAAAAAAGATGAAACTAGGTCAAAGCGTAGATCTCTCTGGCAACCGGGCAAGAAACTCCATCCTCTTTTAACTCATTTTTAACAGCTCATTTTTAGACTCTGCTCTGTATGGTGTTGGACGAAAAGATTAGTACCATCCCATATCTTCCCGTGGGTGTCGTAAGAGGCGACTAAGGGACTTGCCAGAGAATGGGCAGCAGCGTTCTCAGTGCTTTTGTGACAACCGTACTGCGATCGCCAACTCGCCTGCCAAGCGTGGCGATTATGGCAAAACCCCCCATGTTATGTCAATGTGGCGAAACTTGGGAGGACGTCTTTCGGCTGAAATAATGATGATGAAACAGCTAAACAAAAAAATATTTCAAGCGATATTGTATGTTACTAAACCGATACACAGTTCAATGGAACGCAAATCAATTCTATTAATACCAACTAAACGTAATGTAAGTCAAGAAAAATGAGATCACGACCGCATTTCAACGGTCAGTCAAAGTTTTATAATTTTTTATGTAAGTAACACGTTTTCATTGTAAAACGTTATTTCTAGGCAATCTAAGACTAAGAAAAAAATATTAATCTTACATGACGGTACGGTTGGCGCAGCGGCTGAGCGATCGACTGCTGCGCTGCGTGTCGCGTGTTCGAACCCGGACGAAAAAAATATTTGTATGACCTACAAATAGTTGTTCTGGGTCTGGCTGTTTGTATATGTGAGTTTAAATGTTTATAAACGCACCCACGATACAGCAGTAATTCCTATTCTGGGGAAATGTTTAAAAAAAAAAACAAAACAAATCTACTGGTTAGACTCTAAGCAAGACACATCAACACACATCAACACGGTGTAGGGATATTTCATACTCAATTAAATAACTCGAAAAGTACTGGCAGCATTAGAATCTTTTATATACCGATTTGTTTGTAATTTATCTCAGACTAATTCCAAATTAAAATTTTTGAAAATTCTTTTGTTTCGGTGGCATAAAAATGTCTTGATGTGTAGGAGAGGGAATTTTCATTTGTGCGAAATTTAGAAAACAATACGAATTACGTTTAGTTACAGTTTTTTTTCATTTTTAAACGAAAGATAAAGTTAAAATTGAGGTATTGTAGCCATGCAATGCCAACATTTGACGAGGGCGGAGATGTTACGAGCTGTGGGAATGCTGGAAGCTGGGTCTGTTCAGCGTAATGTTGCTGAGGCCATAGGGACCCACCAAAATGTAATTTCAAGATTGTGGACACGCTATCGTGCCACAGGTGAAGTAGCGGAGAGGCACCGGGGGCCAAGTCGCATCACTACCCCCAGACAAAACCAATTTTTGCAAATAACTGCGCGAGCTCAACCAAATGCAACGGCGACTCAATTGGTCCAAAGGCTGCGAGTGGAACACCAAGTGCTTGTGAGTGACCAAACTGTAAGAAGGCGACTGCATGAAAGCAATCTACGCTCTCGTAGACCACTCCGGGTCCCACCTTTACGGAGAAGCAATCGTGGACGACGATTAGAATGGGTTCGGAACCACGTGGACTGGGGCCGTGAGCAATGGTCCAATGTGCTGTTCACGGATGAATCCAGGTTCGGCTTCCATCCAGATTCACGAAGGACGCGTGTTTGGCGAGTTCCTGGACGATGGAGCCGTCTTCAGAACCCTCAGGAAGTTCACCCATACCAAGGAGGAACAATTATGGTATGGGCAGGAATTCGTCTTGGAGGACGGACGGATCTCGTTTGGGTGCGGGCCAATATGACGGCAGAACGATACGTCCAACAGGTGCTGGGGCCTGTAATCTTGCCCCACAGAACACAACTGGGGCAAGATTTCCTGCTCATGCACGACAATGCCCAGGCACACACGGCGAGAACGGTAGCAGCTTGGTTACATACACACAATGTTAGGGCCTTAGACTGGCCTGCTCAATCGCCAGATCTAAATCCCATTGAGCATGCCTGGGATATGCTGCAAAGAAGAGCTCTGAAGGAAGTTCCTGAAAATCTGGCTACAGAAGATCAACTTTTTGCGCACCTCAGAAGGACATGGGACAATATTCCGCAGCAAGACATTGACAACCTTGTTCTGAGCATGCCGAATCGTTGCCGATGTATTATGAATATCATGGGCGCTTTCTCAGACTACTAACTTCAAGTTTATAAACACAAATTAAATGATTTTTCTATTTTTTCAGTTTTTGCTCATAAATTAAAAGTTAATTCATATACGGTTTCCGTCTATGCTTTTTTTTTCCATAAAATCCTGAAATTTTAATCGAAGTTCCTTAACCATTATTAAAAAATGGTAGAATATTAAATAACGTATCTTTTAAATATATACATGTCATATAAATAATTAACACATTGATAGTAATTCGCTTTTTTAAAAATATCCCTAGACCATGTTGATGTGTGTATATGACACTCAAAATTTCAATAACTTCCGAATCAGTCTACCCACTCGAATAGTCCAAATTGAGAACTATAGACCATAAAATTACGCAATATACTGTCATTGTATATGTTTTAATTAATTATTATTAATTATAAAAAAAATATTCAAAGGTGTTGTAAGTATAAAATATTTAAAGGTGATGTTATAGATTCTACTAATAGTCGCTTCGAAAAGGTCAATACTTCTATCAATGAGATTTTAACACACGAAATCGTAAAATTCTTCTCTAATGTTTTCAATGCTCTGTGTCCTCATTATTTTTCCACGTCCCATATAATATTCCGGCCGCATCGCCACTATTACTTGCAATAACCCTTAAACAGCCGTGCATCATAGTAAACTCATATTAATACGATACGACGTCATACGATGGAGACTAGCAGACCGTCTCCTCGCGTTATATTGCAGTAAAATGTAAAATATTCACTGGAGGTCATCTCAAACAGGTTACGACATGGACATAAGACTGTTTTGCAAGTAATTGCTTGATGTAATATGGACAGACGGCAATGCGGTGGACATTAAAAGTATCGTCGTCATATTAATTTTATGGGCCAGAATATTTTGTCGGTGGGTTTTATTTTTTGAAATGTTAGAGACTGGACAGCTTTTAAGTCTGGGTGATTATGGTTTTAGTATTCTTGTATTAATTTAAAGAGGTCAGATGTCTTGACAATATATTAATTATGTCCTAGACAAAGACAAAAGCAAACTGACTTAGTAATTTCGTCAAGATCTTTGGCAGCTTGGCTTCTTGTCTGCTAATAATAATAAAGTGTGATCAATAATTCGTCTGGCAAGTGTGTCGATTAAACCAATTACCATCTTAAGCCGCTAAGTGTTCTATTGATGATAAACCAGAATCATAATTTGTAGGATATAGCCGTCTCACTGCTGGAACTCAAGCCCTCTCTGTGGAAGGTAGTGGGTAATAACTTATAATCCACCACGCGGGCTTCATCATCATCATCATTCATCATTTTAGCCGAAAGACGTCCATTGCTGGACATAGGCCTCCCGAAAGTGTCGCCAAATTGGCACAAGGGGGGTTTTGCCATAATCGCCACGCTTGGCAGGCGGGTTGGCGATCGCAGTACGGTTGTTACAATATCACAAAGAACGCGCCTGCCTATTCTCTGGCAAGTCCCTTAGTCGCCTCTTTTTTTTTTTTTTTTTTTTTTTTCTTTTTTTTTTTTTATTAAAAACGTTGCCCCACACTAGGAATTTCTCCTGTATCGTGGGTGCGTTTACAAACATTTAAACTGACATACACAAACAGCCAGACCCGGAACAACTATCTGTAGGCCATACAAATATTTGCTCCGTGCGGGGATCGAACCCGCGACACGCAGCGCAGCAGTCGATCGCTCAACCACTGCGCCAACCGTGTCGTCAACCGTGTCGCCTCTTACGACACCCACGGGAAGATATGGGATGGTGCTATTCTTTACGTCCGACACTATACAGAGCTACTACGCGGGCTTAGTGCGGGTTAACCCACAATCATCTTCATCATCTTCCTGCCCTTATCCCATGTTAATTGGGGTCGGCGCAACTCGTTTTTTTTTCCATTCTCTTCTGTTGAAGAGAGTTGTCAGAATGTTAACTAACATTTGTTGTAACTAACAACTTACAACGTTTGCTGTAACTAACAACTGGCTAACATTTATTGTATTTTCTTTCAAATCATTCATCACACGATCCATCCATCGTGCATTGCGTCCTAGGTCTTTCTCTCCTTCCCCATCCATCAACTTTTATATTCATCATTATCTTAGTCACATGAGATGAGTCTCTCCTCATTACATGACAACCTCAAAATCAAAATATTTTATTTTACATAGGCTTACATAGGTACTTATAAAACGGCGACAAAAGGTGCACGGTTCGGGTTGGTCGTTTCCTATGGAGAAGAACCGGTAAGAAACTCCATGGTTACTCTTTTAAAATTATTTGGTTTTATAATATTTGAATGTTACAGCATTAGCAATTAAGTATGGGAGGGCAGCGTTGGCACGACAATAAGTCATCACTTACTACAAAATGTGGAAAAAGGTTTAAAAAAGACAAGGTTAAGTACCTAAATTTACAATTCCATGATTTACAAAACAGCCCGTTTCCGTTTGTAATAAAAACTACATGCACCATCACCTAATTAAAAGCTACCCCAACCTAAACATCTGCCTACACCACTATAAACTAACGTGAAATCTCAAAATACATTGCCTTAGCAAGCCTACGCTCCTACACAACATGCAACGTAATTACGCCACGTTGTTGACCCACACTAACGAAGGATTACCGTACACAAGTCCTAACTTGAGACATTTGCAACATAAATGAGATAGGAAGCTCTTCTTTGAAAGGCGAACGACGCCGGCTAAGATGAAGTTGAATCCTCTTGAGCTACGAATAGAAATAACGTGTAAAAGAGGACCGGGGTGCAAGTAGTGGTGGGTGTAGCGAGTTGCGAATGTCTTTGATGAAACGTTTTTAATTATGATTAAGTTTATGTAGTTAAGTTTCATTAGTAAATGAAGCTCTAATGAGCTTTTTACAGAAAATGTTTGAACATTTTTGTGTGTCAGTGGTGAAAGAAGCATTAATCCATTAAATGGATAAGCAAGAAAACTGCTACTCAAAATCAAAATCAAAATATTTTTATTTTACATAGGTCTACACGGGCATTTATAAAACTTTGACAAATGGTGCTCGGTTCGGGTTGGTCGTTTCATAAGGAGAAGAACCGGCAAAAACTTCCACGGTTACTCTTTTAAAATCATTTAGTTTTACAATATTTCTGTTACAGCGTTAGTACTAAAAGCTTGAAACTATTCATTTATTTCGACTTTTAAAACCCATTTCTCTAAGTTTTGTGCTCTTAGAACTCACAACAATAACTGTCGGTTTAGAAGTAGTACCATAATGCTGGCGATTCCCAGAGGATTGAGAAAAGTCAGAGATGTACTAGTCCCGTTTCCCTTGAATAGGACAGTATTAAGTTTCATGACGCTTTATTCTACATATATATTCTATATACGCCAGTTGGTAGTTCTACTAGGCTTCTAGTTAAAAAAAGAACATCATAGTTCCTGACTTGCACTTTTTGCATTAAACATATTATTTCAGCCTCGATATAAACTTTTAATTAAAACTGTACGATACAAAAATAAAATACTAACAAATTACTTTTAAGTTGCAATTTGCCCCAACATCCGTATTCTGAATTGCATTTTATCGAGTGAATAAAGAATTCATTTTACAAAAATAATGCGTCTATATTTCAAACAATGTATTTCATTTTAAATCTGTGAACGATCTCGTATTTACGGCATTCGCACGGACGCCAGATGGATGTTATGAATGTACCAATAATTTTTATTTCGTACGAAAAATGTGAGAGAATGTGCCGATGGAATAACTATTGATATTGTTTTGATTTGTCGTAAATTTATTGGTAGTTGGGTGGTTCTGCTTTCGCATTAAGCGTTTTCAAACGTCTTTCTTAATGCGCTCTGGAAAGGTGTCGAACTCTCTGCATGTGTCTGTGTTTACGAACGCATACAACCCTAAAAAAACCCTTCAAAGTTAGATTGAACAAGCTTCTTCTGGGTAAGCTCGTACCATCGTCGACTTTGTCTCTGTCATCTCTGACCAAGACTAGAGTCAAGAGCAAACACACCGCAAACAAAAAAAAAGGTAGATTGTTTGAAATTTTATTAAATAATTATATTACTAAGTAAAACGCGTATAAAGTTTCTCAAGAAGTTTTCAAACCAATTTCTTGATTGATTAAAGATGTATTATTGTTGTGCAGATCACCTGCCTATAATTATGTGACCAAATAATATTTGCTAATGTGTTCTTTAAAAAATATTGACGTTATTTTGACAAGAAATAAACGCTGAAGTTTTCGTCGATTACTTTCACCGGATGTATTACTAAATTAAAACCAAATCCTTTTTACAGCATCTATCATCCGTGGTACTAATATTATCGATCTTTTAACTACCAATACTTGAACGAACGCTTGAATAGCAGAGCACAGAGGAACTTAGTTAACCCATCGTTTTGCATTCAAATGACAATTGCATCGTCAAACAGTATACTCGATTACTGGCATGGGTCGATTCACTATTCCAAATTGGAATTCGCATTTATAAATGGATTCCTAGCCGTATTGGTACGTTTTGACAAAAAGGAAATATGTTACATTTAGCTTCCTAAATGGAAATGAAGTATCTTATTATGACTATGTAAGGTCCAAAGTTCTTCTAGCTAAAAGTTCATCGCATATTTTTTCAAAGCCGTGGGGTTTGTGTAGGTTATATCACGCCTGTAATCTCTAATAGTACATCCACATTTTGCCAGTTTTGTCCCATTATGACGTACGCTTGCGTCGTGTACGCTCACACCAAGCCTAAATACATCCATAGGATGCAAACCTTGCAGAACCGGTTCTTACGTAGAGTCACGGGAGCCCCTTTTTATGTCCGTAACGACCGTCTACACGTAGACCTTAGAATGCCCACCGTCCTTCAGTTTATGAAACGTCTTTCGAAGCGTTTCTTCGATAACGCCAGTAAACACCGTAATCCCCTGATCGCAGCGGCCGCCCGTTACGAACCCTCGCGCATTAGTACAGTACGCCGTCCTCGGCATACCCTCGTCACTCCCGATGATGCTATCACCCTCCTCCAGGAGAGCAGCAAAGAGACTAGCACTCTTAAAAAGTTCAGACACAAACCGCCGTCTTTCCGACCTCGCCGTCGAGGTCCGTCGCGACGTCCCGGTCCATGTCCTCCCCGACCCTCGCTCGAGCCAGCCTGCGATGCTGTGCCAGTAGTTCTAAATTAGCCCCTAAATAATGATATCATTCAGATCCAGCCTGTCCCCATGCAGTCCTCCCCCAGCGACGCCCTGAGCCGAGGCTCGTACCCCACAGGGGGTGCCCTCAGCGTATAGTCGCTTAGTTTGTAAGTTTTTGCCCTGGCTGGAGGCCTTACTCTTAAGGCACCCACAGGATAGTCCGGTTAAGCAGACGACAACCTCCTAGGTTGAACTGCGAGATGCCATGCATAAAAAAAAAAAATGCCAGTTTTGTTTAAGTACAATGGGGTGACCCTATTGCCATCAATCGGACTCCGTGGCTGCTACTGAGAAATTTCTGATAGAAAAATCCAATATCACTTTGCCCGACCGGGGAATTGAACCCGGGACCACCTGCTCAGCAGTCGTACTTGAGGCCACTAGACCAACGAGGTTCTGTAGATAATATTTTCAGGTTAAACAATTTTTTTGGGAAAGATGCTATAAGACTAGAAGAATCTGATTAATTAAGAATTTAATGTCGTTTAAAATCCTACAATGATACTTTCCCGATTCCCATTAATCATCCCAGCAGTGCAGCTGTGGTTCAGAAAAGGTTGCATAAGTAGAAAAAGTCAACCAATCCGTGGAACAACCACAGGTTTATAGCTCTTTCCTTTCCTACCCAATTTAAAGCATAAACTACTGAACTGCATCCCCATAAAATATGACCCAATGATAAATGCAATCGAAAAACGCCATATTCATTATATCTTGCTTACGGAAACAATTATAGGAGCAGCTGGTTCTCCAATAACTCATCCGATTTAAACTGCGGTGTGACTTGCATACGTTTCTTTTTGTGTCTAGCTTTAAAGTGGATATTTGCATCTAAAATACTCGTTTAGTATTTGATTTACATTGCTTATTGTTCTGGTTCTGGGAAGCTGTTTATGGTACCTAGAAAGGCGGGAAAAGCCTGGAAGGGCGGGTGTTTTGGGGGACTGTCTTTTTTTTTTTTTTTCGGATGGGAAATCATCAAATGACTTCTTCCGCTCTGGGCGGAGCGGAAGGGAGTGTCAGACTTGACTGACTAAAACCCATCCATGTTCCTTCTTAGCCCTTTGCGTTCCAGGGGCACGGTATCTCTTTCGAACAACCCGCAGCCCTGGCAGGCATCGGCCCTCTCGGACCCCTTCCGATTTGCTGACATCTCCTTGAGGCGCGCGTGGAACACGAACGCGCCGTCGGCACGGTCTGTCGTCATAAGACGGACGGACGGTGAGCTAGCCCATTACTCACCGTCCACAGGCCCGCGCCTACGGTGGCCGGGGGCCACTGGTTGCCCCCCGACGCCCGGGGCGTCTCCCGCGGCGGCTGGGACGTGAGGTTCTCTCCCTCTCACGTTCCGCCACCTCCTTCGCTAGCATGACTGCTTCGCAGAAGGAGGCGATGGGGGACTGTCTCAAGTAAACTTTGACGTTCAAAAAAATTATTGGAATAAATGACTTTTGATTTTTATTTGGTCGTGGTTGAGATGGGGGGGATACATGGTCTGATTCAGAGAGAATGGTAATCGTCTGTAGTATCGTAAATAAATCGCAGAAGTAATTATTTCCGAAGAGGTGTTCAATTATGTTAATGATCCTTTTCATGTATTGAAAAAAAAACCAGTGCGAGTTGGACTCGCGCACGAAGGGTTCCATACCATTATTTATAAAAACGAGCAAAAAAAACACTTTTTTGTATGGAAGCCCCCTTAAATATTAATTTTATTCTATTTTTAGTATTTGTGTTACAGCGGCAACAGAAATACTCGTACATGATCTATAGAAATTTCAACTGGCTAACTATCACGGTTCATTAGATACAGCCTGGTGACGGACGGACGGATGGACAGCGAAGTCTCAGTAATAGGGTCCCGTTTGACTCTTTCGATACGGAACCCTAAAAGATGAAATAAGAGAACTAGAAATAACGATACCAAGAGTTCATCCTCATTCATAAGGAAACCTGACAGCTTAGAAAAGTGTCAATCGAAGATTGCCACAAACATACTGGCTCATATTAAGCTACCATTATCTCATACCTCATACCAAATAATCTATTTTAAACAAACTAGTCTAGGAACCGTTATTTTATTAACAAATCCATTAAACACAATCTTCACAACACCGTCTCACCCTACGCTTAGTAACAATTACGTGAACGTAAACGTAAACCAACTCGTACATGGTTAAACGGGTACTTATGTACTGATCCCACCCTTAGGAAAGTTCCAAGGGATCGCACCCAACTTCATTATGAATTTATATTCACTCAATAGCTCTTACTTTTGGGACTGAGCTGTACTTTGTCAATCCCCGAAATGTTTCCGAACAAGAGAACGGTTTTGGGTTCCAGGATTTGGGGGTAAAGTTGCGGGACAGTTCGTGTATTAAGAGCAGAACTAAATTGTGCTAATGTATTTGGATACAAGAACAGATCTAATTCTTTTGTCGAAATGGTTGGCTGTAAAGGTAAATATTTTTTAGGTCATAAAAAATAAAACTATTCCTGGTTATCGTTGTATGGACATGTGATGCGGAGGAATGAGGAAAATGTAGTAAGGAAAATATTGAGTATGAATTTAGATGACGAGTAGACCCGCAGTAATTGTTGTAGAATCTTAATTGAATAAAGAAGTTGGTTCACAGGCCGCCTAGACTATACGCGCTTGGGCTATGTTTTTGGCTTTTTGTCCTAGCGAAAACTTTTTGTGAAATGTCGGAAGTGCTTTTGGAAGTTGGCATAATGGTAGGATTTGCTTTAAAAAATCTAAAAAGGTTATATCAATTTCTTATGATAAATACAGCTCGGAGGAGCTAAGGAGATGACTCTTGAAATGACGAGTAATAGAGAGGTATGGAAGAAGAAGACATGCTGCCCCAACTCCAAATAATTTGGGATAAGGGCACGAGAATGATGGAAAATTAAAAATGCGAAAGTGAAAGTCTTGGGCCGGACTTTATGATTTCTAGTCTTAACTACTGCGGGTTAGGACATAAGATAGTTTTTATCACGTTAATATTTTAAAGTGGGACAATTAAAACAAAGGCAAAATCGCGTGAAAACACTAGGAATTTTTTAGTCCTCAGATCATTCGAAGTATGTATTTTCTCTGCACACATTGAAAAAACAGAACCTACAATTAGATTCTCATATCGGTTATGGTTTTCTATGTTGATCACAATGAGCATTCATAAATTATTATCATACAAGCTTTCGAAACGAAGCTCTAAATGTAAATCCAATAATATCCCGATCTCCTTTCCCCCCAAACGTCGAGCTAATCCGTAAAAACAAGACGTCTTAAATTATAAATGATATTAAGTATACAAAGAGTTTCAGAAAAAAATATACGTAATTCCTTTACTTACGTCTGAGATACGCAAAAAAACGCCCCGAACAACAATTTAAAAATATTAACGTATTTTCTTAAAGTATTCCTATTATTTGCTTTTGATGTAAATTTTAAAAAATTTTGTTCTTTTTTTCTGTATCGTCTTAATAATAATAATAATAATAATTTCTTTATTCGAGTATCCATGACTCAAAAACTGTTAGTAAAACTTAAGACTATGTTAGTAAGCACTAATAAAACAAACAACACAATGGATCACCGCTGCGCCAGCCCATGAGAAATAGCACAACAGCGACCCACATAAACACAGTCTAGGCGACTTGCAATCATGCTTAGGATACCATTGGTGCTGCCCCACACCCTGCGCAACAGGGAAGCGCACCTTTTACGCATTATCGCGTAAAAACAATCCACATGCGCATCAGCAAACATCCCTGACGCACTACAGTAGCGGGGCAGCCCCACCAGCATCCTAAACGCGTTATTATACTGAACGCGGAGAGCACTGTACGATCTCTGCGCATATTTAGCCCACAGGCTGCACGTGTAAAAAGAAGTACAGTACGCTCGAAAGAGCGTGACTTTGACCGGAAGTGAGCATCGTGCAAACCTGCGAACCAACATGTTCGCCCTAACCGACAATGCCCTCCGCTCACGTTCAATGTCATCATCGTCTTTGAGGTCAGGGGTCAATATATGACCAAGGTATTTAAATTTTTGGACTCTTTGCAGTGGTGTGCCATTCAACAGTACAGGAGGCATTCTGTCTGGGCTTTTACCCCCAGCCTCAAAGACCATGACCTCAGATTTTTTACAGTTATACGCCAATCCATGTACTTTGGCGTAAGCCTCACACTGAGCCACCAAATTCCTCAGGCCACAGACTGACGCACTCAGCAGCACCATGTCGTCAGCATAACTGATATTATTGACACAGATACCGTCCACGTAGCATCCAACCCTGGTACTGCTGAGCTCGGCAATCAGTTCATTTATATACAGGTTAAAGAGCGTAGGTGAGCTCAACCCACCCTGCCTCACCCCACATTCCAACCTGTATTGACAAGAAAACGATCCAGCCCATCGTACAGTGTTGATCTGGTTTCCATACCAAAACTTATAAATATTTAGAAGCTCTGTGGGTAAATTAAGCTGTTCTAACTTATTCCATAACACATCGTAGGAAACCAGATCAAAAGCCTTAGATAAGTCCAGGAAGCAGGCATAAATAGGCGTCTCACGCTTCGCGTAGTATGTGACAGCATGCTTAAGACACAACACTGCACTCTCAGTTCCCAACCCAGTCTTGAAACCAAACTGGTTGTCATGTATGGTTGTTCTTTTATTCAGTTGTGCATTAAGCATGCTGTCAAAAACCTTTGACAGCACAGTAGCTAGCGAAATGGGCCTATAGTTACTGCTGTCAGAGAGGTCACCAGTTTTATTTTTAGCGATAGGCACAACCACTGTTCGCATCATCTCACTAGGCATATAACCATGACCCATACAAAAGCTATACAGCATAGCAAGTACTCTAGACAAGTGAGGGCCAGCATATTGGAGGTGCTCGATGCTAAGCCCGTCATGGCCGGGTGACTTACCTCTAGACATTCGTCGAATCGTTCGAGTAATCTCTGCGGCCTTAAATTTAACCCCTATTTCCATGCCGGGCGTAACATCGGGCACCGACCGCGATGTGCCTAGAGGAGATTTTACAAAAAACGCCTCCTTAAAAAGATTGGCAATGTCTTCTGGCTCACTCATGCCCCCGACGCTCACAGGAATGCCCGGTCTGGTTTTCAACTTATTTGTATTTTTCCAAAAACTACGAAAATCATTCTTAGCGTGATGTGAGGCTAGAATATCCATTTTAACTTGGTCTTCATGGTCTTGGCACCACTTCAACCTCGACTTGAATATTCTCCTAGCCTTACACATTTCGTTATAAACTATCCCACTCGTAGGTTTACCATACCATGCCCACAACAGATATTTCTGCCTAGCTTCCCTGTGAGCCTCAGCAACATGTTTGTTCCAGCCAACAATTACCCGCCTTGAACGTCTATCGGCGCTTCCCCGACCCGCCAATGCTGCCGCACTCAAAGCGTGTATAACGTCTGCATACAGCTTATCAATTATAATTCTGTGATTTGGATCGTTACACATATTGTCACAACATCCACCAAGTTCGTGTGGGAAGTCAATTAGTTTTAATCTATCATGAGAGTTACGCTGATAATCTTCTATTTGATTTTGAGTTCTTTCCCCCCACACAACCTTGTTAACACATACATCATTGTCACATTTCTTTGGAAGAATCACATTCAAATCACATTCGATAACCAGTGGCAGGTGGTCAGACCAAAGCACATCATAAACTACATACACATTCCTGACAGTGGTCACAGCCGCCTCTGTTACTACACAGTGATCGAGCCACCTCTTTGAGCCATGCGCCTCACTCAAGAATGTGTATGTGTTCGAATGTAATCCTAACATTTCTGTATCAATACAAGTCCATTTTTGTTCACTACTATAGCTGGCAAGTTCAACATAAAATAATTCAGATGGGTGCGCATTAAAATCTCCTAACATATACACATAATCTATATTACAGCTATCAATGATCGCACTCACCGAGCTCAAGACGTCCGTAAAATCCATTAAATTCCGTGTAATGTCCGTGGGCATATAAACACTAAACACTAAAAAGGATTTATCCCTTAACACAATTTTCAAGGCACATATACGTGGATTATCGCACTGCACAACAACAACATTTTGGAACAGACTTTTTCTCCACAGCAAGGCGACGCCACCGTAGGGTCTACCACGAAGTATGCCTGCTGACGTATCTACCGCCGATACTCCGGTACAGCCAAACTCACTGCTTATTGAGTCAAGAAACGTGATTTCTTCAGGCAGTAACCACGTTTCCTGTAGCGCAATGACATCAAACTGCTTACATAAGTCACGAACACTTTGAATGGAGCGCTTGACATTTTTACAATTAAATGACACTAATTTGCACACATTGTAAATATTATCGTTATCCAGCATTCATAAGTTTTTGTGCGCCGACTTCCTTGACGGTGACTAAATTATTTAAACGCTTCGGTCTGTAGTTCACAAAACGTCGAAAAATAATACCCTGCGGCCACAGCTGATCATCCAAATACAATTGAAGCTTACTCTGGGACACAAAGAATTTATACGCATTATGTTCGCACTGCCGCTGAATGTTAATCCTTTCTAGGTCAACTTTTTCTCCAGTTTTCTTTTCAATATAATCGGTTATGTGCGACTCAGAAGCGTCCCTATGTACATTTGATATAAACATGGGGATTTTTCTGTCAGCTGATCTGAATTTCTCCTCAGATTCGACAACATTGCTACCAGTGCTTCCTTTAAGGCGATTCTTATATTTTGGTTTCTTATAATGCACCACTGTAAAACCATCATCAACATTTACAGCAGCAACGCCTGCATACGATGGAAACGGCGCCGGCCGCAACGAATGCGTCACGTCTTCACACAGTTGTTTACTAGGCTCACTAGCAGCGCGAGCGGCTGATAACGGTAACGATGACGCGTCGCCCCAGTCCCCGCCTCTCGTCGCACGGATCTCGCCGTCTCTCTCGCCGCTTTCTGATTCACAACGGTTGACCGTTGGAACATGAGTTTTAGTACTACCCGCTACTTGATTTCCATTCGACCTGCTGTGGCTAAATTGATGGTTTATTTCGGTCGATACTAACTGTCCACAGCTTCCAGGTATATCTTCTTGAAATGTGCAGATAGTACTATTATCAGAGGATGAACCTCTCACTGTGTTTACATTTGTGTCCGCACACGAACGCGACATTGATTTCATGTTACACTCCGTTTTGAAACTTTGCAGCTCATCTTGAGTTACATAAGACGATTTGATTGTATCAATCTCCGCTCTTACTAGCACTAAATCCTTCAGCAGCTTTGACACATCCAAATGATCAAAACAGATCGGAGGCAGCTTGTTGAGATCGCGGGCTACAAAAACCGGCAAAATATCGGGTTCGGTGGTTTTGAAAATGGCAATGATGTCGTTCAAAACCCTGTTCTCTTTGCCTTTTCCTTTGCGGACAGTGCTACGCACCTCCGAAGACAACGATTCCATCAACAACGACTTTGATTTTTGAATCTCATCGCTCGAAAAAGTTGATGCACATATCTTCACGATACTAGTCTCATCAGCTAGCGACACTTTGTTTTGAATATAAGCTAATAGCTCATCGATAACAATGTTACACGACACACACTTTACTGTCGCGGACATTTTTCGGTAATTGCGCACGGGCAGCGCGACAACCGACAAACACGAGCGCAGGTAATGACTGCGCGCGCGGGACCCATTAATGCTTTAGATGTTTATAAACCGAAAAATTAAAGAAAAATGTTGATGCTCTTGTATTCTGTTTCTCTTTGATTCTGATATCTGCTTGCCTGTAGGCGTTTTCTTTTCGGAAGATTACTTGCTTGAGAATAATTACAGATACGGGTTTTTAAAATAATTATGAAAATAAATAAGTTTCGATATTTTATGTGCATTCTAAGAACTGCTTTGCTTTAAATTGAAAATTATACATGCTAGAACTAATTGGATCTTAAACTCATTTTTTTTAAATCTTGCATTCGACATACCAACAGGCTGAAATCTTTCATAAACTAAGCTACCAGGAGAAAAAAAATGCAAGTCACTTAAAGAAAAAAAAATGAGACACAGTAATTTTGTAAAATGTAGCCTAAACTTTCCCAACGAAATTTAATCCTTGTTAACTAACCCTTTGCCTGCCGCATCACGCTAAAAACTTACAAGACTAAAACTCCTCAAAACTTTTTCTCCCAAATTAATATTTCTTAAGGAAATCAAAATTGTGCCTATAAATGGTCCCTCGAGGTTACTGAATAAGTAAACATCAGTTAAACAAGGTTTTTTGACAAACCAATAAAAAATGGAAATTTCACTGTCTCAGTCTTGTTGCAACATTGACCAAAGAAAAGATGGATGGACTGTGTGAAGGAGGATATGACTAGAAAAGAGGTGCCTCACGTGTAGACGAGTATTAGGGAAGTAAGATAGAAGAAGACACACTATGCCAACCCTAAATAAATTGTGATAAGGACAGGAGAATGTCATGGTGAGTCTGAGACAGTGGCAGAATTGTTATTGGTATACATGGTTATTTGTGCTAAAATAATAATTACAGAACATAAAATAAGAGCTACACTACAAAAATTACAGGGCTTTGCGGATGAAATAATCATTACAGTTCCAGAAAATCTTTAAAATATTATTTAAGTAATAATATTTTTATTACGTTTAGCAAAATATTAATAACGCAAACCAATAAAATAAACTTACAATAAAAAACTACTTTACTGATGAATCGAAAATTTAAATCCAAATGGTTTATCCCGTACTGAAATTTCATACATTGATTTAAATGTTTTGATTCATTGAAACGTAGTACGTACCGTAACTCGTGTCCACGTAAACCACTCAAAACAATTATATTTTAATTTAACATTTATTATTTTGTTTAATGGCCGAGTGGTATGCAAATTATCCAAGCTTATGTCCGCAATAAAACAATTAAAATCATTAATGAAATCATGCTTCGTATTATTTTTGAATGACAGCATGCAATATAATTGTTATTCCTTAATTGTCACGTTACACGCACACTTTCACCCAGAATTTAAACTAATCTTACAACTGTCAGTACGACCATAAAACCCAGAGTCCCTTTGCTATAAATATAAGCTGCAATATAGGTGTTAAGGAAAGTGGTTACCCTATAAAACTCTGATTGCCCCCAGACAGGAACCACCCTAAAAGCCGTTCATCACCCCAAATTATAGAAACAAATAGGAAACTGAACCCTTCATTTAGTTGTCCATATTTCGCAGCCGTCTATCACGGCGGCGGTTAGCCAAGCGCCCTATTTCTAACACTAAATTATTCATTGCCTTGAAGCCTCCGCTAAGTACGTACCATCCCATTGGCGTGCGGGGGGTTAGGTCTCACCGAACAGAACGTTGTTTTCTTATTGTTGTCATTACAATGGTGTGAAAATTGGCCCGTTGATAGTCGATATTGGAAAATTTTAGAAGCCCTTTTCACGTTAGGTTGTTTAAGATATTTTTTTCGTTGGATAGAGTTGTACAAAACTACGTTATAGAGAGAAAAAGTATGTATTCTTGCCGTCGTTTTATAAACATGCAGTATGTGGTTTTGTTATTGAACACACAAAAAATATTTTTTCATAAAGTTTTTACCCAAACAGGCAAAGATGGAAGAATTCAGATCCCTGTTTATTATTTCATCATCATTTCATCTGAACCGGCAGGATATAAAATCTTATGAAATCCAACAGAGTTTATTGGAGGTAGGAGCATACTCGGTAGGTTCAAGGTGAAGTTAGGTTTCTCATACTGTGCCCATGACGGAAACAGATATTCAGAGAGCGGTACTCCTGGACACGGCTCGTATTGTTAGGAGGTTCGTTTCCTGACCGTCGGTAGCTTGGACCCTGTTCCCGATACCGGTGGGCTACTATTTTTATATTTTTAAATGTTTTTTTAAATATTATTTTATATAGAAATATTTAAAAATGTAAATTATATGTATAGAAATAAATAAATGAGAATTCTAATTTAAACAAAATAATTAGGTAAATACCAATGTCAAAAAAAGTACTAAATCAAGAATACATTATCAAATTAAATAAATTACAAATGTCTTAGAAGAATAATTCAATTACAAATTTTCTACATATTAACTTACAAATGACAACCAAAAAAAAATTAATTACTTACAGATGTCAATAGCTTAAAATAAAATGTCAATTTTTTCCTATAATTCATAAATTCCTACTATAAAAACAGTTTTCGATAAGCAATGCTCTGAGATGCTTTTGAAATAAGCTGGTTCGCAGTTCTCTAATAACCTTCTACCTTCTACCTTCTTCTTAGGTATTTAATAAATACCTGTACATTCGACTAGTATTTTTATGCCAGTACGCTGTTCACATCTTGGCATTGCTAATTTTATTGGATCCCTTGACATTATGCCCACCTTATAAACATTGACGCCTTCGGCTTTACTGAACAGGTGAGGATGTTTTTTTCACAAATTCCCCCATTTCCAGTATGTGGACATGACTCCGGACATGAACAAGATCAGATACTACCAAAAGTAGGGTAGGAGGTGTACGCGTCCGTTGTCCGTTCTGGTTTATCAGACCGTGAAAAGATATCCATTTTCTTAAGTTTCAAGGAACTTCAAGTTCTACCCACACGACAGACGTCGGCTTTCTATCTAAACACTACAGTCAAGAACTACGTGTCGACTATAAAACCGCATGTGGTTAAATTCAGCAACTGAGGCCAAGGCATTTTGAGGTTGGCTGTTGGTGATGCTTGCAAACATTCCAACGGTGAACATTTCGTTGGTGATAAGTCGGCAAACACTGCAATAAACACGTTCTTGCTTTATTTTGTTCTAATATTGTTGGGACAGAGTTCTTAGTTTTGTATCCATATTAGTTTCATAACAAACGTTTGGGGATAATGCCATAAATCCACAGTGGGTTAGGGGTATCGTGACCACTGTAACTTGTGAGGATATGATGCTATTGTGAACCTTACAATGTATTATTTACGTACTGGAATCCTTTTTTTTTCTTACGGATCTTTTCGCAAGTATTAAACGTGATGTATATAACTATTCTTTAGAGTGTTATGCATTTAGATACCAACAACATTATTTGGGCCCCTGTGAACACTTGGTCCGACTGCTCAGTCCGATCAATCGGACCACGTGAACATTTTATTCCTTTTGGTCCGATTCATCGGACAAAGCGGAATCACAAATGCTCATAGTCCGATCGATCGGTCAACGCACTATTTTTTTTCCTTTTCATTTAATTCATCGGACAAAGAGTCACTCTTCAAAGAATAGCAAAGGTGGCGGTTCTCAACAGAAGGGTAGGTCAGACTGGGTGAGTAAAGTTGAGGTGGTGGTGGTGTGGTAATGCAGCTAGGGCAGACGCCTATTACCAGCAGAGGACTGCAATAGCCTGAATTTTGTTGTGAGATAACAAACAATAAAGTCCTTTCTCAATAACGATGCCAAAAAACGTTATTTAAAGGGTTAATACAAACCAAAAAAAAACAACTAGCGATGAAACTCGTATCGCAATCTACTCAATAGTTTCCAAACTATTCGAGCTTGAAACAGATAGACGTGATCAGGAACTTCGTTTCGTAATATGTAGTGATTACAGCGTAGAGGAAATTGCTTCTCAAACACACACCAGGTGAGTGTGTTAGGAGCTTTAGCTTGTCCACGAACTACTAGCGTCTTGCGACGGTGACTGCGGTCTTTCTTTACCGTGTGGTTAATGGCTAACCTGGTGTCATAGTCGTGTAAGTCCTGCTACATCGTTCTCACATAATGTACCATTTCAACATGAATGATGTAACCAAGGTTTTTGTAACAAGATTCTGATTTAAAAGAGTGTCCATGGAGTTTCTTGCCCATTCTTCTCCATAGAGATCTACGCTTTGGAATGGGCAATTACAGTACTTTCACAGTTATTATGTCTTGTGACTGGGACTGTAGCTTCATTTTTATTGTTGTTCGACCATTCAAAAGTGCCTATAACTGGCCTATTTGAAATAAATGATTTTGATTTGATTTGATTTAATAGTTTTTATGCCACCCATGGGCATTGGCATAATATGCCAAGAAAAAGAGAGAGATGTCGAGAAGTGTCTCTCAGGAATACTCGTTTCCTCACGATGTGTTTCCTTCACTGAATCAAGTGATAATTATACTATACGCACATGAGTCCGAAAAAACAAATTGCGTGTTTTTGGTTCGAACTTTAGACCTTTGAGGCAGACGGATGGTCACACCACTAGGCTATTACTGCTTAACTGAAAACAGACTGCAGTGAAAACCAATGAAATAATTTATTTAGAACATACAAGGAGTGCAAAAACGGTGAAGAAAAACGTCGTGAGGAAATCGGCATGTCCAAGAACTAAAAATTCGAAGACATGTGACATCTACCAACCCGCACTGGGCCCGCGTGTTGGATTACAGCCCACTCCCTCTCATAGAGAGCAAGGTTGTGTCCCATCAGTGAGACTATTATAGGCTGATGATGATGATGATGATACAAGGAGTTACCATGCTACGGTACTCATATAAAACAAACATGTAAGACAGACGCGTGTCGCGTGACGCGAGTGGCAGCGCCGTCATAGGAGAGATACGTAATTTACTCTTCTTGGACCAGCACGAGATATCCGTGCCTCGCAAAGCACGTTAAGCCGTTGATCCCGGCTTTCATTTGTAGATCTTTGACAGTCGTTAAGAGTAGTCAAAAGTGACATCCAGTCTTACCAAGGAGTATCGTATTATCTAGTTACTGGGTTGTGGAGGTCAGATAAGTATTCGCTTCATGGTAAATACTGGTACTCAGCTGTATCCGGTTAGACTGGAAGTCGACCCCAACATAGTTTGGGAAAAGGCTACGCAGATGATGATGGATCAGCAAGAGATATGATAGTAACGGACAGACAGATGTGTTGCTGGGGAGTTTGTTCCGCCACTTCTTCTTCCCAGCTAAAACACTAGGAAGTGGCGAAGGGCGGGCGTTTTGGGGGACTGTCTCTTGTAATTTTGACGTTCAAAAAGTGCTGATTATCAGCCTAATTTGAATAAATGACTTTTGATTTTGAAATGCCTTTTAATTTTGAATATATTTTTGAAACACTAACATTAGGTGACGGTCTGGTCACTGTCTTACGTAATTTTACAGTCCAAAAAGTGCTGATCCCATCCTATAAATGATTTTTGAATGTCCAACACTCAGTATCCAGATGCACCAGAAATCTATTTAAATATTACTACTCGTGGACTCTATTTTAATCTTTTTACTACGAAAGACTACAGTAAAAGATTTAACTGTTTGTGTGTCGCGCTACTTAAACACTATTAGCTTTATTTAAAGCAATAATTATTCTTTGACAGTGACTTGAGCCATATTGTTTTGTAGTAAGCATTATTTTTGTTTTATTACCTCCAAAAATTTTAAGCAGTTGCTCCATAAAAATACTGGTTCTTCAGCTTCATTAGGTAAGACTGGAAGCCGACGCAAGCAGAATATTATTTACCATTCATCCACCCATCATTATGGCTTTAAACTTAGCTATGTCAGAAAGCTATATGAGAAGCAAATGAACGATGTACTACCGAGTTTAGTGACTGTCGACCTGTTTTCAACCTTATTACTTAGGGTTTAAGGGTGAAAAGATACACCGTCAGAGAACTCGGTAGTACCTAAGGCAAATAAATCAAAACAATAGTAAAAAAGAGCCAGTAAAAAGCATTATATCATCTATCACAAACAAACAGCGTGGGCCGATAAATATCAAACACTGTTTTTCCAATTTTTCAATCCCACATGAGAATAAACAAACAGTCAAACTTCGACCTTTAAAGCAAACTGACCTTTATGTAGACCAAACAGTACGCAATGATAATCAGAATCCCAAATACTTAGTCATTACACAGACCTAAACAGAAGGCCTGTTCTAAAGAGACACTGACAACTCTGAGAAGAAACAGTCGAAACGTTTTTTAAAAAATCTTGTTAAGTGTTTTTAAAGACCTATTTTCAAAACAAACATCAGTTATCATTTATATAATTAGTGAAAACAATCGCACGCAATACTACGGAGACATCATAATCATAAGCCCATAATGTTCCTAGTGCTGGGACACAGACCTCCTCTCAATGAGAGGGTATGGGCTTTAATCCACCACGCGAGTCGAGTACGGGTTGGTAGATGTCACATGTCTTCGAATGAATGTACGGAGTACTAGTTTACTAAAACTTTAATCACTTTTGTACTTTGTCACAGTCATGAATCACTGTCTCACTTTATGACTTAGTATTTTGTACCAATCAAGCCATACAAAACCAGTTTATGCGGATCTCTCATTGTACGGGAAGTCTATACAAAGCGAGGCCACTGGAAATGTATGGTTTGATGTGTCACCGTGTGAACTATCAAAATTCACGACGCCAAAAGTGCGTCGGGCGCAGAATTTCTGTCTCAGAACTCGTGAGTTTGCCGTCACGGTTGATTTGAAAAGTATTGACCTTACTGCATCTAGCAGCCGCCGATGTATCTCCGCTCTCTGTGGTTCTAAGTATTTTCGTCAAACTTGATGAATTGTAAAGTTCTGCAACCATCATTTCACATACGTGATAGTACGTGAAGTGTGTCTATGTGTACCTTCTGAGCTATATTCTGTGCTGAATCCAATAAAGATTTCATTGAATAAATAATGAGGATCTAATTCAATTTTCTGGTCCATACACTCGTATTTGGATTTAGGTCGCGTGATATAATGTTTGGGTACTGAAGTTTCTTTATTAAGGCTTTTGTTAGCTTAATAGTTTTATGTTTGTTTAGTTTAATGGAGAGGACGTTTCCTATGTGTTAATAATAAAGGCTGTAAGAAAAGGGTTGTGTCTTATTATATTAAACTGACATGTCACTTACGGGATATCTTCCATGGTTATTAATTACATAATGTGCCTGCAACTTCGTCCGCGTGGAATTTAACAAATAAAGTTATTTAGTTATTATTTCGTTTTTTATTTTAATTATTACAATTATGATATTTTTTCTAAAAAAAGAAGTACCCTAGGTTACTTCTTATTACATCAGCTATTTGCTAGTGAAAGTCCCGTCAAAACAGCCAAAATTTGAAAAAAAAATGTACCACATATACATTCATATGCAAGTAGTAATAAAAAGCGGTTATTTCAATATAAAAAACAGACACTTCAATTTTATTTATTTGTATGTATGTATATATAGATTCTGAGTTCCTGATATTTCGACGTTGTCGCAAGCGCCATGATGACGGGATACTAACCGCGGTACCGGTTTAGTTATGAACCGTGAGAAAAACACTGTTTGTCTAATTGTTGTTTAACATTAGAAGATAACGTTGACAGAATAGGAGGTGTACCTGGTTGCATACCGCGACGGTTGGTTCGCGGTAGCACGGGATAAGAGCTCCAGAAAAGACTTGGGGGGAAGTGTCCAGTAGTGGGACAGTATGGGTAACACAACAAAAAAAAAATAGACAGGATTTAAAATACTTTAGAGTCATTATAATATAGTAGTTATTTAAATTAAATATAGAACTCTTACTCGGAAATATAATAAAAATTATAAGACACAATAAAAAGTTGAAAAGTTATCTTGATCGAAGTTACAAAGCTATAAATTAAACCGCAAATACCGCTGAGATTTACAGACATGGCAACACTTGTTGCCAATTGAACCTAAGGAAAGCTCTCGATATTAAAATTAATTAACGTATTGGTCTAACGAGCGGTCTAGCCTCAAGGTCCGTATTTCTTGGCAAATAATCTGCGAAAATGGCAGTCACTCCTTGTTAATACTATCAATGTTTTGTCGCATTTTGTTTATTTGTAGGCAAAGCTAACAACTAACAGCAAAGCAGCTAACTGACTAAGTTTGTTTTATTTGTACATTCCATCAAATAATAAAAAAAAAACTGTTTTGCAAAAATAAGTGAAATTTTTTGTTTATACTACCTATTGTAAGAGTAGGTATACAACTTTGCTTTTTAGCACACAGTTAAGCCATACCTGAAATTAAAACAAAAAAAATGTATTAAAGCACAGAATACTTTCTTACCTATACCCGGATATATAAAACCTTTTTTCCTAGTATGCTAGTGAAACCGAAACCAAAATTTCGAACCAAATTTAAAAAATAAAAAATAAACTTTAAACATATCACATAAACATTTTGAACATACACCAATACGTTGTTTCTCTACTCAGAATGGGTACTTCGCTCATAAAGGTTGCCAGATACGAAGTACGTTCGTACTTAAGCCTATTTAACATAAATAAATAATACTGGAGGCAGTAACGCCTGATTTATGTGTCCCGCAGTAATTTTTGTAGAACCTTAATTGAATAAAGAAGTTGGTTCTCAGGCCGCCGAGCCTATACTTGTGCTATGTTTGTGAGTGTTTGCTCTAACAAAAACTTAGAGTGAAATGTTGAAAGTGCTTGTAAAAGTAGGAATAATGGTGAGACTTGCTTTTATAATCTGAAAAGGTTAAAGAAGTTTTTAATGATAGGAACAGTTCGTTGATTTTCTTGTGCAGGTTCTACCAAAATCACTTTTTTTTTTTTAATTATTTTATTAAATAACTGACAGAAACTACATACTAATTTATTTATAATACGTACACGAACCTAAGAAAGAATTTTTGCACATTCATCCTTTAACATGTTTAAATAGAAGACCACCAGAGATCCACAAATGACAGCAGAGTCCAACGGATTAACATGCTTTCCGAAGCACGGAGGAAACTCGGTATGTTATGGGTGGTTACCCATCTACGGACAAACCTAGAGAACCGTGGCTTAACCAGAAGATCGAGCCCGATCGAGAATTAGCCACGAGCTCCTCACCTCTCCAACCTGACAACAGTAATATTTATGTAATGTCCCTTTTCCTTAAAACAGTTACAAGGCAGCTCCCCGCCATCAATTGGACCACCCCTATCAATTCCCTTGAGTCTCATAAAGGCAGTGTCCACTCAGAAACTCATAACACAACGATTAGTATGCAACTATGCACGCTGCGTCTGTGACTTGAATTGATTACACTACATTGTACAGTCAAATTCCAATAATTGCCAAGAAAGCTTTGAATAGCACAACGATCATTTTTATTATTTCTTGTAATTGAAGACCATTACATAATTTTCAGAACTGCGGCTGTTTGTGTATGTGAGTTTAAATGTTTGTAAACGCACCCACGATACAGGAGAAATTCCTAGTGTGAGGCAGCGTTTTTTTAAAAGATTACGTTAAAAAAATACTTTCAACTTAAAAACAAGAAATTCTTACTATGTAAGTGAAGATAAAAAGACGTTTAAACACTAACTTTAAAATCTACGTAAAACACTTCAATAAATATCATAGAATTAATCTATGATTCCTTCAGAAAAATCGAAAATATCAAATAGAGATGGAACTAGAAACCTCCACCACCACAGGAACAGACCACACTAATCCGATGTATGAAAGTGGAAGAAGCTAATGTTTGTAAGGACCCGCGTAGCACTTTCTAACACCTATGTAAAAAGGCTTATTATTAAGGCATTTATTTATGTCCACACAATAGGTAACACAGAAAATAACATAAAATATTGGAGTACAAAGGTAGATCTCAAGGCACTTCAGGTCTAAGATACTTCTTCATCTTTTTCATTCGTTTCAGTGATAAGGCCTATCATATTATTTAGGTCTAGTGGGCTGCGTTGGTAACCGCCTTAGTAGCGTTTTTAAAGTCTTGTTAAGTGCAACTGTGCCTTCATTATTTCATTATGGAAAGATGCAATTGTTTAATACTTGAAAACAGCCCTACAATTACTTGTATACCATCAAACTGGCCACAAAGAATGATCATAAGTTGACCACATAACATCAGGGCCGCCGACAAGCTACAGAAGCGGCTAATGCACTCCGCTACTTCAAAGTTTTAACGATCTTTACTTAGAGCGTAAGAGCCAGGGTTGGTTAGTACAAACCAATTTCAATTGATAAAAAATATCTAAGATAAACTAAAAGAAAAAGCTAAAATAAAACACATACTGGACATCGTTCTTTTAGTAAAATATGAACATGTGAAATATAATCTATTACTCAAACATTGTTTTATATAGATATAGAAATCCCAACTATTTCTATAGTTTAGAACTGTCAATTTGTAATAATATAATTTTGTTTATTTTTTGCTTGTTGAGTCTATAGCATCGTATTGTACACTATGTTTATATCATATTTATTGTATTATTAAGATAATCAGTGTAACAATAATTGTAGATAGGCCAATAAATAAATAAATGGTTTTTTTTTTATCAAATAATAGGTCTTTACCTATGAAATTGCCGTATTGCAGTACAGACTTTTTCAAACAAAAAAAAGTTTTGATTGGCTATGAGTTCTAAATTCAAATTAATTTTGTTTTAAAAATATGACATTCTATTTACAAAATCAGTCTTTTGTTTATTGATTAGCGTTGTATTTTCATTACATTTCAACATTTTTCCTCATAATGGATACTTTGAAATTTCGTGTAATTATGGAATATGAGTTCCGTCGTGGCACCAACGCGGCACAAACGACCCGTAACATCAACGACGTTTACGGAGAGAACTGTACAAACGAACGCACAACCCGTTATTGGTTTGCTCGGTTCCGTTCTGGGAATTTTGACTTGAAAAATGAACCTCGTGGTCGTCCGGAAACTTTGGTCAACAATGATGAATTAAAGGTGATTGTTGAGCTGAGCTGGCAGCAGCTTTTGATGTTAGCATTAAAACAATATTGGTCCATTTGCGACAGATTGGCAAGATAAAAAAGCTTGATAGATGGGTGCCCCACGAACTTAACGATCGCCAGCGCAACGTACGCGTCGAGACTTGCCTTGCGCTGCTTAACAGGCACAGAAATGAAGGAATTTTGAACCGAATTGTTACGTGCGACGAAAAATGGATTCTTTTTGACAATCGAAAGCGCTCAGCAAGTTGGTTAGATCCTGGTTCGGTACCAAAGCAATGTGCAAAACGAAAAATGACCCCTAGAAAGGTGATGGTCACAGTTTGGTGGTCCAGTGCTGGTGTGATTCATCATAGCTTTTTACAAAACGGCGAGAGCATTACTGCAGATGTGTAAATTGAAGAACTGACCACAATGATGGCAAAACTCGCACGTCTGCAACCAGCTTTGGTCAATCGGTCGTCTCCACTGCTACTTCACGACAACGCGCGGCCCCATACTGCACAACAGACCGTCTCTAAGCTGCATGAGTTGGGTTTGGAAGCTCTCCCTCATCCGCCATACTCACCAGATCTTGCGCCTTCCGACTATTACTTTTTCCAAAATTTGGACAACTTTTTAGCGGGAAAAAAATTCAATTCCCGAGAGGCAGTACAAAACGCCTTTGAAGAGTTTGTTGTCTCCCGTCCAGCTGATTTTTTCAAGAAGGGCATCCATAAACTGCCACAGCGTTGGCAAAGATGCATTGATTGCAGGGGTGATTACTTTGAATAAAAGAAATAAATAAGTTCGAAAAAAAAAATACTTTAACTTTTTTCAAACAAAACGGCAATTTCATAGGTAAAGACCTAATATTTACCAGACACCCACAAAATCACCATTGCTATATTTAAAAAAATCTTGTCAGAATTAACAAAAAACAGTGAAAAAAAAAGCAAATTTAGCCCACCCCTACTCAGAGCTAATGCTGCTTCACAAAATGTTCACTAGCAAATGGTTCGTACGTTAAACTTGAAGCAAAAACAGCATTAGAATGAAAAAAGTAGCGAAAGCATTACTTGGTAGTTGTAACATGGTGTACTTGTGATGTGTAGAAAGCATTAAAGTGGTTGTAGGTTGTCGCCTTAAGTGATGTGAGGGTGATTTTGTCTAGACTTTGAGGAGAGTATTTTATGCTGAAGTGTGGTTACTAAAAAGCGCTACATCGCTTTAGTTTCAAATGGCAAGAGAAACAGTGACCATTATTGACAATCTGAATTCTGTCTAAAATAATCACGGTTTTCATTATTGTCATCGTTTTATCTATACTAATATTATAAAGCTGAAGAGTTTGTTTGTTTGTTTGCTTGAACGCGCTAATCTCAGGAACTACTGATCCGATTTGAAAAATTCTTTCAGTGTTAGATAGCTTATTTATCGAGGAAGGCTATAGGCTATATATCATCAGGCTATGATAAATAGGAGCGGAGCAGCAATATAAAATAATGCGAAAACGGGGAAAATGTGACGCAAACGAAGTTGCACGGGACAGCTAATTACTAGAATAAAAATAAAAAGACGAACAAATAAATAAAAAAATCCACTTCAAATGTAAGCACCCTATGCAAAAATACAATATCATTCACAAGTGCCAAAAAGTATGAACAACTCAATTCCTCAACATCATACACTCAAAAATAAACCCGAATTTTAAACTTCGAACGATCCCGAAGAATTCCCGAAGTATGTCCGAAGTCACGTGTTTGCAAGTAATTCAGTAGGCGCAGGAATACTTTGAGAACTTTCCTGTCTCTTTAGATAGGCAAACTTCGATTAGAAACTAAGCCTGGTGCTTCGGAGTTTGACAAGTGTAGTCCGACTCCCATGTTGTAAAGAGTAATTGCATGTGACTTTTTTATAGTTGGCAACTTTGAAGCGGTTGCCAAAGTTTGTGCCAAAGGTGATACTTTTGGGAATTTGATAGATGCGGTTATTGGGAAAAGTTTGGGGAGAGGTGAGTTTCTTACCTCTTTTAAAGGCTCTGAGCATTTTCAGAAAGTTTTTATCGAGATGAATGTGGCAAGTTAATATAATCATGCATCAAAACCTATGTTATAGTCGGCCGCTACTCCTCGAAGCGTTTATAGGCCTATAATATCTTGGTTACGATCTAAAAAGGCTCTTTATAGAGAAATACCTTATCATTGTTCCTAACATCATGACAATCTTTTAAACGAAAAGCTATTAATATTTTTACGTTTTATATTTAAATCCAAAAGCTATTGCTATACATTTCGTACCAACATTACTTCAATTCTACGTCCAATAGCAGAAAACACGAGACGACACATTCATAAATACGCTAACACAAGCATATTCCCAACCATTCCAAAGTACTAACTTCCCCAATTTATGCTAGCAAAATACAGAATCCAGTACAAAGTGATAGGTATTCTTGTTATAAATTACATTAGAATATACAAGCTTCTCGTTGACTGAAACCAAACAGCCCAGCTGATTAATTACCAAGCTCGCCTCGGGCTAAAATAAAAAAAGATGTATAAACAAATACAGCGTAATACTATCGATCTCCTTCCTTTCATTTATACTAAAATGTTTCTTCATTTTGATTTTGTTAATGAGTTTGATTTAAAAAAACATTTTTCAAAATCAAAAACAAAATCTGAAAATTAGTACTTTTTGAACGTCAAAATAACAAGAAACAGGCCCCCAAAACGCTCGCCCTTCGCCACTTCCTACTGTTTTGGGAAGAAGAAGTGGTGGAACACACCAGCAACACATCTGTCTGTTAGGTTACGAGAACCAGATTCTATATGATAAGTACTGTGTTCAAGTTAATGGAAACAAAGAATCCCATACCTTAAATTAATTTCACATGTCAATCATCTTTAGAAACCCAGTCGGTGTACTTTTTTCCAACCTCTTCTCGTTCTTTCTTTCTGGCTCGTTGGTCTAAAGGTAGCAAGTGCGATTGCTGAGCATGAAGTTCTAGTTTCAATACCCAGGTCGAGAGGGAAAGAGAGTATGCCGCTCACTCTTCCCGCACCAGAAAGGCAGCCGGGCGTCGAAGGGCGCGTAACGATCTCCGGCCACCATAAAGAGGGGCTTGCGGGCGGCGAACTTATGGCTGAGTCGTTGCCCGACCATCCAGGCCCAGAGAGGTGGTGCGCACTGGTTCCTGCGCGCCTTTTTGGAGAATGTGCGGTCGCTAGATAGGCCGCACTTGGAGATGGGGCCCGCCGACGGCGGGCTGATACCAGCCGGGGGTGCGCGTGAATGTACTCGTATCTCCCGGGCCCCCGGCACATGGTAGTAGTAGGAACAGTGGGTTTTTAGTCGGTTAGCCTCCGACATAACCCTCCGTTCGCCGCAGATGAAGGGTGTCAAAGACGATGTTCGCACTAAAAAAATATTAGATTTGTCCATTAGAAATTCTCAGTGGTAGCTACGGTGTCTGACTTTGAGTCCGATTGATGATAAGGCTCGGTACTATTACATGGGACTTAAACATAAGTTGATGGCATGATTGGCGCAGTGGCTGAACGATAGGCTGCTGCGCTGCGTGTCGTGGATTCGGTTCCCGCACGGGATAAAATAATATTTGTAAGACCTACAGGTAGTTGTTCCATGTGTGGCTCGTTTGTGTATGTGAGTTTAAATGTTTGTTACCCACGAAACATGAGAAATTACTAGTGTGGATGAAGTCTTAAAAACTGAAGGAATGTTAAATTTCTGCAGGTAGAACTCTACCTAAGACTTCGAGTTTTACAGACATAAAATAATGTGTATTTTGTTCCTACTTTTCCCAAGTTTCGCGATAACCCTGTTCTACAATTTCATGCATAGAGAGACGCCATGCATTTGCTAATGAGAGCACAAACAGTTTCTTTAAGCAAACAGACCACAGCAAAACCCGGCCAGAGGCTACAAAGGCGAAGCAGATCAAAGTAATCTTTTGAGTCAACATAATGGTAAACTGCCTACTGTGTAAACCTATTGAACATCACAAGGAATACAATGAGAGTAATAAATACCTTCGAAGATTCTAATCAGCCATAAACAAACCGGATTTATGCGAGGTTAAATGAAATTTGGTAGCAAAACTCCGCAGTTGTGATGGGTCGTTATCTATGTTAATATTATAAAGAAGTAAAGTTCGTAAGTTTATATGTTAGAAGGTAATCTCCCTAATTTCTCAATTATTTTTTAAAAAAATCCTAGAAAGTCACTGACCCCACGTTACGTACCAGGTACTTTCCTCCGTGCATACATATATAGTTGGTTATAGCGTACCCACATTTCAAAAGTTATGTTTAACTCCCACTTCCATCTAAACTAATTGAATTTCATGTATTCTATTTTTTTTCTGTTTTTTTTTTTTTTTTTGGAATGTTATCTCGCAGTTCAACCTAGGAGGTTGTCGTCTGCTTAACCGAACTATCCTGTGGGTGCCTTAAGAGTAAGGCCTCCAGCCAGGGCATAAAAACTTACAAACTAAGCGACTACACGCTAAGGGCACCCCCTGTGGGGTACGAGCCTCGGCTTAGGGCGTCGCTGGGGGAGGACTGCATGGGGGCAGGCTGGATCTGAATGATATCATTATTCAGGGGCTGATTTAAAACTACTGGCACAGCATCGCGAGCTGGCTCGAGCGAGGGTCGGGGAGGATTTTTTGTTTGTGTAACCATTACTGATTATATTCGAATGCAATGTAGATTGTTACTGAATAAATAAATGAATGAAATGAACTTAGATAGTGGGCGATTTTGACCCCCCGGCAATCAAACCCACGCTCGTTAGTGGCGCTTGCGACTACTCTACCAATGAGACAGTCAACTTTTAACCTTCCTTTTCTACTAAAACATAATATTAATAACAAGTCTTCATACAATAGGTACATATTATTATAATAGTTAGACAGTTAAAGATTGCACTTTCATCAGTTTTACTTAGCACCAACATTTTAGGTAATTTACAAAATGTTTAATATCCGGAGTACAACGGCGATCTTAACACTAATTTTTAAAGTGATGTGATCTACCAATCAGAAATAAATAACAATTATTCACCATTTCAGAAAGTTGATTCATTCTATTCGTCTCAACTGAATAATTAAGTAACTACGTAGGATTTTGTTGAATAAAGCGAATCCGAAATAATATAAAAAGGGGCTTAACGAATTTTGTCGTCCAAAAGGTGAAAAGGAGCGAAAAGTTTCAAGGTCTGGCATGTAGGCACGTGTATACATAAAGTTGTAAAAGACTATTGCCATCCAAAACCGAGATCTGAATTAAGGGAGATATGAATGAAAATGGAGTTAATGTTACTGTTTATAATGTCATTGCTCGCAGTCAGAACACATTAAGTTATATACAACCTAAATAAAGTGTTCATAAAAGTGAAATTGGAATAATAACCCGCTTTGTTGTTTTGTTATTTTTGATACTACTACTAAAACCATGTATAAATGTATTTCTTTTTGTTTTTAAAGATAAGCTTTAAACTGTACAAATGTAAGTAAATATGGTATTAAAAGTATCTTCATTATTTTCGTTGAAGAATATAAAATAATTCATTTCTTCACAAGCATCGTACCAAGATCCAGCTATAACAATGGTTCTTTGTCACCCGATATCTTTATGACCTCAGTCACCTTTCGATTCAAAGTTCATTCCCTCTCATGCAGTAGCATTTATTATGACGTCGTCAATGTAGAACATTGAACCACCCCGATTGTACTCGAGATAAAATTAAAAATAGAGGTTTCAGCGTTTCATAATCGGTACATCTCGAGACTCGTTCGGGTGGAATTTATAATGACACTTAGCATAAATCGAGGGCACCACTCGAACCCACAGGCTGTTTATGGGAGATAAAAGTATATGACAGTATCCAAGACCCATACCCGACTTGGAGAAATAAGGAATATTTTGGGTTGCATCCCTATTTCTTGGAGAATTGTGTTACATAGATATCGGTAGGCGAGGAGCTAGTAAACTATGACAATTTATGCACGAATATGGACCTTTTGCCTCCATATATTAAGCCCAACTGTGCCTTCAAATACCGTTTATGAATCTCGTGTTGATATCACTTGAGAAGTTGGCTTTATGATACCTTCATCAAGTAGGAGCTAAGAATTTATTATTATGGTCTCTTGTTATGTTGAAATCACATCTGCAGTGAGGGTTTTGTTTCTTTGTGCTAAAAACTCGTACAAACGTAGTAACATACACATGTTTTCGCCCTAACGCCATTAACGAATAAGTATCAAATGTCTAAATACGAGAACATTTCTTTCTTCTTGACGCCCTTGTGTATAAATGCTTTTATTTTCTTCTCTATTTTCTAAGAAAAGCTACGCTGCTGGCAGTTATGTTAGGAATTTAGAGACCGCGACTGTTTTGATGAAATGGTGTTACCTAATCCGCTTAAGTAATAATGGTATTTTAAGTCTATATAAATGGTATGAAGCAGTTATTTTATCTTTTTATTAAATCAAAAGTAGTATCACAACAGCTCAAATAGATTAACAGAATATTAAATGAAGCACAAAGCATTCACACTTAATTAATGCCCATTATTCACCCATGAAACATTACCATGATAATACATCTATTTCATCCAAGTTATTACAAGCAAAAATTGCCAACTGCAAAAAATCCGATGGCGCCCGAACTTCCCCGATCACGTTGGTAAACACAGACGATGCCGATGCCAGCAAAACACAAACAGAGACCGGGCAATTTTACTTAGCAGTTAATCTGTAATTCGTGATTCAAATCCCCGGCGCGGTCGATGCGACACCGCGCCTATCCGTTTAAATGGACAGAAAAAAGACGAGGTGTGGCCGATTCGACCGTCGGGAATCGGTTATGTAGTGAGCGGTCAGCGTGCCTCGGTAAGTAATGGTTGACTCGGCTGACGAGGAAAAAGTAAAAGTGCTGTGAGTTAACGCTTACTCCTGAAAGGGATGGAAGCGAAGCTCGTGTAATTAAATAAAAGCGATTCGCTTTTATGGACATGGCGTAGATTCTACTGGAGTTGAAATCGTATTAACTTGCGTTGTGTTATGGTAAGACGAAAAAGTCATCTCGACTGGAAATAATGCCTCAAAACAATTACAGACTTTATGGGTTTCTTTTTATCCTGAATGACTTGTCTTTTGCTAGTATTCCTTTTCGTCCTGCAAAGAGATGGCTCAATAATACAAGTCGCTTCTCCTAGACCACAAAATACTTTTCCAAATAACAGAAGATCACATCCACGAAAACTGTGACAGTATTCATAATTTGCCTGCACTCCCCATTTGATCGACACCACACAAAAGCCGCAACAATTTGTCGCTCCATATCACACCACGCCTTAACATGTACATTCAGACTGCACTTTGCGGCGTTAGAACGATAGAACACGCCATTGGGAATCCGCAAAGCTAAATTGGACTTGGGGACCGGTCACTTGCCTCGTTCCGATCGAGTTGTTTCTTTAACACAAGAAATGCTTTAGATATAATCTATATGCCAGTAAAGAGATAACGAAGTGGAATAAGGCAATTTAACGAAACATTGTATTCTATAGTATCATCGTGAACGTTTGTTTCGGCGATTACTTTAGATGTGTTTATGGAAATGAGGATATTTGTTATGGCAACGTTCCTGCAAGTATTGGATGTTTCTAAATTGAAATTCTGCGTGTGTAATTGAAAATTCTCAACGTTATTGCTGTTTACGTCATTGTGAGAGGATGTTAGTTTTATTGCTGAGTACTCTGTTATACAGTAATTAAATTACAGAATATAACTTTATAACATTTGAATGTAACATTATCTGTTTTATGATGAAACAAGCAAATAAAATGAGTGAATTGGTGTCACGGTCTTAGCCAGACAAAGGCTCAGGGGTCCAAACAGGACTTTGTGTTGTGATTGATGTTGCGATGATTTAATTACGTATCAGTAAGATCCAAAGCCGGAAGGCTTCAACTATAAAATTAAGGAATAATATCCAATAACAAATGGCTTTAAATAAAGGGACTCTATGTTAAACAAAAACAATACTTTTTACGGTGGATAACCACAGAAAATTTCGGTTTTGTATCTCTGATTAAACTAATGTGTTAGGCCGGAAACATTTGAATATTTCATACAAATGTCGGTATTTATCGTCTGAAGCATTGGTAACTCCTTGAAGTAGTCCCTCTCATCTCATTATTCATAAAAGCTATTTCAAGTACTAACTCTAGAAACTTTTCACTAACTTCTCTGTCAAAATCCTGTTTCAAAAAACAAGTCCACTAGAATTTTCTCTTTCATAATTGAAAACGGAACTGTTCGACAAGTTTTCTATACAATTCTCAGGAACATGCGCTCAACGGTCACACTCTGGGGGTTCGACACCGTAACTCTATACTTCGGAACGACTTGCAGATACAAATGTTTCGACGGCACCTCTACAATACACTTTTCTTGTTTTACTATCCTATACTGTCCGATTCTCGATCTCCGTCCTCTTTGAGAATCTTATTTCTACTTGCTTGCAATATCTTTTATTGAAATTTCGGTTCGAATGATTTTGTTCTGTTCAATGAATGAATTATTTACGTAGTGTTGAATTATCGTGAATTTATGAAATATTTTAACAAATTATTTATTTTTTGCATCGCATCTACCATATTTTGTCTCTGCTTCACCTTAAGATAGACTGCAAGAATTACCAAAAAGTTTGTTTTAGTACAGTTTTAACTTACTGGTCCATAAGTTTTTTCTTTTCGCTTCGCCGTCTGGTTTTACAAAAATATCTACGAGTATTTTAAATGATCAAATTTTTATTTAGTCAGCTCAAAATCGGAGTTGGTTACGTGGGCATATCATGCTGTTACAATCAAATTAGTATTGCTCGCTGGGTAGGCAAATATGCAAATCGAGAATAACCTGTCATGATGACATTTTACATACAGTACGACTCTTGTTTATTTTAAATCATTTTGTTAGACTGAACATGTACCATATGAATCCACAAAAAAAAAAGATACATGACATCAACGATAGATCGATTGTGTGAGGGATGATATGATTGAAAGAGTAGAAGTAAATGATAACTTAACGGATGACAGAGGTGAATGGAAGAAAAAAATGTGTTGCACTGACCCGAAGTAACTTGGGACAAAGGCTAGAAGATAATGTTGACAAAAAATATCAGATACAAAGATACATAGCCCAAAGCAAAAACAATCCACCCAGAGAACTCCTGACAACTTTCAAGATAAGCATTTCCATCTCCAACGAACAAAAACTAAAGAATATTCAAGTATATACAATCCGCGATAGATAAGTTCGAACAAAAAAATGATGCCTCTTATAAGACGGTCCTTCCATCTGTAGTTTTCCAACATCTGGGACCGTGGCGGTAAATTGCACCCAAGGGATGTGTCGATTCAGTTATACTACATTTGTTGCTTACCCAGTGAGATAAATAGGAAATGGCTTTTTACCCAGCTTTCACGGTATATCTATTGTGATATAAAAGTATCGGGTGGTATAAATTGGCGCATTTCTCTTTAGAAACCTGCTTTGGAAGCCAGGTTGGTCGTAAAATTCCTACGCATTGGTTATGTTATTGTTTTGGATTCTGATACTAAAACCGTTTTTATGCTAACTGAGATATTAAGAGTATAATATTCGGTTTTCAAACCGGTTTTTTTACTCAGTAGCTGTCCGGATTTAGGACTAAACCCAGTAGTACACCCAAATTTCGCCAGGTATGTTTAAGTCGCATGTAATAGGGTTCACGCCTATTGCCATCAACCGGGCACAAATCAAAACTCCATGGCTGCTACCGAAAAATCCTGATTCAAAAATCAAAATCAAAATCAAAATATTTTATTTTACATAGGCCTACATGGGCACTTATAAAACGTCAACAGAAGAGGCACGGTTCGGGTTGGTCGTTTCCTATGGAGAAGAACCGGCAAGAAACTCCATGATTACTCTTTTAAAATCATTTGGTTCTACAATATTTGGATGTTACAGCGCTAGTAATTAAGTATGAGAGGACAGCGTAGGCCCGACAATAAGTCATCGCTTACTACAAAAGGTAGAAAAAGATGAAGCTGAAAAAAAAAAAAAAAATTACAAAGCCTACAATGTCCACACATTCACAAAAAAAAATGAATGAAAAAGAATCTATACAAAAGTAAAAATAAAACTAAGAACAATTAAATAAACAATTGACACAAATGTAGTCATCAGTACTGTAACTATTCTGCACAATGAATAAACGGTGCAATGATTTGAAAACTATTGTAAAACATCTGAAAAAAAAATGAATAGAATAAATAAAATTCGGAATAGTTAGAGACATCCACATATTTGTGTCGCTTTTGAGCTACCAGGGAAGCCGCATGAGCAGAGGGAACTACAGCCAAACTTCTTTATCTTCAACATAGTCCTTAATTTTGTAATATGCTTTTTTAATAAGGACACGTTTGATGCAATTTTTAAACTTTCCATCGGTCAGTTCAATAACTGACTTTGGCAACTTATTATAAAAGCGTATACTGTTTATAAGAAATGACTTGCTAGTTTTTGTTAATCTAAATTTGGGTATTACAATTTCGTGTTTCGTGTGATTGAGAAACCTAACCCAACACTTTGCCCGACGTGGGAATCAAATCCAGAGCCTCATGCCCAATAGTCGCATGAGACCACTAGATCAAGGAGGCAGTTCATTTAACACTGGTATTCTTAGTTTTGAACTGAACTTAAGTCAGCCTATCCACGTCTACATTCGGCTCTGTTTGTTTTTAAATTGACATTTAAACGTTTACTTTTCATCTGTCATATTTGAAGTACCGGAAAACTATTAATGTAAATCTTAAACATTTATTAACGTGAGATATGGCATTTTTAGAATTGATTGAAGCAGGATGCAACTAAAGGTTTGACAAAGATAGGTAGCTGGAGAAGGTACCTTAATCGAAAATCCGCCAATTGCGACCAAGAAATTCTAGGAATACGATTTGGTGCGTGTTTTCAACTGTTGTCATGGCAATACAGTTAGACTAAATCCAAAAATGGATTTGGTCTAGCTCTTAGAATATGTGTGTTAGTCTCCTTTGTTAATTAATATGGCAGCTAACCACAACATTTCTTCGTCGGTCATCATCGTCATCATCATTCTCCAGGTCTTATCTTATTTTATTTGGGGTCAGCGCAGCATGTCTTCTTCTACCATACTTCTCTGTTACTTGTTATCTCAGTTAATATTTTATTCTTAGAATATTTACAATTGCAGTCAATATCTCCATCGTTGGAATATCCTCGCCTTTTGCTTCATTTTGCAATCGTACAGGTGATTGAAGTTTCTTTTGTTGGATGTTCATGTTTCAATGCTATGATGTCAGAGTTGTGCTCTGTAGTATTGCAATCTACGGAACCAACAAGTATTGGCAAATGGTTGGAAAATAGTTTTAAGGGCTTTCATCCTTTTCAAATTGAGTTCTCATTCTCTTCATTGAACCGATACTAATGGAAACATTTTATAAGAAGGTAAGTAATCTTGAGAACTTTTTTTTTTCATCAGGTTTTCAATACACACATTAAATTACTAGCTTAGGGTCACGGCTTCGGTACGGTACTATCGGGTTAAAAGGTATCGTATATGCTATTCCAAATTATTATCTATCCCTGTATCAAATTATTACCAGATCCATACAGCAGTTTTCGCGTGAAAGAGCAGCAAACATCCATTCGTCCATACGTCCTCACAAACTTTCACATTTATAATAATATAGCAGTATAATGTTTTTCTAACAAGAACGGTATCGGCGAGTGTCGCAGCTCGGTGGATAAGTAGTATGTTCTTTTTATACGTGATAACATATTAACGCCAATTAACATTTATACCTAATTTTTCCGAGGTTCGACTCATTTAACACCTATTTACACGTCCTACGCACGCAAAAAATAAAACTTCCATGGCGAAATTACCCAAATAAATGATAACACTAACATATAAATAGAAATAAACCAATAATTCCTCTATTAAAGCAATAAAGATAGCACCACAATATTTTATGGCATTTTTACGTTTATCCCCGCCACAGTAGACATATTGGTATTAACATACAGTATTTCAACTAGAATCAAACGTTCAAAGTTGGCATACACAATGTAACGGCATTAAGAGCGTTTACGCCTTACGAAATTTCTTACAAACTTTCAAGTCCTTATTTTCCGAAAAGACTGAACCGATTTTAATGAAACTTCATACGCATAAGCCAGATACAAAGCTCAAAAAAGTTACTAAAAAAAATTTCGAAAAATTGTGTTACAGCTTAATTAGTCCGATTATAAAATAATCTATAGAAAAGGAAATTTACAATTATCTTTTTTTTAAAAGACGAAGACGAGAAAGAAGATTTCAAAAATGTTTTTTTGTTTGTTTTATGCGTATGAAGTTTCATTAACATCGGTTCAGTAATTTCGGAAAATAAGGACTTGAAAGTTTGTATGAAATGCCGTAAAGTGTAAACGCTCTTAACATTAAATTCTAAGCAGGCTACAGGTAACAGGTAACTCGTGAGTAAACCGGGGTTGTCGCATCAAGACAAGTGGTTACGTTTTATGTGTGTATTGCAATATAACAACCCTAAGACCCCACCTTAGATTCCACAAAAACGATTGATTTACTGGTTATCCTTATTCTGTGTCCCCGCAGTTATAATATTTACATTTCATTTTATGGTATCATCCAAGTCGTAGACGGCACGTGTTTTTATATTTCCCCTCTAAACACCAGTTTTATATATTTGGACTTGAAGGGAATAACGACTTGTGCAGTGGACTTAAACTTTAGCTCTGCGAGGACCTAAAATATTACCTCGTGGCATACAATATGTATGCTGTGGTTGGGTACACACATAGTAGAACTAGACTATTGTGTTTTACAGACCTAGTTTTTAGGGTTCCGTACCCAAAGGGTCAAACGGGACCCTATTACTGAGACTTCACTGTCCATCCATCCGTCCGTCCGTCCGTCCGTCTGTCCGTCCGTCCGTACGTCACCAGGCTGTATCTCATGATTCGTGATAGTTAGCCAGTTGAAATTTTCACAGATTATGTATTTCTGTTGATGCTATAACAACACATACTACACAGAATAAAATAAATATTTAAGGGGGGCTCCCATACAAAAAGTGATTATTTTGCTGGTTTTTCTTAAAAAAATGGTACGGAACCCTTCGTGCGCGAGTCCGACTCGCACTTGGGCGATTTTTTTTTTATAAAAACTACTACATAGTAACCTAACCCAAAATTGCATCAGTGCACCACGATATTCATTTCTTGTTTTTAATTCACCATCATCTGCCTCATCTGCCAAGCCTTTTCCCAAACTAACTTGGGTTCGGCTTCCAGCCTAACCGGATGCAGTTGAGTACCAGTTTTCACATAAAGCTACTACCTATCTGACCTCCACAACCCAGTAACTGGGTAATACGATACCTCGCGCTTGCGACCAATAGCCAACCACGACGTAGATTTTTTTTAAATATTTAATTAATTTGCTAGTAGCTGGACACTCCAAGATCTTCAGCTTCCTGCCTTTTTAGGATCCAAAATCCTTATACAAAATAATTAGGTAAGTAATCGATTAGACCTACTATTTTCTATGTCCTTACAGAATGACATCAGTACTAGACCCAAAAATCATCAATAAACACCAAACAACGTAACATAAAGGCCTCAGTACACGACCACGAGACACTACAACTTTTAACACGTAACCATAAAACGTGGCCCACTTCACGCGATCCGTTCAGACCTTGATGCGCCCGTAAACATTAGAGTGAAATAAGCGAGCCAATATCAATCAGCTGAAGGTGCGCCCTGTTTCTGATATTGAAAATGTTGGAGAATCGGCAGAAATAAAGGTTGGTCTTTTGGGAGGTTATGCATTTTTTGTTGCTGTGAAAAGTCTTGTGTGAAAGTATGTTGCAATCGTTTGAGCGTCAGTTGTTTATGTTGGATTTAATTTTTCACGCGTGAGGATATTTACAAAGTTTAATTTTATCACCGTTAACAACGAAGGAAAATTAAAAAATGTTCAGAAATACTAAACCTTTTGAATGTTATGCCTTTTTATTTAGACCCTCAGATCTTTAACAAAATTGACGATATGATGAATAAGTAGTAGAGTAGTTTTATTTTTTGGATAGTTATAAATATTTGATTTGTTTCAAACATTATGTACATATTACATTATACATACAGTTTTTAGGGTTTCGTACCCAAAGGGTCAAACAGGACCCTATAACTGCGACTTCGGTGTCCGTCCGTCCGTCCGTCCGTCCGTACGTCTGTCACCAGGCTGTATCTCATGAACCGTGATAGTTAGCCAGTTGAAATTTCTACAGATTATGTACTGTTGCCGCTATAACAACAAATACTAAAAACAGAATAAAATAAATATTTAAGGAGGCTGCATTCCGGAAGGGGTCCGAGAGGGCCGATGCCTGCCAGGGCTGCGGGTTGTTTGAAAGAAATACCGTGGCCCTGGAACGCAAAGGGCTAAGAAGGAACATGGATGGGTTTTAGTCAGTCAAGTCTGACACTCCCTTCCGCTCCGCCCAGAGCGGAAGAAGTCATTTGATATTTCCCATACTAAAAAAAAAGGGGGCTGCATTCAAAAAAGTTATTTTTTTGCTCGTTTTTATAAATAATGGTACGGAACCCTTCATGCTTGGCCAGATTTTTATTTCTGACCAGCTGCATGGTCGTGGTCTAGGCAAAAGGAGTATGTAAAGATCGCAGCAGGAAGCGTCTGTGGTGTCTACCTACGCCCATGGAAAAAATGCGTGAGTTTATGTATGCATGTATTTACAGTTTATGAAAATATACTATTCTTGTTATTTATCCACAGTTGCTTCATTTCTGCAGAACTACCTGAAATTCAAAACTTACATCTAAACTAATATTATAAAGAGGAAAGATTTGATTGTTTGTTTGTTTGCATTGAATAGGCTCTGAAGCTACTGGTCCGATTTGAAAAATTCTTTCAGTGTTAGATAGCCCATTTATCGAGGAAGGCTATAGGCTATATATCATCACGCTAGCACCAATAGGAGTGGAGTAGCAATGAAAAATGTTACGAAAACGGGGGAAATGTGACGCAAACGAAGTTGCGCCGGACAGCTAGTCTTGAATAAACGAAAAGCCTTTCAATCAGTTGAAAGCTGCTTGAAATTCCGCTCAGTTTTCCACAAACAAGTTAATCGCCGATATAGAATTTCGGTGTAACATCTACACCTACATGTCCAGCCAGGCAATCTATGTTTCCACTTACAGCTATGTACTATGTAGATAACCTACTAGGTAATTTGCAAATTGATTCTAGATGCCAGCTCTTGGCAGTGTTCGGACGTTGCTTCGATATTTACATAAACCCGACTACACATACGCTGCGCAAACGATCAACGTTTATCCTAGACTATTACCTATCCTGTAATTGATAACGTCTACAGTGTAATTTGGTTAACCAAATTGTATGGTACCACCAAAATGAGGAGCGTACAATTGAATATTGAACTAGATGGTAATTTTTGGCTTGGTTGCTAAACTGTGGATTAAGTTAATGTCGGGTTTTGGTTACGGGTAAACCAATTTACTCATCCACTTTACTTCATTGCAAACTAAAAATTGGACTTAGATAATCCAGCTATTTATATAGATCTTATCCATTAAACTGCTGTCTACAACATTCGTTCTCCAAAACAAAATGTAACTATCTTTCACAGCAAAACAATACACGAGCAATGAATTGTCTTCCTAACAAAATAGCACAAACATCTTGTTTACTTCACCAACAAGCCCACAAAATCCACAAAAGCTTTAAAAATAATATGAAATAACTCAAGCACACCCTTCGTTAAGATTGAGGCTCATTTTCTCGAAAACCAATACGACAGCAATATCAATAATCAATTGGTGCATTCTTGGCATCAGTTCAAGTCTATTATGGCGTCGATATAAGCGATGCATACGCAAATGTATTGAGAGTCTTGCATCCTTTTGTGAGTCTTGCATCTGGCCTGTATTCTGCTTTTATATTTTATGTTTGTTTCGGATTGTTTGGATATAAATTGTAACGATAGCGGATGTTGAGGCGAAGTGTTTTGGATTCGGTCAGTTTTGTATTAGTTCGTTTTGTTTCGTGTCAAGGTTTGTGAGTCTTGGAGATGGTAATATGTTGGGAGTTAGTTTGGGATTTTGTGGTACGGAATTAACTTGGTATGAAGACATTGAACGTAAATCAGAAGATAAAGATAATTCAAATGGTATTGATGATGATATTGGCAGCAGATCTGGTGTAGTAAAGCTTGGTAAAGTTGATGAAACAATCAAAACTCAACTGAATTACACGAATGTTATACTTATTGATTTTGTCAAACACAACACAGCTATTAATAACTTTCAGAACTACACAGCTGACAATTTCCAAGTACCCGAAAACCACGAACAGCCAACCAAATACTTGAACAACGTAACACCATGTCAATACAATTTGTCCCACAAATTCACTATCAATCAAATACCAACATAATTCCAGACATTCTTGAGCTAGTCGCGTCAAACGACAAAGTTTAGTCAATTTCATGTAAAATAACGGACAGTTCATGACCTCGTTTTATCAGTCACCATGACTCACAGAATTTACTCGTCATAACTTCGCCATGAAAATTTGAAGTTTGGTATGGTACCCTTTTTTGTATTAATAATGGAGATACAACGGCTTAATGTACTGTTAGGAAAGTATGAATGGTTCGTGATGAATTTGAAGAAGTTAGTCGCTACGAAGTAAAGATTATCAGTAATCAGAAAAATTTTAGCTTTTGTGTTTTTGGTTGACTGCCTCGTGGGTCTAGTGGTTGCAAGCGTGACTGCTGAGACGTCTTGGGTTCAATTCCCAGGTCAGTCAAATTGTTATTGGGTTTTGCCGTCAGGAATTTTTCAGTAACAGCCGCGGAGTCTGGATTTGTAACCCGGTTGATGGCAATAGGGTCGCCCCCTATTACATAGGACTTAAATATAACTGGCGACATGTGGGTATACTAATGATAAAGATTCATTTATTTGCAATATCATGTGTAGATAATATACATAGTATGATGCTTATTATAGGTGTTAGAAGGTCTTCTTTGGCTCAACATGTTCGACCATGGCTGGTGTACAAATTTGTTCGAAAAACAATAAGTAACAAAAAAATAAAAATACCGGTAAATAAAAATAATAGTAAATCTCTGCCTTATCCTTCGAGTATTACAGGTGTTATGTATGTATTTTTCTTTAAATCAAACACAGTTTATACAACAGTTATAGTGTAAGCCAATTTAGTTCAAGTCGTAATTTATCATGTTACGTATTCGGGATAAAAGAAATATAAGTAGTTGATACAGAAATAGTCCCTTTGTTTGATGAAACAGCAGTATTAATTTCAGTTTTTTACTTCAGAGCTTTCAAAACTTTAGTGATAATTAATTTAATTTATAAATACTGCACAAAGACTATCTTCAACATTATTTTAGATAATTTAATGAAACTCAGGAGGATTTATTTATAAGTTCTTTATAACTTTTAGGTACGACATCAAATTTATCAGAATCGTCAAAAGAAAAAACAATGACGTAACCACGCATTACCAAATTAAAAATTCCATAAACAGAATTTGACGGAAAATAACGATATTTTAACCGCAATATTCCCTCGGGCTATGACTTAATAATTTAGGTGTGTGATCGCTAATATAAAAATGGATATGTGCGTGTCCGCCCTTCGGGGAGCAGGCCTATTAAGAATCGAAATAGGTATCGTGACACACAACCACAAAGGTTGATAAACAGTTATCGTTAATTCCCGAAGCTACTTTCTTTAATATAAATATAAATTCCAATTTAATTTCGGCCTATCTCAGTGAAGGCAAACAGTAATAAAAATGGAAAAGTAAATGAGAAAATATTGCTGACTAAATACATGACAATGAAATATAATATCATTACACAAATTATCATTTGCCTAGCCTTTTCCCAACTATCTCGGAGTCGGCTGCTCATCTAACTGGACGCAGCATACCAGTATTTTACATGGAGTTACTGCCTATCTGATAATCTGATCTCCACAACCCAGTTTGTACTAGGTACCATGATACCTCTTGGTAAGACTGCTTGTTAGACTTTCGCGCCACTGACTATGTTTAATGACTGTCAAATACACACATCAAAAGTGTCTAGGGATCAAGCATTTTTATGCGGATTTCTTGAGATTGAGATGTGGCTTTGTAATAAATTTATGATTTTATAAATTTATATGGATCCTTTTTGGTGCATTTCATAATTTGAATCAGGAACTGTGAATCAAATTCGAGTAAAAGATGAAAATCAGCTGTCAATATTTTCCCTATAAAAACATACAACGCATTGAAGACATTATTAGTGCTACTGTTTCCCTACTACTGATTAAAACCAACGTTATTATGGAGCGGCGACGTCATTTAAGCAGGGAAGAAATGCTCAGAGCCGTGGGAATGATAGAAGCTGGTTCCCGGCAACGTACTGTGGCTTTAGCTCTGAATACAAGTCAGAGTGTTATCAGTCGACTTTGGACACGTTACCGAAGCACTGGTACCGTGGCTGAGCGCCATGGAGGACGGTATCGCTGCACCACACGGAGACAAGACCGATACATTCAAATCTTAACTCGAAGAGCTCCAACAATAACCGCCATGATGTTAGCCGTGAGGCTTCATCACTCTTCAGGGAACTTAATTAGCGACCAAACAGTCAGAAACCGCTTGCATGAAGTGAACCTTCATTCCCGAAGACCGCTACGGGTACCACCTATAGAATTGCACAATCGTAGGATTCGATATCAATGGGCTCTTGAACACAGAAATTGGGCAGAAGAACAATGGCGTTTCGTGTGCTTTTCTGATGAGTCTCGTTTTGGTATGAGACCGGATAGAAGACGTATACGACACTGGAGAACCCCTGGACGCCAACAGCGATTAAAATCCTGCCAGGAAGTCCATCCTTATAGTGGTGGAACCATCATGGTATGGGCGGGTATTTGGATCGGCGGAAGAACTGAGTTGATTTGGATCAGAGGCAACCTCAACGCTCAAATTTATGCTGAGACGATTGTATCAGACGTCATCGTTCCTCTACAAGTGCAAATCGGTCCCTTATTTCAGTTAATGCATGATAATGCACGACCGCACACCGCAAGAGTTGTAAGACAGACTCTCGCCGCAGCTAACATCAATGTCCTGCCCTGGCCTGCTCAGTCGCCAGACTTGAACCCGATTGAGCATGCATGGGATATGCTACAGAGAAGAGCTCTGCCGAATATGGAGGGTATCCAGTCGCAAGAAGACCTTTTTTTGTTGTTGCAACGAACATGGGCGGCCATTCCACAGCGTGATTTGGATGAACTCATTTTGAGTATGCCAAACCGATGTTCTTGTGTTGTTAGTGTTCGCGGTAGAAACACGGATTATTAATTGTTTAAGTTACCCAATAAAATTTTAAAGAAAACTGTTATTTCAGTCTTTTTTTCGAACTTTAATGTTAGTGGTTCAAATGTCAAAAATCCCTTTATTAGAAAATGGCAAATTTCTTTATTAATGCAAAGGTGACTTGGTTTATCGTTACTGTGACAAACGAAAACACTTTATTTGATGAATCCTTAAAGAAAATTTTAATTAATATCAATCAGGAGAAAAGTTATTGCAAAAATATATGTTGATCCCTAGACACTTTTGATGTGTGTATCTACAACAAAATCAAAGACCTAATGTACTATTCGAAACAAGGAGAAAAATCAGTATGTTATAATTTATGTTCGGTCAATCTTGATGATCGACGCTTTGTGACTGATGTAAGCAAAGAGCTAACACTATCAACATTTAACTGACATAGCAATAATGATTTATCATCAACAAAAAGAAATGGAATATGAAACGCTAAAACACAAGCATTATAAGGCAGCAGATTTGCCAATGACGGTATAGAATTCCAAGTGGGGCTAGTAATCGGGCACAATTCCAATTCCGGTCCATACCTACCTGAATTTCTGTGTGAAAAGAAAAACCAATCATAGTTTTTGGCTAACTTTTGTAACTAACGAAAGATTTGTAGATCTGCACCGCGGTTAGACTAATTAGGCTAATATTAGTTTTTAAAAATGAGATATGGAACATATCTAAGACAAAATTGAAGACAATTAAGCAAATTAAGACAATTAAGAATAATTGAAAACAACAGAGAAGAAAATATATTGAAAATACCTGAGGACCCACACATATGAAGAAGTTAAATGCAGCGTGTGTCCACAAAATTATCGACAAGTTTTACGGTAGCTTATGTAAATCCTATACATTCTAAACATTTCCGTCATTTTTGTTGTCCATACCGGTTTGTACTAAAAACTTACTATTATAAACGCGAAAGTTTGGATGGATATCTGTTCCTCAATCACGGCAGAACAGCTACACGGATCTGGATGAAATTTTGCACAGAGATAGATTATTGTCTGTGCGTGTGTGGTAATATAGTCTGAATTAACATTCTCCATCAATCTTATCATGGAATAAGAAAAAGATGAGAGGTTTTTTCATAAAGCTGGATAACTAAAAACTAATAATACAATTGTTTCCATGCAAGATATATTTCATCCTCATTCAGTACTTGTATTATTCTCTAAACATTTTAAACTACATTACAGTCACTTCCGTCCGCCATCACAACTAACGTGACAGGTGACGATTGCCGCTGACACACCCGACATAATCGACGCTAATCAGCCACGAAAGCTCTATTATTAGAGCCCGTTTTAGCAGTACTTTCTAATAATATACTCGTAACTACGGTAAGTTATGGAGCAAATTTTTGTTGATTACGTTCCGTATTTTTTTATTTTCTTGTAATGTTTGTCTCAAAATATTCTGTTTTAGTATTTCCATTGTCGTGATCTTTCTAATTTTGGATTTATACTAATAAAAATAACGGCTTATTCACCAACAATAAATAACAAATAAATCAACAAAACAAATGTTGCAAAATCTATGCAATAATTTATATAGCCCTGCATCTTAAACTAGGATAACCTGTATTTTAAGAGACAGTATACTAAGATATTTGATACTTTCTAATTCTTGTACTAATATCTTCATCTATCATCCTTTCTTTTCTTTGTTCTCCTCCAGCAGTTCTGAAAATATCCCTCTTGTTGTTATCCATAAATAAATATCCCTCTTGTGAAACACAAATTGGTGATATAATTGGCTTCTGTAAGCAACCCTACTCAAAGTGGCGAATTGATTTTCACGCTTGCTCAATGCCTAGTTTCTAGACTTACTCCATTTAGTTGAAACTCCTTTTTAAAGGAAGGAACATTTAGATTAACTTGGAGAATACCTATAAGGTATGTTAAACGTGATAATGATCCTCATTCCATTTTGACGGCCATGTTTATATTATTGTTTAAAAAAATATAAAACAAAGTGTACAACAGAAAAGTAACGCGTAAGAAAGTTCACAAACCAACATGCTACTAACAATTAAATAAAATTAGTCAGCAAATGGTATGAAGTAATTTTTCTAAGTGCATAATTTGAGGTTGAAATATGAATTTCCCTGTACGTTTCGAGTACAAACTAGAGTCATTATAGGCGGTGAAAAGAGTAATAACTCTGGGACTTAAATATATGGGAGGAGCATTAAGGAAATAAGTTTTTTTATAATACACAATGGTGTGATAATAGCCCAACGGCAATGAAATGTATAAACGGGAACCTTTTTTTCATTCAAACACCCAATTACTTGAAAAAAAAAATAATGAAAGAAATAAAATTGTTAACACAAGTAAGAACTAAACACATTTGACGCATAATATAAAATGAGCGCAAAATAACTTCTCAAAATAGCAAAAATTTTAGTTTAATAGAATTAAAACTCTATATGTATGTCTACATTATTCCAACCAAATTTTCTAAATAGCTTTTGGAAAATAAACTCCCCTCACAACACATTTCTAATTCAAAAAAAAATGTGTTCAATCGGGCATCGGGAAGTGGTTCTAATTTAACTTTCGATATTCCACCCGAACAAACATACATACCTACATTGCAAGTTAAATAAAAGCTTGTAAAAACAAAACACCCACCACACGATTGCATCTCAAACGCCACTCCCCAGTTGATCGCAAACGGACTCAATAACCCCGCGCTCAGGACACATATAATTACAATATTACCGCGAGATATCTTCGTCACCGAGTCCCGAGTCCCGGCTTGTTCCCGGATCTCTCCGTACTTTTGTTCGCTACTAGGTCCTTTGTCGATGCCTCACAATAAAATTTTATCCCGGAAACCTATTCGCAGTTACCTTTTATTATAATGTTGCAGCGGGCATCCGGGGTACTTTTCAGTTGGAGCCATTGTTGTCCGCATAATGGGGGCCAACCTTTTTATTCCGCTACAGATTTTTGAATGTACCGCCGGCATTAACGCTTATGAGATCCGATCGATTGGATGTCTGGAGTGGTTCTTTATTCCGGAGTTGAGAGAGTCCTTTGTTTGTATGAAATGGTCGATGTTTGTGATGGTTTTCAACTTAAGCTTCGAGTTAAGAATTGGTGTTCTGGTTCAAATTAGTTTGAGTTTGACTACTACTGATACAGTTAGACTGCGTCAGCTCACTGCTAGGCAAAAGCCTCTCCCCATGACTTCCAGTTGTTTAGATCCAGGGCCAATGTGGATGTGGATTTTGGATAGTCAACGGTTTTATAAGAACCTGCAAATCAAAGTATTTAATGATGGCGTCGGGTCATTTAGTTCCCTTCAATATGGTTGAGTTGAATGATGGCTGATACATGCGTCATGTTTGTGAACGGGCGCTGTCAGTTGTGACTGGTCATCTATTAGCTGCCACGGTTTATTTTAATTACTATATTTTTGGATTAGGTACTGATTCAATCTTTTACTCTGGACGCTCTTAACTTACCCGTATTTCTACATCGCCCTCACATACCAGGCCCCTCAGAAAGTATTGCGAAAAAAAGTTTTTATATATGGGAGACTGGCCAGTTATTATGTTTTTCGAAAATATGATTATTTATAAGTAAAAATAAGTAAGTTCCAATTTCAAAATTTCCCTCCACATTTTTTGCGAGTTAATTCAAAGTATTGTGTCTCACTGAAATATGGATCTGCGCCGGGAACATTTTAGAGCTATGATTTTATACGATTTCAAGTGTCGCCTGAAACCGGATGAATCGTACGATAGACTTCAAATGGCATTCATGGATGAAGGCCCTTCCAAGGCAACCGTGTATCGTTGGTATAACGAATTCAAGCGCGGTCGACCAACTTTGGGGGATGACGAAAGAAGCGGTCGCCCTTTGACGGCTGTTACCGAAGAAAACGTGCTAGCAGTGAAAAATTTAATCCAAGACAATAGGCGAATTACATATCAGGAGATTCAACACATATTGAAGATTGGATCGGGAAGCGTTCACGAGATTCTACACAGCCATCTTCGCGTGAGGAGGATAGTATCACGCTGGGTGCCGCACAACCTCACCGATGCTCAGAAGCAGGCCCGGGTGGAATGGTGCCGTGATATGCTTAACAAATTTGAAGCAGGCTCGTCTCGGCGTGTTTACGACATCGTTACAGGTGATGAGTCCTGGATTTATCAATACGACCCAGAAACCAAGCGCCAGTCGACTGTTTGGGTGTTTCAAAATGAGCCAACGCCTACCAAAGTGAAGCGATCTAGAAGCGGGGGTAAGATTTTGATCGCTAGCTTTTTTAATTTGACTGGCCACTTGGTATCAATTCCCTTACGGGATCAAAGAAGCATTAATGCCGAATGGTATACTTCCAAATGTTTGCCAGAAGTTTTCTCTGTTATAAGCAACAAGCGACCAAACACAGGGCTCCGCGGGCTACTGCTCCACCACGACAATGCACCTGCGCACACCGCACTCAAAACGAGGGACTTCCTGGACAGCACGCCAGTCAAACTCCTGGGTCACCCTCCTTACAGCCCTGATCTAGCACCGTGTGACTTCTTTTTATTCCCAAAAATAAAAAATCAGCTCAAAGGGATACAATTTTCGTCGCCGGAAGATGCGCTGGCTGGGTTCGAGCAGGCTGTAAACGAGGTGTCTGCGGCGGACTGGAAAAAGTGTTTTGAAAACTGGTTTAGGCGCATGAATCTTTGTATAGAGGCTGGTGGAAAGTACTTTGAAAAGATTTAATAAAAATATATGTACGTATAGAACAATTTTTTTTAGTTTCGCAAAACTTTCTGAGTGTCCCACGTATATGTAATTCTTAACATGAATGATGTTACCAAGATTCCTTAACATATTTTGATTTAAAAAAGTGTCCATGGAGTTTCTTGCCTAATCTTCTCCATAGAGATCTACGCTTTGGAATGGGCAACTACAATACTTTCACAAGTTATTATGCCTTGTGACTGGGACTGTAGCCCCGCGTTTTTTTTGTTTTCTGACTTTCAAAAGTGGCTTTAATGGTCTAATTGAAATAAACGCTTTGAGTTTGAGTTTGAAAAATAGATACTCACATTTTCATTTCTAGTGAATCGTTAGTTAGGCTATTATGCATAACATACCACCATGTCACCTTTAAACTTCGGAGGGTAAGGCAGAGGTAATATTACCTACACCAAGTAATTCCTACTGTCAACTTCAATAACCATATCATCTGTAACCTATGGTTACTTTGATTATTTGAATTTATTATTATACATACGACTCATAAGACAGTAAAAAGAAGTTCTAAAATACTGAAAAAACCCACATACAAAGAATCTCGGAGTAAAACATTACTGGGATATCACGGACGAAAAAAGGTTTGCATGCATAAGTTATGTGCATATCGCTTTAGGCATGAAAAACTCAAGCATAAAACAGAACTAAAGTAAAACTAGAATTAAAGAACACAGACTATACAGCTTTGTATAGTTTAAATATTACATTTTAGTTAAATATTAAAAAGATGCACCGTACTCGTGCCTCAGCCAATGAACCTCACATATTGTATGAGGAAGCAGTAGGATATGTCACGAACATCGTGTGAGATCATGTGGTTGGTAAACACGGTTTATAAATACTGTAGATTCTACAGCAAAAGCAATCTTAATTTGTTTTTAACCGCCTTAAAAAATGTAAGAGGTTCTCGATTCGGTTGTATTTATTATGTTTGTAACCTCAGAATAACTCAAACATATTATATCAACCAATTTGAATAATTCTTATGTGAAAGGTATACTTTCCGTATGATCCCATAGAAATTTCATCAAAATCTATTCAGAAGTTTGGACTTCCAATAAAAACCGGCCAAGTGCGAGTCGGACTCGTGCACCGAGGGTTCCGTACAAAAATTATTAAAAATATTTTTATTATATGATGAAACTAAAAATTTACGGTTTCCGCAATTTTTCCTTTATCTGTGCTATACGACGTTGCTTCATACCAAATCCCTGTAGGTTTTGATTCTCTTGCGAGTGTCGAAAATTTGCGGCATAAACGGCTGTATATTTAGATTGCGTTGGCTCAGAAGTTTGATATTTTCACAGCTACAAGGGACAGTAGACTTAAATATAAATTCCAGCTTGATACCTCCACGCGTTCCTAAGAAAAAGGGTCTTGACAGACTGACAGACGGACAGACGGACGGATGGTCAACAAAGTTATCCTATAAGGGTTCCGTTTTTTCCTTTCGAGGTACGGAACCCTAAAAATTAGTAAAAAATCTCTGAACTTTATATATTTCACATCTTTTACACGTATGTTTAGAAATTAAAAAACTTTGACCTATCGTCATCTCAGTTTTCCCTTCTTAGTTCATCATCATTATCATCATTTCAGCCTTAAAGACGTCCACTGCTGGACATAGGCCTCCCCCAAGTGTCACATTGACAATTTGGGGGTTTTGCCATAATCGCCACGCTAGGCAGGCGGGTTGGCGATCGCAGTTGAGTACGGTCGTTACAAAAGCACAGAGAAAGCTGCTGCCCATTCTCTGACTTCTTAGTTGTATCTTACATATCTTTCGCTCAGTTCAATTTCAATTAAATTTCTTTATTCTTCAACCAAACATTCTTGTCGAACATACCTCATCATTAAAACAAACGAAAATTGAAAGCGTACCGCGTGACCAGATATTTACCGAAACTTCTGTAGTACCAACAGTCTAATTAACGCGATACAGGGAATCATTAGCGTCGTTCCACAGATATTTGGAAACGTGCTACGTAATGACCCAAATATGTGACTTTAGTACCTGCGCGTTGAGTTAACAGCCAGTTTGGAATTCGTGCCATTGATGTAGGTATACAAGCTATAGTGTACGTACACTTAGGCTGAATTGCACCGCAATTCACGGAATGTATTTACCGTTATACGCGTTTAAAACGTCATTCTATATCTATCATCTACAAAAAAATTACATAAATGAACGATGTTTTAAAAAGGCTTAGCGATAATTGTAACTAATTGGTGACATAAGATGCAAGCGGCCGTCGATGGGTGACCATCTTCACATACCGAGTTTCCTCCGTGCCTCGGAGAGCACGTTAAGCCGTTGGTCCCGGCTGACATTTGTAGATCTTTGGCAGTCGTTACGAGTAGTCAGAAACCGAAAATCTGACATCCAGTCTTACCGAGGGGTATCGTATTACCCAGTTACCGGGTTGTGAACGTCAAATAGGCAGTCGCTTCATGTAAAATACTGATACTCAGCTGCATCCGGTTAGACTGGAAGCCGACCCCAACAAAGTTTGGGAAAAGGCTAGGCAAATGATGAAAAAATGATAAGAGGCAAGCCATAATTGAAAAAAAGTCAGTCTGTAAGAAAAATATTTTAGAACGAAATAAAAAAGTCTATCAAATTTTGACGGAGTAAAAAACGTGTCGACATGCAGAAGAACCGATAGTGGGAAAACTACGTAACAATATGAACACAAAAGAACAAGACGGTCACGACAAATCTTAAGGCTCTGGTATTGGTAGTCAGTACAGACAACTGCAAAAGGCTTCATTGATGTGAGTATGTTTACTAGCCCATGCCCGCGGGTTCGCCAGCGTGGAGTTCGGTAATTGTCCCACGGGATTGTACTACGGGGATAAAAAATATCCTATGTCCAGATTATAAACTACCCGAGTGTCAAACTTTCGCTTTTATGTATTAGTAGGATTCTTAAATTTCCTACACACTTTTATTCTGAGTGTTCTTATTTCATATTCTGACAACTTATGTAGAAATTAACCCCATTGGACACACAAAACAACTACCCACCATAATAGGTCAGCGAAAAACTATGCATGATGAAGAAGAAGAAATGAACACATAGGCCCATGGGACTCGTACGTCCCTACGTCCGTCTTTTGTCCGGATGACGTAATGAATGGACTGGGCACGAAGTTCAGCGAAGGGATAATGCGTTTATTTTGTTAGCTCAAATGTATGGGTTTTGTGGGAAGGTTGGTAAAAGTAAAAAGGGGGGTTTAAGTTGGGGCTGACATGCTACATGGAAACTTGAAGGCGTTATACCTACTGTAGGAGACGTAAATTATGATTTTGTGAAACTTAAAAACTTATTTTTTTTTAAGGTAATAACAAATCTTCAAATAAGAGACTAATTTTGAAAAAAAAAATCGTTGTTTTTATAATGGTTTAAATAACTATTTTTAAACCTAGTATTCAATTTTCTATTAGAAACGAAACGCATATCAAATCAAATCATCATTCTAGTTCAAATACTTCAGTTAATTGGACATAGGGCCATCTTTAACTACATAGATAAATATCAGAGGCGTTATTTCTAGTAAACTTAAAGCATTTATTTTAATTAGCCCTTTTTGAATATCAAAAACAAAAAGACGAAGTTACAGTCCCAGACACAAGGCATAATATCTTGTGAAAGTACTGTAGTTGCCCATTCCAAAGCGTACATACTAAGCCTTTAACAAAACCTAGCAAATATTTCTAGCAAGTTCTAACCACATTCACAAGCTATCTCTTCAAGCATCTAGGTAAGCTTTGCTTCCCCTTGACACCGCAGAATCGTGCTGAACAAAATTTTAAAAGCTATCGTAGTACTACCGACGTCGTTGCTGCAAGCTGAAATAGCAAAATATAATACAGTCAAAAGTTCCTGAACTGCTCTCTAGCACTTGCTTACATAAGCGGCGGGTGTATTAGGTACATCGACCCCCAAATGCGCCTATTCTACAGTTGTCGCCAAGACGAAACCTGCTGTGTCGCAAACGAAACGACAAGCAGAACAACCGAAAGGGGGAAAGCAGAGTCGCTCAGTAACGAGCGCGACTAAGGGCGCTGTGAAGGTCTGCGGACAACAGGTTCCACCGAAGATCACAAGCGATGGGGACGGCTTCATCAGGGTGGAGAGAAAGAAGAGGAAGCCTACGTATCGCAACCAGTGTGGGACAGCGCCGGCAGGATGTAACATGCTGCTACGTCCTGCAGTACCGACGACGCAGCTGTACGTGTCCCGATTGCACCACTCTACGAAGGCTGAGGACATCGTAGAGTATATACGGGTGAAGACCAACTGGACCTTGAGGGTGGAGAAGCTGGAAGCAAGCCATAACACCAATTTCAAGTCGTTTGTGGTGCGCGTTCCGACTCACCATTTGGTGACCTTCCTCAAGGAAGAGTTTTGGCCGAAAGGTGTGCTGTATCGGCGTTTCCGCGGCCAGCTACGTGACACCTCGCAGCGTAACACGACGCCGTCACTTCGTGTGCAGTAGTTATTAAGTTATTTTTGTTTAAAGTATTTATTAGTTTATAGTTATAATTGTAATGCTTATATATGTATTATGTTTTATGGGCCCTAGTTGTCTGAAATAAAGGATATTGTATTGTATTGTATAAGAATCGAATTTTTGAACAATTTCAAGATAGGTAGTAAGATGTCTTGTGATTCAAAGGAGGTGGTTACTAACAGAGAATTGACGTATGGCAAATGCTCGAGGGGAGGTGTTGTGTTGTAAATAATTTGTAAACATATTTTGCAATATTGCCATGCAACGTAACCATATGTTGTAATCGCTTACAAAGCATTTCTCTCGTTCTTCTACAATAACTTTGAAAACAATTGACATTAGCATTATTGTTACAGTTAAAATATTTATCGCTGATAAAATGTCTTAGTTAAGGCGTTTTGCTAATCTTATAACTCGCTATATGCCCCGTTGGTCCAGTGATCGCAAACGCAACTGCTGAGCATGAGGCTCTGGGTTCGATTCCCAGGTCGGGAAAGTGGTAATGGGTTTTTCATCAGGATTTCTTTTTAGTAGCAGACGCGGCGTCTGAATTTGTGTCCCGTTGAAGGCAATAAGTCATTATGTTATGTTATAATTACACTATTATTAAACCATGTGAAAGGCCAAACAATACACTTTGAGTTCTGAAGATTAAGGTTCCCATGAAACTGCATTTTTTTTAAATAAAATTGATATTACGTTACAAAGACACCATTTTTAAGATTGTGTTTAAAAATTCACGACATACACAATTCTGTTTTCAGACCAGTTCCTACATTATTTAAGCTTGTAACGTTCTAATTTCCTTAATATACTAGAGAAACTTCAACCAGAAACCATTCGATCAATTAACACAGCTGAAAGTCGAGTGCGTTTATACAAAAAAAAAACCAATTTCCGAGGCTAGTGTGGATCTAAACAAACCATCGGGCGAACCCGTTGGACGTATCAATCAATTACAAAGGCCGACGCCTCCGATATACAGACACGGTGTAGATAGGCGGGCCGTACCCGGACCAACGTTGCTGCTGTGGCGCAAATTTGTTAAAATAGCGAATAAGTTTTTAGGATTATTTTTTTATCATTTTAATAAGTTACAAGACTTATTCCTGATTCGTAAAAAAAATCGTTATAATTCATCATAATCATTCTCGCTATAATCCCAATTTATTAGGGGTCGGCGACACAAATGTCTTTCTGTTCCATACTTCTCTATTTCTCATCATTTATCAGACCCCGTTCTTGCCAGATAATTCTACACACATCATCATTATCATCAGCCTATAATGTTCCCAGTGCTGGGACACAGACCTCCTCTCTATGAGCGGGAGTGGGCTGTAATTCACCACGCGTGCCCAGTGCGGGTTGGTAGATGTCACATGTCTTCGAATTTTTAGTTCTAGGACATGCTGGTTCCTCACGATATTTTCCTTCACCGTTTTAAGGGCAGCGGTGATGAAATAAATTACCCAAAGTAATGCGCCTGCCTGGGTTCGAACCCACGGCTTACTCGTAAGTCGGGGCTGCCACCACTGGCCTACCGCTGCTCTCACACAGTCCATCCATAATGTCTATGGTCTTCCTCTACTCTTATGCCCATCCACATTCTTTTATTTTTCTTACTGCTCAGTTCCACCCTTCGCTTGCTTCGTAGAGAATTCTTGATTGATTGATTGGTTTTCATGTATTAAGACCTTTTTTTCGGATGGTAAATCATCAATGACTTCTCCCGCTCTGGGCGGAGTGGAAGGGAGTGTCAGACTTGAACCGACTAAAACCCATCCATGTTCCTTTTTAGCCCTTTGTGTTCCAGGGCCACGGTATCTCTTTCGAACAACCGTTACGGCTGTGCGTTGTCAATAAAATCATGCCGTTTCACAAAATTGACCAGCAATTAATTTAAAATTAAACATTAAGATTCAAGATAGTAATTTATTACCAAAACAAAACGTTTGCCCTAGTTCGGTTCCTAGCCATTAATATTTACTTTCTCCATCATGATTCGTCATATTGTCTAACATTTATGTAAGTCATAAATGCTTCTAAAAAGGAGGTACAGTAATTTCTTTCTGTTCCACATTAACTTCAGCATTTATTCAGAAAATATCAATAGTCAGGTTAGGCAGTGAACATGAGATCTATCAATAACACTTGTAACGGGATTTTTACCATGTTAATTAGTTTTTTTGAGTTCCCGATTTTCCGATTTTTTTTGTTTGCTCATTAACACCCACCCGCAAAAACTTCAAAAGTTTATCCGTGATCATGGCGTTTGCAACGCGCCGAGTTATCGGGAACTCTAAACAAATAATAGACATGGTAAATATCCCGTTACAAGTGTTATTGATAGTGTTAGTTACCATGTCAGTTTAAAAACTCATAACATGAGATCTATCAAAAATACATGTAAGTTAAGTAGTTGAATGTCCACTCATACCAATACCAACCTCATCATCATTCTCTTGCCCCTATCCTAATTTATTTGGGATCGGCGCAGCATGTCTTCTTCTTCCATAACTCATGAGATAACTCCTTTCTTGCCATATCATCCTTCACACATTCCATCCATCGTTTCTTTGGTCTTCCTCTACCCTTATACCCATCCACATTCATACTCAAAACTTTCCTCACGACATGTTCCTCATTCCTTCGCATTACATGCCCATACCACGACAACCGATTACCACGCATCTTTTCAGTCACCGGCGCCACTTTCAGACTTCCTCTAATGTACTCCTTCCTTATTATATCCATTCGCGTAACACCACACATCCCCTTTAGCATTCTCATCTCAGCCACATGCAAAAGCTCATATACCTATTTATCTTATTCCGAACAATTTATCCAAAAACTAATAATAAACTATCAAATACCCGCTGAAACCCCTCCCTTGTACTACAATAAGATCTATTGCTCACGACCCTAATCAATATCCAAGCGTTATTTGCCAACATGACGTTTTTATTAAATAAACGACGAACAAACTGTACTCGAAGACGATTGGCTGTTACGACACATATAGTAAATTGTGACGGATAGACAGATAAACAACGCTAGGACGTCAGATGATCGAATATTATGTTTTGTTTTGTCGTGAGTGTAAGTTGTTGGTTTGGGATAAATAGGAACAGACAGAAAGAGAGATAAAAGGCTATTGTGTCTATATTTTTATATCTGCACATAATATATAGAAACTTGTTTTTCGTTGTGTGCATATCATCACAAAGAGAATTGATTCAGAAAGGATTATAAATAAATAAATGATGCTTTTTCATTTCAAGGCTCTTACCCGCTGCATCGGAATTACTTATGACATGTGGCACCAGATTTAATTAGATTAAGCAAACAGACGTCGGCGATCTGTCAACGTCCTGTTACGCGCCACCTTCCTTGACAACTTTCCAAGTCAATATGGCATTATGGCTACCAGCAACGACTTGACGTTTCGCCAGAGAGAATTGTAGACCGCTTCTCTCTCGTCTGTGGTCACAGTTTAGTTTGCAACGTGAATCATATGAAGCCTTTTTGCAAAGGCGCCGTCACATTTATTTAAAAAAAAAAAACATTATTTTAAAACTATGTTTGTCATGCTGTAACAATTAAAATGAATTAGTTTGCACACTTACGTAGATAGTAATAAAGATATCTCGATGATATACGTATGATTAGAAGTAAACTCTGGTTCAGATTATCGCTCCAGTAGAAGAAACAAAGCAAGACGAAATGGGTAAGGATTAGAAGACATTGGTAGATTATGCAACATCATCATCATCATCAGCCTATAATGTTACCATTGCTGGGACACAGGCCTCCTCTCTATGAAAGGGAGTGGGCTGTAATCCACCACGCGGGCCCAGTGCGGGTTGGTACGCAACGGTCAAGAAGAATAATATTTTATTTAGAGATTTTAAAATAGTGATCTTAACGACAGCTCTCATAAACATCAGAAGTGGGATATTTTTTTATTCAACTTCTTTGATAATACAACTTATCCGAGCACAATTACCACATTTCCACACCGATTTCCTAAAACTATCAATACAGAAATTAGCACGTTTTAAAACTACAAAACCGAAAATAAAACCACTGTTTTATATTTTGGGCCATAAAACTTTATTTACGAGCTGTTTGCCAAGCAGTATTGGAATTAAAGCTTAACAATAATAAGCATCGGGGATACGTGGAGTTTTAGCTATTTGAAAAAGTCCGTCTTTTTTCCAGGAATTCGCGAAGGAATTGGTTACTCATCTCTGGCGAGCTGTGAGTAATCAACTTAAAGGAATATCCTGTGAGTCATCGGCGATATCTAAGTTATGTATATAATATAAAAATAAATCGCTATTTCCCTTGGTCGCGCCCATTATTTGAGAACGACTTAACCGATTTCATTCATCATTCTTTTAAATTGTTTTTAATTTTTTTGTAGAAGGTTTTTAGGTAGGTAGGTAGGTAGGAGTAGGTAGGTAGAAGGTAGATAGGTAGTGGGTAGGAACAACTGCATTGCAACGCAAGCCGGGATCAACTAGTTCTTAAGATAAATATCTTTTTTCTGCCTGCATCATCAACCTCATCTGAACCTTTAGTTTTAATTAGTCCTTTGACTGTAGTTGTACATTTCAAAGGATAAAACATACGCATGTAAGTGTATCTGTAATCTACCTACAGTACGCACGTCATGTATGCCCCCTATTACCCATGTAATAAGGGGCATACCTATTGCCAAACACCAGGCACAAATCCATACTCCGAGATGCTATGCTGGCCTGGTGTTTGGTTTCCTTTTAGTTACATCTGGTAAAAAGTCGTTCGTTAATCGTTTCTCCGACCACATTTTCAAATGCAGGACTTCACTCGTACTCGCATTTTTTATAGTACCTCATTATGCCTTCAAGTAACAATATAATCTACATCTGCGATTATCTACTAAGTGGCCACCAGTAAAATAATCTCCAACTCTTAAGAATTTCTCCATCCCACTACACACCAAAGATCGCCATATTATTTTCCTACACATCCATACCAAACCACGTTATATAGCAATATTAATAAAGCCTAGTATTGCTTGCCTCGGCATGCCAATGTAAATAATGGGAGCGCATACCGAAGTGACGCCATTACGCTCGACTGTCATATTAATAATTCCCCTCAATGTTCTAGAATTATTGTCCTAACGCAATTATGTGGAAATGTGATGAATTATTTCGTCGTATATTGAAGACGACGTGATGGATCGTTTTTTTTGAGGAGGCTGTTGTAGTTTGGTATAATACTGTTTTGTGTTAGGAGACATAGGGCTCGCCTTTTTTTTTGGCATTCTTCTCTGTTATGTGCATCCCAAATCCATCTGTTTCCCGCGATGCTGATGTATCGTCAACCCAACGCGCTTGGACTGGACACTTTGCACCCTGGTTTCTTAACCTTACAACCTTGGCTAATATTCGGTCAAACCTTACTCCATCGACCATCGCCGCGTCTAACCAGATTTCCCGCCCAGGTCCACTTTTGGCGTATCGCCCTGTCGCCGACGTCCTAGACGAAGACCTTGAAGGTCAGACCTACTTTATTGCGAGGCACAATAATTTATTATCTGATAGGTTTTAATTTAATTATCTTTTTCTAGCAACATGTTTTCTTTCTTTCATTCAGGTATTTTTCGTGTCTATTATTTTTTTTTTTTTAACTTTGCCCCACACTAGGAATTTCTCCTGTATCGTGGGTGCGTTTACAAACATTTAAACTAACACACACAAACAGCCAGACCCGAAACAACTATCTGTAGGCCATACAAATATTTGTTCCGTGCGGGGATCGAACCAACGACACGCAGCGCAGCAGTCGATCGCTCAACCACTGCGCCAACCGTGCCGTCTTCGTAATAGTAAGCAACTAGCACAAAAAACGCTAGGGAAGAGCTTTCAACTCGAATTTAAGGTTTTAAGTGATGGTGCTTCCAGTCATCAAAAGGCGTACCTAGCACTTACCTAGCACAAATAAACCAATTTTCTTTACGCATCGAAACATTCCCTAAAAATAAATTATGTTATTTATACTTTTTTTAAATTGAAAAATATATATAAACACAGTTATGTTGCCTTCTTAGCGTGTCGATGGCAACTCGTTAAATAATATGTTTAGCCTAAAATTCAGGAATATTCTAAATCCGCTCGCTCGCAGTCATAAGATCGTCAAGTCATACAATCAGGCATTACTTTGCGGAAATCCTTGACATTAAATGTTTTGCAAAATATTTAGTTTTAGTTCCGCTAAGTGTCTACGAGTTGAAATAACACTGTACACCAAAAACAACATTTGAATTTATGGCACTGTCAAATCATTTTATTTACCCCCTTTTCACATTCACAAAAACGTTGATTTAATTACGTGTGCAACCAACGAAGTGTCTCGAGCAAGCATTTTATTTTTGAAGAACCGTAACCGTACAGCCTACTGAAAGAACCGTATACAGCCTACCAAAATTGCAATTAAACTCAAAGAGGCGAGTCTTAGAGAGGCAATGTAGCGTGATCTGGGGCATGTAAACGTATTATCAGGTCGTTTGTGATAAGCTGTAGCGGGGAGAATAATGTTAGAGATGACATTATACAGGGTGTAACGGAAAGGGTATATACATACTTAACGGTGTGCTACAGACCATCAAACTGAACAAGTTTCTCCACAGAGAAAAATTATGATAGCGAAAAAAATATCAGCTGCCCCATACATTTGGGTCGAATAGGTATTTAAATTTTGTATGGGGCAGCAGATAATTTTTTCGTTATTACGATGTTTGTTTCTGGAAAAACATGTTCAGTTTGATGGTCTGTAGCACACCGTTAAGTATGTATATACCCTTTCCGTTACACCCTGTATACAATACTAGCTGTCCGGCGCAACTTCGTTTGCGTCACATTTTCCCCGTTTTCGCTACATTTTTCATTGTTGCTCCACTCCCATTGGTCGTAGCATGATGATATATCGTCTGCTTACTGGTAAAACAAGATAAATGCATTTTTTTACTAAATCGAGTTAAAAATGCAGTTATATGTATTTTTTTACGCACTTTCGACTGGTAAAACCGAATAAATGCTATGTCCAATGGCTTCAGAGATAATGAATTTGTAAAAGAGATATCTACTCAAATTTTGAAAAATATATACTAGAATAACATAATAAATAATCTTATGCCTTAAATCTTATTCAGTTTATACAGTTAAACAACAATAAATGCGGTTAAAGCTTTTTACTTGTTATAATTTAAACAGTAAAATGCTATGAATTATTCTGATAAAACGTCATAAACGCATTTATTATTATAAACCTTAAATTATTTTAACAACAGAATCGTATTAAAGTTATTTATTTCATTTTCAGTTAAATACTTCTACTTAGTTTGTTAATGTCTATACAGAAAAACGAAATAAATGTCATTTATGCTTTTTTAACAGTAAGAACGAGAGCGATTGATCGCTGTTGTCACATTGCGTACGCGCGCACTCCACGTGTTCCGCGTAGAAATACATACATAAATACTAGAATAATTAAAAAGAAGCTCTGTTTTGTGATAACTACGGAACACAGAGGAAAAAGATTAGTGTCCATGATAAACAAACCTAAAATAATTGAAGGTAAATGACATTTGTAAATTTTGAAGTTTGTGTGGTAGCTTTTGTTTTTTCAACGATTTACCTATGGAATGTTTGCTTGTATGGTGGCTATAGTATGTACATAGCTTTTTCATAATATAATGTAGGTACGTACAGGGTTCTATGACGACGGAGTTGCTCCTTTTCACTTGGATTCAGTATGCGTACTGCTGAGACATTGGTGGCCATTACCAGAGTTCGCGCCTGGAAAATCATTGTTCACCCTTTCTATCACAACACATCGAACTTTGTGTCCAGAGTTCTGGGGTAGACTAAATGGCATGATTGTTTCTTATCTGCGAGAAAGAACAATCTTATTCAAGCAATACACTTTCTGAACCACATTTTAATACTTGGTCGATCCCACAACGACGTTGGCGCAAAAACTCCAAGCCCAGGATGCAGTCGTCCACTATGTCGGCCACGATGACATCATTCCGGTAAATTCTGTCACCTAATTTTAACTCCACTTCTCTTTCTTGCCTTGGACGATTATGTCCTGACCGGTAGCTGTTAGTAGTTGCAAACGGTCGTGGTTATTAAATTAGTCCCAAAGAAACAGACTTGCTAAGTGAGAATTGATGACCGTGTGAGAAGCTCCAGTATCCATCGTCAGTTTGCATGGCATTCCATTGACTTCGCCTTTGATGGTCAGGCTGTTTCCATCATGTGCTTGCGAGATCGAGATTCTCCGGACTCTTTCAATATCAGCCAGCAGCCGCCCTTCCGCCCATCTGCCCGTCCTGGCGTTTACTCGTTTCCCTGCTGCTGCTGGGTAGTCACTTCAGCCACCCTACTATTTTGATACAGATCTTCTCTCGGTGTGCTCCGCTTAGTACAGCTTCACCGATGATGACCCCTTTCTCCTCAACTGTAGCACCTAGGGCTGTAACTTCAGGCGGTCGAATACAGGTGAGGGTACAACTTTTCTGATGTGGTATGTTCGGTGGTCTTGCCTCACTGCCTCTACTTCTGAGGCATGGGCAAAGGCGTCTTTTAGTGTCTCATGATGCGCAAGTCTCACAGCGGCTCTAACTTCCAAGTCGCATATTCTGTCGATGAAAGCCTGTATAAATTTCCATCAATGAGTACAGGGGCAGACTGATATGCTTTCCGAACCAGCTTTTCAACTTTCAGGGCATACTACTGTAGATTCTCGGCACTGCTTTGAACGCGATCCTTCAGCTTAACACGAAATACGCACCACACGCGGACGCGCACTCCAGGTGCACGTTACCGTATCTGGACTCTAACGCCACCAGCAGCTGCTCGTAGGTTACATTCTTGCCGCATAAAGGATGTTTAACGGATTGGTCTCGGAGGCCCATGGTCATGGCTTGCGATTTGTTCCACCCATTCGCCTTCATAACAGTTTCAAATTTGATCTTATAAGCCAATCACGTTTCAGACTAATTCTATTATCTTAAAACACCTTTACCTGAACCCTTTACCCATCAGTGAAGCTAAAAAGACAATCTTCTCAGTTAAGCAGTAAGAAAATAATTCCTGAGGAATAACACGATTGGTAGATACTCTTCTTTACTAACTGCAACCAATGAAGCAGATCGTTTACCTGCACCATAAGTTGACGAAGAATCATCGGAAAATTAAAATACTTAATTGAATTAAATGTCGTTTACCCAGTGAATAAGTAATAAAATTGATTGATCATTAAGAAATTGTTTCTTTAGTATCGTTTCATAGATCACAGCCACTTGGATGAAGCTTATTTAGTACATAATAAGTGACTTTTCACTAAAACTCTACAGATAAAAAAGGTTAAATGTATCAAAACTATTAATATTTTAGGAAATAATGCAAATATAAATCTTTCCTATCAAGTAATCGGTGTAAAATACAATAAGCTATTAAACAAAATTGAAATAAGCTTTTAAAATCAATGAAGTAAGGAGATAGAACATGATTGTTAAGTACAGGTAAAACATATTAAATGCGACCCCCTTTCGATCTTAATTAAATTTTATACAGTTTTTACTTACCACAAATATTATATATGAGTAAATCTTAAAAGTAGGGAAGTTAGTGCAACATTTTGCTTTAACAGTTTTTCAATTAAAGAGTTTGAAATAGATCAAATTAAAATGTAAACTTTAAAATGTCATTTACTCGAATTGACTCCAACTCCATTTATTACTTTTTACCCGTAAGCAGACGATATACCCTATAGCCTTCCTCGATAAATGGGCTATTTAACACTGAAATAATTTTTAAAATTAGACCAGTAGGGTCGGAGCCTATTCAATGCAAACAAACAAACAATCAAATCTTTCCTCTTCATAATATTAGTTTAGATAATAATGAAAGTATACTAAGTGTAACTGTATGGGACTTAAGAGCGTTTACACCTTACGGCATTATATACAAACTTTCAAGTGCTTATTTTCCGAAATTACTTAACCGATTGTAATGAAACTGCATACGCATAAGCAGAATATATAGGTCTAAAAAGTTACTAAAACCATTTTCGAAAAGTCTTAAAAAAAAGAGATAATTGGAAATTTCTGTTTCTATAGATAATTTCTCGGACTAATTTAGCTGTAACACTATTTTTCGAAAAAAAAATTAATAACTTTTTATGCCTTTGTATCCATCTTATGCGTATTGAAGTTTCATTTAAATCGGATGAGCTATTTCGGAAAATAAGGACTTGAAAGTTTGTATGAAATGTCGTAAGGCGTAAATGCTCTTAAACATAACTGCTAAAATGTAGGTGTACTAGAAGGCACAGCTCTACCTAACCTGTATTTAAGTTATGTAATGAAAGTATTGGGGACAGTTTTGTCGAGCTTTTGCCCAGCAAGCTCTAGTTTAAGAAAAAAAATGATCTATATTCTAGCAGAAGAATGATGATGATGATGATTCTTCTCGTTCTACTTCCTCTCTCTATTGCAAAATATTCAGTTTCCCACTTTCTTATGTGGGAGGAAGCCCTTGCCAATGGTTATAGTGTATTATCCCACTACTAGGCAAGAATGTAGGGAATCAATACTAAATCATTTGGTTCGCTCTACTATCTTGCAAGCATTACATAATGCCAGTTTTCAATAAGTCAGCTCGTGTCGAAAAACGTATGAGTTATTCTTAAATAATGCATACCTTCACACATAAACTGGAAACAACACACATCCAGTTTTAATGAAATACATTAATTACCTAGAAATTAAAACACTAAGCTCATAAACGTCCATTTCGTGTTAAATTTCAACTAAAAACAATAACATTGGAACTGATGACTGTATCAAATAAAGGAAAATCATTTTTGTTTCCCACAACAAAACCGGGTATTTATTCTACGTGCACTCACTTTAAAACGGCCGTAAAGTTTATAAAACCCCGTTTAATTTACTGAAGCTGAATAGGTTAGCCATATTAATATGGTATTTAATAGTTAGGGCCATCGCTCATAGCGACATTTTGCAGCGATTTGAACGCTGCAAAACGCCACAACGCAGCTGTCGCAGGCTATACTTTCACCCACGTGCCCGCGATTCTGTCGCGCTATTGTCGCAATGAAAACGCGATTCAGCATCGATTTAGAAATATCTTTAAACTTGCAAGATGTACTCCAGCCGTGCATTTGGAACCACACATTAGCGATGCTGACGAATTCTTGCATCATCGCTTCTATCAATTTGTTCTTCTTCTTTTAGGTTTTAATCGCGACTAACGCGCTGTTCCATTCAAGGAATATTAACATTATAAATTCTTGGCTACAGTGGCCACTTGATTGTCTCAGGTGGCCATGACGTCTCAAAAACATTATTGATTTACTCCTTTTCCAGTGTGTGGGAGTGTCTCTTGCCCGCACCGGCATAAGATTAAAATAATACTGCTTTAAGATGTCATAGTAGGTCAGTTGTTGACTTGGGTTTTAGTTTAACATTTTTCATTATTTCTTTTGATTCCATATCATATGAATGAATGCTCCTAGCTTATTTCAACAAATACGTTAATATCATCTCATGCAACATTTTGATTTATACACGCGCCGGTAATAGCGATACCGAAGCGTTTACGAAACGCGCGATAGTATCGCTACAAAAGTAAAAGTCGTAGTGAGCGAGGACCCTTGACTGTAGAAGCACTGCAATTAAGTCGTTGCCTTTTATTGCATTGACAACGACATGCAATACAAAACTCTTTAATATAATTATTGTGTTTGAAGAGAAAGGGCGATTTTGTGGAATAGTTTACTTTGTCGAAGAGTGAAAACGCTACGGTAATTATGTTAAAGTATTATTGAAAAATACTATTTTTATTACCAACCCCTACACAGCCTGTATTGTGGTTCACAGCCCACTCCCTTATACAGAGAAATCAGTGGCTAATTGTAACTACTAAACCAAAATATGGGAAAGTCGAAACAAATAATAATCATTATCAATAACACTTGTAACCGGATATTTACCATTTATTTGTTTCCCGTATCTCGTTACAAGTGTCAGTGACCAAGTCTAAGTTTTTTTTAAACTGGCAGTTTAAAAACTTAAATAGTAAACATGGTAAATATCCCGTTACAAATGCTAATGATAGAATTGAAACTACTAAAAAAAAAAAAAAACTGTAGCTTGCTAACTATTAAAATATGCTAAGCCCAACTCTTTCAATGCTTTCATTTCGTAAAACTGTATTAAGAAAATTGGTCCATGATGCCGATTTGATAAAATTAAAATTTATTTATCAAATCTTTATTTGCAAGCTTCTCCAAGATTAAGAAATAATAATTGAATATAACATTTTTTTTCTCGCTATTGCCTAACAATTACCCCATACACCAAAATAGCAAGGTTATAATAATACCTAAATACCTCATACTGTACACATCGCAAGGGTATTGCGAACCAAACCTCTTCACCGTTGTAAAGCTAAGCGAGAAATGACCGAGAGAGATGAGCGAGAAAGAATGAGTGTTTGTGAAGTTCATGGTATGAAAATGAGAAGCTGAGAGGAAAATTAAAGTGGTTTAAAAAAAGCTTAGTCGGTATTTAGCTTTTTTTATCTAAACCACTTTGTAGTAGCTGTCTTTTTACGTAAACAGAAACTATTTCCGAGAATTTTACAAAAAAGAAAAAAGTTTTTAATCTGACATGTTCACTAACACCATCAATAACAATATTAACGGGAATACACGCACACACACACACTCACACACTTTTTTGTTATTGGTATTATTATTTTGTATCAATGAAAGAGATGACAGTCATAACTCTGTCTTCTGCATAAAACATCCACAAACATAACCCAAAGTCTTAACTTCATGGTCTCATCAGAACAAAAGTCAGACAATTAATCTTCCAACAGTGTGTATCGCATTTTCGGTGCAGCCAGAACAAAAGTAATTTTTGGTCATGTTTTCTCATCTCCCCTATTTTCCTTCAAACCCACTTTCGTACCCCAAAGTTTCCAGTCAAAAACTTAAGGGTTCTGCCCCAAATAAATAGAAATGACTGCAGATAGTCCACATACGCCGACTCCCCTCTCAACGCTACCCTAGTAACGCCTACGTAGATTGGCCACTGGGGGAATTTAGTTTCTTTACGCCACCTAACTTCGTGGCTACTAATGGATAGAGGGGTTGTTTACGTTAAATTCTTATTTTGTGCTTTTCTAGGGTGTTTTAGAATTTTCGAGCAGCTTTCTGGGCTTTGTATGTACAGAATTATTTTTACCGTATTTTATATATATATATAATATATTTTATAATTAGGTTATCAATCCGGACGAATGATTTTTTTAAATTTAAGTTCACCGATTTGCCCGCCATTAGTGAACCGATTTTCAAAATTATTTTTTTATTGATAAGCCTATACTCCTGGGGTGGACCTAATTCCACCAAGTCAGAATCTGAAGACGGGATCCCAGAGAAATCGAGATCAACCCTCAACTTTAATAGGCACACACAATGTTTTTCGAATACTTTCAAACGCATTTCAGATATTTTTGTCTGGTAATCATCATCTCATGTTACTAAGCTGATGATAGAAGGTATAATTTACTGTCTGATGATGAGATCCCTGGAAAATTTAGGGCAACCCTAAAATGTTATGGGCATTGTTTCAATTAGTACACTTCCCATGTGATCCCATGGTCATCAGGTCAGGATCTGATGATGGGATCATATAAAAAACGAAGGAACTCTCCAAATTTTGTAGGAACACTGACATACGCCTGGTAATCATTATTTTAGAAAAAATATTGAAAAAAGAAACTATAACATTATAAAAGTACCCTTGTTTCACAGTTACAAAAATTATTTCAAATTCAAATTTTGTTTTTTAAAAAGTGCTTACTTCGATATTTTTTCCCAGAAATTCTGATACTCTCTAAGTATAAAGGTCCTCGTTTTCAAAGAGTTCATTCATGAATATATTATTTGCACCATCTTAAAATTTCTGAAGCGCGATAATGCCGCTATTACAAGTACTAGTAATTCATTTATCAGTGCTAATGCACCTACTAAGTGCACAACCGCTGGCCGAAGCTGTGTAAACCACTTCGTTTCAGTCGGCCATTTTGATTTCGGAAATAATATCCGCCAGAGACCAGAAAGAAGAGAGGTACGTTCACTAAAAAAACGGCCAAGTGCGAGTCGGACTCGCGCACGAAGGGTTCCGTACCATTATTTATAAAAACAAGCAAAATAATCACTTTTTTGGATGGGAGCCCCCTTAAATATTTATTTTATTCTGTTTTTAGTATTTGTTATTATAGTGGCAACAGAAATACATCATCTGTAAAAATTTCAACAGGCTAACTATCACGGTTCATGAGATACAGCCTGGTGACAGACGGACGCACGGACGGACGGACAGCAAAGTGTTAGTAATAGGGTCCCATTTGACCCTTTAGGTACGGAACCCAAAACAACATAATCATGGACAAATTACCTTTTATGCATCCTGCTAATATTATAATTGCGAAATTGTGTCAGGATGTGAGTGTGTGGATGTTTGTTACTCTTTCACGCAAAAACTACTGAATGGGTCTGGATGAAATTTTGCACAGGGATAGATAATAGTCTGGAATCGTACATAGAATACTTTTTATCCCGTTAGTATGATCCGTGGGACAATTACCAAACAAAACGCGGTCGAAGCCGCGGGCATATAAACTAGTCATCATCTGCCTAGCCTTTTCCCAAAATATCTTGAGGTCGGCTTCCAGTCTAACCGGATGCAGCTGAGTACCAGTATTTTACATGGAGCGACTGCCTATTTGACCTCCACAACGCAGTAAGTGGGTAATAATATGATACCCCTTGGTAAGACTGGATGTCAGAGTTTTGGCTTCTGATTACTCGTAACGACTGTCAAATGACAGACGTTAAGCCGTTGGGGCTTAACGTGCTTTCCGGGGCACGGAGGAAACTCAGTATATAATTATGGTCACCCATCTAAAGACCAACCTCGGCAAGCACGGCTTAACTTTAAAGATCGACCCGTGCGGCTGTTATTATTTAGCCATGAGCTTCTCAGGCATATAAACTAGTAATTAATAAAAAAGGGGACATCATTAGACGGTCAATACGTTTTAGATGACAAATTAAATATTTCTTTACGAATAAGGCATAACTAAGAATTTCTTAATTTAATTATCAGTTTTCCTAATTGCCCATAAGTAGCAGTTCAATTAAAACCGATACGAACTTTGCACTTAAAGCTTACTAATAAAGGTTTTAAAAGTCGCCTCGCGATCATTGACAACTACTTTATTTTCCACGGGAGTTTTTCAATTGGACCTAATTAAAAGAAAACAAACGTACGTGGTCTAGCGTCGGAGATAGCAAATGTAACGTGGATACGAGGAATTTAATTGGCAGGAGAAAGCGATTTTTGTATCAGAATTTTTAGAGGCTATATTAAGTTTTAAAACGGTGAAGGAAAACATCGTGAGGAAACCGGCATGTCCTAGAACTAAAACTTCGAAGACATGTGACATCTACCAACCCGCACTGGGCCTGCGTGGTGGATTACAACCCACTCCCTCTCATAGAGAAGACGCCTGTGTCCCAGCAGCGGGAACATTATAGGCTGATGATGATGATGAAGGTTTAAAACTGACATGGTCACTAACACTATCAGTAACACTATAAACGAGATATTTACCATGTTTACCATGTGAATCAAAAAAGTACTTGGTAAAAATCCCGTTTCTAGTGTAATTGATAGTGGCTGTTGACTGGCTGATTGATGATGGCTGTCAAGCGGTGAGCTTTAACATAATTTTATTGGGTCAATTGGATCTATGTTATGTATCGGTAACGAGTTGTGGTATTGTTAGTTAAATGAATCCTGGTAAATTTGGTAGGCCCTCTCGTATTATATTTTTTTATGTCATGTTGTGCGTACATTTTTTCTATGCTCTTGATATATTCAATTATTGTATTCATATCAACTGTGATCAAACACAATTACTAAATTATGTAATATTACTAGATAAAAGAGTCCATTGTATGTTCCTGGTCATGAACTATCTTCATGCCAAATATCCGAAGCCATAAAGATGCATAAAATAAATAAATAAACTTAAAATTATTCTTTTGTTTATTTATTTTTTATTTGACATACTTTTATTATTATAATTTAAACTAAATATTTACATAAACTAACTAACTAACTTTAAACTAACTTAAAAACAATAGGACGCTTAGGCGTCAAAATACTCCTCCCCATCGCTGTCATCCGGAAACGTACCCAGAAGACTGGCAGCATGCCACGTTGAATAGAAATGCTAATTCTTTGCCCAAAGAAATAGCCAGCCCTCTGGTCTCGCGAAGTGCCAACCACTCGACGAGATATTTCCTTGAAAAGAGAATGCGCACTTGGGCCCCATGACCCGGGCGTTTTGATCCCAAACGGCTCAAAACTATAACTGCCATTTAGGTTACAGTATTTACGCCGTTTGAGGCTCTCAGCAGCCGCAGCAGCAGCTCCAGCAAAGCCCGCCGTACTTGCAACATGAGATGGAGGAAGGGTATCGACGCAAGTTGCGTCCCACACCAAAGGCCTACCCACCTTCCAAGGCATCAGCGTCATAACTTAACTTATAACTATTTGAATAACCATATATGGCAAAGCAGGCCCTACAAATGTGGTCTGCTGACGATAATCTTCCTTTTTGGCGCCTGAGCGTAAACGCATCGGCGTCACCTACCTACCTACAATAAACTGTCGTATTTTTATCGGGGTTAACCGACGATGGCGTGTTGGGCACGATTTCATTTATCAGCTACATCCAACCGTGGCGTTCAAAAGGATAATTACATTGTAAAATACATATTAGCTAAGATTAGGATTCACTATTCATAGCTGTGTCGTCAACTTATCTCCATCATTTTTCTGTAAAGAAAAACATCTCTGACCCTGCCTTTCGCTCATAACTTAAGCTCTATTTATCTGATCTTCATATGTTTTTCAAACTACATTATTTAGTTTCATCTTACACTGCTCCCGGATTAAAATGTTTGTTTGCCAGAGTAATGGAAAAATGTATTTTTTTTTTCTACACAGCCGGATATTATCGTGTTTACCATCAAGGGATTTATGGTAATTGGAATACGGGCTATTTTAAAACGAGGATAATGGTTTCTATTGAGCGGTATATTCAAGATGTCGATGACCTGATTGAGGCGGAGAATATTCTGGCTTAAAGAAAAAAAAGAAAGTAACTAAATGTGTTTTCCAACTTACTTAAAACTTAATTTTTGTTTCAAGTTTTTACGTTATTGAGAAAAAATTTGAACACCCAACCAAAAGTATGTACCTACTAAGCTTGCATAACTTAAAAAAAATACGTTCTAATAGTTCAATCAATTTTTTTTAACGTGATTTATTTATCTTGATCCAAACTTCCCAGAGCTTTGTCCATTCCCTCAACTAAACCTGACCGCTCAATACCTAAAATCCACTACAACAAAACAAAAAGAAAACATAGTTTCCGACTATAAAATTCTAACACAACTCCCAACATTTCGCGCCACAAGCATTCTTGCACCTAACACCGAACGCACATTAACTTATTTTTAGCGTTAACACTAACAACAGTGCACGTTCGATTCTGCCGAGGGATTATTTATGACTTACTCTATGGTCCGTGATTAAAATAGAAATAGTGGCTATCGGCGCCCGGCTTTGCGCGTATTACCGACGACCTGATGGTATTACCGACATGAGTAACGCTGCACCGAGCATTTGTAACGTTGCACCATGTAAATACTAGGCGGTGACGTCATCAGTTATAACTTGTGAAGTAATGAGAAAAAATGGTCAGTGGTTTAGTGTTAGCACATGGCTGACCTGCTGGCCTACCGTGACGTCTTAAATCATCATTGTTTTACTCCTTTTCTTTTGTGGAAAAGAGATGGCGCTAGTCATGCTGAATAGATCCGTCTCTTTCTTACACTGGAATAAGAGTAAAACAATACTGCTATAAAACGTCGTGGTAGGCCAGCTGGAAGTCTTTAAAAGACGCCCTAAGCCGAGGCTCGTACCCCACAGGGGGTGCCCTTAGCGTGTAGTCGCTTAGTTTGTAAGTTTTATGCCCTGGCTGGAGGCCTTACTCTTAAGGCACCCACAGGATAGTCCGGTTAAGCAGACGACAACCTCCTAGGTTGAACTGCGAGATGCCATTCCCAAAAAAAAAAAAAAAACAGCTGGAAGTCTTTAAATAGACTTCGGACCCAGGTTGGTTGCAGCAAGGAAAACCTGCTCAGGTGGAGATTCATTAATGACTCTGCCCTGGAGTGTAAATGTGGTGCTGTTCCACAAACAATGGGGTACTTAATATCGTGTTCTGTGTGTCCTGCTGTTTGTTCATTACAGGAACTGATAGACGCTACAGAGGGCGCCAAACTAGTGGCTCAGTTCTGGGCTACCACAATTTAGATTGCCATCGACACGCTTAGAAGAAGAAGTACTTTTTAGTAATTATGGGTAGAATCACTAACCAAATATAGGCAGATGTGAGTGCCAAGGCCTTGACGTCATAAAACAAAACATCACGACCGTAATCCCCGAAGGCTTAGGCGCCTCATACCTAAAAGTGCACCCACGTTTCGCCAGTTATGTTTAAAATCCATGTAATAGGGGACGAGCCTATCGACATCTACGGAGCAAGAAATCTAGACTCCGTAGTTGCTACTGAGAGATTCTTTATGGAAAAATCTAATAACACTTTGCTGACCAGGGAATCGGATCCACGACCTCAACAGTCGTGATTTCGACCACTCCACCAAAGAGGTACCTCCCAGTTCCACAGGACATCTTACAACTCCTCCATAATCAAAAATTAAGTAACAAAATTGATAACATGGGATATGTTCCACGAATACAACAGCAATAAAATCATACAGTATACAATCTGCTTATCCTCCGAGTCTGGTAATAAAAGTCTGCAGAAGGAAATGGCGTCTAATGGACTTCTTAGGTCGTCGTTCGTCAGTAACCCATTTCTGGGTGTATTTATAAATGGTTTACGAGCCTGCAACCTATCACTACTTAGAACATTAATATCTATTGGGTTATCGCCATTGATTTATGATTTGTCTGTTTTGAGAAATTATACAGGTTGCTGTTCATTTTGGGAGCGTTTGTTTTCGTGTCATATCATAGTTAGGGGATCGTGGACTAATAATATTAGCCGCACGTGTTGATCGAAGGTTAAACTGTACTTACCGAGGGCAATCCGTAGATGGGTGTCTACAGTACTCCGGGTGGCATACTTAAGCTATTGGTCCCGACTATCATTCGTAGATCTTTGAAAATCGTTACGGACAGTTAGAAGCCCGAAATTCAGAGTCTTACTAGCGGGTATCATGTTACCGAAGATCTATTAGGATGTGGGTATTCTCTCTTGTGGAAGACAGATGTGCATCGCTCAGTGTAAAACACTGGCATTCAGCTGCATCAGGTCAGACTCGAAGCTGACCCCAACATTGTTGCGAAAAACTAGGCAGATTGATAAAATTTTAATTTATTTGCGTTACGTTTATACCGCTCGCGTGCTTGGGCCTAAGGCGTAGACCAAACATATGTGGTAACTTTGCTTTAAAACAAAGTTAAGCATATGTGTGTAACTTAGCCGTAGGTTGCTATGGAGCAAAACTCTTAAAGCTTAGATTTTTGATTTCGATAGATTCATTTTCATATGCTTTATAAGCCTACTCCACAAAACGGCTTGCCAAGCATGGTAATGGCTCAGTTTGTTAAAGCAGTCTTGTAACTTAAAGCACGTTTATGAAATCAAGTCGTTTTCACGTATTCGCTATCTCTTTCAGATGTGCTAGTACCCAAAAGCAAAAGCACATAAATGTGTAAGTAAATACGCATCAAGCATCATTAGTGTGGAAGTAGCAACGTTACGATTTCACACTTATTGGCTCTAACGAGGTCAGGAGTACTGTTAGTACCAAAGTAAAATCATATTAGTAATTTAGTCCAAGGTATTTTGACGAGATGGTCTAAAATTATGCTTGCATTTGTTATACTGTTTTGCTAGTGATTTGTGAGATTGGTAGGCAACATACTAATATTTGACTACATAATCAGCTTATAGCCAGATGGATGGATTGTGTGACGTTTGACAATGGAAGAAGAAAGCATGTTGCGTCGACCCCATGTGGAATAGGACAAGGGCTAAAAGATGATGATAATTAGCTTATAGTTTTTCCACATCTTAACCACAGGCCTTCACTCTGTGAGGCAGTAATGCACCCCACGCAGTGAAAGCTGGTGTATTTTTTTTACTATGGGATATTCTGGTTTACTCACGCACTTGTTAAAGTGCATATCATTAAGGTTTCTAATCAAGACATGCTGAGTGGTAACCTCCTTGTCGCAATCACGACGTGCAAGCAGTAAACATTTTTTGTTCCGTCCTGTTTGTACTTTTCCTGCACTCACATTTGACCCGCCATGTTTTAACATCGTAATTACCAGGTTGATTGCAAGCCTCCTTTCAATAATAAACTCATTTTATTTTCCAACCAGCATTATACAGCGATAATCAGATTTGTGTGAAGATAATACGATATCGCTCGATAATTGGGCAAACAAAACGGTTGGTTTTAATTTAAATTATTATATAATATTAATGGAATTGTTAGTTTGTTGGGTTAAGCGAGAGTGTTGTTTGTGTTTGAGTTTTATGAAGTTAAACTAAAAATATTTTTATAGTAGATAATTTATACATTTAAAAACCATTTTTTATATTTGCGATGTGTCTGCTCTTGACTCTAGTCTAGGTCAGAGATGATAGAGACAAAGAGACTCCACGATTTCCAAGATAAGTTTTTTTTAAATATGTTTTTGGAATACATTTTTTTAATGATCAATCATACAACCGGATATTTTAACCAAACATGCATTCACTAACAAAATCTTTCATCATCCAACCACACATCACATAATCGCATTCAGTTCTCTATTAATAAAGCACACGGAATCAAAACTATAAATCTATAAAAAGATTAATAATACCGAAGCCACGTGCCATCGCTTCACTTTGTTTATGACTCTGACTGTACCAGTGTAAAGGCCCTTTCAGACTACACCGCAGTGGGCACCGGCGTAGCATAACATCACGCCTGTAATTCCTGAGACTTTGGCAGACGCCTAATATTACAGCACAGATGTCTAATATTACAGCACATGTGCCTAATATTACAGCACATATGCCTAATATTACAGCACAGTGCCTAATATTACAGCACATATGCCTAATATTACAGCACAGATGCCTAATATTACAGCACATATGCCTAATATTACAGCACATATGCCTACTATTACAGCATAGATACCTAATATTACAGCACATATGCCTAATATTACAGCACAGATGCCTAATATTACAGCACATATGCCTAATATTACAGCACAGATGCCTAATATTACAGCACATATGCCTAATATTACAGCACAGATGCCTAATATTACAGCACAGATGCCTAATATTACAGCACATATGCCTAATATTACAGCACATATGCCTCATATTACAGCACAGATGCCTAATATTACAGCACATTAATATTACAACACAGATGCCTAATATTACAGCACAGATGCCAAATATTACGGCACTGATGCCTTATATTACAGCACAGATGCCTAATTTTACAGCACAGATGCCTAATATTACAGGGCCTTTTTCCACAAACCGGGCACAAATCCGGAGTATCTGGTTGCTACTGAGAAATTCCTGATGGAAAAAACCGCATTTGCCTGACCTGGGAAGCATGAGGTACTGTGTTATGCCTAGGACTTTGGTCAGCATTCGTGGTTGCGATTCCTTGACCAACAGCAACCAGCATAAGCAAGGTTCAAAGCAATTTTGGTTCTAGATCATTCTGGTTTCTTCACAATCTTTTCCTTCCCCGTTATAAGAGTAGTGGTGAAATAAATAATACAAAGTAACGCACCGGTACAAACTGCTAATTAAAGAATAACGAAGGTTCAACTCATTGTGTAAATAATGTTGCGTTAGAGTTTTTGGGTTAACTTTCTGTTAAACAATTTTGAGCTTTCGGTGTAAATAAACACTGACCTCCAATGAAAATAAAAATGAATTAAACGGATATCAAGTTGAATATTTTAATGTTTCCTATTTTTTTATATCCTACATAAAGAAACTTAAGTATTATTTCATTATACACATTTTATTTTAAATCCAAATAAGGACCATTCGTAGCTTTTTTTTTGTCCATTTCAAGCACTTTATAGACCTTCCCCTTTATTGAATTAAAAAAATGTTTCAGGTAAAAAGTAGCGAAATGTTGTCCATTAATGTCCATCATTATTTATTCTACAATTGCTATCTTTTAATTCAGTTACAAATTGCAGCAGCATCTAACTCCGTTCTGTAAACATCTTAACATTGATAAGTATAGTTTATATTTAGCATTACGGTTGCCGACCGACGAAAGAGTACAAGCACGAATCTAGCACACACCTAAGTGCTTTCAAGATATATTGCATTATATTTTGGGTTTGATAGCCCGGTTTGTATTTAAGGTGTACCGGAAGTCGGTTATTGTATTTCAAGGAAAAGTTATAACAGCTGTATTGGTTACGAGTGTCTTTGCACGTTTGATTTGATAGCTTCTGTTCTACAGTGTGTAGTCTTAACGTCGTTCTCATAGTGATATTTTCTTCGAAATAACTTAGCAGGTTACCGACGGTCGCCCGAAGAATTGTCAAACTTAAGTGACAGTGGGCAGGGAACATTGCTCGCAGAACAGACGGCCGATGGGGCCGAAAAGTTCTGGAATGGCAACCGCGAACTGGAAGACGATGCATTGGAAGGCCTCTCACTAGGTGTACCGATGACCTGGTGAAGGTTGCGGGGATCCGCTGGATGCGAGTCGCACGAGACCGGTCAATGTGGTGACACTTGGGGGAGGCCTATGTCCAGCAGTAGTCAGTCTTCCGGCTGAAATGATGATCATGTTGATGATGATGATGAACTTAGCAGCGTGACACTTACGAAACTTTTTGTTTGTTTAAGAACCTATCCTCTACTTATAAAAGCCAGTTCCCGTGATCTAAAACATTGAAGAAAAATCAAAATAGCAATGGGATGACTACACCAAAAAAAAGCTTACCTTTAATTATATGAAAAATAGCGATTAATGAAAATGGTTCTACATGGTATTGGAAAAAATTTCTTGTTTAAATAACTCAGCGTGGTTTAGGTTAGCTGGGCTGTTTTCGCTCTTTATTGGGCCATTGTACGTATTCAAATCCCCTTGTTACTTCAACCATACACGTCCACCATACGGTCCTCCCAGAAAGCTAGCAGTCTTTTCAGGCTGCTGCAGCTTCCGGGAGCGATGCCGGGGATTGAAGAGTCCGTGCCCGTTGATCTACCACGCTTCTGCACTCCATGAGTACGTGCTGTGGTGTTTCTTTCGCCTGCATCCTCTGCACAGAGGGCTGTCTGTCACACCACATGGAAAATAGGTGTTTGTTTAGGGGACAGTGGCCGGTTATGATACCTAACCTCACTCAGCATATCTACCTAAACCTAACTCAGCATATCAGAAATCATTTATTTTTTATTTTATGCTGGCTTGCATTGCCGCAACTCACCTGATGTGAAAGAAGATGCGGCCTAAGGTAGAGCACGCTTACTTACCTATTAAAATTATGAAACATTAGAATTTAAAATAGCTGTAATCTACACACTAACGAAATAAAAATTATGTCGTAGATAGAAATTATTCGTCCAGTCACTCAAATTGCTACAACACATACAAATAACCCAACTTATAAAGATCACAACATTTCTCGAACATTGACAGTTTCCCGGCGCGTCGCGTACGTTAGCACCATTAATTATATCATTTCCTTCAGTTGACACTCTGACTATTACAAAGTAGTGTGTTCATAACTATGATGGCTCAATTTAGACTTTGGTTCAGTTTAGTAGGAATCATAAACCTCCTTTTTGGTTCGCTGTTGTCGGGTAAAAACCCAATGTCATGTCGTCAGACCTGAGAATTGAACCCAGGAACTAATGAATACCAGTGGCGCTTGCAACTCATAGACCAACAACGCAGTCTGAATGGGTCCTTTATTTACGAAACAGCGTGATGGTGCCAGTAAAGTACAGGTTTACATATAGGTAAGTCTTACTAGGCCGTTCTTGCCTTGAGGAGCCAACATCACAGAGCTAACTATAAATGATTACTTGGTTTTCACCATCACACGCGTTCTGTGCACCCTGTTACTAGCCCTAGCACAGGAGTTTTGAAAAAGTGCCGTTAACTGATCTATTTGAAATAAATGTTTTGATTTAGATTTTTGATTATACCCTGCTACTACCAATGATTAAGATTCATAACTTTTCTAATGATAAAAAAAAAAAATAAGTCTTTGATTCAGTAAAAGGTACTCAGGACACTCTCACCCTGACCAGCGCGAGCCGGTAGCTTGGACCCTGTGGGCTACTATTTATATATTTTCAAAAAAAAAAAACTTGTTTTCATAAGAAATGTAAAAAATTTGTATGAAGAATAAATAAAGGAAATAACAATAATTGACAAAACACTGTTTACAAACATTAGAAGATCAGAACACATTCTACGTTGGAACCATTAATCATATCATTTACTTCAGTTGTTGCGCCGACTGTTACAAAGTAGAGTGTGTTACGATGATGGCTCACTTTAGACTTTGGTTTAGTTTACTAATAGGTTTGGATGTGTCGTGTATGTCACTGTCGCGCTGCTTAAGATGTTAACTATTATGAGTTCTGAGTTAAACTGTGTTTCGTACCGAATAGGATCAGCGGCCTGACTCACAAACTCGGTAATTTTCCCGTGGGAAAATTACCGAATTTCAAACGGTCGAAGCCGCGTACATAAGCTGGTATTAGATAAATGAATTAAACTATTCTAATAGCTACCGAAGAACATTACTGGTACGGTAAGTAAATCTTAATCTTGTAGTCAGACTAGACAAGCAGGAGAACTTTCCAGAAGCCTGATTCAAGTCACGTGGCTTCAGCAGTACTTACACAGTCACGAAGCCAGCACTTGTGTTTTTAGCGTACGTAACCCGTGATAGATCCTATCAAAAACGCGTAACTAACGCGTAAACTACGCAACTGATAGGTACCTACTTAACAAGGGAAACACTAGTTTTCCTGTCTACAATTTTCTATTTTTTGCGCCCAATACTTAAGGTTAATTTTGCCTTGTTCTTATTCAGTTCAATTCACACTCTCACGAACTACAAAGAAATCTTCCCCTAGCCTTTTCTTAACTTTTATTGGGGTTGGCTTCCAGTCTTACCGGATGCAACTGATTATCAGTATTTTACATGGCTGCTACAAATGCCTATCTGATCTCTACAACCCCTTCGTCAGACTGGTTGTTAGACTTTTGTGTTACTGACACAAATGACAGCAGGACCAACGGCTTAACATGCTTTCCGAGGCATGGAGGAAACTCGGTATGTAATGATGGTCACCCATCCTCAGACCGACCTTGGCTGTTATTATTTAGCCTCGAGCTCCTTCTTTCGAAACTCACACATATTCTCATAAACATGTGAGCTAGTAACTCGTTCATTAACATTAACCACGTGCAGTTTTCACAGCACATATCCAAACAACGATGCATGGCTTCATTGATCTAATAAATGGAGTTATGTCTGTTGTGCACTAGATTGTAACAGAATACAGAATTAAGACATTGTACAGAGGCGATCAGAGCCAATTGTTGTTAGACAGCCGCTTCAATTTGTCAAAATCTTTGTTGTATATTTTGTTTTATAGTAAGTAGGGATAGAAACAATACTTAAAGAGAAATTCTTGTATTTTAAAATATTTGGAATTGAATTTCAAGCAATGCTATGCCAATATCATCGTTTTGGCACGTTTGTTACATTGCGACTTGAATTTCAACAAGTTTACGTTATTTTCCTTCATACTCGTTGCTCTCTTATTTTAATTTTACACTTTTTGTTATTGTTTACACATTATTATGCGACTGAGTGTGTGTTGACAAGCTAGATAAACATGTGACGGCGCTTCTGCAAGGAGGCTTCATATGAGTCACGTTGCAAACTAAACTGTGACTACAGACGAGTGAGAAGCGGTCTACAATTCTCTCTGCCGAAACGTCAAGTCGTTGCGAGCAGCCATGTTGACTTGTGCCGTTACAAGGCGTTGACGGAACGCCGTCGTCTGTTTTCTTAATCTAATGAAATCTGGTGCCACATATCATATGTGATTCCGATGGGGCTGGTAAGAGCCTTTATACGTTTGATAAGTTCTTAATTTTTATTTTAATAAATTATTGTTCCCAAATTGGGCCAAAAATAGACTTTCTCCTTTAAACTATTCAAATTATAACCTCAAACACAATGTAACCTTACATAACCTTTTCTCAAACACAAACCCGACCAGACACTACACCACGGTGCTAACCAATCCCTACAGAACCTTCCACAATGGTATAATTAGTGCACAATCAGCCTCCCGTGAGTTACTGATCGGCTTCAATAACAATTAGCGGCTAGCCCGAGGCGGAGCCGTAGAAACAATGACTCACAGCGATAAACAATGGACTTCTGTTGCTTAGAAAATGCGCATAGATATTATATTAGGCTGTGGTTTTGAAAATAGATTGAGTTTTCTTTGTTGTTTTTTGGTTAAAGGGAAGGGTTGTAGGCTATGAAAATGCACGATTTATTTTTGGTGACAGAATAGAGAATAGTTAATAAAACTTATAAATAGGGTGACAAAATGGGAGGTTTTTTTACTTAGAGGTAGTAGTTCTAATTCAACAATAATACCGACCGCCTTTGTAACCATAAAATTATTAGTTTTGTAAGCCCGTTATGTTTAATTTTTGGTGTACAATAAAGTTTTATTCTATTCTATTCTATTCTATTCTATAATACAGTGGATGTTAGAGCAAGATGCACTGCCATCAGTCCTTCTCAAATAGAGGCTATTTTGCTTCACTGTTCCCTAGAATAACCAGCCAATTCTTAGCACAGGTGCAATGGAAACATATTAAGACATTGTACTATTAAAGTTAAACAATAATGTATTAGAACTATAAATTTCATCAAAAACGGGCTAATTACCTGCTTTTTATTAAATTTAACACCACAATAACTTCAGTTTATACGTGATCATGTCGTTTGCAACAGCGCCGAAATATTGGGAATTGAAAACAAATAGTGAACATGGTAAATATCCCGTTTTGAGTGTTATTGATAGTATTAGTGACCATATCAGTTTAAAAACTTATAATGTATTAGAACTATAAATGAAAGAAGAAATAGCCTTTATGCTAAAAGCCTTTATTTAGAAGAATGGTGACACAGACAGACACTTAAATAGGCATTGTTGTATAGTTTCTGTGATAGTAATATAGTTGCAAAAATCAAGTTTAGGAATAACTGCCCGACTGATGTCAAAAGTCCTCATCTAACCTAAATAACCTTGTTCACAAATAACAGAAAAATAAATAACACGATCCACAAATCCTAGACCGCAAATTTTACTACCCCAGTTCCATCAACATGCGCTTGTTATAAAAACGTTACGAGCTGAAGCTCTAAACGATAACACTTAGTGTATTGGCAGCTTTCGAAGACACGTGCATTGATAATGGGTTTAGCTCAATGATGTAGGTAGGTACTCGATAGTAAGTGGGTAGGTAGGAGCCTAATGCCTTAATAACAGAAATATGAAGTTTGGTATGGTTTAGACCACTGTGCTAGCGATACCGCGAATGCAAGAAGTGGGTGTTCTTATCAAAATTGATTTTCATCATCATCATCATCATTTCAGCCCAAAAGACGTCCACTACTGGACATAGGCCTCCCCCAAGTGTCGCCATATTGACATGTTGGAAGGTTTTGCCATAATGGCAACGCTTGGCAGGCAGGAATTGATGCAATGCAGGGGGCAATTGATGGTATTTGTGATAAATTGAAGAACTTAAATGCGTTGTAGTTCACATAAATATTATCATGTCACAGGAAGTGGAAGAAAGAAACTCAACAAGTCCCTCCATTCTCGTTTGTGAATTCATACTGGTAACATGCACCTTTTTTTATATCGAGAACCGTTTTATACTTGATTTTGAAAGATAAATAAGAAATCCCGTACCCGTATGAATCAACGAGAATATTTTTACTGATAGAATAGATCTGGCTATAAAAAAAAACAACCACAGCAACAGAAAATCAATTGTTTTTCACAATTTATACAGAGCCCGAAGTTTTGTTTACTCGTTCCCAAACCAACATCGCATAATAAATCGCTAAACAAACTTCAGAACATGTACTAGGAAAGCAAAAGATTGAAGATATTATAAACATGTAGACCGTTCTTTGCTACGATATCGCTAACCTAAATGTATTTAGCACAGTGTTCTGGAAACTGGGCTATTATAACATCAACGTTTCTAAAATTACTGAGCAAAAATCGATACTTGATATTTTCCGCGTGAAAGGATGAACTGGAGTCTTCTATTTTACACATAATCTATACGTTTGATTTGAACTTTGGTTCAGATAACTCATCTGCCTAGCCTTTTCCCAAACTATCTTGGGGTCGGCTTCCAGTCTAACCGGATGCTGCTGAGTACCAGTATTTTACATGAAGCTACTGCCCATCTGACCTCCACAACCCAGTAACTGGGTAATACGATATCCCTTGGTAAGACTGGATGTCAGACTTTTAGCTTCTGACTACTCGTAACGATTGTCAAAGATCTACAAATGACAGCCGGAACCAACGGTTTAACGGGCTTTCCTAGGCACGGAGGAAACTCGATATGTAATTATGGTCACCCATCCACAGACCAACCTCGGCAAGCACGGCTTAACCTTAAAGATCGACCTGGGTGGCTGTTATTATTTAGACACGAGTTCCTCCTTTGGTTCAGATAACTGCCATGTTTAAAAGTTAACGTTGCTGAAAACTTTACATTATAGATTGGTTTGACTACCTGTCATTTGCTGTTTGCCTTCTTACAGTCTTATGTGCGAATCTGCTTGTTTATTACAGAGAATTATGGACGCTACTAAAGCCGCCAAACTAGTGGCTCAGTTCTGGGCCGACATTATTTAGATTATCATCGACAAGCTGAGGAGAAGATGGACAAATCTTTAAAAGGTAGGTAGGTAATCATCGGATTTGAACTTAAATACCACATTTATCAGTCACCGCCTCAGACTAGGGATAAATAAGCTAAACATACGTACTTCTTCTGTAGTTTATTCATTTATTTTTTAAAGACTTAATTTTTTTTTAATAAAAAAAATGTTACCGTTTTATTGATTGGATGGATGGACCGCGATCACGATTTCAACGACTGTTATGAAAACACTGCTTCAGAAATTATACGAAGAGCTGTGGATGATTTCAGACTAACAATTTTTCAGCAGTTTAAATAATTATAGGTAATAATTGACCCATCTCAGATGTAATGCGAGTGTGGAGCCCACACAGGATATGCCACACCTGCAGATTTTCTCCTGCCCGTTGTGCACAACTTATTCCAACCTCCAGGTGGTCCACGAGTACCATGACGTCTTAAAACATTATTATTTTACTCCTTTTCCAGTGTGGGAAAGAGATGGCGCTAGACATCCTGTATAGCTCCGTCTCTTTCCCACACTGGAATAACAGTTACATGATAAGACGTCATGATACGCAAGCAGGACTTGAATGAGACAAACGACAGAGCTGTCCAGGTCCGCTACGTACTGGTCGCACAAAATCTGAATCATCATCATCATCGATTTGAGAAAAAGAAGAAGAAGCAGTCTATAAATCTTTTTTCTTCGATTCGATGATACATTCTGCCGCAATAGTGATAATCACAAAAATATTGTTCATACCTTATACCAATTAGTTTCATTTTTAATGTGGCCTCTAAAACACTATCGCTCGACCATACGTACATATTTCATATCAAAAATAGTTATTATTACACCGAACTAAGAATGTTTTGACTACCTTCTGCTTTATGAACAATTAACAAAACCGTTTATTTTTTAAATACAGTATTAAAATAATGAAAATAAGGTTAAAAATCTAAATTCGTGACTCTAATCAAGGTCGGATGTCAGTTGTATGAAAGAAAAACGTAAACTCGCTGATTCATTCCTGGAGAAAAAACAAATGAGTGACGTTTAAAGTAAACTCAAAATATTGCTGCATCATGTTTAAAAAAAGAGCTCGTGGCTAAATGAAAACAGCACGGGTCGATCTTTAAGGTTAAGCCGTGCTTGCCGAGGTTGGTCCGTGGATGGGTGACCATAATCACATACCGAGTTTCCTCCGTGCCTGGTAAAGCACGTTTAACTTTTACAGGCTGACATTTGTAGATCTTTGACAGTCGTTACGAGTAGTCAGAAGCCAAAAGTCTGACATCCAGTCTTACTAAGGGGTATCGTATTACCCAGGTACTAGGTTGTGGAGATCAGATAGGCAGTCGCTTCAAGTAAAATACTGGTACTCAGCTGCTTCCAGTTAGACTGGAAGCCGACCCCAAGATAGTTTGGGGAAAGGCTAAGCAGATGATGATCAAGTTTTAAAAACTGATCTCACGAATACTGAAGACCGGACTTAGGTATTTGTCCAAAGTCGGTGTCCGCAGCTAGTCTGGAGTTCAGTCTAGTGGGTTTGACTGAACATTTAAAAGGTGTGTTAGTCATTTTAACTAACAGTCATGTTAAGAATTCAGTGGACTAAACACTTCCTAAGTATTGGATAGAGTGTGCGTGCATCACATGACTTTTCCGCCAGAGATGTTAAATACTACTGAAAGTTAATAATTTTATTTCTCCGTATAATCTGTCATCGCCTATCACAGCATTCTACAAAAAAATCATGTTTACATTAATCATAAAAATCAAGCTTTCCTTTTAGTTTAAATCAATGTCTGATTCATTTTGCTCACGCATGTCCGACTACATGCGCGCAAATGTCTTGCGGAAATCCAAAAGTAGCAATGTTGTAGCTTTAGCATTAGCATTTGTTTTTCGAAAGCATTTAGTACTCATTTTACTGAGGACATGTTTTTTAATACTCGATGAATGAACAATAGCTTAAATCCTAAGTACTCACCAGCTCATCGTAGTAATTCGCAATATGCGAATATATCAGCGAATCGTAATCCATTGTCGCCTCCACACTGTCACTTGCACTTTTACGACAAACAAAACTTTCAATGAACGACCACAGCACAAGTTATCACTGAATTTTTTATACTAAGACTTTTCCAATGAAGGTGAATGGTTTAATGGTTGGAATAGCGTATGTTCCCCGTGCGTTCCGTCGATATAAGACGCATTGGCCGGCCCAACTGACGTACAAACGCCAGTAAAGCTAAATTAAGACCAAATTTTAAACACAAATCTTTGATGTTGTAGCGTATGTATAGAGATGTTGTTACCGCGTATGACTTGGGCGTATTGTTCCGATGTGATTGGAAGATGAATATTAGGCAAAAATAAATTCTTGTTATGATAAATTAGTGTCTTTGATTTGCGAATGCGATGTTTTTATGAAGTATTTCGACGTGTTGTGACGTTTAAAACAGTTGGTGAAGTTTATGTTTGGCATCATAAAACATTTTTTCGTTCACTCATCAGTGCCAGATTATAATTTCAATGGCTATAAATAAATCATTGAAATGTATGCTACTTTAGTTCTGCAACAAACAATTCTCATTTTTAACATATCAAATCTTTCAAAAGTGTTATATTTTTAGCGATCATTTCACTTTAGCCATTAACATAACATTAACGTTTATAATTATACAAATGTTGCTAAACGTTTAGTATTTATTAACGACTGATCAACCATATTTTTCATGCTTAAATGTTTCTTAACTACAAGCAACGTTTTTAAATAGCAGTGAAAACAAATAAATTGACACACCAAAACCTCCCTTGTCACACTTCGACAACTCCACTAAATCCCAGTCGAGGAAGAAGCGAGTTATAACGTGTGCCAGGCTCATGAGTTACTTCAAACATGTTGGTCTGTTTAATAATTTCTAGGGAAATTTTTATTCCGATTTATATTGTTAGGACTCGAGTGCAATTCGTTTCGCCCGCTCTTAGTGGCTTTATTTACTTTTTAATTTACGTTCGTATGGAAAAGTTGTGGTACGATTTATTCACGACAAAAGCGGAAATAGAAAATGTATTTTTGAAAATATGTTGTTTGTTTTGATTTTTTTTGTCGTGGAATGTGGGTTCTGGGAAGTGTTAATGAAATGTGTCGTGGATAAGTTATGAGTACATTATATATTGGCCCAGTGGTGGCAGCCCTGACTTACGAGTAGTAAGCCGTGGGTTCGAACCCAGACAGGCACATTACTTTGTGTAATTTAATTCATCATCGCTGTTCTCAAAAACGGTGAAGGATAACATCGTGAGGAAACCGACATGTCCTAGAACTAAAAATTCGAAGACATGTGACATCTACCAACCCACCCTGGGGCCGCGTGGTGGATTACAGCCCACTCCCTCTCATAGAGAGGCCTGTGTCCCAGCAGTGGGAATATAATAGCCTGCTGGTGATGATGATATGTTTATATGCCAAGAAATATTTAAGCATATAGTATGTTTGCGTATCATCTAATGAGTTTATGTATCTACTTACTCTCTGGACAGAAGAACGAACTCATGCGGAAGTCATCAAGTCAAGTTTCTTTGTGCGAGAGTGGAGCTTGTATTTTTTAAGTAATGTATGGGACATGCTGTTTAAAACTCGACCTTAAAACCTACCATTTTTTGGGAACAAACATTTATTTATGATGGTATTCGGTACTTTTTCTCGTTATCTATAATTACCTGTCCAGATTTATTGCATGTTTCTGTATAAACGTTTACAACGCGACTGTGAAAAAGTCTGTATCGCGGAACCGCGTACGCAGTTAAAATAAATAGCTTTAGTTCGCGTTGAATGTTGTTCTAATAGATAGCATCTAAACAACTGAGTTTTAAAATTATGCGGCCAGTATTTTTAGGGTTCCGTAGCCAAATGCAAAAAAAAAACGGAACACCAGGTAATTTCGTCATGGTCTCCTTTTGTCTGTACAGATTGCATACATTTTACTTGGAGAGTATTGGCGCTACATGGATTAAAATTGGAGAAAAGATGTATTCTGTGCTTAGCTAAACATTTATCTGCCTAAACTTTTCCCAACTGTGTTGGGGTCGGCTTCCAGTCTAACCGGATGCAGCTGAGGACCAGGATTTTACATGGAGCGGCTGGATCTGACCTCCACAATCCAATTAGTAGTGGGTTATACTGCTCAGCTAAGCAATGGTGTTGTGAAATTACCATAAAAATATTTAGGGGTAGCACTCTTATGCATGTAACTGAGAACCAGTACAAAAGCAATTGCCAAAGAGCGGTATAGTTACTTACCATACTTAAAAATATGATATTTCTAGTTTTTTTATTTATTTTAATGAGCGCTATTTAAGATAGGTATGGGATGTCTACGGTTATAACCTCGAAAACAGCTTTGTTTTCACAGTTATTTCGAGAAATATTCTGAAATAAAATGGTATCTCATGAGATGACAAGTAATAGAGAAGTATGGCAGAAGAAGACATGCTGCGCCGACCCCAAATAAATTGGTTTAAGGGCAAGAGAATGATGATGACATGATGATGAAAAAAGATGATGATGACAATGCTATCACGCGGGCTGGAAAAATGTAAGCAAAAAAAACATCCCGACCACGGAACCTTATTACGTGGTCCTACACGCACTTTGCTGCTTTTTCTGGTTTGTTTCAGAGTTTGTAGGATTGATAGGTTGTTTAAAATAATTATGATTCGTTATGAAAGCTAGTCTAGATTTTTTTGAGCTACGTTTCTGTTGCTGTCTATGTTTATCTTTATTTCAAATATTATTTTTGACAGCAGTGTTATTAATCTAGTCATTTATTTACTTGCAAAATGTTTAAAAGTGTGATTTCATTTAATTTTATAATCATGACTGTGAATGTGCACAATAAATGCAGGATTCCTTTAATTGTAAAACAAAAAAAATGTTCTGAAATACAATTATTAAAACATCTTTTCCACACGAAACCATGCAAAAAGATATCACAATTTCCCGGCCAGCTAAATAATACTAAAAGAATTATCACCCACAATTTCACGACCGCCAACTAGAAAAAATCTCCACCAAAACGCTGCGATATAATATGTATTCCAAATGCGGCTACAAATGTATTAAAACGACTACAAAGATATAAGTACAGAAGGTTTAGACCTAAAATATTTTAGGTTAGGTTTTAATCTTGCTCACTGGCAGCTTAGATTTTGTGGTGCCTCTTAGCAAAGAAACAAATCAGGCTTAAATTACGCGGCTAAACCACCGCTAACGCCTGCACTGCAATGCTTTTAAAATTGTTTATGACATATCAGGGCGAAACTATGGCATAAAAAATGAAGCACTCGGAATCACATTCGCCTAATTTTACTTCGTTAATGAATAAAGGTGATGAAACGATCAAGGATCAAGAACCATTATTGTTTTACTCCTTTTCCAGAGTGGGAAAGAGATGGAGCTAGAAGACCTGTATAGCTCCGTCTCTTTCCCACACTGGAATGAGTAAAACAATACTGATTTAAAACGTCATGGTAGGCAAGCTGATCTTGTTTGCGGAACAAATATGGCCAGATATTGCACAGGACAGACATATTTAGAAAGAGAAAGGAGAGGCCTTTGCCCAGCAGTGGGAGACTTAATAGGCTAAAAACAAAACAACAACGTATGAAACATACAAAATGAATGCATAATGCAATAGCTAAAGAGTGTTTACTGCATTTCATACAAAATTTCAAGTCCTTATTTTCTGAAATGACTGAGCCGACTTTAATGAAACTTAATACGCATAAGTAGGATATGTAGGTCTAATAAGTTTCTAAAAAACATATTCGAAATGTCTTTTAAAAAAATGTAAATTTCCGTTTCTATAGATAATCTATAATCGTTCAAATTAAGCCAACACGTTTTTTCGACAATGTTTTTAGTAACTTTTTAGACCGGTGCGCGGTGTATCTTGCTTATGTGTCTGAAGTTTCATGACAATCGGTTCAGTCATTTCGGAAAATAAGGACTTGAAAGTTTGAATGAAATGTCGTAAGGCGTTTATTTATTTTATTTATAATCTTCATACACGGGTTATGTTCGTTTTGTATCATTAATTGTATTGGAACTCACATTCGATATAACTAAAAATGAAGGTACATGAAAAATATTTTAGCCATAAACATCTATCAGTAAGTAACACGTAATGTTTAGAATCTAAGTTGCTTGCTATTGGGCGCTCATTAGAAAACCGGTTCTAGTCAGCATATCCTACACAAGTTGCTGCGTTTTTAAACGTAAACGCTCTTAAGAAAAATAATCCGTTACAGTACGTTATAATTTTCTATCTTTGACTAGGGAACTCTCCACGATTCAGTTGTTCTAGTAATGTCAACGTCAGTACCACGAAATACACCCCATGGTGACCGACAATGCTCTGACGACAGGCAGATGACAGGATGTCGTCTTGGAAGCTAACCAGTAACCACCCACGGTGGTAGTGAGTGGTGGGACTACTGAAGCGAAACGAGTTGGCATGCATTGGGAAAGGTACCTAGTTTTAAAGTAAATAGGACGTCATTTTGAAAGAAGCTGCAAAACATAGTAGATGTAACTTGTCTATAATGATTAGTAGCTTTTAAAATAACAATAGTTTGATACCAAATTAAAACTCCTGGGTTTTTATTTACGGTATTATGGTACTTAATACTTTAGAGAAACTTGAAACAGATAGGCCTTCTGCAAACTCCCTACACATAAAGCCTATGCAACAAGCAAGACATTCACAATATAAAACGCCCCGCTAAGCCGACGGTACATACCGCATCGTGGCAATTTATTGCACCGTGATCGCTGTATGCGGTCTGGCAACGCATCGTCCGACCACGCGGCGGCTTAGGAAATTGTGGATGTGCGATTTTATAATCGAGTGTGTAACGGTCTTTATAGGATGTGGTTTGGCAGTAGAGGAAGGAAGATGTTGGATTTTTTTCTTGTGAATGGCATCTCTCAGTTCAAACTCTAGTAGATTACAACCTCTTTGTAGTCTACTTAACCGGGCTATCCGGTAGCTACCTTAAGTGTAAGGCCTCTAAACAGGGCATAGAACTATTTACAAACTACGACTACACGCTAAGGGCATCCCCTGTGAGGTATGAGCCTCGGCTTAGGGCTTCGCTGGGGGAGGACTGCATGTGGATAGGCTGGATCTGAACGATATCACTTTTTAGGGGCTGATTTAAAACTACTGGCACAGCATCGCGGGCTGGCAAGAGCGAGGGTCGGTTTTTTTTTTTTTTTGATTGTGGAAATCAGTTAATAGTAATATTGTATGTTTTTGGTAGATTGAAAATGTTTGGTATTCAATACACTAACCTGACTCAGACTTCAAGGAACGGGAAAAGTTTGAACAAAAGAGTCTTTCAACAAAAAATACATTAAATTAGGTAATTACTAATAGTGAAATGTAAAAACCTATATATTCAAAACTACAGAGCAACTACGTTCTTTTGGTTTCCAATGACGTTGTCAGGGGACGTTGCTTAGGGAAAGAACCTCACGTCTCAGCCGCCGCGGGAGACGCCCCGGTCGGGGGGCAACCAGTGGCCCCCGGCCACCGTAGGCACGGGCCTGTGGACGGTGAGTAATGGGCTAGCTCACCGTCCGTCCGTCTTATGACGACAGGCCGTGCCGACGGCGCGGTCGTGTTCCACGCGCGCCTCAAGCAGATGTCAGCAAATCGGAAGGGGTCCATGAGAGCCTGCCAGGGCTGCGGGTTGTTCGAAAGAGATACCGTGGCCCAGGGCTAAGAAGGTACATGAATGGGTTTTAGTCAGTCAAGTCTGACATTCCCTTCCGCTACGCCCAGTGCGGAAGAAGTCATTAAAATTTGATGACTTCCAATACGAAAAAAAAAGGGGCGTTGCATAGAAAATCATAGACTTTTTTATGAAATTTAAATTTTTGTAAAACAAATCAGCGACTTTAGTTCCGATCTTCACCTCGTTAGATACAACACAGCTATCGAGTATTCAACAAAGAAGTTCTTATAAACAATTACATAATGGTATATTTTTTCTATAATAAGTATAGTGGGAACATAAACAAGTGTGGTATCTATTAAGTGGTAGTGACCACTTAATAGTAAATGAGCCAAAAATAAAGACAGGGTGAAATTCTTGTCTTTCGTTTCACAGATGCTATCATTTAACTCACTCGTGAGTCTAAACGTGCGACATCCGCTCCAAACACGTGGATACGAACGCTAAGTCTCTATACACTCATTAAGGAAATGCTCCGTGTCAATATTATATCTTATGCCGTAATCATTTAATTTTACTACGATAAGGTAATTTGTTGCATCCGTTTGGATGCTTGTGGATGAATGAATGGTAGTGTCATAATAGTGTATAAATGGGTTATCGTGAGAGCAGCGGTGGCCCAGTGGTGAGCAAAGCCGTAAGCCGAGGCTCGTACCCCACACGGGTGCCCTCCCCGTGTGGGGTACGAGCCTCGGCTTACGGCTTTGCTGGGGGAGGACTGCATGGGGACAGGCTGAATCTGAATGATATCATTATTTAGGGGCTGCTTAAAAACTACTGGCACAGCATCGCGGGCTGGTTTTAGCGAGGGTCGGGCAGGCAAGATGTTACTGAAATGTTTTCTAATTTATATTTTTTTTAGGTTGTGGAAATCATTTGGTAGTAATAGAGGGGTACTATATGTTTTTGGTAGATTGGAAATAGTTGGTATTCAACACACTAACCTCACTCAGACTTCAAGGGACGAAAAAAGTTTGAGCTAAAGAGTCTGTCTGAGTACATAATGGCATATTTTGTCTATAAAAAGTATAGTGGGAACATACACACTACTACTTAATAGTAAATTAACCAAAGATAAAGATAGGGTGAAAATCTTGTCTTTCGTTTCACAGATGCAATCTTTTAACTCACTCGTGAGTCTAAACGTGCGACATCCGCTCCAAACATGTAGATACTAATGGTAAGTATTTATACACTCATTAAGGAAATGTCTCCGTGTCAATATCTTATATGTAGGATCCGGTCATTAGTACGGACAGAAAATGAATCGGCAAGCGCGCCAAAGGTAGCACGCGACCTACTTACCAGTCTACCCACACCTAAGCGCGCTTCTACAGAGTCGTGATGTTTCGAGCTCGCTGTGAGGCGGACAGTCTGTGTCTGACCGCGGCGGAGTCAATACGTCCCGAAACTGTTCCACGATTCATGGTGCCTAGTGTTACTGTGTAGGATTGTAATTTCAAGTAATTTGTGGGTAGTAACTGAGTTCGACAAAAGCAGTGTACCTCGTGTAGTGTGTGTTTTCATAGCACGGAACCCATGTTCTGCCCACATGATGACCGTGTCTAACGGAATAAATCAAGACAACTGCGACATATACATAATCATTTAATTTTACTACGATAAGGTAATTTGTTGCATCCGTTTGGATGCTTGTGGATGAATGAATGATACTGTCATAATAATAGTGTGTTAATGGGTTATTTGGAGAGCAGCGGTGGCCCAGTGGTGACAGCACCGACTAAAGAGCAGTAAACCATGGGTTTGAACCCAGACAGGCGCATTACTTTGTGTAATTTATTTCATCACCGCTACTCTCAAAAACAGTGAAGGAAAACATAGTGAGGAAACCGAAGATATGTGACATCTACCAACCCGCACTGGGCCCGCGTGGTCGATTACAGCCCACCCCCTCTCATGGAGAGGAGGCCTGTGTCCTAGCAGTGGGAATATTGTAGGCTGATGATGATAATGATGATGATGAATGGGTTATTGTAGTGTTATCGTATACCTCTGTGGATGTTACTACGACTGTAAATATGAGGAAGAAAGAATCAATCGAGGCATAACATCATGGCTGTAATTCCCGAAGGGTTAGCCAGAGGTGTACCTGATAGGACACCCACATTTCGCCAATTATGTTTAAGTCCCACGTAATAGGGAGCGAGCGTATTGGCATCAACTGGGCACGAATACAGACTGCGTGGCTACTCATCATCATCATCTTATAATATTCCCACTGCTGCGACACAGGGCTCCCTTGTATGAGAGGGATTGGGCTGTATTCCACTACCCGGGCACAGTGCGGGTTGGAAGATCACATGTTTTCAAATTTTAGTTCTAAGACGTGCCGGTTTCCTCACGATGTTTTCCTTCACCGTTTTTGAGGGCAGCGTTGATGAAATAAATAACACAAAGAAATGCACCTGCCTGGGTTCGAACCCACGGCTTACTCCTCGTAAGTCGGGGCTGCCACCGTTGCTCTCAAGACAATTTTAATATATTGACTAACAGACAGATATTGTGTTGCTGGATAGTTCGTTTCACAACTCCTTCTCCTTAGCTAGAACATTAAGAAGAGGCGAAAGATGTGCCAGAGTTGTCTTTTGTAATTTTGATGTTAAAAACTGCTGATCAACCACCTAATTCGAACAAAACACTTTTGTTTGGTATTGTTGCATTGTTATTTCTGGTTTGAACGGTATGCTTAGCAGAACTGTGACTGTACTGACTAAACTCGTCACTTTTATGGTGATAAATGCAGAAGTAGTATAGGAATGCTTTGGCAATATCATGGGTGCATCCCGATAAGTTTTCTCTTAGATTTTCATTGATGATCCTAATCATTTTTCATTACAAAAACCGACAAATCTTATCCGTTCAAAAAGCTTTTTTTTTCCAAACTAATGAACGATGAAACCAAAATACCGCCTTTACTGTTTCCTAAATCCAGTAACACGCATGACCTGTTGCAGTTACAAACTGGACCCATTCCAGTGTTTAAGTGAAATATAGTCAAATAAAACCATTGTAGTTATCATTTATATTTTTCAATTCACAACCATTCGGTGCCAAGTGCGCGTAGGAACTGAATTGAATTCTTAAAGCGGTTTTTAAACAAGGATATTACGTGATTTTGTGTTATTGTGGTGAGACATAGCGTTTTGGCGTTTGTGTCTCTGTATGGTGTCGGACGTAAACAATAGCAACGTCCCATATCTTCCCGTGGGTGTCGTAAGAGGCGACTAAGGGACTTGCCAGAGAATGGGCAACAGCGTTCTCTGTGCTTTTGTAACAACCGTACTGCGATGGGCAACCCGCCTGCCAAGCGTGGTGATTATGGCAACACCCCCCTTGTGTCAATGTGGCGACATTAGGGGGAGGCCTATGTCCAGCAGTGGACGTCTCGTCTCGTCGACGTTTGTGGCTTGAAGTTTTGTTCTTGTGGTTTTATAATGTGGGGGAGATTTTTGTTACTTAAAAAAAAAAAAAAAAAAAAAAAACTTCTTTATTTTCCAAATCAAAAATAACAACAATGCACAGTTCTGTATGTTACATATAATGTACTTACATTCAGACGTGGTTACAATATTTTTGCCAGTGTCGGTACTTATTTTGGTTGTTAACAGAATTGATTCACCCTGTTCCCCGTACTAGTATAAACTGTATTACGGTGGACCAGTTTTCCTCATTCTCTGTGATTGTACGTTTGGATTGGTAGCGTACGTTGCGTGCGTTGTGACAAAATTATCATTTTAATTGGATAAAGAGTTCTGGTAAACAAAACAAAGGATTTAAACTTAAACTAGGGGGTAGGCAAACATAAAAATATTAGACCTGATTTTGTGTAAGTTGCAGGTAGACGTAAAAGTAGACATAGTATACGCAAAACATTTAGATGCTAAGTTTGTTTACATTGCAATTCGTTGTAGTTTGTTTATTGATTGTGTTTGGTTATACTTTTATAATGCTTGCCCGTTATTAAAGCCAGTGCACAATATATTAAAAGTTAAAATTAATTATATTAAAGGTAGAAGGTCTCAATTTTTTTTTTTTTTTTTTACGATTATCTTTATGTGTAATGTAAGTGTGTGGGGTATGTAATGACTTGATATATGTGTGTGTGTTGTATGTATGTGTATGATGTATTTTGGTGACTCATTTATTTAAATAGTTATTTTCAGTATTTTTTCAGTATCATCATAGTTAAGTGAGTTAAGTAACTTACAAATTTCGATTTTACAAGTATGATTATTAAGATTACGAATTTGGATTAGCTTAGATATTTTATTATATATGAATGGTCCTAGGAAATTGAAAAATCGGTTTGCAAATGAAGTTTTACAGTAAGGCACAGAGTAAACAATATCTTGCCTTCTTCTTGTTGTGTAGTCAGGTGAATTTTTGTGTTGGCTTAATATTAGGTGTTTGAAGAATAATTGTCTCACTGTAAGAACTGATAATTCCGAGTATAACAAATAAGTGGGGTATCTAAATTTTCTAAAACTCATCACCTTAAGGACAGCTCGTTGTGCTCGTTCTAAAGAAATAAGAACGGTCTTGGCAGCACCCCCCCAAGCAGTAATAGAGTAAGTTATTATGGACTGGCACAACGAGAAATACACTAGTAGTGCTAAATTTGGCGGGCAAAAGCAACGTAAGTTTTTAAATATATATATAAGTTTTCTGACTCGCGAGGTGAGGGTGGATACATGTTCTTGCCAGTTTAAGTGTTGGTCAATGATCACCCCAAGGTATCTTATTGAGGAAGTTTTAGAAAGTTCATGGCAAGAACACTTCCCCGTCATATTGCATGTGTGAGCAATTATATGTATAAAGCCAGGGGGTGGTTGACTGCTTTTTGTTATACTAAAAGGTATGTATTTCGTTTTAAGTGTGTTTAGGGTGAGAAGATTTGACTGTAACCACTCCGAAACCATCCTGAACCCTTCATTAGCCAGTTCGTTAGCGCCTTTCCAAGTTTTCCCACTAAATAAAAGAGCTGTGTCATCAGCATATGCTATGACCCGGCCTTGGTTCAGCTGTATATCACACAGGTCATTTACGTAAATTAGGAAAAGCGTAGGTCCCATCACACTTCCTTGTGGCACACCGAAAGTCACACTCTCTTGCTGGCTCGTGAAGCCATTTATTCCTGTACATTGCGTTCTATTAGACATATAGTCTTTAAGTAATTTAAGAGCTATTCCACGAACTCCCAAATGTTCTAGTTTTGCCAGAAGCAGGGGAATAGAGACCGTGTCGAATGCCTTTGCTAAGTCCAGGAACACGCCTATGGTTTTCTTTCCTCTATCTAGGTTGTTAACAATGGTAGAAGTTAGGTGTTTTATTGCGTCGTTAGTTGACCTGTTTTCACGAAAGCCGAATTGATTGTTTGAGAGGAGGTTCTGAGATTCAAGGTAACGAGTTAGTCTTTTGTTAATAATCTTCTCAAGTACCTTAGATAGGGAGGGCAGTAGCGATATTGGCCTATAGTTAGAGACACAGTCTCTATCCCCCGCTTTGTGTATAGGAACAATAAGAGCCCTTTTAAGGACTTCCGGAAAAACGCCCTTTTCCATGCATAGATTACTTATCATTGTTATGGGCCAAGCCAAAGTATCCACTCCTAGTTTTAGTAATGAGATAGGAATTCCGTCGCAACCAGTAGCGTTAGTGTTTTTTAAATTCAGTATGATCGCTTTTACTTCATCAATATCCGTTGGTAAGAGGACTAGAGACTTGGCATTAGAGCGTCCAGTGAAGGTAGTCTTAGGTAACCCCTGGCGCCCTCTCTGTATATCATTAGCTAGATGGTTTCCCACATTTGCAAAGTACCTGTTTACAATGTTAATTGAGGTCTGTGGATCAGGTTTGAGTTTTAGCAGTTCTTCGTTGTCATTACTTAGGCCAGCGAAATTGCAAACATCTTTAATTAAAGACCATTGCTTCTTTAGATTGTTTTTGTGTTTATTGATTTCAGACCTTAAATAGTTATTTTTAAGTTTTTTTAATAAATTATTGCATGTGTTACGGTACCTTCTGTATGTCACCCTTAAAGTAACGTTTTCTGGATGCTTGCGAAGTTTTTTATGGAGTTGATCTCTGTTTCTCATACAACGGCATAACCCAGGTGTTATCCAAGGTTTTAGGGCACGCTTTCTTCGAGACAGTTTATATAATTTTGTATGTTTATTCATTGCGTCTGTTATAGCTGTCAGAAACACATTTGTGGCTGTATTGCAGTCATCAGTTGTTAGGATAGACGGCCAGCTAATTTGTTTTAAGTCTTCAATTACTGCTTGATAGTCTAGTTTTTTATATGTAGTAGATTTGGTAGCGTTAATCTTAGATTTATGTGACAGTGAGATCATAACACTTGCGTGATCCGTGACTGTGGACTCGCAAACGATAGTCTTGGATAAAGCCGAGGTTTTAAGAAAGCAGTGATCCAGACAATTTTCCTTCCTGGTCGGAAGGGTATGTGATGGCAATAATCCATGTGAGGCTAGTAAATCCATGTATCTTGAAGAATTAGGACTGCTATTAACTAAGATATTAATATTAATGTCGCCTATTAGAATAATATTTCTATAATTCTTTAAGTTATTAAAAATACGATCTAAAGCAATTAAAAAATTATCAATGTTCTTAAATGCGGGCGATCTATAGATCGATACTATTGCCAGCTCATTTTTAATCGTAGAAACTAAGCAATTCATTTCATCCAAGTAGCTTGCAGGTTCAAATATTTCAGTTTCTAGATACTCTTTATAGAAGACCACAATACCACCATTTTGGTTTATTGTTTCAGCGGTAGCGAGTGTTTTATATGAGTTAATTTTGGGTAGTTCAGCGAGTTTAGCTAGCCAACATTCAGTTAAAATAATAAAATCAAATTCTATATCCAGTCGATTTAGTAAGACCTGAAAGTCATCGAAATTGTGTTTCAAGCTTCTTATATTTTAAGTCAGTATTTTGTACTTGTTAGATTCACCAAATACTTTTTTGCAATTTTCAGGAATATCTACGCGATGTGAGATGCCAACATGTATATTTTTCTCGATATCTTCCGAAATATCAACTAAGTCAGCCATATTTTTTGTCGATTGTAAAGAAGATTATGTCGGCGGCACAAAGCGGATACACCCAATCACTGTGCAAAAACAGTGTCATACATGTATATAAATTGTGTGTGAAATTAGAGTTTAGTGAGTAAATATTGTGTGTGATACATGTGAGACGGTACACAGATGTTTTGATAATCAAATAAATTAAATAAATTAAGACCTTTAAAAAGTTACACATTGATATAGTAATTAAAAGACAAGATAAAAAGCAACAAAGATACAGACATGGAGGCAACTTATTCTTAGCTGTTAGTCAAAGTTTCAAAGCGTTGTTAGTAATATCGTTGATGATACCTTCGAATTGTTCAGTGGACTTAACCAATATTGCTGGCTTTCCTTCCGATTTTTTCAAGAATATCCTTCCATTAGAAACCCAGCAGAACTTGAATTCGTGCATCTTTTTAAACTCTCTGGATTGGTACAGCAGTTTCCTGGCGGATGGAGTCAGAGCTTCTGAGATGTAGACTGGCTGAGGGTCTCCAGATATTTTTAGTGCTTTAGTGTTAAATTTATCTTGTTTGTTGTTTAAATTGTAAGATTTGATAGCTTTTAGTGTATTAGCGCGCATTTGTGGAGTTTGGTACTCAACAAATATTGTTTTGTTTTGGCCAGTTTTTTTCCTGTATACTTGGAGTACTTGATCTGGGGTACAACTTACGTTTAAGGAGCTGTGTAGCTGGTTCACCACCTCAATCAAATTTTCATTGCCAGTGTCAGGTACATTCTTGATCTCTATTACAGTTTCAAGCTGTTTTCGTTGTATTGCGTTTACTTGTTCCTCAAGGTATTCAATTTTTCTAAGAGCAGCGTTATTTTCTAATAGTAGAGTGTCATATTTGTGTTTTAAATCCCTGTATAAGCCTGTATTCTCTTCCAGAGCTTTTTTCAGAATTTCGTTTGAAATAATGTTTTCCTTATTTTGGTCTTTAAGCTCACTTATCATTTTGTTTAGATTAAGGAATTCCGAGTTTTGGTCTTCTTTCAGATTTTTAAACATATCCTGGATGTCCTTGCGGAATTGAAGTAATTCCATCATATCGGGGTTAGGCTTCCTCTTTCTGGACGCAACAAAGTCTAGGTCTTCTGTGCGTGAGAGTTCAGGTTCCGATACAAAAGTTGTTCCTTTTGGCGAGCGCAACATAATTGCTTCTGACAATATTGCATATACTGTAAACACAGGTCACGAGTCGATGGTCACTCAGTGCGTGATCACGCCAGCTGCAGCCCAAAATCAGCCTTAATTCTTTCGAAACAAGGTCTATTTTCGTATAACTTCGTAGAAACGATGATTTATAATACACACATCAAAAGTGTCTAGGGATCAAGCATTTTTATGCGGATTTCTTGAGATTGAGATGTGGCTTTGTAATAAATTTATGATTTTATAAATTTATATGGATCCTTTTTGGTGCATTTCATAATTTGAATCAGGGACTGTGAATCAAATTCGAGTAAAAGATGAAAATCAGCTGTCAATATTTTCCCTATAAAAACATACAACGCATTGAAGACATTATTAGTGCTACTGTTTCCCTACTACTGATTAAAACCAACGTTATTATGGAGCGGCGACGTCATTTAAGCAGGGAAGAAATGCTCAGAGCCGTGGGAATGATAGAAGCTGGTTCCCGGCAACGTACTGTGGCTTTAGCTCTGAATACAAGTCAGAGTGTTATCAGTCGACTTTGGACACGTTACCGAAGCACTGGTACCGTGGCTGAGCGCCATGGAGGACGGTATCGCTGCACCACACGGAGACAAGACCGATACATTCAAATCTTAACTCGAAGAGCTCCAACAATAACCGCCATGATGTTAGCCGTGAGGCTTCATCACTCTTCAGGGAACTTAATTAGCGACCAAACAGTCAGAAACCGCTTGCATGAAGTGAACCTTCATTCCCGAAGACCGCTACGGGTACCACCTATAGCAATGCACAATCGTAGGATTCGATATCAATGGGCTCTTGAACACAGAAATTGGGCAGAAGAACAATGGCGTTTCGTGTGCTTTTCTGATGAGTCTCGTTTTGGTATGAGACCGGATACAAGACGTATACGACACTGGAGAACCCCTGGACGCCAACAGCGATTAAAATCCTGCCAGGAAGTCCATCCTTATAGTGGTGGAACCATCATGGTATGGGCGGGTATTTGGATCGGCGGAAGAACTGAGTTGATTTGGATCAGAGGCAACCTCAACGCTCAAATTAATGCTGAGATGACTGTATCAGACGTCATCGTTCCTCTACAAGTGCAAATCGGTCCCTTATTTCAGTTAATGCATGATAATGCACGACCGCACACCGCAAGAGTTGTAAGACAGACTCTCGCCGCAGCTAACATCAATGTCCTGCCCTGGCCTGCTCAGTCGCCAGACTTGAACCCGATTGAGCATGCATGGGATATGCTACAGAGAAGAGCTCTGCCGAATATGGAGGGTATCCAGTCGCAAGAAGACCTTTATTTGTTGTTGCAACGAACATGGGCGGCCGTTCCACAGCGTGATTTGGATGAACTCATTTTGAGTATGCCAAACCGATGTTCTTGTGTTGTTAGTGTTCGCGGTAGAAACACGGATTATTAATTGTTTAAGTTACCCAATAAAATTTTAAAGAAAACTGTTATTTCAGTCTTTTTTTAGAACTTTAATGCTAGTGGTTCAAATGTCAAAAATCCCTTTATTAGAAAATGGCAAATTTCTTTATTAATGCAAAGGTGACTTGGTTTATCGTTACTGTGACAAACGAAAACACTTTATTTGATGAATCCTTAAAGAAAATTTTAATTAATATCAATCAGGAGAAAAGTTATTGCAAAAATATATGTTGATCCCTAGACACTTTTGATGTGTGTATTTTGTGCACGATACGCTACGTCTGTTCGCTTCGAGAGCGAGCGAGCGAGTCCTACCTGTTCTACCTGTTCATCATCTTCCTGCCCTTCTCCCATTTTACTTGGGATTGACACAATACGTTTTCTTCTTCATTTCCCCTCAGTCAGACGTGACGGCAACATTAACTTCTTTCTCTTTCATAACATTCCTCACACAATCCATCAATCTTTCCTTTGGTCTTCCTCTCCATACATCAACATTCATATCCATCACTCTTTTAGTCGCATGCGTTGTTTTCACTTATTCTTCCTCTTGAAGAATTTAATAAATTGGTTGGGGTTTCCAAGATTTTACCACAGTAATTCAAGAAAGAAATAAAACAATGATTTGATTGTTCGGTATCAATAGGATCTGTATGCATTTTTGAATTTAAAAATAGGAGGAAATTCTAGATGGGTAGTATTAAGAACCAGAAACCATGGTGGCTATATTTTTAATTCTTAACACAGACTTCTTGTCGCTTCATCGTCTTATTTCTGCCTGAAGACGTCTACTCTCACTGACTCGCGAAATGTGGGTGTACTATTAGGGACACCTGTGTCCAATCCTTCGGGGATTACAGGCGTCATGTTATGACGTATGATGATGTCCACTCTTGGGTAAAAGCACTAAAGAATCTTTGGACATCATTCATCATCATCATTTCAGCCCAAAAGACGTACACTGCTGGACATAGGCCTCCCCCAAGTGTCGCCACATTGACATAAGGGGGGTTTTGCCATAATCGCCACGTTTGGCAGGCGGGTTGGCGATCGCAGTACGGTTGTTACAAAAGCACAGAGAACGCTGCTGCCTTTCTCTGGCAAATCTCTTAGTCGCCTCTTACGACACCCACGGGAAGATATGGGATGGTACTATTCTTCTTCTATCTTTGGACAGAATTGGTTTAAAATGGTGACGTTATACTCTCTTTTGTACTAAGTTATGAAACTCGACTAAACTGAACATTGCGTGAGAAATATCACTCAAAAACTTCTCACACTATTACAAGGATTGAATTCAACAACATTTTTAAACAGCAGTAATTCATATAGCTCTTTGGTGTGAAAATTGTTGCCTTTTTATTTGACGGTTTACGAGTGAAGTAAGCACGAATATTAAGCTTTGTAAGTGAAAATTTTATTGTTAGGCCGTGTCGTTATTTTGCGGAATTCTGTGATGGCCGTTTGTGGTTTTTATTATTTTTTGTGCTTTTTAATATTATGATTGAAAATGAAAGCTATATTCAGGAAAAATATGAAATATCTGTCAGATTTTTAATTGAAGAGACAAGTTAGATGGAGTGTGTGTGAAAGGAATTATATGAGAATGGAAAAGGAAGATGTCTTGTACCGACATCAAGTATATATATATTTTTATTTTGGATAATGGGACAAAAGTTTTAAAAAAACAGTTCGTGCGCGAGACCGACTCGCAATTGGACGGTTTTTTTTTTTTTTAAATAAGGACACTAGCTTTTCCTCCATATTATGTTTATTTTTTCTTTTACTTCTAAAACGGTTTGTACGTATGAATGTAATTTTTTTTACACAGATTTTCATGTGGCAGTTCTTTGAGTTCAGTTCTGATGACTTATGGTGGCGAATGAATACTTAAGAAAGTGTTTCATGATACTGAAATAGTAGCCGTTATTTATGGGCTACAGATTGTTTGATATAGTGAAAGTGAAGAATGGGATAATTTCGTTGCGGTTCAGTTGGGGGCGATATATTTTTGTTATTTTATTATTATTTTGGATAAACCAAATTGATGATTCTATCTATTAATGTGAATTGGTGATTATACGGTCTCCTGTGCTCTTTTATTTATTATTTGGAGACAAATAATCTTTTGGTGACATAGTCTTATAGCTGCGTCAGTGCTACAAGGATATTTTGACGCTCTAATGGCATTGCCAGGGGGGCTTGCTGGTAAACATTTAGGTAACTGTATTGTAGAGCGTTTGAAAAAACCGAGATGGGTGAAGTTTCGATTTTAGTGTCAAATGATCTTTGTACAGATATAGTTGATTGCCAATCCGATCTTGAAATGGTTATAGTAGTACAGTCCATTTACTGTAATGTTACCATTAATTTTGCTTCACTGTCAAAATCATAATGACTTTTATTTTAGTACCGATAAGGTTGCTCATAATGTGCCAGAGGAAAAACAGCTGTGAAAGGGCTTTGCGTTCACTTGGCAAGCTATTATTGAATGTTGCCTCAAAAAACTTAAAAACAAGTCTATAATAAATATGGCCTTGTAATAATCCATCAAAATCCTTTCACAATCTTCTACAACACAAATAAACATTTTCAAACTAACCACGTACCAACATAATATTTGTATGATTTTACAAAACTCCATGCACGTACGCAAATACCATGTGCCTATGTTCTCGAGTCAATTCCTCAGAGATGGCTTCGAGCTACCGACTTAATTTACCTATGAAAATATTATATTTACGGCATTTTCCATACGATGTGAAATAGGTTGAGGGGTTGCCAGTGATCGAAGTTTGGTTAGTGAGGGTTGCATTAAAATATGGATCGGTATGTGACTGTGAAATGGAATTAAACTGTATCAAATCGAAGAGAGAGAGAATTCCGTATGGTGTCGGACGTAAAGAATAGCACCATCCCATATCTTGTCGTGGGTGTCGTAAGAGGCGACTAAGGGATTTGCCAGAGAATGGGCAGCAGCGTTCTTTGTGCTTTTGTAACAACCGTACTGCGATTGCCAACCCGCCTGCCAAGCGATTATGTCAAAACCGCTCAAAATGACAATCTGGTGACACTTGGGGAAGGCCTATGTCCAGCAGTGGACGTCTTTTGGGCTGAAATGATCAATGATTATGATAAAATCGAAGAGTGACATCACTCTTCGATTTCATGGTCACCACAGTCACCACATTAGACTAAAGCAAAGAGAAGTGAATTAAAAGAAATAGTGAAGATGGCGGAACGAGCTGGACAAGACCAGCGACCAGTGATCCATATTGGCCCTGGACTGAAACCACTGGAAGTCATGAGGAGAGGCCTTTGCCCAGCAGTGGGATGACATAAGCTAACAGTATCAGTATCAATAGTGAATTATGTAGTGGTGTAGTTAAATGGCTAAGTTCGTATAACAAAATCAACCGTCGTCTCGAGACACAGGGTTAGGTCAGCATCTAAATTCAATTCATCATCATCTACCTAGCCTTTCCCAAACTATCTTGGGGTCGGCTTCCAGTCTAACCGGATGTAGCTGAGTACCAGTATTTTACATGAAACGACTGCCTATCTGACCTCAACAACCCAGTAACTGGGTAATACGATACCCCCTGGTAAGACTGGATGTCAGGCTTCTGATTACTCGTAACGACTGTCAAAGATCTACAGTGAGATCTAGTGTGTCCATGGAGTTTCTTGCCCATTCTTCTCCATTGAAATTTACGCTTTGGAATGGGTAACTACAGTACTTTCACTAGTTATTATGAATCGTGTCTGGGACTGTAGTTTTGCGTTTTGTTCTGCTTTTATGACTTTCAAAAGTGCCTCATCATCATCGTCATCATTTCAGCCGAAAGACGTCCACTGCTGGACATAGGCCTCCCCCAAGTGTACATAAGGGGGGAGGGAGGGGGTTTGCCATAATCGCCACGCTGGGCAGGGCATAGTCTAATTGAAATAAACGCTTTGATTTTGAGTTTGTACAATCAATTAAATTCAATTGGCAGAGTTAAATAACTGAATTAAATGACGTTCTAATAGTGTAAAGACTAAAACAACCAATTAATTGACACGATTCAGATTAACAGCCGATGTTAATGACCCCAATGGATACATTTTATGTTTGTTTTTATTACATGTCCCATTTCAAACCCTATTTATAATATCTCTCAACGTATAATCCCTTTTATTCTCAAACAGCACGTTATACATGTCGTTTCTTCTATTTTAAAAAGATAAACACGACTATAGCTATGATATATTTAGCCCTACAGTCACCAATTTAGCTAATGAGAACTAATAACCATAAATTGTGGACTATTTTTGGAGATTCCCGAACAGAATATAAATAAACTACGAAGGGAATGGTCGAGGAGCGTCCAGTTTTGGGGTCGCGGGTCAATTCCCGTTTCAGGATACTTGAACAGATATCTGTAAGGTGACGTGACTAGCATGTTTATCCACCTCCTATTTATTTATATACCTACAGATTCTTGAAGTGAATTCATCATCTGCCTAGCCTATGTTGAGGTCGGCTTCCAGTCTAACCGGATGCAGCTGAATACCAGTATTTCACACTGAGCGACTGTATTTTAAAGCCAAGTTATTGTTTATTTGTTTTCCATTAAGTGTATGGTATAAAATTGTTAAATACTGGCAGTCAACTGGATTCGATTAGGTAGGAAGACGCCCCAAAACAGTTGGGAAAAAGCTAGACAATGATAGTGGAAAATTAATTTTTCTTTTAAACATTGCCCACATTAGAAGTTTCTTGCGTTTACAAACATTTAAAACTCACATACACAAACAGCCAGACCACTATCTGTAGGCTATACCAATATTTGTCCCGTGCGGGGATCGAACCCGCGACACGCAGCGCTGCACCTGATTGCTCAACCACTCCAACAAACACTGAACCATGCCGTCAGTTTACCCAAGTATTTCTTCAATTAAATTATCTGATGACGTAAAAAGTTATCGATGAAAGAAAATACTCAAGTTAGGAGAAACTTGCACAATTCTGTAGAACTTCGGAGAATTAGTGTGTGTTTAATGTGTCGCATGAATTGTAACTCGACTTGAAAAGATTTTCCGGTCGTTAAGTAAGTAGTGTTGAATTTGATTAGGGTCGTAAATAATTTTCTATGAATCGTCAAAAATGTTTCCGTATTTTTCATAAAAAGTCTTTTCAGTTTACAGACAGTTTTCACAATAACTGAGTGTTTTTTAACATGTGAAAAAACAACTTTAACACCCACACTTAAAGCTCAGTTTGCGCTAGATTTAAACAAAATATGGGTTTTTTTAATGTTTATTATTTACACAAAAATCAATAGAATATACACTGCAATCAGTTGATAATGACTAATTTTAAACGTGAAATCTTCCATTTAATAAGCTATAATGTATGACCGCGCTCACTAATGGTCGACTAATTTTGAACCATAATACATAACAATTAACAACATGATCATCATTATCAGCATCATGAGCCTATAAAGTTCTCACTGCTGGGACACAGGCCCCCTCTCTATGAGAGGGAGTGGGCTGTAATCCACCACGCGAGCTCAGAGCGTGTTGGTAGATATCACATGTTTTTTAGTTCTAGGACATGGCGGTTTCCTCACGATGTTTTTCTTTACGGTTTATATTAACAATATAATTCATAACAATTCATAGCATAATACATAACGGTAAAAATCGGTCGACCGTCAGTGAGCTCGGTAGTACAATACCTAACTGCTCACAAAAATATAGAAAATCTATTTAAAAACCTCAAAAGATACACAGCACGTCATGTCGGGGCCATACTATAAACAGACGCGAAAAGTTAAACAAAAAATGTTCATCCCGAAATTTTCTCTATAAATCATTGGGTGCGGTAAAATTTTATCTCAACGATTTATTTCTACCTACTTTCGGGTATAGGGAATATTTTACCACAAAAGATATACAGTGATACGGGAACGGGTGCGTGTCTGTCCTTTCTGAGAGGCGCATAATAATATATGGACTAAAAACTATTTTCTGGTTGTATGTTGGTCTGTTCGTAAGAAATAGTTTAAAACATAAAAATATGAAAAAGTTTCGGAACGACTATAAAAATACGGTACAAGTAGGTTATCATTTTCTATGATAAATACTTGGAAAGTAATTTCGATTAACCACATAAAGACCAAAAAGTCCCATTTTCGATTTTAAAAAAATGCTTGGGCGTGATGACTTAAATGCATTTCTAGTTTAACCGGAGAAAACCGGACATAAAGAAAAGTGTAAGTCTTTAAAAAAAGATCGAAAAATAGCAACGAAACAAGGAAAAGCTTTCAATTTAAGAAAATGTAATGCAGATGCAACTGTATGAAACTAATAATTACACCGCCTATAAAAGGACGCTGCACAATAAGCACGCCCTACTTGTATTATTTAGCATTTAGTGTGCACTGCTCCTAATATTCTAGAGCAGATTGTTTACCCATTTTACTGAAGCCGACCACAACATTGAAGATGACTGACTACAATTTTTGAATTTGACCTTGATGACTAAATCGAGTACCGAACATTTGAACCAAAATTTAAAAAAAATATAAAGCTGTGTATTTATCTTTGTTATGTTAAAAGTAAGTGCACTGGTTACAGGTTAGTTGTAGTATCTAACTAGAAATAAGTCGAACTTGACCATATTTTTTGTTTTTAAACCCTCTATGAAGAGGGCAAAGAATCATTTTAGGGATCTGGCTGCGTGGTTCAATCGCCATACCCCTTGTTACAATCACCATTACTTCCTCGTACTCCGAAATACGCAGCCAATTTTTTCTTCACAAAAATCGCAAGCGTCGCCGGGGACCCCAACATACTTAGGCTACGCGGCATAATGCGAAAACGGCCGCACGCACCCGATGTGTTAACCTCATTATTTATGAATGCTGTTATGGGCTCAAAATTTCTTATGCTTGAATTATTTAATCTGCTTTTCCATTACGGTTTCGCTAAAATGACACAATTTATATTCAGAGAGGACGCTCAGAACTCAGGAATATGGCTTTATGGAAAGATTAGGAACGAGATCAAAAATTAAAATACGTTACGTTCGCGTATCGTTTGCGTTTCGCCTCGGTTTATGAGGATCGTTCGCGAGCGTGTGAATGGGATGACGTGTGCTAATCATAAAATAATGTTAAATCTTGATCTTCTAGCCGATTATGAATTTTCGTCGGTGTCTACGTTCTCGTTCGGTTGGTGATGAAGTTTGTCTGGAGAAAAGATTACCCTGTAGAATAAAACCGCCCTTTGTAAATTGATTTGATTTAAACATAAACTAAACTAGAATTTCGCCCGCGACTTCGTCCACGAAAATTGAGACATAATATAACCTATGTTACTTGGTAAAGATGTAGCTTTCTAATGGTGAATGAATTTTTAAAATCGGTCGAGTAGTTTTTGAGGTAAATTGTAACAAACTAACGACAACATTTTTCATCTTTATAATTTTAGTTTAGATTACAAATTTGGTGAACAACGAAGTAGTCATAGTTGAAAGCTCTTCGATGGAATTCGGTACTTTGCTGTTACTGTAAAAAATCATACATTCGGGTTCTTTCACTATAAACGACTGCAACTATTTAAGAAACATGTCTGTCTTGTTCGTGTGAACCGCTGACATTTACTGTTGTAGGTATAGGTTATTCTAAATAAAAGCCAATGACTATTTGTTCTGTATGGTGTCGGACGTAAAGAATAGCACCATCCCATATCTTCCCGTGGGTGTCGTAAGAGGCGACTAAGGGACTTGCCAGAGAATGGGCAGCAGCGTTCTCTGTGCTTTTGTAACAACCGTACTGCGATCGTCAACCCGCCTGCCAAGCGTGGCTATTATGGCAAAACCCCCCATGTTATGTCAATGTGGCGACACTTGGGGGAGGCCTATGTCCAGCAGTGGACGTTAAAAGGGCTGAAATGATGAATGATGACTACTACGATCCTTAAAAAGAAAGCCCTATACTTTCTAGACAATAACAATTAAATGTGTCTTTTTACGTTTAATTTTACATCATTTTGTTTAATTTTTTATTTAATTATTTTGTTTTTTATTTAGTTTTTTATTTAATTATTTTATTTTTACGAGACTAATAAATAGTTTTTCTTACTTTCCTGATTTTTTTTTAAACATTTGAAATCTATTCTCAACTGCAACGTAAAACCTAGCAACGATGCCACTTCACGCGTTCACAGTTCGTTTCAAAACAGTTGAGCTTCACGTCACAACACAGCACAAAGGTTCAGCAGCGCATTGTTGCCTCAAAGCACAAAAGCACGTTACAACGTACAATAGAATTAACTGTTAATTAGCATTTTCGACAAAACAGCCAAGCTTTTCGTAGTTCTATCAAGATTGTTTCATGAAACCTTGTCTTCGTCACAAAGGGTTTGTATAACTTTATTATTATTTATTACTATTATAGCTATAGTCTATATTGTCCCACTGCTGGGCAAAGGCTTCCCTCAATTCCTTCCAACCTTGTATAGCTTTATCTCTTTAACTTTTTTCTTTCGATGAGACAATTGATCATAAAGGACATTAGCATTTCAAATGTCGAAGGGTTGTCGTGGAGGAGTACCGCTACCCACATTTCGTCAGTTAGGTTTAAGTCCCATGTAATAGGGGTGCCCCCCTATTACATGGGACTTAAGTTGCCATCAACCGGGCTTAAATCCGAGATTGCGGGTTGCTACTGAGATATTCTTGAAGGTAAAGCCCAATATCACTTTGGGTGACTTGGGCATGGAGTCCATGACATGCTTAGCAGTAGCATTTACAAATACTGCTCGAACGAGGTCATGGACGGATGCGGTGAAGGAAGTCTGCAAAGAGAATTTTCAGGCATCTGTCCACATGGCCGAAAACCTTCCAGCTTGGAGAGCATTGGTGGAGAAGGCGAAACGAAGAAGAAGAAGAATAAATATCATGTCAATTGAGAACTTCCCTTCGAACAATTCGCTACAGAAATCAGCTGCTAATATCAATCAATTAATACTGGCTTTCAATCAAATTGTCTTTTTATTTTACGAGTATCCGTACTACCTCAGCCTACAAAAGACTAACCGACAGCCTAGAGTAAATTTTTTCAGCATTTTCATATTTTTTTAATCCATTAACATGACAACCTGTCAAAATTGTGCATGCATAATATTATCGTAAAAGTTTTACGTCATAGTGAGGGTTGGTGTGATATTAACATAGAAGCTGTGGCCCGGGTCGGGTAGACCACATGTGTACCCTGCCACCTTTTTATTCCACGCATATTTTAGGGTTAAGGAAAATAGGGGATCTATTGGTTGTGGATAGAATATTGTGAAGCGTTAGCAGGTTATTCTGAACATGTATTAGTGAGGGTCTGCTTACGAGCATTTTTTTCGTAAATTTCTGCAAACACGCATTTCTTTAACAATACATTGTATGAATTCGATAAACTCAGCGATATCATCAAAAAAGCCAGTTTCCCATAAATGTGCAACGGCCGTGCCGTCAGACGCGAAACGTTGACACTGACAATTAAAACTAAATGTTTATTTCATCATCATCATCATTAACAGCCTAAAATGTTCCCACTGCTGGGACACACTTCTTTTCGGACCCCTTCCGATTTGCTGACATCTCCTTGAGGCGCGCGTGGAACACGAACGCGCCGTCGGCACTGTCTGTCGTCATAAGACGGACGGACAGTGAGCTAGCCCATTACTCACCGTCCACAGGCCCGCTGGGACACAGGCCTCCTCTATATGATAATGTTTATTTAGTTTTAATTATTTTATAAGTTGTACATACCGGTGAAACGTCCACGGCGTATTTTGTTGCCCCGTCCGTCGTCTCCGCGCACTCGGAAACTTTGGCCGCGTTAGCGCTCCGTGCCGCTTCCCATTTAAAGCTTATTATCTTGTCAATTAATAAAATACTAAATACGTTGTTAGGTGTAACCTACACCCAGGATTTAAGTTTCATCATAATAACTACAAAACACCCCAACTGTTTATTTTAGGTATCCGTTTTAATTACGAAACTTAAGTAATTTGACCTAACTCACGTTTATACTAAACTCATTATACATAATACAATTTATTCCCTTAAATAAAATTAACTTAGACGAAACCTGAATACAAAGCAGTGGTTAAAACATTTCGGCTTAAAATATAACACGGAACCATTGCTTTTGCTTCAATTTGAATATTATACCTTTGTTGTTTTAGCCTAATAGAAATGAAGCTTTTGGTTGAAAGATGATTTCCGAAAGATTTTTTGAACTAAAACCGTGACCTAAATTGTGCTAGTTTGAATGTCGTATAGAGTTAAACATAGCTTTGGTGTGATTAATATGTAAGAATGATTTTTTTTTTTTAATTTATAAGCTTATTTTTAATATTGATCATTTTCAATTATGAGCTATATTGTTTCTAACTTGTCCATGTATATAGGTATATTTTATTACAACAGTTGAAAAGCCGTATAGACGTATACATCATTTATAGGTTTTAAATGATTAATATACGAGTAGGTTGACGGCTTGTATTTAATTTTTGTCTTTCATTTCAAAGGTCAAAAGTAATGAGAGTTTTTTTTTAATTGTTTTCATTTTTATAAAGTACAAAGATGGACTTACTGCCATATCAATCCAGTCACACGTAGGTGGTGACGATCTCGTCACCACCACAGAAATAAAATTAAGATACTTGGAAGGGCTGGGAGGTTACTATGCAGCTATGATGTTTTATAGCAGTATTGTTTTAATCTTATTCCATTGTGGGAAAGAGACGGGGCTATAGAAGACGTCTAGCGCTATCTTGTTCCCACTCTGGAATAAGATTAAAACAATACTGCTTTAAGACGTCATGGTAGGCCAGCAGTAACCAATACTCCATTAAATTGTGTTTTAGCGGGGAATGTGACGATTGACAGGTTGAACTACCACAATATTACAAATAAAGTTTCTGTCTTTATTAGACTGTTCTATAATAGAAAATGACGACATAAAACAAGGGGTAATCCCGAAAATGGTAATAATTATATTCCGAAAGTTAAAAAAAAAACCTACCAATCGTAGCTAAAAGTTAAAAACGGTAGTATATTTATATTATGTATAAATTAAAGTTTTATAAAAATATACTAAGTATGACTTACCCCTGGTAGTGTCCGTTTCTCATGTAGAGCCGTTTGAGCGCTGGACGCGCTCTCCGGATTAAAGTATGTTAAAAATGCACACCCTGTAACAAAAACAGAACCATTGTTATTTTACGAAAAAGGAAATCGAAACTGAAAACTGTTTATGTCTACGTACTTAAAAATAACATCATTATAATAGATTATATAACACTAGCTGCTTCCCGCGATTTCGTTCGCAGGATCTTTTTTTTTTGAGTGTGAAAAATAGATGTTGGCCGATTCTCAGACCTACCCGGTATGCACACAAAATTTCATACAAATCAGTTCAGCCGTTTCGAAGGAGTATGGTAACTATCATTGTGACACGAGTATTTTATATAAATTAAGATATTCAAAAAGTGATGTTGTATAGAAGAGGTCTTTGTAAAAGAATTTTACTGAAAAATGACAATTTGCGTTCTCCGACGTAAGCGTAATACACGTGGCCTGTAATCAAAGCTACATCATCATCGAATTAGCAATAATTCAGTATCCGGCAGTTCATTATAATTGCCTCTGTTCATTATTGTTGACACAGTGTAGTCAGTGTATGGATCGAAGCTAAGGTGGGCCACAGAGTAGCTGTACGCAGTAGGACTATCTAGCTGTTTGTGAAGCGCTGTCATGCAGGAATCGCATACGAGGTATGACTTTATATGGGCTGAATCGCTAAATTTTAGGCTAAGACTAGGTAAACACTGTTGTAACTTGAAACCAAAGATATTAAAAAAACTCATTTGTGACGGATTCGAATGGATAAAATAAGAAACGAGTACATAAGAGGATGTCTGAAAGTGACGCTGATGGCTAAAAAGATGTGTAATAATCGGTTATCATGGTGTAGGCATGTGATGCTGAGGAATGAGAAAAATTTCGTGAGGAAAGTTTTAAGTATGAATGTGGATGTGTATAAGAGAGAGAGTAGAGGAAAACCTAAGAAACGATGGATGAACTGCGTGAAGGATGATATGGCAAGAAAGGAGGTATCTCACGAGATGACAAGTAATAGAGAAGTATGGAAGAAGAAGACATGCTGCACCGACCCCAAATAAATTGGGATAAGGGCAAGAAAATGATGATGATGATAGAGCGGACACTGGGAATAATTTGATCCCGATAATTTTCGATGTTGACACACGAATGCTACGAGACAAGCGGGCGTATGACACCGGAAGAATGATTTATAACGTGTATGTAAGTAGTAACAAGTATAAGAATAGGATTTTCTTCTTCTATTGCCGTCTATCGCTCGTAAATATTTGAATTTGTTTGTTCCACCATCAACCTACCGCAGTCCACTGCTGGACACAGGCCTCTTCAATCGCTCACCACTTAACTCGATTCTTGGCTACTTTGATCCAGTTGCCACCCTGCGAAGATCGTCTATGATGCTTAATGTTTTATCATCATCACCACCCGTAAGCCGTTTCCTTCAAAAGTTATTACAACCTCTTAGAAATTACAAAGGTACTTTGATTTGCGATGTAGCTAGCAGTGATCAACTAGCTTAGTTGATTTAATCCCTTCAAATCCAAGCATTATAGTATTTCCAAAAGGCAGAATCGGTGTTTTTTAACACTTACTTAACGCTGAAATCCAGCAGTAGGCATTTTAGCTGATATGATGACGATGATACTAATATAGAAATATCTCACTAAAAGACCAAAGAATCCTCCATTTAAGATTTATATCAAAAGCGACTGCTTCATTAATACAACACCCAATACCCAGCTTAAAGTAATCTCCGTCAACAAACAAACACAATAAAAAATTAAAATTCCGCTGCAGTTTGTCGCGTCGAAAATGGCAGCTGATATGTGTTCAGATTACAGGCGGAGCGTAGCTTTATTTGTAGGCGACGATGTCAGTCGAATAGGAATGAACCGATCGTATTATTGACGGGCCGTTAGACGTAAGTGCAACGTGCTGATGTACGTACTAAGTTGAGAGGTGGGCAGTGAAAGAATTATGAAATGTTGGTTGTGTTTCTTGAGATGAAAAGATTGAAACTATTATTGAAGTAATGAGTTTGTTGGTCTTCAGGAATCTTTCTATAACCACGGAAAAGATAAAGTTGATAATTTTCTGTGATGATATTTTGGTGGTGTGTGAAGTGTGAACGAGAGAAGTGCTACTAATATAGTTTTAAGTCATATTTATTAACATGAGTTTTGTAATTACTTTACATATGTTAGTTTCTAAGGTATATATCTATGGACCATTGTAGCCTGAAATAAATGATGTTATGTTATGTTATTTTTAAATCAAAACGAAGAATGAAAGCGATTGTGATGAGAGGTGCTTTTGTCAATAGTCAAATTGAATGAGCAAGACTCTTGAGGAAAAACTCATGTTTGTAAACCAGAGAATGGACTAGGATCAAAAATAGCGCTATATATTTCCCTCACAGCAGAAACAAAGAAAATCTAGAACAGATAGAAAACTCAAACCTCTTAGATCGAACCATATAAAGAAGAAAAATACTGAGATATAAACAGTAGGATCCGTAAAAAGTGTTCATGTTGAAATTATAACGCATCTAAAGCAATTGTCACCTTGTTCGTGGCCATTATTTTTTAAAGAAAATCTCCCTAATTTCATCTAAGCCCCGCTACTTAGCTCAAGTTTCCTCCAAAAAAGAACTAACAAAAGAAACGCCTAGTGATAACACAAGCATCACTTAATAATTTTGCGAGTCTCCTCCTCCGGGACACAGAAGATCGTACTGTCATGTAACGCGTCCCGGCCATTTGTCTACGTCACATTTTAAAAGGGCATACTGCAGTGTGTTTGTGTACTATGTTCAGTTGTGTAGTAATGGAGTTTAATGTCTGTTGGAGTAAATAGGCTTGTATAGAAATGTTTTGAATTTTGTTCACACTAGTTCAAGCATTTTTTACCACCTTAAATCGTAGGATTATTGGGAATGAACCCGTAATACAGCTAATATGATAATAAATATGTTGATTGTATGGAGGAGCTCGTGGCTAAATAATAACAGCCCCACAGGTCGATCTTTGAGGTAAAGCCATGCTTGCCGAGGTTGATCCGTGGGTGGGTGACCATAATTATATGCCGAGTTTCCTCCGTGCCTCGGAAAGCACGTTAAGCCGTTGGTCCCGGCTGTCTTTGTAGATCTTTGACAGTCGTTATGAGTAGTCAGAAGCCAAAAGTCTGACATCAAGTCTTACCAAGGGGTATGGGTTGTGGAGGTCAGATAGGCAGTCGCTTCATGTAAAATACTAGTACTCAGCTGCTTCCGGTTAGGCAAATGAAAGGCCAGGCAGATGATGATTGAACGCCAGAAAATTTAAGTCTTTGCACATCTAAAATATAAACTAACCGCTGTAACTAGTCCGCTTAGGTCTGAAATTCAATAACCAATCCTATCGCTCTTTCTTTCAATGGTATACACGGGACGACAACTTTTCTCTCTGATATGCAAGTAAAATTTTACCATTTACGTTTAAAGTAAAGTTCTCCACAAAATAGCACAATAAAACCCAACATTTTAATCCAATAAGCATCCCTTTAATTGAACGGGTACAGGCCCCAAAATTAACACCTAATAAGGAACCCCGAATGGCTCCATTACACAAATAATCTCGACTTCACGGTTTCTTTGCTCAAATAACCATATAACCCTCTACCCAAACATTAACAAATAAACACAATTAAACCCTACAATTAATACCAAAGATAATTAACGTCCTGTCCCAAAACGGGGACATTTCTTCACGAAAATAAACGAAAGGCTAACTTGGAGCTTTAAAAATTATGACTTGGCAACATCGAATGGACCGGAAATGTATAGGCGCAGGAAATGAACCCGTTAGCGCAGTCCAAGATGGCTGGCGCGGAAGCTGGGCAGCCGATTTATTCGTGTTGCTGGACCATAGCAGATGAAATGCTCCATTATGACGTATGGTAATTTGTTGCAATGCTTTTAAAGGGATAACTTTGATTTATAATATTTCGATATAGATTTACGATGGGTTTGGGATTAAAGGGTTGCTGTGGGTGTTTTAGTATCGGTTTTGATATTGTTCTTGCGACTATTTAGTTGGCGTCTGACTTATATCAGTGGTTTAGTTGATTGTTTAAATAGGCAGTTTTTGAGTATGTGAAGGAAATCGACGGCACGGTTAGCGCAGTGGCTGAGCGATCGGCTGCTGCGCTGCGTGTTGCGGGTTTGATAACAACACGCAACTCATTGAATTCATATTTGTATGGCCTACATGTAGTCGTTTTGGAACGGGCTATTTCTGTGTATGTATGTTTAAATGTTTTTAAACGCAACGATACACCCACAATTCCTGGATTGGGACATTTATACTAAAATACATTTTCCTAATGTTTGAAAACTTTCAGAAATGATTTCTTTTTTGGCGTTTCTCTTTTCATCCTACAGTATATAGTCCGGCTAAGCAGAAGCCAATCTCAGGCTTCTGCTTAGCCGGAATATGGCGAAAATGGTAATGGACTTGAAATTATAAGTTTTATTATAACAAGCTTGATAGAAAAGCTGATAATTTTTAAAGGTTGCGTTGTTTACACAAAAAAGTCGGAAAACCTAGCCTACGCAGGTGATGATAATAATGGCATCAATGTAATTAAACCCTATCTTAATTATGTCTTTCTAATAATATTGCTCAACTCTGTCCATTTCTCCTACACGTGTCTCCAAAGCCAACATGCAATAACAGCATACACTGTGAGGTGTATTTGCCGCTTGTTAGCGACGAAATGCAATTGACAGCTGTTGGGTGACATGTGCGACACAGCAGTCAATCATTTGCGAGCTAGTGTTTCGGTATTTTGAAAATATTTGTTGTACCACTGGTGAACAAATGGCTAAAAGCTAATACTGGTTATTTTTAGGGTTCCGTACCCAAAGGGTCAAAGGGGACCCATTACTGAGACTTCGCTGTCCATCCGTCCGTCCGACCGTCCGTCTGTCACCAGGCTGTATATCATGAACCGTGATAGTTAGCCAGTTGAAATTTCTACAGATTATGTATTTCTGTTGACGCTATAGCAACAAATACTAAAAACAGAAAAAAAATATGTTGTTTTTTTATCGTTTTTATAAATAATGGTACGGAACCCTTCGTGCGCGAGTCCGACTCGCACCTGGCCGGTTTTTTTTTTTTGTGAATGACATCTCGCAATTCCACCTAGGAAGTTGTCGCCTCTAACCAGACTATCCTGTGGGTGCCTGTAAGACCTCCAGCCAGGGCATAAAAACTACTTAAAAACAAAGCAACTACACGCTAAGGACACCTCCTGGGGGTACGAGGAATACTGGTTGAACTTTGTTAACTCTTAAATATTGGTTGTAAGATTTTAAGAAACCATTTTCTTAAAATATGATATTTCAATATGGAGGTCAATCCAAATTTTTGCGTAAAAATCTGTTCTAGTGGTCGCAAACGCTACTGCTCAGCATAGAGCCAAGGGTTCTATTATCAGATGGCATAAAAGTGATAGTGGGTTCTTATAAGTTTAGATTTGCGCTGGGTAGATGGCAGTAAGCTCGTCTCTATTACATGGGACGCAAAACATGACTAGCAAAATATAGGAGAACTGCAATTCTTCCATAGTGCGTAGTATGTAGTTCTTCCTTTTTTATGAAAGGTTTGGCAGAGGATTATCTGTACCTCGCTTTCACCAAAACTAGCTCCAGAAATTCATACATCCCAAAACATAACCATAATTCTTGCTGCAAGAGAATCCTGACACGATTTTGAATATCATTTCATTAGTTGAGCTGCTCGGAACAAATGAGTCTGTTTTGTTTGATCAAGCACAAATCTCTGCTCTGCTAAAATAGTCTTATTTTAATGTTGGACTTGCACGTGTTTCCATTTTATTAGGTAGGTGATTTTCAAAGGATTTCGGAGTTTGTGGTTGAATATTTAAGTGGGGACTAATTTTGTGGTTTTGGGGATCTTTGCAAATGAAAGGCTCATATCATTTTCCCGACTCTTTTTAGCGTTTGCAGGAATGACGGTTAGCGATAGTATGTGCTAAGTAGTGTTAACAGATCTCCGCTCTAAGCCTCGATTACATGAGCGGAGAGTGCATTCGCTGGAGTACGTTGTTTCTGCTCTCTCCGGCCACTGATCTCGATAAGTGAAATCAAGACAGAGTCGATACCACCGTGATTAATCATATAATATGTATGTAACATCGTAAGTGCCAGATTAATTTCTACATCATTATAACATAGAACCAGTCCAACCCAATCGATCTATATTTTAGTGATTACGAGTCGTTTCTATATCCAAACTGATTTATCGTTATTTTTAAAGCTGCACCTGTCAGTTTATTACACCTTCCCTTTACAACCCAAATAAAATAAACTGCCCCCGAAAATAAATTGCACAAATTCGCGAACAACCTGCACATCTACGATAACAACACGATTTTGTATATAAACCGATTGTAGCGTATCAAATAAGCGCAGAAGCACGCGATTAGCGCCGCGCTAATTCACGCTGGCCGGTCGAATTTGCATCGACGCCGGCCGCAACGAACCACAGCCTGCTAATTAGTAGTTAGCCGGTTTTATTTCCGAGCTAGCGTTATCTAAGCCGCTGTAATCTGCTACTGTTACGCCCAGCCGTGCCTATGCGGCTAACATACGGTTTTTCGGTGTTTAAAAAATTGTTTGGCGTTATTTTTGCTTTGGTTTTTTAAGGTGGTGAGGCAGTGTGGTCAGTGGTTAGGTTTATTTACTAGTCATTTTAATGTAGGTGTAACAAGCAGGTTTTAAAATGGATGAAGTAGAACCTAGACAAACGATTATCACTGTCAAAATGTTTCGTTTTTCTACAAGAACTTTCAACGGGATTGACCTATACCTAGCTTTCGATAGCTTCTGTCAATACACCATACATCGTGTGGGGTTTTAAAAAAAGAGTTTTCTATTATCATTACGTAATCGCTTACTAGTTACCCCTTTGTCCAGGCCTCTGGTTATGAAGTAGCAAAATCACATAAATATATTGAATTGTTATTGTCTTACTCCAAAATAAAGCAAGCCGGCAACCCACTTTCAAAAGTTGACTCCGGAAACAAGAGACGCTGAGTAACAGTCTCATAGTCTTAAAATATAAAGTTTTCTCTTTCAAATAAACCTTGTGAAACAGGTAAACTACTGTTCTAATTAGTTTTCTTTGTGCACTCCATCTCCACAATATTCAGAACTACAGCTAGCACTGTCTTAAATTCAAACTTACAACCACGATGAGTAAAATACTTAGTGTTTGAATAATTCAAACAAATAAACATAACGTTTTATTACTTCATAAAATACACATAAAGATAAACAACAAGTACCAGCGCAATTATGGCTACCAAACAAAAGAATGCCAACAAAGTTTATTTTAATGAGAATATCCCTAACTTAAGAAATTCGAATCGTTAATGAGAAAAAAAATCTGTGAAGCCCGAACATTCGAGAAAAGTTTTCTTCCTTCAGAGACGAGTGAAAAGATGCAACGCTGCAGGTTCCCTACAAAAATATTCAATAAAAAATTCGTTCTAACTCCCTTTCGCTGACATTGAAAAAGCTGGCTTAAGAATTCGATTTTAAGAGTTATTCCGGATCGTGAAGCGGTTGGGGTAAGGTTGTTTTTTGTGAGGAGTGCAAAAGTTCGCTTTCAAGTTTACATTGTTGGGTGAAATTAGTTCCAGTTGAATGTCAGAAGAGATATAGATTGTATTCTATCTAGTTGGCCGGTTGCGTGCCGGCCGGCTGCCGGACGGTTTATTTGCATGGAAATGATCGGTCATGCAGCCGATAAGATTGTCTATAGCTCGTCATCAGTTGTATACTTTGGCAATATTGGCTTTTTTATAGGGTTTGCTCACGCCTTGAAGGGTGAGTGGGTTTGTCGATACCAAAGAAAGTAAAGTATTTATTTGGAGAGTAGGTAGATAAGCAGGTTAGCGGTGTGTCATGCAGAGTAATACTAGAGGTTTGTTTACCAACAGCAAATGTCTTTATAGATTTTTTTATTTCATCTTATTGATATAACCCTGACGTTCTGTATGGTGTCGGACGTAAAGAATAGCACCATCCCATATCTTCCCGTGGGTGTCGTAAGAGGCGACTAAGGGACTTGCCCGAGAATGGGCAGCAGCGTTCTCTGTGTTTTTGTAACAACCTTACTGCGATCGCCAACCCGCCTGCCAAGCGTGGCAATTATGGCAAAACCCCCCATGTTAATCACATCGTCAATGTGGCGACACTTGGGGTAGGCCTATGTTCAGCAGTGGACGTTTTTCGGCTGAAATGATGATGATGAACCCTGAGGCACTTTCGTCAACATATTGACGTCAGTTTTTAGTCTAACCAAGTTAAACTTTCAAATTCCCATTCGAATAGCAATAAACATGTCACCAACCTTTTTTTTAAGAAATGACATTAAACCTAAAAAATATATACAATCTTTTAAACTCCACTAAAAGATAAAAGCAGAATCATAAACGGCTTTACATTTCCAATTTAAGGCGATGACTGCAAAAAATAGCGAAATTAAAAGTTCATAATACAGTTTTCTTTTGAAAATAATTCGATCTATTTGAAGGCGAGGCCGTCTTGAGGCGCGCCTTAACTAAAGGCACGATGGTGCCTCGAGCGGAATTGCATTATCACCGTGTTTTAATTAGCTTTCTCGTGAAGAAGTATGTATAAGTAGGGAGGTATATTTTCATAAAGAAATTTGGTTTTTGAAGTCATATTTTGTTTGGATTACTTGAATGTATTTCTAGCTGATATCTATGCTCATAATAATTTTTTTCAACTATTATAGTGATAGGATGATGACGTACTCGTTAAGACTCCTTAAATAAACTACAAACAAAAGTATAACATTACAGCACGCAGATATTTGTAAAAGGGTTAAGTAGAGGTGTAGATAGAAACACACACACTTAACAAGTTACATTTCAGGTGGTCTACCATGACGTCTTATAACATTATTCTTTTACTCCTTTTCCAGTGTAAGAAAGAGATGGTGCTAGACATCCTGTATAGCTCCGTCTCTTTCCCACACTGGAATAAGAGTAAAACAATACTATTTAAGAGGTCATGGTAGCTAGTCCATGTAGTGGTGAGCCTAAGACTGTTCGTCAAAGTATGTTTCATTCATCGCTCTGATTTGATACATATTTGCGATGATGAAGTAAGAAATAATTTGTGTTAACGTGGTTTTAGTATGTATAAGGAACAGACCAAAAACATGCAAAAGAAATTCCAAAGTTGTAGTTAAAATATATCACAGTAATTACAACAATTATTAAACTGAATCGCGTTGAAAAACCTACTATATCAAGCTTACATAAAGCAGTAAATAAAAAAGCACACTGCCCACTTTACAAAAGGAACTAGATTATCTAAGAATTCATTTCGCAACGTTTTCTCACACTCCATAAATCCTCGTTTTAGCTTTAACCTCGTTTGTCACTTCATTCTCCATAGATCCTCATTTCAAATATAAAATGTTGCTGTCTTCTGGGACTTCGTAAATATGTATAAATGAGAATTAAGGTACGTATATAGCCAGTATAGTTTACTTACTTTGAGCACTTAGTATAACGTTTGGTTCTTGGAAGGTTAGGTCAGAATATCGTATTGGCATTTTATCATCATGAGGGTTGTTTCTTGCGAAAACATAATATTTATGGAATAAATTACATAGGCTTGTGGACTGAAAAGAAACTATTATTTTATTAAATGAAATGGCAAAAAAGAAGGTGTCTGATGAGATGACAAGTAATAGAGAAGTATGGAAGAAGAAGACATGCTGCGCCGACCCCAAATAAATTGGGAAATAAAGGCCAGGAGAATGATGATGGACCAAAAATAAACATCGCTGTTACCAACCACCTCAATCCCAAACCACATGTTCAAGGTAAATAACAAACTTAATAGGAATCCAAACCTACTAATATTATAAAAAAACTATGTATGTTATTGATTTACAGGCGTTTAGCACACCAGGGTCATCATCTGCTTGCGTTTCCCCAACTTTGTTGGGGTCAGCTTCCAGTCTTACCGGATGCAGCTGGCCAGTATCATAGGTGCAGCGACTGCCTAACTGAACTCCACAACCCAATTAGTACTGGGTAATACGATACTCCTTGGTAAGACTGGCACACAAGGCTAAAGACATAGAATACTTTTTAGAATACCAGTATGTTTATTTTCAACCTCTACGCCAGATGTTGCGTACAAAAGTTAGTAATTAATAAATCATAATGTCATCATTCATCATCATCATTTTAGCCAAAAGACATCCACTGCTGGACTTAGGCCTCCCCCAAGCGTCGCCACATTGACCGGTCTCGTGCGACTCGCATCCAGCGGATCCCTGCAACCTTCACCAGGTCATCAAGTCCACCAAGTGGGAGGGCTTCCAACGCATCGTCTTCCAGTTCGCGGTCGGCATTCCAGAACTTTTTGGCCCCATCGGCCATCCGTTCTGCGAGCCCTGTTATGTGCCCTGCCCACTGCCACTTAAGTTTGGCAATTCTTCGGGCTACGTCGGTAACCTTGGTTCAATCATAATGTACATAAGCACAAAACTAATAAACAAATTGCACTAAAATAATTAGAAGTGATCAAAACAAAAGTTGCAAAAAATATTTCCAAAGACACGGAATTAAGATACTATGCCATTCGCACGTTAATTAGTAGAGAATACGTCGCTGAATTTATAGTAGTGCCCGATCTCCGGACAAATGAGGAGCTGCGGAAACACTTTGGGATAATCTTGTTGAAGTTTATAGTGTTAAAGAAGTTTGTACATTGTAGTAATAGAGAGTAGGCTGTTTATCTTTTGGTTAAGTTGTAAGCCATATTTTAAATCGTTGAAACTTCTTACATTGCCGTCATTATACATCTTTGAGGTGGCAGTGTTCGTTAAGACAAACCCACATCTTTTCGAAGTTAAAGCCCCAGCCGATCCACGGATGAGAAAAAGGGAATCGAACATTCTTTGTGTAGATCGCAGTAAAACAGCACTCCTCAGTAGAAGCTTTTATAGAATGGCTCCAATTATTTTCAATAAAATTCCACGACATTTAAAGAACCTTAATAGTAATATGTTTAAAAAGAAATTAAAACAATTTTTAATTAATAAAAGCTACTACTCCACATCTGAGTTTATGGAGGACAAGACATTTTGATTATGATTATTTTTTATTTATATATTTTTTTTACTTTAATAATTGTGTGTGTTAGTACGTAAGGAATAGTGTGTTATTAATATGTAATTGTGTTATTTAATTTAAAAATTCTGTGTCTACTGTTTTGACATATATTATGATTTGTATGCTCTCGGGTAAAATGTAGCGAACTAACTATTTCTGTCTAACATCTTATTGTAATGAAACCTACATTTACGAATAAATTTGATTTGATTTGATTTGATTTGATTTAAGAAGTAAAAGAAAGGAATGAAATGGATGTCGTACGTCTAGACATAAATTCAAACGATAGGATCCTATCGATTCATAAACATTGTTCCATAATCGCTATTTCTTGGAGCGGACTATACAGTCCGCTCCAAGAAATCGCAGTATAGTAATATTACTATACTGCCATTTTAGCTCATAAATATGTGATAGCTCCAAAAACGACATAAATTGAACTTGAAATCCCAGGTATTTTGAATTATCGACATCCATAAATTCACCAACAATACAATCAAATGCAGTCTTCCAAAGCTCCGACGTACACAAAACCGCTTCAATAAACCAAAAGAATTTATATCCCTGAAACTACACACGTTCGTGACACGGCATTGTAAGCCAGTAGTCTCATTTTTAATGTAAAAACAAAACTCGTGGCTAGTAAAATATAATCCACAATCTTGCTGATCGGCCGTGGCTCGTACGTTCATTTGTTTATTACCCTGCATCGTCCAACGGCCTAAACTTTTTGCTGGTCTTTCCAACTAAATTCTTTCTTAGCAATTTGCACATAGCTACCTTGTTGTTTACGTTTCCTTTCGGTGGCAGATTTGTTGGCTTTTTTACAACAGTGGCCGACGTTTTTCTTGTTTAATTACGTAATAATACAGTGGATTCCAGAGCCCGGCTCTTTTTGTAGGACTTTCTTTTAGTTTTTTTGGCGTTTTCCAGATTGAAGTTTTGACCGTTAACGTTTTTTGTTTTCGTTTTTTGGGCATTGTTTCTGCTAATTTTGTTGCTTTGATCTTTGTTGGAATCAAGATTGAGGACATATGTTGTTTCTTACGGCATTATTAGTATGAAATCTGAAACAGTAGAGATTAAAACAACGTAACTTGATATATCTTAAGGAAGAATCGTATTGCTCTATTACCTTATTTAAATAATATTTAACTCTAAACATATCTTAAGCCACATTATAATTTCCTACCCCACAACACCGAATACCTAAATCTAAAGCAGAAACAGCAAAAACTACCCCAAAAAATAACGAAAATGCGGAACAAAAAGCGGGCATATCCGTACAGCGAAAAACACTAGGTCTCGTTCACACTATAGAAGCTACAGTTTCGGTGGGGGTTAATCCGTCGGTGGCCGCCTCGGGAATTACTATTCTTCTAGCGAAGCCACGCGAAAAAAGTTGGACTTAAAATTTTTGAAGTTGCATATTTTTCTGAAGGTAAAACTGAATGCTGGCTGGGTGTAGATATCGTGGATGTGCCGGAAGATTTTAATGCAAATAAAATGTGAGGGGGAATAACTGGGGTTGAATTCGTGATGTTGAGTTAGTGGACGGGGTTTAAATTTAGTTTGCCTAGCGTTAGAAAGTAAGGTGTTAAAGTTTTTGAATATTTTGCTAACCCATAGTACTGCACGTTGAAGTGCTAGGATGGTAGATACCAAGCGTAAGCACTCAATTACATTAGAAATAATACTTACGTAATTGAAAATAGATTAATTAAAATAACAGATCAATTTAGACGTGTGAAAATAATTATAAGAAAGTTTTTAACCGAATGTACCAAATAATACACAATAAGACGGATAATTTATCGTAAAAATAAAAAAAAACCGGCTAAGTGCGAGTCGGAGTCGCGCACGAAGGGTTCCGTACCATTATTTATAAAAACTAGCAAAAAATTCACTTTTTTGTATTGGAGCCCCTCTTAAATATTTGTTTTATTCTGTTTTTAGTATTTGTTGTTATAACGCCAACTGAAATACATAAACTGTAAAAATTTCAACTGGTTAACTATCACGGTTCATGAAATACAGCCCGATGACAAGACGGACGGACGGACGGACATCGAAGTCTCAGTAATAGGGTCCCGTTTGACCCTTTGGGTACGGAACCCAAAAAGCAACTTATGCAAAATTTTACATCCGATTTATCAACAAGGTAACTGTCTCATCAACAAAGTACATAAATAGTTAATAATTCAGCTGAATATAATACCATATAACGTGTAGTTACATTGTTTATTATTTAATAAAGTGGAAATCCCACAAGTTTACGGCTTCATCGCAGTTCAGAACTTACTTAGCCAAATGGCTAGAGTTTGTTCTCTCAACAATTTACATTCGTTTCATGATACGAAACAACTTTCCAGTAGGTACCTACTACCTACTATTGTTCGCTGAAATGAACACGCCTTTTATGTTTATGATACAATGTAGGTAACTGTAGTATTTTGTGATATAATTGTGGTGTTATTATGTCACTTCAAACGCTTTTTTTTTTGTTGGGAATGGCATCTCGCAGTTCAACCTAGGAGGTTGTCGTCTGCTTAACCGGACTATCCTGTGGGTGTCGTAAGAGTAAGGCCTCCAGCCAGGGCATAAAAACTTACAAACTAAGCGACTACACGCTAAGGTCACCCCCTGTGGGGTACGAGCCTCGGCTCAGGGCGTCGCTGGGGGAAGACTGCATGGGGACAGGCTGGATCTGAATGATATCATTATTTAGGGGCTGATTTAAAACTACTGGCACAGCATCGCGGGCCGGCTCGGGTCGGGGAGGGCATGGATCGGGACGTCGCAACGGACCTCGACGGCGAGGTCGGAAAGAACTTCAAACGGATAGACTAAGTTTATTTTGTAGTATACTCCTTGTTCGATGTTAATAATTTGGAATAACAATGTCTCTATTTATCATCGTCTCCCTAGCCTTTTCCCAAACTATCTTGGGGTCAGCTTCTAGTCTAACCGGATGCAGCTGAATGCCAGTATTTTACATGAAGCGACTGCCTGCCAGACCTCCAAAACCCAGTAACTGGGTAATACGGTACCCTTTGGTAAGACTGGATGTCAGACTTTAGGCTTCTGACGAAAACGACTGTTAAAAATCTACAAATGACAGCAGGGACCACCGGCTTAACGTGCTTTCCGAGGCACGGAGGAAACCGGTATGTTATTATGACTAACCTCGGCAAGCACGGCTTAACCTTAAAGAAGTACCCGTGCGGCTGTTATTATTTAGCCACAAGCTCCTCGATAGATATTTCTCGACAGCTTGTGAAGCCCATGGGTGGCATAAAACTCTGCTACCTCACACACCACACCACCTGCAAAGCTCAGTTTTTCACGCAAGTTTCACGGTTTAAATTAAAAGGTTTTTTTGAATGTATAAGAGCATGATATACAGGATGACTGAATCTGGACCCGCCAATTCTAATTATTAGACCTTATTTTCCCTAGCTAAAGATTTATAGTTTAGGAGATATGTAAATATTAATATTTTATTGAGATTTTTCCAAAATTTGACATTCAAGCATTCATAACTTCAGTTTTTTTCATTATTTTAGTATTTTTTTATTATATGTTTGTCATAAACATTTGTGATAAAAAATACGTCGGAAATTCTCTCAACATAGGGTTAAAAATAAGATATTCTTCTCTATATGCGAATTTGTGTGGGTTGCGGGTCCAGATCCAGTCACCCTGTAGAACTCAATAAATAGGTACCTCTATGCCAAAATGACGTGATGAACTATCTGAAAGTGTTTTTACTCGACTGCAGCGACGAGTTATGTTTTCAGCCCGTATGTATGTATGTTCCCGCATAACTTATAAATGAAATATGATATTTCTTATTATATTCGAGGACATAAAGTCGAAAATTGAATAAAATAAATGTTATTTTCGTTGATACTCTGTTTCCCACTTTTCAGAACGCGGTTTATTTTGCGATTTGTCTATTAACGTGTATACGTTTTAGGACAAAAACGCGTATATTAGAAGATATAATAATGCATCTACTGCTTCTTAGCCCAATGTCTACGGCTATTCTGATATTCTGATGCAACTGTACCAAAAATAAAACAAAAACAAAATTTTCTTTTCCATTTTCTCAAAAATACACCAAAGTCTCTCTACACATTGTAAACACTAAGCATTTCTTTCAACACCGTGACGGAAGCATAAAATGCCATATCACGGTTGGCGGAACTGATCGTATTCTTGCTTATAAACGCAGCATTCTGGCGGCAGGCCAGCCAAAACCTAGATTGAATAAGAAGTCTTAATATTATCCAGTAAAATGTAAAATACACGGGCAGGCGCGAAACTTCGTGCAATTTATTTCATAACCACTGCTCTCAAAACGTAGAGGAAAAATATCGTGAGGAAATCGGCCAGTTCTAAAACCAAAAACTTTGAAACGTCATCTAATAACCCACGTTGTGGATTACAGCCCTCTTTCTCTCAAAGAGAAGCGTTATCGGCTTATTATATATTTAGTCTATGCTTACCTACTTTTTAGTAAAATACGAATACTAACGTCAAACAACACAATTATTCCTAATTCAAATTATTCACCTAATTTCCGAGGGGTTAATTTTCCTTCTAACTAAAGCCATAATTAAAAAACACATTTCTTACACTGGTAACACACGCACAATTTTTTTGCAGTGGCAATCAATAACGGTGCGATATGATCACTGGCAACTTGCATTGCAAGAAAGAAAGAAAAAAGGAAAGAAATGTGAGTGCGTGAGCGTTATCGCGTGCGTGGCACTTTTGTATACTCGCGCAGTTACTGCTACTTACAATTAGTATAAACAGTTGATTTTTTTCCCCCACAAAAGTTAATGCAGTAACTTGAACCCTGTTTTTTTCTCTTGTGGACAAGGATAAAATGTAACCTGTGGTGGAAAGCATGGGGAATGGAGTGAAATATAGGAATAAAGTAAAAAAGTAAATACTATAAACAATTGTATTAAAGATGCTTCAATAGATTTAGGTAGTTACAAGACTTTTGGATCCAAATAATGGATTTGCATTTAAGGGGGCAGTCCCGGGGTATACAAAGCGAAATTTAGTGAGTATTTCATAAAAAAAAACAATGGGATTAAATTAACTTAGAAGGTAATATTGATGATTTTGTTGATAAATACTCTGTAAAAACATAAATCTGTTACGGTCGCAAATCATATTTTAAGTCAACCTACTCGTAAAATCAGACACTGAAAAAAGTCAGTGCAAAAAAAAAACATAATAAAATTTGAATTTACAGATCCCCACTGAAATCTTTCAACTGAATCAATCTATCTACTAAGTGGTGATTTGAGTTGTAACTGGTTACTTTTGAATAGAGCCGTAGACAATATATGCTTTATAATTACTTCAAGAAAATATACAGATGACAAAAGATAAACGAAACATAAAATAAACAGGCACATTGCCATCCGTAATCTAAAAGCTATGCTAAACACCTGACACCTTTCAAAATGAAAAACAAGGCCCATTTACCTTCAAAATAATACTCAACCTTGAACCCATAGATTTATTGTGAACGGTACAGCGTTTGCGCTCCAAAACATTATTGGTAATATAAATAAAAATAACAAATGTTATGTCGTGACTGTACCAATTTGTTCTGATAATATTCGGCGTTCAGCCGAGCCGTGATACAATCAGCGTTTGGGCAACAAAAGGTTTGGTGGAATTGATGGCGGTGTAGCTAGCACTAATAGTACTGATACTATTAATGTTTAGCAGTTCCTGTACTACCACCTCTTGTAACAGTATTTCTTTAATATCATTTCGGGGTGGTAAAGAGTTGGATATATACAGGACGTCTATTTCCTCCCATCTCCATCAATCTCCCACTTGTTTAAAACAAAACCGCTTTAAAAGGCAATGGTAGGCCACCTGACTATTATAAATTTATAATCCAAGCCAAAACAAATAATTCTTGACATAACGAAGAAACTGCTTATCATAATCTATCCATATGCAAAGATGGAGACGAGCATGCAAATAACAGACAACTGCGAGTAAATACAAAAATGGGTATGTGATTCAACTGGTAATATGAAACTTCATCATCATCATCATCATTTCAGCCAAAAGACGTCCACTGCTGGACATAGGCCTCCCCCAAGTGTCGCCACATTGACCGGTCCCGTGCAACTCGCATCCGGCGGATCCCCGCAACCTTCACCAGGTCATCGGTCCACCTAGTGGGAGGCCTTCCAACGCATCGTCTCCCGGTTCGCGGCCGCCAATCCAAAACTTTTCGGCCCCAGCAGTACCCTGCCTACTGCCACTTAAGTTTGGCAATTCTTCGGACTACATCGGTAACCTTGGTTATTGGTATATGCAACTTCGACATCAAAAATAACAAAGTTCAAATGCACTTTTGGTACATTTATGAAGCTTGATGTTACAAGCATTGTATTAAAACATACCAAACCACCATTTTAGTACCTACAGAAATCATAATGGTAATAAAAGTCCCGCATTATTGACACTAACCACCACCAAACAAAGATAAGTACCTAGGTAGTTCTCACCACAGGTTTTAGTGCCAACAATAAAGGTATCGAGACCAATACTTATATCTAACAAGTACATGTAGAACGAAGCAAGCCAACTGCCATTATAGAACTGTCAGAACCCATTGCCGCTTGCAATAAAACGCTATCACTAGAACCAAGCGCATTGTCAAAATTTTGCCAACTCTAATCGCTAATCGTATTGCTTATCGGCCCAACTTCTTACTGTTTATGTGCTATGCATTTCCTAATATTAAATTGGGAACGGGACCGTTTCGATACTAAAAGAGGGTAATTTAATATTATTTGGACTCTTGTTGAGAGTAGCCTTTATGAAGATTGTTTTTGGTTTCGAATGTTCGGTTTTTACATTTTTTTATCAACTTCCTTTTTTTTTTTATTTGGGTGTGCCACGTTCATCAGTCCATTGCTGGACATAGGCCTCTGAAACTGCATGTCACTGAAATCCATTCTCATCTTGATCTAGCAACAATAGATTTATTAATAATTTTATCTCATTGTGTAGCCTTAGGTAAATTTTGATGTAAAATAACACAAGGATATCTGGTAGCGGCCTGTCTGTAACTACAATTGAATATTGATAGAAAGTCTATTCTTAGTCTATGTTGACGACGGCCCAAGACCAGTCCATGAATTTAACAGTAGAGAACCTAATGTCATGTAGACGGAAATGTCAACCATTGGACACAGACGACTCGGTGTTCTAAACATACTACAAAGTTTTCAAAGTCTTGTCGATATTGACTGTTTCCAACGAAGTGGTCTCAGGTATACAAAACAACTTTAGGTTTTGATATTCAAAATATTTTGAAGATAGGCTTTAATTTTAGTTAATAAATAATTACATCAATGAATTAAAGCTACAAGAATAATTAAAACTAAAATATATTGGTACTTTTTCATCACAAGTTAAATAGATTCAAAAGTAGTGTGAAAGAGATAATAATTCTCTGTCTTTAATGAGTCTATTTTAGTTGAGAGCTGTTAACTCTATTTCCAACTGCTGAAGATTTTTAACTCCATGGGTCATTAAGGGCAAATAAATAAGAATAAGTAAAAATATGGAGAACCCATGAAATTCTATGCGATACGGGCACGTAACGCGATACACTAGTCTCAAATGTTTGATTCTGCCCAACAAGCTGTTCTAAACTTCATGTCAAAAAAATTAACAAAATAATTCTCTAAGAACACCATTAAAAAACAATTTAAACATGTTTTTCTTAATTTAATGTGAAATGTGTCAAGGAGAAAGCTCAACGTCTTGTAAACAGCTCACTCCAATTATCATGGCGTGCCTGTCGCAGGAAAGTGACGAAAGACCGCTATTTATAGCTGATTTATATTTAATATGGCAGCAATATTATTGAGAACTGTGTGGTATGGCAACATTGTGGTTTTAATTGTGAGTGTAGTAAATTAGTTAGGCTTATGCTTTTGTGGATTTTGGTAGTACAGTCGGCATCAGAAGTCGTTTAACACTTATCAATATTACACCAAGTTTTGTGCTGATCAGTGTGATCTGATGTAATATTGTTTTGTGAATTTGTGTAACCATTGATGAAAGTATTGTTTTCCCTTTTACTCCAGTTAGTTAATATGGATCGTTCAAAAAATAAGACGTCTTATAATTTCAGATATGTGTAGCGACTTTCGTTGCTGACCGTACCTACAATGTTTGGTCACTACAGAGTTTATATGAATTTTTATGTAATTTTTTGGTCCAACTTGAGAAACTAGTGGTAAACCGTGGTAGACGGTGAATGAATGACTCTTTATACAAATGTTTTGCTATGGTTACATCTCTGCTTATACCCATCAATAGATGACACAAAAATGAGACGAGTATGACGCAGTGAGCGACATCGTCTTTGTTTATAAATATAATTGGAAACACCGAAGAGGTTAAATAAGTTGTGACACTAGCTGATGACTGTCACTTAAGCAGATCGCGTTGGTGGTTACAGTATGTCCACTTTAATTTTTGCAGTTCTAGGTGTCGCTGCTAGTCAGACAACAATGCATCGATATGTCAAACTTGGTACATTTATTTTAGTTCTACGACCCTTACTCCTTTTACCTCGTCCACGTTCACACATCTGGTCATATGACCAGACTCTGTAGTGGCCATGCGTATATACGCATGTCCACTACAGAGTGATGCTCTGTATGGTGTCGGACGTAAAGAATAGCACCATCCCATATCGTCCCGTGGGTGTCGTAAGAAGCGACTAAGGGAATTGCCAGAAAAATGGGCAGCAGCGTTCTCTGTGCTTTTGTGACAACCTTACTGCGATCGCCAACCCGCCTGCCAAGCGTGGCGATTTTGGCAAAACCCCCCATGTTATGTCAATGTGGCGAAACTTGGGGGAGGCCTATGTCCAGCAGTGGACGTCTTTCGGCTGAAATGATGATGATGATGAGGACTACAGACTAAAGTAATTAATATAAGTACCTAATATTTTACTGAATTTACGGACGAAACATGTTGATCTAGATTTATTGCTAGTACATTTATCTATTATTTTATCAGTAAACCATTAAAACTAATGTTGCCTATAATAAAGTATCCATTAGTGTCGTTGTACAGTGTAGTAATTCGTTGATGAAGATTAAATGGACCCTTTGCTTAGTATAAAAGCCGCTATTAGCCTTGAATACGAAAGATACTTAGGTCTGGATCGTTACACAGAAAGCGAATAAAAAAGAAACAATTTTGCCTTAACCCACGGTTTTTGGGTCATTTTCTCTCATTTCTATCATAAACAGGATGTCTGTTATTTCCGTAGGCTTTGGCAGTGTTTTATATCTAACTAGCTGTCCGGCACAACTTCGTTTGCGTCACATTTTCTCCGTTTTCGCAACATTTTTCATTGCTGCTCCACTCTTATTATTCGTAGCGTAATGATATATAGCCTATAGCCTTCCTCGCTAAATGGGCTATCTAACATTGAAAGAATTTTTCAAATCGGACCAGTAGTTTCGGAGCCTATTCAATGCAAACAAACAATCAAATATTTCCTCTTTTTATAATATTAGTTTAGATTAGTTTAGATATATAAAATTATCATGCCACAATGTTAGTTACCATACTCCTCCGAAACGGCTGAACCGATTTGTATGAAATTATGTGTGAATATCGGGTTGGTCTGAGAATCGGCTAACATCTATAATTCATACCATAAAACAAAAAAAAACCACGCGAACGAAGTCAGCAGGCAGCATCTAGTAATATCTATATAATTTCACTTTACCCATACATACATAACATCAAGCCTGCAATCCCTGAAGGGTTAGGCAGAGGTGCACACTACAGGACACCCACATTTAGAGAGTTATGTTAAAGTCCCTAGTAAAAAACGATGTGCCTATCAACCAGGGATTAGTCTGAGTCCGGTCTACTAACGACAAAATCCTAATAGAAAAACCTCATAACAGTTTGTCCGACCTGGTAATCGAATGTACAGCGCTTGACGACCAAGGCTTTGCTGATAATAATGTGAACATAATTATTCACCTTCTAAAATAAACCTTAATCAAACATTTCCTACCTTATCTTCCCTACAATTCACTTTCCCAAGTACGAAAATTAAATATCTTATGCTCTATTTGTCGTCCATTACAAACAATTCCAGGAACATTACTAAATTCCCTCGTAATTGCCGTTGGTCGGCTGATTAATGCCTGTACAATCTAATCTATAATTTAATTCAAATTATCGAAACCCCAAAATCCCGGGGTTCAAAAGTGCGAATCCCGCATATTTATGCCCTCAATTACGACCGCCAACTTCGGAGGCATTCCTCGGACAACAATTATACAGGGATTAAGTCCGGGACTCATAACAGTCCCGGGATATCCCGGGGTATCCCGTTAAATAGGTATAATGTGCACTGCCCGGATTAAGTATGGCGGATCATATTATCCTTAATTGTACTTTTAAGTACAAGTTTATGGGTGAGATTATACCTTAATATGGTGTTTGGTGTTGCTAATTTTATTTTGGGTTTTAGTAAGACATTTGGTAATTGGATACATAAAATGTCTCGATTTAATTAGTTTGAATTTGTAAGTCTGTTGTTGGTATGTAGAGAAAATGCAAACGATGCCTAAATTTGGCAAAACACTGGAATATTTGGAAACAATTTAGCCTTTGGTTATTTTTAGGGTTCCGTACCCAAAGGGTCAAACGGGACCCTATTACTGAGACTTCCATCCGTCCGTCTGTCACCAGGCTGTATCTCATGAACCGTGATAGTTAGCCGGTTGAAATTTCTACAGATGATGTTTTCTGTTGATAACAACAAATACTAAAAACAGAATGAAATAAACATTTAAGGGGGGCTCCCATACAAAAAGTGATTTTTTTTGCTCGTTTTTTAAATAATGGTACGGAACCCTACGTGCGCGAGTCCGACTCGCATTTGGCCGGTTTTTATTTTAACAATAATTATTGTTTTATACGCAAAATAAGCAAGAAGGTACACTGATTTACAAAACCCAGCTATTTAAAACGCACATCTTTCATCCTCATAGTATTTAATAAGATATAGAAAAAAGCAAAACAAACCCTATGGTCTAGTACTTTTTAATGCCTCTATTTGCTTTACATTTTTGATAAAATTTATTGAGACTTAAGAAGCCTTTACATCAACGCTTGCGGAAAATTACATAATTTGTTTTGGCTATCTACATCGTTGCAAGCATTCTGTTGGCAGAGAAGTAGGTCGAAATTCTAGTAGTACCATGTATTTCAGTAGGTACAGTCTGCAAAGGAGATTAGTAACCAGTATGAGTACATACTAGTAGTATAATATATTATGAGTAACTGGTTACTTACGTCCTTTGCAGACTGTACATATTTTGTCGAGGGAGTTATCAATAAATTAAAAGTTTGTAAGCCCACCTGCTAGACCTATATCATAGACTTATTATAGTACCAATGGGTTCTAACTGCATAGTACTTATCATACACCTGGGCACGAGTTGCCATGACTGACATCCGGACACAGGTTGGCCGAAGCAAGGAAAACCTGTTCAGATGGAGATTCATAGATGACTCTGCTCTAGAGTGTAAATGTGGTGTTGCCGCACCAATGATGGGACACTTGATATCGTGTCCTGCTTGTCCCGTTGGTTGCACGTCACAAGAGCTTGATGGACGTTACTGAAAGTGCCAAACTCGTCGCCAAATTTTTGACTCAATTTGAATTGTCATCGATACGCTAAGACGAAGACTGCATAGTTATGTTTTAACACGTCATCATCATCATCATTTCAGCCCAAAAGACGTCCACTGCTGGACATAGGCCTCCCTCAAGTGTCGCAACATTGACATTTTGGGGGGTTTTGCCATAATCGCCACGCTTGGCAGGCGGGTTGGCGATCGCAGTACGGTTGTTACAATAGCACAGAGAACGCTGCTGCCCATTCTCTGGCAAATCCTTTAGTCGCCTCTTACGACACCCACGGGAAGATAAGGGATTTAACACGTAATATTCAACAAATATATTACGTCTCTCTACCAAAATTGATTCCATAAGGTTCACCAAAAACAGCCCACAAAACCCTAAACTCCGACCGATCAATTGCCAATCAGCAAAAAACTAATTCGAGCTCCCCAGTAAACTACCATTAAACTAGGAAACGACAAAAAGCATAGGTAGCGACATCAGCACAAACGGAGCAGTTAAAACAAAAAGTGGGTAGACAATAAAACCACCCCCCGTTGGGTAACATATATGATCACTATCTACTAAGTTACCCAGTCGCGCTGAATTCGCACTGTGTACAACCGGCCTAATGGTGCCACGTGAATCAATAACTGCTGACCGGCTCATTACTGGCCCTGCTTTCAATCAACACCAAACATTGCACTTCCAACCTTATTCTATCTTCCCCAAGGTTTAATTTAGACTGTCTCGCTCTCCGCACTAAGGCTTTTAATATCGATAGCTCTAATAAAAGTGTCAAACTGCTATGTCCGCGCGAAGGAATACAGTGAACGTTTTTATTGACTATTACTAATAAAATAAAGGAGAAATGGAAGTTTCCGTGATGATATCGCAATGGTACTTGGAGGTCGCTGTTGGGAGGGACATTAAGGAGTAACAAATGATTTAAGTTGTGTCTCGGGATGGGAGGGAGACGTAAACTGTGCTTATCACTGTCGTAACTTTAAAGGGTTTTGTTTGGGAAATTATTATGATTATAGGACGTAAAATTATTTCTTGTGGTTTGTGATAAGGCATGGTAATGACTGTTGAATTGTATTCTCCCTAAATTGTAATGATTCATTGTATTACTATCACGTCAAAAGGTTGATTTCCCAAAAACAAACAAATTATTTGAACTAAGCTGTCTTTCTCCTAATACTTAATCCGATTGTTACGAAATTTAACAGATAGGTAGCCTGAATCTAAAAAACCGGCCAAGTTCTAGTCGGACTCGCGCACGAAGGGCTCTGTACCATTATATATAAAAGCGAGCAAAAAGAAACACTTTTTATATATACCCCTTAATTATTTAGTTTATTCTGTTTTTAGTTTATGTTGTTTTAGCGGCAACAGATATACATAATTTGTAGAAATTTCAACTGGCCAACTATCACGGTTTATGAGATACAGCCTGATGACAGACGGACGGTCGGACGCACGGCGAAGTCTCAGTAATAGGGTCCCCTTTGACCTTTTGGGTACAGAACCCTAAAATGACATTGGCAAGTTATATACTGGATCCAAAAAAATATGCACAGGCAAAGTTGTGACACATTTTGTAATCATCATCATCATCATCATTTCAGCCGAAAGACGTCCACTGCTGGACATAGGCCTCCCCCAAGTGTCGCCACATTGATCGGTCCCGTGCGTCTCGCATCAAGCGGATCCCCGAAACCTTCACCAGGTCATCGGTCCACCTAGTGGGAGGCTTTCCAACGCATCGTCTCTCGGTTCGCGGTCGCCATTCCAGAACTTTTCGGCCCCATCGGCCATCTGTTCTGCGAGCAATGTGCCCTGCCCACTGCCACTTAAGTTTGGCAATTCTTCGGGCTACGTCGGTAACCTTGGTTCTCTTGCGGATGTCCTCATTTCTGATTTGATCACGCAAGGAAACTCCGAGCATAGCTCTCTCCATTGCCCTTTGGGTGACTTTGAGCCTTCTGATGAGGCCCATTGTGAGCGGCCACGTTTCGGTCCCGTTTGTAATCACTGGCAACACACACTGGTCATAAACTTTCGTCTTGAGACACTGCGGTAAGTTGGACGAGAAGATACCACGCAGCTTCCCGAACGCTGCCCAGCCGAGTCGGATTCGACGATTGACCTCTTTCTCGAAGTTAGACCTACCCAACTGGACCGTTTGTCCCAGGTAGACATAATCGTCTACAACTTCGATAGTAGAGTCTCCGATCTTGATAGGAGTGGGTGTTACATGGGCATTCAACATGACCTTGGTTTTGTCCATGTTTATTTTGAGACCCACTCTTTCGGAAGCTCTACTGAGGTCATCGAGCATTGTACTGAGGTCCTCCATGGTCTCAACCATGACCACTATATCGTCGGCAAATCGAAGGTGAGAGATGTACTCGCCATTGATGTTGATGCCTAGCCCTCTCCAGTCCAGAACCTTGAAGATATCTTCCAGTGCAGCGGTGAACAGTTTCGGAGATATGACGTCTCCCTTTCTCACACCTCGCTGCTGAAGGATAGGTTCCGAGGTCTGGTCCTGAAGTCGGACTGACATGGTGGCGTTTTTGTATAAACACTTCAACACCTCGATGTACCGATAATCAATTTGGCACCGTTGGAGAGACTGCAGTACAGCCCAAGTCTCGATCGAATAGAAGGCTTTCTCGTAGTCCACAAACGCTAAGCAGAGAGGCAGGTTGTACTCTTCGGTCTTCTGTATAACCTGTCGCAGTGTATGTATGTGGTCTACGGTGCTAAAACCTTTTCGGAATCCGGCTGGTTCAGGAGGCTGAAAATCGTCAAACCTGCGCGCGAGACGATTCGTGATGACTCTTGAAAACAACTTGTAGATATGGCTCAGAAGTGAGATGGGACTATAGTTCTTCAACCGGGCGTTGTCGCCCTTTTTGAAGAAGAGTCGATAAGAGTCATTTTGTAATGTTTGTTTGATAATTCATTTTCATTCAAGTAGCATACACTTGCACGTGTAATTTCTTGGCACTGTTTAAGACTCATTTTATACGGAGAACAACTAAATCAATCTTCACGCCAAATCTCTTTTAGATTAAGCAGAAATAGATGTAACTTAAGTTTACAAACTTGGCTGCTGCTTTTAAATGCAGATTATCATTTCGACCATTATAGTTTTTATACAAAAAAAAAAATGCTGTAGTTGGGACTACAGCATTTTTATTGTTTATTAAAACATCAGTAAACTACACATTAATATTTTTTGAATTCCAATCCCATTATCATTTTTTCAAATTGTGTTTCAAATCATAGATTGTATTACCTATTCGTAATAATATCTCAAAGAATGATCTAAATTGTCATTTTAATTATGCTATAAAAAGTTATGAGCTAATAAAGGAGAATTGTGTTTGAAAAGAAAAGTAAAATAAGTCTAAGATATATTAAACTCAAATCGTTCCAGTTTTTTTTTAATATTTACAGTTTCAGTACATTTTCCTTATTGCCAAAAAGTAATGTCTATCGGATAGTTATTACAATAACTTATAGTAACTGATCACGTGATATCTATACATTAAAATCTGCAACGCAATTTATTTTTGCCATACCTAGTTTAATAGTTACTTAGTGTGCCAAATTTGGAGAATTTATTGTTGTGTTAATGAAAATGTTGCCAGATTGTGGACTTCCAATTCCTCGAAGCGGCGATTTAAAACCGTAAATTTTGATTTACCTAATAAATATATTTCTTCTAATTTTAGCTTTTTCTTTTCAGCAATCGATTGCATTTTTAAGACACAAATATTTTTTGAACAATTCGTCGTCTTTCTTCATACTCCTTTTCAATAGATTACATGCTAGGGTCTAAAAGATTTGTGCTTCTAATTTAAAATTAAGAATTTACATCCCAACAAACATGGATTGAAATAAAGGGAGAGTTAGAGTGAACAAACAGGCTTCTTCTGTGTAAGCTCGTACCATCGTCGACTTTGTCTCTGTCATCTCTGGCCTAGACTAGAGTCAAGAGCAAACCCATCCCATATAAATTAAAAAAAGGGAGACTACTTTGACAAAATAACTAGAGAAAATTGCAGTTATTTAGTGACATGATAGTTTTGTATCTAATGTGTGTATGCCAGAAACTTTTGGACCCACGTGATATTTTATAAGAAACACTAACATCATCCCAAAATATAAATCACGTACACCACAACAGTTGTTCAACGTGATCAACTCTCCCCAGATTGAAGAAGGACCAACCCATTGCAAGTAATTAAAACAGAAAAATAGCCAGGGCCGTGTAAATTTAAAATTTCCCTCCTTTCATAAATCATCTTGAGGCCGAAAGCCGACAAAGCCGGGGCCGGCGTCGACGACGTATAACAAACGGGACGGCGAGGCTTCAAAATCTGCCGTCCTTTTCTAGCATGAGACGAAGAAAGGGAGCCGCTTCTCATATTTCAACGTCGATGCCCAAAAGGACATCGACCGTATTTTGTAAACAAAAGTTTTGGGTGCTGGCTATTGCCAGATTTTTTAGAACAGTGACGTTGTAGAAGTTGGATTTTTGTAGAATTTTCAATGCTACTCGTTCTTGATACAATCTGTTTAATAACATTATTGGTTGTTATAGCAATATTCGTTATAGCATTTAAGTACTTATTTCATTTTTGTGAAGACTCCTAATCGGTATCTCAATGTCCTTTAACTCATTTCATACATACATTCACTATTTTTTCTTCCTTGGAAAAATCTTAATGAATTTTAATTTTTCCATTACTCTAAAACTAACACCATTTTTCACAGAAACACAGATCAGAAAAATAAAACGTAAAACTTGAACAAGTAAATTATAAAGCACTTAAGTTCTCTCTTTGCTCGTGAACAAAAATGAGCAACTATGGTACGCTCATTAATATTTTTAAAAGGAAAAGCGTCTTTGAAATACATAAAATAACAATATTATTAACAGATCCGACGGTCTGTGTTTTATGAATGGCGGTTTCCGTAACAGAGTTGCAGATTTTTGTTTTAATATGAAACTTTTATGGAAAACTGTACACCTACTGACATAGATAGTGAGTGTCGATTTATTTCCATGTTGGCGTTGATTTAAAAAGGAAATAGCGTATTGGTGCAATTTATTTTATCAAAGCCGACTGATGAAATACTTACTTCCGTTCAGCTTCATGGAATGAAAGCGTATAGTGAAATATGAATTAAGCGAAGGAATTAAAGTAACGTACTTATGAAATATGTACACACAAAGTCATTAAGTAGTTACCTCCCTGGCTTGCTCGGCCGGACTGTAGAGGGGTTAGCACATACTGACGCGGTCTGTACATTAAAACTTTTAACTTAAATGTTGGAATGACCAAATAATTACAGCAGAAAACGTGACGTTTCTCGGCATTTTCTATCAATATTTCATTTCCTGCTCATAATAGCAAAAGCGCTTGATGATGAATCGGCAAATATAAACCCAACAAACTGGAAACAAACCAATCACCGTTTCACAATATAAAATACACAAGTAGCCTTGTATAGCTTCATTGAAACATGTACTGAAAATATAGTTTATGAATAGAAGTCAGCAGATTTCCCATGCGGGGGACGCGAGACAAAATCTGGCGTAAGTTTTATTCTCCTTGACAGAAACTTGCCAGTGGAGCCTTTTTAGTTGAACGACGAAACAGAATTCAGTGCGCAAAGCGGAATTTCTAGTAATATCTTCAAAAGTTAACGCTTCGCTCGCGGCTTGTACTGGCCTGAACTCAGACGAACAGTTTGTCAGAAATAAAACAAAAATTTAAGTCAGAATTCGAATTATAATTCAAAATGTTAAAGGTTTTGAAAACAAAAGTAAACCGGTTGTTTTCCACTAGCATAAGATTGCCATGTGCCTCAGTACAAATGATTCCTTAGAAAAATGATGAAAATGTGTTATGTTTTTCGAAGTCTCTTAAGTTTTAATAAATAATGTCATAAATACCCAACGAAAGAGCTGCGCAAGTACTGGTCTGGTATAATTTGAGTCCATCGACACGCAAGTGCACGAAGTGGAAAAAAATGTCTGCAATACTTACGTCCCAACTTAAGTAACTTTAGAATCTACAGTAACGTCCTAAAAAAATAAAGATAGAATCTACGATCAAGAAACATACTCAGATATTCTTAAAAACTCAAGTAGGGGAAATGGTTTATTTAATGGTGCACTCAGGCGATGGACTACTAAGTAGCCTGCTTACTGGCCCACTTAAGCTCAACGCTTATGCTTAAGTAGTTCAAGCCTTAGGAGCATTTGCAAAAATGCTCAAGTCCCCTGTGTTTTCATGGATCTTGAAATTGCCAGAAACTTATTTTATATTTTTTGGTCAAGAGAACAGACTAATCTTAGATTGCTTAAATGGTTAAAAAAAACGGGTTGCCGGCAGAAGTGAAAACTTGAATATTAACCTTGTGCATTTTTGATATTTTGGAATGGTTAGGGAATAATTTTGCACGAATTGCTTTAATTACCAGTATAAAAGTACTATCATTTATGTGGTAAAATACAATATTTATTTATTGCGCTATCGTACACAAACATGACAATTTATATTACATTACAATTTTAACACTTCAGAACTATTACAATCCGTCTTACGAATTTTACCTCTTTTGAGAAACCGAAGGTTTTGTTTGTGCATAAGATAATTATCCAGTTTTGGAAACCCAAACTCAATGACAGATGGCATAAAGTTCTAATTCCTTCGCAACCTAATGTCAATTCGTCTTACGACTTTTCCAGTTTTGGTAACCCAAACTCAATGACAGATGTCATAAAGTTCAAATTCCTTCGTAACCTAATTTCAATCCGTCTTACGAATTTTCGATCCTGTCCTGACGCGAGTTTAACATTTTTTACCCATCACAAAAGTGCACAACACCGCTAAAGAAGTTTTTACTTCATAAAACGATTACCTAAGTACTTTTATTATGGACCACCTGCATTGCAAATTCCGAAAAACTATATTTTTTATCGCACGTTGTGAAACACCTCGTTTCCCAAAACAATTGAGTTTCAAGACTATGCGACGTTGCATAGCTAAGCACCTTGTCCTCATATATATCATTAAAGCAAAAACTTATTAAACACCTACTTCGAATTTAAAACTATTTGAGTAACTAGCAGCATTTTCTGTTCACGGCCGCTAAAGTTCTCTATTAAAAGAACACTAGACGGTTTTAATTATGCAAAATCATCGATGTACGCTCACCTATTCGGGTCAGCCGGTGTGGAGGCTGGCAGTTTTAAAAATGAAACAATGGACGGGAAATGAAGACCAGCCATGGTACGTATGTTGGAATGAAATAGTATTGTTAAGGGTGCTTCAGACGGAAGTGTACGGCGGCCGCGTGTTGCACTTTTGTATCGGTTTAGAAAAGCGTTTGAATCGTGCGAGCATGAATATGGGTTTGTGTTTTATATTTCGAAATGGATTGACTGAAATGTATTCAGAATTGTGTATTGAGTATTTTATGCTATAATGAACAGTCAATTCCAATAACTGAGTGAGAGCTTGGTGGACGATTTTTATTACTTTTGTGGGAACTAGTGCGTTATAACGAATTGATGTATCTTTTAATTGAGTTTTAACGCGTTGGAGGAAAACCTGTATAGCGAGTATATTTTACCTTTTAATGGTGATTTTATGTTGCTCATTTCTTTATTTTGTACGAATTAAGTCTTTGTCATTTCACAAAATAACCATTCTTTCGAGCTTAGTGAATAGGAAAACGGTCTCCACAATATCCAACAACAAACGAACTCAACCATCTATAAACTTATCTCCTCCCATAACATTAAAGCCGTCGCCTCCATCTTGGATCAACCGCGCAAATATGCCCAAATCGCTATCAGCTCATCTGCGGGTACCCTTATAGGCTCGTTCTATGTTTATTACACACGTTTTCGCTGACCTAACCACCTCGATGAGCGACGAGCAATCCTTTTCACTTGGAGGCTGAGTACAGACTAATAAAACTATATAGACGGGGGTTTACAGTCTAAAGTTTGTATACATGGATGATGTTCTGGTCGTTTTTGCTTCGTACCTACTTAGTTCAGTACAAAATTGGAGATAGCTTCGTTAAGTTTTGGTCCTCTATTAAAACTTTTGTATTATTACAATATAGCATCAAAAGACTCTTAAGATACTGTTAATTTATTATTTCAATCAAATGTTCTGTCATCATATTATTCAAGTCTAAATGATATCTCATTACAGTTAATTACAATGTTAAACAAGTTATTAACAAGTACTCTGAATTCGTCATTACGTATGCTATTAACCCAACCATAGATTAAAGCGTTATCATCAGAAGTTAATTTACCATTGTCTACATCATTATCATCTTCATACTAATTATCCTTATTAAACATGATGTGTTTAATAAAAATTATCTGTTCTGGTCAATTGACTATCAGAAAAAAATGTGATAGTAATCCTTCTTCCCAATTCTGTTACGTCTACCGTTTATATTTTTCTGTGGTACATGTTAAGCCTATATACTGAGTTAGATTGGAAATTCTTTACGCGGCCTCCCGTTTGATGCGTGCCTTTGGAAACCAATTGAATTTGTTTCTGTTTCTCGGCCTTGTTTTGCTCTGTGGTATTTTTGGCCGCTAGTGGTTTCAGTTTACACCGGTGAGGGATGTTTTTGATGTTGTTTTTTTTTGTGTAAACGGTGATCCAATTTTATTGGGACTCTAGTTTTGGTTACGTTGATACGGGGATTTAATGGATGTTCGGATAAAAGTTTGTTTGAATCGGAAAGCATTTTGATCTATCGATACAGGTTGCATGAAGTTGTTAAGTAGGTTTTCATTGTTCACCTGTCGCGTTTATTGTGGTGATGTGTACTTAGAAATACTTCAGCAAAATGTGTGAAATAATTACAATATCCAGACTGTAAAAAAATTATTAACATAGTGATTATTCTATGGACAAATTGTCCATAAACTAATAAATTCATTTCATTAAAAAATCCATTAGCAGATAAAAAGAGAAAAATAATTAAAACTGAAAAAACTAAGAGACACAAATTTGGAAAGTACTAAGAAAATAATAAAGCTCTTAATGGAATCCAAATTAAATAAGCGTAAATACGTCAGCTACTAATTCCGACGACATATATGTATATGAATACAAGTGGATGCTGTACATTGCTTGGTACAGGAACTTGACTGTTTGACGGTCTGTGTTGAGCGGGGCATGTAGTGATATTATTTGATGGTTATCAAACTAATTATTGTTTTCGGGGTAATAATAAAAAAACCGGTCAAGCGCGTGTCGAGCCACGCTCAGTGTAGGGTTCCGTAGTTTTTATAACAGCCAAGTGCGGGTCGTATTCGCTGACTGATAGTTTCGTACCATGCTCTAACTAAAAGCCGAACATGACTACCTACCTAATTTGACTTCCTATACAAACAACAACAACAACTGTTTTTTTTTTTATAAAACTTATTAAACACTTACTACTACTACCACCACTATACTACTATACTACCTACCCCACCTACCTACCTACCTACCACCCACCCCACCCTACCCCACTTTACTTACCTTTACTATTATTACTTATTGTTTCAATATTTTTGAAAGACCTATCCAACGATATATCACACTATGAGAAAAATGAAAAAAAAATATCATCCCTTCTCTACATATAGGTACCCTAAATAATTGATTTTTTCAAAATTTTATTTTACCACTTTTTTGGCGTCATTAACGTGTATACTCATGCCAAATTACAACTTTCTAGTACGAATAGTTTTTGAGCTAAACCGCTGACATACAGACAGACAGACGGACATGGCGAAACTATAAGGGTTCCTTGTTGACTACGGAACCCTAAAAAGGGCTATTTCTAATTCTCTGTAACAGAAAGAAGACCCGTGTTCTTAGTTTCTTACAGTAAGAATTTTATAGGCTTATTATCTCATTCTATCAAACACTCGATATTTATTGAACGCTAGGTTCCACATTTTTTTGCATCTTGGCAAATAAAGTCTGGCGCCATTTACTTTAATTAGTTATATTAGCATTTTTATTTTAGTAAACTGTCACAGACACAGACAGAGAGAGAAAGAGAGTAGATACAGAATGACAGTTTTTCTTTCTCTAACCAAAAAATATCGCACACAACGATAATATGAATTTAAACACAAAATACCAGCAAACCCCTTCAGGCATACAAAATAACAAATGTCCAGCTTTATTCTTTTAGAACCCAGACATGTTTATTTAGCTACATAAAATTAAAATTCACACAAACATCGCATTGTTAACTCGCTTTCATTTATCATAATTTTGTTTTTTCCCACGTGCAGTGAATTAATTCGCGTCACCATCTTCCCGTTACATATTAATGTAATGTGCTTGAAAACATGCCCATTTTAGGTTTTGTTGGCACGGGAGAATTTTCATTTACATAAAAAGCAATACTGTACTATCTGTTGTACGAAATATTTTTGTGCCCATTATTCTTTCACCATTACCTATCCGATTTTATTTTAAGTTGGCGCAGTATGTCTACTTCTTTTCTTTTTGTCTCTTGATTTTCAATAATCAATTCCTTTCTTGGCATATCACCATACATCGGAGTAGGTAGAGTGAATTGGGGTCATTGATCCGAAACATTCATATTAATATGGACATTCCTCCGGAATTGGTTGATTTGATTGAAATTTAAGTGCAACAATTTATAAAAAGTTGTGGCCATTAAAAGGCTAAAAAAATAAAATGAAATTAATGCTTCGATCGGAATTCGATTATTTTTATTATTCAACAGTTAATTTTTGATTTTAGTTTTGATACCTTCCTTTAAATTTTGAATTGAGTAGTAAAAATATCACTATCAACATTAACAATATTTCATTGAATCTGGAAATACCGGAATTACTTTCCGAAAAATGGCTTATCCATGTTATTGTTTCTGTTCGCATTTATGATACAAGTACCAAAAATCAATCTACCTACTCCGATCTATGCATATCACCCATCACACTTAAAAGTTATAATAATCCTCCAATGTATGTGCTTTTAAAGTTAGCACACTTGTGCACAAAGGCTTGTCATTACTTTCGAAGAATTGAAAAAGACGTGCCTATGATTATGCGACGCAACACCATGAGTACCAACAATATAAACCTCTTTATTATTTTTTCAAACTGAGTAAAAAAAAACAGACAATCCATAAAATTACAATCCAAAAAACCATAAAATTTTAAAAAAAAGCAAACAACAAAAGAACCAGCGTGGAACTAAAAGACGTGTTTCGAAACGGTACCAGGCGTTCCCAAGATAAGATCCCCTACGTACTCCGAAGTTAATCATGAACCTCGGAGCCTATTTACATAATGTTTCCTTTATCCGCCAAGTTGTTCTCAGGATCGAAAAGTTCTGCGAGACGCAACGCCAACGCTTTGTATGAAAATCTACGACACAAGTTACTGACGCGAATTAAAATATTGTACCACGTTAATGAGGTTAGATGTTATGAAATTCTGAGGTTTTAGGAATATTTTGAAAGGGTTATTGTGAAAGGAGTTTATCGTTATTTGTTCCTCGGCTTCAGTTATGTTGTCTGTGAAAGATTGGATTTTTCCCATGGGTTATGTATGCGGTAACCTCATCTTTTTCGTGTCGGAAATGTCAACAGAGAAATGATAGCGGTTGGAATAAAATCAGCTTGTAGGGTAGACAATAAGGATAAACATATAGAATTCATTCGCGTTCTTATAAGTCCATGGTATCAGTGAGGATGGTACAAATGATGCAGATGTATTAGTTTCAGTTGGGGATATATTGCCAGAGCAGTCTGATAGAGATGATGTAGAAGAAAAGTAGGGTAAACCCAGTGTGGCCATTTCCACAGAATCAGAGGATTTCGTTAATGCCTTGATGGACTTATATTCTACGTTACAGCAATCTGATGAGCCTGAAGAAGAGGAACCGGAACCAGAACCAGTTCTAAAGTTAAAACGTATGATTTAAATTCAAACTTTTATTTCAGACCAGTGTATCCATATAGTGGTAGTATTAACTTATCCTATGTCAGTAAATAACAAATCACAAGAACTTAAAAATACACTAATTGGTTACATGAACATGTGCACGCACGTGTCTGCCGTGTCTAATAAAAGGTTCGTCAACCTCGTCCGCCAGAGTAGCTAAAATACTGTTAGGGCTACCCCTGAATCTGCTGAACAAATCACACCAACTGCTACTTTCTTACATTTACAACAACTCAACATGATTGGCGTAAGCTTTTCGTAATGTCAGTCCAATACATCATGACATTTTCACAATTTTACCCTCAAATCTGTAAAAACAAAAACATTTTTTAATTTTTTAAATTAGCATTAGAATTATTTTTGTTAATTTACACAGCACACTAGCTGTGTAGACTCAAGTGTGTGTGTTTGTGTTTTTTATGGTTTATTCTAAACCAAAAAGATATGTTATTTTGTACGCCATAAATGGCCAAACATGCAGATCTACCTGTTATTTTAGACCTTGCACATATTATTTGATGTAAAGGTACTCATGTTTTACAAACAAGTGGCTACCAATTCGACTTCGCAGGAACTCTCGGATATTGTGTCTGCTATTTAACATCCTTCATAACCCAAAAACGCCATCCTATTTATCCTATTTGCGGGAACGCTTTTCCTACTCCCGTCCTTCAGATGCACCTTGCAGGTCGCATCTTAGGAAACTCCTTAAATCCCCTCCCTATTCAACCGACTTCTACTCCTACTCCTTCACTGTACACGCTGTGCGGTTGTGGAATTCACTGCCGCCTGACATAAGGGACTGCCAAACCATTGCAGTTTTCAAGAGAAGAGTGAAGGAACATTATCTTTCCATTCCGTCATAGTTGCATAGGTATTTATTTTATTGTTATATATTTTGTCTTTGTATGTATACGTAAGTACAGAACATACTAATGTTCTGTAAAAATACAATATATTTAAAAAAAATCCATCAACGTCATTTGTTATAGAATTAGCTAACACGCTCTTGTTTCACAAAAATAAATAAAAAGCTTCATATTTCATGCAGATAAAACTAGGTTACAGTTTTGTTACATAAAGTGAATTCATTCATATTTAATCTACAACGACCCCTCCGCAGGTGAAAGCCTCCTCCAAAGAAGCCCATCTCTCTCTATGTTCGGCTACTTATAGCCACAATAAAAGCACATAATTGCAATAAACGTTGACGATATTAAATGCAAAAAGTGCTGATCTTCAGCCTAGTTTGACCTACTTATGATTTTGACATAACGCTAATTGCAGTTGCTTCCAAAGGCGCTTTTCGTTTCAATAATCTGAACTCTTTGTCATAGTCTAATATTCTTTAATCTGAAACAGGTTACGAAATACGTTATCCAATTATGGTCATAAGATTAGGTACTACATTAAGCTTCAATTCAAACAAAATGACAATACGACTGCATCTCATTTCCCCAGCACTACATTCAGTCCAAAATCCTTTTCTTATCCAATAGCAATAGACGGAGAGAAGCCACAAAGATTGCGTGTTGAATTCGAACCACACAAAGCTATGCTAGTCAACGACTACAGAATGTGACGTGTTTATCTCTGTTAAACTTTTACAACTCCAGCAAAATTATGAGCTGTGTGAAAAATGTGGGTTACACATTGCTAGTGCTCTGTAGCCTACAAAAGCATTCAATGTTTTTCTTGTGTTTGGCTGTATTTATGAGGATTTAAATGTAAAAGAGTTTTGGTCGCTCTATGGTTCGAGTTGAATGAGTGTATTATTGAAGTAAAATAATTGATGACAGATTTGAATTGTGTTCTTTTAAACAGAATTTAGAATTAAATAATGAATAGGGTCGGCCAAACTCAAAACCACTCAGATATCAATGATTTGACTAAGTTAATAATTATTCTGTCTAGCGGCTTCTTCGGTCGCAATCGCAGAAGCTGAGCAAGTCGTGAGTTCGATTCCCGGGTCTGGCAAATTGTTATTGGGGTTTTCCAACACGAATTACGTACTCAGTACTAGCTATGAAGTCTGGATTCATGCCCAATTTATGGCAATAGGCTCGCCCCCTATTACATATTCGCCCATTGTTCAAGTTCAAAACTAATTGGGCTATACAAACCAGAGCGTTAACAAAACTTACAATCGTCAGTACACTACGTAACTTTTCCTTTCATATTCGCAACAAAACAACCGAACATCGAAAACAATTGTCATATCATTCCCCATGATCTAACATCAACAAACATAATGTATTCGCAATGAACGCTGTCAGAATACATATAGCTATATATTACGGCCGGTTGGCATCGCGGGATGCGAATTTAATATCTGTCAAGCGCAGAGTGTCCCGACGAAAGGGTCGGCAACCCGGTACAGTCGGCACATTCGAACCGAGCGAACCAAGCGTGTAGATATAATTAGAATCGTGTGTGCGTGTGTGTGAGTTTGTTTTGTATGTGTGCAGAGATGTGGAAGTGTAGGGCATGAGGCTTGGGAAAGTATGTGGGTTGTTTTTTAATCGGGACGTGATTTTTATTGTAATTGGACGGTGTGCTTTTTGTTTTTTTTTGGAGAGAGGGAGAGAAAAAGGATTTAGGGAAAGTGCTTGTTTTATTTTTTTGTACATAAATAAAATAAACTTTGGTGTACACTATGCAGCGAGGACTTACCATAAAACTTATTTACTTTTCATAAAAATTGCGAGAAAAATCGATGTATCTTATCTCGGAAACGGTACGTCCGCGTCGTAGAGCCGCGCTTTTCAGAGACTAAATAGTTTAAATGACCAAAGTTAACCCTATGCTGCGGAAAATTTGATAGAATACCATAAAAAATTAACAAAATATTCTATATATTTTTTTGTTTTATTTTTTTGAAACAGCCCCTCAAACCACCCCTAAGGCGACACTGTCCAAAACTCCTTCGCACCATACGTGAATTGCAATAAGATAAGTTTTAAATTTCGGGATATAGAAGCATCTAACACAGTGACGTCACAGGGCTTAACGTCCGCGTCGTACCGACCCCTAACACAGGGGGTGTTTTAAGACATCTCATTTCACGTGTTCTCTGCTATGTGTACACCGACTGTAAATATCTCTAAATACCGGCTTACCTGCATAATCATCTGCCTAGCCTTTTCCCAACTATTTCGGGGTCGGCTTCCAGTCTTACCGGATGCAGCTATACACCAGTATTTTACATGGAGCGACTGCCTATCTGACCACCCAGTTAGTATAGGGATAAACGATACCTCTTGGTAAGACTGGTTGTCAGACTTTCGAGCCAGTGACTACCTGTAACGACTGTAAAATATTCACAAAATATGATAGCCGGGACCAACCGACGGTTTATCGTGCTTTTCGAGGCATGAAGGTAACTCGGTATGTCATCCACGGACCAATTTAGGCAAGCACGGGTTAACCTAAAGATCAACCCAAGCTGCTGGTGTTATTTAGCCACCAGCTCTTTAGAAACCTACTTATACAATCTCCTAAGCTACATCCAATATGGTTACTTTCCCATTTTGCCAACTAAACAAAATATCAAGGGGTGACAGTAGCATCTAACGCGATGACGTCAAAGGGCACAGAGTTGTATTGCCTCGCATCCCTGTCATGAGACATCTCATTTCACGTGTTCTCTGCTATTGTGCCCAATGGTGGAACTCTTGTCTACTAAACGATTTTGTAAGCTCATACCATTTTTATGGGACTGCTTCGTAGGTGAGGCAGAATTGCTTAGGGATCGGCGCCGTTCGAATAATTTTAGGGATATTGGTGTGCTATCGTCGACACGTAATGTTTTTATATTACCTGTGTTTAGGTTAATTTTGGTGTTATGGTTTCCTTGTCTGTTTGTCTTAGTAAGTGTACTGAAACATGAAACAGAAAATGTGCGGGTTAATAACTTTTCTTCACCATAAAAATGTAAATTCATCAACTATTTAAACTGATGCTGCTCTAAATTTCATTTTACTAAGAACAAAGACAATTCTCCACGAAAATATGAACGGACCTAAATTTCAATATACTGTTACAAACCAAAAATATATTTCCAATCCAATTTCACGAAAATAATGGATTCACAAAGAGTTCTCTAGAAAATCGCCACAAAATCCAAACGTTGCTCAAAACAACCGGATTACATTTTGTATTGAAAAATAGTGCTTTTGTTCAAAATATTCAGCAGCACATAGATAGGTATTGTCGCCGAATTGACAAGTGCATTTTATTTTTAGCTGCATATATTTTTGTTTAGTCCGTACCTTATGGCGATAGCGTCAGCGTGTCACGTTCGATATGAACGGGTTATGGTATTATAGCCGTTTACTACGTAATTGATGAGATGAGAGCAGCGGTGGCCCAGTGGTGGCAGCCACGACTTACGAACAGTAAGCCTTGTAAATAAATAAATAAATAAAATAAGGAAAACATCGTGAGGAAACCAGCATGTCCTAGAACTAAAAATTCGAAGAAATGTGACATCTACCAACCTGCACTGGGCCCGCGTGGTGGATTACAGCCCACTCCCTCTCATAGAGAGGAGGCCTGTGTCCCAGCAGTGGGAACATTATAGGCTGATGATGATGACTGAGTAATTATAAGTTTCGTTTTTGTTATTAATAAAAGACTGCCTTATTGGTCTAGTGGTCACAAAGGCGGCTGCGGCTGAGCACGAGGACCTGGGTTCAATTACCAGGTCGGGCAAAGTGTTACCGGGGTTTCCATCAGGAATTTCTCAGTAGTACGCCACGGAGTCTGGATATGTGCCTGGATAGTGGCCATAGGCTCGCTCCATTACATGGGACTTAAAGATAACTGGTGAAATGTTGGTGTACTATTAGTTGTACCTCTGCCTAACCCTTCTGGCATTACCTTCTATTATGTTAAAACAGGCTAACGCACGCGTGTTCGTTTTCTGTTTTTTATTTTTAAGTCAAATTTGTAAAATAAAGCCAAGAATGTACTTCCTACAATTCTACATATATGTGGCCGGTCGGAATTTTAGAATATAGTATGTGATCGAGTTAATAAAAAATACATTTTGTTTGTGGTTCGGTCATGTCATTGTTAGACGCTGACGTGGACTGTGACGTCACAACGCAGTGCTTTGTTCGCGTTCGTTTATTGGTTTCTGTTATTTTTCTATGCAACATAGACCAAAATGAACATTGATATATTTTTATTTTGTTGTGTTAGTTATTCGTCTTCTAGTCTATCTTATCTTATCTTATAATATTTATTATAAAGAGGAAAGATTTGATTGTTTGTTTGTATTGAATAGGCCCCGAAACTACTGGTCCGATTTGAAAAATTCTTTCAGTGTTAGATAGTCCATTTATCAAGGAAGGCTAAAGGCTATATATCATCACACTACGACCAATAGGAGTGGAGCAGAAATGAAAAATGTTGCGAAAACGGGGAAAATGTGACGCAAACGAAGTTGCGCCGGACAGCTAGTTATTAATATTATACCTTGGGATAAAATGCATAATTTTGAGATGAATAACTTTTTTTTTCAATAACTTATTAATGAACAAAAATCAATAAAATAACTAAACAAAACCGACACATACCAACTGATTTGACAGAAAGTCATAACCTCCAACCGCAATATATAAATAGTGCTATAACTCAGCTATATTCACGCACTAACAATAGGCTCAGAAGTTATACGTTTCATCAGTTACAATAATAACTGAGTCGTGCTAAAGTGACGCTTTGTGTCACGGAAAAAAAAAGTGGAATAATAAGTGGGAAAGTAAAAAGTCTAATGGCTTTACATGTGAGTTTTATTTGAATGGTATTCCTGTTAACCGTTCCAAGTATAAAATTATGCTTGTAATGGATGTAGGCTCACGACAACAATGTCGAACTCACGACCGTTCGCATGCCTGCCGTTTATTACCATTCTTATAACCTCCTGAAAAGTTCTTATTTAATTAACTGGCTATCATTTAAGGCAGGTGGTTGAATATATATATTCGTCCATAGAGACTAATTTTTTTAGGGTTCCATAACCAAAGGGTCAAACGGGACCCTATTACTGAGACTTCGCTGTCCGTCCGTCCGTCCGTCCGTCTGTCACCAGGCTGTATCTCATGAACCGTGATAGTTAGCCAGTTGAAATTTCTACAGATTATGTATTTCTGTTGATGCTATAACAACAAATACTAAAAACAGAATACCATAAATATTTAAGGGCTCCCATACAAAATAGTTATTTTTTTGCTCGTTTTTATAAATAATGGTACGGAACCCTTCGTGCGCGAGTCCGTCTCGCACTTGTTTTTTTTTTTGGAATGTCGTCTCGCAGTTCAACCTAGGAGGTTGTCGTCTGCTTAACCGGACTATCCTGTGGGTGCCTTAAGAGTAAGGCCTCCAGCCAGGGCATAAAAACTTACAAACTAAGCGACTACACGCTGAGGGCACCCCCTGTGGGGTACGAGCCTCGGCTCAGGGCGTCGCTGGGGGAGGACTGCATGGGGACAGGCTGGATCTGAATGATATCATTATTTAGGGGCTGATTTAAAACTACTGGCACTGCATCGCGGGTTGGCTCGAGCGAGGGTCGGGGAGGGTATGGACCGGGACGTCGCGACGGACCTCGACGGCGAGGTCGGAAAGAAGGCAGTTTGTGTCTGAACTTTTTAGGAGTGCTAGTCTCTTTGCTACTCTCCTGGAGGAGGGTGATAGCATCATCGGGAGTGACGAGGGTACGCCGAGGACGGCGTACAGTACTAATGCGAGAGGGTTCGTAACGGGCGGCCGCTGCGATCAGGGGATTACAGTGTTTAATGGCGTTATCGAAGAAACGTTTCGAAAGACGTTTCATAAACTAAAGGACGGTGGGCATTCTAAGGTCTATGTGTAGACGGTCATTACGGGCATAAAAAGGGGCTCCCATGACTCTACAACTCGCACTTGGCCGGTTTTTTTTGCTTTTATTCTTACACTACCAGTTTCATAAATCTTGGTCTTCGTCATCCAACCACGTAAGGCTGTCCTGTAAGGGTTACTATGACGTCTTAAAACATTATTGTTTCATTATTATTCCAGAGTGGGAAAGAGACGGTGCTAGACGACCTGTATAGCTCCGTCTCTTTCCCACACTGGAATAAGAATTAAAAAATAATGTTTTATGACGTCATGGTAGGCCACCTGGGCCTCAAGTCTGATATTTTTATAAACATCGTCATTCCTACACGATCCCATTGTTATTTTGCTAAAAGTTCTTAATCTGCTAAATGCATAATGGTCGATCATTGGTCTGTCAATGGTCTCGTAATAGAATTGTGTTCTAATGACATTAGTGTATTGCCATTATTATAAAACCCGTTAGTAGAAATGATTTTCGAAATACGACTACTAAATTTGAACATTTATTGATGCCAGATTTCATTTATATATTAAATTTTTACATATTATTTATTAGTGTTATAAGCAATTTGAAGTAGTAAGAAATTTATAAATAGCAGGAAACATAAATGTGAAATTAGAAAACTCAATATTTTATCTGTTTAGCTGTCAAAGTCCATTCCTTCCGTCCATTCTTACGACATGTCCTACCCATCGAAGACTTACTATTTTAATGGTCTAAGAGTCTTAGTTAATTGGTTAATAAAACAAATTATTAAAAACATTTCAAATAGAGCTCAGCGGCCCAGTGGCAACAACTTAAGATTTGTGGGTGCGAACCGAAGCCAAGCACTTTACTTTGTGTAATTTATTTAACACCACTGCTCTTAAAACGGTGAAGGAAAACATCGAAAGCAAACCGGCATGTTCCACTAGAACCAAGAATATTTAGAGACGTGTGACGTGAAGACGAACTTGTCTCGCGTTTTGGAGAATGGCAAACTCCTTCTAACAGAGTGGAAGCCAGTGTCCCAACAGTGAGAACATAATTTCTAAGAATAAGTAGAGAGCGGGACAAAAGTATGTTGGATCCGGCCATTGGTGACATCACGGGATCTAATTACCAGTCTACCTACACCTACAGCTGCAGCTGCTCGCATGCAGTTTCAGATCGCAGCGGAGTTACAACGTCCCGGAACTGTACCCGATTCATTGTGCCCAGTGGTATTGTGCTATATTGTAGTTTCGAGTAATTTGTTAGTTTAATAAAAGCAGTGTTCATCGCAGTATGTATTTTCTATGCACGGAACCCATCTTTGGCCCATTATGATGTGCGCGTCTAACGGAATAAAACTGCCTGCCAAAAACGGAAAATATTTACCAATAGGATATTGGAGTGGAGACCGAGCGTAAATTTTATACAATCCTATTGGTTAATATTTCTCTGTTACTCCGCTCCGCAGACTCGGTCCGCTTAAAAGGACAGGCAGCCTAAATTTTGACCATCCGACAAGTACATTCATTATTTAATTATGGCCTTCTACAAAAAGATGTACAATAGTACAAATACAGTAACCTAACAATAAAACAGTATTGTTGGCGACAAGAATCAGAAATTATACGTTTCATCTGATACAATAAATAGTCGCCAGTGCCAGTCGGAGTTAAACGTTAGCCTGCGAGCGTGCCACCAGACATAGGAGAAGCGATTGTGAGCTTTGTTTGGTCACTTTCAAAACATAGGGTCTAGAATAAAAAATACATTTTATCAGTAATAACGACTGCTAGCAAAAAGCTTTGTCGATTCTGTAGAAAACCACAGGTTGCTGGTCTTTTGTACCTCAATGCTGTTTCATCATCATCATCAGCTGAAAGACTTCCACTGCTGGACATAGGTCTCCCCCAACGCCACATTGGCATAATGGGGGTTTTACTATAATCGCCACGCTTGGCAGGCGAGTTGGCGATCGCAGTACGGTTGTTACAAAAGCACAGAGAAAGACAGAGCTGTAGACCGAGACTATACAGATTTATATTATTTATCTTGGTCTTGCCACCACGTTTTTGCGGCTACAACTCGGTTAACATTCATATTTTTCAAGGGCTATACTCCCACAAACTTTTTGGGGCATTTTAGTTTCTACGGACCTAGCCATTAAAATTTGTTACCTACATATATCACAACAGAAAACAGCTTCAAAAATCGCCACAACTCATAGCTCGGCCCACTAAAGTCGCCCTAAGTAATTCCCCCCTCCCGTGGCGGGGCGATTACCCCTTTATTACTCCCCGGCGCGGGCCCTAATGCATGACACTATTACGCGCACTGCCAACTAATGCTCATGTCTTTTTATAAACATATTATTGTTGTTCACGTAAATGATTGTTGCATTTCATCGGAGAGAATAAAAGAAAGAACAAACTGAGTGAAATAAAGTATAAAGTTTTGGTGAATGCGAGCGAAATTTATTTTTGCTATTGATACAAATGAAGGAAGGTTTGCTTAGATTGTTAGTTTGGTAATGTTAAGAGGATAATTTAAGTCCATTAACCATGATGGATGTGTCTGAAAAGGCTGGGAGCGGACGTCCTAAAAGGACCTATGCTGACCTTATCAAGGTTAATTTCGTGGTGCCCGCAACCAGTGAGCTTGTAGTACAGTATAGCGTGTAGTGTATAGTATGACCATATGTATGGACGTGCACGAAGCAAAAAGATTATGAAGGGATCTCAGCAGTTCGCGTTCTACAAGGTGTTGTTTGCATCCTCGTCAAATTCAAGGAGGTAACTATGCTAATGATTCTCGTCCCGAATCAATAGTAAAATGGGTAGGTAATTTTTATATTTTTTCTTATTTATGGAAATCGGTAAGAGTAAACCACCCGTGTTTTAAACGCGGCCCGTCTGATTCTCGCCCTATAACCGCGCTTCCACACATACAAACAATCTCAAACGTTTATTCAATAATTTCTTGTTCCCTAAACCACGTTTATTCTGAAATACTGACCAACATAAACAACACAAAAAATCAGCATTTATTAATAATTAAACTTACGGTACGGTATCGTAATTTTAATTGATTATTTATGTATTTTGTGGCAACCTCCTGAATTTTGACGAGGATGCAAAACAGCACCTTGTATACTTTCTGCCAACTCCGATATAAGGCGTGAGTTTAAATACTGGTTGCGCCAACGCCGCCAACGTTAAAATTTTGATTGACATCCGTTTTCCTATACCCATCCCTTTCCAGCACATACCTAGCGAGTGAATAAGAAGATTCGCCGCGCCATTTTTGTCGCGAAATTACTTCCGGATCGAACCGCATCGCGCGCGCATGGCGTCGGCCCGTTCTGCACAAAATTATTGATAATTCTGGAATCACAGCATTTTCGCATGTAATAAGACTAAACAAAACAGTTTGTGTTTGTGTTCAATGTGTAAAGACAGTAAACTGAAGCTCATCTGCCCCTGAACTTGGAAAAGTGAACCGGTGCACCGGCGTCGGCGAAAACACGTGGCTCCCGGCTCCCGCAAAGGTTTGTGCTTTCCCTTCCTAATTTTCGGGTTGCATTCTACTGTCCAACACCCTCGCAACTCGTCTAAACCTATCGCCAAGCGTTTGTCAATCGTTTTGTTACGCGCACGTTACGCATCGCAAATACAGTCCACTTACAAACAAAATTAGCCCTTCGCGCCACCATTTTCTTTGGTCCCTCTCACCGGATAAATTAGGTATTTGAATTAGGTACATATTTGTTGTAGCTATAGCATTAGTATTTATTCCATAGGGAATAAACGCACCGCACCGCAGTCTTATACCTAACGCAATTCGTTGTTCGTTTCGTCGTAAATTGTTCATCTATTACCTACATACTAGGTAAAACATACCTAGGTACCGTAGTTATAGATCGCTCGTATTAGTTATTCATTCGGAAGTATAAAAGTATTTGTATATCAGAAACAGAGACATAACCTAGTGGGTAAATTAGGTTTGATTGAAAATTACCTACAGTTCGGTTATTTCACCCGCAGTTCGTTTTATCTACCTACCCACATAAGGTATTTAGTCATTGTCCGCGTCGCTGTTTTCCCGCGCTTAATCGCAAAAAATAACTTGTATTTTGTTTGTTTACCGCATTGATTGTGTGTTTTAATTGTTCACGATGCCTCCAAAGGACAACAAAGTTCAATTGAAACTTTTATACGCTAAAAGAGACATGCTATTTTCTCGTGTGCAATCTATTTGTGATAACGCACTTAGAACAGATGATCTAGCTGTTAGAGATTCGTTCTTATGTTCTATAGAAAACTTAGATAGTTTGCGCACGGATTTTGAATCCGTAATTCATGATATTAATGTTTTAGAGTTAGAATTAAGTCCAGAATACGCTGTGAGTTACCAAGCTTTGGCGTCATTTGATGATTTATTCTGTCGCATCAAACGCGTCGCGAGAAACTTGGAAAAGCCGTCTGTCCATCAAAGCCAGGCACATCACACTCGCGATCGACCAAGATTACCGCCCATTCAGATACCTGAATTTAATGGTGATATTCGCAATTGGAATTTGTTTATAGATAGTTTTGAAAACACTATAGATAGGAACGTCTCTTTGACAGATCATGAAAAATTACATTATCTGGTTGAAAAGTTAACCGGTAAAGCTAAGACTGTTTGTGCCGGCATTACTTTTAGTGCCGAAAATTATTCAATAATTTTAAAAACTTTAAAGTCTAAATACGAAGACAAAAGATTAGTAGCTACCGCATATTTAGATCAGTTATTCGATTTGAAAAATACCACAGTTTGTAATGAACATAATTTAGAGAAGTTTTTAGATATTTTTGCATCATCTGTTTGCGCAGTAAAGAACCTAAAGGTCGATGACCTCTGCGACTTTTTGTTTTTGTATCTGGGCTTAAAGAAATTAGACAGTGAAACTGTTCGTTTATTTGAAATGAACCATAGCAGCAGTAAAATGCCAAAATTCAATGATTTAGAATGTTTTGTTCGCGATCACATTAAAATATTGCAACGCACTTCGTCAAACCATGAAGTAACGAAGAAAGTAGTTACTAAGTCCGACCATAGAACGGATGCGCCTTCGAAATCCCAAAGGTCGACACATACCTATGTGAATACCGCACCTGTACCTGTACAATCTATTTGTTCTTTGTGTAATAGTCAACATACGCAATTGTACAAGTGTTCTGGTTTCTTAAAATTTACGCCATACGAACGTTTTAAGTTTGTTCGCGATAACAACTTGTGTTTTAACTGCCTAAGTGACAAGCATCGAGTTATTTCTTGTAATAGTAATCAAAGTTGCCGTAAGTGCCCTTCAAAGCACCACACTTTACTTCACATGGAGAAAAGTTATAATAATGCCGCATCCAATGTGAGCACAGTTAGTTTATCAAGCGGCGACACGCCGTCGCAGGCAGTCAGTGCTAACTCTGCGACCGCCTCCCAGCCGCAGCCGCAGCCAGCGCGCGACAATGCCCGCTCGCAAACCGCCGTGAGTGACGTCACGTTGTGTTCGATGTCCGCAAGCAGTGCGTGTACTACCGTGGTGCTCGCGACCGCTCACGTTGTTGTTGACGATGCTTTAGGTAATCCGTGTCTTGTTCGAGCTTTGTTAGATAGCGCTTCGCAGAGTAATTTTTTAACTCAAAATTGTTGTCATCGCCTTGGGTTTAGTATTAATAACCGGCCAGCCCGCTCAGTAGTTAAGGGGTTCGGTGGTTTAAAATCAACCATTCACGGTTCGATTAAAATTAAATTTGCATCGCGTTTTAATTCCGATATTTGTTTTGATATGGATTCGCTTGTCGTAGATAAAATTACGGAACAATTGCCTACTGTCCCGGTTGACACGTCTTTATTGACCAAATTTAAAGACCTACCGTTGGCAGATGAAACTTATGGTGTCCCTGGCGACGTCGATATGTTGATCGGCGCATCGATTCTCCCGCACCTCCAGTTATCACGTAAGGTTCAAGGTCGTTCGTCGTATCCCGCACCGCACGCCCTAGAAACAGTTCTAGGTTTTGTTATTGTTGGTTCCGCACCCGCACGTTTAGATAGTTACTCGACTGTGTCACACTGCTGCACTGTTGAGCCGCCGCTGGAGTCTACCATCCGCAGGTTCTGGGAAATGGAAGAGGTCAATGTCCCGCCTATCCTAAGCCCTGATGATAAGGTGGCTGAGGAGATTTATTGTCGCACGACTACTCGAGATAAAGATGGTCGTTATATTGTCGCGCTTCCATTCAAGGGAGATATTTTTTCGCTCGGTGACTCCTACGCTTCCGCTGAAAAACGCTTTTCTTGTTTAGAACGTAAGATGCAAGCATCTCCGAAGTTGAAGCAAGCCTATGATGAGGTTGTTATCGAATACCTAGACAAAGGATACATCTCACCTGTGCCCACCGCCGAGACTGACGAGACTCGCAGTCATCCATCTTACATAATCCCGCACCACGGAGTTGTTAGAGAAGATAAGCTTACTACTAAGCTTCGCGTGGTTTTGGACGGCAGTGCTAAGACTAGCACTTCTGTATCGCTCAATGATATTTTGTATTGTGGTCAAAACCTTCAAGGCAACTTATTTGACATTATTGTAAACTTCCGCTTGTTTGCTGTCGCGCTTTCCGCCGACATAAGGCAAATGTTTCTTTCTATTGGTATTCGCGAATGCGACCGCAGATTTCAACGTTTTTTGTATAGATTTTCACCTCAAGAACCTTTGAAAGTTTACGAGTTTAATCGTGTTTGTTTTGGGCTTAAGTCGAGCCCTTTCCATGCGCTTCGCACTATCAAGCAATTAGCCGCTGATGAGGGCGAAAGATTCCCGAAAGCGAAAGATACTATTGAGACAGGGCTATACATGGATGACTTTGTTTATAGTGTAGCCAGCGAGGCAGAGGCCGTTGCGACCGCCGCTCAAGTAATAAGTCTTATGAAAGTCGGTCAGTTTGATCTTGTGAAGTGGACAAGTAACTCGCAAACCGCTCTAGATTCGATACCACTATCACATCAATTATCTTCGGTGAAGGAATTTGATGGTGATGATACGCACAAGGTTCTAGGTTTAAGTTGGTCACCCGCGTCTGACATGTTCAGTCTTAAAGTTAGTTCGACTCCGCAAATTTGTACTAAGCGCATTATCCTGTCGTGTGTAGCACGTATATGGGATGTTATGGGATTTGTAGCTCCCATCGTTTTATATGCCAAGTTGCTTATAAAGGAACTTTGGCTTTCCAATAGTGATTGGGACGACCCCGCGCCCGACAATATTGTTAAATTGTGGGCTCGCTTTCGGGAAGAGCTTCCACTGCTCAATCAAATAAAAATTCCACGCCATGTTGGTATATTTTCAGACAGTATAGTTACTGTTGTAGGCTTCGCAGACGCCAGTGAAAAGGCTTACGGGGGAGTAGTTTACTTTCACGTTTTGAATGATGACAAGGTCTCGGTTAGTCTTATAAGCGCTAAATCCAAGGTCTCCCCTCGTAAGGTCGTTTCTCTAGCGCGTCTGGAGCTGTGCGCTATACTTTTGTTAGTTTAATTAATCAGCTCTATTGTCAATGCTTGTAGGCACCGCATTATTATTAATAGAATTATGGCTTTTTCTGATTCTACAGTAGCTTTGTGTTGGGCGCATTCTTCGCCCCATCGCTGGGACACATTCGTCGCCAATAGGGTGGCTAAGATTCAGTCCGAATTGCCACCACAAAATCTATTTCACGTTGCTGGCTCAGACAATCCCGCCGATTGTCTCTCCCGTGGATTGCTTCCTTCGCAAATTTTAGATCACCCGCTGTGGTTCTGCGCTCCGCCTTGGATTCATAGCACGCTTGAGGAATGGCCGGTTAAGCCCTTTAGCCCAGCTACCGTTTCAGAACCACCCGAGGAGAAGAAACATTCGCTTGTAGTTTCGGTTCCACGTGAAGAGTCAATCATTTTATCGTTGTCTAATCGCGTCTCGTCTTGGTCGAGACTTTTGCGTTGTGTGGTTTATGTCTGTCGTTTTATAAACCTGCTGCCCACGCGTGGTAATATAACCGCCGCTGATCTGGATAAAGCTGAATTAGTTGTGCTTCGTGAATTGCAGAGATTTTATTTCGTATCGGAATTTAGTAGTTTAGAATCCAACAAACCTTGTAGTCGCGGTTTTCAACATTTGAAACCTTTTTTACAGAATGGTCTCATTCGAGTAGGTGGTCGTTTGAGAAATTCCGATTTAGGATTTGAGCAAAAGCATCCAGTAGTTTTGCCCCGCAAGGACCATATTTTAGATTTGATTGTAGATTATCATCATAAGGTGAATTGTCACGCAGGTCCGGACTTGTTGATGTCTATCCTTAGACAAAAGTATTGGATACTTTCCGCTCGCAATTTGATTCGCGCTAGAGTGCACAAATGTGTGCCCTGTTTTAAGCTTCGCCCGCGTTTTACCGCGCCTGAAATGGCCGATCATCGATCTTGTCGGGTTGTTCAATCCGCTAAACCTTTCGTACACACCGGTACAGACTTCGCCGGCCCGTTTAAGGTAACTATGGCCCGTGGTCGTGGTATACGCTCCACAAAAGCTTACGTTTGTCTATTTATTTGTATGACAACTCGTGCGGTTCACATAGAATTGACCGGTGACTTAAGTACGCATTGTTTTATGTCCGCGTTTAAGCGTTTTTTGTCGCGCCGTGGTCCCGTCAAACGTTTATATTCGGACAATGGTACTAATTATGTTGGAGCTCGCCGTAGTATCTCGGAGTTACACGCACTCTTGCGGTCAAAGTATTATCAGAGTGAATTCGCTCATGTTTTGGCCGAAAATCGTATTGAATGGCATTTTAATACGCCCGCCGCTAGTCACTTTGGTGGTAATTGGGAGACTAATATTAAGAGCCTCAAGTCGCATCTGTTCCGCGTTGTAGGCGTACAGATTCTCTCTTATGAGGAGCTGAGTACTGTACTCGCTCAGGTAGAGGCAGTGATGAATACTCGTCCACTGTGTCGAACTCTATCTAGTGACCCGTCGGAGTCATTAGCTTTAACGCCGGCTCACTTCTTAACCATGACTCCTCTTAAGTATTTGCCCGCTATGGATGTTGATGAAGACAGACTGCATCTCCTAAAGCGTCACGCTCTTTTGGATAGATTAGTTCAATCATTTTGGAGGCGTTGGAGAACAGATTATTTGCACACGCTGCAGTCGCGTCAAAAATGGAATACTCCATCGAATCCAGTCACCGTTGGTACTGTGGTAGTTTTAATGACCGAGAGTGCGCCCCCTCTACACTGGCCTCTAGGTGTAGTGGAGGAAGTTTTCCCCGATTCAAAGGGAATAACGCGTATAGTAAGAGTGAAAACCGCAACCGGTTCGTATTTACGTCCGGTTATTCGTCTCTGTCCTCTGCCTAATCAGCAGCAGACTTCAACTTAGCCTGGTAGTTATAGCAACGCTTATATATATAGTTTAGGAATAGGTTAGCTATTAGAGATCACTCCAGAATTTAGTAATTTGATTAGTTTTGCTTATTGTTTTTGAAGGTAACCCTTCAAACCCGGGGGGAATGGTTGCGCCAACGCCGCCAACATTAAAATTTTGATTGACATCCGCTTTCCTATACTCATCCCTTTCCAGCACATACCTAGCGAGTGAATAAGAAGATTCGCCCCGCCATTTTTGTCGCGAAATCACTTCCGGATCGAACCGCATCGCGCGCGCATGGCGTCGCGTCGGCCCGCTCTGCACAAAATTATTGATAATTCTGGAATCACCGCATTTTCGCATGTAATAAGACTAAACAAAACAGTTTGTGTTTGTGTTCAATGTGTGAAGACAGTAAACTGAAGCTCAACTGCCCCTGAACTTGGAAAAGTGAACCGGTGCACCGGCGTCGGCGAAAACACGTGGCTCCCGGCTCCCGCAAAGGTTTATGCTTTCCCTTCCTAATTTTCGGGTTGCATTCTACTGTCCAACACCCTCGCAACTCGTCTTAACCTATCGCCAAGTGTTTGTCAATCGTTTTGTTACGCGCACGTTACGCATCGCAAATACAGTCCACTTACAAACAAAATTAGCCCTTCGCGCCACCAAGACGGATAATTTATCGTAAAAATAAAAAAAAACCGGCTAAGTGCGAGTCGGAGTCGCGCACGAAGGGTTCCGTACCATTATTTATAAAAACTAGCAAAAAATTCACTTTTTTGTATTGGAGCCCCTCTTAAATATTTGTTTTATTCTGTTTTTAGTATTTGTTGTTATAACGCCAACTGAAATACATAAACTGTAAAAATTTCAACTGGTTAACTATCACGGTTCATGAAATACAGCCCGATGACAGACGGACGGACGGACGGACATCGAAGTCTCAGTAATAGGGTCCCGTTTGACCCTTTGGGTACGGAACCCAAAAAGCAACATATGCAAAATTTTACATCCGATTTATCAACAAGGTAACTGTCTCATCAACAAAGTACATAAATAGTTAATAATTCAGCTGAATATAATACCATATAACGTGTAGTTACATTGTTTATTATTTAATAAAGTGGAAATCCCACAAGTTTACGGCTTCATCGCAGTTCAGAACTTACTTAGCCAAATGGCTAGAGTTTGTTCTCTCAACAATTTACATTCGTTTCATGATACGAAACAACTTTCCAGTAGGTACCTACTACCTACTATTGTTCGCTGAAATGAACACGCCTTTTATGTTTATGATACAATGTAGGTAACTGTAGTATTTTGTGAAATAATAGTGGTGTTATTATGTCACTTCGAACAGATAGTCTTGTAGCGACCAACAAAAAGCAACTTACTACAAAAAGTACTACAGCGCCATCTATGAAACGACGTAAGAACTAACATCAATTTCCTACATCTCACATGCAAAGTTTACATCGACTTAAGAGTATATAAAAACCCGACTACAACTGTCGGGCAGTTGCCCGCCAGACATAACACCTATCCGGAGGATCCTCCCATTACTTCGGGGGATGAGAAACTTTACACCATGTTCCTCATACCCCTAAAGTCTAAGTTTATTTTGTAGTATATTCTTTGTTCGATGATAATGACAACAATATCTCAACATCATCATCTGCCTAGCCTTTTCCCAAACTATCTTGGGGTCAGCTTCTAGTCTAACCGGATGCAGCTGAATGCCAGTATTTTACATGAAGCGACTGCCTGCCAGACCTCCAAAACCCAGTAACTGGGTAATACGATACCCTTTGGTAAGACTGGATGTCAGACTTTCGGCTTCTGACGAAAACGACTGTCAAAAATCTACAAATTATAGCAGGGACCAACAGCTTAACGTGCTTTCCGAGGCACGGAGGAAACTCGGTATGTTGTTATGACTAACCTCGCCAAGCACGGCTTAACCTTAAAGAACTAATGAAATGAAATGAAATGAAATGAAATGAAATGAAATGAAATGAAATGAAATGAAATGAAATAATTTATTTGCTAAGAATGTAGGTACAAAAATATGGTGTTAAGTAGGAGAAGGATCCAATACATTCTACCGTGAGGCATGCAAAATTTTCAAAGTAGAATTAATTATGAAATAATTTATAAACCATACATAACCAAAAATTTATCTAATGTCAAAATATTAAAATAGTCAATCAAAATTATAAATCATTCAAATTGTAAATTCATTCAGAGGTAAACAATGTCAAAATAAGTTAATAATTAGTCAATAATACAATGTCAATAATGAGTTAATAATTAGTCAATAATACAATTACAATAATAAGTTATTAATTAGTCAAATAATACCATCAAAATCTGAATGATTTTATTATAATTCAAACATTACATGAGGAAAATCATTGTTTATTCATAAGGATTTGTCATTCAAAAATTCATCTATTGTATAATAACATTTTTCAGCAAGCAATTTAGTTAATTTCTTTTTAAATATTTGTAGTGTACAATTTTTGATAGCATCAGGAATTTTATTGTATACCACTGGCCCCATATACATTATATTCTTTTTCAGCAGAGCTGTTTTAAATTTACCTGTATGTAAAAGATTTTTATATTGAGATCTTATTAATGTTGGCCTCGTTGAGTGATCAATATTTGAACAAAATAAGTTTTGATTACCTTTCACAAACAGTGCCATTTCCAAAATATAGAGCGATGGAAAGGTTAGTAAGTTCAGGGATTTGAATATAGGAACGCAGCTGTCTGTTAAATTTATTCCAGTCATTGATCTGATGCAATATTTTTGGGCTCTGAAAATCCTTTCTCTCTCACTGCAATTACCCCAAAAAACTACTCCGTATCTTAAAACAGAAACAACGAGACCATGATAAGCTGTAATAATCGTGTCAGTGTTAATTTTTTTTGTCAAATTATATAAAATGTATGCAGATTTGCTTAGTTTCTTGCAGATCTCCTCGGCCTGTAGTTTCCATGTCAGTTGATTGTCGATAATTATACCTAAAAATTTTGCAACATTTGTATTGTCAACTCTTTGTCCATTGTATGCGATAGTCAAAGCGTCTGGACGTAAACGCTGGTAAAAATGCATTACTTTTGTTTTTTTCAAATTAATAATTAAGTTATTTATAGAAAGCCAATTTATTATGTTTCTTAATGTGTAAAACTACCCGTGCGGCTGTTATTATTTAGCCACGAGCTCCTCCATTTATCGTAAAACTTAAAACATGGTGAAGAAACCGACATGTCTGAGAGATATTTCTCGATATCATGTGAAGCCCATGGGTAGCATAAAAACTCTGAACCAGGTAACCACACGAAAAAAGAAAAGTCAAATGAAAAGCTCATTTCTTCACGCAAGTTTCACGGTTTCAATTAAAAGGTTTTTTGTATGTATAAGAGCAAGATATACAGGTTGACTGGATCTAGACTCGCCATAGCAAATTCGCATTTAGAAGAGGTCATTTTCTAATTATTGAACGTAACTTTCTCTACCTAAAGTTTTATAGTTTAGATGATATGTCAATATTTAAATTTACGTCGTATATTTCAATATTTTTTTTATACGTTTATGGATAAAAACGCTTATATTAGAAGATATAATAATGCATCTACTGCTTTTTAGCCCAATGTCTATGGCTATTCTGATTTTCTGATGCAACTGTACCCAAAATAAAACAAAATTTTCTTTTCCATTTTCTCAAAAATACACCAAAGTCTCTCTACACATTGTAAACACTAAGCATTTCTTTCAACACCGTGACGGAAGCATAAAATGCCATATCACGGTTGGCGGAACTGATCGTATTCTTGCTTTTAAACGCAGCATTCTGGCGGAAGGCCAGCCAAAACCTAGATTGAATAAGAAGTCTTAATATTATCCAGTAAAATGTAAAATACACAGGCGCGTTACTTCGTGCAATTTATTTCATAACCACTGCTCTCAAAACGTAGAGGGAAAATATCGTGAGGAAATCGGCCAGTTCTAAAACCAAAAACTTTGAAACGTCATCTACTAACGCTGCAGGCCAGCCAAAACCTAGATTGAATAAGAAGTCTTAATATTACCCAGTAAAATGTAAAATACACAGGCGCGTTACTTCGTGCAATTTATTTCATAACCACTGCTCTCAAAACGTAGAGGGAAAATATCGTGAGGAAATCGGCCAGTTCTAAAACCAAAAACTTTGAAACGTCATCTACTGACCCACGTTGTGGATTACAGCCCTCTTTCTCTCAAAGATAAGCGTTATCGGCTTATTATATATTTAGTCTATGCTTACCTACTTTTTAGTAAAATACGAATACTAACGTCAAACAACACAATTATTCCTAATTCAAATTATTCACGTAATTTCCGAGGGGTTAATTTTCCTTCTAACTAAAGCCATAATTAAAAAACACATTTCTTACACTGGTAACACACGCACAATTTTTTTGCAGTGGCAATCAATAACGGTGCGATATGATCACTGGCAACTTGCATTGCAAGAAATAAAGAAAAAAGGAAAGAAATGCGAGTGCGTGAGCGTTATCGCGTGCGTGGCACTTTTGTATACTCGCGCAGTTACTGCTACTTACAATTAGTATAAACAGTTGATTTTTTTCCCCTACAAAAGTTAATGCAGTAACATGAACCCTGTTTTTTTCTCTTGTGGACAAGGATAAAATGTAACCTGTGGTGGAAAGCATGGGGAATGGAGTGAAATATAGGAATAAAGTAAAAACGTAAATACTAAAAACAATTGTATTGAAGATGATACAATAGATTAGTTAGTTACAAGACTTTTGGATCCAAATAATGGATTTGCATTTAAAGGGGCAAGGTAGACAAAGCTAAATTCAATGACTATTTCATGAAAAAGTTTTTCTAGTGGATTAAATGAACTTAGAAGGACTCAACACATATTTGTTCCAGTCGCAAGTCAACTCAACTCGTTAAATTTGAATTTACAGATCCCCACTGAAATCTTTCAACTGAATCAATCTATCTACTCAGTAGTGATTTGAATTTGTAACTGGTTACTTTTAAATAGAGCCGTAGGCAGTAGGCATTAGGTACTTCAATAAAATATCCAGATGACAACAGATAAACGAAACATAAAATAAATAGGCACATTGCCATCCGTAATATAAAAGCTATGTTAAACACCTGACACCTTTCAAACTGAAAAACAAGGCCCATTTACCTTCAAAATAATACTCAACCTTGAACCCATAGATTTATTGTGAACGGTACAGCGTTTGCGCTCCAAAACATTATTGGTAATATAAATAAAAATAACAAATGTTATGTCGTGACTGTACCAATTTGTTCTGATAATATTCGGCGTTCAGCCGAGCCGTGATACAATCAGCGTTTGGGTAACAAAAGGTTTGGTGGAATTGATGGCGGTGTAGCTAGCACTAATAGTACTGATACTATTAATGTTCAGCAGTTCCTGTGCCACCACCTCTTATAACAGTATTTCTTTAATATCATTTCAGTGTGGGAAAAAGTTGGATATATACAGGCGTCTATTTCCTCCCATCTTCATCTATCTCCCACTTGTTTTAAACAATACCGCTTTAAAAGGTCGTGGTAGGTCACCTGACTATTATAGATTTATGATCCAAGCCAAAACAAATAATTCTTGACATAACGAAGAAACTGCTTGTCCTAATCTATCCATATGCAAAGATGGAGACGAGCATGCAAATAACAGACAACTGCGAGTAAATACAAAAATGGGTATGTGATTCAACTGGTAATATGAAACTTCATCATCATCATCATCATTTCAGCCAAAAGACGTCCACTGCTGGACATAGGCCTCCCCCAAGTGTCGCCACATTGACTGGTCCCGTGCAACTCGCATCCTGCGGATCCCCGCAACCTTCACCAGGTCATCGGTCCACCTAGTGGGAGGCCTTCCAACGCATCGTCTCCCGGTTCGCGGCCGCCAAACCAAAACTTTTCGGCCCCATCGGCCATCTGTTCTGCGAGCAATGTGCCCTGCCCACTGCCACTTAAGTTTGGCAATTCTTCGGGCTACGTCGGTAACCTTGGTTCTTGGTATATGAAACTTCGACACCAAAAATAACAAAGTTCAAATGCACTTTTGGTACGTTTATGAAGCTTGATGTAACAAGCATTGTTTTAAAATATATCAGATTACCGCTTTCGTACCTACAGAAATCATAATGGTACTAAAAGTCCCGAATTATTGACACTAACCACCACCAAACCAAGATAAGTACCCAGCTAGTTCTCACCACAGGTTTTAGTGCCAACAATAAAGGTATCGAAACCAATACTTATATCTAACAAGTACGTATAAAACGAAGCAAGCTAACTGCCATTATAGAACTGTCAGAACCCATTGCCGCTTACAATAAAACGCTATCACTAGAACCAAGCGCATTGTCAAAATTTTGCCAACTCTAATCGCTAATCGTATTGCTTATCGGCCCAACTTCTTACTGTTTATGTGCTATGCATTTCCTAATATTAAATTGGGAACGGGACCGTTTTGATACTAAAAGAGGGTAATTTAATATTATTTGGACTCTTGTTGAGAGAACCCTTATGAAGATTGTTTTTGGTTTCGAATGTTCGGTTTTTACATTTTTTTATCAACTTCCTTTTTTTTTTATTTGGGTGGGCCACGTTCATCAGTCCTTTGCTAGACATAGGCCTCTGAAACTGCAAGTCACTGAAATCCATTCTCATCTTGATCTAGCAACAATAGGTTTATTAATAATTTTATCTCATTGTGTAAGCCTTAGGTGGGGCCGAAAAGTTCTGGAATGGCGACCGCGAACCGGGAGACGATGCGTAGGAAGGCCTCCCACTAGGTGGACCGATGACCTGGTGAAGGTTTCGGGGATCCGCTGGACGCGAGTCGCACGGGACCGAGCTATGTGGCGACAGTTGGGGGAGGCCTATGTCCAGCAGTGGACGTCTTTCGGCTGAAATGATGATGATGATGATGAAGCCTTAGGTAAATTTTGATGTAAAATAACACAAGGATATCTGGTAGTGGCCTGTCTCTAACTACAATTGAATATTGATAGAAAGTCTATTCTTAGTCTAAGTTGACGACGGCCCAAGACCAGTCCATGAATTTAACAGTAGAGAACCTAATGTCATGTAGACGGAAATGTCAACCATTGGACACAGAACACTCGGTATCTTAAACATCCTACAAAGTTTTCAAAGTCTTGTCGATATTATTATGGGTTGCAAATACTGTTTCCAACGAAATGGTCTCAGGTATACAAAACAACTTTAGGTTTTGCTATTCAAAATATTTCGAAGATAGGCTTTAATTTTAGTTAATAAATAATTACATCAATGAATTAAAGCTACAAGAATAATTAAAACTAAAATATATTGGTACTTTTTCATCACAAGTTAAATAGATTCAAAAGTAGTGTGAAAGAGATAATAATTCTCTGTCTTTAATGAGTCTATTTTAGTTGAGAGCTGTTAACTCTATTTCCAACTGCTGAAGATTTTTAACTCCATGGGCCATTATGGGCAAATAAATAAGAATAAGTAAAAATATGGAGAACCTATGAAATTCTATGCGATACGGGCACGAAACGCGATACACCAGTCTCAAATGTTTGATTCTGCCCAAAAAGCTGTTCTAAACTTCATGTCAAAAAAATTTACAAAATAATTCTCTAAGAACACCATTCAAAAATAATTTAAACATGTTTTTCTTAATTTAATGTGAAATGTGTCAAGGAGAAAGCTCAACGTCTTGTAAACAGCTCACTCCAATTATCATGGCGTGCCTGTCGCAGGAAAGTGACGAAAGACCGCTATTTATAGCTGATTTGTATTTAATATCGCAACAATATTATTGAGGACTATGTCGTATGGCAACATTGTGGTTTGTTTAGTTGTGAGTATAGTAAAATAATTGGGCTTATTCTTTAGTGGATTTTGGTAGTACAGTCGGCATTAGAAGTCGTTTAACACTTATCAATATTACACCAAGTTTTGTGCTGATCAGTGTGATCTGATGTAATATTGTTTTGTGAATTTGTGTAACCATTGATGAAAGTATTGTTTTCCCTTTTACTCCAGTTGGTTAATATGGATCGTTCTAAAACTAAGACGTCTTATAATTTCAGATATGTGTAGCGACTTTCGTTGCTGACCGTACCTACAAAGTTTGGTCACTACACAGTTTATATGAATTTGTATGTAATTTTTTGGTCCAACTTGAGAAACTAGTGGTAAACCGTGGTAGACGGTGAATGAATGACTCTTTATACAAATGTTTTGCTATGGTTACATCTCTGCTTATACCCATCAATAGATGAGACAAAAATGAGACGAGTATGACGCAGTGAGCGACATCGTCTTTGTTTATAAATATAATTGGAAACACCGAAGAGGTTAAATAAGTTGTGACACTGGCTGATGACTGTCACTTAAGCAGATCGCGTTGGTGGTTACAGTATGTCCACTTTACTTGTGCAGTTCAAGGTGTCGCTGCTAGTCAAACAACAATGCATCGATATGTCAAACTTGGTACATTTATTTTAGTTCTACGACCCTTACTCCTTTTACCTCGTCCACGTTCACACATCTGGTCATATGACCAGACTCTGTAGTGGTATATTTATTTATTTATTTATAAAAATAAGCACGCCAACAGCACAGTCACTTACAATTCAATGAAACTTACATCTAAAAATTGGCATTCCAGTAACCATACAAATAACAAGCATGCATGACACTTAACTAATGAAATCAGAGACAAGAAAAAATAAAAGGGTGTCCAGCAGACCTAAATCCAGAACACTACAAAAACAAAACAATTAGAGCTACATAGACGTACATTGTTCGCACTGTTTATATAGGGAACGTCTGTATGAAGCAAAACTCATAGAAAAAACATCGATAGGGTAATCTGTCAAGTTAGACCTTTCATTATAAAGCCTCGCCATACGTGTTAGGGGGCTATTAAAGGTGGTATTTAAAGTGGATGTTGACAATTGGAAAATGCGATGGTGTCGCTTGCTACGCTGGCAAGTCCTAAAGTTAAAATAGTCCACTAATTGCGCATCTATAGAACCATTTATAATTTTGTATAAAATAAGTAAGTCGGTATATATGCGTATATACGCATGCGTATATACGCATGGCCACTACAGAGTAAAGTAATTAATATAAGTACCTAATATTTTACTGAATTTACGGACGAAACATGTTGATCTAGATTTATTGCTAGTACATTTATCTATTATTTTATCAGTAAACTATTAAAACTAATGTTGCCTATAATAAAGTATCCATTAGTGTCGTTGTACAGTGTAGTAATTCGTTGATGAAGATTAAATGGACCCTTTGCTTAGTATAAAAGCCGCTATTAGCCTTGAATACGAAAGATACTTAGGTCTGGATCGTTACACAGAAAGCGAATAAAAAAGAAACAATTTTGCCTTAACCCACGGTTTTTGGGTCATTTTCTCTCATTTCTATCATAAACAGGATGTCTGTTATTTCCGTAGGCTTTGGCAGTGTTTTATATCTAACTAGCTGTCCGGCGCAACTTCGTTTGCGTCACATTTTCTCCGTTTTCGCAACATTTTTCATTGCTGCTCCACTCTTATTATTCGTAGCGTGAAGATATATAGCCTATAGCCTTCCTCGATAAATAGGCTATCTAACACTGAAATAATTTTTCAAATCGGACCAGTAGTTTCGGAGCCTATTCAATGCAAACAAACAATCAAATCTTTCCTCTTTTTATAATATTAGTTTAGATTAGTTTAAATATATAAAATTATCATGCCACAATGTTAGTTACCATACTCCTCCGAAACGGCTGAACCGATTTGTATGAAATTATGTGTGAATATCGGGTTGGTCGGAGAATCGGCTAACATCTATAATTCATACCATAAAACAAAAAAAAACCACGCGAACGAAGTCACGGGCAGCATCTAGTAATATCTATATAATTACACTTTACCCATACATACATAACATCAAGCCTGCAATCCCTGAAGGGTTAGGCAGAGGTGCACACTACAGAACACCCACATTTAGAGAGTTATGTTTAAGTCCCTAGTAAAAAACGATGTGCCTATCAACCAGGGATTAGTCTGAGATTAGAATAATGTGTTTTTATTAAGTAGCTCTCGGAATCCAACATGGTAGCAGAGCGTTATGCTTTAAATTCACTACTCTTATTATTATTTTCCAAGTATGCGCGTGTGATTTTGTAAAATTATTTTCAAAATTTATTCGCAAGAAAAACAAAGAACAATGACAACCGTCAATCAAAATGTTTCGATAGAAAAATTATCCGGGATTCAAGATTATCCATCCTGGAAATTTATGATGCGGATGGTGCTCATCCATGACGATCTTTGGGATTGTGTGGGCACAACTGAAAATAAAAACGAAAACGCGAAGAAGCAGGAAAAGGCGCTCGCGAAAATCGCCTTGAGCGTGAAGCCTTGTGTATTTCCACTAATTAGAAATGCCAAGTCGGCTAGCGAAGCGTGGAGCAACCTGCAGAAGGCATACGAGGACCGAGGCTTGTCACGACGACTCGGATTGCTTCGCACATTGTTCGCCATTAAATTAAGCGTATGTGCGAGTATGGAGACATATGTGAACAAGGTCATAGATACATCGCAACAACTGAGCGACATCGGAGCGGCTTTAGAAGATGACTTCGTGGCCGTGATTTTACTCAGCGGTTTGACAAGCGATTACGACCCGTTGATTATGGCTCTAGAACATTCGAACGTGTCACTGTCAAGTGAAAATGTCAAAGCAAAATTGCTTCTAGAAAATGCGAGACGCGACGAAAAAAGCGAAAATGTTACGGCTTTAGCAGCTCGGAAAGCACCCAAGCCAATTAAGTGCTTCAGATGCAAAAAGAGTGGGCATTTCAAGAAGGATTGTCCTGACAACTCTGACGGCAAGAAGAGTGGCAGGAAAAGCCAGGTGCATCTCACAGCGTTGGCCACAGGAGTCAAGAGAGACGTTTGGTACGTCGACAGTGGTGCGGCGCAGCATTTTTGCAATGATCGCAGGTATTTAACAGATTTTACTATTGAAAAGCCGAAGAAGGTCTTAATCGCCAATGGTGAAGCATTGCCGACAGCTGGAAAAGGAACTGCGCAAACTGTGCTAAAGGACAATAGTGTGAGATCGATAAGTAATGTGTACTTAGTCCCAAAATTGTCTGCTAATTTGTTATCTGTTAGTGCGATGGATAAGAAAGGTTTCGAAATTGTGTTTCGTTCTGGCGTGTGTACAGTCTATGACAATGGGGAGGTTTTGGCTACAGCTACCCTGAGAGATGGTATTTATGAACTTGATGCCATTGAAACTGTTTCTGTTTCGTGTAGCGAGCCATCCTCGCAGGCAATGTGTTCGTCTTTGTCTGTAGGTACAGGTGACAGCAAAGCAGTGCCGACACGTCAATTGAAGGTTGATAGTCGTCATGTTGCCGTGAGCGTGAAGCAAGCGCCGCTGTCCCCTGGAAGCCAGTCAACGCAACAAATTTGGCACCATCGTCTAGCGCATCTGAACACCCGAAGCATGGAGTTACTGCGAAAAGGTATGGTCAAGGGTATTTCTTATGACAACAATAACTTTCGGTCGTGTGTTTCCTGCATCTTAGGTAAACAGACTAAGTTGCCATTTCCGAAGAAATCGGAGACCAGAGCCAAGGAAATTCTTGGAATAATTCACAGTGACGTCATGGGACCACTGCCGTGCCCGTCCCTAGGTGGGAAAAGATATTTTCTGTTGTTCATTGACGACCTGTCACGAAAAACATTCGTTTATTTTCTTAGGAGGAAGGATGAGGTTTTCGAGATGTTTAAAGAATTTAAAGCTCTCGTAGAAAACCAAACCAATAAGAAAATAAAAGTTCTTCGTACAGACAATGGTGGTGAATATGTCAATTCTAATTTTCAGAAGTTCCTGAAGAAGCATGGGATTCGACATCAGACCACGGTTCCAAGGTCATCAGCTCAGAACGGGGTCGCAGAACGCGCGATCAGAACCGTTACGGAGAAAGCCAGATGCATGCTCCAGGAAGCAGGTTTGAAAAAGGAATTCTGGGCAGAAGCAGTCAACACTGCCGTCTACCTGAAGAATCGCTCTCCAACTAAGGCTGTGATGGGCAGTACACCGGAAGAAAAATGGACAGGTAAAAAGGAGAATCTGAGTTACCTACGCATTTTTGGTTGTCAAGCTTATGCCCTACAGCACAAACGGGACAAATTAGATCCCAAAAGTAAGAAATATATTTTTGCCGGATACTGTGACGATTCAAAGGGTTACAGATTGATAGATCCGGCGAGCTCGAAGAATGTCATAAAAGCAAGAAATGTCATTTTTCTAGAACATGCTTTTTGGCATAACACTTCATCGGATGAGGATGATAGTTCACGTTACACGATTGGTTTGTTTCCGAACAATGTAACTGTCACCGATAATGTTCCAGTGCAACCTGCCTCACCCGATTTACCCCAAGAGCACGCAGAAATATCTAACGAAAACTGTCAAGATAACAGCGTCATTACGACAGATGATTCTGAGAGCAGTAGTGAGACTCTGAATGACTCTGCGGATGAGACGTATGTCCCAGGAGATTCCACACTGGAAGACTACGAGAACTCTACGGACGAAAGTAGTGAGTTTGAGTCAGCTAGTGTAGCACGCACTGTTTGCAGTGACACTGAAGACCCTCAGACAGTACGCGAGGCACTGAATGGCCACGAAGCAAGTAAGTGGAAAGCCGCGATGGCGGAAGAGTATAAATCCTTCATCGATAATAAGTGTTGGACTCTGACTGACCGCGATACGAAGCAAAGGCCTGTCAAATGCAAGTGGATCTTTAAAAGAAAGCTTGGCCTTGACGGGGAAATATTGAGGTACAAAGCGCGCCTCGTTGCAAAAGGTTATACCCAGAAATACGGTATTGATTACGAAGAAACGTTTTCTCCTGTAGTACGATATTCCACTATACGTACGTTACTAGCTTTAGCAACGGAACATAACATGAATATTGAGCATCTGGATGTAAAAACGGCCTTTTTGAATGGAGATTTAAAGGAAACCGTTTTTATGGAGCAGCCAGAAGGCTACAAGATTAAAGGTCAAGAAGATAAAGTTTACAAGTTGAATAAGGCCATATACGGACTGAAGCAAGCTTCAAAGTCTTGGTATGAGAAAATAAATGGCGTTTTGACGAGCAAAATGAAATTTAAACGTTTATCTTCCGAACCTTGTGTTTATGTCAAGTCGAGCGGGAAATCTGTGATTATAATTGCTCTCTATGTTGATGATATAATGCTGTTTTCTTCAGCTGGTTCCCGAGATGTGGCAGGAATCAAAGAAGAATTAAAGAAGGCCTTCGAAATCAAAGATTTAGGGCCAGCACACCACATTCTTGGAATGAGGCTTTGCAGACAGAACAAGGAAATAACTCTAGACCAGTCAAACTATATTAAGAAGGTGCTAGAACGATTTCACATGTCAGATTGCAAACCTGCACGAACACCTATGGAGAAAGGTCTGAAGCTCGTGAAATCTACAAAGAAGGATTGTACGCACGACTACAGAGGCCTGATAGGATGTCTGATGTACATAGCGGTATGTACGCGGCCGGATATTGCACATGCTGTCAGCTCGCTCAGTCAGTTCAACGACGCTTACAACGAGACTCACTGGAAGGCAGCAAAACGCGTTCTTCGCTATTTAAAAGGTACGCCTGATCATTATTTAACTTTTCAGAAGTCAGGCTTGGATATCGTCGCATATGCTGACGCTGATTTTGCATCAAATGAGGTCGATCGCCGATCTTATACCGGTTATGTGTTCAAAATTGGAAATTCTACCATCTCTTGGGAGAGTAGAAAACAAAAAACAGTGGCTCTTTCAAGCACAGAGGCCGAATATATGTGTCTGTCGGATGCTTGTAAAGAAGCACTTTTTCTACGCAAGTTTCTGTTCGAAATTTACGGGGTACAGTATAGGATTACGTTGTTTAATGATAATCAGTCTGCACTGAAGTTGTGCACTAATTCTATGTACCATGCCAGAACGAAACACATTGACGTGAGACATCATTTCATTAGGGAAATTGTTGAGGAAGGTACAGTTGTTATAAAATACCTATCTACTGATGAAATGGTGGCCGATGTTTTAACGAAACCGTTGGTAAAGGAAAAACATGATAAGTTTGTATGTCATTTATTTCTATCATTAAATAAATGATATGCGATGGTTCTAAGCAGTAGATAAGGCATACTTGCAGAAGTATAATTTGTTTAGATCCGTATCACATAGTTTTTTGAATATTTACTGTTTATATGTGACGGATGCTTTGATAAATTTATGCTTTTGCTGTGTTTTGTTGTTGTTATGTTATAGTATATTTTTAGACAGCGGATGTGTCTACACTTAGATATTTTATTGTGGGTAATGTGATTTACATGAGTTTATATTGGATCAAGGGCCAGTGTTAGAAATATACCTTCAAGGAGTTTGTATGTGTTCCATTGTAAACTCTATGTTGTCTAGAGTAAGGTTTATAGACAGATGTCACTAGTTTAGTCTGATCGTTTTGCCTGTGCGGTGCACAATACATTTGGAATCTTATAATGTGTTTTTATTAAGTAGCTCTCGGAATCCAACACGGACTACTACCGACAAAATCCTAATAAAAAAACCTCATAACAGTTGGTCCGACCTGGTAATCGAATGTACAACACTTGACGACCATCGCTTTGTTGATAATAATTTGAACATAATTATTCACCTTCTAAAATAAACCTTAATCAAACATCTCCTACCTTATCTTCCCTACAATTCACTTTCCCAAGTACGAAAATTAAATATCTTATGCTCTATTTGTCGTCCATTACAAACAATTCCATGAAAATTACTAAATTCCTTCGTAATTGCCGTTCGTCGGCTGATTAATGCCTGAACAATCTAATCTATAATTTAATTCAAATTATCGAAACCCCAAAATCCCGGGGTTCAAAAGTGCGAATCCCGCATATTTATGCCCTCAATTACGACCGCCAACTTCGGAGGCATTCCTCGGACAACAATTATACAGGGATTACGTCCGGGACTCATAACAGTCCCGGGATATCCCGGGGTATCCCGTTAAATAGGTATAATGTGCACTGCCCGGATTAAGTATAGCGGATCATATTATTCTTAATTGTACTTTTAAGTACAAGTTTATGGGTGAGATTATACCTTAATATGGTGTTTGGTGTTGCTAATTTTATTTTGGGTTTTAGTAAGACATTTGGTAATTGGATTCATAAAATGTCTCGATTTTATTAGTTTGAATTTTTAAGTCTGTCGTTGGCAAACGATGCTCAAATTTGGCAAAACACTGGAATAGTTGGAAACAATTTAGCCGTTGGCTCTTTTTTTTAACAATGACTATTGTTTTAAATACAAATAAGCAAGACGGTACACTAATTTACAAAACCCAGTTATTTAAAACGCATATCTTTCACCCTCCTTGTATTTAATAAGATGTAGAGAAAAGCAAAATAAACCTAGTCTAGTACTAGGTCTAGTACTTTTTAATGCCACTATTTGCTTTACATTTTTGATAAAATTTATTGAGACTTAAGAAGCCTTTACATCAACGCTTGCGGAAAATTACATAATTTGTTTTGGCTATCTACATCGTTGCAAGCATTCTGTTGGCAGAGAAGTAGGTCGAAATTCTAGTAGTACCATGTATTTCAGTAGGTACAGTCTGCAAAGGAGATTAGTAACCAGTTACTCATACTAGTACTATAATATATTATGAGTACATGTTTACTTACGTCCTTTGCAGACTGTACATATTTCGTTGAGGGAGTTATCAATAAATTAAAAGTTTGTAAGCCCACCTGCTAGACCTATATCATAGACTTATTATACATAGTACCGATGGATTCTTACTGCATAGTACCTTATCATACACCTGGGCACGAGTTGCCATGACTGATCTCCGGACACAGGTTGGCCGAAGCAAGGAAAACCTGTTCAGGTGGAGATTTATAGATGAGTCTGCTCTAGAGTGTAAATGTGGTGTTGCCGCACCAACGATGGGACACTTGATATCGTGTCCTGTCTGTACCGTTGGTTGCACGTCACAAGAGCTTGATGGACGCTACTGAAAGTGCCAAACTCGTCGCCAATTTTTTGACTCAATTTGAATTGTCATCGATACGCTAAGAAGAAGACTGCATAGTTATGTTTTAACACGTCATCATCATCATCATTTCAGCCCAAAAGACGTCCACTGCTGGACATAGGCTTCCCTCAAGTGTCGCAACATTGACATTTTGGGGGGTTTTGCCATAATCGCCACGCTTGGCAGGCGGGTTGGCGATCGCAGTACGGTTGTTACAGTAGCACAGAGAACGCTGCTGCCCATTCTCTGACAAATCCCTTAGTCGCCTCTTACGACACCCACGGGAAGATATGGGATTTAACACGTAATATTCAACAAATATATTACGTCTCTTTACCAAAATTGATTCAATAACGTTCACCTAAAACAGCCCACAAAACCCTAAACTCCGTCCGATCAATTGCCAATCAGCAAAAAACTAATTCGAGCTCCCCAATAAACTACCATTAAACTAAGAAACGACAAAAAGCATAGGTAGCGGCATCAGCACAAACGGAGCAGTTAAAACAAAAAGTGGGCAGACAATAAAACCACCCCCCGTTGGGTAACATATATGATCACTATCTACTAAGTTACCCAGTCGCGCTGAATTCGCACTGTGTACAACCGGCCTAATGGTGCCACGTGAATCAATAACTGCTGACCGGCTCATTACTGGCCCTGCTTTCAATCAACACCAAACATTGCACTTCCAACCTTATTCAACCTTACCCAAGGTTTAATTTAGACTGTCTCGCTCTCCGCACTAAGGCTTTTAATATCGGTAGCTCTAATAAAAGTGTCAAACTGCTATGTCCGCGCGAAGGAATACAGTGAACGTTTTTATTGACTATTACTAATAAAATAAAGGAGAAATGGAAGTTTCCGTGATGATATCGCAATGATACTTAGAGGTCGCTGTTGGGAGGGACATTAAGGAGTAACAAATGATTTAAGTTGTGTCTCGGGATGGGAGGGAGACGTAAACTGTGCTTATCACTGTCGTAACTTTAAAGGGTTTTGTTTGGGAAATTATTATGATTATAGGACGCAAAATTATTTCTTGTGGTTTGTGATAAGGCATGGTAATGACTGTTGAATTGTATTCTCCCTAAGTTGTAATGATCTATTGTATTACTATCACGTCAAAAGGTCGATTTCCCAAAAACAAACAAATTATTTGAACTAGGCTGTCTTTCTCCTAATCCTTAATCCGATTGTTACGAAATTTAACAGATAGGTAGCCTAAATCTAAAAAACCGGCCAAGCTCTAGTCGGACTCACGCACGAAGGGCTCCGTACCATTATATATAAAAGCGAGCCAAAAAAAAACACTTTTTTATATATACCCCTTAATTATTTAGTTTATTCTGTTTTTAGTATTTGTTGTTATAGCGGCAACAGAAAAACATAATTTGTAGAAATTTCAACTGGCCAACTATCACGGTTCATGAGATACAGCCTGGTGACAGACGGACGGACGGACGCACGGCAGCGAAGTCTCAGTAATAGGGTCCCCTTTGACCTTTTGGGTACAGAACCCTAAAAGGACATTGGCAAGTTACATGCTGGATCCAAAAAAAAATGCACAGGCAAAGTTGTGACACATTTTGTAATGTTTGTTTTATAATTCATTTTCATTCAAGTAGCATGCACTTGCACGTGTAATTTCTTGGCACTGTTTAAGACTCATTTTACACGGAGAGCAACTAAATCAATCTTCACGCCAAATCTCTTTTAGATTAAGCAGAAATAGATGTAACTTAAGTTTACAAACTTGGCTGCTGCTTTTAAATGCAGATTATCATTTCGACCATTACAGTTTTTATACAAAAAAAAAATGCTGTAGTTGGGACTACAGCATTTTTATTGTTTATTAAAACATCAGTAAACTACACATTAACCTCACTATCCTTTCGCGCGTAACAGTAAAACCCCGCGTGAAACCCTTCGGGGGCCCCTTGATTACGCCATTGCGTGAGTCATCCGATATCGTAAAGATAAACACTTATAACTCGAGTTATATTAGCTCTAATCTTAAACGGTAAACAGTGTCGGGTTCGTGATGAACGGGGCCATTTATTAATAATAAACAACTCTTTTAGAACTACTTGAGAATTATACATATCCCATAGATATGAGAGAGGTCGTAGCAAATACGTCTGTTTTCGTTGCTTATTTTTGTTTGGTAAAACTACTCATTCAATTTACACGAAAATTTATATCTAACATCACAAATATACAAGTAATCTAATGACAGTGTTTTTTAGGAGTCCTACATACATTATTCTTATAAGATCCTAACTCAAACTTCTTGTTAGAATCAGCCATTTTAGAATTCCGCTGTACAAAGCATGAAAATACTTGAAATATCAATAAATATGAATAGATATCCCTCGAATACATGAAATAATGAATTATCACTATTTTTTCGTTGCTACTATTGTTTCCAAGACCATTTAACATGGATCAAGAGTCAAATATTCTTTTTTTATTTTGACTAACAAACTTCACAACAAAGGATTTTTTGTTGGCAAATCATAATTTTTTTGTTATTTTTTCAAGCAAATGACTATCTAAAAAGTTGCATTATACACTTATAACATACTATACATTTACTTACCAAAGTTTTACAACGTATATCTCACAAAAACAACACTTTTCCGAACATAATAACACGGGTTGCCATTGACGTTTGACATTCGACATAGACGAGTTTCTATATTTTTTTTAATAATGTTGTGCCGTTTAGTATTACTAACGATTAATTTTGTTTGAATCGACTACTAGTTCACCATAGAGGTAAATTTTGACAGAACGATTTAGAAATTTACTTTTTTTCATATTAGCGTTTAAGTTTGCTGGTTCGAGCCGTTCCATAAATGGAACGGCGAGGCTCAAGGCAAAGGTCCGTCCGTACGGCTGGGACCTAGAGGTTAATACTTTTTTGAATTCCAATCCCATCATCATTTTTTCAAATTGCTTTTCAAATCACCATAGTATTGTATTACCTATTCGTAATAATATCTCAAAGAATGATCTAAATTGTCATTTTAATTATGCTATAAAAAGTTATGGGCTAATAAAGGAGAATTGTGTTTGAAAAGAAAAGTAAAATAAGTCTAAGATATATTAAACTCAAATCGTTCCAGTTTTTTCAAATATTTACAGTTTCAGTTCATTTTCCTTATTGTCAAAAAGTAATGTCTATCGGATAGTTATTACAATAACTTATAGTAACTGATCACGTGATATCTATACATTAAAATCTGCAACGCAATTTATTTTTGCCATACCTAGTTTAATAGTTACTTTGTGTGCCAAATTTGGAGAATTTATTGTTGTGTTAATGAAAATGTTGCCAGATTGTGGACTTGCGATTCCTGAAAGCGTTGATTTAAAACCGTAAATTTGGTTTACCTAATAAATGTATTTTAGCTTTTTCTTTTCAGCAATCGATTGCATTCTTAAAAAATCTTTGCCACAAATATTTTTTAAACAATGTGTCGTCTTTCTTCATACTCCTTTTCAATACATTACATGCAACGGTCTAAAAGATTTGTGCTTCTAATTTAAAATTAAGAATTTATATCCCAACAAACATGGATTGAAATAAAGGGAGAGTTACAGTGAACAGGCTTCTTCTGTGTAAGCTCGCACCATCGTCGACTTTGTCTCTTTCATCTCTGGCCTAGACTAGAGTCAAGAGCAAACCCATCGCAAATAAATTGAAAAAAGGGAGACTATGTTAACGCCAATTTGATCCATAAGAACAGATGCATTACCTACATTTATTTAGTTGCCAATAAACCTTGTAAAGAACAGACGCATTTCATTCAAAAATCCATTGACACAGTGCAAACAAAAGTGATCCCTAATCACCACCACATATGGTCGAATACGAGCCGGATCGAACCTCATTAAGAAATTGACGGAGCGCCGCCGTGAGAACAAAAGAACCGCATTCCATTGAGCGATAAGGGACCACCTGGTGTTGTTTTGCTCAAATTTCCTAGAACTGGTCAATTAGTGTGTGTGTGTAAAGTGTATCGGTGTATCATTAGAACATTAACTTAGTAAATAGACTATATTTGAAGATTGTTGTGATTTACCAATACATAAACAATGACAACTCAAGCAGATCAAGCGTTAAGTGTACTAGAAGATTTGGCGTCATTGCTTAAAAAGACTCAAATAAACCTTAAAAAGTGCCCAAAAGAACGGTTGGCGAAACCGGGATATTTACAAACGCGTATTCAAACAATCGAAGAATACTGGGTAGCTTTTAAGAAAGCACACCAAGATCTGTTGAAAAGTACAACTCGGGAACAACGTGGAGTTATTCCGTATTACGTGAATGAAGAATTCCTCCTTCATGAAGACTTATACATATGTATGTTAGGAGATCTTAGAGACATGTTGGCTACATGTAGTTCGAAGACGACTGATCAACCTTCATGCAGCAATACGTCGTGTGATGGGAAATTACGGGCTAAAGTGATGCTACCTAACATACAACTCCCTCCGTTTTCCGGTAACTACGAAGAATGGCCTACATTCAAAGACTTGTATGTGTCATTAATTCATGAATGCACAACACTAAGTGAAGTTGAAAAGCTACACTATTTGAAGACCAGTATCACGGGCGAAGCAGCATCATTATTGAAGCACATTCAAGTAACGGGTGCTAACTATGTTCAAGCTTGGGAAACGTTGAATCACCGATACGATAATAGGCGTATAATAGTAAATGCTTTAATGAAGCGATTATTTTACCAGAAAAAATGTACCAATCAAACTGCAGCACAGCTGAAAGCCCTCCTGGATTGTACCACTGAGGTTATTAACAGCTTAAAAAACGTAGAAGTGCCTACCGATTCCTGGGATCCAGTTATTATATTTCTGGTTGTGCAGAAGTTGGACCCGGAGTCACACAAAGAATGGGAACAGACTGCCTACTCGGTGAATGCTCAAGAACTGCCTACATGGAAGGAACTGCGCGAGTTTTTAGAAGCCAAATATCGGACGCTTGAAATGGTTTCCCCTACTACTAATACTAAACCTAATAAAGAGCGCGTCCTTCATGTTGCAACAGACAATAGTAAACAAAACCCTTGTGCTTTATGTAAAGAAACGCACACACTGTGTCATTGCAGCATATTCAATAAAATGTCAATTAATGAAAGAAGCGAACATGTCAAAGCAAACAAACTATGTTTCAACTGCCTTGGGGCGGGACATTCGGTGTTCAAGTGCCGTATGCCAATGTCTTGCCGCACCTGTAAGAGACGACATCACACACTTTTACATCAAATCAAGAAGATTGATGAAGCGGCTCCGAATGTAGAAACCAAGCAACCGACTTCATCTACCCAAGCAGATGTAGAAGAGAAGAAAGTTCATACAATGATTTTATCTCATTATAACGCGGGGCAGAAGATATCACTATTGGCTACCGCAGTAGTAATTTTGAAGACTGAACATGGACACACTACTGTTCTAAGAGCGCTGATAGACTCAGGATCGCAAGCATGTTTTATAAGCGAGAAGGCAACTCGGATCCTGAACCTAGAAAAATCATCAGTAAATCTAATTGTCTCCGGAATGGAATCCATGAAAGTGAGAGTCAAGCATGAGGTCAAATTTCAATTATTGTCACGATGGGAAAACCAATTCAACTTACCTATCAGAGCCTACGTGATGTCCAAGCATTTGACCTCTAACATACCTGTAAACAACACGATGGGGACTGATTGGCCGCATATAGCAAACCTCCAACTAGCAGATACAAATTATTATGCATCAGGACCAATTGATCTGTTGTTGGGTGTAAACGAATATGCATCAATTCTCAAGCAAGGACTTATCAAAGGTCCACCAAATACACCATGCGCCCAAAATACCTACCTGGGATGGATATTAATGGGTGGAATAACAATTAAACTGAATGTTCGAGAAAAATCCTTGACGGCCATGAAGCAAGAAATTAACATAGAAGATTTACTGAACACAATATGGGAAGTTGATACAGACACGAAAAGAAAATTTACTTTAAATGAAAAACTATGTGAAAACATATACGAGAAGACACACAAGCGAGATAAAGATGGAAAATACATAGTCAAGCTACCGTTTAATACAGAAGAACCAAAATCAGTAGAAGGCAACACAAGAGGAATAGCAAAAACTAGACTCCTTCAACTAGAAAAAAGATTTAATCAAAACATAGAACTGAAGCAAGAGTATACAAAAGTGATCAAGGAATATAAAGAATTAAAACATTTAGAAGAAATACCTAAGGATGAAATAAATAATAAATCAGTATACTTACCTCACCATGCGGTGATCCGTAGTGACAAAGAAACGACGAAGACTAGAGTTGTATTCGACGCCTCATGCAAGGGCTCCAACGGTACTTCTCTAAACGATGAACTGTTGTTGGGTCCAATGTTACAAGATGACTTGAGAAGCATTATCATAAGGTGGAGAATTCATGCTGTTTGTTATGTTTCTGACATTCACAAGATGTACAGAATGATCTGGACAAACAAAGAAGACATCGATTATCAAAGAATTCTATGGAGAGATAATCCATTGGAAGACATCAAAGACTATAGACTTTTGACTGTGACATTCGGAACGGCTTCCGCACCCTATCTCGCCGTAAAGACCCTAATGCAATTGGCTGATGACGAAGGTGACAAATATCCAGAAGCTGCAAAGATATTGCGCGAAGACTTTTACGTCGACGACGTTATGTCCGGACACGATGATCTGGAACAAGCCATAAGAATCAGTCAAGATCTCAAAAAGTTACTGCGTCTAGGTGGCTTCGAACTGAAGAAATGGTCTTCTAACAACCGTGATTTCATGGAGACTATTCAACCAGGCGAAAGATCATCCAATGCCCATCTAGAACTAAAGCTTGATGGAACAATTAAAGCCCTGGGAATACAATGGAATTTGGGTAAAGATCAATTCGAATACAATCTGAACTTACCTGTTAACGACAAAGCAATCACGAAGCGAAGCATTCTATCCGACATTCAAAAGCTGTTCGACCCGCTCGGATGGATTGCGCCTTGCCTTGTAATAGCGAAGATTTTAATCCAACAACTCTGGCAAGAAAAGATTGATTGGGATGAAACCTTGAATGCGACACTGGCCGAAAAATGGGCAACAATACGATCTGATCTTGAACATGTAAACAGAATCTACGTAAATAGATGGATGGGAACTTCTAGCTCAAGAAAAGATCCAATTGAAATCCACGGATTCTGCGATGCCTCTGTACAAGCATATGGTGCTGTGGCATACTGCAGAGTCACAAACTCAGATGGCATAATAAAGAGCACAATCATTGCTGCAAGAACCAGAGTAGCTCCTTTGAAAACCATTTCATTGCCTCGACTAGAACTGTGTGGAGCTTTGCTTCTGTCCAAACTACTAAAGCAAATAAGAGAAGCAATGAGGATACCTGCAACACAAATATATGCTTGGACAGATTCTACTATTGTTCTCTCATGGTTACATGGAGATCCGAACAAATGGAAGACGTTTGTGGCAAACCGCGTTGTCGAGATCACAACGAATGTAAGTTGCAGTCAGTGGTACCATGTCCAATCTCATGATAATCCAGCTGATATTGCGTCAAGGGGTATGTTAGTCACCAACTTGAAAGATTGCGACCTATGGTGGAACGGACCACAGTGGTTATTGCACCAGAAGATACAGTTCACTCGAATAAACATAACACCAATTGACCTAGAAAGAAAGAAAAACACAATAAAAGTTCTTAAAATAACAAAAAACGAAAACGAAGAAAGCAATAAATTATCCACACAACTCGACGACTTTGACTCACTGAGCGAACTACTTAGAGCAATTACCTACTGCCGAAGATTCCTGAAACAAAAGAAATTAAAAGAAAACATAGATAGTACAATCACAACTGAAGAACTCCAACTCTCCTTGCAAACCTGTATAAAACGAGAACAAGAGGAAGAATTTCAAGAAGAGATAGAAAGCTTAAAAGTAAAGAATAAAGTAAAAAAATCAAGCAAATTAAAATCGTTAAATCCTTACCTTGACGAGAACGGTGTCCTCAGGGTGGGCGGCCGGCTCAGGAACGCAGAGTTGAGTGATGAATGCAAGCATCCAATCATTTTGGGTCGTAACAGTAAACTTACCTATCTTATAATAGCAGAAGCCCACTCGAAGACGTTGCATGGAGGTATACAATTAATGCTTACTTACCTCAGATCCAAGTATTGGATACTGCGAGCAAAAACGCTGGTCAAACAATACATTCATCGTTGCTTGGTGTGTGCGAAACTGAACGCAAAGGTGAGAACACAAATAATGGGTGACTTACCAAGAGTACGGGTGAAACCAGCACGAGCATTCCTCAATTCCGGTGTCGACTTTGCGGGACCATTCTCAGTATTGATAAGTAAAGGTAGAGGAGCCAGGACTAACAAGGCCTATATAGCTGTTTTCATTTGCATGTCCACTAAGGCAATTCATTTAGAATTGGTTGGCGACCTAAGTACAGCCGCATTCATAGGTGCCTTCAAAAGGTTTTGCGCCCGCAGAGGAAAATGCATAAATCTGTGGAGCGACCAAGGGCGAAATTTTGTTGGTGCTAACAAACAACTACATGAAGCCTGGAAGGAAGCTGGCTTGCAATTTGACGGAAAAATTGCTGAACTACTTGCTAACGACGGGACCCAATGGCATTTTATACCGGCCTATTCACCTAACTTTGGAGGACTCTGGGAAGCCGGAGTTAAATCCATAAAATATCATATGAAGAGAGTCCTCACTACAAACTTGACATTCGAAGAGATGACGACAGTTCTCTGCGAAATAGAAGCATGCCTGAACTCGCGTCCGTTATGTCCAATGGACGACGACACCATGCAAGCACTGACACCTGGTCATTTTTTAATAACGGAAGCACCAGTCACCGTTCCAAACCCAAATATAAAGGACGCTAAAATAAGTAATTTGACACGCTGGCAATATACGCAGAAATTGTTGAGTGACTTTTGGTCGAGATGGCAGAATGAGTACCTATCGAGACTCCAACAGAGACCAAAATGGTTAAAACGCGAAGAAGAGTTTAAGAAGGGAGATATAGTGCTGATCAAGCAGGACAATCTCCCGCCGGGAAAATGGTCCATGGGACGCATCACTGACAAGCACCCTGGCCTCGACGGTTTAACAAGAGTGTATAGCGTAAAGAGCGGTGACAGTATAACCAAGCGATGTGTGACAAAATTGTGTGCTTTACCAATCGATACAGTACCAGACGAGATGATTGTTTAATATACATTTTTAGCTTATTTTGCATGTAACTTAACTTAAATTATTGTTTAGAAAGGACTATTATAGTCCTTTGGTGGGCGGCTTATGTTAACGCCAATTTGATCCATAAGAACAGATGCATTACCTACATTTATTTAGTTGCCAATAAACCTTGTAAAGAACAGACGCATTTCATTCAAAAATCCATTGACACAGTGCAAACAAAAGTGATCCCTAATCACCACCACAGACTACTTTGACAAAAGTATTACTGTGGATATCTAGAGAAAATTCCAGTTATTTAGTGACATGATAGTTTTGTATCTAATGTGAATATGCTGGAAACTTTTGGACCCACGTGATATTTTATAAGAAACAATAACATCAGCCCAAAATATAAATCACGTACACCACAACAGCTGTTCAACGTGATCAACTCTCCCCAGATTGAAGAAGGACCAACCCATTGCAAGTAATTAAAACAGAAAAATAGCCAGGGCCGTGTAAATTTAAAATTTCCCTCCTTTCATTAATCATCTTGAGGCCGAAAGCCGACAAAGCCGGGCCGGCGTCGACGACGTATAACAAACGGGACGGCGAGGCTTCAAAATCTGCCGTCCTTTTCTAGCATGGGACGAAGAAAGGAAGCCGCTTCTCATATTTCAACGCCGATGCCCAAAAGGACATCGACCGTATTTTGTAAACAAAAGTTTTGGGTGCTGGCTATTGCCAGATTTTTTAGAACAGTGACGTTGTTGAGGTTGGATGATTTTGTAGAATTTTCAATGCTACTCGTTCTTGATACAATCTGTTTAATAACATTATTGGTTGTTATAGCAATATTCGTTGTAGCATTTAAGTACTTATTGCATTTTTGTGAAGACTCCTAATCGGTCTCTCAATGTCCTTTAACTCATTTCATACATACATTCATTTTTTAGGGTTCCGTACCCAAAGGGTCAAACGAGACCCTATTACTGAGACTTCGCTGTCCGTCCGTCCGTCCGTCTGTCACCAGGCTGTATCTCATGAACCGTGATAGTTAGCCAGTTGAAATTTCTACAGATTATGTATTTCTGTTGATGCTATAACAACAAATACTAAAACCAGAATAAAATAAATATTTAAGGGGGGCTCCCATACAAAAAAGTGTTTTTTGTTCGTTTTTATAATAAATGGTACGGAACCCTTCGTGTGCGAATCCGACTCGCACTTGGCCGGTTTTTTCTTTCAATTTTTTCTTCTAAAATCTTAATGAATTTTAAATTTTCCATTACTCTAAAACTAACACCATTTTTCACAGAAACACAGATCAGAAAAATAAAACGTAAAACTTGAACAAGTAAATTATAAAGCACTTAAGTTCTCTCTTTGCTCGTGAACAAAAATGAGCAACTGTGGTACGCTCGTTAATATTTTTAAAGGAAAAGCGTCTTTGACATAAAATAACAATATTATTAACAGATCCGACAGTCTGTCTTTTATGAATGGCGGTTTCCGTAACAGAGTTGCAGATTTTTGTTTTAATATGAAACTTTTATGGAAAACTGTACACCTACTGACATAGATAGTGAGTGTCGATTTATTTCCATGTTGGCGTTGATTTAAAAAGGAAATAGCGTATTGGTGCAATTTATTTTATCAAAGCCGACTGATGAAATACTTACTTCCATTCAGCTTCATAGAATGAAAGCGTATAGCGAAATGTGAATTAAGCGAAGGAATTAAAGTAACGTACTTATGAAATATGTACACACAGCGTCATTAAGTAGTTACCTCCCTGGCTTGCTCGGCCGGACTGTAGAGGGGTTAGCACATACTGACGCGGTCTGTACATTAAAACTTTTAACTTAAATGTTGGAATGACCAAATAATTACAGCAGAAAACGTGACGTTTCTCGGAATTTTCTATCAATATTTCATTTCCTGCTCATAATAGCAAAAGCGCTTGATGATGAATCGGCAAATATAAACCCAACAAACTGGAAACAAACCAATCACCGTTTCACAATATAAAATACACAAGTAGCCTTGTATAGCTTCATTGAAACATGTACTGAAAATATAGTTTTTGAATGGAAGTCAGCAGATTTCCCATGCGGGGGACGCGAGACAAAATCTGGCGTAAGTTTTATTCTCCTTGACAGAAACTTGCCAGTGGAGCCTTTTTAGTTGAACGACGAAACAGAATTCAGTGCGCAAAGCGGAATTACTACTAATATCTTCAATCTTTTAAAAGTTAACGCTTCGCTCGCGGCTTGTACTAGCCCGAACTCAGACGAACAGTTTGTCAGAAATAAAACAAAAATTTAAGTCAGAATTCGAATTATAATTCAAAATGGTAAAGGTTTTGAAAACAAAAGTAAACCGGTTGTTTTCCACTAGCATAAGATTGCCATGTGCCTCAGTACAAATGATTCCTTAGAAAAATGATGAAAATGTGTTATGTTTTTCGAAGTCTCTTAAGTTTTAATAAATAATGTCTTAAATACCCAACGAAAGAGCTGCGCAAGTACTGGTCTAGTATAATTTGAGTCCATCGACACGCAAGTGCACGAAGTGGAAAACAAATGTCTGCAATAATTACGTCCCAACTTAAGTAACTTTAGAATCTACAGTAACGTCCTAAAAAAATAAAGATAGAATCTACGATCAAGAAACATACTCAGATATTCTTAAAAACTCAAGTAGGGGAAATGGTTTATTTAATGGTGCACTCAGGCGATGGACTACTAAGTAGCCTGCTTACTGGCCCACTTAAGCTCAACGCTTATGCTTAAGTAGTTCAAACCTTAGGAGCATTTGCAAAAATGCTCAAGTCCCCTGTGTTTTCATGGATCTTGAAATTGCTAGAAACTTATTTTATATTTTTTGGTCAAGAGAACAGACTAATCTTAGATTGCTTAAATGGTTAAAAAAAAGGGGTTGCCGGCAGAAGTGAAAACTTGCTATAATTATCAGTATAAAAGTACTATCATTTATGTGGTAGAATACAATATTTATTTATTGCGCTATCGTACACAAACATGACAATTTATATTACATTACAATTTTAACACTTCAGAACTATTCGTTCCGTCTAATCCGTCTTATGAATTTTACCTCTTTTGAGAAACCGAAGGTTTTGTTTGTGCATAAGATAATTATCCAGTTTTGGAAACCCAAACTCAATGACAGATGTCAAAGTTCTAATGCCTTTGTAACCTAATGTCAATCCGTCTTACGAATTTTCCAGTTTTGGAAACCCAAACTCAATGACAGATGTCATAAAGTTCTAATTCCTTCGTAACCTAATTTCAATCCGTCTTACGAATTTTTGATCCCGTCCTGATGCGAGTTTAACATTTTTTACCCATCACAAAAGTGCACAACGCCGCTAAAGAAGTTTTTACTTCAAAAATCGAATACCTTAGTACTATGCGACGTTGTATAGCTAAGCGCCTTGTCCTCATATATATCATTAAAGCAAAAACTTATTAAACACCTACTTCGAATTTAAACCCATTTCAGTAACTAGCAGCATTTTCTGTTCACGGCCGCTAAAGTTCTCTATTAAAAGAACACTAGACGGTTTTAATTATGCAAAATCATCGATGTACGCTCACCTATTCGGGTCAGCCGGTGTGGAGGCTGGCAGTTTTAAAAATGAAACAATGGACGGGAAATGAAGACCAGCCATGGTACGTATGTTGGAATGAAATAGTATTGTTAAGGGTGCTTCAGACGGAAGTGTACGGCGGCCGCGTGTTGCACTTTTGTATCGGTTTAGAAAAGCGTTTGAATCGTGCGAGCATGAATATGGGTTTGGGTTTTATATTTCGAAATGGATTTACTGAAATGTATTCAGAATTGTGTATTGAGTATTTTATGCTATAATGAACAGTCAATTCCAATAACTGAGTGAGAGCTTGGTGGACGATTTTTATTACTTTTGTGGGAACTAGTGCGTTATAACGAATTGATGTATCTTTTAATTGAGTTTTAACGCGTTGGAGGAAAATCTGTATAGCGAGTATATTCTACCTTTTAATGGTGACATTTTATGTTTCTCATTTCTTTATTTTGTACGAATTAAGTCTGTGTCATTTCACAAAATAACCATCCTTTCGAGTTTAGTGAATAGGAAAACGGTCCCCACAATATCCAACAACAAACGAACTCAACCATCTAAAAACTTATCTCCTCCCATAACATTAAAGCCGTCGCCTCCATCTTGGATCAACCGCGCGAATATGCCCAAATCGCTATCAGCTCATCTGCGGGTACCCTTATAGGCTCGTTCTACGTTTATTACACACGTTTTCGCTGACCTAACCACCTCGATGAGCGACGAGCAATCCTTTTCACTTGGAGGCTGAATACAGACTAATAAAACTATATAGACGGGGGTTTACAGTCTAAAGTTTGTATACATGGATGATGTTCTGGTCGTTTTTGCTTCGTACTTAGTTCAGTACAAAATTGGAGATAGCTTCGTTAAGTTTTGGTCCTCTATCAAAACTTTTGTATTATTACAATATAGAATCAAAAGCAGACTTTTATGACACTGTTAATTTATTATTTCAATCAAATGTTCTGTCATCATATAATTTAATTCTAAATCATATCTCATTACAGTTAATTACAATGTTAAACAAGTTATTAACAAGTACTCTGAATTCGTCATTACGTATGCTATTAACCCAACCATAGATTAAAGCGTTATCATCAGAAGTTAATTTACCATTGTCTACGTCATTATCATCTTCATACTAATTATCCTTATTAAACATGATGTGTTTAATAAAAATTATTTGTTCTGATCAATTGACTATCAGAAAAAATTGTGATAGTAATCCTTCTTCCCAATTCTGTTACGTCTACCGTTTATATTTTTCTGTGGTACATGTTAAGCCTATATACTGAGTTATATTAGAAATTCTTTACGCGGCCTCCCGTTTGATGCGTGCCTTTGGAAACCAATTGAATTTGTTTCTGTTTCTCGGCCTTGTTTTGCTCTGTGGTATTTTTGGCCGCTAGTGGTTTCAGTTTACACCGGTGAGGGATTTTTTTGATGTTGTTTTTTTTTTTTTGTGTAAACGGTGATCCAATTTTATTGGGACTCTAGTTTTGGTTACATTGATACGGGGATTTAATGGATGTTCGGATAAAAGTTTGTTTGAATCGGAAAGCATTTTGATCTATCGATACAGGTTGCATGAAGTTGTTAAGTAGGTTTTCATTATTCACCTGTCGCGTTTATTGTGGTGATGTGTACTTAGAAATACTTCAGCAAAATGTTGGAAATAATGACAATATCCAAACTGTATAAAATTAATTTACATAGTTATTATTCTACGGACAAATTGTCCATGAACTAATAAATTCATTTCATGAAAAAATCCATTAGCAGATAAAAAGAGAAAAAAAATTAAAACTGAAAAAACTAAGAGACACAAATTTGGAAAGTACTAAGAAAATAATAAAGCTCTTAATGGAATCCAAATTAAATAAGCGTAAATCCGTCAGCTACTAATTCCGACGACATATATGAATACAAGTCGATACTGTACATTGCTTGGTACAGGAACTTGACTGTTTGACGGTCTGTGTTGAGCGGGGGGGCATGTAATGATATTATTTGATGGTTATCAAACTAATTATTGTTTTCGGGGTAATAATAAAAAACCGGTCAAGCGCGTGTCGAGCCACGCGCAGTGTAGGGTTCCGTAGTTTTTATAACAGCCAAGTGCGGGTCGTATTCGCTGACTGATAGTTTCGTACCATGCTCTAACTAAAAGCCGAACATGACTACCTACCTAATTTGACTTCCTATACAAACAACAACAACAACTGTTTTTTTTATAAAACTTATTTAGGAACTAGCTGTCCCGCGCAACGTCATTTGCGTAACATCTTCCCCGTTTTCGCAACATTTTTCATTGCTGCTCCACTCCTATTAACCGTAGCGTGATGATATATAGCCTATAACCTTTCGCGATAAATGGGCTACATAACACTGAAAGAATATTTGAAATCGGGCCAGTAGTTTCGGAGCCCATTCAATGCAAACAAACAAACAATCAAATTTTTCCTCTTTATAATATTAGTTTAGATGAAACAACGCGATACAACTGACGCTTAGCGCCATCGATCGACATTTCTATGGAGTTGTTCTAAATTTTCGAGTCAAATACTATTGGTCGACTATTACTCGTAAACTTGTAAAGCCCACTTAAGTGTGATAGTTTTCCTTTAAACTTCGTTATATATAGGTACTACTGCCGTGACATTTGTATTTCTAACTACAACCGTTTAGTCTGCAATTGGTACTTTAAAGCTTTAAAAGTCACGAACGGTTTACTTAATCAAAAAACGGTCTTCCCAAACCCAATTTCAATATTTTTGAAAGACCTATCCAACGATATCCCACACTATGAGAAAAATTTAAAAAAAATATCATCCCTTCTCTACATATAGGGGAGGTACCCTAAATAATTGTTTTTTTCAAAATTTTATTTTACCACTTTTTTGGCGTCATTAACGTGTATACTCATGCCAAATTACAACTTTCTAGTACCAATAGTTTTTGAGCTAAACCGCTGACAGACAGACAGACAGACGGACATGGCGAAATTATAAGGGTTCCTTGTTGACTACAGAACCCTAAAAAGGGCTATTTCTAATTCCCTGTAACAGGAAGAAGACCCGTGTTCTTAGTTTCTTACAGTAAGAATTTTATAGGCTTATTATCTCATTCTATCAAACACTCGTTATTTATTGAACGCTAGGTTCCACATTTTTTTGCATCTTGGCAAATTAAGTCCAGCGCCATTTACTTTAATTAGTTATATTAGCATTTTTATTTTAGTAAACTGTCACAGACACAGACAGAGAGACAAAGAGAGCAGACACAGAGTGACAGTTTTTCTTTCTCTAACCAAAAAATAACGCACACAACGATAATATGAATTTAAACACAAAATACCAGCAAACCCCTTCAGGCATACAAAATAACAAATGTCCAGCTTTATTCTCTTAGAACCCAGACATGTTTATTTAGCTACATAAAATTAAAATTCACACAAACATCGCATTGTTAACTCGCTTTCATTTATCATAATTTTGTTTTTCCCACGTGCAGTGAATTAATTCGCGTCACCATCTTCCCGTTACATATTAATGTAATGTGCTTCAAAACATGCCCATTTTAGGTTTTGTTGGCACGGGAGAATTTTCATTTACATAAAAAGCAATACTGTACTATCTGTTGTACGAAATATTTTTGTTCCCATTATTCTTTCACCTTATCTATCCGATTTTATTTTTGGGCGTCGCAGTATGTCTTCTTCTTTTCTTCTTAGTCTTGATTTTAGTAATCAATTCCTTTCTAGGCATATCATTTTTCACGCAATCCAACCATCGTTTTTTTGGTCTAGTAAACCATTCACTCAAAATTTTTCTCACAACTTTCGCCTCAGCGTGCTATAATAATCCTCCATTGTATTTTTTATGTGCTTTTAAAGTTAGCACACTTGTGCACTAAGGTCTAAGTCACTAAGGTCACTACTGTCATTACTTTCGAAGAATTGAAAAAGACATGCTTAACATTATGCGACGCAGCACCATGAGTACCAAAAATGTAAACCCCTTTATATTTTTTTCAAACTGAGCAAAAAAAAAACAGACAATCCATAAAATTACAATCCAAAAAACCATAAAATATAAAAAAAAAACAAACAAAAAAAGTACCAGTGTGGAACTAAAAGACGTGTTTCGAAACGGTACCAGGCGTTCCCAAGATAAGATCCCCTACGTACTCCGAAGTTAATCATGAACCTCGGAGCCTATTTACATAATGTTTCCTTTATCCGCCAAGTTGTTCTCAGGATCGAAAAGTTCTGCGAGACGCAACGCCAACGCTTTGTATGAAAATCTACGACACAAGTTACTGACGCGAATTAAAATATTGTACCACGTTAATGAGGTTAGATGTTATGAAATTCTGAGGTTTTAGGAATATTTTGAAAGGGTTATTGTGAAAGGAGTTTATCGTTATTTGTTCCTCGGCTTCAGTTATGTTGTCTGTGAAAGATTGGATTTTTCCCATGGGTTATGTATGCGGTAACCTCATCTTTTTCGTGTCGGAAATGTCACACAGAAATGATAGCGGTTGGAATAAAATCAGCTTGTAGGGTAGACAATAAGGATAAACATATAGAATTCATTCGCGTTCTTATAAGTCCATGGTATCAGTGAGGATGGTACAAATGATGCAGATGTATTAGATTCAGTTGGGGATATATTGCCAGAGCAGTCTGATAGAGATGATGTAGAAGAAAAGTAGGGTAAACCCAGTGTGGCCATTTCTTCAGGATCAGAGGATTTCGGTAATAACTTGACTGACTTAAATTCTACGTTACAGCAATCTGATGAGCTTAAAGAGGACGAACCGGAACCAGAAGCAGATCCAAAATCATTTAAACGTATAATTCAAATTCAAACTTTTTATTTCAGACCAGTGGATCCATATAGTGTTAGTATGAACTTATCTTATGTAGTAAATAACAAATCACATGAATTTAAAAATACACTAGTTGGCTACATGAACATGTGCACGCACATGTCTGCCAGCCCAGAGTCTAGTAAAAGGTCCGTCAACCTCGTCCGCCAGTGTAGCTAAAATACTGTTAGGGCTACCCCTGAATCTGCTGAATAAATCACACCAACTGCTGAATTATGTTGTTTTAATACTTTCTTATATTTACAACGACTCAACACGATTGGCGTAAGCTTCTCGTAATGTCAGTCCAATAAATACATCATGACATTTTCACCTAAAATCTGTAAAAACAATACTTTGTTTTATTTTTTAATTAGCATTAGGAATAATTTTCATTAATTTGATAGTTTGTTTTGCAGACTCAAGTTTTTTTTATGGTATATTCTAAACCAAAACAAAATGTTATTTTGTTCGCCATACATGGCAAAACATGCAGATCTACCTCATATTATTTGATGTATACTCATGTTTTACAGTAAAAGTACAATACAATACATTGTAAACTTTTTTATCAACGTCATTTGTTATAGAATAACTAACCCGCTCTTGTCTCACAATAAAAAATAAAAGGCCTTATATTTCATGAAGATAAAATTAACATTACAGTTTAGTTACATAAAGTGAATTCATTCATATTTAATCTACAAGAACCCCTCCGCAGGTGAAAGCCTCCTCCAAAGAAGCCCATCTCTCTCTATCTTCGGCTACTTATAGCACATAATTAAAATAGACGCTGACGATATTAAATGCAAAATTAATGTTTAAAAAGTGCTGATTGCAGTTGCTTCCAAAGGCGCTTTTCGTTTGACTGTATAATGTGATCTCTTAATCATACTCAAATATTCTTTCATCTGAAACAGGTTATCCAATTATTGTCATACGATTAGGTACATTAAGCTTCAATTCAAACAAAATGACAATACGACTGCATCTCATTTCCCCAGCACTACATTCAATCCAAAATCCTTTTCTCATCCATTAGTAATAGACGGAGAGAAGCCACAAAGATTGCGTGTTGAATTCGAACCACACAAAGCTATGCTAGTCAACGACTACACAATGTGACGTGTTTATCTCTGTTAAACTTTTACAACTCCAACAAAATTATGAGCTGTGTGAAAAATGTGGGTTACACATTGCTAGTGCTTTGTAGCCTACAAAAGCTTTCAATGTTTTTCTTGTGTTTGAATGTGTTTATGATGATTGAAATGTAAAAGAGTTTTTGGTCGCTCTATGGTTCGAGTTGAATGTAGTGTAGTAGTGAAGTAAAATAATTGATGACAGATTTGAATTGAGTTCTTTTAAACAGGATTTAGAATTAAATAATGAATAGGGTTTGCATAACTCGAAACCACTTGGATAGGAATTATTTCATTAAGTTAATAATTATTCTGTTTAGCGGCTTCCTCGGTCGCAATCGCGGAAGCTGAGCAAGTCGTGAGTTCGATTTCCGGGTCTGACAAATTGTTATTGGGTTTTTCCAACAGGAATTAGGTACTCAGTAGCAGCTATGAAGTCTGGATTCATGCCCAATTGATGGCAATAGGCTCGCCCCCTATTACATATACGCCCATTGTTCAAGTTCAAAACTAATTGGGCTATACAAACCAGAGCGTTAACAAAACTTACAATCGTCAGTACACTACGTAACTTATCCTTTCATATTCGCAACAAAATAGTCGAACATCGAAAACAATCGTCATGTCATTCCTCATGATCTAACATCAACAAACATAATGTATTCGCAATGAACGCTGTCAGAATACATATAGCTATATATTACGGCCGGTTGGCATCGCGGGATGCGAATTTAATATCTGTCAAGCGCAGAGTGTCCCGACGAAAGGGTCGGCAACCCGGTACAGTCGGCACATTCGAACCGAGCGAACCAAGCGTGTAGATATAATTAGAATCGTGTGTGCGTGTGTGTGAGTTTGTTTTGTATGTGTGAAGGGATGTGGAAGTGTAGGGCATGAGGCTTGGGAAAGTATGTGGGTTGATTTTTAATCGGGACGTGATTTTTATTGTAATTGGACGGTGTGCTATTTGTTTTTTTTTTTTTGAGAGAGAGAGAAAAAGGATTTAGGGAAATGCTTGTTTTATTTTTTTGTACATAAACAAAATAAACTTTTGGTGTGTGGCACTTTGTAATATATGTTTTATAATAAGTCCTCGCTGAAGCGAGGACTTATTATAAAACTATAAAACTAATTTACTTTTCTTAAAAATTGCAAGAAAAATCGATGTATCTTAACTCGGAAACGGTTCGTCCGCGTCGTAGAGCCGCGCTTTTCAGAGACTAAATAGTTTAAATGACCAAAGTTAACCCTATGCTGCGGAAAATTTGATAGAATACCATAAAAAATTAACAAAATATCCTAACTTTTTTTTGTTTTATTTTTTTGAAACAGCCCCTCAAACCACCCCTAAGGCGACACTGTCCAAAACTCCGTCGCACCATACGTGAATTGCAATAAGATAAGTTTTAAATTTCGGGATATAGAAGCATCTAACACAGTGACGTCACAGGGCTTAACGTCCGCGTCGTACCGACCCCTAACACAGGGGGTGTTATAAGACATCTCATTTCACGTGTTCTCTGCTATGTGTACACCTACTGTAAATATCTCTAAATACCGGCTTACCTGCATAATCATCTGCCTAGCCTTTTCCCAACTATTTCGGGGTCGGCTTCCAGTCTTACTGGATGCAGATGAATACCAGTATTTTACATGGAGTGACTGCCTATCTGACTTCCACAACCCAGTTAGTACAGGGATGAACGATACCTTTTGGTAAGCTGGTAGTCAGACTTTCGGGGCACTGACTACCTGTTCCGACTGTTAAAAATCTACAAATGACAGCCGGGACCAACCGACTGTTGAACATGCTTTTTGAGGCATGGAGGTAACTCGTTATGTCATGGGTTCCCATCCACGGACCAATCTAGGCAAGCACGGGTTAACCTAAAGATCAACCCAAGCTGCTGGTGTTATTTAGCCACCAGCTCTTTAGATACCTACTTATAATTGGCTACATCCAATATGGTTCCTATTTTGCCAACTAAACAAAATATCAAGGGGTGACAGTAAGTAGCATCTAACGCGATGTCGTCAAAGGGCACGGAGTTGTATTGACTCGCATCCCTGTCATGAGACATCTCATTTCACGTGTTCTCTGCTATTGTGCCCAATGGTGGAACTCTTGTTTACTAAACGATTTTGTAAGCTCATACCATTTTTATGGGACTGCTTTGGAGGTGAGGCAGAATTGCTTAGGGATCGGCGCCGTTCGAATAATTTTAGGGCTATTGGTGTGCTATCGTCGACACGTAATGTTTTTATATTACCTGTGTTTAGGTTAATTTTGGTGTTATGGTTTCCTTGTCTGTTTGTCTTAGTAAGTGTACTGAAACATGAAACAGAAAATATGCGGGATAATAACTTTTCTTCACCATAAAAATTTAAATTTCATTTTACTAAGAACAAAGACATTTCTCCACAAAAATATGAACGGACCTAAATTTCAATAAACTGTTACAAACCAAAAATATATTTCCAATCCAATTTCACGAAAATAATGGATTCACAAAGAGTTTTCTAGAAAATCGCCACAAAATCCAAACGTTGCTCAAAACAACCGGATTACATTTTGTATTGAAAAATAGTGCTTTTGTTCGAAATATTCAGCAGCACATAGATAGGTATTGTCGCCGAATTGACAAGTGCATTTTATTTTTAGCTGCATATATTTTTGTTTAGTCCGTACCTTACAGCGATAGCGTCAGCGTGTCACGTTCGATATGAACGGGTTATGGTATTATAGCCGTTTACTACGTAATTGATGAGATGAGAGCAGCGGTGGTCCAGTGGTGGCAGCCACGACTTACGAACAGTAAGGCTTGTAAGGCAGGCGCATTACTTTGTGTAATTTTTTTCTTCACCGCTGCCCTTAAAAACGGTGAAGGAAAACATCGTGAGGAAACCGGCATGTCCTAGAACTAAAAATTCGAAGACATGTGACATATACCAACCCGCACTGGGCCCGCGTGGTGGATTACAGCCCACTCCCACTCATAGAGAGGAGGCCTGTGTCCCTGCAGTGGGAACATTATAGGCTGATAATGATGACTGAGTAATTATAAGTTTCGTTTTTGTTATAAATAAAAGATTGTCTTATTGGTCTAGTGGTCACAAACGCGACTGCTGAGCACGAGGACCTGGGTTCAATTACCAGGTCAGGCAAAGTGTTACTGGGGTTTCCATCAGGAATTTCTCAGTAGTACGCCACGGAGTCTGGATTTGTGCCTGGATAGTGGCCATAGGCTCGCCCCCTATTACATGGGACTTAAAGATAACTGGTGAAATGTTGGTGTACTATTAGTTGTACCTCTGCCTAACCCTTCTGGGATTACCTTATATTATGTTAAAACAGGCAAACGCACGCGTGTTGGTTTTCTGTTTTTTTTGAAAGAAGAATGTACTTCCCACAATTCTACATATATGTGGTCGATCGGAATTTCAGAATATAGTTTGTGATCGTGTTAAAAAAAAATATTTGTTTGTCGTTCGATCATGTCATTGTTAGACGCTGACGTGGACTGTGACGTCACAACGCAGTGCTTTGTTCGCGTTCGTTTATTGGTTTCTGTTGTTTTTCTATACAACATAGACCAAAATGAATATTGATATATTTTTATAATATTGTGTTAGTTATTCGTCTTCTAGTCTATCTTAATATTCTATAGAGGAAAGATTTGATTGTTTGTTTGTATTGAATAGGCTCCGAAACTACTGGTCCGATTTGAAAAATTCTTTGAGTGTTAGATAGCCCATTTATCAAGGAAGGCTAAAGGCTATATATCATCACACTACGACCAACAGGAGTGAAGCAGCAATGAAAAAAATGTTGCGAAAACGGGGAAAATGTGACGCAAACGAAGTTGCGCCGGACAGCTAGTTATTAATATTATGCCTTGGGATAAAATGCATAATTTTGATATGAATAACTTTTTTTTTCAATAACTTATTAATGAACAAAAATCAATCAAATCAATAAAATAACTAAACAAAACCGACACAAACCAACTGATTTGACAGAAAGTCATAACCTCCAACCGCAATATATAAATAGTGCAATAACACAGCTATATTTACGCACTAACAATAGGCTCAGAAGTTATACGTTTCATCAGTTACAACAATAACTGAGTCGTGCTAAAGTGACGCTTTGTGTCACGGAAAAAAAAAAGCGGAATAATAAGTGGGAAAGTAAAAAGTCTAATGGCTTTACATGTGAGTTTTATTTGAATGGTATTCCTGTTAACCGTTCCAAGTATAAAATTATGCTTGTAATGGATGTAGGCTCACGACAACAATGTCGAACTCACGACCGTTCGCATGCCTGCCATTTATTACCATGCTTATAACCTCCTGAAAAGTTCTTATTTAATTAACTGGCTATCATCTAAGGGAGGTTAAATATATTTTCGTCCATAGAGACTTATTTTTTAGGGTTCCGTACCCAAAGGGTCAAACGGACTATTACTATATACGACTACTGATGACTATATACGTATTACTGAGACTTCGCTGTCCGTCCGTCCGTCCGTCCGTCTGTCACCAGGCTGTATCTCATGAACCAGGATAGTTAGCCAGCTGAAATTTCTACAGATTATGTATTTCTGTTGATGCTATAACAACAAATACTAAAAACAGAATACAATAAATATTTAAGGGGGGCTCCCATACAAAAAAGTTATTTTTTTGCTCGTTTTTATAAATAATGGTACGGAACCCTTCGTGCGCGAGTCCGACTCGCACTTGGCCGGTTTCTTTTTGCTTTTATTCTTACACTACCACTTTCATAAATCTTGGTCTTCGTCATCCAACCACCTAAGGTTGTCCTGTAAGGGTTACTATGACGTCTTAAAACATAATTGTTTCATTCTTATTCCAGAGTGGGAAAGAGATGGTGCTAGACGACCTGTATAGCTCCGTCTCTTTCCCACACTGGAATAAGAATTAATCAATAATGATTTATGACGTCATGGTAGGCCACCTGGGCCTCAAGTCTGCTATTTTTATACACATCGTCATTCCAACACGACCCCATTGTCATTTTGCTAAAAGTTCGTAATCTGCTAAATTCATAATGGTCGATCATTGGTCTGTCAATGGTCTCGTAATTGAATTGTGTTCTAATGACATTAGTGTATTGCCATTATTATAAAACCCGTTAGTAGAAATGATTTTCGAAATACGACTACTAAATTTGAACATTTATTCATGCCAGATTTAATTTATATATTATATTTTTACATATTATTTATTACTGTTATAAGCAATTTGAAGTAGTAAGAAATTTGTAAATAGCAGAAAATATAAATGTGAAATTAGAAAACTTAATATTTTATCTGTTTAGCTGTCAAAATCCATTCCATCCGTCCATTCTTACGACATGTCCTACCCATCGAAGACTTACACTTACACTTCCACTTCTTAGACAGTAAATGTTAAAAATATGCTTGTGTAAATTTGTACGCTTATCACTGTTAAACAAAAACATGTTGCTCTAGTTATTGTTTGTATTTTACCATCTTTTATACCATGTTTTTAAGCAAATAAATATTATTCTATTCTATTCTTACTATTTTAATAGTCTAAGAGTCTTAGTTAATTGGTTACTAAAACAAATTCTTAAAAACATTTCAAAATGAGCCCAACGGCCCAGTGGCAACAACTTAAGATTTGTAGTTTGTGGGTGCGAACCGAAGCCAAGCACTTTACTTTGTGTAATTTATTTAACACCACTGCTCCTAAAACGGTGAAAGAAAACATCGAAAGCAAACCGGCATGTCCCACTAGAACCAAGAATATTTAGAGACGTGTGACGTGAAGACGAACTTGTCTCGCATTTTAGAGAATGGCACGCTCCTTCTAACAGAGTGGAAGCCAGTGTCCCAACAGTGAGAACATAATTTCTTAGAATAAGCGGAGAGCGGGACAAAAGTATGTTAGATCCCACCATTGGTAACATCACGCGATCTAATTATCAGTCTACCCACACCTACAGACCACACCACCACACCTACAGTCTACAGAGTCCTGGTTTTTAAGTTCGCAGCAAGGACGATATGCAGTTTCAGATCGCACCGGAGTTAAAACGTCCAAGAACTGTACCCGATTCATTGTGCTTATATAATATATGATGATGATAGTATAAAGCTGAAGAATTTGTTTGTTTGTTTGCTTGAACGCGCTAATCTCAGGAACTACTGATCCGATTTGGAAAATTCTTTCAGTGTTAGATAGCCCATTTATCGAGGAAGGCTATAGTTTATTTATATCATTACCCGGTGAAATGTCCGCGGTAGCCATGGCTACCCCGCGCACATGCCGCGCGCGCTCGGAAGTTTTTGCCGCGCAAGCCCCCCGCGCCACTTCCCATTTAAAGCTTATTTTCTCGTAAACTATTGCAGCTACACCAAAACAAAAAATACGTGTGTATAGCTGAAACTATACAGAATCTAACTACGTAAAAACTAATTACGACAACTAGATATAAGTATTTCGAAAAAAATGTGAACTTGAGAATATGTTGTAATTTCAGTTTCTCCAATAAGAATGTTAAGTTTTTCCAACAAGAATTGTAGTTTGTGTCAATGAAACCTATTTATAATTAAACTAGACTATATAAGCTTCGTTTTAATACCCATATATCCTTGCTTTGGCACTTTCTTAGTAGCACAATCACCCAAAACAATCAACCCTCCTCGCATTCTATTCGATACCTACTGATTTTGTCGTGTTTACGTAAAAAATTCGATAAGATTTCGTTTTATTTTACTGTTTTATATTGCGGAGACACTAATAATTACTTAATTGAAGTAATTTTCATAATACGAGCACTATTTTAACTATTTTTGCAATAATTTCTAAAAAAACATTATCAAAATACCACGTTCGACATGGCGCCAATTTTACATTTCGATATTATCGTTTCAACAGACTTTGAACCTACGATGTTTATAGATATTCGTAACGCTTGATTAACGTTTAAAGGTTTATTTTGATATATAACACTAAATACATTGGGTTAAAATAAAAGAATACTCACGTTTTAAAACCAGAGAACATAAATCACAACACGGCATTACGGTAAAATTAGACAACTGACTTTTAAAACTTTTTTGACATTTAATTTTGACGGCTGATATTGTCGTTCTTTGTGCCACAGACGCAGAATTTAATACTGTATCCATAAAAGGGGACCATAGACGGTACATTTAGAGATGTTACCAGTTATATTAAGTTTTTTCGATACAAATTTAGATGCAACAAACGGGGCCTAAGCACTGGACCGGAATATTTGTTTGGTCCTTTTTAGGGCGTAATCGTTTCATCGGTGGAGCAGCAATAAATAATGTTTCAAAATCTGGGAAAATGTGACGCAGATGAAGTTGCGCGGGACAGCTAGTTGTGTTATATTGTAATTTCAAGTAATTTGGAATGTTAGTTTAGTAAAAGCAAAGTTCATCGCTGTATGTGTTTTCTTTGCACGAAACCCATCTTTAGCCCATTATGATGTGCGCGTCTAACGGAATAAAGCTGCCTGCCAAAAACGGAAAATATTAACCAATAGGATATTGGAGTGGAGACCGAGCGGAAATTTTATACAATCCTATTGGTTAATATTTCTCTTTTACTCCGCTCCGCAGACTCGGTCCGCTTAAAAGGACAGGCAGTCTAAATTTTGACCATCCAACAAGTACATTCATTATTTAATTATGGCCTTCCACAAAAAGATGTACAATAGTACAAATACAGTAACCTAACAATAAAACAGTATTGTTGGCGACAAGAATCAGAAATTATACGTTTCATCTGATACAATAAATAGTCGCCAGTGCCAGTCGGAGTTAAACGTTAGCCTGCGAGCGTGCCACCAGACATAGGAGAAGCGATTGTGAGCTTTGTTTGGTCACTTTCAAAACATAGGGCCTGGAAAACTAAAAAAAAACATTTTATCAGCAATAACGACTGCCTAAGCTAGCAAAAAGCTTTGTTGATCCCGTAGAAAACCACAGGTTGTTGGTCTTTTGTACCTCAATGCTGTTTCATCATCAGCTGAAAGACTTCCACGGCTGGACATAGGCCTCCCCCAACGCCACATTGACATAAGGTGGGTTTTGCCATAATCGCCACGCTTGGCAGGCGAATTGGCGATCGCAGGACGGTTGTTACAAAAGCACAGAGAACGCCGGTGCTGTAGACCGAGACTATACAGATTTATCTCGGTCTTGCCACCACGTTTTTGCGGCTACAACTCGGTTAACATTCATATTTTTCAAGGGCTATACTCTCACAAAGTTTTTGGGGCATTTTAGTTTCTACGGACCTAGCCATTAAACTTTGTTACCTACATATATCACAACAGAAAACAGCATCACAAATCGCCACAACTCGTACCTCGGTCCACTAAAGTCGCCCTAAGTAATTCCCCCCTCCCGTGGCGGGGCGATTACCCCTTTATTACTCCCCGGCGCGGGCCCTAATGCATGACACTATTACGCGCACTGCCAACTAATGCCCATGTCTTTTTATAAACATATTATTGTTGTTCACGTAAATGATTGTTGCATTTCATCGGAGAGAATAAAAGAAAGAAAAAAACTGAGTGAAATAAAGTATAAAGTTTTGGTAAATGCGAGGGAAATTTATTTTTAATACAGTTGCTCAAAAAGTGGCGTATTGCAGGGACGTATAGCGTTCGGGATGTGGGCTATTACACACTCGAGCTTTTACTTTACCTTTCCCGAACTCGTGCGTTCTCTTTCCCAACTGTCAAAATAATGTCTATTAAAAAGAAAAAAAAAACAACCACGGAGTTTTTACTAAAAAAAAATCATAGAAGTTTTTATGATTCATGCAAATATTTCTAAAAAGAAGCTACTAATTTGTTTCAATATCAGATTTAATGATTTGATTCAATGAGTTAGGTTAGGTTTCATTTCATTTTCATTTCATATCAATAAAAAAAAAATCTACTGAAGACTTGGCTGTATGGGCATAGTTCCCTTTGCCTACCCAGAAGGGATGAAGAAAACAAAAAAAATCTCTGCTTCTATTCTTTTACGGTTGGCGCCATTTTCCAAAAATGTTCTTTATTAAATTGCTTCATTTTTTCGCAACTGTATTAAAAATAGTTGTTCAGTACACGTGCGGAACCGTCATTGCAACTTGTTCCGACTGTCAACCCTCACCTTCGGCTGCGCCTCGGCTCGGGTAGACATTTGTCGGAACTCTTTGCAATGACAGGCATTCCGCACTCGCAATGAAATATACTATTGTGTTAGTGACACAAATGAAGGAAGGTTTGCTTAGATTGTTAGTTTGGTAATGTTAAGAGAATAATTTAAGTCCATTAACCAGATGGATGTGTCTGAAAAGGCCGGGAGCAGACGTACTAAAAGGACCTATGCTGACCTTATCAAGGTTAATTTCGTGGTGCCCGCAACCAGCGAGCTTGTAGTATAGTGTAGCATGCAGTGTATAGTATGACCGCATGTATGGACGAGAACGAAGCAAAAAGGTTATAGAAGGATCTCAGCAGTTGCCAGGGCTGCGGGACTGTTCAAAAGAGATACCGTGGCCCTGGAACACAAAGGGCTAAGAAGGAACATGGATGGGTTTTAGTCAGTATAAGTCTGTCAGTCCCTTCCGCTCCGCCCAGAGTGGGAGGGGTTATCTGATGATTTCCCATCCGAAAAAAAAGGGTCCCAGCAGTTCGCGTTCAATAGTTTTTACCAACTCCGATGTGAATAAGGCGTGATTTTAAATACGTTTGTTAGGTTAGGTTAGTTATATTGTTGCGTATAAGCCGTTTATGTGTGCTAAAGACCAGGTTGAAGGTCATTCATTGGCAGCGTAATTATGCAGTGTTTTATAAATAGTGTGAAAGTCGCAACGTGTTTTCGCTATGTCGCCGGTTGTAGTAAACAAATATGGCAGGTTAGGTTATTTTGTAGCAGGGTGGTTGACATGAATTTTTATTATAAGTAGGCAATAGGCGTTTTAAAATGCACTAATCGATCAACGAATTGCAAATATGGCAACCGATAAAGTTATCAGTAAGTTTTAGCGTCGATTTAAATCGAAAAACTTGGAAAAAAATGGACGAGGGATTGGAAAAAAACAGGATTGTTAAACTAATAATCCAGGCAAGTAGCATTCACATTTAAAGCAAATGCTTCTAAAATAACTTTCTGCAAGATACATTTATCTGAAGCTTACAAGTATGTCAGTCGCATACATTTTTAACATTTCCGTCATCGTTTTCGTTTGTCTTTGCTTACAAGTCCTGTAGTCGTTTCTATAAAGCGACAATAATCTGACCACAAAGCAAAAGAATACAAAAGGTACCTATCCATAAATTTAAAGATATCATCAACGTCAATGTACAAATGAAACACACCACCTACCAATTGCACTAATACGACTGTTCTTCCATTCTCGAAGTAGTTTGTACCTACTTGCCTTCAGCGCGGCGTCAATTTGACGGCTGAAACTGCGTAAATGGCTCGCAATTATATGGTGTGTCGATGGGAGACGTAAGTAGGAGGACGCCACTATATGTGGCGTCGGAGATGCAAGGCTTTCTAGAAAAAGGTATGTACGTATATAAAGACTGGAGAATAGACTTCGTGTAATGTAGTGGTCCAGTCGCGGATTTGCAAATTTTCGAGGCTGTAAAGTTTTTGCCACCCTTGCCTCTACAATTTTCATGTCCTAGATTATTTTTACAATCCAACAATTTCATTGAAATTGCATGTAAAATAATTTTTGGGTTTATTTTTGAGCTAATCAAAGTTACTGTTATAATCTAGAATATGGAAGTTTGCTACACCGAATGAACAATGATAAGTGAGAAGGGAAAGTCATCCGCAAAATTTGATGCAGACTTTTATCTGTAAAACATTCTACTCAGCCTGCTGGTAAATCCGCCACTGCAGTGGTTCGAGAATTGATTTGGAAAGACATGGAGGGGGATTTGTCCAGCTGTGGGACATTCAGGGCTGCTAAAAAAAGAATTGATTAAGTGCTTGAAACTTGGTACTAGATGACCTGTTACTTGATTACTTTGGCTACGGGTTGCATCGAGTCACAGCAACTGTTGTACGCTTTTATTTTTCAGCGACTTCTTGGAATATTAATAAAACACGATTATATCGGCTAACTGTCTCGAAGGTCTAGTGATCGCCAGTACTATTGTCCACCTCAGCCTTCCCTCTTAGTGATTACAACCGTGATGATTTAATAGGTGTCGATGTGACGCGTCAGTGGGAGGACGTCGAGGGGAGACGACAAGGCTTTCTTTAAAAATATATACCTACTAGAACCTATAAAGTTACGTAGAAGCTTACGTGTTGCGCTACTAAAATTTTATTTTTAGGCATTTCAAACAATCAACCAATCTGTGATGATTGTTTGAAATTACTAAGAATAGATTGTTTGACGGACAATTCCGTAATTTTATGAATAATAAGTTCTAATTTCTGACATAGGTCACTCATAAGTCTTAACTTAACTGCTGGTCTACTTGTCACTAAGATGAACTTGCGTCCTTCTGGAATAGTTCGACAACGGTTGGTTCAAGCTGATAGTAGAATATACTACTCAACTTTTAGCCATATTTATTACACATAAAAAACAGCTTTGCTTTTACACCAAATTAACTGTAGAGTTTTCATATAATAGAATAGAATAAAATAAAACTTTCATAATACCTAATGTTAAGTGTAATTTTTATAAAATTATCAAGCAACCTTAATGTTTAGAACGTAAGTACAAAGTCTCATTAAACCTAGGCTGACAACCAGCTTCATCCAGCTCAAATTAAAACCACAAATCGCTGTCAATCACCCACAAGCACACTACAGCAGTCATTACACCCACAAATCTAGATTATATTAAATTTTTCACGCACACATCCCAAACTTCAGCACTCCGAAATAATTAAAATATTTCAGTTACAACAAAATTTTATATATCCTTTGTCGTAGCCGACTGTAGTAGTTATCATTGTGAATTTCCAGGGGAATCCGAGATGCTGGCTAAGTTCAGGTGTCATCCGACAGTGAACTGGATTCAAGTGGGTCGCCAGAATTTAAGGCATCTTAGAATTCTACGAGCGAACACCGATGTGAGAAGAAATGGAAGAGCATTATTTTGTCTAAACTAATATTTTAAGAGGAAAGATTTGATTGTTTGTTTGTTTGCATTGAATAGGCTCCGAAATGACTGGTCCGATTTGAAAAATTCTTTCAGTAGTGTATAGCCCATTATATCACATATATCATCACGCTATGACCAATAGGAGTGGAGCAGCAATGAAAAATGTTGCGAAAACGGGGAAAATGTGACGCAACTGAAGTTGCGCCGGACAGCTAGTTATTCAATATTTATGAAAATGAGCTTCCATTTTGTGATACGCTTACTGTCTGCTTTTGAGTTACTTCAATAAACGGTACGAATTATGTATATTTTGGTGTTAATTTTCAGACTCTTTCTTTAGCGGTATTTCAATTCTATGTGACTTTTAAGACGATGATTGAAGATAAACCAATAAAACCACTACTGAAATAACTTTTATTCTACTGATTTAAAATGTGTCTATGGCACATGCACATTTTGCTTTCTATCTAATTAATTTCTGTTGTTCTTTCAAATTGATTAGAACCACTAATTTCTGAGAACTATAATATTAAACGTAAACATTACAAACTACACGAAGAAAACTTTTAAGCCCTAGCTCAAAACTATCCTTGTACCCCCACTTCCCTAGAAAAGCTAACACAAAGTAAATCCAATCTACAATTTACTTTCAACACAACTAGCGAGTCTCTTCCAGCAGTCCCAGTACATACACTATCTGTGATCCACTTGGCAGAACAAATACTATCCAAGACGATGATAAGTGGATTGGACTCCTCTCATATTGTACCACAGTTTCAAATTTAAACAGTGTGACTAGAATCTGGACTGCGAACTTGTATTTACTTTAATCCACTGATATTTCTATGTTGCCTTACAATTTTGTATAGACTTCCCCGATTGCCGATGCGATGTGAATTTTGATATGTAATATGGTTTCTGTTCAGGATTAAAATAAAATTACATTTAGCATTTCTCAGTAGCAGCCACTAGCGTTCTGTATGGTGTTGCACGTAAGAATAGCACCATCCCATATCTTCCCGTGGGTGTCGTAAGAGGCGACTAAGGGACTTTCCAGAGAATGGGCAGCAGCGTTCTCTGTGCTTTTGTAACAACCGTACTGCGACCGCCAACCCGCCTGCCAAGCGTGGCGATTTTGGCAAAACCCCCCTTATGTACATTTGGGGGAGGCCTGTGTCCAGCAGTGGACGTCTTTCAGCTGAAATGATGATGATGATAAGTAGCAGCCATGGAGTCAGCAGTGCGCAGCGATAGCCTAGTGGTGTGACCGTCGGACAGCTAAGTCATAGGTCTCAAGTTAACAAGACATGCACCTCTGATTGCGCGTGCGTTTGTATAATTGCCACTCGCTTCGGTGAAGGAAAACATGGTGAGGAAGCCAGTATGCCTGTATATTTCTCGACGGCATGTAAAGCCAATCCAGAGGCTCATGGATGGCATAAAACGTCTGACACCAAATTAGATACTAACCACACGAAAACAAAGTACACTGGCTATACGGTTTCTCCTCAGGATTTAAATAAAATGATAATAATATAAATCCTGTTTGGATGGCAGAATGAATTAAATTATGCATGTTTTCTAAATTGAGGTTTTGGTGAATGGCCCTGAATTCATTTTCGCTAATGATGTTGAAGCGGTCGCGGTTGCTTTAATAAGGTTGGTTTAAGTTTTAAGGTTTAAGAACAACTTTATTTCTCATAAGAATTACATAGCTAATTCACTTACTGAGAAACATACTAAAATTAAGATTTATAATTCGAGCGCACAGATTATGTGGGTACACAGATAAAAAATAACTTAACTCGATCTTATACATATTTAACAAAACACAACATGGATGTAGGTTGATTTTTACTAGATGTGGCATTGAGGGCATAGTCTGTAATGAGCAGGTTTGTTACCATTTTGTTTTCAGTTTATTGTCATATATATATTTTTTTGGTACATACATGATTTATAATATATTTTGAGTAAGTATTGTTTTTTTTTTTTTTTTCTATTTTTTTTTTTTAAACTTGTTTGTATGAATTAATTGTGTGGGCTTTTAGTAACTTTTTGAACCGGGCATAACTTTGTTCTCCTTTTATTGCTGATGGTAATTTATTATAAATTGTAACACCCTCAAACTCCAAATTTCTTCTTCCATAGTTAGTTCTAGGAGGGCGGGTCACTAAGTAACTAGCACGCCTTAAGTTAATTTTTCGTGTTTGTTGTTTTGTTACAAATCTTATATTGGAATGGATTTTCTTATTTAATATTTTACGTATTAGAATACATGTGTAGTATATGTAGGTTTGTTTTATATTCATTATTTTTGTTTCCTCGTATATCTTAGTAGTTGGTGTCCGAAATGGATAGTTGAATAAAATTTTAATTAATCTATTTTGAACTCGTTGAATTGGATCTATATTAGTTTTCGATGCAGTACCCCAGATTTCAATGAGATAGTCGATATGAGGCTTAACCAGAGAATTATAAATAATATATCGCACTTTTCGAGGGAGACAGTTTGTTATGTTGTGAAGAGCCCCTGTGAGTGGTCTTAGTTTAAGTTTAATTTTTTCTAGATGTGGTTTCCAATTTAGGTTACTATCTAAAATAAGTCCGAGATATTTTTCTTTAGGTTTTCGTTCAAGTAGTTGACCATCTATTTTAAGTTCGAAATTATCATTTATTTTTTTATTGACTGCTGCAAAAATTATGTAATTTGTTTTTGTGATATTAATAGTTAAAAGATTTGACTGAAACCACTCATTTAAGAGATTAAGATCATTCTGAGCGTCAGCTATGATACCTTCGACTGAATGTCCAAAATAAAAGAGACTTGTGTCGTCTGCATAAAGGGAGATGTCTCCTTTTAGACCCAGTTCACTGATGCTGTTAATATAAATAAGAAACATGAGGGGGCCTAATATTGATCCCTGGGGGACGCCAAAATTCAGGACACAGGAGTTGCTTTCATATTTATCTATTTTTACTATTTGTTTACGGTTCTCCATATATGATTTAAAAATTTCAAGTGCTTTGCCTGTAACACCGGTGAGTTCTAGCTTCTGTATTAATTTGTCATGACTGATGGTGTCGAAGGCTTTTTTAAGATCAATAAATATTCCTAAGGCTACTTGTTTTTGATCAATTCTATTTTTAATTTTGGTTACGAGGTCAATTGTAGCAGTGAGAGTGTTTGACTGAGCTCTAAATCCATATTGTTTATGGTAAAAGAAACTTTTTGAATTAAGGAAAGACTCTAATCGGTTATAAAGAATCTTCTCAAAAACTTTAGAAATCACCGGGAGAACTGATACAGGGCGGTAATTGCACGGGTCAAATTTATTTCCAGATTTATGAATTGGTACAACTTTTGCAACTTTTAACTCGTTGGGAAAATTACCTAGTGCCATATGATGATTAATGCAAGCTGTAAGTTCCGTCGCAATAATGTCTTTTACGCATTTTATTGATTTAGTACTAATACCATCAATGCCAGATGCAGTATTACAGTCCAAATTTTTAATTATGGTGATAACTTCCGTCGTAGTTGCTGGTTTTAGGAACTGCAATTCTGTTTTGTCAGTTAGTCTACACTCTTCAAAAGTTTGACTTGCATTTGATCTTTCGGAGATCATACTTGCTAGAGTTGAACCAATAGTCGAAAAATATGAGTTAAAACTTTCGCATATTTCTTTTTGGTCCGTAATAGTACCAGCTGCCGTTTCAAGTTTGTCCGGTTCAGTTCTGTCATGCAGTTTGTTTTTCGACAAATCATTTATGAGTTGCCACATTTTTCGTGGTTTACTTGAATTTTCTTCAAACCTCTTTAGGTAATAATCACTTTTCGCTTTTCTTATGTTTTGTGATACTCTGGCTTTTATATGTTCACACTCTTCTTTTAATTGCATGTCGTCTACATTTGTTTTATGTTTTTGCCATAGTATGTTCTTGTTATTTATATCTTTTAAGAGTTCTGCCGCGGAGGATTCAAAATTTTAGTTTTTGTGATTGTGCACTTGTTTAAACACGAGTGTAATTTGCCTGCCAATTTATCATACTCTATATCTTCATGATTTTTAGGATATTCATCCAGGCATTGATAAAGTTTATTGAAGTTTACTGCGTTGTTCCAGTCTTGCCGCGGAGGATTCAAAATTTTAGTTTTTGTGATTGTGCACTTGTTTAAACACGAGTGTAATTTGCCTGCCAATTTATCATACTCTATATCTTCATGATTTTTAGGATATTCATCCAGGCATTGATAAAGTTTATTGAAGTTTACTGCGTTGTATTTCTGCTTTATGATAGGTGGTGGTTGGTATTGCTTCATCTCTAAAAGTATTTGTCTATGGTCAGACATTGAAGATTCCATAGTAACAAAATGAAAATTATTTTCACTTAAGTTACAAGAAACATGGTCTAACATTGTCTTAGTTGAGGTTGTTTCGCGGGTACAGTGTTTTGGACTTATCTTGTTCAGGATTTTGTAGTTGGTCTCTTTTAAAGTGTTCTTATACTTGCGTGTTGCTAAGTCCGGATTGAGTAAGTCCAGGTTGTAATCGCCAAAGACTATTGTTCGTTTTAATTTGTGTAATTGTTGTGCATACATATCAAGAAACTTGTCCGTATTCAATTTATTGGGCTTATAGATAGCGCCGATATTTAAAGAGATTTTTTTTACGCATACCCAGAGATAATGAATATCATCCACGCATTGTTCTTCAACAAGGTGATGTTTGAGATTGTTGTGCACAAATATTGACACTCCACCTCCCCTTTTATTTTGTCTATAATTATAGTAATGTGTGTAGGAGGGTATCTGGAGCATTTTAGCTTCATCTTCATTTTTTATCCATGTTTCCGAAAGTATAATAATATGTACAGTTACTTGTAGGGAAGCGATAATACATCTAAGCTCATCGAATTTTCCAGGTTTGACAATACTGCGAACATTGGCATAGAAGAATTTTAGAGATTTTTTTGTAAATATTATATCTGAGTAATTGTTGGTTATTTGGTAAGTTATTTTCTCTTTGGACGACGCCGGCGTTAGTTTTTTGGAGTTTCTTTTGTTGTTGCTTCTTGCGTTTCTTTAGTGACTATTTTGGGTATGCCCTTAATATATTTAATGTAAATTCCACTCTCTCCATTTGTAGTACGTTGCTGAAGCTCTTCTTTTAAATTTTGAATGTATTTCCGTTGATATGGAGTTTGATCTGAAAATATCTTGATGTGTTCCTTGTCAATGTTATTCCTATTACGTAAGATGTTTTTTGATGTGTCTTCAGACGAGAAACATACTTTTATTGCACGAGTTTTCTCTGATTTATATTTTCCAAGACGAAATATTCCAGTAGGCTGAGGGCAGCCATTATATACAAGCCCAGTTATTCATATATTATATTGTTATATATATATATATATTTATATTGTTTTCATTTTGGAAGTCGTAGTTTTTAGGTGCAAGAGGTGGAGTGGTGAGTTTTGACTAAAAAAGTTGATATGAAAAAAAAACAGGGATACCTACATAAGTGGAAATTAGTTTTATTACTTGAAGAACAAAAATTAATGCCTGTCAGTACTGAAGGTTGAAAATACAAAAAGACGCCTTTTTGAAGAGATCAATTTATTGTGCACGCGAAAACATGCTGTGTTTTACACACATAAAGGTGAAAATTAAAACTTTTGACAAAGAACAAAGTAAACAAATCCTGACAACTCCCTGTACTTGAAATTCCTCCTCGTTTGACACCAAATCTCACAAACAGGACACCCTGATGCGTTCACATGGAAGATCCGAATTAACTCTTCAAAAGCAACACGCTGCGCAACTTTTAATAGTGTAGTGAAACTTAATAATATACCACAAACAAAGCTTGTTTGTGAACATTAGAATTCAGTAAACGTAGTTCATTTCGTGAGTGCGTTGGAACACGTCTATCTATTCATTTAAAATATTTTTTCAATCTAAATTGATTAAAAGTAACTTCAGTCTGAGTTTAATGAATTCATTTTTTATAGTTGGATGATGCACACGGGTATCGGAGAGCAGCGGTGGCCCAGTGGTGGCAGCCCCGATTTACGAGCAGTAAGCCGTGGGATCGAACCCAGGCAGGTGCATTACTTTGTGTAATTATATCATCACCGCTGCTCTCAAAAACGGTGAAGGAAAACATCGTTCGGAAACCGGCATGTCCTAGAATTAAAAATTCGAAGTTATGTGATATCTACCAACCCCCTCGTGGTGAATTACAGCCCAATCCCTCTCACAGAGAGGAGGCCTGTGTCCCAGCAGTGGGAACATTAGAGGATGATGATGATTTCGGTACTTGGTATGTTCACCCATTACATGCCGAGTTTCCTCGGTACCTCGAAAAGCACGTTAAGCACGTTAAGTTTCAAAGATCTCCAAATGACAGCCGGGGCCGTTGCCCCGGCTGTCATTTGGAGAGAGAAAGTCGTTACAGGTTTTCTTGGCCCGAAATTCTGATAACCAGTCGTAGTAAAGGGTAGCGTATTACCCAGTACTAACTAGGTTTTGGAGGTCAGAGATGCAGTCGCTCTATGTAAGATACTGTTATTCAGCTGCATCCTTAGACTGGAAGCCGACCCCAACATAGTAAGGAAAGGGCAAGGCAGATGATTAGTTGGACGATTATTTCAGAAACCGAGGGTTTCGAGTAATGGAAGGTCTATCAGCGATGTCAAAAATGGAAAAGTTAAAAACGTTTTAGACTGACATAAGCTACCGAAATTATTATCGATTCAGATCGATAAGCGATTTATACTTGGGTAGGCTTTCGGCTTTTGGTATGCTCTGTATGGTGTCGGACGTAAAGAATAGCGCCATCCTATATCTTCCCGTGGGTTTCGTAAGAGGCGACTAAGGGACTTGCCAGAGAATGGGCAGCAGCGTTCTCTGTGCTTTTGTGACAACCGTACTGCGATCGCCGACCCGCCTGCCAAGCATGGCGATAATGGCAAAACCCCCCATGTTATGTCAATGTGGCGAAACTTGGGGGAGGCCTATATCCAGCAGTGGACGTCTTTCGGCTGAAATGATGATGATGATGAGGCTTTTGGCTGTATCATGATTTTTAACAAAATTATTTAAATGCAACCTGTAGATAACTAAAGTAATTGTAACATTTTAATCATATTAAAAAAAAAACTTGTTTTAAAATTTTTATTTTAGTAGACAACATTGTCAACACAAAAATAACCTGACACCCAAAAAGTCTCACATCCACGCTTCACCGCACCCCATTGTTACCCGTTCATGTGAGTCCTCAAGACCCTAACAGTTGAATCGCTCTTCAACCCAAGACTAAGAGCCATCGACGTCCCTAATTGTGGCCGTCAGACGAGCCACCTGAGCCACCCGAGCCAGTTGAGCCACGAGCCACTTGACGCCGATAAGTGACGGGGTACACCGACGTGACGTCATTAATAGCCGACAATTAGAAGTCGTTTAGGTGGGGCAATTATTTTCGAACAGTTCCTGTAGGAAAATATTGGCGGTTTGAATGCATTTCAATGAAGGGAAAGTTGTTGTGCGAAACTTAATTTATTTGTAGTCGCAATTGTACAGTGCACTTCATGGTATTAATAGATCCGGGAGTCCGACTTTAGTTCCAGTAACAAACAAGTCAACGAAGTCTGTTGGTTTTCTAAAGTCCTTAGGCGTTTGACAAAATAATTATAGTAATTATTTTTGGTAAAAAAAAATGCACAGAGAAAACTCGGTAAGTAACTGGTCACCCATCCACGGGCCAACTTAGGCAAGCGCGGCTTCAATTGTAAGACAAATACAGTAAAATAAAGTACAGTAATATTTTTTCATAAAAAAGTTTGATAGTTCGCAGCAGGTTCTGTAATTTCAATTCAACCGTAACAAGACGCATTCATACATGCCATGGAAAGGTTCAAAATAAATTATTATTTACATACACGTTCATTAAATAGAACAATTTATAGTCTACTTCATCACCATTATTTATTGAAATAACAATGTAAAACAAGAATCATCGACATCCCTAATTGCAGCCCTCAGCCGAATACCTTTGCCACTCGACCCTCGATAAGTCACCCGGTACATACCTACTACGTATGGTATACTTACGTACTACCGACGTAGGTGTTGCGTATATACGTTCCTCACTTTATGGGGTAATTATTCATGAGCAATTAGTGTGTGATTGCATCTTTAATTATATTTTAATAAGGATTTGAGTTGAGTGGTAAAATATCGACCAGTAATTAGTTGATATTTTGAGAATTATTTGTGTAATTGCTGATTTTGTGTTAGTGGGTGATTTGAGATGTTTTGTGCTTTGAATTTAACGTTAAATATTTGCAGAGGTAAATGCATCAATTCAATTTAGACATTTTGACGGAAAGGTTGGATAGAGGCTGAGCGATTAAGTGCTGTGATGCGTGTCGCAGGTTCGATCCCCGCACGTAACAAACATTTTTATGGCCTACATATAGTTGTTCCTGGTCTGGCTGTTTGTGTTTGTGAGCATGAATGTTTGTAGACGCACCCACGATACAGATAATAAAACTAATGTTGGGAAAAGTTTTAATTAAAAAACAAAGTAGTTAAACCGATGCAATGCATTAAAAACAAAAGCAGAAAACTTCGTTTAGTGGGGAATCTTTTAAAAACAAACATCTTCATAAGCCGGTCGGATAACTTTTACACCAATACAAGGTGTTGTTTTGCAACCTCGTCAAATTCTAGGAGGTTACTATGCTAATGATTCTCGACCCGAATCAATAATAAAATGATTAGGTAATTTTCTTTTTTTTATTTATTTACTGAAATCGGTAACTGTGAACCACCCGTGTTTTAAACACGGGCCGTCTGATCCCCGCCTTATAACGTCGCTTACACACAAACAAAAAACCTCATACGTTTTTTCGATAATTTTATAAGCCCTAAACCACGTTAAGGTAGTTATTCTGAAATATTGACAAATTTAAACAACAACAAAACGCAGTGTTTTTTAATAATTTACTAGGTACCGTAATTTCTATTGATTATTTATGTCTTTTGTGACAACATCCTGAATTTTGACGAGGATGCAAAACAACACCTTGTATATTCAATCGTAAGCAATAACAATTCACACAAAAAACTACAAACGAATCACAGATTTTTTCATTTATTACTCAAACTTTCCAAAAGTAGAATCCATCAAAATTTCCCCCCTACATACATGTTATTTTCTAGAACTGTTTTAGCAAATTCATCATAAATATAGATCTATCGATGGCGAAGTTTAAACGGCAAAACTTACATTGGAGCAGCATTTACGTTTTCTATAGGCTTTTTGTTTTCTTTGCACAAGAACCTTGCGCCTTAAAGTGTTGTAAAAAACTAAAAGTACTTTCAAGTTTGGAGTTTTTATGCGACAAACTTTACATTGTATTTGTTAGGCCTTTTGAATGTTGTCTCGTTTCTAAGTTTTTTACCTTTTTAGGGTTCCGTACCCAAAGGGTCAAACAGGATCCTGTTACTGAGACTTCGCTGTCCGTCCCCGTCTGTCACCAGGCTGTATCTCATGAACCGTGATAGTTAGCCAGTTAAAATTTCCACAGATTATGTATTTCTGTTGCCGCTATAACAACAAATACTAAAAACGGAATAAAATAAATATTTAAGTGGGCTCCCATACAAACATGCGCTTTTTGTGTTCGTTTTTATAAATAATGGTATGGAACCCTTCGTGCGCGAGTCCGACTTGCCGGCCGGTTACGCACTTGGCCGGTTTTTGGTAAATGATTCAGGTTTGTTTTATATTAAATGTCGATTTAACCGATTCATAAGAAACAACATTAAATTTAAAGTACAAAACATCAAAAATCACTGAATTAGAAAAAGTTTTTTTTTGGTAAAATATCAGTCAGTAATCATCACTTAGTAACAATTCACTAAAAGTGGTAAACCGCGTGTTTTTTTACCAAAACGTTAAAATATAGAAATAATTATATTTACTCTTTTGTTATAAATAGAAACAAACAGACACACAATCAAACTTTTTACCATTTTCACGCACTTTATTTTATACAAATAGTTTTTCTCAGTTTCATCAACATTTCAGCCCAAAAGACGTCCACTGCTGGACATAGGCCTCCCCCAAGTTTCGCCACATTGACATTTTGGGGGGTTTTGCCATTATCGCCACGCTTGGCAGGCGGGTTGGCGAGCAGTACGGTTGTTACAAAAGCACAGAGAACGCTGCTGCTGCTGGAAGATATGGGATGGTGCTATTCTTTACGTCCGACACCATACAGAGCCTACTACTTAGACTAATTAAATGTAATTTAAACCTTACTTTTCTTAATATAAAGACATGTTTGTATGTATCCTACAAACGTTGCGACAATTTTATTACATAGTCCTTTAAAGTGTACTACACAAATAACTTTAACGAGACATGTAACATTCTCGTACATATTAACTTTTCTTCGGTAGCTACTAAAACGGAAATTTAATATGGGAACGAAATAATTTTCCGAATAAAATGTCGTGTTCTCATTCAATCAAGTGGGAGTCACATCTGTTCGACACATAAAAGATATTCATTTACGAGCGTTCCTTGACTCTATGAAAAATATCTTTACTGTCAGGATATTTCTCTATGTTGTATTAATGTAGGTACTTTATTAATAACTAAGCAGTATGTGACACTGCTTTAATTAAGAGAGCAGCAGCGGTGGGCCAGTGGTGGCAGCCCCGACTTACGAGCAGTAAGCCGTGGGTTCGAACCCAAGCAGGCGCTTTACTTTGTGTAATTTATTTCATCACCGCTGCCCTCAAAAACGGTGAATGAAAATATCGTGAGGAAACCGGCATGTCCTAGAACTAAATATTCGAAGACATGTGACATCTACCAACCCGCACTGGGCACGTGTGTTGGATTACAGCCCACTCCCTCTCATAGGAGGCCTGGGTCCCATCAGTGGGAACATTATAAGCTGATGATGATGTGGCACTGGCAGGAGGATCTCTTGGCTAAATAATAACACCGGCTCGGGTCGATCGTTAGGTTAACCCGCGTTTGCCTAGGTTGGTTCGTGGATGAGTGACCACCAATTACATACCGAGTCTCTCCCGTGAAGCCGTTGGTCTCAGCTGTCATTTCTAGATCTTTGACAGTCGTAATAGTTGGCGTTACAGTGGCCTGAAAGTTTTTGACAAGCAGTCTTACCAAAGGGTATCGTATTACCCAGTACTAACTGGGTTGTGGAAGTCACGGAGGCAGTCGCATCCGGTAAGACTGGAAGCCGACCCCTAAATCTTATACTAAATACACCGTTACACGAATTAGTTCTAAGAACTGAACTCAAAATGTTTGCCCTGAATATTCTAAAATCTACACTAAAATATACGAAATTCTCGTATTTTCCCACGCTTACCGCGCTGGTGACCGCAGATCCAACCTTCTCGCACGAGAAGTTCGGTAGTTTAATACGCAACATGACACGATATTATCTAGATATATAGAAATACACACCAAGGGTAGTGAGACTCGGAGTACAGAATTAGTAACTAAAAAAGAGAAATGTCCTTGAACTTTCTCTTTATAAATACGGCAGAGAGGAATGATTAGCAAGACGACAAGCTCCTATGTTGACCAGAGATATACCAATTAAAAAACAAGAAAAGGAAATTATTTGCAAGCTTTTTGAGTCTCCAATTAAGTGTTGTTGGACTAAAACCGATTATCTATAATTTCCTCATCATCATCTGCCTAGCCTTTTCCCAAACTATCTTGGGGTCGGCTTCCAGTCTAACCGGATGCTGCTGAGTACCAGTATTTTACATACACAGCCGGACACCAGGGACCAACTGCTTAACGTGCTTTCCGAGGCACGGAGGAAACTCGATATGATTATCTTTAATTTCCTATCAGTCAAAACTTTCTGTTTTAAAACATGTTTGAGCAAATTATACGAAGGCATGTGATTCATTTTAGTTTTGTTATTAGATTCTAAAAAAATATTAAGACAGAAATTCGGTGTTTTAAACAACTATCCTTCTAACGACCTCTGTGGCTCATAATTATGCTCACTGATTGGACGAAAGTAGCGTACACACAACGTAGCTACGAGTAGGTATAAACCCACCTCCCCGTAAAGCGATTGTCTATTACACAATCGCTCCACTCAAGCGTACTTCGGTTCAAGCTTACTCATTCTATGCCTACCCTGTGTATTGTGTAGCCGTCGCATCCAAGGTCACACCTTCTAAAGTTTTGAACAACATTTTTAAATTATCACTAGAAGAGTTATAGGTTTAAAAATAACTTCACTTATATCATGATCTGATCATGTTGGCACGGCTTATATGGCCAGGAATCACACAGGATACAGAGGTATGGAAGAAGGTAGGTATTTGCCCGTTAGATGAGAATATCATCATCATTCATCATCATTTCAACCGAAATACGTCCACTGCTGGACAAAGGCCTCCCCCAAGGGGAGGAGATTTGCCATAATCGCCACGCTTGGCAGGCGGGTTGGCGATCTCAGTACGGTTGTTTTGCAAAAGCACAGAGAACGCTGCTGCCCATTCTCTGGCAAGTCCCTTAGTCGCTTCTTACGACACCCACGGGAAGATGTGAGAGGATGAGAATATGCTCGCCCCCTATTACATGGAACTTAAACATAACTGGCAAAATGTGGGTGTACTATTAGGAACACCTCTGCCTAATCCTTCAGGGATTACAGGTGTGATGTTTTGTTATATTGAAGGGATGATTACAAAAGTGGTGCAGGCATTTAGAGCCGCTGATTTTTCCCAATATAAATCGAAATCAGTCACTTTTGAACTGTCGAAACAAAGACATAAAAAAAATACGTGTGGCACTCGGGGACTGCCGCGGTAAAGCTATTGCATAGCATTTTTTATCAACTTATGCAATTATAATATTTATGCAATATTTTTTTTTCTTTGATGTTAATTCAAGTTACACTTTTTGAGCGTGGTGACCGATTAGAAAACAATTTTTAGCAATGAAATTTTTTTCACTATTTTTTTCAAATTCGGGGTGTTAAGTTTATTTCGTTATGGAATTTCTTGATTCGGTCGCCGCGCTCAAAGCCCGCGATAAAAGCTATGCAATAGCTTAAAAGAATTAAAGAAGGCCACAGTCCCGGTCACAAGGCATTATTACTGCATTATGATGTCATTGATTGATTGGTCAATTTGAAAAATGAAGTCACAAATTCTCACAATAAAAGTCAAACGGTTTCTCACAAGGTCACCCCGACTTCGCCGCCTCAAATTTAGTGTTTTCCTTCGAACTACGTGCTAGGCCATTTGTTTGCACTCTTGGGTTGTAATTACCGAAGCAATTACGTCTTTTGTAGCAGCGGCGAACACTGAACTTTAATTATTGAATGACGCTGTTGAATGGCCCCTGTTTGTTGGACAAGGCTTTTAAATTAGTTGCGGTAGGTAATGTTAAAATAAACTTTATATTTAATAAACACAAAACATAACATCAAGCCTGTAATCCTCGAAGCGTTAAGCAGAGCAGTACCTAAAAGTACATCCACATTTCGCCAGTTAATTTCAGGTCCCGTGTAATAAGGGGCGAGTCTATTGCCATCAACCGGGCATGAATACAGACGCCGCGGCTGCTACTGAGAAATTCCCAATAAGACTTTGCCCGACCCGGGAATCGAACCCATGACCTCATGCTCAGTAGTCGCGCTTGTGACTAGACTAACGAAGCACTCCGTCGAGGGTAATAAAGTCAGGTACTAAATAAAACATACACATATGCGACATCCGCTAACCCGTATTAAGCATCTCTCGTAGAGAAGACCAGGTGACCTACCATGACGTCTTTAAACATTATTGTTCTACTCCTTTTCCAGTGTGGAAAAGAGATGGCGCTAGGCAACATGTGTAGCTCCGTCTCTTCCCCCCACTGGAATAAGAGTGAAACAGTACTGCTTTAAGACGTCATACTAGGCCACCAGTTTCCCAGTCGAGACATTATTTTGTGTTAAGATTTTATCGATTTTCTAGAACATCATTTTATTAAAAGTCCAGTCTATTAATATTCACTAAACGCTTAACATAGTCTCAACCTGATCATTTAAACGAATATTTATAAATGAATGACCTCAAGAAAACATTTCTCAAGCGAATTTATTAACTTGCTAATACTATGCCCTGAAAGAAATATTTATTTTAAAGGCAAAGCAACAAAGATAATACTTGTGAATTCCGAACATGACATAACATCACGGCTGTAATTTATGATGGGCTGGACAGAGATGGACTTAATAGAATACCCACAATTTCCGATTCAAATTCAAAATTTTATTGCTCAACACAGTACATAATAATACATTTCCAGATGTCAAGTGAATGCGCAGTCCACTGTGTTGTACCAACTCAGGCATGCAAAATTTATCATAAGAGATATACAATTTCATAAATTCAAATTAATACTTTAAATAATGATATAAATTCAATATTGATACCCAATACAAAAATATATATAATTATATATCAAATTAATACATTAAACAATATCATAGATTCAAAATAATACCTTGTACAATGTAATTAATTCAAATTAATAAGTAAGTAATGTCATTTTCATTTCGCCAATTTTGTTCAAGTCTCATGTAATATAGGCACAACTCCAGAGTCCATGGCTGCTACTGAGGAATTCATAATGGAAAAAACCAATAACACTTTGCCCAACCTGGGAATTAAACCCAAAACCTCTTGCTCAGGAGTTGCGCATGAGAGCACTAGACCAAAGAGATATTAAATGCCACTCAGAAATAAAATTCATCATCATCATTTCAGCCCAAAAGACGTCAAGTGTCGTCACATTGACAATTTGGGGGGTTTTGCCATAATCGCCACGCTTGGCAGGCGGGTTGGCGATCGCAGTACGGATGTAACAAAAGCACAGAGAACGCTGCTGCCCATTCTCTGGCAAATCCCTTGGTCGCCTCTTACGACACCCACGGGAAGATATGGATGGTGCTATTCTTTACGTCCGACACCAGACAGAGCAAAAAAAATAAAGACCCCCTAATCCAACAGCCTTCCATAATAACACCACACACAAAATTGTACTAACAATCCAAATAAAACAAATCCAAAATCCGCCCATTCAACTTTCTGCCACAATGGTATCAAATTGATTGTATTGACTCCAGGCAGATTGAAATGAAAGGAAAACAATGCGTCGGACGATACTCGCGTGTTGTTATAGTCTAATGAGAGTAACTGATATATGTACTTGTGTAAGCACATAATAGGTATGTACATAAGTGAGTACAGTCAAAGCAATATACTCTTATATGCTCGCACTTGCGTCTTACTTGGCTTGTATCAGGGCCAGTAAACGATTTGAATGAGAACTCTTTGCTCGGGTTATAAAAAACCAAAATAAGTTTTTTATTTAATTTATGATATTTTAAACTGCATTGTATATGGTGTGTCATGTGTTTAGTATTCATTGATTTTATTATGTTTACTTTTCCTTGGAAATATTGTATATCTAATTATGGCACACGACGTTGATTACATAGTTTTGAACAGAACCCGATGTACTTTTTGTCATATTATCCTATCTTTCCTAGTCTTGGAAGAAGATTTTTGGCCGCAGGGAGTGGTGTTCCGTCGCTTCCACGGGCAAGTGCCACATGAACGCACAGTGACATAGTGAAGTGGTACAAACATATGTAGTTTTAAGGTTCAATTTACTTACACAAATTGTATTTTAACATTCTATATATGGTCTGTAAGGTCGTTATCATCATGGGCAAAGTTATCTGATAATAAATAAATAGAATGTTATGTATAATTGTTGTTATAAAGACATCTATACCAATATTATAAAGCTGAAGATTTTGTTTGTTTGTTTGTTTGAACGCGCTAATCTCAGGGACTACTGATTCGATTTGAAAAAAAAATTTCAGTGATAGATAGCCCATTTATCGACAAAAGATATAGGCTATATATCATCACGCTACGACCAACAGGAGCGGAGAAGCAATGAAAAATGTTGCGCAAACGGGAAAATGTGACACAAACGAAGTTGCGCGGAACAGGTAATACATACATATATTTGAAAATTTAAACGTATATTCCTCATTGCTTGTGACTGTAGATACATATGGACGTATTATGATAGGCTTTGTTGCATAACCGTTGTTTAGTTATGACTTGCTAATGAAGTAGCGATCTGTCATCAACGTGTGTTTGGATTGAAAATTCAGGAGCCATCAATATTAATTTGGTGATGGCACTATGGAATTGATAATGGAATAATTATAATACGGAAACACTGTTTGTTTGGTCGTGTGTTGACAAAATCAACAGTTTCTGGACTTTAATTAATGGTTTAGGATGAGATACCAGACTCAATATATGAATCATCAATTCAATATTTTGTTATGCATGGCAGTAAAAATCTTCAAGTCATAGTTTATTACTTTGGATGTAGAAGGTAATCTCCGAAAATGCTTATCTACGACGTCGAAACGCGAGCAGAAGTTAGTTTTTCATAAAAAAACAATATCAGAAATTATGTCTTCTTTTACGGTCTGCGTCTACGGGTCACTAATCAAAGGTCAAGGCTTGAAATAGAAATGTAAATGATAATCCAAATTACCAAAATTAAAAGGCCTATCTATGAGCATTTCTCATCCGACCAATACTTATCAACTTGAACAACTTGTTCACCCCAAAATAATGGTCTGATGACCCGCCATGTAACCGAAGACTGATTCCACGATAAACACAGATCCCATAACGTGTATTCCAATAAATCTTGATACGAACGTTCGACGACAGCCAATAAATACAGAACGCGAATTGCCCTCAGTTGGAAAATAAATAAGACACGCTGTGTCTGCGGTTACCGATCGGATGTAGAGTTATTTTAATGACTGCCAGTTAAAGAATGAAAGGAAACTCGTTCGGGATAAATTGAGGACAAGAAAATATAAGTATAATGTTCAAAAGGTAAACTTGACCATAATCTCTACCCAGGCTTGTCCCAAATGCACCACCACACCTCTGTGCACCTTTGCAACTGTTCAGCTCGACAAGCCTGGAACAGTAATATGATACTCCATGGTAAAACTGGTTACCAGACTAACTACGGTAAAAGTTAACCTATATTTCGAGTATGAACACAATGCAATTCAAGCTACGGTTGGAAGAAAATTTGGAACCGAATCCTAATTCTGATAACATCTGATAATTGGCAGAATCTACTTGACTTTCGGTGCCAAACTTTTCAAATGTAAAGTATATTCATACAATGCTAAAGAATTCTGGAACCAATTCACTAAAAAACGATCGGTCAAAGGACTAGTTTAAATTGAAACCAATAATCTCGATTTCTTGAAAATTTACAACCACCAAGATCCAGGTACGCATGCCAAGAATCTTTAAATCAAAATAGCTGGAGGTACTGCCCATAAATCCCCACCACTCACAATTGAGAACGTTCCGTTAGCTTCCCAAAAATTCTACTAATTTGCAATAACAACCGCAGAAAAACATTCATCTCCATCCATCGAAACTTTTTGCGTACCAGGGCTGAAGAAAATTTTCAATTATCGCACACCCCACCCCAGGTCGGAAAGTCACACAGGTTTTTATTCCCATCTGAATTAAAGCACAAATGGAATCCCATTTTATAATTTTCTCCGATTTGCAGATAGTCCTTTTCGTTTTTATTGCTTCTGTGACTTATGCCTGAGTTTGACGTGGAATTAGATGAGAATTTCTTTAGTTTATTGTCATACGTTTATTTACTAAAGATTCTACGTAGAATATTTGAACTCAGATTATCGGGTAAGCTAGCATGACAGTTTAATAAGAAACGTTTATCAGTTAGTAAATAGTTTTAAGATGACACAGAGTCATCGTAAAACTATTTACTAACTGATAAACGTACCACAGCAAACTGCGTACCATGAAGACTGACTATAAGATTTATCACTCTAACTTAGACAAAATTATCTCATTATCTCCAACTCTTTCAACTTTAGTTGCAATTATAATAAAACCTACTTTAGTTTCATCCACTAACAGATTCGCATCAAAACAATCTCTTACATTTCCACTTTAAGTCTCTCCAGAAAAAGTTTCTTCAAGAATTATTCCCAAAATTTATGTTTCGGCCGTTTTAACTCTTTGCTTAAAATCTTCATTTGGAGCGCTGCAAGGCGCTATCTCAGTTCGATCAGACCTTCTGTTGCCACAGTAAATAGAACCTCATCTTTATTTAAAAAAGGTCGTTATTACCGTCTGTGTAAATATTTTGGGACTCTTCTCGTGATGAACCTTTGTAATTTTAGAACCTTTCTTTGTTTATTCTTTATGAATTGACTTATTACTATTTTATGTCTCGTAATTCTTTTGAAGAATATTCTTTTGTGTCTATGTTATTATTTTTTACATTTACGTCAATAAAGTCATTCTATTTGAGTTTATTTTAGATAGCAATGACATCGATTAGGAAAAGATAGTGACGAAATGTGCCTTTGCTGTATAAGAAGATACTTTTGTTTTGCAAGGAGACAGTTACTAAACAAAAACAAAAAATTATCGCATCACGAGGGAACATAATAAAGACTTATAGATATTATCTAATTTATTTAAACTTCATGTATAGTAGTGGTACATAGGCGGACTTAATGCCACAAGACATTCTCTACCAGTCAACCTTTAGGTTAAATATGAAAACATTGTGATAGGGTACAAAATAATGTCTAAAAATAACTAGGTACTAGTATTCGAAATTTATCTTCCTAGCGACATCTTCCTATACCAAACAAAAAAAGAACAAAAACCCTGAATATCACTTAATATATCAAAACTTTCACCGATCACATAAATACATTTAAAATCATTCGACAGAAGTGATCTATTAGCTGAAACTGCAGAACGTTTGTCATAACCGACCGGTTCATAGTAAGCCGTAGTTAATGGCTGAACTTTTGTGTATCTACGATGTTCAAATTTGCCGATTTTCGCTCCGAATAACCTCTATTATTTATAGCTTGATCTTGTAAGTGCTAATATTTAATGCGTCTTGGAAGCAATATTCGTTTTGGGTTTAAAGTTTTTGAATGGGTATGATTTTATGTTCTGGGAATGTTAGTTTCTTACTAACTAGATTCTTCAAAAATATTTTTTATAGTGAATTGTAAAGGGTTTATTAAAAAACATTCCTTAAAGATAAAGCATCACCTTTGTCCTTTTTTCTGTTCCTTACTTGTTCTCTGTATTAAGTGTGTACACAAATTGTTAAATAAATAAATAAAATAAATCAAGTATGCTTAGCCAAACATTAATGGTCGTTTTGATGGGTCTTAAGTTTAATCAACAGGTATAAATAAATCCTCATCATGATTTTAGTCTTCGTGTGTCTATCACTGAACATGGTTTTCTAAATGACCAGTACTTTGAAGGGTCAAGGGGTCTTCATTGCCATTCTTTGCACGCGGAGAAAAATTCGCTTATATCCGAAAGCCAAATAGGTCAGCGTGTGCAGCTCCTTAATTGTCCAAATCTCCTTTTATCGTGCTATCAACATCCCTACTCATCAAAAACAAAATTTAATAACACTCTCAATAAAAACACTTCACTACGTAAAACAAATTACTTTTTTCATCTCCTCTGAGATATTTGTCCGTAATCTTCGTTGGTAACCTACTTTTTTATCAAATTATGTCGGTAATCGACTGTCATCGAAGGGTGACCCCGAAGGCGTGGGTTGTATGTAATGACGTCCTCATCTCATGTCATCCTTGGACTCTCAATTGACTTGGAATAATATACAGATACTAGCCTCCACCCGTGGCTTCGTGCGCGCGGGCGTCGGCAATTGTTCGACTGCAACTGACGTACTAGGAAAAAAAATTAACACAGCATCACTCCATTGTCCAACAGTGGGGTAGAACAGGTTGTTGTTTAAAGAAATAAAACTGGCCAAGTGCGAGTCGGACTCGCGCACGAAGGGTTCCGTTCGTTTTTATAAAAACGAACAAAAAAATCACTTTTTTGTATGGGAGCCCCCCTTAAATATTTATTTTATTCTGTTTTTAGTATTTGTCGTTATCATCATCAACAAAAATACATAATCTGTAGAAATTTCAACTGGCTAACTATCACCGTTCATGAGATACAGCCTGGTGACAGACGGACGGACGGACGGACGGACAGCAAAGTCTCAGTAATAGGGTCCCGTTTGACCCTTTGCGTACGGAACCCTAAAGATATATTACCTCTATTTTCCTGAACAGATAAGCAGACGTACCTTAAAGATACCCAAATTTTAACAGTTGTGTTTTATTTAACTCTCATGTAATAGAGAACGAGCAGGACTGCTATTGACAAATCAAAAACGTATTCTGTGTCTTAACCCAGTAGATTAAGATTTTCCTACCAAAAAATTTCGCCTACGAAATACATCTAACTGATAAGGCTTGAAAAGGTTACAGACGGACAGACATACTTTCGCATTTTTAATATTACTATAGATATTGAAGAAAACTTTTTCTGGGAACGACTTTGACATCTAATCTAGGTATGTGATCGGAGGGTAGGTAATTTATGTATGCCGCAGGGTTCCGCAAGATGGTTAGCCGTCTCGTCAAAGTTTAGTAATGGTTATTTTTTGAAAACATGTTTACGGTCTGAGTAACAAAGTCTTATTTTGTTTATTTTTTGGAGGAGCTGAGAAGCTCGTGGCTAAATAATAACAGCCGCTTGGGTTGTTCGTTAGGTTAAGCAGTACTTGCCTAGGTTGGTCCGTGGATTGGTCACCATCCATAACATACCGAGTTTTCTCTTTGGATAGCACGTTAAGTCGTTGGTCCCGGCTGTCATTTGTAGATCTTTGATAGTCGTTACTAGTAGTCAGTGGCCAGAAAGTCTGACAACCAGCCTAACCAAGGGGTATTACCCAGTGCTAGCTGGGTTGTGGAGGTCAGATAGGCAGATGCTCCATGTAAAATGCTGGTAGGTAGGCTTAAATAAGAAATGCGATACAAGTGGCAATCACTTTCAAAGTTTTAGTATTTCCATAAACATCTTTCAACACGACACAAGCTTTTCGTCAGCGCATGTAAATCCAACATATTTTTTTGACTTTTCATTACATTTTAATAACTGATAGTGTCATTTTTTTAGCCTTATGGTGTTGACAATAATAATAATAATAATTCCTGTAGTTACAAAAGGAAATAAAGTTACTAATTTGTCGTAATAATTTAACGAACTAAGGATGTATTTATTTTTTCTGTAATACCTCCCCAACGTTAATGTGCTTTACAACCTACAGATACATGTAAACCACATTTTATAAATCTAAAAATATTGACATTCCCATCACTGTATATTTATGAACTAGCATTAGACATTAGAAATAATATTAAGGAATATGAAACGTTAAAAAGCACCAGGCGGGCCAGTACACTTCGTGCAATACGGCATAGAACGGTTATGTTTGACAAGAGTGCATTTTGTATGGGCCCTAGAATTTATAATAAATTGCCTAGTTACATAAAAAAGGCTGAGAATAATATTTCGTTTAAAAATAAATTAAAGACATATCTAATTAATAAAGCCTGTAAATGATTATTTAAATGAAACAATGTAATTTAGATGTATTAAGTATTAAATTAAAGACATGTCTAATCAATAAAGCCTATTATAATGTAAATGCTTATTTAAATGAAACAATGCAATTTAGATGTATTAACTATTAAATTATGAAACTATTATTATTAAAATATTTGACATTGCATGTAACACATATTTGCACACCTGTTAAGGTAGAATATGGCAGCAAGAACTTTTGTTTGTAACACCTCATGTATGTACCCATATTCCAGCAAATAAATGATTTGATTTGATTTAAAAAACATATAAATTAACTTCATAATTAAACATACATTAAATTCCATTCATTGTCGCGATCCGCAAATAGCTCCGTACTCACAAGGTGACTTGGCACAGATGTATAACCTACAATTTATATGAAGGTGACAGGTGCCACTGATTATGGCAATTCACGGAACTGATTGTTAACGTAGGGATTTACCGACGATATTTTCCTCTTTGATAGGAAATGTAATAAATATCTGTGTTTAGGGAATGTTTTGTTCGTATTGTGATACTTCGTAAGCTATCAAGATAGTTACTGTACGTGGTTGTACAATGAAATTGTAACACAGCTTTAGACAATATTTTTAAATGTATGGGTATACTTTCGCGGTCTTATCGCTGATTTGGATATCATCCGTACAACCCAGGCCCAGGTAGTAGAATAAGACGCCCACGCTCTTAAAGAGATAAGTCGAATGTCCCAGCAGTCATTTCAGCCCAAAAGACGTCCACTGCTGGACATAGGCCTCCCCCAAGTGTCGCCACATTGACATAACATGGGGGGTTTTGCCATAATCGCCACGCTTGGCAGGCGGGTTGGCGATCGCAGTACGGTTGTTACAAAAGCACAGAGGACGCTGCTGCCCATTCTCTGGTAAGTCCCTAAGTCGCCTCTTACGACACCCACGGGAAGATATGGGATGGTATTATTCTTTACGTCCGACACCATGCAGAACGGACACCATGCAGAACCGACACCATGCAGAACTGTCCGGCGCAACTTCGTTTGCGTCACATTTTCCCCGTTTTCGCAACATTTTTCATTGCTACTCCACTCCTATTGGTCGTAGCGTGATGAAGTATAGCCTATAGCCTTCCTCGATAAATGGGCTACATAACACTGAAAGAATTTTTCTAATTGAACCAGTCGTTTCGGAGCCTTTTCAATGCAAACAAACAAACAATCAAATCTTTCCTCTTTATAATATTAGTTTAGAAATAGTTTCTGACGACTTCATCACAGAACCATTACGAACATAATTAAACATCATCGCGAAACCACAGTCCGTAACCCAAACTGCACAGAAATAATGACTCCACAATCATAAAGCCGACGCATCAAACATTTTTCGACGCCACCACAGAGCAAAGTCAATTTGTAGTGGTTGAGCATCAACCACAATCATTACCAAGCTCTCCTGGCCCCGTCATCACGTTTTAAATTGATGGTTTTGGTATAAAGTATAATCAACTTTTATCGTTCTCAATGTTGGGACAAAGGTCTGTCCTCTGTGAGAGGGAATAGGCTGTAATCCACCTCGCGGATTGATAGATGACACATGTGGTCGAATGTTTAGTTCTAGGACACGCCGATTTCGGACCTGTGGACGGTGAGTAATGGGCTAGCTCACCGTCCGTCCGTCTTATGACGATAGGCCGTGTCGACGGCGCGTTGGTGTTCCACGAACGTCCCACGAAGGGGTCCAATAGGGCCGATAGCTGCCAGGGCTGCAGGACTGTACGAAAGAAATATCGCGGCCCTGGAACACAAAGGGCTAAGAAGGAACATGGATGGGTTTTAGTCAGTACAAGCCTGACAATACCGTCTGCTCTGCCCAGAGCAGGAGGGGTCATTTCATGATACTCCATCCGTAAAAAAAGGACATTCCGATTTCTTCTCGATGTTTGCCTTTTTGGTTTCTTTTGTTCATGATACATACCGTACAGACATAAACTCATTCTTTTTCTTAGGAGCAAAAACTACAGAATGCCATCTGCAATGACCGTGGTATACTTTGAACTCGTTCACAGCTTTCATGATTTCGTAAAATATAGATTTTTGAATCCAGTTCAGCAGTAATTACTTGCCAGGTTAAGCGAAAAACTACTTAGCGAGCAAGACCCAACTTTGTGCCGCATCTGGCTAGACTGAAAGCAGACTTCAATATACTAAGGAAAAAGCTAGGGTGAGTCACTAAAAGGGCCCATTTTTAAGCAAAGTGCGGTCATTACTTTTGTCTAGAATATGAAGTGAAAAAAAACTTTCACAGTTTTTTCTACGGTTCTATTAAATTCCACTTTTTTGTTTTTTTTCTTTTTGTTAAAAATACTTATATAAAACACAAAAGACAAAAATCCGTCAAAAACTAACGTAAATCAAAATATAGAAAATAAAAAAGGCAACGTTGAAATTTAAAAATTTCACGTCGAACGAGTTTAGGCATTTTTGTAATAAATTGAAAAGCTTTTGATTGATGACACGGGCCAACGGCCGGCGTATTTACTGTTTACAAAATAAAGGCAATAAAATGATATACATTGCACATTGTGTGATTGACACAAACATATTTGTTGAAGAAAGATATTCTTGGATATTTTTACGGTAATTTTTAGCGAAGATAGTGGTGATTTATTGGCATCTGTTGCCTTGTGGGTAGAATAAGGAAGCAGGTATTTTTTGCAGCAATAAATAACGCATGAATAGACCATTATGCCGGAATATAGGAACATTTGTAATTCCACATGTTTTCTTCTTGTCCAGATATTTTATGAAATGCAAATAAAATCAGTATAAAAAATAACACACGTTGAAATATTGTACTTTAAGCGTACTTAACTTGTAAGAGAGTCTTTTAAAATATAAGAACATTTCATTTTGACGACTATCTACAGATAGTCGTCAAAATGAAATGTTGCTCTATAAAAACTAAATTTGTATTACAAATTAACATAAACATAAAATTCTAAGCAAAATTCTCAGACAGAAATGACTAGACGTGTGCACCGCATCGTCCCTTGCAATCTCCAAGTTTTTAATTATAAGCATAGCACTCTGAAAGAATTTTCTTTTTGAAGTAAAACTGTATTTTAATAAAGTCGTTAAAAGTGAATTACTACGGGTCTTGATTATATTTTACAAGAAACTTTGTTATTTTACAAAGTGTTTCTCGTGACGCTGTCTGGTTTTAGGTGACGTCAGTCTTTTTATTACTAGATCAAAATGTTTTATATCCTATATCACAGCGGAGTTGCCTAGTTAAACATAATTATGTGTTTTGACGCGACGCCTGTCGTTAAAACTGTATACTTTGTATATGTCTAGTCTAGACAATAGCGATTGAAGGAAACCAATCACAAATATGATTAACTTATTTCTAGTTACCTACAAATCTACTTAACATTAATTTATGAATCGAGTGTGTATTGCACTAAGTTTTTAATAAATATTACGTAGATTAAAAAAAATGGATTTAATTCAAAGTGTAAGTGTATTAATGACAGATTTAATTAAATCTTTCACATCGATTATGAAATCATTAGTTCTCGTGTTGTATACAACCATCTTCAGTCAAGAGGTAATACATCAACGGGTTACCGAAGTAATATTTCACATTACAATGTAATATTGCCTTTTATTCCTCTTAAATCTGCGCATACCGAAATATTGTCTGCTTAATTTACTTTCCATAACAACCTCTTCAAAAGGAGTTTTATTCAAAAATTCACACACTAACAAAACAACACCACCATTATTAAATAACATAACAGACACAATAAAAACACGATTACAGGCACTTATTTTATCTAAAACTTAATATATTTACGTAGATATACAACATAGTGATATTGTGATAATACTATCAATAGATATACTATCATACCTGATAAGGGGGATTTGTATAGGCTCAATATCGGCTCTGTCATCAGGCCGGTCGGCTCTGAAAAGCAATTGTTTGTTTGTTGTTACATTTATTACTAAAAATATAGTTTTTGGTTAACAACCGACTACGGTGTGAATAAAATTGTTTTTAATATTTTTTGTGTTCGGATGTTTTCTTTTGTGAAATACATAAATATTAGATAAAAAATAAAATTTAAAATTAAAATTTAGATATAAAATTTTAGATAGTAAAAAAGATTTGTTTGTTGTGTGTTTTTTCTTAACCTCGCCCAACCTAAATTTAGGTCGATTTAAATTACGATCCAATGTACTAAAAATAGGCAAGTAGTTGCGGCCCAGAACTTTGATTTAGAAAAAAAGTGTTTAAATGTAATGCTTTTGGCTAAATTCTTTAAAGGGCTATTTCCTATAACTAAATTTAACTATTTCATGGAAAAAATATGTTGAAATAAGTTGACCTTTTTTTAAGTCATTAAAACAAATGATAAAAATATCATTTAAACCAAAAAGTACGTTGATAAACATATCATTTAAACCAAAATACGTTTGTCATGTCATAATTTTAGGTCACTGGGCCGTAATTTAATGATTTTAAAAACAGTCTTGGGCCGGAGTGTCAACAAATTTTTGTCTTTAAATTAGGTCGTTGGGCCTTACGAGGTTAATGTTCAGAAGACCAATAAAAGTTTAGATAATAAAAAATAAAATAAACGATTTTCATGTTCGCATCCATCCATCAAAAATTGACAATTGCTTTTTCTATTTTTCAAAATATCAGGAAAATTTCCGTATAGCTCCATGCAGTTATCAACGAAGAAAACACATTTTAAACTGATCACTGAAATAGCACAGACTTCGTCCTACATCAAACCTCAAGAATTAACATTTTCTGTCAAGTCAAAAAATAACAAAATAGATTACTAAACTTAGCAAGTCTATCTTTTGTCCTTGAAGAAAACTTAAAGACACTCCATCCCTGCAGACGTAGCGGATTAAACGAGCGTAGACGAGCGTGGTCTACGACGCTACGGCGTAGCAAGGCCTACGGTGCTACGTGCTACAAGTTTTTGGAGCTGTATTTAAGATATTTATTAGGAAAAGTATTTACGTGATAAAACCCAGTCTAGGTTAGTGGAACACTTCCAAAACGAATCTTGAAAATATTTTTTGTTCTTTCAGAATTTTCTACGCATGGTATGTTGTTTTTTTGGGTTGAAATGTAACGAAAAATAACAGACTCTTTTTCAATTACAAATAAAATTTAAACCACCCAACATGTTCACCATTTTCATGGAAAAATATTCACAATATCTGCCGATCACAATCCTAAAATTACAGGCATTCTTTCACCGTAGTCGGTTAAAAACACAGAATATCAGTTTTTTGCTACGAATTTTTTACACGTTAGCCACTTATTGTGTTATCGCCGGACAAAATGTTCGATTCTTATCTCACGAGAGGTTTGAATATGAACATGATATTATCATATCAGTATTTATTGCCTCGTACCTATAAAAACGTTGTTTTGTACACGATAGGCTTTTTTTTAGTTTTATTTTTATGAGTTTTTAGCAAACTACGGCATTGTCTGACTTTGGTTTTTTTAGGTTTAATATTTTTGAACAGTGTATTTTCATAGTTTTTATAAAATCGTTTCGATAGTTATTCATTTTCATTTTTGCATACTCACTTTGACACTTTTCAATATTTCTTTAAATGTTTTCAACAACTAAACGAAATGGAAATACAATTTCTCATAATTTCACTTTGTTTAGCACTAAATAAATAGTTGAGGAGTCGGTAAAATTTTTATATAATTCCACATTCAACATTTAACACAACAATTTTATTCCAAGTTCAAAGAAACATTTATTATTAACATTTTAACCACTTTTATCACTCAAAATAATAACGTCTGTTAACTTCAAAATGTTCAATCCATTATTCTTATTAAAAAGCCTACCTGAGAGATCGAACTTTATTCGGTAATCTATTTGACCCTTTAAACAAGTTTTCGTAAAGACGGGTCCCGACTAAATTGCTTTGTCGATCCAAATACGGTAGATTTCTTCGTTTTATCAAGGTCCCCCGAGGCCTTTTTTAGAGAAAATTCCTCGTATACGGAATAATAAATTATAGCTGACTTATTTATTGCAAAGCAGGTTATATTGATAAGTAATCTAATTTTCAAAATAGTTCTTCTTTAGGTTCAACAATAAAGTTTCACTTTAAAAAAAAAACTTTGACAATCTAACCTCTCTTCATGATTTTCTAAAACAAAATACACGAACAAACACTGTACTGGCAAAAGTCACAACCATCAAAAATATTTGTATCTACAATCAATCTCAATTTAACACACAATTCAATAATCCACCGACAGTCAATAAAACACACTTTTTCGTCCATTGCCAACCACTGTGCAATAACAAAATAAAAGTTTTCTAAAATATTTTTCCGTCGTTTGGCTGCAATAATGACACTTAATCCAGCTTCTGACTAGATCCAGAAGCATCTGCCAAGAAACTCCGCAGGAATTATTATATGATGCATCCGTTACATTTAAATAACTTTATCTTAATTGCAATCTTATTATGAAGGTGTAGTAGGAAAACATTCAGTTTAGCAATAACATTTGTTATTAAATTTTCATTATTGCACAGTGGTTTTATTGAGAAATGTGTTTACGAAATATTTTGTCGCATTATGGTTTATGATTTTATTTTGTAGTATTGTTTATTAAATTTAGTTTTTTTTCCTACACTCTGTTTTTCAATTCATTTATGTGAGCATTTATTTTAACTTCACACCCATTCAAACATTACCAACCGCAAAACTATAAATTTTTAGAGTCCTACTTTTATGAAAATCACACATCACCACCATTAACATCAGAGTCACATTCACTATAAACATTACAAATTCATTTATAAATTTAACGGTTTATTTATGTTTCCCTTCACATCTAACTTCACCTTCCAACATAATTAGTATTTACTTACAAAACACCAGTTTCTTTATATAAAACTTCATTTAAAAACGTTTCTCTGAAATTCAGTGAAGTTTCTCTAATTAATTTTCAGGTCAAATATAGTTAGTACAGCCATAAATCTCAGGCCAAGTTTGGAGTCGGTAGGCCAAACTAAGATAGCGGGAGGTACATCAAGAAATTTATTTTCCTTCAAGTTGTCTCGACTTGAAGGATGGACAGTCTCAGTACGGCTTTTGAGACATTTTTTCTATAAATAATGCTCAATTGTTTTTTTTGAACTTTGTTTTTCAAGATCACGATTGGAATTTGAAGAACATCGGGGAAATAAAACTCTTTTTTCTTTTAGATGTTACAAGACTCTGTTTAACGATGAATATCCCTTTATTGTAGAAAAATCTTTAAATTATTTCCTGTATGCTTTATCATACCATAAGATTTTCACTGTCTCCTAACAGGAACAACTAACCGCCAAAGTCTAAAATCTCCACACGCTACTCTTAATTTTTAATATTTTCCTTTTACATTTCCCTAACGTCTCTTCTTACTCAAGAAAGCTTTTAAGCCTTTTAACACATTTCCATTCCATCACTTTAACTTTATTTTGTTATCTCTTTTTGTTAGTTTTTAAAAACACATCAGTGTTTTAGGGTGATTGGTGTTGATTTTGTAGTGTCGTTATTTTTTTCCACGCTGTCGTTTACCGAACCACAGTGTGAGTGATAATTTATTTGTTTTTCATGTTATGACTCACAGGCCAGACAATGCCGCCTGTTTTTTTTTGTGATTGGTAGATACACAAAATCGTTTTTTTTTTTGGCTAACGTGTAACAAATCCTAGATATTTTTTTGGGGTTGTTTAACTTACCTCCACAGATTAGAGACATTGAGGTAATTATGATTGATATTGTATTTATAAAATCGACTAATTTAACTTTGACTATGTCTTTTATCTAACTAGCGCGTCTAACTCGAAAGCTTGGCTATTTTATTTAAAGAGATTTTTAAATTCTATATTTAGAGGCGTGAAGGCAATGAAATATTAAACTTTGTACTGGCGATAAGTATCGTTAGCGCTACTACTATTATATCACTTTTTAGAATTAAAAATGGCACTAAAAAGACACGATTTATAATCGATTTTGTTACACAGCAATAACCGCCGCTGAACGTCAACACACACAACTTTTTTTTTTAATAATAACAATAATTATTTAATTAATTTTTAAATATACAACGTTGAAATGAATACATCAAAATTGTGAACTAAATACACCGAAAGGTTTAGCGCGTCGGGGATAGTATCATAAATGTGCGTTCATGGCTTGTTTATTATTGTTGTTTACGCGCGTGGTATCGCGTTGGGCCGGAGCGGCGGGCGTGTGTCGCGGCCGTTGGTGGCTCTGGACTGATGCCGGAGCCAACCGTGACGTCACGTGACACTCAGCTTCGCGGCACACAGCGCATGCGTCGCACGCACACAGTCACCCCGCTCAGAACGCACGTGTCCACGAATGACAGACAGTGTGCGTCTTACGCAAACTTAGTTAGTTATATGCAAGTTTTGGAAGTACGGGAGTTAGGTGGTGCAGAGCAAACGAAGCTGAAAGTTATGTTTATTAGTTTAATTAAGTTTGGGTTGAATGAGATGTGAGTTATTGTTGTGTTAGAATAGTTTGGTGACTGCTGTCAAAAGGCTGCTGAATTGTAGCTGTTAACTTTTCAAGAAAATACTTAAATTTTTCAAGCTCGCTCAACTTATATTTTAGATTTTTCAGGAATTGCGTCAAAAAGTATTTCATACAAATAATAGTTACATTATTGGATTAAAATAGGAATAAAAAAAGATATTATAATGTCCAAATATGTCATGTCATGGTCATGGAAAATTTTATCATGAAACTGGCATATCCTAGATCTAACTTTTTAAGACAAATGCCATCTTCCAACCGGCCCTGGGCCCGCGTGCGAATAACTGTTCACCCGGTCCTCCTTCTGTCAGACAGGAGAGAAGGAGCTCTGCCAGCAGTGGGAACATTATAGACTTGTTACTTAGATTTTAATAATATCTCACTGAGATGACCGGCGCCGTTGCGAGTACCGTATTGAGATAAAAGACTAACCAAATCGCGTCTCAAAAATGTTCCTGGATTCGCCATTCTGTTTGCATTTTTTGTAAATTTTAAATATTTAGATTCGTTGTTAGTGTTAACGAAAGTAACTGTACACATTTACGACATAAATTAAGACTTGCACCTTTTTAAAATATCCACGAAACTAAAAAAAAAACATTAAGAAGATTGTAGTCACACACTTCCTTGAAACCAATTTCTTAAAAAGCCTTCTTTATTCCCAAAAAAAAGGCAAAAAAAGAATTCGTTAAGAGCCTTTACACATCCTGCGCAGGCCTTGACCCTTCAAATAGAGCCTCGCACGTAGAGTCGTTACAAAGGGCATTATTAACTAGCCAAGCACACAACACTCCGATAGAGACACACTCTACATAGCAGATAGAGACAACTCAATGTAGAGTCCGATAGAGTTGTGTGAACGATTTTTTTTTTGGTTGATTATTTTGCACGATTGTTTTTATTTTGGTTTTATTGCACTGTGAGAAGTGACAGATTACGGAAGAGTCAGATAGTGTTGCATTCAAGAGTTATATTATCATACCTAATTATGAAGAAATTATACTTTGGACCCACAAGGCACGGGTTTGGTACACACAAATTCAAATACAAAATTCGTGACTCAGAACATATATTATTGAAAACATAGCTTCTGCCACAAAACCCTCAGGACATATACACCTTCATTTGTTTTCTAGTGCGAATACAATTAATATGACTCGTTTGGTGTATATGGAAAATGTTAATAGAGCCGTCTTTGTTGCTAAGCTCTTTATAACTAGACATATTACCACGAAACTTTTATTTAAGTAAGAAAACTTATCGTGCAGCTGGTTTTTGAATAATATTAAATAGTATAAATTATTTATAAAACAGATAATAAATATTATAAATAAAACAGATAATAAATATTATAAATAAAAAAGATAATAAATATTATAAATAAATAAAATAAATATTACAATATAGTATAAATTATTAGCAGCAAATTGAAATGCAAATGGAAAAATTTCCATTTAATTTCAATACACGACCGAAAAACACAAAAATAAAATATCAAACACGTAGTTGTCTGTCTAACAAAACGGTTAATAAAATGTCTACAGCTGCTACGCGGCGTAGCACGCGTAGCATTTCGCTACGGACGCATAGCACGTAGCTACGATACAGTTGAATGAACTATTTTCTCTGCTGTAAATTATTATTGATGGGTTAAAGCCTTTCAATTGGTTTTGTCTTTAGTTGTTTGTGATATTTTTAACTATCAATTTGTAGTGGTGCAGCTTGGGAGGTAAAGTTCTAGTTTGAACCAGAGTTTAAAAAAATAAAGTTAAATTTAGATGTCATCATCTCTCACACCTTCTCTACTAACAACATAGGGATCGGTTTTAGACTAACCTAGCTTTATATTAATACTAGCTGTCCGGCGCAACTTCGTTTGCGTCATATTTTCCCCGTTTTCGCAACATTTTTCATTGCTGCTCCACTCCTTTTAGTCGTAGTTTGATGTTTGATATAGCCTATAGCCTTCCTCGATTAATGGGCTACATACCACTGAAAGAATTTTTCCACCCCTACCCCTTAGTAAGACTGGATGTCAGACTTTTGGCTTCTCACTACTCTTAACAACTGTCAAAGATCTACAAATGACAGCCGGGATCAACGGGAAAACCCATTTCTTAGACACTGGGTAGATTTAGGGTCCCTGCACACGGGCCACCGGCCACAACCAATACAGGCACAAAACGACGCCACCGGCATATTTCCTGTAGTTTTCACACATTGCAGCGACGATTTGTAGCGTGTGGCGGCCACCGGCGACAACCGTGTACGGCAAATCCATATAAAATGTATGAAAGTACAGAAAATATGCCATTGGCGTCGTTTTGTGGTTAACAAAACTAACACATGTCTACCCAGTGTCTAAAACCAGCAAAATATGCTAAATAAAGTGTATAGATGCTATAATATTTTTAAGTTAAATTGTTACTAATACTATGGTTTTTACCCGAAATAAATTATAAATAAATAATGGCAGAAACTGTTAAAGTATTATGTCTATACCAAAAAGATTAACTATACAATCTTTTTAGGTATAGGTTTGGGAAATACATCAGCCAATCAGATAAAGGCAACGATTGGTCTGGGCTCACTCATGGGGTCTATTTAATTTTATCACTCATTTTATTACTCTTTTACTGCATTAAGAGGTTAAGGAAGACCAGTTCAAGATAATTGCATTAACCTCATTACAATTAAATCAAGCCATTTGTATTACGCACACTCACGGTAGCCATTCCCGGAAGTTCGCGCCTGGACCGGAAGCTGACAGTACCTATTTGAGTTTAGTTACCTACTGTGAAAATTCAGCTTATTGGATAGTATAGTTTTGTTTATAAGAATATATTCGTCATGAACTCGCTGCTATGTCATATAAAGAGTAAATACCGTTTCCATATTCCCTTTTTAATAAAATAAAAGTACATGTAATTCCACATCGTCCTATGTTTCTGTTGCATCAGGGTAAATAATACAAATATTATAAAAACTACGTTTAGAAAAACCGACTTCAAAAACTAACTCAAACTCAAAGCATTTATTTCAATTAGACCATTATTACAGGCAGTTTTGAAAGTCAAAAAACAAAAAAGAAGAATGCGAAGCTACAGTCCCAGTCACAAGACATAATAACTTGTGAAAGTACTGTAGTTGCCCATTCCAAAGCGTAGATCTCTATGGAGAAGAATGGGCAAGAAACTCCATGGACAATCTTTTAAATCAAAATATGTTACAAAATCTTGGTTACATCAATCGTGTTGAGAATTACTAGTATGTGAGAACGATGTAGAAATACGGGCAAGTTAAGAGCGTCCAGAGTAAAAGACGAAATCAATAATTCGAAAATAAAGTTAAAAATAAAATAATTAAAATAAACCGTGGCAGCTAAGAGATGACCAGGCACAACTGACAGCGCCCGTTCACGAACATGACGCATGTATCAGCCATCATTCAACTCAACCATATTGAAGGGAACTAAATGACCCGACACACAAAATAAAAAGTATAAAATAACTAAATAAAGTTTTAATTTAATACACTTCTTATGTAAACCTTCACCTTCAATGTTAATAAAATACTATTATTTGTATTTGCTACCTATTGATAGGTTTGAAGTAGGTCCCCTCTTTTTTGAAGTCGGTTAAAAACAAAACTTTAATGATATGCTGTTCAATTTTCTAATGTTTAATTGTCACATGTATGACGGAGCATCATTTTGGACAGCTCAACCGCTTTGGAAGATTTTTTTGTTGTTTTCGTAATTGTCAGGACAAGGTTTGTATTAACGATTTTTTTTTGAAAATTCGTATGGTTCGAGTATTTTTACTACACTCTCAAAGAAATGTTGCATACATGCTTGCTACTATTTAATAAAATTAGAACTACGTTTTACAATTTCGCATTCACAAAACATGTTTTAGAGTACATTGTTTGCGACACTAGGGCCATGTGGCCCGAGTGCCCACCTTGTGTTTCAGGATATCGCCAAGCGGTTGGTCGAAGCTTCACGTGATCAGAGGACTGGCCTTTTTTTTTTGGTCAAAAAATCAGCATTGCCATCCAACGTGGCAAAGTGGCCAGTGTTTTGGGCACTTTTCCTGTTGACGAATTTTTCGACGCCCTGTAATTTTGATACTTGTACATATTTTATTTTTATTTGTTGTTTGTAAATAATTTGCATATGTAATACTAGCTGACCTAAGGTCTGTGTTCAGCAGTCCTTTGCACCCTTATCGTATTACATTAATATTAAAAATAATAAACTGGCAACTCTGTGTGACAACACGTCAACAAATCATCCCTAACTTTTTTAACTATAAAATATTTATTTTTACACCCAATTGTTTACAACAGTGATTTTATTTGATCTCAAAACCAATAAACCTGGAAATATTTGGAAAAAACTGAAAATAGTAACAACAAAAACCTAAAAACCGACCAAACAGCAATGACGTCTGTCAACGTTATACCGGCGAAGACGAAAGGAAAAAATTCAGTGAAAATGGCATGATTAAAAGAATGTTAGGATGATAACCAGAGCTGCGTCACAACGCGCACGCCTTCCACCCCCGGACTCGTCGCTGAGCTCCGCCTCGCCGCCGCCGGACCCCGGATCACCTGAGTCATCGGCAGCGGCAGTCGCGTCGAGCTCCAGTGACGAGTATTTCTCCCCGCCGACGTCGCCAACACCTGTACGTCGGCCGGGGCGAGGCCGGCCACCAAGAAGCTTGGGACTTAGGGGCCAACCGGCCCCGAGCCGGGTCCCCGCTGCTGGTGGTTGTGTGCAGCGCATGAGATGGACTTATTCCATGAATGTAAACGTCATGCGCGCATACTATGGGTCTACAGAGGGGGGAACTAACCTCACTGCGTACCGTGTTAGGATGATGTCTATGTTTCAGAAACTTGAACCAACTGTCAACGTTTCGGCCCAACGGTTGTCGGATCAGGTGCGAGTCATCCAACGCAATCACATGTTGGACGACGCCGCACTTGATAGGCTGCGCTCAGAGGTACCGAGCAACCACATCGACTTGACTCCGGCGCAAACCGTGGTGCAAGCGTCAACTATGGACGCAATACCACCGCGGTCCAATCTTGGTGCTGTAGAAGAGGATGATAGGGTTGCCACGGTAAGTAGCCAGTGCAACGAACGTTTGAGGAGCGCTCTGGAAGATGCGCTTCACGTGTATCGATCCACTCCTGCCCAACTTAGGCCCCGATTACCACGGTTACCCATGCATAAGAAAAATAGGGCGCTGGTGTGTGCCTTGGACTCGCAACTCAAAAATATTTTTGAGAGTAGTGAGAACCTCGTTGATACGCACTCGATCTTGTATTGTGGGGCTGTAGCGGCTTGTCGTTTAGCTAACGTCAAATTCCCAAATTTTGACGTAGCTACTCGACCAAAGCCAGCCGTACCAGCCTGGCAACGCAGGATCGAGGGCCGTATCGACGGGGCCAGGGTACTTATCGGCAAACTATACTGCTTCAGGGAGGGCAATACACGCCCACGTGTGATGCGCTTTGTGAGGCGGGCATTCTTGGGGATTGGAATCAGCCCTCAAGAATACATGTCCCGAGTCACAGAGCGCATCGACTTCCTGAAGCAGAAAGTTTATGCATGGGCGAACCGTATTCGGCGGTATAAGAAGCGTGTTGATCGGTACTCGCAGAATCGCATGTTCCAGAGTGATGAGAGGTGGGTATACAGAGCTTGGGAGCGACCCGAACAAAGTGTGCCGCCCAGATGATGCTGCCACGAGTTCATTCTGGCGCAGCATCTGGTCGGTGCCCGTCTGTCATACGGAGGGTGACTGGATGCGTGATGTCGAGCGAGTGTGTGAATCCATCCCAGAAATGGAAGAAATTTCAATCACACCATTAGATGTTGCCAGAGCAGTTCATCGGACCGGACGGACTGCACAACTTCTGGCTCAAATGGCTAAGTAGTTCACACACTCGCCTGGCATATCAATTCCAGTCATGCTTAGAATCTGGGTCGCTACCAGACTTTCTTACAACGGGTGTTACCCACCTGCTCCATAAGTCAGGTACTCCTGCGGAACCCAAGAATTATAGACCGATCACGTGTTTGTCGACGGTCTATAAACTTCTTACATCCATTTTGAGAGAGAAAATTAACAAACACATCGATAGTAATTCTATTATGTCGGCCTCTCAGAATGGATGTAGGAACGGGTCCCGTGGAACTAAGGAGCTACTCCTCATCGACATGGCCATTAGCCAACAGGTTCGTCGATCCCGCAAGGATCTGTCGACATGTTGGATAGATTACAAGAAGGCCTACGACTCTGTGCCACATACATGGCTCATGAGGGTGCTGGAGTTGTACAAGATTGATGCAACTCTACGCACCTTTCTTGAGTCATGTATGGGGCAATGGAAGACGGTCCTTCGATATCCAGGATGTCGACAGATTCAGGGGAACGATGAGCCTGTATGGATTAAACGGGGAATATTTCAGGGCGACAGTCTGAGTCCACTTTGGTTCTGTCTAGCCCTGAATCCTCTAAGCACATTGCTGGAGGATTCAGGCCTAGGATACCGGTTGAGGAGAGGTGGTCAGGTCATATCTCACCTTCTTTACATGGATGATCTGAAACTCTTTGCCCCTAACAAATTGCAACTGATGAAGCTACTGAAAGTAACTGAAACTTTCAGTAGCGCCATCAGGATGGAATTTGGTGTGGACAAATGTGCAGTCATGTATGTAAAGCGAGGAGAGATTATGGAATCCGAGGGAATCCAACTCTCGGATTCCATACACCTCAGATCTCTCTCCTCATCCGAAAGCTATAAGTATTTGGGTATGTCGGAAACGTTAGGCATTAACGTAGCTGACATGAAGCAGTCGTTGAGGGAGCGCTTCTTCGGTCGCCTGAAGAAGGTATTAAACAGCCTGCTTTCAGGCGGAAACAAGGTGCGCGCCTTCAACGGTTGGGTCATGCCGGTTTTAATGTACTCTTTCGGCATACTCAAATGGACTCAGACCGAACTGGACGCCCTAGATAGGAGAGTCCGTACATTGCTGACCGCAAACCGGATGCATCACCCACGATCATCGGTGATGAGACTGTACATCCCGCGGAAGTGCGGGGGTCGCGGCTTTTTAAACGCGAAGACCCTCCACAACCGCGAGGTGTGCAGCCTCAGAGAATATTTTTTGAAAGCCGAGGTGGGTATGCACCGAGATGTGGTCGCAGTGGATAAGGTACTCACCCCGCTGTCCATGGCTAAAGAGAACTGGCGCAAACCTATAGTACTTACTACTGATGACCGCAAGGAAGTATGGCAAGGCAAGGTGCTTCACGGTCGCTTCTACCAGGCTCTTCATGGGCCCGATGTAGATTTTCTAGCGTCCGTGTCCTGGCTACGATTCGGCGACCTCTTTGGGGAAACTGAAGGTTTTGTCTGTGCGATTATGGACGAAGTTATGCTGACGAACAACTACCGGAAACATATTATGAAGGACGGGACGGAGGACGTGTGTCGGGCATGCCACCGTCCGGGTGAGTCCATCAGACATATTATTTCTGGTTGTTCTCGTCTGGCTAATGGCGAGTACTTGCACAGGCATAACCAAGTAGCCAGAATTATTCACCAGCAACTTGCCTTGAAATATGAACTTGTGGATTCTGAGGTACCGTACTACAAGTATGTGCCCGACCCAGTTCTCGAGAAAGACCATGTCACGCTGTACTGGGATCGGCCTATCATTACTGACAGGACTATTGTCGCCAATAAACCTGACATAGTGGTGATAGACCGATCAGCACGCCGCGTAATGATAGTCGATGTTACCATCCCGCATGATGAGAACCTCGTGAAGGCTGAGAAAGAGAAACAAATAAAATATCTCGACTTGGCACACGAGGTTGTCAGCATGTGGAATGTGAACTCGGCTATCATTGTGCCGATTGTCGTTACGGCCAATGGCCTGATGGCTAAAAGCTTCGACGAACATCTGTCGAAGCTCTCACTTGGCAGTTGGATCAAGAGCCAGATTCAGAAGGCAGTACTCCTTGACACGGCCCGCATTGTGAGGAGATTCCTGTCTCTGTAACCCTAACCACCGGTAGCTTGGACCCTGTTCCCGATACCGGTTGGCTACTATTTTTATATTTTTAAATGTTTTTTTATATCTTTTTGTAAAAATATTTAAAAATGTAAACGTATGTTAAGTTAATGAATAAACGGAAAAATAATAATGGTAAATTAAATAGTATAATGAAAATGCCTCGCCCACGTGGACACTTCCAGAAACACTAGATCAATAGACCCTTGACAGCATGTAGCTTCTAGTTTCTTTGGTTTAGGTAGATGTTTGAAATAATAACCTAACGTAACGAAGCATCACACCTGTAATCCTCGTAGGACCAGGAAGAGGTACACTCACATTTAGCCACATATGTTTATGACAAACTCAAACTCAAAAAACTCAAAACCAAAGCATTTATTTCAATTAGACCATTACAGGCACTTTTGAATAGTCAAACAACAATAAATATTAAGCAACATTCCCAGTCACAAGACATAATAACTGTAAAAGTACTGTAGTTGCCCATTCCAAAGCGTAAATCTCTATGGAGAAGAATGGGCAAGAAACTCCATGGACACTTTGTTCTATGTTGAATCCAGAATTCGTGGCAGCTACTGAGAAATTCCTGAAGGAATAGCACTTTTTAGAATAACTAGCTGTTCGGCGCAACTTCGTTTGCGTCACATTTTCGCCGTTTTCGCAACATTTTTCATTGCTGCTCCACTCCTATTGGTCGTAGCGTGATGATATATAGCCTATAGCCTTCTTCGATAAATGGGCTATTTAACACTGAAAGAATTTTTCAAATCGGACTAGTACATTCGGAGCCTATTCAGTGCAAACAAACAAACAAATCTTTCCTCTTTATAAATTAGTTTAGACACCATAGCACTTTACCCGGCCCGGATATTGAACCCAGGACCTCATGTTCAGCAGTCGTGCTTGCGACCACTCGACCAACAAAGCAGTCATAATATATGATGTAAATAAGAACTTTTGTAATTTGAACTTTGAAATGGTTTAAGGTTTTCGGTCGTCCTGTAAATAAGAATCAGAAACCGCTGTCAATGCATATGTTTTAGGAACTAAACATTTAAACATGTATACATTTTTAGTCTGCCAAAGAAAAACGAATACATAGTTTTGCTATACCAAAGTGCGAAACCCTCGAATCGGTATCCTGAAATTAAATTTATAGCACAAACAGTAATAATATATTATATCAATAACAGCATAACTCAGAATAGTCGACCGCATGTACTGGAACCGGCCATGTATGAACGTGGTAAAACACAAGGAGTATTTAAGGATCGAAACCGGTTGCGCGCTGTAGTATCTGTCTACCTTCCTAGGAAACATGCGTATAATTGTGTTTGTATTATAGTATAATACTGACAGTCTCATCCAGTCAATCAGTAAACTCACATACAATCAGTCAACTGTCGCATCTCATGTTAGCCGATGTGATTGATTCACCAAAACAACTACTAATAATGTAGGTAAGATGATCCGAGATTTGCCTACGGGTCGTATTGCTATGCTTTTACCATATCGCATAATATGGAGAAGGCTATGTTTGATGTTTTCTTGCGGGAACAAATCAGAAACATCTTGATAACTAAAATATGCCGGATATTTTCCAAGCTTACCTTGCAGTGAGCAGTGCAAATTGCTCACGTAATGGATGACCAAAAAAGCCACAAGGTTTTTGAGTTGTGACCAGGTACCAGACGGAACCGCATTGGAAGTCCTACTCCTTAAAGGTAGAAGAGTGACGTGGTAAAGGCTAATGGAATCTGCTGAATACAAGAAGCACAAGAACAGGCGAAGAGGCGATACTAGGCTCAAGCAGTGACGTCATTCGTATGATAGGATGAAATAGGATACCAATCAGTAGTTATTACATTTCTCACATATTAGTTTTACAAAATATCAGTTCATAAGTTATGCAGACTTACTCTATTTTAATTTAAGGATAACTACTTACTATTCCCTAAATAAACATACGTATACCTCAAACGATACACAGGAAGGGTGAGCAAAGATCATAGTGGGTCGCAGATCGGGTCGGGCGCAATCAAGCGGCCGTCAATCAGCTACCAGGCTTACTTAATTACCTTGGCACGTGTGGGCAGTTGTACTTACACGATTGTGTGGGTGTGTGTGTGTGCACGGTATCTGATGTACAGTCAGGTCTTTTATATCTTCGACATTTTTTAAATTATTTCTTTTATCACGATCGATAGATATATTTTTTATTACAAAGATGATCAAGCCAGGTAACATAATATCTTTTCGGACTCCACATAAAAAAAAAACAATATAAAATGGCACACATATTTGAAAAATTAAACATTTTGATGTTAGCCAAAAGGTCGAGAAAAGAGTTGTTTTTTTTTTCATTTTCACCTTTTTATTTCGGCCTCTCATGTAAAAAAAATGGTTTAATAATAAGGAGCTCGTGGCTAAATTTCAATCTTAATGTTAAGCCGTACTGGCCGAGGTTGGTTCGTGGATGGGTGACCATAATTGCATACCGAGTTTCCTGTGTGCCTCGGAAAGCACGTTAACCCGTTGATCCCGGCCATCATTTTTAGATCTATGACAGTCGTTACAAGTAGTCAGAAGCCGAAAGTCTGACATCCAGTCTTACCAAGGGGTATCGTATTATCCAGTTACTGGGTTGTGGAGGTCAGATAGGCAGTCGCTTAATGTATAAATACTGGTTCTCGGCTGCATCCGGTTAGACTGCAAGCCAACCCCAAGATAGTTTGGGGAAAGGCTAGGCAGATGATGATGTAAAGAAGATGGCTGAATGTGATCCTGTGGTATTGAGAGTACGACGCAATCATATATAGCAGTTTCAGAGCAGACATAAATAGTCCTTAAGGTGACGAACATATTTTGGATGTGACAGTACCCATACGTGTCTGTGTGTATGAACCCCTACCCACATTAACAAACAAACTTGGTAGTATCTGTGTGTTTAACGTTTTCCTTCTGTGGCAATGTGTGTGAGTCTTTGAGTAACTGTGTGTGAGTCAATTATGTGTGTCAATGTGCGTATCAGTCACAGATACAGAAAGTCAGGGAGAGTAGGCTGTGATTGTCAATTTGTTTATGTATGAGTATGTTGACAGGGTTTCTGATTTATTTTGTGATGTGTGAGATTGGTTTAATCAATCAAATTAATTTGGTATTGGGATCCATCGTTTTAAGATAATCCTTATTGTCGTGTACATGTTCGCTGCGTACTTACGTGTCTGAAATGGTTTTGATACCAAAATAAAAAGACGTTTATTTTATTTATTTGAGATAGTATCCACTAAAATGTTGTGCTGTCTATTTGACGTTGTATTAGTTCGTCATATTTAGAGCGTGTAAAATAATGAGTATTTCCGTCGAAACAGTCTGAACTAAAAAAAAACCACAAACTCGTACGTTATTCTTAATTTCCATGAATCTCCCAAGAAACACCGCATGCAAAGCCTAGTCTATTCCTTTACATTTACAAGTAACATTGTCAAATTAGTTGTCAGCACACGTTTGCTCCAGATTCTGATTAAGATGTTTCAGGGTACGATGACAATGATGTCGTTATTGTTCAAAGGCCCGGTCCTAAGAGGAGCGCATCATATTATTCTTATTCTTTAATGAGGACCTCGTGGCTAAATAATAACAACCGCACGAGTCGATCTTTAAGGGTAAGCTATGCTTGCCGAGGTTGGTCCATTGATGGGTGACCATAATTACATACCGAGTTTCCTCTGTGCCTCGGAAAGTACGTTAGGCCGTTGGTCCCGGCTATCATTTGTAGATCTTTGACAGTCTTTACGAGCAGTCAGAAGCGAAACGTCCGACATCCAGTCTTACCAAAGGGTATAGTTTTATCCAGTAACTGGGTTGTGGAGGTCAGATAGGCAGTCACTTCATGTCAAATACGGGTACTCAGCTGCAGCCGGGTTGACTGGAAGCCGAAGCCAAGATAGTTTGGGAAAAGGCTAGGCAGATGGTGATGTTACTTTATTGAACACAAAACACAAATTGCAATATTCTCAATTTTATAATATTACTGCCTCGTTGGTGATAAATAACATCACGCCTGTATCCCCCAAAGGGTTAGGCAGAGGTGTACCTCCACCAATAGTGCAGGGTACATTTCGCCAGTTATGTTGAAGTCCCATGTAATAGGGGGGGCTCGCCCCCTATTACATTGCCATCAACAATCACTATCAACCAGGCACAAATGCGAACTCCGATGGAAAACCCAATTAACAATTTTTCCGACCCGGGAATCGAACCCAGGACCTCATGCTCAGCAGTCGCAATGCGACCACTAGACGAACGAGGTAGGAAAGGAAACTTTTAAGATATTTGTTAAAATTTAAAAACAATAAATGAAAAAAAGGTTTTGTATCAATTTCATTTAAATTTGATTTTGTGTACAACTTAGTTTAACAGTATTCTGTGGTGTGTATTTGTCCCTGATTGTTTGATTTTATACTAACATTATTTAAAAAAACAACATTACAGATCGTTGTGTCTGAAGCAAATAAATAAATATATATAGTAGTTTAGGATCCCAATATACAACGACCTTCACCGAGCTGGTTAATGGACGAAACTCATTTTATATAAAATTTAATATTTCAATAAATATACTGCATATGGGTTATCTAAAAATTTGAGTCACTATTTTTTTAAACATTTCACCGGGTTGGTTAATAGACAAGTTCCATACCAATCGAAAGTGTAAAGCCCATAGAATATGCAAACGTTAGGTTACCTTTTATAAACAGGTAAATCGATACTGGTAACTTGCACCGGTCTGGTTAATGAATAAAAAAAGGCAACCTAACGTTTGCATATTCTATGGGCTTTACACTTTCGATTGGTATGGATTTTTTTTATTAAACAAACCGGTGAAATGTTTCAAAAAAAAATTTTTTTATTCATTAATTAATCATATCCTGGACTGGATTTTTTTTAGACAAAACCCATATGCAATATATTTATTGACATATTAAGTTTAATATAAAATAAGTTTCATTCATTAATCAGCTCGTTGAAGGTCGTTGTATGCCGGGATCTTACGCTATAGTAAATAGAAACCAGGATTTGAATAAACTTTAGTCGTAAGCACACGTACACATCCTGATTGTGATTACGTTGTTTGAGGGGACGAAGACAATGACATCATAACAGTTGCGAGGGTCGATCGTATTTGTAGAGGTTAGGTTGCCTGTTTATTTAATAAGGACAGATTAACGAAGAAATTCACAGTTCGGTGCAAATATTTGGCGATTAGGTGTAGGCCGTTGTGGAGTAATTTTAATTGAATGTCTTTATTTTTACCAGCGATTTTTTATAAGTTCTCTCAAGTAAGTATTCACGAAATAAATATCGAATCTGAGGTTTAAAGAGGCAAAATTTAAACCATGTTCGTAATTAAAGGATATCGCTTTTTAATCTATGTAGATACCGTACTGAGGATTTGGGTAACTCTCTTCCATCATGACTAAAAACTATCACAATGGTAATTGTATGTGTTTTTCAGTTCGGTGTTTTAAACTAGTGTGTTCGGTTTTTAAATTATGCCTAATCTACAGATTGCTTCTGGGATGTATCTTGATAGTAAAAAGTCATAGAGACAAGTACCAAAGATCGTCTCTGCAGATAAGATGTAAAACTGAGACATCCGTAGGCACTTTAAGAAATTGGCTGCCGATATTTTGTTACACATTATGATATTCCACACATTTTCATACGACCAAAACGTGAATAAACGGCTCTGAGCACTCAAATTTCCTAAAGAACTTTGTACACTACATAAAATAATATGATCTTAGAAATACGTAAGCAATTGACCCATTTTGTACCTGTGAAACCGTAGCACCGTAGCTTCGTAGCAACTACGAACCGTATGTGGCTACGACTCGTAGCACCTAAACAGGGTGATTTGAATCGAAGTTGTTCTTATGATACATAATTGTAGCTTGTATTACAAACCCAAAACATTGTTTTAAGTTCTTTAGAATGAGGGTTAATCAATTTACATTTACAAAGGTCATTAAATTATTAATCATATTTTTAATGATTTCTTTAAATTCAGTCAAACCAGTATGGACAGATTGGGGATCGGATGTGGACACCAGACACTGATAGATACTTCTGTAAATATCTATCAGAGTCTAAGGTATGGAGCCACATCTGCAGCGTATCCGCACTGGTTAGACGAAACATTTATTGTATGAATTCGATTATCAAAGAATCACTATAGTTTAATTTTATAGCTGAAAATCTTAATACTCTCAGAAAATCCTGATGCAAAATTTCTGGTCATGCTTCTAAACAGACTGAATAAAAATATGAATCCAAGTTTTCTATTTTTAAAAGTTTCAATAGTATTTTAAAATATATTCAAAGACATTACAGTATTTTGGATATTAGCCAGATTTGGATGTGACGTTAATTTTTATGCGTCCGACCTGATCGACCTCGTCTGCTATTTTTTGGCAAAAAAAGTAACTTTTAAGACGTTTACGGTATACTTGAGAAGGATATTAAGAAACATGCTTCAAGGATTTAGGAAATTAAGTAAAAAAGGCCGTTTTTTTCGGCTTATTTCACGTTGTTGTGACATTGTGTTGGGTAGGTACGGGGTCTCCTTTGTAAGAAAGGCATTTAATTTTGTCGGGGAGTGAATCATTGTTGCGTGGTTGTGGGCAATATCCTTTTGATAAAACCACTTATTGTCCGAAAGTGGATTGATTGGTTGTCGGCCATCTTTCTTTGGCTGTCGTCTTGGTATATTATTGAAACGTGAGAGACAAAGTTATTTAGAATTCTACCAAACTTTTCTCTTTCCTTTCTCTAATTTTAGAACAAGTCAGTAATATTCAGACATTGGAATCGATATTGTCTATAATTTACGAGGTAATAGGGGTTAACCTAATTAGAAAAAAGCATAATACTGAACTGAAATGTACTCAAAATATAAATTAAAAAATACCAATCATTAATGAAACGGGATATTTGCTATGTTTACTATTTGTTTTGAGTTCCCGATATTTTGGCGCTGTTGCGAACGCCATGATCACTGATAACCGCCGTTATTGATAGAGTTAGTGACCATGTCAGTTTAAAAAACTGAAATATACCTGTGTCGTATTGAATTCATTTTAATTCATTAAATCATTTCCCACCGACACGCTCAGAAAAAGATTGATACCACACCGTACTGACATTATCCGTTTAAACCAGAAATGTAAAAACACATCGAAGAAAAACGAGTTCTAAAATTGCTGTTGCAATTTCCTCCATCAGCCTTTACAAAACGTTGCAAATCCCCCCAGCCCACATATCACTTCCCATAATGATTGCAAGTCAGCCCGTCACCAATTATGCGTTGCAATATTTCAGCCGTTTATTGCCATGCGTGGCTGCTAGCTATGCTAGCTTAGATCTAGATAACCTACTTTCAGGCCGGGCTGCATAATTACGTCTGATAATAACAACACAGCACTCAATCATAACGTATGGTTTAATATCAGTATTGTGTGGTGTTTACTTAGAGTTATTAATTTTGTGAGGGATTATAATGGATAAAATGAACGTTGCGATTTTTCTGAATAGATAATGGGGGAAAAAATCTCAAGTCTCAAGGTATGATATTGCCACAAGTTAGCTATCATCTACCTATTCGCAAAGATTTTGGGGACGGTTTTCGTTTAACTAGTTACAAACAAAGACTACTATTTAACATAGAGTGACTGTGAGAGCTGCGGTGGCCCAGTGGTGGCAGCTTTGAATTACGAGCAGTAAGTCGTGGGTTCGAACCCAGGCAGGCGCATTAGTGTGTGTAATTTATTTCATCACCGCTGCAACCCGCACTGGGCCCGAGTGGTGGATTACAGCCCACTCCCTCTCATAGAGGTCTGTGTCCCAGCAGTGGGAACATTATAGGATGATGATGATGATGATGACTGTAGCAACCACGGAGTCTGGATTTGTGCCCGGTTTATAGAAACAGGCCCGCCTCCTATTTCAAAGGATTTAAAAACAAAACTAGCAAAATATGGGTATGCTACTAGGGATATCTCTGCACAACCTACGGGGATTACAGGCGTGATATTTGTAATTAATTCATTAAATAATAAATAAAATGTTTCCCTTGATTAGATACTTTTACTATTTATAATTTTGATACTTTTACATATTTTATATTTATTTGTAGTTTGTAAATAATCTACATATGTAATATACAAAATAAATATTGTAAGCCCGAATGATTTACAAAAATTTATAATTTTAGTTTACAACCAAAAACGTTCAAGACCGGACAAAGCTACAGAAAAATTAAAGTACATACAAAAATACGCGCGAAAAACATAACCCTTCCTTCAGTCGAGTAATAATGACTTAACCTATTTTACAAAAGCGGTTACACACACCCTGTGAGCACCAGTTTTCGTCCAATCGAGCAGAAAACGCGCCATTTTTTACCTTTACTTCTCTTTAAACCCACTCCGGTTATTCTTTGAACCGGCTTATTCGTTCGTTAACGTACTCGTCAATTTTGCAACCTCCTGTCTACCGACCGTAAAGATAGTGTACCGGCAATTACGTCTTTATGACAAGGGAATAAAGGTTATGGTGTAATAATGGGAAGGTAAGGAATGTTGTAACTTTTTTCCTGTAAGATTTTGTTTTTTTTGCGGATATGATGTAACGTAGATACTGCGAAGTCAGGGTTATTACGATGATAAACAAAGATATAAAGTTGTCTGTGTACTACCTATTCAAAATAGAGACCAAGTAAGTTGACTTTCGTTCTCAGCGAGAGGTCAATCCGTAAAAGTGTCACTACAGTTCAGAGAGCAGCTAGTTAGACAATATTCAGCCGTAATGACCCTGCTTGTTCAGTTCACATCAAACACAATTCTTATAAAAATGGATCTAAGCCTTGTTTTTACCAACTTTACCAACACAGCCACTTTGGCACTTAAATGAAAGCCTACAGGAAAGCATTCGATTGTATTTTAAAGATCGAAATCTAATTTTGCGGGTTGAGAACGATTCCCCAGTTTTTACACAAAACTATACCTAAATGTCACTTTGTGTTAATGAAAACGAAAATTAATCGGAATAGCATACCTAATTTTAAATGAAAAAGGAATCGATTTGTGTATGATAATAATTGATTTTGATTTTGATGAAAAATCAAAATGATCTCATTAAAATCGAAATCAATGTCAACGTTCTCATTTTTACAAGTTTTTATTTAACTTGCCTGTCCTCCGTGCCCCGGAAAGCACGTTAAGCCGTTGATCCCGGCTGTCATTTGCACATCTCTGACAGTCGTCACGAGTCGTCAGAAGCCAAAATTCTGACATCCAGTCTTACCAAGGGGTATCCTATTACCTAGTTACGGGGAGGTCAGATGGTACCTACTCAGCTGCATCCGGTTAGCCTGGAGCCCAAGATAGTTTGGGAAAAAAGGCTGGGCAGATGATGATGATGATATTTATTAGTTTGATTTTTATTTTCATAATTATGTTACCATACAAAATATAAGCGGCCTATGCTATCATCATCATCATTCTCTTGCACTAATCCCAATTCATTTGGGGTCGGCACAGCATATCTTCTTTTTTCATACTTCTCTACTACTCGCCGTCTCATCAGACACCTAAGCGGCCTATTTAAACCCGCAAAATAGGCTAACCTATTCCCATCTCCTCTGAACATCTTCCAAGCACTTGCGACGTTAAACTATATCGTGTATCCGTTAACAATGGCCCAAGTTTTGACTCCTATGTCATTTATGGTTAAGAACTTTGAACTGGCTGTTATAACTTGCGCGTCAGAACTATCTAATGCTCTTCGAATGTATGAGGAAAGCAGGGAACGACTTTGTGGTATTAAGTATGTTGGATGCTGTGGAGGTGGGTTTTCTCAAAGGGAATCGTTGCGTATAGTGGTAAAGGTTTAACTGATGATTTGATGCAAGTTCCGCCCTAGAAGGACTTACACTGACATTTTTGCTGATCTGCAATCAGTTGTTCACTATAAGCAGATAGTTTGAGAGGTTTTGTTGTGTCAAACAGCGAAGACAGCTACTCATTGTATTTTTTGCATAGGTGTTCCACTACAGTATGTCTTTTCTCTTAAGACGTTTTTCATAGCTGCGCTTCATTAGACTTGCCGCAAAAGTACGTACAGGTGATTTTCGAGCCGCTTTTGGTATTTTTCTATCGAGGCCTGTATACATCATAATTATCGAGGCCTCTTTTACAGTGGTCATATATAGGTGTGCGTGGATCTCGGAATTGGTAGTGAACCACGGAACTTGCGCTATTGTTTTTAATATTGCGTTCTGAATTCTTTGCAATATTGCGATGTTTGAATTACTTGCACTGCCCCAGAGCTGAATGCTATGTCCATTGGTTATAATATGGACTTGTATAGCAAGAGTTTGTTATCTATCGATAACTTGCTATTGCCACCCAGCATCCAGTAGAGGTTTCTGTGCCGTATGTTGAGTTCTTCAAAAGGTATGTGTGTATGACCAGATGTAAGAACGTGGATGAAGCGAAAGGAGTATGTAAGGATCATGGCAGGTAGTTTGTATTTTCTGCCAACCCGTATGGAAAAAGACGTGATTTTATGTATGTATACAAGGTGTTGTTTTGCATCCACGTCAAAATTCAGGAGGTTGTCACAAAAGACATAAATAGTCAAGCTGTTTTTTTTTTCGCTGTTTACTTTGCCAGTATTTCAGAAAAACCCCTTCAACGTGGTTAAGGGAATAAGAAATTATCGAATAAACGTTTGCGATTGTTTGTATGTGTAAAAGCGTGGTTCTATAACCACGCTTTTACACACACAAACCCCCTCCCCTCCTCCTCCTCCTCGCCCTATGGTGAGGATCAGACGGATCGCGTTTAAAACACGGCTGGTTCACAGTTGCCGATTACCATAAACAAATTTAAAAAAAAATACCAATCCATTTTATAATTGATTCGGGTCGAGAATCATTAGCATAGTTCATCATCATCATCATCATCAGCCTGTAATGTTCCCACTGCTGGGACACGGGCCTCCTCTCTATGAGAGGGAGTGGGCTGTAATCCACCACGCGGGCCCAGTGCGGGTTGGTAGATGTCGCATGATCTTGATTTTTTTGTTCTAGGACACACATACGCATAGACAGCATAATTACCTCCTTGAATTTGACAAGCATGCAAAACAATACCTTGTATATGAATGTAGTTCTTAGTCATCTGCCTAGCCTTTGCCTAAACTATCTTGGGGTCGGCTTCCAGTCTAACCGGATGCAGCTAAGTACCAGTATTTTACATGAAGCGACTGCCTATCTGACCTCCACAACCCAATTACTGGGTAATACGATACCCCTCGGTAAGATTGGATGTCAGACTTTTAGCTTCTGACTACTCGTAACGACTGACAAAGATCTACAAATGACAGCCGGGCCCAACGGCTTAACATGCTTAAAAAAACTTGCTTTTGAATGCAGTTCTTAGTAGATACTATAAGCCAGATGGCTTATATTAAAAGACAATCATGAGCTGCATGGCCGAGTCTTTTACACGGTTATATACACTAGGCTCTCCCCCTATTACATGGGACTAGAATATAACTAACTAAATGAGGGGCAATGTCCCCGGTACTAAAAGTAAACCCCTGTCTTAATCTTTAGTATAATAGCAGTGATAATATCTTCTCCGTATTAATTGGAAGTCCTACTCTGGACACACAGGATCTGGAGTAAGGCATTTGGAGATTTTGATCTATACAAAAAACAATGGGTTGAAAAGTGTTGGGCAAACTTTATCGATAATATTAAAGCGCGCCAAATTGGACCAAAATGTGCAAACGTAGGTACAACACAATATTTGCGAAATTATTCAATAAAGATACCATTAAACATACCAATAACCCTATAAATCCTACGCAAACTTCGTATCAACCCTTCAATACCCGAACCTTAATAAACTCATTATACATAAAACAAAACCTATTTAAAAACACATTAAATCAAAACCCCACGGGGTTCAGTCCACGCCAATTTAATATAAACCATAACAAAAGGGGTGAGAATTTATAGTACAAAATTTTATACTCAAGGAAGACGCCTTTTTCCTGTCACCCTTGATAAAATATAAGTGTCCTTTTCGTTCAGAACCATTATTAAATTTTATGTGGCAGCCTTTCACAATACACCCACTTATTGTAATTGCGATGTTCAAATTATTAATGATGGTAGCCTTGTAATGTGTCCGTTGTAATTATAAATTTCGTTTTGGTAATTATTTTAATTATATTTAATTGGATTGTAAAAAGTCAGAGGATGTTTGATATGATTTTGAAGTTTAGCGGCTATTCTGTTGAGTTCGGAATTAAGTTGGCGTTTTAAGCAATTAATTTTAAAGCTTAAATGTAATAGCTTAATTTTAAGTTTTTTCCTATCCCGTGCGTTATATAAAACTCATAGGAAAAATAGTAGGTTATTAAAGTCATCGCTTTCCCAAACTAAATATTTAAAACCGTCTTAAAAATCCACAGCATACATCAAGCTAAAAATTACAAGAATACCAACAATAATGTAAGCAGTCAGAACCAAAAACCTACTCGTGCAGTACACTCACAAACAGCAGGAAAACACGAAACTACACCAAAAAAGAAACAAGAGTGTGTCCGCGACAAATCTTTCACTTGCCGTCATAACACCGTTTGCGTGTGACTGTACAAATAAAAATGTTTGAGGCCGAAACTTGAAAACCGTTGCATCGGGCACGCGAGTAAAAAACGATGAAGTTATTTTTCTGGATTGTGTTACATTGATGTATGTGTGTTGTGTAGGTGTGTTTTGTTATTTTTACGACCGTTTTCCACAGCAATAATTTTTGTTTTCGTATAGGAGTGAGAGGGATGGAGAGAGTTTATCAGCTTCTTGTCGGCGGACGTTGACTCGACTCTCTCGCTCGTTTCAGCACTTTCCCGCGTTAGTGTTTTAGTTATTATTTAATTCAGATAGGTACGTAATAATGTTTTGTGTTTAAGAACTGAGTTTGGTTTAGAGTTTTTTTTTTTACGGTTGTCCTTTTCTACCTTTTGTAGTAAGCAACGAATTATTGTCGGACCTACGCTGTCCTCTCATACTTATGTACTAACGCTGTGACATCCAAATATTGTAGAACTAAATGATTTTAAAAGAGAAACCATGGAGTTTCTTGCCGGTTCTTCTCCATAGGAAACGACCAACCCGAACCGTGTCTCTTGTCGACGTTTTATAAGTGCCCATGTAGGCCTATGTAAAATAAAATATTTTGATTTTGAGTCGTTTTATTAGGTCCTTATACTTTTCACGGGTACGTATTCTCCAAACTATGTTTCCACATAACAGGATCAGAACATGATAAACAAAGCATTCAATTAAATCATTTGCAAAACATAACACTGAGAAACTCCTTATGGAAAAACCCAATAACATTGTGCCTGACCTGGGAATCCAACTCAGGACCTCATGCTCAGAAGTTGCACTTGCGACCACTAGACTAAAGATATGTAGTCAAATAATTTACAGGAGCTCTTACATTGTCAATGAGTCGGTGGTTAGTTATTGTTAGTTATTCAGAAAGTTTAAACATGAGAAGAACGGTCGGCGGGCAAGAAACTCCATCATCGTCAGTCTATAATGTTCCCACTACTGGGACACAGGCCTCCTCTCTATGAAAGGGAGTGGCCTGTAATCCACCACGCGGGCCCAATGCGGGTTGGTCCATAGAAACTCCATAGATACCTTTAATCTTTGGTATTATAAATGCACAAAAGCCAGTACACATTGCCAGTACATAAAGACATCATAACTACACATTAGTACCCCGGCCACACACACACAGGAAAATCAAAGTAAACAATAAAAATAAGGTACTCGAGTCACGTCACCCAAGGATTATGGCGGGACGACGTAGAGTAATAAAAAAACACGAATCACGCTGTGCCGTGACGTCACACGTGGCGTTCGTCACAAGCGTGACAACTGATTTGTTAACCTGGGTTAGAAAGAATGAAAATAAAATATTTATTGGGTTGGGAATAGAGTTGATTTTGCCACACATTTTGAAGATATATATAAGGTTATACTTTAGAGGAGAGACGAGGACTACTTTAGTACTTTAGAGGAGGAGATATAAGGTTATACTTTTCCCATATCTTCCCGTGGGTGTCGTAAGAGGCGACTAAGGGACTTGTCAGAGAATGGGCAGCAGCGTTCTCTGTGCTTTTGTAACAACCGTACTGCGATCGCCAACCCGCCTGCCAAGCGTGGCGATTATGGCAAAACCCCCCAAAATGTCAATGTGGCGACACTTGGGGGAGGCCTATGTCCAGCAGTGGACGTCTTTTGGGCTGGAATGATGATGAATGATGATGATGATACTTTAGAGAGTTGTCTATGCCCCAGACTGGAGGCCTTACACTTAAGGCACCCACAGAACAGTTTGGTTGAGCAGAATCCAGCGTCATAGGTTGACCTCATCATCATTACCATTTCAGCCGAAAGTCGTCCACTGCTGGACATAGGCCTGCCCCAAGTGGTGCCACACTAACCGGTCCCGTGCGACTCGCATCCAGCGGATCCCCACAAACTTCACCAGGTCATCGGTCCGTATAGGATCGTAAAGGATGACCAGCGAGACATCATAACCAAAAAAAAAAATTGTCGATTTGTCTTTCTTTTTTGAACAATGAATGTCATACTTATATGTATTCGAGAAAAAAAACTATCTGTTGAAAGTACAAAATCATATTGTTTTGGGAAGGCGCCGCATAACTTCTTTTTCCAGCCAACTCTATAACACGTTAGTTAAAATGCTCAATAATAAAGAAATGATTTCCTTTATTGAAAATAATTCAAATCTTCGTCCCATTTTCAGATATCGATAGAATATTTTTGATGGGCTCATAAACGAATACAAGGGGGACTGCTAAATCACTTCACTTAAAAAACAGTCAAACGAAGAACTTCCTTCATCTCTGAATTCAGTTAATAATATTCTTCATAGCTTCCGAGTGTTGCTTTTATCTTTAACCCCTAGTTGAAATCCTTCATTTTTATATTAGCCATGTGCCCCCTAGGCGAAGATGGGAGCATCACCCCATTTTACCCCGGGGTTGCAAGTTACCCCACTATATCTCGGAGTAGCAAGAGAATTGTAAAAGGTGGGTAGGGATGCATTACTTGCGTACACTAATAAGGTTACGCTCCCTTGTTCTCTAAACGGTATGATTTAATTAATGTTTTTAATTAAGTTTATTTCTTCTTTCAAAACACGTTTGTATAAAACCCAATCAGTTTTGCCATATTATTTTGGAATGCTCTTTAAGCTAAACATTAGGTCGTCTCTTAAAGATAAAGTTGATATTTTTTCCATAGGTCTGTAAGCTCGATGGTACAGACTGGAGCACATCAACCTACAATAATCTATCCATTTTTTTAAATAGATTTTCAACTCTATCGTTAAAGGGAAAATTTGACAGTTTCGGGTAGCTTCATGTGCGGCTGTACCCATACCCAAGATGTCTGAGACTTTTGTCAAAGATATATTCTATCAGCAGACAAATCTTGACAGAAGCTAACAAAAAGTTTATATCGTTCCCGTTAAAATCCGTTATAGAAATACTAAAGGTTTTTAAAGCCTTACCACTTTCCTATCCTTTCTGAACACAGCTATGATGCTTAGCAGCCAGACAAACAATTTCACAAGAAACTCAAGACAAATCTCTAGCAAATAAAATTCACTTCTCAAGCGCTATTTAACACTCGTATCTAAAGACCGCGGCAATACCAATACATCATGTGAGGAAAAATAGTGTTATGTCCACTAATCGATAGTGTTGTACACACTACACAGTTTTAACAGGAACAGTGATAAGTACTCGATCCTCTCGACTGACTTTTACAACTTGGGAAGATACATCGGTGGTGCACTGGCTTACTTTCACCTTCCGATCGATAGTTTTGTTACTTTGGCGGATCTTGGGTTTATTCAATAGGGAGAAGTTATTTTTACTCTTATTCTTCAAGCCAATTTATTTATTTTGTAAATATTTTCTTTATTATCATCTTATACATAGCTTTAATTCATTGATGTACTCGAAAAATAAACGAATATCGATGGTTTATTTTCTGTTAAAAAACTAGATAAGGTCGTTGTTTCCTATCCGATTATTCTGAGATGAAACACTGAAACCAAATCAGAAGTCTTTTCTAAAGCCAGACATAATTTTGGTCAAATAATTTGCATATTAATGGATAAAAAAAATATAGTAGTAAAAATAATTTCATTAAATTGATTATACGTCCATTATTATAACTCTCCAAAGGACTCGTGCTGTGCTGTGCTTGTTGCTGTTATCATATAAGTACTTTTTTCTTATAAAAATATGCCTTAAGTGATAAAGTATTCCCTTAAATTTAAACAAACCCACTCTTACATCAGCATTACATTCTCGACCCATCATGCTTACCAAATAGAACTCCCTTCCTACATTAACTTGACATTTCATTGTGTCATTGAAGAATAAATTCTGTCTCTGTCTTTATCATTTGCTAAACAAAAATATAAATACGACCTTGGCTGGCACGAACCAATTTCAATCGTTGTCAATGTTTACTCTCCAAAAGACACATGAAAACGTCTTTTATACGCTTCGAGATCGACGCTCCAGCCGTTATCATCCTAGGAATATTCCCTCATATCTCTGGAACGCAAAATTTACGAACACTTACCGCGCAACATATTTCTAATGGACTATAAATCATTACCGACCTTTGTGCATGCCCGTGTGCTTATCCTTAAGCACTGTGAGCTCGTAAATCTTGCCAAACTCCTCGAACATGGGCCGGAGGTCGTCCTCCTCCAGATGTCGCGGTATCTGGCCTATGAACAGTTTGACAGCGTCCTTGCCGGCGCCCGGCGGAGCGCCGGTCCGCTCAGCCGGCGTCAGAGGCGACGCGCGCTTCGCGTCCGACCCCAAGCTGTGCACCGGCGTCGACGGCGCCGTACCCACACTCGAGTCACAACTTTGTGGAACGCTCATCATGTTCACATTCTGCATGCTGTAACCCAACAGCATCGGGTTCACACTGTGCATATTTCCCACAATCATGTTTATCACAGTTAACAGACTTTAATGAACACAAATTAATCACAGTGCTTTGTACTTCGTTTGCCTTAATCTATAAATTCGGTTTGCAAGTTTTTTTAAAGCTCACTCGTGTTTACTTTCGTTTTTCGCGGAGGGCGAGTGTTTAGGAGGAGGGGCTGGCGTGTGTGGGTGTGCGTGAGAGGTGCGTCTGTGTGCGCTCGTCTCTTCTCAGTCACCCCGTAATGCGTAATATTATCGATCGCTATAGTAACGGTAGTAGCTGTACAGTCGTCCCCCCGTTTTTCTCACTTGACGCGGATTTATTTCTATTTTTTATGAGTGATATTTTTTCTTTTAATATTTATTTTAATAATAATAATATTTAACAGTTATTTAACAAGCATTTCACATCGATTTAATTAAAACTACTCTAATTAACACTTAATATTTAAAACAATTACTTAAACTATTTTATTTGTAATTATAATTAACACTGAGAAAAAATTTGGCACGACGCTAATTCTACACATTTAATTTTGAGCGAATATTTTCTAACACAATTTTCTGAAAAGTCTTAAATTTTTCCCACTAGTTTGGAATGTTGTTAAAGAGTTTTTTCACACGTGAAAAAAGTGTATAATGTTAGCCAGTGTTTACGTAGCGAGAGCGGCGTCGCACGGGGCTCTGTTTACAAACAAACCGCAGTCCGACACACGTTATTTTTATGTATATTTTTTTATTTTATTTTAATTCCACCGTTTATGTCTGATTGTTCACACGCAATTTGTCACAGTACACACGAAAAAATGTTAACGAGAAAATTGTAAATATTTTTTAAACTGACACACTTATCACTAGTTTACTAATCTAACTTATATTAGCACTTGACGACGATTAACCATGACTTGACGCACAAACGAAAAGCACAAAACACGAACTAAATGAGACAACAAATTTGCCGTGTTCCCGTCTATATGCCTACATGTCCACTAACCTAAAATTCCCTCCGAGGTCCCCTCATAGCACGCCATGGGGGGGCCTCCAGTCTTGATACAATCCTCCCTTTCACTCACCCTTAGATACGCGAGTAAATTCGCTTTGTGTGAATAGGTTGATTATTTGAAATTTCTTGTTTCGCTATTCCGTTGACGGTGTGGAGACGTGTGATAGTTTCTCGTTGAATTATGCTGAAAATTTGACGAGTTTCTGTTGATTATTTAGTGTAATAAATCCGTGTTTTTTTATGTTTTTCAGCGGGGAGTTTTTTTTGTGAAATGTTTTAATGTTTTATTTTTGTTTTAGATTTTTAAGCAGTGTATTAAAGCTTATTTTGGTAGTTTAAATAAAGATTTAAGTCGTACTCTGCCTTTTTTTCAGATGTACCGGATGTTTTTAAAAATACCTATGTAGTAAATTGTGTAATTTACGGCTAGATTTTATTTGGGGACTTTTATTTTTCATTACTGTTAAAATGAATGAATTAATTATTTTATTACTTACTTTTTAAATACTAGACTTATGTTTAGGTCTAACTCAATAAAAATATATTTTTTAACCCAGATTTATTCCAGCTTCGAAATTAAAAATAAAGCCCAAAAATAATCCTTCTAAAAGTGTCAACCAAAAAAAGACCAATGTATAATTAATAAACACAGCTTAAACCCACATCAAGTGTTAAAAAAACCTTTGGTTCTGAATAATTTAGGTAACCGACGCTTAGTACTCGGTCGTAAAACGCAATGGCAAATTCGGTAAAAGGTCTTCAATGTTTGGTCGAGCTATAATTCAAGCCCCAAAAATAGCGAAGGGGATGAAGCGCCCCTTTCACCCCCGCCCACACCCCCCGGACCTCAGCCTCCGATGATCTTTGCACGCAACTCGTAATGGCTGTTTAGAAAAATACATAAAAAAGGAAACCCTCCTTGAGTTTTCTCGAGGATTTTATTTCTTTTTTTTTTAATTTATGAAGTATAAAAATATGGTAATATAGGGACTTAATTATGACGTTCAGTTGTGCTATTTTTATTTTGTTTTATATCTGTATCGCTTGGGGTCGTGTGTGTACTTGACGATGAACCCCCACTCGTAATTATCTGTTAGATGAACTCTTGGAAAAGAGGGTATTGGCTTTCTTTGTAGACTTTATATTTAAGATATTTTAAGAATGGAGTCGTGGATTTATGGGGTTAGTTCTGAATATTACGTAGGTATAATTTAATGTTTTGTAAAATATATCGACTATTTTTATACTATTTTATTTTCCTACTTTTGATATGTATAATTTTGACATTTATTATTTCATATTGGATTGAAATTATTAATTAAAACTCAATTTTATTATTAAAAACAATTGCACGCTATTTGTATGTGGCAAACAGGTCTCAACCTTTTGTTTAGTTGTTTATTTTTATTTTTTGTTATCTTACATGCACATTTATTATTGTATCATTATGTAAAAACAATGTTTGAGCAAATAAAATATATATCTTAACTTATTTTACTACAAGAACTCGATTTAAAACAGTTTGTTCTCGATCGTTATTAAAAGTTCTAGGTAGCTATTAAAAAGCTTTATTTTTGATTCCGGAATTAAAGTATTGCCTACTAAAGTACACGATTAAAATCAGTTTGGTGTCAAGGGTTCCTGCAAAATTGTAGGTTTAAATATTTTATATTTTATTAGAGAGGTAGAGAACCCTTACCGTGGGATGATCAACAGCTGATGCATTGTTTTGTCGTTTTTATGCTCCATTCACGTAAAGTTTATTATTTATGGCTCTGTGGGGTTAAATTACTTTATTATATAATTTAATTGGGAAATGGAGTAGTGATGCGTGGTTTAAAGTACTAATACTCGTACTATATGTAATATCATTTATATGTGATAATTGGTTCCTTCGTGTATTAGTTTGATAATTCAATTCAATTCCTGTAATTCAATCAACAAATGATAATGTTTACGGCTTATTCTGTACTGAAATTGATGGATTACAGAAAACAGATACAAAAACTATAACACAGCCCGTGTTACAGTTTTTGTATAGAATAAAGAAAAAAATACATTATCTTCCTTAATATTTATCTTTACAAACAACACAGGTTTTGCTAACTTACCCGTACTTTTATTTAAAATGTTTTTTTTTTAATGTTTAAAATATTAAGTATTAGACTTATAAAATATATGTCCTATATTACGAAAATCAGCCAAGTTCAATATCAAGGTCTCATAACATAACATGGCATTAAGGCTCCCGGAGAAAGGCGCGACGCGGCGCGACAGCGCGACGCGGCATAGCGGTACTGCCGCGTCTCGTGCGAATCGCGAATCGATTAGTCGATCCTAACGTATCGAATAGTAATAAATTAAGATAGTGTCCAGGAGTACCGCTTTCTGAATCATGGCCTTGATCCATCTGCCTTAGGAGAGATTGAACATATTATTATAATTATGCATTGGCCTATGAAGGCTATGCTAATGTGTTGCTAACGATATCTTAAAATTGGGTGGTCCTGTGGAATTAAATCTTTTTGGATAATCATTTTTATGCCTTACTCTAACTTTCAAAATAAAAATGAATCAAATATCTATATAAATAGAAAAGCCAATTTTCAAGTTTCGTAATTCCTATACACAAAACAGATTTCGAAATTTTCGATCGTTTTTTGATAGGTTTGGATCGAGTATCGATCGGCACCGCGCGACCGAGCGCGGCAAGCTCTGCTGCATACAAAAATCTTCTACGAATCTTTTGTTTCTTAGCGCGGAGTGTGTCGAGGCACGTGTTAAAAAAAAACTGAAAAAGCGTCGCATCGCACCTGTCTGAACAGTAGCTTGCGTTTTCATAGAAATTGTTCTACGGAGGTTTTGTCGCGTCGCGCCTGTCTGTTTCTAAGTCTGTTACCTCGAAGTGTTCGGCAGAGGAGTGACTATAATAGTACACACTTTTTGCCAGTTACGTTTAAGTGTAATCGGGAGCGAGCCAACGCTCCCATCTTACAGGTAACGAGGCAGACAAAAACAAATTTGACAAAACTAAATACACTAACATAAACATTCACAGATACATGTGAGTGGTGTTTGCATCTCCCGTGCATCAATTAGGGCCCGTTTGGTGCGGTCTTGTGCCATGAACCGTCAGTCGCAGTCGCATACAAGTCCGACCGAATTCTGCAAACCGCAAACATTTGGTCAAACGGTAGATATTTTGATTTTACTAATGTTACTGTTTTCGATACGTGCGTAGATGTATGTTTGTATTTGAGATTGAATTTAACCGATATATTTTTGGTTTGGTTACGTAAATAATTATGGTTTTGTAAATGTTTATTTGATCCTAAGCTAATTAAGAAATGTATAATTAAAGCTTTGATATGATCAGAGGTTTAAAAGCTTAACTTACAAAATAAACATAACTATTTAGTTAGATAGAGTCTCCGAGTTTGTTTCATAATTTCCAGTAACATGTAAAAGTATTTGTACGTGTAAAAGTGTGTGTAGTAAGTGTATGTACGTGCTTGCGTGTGTAAAAGTAATTTTAAACAAATTTTTAGAAATCAAATTAAAAAAGGAAGTTAATTCTCGTAATTTTCATCAACAGATTTTCCCTTTATAAAAAATATTAAATAGCAAATGTATTTATACAAAAGGACAAGGATAAAGTGACAAAATATCTTTAAAAATGCCCAGAGGGGTGACGTAGGTCGATCTCTCCATCTTCCCCATAATCGCGCACAAGTACCTACCTTTCAATGTTTTGAAAGCCACCTATTGTACTTTTATGTGAAGAAGAACCTAATAACCGAAAAATGGTCAAGATAAAGCCTGGTCTTAATATAGCCGGTAAGGCACCTTCATCATTGGTGCGAGACGACTGGCATTGCGGTCAACTGACCTAAGGTCCAGCGTGAAGGTAATGTTAACTTCGGCATTACATCACATTTTGGAGAGAGTTTACGCCTATTAAAATCTACTTCATCGCCCTTCATTTGGCCAGTACTGACGTCATCTTTACCTGAACCCGTAACATAACATCATGCTTGTAATCTCCGAAGGGAAAGGCAGAGGTGAACACCCACATTTTGCCAGTTTTGTTTAAGTCCCATGTAATAGGGGCGAGCCTATTGACATTGACTGCACAAGTCCGGCACGAGTCCGTGGCTACTGCAAAATTTCTGATGGATAACCTCGATACCGCTGTGCTCGATCTGGGAATCGAACCCGGACCTCTTGCTCAGCAGTCGCGCTTGCCACAACTAGACCAACGATCAACAAGGCAGTTCCAGACAGTTCAAGCGGCTTTACCTGAAGTGCAGAATAAAAAGGAAATGATACAAAAAGTTCATAAATTGCAAACTCATACTTTCGGTGCAGATCCGGAGAAGGACAGTCGATAACAATGGCTATTAACGTAGGAGGACCAAAAAATCCTAACGATTATTATGAATTTTTGAGTGAGTTTAGGGACTAAGTGGATGTCGATGAAATTTAGCACATAGGTAGACTATGACCTATGTTAGCAGATATGATACTACGTTACCGTAAAATACTTTCCTAGCGAAAGAAGTTGCAGGTAAAACCTCCTGATTTTTTTTTAAGCCTCTTAATCTAGTGTACAATTCTCAAAAAATAGATGTGCTCTACGTGTATTATTTACTTTACACTCACTCGTCTCTTTTTCAAAAGTTTCCACACAATCACGATTCCGAAAACTCGCCAACTCTTTCAAAAGACAACTCAAACAAAAATGCTAGTCACACTCGCAAATTCAAAATTTTAGATTCCTAGAACTTCGTTAACTAAACAAAGGGGCTAGGGGGTTACGACCTAGTTGTTAAACATTCTGTATTGAATATTTGAGCGGGCATGTGCTAACTGTGGTTGTAACTGTCTTCGAATCTTCGTTGAACTTTGACGAGTGGCTTTTGTTCAAGATGTGTGAGTGACGGCGAATAGAACAGTCCCAATTAAGGTTGATGTGAGTTGTGGAGGATTTTGCAGTTGTTCATGTTGGTTCTAGAAAGAGATACGGTTACTTGGTAGTGGAAAGAGTGATGTGGTCGAGATGTATTTTGCTCGGGAGAGGAAGGTAACTTTTAGATGAATACTCTCATTTCAGCCCAAAATACGTCCTCTGCAGGACAAAGGCCTCCCCCAAGTTTCGCCACATTGACATTTTGGGTAGTTTTGCCATAATCACCACGCTTGGCAGGCGGGTTGGCGATCGCAGTACGGTTATTACAAAAGCACAGAGAACACTGCTGCCCACTCTCTGGCAAATCCCTTACCTCTTACGACACCCACGGGAAGATATGGGATGGTGCTATTCTTTACGTCCGACACCATACAGAGCAGATGAATGCTCATTATGAGATAATTGACACATTTTTTATTAAGCTACGTACGCTTTGTTTAACACCTAGAGCCTAGCAAGTCACCTTGCGAGTGAAACGAACTTTCGAGATTTTTTGCATCAGGCCATACTGCGCGCTAGGAGCCTTCGCTAGTAGCCTTCCAGTGTGGCCACGGTCTATCTTAACTAGTAACCAGATTTTAAGTCTTTACATGCTAAGCAAGGCACCTATCAATGCGTAGGTATAGATTGAGTGTGTTTTCAGATAAATTCGCTACTGTCGACTGCCTTACAGGAGAAGCTTTCAGTACTTAAAAATAATCAAGGTGTGACGCGAACAAAAAAAAAAGATATTTAACGTTAGGTCTCGTCCTTTAGTTAGTTTCCACAACGATGCATAGTAATATTTAGTACCTATGAGAACTTCAAGTCAAAAGTAGTTATGGACACACACCTTGTCCATCTATTTATTAAAATTCAAGTTTACCATGAGCCAAAAAATCTTTACAGAAGAACCTTCACAAAAAGTCAATCTGTCACCAAACATTACAATCAATCCCACCTACAATCAACTCACCTAATCAACATACACAAACTCGTCTTAACAATCTTATCACGACTTCACAAGCCACGAGTACATCGCAGTAATCAACGAAGGAGACAATTATCGGCATCCACTTTATAGTTACGCAACACGAAAGGGGGTGAACGGGGGTGAACCGGGGTGTTCGAGTGACAGAGTACGGCACACAGTCGTAAAAATACCACAATTACACAGAATTTAAAGGAGAATACACGTGTTTTTATTATAGTTATGGGTTTTATGGCGGTGGAAAAATTGTTTTGTCGTTTTGTTTAAGAATTTTGAATGGATTGAGTTGTAATGATTTTAAATAGATATTTCTCTTTTCGTTCAAGTGTATTTGTAGACGTAACAGTGGGTATAGATAAAGCGTGATGATTTATCTGGCATTGGCGTGGAAATCTTATTAATTGCAGCAGCACCTGCAATAACTTCCAGGTTAAGTTTACTTTTTAATTCCATTTTTTTAGGTTTATATTGTTTTCTAGTTTGACAACAAGACTTACCCAGTAACTGGGTTGTGGAGGTCAAACAGTCGCTTCTTACAGTCACTTTTCTTGCTCGTTTATAACATAGTCGCTTACCGCCATCTGTTTGCATAGATCTTTTAAAATACGCTACGGATGTTGATGTGGTTTTCATCAATAGCTATAATGATTTAAGAGGAAGGTTTACATGTATAATTTATCCCTGAAATACACATCAAAGTTTCGACGCGAACGAAGTCGTGGCCAGCAGATAGTGCAAAATAAAATACTTGTTTTGAGCTGCATTTGGCCAACCTTTATAATAGTTAGGAAAAAACAAACAGGTGATAATATTGTTTAGGTAAATTGTTGTAGTTCTGTATGGTGTCGGTTCTGTATGGTGTTGGACGTAAAGAATAGCACCATCCCAGATCTTCCCGTGGGTGTCGTAAGAGGCGACTAAGGGACATGCCAGAGAATGGGCAGCAACGTTCTCTGTGCTTTTGCAACAACCGTACTGCGATCGCCAAACCGCCTGCCAAGCGTGGCGATTATGGCAAAACCCCCCTAATGTACACTTGGGGGAGGCCTGTGTCCAGCAGTGGACGTCTTTCGGCTGAAATGATGATTATGATGATGAAATTGTTGTAATTTTCTTGTTAGTAGATGAAATTCCCGGCACTTATGGTAACTGATGATTTCCTTTCAACCAAATTAAAAATGCATGATGAATGTTACCAACATCTTATTTGCCTTTAAAACCAGCACAGTTGTCTTCACCAGCACCTACTTGTATCCTCAGCACAACACCAAACTTCAGAGCAAGCAATTCAGAAAAACTTAAAGTAATTCTGCTACACATAATCGAGCCTTGTGGGGTTCTTAGGTGCACAAACAAAGGCTTATATAAGAGCAACTTTATGCACTTCATTGTGCACTATTGTAATTTTAAATCTTTTAGATTTTCTAGAGGAAAACTGTTGGGAACAGGTACATTTCTTAAGTTTTAATAGGTGATCAAAGAGTACTTTAGGCTTCGGTGAACAACTTTTAAATCGCAGTTGGTAGATATCTAAACTTGTATTATAAAGAGGAAAGATTTGATTGTTTGTTTGTTTGTTTGCATTGAATAGGCTCCGAAAGTACTGGTCTGATTTGAAAAATTCTTTCAGTATTAGATAGCTCATTTATTGAGGAAGGCTATAAGCTATATATCATCACGCTAAGACTAATAGTAGTGGAGCAGCAATGAAATATGTTGCGAAAACGGGGAGAATGTGACGCAAACGAAGTTGCGCCGGATAACTAGTTAATAGTAAAGTAAGTTAATCACCCTCCTCCACTTTGAAAAACATAAAGACTAAAAGTTCATAATCTTTCTTTTCTTTACTAACTCTCTAATTTAACATAGGCTGATTATAACATAGCATAATTTTATATAGTAATGTAATCACAACTTTAAAAATTCAATTACAATATATACTTACTGGAATGTCATCGAAATGCTGTGTTAGTTTCCTTTAATGTTTCATCATCATCGTCATCAAGCTATAATGTTCCCACTGCTGGGACATAGGCCTCCTCTCAATGGGTGTAGCTGGCTTTAATCCACCACGCGGGCCTAGTGCGGAATGGTAGATGACACATATCTTCGAATTTTTAGTTCTAGGACATGACGGTTTCCTCACGATGTTTTCTTTCGCCGTTTTGAGAGCAGCGGTGATGAAATAAATTAGCCTGCCTGCGCTGCTAATGATTAATTTAATTGATGTGTCGTAATGCAACGTTTTGAATTCGTAGTCTAATCCAGGCTACATCAATTCTATAAATATCATCAAGTCTTGCGTTCCAAAGCCAACATTTACAGCTTTGCAAAAGGTTCTGTTTTCAAACCATAGCTCTATTTGCTATCTCAACAAGTAAACAAGTCGGCACCATCACACAACTGAGGTACACAGCATAATTACTTACGAACACAAAACAAACTTTCGCACCCACAAAAAACATACAGGTTGAAGTCAAAACAACATCAACGGAAGGTGTCAACAACAGGGATGTGTCAGCGCCGGTCAAAACCGCACGCACGCAGAGAGTACCTTCGTACAGTCATGAGCATCAATATGTATATGCTTACCAAAACTCAAATGCAGTTCTCTCCCGTAATAACGATTGTAGCTTTGAGATAAAATCAGTAATATGGATTCCAAGATATTAAGTTAGTAACAATATAAAATTGTGCTCAATGCAGTAGGAGAAAATCCCTTTTAAAAGTGGCTTACTGCACACATATTTGTGGTCATCACTGTACATGCCTACATTTCTACATAGAGGGAACATTTTCACGCACCCTTTGTGAAATACAGAGTGTCAACTGCAGGATTTCATAGGTGTTTGTTTGAAGGGCTCGAAATGGTTTGTGAAAAAATACAACATGCTATTTATAGTAGTTTGCTAAAATGGGTTTTGTTTGGGTGAGCAAAAGGCTGTGTGTCTTTGAAAAAAAAGTGATGGAAAAAATTGTAACTGCCAGATATTTAATTGCGGGGACGAGTCACAAATTATTTATGGTAAATAGCTGCTATCACCTATTAAGAATATTTAATTCTGGTATTTTTTTTTAAATATTTGTTAGCCGTTGACGGCAAAACACGAGATCTTTGAAATTTACTTATAGTATTTTACACTTTTACACCTATGTCTAGCAAATAAAAAACTTTGACTTTGTCTTTGATAAAGAAGACGAACATATTATTATACCACGGAAACGTTCTTCTAAAAAATACCATAATTATATCCTAACCCAGGTATACCTATGCGTTCAACCACCAGCAGACACACAGACATAGTTACTTTTTTTGCTTCTATAATACGTATGGATTATTCATGCGAATATACTCGCAGGTTGGCTCTCTAACTTCTATAGAAGATCTTGTGACTCCATCATAACAAGCCCTCAAAACAACTTCCAGAATCATTTTGTAAACAAGAATACCACGACAAAACATTTGAACATGCCCATTATTCGCGAACGCATGACCTCCTTCTTTCAAAAACTAAAAAGAATAAATAAAAGGAATGCCTCAACAGCCCCCGAAAATGAAGCCCAGATTTAACAAGGTCTATTCGCAACCCTAAGTTTTAGGGGTCCACAGGTCCCCATTGTTCGGAATAGTAAGCACGTAAGGGGACCATTCGCACAGTTTGTGGCAACTTGTGCCGATATCTCCATTCACTCACTCTTATAAGCTTTGCTGGTCGGCTGACCGTGCTCGGCCTTTGCGCTGAATTATTCCTAAAGCTGCCTAGTTACAAGTTAGTTGCGAAATTTAATTATTTTTGGTGTGGTTGGGATTATGTTGACATTTATTTACGTGCGAGAGGAAAGTTTTGATTGGTTTTTCATGTTGATATGAGGCTTGTGTGTTGAATAGTACTTAGTCTGTTTTGTAAGGTTTAAAGTTTAAATAAGCGGGTTAATACGAATGACCTACTCATCAACTAACTGGAGCAAAAAAAATGTTGAGCTAGAGAGCTTTAAATTTTCGGTAATACAAACTATGTCCTACTGCTCAACGAGTTGAGCAATTTGGTTGAGCAGTGGGGAAGAAACGGTATTTTCACCAGCTCGCGTACCATGACGTCTTAAAGCAGTATTGTTTTACTCTTATTCCAGTGTGGGAAAGAAACGGAGCTATACACGATGTCTAGCGCCATCTCTTTCCAACACTGGAAAAGGAGTAAAACAATAATGTTTTAAGACGTCATGGTAGGCCACCTAGACTGTACTTACTATCTCACACACACACAACCCAATATGGTCCGTCGTACATGCCCGAGGCTTATCCGTATACAGCAGCTAGTTACACATTCTCAGACTGGCCAGACCAATGTCTTGGGGCCAATAAGTTGGCTATCTACACTAAAATTATAACAACAGACCGCTCTGGGAGCACGCAATTTTGGAAGATAGTTGGCCGAAGATATACTAACTTGTGTTTAGTGGACTTAAAGTCTTGTTTGTCTGTAAAGTTATATGAATACTTTGGTTTAAGTGCGGCTGTAAGGCGTAATCGTGAGTTAAAGTTCTTTGTTTTAATTAACTGTTAGCATTTTTAGTATCGTCTGCAGTGGTAAATAAAAAGCCGTCTTCATCAAAAAAAAAAAAATGTTTTAAGATCTTTGCCCACTCTAAGAATTCTACTGTATCGTGGGTGTGTTTACAAACATTAAAACTCACTTACAATAGCTCTAAACAGCTTGTGTGCTCAAGTGTGATAAGATGTGTATTATATCTACAAGATATAAGCACATCTTATAGGACTCATCACAACTATCTGTCGAACTTTTGTTGTTTTGTAACCTATAAGAGATAGCACATTTAAAGATACTAATCACAAATGTCTGGCGTACTATAAACAGTGCAGTGTTGCAACAAAGCTCCGAGTTCAAATATATAATGAATTAGATTTAAGAGAACAAAGTATTGTAATTTTTATTAAATAACACCGAGTAGATCAACCTGTTTCACCAAATACAAACTATAATTCTACTGACTTTAACCTCAAAATAAATACCCTACCTAAAATCCTCAGCGAATTCACCTTCACCAGTTGGACACAATATAATAGTTACGTCTTCCAAAAAAGAGTTATTCGCTCCTCAAATGCTCCCATTGTGCGACCAGATGCTCGCTTCAATGGATTTTTGCTACGTCACTTCTATTTTGCGTCGAACTGTCCGTTGACTAGTAATTCACTATAGAATGTTGAACGGTATGAAATTGGTTTCCTATATCACAATGGGTATTTTTCGTTAATGATTAATTGATATTGATGGTTTTGAATTTATTTGGTTGAGTAATCACTGGTCAAGATATATGTGTTTCTTGATAAAAAATAATGATCATTTCATGTAAATGACATAAGGGTGACACACATGCCAAAAAATCTTATTTTAATATTCTTTTGAACAACACATTTAATTTACATATCTGCAATAATAAAGCAATTTACCATCACCGGAGCATAACAATAAAACCATTGCATGTCATTCAAATCGCCATCTTTTATGTCACCGTATCAACATCAGAACCCCCTTTTTAATCCGGTTCGAACCGGTTCGGACCAGTTTGAGCAGAATCTTGGCGCGTGGACAACGCACCCCTGATTTGGTTTGAAGGTCATTGAACCATGGGGCCCAAAAACTAGGGGAGACTAGAGAAATAATCGATAATTTAGTTTTTTGGCATAGGTGTGTCCTTCTGGGGTTGGGTGATCAACAAAGTGCTGTCGCGTGTTCTAATTTTTTTTTTGTTATTTGATAGTTTAGACTTGGGGTGATGTTTTACAGGACAAATTTTAAAAATTCTTATAATTTGTTCCTTTATTCATTTTCTTTACATATTGCTTACACTTTTAAATATTTTTAAAAATTATTTTAAAAAAACTTAAAAATATAAAAAATAGTAGCCCACCAGCATCGGGAACAGGGTCCGGGCTACCGGTGGTCAGGGCTCTTGAGAGAGGAACCTCCTGACAATACGTGCCGTGTCCAGAAGTACTGCTTTCTGATTCAAGCCCTTGATCCAGCTGTCAAGAGAAAGACTCCGCAGATGTTGGTCGAAGCTTTTGGCTATTAAGCCATTGGCCGACACGACTATCGTCACAATAACTGCTGTGGTATTGTTACATTACTTCAAGTTTAAACTAAATACTCATTATTATTACCCTTTTTTCAATTTTCTGCCATCTTTGAATCTAAAAACGACAAAATTGGTAATAGTCATAAAAAATACAAATTGCATAACAACATGCCTGAATCATGCCACCTGCCATGTCATTCACGAAACACGACTAATAACACACATTTTTTACAAAAACTACCACTCAATTGTTTGTCCCCTGGTGTTCAAGCGTGATAATATTTTACAACCAAACATTTTTCCTGACAAACTTCGATAAGAATCATAATATCAAATAGTGTGACTTATTCCGGGCATTTCCGTTGTACTAAATAATGGGCTGTTATTACTAACATAAAGTCGAAAGTTATTAAGGTATAAAAAAAAAGAAAAATAATTCATGGAAAGCCAATTTTATTTTCAAATTTTAATTTTTTTTTAGTGTGTTTTAAAATAAACTACTACACAAGATTTTCTTCTGGCCGGAACTTCTCAGATAAAATAAGAATAATCAACTTAAAAAAAAACCGGCCAAGTGCGAGTCTTACTCACACACAGGGTTCCATAGCCCCAAACAATATTTTGAACTTTTGATTTTGATTCATTAGTTAGTAGTATTAGTTAGTAAACTTCCACTCAACCGCAAAACTAAATTGGTTTTTCATAGTATGTTAATGAAAAACAAAGTTACTGCTGCAGTTTGATGAAAAAGTCCCATATCTCAAAAACTAAACATTACATCTTATTGAAACCAATTTTCGTTGATAGTTTTGTTTACGTTCTACAATTCTGAATATTTTCAGAATTTTCCTCCTCTTACTTTAGAAATTAGAGGGGGGGGACACACATTTTTCCACTTTGGAAGTGGCTCTTGCGCAAACTATTCAGTTTAGAAAAAAATGATATTAGAAACCTAAATATCATTTTTGAAGACCTATCTATAGATACCCCACACGTATGGGTATGATGAAAAAAAATATTTTGGTTTTCAGTTCTATGTATGGGGAACCCCAAAATTTATGGTTTTTTTTCTGTTTTTGTGTGAAAATCTTAATGCGGTTCACAAAATACATCTACTTACCAAGTTTCAACAGTATAGTTCTTATAGTTTCGGAAAAAAGTGGCTGTGACATACAGACGGACAGACAGACAGACAGACAGACAGACAGACAGACAGACATGACGAATCTATAAGGGTTCCGTTTTTTGCCATTCGGCTACGGAACCCTAAAAACAACAAACAGATTTTAGGACCGCACCTCAGTGGTAACACAACCAGTAGGTATAAGCTGGCCTCTAATGCCTTTGAAACTCCATATAACATTAGGCCAGCTCCAGGTCCAAGTTACCCCAGACGTTCGATCAACTGTACTTCAAACTGCAAAGTGCGTCTCATCTCAATCTACACTAGCTTTTTCTGTTACTTCCTCCCCGACCTCTGTATTCACGCCGGAACAGCTGCTCACGTTATACCAAGCACAAGTTCGATCGTGCCCATTCTACCATCGGAAGAGCGATATACGGTGAAGCATCACCGTATGGTTGAAGTTCCACGAACCCGAACAGAGTCCTTTGCTTCTACATTTATTGTGCGATTCGTCCGTGGACTTCATTGACAGCTTTTCTGTTTCTTGAGTTTTATAATTTGAATCTCTTTAAAGTTCTAGTGAATCGTTTTCTGCTAGGCAAGCGTGCTCCACTCTATGCCGCATCATCGTTTTACAACAGGCAAGTTTCAGGCAAACGCAAGCCAAGCAATTTTGCGCAATTTTTTTTTTTCTAAACATCCATCTCCCTCTTCCCCGTAACAGATCAAACGCATCAAGCAATTCAAACTCCACTTGTCTCCATACAACTTAGATAGCTATCGATGACCGAATAGTTTTCGGAAGTATTCGGAATTTTTCGTACACTGTCGGGTGATCGTGTGCACTAAGGGTTTGAACACGTGGGGGCTGTGCTATCGAATCGTCCCCGTCGTATTTAAAGGCGAAGGAGACGGATGTGTGATGTGCGATTTGGAGGGGTGTGGAGTTGGAGTTAGACCTATTTATTTGGAAACCAAGAAATGATTTAATTCATATGAACTTCCTATACATTGTCTTTAGTTAGTGCTTATCAGCGAATAATAAATAGATAAATGGATCTAGCAATGCTGATAAATATAATGCCTGCATATCTTGCAGTCTTGGATGAAACTTAAGCATACGCAAAAGACAACGCTAAGGCGAACGAACGAGACTCACGGACATAGCAGAAGTGATAGCAAAAAGAAAGTGGAAGAGTGCGGACCATATATGCCGTAGACTGGAAGATGGGAGAAGAAAATGCTGGAGTGGAGACCACGGACGGGACTGAGGAATGTGAGAAGACAACCGACTAAGTGGACAGACGATCTCATTAAAGCGGCCGGAAGAAACTAGATAGCCATGACACATAACCGCCAAAAGTGGAGAGATTCGGAAGAGACCTACACTCAACACTGGGTGGCCAAACAGTTGAAGAAGAGAGAGAGAGAACGCTAAGGCCAAGGATTAAGTACATTGAAGTGACATTGAACAATTATTGGTGTAGCAAAGAGAAAAAAATAATGTTTTTTTTTTATAAATAATTTTATTCTTAAAACCGGTGTCAGTCCCCATTGTAAGTTATTACTTACAATGGGGACTGACACCGGTTTTTTCGGAGTTGCTATTGCAACTCCACATATTCCTCTATCCCCCAAAACTGTGCGCTAAGAGAAGGGCTCGGACTTGGGAACGTTATTGATTTCCATTATACCCGCACCGCTACTCGTCATCTTAAAGACGTGTCGCGTTTCTCACACTTTTATATATCGTTACACATTTATATAGCATCTGCTTATATAAAAGCGTGTATCAAGAATGTTAGACCTTATTTCGCAGTACAGTCGGCAACGAAAACGCAAAATTTAAAGAACAAGTAAAAAGACTTGATGAACTTTATGTGTAGAATTACAATACACTTCACCCATCCTAGCAACAGCAAGGGTGCAAACCGGGACATTTATTTGTAGATGGAAGGAAGCACCAGAATAGTCCGCGAAATTATTTTTTTGTAATTTGCAGGTTTAAGGAGCTCGTGGCTAAATAATAACAGCCACACGGGTCGATTTTTAAGGTTAAGCCGTGCTTGCCGAGGTTGGTCCGTGGATGGGTGACCATAATTACTGTATAGCGAGTTTCTTCCGTGCCTCAGAAAGCACGTTAAGCCGTTGATCCCGGCTGTTATTTGTAGATCTTTGACAGTCGTTACGAGTAGTCAGAAGACATCCAGTCTTACCAAGGGGTATCGTATTACCCAGTTGCTGGGTTATGGAAGTCAGATAGGCAGTCGCTCAATATGAAATACTGGTCAGCTGCATTTGATTAGACTGGAAGCCGACCCCAATATAAAGAGAAAAGGCTAGGCAGATGACAGGCAGGTCAGTGACTGGTATAATGTGTTTCAACATACTCGTAAATCTGAAAACTGCAAAAACGTAAGAAACATTTTAATTTTGCGAGCTACCCTGGGGTTTCCACCTTAAGGCTGCGGAAGAAGTTAGACCATTAAACTCTTTAGGGGATGATCATACCACACGTCCCACACAAACATCAATACCTAGTCATCCCAAATGTATGAGACAGTTGATCTATTTTCCATTTTGTTGTGAGGTTGATTCTTAGAAGAGAATGGGTCAATTCGATGATTCTCTTAAATATGACTACACAGTTCTTATACGAGCTGTATACCATCCACTTTTATATAGCGATACACTTCCTCCTTATGTGTCAGCGTTTCTGTACCATTATCATGATATATTATGGAAGATGAGGAAATACTGCGCTGCCGACAAATAAATAAGACGGGCAGGCGGATTGTGATGATCATAAAATATTAAATAGAAGAAAGTTTGTCTTTGTAAGACAATGAATGTGTGAGCGAGAAATAGTTGCTAAAGTATTTGTCGGCATCAGCATTTTTGTCAACAGTTTCCTCCATTTATGTCATCCTACAGTAACCTTGCCTTTGGACGGTCCACTCTTTTTCATACGCAGGTATCCTAGCAGTAGGAACATTATTGGTTGATTATGCTAAGCCACCGAAACGGGTGTTAAAAACACTAGTTTCACAAAATAAATATTTTCATAATTTATTCATATTTAGGGATGATACTGATTGTCGTGATTGTGCTTGCAGCGAACAATTTAACTAAAATGCTAAAGGAAAATTGTTTTTTCGATTCAAAAATCAACGTATTTACGTAATCGTGATTGATGAAACGGTGTAGTCTTCGCTTACACATAATCTAAATCAATAAAACAATATATTATAATTAAAATCAATTCACAGTCACATTTCAATATCGGTTTATAAACGCAGCTATATTTATGAGGTGACAAAAAGACCGATGAAATAGAATGAAATATAAATGAACGAAGGCGACGCTCGTTGGTATCTGATGAACGAATCGAATGAATTCCTGCGGAGGTGAATGATTCGTTTTTTCTCGAGCAGAACAATGAAATGAGATAGATAAGATTGAAAACTGGAATAAAATGTTGAAGAGAAAAACTTATGTAAGAAAGTAATTTAAATGATGTCGCATCGTTTTTTACCAGAAAACACAAGAAACGATTTGGAAACATATTTTGTTTTCGTTGAGAGCTTTTTAATATATTAAAAAGATCTATCCAACTGACTATATAGTCAAACATCTCTATCTTCTAGAATGGTATACCTACCTATTCATCTTTCGATGCACGACAGATTTTGGTCCGTATTACACTGAGCTATGTATTACTATTGAAGTTATTTTCGTCATCAATCGTTTTCATATTAATAAGTAACTTTGAAACCATTTTAGGCACCCGGCCATCTGTCCTTGCCAATTCATACAGAGATAAACCTATCTTAATATGATACCAAAAGACCTCAAGTCCACCAGATAAGACAACTGTCTTAAAAAATATACAAACGAACCGTCCATACATATCTGCCGATCCTCTGTGGGTAATAAAGGGCGATAGTTGGAAGGGATCTGTTATCGCCGTATCTCGGACTCATCGGGAACTATGAATATGGGTCGAGCTCACACCGAAGCGAGACACGGAATGTACAGGGAGCATTTTACTAAGGTGATTGATATTAAATTAATAAATAATATTTACTGGCAAAGTGTGAATGTTTTTGGAGGAGCTCGTGGCTAAATAATAACAGCCGCCCAGGTCGATCTTTAAGGTTAAGCCGTGCTTGCCTAGGTTGGTCTGTGGATGGGTGACCATAATTACATATCGAGTTTCCTCCGTGCCTCGGAAAGCACGATAAGCCGTTGGTCCCGGCTGTCATTTGTAGTTTGACAGACGTTACGAGTAGTCAGAAGCTAAAAGTCTGACATCCAGTCTTACCAAGGGGTATCGTATTACCCAGTTACTAGGTTGTTGAGGTCAGATAGGCAGTCGCTTCATGTAAAATACTGGTACTCAGCTGCATCCGGTTAGACTGGAAGCCGACCTCAAGATAGTTTGGGAAAAGGCTAGGCAGATGATGATGATGATGAGTGTGAATGTTTTTGCCATACCTATTATTGGAATCAAATTATAACTTTTCCTACTCCTCCGCTATTATTTTCTGATTAATTTTCGTAGCGAGTTCCAAAACATTTAAATTGTTTATCTGGGACTTCGTACAGGTTCATTGGCCTCGGTGCTTTTCTGGTGGTTGCCAGCGTTGATTCAGGCTACCAGGAGTTGTAGTGGTTTAGGGAAAGTGTGGCGAATCTATCCTAAAAGAAAATGCATAGTGTAAATGTCAATCTGATTAAGAAACAAGATCAAAACCGTATTTTGCCTAATCAACTAAGACAACCGCCAAAACACAAGCAAATGCATCTATTGTTTTTAATTTTTATGTTTGTTTTTATTTCTTTAATATTGTGTGTACTTGTGGCGATGGCGCCAATAAACATTTTTTCTTTCTTTCTTTCTTTTCTTTCTTTACAGCTTTAAATATTTCTGTCTCAGTAAGCTTTACATAATAAAACGACCGCAAGGAAGTCAATAAAACGTTCTATAAACTTTTTTCGAAATGTTATACAGCTACATAACAATATTATATTATTTCAAACTCAAAAACAACTTTCTCTAACAGTCTACACCCTGTGTAATTTGGTGGGTATAATTAGTAAACCTAAGCCGTTATATGAAGTGATATTTACGTAGTTGGGGGGTATCGAGTGGAGGGTAGTAAAGGGGTATAAGCGCCACCTCTCACGTGGCCCCGGAAATAAAGGGAAAACGTGACCCATCGACAATTAATAAAATTACTTACCTTACTGAATAATACTTTCAAATTCGTTTCGTAATTATTTGGAAAGTTTTGATATTTTTTTATTCATTTACCGTCGTTTCTTTTCAGACGAAATAAAACGTTTTGCAATTGTGGAAAAGAAAGCATTGTTAGGCTTTTAAATTTAAAAGTTATATTTTCTGGATGGTAATATTTAGAGGTTGAGCTTGTCCTAGTCCCCACTATGCTTCAAATACAATAAGAGGCCAGTAACGTGAGTGCAATACTATCTACAGAAGAACAACAACTATACGTTGCTTTAGGAGTGATGATAAAAAAATATTGGCAAACAAATAAACTCACCGGTTTTTTTTAAATAAAAAATTTCTTCTTCTTTTATTACTTAATGCTAGCACTATCTCTTACCCATAATTAAAAAAAGTCACATCAAACTACCACACCAAAATACCCACAATTTTGATAACAGCTACTCCATATTACCGAACGACTTACTACTCTGCTGACCTCCCTAGGGCCCGAAGTTCCATAACTAGTTAAGATTTAATTAAATGCTTCCACAACTGTAGCTAATATGCTAAGCCAATAAGCTGCTGTGGTGTTTAAAGCATCAGTATTTAGAATGGTTGTACGGCTGTATAGTTTTCATCCGGGTCGTCTTGCTTCTCAGTCATTGCTATTCTGGTTTATCGCTGGGGTACAATTTCATGATACAATTAAACTTGGGATTAATTTTATAAACGATGGCATTTTGCCAGCGGGTGGGTTAGATTAGCACTCTGCGTAAATGACAATGTTTAAATTTTTATAACGAGATATACTGTTTTTTTGGAAAATCAAAAGGATAGTTCATCATAATTTTAAACATCGGTTAAACTGGCTGGACTCTTCATCGTTTGCATATGTGTGCATGCGACTTATGAAAACGCCAGACACTCAAGAATTTCCGAGAATTTTGAGTAACCATGACGTGGGCACGACGCGCACCATGTTCAATATTTAGTTAGCTATTACTTCCATTCACTCAGCGAGCATTCATGATCATGTAAATTGGTCCTTCGAGCCGGATGAAGACTCAAACTCAAAGCTTTTATTTCAATAACCACCATTACAGGCACTTTTGAATGTCAAAAACAAAAGAATGTAGCTATAGATATAATATCTTGTGACAGTACTGTAGTTGCCCATTCTAAAGCATAGATCTCTATGGAGAAGAATGGGCAAGAAACTCCATGGAGACTCTTCTAAAAATATTTTTCCAAAATCTTGGTTACATCATTCATGTCATATTAAGACAAAATTAAATGATATTGTTATTGTTTAATTCATAAGGGAATGCAAAGATTTATATAGCAGAATGACTATCATCATTATTCGAAAACTTTGAATTGCAACAATTCTAATACCATTTCACGACGCCACGAAACTTGATAGTAGAAGTAGATGTTCCGAAAACTAGTTAAGAAATTAATATTATGTAAATATTCGAACAAGTTACAAAACAGTGTAACATAGAACATCTACACAGAGAAGTTAGAACTACCCTGATATAAGTTGTGTTGCCCGAGGCAAATGGGATGGACCTGAGTCTCCGAGCTTAACTTCAAACAGTGCTGGGAATGGGAAGAAGATAGCTAGTGATATTGTGGATGAAACTATGTATGTAGGGGACGTTACTGTGCTTTTAGATAAGAAGAATTGGAGCATTTGTCGTGTTTCAAACACTGAAGTCATACGACTTCAGGGTTTGTTTTCGACTGGAATATTTTTTTTACTTGATATAGCTATTACAGTTTAATAACTATTAGGACTGGAGGAGCTTGTAGCTAAATAAAAACAGCCGCTCGGGTCAATCTTTAGGTTAAGCCGTGCCTGCCTCGGTTGGTCCGTAGATGGGTGACCACCCTATCCAACCGCCAACCAAAGCAATTACGTGTTTTGGTTGGCGGTTGGTCCCGGCTGTCATTTGTAGATATTTGACAGTTGTTACAGGTAGATAGCCTGAGATGGAAGAGGCCTTTGTCGAAGGACAATCTGTTGTTTGAAAACCGATCGTCAGTAACAAATCTTAATATAATTATTGTAAAACAGAAATAAAGGCTTATTTTATTTACAGGCTGATGGTCAGTTGGCTGAAAATCTGACAACCAGTCTTACCAAAGGGTATCATATAACCCAGTACCGTACCGTACCGTACCGTAATGTACTTTGTTGTAGGGGTCAGATTGGCAGCCGCTTCATGTAAAATACTAGTACTCAGCTGCATCCGGTTTGACTGGAACCCGACTACACTTTTTGAACTTGTTGGGAAAAGCCTAGGCAGATTGTTTGACAAAAGTTCTTTGTACAACTTTGGAGTACAACTTTATTTGTTCGAGTTGGTACGCACGTTAGAAAGCTGAGATATGCTGTTTGTAGATAAATGTTTACATGTTTACCAAATTTTATATGAATTTACCAAAAATAGAATCTAAAAAACAGTAAAACGCTGGAACCGTTAAATATTTATATTCAACAAACCGCGATCAATCCGTCTGTTGACACGGTCAAAATACTCAGTAGTTACCATCAAACAGTTATCGATAGCACTAGAATAGAATCCCGTTTTGACTGATTTATTCGAGCACAAAACTGAATACTGTTTATATGTGCTGTATGGTGACGGACGTAAAGAATAGCACCATCCCATATCTTCCCGTGGGTGTCGTAAGAGGAGACTAAGGGATTGCCAGAGAATGGGCAGCAGCGTTCTCTGTGCTTTTGTAACAATCGTACTGCGATCGCCAACCCGCCTGACAAGCGTGGCGATTATGGCAAAACCCCCCAAAATGTCAATATGGCGACACTTGGGGGAGGCCTATGTCCAGCAGTGGACGCCTTTTGGGCTGAAATGATGATGATGATAAAAACAGAATACTGTTAAATAGGTCAATAGAAATGCAGTGCATTGTACAGTTTCTTTTAAGTCGAGGATTCAATTTTGTGTTTAATGAGTTCAAGGTTTTGTAACAGACTTTCAGCATTCGAGAATGACAGTGATATCAGTGAGTAAAACATACTGTTATAAGTAATAGAACACAACTAAACTGTGTAAGACTAACTGAGAGCAATGTCTCATGGAACTACGGAATTATAAAAAAAAAATGTCCGTATAACCCGTATAAGTAATATCATTGGCAATGAGGCACTGGTCAAGTCTAAGCTCCAAAGCCTTGAACATCATCGTCGAGTTGCCAGCTTATCGGTTTTTTATCGGTTACATTTCGGGGAGTGTGCGATGGAATTGCATGATCTGATTCCGGATTTCCGTTTCATCATCGGACTACCAGACGTACGGCGACGCGCCATCGGTACTTGGTGGACATCCCACACATACGCACTAAGCGTTTTGGGAATACTTTTATAATGCGTACCGCTAAGGAGTGGAATTCCCTGCCGGAGTCTATGTTTCCCGATAGCTACAATCTAGGCGTCTTTAAGTCAAGAGTGAATAGGTTTCTTCTAGGCAAGCGTGATTCACCGTCGACGATATCATCGCTTACCATCAGGTGAGATAGTGGTCAAGAGCGGGCCTATAGATTTAAAAAAAAAAATATAATGTTTTCTCTCTAGCTCCCGCTCTGGGCGGAGCGGAAGGGAATGTCAGACTTGTGCTGACTAAAACCCATCCATGATCCTTCTTAACCTTTTGTGTTCCAAGGCCACGGTATCTCTTTCGAACAGTCCCGCAGCTCTGGCAGGCATCGGCCCACTCGGACCCCTTCCGATTTGCTGACATTTCCTTGAGGCGCGCGTGGAACAGAAACGCGCCATCGACATGACCTGTCGTCATAAGACCAACGGACGACTCTCTAGCCATCCCTTAGATTCTTACTACAAAACGTACAATTCAAATAATAAAGAAGTCAGTTAATACAAATTCCTAAACAACGTCACCCAAATTTCAAAACTGGAATCTATTCACATTTCACATATTTCAAAAAAGGAATCTCAATTAAAACTATAAAATGAAACCATTCATTATAAGCACCGTCCACTAACACGTTGAGCACTGAAACCCGCGCAGTCATTGCGCGCACATAAACACTTTTGTGAGAACTCATCGTGATCAAATACTGGTAATAAAGATAGATTAATGGCATCCACCGAGCCGAACGTTGCCGAACTTTGCCGAACTAACATGTGAGAGCGGAGTACGAATTGCAGAATAAGTTTTATTAATGGTTTTTGGGTGCTTTTTTGAGGGTTTGTAACTGGATGTAATTTTGATATGGAGTTTTTGTTCATTTTGTTGTAGACTTTGATAGTCTGACTTAACGATTTTTGATACAAAACATATGACATTTCTATTTTAATATACCATGTTTTTCAATTTAACAAAACAAAATGTTATCAGCTTTAAACAAAATGATTGTTACCTTTGTTCATAAATCAGAGGTCATTTAGAAACATGAAAATTCTACATAAAAAATTGTAGGAAAAACTTTAAACTCCACAAATCATATTTTATCAATCCACAACATCAAATCAATGCACTGTTTTAATAAAAACCCATACCCATTCGTAAGCTTAATTTTTTTGCCAACATTACCATCGATGCAATCTATCTGAAGACGAGTCTTGATTTATTCTGTTACTACTAAGTGTGCTTGCTTGACAGCCAAAAGATTTATTGCTACATTTTTTCCGCTCCAAAGGTAGAGCCTATGTTTATCTGAACCAACTATCTGAATACGGTGGTATATTAAGTGAGTTGTTTCTGCCTGGTTCATTCTGATCGTGTAAGCGAAAAATATTTTGGTGGTAAATTCGGCTGAGTTTTCTTATTTTGCTGTATCAGGATAGGTATTTTTTTCTTTATGACCTTGTTAGCTTTGCTTTGATTTAACTTAACTTAAGCCTACGACAATGTACAAGGATTATATCATGCTGATTAGAACTCTAACTAAACAATATTTCCAATGATATTTCTTAGTCAAAAAAACCTGTCATGTGGTAATATTTCTAGTAGCAGCTCAATTATATCACCTATTTTGAAGAAAACGTCATTCTTAATCTTAAGAGGCTTTTTTAGGAAGCTTCATTTACTTTTTGAGAGATTATTTAGAACTACACTGTAAGTTATTTTAGCATTTTCTGTTTTGTTTTTCTAAAATAACAGTCGTTTGCTAAACTCCCCAGTACATTAACAAAATTGTCTTCACTAAAACAAACAAGCCCTTTGCGCAACTTCAAAAACAAAGCAACGGCAATTTCATACCCAACTTTTTGCACAACAAAAGAAAATATCCTTTTCTCAATAATACTAACGACGAAAATTGACGCTTCACAAAAAGGGATCCAAATTATTATTCCAGCTTTGTTTGTCGTCATCAAAAGGAGAAAACCTTAAAGGTATCTTTAAAAATCCATTTCAGAGTTATCCGGTAAAAATGCCTCGGGTGATTTTTTATATCCTTCACCATTTCAGTACGGCGGGTGAAGGTAGCTGGTGACATACGGTAACAAAGATTAATGATACAGATCTGAAAAGTTTTTTAGTTTAGTATTTTTTGGAGGATTGATGAAGAGTGATTTATTGTTTTTGATTATCACTGTTATGTTGAAAAACGCCAATAAAAATATTGCAAGTGAAGTAATATCTATACTAATAATATACTAGTATACTAATAATAAAGCTGAAGAGTTTGTTTGTTGGTTTACTTGAACGCTCTAATCTCAAGAACTACTGATCCGATTTGAAAAATTATTTCAGTGTTAGATAGCCCATTTATCGAGAAAGGCTATATGCTATATATCATCACGCTACAACCAATAGCAGCAGAGCAGCAATGAAAAATGTTGTAAAAACGTTGCGCGGGAGTTAATAAAATAAAATTGTTGCAGCCATTTAAAAGCTGTAAGTTTCGTCAATCTGTTTCGAAGTGGTTTGTTTGAAAAGGAACAATTCGATTAGGAAAACTTGTATATGCTGTCCGATTCGTCTATTATTTGGCACTTAAAGACGAATCGGACTCTTCTATGGTGTACTCGCCATAATCACCATCATCATCTGTCTAGCCTTTTCCCAAACTATCTTGGGGTTGGCTTTCAGTCTAATCGGTTGCAGCTGAATAACCAGTATTTACATAAAGCGACTGCCTATCTGACCTCCACAACCCAGTAACTGGGTGATATGATACCCTTTGGTAAGACTGGATGTCAGACTTTCGGCTACTGACTACTCGTAACGACTTTCAAAGATCTACAAACAGCAGCCGGGACCAACGGCTTAACGTGCTTTCCGGGGCACGGAGGAAACCCGGTATGTAATTATGGTCACCCATCCACAGACTATGGTCACCCATCCACAGACCAACCTCGGCTAGCACCTTAAAGATCGACACGTGCGGCTGTTATTATTTAGCCACGAGCTCTGCCATAATCACCACGATCCATTCATTAGACGATGTATAAATTCATTGCCTAAATCGTTTGTGGCCCAAAGATAGCTCCCTGAAGCATCTCACTGTGTGTCTCCCATAAAACTCAATAGGATGGTGGGTGTGACCGTTTTATTCTGCCGTCTCCTCGGCTTTGCAATTCGCTCGCCGTTCCGAGGGCTACAACGAAGGGGAAGTGCCCAGATGTCGCCGAACAAATTATTTACTACCCTTTCTTTTGTCGGAGACCTGCATCTCCATATTTGTTATTACGAAAACGGTGTCAACCGAATTTCGGAGCATACCTGTAGTTGGATGGCGCAATTTTTCTTGATTCTTTTATGGAGCAAATTGGGTTTGATAGAGTATGCAGGTCTGGTAACGATTTGTTAATGTCCAAGGGTTTTGGCAACAGATAGAAAATATTCAGGTTCTGGTGAAATATTTTTTGCAGGAGCATTGAAATGTCTAACATATTTTTTGTGTCCTTGTTGATATGAATGTTGGATGTGACATGGTAAATTGTATTTCCAACAACAGACTCTTTGTGGAATATGTTCTATCAAATTCAATAGAAAAATAAGCTCCACCCAACAAAACACTTAATGTATCAACTCTTCCTTTAGAAACACGTAACGTATCTGGGCACAGATCCACAAATCCGTAGTTCGATCTGCTACTGAGATATTCATTGACAAGTAACATCATAATATTATGATCATTTTCCTATTTTGCTCACCGATCTTGCACTGAATACAGTACCTATAGATATATCTATAAATTTTATTTCATCCATCATTTAGAAAATGGCAGCACATAGACGCTTTCTATAGCATTCTATAGAGCTGGTTAGAACGCAGGTTATAAAAAAGTCATCGGCACATGTTGCAGAGGAGTGCACTGACCGCATACACTGGGGTTCTAATAGTAATGGCTGCCGATTATTTGTGACTAAGAATTATAGGACAATATGGTCGAAAATAAGTAAAAAGGGTTTTTTTTTGTAGGTACTTGATACTACATTGTAGCTTCGTACGATATCAGATGTGTTGCTGGGAAATTGTTCCACCGCAAGTGAAGAATTAATAACAGCCGCTATGGTCGATCTTTAGGTTAAACCGTGCTTGCCTAGGTTGTGGATGTGTGTTCGTGGATGGGTGACCAGAACCACCCATTACATACCGAGTCTCCTTCGTGCCTCCGAGAGTACGTTAAGCTGTTGGACCCGGCTGTCATTTGTAGATCTTCGACAGTCGGGCCTACGCTGTCCCATACTTAAGTACTAATGCTGAAACATTCAAATATTGTAAAACCAAATGATTTTAAAAGAGTAACCATGGAGTTTCTTGCCGGTTCTTCTCCATAGGAAACGACCAATCCGAATCGTGCATCAGATTCTTTTGTCGACGTTTTATAAGTGACCATGTAGGCCTATGTAAAATAAAATATTTCGATTTGATTTTTGTTGTTACAGGTGTTCAGTGGCCCGAAAGTCTGACAACCAGTCTTACCAAGGGATATCGTCTTCATCATCATCACCATATCAGTCTGGAATCACCCACTGCTAGGTATAGGAAAGGCCTAACGTTTTTTAATCGATATCGATTTATTCACTACTAACTGGGTTGTGGATAGGCAAAAGCGAAAGACTGACAACCAGTCTTACTAAGGAGTATCGTAATACCTAGTACAAACTGGGTTGTGAACGTCAGATAGGCAGTCACTCCATGTAAAATACTGATATCCAGCTGCATCCGCTTAGAATGGAATCCAACCCCAATATATGTAGTTGGGAAAAGGCTAGGCGGATGATGACATGTTCTCCCCAGCTTTAACTACAGCTCAAACGCTTTTTATTGGGGAATGTCAAATGTATTTCCTGCTTTCAAAAAGTGCTGTTTTTCATCCTAATTTGAATAAATCACTGCTTTATTTCCAAGTTTTTACTCTTCAAGTGGTCTTATTATTCCAGGGTTTCTTCAATCCTTTTTCTCGTTGTCAAGTCTTAAGGTTTTAGTTATGTCAAACGTGCTCAGAGCTTTGAAATTTCAACCACGTCTCTAATTTTAAAGGATAATACAATGTCCCGTTTGTCTTCGACCTTATGTTGCCATTCGTGGGTCTAGACTTCAATTTACAGTTGAAAGCTCTAAAATGTTTTGGGTCTTAAACTTAAGTATAACCATTGAGATACCTATATATCTGTGTGTCAGACAATGTCTGTGTGTCTCAGGGAAATTTTAAAGCAAATTGATGATTTCCAAGTTTGACATGTTACCATTTTGTACGGACAGTAACCAGGGTTTGTAGGGAATTTCATGTTCTACAAACTCTCTCTCATCCGACAGCTCTCATCGTTTCAGAGATTTACGCAAAAAAAAAACTAAAATTGTTGTGACCTTTGGCCTCGAATAAATGGGGATCGATGGAGACTTCTGATATAGCATTTGCAATGACGTATTCAAGACCTGTACAAAAATCCAGCTTGTTGAAAATTAATGCAAATTCAGCACTTTTTTGTCTATCTTGTCTGGACCATATCGCTGGCCCGTCTATCAAGAGTATACTTCAACCGAATTTCGACTCAAGCATCTTCCACTGGGATTTGACTAGCTATTTTTTTTCGTGATTTGGCCACCAAATCCAGCTCATAACAAGGCGAAATGGGAGAGATAAGTACAAACAAAGCTGCAACTGTACTTCATGCGGCATATGTAGACGACTCTTTTATTGCTGCGTCTGTGCTCGTGTTATTGGTTGAATTCATCCGGGGTTTAATTCCATTGCATGTGTTTTTATATCGTTGGCTCTGTTGCTTTTTTTACTTGTTTGCTTAGAAGAGTTATGTTGTTTATTGAAATGTGCTTGCCTTTTATTTGTGGGTTTTATGTGTTTTTGAGGGTGAGAAGTGTGTTTTCAACAGCGTTGGTCTAGTGGTCGGAAGCGTGACTGCTGAGCATGAGGTCCTGAGTTCGACTCCCGCGTCGGATAAAAAATTGGTATTGGATTTTTTGGAGTTGTATTTATGCCCGGTTGATGGCAATAAGTTCGCCCCCCTATTACATGGGACTTAAACATAAATGGCGAGATTGGGTGAAACGAGGATGAAAACTAAGGTTACCAATTTGGTTTCGAGACGAGAAGAGCATCGAGGAATTTTTGCTTCCAAATAATACCAATGGGATTTTTTTTGTCAAGATAAAACCTTACTAATCGATAAGGCTAGGTAAGTACACGTATTACTACTAGACAAACGCACAAAAAAACATACTTCTCATTTTTAATCCCACAAATCTTGCTTTGCATTACTTAAAATTGCTGCCTAAAATAGAGCAAAATTAATTTACCAGCAAAATATTTACTCACTTCCATCTCACAAACACTAAAATTGTTTCAAAGCTAGCTACAACTTCAATCTCATTTTACACATCCCAACGCGCTTTTATCTCATTCACACAAACCCACAACATACTGAAGAAATTCGAAATATTCAACTCGCATCAGCCTGACACAACATGCAAAATATCGTATAACCTCCCATATTTGTTTTCCATTAATCCACTAGTTTGCTAGAACAAAGTAAACACGATGCTACTAACTGTTGTAACAGAACTTTACTGGGAGTATACTCTGTCTCACTCTAACTTGTATGGCAGTACCGGGATTATGTGTTTTAATAATGCACGGTGTATAGCTCTTTCGTAAGATAAAATTATCATCAACTTTGAATATGGTAAACAGTTGAAAATGATATTGTTCTTAGTTCAAGGTTTACGATTATTTTCGTTTGATATTAATAACCATGTATGTGTGTAGAAAGTGGTGGAGTTTCTTGTTATAAAGTTTATCAGAGAAAGTAATCTACCTTTTTATGTGTCCATAGATTACTAAAAGATCGCAGATGGGTGGGATTCTCCGATGATTCAGAGGTGGATGTAACTCCACGCTGAAGTGTAATCTGTATGTTTTAGTTTTATATGTCTAGACCTACTATCACTAGTTTTTATAGTAAATTGTTACTGACCTTAGGGACTATAACTGAAATAAAAGTATAAAAATTAATGAATGAAAAGGAGGGTCATATTTTAGTAAAAAATTTACATTTCAACATTTCGTCCCAGTGAGTTCCTTACCACGAGATGAATTTGTTTTTTTTTTTCTTATTTATATACTACAAACAAATAAACAATAGTTGTCAGGAAAAAAAATTGGGTTTAAAATTCTAAAGAGATTTTTAGACCTTCATTAATTGGGAGAGGGTGTTGCTTGGCAAAGATTCATAAAAGACAACCCACTCAGTCGCCACAGCAACTCACTCGGATATCAATCCCCATCCAACTGATGTGATACGGCTTTTAGTAGTCCTTAGTAGTGGTTTGGTAACCAAGTGCCTACTAATTAGATCCTTAAAGCCAACGGTGGAAGTCTTTAGCAATGGAATAGGCAGAAAACAGCAGCAATATACGGACGGACGGCACGGACGGACGGGCGGTACGGATTTGACGGCACGGTTGGCGCAGTGGTGGGGCGATCGACTGTTCCCCGCACGGAACAAATATTTTAAGGGCCTACAGATAGTTGTCCCGGATCTGGCTGTTTGTATATGTGAGTTTAAATGTTGGTAAACGCCTCACGATACAGAAGAAATTCCTAGTGTGGGGCAACGTTTTTAAAGATTTCTTTGGCAACAGAATTTTATTGAAACCCTACCTCAAAGTATTTTTAAACCTAAAAGCTAAATGTGCATAGTGAGATAGGTTTTCCGTCATTCTGATAATTACTGATTGATCGCTATTATTTACTATCTCAGAACCACCACATTACGATGCCTTGCTATAAGTTTGGCCAGTCAGAGTTTCTGCATTCTAATTTCTGGATACTATGACAAAAAACAACGAATATATTAATGATTCCTAAAGTGAACTGTAACTGTTTCCCAGTACTTCGTTTGCGAAAGAATACCTTAATAATAACAAAACAAAAATAAAGCAATTACAAAGAGAACAGCTTACTCCCGTACCCACCGTCGGTCATCTCTTCACAAATGGTCACAGCGGCGAGTGCGTTTTATTGTCCTGCAGCACATAAGGGCCTGACATGGCCACACGCAAATATACGTTATTGTTTCACTGTCTATGTTACTGTTTTACAAAATATTTTCATGCTTTTGTAGTTGTAAATGAATCCTTTTCACCTATAAGCAAACGATAAGCACATGACTAACAGAGTTATGAACTGATTGATATAAATGTTGATGGCAGTAGAGGGAGAGGAAGACTAAGGAAACGATGGATTGATTGTTTGAGGAATGATATGAAAGAAAAAGAAGTAAATGATAGCATCCTCGCTGGCAGAGAAGAATGGAAGGAGAAAACGTGTTGCGCTGACCCCACTTCCAAGTAACATGGGACAAGTGCAGAAAAATTATAATGAAGCACATCCAAACTGCATCCACCAGCTGTCAGCCTGCTCATTGCCATAAAACTCTGACAGTGACAGGTCTAAACACAGGTCATAAGTGAAATTCGCCATAAGTGGGCTACAATTAAACTACTATGTAGAATCAACAAATTATGTATTATTGACTTTGCATACGAGCCAGGTACAACACCAAAAACATAAACTAACATAATTCAAAGTAGTATGATTTCAAATATGAAGGCAGTGGATAAGAAAATTTAACACCTTCAGTAATGTTGTACGAAACCACAAGCCGGCTAGAGCATTCATAGCATATTGCCAGACAAGAATATGCAATTATTACTGACTCCCTGCACAAATAATAAACAAGCCCTATGGCCTTATGGCTACGAACGTACTGACAGGTTACTCGCTTATTGCCTAGCCAGTCACCTTGCGAGTAGTGCAATAAAACAGCATCTGCCTAGTCGTTTCTTAATTATGTTGCGGTCGGCTTTCAGCCTAACTGGATGTAGCTGGCTGGTATTCAAATAGACAGTCGTCTATCTGATCTACACCACCCAGTTAGTACTGGGTAATACTACCTGTAACGACTGTCAAAGATCAATAAATGATAAGCGAAGTGAAACGAACGTTCTGAAATATTCGACTCGCCAGGCTGTAGGCTGTAGTAAGCCACTTGTCAGTGCGTAACCTATGGGTTCTTTATTAAAATAAAAAAAGTTTTTTTTTTCATTGACACGCACGAAAAGTTTACACATTTTCATCTGAAACCCTGAATCCTGTGCTAGGTGAGAACTGTGTTACAGGACTCAAAAACGGGAATGTGTAAAATATACACATCCATAAATTAAGATTGTGTTTAATTTTGTACTGCGGCAACAGCGTTGCCTTTCAGTCTTATTATTTTACCCTTTTAAATTATAATAAGCTTAGGTTGAAAAAATGCCGCGTAAACAAAACAACAAACTCTAAAAGAATCTCGTACCTACTAAAAAACCTTTCTAAGAAAAACATCATTACACAGAACACATTTTTTCTAATCCCCCAACATTATGTACACGCCTTTCCCCAACTTTTACTGCCTGTTACTTTATTCGGAGTAAAAAAAAGTAATTTGGCTATGATGCCTTTATTACCGGCCATAGACGTATAGAGTTATAGCCCTTCTCATTTCGTTAGATAGCCCTTTGTTTAGAGGACGTATAACTTTTTATATCGGTGCCTGTCATCTAGTTTTTTGTGTTTATAGCCATTTCTTTTTCCGATGATGCTGCTTACCTTAGTTTATTGAGAGTGTTGTGCTTGTCAGGGGATACAGAGTTGTTATTAAAGTGTTTCATCCCAAAATTTTCTACGTAGGTCTACGATGATAAAATACGTGTTGGCCCAGTCGTAACGGCCTCAACATACACTATCGTGTCTCTCAGAACTCTGCCTAGTTCCTTTCCTTCCTTTCCTCTTTTATTCAATGTATTTTTTTCATTTCTGCTTATCAAATGATAAATTAAATCATTGTTAGGAGACTTTCGTGCCCTATAACCAAAAACTCTAAGACATTATGATATTTTTTACCCGTATGCGGCTAGCATGGTAGAGAGTATAGCCCGCTGTCTTTCCCAGATAGGAGGCCTGCGTTATAACAGTGAAAAACTTTTTTATATTTCCCTTAAATATTTATTTAATTCTATTTTTAGTATTTGTTGTTATGGCGGCAAAAGAAATACATAATCTGTAGAAATTTCAACTGGCTAACTATCACGATTCATGAGATATAGCCTGGTGACAGACGGACGGACGGACATCGAAGTCTCAGTAATAGAGTACTTCTGTTTGACCCTTTGGGTACGAAACCCTAAAAAGGTAAAGGTTCATTATAACTATGCTTAGATATAGACCCACCGATTCTTAGAGATAGGTATCTGTAAACTGCAAAGACAAAGATCACAACAACGCTGCGAAGCCGTAATGAATTGACCATCTGGCCCTGACTCACCTTTGACCAACTGTATTGGCAACCTTTAACCTAACTAGATATCGCCGTTCCTGTATTTTGCACAGAGCGACTTCCATACAAGCTCTGCAATCCAACTACTGGGCAATATTCAATTCCTAACAAAGTTAGTTATCAGATTTTCTGGCTACTCAGTTTTAATGACTGTAGGTATTCGTATGAAAACGAAACTGACGGACTAAAGTGGTAACGGGAAGGTACGAGTATTGGTGTGCGAATATGGTATATGCGATGCGAGGAAGAAAAACACAGTTACTGTACCGTTTTCGCAACCGGTTGCGAATCGCAGTTGCGTAAACGGACGACGCTTAGGAGAAGCCTAAATCTTCCAGGGGACGTGTATCGGCTAAAATGATGATGATTATTTGGCAAACAATATTGTTGCATTAGCGTAGGATATGATGCTGTGGCGAAGCTTGGACGCTTTGACGTAAGTCCAGCAGTGGGCTGCAACATCCTGAGTTATTAAAGAAAAATAAAAATAAATATTTTCATTCTGGAACATTATTTTTATCCACATATTGAAAACCGCTACAACAGAACCCCTTTGCAGCTTAATCTAATACATATAGACTAGAACTCGAACAAACACACGCGCCCTCTTATTGTTAAGGCAATAAAGTTCAATATTGTTCAACAAAAGGATAGTTTGGAGTAGAAAGTTGACAATGGCAGAGTGCGCAGCGCCAAAATGTTTTGAGCAAATATTCATTGAATGTAAATCCGCCGAGGCCGTTTGGATTAGAAGTGGTATATACTGACTAGTGTATACGGTAGCAATTTTAAAACGTGAAGCGAATTGTTATTGATTTGTTCAGAGTTCGTGGGTTTGTGGTGATTTTTCAGCGGCTATTTTCATTATGTAGAGGCGAGTGCCTGAATTGGTATTAATAAAAGAGACATTAGAACAAGGACACAGAAATCAAGTTTTAACTAAGTACTGTAAAATAGACCCGATATTGAATTTTTAATTTTTTGTAAACATGTTCTAATAGTGGATACATTAATTTTAATACTGCTAGTCTTCACTTAACTTTGTTGAAGTTGACTGTCTGATCAAATGCAGCTAAATACTTACCAGAACTGTGAATGGAGCAAGTACCTAACTGACCTCCACATCCCAGTAAGTGAGCAGCAACATTGCCGTATCCTATTTTTAAGCGACTTTTATAAAGATTTTCTTCAAATAATTGTTCGATCATAACTCCGTGATTACTGGTCGATTTACGTCTTTTATTTTCATTGCTTGGGTAATTTATGAGTTTTCTTATAAATTTTTTCTATGTCTGTGTGGATGAGCTGCTGACAAAAATTTTGTGTGAGATACCATCATACCACAAATAAAGGGACTGAATTAAAAAAAAAACCTTTTCTTAAAAAAGTTATCGGTTATTTTATTGCATGTTTTTTTAAATTACTTGTAATACACTAGCAACGGTTTCTGTAAGAGAAAACATAGTTATGACGAGAATTACTCATCACCTACCAAAAATCCAACTTATTCCCCATCACGCTTCAACCTAATTCCCCCTAACACGTTTTCAAACGCTGAGCATGAACATCATAACCTTGATCAAAGATCGCGGAGATAAAGCCATAATTACGGCCGCGCCTGCCAGGTAGATTAGAGACCGTAATATCGCGTTACACATAATAAAATGGATGCCGGCTCCCCTTTTGCGAAATCCCTTTTCAACCGCGCAAACAAATGGGCAGAGTTTAGAGGTTTGTGATGTAACTATATATAAGTAGGTTAGTTACGTAGTATTTGCAACTGGTTTGAAAATGATGTATGTAAGGATCATGGCAGCTGGCTTTCACCAGATGTATGAACTTGCACGAAGTAAAAGGAGGTAGCAGATCTTCCGGGGCTGTGGGACTATTCGAAAGAGATACGAAGCCCTGGAACACAAAGGGCTAAGAAGGAACATGGATGGTTGGTTCCGGAGCGGAAGGGAGTGTCAGACTTGTACTGACTAAAACCCATCCATGTTCCTTCTTAGCCCTTTGTGTTCCAGGGCTACGGTATCTCTTTCGTCAGTCCCGCAGCCAGATAAACTTACTTTGAATGTTTTTTTTTTTATGCCACTGTTGACTTCGGCAATAATTGTCCACAATGGATGACGTACTATAAATAATCTGAAAAAGATAGCATTGACGTATCATCAATGCTATCTTTTTCAGATAATTTTTAGTAGAAGACAGTTTCAGATAAATTTCATTAGCACTAGTATTAAAGTCGCATCAGGTCTCTGTATTATTTATTTTACAAAACCCAGCACAAAGCACCGACTTGTTCCAGTTTATAATTGTAGGCGTTGGCTCATATCACCCGTTCGCTTATGCAAGCCAGGCTTAAGGGCACTGTAATTAACATTTTTATATGACTGATTTGCATACTACCTTGATAACTCTATGAATTTAAATTTATTAAAGGTTGCTCCACTTGTTTTAGTCATTTCAGTAATCAAAGGGGTCAGTGTAGTGGTGCTTTTGTTGGGAGGTTTGTTGGAAGTTTTGTTTATTATGTTGGTAAACATGGCAAGGTCCGAAAGTTACCGACTTCAATATTATTTAATAAGAATTAATATCGTAACAATTTTTATTTGGATTGAAAAAAAGGAGACTATATTGAACAAAAATATTAACAAAAACTGATCAAGTGCGTGTCGGGCCACGCGCAGTGTAGGGTTCCGTAGTTTTTATAACAGTCAAGTGCGGGTCGTATTCGCTGACTGATATTTTCGTACCATGCTCTAACTAAAAGCCAAACATGACTATCTACCTAATTTGACTTCCTATACAAACAACAACAACAACTGTTTTTTTTTTTATAAAACTTATGTAAGAATGAAACAGCGCGATACAACTGACGCTTAGCGCCATCGATCGACATTTCTATGGAGTTGTTCGAAATTTTCGACTCAAATACAATTGGTCGACTATTACTCGTAAACTTGTAAAGCCCACTTAAGTGTGATAGTTTTCCTTTTAATTTCGCTATATATAGGTACTACTGCCGTGACATTTGTATTTCTAACTACAACCGTTTAGTCTGTAGAGGGGGGGGGGGGACTTGACCCTAACGCAAATTGGTACTTTAAAGCTTGATAAGTCACGAACGGTTTACTTAATCAAAAAAAAGTCTTCGCAAATCCCTAATATTTTTAAAAGACCTATCCAACGATATGCAACACTAAGGGAAGGATGAAAAAATTATCATCCCTACTTTACATGTAGGGGAGGTACCCTAAATAATTGTATTTTTCAAAATTTTATTTTACCATTTTTTTGGCGTCATTGACGTGTATACTCATACCAAATTACAACTTTCTAGTGCCAATAGTTTTTGAGCTAAACTGCAGACAGACAGACAGACAGACAGACGGACATACGCGAAACATTGGCGAAACTATAAGGGTTCCTTTTTGACTACGGAACCCTAAAAATTCAGTAAGCTAGCGATATTTTATGATAATTAGCGTTCCGTACCTCGAAAGAAAAAAACTGAACCCTTATAGGATCACTTTGTTGTCCGTCCCTTCGTCCGTCGGTCTGTCTGACAAAACCCTTTTTCTCAAGAAGGCGTGTAGGCATCAAGCTGAATTTTATATCAAATAGTGTCTACTGTCCCTTGGAGCTGTGAAAAAATCAAACTTCTAAGCCAACGCAATCAAAATATACAGCCGTTTTTGCCGCAAATTTTCGACACTCGCAAGGGTATCAAAACCTACTAGAGTACTTCCCTTTAACTCAGAATCTCGAAATTTGGTACGAAGCAACGTCTTATAGCACAGATAAAGGAAAAGTTGCGAAATCTGTAAATATTTAGTTACATCATAAATATTTTTAATAATTTTTGTACGGAACCCTCGGTGCGACTCGCACTTGGCTGGTTTTTTTAATAAAAGTTCCCTGATTACTCGAAGACGCTAGGACCGATTTGGAAAATTCTTTTATTTGTTTGAAAGGGATTTTTCAGGCGGTCCATGGTCACCAGGTCAGGATCTGATGATGGATTCCTGGAGAAATCGAGGGAACTATTCAAATGTTATACTGTGTCAATCATTATTGTAATTATAAAATATGTTCTATGCAAAACTAAACCACCTGTGCAGTCAAAAAGTGTGGAAATTTTCTTTAAAAAAACAATTTATAACTCGGTTAATCAGGCGGAAGCTACAGCTGGCGTTTTGAAATTCTGGCAAGCTCTCTTGAGAGCCAAGGCTCTAAAAAACTCAGAACACAATCACTGAATATTTCATACTACACGCTCATAGGGTTAAACTATTATTTTCCGCCTTCACATTTCCAATCACTTTCATCTCGTCAAGTCATGTTATCTCAGAAACTCATAAATACTGATCACGCGTCCACTTTTCGCGCGTCATAAAAGTGTCATGGCCGCCAATCGTGAGGACACCATAAAAATGCCATGGAAGTGTCGAAACACTTGAAGTGTTAAGAAAAGATTTCTTTGTAAATACGTTCAGCACAGAAATAGAGCTCTGTATGATGTCGGACGTAAAGAATAGCACCATCCCATATCTTCCCGTGGGTGTCGTAAGAGGCGACTAAGAGATTTGCCAGAGAATTTGCAGCGGCGTTCTCTGTGCTTTTGTAACAACCGTATTGCGATCGCCAACCCGCCTGCCAAACGAGGCGATTATGGCGAAACCCCCAAAAGGTCAATCTGGCGGCACTTGGGGAAGCCTATGTCCAGCAGTTGACGTCTTTTGGGCTGAAATGATGATGATGATGACAGAAATAGCGTCTGCACCAGCATTTGTTTCTAGGTCGAAAACCTATCCTGATCTAATTTTATCAAGTAATCACAATTGTAATTTCTGGATGGACCCATCCACAGACCGACCTGGGCAAGCGTGGGTTAACCTTGAAAATCGACACATGCGGCTGTTATAATTTTGTCTCGAGCTCCTGCAGATCATTTCACATTTAAAAATTTCAATAATTTCCCTCGATATCAAACAACGCATTTATGAACAAACCATAAATAAATAAAAAACTATAATTTCATCAGTGACGTCATCGAATGTCCCACTGTCAACCCATTCATAATTCGGGCCATTCATCATGCGACCGTCCCGAACTAATTTAGTGGACACTATAAATCTTACCAACAATGTCATGACAGAATTGTAGTTCTCAGGAATGTGATGACGCTGTTATTACTTTGATTGGATCGGATATTACAGGCTAGTTTTGAAATTATGAAAACAAGAACCGCAATGGGAGTTATACTGGCTTATGTCTGCGGCTTCACCCGCGTAGAGATCTGTAATTGTTCCACGGGATAAAAAGTATCCTATGTGTTAATCAACGTTAGAAACTATCTGTGTGCTTAATAAATCAGTTCAGTAGTTTTTGCGTGAAAGTGTTACAAACATCCATACGTCCTCACAAACTTTCTTATTTATAATATTAGTAGGAAGTAGGATGTTCGAGCCGTTTGGGGTGTATAAACAATAGGGTCTGAGTGCTCACTTCGTTTTTTGGGACACCTCCAAGCGATAGACTCTTCACATGAGCGAAGGCTGTCCTATTTTTTGACATTGGCATTCGACGTGGCAATACTGCTTGCTAGCCTTTTGAACAATTTTCCCATTAACAGCTGTTGAGGGTAATTTTTATCCAGTACATACCTATAGTGGGTGTAAAAATACCCGCAATGAAGTCGAAAGACATAACTTGTGTTCCCCATTATTGTGATATTGTTTTTGTTCTGGACCTAACCTGGGATCCTTCCTCCGTAGCTATACGGAGATATTGAAAGTCAAAGTTTTATCGTTTTTCACAAATTTTTAATGTAAAATGTACAAGTTTTATATAGTTAGTTTCTATGTAAATAAACAAAACTAATATATTCATTTAAAAAAATATATATTCTCAAAGCTTTAAGCTTAACTATGCGAGCAAACAGCATTTTTTTTTGTACAATTCGGTTTTACACTCAAAGCTTTAATGTAATGTTAATTGTAAAGTTGAAATCCCGAGGGACGAAATGTGAGTGAGTGTTTTAAAGATTCAGGAGAGGGTAGTGTGAAAGTTGGTAATGAGCAAGCGTGCAAGTGACCCTTCGTTGGGAGTTTACGTTTGAAAAGTTCGCATGAATATTAATATATATTTTGGCACTGAGGAAATAATAATGACAAAATATTTTCTTGTTGTTTTGGCAATATATTGGCAACACTGTAAATGGTACTCGTATATTAAATATAACAATTTAAAGACGTGAAGGAACTTGCTATTGCTCTTCTTCAACATATTCCAGCATTCATTTAAACTACACATTTCTTTATGGTGTCGGACGTAAAGAATAGCACCATTCCATATCTTCCCGTAGGTGTCATAAGAGGCGACTAAGGGATCTGCCAGAGAATGGGCAGCAGCATTCTATGTGCTTTTGTAACAACAGTACTGCGATCACCAACCCGCCTGCCAAGCGTGGCGATTATGGCCAAACCCCCCAAAATGTCAATGTTGCGACACTTGAGGGAGGCCTATGTCCAGCAGTGGACGTCTTTTGGGCTGAAATGATGATGATGACACCTTTCTGTTATTTCAGCGGGTTATTCATTGACCCGAAAATCTTGGTTAATCAGCATGGATTTTTCACATCATTTTTACGAATTTCAATCGTCTCTGAAATCTTTCACATAAAAGAAGAAATTATTAAAACATGAGGGTCCCGCCTGCTTCCAAATGCGCATATTTTTTTGCTTTTCAGTCGGGTTTATTAGTTTTTATTTATTTTACTATTTATGCACACACAGTAGAAATCACAGGAAACAGCAAAAAATTATTGAGTACAACGGTACTAGATTTGCTTACTTCATACGAAATTTCTACCAGCAGACCTGCGAAAGGAAAAATGAAAAAGAAATGTAGACGATAGTCTGTGTATGAGAGAATGAAGAGAAAAATATGTTTAAGTGCCTTAACTACATACTATATAACTAGGTACTTTTACGGTTTAGATTAGTTGCTAAACTGTACATTATAACTGTTTGTGTGTTAGGTAGCGAGTGTGTCCAACACGTAAAACACTTCACATACTAAACCAAAACTTTATTTAGTACAAGTGTCGTACACAGGAAAGGTTGGTGATACCTACATGTATGTCTGGTCCGCGCGTTGCACGTTGATTAGTTGCACACTAATAATATTTGTGGTGAACCTATTGATTCGCCTTGTCAGCTAGAAGTAAGTTCAATGTACGCAGACCGTACACTACTAAGACTTTACTATTCCACTTACATACTTAGATACTACTTCCACTATTACTGTATATTTACTTTTTTTTAAATAGAATATTTTGTAAGGTCATGTTTAGTTAAAATATTCTTTTTTTCAAATGCAACGTAACAAAATACTCTCCCTACAAGTACAAGCGCCTAATCCCCCAAACAAACGTTCAGGTACAAGCAAAAACTGAATCAATAGAACCGAATAGAAGGCGCCCGATGCGTCAGTTTTGCAACTCGCGGCGCATACAAGTACGAGTATGGTAACAAAGGCTCTACGCGGGGACCGGTCATTTGCAAAAGTCAGCCGCTTCCGAGTTTTGTTCTGCGACTCTTTCAAATTCAAGTTTTCGTGATATCCGTTCTGGGAAAGAAGAATGGAGTTTGAAATGCTTTTTGTGAAGAATTGATTGGGTTCAAAAATAATAATAATAAGTATAGAAATTTTAGTTTTATATGCTGCTGCTGCGGCTGTTTGTGTATGTGAGTTAAATGTTTGCAAACGCACCCACGATACATGAGAAATCCCTAGTGTTCGGCAATGTTTTATAAAAATAAATAAATGATAGGTTTTATATTTCACACAACGTCACGCCTGTAACGGTCGAAGGGTTAGGCATAATTGTATCAGTCGTTCTTTCTTTCTTCTTTATCGTGTGGTTAGTGTCTTACCTGGTGTCAAAGTTTTTATGGCACCCATGGGCATGGCTTAACATGAACTCGAGAAATATCTCTCATGCATGCTAGTTTCCTCACGATGTTTTCTTTCACTGAAGCAAGTGAAAATATATGTACAATCCGCTCATGAATCCGAAAAATCAGAGGTACGTCTTTGATTCGAACTGGAAACCAATGACTTTGCAATACGACAGACACAACACTTGGCTATCATTGTACTAGTGCACCCTTATTTCGCAAGTTTGGCCTTTTGAGCAATTTCATGCCAAGCTGCGACTGAGAAGTGAGAATTATCTGGAATTGTTGTAAAGAACGAAATCCAGTTTGTTAATCTTGACGCTTAAATATAAAACGTTCTACTTACTTGCATAAAAACATGTAAAGATAAATTAAAACAGTTTAAAGTAAACAAGAACGATAAGAAAAATCTCCAGAAAAAACACTGGTTAAATACGACAGAAATGTTGAAATTAAAGTACACAGAAAAATATGTGGAGTTAATTAAGTATGAGGAATGCATGAATGTGTGTGAGGGTTGGTGCGAAAACGAGACACGTTGATGTCCCGAGCACACGAAGAATGTCGGGTGAAGAAATATTAAAATCACAAGGAAATATAAACGTGAAAGATTAAATTAAAAATGTTAAAAATTAAATGATTATTTCACTTCATAGGGTGCTGTAAATGTATGGAATAAGGGGCTTAGCTGTAGATAGAATGTATCGTTATCCTTTTATAAAATTTGCCTATAAAATCATAAATTGGACATCAAAACGTTCTGATAAGAACGATTAAGACTTCCGCAGACAGGCGCGACGTGAAGTAGGTTTTGTCGCCGCGTGCCGCATCTCGTTGCGGCGTGCCTGTCTGCTTTTAGCTCAATACAAAAGTCATTGGAAAGTAAGTAATTAGTGTATATTTGTGATGATAATTATTTACAAGAACATTGTATCAAGAAATCTTGAAGCCCAAATACAAGATATTATTCGACTACATTAAAATCACAGTCGAATTTCTCATGAACCGTTTCCTTATTTGTAATGTTGGGTGCCCAATGTTCAATTAGTAGTCCGCCATTTTGTAAATGAGCCATTTTAGATGTTTGACATTTAGTCGTTAAACTTGTTACTTTGTGGAAGGGGGTTTGTACTTAGTTCACTGCTTATAATTATGGTTTCATTTCCTGATTTTATGAATATCAGTTAAAATATTTTTATTTTGTTTGAGGAGCTCGTGGCTAAATAATAACAGCCGCACGGGTCGATCTTTAAGGTTAAGTTGTGCTTGCCGAGGTTGGTCCGTGGGTGGGTGACCATAATTACATACCGAGTTTCCTCCGTGCCTCGGAAAGCACGTTAAGCCGTTGGTCCCGGCTGTCATTTGTAGATCTTTGACAGTCGTTACGAGTAGTCAGAAGCTAAAAGTCTGACATCCAGTCTTACCAAGGGGTATCGTATTACCCAGTTACTGGGTTGTGGAGGTCAGATAGGCAGTCGCTTCATGTAAAATACTAGTTCTCAGCTGCATTCGGTTAGACTGGAAGCCGATCCCGAGATTGTTTGGGAAAAGGCTAGGCAGATGATGGTAGGCAAAAAAGGTGTGATAGCTGAAAAAATATTTATATTTTATTTGTAGCGGAACTATAATAAATACTACAACAACGTCGAACCAAAAGTAGTGCAGCGCCATCTAAGAGACAAATGAAGAACTAACGTCGAAAGTTATCCACGACTTAAGGTTATATAGAAAAGCCCAACTACTACTGTTGGGCATTAGCCCACCTGACCTGACCTGTCTGTTCGGATGATCCTCCCTTAACTATATAGGGGACTAGTTGTCCGGCGCAACTTCGTTTGCGTCACATTTTCCCCGTTTTCGCAACGTTATTGATTGCTGCTCCACTCCTATTGGTCGTAGCGTGTTGATATATAGCCTTTCTCGATAAATGGGCTATCTAATTCTGAAAGAATTTTTCAAATCGGATCAGTAGTTTCGGAGCCTATTCAATGCAAACAAACAAACAAACAATCAAATCTTTCCCCTTTATAATATTAGTTTAGATTAAGAACTTTACGCCCTGTCCTTCACACCCCTAATTATTTATTTGTGTTTTGGTTATTATTTGAACTCTAGCTGAAAATGTTTTTAATCAAGCTCTAGTGAGTAGAAAGGCAAATAAAGATTGTAAATCACCCAAAATACTCTTTTACTATGGCAAATTAAGTGGAAAAATGCCTCAGTAAAAAATCTACATTTTTGCCACAAGAGTTAATCCGAAATAATTTAATTGAGTCAACATAAAACCACAAAATCAATGTTAACATGTATACGCAACATTGCCCACAGCGCAAATAGCATTGCGCGTATTTACCACTTGCAGATGTGTAATAGTAGGTTAACATTGCCCAGGGGGATGTTCGCAAATTGCGAAAACGGACGGTTGGAATTTTTAACACATTTTTAAACGGAGCTGCAGAAAAATATATGAGGTGTGAATACGTACTTCACGTGGTTGATATCGTTGTGAGTGGTTGAACAGCGATCGTTAATACGGTGCAGTGATTTAAAAAAAAAAAAGTAGTTGCTATCAAACGACTGGCATATCAAATCTAATATTTCAGATATTTAAAATCTCCACTCTCTACTGATAATAAATCTGAAGAGTTTGTTTGTTTGTTTGCTTGAACGCGCTAATCTCAGGAACTACTGGTTGATTAGAAAAATTCTTTCAGTGCTAGATAGCCCATCTATCGAGGAAGGCTATAGGCTATATATCATCACGCTACGACCAAAAGGCGGTGCAGAAATGTTGCGAAAACGGTAAAAATCTGACGCAGATAAAGTTCATGAAAGGAATATATTAATATGGACATTCCTCCGGAATTGGTTGATTTGATTGAAATTTAAGTGCAACAATTTATAAAATTTGTGGCCATAAAAGGCTAAAAATAATTAAATTGCTTCGATGGGAATTCGATTGTTTTTATTATTCAACAGATAAATTAATTTAGTTTTGATACTTTCCTTTAAATTTTGAATCGAGTAGTAATAATATCAATAAAAACATTAACAATATTTAATTGAATTCGGAAATACCGGAATTACTTTCCGGAAAAATGGCTTATCCATGTTATTCTTTCTGTGTGCATTTATGATAAAAGTACCAAAAATCAATCCGAGTAGGTATACTCGGATCACTAGTAATTACTTAAACTCAAATATATCTTTTATTTTCAAACCTTTTCCCCATCGCCAGACTTACTAACATCATCCACAAAATTATAAACACGTTGTTACACATAAGTCTATGATCAGCTAACATAGAAAATAGACACAGCGGCCAAAAAAAACCTTGTACTCGTAGAATTACTTATTCTAAACTGCGGTCTCGAAATCGCTGATATATCGGACAATCGAAATTTATTTTTATATTAGACAATCATTGTCAACACCTACCATAGAACATTAATTATTTATCCATACGCAGTTGTGTGAGAATCGGTTAGCATTACCCAGGGGAACGCAATTTGCGACTCCACAGTTTCAGAATTTTGGCCCAATAACATTCCTAGTATGAACGCCCGAAGTTTACGAAACAAACAATTCAAGCGATTTTAAAATTAAAAAAACCAATTTCGCTCTCAATTAAGAGCGTTTATACCCTACGGCATTTCATACACACTTTCAAGTCGTTATTTTCCGAAATGACTGAACAGATTTTAATGAAACTTCATACGCATAATTAAGCAGTATAAAAAGTCTAAAAAGTTACTAAAAAACATTTTCGACAAGTCTTTTAAAAATGAAGATTATTGGAAATTTCTGTTTATACAAGATGTTGTTTTGCATCCTCGTCAAATTCAAGGATGTAACTATGCTAATGATTCTCGTCCCGAATCAATAATAAAATGGGTACGTAATTTTTGTTTTTTTCTTATTAGCGAAAATCGGTAAGTGTGAACCACCCGTGTTTTAAACGCGGCCCGACTGATCTTTGCCCTATAACCTTCCTTTCATACGTACAAACAATCTCAAACATTTATTCGATAATTTATTATTCCCTAAACCACGTTAAGGGGGTTATTCTAAACTACTGACAAACTTAAACAACCAAAAAAATCATCGTTTATTAATTATTTACTAGGTACCGGAAATTTAATTGTTTATTTGTCTTTTGTGACATCCTCTTGAATTTTGACGAGGATGCAAAACAACACCTTGTATAGATAATTAAAAATCGGTTTAATTTAGCTGTAACATTATTTTTCGAAAATGTTTTTTAGTAACTTTTTAGACCTATGTATACTGCTTATGCGTAGGAATTTTCATTAAAATCTGTTCGGTCATTTCGGAAAATAACGGCTTGAAAGTTTGTATGAAATGCCGTAGGGTATAAACACTCTTAACATCATGCCTGTAATCCCCGAAGTGCTTTGCAAAGGTGTACGTGAGGAAAGCGAGCCTATTACCATCAACCGGGCACAAATCCAAACTCCGACGCTGTTACTGAGAAATTGTAAAAACCCAATAACACTATGCCCGACTCGGGAATTGAACTCAGGATCTGATGCTTAGCAGTCGCTCATAATAATACCCTTGAATTAGTAGAAAGACTTAATGCATAACTACGGGTGATATCACTTTAAACCAAGCTGTATTAGGTTGGTAAAATAATGTACGAGTACATAAGGTACGTATTTCTACATTGTTCTCACAAATATTTGTAATACTCAACAAGAATGATGTAACCAAGATTTTGTAACATGTTTTGATTTAAAAGAGAGTCCACGGAGTTTCTTGCCCATTCTTCTCCATAGAGATCTACGCTTTGGTATGGGCAACTACAGTACTTTCACAAGTTTATTATGCCTAGTTACTGTAGCTTCGTGTTACTTTTTAGGGTTCCGTAGCCGAATGGCAAAAAACGGAACCCTTATAGATTCGTCATGTCTGTCTGTCTGTCTGTCCATCCGTATGTCACAGCCACTTTTTTCCGAAACTATAAGAACTATACTGTTGAAACTTGGTAAGTTGATGTATTCTGTGAACCGCATTAAGATTATTACACAAAAATAGAAAAAAATACAATACATTTTGGGGTTCCCCATACATAGAACTGAAAACCAAAATCTTTTTTTTCATCAAACCCATACGTGTGGGGTATCTATGGATAGGTCTTCAAAAATGATATTGAGGTTTTTAATATCATTTTTTTCTAAACTGAATAGTTTGCGCTAGAGCCACTTCCAAAGTGGTAAAATGTGTGTCCCCCCCACTAATTTCTAAAGTGAGAGGAGGAAATTTCTGAAAATATTTAGAATTGTAGACCGTAAAAAAAACTATCAACGAAAATGGGTTTCAATAAGATATGATGTTTAGTTTTTGAGATATGGGACTTTTTTCATCAAACTGCAGCAGTAACTTTGTTTTTCATTAACATACTATGAAAAACCAATTTAGTTTTGCGTTTCAGTGGAAATTTACTAACCAATACTACTAACTAATGAATGACAGTTCAAAAAATTTGTTTGGGGCTATGGAACCCTGTATGCGAGAAAGACTCGCACTTGGCCGGTTTTTTGTGTTTGTGACTTTCAAAATTGCCTGTAATGGTCTAATTGAAATAAATGCTTCGAGTTTGAGTTTGGATGGTCCTGTTTGTCCATGTCTCTTTTTCGTTAGGTAGTTCCCGTCATACTACCTAAAAAAAGGGAAGGGGTAGGGACGTAGATTTTCGATTGAAAAATCTTTGATTTCTGATTTTTACACAGCCCACCATATAGATGGACTCACACCAAACGTCTCGTTTACCTCACGTATTCAATTACCTACGTGCGTATGTATTTGAATTTTAGATTTGTCTTTTTTCGGGTTGATAGAAGATTAGTAGGGGTAGAGATAGGACTTTAATATAAGTGTATTGTTTTGGTCATGACTTGCATTATTTGCTCTATGTAAATAAAATCAACTATAGTTCATTGGAAGTCAGTGAGGTTTCAAAAATTAAATAAGAACATTAGTAGGTTTTTTGACTTCGCAGCAACACCATCTAGAAACTCAGAGCACTACGGTTAACTCTTTATAAGCGAGCTTCAAAAATCGAGCAGTGCTCTTCTATTCAGGTCTCCTTTTGAACTAAAAACGGGCAGGTTGAACACAGTAACTTGACACTCAAAGAAATAAACAAGGTTTTCTTTATCACAAAGCCACAACTTCACAGTTTACTCAAATAACAATCCAAACAAATTTTTCTCTGCTCCAAATAGTTGAGTGCGTTTAATTAAAATCTTCAGCGTAATCAATCTACATTTGTATTGTAGATTTTTAAATTTGACATTCTATTTGTATTATTGATATATAACAGAAAATAAGAAGACATATTATTAATATTTTTAACACAATTTGTATTTTTTTTATTTTTTTTTATTGCATGATTCGTAGAAGATGACATATCGTTATAATAATTTGATTTTGTTTCTTTTTTCCTTTTTTCTGGCCTTTTATTTTTTATTGTATATTAATTATTTTAAATTGAATGTGGATTAATATCATTTGAATTTTTTATTCTACATATACTTATGTGAATTATTAATGGTTACTTTTTTATTGAATGTTTTCGATTGTAATGTTTTAATGGTACTGTTTTATTTTATAATATTTCTACATTGTGTGCATTTTGTTCCGAAATAAATAACTTATGACTTATGATTGCAGTAAATATTCAAGGCAGCTTCTTTCTTTATCGAATGGTTAGTGCCTAACTTGCAGTCAGAGTTTGCATGCCACACAAAGGCCTCTAAATTAGCTTTACATGCCGTCGAAAAATATTCTCAAGCATTTTTGGTTTTCTCACGATGTTTCCCTTCACCGAAGCTTGTGATAATTATACAATAGGCACATGAATCCGAAAATCAAACGTGCGTGCCTTAGGTTCAAACTCGTGATTTAGGACTTGGCAGTCCAACGGTCACACCACTAGGCATCACTGCTTAACAACATAGCAAGCAAGCAACACAAAAGGCAGCTTATCGTCTGACATCGATCATCATCAGCTTATAATGTTCTCACTGCTGGGACACAGGCCTCCTCTCAATGAGACGGAGTGGGCTGTAATCCACCACGCGGGCCCGGGTTGGTAGATGTCACATGTCTTCGAAATTTTTAGCTGTAGAACATGCCCGTTTCCTCACGATGTTTTCCTTCACCGTTTTTGAGGGCAGCGGTGATGAAATAAATTACACAAAGTAATGCACCTGCCTGGGTTCGAATCCACGGCTTACGGCTCGTAAGTCGGGGCTGCCACCACTGGGCCACCAATAATTTTAATAATTTAATAACACCTGACATCGATAATGAAATGTTATTCGTCAACTATAATTCCTCACTTTATATGCTTGTGACGCAAAGAGAAACGAATGCTATAGTGGAGGAATTCGCTGGAGGTTGGTGAAAGGTACAGGAATGAGAGGACTGAGGAATTTAATAAGTATCGTGTTGTCTTTGTCTAAGATATATTGCTATCTCTATCGGGTTACCGGTGTTGCGATTGAGGATATTATTTGACGATAATGGTATTGGATTCAATTGACTTGTATAGTGCAGTATGCCAAAGAAACGATGGATGGAGTGTGTGAAGGATGATATGGCTAGCCATTAATCTAGATTGGAGGTGACAGCTGAGATGACGAGTAATAGAGAAAATGGAAGAAGAAGACATGCAGCGTTGACCCAAATAAATTGGGATATGGGCAGGAGAATGATGAGTGTAGTCTATATAATAATAATAATCTTTATTGGCATTAATTAAACAAACTTTTTATGAAATTCCCTAGCTCCTGTGCTAATATACACTGTATTACAGGAGCTAGTGTCTTCCCCTTATTACAATGAAACAAATTAAATTATTAATAGCATCCAAAAATTACACAGAAAATAAGAAAAAAAATATAAGTAAGTACATAATAAATTTTAAAAAATAAATAATAATAATATGAACATGCAATTTTTTTTTCAAACAATAAATCTGAATCGAATGTGTATGGAGTAAGGGAGTATGAGTGTGTGTATTGTGTGAGGGTATGTGTAGGGTGTGTGTGTGTGTGTGTGGGGGGGGGTGTCGGATGTATGAGTGTGTTGTGTGTTTGCGTTGGGGAGTGTGAGTGTTTGTTTTCTCTTCATAACAATATGACCCGGTAAAGATTCTATCAAACTTTAACGGGCAGGTTTTGGACCGGCTGTGGATACATTATCCTATAACAACACCGTTTTGCCTAAACCTTAATGGAAGTGTTATATTTGGTAGGTCATGTCAATTTACCACAGTGATTTCGTTAGTCCAAATTAAATCTACATGCTAAATAAACTTGCTGAGGAGCTCGTGACTAAGTAATCTAATAACAGCCGCTTAAATCGATCTTTAGGTAAAGCCACGCTTGCCCAGGTTGAGCCGTAGATGGGTGATCACCCATTTCATACTGAGTCTCCTCCGTGCCTCAGAAAGCACGTTAAGCCGTTGCAGGTGGCCCATTTGTAGATCGATGACAGTCGTTACAGGCAGTCAGTGGCCTGAAGTCTCACAACCAGTCTTACGTATTACCCAGTACTAACTGGGTTGTGGCTCTGGATGGTGTCGGACGTAAAGAATAGCACAATCCCATATCTTGCCGTGGGTGTCGTAAGTGGCGACTAAGGGACTTGCCAGAGAGTGGGCAGCAGCGTTCTCTGTGCTTTTGTGACAACCGTCCTGCGATTGCCAACCCGCCTGCCAAGCGTGGCGATTATGGCTAAACCCCCCATGTTATGTGAATGTGGTGAAACTTGGGGGAGGCCTATGTCCAGCAGTTGACGTCTTTCGGCTGAAATTATGATGATGATGATGAACTGTGTTGTGGAGGTCAGACAGGCAGTCGCTCCATATAAAATACTGGTATTCAGCTGCATCCGGTTAGATTGAATGCCGACCCCAACATAGTTGGAAAAAGGGCTAGGCAGATGATGCTAAATAAGCATACTACATCATAGAAGAGGAGGTTGCGGTACGTACTGAAAGAAGATTCAGATATGAAAGACTAATTCAGACACTGTTTTAAGCTTTTCTATTTTTTGACGTGACAACGTCTAATAAATCGATGAACGCATGCTGCACGTTCGAAAAAGGATGACTCATTGTAACGTAACGCTCATAGTAACGTTACGGTCGGAGCGAGAGCGCTGCACGAGCGAGCACGATCGAGAAAGGCACGATCGGCTTGAGCGCTCGGTTTGCTATTCATATGTAATAAGTATAAGTATAAGTATGCAATCATTTCATCAATGTTTTGTTATGACGTTGTCAAGTTAAACTACCGTACGTAAAAAATGTCAGTGTAAGTTTTAACTCATTTAAAAATCTGTAATAATTCTTTTTTTTTACTAATATTTACAACGTCTATTCCCAAAAAAGAAAACCAATTCGTCCCTATTCTGGTAACCACCGGTTTATCACGTCGGTCGTAAAGATTTAAGTGAAGGGAATCGGTTCGCCCTTCATCATCGGCTCTCAGTGTCGCGATAAAAACCCGTTTTGTGGCAGACACAACAAATGTAGGCAATATGGAAATATTTCAGGCGAAAATTAAATTTTTGGTTAAGAGAGTCTTTAGTTTTTGATTTTCAATGGATTGTATTGCATTGTTTGATTTATTTTTTTTTAATTTAAAGATAGAGAGATAATAATAAAATTCTTGATAGGTGGAGAGCTTTTTGGTGGCTTGGTTCCTGACCATAGCATCCTAAAAATAGTAGATTTTTAGACTATATTAAACCTAACTGGCGAAATGTAGGTGTAAGGTGTACCTTACATAACTGCAGGTTAAAATTAATTATCTATTTCTAAACGCCTAGTTGACACTTCCCGTGACCCTGGGCTGGCTTTTATCTTGGCCAGAGACTAAGTATGGTCATACGACGTGACAACGACGCCAGTCTCGTGGGCACATTACCAGCTGAAAGCTTTTTTTGATGCCATTTTATTCACTAAAGTTTACAAAAAATACCGCATAAAAGTCAAATTACAGAAACTAGTTAGTGAGAAAAAAAGTGATTAAATTGGAAACGCAATAGCGCTTAGAGTGGCACAGCGGCGGGCGACCCGCGAACGAATGAGCGTATCTTCTCAAATGGAAACAACATGGCGAAAAAATCGAGAGAAGTGAGATCTGGTGGATTATTTTTAAGGCCCTGTACATTGTTGATAGTTAATTCTTATTTGTTGCAATATCAACCAAGTCTACTGTTGAGGATAAGCCGTTGACTGCAATATGAAGAATCTTGACAACGATACGTTTTTGTTGAGTATTGTTTTTGTAGTTTTCCAAGAATTTCTTGTACCTTGGAAGTTTAATATTTATTTTAAACTTTATTGTAGTATATCAAATAATACAAAACAGAACGTACATTTATAGAACAAGTGTATTATGACTTACAGAGAACCGACAGAAATGTTGAGTAAACAACAATTTGTGTCTCCATCACTGAGACCCATATTCTAAGAGCCAAACTAAATCCATTTTTGGATTTAGTCGAACTGTATTGCCATTTCAACAGTTGAAAACACACATTCCTATTTCTTAGAATTTCTTGGGCGCAATTGGCGGATCTTCAAATAAGGTACCTCCAGCTACCTATCTTTGTCAAACCCATAGTTGCATTCTGCTTCGATCAATGCTAAATATTTCACATGTCTCTTTCACTAAAGTTAAAGATGTATATAATTAATAGTTTTCCGGTACTTTAAATTTGACAGATGAAGAGTAGGCGTATCCTACCATATCTACCGTGCCTACCTACCCTTTTAAACCTGTCTTGGGCTTATACAAATATTTCAAAACCAAAATTAGCCCAATCCATCCAGCCATTTTCGAGTTTTAGTGAGTCTAACAAACGTCATTTCATTTTTATATGATTAGATTTTATTTATCCCCATTCCAGAATAAATCAAAATAAATAGAAATTAAAAACCTACCATTCAGCAATACAATCCCCCCACACCAAAAGATGAACACAGAACAGTGCTAAGGGAACTCTGAACTCACGCCGCTCGCTCGGTTGAGCGGAATTTTTACGCGCACCGTTATAGGCTTTCCTGCTAATCTCTTAACTTTTAACTGGGAAACAATAAAACGTCGCAGCCACCGGGCAGCGGAAAAAATGTATATTTTGGTTAAAAAACTCGTATTACTGAGAGATATTTTTTGTTTGGTAGGCGGTGTTGAATGAGGAAAGTTGTGGTTTCAGATTTTGAATAATGGATAATGGAATAATGCTTGACATTTTTTTCGTGAGCGCGATTGTAAATCTTTGCTGTGTAAAAACTAAAGGGTGTTACTACCAGATATTTTATTATGCATTATTTTATAATTATTTATTCTGAAAACTAACACAGAATCGTGTTGACAGTGACCGTTGGAAAATATGGAGGAAGGTTTTTGCCCAGCAGTGGAACCATATGAGCTAGCTATAAAATAAAAAATCTGATAACTTATGCCCATTTTCTTTATTTTAAAGTCTAAGCTAGGTGCTTAGTCCAAAGATTTTGTATGAATTTATTTCATTGCACAATTTTGTTTTAGCATGCCATAGCATATTTTTTGATATACTTATGGTAATTATACGGCTCTAAAAAGCGTTTTTTAAGAAAGAAAAATTCCAATATATCCACAGTACGTAAACTTACTGGACCCTAACAAATTCCATACATATTCATCGCAGACTTGCACCGTGTATGACAGTGTATTCATCGAGACAGCCCACTAAACGCACATCGTCCGTAGGGAGCGGCCGAGTTTTACGACAAAACGTATAAATTCCGCGCCGTTTATTTACTTTTTACTACGTCTAGGCCGAAGGGAGGGGGATGCGTCTATATGGAGTTTACTGCTAGTGTTACTGCGAATGACTGCTTTAAATGTGCATGGTTGGAATTCAATGCTTCAGAATTTGCGTATGGATGTCCCGTACAATATTGCATTTTTTGCATGCAGTTTTTAAATACAGTGGATAGATAGGGGTCTAGGGAAGTTCGAAGCTCTCGAAGCGTTTTGTTTTTCTATAGCTACTTTGGATGCTTGACAGCCTAGCTCAGTCCAATTATTTTTTGTCTTTTCCATCAATTTAATGGCTGCCAGACTATTTTTTTTCAGACCTTCTAATATTATTACCAAGAATTTAGAAACTTCATCAAACACACATCAGCTAGTTTCTATATATTTATGTGTGTTTAAAGAAGGCTGGCGGAAACTAAATTACAAAAAATTAAATAAAATAGGAAAATATGTTTTAATAGTTGACGAAGCCTTATCGATACTGCTGTAAATTATATTTATTTTTATCTTATTTTTTTACAATTCTTAACTATGATCAAAATACAAAAAAACTGCGTATTAAATCACGTCATTTTGCCTTTTTTCGACAGCCTATTTAAACCTTACAACAAATAATATCACTTTAAAACCCCACCCCGGTAATAGAGGCCCCGACACTCAACGTAAGGCTACCACCTACATCCAGGCCTCGGGACTCAAAAAACGCGGGAAGCGGAACGAGACGCGACCTCACTTACAATTTCCTCCGTTTCCGCTAAGGGATGGGGTCGCCATGTTTAAAATTTAAATGAGATATTTTTATCTGCAACATTAAAATTATCACGCATTGTGATACTGTTTTATGGCAGACCTTTTAATTAGGGTGCCCCTTGTAAAATTATAACGCCTATAATTGTAGGGACAGTGCGGAAAGGACGTCGTTATGCACGTATTAATTTTAATGTTTTGTTTTCGTTGGATTGTGCAAGGGAAGTTCAAAATTGTGAGTAACACCGAACTGTACTTTACTAAATAATCTATCAGTTTTAAATATCCACAGCTGGTCTACAATCTGTTCGTTCTCGTTTAACATATTTTTCTTGATATGGATGCTTCAATTTTATAAGAGACTAGCTTTTGCCCGCGCCTTCACTCTCGTTAATTTAGAATTTGACAATAACCGGCTCGGACACGTGGCGCCATCTATAACAATAAGGGCGTCATTGTTGTTTTCCTCGGGAATAGTACTTTTTTTCGGGACGAAAGGTTAGGTGTACAGAAACGGACATAGGGTATGTCCGTTTCTGTACACCTAACAACATATATGCTAAATTTCAGGATTATCATTTCAGTGGTTAAGGCAGTGGTGAAGAGGTAACAAACAAACAATCTTACTTTCACATTTATAATATTAAAAGTTAGGATAACATAGTACACCGATTTTTTATAAAAATTGAAAATGGTGGTTTCGGTCTTTTTGTTTTTTTTTTTGTTATGATTCAGAAATAGAATTTTAAAGCCAAAGTAATTAGTTATAGTTTACATTACTAAACTGGTTTTTAAATGTAGACAAACTAGGCCAACAATGAAACAGTCACTGGCTTTGAACTTTACTGGCAGATTTCACTTTCTATCTGTACAATATATTAGCACTCCCCCCCCCCCCCCCCCCGTCCATCGAACCGAACCTTTATCTATTTCAAATTAAGTGTGTTTTCAAATCCAACTTCTTTCCTTTTTAACAGAACATATTTTATATATTCTCAAGCAATAATTGTACCTCATTTCATTCATCATCATTTCAGCCCAAAAATCGTCCACTGCTGGACATAGGCCTCCCCCAAGTGTCGCCACATTGACATTTTGGAGGGGTTTTGCCATAATCGGCACGCTTGGCAGGCGGGTTGGCTATCGCAGTAAGGTTGTTACAAAAGCACAGAGAACGCTGCTGCCCATTCTCTGGCAAATTCCTTAGTCGCTTCTTACGACACCCACGGGAAGATATGGGATGGTGCTATTCTTTACGTCCGACAACATTCAGACCCTAATTGTACATATCAAATAATATAGTAATTTAGAGCGAACATTGCAACGAAGTATGAAACGTCTCGATCTTCGTTAAGTTGCATAACAGTCGGGTTGCATGCAGCCTTGCATGCATGTCTAATAGCTACGTCTATTGCTGAATCGTCTGAGTCGTCTATTTAGAAATGTACAAAATATGTTTAAAGTCTAAATTAGAACAAAAGTACTTGTCTTATCATAGAGTAATTAAATTCGGCGTACCACAGGGAAGCGTCCTTGGGCCTTTGTTATTTTTAATCTACATTAACGACCTCCCACGCCAAATCCATCATCCCATGGTACTTTTTGCCGACGACAGTACAGCACTCTTAAAATGCGACAAAAATGAAAATTATGAAAACGAAATAAACGACACCATTAAAATTATAATAAATTGGCTAAATAATAACAACCTGCAAATAAACTTACAAAAAACAAAGATAATGCATTTTTACCAAAGACTTCGTATCAATGAACTAAATATTAATTATAATAGTCAAAATGTAGACAGAGTAGATGTAATAAAATTTCTAGGAATTTTAATTGACAGTCAACTGACATGGAAAGCACAGGCAGAAGCAATCTGTAAAAAACTTAGCGCATCTGCATATGCACTTTATAATCTTAAAAAAAAAGTTAATATCAAAACAGTATTACTAGCATATCATAGTCTTGTTGTTTCAATTTTAAGGTTTGGTATTATTTTTTGGGGCAATTGTAGCGAAAGAGAGAGTATTTTTAAGGCCCAAAAACGCTGCTTACGAGCAATATTTGGCTTGAAAGTTACAGACAGCTGTGTTCCAATTTTTAAAAGTCAGAATCTATTGACATTTCCGTGCCTTTACATTTTAGAAGTTGCTCTTTTTGTTAAATGTAATCGGCAGCTTTTTTTAACTTTATCGGAAAGCAGATACCGAGACGTAACTTTGCGATCTCAATACAAAAATTTGTTACGCACAGGTGGCTATAGGACTGCTTTGTTGAGAAAGAGTGTTTTTGGTATGGCACCGGCTATTTTTAACCACATTCCCAATGCCATAAAAGAGGAACCATTATCAACATTTAAAAAGAAACTAACTGAACTTCTATTAAGTAAATGTTATTATTCCGTATCGGATTTTCTAGCTGATAATTTTTAGTTGTATGTCAATTTTTGTACGTTTGATGATGAACTGCATCAATGTTTGCATGCCATAATGGTAGAATGTAAATGGATTCTTTAATATTATTGTAACCACCTTATTGTAAATACCTACATTCTAAGCAAATAAATAAATATTCTATTCTATTCTATTCTATTCTGAAGGCTTGTGCAGACGGGGGACTTTTGCCAGGGTTCTTTTTTTTGTCCGTCAAAGGAGATTGCTCACAACTTTTTCGAAAAGCGTATATTATCATCTGTTTAGCCATTTCCCAAGTATGTTGGGGTATAAAATTATACCAGATAATACCAGTATTTTACATAGAGGTCCGCATATCTGACTATCACAATCCAGTTACTGGCTAGTACGATACCCCTTGGTTAGACTGGCCGTCGAGTAACGTACGTAAGGGAGTAAATGTCCGAGTTTAAAAAGTTCCCAAAAAAATCTGTGACTGTCCCTAAATTACCCTAGGCTGATAAAATTTTCGTTTTTCCTAAATTATATAAATATTAGTATTACGGTCGGTTTCCCCCGAAGGGGAAAGGGCCGGGCCCCGCCATTTCCGCACGGCCCTGTAAGGTTCGTCCCAGACTGGTCGCCTTCCCACCGACATAGAGGACTGAATTCCCAATTTAGGGTAGCCCTGTCCCGACTTTGAAAGCTAGGGGACAGGGAGGGGATACAAGGTGAAGTTAATATTGGGAATTCACAGTTATTACATATACATGCATAATATCAAATCATGTAAAACAATACAACAGTAAATTATGAAGCTAATAAGACAAGAGGTCGCAAAGATATGATATAGTATGAAAAGGTCAGTAAGGAGAACGTTACGCTTGCGCTTAAGAAATTCATTATTAAGTTACGTTAATTTTATGACTCAAACATAACGAACGAACCCATCTCTATGGCATGTAACCGGTTACAATAACTGCCCCAGTACGTGACTGTTAGACCTAAGCGCATAGGTCCACTAAGAACACTGCTACGAATTCTAACAGATCACGCTCCCTAAGCATTCTTCACATGTCTTTCTCAATCCTAAGGCAGGGTCCTGAGAAGTCCAGCTGCCATTGAGGAAGGCATGTTTTAGTAGTTGTCCCTACTCGCGTACTTATGTCAGTAACCTCCTTACGGCAGTCTACCCCTTCACTATGATTTCACACAACTTGCGCAAGCGCACCGTAGATTCAGTCTGTAGCAGAACATATTGCAATTGTTATTGATGAACGCCGAAGTGGTAATTCTATCGTCACTTCACATTCCATTAATCTTCCCCATGTCGTGATTGCGTGTCTCACCAAACAGTGTCAGTTCACTAATCGGCCTACAAACAGCCTGGTTTGGTAACGAGATACGGGTAGTCCCTAGCGTTCCTTAGAACGGAATTATCAATTCATTTTGAGATACTTGGTGGAGCCTAACCCTCTCCCGAATGTGCAGACATCAATACCTACGCAATGTTTCTGAGCTAGACCTTTATAGGAAGCAGTATACATCAGCAGCGTTTGGTTAATTTGTACTACTAGTACAAGTCAGCATTATAGCCTGACTAACAATATAGGTTGTTTGAATCGAACTGCGAATATACGGTTCTGCCTTCCATTTGTGGTACGTCAGGTAAAAGTCAGATATATTAACATGCGTCAATAATAGTCGGGTGTATTAGTGTACAGTGTACAGTGATGTACTGTAAGTGTGAAGTGTGCGGAAGGCCTTCCCCGTCTCCCTATAACCAAACGTAGATGACGGATATTTGCCAAGGTACGGATTAGGAGGTGGACACATACACATATAACACATGAGATAATAGTATACATTTTGGAAGCAGGCGGCTCCGTCATGCTGAAATAAATGATTATTAACAGCTCCTCAGTACTGCCACCAAACTGCTACTTAGAGCTAAGAGTTAAACTTAACTCAAATAGCCCATATCGTCCGAGCCCTATAGCGATCTAAGACCGACTGCCCTTCCTTCATCTCCAAAACCATCCTCCCAAGCCCCACGCTTGGTTTTTTCACATACTTTCACAGAATTGTTCAATAGCCCCGTTTGTAATTGTTTCAAGGGTCCCTAAGGGTACTCGTGACCGGAGTATATGGCAAACAGATGTTGCTCTCCTATTGTGAGTTACGTTTAGAAATCGGATATTTCTGCGTCTCTTAAGAATTCTTAATAATACTTGTCCATAGTCTGTTTCCCATTAAATAAAGGATTTATGCCTTTCCAAGTGGTGCAATATAGTTTTTACAATTCAAAGTAAGAAAGGACGTTTCGTTATTAATTACGGTAACTTGTCAGGCTGTCAAGCCATAAACTAAAGTTTAATGTGTTTGTAAGTGGCCCGATACCATGTTATGATTTTGAAATAGGAATCAGTCTAAGATATTTGCTAAATAATTAGGAGCACGTGACAGACAGTCACAAATCCATTTCATAGATCAGACCGCACAAACGTACGCAGAAGTCTACGAAAACAATAGAACTAACGTGTCTAGGTGCATCCACACACACAGCCAATTTTTCTCCACGTTCTACGCTCGTGATTGACTATGCATGACGACACGGCGAACAAAATGAAAGCTATTTTTTTTATCCCATGAATTAGATAATTGAAGAAGACGAAAGAAACTATAGATGTACTGTGTGAAAGAGGATATTCATTTAATTATCAATAAAAATAATGCATTTAATCTATAATTCTATTATTTTGATTTGTTTGTTATATTACTGGATTTATGCTATGTTTTACTTTTATCAATTTTAATTCACAATTTATTGCAATATTAAAAATGTATAATATAGTAAACATAAAATAGTGCATGTGTTGTTAGACTGTAAGTAATTGTTGCACTTATAAATGTATATCGTGTAAACAATTGTAGGCTAACCTAAATAAATAAATTTTGATAAATATGCCTAGAAAGCGGGGTGAGTCATGAGATGACGACAATTAGATAAGCATGGAAGTAGACATGCTGCACCGATCCCAAATAAATTGGCGTAAGGACAGGAGAATTGTGATGATGATATTATTATGTTGATCAGCGATTTTTGTCCCTCGTCTACTCAAGCCCTAATAGCAACGTCTATTGCTTAGTTTGTCACACACGGACTCGCGTTCTACCCAACAATGTAAAGAATGTATCGTGTTTATTTTGCGTGTTTGAGAAAAACATGAATGTCGCGCTTTGTCTAACTTGTCAGAGTGAGTTATTGTGTAGTGAGTGTGTGAGTGTGTGACCTGTCGAGTTTGTCACTGTTTATATTTGTACGGCTATTGTTGTAATTATTTTTGTGACGTTAATGGTGAAGTATATTGTGTGGACTTAAACGCATTTAATTAATGTTGGTTTTTGTTTTAATTTTAGTATCTGGGATTGATGTTAATTAAGTCTGTGATAAAGTTTTCATAGTGTACTAGTCCGTGGTTATGGTAAATATTGTAAACCTGTATTTCTTATTCTAAGCCAGTTACAGTTAACGTCGCTTTTGTTAAAAGAAAGTTACTTAATATTTTGAATGCAAGTATTTATTATCGTCTGCGCTGAAAACGTCATGTGACTACTCGACTTTTAAAAGGAAAATGCCATAAACCAGCATGTAGTTGCATCTTAACTACTTTATATCTTCTTTCATACACATTTTTGTTATTATTAAATATTTTTTAGAAAAAATAGAGGAGAAAAAGAAATGTAAAAAATAGTGGTCGGCCGATGCCGGGAGCAGGGTCAAAGCTACCGATGTGAATTACTATTGCTAGCCCAAATTGTTCCACATCAAGGCAAACACCTCCCTCCATTCTTTCCAAGCAACGGTCGCGATTCTTTTGTTTATTTTTGCCTGAAGCAAATAGGTATTTAAAACAAGATAAAGACTAAAAAGTATATTTTTTCGAAGCAAAGTATCGTAATCTTTTGCAAATTTTAAATATGACGGCGCCTTTGCAAGGAGGCTTCATATGATTCACGTTGCAAACTAAACTGTGACCACAGATGAGAGAGAAGCGGTCTACAATTCTCTCTGGCGGAACGTCAAGTCGTTGCGGGCAGCCATGTTGACTTAGGTGGTTGTCAAGGAAGGTGGCGCGTAACAAGGCGTTGTCGGATCGCCGACGTCTGTTTTCTTAATCTAATTAAATCTGGTGCCACATATCATATGTGATTCCGATGGGACGGGTAAGAGCCTTTAAATAATTTAACAGTGTTGTCTGTCGAAAAATGGAAAGAAGTACATTCTACTCGACAAAGTTTCAGCCCGTATCATCCCTCCGCTATCGGCCTGATGCGATGGTGAGGTTTTCTGCCCCCGTGCATTGTTCTATCGACTTATAATCAAACAATTGATACCATCGTCCATGTTTTCACATGTTCCATTTCCAAGAAACTCGTGTCGATTTCAAACTTGTTCGGTTTCTACGAATGGTAATTTAATAGCTTCAAATAGGTGGAATTTCTTGGCATTGGACCTCAATTTACCTACATTGTATGTTACTATGCTTTTATGTCTTCCGATGAGTCATGTCTAGGAACATACAAAGGTTGATTTGAAGATGTTATCATTGTTACGTGTTCAGATCATTGGCTGATAACGTCACGATTGCTAGACACACTGACTGATTGTTGTTACTAAGCAGTAACAACGATCAGTCAGTGTGCCGAGCCAGCATATACAGCCTATATAGCGTAGAAATGTGCGGATACCTTGATGGTCTAGTGAATCAAATCAAATCAAATCAAATCAAATCAAAATCATTTATTTCAAGTAGGCCAGTGACAGGCACTTTTGAATAGTCGAATAAGAATAAAAATGAAGCTACAGTCCCAGTCACAAGACACAATAACTGTGAAAGTACTGTAGGTGCCCGTAGGTGTGAGGTCCCGGATTCGATTCCCAGGTCGGTCCAACTGAGTATTGGGTTTTTTCTTTAGGAATTTCTCAGTAAGAATAAATTTATTAAACCACAGTTACAGTCATTTTCTTTGTCTAACATCATTATGGATATCGGTAACAAATTTTATTTTGACAAAATTTGGTAACAGTGGTCCCCAAAATAAGCTGCGCCTGTATCTTTGGGGGCCGGAGTTCCGATAACTTTAAATTAAAAACATATATTTGTAGTTGTAGTAATTAGACATTTTGGTAAATAACAGAAAATTACAAAACAAAAAAAATGTTTAGGAATAATGTGCGTGTGTGTGTGAGTGTGTGTATGATTGTAGGTGTGTTAGTGGGTATGTGTGGTGAAGTAGTAACACGGAGTCTGGATTTGGGCCCGGTTGAGTCAATGATGGTCTAACGGATCATGTAGTAAGTCATCAGGGTTAGTAAAATCATTTAGAATACCTTTATCAACAATAAATAACGCAATTGATTTTAAAATCTCACCTTATCGTAGAATAATTCCTTACTTACAAATACCCATACTGGTCTTCTTGGCAACATAAGAGTGACCCGATGAGTAGAAAAATCTATATTATGTCTGTGGCCGTTCCTTTGGCTTAAACTAGTACATAAAGTATTTTATTTTCACTGCTTCACCTTAATTCTATCGACTCTCACCATCTACCATAAAATGCTCACCAGATAAACTATCAAACTGAATCAATGTACCAGATCAGGCACGTGAGAATTAAGTCTTACACGTTACTATGAGCAGCGGGGCTCGTAAATCTGGAAAACTATCTGCAATACACTAGTTGTCTGGAGAGCACTTAGTACTGTCCTCGACTTCAGGAGGTGGTGTAAGGCAGAGGAAGACAGCTGAGAACCGAAGGTCGTATTTGCCAGTACTAACTGGGTTGTGGAGGTCAGATAGGCAGTCACTCCATGTAAAATACTGGTATTCAGCTGTCAGCGGTTAGACTGGAAGTCGACTCCAACGTAATTTGGAAAAAGCTAGGGAGATGATGATGATAACACAGGAGAAGCTTTACATACAGCGTGGCGTAGCGTATACAGCTTAGTAGTCAAAATAATACAGAGTTTTCCAATAAGAGGTGTTATTTTGATTTTCAAAGAAAAATGCCATTTTTTAATATAAATGATCGGATGTTTATTTCATTATAAAGAGGAAGGTATGCCGTTAATAGCGGAAAATAACATCAGGCAAATGACCACCACGACCACGCTTAGAGGACCATATCCTTTTCATGAAATTTTCCATAACCAAATCGCAAAGTGGCTGCCCTATGTCCTCGATAGCCTCACGAATTCCATCTTTGAGGTCTTGAATCGACGCTGGGCTGTTGGCGTAGACCTTCTCTTTCACGTGGCTCCAAAGGAAGAAGTCGCAAGGTGTTAAATCACAAGATCTCGGTGGCCAATTGTGATCACCTCTTGGAGAGATAACACGGTCCGGAAACTTTTTCCGTAAAAGATCAATGGTTTCGTTGCTTGTGTGGCACGCAGCGCCGTCTTGTTGAAAGTAAACGTTGTCTAGATCAATACCATACAATTCCGGCCATAAAAAATCATTAATCATTTCTCGATAGCGCAATCCATTCACCGTAACTGTTGCTCCAGCCTCATTTTCGAAAAAGTAAGGTCCAATGACATGGTGGTCATTTGCCTGATGTTATTTCCACTATTAACGGTATACTTTCCTCTTTATAATGACATAAACATCCGATCACTTATATTAAAAAAAACCGGTTAAGTGCGTGTCGGGCCACGCGCAGTGTAGGGTTTCGTAGTTTTATATAACAGCCAAGTACGGGTCGTATTCGCTGACTGATAGTTTCGTACCATGCTCCAACTAAAAGCCAAACATACCTACCTACCTAATTTGACTTCCTATACAAACAACAACAAAAACAACAACTTTTTTTTTTATAAAACTTATTTAGGAATGAAACAGCGTGATACAACTGACGCTTAGCGCCATCTGTTGACATTTCTATGGAGTTGTTCGAAATTTTCGAGTCAAATACAATTGGTCGACTATTACTCGTAAACTTGTAAAGCCCACTTAAGTGTGATAGTTTTCCTTTAAACTTCGTTATATATAAGTACTACTGCCGTGACATTTGTATTTCTAACTATAACTGTTTAGTCTGTAGAGGGGGGGGACACTTGACCGTAACGAAAATTGGTTCTTTAAAGCTTGATAAGTCACGAACGGTGTACTTAATCAAAAAACGGTCTTCCCAAACCCCTAATATTTTTAAAAGACCTATCCAACGATATCCCACACAATGGCAAGGACGAAAAAAAAATTATCATCCCCACTTTACATGTAGGGGAGGTAACCTAAATAATAGTTTTTTTCAAAACCACTTGTTTGACGTCATTAACGTGTATACTCATGCCAAATCACAACTTTCTAGTACCAATAGTTTTTGAGCTAAACCGCGGACAGACAGACGGACATGGCGAAACTATAAGGGTTCCTTGTTGACTACGGAACCCTAAAAATGGCACTTTTCTTTGAATATCAAAATAACACCTCTTATTGGAAGACCCGTTATATAATATTACCACTTATGCGCTTATACAAAATGTTTTTTAATCATTGATACCAACAATGAAGAAGTTAAAAATGTTAGTTTGTCATGAACTACTGAAAAGCTTGGTTGAAATAAAATTTTCTCAACTGCACCTACCATATTGTCTTGCATCACCCAAAGGCAGACAGGTAGAGAATGCGATTGGCATTAAATCTACTTTTATACATTATGTGTGCTAAAAGGATGAAATTAATTAATTTGTTGACGAAATACACAAATCTTTCCTCACTTGACACTCTGTTTAACTTGCGTAACATCATCATATTACTCCACATATTGGCCGAGGCAGTCGGAAGACTTTTTAAAATACGTATCTACATAGCTGAATTTCAACAAATTTTCATAGTCAGGAGAAAAAATGTAGTGTCTTTTAAAAGATGGTTTATTGGATTGTATAATTCTAAAAGCCGTCGTCTTATTTCGTTCTTTTTTATAACAAACATCACCTGCAAATACCACGTACACCTGATATACATATTATTTTAAGGTAAATAAGAGCGTTTGCACCTTACGGCATTTCATACAAACTTTCAAGTCCTTATTTTCCGAAATGACTGAACGGACTTTAATGAAACTTCATACGCATAAGCAGGATACATGGGTCTAAAAAGTTACTAAAAATGATTTTAGAAAAATAGTGTTACAGCTGAATTAGATCGATCATAAATTATATGTAGAAACAGAAATTTCCATTCTTTTTAATTTTTTAATAAGACTTTTCGAAAATGTTTTTAGTAACTTTTTAGACCTATGTATCCTGCTCATGCGTATAAAGTTTCATTAAGGTCGGTTCAGTCATTACAGAAAATAAGGACTTGAACGTTTGTATGAAATGTCGTAAAGCGTAGACGCATTTAATGATAAATAAAATTTAATTTCTTTTTCTTTCATATCCCGCTACCGGTCCCACTTTACACCACATCTTCACAATCGGCTATACCGGTTTATGCTCTTTTTAGCGCCGTGCAAAGAGCTCCCGACGTCTCAGGGGCAGCAGCTGTGCAACCCCTAGATGGCACCAGTTGTTAGTCTCACTCTCTGTTGTGTTATGTGTGAGGCCAGACGTTTGTTTGGAGGAGATGCTTTCTTAAAAATATAGCGAATAAGTTAATGAAGCTATGGTCAATGAATGTGGCTAAAATTAAGTATCATTTTAGGTTGTTTCTTTTATTTGTACTCAAAGACTTTGCGAGCTGGTGGCTAAATAATAACAGCCGCACGTGTCGATCTTTAAGGTTTAGCCGTGCTTGCCGAGGTTGGTCCGAGGATAGGTGACCATAAATTATATACCGAATTTCCTCCGTGCCTCAGAAATCACGTTAAGCCGTTGGCCCCGGCTGTCATTTGTAGATCTTTGACAGTCGTTACGAGTAGTCAGAAGCCAAAAGTCTGACATCCAGTCTTACCAAGGGGTATCGAATTACCCAGTTCCTGGGTTGTGGAGGTCAGATAGGCAGTGGCTTTATGTAAAATACTGCTACTCAGCTGCATCCGGTTAGACTGGTACCCGACCCCAAGATAGTTTTTTGAAAAAGCTAAGTAGATGATGTGGAGACTTTGCAAGTTTTCAAATACTTACGAGCGACAGACTGGAGAAGACGAAGAAAATCGTAATCCAAATCTCGGTTACTACTCAGTAACATATCGGTCTGTCTTGTGTCATACGCCCGCTTGTCAGGTAGCATTACTGTTGCAAAATTTTTGTATGAAAATATTCCCAATGTCCGCTCTATAAGTCTTTTAAATCTCTTTGTTTATGCTATATGTTCACATACGCTATATTAGCTTGTCCCATTCTTAAGAAAATAACTGAAATTCAGGGCACTAGCACTATACAAGACGGACTTAATACAAGGTGTTCTGTGCCAATCAACCTCCGTGATTGTAAACTCGTTATGAATTTAGTAAAAAAGTCAATCTAGACTAGGTTTTTATTCTATAATAAAAAGGAGAAAGCAAAACACAGTAGCAAGATAAAAGGAAATGAACACAAAACTCGATAGCTTTTAATTCAAATTGATTTTTAAGCTTACGGACTAACTCGCCGGAGTCCCGCGGCCATAAGAGCTTAAAGAGTTCGTAACGTCGCATGGGGCCTACAGCGACATAGATAAACGAGTATCTTCGTACAGTAAGTGTTTTGTACGTAGGTATGCGAAGCGATCCATACTATCCGTTTTATTTTGTGTCGTTATTCGTCAAATAGTCAAACCAATGGTCTGCTTGATAGAGAATGGTAACTGCGATTGCTGATTCTTAATCATTTGCGGAAAAATGCTAAGATTACCGTCCAGAGGGTTTAAAGACAGAGTGACAACCTACCAGCCATATACGATCTCAGAAAAGTAAAAAAAGTCAAAGTAAAAATGTCTTTGTTCGACACAACATACCAAAAAATCTAAATTCAAAATGCTTTGATAGTGAATGCTACTTTTCGATATGCCATCAGATGACTTCGTTATATTATATTAAGCTGCTGCTGCTACTCTATATTCACTGTTTCAGAATAAAATTATAAGCTACAGCCACAAGATTGTAGAAAGAAGCATAATATCTATTATGGTAATATTTTTTATGGTTGTTGCTATATTGTAATTTGACAAACAGATTGTGACATTACCAGATTACGTAAAAGTTGTAACTAGTAGTAATTGTGATTGTCGTTAATGTTTTGTATTATTTTGACATTAAGCTCTTTAACAGTACACATTACGACAAATATTCTTCATTGTATGATTTGCGAGAGATTTATATTTAATTCATTGATTATTTTGATTGCTACTATCTCTTTATTCATTTTCTGTATATATCCTTTACATTTATAAATATTTTTACAAAACAACATATAAAAAAACATTTTAAAATATAAAAAAATAGTAGCCCACCAGCATCGGGAACAGGGTCCGGGCTACCGGTGGTCAGGGCTCTTGAGAGAGGAACCTCCTCACAATACGTGCCGTGTTCAGAAGTACTGCTTTTTGAATCTAGCCCTTGATCCAGCTGTCAAGCGAAAGACTCCGCAGATGTTTGTCCAAGCTTTTGGCTATTAAGCCATTGGCCGACACGACTATCGGCACAATGACTGCTGTTGTCACGTTCCACATGTCAACAACCTCGCGAGCCAGATCTAGATATTTGAATTGCTTATCTTTCTCTGCTTTCACGAGGTTCTCGTCATGCGGGACCGTTATATCAACAATCATTGCGCGACGCTCCAATCGATCTATCAACACAATGTCAGGCTTATTGGCAATAGTCCTGTCAGTGACGATAGATCGATCCTAATACAACGTGATATTAACATTATCGAGAACTGGATCGGGCGCATACTTATAGTATGGCACTTCTGATTCCACAAGGTTGTATTTCAAAGCAAGTTGCTGATTGCTATTATTATTAATTGTTTTAGTCAGATCTGTAACTTCCTATTAAATTTGACTATGGCTAATAAAAATCGCATCGATAGCTGTATCTATAGTACTATTTAATTCAAACCTAACATGTTGCATGCCGTAAGGTAAAATGTATCGGGACACTCAATAAATATTCCAACTCACATATATGTATACCTACAATATCAGCAAATAAATGATTTCTAATAATCACCACTGTCCTTGCCCTATGTTACTTGGAGTCGGCGGAACACGTTTTTTTCTTCCATTCTTCTCTTACAACTGTCACGCTATCATTACAAATAATAATACTGTTCCTTAACTAACTTCTCCTTCACATACCCCTTAGCCACGATACCCACACGTCTACAACACATACTCAAACATATTTAGCGCAACTATGGCAAGTGTCAAGCATGTGCATACCAAATCGATAGTGTGTACGGTGCCTAACTCCGACGGCACGTAAACACGTATTATACGCTGATTGGTTCGTGATTTGCGAAGGAGTTAACTGTCTATCGTAGTTGAGTAGATGTACGAACTAGGTTGATGTTTAGGAATGTGTTTACAAGCGTTACCTTTGTATAAAGGCTCTTACCGGCCGCATCGGAATTACTTATGTTATGTGGCACCAGATTTAATTAGATTAAGCAAACAGACGTCGGCGATCCGTCAACGTCCTGTTACGCGCCACCTTCCTTGACAACTACCCAAGTCAATATGGCTACCCGCAACGATTTGACGTTCCGCCAGAGAGTATTGTGGACCGCTTCTCTCTCGTCTGTGGTAACAGTTTAGTTTGCAACGTGAATCATATGAAGCCTTTTTGCAAAGGCGCCGTCTTATACATTTCTACTTTTGTGTTTTCGGATTTCGTCTTCAAATTTTGCCATAGAGGCTCAGCATTTTTTGTTTAGGGTTGATTCATGTGAGGCTCTACTCTACACCCTTTTGCAGCATTTCTAAGAGAAGTAAGGTGGATCATTTGTCAGATTTTTTTGTTCGAAATCTTCGCTTCTGCTTCTGCTGCATGACAGCAAAATTATCGTTTAAATATTCAGATGGCAACGTTAATTAGGTGTTTTCCAAGGGTTCGTGATTATCCATTAATAGATAATCACGGAAGATATCCCCGTTAATGACAGTATAAGTGTAGTGTAGTGTGTTATAAAACGTGAAAGCTTAAAACATTGATATTTGTTATTTTATATTTTAACATTCTACTTTGATTCTGTTAAATCAAAACAAATGAATCAGTAAACGTCACGTTCAGGCTTCGTTCTTTGCCTTTAACAATATTGCTAACAATTCTATACTAGACCCAAAATTAAATTATTGTAAAATACTTACGGGAATAGCCCTCGCCGAACATAAACATGGTCGGAGTGAACTCATACGCTGCGAGAGCTTCCATCTCGAGGAGATGCAATTGCAGTGCGAGCTCCATTCTGAAAATAAACAAAGAAAACTTTAAGTGTATAACGGTAGCCATACACGCACCTGACAGGTTAACCGGTACAGGTACACCCGTCAGGTAAGCTTGAAGTGAGAAAACCTGCACAGTTTTGCAACATACACGCCCCAGTTTAACGGCTCGGCAAACCTGTGAGGTACTTAACAAAACTCACACACAAAGATAATCCTTGCTTTATCTATAGTAATAAAAAATATGCATTGTCAGAGATAATGCTGCGTACACTTATGTCAACACACTCCACACATTCTACACCACGGTCTATACATTTTACAACACAACACGGTCTATTTTGCACCACGGCATATGCATTTTACAACACGGATTATACATTTTACAACACGATCTATACATTTTGGAAAACGGTCTATACATTTTACAACACGGCCTATACATTTTGCGATACGGTCTATACATTTTACAACATAGTTTATACATTTTACACCCCGGTCTATACATTTTGCAGCTCGGTCTATACATTTTACAACACTGTTTATATATTTTATACCACAGTCACAGTTTTTTACAACAGGGTCTATACTTTTTTGGACAATCACTTTTGTATGCACTACAGCTAGGAAATATGCAAGGCCTTGCAGCATGACGATCAAATCTACTAACTAAGGACTTAACATGCAACAAACCAAATAACCTACCTATATTTTCAATTTGAAAACATTTAATTTTGCTACTAAACATTCATTAAACCCAAAATGGTTCATTTTGTTACCGTTATCGTAAAATGAGTTCTTGCATTACCTTGCAAGCAATTAGCTGACGTCACAAGACTTCCATTTTTAAAGTTAACAGCTCCAATTTAAAAGCAATCACGGATTTCCTCATCTGTCCATCTGGAATGCGTTCAATTAAAATGTAAATGTCACCATCCACCATCAACTTTCTCCAACGCCTTTCAAACTTATCGGCAGTCCGACCAAAACCGACCTATGAATAATACATGTGCTGCCATCTGTTATTTTAAACCGGCGACGTCTTCAGAGTTTTAATATTACATTACTGTTTTAATATAGAATAATTATGGTAATACCAGACATTGTAGGCAATAGGAGTGGAACTGATTGCGAGTTTGAATTTCTACGCTAAACTGTTCGTGTAGTATGATTTCTTAGTAGTTTGGGTGTTTTGTGAAGAACACACCAATTTCTACAGCGCGCAGCGTCTTTAAACAGTTTCTACTTTTCTTGTGGAAACTTTTTAGTTTCTTGTGTACGCTACTAACGCTTCTTTTAGCTCAGTCATGGACTACCTACTTTGTTAACTAATCTTAAATACATACTGCTTCAAGTATTAGTTTGTTTTGTCTATCGACTTAACGCTCGACTTGCTTGCATGCCGCATCGTCTATTTCAACTCATGCATTGTACTTTCTAATGATCAAGTCAGTCAGTGGTGATGTCAATCTTATCAGCCGTTATCGTCTTAATATCCAGAGCTCCTGTATCCGCCATCTATATGATTATGTTCATTCACTCTTTCAGTATTACTGCAATCTATCTGCGATCAGTCTGTCCCTAGACGAAGAGCTTTTTGAGGAACTGTTTAAATTTATTTATTTATTATAACATAATTACAGTTTATGTAATTATGACGTTCAAAAAGTTCTGTTTCGAAATTTAATTTGAATGACTCTTTGTATTTTAGGATTTATCTTTGAATCATCTGCCCAACCTTTTCCCAAACTGTCTTGAGGTCGGCTTCCAGTCTAACCGGATGCAGCTGAGTACAAGTATTTTACATGGAACGACTGCCTATCTGACCTCCACAACCCAGTAACTGGGTAATACGATACCCTTGGTAAGACTGGATGTCAGACTATCTATCTAGATGTAAGACTGGGTTTAACTTTACCATAACATGTAAAGTCTTTTTCAACCACACTTCCAAACCCACACATAGTCACGCCCAAATCCTCTCCCCTATTAACAAAAGAACGGGAACCAAAAACTAAAAAGCAAGCCAACGTTTTCAGTATCCGATGCAATTTGTGAGTAGGCGGAGTGTTCCTAGGTCCCGACAGATTCCGAGCGCGTGCCGAACAAATCCGATAACGCGTCACGCCGAAACTTGCAGACTCAATTTCAGGAACACGATTACTCCGCGATCGGAACAAGAGTTGAATCTCAGAGTACCTGAGTCGGATCTGTGAGTTCATTTTTAGGTGTGGAACGGTGTTTAGAGGACAATTGAGTCGTTTGGGTAGAATGGCGTGTCGGTGTTACCTGATCTAAGATATTTTTATCGTGTCGATGGAAATGGCGTTTGCAATGTCGATAGGTAGTATGAGATTAGAGTATAATATCCAATATCCTTAGAAAATTTTCTGGGTTTCCGTATTATGTGAGCTTGCTTTTGGAACTATTCTTATCTGAAGTAATCTTACTGACAATTTTTATGAACTTTAGGTTAGGTAATTGTTCTGCGACGTTTATCTATATTGATTTTGATAAAGATAAACGTCTCAGAACAATTACCTAACCTAAAGTTAGTGCGATGTCATCATCATTCTCTTGCCCTTATCCCAATTTATTTGGGGTCGGCGCAGCAGGTCTTCTTCTTCCATACTTCTCTATTACTTGTCATCTCATGAGATACCTCCTTTCTTGTCATATCATTCTTCACATAGTCCATCCATCGTTTCTTTGGTCTTCCTCTACACTTATACCCATCCACATTCATACTCAAAACTTTCCTCACGACATTTTCCTCATTCCTCCGCACCACATGCCCAAAAATATGAAAATATGCGAGGTAATGTAAAAAAAAACTTAGTGTTGACTTCTGGAAATCCCACAAAACAGTTATTCGGCTTAAGGTAGCAGACATTAAAGCTCAAAGTCATTTGAATTTTGAGGTTTCTATCCTCTACGGTATTTATTGCATGATGCTCGCCAATAAATACAATGTACACGTTTACGGTCAAAAGAATACCCACAAACGCAAGTATTTCCATGGCATAAAGCAGCATATTTTTACCGTGTAAATATTCACGCGTTATAAAAGTCAACTGAGCACAACAGCGTCCGTTCGTAACTCGCGGGGCAGGCTAACCGGACCCTGTTTACGCACCATTGCAGACTTTAAAATTGTTCACCCTTTTTATTAGTTTTAACTGTGTATTGTGCATGTTCTTAAAAGTTTTGGCAAGGTACATGTACTTTAGGGCTATAGAAAAAATCTCAAAATACCTTCAGAAAATTTAACGTGTTATTTAACGTGTTATAAAGAAAGTAAATAGACCCTTACCAAAACCGAAAGGCAAATGTTCTTGCTCTTCAGAATGTTGACGGCTTTGTGAAGGTCCGTTTACAACTTGTATAGCCATTTTATGCAAATAATTAATTTGCTTACAAGTTGCCTGACAGACATCTCTATCAGCGATAAGACCACTATTGTACCCATTGAAGAAAAGCTATGTGATTTTGGTGTACAATAAGTATTTTATTCTATTTATTTTAACGATTTATTTCCGTAACACTACATAAAAACTTGTAGGAAAACTTATTAAAAAATAACACACACTGCGTCAAATTACTATATTCCTTTTGAAATTCGGCTAAAAGATAACTTCGTTCGTCAATATGTTGCTACGGCGTAGCTGACGCGACAATACGTAGCTACGCCGTAGTTGACGCGACGATGACACAGCTACGCGGTCGTAGCAGATAATCCATCGCGTGTTAGAACTTACGAGAAATATACATATTTCCTTGAATTTTGCATTTTCGATCTTTGATATAGAAAACTTTTATATAGGTATACACTGAGGATGTTTAAAGTTGCATTAACGCTATCTATACACGTAGTCAAAATAACCTTCAAAAACCAAAAACCGCTTCGAAAGCCGTCCAATATTAGCGCAAACATTTACCGTGGACCTTTTAAAATGAAATAACAAGAAAAAACATCCCAGTTATTTGCAGCGGTTGACAATAACGGTTTAGTGAGCCAAATACCGGTTTTTTTGCCACCCCGCCCCTTTACGAGCATCGGTATTATTGAATTTCGCGAATGTAATGCAAAAAGCCGATATCATGTAATCGCCAAAGGGCTGAATTGTGATTTTGAGGGCACTTGCCGCAAAGCCTTTTGGGAATTTTTATCTCTTTGTTTATTTTAGTGTTTTGGGCCTCCTTTTACATGCTGTTAAGCCATGTTATGGGTTTCGGTCTGGCGATATTGGATAAGATGTTCTGTTTTGGCTCATTAAAAGTTTTACTGTAGCTGTTTTATGTGGGACGTCTAATAATCTCGACCTTTTCACATTGTCTGTGTGTGCATGGAATAAATATCTTTAAAGTGTATTTTTTCTTTTGCAACTTACAACTGTTTTAAAAATAACTAGAGTTCAATTTTGTATGTGATTTTGAAAATGGCGTTTGGATTGTCGTTTAGGTCTCATGGGCCATTATAAAAAGACAAGATAATTTACTATTTGCCTTCAGTACTTAAACAAATAAGCGGTTTTTTGCAAAAAGACGACGTCTTTCGTCCTTCTGACAATACGACTTTGTTTAATATCGCAATCGGGACACAATAAATGTTTTCTACTTGTAAGTCGTCGACGGCACGGTTGGCGCAGTGGTTGAGCGATCAACTGCTGCGCTGCGTATCGCGGGTTCGATCCCCGCACGGAACAAATATTTGTATGGCCTACAGATAGATGTTCCGGGTCTGGCTGTTTGTGTATGTGAGTTTAAATGTTTGTAAACGCGCCCACGATACAGGAAAAAATCCTGAAGAGGGGAAACGTTATTTAAAAAAATATAAAAAAGTCACAACAGATTCAGAGAAGAAAATGTAAAAGCTGGGAAAAATAAACAAACAATTCCGAAATGTTATTAAAAAATATCCTCCGACCAAATTTCAACTGTAGATTTAAGCCGCACCAAGTCTTGACTAAACCCCAGCTTGGCTTCAGCTAACCATTCACCACAAATTGTCCGTATAGCTTATTTACGTTGGACCACAGAATAAATGTACACAGAAGGTCAGCTCTATCCAATGAACGAAAAGAGGAGCAAGGACACATAGCCGCATAAAGCGAAAAATCAGTCATAAATGTCTCTGTGTGTATAAAATACAGGAACATTTAAAAGACAGTAAAATACAAATTAAAATAAATACAAGTAGGAAGTATAAGTCTACTCAAATATATCTTTTTATACTTTTAAAAATTGGCAGTGCTCAAAAAAGCATAAAAATTGGTATATTTTTTTGTTTCTATATTTCCATAAAACAAACGAAAAAACGCGCACACATAGACGCCTGAATATACACGCACGTGCTATAGCAGCACAAACGATGATAAAAAAGGCATTTGTTTAACAGCGTTTTGCGCTGGACGTAGCCGCATGACTCGCCTTCTGTAACTCTCTACTATTTGTTAGGGGCTTGCACCTGTCTTGCGTTCTATTGGGGTGATTCTCGTTATTGTGGCACCGTTTGTTAGGGCTGTTTCTGTTACCGAAGTTACGGTACAGTACTGAACAAGATTTTTGGCGTTTCGCTGTTTGAGGGTTGAATTTTGGTGTAATTGTTTGGGTGAGGCTTTTGTGGGGTTATTAAGGCAGGGGGAAAGAGGGAAAGACAGAGTTGCATTTATTTGCAACGTTATCAAAATGAAAAAAATAAATGAAATGTGTCCCATGCGCTCTTAAAATAAGTGGTATAGGTAATGAAAGCCTTAATCCAGCAGTAAAATATTACAGGCTGAATAAAAAATAGACACTTAACTTACCTAAAACTATATCAGACATAAATAAAACCTTGAAATGGGCTGCCAAAGACATAAAAGGTAAAAGCATCAAACACTTTCAGGCTAAATCGAAAAGCCCAATATTTGATTTCACTTGAGGACTGCGTACATTGACGGAGTAAACGGCATTTATAGTGACATCCTTTACCGTGCTCTTGAAAACCTATTACTATGTGAAATAGGTCTGTTACTGTGCTCTCTTTATCATATTGCCTCCACGAAGTCACGAGATATACTTGTGAATAATTTAACGTTTACTCAAATGAATATAACATTTAACACAAGTTACCAAACTCGTTTTGGTAATAATTCATAAAACTCTTGTTTTCTTTATTTTCTGGTTAGTGTCTAACTGGATTTGATTTCGATTCGATAAGTCGAATGTCTATCTTGTTTTGGCATTACGAAAGAAAGCGAGATAGACATACGACTTTCTGAATCAAAATCGAATCCGAGCGTTTGTGAATAGGGGGCCTGGAGTCAGAGTTCTTATGGGCCTCTGACTTGGCTTCTATTAATACCTTTTTGACCCATGAAATACCAAAGTGGTTCACCTAGGTGTTCCTCGGTTAACTTTCTGTACCCTTCGATCTCTCAGGCATGCTGGTTTCCTAACAATGTTTTTCGTTTAAACTTCTAAAATCATATCAATATAAACGGTTACTGGCTACCCTTATGGTATGTGAATCTGCAAGACGCTGCCTTTCACGAATATTTTGTGGAAGTAATTGAAAAATGTGATTCGATTTTTAGTGACACTCAATTCGTCAATTCATTCTCTGAAATCCCTATCTGTAGGTATTTCGCTTAAATAATTTACAGCAAAATATCCCAAATGGCAACAACAAAATATTTACCTAAACCTATCTCGTGAAAGTTTCCAGTAAAATCATTTTGCGTAACTGTTTTTATTTTTTACAAAAATATGTTAATTAATTTCATAATAAATTCTCTTTGATGAAGACTTACAGCATAAATATTAAAAAGTTCACTTATTTTTTTTTGCGAAGTAATTAAAAATACTAACTGTGCGCGCTATTTAGAATATTAAAAGCCCTTTAAATAAAGCTATGCATATTAAACAGCGGCCTTTTAAATACCTACCTTGTGACAGAGACAAATAATCATTTATTTCTTTCTTGACTGCCTGGTTGGTGTGGTCTTTGCAAACGACTGCTGAGTACGAAGTCCTGGGGTCTATTCACGGTTAGAGCATCAAGAATTAGTAGCAGCCACGAAGACTGATTTGTGGCCGGTTGATGGCAATAGGTGCGCCCCCGTTTACCCCATGTAAACGGGGGCGCACTTATTGTCACACTTTAAACATAACTGGCGAAATGTGTACTATTAGGAACATCATCATCATCATCATCAGCCTGTGCTCGTCCACTGCAGGACATAGGCCTCTCCCATGACACGCCACTGAGCACGATCCTCGGCCACTCTCATCCAGCTCTTTCCAGCGGCCTTGTGAAGATCATCGCACCACCGAGTCTGAGGACGTTCTACGCTACGTTTACCGAACCGTGGTCTCCACTCAAGAACTCGTCTACCCCAATGGTTAGCAGTTCTTCGGGTTATAATATGGCCGGCCCATTGCCACTTCAGCGTGCTAATGCGGTGGGCTATGTCGATAACCTTGGTTCTCGGTCGGATCACCTCGTTACGTACTCGATCTTTCAGAGAAACCCTGATCGCAGCCCTTTCCATAGCACGTTGAGCTACTTTAAATTTGTGGACCAACCCTACCGTGACTTATTAGGACTATACTGCTTAACCATTCTGGGAAGCGTTTAAAAGCGTGAGTTTATGTCATGTTGTTTATTTCTTAAATGAAGTCAAGTGAGCCAGTAGACATCACTTCAGCCCAAAAGACGTCCACTGCTGGACATAGGCCTCCCCCAAGTGTCGCCACATTGACATTTTGGGGGGTTTTGCAATAATCGCCACGCTTGGCAGGCGGGTTGGCGATCGTAGTACGGTTGTAGAATGGGCAGCAGTGTTCTCTGTGCTTTTGTAAAGCACAGAGAACACTGCTGCCCATTCTTTGGCAAATCCCTTAGTCGCCTTTTACGACACCCACGCGAAGATATCGGATGGTGCTATTCTTTACGTCCGACACCATACAGAGCTCCGACACCATACAGAGCTTGTCTACAGTAGACATACTTAAGGGCAATGAAGGCGTGGTTGAGCGATCGACTGCTGCGCTGCGTTTCGCAGGTTCGATCCCCGCACGGAACAAATATTTGTATGGCTTACAGAGAGTTGTTACGGGTCTGGCTGTTTGTATATGTGAGTTTAATGTTTGTAAACGCACCCACGATACAAGAGACATTCCTAGTGTGGGGCAACGTTCTAAAAAAATAAAAATTAAAAAAGTGGTGGTCTCTGTCTATGATCGAACCTACGAAACACAAGTAGAAAAAAAAATATTTGCCGCAAGGACATGACGTGCATACAAAATTACAAAAAAAAAACATAGGTACAACGCAAGAAAAAAAATATACAAAGTAGGTGTCGTTGAGCTGAGCAACTAATTGCTTGTACTACAAAAACACAATTGATGTTAATAATACAAAAGCTTCTAAAATTACTAAGTACACCAACCCTTTCAAAACAAAATTTTGTGAGCAATACTATAAAATGAAATTAAACAAGCAAGCTAATTCCATTAGTCAAGTTCCCCTAAGTTAAACCAGCTTGTAACTTAATTCGTTTGCATCAATCACGATGCAACAGCACAAAATGCTTTTAACTTGAAACTAGTAGCTTACAGAGCTTAGTTATTTGTAAGCTTTTTGTGATAAAAAAGATATACCAAAGTTTTTCGAACTGAAATTTGAAAGGAAACTGAGTGAATAGTTTGAATTCAAATTCGAAGAATAAATTAAAATGGCAGGTGTCATGGAGGTGTGAGGGAGTGGGCTGTAATCCACCACGGGGGCCCCGTGCGGGTTGGTAGATGTCACATGTTTTCGAATTTTTAGTTCTAGGACATGCTGGTTTCCTCACGATGTTTTCCTTCACCGTTTTAGAGGGCAGCGGTGATGAAATAAATTACACATAGTAATGCGCCGGCCTGGGTTCGAACTTACGGCTTAATGCTCGTAAGTCAGGGCTGCCACCGCTGGGCCACCGCTGCTCAGACCCGATAGTGCATGGTAACTTAAATATTACTAAAGAAATTTCATGTAGGCTGAGATCTAATTTAACTTAAAACATCAGGTGAAAATTGTTTGAAAAGGAAGAAGGCTAAACAAAAGATGGATGGCTTCCATGAGTTATGAAAGAAAATGATGACAGAGGAGAGTAAGTGGAAGGAGAAACGCAGTTGCGCCAATCTCAAGTTTCCCAAAGGAACTCAAAAGTATAAGTAGAGCATTTAAAAAGGCAGTCTATTTATATGAATTATTTTACAACTTACTTGGACCCCTCACCTACGACCGCGTGTTTTTTTTTATTAAAAATTTACTTTACTGTTTAAATCTCATTTTGATAACAATTTCAAGGGTTTTATTTTTTAGCACGGAACCATAACGCTTTTTCTAAAATAATATAAAACTAGCCTAAGTTACACCTTCTAGCATCAGCTATATGCCATTAAAATTCAGTCTGTCCAAAATTCCCGGATCAAACAGACAAAAATTTAAAAAAAGTTACTAAAACCATTTAAAATTAAAAACCAACCACAAATGGTGTTGTTTGCTGACGACACTTCTTTAATATTTAGAATAAACAGACGTGCCACAAACCTCAACGACGTAAATAACGCTCTAATGCAGGTCCATAACTGGTTTACCGCTAATAATTTAGTATTAAATGGGAAAAAAACTAAGTGCATAAGATTTACTCTACCAAATGTCAAATGTAGTGATTGTGAAATAGTATTAAATCAAGAGAAACTTGAATTTGTCGGTGAAACTGTTTTCTTGGGGATCACGCTCGACTCAAGGCTACAATGGGGTTCTCATTTAACATCTCTTGCAGGACGGCTGAGTTCAGCAGCATATGCTGTCAGGAAAATCCGTCAATTTACTGATGTAGATACCGCGAGGTTAGTGTATTTTAGTTATTTTCATAGCATTATGTCATAGCATTATGTCATAGCATTATGTCATAGCATTATGTCATAGCATTATGTCATAGCATTATGTCATAGCATTATGTCATAGCATTATGTCATAGCATTATGTCATAGCATTATGTCATACGGTATTTTACTATGGGGACGGGCTGCAGATATCGAGTCTATATTTATTCTGCAGAAAAGAGCTATCAGAGCCATATATAATCTACGTAGGCGCGATTCTCTAAGAGAACTGTTTAAGAAAATTAACATCATGACGGTACCTTGTCAATACATCTATGAAAATATCATGAACGTTAGGAAAAATCTGCATTTATTTAGTAAAAGAAGTGACCGGCACCACTATAATACTAGAAACAGGGACCAACTGGTTCAGCCAGGTTTCAGGATAGCTAAAGTAGACTCATCTTTCATGGGGTACTGTTTAAAATGTTACAATAAAATACCTCCCCGCATTCTGCAATTGAATGAAACGAAATTTAAATCTTGCATAAAGCGCACACTATGTAGGCAAGCATATTATAAGTTGGGGGATTACATTGATGATAAAAATGCTTGGCTCAATGCTGGTCCTGCTCCACAACCATAGGGGCTATCAAATTACCATGTGAAGTTACTGTGGAAGCTGCAGAAGATTGTATAAATATCTTTGCTTTGTATAGATTCAATCTCTTAGTATTATATAATTGCATAGCACATGTGTGAAAACAATGTACTATAAAGCCACCATTTACTGAGTACCTACATCTTACACTAACGCGAATTTACCCTGGCGGTTGAGTAAATGTCATGCTCACTTAAATGTCACGCTGATGGCGGCGGGTGTGTCGAGTCATTTAGTTCCCTTCAATATGGTTGAGTTGAATGATGGCTGATACATGCGTCATGTTCGTGAACGGGCGCTATCAGTTGTGCCTGGTCATCTCTTAGCTGCCACGGTTTATTTTAATTATTTTATTTTTAACTTTATTTTCGAATTATTGATTTCGTCTTTTACTCTGGACGCTCTTAACTTGCCCGTATTTCTACATCGTTCTCACATACTAGTAATTCTCAACACGATTGATGTAACCAAGATTTTGTAACATATTTTGATTTAAAAGAGTGTGCATGGAGTTTCTTGCCCATTCTTCTCCATAGAGATCTACGCTTTGGAATGGGCAACTACAGTACTTTCACAAGTTATTATGTCTTGTGACTGGGACTGTAGCTTCGCGTTCTTCTTTTTTTTGTTCTATGACTTTCAAAAGTGCCTGTAATGGTCTAATTGAAATAAATGCTTTGAGTTTGATAAAAAAAATATATATTTCGAGTAACTATGACTCATATACATACCGTCAATAATATTTCCTTATGACTATGTTAATATATTATTTTATCAGATCAATAAATAACGTGCGAGTTTATACTTTCACAAGCATTCACATAAAAACCGTTTCTTTTAATTAAAAAACAGACATTTAAATTATATTTATTTGTATAGATTAAACTCAATGCACTACCCAGAATGCCTTCCATATTACTTGAGACTGCAATTTCATTGAGCGTAGAAATTTGCATGGCGAGACGACCCGGCGAAGACGAAATAAATAAACCATGAATCAGTGTCATAAAAGAGGTGTAGATAGTTTGAATTTTTACGAAGCACTGACGTCTTGGTGACGTCATTCTCAGAATATGAATCTGTCTACCAAGCGGTATTATGAAACAGTATAGTATTTGGTTCTTCAGAACGGTCATCTACTTAGAAATTCGTCGGAACAACTTTTGTCCTCACGGGATCTAAATTACTACCGGAGATATCGAAGTACCTAGTGTGTAGCTAAACCAAACCTAAACTCATGTAGTTTGGTCTTAGATCATTGGCATACCTATTTAAGTGAAAAATAATGTTTATAAGACGCTTTTAAGGTCTAAAAATTCTTCCGCTTAACATGACACAAGCAAATTTTTGACAACCGGTGCGAAGTCGTAGCCAGTCGCTAATTAAGACAAAAACTAAAATAACTTTAATTTGACACATCAACCATTGGTAAGAAGTGAGCCTGTGAAACATAAAATAACTCAAAAACTATATCTCAAGGCTTACACATATCCAAAACCTCGCTCTTAATCTGTGCTTACACTGTATTAAATCGTCGGTCCAGACAGCTTGCAGCGGCTGAGTGAACGCAACGATTTGTAATCTAGCCATTAGCGGAATGTATCGTGCTTGGCGGCAGGCCTACCGAGCCAGGGCTGCCAACAGATGGCACATACTGGACCAGATACAACTGTTCCGCTTGCTTGCTCAGCACAGATTGCATCTGTAATCTTTTTATTGAGGTTGTTCAGCCAAATGTGTGTTGAGATTTGTGGGTTGGCTACGTAAAGTGTGGTGTGTGAATAAATGTTCCAAAATGCCTTGTGTTTTTTATAGTACCATAACCTCACGCATTTTAAACCCGAAGGGTTCGACAGAAGGTATACCTAATAGTACCCCGTATTACTCCAGCCGGCGAGCCTATAGCCATCTACCAACGATCCAATCGAATGGAATATTAGTGAAATAGAGAACCAAAGCTAATTGTATACACGTCATGTACATTCTCAATCAAACCCAAACTGACAGACTGACAGTTAGTAGAACAACACATCGAACCATGACGAACCCCGCAACAATAGCCCAAAAGCCTCTATATAATCAAGGCATCAAATTCTGCAACCGTAGGCCCGCACAATACGAAACAAGAGCGGTCAGGCCGGACAGCGGCGAACAAACGGCAATACGGAGCATAACAAGGAGGACAGAATAAAGATGGGGAAGGGGAGGCTGGGGCAATTAGGATCGCAATTACAGGACAGTATGTTCCAGATTACGACCGCACACTCCACACAGATTCACATTCCGGTGTCGGGAATAACAAAGCTTGCCAACTAACTATTAAGACGCTCTGAACTGGGGCCTCGCTTTATGGCCGCTTCAATTGCACTAGTATTTTTGTGTTAAAATTGCCCCGTCGTAATCTAGGATTTGTTGAGATTTTGTACTGTTACGTTTTCAAGCGGTTTGTCAGTGGGTTCTTAATGTTTATTCGCAGTTCCTATATTATACAGGGTGTTTGGAACAGCTCTCTGCAAACTAACAGGGTGCATTCAGCTCCTTATTTTGAATCATATTCCACCATTTTTTTTTCTCAGGAAACCTGTAGGACTCTTTTACGGACACGCGCCGCACGACACAACGCGTCTCCGTAAATGACCAAGCCACGGACATTTAAAACCGCTCTTGAATTGTTTTTTTTTATTATTATTTTAGCTGTATTATTTACATAATTATGTTGTGTGCAGTCAATGTAATTTTAAAACTATCAGTTTGCGGAGGGCTGTCCCTTACACCATGTATTATAATGTAATTACGTATCTATAAGGGTTATATTATAATGTATTATAACCCTTATAGATTCGTAATGTCTGCCTGGCTGTCCGTCCGTCTGTTACAGACACTTCATTTCGAAACTTGAAACACAGTTGAAACTTGGTAGGTAGACTGTATTCTAAAATGTTGTAAAATGTGTGTCCATCCCCCTGTAATTTCTAAAGTAAGAGCAAAAAATTCAGAAAAAAATTGAATTCGTAGAACGTAAAAAAACTTTCTAGGAAAATTTACGGTTATACGGTTTATCTACCCGAAATTTATGGTTTTTCTGGCAATGTTATAGGCATCCATCAAAATTATTATACAAGGACAACGTTTTGGAATCTGCAGTTGGTTGCCAACAAGGTGACCCTCTCGGGCCTGTCATTTTCAGTTTGGCTATTCATCCCATAATCGAACAACTAAATTCAAAATTTAACGTATGGTATTTAGATGATGGAACCCTAGGAGGTGATGTTGACACCGTTTTGCATGACCTACAATTCCTCAAACAGAAATTTAAATCTATTGGCCTGGACCTTAACCCCTCAAAGTGCGAAATTTACCTCGCTGACGTGACTGACAGACAATCGACTATAGATAAATTTAATGCAATAGCCCCACACATCAAAATTTTAGAAAAAAGTTCCCTGCACCTCCTAGGTTCCCCTGTTTTAGAAGAAAGTTTTTTATCTTTCATCGATGACAAAATCAAACATTGATATTTCGGATAGACTCTCCAAAATTAATTTACATTCGGCTTTCACCCTTATTAGATATTGTTGTTTTGGTCCAAATTTTATGTATGTTCTCCGTTCTTCTTCTCTTTGGACGAAACCAGAACTTTTGGACAAAATTGACCAAATTATACGCAACACATTACCATCCATTCTTAATGTGGCCTTGGACGACCGAGCGTGGCTGCAAGCCACACTACCAATTCGTTTTGGTGGCCTCGGCGTCCGCAAAATTTCTAGTATAAGCTTACCGGCGTTCCTTTCTTCTGTCCACAGCACTGAGAAGCTAACCAGGAAGATTTTAACTCTCTCCCTGGTTGATTCGGAAGTGCCGTGCTTGACGGACGCAGAGGACGCCTGGAAAGTGGCTTGCCCGGACACGGATCGGCCCGAGAACCCATTCTCCCAGAGACAGTGGGATGAGCCGCTCTGCAGGTTGGTACGGAATAACCTTATTAATACGTCTACCAATACTGCTGAGCGTGCCCGCCTGTTGGCTGTGGGTGAGTGGGAGTCGGGTCTCTGGCTTCAGGCACTACCGTCACCTAACATAGGCACTTTGCTAGGTGACACAACATTCCGGCTCGCTACATGTCTGCGATTGGGCGCTCCTAGCGGGGCTCCACATCGCTGTCGATGTGGTGAAGCAGTCGACGGCCTCGGACACCATGGCCTTTCCTGCAGTAAGAGCGCAGGTCGGATAGCACGGCACGCTAGCATTAATGATCTAATTCGTCGTGCTCTTGCCACCGCCGGGGTGCCAGCTGTCTTAGAACCCAATGGCTTGGCACGTGTCGATGGGAAGAGACCAGATGGTATGACCATAATGCCATGGAAGTTGGGTAGGCCTTTGGTGTGGGATGCGACTTGCGTCGACACCCTTGCGCCATCCCATCTTCCTAGCACGGTGAGCTGCGCTGGGGCGGCTGCTGCAGGCGCTGAAAACCTTAAACGGCGCAAATACAATAATTTAATTGGTAATTATGTATTTGAGCCGTTTGGCGTTGAAACACTAGGGCCATGGGGCCCGAGTGCCCATCTTGTGTTTCGAGATATCGCCAAGCGGTTGGTCGACGCTTCACGGGACCAGAGGGCTGGCCTCTTTTTTGGTCAAAGAATCAGCATTGCCATCCAACGTGGCAATGCGGCCAGCCTTCTGGGCACTTTTCCTGTCGACAGCGATGTCGACGAATTTTTTGACGCCCTGTAATTTTGATACTTGTACATATTTTATTTTTATTTATTTGTAGTTTGTAAATAATGTACAAATGTAATATTCAAAATTATTAGGAAAATTGGTTTGAATACGATTTGATGTTTAGTTTTTGAGATATGGGACATTTTCACCAAACCACAGTAGGAACTTTGATTTTTTATTAACATACTATGAAAAACAAGCTTAGTTTTGCGGATGAGTGTAAATTGACTTATGTATGACCGTTTATAATATTGTTTTTAATTCTAAATATAGTTATTCTTAATTCAAAAATGGTTTTAGGATGAAAAAGCTTTTAGGATACAAGATAAGCTGTAAAACTACGTTCCCATATTAAAGATGATACAAACTATCAATGCCAGTAAGACTATTTGTCTAGTTCTTATAATAGCAATAGACGAATGCCTTCAATATAGAAAATTAGATGCACTCGTCCATTCGCAAAGGCGAGCAGTATGTTGCAGCAATATTTTTAAATTTGTTTCAGCGGAGACAGACTTAGCATGAATATGCGAATTGAATAGTCGCGCGCGTATGCAAATCACAAGATTTGTATTTCATTTTTAAATGTATTTTTATGAATTAGGTATATTCTGCGCTATGTTTGTTTAAATTCTTTTTTGGTAAATTATATTTAGGTTCGTACGTAACTGTGGCATTTTCTTTTTTTGTGAATTCGTTAGGAAAACATTTTAAAACGAAACGAAAATTTAAATGAAATTTTTAATTTACTTTATTTATTAAGACGATTATAGTATAATTTACGACACCAAGTTGTTTGTTTTATAAACAACATTTATCAAAAGAGATTATCCTTATTAAAATGCTAGATTGGCGCTAAAATCCTATAAATTCCATTATTAAATTAGTAATAAAATTATGAGAGTCCGTAAAATTAATTTTAAACACAGAATTGCTTCTGAGAATTTAGCTTATAAGAAGTTACTATTTTGTGGTACAGTTAAACCAGAATAGGTATGCACTTCGGTAATTTTTGTAAAGTTCAGATATAACTCGATCATCGATCCACAGAATAACCACCTCCCAGAGTTTATAAATTTTGTACATCCGCACTTTGATAATATGCACCATTCCTTAGTATCAACTGCTCTGTTAGTTCTAACAAGGTCACATCTGGCATTTGTTTTTCGGAATTTCAAAGAGTTGGTAATCTTTAATTTTCTAACTTATGACTAAAATGAGGACTTCCATGTTTGTCACAGCCTTTTTCCCAACTATGTTGGGGTCGGATTCCAGTATGCAGCTGAATTCCAGTATTTTACATGGAGTGACTGCCTATCTGACCTCCATAATCCAGTTATTATTGGGTGATACGATGCCCTTTGGTAAGACCGCTTGTCAGACTTTCAGGCCACTGACTATCAAGGAACGGCTTAACGTGCTTTTTGAGGTATGGATGAAACTCGGTATGGAATTGGTGGTCACCCATCTACGGATAAACCTAGACAAGTGCGGCTTAACTAAAGATCGACCCAAGCAGCTGATATTATTTAGGCACGACCTCCAACATCGTAATCGCCAAATAATAATCAGCTGTGCCATACATTTGGGTCGAGTAGGTTTAGAAATGACTATAACATAACTTTCTTATACATCGTCATCAACATCAGCCTATAATGTTACCACTGCTGGGACACAGGCCTCCTCTCTATGAGAGGGAGTGGGCTGTAATCCACCACGCGGGCCTAGTGTGGGTTGGTAGATGTCACATGTCTTCGAATGTGTAGTTCTAGTACATGCTGGTTTTCTCACGATGTTTACCGTTTTCAAAAACGGTAAACATCGTGAGAAAACAGCAGCGATGATGAAATAAATTACACAAAGTAATGCGCCTGCCTGGGTTCGAGCCCACGGCTTACTGCTCGTAACTCGGGGCTGCCACATGCTATACATGCTGTTAAGTATTAGATTTGAACATCCCGTGTTCTAACCGGCCAATAAAACATTGTCAAAAATATTTAAATAACCTCTCTAGAAATACCCGCTCCATATATAATCCATATATAATATTCTATTCCACAATTTTCGTTTATATTCCAGCCTTTTATACGAAGCGCCCCGTCCGGTGGATCTGCTTTTTATGTAAAACCGAAAGGCTATTTGTCAAGGTAATTTGAATTTACTCGCACGCTCTAGCCCTTTGAAATGCATGCTTTAAAATATAGGTACTAGTTTTTTACATGGACTGTTACAAACAAATGGAAATAGAGTAGCTTTTCGTTATGTGGCGAATATTTTTAAGGATGATTTAGTATTCATAGGCTTTATGGTGATTTCTTTGTTTTTATATGGGTGTCATATTATTGTTAGAAATTGTTGATGTGATGTCTAACTGATTTCGTCTTGTGACTGTCTGTCACGTGCAACTAATTATTTAGCAACTATCTTAGACTGATTCCTATTTCAAAATCATAACATGGTATCGGGCCACTTACAAACATATTAAACCTTTAGTTTATGGCTTGACAGCCTGACAAGTTACCGTAATTAATAACGAAACGTCCTTTTTTACTTTGAATTTTAAAAGCTATGTTGGACCACTTGGAAAGCCATAAATTCCTACGAATTCTTAAGAAACGCTAAAAATGTCCAATTTCTAAGTGTAGTTCACAATACTTGCGCCACATCTGGAGAACATATTATGGGTTTCACCCGGAAGGACCAACAAAACAATAGATACATCGCAAAAAGCGACAATACTCCTCTCGTGGGGTTTTGAGAAAGGCTGGGGATGAAGCAAGGGAGTTTTAACTCGAGGCAGTCGGTCTGAGATCGCTATAGGGCTCGGACGATATGGGCTATTGAGTTAAGTTAGGATACTTGGTAAATACCGAGAGGCTATATCTAAGTGGGCAGTTGCACGAGTGTGATAATGATTTAATAAGTTAGATATAGTTGGGTTGAAAACCCTGTTTAGACTAATCTAATATGTGTGTGTGTTTGTTGGTGAGCGATTGGGTGAGTCCTTTATATAATATATTACAATAATTATCCTAGGCTGATGGTGTAATTATTATGACTAAAGTTCTTAAAACTAAACAGACAGAAACGTGTTGCTAAGGAGTTTGTTGCGCCACTTCTTCTCCTCAACTCCAACACTAGGAAGTGGTGAAGGGTGGGCGCTTTTGGGGCTGTCTATAGGGTTTCAATAGAGTTGTTCCTCAACTCTATTGTAAAATGGTTCATGAGTTTTGATTATCAACTCTATTATCTGCTAATTCTTGAATTATATATTCATTAGCTCTAACTAACAATTCAACCATTGCTTTTGAGTTTTGATTCTCCAACCCTATTATGACAACCATATAGTGATTCTAGAATAATAATATATTCTTTATACTTGACAAATGATTCGGCCAGGCTGACATGAACACGTGTCTTGCAGATGCGCTACTTGTACAAAAAGTACACTTTCCATGGGGAGGGTTTGGATTGGTTTGATACCACTGATTTATTATAACCAGTCTAAGGACTGTTAGGGACCATGTCTATTGATTAGCATGATGATCGACGTTCTGCCGCTGAAATGCCGCCTTGTCACGTTCTCCAGTTCGAAAGGACTGCTAGGGACAGTGCTCACTAGGAGCATGATGCCAACGCCTTGCCGCTGAAAAGCCGCTTACGTCACTTATGGAAGTGTTACTCTGAGTGCTTCAGGTGCAGATGCGAAGTATCGTGTGAGTCACGACTGACCAATTACCTATTACGCTAGCGTAAGGGTTATTTACAAAAACTATTGGTTGTAATATAAATAACTTTGCCCTTTTGAAACCACTTTCAATATATTTCAAGAACTACGAATTCCATAATCCGATTTACTATATATCTTTCAATCCTTTCCTTGTTCTCATAATAAGACGAGGTATTGGACTTCTTCAACATAAGGAATTCAGTTTAAATTGTCGGTGGGAAGGCGACCAGTCAGGGACGAACCTTACAGGGCCGTGCGGAAATGGCGGGGCCCGGCCCTTTCCCCTCCGGGGGAAACCGACCTTAGTCTTAAGAATTAATATGATTTAGGAAAAACGAAAATTTTATCAGCCTAGGGTAATTTAGGAACAGTCACAGTCTGCTACATTTTGTCTAAGGTAACTTTTAACCACGTATATATTTTCATTTTCATGAGTAGCATTAAATGGGCGCTAAACAGGAATGGGGGGAACGTCGTCAGCGAAACTGTCAGAACCGCTGCGGTAAAGCTCCTGTGGAGCCCAACGTTAAACTGCGTGCCGCGAAGCCGAACACCCCAGTATACATCTCTCGTCTACACTACACCACTGAGGCAGAGAACATCGAGGAGTACGTGCGCCAGAGATTGAAGTACACGCCAAGAGTGCTGCTGCTGAAGTCGCGCCGCAACGTCAATTTCAAGGCGTTTGTGGTGCGTATACCAACATGTTATCTGCATTTGGTGTTGGATGAAAGTTTTTGGCCGCAGGATGTGGTGATCCGTCGCTTCCGCGGACAAATTCCACTCGGACTCACACAACATCGTGAAAGTGAAGTGTTACTAACATAATTTTTAGGTTTTATGAACTAACACAATTGTTATACGGGTATTATGTATATTTATTATTATTATTACTTATAAATAATAAAAAAAAAAAAACATTTAAAAATATTAAAAACAAATAAAAAATTTAGCCCACCGGTATCGGGAACAGGGTCCAAGCTACCGGCGATCAGGGCTCCAGAGAAAGGAACCTCCTAACAATACGAGCCGTGTCCAGGAGTACCGCTTTCTGAATCAAGCCCTTGATCCAGCTGCCTAACGAGAGCCTCATCAGATATTGGTCGAGGCTCTTGGCAATTAGGCCATTGGCTGATACAACTATCGGCACAATGATTGCTGAGTCAACATGCCACATGTCGACAACCTCACGAGCCAAGTCTATATACTTGATTTGTTTATCTTTCTCGGCCTTCACGAGGTTCTCGTCATGTGGAACCGTTATGTCAACAATCATGGCGCGCCGCTCTGATCGATCCACCACCACTATATCAGGCTTATTGGCTACAATAGTCCTGTCAGTGATGATGGATTGATCCCAATACAGTGTCATATTGCCATTTTCGAGAACTGGGTCGGGCACATACCTATAGTACGGCAGTTCCGATTCCACAAGGCTGTATTTCAGAGCAAGACTGACACTGACATTACTGGTACTGACATCTGTTTTATTTGAAGAAACAATCCCTAATCTCTTCAAAGTTAGAGTAAACGGACTTCTTCTGGGTAAGCTCGTACCATCGTCGACTTGGACTAGAGTCAAGAGCAAACTGACCGCGAATTAAAAAAAAAAAATGTAAAATGTTAAATTTAAAAAATACTCAAAATACAAGAACACGTTTTTCCTTAAAGTAGAATGAGTTGGAAAAATTACTTACGAAAAACAAAGATAATAATCAGCCCATCAAGTAAAAAAAAAGTCTACCCAACCAGAACCACTTGGGAAGACTCAAGGCGAAAGAAACATTAAAATTATTCCGCTATCCATATTTTCATGCTAATTAAGCCATAAAATATAAATAAAACATTTATCTTCCGTAGAGAATATTGCCTTGTTTTGCTCATTATTTACGGCGCAAAGAATACCCTATTAAATCTTAATAAGACTCTTTAATTAGTTCCGAGCTATGGTAACGCTTCGAGCAATTTTATATACTGAGAGCTAGTTCGACGTGTTCTGATATTCTGGGAAAAAAAAAAGAAAAAATGTAATAAATTATTGTTATTTTCGTCTTTGTATTTAATTGTAAGTAAATATACCCTTATATTATATTTGAAATAGTTATTTGTTTTATGTCTTCCATGACTTCATTTAGTTTAGTTCCCTTCAATATGGTTGAGTTGAATGATGGCTGATACATGCGTCATGATCGTGAACTTGCCCTGTCAGTTGTGACTGGTCATTAGCTGCCACGGTTTATTTTAATTATTTTATTTTAAAACTTTATTTTCAAATTATTGATTTCGTCTTTTACTCTGGACGCTCTTAACTTGCCCGTATTTCTACATCGTTCTCACATACTAGTAATTCTCAACACGAATGATGTAACCAAGATTTTGTAACATATTTTGATTTAAACGAGTGTCCATGGAGTTTCTTGCCCATTCTTCTCCATAGAGATCTACGCTTTGGAATGGGCAACTACAGCACTTTCACAAGTTATTATGTCTTGTGACTGGGACTGTTGTAGCTTTGACTTTCAAAAGTGCCTGTAATGGTCTAATTGAAATAAATGCTTTGAGTTTGAGTTTTCATCTCTTTTTTTAGTTTCCCCTTTCGCAGGTATGCTGGAAGAGATTTCTTTAGAATTAAGCATCACTTTTTCACCTTTTTTTCAGTTCCATTCTTCTTTTCTTTGTATTCAATATTTAGTTTAAGCTATATAATATTTTAAAGAGGAAAGATTTGATTGTTTGTTTGCATTGAATAGGCTCCGAAACTAAAGGTCCGATTTGAAAAATTCTTTCAGTGTTAGATAGCCCATTTATAGAGGAAGGCTATTGGCTTTATATCATCACGCTACGACCAACGAGCAGAAATGAAAAATGTTGCGAAAACGGGGAAAAATTGACGCAAACGAAGTTGAGCCGGACAGCTAACTTGTACATAAATTGTAAAAAAAATTACAAACGAACGTGCCTATAGATGTTCTAGTTACTTGTAGAAATCAAACAGATCCTATTATCGTATCGGCATGAATTAGGGATGGTTATTGTTATTATGCTACACCGTCATGGGTACAAGGTGTGTCTGAATCTGCTGGATTTATAGGGACCAACACTCATACAGGGAATACGTTACGCACTGTTGTGTGAGCTACTTCATAATGAAGAGTTCGTGCATTTTTGGATCCATGTCTCATTTGCGCCTCGAATGTATATCGTGGCGACCACGGTCTAGCATAGCAAGAGATGCTTCAGTAGGCAGTGAATGGGAAAAATCAAATTTCAAGTGCCTTTTAAAATAATTTTATAAAACCATTTGTTTCAACACGGATAAAAGTGATTTTGTTCGGGTTTTCGTTAATTTTAACTAGCACGGCTACTTATCCAACCAGATTAGTTTTCTTTTTTCTATCTTTTGTAGTAAGCAACGACTTATTGTCGGGCCTACGCGGTCCTCCCATATTTAAGTACTAACGCTGTAACATCCAAATATTGTAGAAACAAATGTTTTTAAAAGAGTAAAATAAGTACAACAACTACAACATTATCTACAGTTACAGTATTAGCGACGATATTATTCCGCGAGCATCACAGGTCAGGGATTTGGGTGTGATTCTGGACGAAAAATACACGTTCGAGGCTCATATTGATCACATCACCAGTAAAGCATACAAGTCACTAGGATTCGTTATACGTAACAGCCAGCAGTTTAATAGCCCTCTATGCCTAAAAACTTTATACTTCTGTTATGTAAGGAGCGTACTAGAATCTGCAAGCGTTATATGGAGACCCTTTTATAAGAAATATGTTGATCTAATCGAATCCATCCAACGTAAATTTATTAAGCATCTAAATTATAAAACCAAAGCTGACATCCCAAATTACCCGGACTCCTGTCGATATCATAAGTTAAATACTCTGGAAGAGAGACGGCAGTTAAATGACATGATGTTATTATACGACATACATAATAATAAATTCGATTTTCCACAATTGCTCGGCAAAATATATTTTAACGTCCCACTCAGACGTACCAGACATACCAGTCTGTTAGCAGTTCCTAATGGCTCTACTAATTATATGAAGATGTCGCCTTTCTTGCGGCTACCCGCATTACATAATGACAAGTTCTTAACACTTGACCCCTTTAACACCACACGGAACCGAATTAAAAAAGAGATTATCGCAATTCTGGATCAAGCGAGGGATAATAAGTTACGCCACTAGTGCCAATTCGTCAAAAGTATATAGACATACCTACACACATCATCACACACATTTACAGATACCCACACGCACACACAAACTTTTAATGTAAATTAATTCAAGTCACTTTCTGCTTTAATATTTTCTGTGTACGTCGTAATTGGCGTAATCTCCTGTGTAATCATTTCTATGTTAATGTACTGTCAGCTGTGAAGATACCTTTCATAAAATAAATAAATAAATAAAGTAATGAAGTTTCTTGCTGGTTCTTCTCGCCGTTTTCTCGTGGTCCTACTATTTTGTCCTACTAGTAGGACCACGAGGGAGACCAGTTTCTGTTCGTCCTACTATGACATGTTGGAGCAGTAATCATTTATTTATACCACCCGTATATAATTTATACCTTTGACACTAGTAAGAAAAGGAAGAAAAAAGCAATCATCCATAGGAAACGACCAACCCGAACCGTGCACCTTTTGTCGACGTTTTATAAGTGCCCATATAGGCTTATGTAAAATAAAATATTTTGATTTAAAAATTTAGACATTAGATGAACCTTAAAAAACAGAAACACAGCACAACATCATGAAAGATCTCCCATCTTTCATTTAACTAGTGAAGCTCCGATACACACGTGAAAATTTAATCATTCGTTCGTCCGTTCGCCCCGTATTCGGACAAAGGTCCTGGATTCCGCATCGTTTTTTTCGAATACATGCGGATTTCCGCGTGAATTAAAATCTGCACCGTTTAAAATGTTGCAAGAATCCTTTTTGCATAAAGGTGGAATTTTAAGTGTTTTTTTTTTATATTGTTTATCAGGTACTTTGAGGAAGTTCTGCGCTAAATAATACTTAGAATATATGTAGTTTGATGATGACCATTTCCTAGAACTAAAAATTCTAAGACATGTGACATCTACCAACCCGCACTGAGCCCGCGTGGTTTATTAGAGCCCACTCCATCTCATAGAGAGGAGGCTAGTGTCCCAGCAGTGCGAACATTTGCTGATGATGATGATGATGAGCATTAATGTAGATGGCTATAAGGGTCGAGGAAGACCAAATAAACGATAGATGGACTGTGTGAAGGGTGATTTGGCTAGAAAGACGGTGACTGGTGACTTAGATAACGAGTAGGTAAATGAGAAGTATAGGAGAAGAAGATATGCTACCCAAAATAAATTAGGATAAGGGTGAGGAGAATGATGATGATGATAATTATGGTTCTGATGACACCGTGATGTGATCATTTAGTGATCGCTTTTGAAATGATGAAGCTAATTACCTATTTGAAACTTCGTTTAAGGTCTTCTCCTTTAAAGCTCCGTAAGTAACTATTTTAGTAGTAAAACAAGATGGAAGATGGTTCTGACCTAAGGAGCATAGATACCGCTTCGAAACTAGACACAGTAATAATATATTGAGTTTATAGTTTGCAGTTCAAATTGCTTGCATAAATAGCTGTTTGGATGTTACTATCAACCTCTTGCATAGACCGAATATGAATCAATTATTTAGCATTTATGTAAGCACCACTCGTTGGTGGTTTTACTATTTTCGATAAGATTTTTTGGAGACTTAGTAATAGCTTCGTTGGTTTTGTGGTTGCAAGTTCTACTGCTGAGTATGAGGTCCTGGGTTTGATTCCCGGGTTGGGACTATTTATCCTTTTCAAGATTCGATGTGGAAATTTTTCAGTAGCAGCTCAGAGTTTGAATACCCGGTTGATGTTAATAGACTCAACCGCTATTCTATCTAAATGTGTTGTAAGTACACATCTCTTTTTTTTTTTTTTTTGACGATGTGGAAATCCGCACGGATGTCCTCCGCCTGGGGAAGGCGGAGGGGTCTGTCAGACTCCAACTGACTAAAACCACACCGGTGTTCCCTCGCACACTTGCGTCGGGGGGCAGCGGGAACGAAAGTGACTTCCGCTGCCCCGGACTAGTGCCGGCCCGCTTGACCAGTGCGGGCCTCGTCTCTGGGGGGGAGTGAGGTGTACTCCCCCCGATACGTCATGAGAGGCGCGCGTGGAACACTACGCGCCGCCGTCTCGGGTCCAGTGAGATGGGGGGCGACGGATGTCCCCGAATCCGTCGCCCCTGGACCTGTTTAGGGGGGCCGGAAGAGGGCGTTATCCGCCCTCTGCCGACGCCCGGTGCGTCTGCTGCGGGATGGGAGGGAACTAGAGATCTCCCTCTCCCTTTCCGCAGCTTCCTTCTGCGACATGACCGTTTCGCAGAAGGACACCACCGCGTCCCAGGACTCTGTGCTGCCGACCATAGAGCGAGCAACGGTCGGCAGCGACAGGTCTGCTCCTACCTCAGTCACAAGAGCACGGCGCGGCTCATCCCACGCGGCACATTCCGCCAGCGTATGCCGCGCCGTGTCCTCCAGACAGTGGACGCAGTGATGGCACCGAGCGTCCGGCTCCCTGCTTATGCGACACAGGTACTTCCCGAAGCAGCCGTGCCCCGAGAGCACCTGCGTCGCCCGAAACGTCAGGGAGCCGTGCTTCCTCCCGAGCCAGTCTTCGAGTACTGGCCGGATCGCCTCGAAGTACACATCTCTGCCTTAACCTTCGGAGAAATTGGCATTATGTTATGTTTAGTCTTATCTGTTCAAGTCTGTCTACTTCGACCGTTTGGAAATAATATAACAATAGTTTCATGTACTCACGTACCTACTCTTATATACTGGCTTGTGATGTTTGCCAATTTTATTTTTGTAATTCGGTCAAACTGTGACGGTTTTTTTGCGGACTGGCTGTGGACACCGGACTCTGTAAGACACATTATTAATAAAATTGAGTGTGTTACTCTGTCAAAGTCTTGTTTCCAGAGCCGCGTCTGCATTCTGTAGCATTCTGTCCCCGTTTGATGAAACGTTTTCTTTGTAAACTCATTTTTTCACGGGCTCCACAAGCCATTGAATAAACAAATGCAATTGCTTTTAATCGATCAAAGATTCAATTCGAAACTTTATCTAAGTATCCCATGTAAAAGATAAATAAAAAAACGTAAATAGAGCAAGGTTAATTATACAGGGTGTAACGCAAAACATATTATATTTACATAAGAGTGTGCTACAGATCATCAAACTGAACATGTTTCTCCATCGGACAAATATCGTAATAGAGAAAAAAATATCTGCTGCCACATACAAAACTGCAATACATATTCGACCCAAATGTATGGGGCAGCTGATATTTTTTTCGCTTTTACGATGTTTGTCCGATGGAGAAACATGTTCAGTTTGATGGTCTGTACACCCTTAAGTATGTAAATATCCTTTCCGTTACACCCTGTATAGTGAGACCAGAATGCAATCTGTATGAGGTATGCTGTTTTGCTCCATGATCTAACAAAATATTCGAGCCTCGATTGAGTCTTTTACTCGTAAACTCTGTCAGATACTATGATAATAACAAACTTACAGATAATTTTTGCTACGTCTCGCGTCTTCTTGACCTTTTGTCAGCCCTGTAACCCGGTGATTATTACCGAAGCGGAGCGTCGAAAGTTCTGAGGTATTCTCAGTATTCTGCCCCGGTTCCAATGTTTGTGCATTGTGGCATCTACACTAACTTCTCATCATTTTATTGATTGAGTAATGAATGGATACGTTTGACTTATTTATTAACTTTGGATGAATGATGATGAGTTGTCCATTAGCCATCGCACAGCAAGTTTAAATTGATAACAAATTAGCTGTGTGTGAGCAGTGTTTGTTCAATGGTAACGGCTCCGACTTATTATTAGTTATTTATTTATTTATCATAACAAAGTTCACAAAAATCTGTAGATCGTGGATTCGGACCCAAGCAGGCACTTTCATCATCATAATTGACAACCTTATTTTCCAGGGGACAGGAGTCCTGAGTCTTCCTTTCTTTTGCCATTCTTCTCTGGTCTGCGAAACTTTTAACTAGAGTTACTAATCAGTAAAAATGTTGTATTGTGTGTAAGGTAATCTCATCACCACTGCTGCATACGGTAAAGGCATACCTCATGAGGAAACCAATTCGTCTTAGAAACAAATAATTATTGAAGACATTTGTCACTCACCACCCCGCATTCAGCCAACGTGGTGGATTATCGTCCACTCCCTAACACAGAAATGAGGCCTGTGTCCAAACAGTGGAAACTTTTCAAGGTAGGTTAGTTTATTTTTCCAACCGACTCATTTCATATCCAACAAAAGTTTTGTTTATTATTTAAGTACCCCCAAGTAGAACATTAAAAATCCAGACCAAGATCAATCATAGCCCAAAGCAGCGACCGCAAAGACAAAATTTCGTTCGCATTACATATGTACAACATGCTCCTAAGCAAATTCCGCGAACATCATCGCAGCACAATACGGTCGATCGATTAAGAGGCAGAGAGAGCACTTAATCCGCTGAGTGCGTACTCAGGTTGAGCACGGCAACACACCGCAACAAGGCACCGTGTAGGTTCCACGTAATGCGCTTTGTGAGGTGTCGCACTAATTTATTAGACGCTCATAGTGGAAGAGGATATGTGTGTCACTGTAAATTGCTTGGGATTTAAATAGAAATGCTGTCTTTACTTGATTTAGACATCTATGAGCAGCTACACTTTAGGAAATTTAAAAAATGTCAATAGCGTCACTGATCTTTCGCCTTCGATTCTTCGATTCTTCTTTGCAAATCGATAAAAAAGCGGTCCAGGTTGCAATGTACTGGTCGAACAATTGACTAGTGCGGCCTAACCAGCTTTGTCATTCGCCACATTTTAATCCTGGACGGTGCAGAAACGATTCCTTCTCGATAACACAACTATGCGCACGGAGGTCGAAAGAGAAGGTTATGTATAAACCAGGCTGTTAGATTGTAAGAAATAAAGTCAATTTACAATCTAACCTTTAATTACAAAATTACAAGTGAAATTGTAATATCACGGCTTTGACAATATACCTGCAACATATACATGTATAGGGATAGCTTTTTTTTACAGATGGGAATTCATCAAACGAGTCCCGCTATGACTCTAAAACTTCTCTGTTCCTTCAAACTCAAACTCAAACTCAAAGCATTTATTTCAATTAGACCATTACAGGCAGCAGGCATTATTGTAGTTGCCCATTTCAAAGCATCAAAGATGTAGAAATACGTGCAGGTTAAGAACGTCCAGAGTAAAAGATTAAATCAATAATTCAAAAATAAATCCCGTGGCAGATAAGAGATGTCACAACTGACAGCAGCCGTTCACGAACATGACGCATGTTTCAGCCATCATTCAACTCAACCATATGAAGGGAACTAAATGACCCGACACACTGGCCACCATCAGCGTGACATTTGAGTGAGCATAGCCCTTTGTGTTCCGGAGCCACGTTATCTCTTTCGAATAGTCCCGCAGCCATGTATAGGGAGGGATAGCTTCAACAAAACTTATTTTTATAGATTTTGCTGGCTTTAGGACTGTCTCTCAGACTAGTCGTACAACATTTAATAGAGACAAAAGTCATCACTTACCTGATTGAAAGAACACTCACATTTACACCTGATACTCTATTTATCATAGGAACTCTTACAAGCGTATGGATTACAGCTAGTAACCATACCTACATATATAGTATACCTACCAAAAGCCTGTGGTCTTTTTTTTCGGATGGGAAATTATCAAATGATTCTCCCGCTCTGGGCGGAGCGGAAGGAAGTGTCAGACTTGACTGGCTAAAACCCATCCATGTTCCTTCTTAGCCCTTTGTGTTCCAGGGCCACGGTATCTCTTTCGAACAGTCCCGCAGCCCTGGCAGGCATCGGCCCTCTCGGACGCCTGGGGTCTACACTACAGGATTACCACAACACTATTCAATACGCGACCATTTACTAATCAATCGCAATCTGACAAATTGGTAGCATGTTGGTAACATTCATAGGACACATTCATCTCAGTCCTGTTATATGCACGTGAATAAACAAGTCTGAAAAAGTATATTACAGGTAGCACACTGTGTCTATAACATTTCAGCTGTATACACGTAATAAGTTTTTAAACTGACATGGTCAATAAATCTATCATTAACACTGAAAACGGTATATTTACCACGTTGTACAATAACTACACAGTTGAAATGTCAAAAAAACTGTGAACAATATTTCTCTTACACCATTTTTACACATTTTAAAGGAAAATATGCTTTTTATGGTGACCAAGCTGCAAATCCTACTATTAAGAGGGATCTCTAGTGGGCCTTTCTCCATACAAACGTATTCCGTTGTTTTCTTCGTGGATAATGCGCCTAGAGCAATGATTTTTTTTCAAAAAATCTATGTCTTATTAATACATGCCCCTATCATTTCCTTTTTTTCAAAACGTAATCACTTAAAAAATTATGACACTCCAAAAACCCCAAAAAAAAGCCCGTTTTACCGCCAGGTTTAGACGACTATCAGACAAATTAGATATTTTTTTGACAAAAAAGAAAATAATAGAAGCATAGGTATACTTTTTTTCTAAATTTTGATATAAGAATTATTAAGATCAGTTCAGTTTTGAAGCAGAAAACAGCGGAATACAAAACGTCTTTTGATCAAGATTTTTGTAGGTAAAATCAGCCTGCGTTGCAGTTTTTGGGATTTCGCACTGTACGGGAGCTTGATCGGGCGCAGCGCGACGGCAATAGTTTCTTCAAATACCTATTGTGAAATTCCTCGGGACTAGAGTCCCCTCTTAAAACATCTGAAATAGTATTTATTTATAAATATACTTTTAAAGGGCGTGGATATTGACAGCATTTACGTTTAAGAAACTTTATCTGAAAAAATCAGGTACGCACGGCGATCAATCAAGTTATACAAAACTAGTTTATGAGGAACTTCCATTGTTCGGGAAGTCAATAGAAAGTGAGGCCTGGAATTGTGTACTAGTACTAGTTTTGCGAGCCAAAGTTGACACAAAGCTGAAGCAATAAATGTACCATTTCTCCCAAAACACACGACGAAAACAAGCAAGCCCACTTCGTCAAAGATTCATCTCCCCACCATATCTCGTGCATTTAAACCGAACTTTAGCAGAAGACATTGAATTTGATGCACATGTCGGCGCTGCCTCTATAAAATTAACAATTCTTATCACTGTTGGAGCTCGTAAACTCGCCGTACGACTCTGTCACGATAGCAGGGTTACTACTGGTTTTAGAAATGAACTCACGAGAAACTATATCCATCATGATTCATTCAAAAAACAGTATTTACACCAATCAGAAGAAAAGAAAGATAAAAACAAAACAAAACTTCAAAAAAAAAACACTACCACTACATTATTGCAAATTGATTTGAGATTCTCGGACCCTGTACTGGAGTATTACTGGGGCAATAATTTTATTTTGTTTTTCCATTCACCTGCCTGTGGTTTTATACCATGTATTTTTCTTGTAGCACTAAAAACATGATTTATCTATAAAATTAAATACTGTATAACACAATCAGCAGATTTGAAGACAGACGATTTTAAAACCTATGACGAGCAAGTCAACTCACAATCTCCTTTACATCGAGAACCAGAGGTAGCACCGGCAGTCATAAAAATCACACTATCACGTGACTTCCTGAAATCGAGAAAAAAAAAGCATTTGACAGCCACTAACTGTGAGTAAAAAGATGGCGGTTCCTTTCTTTAGTGTCACTGCATTATTTCATCGGCTGCATTTAAAAGGCATCTCGTATGTAAAGGCAAATAGTAATACTAAGTGCGAAGTGTGATCTGACTTCATTTATGTGAGTCGTTGCCACGTTTGTTTTTAATACGCTTTTATTAGCTTCACTTGTAACTAAATAACGATTAAAAAATTAAAAAAAACTTAAAAGCTTTTCACCCACTTCCCTGTTTTCGATTGAACTGAAATTTTGCAAATGTGTTTCGTTTGGATGACAGTCCTAAGTGACATCATTCTTTTATGCATTCCCATAATATGGGCTTAAAATGAAATCCTTTCCCCGCGATGTTTTCCTTCCCCGAAGCAAGTGATAATCATACAATTAGTGGTGTATAATTGAAATCGTGTGTCTACCTACATTTATGTCAATCGTAGCCACGTTTGGTTTTTACACGCTTTTAATAGCTTCAAATCGCCTAAGTTGAAGTTTACCCACTTTCCGGTATCCGATTTTGCTGGAATTTTGTATACCTGATTAGATTTGACGTCATTCTAAATCCAATATGGGGGACTAGTACTATTTTAAGCATTTCCATGATATGGGTATTAAATGAAAGGATTTCCTCCCGATGTTTTACTTCATCAAAGCAAAAGATAATACACTACTCAAATAATAATTTATAAGAAAATCATCATCATCATCTTCCTGCCCAAGTCCCATTCTACGTAAGGTCCCTATCAGACGTCACGGCATCATTTACTACATTTTATTTCTTTCTTTCCTTTATAAGAAAATAAATACTTAAATATTTATCCTTCTCAAAACTCTCTCAGTTAGTTATTCTTGCCAGAGAGCAAAGCGAAACCCTTGAGGTGTCTACGAATAAGTTTGTCTTTGACTGGAGGCGTTCCAGAGATGTAATTTGGACAGATTTGGCAGCATTCCAATTTGATTCATAAGATTTAGTATGCATCTAGGTGCACCTGAATATAATGCCACTTGGAAACCGATCGACCAAATAAGAACTTGCTCTTATCTCGATGCCTGTGAAAACAAACTGCTGATTACGAAACTTTCAGTGAAGGATTCTCTGAAAGTGTTTTTTTTATATTTTATTGGTATGTACTGATCTTAGTAACCCCGAAAAAAAAAAGTAGATGGAGACAACGAGGCTTTTGCACTGCAGTTAGACAGAGCATGATTCAAATTGAAGTAATAATTTTTGTGTTTGAGTTTCGTGCTAAATTCCCTTGGTATGACTTGCGTACTTTTTTGTTTTTTTTTTTTTTTGTTTTCTCGTTTGGATGACGTGTCCCAACAAATAAAAAACTTTTTTCTTTCTATCTTTTTTTCTTTTATTGACATAGAGGGATGCTGCTACTGTTCCATTGACGAAATTAAAGTCAGAGGTATCTTATGGTCATAAACATACCAATTGTCTTCCGAAATACAAACCAAAATAAATCTAAGTAATACCTAATTTTATTTTTTATTGCCATGACCAGCACGTCCCTACTGGCTTCAGCCAAAAAGTATTCCAACTGTGACAGTTGCTAAGTATAAATAAAAGAAGCACAGACAGGCACAGCGCGGCCACATAAACGGCGCATAAAGCTCTCCTGAGAGGCTCGCTGGTTTAATCGCCTCGCCAATGCATGTTGTGACTGCAGAAAACTTGACAAAATTTAACGCTTTTCTATTACAGGTTTTTATTTTCCTAATGTTTTAGATTTTAAGAAATCTAAATGATGAAAACGAAGATATCAATATAATATTCATGGAGGTCAGGTTAATAATGATGTGAATGTTTTTGTTGGCTTGATTCAGGAAAAACCTCCTGGACATGGCATGTATGGTGAGGAGGTTGATCTCTTTGGAGCCCTGACCACCGGCAGTCTGGACATAGTTCCTGATGCAGATGAGCTACAATTTTTTAGGGTTCCGTACCCAAAGGGTCAAACGGGACCCTATTACTGAGACTTCGCCGTCCGTCCGTCCGTCCGTCCGTCCGTCCGTCTGTCACCAGGCTGTATCTCATGAACCGTGATAGTTAGCCAATTGAAATTTCTACAGATTATGTATTACTGTTGCTGCTACAACAACAAATACTAAAAACAGAATAAAATAAATATTTAAGGGGGGCTCCCATACAACGAAGTGATTTTTATTGCTGGTTTTTATAAATAATGGTACGGAACCCTTCGTGCGCGAGTCCGACTCGCACTTGGCCGGTTTTTATATTTTTAAATGTTTTTTATTTAGTTTTGTTTTAAAAATCTTTAAAATTGTTAAATAATACGTTCAGAAAAGAAATGAATGAGGAATGCGAATGTTAAGAAAGGTCGGGGAAGGTAGCTGGATAATTTAGGATAATACGACAAAGACCCATTCATCCACATTTATGAGTAGACTTGCTTAGTATTTAGAAATGATTGATGGTCGTAAGTTGTAGTATGAAGCTTAGTGACAAGAGATCAAAAATAAATTACGGAAGCTACACAAATAGAAACACTGTGTATTATGTAAATTTACAAAATAATGCAACGTGGTGGCACTATTAATGTAACTTCAATAGAGACTAGCTGTGCCCGCGACTTCGTACACGCGGAATTTAACGAAAAATATTATTTAGTTCATTTAGATTTTTCTTCTTTTTTGCATTTTTATTTTAATTATAATTTTATAATAATTTTAGAATGTTTCTAAAATAGAAATAGCCTTAGTTACTCCTTATTACATGAGCTATCCGCCAGTGAAAGTCCCGTCAACATCGGTCCAGCCATTCCAAAGATTACCCGGAACAAACAGACAGACAGACAGACCAACAGACAGAAAAAAATAGTAAAAAAAAGAAGTATTACGTACCGTTATATTCATTCATATGCATGTAGTAAAAAGCGGTTATTTTAATAATACAAACAGACACTTCAATTTTATTTATTTGTATAGATATAGAACTCAAACTCAAACTCAAACTCAAATTCTTTATTGCATTCATGTGTTTACAAGTTGTTACATATATAGCAAAGTTCCAACATGAAACCCGGTTAGGGCACGGCAACATAATAGATTGGACAAAACAAGCATCCAGTTAGTATGTATACTGGATTGCAAGTTAGTATCCAGGTTTATACAGTTATTGTAATAAATATCATGACGTTATACATTTTTTTATTACATATATTAATTATTATTTGCTTGCATTTACTTGCATCAGTTTTTATAATTTCATTAATTTGTACTTATGAATACTTATTTTACTTATTTTAAAAATTCATATTCTTTATTACATTTATGTTTTATTAATTTATATTTTCTATTATATTTATGTTTTATTAATTTGTATTAATTATTATATTTTATTACTTTGTTTTGTTATATTATGTGTAAGTATACTTATGTATGTGTGCTTTTTGTATAAGTACTATTTCAGTTGCTATAAGTAATTATCTATCTATCATATTCACATTTTATTCTAAGTATTCTGCGACCGAGTAAAAGCATTTTTGTGTTAGATATTCTTTTAATTTTCTGTTAAATGTATTGAATTTGGGTTCTTCTTTAATTTGTTCCGGTAATTTGTTGAAGATTTTTACTGCCATGTAGTATGGGCTATGGTAAAGCATTTTGATCCGAGATTGTGGAAGATATAATCTATTTTTATGGCGTGTGTTCACATTATGCATGTCTTTTGTTTTAGGGAAAATGTTGCTATTTTTAAATACAAATATGCAAAGGTCATGTATGTATATAGAAGGTAAAGTTAGAAGTTTTAATTTAACAAAATATGGCTTACAGCTTTCGGTATTGTCGATATGGGCCAGTATTCTAACACACTTTTTTTGGATTATAAATACTTCGCTGGCATTTACGCTGTTCCCCCATAACATCACTCCATATCTTAGCCATGAGTAAGCGTAGGCGTAGTATGCCGATAGTGCCGTTTCTGTATTTGTGCTGTGCTTAAGTTGAAACAAGGCGTAAGTAAATTTAGATAATTTAGATTTAACTGTTTCGATGTGCTTTTTCCAATTGAGATGTGTGTCTATGTTTATACCGAGTAAGTTAAATGTAGTTACTAATTCTATAGGGGTGTCATTAAAAATTACATTATTACTTAGGGGGGAGGCTTTGTAGGATCTAAATTGTATCATTTTGGTTTTTTTACAGTTAATTTCTAAATTGTGATCTTGTAGCCAAAGTGTTACAGTCTGGAGAGTATTTTGTAAGATTGCATTTGGGTCAGAATTTTTGTCACATTTCACAAGTATGGAGATATCATCGGCGAACAGTACTGGTAATGTAGTTTGTTTATTTAGTATTTTTGGGAGGTCGTTGATGTATATTAGAAATAGTATGCAGCCCAGAACGCTGCCTTGAGGGATGGAGCATGTGAGATTTCTCACCTGGGACCGCACTGTTATTGTCTCCCTATTTTTAATATTGTGGTGTTCAATCTGGACTATTTGCTTTCTGTTGTTTAAATATGATTTGAACCAATTGTAAGCCGGGCCACGTATACCAGAACCGTAAAGTTTTGTTAGTAATATAGTATATGAGACTTTATCATAAGCTTTTGACATATCGAGTAGCAGGCCTAATGCATACCTTTTGTCATTTATTTGTTGGAGAGCTGTTTGGACATATTTGTAAACTGCACATGTTGTGGATCTTGTCTTCCTAAAACCATTTTGACAGTCATCAAGAATATTGTATTTTTCTAAGAAATAGTTTAGTCTGTTACACATAGCCTTTTCAAAAATCTTTGAAAAGGTCGGCAACAATGCTATGGGTCTATAATTACTAGGGGTGTGGATATCATCTTTTTTATGTATTGGTTTTACTAGGGAAATTTTTAGTAAGTCGGGAAATTCTCCAAACTCAAAACTCTGGTTTATTAAGAATGTGAGTGGCGCTGATAATTCTTCTGCACATTGTTTTACTAAAATAGGGGGTATGTCGTCTATTCCGCAGCTATGCTTATTTTTTGTTTGTTTTATTATATTAAATATCTCTTTTTGGTTTACTGGGCGAAGGTACATTGACGTAGTTGGTGAGTACATTACTGAACGTCCAGTTTTTAAGGGATTAGTACTTGTATCTGTTGTTTCACCTACTGTAGCAAAGAAGTCATTAAATATATTTGATACCTTTTTAGGGCATGAAGTAGTTGTACTGTTTACTTTTAGAGATATATTTTCATAATGCCTTGTCTTAGTTTTGCCAGTTTTGTTATTTATAATATTCCACATAGTTTTAGTTTTATTATCTGAGTTTTTCATTTGTCTGGTATATTCTATTTTCCTTGAAAGTGATATGGTACGTTTTAATATTTTGCTAAATTTGCTATGATATGTTTTTATGACATTGGATTTAGATTCGTTTAGTAAAATTCTCAGTACTCTTTTGTGTTTGCATGATTTTTTTAGCCCTGTTGTCATCCATCCTTTAGCTTTTTTAGGTTTTAATTTCACTCTTTGTTTTGGTATTATTTTATCTAAGAGCTGTGTTAAAGTTGTGATGAATGTATAGTAGTTTTCGTTAACGTTTTTATTTGTATTTATAGTATTTACCCAATCAATTTCTTTTAAAGCATTTTTAAAGTTTATCATGTTTTTATCTGTAAATAATCTTTTTTGTTTATACCATATTCTGTTGTTGTTTGTATATAAGCAGTTTGTATTTAATTTTAAGTTAATAGATTTATGATCGGAGAGTCCGTAATCTTCGACATATTCGATATATTCATAGAACATGTATAGATAAAGAAACATCTGAATGAGTATGACCACTCACTCATATAAAATATTAAAATGTCATGAATTACAAAATAAAAACCGGCCAAGTGCGAGTTGGACTCGCGCTCGAAGGGTTCCGTACCCTTATTTGTAAAAAACCGCTCAAGTGCGAGTCGGACTCGCGCACGAAGGGTTCCGTACCATTATTTATAAAAAGGAACATAAAAATCACTTTTTTGTATGGGAGCCCCCCTTAAATATTTATATTATTCTGTTTTTAGTATTTGTTGTTATAGCATCAACAGAAATACATAATCTGTAGAAATTCAACTGGCTAACTATCACGGTTCATGAGATACAGCCTGGTGACAGACGGACGGACGGACGGACGGACGGACGGATGGACGGACGGACAGCGAAGTCTCAGTAATAGGGTCCCGTTTGACCCTTTGGGTACGGAACCCTAAAAACAAGCAATAAAAATAACTTATTTGTATAGGAGCCCCTTAAATATTTATTTTATTCTGTATTTAGTATTTGTTATTATAGCATCAACAGAAATACATAATCTGTGAAAATTTCAACTGGCTAACTATCACGGTTCATGAGATATAGCCTGGTGACAGACGAACGGACGGACGGACGGACAGCGAAGTCTCAGTAATAGGGTCCCGTTTGACCCTTTTGGTACGGAACCCTAAAAAGAACTACGAAACTTTATAGACAAAGTTACCATATAAATGGCGACCCACCTGACTATGTATCAAAATATGTGCGGTCGTTAACCACGCAAGATGCACTTAACGCAAAAGGTTCAACTTTACTGCTGGGCGCGCCATAAAACTGCACTTTACGAGAACATGGCCGCAAAACGAAGGTAAAGTCAGCTTCATGACACTAGCCAAACTTTAACTGCGAAAATCAACCTTACTGCTATACCACATTTACATAAACTTACACTATCACTAACGCGATAGCTTCCCTGATTTTCAAAATCAAAATTAAAAGTAGTTATTTTACATAGGCCTACATGGGCACTTATAAAATGTCGACAAAAGGTGCACGGTTTGGGTATGTCGTTTCCTATGGAGAAGAACCGGCAAGAAACTCCATGGTTACTCTTTTAAAATCATTTTGTTTTACAATATTTGAATGTTACAGCGTTAGTAGGTACTTAAGTATGAAAGGACAACGTAGGCCCGACAATAAGTCGTTGCTTACTACAAAAGATAGAACAAGATAAAAAAATCATGCACGAATACGAATAAATTTAAATAATTGCGAATACGCACGACGACGGCTAATCATGCTATACAAAACCAGTTTTTACGGATATCTCATTGGACGAGAAACCTAAATCAAAGCGACGACATGTTTTACTGGAAATGCATCGCTTTATTTATTGCCGTGTGCTCCACAAACCTGACATATTTAAAGAACATCAACAAGGTTGCCACTTAATCACACACAACCTATAGTTTTCCTATTGCTAGCATACATGCCTCTTCTTTGAGAAATAATGAGCCGTAACCACTGGGACCCAGTGCTGGTAGGTAGATGTTACATTTTTCTCGGTTTCCTCACGATGTTTTCCATTTCTGTTAAACCTGCCCGGGTTCGAATTCACGACCTAAACCTATCTTGTTGGTCGAGGCCGTTACCACAGGGCCACCATTGCTCACTACTTGACGTAAAGACGCTGTCGGTATCAAATTTTTTTATCTTGTCCGTGCGGTTGACAGTACAACTAAGTATATGGGCATGTAAAATTTTTACTTGCTAAGATAAACAGGTGATAGAATCTGTATAGGCTTTTTGGTCGTAGAGTAGTAAAAGTGACAGATGTAAGGCAATATTACGTAAAAACCGCGTGAAAGCTATGAAAAGCTGCGAATTCGTAACAGAGTGTATAAAAAAAACATTAAATAGCCAACATCTTAACACGCCAAGAGCGGCGGTGGCTCAGTGGTGGCAGCCCCGACTTACGAGCAGTAAGTCGTAGGTTCGAACCTAGGCAGGTGCATTACTCTCTGTAATTTATTTCATCACTGTTGCTCTCGAAAAGGTGAAGGAAAACATCGTGAGGAAACCACAACAACATGTACTAGAACTAGAAATTCGATGACATGTGACATCTACCAACCCCTACTGGGCCCACGTGGTGGATTACAGCACACTCTCTCTCATAGAGAGGCGGCCTGTATCCCAGCAGTAGGAACATTATAGGCTGATGATGACGAAACGGTTGACAGTTGACAGTCGTTAGGAGTAGTCAGAAGCCAAAAGTCTGACATCTAGTCTTACCATAGGTAGGTGTCATAGGTATTTCGTCAACACAGTTACTGGGTTGTGGAGGTCAGATAGGCAGTCGCTTCATCTAAAATACTGGTACTCAGTTGCATCAGGTTAGACTGGAAGCCGACCCCAAGATAGTTTAGGAAAGGGCTAGGCAGATGATGAAAAGTAAAATTGTTATCATCAGAATACACAAAGCTTAAAACACATAGCAACTGTTGAAATCTAATAACGAATTAATTCCTCCTCTTGTCACTAGCAGATGTAATGTAGGGACTATATTGTGTATATTTATGTAGTTTGCCCTCAGGAAACACAGCTGTGACGAATGAGCCTACATCTGTGTTGTACATATAGGCTGTTTCTATTTAGGTATATCTTATCAATTTAGAGACACACTCAGCCCGATCACTATGTACGGTAAGCCTATCCCTTGGGAAAAGCAAGCCAAGTACTTAGGAGTCTTACTTGACAACCACCTGTCCTTCGCGGCGCACATCAAAGCAGCTCGCGACCGAGCTGCCTTTGCTATGGGTAGGCTTTTTTTTTTTTTTTTTTTTTTTCGGATGGGAAATCATCAAATGACTTCTTCCGCTCTGGGCGGAGCGGAAGGGAGTGTCAGACTTGACTGACTAAAACCCATCCATGTTCCTTCTTAGCCCTTTGCGTTCCAGGGGCACGGTATCTCTTTCGAACAACCCGCAGCCCTGGCAGGCATCGGCCCTCTCGGACCCCTTCCGATTTGCTGACATCTCCTTGAGGCGCGCGTGGAACACGAACGCGCCGTCGGCACGGTCTGTCGTCATAAGACGGACGGACGGTGAGCTAGCCCATTACTCACCGTCCACAGGCCCGCGCCTACGGTGGCCGGGGGCCACTGGTTGCCCCCCGACGCCCGGGGCGTCTCCCGCGGCGGCTGGGACGTGAGGTTCTCTCCCTCTCACGTTCCGCCACCTCCTTCGCTAGCATGACTGCTTCGCAGAAGGAGGCGACGGCTTCCCATTCCCTCTCGCTCCGGACCATGGATTGAACCAGGGCCGGACGCGAGAGGTCGCCGCCGCCAATCGCCGCTACGAGGACACGGCGGTGCTCAGCCCAAGCGGGGCATAGCTCCACAGTGTGCTCCACCGTGTCCTCCGGCCGATCCTCGCAGTGGTGACACCCGGGCGTTTCCTCCCGCCCGATTCGGTGCAGGAACCTCCCGAAACAACCGTGTCCGGTGAGGACCTGCGTCAGGCGGAAGGTGAGGGCGCCGTGGCGCCTCTCTAGCCACTCCTCAAAGAGGGGACTTATCGCCACTATTGTGGCGTGCCCTGCACGGGGTTGCGACAGTCGCTCTCTCCATGTCGCCATGAGATCGCGCCGGAGGTCTGTCCGCTGAGCGACAATTTGCCGCGGCAGCGGAGTTTCCCCCCGGCGTAGTGCCTCCGCGCGCCATTCGTGCAGGCACGCGAGGACTATCGCCTCCAGATCCCATGGCGGCAATCCGGCCAAGAGGCTCGCCGCCTCGCCGGAGATCGTGCGGTACCCCCGGATCAGCCTTACGGCTACCACCTTCTGGGGCGCGTTCAGGTAATGGGCGGCTCGCCGCCTCAAAGAACGCGCCCACACCGGGGCCCCGTAAAGGGCCATGGACCGCACGACCCCCGCGTAGAGCCTCCGGCAGGAGGCGTTTGGACCCCCCAGGTTGGGCAAGAGCCGCTTGAACGCAGCCCCTGCCCGTTCCAGTTTGGGGGCCAAACGTCGGAAGTGCTCCACGAAGTTCCACCGGCTGTCGAGGACAAGCCCTAGGTACTTCAGCGTCGACCCGACGCCGATGGGAACCCCTCCTACCGTCAGTATGGATCCCGACGGTGGCGCATTCCGAGGCCCATGAAAGCACATGGCCTCGGACTTGTGCAATGCCACCTCGAGACCCAGTTGCCGGATTCTCTCCACGACTATCGCAACCCCGCGTGTCATAAGTTCGGCCGCCGCCTCGTGCGACCTCCCTTGTGCCAGCACCAGCGTGTCGTCAGCGTAGCAGACTACACTGACACCGCTAGGGAGGTCGGCGCGCAGCACCCAGTCGTAGCCGATGTTCCACAAGGGCTGCCCCAGAACCGATCCCTGTGGGACACCGCACGACACCTCTCGCCGATTCCATTCTCCGGTGCGACCGGGGTAGATGACGGCCCTGTCCGTCAGGTAGTCCCCGACCACACGACGAAGGTAGGTCGGCACCCGGTGATACCGGAGTGCCTCCCTAATGCAGCTCCAGGGCATGGTGTTGAAGGCGTTGGCGATGTCAAGAGACACCGCCAAGACAACCCCACCCCTGGACACCGCATCCCCCGTCGTGAGAGCCCTCACGCGCATGATGGCGTCCACCGTCGAGCGCCCTCTGCGGAAACCAAACTGGTGTTCCGCCAGATCCGGCCCCATCCCCACAAGGTGCCCGGCGAGGCGGTTAGCAATGACTCTTTCGAAGAGCTTGCCCACCTCGTCGAGCAACACAATGGGCCGGTATGCGGACGGAGAGTCCGCAGGGCGCCCAGGCTTCCGGATGAGGACCAGCTTCCCCGTCTTCCAACGAAGCGGGAACTGGCCTCTCTCCAAGCATGCGCTTAAGAGCCCTTCCAGTCGGGGCCCGAGAGCCTCCGAGGCCAGGACCCAGGCTTTGCCAGGCAAGCCATCGGGTCCCGGGGCGGTATTTTTGGCTTTAAGCCTGCCTACCGCCGCTCTCAGGTCTACCCCGGTCACTTCCGGAATGTCGTCATCGTCCTCGATGTGGTCCGCTTCCGGCACCGCAAGCGGCGGAGCCATAGGCGGGGGAGGATGTTCCCCTCGCAGAGGGAACAGAGCGCTCACCACGTCCTCCACGAGCTGAGGGCGGAGACTCTGCGTCAGCGGGGGGGCCCAGGTGCGGAGTTTGTCCCGCACCATCTTGTAAGGGCGCCCCCACGGATCTCTGTCGAGAGTCTCCAGCATCTCCTCGCGGCCCAGGTCTCTGGCCCGCTGGACAGCCTCCTGGAGGGCGGTCTTCGCTGCTCTGTATCCCTCGTACAGCTCCGCCTCGATGGCTGCCGCATCCGGAGGGCGGATGCGGAGCCTGCGATGCCTGGCGTACGGGTGCCGCGCAGCTACGCACGCCTTGCGCAGAGACGTCAGCTCTCGCGACCACCAGTACACCTGACGCCGGGCGCTTCTTGGCCGAACTCGGGGCATTGCCACGTCGCAAATGTCGGACATGGCCTCCTGGAACCACCCTGCCTCATTGTTGATGTCGGCAGGCCTGTTCGGTGATGTCACCCAGGCCTGCACTATCGAGGCTTCCAGGAGGAGCTCCCGGTCCAGCTGCTTCAGCGCCCAACGCGGACCACTCGGGGCCTGTAGGACCGGCGCGCTTGAGTCCTGGGCGGAGACATCAAACCGGATGTACCGGTGGTCGGAATAGGTCTCCACCCCCTCCATGACGCGCCAGTCAACGACACGCGGTGACAGAGCGGGGCTAGCGAACGAGATGTCCACCACCGACTCGCCCCGCATCCGCACACACGTGGGGACAGAACCCCGATTTAGGACGACCAGGCCCGCCTCCAGAGCCCAGTCCTCCACCATCCTACCCCGCACATCTGTGCAACGAGAACCCCAGGCCAAGTTTTTGGCATTGAAGTCCCCGAGCACAAGCACGGGGAGGGAATAGCTTTGGATGACGACACTCAACTCCATGAGGGAGTTGTGGAACTCGGCGAGAGTTCGGCTCGGGGAGAAGTAGACTCCGGCCACGACGATCTCCCCGAACCGTGCTGCTACGCAGCCCTGACCCTTCCTGACACTCTCAAGGGTCGGGGTACCGGCGGCGGCCGACGAAATTATGACCACTGAGCCGCTCAGGTCCTCCACCCAGTCTTCCCTGGGCGGGACAAAGTACGGCTCAGCGACCACGGCGACGTTAATCAACCACTCCGCCATACTCTGGAGCAACAGATCCTGAGCACAGCGGCAGTGGTTGATGTTCGCCTGGAGAAGGCGTAATGGGGCCATTATTGGCACTCCATTTCAGCCCCCTCCTGGGCCCCCTGTGAGGGCCCCGCAACAGATGTTGCGGCGGCAGTAGTGGCGGCAGCGACAGCGACAGTGGCGGCGGCTGCGGCGGTGGCGACGGTGGAGCTGGTGGCTGGAGGCCTTCCCTTGCCCCTGCCCCTGGTCGTGTTGGGTGGTGCGCAGGCCTTGCCCCCTGCCCGGTGATCGGCCGGTTTGCCCGCCGCCGCACATGCAGTGCAGTGCGGCGTGGCGGAGCAAGCCGCGGCCATATGACCGGGCTGACCGCATCGGAAGCAGACTCCGCTGCGGTCCACCTCCGAGGTGCACCGACAACTCACATGGTGCCCCACCAGGCACCGGTAACACCTCAGAGGTCGGGGCTCCAGCAGCTTCACCTGCGCTGACACCCAACCCACCAGGAGCCTTCCAGCCTCCACGATTGTTCGCGCCGCCGTCACAGGGCAGCTTACCATAACGGTTCGCATGCCCGAGTGGTCCGGCCTTAGGGTGCCTGCCCTGACCTGCTCGGCAGGGCACCCACCGGTCCTGGCGACGGCGGCGACCACCTCCTCCTGGGTCAAACCCGGTACCTGGTTCTCTAAACCGCGTAAAATAAGCCACCCGCGCTCAGCCCGATCACTATGTACGGTAAGCCTATCCCTTGGGAGAAGCAAGCCAAGTACTTAGGAGTCTTACTTGACAACCACCTGTCTTTCGCGGCGCACATCAAAGCAGCTCGCGACCGAGCTGCCTTTGCTATGGGTAGGCTTCATTTCATGATTTCGACAAAAAGCAAGTTGTCACTCAAGTGCAAGTTGCGCCTTTACACCGCGGTGATCCGCCCCATTATGACGTACGCTTGCGTCGTGTACGCTCACACCAAGCCTAAGTACATCCATAGGATGCAAACCTTGCAGAACCGGTTCTTACGTAGAGTCACGGGAGCCCCTTTTTATGTCCGTAATGACCGTCTACACGTAGACCTTAGAATGCCCACCGTCCTTCAGTTTATGAAACGTCTTTCGAACCGTTTCTTCGATAACGCCATTAAACACCGAAATCCCCTGATCGCAGCGGCCGCCCGTTACGAACCCTCGCGCATTAGTACAGTACGCCGTCCTCGGCATACCCTCGTCACTCCCGATGATGCTATCACCCTCCTCCAGGAGAGTAGCAAAGAGACTATCACTCTCAAAAAGTTCAGACACAAACCGCCGTCTTTCCGACCTCGCCGTCGAGGTCCGTCGCGACGTCCCGGTCCATGCCCTCCCCGACCCTCGCTCGAGCCAGCCCGCGATGCTGTGCCAGTAGTTTTAAATCAGCCCCTTAATAATGATATCATTCAGATCCAGCCTGTCCCCATGCAGTCCTCTCCCAGCGACGCCCTAAGCCGAGGCTCGTACCCCACAGGGGGTACCCTTAGCGTGTAGTCGCTTAGTTTGTAAGTTTTATGCCCTGGCTGGAGGCCTTACTCTTAAGGCACCCACAGGATAGTCCGGTTAAGCAGACGACAACCTCCTAGGTTGAACTGCGAGATGCCATTCCCAAAAAAAAAAAAAAAAATTTAGAGACACAGTTGTGATATTCGGTGTTTGCTCGAATTATGAACTGAAAATTATTATTTGAATAACCAAAATTGCTAGAAAAACAAGAGTAAAGAGTTAAGGGCCGTTGATTGCGGCTTCGGCTCAGGGAGGCACTTTTATTTATTTAAACTCTATTATTAGGTATTAAGTGCGCCTATGTACACAGGCACATGCCTAAAGAGGCGCACTTAATGCCACAAAGGAATTCTCTACCAGACAACCTTTGGGTTCAATGGGACAACATTATTTATTTATTTATGTACACACAAAATATTTTAAAGGATAGTACATTAAAATAAGAGATCACAAAGGTACTGTTTATTTTTTTTAAAGAAATTTCTTCCAGCAGACCTGCGAGAGACCTCCAGTGTAGAAAGGACGAAACAGGGAAATTTAAATTAGACCTTAAAACAAAAATATACCTTTATAAAATAAACGTACATACAAATATGTACACATATAAAAAATAAATTAAATATATAGCTATAATATATATCAGAATTACAGTATAGAGGAAAGATAATGCTCTTTGTCTTGCTTTTTGAAGAGAAATAAAGTTTTATAGTCTCGAATGTTAGGCGGAAGTGAGTATAACACATTGAACAACACGGTGAACATTGTGATAATACCTACAAAATAATTGACATCATCCGTCGAGCTCTTGTTACCGTCGGCGTTCCAGCTATCTTAGAGCCCAATGGCTTGGCACGCGACGATGGCAAAAGACCGGACGGCATGTCGTTGTTTCCTTGGAAGATGGGTAGGCCTTTAGTGTGGGACGCAACATGCGTCGATACTCTTGCGCCATCACATCTTCCAAGCTCATCGTGCTGTGCTGGCGCTGCCGCTGCGGCTGCGGAGAACCTCAAGCGGCGTAAATATAGTAACGTTTGTGGTAACTGTTGACGCCTTGCATGTGTGCGTGCACGACTACACACACACGCATACGGCACGGCGGGAGGTGACGCGCAGCGGTTGGAGAGGCGCGCGCGGGGGACCTGCGCGGCGCGGCGTGCGGGGCGCGGACGCCAGTCTGTCGACGACACCGGCAGTAGTGTGTCGATTCTCTCAAAATATTTGTCATTATAATTGTAAAGGTCATTAAACCTACTCTTTATACTTTGGAATCTCATTGGAAAGGCCCTATAACATTCACCGAGTCCACCCCTTCGCTGCCAGCATTCAACAAGTTCTACATTTTGGTCCAGACGAGCCGGATTACGGGCGACGCCACAAGAACAAAGAAACTGCGCACGAGGCGGCCATTACGTGGACTACGGACTACGAAAGATGTTTCGCACGACGCGTGGAGTCGTGCGAAACATCTTTAAATTGGAAGAAAAATAGATCATGGATGGAACTCATGGATCATAGTGCCAACCTTTAGTGCAGAGTGCAAATCCATCCTCATTTCATACAAATTCCCTAATTTCCATAACATAGTGCCAACTTTAGTGCAGAGTGCAAAGTCCTCTTTTCATTAAAATTCCTAAACTATATATATATTCCTCTAATTAAACTACGTCCCTTTTTTATAGGTACTAATTATAGTACGAGTGTTCGATCCGTTTAAAAATTCCATTGTCAGGCCTTTAATATCTGGTAACGCCCTTAGTGCTTGGTATTTTAGTGTGTTCATAAACTCATATTTATTATTTCGTGTTCACAGCTATCTGTATTGCGAGAACGTGGTCGCTGTTGCCTTGTGCGGCTGGGCGTTTTGGGCCAGCCACGTGGCACGTTTGCGTGCCGTGGGGCTCTTGCGGGCGCGTTGCACTTGCTTGCTTGGTGTTTGGCTTTGTTTCATGCGCACCCTCACTGCTTCCTTGCAGATAAAATTTAAGTATAACCTTGCACTTCTTACTTTGAAGATTTTCCTAGCTTGTCTTGAACATTAATTTCGTGGATTGTCGATCGTTATCATGGATCACAAATCATTACTTAAAAAACGTGGAACCTTTAAGGCTAAATTAACTCAGTTTAAATCATATTTAGAAATAGTAAAAAGTTGTGATTCTTTAAGTACCTTACAAATTAGTGAGTTAAAACTAAGGTTAACAAAAATTGAGGAGTTATATCCTGAATATGATAGTATACAAAGTGACTTAGAGAATGTATCTGATATTCCAGAGGACCAGTATAAAGAGCGTGAAACCTACGAGTCCCAGTACTATGCTGCGATTGCTGTTGCCCAGGAGCTGTTGAGTAAGCAGGAGCCCTCTGCGGGCACTGGATCGGTTACAGGTGCTAGTACTGTTTCTGGAAATAAAGGTGGGATAAAACTTAAACTTCCTACAATACATTTACCTACCTTTTCGGGTCAATATCACAACTGGCTTGAGTTCCATGACACATATCTCTCATTAATACATTTAAATGACACTATTCCGAGAATTAGTAAATTTCATTATTTGCGAGCTGCTTTAAAGGATAGTGCTGCTTTAATAATAAGTTCTCTTGACTTCTCCGATGAGAATTATGATGTTGCATGGCAGCTACTATGTGACCGCTACAATAACAGACGGCTTCTAGTTTATAATCATGTTCAAGCTATCATTAATATTGAACATGGAACGCAAGAATCCTTTAAAGTTGCGCAACATCATTGATACAGTCAATCGTAACATTAGGGCTTTGAAAACACTTAAGTTGCCCACCGATGGTTGGGATGTATTGATTATACACATAGTCTCAAGTAAATTGGATCCAGTGACTAGTAGGGAATGGGAAACATACCGTAATGCATTAGATGACTTAGCCACACTTACTGATTTTAACAAATTTCTTAAAAATCGAGCAGATTTATTAGAAACTATTGCGGAAGTTCACAACAATGGTTTGAAAGGAAGACATAGTAGCGGGACACACAAACAAGGTGACACTACACATAAGCAAAAGACATTTACTGTCAATTCAGAGTCTTCAACCAATAACAGACCGTATAGTTGTCCATTATGTAAAGGCAACCATGCCATTTATCAGTGCTCAAGTTTTAAGTCACTTTCCATTGAAGCTCGTATTCAGAAGGCAAGATCCCTTAACCTATGCCTTAACTGCCGACGTACTGGTCATAAATCATTTAAGTGCAGGATGGGTGGCTGCAGCCACTGTCAAAAACGACATAACACCATGTTGCATTTGAATGGACCATCCAGTACACAGGATACAAACAACGGTAGTACTGATTCTCAACCTACTTCTACACAACCTACTCCTAATGCTAGTAGTGTAGTACTCTGCACAGCACAATCAAACACACAGTTGTCAACATGCTCACAAGATAATGTGGTTCTGTCAGCCAACCATAATTCTCAATGCGTTATATTGCTGTCAACGGCTACCATTAATGTTACTGACCACAGGGGTCACAAACACAGAGTCCGTGCTTTATTAGACAATGGAAGCACATCAAGCTTCATTACAAAGAGCTTATGTGACAAACTCAAATTACCAACTCATTCAACCTCGACATTAGTTGAAGGGTTAAATCATCAATCTAGTTGCATATTTAAAAGATGTGATGTCATTATATCATCACTTGTCAATTCATATTCTGAGAGTATACATTGTTTTGTGGTTCCAAACATTACTCAAGCGTTACCTTGCAAACAAGTCAACCATAAAGGGCTAGATATACCCCAAAATATTACATTAGCGGATCCTTTATTCCACACACCGTCACAAGTAGATATGCTGCTTGGAGCGGACTTATTTTGGAGTGTTTTGTTAAACAATAATATTTCATTAGGTAAAAACAAGCCCACATTAAGTGAAACAAAGTTTGGATGGTTGATATCTGGGCCCACACATTCATTACACCATAGCATAGATACAGTCCACTGCAATCATTTAAGTACACATTATGATGATCAACTTCAGGACCAGTTAACCAAATTCTTTGAACTTGAAACGGTCACAGTCCACAAACCTGCATCCAAAGAGGAACAGGAATGTGAAAGTAATTTCTTACAAACTACTGTTCGTGAAAAAGATGGTCGATTCATTGTAACAATTCCATTAAAAGAATCGCCTCAACAGCTGGGTAGTTCATATGAACAAGCCCTGTCTAGGTTCATATCATTAGAACGTAGATTCAAGCGTGACCCTTTATTCAAAAAGCAATATGCTGAATTCATTAGGGAATATATATCATTAGGTCACATGACTGAAAATACAACTCCAGATAAGGATGAATACACATACATTATGCCACATCATGGAGTGTTACGTGAAACAAGTTTAACAACCAAATTAAGAGTTGTTTTTGATGCATCTGCAGTAACCTCATCCGGGTTATCGTTTAACAACATTCAAATGGTCGGCCCTACAGTACAAAGTGACCTCATTAGTATATTAATTAGATTCCGACAGTTTAAACATGTTGTTACTGCAGATGTTGAAAAAATGTATAGGATGGTAAAGGTAACTGAAAGCCAACATATGTTACAACAGATACTATGGCGTTTCGAACCTAACGAACAACTTAAACAGTACAAACTCAACACTGTTACTTATGGTACCGCATCTGCACCATATCTTGCAACACGATGTCTAGTTCAGCTGGGAAAAGAATGCACTGATAAGTCCATTTCAGATGCTATCATTAAGGGATTTTATGTTGATGATTTTATTTATGGGGACAATGATATGTCAAAGCTGGTAGACATCTGCAGAGGCGTCATTAACCAACTTGAAAGCGGACAACTTTCTTTAAGAAAATGGAATTCAAATAACTCAAGCATTATACAACAACTCATAGGTGAAAATAGCAAAGATGAATTACTTAATATAAGTAACCATGAGTACTCAAAAACATTAGGATTACTTTGGGGTTGTAAAGAAGATGTGTTGTTATTTTCAGCAAACATTAAGCAACATGAACACATCACAAAACGCACAATTTTGTCCATCATGGCTCAAATATTTGATCCACTTGGACTCATTAACCCTTGCATATTGCAAGCTAAAATTATCCTACAAAAATTATGGTCATTAAAAATAACATGGGATGAAAATATTTCAGGTGAGATTAAAACAGCTTGGTGCAACTTTATTAAATCATTAGGCGATATTAGGAATTTAAGAATACCAAGACATGTCTCCTGTGACTATCCTGTTATTTCTGAACTGCATGCCTTTAGCGACGCATCCACACAAGCTTACAGTGCTTGTATTTATTTAAGGTCTGTGTCCCAAAATAATGAAGTGACAGTGAAGTTGGTGACTGCAAAGAGCCGTGTAGCTCCACTGAAACCAATGACTGTGCCACGGTTGGAATTGAGTGGAGCTCTATTAGCAGCTCGTTTAGCTGATAAGGTAAAATCTTCATTAATAGGAGTTCACAGTTGTACTTACTGGTGTGACTCGACCATTGTATTAGCTTGGATTAATACTTCCAAGACCAATCTATTAAAACCATTTGTTTATAACAGAATTCATGAACTGAAGTCTCTTACACAACCAGGTGTTTGGCGTTATGTACCTACAAAGTCGAACCCTGCTGACATAGGGTCACGCGGCGCAGATGCTCGCCATCTAGAATCCAATAGCCTGTGGTGGTCAGGACCTGCATTTTTAATAGAACCAGAGTCTAACTGGCCTGGCCCACCTGCAAACATTAAGGAAGACGACTTGCCAGAATTTAAGATTCAAAGTCATTTAAATGTCTCAGAGCAACAATCAGTCGAGTTCGTGAACCGATTTTCTGAATTTAGTAAGCTACAGCGCATTACAGCCTATATATTGAGATTTATTCATAATTGTCGTTATTCACAAAACAAATGTATAGGATTTTTAACTTTACATGAACTTAATCGGTCTTTAGTAACATTATGTAGAATTTCACAACATGAATCATTTCATCAGGAGTGCAGATTATTAAAAAACAAACAACAATTGCCAGTAAAAAATAAATTAACTAATTTGAATCCCTTTTTACATTCTGATGGTCTTATTAGAGTTGGAGGTAGACTCTCTAATTCACATTATAGGTACGATACCAAACATCCTATATTGCTACATGCATCTAACCACATTACAGTACTTATTTTTAAATATTATCACAAATTACTCATGCATGCTGGTCCACAATTACTACTGTCAAGCATTCGTCATAAATTTTGGGCATTAAATGGTAGAAATCTTTCTAGAAAAACAGTACATAACTGTGTTACATGTTGTCGTTTTTCAGGCAGAATCACACAGCCAATAATGGGCAATCTCCCTGAGCAGCGCCTACATGCTGATTACCCATTTATAAACACAGCAGTAGATTATGCAGGACCAGTCATGATTTTGAACCGAAAGGGTAGAGGTAGTCATTTAATTAAAGCATATATTTGCATTTTTGTGTGCTTGGCTGTTCGAGCAGTTCACATAGAGCTTGTGACAGATCTCAGCTCCGAAACCTTTATTTCTGCTCTAAACAGATTTATTGCCCGTAGAGGAAAACCTGTCAGCATCTTCTCGGACAATGGTACTTGTTTCGTAGGAGCATGTAATGAATTGGCTAGGTTTTTAAAATTAAATTCAAACTATTTAAGTGCACACGCATCAAATTTATCAATTAACTTTAAGTTTTCACCAGCCTATAGCCCACACTTTAATGGGTTAGCTGAGGGTGCCGTGAAGTCAGTTAAGCATCACTTGAAGCGTATACTTGCTCTTGCAAACCTTACTTACGAGGAAATGAACACAGTACTTACCCAGATAGAGGCTATCTTGAATTCGAGGCCTTTAATTCCTTTATCTTCTGATCCTTCAGACCTAGTAGCCCTAACACCGTCACATTTCCTTCTCGGACGAACATTAACTGTTTTACCCTCTCCTCAGGCACAAGACACTACAAGGTTGAGCACTTTCTCACGATATATGAGAACTCAACAATTGAAAACCCATTTCTGGGATCGATTTTACAAAGAGTACATTACAGAGCTCCAAAAAAGGCAGAAATGGTGCAGAGGGGGAAGAGAACTACGACTAGGAGAGATGGTGCTAGTCAAGGATGACCGACTGCCACCGAACAGATGGCTGCTTGGGCGAGTAACTAGCGTGTACCCAGGCTCCGACGGTGTGACCAGGGTAGCAGACGTGAAGACTACATCGGGCACTCTTCGGCGCGCTTTCAACCGACTGTGCCCGCTACCAGTTGAGGATCGGCCTGATGTGTCTACAGGCCACAGTCCCTTGCCGAGGGGGGCAACTTGTTGACGCCTTGCATGTGTGCGTGCACGACTACACACACACGCATACGGCACGGCGGGAGGTGACGCGCAGCGGTTGGAGAGGCGCGCGCGGGGGACCTGCGCGGCGCGGCGTGCGGGGCGCGGACGCCAGTCTGTCGACGACACCGGCAGTAGTGTGTCGATTCTCTCAAAATATTTGTCATTATAATTGTAAAGGTCATTAAACCTACTCTTTATACTTTGGAATCTCATTGGAAAGGCCCTATAACATTCACCGAGTCCACCCCTTCGCTGCCAGCATTCAACAAGTTCTACATAACTATATCTTCGAGCCGTTTGGGGTTGAAACTCTGGGGCCGTGGGGTCCGAGTGCTCACAGCCTTTTTAAGGAAATTTCGAAACGCCTAGTTGACGCTTCCCGTGACCCAAGGGCTGGGTTTTACTTTGGCCAGAGGCTAAGTGTTGCCATTCAACGTGGCAACGCCACCAGTCTTTTGGGCACGTTACCAGCTGACAGCGAGTTTTTTGACGCCCTTTTATAATTTGTTGTTATTTTTGTTTTAATTATCTAGTTTTATGTTTAGTAATTAATTTAGATTTAGAAATTAGTATTTTAATAAAATTCAAAATAATATCTAATAGTAACGATTTGCTTTCGAAAATGTATATGTGTCGATACATAGAAGACCATACACATTTATACAAATAATTAGATTGATAAATATTTTGACAAGTTTCCTTTAAGTAATTTATTTCATCACCACTGCTCTCGCAAAAGGAGCTCGTGGCTTAATAATAACATTCGCTTGGATAGTTCTTTAGGTTAAGCCGCTCTTTACTAGGCTGGTCCATGAATGGCTTATCACCCATAACATGACGACTTTCCTCCGTGTCTCGAAAAGCACGTTAAGCCATTGGTCCCGGCTGTCAAGGGCTGCGGGTTGTTCGAAAGAGATACCGTGCCCCTGGAACGCAAAGGGCTAAGAAGGAACATGGATGGGTCCCGGCTGTCAATTGTGAATCTTTGAAAGTCGATACAGTGAAACAGTGGCCCAAAACTCTGTGACAACCAGTCTTACCTAGGGGTATCGTTTTACTCAGTACTAACTGGGTTGTAGACGTCAGATAGACAGTAACTCTGGAAGCTTACCCTAACATTGTCGAGAAAAGGCTAGACCGATGATGACAACAGCTGCTCTCAAAACAGTGAAGGAAAACATCGTGAGGAAACAAGTCCTAGAACCAAAAATTCGAAGACATTATGGAATCCACCAACTCCAGCAGGCTCACATGTTAGATTATGAACCAGGTCTAAGAGTAAACTTGTTAACCAGCGATGAAAACTCAATAAACTAATTATGCTGTTCTATGCTTTACAGCAGAAAAAAAAATAGTTACTTTTCAAGAAATCATCAGCAAATTATTACGATGTCGACAAACCATATTTTAGTCAAACATCTTCCAACATAATTTATCGGACCCCTAACTCCCAAGTAATATTTAATAAACGGTTCCCATTAATCAAGCGTCTCGTAAAACAAGTAATATAATAATCTGTTCGTTCATAAAACAAAACCACTTAGCAATAATAACGGAAATGGTTACCAAACAAAAGAGGTTTTAGTGAAAAAGTTTGTAATTTTCAAGGCATTAGTACTCAGGCCACGTGCTTGTGCGTAGAGAATGAATAATTTAGAGGGGCGCCTATATTTGGGCTACACTCGTGGTCTACTGAGGGCAGAAGTTTGTGTTGGGGTCCCAATGATGTTGGCTACTAATTGTACTCGAAGAATTTTGTAGTAAGAGATGCAATTGAAGCGAAATGTTGCCGAGATTAATAAAAAATAGAAATTTTAGTTGTTTACTATTTGCATATTTTTAAGCATTGCCCCACACTAGGAATTTTTCGCATATCGTAGGACGTGCGTTTACAAAAATTTAAACTCACATACACAAACGACCAGACCCGGAACAACTATCTATTGGTCATATAAATATTAATAAAACACTACAAATAAAAACCAACAAATAAACGCCTATAGAGGTGACAACTTGTAGCACTGTTGCCTATGGGATGCTTTTAGGCACGGATTTTAACCGAGGCTTAAGATTTTCATCGCCTCATCTAAAATAGTTTTTCATTTAAGTGTCACCGTTCTTAGTGAAAATGGACCTAAGTCTTGCTCGTGAACTCTCTCTATCATTATCATCTACCTACCCTTGTACCATTCTACTTGGGGTCGACGCAACACGTTTTCTTCTTCCATTCTCCTCTGCCAACCGTCACGCCCGTGTCACTGTTCTGTATGGTCTCGGACGTAAAGAATAGCACCATCCCATATCTTCCCGTGGGTGTCGTAAGAGGAGACTAAGGGACTTACCAGAGAATGGGCAGCAGCGTTCTCTGTGCTTTTGTAATAACCGTACTGCTATCGCCAACCCGCCTGCCAAGCGTGGCGATTATGGCAAAACCCCCGTTGTGTCAATGTGGCGACACTTGGGGGAGGCCTATGTCCAGCAGTGGACGTCTTTCAGCTGAAATGATGATGATGACGAACCATCACGCAATTATTAACACATTTTTCTTTCATATCATTCCTCACACAGTGTAAACTCTCTCTAAAAAACCTTCAACTACGAACATTCCACAACAGCAAAACTCGTCCAATTATCACTTCGAAAACCAACTAACTGAAAACAACTAGTAAGACTGCAAACCAAAAGCGGCTCAAAGTTACGAAAAACGGAAACCTTCGCTCATTCGGCTAATGAGTTGCTCGAATTTTTGGGCGGTTTCAAAAAAACAACTCGAGAATATTCTCGAAGTATGTACCTGCGGCTTGGGAACTTTCTCGACGCTTTTTGTTTAGACTCCACCGCTTGAGAGCGACGCCTGTGTTTGGCAGCTTCTCAAAGAAGTATTGTTCTTTATTTTAGTGACGAAACATGAGTTTGGAGATAAGGTAAGTTGGTGGTCTGGTAAATAAGACTTGCATAATATTCCCTGCCTGCGTCGGTGATCCCAAGATCATATGACCACATCCAATTTAATTCGCGAGTTAATGGGCTTCTTTTGGGTAAGCTCGTTCCATCGTCGACCTAGTCTCTGTTCTCAGGACAAGATTGAGGTCAAGAGCAAGGCATTTTTTTTTTTCAATTAAATGTCTTAAATCGAGCATTGAAATATATATGTAATGAATGTTGGTTAAAGGTTTCAATGAAACTTACCCGAACTGAGTCTCAGCCATTTTGGATGGGTTTCTGATACCTGAGAAAATAAAAAACTGTAGTTAGATAAATAAAGCGGAATTCAAATATTTCAACAACATGTAAAAATCGAAACCGTTGTTAGTAGGTGCACCCCCCAAAAAGATTTAAACACCAACAGGGAACAATTTTGTATTACGTCCGTGACATTACTTTCCCAGCACGCGCAGCATGACCACTGTAGAAACAGATTATGTCGACGGAAGATACGACAAAATGACAGATAGTCATTGTATATCTGTCATTATGTCGTTTCTTCTATAGACAGAATCTGTTTCTACAGTGGTCATGCTACGCGTGCAGGTCCAGCTGAAAACCAGCGTCGGACACTAGTTGCCCGGCATTTTGCTGAACTGGGTTTATTTCGCACAGCCGTGTGACACATATTTTTTTTTCTGTTAAACACGGACACTGTCAAAACACGGTTTAAGATTTTTTTTTTAATGCTGGGTGCATTTATGACATGTGCCAAATAAACGTAATTTCTTTCTTTTCTTTCTTTTACTGTCAGATAAAAAACATAGTTAACCCATTTTTTTTTTTAAATCCTGCACAGGTCGGGATACATAATAATATTATTAACACTCAATCAAAAAAAAATAAAAAAAAATCTTTTACATAGGCCTACGTACGTACTTATAAAACGTCGACAGAAGAGGTACGGTTCGGGTTGGTCGTTTCCTATGGAGAAGAACCGGCAAGAAACTCCATGGTTACTCTTTTAAAATCATTTGGTTCTACAATATTTGGAAGTTACAGCGTTAGTACTTAATTATGAGAGGACAGCGTAGGCCCGACAATAAGTCATCGCTTACTACAAAAGGTAGAAAAAGATGATACTGAAAAAAAAAATACAAAGCCTACAATGTCCACACATTCACAAAAAAAATATGAATGAAAAAGAATCTATACAAAAGTAAGAATTAAACTAAGAACAATTAATTAAACAATTGACACAAATGTAGTCATCAGTACTGTAACTATTCTGCACAATGAATAAACGGTGCAATGATTTGAAAACTATTGTAAAACACTCTAAGCTAACTATATAGTAATTGATGATATTTCGTGTATCAAAAAACCAACAATGTGCAATGATTTTCCCACAGCTTAGAAATGAAAACCAGCTCGCTAAAAATCAACTCTTTGTGAGTTGATTTTTAGCGAGCGAGATTTATAAAAAATCGCAAACACCAAAATTAAACAGAAACTTTCCGAAAAAAAACGGGGTAAATAAAAATGAATGGGCAACGCGTTGGCTTCCGAATAAATTTGGCTGAATTCAATCCGCTTCGGTAATAGTTGCCGGAACCATCGGCAGATTTGACCAAGTTCACGCCGCCCGCCCGGGCAAATCCGGGCAGCAACGAGCGTGAACCGGCAGACACGGTATCTGTACGGTACCTGTTATCATTTATTTGTGTTCTATTAGTGTTGGACTGTATATTTCGCGTATTTTTAGTCAAGTTTTAGTTTTATAGCAGTCTGTTCTTTAGTTTTCTTGTTCGGGCACTGTAAAATAAGATAAGGTAATTGTAGGACTATGATCCCTGAACTTACTCTGTCACCATGAACGTGAACCGAGATATTGGGACTTCACTATATATAACAATCACGTAAGATATCCCATAAGTGACGGTATAATTTTAATTATAAAACATTAAAGCTTAAAACAGTGTTATGAGCCCTGGTTGCTGAAGCTGATTAAATGACAAATTTGTTTGGGTGATATTTTCAAAGGGCAAAAGACTAAAATAAATCCAGATACAACACTACCCTCTCAGACTGAAATAGATTGACATAAGTCTGTATCCCGATTTTTTTTAATATTATCGAAGTCAGAATAAATTAATAAAAATTGTTTGTTGAGATTGTTGAGAAATTTTCCACAAATAAAGACAAATAGTACATAAGATGTATGTGATATATTTATATGAAAAAGTATTTTATTTGTGTGAGACTCTTTTTTTTTATTTGAGATAGGTTTGCTCTTGACTCTAGTCTAGGTCAGAGATGACAGAGACAAAGTCGACGATGGTACGAGCTTACCCAGAAGAAGCCTGTTCAGTGTAACTTTGAAGAGATTAGGGTTGTAAGCGTCCGGAAACACAGACGCAGGCAGAGAGTTCCACTCCTTTGCTGTGCGCATTGTGAAGGCTGGCGCCTAAACTAAACCGTGGCCCTTTATTTTAGGACACCAAAAATAATTTTGTAGGCTATCATAGTAATATTGTCTGCAGCATATATATTAATATTTTAATCATAGCGAGACGCAATCTACCGTGCCTATAAATGCGGTACTGTGCCTAACCAAAAATAAATAAATTGCAACTACAATAGACCACTCTTCATATGTCCATGTATACGGCGGAGACAAATCTGCCTGGAGCTGGCTGGCGACTGTAATTACTTTTTATTGGAGCCTGCACGGTACACTACGATATTAGAACCGTAAACGGTCCGTGTGGCTGCCGGATGTATTTTTATTGATTCAGCGGTTTGCAAGATGAATAGTGCATTGCGTGCAATTTAGTTGACGTTTATTAATATTTCAATTTAATTTATTTAAGATTGAAAAGAAAATCTCGCAAGAATAACTTAAAGTACTCTCTCTCATCACAAGTTTAGCCGTGGACGTAAATTTTTTATCTAAACTAATATTATAATAAAGAGGAAAGATTTGATTGTTTGTTTGCATTGAATAGGCTCCGAACTATTGGTTCGATTTGAAAAATTATTTCAGTGTTAGATAGCCCATTAATCGAGAAAGTCTCTAGGCTATATTAACGCTACGACCAAAAGGAGTGGAGCAGCAGTGAAAAATGTTGCGAAAACGGGGAAAATTTGACGCAAACAAAGTTGCGCGGGACAGCTAGTTTTGTATAAAAATATCCCACGGTTTAGATTATTTTCTATAAAACTACTGTTAATTAACAAATTAACGGTAGTTTAAAGTAAACTTTAAGTTATTCTTGCGAGATTTTCTTTTGTTTTGTGATGATGCAAACCAATTATTATCAGTAAATCAAATCTACTATTGCGAGTATTTTGACAAATTTCCTAACATGCATTTTTAGATAAGTGTGGTAAAATAAAATTAACAGCTAAGGTAATTATGGATTTGAAACTGAATCGTATGCTACGCATCTCCTACTTACTTGCCATCTGTGCTTTTAAAGCTGTACTTAAAGATACCTCTGCGTTGCTACTTATAATGCCGTAGAATTAGTGAAGCATATGAGTATAAGTAAGTAGTGAATTAACACAAGACGTACAAAGGTTTTCGATATTGGAAATTGCGTTACAGAACTGAAATGGAATTGAGCAGGACACCTAGCAAGCAAGGCGCAGTGATGTCAGATAAACTAAGACTGCCACCGAATGGTGTCCAAGATGTGGGTCATCCGGTGGCGAGATGGGCAGACGACATAGTTACCATGCGGGGAAAAACATGGATGAGACACAAGGACGTGGAGATAAGCACAAGAAAAGAGAAGCATATACCCAGCAGTGGATGAATTCAGGCTATGGATGATCCTGAAATAACACAAAGCACGTGACCTCACCTACACGCAACACCTATACAACTTAGCTTATCTTAATCAAATTCAGTTTAAACTCACAAGTTACTATTCCAAGAGGTTTCCATTTGTTATACATGCCGCGCCGCCCCGCTTCAGCTACACAAACTTCTTTGATTACACTTTAAACAACATCGCCTTCAAAACTTAACTACTTAGTATCCAACAGAATTCTAAAACTATTCCAACTTGAATACATCTCCAATTAACAATGACAACGTCGGTTTAAGGAATTTGTGTAACTTAATACTTACATGGCCTTGTGTTTGAAATGACAAACTTACACAAGCTCTTTGGTAAAGAGTTTGTCTGTAGACTGTTATAGTCTATGGTTAATTGTTTATGATCTAGTTAGTATGTCTATGCCAGTTTTGTCTCTGATTGGACGTCACATGAAACTTCCGTATATGTTGTGTGAAGGTCTTATAATCTATTATAGTTTTTTAATAAAAGATGGAGTTCAACAGTCAATGTCGTGGTTTTGAAAGCCCTATAGACGCCGCCTCCTGCGAAGACCAATAAATAAACAGAGACAATTAACTACCACTACATTTATTTATGGAAACAAGCAGATTTAATAGGAAAATTAGAACCAGCTGAAAGCCTGCCACCTGGACATGAGTTGCCATTGCTGAACTAAAAGTTTTTAAATAGACTTCGGACCCCGGTTGGTTGCAGCAAGGAAAACCTGCTCATGTGGACATTCATGAATGACTCTGCCCTTTTTTTTACGGATGGGAAATCATCAAATGACCCCACTTTTTTTTTTTTTTTTGGGAATTCATCTAATGACTTCTCCCGCTCTGGGCGGAGCGCAAGGGAGTGTCAGACTTGACTGACTAAAACCCATCCATGTTCCTTCTTAGCCCTTTGTGTTCCAGGGCCACGGTATCTCCCAAACAACGAACAACCCGCAGCCCTGGCAGGCATCGGCCCTCTCGGACTCCTTCCGATTTGCTGACATCTCCTTGAGGCGCGCGTGGAACACAAACGCGCCGTCGGCACGGCCTGTCGTCATTAGACGGACGGACGGTGAGCTAGCCCATTACTCACCGTCCACAAGCCCGCGATGACCCCCCTCCCCGCTCTGGGCGGAGCGGAAGGGAGTGTCAGACTTGTACTAAAAAAACCCATCCATGTTCCTTCTTAGCCCTTTGTGTTCCAGGGCCACGGTATCTCTTTCGGACAGTCCCGCAGCATGACTGTGCCCTGGAGTGTAATTGTGGTGCCGTTCCACAAACGATGCGGCAATATCGTGTCCTGCGTGTCCTGCTGTTTGTTCATTACAGGAACTGATGGACGCTACATAGGGCGCCAAACTAGTGGCTCAGTTCTGGGCCGACACAATTTAGATTACCATCGACACGCTAAAAAGAAGAATAGGGAAATTAATCATCAGCCTATAATGTTCCCACTGCTGGGACACAGGCCTCCTCTCTATGAGAGGGAGTGGGCTGTAATCTACAACGCGGGCCCAGTACGGGTTGGTAGATGTCACATGTCTTCGAATTTTTAGTTCTAGGACATGCCGGTTTCCTCACGATGTTTTCCTTCACCGTTTTTGAGAGCAGCGGTAATGAAATATATTACACAAAGTAATGCGCCTGCCTGGGTTCGAACCCACGGCTTACTGCTCGTAAGTCGGGGCTACCACCACTGGGCCACCGCTGTTCTCTATAGGGAAATTGCTGGCACGATAAAAAGAAGGTTAAAAATTAAATGATTAACGTGCCAGTAATAGGGAAATTACTGGCACGTTAATCATCTTCTTTATTTATCGAGTGGTTAGTGCCTAATTTGTTGTCAGAGTTTTCATACCGCCCATGGGCCTCTAACTTGGCTTTACATGCTGTCGAGAAATATCTCTCAGGCATGCTGGTTTCTTTACGATGTTTTCCTTGACTGAAGCTAGTGATAATTATATAGGGTGTTTGGTACAGATGCCGCGCGTGCATTCGCAACAGTGCCGGACAATTCGAACAAGATTTGTGATTTCTTGACAAATGTCTTTTTTTAATTTCAAATTCTTGAAAAGTTGGTACCCTGTTTAAGAAAGAGATAGGACACTACGCAGTAGTGAGATAACAATATCTATCTACTTACTTGAGGCATGTTATTTATGCTAAAACTATTGTTCTTACTGTAATATCGAATATCAGCCTTGTGTCTCGATTACACATTTAGTTAAAAATGAAAAGGTATTAAACGTTTTTTTTTTGGCATATTGCATACTATTGGAAAGGGGACAGACTAGAGAACTTTTTAAAAGAATTCGAAGATCCCGATCGCTTTTAGTTTTTTTTTATGTAGCAATTTAAAGTTCAGTTTTAAGTTTATTTTTCTTTTACAAAAACTTTACGAGCTATTAAAAAAGAAAAATATCGTTACTAGCAAGTAATTTTGATTTATTTTATTAGATGGAATAATACAACAGTATGCATTAAAATTAAATCGAAATTTAAGTGTAAACAATTTTTTTTTTAATTTGACCTTAAATGCTGAATTTTGGAATTTTTTTAAATTTACGTAAGTTGCAAGAAATGAGTTATAGGGCGTAAAGAGATAGCAAATGACCTCTCCTTTCCGCCTATTCGATTTGGCAAACGATGCACCAAACACCTCTATAATACGCACATGAATCTGAAAAACAGAGATGCGTGTTTTGAGTTCGAGTCCTTGAGACCTATGACTTGGCGGTCCGACGGTCACACCACTAGGCTATCACTGCTTATTGTCTTTTGATGACGAACACACAGAAAGAAAATACCAACGAGGTGGTAGTGTCTGATAAATATTTAAATAAATATTAGACACTGCCACCTCGTAGGTATTTAAACTTCATGTACAAAAGTGGTACATAGGCGAATATTCTAACGTTCAGCCTTATATATTGAAGGACATAGTGTGCTAAGTCCGCCATACATCTTTATTTCCTACTGGTAATTTCGCCCGATTCTCTCACGATATACATCTACACTACAGCACCAGTGACACAGTGTTACCCCTTGGAAAGCCACAAATAAGAACTAAAACCATCTCCTTAAACCTTTGATTAACCACACTATGTGACTCACCTGAATAATTGCGCTGAACGGAAAGCTGTAGGACCTCAGGCTAAATACGCCAAAAATACTAAGACACAGAACCCTAACACACATATATAACACAATGACATAAATCGGACAACTAATTACGATTTTCTAGATCGCATGGCAGAGTTACCGACTTATGAGAGTCCAATGTCCACATTATTAAACGAGGATTAGTGTTGCGCGCGGCGCCCGCGGCAGTATCAGTCTTGTGTTGGGGATATACAGACCCATACGATAGCTAGCTTTTGTCTATGAGCGGGTTGGTCAAAGTCCCCTGGTTGCATATTTACTTTCCATGAGCGCTTTCGCAGTGTCAACAATAGATGCAGATACAATGTGCAAAAAGTTATTAAAATTCATGAATTTTAAGAACTTTCTAAGAACTTACTGTTTACCTCTGGGGCATGCCCCAGAGGAAAAGAATAGAATAGAATAGAATAAAACTTTATTGTACACCAAAAATTAAACATAACGGGCTTACAAAACTAATAAAGGCAAACCTGCCGAGGTGGATATTCTATAATGACTCTGCCCTGGAGTGTAAATGAGGAGCTGTTCCACAAACAATGGGGCACTGAATATCGTGTCCTGCGTGTCCTGCTGTTTGTTCATCACAGGAACTGATGGACGCTACAGAGGGCGCCAAACTAATGGCTCAGTTGTGGGCTGAAACAATTTAGATTGCCTTGGACACGCTAAAAAGAAGAGGCAAATGATGTGTGAGATGTTTTTGGAATTCTTGGAAGTGCACAAGTAAATATAAAAATTATTTGGAATGCAACCTGGTTCAAAACAGTTCGTCAAACAGTTTTTCCTTTATTAAGAAATTAGCTTTAGTAAAAAATATCCCTCGACTTTTTCCACAGTTCCCTTTTCTCTCCCCCCGTATGTCACAGCATATAGCTCGGAAACTCGCTGACGGGCAACATGCCCCTTTGTGCTACATACTACACACAACTTATACTCGTATAGCCTCTCTATTAAACTTTACCATGGCCTCGGATATTTTTCGATAAAAATATTATTTCGAAATACAGGGATTTGTTTCTATAAATGGAGGACGAAGTTTCAATTAATATGTGGTTTGTTGTGTGGGAATCAAATCAATTTTATAGGAGAGTTAAAGAAAGCCTTGGTTACAATGTCAGCTTTTAAAAAACTTATATTTTTATCCTCTATGTTTATTTTTGTTTAAGTCGAGTTGAGTGTTTTCTACTTTGCCTATCAAATTATTATGACCATCAATACTGTTTGCACTTCGATTATATACAAAGGGCATTACTTCTATAAAATCTTAGAAAAATCGTTATCGCTCTAAAAGCGATTCGTATTTCTACAAATACTTTCAAAACAGGATTGGCATATAGTTCCAGTCAATCCAACACAAAATAAAGTCGGTTAAACTTCTTTTTTTATTATTTATGTATTCAATGGAATTACAATACAGAGGTGTTACTTAAAACTAAACTCGGCAAAGTGTTATATTTGATGGCGTTTTAAAATGTTACACATTTTTAAAAGTTTCCCCAGTATCACATTCGTTATGAACACCATCGGCATCATTACAAAATCACAACCCACTTCGAATCCGTCTCAAGACGAGTTAAAACACTTTACATTTCAGAAATATTGTAAAAGTCACGTCCCAATATTACAGTAACCCCTTTCTTTCAATCGCGTCTCAGGACTTTTGTAAAAATATAAATTATTCATATTCGATTACCCCTAGTCGCGTCGATCAATGTATGGAGAACCAAATCTCTTCGTTTTCTCCAGAAATGTTTTCTCGGCTTATTTCTGAAGTTCGTTTTTCTCGTGGCAATTGTTTTTGTTTTCATTAGTCACTCACGTGGTCGTTAGGTGCCTTTTGTTTTTACTTTAACTCCTACCTGCGATGTGTATGTATGTGGGTCTGTTTAGAACGAGCTTAGAGCTGTCTAGACTGTCAGGTTGGTCTAGCGCTCGCATGAGGTACTGGCTTCGATAAAGTTATTGAGTGTATCCATCACAAATTTCTCAGTAACAGCGCGGATTTCGGTACTATTCCCGGTTGATAGCTGATAACTGGCGGACTGTCGGTGTACCATAAGTGCAAGTGGAATTTTCCTTGGGGAAATCCAGTCTTAAAAAAGGGAAATCTTGTGTTATGTGACACTATTATGCTCATCATCATCTTCCTACTCTTGTCCTATGTTATTTGGGATCGGCGCAACACGTACCAAAAGGGTCAAACGGGACCCTAATACTGAGCCTTCGCTGTCCGTCCGTCCGTCTGTCACCAGGCTGTATCGCATGAACCGTGATAGTTAGCCAGTTGAAATTTCTACAGATTATGTATTTCTGTTGCTGCTAGTTGCGTGATAGTTAGCCAGTTGAAATTTCTACAAACTATGTATTTCTGTTGCAGCTGTAACAACAAATGCGCGTTTTTATTAATAATGGTACGGAACCCTTCGTGCGCGAGTCCGACTCGCACTTGGCCAGTTTTTTTTTTATCTTTTCTGTAACAGCCGGCATTTTCAAACTTCCTCTTATATGCTCATTTCTAACTTTATCCACTTTGTTCTGATCTTCAAAAACAACACAAAACACTTACAAACGTCGTCTATCACCTCCAATACAACTTGTTAACAATTCAAGTGGAATCTCTTTCTTTCTTCAGATTACGATGCAGCTTGCAATTTTTTTGCATCCTAAGAGAATAAACAAAATTTACTCGCCTCGTCCAATCCGTCGCGTTTTCTTTTACACAGCGCTGTCTGTGGCCATGAAGTAGGAATGGCAGCTTGTCATGAAAAGTTACCTTAATTTATTTTGTGTAAGAAAAGTAGATGGTTCATTTGTAGACGTATGTAAGAAGCGACTATAGTCAAATTCTCTTTTTAGGGTTCCGTACCCAAAGGGTCAAACGGGACCCTATTACTGAGACTTCGCTGTCCGTCCGTCCGTCTGTCACCAGGCTGTATCTCATGAACCGTGATAGTAAGAAAGTTGAAATTTCTACAGATTATGTATTTCTGTTGCTGCTATAACAACAAATACTAAAAACCGAATAAAATAAATATTTAAGGGGGGAGCCCCCCTTAAATATTAATTTTATACAAAAAGTGAATTTTTTGCTCGTTTTTATAAATAATGGTACGGAACCCTTCGTACGCGAGTCCGACTCGCACTTGGCCGGTTTTTTTTTTAAAAGACACTTAAGAATGTCAAACAAGATACTATTTATTCCAGTTACTCAAAGGTTCGTAAGGAGAAAAATGGACCAGAAATTTCATATTTGTTTTTCATGTTTTGTAGCGTAACCCGTTGAAATATAAGGTCTAAAAACCGATTAAGGGGTTTGTGTTTTTTTTTTATTCTAGACTAAATATGTTCAAGATCTGAGCATTTATGCCATATATAAATTTTATGGTCCTTAATGTCACACTAGTATAATTACCACCCTAGCAACTTGTCTCATCTATAGAACAAACACTTAATTGACAGGCACATACCTTATTAAATATAATCCAGCTAGTCAGATTACTAGCTCAGCTGCTTTGAAGTTACCAAAAAAAAAACATCTCATTTAACCCAACAAAACCTAAACGCTGTTCTCCCAGGCTGAGTTTAAAGCGATCTTTTCTCAGATGCCAGTCACCATCGTCGCTTTTGTACGGAGGCTATTCAACGTCGCCGGGTGAAGCGCGGGATTGGACAGCCAAACCCAATTACCGTGGGACGTCCACGGACGAGTTTTTATTTATGCGCTGGTCCTTTGAAAAACGTGCCTCTTGCTACTACAATAGCTTCTAGTTTGTTCGTATTTCTTGTAGGAAGGATTATGGTTATAAAACCATAATTCTTCCATCCTACAAGAAAGATCTGGTGGCATACCATGACGTCTTAAAATATTATTGTTTTACTCCTTTTCCAGTATGGGAAAGAGATGGCGCTAGTCATCCTGAATAGCTCCTTCTCTTTCCCACACTGGAATAAGAGTAAAACAATACTGCTTTTAGAGGTCTTGGTAGGCCAGCAGGATTTTAAAGAAATAAGTTACACTAATAGTCTACTTTATTAATCAAGTGGTCGCAAGCACGACTACTGAGCATGATGTCTTGGGTTCGACTCCCAGCAGCATTAGCATAGCTTAGTAGCATTTCTTAGATAGCAGCCGAGTCTGGAACTGTGTCCGGTTGATGTCAAGGCTCGAGTCCTATTACATGGAAAAAATAATCTGTACTCAGGTACTCAGCTGCATCCGGTTAGACTGGAAGCCGACCCCAATGTAGTTTGGGAAAAGGCAAGACAGATGATGAGAATACTACCAGCTTGTAAATGAAACCTCTTTGATTGATAAACCCAAGGTGAACTATTTCTGTGTAATAAATCCAAATAGCAGACAAGCCATAGACTACCAGCAGTATTTTCATTGAAGGAAGACACTAAGCTGGCATAAAACATGAACCAAAATCACAATTTCTACTAAGGATGAAACCTTATAACGATGTAAAATTCATTCAAATGCAAGTAGAGCTTTCATGAAAAGAAAACGAACAACTCAATACAAAAATAAAATCCTGAACCTTCAATTTTTATCTTTCCACTACTTAATAGCAGCACAGCTAAAGTGCCTAGATTCAATGCATTGAATATGACTGAATGAAACCCGATTCATTCGTTCGCGAGTGAAGTAAGAACTGCGACTACACACGGTCACGTAGCTTGTCGAGCCAGCGATGAGCTTGTAAAAGCATTCGTGCGTTACAGATCATACAGATAGCTGGCAGCGTTCCATTTTCGAATATGATTCGTTTTTAAATTATCTGTGAACGTTTTGTCGTGACTTAGGAATTTTCTTGTTCAGTGAATCAGGAGAATTGGAGAAAGGCGAGCAACCACCATAATGGTAGTATCAAATTGTGATTACGATTTCGTCTTCCTTGCAGTCTTGTGCGCTCACATGAGCTATTTTAATTCCACACTTTCCAGACTGTGTACATAAAGAATTCTTAAAGAAAATTGCAATACTTAATATTAACTATGTACTCGCATTTAAATTAAGATGTTAATGTCTGTGAAGGATTCAAGCCTATGATAATGATGGCATTTCGATGCAGTGTGATTATAATTGAAATTATCTGGCATTGTTGAGACTATCTTGTTTTTGGTCATTACTTTTAAGGATAGATATCAGTGAATAACATAGATCGATTTTTGATGATTTTTGATGATTTTTTAGAGTAGGTAGATTGATTTTTGGTACTTATATCATAAATACACACAGAAAGAATAACATGGATAAGCCATTTTTTCAATAAGTAATTCCGGTATTTCCGGATTCAATTAAATATTGATAATGTTGGTAGTGATATTATTACTACTCAATTCAAGAATCTAAAGGAAGGTATCAAACTAAATTAATTTATTATGTAACTGTTGAATAATATAAACAATCGTATTCCGAACGAAGCATTTTTTTTTTTTAGTTTTTTTTAATATAAACGTTTCAGATCAATGACCCCAATTCAATCTACCTACTCCGATCTATGGTGATTATGCTATGATGATATGATGATTATTATCAGTAGTACATCCACAATCGTAGTTATATTTTCATACCAGACCAGACAGCCAGGTAAAACCAGACCGAACAAAAAGAAGCCAGTCAATAAAACACTCGATTTATAACACAACATTTTTACCAAACATAAGCTGAAAAACTTTGTTTTTGGCAAGCAGTCTTGGCTACAAAGTTGTCCGTCTATTTCAGCTGTGGATCACAGCTGGCCCAACTTCAAACCAACGGGTGCTTGATCCAGGCTCTCTTTTTTAATTAATACCACTTCGAACAGAGAACCGAAAGAATGCTTCAAGTCATTAAAAGTTTTAATAGCATTTGACTTGAAGTTGCAAGGATGGTAACAAATTTTAGTCGAAAACTTTTTTGGTTTTTGAAATTGTAAGAAATAGTTTTGCGCGGCGCGGGCGCTGAGTTTTTTAGAATGGAAAAGTGTTAGCTTGAAAGGGTTGGAGTTAGGAGTTTGGGAAATATGGTGATTGTGTGTTTGAGTTATACCTTACGAATGGGCTGGGGTTTTTCAGTAACTTTTCTGCTTGTAAAAGTTTTATTTAGAAGTTTTATGTAGTATTATGCTTTAAAACGTGAACGAAATATGTCCTTCCTCAACAAATTTACTTTACAGTACTTATTGAAAATAACTAAAAGTAACTTTTAGTTTTAATTTATGTCCTAAACATGTAATTTTCACAATACATTTCAAAATTCCCAAACGTAAATCAAAACTCAATTTCAACAAAATAACGTTAATCCTCCTTAATACACACACAACATCACAGTATCCTAAATACGCAATCAGACACACACAAACCAACGAACTCAGCAATCATTACAGAATCCCCAATTTAACCGTAGGTACACTCTCGGGCACCTGTAAAAACATTATTCTGTGTAAGGCCTTACATAGCCACCGTCAGCCTTTAAATCGAAAACCAATTACGGAAAAACTGTACATAAATACAAGCGAGCACTGTCCGGACGTATGTATGTACACGCATATAGAAACGGTAAATGCGACATCAGGGAACTTGTACGACTGGAAGAGCAGTATTCCATTAGAATTTCAAGAGAAATAACTTTTTTGTGGTAATGCACTTAATATATTTAAGTGAATAGGGTGGGGTCTAGTCTAGATAATAGTTAATTCATGACTAGCCTACCCCAGTCCACTGCTGGACATAGGCCTCTTCAATCGCTCGCCAGTTAACCCGATTCTCGGCAACTCTCATCCAGTTGCTACCAGCTACCCTGCGAAGATCATCGCTCCACCGAGCCTGAGGGCGTCCCACCTTACGCTTGCCGATTCGCGGCCTCCTCTCAAGAACACGTCTGCCCCAACGGTCATCGGTTCTACGGCTAATATGGCCGGCCCATTGCCACTTCATCTTACTTATTCTGTGGGCTATGTCGACTACTCTGGTTCTCTGTCGGATCACCTCATTCCGGATGCGATCTCTCAAACGTGAGTGTCCACGTTTCGGCCCCGTAAGTCATTACCGGCAGGACGCACTGATTGAAGACTCTTGTCTCTTGTCTTTAGGCTCTGTGGAATACGCGACGAGAAGACCCGACGAAGCGTCCCAAAGGCTGCCCAACCCTGCTGAATTATTGTGTTAGCCTCGTTCTCAAAGCTGTTCTTACCAAACTGCAGAATTTGCCCGAGGTAAACATATTCTTGAACAACCTTGAGAGGAGCGCCATTGACAACAATAGGTCCTGGGGTGACGTGTTCGTTGAACATAACCTGCGTTTTGTCCAAGTTCACCACGAGACCAATGCGTAGTGAAGAATCAACTAGGCCATCCAGCATCTGCTGCAAGTCGTGCAGCGATTCAGCCAGTATGACGATGTCATCTACAAATCTCAAGTGTGCGATGTACTCGCCGTTGATGTTAATGCCACGTCCTTCCCAGTTCAGCGTTTTAAACGCATCCTCCAGTGCGTTGGCGAACAATTTCGAGGAGATTACGTCCCCTTGCCTCACTCCCCGACGCAATGGGATACCCCCTGTTAGCTGGTTCTGAGTTTGGACGGTCATTGTGGCGTTTTCGTACAGACTTTTCAGCACTTGGATATATCGCCAGTCTACTTGGCATCGCTGCAGGGACTCCTGAACTGACCAAGTCTCGATAGAGTCAAAAGCCTTCTCATAGTCCACAAATGCAAGACACAGAGGCCGATTATACTCTTCGGACTTCTGTATAATCTGCCGCATTGTGTGAATGTGGTCTATGGTGCTGAATCCTCCTCGAAACCCGGCCTGCTCCGGTGGCTGAAAATCGTCAAGTCTTCGCGCTAGACGATTTGTGACGACTCTTGAAAACAGCTTATTACGTGGCTAAGGAGCGAAATGGGTCTGTAATTCTTTAATAGGGTCTTATTCCCCTTTTTAAAGAAAAGAACGACCACTCTCTTTCTCCACGCTTATGGAGTTCTCCCAGAGAATAGGACCGAGTTGAAAAGCTTCCGAAGCTCTCTTAGCACTGGGTTTCCTCCAGCTTTCAAAAGCTCAGTCGTTATCCCATCCTCACCAGGGGCTTTTCTATTTTTAAGCTGTCTAAGAGCCGCCTCGATTTCATCTAGGCTGACTACAGGCAGGTCTTCTGTGTAATGGCGGGTTAATGTGGCTCTGGAATCTTCATTTTCGGGATCAGGTCGAGATGTATGCGATGCGTACAGCTGGCCGTAGAAGTTTTCAACTTCCGTAAGAATCTCCGGCTTCGAAACGACGATATCCCCACTAGGTTTTGTCAACTTCGTCAGGTGGCTCCTCCCAAGTGATTGGACGAACACCTTCGATCCCCGGTTCTGCCCTATCCTTTTTCTATTGAACGTGTGCTGGAGCATCGAATGTCGCGTCGTACCAATTTCCTAATAATTTTAGTCAGTGCCTGCAGTTCTGCCGAAGTTATGGTGGGTTTTCACGCCGTTCCGTCATAAGCTCCAGATTCTCCTCCGAGAGTTTAGACTTCTTGCCCGTACGCCGCATCTTGCAAAAACGCGTTCCTTACTCCTTGAGGATTTCCACCATTAGGTCGAGCGCCTGGTCATCTCCAGGTCTGACTGGAACGCTTCAGATCCTAGCGTAGTTTGAAGCATATTTGGACGTAGTCTAGACTTCATCAAACAGTTTCGCTCCAGCTTGAAGTTGATATTTAGAGAGCAACGCACAAGTCTGTGATCGCTACCGGTATTGAACCTGTTGATCACGGAGACATCTCTAAATATATGCTTTTTATCCGGCATGATGAAGTCTATCTCATTTTTCGTCACACCGTCGGGGCTTCGCCACGTCCACTTCCTTTGAGGCTGTTTCTTAAAGAAGGTATTCATCAAGAAAAGCCCCTCCCTCTCAAGGAAGTTGACAAGCATTTGCCCCCTATGATTTCTGCTGCCAAACCCATAGGATCCTACTACCGATTCACCGCAATTCTGTACTCCCACTTTAGCGTTGAGATCTCCCATGAGAACGTTGTAGTGGGCCTTAGTGGTAGAGTGCAAGGCCTTGGAGATGTCCTAAAACATTTCCTCCACTACGTCGTCCGAGTGTCCCAAGGTCGGTGTGTAGACCTGAATAACCTTGAGGCTATACCTCTCGGTGAGCTTCACTATTAGGTATGCTACCCTGTTCGAGACACTGGAGACTTCTACCACGTTGTCACAGAGAGTATGTGTACCAGCAACCCGACTCCGCCTTGGAATAGCTGATCTCCCTCTCGAAAATACAAAAGGTGGCCCGATTCGACGGTAATTGTGTCCTCCCCCTCTGAAAGTAAAAACAAGCAAGAATGTGCCACCTTATGTTTCCGAGTTCTTCCTCAAGTTGCACTAAGTTTTCGTCGAGCCATAACGTGCGTCCATTATACGTCGCCAAGGTCAGTTGTTTTTGGCGGCCTTTCGTAACCCGGGGATTCTTCGCACCCCCTACCTTGCCGTTACCGTGACCGCCGCCAAGATCAGGAATAGCAAGGCCGTCGGGAACTGGGGGCCATGGTTGATTTTGGCTTGCCATTAAAGGATTTGCCCATATTAGTTAATTAATATGATTAAAATTGCTCATTGAGTATGCTTGTTGCAGCACTTTTGGAATTAAACTGGATTAGAATATGGGTGAAGTAGTTAGGACAAAGAAAATCAGGAAAAGTCAGGTTAAAAGGGCAAGCCAAACTTTTAGACTTGTGTGGAAGTACCGCCAAAAGCTGTAGGGATGGTTTTTAAAAGAGCCGAAATATCAGTCCATAATCAAATTAAAGGAGAAGAAAGGAATGTGAAGGAAAAAATATCAAACAATGGCCTTCTTCAGGTTAAAGAACTATACTCAATGTTCCTCCAAAACCCGCCAAAGTCCACTATCCCATCCATAGAGCTCTACAGCAGCAGACAGCACGTTTAATTAACACAAGTGACAGGGCAATGTGATCCGACGCACCGACCGGCGCATATAGCGAAATAACAACACGATGCTATGTAGTGCGGATTATAAATGGGTTTGATTTAAACACCGCTGGTCTGTAATGAAGGCGATCTTCGTTTGTTTGAACGAGGTTGCGTGTTTGTAGGAGCGAGGAATTTTGGGTGAGATCGTTCAAGCAATAAAGCTTAAATTTTACTTGACAGATGTTACAAGAGTGAGGACCTCGTGGCTAAATAATAACAGCCACACGGGTCAATCTATAAGTAACCTTATAGATTTTTCGGGTGCGTGTCGTGCCAAGGTTGATCAGTGGATGGGTGACCATAATACAATACCGAGTTTCCTCCGTGCCTCAGAGAGCACGTTAAGCCGTTGGTCCCGGCTGTCATTTACAGATCTTGGACAGTCGTTACGGGTAGTCAGAAGCCAAAAAGTCTGACATCCAGTCTTACTAAAGGGTATCGTATTACCCAGTTACTGGGTTGTGGAAATCAGATAGGCAATCGCTTCATGTAAAATACTGGTACTCAGCTGCATCCGGTTGGACTGGAAGCCGACCCCAAGATAGTTTGGGAAAAGGTAAAAGAAAAGATGATGATGAGATGTTTCATGAGTGTTAACAAGTATCCCACTTGGTCTTTGAGTGTATTTAAATCTCTATGGTTATTTTAATTAGTCTGAAGATTCCAAGGTCATTCAAATGCGTGCTGGGTTGACGGGAAACAGTCGGATGAGGGGCGCTCAAAACCGAAAAGCGGGCAAAAAAAGGGGGATGACTTTAGACATCAGACAGTGATTCCGGGGCTGAAATGATGCTGATAATCCGATAAGTATGTGTTTTAGTTGCAGAGTTAAAATCATCCTCCAGTTTAAGTTGTTTAAAATTATTCATAATTACTCCGCAAACACGCTACTACATAATTATAAAAAAAAAACTTTCTTATTTGTATGCAGATGTAGTGCCCCACATAATGATTTACAAGCAAAGAACAGCATTAATTCATTACGAAACAAATTAACATAAAATAACAAGAACGGAAAAAATACATAAAATATAGAATAATATAAAATACAGACGGCCATCCATATTCACTAACAAGGGCACGTGCATTACCATAATTTCCGACCTATCTATACAGATACAAATCCATTTAACCTGTTTTATATTCCGCAAAAGTGCCCAGAAAAGGCCGGAGGACTTAACGAGTGAATTAGAATTTTACATTGTAATGGTTGTTGGCCGCAGAGAAGGGTGAAATACGGGTAAAAAGTGGGGGGGATGAAAAACGCGAGTCGAGAGGCATCTCACCTAGACGCCGCGTACACTTCAGAGCTTTGAACTAATTATCCGGTGCTGTGTACCTCGCAAGCGGCAATTTCACTAATTATAACATTCATTGAGAAACTGTGAAAATGAAATCGTATTTTTGGTAGAGAGTAGTGATTTAAATGTTTTGTCACGAGTGTGAAACAGGAGTAAATTGGTTTTATACTTCTTTATTACAAGTGAGCTTTTTTATGCGTTATACAGGTTAATTTCTGTACCGGTGTAGGTGTACCGACAGCGATGCAAATTGACTCTGTATTTTCGCTTGGAACTAAATGCTTTTCACTTGTTACAGTTGCACTCATGGAGTTAAACAGCTCAACAAAGTTTCAGGTTCTGGTAAATTCCTCCAAGTCAGTGTATTTAACATGCAGATTGACGATTCTACAGAGGCTCAGTGTTGATATACTGTTAAAGATCACAATCTTGTCATCGAGATATAATTAAGTTAACATTAGTTAAATCGAAAGACCGTCTTGTCAACTGCATTTTTTTTTACGGATGGTTAATCATCATATGACCCCGCTCTGGGTGGAGCGGAAGGGAGTGCCAGACTTTTACTGACTAAAACACATCCATGTTCCTACTTAGCCCTTTGTGTTCCAGGGCCACGGTGTCTCTTTCGAACAGTCCCACCCACAAAAAAAATCCTCCTTTTTTAAAAAAAAAACATTGACAGTCAACTAATTCTTGATACAATGAATAATTTAATGGTAGTAGCAAAAAAAGTAGTGATAACCTAGTACTGTGACCGGCGGACTGCCAAGTCCCAAGTTCGAACCCAAGACACACACGTCTGATATTTTGGATTCATGTGCGTATTGTATTATTGTCTCTTGTTTCGGTGCAGGAAAACATCGTGAGGAAACCGGCATGTAAACCTAAGTCAGAGGCCAATGGGCTGCAAAAATACTGACACCAAATTAGGTTTAGACCACACGATAAAAAAAACCGGCCAAGTGCGAGTCTTACTCGCACACATGGTTCCATAGCCCCAAACAATATTTTGAACTGTCATTCATTATTTATTTTATTTATTAGTTAGTAGTATTAGTTAGTTAACTTCCACTCAACCGCAAAACTAAATTGGTTTTTCATAGTATGTTAATCAAAAACAAAGTTACTACTACAGTTTGATGAAAAAGTCCCATATCTCAAAAACTAAACATCATATATTATTGAAACCAATTTTCGTTGATATTTTTTTTTACGTTCTACAATCTTAAATATTTTCAAAATTTTCCTCCTCTTTCTTTAGAAATTAGAGGGGGGGGGGGACATTTTACCACTTTGGAAGTGGCTCTAGCGCAAAATATTCAATTTAGAAAAAAATGATTTTAGAAACCTCAATATCATTTTTGAAGACCTATCCATAGATAGCCCAAACGTAGGGGTATGATGAAAAAACAATTTGGGTGTCAGTTCTATGTATGGGGAACCCCAAAATGTATGGTTTTTATTTTCTATTTTTGTGTGAAAATCTTAATGCGGTTCACAGAATACATCTACTTACCAAGTTTCAACAGTATAGTTCTTATAGTTTCGGAAAAAAGTGGCTGTGTCATACGGACGGTCAGACAGACAGACAGACATGATGAATCTATAACGCTACGGAACGCTAAAAAGAAGTTTAAAATGGTTACAAAAACAAAGTAACTTTGACCTAGCCGATATCTGTAACTTCCTTGAAACTGATAACCTGACAATATCCAAGAGCTAGATCCATTTAACTTCTTTCCAGCTCATACATATTAAAATAATGACAGCGAACTTGAACACAATTGTGAGTCGTGACAATTCACAATGAAACTTTATTTGAATTTAAATAGTTTGGAGTCGTCAGACTTGTATAAATGCGTGGATCTGAAGCTGCCAGGGGACTAGAGTGACGGTTGAAAAGCAGCCAAGAAACTTAATACGTTTAAATTCTTTGCATTATTATATTTTTGTGTTTTTTTTTCGGTAGATAGAGCATTGGGAATGAAAATGTCCCTTTTTATGTTTAGTTAGGTAAGTTGGTGGCTTGGACGATTTCGATATTTGTGGTTCTGGACTTGTCGTACAAATTTATTAAGTCCTGCACTCTAGAGGACCTAATAAATGCCTCAGACGCCGCAATTAACGTGGCCACTGACTGAGCCCAAAACATTATAATGAGTCGTACCATCGATACGAAAGAAGAAGAAGTACCATATTTTGTACCAAATGATGTGTTACTGAGATCCATAAAATAATTCGAATAATTATTGAACCATGCGATTAATGAAGCATAAAATTCAAACTACCCAAAAAAATAAAACTTAAAACGGAAAATCTCGAAACAAACCATCGCATTTAATTTTAAAGTCCCAAAAATTGGTTTTAAATGAAAAATATTAATCCAAATTAAAACGCGGAATCGGAACACATCAGCCGTAACCGAGTTTACGGGCTTCCGATGAGTAATATACCACGCTCGATGGCTTGCAGATTACGGACTATAAATTATTATGAAGCAATCAGTGTATGGCAAAAGTTTGGGTCTTGTTTTGTATTGGCGACACGGGACGATACGATATCCTGACCTTGAGTCATGCAGGTGACTAATAGGTGTTGTTGTCATAAAATAATTAAGTAGGTAATAATTTAATTTATTTAATCATAGTTGCATAATATGCTTTATTCCCATGTCATTTGATCACACAATATTGTTCTCTTTCATTCTCTTCCGTAAGTTTTCACCTTCCTTTGAAAACATAATCCATGACATACACAACCCTTTTAAATTACAATCAAATCATGAAGAAGATAAAAAAAAACATATGTAGTTGACATAATCCACCGAAAACCTTATAATATTATGGTTACCGTTGTCTAGGCCATTCACCATTCAGATCAAATCAAAACAAAGTAAATGATTTATTTCTTTGCAAACATGGGTAAATAATTAGTACATAGATATTGTCGTAGAAGTTAGTGCTCCATGTTCTGCCATCACATGGCCATGCAAATCATAATTATTGAATATAATTTTAAATGACAATTGTAATATTATTTTGTTTTCAATTCCATTTTACAAATTACATTACAGATGTACAATAAACTTCACTGTCTCCTGCGGACTAAGATACGACACCGCTACAAACATCGTCATATATAAAGGCTCATGCTCACGAACCGTGAGCCGCCGTAGATTTATTGGTAATATAATTTTGATTGATCGAACTGATTTCAGCCACCAACTTGAGGTTTAAAGCGACGCACTGAGAGCTTAGCCGTAATCAATCTTAAACGGGTGAACTATTAGCTTCAGCAGGTGACATAATACGTGTAAGAGTTTAGTGCATCGTGTTAGGGTTTATTTTGCAGGTCATTTTATTATAGGGGATAGTTATCTTCTTTCAAATAATCTGTATCTCTTTACACGATCGAGTTAAGTCGCGTTAAGATCGTTTACACCTTACGGCATTTCATACAAACTCTCCAATCCGTATTTTCCGAAATGACTGAACCGATTTAAATGAAACGCATAACCAAGATAAATAGGTCTAAAAAGTCACTATAATCATTTTCGAAAAATAGTGTTACCGCAAAATTAGACTGATTATAAATTATCTATAGAAACAGAAATTTCCAATTATCTGTTTTTTAAAAGACATTTCGAAAATGTTATTTAGTAACTTTTATAAATAAGGACTTGACAGTTTGTATGAAATGACGTAAAGCGTAAACGCTCATAAGTCAAGTGCAGAAATTATTATATGGTTTTAACGGAATTGTGAGTATCGTAAAACCTCTGCCTAATCTTTTGATAAAAGATATTACAGAAGTAAAGTTACGTTATTATTGTTTTTTTAATACTTGTCTTGGTAATTTACAAAACAAGACATTGTATTTTTTTCCGATTTTAAGTTTGTATTTTTTTTTTAAACGTTGGCACACTCTAGTAATTTCTCCTAAATCGTGGGTGCTTTTACAAACATTTAAACTCACATACACAAACAGGAACAACTATCTGTAGGCCTTACAAATATTTGTTCCGTGCGGGGATGGAACCCGCGACAGGCAGTGCAGCAGCCAATCACTTAGCCACTGCGCCAACGGTGCCGTCGTATTGCATGTTTTATACCCGTTTGTCTGCCACATTCATAAGCATTTAATCATCTTAATCAAAATACCCCAGTGTCATGTCCCCTAATATAAAGCCGGTAAAGACAATTAAATTCTAATCCAATACAGTCTGTATGAAGGTAACAGCTGTGAGATATGCTGAAGGCATTCATTTTTCATTCTTAATGCAGTAATGTTGTAATAAAGGAGACAGGTGACACTGATTCCCTTGTACCGCATAAGCTCTCCGTGGAAGCGAAAATTAACTCGGAAATTGAAAGACTGGCTGCGTTGATACGTTATTAAAATTAAAGTGAAATACGAGTAACATCTCTATTTTGTTGGAGCAGCTCGTGTTTAAATAATAACAGCCGCACGGGTAATCCTTCAATGTTAAGTGGCGCTTGCCAAGTCGGTCTGTAGATGGGTGATCATTGTTACATACCGAGTTTCCTCTGGGCCTCGAAAAGTACGTTAAGCCGTTGGTCATTGTCAGTTTTTGATATTTGACAATCTTTTCAGGTATTAGCAAGGGGTTTCGTATTACCCAGTACTAACTAGGTTCAGAGGTCAGATGGGCAGTCGCTGTCGCAATACTGGAATTCAGCTGCATCCGGTTAGACTGGAAGCCGACGCCAACATATGATTTGGGAAAGGCTAGGCAGATGGTAATCTTTTTTATTTAAATAATGTTTTTTATATATCTAACTATAACATTCCTATTACTGGATCACAGGTCTATGGTCAAAGGGCTGTAATCCACCACATGGGACACATGGGCATGGCTAAGTGATGGTTGGTTGGTCAAACCAACCATCACTTAGCCATGCCCAGAATTTAATTGTCTTTACCGGCTTTATATTAGGGGACATGACACTGGGGTATTTTGATTAAGATGATTAAATGCTTATGAATGTGGCAGACAAACGGGTATAAAACATGCAATACGACGGCACCGTTGGCGCAGTGGCTAAGTGATTGGCTGCTGCACTGCCTGTCGCGGGTTCCATCCCCGCACGGAACAAATATTTGTAAGGCCTACAGATAGTTGTTCCTGTTTGTGTATGTGAGTTTAAATGTTTGTAAAAGCACCCACGATTTAGGAGAAATTACTAGAGTGTGCCAACGTTTAAAAAAAAAATACAAACTTAAAATCGGAATCGGTTTGACATTCGACATAGACGAGTTTCTATATTTTTTTTAATAATGTTGTGCCGTTTAGTATTACTAACGATTGGTTTTGTTTGAATCGACTACTAGTTGACCATAGAGGTAAATTTTGACAGAACGATTTAGAAATTTACTTTTTTTTATATTAGCGTTTAAGGTTGTCGGTGCGCCGTTGATCCTCGGCGTACCGAATTCGGTACGGCGAGGATCGGCGGTAACGCGCGGGACGGAAAGGTTAAAACCCAATTGTGAACAATAGTAATATCTAAAGCTTCCCAAACAGTAATTTCTATTGAAATTAAACTCCTAAGTCGTTTATCCATAGAGCTAATTTATCATAATATGAAACTTATACAATTCTATTGTGCCCTACTTAGTCCTTAAGCTTTGACGTCGACAATTCATTGTAATAAAGCAAAGGAGTTTCGTCTTTCTGCCAACGTAATCCCTACTTACCCACATTATATCTAGACTGAGTCTCGTTTGCTTTAGGTAAGCATTAATAATTCAGCGGTGGCTGCGGGCCGCGACAAACACTACCCTTGCATATTCATAGGAACAGCGAAATATATTTTTTGTCGCTCCCACAGTCGGCTAATTACAAAAGTCTTCACCGTTTTCGACTTTTTTTCCGAATCCCATCTGCCTTTGATTGGGTATCGGGACAGGAGAATATGAATCGACGATTTAATTAAGGCTTGCCTTCTATTCGAAGTTTGTTATGAATGAGATCGTTAGCGACTGTTGAAACTCGCTTCAGATTGATTACAAAAGTTGACAAAGATTTTATTCATATATTCATTCGTTGGACGCTACTTATTGTTTCTATTCGTTCTTTTATATTCTCTCTAATAAGTTTGGAAGTGGCGGACGTTGCGAAATGCTCCCGAGGGGACGAATGATTAATTGAAATGGAACCAACGTTTTTACTTCTACCAAAGATGAATTAGAGAAATAAGGCGAAAGTAACAGATTACTTTACTGATTGTGCTTGATGGCCATCCTATGGATTCTTTTTGCTTTTAGCCTTTTCTCGCTTATTTCCGAATACCATTTCCCATCAACGCTATTACTGCTTTCTCTCCCCTAACCACATAAATATTAGATAACGATTTCAATCATCTTTTCTTAATCGTCTTTTGTGCTACCCATATTCCTATGGGACTGGTAGAAAATGCCCTTAAAAGCCTTCGCCTTTATTACAGTTTTTAATTATGCATAAAGATGTTATGAATAAAATAAAATAAATATTCCCAACTAAATATGATAATATATGTATATGCTATAATGGAAACCACCAAAATATAATCTTGAATTTCCTAATTTTCTTCAACTTATAAACTTCTACAAAGAATGACTAGGCATTCCTTTAGTTCTGCTAATAAAATAAGTTGGTTAACAACACTTTCATACATAATTGGTCGGCGGAAGCACTCGTTCAGCGAATCGATGGAAACTTTCTTTTGTCTGAACTTGTGTTGTACTTCAATGTTCTCGGTGCACGCTTTAACATTGGTAGTTGGCTGAGCGGTTTATTTTTTGTTTTGGTGAGTAATTTAATTATGTTCTAAACTTTGGGTTTACTACTACTATACTTCTACATTAACACAGTAGATACGTACATGTGCCTACTTTACCTGATAACTGTAAGGGCCAGTTTCACCTTCTACGATTAAGTTCCCGTTAACTTACTTGGCAGATAATTTCATCCAATTCTGTTCCATTTTTGAAGTTATTAAGTTTTTTTTTATAAGCCTATGTTGTCCCACTGCTGGGCAAACGCGTCCCCCAAAGCCTTCCACTCTTCTCTCCGTGCGGTTTTCTCCGGGCAATGTTTCGAAAATAAGTAATAGACTTTATTAATTTCCCTAAGTATATTTTACAGGAGAACATTAATAATGTCTTTTTTTTTGTGAGACGGTTTGCTTAAATAGTTTAGCTCGTCATTTTTTTAAAGGGTTTTGTGAATTCAGCGCTTCCTGTCTGACCACTCTGAGAAAATTATTAAATAGTCAACTTCAAAAAAAAAGAAGAATATTTATTCTATAACATAAACTCAGCTAAATATTCCAAAAACATAAAATACCGCATAATAATTCCAAAAAATTCATCCTTAAAATTCATAGGATTCGTTGCTGCGGAAAATACAATGATTTCTGCTGAAATTCGCACGGCCGCGCGGGATGTGTTAAATTCCTTATTAGAATTCCCAGGCGTGGAAATTTTAATTATGTCCGAAAATGCAACTTATGTAAACGCAAGCACTTATAGTCAAGCACTGTGACTTGGTGAGCAGACGAGCGGCGACGGGAAATGTGCTTGTATGTAGGTATGTGGTTGGGGGATATTGGGACGTCGAGTGTAGATTGTGGATGAGCAAATTCTTTTTGTATTTTTCGAGACTGAGATGATTTAAGAGCTTTTACTACTTATTCAATTTAGTATTCAAATAATTAGTATGTTGGCATAAAAGAGAGGAGGGGACAGTAGCGCCGAGAGTCCGAACCCAGGAAGTTGCATTACTTTGTGTAATTTATTTCAGCACCGCTGCCCTCAAAAATGTTGAAGGAAAACATCGTGAGGAAACCGGCATATCCTAGAACTCGAAGACATGTGACATCTACCAACCCGCAATAGGCCTGCGTGGTAGATTACAGCCCACTCCCTCTCATAGAGAGGAGGCCTGTGTCCCAGCAGTGGGAACATTATAGGCTGATGATGATGGCATAATATGTTAACCAGATAGTAAAAACCCAGGGTGCACCAGAGGTAGCTAAGATACCGCTCCGAGTTTGAGTCGTTTCACTCCTTCTTCCATAGTTTTTCTTTATGTTTTCTTTATGTATCTTTTTTTTTAAAGAGTACGACTCTTACTACTATTATAAATCAGGAAGTTTGGATAGATGTTTGTTACTCTATCACGCCAGAACGGCTGAACGGATCTGGATAAACATGCGCGCAGAGATAGATTATAGTCTGGAATAGCAACGACTCTCTGGCAATTAGGCATCTTTTTCCTTATATTTTTCTCTAATTCATATCATAATTTCCACGCAAACGAAGTCGCAGGCAACAGATGGTCCTTAATAATTTATGTACAAGCATCATCATTTGCCTAGCCTTTTCCCAAACTATCTTGGGGTCGGCTTCCAGTCTAACCGGATGCAGCCGGGACCAACGGCTTAACGTGCTTTCCGAGGCACGGAATTTATGTACAATTTATGTTTAGGTGTTAATTTTACTACTTTTTACAGATACAGTAACCAGGGCAGCCAATTTTAGCTTAATTTAAAGCTTTCCGCAATGTTAATGTGACAAAAACAGCATTTCCAGCATACCTGCAACACACCTTTCTCCATTCTCACCGTAGCAGAATAAAAGAAAGTTAAAACAAACATTATGGAATTATCTACAAAACTCGACGGTGTTATGCGGGAGCGTTGGCATGCCAGTAATTGAATGAAATGGCACTAGCCACGCTGTTTGGCAATTAAAAACTGGCATCCTGGCGCTGACGTGCTGTTTTGTACAACGTGCATTTGAAAGCGTGACAAATTATGTTTTTTTAGGTTATTTGGCTAACTGGGGAGTAGCAAGGTTGTCAATGGCTTTGTTTGAAAAGTTTTCTGTTTTCAAAAATGTTGAGTCCGTTAATTTGGTTGTCTATTGAATTCGAATAACCTGCAAAGAACATAGTGAATTTTTGTATTTTTAAAATAGAAGCAGAAAATATTTACTATTTCAATCCACTGAGGCCCTGGTATGTTTAGTTTTGCTATAAAAAATATGATATGAGCAGTGGTAACAGTTGCAAAATGAGTTGTAAGTCATAGAATCAAAAGCAGGTAACATCGAAGGAAAACATTGCAAGGCAAACGGCTCTAATTCGATGGTTGGTTGATCATATTTTTTATAGCAAAACTAAACATACCAGGGCCTCAGTGGATTGAAATAGTAAATATTTTCTGCTTCTATTTTAAAAATACAAAAATTCACTATGTTCTTTGCAGGTTATTCGAATTCAATAGACAACCAAATTAACGGACTCAACATTTTTGAAAACAGAAAACTTTTCAAACAAAGCCATTGACAACCTTGCTACTCCCCAGTTAGCCAAATAACCTAAAAAAACATAATTTGTCACGCTTTCAAATGCACGTTGTACAAAACAGCACGTCAGCGCCAGGATGCCAGTTTTTAATTGCCAAACAGCGTGGCTAGTGCCATTTCATTCAATTACTGGCATGCCAACGCTCCCGCATAACACCGTCGAGTTTTGTAGATAATTCCATAATGTTTGTTTTAACTTTCTTTTATTCTGCTACGGTGAGAATGGAGAAAGGTGTGTTGCAGGTATGCTGGAAATGCTGTTTTTGTCACATTAACATTGCGGAAAGCTTTAAATTAAGCTAAAATTGGCTGCCCTGGTTACTGTATCTGTAAAAAGTAGTAAAATTAACACCTAAACATAAATTGTACATAAATTCCGTGCCTCGGAAAGCACGTTAAGCCGTTGGTCCCGGCTGCATCCGGTTAGACTGGAAGCCGACCCCAAGATAGTTTGGGAAAAGGCTAGGCAAATGATGATGCTTGTACATAAATTATTAAGGACCATCTGTTGCCTGCGACTTCGTTTGCGTGGAAATTATGATATGAATTAGAGAAAAATATAAGGAAAAAGATGCCTAATTGCCAGAGAGTCGTTGCTATTCCAGACTATAATCTATCTCTGCGCGCATGTTTATCCAGATCCGTTCAGCCGTTCTGGCGTGATAGAGTAACAAACATCTATCCAAACTTCCTGATTTATAATAGTAGTAAGAGTCGTACTCTTTAAAAAAAAAGATACATAAAGAAAACATAAAGAAAAACTATGGAAGAAGGAGTGAAACGACTCAAACTCGGAGCGGTATCTTAGCTACCTCTGGTGCACCCTGGGTTTTTACTATCTGGTTAACATATTATGCCATCATCATCAGCCTATAATGTTCCCACTGCTGGGACACAGGCCTCCTCTCTATGAGAGGGAGTGGGCTGTAATCTACCACGCAGGCCTATTGCGGGTTGGTAGATGTCACATGTCTTCGAGTTCTAGGATATGCCGGTTTCCTCACGATGTTTTCCTTCAACATTTTTGAGGGCAGCGGTGCTGAAATAAATTACACAAAGTAATGCAACTTCCTGGGTTCGGACTCTCGGCGCTACTGTCCCCTCCTCTCTTTTATGCCAACATACTAATTATTTGAATACTAAATTGAATAAGTAGTAAAAGCTCTTAAATCATCTCAGTCTCGAAAAATACAAAAAGAATTTGCTCATCCACAATCTACACTCGACGTCCCAATATCCCCCAACCACATACCTACATACAAGCACATTTCCCGTCGCCGCTCGTCTGCTCACCAAGTCACAGTGCTTGACTATAAGTGCTTGCGTTTACATAAGTTGCATTTTCGGACATAATTAAAATTTCCACGCCTGGGAATTCTAATAAGGAATTTAACACATCCCGCGCGGCCGTGCGAATTTCAGCAGAAATCATTGTATTTTCCGCAGCAACGAATCCTATGAATTTTAAGGATGAATTTTTTGGAATTATTATGCGGTATTTTATGTTTTTGGAATATTTAGCTGAGTTTATGTTATAGAATAAATATTCTTCTTTTTTTTTGAAGTTGACTATTTAATAATTTTCTCAGAGTGGTCAGACAGGAAGCGCTGAATTCACAAAACCCTTTAAAAAAATGACGAGCTAAACTATTTAAGCAAACCGTCTCACAAAAAAAAAGACATTATTAATGTTCTCCTGTAAAATATACTTAGGGAAATTAATAAAGTCTATTACTTATTTTCGAAACATTGCCCGGAGAAAACCGCACGGAGAGAAGAGTGGAAGGCTTTGGGGGACGCGTTTGCCCAGCAGTGGGACAACATAGGCTTATAAAAAAAAACTTAATAACTTCAAAAATGGAACAGAATTGGATGAAATTATCTGCCAAGTAAGTTAACGGGAACTTAATCGTAGAAGGTGAAACTGGCCCTTACAGTTATCAGGTAAAGTAGGCACATGTACGTATCTACTGTGTTAATGTAGAAGTATAGTAGTAGTAAACCCAAAGTTTAGAACATAATTAAATTACTCACCAAAACAAAAAATAAACCGCTCAGCCAACTACCAATGTTAAAGCGTGCACCGAGAACATTGAAGTACAACACAAGTTCAGACAAAAGAAAGTTTCCATCGATTCGCTGAACGAGTGCTTCCGCCGACCAATTATGTATGAAAGTGTTGTTAACCAACTTATTTTATTAGCAGAACTAAAGGAATGCCTAGTCATTCTTTGTAGAAGTTTATAAGTTGAAGAAAATTAGGAAATTCAAGATTATATTTTGGTGGTTTCCATTATAGCATATACATATATTATCATATTTAGTTGGGAATATTTATTTTATTTTATTCATAACATCTTTATGCATAATTAAAAACTGTAATAAAGGCGAAGGCTTTTAAGGGCATTTTCTACCAGTCCCATAGGAATATGGGTAGCACAAAAGACGATTAAGAAAAGATGATTGAAATCGTTATCTAATATTTATGTGGTTAGGGGAGAGAAAGCAGTAATAGCGTTGATGGGAAATGGTATTCGGAAATAAGCGAGAAAAGGCTAAAAGCAAAAAGAATCCATAGGATGGCCATCAAGCACAATCAGTAAAGTAATCTGTTACTTTCGCCTTATTTCTCTAATTCATCTTTGGTAGAAGTAAAAACGTTGGTTCCATTTCAATTAATCATTCGTCCCCTCGGGAGCATTTCGCAACGTCCGCCACTTCCAAACTTATTAGAGAGAATATAAAAGAACGAATAGAAACAATAAGTAGCGTCCAACGAATGAATATATGAATAAAATCTTTGTCAACTTTTGTAATCAATCTGAAGCGAGTTTCAACAGTCGCTAACGATCTCATTCATAACAAACTTCGAATAGAAGGCAAGCCTTAATTAAATCGTCGATTCATATTCTCCTGTCCCGATACCCAATCAAAGGCAGATGGGATTCGGAAAAAAAGTCGAAAACGGTGAAGACTTTTGTAATTAGCCGACTGTGGGAGCGACAAAAAATATATTTCGCTGTTCCTATGAATATGCAAGGGTAGTGTTTGTCGCGGCCCGCAGCCACCGCTGAATTATTAATGCTTACCTAAAGCAAACGAGACTCAGTCTAGATATAATGTGGGTAAGTAGGGATTACGTTGGCAGAAAGACGAAACTCCTTTGCTTTATTACAATGAATTGTCGACGTCAAAGCTTAAGGACTAAGTAGGGCACAATAGAATTGTATAAGTTTCATATTATGATAAATTAGCTCTATGGATAAACGACTTAGGAGTTTAATTTCAATAGAAATTACTGTTTGGGAAGCTTTAGATATTACTATTGTTCACAATTGGGTTTTAACCTTTCCGTCCCGCGCGTTACCGCCGATCCTCGCCGTACCGAATTCGGTACGCCGAGGATCAACGGCGCACCGACAACCTTAAACGCTAATATAAAAAAAAGTAAATTTCTAAATCGTTCTGTCAAAATTTACCTCTATGGTCAACTAGTAGTCGATTCAAACAAAACCAATCGTTAGTAATACTAAACGGCACAACATTATTAAAAAAAATATAGAAACTCGTCTATGTCGAATGTCAAACGACAATGGCAACCCGTGTTATTATGTTCGGAAAAGTGTTGTTTTTGTGAGATATACGTTGTAAAACTTTGGTAAGTAAATGTATAGTATGTTATAAGTGTATAATGCAACTTTTTAGATAGTCATTTGCTTGAAAAAATAACAAAAAATTATGATTTGAGCCAACAAAAAATCCTTTGTTGTGAAGTTTGTTAGTCGAAATTAACAAAAATAATTTGACTCTTTAACCATGTAAAATGGTCTTGGAAACAATAGTAGCAAAGAAAAAATAGTGATAATTCATTATTTCATGTATTCGAGGCATATCTATTCATATTTATTGATATTTCAAGTATTTTCATGCTTTGAACAGCGGAATTCTAAAATGGCCGATTCTAACAAGAAGTTTGAGTTAGGATCTTATAAGAATAATGTATGAAGGACTCCTAAAAAACACTGTCATTAGATTACTTGTATATTTGTGATGTTAGATATAAATTTTCGTGTAAATTGAATGAGTAGTTTTACCAAACAAAAATAAGCAACGAAAACAGACGTATTTACTGCGACCTCTCTCATATATATGGGAGATGTATAATTCTCAAGTAGTTCTAAAAGAGTTGTTTATTATTAATAAATGGCCCCGTTCATCACGAACCCGACACTGTTTACCGTTTAAGATTAGAGCTAATATAACTCGAGTTATAAGTGTTTATCTTTACGATATCGGATGACTCACGCGATGGCGTAATCAAGGGGCCCCCGAAGGGCTACACGCGGGGCTTTACTGTTCGCGCGAAAGGATAAAGAGGTTAAACCAACATACTTTCAATTTAGTAATCTTGACCTTGGAGACGGACGAAGTCTGTTTTGTGATGAAAATATAATTCTCTATTTGGCAGAGGTCACTTAAAACCCGAGGAGAACTACTTTCAAAGCTTAGTTTAGCTTCTAACAGTGACCGGAAAGTTAGCAGCACAATCAACAGTCCATTTTCTTTGTGATCCAAATTTAATTAAAGCAATGAATGAGCCGTTGACAAAACAGAGATTAAGTTCAGAACACCTTTTTAGCAAGTTTTTTTTACCCTTACATGGCGATCTGACAAAGATTTTAATGTAAAGAAACTACTGGGAAGGACAACAGTGATTTGTTGTTGACATACCTGCTATTCTATTAAAGTAGTGGTAAAACATAGTGAGGAAAACAAAACATGTTGAGTATGAATGTAGATGACTATAAGAGTAGAGGGAGACCAAAGAAACGATAGATGGACTGTGCGAAGGATGATATAGCTAGAAAGCAGTTGACTGCTGTTGACAAATAATAGATTAGTATGAAAGAAGAAGGTATGCAGCGCCGACCCCAAATGAATTGGGATAAGGGCAAAAGAATGATGATGATGATGATGAAGTTTTGTGTTTTGTACGTGTTAAGTTTTGACGTTGGATAGGTGTTAAATAAACCGATATACTCCGAAATAGGAAGTGTGTTTTTACTTACCTGTTTTTAATAGCGAAAATAAATTAGGTAGTGTAGTAGGGGACCCATGTATATGTATTTTACAAATACCCACGGTACCACTGGACCAGTAGTGTAAGAGGGTTTAGTAGTGTAGAAGGGAAGGAGGTACACCCTCCTGAGGAAGAAAGCCGTTGTTTCTTCTCCACATCTGTCTATCTGTCATTGTTTAGATCTATATCTCCTTTCACAAATACTAAATTATATTATTGGCATCTAATCACACTTTATGAATGAGTAGGACTTCTGCTTCTTATTCTTTTGTTTTCTATTCGTTAAAGATATTGACAATCACCGTCATAGTTTTCGCATGTGTCTTGTCTCTGTATTTTGTGATTATATTGTTTTTCTTCATCATTCCTTATTTTAACGAGGTTCTTTGAGATTTGATCTCTAGTGAAAATAAAGTAAAATTTGTTTGCATGGTGAGGCATTTCGTTTATTTTAACAATAAGAATTATTTACAATATTTATTGTTCTTTTATTGAGAGAAGCAATATCTTGTTATCATCATAAATAAAGAGATGAAAGATATTTTATAAAAGCTAAACCTAAATACTTAGGTACGTTTACATTTTTTTTTTAAATACACAATTCGTGTAATCTCATTTTGACGGTCCGTTTTTCCACTATCTAAACTAATATTATAAAGAGAAAAGATTTGATTTGTTGTTTGTTTGCATTGAATAGGCTCCGAAACTGCTGGTCCGATTTGAAAAATTCTTTCTGTGGTATATAGCCCATTTATCGGGGAAGGCTATAGGCTATATATCATTACGCTACGACCAATAGGAGTAGAGCAGCAATGAAAAATGTTGCGAAAACGGGGAAAATGTTACGCAAACGAAGTTGCGCCGGACAGCTAGTTAATTATATGGATTCAAAAAGAAATAAATTAGTATATTCAATAATAATCCTCAAAATAAGTGAGACTAAAAACTAAAAAAAATATGATTAATACCAGTTACTTTTCCACAGCACACACAAGTCTTGCATCGTGAGAGTTTCCGTGGCGTGCACGATAAATTATTTTCCTATAACTTTTGACAGTAAAGTCTTATCATTCCCTACTTATGGAAGTAACTTAAGTTCTAACAAGGGACTCACTTTAGCCCCTTCTAAGTCCAGTCATGTTAACACAAAAACAATGCTACAATTAGCATCACACGCTCAGTTGGCGATGACTGCGCCGCTCTGCTGGCTCGGGTACGTCTTACAAATGCTACCTAAGTTCGTGCTTAGTTGTTTGGCTAACTTGTGCCTGGCGATGTCCGGGGTACTAGGAATGTAGGCGTTAATTGGAGTGAGAAATAGTGAGTTTTTGGTGTTCTTAGAGCTTAATCATCATCATCATCAGCCTAAAATGTTCTCTCTGCTGGAACACAGGCCTCCTTTCAATGAGAGGGAGTGGGGTTTAATCCACCACGCGGGCCCATTGCGGGTTGGTAAATGTCACATGTCTTTGAATTTTTAGTTCTAACGCTCACGATGTTTTTCTTCACCGTTTTTGAGGGCAGCGGTGATGAAATAAATTACACAAAGTAATGCGCCTACCTTGGTTCGACCCACGGCTTACTGCTCGTAAGTCGGGGCTGCCACCACTGGGCCACCGCTGTTCTTAGAGCTTTCTTCTTTCTTTTATCCGATTTGTGGTGCAACGCTTGCACAGACGGCCAGCACATGAAGCTACCCGAAAAAAATCCCAATCAACTATGAACCTAATTCTTTAAACGTAAAGTTGAAAATCGCATCGCAATTGTATGACTCGATCTTCAGTGTTCAGTAGTGCGGGCCAAGGTTGGTCCGTAGATGAGTGACCATAATTATAGAGATGTAGTCCGACCAGGCCTTAGTTTCCAACTTATTAAGTTTCTAATAGGATCTGAAATCATCAAAAAAAAAAACATCGGTATCTTTTCATAAAAGAGTAATTTTAATAGTATGTCAAAACTCTTAGTGAAGAATTTCTAGTTTAATTCAATAATGAAGATTGTTCGTAACCTCTTCTTATTCAGTATTATAATATTTCAACCCAACCCAGTGCCTAAACCACATACTCAGAAACCAAGAATTCCACACTACACAACACAGACAAGACGCGTAAATACAAACTACCAATATCGCAAGCAAATGGTAAGGCTTGCGGTTTTTGGAACGCAGCACGCTCCGAATTTAACAGTATTAAATTATTTTCGATAGCATACAACAGCCGAGTTATGTCGGCTTGTGGATACAACTTTAAACTGAATCAGACTGTGTTGTTTGTGAATACGCGTCGATAATCGTGTAATGTTTTATGTATTACCACGATATATTGCTTGGAAAAAGTATTGTTTAATTATTATTTTGGGCTCACTCAATTTTAATTGTCATCGACACGCAGAATAAGAAGATTGTTATTTTTTGATCAAGTGTGAGTTATCCACAAAAATTAACAATTTTTATGCCAATCGTCTTTTTTTCATGTCAGAATAATTTCATGGTATGGAAACACAAGTATTTTAAAAGACACAAGTAATTATGAATCTCTTATAATTCTTAAAAATGGATATATAAATACAGATAACAATTAAATATTTAGTATCAATACTCTAAAAAAAATATACTGTTTAAGAAAATTTTATAGACACAAACTATACATAACAAAATATTAGAAGTAGGTACTTATTATGAGTGCTAGCAATCTGATCATCATTATTATGAAGTCGAAAGACGTTAATAATGCTTCTTTCTTCTTCATCTTGCACGCCACTTTACCCGGTCCTAGATTCCTCGCATCCAATCCACCTGGCTTGGGGTCTGCCGACGCTCATTGCTCCTATGCATGGCTAGTTCTGGGTCTTCAGTCCCTCTTGGTGTTCTTGCATTCAGCAAACATGCAACTGTATATTAATCACTTTTATAATTTTTGTCCTCCTGCATTGCCTCCCAATAAGAGGGTGGGTCATCCATGGGCTTACTAGCCCTGCTGCACACACCTGCTTCGTCAACATTTACTGCATTTGGTACTGCAGGATTTTCTCCTACAAACACAGGTATTTCAACAGACGAATTTAAATGTGGTAGTGGTAACTTCAAAGTTATTTTTAACTTATACTCTCTCCTTATCACGTCCGAGTGTCTTACCGTACAAATATTGGGCGCCACTGGTATTATATTAAACATATTTGATTCACTGAAGTCAGGTATTTTTGGTGTCTCAACCGTACTCGATTTAATCACTTTAGTTTTAGAAAGATCGTCATCGTCGGATGTGTATTTGGTTTTGCTAATCAATTCTGTTTGAATCGAAAAGATAACGCCACTTTTATTATCAACAACAAATGATATATTTCTTTCACCACAAGGATTCAAGTACTCTTTTTCCAGTTCAACTTCTAAGTTAATTTCATGCTTCTTCGAAGAAAACGGTTTGAAAAGAGTTTTGTTTAGCGATGCAAATATTGGTTCGTCCGAAAGTGTTGAATCAATTCTGGGATATATTTTGATTGTTTTTTTGAATGTTCTGTTCCAACTAAAATTTCCAGGCTTCTTGAATTTTAGTATCAACTGATATCTTATGTTTCCAATACTTGTGTCCACTGTTGGTGGTGTATTTTCTGGTATTTCGATTTCGAAGGGATATTCATATGTTCCGGCACTTAGCGGTGTATCTCCATCTGTAATTTTGTTCAGTATGTATATCTTCTGTACCACATTCTTTTCATGGCCGTGAAATATAGTTTTATTCGATACCCTTACCTTTTCTTCATTATCGGTCCACTCACATTCACCTTCTTCAACGAGAGACAGTGCTATGTTCTTGAACACTGTGTCTTTGTCCAGATGAAACCTCACTAGTCCTGATAAAAGTTCACCAGTTATTAGCTTTCCTACTTTAGGAATGCGTATTAATATTTCACTCGACACTACCATTTTTTATTTGTCGTTCTTCTGGTATGTTTCGTTTCGTACTAAATCATGAGTTATCTAGCTCACTTTTATCACGTGGTTTTTTGAATTATTGATAAAATATAGATATTTTTGCATGCTATCTGATAATAATAGTTTGTTTTACAGATAATGCCTGAATCACCAAGTTCCGGGAGTATGTAGGAACCGAAGCTGGTGGCATTCTATACCAATGAGAAAAGCGAGTGTTTACACAAGAATGTATAACTACCGAAACATATTGTTGTAAAAGTTAAATTTGGTTCAGAGTTGACTTATCGAAACTCTGATATTTTTTATCTGAAGAATAAAAGGTGAGTCAGAGTAAATGCGTGAGCTTATCAAATTGTCACACAAAACTTGTCAACTGTCATATACCTTAGATAAAAGCTTTTTCATCATCATCTGCCTAGCTTTTTCCCAACTTTATTGGGGTCGGCTTCTAGTCTAACCGGATGCAGCTGAATACCAGTATTTTAGTAATAAGCGGCCACCCATCCACGGACCAACCAGATAAAAGCTATTTCACCATTGGAAAATAAGTCCTTAATCATTACTTCGTAAATTCAGTTACTACTTACCTATTCCTAAATAATTGCACTTTAAAAATATGTAAAACTAGCTGTCCCGCGCAACTTCGTCTGCGTCACATTTTCTCCGTTTTCGCAACATTTTTCTTTGCTCCTCCGCTCCTATTTGTCATAGCGTGATGATATGATGATGAGATGCCTATAGCCTTCCTCGATAAATGGACTATCTAACACTGAAATATTTTTTTTTCAAATAGGATCCCTAGTTCCTGAGATTAGCGCGTTCAAGCAAACAAACAAACAAACTCTTCAGCCATATAATATTACTATAGATTAGTATAGATTCAATAGAATTTGCAACGCAAAAGAACCTTAAACAAATAAATATTGCCAAACATTCAATACAGAAGTGCCACCTCGAATATTCACACTAGAACTGAAATAAAAATGTATTCCTGAAAGACCTAGGTATTCCAACCAACTGAGGCACTGAGCTAACTTTCTATCAAACTTTGGACGCTAACTTTTATTCCGCGAATGATCCCAAAAGGCCATTTTACGAGTCTCGACCCCTTGCGACTCTCAATGGGTGAATTATATTTATTTCATTCAGTTTCTTCGTCGTCAAGCGTCATTAGGGCTAGACAGAACTTAAGGTCATAGCAACATGGTAGATGATTTCGACTTGCTCTGTTATAATCTTCAGTGGATATAAAACAGACCTTCTCGTCGACCAACGGCTTAACGTACTTTCCGAGGCACGGAGGAAACTCGGTATGTAATTTTGGTCACCCATCCAAGGACCAACCTCGGCAAGCAAGGCTTAACCTTAAAGATCTATCCGTGTGGCTGTTATTATTTAGCTGTACAGTAACGTATTCGAAACATACTTTTTTGTTTGTGTCAATCGTTTAAAGAATACAAAGAAATCTGTATAAATTATATAACTACACTTACACAGTGTAAGTGTAGTTATATAATTCCAATCTAAAATATCGGGAGCTCACATTAATCGATAATCACGGAGATAATCGATTAATGTGAGCTCCCATTAATTTGAAGCTGTTGCAGCGTTGTAGTTGTTGTTGTTTTTTTTACCATCGACCTTCATTCACCAGTCATCCCGCGTTCATGGCGCTTGCAATAGCGTCGACGAATCGGAATCTCACATTAATTGATAATCACGGAAGTTTTCCCGTAATCTATATATACTAATAATAAAGCTGAAGAGTTTGTTTGTTTACTTGAACGCGCTCATCTCAGGAACTACTAGTCCGATTTGAAAAATTATTTCAGTGTTATGTAGCCCATTTATCGAGGAAGGCTATATATCATCACGCTACGACCAACAGGAGCAGAGCAGCAATGAAAAATGTTGCGAAAACGGGGAAAATGTGACGTAGACGAAGTTGCGCAGTACACCTAGTTAACAATAATATAAGTGTTGACAAAGAACTTTTTTAACATGTTTTACATTTATTGATTTGTGGCACAAAAATTTCAGCCCAAATTTTCTTCACCAATGATCTTGGAAGAAAGATATTTTGGTCCTTTGAAAACCCTAAAAAAACATTCCACGTATCAAAATTCACAAACGGTACCATAACTTGTACCCCTGACTACCCTCTCTGTAACAGTGGGTACACAATACATTGACAGTAGCGGGTCGACCCTCGTCACCACAGATAACGTCAAATCAAACAGTGTCGTCGACGTAACTGGGGTACGTCACTACATCACAAATTACTCATTAATGTGTATGAGGAAGGTTTATTTTTATTTAATTTTTTGCAATATTGTTTTAGGTCCCATATAATAGAGGATGAGCTAGGAGCTCGTGGCTAAGTAATAACAGCCGCACGGGTCGATCTTTTAGGTTAAGCCGTGCTTGCCGAGGTTGGACCGTGGATGGGTGACCATAATTATATATCGAGTTTCCTCCGTGAAAAAAGCACGGAAAGCACGCTAAGCCGTTGGTCCCGGCTGTCATTTGTAGATCTTTGACAGTCGTTACGAGTAGTCAGAAGCCAAAAGTCTGGCATCCAGTCTTACTAAGAGGTACCGTATTACCCACAGTTACTGGGTTGTGGAGGTCAGATAGGCAGTCGCTTCATGTAAAATATTAGTACTCAGCTGCATCCGGTTAGACAGGAAGCCGACCCCAAGATATTTTGGGAAAAGGCTAGGCAGATGATGATAATATTGTCAAACTCACATCACACGTGACCTGTCTAACTAATCATATAATATTGTACGTAATATCTTCACATTATGATCATAAACAGATGCTGTAGTCCATTATCCTTGCTCAGCAATTAGTCTCATTAGCAACCTGTTCACTGGCTTTCAACTGTACGTTCATTCATCCACGTTATTGTGGATATAATAAATAAACAGAACATTGATTATTTTAATGGCCAAAGTATTAGTACTGTGTTAGGATTTCCCTATCAGACTTATTTATGTATTCCTTTACTCATCATCAGCCTATAATGTTCCCGCTGCTGGGACACAGGCCTCCTCTCTATAAGAGGGAGTGGGCTGTAATCCACCACGCGGGCCCAGTGCGGTTTGGTAGGTGTCTCATGTCTTCTGGATTTTTAATTCTAGGACATACCGATTTCCTCACGATGTTTTCCTTCACCGTTTCTAAGAGCAGCGGTGATGAAAAAAATTACACAAAGTAATGCGCCTGCCTGGGTTCGAACCCACGGCTTACTGCTCGTAAGTCGGAACTACCACCACTGGGCCACCGCTGCTCTCTTTCCTTCTTATTCCTTTACTCACTGGGTTGCGAAAATAATAGCAATTGCATCAACATGGACCAAAAGATTTACTGAACTTATTCCTCTCCACCTTTTTTTTTCCCTTCAAGTAAGTACATAAACAACTGTTAACATCTGTTATTTTAAGCTTACGTACTTAGTATAAAGTCGCTTCGTGTAATTCAGATGAGATCTAATATATAGGCCTTAAAATAAGAAGTGTCAACTGTGTTAATCAGAAACAACCAAAAACCTTTTCAAGGCTTAACAAGCTGTGATCTTAAGAGCGTTTATACCCTACGGCATTTCATACAAACTTTCAAGTCGTTATTTTCCGAAATGACTGAACAGATTTTAATGAAACTTCCTACGTATAAACAGTATACACAGGTCTAAAAAGTTACTAAAAAACATTTTCTAAAAATAATGTTACAGCTAAATTGGACCGATTTCTAGTTATCTTTAGAAACAGAAATTTCCAATTATCTTCATTTTTAAAAGACATTTCGAAAATGTTTTTAGTAACTTTTTACACCTATTTAGACTGCTTATGCGTAGGAATCTGTTCAGTCATTTCGGAAAATAACGACTTGAAAGTTTGTATGAAATGCCGTAGGGTATAACCGCTCTTAACACTAGTCGAACTTTATGCATCTACACAACCATAACTTATTTAAACTTTTTATAAAAGGCCAGTATTTTTAAGGCATGTTATTGTCGTACAAACAAATAAAACGCAAAATTGAAACCACATAAACCGTTTAAGCAAAATTCATTACATTGCATCCCGAATATAATAATAACAAAGAAATAAAGTGTTTACTGCGGAACGTACAGCGAATATCATTTCGTATAGAACCTCTTAGTTAAATCCTGAATCGAATTCCATTTGTAGTAACTTGTGTTAGGGTTACATTCGTTAGATTAAGCCTCGCCCGGTTCTCAGCGATAGGAGTCCACAGGGACTGGCAGAGAACGCTTGCGTCTAGCGATGTGGCGTGAGGTATAAGCGGTGGCGATTTGTGACAGCGATCGGCCAGCGCAGCAGTGTCACAGTTAAGCGGACCAACAATGTTCAATTAAAAATGAATGAGGATAACTTTACATTCATGGAAAGGTAATAAGTTACTGGTTCAGTGTGTTATTAAGTAACAAGATTGACAGCAATCAGGATGCATTAGAAGACCATACGTCAGTGATAACAAGACCAGATTAAGGTGGCCTGTTATTCCATTGAAACTCGTTCCACAGGCTAGCTAAAGATAAACTATTGCCACTGATGTACGGTCTACTACAACTATAGCAGTCACTCTCCACTACCGTACTTGGTGGTTTGTTGGTTCATCCTTCAACCTAGTAAATTCTAGTGACAGCAAAGAGGTGCAATGTCAACTGATAATACCCGCTACATCTCCTCACTTACGACTTCCAACGAGACGAAATTGGACTCGAAATGATTGAATGCAGTTGTAAAAGCTAGTAGTTTGAAATACACGGATCCCTTTGTTTTAGATGTATTTATTACTGGCTCGCCGTAATAATGTGTAACTTTCATTTATTGCTCTCATGCAATTTGTACGGAATGTGCATTTTGTGTGCACATATCACTACAGTGTTGCCAGATGTGAAATGTAAAGATTTTCTTGCTTTCCTCTTTTATTGTGGGATGAGTGACTTATATTGTGTTGTTGTGCGAATTTGTGGGAACGTTTTGGCTGTCTGCGGTGTGGGTATCCTTTCGTAGCTAGAGAATTTCCGAAAGAAATGGAATGGAATTATGTTTTGCTTTACAATATTTCTTCTTTTTTTTGTCGTTGCTCTACGCTAGAATTTTCTCCTGTATCGTGGGTACGTTTACAAATATTTAAACCGACATACACAAACAGCCAGACCCGGAACAACTATCCGTAGGTCTTGTTTTTTTTTTGCTGGTGGGAAATCATCAATTGACCCCCCCCCCCCCCCGCTCTGGGCGGAGCGGAAGGGAGTGTCAGATTTGTACTGACTAAAACCCATCATGTTCCTTCTTAGCCCTTTGTGTTCCTAGGCCACGGTATCACTTTCGAACAGTCCCGCAGCCCTGACTATCCGTTGGTCTTACATACTATTCCGTGCGAGGATCGAACCCGCCACACGCAGAGCAGCAGCCGATCGCTCACCCACTGCACCAACCGTGCCGTCTTTTTTATGTTTTAATTGCTTGGGTAATAGAGACCGTTTGATTTGTCTACTGGGAGCAAGTAAAACTTTAGTTTTATCAGGCATACTTAGTTGGCACATAAAACATAATCACTTTTGTCACATTTCCACTTCTAGAACTCAGATCAATTCTGGGTCTTTTTAAGAGGGAATATGTCACATTATATTTCACCCAACGGGCAAAGTAAGGATCGCACTCATAATGACCTACGGTCAAACAAGGCTATGTCTGGGTATTGGTTCCCATAAAAAAAAACACCGGTGCAGTATAACATAACATCACGTCCATAATCCCCGAAAGGGTTAGGCATAGGTGGATCTAATAGTACACCCACATTTTGTTCAACAATAGTCTCGCCTATTGCCATCAGCATACGGGACCAAAACGTGGTCGCTCACAATGGGCCTCATCAGAAGGCTTAAAGTCACCGAAAGGGCAATGTAGAGGGCTATGCTCGGGGTTTCCTTGCTTGATCAAATCAGAAATGAGGACATCCGCAAGAGAACTAAAGTTACCGACGTAGCCCGAAGAATTGCCAAACTTAAGTGGCAGTGGGCAGGGCAAATTGCTCGCAGAACGGATGGCCGATGGAGCCGAAAAGTTCTGGAATGGCGACCGCGAACCGGAAGACGATGCGTTGGAAGGGCTCCCACTAGGTGGACCGATGACCTGGTGAAGGTTGCGGGGATCCGCTGGATGCGAGTTGCACTGGAACCGGACAATGTGGCGATACTTGGGGGAGGCCTATGTCCAGCAGTGGATGTCTTTCGGCTGAAATGATGATGATGATTGCCATCAACCGGGCACAAATCCAGACTCTGTGGCTGCAACTGAAAAATTCCTGATGGAAAAACCCAGTAACAATTTGCTCGACCCGGGAATGGACCCGGGAATCGAGTCCTTATGCTCAGCAGTCGCCATTGCGACCGCTAAACCAACAAGACAATATATGTATAATATGTTAAAACTTAAATGTATGAAGAAATAAACAAACTCGGTTTCACGTTTAAAATCTTTGTTCTGGAAAAATATTAACTATTCCATCTTGAAAGCTTCATGTACCTCGTCTTCTCATTGATAATTTCCATGCTTTAAAATAAAGTCTTTGTGTCTGTGTCTCAGTCGTCTAAGCCGCAGAAGATTATTCGTGCAGCTTTATTAAAAGCTGGTATTTTTCCGTATTCCTGACTTCACGGATTTTAAGTAAAATGTAAGATGCTAAAGTTTGTAAATACTCTTTTATGGAATGGTTCGTGTGATTGAATAAGTATAGTTTGTTAGCGGGAAACGCGCATAGGTTTGTTGGAGGATTTCCTATAGGTGTGAATGCGATTAGAAACGCGATAGTTGAGATATTTTTATTGCTGCCTAAAAACTGAAATGGCTGAAAGACTTGGATTTTTAAGACATGTATCAGAGCATGCTATTTTACAATTTAAGTAAAAAATTTTAACTGACTTCAAAAAAGGAGTAGTTTATCAATTCGACTGTACGTTTTTTTTGTATGTGTTTCTACCTCATACTGGCCTTTTTTTGCCCAAAGAATCAGCATTGCCATCCAACGTGGCAATGCGGCCAGCGTTTTGGGCACTTTTAATGTTGACAGCGATGTGGACGAATTTTTTGACGCTCTGTAATTTTGATACTTGTACATAATATTGTATTATTATTTTAGATGTATTTGTAGTTTGCAAATAATGTATAGATGTAATAATATAAATAATTAAAAAATTTCCTCATAACTCCAATGTTTATAAATTGATTTGATTTTTTTTTTATGTGAAAGTATACCTATACTTTCCGATTGGTCACAAAAAAATTGATGCTCAAATAATAAATATAATCGCTCCAACTTACGAGTTTGTAGGTCATGGGTTCGAACCCAGACAGGCGCGTCTTACTCTTTGAAATCACCCATTAATTTCAACAACAGACAAACTCAAACTCATTCCACAGGAATGCTCGTATTGGTATCCGAATCACTTCTCAGCAGCATTATTGCAATTATTATTCTATCACAATAACCGGGCTGTATATCTAATTGGCGAGAGGCGCTAATGAAAAATACGCACGCTTCGGCATTCGGCATTCGGCATCGATCCGTCGGCGCGTTCGATGTTACGTGACTGAACGCGCACTGTTACACCGAAGTGTAATGAGTGTTTACGCAGTTATACCTTTGGCATGACTAAAGGATCAGTGAAACTGTAACTGTGACTGCCGACTGTTGGCACCGGACACTAATAGAGGCTTCAGTACGTATTTGTATGGAAGTGTACAGAAACTAACTTCGAGAAAGAGGTCAATCGTCGAATCCGACAGGCCTGGACAACGTTCGGGAAGTTGCGTGGTATCTTCTCGTCAAACTTACCGCAGTGTCTCCAGACGAAAGTCTATGACCAATGTGTGTTGCCAGAGATTACATACGGGACCGAAACGTGGTCGCTCACAATGGCCTCATCAGAAGGCTTAAAGTCACCCAGGGCAATGGAGAGGGCTGTGCTCGGAGTTTCCTTGCGTGATCAAATCAGAAATGAGGACATCTGCAAGAGAACCAAGGTTACCGACGTAGCAGGAACAATTGCTTAACTTAAGTGGCAGCGCGCAGGGCACATTGCTCGCAGAACGGATGGCCGATGGGGCCGAAAAGCTCTGGAATGGCGACCGCGAACCGAAAGACGATGCGTTGGAAGGCCTCCCACTAGGTGGAACGATCACCTGGTGAAGGTTGCGGGTATCCGCTGGATGCGAGTTACACGGAACCGGTCAACGTGGCGTCTTTCGGCTGAAATGATGATGAATGAGTACAGAAACGCGTCTGTAGTTTTTTCCGTACAGGTACAGATTTGACTAAATCTTATTAATCTAAAATAATAGATAATTCGCGAATATTTGAAATGCTGTCAAATTCATGATAACAGTTCATTTCGCCGCGAACTAGAAAGCTTAAATGATTCACGATGAGATAAAATTTAGTGTATAATTATTGTTTGCTTCACGCAGTCCATTGCTACGTTTCATCCGGAATGCCTCTGGTGGCCAAAGTAACATTTCTTCAATGGCATTCGCTGTCAAATAGCTCGCCGTCTGTAGAGCGCCTTTATGGCAACATGGCAACGTGTGCATCAACCGAAGCTGCAGGAGTTACATAACCTTAAAAGTTTTAACAGCACCGGACCAAAAAGCTAACATCAATAATCTTCCAGACTCACGTTTATTCACGGCCATAAAAGGTCAAAATCTAAAATAATTATTCTTTTCCCATTTTGATACCTGTACATATTTTTATTATTATTTTAAATCTATTTATAGTTTTAAAATTTTGTAAATAATGAATTCAAATAAATCAACTTAATATTCTAAAATAAACATATGAGGAAGCAGTATAAATTTAATGCACATGAGTCATGACTAAGCTAGCCCACAACCCTTCTTTTGCACCCTCTGAAGCTCACACCGGTGTAACAGCCATCCTACTTAAGCTTAACATGCCGTTGGCGTCGTAGAATATTGGAACAATTTATGAGAAGACCTTTGTAATTTAGAAGAGCACTCAAATTGAAGGTATGGAGACTGACACCTTGGCCCCTCTACGGAATTTAGATGACTCTTGATGAACCTTTAAGCCTCGTCAGTTATAATATGATCAGTCTTTGTAACCGTTGTGACTTTTGTTGGGAGTGTTGGATTTTATGGGAAGTGTAGATCAAATTTTTGGGTAATACGTGTACGTTTTTTTTGTTTCTACATGGTTTTATGTAGAAACTCATCTCATTCAATGTTCATAGGCCTTTTCAAAATTGATAATGATGAGCTAGTCCCACATTTGTTTTGCTGGTGGCAAGGGAGACATTGCTCTGTATGGTGTCGGACGTAAAGAATAGCACCATCCCATATCTTCCCATGGGTGTCGTAAGAGACGACTAAGGGATTTGCCAGGGAATGGGCAGCAGCGTTCTCTGTGCTTTTTGTAACAGCCGTACTGCGGTCGCCAACCCGCCTGCCTGCGTGGCGATTATTGCAAAACCCCCCAAAATGTCAATCTGGCGACACTTGGGGAGGCCTATGTCCAGCTGTGGACGTCTTTGGGCTGAAAATATGATGATGATGATGAAGGGAGGGATATGACATTGAGTAAACGTCACGTTAACAGTTTTTTTTTTTTTAACGAGCGAATTAAATTATAACCCTTCTCAGAAATTGACGTTCCAGGTGTAATGTCGACCAAACTCTTGGTCAACATTGGTCTTAAACTGGCGAAAGCTGGTTGAGTGTAGTACACATACATCTCTGTTTAACCTGTACCTGGTGTTATGACAATAGCAAATATCTTCCTCACCATAAAACTATTTGTGTTCAAAACCAACTCGCATTCTACAAAGATCATCCTCATTTTCACAGCCTACAAATTCCAGTACAGCGAAGAGCCAGTGTTAATCCGGGCATCCCGAAACACCACGATAACACCACAACCCACAGACAGACAATAGCCTGAATTATCTATACATATCCGACAGGCCAACTACTCGGTGTGCGCCAATACGAGGCAGTATTTAGCTGTCACATGCGGTGTGACGATTAGTGCGACGCGCGACGTATTGGTGTACTGGAGAAAAATTGTGTGGCATGTGGCTTGGTTTGCTTTTGTGTTACATTGTTGCAAAATTTAATAGAAGTTGATGGATGGGGAGGCAGAGGAAGACCATGGAGTTTCTTGCCGGTTCTTCTTCATAAGAAACGACCAACACTAACCGTGCATATTTTCTCGACGTTTTATAAGTGCCAATTTAGGCTATGTGGAATAAAATATTACATATTGTTTTTTTTTTTGACCAAAGAAAAGATAAATGGGTTGTGTGAGAAATGATATAAAGGACGTTAGCGTAACATTGAGAGAATGGAAGAAAAAAGGTGTTGATCTGACCCCAAATATCTTGGCACAAGGGTAGGAAGATTATGATGATTATTGCAGAATTACGACGAATTCATTTTTATTAAGTTGGCTCTGCTAACCACCAAGCTGTCCAATCCCGCGAGCGACTCGTCGATACCGGTCTTATTACAAAAGATTATACGCTCAAGCATCGCTCGGTAGTTTAGTCTAAAAAATATTATTTGGGCATGTGATGAGGAAAATGTCTGTTATGCCAGTAGGGGAAAACCAAAGAAACGATGGGAGGGGTGGACTGTGTGAAAGAAGATAAGGCTAGAAAGGGCTCCTTCCCTGAGGCTCCACGAGAAGACGAGTAGTAGAGAACTATAAGTCTTACCGCAGACTCTAATTAAATAGCATAAAGACTGATGACGTGTTTAGTTTGTATTTTTTTTTTGGTAGCCTACCTATCGTCCCACTGCTGAGCAAAGGCCTTCCCTTCCTCCTTCCATACCTTTCTATCCTGTGCGATCTCTGGCCATGTTAGGCCCGCAAACAGGATCAGATCATCAAGCCACCTTCGCCGTGGTCGACCTCTATAGCGATCTCCTTCCTCAGGCGTCCAGTGTGTGGCGTACCATCTTTGCTAAAAAAAAATATCAAACTAAAAAGCCATTTATCTCAGAACCATTTACTAACCAGGTTTTATTATCCTGAATATTTCAAGGTCTAAAACATAACAGAGTTCCTGTAAATACATACAGAGTTTTGGATATTATTTGCAAAGTTTTAAAAATTCAATCCGTTTTTCAATGTAGTAAAAAATATAGAATTTCTGAATATGAAATTCTGTATGTATTTACAGGAACTCTCTAAGTCTTATCATCCATTCTCTCCTGTCAATCGTCACGCTAACGTCTTTTATATCATTTCTCACACAACCCATTTATCTTTTCTTTGGTCAAAATAAAAAAAAATACAATATTCAGGGTGTTTGGTGCATCGTGTGCCAAATTGAAATGGTCGACTGGGGGGGTCATCTGCTATCCTCTTAGACCCCTAAACAATTCTCATGCCCTGTGGATTTTTTTTCATCGACTTTTTATGGTTTTATTAACAACATACCCAAATTTTACATTCAAATACAAATCTAAAAAAAAGTATAAGTCTCTAAGTACTTTCGAATTCAAAATTAGTGACATTAGCCACCTAGATTTTTTTTAATTAACTCGCAAAGTTTCGGACTTCAATTAACATGTTATACTTGGAAACTTTAGCTGCAGCATGTGTCATTTTAGCTGTGATTTTTTTCGGAAAATAAATAATTGATATTGAGCATTGGATATTGAAATATATTGGATCGTAAAAAATACATGCAGCTCAGTGAAGTAATGAAAAGGCTTATTTTTGACTTATTTTTAGGCGACGAAATGTTAAATGTTGGTAAAGTGCTGTTTTTTTTTGGTGTAGTTTCATAAATTTCGTAATTTTTACAATAATATTGTTTAGGTTTACAGAAAATAAATAATAAACAAAACTAGTTGTTCTTACAAAAACCATGGTATCTGGGTATGTGCCTGCTTGATATAGCAATAGGTTCGCCCTTGCTACACGAGACTTAACATAAGTGGCAAAATGTTTACACACATTTATTCACCTCGGCCTAACTATTTCGAAAAAAATAAGTATGATGATGTACGCCTTATTGGTAAAAAAAAAAAAAAAACTATGAAATAGGGAGACAGAATCATCTCCCATTTAAATGATCCTGAAAGAACGAGACATGCTGCGCTGACCACAAATAAATTGGGATAAGCGCAGGAGAATGATGATGGTATTTAAAAAGTGTTGTCCTTGATCGGTAGATATTCTGATAAAACTGTTCTATTATCAGATAACATGCGTATTTACTTATCGTTTATCAACACAAAACGCACGATAAATGTCGGCTGTTTATCTAATCATTTAGTACAATACGAACCCTACTATACGAAAGACGTAAAACAAATCAATAATGGGCGTGACCAGTGAATTATTAATACAAATTCCTAAAAGCGGAAAGCATATAACTGGAGAAACTGTATCAGGAAAACTGAGGTTTCATCTGGACAAAGACACAGAGTTCAAGAACATAGCTCTGTCTCTCGTACAAGAAGGAGAATGTCAGTGGAGTGAACATCGAACACATATAAGCAGTAACCGAAGTCTCACCACTAGAAGTGCTGGTCAACGAGTTGTATATCTCGGCAATGAAAAAAATGTGATACACAAAATTTACTTTCTGAACCAGATTACAGATAAAGAATCAACACTAAGTGCCGGAACATATGAACACTCGTTCGAAATCAAAATCCCAGAAAATACACCTCCAACTGTGGAAACAAGTGTTGGACAAATAAAACATCAGTTGATACTAAAATTCAAAAAGCCTGGAACTTTTACTTGGCACAGAACATTTAAAAAAACATTAACAATATATCCCAGGATTGATTCAACACTTTCGGATCAACCAATAATTGCTTCGGTAAACAAGACTCTGTTCAAACCATTTACTTCGAAGAAGCATGAAATTAGCTTGATAGCTGAACTTGATAAAGGGTACTTAAATCCTAGTGGCAAAAGTAACATATCATATGTTGTCAATAATAAGAGTGGAGTTATTTTTTGGGTTGAAACAGAATTGATTAGTACAACCAAATACACAGGCAAACAGCTAGAAATGCCGGCAATCTGTAAAACGAAAACTAAGACAAAAGTGATTAAATCGAGTACGGTTGAGACCCCAAAAATACCTGACTTCAGTGAAGCAAATATGTTCAATATAATACCGGTGGCGCCCGATATTTGTACAGTAAGACATTCGGAAATCATAGAGAGAGAGTATAAATTAAGAATAACTTTAAAGTTACCACTGCCACATATAAATTCGTCTGTTGATATACCTGTGTTTGTAGGAGAAAGTATTGCAATACCTAATGCAGTAAATGTTGAAGAAGCAGGTGCATCTAGTGAGTTCAGTGAGCGCGATGATGCGATCGTGATGGATCGCGTACCCCCACCTTCGTATTGGGAGGCAATGCAAGAAGACAAAAGTAAAACTGATGAATAAAATGTGCCGTGTTTGCTGTATGCAAGAGCGACAGGAGTTGGAGCGGAGACCCAGAACTAGCAGGCCCTCAAGCTCAAGCTGATCAGAGTTACAAGATTGGATGCGAGAGACCCAGGACAGGGTAAATTGGCGTGATATGAAGAAGACCTACATTCAGCATTGGATTTTGACGGATTGAAGAAGAAGAGGTATAAGACTATTTATGTATTCTTTTTAGTTTATAATTGTAAACCTACTATTTCCATAGCCCATGTGACGGTAAAATATGGAGAACCTAAATGTAAAAGAACATGTATGTACCTAGGCCCATGTTTGCAAAAAAATAAATATTTTCACTTGTCTATGTGGTGTCTTCGACCCCGTCTTTCTACCGTATGATTGTGTTGTGATGTTAAAACCTTCCAAATATTGAAATTTTGTTTATAATTAGATTACACTGTTACTAGGAAACTGATAAGTTTCCCAAAGATAATTTGTTTTTTTTTTCTAATTTTATGGAGTCTTTAATATTATTTATCAAATAATAGGCAGTATTTTTTTCCGTTTTGTATAAAAGTAAAGTATGATAACGGAATATTTAATTACTAGCTGTGCCCGCAACTTCCTCCGCGTGGAATTTAACTAAAAAGTTATTTAGTTTTTTTCATAATAATTATAGATATTTTCTAAAATAGAAGTAGCCTTAGTTACTCCTTATTCCATCAGTTATTTGCCGGTGATTCCATCAAAATCGGTCAAGCCGTTCCAGAGATTAGCCGGAACAAACAGACAGACAGACCGACAAAATTTTTAGAAAATGTTATTTTGGTATATGTACCGTATACAGGGTTATTGGTAAAACACCAACAACCTCTTAAGAGGTCATTCTACTCATCATTATGAACAACTTTTACTATCAGACCAAACCCTAAATCGTGAAAAAAGATCAGCTGTTCCCTACATTTTGACGAGTTATGTTAACATAAAGTACGGAACAGCCGATTTTTTTTCGCGATTGCAGGTTTGGTCCCATAGTAAATGTTGTTCATAATGATGAGTAAAACAAACTCTTAAGCGGTTGTTAGTGTTTTACCAATACTGTATACATTCATATGCCCTTAGTAAAAAGCGGTTATTTTATTATTACAAACAGACACTTCAATTTCATTTATTTGTGTATGTATGTATGCATATGTAGTATGTATGTATATATATGTATGTATGTATGGATGAACTGTATGTACAGACGCCAGCACATCAAACTACAACCGTCTGTCAAACTTTAATATATTTTCAACTTTGTTGTTAAAGAATTAGGTTCAAGGTTGATTGGGAGAATTTGACAGTTTCGGGTAGTTTGATGGCCTGGTGTCTGACCATGTATTATGTTCCCAAGTGATAATATTCTATTATGTAGCTACCTACCTTCTTATATAAAACGATACGTAACGATATGAGTCAGAGAATGAATAATATTTATATCTGTGTATTGATTGTAAACTATGACTCAGTTTTTATCATGTTGATAATATAATACTTGTCTGTATTAAATGCATTTTTCACTTGTGGGTAATCCTTTGATTCAAAAATATTTTTGTCTGATAAAATCAATCAATGCAAGGTGTAAAGGACGCCGGCACGCTAGAACGGTTAGTATAGTCGTCCTAACCGTTTTCTGTCACGGAACCCAATCTTGGTGGAGTCATCGGCACGTTAGATATTATAGTGCACAAGTGTGTGCGCAGGCACAGGTGCACTCTCTGTTCCCTCACTCTCATAGTCCGATGGGACGAAAATCCGACAACCGGAGAGAGATCAGGCGCAGGACCAACGGCTTAACATGTTTTTCGAGGCACGGGGGTATCATACTACCAACTTCCAACACCACGCTACTATTGAGAAATTCCTAAAGGAAAAACCCAACACCACTTTTTGCCAGACCCGGGAGCATAATACCAAACTTTACCACAGACAAGATGATTGGATGGATGGATGTCTGTGGACAGACATCCATAGTATATGCTGGTCCGCTTGGTGCTCGTTACACTAAAGAGCAAAATGTATTTCAACACAGACATTCTCTGTATTAGTATACATTACGCTCGTCATTTCCAAAGCAAACTACGTACGACTGCAGAGCAAAGGATTTGGCAGGGTAATGAAACTCACTAACGAGAACTTAGGATGCAAGAGCGTGCAAAATGAGCTCGGGACATTGGTCACCCCGATTCGGCCAGGTTAGGTTCGAAGGGGATGGTGGGGTCTAAAAAGCGAGCGAAGTGAGCGAACCAATACCCTGCTATACCCTTCGTTTAAGGTTACTTTAAACCCTGCAGACAGAAATAGGAGCCACGCTACTATTGAGAAATTCCTAAAGGAAAAACCCAACACCACTTTTTGCCAGACCCGGGAGCATAATACCAAACTTTACCACAGACAAGATGGATGGATGGATGGATGTCTGTGGACAGACATCCATAGTATGTGCTGGACCGCTTGGTGCTCGTTACACTAAAGAGCAAAATGCAAATGTATTTCAACACACACATTCTCTGTATTAGTATACATTACGCTCGTCATTTCCAAAGCAAACTACGTACGACTGCAGAGCAAAGGATATGGCAGGGTAGTGAAACACATTAATGAGAACTTAGGATCCAAGAGCAAGCGAAGCGGGCTCGGGACATTGGGCACCCAGACTAGGCCAGGTTAGGTTCGAAGGGGATGCAGGATGGTGGGGTCTAGAGATCAAGCGAACCCTGCTATTCCTTTCGTGTTAGGTTACTTTAAATCCTGCAGACAGAAAAAGGACCGTCGCGTAGGGGTGCTACGTCGACTACATTACTCTTAGTTTGGAGCTGTGGTTTGGAGTTTGCTTTAATAAGATAGCGTAGTGTACAATTTTTGGTTATAATTTCATGAAAATTATAACCAAAAATTGTAAATCATTATTATTTTTGGCAGTTTTTTTTTAGTTATATTTACATAACCTCTTGATTACTGTGCCATGAATCTGTCGATCGCATCACAGAGGAATAAGAGAGACATGTGGCTGTCTGTACTCGTTTGCTTTTGCTCCAAAATTCTAAATCAAAATGTATTTCAACAAAGACATTGTCTGTGCTGGTATGTACTATGTTCTTTATTAATTAAATCAAACTACCTGCGAGCTCAAAGCAACCCATGTCTGTGGTAATATACAGTTTAGCATTACGCGACCCGGGAATCGAACCCAAGATCCCTCGCTTAGCAGTCGCGCTTGCGACCACGAGACCAACGGGACTTAGAATTATTTCTTTGGTAATTAAAAGAAAATCTACTTTTCCATACATTTTGACCATGTCAGTATTGTATGTTTTTAGGAAAAATTTTTGGCGATCGCAGTTCAGTTGTTACAAACACAGAGAACGCTGTTGCCCATTCTCTGGCAAGTCCCTTAGTCGCGTCTTACTACACCTACGGGAAGATATGGGATGGTGCTATTCTTTACGTCCGACACCATACAGAACCAGACATAACAATAATTGCTCAAAAATAACGCCACTCCTGCAAACTTATAACCATCTATTTTTTTCGTTCTAACTAACGTTGTTGGAAAGAGATAGATGTAACGGTGTCTGTCTGTTTCCAACTCCCTCAGAAATGTTAATAAGTCCGCATTGTGGCGACAAACAAAGTCGACAAAATTATATAGTCTACATAACCATTTACTCCTTTCTCTTGCAAATCAACAGCCAGTCATTTAGTCTGAATTATTCATCGCGTTTCACCAAGACTTACTTTTCAAAGTCTTTTATTATTCAATATTCTCGATATTTAGGTGATTGCATTACGAGTTTGTGCTGAAGTTAATAATAGAATTTAGTTAGGAATTTATTTTGGTGACTTATATTCTTATTTAGAGTCAATTAAAATTTTGTTGCAAATAATAAATTGTATGCTATCAATCAATCAATCAAATCATTTAATTCGGATAACTAAGACCCATGGCATATATACCTTACAAACTAACATACATATGTAGACTCTGTACCCTCACAGAGAATCTAGTGATGGTTTAAATATGAAAATTAACCGTTACTCAGGTTCATGGCTTTCAAAATTAAAGTAAATAAATAATAGACACTCATTCATGTACTTACTTATATTGCCAGCACACAAAATCAAATACTCTTCACAATCAACACTAGTTATTTTCAAAACACAACAGGAGTTATAGTAGTCGATTTCTCGACGACTGATTCACGACTGAGCTCGCAGGATTGGCACGACAACCAAAGTGGCGTTCCCCCACCACATTACAATAAATGCGGTATGGTTGGCTAGTCGTGCCATCTACGAACTCAGCCGGTATTACAGTAGTCAAAATAATACTTTTAATATTAGAATTAGTTATAATTTAACAAACCAATTGGATAAAGTATAATATAATTAACTATTGATAACAGTCGGCCATCCAATATACAGTATACGTCCTCGTGTAAAGAAAGTACATTATACTAGAACAGAAGATAAATGATTTAATAAATCTAGCCAAATTTGATCAACAATAATTATTAAACAAATTAACATTATGGGCAAAATATTGTTTAACACTTGCACGTCATCATGGCATACTTACTTTTCTTGTAATATATGTGTAAAGTAAATATTGAATACAATTACATTATGATTAATCACAATTTTGGGCATTATTTCATGGCCCACTTAAATTAGTGGTGAGCATTATTTCATGGCTCAATGTACATCGGGCATTATTTCATGGCTCGATGTACATTTACGGGCATTATTTCATGGCCCACTTAAATTAGTGGTGAGCATTATTTCATGGCTCAATGTACATCGGGCATTATTTCATGGCTCGATGTACATTTCCGGGCATTATTTCATGGCCCATTTTAGGTAACTGGCATTATTTCATGGCCAAGGATGTCCTCATTAGACATTATTTCATGGTCTAAGGATCTAAAAAGATTGTGTTCAGTAATGGGCATTCTTTCATGGCCCAGAAACGGTGATAGGTAAACCTTAGGTAACACTGAAATAAATAAAGGTTTGTTTATAACAAATTGAATTATAATATTGAAATATGACAAGGTTATTTATTCGCTGTCATTACCGGACGATTTGTCATGTGGTCTATTTAAATTCAACCAGGCCTTAATTTTGTCACTTACCACAACTGTTTAATAAGGCCGATTAGATTTTCGTGTTAAGGGAGTATCCTCAATTTGATAACGATCAAAATCAAAAACTTTTGTGATTCTATAAGGTCCCTGAAAGTTCGGAACAAGTTTTTTGCTATTTCCTGTAGCTGGAACTGACGTTCCACCCTCACAAGATCACCTACTTTATACTTTAGAGCTGGACAATGCTTTGCGTCATAAGCCTTCTTTTGAGACTCATAATAGGAACTGTCATGTAAGTTAATGTCCTCTCTTATTTGTGACAGGTCCCGACTGTTAGAAGAACCCGCTATGTCGTCTGACAGTCCGGATACAATTCTACAGTCACTAGGGCCCGATGGTCTAATGCCGAAAAAGCCTCTGACGGTGTTCAATTTATGTCCTTGTTGAACATGTTGTTCATGCGCCACTGAACATCAGGTAGATGCTCATCCCATTTATTGTCGGGTGAGCCAACATACTTCGTGGTCAAATCATCAACAAGTTTCCGTTATAGCGTTCTACCTGACCATTGGCCCTAGGGGTCGAAACAGCATTCAACACGTGTTTAATGTTCCTTACGACCATGAACTTTTTGAAGGCTTCGCTTATAAAAGAGGTTCCACGATCAGTTATGACCCTTCTAGGAACACCGAACAAACCAAAATATTCACGGAAAACCTTTATAGACGTAGTGGTTTACGTGTTCTTTACGGGCTTTATATAAATACACCGAGTAAATGCGTCAATCAGAGCTAAAAGGTACATAGTTATTTCCTCTCGCACTAGGTGTAAAGGGGCCAACATGATCTGCATGGACCGTATCAAAGGGAATATCGACTTCTGGAATAGGGTTTAAAGTACCAGGTTTCCTGATCTGTACCCCAGGACCATTTAGAGTCCTTTTTCAAGAGTTGTGTATGCGGTTTTGCAATTACCGAGAAATTTTGGACAAATCTGCGGAAGAAGTTTACAGGCCAAGAAACTAACATTATGTTGGCTCTGAGGACTTGGGAAACGCTTCACAGCCTTTACTTTTCTCTCGTCAGGACGAATGCCATTAGCAAAAATCTCAAAGCACAAATATTCAACAGAGCAACAGGAAAAAAAGCTTTTGGGGAGCTTCAACGTAAGACCAGCATCGGCGAACAGGCGCAGTACTGACTCTGATCTCGACATGCCTTCATTTATATCCTTTGAAGGGATAATCACGTCGTCTCAATAGGCCAGGGCTTTCTTATGTCGCAATGACCCAAGGACTTGGTGCATAAATACGTTGAAACGTAGCCGGGGCATTTGCAAGGCCAAATGGCATTCGATAAAATTCGTAATGGCCATCTGGTGTCACAAACCCAGTTTTATGTTTGTCCGCTTCACCAGTTGGAATTTGGTAATAACCAGACGCAAGGTCGAGTGTCGAATAGTATGTATTACACAAAGGAGCATTTAGCTGATCGTCAATCCTAACCACTACGATAGGACTCGCATAACATGACGTTGATGGTCTTACGATATCATTCTCCAATAACTCGGAAACTATTTCTGGAACTTTCTTTGCGCTGATCGACAAACGATAGGGCCTATACAAGACGAGTTCGTTGTCTTGGAGATCTATAGTCATATGACCTGCTTTAGTATTCCCTAGTTCCCATAGGTGAGTGAAAGCAAAACAGGATCGATACTTATTGAGTAGGTTGAGCAATTGAACTTTATGCTCGGGAGAGAGTTCGTCTTCCAGATTTAAATCTGTCTCAGTAATAGACTTTTCATTGTTGTTAGTTGAGGAAACGTTCCAAACTTGCATACTCGATTTTTCCTGAGCTACACGATCACGAGCAACAAGAAACTCGTTTGAGAGCACTAAAGAGGTTGGCGAAGTATTACTGACAACTATCTGTTCTTTTCCATATTCGCTCATCTGGAATAATCCAGCTGCTACTGATTAGCGAGCACCCTTTTGGAATCGAATACTGCCATCAACACGTCAACAATAGCAAGACCCAAGACCCAAAACCTCAACAGAATCTTTACAAAACAAAGTTATTTTGCTATAAGGTAATAAACTCGTATGTAGGGGCTAAAGTTCGGAAATTTCTAAGGCGTCACTAGTTTAACGAATGACTACGTGTGACTACTCCGTGAACGTTTAACCTATTAAAAGGGGCACATGCATTGAATCATCTGCAACTATGAGCAATTATTCGAGATCGGCCTCCACGTTATCGATACTTATTAAAACTGTTTGTTTACCTATACAAAGGACAACTGAATTGCCGAAACCTCTTAGTACTGGAAGATTATTGACACCATAATTGGAACCTATACTTCGAAATACTGACACCTAATCATTGAGCATTCACTCCAAAAATCTATAAATGCAGGAGTGGAAAAACCGTTTACAGTTAGTTTTCAAATACTTTTTGTTCGATTCTGACACGGGTGTGGTTATTTTTGAAGAATTAGCTGCGCTTACATCACCCCTATCCTATCTATGCGCATGACCTTCTCTTCAGCCGACGGCAGTTTGGTATAACACCGTTCCACCTCATGACCTACTTTATTGCATCGATTACACTTTTTTATGGGTTGGGTGCACTGGGATGTGACATGACCATCCTTCTTGCAATTTGAACAACGTGTCGGCCTTTGGTTAGAGCTGTTCTGGTGTTTTGTAGGTAGTCCTTTAACTATTTTATGCTCGTTATTGAATTTTGTGTTTCGAGCATTACGTAAATATGAAAGGAGTTTGTTAGGGTCATCAAACTGAGCTGCCTCGGCACCTAATCTAACCGACCGGTCGTCGATGCCATGTAAAATGCATTCTACTGCCCTTTTGCCACTTATACCACATCTATTGATTAGGGACAGCTTGTCATAGTAGTACTCTTCTAAGGAGTCCGTGAACCTAGCTCGTTTGGCCAACATATCGCTCAGCATTTGGCCATAATTTTCCTCCGATGGAAATGTAGCCAAAAGTTTCTCCTGCCATTCAGCCCAAGTAAACAGGACCGCCGGAGTTCGTACCATCTTTGGGCTACACCCTTTAGTTTCGGTAAGGCAAAATGAATGACTTGCTTCTCTGACCACGCATAAATGGTTGCGCATTCATTAACTTTATGCAACCACATTGTCATTGTCTGTTCCCGTTTACTTGGGTCAAATTCGGGAACAGTGTTGTTCAGGGAACCTAACTTATCTGCATTATTATTAGACATAGATTTTAAAACATTGACAAGATCCGAAAGAGTAGCTAATCCTAATAAGGAAGTCGGCTCACCTGCGGTCTTATCTTGAATCGCGGCCTGCACGTCCCATGCCGAACTGGGTCGCGGCTGCCTCACTGGGCTACGCGAACGGTGGCAGCTTGTGTGGCGGTCAGGACGGCTCGATACTCGGCGATCCGGGCTGCGGCTCGATACGCGGCGGTCCGGACGGCTCGAGGCTCGGTGGTCCGGGCTGCGGCGCGATGCGCAGCGGTCCGGACGGCTTGATGATCGGTGGTCCGGGCTGCGGCTCGATGCACGGCGGTCCGGACGGCTCGAGGCTCGGTGGTCCGGGCTGCGGCGCTGTGCGCACCGGTCCAGACGGCTCGATGCTCGGTGGTCCGAGCTGCGGCGCGATGCGCGGCGGTCCGGACGGCTCGAGGCTCGGTGGCCCGAGCTGCGGCGCGACGCGCAGCGTTCTGGACGGCTCGATGCTCGGTGGTCCGGGCCACGGTGCGATGCGTAGCGGTCCGGACGGCACGATGCGTGGCAGTCCAAGCTGCGGCTCGATGCACGGCGGTTGCGTGTGCGGGGACTATCCAGACTTCGAAGATGCACTTGTTGATCTGGTGAGCAGCGACTCAAGCGCTCTCTTGATTGTCGGCTGAACCGGCTGCGTGACCGATTTAAGTCCCGGCTGCTGGCTTGACGCCTTGCAGGGCTGCGTGACCGGTTAGCAATGGGTGACCCCGTCGGATCTGTCGGTGTGTAGAGGATACGTTCTCGTTCGTTCCTCTCCATGGGGTAACCCTGGAATGTTAATTATATCCCAAGAATTCATTCTTTAAAACAGATTCCAATATAGAGAGAATTAGCACAACATAAAACACGCACGTAAATCCCCGAGAACATGTGATTGGATTTTATAAAGCTACTTAAGCAGGTTTGGTTAAGCCGCCTATCAATCCTTAGACAGCCAACGTTGGCATGAGTAAAGCGCAAGTAGCATAATAATCGTAATGATTAGTTATATCACAAATATAAGGTTAAACAAAATACTACAACTACTTAAACATCCACATCTTGACGAAACTTGTGGCTGTATATTGTAAAACTAATTTATTTGTATAGAAAATACACATATTTTAAGAATTATTTTATTTAAATAGTTTATATCGTACTTGAAATGGTAACCAAAGAGTAGAATACTCATACCAAACATGGTAATTTCAATGCCATTAAAATAGTCAAGAACCCAAACAAATGTTTGAAAATAATAAATTGACATAAAATACGATAATGCGTAGGTACACTCCACAGGATGATAATTAAGGGTAAAAAAAAATAATTTTACTGGCCAAAACAGGAATCTTAATCCCACTTCTGAAATGTAGACTCTGTACCCTCACAGAGAATCTAGTGATGGTTTAAATATGAAAATTAACCGTTACTCAGGTTCATGGCTTTCAAAATTAAAGTAAATAAATAATAGACACTCATTCATGTACTTACTTATATTGCCAGCACACAAAATCAAATACTCTTCACAATCAACACTAGTTATTTTCAAAACACAACAGGAGTTATAGTAGTCGATTTCTCGACGACTGATTCACGACTGAGCTCGCAGGATTGGCACGACAACCAAAGTGGCGTTCCCCCACCACATTACAATAAATGCGGTATGGTTGGCTAGTCGTGCCATCTACGAACTCAGCCGGTATTACAGTAGTCAAAATAATACTTTTAATATTAGAATTAGTTATAATTTAACAAACCAATTGGATAAAGTATAATATAATTAACTATTGATAACACATATTATATTTATAAAAACTAGGAAAATATTATTAAACTATTGTACACGAAGTGACGGCGTCGTGTTGCGCTGCATCGTGTCTCGTAGCCTTCCGCGGAATCGCCGATACATGACACCTTTCGCCCAAAACACCTCCTTGAAATTCGTGTTGTGGCGCGATTTCAACTTCTCGACCCTCAAGATCCAGCTGGTCTTCACTCGAACATACTCCATGACCTCCTCAACCTTCGTGGTGTGATGGAGCCGGGACACGTAAAGCTGCGTCGTGGGTATCAAAATTGCCGGACGCAGCATATTATATATTGGGTCCTGCCAGCGCGGTCCCGCACAGGTTCCATACACACACAGGTTTCCATACCCATACAGGTTTCTATTCATATAGGGCTTAAATCATCATTAAATTGAAGATATTGTGACGTTAAGAACGTACCTAATCAAAATATTGTCGAGTGGTATCGACGCCATTCAACAACACTAAACTTTTTAGCAGCTCACGATAATCCAATACTATTTACTTTTTCATCATTGTTATGTCTGGCAGAATGTCGTTTTGTCAGTCTCTGCCCATTTGCCAACAAAAAACAACAACATAAAAATAACACAACACGGAACCAACACCTCATTTTTTACCCTACACCAATACCCCATCAAGATATACAGCCCATCTCCAGATGGATTTCCTCCATAAAATACACGGCACTTTGCGAATTTTTTCACATGTGACCACATTTTGTTACCGACTCGATAGGAGAACCATAGCTTTGTACCATAAAAAACCGGTCATGTGGGAGTGCATATAACACCTCAGGGTTCCGTATCGAAAACTTATAATTTTGTTGTGTATCGAACGGATGTTAAAAAACTTGTGAATGAAAAATTATGTAAATATTTTAAATAATTTTAAGAAAGTGGAAAAAGTGGTGAAAACACGTCATATCAAATGACATGTACCCACAAAATAGGATATAATAAAAGCATTTCGGGCGACTTAGTAACTTTCCAGGTCTTATACCTTTGAAAAGCAAACCACATAGCGATTCCCATTTTCTTTACTTTTAGCTACATGTAAAATCTATCAGAATCAATGAACAGACCCGCTGATCTTTAAGACCGTGATATGAGCACCAATAGACTTTACAAAACAATAAACTTCCGTGTTTACGGAACCCTAAAAACTCCATAGCAACCTTTCAACGAAATTGAAACTATAAACAAGAGCAGGTGAGGCGAAAAATCAATCCTGTTAATAGCAGGTGGCTAGGTAGAAGTGAACATAATGTAGATTATTTTGGACCAACTTCCCATTTTTTTGTTGGGGAATCTTCCTGATAAGTTCTAGTCAACTTAGAAAACTGTGTGGCGGAAAAAATCTTACTTTAGCTTTATTTTTAACTAGCTGTCCCCCGCAACTCCGCGCTTCTTCGCTCCTGCTTGTCGTAGCGTGATAATGATGCGCGTGATGATAGCCTTTAGCCTTCCTCAATAAATGGGCTAACACTGAAATAATTTTTCAAATCGGATCAGTAGTTCCTGAGATTAGCGCGTTCAAGCAAACAAACAAACAAACTCTTCAGCTTTATAATATTAGTATAGATTAGTATAGATTGCCTGGCAGATATTTGAAGACTGAGCATCAATTATAATCTTGCAATTCTCGCAAAGATAATGAGTAACCAATATTTCTAGTAATACTAATGAGTATTTTTTTGTTCGTGTAGAATAAAACAAAGGAACATACCTCAGTATAGTTGTTTGAATGTTAGGTAATCAAATGAGTTCCTGGTTACCCAAATCAAATCAAGTCAAATCGAATCAAATTTCTTTACCCATATCCGATACTAATCCATATTAAAAATACCAACCTCTATCTGTCTGTCCCCTTACCACACCTAAATGGCTGAACGGGGTTCGATGTTAGACACATAGTATACTTTTGATCCCGGTGGGTCGTTCCTGTAGGATAACTTTCAGCCTCTGTCCGGACGAAGCAGCAGGAGCTACCTAGTTATTTTTCACGGGTGATCACTGAAAACCAGCACTTTGCTGTGGGCCTCCCATAGCACAGCATCATGCTGAGTGGTTACCTGCTCGACTCAGTCACGACGTGCAAACTGTCAGTGTTTCGTTCCGTTCTACTACCTACCTTACCTTACCTTATTTTAATAAATAAAATTAATAAATATTTGTAATGCGTTGTGTCCGCGCGGAGAGTAGCGGTGGCCCAGTGGTGGCAGCCCCGACTTACGAGCAGCAATCCGTGGGTACGAACCCAGGCAGGCGCATTCCTTTGTGTAATTTATTTCATCACCGCTGCTCTCAAAAACGGTGAAGGAAAACATCGTGAGGGAACTAGGTCCTAGAACTAAAAATTCGAAGTCATATAACATCTACCAACCTGCACTGGTCCCGCGTGGTGGATTACAGCCCACTACCTCTCATAGAGAGGAGGCCTGTGTCCCAGCAGTGGGAACATTATAGGCTGATGATGATGCGTTGTTTGTCTAACGTTTTTTAATTCCTTCGTGTTAACAATAGCATCCAACGGTAATTATAATTTTATGCCTAGACTAGAACTCCTGTCAATATCTGTTTGAAGAGCAATTACCCATCAATTTGCCATTAAACGATATAAAAGGTACTTCAATCATATCAATTTCTACAACTAACGTGATTGACTGACATTTTTAATTTCAAGAATTGCCATCCAGTCCACCCATTATGATTTCTTAACACGGCTATAAATATCTCTTGTTTACTGTTTCCGTTATTTATGTAGATTTATAGTCAGGGAAATTAATTGCCAAGCCAAATAATTACCAAATCGAAGAATAACAGTGTCATTTAGATTCTTTAAAAGTTACAAACTACAAATAGATCTAAAATAAAATGTGCACAGTTATAAAAATGGAAAAAGCATTACGGGTTGTCAAAAAATTCGTCCACATCGCAGTCATCAGGAAAATCGCCAAGATGGCCTACCATGACGTTTTAAAACATTATTGTTTTACTCCATTTCCAGTGTGGGAAAGAGATGGCGCTAGACATCTTTATATATCTCCGTCTCTTCCCACAAATAATAATAGTAAAACAATACTGCTTTAAGAGGTCATGGTAGGCCAGCAGACGGTGGTGGCAACATAGCCACGTTGAATAAGTAAGTTTAAGTTATAGTTTTAACGTCACGGTTGGCGCAGTCGCTTAGCGATGCGTTGCATGTCACGGGTTCGATCCCCGCACAGAACAAATGACAAACCAGTATAATTAACTAGAATAAATATTGTTGGCAACGTTGTTCCATCCACTATTGAGTATAGACCACCTCATGCCATACTTCCCATTTTCAAAGTTAAGATGTCCAAAATCCAGTTCGTTCACAAAACAAGTTTTGCAATCCTCGTAGACGTAAATCTGCTTTATTATTTGTTTGGAACTATTTTCACTCTCACTCTCTCAATTACCAAAAAGTTTTAGAAAAAAAATACGCAAGTGAGACAGGCACGAATTCATAACCGTTCAGTATTCCCAATTTTCACACGGAACACTAAAAAGCAATTCACAATTTCCTGCTCCCAATAACGTTCCGTCGGCATCCAATCAGTGTTCCCTAATTACCGATCTCCACACGGTTATTCAAACAAGTAGGAACATGCAATCTGCAACATCAAAGTCAGCTAATAGAGCCTGCAGATAGGGCACCGTGCAAAATTGAATACGTCCCAGGACAATCTCCGCGATAGATGCAAGGTGGTGGTCTATGTTATGAGAGGAGCGAGTTTGAAGATTTTTCTAAACATTCTTAGATTGGACCAATATGTCACATGATGATTAGCAATCAAATGACGGGATTGCACTGATAACGGTGAACGAAAACATCGTGAGGAAACCGGGATGTCATTGAACCAAAAACATGACATGTGACATCTACCATACAGGTCATATAAATAAAAAACCTGAGTTACTCCTGGCGTTCCCCGGTTTTTTTATTTATTTAATCCATTCTGCATCATCTGCCTAGCCTTTTCCCAATTCTGGTGGGGTCGGCTTCCAGTCTGACCGGATGCAGCTCAATACTAAAAAAACAAAACGAAACGATCGTGAGTCATGTACGCGGCAACGGTTGTTAACGGACAGTTCGAGAGCCGCGGTGACTCACGTGCAGGTGGCGGGTGCGTGTTCGACCAGTGATATTGGTTCGAGTGGGATCGTGGCGTCGTCGTCTATGACGACTGCGTGCTCGACACAAACTGTGCATGGTCAGGTGGTTGCGCCTACTGCCGACGTGGGCAATGCCGGCAGCGATGTCATTGTTAGTCAGAACATTGTGCCAGGCGTTGTAAACTGTAATAGTGATGCATGGCAAAGGGTATCATATAAGAAGAAGCCATCTAAATACCGCTATGTTGGCAAGAAGGGCATAGCGAGAGATGACGAATGCCTATTTAGAGCAGCCGATCGGAAAGTTCCTATACTGATCACTAATATTCATAAGGAAACGCCGGAAAATGAGATAGTAAACTACATCCACTCAAAGACACAAGAAATGGTGTCACTGGAGAAAGTTATAATGAAGAAAGAAAGGGGTCATATTGCCTATAAGTTTTTGGTTTCCGAGTCAAAATTACCTGAATATTTAGATGAAAATATTTGGCCACAGGGCATCATATTTCGACGGTTTGTCCATTTTAATCGCCGAAAATCGAACAGACATGTGTTTGTTGACGACGTTCGTACAAATAAATAATGGATAAAGTACAGCCCATCTCAAGCAAAAGGAAAAATAATGTTTATACTTTAGCAAGTTTTAATTGTAAAAGTATCAGACGAACTGTAGACAGTGTTAGAGAACTTTGTGGGACGTCGGATATAGTAGCACTCCAGGAGACCTGGCTGATGCCCCATGAACTACCCTATCTGGGCACCATTGACCCCAAGTTCGGTGCAACCGGTACATCTGCAGTGGACACGTCGGTGGGGATGCTGCGCGGCAGACCATACGGCGGAGTAGCTTTGATGTGGAGACACAGCGTTTGCCAAAATGTTAGTGTTATTCCGTGCGATAACCCGCGTGTGTGTGCAGTGAAAATAGTGACGGCCGATAGACCGATTGTTATTGTGAGTGTATACATGCCTACTGACGCGCTCAGTAATTTGCCCGACTTTACGGATTGCCTTGGCAGGGTGAGTGCTATTGTAGATGAATATGGGATAGATTCAGTATATATATTAGGGGATTTTAACGCACATCCAAGTGAATTATTTTATATTGAACTTACAAATTTCTGTCAAGAACAAGACTGGCTGTGTGTTGATGTAGATATGTTAGGTGTTCAGTCGGGCACCTGTACATTTGTTAGTGAGGTTCATGGATCGAAACGGTGGCTAGACCACTGCGTTGTAACACGTTCCGCACTGTGTTCTATTTCCAATGTTTACGTAGATTATAATATTACATGGTCAGACCATTATCCTCTTATACTCGAATGTTGTCTTAATTTATTAACGCCAAAGGTACAAACTGTAAATAACATTGGTTCAAGTGTAATATGGGGAGAGAGAACTGATGAACAAATTAAGTTGTACCGAGAAGAAAGTAATAGAAAATTAAAAATAATTGATTTTCCTTCAGAATTTATTAACTGTGCAGACACGTATTGTAACGACCCAAATCACAGATCTGTAATTGATGAATTGTATCGGAATGTTGTGTCGGCCCTTAGTGAGTCTGCAACTGCGAGTCGAGGGGGTGTGCGACGCAGGGTTAAGTCGCGTTGCATTGTTGGCTGGAATAGGCACGTAAGGGAGGCGTACGGGGTGGCCAGGTTAAGGTTTCGTGATTGGCAACGATGCGGGGGGCCTTCTGCTGGCCCTGCTTATGAAGAGATGTGCCAGAGTAGAAGGATATTTAAGTCAAGGCTTAAATGGTGTCAAGACCATCAGCACCAGATTAAAATGGATATCCTTGCATCACATCATTCTAAGAAGGACTTCCGTAACTTTTGGAAAGGGACTAATAAAATGAAACTTCGGCCTGGCCTCCCAGTGGGCGTCAATGGTGTGAGTGACCCTAAAGGCATTGCTGATCTCTTTCGAGAACATTTTCATGTGAAATCGCCCCTGGGGCCGCCTTCACGACAGATGCTTGGTGTCGAGACATGTTATGGTCAGGTGAGAACGAGAATTAGCTCAAAAAATGTAGCGTGTGCTGTTAAGTTAATGTCCAGAGGCAAGTCCCCTGGCCATGACGGTCTCAGCATTGAGCATCTTCAGCAGGCTGGACATCACCTACCAAGAGTATTGGCAATGCTTTTTAACTTCTGTGTCAGTCATGCTCACTTACCCTCTGACCTTGTTAAGACAGTAGTAGTGCCAGTTGTTAAAAATAAAACAGGGGACCTGTCTGATAAAAATAATTACAGGCCTATCTCTTTAGCAACTGTTATTGCGAAAGTGCTTGACGGTTTGCTTGATACACAGTTAAATGAATTTGTACATCTGCACGATAACCAGTTTGGTTTTCGGCCAGGACTCTCCACAGAAAGTGCTATACTGTGTCTCAAGCATGCCGTCAGGTACTATACAGACAGGAATACTCCGGTGTACGCGTGCTTCCTCGATTTGTCCAGGGCTTTTGATCTGGTTTCCTATGACATTCTGTGGAAGAAGCTAAAGGACATTAACTTTCCCACAGAACTCATTAACGTGTTTAAATGTTGGTATGGGGGCCAGATCAATAGTGTTAAGTGGGCCGGTTCACTGTCGGAACCATATGGGTTGGAGTGCGGGGTGAGGCAGGGTGGGCTGAGCTCTCCCGCACTTTTTAACCTGTATGTCAACGCCCTGATCGTTGCCCTCAGCAGTCATCATGTCGGCTGTCATATTGATGGAGTTTGTTTGAATAATATTAGTTATGCGGACGACATGGTGCTGCTGAGCGCATCGGTCTGTGGCATGAGAACATTGGTGAGGGTCTGTGAGACATATGCTGAACAGCACGGTCTCAAATATAATGTGGCGAAAAGTCAGTTCATCGTTTTTCAGGCCGGCTCTAAATGTCCTTTAAGAGTACCTCCCATCAAACTGGGTGGGGTTCCCTTGGTTCAAGTGGACCATTTCAAATACTTGGGGCATTTAGTAACAGCCGGTCTCAGAGACGATGCTGACATCGAGAGGGAGCGGAGGGCTTTGGCTGTTAGGGGTAACATGATAGCTCGCAGATTTGCGCGCTGTTCCGGGCCGGTCAAGCAGACCCTTTTCAGGGCTTATTGTACTTCCCTGTACGCGTGCAGCCTGTGGGTGAATCACACCCAAAAAGCATACGAAGCCCTCCGCGTTCAATATAACAACGCATTCAGAGCGTTGATGGGGCTGCCGCGACACTGTAGTGCCTCGGGCATGTTCGCTGTCGCTCGTGTCGACTGTTTTCATGCAACGATGCGTAAGCGTAGTGCGTCCCTGGTGCGCAGGGTTCGCGGCAGCCCCAACAGCGTACTGATGATGATAGCCGACAGGCTCGACTGTCCATACATACGACGCTGTAGTGACTTGCACCTCACATGCAGTCGTCGGATGGCAGCTTAATTGTGACTGTAAATTGTAATGTGGTTTATTTGTTTTTATTGTGTATGTTTAATGTATTATTTTGTGTTATTTATTGAATCATGTGTTTTGGTAACTGAATTGTGAGTCCTTGTCACTTTAATAAATAAATGAATTATTATATTAATACTAGTTTTTAGGGTTCCGTACCCAAAGGGTCAAACGGGACCCTATTACTTATTACGTCCGTCCGTCCGTCCGTCCGTCCGCCTGTCACCAGGCTGTATCTCATGAACCGTGATAGTTAGCCAGTTGAAATTTTCACAGATTATGTATTTCTGTTGATGCTATAACAACAAATACTAAAAACAGAATAAAATAAATATTTAAGGGGGGCTCCTATACAGAAAAGTGTTCTTTTCTCGTGTTTTATAAATAATGGTACGGAAACCCTCGTGTGCGAGTCCGACTCGCACTTGGCCGGTTTTTTTTTACATGGGTCGACTGCCTATCTGACCTCCATAACCAGTTAATACGGGTAAATATGACATACCCTGGTACGACTGGTTGTTAGAGTTTTGAGCCACTGTAACGACTGCCAAATAGCTACAAATGACAAAGATTGACCGGAATGGCTGTTATTATTTAGTCACGAACATCATTCTGTATAAAGAACTGAACCTTAATTAATAATATTCCAATTAAATCCCCAAATAAACCCCACAATACCTTAAACAAAAGCTACTTATCTCAGCGATATTTTAGCCAAATAATAAGAAATTATGTGCTGAATATTTAACTATAATCCCCACGACCTTCATAAGTCACCGAGTTTATAAACTTGAGTAAGATGGAAAGGTTGGGCCAAATTGAGACGTGGCCTTAAAAGGCTACTTATATATTATTAAATAAAAGGTCTAGCTTTCCTAGAGGTCCAACTAAGTGTATCTTTCTCGGTTAGATTAGAAACTATTTTTACTTTCATAGATAGCTCTGTTTTTTTCATTACTGATGTGTTGGGTGGTGTTGTTTGTTAACTGAATGTGCTAGGAAGGAAGGTAATCTATGTAATTATTTGAGTTTCGTTGCCAAAAGGCAAAAAAACGGAAGTGTTCAGACTTGAAGCCGAGCGAGCATAAGATAGTTGGGACGATACTAAATAAACATGTTAAGAAAACGCTTTACATCACGCCTTAAATGTTAGACATAGGTGTACATAATAGTACACCCACATTTCGATAGTTATGTTTTTGTAGTCCTATTACCATCAACCGGACACAAATCCAGACACCCGGTGCTGCTACTGAAAAATTCCTGATGGAAAAAAAATAATAAAAATATGTCGGACCCGGGTAACGAACCCAGGACCTTATGCTCAGCAGTCGCTCTTGCGACTACAAGACCAACGAGGCAGTTAAGAAAATTATGCAATGAAAATAATGCCACGGAAATAATGCAATGGAAATCATCATCATCATCAGCCTATAATGTTTCCAAAATCAAAATCAAAATATTTTTATTTTACATAGGCCTACAGGGGCACTTATAAAACGTCGGCAAAAAGGTGCTCGGTTCGCGTTGGTCGTTTCCTATGGAGAAGAACCGGCAAGAAACTCCATGGTTACTCTTTTAAAATCATTTGGTTTTACAATATTTCTGTTACAGCATTAGTACTAAAGTTCCACTGCTGGGACACAGGCCTTCTCTCCATGAGAGGGAGTGGGCTTAATCCACCACGCGGGCCTAGTGCGGGTTGGTGGATGTCTCATGTCTTCGAAATTTTAGTTCTAGGATATGCATGCTATGTTTTCTCACGATGTTTTCTTTCACCGTTTTAAGAGCAGCGGTGATGAAATAAATTACACAAAGTAATGCGCCTGCCTGGGTTCGAACTTACGACTTACTGCTCGTAAGTCGGAGCTGCCACTACTGGGACACCGCTGCTCCAATGGAAATAATGCAATGAAAATAATGCGATGGAAATAAGGCAATTAAAAAAGTGCAACGTAAATAATGCAATGGAAATAGCTAGTCTCTTTTGCCTTGCACCAAATCAGTGAATGTAAACTGTAATAGTGAGCCACGGATCGCTCCGATAATATGTATTTCTAACAGCTAAAATGTGTTTGCTTTTTACGAACGAATGGACGGTAGCCTAGAATAATATTGAAAGAGTTACAACAATAACGTATTCAAGTTAAAATGGAAATTAGTATCGTGTTTTTTATTTGTTTCGTTGAAGGATATGCTTGGGGTTTTTATTGTTATTACACCAATGTAAAGAGGGGTAGTTTTGTATTTAGTTTTCCTTTAAGTACCTTTAGTCCATGAAATTGTTTCAACCTATAAATTGAACTACATATTTTATGAAATTTACGCAAGCATTTTCACAGGTCGAAATATTCTCTTAAAAAATTGATGCCAATTTTCACTATTTGTTAATATCATTGCAATGGTTGGAATTTTAACCTAAGTATCTTCGAAAGTTAAGACCGCAAACAGTATTTCCTCGAAGATAAGATAAATCACATTTAAAAATAATACATATTATTCTTATCTTATCTCAATTTATTTTTGGTAGGCACAGTATGTCTTCGTTTTCATCCAGTTACCGTTGTACAGAGGTCAGATAGGCAGTCGTTTCATGTAAAATACTGGTACTCAGCTACATCCGGTTAGACTAGAAGCCGACGATCCTAAGATAGTTAGGAAAAGGCTAGGCTGATAATGATGATGACCTCTCTATTAATCGTCTTTTCTCCTTTGGATGAAAAGTTAACGGTTTAAAGATATTGTTGACCAAACGTTCATAGACCAATCGACTGTTCGTAAACCGTTTCAGTTTCCCTCAGACCTGCAGTAACTTCCTTGCTAGTCATATCATCCTTCACACAGTTGCTCCATTATTTGGTCTTTCTCGACTCTTATAGCAATTTAAACATACTCAACATTTCCCTCACTACATTTTCCTCTCGTGTCGGCTCTTCAATCATCAAAATTTATAATCAGAATATAATGTATTTCAGTACCATCACAAAATAAACATTCCACCTATCTGGCATAGTACATAAACAACCATACACCCACCCAATCAACAGTACCTTCAATACCAAATCGCCATACATTCTCACCTACCTAAGAGACACCCTCGAGTGAAGCATCATTGTACTGAAGCACGGAGGGAATGCGCTCAGAGGCGTAAACATTTTTACATTCACCATTCTACTTTGACCTCCCTCACCTTCCCCATCTCACCACATTAACGTGACACAGGGGTTTATGGGACGAGGTCTACGGGTCAAATTAAATGGTTACGGTTAATAGTATTGGCATGGAGGCGCCATGGTTCTTTATGGTGGAGACGAGCGTGCGTGCGGCGCCGATGACGTAATGATAATGACGTCATGTAGTGCCCGTTAATTGTTTGAGCCTCCAACGTTTAGTATGCAAACCGGGTTATTTCTTCGGAGAAATTGAGTGGGTGGGTTATGGGTAAAGTATTTTGATGGATTTTCTTTATTGTTTTAGATTTTTCATTATTTCTACTTTTTATTTAGAGGGCAGCGGTACTGATGGCGAAGAGAACAGTCTGAGATGAAACTTAAAAATCGCTTATGTCCAGCAGTGGAATTTACGGCTTAGCCATAAGCTACTCAATCGAAGAGCATGTCACAAATCACCCCACAAGTACTCACGCGAAGGAATGAATTGACAAACGCATGTGTTGCTTGAAGCAAGTCGCTTCGCAATTCGCAACACCCGAGTTTGTGAAAAAGGCATTAAAAGGCTAAGTTCCAAAGGGTTCAGGCCTAATTTCAAAGCGAGACCTACGCCGATTGCGCTGTAACACAAGTTTATAAATAAATATAATAATAAGTAAAAACGTTTACTTCAATTACAATAGTCAGTTTGATACATATAGTATCAAACTGACTATTGTAATTTTGAAATTGGAGATCACCTTTTAAGCAAGGAATTGCTTGTATTAGGAGACTCCGCACTATGGATATCGACACTATTGATATACGCTCTATGGATATCAAAACGCCTGACCCGCGCACGCGACCGGCGCTGATCTCGCCAAGCGTCGCCTTAGATTTAAAGTAAATACAAGTTAACAATGGAGGTGTCATCATCATTCTCTTGCCCTTATCCCAGTTTATTTGGGGTCGGCGCAGCATGTCTTCTTCTTCCATACTTCTCTATTACTTGTCATCTCATGAGATACCTCCTTTCAGGTTTCATGCTGCCTGAAATTTAAAAACAGTATATGAAAAAGTAAATTTTGACACTAAAACAACATACTTTCCAGAGGCAAAAAATCCAGCCCACACAGTTCACCAAACATCGCACCCAATTAAAGTTGTAAACTTCAAAACGAGGGCGCATCCATTAAAGTTAAGAACAAAAATCAAAAGTTTAGCCAACACCTGCGAAATTATTATCAGAAGTGAAAGTGACTTAATTAAAAATTCTTATCTTAAGTGTCTTTTTTGAAGATTATAAGTTTTTAATAAAGTGTCTGAGGTTCGTGACATTTTTTAATGTCATTATAATCTGATAAGCTGTGACCTTGGACGATGGCTTGCTAAAGGTCGTGAAAAGCCCGTAGATGCGAGTAGAGTAAGATCTGGATCAGTTGTGTTGGCTATGATTGAGAGCGATCGAAGCGAGTGATTTTTTTCGGCTGGTATGATGATATGGTAAAGATATTTTGTGAAGAGGTTAATTACTAACCTTATATTGCTACGTGGGGCACAAGTGAAACCACTGACTGCTAAAAGCACTCTGATTAATTCTTAGGTCAGGGCAGGGACGCAGCCCACGCATACACACACAATGTAGACACACACAACATATAAATAACACAGTAAAACTGTGAATCGATACAATTGATGAAATCTTACAAACGTCTGATGGTCGCCTTTTAGACGATAAGTAAACGTTGCGATAAAAAGATCCAAAAAAAGGTAAAATTTATTTTTGTAAGTTTGCATGTAGGGGTAATCCTCGGAACTTCTGATCCGATTCCGAATTTTTTTTCATTATCGAGAAGCTACATTATCCCCAAGTGTCATAGGCTGCATTTAAAATGTTCCTGTGGGTTAAATTCCATAAACGGGAGCGAAGCCGCTGGAAAAACCAACATATTTTAGTTTTTTTTTTATTTTATTTTACTGTCGCGTCTTACTACAACTTTTGTATACCCAACTACAGCCCACCTTTGCATAAAATAGAACCCCGTTACTTTTCTTCCCAAAGAATACAACCTTTTGGCAGTAACACACAAGAATACTGCCAAAACCTGCATACTGTTAGAATGTATGACACGCGCCTAGCACAAAGTTCAGCTAAGTTTCACTGCCCGGCCACGAGACAAACGCTCAAGCGACTCGCGTCTCTGGACAGCATCATCATCATTTGCCTAGCCTTTTCCAGGTCTACTGGTCGGCCGCTTAGACTGGTCTAGGCGGATGCAGCTAAATACCAGTATTTTACATGGAGAAAACGCCAATCTGATTTCCACAACCCTATTAGTACTGGATCAGACTTCAGACTTGCTGTCAGACCTTCGGAACACTGTAAAGATTATCATAGACAAATGATACAAATGATAATGGATAGTCACCTATGCACGGACCGACCTTGGCAAGCACTGCTTAACCTGGAGGATCGACGCCTGCAGCTGCTTTTATTTAGCCACGTCCTGCGACAGCAACTACGAAGAAAACAAACGTTTGTCGCAGGTCGTATCGCCCGAAGCTGTAATCGGGGCCTAAGAATGTTATGACACGCGCCTAGAACAAGTTTAGCTAAGTTTCATACAAGTTCATACTGTGTTTGGCCGTGCAGTGCGACGGATTGTAACTTGTTCGGAGACTTATTCAAGGTACGTGTTTCATTGGTTTAAGGAAAGTTTTTCAGTATTATTTTAAGTTTAAATAAGATTCTCGCCCACGTGGGTCTAAAATTAGTTCCATGGAATCAATTTCCGAGATTAAAATCATCCCATGTCCTAACCCTAGTTATGGTTTATGCAAGTGCTTAATTCCATCAAAATCCGTGCAACCATTAAAGCGTTAAAAGGTAGCAGACAAGCAATTACATTAATACTTGTATACTTAAATATTATAAATCTAAGGATAAGAATGTGATAAATATTTGTCATAGTTTCAGTCTACAGATTAAATTCGTAGATTTTAAAGTCACAAGTCTGATAGCTGAGCAGTTTTAGGCTCCATTTTCCCAGAATTCGGTATTTGTCAGCGACAACCCCGAGACGGATTAGTACAGGGATCACCATTTAATATATGCTAGCCTAGCCTAGGTCTCTCCTATTATTATCCTAGGTGTCGAACTATTACAATTAGGTATGATATACACTTTTTTTTAACGCGCTCGAAACGTTTTCTTGATTGGCAACTGGTTGTGAATCGCAGTTGCGAAAACGGCCGGAGGGTATCATCAAATAAAATAGACGTAAAAATACAATTAAGTGTACTACATAAAAGTGTATATCACACCTAATAAGAACTACGACATGACGACGACAACATGGTTGACGACATGGTTGGCGTAGTCGTTGAGCGATCGGCTGCTGCGCTGCGTGTCGCGGGTTCGATCCCCGCACGGAACAAATATTTGTATGGCCTACAGATAGTTGTTCCGGGTCTGGCTGTTTGTGTATGTTAGTTTAAATGTTTGTAAACGCGATACAGGAGAAATTCCTAGAGTGGGTAATGATTTAAAAAAAAAAAAAAAACTTTGCAAACTTACATAGTTGCGATGGGAGAAAAGCATTTCTTAATTCGCAACTAACTAGTAGCTAAGATAATTGGAACAATTAAAAAAAAAATCGCAATATCAATCAATATCAGTTCAAAAAGCCGCTAAGATGAAGTGGGACTGGACTGGCCACGTCTGCCGCATGCCCAATGATCTGTGGGCCAAAATAACCACATTCTGGAGCCCTGACACAACCAGAAGGCGTCGTGGTAGACCTCGTAGAAGATGGCGGGACGAGCTAGACAAAACCAGCAAACAGTGGTCCACATTGGCCCTGGACCGAGACAATTGGAAGTCATGGGGAGAGGCCTTTGCCCAGCAGTGGGATGACACAGGCTAATCAGTATCAGTATCAGTAATATCAATTTATGTTAAAAACTTGTACTTGTTCGATTTGTGTACTAGTTTGTCTTGTGTTGTGTTCTGTGTGTTGTATAAAACTTGATAAGTTCTATAAACAAAGATACCAAAAGCCTTGATATTTCGCAATCACATCTAGACATGTCTGGGAACCATTTTAGGTCAAATACGGCCTCGATTAAACCGTCTATATCTAGGTAAGGAAACCTTTTATTTGTATCCGAGCGGAATCCATGCAATATAACATTCTGACAATAGATGAATCTGAATTGGATGGGCAATGCTATATATATATAAAATTGAAAAGGATGGAATGTATTTTGTACGAATGCAAAAGTATTAGTGTGCACATTTGCCTGCTCTAAAAAGTTTATCTTAATTTTTAAGCCTTTGAAAAACGTTTGATAATTGAACAAATACCTACATACATCTAACTAGTCTTTTCTCAACAATGTCAGGGAAGACTTCATCGTATCGAATTACCCAGTAACTGGGTTGTGGATGTCAGATAGGCAGTTGCCTCATGTAAAATACTGGTACTCAGCTGCATCCGGCTACACTAGAAGCCGACCCCAAGATAGTTTGGTAAAAGGCTAGGCAGATGATATTAAGGAAGGCTTCAAGCTTAACCGGATAGGTACAAAGTAATAATAATAATAATAATCGCTCCGCCTCGCCGCCGCCGGAACCCAGCCTCACCGTGAGTGCTGTGACGCCGGCCGTGGCAGTTGCGTCGAGCGACAGCGACGAGTACTTCTCACCGCCCACGACGCCACCACCTGTTCGTCGACGGGGAGGACGCCGGCCACCGGACGGCTTAGGACCTCGAGGCCCACCGGCTTCTGATAGGGTCCCAGCTCCCGGCGGAAGTGTGCAGCGCATGCGATGGACTCAAGCCATCAACGAGAACGTCATGCGCTCATACTATGGGGCTACAGAGGGAGGAAACAACCTGACCGCGTACCGTGTTCGGATGCTCTCTCTGTTTCAGGTGCTTGAGCCAGCTGTCAACGTGTCGGCACAACGATTATCGGATCAGGTGCGGGTTATCCAGCGTAATCATATGTTGGACGACACTGTACTTGATCGCCTGCGAACTGAAATAAAGAGTAGCCATGTCACTACTCCGTCGGTGCAGGCTGTGGTACCACCACAACCTAACACAACACAAAATAGTACTAACGACGTGAGTAGTGACATGGTTACTAATGTAAGTATCCAATGCAGTGAGGAAATGAGGAGTGCTTTGGAGGGTGCGATTCGAGAATATCGGTTCATGTCGCCCGAACTTAGACCACGCTTACCTCGTTTGCCCATGCATAACAGAAATAGGGCGCTGGTAGCTGTTTTGGATTCGCAGTTGTCAAACTATTTTGATAACTGCGAAGACCTCACTGATGCTCACTCAATTCTGTATTGTGCGGCTGTAGCGGCATGTCGTGTAGCTCATGTCAAATTTTCTGATGACAGAGCTACACGACCTAAACCTGCCGTACCGGCTTGGCAATGCAGAATTGAGCGACGTATTAGTGGGGCCAGAACACTCATCGGCAAACTAATCTGCTTCAGGGAGGGCAATAATCGCCCTCGAGTGATGCGTTTTGTGAAGCGGGCATTTGCGGGGACTAATATTAGTCCTCGAGACTATATGTCCCGTATCACAGAACGCATCGACTTCCTGAAGCAGAAAGTGTATGCATGGGCAAACCGTATTCGTAGGTATAAGCGGCGGGTGGAACGATACACTCTGAATCGCACATTCCAAAGAGATGAAAGGTGGGTTTATAGAACTTGGGAACGACCGGACCAAGGTGTGGCTGACACGCGCTTACCGGATGATGACGCCATGTGCTCGTTCTGGCGCAGCATCTGGTCGGTGCCTGTCAGCCACACCGAGGGTGAATGGACTCGGGTGGTCGAGCGAGTATGCGATCCAGTTCCAGAAATGGGGACTATCACTATCAGCCCCCAAGACGTAGCTCGTGCAGTCCGTCCGTTGCCTAACTGGAAATCTCCAGGGCCGGACGGACTGCACAACTTCTGGATTAAGTGGATCCAGAGATCGCACGCTCGCTTGGCGGCCCTATTCCAGTCAGCTTTAGAATCAGGGTCGCTGCCCGAGTTCTTAACTACTGGAATCACCCACCTGCTCTATAAATCGGGTAGTACTGCGGAGCCCAAAAATTATAGACCTATTACCTGTCTTCCGACAGTGTATAAAGTTCTTACATCCATTTTGAGAGCTAAAATTTGCAAACACATTGATGACAATTCGATCATGTCCGCTTCTCAAAATGGATGTAGGAACGGGTCCCGCGGTACTAAGGAGCTACTTCTCATTGATATGGCCATTAACCAACAGGTTCGCCGTTCCCGAAGGGATCTGTCGACATGTTGGATAGACTATAAGAAGGCCTACGACTCGGTGCCACATACATGGCTCATGAGGGTGCTAGAATTGTATAAAGTTGATGCAACTCTGCGCACCTTCCTGATGTCGTGTATGGGGCAATGGAGGACAGTCCTTCGCTATCCAGGATGTCGGCATATCGAAAGGAACAGCGAACCGATAAGGATAGAGCGTGGTATTTTTCAGGGCGATAGTTTGAGCCCACTTTGGTTTTGCTTAGCCTTGAATCCTCTAAGCACGCTGCTGGAGGAGTCAGGTCTGGGCTTTCGGTTGAGGAGAGATGGTCAGGTTATATCTCACCTTCTTTACATGGATGACCTGAAACTCTTTGCCCCCAACAATTTGCAACTGATGGAGCTACTGTAGGTAACAGAAACTTTCAGTAACGCCATCAGGATGGAATTTGGTGTGGACAAATGTGCGGTCATGCATGTAAAGCGAGGGGGGATTGTGGAATCTGCGGGAACCCAGCTCTCAGATTCCATAAATCTTAGATCCCTCTCAGCAACCGAAACCTACAAGTATTTGGGTATGTCGGAAGCGCTGGGCATCAATGCTGTTGACGTGAAGCAATCGTTGAAGCAGCGCTTCTTTGGCCGCCTGAGAAAAGTATTTAATAGTCTTTTATCAGGCGGAAATAAGGTGCGTGCCTTCAATGGTTGGGTCATGCCGGTTTTGATGTACTCTTTCGGCGTACTCAAATGGACTCAAACAGAACTAGAGGCCCTGGATAGGAAGGTCCGTACATTGTTGACGGCATATCGAATGCATCACCCACGTTCTTCGGTTATGAGACTGTATATCCCGCGGAGTTGTGGAGGTCGAGGCTTTTTAAACGCCAAGACTCTCCACAATCGCGAGATATGCAGTCTCAGGGAATATTTCCTAGAAGCCGACGTGGGGATGCATCGAGATGTGGTCGCGATGGACAAGGCCCTCACCCCGCTCTCCTTGGCTAAAGAGAACTGGCGCAAACCTGCAGTGCTTGACACTAATGACCGCAGGGAAGTATGGCAGAGTAAGGAGCTTCACGGACGCTTCTTCAGTGCCCTGCATGGACCTGATGTAGACCATGCAGCGTCCGTAGCCTGGCTACGTTCCGGGGAACTCTTTGGAGAAACCGAAGGTTTTGTTTGTGCAATTATGGATGAAGTTATGATGACGAATAACTACCGGAAATTTATTGTGAAGGATGGCACGGTTGACATATGTCGGGCATGCCACCGTCCGGGCGAATCGATCCGTCACATTATCTCCGGGTGTTCTCGTCTAGCTAACGGAGAATACTTGCATAGACACAACCTTGTAGCCAGGATTATCCATCAGCAACTTGCTCTGAAATACAGCCTTGTGGAATCGGAAGTGCCGTACTATAGGTATGTGCCCGACCCAGTTCTCGAAAATGGCAATATCACACTGTATTGGGATCAATCCATCATCACTGACAGGACTATTGTAGCCAATAAGCCCGATATAGTGGTGATGGATCGATCAGAGCGGCGCGCAATGATTGTTGACATAACGGTTCCACATGACGAGAACCTCGTGAAGGCCGAGAAAGATAAACAAATCAAGTATATTGACTTGGCTCGCGAGGTTGTCGACATGTGGCCTGTTGACTCAGCGATCATTGTGCCGATAGTCGTATCAGCCAATGGCCTAATTGCCAAGAGCCTCGACCAATATCTGATGAGGCTCTCGTTAGGCAGCTGGATCAAGGGCTTGATTCAGAAAGCGGTACTCCTGGACACGGCTCGTATTGTTAGGAGGTTCCTCTCTCTGGAGCCCTGACCGCCGGTAGCTTGGACCCTGTTCCCGATACCGGTGGGCTACAATTTTTTATATTTTTAAATGTTTTTTTATTTTTTATTATTTATAAGGAATATTTAAAAATGTAGCAAATTTGTATATAAAAATGAATAAAGGGAATAATAATAATAGCCTTTATTTACTGAAAACTAAAAACTAATTACAATTTAATATAAATAAACAAAACATAACTATTGCACTTCGGCGTCTTCGTTTATCAGCGCGTCCTTTGACGCATAGGCCTCCCCCAGGCTCCTCCATTTGAAGCGGTCTATTGTGTCTCTAGCCCACAAAGCACCAGCCGTCTCGACTATGTCATCATCCCAGCGTTTGCGTTGTCTTCCTCTACTTCTTTTAGAACCATCCCTGATTTGCCATTCAGTCACGGCTTTTGACCACTTATTGTTTTTATCACGCAGCATATGACCAGCCCATCTCCATTTCAATCTTTTTGTGTGAAAGGTAGCATCACTTAATTTGGTTATCCTCCTCAGATCTTTAGCTCTCTTTTTGTCTTTCCTCTTGACATTCAGAATACTGCGTTCTATGCCTCGTTGACAAACCTTAATTTTCTGCAGGGTTTTATTTGTCAATGTCCATGTTTGGCAACCGTAAGTGAGACATGGGAGAACACAAGTATTGAAGAGTTTTCTTTTGGAAGATATTGGGTATTGGTCATTTTTCATTACTTCAGGTACAAAGTAATACCTGTATTTTAAATTAAACGATTTGGCGTTCGACGACAAGTCATAGGACTCAAGTTCGAATCCAAGACACGCACCACTGATTTTTCGGATTCATGTGCTTATTGTATAATTATCTTGCTTGCTCCAACCAAACCAGCATCCCCGAGAGATAGTTCTCAACGGCATGTTGGCATGTAAAGCCAAGTCAGAAGCCCGTGGGCGGCATACAAACTCTGACACCAGGAGGCCTACCATGACGTCATAAATTATGAAAGAGATGGCGCTAGACATGCATAGCGCCGTCTCTTTCCCACACTGGAATAAGAGTAAAACAATACTTACTGCTTTAAGACGTCATGGTAGGCCAGAAGGTTAGGCAAGAAGAGTGAAACGGCTGCCTAATTGACCTCTACAACTCGGCTGGATAATATACCTTGGTTAGAATGGTTGTAGGAATTTTGGGCACCTGACTACCCATAACGACTATCAAAGAACTACAAATGACAGTCGGGATCAGCAGCTTATTGCGTGCTTTATGAAAAACTAGCTGTCCGGCGCAACTTCGTTTGCGTCACATTTTCCCCGTTTTCGCAACATTTTTCAGTGCTGCTCCGATCCTTTTGGTCGTAGCGTGATGATATATAGCCTATAGCCTTTCTCGATAAATGGGCTATCTAACACTGTAAGAATTTTTCAAATCGGACAAGTAGTTTTGATTGAGTAGAGGAAAGATTTGATTGTTTGTTTGTTTGTTTGCATTGAATAGGCTCCTATTCAATGCAAACAAACAAACAAACAATCAAATTTTCCTCTTTATAATATTAGTTTAGAAAAAACAAAAGAAAGAAACAAAAAATATATATTTGGCACATGCCACAAGTACACACAACACAAAATAAAAAACTTAAAAATATACCGAAATAGAGAAAAAATTAAGATATAATTGTGTGTCTCACGGCTGCGCCAAATAGGCCAAGTTCAGCAAATTGCCGAGCAGCTTGTGCCCAACGCTGATTTTCAGCTGGACAGGAGATAGTGATGTGACAATAAGACGCACGGTGCTATGTCAGTATGTAACGAACGGTCACAGTCACATCTACAGGCAGACTTTGGCCATCGTTGATATTTCATGTGCGTCTCAACTTCAGTGTACTATTTCAATAAATTACATTGGATTAGGTCCACTTCTCCTCTTACCTCTAATAAAATCCATTGGTTCTTTCGATCTGGCTTGGTGCCATTCGTATCTTAGTAACCAATGCTATTGACCTTCACTCCAACGAAATTGTACCTTTAAAGACAGGGTTAGGTCAAGGCTGACCTGAGGGCGAGAGGAGGCTAAGATTTACGTAAGGCCTAGATTATGATACACGTGGGTTAACTTTTTTGCTGTGAAGTCAGCAACAAACGATACTCAGCTAATTTATTTAATCTTTTTAATTCAATTAGTTCGGGTACTTAATATACCAAGTCTTTTATGTAATTTGATATTTTTTCCATTCAAAGCTAAGAAATTTACATTGCGCAAGTTGTTTTTTGTTCTGTATGGTGTCGGACATAAAGAATAGCACCATCCCATATCTTCCCATGGGTGTCGTAAGAGGCAACTAAGGGATTTGCCAGAGAATTGGCAGCAGCGTTCTCTGTGCTTTTGTAACAACCGTACTGCGATCGGCAACCCGCCTGCCAAGCGTGGCGATTATAGCAAAACTCCCCAAAATGTCAATGTGGCGACACTTGGGGGAGGCGTATGTCCAGCAGTAGACGTCTTTTGTGCTGAAATGATGAATGATGATGTTTTTTGTTCATAAGTGTCGCTATTTTATAGCAATCAAGTTTAGATCAACTTAGGAGCCTAGACCGAGGCAATCGCTTTCAATATCTGTACCTCATGTCAGTTTCATGATCTTTTCACTGTTCCATCATCGTTCATAATCTAGAGGTACCGTGTTACATACTGAAATCACCAATGAGTATCCGGAACTTCACAGCAATATCACCTAACATTTCTTTTACTTTTACCTTACTAGTAGTGACTAGCTTTGTGCATAGTCCCTAAAAATCAGGAGCAGCGACGTCTAACCAAACTTATCCTACAAAAAAATAAACTTGGACAAAGTAGTAGTAGTAACAAAAATACCTACAAACATTATATTTCAATAACTCTCCAACATACTTAAAAAAGTACATAATTTTCAAACCCGCAAAAAAGGACAGTGGAAAAATTCTAACTAAAACCTGTGCCAAAAAGTAACTTTTGAACACTTTTATATGGCTTTACGGTGTACAGTGGGCTAATACGTTGAGGTTGTCTTCCGTGCCAGCAAGTTTCGATATAAATCGTTGGTTGGAGTGTGGTCTAGAAGATAGCAGACAGAAATTTTGGCAGGCGGCCGCACGGCCAGCAATCAGGGAGTAGGTTGGCTAAAGTCGCCTTGTCTTGTAACAGTAGTGTTTAACAGTTACTGTCGTGTAAGTGAGCGAATTGAATTTTTGTTTTTATGCTAATTCTGGCAAACGGTTCGGTGTTTAATGGTCGTGTGAATGGCTCGGGCATTGTCTTTTTGCCAATTTTCTGGCAGCCTTGTATGGCATTATTGAATCTAAGGCTTGCATTACCATTGTTTACGTATTTTAAACGTCGTTCTTTTCTGTTTTAATTGTTGAAGAGACCAGAGAAAGAATTATATTTTAAATATCTAAATGCATTTAGTAATTTGTGGTATAATCGGGCTTAAAACCACCTACCAACACGAACGATAATAATGAGAGACGGAGAATTAATAAATGCCAAAGAAGAAAATGAGGCATACCTTTATCGTCCAGGAAAATTAAAATCTCGATGCATGAACGGTTGACCTCAATACGTAGATGACGCTCCATCGATTCTTCAATTCAATACATAACATTCAAAACGTATAGGATACCAACCTATTAATTTATTATGAGTTCAACTAACCGGAATTTATTTAAAGCATATTTGTTAAATAATTAACATAGCCTAAACATTACAATGAAGAATGTGTATGTTTGCAAATTAATTTGTCAAATAATGCCAGTGAACATTTTGAATAATATTTATTTGAATTGTGCAATGAATTAATAAATTAGCAATTACCTGTTGAATTACAGGTTATACGAATAAATACGATGTAATTATAGTGTAATGAGGTTTTAGGTGATATATCACTTGTTTTATAAATGTTTGTTTGCGTCAAATGGGGAAATGTATCCGATGACGTAATTAATGGTAAAACATTATGATTTAAAAGTTTAAAGTTATTATGTAGAAGTGGGCTCAGTACGACATCATTGTTTCAGAAAACACGTTAAGCCGTTGGTCCCGGCTGTCATTTGTAGATCTTTGACAGTCGTTACGTGTAGTCAGAAGCCAAAAATCTGACAACCATTCTTACCAAAGAGTATCGTATTACCCAGTACTAACTGGGCTTCGGAGGTCAGATAGGCAGACACTCCATGTAAAATGCTGCTATTCATCTGCATCATCGGAAAATGCTAGGCAGATGACAAGAAACGTTTCCACTGCTTGAACACAAACTTCCTGTCTGTGAGCCGAAACACGCTATAATCCGCCACGCGGCGCGGGTCCTGTGCGCGTTGGTAGGTTTTACTGACGTGACGGTCAGTACAAAAAGTACTTCAGAGCAATGTGTCACAAAGGAAGAGCTATCCCCAAAATTCTAAATCACGCTTTTAAAATTATCCACAAAATACGACCATTTTAGAAAAACCCGACATCAACTTTCGGGCACCACATTAGCTCACCAGATACAACCGTCTGTTCGGAAAATCTTACCTTTTCTATAGAGGATCAAGAACTTTACACCCTGTTTTTTCATACCCCTAAATATATATATCGGCGCAACTACAACAATTCGTCTAGAAAAACCTAGAATAACTAAGTTTAATCATTTAATTGTCCTAAAAATTAGTTTAAAAACCATAAGTTGATTACTTTGAATTTATTACGATGTAAAATGAATGTCATCATTGTAATTTCAATACTTAACCTAAAATTAAACGTGCACGTACGTCGAGCCCTATAAATACGGCCGCACTGTAGGCGATCGAGTCAGTCGTGCGCTACGACTCTCTGATTCCCCCCGCGCAAGCGAGCCCCTCTGACTCCCTCGCGATCGATCGCGATCCGCTGCCGCCGCGCTACGCCGTAGCCGTCGTAGCGGTGACATCATCGTCGCCCCGCCCACTCGTAGCAGTGCTACAGTTTTGTAAGCTACGCTGCTACGAGCTACGGTGTTCGTTGGATTGACTACGAGTCTGCTACGCAGTAGCACTTATAGTTAATCCTTCGTACCTCCCGTTTTTCGGTCATCGTTTTGGCCCCTTAAGGGCTAAATCCACCAAGTTTTCGGTGGTTATCTGGGGGATACCTTACGGTGACAACGAACCCAGGTAGGTGTTGACCCGACACACCGCCAATCCCCCCTCAGGGGCTTGGCATAGTTGGAAGGGTTCTGGTTAAGCGGCCTTGGGGGGCCTCCTAGTCGCTGCCAGAGCTTAACCCCGTTCTCTTACAGCCTGCACCCGGGACGGTTGGGTGTCTCAACCCCTTCGGCCCGGATCGGTCGCAAGACCCATAGGGACCTGTCGTCCAATAAGACTGGCGACAGGGAAAATCACAGCTTAGGGTTCACCGTAGGACTCACCTTCCTGTGTCTCCCCACAGGGAGAGAACACATCCCCGGGTCCTCCCACCCGGGGAGTTAGGTCTTCAGCTCTCTGGCCCTTCTGGCCTTACAGACAGCGTCTAGCTACCGAGTTTGTTTGTGACTTTCTTCTCGGCAGTATACGACATAGGAAAGTCTCACGGGTGGGCTCTTTTAGGGGACTGTCTGCCCGGGGAAGACACTCTACGTGTCTCCTCGGGGCTTGGTTAGGAGTTAGGTCTCCCCCCCCCCCTCTTGTTTCCGTGTATTATCCCCCGCTAACTACCAGGATGTCGGACTCTCCGCTCCTTCGCCTGGTTAAGCTTCTGATGAAAGATGACTACCTCAGAGGTAAGTATGCCTCTGAGTTCGAGGCTCTTGAAGAGTCCCTGCAGTTGAGAGTGCCCCTCCCAACTGACTCCCCCCAATCCCCCCCGCTGCCCTCCCAGCCAATGGAGGTTCACGAGGCTCCCTCAGATGCCTCCCCCCCCAACTCCGAACCATCGGAGTCTAGCTCAGACGACGAATTTCAAGTCGTCAGCTCAGGTAAGAGGAAGAAGGCTCCACCTTCTTCTCAAGCCAATAGGGCTAAGAAACCCGTCGCATCGCGAGCGACCCCCCCCCCGGTGTCACAGGCACCCCGCTCCCCCTCCCCAGCGTTCTCTCCTGGACCTGATTCACCCCAGCCGGCCAGCCGCCCATCTTCCCCCATGACAATAGCCGACCCGGCTGCCCCCCCCCCCAAGAAGTCTCGTCCCCCCCCGCCCTTGTTTTTACACGACAAGGCGAAGTGGACCGAATTATCCAAGGCCTGCAACGAAAGGCGGATAAATTATACAAGAGCCCAAGCTGTCCAGCAGGGCATCAAGATCACCGTGGCCTCAGCCACAGATTTCAGGAACCTTTCCAGGCTCCTATCCGACCGAGGACTGTACTATCACACGTACACCTTACAGGAGGAGAAACCAACCCGGGTGGTTGTCAAGAACATCCCCCTCGAAATCCCTGCTTCGGAGATCCTTAGCGACCTCGAATCGCAGGGAATCCCTGTTTCAGAGGTGCACCGCATGCACCGCAAAGGGGGTAACCCCTACAATATGATTCTGGTGGTATGTGACCCCACCGAGGGTCACCACCCAATATTCACTATTAAAACCGTCTGCGGCCTCTCGGGTATCACCATCGAGAAGCCTCGACAGAGTGGCATTGTGGGCCAGTGCCACAGATGCCAACTCTATGGGCACTCGCAGCGAAACTGCTTCGGCAAACCTCGCTGCGTTAAATGCCTGGGTGATCACGGCACCGCCGACTGTCTTCGTCCTAAGGACCGCTCTCTTTGTACAGAGCCACCCAGCTGTGTTCTGTGCGGGCAGTCCGGCCACCCGGCCAACTACCGCGGGTGCAAAAATGCCCCAAAATCGTCGGCCCCTAAGCTGGCTAAGCGCGCCAACGATCGTCAGACTAGGGAGTGTCCTACTCTCTCTGACAAGCCCCCTACCAGCCTAAGCCCCCAGCGCCCCAGTCCGTGGAACGCGCTGAATCATCAAAAGAACTTCCCGGCGTTGAGGCCTACTCAACAACCGGTTATCCCGGCACTAATGGCCAACCCCATCCCCCCTCCCCTACCCCCACCGGGCCCCAGGCCCATCTTGAAGACCGACGCGCCTTCAGCGCCCGGACCCGCCACCGCCCCAGCAGTGAATGTGCCTCATGCACCAACTGCTCACCCCCCTCCCCCCCCGTTCAGGCCCCCTCAAAGCCCGGTCGACAACCGGTTTGACCCCGCTAGGGTCCTTTCGAGCACGTTTAGCGTGTTCTACTCGCCTCGAGCGATTCAGATGTCCAAGGAGATCGTCGCATGCGGCGGCGATTTCTTCAAACTCGCGACTGTCTTCGCAGCGTACGGGGACGTTACGCACGCCATGCAAAACCTTCCTCATAATAACCCATAATGGATAAAGCCCCCCCATGTAGGTTAAAACCGAAGTCCCTTAGAATAGGGTCCTTCAACGCCAACAGCCTGAATGGGCAACGTGATGAGATCGCCAACTTCCTCCGCGACCATCACTTAGATATCCTGTTAGTCCAAGAAACCTTTCTTAAGCCTTCGAATCGAGATCCTAGAATAGCCAACTATCGCATAGTTCGCAATGATAGGACTCGTTGTCACAAGGGTGGTACCCTCATTTACTACAAAGCATCCCTATACTGCATCCCTATGGACCCTCCTCCCCTGACCCACCTTGAGGTCTCAGTCTGTCGGCTTGGCATGACGGGTCATCAACCCATCTCGATCATCTCTGCGTACCTTCCTCCTTCCGGTTCCCCGGCGATTAACGCCGCTCTCAGAAATGATCTCGGCTCGCTTCTCGGTCTCAGTGATTCCGTCATTTTGGCGGGAGATCTGAACGCCAAACACCCCTCCTGGAATAGTCGCGTGACTAACACCAGAGGTAGGGTTCTTTTTGACCTCTGTAGTCCCCTCAACTTTGATGTCATCGCTCCGATGCATCCCACCCATTACCCACTCGACATCAATCAACTCCCTGATGTACTCGACGTCGCGCTCCTTAAGAACGTCAGCCTACGGCTACATTCTGTGGAAGCGATCGACGAGCTTAACTCCGACCACCGTCCAGTCATCTGGGAGCTTGCTCCTAGATTAGGCCCTCTCGACCCCTCTCGACCCCCTCCCACCAGAGTGATCACGGACTGGGGGAAAGTAAGCGAATTGCTGAAATCCACAGACTCTCCTCACCTGGATAAGATCCCCTCCAACATTGAGTCCATCGCTGACACGGAGGTCGCGATCGGCTCGCTCACGGAACACGTACAGTCCGTCCTGAACGAATGTTCAAGGGAGGCCCCAATGACGAGCGATCGTCGCTGGAATCTCCCGGACGACGTGCGTGAACTGTTGACCGAGAAGAACGCGGCTATCCGTGCCTTCAGAGCCTTTCCTAATGACAATAACAAAGCCTTTATGCGTAGCTTACAGCGTAAACTAAGCAAACGCGTCAAAGAGCTGCGTGACGGTCAATGGGACAAGATGCTCAGCGAACTCGAACCAACCCATCTGGCGTTCTGGGAATTACAGAGGAAACTACGCGCCTCTGAGATTTCCTCTATGCCTCCTCTCATCCGTCCTGACAATAGCGTCGCTTTCGACGACACCGATAAAGCCGAATGCCTTGCCGACAGCTTAGAGTCCCAGTGCTCACCCAGCTCTCAACCAGTAGACATAGCTCACCTCACTGAAGTGGATGCTGAAGTCGAACGTCGAACCTCTCTCCCACCCACGGAGGATCCGGATTTCCCTCTCCCCCCCGTCACACCAGACGAGGTGGAAGAGATTATCAGGAACCTAAAGCCTCGGAAAGCCCCTGGCTCTGACGGAATCAACAATAGGGTTTTCAAGCTCTTCCCCGCTGCCCTCATTGTACTCATGACCGCTATCTTCAATGGCGCCATGTCCCACAACATGTTCCCACAGTCGTGGAAACAGGCCACTGTCATCGGTATTCCCAAGCCGGGCAAGCCCAAGTCCAACCCTAGCAGCTATCGCCCCATCAGTCTCCTCAACGTTCTCGGCAAAATCTACGAGAGGCTTATTTATAAGCGCCTCAAGGACTATGTCGAAGCGAAGAGCCTCATTCCCGAAGAGCAGTTCGGTTTTAGAACCCAACACTCTTGTGTCCAACAGGTACACCGTATAGTCGAACACATCAGCGCCCGCTACCAGCGCGGGATGATGACTGGTGCCCTGTTCTTCGACATAGCTAAAGCCTTCGACAAGGTCTGGCACAACGGGCTGATATACAAGCTGTATCGGCTCGGTGTGCCTGATCGTCTCGTACTCATTCTACGTGACTTCTTGTCGAACCGCACCTTTCGGTACCGAATCGAAGGTGCGCTTTCCTCCCCCCATCCTATTCGCGCCGGAGTCCCCCAAGGGGGAGTCTTATCCCCACTCATTTTCACGCTGTTCACCAGCGATATTCCCAATAACCCCAAGGCTGAGTTAGCGCTTTTCGCTGACGACACAGCCATTTACTGTTCTGGTCGGAGCCCAGACAGTATCGCTCGTAACCTCCAATCCTCCGCAAACGCCTTAGGCGATTGGTTCCGGAAATGGAGAATCGAAGTCAATCCCGATAAGAGTCAGGCGGTTCTCTTCTGTAGGCCACGCCAAATCCTCCCACCCAATCCCATCCCGATCACCATGTTTGGCAAGCCTATTCCTTGGGAAAAGCGAGCCAAATACTTGGGGGTAATCCTTGACCAACGTCTCACCTTCGGGGAGCACATAAAGACGATGCGTTCGCGCGCCGCTTTCGCTCTCGGTAGACTCCATTCCTTACTACATGCACGCAGCAAATTGTCCCTTAAGTGCAAATTGCGTATCTACACCGCGTGTATTCGTCCCATTCTGACCTACGCTTGCCCAGTTTTCGGACAAGCTAAGGCATACCAGATTCATAGGATGCAGACCCTCCAGAACCGTTTTCTCCGAAAGGCCACGGGAGCACCGTGGTTCGTTAGGAATGAACAACTTCATGTTGATCTGAAAATCCCCACCGTCAAGCAGGTCATTAAACGCCTTTCAAAGCGTTTCCTAGACTCTGCTGAGAAACACCCCAACCCACTAGTGGTGTCGGCCGCCCGATACGTCCCCACCAAAATAGGGAAGATTCGCCGACCTAGGCATATCCTCGTCGAACCCGATGACCCCATTACCCTCCGTCAAGAGAGCAGTAGGGAAACTAGCACTATTCGTAAAAACAAAAACAAAAACCGATCCGTGTTCCGGCCTCGCCGCCGAGGCCCCTCGCGACGCCCTTGTAACATCACCCCCCCCCGACCCTTGCTCGACGAGCCAGCCCGCGCCGCTGAGCATGTAACGTTAAATTCCCTAAATAATAATATTATGACCCAGCCTGTCCCTTGCTGCCCACCCCTCAATGACGCCCTAAGCCGAGGTCCGAACCCCACAGGGGGTGCCCTTAGCGAGCGGTCATTTAATTGTACTTAGTTTGTAAGCCCTGGCTGGGGGCCTTAAATTCATTTGAGGTCACCACAGGATTGCCCGGTTGAGCAGAAATAACCTTAGCAGGTTGATCTGCGAGTGGCCATATCAAAAAAAAAAAAAAAAAAAAAAAAAAAAAAAAAAAAAAAAAAAAAGGCGATCGAGTCAGTCTTGCTTGAGCCGCCGAACTGTACGGATCTATGTAAATAAGTCGTTACGCTGTCGGTTGAATAAACGAGTCATACAGTGTACTTGTGGTGTTTTACTTGGAAGATCGAAGATGAGTGATCACCCTGAACATAGTCAGTGACGTCAGCTATGCTGACGTCACGCTTTTTAAAAACGGAACGGAGACATTTTCTCCGTCATCAGAAGTGGGATCGCAAGAGATTTCTACTCAAGCCACTTCCTCATCAGCTCGTTTACCACCTGAGCAACTGGAACCAGCCAACATTCGGCGTCAGGAGCCTGGACTGGTCTCCAATACATCAATGGAAGCCATGAATCAATCAAGACCGCATACATACCCTGATCAAGGAATGCGGATGGACGGAATACCACCACAATTCCTTATGCAGATGATGGAAATGATGCAGAGAATGTCAGAGCGTTTGTGTGCTCCGCCTACCGAATCAATAATAAGGATCAAAGGCATTTACCTGCCATCTTTCGACCCGGATACCCATGTCGGAGTACGTGAGTGGTGTCAACATATTGATAGTGGCCATTGAGGCATATAAGTTGAGTGATTTCGACGTTCGTATGAAAGTCTGCAGTCTGCTGAAGGGACGTGCGAAAATGTGGATCGATGATTGGATGGTGACCAGTAGCACCTGGGAAGAGTTACGAAAGAACATCATCACCACATTTGAACCTGAGAACAGATACTCCCGAGACATTGTTATGTACAGGGTGAAAATAATTCATCAGAATAAAACCGTCTACGAGAATCTACAAAAATCGACGAGAACCAACGAGGCTGGTGCAGAGCGCGCACCGCCTGTCAGTGTGGCCGTATCGGAATCGGAAAACCGTAATTCATCAGAATAAAACCGTAAGTAACTTAATTCAAATATTCTAAATATCCCTCCGAGAACTCTACGAGAACCTCCGAGAACTCTACGAGAACCTCCGAGAACTCTACGAGAACCTCCGAGAACTCTACGAGAACCTCCGAGAACTCTACGAGAACCTCCGAGAACTCTACGAGAACCTCCGAGAACCCTTTAATAAAATCTCCGAGAACCTACTAACCTTATCAGAATCGATATTCTCAAAAGACAAAACAACGCAAGTTGTTTACAGATGTACTACTCAGAGGAAGTTTTGTTTCTATTCTTTCAGGTCTACGAGAATCCACAAAAATCGACGAGAACCAACGAGGCTGGTGCAGAGCGCGCACCGCCTGTCAGTATGGCCGTATCGGCGCAACTACAACAATTCGTCTAGAAAAACCTAGAATAACTAAGTTTAATCATTTAATTGTCCTAAAAATTAGTTTAAAAACCATAAGTTGATTACTTTGAATTTATTACGATGTAAAATGAATGTCATCATTGTAATTTCAATACTTAACCTAAAATTAAACGTGCACGTACGTCGAGCCCTATAAATACGGCCGCACTGTAGGCGATCGAGTCAGTCTTGCTTGAGCCGCCGAACTGTACGGATCTATGTAAATAAGTCGTTACGCTGTCGGTTGAATAAACGAGTCATACAGTGTACTTGTGGTGTTTTACTTGGAAGATCGAAGATGAGTGATCACCCTGAACATAGTCAGTGACGTCAGCTATGCTGACGTCACGCTTTTTAAAAACGGAACGGAGACATTTTCTCCGTCATATATTTTAGTTCTAGAACATGCGGATTTCTTCGCGATGTATTTCCCTCCCCGTTTGAGAGGTGGCGATGAAATAAATAACAAAAAGTAAAGTGCTTGCTTGGGTTAGAATTATAATATGTACATGATCACTACCACTTCGCCTAAAAGCGTTTCATTAATTATTATGTTCCACAGCTTTTTCTAACAAGTACAACAATTTTTATTATAATAAATGAAACAACAGTAACTAAAGACGAATTATTTAGTTTGCCTTTAAAATTATACGAAACCGTAGCACATCTGCTACGCGAACGCTACGAGAGCTACGGAGCTATGCCGTAGCAACGCAATATGTGCTTCGTCACACACATTCACGCCTCGTTTTCATAACAATCGGATGTTCTAGTAGTTTAATTTGAAATGAAATATAAATTAATATGTTTATTGTCTGTAAATTTCAATTGTGTTGTTTTGTTTCAATTATCTAATATCAATGTAGCATTAGGATAATTGAATTGAAAACTAATTAAACTCTGGTTGCATTTGTTTTCAATGGCTATTGATAGTTTTCATTACAGTGCGAAAATACGCGTTTACACTAAAATTAGGGACATTGCCACTGCTTAAAAAAATGAATATTACAATGATAATGATTTGTTTTGCTTTATGCTCGTTGGTTGAGATTTGAGCAAAAAATAACAGGCATTACCTAATTTAGGTGTCACGTGTTAGCAAAAACGGGCAAGTGTTCATTATACAACAATGTTTTCTTTTTTAAACTAGTACTTAGAGGTAATTCATAAGTTTTTAACAGGACGCCGCCTTTAAACCGTTTAACTACATGAAAAAAAAATGTTCTGATTACGTATCGCAACAGCAAAATACATTTTAAGAATACCCAACCTAACTTTCTAACCAAACAAACATAACTATAGTATCATAAACACCAGAACCCCACAACTAAAGCCTTGCAACAATCGCATCATTACGTGCAAGTGGACTAACCCCCCTCCTCCCCTATCTCCCCCCTGAAACCCCTGCAGCCGCCATTACCGCGAGATGAAGATATGATCCAAGATACTGGTCATGAATAATTCTATGGCATTACCGATGCCGACTGGGTGCTGCTGGGTGCCTGGGTGACTGGGTTTATTGAACAGTTGGAGGAATAGTGATAAACCAACGGAACCCCTGGATTAAAGGATTTGGAAGATGGGTGAGGCTTTTTCCCAGCCGTGGGATGAGATAGGCAAACAGTAACAGAGGAATAAAAGGTTTTAAGGGGTATTTCAGTTGGTGGGATCAAACTGCATTACGTTTGGGCATTTTATACTCGTAGACGTAGAAATCAAAATCAAAACTCATTGAACAAAATTAGCCTAACCGCTCGCTTAGTCGATCTGGGGAGAAAAAATGACGTTAGAGTATAGAATGACGTGACGTTTGACACAGACCTCGTTGAAAATCCACAAATTTGGAGGTAGAAATAACAATTAGAATTGGCAATATTTGGTTTACGTTTTTTTAGGGTTCCGTACCCAAAGGGTCAAACGGGACCCTATTACTGAGACTTCGCTGTCCGTCCGTATATCACCAGGCTGTATCTCATGAACCGTTATAGTTAGCCAGCTGAAATTTCTACAGATCATGTATTTCTATTGCCGCTCTAACAACAAATACTAAAAACAGAATAAAATAAATATTTTATACTTGGCCGGTTTTTAATTTACAGTTCTGTATCAGACTGTATCTTGAACAAAATATGATTCACGACCGTAACACATAAATATAATCATTAAAATCTCTTTTTCTTGAAATAGTCACTCAATGGTATTAAATGAATCTAAAGGATTGTTATACAGACGCCAGCAGGTCAAGCTACCTGAAACTGTCAAATTTTTCCACCACCTTTTAATCACCTTGAACCGTACATTTTAAGTATGAGGTTGAAAAACAATTAAATAAATTTGACAGATTTTTGTAGCTTAATGCTAGCTGGTGGCGTCTGTAACCCTTCAACAAAACTTTTAAATATTTTGTGACGCGTAAAAAAACTCATCCAACGTCACATTTAAAAGTCACAATCAGAACAGCAGTAATTTAACATCAATACCAATACATAAGTCATAAAACTTTCATACACAATTCCGTAATGTAATCCAGTTTGAATTATTCCAATGCCTGGAGGCCTGAGGTGATACGGCGTGGTGGCTGAAGATAGTGTTTAGGCCGATTTCTTGGCACGGAGCCTTCAATAACCGCTCCTCGGACTTAAGTTCCCTATTCTATAGAAACTTGCGAAGGAGAAACGATTCTGACATAGTGATTGGTTTGACAAATTCTTAGTAATACGAGTTATTTTATTAGTTTGTTTGTCCTGCTTTCACGGCTCAGTGAGTCGAGGAATCGTCGTGAGATTTGGCACAAGACTGACATACGAGTAGGCCTGTTTTATTGAAGTGCCGTGGCCCGTGTAAAGCCACAAGCCAAGACTAGATCTGTGCTTATCACGTTGAGAATACTTCACAAGAAAACTTGGGTTAACTGCGGGTACAAAGATTTTCTTTGTATTGCGTCTACGACGGGATACAAATACTGTTTTCAAACCCATCAAGGGTTTGAAAACAGTATTTTCTAAAACTTTGTTATAACATTCTCAAAATTTTGTCTTTAAGCTTCTTTGCGTTCATTTTAATTTAGACGTCATGTTAAAATATTTAGATTCCAGAAAACATGAACTACTCCTCTCTTTCATGTTGGATTCAACAAGAATATTTTAGATGACATAACCCATAAGTTCATCAGAAACTGACCAACGAATACCAATATAATATAATATAATATAATATAATATAATATAATATAATATAATATAATATAATATAATATAATATAATATAATATAATATAATATAATATAATATAATATAATATAATATAATATAATATAATATAAATTTAGGAAACTCATTCCTATTATCAGAAGATGCCTATAAAAGGAGGTGCGCGCCCGAGAATCGTCCATTTGCTCTTGGGATTTCGTACGGAACGGTAGTTGTCGACGCGATTTGTGAGTGTTTTGTGATTATATTTTTGAACTGTTATAACTGTAAGTACATGATATTTTGTTCGCTTATGTAATTGGTGATTTATTTTGTCCTAAAGGTTATGTAAAAGCTTCTTTAGACTGGATTATTAGCTTGTACTTAATTATTGTTATTAAATCATTTTTAAGGTGTGTGATAATTGTTTTTTTTTAAGAGTTTCTGCTACTGAATCCTAAATTCAGAAGTGGGATTACTTTCAAAAAGACGCCCACGGTTTCATAGTCGTAGTACCTACCCTATTAATTTAAAAAAAAAAAATAATAAAGGGAAAGAATAAAACACCAATTAACGGTTATTTTTTTGAATTTTTAGTGTTTTTGTGTGAATATGGCTGATAGACAGCGTAACTCTCGCAACAAATCGCGTCGACATGATAGGGATCGTAGTTCGCGGCATAGATCTCGCTCGCGGAACCAAACTCGCCCTGGGAGTCAAATAAATTCTCCATACGGATCACGGTCAAGAAGTAGGACGCGTTCGCGGTCAAACCATTATCCTCGTGATCAAAATGGGGCCATGCAACAAACATTGCAATCAATCTTGTCTCGTCTAAATTCGCTAGAAACGGAACGTTCTCCCTTCCGTAACGCGACTCATAACCAGCTAGTTGAAAACAGTACAAACATAAGATCATACACGCCCCCTTTGGGTCAATTGCAGAATAATCAGATTCTTCAGGTTACAGAACCATTGTCTGAAACTCCGCTACCTAGTTCCATCACTGCGATAAATATACCCGCGTCTGAGACTACAGCACCCGAGGTATCGAGTGCTAATGCAAACGGCCACGATATACGCGTAGTATCAGAATCTGCCCGAATATTAGCTGAAGCAATTAGATCCGTAAACTCGGACAGGACACAAAAGTACTTTGTTTCTAATATTTACCCGACTATCCATGATATAGACGTGTGGTGTGAGGAAGTCGAACGGGCTAGGTCTTCTAATAACTGGGGTGATTCTGAGTGTCTGTCACGCGTATCCATATGCCTCAAAGGTGACGCGCGTACTTGGTTAAACGAATGGGTAACTAGCGATCGAACGTGGAGCAGCTTCGTTAAAGAATTCAAACCTTTGTGTCCACGAAAGCTTGATTACGCGAATATCCTTTATGATACGATGCATACCACCTCTGATAAATACAGCACGTACGCCGAATATGCAAGAAGGACATTATTGCGTCTTAAAATTGTTAAGGGACTAAGTGACGAACTGAGAACCTTGATTGTTATTCGCGGTATTATGGATCCACAAGTTAGAGCAGCAGCCGCCAATGCTAACTTACAAATTTATGACTTAGTTTCATTTTTATCTATTTACGCGAAACCTACCCGCACTAAACCCGAAAATCGAAATTCTACCTCTAAACCGACGCCTCATAACCATTCATCGAATCTGAGATGTTTTATTTGCCGACAACAAGGTCATAAATCCCACCGTTGCCCCAAAAAGCCAAAAACCGATCAGACGTCAAACGACAAGGCTAACGTCAGTCCCACTACTAGCGATGCCAAAAAATTGGTGTGTACCTTTTGTAAAAAACCGGGTCATAGTGAAGATGTGTGTTTTGCTAAGGAAAGGTCAGGCTCTCGTAATAAGAAAAACGTTAATCTATGTAACACACACGTGGCTGATTCCCCGCAAAATAATGACCTTAAAACTGCAATTATACAGGGCATTCCTGTGGATGTTCTAATTGACAGTGGTGCCTTAAACATCTCATTAGTTTCCTCTGAAGCATTGAAACATTTCACATGTGAACGAAAGCCCAGGCATTGTTTATTGAAGGGAATTAGCGACGCAGTCATACATGCCGATTGTTTTGTAACGTTAACGATCGAATTCGATGATATCTCTATTGAGGCCGACTTCGTAGTGGTACCAGGGTCTTGTATGACTACGCCCGTAATTATAGGAACCGATATCCTAAACCGTGACGGTATCACATACGTGCGGACCAAAGACAAACAGTATCTAACTCGAACCGTAGTGATCGGGAAAGACGTCCAGGCGGTATCGACTGATGCGACCTCGCAGATTAATACACCCCTTAAGGGTGCAGAACTTGAACGTCTCACGGCGTTAATAAAACAGTTCTCAACTTATCTCATTTCGGGTACTGCATCGACCACCGTTACCACTGGCAAAATGTCAATCAAAGTAACGGACAATACACCCGTCGCTTACCGACCTTACAAGCTGTCACATTCGGAAAAACTTAAAGTCCGAGAAATTGTGCGTGACCTAAAAGATAAGGGTATCATTCGCGAGTCAAATTCAGAGTATGCGAGTCCCATAATATTGGTAAAGAAAAAGGACGGAAGCGATAGGATGTGTGTCGACTATAGGGCACTTAATAGAATGACTGTAAGGGACCGGTACCCCCTACCACTCATAGACGATCACATAGATAGGTTAGGTAACTTCAAATACTTCACTAGCCTTGATATGGCCACAGGCTTTCACCAAATAGCCATAGAAGAAGGCTCGATTCATAAAACGGCATTTGTCACGCCGGAAGGACATTTCGAGTACCTCCGAATGCCTTATGGTTTGACGAACTCCCCCATAGTCTACCAGCGAATTATTAACGACACGCTTCGCGGTCACATTGAGGCTGGAAACGTCTTAGTATACGTTGATGACGTCCTTTGTTTGAGTGACAGCGTAGACGAAGGTATTTGTTTATTAAAAAGGGTGCTGGAAACATTAACTAGGTCTGGTTTCTCGATAAACCTACGAAAATGCTCATTTCTGTCAATGGAAGTCGAATACTTGGGACGTGTAGTGAGTCAGGGTCAGATCAGGCCGAGCCCAAATAAAATTCAAGCTCTAATCGATGCACCGGTACCTCGTAATTTTAAACAAATACGACAATTCCTGGGTTTGGCGGGATATTTTAGAAGGTATATTCAGGACTACGCAAGGAAGACCGCTTGCATAGCACGTTTGATGAAAAAAGACGTAACTTTTTGTTGGGGTATAGAACAAGAGAAAGCTAGGCAAGAGATAATAAGTTGTCTAACTAGTTCACCTATATTGTCCATTTTTGACCAGTCTTTACCCACGGAGGTACACACCGATGCTAGCAGCATCGGCTATGGTGCTGTATTGATGCAGAAAAAGGCTGATGGTACAAAGCATGTAGTCTCTTATTTTAGTAAAGCCACACAGGGTGCCGAGAGCAGATACCACTCTTACGAGTTGGAAACCTTGGCGGTCGTGAGAGCATTGCAGAATTTCCGTCACTATCTCGTAGGGATAAACTTTAAAGTAGTCACCGACTGCAATGCTCTCAAGGCCACCGAAAAGAAAAAGGATCTGCTCCCACGCGTTGCCAGGTGGTGGATCTATTTACAAGATTTCAATTTTACCATTGATTATCGAAAAGGCACTATGATGACACATGCAGACTACCTAAGTCGAAACCCAGTCACTACCAATGTCCATCAGATATCTAGGCCACGCAACTGGGCCCAAATTGCTCAGTCGGCAGATGATGAGACGCAAGGCATCTTACAGAAGTTACAGGACGGAGAATTAGATACTCGGCAATATGTACGTCAGAATGAATTACTTTATTATCGGTATACACCAGTGGGTGAGGATGCTAGACTTCTTTGGTTTGTCCCCAAGGGACATCGGTTAAGTCTATTGAGAATTTTTCATGACGAACACGAGCACATTTGCGCGGAGAAAACCATAGATTTAATCCTCAAATATTTTTGGTTTCCCGGACTTCGCCAATTTGTGGCAAAGTATATAAAACACTGTCTTGTGTGTATATCATGTAAACGCGTTCCTAGAGCTCCTCATCAACTGATAACATCTTGGGAAAAACCCAATCTCCCTTTCCAAACGTTGCATATAGATGCACTTGGTCCGTTACCGGAATCTAACGGTTATAAGTTTGTTTTGTTAATTATAGATGCGTTTACAAAATTCTGTTTGCTTTATCCAATTCGTAAGCAGGATGTAACTGAGCTTAAACGCACGTTTACCAACGCAATTTCACTCTTTGGCGTTCCTAAGCTTTTAGTAGCTGACCGCGGACGAATGTTCGAATCCTCTGAGTTCTCTACTCTGTTAACTGAGTTCGGTTGTAATATCCATTTTATAACACCCGAAATGCACAATGCTAACGGACAGGTAGAAAGATATGTCAGAACCGTTCTGAACATGATCCGTATTGAAGCTAATCATAGACGTGCGGAATGGTCAGAAAAACTATGGAGACTTCAGCTCACGCTTAACATAACTAAGCAGAAGACAACACAAGCTTCAGCATTGAAGCTCCTAGTAGGCACTGACGCTACCACACCTATCGTTCGAACACTAATCCGTGACATCGCCATTGAGAGGTCTGAAAACCACGAAGGCTGGCGAGAGCTGTGCAGAGCGAGAGCTCATGAACTGTTAACACAAAATCAAGCCAAACAAGATTCACATGTCAACCGGCAGCGGCAAGCATCACGCGCATATAACATTAACGACCTGGTTTTCGTTATTAAGTATTCCCAGTCTACAGGAAAACTAGACCCCGGCATGCGCGGGCCATATCGGGTGATTAAAGTGCTACCCAGTGGGCGCTACCAGTTGAAACTCATCAGTGGTTCATATGGCAAAACCACACAAGCAGCAGCTGAATACATGATACCCTGGAACGGAGAGTGGTGTCCAGAATCATGTGCAGTCTTTTTCGAGGGTGAGTGTTGAATTAGTCTTATGCGGAGAATCAGCAAGTTGCTTTGCCATAAACTTTCCACATGCACATTGTTCTCTGTTTACCATTTGTTATTTTCTTTGCTGTCTTCCTTATATGAAACTGATTACAAATTAATTATTTCAAGTATAACTTTAATTTTATATGAGTAAGTTGTGGCAGACCAGCTCGATGATCAATCGATGCATTAGACTAGGTGATGAAATTTGTAGTTGGATGTGCGATTCAGAGATGCCTCCATCCACTCAATTGTCATGTATATGATGCTGGTGGTGTTGTGTAAAGGACGTGCGATTCAGAGATGCCTCCGTCCGCACTAAGTTTACGAATGTATCCATTTATGTACTTAATGATAAACTTGTGATCATTTGTAATGTCATATACTGGACGCGCGATTCAGAGATGCCTACGTCCAAACAGACATACCTATACCGAGAGGTATTTGTCTATGAACTAACTGAAGTGTTGACGTGCGATTCAGAGATGCCTCCGTCAACCTCAGACAGAGGGGACGCCTTCTGTCTGATTTGTTCACAGATGCAGCTTTGGATCGGCGAAAGCTCGCTACGTGTGGCTGTGAAGACTGGAACACGATCATGAGAGCTCTCACGAATGTTAACATTTTTCCATACAAAATAACATGGTGCGTGCGACCCACACACCATGAAGACTGATATGGCAATGTCTTATGTGTTTTCGTATTTCAGATAACGAAGTATGTGACCCCAACACAGGGCCATCACCAACATCCCTTCAACCCGATGCTGAGATGGCTGGGCCCAGTGGCGACTCTCCTGCTGCAGAGTCGGTGCCATTACCAGCTGAGCATCATGAAGACAGCGCCGAGGACGACGCTTCGTCGGGATAGGCCGATTTAGGAAACTCATTCCTATTATCAGAAGATGCCTATAAAAGGAGGTGCGCGCCCGAGAATCGTCCATTTGCTCTTGGGATTTCGTACGGAACGGTAGTTGTCGACGCGATTTGTGAGTGTTTTGTGATTATATTTTTGAACTGTTATAACTGTAAGTACATGATATTTTGTTCGCTTATGTAATTGGTGATTTATTTTGTCCTAAAGGTTATGTAAAAGCTTCTTTAGACTGGATTATTAGCTTGTACTTAATTATTGTTATTAAATCATTTTTAAGGTGTGTGATAATTGTTTTTTTTTAAGAGTTTCTGCTACTGAATCCTAAATATAATATAATATAATATAATATAATATAATATAATATAATATAATATAATATAATATAATTATATAAACTTTTAAATATTTTGTGACGCGTAAAAAAACTCATCCAACGTCACATTTAAAAGTCACAATCAGAACAGCAGTAATTTAACATCAATATACATAAGTCATAAAACTTTCATACACAATTCCGTAATGTAATCCAGTTTGAATTATTCCAATGCCTGGAGGCCTGAGGTGATACGGCGTGGTGGCTGAAGATAGTGTTTAGGCCGATTTCTTGGCACGGAGCCTTCAATAACCGCTCCTCGGACTTAAGTTCCCTATTCTATAGAAACTTGCGAAGGAGAAACGATTCTGACATAGTGATTGGTTTGACAAATTCTTAGTAATACGAGTTATTTTATTAGTTTGTTTGTCCTGCTTTCACGGCTCAGTGAGTCGAGGAATCGTCGTGAGATTTGGCACAAGACTGACATACGAGTAGGCCTGTTTTATTGAAGTGCCGTGGCCCGTGTAAAGCCACAAGCCAAGACTAGATCTGTGCTTATCACGTTGAGAATACTTCACAAGAAAACTTGGGTTAACTGCGGGTACAAAGATTTTCTTTGTATTGCGTCTACGACGGGATACAAATACTGTTTTCAAACCCATCAAGGGTTTGAAAACAGTATTTTCTAAAACTTTGTTATAACATTCTCAAAATTTTGTCTTTAAGCTTCTTTGCGTTCATTTTAATTTAGACGTCATGTTAAAATATTTAGATTCCAGAAAACATGAACTACTCCTCTCTTTCATGTTGGATTCAACAAGAATATTTTAGATGACATAACCCATAAGTTCATCAGAAACTGACCAACGAATACCAATATAATATAATATAATATTTATTTTAATTATATATTTTATGTTTTAGTGAAACTTGGTTAAAACCAGATAGGATGCTGTTTAATGTAAATAATTTTTCAGTTGCCAGTGCGTACAACAGATCCTCAGTGGGTGGTGGTACCCTGATACTTTGTAATAGCTGTCTCAGGTATAAGGAGAGGAAGGATATCACTGCTTACTCTGTTGATCGCTTATGTGAGGTAGCATGTGCAGAGGTTGAGGGTCATACTGTTTTATGTGTGTATAGACCACCAGCATCAAATTTGTCACTATTTTTAATCACAATGGAAGAAATATTAAGTAAACTTTTCTCAGATAATAAATTAGTTTTTGTTTGTGGTGACTTCAATATTGACCTGTTAGTCAATTCACCTGAAAAATGTAAGCTGGTCTCATTGTTTAAATCATTCAACTTAAAATATTTATTTAGTGTAGCAACTAGAATAACAGCAACCTCAGCTACATGCATAGATAATGTATTTACTAATTGCATAGTAAAAGAGTCTTTATTAATAAGTGGCGTTAGGTCAGACCATACTGGACAACTTGTATCTTTTGAGTTAGACAAAAAGTTACACTTCGTTAAATCAATTAAATTAAGACCTCTTTCCAAAAATAAATTAAAATCTTTTAATAATAATGTTCTTAGCAAACTTTCTAATGCTAGTTTTGATTTAGAAGACCCCAATATAAACTACAGTATATTATTTTCCACAGTTTGCCAGGAATTTAATAAAACGTGTCCTGTAAAAAATGTTAAAGTCAACTCAAAATCCAAATTTAGCGAATGGGCCACTGCGGGAATAAGAAAAAGTAGAGATATTTTATACAATTTATATCACGAAAAATCTCTGACTTCAGATCAAGTCTTTCACACTTATGTTAGAAACTATTCAAAAATATTCAAAAGTGTCTGCGTTCAAGCAAAATCTAAAATAATAAGTAATAAAATCGGTGTTTCTAAGAATAAAATAAAAACTGTATGGCAGGTAATTAACAGAGAAACAGGAAAGACGCAACAACGAGATAAGACTGAATTGTCTTTGAAAATAGATAATAAAACAATTTGTGATAAGCTAGAAGTCGCTGAGACTCTAGACAACTTCTTTACCAACATTCCGTTAGAGGTTACGAAATCTCTCCCCTCTTCAGCTAAATTAGCTGAAGCTCTTCTTAAAGAGAATTTTACAAAGAACATACCAAACTTTAAATTTAAACCAGTATGTATTGCTACAATTAAAAACGCATTCAAAAGTCTCAATATAAAAAATACTGAAGACTTATGGGGGATATCCGTCAAGGTTCTTGGAGATATTATTGATACGATTGCTCCTGTCTTAACAGGCATATTCAACCAATGTTTGGACAGCGGCAAGTTTCCCGACTTGATGAAACATAGTAAAGTAGTACCAATTTTCAAATCAGGTTGTAAGAGTGATCCCTCTAATTATAGGCCTATATCTGTGCTTCCAGCACTGAGTAAAATCTATGAAAAAATCATGCTGGACCAGATGTTGTCTCACTTCAACTCTAATAGGATACTGCATAGTCAGCAGTTTGGCTTCACGAAGGGTAGGTCGACAACGGACGCGGGAGTAAAACTCATCAGTCACATTTTGGAGTCCTGGGAGAAGTCCCAGGATGCTATTGGCATCTTCTGTGATCTCTCAAAAGCGTTCGACTGCGTCGACCACAAAACACTGATCTGTAAATTACACCACTACGGAATTCGTGGACAAGCTGCTGATCTTGTGCTCTCTTATTTATCAAACAGGCTGCAAAAAGTAAATGTAAATGGGGCGACGTCCTGCGGGTCTATAGTCAAGATGGGCGTGCCCCAAGGTTCAATTCTCGGCCCTTTCCTGTTTCTTGTTTATATTAATGATCTCCCTTATATGATGGCAAAATTTTCGGATATAATTCTATTTGCTGATGACACTTCGCTAATCTTTAAAATTGATAGAAAAGATACGGACGTCTTACATGTCAATGAAAGCCTAACTATTCTCTCGAAATGGTTCGCAGCCAACAATCTTTTATTGAATACGAATAAAACAAAATGCCTTAAGTTTTCTTTACCAAATGTACCACAACGTGACCTAAATTTAAATCTTGACGGCAAGAAGCTTGATGTTATAGCGGAAACTGTATTCTTGGGGATTACTATCGATTCAAAACTGCAGTGGGGCGCGCACATTCGAACTCTTTCAGGAAGGTTAAGCTCAGCTGCCTATGCAATCAGAAAAATAAGGCAGTTAACTGATATAGCCACAGCTAGGTTAGTATACTACGCTTATTTCCATAGTATTATGTCCTATGGCATTCTGCTGTGGGGATCGGCAGCAGACGTTGAATCAATTTTCATACTGCAAAAGAGGGCAGTCCGCGCTATCTACAAAATGGGTCCTCGTGAATCCCTCAGAGAAAAATTTAAAGAAATCGATATACTGACTCTGCCTTCACTTTATATTTTAGAATGTATTTTATATGTCCGCAAAAACCGAGGACTTTTCAAAATTAGAAGCGACTTCCATAATATAAATACACGCAGTAAACACGAAATTGTAATACCCAAATTCAGATTAACCAAAACTAGCAAGTCTTTTCTTATAAACAGTATACGCTTTTATAATAAGTTGCCGAAGTCAGTTACAGAACTGACCGATGGAAAGTTTAAAAATTATATTAAACGTGTCCTAATTAAAAAAGCATATTACAAAATTAAGGACTACGTTGAAGATAGAGAAGTTTGGCCTTAGCCCCTTCGCACATGCGGCTTCCCTGGTAGCTCATAAACGGCACAAATGTGTGGATGTCTCTAACTATTCTCAATCTTATTTTTTTTTTTCCTTTCTTCTTTCTTTTTAATCAGATGCTTTACAATAGTTTTTAAATCATTACACCTTTTGTTTAGAATAGTTACAGCACGGATGACAACATTTGTGTCACTTATTTGATCTAGTCATTTTGTGATATTTTCTATTTTTTTGTTGTATAGACTCTTTTTCTTATTTACCGATTGTTTGTAAATGTGTGGACATTGTAGGCCTTATAGATTCCTAGATCCTTGGTAACTTTTTATTTCGTTCTACGTTTCGTAGTAAGCAACGACTTATTGTCAGGCCTACGATGTCCGTAAAGTATGGGATACTTTAGTACTAATGCTGTAACAGTAATATTGTAAAACCAAATGATTTTAAAAGAGTAACCATGGAGTTTCTTGCCGGTTCTTCTCCATAGGAAACGACCAACGCGAACCGAGCACCTTTTTGCCGACGTTTTATAAGTGCCCCTGTAGGCCTATGTAAAATAAAAATATTTTGATTTTGATTTTGAATATAATATAATATAATATAATATAATATAATATAATATAATATAATATAATATAATATAATATAATATAATATAATATAATATAATATAATATAATATAATATAATATAATATAATATAATATAATATAATATAATATAATATAATATAATATAATATAATATAATATAATATAATATAATATAATATAATATAATATAATATAATATAATATAATATAATATAATATAATATAATATAATATAATATAATATAATATAATATAATATAATATAATATAATATAATATAATATAATATAATATAATATAATATAATATAATATAATATAATATAATATAATATAATATAATATAATATAATATAATATAATATAATATAATATAATATATCTTTATTTACATAAAAACAGATTGTAGTACATGTAACAGATTTCACAAAGTAGGTAGTATTCAATCTTTGACAATCAAATGGGTGACGTGCTGTTCTCCTTGCTAGGTTATGAAATAGCCTGTATTAAGAAGTAACAGTGCCGATCCCCTCTAATTGTATTACTACAATTTTAATTTTAAAACTTCAATTTTGTTTTTTAGAGCTTAAACTAAAATAGAATATTTAAATACAGATATTAGTGCGCGAGCGCATTTGTGCGTGTGTATGTGTGTGAGTGTGCAAGTATGTGTGTGCGTATGTCCTGTGTGTGTATGTATGGGTCTCTCTATGTGCGTGTGTGTGTGTGAGTGAGTGTACATGACTGAGCATGTGGCTGTGTTAGCGTGCGTAAGTAAATGGATTTGATTAGTGTGGGTCTATGTTTTGGGTGGGTGGTACAAGATACAAACTTGTCATAACTTAATTAAATTAAATATTTTTCTGTTTCGTCGTAGGTTTTATTTTGAAGGAATGCGCGGACAGTCTTTTTACAATTATGATAAGATAATCTAAATATTGGACATTTTTTGTTTATTGTATTGTATAGGAACGGACCTAAATAATAAAAGAATTAATATCAATATCCGGACACACACTGTTTTCAATCCCCCTGCATTCGCAAATCAATATCCAAGAACAAAAACGGGTCATAGATAAAACCCAGTTCGTACTACCGAATTTTAAAGGCCACCCATAAACGATTTGTTTCTCGAAAATCGAATATTTAAATCGTCCGATATGCCTTCACCGTACTTCAGTCACGCAAAGAAGTATTTATGCTGAGAAGAGTGATGTGTATTTCAATTATGTCATTCAAAGGCACTATTTACTGAATCTTACAAGGATATTGAATTGATTTTTGTTGGGCACATCAATCCAGAGAGGTCGCACATCCTGCTTGGTCGATGAGCATACGTACGTTTTTCAGTATGTGTACTAAAAGGAATAATTCGAAGACGTGATGTCTACCAACGGATACTGGGCCAGCGTAGTTGAGTTGTGAGGGCAGTATAGGCTGATCATGCTATGCTATGTGATCAAAATTGTACAAATATCACTGTCGTTGAAACACAAATGTCATATTTTTTGCCGCGGAATCTGACGATTTAAATCATTGCCGAAAATCGGTTACCCGAATAGGTATGCACTGTGTTCCCAAAATTGCGTTGGGGCTGTGAGCAAAAAATGTATATTATGAAATTTAGCTGCCGACCATAGCATAAAGTTTAGGAAGTTTTGGTACACAACAAAAAGGCACAAAAGAAGGTCATGTTATAGCAGTTTATTAGTTTCGGAAGATGACGGGATGTGAGGCGGTGATGGTGGATTGAGGTTCAATTTTGGTCGGGGCCTTAATTGATAGTTTATATGTAGTTGGGATTAAAAGTTATGATAAAGTGCTCGGACAGTCGCATTAATATTTAAAATGAGATACTACTTCAGTGACGAAAATAAAAAAAAATTAAATACGACATTTAAATACATCATGTCTATCAGTAGGTACTTAGCCAAAATGGCAGAGTCAATAGAGAAGATGTCTTCTTACATTTAAGCATATTCGAACAATCACTTCTCTTGTGGGTTTTTTATTAATTTACTACTTTACCCAGTTTTGACTGCCTCATTGGTGTAGAGGACGTAAGCGCGACTGCTGAGCATGAGGTCTTGGGTTCGATTACCGGGTCGGGCAAAGTGTTATTGGGTTTTTCCATCAGGAATTTCTTTGTAGCAGCCATGGAGTGGATTTGTGCCCGGTAGATGGCAATAAGGTGGCACCTTATTAAATTTTTTATTTTTATTAGTTAGCCTTATCTTTTCCACTCCTGAGCAAAGGCCTCCCCCCATTCCTTCCACTTTTCTCTGTTTTTGTGTCTTTTCGCCAATTAACGAGAAAGCCATCCAAGGTGTCCTGCCACCCATACTGACGGTAGGAGGGGTTCCCATCGGCGTCGAGTCGACGCTGAAGTACCTAGGGCTTGTCCTCGACAGCCGGTGGAACTTCGTGGAGCACTTCCGACGTTTGGCCCTCAAACTGGAACGGGCAGGGGCTGCGTTCAAGCGGCTCTTGCCCAACCTGGGGGGTCCAAACGCCTCCTGCCGCAGGCTCTACGCGGGGGTCGTGCGGTCCATGGCCCTTTACGGGGCCCCGGTGTGGGCGCGTTCTTTGAGGCGGCGAGCCGCCCACTAACTGAACGCGCCCCAGAAGGTGGTAGCCGTAAGGCTGATCCGGGGGTACCGCACGATCTCCGGCGAGGCGGCGAGCCTCTTGGCCGGATTGCCGCCATGGGATCTGGAGGCGATAGTCCTCGCGTGCCTGCACGAATGGCGCGCGGAGGCACTACGCCGGGGGGAAACTCCGCTGCCGCGGCAAATTGTCGCTCAGCGGACAGACCTCCGGCGCGATCTCATGGCGACATGGAGAGAGCGACTGTCGCAACCCCGTGCAGGGCACGCCACAATAGTGGCGATAAGTCTCCTCTTTGAGGAGTGGCTGAAGAGGCGCCACGGCGCCCTCACCTTCCGCCTGACGCAGGTCCTCACCGGACATGGTTGTTTCGGGAGGTTCCTGCACCGAATCGGGCGGGAGGAAACGCCCGGGTGTTACCACTGCGAGGATCGGCCGGAGGACACGGTGGAGCACACTGTGGAGCTGTGCCCTGCTTGGGCTGAGCACCGCCGTGTCCTCGTAGCGGCGATTGGCGGCGGCGACCTCTCGCGTCCGGCCCTGGTTCAATCCATGGTCCGGAGCGAGAGGGAATGGGAAGCCGTCGCCTCCTTCTGCGAAGCAGTCATGCTAGCGAAGGAGGTGGCGGAACGTGAGAGGGAGAGAACCTCACGTCCCAGCAGCCGCGGGAGACGCCCCGGGCGTCGGGGGGCAACCAGTGGCCCCCGGCCACCGTAGGCGCGGGCCTGTGGACGGTGAGTAATGGGCTAGCTCACCGTCCGTCCGTCTTATGACGACAGACCGTGCCGACGGCGCGTTCGTGTTCCACGCGCGCCTCAAGGAGATGTCAGCAAATCGGAAGGGGTCCGAGAGGGTCGATGCCTGCCAGGGCTGCGGGTTGTTCGAAAGAGATACCGTGCCCCTGGAACGCAAAGGGCTAAGAAGGAACCTGGATGGGTTTTAGTCAGTCAAGTCTGACACTCCCTTCCGCTCCGCCCAGAGCGGAAGAAGTCATTTGATGATTTCCCATCCCAAAAAAAAAAGGTGTCCTGCCATCTGCTTCTTGGTCTGCCGCGACCCCGTCTAGCTGTCTCAGGGCTCCAGTTTTGTGAAATGTAGGCCTACGAGTTGCGAGACGCACGGAAAACGCCTGGAAGAGCTATTGGTCAATGAAAGAGCTATTCAAGGGCGATTTACTCATCCCTTAAAACCTTTTTACATGGAACTTAAAAATAACTGTCGAAATTTGGGTTTACTATTAGGTACATATCAGCCTAATCCCTTGGGCATTCCGGGCCCACCTAAATGCATTAAACTTTTTTTTACGGTAAGCCATTATAAAGACCGATTTCATCTATGCATAAAATTATCAAAGCTTTACCAGCATCACCCTTAAACTGAACAGACAGGTGCAATCAAACTATCAAAAACAAGAACCAACCAACATCCCCCACATAACTCCACCCTCCCAAACTCCACTGAAAACTCAACAAAACTCATTTGGCAAGTTAAAGAAGTGTTCCAGGATGATAGGCATATCAAATTATCCGAGTGTGTAGGGGTAATTAATTAAAACCCTGGAGCGTCTTAGCGAGGTCTTGAGATTCCCGAACTATCGGCTTACTCGACTTGCTGCGACCTGGAATGTTCGGGATATTAACCTCTTAGGGGGTGGTGTAAGGGAGGAGCTTATGTCGGAACTACGATTGCCTTTACATGATCTCATATTCTATTATATAATAACACCTATGTATACCCTGTTTTACGCAATAAATTATCTTATCTTATGTTTGACACCATAATATTATAATAGTAAGTCTTGTAAGTAATCAAGTGAATTAGCAGAAATAATTGGTTTTGTGTGTTTAGTCAAAAAGAAATTGAATAATAATATCCAACATCAATACATTATTTTGCTGAATTTAGATAATTATTCATTGTTAACGTGTTATATGCTTAAATATTTAATAAGCTTTCTTAAAAAAATACCATAGGAGTCTCCCGATAGAAAATGCTGTGAAAAAGTATTTTCTTTCGGGAGACTTCTTCTCCTATGTTTGTATGGAGCTCATTCGATACAAAGAAAGCGACAACTTCATGACCCTTGTCCTAATTCTAACGAGGTACCTTTGGTACTACCTTTAATTAAGAATGAAAAATGGTTGAAGTTGATCGTCTGTATGGTGTCGGACGTAAAGAATAGCATCATCCCATATATATCTTCCCGTGAGTGTCGTAAGAGGCGACTAAGGGACTTGCCAGAGAATGGGCAGCAGCGTTCTCTGTGCTTTTGCAACAACCGTACTGCGATCGCCCAACCCGCCGGCCAAGCGTGGCGATTATTGCAAAACCCCCCTTTTGGAGGAGGCCTATGTCCAGCAGTGGACGTCTTTCGGCTGAAATGATGATGAAAGTTGATCCAAGGAGCAGATAAATAATTTACCATTTTAAATAGTTACATCCTATGGAAGGTAAAAAGAACCATTCTTACACACAAGCCCAAATATTTTTAACATCACCCGTCCCGCTATCAGCTTATACTTTGGACAGAGACTTAATAATTCCATAACTAACGCTTGATGACTATGGTACTCTATTAAAACACGATAAATGGTTGATCACCGTGCCAAATTTTATAACTATGGTAATCCATTTAGATTGTCTATGATAGGGTATTACTTCGGAAACGTATTAAGATTGTGGGACATATTATCGAGATTTATTTGTATGAGAATATTATAGCTAATAACATTTTAACCGTAAACTATTAAGGATCGAACAGGCCATGACGTTCCTGTCATACGTTAGCATCAATATTACGAAATAGATAAAATAATTTTCTCTGTTTCGTCATATATGAAATAAACTACTAATCAATGTTTACTTCACAAATATGAAACAGGTAATGTATAGAAGGTGTTGTTTTGCATCCTCGTCAAAATTCAGGAGGTTGTCACAAGACATAAATAATCAATTAAAATTACGGTACCTAGTTAATTATTAATAAACACTGACTTTTTGGTTGCTTAAGTTTGTCCGTATTTCAGAATAACGCCATTAACGTGGTTTAGGGAATAAGAAATTATAGAATAAAGGTTTGAGATTGTTTGTATGTGTGGAAGTGCGGTTATAGGGCGAGAATCAGACGGGTCGCGTTTTAAACACGGGTTATTCACACTTACCGATAACCGTAAATAAGAAAAACATTAAAATTACCTACCCATTTTATTGATTCTGGACGAGAATCATTAGCATAGTTACCTCCTTGAATTTGACGAGGATGCAAAACAACACCTTGTATTTTAAAAAAACCCCATGAAAGATCACCACTTAAGTAACCTATCATACCTCTATCTGCTATCATCATCATGATCATCTTTCTGCCAATGTGCCATTCTACACAAAAAACAAGAAACTAAAAACACAAAACACGCCCGACAAGTTATCGCGAAAAACGGAAATATTTTAATAACACAGAAAAAGAGTTTAAAAACGGTACTTACTGGGTAATAATTACCGTAAAAACACACAGCACTATAATCTTATAAAGTAAACGGCGAATCAAATATGCTTTGATCACGGCAGGCGGTGCATTTTTACGGCAATGACGTGTATTTCATGGTGCCTTTGGCTTTCGTTTAATGCGTAATAATGTATTCACTTAATATGGTATTATAACTTCGTAGTTTTACATAATATTGTATATAGGTAGTACCTGGTTTTCAGGCCGTATCATCATCTGCCTAGCCTTTTCCCAAACTATCTTATCGGCTTGCAGTCTAACCGGGCAGAAGAATGCTCACTTATTTGGCGTATTCAGTATCGTCCAACAGTAGTAGATAATTGATTAAGAGCTTAATTTGCTATTGTGGCTCTCGGCGGAAAAACAGCAGAATTTGTAACTAAATTCTGGGCTGATTAAATATAGATTTCCATTAACACGCGATGGGAAAGACATACATAATTTACAAAGGAAACGAATACGTTACTTTTCACAATAATCTATTTACGACATCATAAAGAATTTCAAACAGGAAAATAAACTGTTTTCCCAGAAATAAATAACACACATTTATTTGACCAGCCTTTTTTAATTTGTCGAGTCTTTTCCCCTTTCACAAATGTTTCATCCTACGCTGCGAATGAAAGGCATCACACACATATGCTCTTTTATTAATGCAGCAATTAAGTAAAAGAGATATTTAATTACGCTCGTTTGCGACAAGCTTTACAACTCCACTTTCAATATTTATTTCAAATGCGATTTTATTTCCATTGCCTTGCAAACGTAAAAGGTTTTTTTAAAAGGATACTTGACAAACGGAAGGGGTTAATAGATATTTTATAAATGTAAATAAGCTAGGACGTAATGAATATTTTAATAACTGCCCCTTTTATGCCGGGCATACTATTTATTTTTCATGGGAACAGCTTTAATTTGCAATGTTTCTTGCCGGTTCTTCTCCATAGGAAACGACCAACCCGAACCGAGCACCTTTGTGTCGACGTTTTATAAGTGCCCCTGTAGGTCTATGTAAAATAAAAATATTTTGATTTGATTTAAAATGTAGGCCGGCTAGATATTTTTTTTATTATTATCCTAAAGGTACAACATACAGCTACAATATAAAAAATAGGAACAAGAAATACACAAAACGCTGTACACAGATTAACTAAATAATTAACATAGTAATTCTACTCAGGCCAGTAGTGGGTACTTTATAGTCTGTACGGCTTTAAAGCTTTTATATTTTTTTTTGACGGCTCTTTTCTCGCTGTGGTTGACCGATTGACTGGTGCGCTGCGTGTCGCGGGTTCGATCCCCGCACGGAACAAATATTTGTATGGCTTTCAGATAGTTGTTCCGGGTCTGGCTGTTTGTTTATGTGTGTTTAAATGTTTGTAAACGCACCCACGATACAGGAGAAATTCCTAGTATGGCCTAGTAAGCAAAGTAAAAAACTTCTCGCTCGCTCACCAAAGATAGAAAAACCGGCCAAGTGCGAGTCTTACTCACACACAGGGTTCCATAGCCCCAAACAATATTATGAACTGTCATTCATTAGTTAGTAGTATTAGTTAGTAAACTTCAAGTCAACCGCAAAACTAAATTGGTTTTTCATAGTATGTTAATCAAAAACAAAGTTACTGCTGCAGTTTGATGAAAAAGGCCCATATCTCAAAAACTAAACATCATATCTTATTGAAACCAATTTTCGTTGATAGTTTTTTTTACGTTCTACAATTCTGAATATTTTCAGAATTTTCCTCCTCTTACTTTAGAAATTAGAGGGGGGGGGACACACATTTTACCACTTTGGAAGTGGCTCTTGCGCAAACTATTCAGTTTAGAAAAAAAATATATTAGAAACCTTAATATCATTTTTGAAGACCTATCCATAGATACACCACACGTATGGGTATGATGAAAAAAAAAATTTTGGTTTTCAGTTCTATGTATGGGGAACCCCAAAATTTATGTTTTTTTTTCTATTTTTGTGTGAAAATCTTAATGCGGTTCACAGAATACATCTACTTACCAAGTTTTAACAGTATAGTTCTTATAGTTTCGGAAAAAAGTGGCTGTGACATACAGACGGACAGACAGACAGACCGACAGACAGACAGACATGACGAATCTATAAGGGTTCCGTTTTTTGCCATTCGGCTACGGAACCCTAAAAAGTTAGATTACCCCTTACTATATTTATAATATTTATGCCCCTTACTATATTTAGGTCGCGCTAAAAAGTGCCCATACTTAGAAAAATAAGCACACACATCCCGCTCGGAATGCTTGATAAGATTTCCATTCCACTATAAATCAAGATTATTCTACTATCATTGTAAGGTAATCACAAACGTGACCAACTTATGAAGCGATTGAGTTAGTGTCACGTTCTAAATCCTTAGTTTTTATTGAAGTACCTGGGGCACCTTTTGGCACCTTTTGTCGACGTCTTATAAGTGCCCATGCAGGCCTATGTAAAATGAAATATTTAGTTTTTTTTGGCAAAATAAGTAAGAGTTGGAAGTTTACATTGCATATCTCTTAGACCCAGCACTCCATTCCGTCCAAGCAATCACACCTACACATGCGCTCTACAGAATATTCATGCTCTAAGGCCTTATCCATCCTAGGCAGAACTAGGTCGTTGTGCCATCCACCTAATATAATTCTCTACTCGGCGAGGACACTTAGGCGAAGAGATTGGGTGGCTTATTCTTAGCCTTAGACTTGTGGTTCTCGGGCCAGCATAAGCCATGCAATTTCTTCCTGTAAGTGGTTCGTCTGAAATGGTCTGATCAAGATGGATGTAACAGGGAAACTATAGACCTATTTTGATTCAAGTTAAGAAATGTGCAATGATCAGCCTAGAATGGTCCCACTGCTGGGACACAGGTCATAATCCATTATACGGGCTCAGAGAAGATTGGTAAAAGCCATAGACCCAAAAAAAATTTAAGCTCCATAAACATTGTGCAAGGAACCACTTTCTCGTGTTCCATTGAAAACAAGCAGTATCCGTCAAAGAAAAAAACTTAGACCCTTCAAGATAAATACTTTGTTGGTTTGATCATTAATTTGTCAAACTAATAGAACGGCATAAAACATGCAGAAAATTTTTACCTGTATGAAAAAAAATAAAGAAAATTTAGTCAAATATCGTTTATACTAACATACTACCTTAAAAGTAAGATATCCCAAGACATCCCAATACGCCATAGCCATAACATTGAAGCGCATCTTGAGACAAAACTTACAGCACACACATAAAACATGGCCGCCTTCGCTCCATCACGGTTCACAAGCCACGACAGCCCGCCGCAACACCACATTTGCATTTTATTAAAATCACAATTTTATTTTCAACGTCAGCCCTCAAAATCCAGACTTTTCCAGAGGATTTCGGATGTCTCTCTTAATTAATTCCTCGCCTGTTTTGGATTTTAATCATGCGGTCTTTTGATTAGGTCTGGCAATAAAGACGGTGGATCTGATTAGATGTACCAGGGCGCCATAAAACGGTGGCGTTGTGAAAGACTGGCGGTTTAATTTGTACGGATTATTGTGGATCGAATTGGATGTCAGCTCATTTTAGTACGTTCCTTGTTCTCTTCTCACCGCTTATGCAAAGCTAGTATCTTTATTAAGTTTGGGCCTAGTTTTTTCTTAATAGAAACCGACATTGTTATAGTCTAGGGTTGGAATAGTGGCCGGTAAACAGCGTTAAGCTGACCCCGAATAATAAAGGAACCTTTACCGTCATCAGAGAATTGCGGGTATAATTTAGTGCACCTTTCCTTTTGGTGGACGTAAAATAAAATAGCTGTCAAATAAGCTCGGTTCTGACTCAAGCATATGATAACTAACAGGAAACAGAAAAAACTGTGAGGGTACTATATGACTAATATCTAAAATCGACAATGCGTAGTGACTAATCGATCATATCGGATTCATTCTCCATAAATGAAGCTGCTCTGCAGTCAAACTATTATAACCAACTGACATTACATGAATCCGACTCAGTAAATAAGTCAATACATTTTATCCCAACCCACATAAAACTTTTACCTCACAAACAAACAGAACTACACAAACAACCACACATCAAATAACATCGAAAAATGTTGTCAACATAAAAATTCAAAACTATAAAAATCCGTCACGAATTTTACGATTCGCTACGAGAAATTTTTAATGTGAAAACAGGGTCCATTAGTGACTAAAGTTCTTTGAAGCGGCGACGTAGTTTCATAGCCAAAACAAACCATACATCAGTGCCAAAATTCTCGTGACGGCGGCGGCATTAGCAGGGACTACCTATCTCTGTGTTACATTTTATAGGCACTTGTAGACTTGCTAACGAAATTTTGGTAAGTTGAAAATGAACTGGAGTATGAACTGGATTTAGATTTGTTGGCAACGTGTCGGTGTCATGTTTTATGTAGATAGAGGACGCTACTGTGGAGAACTTCGCTCCTGTGGTGAATTATGCTGGTGTATAGGTCTTCTTCTTAAATCTCTTTCTCTTCTGTGTTGACAACACAGTTACAGCTCTTTGATTGTACAAAGACTTTTTGGCAAGGTCGAGCGGAGGTGGCAAAGATTTAAATTATTATGCTGGTACGCCGCGCGGAGAAACAGTGAGCACCATTCATCCGCGCGGTCGAGCGGTGTTCGTGTGAGAATCATTTTTGAATGTAATATGAATGAATATAGGTTTTTAAGCCAAGTAAGCCATCTTGCAGAAGAAAGCTATTTATCATTACTACACCATCATGTCTACTTAATAAAAAGCTTAAATGAAATAAATTAAAAAAAAAAAAACTGACAGACAACGATCTGGCCAAACCGCTGGGACATATATGTATGCAATTTCGAACTAAAGTTAGGTAAATGATTGTTAAAAAATCCTTACTTATTCAAAAGGCTCATGGCTCACCTTAGCAGGGCGCGCGGCTAAAGGATTTTTGAAAATTCGTAATCTAAAAGTATTATTACGGAATGCGAAATTTACAAATTCGAATCCCGTAATTTATTCAGTTATACCAATAGTAAATCCCACCGGGCGGCATGCGGCTTGTTTCTTCGATAATAACTCAACATTAATTCCTACACATTTCTCGTCTACCCCCAACCTGCCAACAACGTTTAGATCGTCAATAAATTAAAAGAAAAATAATGATAAAAACCTGTGACCGCATCTTTCAAATAATGATAAAAAATGTGACGGCGTCCCAAGCAATTTGTATTTGAAATATTGTCCTGTCTGATCTTATTTTAATGTTCCTTACTTTTTGTATATAAGCAGTATTTTGTATACTTTTTCCTTGAGGCAAGGAATACTTATAAAATGTAAAGAAAATTCTATAATAATAATAATAATAATAATAATAATAATCTTTTATTTGCAGACTTTGAAGTCCATATTGTTAGTAATGACATGACTTATTTAACTATTATTAGTAACACGCATACAATCAACACAATATAATACAATACAATATAATACAATACAATACAATACAATATAATACAATACAATAGAAATAAAATAAACTAGACACCTTACAGCTACTTATCCGACCTGGGTGTGCAGCCTAACCCATCGGCCAAGCATCGGGCAGTCCCACCGGTCACTCAATGCCCTCAACATGCTGTGGGAGCTGACATCTGTTCTATGCCGGAGAGAAGCACAACGCTTTCGGATAATGGCATAGAAATCATCTACCCTCGCATCGGCGAACATACCCGAAGCGCTACAAAACCTCGGCAGCCCCACAAGCATTCTGAAGACATTATTGTATTGTACACGCAGAGCGCTGTATGCCTTCTGCGTATACTTGACCCATAGGCTGCAGGTGTAGAAACTTTGACAATAGGCTCGAAAAAGCGTCATTTTAACTTCATACGTACACCGTGCAAACCTCCGGGCCAGCATATTACTTCGAACAGACAGCGCCCTGCGCTCCCTCTCTATGTCTAGGTCATCACATAGATCCTCAGTGACCCAATGGCCTAGGTATTTAAATTTTGAGACTCGCTTCAAGGGCATACCTGCTAACAAGATGCACGGCACATTGAAGTCTCTTCTGGCGCCAACATTAAAAACAACTAACTCACTCTTAGCGACGTTATACCTAAGGCCATGAGTCATCACGTAATCTTCACAAACCTTCAATAAACGTCTTAAGGCACTGATTGATGGGCTCAGCAAGACCATATCGTCCGCATAGCTGATGTTGTTCATAGCAACACCATCAACATGACAGCCAATGCCGGTATTGCTGAGCTCAACAATCAGCTGGTTTATATACAAATTGAATAGGCGAGGGGACGTGATTCCCCCTTGCCTCACCCCACATTCTAATTTATACTCTTCGGACAGAGTTCCTGCCCACCTAACATTGTTTATTTGGTTTTCATACCAAAATTTTAGTAGAGAGGTAACCTCAGGTTCTACTTTTTCCTCTTTTCCTAGCTTACCCCACAGCAGGTCATACGACACGAGGTCAAAAGCCTTGGACAAATCTAAGAAGCACGCATTAACCGGTGTTTTCCTATCCGTATAGTACCGGACTGTCCGCTTTAGACACATAATAGCACATTCTGTTGATAGCCCGGGCTTGAAACCAAACTGTGCATCGTGCAGACTAATCCTAGGGGCCAAGTATGTATCCAGTAGACTGTCCAACACCTTAGCCATGACCGTTGCAAGGGATATTGGTCTATAATTGGTGGGATCTGCAGCATCACCAGTTTTGTTCTTTATGATGGGCACAACTATGGTTCTCATTAACGCACTAGGCAGATAAGAATGACTTATGCACAGTCTAAAAAACATCGACAAAACTCTCGGCAAGTGTATACCTGCATACCTAAGGTGCTCGACACTGAGATGATCATGACCTGGGGACTTTCCTCTAACCATATTCTTAAGCACTTTCACAACGTCTTTATTTGAGAACTTCACACCCAACTTCATGGTCACATCAGCGTCAGTCACTGTCTGCATCGCATGATCAACTGTGGGATTTACTAAGGGCTTGACCTTAAAATGGTCTACAAACATATTTGCAATATGTGTGGAGTTATGTTTACCGCCAACAATTACGGGGAGGCTCGACTTAGGGTTCAGTTTGTTCGAGTTTTTCCAAAAATTTGCAAAGTCCTTAGATTTATGATTTTCAGCTATTACATCCAGTTTAATTTGTTTTTCATTCTGACGACACCATTTTAATTTACTTTTGAAAATTCTTCGTGTATTACGCATTTTATTGAATTCAATACCCGTATCTGGTTTACCACATAGCTGCCAATCTTGAAAAGCCAGTCGAGCCTCCTCGTAAGCTAATTTTACATGTTTATTCCACCCAGGTACAGGTTTATACATTCGAGGCTTATTAGCCGCCGCACTACACTCAGCAGACTGTTGGAGGATACATACTATGTTGTTGTACAAATCATCCAGAATAATATTGTGGTTTGCATTCTTACAATGAGTGTCTGCACAGCTACCAAACTCGTGAGGAAAATCTATTTCTCGCAAACCCTCATTACACATTTCCTTGTATACAGTTATCTGACTAGAATCACGTTGCCCCCAAACAATGTTATTACAGTTAGGTTTAGGTAATACTATAATAGGTGTTATTAACTTAAGATTACATTCTAACTCTATAGGCATATGATCCGACCAATATATATCGTACAGTATCTTTACATTAACGAGTGTCCGTCGCGCGGCCTCAGTCGTAATACAGTGGTCAAGCCAGCGCCTACACCCGTGCGCGTCACTCACAAAAGTGTATGAGTCACGCGGCAGGCACTCAATATCTGCACATGACCATTGTTGTTCCTCACAGATCTTAAGTAATTCACTATGGAATAACTCACCAGTATGCGCGTTATAGTCACCCAACATAAATACCGTTTCTATATTATTACTGTCAATTATAGCTGCAATTTCACTTAAACAGTCAGTAAACTCAGTTAAGTTGTCACTCGAGTTGGTAGGCATATACACCGAAAACACTAGCATTTGTCTGTCGCACAATCTCACCTTTATTGCCGCGATACGAACACTGCTGCACTGTATAACACTAACCATGGAGAACAGACTCTTCCGCCACAGAAGTGCTACACCTCCATAGGGTCGACCACGAAGTAGACCTGCTGCCGTATCCACTGCAGAGTTTCCGGTGAATGCAAAGTCATTATGTATAGTTCCCAAAAAAGCCAGATCATGCGGCAACAACCACGTCTCCTGCAGTGCAATAACGTCCGCATTGGCGCACAGTCGTCTGATACAATCAACTGACGTCGTAACGCTTTTACAATTAAAACTTATTAACTTTACCGGCTTATCCATTGACGATTATTTAAATACAATAAATTGCCGGAAAGACACGCCTTCCGGCCATATATTTTCATCCATGAAAACTGGTAGCTTCCTCCTAGGTATTAAAAATTTGTAGGCCTCATATCCCTTGCGTTTCTTCATATTAACTTTCTCAGGTGATATCACTACTTGTGTCTTGCTTAGTACATAATCCGTTATGTCCTCAGTGGTGGCTGCCATATCCACATTGTAAATATAAAAAGGTATTTTTATGTCTGCAGCCTTAAACTTATTGTCGGGAATAGTTGAACCCTTCCCCTGATTACCAATAAATCGATTTGCGGATTTATTGTTTTTCCGGTGCTCCACCTTTTTCCACTCTCCATCCTTCACAATATTCGCCCAGGTCTTATCCGCGTCACATGCATCCAAGAATAAATCCCTACTATTTTGCAAATTAGCATTTGTATCATCATGTTTCGCCCGGTGTTGTACATGTACGCGGGCCTCATTCACTTCATTAGGAATTGTCGGAACCGCAGTGGCTATAGTGGCCTCCACGCGCTGCGCACCCGCCAGTGTATGTGTGAGAGAGAAGGGCGCACCTCGGTTGAGTTGAGTGCGAGCGAGAACGTGCGGCGACGAATGTAATGACGCACCTTGCTTGGCGACAGTGGGGACATCGGTCGTTGAAATTGAACTCAGTAATTTACTTTTCTGTGTTGATATACCCACATTTGTTATTATTTCCGTAGTCTGCAAGTCATTGTGCGATTTATTACCTTTGTTATCGCATATATCTATGCAGGTGCTCTCATCTAGTACAAAAGCACCTCTTCGTTCATTAACATTAGTCTCCGACCTTTTAATAGACGAGTGTTCTAGGTGTTGAGACTCACTTTTTCTATTATACAATTCCTCCACTAGACTTATAGTTGCGTAGCTATCTTTAATGCTCTTAATCTCAGATTGCAGTATTATGATCTTTTTTAATAAATTTGTAACATCTACGTGATCGAAGGTAAGCGGAGGTAGCTTCTGCAAGTCACGAGCTACAAATACCGGTATGATTTCTGGGTCTGTTTGTTTGAAAAGGTCTATAATATCTGCCAACTCCCTTTCAGACTTGCCTTTGCATTTCCTGTTGATTAAACGCTTGCTGTTTGGAATGGCTTGATGTAATAGTTTCTTTGCACTTGCTACGTCCTCCTCAGAAAATCCACTTTTGCATATTTGTATAAGACTCTGATTGTCCATAATATCAATTTTGTTTTGTATAAACGACAAAACTTCACTAATTACAATGTTACATTGACTACATTTCACAATATTACGTGCCACTTCATTTTTTCGTTCCGGCGCGAGCGCAGGGGTCACTGCCCCTACTACTAGGACCTCGTTAGCGTCCATTCGTAATGAGTGCGCGCGGAAGACTGACTATAGAACGGAAGAAAAACATGATTCTCTTAATAAGAAAGACAAGCAGCATTGTTAGGTTTACTGAGAATATTAAGAGAATAAAAGGAGTTTTAAAATGAATCATGGCATGTCATCAAAACGTTGTTTGAAACATTTTTCTTATTTAATTAGATTCATGAAATCAAAATAGATTCAGGCTACGGGGACAAAGGCAAAAATCTTATTACAACATCACCCAGATTGATACAAGTCACTTTATGTACCATCTCAACATGAATGATGTAACCAAGGTTTGTGTAACAAGATTCTGCTATAAAAGAGTGTCCATGGAGTTTCTTGCCCATTTTTCTCCATAGAGATCTTCGCTTTGGAATGGTCAGCTACAGTACTTTCACAGTTATTATGTCTTGTGACTGGGACTGTAGCTTTATTTTTATTGTTGTTCGACTATTCAAAAGTGCCTGTAACTGGCCTACTTGAAATAAATTATTTTGATTTGATTTGATTGGAATACATGTTTAAGTTTAAGTACCTTGTGACTATTACGGATGAAGATACCAATAAAGAAAATACGTGAGAGATTCCTAAACAGCTTAGATTTTAACGGAGTAACCAAACCAGTTCTATTATTTATTCGTATACTAACTTTAAATCTAAATGTCAGTCTTTCCGAAGTCAAACGTTAAATAGAATTAATAAAGCCTTTACTGACTGATCTTAAATGGACGTCTGGTGAACTCTGGGGAGTCAAACCCGCTACGACTGGCCGAAGCAAACTGACCGCTGACCTGCTGGCCTACCATGACGTCTTAAAGCAGTATTGTTTTACTCTTATTTCAGTGTGGGAAAGAGACGGAGCTATACAGGTCGTCTAGCGCCACCTCTTTCCCGCACTGGAAAAGGAGTAAAACAGTAATGTTTGAAGACGTCATGGTGGGCCACCTCAGCAATATCCACTCTGCGTTCGCGAAGAGACAAGAGAAGATGTAGTCTAGCATTCGGCGGTAGTCTCAAACTAATTCATATATATCCTCAGCCTTAGATACTACATATTTGTTAGGTTACGACTGTTTTATATCGCAATCAACCGCGAAGTTGAACAGATGAATCTGCATAGTTCGTTGTCTGTTTCTGTCTTTTGTAAAGTCGACAACTGACTAATAAAATATTCATGCCATTTCATGTCGAAATTTATTTTTGATTGTCAGATTTATCGAGTGTCTGTTGTAGTGTTCTGCTTAGTGATGTAATCTGTTTAAAAAAAATACCAAACACAGTATGTGGAAAGGAATATTTAGGAAACTTTTAAAAATGTCTAAGTACAAATAGATTTCATCGTTTCGAAAAATGACGTTATTTACTCCCATGTTGTTTATAAACATGGGTTTTTAGAGACCGAATTACCTATGCTGATATTTATTTTGTTTGGTAAGTTTATTGACTTTATTAGATGTACATAACTGTGTCTATTTTATGTAAACATAAGTCAGAGATATAAGTAAGCTAAAAACCAGCGCTTTGCTATCCTCTAGGGTATTTTAATTACTTACATTCTACCTTGATAGAAAAGAAAAGTATTCCCTGAAAATATATTTTTCTTTGCAGTATTGCTTTCTTTGCAATAGAACTTACAAATAGTTTGTCTCGTATTCGAGAACAAGATATTTAATGCAGACAACCTTGACAAAACATCGAAAATTCCGTCACCCAGATTCCATTACTTACCTCCATTTCTGATCACTCGTTCCCATAAAAACACACTCCAACGACCTCAACCATTGCGAACATATATAAACAAACCCTAACCAAAACGTCTCGATACATTTACGTACCCATTTTAACGGTACCAATAATGTATTGTCACTTTATGTGACAGTGTGGCAAAAATGTGTAAGATAATGTACCGATACCTCGTGACATAGAATAAGAAATACTTATAGAAGCGACACTCGTGGAACAACGACATATTATAAGCTGTGCGTTTGTGTGATAAGGCGACGCCGAAACAAATGAGATGCAGCGAGTGAATTCCACGCCCCGTTCACGCGACTTGTTCGAACGTCACGCGCATGTAGCACTTATTTCCTTCGTGAGGTTACCGTTAAACTGCAACCAGCTTATCTGTACATGCGGGAAAACCCAGAACTAAAATAAAATAATGTACCAAGTTGCGCCACCTGGAACATCGCAAATTGCGTTGCCGCACCCATGGCACGCACTAACTGATCCATTTCTTTTGTTTTTTCCGCAGCAGTCGTCATAACACGGTTTGCTTGAGCGTGTAGCGTACACACTACCAATTGGTTTATGCAGGTGTGGAAAAGCAAATCATATACAAACGCTTTGATTTCACATTTATTTAGCAAACCGCTAGTCTGTTGAATTAATTACCAGGTTCTCTGTTCCCTGATCATTATCATCTGGATCTCTTCAAAGTTCGAGTAAATCGGTTTCTTCTAGGTAAGCGTGCTCCTACCCTAGGCTGCATCATCGCTTCACATCAGGCGAGTTGCGGCCAAAAGCAAACATATTTAGTATAAAAAAAATGACCTGCTGTACGTTAAAAACGCTAAAGTCTCACCAATAGCTCCCGTCTTACCCCACCCCAGGGAATATAATTGTCAGTGTACGCATAACTTGCGCCTTATCGTCGATATATCATAACGTCCCGAAAATAGGCAACTACTGTTTGAAGCTGGAGTGTCGCTTCTATAAACATTTGTTCTGTGCTCGAATCGAATGGGGGACGGATTTCGTAAGGTACCAAAGGGAACGTGCGAATAAATTCTGTGTTTTATGAATGATGAGAGTTGTGGCTCGATGTATGGAATAGTGGTTCTGTACGATTTCAGTTTTTTTTTTTTGTGGTGATAGGTTTTCAGTAGGGGATTTCGCTTTTTGTTTTTACACATGGTGTATGTTTTCTTTATGAGCTTTTTGTAGTGCCTATTGGTTTATTTATTCTATAGATAGATGTATGATATTCTTGGATCTGAAACAGATAAAATGGATATACAAGGTGTTGTTTTGCATCCTCGTCAAAATTCAGGAGGTTGTCACAAAAAACATAAATAATCAATTAAAATTACGTTACCCAGTTAATTATTAATTAACGCTGATTTTTTGGTTGTTTAAGTTTGTCAGTATTTCAGAATAACCCCTTTAACGTGGTTTTGGGAATAAGAAATTATCGAATAAACGTTTGAGTTTGTTGGTATGTGTGGAAGCGCGGTTATAGGGCAAGATTCAGGCGGGCCGCGCTTAAAACACGGGAGTTTCACACTTACCGATATCCGTAAATAAAAAAAAAAAAAACAAAATTACCTACCCAGTTTATTATTGATTCGGGACGAGAATCATTAGCATAGTAACCTCCTTGAATTTGACGAGGTTGCAAAACAACAGCCTGTATACAGAGTTAGCATGGTAAACAATACTCGTGTCTAATCTGCATAAGAATATTCCCTGTTGTGAGACAGTAATAGGATGGTATCATTATTTTTCTAAATAATTAATATTTAAAAAAAAAAAACTAACCAATACAACGCACTTCACAGCCACAGGCACACCGGGCACAAATACAAGTAATCCAATTGTTTCAAACGACCAATCGACAATACACGAGACATGGAAAAAAAATGTAAATTCGTTAGAACTAGCAATCAGCCGGTCGGTAGTTTGTGGCCGACAGATTTGCATACTACATTATGCATCGGTGCATCGCAACGTCGTGGATTGATGCTCGCACTTCAATTCTGATGGTGAATAGGGATGTCGAATGATGGGTGTTTGTTTAGGCTTTTGGTACTGTGAATAAGACTCGTTGGAATTAATGAATGACACAGAAGGAGGCCAAAAACTTTTCGGTCATTTCATTCATAATTCATTTACATTGTGTTGAATATAATCGTACTTTTAATTCAATAGGTACCACAATAAATATTACATTAATTATTTTCTAAAACAAAATATTTAGAACAACAAAAATACTATAGATATATAATACATATATAGTATTTTGTCGCCTAAGCATCCCGTTGTTTTTAAGTTAGTTTAAATTTAATTAGTTGAATATACAAGGTGTGTGGTGGTGTAGTTTTGCATCCTCATCAAAATTCAGGAGGTTATTACAATAGACATAAATAATCAATTTAAATTACGGTACTTAGTTAATTATTATTAACGCTGTTTTTTGTTGTTTAAATTTATCAGTATTTCAGAATAACAAGTATTTTAGGGAATAAGAAATTATCGAATTAACGGTTGAAATTGTTAGTATATATGAAAGCGCGGTTTTATGGCGAGGATCAGAAGGCCCCCGTTTAAAACACGGGTGGTTCACACTTACCGATTTCGGTAAATACGAAAAAAAAAAACAACCCATTTTACTATTGATTTGGGTCGAGAATCATTAGCATAGTTACTTCCTTGAATTTGACGAGGATGTAAAACAAAAGCTTGTTTAGGTATACATGCAATTTACACACTGGTACTGCCATGAATTATTAGTTAAACATGTTCAGCTGAAATAAAACAAAGCATGCAAAATTTTATATTCACTTTATTTCATATTATGAATTGGTAACTGTTAGCATATGTCATCCCCAGATTGAAGACGTGCAACATTTGCTGATGGAATGTGTCCGCAACAGGCGCGAGAGGGAGTCACTTTTGAGAGAATTAGACTTAAATAGGCTTAACGTAGGATTATTACAATCAATTTTATCCTAACCAACTACAGAAGGTGCCAAAAAATTATGTCATTTAATAACAGTCCTTCATCAGTGACTTCTATCTCTACCCCAAGTGTTTATATAATTGTTTAACTGGTTAGTGTAGTGAGTCTTATTTATAAGGTTTAATGTAACAATGGTAAAAAGGTACGATGGGGCTGACATATCTGTTTAGATAAAAACCCCAAAACAAATAAAGAGAAAAAAAAGGATATGTCATCCCACTTCCTGGGTAAAAGCCTCTCCTCATGACTTTCAATCCAGGACTAATTTTGTACCATTGGTCGTCGAGTCTTTTAGGAGGTGCTGAATTATCAAGATAAAATATCAGCCCACAAATACTAGCTTAAAATACATTTGCACACAGGGTCAATGTCAAGTCATGTATTCCAATTGAGAACTAAAAGTTTTTTTTTTTTTAAATAGCCCGTATTTATCCACTCATGTGCAAAGGCCTTCCCCCATTCCTTCCACTTCTCTCGATGGTTGCTTCGAGAAAAAAGTTAATTATTATAATATTAATTAGTGACCGATACTTAAATACGTGATTATACTCCTCATGTTCGTGAACGGGCGCTGTCAGTTGTGCCTGGTCATCTCTTAGCTGCCACGGTTTATTTTATTTTTAACTTTTTTTCGAATTATTGATTTCGTCTTTTACTCTGGACGCTCTTAACTTGCCCGTATTTCTACATCGTTCTCACATACTAGTAATTCTCAACACGATTGATGTAACCAAGATTTTGTAACATATTTTGATTTAAAAGAGTGTCCATGGAGTTTCTTGCCCATTCTTCTCCATAGAGATCTACGCTTTGGAATGGGCAACTACAGTACTTTCACAAGTTATTATGTCTTGTGACTGGGACTGTAGCTTCGCTTTCTTCTTTTTTGTTCTTTGACTTTCAAAAGTGCCTGTAATGGTCTAATTGAAATAAATGCTTTGAGTTTGAGTTTGAGTTTACTAATGATAACAAACAGCTTTTCCAAGGAAAAATTTTTTTATACCCACTTTTATACTGCTTCGGCCTCAGCTTGTGATAAAAGTCAATGAGTCTAAAAAAAATGTTTCCTTGGAAATTTGTTTGTCGCCATGAGTATAATTACTTATTTAAGTCATCATCTTCATTTCAGCCAAAAGACATCCTGCTGGACATAGGCCTCCCCCAAGAAGGGGGGTTTTACCATAATCGCCACGCTTGGCAGGCGGGTTGGCGATCGCAGTACGGTTGTTACAAAAGCACAGAGAACACTGCTGCCCATTCTCTGGAAGTCCCTTAGTCGCCTCTTACGACACCCACGGGAAGATATGGAATGGTGCTATTCTTTACGTCTGACACCGTACAGACGACGTACGACACCATACAGACGTGTTTACATATCGTTCACTAATTACCAGTCAACCTATATACCAGAAACATCAGGAGCTATTTGACTGCCTCGTTGGTGTAGCAGCCGCAAGCCCTACTGCTGAGCATAAGGTCCTGAGTTCGATTCCCGAGTCAGGCAAAATGGTATTGAGTTTTTCCATCAGGAATTTCTCAGTAGCAGACACGGAGTCGACTACTGTGAATTTATTCCCGGTTGATGGCAATAGGTTCGCCCCCTATTGGGACAGAACTACATGGGGAAATGTGGGTGTACTATTAGGTACACCTTTGCCTAACTCTTCCGGGATTACAGCCGTGATGTTATGTTATCAGAAACTGTTAAACTTCTTATTTCAATAAGGCACGCGTTCTAATCACAAACCAGATTTAACCAGAAATTACCGTGAAATCAACCAGAATTACTTCTCGTTTCATGCTCGAACGCTGCTCACATGGGCCTTCAAATGCACTGCCACCTAATCTCATACATAACACAAGCAACATGTCACGCCATACAATACATAATCACACGTAATCACTGAACCCGGCTCCTCGTCCAATTAGCCGGGCCCCTAATCCTGACAGAGCGCCGCCGTGCAACGCCATCTAGCGTCGCAATAACACATTATATTTACACACATATTTGTGCAGCTGCGTACGTTGATTCATTGTAAACAAGCTGCAATTTGCATATCGCTCGGTGTGTCGCTGTCTTTAGGCGCGGATGTTGTTTTAGTTTAAATTACTAGTTTCATGAAGCTGCTTTTGGAAAGGTTGTTTTTAAGTTTAGAATGCAAGGACACATTATAGAGGACATGGGGTACATTTTACCATCAATAATTATGAAGGAATACTCCTAAACTTTAGATTAACATAAGCTAATGAAAACCTTGTGTCAACTGTCAATCAACGTCAGTATAAATACATGAACCCAGCTTGACAGCCCGCTTTGACAGCTATTGATCCTAGTCTATGCGCATAGGCTTTTTTTTTTAGGATGTGAAATCATCAAATGACTTCTCCCGCTCTGGGCGGAGCGGAAGGGAGTGTCAGACTTGACTGACTAAAACCCATCCATGTTCCTTCTTAGCCCTTTGTGTTCCAGGGCCACGGTATCTCTTTCGAACAACCCGCAGCCCATGCTCATAGGCTTAGCATAAAATATGCCTCACACATGGACACCGTCCGACAACAATGAGTATCAAAGACAAAGTCCATTCTTGTCTATAACTCGATGCTATAGTTACGGCTGGGAAGGTAATGTATGTAGCTTTCTATTTAAGATGAGAATATATACAGATATTAATTTATTCTAACTGCGATAAATCTCATGGTTCACATATAACCACGCCTGTAGTTGGCAGCGTCGTCGGCCGGTGACATGTGAAAGTGGGTTAGATTTACATACGAAAACTATATTTTATTTCGCAGGTGATTTTGTTCTACTTTTCATCATTTCATCTCATCAATTTTAAAATAATTCCTTGAAGGGGTTGAAAAGTCAGACGCATGCGGCAAACATTTCTTTAAACCATGCTATGGAAGTTGAGCCTATTGCAATCAATAGATAGACCTTTAGAGATTTAAACCATTAATCCAATATGTTCCCGATCCTTAGATAGAATCCAATATAGGGGTATTGGGTTCCATCCGTTCAATAGTCGAGCTTAAGACCACTAAATCATCACTGGCAGGAAATCTTCGTCACATTAAGCGTTTTGTTTTTTTTGTTTTATTTCTTCCAAACTCCAAAAAACACCGTTTTAACCTACATTTGTTTCATCATCATTTCAACCCAAAAGACGTCCACTGCTGGACATAGGCCTCCCCCAAGTATCGCCACATTGACATTTAGGGGGGTTTTGCCATAATCGCCACGCTTGGCAGGCGGGTTGGCGATCGCAGTACGGTTGTTCCAAAAGCACAGAGAACGCTGCTGCCCATTCTCTGGCAAGTTCCTTAGTCGCCTCTTACGACACCCACGGGAAGATATGGGATGGTGCTATTCTTTACGTCCGACACCATACAGAGCCTTTCAGCCTTTCATTTGTTTCATAAAACATGCTTATTCATACCTACCCGAACCGAGATACATTTATATTCCATACAAACGTAGTTAAAGGCATTTAGGAAACGATTTGCTAATGCAGTCTGAGCCTAAAAACGGCTTGTTTGTGGCAAACAGCTCAATTAGCGCAGACTTCTAGAGGTTTATTGTTTACAGGTTTATTTGGCTTTAGTTTTTCATTCGTTTTTTCAGGTAATTGAATGCGATGGCAAGGTTGTTAGCAAAGAATACTGAAAAGTGATATACGATAGAGGGTTTTGTGTTATTTCAAATCGCATCTGATTGATGATTATGAGCTCCAGGTTGGGCCGTGTTCTTGGGTTATGACTGAGAAGAATTATGACGTTAAGGGTGGGTAGTTCGTTCAAAAAGGGGGAACTCCCGTCCTGACCGGTGTTTTCTTTTTGTACTACCGCCTGACTGTTGTTGTCGGACATTGGCTGGTGAGGATACAGTATCTAATTAAATCAAATCCATTTATTTGCCAGAATACGTTCAGAATGTGTGATCTTAAAACAATAATGGCCCCTTTACATTCTCCCATTACACATGGTGTGCAAATATTTAATTTGAATCTGCCAGATGGAATACTAAAAAGTGAGCGTTGCAGCACACTCCAAGGACAGAGACAAACTAAATAGAGTGTTGAAAGAATAAGACACCTGTTTGTGCTCTGTTTTGTGACATGACGCAGGCGTTTGACTGCCTTGACTTCTTACTTAATTAAAATAATAATTTTAAGTACATTAAAAATAAAAAGACGGCAACAACAAATGAGATCTTATGCATAAGGAACACATTAATTAATTCATGTCCAAAATACACATATGTCAGTTCAAGTGATAAAGTTTAATAAAATGTCAGATTAAGAATATATAAAGGAAATTGTAATTGATAATTTCATAACGTAGTGGTATCATCATCACCCACAGCCCGACCTCACCCTCTGCTGGGAATAGGCTCTGCCTCTCTTTGATTGTGCCAATCTCCACGTTTCTGTGCCAGCTACAGGGCTGTTGGATACCTATACCTATATCATAATCTCGAGGGAAGCCGGGAGGAGCTCGTGGCTAAATAATAACAACTGTTCGTGTCGATCTTCGGATTAAGCTGCGCTGCCCTAGGTTGGTCCGTGGATGGGTGACCACCCAGTACATACCGAGTTTCTTCATTGCTTCGGAAAGCACGTGAATCCGTTGGTCCCGGCTGGCATTTGCAGATCTTTGACAGTCGTTACAATTTGTCAGTGACCCGAAATTCTGACTACCAGTCTTACCAAGGGGTATCCCGTATTACCGGCTGTACCTATTACTTGTGGAGGTCAGATAAGCAGTCGTGAAATACAGGAATTCAGCTGCATCTGGTTTGACTGGAAACCGACCCCAACATCGTTGGGATAAGGCTTGGTAGATGATGACCTATATCCTAATCTCGCAGATAACTGATAGCATGGTGAAATATTCGTCAGGTGTATGGATGCGGATATCATATAGGACGTTATTTATGCCGCCACCAAACTCAATAGCAGCCTTTATTTTACGGATGGGAAATCATCAAATGACCCCTCCTGCTCTGAGCGGAGCGGAAGGGAGTGTCAGACTTGTACTGTCTGATCCAGGGCCACGGTCGCTTTCGAACAGTCCCGCAGCTCTAGCATCGTCATAAGACGGACGGACGGTGAGCTAGCCCACTACTCATCGTCCACAGGCCTCTCAATAGCAGCCTGGAGTTTGCATCACCTTGATTGTAATCAGTTCACCCCGAACAAAATAAGACTTAAACATACCTGATGAAGGTTGGTTCACTTATACCTCCTGAGACCCCACCTCTGTCCCCTCCTTCATCCCGAATACCCGCGTGATGTAAGGTAATGTTAATTTACCTCTAAATGACAATCTTCCTTTAAATAGAAATACCTATATTGTTAATCTAAGTTCAAGATAATCTCACCAACTATCGGCTCAAACTTTGATTAGTTCAACCGATTACATTGTTACCATCTCATTCCTTTTGTACTTAGTTATAGTATCTTATTAAAACCACACCTTTACTGTGTGAGAATAGAGACAATTACTAAAGTTTTAAACACCAAAATAAATAAACTAATAATCGAACACAACGTGCATGCAAAGCCAGGATTTAAAAAGGACACATTCGTAACTGCAAGTCTGTTGGTTGACTCATTTATGCCATCACGGGCAAAACAAGAATATATCTATAGTGGTTATATTACCTGTTGTAAAAAAATTTAAAGAAATAAATGCCTATATGATTGTAAGTAGGACGTGACGGAGTGTGAGGGAACCTCACACCTTTTACACTATAATATACTTACTACCATTAAGAATATTTCGGTTACAGAGAAGAATAAATCGAGTATTCATTACTGCATACTAACAGGAAATACTAATATTCAGATCCAGTACAGCTTCACGCCATAGGACAATTATCCCTTAAGCACGTTCATTCACCGACTGATTACACCCTTCCTCACAACCTTGTACAGATGCACTTGACCTTTATAATTACAGGCTTTTGAATGTTATTGTTTAAATATTGTTAAAGAAATGTGCAGTTGTTCGTCGTTAGTATCGACTACGCAGGGTTTTTTTTTCTCTCAGGTTAGAAGACAGCATCTTGCACGAATTAAATAATTATGTAGATTTAATGACCCATCAACAGCAATCCAATACATGAAATTAAAGTGCGTTAATGTATGTTCACTTTTGAAAGTAATCAAATTATCGTATCGTAAAAGCTTCTCAAAACTTCATCAGCCCAATCAATTAATTCTCAATCATTAATTAACATGCCCCAATCAATTATCCGTACTTCGTTCAACCATTGTTTACAAAAACATAACCTCAATCTTCTCAAAACAAAACACTGACTACATTTCTGTCTTCTTTTCTACTTACCGTGTTACATCCAAAACAATCCCTCGGCAACTGAAAGACGGAAAGTCACAATGTTACGCGCGTCATGTGGCTCTGACGTCATAGCCACGCGTGGCGCGTGCGTGGAGGCTCTCGGGCCACGCGGTACTGAACGGAACGTTTCAGTGTTCGGACTCGCGAATGCCCGCCCTCTATCGAACTAGCATCTCGTTTCGAATGACATTTTTAGTTTGAGGTGTAATAGTTTTATGGCAGTGTCAAGGTTAAGGTTTTAGGGTTTTTGGCGTGTGATAGCTTTGTGTTTTCGAAGGGTTTAGTGCAAATTCTATTGATGTAAAGAAGACATAGAATTTACAAGAGCTCTATGTATAGTTTCTTGCAGGTTTTACGTAGTGCAACTGGGTTTTTAGAGTGAGATGACTAAATTATGAGCTAAGAAAAGATAGATTAATGAATGAGGATGTAAGAGGTAGTCTGTAAGTGGCACCCGTCACTGAAAAGCTGTGTGATAACCAACTGCAGTGGTAAAGTTTTTGTGATGCGGAGAACTGAGGAAAAAACTAGAGACATGTTTTGATTATGAATGTGGTAAGCTGTGAGAGTATGGGAAGACTTAACACACAATCGATGGACTGTGGTAGATATGATATAGCTACAAATTATATAACTTCTGAGATGATGACTAGATAAGTATGGAATAGACATATTGCGCCGAATTTAAATAAATTTTAAAAGAATGATGATTAAGTTAATTAATTAATTACCAATGTCATCATCTACCTAGCATTTGCCCAACTATATTGGGGTCGGCATCCAGTCCAACCGGATGCAGCAGAATAATATTTTACATGGAGCGACTACCGATGTGACCTCTGCAATCCAGTTAGTACTGAGTAATACGAGGCCCCTTAGTATACCTGGTTGCCAGACTTTTGGACCTGTAACGAAGGTCAAAGATCTGCAATTGACAGCCGGGACCAAAGGCTTAAAGTGCTTTCCGAAGCACGGACGAAACTCCGTATGCAATGGGTGGTCACCTGGTCGGCCATCCCCAGACCAAAAAGCGCGACTTACCTAAAGATTAGTCCGAGTGGCTGCTCTTATCGAGCTCGCTCGAGCTCCTTTTGTTAAGCGAACCTATGTACGAATAATAAACGGCGTAAGACTTTTCTATCAATATCCTTAGATGCTAATTAATATCTTAAGATATTGATGTCTAAATTTCAAACAACTCATTAATTTGAATAATTAATTACTACTTTTAATTCTAAATTTTATCTTGACTTATATTTTTGAAAAAAAATAAAATGTTTATTTCTAAGCCCGAGGTGAAGCTGAGGTGATCTGTACCTCAGGATCTTCCTATTTCAGACACCTTTCTCTATATAAGATTGTACATATGTGAACCAGCGCCTTTATTCTTGATGTCAAGACAAATTATGATTCATCATCATCTGCCTAGCCTTTTCCCAAACTATCTTGGGGTCGGCTTCCAGTCTAACTCGATGCAGCTGAGTACCAGTATTTTACATGAAGCGACTGCGACTGTCAAGGCAAATTATGATTATGATTAATAATTATGCTTGCATTTAATTAATTACAATCTCACTTCAGTTCCATTCGAAGTTGAGTATTAATGAAAACACGATTAAATCCTATCGACTAATCATTAGACCAGCCAACTTTTTTCTTCTGAATCAATAAAGGGCGTACTCTCGGGCGCGCTGGAGCCGAACGAATTAGATGCATTGACTCTCTCGAGAACGATGTCGTTGCAGATTAGATTTTTTAATCGTACGACCGCATCCCTGTCAAAATAAATAGCAATTTTCAGCGCAGCGTTGAATTAAGTTATATAAATCGAGTTAATATTATAGGAATATTTAAGAGCGTTTACGCATCACCCCATTTCATACAAACTTTCTAGTACTTTTTTTCCGGACTGACTGAACCGATTTTAATGAACCTTCATACGCTTAAGCAGGATACATAGATCTAAAAAGTTACTAAAAAACATTTTCGAAAAATAGTGTTACAGATAAATTAGACCCATTATAAATTATAAATAGAAACAGAAATTTCCGATTATCTTTATTTTAGGATATTTCTAAAAATTTTTTAGTAACTTTTTAGACCTATGCAAATGCATACTGCTTGGTTCAGTCATTTCGGTAAATAAGGCTGCGGTTCCACTGAGGCGGAGTGGAGCAGAGCGAAGACGAGCTGTGCCGCGATTCACCAATCACATGGTGGAGTGGAGAAGAGATATGGATTTCAAGCCATGTGATTGGTGAATCGTGGTCTCCGCTCTGTTCCGCTCGGCCTCAGTGGAACCGCAGCCTAAGGACTTGAAAGGTTGTATGAAATGCCGTAAGGTATAAACGCTCTTAATACATATTTGCAAAACCATTTTTATTCTATAAAAGTTAAATATAGTGTTTGACATTAATAGTATTACTAGATATTATATGCTATTAGAGTCCATCTAGTTGTCGCAAGCGCTAAAACCAAGCATGAGGTCGTGGGGTCGATTCCTAGGTCGGACAAAGAGTTATCAAGGTTTTTCCAACAGCAAAAACCTTGCAGCAGGTCGTACTGTGTTTTTAAGTCTGATTGATGATACGTAGGTACCATTAATACCTCTGCCTAACCCTTCTTGGATTACAGGTGTGGTGATATGTTTAATTTACTACAGTCTCATCATTAACATCTAACCATATTCATCCATATCTTTTTCGTCATAGGTAAACATAATAATTATGTAAACATTGAGGTACCAGAGATAGTACTGTTCCAGTGTTACCCTACCTAAAAAGAAACTCTAACATCAAAATAACTGCTATTTAACCAGTTTTACCCACACGATTTCGCACTAAAAACCCTTTTTCAAACATATTACAACGACTATCAAAAACTTACTCCATTACAAACTACCTAGTCAAGGCTATAAAACGTTTCCACAAATTGTCCACATGAAATTTTGAAGTACAATTATAATTCCGTCTCACGGAAGACTATTATGTACTAACTAAAGTGCCTAGTCACGTGGTCTCGATAAATTACAATAAAAATTACCCGCGAAACGTGAAGATAGTCAGGACCGAAGCGGGGAGAAAATGTGGGAGTGTGGGTGAGAGTTGGGTGCAAGAGTTCCGTAGTTTTTTTAATCTTTTATTAAAACTTGCGAAGGAGTAAATTATAACGCAATGAATGACAGGGGAGGATGGAAGAAAAAAACGTGTTGCACCGACCCTACTAGGTAACAAGGGACAAGGACAGCACGATGATGATTAAAACATGCCGTCACGGACCCTACAATTATGCAAGTTTAGAAAGAAATTTTCTTCTAAAGTATTAAAGGAAATTGTATAGAGTTAGAAAGATAGACTTTTTGATAATATTCAATACTAGCGAGCCGCCCCGGCTTCGCCCGGGTGCAGTTCACATGTGGTGTCTTACAAAAAATAAGTTTGATCGTTTCAAAGTATAAAACTCTTAAATATTAAAAAAGAGCGCTTAGCAAAACATTATTGTTTCTACATATTTATCTTATAACGATTAATAGCAGCTCGCCCCGGCTTTACACGGCTCAAAACTTGATCTATAAAAATAAATAAATAAATAAATCTTGATCAAAATTAAACAGTTAAATATATTATAATAAATATAATATAATACAATTTGTCCTTAAGAAATTGATTTTCTGCAATCGTGGGCAATTGTATTTTGATCTCTCTAGATCAACAAATGCAGAAAATCAATTTATTATCTAAGTTCGTCGAAATCAGGTAACATCAGCAAATTCCTCCTCCCTACTTCTACGGAACCCAAAAAATTAACAGGTGAACGCGACTGTAATGAGGAAAGTTGGGAATACCGAAGGATTGCCAATTTAGATATTCAAATCGTGTTCGGTTCATTTTGCGGATATTTTGTGTACGTTAGGATGTTTTTCTAAATAAGAGTAGATTGGGGGAAATTGTCGAAGAAACTCCGCTCTTTTTTTCTTGTATACCGAAGTTTTGTATGGAGTGAATTATCGGGGAGATTAATGGGGTCCTTTCAGGTGTTGGGTTAGGTTGTTTTATTACGATATTGAATGAAAACGTAATTTATGTTTGTGAGTATGTAAAGAGTTTAGTTGGAGATGTTTTGCTTGGAGCTATAAAAAGATAGATTAACAATAATATTTTCTGATAGCGGTACTCCTGGACACGGCTCGTATCGTTAGGAGGTTCCTTTCTCTGGAGCCCTGACCGCCGCCGTTGCTTGGATCCTGTTCCCGATGCCAGTGAGCTACTATTTTTTTTATATATTTAATTATTATTTTTATTTTTTGTATATAGGAATATTTAAAAATGTAAAAAATGTGTTGTTTAAATGAATAAACGAAATAATAATATTTTCTGATATATAGTTATGTTACACAAAGCTGCTGTAAATGCTTTGTGGAACCGCAGGTTGAACCCAAGTCTTCTCATTCTAGAGCTGGACTAACAAGCACTGATAGCATCAAGACATTCTGCAATTTATGCTTCACCTCATACCGTAGCTTATTTTCAGTTCACGTAACATAACGCCTGCATTCCCCGAAAGGTTAGGCAGAGCTGTACCAATGATATACCCATAACTTATTCAGAAATTAAACCGAAACACTAAAAAGTCAATTTCCGCTCTTGCATCTTCTTTTGTGTGCGAAAAGTTTAAATACATAAAAACAGCGAAGACCTGTCTAATTTGATTGCCAACATGAATACGGCGAGAAACTCAATTTAACTAGTACTAATGTCGCGAAGCGCCGTCAGTACCGAACTGCGAAATTGCTGTGAACTCAAACATTTCGGGAGAGAGTTAGCTTGTCACAAAAACTTAGACTCGCTACTTGAGTTGCGCGGGGATGGTTGAAAGCGGTTTTATTCTTGTAGATCTGGATATTTTTGTATTCGATATAATGTCGAATAGTAATAAACCAATTGGTGTGAACTCAAATATTTCGGGAGAGAGTTAGTTGCTCACAAAAACTTAGACTCGCTACTTGAGTTGCGCGGGGATGGTTGAAAGCGCTTTTATTCTTGTAGCTCTGAGTATTTTTTGTAGTCAATATAATATCGAATATTAAAGTAATAAATAAATTGTTGTGAACTCAAACATTTCTCACAAAAACTTAGACTCGCTACTTGGGTTGCGCGGGGATTGCTGAAAGCTATTATATTCTTTCAACATTCGATAGTTTCGTTCTTGTAAGAATAACGAATAGGATACATATATATAAATAAATTGCTGAACCTTATCACAAAAAAAATAAAAGCAGTGATAGTCTAGTGGTTGACCGTCGGACTGTTAAGTCATATATCTCGAGTTCGATCCCAAGACGCACCTTTTTGGATTCATGTGCGTATTGTATAATTATTACTTGTAGTAAGGCAATGGCTGAAATCCCTTCTATTTTCATAGAAGAAAACCAAACGAAACGAACAAAAAAGAAATATAACGTGCTGATACGAATATAACACTGAATTTCGAAACCTGTCTGCATACCTGTATGTCTGTCTGTCTGTCAGTCTATCTGTCTGTGCAATGGTTGATGAGATATTTGCTTCCAAGGTCGTAAAAATCGTGTTCTAGTATACTACAATTAATTTTCTCGCAGTCTATAGTAAAAACAAGCGAAGGTACACAAGTCGTAGTGCTATTCTCATAGTGCTTTAATTTATTTTTTTATTCTCATAGTGTTGTAAGTTTTTGTAATGAACAATGTTGGTCATGCATAGATGTTGACTTTCTGGGCTCAGACTCGGGTACTTATACTTTTATTAGTGACGTGCACGGGTCTTGTAGCTGGTTAGATCACTGCATAGTGAGTCAAGCGGCAAAACAAGCTGTTGTCAATATTTATGTGAAACATGAAACGATGTGGTCTGACCATTTTCCCCTTATCGTTGAATGTAACTTAGATCTTTTAACACCAAAGTTGCCTCAAAAGCCAATCTGTAACAACAAGGATGTAGTATGGGGAGTAAGAAAACAGGAACAAATAGATAGATTTACCAGCGAGTGTCATAAACGATTGGGGAGAATTGATTTTCCTACAGAGTGTACAAACTGTGCTGACTTCTATTGTAATAACCGTGCCCACGCGCGTACCCTTGACAGACTGTATTCTGACATTGTGGCTGCTCTGCGCGGCGCGTCTGTAGCGGGTCGTCGGTGCGCGAGGGCTGGTGGGAGTGGGTCGCGCTTAGTAGGTTGGAATGAACACGTCAGAGAGGCTCACCGGGTGGCCAGGAAGAAGTTTATCGAATGGGTATCCTGTGGTAGGCCTAGGTTCGGTTTCATGTTTAGTGAAATGTGTGAGAGCCGGAGACTGTTTAAGTCTAGACTGAAAAGTTGCCAAGACCATCAAGGCCAATTGAGAATGGACGCTCTTGCTCGATTGCATTCGAATGGTGATTTTCGCGGATTCTGTAAGGGTACAAGTAAAGTAAGCGTGAGACCTGGTCTTCCGGTGAGCGTCGACGGGGTGAGTGACGATGCGGACATTGCTAATACCTTCAGGAATCATTTTTCTGTACAATCGCCACTGGGTCCAGCGTGTGGGGCTCTCTGTGCTGAGAGACCAAATAAGACAATGGGAGTTCGTTTCACTGCAAACCAGGTGTCAAAAACTATTAAAGATATGACGAAAGGAAAGTCTCCAGGCCATGATGGTCTCAGCATCGAGCACCTGCAGCACGCTGGGCCTCATATATCTAGGATACTAGCAATGTTCTACTCATTGTGCGTGAGCCACTCTTACCTGCCACTCGATTTAATGAAGACTGTGGTAGTGCCTATAGTGAAAAATAAAACAGGTGACCTTGCCGATAAAAATAACTATAGGCCTATTTCACTAGCCACGATTGTAGCTAAAGTGTTTGGCGGTCTGCTTAATACACAGTTAAATAAGTTTATAGCGCTGCACGATAACCAGTTTGGATTTAGACCCCAACTGTCTACTGAGAGTGCAATACTGTGTCTTAAGCATACCGTCAGATACTACTTGGATAAAACGCCCGTGTACGCATGTTTTCTCGATCTGTCCAGGGCATTTGACTTGGTCGCGTACGATATTCTATGGAAAAAACTGGAGAACATTAACTTACCACATGAACTGGTGGGAATCTTCAAGTATTGGTATACGCACCAGGTCAACAGCGTAAGATGGGCGGGGGCTATGTCAGAGCCATACAAGTTGGAATGCGGCGTGAGGCAAGGCGGATTGACTTCCCCGACCCTGTTCAACCTCTATATGGACGCACTGATCGTCGCGCTTAGCAGTGCCCGTGTCGGCTGCCATGTTGATGATGTTTGCGTCAATAACCTTAGTTATGCTGACGACATGGTGCTGCTGAGCGCTTCGGTCTGTGGCTTGAGGAAGTTAATGCAAGTCTGTGAGGAGTACGCGAGTGGACACGGCCTTAAATATAACGTGACCAAAAGTCAATGCGAGGTCTTTGAGTCGAGTAGTGCAAAATGCCCCCAAAGTATACCACCAGTCTATCTCAATGGTGTTCCCCTAGACTGGGTGAAACAATTTAAGTATTTGGGGCATTTGGTCACGGCTGACCTCAGGGATCATGCAGACATCGAACGGGAGCGGAGGGCATTGTCAAGAAGAGCTAATATGTTGGCACGCAGGTTTGCGCGCTGTTCTGATCAAGTTAAGATCACACTTTTTAAAGCATACTGCACATCTTTGTACACGTGCAGCCTGTGGGCTAGCTATACTCAGGCGAGCTACAGTGCCCTCCGCGTCCAGTACAATAACGCGTTCAGGGCAATATTGGGGCTGCCCCGCTTCTGCAGTGCCTCGGGCATGTTTGCGGAAGCGCGCACCGACTGTTTCCACGCAACCATGCGCAAGCGGTGCGCGTCCTTGGTGCGCAGGGTGCGGGCCAGCTCCAATGCCGTTCTATTGATGATCGCGGGACGATTGGACTGCCCTTATACAAGGAAATGTTGCAGTACGCATGTAGCCAGGGCATGTAAATGACCCACTAAACTTATTTGCTGAGTTTTTTATTAATTTATTTAGTTTTATTGTAATTGAATTTTTATATCTAAGATTATTAATGAAATTTAATTTATGTAATTTGTAATTCTGTAAATAATGTAATTACCAGTAATCTTGTTTTTAATTTCTTTATGTGACATTTAATTTTGATTTTATTGACATTATTTTATGATCTGTTAACTGTATTGATTATTATTTTAGAATTTTTTTTCTTTATTTTAGAATGTTTTATTTTTATTTTTAGTAATCGTGATTTTATGTATCGCAGGTGTAACGTGTTTTTTTTTTCTTTTTTCTATGGGGAAACCTGAAATAAATGGATTTTAATTTATTTATTTTTTATTTTTTTTAAGACAAATATTTCACTTTTCACCAGATGACATCTCTCATTGAAACAAAACGACAAACGGCAAATGTCACTTAACTTTTACTGTTATTTTCATTATTTACAAAAAAAAAAAGTTAATAAAGCACGTTCAGTTCCTACAAGAAATATTTAAACGCTTACACAAGTGTAGGCAAAGCCAGTAACTCAATTTACTCCTTTTGCCAGTCTTTGTAAGATAGAAAAAGTATTTTTTCTTTCTTTCTTTCTATATAACACCCTTTTGTTTGATTTCAGATATCGCTCGCTATCCCTCAATATCGAACACTTCCACAATCGGCTCTCTTCTTACAAATCTAATGGAACAAACTACTTCTCTTCGCGCCGCCTATTAGCTGAATAGGTGCGACGTTAATTTTTACCAGTACAGAAGAGTCCACACTTTTGTACACAGTTTCATTTCGTGTGTACTTTTCACACGGTTTTGGAGATGTCAGCAGAATGTGGAGTGAATGCTTTTGGAAGGTTCGTACGGTGATAGAAGAAAATAAATATTTTGTACACTGGAAAACTGTCATGATTTTATTTTACTTATTATTTTTGCAAAATAGTGATTAGTAACAATACACTATTTACAAACTACAAATAGATCTTAAATAAAAATAATTGTTATACAAAATAGGAAAAGAATTACAGAGCGTCAAAAAATTCGTCCACATCGATCGCTGTCAACAGAAAAAGTGCAGCAAGCTTGCAGCATTGCCACGTTGGATGGCAGAATACAATAAATTGAAGTGATGCCTACTGAAGGCTCACAGTACAACCAGGTGTTGTCAGTCATCACTGTATTGGCAGAAGTATTGTAGGACACCCCCTACCAAAGTGGACCATTGGCCTTTAAAAGATGACGATACGGCAGGTCGAGGATAGGGTATTGGGGTATCGCTTTGGAGAACCCTATGAACAGCAGTGAGTCCACTGCAGTTCATAGGGTTCTCGAAATGCCCGCCATAACCTGCAAGCATAGGATGATTGATCAAAATAATAAATGCATCTTCTCCCCATAACTTACTTAAAGTTTAAATTAATTAATACATTATTAATTTATAAAACTGAAATACAAATCTAATAAAGTAAAGTATGTTGGCTCTGTATGGTATCGGACGTAAAGAATAGCACCATCCCATATCTTCCCGTGGGTGTCGTAAGAGGCGACTAAGGGACTTGCCATAGAATAGGCAGCAGCGTTCTCTGTGCTCTTGTAACAACCGTTCTGCGATCGCCAACCCGCCTGCCAAGCGTGGCGATTATGGCAAAACCCCCCAAAATGTCAATGCGACACTTGTGGGAGGCCTATTTCCAGCAGTGGACGTCTTTTGGGCTGGAATGATGATTATGATGATGATGTTGGCAGTAAGTTATCTAAAAAATGTGTACAAACGCGAACTGGGTTGACAATAAACACTTTTGTTTAAGCTCGAGATTTTAAAAAGCGGCCGCTTATGTATTTTTATGACCTGACGATAAAAGAGGTTTTAATCGGTTACTTACTGTGTAATGTATAGCCGTGGTAATGCTGGCTGATAAGAATTTATGGGTCCTTGTGTGTCAAGGAGGCTGGAAGAATTTATGTTGTGAGGTTGACAGAAAGATTTGTGTTTGAATTTAGGAGAGCCTGTATTTGTTTGTAAAAAAATAGCATATTTCTTAGAATTTTAGGTCTATGTTCCTTAAGAAAAATGCGTGTAAGAACGTGGACGAAGCGAAATGAGTATGTTAGGATAGTAGCTGGGATTTACAATCCGTAAAAAATAAAAATGGACCGTAGCTGGTGGCACTCACTGCTTTTTGCCTGTGCGTGGCATTTTATGCATGTAAAGTGTCGTTTGACAGCTTTAGCACACTTCGAGATGATAAACACTGGCTGTGAACATCAATATATTAATTACGGGTATGTACATCAGACAAGCCTGCGTATTTTTCTCTTGGATCGTTCATCGTTGCAATATTTTTTAACAAAAACCTATTTTAACAAACAAAATAAATTGCTTTTGAACCGGTCGAAAATCTATCTATAACACACGCAGGCTTTAATACACTTCAGGCCCATCACGGGCCATCATTGGGCGAAAACAAAAGCCTCATACATATTGCAACGAAAACTTTATCAATAAATAACGTTACGCTATGAAATACGGCACTTTTACAGAACCGGGTAATACACGTGAGCTTTGGAAATATTTTAGAGTTCAATGGTAGAATGGTAGAATTATGATATAGTGTTGCGCTGTGCGAGCACGGGCTAGCACGGGCAACAAATGAAAATTTACGCACGGCGAGCAAGGTATCGTTGTTTATAGCGCGTCTCTGATGCGATTATGTTATAACTGAGCCACTTTCCGGTAACGGTGATTTAGGAGCACTTCAATATGGTTGTATTATGAAGTATGGGTTTTTAAACTTGAATTTTTGCTTTATATACTGCTGGTAAAAAAGGGATCAACGGGGCTATCTTGCGGTTTACCATTAAACTTGCCATAATATGACATGCGTCTGGTTATTAAATGAAATTTTAGAAATTTTAGAAAAAGAAAAGTAAAATGAACAATTTCTGAAGACGAAAAAATACTTTTTAGTTAGCAGAGAAATTATAGGAAAAAAATTTATAACTTTCCAAAGAGTTTTGTTTATCTATCTATCAATATGTGAGTTGATTATACTGTAAATAATATATTATTGATTATACAATATAACAGAATGGACAAAACAAGTCCTATTTGTTATACTGCTCAAAATAAATTATTGGATTCGAAAAAAAAAATAGAGGTTTGTCCAAGTACCTACATATAAACAGCCATAAATTAAATGTTTATGTGAATGAGTACAGAATCATCAAAAAATAGGTACTTACTGTACAATTTAGATAATTAAACAATCTATTTCGACGAAAAATTACTTCAAAACGATGATCTAATCACGGCAACTTGATAATAAACTCAGTCCGAAGACGCGTTCATTTTAATAGGAGTCATGTTTCACCGCAGCTTCGTTAAAACTTAATGAACCAACAAAAAATAAACTTTAATTAAGACATCTTAATCATCATTGTTTTAATACTCTGTCTTATGTTGTTCAAGTTAAGTAAAGCTATAAATTCTGAAGGTTTATTTATTGGGGATTTTTTAATTTGGCTGTTTTGTAGTTTAACGCGTGAATTATTATGTGTTGAGGGTTTGTTTTGATAAGGATAGATGTTGACTTTATTATTATCACTAAGGAAGAAATTTGGCTCACCATGACCTGAATAAGGTTTAGGACATGAACATGTTTTATGTGTGTACTAAGAACGCGTACATACATCGCGTACATAGATCCATAGTGTACATTGCTACGCGAGCGAAGCCGTCGTCAAAGCTAGTTTCATGCAGACAACCGATAAATGTACTGTGCAGATTTCCACCCCAATAGGCGCCCTAGCACCATACCTATCATTTGCACCAATCGGCTTCCTCATGTAATGTCTCAGGAAGCACTCAAATGATTTCATGAACACGTTCTCAAATATGTCATATGTCTGTAAATAGACAAATGATAAAGTAAAACGTTTACTTTTTTATATTATTTTGTTTTATTGTGATTTTCAAACATTTTGTTTTGTCCTGTGCGAGACAAATAATTACTTTTTCTTTTTTTATATCTATAAGCTATTTAATCTATCCATTTCTCTAACCAACACGAATAACAGATACCAAAAACTAAAATCCAAAACATCCACAGGAAAGGTATATCTCTGCCAATTTTTCACCAGGAACTACACGCCATATGTTACAAAATTAAAAACAATATCTTGCCAGTTGCCAAGTAAAAATGTTCCCAACTTTAAATTCTCAAAGTACAACGTATTTGGCATAATGACACAATTTTGCCAAGATTGCCAGCAACATGCATAATGGTGGTAGGCCTTGCCAAAGAGTGCTTCCGACAGTATATCATGTCTTACCGCGGGAGGATGTTGCTAATGTTACTACATTTTTATGTATAAACTTGTTTGTAGTTATTTTTATGTGGGACAGGAGTTAGTGATGGTTTTACGCGGATGGGTGACTTTTGGCATATGGGTAGGTACTAGCTGTTGGCCAGGCCACGTGAAGGTCGGTTTATTTTACAGAAATGTACTCTGGGATAAAAAAACATCTTCTGTCCTAATCCTATCTACCTGTGTGCTTATCGAAATCTATTCAGCTGAACGGTTTAAAGCTGTTTAGTTAAGGGGGTAGAAGCTATGCAGTGTTGCAGTTTTTAACCACTACACAGCAATGCTTCTCTTGACAATGTAAGTATCTTACTTACTTTAGCACTTTCGGAGATACAATGTAGACTTTCTTTTGGAGATCTTGAGGGACCAGCACGGTCCATCGTGAACTAAATCCACCCTCAGAAAGGACTGCTTCCTAGCAGGGGTTTTTTTCTAATATACTTTGGCATAACTATTTTAGTGTAACCCATCATCATCAGCCTATAATGTTCCCACTGCTGGGACACAGGCCTCCTGTCTATGAGAGGGAGTGGGCTGTAATCCACCACGCGGGCCCAGTGCGTGTTGGTAGATGTGATGTGATGTGTGGTGTGTGTTGTGTTGGTGTAACTTGTTTTGCCATAATAATACTTTGCAATATTATTTTTTTGGCTTTCAGTTTATTTTGGCACAATTATCTTGAAGGCCAATTAATTTCAGCATAAATTGACTAGACATAATGAGTATTAGCATAATAAACAAATAAAACAAATTTGAGGTATCATTAAGTTTAATTTTGAATTTTAATAAAAAAATTAAAGTATGTCTTAAATATGAACTTTTTTAGCACAACATGTTGTGCTAAAAAAGTTAGTGACAGAAACGAATCGCTGCAAAACCGACTCCACGTAATCTTGTCTGCTAGGGCAGACAAGACTAGAGTGTAATTTAAGCCCACGTAGGCGCGGAGGGGCGAGGCGGTCCGCGTAAACTCCGGTGGGACCGCCGCAGCCATGACAGAAACGATGCGTGCTGCATGTTGCATGCTGGATGCTTACTTACATGCATGGTGTATGATTGTTTACATGTTTGCATGCGGCATGCTTGGTGCATGCATGATTTATGCTTGTTTGCATGCTTCTTAAAGGGGAAAAAACCTTATGTATTAGAATGTTATGCTTAACCATTATTATGATTAGAGAAATTATGCTTAAACAAATTTTGCGTTAGCTATTATGCGTAAATAATGTAATACAAAAATATTATTAGGAGAAACAAAAGTATGCCAAGTTAGATTAGGTCTTAAAATTTTATGCAAATGGATAGCAAACCCAAGATTAGTAGGGTTTTAAACCATTGGTAATATTCTTGAACAATAATATCTATAAATTCCAAAACGCAATAAATTCTACTATGCAATCTTCTTCTAATCCATAAGAGTTGATGACACGATAACCTGAAAGTATGGACCAGTACTAACCATATTTTCGTTCCTATCGTCAATAGTAAAACTGACCCTAACACTAACATAACTTACAGGGGACTTGGATACTTCATGATCGGTCAAATAAAAACAAATGGCCTGCGTAAACCCTGAAGTCAATATTACCTGGGTGGATAAAATATATACGACCTAACATCATAGACCAGTGGACTGTGAAACTGGCAGTAACGTTATGAAGAAGTCGGTTAAAAATAACTTATTTTTATATTATCAAAACCACGCGTACCTTTTCTGATCTTTGGCAGTCGTTAGGAGTAGTCAGAAGCCGAAAGTCTGACATCCAGTGTTACCAAGGGGTATCGTGCTACCCAGTTACTGGGTTGTGGAGGTCAGATAGGCAGTCGCTTTATGTAAAATACTGATACTCAGCTGCATCCGGTTAGACTGGAAGCCGACCCCAACAAAGTATGGAAAAAGGCTAGGCAAATGATGAAATGAATGATGACGCGTACCTTTTCTCCAAGTTTTAGGTGGAAGTGTACATACAGTGTGTAAACAAAGCCGTCAACAAATTCAAGCATTCTGTACATCAAACAACTAACACGGCGAAAAAAATATTGCTGGGAAACGAATTGTTTTTTAATCTGACATTGTGCTGATGAATGCATTGAAAAGTACACCGGTCACAGAGGTGTTAAAAGTAAAGTTATAACATTTAAAACAAGTATTTTTCAAACCGTTTCAAAAGTTGGAACGTGACCTTGAATATCTCCGTAACAAAAAGGTTCCTAAGTACGGTCCAGAACGAAAAAATTATCACAATGACGGAGACAACAAATTTCGAACAGCAGTTCTGAGGACTCTACTCCAGAATGAGTGGAACAACGCTGCCACTAAAGATGATGAAGAAGAGGTCCTTTTATACTGGCTTGTTACCACTGACATGCGGACTAGCGTACCTTGTAGATACCTGAAGAAACGATAAAGAAGTCAGAGTTATATTACCTTGTTTACTGCCACCATAACAGACATAAGTATACCTGTCATGATAGCATCAACTTCTATCACTTTTTATTTCAGGTATAATTTTTACTGCGCACTTCCGCTGCGTAATTCAGGACTGTGAATTGACCTGACTTCGCTTTGAATTACTCCAACCGGAACATGTCTTTGACATAAATTTGGTAATTCGCGAACTGTATACGGGGGAACAAACAATTTTATTGGCTTAGATAGCACAAATTGTAGAACAGGCAGGTTTAACAGAAGGCACACTTAGAAATAATTCGACGACTAAAAAAGAATTCGGTTGAATAAACTATAGTATTTTCACAAGTTATTATGTCTTGCGACTGGGACTGTAGCTTCGCGTTTTTTTGTGTTTTTTGACTTTCAAAATTGCCTGTAATGGCCTGATTGAAATAAATGCTTTTAGTTTGACTTTGAATACATCATATCTTGGTTAACATCTATCATAAGAGGTAAGAATGTTTTTGAACTGTGATCCTCTGGCTCTTTGGTCTAGTAGTCGCAAGCGCGACTACTGAGGTCCTAAGTTCAACTCAGGGTAGAGCAAAGTATTATTGGGATTTACCATCATGAAATTCTCAGTAGCAGCCTCGGAGTCTGGATCTGTGCCCGGTTGATGACATGTACAGTCACCAAAAGAGATAAGTAACCAGTTTTTCATACTAGTAGTATGAGAATCTGGTTACTTATCTCCTTTGGAGACTGTACATGCACATTATTACAGTCTCTAGTCTAGTAGTTGCAAATATCAAATATTAACAAGAGTGCCTCGATTGTGTTTTTGCAACCAAGTTTATAAATCTGCAGATGCAAATACTTTCCTGTTATAATTATGTGTTTAGTTCTAAGTTAGTTGAGTTTAGGTTAATTAAAATAAATTTGACATTATGTAATATTAAATATTAAACAAAAAACGACTGTTCTGCATTATAGCATATTGTTAGGGCTCCTGCAGCCTGTGTTACAGGATTATCCCGTTTCTGACCCGCGATTATCCCTAGTTACGGGCTTCTAACATTTTTAAACCTACTTTGTTAATTTCGGATTAATATTGTATTTTACCTTTTAAGATCCTGAATAAAGATTTTTTTATTTAATAGGCTCGCCCTCTTTAACATGGGACTAAAACATATCTGGCGAAATGTGGGTGTGTATTATTAGGTACACCTCTGCCAGACCCTTCGGGGATTACAGTCGCGAAATTATGTTATAATGTTATTCTCTGAACTCAATTGCAATGTGAAATCAGCATGACGTCATCAGTAGCAGCTGCATAGCTGGATGGCCTTACTTTTAGGTACACGTGTAAGTTCCCTTACGGCTAGATAAAAGAAAGGATTTATCATTAACTAGCACTTCGCCCGCGAAAATTGTGATATAACATATCCTGTTACTTGGTAAAGATGTAGCTTTCTAATGGTGAAAGAATTTTTAAAATCGGTCGAATAGTTTTTGAGTTAAATTGTAACAAAAAAAAACAAACAAATCTTTCCTCCTTTTAATATTATTATTATCAGTTTAAATTCTCTTTGCAAATAATATAAATGCCCTGTGTGTTCGTTATACTCTGTCTTGCTCATCATCATCATATCAACCTGGTATCACCCACTGCTGGGTATTATAAGCGGAGGCCTGTTATAGGCCTCCACTTTTTTCTGCCACACTTCCCGGTCATGTGTATCCCTCATCTTGACGACTGACGATATCGTCGACCCAACTGGCTTTAGGACGGCCCTGGTTTCTATGGCCTAACCTTGACCCCCACTCAGTCAAATCCTTGCTCCATCGGCCATCTCTATCGTGGCTTAGCTCTCACTCAACTTTGCAAACATGGCAAGGAATGTACTCGAAATTTCGGTTACTTATTCTAACTAGACGCAACTTTTGAACTTTTGTAACACGTTTGACGTTCATCAATGCTTTTTTTTTCAGACTGCGTCATTATCTAGATTATCTACCCAGCCTTTCCTAACTATGTTGAAGTCGGTTTCCAGTCCAAAATGCAGGTAAATACCACCAGTATTTTGGTTGGAGCGACTGCCTATCTGACCTCCAAAACACAGTTGCTAGGCAATATGTTACGCCTTGGAATTTTCTTTCACACTGCAAAGTAAACCTTTTGGTAACTTTGTTAATATGACTTCCATGCATGTAAGTTAGGCGTTGTAAAATGAGGGGCCGTTGTCGGCTCGCAAGTAGCTTTTTACAGCCAATAACAGCGCTAATAACTTTGTCAGTAAAATGGTTTTACGTTATACGAACGATCCTACGTACGGATGAATTTGATGGGAGCATTCAGTAGGTAGATAGGTAGGTACCGGTTTTGTATTGTTACTCTAATGCTATGGTAGGTAACTGTAGTTGGATAAATGAGGATAGTCATAAAAAATATCGTTTACTTTTGACGTTTTCTGAAATTGCTTTTTCTGTCTGTGTCGCTGACAAAATAAGAGATACCTACACATATCGAGAATGCAGTACCTGCCTGCTCACAGATCACAACTTATTTAATTTATTCTAGGTTTTTTCTAGGCAAGCGTGCCATGTCCCGTGTCCACCCTTGACCGTGTCATGGCTTCATACCAGGCGAGTTGCAGCCAAAAGAAACGCCTATTTATTATGAAAAAAAATGTCTAATTAAATTAATTAATCTTTTATTTAGTTGCTTTAATCTAGCGGTATGCTGTACATAAGGTTTATCATTTGGTTTTTATGTTTTTTTAGAATTTGCTTATACAAGATGTTGTTTTGCATCTTCGTCAAAATTCAGGATGTTGTCACAAATGACATAAATAATCAATATAAGTTACGGTGCTTATTTAATTATTAAAAAACACTGCCTTTTTTGTTGTTTAAATTTGTCAGTATTTCAGAATAACTCCCTTAACGTGGCTTTGGGAATAAAAAAATATCGAATAAACGTTTGAGATTTTTTGTATGTGTGTCAGCGTGGTTATTTAAATGCCAGGATCAGACTGGCCGTGTTTAAAACACGGGTGGTTCACACTTACCGATTTCCGTAAATAATAAAAACAAAAAAAACCTACTGATTTTATTATAGAATCGAGTCGAGAATCATTAGCACAGTTACCTCCTTGAACTTGACGAGGAAGCAAAACAACACCTTGTATATTTATCTGTATTATGTTCGCCTATGAATGCACTATTCAAAAGACGAGTAAACTGCAGCTACTTTTAACTTAATATGCTGGATATTAAGTCATTGACATCGTTCATAATCTAGAGCGTCATATGCATAAAAGTGATAAATATTCAAAGGCTTACTTCAGAGACGTTAAACTGTTGGGTGCCTACCAAACTCTTTTATTCGCTGACTGTGAACAACATTACATGAACGAATATTTACGGTTTCCATGAAACACCCAGGACACACACTTCAATGCAAATATTTGTAACCGAATCCGCAACAAAAAACAAAAACATCGTGGTGTTCGTTCTGGTATTAGTTAGTAACAGATTTTTTATTTAAAAAAATGTGTTACTCGTTGGGTGTAGAAAATAAATTCGGAAATAACAATACCAAATGGTATTAGCTCTTGGTATAGGAATATATCGTTTTTACAAGCTTTTTTTAAATACTGTTTAAAAAGCAGATAATTTTACACTTCGTAGTTTACAAAATAGTGATAACTTACTCAATTATGCAAGGGCAACTTCAACCACTAATTTCCCTTAGAAATGTACTATGATAAATTAGGGGATGCCTTAATAAAAGGGACCCCATAACTTCCCATGAGTGTCATAATAAGCGACCAAGGGTAGCAGATTATGGCCTACGTGGCAACACTATGTATTCTAAATTTTAAGTTTAAATGACTATATTATATGCCTTTGCGAAGGTCGGTTTTAGGAGTTTTGATACTTTTAGTGTCGATGTTTTGATGGTTATAATTATTATAGGAGAAACTCTTCCCAAGAAGATTTTTTTAAGGTTTGTGACTATCACGGGATCGCTTTTTTTCGCATAATGTTCCTTTTCATAATGTACTTTGGCATAACTATTTTGGTATAACTAGCCATAACACTTATAAAAAACACACTTATAAACTTTGCCATATCTTTTTTTGGCTAACTGTAAGCCTGTTGGCACAATTATCTTGAAGGCTAATTTGTTGTTCTACCTACAATGTAATAAAGTGCCTACAAATTTCATTAGAATAATATTGTATAAAAATTAAATTAAAAATTAAAAAAACCCCTGACATAAATAACCTCTAAAAAGCCAAAAATAAATTAATCCACTGGGGTTAATTTATTTTTGGCTTTTTAGAGGTTTTTTGTGACGGGTGTTTTTTTAATTTTTAATTTAATTTTTTTTCATGCTTTTTAAACTTATGTTTTTTTTTTAGCCTTGACTGTCCTACTCCTGGGCATAGGCCTCCCCCCTTTCCCTCTAATTTTGTCGGTGTTGCGTCTCTTCTCGCTAATTAACATAACCAAGGAAAGATATAAATTAAAAAAAAAAGAAAATTTTGGGGGGAGGGGGAGGTGTAACCCCTCCCCCTCAGCAATGCCCATGGTGACAAGCGACAACATTTTAAATTTCAAATAGACTACATGTGAAAGTTGTTTATATCCCTTCATCAACTAGAAAAGAGGTGATGATCTTCAAACGGCTGAGCAGATTTTCTCGAAATATAACTAAGAACACTCTCGATTAAAATACCTTTCAAACGACAGCACTTTTATCAAAATCGGTTCATGCGTTTAGGAGCTACGATGCCACAGACAGACACACAGATACACAAATACACAGATACACACGTCAAACTTATAACACCCCTCTTTTTTGGTCGGGGGTTAAAAATGTGTATTTATAGTGTCTAACATTTAAGGAGTTGATTGTTATGCTTCTTTGTTATCATTAGGCGTAAATAAATTTATGCTTTAGAATGTTATGCTTAATCATTACTATGATTAGAGAAATTACGCTTAATAAAAAATATGCGTAAGCTGTTATGCGAAAATACAATTAGGAGAAAAAAGTATGCCAAGTTTTATTAGGTCTTAAAATGATAGACAAATGTATAGGAAACCGTCTATCATAGATGGTACATTCAACTTTTTCATCAGTAAAAATACAACGCTAATAATTATTAAAAACCTTTCATCAGAGTTGTAAATTAATTTTTCCCTGAATAAAAGCCTGCGGAGTATTGACATGGTTTATCATTTCAAGCAGTGTAGTTCTCTTTTCTGGAAGAAATTTTAGATAAAACGGCCCGTTTCCAAAACCACCAAAAAAAAAATAACTCAGACGGTTTTCCAGACTATACCTACACAATTTAACACAAAAGTAGCTGAATCGATGCATTTAAGACCACAAAACTCTTAAAGGAAATAGCGTTCAAAACTTTGATCAGCGGCCAAATGTAATCCGTACCTGAAAGGTCCCGACTACACGGATCTTGGCACGAATTCTTAAACTGTCCCAGGCTATGTTAAAATGAATACCTAGCTGAGGAGGGTTAACGTGGGAACTCGACGTAATATCGTCTGGCTACTCGAAGGATGCTATGTTTATTTGCCAGTTACTTTTCTGATGGAGAATATCATTGATGATGGAGATACTGTGACTGTGGAAACTACATTCAAGATTCAGATTTATTTATTTGCCGACTATGTAGGTCCAGGTATAAAATGAATCAACAGCTGCTGAAGGTTTCCGCTACATTCTAACTTACAGCATGAAATTTCACGGAAGGTAAAGAAATAGACTAGATACAAGATGTTTACAAATTAACAACTAACATGTCATTCTAATGAACGATAATAAGCAACACCTTTGAGCAAATAAATCGAGACACTTTAATTTTTTTTTACTTGTAAAGGTTAATATTTTTGCTAATATGGAACGTAGCAATTCGAACCATATATCTCCTAAAAGTTTATTAGTTAACCTTTAAAATGAGGGTAAAACAGTCCAGAAAAAAATAAGATACAAAATTGCCAGTTTTAAACAATATTTATTTTAAGATAATTTCGTTTTTTACGGTTTTTCTGGACTGTTTTAACCCCACAACATTTTCTATCAAAATTACCATTTTTCTTTCAGAGCCAATGATTATCCTTCAATAAGGTTATTATCCAATAATTTACGCTCATTGTAAAGGCTATTTGATTAAATTTTAGGCAATATATGGTTCGAATTCCTACGTGGCACATCACCAAAAATACTAAACATTATACGTGAAAAAGAAGTGATTTGCTCCCAAGTGTAATAAAAAAAAACAAATATAGTTAAGCAAATATTTCATCTCCCATCTTATTCGTTTTCAGAGGAATCCTATAGAAATATAGCTTACAATAATGCAACAGGGCCAGTCTAAAATAAATAGGTACACAATTATAGCACACCAAAATACACACGGGTCATTAAAAATGCATCTCATTTTCTAAAATATCAACGAGAACTTTAGTAGAGAAGTTTGATTGCTAAATTACGGATGAAGACAGTTAATAACTTGATTGCAAATGCACCTCCACCACCAAAGTGTACTTTCAAAGCATTTGACAAAGATTTTTAGGTTTCGAGCAGTTTGGTCTTAAAAGCTTCATGCAGTAAGAAGAACCTGAACCATTAGCAGCCAACAAGCGTTAGCTTGTTGACTGCCATTGAATCCCAATCTAGTGGAATTGTGTGTCGGAGCAGATTGCGTTTTATAGTTTCTACATCATCATTCTCTTGCTTTTATCCCAATTGATTTGGGCTCGGCGTAGCATGTCTTCTTCTTCCTTAATTCTCTATTATTTGTCACCTCATCAGATACCTCATTTCTTGCCATATCATCCTTCACACAGTCCATCCATCGTTTCTTTGGTCTTCCTCTACTCTTATACCCACTTTATAGTTTCTACACGACTCATTGAAAAAAAGCGTGAGCGTAATCACTCCTTTTTTCCATGGGTGAGTGTTGAGAGTGATAAAGCATCGTCTTCCCTTAGTAAAGCAAACTTTCTCACTTTAATGTAGTGTAGAAATTTTGCCTACACGTCGCCGGGATAGGTAGGCGCTGCGAAATTACTTAACGACGGTTCCGAAGTAGCGCGGGGAATAATTACAGCGGTACTAGTTGCTATAATAATAGTTGTCTTATCTGTTTCAATGTTAAGAGCTATATACGTGTGTGCGTGTTGTGTTATTAGTTTTATAGTATTAGGAGATATATTTGTCTGGGTTCTTGTGCCTTACTGAATGTAAGATGATGATATTACTTATGAGGATGTTCCACGCGCGCCTCAAGGAGATGTCAGCAAATCGGAAGGGGTCCGAGAGGGCCGATGCCTGCCAGGGCTGCGAGCTGTTCGAAAGATACCGTGGCCCTGGAACACAAAGGGCTAAGAAGGAACATGGATGGGTTTTAGTCAGTCAAGTCTGACACTCCCTTCCGCTCAGCCCAGAGCGGAAGAAGTCATTTGATGATTTCCCATCCGAAAAAAAAAGAAAGGATATTACTGATTGCAGAAACATGAGCTAAACGTAAAAAGCTTTGCATCATCTGCCTAGCCTTTTCTCTACTGTGTTGTCGGTCGGCTACCAACCTAAGCTTATGCATCTGAATACCAGTATTTTACATGGAGCGACTGCCTATCTGACCTCCACAACCCATTTAGTACTGGGTAATACGAAACCCCTTGGCATGACTGGTTGTCAGCCTGTTGGGCCACTGACTACTTGTAACGACTGCCAAATATTTACAAATGACAGCCGGCAACAACGGCTTAACGTACTTTCCGAAGCAAGGAAGCAACTCGGCGTATAACGGGTGATCACCTATCCACGGACCAACCTAGGCAAGCATGAGTTAACCTAAGGATCGACCCGAGCGGCTGTTATTGCTGTGCTACTGTAAGAAGCTTTTGGGAATTAATCACTAGTAAACGCTGACGAGAGAGCCGTATATCGATACCGATCCATGAACATTCTACAATTTTATTGCCACATTCCTCCGTGTATATAATAGACATTATAGAGTAGAAATAATATAGCATAAGAAGCCTTTTATTCTATTCTATTCTTCTTATATTCTATTAGAGTATCACCAGTATTCAGAACATACCCTTAATCAAGATAAAAACAAATTTATTTACAGCAGTAACTTCTAACAAAATAAACCGAAAGTTTTCCTTAAAAATATCCTCATTAGCAATTTCTATCACGCAACAATATCTCAGCAAACTTTAATTAAATATAGTCATTAAACATATTTATAACACCCGACGGTAAGACTTGCATTTTTATGAGTTTTTAAAAGATACGATCAGATAGTAAGAACGGTGGACCCGATAAATATGCTCTGTGTTGGTAATTAAGACTGCACGTGTATAATTTTATGCTCGAAAAGTCTCCTCGCAAAATTAAGTCCACTCGCTATCTTTTTTCTTTTTAAAATCAGCTTTTTTTTTGTAAAACTAAGTTGGTTCATACTTATTTAACACACGACGACCTGTATGTGAATTCGGTTTGAAAATGTTTGCTTACACTACTTTGTGCGGAATCAATTCAACGTTTTATACCAAAGAAAATCGGACACAACAAGGATGCAAAACTAAGCATACACCATGCTGCACAAAGTAGTGTAAGCAAACATTTTCAAACCGAATTCACATACAGGTCGGCGAAGACAATCTTCAAAGATGCGATATCTCAGAAGGTTCCGATTTTCAATGTAGGTATATGCAGCGTCTCTCGAAGATCATGGCACACCTTTTATCTTGGGCCACGTACCCTGACCTTGTGAGGACCTGATGTTTGCGTCAGTGAGTAGAGGAACAAGTAGAAAGAAAAAGTATTTATTAGGCCTCGCATAGGACTACACACACATACACATACATACAAAGAGCGTTTCAAAATCATTTATTTGTCCGAATATCGTACATTACATTGTTCTTAAATTTAATAAATGTTCTCATCACATTCTGCCACGTGGGGCGCACAAATATTAGGTACATTCATTAAAATTATTAGAATACAAAAATATTTTGCGTCGTTGAAGGATCAAAAATCAATGAACTTGTATTCAAACAACTGCCCGCGAAACGCTTAGAAGAAGACTCCTATTAAAAGAGCGGACATCTTGAACATATTCGATTCTGACACATGAATGCTACCTGCAAAGCGAACTTCGACTCCTATCAACCCCAGGTACGAACAAATTAGGTAAAAGGCACCAAAACAGTGACATAGACAGTTTCACTGCATCGTAAACTAACAATGTAGTAGATTTGTGAAGCGAATGTATCGCCTCTCCGATATTGTTTTATGATGCCAATGGCAGTGTTCTCAGCCATTTGCAGGTGATGTTGAAAGCTTTTACATGTATGTATCAGTTTTATGTTATGTCCTTTTGTTTGTGTTTAGTCGTGTTTATGTTAGATAAAGATAGACAATTCTTGTTTCTGTTCTTTATTCAAACTTTAGAGGCTTAAAGTACACCAAATATTCGCTAGCTATATAAAATTACGAGAAACAAATTAGAACTCGGTTTGGGCTAGTACTGACTAGTGAAATACCATGTTGAACTACAACTGTACATACCAATTAGTCTGCAGTTGTAACACAATAGCTATTTAAGCAACTGTTACGTTATGGACGGCCTTTTAATACGAGTGCCATTTTTCGGTACAAACGTAGCGCGATAGGTAAGCACGAGTTATTAAAAGACCAATAACATACAGTTGCATACAAGATTTTATCTACGAAGGAAGGAATACAACACAGATATAGACAAATAAGTATTTTATCTACTTCGGTTTCATAACATTTCTCATACATGTCTTGATTTTGGTAGTCATTTATTAGTAGCCGCAACTGCTCTATTTGTTATATCTGGTGGAGTATTTGCAATATCACTTGATGTTGAAGACATGTTTAATAAAATTTCATATAAAATTTAACTCAGAATTTTTTTCCCGCGTCCATTTTTTTTTTATTTTTTTTATTTAGTCTTTAATAAGTATAAGGCAAAGATCTTGTAGCCGCAACAGCCAAATAGTATACGATACTTTTGTTCTAAACTTGTTCCATTTTTAAAACATCATTTACATTGTCTCGATTTCGAAGTAATATTATGGGTACCTGGCTGTATGTTCAAGTGTGTACAAGTTGCATTATGATCTCATAATGCAACTTGTGTCGTTATGGGTATCATAATGAAACCGCTGCCAATTTTGTAATTCGAATATAACGAAACCGAAGTAGATAAAATATATAATGTAGCAACAATACTGCAGTTATCTGAAGTTTTTTTTTTTGTTTTTAATTTAATTAATTCTCCCTTCAATTACTAAAGATAAAATGAAGAGGCTGTCCAGCATACACATATGGTTTATGCTTATTGTGGCCTTAAAGGCAAAATTAATTAAAAATATATTAATTCGTCCAGAACTCACGTTCCTAAATATTTATAGATGAATATTATATAATAGTATTATAAATGTATGATAATTTGATAAGTGTATGAAAATTTTATAAATGTATGATAATTATATAAATGTATGACAATTTTATAAATGTATGGCAATTTTAATAATGTATGACAATTTTATAAATGTATGACAATTTTATAAATCTGTCAAATAACAAACTAATTTATAATGTAATTTTGTTAATTGATTGATTGTAAGTTGATCTAATATTTCATAGTAATATAATTGAATTGTTACTGTTACTGAGAGAAAGAGGGCTATCCTCTCTGCTAATATTGCTGTGCCCGGCAGGGCCCATACTGATCTCTTATTTGATAACACCATCTCTGTAATACATATGAAATGCAATAAATAATTGAGTATTATTTAGAGGATGCTTAATTACCAGACACAGTGTCAAAAACGCGACAAAAAGCCACAAATCAACGACCCAACAATGAAACAAACGACGACACACACGAAACATTTAACAGCTAATCCACCGCTTATCTAACACTACCAGTATTTATCCGAACACTGCAACACATCAGTCGTTGGTTGCAGCAACCATTACATCGCACGACACGCGATTAATCCCGGTAACCATCTACATCGGTGACTGAGCGGCAACCGATTGGTTGTGCAACCAACTATTTATCGTGGAGTATAATGAGATCGAAGGGACATTGGACTATTAATATGTGTTTAGAACAAGCTGGATTGGGGATCGTTTAGTTCCTGTTTTTGGTTGAACATTGCTTGTAACTTGTAGTGAACTAATAGGAAAGGTGACTGAACAGGCAGTTTGGGAGATGGATGTGTGGCTGTATTTAATCTTGTATCTACAATAAGTTCAGATAATTACCGACTCTACCGACTTCTACTCCTACTCCTTCAGAGTACACGCTGTGCGGTTGCGGAATACACTTCCGCCTGACATTAGAGACTGCCAAACTGTTGCAGTTTTCAAGAGAATAGTAAAAAACCGGCCAAGTGCGAGTCTTACTCGCACACAGGGTTCCATAGCTCCAAACAATATCATAACAATATTTTGAACTGTCATTCATTAGTTAGTAGTATTAGTTAGTAAACTTCCACACAACCGCAAAACTAAATTTGTTTTTCATAGTATGTTTATGAAAAACAAAGTTACTGCTGCAGTTTGATGAAAAAGTCCCATATCTCAAAAACTAAACATCATATCTTATTGAAACCAATTTTGGTTGATAGTTTTTTTTACGTTCTACAATCCTAAATATTTTCAGAATTTTCCTCCTCTTACTTTAGAAATTAGAGGGGGGGGGACACACATTTTACCACTTTGGAAGTGGCTCTAGCGCAAACTATTCAGTTTAGAAAAAAATGATACTAGAAACATCAATATCATTTTTGAAGACCTATCCATAGATACCCCACACGTATGGGTTTGATGAAAAATGATTTTTTTGGTTTTTAGTTCTAAGTATGGGGACCCCCTTAATTTATTGTTTTTTTTCTATTTTTGTGTGAAAATCCTAATGCGGTTTACAAAGTCAAAGTCAAAGATCTTTATTGTGAGACAGTGGTTACAGAGTTGTTATTGTGGTAATTTTTATGTGCGATTGCACTGCTCCGCCATGTTAGGCATACAATAGTAATTTGTTTAAATTATATATTAATTCAAATAGACATTTTAATTGAATTACTAAAAAATGATATTTTGCATCAAAACATAAAAACAGAATACATCTACTTACCAAGTTTCAACAGTATAGTTCTTATAGTTTCGGAAATAAGTGGCTGTGACATACAGACGGACAGACAGACAGACAGACAGACAGACATGAGGAATCTATAAGGGTTCCGTTTTTTGCCATTCGGCTACGGAACCCTAAAAAACATAATATTTCCATCCCGTCATAGTTGCATAGATATTTATTTTATTGGTATGTTTTTATTTATACCTAAGTTAGTATATTTTTATATTGTATTTTATATAGTTATTTGCTTTATGGTGTCGGACTTAAAGAATAGCACCATCCCATATCTTCCCGTGGGTGTCGTAAGAGGCGACTAAAGGATTCGCCAGAGAATGGGCAGCAGCGTTCTCTGTGCTTTTGTAACAACCGTACTGCGATCGCCAACCCGCTTGCCAAGCGTGGCGATTATGGCAAAACCCCTCCAAAATGTCAATTTGGCGACACTTGGGGGAGGCCTATGTCCAGCAGTGGACATCTTTTGGGCTGAAATGATGAATGATGATGAATGATGATTTGCTTTAAGTTTTATGTATTCAATTCTCTCTTCTTCTTTTTCGCACTATGTCTGCATCTCTTTTGTTTAATATCTTCTTTCGCAGGTATGCTGGAAGAGATTTCTTTAGAAATAAGCATCACCTTTGTACCTATTTTCTGTTTTTTTCTTCTTCTCTGTATTAAGTGTGTACATAAATCGTTAATTGAATAAAAAGATCAAAAAAGTTTGTTTGGCAACCAAGTTTCTCCAGTTATTTTTCTGTACCTAATAAGGGCAAGTCTTTTGCCATCAACCGCGGACAAATACAGTGTCCGGGTTTTCAATGAGAAATTTCTGATGCAAAAACCCAATATCACTGGTTGTTATAAGAATCTAAACTGGGACTAATGCTTAGCATTAGTAGCGAATGCAACCACTAGACCATTAAAGTTGTAACACTGGTAAACTAAGTGTTTCTGAATTTTCAATAATGATAGAACACGCAATGAAAAACCACGAAAAAGAACCAGTAAAATATCTATAAATCAAACTATCACCAAAGCCACTTAATTCATTCATCCATTTAAATGCAAGTGGTTCTCATAAAACGGTTGCCAATAAAACAATCGTAGACAGCAACAGTTGCACTACCGGTTGTACAAGAGACAATCGTTGTATTTAATTAAAGAGCATGAAAACATTCGCGACTGCGATTTGGTTATGCCAGGAAAGTTGAGGAATTGTACGGGAGTGAATCGCGAGCGGTGACGACGTGGGTAATCTTGTTTTATGTTAAAAATAACTTGCGGGTCATGGGAAAAGATAGGGTGTGATGTTATATTAACCAAATTATGGATGTGTGTCTGAAATAAATTAATTGTATTGAATTGTTATAGTTAGCGAAGAAGGAGTCTACCGACCCAATAGTAAGTGATCACCAACACCGACGAATATCATAAATACTTCTAATCAAATCAAAATATTTTTATTTTACATAGGCCTACAGGGGCACTTATAAAACGTCGACAAAAAGGTGCTCGGTTCGGTTTGGTCGTTTCCTATGGAGAATAACCGGCAAGAAACTCCATGGTTACTCTTTTAAAATCATTTGGTTTTACAATATTTCTGTTACAGCGTCAGTACTTAAGTATGGGAGGACATCGTAGGCCCAACAATAAGTCGTTGCTTACTACAAAACGTAGAACAAGATAAAAAGTTACCAACGATCTAGGAATCTATAAGGTGTAGCTTCCGCAGGATAACTACTTCACAAGTAAATACTCAGAATATACGTATAGGCAAAGGTGCCTCCATAGTACTACCACATTTCGCCAGTTATTTTTAAGGTCACATTTAGTAGAGGGCGAGCTAATTAACAACAATATAGCACAAATCCAAACGCCAGTAACACTTTGCAGCTTTTTAAGGCACAAATAATCTTATCCACCTGCTAACACTAAACATTTCCTCAAAGAAATGCAGCTTTTTCCTACACAACAGATGCTCTTATATACCCAACAGTTTGGCTCCGGTATGGAACCACGGCGGTTTCAAAAAAGCGGTCTATAATTAAATCGGTGCGCGCCAAGAAACTGTCAATATCTGTGCAATGCCTGTAGGCTCATAGCGGTAAACTTGGCAGGTGACTGCGAACCATTGTTTCATTTTGTTCGGCTGGAGGAATATTCTGATAATGGACAGAAATTATTGTGTAAGGAAAATGGTTTGGTAGATTTTGATCGGGTAAAATCAAATAGGTACTCAATGTTTAAAGCAGTAGAAGTTTTTGATGGGAGAACATTATTATCTGCATTATTCGTTGATAGGGAGTTAACCCTCAACTGAGGAAATAAATTAATGGTGATTTAGCAAGAAGATTTATAACCACAATAAGTCCTATATAGGATTATCATCTGCCCTGCCTTTTCCCAAAGTATCTTGGGGTCGGCTTCCAGTCTAACCGGATGCAGCTGAGTACCAGTATTTTACATGAGGCGACTGCCTATCTGACCTCCACAACCCAGTAACTGGGTAATACAATACCCCTTGGTAAGACTAGATGACAGACTTTTAGCTTCTGACTACTCATAACGACTGTCAAAGATCTACAAATGACAGCCGGGACCAACGGCTTAACGTGCTTTCCGAGGCACGGAGGAAACTCGATATGTAATTATGGTCACCCATCCACAGACCAACCTCGGCAAGCAAGGTTTAACCTTAAAGATCGACCTGGGCGGCTGTTATTATTTAGCCACAAGCTCCTCGTGTATAAGTAAGTCCTATATAGGATATGGTGTAGTAAAGCTGTGACCAAGTGGCGTCCAAGGACTGGAAAGAGAAGTGTTGGTCGGTGGAGAGATGGGCAGGTGACTTTGTTGCCACCACGGGAGCATCCTGGAAGAAGCTGGCCAAAGAACGTGGAGATTGGCACAAGCAAAGAGATGCCTATACCTACCAGTGGGCGAGTTACTATTCAGAAGTGTCAGCGTCAGCATATCAATCCAAACCCGCACTGGGCCAACGTGGATTAGAGTCCACTCCCTCTCCGAGAGTGTTTCTTCTACCTGACTTCCCCTCTACTTTGCTATAAACAGTGTCACACAGCCAATATAAAATCATTGGAAAGCTTCTCATCATCCCAATCTTTTAGCGTTACTTTATTAGCCCATCCAAGGTGGCTCGTGTTTATCGCGTCGTTTTGTCCAGAGTTGAGCGCTGAGCGTTTAGAGTCTGATACGATTTTATGTTGAGTGCGGTAAAACATTTTGTATTCCATAGATTGTGGAAAGACGGGAATATGTCTTCGAAAAACGGATGCTCAATAGCTCATACAGGTCTTCTATGACTAATCTCTCAACATGTAGTTTGCGTATCGCAGTCCAGACGCCTGCCTAGTAGTAAGCGTCCACAGTTTGTTTGTCAGTTTGTTTGTTCTGTAACATAACAAAAAACTATTCCCTTCATGTACTCGGCACTTCAATTATATGACTTCGGTTTATTTCTTTTTTCTATACGTGTGGTTAGTGCATAACCTAGTGTTTTATGCCGCCTATGGATCTCTGACTTGGCTTTACATGCCGTCGAGAGATATTTCTCATGCATGATGGTTTCTTCACGATGTTTTCCTTCACCGAAACAATTGATAATAATTAAACATTTGTGTAGTAACAAAGTAACTTTTTTGTGGAAACACAGTCGACAGTTTTTACCCTACGTCAATGACTAAATTTTGGAGATAGCCTGTAACTTAATTTATACCTTCCGTAAACGCTAAAAGCTATCAAAATCCCCCAAACTTCCCACTGGTATATCCCACACCTTTACAGCCAGACTTTGATGACACTCACCTTACAATGTCTCTTTTATCTACCAACATATACATGAACGCATCGCTTAGCCACACTCCGTCGGCCACTGGTCGTAAACCAACAATTTAACGTGCTCCTGCGAAAGGATTTTAACTGCACTGTTGATGGATTGTCTGTTCGCGACGATACTCGAAAGAATGATAAAATAAACGATGTGTTTATGTACCCGCACGGATTGGCGACCGTGCCAAGATTGCTGGTGTATGGTGAACATGAGTAAAGACAGGAATTAGTAGTATTGTTTGGATACAAATATCTGGAAGAATTAGTAAGAGCCGCTTACGCCCTTACTAATTCTGTGAAAATCGGTTCCTAGAAATATTTGTGAGAGAGGCAGTCAATGCCACGCATGCTAGAATATAAGTTCTGAAAAGTAAACGATTTTAGGATCCATTAATTTTCTAATGAACACTGAATAATTTTATATAAGTTCTGTTTTGTCTCTTTTTAAAATCACATTTTGTGGCATACATATCAAGCCAGAACAAATTCCCTATTCAACAACACTCAATGGCTTATTCCCACGCGCTCCTAAATTCGGCTCGAAAACAAAAAAGCAACGAATAAACAACATAATAAGGGTACGTCCCAACTGGTAACTTTTTATTGACGTTGCTATTTTTCGTCTCTTTCTGGTATACTAAGGTTTGTTACGAGAGAATTTAGAATTTGGACAGAAAGTACCTACCAGGAGAGCAGAATCATGAAGATGTTGGTGCCGCTAAAATCCTCCTGAAAACCCTTAAAAAAGTACTAGGCTTGCATGAAATCAATGTGGTATTTATCCTAACAGTTCCATTAGCACTCACAAAATCTGTACTAGGCTTGCTTAAATTCGAGGTGGCTGTTCTTTTACTATTTCTGACTTTATTTCCTTGTTATTTTTTTAAATAAGTAAGTGTAGTTTGTTCAAGTATTATTGGAACTATGTATCTGTTTACTTATCTACAAAGTCATATTAATATTTTTTTATTCTCATAGCGAGAATAAAAAAATCCTGAGTCCTAACTGTACTTGCCAAAGTAAAGTTTACCAAACGGGAATGAATACACGCATTCTCAAAAGTTGACGAAACGAGACTCACACTGGTATTCTTAGTTATGAACTGAACTTAAGACGAAACTAACGTCACCTACACTCCGCCCTGTTTGTTTATAAATTGACATATAAACGCCCATTTTTCATCAGTCAAATTTGAAATAGCGGGAAACTATTAATTATATACTTAACATTGATTAAAGTCACATATGACATCTTTAGCATTGATTGAAGTGGAACCCAACTATGGGTTTGACAAAGATAGATAGCTAGAGGAGGTACCTTATTCGAAGATCCACCAATTGCGGCCAAGAAATTCTATTAATACGATTTGGTGGATGTTTGCAACTGTTGTCATGGCAACAACGGTCGAAATAGTTCAAAAATGGATTTAGGAAGGCTTTTAGAGTATGGGTGTAAATGTATGAAAACCAAAATATACTGGTGGATAAAAGGCCATCCCTATTTTCACGTTTTTATTCATTAATAACATTTGGTTACAACACCTGATTTAATAGGTGGCCAATTTTGTTGTCTACCAGTATATTTACGAAACGGCACTTTTGTGATGGTATTTTGTTAAGTTGGCGAAATGAAAACTTACCAGATGAGAAGTACCCGATTATACCATTGCTCTTTTGTTTTTTCGGAGCGCACATAGCATCACGTCTGTAATCCCTGAAGGGTTAGGCAGAGGTGTACCTAATATTACATCCACATTTCTCCAGTGAAGTACAATTTAATATATAGGGGCGAGCCTATTGTACACCGAGCACAAATCCAGACTTCGTGGCTGCTACTGAGAAATTCCTGATGGAAAAACCCAATAACACTTTTCCCGACCCGGCAATCGAACCCAGGACCTCAAGCTTATTAGTTGCACTTGAACCACTAGACCAACGAGGCAGATTAAGGCTAATCAATGCCTACTAAAAGTCGTGTTTAAATGTTTTTTAGTGTTTTAGGGCTGATTTAAGTGTATTTTTAGGGTTCCGTACCCAAAGTGTCAAACGGAACCCTATTACTGAGACTTCGCTGTCCGTCCGTCCGTCCGTCTGTCACCAGGCTGTATCTCATGAGCCGTTATAGTTAGCCAGTTGAAATTTCTACAGGTTATGTATTTCTGTTATAGCCATAACAATACTAAAAACAGAATAAAATAAGTATTGAAGGGGGCTCCCATACAAAAAAGTTATTTTTTTGCCCTTAGTGCGCGAGTCCGATTCGCACTTGGCCGTTTTTTTCATGTTTTCAACTTACTAAACACCTACGTCTACATAAAACCGTATCTTCAAAGTCAACACAACGTTCAAGTCAAGTCAACATCTTAATATTGTCACTTTTCATCCATCTTCAAGCTGTTTCAAAAGTAAATTGCTTTTCCAACTTACATATAGAGCGGAGCTTCGAAATTTACAAGTCGTAATGTTTCAATTTATTTGTAAATCAGTTTAAGTTGCACAAACACAAGGCGTTGCGGAAAAATCCGGAGTAGTGTTGCGTCTGTAGCGAACGATACCTAATATGTTAAGGATGATAGGGATGGGACATGATGAGGTAAAAGCAAGAGAGGAAGATAGAAAATTTATAGATTTTTAAAGGGTATACCGGGTACAAACGTCGTAAGAGCAAAAAAAAATATCAGCTGCCCCATACATTTGGGTAGAATAGGTATTGAAATTTTGTATCTGGCAACAAATATTTTTTTCAATATTACGATGTCGTCGGATGGAGAAACATTTGTATTTTGATGGTATGTAGCATACCCTTAAATATGTCTGTATGCCTACCCTTTCCGTTACACCCTGTACAACTACAATATCATCTTCCTGCCCTAGTCCCATTCCATGGGGATAAAAGATCCTTCTGCAACTCAGTGTGAACATGGTGCCCGCCTACTAGAGTGCACCTACAGTTTAGACGACAAAAACGCTACTGCCGCTGCGATTAACGTGGGCATCTACTGGGCTTATACGGATGTAAAAGTGCACTCAACGAAGCCAAAAGGCATTTGTTCTCCCAGTCATTGCGATTTGATACCAGGTCACGTATTTTATTTTTAATGTGATAACTTTGCTAGAGAGAACGCGGTCAATTCCGAACAGCATTCTGAAGATGTTAGTGGACATTTGACTCGCCGATAGTTAATCACTTCGTGCAGGTGCTGGTGAGGCAGGATTGATTAGCTGTGGCGAGTGATTTTCTATGTAGACATATTTATCAACTATGTGTTTGCCCATTTGCTTAGCCATAGTTACACTAACATAGTTTTTGAAGCCTTTGTACACTAACCCATGGACCATTTGTTGTCTGAGCAAATATATATTGGTATTATTATTTACTACAGATACCTCCACAACCCCGTACTATTAAATGCATCCATCAGCACATTATCTTCTAGTGCGTTACATCTAGTACTACCGTAAAACGTGAATCTCACACAAAAAAGTCGTTTCCCAGCAATCATTTTTTGCACAGTTACTTAGCTTTTAGAATATGGGTATGACACCCATATCCTAAAAGCCTTTTCAAATCCATTTTTGAACTATTTCGACCGTTGTTGCCATGACAACAGTTGCAAACATCCACCAAATCGTATTAATAGAATTTCTTAGCCGCAAGTGGCGGATCTTCGAATACGGTACCTCCTTTAGCTATCTATCTTTGTCAAACCCATAGTTGCATTCTGCTTTAATCAATTGTTAAGAAGTCATAATAAGTCACTTTAATCAATGTTAAAAATGTAGTATATTATTAATAGTTGTCCGGTACTTCAAAATTGACAGATGAAAAGTAGGCGTTTATATGTCAATTTATCAAACAAGGCGGAATGCAGGTCTGGTTAGCCCAACTTAAGTTTAATTCATGACTAAGAATACCAGCGAAGCTTCATGAAGGATCCATACCCTACACCATGTTTACGAAAGCAAAAGGTCAACATTATTTTACTGTATAACTTTCTGTTCTGCTCAGTCCCTGATGTCCCATCACTACGGACGCCATCTCAAGGCGACGCGTACTTTGCATGTTGAGTGCGCGCGCTGATACCAGCACAGCAACGCCTTTTGCACTTCACCGAGAATGCAGTTTAGTTATCCAATTCAATTCAAGTTTATGGTGCGGGGTTAGGTCTTAGACTTAGAACATGCTTGAATTATAGCTGGGGTTGTGGTTAACCCTAAATCCGTCAAGTGGATAAATGAATATAATTTCTATAGTTTAAAATAATTTATGGATAAAAAATGTTGATGCTGTAATTTGTGAAACCCTTTTTAAATTTGGCTTACTATGTTTTATCTTATCTAAACATGTTTGAACGTTGTATACCATGTTTTATGCAAATAAATGGTCCATGTTTAAAAAACGAAATCATTTAAATAAAGCACTTATTGTGGCATGCAATCACAAATTTTCTATATTATTTATTCTGATAGCCTCTCTATAGCTAAAAGTAAAGATATTTTTTTTTAAAGCCGTTCTTGGCAGATTAAATATCATAATAAGATATTGGGTAAATTAGGAGAAGTTTAAAACTAACAGAATATTTCATCTACTCGTAACAAATATGTCCCTATATGGAAAAAAATAAGTTAGTAGGTATATAAATTAAATTAAATAAAGATCAGAATACAATAAATTAAAAAGCTCAATAAGCATTTCTTATTTACCTCCAGCGGTATCAAACATATACTATCTATTCATTCCATATCTCAACAAAAAAGCTGTAAAACCCTAAATAGTTAGAAGAGCTAGAAGCATAGTGAATGTTGTACCCCACAACATTCAATATGCTTTCCCAAAATCTATGTCCAAAATCCCCACCATTTTACTCAGCAAATAACGTACAAAACACAGCTTCGTCCACTGCCTTTCAAAGCCATGCACACGCGACATCCAAATTAAGGCTCTTAATCATCCTTTGAACATAGTCGAGTAGCCAGCGAACAAAATATAACATTCATAAAAGTACAATTTAGTAGCGAATATGTACATACATACTATATGACGACGGTATTCGAGTTGTCTGTCCTTAACTGTGTACGAATTTACGAAACAAAGACTTATAGCCGGGAAAATCCTATTTCAAAAGTTGTTCTGTTAAACGATAAAGGACTTTATGTGAAAATGGTAAGGTGAGTTTCATGATGGAGGTAGGAAATTTGGTTGATAATTCAGTTTTAAAAGGAGACGGGGGCGTAGCATCAGTTTGTTGGTGATTCTTATAATTTTGAATTAATGAACGTTGTTTTATAGGCTTAGTTCCGAGTTTGAGCTATGTATATACTTTGTTAATTCTTCGTATACACACAATTTTCTTAAAATTCTCTTAAGCAAGTCTTAATTTATTACCCTCTACTACGTTAAAATACGTAACGCAAAAAGCTAGCTACGACGTAGTTGATGCTACGCAAACTCTGCTGTCGTAGCGGCGTAGCAGTTACAGAGCTACGAGCTACACAAGGTACGCTATCGTAGTAGGTGACCGATCATTACAATAATAAAACCGATCGATGAATAATATCAACGGTCTTTAAAAGCCTTACTTCTAAAAGAGATTTTAATCGGTAAATTGATCCATTTTCAACAAAATGTCCTTTCTACATGTACCATTTTCAAACCTGACCAACAAAAGCCACTTCTATTCCATCCCACCGTTCAGCTTGCCAATTCATCCCACTAAAAAGGCGAATACCACAAAACGTTCCATTTACAAATTCACATCGCAATTACGGGGACAATTTTACGTTTTTTTTTTTCCTGCCAAGCGGTTGGCAAGTGTCCTATATGTGTCCAGGATGTTTGTGGTCCCAAGTGGCCGGTCAGATTGTAATTAAACCCTCTCGTGCCAAGAAACTGTCCGAACAACATGTCGACCGCACATGGCCCGTGTTTTTTGAACAAGTTTTACAAAGCTGATGTTTTATGAAAACGTTTTTTTTTTAGGAAAGTTTATGTTTATATTAGGTTTAGAGCACTTGTGAGTGTAAGTAGTATTTCATGTGGCGGCATCAAAGAGTCGTTTGTGAGAATAACTAGCTCACATGTTTCGCTAGACTTGTTAGAAGGATTGCTCATTTATTCAAGCAACTAACTACTATTTAATCCTGTTACATAGAAACGATCGGTAAGCCCTACTAGTAATTAAAACAAACTCAAATAATATCGATTTTGATTGAAGCAGCTGACCATTCTTTGTTAACGTGATTTTTATGAGTACGTTAGAATCGTATGGTACGCCGGGATCGCTGGAATAGAACTTTGGGATCGCATGCGAGCACAAGGCCAACTGCCTCGTTGATCTAGTCTAGTGGTCGCATGCGATCCCAATATCAATGTTGTTACTTTTGCTGGACTCCCTTCTCTCTTGTTAAATCCACGTTCAAGAAGAAGACCAGCTTTCTTCAACACCAAAATCCTTTAGCAAACCCCCAATAATACAGGACAAAAAAAAATGTACATTTCTCCCACGTAAACGGGACACCGACCAAAACAAACTATTTTCCTAGAAAAACTAAAGTAAATCACACTCCGCCGATATATCGTAAGTTTAAAGACAATGACGAGTATCGGATTTGGATGGGCGCCACACGCGCGCCGAATGATGCGATTTAGGCGAGCGTCGTGACGAGAAACGCAAGTGTACGCCGTCACTCATGTCTTTACGTTATGGCTCATAATTGTTGTGTATTGGACGATCTTTGAAGAATTTAGTACATAAATAATCGTAGCATGAGACATACTATCTTGAAAAACGATCTTTAAAAGGTACGCGACAGAGTAAATGCGGACAGTGGAAAATTTAGTGTTGTGTTTATTGTGTTGTGTGTAGTGTCTGTCTCTTGTAATTTTGACGTTCAAAAAGTGCTGATTATCAGCCTAATTTGAATAAATGACTTTTGATTTTGATTTTGTGATGCAATTTTTTTTTTGATTTTGATAAGTAATTTTTTTTAACCGACACAAATGGAGGAGGTTATTTAATCAGCCAGTATTTTTTCTCATTTATTTACACCGATTTCTCCAAGGTCCAATTTAAGTGATTTTTTGTGGAAACTTGTGCGGGTGGTCCCATTTTAATTTTATTAATTTGTACTTCGGTATTCTATGTTTATGGGTTATCCTTCCATAGTTTATATACTAATGAGCGTCAATGAAATGATAAAAAGTCTGTGATTTGCTTTTAGTCGTATTATCATTGAGTTACCATTCATATCACTATAACTTACCGAAACAACACGAAAAAATACCATATTATCCAACTCCACAAAATTCATCCAACATTTGTATAAAAATAAAAATCCGTGGTATAATGTTGAGATTCGTTACCTGTCGCATAACGCATTATGGCGCTTCTGTATTCAGAGTCGGCGCCAAAGTACAATGGCGTCGAATGTACAGTCACGGACATTAATATGTGTACAGTTTGGCTGTAGAGTGTAGTGTAATTCAGAAGCAACTGTCTCGAGCTTGCAATTATGAAATAAGACTTACTTCCGAATAATATAAGGTTCCAAAATACAGTAACATATAATGGGGATGGTCGGTCAAAACTCACTGTAGATGGCGTCCCAGTCTGTCATTTTGACAGATAAAATGAAACTAACAGATTTTGAAGCTATGAAGATATTTGGAAATAGTTAGGTATGCCAGTGCCATTAGTTTCACAGTTACCTTCAACATTACAATAAAATAATAAAAACCGGCCAAGTGCGAGTAGGACTCGCGCACGAAGGGTTCCGTACCATTATTAATAAAAAACGAGCAAAAAAAAATTTTTGGTATGGGAGCCCCCCTTAAATATTTATTTTATTCTGTTTTTAGTATTTGTTCGTATAGCATCAACAGAAATACATAATCTGTAGAAATTTCAACTGGCTAACTATCACGGTTCATGAGATACAGCCTGGTGAGAGACGGACGGACGGACGGACGGACGGACAGCGAAGTCTCAGTAATAGGGTCCCGTTTGACCCTTTGGGTACGGAACCCTAAAAAGAGTTTTATATCACTTTTAAAAGCAGCTAAGTACAAATACACGTGTGTTATACGTTTGGGACAATAAGTAAGAAAACAGAGTTCAACTAAAACTAGTATTACGAGTACCTATTTCGAAACATTATAAAAGTTAGAATTAAAAAAAAATACTACCAACTGTTCAAAACTTCGCCCTGACAGATCAAACCGTGCCAATTGTTCCAAATTCAAAAACCAAACTTAACCTTCGTACTCCCATAAAAAAAGAAAATATAAACCTTCCCATTCACCCTACATACATATTACTTCCCGTGCCTGGAGGCCTACTCTCTTTCTCCGAAACGCAACTTCGGCATCGAACGAAAATTAAACGTAGTTACGTTTGTGACCTTATTATATATCATTTGCGGACGCACACAATAAAATTTAATACATTCGTTCATGTTAATTGTCTGTGAATTCGAACTTCTTGTGTGCGTCCGCAAACGATATAGATTAGGGTCACAAACGTAACTACGTTTAATTTTCGTCCGTTGCCGAAGTAACGTTTCGGAGAAAGAGAGTAGACCCCCTGTACCGTCATAGGTGGCCAGTGATTAATGAGCCCCGACTATGCACCCACTTTGTGGTTACATTGACTGATTGCCACGGCTCTGCTGGCACCGTGTTTTACAAATCGTCGTGAGGCTTTTTGGCAGTTAGATTTTGAAGACTGGAAAATGTATGAGGTTTGGTTGAGGGTATGTATTTTGGTGACGATGTTCTCCCTTACTTTAGTACTAACGCTGTAACAGAAATATTGTAAAACCAAATGATTTTAAAAGAGTAACCATGGAGTTTCTTACCGGTTCTTCTCCATATGAAACGGCCACCCCGAACCGAGCACCTTTTTGTCGATGTTTTATAAGTGCCCTGTAGGCCTATGTAAAATAAAAATATTTAAATTTTGACAGTTTACAACCAGTATCATTATAAAAGCGCTTCCACATTAAGATATCAACAGTAACATTTGTCTTTTCGGGAGTATTGTTGAATGGCAAAGTACAAAGCTGGGGCCAGGTCCCAGACCTAGTGAGTGGCCATGGGAATCCGCTGGATACAAAAAGCAAAATAACGGGAAATGTGGTGACGCTTGGTCCAGCAGTGAGCCGCTGATATGATAACGATGATGATGAAAAAACACGCTTTTTTATGGAGTAGTTACCGCTGCTAATACAATACCAGAAGCATCCACAATCATTGCGATACCATCCCAAAGAGTTAAAGACAGACTTCCTAGCTGTAATCCCTTGATCGTCACACGTCAAAACTGACAGCTAGTGTGTTAGTTTAATCGGCCTACAATGGTTACAATGCTGAACCTCCTCCCCACAAGTACGGAGACGGTCATAATCCACAACTTCTTCGAATTTTCAGATGTAGGCCATGCTGATTTCCTCTCACTGTTTTTCTCTTTTTTTTTGAGAGCAATGGTGATGAAAATACACACACCATAACCTGCCGTAAACTAATCAGCATCCCTACATGCAACATTAGTAAATATAAAATACGGCCGTTCAACATAATTTATGAGTGTAACAAAGTTTAATTTTAATTAGAGAGACATGTTCACGCAATAGACGGAATGTTTATTGTCGTATTTGTTTTAGGCAGAACTGGCTTAAACATATAGGTCTATCTGGGATATTTAATGTTTCATCATCATCATCAGCCTATAATGTTCCCACTGCTGGATGACACAGGCCGCCTCTCTATGAGAGGGAGTGGGCTGTAATACACCACGCGGGCCCAGTGCGGGTTGGTAGATGTCACATAACTTCGAATTTTTAGTTCTAGGACATACCGGATTCCTCAAGATATTTTCCTTCGCCATTTTTAAGGGCAGCGGTGATGAAATAAATTACACAAAGTAATGCGCCTGCCTGGGTTCGAACCCACGGCTTACTGCTCGTAAGTCGGGACCGCCACCACTGGGCCACCGTTGCTCTCCTACTTACTCGTATTTAACGTTTAGCATAGTTTATTTTATGGCGATTTTGGGAATAGGTTTCTGAATAAAGATTACAGTTGAGGGGCATATCTATAATCGAAGAATGCAGAGACTTTGTGTAGGTACACCTATGTGATGTGGTGGCTATGTGGTGGTGGTATCATGTGGGAAGTTACTAGCAAACTAATTAGATAAGCTAATTACTATGTATGATACGTTGAATTTTGTAGTCTAGGTACTGGCGCATCGCCTCTATTTCGCACAGTTTCTTTGACGCGACTTAAACATCCAAATTTCTTTATAACATAAAACCGTAACAAAATCTGATTAAGTTTAGAAAAACAATACGGTGCAAAAACACGAAAAGCCTATACATTTATACGTAGACGTAGAAGGTTCAGTATTGACTACGAAAAGAAGCACAATTGTTTCAGTTTCTACAAAAATATTATGATAATAAAAGAATAAAAGTGTCGCGGACAGACAGACAATTTTATTACGAATGTCGCTTTTATCTCAGACGTCTAGGTTTCGGCGCGCAACTGCGAGACGGAGTGGAAGCTTACATTCAGGATGATTTTATGTTTCGTAGCCTTGTTGGTCTAGTTGTCGCAAATGCGAAAACTACTGAGCATGAGGACCATGAGGTGTTCGATTTCCAGGTCGGATAAAGTGTTATTGGGTTGTTCCATCAGGAATTTCTCAGTAGCAGCCACGGAGTCTGGATTTGTGCCCTGGTGATGGCAATAGCCTCTCCCCCTATGACATGAGACTCCAACATAACTGGCGAAATATTGTTTCCATTTTAGGTAGTTTTCTTTAGTAAAAAAGAATTTCGAAGGATAAAGAATGTACGATAATTCAACTATACACGAGAGATGACTGGATATTTCACTGGTTTATCAACAGAAAAATAAACAATTCTTCTCGTGTAGCTTAAATTCACTGACAAACAATTTAACGGCCTACACCACTGGATCTAGAATGATCTCATCATCATCATCATCATCATTTCAGCCGAAAGACGTCCACTGCTGGACCTAGGCCTCAACAAGGTGAGCTTTTAAAAAATGACGGATTTGTTATTCCCTGAAAGGGTTAAATAGGGAATGAAAGTTTGTATAGAAGTCGATGGGAAATCCCATCAAGAATACGGCATGTTTCCCGTACGTATATAAAACAATACAGTAAGAATAAATTATCCATGACATAAAAACTAAATACCCGTCATTTCCTCAATGAAATCACGATAGACCATCCATAGTGGGCTCAGAGGAAGTAACCTCGTGAACGGAAAATACATTTTTGTGCCGCTCAGATAGGCAGGGGCCCAGGGGATGCTGGAAATACTTCCCTGCCTTTTACGTAGGGAAATGGATCGATCATATTTTATTACGAGTTTATATTTTTGATGAAAAATGTATCGAACCTCATCTCATGATGGAGAGAAAATTGTTACGACCACGGACGCTTAGGCAACGTTTTTTGGGAGTTGGACATTTTGGGAATGGGACATTTTGAGAATTGGAAATTTTGGGAATTGCACATTTTGGGATTTGGACATTTTGACACCGTTGGACATTTTGAGAATTGGACATTTTGCCCCTTGGGAATTGCACATTTTGGGATTTGGACATTTTGACACCGTTGGACAATTTGAGAATTGGACATTTTGCCCCTGAACGGTTATGTCAATGTTGCCAATGTCAAAAAGGCTTTTCATGTGGACCCAATGCGGATATGAATCGAATCAAATCTAATCATTTATATCTTTGCAAACATGGTTTATAGGTACGTAGATACATACATAGCTTCACGCCTTTGCTATATTACCGCCTTGTTGTATTTGTACTTTAATTTTCTTGATATTATAAATAGTAAATATATTTGTTGTATTTAACATAATGTAATTTAGTATGTATGTACATTACGTAAATTTAAGTTACGGAAGAGGGGAGCGTCCAAATACAGGCATCTACTTGCTTAAAAGGACACTTCTATCACCAGCTATGTAGTACAAACATGTTAAAGAAAATAAACTATTTGTATTTGTATTTTATGCCTTTTTCCAAGGGGGTAGGTAGAAACCATGGTACGCCACCTGCAACGATCATTTCATATATTCTTTTCCCTCGTCCACGTTCATTCGTCTGGTCAAACACGCGAGCCGGTTGGGAGTACTATGCACCTTCACGGGTAGATAGATGTTGATACATCAACATAGATGTTCTTTTATAATATTATTCTTCATATTTTAAAGCGAAATTTCTACTAATTTTCAATGATGACAACGATGATTCAAGAGCGTTTACGCCTTACGGCATTTCATACAAACTTTCAAGTCCTTATTTTCCAAAATGACTGAACCGATTTGAATGAAACTTAATACTCGTAAGTAGGGATTTAGATAGGTCTAAAAAGTTACTAAAAATATTTATGAAATGTATTAAAAAAAAAGATATTTGGAAATTGCAGTTTCTATAGATAATTTATAATCGGTCTAATTTAGCTGTAACACTATTTTTCGAAAATGATTTAGTAACTATTTAGACCTATGTATCCTGCTTATGCGTATGAAGTTTCATTAAAATCGGTTCAATCATTTCGGAAAATAAGAACTTGAAACTTTGTATGAAATGTCGTAAGGCGTACACGCTCTGTTCTTATTCAAAAAAACCGGCCAAGTGCGAGTCTTACTCGCACACAGGGTTCCATAGCTCCAAACAATATAATAACAATATTTTGAACTGTCATTTATTAGTTAGTAGTATTAGTTAGTAAACTTCCACACAACCGCAAAACTAAATTTGTTTTTCATAGTATGTTTATGAAAAACAAAGTTACTGCTGCAGTTTGATGAAAAAGTCCCATATCTCAAAAACTAAACATCATATCTTATTGAAACCAATTTTCGTTGATAGTTTTTTTTACGTTCTACAATCCTAAATATTTTCAGAATTTTCCTCCTCTTACTTTAGAAATTAGAGGGGGGGGGACACACATTTTGCCACTTTGGAAGTGGCTCTAGCGCAAACTATTCAGTTTAGAAAAAAATGATATTAGAAACATTAATATCATTTTTGAATACCTATCCATAGATACCCCACACGTATGGGTTTGATGAAAATTTTTTTTTGGTTTTCAGTTCTAAGTATGGGGACCCCCTTAATTTATTGTTTTTTTTCTATTTTCGTGTGAAAATCCTAATGCGGTTTACAGAATACATCTACTTACCAAGTTTCAACAGTATAGTTCTTATAGTTTCGGAAATAAGTGGCTGTGACATACAGACGGACGGACAGACAGACAGACAGACAGACATGACGAATCTATAAGGGTTCCGTTTTTTGCCATTCAGCTACGGAACCCTAATTAAGCTCTTTTACATAAACAACTTAGTTATTTTTTTTTTCATCGTAAACCCTAACAAATAAACAAGATGTGTACGGGGATGAGTGTCGTCGCCGAGCGAAGCTTAGGATCTAGCGTGCCGCGTAAGAAAAGCCTAGACCTTCTAAAGGATTATCCGCTGAAGTCAACATGAAGAGTTACAAACGCTATGGGAAAGACGGTGGAGAAACTGAATACATAATACAGCTTTATGTAAGACACAAAGGTGACTAGGTTGTGCCTTGTAAATGTAAAGTAAACAAGTTAAAACTACAATTACTTACCTACTACCTTGGTTATACAATGCTGAAGAAGTAGCACCAATTTTAACTTAGGTACTTCAAGCAAAAAAAAAACACGGAAGAGATGGTGGCAAAAAAAAAATTAGGTTTAGGGAATAAGGGCGAATAATCATTTATTTTCTAAAAACATGGTATAAAAGATGGTTTTGTTAATAATGTGAACAAACATGTTTTGCTTAATAGATATAAGCGTGCAAATACGTGCACAACGAAACAATAAGTCATCATGCGATTTTATGTTCCAGGAACTCCTTAACACTGTAAAAACTATTAGCAGAGAGCAATTTGTATAATTTATTTTTGAACTCTGTTGTTTTTGAACTCTTTTGTACTCTGTTGTTTACCTGAACACACATAAACATACAGCTTTTATTATATTTCGCAAGCCTTGGGAGGACATCTAAAACGTGCCTGTGGGGGTCGCGCCTGCTGCGAGAATTCACATCGCTTGCTTTCGCAAACAATAATTCACTATGCCTCCACACAAACAAACAAATTACAAAAATATAAAGGGACGGTAGCGGTATTAAATCAAGTTTATTAAACATCGGCCTGCATCATTCGTCGGGCTTAAGGCCACATAATGCTCTTATGCTTCACTTTTGTGCGACAAGTGCTCTATTTTGATCAGTGCTGTTTCCCCACATAATTAAGCCATAGCGTAGCACTTATTCAACATAAGTATGCATGATATGTTGTGTTTATTCGTGACACATAGGTAAAAGTAAGCATGGTGTTATCAAGAAAGTTATGTCTCACTAGGTATGTGGTGCCGTGCAAGGCGTACAAAAGTACAAATAATGTATACTTAGGTACTTACAAATTAAAAAGTGCAGGTTTTGTTTTTTTTTGAGTATCAAAACTACTGTTATAATACATAATTACCTATCTATACTAATCTACACTAATAATAAAGCTGAAGAGTTTGTTTGTTTGCTTGAACGCGCTCATCTCAGGAACTACTGGTTCGATTTGAATAATTCTTTCAGTGTTAGATAGCCCATTTATCGAGGAAGGTTATAGGCCACATATTATCACGCTACGAAAATGTGACGCAGACGAAGTTACCCGGGACAAGTAGTCTTTAATAAAATAAGCAATAAACAAAAACAAATTTATATGGTGGTAATTGGTATGGTTGTTCTGTATGGTGTCGGACGTAAAGAATAGCACCATCCCATATCTTCCCGTGGGTGTCGTAAGAGGCGACTAAGGGGCTTGCCAGAGAATGGGCAGCAGCGTTCTCTGTGCTTTTGTAACAACCGTACTGCGATCGCCAACCCGCCTGCCAAGCGTGGCGATTATGGTAAAACCCCCCTTATGTCAATATGGCGTTGTGGGAGGCCTATGTCCAGCAGTGGACGTCTTTCGGCTGAAATGATGATGATGATGATCATGAAAAACAAATTTTAAACAATAGAAAGTAAGTCCACCATACGAAGCTACCTATCTACTAATTAAGGAACAAAAGGGGGTAAGTAGCAGTGTATTAATCAAGTCGCCAAGTCCATTAGCAAATGTTCGAGGGACAAAAGAGTTGGAAGACAATCGATATGATCGCGGCATCGCGCGGTGCCCGACAAACGCTTCGTGTTTCTTAGGGAGACCATGAGATAAGATTTAATGACAAGAAAATGACAGAACAACAACAACAAAAAATGTGTACAAAATGGGAAGGACGCAGTTACAACTATTGCATCTTTTCCATTTTGCCCATTTATTAGGGTTCCGTAGCCGAATGGCAAAAAACGGAACCCTTATAGATTCGTCATGTCTGTCTGTCTGTCTGTCTGTCTGTCCGTCCGTATGTCACAGCCACTTATTTCCGAAACTATAAGAACTATACTGTTGAAACTTGGTAAGTAGATGTATTCTGTAAACCGCATTAGGATTTTTACACAAAAATAGAAAAAAAAACAATAAATTAAGGGGGTCCCCATACTTAGAACTGACAACCAAAAAAATTTTTTCATCAAACCCATACGTGTGGGGTATCTATGGATAGGTCTTTAAAAATGATATTGATGTTTCTAATATCATTTTTTTCTAAACTGAATAGTTTGCGCTAGAGCCACTTCCAAAGTGGTAAAATGTGTGTCCCCCCCCCTCTAATTTCTAAAGTAAGAGGATCAAAATTCTGAAAATATTCAGGATTGTAGAACGTCAAAAAAACAATCAACGAAAATTGGTTTCAATAAGATATGATGTTTAGTTTTTGAGATATGGGACTTTTTCATCAAACTGCAGCAGTAACTTTGTTTTTCATAAACATACTATAAAAAACAAATTTAGTTTTGCGGTTGTGTGGAAGTTTACTAACTAATACTACTAACTAATGAATGACAGTTCAAAATATTGTTATTATATTGTTTTGGAGCTATGGAACCCTGTGTGCGAGTAAGACTCGCACTTGGCCGGTTTTTTTTTTGTTTGTGTCCTCGTGAGCCTTTTTTTATCGGTTTGGAAATAATCGATTTTTGCTCTCCGTCCTGGGGAGAGCGGAGTGGTCTGTCAGACTCGTACTGACTAAAACCACACCGGTGTCCCTCGCAAACTTGCGTTGTGGGGCAGCGGGATCTAATGCGACGTCCCCTGCCCAGGACTAGTGCCGGTCCGCTTGACCTGTGCGGGCTTCATCCCTGGAGGGAATGAGGTGTACTCCCCCCGTTACGTCTATGAGAGGCGCGCGTGGAATACAACGCGCCGCCGTCTCGGGTCAACTGTGATGGGGGGGCGAGGGATGCCCCCGAATCCGTCGAAACGTAGTGGAAAGGTTCTGTCGTCGATTCGCCCAAGAATGAATCGTTGTGTCGGCGAAAGCTTCGTAATTGAATGGTTCTGTCATTGAAAAACTCATAAACGAAACATTCTGTCGGCGGCTCATTCGGCGGAGAAATTTTTGTCGGAGGTAAATTTCAGAATCACAATAAAATACCAACTGTCTGATTGTTCGATACTGAAAACGAATATGGTCGCCCTATTCGAATGTCAACTACAAAAGAGCAATGATGGATGAGCAGTATCGCCTGAGACGCTTCTACACCGAGTACTCTGTTCCTTAATACTTTTTATTGAAATGAAATGTTTGTGTGGTTTAGCGGTAACAGCATCAGCAGATTAGGTCGTTTCTGAATCTACAATTTACAGGGTGGAAAGTCACAGAAGCACAAAATGTACAGTGTAGGCCGACGTCAACATGATTGGGAAAAGGCTAGGCAAACAATAAGACCATCGCGCGAGCATCCTCTACCAAATCAAAAAAGAACTACGTTAATCGGCTGAAGTTAATCATGACATCTGTATCGAATAACATACAGAACAAAAAGATGACGGCTAACCTAACACATAACCTCCTCCCTTTCATTGAAGTCGGTTAAAAATACGTCTCCTCGAAACTCGTAGTGTGTTGTGTGCTTTCTACTTTTAGATAACTTCTGAGGCGGTCAAATCAAATCAAATCACTTTTATTTGTTAACACAGGTAAAGAAATACAGATGTTGAGTTTGGTGAACAGAGCGCTATGTTATGCCAGGAGGCGTACAAATATGGTGAGCATCTAGCTCAAATATTACTAATACGAATGCGGTATCGCGATGTGTTTCACATTTTGACAGTTTTACATCCTTCATGGGTTAGGTACCTCTTACCGTCCTTACACTTACTTTTACAGCTACTATCCGTCAACTTTCAGCCGCCACATTACTGAAAGTGGGTCCGAAGATAGATCTATACCTATTGCAGGATACAGACATAATAATTATTCAAGCAATTGGTCTCATCGTTTAGTACGATCGTAAAAACATGATGTGTCTGTATGTTAGAATCATAACTTAGTTGGTAGCATTACAACTACGTCTAAGTACTATGGCAAGACTAGTAACTTATCAGGCGTGTTCAATTGTACTTACATAAAATCAAAAGTCATTTATTCAAATTAGGCTGATAATCAGCACTTTTTAAACCTCAAAATTACAAGAGACAGTCCCCCAAAACACCCGCCCTTCGCCACTTCCTAGTGTTTTAGCTGGGAAGAAGAAGTGGCGGAACAAACTCCCCAGCAATAGGTATTGATGCAAAAGTAGAACGTTTAAGTACATACCTAATCGGTCTTTCCGCACGGAGAGAAGAGTGGAAGGCTATGGAAAGAGGCCTTTCCCCAGCAGTGGGGAAAGGTCTCTCCCATAGCCAACATAGGCTAATAAAAACATGGGTGCCTCCATACCATACCTGGGTTAGTCCATCTAGTTATACTATTAGTTATACAATATAACAGATTGGACAAAAAAAGTCTTATTTGTTATACTGCTCCTTCTAGTTATACTATTAGGTACACAATATAACAGAATGGACAAAAAAAGTCCAATTTGTTATACTGCTCAATATTGCCCTTATTAGATTCGAAAAAAATAATAGAGGTTTGTCCATGTTGTTGTACCTATAATATAACTATTTTGATAACTGCGAAGATCTCACTGATGCTCACTCGATCCTGTATTGTACGATCTTCGCATTTATCAAAAAAGTTTGACAACTGCGAATCCAGAACAGCCACCAGCGCCCTATTTCTGTTATGCATGGGCAAACGAGGTAAGCGTGGCCTAAGTTCAGGCGACATGTATCGACATGGCTACTCTGCATTTCAGTTCGCAAGCGATCAAGTACGGTGTCGTCCAGCATATGATTACGCTGGATGATCCGCACCTGATCCGATAATCGTTGCGCCGACACGTTGACAGCTGGCTCAAGCACCTGAAACAGAGAGAGCATCCAAACACGGTACGCGGTCAGGTTGTTTCCTCCCTCTGTAGCCCCGTAGTATGACCGCATGACGTTTACGTTGATGGTTCGCGTCCATTGCATGCGCTGCACACTTCCGTCGGGAACTGGGACCCCTCCTTTGCATATTATTTTGTTGTTTCATTTTAACAACATGGACAAACCTCTATTATTTTTTTCGAATCAAATAAGAGCAATATTGAGCAGTATAACAAATTGGACTTTTTTTGTCCATTCTGTTATATTGTATATAGTATAACTAGACGGAGCAGTATAACAAATAAGACTTTTTTTGTCCAATCTGTTATATTGTATAACTAATAGTATAACTAGATGGACTAACCCAACGTCTTATAGATTTAAGTCAATAAATTTAGGGCAAGATTGGGGCACCTTTGTAAGAGTAACTTTGACTTACTATATACATTTTTAAACTGACATGTCACTAACACTATCAATAACACTTTTAACGGGATTTTTACCATGTTTTTTATTTGTTTTGAGTTCCCGATATTTCGGCACTGTTGCAAACGCCATGATCACGGATCATCATCATCATCATCATCATCATTTCAGCCGAAAGACGTCCACTGCTGGACATAGGCCTTCCCCAAGTGTCGCCACATTAACATTTTGGGGGTTTTGCCATAATCGCCACGCTTGGAAGGCGGGTTAGCGATCGCAGTACGGTTGTTACAAAAGCACAGACAATGCTGCTGCCCATTCTCTGGCAAGTCCTTTAGTCGCCTCTTACGACACCCACGGGAAGATATGGGATATATTATATGATCATATGATCACAAATAAACTGAAGTTATTGCGGGTAGGTGTTTATGAGCAGGCAAATCGGTCTACCCTCTTTCTTGTTCGTTTTTTGGAAACTGATAAAGTGCTGTAAAAAGTTCGCGAGTGGACAGCGAGTTTCGTGTGTCGGAAACAGAAAAAAGAGTCGAGTTGTGAGTGACAGTGGTAGTGGTACGGAGCGCTCACTCAAAACAAATTATGAACATGGTAAATATCCCGTTAAGTGTTTTGACTTACCTAAAGATTCTTACAAAACGTAGTCATAACCTCCTTTTTAATTGGTCAAAGATTTTATTTTGAACGTCATCTCTATGTTAAATGTGAAACTTTTATTAAATCTACAAGGCGGACTACCAAAACTCAAATTTATATAAAGTTGTGAAACTTAGAGCATAGATGGCGCTCATATAAACCTCCGCCTACACGCTTCAGTTTCCAGAAGGATCTCTGTATTCTTTTTCTTAGTGTCAATGCTAATCATAATTACGTCCGTCGAATTCAGCTCCCATCATACCAGGAAGTGGCCCCTAATGACGGGGTCAAAGAGTACACAAAAGAAAAGTCACTTTAGGCATATTCTTCGCTGTGATTCTTCAGTCACTAGAACTCGGACCCTTCTCTAGTCTCTCTCAAAAACATACAATACACACGCATGATAAAATAATGTTATGCAGTCGATAACACTATTCTATGTACTAACTCACAATAAAATTAAATAAACAAAGGGGGTAATATAAACAATTAAAGGACTGTGTGAAGGATGATATGGCAAGCAAGGAGTTGACTGGTGAGATGAGGAGTAACAGAGAAGTATAGAAGAAGAAGACATGCTGCGCAGACCCCTAATAAATTGGGATAAAGGCAGGAGAATGGTGACGATGAAAGGAGATAGTAAAATAAATCAACAATAACGTATTTACTGTAATTTTATAAACTTTATTTATTAGAAATAGACAACAGGAATGTTAGTGTGTTTACGTAGAGCACCAATACAATGTTAATACTCTGTCACAAACATCAAGTATTTGACTGAATTTGGAAAAAAATCGCTTAACGTTTTACTCTATGGCCCTAGCACACCTACGCGAAAATACCCGTTAAACGAATTCCGCTACAAAACAAAACTAATTACGTCGCGATTCGAGTACCTTAACTTTTTCGCGTCAGTTGAATACAGAATTGGTATTTTTGGGACATCTTGAATTCATTTTTCCGTAAAATCCATTATCAATAGCATTGAGCTAAAAAATGCCAAATATTTCCAGATACCGCAACAAAATGGCGGACTGAGCGCGGAAGTGTAAGTGGCCAAATCTGTCAAAAAGTGATGAAGTTCTTTTTTTTTCTTTTAAAGAAAGCTCAATTTACCACAAACGTGGTTAACAAATCTGTAGAATATTTTGAACTTTAATATTATTATGCAGCTATTAACTTAGCTTAATAGCTAATACAGGGTGACATGGTGTTATCATTTCACGACTTAAAACTTCTATTCTGGTGGTTCTAGAATAAAGTGCTGAATTTGTAATAATATTTTGAGCGTCGATGTTACGTACACCATGTAAAGCATAATTACACAATTATAATAACATCGTCTATCTTTCCCGACAGTATAAGCAGAGGTGTGAGGTGTGGTGTGTATTTTGTCTGTAATATTAGAGCTTATACACATTTTATGTTTTTATATCTAAAACTAGCCTTTGCTAGCGTCTTCGCTCCCGTTTTGTACGGATATTAACCTAAAGGAACGTTTTAAGAATAGCCTATGATACTCAAGGATAATTTAGCTTTCCGTTAGTGAAAAAATTGAATGAATCGGAAAGTCGTAGGTCTATCTCGCTCGCTTTCGTAATTCCAAAACAAGATAGACATACGACTTATCGAATCGAAATCAAATCCGAGCGATTGTGAATACGGGGGCAGGTGGCCTACCATGACGTCTTAAAACATTATTGTTTTACTTCTTTTCCAGTGTGGGAAAGCGATGGCGCTAGACATACTGTGTAGCTCCGTCTCTTTCCCACACTGGAATAAGAGTAAAACAATACTGCTTTATGACGTCATGGTAGGCCAGCCAGACTTCCGAAGATTACCCCCTAACATACAAACTTACAAACAAATCGTACCTCTTTATAATATTAGTATAGATATGAAGTTTTATCTTATTTCGTTGGATATAAACGTTGATAGGTTCCAGTATTTAATTTTTGTTGTAAATAATACTGTTACAATAAATATCATACCAAAATATATTACACATTTATCAAAATTGTTTTAATTCGCTTTTCATCCTAGAGAAGTAATGTTCTAATTTCTATTCTTTTTTTAATTATGGATATCATTTAATTCATGTTTTAATTATAATGGTATTTTTTGTTACATATTCAGGTTATTTGTTTAGGGCTAGGCCCTTGGTTTCCAATACATAATCATCTGCCTAGCGTTTTCCTAAACTATCTTGGGGTCGGCTTCCAGTCTAGCCGGATGCAGCTGAGTACCAGTATTTTACATGAAGCGACTGCTAATCTGACCTCCACAACCCAGTAACTGGGTAATAAGATACTCCTTGTAAGACTGGGTGTCAGACTTTTGGCTTCTGACTACTCGTAACGACTGTCAAAGATCTACAAATGACAGCCGTAACCAACGGCTTATACATTACAATGATAATATTTTGTGATAAACTCAGTTTACGCCGTATATATGACAGATCGAATTTTAGTACAGTTCACCTTAGTCAAGCCTCGTCTCTGAGTCAAAAAAAATGTATTATGCCATTAATAATAATTAAAAAAACCTTAGAAAGTTCGAGCAAGAAGATAAATTTTAATAAGCAAAAAAGTTTCTACGGAAATTATTAGAAACAATTTAAAGTAATCCTAGGAAAGACGCCGGAAATCCAGTAGTTAATATCAACATTTCGATGCAAGTACAAAAATAACTATACCTAATTCGACCTCTTGTTATTACGTTTTGTTAACTGTCTTTATCTTAAAAGAAAAACGCTGCTTTTTCTTTATGCAAAATCTATTCGATTTATGTTTTCAAAAAAGTATTCTAAACGTAAATTAATGTGGATCTTCGCTTGCGTGTGCCGATTGGAAGTTTATAACTTCGTTCATCCGATGTCGGCTGGTTTAACCACTATGCACGACAAGATTTTGACACTTGACACATCAGCTGAATCGGCGGGGTGATGTGAATTGTCATGAATTTCACGAAATTTTCATCAACTTTCACCGTTCGATTTTATTGTGAAAAATATGTCACGGGATCTGTTACATACGATAAATTTGAGGTTAATATCTTCAGTGTCGTGTTGAGGTCGATAAAACGGAGTCAGTCTATTGCCAAATATGTGTAAAATACATATTACTACACCCTTACAAAAAGTAGGTACCTTAGATGCGCTGGAAATAATGTACATAGGCATGCTTACCGTTTGCTAAAACAGTTCGAAAGGGCACAATAAAAACAGTAACATTCTATCTGCGTTCTTTTTTTACCATTATTCACACACAATTTCATATAAAAACACAATCAAAGTCTTGAAAACTATTACTAAAAAATATGTTGTAACATAACACTTCTTAGTGCTGACCGAAAACCCGGGTTTCTTATGTACGATTAATTAGTTGCATTCATCCTAATCGATAATCGCAATTAAATCGAGTTTGGAAAAAAAGAGTTGAGACTGAATAAAAACTCATAATAGTTTTAAATAATAATTTAATTTTGAAATTGGTCTTATAAACCTATCTTTTTTAATAATTTCATTGATGAATGAACGTTGACTTCAAGGGAACGAGATTTATTACTAATATGAACAACAGAAAACAGTAATCCCAAAAAAAACAAGTCAACATTTTAATGATTAGGCTTAATTCCCGCCGATATTTTTCAATTTCAAAATTTAAATAAAGAATGCGCTCGCAATTCTCATTATTTAAAATAAGTATATTAATTTTACTAGATAACATTTTACGAATTTGATTGTATAATAAGGTTTATTGTATTGATTATTTAAGTATATTATTTTATTGTACCTATATATCTGAAAGTTGCTTAAAGAATGCCCAGCAGGATCTTAGAAGGCATAGTAAATAATTATTATGATCCGTCAAAGATAAATTATATTTATTCTTCCAAGATTGTGTATCGTATGGTGGGGTTATTGTTATGTTACAGCTGGTCAGTGGCCCGAAAGTATGACAGCCAGTCTTACCAAGGGGTATTGTACTACCCGATACTAACTGATTAGAGGAGGTCAGATAGGCAGTCGCAGGTCGCTCCATTTAAAATACGGTTGTGCAGCTGCATCTGTGTAGACTGGAAGCCGACCCCAAAAGATGATGATGAGGGCGTGGACACATGTCTGCCGAAATATTTTTCCGTAACAAGTCAAAAACTGAACGATAGTTGCTGCCTTGTGCCCGCGGTGCACCGTACACGGCACCGTGCCGCAGCACGACGCCGTGGCGTGTCCCGGTAGCGGCGTCGTGCTGTTACACAGTGGCCGGTGTCGTACCGTAGACACGTGTCCACGCCCTGATGGTTGACAATCGGCAATTCATAAGCCGTTTCAAGAAACATTAGTTTATTGTTTCAAAGCGGTTCACTGTCCAGTGTAAAAAGGTTTTTGAAGTGATAACTTTTTATGGGAGGGTTAACCGCTTCGTAACGTAACACGTTACGGCACCACTCTGTGTGGCTTACCTTTCTCTCACGCATAGGGCAGCAGGCTTAGATTAGTTTAAGTTATCACTTCTGTCGAGCGTCCCGAGACGCACACGTTTTTTTAAATCTGCCATTTTTAGGTTATCCATCAAAGGCCGAGGGCCGAGTCACTTGAGTGAAGCCATGAACAGCAATAGATATGAACCAGAACCATCAAGAGTCTACAAAATATACGAGTAAGACTCTTACTCGAGAGTCTTACCGTATACTTTATGGTTTCTTTTTAATTTTTGGGGTAGCTATCCCAAAACCTAGCCTATCTAAGTAGGTGTAAAAAAATATTGTCGATTAAAAGTATTGGACGGTGAAGGCAAAAGATAAACTAAATTGGAAAGACATGGGCAGGCCTTTACCCGCATTGGGACAGAACAGGCTGATTAATAAAGTAAAGAGTAAATATCCATTAACCAACCCAACGTCCTAACCATAATCAAACTACATAATTATTTTTACTATTCCTACCGAGATCCTGTGCATTCTACCAATCTTCAGATAGTTCAAAACAAAATTCATAATAAACAATCTATAATAGTAAATTTGAATGCCTACAATATAAATTGGAACAGCGAACAAATTCCAAATTTAAATTTTGAGATGGAAATAAAATTGGCGCGAATTTAATCATAATATCAGTCCGTGCTGTTTATTGTTGGGTCGGAATGTACGAAAAATAATTAAGATTACCATTACAAGCCTAAAACACATTATAATAAATATTTACTGTATTTTACGGTTAAAATAAATTTATTTAATTTTCATCAATCGATTTCTTAAATTTCTTAATTTAATTACTCGAGTTGATCGAAGATTACAAAAAAATAATCGATTGGAATAATCGCTTTCACACATAACAATAATTAAAAAAAAAAAATGGTCGTCTAATTCAAATATAAATTGAGCGGTGGTAATGAATATTACGTGTTATTGGTCCAGTATTAGTAAATAACGCTAAGATCTGGGCATTTTCATGCGGTTTATAATATTTGGAATGATATTTGTCATGTTTGTTACCGAATCTATACGCGTGTGAGTGTTATATGTGAAAAATAAAAATGTAAACACGCACGATTGGCGCGAAACTTCGACTTTAGATTTCAAAATTCATCATTACCACTGCTTATTTAAATTGAACTATGGATGAATTCGCCGCATAATTAAATTACGAGTTGATAATTGTCCATATAGTGGAGCTCGAATGTTCGAAAACCACAATTTTTATGATTTTTAGCCTCGACCAGCACAGCCGTCAAAATGGCGATGACCGTATTTATGCACTTGAATTTTATAAGGGTAAATTAAGATACTTGCGCGCTATTTACAGAAGTTTTAATGGCGTTGATATATGAGATTTTTATCCAACTTTCTTAATTAACGCACACTCATAGTACTTGATAATCAGAAAATTAAATATTTGCATAAATTATGAGGATGACGAATGACTTAATTGCTAGCCCCTTTCGGGGCCGATACCAACCCAGCGGAGGTTTGTTCGTCGAGCCCCTTTGGGGGCCCGTACCGAACTATATGGTTAAATTGTGTTAAAGTAAATAACTTTTTTATTTTAAATCACGAGAATTTTCTGCTCTTTAAAATTAATCTCGGTATTTGAGGCATATCCACTTTATTCTTTAGCTGTATGAATCAGTGTAAGTACAAAAATAACTTAATTCCGACCTCTGGTAATAACATTGGAAACACATCTACTTCTTCAAAAATATACCATCAAAGTTTAACTCAAAATCACATTTTCTAGAGATTGCTTGAAACCAAATTCTTCTCGTTCGTAGTGAAGTGTAGCACAGCTGCTATGGCGTTTAACATGTGTTTCCTTCCTGCGTAGTCTGTTGACATTAGGTACGCCATCACTACGTTTTTCAGATATTCTAGGTTCGCTCCTTCACGGGATTGGATGCGGCGTAACCTGAAATTAATGGTGGGAAAGTTAGACTGGATTATATTTTAAAGTTAAGACGTTCTCTATAGGATTATGCTTTTTTTTAGGAGACTTACACCTTTTTCGGTCAAGGCGGCCAAACTCCGCTGGGGATTAGTTATCGGCGCGGGAGATGTTGTAGTGCAGGCGTATGCACTGTCCCTATCAGGGTGGTCACTCCTGACAATTACCTATTGGCAAAACCCAATCGTACTTATACCCTACCCGGGAATCGAACAGGACCCGATGATCAAAACTCGCGCTTACAAACACGAGACCAACGGAACATTTACTTGCAATAGGAATGTGAGCCTTGCAATGAACAAAAAATACCTTGGAAATATTTATCTAACTTTAAACAGTTCAGTTAAGTACAATTATTAGAAAAAAATTAACAAGGTAGTTTTAGCGAATGCATCAACCATTCACTTTAACATTGTAGAAAGTAAGCTTATTACCTGTCGATTTCCTCTTTCAATGTTCGTATAACTTCTTTGAAGCGTTCTTTTTCAATTGTAGCCTCTCGTTGGCAATCCCTATAAAACATAATAGCACAAATTAAAAATATAATAATATTATGTCAACGGTAAAAAGACGCGACTGAATCTTATCATATGAAGAGTCCGTGTGCGGTGTGGTATATCCCAGGTCAGGCCATCTTCTACAAGGTCTGCCGCGACGCCTACTGGCTGTGTCAGGGCTCCAGAAAGTAGATATTTTGGCCCACAGCTCATTGGGTCATGCGGCATGTGGCCAGCTCAGGCCCACTTCAACTGAGCGGCTTTTAAAGCAGCACCAGTAATTACATATTACATTAGCAATCGCACCTTAAAAAAAGATGTTTTTCCTACTCCTCCGCTATTCCTTTCTGATTAATTTCGTTGAGGGATCCAACTAAGTTAATGTACCTAAATATTCGTATGCCGCTTATAGCGGCGGATAGGTCCTGCACTACGCTATTACCTATAACAACGTTATGCCATACCGAATCCTACGAATAAATATCTTTGTCTAAGACAGTTAAATTGTTTGTTTGGCTTCATTGTCTTGACGCTTTTCTGGGTTGTCGCTACTGTTGATTCTAGCTTTCAGTAGTGGTAGTGGTTCGAGAATAGTGTGGTGTGATTGTCCAAAGTTTATAGCACCACGAAAATCGATCACGATCTAATTTAAGACTGGAATTGGTATTGCTAGCCTGTAATGTCGTCTTCGGGCAGGGTCCTCAAAAAACTTAGGTACTCTTCTTATGCCAGAACGTGTGACCTATAAACGCGCACCGCAAGAGCAGGTTGCCCTCGCGGTGCGCGTTTATAGGTCACATAATGAAGTACAGTCATCGTTGTTTCGTTGTGAAAAAGTATGGTGCTATTCGTCCTGAACAGCTCCATCTAACTCTCGTACTGGAATAACGTAACGTAACACAGGCTCTGGTTATCTCGGCTCTTTCTGGGCCGTCCTTGGCGGTGTCATCCATCTTCAGACCAATTCATGCTACCATTGCATCGAAACACTTGACTAGCGGTCAGTATCATCATCATCATTCCCTTGCCGTTATCCCAATTTGTTTGGGATCGGAGTAGCATGTCTTCTTCCTCCATACTTCTTCTATCGTCATCTCAGCATTCACCTCTTTTCCAGCCAAATCATCCTTTACACTAGCGGTCAGTACCCAATATTTAAATTAATAGGGTATAATACTGGGTAAAGAAAACGAAATTCTATTTTGTCCGTCAGACAGGTAATATAAAAATATTAGACCCGTATTTTTTGTTTTATCAAAATATCAAAAAAATTACTTAGATACTACTCATTATAGTTGGAGAGTGGGGGCTCACTACGTCACAAGTAGGTATAAAAAATACCTACATGTGACGTCATGCGCCATTTCAACACAATATATCTCCGTAATTTTATGACCACGTGAAAAAATAATAAATACGTGTCCAATACTTTTCAATAATCTACACGACAGAGAAAGAAAAAAAAATTGTGATCATCCCCTATTGTTTTGTTTCATACCTAAACTGTCCCTCCATGATATGTTTCTCCTTCCGCAGTTGCGATATGTCGAGGTCCTTCCTAGCTAACTCGTGCGCATAGTGTAACATATGCGGCGGTGCTGATACATCCTGAAAATTGACAAGACATGGAATCATCATCATCATCATTTCAGCCAATAATACGTCCACTGCTGGACATAGGCCTCCCCCAAGTGTCGACACATTGACATTTTGGGGGGTTTTGCCATAATCGCCACGCTTGGCAGGCGGGTTGGCGATCGCAGTACGGTTGTTACAAAAGCACACAGAGAACGCTGCTGCCCATTCTCTGGCAAGTCCGTTAGTCGCCTCTTACGACACCCACGGGAAGATATGGGATGGTGCTATTCTTTACGTCCGACACCACACAGAGATGACATGGAATGAGTCATCAATATTACTCCAGGGTCACCTGTGTAGCGAAAAGCTTTAATTATGTTCCTCCAATACAAAACTTAATAGCAGCCCCGACTTACGAGCCGTAAACCGTGGATTCGAACCCAGGCAGGCGCACGACTTTGTATAACTTATTTCATCACCGCTGCTCTCAAAAAACGGTGAGGGAAAACATCGTGAGGAAACCGGCTTGTCCTAGAACTAAAAATTCGAACACATGTGACATCCACCAACCCGCACTGGGCCCGCGTGGTGGATTACAGCCCACTCCCTCCCATTATAGGCTGATGATGATGATTAACACAAAACTTGGTCACACTGTGACCATTATATATGCAACATGGCTTAGCAACTGTTTACATAGTCACCGCCACCTCTGGAGGTCTGCAACACCAAAGAATCACAGAAAAGTTCGTGTCCAATTAAAGATTCAGAACTGAGATGATACTGACATGTATCTGTAATTACGCAGGTATCTTTCTACCCTTCAAACCCAAAAAAAAGATGCGCATATACAGGGTTATTGGTAAAACACCAACAACCTCTTAAGAGGTCATTGTACTCATCATTATAAACAACTTTTACTATGAGACCAAACCGGAAATCGTGAAAAAAAAATCATCTGTTCCCTACATTTTGACGAGTTATCTAAACTAATATTATTGAATAAACAACTAATAAATTAATGCATTGAATAGGCTCCGAAACTACTGGTCCGATTTGAAAAATTCTTTCAGTGTTAGATAGCCCATTTATCGAGGAAGGCTATACATCATCACGCTACGACCAATAGGAGTGGAGCGGCAATGAAAAATGTTGCGAAAACAGGGAAAATGTGACGCAAACGAAGTTGCGCCGGACAGCTTGTGTGAACATAAACTACGGAACAGCTGTTATTTTTTTCGCGATTTGGTCCCATAGAAAAAGTTGTTCATAATGATGAGTACAATGACCTCTTAAGAGGTTGTTGGTGTTTTACCAATAACCCTGTATAAACTCACGCCTTTTTCCCATGGGGGTAGAAACCACAGAACGCCACCTGTTACGATCCTTACATACTCCTTTTGCCTCGTCCACGTTCATACAGCTGGTCATACACGCACGCCGCTTGGGAGTACTAGGCGCCTGACTTTCCCGAAGAACCTCACCAATAAAGTCAGTGTATGTCTTTCTAGGGTGTCCCCTCCCGGCGTTGCCACTCCCACCTGCCTCGTAAATACTTTTTGTTAGTCGCCTTTCACTCATCCTCTCCACATAACCTAACCATCTAAGCTTATTCTTTTCAATTTTTGTCCTGCCGCTCCATACATTTGGGTCGAATAGGTATTGAAATTTCGTATGGGGCAGCAGATAATTTTTTCGCTATTACGATGTTTGTCTGATGGAGAGACATGTTCAGTTTGATGGTCTCTAGCACACCTTTAAGTATGTATATACCCTTTCTGTTACACTCTGTATACAGAATAGGCTTACGTTTGGCCGCATCTCGCCTGATGTGAAGCGATGATGCGGCCTATGGTGAAGCACGCTTGCCTAGGAGAAGCCGATTCACTAGAACTTAGAAGAGATCCAGAATATAATGATCAGGTATCAGAGAAGTCGGCAGAGAGTTCTACATACTGGCGGTTCGCTCAAAGGTCTGATGAGGCTTATGCGGACTACACTAGATTCAAGATGGCTTACCGAAAGCATCCCATCTTTAAAATGCGTGTGTTCTTCAGCGCTGACCCGGCGCGAGCGATCGTTGCGCGCGCGGATGTAGTTGTCGGTCTCGTCCAACAGCGCCGAGTAGCGATCGCGCTGGGTCTGGACTTGCTTCTCCAAGCTTAGGATGCGCGTCTTGAGGTCTGATACAATTTCCGTTTGATAGTTTTGCTCATTTTTTATTTTCTGAAACGTAAACTTGAATATTAGTAATCTAGATAATTATGCCTGTTGCCTTTTTTAGGGTTCCGTAGCCGAATGGCAAAAAACGGAACCCTTATAGATTCGTCATGTCTGTCTGTCTGTCTGTCTGTCTGTCTGTCTGTCTGTCTGTCTGTCTGTCCGTCCGTCCGTATGTCACAGCCACTTATTTCCGTAACTATAAGAACTATACTGTTGAAACTCAGTAAGTAGATGTATTTTGTGAATCGCATTAACATTTACAATAGAAAAAAAAACACTAAATTTTGGGGTTCCCCATACATAGAACTAAAAACCAAAAAAATTTTTTTCATCCAACCCATACTTGTGGGGTATCTATGGATAGGTCTTCAAAAATGATATTGAGGTTACTAATATCATTTTTTTCTAAACTGTATAGTTTGCGCTAGAGCCACTTCCAAAGTGGTAAAATGTGTCCCCCCGCCCTCTAATTTCTAAAGTAAGAGGAGGAAAATTCTGAAAATATTTAGGATTGAAGAAGGTAAAATAACTATCAACGAAAATTGGTTTCAATAAGATATGATTTTCAGTTTTTGAGATATGGGACTTTTTCATCAAACTGCAACAGTAACTTTGTTTTTCATTAACACACTATGAAAAACCAATTTAGTTTTGCGGTTGAGTGGATGTTTACTAACTAATACTATTAAGTAATGAATGACAGTTCAAAATATTGTTTGGGGCTATGGAACCCTGTGTGCGAGTAAGACTCGCACTTGACCGGTTTTTTACGTAGTCCACACTGGGATTTTCTCGTGTACCGTGGGTGCGTTTACGAACATTTAAACTCACATACACAAATAGCCAGACCCGAAACAATTTTTAGGCCATAACCACCAAGCCATAACAATTGTTCCGTGTTATCAGTTACCAAATCAACATTATTCTGCTCTATTCGGAAAATCTTATTTACACACACAAATATATATATAATATTTGTGTGTGTAAATAAGATTTTCCGAATAGAGGATTTGCAGATATACCGCCGAGCCGAGTGTTAAACTAAGTCTAAATATTGAACCTATTACACTTAGTGGTTTTCAGAACTTCAAGCAACTTCTGACATCTACCAACAAAATCAGCAGATTATTTTAACTACTGTTGCTGTTTAACAATAACGTCTAGATTCTGGAGGTTATTGTTAAACAAAAATAGTCTCTAGATTCTAGATACAATAATCAGCCCTGTCATCATCATCAGCCTATAATGTTCCCACTGCTGGGACACAGGCCTCCTCGGGAGTAGGCTTTAATCACCACGCGGACCCAGTGCGTTTAATTCTAGGACATGCCGGTTTCCTCACGATGTTTTCTTTCACCGTTTTTGAGTGCAGCGATGATGAAATAAATTACACAAAGTAATGCGCCTGCCTGGGTTCGAACCCAAGGCTTACTGCTCGTAAGTCGGGGCTGCCACCACTGGGCCACCGCTGCTCACCGCTATCTCATCCCTGTGCAGGCGGATTAAAGTTGCGTATATGGTACCTATGTATAATACAGGGTGAAACGAACATCGAAGCGCCAATCTAACACTGAAATAATTTTTCAATTCGGACCAGTAGTTCCTGAAATTAGCGCGTTAAAGCAAACAAACCAACTCTTCAGCTTTATAATATTAGTATAGATAGATTAAGCGACAAGCGTACAAGCGGATGATCGAACTTATATGTCTAAAGGCCCCTTTTTTATGTATGGCATCTCGCAGTTAAACCTATGAGGTTGTCGTCTGCTTAACCGGACTTATCGTGTGGGTACCTTGAGTGTAAGGCCTCCAGCCGGCGCATAAAAACTTACAAACTAAGCGACTACACGCTCGCGGGCACCCCCTGTGGGGCACGAGCCTCGGCTTAGGGCGTCGCTGGGGGAGGACTGCATGGGGACAGGCTGGATCTGAATGATATCATTATTTAGGGGCTGATTTAAAACTACTGGCACAGCATCGCGGGCTGGCTCGAGCGAGGCGAGGGGAGGATCTGCCGACCCCATCGGGACGCAGGTATTTATAGTAACGAGTTAACAAACTGCGTCACTGTTGTGAACGGCCTCCATGCGCGCGTCATTATCCTAGACAAAGGATCGCAGGCGGCGATCGTCTTAGTGTGACCTCGCTACGCACACATACTTGAATCCTTATCTTGGAGGCGGAGCTTAAAAAGGTGGCATGAATTTTGGTGCTGCGTTCTAGTGTGCGAGTTTACTTGCCTACTCGCTACATTCAGTAAATCATTTCGAACGGGGCCGTTCATATAGAAATTACTCATATTTAAAACTAGCTGACCGGCGCAACTTCGTTTGCGTCACATTTTCCCCGTTTTCGCAACATTTTTCATTGCTGTTCTACTCCCATTGGTCGTAGCGTGATGATATATAGCCTATAGCCTTCCTCGATAAATGGGCTATCTAACACTGAAAGAATTTTACAAATCGGACCAGTAGTTTCGGAGCCTATTCAATGCAAACAAACAAACAATCAAATCTTTCCTCTTTATAATATTAGGTCTTTACCTATGAAATTGCCGTTTTGTTTGAAAAAAGTTAAAGTATTTTTTTTTCGAACTTATTTATTTCTTTTATTCAAAGTAATCACCCCTGCAATCAATGCATCTTTGCCAACGCTGTGGCAGTTTATGGATGCCCTTCTTGAAAAAATCAGCTGGACGGGAGACAACAAACTCTTCAAAGGCGTTTTGTACTGCCTCTCGGGAATTGAATTTTTTTCGCGCTAAAAAGTTGTCCAAATTTTGGAAAAAGTAATAGTCGGAAGGCGCAAGATCTGGTGAGTATGGCGGATGAGGGAGAGCTTCCAAACCCAACTCATGCAGCTTAGAGACGGTCTGTTGTGCAGTATGGGGCCGCGCGTTGTCGTGAAGTAGCAGTGGAGACGACTGATTGACCAAAGCTGGTTGCAGACGTGCGAGTTTCGCCATCATTGTGGTCAGTTCTTCAATGTACACATCTGCAGTAATGCTCTCGCCGTTTTGTAAAAAGCTATGATGAATCACACCAGCACTAGACCACCAAACTGTGACCATCACCTTTCTAGGGGTCATTTTTCGTTTTGCACATTGCTTTGGTACCGAACCAGGATCTAACCAACTTACTGAGCGCTTTCGATTGTCAAAAATAATCCATTTTTCGTCGCACGTAACAATTCGGTTCAAAATTCCTTCATTTCTGTGCCTGTTAAGCAGCGCAAGGCAAGTCTCGACGCGTACGTTGCGCTGGCGATCGTTAAGTTCGTGGGGCACCCATCTATCAAGCTTTTTTATCTTGCCAATCTGTCGCAAATGGACCAATATTGTTTTAATGCTAACATCAAAAGCTGCTGCCAGCTCAGCTGTAGATTGAGTTTCATCAGCTTCAACAATCACCTTTAATTCATCATTGTTGACCAAAGTTTCCGGACGACCACGAGGTTCATTTTTCAAGTCAAAATTCCCAGAACGGAACCGAGCAAACCAATAACGGGTTGTGCGTTCGTTTGTACAGTTCTCTCCGTAAACGTCGTTGATGTTACGGGTCGTTTGTGCCGCGTTGGTGCCACGACGGAACTCATATTCCATAATTACACGAAATTTCAAAGTATCCATTATGAGGAAAAATGTTGAAATGTAATGAAAATACAACGCTAATCAATAACCAAAAGACTGATTTTGTAAATAGAATGTCATATTTTTAAAACAAAATTAATTTGAATTTAGAACTCATAGCCAATCAAAACTTTTTTTTGTTTGAAAAACTCTGTACTGCAATACGGCAATTTCATAGGTAAAGACCTATTATTAGTTTAGAAGACAAACCAGCTGTTCCATTAATTTTGACAATGTAGTCGTTTGTGCGTCGATATCATTCCACCTTGTATAATGCCTGCAACCCCGAAAGGTTTGCAGAGATATTCCTATCGGTATCATCAACATCAGCCTATAATGTTCGCACTGCTGGAACACAGACCTCCTCTCTATGAAAGGGAGTGGGCTGTAATCTACCACGCGGTCCCAGTGCGGGTTGGTAGATGTCACATGTCTTCGAATTTTTAATTCTAGGACACCGTCTTTTTGTTACGACTTTCCATTATCAATACAATCCCGGTACTATCCCGGGATCCCGAGATTCAATATACGTAATACCGTAATCCCGGGATTAGAAAAATCGACCGGGTTCGAATCCTCTAGCTGTAACTCACCACGCTGTCCCAGTGCGGGTTGGTAGATGTCACATGTCTTCGAATTTTTAATTCTAGGACATGCCGGTTTCCTCACGATATTTTCCTTCACCGTGTTTGAGTGCAGCGGTGATGAAATAAATTACACAAAGTAATGCGCCTGCCTGGGTGCGAATCCACGACTTACTGCTCGTAATTCGAGCCTGCCACCACTGGGCTTCCGCTGCTCTCCCTATATACTGTAGTTAACACAAATTTCGCAGTCGGCTTCTAATCTAACCGTATGCGTAATATCTGTATTTGACATGAAGCGACTTTCTATCTGACCTCCACAAGCCAGTTAGTACTGGGTAATACGATACCCTTTGTTAAGACTAGTTGTTAGACTTTCGGGCCATAAACTTCTTGTAACGATTGTCAAAGATCAACGATTAACGTGTTTTCCCGAGGCACGGACGAACTCGATATGTAATGGTCACCCATCCACGGACCAACCTAGGCAAGGGCGGCTTAACATGAAGTTCGACCCAAGCGGCTTGGTATATGGTACTTAAATAAAAAGAATAGAAAAACTTGTTACCTCTTCATACAACTTCAAAGTATCCAACTTATCTTGCTTCTCTTCTTCCAGCACCATTTTGTAAGTCTCCACCCTCTCTTTTAGTACCGCTATTTCATTCTTCAAATCCCCTACATCCTCGATTTCACTCCCTGCATCTCTTACTTTCATCTGCTGCTTATAAAGATCAAACTCCACCTTCAAACTTTCATATTCTTCTCTACACTTTAAATGTACGTTCTCATATCCTTGGACTTTGAAAACCGTTGGTATGTCTATGGGACTGCCTAGTTTATCGTTTTCGGCTATTAATTCTTTTTTCAAAATGTGAATTTTGTCTATGAGTGTTTGGAGGTATTCGCTGTCGGCCAGCTTCTCGTTGTCCGTCTCGCTTTTTTGTGATGGGTCTGTTGTGTCTTCTGAAAAAAGAACACAGTTGTTACAGTTATTGATACATTGTTTTTAATACAGTTGCTCAAAAAGTGGCGTATTGCAGGGACGTATAGCGTTCGGGATGTGGGCTATTACATACTCGAGCTTTTTCTTTACCTTTTCCGAACTAGTGCGTTCTCTTTCCCAACTGTCAAAATAATGTCTATTAAAAAAAACCCAACCACGAAATTTTTACAAAAAAAAAAAAACATCTAGAAGTTTTTATGACTCATGCAAATATTTCTAAAAAGAAGAAACTAATTTGTTTCAATATCAGATTTAATGATTTGATTCAATAAGTTAGGTTAGGTTTCATTTCATTTTATCTCATTAAATTTCATTTTCATTTCATATCAATAAAAAAATTCTACTGAAGACTTGGCTGTATGGGCAAAAAATCTCTGCTTATATTCTTTTAAGGTAGGCGCCATTTTCCAAAAATGTTCTTTATTAAATTGCTTGATTTTTTCGCAACTGTATTATAAATAGTTGTGCAGTACACGTGCGGAACCGTCATTGCAACTTGTTCCGACTGTCAACCTTCACCTTCGGCTGCGCCTCGGCTCGGGTAGACATTTGTCGGAACTTTTTGCAATGACAGGCTTTCCGCACTCGTAATAATGAAATATACTATTCTGTAACACATACTGTTGGTGTCTAAAGAGTTGTGGTAGTTATGCTAGTAGAAGTAGCAGACCAATCAGTGTACAGTGACGAGCAACAATATGTAAACACTAAGTAACTTCATAGTACATTGTGTATTAAGGTCGGTAAGTAAGGAACTACGATCGAGGCTCTAGTAGAAGCCCGAAGTCGAAGACTGAGGGCTTTCTGAGTCGAGGTTCGTAATTCCCGTACCGCCCGTGAAACATACAATGTTTTTCATCACATTTGCGAATAAATAATTATGAATTATAGCCTTAATACACAAGTCAGGACAACTATTATTACGAAATAAGTACGTGAACTTTTTTTTAAGCGGATGGCGGTTTTTGCCCACACCACAGATTTACAAATGTTTCGTTCAGAAACGTTAAGGGCAACTGTTACTTATGTAGGTATACAGCCATGACGGAGTGTAACAAAATAAAATAATTTTGAAAAATAAAAAGTTTTGACACAAAAACTATTATTAAGAACATTAGTTGAGTATTTAAGTAATATCTAGCGAGATTGCAATGAAATTCCTATTTAGATAACATTTTAAGACAATTTTTCAATTGCGTGTAAACTCCTTGCTAGAACTTGCAAGACCTGTGTGCTGTGATATTTTTTTTTTTTTAAATTCTTACCTACCCTGGCTTTCATGACAAAAATAAAGCTCGAGGGTTTCATATGGGGCATTACGGCAAAGTTAACCTGTATGTTTAGATACTGTTTACGTGCAAGTGTCATGAAAAAAAGATTGCTTGTCTGTTAAGAGCGTTTATACACTACGGCATTTCATACAAACTTTCAAGTCGTTATTTTCCGAAATGACTGAACAGATTTTAATGAAACTGCCTACGCATAAGCAGTATACATAGGTCTAAAAAGTAACTAAACAACATTTACGAAATGTCTTTTAAAAATGAAGATAATTGGAAATTTCTGTTTCTATAGATAATTAAAAATCGGTCTAATTTAGCTGTAACATTATTTTTCGTAAATGTTTTTTAGTAACTTTTTAGACCTCTCTCGGCTCTGTATGGTGTCGGACGTAAAGAATAGCACCATCCCATATCTTCCCGTGGGTGTCGTAAGAGGCGACTAAGGGACTTGCCAGAGAATGGGCAGCAGCGTTCTCTGTGCTTTTGTAACAACCGTACTGCGATCGCCAACCCGCCTGCCAAGCGTGGCGATTATGGCAAAACCCCCCAAAATGTCAATGTGACTTGGGGGAGGCCTGTGTCCTGCAGTGGACGTCTTTTGGGCTGAAATGATGAACTTTTTAGACCTATGTATACTGCTTATGAGTAGGAAGTTTCATCTACAACAAAAATATCAAACTTACCAAAGTCCGTATTAGCAGCGATCTTGTCCATCAGCCGGTCATTGACGGAATCCTTCAGCTGCTGTATCAGCTGCTGGTCGTGCCTTCGCCTCAAGTCGTACTGTCCCACAGTTTCTGACAGCTCGGCTATCTTACTCTCTAGAAGAGCCACCCTCTCTTCTTGTCGGGCGCATATCTTGCGAGCTGACTCTTCGGCGCGTTTGACTTTTATTTGCTCCTGTAATAAAAAAAAAGAAATGTATCAAAATTTGTCACCATTCTAGTTTTATTTTGCTATTAAATGTTAAAAACACAATATCTAAATATATATTTATTTATGTACCTATTATATTTATATTATACATGTATATGTACATATTATATGAAATAGATACATTTCTTCTTCTCTTGCAAAACAATTGCCATAGCATGTCGGTCAAAATCTTCAATAAAATTCCGAAACAAATCAGAGAACAGCCAATAAACCATTTCAAAAAGAAACTGAAGAAGTGGCTCTTTAATAATGTGTTTTACACAATAAATGAGTTTTTACTTATAAACCCATTTGTAATCGTTAAGTACCATAAGTTCCCATTTTTTATTTAAAACTATTGTTCCTTTTCACATTCGTACATATTTTATTTTATTTTATTGATGTTATATCTGTTCCTTGTTATATCGTTTTTCTAATTTTATTACTTTATCCTGTAACCTACTCACAAGTATTTTGAATTCTAAAAGAATATTATCATCAAGGATAAAATTATATTTTTAATATCTGTATCATTACATATTTACATTATTTACAAACTACAAATATATCTAAAATAATAATAAAATATGTACAAATATCAAAATTACAGGGCGTCAAAAAATTCGTCCACATCGCTGTCAACAGGAAAAGTGCCCAGAACGCTGGCCGCATTGCCACGTTGGATGGCAATGCTGATTCTTTGGGCAAAAAAAAGGCCAGCCTTCTGGTCACGTGAAGAGTCGACCAACCGTTTAGCGATATCTCGATACAGAAGGTGGGCACTCGGGCCCAGGATAAAATTAATGTTTTGTTTTGTAACTATAAGGTCTAGAAGTTTGATACCTAAATTACGACTTCATTTTGTTAGGTATTTTAATTGAATTTTAAGTTTGCATGCTGAAAAAAGTCGGCGAAATATGTGAAACCTTTTTATTTATAAGACCATAATGTACCATATATCATGCGAATAAAGAATCTTGAATCTTGATAACTTTATTTTTGTTATTTAAAATTTTTGTGAAGTACCTACACCACTGACTACTCCCTTTTTATTTTAATTCTATAATGTCCATCCTGACCACGAAGATGGCGGGACGAACTGGATGTCTTCCTTGATAATTGGAAAGAAGCAGCACAGAATCGTGACCGTTGGAAAGAATGGAGGGAGGCATTTGCCCAGCAGTGGGACAATACAGGCTAGCTATAATAATAATAATAATGTCCATCCAAAGGTTGTCTGGAAGATATCCCTATCAGCGATAAGACCTCCGTTGTAACCATAAAATTATTAGTTTTGTAAGCCCGTTATGTTTAATTTTTGGTGTACAATAAAGTTTTATTCTATTCTATTCTAATTAAAAAAAACATTCTATAATTCCCGAAGATTTAGGTAGAGGTGTATCTAATAGTACACCCACATGTCAGCAGTTAGGTTTGAAGTCCCATACAAGAGCGGGCGAGTGATCCAATTGCCATCAATCGGGCACAAGTCCAAACTCCGTGGCTGCTACTGAGAAATTCCTGATGGAAAAACCCAATAACACAATGCCTGACCCGGGAATCGAACCCAGGACCGCATACTCAGCAGTCGCGCTTGCGACCACTCGACCAACGAGGTAGCAGTCCATTCTAGAAGAAAACGATTATTATAGCAAGGAATATAGATCTATGATTATTCTCATCACCGTCTGAACTATTCTTGTTTACAGCACCCAGCCGGTATAGAAGCGCTTATAAACAGATGACGGTCTTCGTGTGCACAGCATTTTGTTTTAAAAATGAGCAGATATTTTTTAGGGTTCCGTACCCAAAGGGTCAAACGGGACTCTATTAATGAAACTTCGCTGTCCGTTCGTCAGTCTGTCCGTCCATCCGTCCCTCACCAGGCTGAATCTCATGAACCGTGATAGTTAGCCAGTTGAAATTTCTACAGATTAAGTATTTCTGTTGCCGCTATAAAAACAAACAAATATTAAAAACAGAATAAAATAAATATTTAAGGATCCCGGGGTTACATATTTATTTTAAGGGGGACTTTAAATATTTATTTTATCCTTTAAAATATTTATTTTATCCAATACAAAAAAGTGACGTTTTTTATAAATAATGATACGGAACCCTTCGTGCGCGAGTTTGACTCGCACTTGGCCGGTTTTTTTTTAGCATTGGTACCTACTTCTCTGATAGCAACGGAATGCGACTGCTCCAGCAGCGCCAGCTTGTGCTGCAGGCGCAGCAGGTGCGCCGGCGTGGTACCTACTTCTCTGATAGCAACGGAATGCGACTGCTCCAGCAGCGCCAGCTTGTGCTGCAGGCGCAGCAGGTGCGCCGGCGTGGTACCTACTTCTCTGATAGCAACGGAATGCGACTGCTCCAGCAGCGCCAGCTTGTGCTGCAGGCGCAGCAGGTGCGCCGGCGTGGTACATACTTCTCTGATAGCAACGGAATGCGACTGCTCCAGCAGCGCCAGCTTGTGCTGCAGGCGCAGCAGGTGCGCCGGCGTGGTACCTACTTCTCTGATAGCAACGGAATGCGACTGCTCCAGCAGCGCCAGCTTGTGCTGCAGGCGCAGCAGGTGCGCCGGCGTGGTACCTACTTCTCTGATAGCAACGGAATGCGACTGCTCCAGCAGCGCCAGTTTGTGCTGCAGGCGCAGCAGGGGCGCCGGCGTGGTACCTACTTCTCTGATAGCAACGGAATGCGACTGCTCCAGCAGCGCCAGCTTGTGCTGCAGGCGCAGCAGGTGCGCCGGCGTGGTACCTACTTCTCTGATAGCAACGGAATGCGACTGCTCCAGCAGCGCCAGCTTGTGCTGCAGGCGCAGCAGGTGCGCCGGCGTGGTACCTACTTCTCTGATAGCAACGGAATGCGACTGCTCCAGCAGCGCCAGCTTGTGCTGCAGGCGCAGCAGGTGCGCCGGCGTGGTACCTACTTCTCTGATAGCAACGGAATGCGACTGCTCCAGCAGCGCCAGCTTGTGCTGCAGGCGCAGCAGGTGCGCCGGCGTGGTACCTACTTCTCTGATAGCAACGGAATGCGACTGCTCCAGCAGCGCCAGCTTGTGCTGCAGGCGCAGCAGGTGCGCCGGCGTGGTACCTACTTCTCTGATAGCAACGGAATGCGACTGCTCCAGCAGCGCCAGCTTGTGCTGCAGGCGCAGCAGGTGCGCCGGCGTGGTACCTACTTCTCTGATAGCAACGGAATGCGACTGCTCCAGCAGCGCCAGCTTGTGCTGCAGGCGCAGCAGGTGCGCCGGCGTGGTACCTACTTCTCTGATAGCAACGGAATGCGACTGCTCCAGCAGCGCCAGCTTGTGCTGCAGGCGCAGCAGGTGCGCCGGCGTGGTACCTACTTCTCTGATAGCAACGGAATGCGACTGCTCCAGCAGCGCCAGCTTGTGCTGCAGGCGCAGCAGGTGCGCCGGCGTGGTACCTACTTCTCTGATAGCAACGGAATGCGACTGCTCCAGCAGCGCCAGCTTGTGCTGCAGGCGCAGCAGGTGCGCCGGCGTGGTACCTACTTCTCTGATAGCAACGGAATGCGACTGCTCCAGCAGCGCCAGCTTGTGCTGCAGGCGCAGCAGGTGCGCCGGCGTGGTACCTACTTCTCTGATAGCAACGGAATGCGACTGCTCCAGCAGCGCCAGCTTGTGCTGCAGGCGCAGCAGGTGCGCCGGCGTGGTACCTACTTCTCTGATAGCAACGGAATGCGACTGCTCCAGCAGCGCCAGCTTGTGCTGCAGGCGCAGCAGGTGCGCCGGCGTGGTACCTACTTCTCTGATAGCAACGGAATGCGACTGCTCCAGCAGCGCCAGCTTGTGCTGCAGGCGCAGCAGGTGCGCCGGCGTGGTACCTACTTCTCTGATAGCAACGGAATGCGACTGCTCCAGCAGCGCCAGCTTGTGCTGCAGGCGCAGCAGGTGCGCCGGCGTGGTACCTACTTCTCTGATAGCAACGGAATGCGACTGCTCCAGCAGCGCCAGCTTGTGCTGCAGGCGCAGCAGGTGCGCCGGCGTGGTACCTACTTCTCTGATAGCAACGGAATGCGACTGCTCCAGCAGCGCCAGCTTGTGCTGCAGGCGCAGCAGGTGCGCCGGCGTGGTACCTACTTCTCTGATAGCAACGGAATGCGACTGCTCCAGCAGCGCCAGCTTGTGCTGCAGGCGCAGCAGGTGCGCCGGCGTGGTACCTACTTCTCTGATAGCAACGGAATGCGACTGCTCCAGCAGCGCCAGCTTGTGCTGCAGGCGCAGCAGGTGCGCCGGCGTGGTACCTACTTCTCTGATAGCAACGGAATGCGACTGCTCCAGCAGCGCCAGCTTGTGCTGCAGGCGCAGCAGGTGCGCCGGCGTGGTACCTACTTCTCTGATAGCAACGGAATGCGACTGCTCCAGCAGCGCCAGCTTGTGCTGCAGGCGCAGCAGGTGCGCCGGCGTGGTACCTACTTCTCTGATAGCAACGGAATGCGACTGCTCCAGCAGCGCCAGCTTGTGCTGCAGGCGCAGCAGGTGCGCCGGCGTGGTACCTACTTCTCTGATAGCAACGGAATGCGACTGCTCCAGCAGCGCCAGCTTGTGCTGCAGGCGCAGCAGGTGCGCCGGCGTGGTACCTACTTCTCTGATAGCAACGGAATGCGACTGCTCCAGCAGCGCCAGCTTGTGCTGCAGGCGCAGCAGGTGCGCCGGCGTGGTACCTACTTCTCTGATAGCAACGGAATGCGACTGCTCCAGCAGCGCCAGCTTGTGCTGCAGGCGCAGCAGGTGCGCCGGCGTGGTACCTACTTCTCTGATAGCAACGGAATGCGACTGCTCCAGCAGCGCCAGCTTGTGCTGCAGGCGCAGCAGGTGCGCCGGCGTGGTACCTACTTCTCTGATAGCAACGGAATGCGACTGCTCCAGCAGCGCCAGCTTGTGCTGCAGGCGCAGCAGGTGCGCCGGCGTGGTACCTACTTCTCTGATAGCAACGGAATGCGACTGCTCCAGCAGCGCCAGCTTGTGCTGCAGGCGCAGCAGGTGCGCCGGCGTGGTACCTACTTCTCTGATAGCAACGGAATGCGACTGCTCCAGCAGCGCCAGCTTGTGCTGCAGGCGCAGCAGGTGCGCCGGCGTGGTACCTACTTCTCTGATAGCAACGGAATGCGACTGCTCCAGCAGCGCCAGCTTGTGCTGCAGGCGCAGCAGGTGCGCCGGCGTGGTACCTACTTCTCTGATAGCAACGGAATGCGACTGCTCCAGCAGCGCCAGCTTGTGCTGCAGGCGCAGCAGGTGCGCCGGCGTGGTACCTACTTCTCTGATAGCAACGGAATGCGACTGCTCCAGCAGCGCCAGCTTGTGCTGCAGGCGCAGCAGGTGCGCCGGCGTGGTACCTACTTCTCTGATAGCAACGGAATGCGACTGCTCCAGCAGCGCCAGCTTGTGCTGCAGGCGCAGCAGGTGCGCCGGCGTGGTACCTACTTCTCTGATAGCAACGGAATGCGACTGCTCCAGCAGCGCCAGCTTGTGCTGCAGGCGCAGCAGGTGCGCCGGCGTGGTACCTACTTCTCTGATAGCAACGGAATGCGACTGCTCCAGCAGCGCCAGCTTGTGCTGCAGGCGCAGCAGGTGCGCCGGCGTGGTACCTACTTCTCTGATAGCAACGGAATGCGACTGCTCCAGCAGCGCCAGCTTGTGCTGCAGGCGCAGCAGGTGCGCCGGCGTGGCCACCTCCCGCGCCTCCGCGCGCGCCAGCCGCCGCTGCGCCGCCTCCAGCGAACTGCTCAGGTCGCGCACTACCTTCTCTAGCTCCGTTGTCGTGGCTGGAACGTACGAACTTCTGCTAGTCTATGTCTACTTACTACTTAATAATAATAAGATAATCAAATCAAGTAACTTGACTTGTTGTCTACATGTGTGATGTGAGCTCAGCGATCATTGTGCCGATAGTCGTTTCAGACAATGGCTTAATTGCCAAGAGCTGATCAATACCTGAAGAGGCTCTCGTTAGGCAACTGGATCAGGGCTTGATTCAGAAAGCGGTACTGCTGGACACGGCTCGTATTATAAGGAGGTTCTCTCAAGAGCCCTGATCACCGGTAGCTCGGACCCTATTCCCAATGCCGGGTGTGCTACTATTTTTTTATATTTTAAATGTTTTTTTTTGTTTAAGAAATATTTAAAAATGTATCAAATTTGTATATATAGTTATTAAATTAACAATAATATTAAATGCACAGATAGTAGAGTATGACCTCAGGGCTCTTGTTGTACCGGGACTGGATGTAGGTATAGACGCGCGCGTACGAGTAGCATGAGCTGCCGAAGTCTGCACAGTCTAAACTACTTGATTTAGAAGCTGAAAATGGTGCTCAAGAGTTGCTTATACACCGAAGCTCACAACGGATTTTTGAAAATTCTAAGGGGTATATGGAAGATGAAAGTTTGTATGGTATTGTATTGTAAAACGGGCTGGTGTCCACAACTCCACGTCCAAAGTGCGTATTTTGCGTCATCATCATATTAGCCCAGAATCACTCACTGCTGGGTATAGGCCTCCCTTTTTTTCTGCCACACTTCCCGGTTCTGTGTGTCCCTTATCCAGGTGCTTTTAGACGATATCGTCGACCCAACGAGTTTTAGGACGGTTCTGGTTTCTTCGCCTTAACCTTGGCGACCACTCGGTCAAAGCCTTGCTCCATCGGCCATCTCCGCGTCTAGCCATATGTCCTGCCGAGGTCCACTTGAGACCCGATTCCAGACGTCGTACACATTCGTCGGCGGATTTCGGTGTTACGCACTCCATCTAAGAGGATTATGCCCAGCATGACTCGCTTCACGGCAGGGATGTTATGGAGCTCCGTAACCGTTACCGAAACTATCGGATATCCGAAATAAAAATATATCCGTAACCGTATCCGTTTCTCAAGTTTCGGATAGTTTTGTATAATGGCAGAGTCTAAATAAAACGACAGGTTTCGATAGGATTTTGTTTCACGTAATTATTACAACATCTATAAATAATTACTTACATAAATGACTGATTATAATACCAAATCATAACCTAGACTAGATAAAACCTATAAATAAAACGAAACCACTTTGATCAAAATCGGTTCACCCGTTTAGGAGCTACGATGCCACAGACAGACACACAAATACACAGATGAGCATTTCTCTTTTATTTGCCATTACACATTTGTGGAATGTCCCAAGATGAATAACTTTGGTGTAATCTATATATTACTGATACTGTTTTGCTTAGCAGCATAATTGTTACTTAAATTTACAGAAGATAATTTACCAAATCATAAATACATAGTATTTAAATAAAAAATCAACTAAATATAAGCTTTCGAAAATTGTAATGAATGAAAATTCGTATGTCCCAGTCTACCACTCGCAATTTCAAACACAATTATTTTGATAAGGTTCAAAGAAACTATACTGAGATTTTGATTTAATCCGATTTACAAGATAAAAAGGTCCACGTTGTAATGCCTTTTTGCAAATTTGGTCAAATTTGTACGGTTATTTAATGAATTTTAAAGTCGCCCCAGAGAAAGTTTCAAAAATGGATTTCAGTTTTTGTTACCCATTTTATACATGTGAAATATTAAAAACTTCCATTCGGCAATGTTTTTTTGAAATAGCATTACCGTAGATAAGCATTTCTCTTTTTTTGCCACCTTTTCAAAAAGTCGCCAAAAATAAAAATATCAGTAAATCGCTTTTTTTGTCTTCAAATCAGATAGTTTATTTCATGAATATTTTAATTTTTCAAACGGAATTCTATTTAATTTAGGATTTTTGTAAAAATATTATTAAAATCTAAATGAAGGTAGGCTAAACGTTCCTATTTTGTTACTCCTTATTTGGTAAAAAAAAACGTAATGTCGCAAATTCTGTGGCTAAAATGTTATGTTTCTTAAACTTCATGATACATTTTAAAAAACTGTTGCAAAGGAATAATAAGAAAACTGAAAAAATACTTCCAATTTAGGTGCTTCAATATTTTTTTGTTACCTTTAACTTAAGTCAATTTAAAGTTTTGATTATATGAAAAATAAACAAAATTTAAAGATTTTGCTTATTGCTTATAAAAACGTTAGGCAAAATTGATTTTCTGTACAAAACATATTATTTTTTTATTAAATAAATAAATACATAAAAGTGAGTTTAAAGACGGGCGATTTTTGGGACAGTAACAAAAAAGAAGTAATTGGTAACAAAACAAAAACATAAAGCTGGCTCTATAATGCGTAATAAAAGGATTAAAGATATGAATAAATAAAAAGACGGATTCGTGCTAAATCATAATCAACGTTTAATAAACTATTATTTAATCAGACTCCAACTTATCCGGGTTTTGTTTTTATTTATCTCTAACGTTTAATTTTTTCTGCCGGAGTTAGTGGTCTTTTCTTGTGCTGTTGAATTGTAAACATAGCTTTGTAATTCCGTTTTTGTTACTTAAATTTCCGCTTAAATACGTTAATCTACCCAAAAGTAACAAAAAAAAAGTAACGAAACAAGTAATGATTTTTTTTTAATATTTTGTGGTATTTAATATTGCAGTTATGTCTTTTAGTATACACTAAATTTTACCGGAAGTTATTAACTATTGTAATAACATAAAAAGAGAGAGTAAATATTATCAAATTTCCTTGAAACAGCAATAGCAAAAACCGGAATGAGATTTACTCAAAAACGGGTACATGCGCACACTACAAACATCGGAACGGCAATTGACACAATACATCAATATAGCGGCATTTAATGGTATCTACGGTGTTGAAATTTCAAAAAAAAAACATTGCCGAATGGAAGTTTTTAATATTTCACATGTATAAAATGGGTAACAAAAACTGAAATCCATTTTTGGAACTTTCTCTGGGACAAGTTTAAAATTCATTAAATAACCGTACAAATTTAACCAAATTAGCAAAAAGGCATTACAACGTGGACCTTTTTACCTTGTTATACTATTTCAATCAAAATCTCAGTATAGTTTATTTGAACCTTATCAAAATAATTGAGTTTGAAATTGCGAGTGGTAGACTGGGACATACGAATTTTCATACATTACAATTTTCGACAGCTTATATTTAGTTGATTTTTTATTTAAATACTATGTATTTATGATTTGGTAAATTATCTTCTGTAAATTTAAGTAACAATTATGCTGCTACGCAAAACAGTATCAGTAATATATAGATTACACCAAAGTTATTCATCTACAATGTCATGGGACATTCCAAAAATGTGTAATGGCAAAAAAAAAGAGTAATGCTCAGATACCATTAAATGCCACCATATTGATGTATTGTGTCAATTGCCGTTCCGAAGTTTGTAGTGTGCGCAATGTACGCATGTACTCGTTTTTGAGTAAATCTCATTCCGGTTTTTGTTATTGCTGTTTCAAGGAAAGTTGATAATATTTACTCACTCCTTTTATCTTATTACAATAGTTAATAAGTTCCGTTGAAATTTAGTGTATACTAATAGACATAACTGCAATTTTAACAACCACAAAAAAATTTAAAAAATATCCAACACTTGTTTTGTTACTTTTTTTTGTTACTTTGGGGTAGTAACGTATAAGCGGAAATTGAAGTATTAAAAACGGAGTTACAAAGCCAGGTTTACAATTCAACAGCACAAGAAAAGGCCACTAACTCCGGCAGAAAAGATTAAACGTTATAGAGATAAATAAAAACAAAACCCGGATAAGTTGGAGTCTGATTAAATTATAGTTTACTAGCTGCTGCCCGCGACTTCGTTCGCGGGGTTTTTTATGGATATGAAAAATAGATGTTGGCCGATTCTCAGACTTACCCGATATGCACACAAAATTTCATCAAAATCGGTCAAGCCGTTTCGGAGGAGTATGGCAACGAAAACTGTGACACGAGAATTTTATATATTAGATTAAATATTGATTATGATTTAGCACAAATCCATCTTTTTATTTATTCATATCTTTAATCCTTTAATTACGCATTATAGACCCAGCTTTATGTTTTTATTTTGTTACCAATTACTTCCTTTTTAGGGTTTCGTAGCCGAATGGCAAAAAACGGAACCCTTATAGATTCGTCATGTCTGTCTGTCTGTCTGTCCGTCCGTCTGTATGTCACAGCCACTTTTTTCCGAAACTATAAGAACTATACTGTTGAAACTTGGTAAGTAGATGTATTCTGTGAACCGCATTAAGATTTTCACACAAAAGTAGGAAAAAAAACATAAATTTTGGGGTTCCCCATACATAGAACTGAAAACCAAAATTTATTTTTTCATCATACCCATACGTGTGGGGTATCTATGGATAGGTCTTCAAAAATGATATTTAGGTTTCTAATATCATTTTTATCTAAACTGAATAGTTTGCGCAAGAGCCACTTCCAAAGTGGTAAAATGTGTGTCCCCCCCCCTCTAATTTCTAAAGTAAGAGGAGGAAAATTCTGAAAATGTTCAGGATTATAGAACGTAAAAAAAACTATCAACGAAAATTGGTTTCAATAAGATATGATGTTTAGTTTTTGAGATATGGGACTTTTTCATCAAACTGCAGCAGTAAATTTGTTTTTCATTAACATACTATGAAAAAAACCGGCCAAGTGCGAGTCTTACTCGCACACAGGGTTCCATAGCCCCAAACAATATTTTGAACTGTCATTCATTAGTTAGTAGTATTAGTTAGTAAACTTCCACTGAACCGCAAAACTAAATTGGTTTTTCATAGAATGTTAATGAAAAACAAAGTTACTGCTGCAGTTTGATGAAAAAGTCCCATATCTCAAAAACTAAACATGATATCTTATTGAAACCAATTTTCGTTGATAGTTTTTTTTACGTTCTACAATCCTAAATATTTTCAGAATTTTCCTCCTCTTACTTTAGAAATTAGAGGGGGGGGGACACGCATTTTACCACTTTGGAAGTGGCTCTAGCGCAAACTATTCAGTTTAGAAAAAAATGATATTAGAAACCTCAATATCATTTTTGAAGACCTATCCATAGATACCCCACACGTATGGGTATGATGAAAAAATAAATTTTGGTTTTCAGTTCTATGTATGGGGAACCCCAAAATTTATGTTTTTTTTCCTACTTTTGTGTGAAAATCTTAATGCGGTTCACAGAATACATCTACTTACCAAGTTTCAACAGTATAGTTCTTATAGTTTCGGAAAAAAAGTGGCTGTGACATACAGACGGACGGACAGACAGACAGACAGACATGACGAATCTATAAGGGTTCCGTTTTTTGCCATTCGGCTACGGAACCCTAAAAACCAATTTAGTTTTGCGGTTGAGTCCACTCAACCACAAAACTAAATTTACTTTTACTAACTAAAACTACTAACTAATGAATGACAGTTCAAAATATTGTTTGGGGCTATGGAACCCTGTGTGCGAGTAAGACTCGCACTTGGCCGGTTTTTTGTTACTGTCCCACAAATCGCGCGTCTTTAAACTCAGTTTTATATGTATTTATTTAATAATAAAAAAATAATATTATTTGTACAGAAAATCAATTTTCCCAACATTTTTATAAGCAATAAGCAAAATCTTTCAATTTTGTTTATTTTTCATATAATCAAAACTTTAAATTGACTTTTAGGTTAAAGTAACAAAAAAATATTAAAGCACTTAAATTGGTTTTTTTTCAGTTTTCTAATTATTCCTTTGCAATTGTTTTTTTTTTTTTTAATGTATCATGAAGTTTAAGAAACATAACATTTTAGCCACAGAATTTGCGACATTACGTTTTTTTTACCAAATAAGGAGTAACAAAATAGGAACGTTTAGCCTACCTTCATTTAGATTTTATTAATATTTTTACAAAAATCTTAAATTAAATAGAATTCCGTTTGAAAGATTAAAATATTCATGAAATAAACTATCTGATTTCAAGACAAAAAAAGCGATTTACTGATATTTAAATTTTTGGCGACTTTTCGAAAACATGGCAAAAAAAAAGAGAAATGCTCTTTTGGTCGGGGGTTAAAAACCAAATGATTTCATCCTATTTTTGTTTATATTTTACATCAATCTAATATCCGTAACCGAAACTATCCGAAACTAACGGATAATCCGATATAATTACATATCCGTAACCGTTTCCGAAACCGATATAATTTTATCCCTATATCCATATCCGTATCCAGATCCGAAATATGATATCCATAACATCTCTGCTTCACGGCCCTTTGTGCCACTCGTACTCGGTGGACAGTTTCATTTGTGAGCGTCGCATTTTGCGAACGGGTGGTAAAATCATTCCATCCACCCTAGTTCCCCAAGAAAAGCCAGTAACACCTTGGACACCAAAGTTTTGTATGGTAGTTCGTTGCCTGTGACAAACGGATTGTAACATAATAAGATTATTACCTTGAGCTTCGCTGGAATGCACGACTTTGTCTTCTAGCTTTTCTTTAGTCTTTCTTTCACTATTTAGTTTCAGGTGTAATTCTCTGAAAATTTAATATTAATTTATTTAAATATTCTAAAGAGAGAACTCAAATTGTGAACTTTAGTTCTGGTGTCATTTAATTATAAGATTTGCAATAAGATTGTTTATAAGCCAATAAATATATCTAAATCAAGTTCATCATTCTCCTGCTATTATCCCAATTTATTTTGGGTCGGACCTCATCATCGGGGATCTCATCAGACACCTCCTGTCTTGCCATATCATCCTTCACACAGTCCACACACCGTTTCTTTGGTCTTCCTCTACTCTTATAGCCATCCACACAAATACTCAAAACTTTTCTAATACTAACTTCATCATAGCCTGATGATCAGCCCTCTCTTTCTCCCTCTCCTGTATTTCATACGCAATTTTAGCTTTCAAGTTGTTTATCTCAGCAAAGTGCTGTTGCACTAACGTTCGCGTCTCTTCCCTCATTGCAGCAATCTGGTTTTCATACTGTGGATAAAACGTATTAGGATGATTATCATGGCCTGGGTTGCGGAGATCAGATAGGCAGTCACTCCACGTAAAATTACTAGTATTCCGCTGCATCAGGTTAGACTGGAAGCCGACGACAACATAGTTGGAAGGTAACTGGGTAATATAAAACCCATTAGATTCATAGAAGACAAAAACATAAATAAAATCCCTTAGTATCTTGAATTCACAAATCTAGTTTTTTTTTAACAACAATAATTCAAATTACTGCAAAGATTACAGTAGAAAAAGTGCAATGACCACTTTGGCAAACCAAAAGCAGGAAAAAGAAACTGTAGTGGTCTAAAAGCTTTTACATTATCTCGTTACTGGGAATCACAATCTCGCTTTATCATTTTATTTAACCATTTAAATGAATGTTTTCCAATTAATTATAGTTTGATAACAATCTTGTTATGATTGAAATGAGTTCCTGATGTACTATAACAAGAATTGAGTTTGCATCATCAAACACTGTTGCAAACATTCAATAGTTAGCAATATGGAATTGCTAGTAAACTCATTTACCAACATAGAATTATCTTTTCAGAAAATGGTTTTTGTTACTTGCCTTGCCCCTTTTATTTAACATACTAAATCAGGTTTTTCTCTATTCTAAGCTAACCTTTATCATAATACTAGTTGTCCCGCGCAACTTCGTCTGCGTCACATTTTCCTCGTTTTCACAACATTTTTCATTGCTGCTCCGCTCCTATTGGTTGTAGCGTGATGATATATATAGCCTATAGCCTTCCTCGATAAATGGGCTATCTAACACTTAAATATTTTTTCACTTCAGTAGCTCAAACACGGTTTTGCTGCCTGAAATCAGTGAGCAAAATGCGATTTTGCTCACTGAGTGAGACAAAGTAACTTTTTAATTATTTTTTTAGAAAGCCGCGAATATCTTATTCAGCCTTGGATTAATCATACAATTCGAAACATTTACACTCTATCTCTTTCCCGCCATTAGAAGTTCGAAGTTCTTATTTTGAATTCGACCTCAAAGACAAACACGTTCGGAATTTCGTTCTAACTAAAGAAATTTTGCAAAAAGATAATTATGTCTTTTAATGTAATTTATTGAATTTTTAACTTATTGTTGTATTTAAACGAAAATAAGTTTTTACTGCATATAAAACTAATACTTAACCTGTAAATATTTATTTCTAGTTCAAATAATGTTACGTAATATATTTTGAATAATAAAATATCATGGGTGCTATTTCGGAACACGCCATAATTTAAATAAAAGAGCAGGAATAAAATTTCGTGGCTGGCGTAAAGAGTTGAATAAGTTAGAAAAATATTAAAATAATCGTAAAATATGAGTGAAACTAGCGACGAGAACAGTACCTCTACCTACAATGTTAATTATTTTGATTCACGATAAATAGTTATTTCAATCTATTCCTGTTTATTATTTTATCTCCTAAAGTGTTCTCGCTGCTGAAGTGAAAAGTTGTATGTGCTACACGAGACCAAAGTTATTTGCATCTCGTGTCTTTGAATCCCTCGCTGCACTCAGGATTCTAACCTAGAATCACTCGCTACGCTCGTGATTCAAATATAGAATCCTTCGCTTACTCGGGATTCAAAATCAACACTCGCGGCAAAAACCAACTTTGCTCTCTTGTTGCACAAATAACTATTTCAAATCGGACCAGTAGTTCCTGAGATTAGCGCGTTCAAGCAAACAAACAAACAAACTCTTCAGTTTTTTATATTAGTATAGATTCTACACACGCTAATAACTTGTTAAAGATAACAAATGGTTTATCCTCATCATCTGCCTAGCCTTTTCCCAAACTACCTTGGGGTCGGCTTCTAGTCTAACCGGATGCAGCTGAGTACCAGTATTTTACATGAAGCGACTGCCTATCTGACCTCCACAACCCAATAACTGGGTAACACGATACCCCTTGGTAAGACTGGATGTCAGACTTTCGGTTTCTGACTACTCATAATGACTGTCAAAGATCTGCAAACGACAGCCGGGACCCAATAACTGGGTAACACGATACCCCTTGGTAAGACTGGATGTCAGACTTTCGGTTTCTGACTACTCATAATGACTGTCAAAGATCTGCAAACGACAGCCGGGACCAACGACTTAACGTACTTTCCGAGGCGCTGAGGAAACTCGGTATGTAATTATGGTCACCCATCCTCGGACCAACCTCGGCAAGCACGGCGTAACCTTAAAGATTGACCCGTGCGGCTGTTATTATTTAGCCACGAGTTCCTCAACAAATAGTTTTATTAGTTTATCCTAATAATACATAATTGTAATACTAATACTAATTGAGCCAAATTGGTGATGAATCTTTATCTAAACCACCTTTCTTTCTGTAATTCTGTTGCTAGGGCCTAGGTACAGTCAACTAATTGGGTATCGGACCCCCTTACGGACTATCCTTGCTTCCAGCGTTAAAACAGTTAAAAACTTTCTATTCCTTTGTCCCTTTTTTTGTTTTATTCCTATTGGTCGAAAAACGGTGGTCAAACATCTGGGATCATTAACAGAGACTAAGTTTTTTTTTTAAACAAATCGTATTTAAAAAAAGGGTCGCGTTTATTGGTCCGCAAACTATTTGTGCGGAGTTGCGGACCAATAGCAGTAAGGGTGTTAAACAGATGTGGTCTTCGTGTGCACGGGATTTGGTATGAAAAGTGTACCTATTGCCACTTTTGCGATAGTACTTACTTTAAAAGATTTATGTTTGAACATACCTTATCTCTAGTTAGTTTCTTGTCTGCCTGGAAAGCCTCTTCCATCCGAGACTTTTCTGCTGTCAAGGTGGATAGAGACAGCATGAGAGCTGACACTGACTCATCTCTGCTTTCCTCTGAAAAAGGGAGACAAAATAGCTTATTTATTATATCAAAATAATCACCAACCTAGACGCGAATAAGAATTCCCTATGTTTTCTTCCTTCCTTCTTCTTCTTATGTGGGAAGACAACCGAATAGGTGGACAGACAATCTCATTAAAGTGGCCGGAAGAAACTGGATAGCCATGACACCTAACCACCAAAAGTGGAGATATTTGGAAGAGACCTACACTCAGCATTGAGTGGCCAAGGTTTGAAGATGAAGAATGCTTCCTTCCAGAGACCGATACCTCAAACACAAACATGCTGGTCAAGGTCAATACATTGAATTTTTGAAAAAAAGCCCTGCATGATTCAAGTGGACTGGCACCACTAATAGCTCTAACACTTTTTTTTTAACAATAAATGTCTTATCACTATCTGTTTGAAATGCCCCACAATATCAGCCCATACCTTAAATTCCGCATAACCACTTTATACAATGCAAGCTGTTTTTTCATCTGCCACAATATGAAGTTTTTTTTAATGCATACACAAATCTATTCAACTTATTGCATACGCTGTTATTGTGTTGTTTCCAATTGTAAAATGTATCAAATATTTATTTTTCTCAGCCTGTACTGTCCCACTGCTGGGCAAAGCCCTCCTCCAATTCCTTTTTAAATCCATCTAAAATAAAACTTTGTTTCTTCTATGCTGGTGTTTTTTTTATTTTAATGTTAATATTATCTAAGTGTTTGCTTTTGTATGTAAGGAATTTAATGAATAACTTCTCTGGCAGATATTTTTTTACAGCTTCAGTTTGTATTTTGTAGGCAGACAATTCTCCACTGTGCAATGCAACAGGCCCTAACCATTCTTCTACTTAATTACAACAAAATAACAATTTGATCCTCAAAAAGAACAGTTATTCTAGGTTGTTTTAGGGACCAATCTATACTAAGCCCTCATTGTGGATTAAAAATAAATAAAATAAAATAAATTGTATTTTATTTCAGGCAAAATACAATAATGAAAGACAAATAAAATAATAAAACAGTAAAGAAATCATTTAAAAAATCATGAAAGTATCTTATCATTATGTGGCACCCCCTTTAACAAAGGGAGGGCCTGTATCTCTACAGTGGGAACGCTATATCCTAAGCTTATGAATTTTTTTGATATACATTTAGAGATACAGAAGATTGGAAAAAAACATGTTGCACTGACCTCAAGTAATGTAGTATGGGACAACGATAAAAAGATGACATTGATGATATACATATCTTTTTTGACTCCTAAGGTGTCAAAAGAAGAATGATCATGCTTACCTCCCCCTCCCCCTTCAACAGGGCTCTCAGTTTTATTGAGGGCCTTCAAACTGATCTCCAAAGCTTCCTTTTCTTTGATAAGACCTTTGTAGGCAGCAACAACATCTGGAAAATTTTAGAACTCGTTACTCAACTGACATGGCACTGAGCCACACACACTGGATTTGGGCCACATTTACGTCAACAGGCTCACACCTTACTACATGGGACTTACATAACTAGCTAAATTTGAGTATACTACCTATTAAATTCACCACTGACTAACCCTGTGGGAATCAGGTGGTTGTCATGCTATTATATTGGGTTCTTCAACAGAAATTTCTCAATAGCAGCCACAGAGTCGTGATTTATGCAGCTTTAACCTTTTGAACGCCAAAGCACAAACATACGCAAATGCCCTCCACGCCAAGCTACAAATTTACCGCCGCAAATTCTTAAAAAAGGATTTCAAAATTATTATTAACTTATCTCTTGACAAGACATTTAATATTTAAGATATCACATTTTGAAGATATATAAATAAATACACACAAAAGTAATGATTTAAATTGCTTATTTCGTGGCATACAGGGCACATGCTTGCTTGTCACCTATATTTGACCATGGAGTACCAAAGGTTAATGTAGGTAGTATAGTAGCTAGTAGTATAGTTCTATTGTCAGTAGATACAAGAGTTGTCTGGTTAATTAAGATTGAGTCTATCTTGACTGATTAACATGTAACAAGCTGTTGCTATATGTCATTGCATATTTACTTCACAATATCCAATATGGTGGTAAAATTATTATAAGATCTGGGACAGCCCAAGGACGGAATGGTATTATAAGCAAAACTTGCTAACCAAAAATTCAGTTCATACCTCCATAGGTTTCGAATCTGCAATCATCTCATAGTAAAGCATAGGAAGAAGAAACTACGTACTTCTAATATTCAATTTATAGATTAGCAAAATCTATGTGTAGCATAGAAAACATGGGTACTGCAAAATAGGAATTCTTCTAAACATATGGTTTTGTTTGTTTTTAAACAAATCCTCTTACCTCGTAAACGACCCTCATATCGCTTGATTTGATCCGCCTGTTTGGTAATAGTTGATATCAATTCTTGTTTCGATAATGATTCCATGATTTTGCATCAAGCACTGATGTTTACGTTCTCACCATACGTCTAAAGTTTTCAACACTCTGGACACGAGTCACTAATTGATTAGGACTTCAATATGATAAACGTTATGGAATCTTGATCTCAAACAACTGAAATATTATTTTATAACGCAAGTTTACTTCCACTTGTTTATTTCTTTTGCTTGATTGTTTTCATTTCAATGATATTTTCTTTGACTACTGATGACTGAGATTGTCATAGACATAAATAATGACTTTTAGTGACGTGCCGTGATGATTGAATGAATGAAAGACTTCTGATTATTTTTTTAATCTGTGCACTTGAATTTAGTAATATGCTTTGTAGTTACTAAAAAGGTTTTACAAAATTGTTGATGTAAATTAAAAATTTAAGCTTAGATTTTGTTTTAATAATGGAAAAATTACGTATGCTTTGCTCTTTGCGCAGTAACATTTTTATTGATTCTCTCAAATTGGCTTTACAAAATAATTTGGGTAAAAATCAATGACCACGTGGGATGACGATATCAAAATCACGACCAAAGTAAGCCAAAGTTACAAACGCTAGTTATCTTGATACCTACATAATTTACTTTTTGAGTAATCTATTGGCCGTGAACGTTGAAATCGCTTTAAATTATTTGAATAGATTCAGAAATGATTAAAATCTAATATTCATGTACACGCGCTGATAATAAATTAAATTCACATGATCAATAGAGCGATGAGAACTATTGAAAACAATGCTAAACGAATTCTCATTTGCGTGACTGTATTTGTACTCTTTACTGTTTTGTATTTTCTTGCGTTTACTTATCCAATATTGACTTGGCCACGGCAACCATTTTGCAAATCCCAGCGTACACATTGTTGCTATAAGAATAATAGCAGGCGTTACGACGACGAGTTCATAGTATCCTTCTGTCTCGGTCATTGACCCTCCGATTTAAAAATGGGGTAGCATTCACCCCTGGTTTAATTAATGCACATGTTGTTATAAACGAAATGTCCAAATGTAGCTCGTAATTATTGTTTTGAGTTATCCAGTCATTGGCCGTACCTAAGTTGGTCATCGACATTTAATGTAATGGTTCGGTTTTCCGTCCATGAAACACGATTTGTATGTAGGTATTGTTAAAATTGGTATATATCTTAGGTACTTATTATTCCGTGATCAAAGCTAATACCGGATGAATAGGTAATTATTAAGTACAAATCAATTTGCCTTTCAAGATTTTCTAATTCGCTAGACTAAATTAATAGTCAAATAATCATTCAAAAAAGGATACCTAATTAGGTTCCTATTTAATTAACATTTTTACTATTACTTCGGCGCTGAAACAATGGCTAGTTAGACAATCTGCCTATTTGAAATTTTGTTCGCGTCATCTTGTCGAGTTGTCGTAAAGATCAACCCACAAAAGTTAGGTCAGTAGGAACTATTATGTTCACTCATATTTTGGCAGCATCATTTCTGATTTTATTTCAAAACGTCCAGTGTCGAAAACAAACCCCTCGAAAAATCGAAGCTCACGTCCGGAGGGACTATCGTATCACGTGCGAGAAATTGGGTTTTTATTAATTTCGGTATCAAAAAAGCGCATAAATCTACAAAACATACCCACCTACGCAGGTACTTAGTAGTAAAACTTAAGTATTATACTAGTATAGTCTAATAACTAGCTACTGAACGAGCCTTCAAAGCTTTGTTTGGAAACCAATTCGCGGGTTTCCAGCTAAATAAAACGGGCGTGGCGCCTTGCTGTCTGTAGTTTGGATCGATGCATGCGTACTGCGTACATACACCCCCGGCATACATTAGACGCCACTTTTGGAGTCTTCCGTACGTAGGTACTAGAGTTAATCTATATGGCAGATATGAACTTATGGGTTTTGCCTGAGTAAAATATAATAAGACTTGTTTCAACACTACCTTTTTTAATTCAGAGGGTGCTACGAGTCTACGATAATCGTAACCCACATCTCAGGCAAGTCACCCCTGCAAATGGCATAATCCGACCGATGGCACGGATAAGCAGCCCAGAAAGGAACCGATTCGGATTAAAATACTTAGATTTCGTTGCTGTTAAAGCGAATTTTAGGGAATTAAAAAGATTCTTCGAAATAAAACATTATTTATATGTATTATTGCTAAGGTCAATATTTAATTTCTATCAATATCCCCTACGTCAGATTACATTCGTTGACATTATTTCAAAAATTAAATGTAAGTAAGCCAAACACTTTTTCATACATTATCGGCGATTTGTACTCTGTCTTAAAATTCTAGCTACATTCTAGGCCAAACCCTACAATACCCAAACCTGCCCAAAGTAAATACAAACGAAAAAAAAACTAAACCAAATCATTAAACGTGGGATAAATAAACACTAAATAGAAAGATGTTAGTTTTATATAAATTAAACAGAAACTATTCTAAATAAATAAAATACCACAACTTAGAACACAAAATACTAAAGTTGAACAAAACGAATAAGTGGACAGGTGTGTACTGGTATTATTTTCGGTGGAGAAAGCAAGCGTATTTGTTTTTACCATTCAGGGACGACACAACATAGACTATCAGTAATTGTAAAATGGATTCTTGCTTATTTTATGCGCGAATGTTTGCATGTTAGCACTGTTAGCATGGGAAGCCGAAAGCGGCAATAAAATTTCATGTTATAAATTGGGTTTGATAAACTTTGGCCATTTCCTTCCAGCCGAATTTCGACTCTGTATCAACCCTTTCTAATTTATCTTCAATTAAAAGTTAGACGCTTCTAATTGCCACTCGCAGAGTTGGCGTGTACAATCGCGCACAAGTACAGCACATCCACATCATAGCATAAAACTCAGAGGTACATCTACCTTTGACTAGTTCTGATACACACCATTTAGTATTTTTATGTATTGTGTGCTTTATATGGGTATATTACTTATATTAACCAAACACCACACCAACATAATTTTAAACCAAAATCCTAATCTACATTTTTAAATTAGAGAACACAGTTTTCTTTAAATACTTAAGTATACATACTTAAAGATTTAAATGTTGCGCAAAATTATAACTGACTAGTTTCGCGTATTTTAAGTACTTTAAATAAATAATTAATATTAATGAAACATTTATCCTTACCATAGAAATTAAAGAAAATACTTAATCAAAATGCATTATACAAGCCCATCTAGGTGTCTGTGAATATCTCGCCACGGTTTTTTTTTTCACTTTAATTATGATATGCATTTGACTATCAATAATTTAACTATTACAGAAATTACTTTAATGAATATCAGAAACGATACAAACATTTGGATAAGGTATTATAGTACTGAGTAGATTACCCAACTAATTTTGAACTTACACTACATTCAATATATTAATATAAACATCGAAATGAAATCTATAATTTCTATTACGATTATGACAATAAATTATGTTTACAATGAATTTTTAAGTTACTTAAATTTAATAATAAATAGTGATGATTATACAATCAAATTAGAGAGACAATATCATGATGTGAAAGTCAAACGTCATGGATTTTGCTTTGTGCAAGTGTATATGCAAACTTTCAGAAGAAAATTGCATTGAAGTTTTAAAATTTCGATTTTATAGCACACAAAAATTCCCAACTAATAATTATCAATTTGACTTTCACTTTTATACAATCACTATAATAATTATGTGCCCAATGAGATACATGAAGGTATCCAAGTCATAATAAAATGTTGATCAATAACTAATTTAGTTGTAATGTCATGGTCCTTATACATAATTTCAATCGAGATTTTCTTGTCAGATTTCAAGTAGATTTTATGAATGGAATCAAATTATACATAAGCAAATAATAATTATGATCCTAATTATAATTGTTCTATAAAATGTATCCACCTTACTTATGACTTTGTGCACAATTCAAGCTCCAGAATTATATATAATTATATCCAACATTATTATAATAATGGGGCCATCCTTATTTTATCAAAAATGAATGGAAGTATAGTTTTTAGTCAAAGTTTTACTTACAAACATCATTTTATATATCAGTCAATGCATTTCTGACATCTTTGGTAATAATTATACAATGAACATTTTGTTTACATATACTATGTTTTATTATTGCAACTATTTTTCAAAAGAAAAAATAATAATAGTTGTTGGTACAATAAAAATTGCACAGCATTTCAATATACATATTTTAATAAAATATTTTTTTTTAATTTTTACTTACAGTAAAAAAAGTTTAATATTGCACTGTCAATCGTTAAACATATTATAATTATTGCCTGAATTACGGTTTATATTAGAATCTTGTTGGCATCATTATCCTATTACAATACCAGAACTCTACAGGTTAGTCTTACAAAAAGACTCATACCAATGGACATATTAAGTTAATACATAAATATTGAGTTAGCAAAAAGTATGCAGTTAATTATTTATATGTATGTATGTCATTGTTCTCAACTTATATGAGTACGACTAAGCTACTGACTCCATCTGATTTATACTTCAGTTAGTCAGGTAAGCCATTAAAATATTACACAAAGTTTATCCATCTCGGTACTGCATCACTTGTTACTAACTTTATTATCTTAGGACATATTACATCAGGTATTTCACTAGACAGGTATTTCGTGAACTCCGTAAATTAAAATTAGGTCAATTTTGTAGAATACTTGGTGTATAATGTCAGTCATTTAGAAATTTCTCTAGATATTATTGTGATGATTTTATTTTGTACTTATAATGTATGAACATTGTTTCAAACTGACATCATGTCATGATTTGAATCACATTTATTCCACATTTCACTCAGTAAGTAGTCCAACTTCAAACCATGACAAAGTAATGATCAACATTTTTGCATTAGCTACAATTTATTGACTAGAATCTGGATAATTTAAGATTTACTCTTGTTCGTTTTGAAGCTGACCTGGAGTACCTGGCCATTTAGCGAGTATCCATTCAAGGACTGGATGGCAACAACAGCCTCATCGTAGTTGGTCATGGTGACAAAACCATAGCCCTTGCATTTGTTGGTTGTGGGATCTCTAATTATTTTAACACTCTGGACGGCACCAAATGGGCCAAAGAGCTGCCAAAGTACACTCTCTTCAGTATCAGCTCCAATGTTATAAACAAAGATGCACCAACCTGAGCCGCCGATGGCGTTGCCCTGTATCAGCGGGTCGGCTAAAGGAGAAAATCTTTGGAGACCTTTGTTGATAGCCAGCAGAGCCTTTCCAGCAGGACCTACGAAACGTCGAGCAGCAGCAGGCGCGAGGTATGCCGCCAGTGGAGCCAGTGCTTTGTTCTGGTTACTCGGGTTGTTGGCACATTTGACTGTGATGGGACCCGTTCCACCTGGAGGTATTGTGCCATTCAACTCACGAATTGCGTTCTCGGCCTCGTGTCTCTGGTCGTAGCGGATGAACGCGACGCCCCGCGAAGGCCCGACGATAGTTGGCTCGTCGCCGCCCACTTGCAGTAAATGGCCGACATTCACATTCTCGTGAAGTATGCGCGAGCTGATGATTGTTCCGTACGGACTGAAGAGCTTCTCCAATTCTTGCTGTGTCATGTGCTTCGGCAAGCCCGACACGTAAAGATTGGCGCCTTTAATCGCGTCGGAACTAGGGCGGGCGTACGATACCTTAATGATCTTGTTCTGCAGTCTCAGGCCATTGAGCGTGTTCACAGCCTTCTCCGCGTCCTCCGCCTTGTGGTAGTTCACGAATGCGTACCCCAAACTCTGCCCGTTCAGAATGTGGTCGGGGAATACTGTCACTTTGTCTCTAATAAGCTTGCAACTTTCTACTTCGCCGACACTCGAGAACAACGATCTAATCTCCTCCTGGGTCATCGTTTGCGGCAAATAGTTGATTATTAGGTTGGTCTTAGACTCATTATTGCAAGGTTGAACCTTGCTACCATTTTGCGTGGGCTGGTTCACGTTTACGCCGTCGAGTGTATTTGCCATCATTTTTCCTATTTCTGTGTTTACACCAAATAGGTGAAATGTCGCAGGATCTATGATTAACTACAAAATATATCAAACGGATGAGTTAAAACATAGATCCACGTTCTTCGCTAGTTATAACAACACCACCACTTCGCGTTGGTTGAAAGCATATGCAAGGGGAAGAAAATCAATAAGATGCTGTTCACTTTTGTACTTATCCTGTTTTAGGTGGTACGGCGCCGAGTCCGTTGAATCAAAATATAACGAGGAACACAAATAAGCTCTAGTTTATTAGATCTTATGGAGAATACGAAAGAAAAGTGAAAAGGAAATCAACCAAAAATCTATGCGACTTGCGACCTATTCTCGTAAATTCATTTCTTTCACTTCACTTTCTTTTTAAAATGTTGCCAGACTGTGAACTGAACGACCCAGGCTACCTTTCCTATCTGTGACCAAAATATTACCCCGGAGTTCAAATATTGCAGTTCCTTTAAAAAACAATTATTATATATGAATCAAGTGTTATAAAAATAGGTTTGAAATAATGATATTTTTTAACGTTTCATTTGTTTTCAATGTATTTATTTTTACTACCAGTTTGACGCACAGTTTTTTATGTTTTTCCTAAATCGTTACTTTAACTCCTGAAAATTACGAAAAGGGGAAAATAAAGAATATGAAAGTATAATGTTGACTGTGTGTGCTTTTCCAGTGGGCGAAAGTGGCGAAACAGTCTTTCTTATAGATAATTAATGTAATCTTTATTTTTTCGCCAGTAATAACTTATAGTATTCGTATTAAAATTGCTCGGTTTTATGACTCTGTCTGACGAAAAATTCCTAAGAAACCTCGTCTCATAATTGATATTTTTATTTCATTGCTGGCTTCAGTAGTCTTAATACATTGACGCCTTTTTGTGTCACGCAATATAATCTGAATACGTAATTTTACGTATGAATTGAAGTCTAAACCATCCAACCAACCATCTATTAGAATAGTGTATCTGTTTTCAGGTCATCTCATTTGTATCATAAATTTTGAATTCTACTGTTTTATCTTGAAACGTGGGTAATATTTTACTCCTTGCCACACCAAAACAGAGGTGCCAACATAAACGCCATTCAATTTAGCCAATATAAAACCAATAAGAAAAAGCGTTCATGGAAGCAGCTAAAACGAAATATTTTAATTACATAATTTCAATTGCTTAGTTATTTTAGAGTAGTAAGTGTTAACTAAAATTGTATTACATTTTTAATTTAGATCACAATTTATTCTTTTGCTACGTATAATTTATTTTACTGAAGGATAGGAAAGGAATGGCATCGCTACTAGCGCCATCTCTTAGTTCTAAGAGGAAACTTTTAAAAGGGGTCAAAAAATTCTAGTAAGTCAATGACCATGAAGGATAATTATAATTATTATGAAAGAGATAGCTTGGTTTTACTTGCTGTTATATTAGTAACGTACTAACGTTTAAAGAATTTTAGACTAACACTGTACTTTCATGTTTATATGGTCTGAAAATAATGATGCGTATTTTTTAGAGAAAGTTATGAACTGAGCGTATTTTCGGTAGATTATTCTAAGAATCATTAATTTATGTACTAATGAGTCTTTATGGAACTAGCACGTTCTACCACAGAGAAAAATATGACCCACTCCGTAACCTACTAGAAAAACCATAGCGATTAGAAAGAAACCTACACCGTGCGCAGCATATTTCGGCAGGCGGCGTAATTAGGAACTACTTTTTAAAATGGAAATATTAGAACAGCTGCATTTTAAATATGTAAATGTACACCTAAATAGGGCTCATGGTTCTTATTATTAAGAAAAATTATTTACTGTGAGACCAAACAGAGAACGTGAAAATTATCTGCTGCTTCAATCATTTGGTCGAGTTTTGTTCATAATGATGAGTTCAATGAGCCCAAAATTATCCCACTGGTACTGCCGGGATAAAAATTCTAACCTCCGTCCCAACACGGGTCTATTAGGTATGCTCATCAATATCTACACACATCAAAAGTGTCTAGGGATCAAGCATTTTTATGCGGATTTCTTGAGATTGAGATGTGGCTTTGTAATAAATTTATGATTTTATAAATTTATATGGATCCTTTTTGGTGCATTTCATAATTTGAATCAGGAACTATGAATCAAATTCGAGTAAAAGATGAAAATCAGCTGTCAATATTTTCCCTATAAAAACATACAACGCATTGAAGACATTATTAGTGCTACTGTTTCCCTACTACTGATTAAAACCAACGTTATTATGGAGCGGCGACGTCATTTAAGCAGGGAAGAAATGCTCAGAGCCGTGGGAATGATAGAAGCTGGTTCCCGGCAACGTACTGTGGCTTTAGCTCTGAATACAAGTCAGAGTGTTATCAGTCGACTTTGGACACGTTACCGAAGCACTGGTACCGTGGCTGAGCGCCATGGAGGACGGTATCGCTGCACCACACGGAGACAAGACCGATACATTCAAATCTTAACTCGAAGAGCTCCAACAATAACCGCCATGATGTTAGCCGTGAGGCTTCATCACTCTTCAGGGAACTTAATTAGCGACCAAACAGTCAGAAACCGCTTGCATGAAGTGAACCTTCATTCCCGAAGACCGCTACGGGTACCACCTATAGCAATGCACAATCGTAGGATTCGATATCAATGGGCTCTTGAACACAGAAATTGGGCAGAAGAACAATGGCGTTTCGTGTGCTTTTCTGATGAGTCTCGTTTTGGTATGAGACCGGATACAAGACGTATACGACACTGGAGAACCCCTGGACGCCAACAGCGATTAAAATCCTGCCAGGAAGTCCATCCTTATAGTGGTGGAACCATCATGGTATGGGCGGGTATTTGGATCGGCGGAAGAACTGAGTTGATTTGGATCAGAGGCAACCTCAACGCTCAAATTTATGCTGAGACGATTGTATCAGACGTCATCGTTCCTCTACAAGTGCAAATCGGTCCCTTATTTCAGTTAATGCATGATAATGCACGACCGCACACCGCAAGAGTTGTAAGACAGACTCTCGCCGCAGCTAACATCAATGTCCTGCCCTGGCCTGCTCAGTCGCCAGACTTGAACCCGATTGAGCATGCATGGGATATGCTACAGAGAAGAGCTCTGCCGAATATGGAGGGTATCCAGTCGCAAGAAGACCTTTTTTTGTTGTTGCAACGAACATGGGTGGCCATTCCACAGCGTGATTTGGATGAACTCATTTTGAGTATGCCAAACCGATGTTCTTGTGTTGTTAGTGTTCGCGGTAGAAACACGGATTATTAATTGTTTAAGTTACCCAATAAAATTTTAAAGAAAACTGTTATTTCAGTCTTTTTTTCGAACTTTAATGTTAGAAAGAAAGAAAGAAAGAAAACATATTTAGACATATTTTATTTCATTTTTATTTTTTATTTTGTTAGTGGTTCAAATGTCAAAAATCCCTTTATTAGAAAATGGCAAATTTCTTTATTAATGCAAAGGTGACTTGGTTTATCGTTACTGTGACAAACGAAAACACTTTATTTGATGAATCCTTAAAGAAAATTTTAATTAAATCAATCAGGAGAAAAGTTATTGCAAAAATATATGTTGATCCCTAGACACTTTTGATGTGTGTATTTAGCAGTTTAGCCGAGAAACAGCAACAGACCGACATGGACAGACAGAATCAAGCAGTATGCAGAATCAAGGAACTTATATGGCAGAATAGATTTGCACTCAGCTGACCATAGACAATCACTTTGTCTGTATCATTTGCTCATAAATAATTATGCACGAACGCATAAATTAATGAATTAGCCCCTTTTTTAAGGTACCTATGCACGAGGGGTCACCGATTTTAGCAGCTGTTGGTTGTTTGTGCTTTATTTTTTTACGCAGGAACAAAATATGTGGGATCAATATACCTTTCCTTGATTGTACCTAATCCTTCGTGAATTGAGGATCTGATTTTTTGAGCTGCCTGAAAGGTACCTTGGCGCATCATCTAGACTAATAATATTGTTTTCATCCCACCATCTCGGAAAGAGTATTTTTAATCTTCAATATCTGAGTGGAAAAGCCGTTTTTATTCTCTAGAGGATAAAGTAAATTGAATTTAGAACATCGTGTGCACTAAGTTTGTGAATTAAGTTACTAAGTAAGTTTCGTGTTGCACAGTGCAACACGTAACTTTTGAACTTTTAAACTTAACGTAACTTTTGAACTTGAAAAATCTTTGCACTCGAGTGCAACTTGCACTCGAGTGCAAAGAAGATTAGAAGAAGAAGATTTTTCACCTCGTGCTCTTTTGATTCCCTCGCTAACGCTCAGGATTCTAATTTTGAATCACTCGCTGCGCTCGTGATTCAATTTTAGAATCCTTCGCTTGCTCGGTCATCAAAATTGAACACGCGGTTAAAAAGCAACTTTGCACTCTTGTATAACAAATAACTATTATCTACTTCGGTTTCGTTATATTCGAATTACAAAATTGACAGCGGTTTCATTATGATACCCATAACGACATCGGGTTGCATTATGCGAATCGTCATAAATTCTAAAACACAAGCAAAGACATTCTGAACATACAGCCAGGTACCTATAATATTACTTCGAAATCGAGACGATGTAAATGATGTCTTTAAAAATGGGACAAGTTTAGAACAAAAGTATTGTATAAGTACTATTTTGCTGTTGCGGCTACAAGATATTTGCCATAGAGAAAAAGACTACATAAAAAAAAAAAGTGAACGCGGGAAAAAAAATCTGAGTGAAATATTATTCCAATGTCATGTATAAATTTAAAAAAAATGTCTTCATCTTCAACATCAAGTGATATTGAAAATACTCCACCAGATATAACAAATAGAGCAGTTGCGGCTACAAAGAATTTACTACCAGAAAAATCAAGACATGTACGTAATTATACATATATGAGAAATGTTATGAAACCGAAGTAGATAAAAATACTTATTTGTCTATATCTGTGTTTCATTCATTCCTTCCTTCGTATATAAAATCTTGTATGCAACTGTACGTTATTGGTCTTTTAATAACTCGTGCCCACCTATTTTGGTACGCGCTACGCTTGTACCGAAAAATGACACTCGTAAAAGACCGTCCATAACGTAACAGTTGCATAAATAGCTATGGGTTTGTTGTTTGTTTGTAACGATTTAACGCGAAAACTACTCGATCAATTCAATCATCCAAATATTCAATTTATAAGTTTAAAATGTCAAAAATTAATTTCATATTTTTCTATAATAATTTATACAAATAAATAAAATTGAAGTGTCTGTTTGTAATAAAATAACTGCTTTTTACTACATGCATATGAATGTATGTATATACGGTACATATCCCAAAATAAAACTTTTTTTAATTTTTGTCTCCGTCTGTCTGTCTGTTTGTTCCGTCTAATCTTTGGAACGGCTGTACCGATTTTGACGGGACTTTCACTGGCAGATAGCTAATGTAATGCGGAGTAACATAAGCTAGGTACTTCTATTATAGAAAAACTCTATAATTATTTAAAAAAAACTAAATAGCTTTTTTGATATCTTAAACTATTAAATAAGCAATATTTGTAAACATGTTCTCCGAAACGGGTCTTTCGGTGAAAGCCTTGCGTTTACCGGGCCGAAAAATCGATCTAACTAGGTCCCCTAAGTGGAAGAAATCCGAGAAATTGTGTTGAACCACCATTTCTTATTTTCATCAGAGGTCATGTTCGATCCACTTTACTACAAAGAATAAAAATAAATAAAAAGGGTGTAAATTGACCTTTAACGAAGCCGAAAAGCACTTGTTCTCCCCATCATTGCGATTTTTTGCACCATACCTTCCTACCTAACCTAGCCAACCTTCTTACGGAGATATTGGAGGCCAAAGTTCCAAGCTTCTCACAAGTTTTTATTTTTTAAACTGGTTTTAAGTTTATAACTTAACTTTAAATACCTCCATGACCATGTTCACTATTCAAACCATCAATGAACACAATGTTTTCAGTGCGTTAAATGAGTTTTACTCTGAAACGTGATTTTTCAGCCCAAAAATGTTTTTTTGCAGTATTTTTTGGAAGGGAGCTTACTTAGTTTGGGGGTCTGTTATCACCTTGTATTTACTTGATCTCAAACATTGTGTCATACCTAAACCGAGACAGCCCCAGTAAGTTACAATAATCCTACTTGTGTCTGATTCATAGATCGGAGTAGGTAGATTGATTTTTGGTACTTGTATCATAAATGCACACAGAAATAATAACATGGATAAGCCATTATTCCGGAAAGTAATTCCGGTATTTCCGGATTCAATTAAATATTGTTAATGTTGGTAATGATATTATTACTATTCAATTCAAATTTAAAGGAAGGTCTTAAACTAAATAAATTTATTATTTATCTTTTGAATAATAAAAAAAAATCTAATTCCGATCGATATATCATAATATATCATTAATATTTTTTTTTAAATATTTAATTTTTTTATGGCCACGATTTTTTATAAATTGTTGCACTTAAATTTCAATCAAATCAACCAATTCCGGAGGAATGTCGATATTAATACAACGTTTCGGATCAATGACCCCAATTCAATCCACCTTCTCCGATCTATGCTGATCATTCTTCCCTTAACATTCCCTGCCGTGCGGTCCGCTGGCGGGGGTTGTTGTAACTTTTCGAGTATGACACGCCATCTATAATATGCTGCGCTGAATTAGTTCGACAGCCCATACGGGCAGCCCTAGCCGGGCGGGCTCACTGTTCTTCATAGCTTTGACAACGTGGCTTGTATAATATATCGGTAGCAGTGAGAGTATTAGCAAAGAAAGTGATGAAGTCTAGAACAGTAAAAAAATTAAGCAGTTTCCAATTGTGAGGTGTGCACGTAATCACGCTCAAATATGGTGTTATAACGTCCGTATATCCTATCAGAAAGTCATAATATGCAAAACAAAGACTCAGACACAAATCAGCGACGGATGCTCACAATGAATCCGAACTGACTCACCGTTGCCTGGTGACGAGTTTGTACATATTGATTTGGTCCAAGTTATGGGTTACAGCGGGTTCGGATTTCGTTTATGTAAGTACAATAAATTGTATGACCATTGAAATAAAATAACGTTTTAAAATCATTATAATGTAAAGGTTCAGGAGAAGTGTACTGAACCACAGTAGTAAACTGGCCTAGCGTTGTTTATGATTTCAATTGACTATGAGATCAGCCCCCGTTTTCACAAACGCTTCGATTCGATTTCGACTCGGAAAGTTATATGTCTATCTCGCTCGCTTTCGTAATGCCAAAAAAAGATAGACATAAGACTTGTCGATCGACATCGAATCGAAGCGTTTGATAATAAGGGGGCAGGTTTTGGTATCCGGTATCCGGAATACGGTGTGGCATACGGTGCGGCGTATGGTGACAATGTTACAGTTAAAAGAGTTTACAAATGTATAGTGATTGTCATGAAATACACACATTGCCAAATACAATCAAAGAAAAGGTAGATGAACTTATGCATAAACTGTTTATCAATTGTTCGCAGCGAAATAGGAAATACTTGCAGAAATAATAAGGTATTATTTGATAACCAAGAAGTTAATAACATGCAACATTGTAGAGAAGAATGAAAATTACTTTCTTTTCTTTATCGGGACATACTGATTAAGATTATTGATAAACAATACATTGTATTGATATCGTCATAAGTTCACAGCAAAACGCATCCTTATCAAACGAAATTGCATAAGACGGAGATTTCATAGTCATAGGTAGAACACTGCACCTGTGTAGATAATGCTATCTTAAATCAAAGTGTGATTCAAAGCTGGCTTAGGCATTGGTGTCACAACAATATTGTTTTAGGTATCCTATACATTCATCAAATAATCAGTGCCTTGTAAAGTCTGGAAGTTTACAAAGAGTGCAATTTATTGGCGGTCGCCTTTTCGTTAGTGTAAGACTTTGCTAGTCTTACACTAACGAAAAGGCGTTTGTAAGTTTATTTAGTTTTAAACTACTTCAATAAATCATCTCAGATACATTAACAATTTGTTCAGTGAAAAGTATTTTAGCGTTAGGTCGAGAAACTCAGTATTAAAAACTAGTCTATAGGATTTGTTTGTTTCAGAATTTCACTATTTTCTACTGAGACACACAAAAAGAGCTGTCAGATTTAAAAATATGAGCTTACAAAAAGCAAGCTTCAGCACGGGAAAAATTCTTATAGGGTAAATCCAGCATAAAGATATACAGGACTTGTCCATACGGGTTGATATCGATCGGCGCGGGTCAATTAGTCCCATACTTTCTGTATGTACTCGCAAATGAAGAAACAGGTGTAGACAACATTTACTATAAAAAAAAACAGTAAGAGGAAACAAGCACCTTTAGAAACGGCATTCGTTGGAGCCTGTAAAAGGTCCTGAATCCTAATCCTAACTTATCCATACTAATATTATAAAAGCGAAAGTCACTCTGTTTATTTGTTTGTATGTTTGTTTGTTTGCTTGTTACCTTTTCACGACTAAACGGCTGATCGAATCTTAATAAAATTTGGCAAGAAGATAGATTTCAACCTGGGAAAGGACATAGGCTATATATCATCACGCTACGACCAATAGGAGCGGAGCAGCAATGAAAATTGTTGCGAAAACGGGGAAAATGTGACGCAGACGAAGTTGCGCGGGGCAGCTCGTAATATTATAAATGCGAAAATTAGTTTGTTTGTTACCTTTTCACGCCTAAACCACTGAACCGATCGTCCTGAAAATTGGCATAAACGTTGTCAGGTGTACAGAAACGGACATTGGGGTACCTTTCATCCCGAAAAACAGTACTGTACCCGAAGAAAACAACTTTAACATTCTTATGATAATAGCCACGCCACGTCACGTGTCCTAGCCGGTTATTGTCCAATTCTTAACTAACGCGAGCGAAATTGCGGGCACACGCTAGTATAATATAAGTACTCAAGCAATATGATTTTAATTTCCCGAGCTAATTATCTTTATTTACTTACTCAATCACAGTATAACAATAAAAAAAACTGCCAGAGAGACCTTCATCGATAAAACAAACGAAAAAAAAAACTTCGATAAAATAAAATGACGTAATTCCGCTTATCACTTGCGCCAAATCCAGACATCGTTCTGGGGCGTTTTGAGTGCGTTCGGTACACGTGCACCGGTGGCCGGCCGGTTGCGAAACATACGGGCTGGTTTTCTTTACCGGCCACGGTTGGTTAGTTACAGCCTTTGGTTTGTGAACTCGGACCGTTGGCTTTGTTAGTTGTAATACGTAATTTTGCTATCTAATGTAACACAGATGTTGTTTAGGGAAAATCGTAGCGCAGTTTTGTATTAGGAATGTTTATGTTTAGACTATAAAGCAAGGTTATCTATTTTGTAAGCTTTTGAAAATGTTTAGACACTGATTTAGCGTGTTCTCTCGTGTCGGCGATCAATACTCGTACGAGTGGAACACGTGTTTTGGTGAAATTACTATTGATGTTGGTAGTGGGACTGAACTGTCTATTGTCTGAGGTGTGCCGGATATATACTTGAGCATCGTCATAGTACATGGAGTCTCGCATAATTTGCTTTTATTATTGATTGGTTTTTATTAAACGAAATTTTAATGAAACGAAGGTCTAACTATCTATCTATATTATGTTATCTCTCTATCTTTTACTGGATACGAACAAAAAAATGTCTAAAGTTCTCTTTACCAAATATAGCTCAACGTGACCTTAATTTAAATCTTGACGGCAAAAAACTTGATGTTATCGCGGAAACTGTATTCTTAGGAATTACTATCGGTTCAAAACTGCAGTGGGGCGCGCACTTTGGAACACTTTCGGCAGCCGCTTCTGTAGATCCGATCGTGATCGCTTGAGGTGCGCCTGTGCTCCCGACTGCGAGGTGAGAATAGCAGCACGGTAATGTGACAGAAAAATTAAGATATTGTTTATTGAGGATTTGGGTGTTTAAGAAAAAGTGTACCTAGGTACATCGGGTAGAAGTTTCTTGGAGTAACATTAAAGAGAATGGATTAAAAAAATCTGCTATGACATTGCATTTTATTACTTTCAAGTAAAATTTTCAAAAAGCCGTATCCTGAGTGGATTTCGTAGCTAGCAGAACATTGCTGGACTGGGGCCTTTGCTAAACATTTTAGTTTCATTTTTCTTAGTGAATTCATTTTCCAAATAAAATAGGGTTGCAATCAAAACCGATACCAAACGCATTCTTCTAGGTATCTTTTCTCTCAGTGAACTCATTGACTAAAGAAATGTCACCAAAAACGGAATCGATTTCAAAAACGGTCACAAACAAAATCGATAAGAGATGTCACCAAGACACTATAATCTTTAGGTACTTTCATTACTTTTCCAGTGTCCATTCCAGGCCGTTCAATATACGAATGCTTTTTAACTCCCTCACGATTGACGTCAATTAAATTTGATAGAGACCATTTAAGAGACAGTTAGGAAAATAAGGCTGTTGACTGATGTAGCCACAGCTAGGTTAGTATACTACGTTTATTTCTACAGTATTATATCTTATTCTGCTGTGGGGATCGGCAGCAGACGTTGATTCAATTTTCAAATTACAATAAAAAAAATATGTTTCCTCGCGAGTCCTTCAGAGAAAAATTTCAAGAGATCGATTTACTGACTCTTTCACTTTATATGTTAGAATGTATTTTATATGTCCGCAAAGACCGAGGGCTTTTCAAAATTAGATGCGACTTCCATAATTTAGACACGCGCACATGAATAACCCGCAGAGGTCACTTCGAAAGAATGTGCTTATGTTAAGTTAAGGGAACATTATTGACTTGGCTGTGTAGTGTGTGTGTGTGTGTGTGCTTCTATTTATTTCATGAACCTTTTTAATTATATCAGAGTTCAGTACATTAAACACCTTTTGCTATCACAATAAATCCCTGCCCCGTAAACCGTAATCCTAACTTGAACCAAGTTTAATCCCAATCCTAACATAAATCTTATCTCAGATTTCTTTTATGGTGGTTTTACTGCTGTCCAGGGGTTCTTCATAAATGTCATTAAACGATGGACTGTGCAGCTTGAAAATAAGTCTCCCAGGTTGGTTTTAAGTTTGATTAAGCTGTTGTTTGGCTATAAACGCACATACACACTGAGATTCAAGCTAAATATTTTTCTGTATAACTTGGCCTCGCTTTGGATGGATTGCCCGTGCAATGAGAGATTCACATGAGCTGGTTTTGTATAGCTTGATTGTGCCGTGCGTACAGCACATACAGCACGTTCCTTGGTGTTCAACCAGCTTCCACTACATTTAAGACCGCGTTAACCCATTGCTGGACAAGGACTTCCCTCCATTCTTTCTATTTGTCACGATTGTTTGCTGTCGCTTTCCGATTGGAAGGGAGGTATCTGTTATTTTTTCGGATTTAAGCTGGTTCGAATCCCGAGTCTGACAAGCAAATTCTCGACAATCTTTGAATGCAGATATGTTTCTTTTAAAAATAAAGGAATGTTTCCTTTGAGTAAATACATTCCGGGTTTAAAAGGACCCGTCACAATCACAGAGCCACCAAGCATTTTTTATATCAAACTGTAACACGGCGAAAAAACTATTGCTGGGAAACAACTGACACAAAAATTATGATAGAACAAAAGAAAGAAATCTGTTCTAGTTTATATCTTTTTGAGGCTTACTGTACCTACTTGAATACCTACTCCATATGGGTAGATAAGAACTCCTTGTAAAATGATCGAAGCTTGAATATGTAATCATTTTATAAGTTTACTAGCTGTGCTCGCCACTTCGTCCGCGTGGAATTTAACAAAAAAGAGTTTTAGTTTTTTTTTTAATAGTTTTAAAGTTTTTCTATAATAGATTTAACCTAAGTTACTCCTTATTAGAGATTAGCCGGAACAAACAGACAGACAGACAGACAAAAATTGTAAAAAATGATATTTTGGTATTTAGGTACTGTATATACATTCATATGCAGGTGGTAAAAAGCGGTTATTTTAATATTACAAACAGACACTTCTATTTTATTTATTTGTATAGATTGTCATTTTTTCTTAATTCTGTCTATTATTTCGCCAAACTAGTTTTTTAACGAAAAAGTTATGTCTTTCTTAAAAATAAATGTCTACTCGTACTTAATCATAAAAAAATGTGACGCAAGATCGACTCCATTAAAAAAAAAAAACCAAGATCTCTACAAAATTTCTGAAAAAAGTTCCCGAGCTTGTGTTTCTAATGTCTCGAGGTTGTCGTAGTTGAATATTCAATTTAATTCATTAAAAAAATTACTGAAAATATTCGACGGCGTTCGACTATTAACATTGTTCTTTCAGTCGAGTCTTTTATACTTAACTACGTCATTATATAATATTTTGTTATGCTCCTTTGTTCGCGATTGTGGTTATAGAACCGCAAAACTGAATGGTATTTGTTTATTTACTGGATTTTGTTTTTTTATTTAATATTCTGACCTAATTTGTTAGTTACGTTAGTTAGGTATTCTATCGTTGTGTTTATGCAGTCGGACTGGTGTTTTTTTTTAAACCCCGACCAAGAAAGAGGGGTGTTATAAGTTTGACGTGTGTATCTGTGTTTCTGTCTGTGGCATCGTAGCTTCTAAACGAATGACCCGATTTTTATAAAATTGGTTTCGTTTGAAAGGTGTTTTAATCGAGAGTGTTCTTAGCTATGTTTCGAGAAAATCTGCTCAACCGTTTGAAGGTCATCACCTCTTTTCTAGTTGATGAAGGGATATAAACAACTTTTATGGTATCGACCAGACGGTCGATACGAAATTTGAAATCTTGTGACTTGTCACCATGGGCATCACCAAGGGGGGAGGCTGCACTCTTCGTTTTACATTATTGAAGAGTCATTCCAAAATTACGGATAAAAGTGAGTAATATGTCAGTATAAATTGATTCAGCTCAAAATATGGAGACGAGTTTGGCATTTTCAGTGGCATCCATTAGCTCTTGATATGTCAAAAAAATAGGACAGGCAAGTTTGAGGAACAACACCACATTAACACTCCAGCCCCCGTATTCACAAACGCTCGGTTTCGATTTCGATTCGAAAAGTCGTATGTCTATCTTGTTTTGGCATTACGAAAGCGAGCGAGATAGACATACGACTTTTCAAATCGAAATCGAAACTGAGCGTTTGTGAATACGGGGCCAGGGCAGAGTTGTCTATGAATCTCCGCTTACACAGGTTTTCCTAGCTTCGGCTGACCAGTGAACGGGGTTTTTAAATTACTTCTAGATCAGCCATGGCAATTTCTGTCCAGGAGGTAGATTCTTAGCAAGTGGCACAAATGGGTTGGGTAAAGAAATACTTAGGTTGTTTTACTAGAGCTTGCCACCCCTCTGTGAACTTCTGGCGGCGCTATGCCGGTCAGTGGATACAGCATCTGTACCGGGGTCGGTTTGAAGCAACCAGTGATGATCCGACGTTCCATTCTGAGCTGTATAAACAAACTTTGTAGTGAATTAACATTGAAAGATAATTTAAAGACAAAGGTTAAGGACCTGTCAGTTCTGAAAGACACAGGGGATTTAAACACAAGGAGAGTCTTTGAACTAATCATAAATAATATTACAGAAATGCCCCTCAAAAACGACGAATTACCACATCGTGAGGAAACCGGCATGTCCTAGAATTAAAAATTCGAAAACATGTGACATCTACCAACCCGCACTGGGCCCGCGTGGTGAATTACAGCCCAATCTCATAGAGAGGAGGCCTGTGTCCCAGTAGTGGGAACATTACAGGCTGATGATGATGATAACAGAAATAGCCACAGTATTCCTGTCGAAACAGTCTTCATTCTTAGATACCGGTAGACATTTGGTCAAAATCTAATGAGATGTACTCAAATACAATTTTACGAAGCAGTTAAATAACACACAAATGTTTTAGCAGATATTAAGTGACTAATGTTGTTTCCTCATTATTTACTATCTGTTGCAACATTCAGCTAGTTACAACGACCTAGCTTGCAATTTGCAGTACACCAGTCGAGCAGCAACATAAGTGAAAGTATTGGACTTATTACTGTTATTTTAATGTTCCCTATTATGGTAGATGCAATTCCTCATCTAGTAACTGGGTAATACGATACCCCTTGGTAAGACTGGATGTCAGTCTTTTGGCTTCTGACTACTCTTGACAGTCGTGAACAATATGGTAATGGCAGCCGGGAACAACGGCTTAACGTGCTTTCCGTGGCACGGAGGAAACTCGGTATGTCATTATGGTCACCCATCCACGGACCAACATCGGCAAGCACGGCTTAACCTTAAGGATTAAGGAGCCATTAGGGATTTTGTTAAGAGGACGGCCTCTTGACAAAAGCCTTAATGGCTGCCCTTCTGAAACATAATGACCCCATTAAGCCTCGTATCCACTACGCAACACATGTAACGCTCAACATGTTCGGCTGCGTTGCACAACAGCACGCGACGTTGCCAGCTGGCGCGCAATAAGACACGCAGCTTGTTGTTTGTTTCCGTGCAACATGCATTTGAGCACAGGGGGCCACGCTCAGAACTAAGCATTGTTTATCAGATCTTCAATTAAATTCGTAATTTCTAACCCACCGACGTGGTTTTTAGCTTTTAGATGCATTTTTCGAAAAAATTAAAACCGCGTTGGTTTTAATTTTTTGTGAAATCAACGCTGGCTCTCTGGCGACATGTTTTCGACAACTGATCATTCGTAGACATACAACGCTGCTTAACAAACGTTCCGCGCTGACTTTCAACATGTTGTGCAACATGTTCTGCAACATGACGCGCAGCAAATGTTGCCTAGTGAATACGAGGCTTTAGAGTTTCGTTATGTACCTGCTTACCTGTCCATGTACAGCCATTACTTGTCTTGTTTACGGCTCCCGTGGGCTGAACACCGACCTATAGGCTTCCATACCTACAAATCTTTTGTCCATTTTCACAAAGACAATGCGATACCTAAAAGAATACCAATGTTGGATCACAGACTTTCGGCGTTGAGTCAAACGTAGAGAATGTGGTTAACAGTGTAGGCAGGGACTCAAACTGTAACCGTAATAAGTGTTTTTAACACTGTTTTTTAAAACAGTTATTATAACAGAAAAACACTTTTAAATGTAATAGATATAATAATGTTACCGAATCAAATTGTTACCTTTTCTATGTGTTAATACATATGTGTAACTGAAATAATCAATTATAGCTTTAGTACGCTGCGTTTACCTGTTACACTTATTAACGCTTTTATATCTGTTACAGATATGTTACGGTTCAAAATACATTTAAAAGTGTCACATATTTGATTCTGTTACCAGTTCAACATGTAACACCTAAAATTCTGTAAACTTTATGAAGTGTTTGAAGTCCCTGAGTGTAGGTACGTTTAACTAGGTGTAGCCTAATGTTAAACCGGGTTACAACATTCTTGTAAACTAACCACAGAATACCTACATACTTAGGTATAAATGCAACAGTTACAACCTATTAGGTATAGATACTTGAAGTATTTATTTCCTTATAAAAACTATTCAAGGTCTGTTAGTTCTCCAGTCTTTGTTGTTAAGAACGAATACTTAAGAACTGTTGTGACTATTGTACATAGTGAGGTATGTGAGAAGTAGGTACATAATAATTGTTATTGTCTATAGAGCGTTTGTTATAAATTTCTAAGCCAGCGAATCAAAAGTCAAATGTAGGGCAACACTAGTTGCGCATTTTTTTAATGCTTATACCTGAGAAAGTAGACTACCAGTTAACGGCTGTGTCTCCTCGTAGAACAATAATAAGACATTGAGCAGACTATATATACGTCTATACATACAAATTAATAAAATTGAAGTGTCTGTTTGTTATTTCAAAATTAAAGCTTATGATGGAATGCCTATGAAAGCATATTCGGTACTTATAACACAAAAACAATTTTTTTAGATTTTGTCTGTCTGTCTGTTTGTTTGTTCTACATAATCTCCGAAACAACGGGACCGATTTCGACGGGACTTTTAGTTGCAGATAAAAAAAATTAAAACCCTCGAAATTGTAAACCAAATCAGTTTCTAATATATAATTCCTTTTGTTCACTCAGGCATAGGTCGCGGGCAACATTTAGTCGAAAATAAGATACTACACCTTGCAAAACGTAGAGTTTGATTCTTTACACATTGCGGCCGCCGATTACCAGAAACATAATAAAAGATCAAAACAAAAGAAGAGAAAAATTCAAAACAAAAAAGATTGTTTAATAATCAAATCATTGCCGAAGATAGTCAAAACATATACCCAAGATTCACTACAGAATAGGATATACAACTGGGTAAACCGCAATACACCAAGTTATTAAACAAAACTTGCGTATTCGAGTGCGTTAGGTGCACGCGCACTGAGGCCAGTCACCTTTGTACCTACTCACTACATTATTGAGAAGTACCGTACTAAAGTACGGAGGCTCGGAAGGCTAACCGTCCAAGTGCTAATAGAATTATCTTATTTACGTTTTGTGACTGGTCGAAAAACAGACAAAGAAAAGCCTGAAAAGTAAGGAGAATTTTACAGAAATAGCAGCTGTGTATTATAACTCCCGTGAATTGCAATTATGTTGGGTTTGGTTTTAAATCAGGAATAAGACTGAAGGCAAAATTTTACATGGACCGACTGCCTATTTGGCTTCCAGAACGCTGCACTGGGTCTAGTTGTGCTGGGCTGTTGTTGGCTCTTGGGCTTCTTACTACTAGTCTAAAAGGAAGCAGCTGAATACCAGTAATGTCTTCTTACTACTCGTATCGATTTCTCTTTCGTGAACAGTTTCAAAGCAGTATTTTCATGTAAAGCGTTCACAAGACAAAATCTGAATACGGTTCAGGGGCAAATTTTATTTTTGTTGTACGTGTCTTAGGCATCAACGAATTTTATACTCAAGCATGGGCTTGAGTAAGATTCGATTCACCGCACGACCGCTCGGACGAGCCGTATCGTTTAATAACCGCCTAAAAGTCAAGCATCCTCCTCTCCAAAACCTCATTCTTCAAATGATTTGTACCCACATCACCAAGGTCTTTACAATAATACAGAACAAATAAAACCATCATTATTTTACGACTGTTCAGGTGGTAACACAAACGCGTTATATTTAGCCTTGCTTGCTCACTAGCGAGCTCGGTTAAAGCTAAGCAAACTACGCACTCTTATACAAATCAAACTGATGATGAATACACAGCTACTCGTGACCAAACAATGTGGGGAACCACAAGCGTAGTTATTAAACAAGAGAATTTGCGAACAGTATCAGTGCATTCACATTCAGTGCAAGCGCACTTGGTCAATACCCTTTGTTATTTTTACTGAGAGTAAGGAAGGACTTAATTATAGTGAGATCCGTCTTGCGTTTTCAGGGCTGCGTGTGAATTGATGGTTTCCTTCCGCGACCAGTTTTATAAGGCCATGGTCAGTGCGTAAAGAATCTTCAGCTGGTGCCTATTTCATCTTTCATCGGGGTTTTCCACTATTTCTACTGCAAAAGGTTTCGATAATCTGCGGGTGCCGAATATGGCAAGTCTCACTAGTTTGAGAGGGTCATCGCTCCACCCCAAATTTTCCAAGACTTGTGTAAAAATGTGGTCGCAAAGATTCAGAAGCTTCTAGAGTTCAATAGTTCTTCTATGGACCGCCAACATGTGGTTTTAAATGATAAGTGTCCGACAAGCTAAACCGATATCCCGAAAAGAAGGCTTAATAGGTTTGGTAAAGGTTTTCAATCTCTCTTGACTCAAATAGCAGTGCACGCTACATATCTTATCAAATGCGTCCCCACTTACCACCCTTCACTTTATTAAGCCAGCAGAAAATCTTCCTCCTGGACGCGAACTGCAGAGGGTAATCTGGAAAACTTTTAACCGATTGCGGGACCAGGTTGGCCGATGTAGAAATATTCTGGTCAAATGTGGTTTCTTCGATCCATCACAAATAGAATGCCAGTGCAGTGCCCCTGTGCAGGATATGCCCTACCTCTTTTCCTGCCTATCCTGTAGAAACACCTACAGCTTCCAGGATTTAACCAAGGCCATCGATTGAGCCGTGCTTGTGGCTACATGCTTGTCGGATGTAATTGAGTCCATTGACACGCAAAGAAGAAGAGGGAAGCGTCCATAGGTGTTTTACTAGGACACCCCGATAAAATAACTTCCACCATCGGCAGTACTAAAATTTTATAGCTTCAATTCTTTCAAGTTTCACACCAAAAGCTACATAGAGAGATGAGGTTTTATTGTCCGCCCGTCGCGGATGTTATGAAATAACATAAAACGCAGTTGGCACGGAGTGTTTGTTGTGAAACATGTCGGTTGCTTGGAGCTGAGTGCGTACGGTGCGAGTGCACCGAGAGTGCACTAACGTGCACCGAGTCCTTTGTATTCAGATGAATGGTTGCGTAAATAGTTGTTGAGGTAAAGGGCTAGCAATTAAATGGGTACGAGTCGATGTCAGAGGAAAATATTTTATTTATTTGAGTTAGGTACTTATGTTTCAGAAACGATGGATGAACTGACTGAAGGACTGGTGAAGGATGAGATGACAAGTAAAAGAGAAATATGGAAGAAGAAGACATGCTGCACCGACCCCAAGTAAATTGGGATAAGAGCAGGAGAATGATGATGTTGAGGTACTTAGGTTTCAGGCTATATTTATATCTAAGTACAAGCTGTTGCCCGCGACTTCCTTTATATCTAAGTACATGCTGTTGCCCGCGTGGTTACAAAGAGATGAAGTACCAAAAAGTTTTTGAACACATAGGGTTGCGATAACGATTATATTCCCTTAGTGCGACCCTGTCATAAAATCTGTTCCTACCTGACATGTTTTAACTATATTCTATCTCTCCAAGAGCCTTACCCCGCTCTCCCTGGCTAACGAGAACTGGCGCAACCCTATCATATTAACTACTAATGACCGCAGGGAGGTATGGCAGAGCTAGGTGCTTCACGGACGATTTTACCGGACCCTAGAAGGACCCGATGATGTAGAGTTTATTTATGTTCTTAGCCTCCGTATCCAGCTTAGCTAACCTCTTCGAGGAAACCGCAAGTTAAATACCTGAAATACATTATGAAGGATGGCATGGTTGTCATGTGTCGGGCATGCCGCTGTCCGTGAGAATCGATCCGACACATTATTTCTAGGTTTTCTCGTCCAGCTAACGGACTCTCTTTTAGCCAGACGAGAAAACTTGCGTAGAAACCACTTCGTTGTCAGGGTTATCCATTAGCAACTTGCTTTGAAGTACAACCTTGTGAATTAGAAGTGCCATACTTTAAGTATGCACCTGAGTCCTGACCCAGTTCTCGATGATGGTAATATCAAGTTGTATTGGGGTCGACCTATCGTCACTGACAGGACTATTGTTGCCAACAGTCTTATACATACAATCAGCATTATATTTAGGTGATCTAGCCGATAAAAATAACTACATACAGGCCTATCGCTCTTGCTACTGTTATAGCAAAGGTGTTAGACGGTTTGCTTGATACACGGTAAATAAACTCGCGTCACTGCATGCTAATCGAAGTCTGTTAGCTCAGCATGCTATGCAATAAGAAGCCTGAGGGAAAGACTGACGTTGGCCCAACTTAGGATGGTATACTTTGCCTTGGTTGAGTCTAAGCTAAGGTATAGTATTGAGTTTTGGGGCAACTGCTATAAGTACAATATCCACTCGGCATTTGTAACTCTAAAAAGAGCCTTATGGACAATGCTCCGCTTAAAACAAAAGGATTCGTCAGGTGGAGCCAGGATTGTCTTCTCAGAACTCCTCAACGGTTAATAGCATGGATATGAAAAAAGTGTGAGATTGAGATAATAATGTGTATTCAGAAACGATTACGGCAAAACTAAAAATGTAAAAACAGAATTTTAAATTGAATGTGGAATAATATCGTTTTGAATTTGTTATAATACTATTTATGTGAATGGTTACTTTTTATGTCATGTTTTCAATTGTAACTTTTTAACGGTACTGTTTTATTTTATACAAAAAATCTACACAAAGTCCACATAAAATTCCATACTGATGGTTCTACTAAAAGATTCAGTTACCTTCAGTAGTTTCATCAGTTGCAAATTGTTGGGGGCAAAAAGTTTCAAGTCAATGTAAAGAAGGTGCGATATAGCCTGACCACCTCTCCTAAATCGAAAGCCCAGACCTGAATCCTCCAACAGCGTGCTTAGAGGATTCAAAGCTAAGCAGAACCAATGTGGGCTCAAACTATCGCCCTGAAAAATACCACGCTCTATCCTAATCGGTTCGCTATTCCTCGGGATACGCCGACATCCTGGATCGCGAAGGACTGAAGGTGCGCAGAGTTGCATCCACTTTATACAACTCTAGCAACCTCATCAGCCGTGTATGTAGCACAGAGTCATAGGCCTTCTTATAATCTATCCAACATGTCAACAGATCAATTCGGGAACGGCAAACCTGTTGGTTAATGGCCATATTAATGAGGAGCCGCTCCTTAGTACCACGGACCCGTTCCTACATCCATTTAGATAAGTGGATATGATGGAATTGACGTCAATGTGTTTGCTAATTTTAGCTCTCAAAATGGATGTTAGAACAATATATAAATACTTTTTAAGTTTATTAATTGTTAGAGAACACATGCAGAAGTGTCCGAACGACTCATAAGCATAGATAAGTGACCAATTAACATTAGGAGATAAAATAAAATAAAACTGGCAAAAAATACTCGCAAGTTATTTATAGAGAAGTAGGTTGCTTAGGCTATCTGAGTGCGTTATGAGTGCGCGTGCACTGAACTGGCTGACTGCCCCGATAGCAATTAACTCACGCATACTTGGAAACAAATAATCAGTTTGTATGACTAACCGCATCCTGTGATACTGGTTAGAAAAACCTATGACCATTTAAACAAGGGCATTTATCACGATTCTCATCGGTTTAGAAATTAAAAACTGAGGCTAATAGCGATCTTTGCCTTTTCATAAGAAAATGAAAATTTTTTGTAACGAGTCAATGTGCATTAAGGAACAGTGATCAAGTATTTAATTTGAATAAGTTACAATGTCGGACAAACGGTTGGCCAAAATATCACAAAAATGGTGCCCTGAGTCAGTCGCGGCAGACCATTCACGAGCTGCGGCGGGCATGGACATGGCGGAACGAACTGGATAGGTTCCGTCATAATTGGAAGGAGGACGCACGGGTTCGCAAAAAATGGAAGGAGTGGTCTTTTGTCCAGGATTGCGACAGAACAGGCTTACAAAAAGGTACAATTTCGTATGAAAACAAGTAAGTAATTGAATGAGTTAAGTCTGTTCTTTTTATAGATCCTAAACTAACTTGGAGCTGAGTTCATAATCTTTTCCATAGAAGTTCTACCACAACTAATAATAGCAAGCAATCTTCAAGTGTTGGGTGCATTTCTCGAAAAAAATTTTAAAAGAATTTCCGCATTCCCGGTAGCTGTTTAGGTCTTAGAAAAATAAGGACAAGATTGCCTACTAAGTATAAACACTGTGATGTCTGTGATTAAAAGGTGAATAAGTTTTATTCTGTAAGTTGATTCAAATCAAATTAAAATATTTTTATTTCACATAGGCCTACATGGGCACTTATAAAACGTCGACATAAAAGTGCTCGGTTCGGGTTGGTCGTTTCCTATGGAGAAGAACCGGCAAGAAACTCCATGGTTACTCTTACGTTACGATTTCTAGGAAGTAATCGTCGTTATTTAACATGTCATGTTTTGATGTTGGAGATTACCTCTGAAACTGACTGAAACTAATCCTACAATCATGAGCGGAGTTGTCCGTAACATTTCGCTTTGAATGAGTCGTAGCGTGCTCTCGGTCTGGGTCAGCTCCGCATTACTCCTTCACTCTGCTTTCTAGCCCCTTGTGAATAGAATCAGCTGACACCACCGCCTGTACCCAGCAGTAGGTGATTCGGGGCTGAAATGATGATGTACATCTGTACCTACCATTTCTTGTGCATATAGTTGACCAGACAATGCATTATCACTTCAAACCATAAATATTTGCATTCAATGGCTGGAAGAACTGACGTATGTTGCATAAATTACAATGAGCAGCTGGGTAATTTAAAAGCAAAAAAACTGCCAACCTAAAGTTGTTGCGTCAAGTGCAATTTAAGTGTAAGTGTACTGAATTGGACTCAACTCTTTGTAATAAATGTTCAGACGACACTGTAATTAATTTGCGTCATTCTGTTATTTATTGCAATTAATAATGGAGGATTATCTTCAACCGGACTTGGTACAGATTCTAGTCTGTGAAGGAAGCTCAATTATGGATCTCGATTTATAAATTAGATTACAGCAGGTAAAGATTGTGCAATGTCTAAAACCTGTTCGTCTTGGATTTTAGGTGCTGGAGCTTCGCAAGATAACAAGAACCTTAGTTGGTATTTTAAAAACATTTCTGTGTATAGTAACTTCGTTTAATGAAAACAATATAAAACTTTTGTTACGACTGTTTTTTAACCCTTTCTAAAATATCAATTAACCAAACCAGATGTTAGAGACAGGAAGGTTGGGAGTCGACAAATTGAAAAAATGTAGCGGCAAAAACGCACGGGAGTGAGATTTGTCGCTTCAGCGAGATATATCTATGATTCCAGCCTTCTCATATGTGGTGTGAGAAGGCTGGAATAATAGATATATCTTCCCGATTTCTCAGTATTCTTCAGGAGTTTCGTTACGTCGGTTTTTGATTTTGTTTTGTTTCCAACTATTCCGGAATGTTTTCCCCAGAGGATTATGTAGAGCGTTTATTTAAACAAAATCGCGTTTGGCTCGCGTTTGGTCGCATCTCGCTTGATGTGAAGCGATGATGCGGTCTATGGTGGAGCACGCTTGTCTAGAGACAACTGATTCACTCGAATTTTGATTAATATGAGCAGGGAAAAGAAAAGTCGGTAGTGAATTCCACAAGAGTGACCAATTACAACTACTTTTCACCAGTTTATTTGTTATTCGAAGTCTTAACGCCGAGCGGCTTTATTCCGTTAGTGGTAACCGGTCACATAACCAGCACCGCGGTGGCTACTTCCTGATGAAAAAACCCAGTAGTTTTGCCTGACCTGGGAGCCACGATCTCAGTCTAGATCAACAATAGGCAGGTTTAGGTTTGGTAAAGACAGCGTTAGTATGTGCTAACCCCTCTACAGTCCGGTCGAGTACGCCAGGGGGGTTACTACTTAATGAGGCTGTCCCTACGAGTTTATTCGATTTATAAAGTAAGGCCTCGATCGCCTACATAAAAACTGGTCACTAAAAATGGAGTAGACTATTCTGTCTTAGTTTACTTTGCATAATATTTCGAATTCACAATCTATCATCGTACGTGCAGAACGTGCTTCATTAGCCTGCAATATTAAATTTTATTCAGACAACGTTTGATAATATTATCTCAACTTCGTATCAAATGACTAAGACCGCTTTCCTGTATTCGTGACTAACAAAAAATAAACCGGCCAAGTGCGAGTCGTACTCGCTCACACAGGGCTCCGTGGCACCAATGAATATAAAAAAAAAAACAGTAACATTATTTTTTGTCCTCAGTTACATGACCATCGACGGCCACCCCTATTTTTTTATTTTATCACATCATATTTGTGTGGCAGTTCATAGAAAGCACCCTCTCATCAAATTTCAACTGTGTAGTGCCAATATTCTCGGAGTAAAAATTCTGTGACATATATATGGACGAACAGACAGACAGACGGAGACCGAATCAAAAACGGAAGTTTTTCCCATTTGGTAACGGAACCCTAAAAACCGCTTGGTTTTTTGAGTTCTAGAGAGTTCAAATGTTCAATCGTCAGTGGACAAAGCTGTCTGGTTTAGCCGAGTGCATTTTAAGTGCATGTGCACTGGACCGGCCGATTACCTTTGCACTCAATTATAGTGCGTAACGGTGGATGCAATGATTACTCTGGTCTCCGAGTGCTGTTGTGCAAATCAGTATAAAGGGAACCTTGATGTTGATTAGTAACAATATTATGTTGCTAGTGTTACATTTTATGATTGACATAAACAACTAGAGGATCTAAATCATCTAGATTGTAGTTAGTAGTCTGATTGTCTTTATCAAAACTTACCGGTTGCATTGACTCATCTCGTTTGACCTACCCGCCGGGCAGTTTTGCCGATAATTATCATTTCTTTGGACATCTGGTATCTCCTCTTTTATTCTGACTTATTCATGAAATAAACATGTATTATTAGTCACATTTTTATCATCATCTTCCTGCCCTATCCCATTCTACTTGGGGTTGGCGCAACACGTTTTCTTCTTCCAATTTCCCCTGCCAGACGTCACGTTTTTGCCCATTCTTCTTCATAGAGATCTTCGCTTTAGAATGGGCAACTACAGTACTTTCACAGTTATTATGTCTTGTTACTGAGACTGTAGCTTCACTTTAATTGTTTTTCGACTATTCAAAAGTGCCTGTAACTGGCCTACTTAAAATAAATGATTTTGATTTGTTTGTTGGCATCACTTACTCCTTTCCCTTTCATATCATTCCTCACACCATCCATCTTTTCATTTACATGATTAATTTTAATTTATTAATTACATTTTGAATTACTTTATTTTAAAAATAGTAGCGAACAGGATCCAAGCTACCATTAGTCAGGGTCACACTACTTTTTAATTTGTCATTTAAAGTTCTTAGGTGCATAGATAAAAATAAAACTACTCATTGTTAGTACTCATTGTTAGTATGAGTGCCGATTACAATTGGACTAAGTGCCAAGTCTTTTTCTTGTTGCTTCTTTGGTCTGGTAGTCGATATAGCTAACGCTACTGCTGCGCAGTAGAGAATGAATATAAATATGGATGTCCTGGGTTCGATTCCCTGGTCGGGAATATGTTTGAGGTTTTCCAGCCGTTACGTAATTTTGAGAGCAGCGGTGGCCCAGTGGTGGTAACCCCGTCTTACGAGCAGTATGCCGTGGGTTCGAACCCAGGCGGGCGCATTATTTTGTGTAATTCTGCCTGGGTTGGAAGCCACGGCTTACCTCTCGTAAGTTGGAGCTGCCACCACTAGGCCACCACTGCTCCGTATCGTATTACCTCCATGTAAAATACTGGTATTCAGCCGCATCTGGTTAGACTGAAAAACCGACCCCAACATAGTTGAAAAAAGGTTCAGCGTATGATGATATTTACTATTGCAGAATCACTGTAGTACTAATCACAAGTACCTACCGGTTAGCTTTATTCCACACGGACCGATTACAATTACCAGCTGACCCCAGTGACCTCAGCAGGACCGCAACCCAATTAGTTGAGAACTCTGAAACATTGGATCATTAGTCTGACCTTGAACTTTTTGCCTGCCGATAACAACTGTTATCCATACTAATATTATAAATGCGAAAGTCACTGTTTGTTTGTATGTTTGTTTGTTTATTTGTTTGTATGTTCGTATGTTTGTTTGTTTGTTTGTTTGTTACCTTTTCACGACTAAACTGCTGATCGGATCTTAATGAAATTTGGCAAGAAGATAGATTTCAACCTGGGGAAGGACATAGGCTATATATCATCACGCTACGACCAATAGGAGCGGAGCAGCAATGAAAAATGTTGCGAAAACGGGGCAAATGTGACGCAGACGAAGTTGCGCGGGACAGCTAGTTGTGGTATAAATGATACAACGTATTTGTCTTTTGTATAGATTCTTTGTCATTCATATTTTTTTGTGAATGTGTGGACATTGTAGGCTTTGTATTTTTTTTTTTTTCAGTATCATCTTTTTCTACCTTTTGTAGTAAGCGATGACTTATTGTCGGGCCTACGCTGTCCTCTCATACTTAAGTACTAACGCGGTAACATCCAAATATTGTAGAACCAAATGATTTTAAAAGAGTAACCATGGAGTTTCTTGCCGATTCTTCTCCATAAGAAACGACCAACCCGAACCGTGCCTTCCCTTCTGTCGACGTTTTATAAGTGCTCATGTAGGCCTATGTAAAATAAAATATTTTGATTTTGATTAATTAGCTTGGTTATCTTAAGTTTTGAGTTTGAATGTGGATGTGTTAAAGAGAGCGGGAACACCAAAAAAAAAAAAAAAATTGATGGACTGTGTGTAGGATATGGGAAGAAGGAGATGTCTGATGTGATGACAAGTAATAGAGAAGTATCGAAGAAGAAGACATGCTGAGCCAACCCCAAATGAATTGGAAAAAGGGCAAGAGATGATAATGATCTCCCACGAGATCATACTGATCGTCGATTTTGACATGGAAATGCACACGTTTTTTTTTATCTTATACTTTCCTACTTTAGAGCCACCATCCTCTTGTAAGGTCAGTCCCTTTAATCATCTTTATACATTTCTTTTTCAAAATAAGCCACAAATATTCTTTATCCGTAGTACACGTGGTTAAGTACACGCGTACTTAAAGTACACTTACCTTTGTACCGAAACGCGTCACGGTAGAGTGACCATGATTGCGCAAGACCCGGGACTTGACAACACGCTTTATGTTTATGTCACTTTTAGTACGCTCGTTAAAAGTTTTAGCGTTGAATTGTCGCTCGTCAGTTGTCCTTTTTTGGGATAGCTTTAACAGAGCTGGGATTTGGTTTAAGAGTGACTTTACCGGCCCATTTTAGAAAAAAATCGTATCATAAAATTATAATAATTGATGCTAATTCGTTAGTTAGATAAATATTCGAAACACGTGAGGTTTTAGAACAGCTTTATGTCTGAGATGACAACATACGTGTCATGTGCCCGGTATTGCAGTATAAAATAGTGGTGATTACAAGGAATATACCAGAAATATGTTGTACAAGGTGGAAGGGTCACCGACGCTAAACCAGTTACTACATTTTAAACAGCTGTTTCATACAAAACAGGCATAAAATTGCACTTTCTAAACTAATATTATAAAGAGGAAAGATTTGATTGTTTGTTTTTATGTTTGTTTGTTTGCATTGAATAGGCTCCGAAACTACTGGTTCGATTTGAAAAATCTTTTCAGTTTTAGATAGCCCATTTATCGAGGAAGGCAATAGGCTATATATCATCACGCTACGACCAATAGGAGTGGAGCAGCAGTGAAAAATGTTGCGAAAACGGGGAAAATGTGACGCAAACGAAGTTGCGCCGGAAAGCTAGTCCGTTGATAAGTTTGTCTAAAACCAAACTGAGTATCCTCGAGAACGATATGTTAAGCTATAATTTTATCAAGTATACCTAAAATATATACAAGGTTAAAATGTACGGCGCAGCAGACTTTTTTTAATTTTTTATGTTCCACTCATAATATCATTTTCCTTGGGTACCTAAGTTGGATGAGAATGGTCTGTGTCTCTATGTTTCAACATAAAATATTTGTTAATATATTATGAATATTTTTTTTCATTTATATTTATACATCTATACATACAAATAAATAAAATTTAAGTTTCTGTTTGTAATATTAAAATAACCGATTTTTACTACATCCAAATGAATGTATATACGGTACATATACCAATTTTTTTTTTTACAATTGGTACGGCTGGACTGATTATGACGGGACTTTCTATGTCAGATAGCTGATGTAATACGGAGTAACTTAAGCTTTAGAAAAATTCTAAAATTACTATTAAAATAAAAATGCAAAATCGAAAACAAACCTAAATAAGTTTTTTGTCGAATTCCATTCGGACGAAGTCACGGTCACAGATAGTAGTAAGATAAAATAATTAAAGGTGTTGGTATATTATCTTTTGCTTTCTACAGTTTTTGTGCTTATCGTAGTTATGATACAACCATTTCCCTGGACCCAGGAAACACTTCATTACAGATCCTGTTGTACCCTCAATGCCGGGACTTCCGCTGTGTCTTCCCTGATAAAGCAGGTTCCAGGTAGACATGGGTCAACTTCCCTCTCACTTCCGCAGTCCTAGTGGCCTTTAAGCTTTCACAGTGTGTTGTTTGTCTTCATGAGGTATTTCCTGAAAATATAAAATGTTTATTTGTACGTAAACGTCTGTCTTCTTTGGGGGTGATTGACTATCGTAAAATTTTAATCAAACAATTTTTACATTAAAATCTAGTAGGTCAGATTGAGAGCAGCAGTGGCCCAGTGGTAGCAGCCCCGACTTACGTGCAGTAAGCCAGTGAGTTCGAACCGAGGCAGGCGCATCACTTTGTGTAATTTATTTCATCACCACTGCTCTCAAAAACGGTGAAGGAAAACATTGTGAGGAAACTGGCATGTCCTAGAACAAAAATTTCAAAGACATGTGACATCTACCAACCCGCACTGGGCTCGCGTGGTGGATTACAGCCCCCTCCCTCTCATAGAGAGGAGGCCTGTGTCCCAGCAGTGGGAACTTTATAGGCTGATGATGATGATGAGGTCAGGTAATGGTAGGGTAAAGGTAAAGCAAGGATATAGATTGTGTGAAACCAATATGAATGTTAAACTATTTATTTCAATTACGCTATAGCGGCAAGATGGGCAGACGACATTGTTGCCATCGTGGGAATATCCTGGATGTGGCTGGCACGAGAGCGAGGAGCTTGTCACAAGCAAAGAGAGGCCTATACCCAGCAGTGGGTGAAGACGGACTGTGGATGCAGATGATGATGATGAAGCATTGAAGCCATTAAAGCACTTTTGAATGCCAAACTTTACAAGGATATAGAATTGTTACTAGTACCTCTTTCGAAAAGATACTTCTGTTTATGCATCCATATCTAATTATAATATCATGTTTTTTTTTGTATGACATCTCACTGATCAGCTATTAGGCTAGCTTCTGCTTAACCGGTTTTAACTGATTGGTGCCTTGAGAGTTAAGCCTCCAGCCAGAGGCTGTTATATCATGTGTATACACGCGGTTAATATAGTAATTTAGTTCAAGTTTTGATATCCGAAACAATAATAAAATCATTGAGTACCGAATATTCAATATTAAGTATACTTGTGTTCTTTACCACATCTGTTGCTTCTCACTGTAATGCGTCATTCCCGACGTAAATATGTGCTAGATATTCTGATGTTCGAAGTAATTGTACTACACATACCATCATCATCTGCCTAGCCTTTTTCCAAACTAGGTATCTTGGTGTCGGCTTCCAGTCTAACCGGATGCAGCTGAGTACCAGTATTTTACATGGAACGAATGCCAATCGGACCTCCACAACCCAGTAACCGGGTAATACGATACCCCTTGGTAAGACTGGATGTCAGATTTTTGGCTTCTGACTACTCGTAACGGCTGTCAAAGATCTACAAATGACAGCTGGGACCAACGGCTTTACGTGCTTTTCGAGGCACGGCTTTGCATAATTTATAGACAAAACATCCATATCCGGAACGATTCTTTGAATTTATATTTATTTATTTGGTTTCATCGTCAATGTGCAAATGTGAATATGTTCAGAATAATCCAAAATGAATTTTATTTACTATTATTAAAATAATTATTAACATGAAAGAAAGTTATGTTTTGTTAAGTTATGTTAACAAAAAGTTAACATAACGGCCTCATTGGTCTTGTGCCCACAAGCGTGATTAGTGAGCATGAAGCCCTGGGTTCGATTCCCAGGCCGGGCAAAGTATTATTAAGTTTACTCATCATGAATTTCTCAGTGGCAGCCACGGAGTCTGGATTTTTGCCCGTTTAAGAGCAATAGGCTCGTCTCTATTACATGGGAGTTAAACAAGACTGGCGAAATGTGGGTGTACTATTAGGTACAACTCTGCCTATCCCTTCGGGTATTATTGTCGTGATGTTGTGTATGTGTAAGTTAAAAATAAAGTTTGTTGTAACTTAATATTAAATGTCCCAAAACCACAAACATCATGGTCACACTAACAACATTAGTCATTATTTCTAGATTACTAGCTCTTACTAAGAACTCAGTAATTTCTACTCTGCCAGCAAAATGTTACGCAAAAAACCAGTCATCATTTTATGGTGTTATTGCATGATAATGAGTTTGATGATAAATAGGTACCTATTATATATACATTGTTAAGGTTAGCGTAATTATTTTTTATAAGAGGAAAAATCTCTGTTCATCAAAAGTGATTCATAAAAACCAGCCAATTGCTCGTCGGGCTCGCTCACGAAGGGTTCCGTACCATTATTTAGAAAAACGAGCAAAAAAAACACTTTTTTGTATGGGAGCCCCCTTAAGTATTTAATTTATTCCGTTTTTAGTATTTGTTATTAAAGCGCCAACAGAATTACATAATCTGTAGAAAATTCAACTGGCTTACTAGCACGGTTCATGAGATACAGCCAGGTGACAGATGGACTTATAGCGAAGTCTCAGTAATAGGGTCCTGTTTGACCCTTTGGGTACGGAACTCTAAAAACTACCGGAGGCCACCTTGTAGGGAGATTGTTGGGCGATAGATTACCAGGAGTACCAAAACGGTTTCATTTGTGTATGAATAAAATGGCGTCGCTCGGTTGATAAAAGTTGATAAAACATCGAGATTTCTTGATCAAGGTGTAAACGAAGCTTCCAGGAAGTCTTAAGTCTCAAAAATCAAAATCAAAATATTTTTATTTTACATAGACCTACAGGGGCACTTATAAAACGTCGGCAAAAAGGTGCTCGGTTCGGGTTGATCGTTTCCTATGGAGAAGAACCGGCAAGAAACTCCATGGTTACTCTTTTAAAATCATTTGGCTTTACAATATTTCTGTTACAGCATTAGTACTAAAGTATGGGAGGACATCGTAGGCCTGACAATAAGTCGTTGCTTACTACAAAACGTAAAACGAAATAAAAAGTTACCAAGGATCTAGGAATCTATAAGACCTACAATGTCCACACATTTACAAACAATCGGTAAATAATAAAAATAGTCTATACAACAACAAAAAATAAATAGAAAAGTCTAGTGTAGTAGTCTTAGTTTAAGGTTTCCTGAAGGCTCGGTCCTGAAAGATGTCCTGAATACGTGTTTATCGATTTGGCATCGGTGTCTTTTCCTCTTTGTATATTTTCATATCACTCTTGGAAACAAGAGTAAGTATCTACAGTGTTAAAGCCCAATCAGTAATCAATTTCAGTTTTCTTCTAGGAAAACGTGACTTTGGAAAACTTTTACTAACAAGTAACAGGATCTTACTGAAACTAAAAGCCTTTTAAACCTAATACTACTTCAAAATCTGGCGTCCTTCGAAGCCGAAATTTTAATAGCGAGTCCTGGTTGGTCGTCTAATATAAAAATGTATAAAAACCTGAGGCCGCAGATAATGACGCGAATGTTACGCAAATAGCTTATATATATCAGTATTTTCCTGCCGTTTTCTTAATGTTCTTGGGGTCGGCACAGCATCTCTTCTTCTTTTCCTTCCTGTTCTTCTTCTTCTCTTGTATTAGTTGTCATCTCATTAATGTCGCTTCCTTTCACACAGTCCATCTAACGTTCTTTTAGTCTTCCACTACGTATAATACTCATAAAGGAATTCCGATATTCATATTGAAAACTTTCCCCACGACATTTTGTAAATGCCATTGCCCATATCACGAGAACCTACTACCACACAAATTTTCAGTTGAACCTGTACCGCACACACTCAGAATTTACATGAAATAATAATAATACCAGCCTATTACTGTTCCACTGCTGGGCAAAGGTTTTTTCTTCACTTCTTCCAATGACATTAATGTTCAAAAGGGAAGACGGTTAAAAGCTAATTGTCGATGGCGCGACCATAGCTAGGCCTAAATGTGACCAATGACCTTTTTAAATATAAAATTACTTTACCAGTTTATCAACCAATGACGATGCTAAGAACCAGCTATGCTAGCGCCATTAGTTTCACAGGTTGCCATCCCCATTGCGGTATAAACAACAACATTTCATTATTAATCAGGCTGAATTAAAAACACATTAACAAAGGATATGGTTAGGTAGGACTACTTATTGTCATAAGTTTGTTTTGAAATATTGAAAATTATTTGATCATTGTTTCAAAACAAACAGATCCGTTTTGTAATGTTCATAATATTATAATGTTTGGTTTTCATTCTTATAGATTTTGGAAACAAATGCATAGTTACATCTTCGTCAGTGACAATGGTCATTGTGGCATTGAAGCACCTTCGATATTAATATCATCAGCGTATTAAACAATTCTTTTGTACGTAATTCTTGGGCTTCTGAATACCCGTAAATGTTAATAAAGACTCAAAATGTAACCGTAGTAAGGTGTTTTTAACACTGTTTTTGAAACATTTTTAACAGAAAAAAACTTTTAAATGTAACAGATACAATACTGTTACCGAATCAAACTGTAACCTTTTATAAGTGTTAATATGTGTAACTGAAATAATCAATTATAGCTTTAGTACGCTGCGTTTACCTGTTACACTTATTAACACTTTTATATCTGTTACAGATACATATCTGTTACATATTTGATTCTGTTACCGATTCAACATATAACACTTATACTTCTGTAACCTTTATGAAGGTATTTTTAAGTCCCTGGTTAAGAACGCACGGACGGGGTCGTGGTGTGAAATGTTTGACCATCCATCCACGCGCAACTCAGGCAATTGTAGCTAATCAGTTGACCCGTGTCTCTGTTACTATTTACCCATGAGCCACGTACTATTATCGACCCTAGTAAAGAATCATAACTGACCCCGCCAGCTTCGGCCATTGTGTGCACAGACGATACAACTATCAACCAACTACCACCAACTATGACAAAGTATGAAATATTAATCACTACAATCCAACTTTGCATAATGGTTTAAAGTTCATTCCTTTGTTGTGGTGGTGGCAGGGTTTTCCATTGTCTATTGTTTCTTTCATTCTAATGAATAAAGAGAGGGATGGAAGACGAACTTTATCGAGTACCAATCGTTTTGAATGTCGACTGTAATTGTCATTGAATTTGAAGTTACAATGGTGGAATGAATGTTGGGGCTTTGATGCCGTGAAAAGTTAATTATATAAGCTTTCGGTAAGTCATGTTATAGGACGTAGTTGGATGGGACTTTCCCTACGACTTTTAAATAATGCTGGGAATATATTGAAAACATTGCTCAATAGAAAGGTGGAACATCTGAAAGAAGAAAGCCAATGGATACTTACAACACGGTAAGAACTAGCTGATTTGACATTTCAGGATTTCTTTTAATCTTTGAAGCCACAAGAATAGTAATGCTTTCGCGAGTAAAGTTCATGTTGTGGTTAAAAACTGTGGAATCAGCAGAGTTGGTGTCGTTGCTCGCACAATGCCTCAGTGACTTACTTATGTACAATCAATAATACGTTACCGAATGAATGTACTGACTTCACTGGACAGTTGCATTGAAATCTGGGAGGTTCTCTCCTCAAAGGACTCTAAAAAAAGGAAAAAAGGATCTTATATTACACTTCTTTGTTTTTCATGTGGTCCGTAACTAACCTAGTGTCAAAGAATGTATGCCGTCCATGACATGGGCCTCTGACTTGGATTTACGTGCCGTCTAGAAATATCTCTCAGGCGTGCTGGTTTCCTCACGACGTTTTCCTTCACCTAACGAATCTGATAAAAAGTGCGTGTCTTGGGTTCGAATTTGATACCTATGACTTAGCAGTCCGACGGTTACACCACTAGGCTACTCTCTTATAGGTACACTAAACTGCATAGTTTTCTTAGACGAAGATAATGTCTGGACTTTAGAGAGAGAGACTTTAAAGATACGGCGATCTCTGAGTTTGTTTGAGTAATCGGATAGAAAAAGCTGACCTCATATTATTTGCAAGATATAGAAGAAAAAACTCCTACACTTCAAGAGTATGTTCTCTTCAAGAGTTTTTCTTTTTTAAACCTATTTACTAAAAATAAATACCATATATCAAAACTAACACATGTCATAGGCCATTAATGATCAAAGGTTTTATTGAAAAGGACCATGACCATTCAATTAATATTGATCATAACAACCACATAATCAGCGTCTAGTATTCGTCAGCTCAAAGCCACTTGATCCACCGCACCGGCCAGCTGCGCTGCGTCTGCGCAAATTGATCTAATTGCCGCTAAACGATATTGTATGTTTGTTAACTAATGACAATTGAGAAGCAATTGCTATTTGGTTTGTAACAATTACTTTGTATTCTTGTCAATAAATATGCTTGACGTATTGTCTATCTATGGTTTGTTATTAATCAATTGTTGTGGTTAGGTACTATCAATTAAGTAGGTATTTGATGTCGACAGCTCCATTAAAGATTTGTATATCTGAGTTCAATATAATCTATAGGTGCCTTGACCCGTCCCTGCATCTCTGGCTCGCCTCGCCGCTCTGGTAACTAAACAATTGGTCTTTGCTGTCATTTGTAGATATTTGACAGTCGTTACAGGTTATCAGTGGCCCGAAAGTATGGTAAACAGACTTGCCAAGGGATATCAAATTACCCAAGGGGTTTTGGGAATCCTAGTCAGCTGCCCCATGTAAAATGGATTCTGGTAATCAGCTGCATTTTGTAAGCCTGTAAGCCTTCTAAGCAGAAGATGATTTACTATAGTTTAGTTTTTATCAATTGTTATCATCATCATCATCATTTCAGCCCAAAAGGCGTCCACTGCTGGACATAGGCCTCCCCCAAGTGTCGCCACATTGTCATTTTGGGGGGTTTTGCCATAATCGCCACGCTTGGCAGGCGGATTGGCGATCGCAGTACGGTTGTTACAAAGGCACAGAGAACGCTGCTGCCCATTCTCTGGCAAATCCCTTCGTCGCCTCTTACGAAACCCACGGGAAGATATGGGATGGTGTTATTCTTTACGTCCAGCACCATACAGAGCCAATCATAGCCATACAGAATCAATTGTTGTGGTCGCTGTCAATCTTATTCTTTTTCGTGTGGTTACTGCATGGTGTCAGAATTTTTATGCCCTCCATGGGCCTCTGACTCGGCTTTCCATGCCGTTGTGAAATATCTGTCAGGCATACTGGTTTTCTCACGATGTTTTTCCTTCACCGAAGAAAGTGATAATCTTACAATACGCACATGAATCCATAAAATCAAAGGAAATCAAAATCTTGTCTTGAACTCGAGACCTTCGAGACGTGGCTGTCAATTAAATAGGTACTTGATGTCGACAGCTCTATTATAGATCAGAGTACAAAATAATAATATAGAATGTCTGAAGTGACTATTGTGAACAATTGGGTCGTTGACCAGTGAACTCATACATGCAGTTGCTATGCCAGGTTAGAATTGATCTATTAATAGTGCTCTTTTCCAAGATTTAGCAAATAGTCAGTCATTTTTCAGAGCCTTTAAAAAGCACGTACTGTATCACCTTTTTTGTCGTTACAGTTCTAGTAAAATATGTGGTTATTTATATAAAAGCCTCCTAGCAACCAACTACACAGAAAAACAAAAAAGGCGAAAAAAAAAAACAAACTGCCAAAAAATATCAACAAAGAGAACACCCCCAGAAATACCAAAAGAAATAACTCATTAAACATTGACTTACTACTGTGGCATAAATAAATCATCTATTTTGATATTACTTAAGTTAAAAAAAAAACGTGTGCGTCTCGGGACGCTCAACAGAAGTGATAATTTAAACTAATCGAAGCCTGCTGCCGTATGCGTGAGAGAAAGGGAAGCCAGTACGTCTACCATGAGTTGTCATAGTTAGATCGCTTGACGTAACTGCAATAGTTCCGTCAATACGCAAATACTATAGTTAGCTTCTTAAATTGTACCATGAGCCGTGTTGGTGCTTACGACTAATGTCATAGTTACAACTACACAGTGGTGTTATGTTGGCATCATTTTATGAAACGATGCTCACTTCACATTGCATATTTTCATCTCTTTTTAAATAATGCACGATGATAGAGACAAAAGACAGGTCATATGGTACTATTATCCAACAAAATGTAGAAAGTCGCCTGACTCACTCTTCTCAATGAAATCTAATGCAGCCCAAATTTATTCGTGTTACGACGGTTCATCAGCTTCAGCTTGGTGTCCGTTATGCAAGAAATCACACAAATTCTCAAAAGCTTCTTTGGTTAACCTATAAAGTTACCCAAACCTGGTATCACTTAAAGTTTCAAGTGGATTTCCAAGTAGAACACGCATCTCACTTTGAAACTTTTTTTGTTTGCGTCGTTCATTTTCTAATTCGGCAACGGCTTACATTTCCCATATCTTCCCGTGGGAGTCGTAAGAGGCGACTAAGGGACTTGCCAGAGAATGGGCAGCAGCGTTCTCTATGCTTTTGTAACAACCGTACTGCGATCGCCAACCCGCCTGCCAAGCGTGGCAATTATGGCAAAACTCCCCTTCTTGGGGGAGGCCTATGTCCAGCAGTGGACGTCTTGTAACGGTTAGGACTACGCAGGGTAAGATGCGTAGGCCGCTCACAAGTAGGTAGGTAGGTTGTTGTTCAGTAAAACAGCCGGACTAGTTAATACATATATTTAGACTATGCTATGTCGCGGGTACGCTGTCACTGAGTTCTGTTCCGTTCACTATCACTGTAATTAACCGGAGGGTACCGTCCCTTGGCAGCACGTGCAGACGTGGGGTGCCTGTCAGTACAGGCTCAGCAGTAGACCTCCGGAACTGTAGCGGCCAGGGTTGCGCAGGGTAGACTGCGCAGAAACCGGCTCGCGTGGCGGTAGGCCGCAGGTGAGCAGGCCAAGACCTGGTCAGCGCACTGGCATAGCAGTGGGTAGCTTGCTTAGCTGGCGAGCGTAGGCAGCGTGCAGGAGCAGGCAAGGGTACAGCAGTAGGTAGCGTGCTTGGTAGCGCGCTTAGGTAGCGCGTGTGGCGTAGGCAAGGGTACAGCACTCAGCCTGAGCGAAGAGCCCCTAAAACCGGGGCTCACAGAATCTTGAGGTCAGAAAATAACTTCCTTCAGCTAAGCCAGCGGAAAAGAAAATAAGAAATGCTGAGCCATAGCGTCCTGTCAAAAACTAGAGTTGTACCGCGTTTTTAGTGAGGTCCCTAGTTACTTACTAATAGTAACATTTTAGAATCACTCGACTAATTTCAGTTGAGAACCTCACAACGCTACAGTCTTTTGGCTGAAATGATGATGATGATAACATTTCCCACACAAAAAGTGATCTATTAAACATTATAATTAAAAAATAACAAAATTGATCGCAAACTATAGTCTTTTCACGGAACAAAATGTCGGTGAGTGCTGCAACTACAATAGTAATAGTTCGTTACTATGACATTTGTCAAATTTGTAACTCATGGTACAAAATTCTAAGCAAATGAAGCCCAAACTACAGTCGCTGTAGTATAGTTTACTACACGGTGACGTAGGATAGATAACTATGTGACTCATACTGCGCATTTTAGTACCCAACTATCCGCTAGAGGCGCTGTAAAAATTTTCATACATTTTTTTAACTACAGATGGTTGCGTGTATAGATTGTTAAAACTCATGGTAGACGTACAGAAAGAGTAGCGCCGTAACGCGTTACGTTACGATGTGGTTTACTCTCCCATAAGAAGTTATCACTTCAAAATCGATCATCATAACATTCATAACTGAAGCAATTTAATCAAATCTTTATGACCAATAAATTAAACAGTAGATTAGTGTGTCTGGTTACGTAAAGTCAAGAACATCTGTAGTCTGACATGTTTTCTAGATCCACGAAGCTTTCACTTTATCATACTCGTAGACACCGTGTTACACAGCGTTGTTTTGTGAAGCGTGGTGTGTTCGAGTGCATTTTGAGTGCACTTGATAGTTAATGTACGTAACTTATTGCTATTTTATTATTATTACAAATATTAAACCTGAAAGTCTTGGGGGGCCTGGTGACCCGTAGCACAGGTATTGTATGCCTATTTCAAGCACCAGTCTCTCACAAATGTTTACCTGTGTCTTAGATTAAATAATTCCTGTTCACTGTAATGTTTCATCATCTGCCTAGCCTTTTCCCAAACTATCTTGGAGTCGGCTTCCAGTCTAACCACATGCAACTGAGTACCAGTATTTTACATGAAGCGACTGCCTATCTGACCGTCACAACCCAGTAACTGGGTAATACGATACCCCTTGGTAATAGAAGATGTCAGACTTTTGGCTTCTGACTACTCGTAACGACTGTCAAAGATCTACAAATGACAGCCGGCACCAACGGCTTAACGTGCTTTCCGAGGCACGGAGGAAACTCGGTATGTAATTATGGTCACCTATCCACGGACCAACCTCGGCAAGCACGGCCCGTGCAGCTGTTTTTATTTAGCTACGAGCTCTTCCCACTGTGATGTTCACTGTAATATTTGTGATGAGAAAATAAATTTATTTATTTATTTGTTGTTACTTACTTCCTTTCTCCAGCCAAGTGTCATGCAGCTGGGCAGATAACTCTGATTCCTTACTTTTCTTAATATTTCTTGTCGCCTCTGTGTTTCGTGTGTTAGTTTAGTCTCAGATTACTTCCTATGAGTGATCAACTGATCATCGATCACTTTTTGACAGGACACTGTCGGGAGCCTATTCGTATAGTCTTTTTCTTAGTGTAGGAAAAACCTGGTCAGTTCATGATGATGTTGTTCGAACGCCATCATAATCACCTGCCTAGCCTTTGCCTTAATATGTCGATGTCGGCTTCCAGTCTAACCAGGATGCAGCAGAGTACCAGTATTTAACATAGAACACCCCTTTCTGGCTTCTAGAGCCCAGTTACTAGGTAATAACATACCTCTGCCCCAAGCCCCAAGATACAGACTAACTGTCTAGTTTGGGGCTCACTGGTAACAACACTATGTTAACCTAGTTTAAGGTAATATTTTAAGCCACTTAACATATCTTGTGTGTAATTGTAACTGCTTATGTATTACCTGGACTTGCTTATGTATAATGAACAATTTCTATTCTATTTCTATGCTCATAAGACTGGTTGTCATTTCAGCATAGCAGTTACGGTTATCCGTCACGGTATTAGGAGCGTTACCAACTGGTTAATTACCATAAACCATTTTATTCTAACCATTATCCATACATTTTCAAAGCTTCCAACTGACGTAAATCTACATCATCATTCTCTTGTGCTTATCTCAATTATGTTTGGGGTCGGCGCAGCATATCTTCTTCTTCCATACTTCTCTATTACTCGTAAAAAGCAAACTCAAACTCAAAGCATTTATTTCAATTAGACCATTACACGCATTCTGGAAAGTCAAAAAAAAAAGACGTGAAGCTACCCAGTATGTGTCCCTGTGTCCCAGTCACAAGGCATAATAACTTGTGAAAGTACTGCAGTTGCCAATTCCAAAGCGTAGATCTCTATGTAGAAGAATGGTCATGAATATCCATGGACACTCTTTTAAATCAATATATTGTTAAAATATATTCCCCCAAAATGTCAATGTGGCGACACTTGGGGGAGGCCTATGTCCAGCAGTGGACGTCTTTTGGGCTGAAATGATGATGATGATGATGATTGTTACAAAATCTTGACTTCATTATTCATCTCATCAGATATCTGTTTTTCTGGGCTCTAATATACGATGTGTTTCATAGTAATTCATAGCAAAACACAATCATGTTTTTTATCAACTACGTTAAAATTATATTTGTAGTAAGGTCGCACTATTGTTTACAAAATCTGTTGTGCATTTACTGTTACTAAAAGGAGCGATTCCTCCTTGATTTTCAAAACAAAACTATACCAAATTACCTTTACTTTTGATAAAGAAGATTACATTAAATATTCAACCTTATTTAAAAGTCAGTAAGTGTGTGTGAGAAAATTATAGCTGCATGGATATATATTTGTTTCAATTCGTACAGTAAACTAAAGTCGTGTACACATGCGGGTAGTTATGGGTACGTTTGAATAAAGAACTTGTTAATAAGGATAAAATGAGTCATTTTAGTTAAATCAGTAATACGTTACATTAAACATCTTTAGATTTAATCTTTCAGACTTAGACATCAAGGTATGCTATTCCAGTATACCATGGCCTTGCTTATAGATTTCCCGTACAATGAGAGATCCGCATAAACTGGTTTTGTATAGCATGACTGGTTGCCCTGCGTACAGGCACCAAGTAGCAAATCGCTGATAACAAAATGTCAATAAATCACTTCACCTTTTCAACATAACTTACTAGGCGTATATGATACTAATTAATAAAGTACAACAACAAAACTAAAGTATAAATCAATTGGTCACAGATAAAATGTAGTTCATTCTATGTAATTGATAACGTTGCAATGTATGTAGGTCACACGTGGTTACATTGCTCACAGTTCGCGATGCGTGCAAATAAACATTTATTACTGATCTGTGTGTGTGCATTCTATTGTATATATGTATAATTATGATATGACGCCAGCTAGCTTGTTATACGCTTAGTTTTTAGGGTTCCGTAGCCGAATGGTAAAAAACGGAACCTTTATAGATTCGTCATGTCTGTCTGTCTGTCTGTCCGTCCGTATGTCACAGCCACTTTTTTCCTAAACTATAAGAACTGTACTGTTGAAACTTGGTAAGTAGATGTATTCTGTGAACCGCATTAAGATTTTCACACAAAAATTTAAAAAAAAACAATAAATTTTGGGCTTCTCCATACTTAGAACTGAAAACCAAAAATTTTTTTTTCATCAAACCCCTATGTGTGGAGTATCTATGGATAGGTGTTCAAAAATGATATTGAGGTTTCTAAAATCATTTTTTTCTAAACTGAATAGTTTGCGCTAGAGTTTGGGAAAATTCTGAAAATATTTAGGATTGTAGAAAATTCGTTTCAATAAGATATGATTTTTATTTAGTTTTTGAGATATGGGACTTTTTCATCAAACTGCAGCAGTAACTTTGTTTTTCATAAACATACTATGAAAAACAAATTTAGTTTTGCGGTTGAGTGGAAGTTTAATACTACTAACTAATGAATGACAGTTCAAAATATTGTTATTATATTGTTTGGGGCTATGAAACCCTGTGTGCGAGTAAGACTCGCACTTGGCCGGTTTTTTTTTGTTTTCCTTGTTAGTGGTCTCTTGAACTTTTGACGCATGGCCAAAATATAAACTTACTCCTTTTTCACTACCACAGATAATTTCACAAATTTTAAGAGGGTACGAGGGCTGCAGAAGGAGGCGACGGCTTCTCATTCCCTCTCGCTCCGGACCATGGATTGAACCAGGGCCGGACGCGAGAGGTCGCCGCCGCCAATTGCCGCTACGAGGACAAAATTGTCAAGTCCTTATTTTTCGAAATGACTGAACCGATTTTAATGTACCTTCATACGCATAAGCAGGATATATAGGTGTAAAGTTACTACATTTTAGAAAAATTGTGTTACAGCTAAATTAGACCGATTATAAATTATCTATAGAAACAGTCCAATTATCTTTTTTTTAAAAGGCTTCTCGAAAATGTTTTTTAGTATCTTTTTAGACCTATGTATCCTGCTTATGAGTATGAAGTTTCATTAATTAAAATCAGTTCATTAATTTCGGAAAATAAGGGCTTGAAAGTTTGTATGAAATGCCGTAAGGTGTAAACGCTCTTAAAAACTTATGAATTAACTCTCAAGCCTTGTTCCGTCTTAAAAGGCGCTGTTGTTATTGTCAAAATTATTCGAACGCCAAAACATTCTTGTAGCACTGTAGTTCCAGATATTATGTAGTTTATTTTCATTTTGATAAACCAAAGTAGGTAATGAGTTATTATCACTGAAGGTACGTGCGAATTGTATTGTTGAAATTGAGATACTGGGGTCATAGTGCAATCATTATTTAACAATAATTTCGATAGCCGTTGTTATATGATTGATTATGAGGTAAAAGCAAATATAAATGATAACAATAAGTAGGTACAATTATTGCTATATTGAGCATAAATAGCAGTAGTGATTGTGTAAAATGAGGCAACTGCATAAAGGTTATCGGAATGCACTTAAGGTGCACCTAGGTTACTGTTGAACCGATGATTCTGTCAGCTCTGTTCTTATAATCTATATCCAGGGTCGATTAGAGTCTAGGATTAGATATATCTTTATTCCTGTGAGATTAAGGTAATTGCCGCTAAGATTTAGTTTTGTTGTTAGTCCGTCAATTGACCTACAAAACCTAGACTGTTTAGAACAAGTCGAAGCTTGGTCGCTTATTGACTAATTTATGAGTAAATAATTCAAAACATTCATCAAACACACAATTCTCTTTTCAGGTTGGTAGGAACGTGAAACTGGTGAAACTGTCAACTAATGAGGACCTTGTGTTTGTGAGGGCATGACGTTCATAAATTAGTCAATTAGACGTTTAAAGACTTTACGATTTACAAGCAGTTTTTTTGGTATAAATCCTGGGGTAAACAAGTATTCTGAGACAGATAATTTAGTATAAAATCTTTTTAACCTGACCTTTTTATCTTGACACGAAAAAAAAATGTCATTTTTAGATGTTTGACAGTCGTTACGAGGTCAGCTAGGGAGTCGCTTCATGTAAAATACCGGTACTCAGCTGCATCCGGTAAGACTGGAAGCCGACATGGTGATGATGATGTAAAGCCAAGTTTGAGGCCCATGGGTAGCATAAAAACTCAAAACCAGATTAAGCAATAACACGAAAAAGATAAGAAGCAGACCTTGACACGTAGAGAATTCATGAGTTAAGAGCGCACCGTGTAGGTATCTATCCGCTCCGTGTATGTGTGCGTAAGACAGACGCGCGGGACGCTCCGGGAAGAGTGGCGGCTCTAGTTTTAATGGGCGGAACGCGCGCTAATTCAGGTATTTCCTTCATATTATTAAAACCAATACACATTTTGAAAATCTAAAATGTATACGTTATAGAAAACATGTAGTTTTGTTATTATTTAAAAGCTGATGACCTTCCGTGAAGGTTTTACGCCGTACTGAGGATTTATATTCTTTTTTAGAGATTACTTTGGCATTATTTTCTATCGAGAAAACTACAAGTAATCGTGTTTCTAAAGTGTATGATATATAGAGTGAATCCTTGAATTTCTTACAAATTAACTTCATAACTAAAGGTTAAGTAATAACGGTGCAGCAAGGGATCAAACGAACGGAATTATTTCGAAATTTCCTCGGTGCGCCCTTAACAATTAAATCATACTTATCCTCTGGACACATCCTTATTGCACTAATTTTTAAACAACACGTTACTAACATAAACACAATTTTAGTGTAAATATGTACTGAATAAGTACACGCGAACTTGAGATAAGATTTCCTCTTAAAAATATTTACGTTTACGCAGTTTTATAATTATATTTAGTTCGCGTAGCGATTTAGTGTATAGTTTATACATAAATATACAAGCCGCGAGCCGTATGGGATGTCCCATAAAGTGACTTGAGATTTAGGGGGTAATTTCTATTTTTGAAACAACTATTGAATGAAATTATTTGAGATTTAAAAGTAAGTATATAAACATAACATCACGTCTGTACACCCCGTAGAGTAAGGTGTGTACCTAATTGTACACCCACATTTTTCAAAGTCAAAATATTTTATTTTACATAGGCCTACATGGGCACTTACAAAACGTCAACAAAAGGTGCACGGTTCGGGTTGGTCGTTTCCTATGGAGAAGAACCGGCAAGAAACTCTATAGTTACTCTTTTAAAATCATTCGGTTTTACAAGCGTTAGTACTTAGTATGAGAAAACTTAATCATTTCCAAGAGATAGTCGATAATTTGTTTCAGAAAAACATCAATTTCTGTGGAAACAACCAAACGGGTAAAATCTTGGCTCCTGAAAATGATAATCTTGGTAACAAAGAACGAGACTGCGAATATCATGTTCGTTCAAGCTGGATTTTGATCTCACATCTTTGTAATTCAGATTCAAAAGCCGGTTTCTTAATCACGGAGCCATCACGGCACTTTTGCTTGGTTAGAACTAATTGCTCCTGTGTTCATTGGTAAGTAACATTACTTTAGGCACGACATGGCGAGTTCATTAGCCAAATGGTAAGAGCTAAATAAAACTTTTTACACGCAATGCGACTTTTGATTGATCTTTATTAAACGAAATACTCGTTTCCTAAGCTCGAACACGCATGGTTTGGAAATACCCGAGCCATCATCATCTGCCTAGCCCCCAAGTATGAGCCCTCGAGCTACAGACCTATCAGTCTGTTGAACGCACTCGGCAAAATCTACGAGAGACTTATTTATAAGCGACTCAAAGACTTCGCCGAGGCTAAGAGTCTCATCCCCAACGAGCAGTTCGGCTTCAGGACCGGACAATCTTGCATCCAACAGGCCTACCGAATCGTAGAGCACTTGAGCGCTGGCTTCCGGCTTTTTTTGCTTTTGGCTTGGCGTGGAGCGATGACGGGTGTGTTGTTCTTCGAAATAGCAAAGTTTTCGACAAAGTCTGGCACGACGGCTTATTATATAAGCTGTACAAACTGGGAGTGCCAGACCGTCTCGTGCTCATCTTACGAGACTTTTCGTTGGATCGCACCTCACCCCCACCCCATTAGAGTCCCTCAGGGCTCCGTCACCTCTCCCCTTATCTTTACTCTGTTCACCAGTGACATCCCCAAGAGCAAGAAGGCTCAGTTAGCCCTGTTCGCGGACGACACGGCCATTTATTGCACTGGCCGTTGTCACGACGCTGTCTATAGCACCCTCCAAACCTCAGCCAACGTTTTAGGCGCTTGGTTCCGGAAAACAAACCTATCCCTTGGGAGAAGCAAGCCAAGTACTTAGGAGTTCTTCTCGACAGCAACTTGTCTTTCGCGGCGCACATCAAAGCAGCTCGCGACCGAGCAGCCTTTGCTATGGGTAGGCTTCATTTCATGATTTCGGCAAAAAGCAAGTTGTCACTCAAGTGCAAGTTGCGCCTTTATACCACGGTGATCCGCCTCATTATGACGTACGCTTGCGTCGTGTAGGTACGCACATACCAAGCCTAAGTACATCCATAGGATGCAAACCTTGCAGAACCGGTTCTTACGTAGAGTCACGGGAGCCCCTTTTTATGGCCGCAATGACCGTATACACGTAGACCTTAGAATGCCCACCATCCTTCAGTTTATGAAACGTCTCTCGAAGCGTTTCTTCGATAACGCTATTAAGCACCGTAATCCTCTGATCGCAGCGGCCACCCGTTACCAACCCTCGCGCATTAGTTCAGTTTGCCGTCCGAGGCATACCCTTGTCACTCCCGATAATGCTTTCACCCTGCTCCAGGAGAGTAGCAAAGAGACTAGCACTCTTAAACAGTTTCGACTCAAACCACCGTCTTTCCGACCTCGCCGTCGAGGTCCATCGCGACGTCCCGGTCCCTGCCCTCCCCGACCCTCGCTCGAGCCAGCCCGCGATGCTGTGCCAGAAGTTTTAAATCAGCCCCTAAATAGTGATATCATTCAGATCCAGTATGTCCCCATGCAGTCCTCCCCCAACTGTCCCCATGCAGTCATTTGTGAACCAAACATTCTGTACATCAAACTAAGTAACTCTACGCAAACTATTTGGTAGGAAATGAATAGGTGTAAAAATAGCCTTAACGAAGTCGAAACACACTTGTTCTCGCTGTCATTGCGCATTTTTTTGTTCTGGATCAAACCTTCTAGATACAGAGATATAAGAGTCAAAGTTCCAACTTTTTTCACAATTTTTAGGGTTCCGTACCCAAAGGGTCAAACGGGACCCTATTACTGAGACTTCGCTGTCCGTCCGTCCGTCCGTCTGTCACCAGGCTGTATCTCATGAACGGTGATAGTTAGCCAGTTGAAATTTCTACAGATTACGTAATTTTGTTGATGCTATAACAATAAATCCTAAAATCAGAATAAAATAAATATTTAAAGGACCTCCTTAAATATTTATATACAAAAAAGTGTTTTTTTTTGCGCTTGATCGGTTTTTATTTTATTTTTAAGACACGTTTTTTTATTATAACTTTAGTAACACCTCATTTTACTATTAAATTCATCCATCAGCACAATGTTTTGAGTGATTACATTGAGTTCTACCTTAAAACGTGATTTTTCACCCCGAAAAAAGTCTTATCCGTGCAATATTATTTACGTAGAGTTACATTTGATATGCAGAACGCTTGGTTGACGGCATCGGTGCTTAGTTCATTTTTATGAAAATAGGTGAGCCATAGAAATCAGATTATCAGGGATTTTAACCAATGAATCCCCGTGAAAATGGAAACCATCTTTTTTGAAGCCAAAATTCCTTATAAATCTATCTTTTTCTGCCTCGCCTTTTCATGTAAGTAAAGAATAACAACCAAAATCCCTGGATATATGTATAACGAAGTATATCCGTCAAATAAGCCCCTTAGGCCTCAAAAGCCGATGCGTGGTGGACTTGAGGCCGTGTTTACATAGCCTTTTTGCGTCGCCATCTTAGCATCCTATCAAAGCGAAATAGGTTGACCTCTTTAACGTGACCTGCTTGATGGTGATGTTTTTCATTCGTTCTTGGGATGTAAAGGAACGGTGCAAAGATATTGGACGAGCAGTATACAGAAAGGCGTTTGATTTTTACAACGACTAAAAAAAGTTAAGTGGTGGAGTGATCGTTTAAGAAGTTTTCAAAAAATTTTTAGAGACGAAGCCTGTTACTTTCTACTGCGTTTTTGTTTTCATAAACTGCTGTCTTTTCTCTAATCTGGCTTTTTAAAAGCTTGCTGGACCGATGAATCCTGTATGGGTTTTGATTTCTGCGGTTTTAGTCACATTCTTAGCGTCCTGGATTTTGTAGCTGTAAAAGCTAGGACTGTGAAAATTACTAAGACTGTTAAGAAATTGGTTTAATCAGTTTTAAAACGATCATTGATGATCATTTTCTATAATAATGATGATGAATGATTGAGACTTTTATCGACAACAATGACTTGGCAAAGTATTATAAATCACGAAAATCTTTATAAATGACTACCTACGGTACTCCTCATGCAAGTTTTTTTTACTGAGGTTAAATACATGTCATGTGAGTATAAAGTTAAATACGTACTTATGGTTTATCGAATGGACTCTGGAATTTAGATAAAAAAGTGTGTTGTTGTTTCCAGCAATATTTAAATAACTTTTAATAAAGTTGTATTCTTTATATGACCTTGACCTTCAATCTCCGAGCATTTAATGATACTGATAAACATCAACATTAAATGTGTTGCCCAAATATAATGATATCTAGGTAGGTACCTCCGACGAAATAAAATTATTATGTAGTCGTTACAATATAAAATGTTATGATTTTAGAAAAGAAGAAGCAAGAGTTCTCTTTCTAACGTTAAAGAGCGTTTACGCCTTAGGGGGAGTCCACTAATTACGTGAGGCGTTTAGGGGGGGGAGGGTGTCGAGCCAAATCTCACCTAATCTGACAAGGGAGAGAGTCCCAGGTCTCGGCAAATATCACGTATTTTTTTCAACGCAATCAAGCACAGGTTAACGTATTTACACTTAACTACGAATTTTGATACATCTCACGTGAGATTAGAGGGGGGTGAGGGGGTCAAGTCCAGTCTCATGATATCTCACCAAAGGGGGAGAGGGGGTCGAAAAATCGCCGAAATTGCCTCACGTAATTAATGGACGCCCCCTTACGGGATTTCATACAAACTTTCCAGTCCTTATTTTCCGAAATGACTGAACCGATTTTAATGAAACTTAAAATACGCATAAGCACATAGCAACATAGGTATAAAAACTTACTAAAAACCTTTTCGAAATGCGGCTTTCGCAGTGTGGCCATAAAGCGCGGAAAAGAACGTTTGTAAACTACGCGCGTTTTGTAGCACATGCCTGACGCGCGCCGCCTTTGTCACTTCTGTGTGGCCACAAGCGGCGGTTTCAAATATTTGATATTTCGCGCCCGCCGTCGGCGTCGCCACACTCGCCTCCGCGCTAGGCCTGCAGTGTGGACGTACACTAAGTGTTTATTCTGGCTTTGTAAGCATCATAAAGGAGTCGGTATTAGTATTATTGTTAGTAAGCCTCTCCCTACCTTACGATCCTCACAGTTAGTTAGTCTTGCTGATCCTCTCAATACAACACACTGATGGTCATACTGTTGACAAACAGTATCTTTTATAATATGACGTAAGTAGGTTCTAGCGGTAATGGGATCTCCCTGTATTACATTAAAACTTCCGTATCCAGAAGCAGAGACACACGCATGATCGTCATCTATTATAACTAATATTAAATAGTAAACAAACCCGTATAATAGCACATCGTATTAATAATATTTAATATAGAACATCAATATTTACTGTCCGCTGAACAATATCGGATGTAACGTCTAGCAACGAAAATAATACGTCATCGCGATTAGGCAATATATTAGATCAACACACATACGTAGCTAGCCTTCAGTTTTCAGCCTTCAGCTGTATATCATTTTCAATACACCGTACATTGCTCAGTTAGATCCCATCTGTTACCTGACACTTACTACATAATCGTACCGAAGGATTTTTTTTTAATAAAATGACCTAGGTCTGGCGGTGACCATATGTTGGTCCATAAATTATATTAATTGAAGTCGTAGCGTCTAAACCACTGAGCCGATTAAACATTTTAGTTGTCGTTTTTATGCGAGTTGGGTTTTAGTTTTCAACTTTATTTTGCTGTATTTTTAATGGTCACTTCTTTTCGTGGCATTTTTGCTCTCCATAATCATCTAACACAGAATGTGTGTTTATAATTTCATAAGTTGATGATAAAGTCTTTGGCACTATCTACTTTCCCGTTTTGTTCTTAAAAAAAAACATCATCCTTCGGAAAACAGTGCCAACATTTTCTGGCGCTAATTCTTGATTTGTACTGTATTTAAGAGAGTGTATTTAATTATTCGAACACAAGAATGTTTTGATAGAATAATAATGAAACTTCAACTGAGCACACGTGTACCCTACATTTAATTGCGTTTTTATTTACCTAAAACTCCGTGCAACGCGAATTTAACTAGATAAATGTAGACAATAAAAACGTCCCACATTTAGCTATTATTTTGCATCTCGAGCATTTTTTTTAAATCCATGCAATAAGTCCAGTTATGTTTTAATAATAGTTTGCAGAGATATCAGTTATGTGGCATGAATATAAGATTACAATTCATATGAAGAGCCATAAAGATTTGTTTTTAAATTATTTTATTTTATCAAAGTGAATTAAAACTGCGTTGCATTTTAGGGTTATCGGACGGGTCAAATATTTTGCAATAAATCGTATTCGATACACAGAATATAGGAGTTTTAGAACTCCATGCAGGAATTGCAAATAAAGAAATAACAGTTTCATTTCCATTTTGTTAAACAAAAACAAATAAAAAAAGAGCTTCCGAAGTATTTTACTATTTACAACACAAACACTAGCTTTAAATAGAAATTCAATTTCATGGAATAACAATGAAGAGTTTTATTTTATTTTCTCTCAAAAATATTAAAGCGATGTTCTCCAATTGTATTTTATTAGCCAGGAAATAGTTTTTATTATCACAAAACTAAGTTTATTTTCAGTAAAGCTTTTACTTCATAATTTGCTTTATAGATGATATGAAACAGTCCCTGAAATTAATATCAGTATTCTAGGAACTCTTGGCAAAATATATAATTTGCCAGGAGAAGTGATTATGGTATGCTTGGCAAAATCGATTTTATTGGCATCTTTGTGGCGATTTATGGGGGGCTTACCATTGGGCATCGTGTTACCCACGCAATTGGGTTGTGGAAGTCGAATAAACCGTCGCTCCATGTAAAATACTACTAATGCTTTCGGTTCGACGGGAAGCAAACCTCAGCTTATTAAAAAGTATATTATAAAATTAAGGACTACGTTGAAGATAGAGAAGTTTGGCCTTAGCGCCTTCGCACATGCGGCTTCCCTGGTAGCTCATAAACGGCACAAATGTGTGGATGTCTCAAACTATTCTCAATCTTATTTTTTTTATTTCTTTTTAATCAGATGTTTTACAATAGTTTTTATATCATTACACCTTTTGTTTATGATAGTTACAGCACGGATGACAACATTTTTTTTTGTTGTTGTATAGACTCTTTTTCTTATTTACCGATTGTTGTAAATGTGTGGACATTGTAGGCCTTAGATTCCTAGATCCTTGGTAACTTTTTATCTCGTTCTAAGTGTTGTAGTAAGCAACGACTTATTGTCGGGCCTACGATGTCCTAATGATTTTAAAAGAGTAATGGAGTTTCTTGCCGGTTCTTCTGCATAGGAAACGAGCAACCCGAACCGAGCACCTTTTTGTCGACGTTTTATAATTGCCTATGTAGGCCTATGTAAAATAAAAATATTTTGATTTTGATTGAGCGTAGTTAGGAAAATGGTGATCGGTTCCGGGAGGTTTTATTCAGCAGTGGATATTCGGTATTCATACAAATCTATTGTCTTTTGTAAATTGCTGTCTAAAACCGGGCATTTCATTCAGGTGATGAGTTTTTGGAGGCTTTTTTCAGCACAGGATATTCGGTACTCATACAAATGGATAGTCTTTTTAGGGTTCCGTACCCAAAGGGTCAAACGGGACCTATTACTGAGACTTCGCTGTCCGTCCGTCCGTCCGTCCGTCCGTCTGTCTGCCACCAGGCTGTATCTCATGAACCGTGATAGTTAGCAAGTTGAAATTTCTACAGATTATGTATTTCTGTTGACGCTATAACAACAAATAATAAAAACAGAAAAAAAAAATTAAAGGGGGGCTCCCATACAAAAAAGTTTTTTTTTTTCGTTTTTATAAATAATGTTACGGGACTCTTCGTGCGCGAGTCCGACTCGCACTTGGCCGGTTTTTTTTAAATCACTGTCTTAATTACTCTGTTGCCATTGTCTGTACTTATTCAGACAGTTAAGTGAGTATTGATTTTCCTTTTTTAAAGTTTTTGGCAAATGAAGGTGACAAACATAATTAACACCGAATAATTGATTACTCAAGTCATAAGTATTAACAGAAAAGCAGAAGGAAGAAGCCATTGCTATTGACTAAATGGTGTCTATAGTTAAAATATAAATCAGAGATTCTCTTGCCCTTATCTGAATTTATTTTGGGTGTCATGTCGTCTTCTTCCATACTTCTCTATTACTCGCCATTTCACCAGACACCTCCATTCATGCCAGATCATTCTTCAAACAGTCCATCCATCATATCTTTGGTCATTCTCTACTGATAACATCACATTCATTCTCAAAGCTTTACTCACGACATTCTCTTCAATACAAAATACGCTGGTACAATAGAGATAACAATCTCTTCATTAACACATCCTTAATAAACACAGCCTCACAATAACTTGATGAACAGCAAGATAGACAGGTCTAGACAGGATCCGTGGAAGTCTGGAAGTTAGCCTAGACTTCAGTTCAATGTCACCGATTCACGCGTAGTCTTTGCCGGTCTATAGCGCGCAGGTAAATCGATTCCCGCCTGCGTTTCCCGGCCCCTGCCCCTACGATGTAAAATGAAGCGTAGGGGTCATTGCTCTCCTGAAGGGAGGGTTGGTTAAGGGAGACGGCACGGGTACGATGCGATTGCGATATAATTGTGCGAAGGTGAGAAGTTTTAGGCCCACAAATGTTAATGAAGACTGTCGTGACGGTGATACGAAAAAGATGAGGATTGTGTCCTAAGTCATCATCTGCTAAGCCTAATCCCAAAATATCTTGGGGTCGGTTCCAGTCTAACCGGATGCAGCTGAGTACCAGTATTTTACATGAAAAGACTGCCTATTTGACCTCCACAACCCAGTAACTGGGTAATACGGTATTCCTTGGTAAGACTGGATGTCAGACTTTATGATTGTGATTGTGTGTTTATGATTGTGTCCTGAGTAAAGTAACATAATTCCACGCCTGTTTTTTTTCCGCACAGTAAGTCAGGGGTGTACGTACGATTACCAATTAGATTATTATTATAAGTCTATACAAAGCGATGTCATATTTTACGGGCCATGTTTAGCTTGATGTGTCGCCAAGTGTACCTATTTTAAAGTACACCCCTCACCCACTGACTTTGGCTTGACATGGCTTTACATGCCGTCGAGAAATATTTCTCAGGCATGCTGGTTTCCTCACGATGTTTTCCTTCACCGAAACAAGTGATTATATACTCTCATGAGTCAGAAAAATCAGAGGGGTCTTGGGTTCGAACTCGAGACCTTGAGGCTTGGCTCGACTTGCGATTTGGCTTGGCTTGGGACTTGGCTTGGCTTGACTTGAGAAACTTGGCAGACCGACGGTCGGACCACTAGGCTATCACTACTTGTTCTATTTTTCTTATCTCTTTTCGTATTTATAGGGTTTCTCGTAAGGAAAAAACGGAACCTTTATCACACTTTACCCTTTTTCTCAGGAACGCGTGGAGTTATCAAGCTAGAATTTATATCAAATACTCAGGTCTACTGTCCCTAGAAGCTGTGAAAAAATCAAACTTCTAAGCCGACGTAATCAAAAGATACAAACATTTTCGATAGTCGCAAGGGAATCAAAACCTACACGTCATTCCCATGAACTCAGAATCTTGAAATTGGTACGAATCAACGTCTTATACCACAAAAAAACAAAAAAGGAAAAATTGCTAAAACCGTAAATTTTTAGTTAAATCATATAAATAACTACAGGTTTGTACGGAATCCTCGGTGCGCGAGTCCGACTCGCACTTGGCCGGTTTTTGTTTTCTATCTACGAGCCGATCACGTAATCGTAAAGGAGTCTTCGACATCACGTCACCATTCCGTATCATACAAATGCCAGTGCGATTATGGCGTAGTATCGGTGCGTTGTCTGCAAGTCTATTGCAATACGTCCTTATATTTCAGACAAAGTTGTGTTGACAATGTTATAGACAAAAATATGGTTGTTTATCGTAGTGAGGCAGAAAAATAAAACCAGATACGACTGTTAATGAGTTTGCGTGTCTTGGAATAATTTTTCCATTTTGGAAGGAAATGAAATTGCATATCATCACACTTGTAATACCTGAAGGGTTAGACAGAGACCTGGCGGGTTACTATGACGCCTTAAAACATTATTGTTTCATTCTTATTCCAGAGTGGAGAGGAGGGATGTCATGGAAGGCCACCGGTACTCCCAATTTCCAAGTTTTGTTTCAATTCCTAAAGCTGATGAGCCTATTATCATCAACCGGGCACCAAGTCTGACTCCAGCTGTTACCGCTGAATTCAAGATGTGAAAACCTGATCGAAGGTGAAAACCTAATAAAAAATTACCTCCGACCAACGAGGCTATAGTTATTGATATAAGAAACCAAGAAATGCATTTGAGTGTTTAATTTATATACCAACTTACTATGTCAATTTTAGTAACAGCTTGTTACTATCCCACGGTCTATGCTGCAGTGGAATTGATTATAGCCTGATCCGTCAATTATAGATCAGATTAGGTACATAGATATAGGACATGGATATTGGAATATATTATATATGTCGGAGTCGGTCATTAGTACGGACAGAAAATGAATCGAAAGCGCGCCAAAGGTGGCATCAAGCGACCTACTTACCAGTCTACCCATACCTAAGCGCGCTTACTACACAGTCGTGATGTTTCGAGCTCGCAGCGAGGACAACAGTCAGTGTCTGATCGTGGCGGAGTCAAGACGTCCCGGAACTGTAACCCGATTCATGGTGCCTAGTGGTATTGTGTTGGATTTTCTATTATATATTATATTATTATGATTTTATATTACACACTATCTTTCAAGTTGGATCAAACTGCACAAGGTGTGCAAATTTGATTAAAATCGGTTTAGTAGTTTAGGAGTCCATCCCCGACAAACAACGTGACACGTGATTTATATATACAAGGTGTTGTTTTGCAACCTCGTCAATTTCTAGGAGGTAACTATGCTAATGATTCTCGACCCGAATCAATAATAAAATGAGCCGGTAATTTTCTTTTTTTTATTTATTTACTGAAATCGGTAACTGTGAACCACCCGTGTTTTAAACACGGGCCGTCTGATCCCCGCCTTATAACGTCGCTTACACACAAACAAAAAACCTCAAACGTTTTTTCGATAATTTCATAATCTTTATACCACGTTAAGGGGGTTATTCTGAAATATTGACAAATTTAAACAACAAAAAAACGCAGTGTTTTTTTAATAATTTACTAGGTACCGTAATTTATATTGATTATTTATGTCTTTTGTGACAACATCCTGAATTTTGACGAGGATGCAAAACAACACCTTGTATATAGATTTATTTCTAGTTACACGTCATTTTTATTCTGATTAGACAGTTTAATAAGCCATATTTACGAGTACAATACGTCAATGCAGGGGTGAATAAATTCATAAACAGTTTTCAGGTGAATTGGTGTTGACAACGCATGAAAATAGGCGTCTTTTGTACGAGGACTTAAGCGAGATGTATTGAAAGCATACTTATAAATGGGGACAGGTTTATTGAACTTTATTTTGAGGATAATAAACTTGTTTGTCTTTTTCTTTGAATAAAGTACCTAATCGATACTTTAAGAAAAGAGGCTTTTTGCTAGAGGGCTTCGTTTATACTTTATTATTATATCATTTATTTCAGGCTACGCCCATAGTGTTAGTTACAATGGTCTTAAATGCTAGTGTTAGTAGAGATACATATAATAGGGATTTATTAGGTGTGGAGTTTCATCCAATGTCGCAGGATTGGAGACTCCCACCTATCAGCGAATAAACGCAACTTTAAAACCAGGGCCACGACTTTGGTCCCGGCTGTCATTTGAAGAGCTTTGACAGTCGTAACAAGTGCCTTCAGTGGCTGGAAAGTCTGACAACCAGGTTGTGGAGGTCAGATAGGCAGTCGCTCTATGTAAAATACTGATATTCTTCAGCTACCACCGGTTAGACTGGAAGCTGGCCATAATAAAGGAAGGGAAAGGCTAGGCAGATGATGATAAGACAAAGGGCTGTTGGAAAAGGAAGAATGTTTGATAGAAACATTTTGTCATGGAGTCAATAAGCCATGCTTGGTGGAAGATTTCTTTTATTTATTGCTATCACTGAAAAGGTATATTTGATACTTTTTTATTATCTTGTTCTTTCTACCTTTTGTAGTAAGCAACGACTTATTGTCGGGCCTACGCTGTCCTCCCACACTTATGTACTAACGCTGAAGCATTCAAATATTGTAAAACCAAATGATTTTAAAAGAGTAACCATGGTGTTTCTTGCCGGTTCTTCTCCATAGGAAACGACCAACCCGAACCGAGCACCTTTTGTCGACGTTTTATAAGTGCCCATGTAGGCCTATGTAAAGTAAAATATTTTGATTTTGATTGACTTTAGTAGATTGGTTATTATTAACATTCTCAAAGATTTGCTCTTTACAAATGTACAATTAACTGTTTTTGAACCCGTGATGAGTAGCGGAAGTATCAGGTGTGGCGCTAGTAAATCTTTGTTACTTCCTCCCAACCTAGACTGACTTAATTAGAATATAATTATAATAGTGTGGGTAATTTCCTCTGTTTTAAGCGACTCCTTGGCTTCATGACAAGACACGCTTCGGAATAACTTACCCATTAATTGTTAGCAAGTTCTTGTGATGATAAGTTGTATTAAATACCAAGGGACTTTTTAGTGTCAATGATAGAGTCTTGCTCTTATTTCTGTGACGATCCAATTCAGACTCCATGGCTGATACTGAGAAATTCTTGACCATCGAGGCAGTCGGGTTAAAATGTGAGGAGAAACATGGCCTTATCTTCAAGTATAGCGTCACTGATTAGTCTATCTAACAATGGCACCATAATTAGTCCACACCCACCATAACAAAATGACGTCACCAGTACGACCAATCACAAACGGGCTAATAGCTAAATGCTAAAGTAATTACGCTTTGCAATCGCCAGCTCTAATTGGCTGGTTCTAGGTCGGAAATAGACTTAAGTCAGGAATCTAGATTAAATGCCAACGTTTCAACTTCGTTAGTTGAAGTGTGGTGTTTTTCTTTGTCATGGAAAACCTCATAGAATAGAAACTCCTTTTCAAGCTATTTTTTTTTCAAGAATTTGTACCAGAGAAAGAACAAGGTAATTTAGTGGTATTATGCATCAAAATTTTCTGAAAAAGGAAGAAAAAAAATTAAATGGTACTCAAAAATATAAAACAAACACAAAAAATCTTTCAGGAAGACATGGTCTTACCATGATAACTTCATGGAATACAAAATTGAAAGATTGTGTTCCATCCATATCTGTTGGTGAAATATTGAAGTACTTAGGTATTAAAGCCAACTCGGGAATATCTGTACCTTTGATCTACATTTGTTGTCAGTTTCCACTAGCGAGGCCTTTACATATAAAAACGTATTGCCTGCAAATATTTATTTATTTAACACTAGCTTTCCCGCGCAACAAAAAATGATGTCGGAGAACCCAAATGAAATGCAGTCAATGTTAGAGTCGCTATTTGTAGAGAGCAAAAAAGTGGGCTTAGAAGTAAACCAAACAAAAACAAAACTTATGACAAACAGACACAAAGCTACAATAAGAATTTCATCCATCAATCTAGAATACGTCGAAGAGTACATCTACCTAGGACACCTAATTACTTTTAAAAATTGCACAGAAAAGGAAATAGACAGAAGAATCAAATCCACCTGGAACAAATACTGGGATCTAAAAGAAATATTTAAGAGTAAGATGCCAACCAAAATAAAAACAAGAACCATGGAAACATGCTTACTTCCCACACTCACATATGCCTGTCAAACATGGCCCCTGACGAAACGAAATTTAGAAAAAATCAAAGTGTGCCAAAGAGGAATAGAAAGGAGCTACATGAACCACAGACTCAAAGACAAGGTAAAGAATTCAAAAATTAGAAGTAAAACCAAAGCAAAGGACGTGGCCACAAAGGTACTTGGATTAAAATGGAAATGGGCTGGACATTTCCAAAGAGTACCAGACGAAAGGTGGACGAAGATCACCACCAACTGGTACCCTTTGAACAAAAAGCGCAGACAAGGTCGACCACAAATGAGATGGAGCGACGATATTGCAAAAATAGTAGGAAAAATTTGGAGTAGAGTAGCTAGAGACAGAATAGCATGGAAACGAATGGAGGAGGCTTTCACCGCTTCTAGCGGTCCTTGTACATAATATAATAAACAAGTATATACAAAATCGAGAAACATATTACTACTAACATTTACACTTTAAGCCAAATATGTAAAACTAATCATTAGTTAAGCTAAACAAAATTGTAGAAGGAAAATAAAGCTATTTTTATTTTTTATTTATTTATTATTCCCGCGCAACTTCGTCTGCGTCACATTTTCCCCGTTTTCGTAACATTTTTCATTGCTGCTCCGCTCCTATTGGTCGTAGCGTGATGATATATAGCCTATGTCCTTCCCCAGGTTGAAATCTATCTTCTTGCCAAATTTAATTAAGATCCGATCAGCCGTTTAGTCGTAAAAAGGTTAGGTTACTAACAAGCAGAGTAACTTTCGCATTTATAATATTAGTATGGATTTCAAATACAAAGTACAGAGGCGGACTTAATGTCAAAGGCATTTTCCTCCAGTCAATCAACAGGCAATAAAGAGAGATTAGAGACCCAACTTCGAGATTAGAACTACAACAAATAAAGAAGAGAGAAGGAGAGTGAGATTTTAACATATTTTATGTGAATGTTTCGCCAGTGGGAACGCATAGTTAAAAGACGGATTGAACGCAGATATTGAAATATATAATGATAATAATATATAAATATATTGTTAAAAGCAGTCAGGAGGACGCTGCCTGAAATAGCTATCATAGTAAGCAATCCGAAGTGGCTTGAACTGGCCAGTCTGCTGAGAGACCGATGGAGTAGATGGTTGGGACAGATTGGCTGTGCAATTTAGGAAGAGCTTATATCAATCAGAAGACTGCGATAAGAGGTTGAGCTGATAAGGTTGCTTATGTTTACGCCCATCTTTTTGACGTTCCTAATTTCGAATTTTCTTTTTTGGATATCAACATACACAGGTGGTCCATAAGACGACCCTTAATTCGGTTATCTCAGGCAGAAAGTTTGATTTTCTGCTCCACTTGTCAATATAATTATTATTGGAAGGTAGGCTGTCTCCTAGTGGACAGAATATAATTGTTGAGATTCTACATAGGTAGGATTCTCTGCTAGGACCAGATATTTGTCCAATTTTATGAAATTATAGCTGAAACACGTTACTTTGTCTGCGTCACATAAGCTAAGCTATATATACTTCGCCCTTATTGGTCATAGCATAATGTTATATAGCCTAAAGCCTTCCTCGATAAACAATTTAAAAAAAAACATTTTTTTTACTAAAGAATTCGAACGAGTAATTCCCGAGTTTAGCGCGTTCAAACAAACAAACTCAGTTTTATAATTTTAGAATGGATTTGCATATTGTCCATAGTTAATTTCATCATTGATTTGATGATGTCAGTCGTTGTTGGTGGGGAGTATGTTCCACCACTTCCTTTCATCAACTAACTTCTCACTAGGAAGAGGGGAAGAGCTGGCGTTTTGGGGGACAAGTGTGTGTGCTGGTTTTCAGGAAAAATTTATTATATGACATTTGATTTGATGGTATGATATAAGGTATTGTAACTACGAGTAGGTCGTTTTCTTATTATAACTTTGGTAAACAATAATCTTGCGACAGTTGCGTCGCGGTTGCCCTTAAAAGCTCTGATATTGGTTTTCAGAAAAGTTGGAGTTAAATGCACAGTCATATTTTCTTACCATGCAGTGGGTCTAAACGTGATTTATATTATTATCCTATTTACGTATACATTTTAGACCCCATCTTATATCGATAACGTTATGATCTGAATAAAAATACAACCAAATTGGAAACCTTCTCCTTTTTTTAAGTCGGTTTTAAAGGAAATATTTGCGGAGAAATACTTTGTGTTCCGTACAAAGAGGAAGTAGGTACCTCCTGTTTCATAATAAAAGCAAAAACTTTTTAATATAAAATCTATTTCAATCGAAAGTCATTCGTATGTGTTGAAAATAGCTGCCCTTTGTGCTGTAAAACGACCCCAGTTTTGGAAAAGGCTATGCATAATTGTTATTATTATAACATAGTATACCATTTTAAACTGTTTTTAAATAAAAATATTTATCAAATAAAATTGAAATGTATCAAAGATGTTTAAAAGAAAAGTATAGCAGACTCCCTAGAACTAGACTAATCGATTCAAGAGGTTTTTCCTTTCCAGCAGTAGGTGTTAACAAGCTTACATGAATAAATAAGTTATAGCAGCCTTCACACCATAGAAACTTCAAGGTTTTAACACCTAACAACCACTTCGTTCAGTACTTTTCCTGCTAGAGTCACAATTACAAACAGTTTTAGTAAATTGCATAACATTAAAATCGTAATTGTTGTAGACGATGATACGTTATGCAACCGGTAACTAGTTGTATTTTTTATGGTAGATCATCATCATCATCATCATCATTTCAGCCCAAAAGACGTCCACTGCTGGACATAGGCCTCCCCCAAGTGTCACCACATTGACATTTGGGGGGTTTTGCCATAATTGCCACGCTTGTCAGGCGGGTTGGCGATCGCAGTACGGTTGTCACAAAAGCACAGAGAACGCTGCTGCCCATTCTCTGGCAAGTCCTTAGTCGCCTCTTACGACACCCACTGGAAGATATGGGATGGTGCTATTCTTTACGTCCGACACCATACAGAGCCATGGCTAGAGCTATGGTAGATGTATGACACATATTTTTAGACTCACATTGCTGAGTTGGACCTAAATTCATGTGCCAGCAAAGAATATATAGTTTTATATTTAGATCGCCTACGTAAACCTACACCAATCAATATATGTCAGCATTGTGTTTAGCATTGTTCGGAGTTTTATCAATGAAATAATTATTGTTTGGCTGGCTGGAGTTGGCTTTATTTAATTGAATATAAATATTCAGCGTTGGTTGGTTTTGAAGTTGTTTTTTCCAAAATTTTACTTCGTGTACCTTGGCTGTTTTTTTCTAAGATTTTTATGTTAGTTCTACATTCAATTATTGCTGGGTGGGCCCATTTAGACTAACGCTCAGCGATACCTAAATGAATGCCTAACATTCATTTAGATGGCGTACTAATAGATTTAAAACGCATGAAATTAAAACAGTGCAGGTATATTTTATTTCGGCATTAATTATTTAGGACTCACTTATTTTTTTACGAACGGGTATTGAACTATTTTATGGATACATAGTTTCCCTTTGTATGTAGATGTTGCCGCCAACTCTCCTACCGCTTATGCCATATAGCGGGTTCCCTCTGATCCCCAAAGCGTGACAGGTGTTATATCATATCACAGTTCACTTCTTGATATTAGATCGCAAGAGCTAATAACGAACCAGTCCAGGCCCAGTCCGATCTTTGAGCTTCTACTCAGAAATTGCTGGTATTAAAAGCTAATGTCACTTCTCTGCATGTTCCTCACTATGACATGACCTAGATTATGTCTGGACTAAGATACTGATTTAAAAGAGTGTCCATGGAGTTTCTTACCCATTCTTTTCCATAGAGATCTACGCTTTGGAATGGGCTACCACAGTACTTTCACAGTTATTATGCCTTTATTTTATTCTTGTCTTTGTTTCGACAGTTCTAAAAAGGGCCTATAACTGGCTTACTTGAAATAAAGTTTTGATTTTGAGTGTGAACTCTGAGTTTGTTTCGGCTATTGCAGTCGGATAGGAAACACCGACTTCATCCAGTTTTTATAAAACAAACAGTGTTTGTAAAAACCAATTTACCTATTCCAACCTGGGAATCGACCCAGCACTTTATGCTCAGGAGTAGCGCTTGCGACTACTACACCAACGAAGGAGATTGTACATTCTAATCTTATACAAAATGTACGCGGAATGACTGCCAAGTTGCTAACACAGTAATTCCCGACACACATTTTCTGCATGCAGATGGATCAATAATTTTTAACTTTAGATTGTTCTTTTAGCTCGAAAATGTAGATTAAAAGATATTTCTTTCTCCAACGACTTATTTGTCGGGCCTACGATGTCCTCCCATAGTTAAGTCACGTTAAGTACTAACGCTGTAACAGAAATATTGTAAAACATAGGAAACGACCAACCCGAACCGAGCACCTTTTTTCGACGTTTTATATGCCATGTAAGTTTAAGTAAAATAAAAATATTTTGATTTTGATTCTTTTGGGTGATATTTTAGATATGTTTTTGGCATAATTGGTTCGCCCACAAAACAGCAATGTTCTGTAGGTTCTTTCAAACTTGGAGGTGATGACATAATAGGCTGGAAACATTGATAGATGCGAAGGGTTATCACTTTACCTAGTAGCTGGGTTGTGGAGATCAGATGGGCAGTCGCTCCATGTAAAGTTTTTGCATTCAGACACGTCTGGTAAGACAGGAAGCCAACTTTAACAAAATTGGGAAGGCAAGGCAGGTGATGATGAAAATATGCTTCGGGTTACTGCCTTGGCTTTCTCATATTTGATGACCTCCGCAATAACCATCCCTGGTTAGCATTAGGGTGCTTAGCTACTACCATGTTGCTTAACGAATGTCTAACGCCACATTATTGGATTTTCGGGTTCAAATTGCAACAGAGTGGTTTAATTTAGCCTTTCATTTCGGTGTCATCTGGAGTTTGTGAAAACGGGCATAAGTAGCTTAGAACGAGCGGCACATGCGAAAATAATATTCGTAAAGAGATTTTGAATAACCCACTTAACTTGGGTTGCAAAACAAAATCAAAATATTTTATTTTACATAGGCCTACAAGGGCACTTATAAAACGTCGACAAAAGAGGCACGGTTCGGGTTGGTCGTTTCCTATGGAGAAGAACCGGCAAGAAACTCCATGGTTACGCTTTTAAAATCATTTGGTTCTACAATATTTGGATGTTACAGCGTTAGTACTTAGGTATGAGAGGACAGCGTAGGCCCAACAATAAGTCGTTGCTTACTACAAAAGGTAGAAAAAGTTAATAACACAACAGACAAAAAAAAAAAAGAATTTACAAAGCCTAAAATGTGGTGGACATTGTAGGCTTTGTAAATTCTTTTTTTTTTGTCTGTTGTGTTATTAACTTTACACATAAAAAAACTCGGAAAAACTTCGGTCGTATTGTTTCATGAGCTTACATAAAAAATATACCCCTGTATTTATGTCTTTATAATTTACGCTAGCAATTTATTCGTGATTATAATCAGTGTGTACGATATTGTTTTTTAACATAAAATTGTTGTCCTAGTTTAGGAGCTCGACCTACATTATTTTTTACCATCATTATACATTTTAGGTTTTTTTTTTACCACGGCTTAAAATAGTGTGTGATAAAATTAAATTTTATATTCCAATAAAACTTACATTTAATTATAAAGCATATTTGTTTCTATTTGTTCTTTTAAAAAATCGGCACCAACATTTACTAAAATATGTTTCACATTATTAAGTTGAAAAATAATTGTCGCGTATTTATGCATTTTAATGCGTATATAACGAGACAATAATTTCAATGAGCACAATAATTGGTTTTTAATTACAATTACTTTATAAACCATGCGTAATTAATAAACACCGTTTTCATTAATATAAAATGAACAAAAGCAGGTTAACGTAATGTTAAGAATACCTAGTTTTGGTTTCGCTTTCTTATTTGAGCTCTCAGCATGCGCCGCGTACAAAATAAGAAATTCAAATAAGAATTCAATTCAAGAGCGAAATTAGAGAATAAACTATTCAAGCAGTCTGATTAAAACTAATGCATTATAAAGTCTAAAAGGCCAGTATTGATATTAAAATCTTAAAATAGATTCTGAATGGACCGATTTCTCTATGAACCGTGTCTAGTGTCTACGATATTACTATCATTATTTTAAACGTGGAGAATGCATTCAAAACTTTATCCTAAAATAGGGCAGTTATTTCCCGAGCCACTACATCCGCAGTGCGCGGCCGCTCTGCCAGAAAGAGGGGCACATTGCGCCAGAAAAGGACGGGCACAATGACCGAAATCGATGTTAGAAAGAGCAAGTGTTACATAAGCCCGTCTCGCTCGCCGCCGGTACACCCGCACTAAGAATGCACCCGCGCGGCGAGCGACAGTGCGTGGTGTACTCGATTCGCACTCATTCTGATGTAACCAAAACGTACTGGAAACGATAGATTGAAACGTAATCAGCGTTGCCAATTGGCTTGGTTTTTACATGTTTGAATTAAAATGACTTCCACGGTTTAGTCACGTTGATTATGGACTGGATCGATAACACACGGAATGAAAACGAAAAAAAAACTTTAAAAGAAAAGTAAAAACGTTTGTAAAAAATCGTAAAAACTATAGAACCATAGAGCCAAAACCAATATTATAACACTAAATACCGTTACTAAGGTAACGGTATTTAGTGTTATAATATTGGTTTTGTCACAAGATGTTAGAATTGACAATCGATTGGCGATGTGTCGGGTTCACAAACATTAAACAGCTGTAGAGCTTCGGCTGCCATCGTCTTTGTTCGGTACCAGGGACACACAAGTACATCCAGTACGTATAGTCGGAGCGCCGTGTTGAGTTCGTTGTCGTGATGAATCAGTAGCACATGAGCGTCAGTGTTGAGAGAACGTTGCCGCGAGCTGCCGCACACAACAATAAAATATTAGCCAAATCCTTTGTAGTGCGTAGACTATTCGTTTACTTTTTTTTAATTTAAATGTGTGTGACAGGCGTGTGCATATTGTGACAGAAGATTGTTTATGATCCCTGGATTTGGATAGCCATATTGAGAATCAGGTAAGAAATGTTTATTTTTTTTCTAATATTTTGTTCTTTCATGAGAATGTTGACTGGTTAAATGTCCGTTTTTACGTAAAGCAGGTCATATGAATATTCATAAATTTATTTATTGCTGTGAAAATTATGGCTGCGTCCATTTTAGTGTAAAATATTGGTCGACGCCATTCGAGTGCGAAAAATTTACTGTAATGTTTTTATTTTGTTGCCGACCCTGCGTTTAATAGTCGCAATAAAACGAGTAAAAATCGAGCTTCAAAAGAAATTTACGTAGAAAACAATTTCTCCAGTTTCAGTGCTGTGAAAATGGCGTGCTTTGGAGTAATTAGTTAGATTATAATGAGCCAAGTTAGGTGGGCAACAGCAAGAATTATTTTTCCTTTCGGTTCACTCTTCTTGAAAGCAAATGAAATTGAAACCACATTAATAAAATTAACATTCAAAGAAAACACATACGAATGCTTTTATTATCTTTGTCATTATGACCTACATCAAAACACCTTTGTGCAAATAGATCGTAATCTGATGTCGTTTTGCAGAATCTGTGAAAAACAAGCGTGAACTGAAATTGTTTATTCTATCTGAGTACACATGAAGTAACACTTACATACAGAGGAAGGTTAAGAATTTGTGACTTTAAAATGACAGAGAAACTCTTGGGACAAGATTCAGACATTCTTATATGAAAAGTTTCGCCGGTGACATCGTGATCTCATATCGTAGACTTGGTACTTTTGTTTTAAGTCATTACAAATTCTAGATCTTGGAGAAAGTTATACTTTTGTCCTCATCGGTCGTATCCTCTTGATCGAGCGAAGAAAATTTAAATTGGTTTTATGTAGAACCACGTGTGAAGCCTATAGAACTGGCAAGCTAATTGTCTGTTCATCGAAATTCTACTCACAAATCTTCTCAACCAACGCATCAAGTTTTGATGGATTCTATTATATTTTTGGGACCATAGAGAGGGGCGCCTGGTACCAACTTTTTTATTGACCAAATTTATTGTAAAATATTTTTTCTATGACTGTCATATGAAACATTTTACATTGCCTCTTGGTGATATGATTCATTAAACCACAAAATACTAATTCTATTATTTTATGTAAACTAGACAGAATTGTTATTTATAGGCATTGTAAATTAAAATGATTCATTGAATATAACTGTCAGTCCTGGAAACAAATAAAAACAGCAAGAAAAAACAACAATTCTTGCAAAAGGAACTGCAAGAAATGTTTTTCTTATTTTCAAAGAATATTAAAACTTAATTTAGATTTATTATCAATTAAAATGCATGTAACGCATAAATAATCCAACGCGAATCAATTAATGCCGAAAAACCTTTAACAAAGGGAACATGCTAATTATAATGAATTAACTAAGTTAAATTCACAAGCCTTAATTTTCTGCACTTTAATGTGAATATGACTTTACAGTCGTATTATACACACTTAAGTACATAGACGATGTTAAGTGCATAAGAGAGAGCTCTTTGACTAACCTGTAAGGAACGTCAGAAAATTGCATAATAATATTACCACGGTGGTAATTGCATTTTCTTGATGTACCTAAGTGCTACAAAGTAAAACATTAAAGTAATTATGTTAACATCAACTATAAACGTGTACATTTCTGTCTAGTTGAAATGAAAAACAGAAACTTTAAATGCTCGTTTCATTTCCAAATAAATAGTAAATTAATCAGTACTAAAAAAAATTTAGACAAGTTTATTTAAAGTGGTACCATGGCTCCTAAACTACAATTTGATTTTCCATTCAATGGAAGTAATGAACATTTTTTATCATTTATTTTGCCATTATGAGAATGATGCTTCTTATTAACAGCATAATAACCGTCTGGAAAAGCTTATCAGCCATCAAAATATTACTACGAAATACTAAAAAGAGAGCTATACTGTTTGAAATATAGATAATATCCAGCGATTCCACGTAAAGAACTTCGAGATACGCCTAAATAAGACTTAATGATAGAGTTGATATTCTTTTTAAGAATTTAGCTCTTGTCTTCACAACTCATTTAACAAAAGTATAAAAGTAAAATATAAAAAATAAAAAGGAATAATAACACATAACATCACGACTGTAATCCTCGAAGGGTTAGGCTGAGTTCACCTAACAAGTACACTCACATTTCGCCAATTAAGTTTAACTCCCATGTAATAGAGGGCAAGCCTATTGCCATCAACCGGGCAAAAATCTAGACTCCGTGGCTGCTACTGAGAAATTACTGATGGAAAAGACCGATAACACTTTGCCCTACCCGGGAATCGAACCCAGGTCCTCATACTCAGCAGTTGCGCGACAGCTAGACCCACGAGGCAGTCAATAAAAAAATATAATGTTGTTGAATATTCATAAATCATTGAGAAACCTATAGCATTTCTATTGCAGAATTAAGTACATACACATATTATATGTGTATTTAATTCTGCCAGTTCCTTCCTAAGCCGATCCCAGGAACAGGGACTCAAACTGTAACCGTAATAAGTGTTTTTAACACTGTTTTCTAAAACAGTTATAACAGAAAAAACACTTTTAAATGTAACAGATACAATAATGTTACCGAATCAAACTGTAACCTTTTATGTGTTAATAAGTGTAACTGAAATAATCAATTATAGCTTTAGTACGCTGCGTTTACCTGTTAAACTAATTAACACTGTTAACACTTTTATATCTGTTACAGATATGTTACGATTAAAAACACATAAGTGTTACATATTTGATTCTATTACTAATTCAACATGTAACACATATAATTCTGTAACCTTTATGAAGTCCCTGCCCAGGATACTTAGAAAAAGGCTCGGATGATAAAGTATAATATAACTGATATAGTAAATAAGCTTTAAAGATTTCAGCAGTAATCAGAAAAAGGCAAAGATATCCCGGCATTGTGTTTCAAAACCGGTTCAATCTCTAAGGATTTCGGAGAATCCCTTTTTTGGCAGCTCCTAAGACAGATGGTATCAAGCCTTGTAAGTATTTATCAAAATAAGGATCACGTATTAGAGAAAAAGGAAATAACTAAAAACATTTTAAAAGCAGCGCAGATTATTTTAATAGTTTTTGTTTTTTTTTTTAGTTTTAGAAAAAAGTCCGCTTCCATGCTATTAGTCAAATATGTTGATTTGGATGGAATCCAAATGGTCATTCCTAGATGCAGTTAAATTCAGTTGAGCACACACATTCGCTCCGCTTCACATTCTTGTCTCCGACTCTCCTAAATAAAATAAAAAAAATACTTTGTTGCGTATTATTTTCGAGGGCTAACCAGAGGAGATGTCTACTTTTGCCTATGTAAGGTTCTGTTCTGTTTTATAAATACTTTCATTCGAAATACAAGAAGTGGGCTCACACTACACATCATCATCTGCCTAGCCCACTATGTCTCGGTCTAACAGTTGTAGTCTCTGCTAAATACCCGTATTTTAAATGGAACGACTGCTCACCAGACCTCCACAACCCAGTTACTGGTTAATCCCCAATTAACCAACTGAGCAACATTGATTGACAGACTTTCGGATTTCCGAATACCCGTAACGTATTCACAATAAACAATTACCAAAAAAACAATCTACCAAAACATCATTTAACTCAAACATACCCTTTTTGGTATGAGCAACTTGATTCTGATGAAAAATAATACTAACCTAACCTATTTATCTTCTCGTCTTAAGTTCGAATACTTTCAAGAGCTAAAGGATCAGCTCTCAAACAAGCCCTTCACTACCCTTGACCCCAAAGAGATAACCGTTTGACTCGATAAAGGACATTTTCCGTACATAGACAATACTCTTATCTTCTTCTTCTTCTTTACTTGTCGATAAAACTCAAATTGTGTTCGACCAGTATGTCGCCACCTGCACATTTCTAAGATATGCTTCGATTTAATCCTGAAAGGTGCAAGTAGTTGTGCAGAATGGGCAGAACAAGAGATGGAGCATATTCCGCAGAGGGGCTCCACACTGGCATTCTTTTTGGGATGGATCGGGTATTATTTGGGATTCATTAGGCCAGATTATATTCACAGCGGCCAATACTGAGATAGCGCTTGGCCAGTTTTTGTAATCTGGTGCTATCTAAAGAGCGCATTTCGTCAATGAGCTTGTACACGAGAGCTGTTAGTGTCATAATTGCTACGGAATATTGACACTGACAGCTCTTTAACGCCTTAAAGATATGCTGATCGCGTTCAATTTCGTTGGTTAAACTCACCTTTTCATAGAAATCGTATCGTATCGCCGTTTTGTTGGTGGTTTGTATTTGTCACGAAGGTGACGAAAAAAAAAAATTCTCTCTTGTTTACTCTTACTACTGAGTCTAATTAGTAGGTCCTTGTCACATTGTTATTATTATTTAGTGAATCTTCTATACTGTTCTCTATCTACAACACTTTGCCCGTAAATATTTTGGGTCCTTAGCGGTAGTAGAATTTATGTAAGGATTTTCGTATTATTCTGAAATTTTCGGGTATTTGATCATTGCGAGATGGAGCAGAATTTATCGATATTGAAGGAATGTCGGTGAAGGATGGGCTTTTTGGGGACTATATAAATATTTGCGTTGAAAAATGTTTTAGCTTGAAATAAAGGACATTTATTTCAACGATATTTCGTAAATATCGGGAGAAATTGACGTGCTTTCGTTGCGTTTGTTTGTTCATCTCACAATTACCTACTTATAGCAGATCCCTGCTTTATCACTATCATTCCCTTCATAACGTACAACATCCATCGAGTGGCCATCTACTCGGTCTAACTTATATAAAAATTACCAACGAACACAAACAAGGATATACCTTTTGAGGTAGAAATTGATATCTACCAACTCAGTAGCTTAAAATCCCATATACCAAACGACCTTGGAAGAAATTTCTCGGAACCAAACAGCATAGAAGCTTTGCATAACGTGTTTAGAATTTACGATTACCTACTAGAGTTGAAACGAACCAATCGATATCAGATTTTATCGGAGATCGGAAACTCGCACGTAACAGCCAGAATAGTAACTGTGGAACATAAAATGTTCCGCATGCATTTCATTGGCAATCGCAAAGTTTTACGTCAGTATACTTCTAAAATAATCTACTTTCCTACGTGAAGATTGGAAGATTTTTATTTGGATAGTTGGTATATCTGCATCAGTTTCTAACTCGGCTTCATAACTTCTAATTCTCTACCTTACTTTATATCCATCAATTTGGGGTCAGTTCATCATTAAATACCAGAACTTTCTAGTCTGGTCTGGTTTTTTTTATCTTCATTTAAATAACATTAAAAAACAGCATCCATTTCATCATTACTGATGCCTCGAAAACGGTTCTCCTTTACTGGAGGAGCGATGGATGGCATTCTCAACAAAGAGAGGGGGTGTGACCGGAGCAAAATTCAAGTTTGGTAATAAAAGATTCTGGTTTTGTTCAAACTAGATTTTTCTTCGCTCATAAACAACAAAATCTTGCTTTCCGAGTCGAAATAGGGAGTCCCACTTCGAATCGGAAAGCAAGAAACAAATTTTCGGTCTCGACAGTCATCAGTCTTTCATTGTCGTTTTGGAGTAGTCAGACAGTAGTCTAAAAACTAGTCTTTCCAAGCGGCACCGTGGTCAGCTGTAAGTGGGCTGTGAAGGTCATATCCCAAAAGCTCCATGTAAAAAAACTATTTTTATCAGCATACGGTCAGACTGGAAGCCGAGCCGAACATAGTTGAGAAAGAGCTACGCAGATAATGATAAACCACTAAATATTAATTTGACGTGTCTTTAAACGATAATTCAGAATCGAGAGACCAGATGCATGGCAAATAGAATAGCGAAAGTTCCGCGGAGCCGACATCTTTTATGAAAATGTTTCCTTAAGTCAATCAATTTAAGTCTAGAATCCAATGGCTATGTAACTGACAAGACTCAGATGGATAGGTTTATTTTCTTTAGTGGGGGTAGGCTAGCTTACAATGGTGCTAAAGTATTGGCCATTCTGATGACAATTTTATAATCCCTTTTTAATCGTATTCCTTCTTAATTGAACTATGGTTTTTCTTTGTACCTAGACATCTGCATAATTATCCCAATTCTAATCCCATATTGTAAATGTGATCAGAAGTAGGATACGATATGATCGCATAGAGATAAGTATTTACACTGTACATACGTGCATACTATCTTGCCTTTTTAATAAAGGCAAGATAGTATGTGATAGTGTATGGGTGGGGTCAAAGTCAAAGTCAAAGTCAAAATGTTTATTGCGAATTAACTGTAAAATGCTTTTGTTAAGTACCAACATAAAAATGTTGGTACTTAAGACTTAGGAGCTCGTGGCTAAATGAAAACAGCCGCACGGGTCGATCTTTAAGGTTAAGCCGTGCTTGACGAGGTTGGTCTGTGGACGGGTGACCATGATTACATACCGAGTATCCTCCGTGCGTCGGAAAGCACGTTAAGCCGTTGGTCCCGGCTGTCACTTGCAGATCTTTGACAGTCGTTACGAGTATTCAGAAGCAAAAAGTCTGACATCCAGTCTTACCAAGGGGTACCGTAATACTCAGTTACTGAGTTGTGGAGGTCAGATAGGCAGTCGCTTCATGTAAAATACTGGTACTCAGCTGCATCCGGTTAGACTGGAAGCCGACCCCAAGATAGTTTGGGAAAAGGCTAGGCAGATGATGATGACTTAAGACTTAGCAGCAAACAAGCATTACAATTATCATTCTTCTACTCTTATCGTCCTAAATTAGCATACCATACCACCTACCTACCTACCTATATACAGACAGCGTCATTAAGTAGTTACCCCCGTGGCGTACTCGACCGCCGGACAGGGGTAGAGGGGTTAGCACATATACGACGCTGTCTGTACCTACGCATGTATGATGATATGTACTTATAATATATCTTCAAACAGGGTAACAACAGGCATCTTGTTATAATCAACATATTCAGAATTACATGAAATAACAGTCTCCTAATGTATGTACAGGTGTTTCTCTAGACAGCGAGTACTTTAGGTACAAATATTCGTAGTACAATGCACCTAAATTACCTTGAGAATTTGGCTCCGTTCCATAATCGCAACATTGCTCATGCCCGACTCTGAAGATGTTTATAACAATGTTGTGGTTACATAAGAAGGGTCAAACTGACCGACAACTGTTTAGCAAGAGGTCTTAAGTTCGATTCTCACGTCAGGCAAAGCGTAATTTTGTTTTTTCACGAGGAGTTTCTCAATATTAGCCCGGATTTTAGATTTATGCCCGGTTTATGGCAATAGGCTCGCCCACTATAACATGGGATGGGAGTCATGAGACTTAAACATAACCGGTAGAAATGGGGATGTACCATTTATACACTGCCTAGCCCTTGGAAGAAAAACAGCCGTGATGTTAATATTATGTCATCATCATCATCATCAGCCTATAATATTCCCACTGCTGGGACACAGAATTAACACGGCTCATTATCATAATCAATAGCCTTTAATGTTCCCACTGCTGAGACACAGGCCTCCTCTCAATGAGAGGGTATGGCCTGTAATGCACCACGCGGGCCCAGTTTGGGTTGGTAGATGTCACATGTCTTCGAATTTTTAGTTCTAGGACATGCCGGTTTCCTCACGATGTTTTCCTTCGCCATTTTTGAGGGCAGCAGTGATGACATAAATTACACAAGTAATGCGCTTGCCTGGGTTAGAACCCACGGCTTACTGATCTTAAGTCGGTGCTGCCACCAGTGGGCCACCACTGCTCTTTATGTAATATTATGTAAAGTTACCGAAACGGTTCTCATAATCCCACAAACTGGGTTAGGAAGCCACTAAATGCTATTACGTGAACTACATACGAGTTGTAGCTACAGTGCCAGTACAGGGATGAGACCCAACTCCACATTAAGTAGGGTACGAACGGAAAGTTGGTAAAGTAATCAATCAACGTAAACTAGGTTGGTTTCCGAGCTTTTGGGAAGGGTCGACTGTTCACAAATACTGGATTATCACTGGAATTTGACGAGCTATTAATGAGTTTTATGTATATACTTCAAAAATATGGATGACAACTAACTGAGATGTCAACATTTTTTTTAGTATGGAAGAAGAAAACATTTGCCGCGCCGACCCTAAATACATTAAGATAAGAGCAAGGGAATTTATGATCCATGTCCCAAAATTTTGGTATTAATTACTATGAACATAAAAGCCCTTCGAGATGAAACTGGAGATTCTCTCGGGGCAGACAAAGTGGCGCGTTTAGCACTTGACTAGCGTTCTGAGGGCCCTCTTTGTCTAGGAGACAAAGCTATCTGCGATAACGTTGATAGAAAATTTAATAATTTGTTGAATGTGACTTAAGCTACCGAAAAGCTTCACGTCGATCCTAATAAAGTCGCGTAGAAAAACGAAACGCTTTGAAAGTTAATGTCACTTGCTAAAGCCCTCTAATTAAGGTTAGGAATATTATTTTAACAACTGCTTATAAGTGAGAGTCTTGTAGTTTTATCTGTTGACTAGTTTCCTGAACAAATACCCGGTGCTAATAGAAACGGGAAAACTAATCGATTCCGGGCTGACAACGCTATATTAGTTCCGAGTAAATAAAACAGACAATGGTAAACGACGTCATCTTGTCAAGTTTATTATGTAAACTGGTATTTATGATAATAAAAATGAACTTCGAAACCAAAATAAACAAGAACAAGAACTAGTTTCTTCAAGGGAAATTAAATGATGCAAAACGTCCTAACAAAAAGGAGCATTGAACTTTAAAGAGGTCACAAGTTAAACATAGTCAATAATGAATGACTGATGCTCAAATAAAATACTATTTAGCATATCAAAAATGTTATTTGAACCTTGAACCCCACAGGGTCAAACATTTCAATCATACGGAATGCAGACGGTCCAATAATCAAAGTAATTTAGACCGTCAATTTTTAACTGAAATCGATTGTCATGCGTCTGGTAGTAACTAGCGCAATTGTTAGTTCTATTCGAAATCGTATTGTGAAATAACTTCGCGGCTTCGACCGCGTAGAGGTCAGAAATTATTCCACGGGAATATACTACTGGTATAAGAGTATTGTTTTAACTAAATTTTAGGCTGACTCAATTCAAATTGTCATCGATACGCTAAAATGAAGTATCGTTTGTGTTCTATCACCAAGTTGCTCGGTTGTGGAGGTCATATCGGTAGTTGCTCCATGTAAAATACTGGTATTCAGATGTATCCGGTTAGACTGGAAACCGATATCAATATGGTTGTAAAAAGGCTATGATGATAATGATGTTTTTACCCAAGTAAGCCCAAGTTATTATCTTCCTTACAAAATTTTACCGAAATCCATTTAGTAGTTGAGGAGTGACAGGCTAACAGACATACATACAGAAATACTTCAGTTTTTATAATTTTACTACGGATGTATATGGAGAAACTACAGCCACATGAACTCTTGTTCAAGGCACTCAGAAAAATCTATTTAAAGGCCTCCATGTCTTGATGTAAATGAAAAAAGTAATCAAATTTGGACTGCCATTTGCGCTCAAATTATATTGTGGAAAAGATATTTAGCTTTACTTTTTCTGACCGAAATGGAATTATTAATACCTTGTATTTAGAGTTCTGTTCCATTAAAAGTTTCCTTTAGTGTTTCTACTTTGATTTCTTCACCCATGTATTCGTCTTCATCTATAGTTCAAGTAACATCTTCGCTGTCAGTATATTTAACGAAAATAAATAAAATAGAAATAGCCTTTATTTACACTGACCTCAATACATAAACAAGTAGTAATATTAACTCTAACTTAGTTTCATGTTTGTTAACCCTACATTGCCATCATCAGCTATCAGGTCAGGCTGTCTTGCGACATAGGCCTCCTCTATATCCCTCCACTTATTCCTGTCCAAAGCAGTTCTTCGCCAACCTTTTGGCAGATCATCCTCCCACCTTTTTATCTGTCTTGCTTTACGTCTTTTTCCGTTTCTTGTGTACCATTCTGTGACTTTCCTGGTCCATTTTTCCGTCTTGCTTCTCATCATATTGACCTATCCATTTCCATTTCAGAGTTCTGGTTTTTACTCTAACGTCGGCCACTTTAGTGTTGCTCCTAATTCTCGTAGCTTTCCATTTATCTTGTAGTCTTAGGTTCATCATGCTCCTCTCCATTCCTCTTTGACATACACACAGTTTGTGTTCAATTTATCGGGATAATGGCCAGGTCTGGCAGCCGTACGTAAGACATGGAAGAATGCAGGTGTTATAAAGCTTCCTTTTTTTCTAAAATGGGTCCAGTTTTATTTTTCATTATTTTTTTAAGAGACCAGTATCTTTGCCAAGTGTTATTCACTCTTCTGTTTACTTCTTTAGTGGATAAATCTCTTACAGCTATAATTTGTCTCAGATATATATACTCGTCAACATATTCGATCACTTCTTCTTCCACTTCTTTCTTTACCTTTGTTCTATTTGACATTAATTTGGTCTTGCACGTATTAATTGATAGCCCTGCTTTTTTGCTTTCCGATGCTAGTTGTTGGAGCATGGTTTGAAGTTCAGTAGGATGCTCTGCAAAAACAATGAGATCGTCTGCGAATCTAAGGTGGTGTAAGTTTACCCCGTTTATATTTATGCCAAATCCATCCCAATTCAATTGTCTAAAGACGTTTTCCAGCACGGCATTAAATAGTTTTGGTGACAGCGGGTCTCCCTGTCTGACACCTCTCTGAATTTCAAAATTCAGTATATTTGCTAACTTTTTATTTTTACTTGGCATTCATTTTGTATTCATTAATAAAATTGTTCCTTCGCAACAGGAATCTCAAGCCTTCATTTCTTATCGATAAGCAGTAACAGTTGCGTGTGTTCCACGGGTAAGCAAGGATTGTTAATCCGATATAAAAAATTGAAGCTATTCGAACTTGTACGAAGGTCATAATTTTCATATGAGAATTTGCGTGTTAGGGTAGCGTGCTCTGGCACAGTCAAAAGAGTATCGACCGTCGACATTGTTATAGTGACTTGATTGCGAGTGTTTCTATTACGTCAGCTACAATGAGAATTATTACGTAAACTTGTGGTGAAGTAGTGTTACTCATAGTTTTTGCAAAAAGTGAAAGGTTTTGGACTACTCTTACTTATATATCTTCAGCTGAATTTACAAGTTGAAGTTGGCGTTTCTGATCAAGACTCTTCCTGGCATAAAAATCAATAGCATTTAGTAAATTCGTCTTACAAAGCAGTGTACGAAACTTAGAATTATATCTAGCATTTCGTAGAAGCCGGGAAATACTTTAAAAAACTGCATAAAAATCTTAAGAAAATCTAGATATATATTATTTTCTATTTTACTCGTGCCAGAGGAAATGAGACGGTACGAGGACAACAATAGTGTATTATGAAACTGTATGTCATTATATTTGATCTTGAAAACATGTGGCTTCTTCTATTCTTATGACAATATTCTTGCCTGCAATTACTGAAGTTTGTCTTATTTTAACATCCATTCATGTTTTTATGTACTACCACCTAATTCGTTGCACTGATATTATGAATTTCGAGTTTGGCATTCCATAATTCTGTCCTCGGTACTATGGGATCGAAAAATTCCAAATTAAAATTCCAGATTTACATTTGGAATATTTGTACCTGTATAAACGCATGCCTTAGCATAGTTATAAGCAGAAATTATAGAACGAGACATTTTTCGTCCACGTAACATACAACAATTCGGATTAATAGAGTCCAAAAAAGACAACATTTCTCATCTTCGCTTTATTTTGTTTATTCGTGAAGTTCGACTGTAATCGAAGAACCTCCATCACGAATCACAGTACTAAACCGCCCATTATTCAACCTAAACGATATACGGATGGTCTTTGCGAAAGACATTGAAGTATGATCCTTCGTGTTCACTAGTTATAGGTCTTTCCATGATTTTACTAATAAATCAAATCTATTCATTATTCAGGCAATAAACTAGTTGGCATAGCAACGTGGTTGAAACATGGCGGCGTAAACTGTAGCGTAGTTAAGTCATTAAGCCTACTTAAGCGTAACCTATTTTTGAATAATTGTGTACCTTAAGTCCATTGCAATCCAAACTATAATGCCATAACAGACTATTGAATGTATTTTTTATTACACTTCTTTTTTTGCAAAGTGTATTGGTTTTCACTATCAGGGATGTCTCCGTGGCAGCATGGAGTCTAGATTTTTGTAATAGGCTCGTCCCCTATAACATGGGATTTCAACGTAACTAGCGGAATGTGTGTTTACTGTTGGGCAGAATTTCTTGTTAATTCTGTGCAAGACTTGTCCTTACTAGGGTTACATGGCTTCCTTCATCAATCGATCTACTCAAGACACCCTGAACTTAATCGTATACTGGCTAGGCAATAAACCGTACATGGAATACGTTTAAATTCCGGCTTTCATGTTCAGTCGGCAGTTTAAATAAGACTCTACCCTCATTTGCATTTACTGCTTTGAATTTCATCTTGTTTTAGCGTGAATCGAGGATTACCATTTTATTATGGAATTTGATTGGAGCTTTGGAACAAACCGATTTGTGCTATGGAATTGTGCGTGGGATGATGTTCCCCATTGACCATTTGGTTTTATCGTTGTATTCCCATTGGCTGTTCAGTGTTTTTCTTAATGTTATCTTCCAAATTGTGTAATTTTACTTTGGCTGTTTTATTTCTATGTCTCAATTGTTTTCTTTATTAATCTACTACACTTCATGTTGATGCATTTATAATCGTGTTACAGTTATACTAGTTCAACTGTAGACTGTCAGGTTAAAAATAGAGTCCCAGTGTCGGCGCCGATATCAATTAATATTCTATGAATCGAACTTGCTATTTCTACCAGACGATTCTTTTATTTCGAGAGACAGGCAAAAGCGATGTTACTTAAACATTCTTACACAAAGTCCCCTGCAAAGTAATATCAAGTCTATTTTATTTACTTACTAAGGTTCGTTCCAAAAAATTAAGCAAGATTCTGGCCAAGGTTGGGACCCTTCTAAATAAAGGGACCGTGCCTACGACCAATTAAACCAACCTTATTGTTACTCATATGATTTCTCAGCTTCTATTAAAATACCGGCAAGTTTCTTAATTATATCTTGGTATTTTGATCGGAATGATTTGAAAGAATTTAATTTACGTCATGAGTGACTTTTTAATTCTAACAATTTCACGTATTTCTTTGTTTCTTGAACCTGAATTGTTGAGGTATGAATTGTTTATTTCAGTTCAAATATTAACCAGTCTTCTTGTGCCTAATTATAGCAATTATAGAATGTATTTTTGTTCTAGACTTTTCTTTGCATTTTCTTTAGTTGATCTCTTTGTGCTAGAAACAAAAACATCATAATAAAAGTTCACTGTCAGTAAATAAATACTAAAATGTTTTTTAAGTCACGAATTTTAGAAACTTACGAGTATACAAGTTTGAAAATTTCCAATTACATTTTCTAGAAGACAATCTAGTAAGAGAATCTAATTTGTCTCTTTCCCAGGACTTAAAGGTTTTAAATCAATGATTCACTCTTCATCAACAAAGATTTTACAATGATGCGTCATTAGTTCATTGCATTCATCTCATTTGTCCTACTAACAGTGAGAACACAGTCTGAGCTGTAAACACGGATCTTTGTAATCCTTTCATTGTTAAGTTCACTAACACCCTGCCTTTCCACTATCTTATCGCTTTGCCTACATTGTAGCTGAACTAAAACTGCTGAAGTTATTTCCTAATCTTTCGTTTTTTTGTAGGCAACATGCTCTACCTCTAAGGTGTTATTTTCACGTACAAGTTTTGCATTGTCAATACTGCTTGTTCCTCTTCTTCTTCTTCTTTTGAGCGTATCGATGGTAATAAAAATAGAAGTTCTCCAAATTTAGCTACAATTTTGACGCCTTCAGCTGCATCCATCCATCTAACAGTTCTTCAACCTCTGTAATGTAAATAAAGAAAAGCTAGTCATGTTTTAGATTATTCTGCAATTAAAGAAGCGTTCAAAATTAAATAATTTCTAAATTAATGTTGCTATTTTTCTTATCAATGACGTAATTTGACAAGTTAGTGTTCGGAATCAAATCAGAGATATTTTATTTTCACTAATTTATAGCTTAGCTTATTGAAAAAACCCAGTAAAGAAGATAACACAGATTGTGCAGATAAATCCAACAATGTACTACTTAATTAATCGGTTTTTGACGCTGGCAATTATCTGATGTTGTGACTTCTATTCTTGATGGTTGTTAAAATACTATTTCTGCTTCTTTTATTCTCATCTATGGTGATCTTGTCAAATTAATCGGACCCAGGAGTTGGCCACGTAACTGCGGCGTCAGTGGGGGTTTCAAGTCCTGTAAAGTGCAGGTGTCGCGACACTTTGGAAAATTAAGCTAGTGGGTCATGGTCTGATACGAAGCACCACATTTACACTGAAAGAGAAATACTATTTGAGATAATTTTATTTAAATGGCACAAACAAATATCATGTCTAGCGCTGTTTTTAACCCCCGACCAAAAAAGAGGGGTGTTATAAGTTTGACGTGTGTATCTGTGTATCTGTGTGTCTGTGTATCTGTGTGTCTGTCTGTGGCATCGTAGCTCCTAAACGGATGAACCAATTTTGGTAAAAGTGGTGTCGTTTGAAAGGTATTTTAATCGAGAGTGTTCTTAGCTATATTTCGAGAAAATCAGCTCAGCCGTTTGAAGATCATCATCTCTTTTCTAGTTAATGAAGGGATATAAACAACTTACACAGGTAGTCTATGAAATGTTGTCGCTTGTCACCATGGGCATTGCTGCCCCCCATTTTTAAATTTTAAATTTAAGTATATCTTTCCTTGGTTTCGTTAATTAGCGAGAAGAGACACAACATCGAGAAAATTGGAAGGAAAGGGAGAGACCTATGCCCAGGAGTAGGAACGTCAAGGCTAAGAAAAAATAATATAAGTTTAAAAAGCATGAAAAAAAAATTAAATTAAAAATTTAAAAAACCCTCGACATAAAAAACCTCTTAAAAGACAAAATAAATTAATCCAAGCGTCGTAGCGTCGGGGGACCGCTAAGAAGACCGCTTAGTACAAGCACAGAACAAAGCGGACCCCCGACGCTACGACGCTTGGATTAATTTATTTTTGTCTTTTTAGAGGTTTTTTATGTCGAGGGTTTTTTAAATTTTTAATTTAATTTTATCTCCTTGAACTTATTCAAGGACTGGCTGTCCGACGCAACTTCGTTTGCGTCAGATTTTTCCCGTTTTCGCAACATTTTTCATTGCTGCTCCACTCCTATTGGTCGTAGCGTGATGATATATAGCCTATAGCCTTCCTCGATAAATGGGCTATCTAACACTGAAAGAATTTTTCAAATCGGACCAGTAGTTTCGGAGCCTATTCAATGCAAACAAACAATCAAATGTTTCCTCTTTATAATATTATATTAGTTTAGATTAGTCCAAGATGTCCTTTGCGTTCGTAACTTCAGAATGATGATATATATATATATATTTTTTTTTATAACAAGATGTCGTTTAGAAATCTGTGAACTGTTTCAATATCAAACGAAGGGTACAGCTATTTTATTTTAACTACTTCTTTCCACTCTTATATATTCGTGATTGTTTTACTTGTTTTACGACTTATTCATGTGTGATAAAAATAATAAATAGTTTAACAGTGTTTAATAGTTTTTAACTATTTATGATTTTGTGTAATTTGATAAATCTGCTCCAGATTTTACGAAACCGGTTTCTATAATGTTATCTGAAACCTTGTTTAATGTTGCCTTAAATGTAATAGGCAAACTAATGCCTTGATTACATGTACCGAGTAAAGTGGCAAGGTCCAAGACATTAAACTGAACTTAACTGCTTACTTGCATTCGGTCGAGTGCTCAGCTTCTGCTGTGTGATTCCCTGTACTCTACAGCTTGCATCAGAAAAGTCTGGTTATATTTAGGTTTGGTAGATACCTAAATATAACCAAACTATGGAAATCAAACTAAACAACCTTCTGTATAAAACCAACGTCATAATCCCTTATATAAAATATCGCTGTAATCAGCTGTCCTATAAAAATAAAAAAAAAACCCGGACCCAAATATTATATGGAACAGCTGATATTTTTTTCGTTATTTCGATTATGATCCTCTGAAGAAACTTATTCAGTTAAACTTGGTCTATAGCTATCAAATCCACATACATCTTTTTGAAACACGCTGTATACATGTATGTGTAATCATGGTATTATCTCGACTCGATGTCAGCTGTTTACGCCACAATATTAATACGAGACCTAATAGATTGCACCTTGGCACAGCCGGAAAGCCAACAAAGCCCATGGAAGCCCATGTTATAACTATCGCTTCCTCGAATAAGCTAAGAGGCGACCATTGATAGCATACTATGTTAATTTATTCACTGGTTTTATTATTTTTCTATGAATAATGCAAATATGTTATAGTTTTTTTTATAGTGTTACTAGGGAAATTGATACCAGAAAGATCATGGATGAAAAACAATCCAATTATGCGTTAAGTTCTGATGGTTTGGACTTCTTGGTATCAAATTCAAAATATCACTGTTTCAAAGAAAAGAAAAAACCGGCCAAGTGCGAGTTGGACTCGCGCACGAAGGATTCCGTACCATTATTTATAAAAACGAAAAAAAAAAATACTTTTTTGTATGGGAGCCCCACTAAAATATTGAACTTTTTCTGTTTTTATAATTTGTTATTATAGCGTCAACAGAAATACATAATCTGCGGAAATTTCAACTGGCCAACTATCACGGTTCATGAGATACAACCTGGTGACAGACGGACGGACGGACGGACGGACGGACGGACAGCGAAGTCTCAGTAATAGGGTCCCGTTTGACCCGTTGGGTACGGAACCCTAAAAATGGAACCGTGACTTTCTTAAGAGTATAATATATTTTTACGGAGTAAAGAAGAATATTCTTTTCAAAGACTCTTTTTTGTAAGAGTATAAAGATATTTATGTATTAAGATCTACAAGAAAACCAATTTATGTCGTTCTATTGAATATATTTCCATTAAAGAAATTTGAAAGATACACACGTGGTGATATTACAGGTAAAATATTGACATAACCTTTTGAAGGTTGGCCATAATGATATGAAATAAATTGATGGCAATCTCACTTGGGGTGTAGCAAGACTGGAGATAGGAAAAATTTAATCTTTTTTGTGTTGGTTGGCTCCTGTTCTCGTACATAACTTTGGAATTATGGGGATTTGGTGGGTGATTGATTCATTTATTCATGGGTGAATTTGTTTTAGAATATTTCAATGTAGGCACCACAATGATATAAATGGATAAGGTAACTCTTTCATAAGATATACGGAAATACTTTTCGAATGAACTTACTCTTTCAAAATGTAGCGTTTTACAAATTATAGTGATCTTTCGTGCGATATGAAATTCAGAAGACTTGGTAATACCTTGCCTATGCCTTTACTAAAGCTTTTAAGTTACTAATAAACAGTAAGCACCCACATCATCATCTGTCTACATACTCGAGAGGTTGGGTCTAAACGGATACAACTGAATACCAATCATTTACGAACTACTGCCTATTCCGACAAAGGTACAAGTATTATGAAGGAAAGATGTTATATATTATATTTCATAAATATCCTGTATACCTTAACACGAACTTGAACCAACAAATATTATACCCAAGTTTTTTAGTTATGGAAATTGTGATCCGTTCCATTCTGTTTCTTTGACCTTGCCTATATATTTCTTTTTAAGACCACTCGAGTTATGTAAGGGCCTTATCCTCATAAGGCCCTTACATAATACGAGTGTGTACTAAGTTTTTGCTTCGTTGAAAATATTTTGTTCTTATTAAACAGAGATCCGGGTTATACCCCTTCGAATTTATATTAAGCCCCAAGAACAGACAAACTGTCTAGTATGGGGCTTACTGGCAAGAACTTCATTTATGTAAACTAGTTTTAGGTAATATTTCAGCCAGTTTTAACGGCTCCTATGTATAAACCAGTGTACCTTTTTCACTGGTTTACCAGTATACCTGCTTTTGTATGACCTGGATAATAAACAATTTTTATTTGGCATTTCCTACTGCTTCCGACATATTCTCGGTTAAATAAAAATTCTTGCCCACAAGTTTTCTTCTAACTTTAGCTGATTTTTTTCTATCTTAACGCAGTAACACTCTCATACAAACCACGTTTTGCAATTAAACATAATAAAGCCGCAATGCCTACGCTACGGTGGGTAGTTCCTAAGTTGCCCCTTATGTCACCTACGTGATGAAATGGTACGTAGGCTATTCTTAGAACTGTATAAAATATGTGTTGGAGCTAAGTGCGATAGTCTCAGGTCTCATGCAGATAAAATATAGTTTTAACAAAATTAGGAGGTACTCGTTACACGTGTATTTGTTCATCCACATTTATGGTTTTTACGTAATCAGATAATCAATGAGCAAACGCACGATCCCATGGGTCCCCTTCACATGGCAGATGATTTTGTGGTAGGCCCTGGTGGAGATGGTGGACTGGTATCTTTCGATAAAGACGGGCTCCAAAAAGCCCCAGATGGAATGAGAATGGAAAGTAGTGGAAGAAGAGGGTAAAGCATACTCCTCCTGCTTTTGCTCTGGAGGTGGAAAATTCAGGTTAAAAAGGCAAGGTATATTTTAATAAAATTCTAAATATCACTGAGGAGAATAAAATTCTTAAACTTGTTTCTAATAATAGCAGGATTGGGTTAGCGCTTGAAGATTGCAACCGTTATGCAAGTAATAAATTGCTAGCTACGAGTAAACCCTAGGATAACCGAGTTTTAGTCGGTCGTTACTTCGATAAGATTACCAGGAAAATAAAGAAGTATAAGCCTGTTTCATTTAAGTTATATTTTCTTAGAAAATACAAAGTTGTTAAAACGTTTAAAATAACTTTATCTTTGAAATTATAAGAAAAAATGCGACCGAAAGTCGAAACAAAATGTACCATGAATCAAACATATTATAGATAGAGATTGATATCACAAGAAATGCCTTAGAGAAAAATGTGATCCAATCCAAAATAAAATAAATGTCAAGTTTGACCACTGATAATGTACTGATTTTGTCAACATGGTCCCGTCTATCATTTATAAGTTTATTTAAATATGATTTATCATGCTTTTAATGTTGACTTACCTAAAACTCAATCTGTTACAACACCAAAAAGGTTTGCACTTACCCAACCTCCTCATTGATTTACGATTTTGATAACTTCATTCATGACTTCTTATCAATATGATCAAACAACATTATTAATCTAATATATCTTGTTAACTTTACCTTTATCAAATCAATCGTCTCCCATTGTCATGGCAAAATGATTGTTATTATTATTATCATAGCTGTTAATATTAATTATCAACGGAGAAAGATAAACGATATCATTTCATATAAATCCGAGAAGAAAGTAATTGAAATGCTATTCTCGTTTCAAGTATTGTTATCTTGTCTTTACTAACTGAATCAGCGTAATTGTGTTGATGATTGTACTTCTGTAGACAATTGATTATTTAGGGGTGTCATTTATTGAAATTTGTTGTTAATATTGTATTATTTAACTAGTAGGATATTTCTTTTCGTGATTGTTTTTGTCTCTTTCTTTGATATAATGCCCAATACACTATCTGTTTAATCATCGACTGTTGTCATTTGTCATGATGACACTGCATTGACTGATGAACAATTTAGCTTGTTAGCTGGTTTGTTTCTATCTTCTACTGCTTTATCGTTATCCCTTAGCATAATGTTCTAGATTGATCTCTGTATTCGGCCTCGGGTAGTTACAAATTCTTTCACGTTTGCTTAAGTAATTACATTTTGTATTCTAGCTTCAGTTTCTATGCTAAGTTACTTTCATGATTGCCAGAACTTGTAATCAATGTTTGGCACTGGATGTTGGGCCAGGTGTTACCGCCGTCCTCAATTCCACCCTACTCTACGTATATAGTGCCTATTTACGTGAAGCTACGCCTTATGCTCTCAGACGTGAAAAGCAGAGTAACAAGATAGTGCCATAGCACTACTTGAAATTACATTTGTCATGAATGCAGTGGTTTTGAAGAAGATTGTGTTGGTATATGTGGTCACCGTTCGCCAAGCCATCGTCTTCTCATATTTTCTTCTTATTGACTTTTGGAGACTGCTTTATGGCGTTAAGTCTAACCAAGAGTTTTCCTTTTAGTAATGTTTATTTATGCTGTACTTTGGTGTGTTTAGCAGCTGATTTATTTAATCGTCTTCTACAAGATGAATACGTTATGATCCTTTATTTACGTCAGTGGTTGAGTCAGTAAAATTTCAAGGTTTGTCATGTACCGTTAATCCTTAATCCCCAATGGTCATAACGCATTTCCCTATCCACAATCCAGTCTGACGTGAATTGTTATCATAAGATTTAAGATAGTTGCTAAGCTGGTTCGCAGGTATCGGTAATTAATTAAGACTTATCGATATGTAATTAATTGTCATAATTAGTGCCGATGTCCCGCAAGTGTTGGACGTGGTTGTGGTTCGAAATTGTGTTATGATTAATTTAAGCGCAACTTGGGTACAGGTGGGTCGTTATTATTATTTATTCATCGTTGCTTGTTTTGATTTCGATGTGTAAAGTGAGCTCATCAATTTTGTTTAAGGAACTATACATAAATCCAAAACGATAGTTTCCTTAATTCTGTTTGTGTGAAACTGAAATATTAAAGTCCTTGCAATTCATTCCGTCTGTGTGAAACTGCAGTTTTAAAGTAATAGTAGTCTTTCTTCTTTTCAACACACTTGCTTACAAATTCGATGTTATATGTGATTTTTCCTAACACAGTGCACCATTTGTTTGCGTCATCGTTCTATTTTATGTCTTTCGTAACGAGAGTAACAGCTTTTTGATATCTCTCTGAACAAAATGACCTAAATCGTGAAGTTTGAAGCTAGAAAGTATATCTTCAACTAAAATTTAGAGTTTACTTTCTTCAATAGTAGATTTGTTTTAATAACTGTTGAACTGGGTTTCTACGCGGTTTCGTACAAATTTCGTTTACCTTGGTGAGCTTTTTCTCAACGTACGTGTACTTTATTTCTTGCTATTTCTGTTCTGTATAATTACGTGGAAGCAACCGTATATTACAATGTAGTAGTTAATTCTCCCGCGCCAATATATGCAAGTAGGCTAATAAAACGCTTCCAGGGGGAGTTGCTAAACATACTCTCGCAATAGAACATGTTATGAAAGGATATTATGAATTTTACTATCAAGTAGTCTTATATAAAATCTTATAAAAATTGTTGACATTAATTTTCTATTTATTCGTCTCGTACGCGTGGGAGAAGAAAATGATTACTTTTGATTTCATATGTATTTTAAACATGAAGTATATCAAACTTTCTCATACGGAAAGTTCACACTGTCTCCGCCAACAAAAGTTTGCGAAGTGAAAATATATGAATTTGATTTTGTTCCGAAATTATGATTAGGAACTTTACCACTGTTTATTTTTGGTACAAAATAAATATTTATTTTAGTAATTGATCACAAACGAATCACAAGAGTAGCAATCCTAACAGTATATTAAACTCATTTAAATTTTGAATCCTAAACATACGCATTAAAATGTCTTTTACCTTCACCTCACCGTCTATATAATTTCCGTATGCTTTCTTTGTGCTTTCACTCACACACTATGCCATTTCAATTAAAACTAAATTGGTTGTTTATTCTGTTTCTGCGCGTCGTCCTGGAAAGAAACCTGACGATAAATATTTTATCGTCATATATAAATATCTTACCTATCTTAATTTATCTTAAAATTTCACTTATTATTGCTGTAAATACAAAGTCGTAAAAACAACAAGTGCTGTAATAATAAAACTTTGACAAATTTCAGTTTGTAACTAAAAAAGCTAATATGGCTAGACTTAAACTTCTATTAACAATAAACTTGGACAATCTTCAAACTCAGCTGAAATTATTAGAACTTTATTGTAAAATCGATATTTTGGACGAAGACGGAGAAACTAAAACAATTAGACTTAGAGCTAACAAAATACAAAGACCATTACTCATATAAAGGAACAGTAAAACACAAAATATTTGAAGATGCGGTTTGGGTCAGAATCACAATAGCTTGTTTGCAAGACAAAAGATTAGCTTAGTCAAAGAGCATTAAATCCTAAACTAGGATCTTCGTCGTACATAAGTCATAAGCCTCATAAGTAAACCAAATATTATCTACGTTCAATGAACTACAAATCCTCAGGCGATCTTTAACAACATTTTCGTTCAAGAACCTTAATATAAGACACAGAAATTATTAGATCAATCGGATCTAGTTAAGATGAAGCGAATTTTGGTAGCGTTAATGGAGTCGGTTCAATGGCTGGTTGGCCTAAATTGTTTATTTGGTTTGAAGGCGTTGCCTCTTAAGCTTCTTAACTAAAGTAATTGTGGTTTTGTCATAGTTGATTCGCCGCTGTGGTTCAATGAAGAGTATAGAAACAATTAGAAGCACTTCTTTAAACTACATAAACAAGATTTTAATCTTGTTTTAGTAATAGGTCGTGGGGATAGAATAAAAATCGAAGTAGTTGTTAAACGAGAGAAAAGAAAGACTATACTTGTTAATACACGTACAAGTGATAGAAATCCAAGAATGAATGAGGAATACTGAATGTGATATTACAGAGGGATTTCGCTTTGAGCTCAAAGCTGCAGTTTCGTTGAACGTTCGATTTGAATCGTTTAGGTGTTGTTAGGTTAAGCTCTTTGTTTTTGTCAGTCTGCAAGATTTGTTGTATCGGTTATCGATTTAGGATCAGAACTTCTTTTAATAATGCACTTCTGTTTCTTGTTGTGTTTATTATCTCATTTACATATTCGTAGATTTTTTGTCACTACAGTTTGAAGCTACAAAGACGATTTGTAACTTGCTTCATTGAGCTTATGTTTCTTTATTTCCTATAATGGTTGATTCGTTTTCAAAATCGGTTGCTTTATTAGTTTTTTTCTTCTCGTTTAGCAGCCTTACATAAGATTCTTTGTCATTGGTGGCTTATGTTTAGAAAGGAACCTGATAAAAATGAGTATCGTTGGGTAATTCAGAATTGCCGTGCCTACTGTTGTTACTTTTTTAACTGAAACCTTGTAAGTTGAACTAAACCTTGTGAGAGGTGACAAATTACTTAGCTATTGTGTTTTAGAAGGTAAAGGCAAAGTTACCTGTTGTTTGAAATTTTACATTTAGAGTATTTAATTGTGTATTTAGCAACGTGTTAGTTTGTTCAGTTAGGAGCAATGACACGCAGAGGTTGTCATTTGAAGGTTTCACTATTGTTGATGTCCTGATGAATGACTCAAATTGTTTGAATACTGCTTTTGAAGTTAGTTTCGCTCATCAGGTAAACAATAAAGACAACAAACGCTACCTTAGTTTCAGTTCTGTTTAGATCTGTTTATGAAGAAAAATTCAAATGTTCAAATTATTTTGGTACAATTATCCATTTTTTGAAAAATACTTTCATTTTATCGTCTATAAATACGAAATAGTGACCGACTTATGATTATCTTTATCACGTATTAACATGTGTTGGAATGGGGATTATTTTGATTTTAGAGAGTATCTACTAAAACTTTGTAATGATGATAAATAAAGCAATCACGACTTCGCATTTCATTTTTGTGTTTTGAAACCCTAAGTTGGTACTTTTAATCTATTATCTTATATAATTCTAAACTTTTCATTATTAAAACTGACCGTGGCTTCGCCCGCGTGGAGTTCGGCAATTGCCCACGTGTGCGTTACCCCCGCAAAATAATGTCGAAAATAGTCATTTAAATGTTGTTGTTGCCCGCGGCTTCGCTCACTCGTAAGGGTAAGTATAGGATAAATAGTTGTGTAAAAATCTGTGATTTTCAAATTAAGAAGCCAGAGATTATTCTATTTAAAAAAGCATATTACTGCGTATTTTTTAATTTTATATTGTTAGGGACCTAAAAGGGTTGTTGTTTTCGTTATTATCGACCCTGAAATCCACGAAAACGACACCCGTGAAGGAAAAACCGAAAGTTTTCCTCGGCGCCATCTTACGTACGGAATATTCCAACATTTCCTACTAAAAATGTATAGTGAAAATATATATTACTCTATGGCATAATCCAATATGTGTTGTTCCACGTACTTCGTTTAAAATAGGTAATCCTATTTCACCCTAACTCACAATATTAGGGCTGGAACGTGAGCTAATATAAGTCTGTAATATTCAACGATGTAGCTCACAAGGTTCTTACGAAATTAACTTTGAGCAGAAACCGAGGCTTATTATTACTTTGGGGGGTTAAGATTATGGAATTACATACTGTTGTTAGTGTTATGTGTACGTTTATAGGTAAATGTGAACTCTTGTACACGTACTAAATAGCGTTGATTTAAGTAATCACATTTCTGAGTATTTGTTCGTGGTAAGAATATTTTGGGGTTCGTAAAGTTATATTAATTTGAGCCTATTCAGGTCGCCCACGTCAAAATTATACTTAATTTGTAAGGATCGACAAAGTGGGACAGTTCTTGGAATATTGCTTTAAAAAATAAAACCGACTTCAAAAACACAAAAATGTGAAAAATACCTTTGGCTTCACAAGTCGGTGACATTTTGTTTCATTGATTTAGTTTTTTTGGCACCGACTTACCTTTTTGTTTGAAAAAAAGCTTTTTTTATTTCCTCAGTTTTAGTTGTAATATCCTAGACAAATATTTGCTATGCATTTATTTTACATTGTTAACAATACATGTCATGGGTTATCCCCAATAAAATGGAACTTAACATACCTAACTATCGAAATGTGGGTGTAGGTACTGTACACATCTGCGTACCCCTTCAGAGCATACAGGCGCGATGTTAAGTTATGATACTGTGTAAACAATAAATATCTAAGCGGTTGCAGCAATCACGACAATTTGTCGTCTATTATTAAAGAGTTCACTCAGATCTTCACCAAATTTAAACATGACCACCGAATTATACGTTTCATCATCAGCTCAGCAACTTGAGATGATTACCATGCATAATGCCTGTATGTGCCTTTAAAATATGGAGAGTTCCCTCGTTTTCTCCAAGATGACGGCATCAGATCCTGACCTGATGTCCATGGGACGACCACATGGGTAGTAAACTGTTTCTAACAATGACCATAAAATTTGATGGTTGCCTCAATTTTCCTGGGATCCCATCAACAGATCCTGACTTATACCTTCCATCATCGACTTAGCAACATGAGATGATGATCATCGGGCACAAATATCTGAATTGCGTTAGAAAATATACGAAAAACATTGCATGTGTCTATAAAATTTGAGGGTTGCCCTCGATTTCCCTGGGATCCCATCATCAGATTCTGACTTGGTGACAATGGGACTACTTCAAGAGTATAGGCTTTGGATTAGAAAAAGAATTTTGAAAATCGGTCCACAATTGGCGGATATATTGGCGAACATATAAAAAAAATACAAGCTGTCTGAGAACTGAAGTCTAACCGACTTCTAAAACAGAATAGAGATTATTAATTCATGAAAATTAAAGTAAACGACAGCGAATACAAAAAAAAACCACACGATGCCTGCAATACGCAAATAATTAGACAGAAGTGTACTTGGACTTAAAGTTTCCCATATTTAGCCAGAGATTAGGTAATCTCTGGCTAAATATGGGAAAGTTTAAGTCCAAGTCTGTGTTCTGTGTTCAATGAAAATTCTACTAAGTTCCTGCCCTAGAAAGTCAGTGTTCACCCTATTGTTGACGTTCTTCTGAAAGGTCAGGTGCGTAGTATTCGCAACTGGCGTTGGTGTATGACTTGTTGTATGACGTGGATGTGGCGAAAGGAGTCTGCAAATATCCTAACAGGTGGCGCTCTGTAGCTTCCGCCTGCTCCCGTGGGAAAAATTCGTGAGTTAAAGTATGTTTGTAAGTAAGTTTCTGCGTACGCATGTACCCAAATTGTACTCGCTTACATACCATATTGGTGAGCTATATTGCCGGCATTGTTTTTATGCTAATACACCATTTGGCTAGTATCCAAAGGTCCTATTGATCTTGCCCAAAAATAATTTGTATTACTATTATTATTTTCTTGTTTCTGAGTTTCATGTTGCTTACTCCGATGCAGTGTGTTGAAGGAAATGTTGGTAGTGCACGAGCAATATTTTTGAAATGTGGGTCACTGTGTTTGTGGGCAATCGATGGAGGTTTTGTTAGCGTGATACAAAATATTTCTAGTTTCTTTTTAAATGTCTCACTCCGATAGTCGTTGCTAGAAATACAGGTTTTGTGAATATGTCAGCGAACTTAGAAACGATACTATAATCATCTAAGATTTTTAAATTCGATGGTATGAGCAATACTAGTTTTTCTTTAGATAGTTTAGTTTATCTTTGAGATATTCAAATATTTATATGAATAATTAGCAGTCGTGTAAATTAAAATGTCTACCCAATTGTTTAATCTTTTATATTTGTAAACTCGCTGAAGTAAAAAATACATGTTGTTTTGATGGATGGAAATAAAACTTGTTGGAACAGTATAAATAGTAAATTGGTTTATAAGCCCGTTTCTGCGAAGTATAGCGATCAATCATTGTAAGTTATTATTGCGCTGAGAAATTACTGTTTATGTTGATGATATTTTAAAACAAAGTATGGGATTTTATAGGCATTTATTTGTCAACATTAACATTCTTTAAAATACAGATTGTGATCTGATAACTATGCCTTGTCGTCTTTTAATAGATACATATAACGTCGGTTACAAAAGTGTTAGATTTAAAAATAGCTTGAAGGTCGTCAAGCCACAATTAATGTCTCTAGGAGTTGCAAAGAACTTAACTAACTTAGCAGACTGGTTGATGATAGATGTACAATTTAATAAAAATATTGTGACTGACATACACAAAATATCTTTAAAAGAAACTATTTAAACGTAGCTCTTACAAAACGTAAAGAATTGCAAGGACGGACGGTCTAATTTTGTATCGAGATCAAACTCAGCAATACACGTAGAAAGAATTTATAAACTGAGTATTTACATGCTAGTAACTCCAGACAGAGAAACAGATCCGAGTATACTTTTCAAACTGTCTAGAACCAAGTCTGCATAAAATTATTGTACTGCTTTCACAACTATTCGTGAAATGCAAACAGAATTTTAGTTCAGTAAGCTTTTCAGGAGGCGAATCGTCTGAATCGTTTTGAATACTGAATGGAATCGTTTTAAAGTTAGCTTGTATTGCAATGTCGGATCCAACTTCTGCTTTGATATTGTTGGTTTATATAAATTCATAGTTATTATTAATGAAGGGTTCTTTTAGCTCGTACCATCGTCGACTTTGTTTCTGTCATCCCTGACCTAGACTAGAGTCAAGAGCAAAGCCATTTCAAATTAAAAAAATAGTTATCTATAAATGGGCACAGTTCTTTTCAGTCAGTCTTTCAGACTTGTCAGTAATTTCTCTTTTATTTGGGTTATCATCACACAAATTATATCATTAAGTATCAAAATAATGCAAACTGTAAGATCAGATGGATGTTGTATTATTTAACAACTCCTTACGTCATACATTGTGATCTGAAACATAATAAGTGGATTGTTTGATATTCTGCAAAATCTTAATATTTTATTTTAAATAGGCCTGCATGGGCACTTATAAAACGTCGACAAAAGGTGCATGTTTCGGGTTGGTCGTTTCCTATGGAGAAGAATCAGCAAGAAACTCCGGGGTTACTCTTTTAAAATCATTTGGGTTTTACAATATTTGTATGTAGGCCCGACAAATAAGTCGTTGCTTACTACAAAACGTAGAACATTCATATAAAAAGTCAACAAGCATCTAGGAATCTACAAGGCCTACAAGAATCTATACAAAAATTAACAAAGAAAATATTATATAAAGACTAAATTAAACAATTGACACAAATGTTGTCATCAGTGATGTAACTATTCTGAACAATAAATGAACGAACGGTGCAATGATTTGAAAACTATTGTAAAACATCTGAGTAAAAACCGGCCAAGTGCGAGTCTTACTCGCACACAGGGTTCCATAGCCCCAAACAATATTTTGAACTGTCATTCATTAGTTAGTAGTATTAGTTGTAAACTTCCACTAAACCGCAAAACTAAATTGGTTTTTCATAGTACGTTAATGAAAAACAAAGTTACTGCTGCAGTTTGATTTTGATTTTGAAGTCCCATATCTCAAAAACTAAACATCATATCTTATTGAAACCAATTTTCGTTGATAGTTTTTTTTACGTTTTACAATTCTAAATATTTTCAGAATTTTCCTCCTCTTACTTTAGAAATTAGAGGGGGGGGGACACACATTTTACCACTTTGGAAGTGGCTCTAGCGCAAACTATTCAGTTTAGAAAAAAATGATATTAGAAACCTCAATATCATTTTTAAAGACCTATCCATAGATACCCTACACGAATGGGTTAGACGAAAAAAAAAATTTGGTTTTCAGTTCTATGTATGGGGAACCCCAAAATTAATAGTTATTTTTCTATTTTTGTGTGAAAATCTTAATGCGGTTCACAGAATACATCTAATTACCAAGTTTCAAAAGTATAGCTCTTATAGTTTCGGAAAAAAGTGGCTGTGACATACAGACGGACAGACAGACAGACAGACAGACAGACAGACAGACAGACAGACAGACAGACATGACGAATCTATAAGGGTTCCGTTTTTTGCCATTCGGCTACGGAACCCTAAAAATTAAGGAAAAATAACATTGGGAATAGTTAGAGACATTGTGTTGTTTATGAGCTATCAGGGAAGCCTCATGAGCAGAAGGAACAAGTCTGACTTCTTTATTTTCAACGTAGTCCTTAATTTTGTAATATGGTTTTTTTAATGAGGTCGCGTGTGATGTAATTTTTAAACTTTCTATCGGTCAGTTCTATATCTGACTTAGGGAACTTATTATTAAAGCCTATACTTACTATTTATAAGATAAGACTTGCTAGTTTTTGTTAATCTAAATTTGGGTATTACAGTTTCGTGATTGCTGCGTGTATGTTCTAAAAGTCGTGAAGTATTTCATTATCCCAAAGATACGATCTTTTCTTTCATGGGTTTCTGGGAATGTACAGCCTGATCTCTTGAATTCTGCTTTTACTGGAGAACATTATTCACAGGATTCAAATAGAAGCTTTTATCCCACGTGATAAGCTCATTAACCATAATTCAGTTCACAGCGTTTTCCTTTATTGAATTTCCATTAAGAGGAACGCTTTCAAGAATCTAAAATCAGGTTAACCATCGCTGACCTTTGCTAATTAGTGCTTCTATCAGATTTTAAACAAAGAAAGGCTGTGTACGATAACGCTATCTTTCTACCTACTGACACAGTCGTTCATTTACTTCTTATCGATTCTGGTAAACATGATTATCATAAAGCTACCGTTAACGTTTCTACTGATGAGTGCTACCTCGTTTTGATTCGATAGTTTATGATGATGCTGTTTTTAATTGCAAAGGTGGAATCAATGATAATGTAGGTCTTTAAGTATGCAATCAAATAAAAACAAGAAATCAATGTTCATCGTCTTGTTATCAAAATAAAAGTCATTAATTTTATCATTCTTGTATTGAATCTTGATTTGTCTTTGTTACACTATACACTGCTATAAAATACATTGGTTTAACTTTTGACTGTTGAACGAAAACATTTCATTCACATTAGTTAAAATCCGTCTACGTCGTAGTGATTATATAGAATGCTTTGCTCGCTCTCTTGTAAGCCTCTACTTCCCATGACAATGGCGCGACAAGCCTACATCACGAAGAATAAGCGTCATTCGCTAGAACAGAGTGTTTTCAAGCTTATTGGGATGAACATTTTAAAGTTTTTTATGGTGGTGTAATTTTTTTCCTGATATTGTCACACTAATTATTCGAAAGGTCCACTATTATGTTCGGTCTACGCCACCGATCTGAAGTGATTGTTTCAAGATTATGCTAGTTCTTGAAACTATTATGCCTGTTATCCACAAAGAGTAAATGAAATATAAAACATGCTTAATAATCTCGTTCTTAAAAATAAACATTTCATCCACAAGGAACTGCATTTGTTGATAAAATACTGTGAAAACTAACAATAAAACATCTGCAATTTGGTCAGCGAAGCCCACGATATGAAAACTGTGTGGGCAGTTGTTAGCGCAATCGAATTAACTGCTTCGATGGAGTTGTTGACCAATCAGTCGAATTGACTATCAGTTTCATTGGATCTACTAGTTCATTTATGTTCATTGTATAATGTTACATGGCTCTTTATTCTGTTTTATATTATTTAACTTCTGTCTCACATCGTATTCTTATATCTTGTTATATATTTTATTAATGTATTTGATGTTGTTGTATTTTGTGGCTTATAGCATCGTATAGGACGAGTCTAGAATAGTGCTATGACTGGTGGTAAAAAATGAAAAAAAAAACATCATTCCCCTGTACTGAAGCTAATTTAGGTTGGCGTAGCATGTGTTCTTCTATTAGTCGCCACCTCATAAGCCGCCCTCATGGCTCAAAAGAGTTTCTACCCGCATCGTTTTTCTTCCTCTTATCTTTAATTTTTTTGGTCCGTCCATCGTTTCTCTGATCTTCCACTACACTAATATTGTATTACGCTCATATTCATACAATAAACCTAATCTAACAATTATGTAAAAAATACTCTTCATGATTTAGTTTCTACAGCTGTGATGATTAAATTCTATGATAACAATCATAGCAAGATTAATATCACCCTAAGTATCTATATTTTATCATTGTAAATTTTGTTAAAATGTATTTATCAGTCTAATCTTGTAAAACTACACAGCTGTTTACCTAAACTTTTCTTTGCGTATGCGGCACAGGTGTTAAATCCTAATTTGTATAGTAGGTACCTATGCAATATGATTATTTTACTATCATTGATGACCAAGTCCAAAAGGGTAATGATCTCTACAACAGTTCCCTTGTTAGCATGAAATCGGTGTATGATATATCGGAAAACGATAAAGCAGGCATTATTTATGCACGAAAGCAATTTCGGTTGTTCGGGCAGTCGAGCAAAGCTGAATGTTACGATTTATGTAAAGAGGAAGGAACTCGGAACGGTGTACCTTTCTAGATATTGATTAAAGGTCAATTTTCCAATAGCATGTTTGATTCTGCGTCTTTGTGAAACAGAATTAATGGTGCTGTCGTATTTATTGATTGAACATTTTGTGGAGTATCAATTTCTGTCGCGTCTTTTTCTTTTCTATTTGTCTGACTTGACGGAGTGGTTTTACAAAATGAATAAGAAGTTAAACGAGCAATCCTCTTTCTCTAACAATGCCGTCCACGTACTAGACGTAATCCCGAGACGCCTCAATCATTGGACCCCTGTTATCTTCGTCACCACTGTCTCCCTCGTACACCCCATGGCTCGTTTCGTAAAATACTATAAATTAGTCATTGTTTTATGCACCAGCTAATGGTAATTAGTGACCGATACCTAATCACGTGATTTTGCTCATGATAACAAACAAGTGTTCCAAAGCAACTTTTTTTTGACAATGCTCCTCTCTTTTTGGAAGTCGGTTAAAAAAGATCCGAATATGACCTTTTGACAACCGGTTACGGCAGCAAAAACTGTCCTTGGTTATACTTGTGTTAACCAAAAAACCAGTTATTTTTCATAAATAATAAAATATTGAAAAAAGATGAAGAACATTTGATTTTACCGCGTTAATTATATTTGACCTTTGATAACTCGATTTTGCATGTGGTGTTAAAATTAGAATCGGTAGTACTGTAATGGGATTCACTTAAACTATCTTGGATCCCGGATAAATCTGGCTTGGCAAGATCTTAATGAATAGTGAAATTACCCGATCGCTGAATCAAAATTGAAAGACAACGCAGGCCTGTTCTAGAATTAAAAATTGAAAGATTACTTGGACTAAAATGTTGAAGAAACGACGTATTGAAGATCAAAAGAAGTCTTGTTGAACTAATTTCCCCGAACTTTAACCGCACCGTTAATACCATCAGCTGTGCCCACACCATAAAGTAATAAAAGTCCGAAGAACGGTCTCCAATGATCATAGAAGAGCGTCATAAAAATTGATTGATCGCCGTCGTTTTTCAAACTATCTGACGTGTCACCTTGCGACGTGTTGTGAATAGTAAGTACTTGCTCTCGACAGGTTCATTGAATATCATTTGTGATATTAGCTGGATAGTTTTCTATGGAATTTCCTTTTTGTTGTCCGGGCGATAGAAAACTGTCTACGCGTCTGATAACTGAAAAATTTAGGCAGAGGTGCACCTAATAGAAGTGTCTTAGGGAGTGAGCTTATGAGAGTCACATGTAAATCTTGAAGATATAGAAATTTTTGGGGGTGAGGGGGGGTGAGGGGGGGCAATGGGGTTAGCCATTAAAGCCGGGATCGCCGGTTGTTGGTTAGGTCGCAACGCCGGGAAGTAGGCTTAGGCTTAGTAGACTGGGGCGCTGGGGGCTGAGGTTAGCAGGAAGCTTGGAGAGCGCAATTCCTATAGATGAATCGAATGGAATTAATTGCGAGGTTATCGGGCACAAAGAAAATTTTGAAGATATTATAATTTAATATGGTTAGAAGTCAGTCCAAGGTACAGATGTAGATAGTGAGTGCTATAAATATCATTTACCGCCAAACGCCTTAGTTGTAGGAAAATAATGAAATGGTTAACAAGCTGCTTTGACATAGTAATCAGGGGATTTGTAGCGAATGACGTACACCGTAAGTACATGAATAGTTGCTTAGCCTTGAAACGTACCATCAACGATTCATAGTATTAGAAAATGCTCGGGTGGTAACGACTTGAAGAGTCGAGTTTTTGATACCGCCCGTTTTTTTCACTAAACAAATGTGGTATCTTTGTCTTGAATATTTACAATCAAATTAAACACGGCTCATTATTATAATCATTAGCCTTTAATGTTCCCACTGCTGAGACACACTCCTCTTAGAGAGGGAGTGGACTGTAATCCACCACGCGGGCCCAGTGCGGGTTGGTAGATGTCACGTTTTCGATTTTTTAGTTCTAGGACTTGCCGGTTTCCTTACGATGTTTTCCTTCCGCGGCCACGGGCACAGCCTTCCAAACACGGCTCGCTAACGCCATAATCTTTTACGAAGGTAGAAAAGTAAATAACTAAATTTTCATATCCTTGTCGTAACATGAATAACTTAGTAAATTTTTCCGCTCCCAAAATAGCCACTAGCAAGGGAACAAGCGTGGGTGTTACATACATATTTTAAGGGCTAACAGAAGACTACGGTATTAATACTGAAGTACAAGAAGTACAATTGATTCGATTCGATACACAGGATATCACTCTTGTAGACAACGACACAATTAAAGAAGTGAGTGCCGTTCGCGACACAATTGATTCAAAGTGACACGGAATAAACGCAGACACTTGTGATCCGGAATAAACGCAGAAAAATCACGTGTATTTTTCTGCGTTTATTCCGTGTCAGAAGTTGCCAGATTCTTCCTCTTCTATCGTATCGATGAGGAAGAAAGGAAGAAAAAGAGAAAGGAGTATAAGATGTCGTAAGGTCTAACAGGGGAGAATAGAAAAATAAAACGTGTTGCGCCAAAACCAAATGAAATGGGACAAGGGTAGTAAGATGATGAGATGATATGATGACTTGTTTAAATTTCTCGGGCCCTTTATGTAGCCACGCTAATCGCGGCATCTGTGGCGTTTTTTAGGTCCTCTAAAGTGCAGGTATTGGACACTTTGGACACTCCAGCTAGTGGGATTGCTACCATTTGTTAGATTTTTTGTCTAGACCCTCTCAGTTTGTATAATAAACAAGAACAAGCTGTAATATAACCTATTTAGTGAAACTATTATTCATAACACCCTTGAGAGTGGTCACAATAATGCGGTTAATTGATTTTTTTGGCTTCCACTTCTGTTTTTCGCTATTGTTGTTTGTAGACCATTAGTGCCTTTACGGTCTTGTACTTTTCCAAGTATCTACACCTTTCCCGTTTATTATCGGCTTTATGGACGTTTGGTTAATATCATTTAGATTATTGTCTACTTTGTTAATAATATATTAATCTTATTGAAACACAGCAGTTACAGGGTATATTGCAGTATTTTGGAATTTTCGTCATCATCTACTGCTGCATGACCACATCAGCTTCATCCAAAAATTTTGCATGTTTGATTCATTAAAAACTGTTAAAAATTCTCTCAATTCCCAATAAATGCACAATTCTTTGGAACCATATATCAATCTAAAGGGTCTGTTTGTACAGCATCCTTCGCAGAAATCGGTTCTGTTTTAGCATTATAAAAATGGAGTTTCCACTCCAACCCTATCAATAAATCACAAACAAGTTCTATGTTTGTGAAATCCATTTTGTTTTCAAATTCTGTTTGTGTGACGTCATTCGCAAGAAAGTCGATAGTCCTCCTACGTCCAACAAATGGCGCGGTCAATGTTTTTCTTATACGGTTTGCGTTATACTTCCTATTTTCATGAATCTTGAGTGGTGGAAGGTTTATGAGGTTTTTTGGGAACGGAGGATGGAAGTGGAAGTGTAGATCTATTTTTAATTTGAATTTGAGTAATTTCTGTTGATCCTTCTAGCTTGTTAGTATCAAATCTTGTGACATCTTGTCTGATAGAAGTCAAAATTACTTGCGGATATCAAATCAGCGAAGCCGATGATTTGATAGTGTTAGAAAAACGAATGCGGACTGAATATTTTGGTCATCATCAAACGTAAAATAAAGAAAGTTTCGCAACTCCACCAACATGTGCCGTTATATCAACTTTTAACAGCACCTGTGCCAAATGAACGCGGTTCAACTGTGGCTTTTGGCTCTAATTGTAATTGATTAACCCATAGGGAGTCATAGACCTTGGGACTTTTACGTTTGTATGTACATTTTATGGCGACACATCAAGATTTAAATATTCACAACTGTTCTCGCAGGCAAGGCTTTTTGTACTAAGAGAGTTCAGCTTATACTAGCGAATGACTCCGTGTCATTGTGATACTCCTAAGGTATTGTTGCTTTCTAAATTAAATATTTCTATCTTGTTTTCCCATTAAGTTGTCCGTGTTGTCATACTGCCGGCTTTTTTTGTTGCGACGTCTGAATAGAATCCATCTTCTTCACTTTGATTGGCAGTCTTTATCCACCCCGTTGATACAAGCCTTGGTTCAAGTTATTACTTATCAGATGCTGTTATAAAGGCTGGTAGATTTATTTAATTTTTTACACCATTAGACTTACATTTTTTATCAAAACTTGGCTAGAATTTTCTAAAGTTTTGTTCGTTTTCGTCTGATCACTTTGACGAGTTTAAACACTGCACATTTCAAAGGTCGTTTAAGATTATTTTCATTAGCATCAGAATCATAATATTTATGCAGTTTGTATCTAGAATAAGGACTATGTATAATTTAACATACTTCATTGTTACCTAGCATGATTAAAAATCAGCGATATTATAATGTATAATTATGTTTTAAGTTTATTTATCTTTGTTGCAATCTCAGGCATCTATTTTTGACTGGATTGTTTTAAACACTACACAAGATATAAAACTTAGTTTAATTTTAAATTGGATTGTAAAAGATTTAAAGTTGTTTCTCATACCTTATAGCCGAGGATCCAAAAAATAACAAGTTTCGAGCTCAAGTTTTTATTGCATTTTAATAATATTTTAACAATCGTGCTTATTTTTAAACCAGCACAATCTCAACTTGAATATCAATCTGAAGTTTATCAACTGCAACAAATGCTCCAAAACCTGAGCACTGCAAGCTTTGAGGTTGGACTGACGATTAATTGGGCAAAGACTAAAGCCATGAGCCATGCTATACACAGTTCCGGCCGCCCGTTACGAACCCTCGCGCATTAGTACAGTACGCCGTCCTAGGCACACTCTCGTCACTCCCGATGATGCTATCACTTTCCTCCAGGAGGGTAGTAAAGAGACTAGTACCCTTAAAAAATTCAGACACAAACCGCCGTCCTTTCAACCTCGCCGTCGAGGTCCGTCGCGACGTCCCGGTCCACGCCCTCCCCGACCCTCGCTCGAGCCAGCCCGCGATGCTGTGCCAGTAGTTTTAAATCAGCCCCTAAATAATGATATCATTCAGATCCAGCCTGTCCCCATGCAGTCCTCCCCCAGCGACGCTCTAAGCCGAGGCTCGTACCCCACAGGTAGTGCCCTTAACGTGTAGTCGCTTAGTTTGTAAGATTTTATGCCCTGGCTGGAGGCCTTACTCTTAAGGCACCCACAGGATAGTCTGGTTAAGCAGACAACCTCATAGGATGAACTGCGAAAAAAAAAACATAGTTCCTAGGTTGATGGCCAGGAAATACAGTATGTCGACGAATATATCCACCTGGGTAAGCTAGTCTCCTTCAACAACAGACACGACAAAGAGATCGACCGTCGAGTCGAAAATGCCTGGAGAGAGCTACTTGTCCATGAAGACATTTATAAAGGGCGACCTTCCTATCTCACTGAAGCGCAAGCTCGTCGACAGGTGTATCCTGTCTATCCTAACCTATGGCGCTCAGACTTGGTCTTTGACTGAAGCTCAGAAGTCCAAACTCAACGTTTGCCAAAGAGCGATGGAACGGAGTATTCTCAACATTAGACTCTCCGATAGAATACGCAACACCTTAATACGATCTAAGACAGGCATCGCCGATATTGGCGATAAATCTGCGAGGCTAAAATGGGACTGGGCAGGTCACGTTTCTAGAATAAAGCCGGACAGATGGGCGAAGATAGTCACACAGTGGGTGCCTGAAGATGTCCGTCGTAGCCAAGGCAGGCAGGCAGGCAAAAGAAACGCTGGCATGACGATCTGGACTCGTTGTTAACCGATTGGATGGAAAAGGCGGACGTTAAGGCAAGTTGGAAAGCCATTGGAGAGGCCTTTGCCCAGCAGAGGGACAGAATGGGTTGCAAAAATGTCTGAATTTTATTAAACTTTATATATATAAATTGAATGAAATTAAATATAATAGTTTCTATTAATGACTGTTGCTTTCGAGACATTCAAATAATTTTATGTGCGTGCCTACGACGTTTACGAGGAATTAACACAATACCAGCATATAAATGTTAAGATAATAAGTTAATTAGTACTGTAATATGACGATAAAGATAAAAGAGATGAGGGAGATACGTAGTGTGTATAAATATTGTGTCAATGATGAATAATAAAATGGTCGAATTTTTTTTTGCATTATACTAAACTATCTGTGTCTCTCTTTCCAGGGCCCCAAATCACACGATGCCAATGCAGCGATGACGTCGGGCCTTAAGATGGAGTCGAAAGGCACCCAGATCCACCTGCCGCTCATGGGTCGCGGCAGTCGGGGAGAGCTGAATGACAAGGTCACCTTCGCCCAGGTCAAGTCACCGCCCTACTCTGAGCAGCTCAATAATGGACAGGTCTTGGGGTAAATATCTTCTTTTTTTTTGTTGTTTATTGGTAAAAATGTGCCTGCCAGTAGTCCAATAAGAGTCATGGAGGTATGGAAGAATACGTCATGGATCGGCTACATCGAGATATATTAATCTATTTTTATGCTAACCGATTGTATAATTCTGCCGGCTACACAATAATTTTGTATCATGACTATTTATTTTGTAAACATACATTTAAGCTGACCAAATCTACTTATTTATTGAAAATCCTTGATGTAGTTGCTGACCAGGTCTCGCTGCTGGTTTTTTATAGCCGACAAAAAACACACAACAAATTATGTTGTCAAAATAATTGTGCATATTTTCTTGCAGACCAAATAAAACTAAAATTAGAAAGATTTTATAAATAGGTACAGGACAATTCATTTTTCTATTATTTTGTCCATAGCAAGCCAAAAATTTGTTATCATTCATAAGAAAATCCCAAAACGGTGATGAAAACACCCAAAGACCAAGATACAATTTATTAAACATACGCAGACTTACGGAATCCCCCAGTGAGGAACGGACAGAGAATAATAATCCCTAACAGTTTGGAAAAGGCCAAAACCAATTTCAGTTTTCTTATAACTTTCTGAATGAGATGAAAACGGGCCGGCCGATGTTCTGGTGTTGTATTAAGTTAAATAACTGTTTTAGACCCGGCGAAATAAGTCAGGAATCAGAATGTTTTGAGTCAGAAGGGTCGAATTGGAAATGTAATATAACCACTAAGACTAGTTAAATTATATCATCAATGTCAGCGGATATGGTGAAGACGATGTACCATTTGAACGTGTGAACGATATTATGAATGAAATGAATGCCCGCATGTGCACTCTCGAAATACACCTCTAATCAGTCACACACTCTTTGCTCTATGAAATTAAACTTACACAGTACTCGTACCTTTTTCCCAATGGGGGTAGCCAGATACTACCGAAGTCCACCCACTACGATCTCTACATACTCCTTCGTCCACATTCATACCTAAGGGCCTAAAATGGCCGCCTTAGCAGAGTCATAATATGAGTTACGTAAAATTCTTAAAATGGTTGCAGACGCAGTTAATATTATGAATTTTGAGCATTTTACAAATTGTGCGACCATTTTAGGCATCCTATCTGGTCACAAGCCAGTTGCGAAATGTTTGCAAGTTGCTTTTAGAAAAGGTTATGTCACACTCAGTATGTACATAAAATAATTTTCTTGACAAATATCTAAAAGAAAATATGGAAAAGTAGAAAAGCGGGCAGACGTCTGTATTGGCACTTGGCTTCCTTCTCTGTCGAAAAGCGTGGCGAAAACCTACGTTTACATAAAGCAACTAGAACCTAGACATTCCAAATTCAATTCAAGATGCTGTTAAAAAAAGAGGTCTTCACACTGTGAGCTCTTTGTTTTACTCTCAGTGCGAATGTACCCAAAAGTTTTTGCTGTTAATAAAAAGTTGGGGAACGTACTTAGATGTTTCTTCTCCGTATTTCGGACGTCATTCGCCAATCTGATGTAGCTTGGTTACAAACAAGAATAAATAATAGAATATTCGTGGGTTACTATGCTGGCTTTTTTGGTCGAATACAGGTTCAAGGAGAGAATTATTTAAGAGTTGGTGAGACACGGAATAATTTAGTCGTTTTTGTACAGAGTTTTTAGGTTTATTAATGTTTTGATATTGTTGAAGTATTTAAATAGAGAAGGAAATGTAACGGAAGTTTTTCGGCATATAAATTAAATTTACTTCCGGAGTTCCGCAGGGCTCTGTTCTAGGACCGCTATTATTTATATCAGTGAAATTAAGGAATGTTTAAAAAATCCAAATTCTTGATGTACGCTGAAGACTTGAAGGCGTTTAAAGCTATATCATGTAGGTACATGATATAGCTTTAAACGCCTTCAAGTCATCAGCATGACTGACAGTCATCCATATAGGTGTTATTGACGACTGTCAGTCATTTCAGGAGGACCTTGACAGGACAGGCAAGACGTACCTTATTGTCAATACAATAGGCAGTTAGCTATTGTATTGACAATAAGAAGCATCTTAGTATCCCTAAGTCTAAAGTCTAGAATAATACCATCCTCAACTTCAATTACAACCTTGACTGTAGGTATCCCCTTAAATAATATTTCTTCAGTGGAGGATCTAGGTGTCCTCTTTGAAGGCAAACTGTGAATATCGAAGCCATAGTCAATAGTGCTTTTAAAATATAAGGATTCGTGATGAGATCTTCAACTGAATTTAAGCGTACAAACATTTAAAAATAAAAAAAATAGGTTTACGCCGGTGTCGGGAGCAGGGTCCAAGCTATCGGTGGTTAGGGCCGCAGAGACAGGAACCTCCTCACAATACGGGCCGTATCAAGGAGTACTGCCTTCTGAATCAGGCCCGTGATCAAACTACTAAGAGAGAGCTTCGACAGAAGTTCATCGAGGCTTTTAACCATCAGGCCATTGGCCGTAACGACAATCGGTACAATGATAGCGGAGTTCTTATTCCACATGCTGACAACCTCGTGTGCCAAGTCGAGATATTTTGTTACAAGCAACTAATTATTATTATTTTAACGGGATCTTCATGTTGGGATTTCCTAATTACTCAAGACTAATTAGACACCGGTAAGACAAGCGACACATCTTAATTTTCTATAAAACTTGTACTAACACAGGAAGATATTTTAAAACTTAAAACAAATTTTATCTCAAGAGTATAACTTTTAGTGCAAACATAAAATTTCAAACTGACATACTGATGTAGAATTTTAATTAAAGCAAACACATTTTGTGTAAAAACGCGTCCTAACTCGGGAAAAGGGTAGGAGGACCAATTTTCAGCCAGCACGAAAGCGAGCGTAAATAAACGCGATGGCGAACAACTTGGCTGTAACCACAGACTTGTCTTGAAGCATGTTTGGAAAACAGCCAGACTATAGTTATGAAACTTCAGAAAAACAGTCCATTCATTAATATTGCTATTTTAGGATTCGTGAAGAAACACACTTTTTTTCGTATTGGAAATCATCAAATGACTCCTCCCGCTCTGGGCGGAGCGGAAGGGAGTGTCAGACTTGTACTGACTAAAACCCATCCATGTTCCTTCTTAGCCCTTTGAGTTCCAGGGCCACGGTATCTCTTTCGAACAGTCCCGCAGCCCTTATAAAACACCCTAATGTAACAAAGATGAAATTGGATACAAATTGTTTTTTTTATGGTATATAAACTTTATTATTAAAACTAAATTAAATACTATTCTTAAAACAATTAAAACTAAAATAGCAACAAATTATAAAAGGGCGTCAAAAAACTCATCATCAACGCTATCAGCTGGCGTGCCCAAGAGACTGGCGGTGTTGCCACGTTGTATGGCAATACTTAGCCTCTGACCACGGTAAAACCCAGCCCGTGGGTCACGGGAAGCGTCAACTACGCGTTTGAAAATTTCCTTAAAAAGGCTGTGAGCACTCGGACCCCACGAAATTTCAACTGGCTAACTATCACCGTTCATGAGATATAGCCTGGTGACAGACGGACGGACGGACGGACACCGAAGTCTCAGCAATAGGGTCCCGTTATTTAAACCCTGGCTGTTCTGTATGGTGTCGGACGTAAAGAATAGCACCATCCCATATCTTCCCGTGGGTGTCGTGAGAGGCGACTAAGGGACTTGCCAGAGAATGGGCAGCAGCGTTCTCTGTGCTTGTGTAACAACCGTACTGCGATCGCCAACCCGCCTGCCAAGCGTGGCGATTATGGCAAAACCCCCCTTATGTCAATATGGCGTTCGGGTAGGCCTATGTCCAGCAGTGGACGTCTTTTCCGCTGAAATGATGATGATGATGATGATTTAAATCCTTTGGGTAGGGAACCCTAAAAAAATATTTTTTGTTATAAGTACCTATGTAGGTACTTTCATTACGCATTCATTGTGCACCTGTATATTGAAATTCCAAATAGACACTTTTTTATAGATTATAGATAAACAGATAACATCTAATCCATCTATCCATCCATCTCCATATCTCCTGCTAGGTACTGAGATAAAAAGGCTACTTACGTCTAATCAAATAATTAAGTTCTAACGTTTTACACGTTACCATTAGTGCTCTCACGTGAAGCACTTCATGATTGGCTTTTAATTACCACAATTAACACCATGAAAGGTGAATGGTAGAAGTATTTCTAGAAGCGTGTCACGTGCGTTAAATAAATTATTTTTGCTCTTTGCAGCTAACTGAATTATTTGGTAAGATGGCCTGCGTCTTTGACGTCAGATATTAAAACGGTAGATGCAGCAGATTGAGACATCTCAAACGGTAGTGTTGAAATTTGTTTAAATTAATTAGCCATACAAATATCTGTTCCGTGCGGGGATCGATCCCGCAACACGCAGCGCAGCAGTCGATTGCTCAACCGCTGCGCCAACTGTGCCGTCGATTAGGTATACCTCTGTCTAACACTTCGGGGATTACAGACGTATTCTAAATCTAAACTAATATTATAAAGAATTGATTGCTTGTTTGTTTGTTTGCATTGAATAGGCTTCGAAACTACTGGTGCGATTTGAAAAATTCTTTCAGTGGTATATAGCCCATTTATCGAGAAAGGCTATATATCATCACGCTACGACCAATAGGAGTGGAGCAGCAATGAAAAATGTTGCGAAAACGGGGAAAATGTGACGCAAACGAAGTTGCGCCGGACAGTTTGTGTTATCATAAAATACCGTTAGCCGATCATCATTCACAAGTTAATCTCAAACAAAATACCGCTAATGATTATTTCTTACGCTTGTTTTTCCTATTTTCATGCTATTTATAACACACATCAGCTGATTCATACGCTAAGGGTTGCTGACGATTCTCAAGACCCACTTCAGAGGCTTCCCTCCGTGTACACTTACTTATGTATAAATCCGTGACGATGTGTGTTTTTCTTCTAATCTTATTGAAGAGTTACTTATCTAGCTTTCGGTACAATAACTATTGATATCGTAAGAAGTACTTATAGGTAGTATCATTCAATATTTGCAGTTCTTACTTGCGTCAATATTTTAAATGAACCTTTTTTGAAGTCAACTCGTTTGTAGGTTATATGTTTTTCAATGTTCACTAAAACATGTTCAATATAATGTATTCATTATGTTCAATATAATAATGCGTTCCGAGTATTGATGGGGTTGTTCCGCTTCTGTAGCGCATCAGGGATGTTTGCTGATGCTCGTGGCGATTGTTTCTACACCACGATGCGAAAAAAATGCGCTTCGCTGGTGCGCCGGGTGCGGGCCAGCCCCAACATTATACTGGACTGTTTGTGTGTGAATCGTTGCTGCAAGCTATCTACATCAGTGTTGAGCTTGTAGCAGGGATTCGCATATCTATAAGGCAGTATAGGTTAAGTGTGTAGGTTGAGTTTACTAACACAGCTGTTAAGAAATATTGTTACTAACCTAATTTTGAGTCCTGTTACTTGTTAAATAAATATAAATAAAATAAATAAATTACCCAGATTTGGAAAATTTATGTGACAAGATATACTTTCCGATTGGTCCCTTAAAAATTTCATAAAATATATCATCCAAGTAAATGAAATTGCGTATTTACGACTAACTTCTAGTTACTATGTAAAGTTGATTCACGACCTGAATTTTTGTGTTTCAAGTACTACAGCTAAAAAGAGTAGAGCAAAAAACTTTTTTGCAAAAAAAAAAGACTTCCAAAAAAAGTCTAAAATAACTTTAATTTTCGAAGTCTTAAAGTCGGTTTTTTTTTGTTCCAAAGGAAGCTTCTTACATAAGGCTAGGCAGATACGCATCATTATTACCTACAGGTACACGGACCGGTACTACAAAAACCTAATTTTCCTAAAGGTTGTGTTGTAGAGGTCAGACGGCCATTGTTTTAAATGAAACCAGAATATAAATGTCCTTTGCTGAGCTCAGGCGTCCCATATTAATGAATGTATAAACAGTTAAAAAAATTGCTTCAACAGTTTGCATGTTTACTTTAAAAAAAAATATTTTGAAAGTCGTCAAAAGATAAGAGACATCCAAATGCTATCATTTAAAACCCTAAAAGCTTTCTGCGGTTTTTAAATTGTAAACACCATCGTATTAAGGGCACAATTATCTTTTATTTCTGCACCATTTTCTTGAGGATCCCTGTTTATTACCATTCCCTTTCAAATATTCTAGTTGCTATCTACAGAAACCTTACATTTTCATGAACAAGATTCGGAGTAAACAATGTTAAGGGTGCTGGCTCCGGTTGTTGGAACGACGCTTTTGTCCCTCCCATTACTTTCTTCATTAATTTTGTATGATGTTTCACTATTTTACGTTTCAAGGCTGAATATAATACCAGTTGTTACATTAAAGCGTGTGTAATTATCACCAAAATTGGACGAAATTCTTTAAATAATTAGGGCTTATGGTTTTCTTCGTTATTAAGAGCTTCATTATAGTAGTAATGAGTTGTCTGTTTCACATTATGGTGATGTTATTACCCATTCAATTTCAATTATTAAAGCAATCTGGACCATTTGTATTTAAATTAAAGCTTCTAATACCTTTATTTGATTATAAGTTCCTCTCTTTTCAATTATTCAGAATCAGAAATAATTTATTTGCAAAGAACGTAGGTAACAAATAATAAAAATATTGAAGCTGTCTGTTCTTTGACTGTTATTTTAGTGCAATTTGTCTGATTTCGGAAAAATCCAAGCGTTTTCCATTAACAGCCGACTAACATTTTACCTCAAAGCTTATTCCCTTCAAAACAAACAGACGGTATTAATAGGGTGTCAGTCAGTATGTAGAATATTCGGCATTCCACGAAACGTTAGTATTCCACACGCTATTTGAAAAGGGTGGTTGAAACGGGGTGTGACCTTACTAGAATCAAGGTCATAAACTGACTTGGGTGCTTCTATAGACTTTTATTTACGGTTTTCCATGTAGGATGTTATGGAAAAGGGAGATTATTTTGAAAGTTCAACATCATTAAGTATTTTGTTTTTGTGGTAGTTCAGAATAATAGTGTTAGGCACAAATTGAATCGTGAATTGAACCTGAAAATAATTATCACATGACTCTGTTTTGAAATTGGTTTCGAGTTTAAGTCTGTTATTTAAAAAAAAAATTTTACAAAAAAAGAAACCGACTTCAGAAAACACTTAATGCACTAAAAAGTTAAAAATAATACTATAACCTACCTATATTAATAAACCTCACCTAACCGACGATTAACCTATGATAAAATTTAATAATTCTTTGGAGTCGGTGCCAAGCAATATAATTTGAATTAATTAATGAATTAATACTTAGAAACTGTAAGATGTTTTGTTTTTCTGGCCTTAGTATGTCTATATAGTCATTCAGGTATCGTATATTGCTTGGCACCGACTCCAAAGAATTATTAAATTTTATCATAGGTTAATCGTCGGTTAGGTGAGGTTTATTAATATAGGTAGGTTATAGTATTATTTTTAACTTTTTAGTGCATTAAGTGTTTTCTGAAGTCGGTTTCTTTTTTTGTAAAAAAAATTTTTATTTGTTAATTTTTAGTGACATATTTTTAATCTAATAATAAAATATGGGTAGGCCTAGTAAAGATACTTTTCGTGTGAGAAAAGGCGTCGAACTGAAACTGAGAAAAAGGAAAACGATTAAAAGAAATTAGGGAAAGAAATGATCAACGCATTTTGAAAACAGACTGTCGAAGCAGATGACCTACATGTTACGTAGGTTGAAAAAGGAAAGTCAAGAAGTTAGTCTGTGGTACACCTGGAAAGTGCATACCGTTACAATTCCAACAAGCCCAATCACAGCTAAGATACATTGTCTTATTTTGGAGTTCTAGTGCCTGTCTCTTGGCTTCATCATCAGATCTGATGGTAAAATGGTTCTTATTGAACGCAAATGCTTCACTTGTTGTAGAAAATACCAAAATCGCTGTACATTTTCCTATAAAACTTGAAGAGTTCCCTCGATTTTGCCAAAATTCAATCATCAGATCCCGACTTGGTGACTATGGAACCAAATGGAAAGCATAGGCTTTGGAATAAAAAAATAATTTTCGAAATCGGTTCGTAAATGACTGAGTTATGCGCAATGCAGAGTAAACGAAAAGTTAGAAATATTTAACTTTTGTTGATTATTTCAGAAACGGCTTGTCTGATTTTGATAAAATTTTCATGGGACCATTTGGGAAGTATACGCTTTCAAACAAAAAAATATTTTTTCAAATCGGTTGGCAAGCGACGGAGTTATGCGCGAACAAACATAAAAAAAAAAAAATACAAACATCCGAATTGAGAACCTCCTCCTTTTTTAGAAGTCGGTTAAAAAATAGGGTTAGTTTGTTTAATTACTAGTGTGTAACCTTGGTTTGAAAGATATGTATAAGTTTTTTATTCCTCGCCAAGTTTATTTTACTAAGTGCTCCGTAATATGCTGATGAGATATTCAATGGAAAAAAATCAAACCATATTAAAATTCTGTCACTATGCAAAGATAAAACTTGACAATAGTTTGGGGAATACTAAAATAAAATCATGACGCACTGAAACTACATACGGCTTATTCCCAAACGCTCCAAAATTCGGCACCAAAACAAAAAAGCAACGGGTCTAAAACATTTTATTGGTACGTCCCAACTGGTAACTTTTTATTGACGTTGCTATTTTTGGTCTCTCTCTGGCACACAAAGGTTTGTCACGAGAGAACTCAATCAAGAATTTGAACAGAAAGTACTAGGAGAGCAGAATCATGAAGACGACGTTGGTGCCGCTAAAATCGTCTTTTTATTGTGTTTGCTGTTTTGTTTTTTTGGAACGCGTGTGAATAAGCCATACATACATATTATATTGAAAGCAATAACAAAAACCCAAGAGACAGTAGCAAAAGTAAGTACAGACAGTAGTCAGTAGCAAAACGAGCTTGTAGGGATGTTAGTAATTGTCAGCAAATCAGAAGGGGTCCGAGAGGACCGATGCCTGCCAGATCTGCGGGACTGTTCGAAAGAGATACCGTGGCTCTGGAATACAAAGGGCTAAGAAGGAACATGGATGGGTTTTAGTCAGGACAAGTCTGGCGCTCACTTCCGCTCCGCCCAGAGCGGGAGGGGTCAATTGATGATTTCCCATCCGTAAAAAAAAAAGGGTATTAATAACAGGAGCCGTTTCTATTGTATCTGTCTACCCCCACTGAAGAACAGCACGATTGTATGTACTAATCATAAACATACGGTAACTGTTATTGTTCTGTGATTCAGAATCTCTCATTTCAAATAAAATCACGAGTCCACTAACAGTGTTGATAACGGGATCACAACGGATGCAATATTCAGCTCGAACTTGTGAATTGAAAACAGCTTTGACGTCAGTAGCTCCTACACTATTAATCAGTAACTGTGAGATCGTAGGCATTTATGAATATTGGATTTTTTTTTGTCAAATGTGCCGCACGACATAATGTTCCGAATAAATAAAAGATGGTTTTGAGACCTCATTTAAATTAGATCATGTGATATCTAGGAACGAATACTTTCAGTTCGATTGGCGATCTCGACGAGGAATAACTGCTTCTATGAGCTCCGTACGAGTTCAAAAGTAATAGGACATACTTGAAATGGATACGTGAGTTTAAACTACACAACGTTTTACACCTAGTTCAGAAAAATATACACACATACACAAACACACACACACACATACACACACACATTATTGAGAACGAAATCACGGACTGAGGTAAAGAAAACTGAAAGCCCAGTATTTAGGCCAGTGACGTCATTGCCGTTTATATTTACAAACACTTTTATATCTTTCGTTGTAAGTTGATTGCCAAGTACTCATAACAAGATTTAGTGGTGTCATTAGAAGTCCCATAGGGAAAGTTCATCACTGTGAACATGCAACGGTGCATTAGCAGTAATTGCGTCTAATTCATGACGCCCTAGTACCACTGAGTCCGTTTATCTGACGTTTTGCATTCGAGTGTATGTGGTGAAACAGCTGACTTGCATTTGATTTTTTGATCTCGACCAATGGCATAAATATTTTGCTATAAGCCACCGTGTTTTTTAGTTTTTATTAATACTTTACTATTATTTCCTTTATTCATTCTTATAAACAAATTTGATACATTTTTAAATATTTCTTATTAATAATAAAAATATAAAAAAAAACCTTGAAAAATTTATATTAAAAAAACTTTACTTATTATTATAACGTTCTATTATGTTTTTAATCTAGTTACATTGTTGACCTTTCTCTAACATAACAATATTATGGTTCTGTGTCGTGATGTCAGAATATAATTGATCCATTACGCGAATTGCGTTATCGCCCTTGCAGCCTTGGTGAGTCTTCCGCAAACAATGATATCGAGTAGTGACCTATTAGTAATATTATCGGTTTTGAAAAGAGTCTCATGTCATACAAAACAATTAGTTTGAAGTTGGTGTTATTTGTCAACGGTTGTGTTAAGATTTGCTCTCTGAAAACCATGACTTCATTTCAAATTGTGAATTAAATGTGGCTTAGTCAATTTTAAATTAGGTGTATGTAACAGTGTTCTTTCTGACCATGTTTTCTGTCACATTTGATAATGTTTCCAGAGTCAGGTATTGTTTTATCGTTTTTGTTTGACAATTTTGTAAACTGATGTTTCTATGCCCACTTCTAAAATGCATTCAAGTATGCAACTGGATACCGTTGAACTGTTTCAAGAAACCAACAATGCCAGTTGGCACCAGTCCAACGCGTTGTAAATGACCGAATAACTGACATGACATCACTTTCTGCTTAAAATTTTGTAAGGGCTGTGTTTGGAACAATTATGTAAAAATTTCAAACCTGTCTGACGTATATAAATAAGTAAATTATGAATGACATGAATAGGTGCTCAATTTGTAACAAACAAAAAAACCGGCCAAGTGCGAATCGGACTCGCGCACGAAGGGTTCCGTACCATTATTTATAAAAACGTAAAATATCACGTTTTTGTATGGGAGCCCTCTTAAATATGTATTTCATTCTGTTTTTAGTATTTGTTGTTATAGCGGCACATAGAAATACATATAATCTGTAGAAATTTCAACTGGGTAACACGGGTCATGAGATACAGTCTGGTGACAGACGGACAGCGAAGTCTCAGTAAAAGGATCCCGTTTGACCCTTTGGGTGCGGAACCCTAAAAACTGTATTTAAGGGGGAAACGCCAGGGTAGCGAATAATATTTAAGTCAACATACAAGCTAATACTGACTTCCAAATATAGGATTTCCGGGCTACCCTGGCGCTTTCACTTTATGTAGAAAACTTATTATAACTATCTTATACTTAAAGATTTGAAGTGTTAAGAGGAACGCTTGCTATAAACCTTTGTGTAATCTATAATAGGCGGAAAGATAATAAATGATAAGGTTATAGTACTACAGATCCCATAAAAAGAAAGAAGTCCCCATAAAAGTCTGAATTGAATAAAGTAGCAGTTCAAGGCTTATATCCATGCCTATAATGAATAGAGCAGTGATAGGTAGCAATAATGATGTCGTCCACATATACGAAACGCATCTAGTTACAACTAGGCTTGATGTGGTCTAGACGGTCTTAATTCAGACAAACGTTTTATTTGGTTCCATTTAGAATTGTCTTGATAGTGTTGAATATGTAAATATCTGTTTCTTGAAAAAATACTTAGTGTTCTCGAAAACATGAATCTGCAAAAACCCTTAACTAAGGTCTATTTTATAAGAAGTAAAATTATTTATTTATTTATTCCCTTTATTCATTTTCTTTATAAAAAAACATTGAAAAATATAAAAAAAATAGTAGCCCACCAGCATCGGGAACAGGGTCTGGGTTATAATTTGTACATTGTAAACTTCAGTCTAAGCGCCTCATCACTTACAGAAAAGCACCGCATGCACTACGTTATACGCAGATAATAACACAATTGAATAATTATATCAAGAAATACAGTTTATAACTTCGATCTCGTCCATTTCAGTTATGATATTGCGGCTAGGACTAGGCAATACTGCTTATTAGGTTTTTGCTAGAGAAAAACCTTGTCGATGGCAGCCTGCGAAAGACGCTAGTGACAGCAAAGCTCCATGTGTAAAAAAATAAGAATTCATTATCTCACGCTGTTTTTTCTCCTGATAAAATATTGAAATCAGCAGCTGACCTTGACATAATTGTCACGATAATGCATAATGGAATTTTGTGCAGAATTTTGTAGTAATCACATATTCATTTTTGTTTCTCTGTTTTTACAGAGGCTCACAGATTAATCTGTGCAACGGTGTTGCCGGCACAACCGCCATGACAGGCCTTCCAAAAATACCCAACGGTTATGGAGACCAGAAGAAACCGATGGCCTCACTCACACACTTGCCCAAACGTCCTCCGGTAGACATCGAGTTCTCAGACCTATCGTACTCAGTCAGCGAGGGAAGGAAAAGGGGCTACAAAGCTTTGCTCAAATGCATAAATGGCACATTCCGATCTGGGGAACTTACGGCTATCATGGGACCCTCTGGGGCTGGGAAGAGCACGCTCATGAACATCTTAGCGGGATACAAGTAAGTGTTTGTTTTATCCTTTGTGTTCGACCAACTTCTGTAATTATATCGTTATCAGTAAAATTAAGAAACATTTAATTTGTTTTTAGTGAGATATTGATGTATGATGAACTTAAGGTCATCTTAAGTACATGTGTACCCAAAAAAGTTGAATATTGTCATATCTTTGGGTAGCGTTGTCATTTGCGTTGTAGACACAATAAACTGACATGTTTTTCCCGTTCGTGGCTTTGAAAATGACGAATTACGTGCGGAATGCTACGATTGGAGTAATGCCAAAAATATCCCAAATTCCTTTTTCGTTTACGATATACTTCTTGCTTCCAGAACGTCCAATGTCAGCGGATCGATACTCATAAACGGCAAGGAGAGGAACTTGAGGCGGTTCAGAAAGTTATCCTGTTACATAATGCAGGACGACTGCTTGCTGCCCCACCTTACCGTGAAGGAGGCTATGCACGTCTCGGCGAATCTAAAGTTAGGGAAAGAACACACAGTCACTGCCAAGAAGATCGTCATAGACGAGATACTAGAGATGCTGGGGCTCGTAGAAGCAGGAGATACGAGGACTATTAACTTATCAGGCGGCCAGAAGAAACGGCTGTCTATAGCTTTAGAGTTAGTTAACAACCCACCTGTGATGTTCTTCGATGAGCCTACTTCAGGACTGGACAGCTCATCGTGTTTCCAGTGTATATCATTGCTGAAGTCGCTAGCGCGAGGCGGTAGAACTATCATATGCACTATACATCAACCGTCCGCAAGGCTTTTTGAGATGTTTGACTTTTTGTACACTTTGGCCGACGGGCAGTGTATATATCAAGGAAGAGTTAGTGGTTTAGTGCCGTTTTTGTCTTCAATGGGTCTTCACTGTCCGAGTTACCACAATCCTGCTGATTACGGTAAGTTTCCTTAATATCAACCATCTAATTAGTACAGATTCATGTTGATTTGTAATTAAAGGCAAACAGTAATAATATATCAGGTAATAGAGTAGAAAAACAAATAGTCTATAGTCGTAGTATACATATAGTAGTAGGTGCTCACCGAGGTTGGTCCATGGATGGGTGACCATAACTACATACCGAGTTTCCTCCGTGCCTCGGAAAGCACGTTAAGCCGTTGGACCCGGCTGTCATTTGTAGATCTTTGACAGTCGTGAAAAGTAGTCAGAAGCCAAGTCTGACATCCAGTCTTACTAAGGGGTATCGTATCACCCAGCTACTGGGTTGTGGAGGTCAGATAGGCAGTCGCTGCATGTAAAATACTGGTACTCAGCTGCATCCGGTTAGACTGCAAGCCGACCCCAAGATAGTTTGGGAATAGGCTAGGCAGATGATGATGATGAGAGTAGAATAACAAATGAAAAGGCTAGGCAGATGATGATGATGAGAGTTGAAAAACAAATGAAAATACTTCACAGTTAAACTGTTTCTCCTATTCATTAAAGTTATTACAAGTAGGTACATACTTATATTTAGGTAGTGATTAGTTTGAGGTATTAATTTTTTCTAGATTTTTCATTCCACTATAAATCAAATGGATTACATTCGTTTTAACTAAACTACCGTGAAACATGAGAGGGCTCGGTAAAAGTATAAGGTCAGTTGAATAAATTCAATACATGATTCTTAAACAAAGGCTTGTTAAAAAAGTCAATAATGTGCAAATGTTATTAAATTAACACGCTTCTTTGTTCAATATTTATTCTCATAATAAGAAAATATTATGATATGATTGATGTTGATTATTAAAATCGTGCAGATTTTGATAATCAATACAGATTTATTTGAAATCGGTTTTGTTTGACTTTATAAGAACCATACAACTTTCAAAAGGCATCGACTTGTTTTAAACCACACAATTTTAACGTCCATTCCATTTGATGCAGTTAGCCTGAAATGCCGTTGAAATATCCACGCTACTATGTTAGCCCAAAACAAATTACGGTCAAATGTCCATGCTACCATAGTAGCCCAAAACCAAATTCAGTCATATGTCCACGCGGACATAAAGGCGGCTGATTAACATATAACAGAACATCACGCCGATAATCGCTGAAGGGTTAGAGGTGTACCTAATAGAACACCCACATTTCTTCAGTTTATAATTCATATTCCGAAGCTAATACTGAGAAATTCCTAATGGGAAGAACAAAATAAACTCAAACTTAATTCAATTAGACCAAAGAAACTTTTAAAAGTCAAAAAACAAAAAATAATAACGGGAAGCTAAAGTCCCAGACACAAGACATAATAACTGTTAAAGTACTATAGTTGGCCATTCTAAAGCGTAGATCTCTATGGAGAAGAATGGGCAAGAAACTCCATGGATACTCTTTCAAATCAGAATCTTGTTACTAAAACCTTGGTTACATCATTCATGATGAGATGGTAGATTTTGTGAGAACGATGTAGCAAGACGTCCACGTTAAAAGTGTCCATAATAAAAACAGAAAGAACAAATAAGATAAAATAATTAATTCGAAATGAGCCGTGGCAGCTAAGAGACGAACATGCACAATTGACAGCGCCCGTTCACGAACATGACGCATGGATCAGCCATGATTCAATTCAAGCATTCAAAAATTTACCAAAATATGTTACAAAATCCTGGTTACATCATTCATATTGAGAATTACAAAATCCCGACCCGAGTATCGTACCCGAGATTCATGCTCAGCAGGCACACCTGCAACCACTAGACCAAGAAGGCAGTCGGTTATTTTAATTACCCAGATTAGTAAAACTGGTTTCAGTTCCAAAAAATCCATCTCTTACAACCTACCTTAAAACAGAACCATGTATTAATGATGGTCTGCCTAATCACAAATCAAATCCCAATCATATCAACAGACATTCAGATGAAAACAGTGTTAAACATCTAAAAACATTTCGTGTCTAGTTCAAGTATTTTTAGATCAGTTCGTTTCGAAATAGTCCATGTAGCTGAAACCGAACGAAGTTTGTTTTGATTGGCGCAACTAGTCTTGTCTCATTTATTATAGCTAGATTTATTTGAGTCGTAAACAAAATGATCAACTTTTAAAATCACATGCATCGTTATAGTTTGTTCCAGTTTTTGGTGATCAATACTAACTTAAAGTGAAATGGTATTGACTTAAACTTGTCAGAGATATTTGTTTACGAAAAAGAAATAAACAGGTCACTTCGCCTTTTCGTTCAATTGGTTTTCTTTTCTATGAAACAGCTCAAAAATATTTACACGTTTTGGTTAATAAAACCGTAGGTTTACCTGCAGTACAACATTAAATTTCTTATCAGTATTAATCTATCCTAATATTATAAAGTTTGTTTGTTTGCTTGAACGCGCTAATCTCAGGAACTACTGATCCGATTTGATAAATTCTTTCAGTGTTAGATAGCCCATTTATCGAGGAAGGCTATAGGCTATAAATCCTTACGCTACGACAAAGAGGAGCGGAGTAGCAATTAATAATGTTTCAAAATCGGGGAAAATGTGACGCATACGAAGTTGCGCGGGACAGCTAGTAATAAATATTAAATGCCATTCCGTGCCGATAGATGTGGCACGACCCTTAAAACATTTTAAATGTTTAAGTAACTTGTAGTCCAAGCGGGCCTTTACACACACGAAACTGTAGCTGTAAAGATTATATTACTTTACCAGACATGAAAAAATTTAGTAGAAACCCAAGAATACATAACATAACCTGTTTATTTGTACACCATAGCACGGCCTCGCATTGATGAGGTAGGACGAAGGTTGAATTTGTTAAGGTTTGTTTTTAAACGCAGCATACTGTGCGACGACATGAAGACAAAACCGTCAATTATAACTACCGTGCGGGTAATTAAATTGTTATCTATGTCGTTGGTAATTATGTTAATTTTCAATTAGCAAGGCTGCTCATATTTCATCTATCATCAAATACTTATTCAGTGTTTCTATAAAACAGACGACCGACAAAAAAAAACAAGTTCCATGACATTCAAGATTGGTTCCGTGGGTCCAAACTAGGATATAAAGATTAGTGTCAGAGCGCGTTCCAACGTTCCGTTTCCAGTCTGTACACCTTATAACTCATAGTGTAGGGAGTTTCTTTTAAGACTTTGACCTTAGACCACCCCCTACCAATATGTACGAAAACCTTTTTGATCAATCAACATTTGTATCTGTTTACCCGACTGACCCATATTTATCCTGAAATAAAGTGCTACCATCTGCGATCCCTTCGTCTCGTAAATGTGCTTCTAAATTTAGGCCTTTTCATAGTATTCCTCCAAAAGAGACTGTTATAAGATTTAGATCAGGAGTACAACGGGAGATGCAAAAAAAAACAATACCTTTTTAGCACTGCAGTAACCAAGTTAACGTCAAACAAAACGAGTTTATAACTTCCTGTGAGGAAAAATGCCCATTGTTTCTTCAACGATATCACTCTTTGTCTTTATTTGTGAATCAGTGGCTCTGAAAGTGAAAACATTTACGCTTAGCATCATTTCATTTCAACACTAGATAATTATGTTTATTTATGATGTGCGATCGTAGAAATCTTATATCTGTGATGCAATGAAACTGACTTGTGTTTCGATAACTTAAATTTCTGAAACTATTGTAACCTATGTTGATAACAACTAAGTTAAGATGATTTTACATGTTTGGTAAAACTTTACTTAATTTTTCTATCGAAGTAATCATTAAAGTCAAATTTCTCTTCTACCTACATGAGAATGTCCCTTTCATTAATTTCAAAACACAAGAGCCGGAATAGTAAGCAGCCTTTTCCAGCACCTTTAGGTTAACTATTCTTAGTACTAACTTTCTTTATCTCGTCTATTGCAGTGATGGAAGTAGCAACAGGCGAACACGGTGACTGGGTGCACAAGCTAGTGATGGCAGTCAACAAAGGCAACTGTGGCCGGGGACAGTCCTCAAGCTCATCGTCATCGTCCTCCGTACCTCAGAACTTGAACTACAATAACCAGACCAGCAAGAACAACGCTCAAAAGGCGGAGCAACAGGCACTTGCCATTGTGATAGGTAAGATATCATTATTTTGTACAAAAAGACACAAAGCATAAAACAAAGGAGCATGAAAATTTGTTCGTGTCAATTCATTTGTACCAACAGAGTTTAAATAGAGTTTCAGATCTAGCATACATTCGTTAGAGAATTTGGTGCAGGCTATAAATTGTTTGTCCGTACTTAGACCTAAACAATTTCATGAAACATTCTACTCTAACTAGATAAGTAGCTATTTGAGTTGATGCCAGATATTGTACCTAGCAATGACAAAGTTCTTACTCACAACATTTCGAGACGATTACAATAATATATATATTTTTACGGTTCCAGACAAACCAACCTGCACTGTGATAGACATGTCCGAACCAGTCCTCAACACAGAAAAGCAAATCGCTTTACCCAACGCCACAAACCTCGCACCAGTTACCTGCACCACATCACTCCTCGATTCCAGTGAAAGCTTCACAAAGAAACCCATCAAGACCGGTTTCCCCACATCAGGGTGGAAGCAATTCTGGATCTTATTGAAACGTACCTTTAGAAGCATTTTGCGGGATCAGATGTTGACGCACTTAAGGCTCTGTTCTCATACGGTGGTTGGGCTGCTGATCGGGTTCCTGTATTATGATATTGGAAGGGATGCCGCGAAAGTGATGAGCAATGCTGGGTGTATATTCTTTACTGTGATGTTCACTATGTTTACTGCTATGATGCCTACTATTCTTACATGTAAGTATTCTACCATTATGATCATTGCATTGACTAGTGTCGTTGTTATTGTTTGTTTCTACATCTTATTGCAAGAGTTAAACATCCGTTTCTCTGTAAACATCCCGAGACTCCAGTTTCACACTGAGAATTTTTTTGATGAATCTTAGCATTGAATTGTTACAGTGTAAAGTTGGACCAAGAACAGTCCCTTGGTGAACTCCCAGTACCATAAGATCCATCTTTTAATGACCTAACTAAATACACTTCGTTGAAAAAAAAACTTTTTAATGACAAACAATTTCGTGTTATTATAACGATTGTGTTTTGTTCTTGTTAACAGTCCCTACTGAGATGAGCGTATTTGTGAGAGAGCATTTGAACTACTGGTACTCGCTGAAAGCATTCTACTTCGCTAAAACTATGGCGGATCTACCGTTCCAGGTAAATACGAAAAAAAATAACGATCACAATTTAAGTACGAAAGAAAAGAATGTGTTGCACCGACTATATGTAACACGGGAAAAGGAAAGGAAGATAATGAAAAGATCATCACCATTAAAGGGCCACGAGGCTTTAGCAAGCGCCGTGACGTCATATAGGTGCAATCGCACTTTTGTAAATCAAAACGCCATGAGTCCTCGTCAAACTGGCGTTGATAGTTTTATTAGTGCCAGTTTGACGAGGACTAAAACTAGATCTTTTGAAGATATTGTGGCAAAGTCACGCGTTCGGCGTTAGGCTAACTTTCTAATAAAATAGGAACCCCTGGTCAGCGTTCCTGTTAGTTTATAGATTTATACATATATATATATATATATAGATTTAGCACACAACATTGTTATAATAGAGATAAAATAATTGTAGTAGGTGAACTTTGACTGAAATGCTTTATGACCAATAATATTTGTCTGTTCGATTCTGACATGGCCTCAATTGCTCATAAAGACACCGCTACTGTATTTATTAGGTACTTGACTACAATCAAGCCACAATTGGAAGTTAAATATTGACACGTCAATGTCAAATACTGAGTTTACAATGAATCCGACACAATTTATAAGCAAATATCCATTGTTGGTAAAGCAGCTAAATTATCGTATTTAAATTAACAACTGTAGGTAAAGATATTTTCCTTAAACAAAGGAGGTATTAGTGCAGGTGTTTATTATCTCCAATCCAACAAATTATAAAGAATGTCTCATCGTGGGAGATAGGAAAAATGTTAATCTAGATTAACAACACTATTATGTCTCAAGTCCATATTTTATTTTTCTTGCATAATTTATTATCTGTATTACATTATTAGAATTACCTACGTTAACGTCATCATTTTCGTCATATATTTGCTTTATAAGATTAAATTTATGTAACTTATCTTCATTCTTCTTTTTCAGATTGTCTTCAGCGGCGTCTACGTGATGATAGTGTACTTCATGACAGGGCAGCCGATGCAGACGGACCGGGTCCTCATGTTCACTACCATTAACATCCTCACGGCCCTGGTGGCGCAATCTCTCGGTTTGCTCATCGGGGCCGCTATGAAGATCGAGACCGGGGTCTACCTAGGACCAGTCACTACAATTCCTGTAGTACTCTTCTCAGGATTCTTTGTTAACTTCAACGCAATACCCAGCTACCTGCAATGGCTTACTTACCTCAGCTACGTTCGATACGGATTCGAAGGCGCCATGTTGTCAGTCTACGGCTTCGGAAGAGAAAAACTTCACTGCTCCGAAGCCTACTGCCACTTCAGGAATCCTAACTTGTTCCTGAAGGAAATGACTATGGATAAAGCCAATTTCTGGATCGATGTCGGCGCACTATGCGCACTCTTCGTCTTCATTAGAGTAATCTCTTACTTAGTCTTAAGGTTCAAATTGAAGATGATGCAGTAGGCGCATGCACAAAACGATCAGGACGATCAGCTTCGTTGGCGATGACTATTTCTTTCAATTTGTCGATTTTGATGGAATCGGAGTTAAGTGAATCTTTGAGTGGTTCCGTAGGGTGTGTGTGTACCAAGAGGATATTAATGAATCATTCCTAAGGATAACTTATTATGTTTTAAGTTGGTTTGAGCTTCGTGTGTTTGATGATGAGGTGTTCAGGCTCGTAGAATAAATGGGTGTTTGTTTTTTAATATAAACGTGTTGTCACAGCTAGCTATGCTTTAATATTAGGGATGTACTTAATGGGGTATGTCCCATATAGCTCAACGGTCTTAAATCCGATTCTATTCCAAAATTCTTTGATCATCACGGATTCTGATAGCAAGTTCGTAGTTATAATAATAAAAATAGTTTTCGAAATACTTTAGCTTTTTAGTACGCAGATAAAGTATAGATTGTTTATACGTACCCATAGGGGATAGTCGTTAAGGTTTTATAGGAAATCGGGCCCATGACTTAATTTTTAAGTTCCTTAAATAGTGATTTTTCATACGTTAGTTTATGATTCATTTATAACATCACGCGTAGGCGATATCAACTTGTATGTACTCAACATTCTTAGGTATTTAATTAGTATTTTAAAATACCTTTCATTACGCTAAAGATTTTTTCGTAAATCTCTATGTCTATCCTAATTACCAGTATTTATTATTAAATAAACGACTGTGATTTTTATAATGTTGTTGTTTGAATTATTTTCCCAAACCTTTTAATGTGTCTTATAAAAATTAAAGATGTTAACAAGATGGGTCGCGCTTGTCAGAACTGCGGGACCGAAAATAAAGATACTAACTTCTACGAGTAACATCATCAACCAACGGCAGCATAAAAGAAACGGCTTGTGTAGACATAGACGGAATGCAGAAAACGGGGGATAATTATGTTCTTGTCTGTACAAAAGACAACGATAAGCTAATTTAGTCTGAGACATCTGTTTTTGACGGCAACACTTTGATATCGACCAGGAAGAAAATGGATGCATAAAAATTAATGATGACATTTCTTCCAGAATAACAATTTAATCATTATACTTTAACACACGTAGGTACACATATAGTATATAGCTCGTGATTTAACCATGATAAAGATAATTGCTAGCCTAATGGTAAAGAACGCAATTTAAGAATTGTAGGAAACTCAGGCAGGCCGTCGGGAACATTACTCTGTCTACATTATAGTTGCCACTGATCCGAAAACGTTCAAGGAGAATAACATGCCGGAAATCTTCATATCCTAGAACCAGAACTTCTAAGACATGTGTCATCCTCCAAACCACACTGGGCTTGTGTGATGGATCACGTCCCACTTTCCATCGTAGAAAAGAGAACTGCGTGTATCCCAGCCGTGGGAACATCATCATCTCTAGCCTTCCCAACAATGTTGGGTCGGCTTCCAGTGTAACTGGATGCTGATGAATACCATTATTTTACATGGAGCGAATGCCTATATGACCTTCACAATCCAGTTAGTACTGGGTAATATGTTACCCCTTGGTAAGATCGGTTGTCAGATTTTCGGGCCACTGACTATTAGTGACTATCCGTAACGACTGACAAAGATGACAATGATAGCTGGGACCAACGGCTTAACGTGCTTCCCGAGGCACGGAGGAAACTCTGCAGTGAATCTAGCAGTGGGAGCACAATAGACTGATTATCCTTACGCTATGCTAATGAGCCCAAACGCCACGAGGCCTTCTATAATCCTAATAAGCATGCTGCTAGCATACATAAATTTGAGATTAGTCTCTAATGTTATGCAAATGATGAGTGATCATCAGTGAATTATGCTTTGTACACCTATGTTTACTGTTTTCATTTTGTATGCACGTCATGTCCCTGCGACAAATAAATATTTTTCTTTCTTTCTTTCTTTATATTAAGCAATACGTATGCTACAGTTCTTTCACTGTAAGTAGTTTATTTTCTGATAGTACCTACCTAATTAGTCAACGAGAAAAGATAAAAATCACAGGTGAACTAACGGTCAGAATAAGAATAAAATCTTTGACAGTTAGTTCACCTGTGATTTTATTTTTCAAAAGTTTCTAAAAATCTGCCTTAATAGTTTTCAAGTGATGATTAGCCAGGTAGGTATCGCCTAGCTCAATATTATGTCTAGCTGTCAGCTAGACAAATAAAATTCACAATATTTTGAAAAAAACTTGATTAGAGTCACTATATTTTGAGGTACAAAATATAGATTCGGTCAGCAAGACCATTCAAATTGACCCCTTGGTTGGCCCCGACACCGTATTGATTTTAGTACAGCATACAACATTCAATGCAACTCCATCTGTGGTTATTTTTCTGAACTTTTAAGAAGACACTATGCATGGTCTTGGATTGTTATAACGTTTCGTGGTTGCGTCCACAGATGTCTCTTATTTAAATGTAACCTAATATCATCATGGCTGTAATCCCTGAAGGGTTAGGTAGAGGTGTACCTACATCTACTAATCCCAGATTTCACCAGTTATGTTTAAATCCCATTTAATAGGTAGTGAATCTATATACCATTAATTATCATCATCATCATCATCATCATCAGCCTATTTCCATTCCGCGTACGGTTCGCGTCCTGTTCGCACGCACGCGTAGCTACGTGAACCCCACCACGTTCGTTGCTTACCATCGCTAGGGATGCCTCGTTACATATCGATACTTTCGTCGATATTGTACCAAAAATGGATAGATTCCTAGTCAGGTCGGAATCCACCGGCAATCTCAGCTCCAAAAGACCAGGTGAAGATATCTCTGGTCCATGGCAGTTCGCCAAACGTCCTGCTGTCTCGAGAAACTCTGAAAAGTTTGACGAAGCGCGCAGATTACCTCTGCGCAATCAGTTCAACGACCTCACTGTTGACGACAAGGGTGAATCATCAACGAATATCCAGTACAAAGAAGCCTCGACTGGAGTGAAGAAAAAAGGACATATTCCACCCATAATATTGGAGATACAGAAAGATTGGACACATGAAGCAATTAAAAACCTCATCTCCCGTTACACCAACAAGTTTCATCTTCAGTACAGAGCTAACAATAAAGTTGCAGTAAGTTGCCACTCAATAGAAGCTCACCAATTTGTGAAAGAAGGTCTCCGCAAAGAAAATGCAGCTTTCCTAACTTACACCCGTAAAGATGAAAAAGTTCCCAAAATGGTGATAAAAGGCTTACCATCCTACGTCCAAGATGAATTATCTGCCGAGCTCGAAAAACTCGGATTTCCAGGTGCATCAGTCTCACAAATGAAGACGCAAACTGTGAGTACATTGTCTTGCCCACCTTTCTTAGCAGTGCTTCCTGCTGGAACTGACATATCAAAGTTTCGCAATATTAAATATCTATTTAATTGCGTGGTTACGATCCAAAAATTCATGCCTAAAAAGACTGCTGGGACTCAATGCTATAGATGTCAAAGCTTTGGTCACGCATCGAGAAATTGCAATATGCCTGCTAGGTGTGTTAAATGTACAGAACCTCATACAACGAGTGAATGCCCTAAAAAAGACCGTATTGAACCTGCACGCTGCTGTAATTGTGATCAGAATCATCCTGCTAACTTTCACAAATGCGAGACCCGTCTTGCCTACCTGAAACGATCGCAAGCTAGGCGTGAGAACCAGTCTAGGCCGTTGCAAACCGTGGCGATCCAACATGCGTCTATACCTCCTACTAATTCACTACCCTCACTCAAGAAACCTACATATGCTGGTGCCGTCAAAACCCACACCAACCATTATCCTCCTAATGAGTATTTGGACTTACCATCAGATGACCCTGTGACAAAAGAGATGTTAGAAATACTTGTCTGTGTTAAAAACCTTAAGCCTCAATTTTCTGCCTGTGAATCTATGTTAGATAAGGTGATGCTAGTTCTAACTCATCTTGGACACTATGTATAATAATAGTAATGAATTAAGACTCTTATCTTGGAACTCCGATGGAGTTCGCTCTAAAATGCATGAATTACTTGAGTTAGCGGTACGTACCCTATCCATTGATATAATAGCTGTCTGTGAAACTAAACTCAATTGTAATATTCCCTTAAAGACACCAGGATTTAACTGCTATCGACAAGACAAACACCACAGTGGGCGGGGACAAGGTGTAGCCATTTTGGTCAATGAGAGATTAGAGGTTGTACCGATCGCTGTTCCCAAAACTAAGCACATTGAAGCAGTTAATATTAGTTTAAAAACTAGTGGGAAAGATTATATCTTTGTTTCAGCTTACCAATCTCCAAACTTGCAGCTCGAATGCAATGACGTGGATATTTTATTCTCCCTGGGGCCTCACGTTGTAATAATGGGAGACTTCAACGCCAATCATGGTTATTGGAATAGTAGTTATGTCAACACCCGTGGTAATATACTGTTTCGCCATATGCTTGAACATGATTACGTGATACTATACCCTGACTCACCTACTCAGGTTAACTATAGACCTGATCTTAACGCTACAAATCCTGATCTGATTCTGGCGCAAAATGTAAATAATATAAATGAGGTTCGCGCAATACCTGCTCTTTCATCAAACCACTTTCCTATATATTTCACAGTGAATTGTCAATTCTCTCTCAAACCAAATTCCAAACACTACCGGTATTGTGACGCTGATTGGGACAAATACCGCTCCTTTCTTGACCAAAAGATCTCGCTAAGCTCGAAGGTATTCGAATCTGAACCTGAAATCGACTTTGCCGTAAACCACCTACATCAGTGTCTTACTGCTGCTAGAGACAAATCTATTCCTATTAAAGTACACGTAAATACTTGCACAAAACTACCTAATCAAAACTATTATAATCACATCGCAAAAATGATCAAGTACAAAAATCAACTTCGTCGAAAGGAACCAAAAGTACTACTTGCGGAAAAAAGACTGTTACGATCAGCTATCAACAACTTACAAAATTTGATAAATTTGGCTATTACGAAACATCAGGACCAAATTTGGAACGCTAAACTTTCGAAAGTTGATAATCCTAGCAACGATATTTGGCGACTGGCAAAGTCATTAAAATCCAGATCAGACACAATACCTCCACTTAAAACACCTGAGGGAACTCTTACAACTAACACCCCTCAACAATGTGATGCGCTAGCAGATGCCTTCGAGGCAAACTTAAATCTTACACATGGCTGGATAAACGATAGTGTCGATAAGGACGTTCAGTCAGCCACCACTCAATTAAATGATCACGTCATAAATGAACTGCATCAACCTGTGCGGCCAACTGAAGTTTGGAAAGTCATACGTAAACTCAAGACCAGGAAGGCTACAGGTGATGACGGTATACACAACATTATGCTCAAAAATCTGTCGCAAAAAGCTGTTGTGTATACCACAAAAATTTTCAATGGTTGCCTAAAATTAGGATATTTTCCCAATAAATGGAAAACTGCAAAGGTTATTGCTATTAAAAAACCTGGAAAAGACACCTCCTTACCAGTTAGTTACAGGCCTATTAGCCTTCTTCCTGTTCTCGGTAAGCTGTTTGAGGTGATGATATACAACCGCTTGCGATGTTGCTCTGAACAGCTCATTATGAACGAACAATTTGGCTTTCGTTCCTCTCACTCCACAGTACAACAACTGGCTCGAGTCTATGAACACATTTCTTATCATATTAATCTAAAGCAGTCTACCGGTATGTTCCTTCTGGACATCGAAAAAGCCTTCGATACCGTCTGGCACGAAGGCCTGTTATACAAGCTCATCACGTACGAAATTCCAATTGCGTTAGTAAAACTCATCCAATCTTACCTTAATAACCGTAAGTTTGTGGTCCATATTGGTACTGACAGGTCTTCGCCACGGACGGTGTTGGCAGGAGTTCCTCAAGGCTCGGTGCTCGGTCCCTACCTCTTTATTATATTTGTAAGTGACATTCCCGTCCAGGTCCGTACTCATCTGGCCTGTGTTGCCGACGATACAGCATCGTACACAAGCGATGAAGACGTCGACATAATCATAAGTAGACTTCAGTTGTCGCTTGAACTACTTCAATCTTATTTCAACAAGTGGAAGCTGAAGCTGAATGAATCCAAGACTGAAGCTATCCTTTTCACACGCCAACGTACCACCCCAAAAAGAAAATTAAAAATCGCTGGGCAACCGATTCCGTGGTCCACAGAAGTTCGATATCTAGGAGTTACGTTGGATAAAAAGCTGAACTGGACAAAGCATGTAAACAAATTACGAGTTAAAGGAGCTCAAGCACTCGGTTCTCTCAGTCCTATTCTTAACCGAAAAAGTAAGCTCAGCCCGTATACCAAACTTCGGTTATACACCACTCTAATCAGACCTTGCATCACCTACTCGTGTCCGGTGTGGAGTTGTACCTGTCAATCTAATTATAACCTATTACAAATAATTCAAAATAAAGCTGTTAAAATTGCCTTTAATACTCCGTTTAAAACAAACCTTAAAGCACTACACAGAAAGGTAAAGTTACCTAGCATTACAAAATTCATCTTAAAATTAACTCGTAAATTTTATAACAAAAATAAATGTCATAAAAATAAATTGATTGCTAACATAGGACAAATTAAGTTGAAAGACTTGCGACATATCGATGGATACGGTACATACAAGCTTCCCCATCACTACGTGTTGTTTGCGCACAATACTGATAACGCGTCGTAGCTGGACCCGTATGATGCGCCCGCGCTTCCCCGCGCTCACCGTACACAGGTGAGCGCGCGGGAGGTGCGGTAGCTCGTGCGCCGCTAGTGGCCGCGCGCGATCACCTGAGCTACCGCTTGCACCGGTCGCACTTACGCTGAGCGCGTAGCTAAGTATTTCCTTCTACCCCCTCATTATAAAAATGAAATTATCACAATAATTTCATATGCTAATTATAAAAGTTTAATTAATAAATGTCTCATGTTGTGATAGGTTTGTAAACAATATTATTATATACTTATAAAGGTGCTCTTAGCCTGTAAAAGTGTTTGTTATTAATTATTAGTGTTACTGTTGCTTTATTTATAAGTTCTACAGCTATGTATATTTGTTATGTTAATAAAGAATTTTTCTAAACTAAACTAGCCTATATTATTCACACTGCTGGGACACAGGCCTCCTCTCTATGAAAGGGAGTGGGCTGTAATTCACCACGCGGGCCCGGTGCGGGTTGGTAGATGTCACATAAGACATGCCGGTTTTCTCACGATGTTTGCCTTTACCGTTTTTGAGAGCAGCGGTGATGAAATAAATTACACAAAGTAAAGCGCCTGCCTAGGTTCGAACCCACGGCTTACTGCTCGGAAGTCGGGTCTGTCACCACTGGGCCACCGCTGCTCTATACCATTAACCGGTCACAAATCTCAATTGATTTTAGGTATGCAGAAGAAATTCCTGATGGAAAAACCCAACAACATTTTGCCCGACTTGGGAATCAAACCCTGGACCTCATGCTCGACGGTACAACTTGCGACCACTAGACTTACAAATCGCAATAATTTCACAACACAAACTTATTTTCGCAGACCTTCGTAAACACTAGCAATACTGACGTATGCAACGACACTGATCCTTCCGACGTGAGCACTGCCATTATCCGTAATTGGCAGCAGTATCAATAAGGATACTGTTCCGTGTTTCGACAATACGGTATTAGGTAAGTGCTGCAAGTTGCGGGAGCTTAACGTTATTATAATAATCTAGAATTGGATTCATGGAGGCAATGATGACACGGTTGGCGCAGTGGTTGAGCGATCGACTGCTACGCTGCGTGTCGCGCGTTCGATCCCCGCACGGAACAAATATTTGTATAATAAAGATAGTTGTTCCGGGTCTGGCTGTTTGTGTATGTGAGTCTAAATGTTTGTAAACGCACCCACGATACAGGAGAAATTCCTAGTGTGGGGCAAAGTTAAAAAAAAAATGAAACGCTGAATAGAGGCAGTAAGCTTAAGAGATGGAAATTGTTTTTTTCCTACAGCTCTGCTATTCTTTTCTTATTAATTTCGTTGCCGGATCCAAGACAGTTAAATTCTTTATCTGAGACTTCCTCGATCTTCATTGTGTCGGATGGTGTGAATATTATAGTAGGGCGGCCTTGTCCCAAAAAAAAAAACCTTAGAGGTTCAGCCATTTGCCCACCAAACCTTTTCCCAACTATGTTTTCATCGGTTCCCTGTCTAACCGAATTATTACAGTATTTTACATGGAGCGACTGCCTATTTGACCTCTACTACCCAGTCTGTCAGTACTGCGTAATACAATACCCCTTGGTAAGACTGGTTGTAAGACTTTCGGGCCACTGACCTGTAACAACAGCCAAAGAGAAGCACCCAATTAAACTTCTTTTTACTAAATTGATAAAGTTGAAAAGCGTCGAGATAATGAAGTGCGATGATGTCCCACGGAATCAATTTAACTGTCTTGGATCCCGCAATGAAATCAATCAGAAAAGAATAGCGGAGGAGCAGGAAAGACATAATTTCCACTTCCCTCCATATCAGCAGCAGACCGAACAAAACAAGGCCAATAGGCAGAAAAGGACGGTTCAACTGGAATAAGGCCAGTTACCTAGCTCCACGGATAAAGATTTTCATTAATATTAATGGGACCTAAGCTGTGAGCATATTTTATTCCAATAATAGGTATGGCCAAAACTCTTGAACGCAAGGAAATTTGTTCTAGTTTCTACAAGGTCCTTTTAGTAAATAACTCCGTATGTAACCTGTACACTACGTAAGTTCGGCTATTACAACTGAGCCGTCAATGCTCATAGTATGTAATCATCATCATCCTATAATGTTCCCACTGCTCAAACTGCTGCTGCTGTTGCACTGCTGTTCCACTGCTGCTGGGACACAGGCCTCCTCTATGAGAGGGAGCGGGCTGTAATCCACCACGCGGGCCCAGAGCTGATTGGTAGATGTCACATGTCTTCGAATTTTTAGTTCTAGGACCTGCCGGTTTCCTCACGATGTTTTCCTTCACCGTTTTTGAGGGCAGCGGTGATGAAATTAATTACACAAAGTAATGCGCCTACCTGGGTTCGAACCCACGGCTTACTGCTCGTAAGTTGGGGTTGCCACCACTGGGCCACCGCTGTTCTCATAGTATGTAATGATCAATACTACTGTTTAAGTAATTTATCCGTGATCGTGCTGCTTGCAACGGCGCCGAAATATCATCGGGGACTCGAAACAAATATAAAACAAATGGTAAATGTCCCGTTTTCTGTGTTAAGGCGTGGATATACGTGAATTGGGCTTCATATGAGATACATTGGAACCTTTTTTTTCCGTAACCCTTACAAGATTTTTTTTCAAAATAATATATATTAATCTACACAATATAGAGCATGTCCTCTTGGCTTCAAAAAAATTAAAAATATAATTGAAATATCATAAATAAATATGCAAAGTGGCCTCTGTTTTTGTAACTTACTACCATTTTTCTCCTAAACTATCAGTCACAGGATCTTTTAATTGCCAACAATATATTATATTTAGTAATACCGAGGGGACCTTTGGCTTATTTTTACCAAAAACTTTCTTAATTATTTTTACGGATTTTTTTTACGTAATCGCTACTCGCAATTCGTACAGCCACCCCTCCGGCGTCCAGTAAATCAGTGCGGGACGAGACGCTGTGCTGAACGGACCTGTGACACTTTTCTCCGCAAACAAAATTATTGTCGGTAGCCCAACCAATTATATTTTTTTGGGTTTATATATAGTGTGTGTAAATATTAGGTTATTTTAGTACGTAATTTACACCTCTGCATTAGAGACAGCTACTGGAAGCGATAAGTAGATAGCATGCGGCGCACAGTGTGCGATTTGACCAATCTAGCAGGATAATAGGTATTTAAATGAAATGTTTAAAACTACGTTTTTTTAATCTTGTTACACTTTCGAATAGGTACCTACATCTTCTAACTGATAGCAAAAGGCAAATAATCCCTTGTTCCTTGGTGTATTGAGTGCTTGTAAGTGTTTTTAGGGTTCCGTAGCCGAATGGCAAAAAAAGAACCCTTATAGATTGGTATGTGATCACGTCTGTCTGTCTGTCCGTCCGTCCGTATGTCACATCCACTTTATTCCGAAATTATCCCGAAAAAATATTGGCATGTAGAACGTAAAAAAACTTTTAACGAAAATTGGTTTGAATAAGATTTGATATTTAGTTTTTGAGATATGGGACTTTTTCACCAAACTATAGTATAACTTTGTTTTTCATAACAAATTTAGTTTTGCGATTGAGTGGAAGTTTACTATTCAATGACTGCTACATTGATTGAAGAATTATGTAATTATCTACAGCCTCGCCAAACCGAGCCACCACATATAAGACAGCTCGAAGAATTATTAATACTGGTAAAGAACAAAGACCTTATACTCCTGACGAAGCTTTGGCCTTTTTCTTATCAAATAATTTCACTGTCCAGAAATACAAAAATGTTCAACAAGAAGCCATAGAAAGGGGATTCAATGTATACCCTTGCTATGATCACGTGGCACAGGTGAGGAAGCAGTGCTATCCTCAAGTTGAAAATATAACAGTAACCGAAATAGGACTGGCTATACAAGCAACCATTTAAAGATACCGATAGCACAGAAGAATATATGTTTATCATATCTTTAGTTCCAATAAGACTTGTAAACAATGCACAGAAGTTCATATGGGAAAATCCTCGGCCATCATCACCAAGAAACTATAGAATTATCAAATAACGCATCAAAGAAGAATGCCAAGGCATTGAAAATCAAATACGGATGTTAACGCCGATTCTAGTGGAAGTCAGAGGTGTGCCCATTTCGATCACGCACCAGATGATTCTTTCAATGATTGATGGTAAAGTTTGTAACGTTTTAGCTGAAAATAAGTCGGCTCAAAGATGTTTTATCTGTAAGGCAACATCAACGGAAATGAATTCGGCATCAATGGTTAGAGACCCTGATGAAAATATGTACCAATTTGGAATCTCTAGTTTACATGCGTACATTCGTACAATTTGAGAGTGGCAAGTCATAGGAGGCTCTGTGTGGTGTCGGACGTAAATAATAGCACCATCCCATATCTTCCCGTGGGTGTCGTAAGAGGCGACTAAGGGATTTGCCAGAGAATGGGCAGCAGCATTCTCTGTGTTTTTGTAACAACCGTACTACGATCGCCAACCCGCCTGCCAAGCGTGGCGATTATGGCAAAACCCCCCAAAATATCAATGTGACACTTGGGGGAGGCCTATGTCCAGCAGTGGATGTCTTTTGGGCTGAAATGATGATGATGATGAAGTCATAGGAGACAAAAATAAAGACACATTAAAAAAAACTAAAGAAGAAATAAAGATAAAGTTTAAAGAAATTGGTCTTATAATCGACAAAGTTTAACAAGGATTTGGTACAAGCAATGACGGAAATACCGTACAAGCATTTTTTTATAATTATGACACAACAGCGCGGACTACTGGTCTCAATGAAAACCTTATTCATCGTTTTGGGATAATTCTTGCAGCCATAGCTTCAGGCTATGAAATCAATACCGACAAATTTCATGACTACTGTGTGGAGACCAGGGAGATACCTAAGTATATTTACGTTTATACCCATGATATAACATGCATACAATTTTTATGCAACAGTGCATAACATTTTGGTACTTACATGGAGCAAATTTAATAAAAAATTCGGTGATACCTACCGATAGGAAAAATGTCTGAGGTGGCTTCAGAGGCTAAAAATAAATAAATCAGAAAAGCCAGATTGGGACATACATTGAAGACATCAAGACACAGAACTTATTATGATTTAATTAAACATTTGTTAATATCTTTAGACCCTTATATATCATTATTAAGAAAACTTCCTCGAAAACAAATATCTAAGCGAGCCATAGATATAAGAATTTTATTAAAAGATTAAAAAAAATATGTTACGTTAGTTTTGCGTTTTATTTACTACAACATTCATATATACTCGTATACAATAAATATAATACTTTTACATATAATACAGTATGTTAGGTTAAACGAGGGACATATTCAAACCCATAATAGTACATGCTAACATGATACTAATAAAAATATAAACAAAAAATAAACACTCATAAATAACAAACAGAACCATACCAAAAATTTCGCAAATGTCTCGCAACGTGTAAACACCCTTGCGCTAGCGACTTATTACTATCGCAGTCTCGCAGAACATGTGATCGGGTCAATGACTCTTAGGTATACCTATCCATTTTCCCTTCATACTTTAAACCTTTAAACATTTTTAAATCTTCATTGCAAATGTTGATTGTGATTCGCACAAATTTAAGACAAAGTTAATTATTATGCACTTAGTATTTTTGGCGTATTTAAAAAATGGAATCACACCTATTTACAACGATTAACTTGATTGACTATTTACAACGAATTTAGTGACTATTTACACATTTTTAGACTAATCTTAAAAAAATTTCAAAATGAGCACCTCCTCGTGTAATGCAAAGTTCGGCACGTTTTCGCATATTGTCTTATCGGTTAAAAACAAACGAATCACTTCTTACACTATTAAAAGCGTTTGTGATACGTATCTTTAACTCTTCCCTATTTACACCCAGCATGAGATTGTACGACGGAATCTGGCGGTTGGGAAACATCACTCGGTACAAATTAATGGCTCCTCGCACACTATCATTTGCTAACATGTAGGCACGAACCATATCCCAATATTCTTCATTGGAATATTGATAAGACGTCATTTTTATTGATTATTATTCAAGATCACGTTAACAGGACACTCTTATCGCGAAGTAAGCGGGGTTGTTTATGGAATACGCGGAATTATTGATTATTATTTAAGATTACGTTAACAGGACACACTTATCGCGAATTAAGCGGGGTTGTTTAAGGAATACGCGGAAGCGCAATATTGGACATGCGGAAATAGCGGCGCACACGCATGGACTGCGGTCAGCGCGGGGGTATGTCCCGTCGGTCCATCGGCGAAAATTCAAAGGAAAGGGGCGGGGATTGCGTACGCGCTTCCTTTTCGGCAAGATAGGCACATGTTTTGCCGCGTGACTATTTTACTGTTTACAAGTTCACTTCTTGCGCGCTCAGTGTTTATGAATAATGAATTTCATAGGACAATTACGTCACAAATTAAGGTTATAGGTTTTTTACATATTTGGGACGAGAATCGAATACTGAATACCCTCCCTCAATATGTCCCTCGTTTAACCTAACATACTGTATAATAATTAGGTTCCCGAGTTTTGTCCCCCTAGATTAGTCAAATCGTCCACTGTGCGGCGGGCGGCGAGGGCCGGGCGCCGGGCGCTGCGATGCAATATAATTATAGTTCGCGTTGCACGAAATTATTGTTAGGGGTGGGAGGCGTACGCGGGGGGCTTTCTCGTCGTAACGTCCACATGACCAAGGTCACTGGCGTATATCCCGCCCTTAATACTGTTTACCTATGTCTTCATTCCTGCCAATACAAAAACCCTAACTTAAACAGCACAAACTACCCCAAACAGCCCGTTAATGATTCCTTAAATTAAACGCCCATACATTCGCAAATTCACACTCGCTCGTTCGGGACTACATTAATTTGTAATCGAGGACAATTCAGAGGCGCGTCCGATTAGATTCCTCTGCTTTAACTGAATCGATTTATTATTTATCGATAGGGACCTTTGGTTTCGAAACCGATTAATGAGGGTGCGATGAGTTGCTTATTGAGCTTGAAACCCCTGATTTGCTTAATGTTGCGGTTGTAAATTGATATCGTGACGTCACGTGCGTCAATTAGTTAGGAGGGTAGATATGAGGTGAATCATGGTGAACCTAGGGGAGGGGTGGCTGGTAATGGTAACGTATCAATCATGTTATCATCTAAAGTGATTGGATTTTTAGGGGGTAGAGGAACAGCAGTAGTGAAGGGAGGATCCTCCGACCAGACAGGTGTTATGTCTGGTGGGCAACTGCCCGACAGTTGTTGTCGGGTTTCTGTATATATTCTTAAGTCGATGTAAACTCTGCTTCCGCGATGTAGGAAATTGATGTCAGTTCTTCCGTTGCGTCATAGATGGCGCTGTAGTACTTTTTGTTGTACGCTGCTTTTTTTGTAGGTCGCTACAGATTTGCGCTTAATATGTTGCTGGCGATTTATACTTGCTTGTCGTGGTAGCTTTCTGTACATCGCTGGCAATATTTGTAGGTGTAATCTTCTGGTGTTTGTTATGTTAAATCACCGTTGATAAATTATTGAAATAGATGATTCGTCACGTTCAGTAAAAATGTGGTAGTCAAAACTGCAGAATAAAGTGGTCCTCAATAGGAACATAACACAAGCCTACGGACAGACTACGGGCTGCTACTGGCCTGATGGATAAAGCCAATAACACTTCCCTTCACTATGATGGTCAGTAAAAGCGCTTGCGGTCACTAAAGCAATGAGGCTAACTTAAGTAATAACGCTGTAACATAGAAATATTGTAAAACCAAATGATTTCAAAAGAGTAGCCACGTAGTTTCCTCTCCATAGGAAATGACCAACCCGACCCGAGTACTTTTTTTTCGACGTTTAATAAGTGCCCATGTAGGCCTATGTGAAATAAAAACATTTGGTTTTGAGGCAATCCAAAATTTTTAAAAAGAGTATTTCCCAAATAGAGTAGGTTTCATGTTGGTAAAACAAGAAATAATTGAGCTGTCTGGAAGCCCTCTTTATCAAATAAAAGAGGTATAGCAACAGTCCGAAATAGAACGCCTGAATGAAACGGGAGAAAAAATACATCCCTCAAGAACATGTCTGATGTCTACTACATTTAATAACTAACTACTGATTTCCAACTCTGGTCCTTATTGCGGTGAACGTACAACACTTGAACATTAACCCTAGTTAACCACATTAACCTTCAAAGAACACGTGTATAGTGTCTTCTGAGTACGTGTTTGGGCGAAAACCACAATATTTGCGTTAACTTTAATGACGAGTTGCTAGGGAACAGGGTGAAGAGGGAAAGGCCAGGTATGACGTCATGGGGTGTGTAAATAATATGCATCGCATCACACAAGCCTACTTTATCTGCTTCTTCGTTGCGAGTCAAATGACAACCTAACTTAAGTCGACATAGAATTCGGCTACTAGTTTAGAGCGGGTGCATGAAAGGAGCCTCTCCGGGTGACGTAGGTATTTACTAAACCGCTTTCCATCCGACGCACCCTGTGGACAATCGGTGAGATTTCGCGCTGATTGCCCAATGGTCTACCATAATCCATATTTTGCTAAGAATGCAACATAAATACATAAACTCTATTTTACAAGATATAAATTGTGCCCACACCACAAGCCAAAACAAGGTTTTGCTTGGACTCTAAACAAGAAAATCAGCAATAAATTATTCGAGATATCATTTACAACGTTCACCTCTGCAATCTCATTCTCTCCATTTCCAGAATCCTCTACAACACCCACGAGAATAAATAAAATACTCCACTGGAGGTCAAAACCGCACATCGAAGCCACACATTTTCTCACAAGTTCCACCGTCCCTTTTTACCGCATATTAATAAGGGTGGTCTTTCCGCTGCTTTTTAACCACATTAAAAACAAAGCTGGAACTTAAAAAAAACTTCCACCGCGTCTTTTTGCAGCGACGGTTAGATACCTTCGCTAACGTAACCCTCAACATTCATCATCATCATCATTTCAGCCCAAAAGATGTCCACTGCTGGACTTAGGCCTCCCCCAAGTGTCGCCACATTGACGTTTTGGGGGGTTTTGCCATAATCGCCACGCTTGGTAGGCGGGTTGGCGATCGCAGTACGGATGTTACAAAAGCCTAGAGAACACTGCTGCCCATTTTCTGGCAAATCCCTTAGTCGCCTTTTACGACATCCACGGGAAGATATGGGATGATGCTATTCTTTACGTCCGACATCATACAGAACAACCCTCAACATTATCCTGCCCCTATCTCAATTTATTTGGGGTCGCTCGGTCTCCTCATCACATGCCCATACCACGCCAACTGATTACCACGTACCCTTCGGCCTTGTAACCACGATCTGCATCGCGTCAAACGCGCTTCAGTCGCGATGCAAACGTGTTTCAACCTCAATACAGAAAAGCCTGCGATCGCTACCTTCCCGCGGTCATCGGTTCTGTCTTGTTGCAAATGCGACTGACGCGCGATTGCAGCGATGTAGACGCGCGTTCAAACGAAACGACTGTATCAGATGGATAGCATTATTATTTTATTCGTGCACATGGCTACACATCAAGCTATACATTTCCAGTGTAACATGGCCACGCTCTGAATAGATTTCAATACAGTGAGAGATCCGATAAACCGGTTTTGTATAGCTTGATACAAAACCGGTTTATGCGGATCTCCGTGCATACTAGGAGTACAGAGTTTGAAAGACAAAGAGATAAACGTTGTGGCCGAAGGCCCCGAGGATCACCGAGGCGTAGAAGAGGGAAAGGAGGGAAAGGCTACTGTTTACTGACAACTACAAAGTTTGTTGCATTAGCACTGAATATTACATTGTTGGGGTTTTCAAGAGATATTATTATGAAGAAGTAGTTCTCAGCTTTGCGCGAGAAATAATGATCATAAACTTAGTTTTACTTTGTGTGAGGAAAATTAAACATTTTCGTCTTTTCTGGACAAGAACAAGGAAGCCCGATTCCACAAAACAAAATAGTGTGTACAATGATGTCTGAGGAAAAAACATTATCGAAAGGGTTAGACGTTAGCTGTGTGATTAAAAAACACATTTTGCAAAAATATAACCGACTACAAAAACACAGAAAACTGAAAAATAACTTTAGCTTTAGAAGTCGGTGACTTTTGTTTCATTTATTCAGTTTTTTTGTACATAAGTAAAAAAAATTTTCATAAAATGAAAACGACTGAGCCAAACTATGTCAAATTTTAATGGGACCAAATGGCAACTATTCCGCATCAAATTAAAGAAGAATCACGTAAATCGGATTATAAATCTCAGCGTAATCGGTGTACATACATAAAAAAATACCAATCGAATGGAGAACTTGCTCCTTTTTGAAGTCGGTTAAAAATAGCCTTATTTCCACTTCTATCATTCCTACAGCTTTTATTTTCTTCATTTCTGCCATGTTTATTTTAAGGCCGTGTTCAGTCTTCTACGTTACAAAGTAGACTAAAAATCCTAAAGCCAAATACCACAGGAATCCCTAAGAGTTTTAAAACTTTTTTCCCCGTTGTGAAATTAGCATGGAAATAAAACATTTACATAAGAAACTTCGTTTTATCTTGTAATTTCTATGTTAATCAGTTTGCTTTGACCTCTGAAATGTTCTGAACAGAAAACAACTCTACTAAAATGAAATTGATTTTGTTCACTATTGGAGTTGCTAACATTTTGCGAGATATATTTGGGTTACAAAATTAACTTTATTATTTTATTACTTCACTAATCTGTTCGGCCATCAGTGGCCGAATATAGTTTTCACCCAATTTGCGATGCAATAACAAATTTATAATTTTATTTGGGTGTTTTTGGCGAAGGACATTGTTGAAGTTTTAATTCGGTTAGAATAATTAGGTCAGGTTTAAATTATATGAGTAACATAATAAGTGCATTAAAAGAGGCTCAATCCACAATGGGCACATGCAATATATAAATAGTGGTTCAAGTATCCAATGATTTTTTCTGATGGACATTGAACACTTATATTTTTTTTTTTGTATTTTTGAACGTTTGTGTGAGGAGCTAATGATATGAAAGAAAAAGAGTAAGTGATGGCGTGACGTAAGACCTAAGGGACTTGCCAGAGAATGGGCAGCAGCGTTCTCTGTGCTTTTGTATCAATCATACTGCGATCGCCAACCCGCCTGCCAAGCGTGGCGATTATGGCAAAACCCCCCAAAATATCAATGTGGCGACACTTGGGGGAGGCCTATGTCCAATAGTGGACGTCTTTTGGGCTGAAATGATGATGATGATGAGTATTTTATCTGATATCACTATAACTTTCACAATAATAAAAGTAAACTTATATCAGCTAGCACTTTGTATACATAAAAGAAAATATATTAAAATGAACACAAACACATACATAATTATTTGAGCTCCATTTTAACTTCTTATCATCCATAAATTCTTGTGTACTATAAGTAACATTTTTGCTTTAAATACACATAGTGTTTTCGTGGACCGTTTAAATCACCACCAACAACATACACAAAGTACACAACAAATAAACAGCACAATAACCACTCAGTTACAACACTAACTCGAAGTCTGCAACATTTGACAGTTTATTAAACGTCAACAACAAAGTTGGAACATTCGAGTTACAACCTACCATTGCGAGTTCGTTTACGTTTGTGTACTGTTACATTTTATTGCTACATGCTACGGATTTTATTGTAGTTTTGATCCTTTGGAGATGTTTGCCAACTTAGCTTTGAATAAATTTTGAGGTTTTTTGGTTGTTGATTTGGTCATTTATCTGTATGGATTTATGCTGAAGTAAATTTTTAGCATTACGTCATTGAAAAATCCCTTATATCAATTATCCATTCCTTTGTTTTTAGGGTTCCATACCTTGACGTATATTAAAGAAAAAAAGGAGCCCTAATAGGATCACTTTGTTGTCCGTCTGTCTGTCTGTCAATACCCCTTAATCTCGAGAATACGGGAGGTATCGAACTGAAATTAGAACCGTATATGTAGATCTACAGCCCCTTCAAACTGTTAAAAGATAAAACTTCCAAGTTAACGTAAAAAAAGATACGGACGTTTATGCCGCAAAAAACATATATTTCGACACTCTCAAGGGAATCAAAATGTATAGGGCACTTCCCGTTGACCTCAAACTATGAAAAATGGCAAGTAAAAAAAAGATATCACTTAATTAGAGCGCATAACAAAAGTGTTTTCTATTTTTTCTTTTTGCTAAAAAGTGTTATATTTTATCTGTGCCAAGTTACGTTTTTAAAATAACAAAAACAAATGGCGCGAAAAAGGGATAGTTAGCGTGGATGTCTATGGTTTGGCGGGCGTTTTGACCTGAGCGGTTCTACATGTTTTTGTAAGAAGCACTGCAAATAATACTATTGAGAAAAGCAATACTGTGCTTTATTTCGCCTCCCTAGTCCTGATTTTTATATATTGTAATGTGATTGTTGATACGAGTAGTTTTCCTTTAAAATCATTCGATTTTCGTAGATACGTTACGTCTACTCTGCGTGTTCGAACAAACGTCTGAAAATAGAATAGTATTGATTAGAAACACATTTAATAATTCCCACCCCACTCAGTCCTCACTAGTCTATTCAAATACACAATATGATTGTATTCATCAAAGTGTGTTTCCGAGATGGGACTACCGTCACTCTTTTCAAAAGATTATCAATTTGTTTAATGAGTGAGATAGAAACATTAGCCTTCTCTTCCTCCCACATTCATATTATATGTACGTACGTAACCTTTGAAGTAAAATCCACAAACGCTAAACCATTTCCGGGGCCATCTTCGACATATATTTGAACTTAATCTTTGTTTTGGTTCAAGTTTTGTTGAATAATTGTTGTTTTTCAATTAAGCAGTAGTATTTTCTACTATTTTAGGGCAGCCTTATGGGTTACCTATTATACTTAGAAGTATCCCTGAAATAAAAACATGCTGGAGTGTCCCAGTTGACGCTGCAAAAAACGTGGCCGCCTACTGGGCCCAATCCTTGTATCCTTGTAATATGGAAGTAACATCGATACAACAACAAGAAGAATTGAAATATTAGTGCACTGCCACCGGAACACCCTGACCTCTACCTTTCAAACTCATCAGCCTTCGTTTAAAGCTCTACTGACATCCAGTATTGGAGTACTTAAATGCAAATTGTTTGAGTTGAATGAACAGTGTACTTAATTTCGCTTTAAGCAACCCGTCAGTCCGGGACTTCAACTGTTTAAGAGAACTTATTATTACAAAATCACAAGAACCACATTTGAATAGCAAATTGGTATTACTATCAAATGGTCTATCGATGGTCCTGAGAATCCTGTCTTTCAATCTCTAAGTCTAATTTAAAGAAAACTCCCTTTTCTCAATCCGGAAACTACACTACTTAAAGTAGCATTAAAATAATAAAGCGTGTTGTGCAAGTTATTTATTTAATTCACCGCTTTTTCTTTGCGGAACCAAAATTGCTTACCAAGCGGGACCAATGCTTATAATGTGAACCCCACGTAAGCAATAACGTATAAAAGGTCGCAATAAAATAAAGTACAATTGTTTTTATTGTGCAGTTAAATAAAGTTAAGTTATTTATTGGAATCGAGTTGTTGTTTGAGTGCCATTTGCATTGATTCTGATAATTGTCTTTGGAGCTTCCCCTCACTGTTTTTTTTCTTATTTCGCTTTTGCTTCGTCAGCTACGGAATCACCGAAACAAGATTTGTGACTTTACTTTTCTTTGACCATAAAATATATCATTAAATTGCGCCTTCAATGGTCAGGGGAAGGTTTACTTATGTTTCATCTACGTTTCGCCTGTTTTGTTTAAGTCCCACGTAATAAAAGGTGATCCTTTAAACGCCAACCGGGCACAAATCCCGACATCGGACCATAAAAAATCTCCATTATTAAAATGAGCTGCTTGGAAACGTGGCTCGGCTCAGATTGGAAACATCATATTGATATAAATGAGTTTACAAAAACCGGTAGTAACCTAAAACATTACTTTATCCAATATTCTTAGCAAAATAGGCATTATGTATTTTGTAGAAAGTTCATTTACTCTTTCAATGAAAGCATACTGAGTGAATGGACTTTCAATTGGTTCAAAATACCGGCTGCATTGCTTCATCTTGTAAATTCGTTTACGATAATTGAATCTTCGGAACATCTGGAAACCCTCCACGTTGCTTGATGTACTCGTAGTTTAGAAGAATACTTGAGCAACTAATTTATTTTATACTGTTCTGCGGTATGCTGGTTTGATCATTGATAGATTGTACAGACTGCTTTGTTGGGCGCCATTTGCTCCCAGTTGGGCGATGAAGCAATGCAGCCGGTATTTTGAACCAATTGAAAGTCCATTCAGACTTTCAATTGGTTCAAAATACCGGCTGCATTGCTTCATCTTGTAAATTCGTTTACGATAATTGAATCTTCGGAACATCTGGAAACCCTCCACGTTGCTTGATGTACTCGTAGTTTAGAAGAATACTTGAGCAACTAATTTATTTTATACTGTTCTGCGGTATGCTGGTTTGATCATTGATAGATTGTACAGACTGCTTTGTTGGGCGCCATTTGCTCCCAGTTGGGCGCCATTTAGTTCCAGTAGGGCGCCATTTTTTTGCAGTTGGGCGCCATTTAGTCCCAGTTGTGCGCCATTTGTCCTAGTTGGGCGCCATCGGAAAACATGGTGGGATTAATCCATGAGTTGCACGCAACCGCGACTGCAGAATTTCGTTCATCTACTAACACTAAGCAAACGCAAGGAATAACTAGTGACTTTGTCATTAATCCGTCAATACTTATATCCCTACATCTCTGCCTGGCCTGATAACATGCGCCTTTGACTGCACGGTACGGAACCCAATTTGTCGCCGGAGTTCAACCCGGCTGCGCAGTGATTGGGTTGAAATTGAAAATCGAATGAACCACTCAAACTGGCTGTACCTTTAAAGGGACGGGGATGTGGCTTACATTAATATATTTTGTTTATAAAAAAGGTTGATTTTATTTTGTAAGCCATTTCTGGGTTGTTTTAGCGTGTTCAGTATTAAGTGATTTTTAGAATTGAAAAAGTGGGACCACTCGCGTTTAATAAATATTAATTTATCCGTTATGCTGACGGTCAGAACTTTTAAAAATAATGTGCAGATTTTTTAATATCAAATTAGTGATCAGCCAGTGAAAAGAAGAACCAGGAAACTAGATTCTTTTCACAACTAACTTGATTCAAATTAAAAATAAGATCAGTCCCTGTGCAAGTACTACAACAAAAAAATACTGAGCTCATTTTGCTATACCCACAGCAGTAATTGAACGCACGCTCACCCGCACTCACACACGGTCCAAAATTAAATACACTCAATCCATTTTCCTACATCGAATATTATATAACACGCAGACGGATCAATAAAAGTGTAATATTAACATAAATGTCGAAGCCAAGCCGCGGGCACGCGCCTGTCTGCAGGTAAATTGAATTCAGTAAACATACGTACATACATACACCACAACGTATGGGTAGGAAACAAACAGGTGCAGAAGGCCCATTCTGCTAGATATTTTTGAGCCTCATGCTGAAAAATACCCAGCAGAAATGGGCCTTACCTTACCAGGTCAGTCTCATCATCTTGTCGTGATAAGGCAGGCCACTAATAAATTGATGGTGTAAAATGCTTAAGAAGAGTAATGAGTGATTTGGAAGTTTCGAATTTGCTGTGAACGCAAACAGTTTCAGTAGTGTTATTATGTCAGAAGCTTCAATTTGGTTATAAAATAACACACGGATATATCATAATCTGGGGTAGGATAAGATCACGTGCATGAGATTATTCTTTCCCTTGGTCTAGTCTGGTCAAAGTACACCTCAGGGAAGTAATGTCAACCCTTTACTAAAAGAGCAAATTATTATTTATTGTGTAGAGTAAATCTTCTACATTTCTATATCTCACGACTGGTACGGCAAACGACGCATCCCACTTGGAAATGAGACGAGCTGATTGCATTCAGGGGGTGTTTAATTCCTGATCAGGTACAAACCTGATTGATTTTTTGGTACGTGTATTTGGTTATATTATTTCGATCTCGAAAATATTTAAGCAAAGAGCAGATAAACACACGAATTTTATGTTTTTGAGAATTAAATAGGAGTAAATAGCACTGTTCTAGATGATGTCGGACGTAAAGAATAGCACCATCCCATATCTTCCCGTGGGTGTCGTAAGAGGCGACTAAGGGACTTGCCAGAGAATGGGCAGCAGCGTTCTCTGTGCTTTTGTAATAACCGTACTGCGTTGGCCAACCCGCCTGCCAAGCGCGGCGATTATGCCAAAACCCCCCAAAATTCAATGTGACACTGGGGAAAAGACGTCCACTGCTGAACATAGGCCATGTTCAGCAGTGGACGTCTTTTGGGCTGAAATGATGATGATGATGATGATGAAATAGCACTACATAAGACTTTATGTTTGGCAGTCCTACTTGCGATCATGAAAAAACAATACGTGACAGTATGTCGTGATTTTGCTTGGGGATTGCAAACGTAAGATTAAACCCAGTTATCATATGTTGAGAAATTATGAGTTTTACTGTTCTTAAAACTTGCGTGTGCACATCGTGTGCTTTCAATCGTCATGGTGTTTGTCAATTGACGGCACGGTTGGCGCAGTGGTTGAGCGATTGACAGCTGCACTGTGCGTCGCGGGTTCGATCCCCGCACGGAACAAATATTTGTATGGCCTACAGATAGTTGTTCCGGGTCCGTCTGTTTGTGTATGTGAGTTTAAATGTTTGTAAACGCACGATACAGGAGAAATTCCTAGTGTGCTGCAAACAAAATGAAAAAAGGGTTTTTGGCATCGCTATCTTTTCAGGGGGATTCGTTGATTTAGGTTTTTTACTGAGGTATAAATAAGAATTTTCGATAAATATCTCACATAGAAGAAGGTTGAAGGTTGAAGGTTGTCTGGAAGATATCGCTATCAGCGATAAGACCGCCTTTGTAACCATAAAATTATTAGTTTTGTAAGCCCGTTATGTTTAATTTTTGGTGTACAGTAAAGTTTTATTCTATTCTATTCTATTCTATAGACGCGTAGCAGCGCTTTCATACTCTATATTTAAATTGAATACCTCATTTTTAAAAGTAGGTTAAGAGTAAACTTTCTTTAGATACCCTTGACACGTAAGTTCTACGAGTAACATCAGCTGAAGTTGTATAAGTGGTTTGTAGGTAAACTTCCGAGAAAATTATGATGAAGAGCTGCCGTATATATGTCTACATTGTATGAAATAAACACTTCTTGCATTATTTGAGCACAAGGCTAGGTGTTAACTTTCTCGGTTTCTAGGTCAGAAAAAAAATGTTTGAAACTACTAGGATTGACACTTTCTTTGTCGCTGACAATTCTTAATCTTACGCCATAGCGGAAGTTAATTTCGAGTAATAAAATAATTAATTATATAATATAATTATTTCAGGTTCCTCTCACAAGAGCCCTGGTTACCGGTAGCTCGGGCCCTGTTCCCGATGCCGGTTGGCTACAATTTCTTATATAATTTTGTTAGTCAAAATATTCAAAAAAGTAAATAAGTAAGAAAATTAATTAACGAAAAGTTTATTTATCATCATCATCATCAGCCTATAATGTTCCCACTGCTGGGACACAGGCCTCCTCTCTATGAGGGAGTGGGCTGTAATCCACCATGCGGGTCCGGTGCGGGCTGGTAGATGTCACATGTCATCGAATTTTTAGTTCTAGGACATGCCGGTTTCCTCACGATGATTTCCTTCACCGTTTTTTAGAGCAGCAGTGATGAAATAAATTACACAAAGTAATGCGCCTACCTGGGTTCGAACCCACGGCTTAATGCTCGTAAGTCGGGGTTGCCACCATTGGGCCACCGCTGCTGTCCGGTGAAAAAAATATTACAATTGTGTAACTTGCATGACGGTCAATATCATTATTGTAGTGTAGTTTCACTCAAATGAACGTTGCCTCCTAAAACACAGGCTTTTGGCCTAGTTAAGGAGGCAGAAGTTCGCATTTTAATAAGTCTTCACTGTATTTTTACTTTTTCACTATGTGTCATGTAAGTTTACTTTTTCCTTGTGTACAATTTTTTTTACAATTTCATTATCACCTCACGCATGTGATCCGCGAAGGGTTAGGAAGCTGTACCCATAGTAACACCAATGTTTTGGTAGTTATGTTTAACCCCTTGTTATAGGGGCGAGCATGTAGCCATCAATCGGCCTCACGTTCAGACTCCGGGCCGTTCCTGAATCTCTTGATGGTAAAACCCAAATAGCACTTGAAAAACGGCAAAAACAGTAAGATTTAATTTAAAAGATACTATACGATTACTGTTAGCGTGCGTCATTCCACTGCTGGGCAAAGGCCTCTCCCCATGACTTCCAATTGTCTCGGTCCGGGGCCAATGTGGACAGTGGTCCACGCTTCATGATCGCTGGTCTTGTCTAGCTCGTCACGCCATCTTCTACGAGGTCTACCACGACGCCTTCTGGCTATACTATACGATTACTTAAATGATATAGTTCAACGATATTTCAGTTTTCTTTTTGGATATAATACAATTCAAAACTCAACATCGACGTGAAGGTAAAAATACCATCACCTAAAATACCTCTACGTGAAGCGACTGCGAATTAAAGCGTCCACAAATCATGTAAGGAAATTAGATTTTCAATCAAGATCTACCCAACCGAATTCAGATAGATGCTCATATGTGTGTTTCCACCCTCATTCCCGATCTCTAAGGAGGGATGATATCTTATTCCTCCTGAGTGAAACCACGGCAATGAGCTGTTTACATAACAAATTCCTCGTATTTGTAAGTGCATCATATCTGGATTTTATCACTGTGTTACTGCTTCCAGTGGTTCAAAGAGAGCGTTATACGACATTAGACCGAGTCTCTGTCCCAATATGCCAGACTGCAGTTTATAGTATAATCAGATTACAACGTCCCCATTTATCGGGACACGGCCTCCTCTCTATGACAGGGATACGGCCATTATTGACCACGCTGGCCCAGTGAGGGTTGGTAGAAAAGTAACCAGTAATTTGAGACTAGATAGTGCTACATGGGACTTGAGAATGACATTGTCTGGAGAGCGCTGTTGGTTAATATCTGTGAAATTTTCCGTCAATATTGTGTTAAAAAAACAGCATGGCGGCTTTAATTTCGATTAAGGCCACACGCCGTAAATAACCATGCAGGAACAAGGACATGAACCACTATAAGTACTAGCACTGTAATACTAGACTGCGTTCGCATCTGAATGTCTAGTGCTAGAAACTTCGCATTGTGAAACTTCGGAGTTAAGACTTGAGTGCTACTCATCTTCATTTGAAATTGTAGTGGGAGGAGTAAGTAGCTGTTTCATATCGTATGCCGTTCTGCGTCGTACAAGTTTTCGGCTTTCAACTAACTCTGTAGTGGACTTCAATCGTAATTGTATGGTTTTAATTTTTGTGGTATTGTAAGGATTGCTTTAAATTGGACAAGTTTTTGGGCGTCTAGACGTAGTTTGCATGATAGATTTAGTGAATCAGTGAAAGGAGTGAAGTTAAATGAAATAAATACGATACGCTCGTTGCATTTGTCTGGAATTTTACTTGCTAGGCTTGCTATGTTTCACTGTTTTTGTCGCCACTAGTATACCAGCATCAGCAACTGGTTATTTACTAAGTACCGTGAAGGAAAACATCGTGAGGAAACCAGCATGCCTGAGAGATCTTTCTCGACGGCATGTAAAGCCAAGTCAGAGGCTCATGGGTGGCATTAAAACTCTGACACCAGGTTAGGCAATCATCATCATCATTTCAGTCGAAAGACTTCCACTGCTGGACGTAGGCCTCCCCCAACGCCGATGATCGCAGTACGGTTGTTACAAAAGCACAGAGAACGCTGCTGCCCATTCTCTGGCAAGTCCCTTAGTCGCCTCTTACGACACCCATGGGAAGATATGGGATGGTGCTATTCTTTACGTCGGACACCATACAGAACAGGTTAGGCAATAACCACACAAAATGAAGAAGAAGACTATGTACTTCATATATTTCTGCTTTATGTATTCCATAAAACACAGAAAACGATCTCTAGTCGTATTCCACAGCAGAAAAATTACCTTTTTCGCTTCTTAATCTCCAAGGGCACACCATAGCCGCATTCCACATCCGTATTCCTCAGATCTACACATCCAATAAAAGAATCTCTGACTCATACATCTTAAATGTGTCTCTACAGATCTCTAATACAGCTGGGCTCGTCACGCATGTTGCCTGCAATAAAACAAATTGGAGCAACTGACCCGAAAGCAAAGTAGTTGTGTCCTTGTAATGTTTAGCACTACCTTGGGACCAACCGGAGTTTTCGGGGGTTAACTTGATTTGGAAAAGCATCAGATGGTTTAGGAAAAGTTTTCGGAGTTGAAGCAAAATGTGGTCGTTAATTTCTAATTCGAATTCTGGTGTTTACAGACTTAATGATGAGATCGACTTCTGCAGTACTACTGGTTAAGTTGACGTAATTGAAATTAATGAGCGTTAAATGTATTGTAATTAAATTGATTGGTTCTACGGAACTCTTTGTCTTGAGTCCGACTCGCATTTGACCGGTTTTTTTTTTAAACGAATTCTGACTACTCTGGTAAGAAACCACCGAAACAAACCCAGAGGCCACAGTCTCTTTTAAAGTCCACAAATAATCTTGGTCAAGTCACATGAGGATCATGCCCATGAGTATCTGAGATGATCTCTTTGAAGAAAGAACCACACTAATTTGAGTGGACCTGTCCAGTCAGTTCAAACACTTGTCAGTTATCTAGCAGTTTCACTCATAGCTCAAGGAACTCAAAGACACGATGAAAAATACCAAAGAAAAGACATTAGGGTAGGTCGCATAAAGAACTCAAACTGACAAACAACCGTTAAAATTAACTAAACTAAATAAATATGATCCACATAGTCCTCACATTCACAGTTTCATTTTCAGATTGTCAATTCCCGAGATGATTAATGTATCTTCACATGACAGTCGCGATCAGCGTTAAACTGATCAATTCTCATGATGACTGACAATCTGTAATATCGATAATGTATCACAGTTGGAAACGATGCCGATCGGAATGAAACTCCAATGCTCCAGTGACAGATATAGATATACCTAGATCCGTATGAAAACCAAGCGATCCATTTTTAACAACCTACTACGACATAATTTATTAAGGTAGTTACCTACTATACAAACAAAACAATGCGTGGAGTCCCTCCGCGCGGAAAAAGTGAAACTTAACACAACAGTGCTTTCATACCCCCTCCATAGTAGCGTTAAACGTTTAACGCAACCTTGTTGGAAGTCGCATAAGAAGTTTCACTTCAACAAGTTACTAGACAAAATAGACTACATTTTTGTTCTTTAAATGTCTAGAATTAAGTTCTTGAGTTGTTTCGTGGGTTCCAAATTAGCTTGCTGTGATAGTGGCCATCGGGCACGCAAAGTAGGTGCAGTTGCGCGATCTAGGAATATCTTTATTTATGCTCCCAATTTATACGTTTTGTGTCTAAACATTTCTCTTATCTTTGATACTGAACTGCAGCTCGTGTTGTAATACAGTCTAGCCCCATCTCCTACCCACTCTGGAATAAGATTTAAAAAAAAAACTGGCCAATTGCGAGTCGGACTCGCGCACGAAGGGTTCCGTACCATTATTTATAAAAACGAGCAAAAAAAAATCACTTGTTTGTATGGGAGCCCCCCTTAAATAATTATTTTATTCTGTGTTTAGTATTTGTTGTTAAAGCATCAACAGAGATACATAATCTGTAGAAATTTCAACTGGCTAACTATCACGGTTCATGAGATACAGCCTGGTGACAGTCGGACGGACGGACGGACGGACGGACAGCGAAGTCTCAGTAATAGGGTCCCGTTTGACCATTTGGGTACGGAACCTTTAAAACGGTATTAAAAATACCGTTTTAAAGGTTCCGTACCCAACGGTATTAAAAATACCGTTTTAAGATGTCATGGTAGGCTACTTGGTATGTACTCGCTACACGTAAAATACTGGTATTCAGGAAGCTGACCCTGACGTAATTGGGAAAAGGTTAGGCAGGCAAACTGCAGTACAGTGACCTTTTTTCTCGTTGTTATATACGTTATGTTTGAGGTAAAATAAAGGTGAAAATACTGTATGGCTAGTATGGAAACCATGAAACCACGAAGCTTTAAATATTACTTATTCCTAGTCAGTAAATTGTGGCCGATACTTACTACAGTTCGACCAAAGAGCTTACAACATCATCATTATTTTACGACCCTTTTTAAAAGATTGCCTGCATGTAATGTTTCTTTTAAAGGCATTTCCTATAGGGAACTTGTTCGCAGTAATTACTGAAAGTATGCCAGACCGTTTACGTGTTTCCTTATTTTTTTATAAAACTGACAAGTATGACTCGGTTGTAATGAAAATATTAATAGAAATGGAGTTCTTTTTTTGTTTGAGATGAATATTAAACTACAAAATCTTAAAATATTTTACTATTTTTAATTTAGTCACTCAGGTGTTTATTTTATTTGATATTTACTCTCCTAATTTCTGCTTTCTAGGTAGTTAAATTAATGAAGGTAGTCTTCCACTCTAAATATTACTCCTTGTAGTGCGAGGTGTAGTAACCCTGCAGCACTTGTGGCTCTGGTCCATTCAGAAACGATTCTCAACCAAGAGTTTTATCATCTGTCAACACCGAATTTTCTCGTTTCTTTGCCCTTCATTATCAGTTGCAAAAAGTGTAACCTCTCGCACCGAATATCGAGTCTGATCTGAGGTGGACAGCTTCTTTTTTTGTTTGACTCTGTGCACATATGCTGGTCTTCACATACACCAGGAGTTACCTAAAGGAAAACCAATAAAAGTTGGATTCCAATTTTGGACGCTGAGTGATTCATTTAAATACCGCATACTGTAAATTAACTAAAGAAGAATAAAAAAAACCGGCCAAGTGCGAGTCAGACTCGCGAACGAAGGGTTCCGTACCATTATTTATAAAAACGCACTCACTCACTTTTTTGTATTCCCTTAAGTATTTATTTTATTATTTTTTAAGTATTTGTTGTTTTAGTGGCAACAGAAATACAAAATCTGTAAAAAATTCAACTGGCTAACTATCACGGTTCATGAGATACAGCCTGGTGACAGACGGACGGATGGATAGACGGGCAGCGAAGTCTCAGTAAAAGGGTCCCGTTTGACACTTTGGGTACCGAACCCTAATTAAGTTTCTGTTATGTTGTTTACGACAATAGCAATCAGGCAATGCCTCATGCGTTTCCAAGCAGTAAGCCTAATTGATTGAATGTTCACAGCCCTAAATGTGCCTTCAAAGCTCGACTAATCTATCCGATGAAAGCTTTAGATTTTTCCCGGAATAATCTAACTCTTTTTTTATTCATTCCAATTGATGTATTGCGGTCGCCCATTTTAAAGATTTATTTTATGAAAGCAGCTTTGTCAGTATATGAACAATGGGCAATGTTGGCTAGATTTTTTTTTTTTTACCAGTAGGCTACCTGCATTCTATTTCAAAAGTATTTGATGCAAATGGAACTGAAAACGTTTGTGTTGATGCCAATTTGTAGTGCCACTTACGAATCGAGTGTTTTGTTTTAGTTATTTAAAAATTGAATTGAATTCTAATTCTATACCACCAAAAGGTATTTTTTTATTTGCCATTTGAGATGCATTATTTTCATAGATTTTTAAGTTATCCATATCAATACTTCCATACTATCCATACTTCCATACTTAGATTATAAATGCGAAAGTCACTCTGGTTGTTTGTTACTTTTCATGGCTAAACTGCTGATCGAATCGTAATGGAATTTGTGCAAGAAGATAGACATTAACCTGGGGCCATATATTATCATGCTAATAAGTTTGGGAGGTGAGCAATATTACATTATGTCCATATACCTTTTCTATTTGACACTTGACAACTGTTATGACAAGAATTGGAATAGAACGACTATTTTAGATCAGTTCTCGCCGAAGTAAATAGCTCGACGGTTCAGCGTCCGTCCTTCAAATCAGGAGAAGTCAGGTTTTTTATTGTTATAACTACAATAAAAAATTGGAATCAAAGACCTCCTAACTTAAAAACTCATTTTAAGCAAATGGCGAACCTAACGCGTACGAAGTCGCGGGTTACAGCAGCTACTTAAAGTATAAATTGTGAAAGAAGGCGAATTCCCTTTACATATATCATAATATAATTTGTTTTTAATAAGGATATAAATTGTTTTTAATCTTTTTTAATAAGGGAACTAACTAAATACATTACAACGATTATAAACTAGTAAAATAAATAACTAAAATAACAATAAAACTATAAAAGAGCGCAAAAAAACACGTTGTCAACGCTGTCAGCTGGTAATGTGCACAAGTGACTGTTCCCTTTATAATTATTTTGTGATTGTGTAATGGGGCAAATCCAACAAAATTGTGCGCGCACATTTTGTGCAGCACAACATATTCACATGAATCAAAATTTTAAAAGATATGAGGAACATCTCGTATCATCTATGTTGTGTTCTTAAATAGTGCCAACGCAGATGAAATAACGTCCTTTTAAGAAATTGTTATGCCAGTCCACACATACATTCTGACACGTAATTTATGCCGTAACAAAATTTATATTCTGAGCCGAAAAAACCTTCACTACCTATCGACATCGGAGAAGATATTTTTATGAGAAATCCCTTGACATAGCCGCTGGCTTAGGTATAGACTAGCAAATACTAAATCAAATATTTTTCGCACCCAAATAAGAGCTTAGGTCTATCCTAAAAAGGCTTTGACCTAAATCATCACTTTCAATTTGGGGAAAATTCAAGGGAAATATATATAAAGATTTTTCCTGAGTTCAAACACTCATGTTTGTTTGGTTCGATTCAATAGAGTTTAATAATAATCGAGACCCTTCAGTCAATGCTCTGCCGATTTGTAAAGAAGCCTTCAATTCCGACTGAATGATACGATTGATTTGTACATTTTTTGAAGGCTTGATGGCTTAATTCCATTGGGAACTTGAATTCCTCGTTGAAAATATAATCTCATTAAGCACATGATATGGGCTCTCTATATTGATGAAAGGCTCGTTTTCATTTACTCTATGCTAATCTTATTTTTTTTTTTACTTTTCCCCACACTAGGAATTTCTCCTGTATCGTGGGTGCGTTTACAAACATTTAAACTCATATACACATACAGCTAGACCCGGAACAACTATCTGTAGGCCAAGCAAATATTTGTTCCGTGCGGGAATCGAACACGCGACACGCAGCGCAGCAGTCGATTGCTCAGCCACTGCGCCAACCGTGCCGCCAAAATCCTTTAATGTAATACGTAATGAAAGCTCACTGTTTAACTTTTAACCATAGGCGCTGAGCAACATCATCTGCCTAGCCTTTTCCCAACTATGCTGGGGTCGGCTTCCAGTCTAACAGAATGCAGCTGAATACCAGTATTTGACATGGAGTGACTGCCTAGGCGCTCAGCATAACGTTGAAAATCCAACAATAAACTTTTTTGAGGAAATAGTTCATTGCACTTGTGGTAACTAATTCACCCTGAGTTAGTTACCACAAGTATAATAGTTCATTATACTATATTTTATTTATTTATAACTTAATAAATTAGATATTGTATTCTAGAAGATCGTATGAGGAGCTCGTGGCTAAATAATAACAGCCGCCCAGGTCGATCTTTAAGGTTAAGCCGTGCTTGCCGAGGTTGGTCTGTGGATGGGTGACCATAAATACATATCGAGTTTCCTTCGTGCCTCGGAAAGCACATTAAGCCGTTGGTCCCGGCTGTCATTTGTAGATCTTTGACAGTCGTTACGAGTAGTCAGAAGCTAAAAGTCTGACATCCAGTCTTACCAATGGGTATCGTATTACCCAGTTACTGGGTTGTGGAGGTCAGATAGGCAGTCGCTTCATGTAAAATACTGGTACTCAGCTGCATCCGGTTAGACTGAAAGCCAACCCCAAGATAGTTTGGGAAAAGGCTAGGCAGATGATGATTCTAGAAGATCGTATAATAGCTGAGACTGCAATCTAATATGCCTGTCAATCGCGGTATATAATTCTCTCTCTGACCGGTCATATCCGAGGCCAAAAAACCCACGAGTAATAAAAGGGATTTGATTTGAAAATATGGATAAAATGAAGCGTAAAAAGATATAAGTTATCATCCAAATCAGTGTAGTCGGGTAATTTTAAAATGCGATTAATCCCATATTTCGGGGTATTGAACCTACTCGTAAAAATTGATGGTATTCTAGAGCCAAATCGATACTCGCTTTTATCATTGCTGGGATGGAAAGAAGTGCATCAGATAGTAAGCATCACAAAAAAATCACGATCGTCTGTGCTTGTTAATTGCTATAAGTGCCAGGTGTAGCATAAGCGAAGAGTTTCCACCAATAAATCATGACAAAAATTTCTCCTTACATTTTAAAGAAGCTACAAAAGTTACTGGACGGCTTTTAGAAACAAATTAGAGTACATTAATCATAAAAGCGTAATTTGAAATGAGATCAATTTTATTACAGACACAGTGAGCACTAAACAAATTAAAATGCTAAGAGCTTTTATTTCAAATTAAATATAGTCCTCTTATATTGCTGCTAACATTATAATATTTAGAGCACCAAGTAAACATCTTTTCAAAACCAATTAAAACAACTCACAGATTTTAGACTCACTGTCAAACAATGTTAGTCATCTCAGACCCTTGTTTTACAAATCGAATTATTCTCCATTCTTCCTTAATATCTGTTTTTGACAAATCCATTACTCGTTATTGTCCTCCAAATTACTCAGCCATCGAGGTTTATTCTCGTCACGTTGACAAAAGACTACTAAAGTCTTACTTAGGTACAAACAAATGTTTTGGAACTGTCCCCAGCCAATCGAAATACCCATTATTTTTGGTAGGGACAGAAAAATTGGTGCTAATGCATCTATTGTTCGTATTTGTGGTACGGCGGGACAGCCATTTTGTAGGCCAGATGAAAGAAGGCCCGAATAGTGTTGTGTGAATATGTGATTGGATAATTTCGGGACATTCGGTTTTTGGCCGGACGAACTTACATCAATTTTAGGATGGAAATAGGAGCGCCAATATAGCTCGAATATATATCGATAACATTTTATGTTAAGAATTTTGGAAAGAAAGAAAAGCAAGCCACACAGTTAAAAACTACCATGATGTCAAAATTGTCAGTTATTTACATTATATGATCCTAGTTAGCTCTTAGAGACAGAAAATAATGCAATAGCTGTGATAAATTGTTTACTTACGCATACTGTAGGAACTCCATTATGTATTCTGACAATTTCAGACAAGCGGAAAGTTATTCGACAGTGTTTTTGAGTTTTAGCGCTTGAAGTAGTTTAAATATTTGCTTTATTGATATCGAGGCCAAGGCTTGCAGATCTTTACTTAGTAAACATCCAAATTAGAACAATAGGTACAAAATAAATATATACCTATTTCTCTCAGTATCACCTCCCCTTTCGAAAAATGACGTAAAAGTATCAATTTTTAAGCGACATCGTATATGTAAGCACTCAAACCTTCAAAGTGTTGTGGTAATATTATTTAAATATGCACCCTCTGTACCCTGCCTACCTCTGTTTGACAACAACGACATAATTTACTCGAGAAGCGAGAATGTCGGCCAAGGTTAAGATCTTGGGACGTCGTTTTAAGTTATGCATCAACGTACCTACTTATATATCCTACTAATAGTTAGTATAATCTTGTAATAAACGTATATCTTGCTTAGAAGGAAATGCCAATGTTGCTGCTAGTAAAACTATTATAAATATGAAATTAGCTGTGTGCATATCCGATCGTACAGACAGGGTCATTAAGTAGTTACCCCCCTGGCGTACTCGGCAGGACTGTAGAGGGGTTAGCACATACTCACGCTGTCTGTACCAAGGTCCAACAATTTCCGCCTAACACATATTAGATTAATCAAAGATACAAAACTATCATGTTCTTCTTCTTCTTCAACCCTTGGCCACCCAATGCTTGTAGGTCTCTTCCAACTGCTTGTAACTCTCCACTTTTGGCGGTTATTTGTTGTTATGGCTATCCAGTTTCTTTCGGCCACATTAATGAGATTGTCGGTCCACCTAGTCGGCTATCTACTAAACTTGCATATTGTCAATAAATTACTGAATTTTCTCTAGTTACCTAAAATAAAATAAAAAATTGTTCGTTCCCTCGCTCCCTTTATTTAAATCTATTTTTCTAAACTAATATATCGCAGTTGTCTTGATTTATTCCATTAGACACGGTCATCATGTGGGCAGAACATGGGTTCCGTGCTATGAAAACACACACTACACGAGGTACACTGCTTTTGTCGAACTCACTAACTACTCACAAATTACTTGTAATTACAATCCAACACAATAACACTAGGCACCGTGAATCGGGGAACAGTTTCGGGACGTCTTGACTCCGCCGCGGTCAGACACAGACTGTCCGCCTCACAGCGAGTTCGAAACATCACGACTCTGTAGAAGCGCGCTTAGGTGTGGGTAGACTGGTAAGTAGGTCGCGTGATGCTACCTTTGGCGCGCTTGCCGATTCATTTTCTGTCCGTACTAATGACCGGATCCTACAAATATTATAAAGAGGAAAGATTTGATTGTTTGTTTGTTTGCATTGAATAGACTCTGAAACTACTGGTCCGATTGAAAAATTCTTTTATTGGTATATAGCCCATTTATCGAGGAAGGCTATAGGCTATATATCATCACGCTCCAATAGGAGTGGAGCAGCAATGAAAAATATTGCGAAAACGGGGAAAATGTAACGCAAACGAACTTGCGCCGGAGAGCTGGTGTTGGATAATTTTATAGTTGAAACCGGAAACTTTTGAATAGCTGAAATTAAAGATGATTTTTTGAATGTGTCCGAACGGTTGGAACTTGGTAACATAGGAACGAACGCAGAAAACAAATGAAGATAATGTAAGAAGAGAAAAGAAAAGACGATGCTCGTCTGAGATAACTTTTTGTTGGTATTTTGTGCTAGAGAATATAATTAAACCCTATATTAATCGTCATGAACAGGATTACTGAACATGGTTAGAGAATAAGGGTCAAAAATAGCACAAGACAGAAAGAAATCTAGTGCAAGAAACGTCCACCATTTATCTATATTGCCAAGAAGCATTGGTGATTTCATTATCAGATACATCGGCAAGCGAAAGATGGAACGCCCTCAGGCTAGGTGAAGCGACGATGTCCACAAGGTGGCTGGTTGCACCTGGTTGACAGTTGCGTAGAAACGAGTTAAGTGGCGTGCAGTAGGATTGGCCTAAGCACCAGTGGATTGCTGTAGACCAGTGTTTTTCAACCTGTGGGTCGCGACCCCCTGGGGGATCGCGAAGCTTCGTTAAGGGGGTCGCGAAGTTTCTATAGAGGAGTTTAAAAAGGTTAGGAAACCTACTGTAGTAAAAAAAACCAATTAAGTTTAAAAAGATTTATTAGGAAACGTACCTACGTACGTACGTCGTACGTATGCGCGCAAATTGCGTTATCCAAACCCTGATTATGAAAATAAATTAATATGTTGGATTGAATATTAATTTGTCACAAAATAAACTATTTACCTGAAAAAAAAGCAACGGGTAGGGGTCGCGAAATATTTCTTCATACTAAAGGGACCGTGCCATGAAAAAGGTTGAAAGACACTGCTGTAGACTGATGATGAGGTAGACGGTGGTGACGTATGGCAATTGTTGTTTGTGTTATATCTGCTATTCATCCCTCTAAGGAAATCATCTATGATCCCCTTTTACAGTAGTTGGAAAATGCCATCGAAATCATGTAGGTTAATTAGCTTCATAGACTTAATTTTATTCAGCATTGTTGTGGTTTATATTGCTAGCAACGCATTGCGGTCGTTCAAGTAGTAATTAGCGGTCAAATGAGCGTTAGTGAATAATGCTTCATTCATGAAACTGTTGCCTCGTGTTGTTTTGACTCCTGAAAAATGAACAGGGTGGAAGAAATACCGAAAAACTAAAACTACTTAAATGATAACCACGATTTCAGTACATCATTCTTAGCCTCCCAAATACTCGTAGAAATAAAAAAAAATACCATTCCTGTTTCTGTCAAATGGAACATCATCTGCCTAGCCTTTTCCCAAACTATCTTGGGGTCTGCTTTCAGTCTCATCAAATGCAGCTGAGTACCAGGTTTTTTACATGAAGCGACTGCCTATCTGAGCTGCACAACCCAGTCACTGGGTAATACGATACCCCTTGGTTAGACTGGATGTCAGACTTTTAGCTTCTGACTACACGTAACGACTGTCAAAGATACACACAATACAAATGACAGCCGGAATCAACGGCTTTTAACGAGCTTTCCGAGGCACGGAGGAAACTCTATATGTAATTAAGGTCACCCATCCACGGGCCAACCTCGGCAAGCACGGCTTTACCTTAAAGATCTACCCGTGCGGCTGTTATTATTTAGCTGTTATCATTTTTTTTCCGAATCAATAATTAGAAAAAACTAAAAATGGATTCTAAGCAGCATTGTTGAAGGTACTGCTTTGATGAATTAAAGAAAAAAATTAAGAGATTTGGCAATCTGCTTTGCTCGCTTATAAGTTGAAAATTATTACATGAGAACAAAATACCGGATTTTAAAATATTTTACTTCAAAACTTTTCAGCCGGTGCCTAAGCAATTCAGCCATTAAGACGTATTTGGGGGAGGCCTATGTCCAGCAGGGGACGTCTTTCGGCTGAATGATGATGATAAAGACGTAAAATGGTAACAAACAGACAGTTAATTTCACATTGATAATAATTTGTATGGATTTGAAATGCAATGTCCCACAAAAATGGTAATATCGGAACAGCACTAGTGGTGAAATTGGGACGAGCTGCATCCGCATGGATTTGTCATTGTCTTTTGTTTTTCAATTCATGGCTATTCCAGTATCGGCCGGTTTTTACCGTTACTAGCTGTTTGATATGCAAGACAACAAAATGTACAGGTATTTGAACATTGATATGCTTGTTTTTGATGGAACTTGGAACTGTTTTCGATAGGTGCATTTATAAGGTAACGTCTTTGGTTTTAAGACACTCACAGGATGAGTTCGGATTAACCAGTATAAACTGGGTTTGTGGATGTCAGATAGGCAGTCGGTCCACTAAAATACTGGTATTTAGCTGCATTCGAAATTAAGCTGTATCCCAACTATGTTGGGGACACTAACCCCAACATATTATATGTAGTTGGGAAATATTATATAACTTTTATATCTTATATTTTACCAAATAAATCAAAACACTCAAAATAATGCGTGATTGAAAAACGTCGTTTTAATTGAGATCTAAACTTAATGGAATTTTAGCTCATTTTGTCATTTGTAGACATCTACAAATGACAGCCGACACCAAACGCTTAACGAACCCATAAACACAACAATACCCATGAATGAAACAATAATGACAATCCAAAACATTTAAAAAAAGATAACGTCCAAATCATTCTAACTTTCATTATTAACGGCGACCTCATTCTAAGTGATACATTATTTAGTTATGAAATATTCTTTAATTTTGTTTTGCTTTGACAGGGGATACAAAAATAATTAACGGTTGGAATTAGACCTCGAGTGCCTCTTTCCTTATCTCGACGGCAAATGATGGGGGAGGACCTCCAACGGAAAAATAACTCTACATTTCTCCAGCTAAGGTTCTGTTTTGTTTGTATTCGTCTAAGTTACAGCCCCCAACACAGCCTTATTTAATTTAATTGAATGTTCATTTTCTTTATTTGATAGCTAATATTTCACACTTATAATGAAGACAATAAAGCTCTTGGATAGTTATGACACTTGTGTAATAAGGCACAGCTGGTACTTTGTACTTTGTTATATAAAGTTTTTAATAGTTTTTTCTTGAATAAAACTGGTATTAGAAGCTAGCCTTGGTAGTTGTTGCCTTGGGGAACTGTTGGCGTTTTGCTAAACAAATAGTTTGTATTGGCTAGGCTTAGCTGTTTTTATTTATTTATTTATTTATTTATTTATTAAAACTTTATGCACAAGTATAAAAAAACACTGTACAAAGGCGGACTTAATGCCTTGGGCATTTTCTACTAGTCTACCTTAGGGTGATGCAGAGAGAAAACATAGTAGGTGCAGCTTAACAAATGGTAATAAAACATTTACAAATAAAATATAACGATAAATACATATATAATATAACGATAAATACATAAATACATACATAAACTACTAACAACAATTTAATTATGAGATGAATCTGCCAGCTTCTTAAGTAAGTGTTCCCGAGCTTTAACTTTAAATGTGAACCGACTGTTGGCCAACCTAACGTTCAGAGGGAGCGCATTCCAAAGGAAGACAGCCTGGACAAAGAAAGACGATTTGAGAAAACCAGAGCGGTGAGAAGGACAACGTAGAAGACGATTGTTGGAAGAACGAAGATTCTTACTGTGCGCAGAGCATAAATATTGAAAATGAGTAGTCACATAAGAAGGAGAAGTAGGCTTATTGAGAAAAGAAAATAGGGTAGTCAAAGCTCTCAACGCTCTGCGCTGTCGGATGGGCAACCATTTTAAAAGTGATCGATGTGCGGATACTTGGTCATACTTGCGAAGATTAAATACGAATCAAGTACAATACGAATCAAGATTGAATACGAGTCAAGTTTATTGAGGAGATCTGCATTCAGGTCGTAGTAGCACACATCACCATAGTCAATTATGGGGAAGATTAGGGACTGTACAAGCGTTACCTTAATGTGTGATGGGAGAATATTTTTAAGCCGATAGAGCGACCGCAACGTTCCGGTGACTCTCTTGCTCACAATCGCAACCTGTTTACGCCAGTCAAGGCAAGTGTCAACATGCAAACCCAGATCCTTGACGTCAGAGCTAAACGGAATGACTGTGCCGTCAAAGATAACCGGGGGCACCGTTAAGCCATTCAGCCTTCTCAGGCTATGGGGGCTCCCTACAATAATAGCCTGGCACTTTGTTGGGTTAACCGCCACCCCAAAACGATCAGACCAATTTTTGACAATACGTAAATCCCGGTTTAGCTCCTCGATCGCACCGGACAAGTTGTCAACACTTGCCTGACAGTAGAGCTGTAAGTCGTCAGCGTAAAGATGATACACACACTGAAGCTCGATAGTTATGAGATCTATAAAAATAGAGAACAGAAGTGGAGATAAAATACCGCCTTGAGGGACGCCAGCATCAAGGTCACACCAGCTGGAGCTAGAGTCACCAGCAAGAACTATTTGTTGACGCCCCTGAAGATAGGAAGAAAACCATTCCAATACCTCGGGAGAGACCATGAGATAGGAGAGGATGGATAAAAGGACTTCGTGACTGACAGTATTGAACGCATTGGAAAAATCGATTAACACCAAAACCGAAACTTTAGTGTCTTCCATTCCCCGCCTTATATCGTCAGTCACTTTAAGAAGGGCTGATACGGTACTGTGGCCGGGCCTGAACCCAGATTGCAATGGACTGATAAGGGAGTTGTGGTGGATGAAGTGGGAAAATTGCTTGTGAACACAAGCCTCAAGTACTTTAGATAAAAAGGGAAGGATGGAAATAGGTCGAAAATGGCTGAGAAGAGTGGGGTTAGGAACTTTAGGGAGTGGCCGAACATGGGCTTTCCGCCAAAGAGAAGGGAAATTACCGGAGTAAAGGGAGAAATTAATGACATGGGAGATTGCAGGAAGGAGCTGATCAAGAGCCGTCACAATCATGTGACGACTGATGTTATCACAGCCCACGGCTTTGGACTTAATGGACAGGATTAATAATGGACAGAATAATTTTTACATCATGATCATCATTCATCATCATCAATTCAGCCGAAAGACGTCCACTGCTGGACATAGGCCTCCCCCAAGTGACGCCACAATGACCGGTCCCGTGCGCCTCGCATCCAGCGGATCCCCGCAACCTTCACCAGGTCATCAGTCCACCTAGTGGCAGGCCTTCCAACGCATCGTCTTCCGGTTCGTTTTTGCATGTGTGATTTGTATTAGCATGTATGTTTGCACCTACTATACCAAAGTTTAACGAGAGAAAGCGTATACGATTGTGTTAAAACCAGAAAAGAATGTGAGCGTCATTTGCAAGAAACCACTTCTATGGTTATAAATTGGTTCAGTAGTGTGCAGAGTAACAGGAAGTTTGTAGGTGACATGGGACGATCGGAACAGGCAGTAGTTATGTTTTGCTTTATTTTTTAAACAAACTTTTATTTAAATGAACAGAATGTTTATCTATAAAAGAACACTTATACCAAGTTTCCTTTTTATAAGGAGGTACGTTTTGAGTATAACAGGGGGAAAGCAGTACAGTAGCATGACGTAATCCTTATACACAACTTTATAAACGGAACCCGCCATGTCTCGAAGACAGTACTTAGAAGAAAAACCACTACCGAATTTTTCAATTTGATTACGTAATCAGTCAAATCTCTCTGAAAGCCTATAATTCCGCCGTCCAAAGAAAGCCACTTGAAGTCATAAGACACTTTTATTAATTTCGTCGGGATGTAATTTCTTCGCATTTTTGTTTAGTTGAAGTGTTTTTAGTCGAGAAGGAGGTCCAGGCTAAATAATAACAGCCACTTGTTTCGATCTCCAGGTTAAAACGGGCTTGCTTAGGTTGATCCATAGATGGGTGACCACCCATTACATACAGAGTTTCCTCCGTGCCTCGGAAAGCACGTTAAACGTTGGTCCTAGCTGCCAATTTTAGATCTTTCACATTCGTTAAGAAGTCAGTGGCCCGAAAGTCTGACAACCAGTCTTACCAAGGGGCACATCATATTACTCAGTACAATGCAGGGACGTTACTTTGTTTCACCACCACTGCCCTCATAACGGTGAAAGTAAGCATCTTAAGGAAACTGCCATATCCTAAAACCAACATTAGAAGACATAACATCTAACAGTGCCTTGTTGGTCGAGTGGTCACAAGCAACTGCTAACATTGAGGTTCTGGGTTTGGTTGGGAAACTGGGTTGGGCAAAGCTATTCTGTTTCTCCATCAGGAATTTCTTAGTAGCAGCCACGCAGTTTGGATTTGTGCCCGGTTGATGGCAATAGGCTCCCGATTACATGGGTTTTGGCAGGCTAGACAGGCGTGATGTTTTATGTTGAGTTGTATAACATCTAACAATCCGCACTGGGCCCACGTGGTTGTTTATGGCCCACTACTTGTAACAGTGAGGATGCCTGTTTCTCACCAGTGGAAATATTATTCTGAAACCTGAACACAGCAATTTGATTATTAAATTTGACAGCCAAATAAATAATTAGCTGTCAAATTTAGCGAAAGAATTGAAAAACCTTTTTCAGACAAAACCCTATCATAAATACCTCAACTACTCTTGATATCATACACGCAATCAACTTTCACATATCAGCTACACCATCAAATGACCATAAGTAAAAACCGTTCAAACACTCAAAATTCTCCCATAACATTGAGTCGGGTCCAGACGTTCCTCAGATAAATTAGTAACTCGGGACTTGCCAGCAAGTTACAAACCCTCATCAAAAAGTACGGAACCACTTAATTCCGACGTCAGTTTTATGAAAAATTTATGCTCCACCCATAGTTCCGTGAAATGAAGTTGGCTAATACAACTTTGGACCGGCTCGGGCAAGTTTGGACCGGTCTAAGGCGGATTGAACCGGTTATCGCGGATATTGTAAGTTTTTAGTTCGGCGGAGGGAGTTCGCAAGAATATTTATTGTAGGTTGTTTTGTAATTTCGCAAACTTTCTTCCAGATTGGTTTCCTTGCGAAAATTAAATTTATTTATAAGTATTTATATAAAATAATAAGCAACTTTCCAAAAAGTTGATTGACTCGTTATTGCTGTTGAAACATGTTTAAATGGGTTCTTAATGGAGCGGTTTGATTGGAATTCACAGGAAAGCGAAATTAAAATTTCTTCTAGGCCTCCCGAAGGGATCGATTGTAAATAACTTTGATTGCTTCCTTCCTTTCGAAATGACTTTATTTAGCTACACATCAAATAGGTCAAATAGAAAATTAAATCCACAGTCTGAATGATTTGAAGATCTACATCATCCTCCACAAAACTCCATTTATTCAAGGGCTGTGATAATTTCTGACAAAAAGGCAAGACTGGAACGTGAAAGCGACAAGATTTGCAAGATTAATCTCTGTTTTACCTGAAATTCTTCCTGAAACACTCAGGCGAGCTTTGTTTCGGAAGGATTATATTTAAACCTCTTAGCTGTGTTATCAGTATCTTTTGGGTGAGAATATTCGTGATTTACATCTTAACTAGCTTTCTATGGCTTGGTTTTAGCGGTAATAGATATTTATTTAAGGGTTTTTTTAATATATTATAAGCGGATTTAAGCTAAAAGCAGGAACAAAAGTGTAAAATGTATTGAATTTTGACAGTCATGGCCATTAAGATGCTGCTTCAGCTTGTCAATATTAATTGGTCGTAACCGGTGCTCACCGGTTTAACTATTATGAAGAAATTTATAGTAAAGGCTCCTGCTTAATGATAGTGTCATATTAAATAAGTTATTATAAAATAAAAAAAAAAACTTGTGTATTAATAGAAAAAATTGCTGTGTAAAATAAAGCAAATTCTTATGCATTAAAAATGTACAGCGGTTCCATCCAATAAACAATTTACTAAGCCTCTTTTAACTAAGATCAGCGGAACCCTTTTGGTTCCCAAAGCCTTCTAAACTGCGAGATGACTTAACGCCGAGAGAGCGACACTTTACAAATGCTTAGGTTTGTCACTAGGCAGACTTCTTTGGCGGCCAAAAAGGCGGGTGACTAATGAGGATGGATGGCCAGATACGAGCATGGTGGGTACGTACTAATTAAATAATGATTCGGTGACGAAACCACGGATTCAAGAAATAGGGGAGATGTGTTTATATTTTTTGTTTTTGAAGTTTTGAGGCTGCTATAGTTATGTACTTTTTTTGGCAAGGTGATAAACTCCTTATAATCCCTCCGCAATTGGGCGAACGAGGAAAAAAAACAGTCAAAAACCTTTCCTCTTTTAGAGGTTTAATGAAGTATTCATGACGAAAAAGCTTTGGAACTTGTGGGATTATTACATGTTTTATTAATAATTTGCGCCTAAGATAAAAACACAAAAACAAGAAAAAATTATGCTTAAGCTCTTTACTTTAGCACAAAACGTCTATTAGGTACCCAACATGACAAAAAGCATAAGAAATCATGGTTTTAAAATAAAAGCAAAAACATGTTCCCAAACACAAAAAAAAAAACAGATGACAAAACAAACGTACATTGCAAGCAGGTTTACACTATTCTTTCTTTGTCATCTCGTTTTAAATTACATGTCCTTTCAGGATACAACGAGTGCGAGTGTTGCCACGGGCCATGAGGGAGGGTAGTTTCTCCTTTTGACTAAGTTTATGAACTAAGGTTGTATACATGGGAGATGGGACTTTATTACAAATAATTGTGATAAGAGGGGTAAGTTGTGAAGGGATTGTGGTTTCTGATGATGAATGGAACTGTGAGTCCGAGATTTATAAACATTATACAGCAAGATTTTTCAGCCACCGTCCAAATTTTTTATAGGCATTATGTATCATTCACTAACTCCATTTTTGAAAAAAAATCTATAAGTGAAATTTTCATATGAAATCATTTTCTCGAAAAAATTATCCGCTCTGCCTGGTCACTAAGTTAAATGTTAAAAATACTACCTTTGCCGCGCAAACATCCAATGGAAAGGGGGCGGCCAGCCCGCGTAGTTACCCAGCGTGTACCTACGCACGGCGCGGCGGTGTCTATGATGTTTCAATATTTTTGTATTGAGTCATACTAAACGAAAAAACACGTATTCAATGGTTTTCGCCAAAGATTAAAATGTCTAAATTTGGACGGTGACTAAAAAATCATGCTGTATAACAGATTTATAATAGGCACAAAGTTGGCTATGCATTGTTCCTGTTTTAAACTACCAGTGCCAGACAACGAAGGTGACTTTACCAACGTTAAAGTAATGTTTATAGAGAACGGACTGGAAAAAAACAGTTTGTTCTAATACCCAGGAAATAACAATCGAAGCACCTTCACCAACGAATGGTTGGCGAAGTGGCTGAGCGGTTCACTGCTGCGCAACATGGCGCGGGTTCGATTCCCGCACGGAACAAATATTTGTATGGCTAACAGATAGTTGTTCCAGGTCTGGCAGTTTGTGTATGTGAGTTTAAATGTTTGTAAACGCACCCACGATACATGATAAATTCCTAGTGTGGGGAAAATATTAAAAAAAAAAACAACATTTCACACAAAATAACTCTCTAAAATCAGTATCTTCCATCTAATCCTTCATAATCAACTCGGCTCATTCCTGCATCGTTGTCGCGATCCATTCATTCATTATTTATAATTTGCTTCGTCCGCACGCATCAGAGAGAGACATTAATCATTTCAATTACTAAGTCCTCGCCAGACGAAAGGGCGTCAGGAACCTTCCTTGTTTTTAGGAGAGAATCGCTTTTCGGATTAAAGTTTTAAGCTTGGTAAGTTGGGTTGAGTCTTTTTGTTAACTGTCAGCGTTTTCTATTGTGGTTGTAGTTTCTTGAGCTTTTAGCGATGTAGGGGTTTATTCGTAAACGCCATTTTTTGTTAAGCAAGGCTCTTCTCACAACGTCTCACAACTTTAATCAGTGTTTATAAATGAACCGTAAAAGTGCCATCATGCATGTGCCGGTAAAGAACCATCCCGCAAATTGACTACCCCATTTTATCAGGTACGTTTTAGGGTTGAACCTCATCTGGCAGCACAGCATCGCGCCTTGCCATGCTCCTATCCTTTTCTGTCGCTAGAGCGAGAAACAGAGCGTGCTGCCAATCGCATCGGCGATGAACGACCAACCCGAACCGTTCCTCTTTTGTCGACGTTTTATAAGTGCCCATGTAGGCCTATGTAAAATAAAATATTTTGATTTTTGATCCGCCCGCTTGGCGCATAGCGTGTATGGAAATAGCGCGCAGTGCGGCCAGATACGAAGATTCTAGAACGTTTTGTTTTACTTCTCTACTAGCATGTCTTCTGTCAGTGCATACGTAACCTTATTAAACTTCTTTGTAATGTAGAAAAAGGATTCACACGCTGTGTGAAAAAATAGTTATTTGTGCAACAAGAGAGCAAAGTTGGTTTTTGCCGCGAGTGTTGATTTTGAATCCCGAGTAAGCGAAGGATTCTATATTTGAATCACGAGCGTAGCGAGTGATTCTAGGTTAGAATCCTGAGTGCAGCGAGGGATTCAAAGACACGAGATGCAAATAACTTTGGTCTCGTGTAGCACATACAACTTTTCACTTCAGCAGCGAGAACAAATAATATAAAGGTAAAAAATAAGACTTGGTAATATTTAAACCACATCTATATTTGTAAAAATTAAAAGTTAAAAGTAAAATTATTGCAGTTTTGCAAATTAAAAGTAACAGTTTTATTTGGAACCGATATTTTTGTGTTAGCGACTTGCGTTTGAGTATTCGCTGCGATTTCAGCTTCCTTACTTGTGGATTGTGACGGGAGGATAGTGAAAGTAGGTGACTCAGCGCCGGTATTCGTGACTCTGGAAGTAGACGGGCGAGACCAAGGATCTGAGGTCTGTTTCAAGGTTATGGTCTCTACTATACGCTTACAGATTTTTGATTTATTTTGCATCGAATCCTCAATATACCCTTCCGCGACCGTATTCGACCTCCATCCGCCGTGTCGTTTTTATGTAGTGAGGTCGGCTCCTGAATCAGCCAAAAGTGTGGCCGAAGTTCGCCGAAAGCAATGTCCAGTGTAAAGCTGAGGTTCCTGTAGCTTTAGAAAAGTGGCTATGTCTCTCGGCGTCCCGCCTATTTTGTTGACTCCCATAGGCTGTCTCGAACATTTATCATTATGATACTGCAAGAAAAATCGATCTGTTTTCGTATTAGCAGGGCGTAATCCCTTATATTTCTCAATAATATTTACATGTTCATCGCGAATAACAAAGGACCTGTCAATGTTCGTCTTTGTATTTGGCAAGTTGACTAACAGTAATTTGTCTGAATGCTTTTCGATGGCATTAACAGTTAGATTTAATAGTTCGTTCGTGCGGCATGCTCCATTAATGCCAATTATGAGGATAACCTGCAATAAAAATATTACATGAGTAATTAAAATAAAAAATAAAACGTAGGTACTTACCCACTTTCTTTACATAAGTAAGTAACTCGCATTTAGTTATAACTAGCGACAAGGCCTATGCGACGAATTACAGTAAATAGATATAAAATATACATACTAAAATTATACATTAAAACCACCACCAAGCATAAAACAAAATGTTAGTGAAAACCACACCAAAATCGATCGAATCGTAGTTGCCGAGTTTACCACGAACATACAGATATCCAGATAATGATTTGTGTATGTACATACAGTATACATATAGAAAACAGATAGAGATTTGTAAAAAATAATGTTAAGTTACAATTAGGGCCTAAGTAGGTACTATGTCGAAAGCTTCACAAATGGGTAGTGTGCACATTTAATATTACTTAATTACTTACTTTTGCAGCGAGAAAATTACAGTCTGGAGCTTCATTGAGAAACTTTTGGCGAAAATATTTTGAACTTTTTGGATTTGTGCCCTACTGAAATTCTTTTCAAAAATGCTATAAGTTTGGCATAGGTTTCAATATGCACGTCATCTTTTGTTTTTATTGTGGCTTTCAACATTGAGTAAATACTCCACATTGTAGATGGTTGCCTCGTTTGTGATAATTCTATGAAGTACGATAACAGTACAGTCTCCGAAAAAGTATTTGCACACTTTTTAAGTCTCCATTGATTAAAAATATCATAAGCTTTTAGATATTTTTCGCGAGACTTTTCAGACAGGAAACTTAATTCTGCATTTTTTACATACTGCTTTAATTCTTCCGGTGTTGAATCGCAGACATCATCATTGGATTCACTCATATTTATTTATTATTATTTTAATAATATCCAACGTGTATCGCACTTTGTAGCTAGCGAACAGAAGAAGAAAACAATAAAAATTTAAAGCCCGCTATTTTTTAAAGATGCGTTCGGAAATTGCACTATTACTAAATTATTCTGTCACAATAAAGATTGTTAAAACTTTAAATAATACATGATAAACTTCGTATTTTTTACTTCAACATCTCTTTATTTGATTATAAAAAAATATAATTCGATTATTAAGAGAAAAGTATAATAATTACATTTAAACCTTGATTTGAAATTTTATAGATGACGTGTGACCGACGTGTGATGATGACCGAACGTTTTATTGTTGGTTTCTTTTTTGAGCCTATTATATATGGAATTTGAAAATCGAACTTCGAATCGACTTGTTTCTATCTCTCGCTCTTTTCGTATCGACGTGAAAGTGACAGAACAAAGTGAAGTTCAAATCTTTCGAATGTTGTGAGTAGACCCAGCACTGACTCGGCATTTAAAAAAAATAATTAAAAAGTTACTTTGTCTCACGCTCGCAGCAAAATCGCGTTTTGCTCACTGATTTCAGGCAGCAAAACCTACATGTTTGAGCTACTGAAGTGAAAACAATATTTATTTATTTATAATAACAAACACGAGCAGCGGTCGCCCAGTGGTGGCAGCCTCGACTTACGAGCAGTAAGCCGGGGGCTCGAACCCAGGCAGGCGCATTACTTTGTGTAATTTATTTCATCACCGCTGCTCTCAAAAACGGTGAAGGAAAACATCGTGAGGAAACCGGCATGTCCTAGAGAATTCGAAGACATGCGACATCTACCAACCCGCACTGGGCCCGCGTGGTGGATTACAGCCCACTCCCTCTCATAGAGAGGAGGCCTGTGTCCCAGCAGTGGGAACATTATAGGCTGATGATGATGATGAAGAATAACATACACCAGCAGCTGGTGTGCTTATTTTAAATTAACTTACAATTCAAATAAGCTAACATCTAAAATCTGCATTTCAGTTACCATGCAAATAACAGGTAAGAATGCGTGACATTTACATAATGAATATTAGAGAAAAGAAGAAAAATTAAAAACTGTGTCTTGTAGACCCAAATTCCGAACACTACAAAAAATAACAAAAAAAAAACTAATTTCATCTATATTGATGAACATGTTCGCACTGCTTGTTTGTGTTTGTTTTAAACATATTGAGTTGAAGACCGATTGTGACTACGATGAAGGACAACTGGCCTGGGTTACTTACTACCCACTGAGGAAGTAATAACATCATCTGCAAACTCTGCTAAACACTCAAAACCTTCGATCCAATCTGTTATATTTACCTACAAACCCCTTTATAAAGGCTCAATTTTCCAAAGTAAATGAATAATTACTTAAATCGTTACGAACCATCGTTAATTATGATCTTGAATAAATATAACTCTTATAGCCTATTCATTGGGGCGGGTCTTCTTACATTTTTTCCTTTTTTCTTCATTTCGTTCGGGTGCTAAATTATTTCCCCTTCAAGATGTTTTTATTCCTGTAGATTTTTTAATTACCTACCCATTTTTATGCGATTGTATTTCTAAGGAACGTTTTGCATTAAATAAATTATGCTTTGAGGCGGTTTTTATTAATGCTTGCTTATAAAGATCATTTAGGGATTGTCATTGTAGGTCATTATTGAAGAGTGACTTCATCATTAAAATGATGATTTCAGAGTCCATTAGCAAATTAAGAAAAGAGTGTTGAACATTAGGCATGGTCGTTTGGTGAGAATCACATAATCTATCCATTGATTGATGTATTATTTATCTGTGTGTGTTTGCAGTTTAAGATGAGATACTGTTTGTTGAATTTGATGATCCTTTGCGATTGAAATAAATTATTCTAGTCTATTATTTTCTATTGTCGTAAGCGTTAATTTAGACCAAAGAAACGATGGATGGACTGTGTGAAGGATGATATGGCAAGAAAGGAGGGATCTCATGAGATGACAAGTAATAGAGAGGTATGGAAGAAGAAGACGTACTGCGCCGATCCCAAATGAATTGGGATAAGGGCAAGAGAATGATGATGTCGTAAGCGTCAGTTCCATCTAGTGAATTAGATAGATTCTGTAAGCTAGGCAGTCGCTCAATGTGAAATACTGGTACTTACTCGTATCCGGTTAGACTTGGAGCTAACTTCGACATTTTGGGAAAGACAAATGATGATGAGATACAATACCACTTAGCACGTCAGCTTAAGGCCTACTCAGAAAAAGGTTTAACAGTTATATTTGGCTGGTCTACCCGGAACAGTACCGTTTTCTAGCAACTTGACGGCACGGTTGGCGTAGTGGTTGAGTGATCGACTGCTGCGCTGCGTGTCGATCCCCGCACGGAACAAATTTTTGTATCGCCTACAAATAGTTGCTCCGTATCTGGCTGTTTGTGTATGTGAGTTTAAATGCTTGTAAACGCACCCACGACAGGAGGAATTCCTACAGAGGGGCAAGGCTTCTTTTTAAAAAAAATCTCAACTGTTTTGGTACTTAGGTCAATAGTGTTTTCAAAACAGTAGCAGCTAATTCACAGAATTGTATTACTAAAACAAAACAAAGTAATTCACGGAAACGAATTGTTTGATTTAGCCCGATTTTGGTTGTTCGTGCCATCGGCATTTAGTTAATTACAAATGACGGCTTACAAACTGACCTACATACAATTACAAAGTCATTTATTTACTGCTAACGCCGACGATTTGATTTATCAAACTGGTTTGTTGTGTTACGTTCCTATTTTAGTTCATATTTTGTAGAATAAAGCACGTTTACTAAGTAACAAATTCTGTTAATTCACCATTTACAGTATGTTCATTGATAACTATTAAGAAACCGTTTTGCTTTAGTTTATATTAAAACCACTGAAAAAACGACAACAATCCGGTTTCGATGTCTTTGAATAGACTCGTGTCTCCCGGGGATTATTCTAAACTAGCTGTCCGGCGCAACTTCGTTTGCGTCACATTTTCCCCGTTTTCGCAATATTTTTCATTGCTGCTCCACTCCTATTTGTCGTAGCGAGATGATATATAGCCTTCCTCGATAAATGGGCTATCTAACACTGAAAGAATTTTTCAAATCAGACCATTAGTTTCGGAGCCTATTCAATGCAAACAAACAAACAATCAAATCTTTCCTGTTTATAATATTAGTTTAGATAGAGGCTATGGTTCCTGACATCGCGGTACAAATATTCCAAAATAGGCAGTCTTCTAAGTAGCTTGCTACCGTTTGGTGTTCCGCAGGGTAGTACCCTCGGCCCAACGCTTTTCACGTTGTACTTAAACGAAGTAGTAAGCCTCTCTATCAGAAACGCTGATCTGATCTGCTACGCCGACGACACTGCCATCATCTTTCACGACTCGAATTGGGAAGGGGTGTATGATATGGCGGAACAAGCCCTCTCTGGTGCACTCCCAAGACACTTATTTACGGACACTAAATGTCAGTAAAAGGAAATATATAGCTTTTTCTAAAATCAGTGCCTCCAGCCCATCCCCAACTATATGTCCATAAAAATACACATCTGCTCACAAGACCACAACAACGCCTCCCATCATACATGCCCATGAAAAATCCTTGAACGTAGTGTTACAATATAATATCACGGAATAACAATAGATAACAACTTAACTAACAAATACCACATACATATCCTCCTAAGTGCGAAAACTGATTCATGTTATGAAAAAAACTGCAAAAATTATTTTAATTTTCATTCTATCACTTAATGTTCAGAGCATATTATAAAAGCTCTCTAATGTCCTTATTTCATACCATGCTTATGTTTCATTGGAAATTGTTGCACATATTTTAAATGTTTAAATTTGTAAAATTCGCACTCCTGAGCCAAAAGATACAAGCGATGCTTATTTGTGGCTCACCGATTCCTATAACACAACTGTTATGTTTCTTTTATGAACAATACACTTATTAACTTACTTATGAAACTTTTTATTCAGAACCAGCTACGTCGTAGCGCATTTGGTACCTGCTACAGCGTAGCACTACGAAACGCTACGAAATAGCTGCGGTCGTAGAAACTATAACCCAGAATAGTTAAAGTCTTGTATTGAGGGGGATGGAACCCCCTCTTCATGACATGGAAGTTAAACCTTCAAAAGCTCCTTTGTAGGATCGCAATAATACGTGATGGGGTCGCAAGTGCATAAGTGCAAAAGTCGTAAACAACAGTTGTAAACATTTTATTTATATCGTGGTACGTGCTATGCATGTTCTGAATTTGTTAGCGTTACATTGTAAGAAACTTGTTATCTTTTCGTCTTTATTTTAAGAAATAAATGGTTGCTCATTACTAAGTTTTTATACTACTACATATTTTATTTTATCAACTAAGATTTTACGAGTTTTAATTGGATGAGAGTTTTATTACTTGGTTTTGCTAGATTTTCATTACCGTAGACCGTGGCGGTTATTTAACTTGACAACTGTAATTGGTACTTATGAAGAATGTTTTTGTAGTCATTATGAATGTTTATTCTGCTAGGACACAGGCCGCCTCTCTATGTGCGGGAGTATGCGGTAATGGTGACCCAGTGCGGGTAGAGGTATGTCACATATCTTCAAATTTTCGGTTCTAGGATCATCATCATCATCATCATTTCAGCCGAAAGACGTCCACTGCTGGACATAGGCCTCCCCCAAGTGACATTTAGACACATTGACCGGTCCCGTGCGACTCGCATCCAGCGGATCCCCGGAACCTTCACCAGGTCATTGATCCACCTAGTGGGAGGCCTTCCAACGCATCGTCTTCCGGTTTGCGGTCGCTATTCCAGAACTTTTCGGCCCCATCGGTCATCCGTTCTCCGAGCAATGTGCCCTGCCCACTACCACTTAAGTTTGGCAATTCTTCGGGCTACGTCGGTAACCTTGGTTTTCTTGCGGATGTCTTCATTACTGATTTGATCACGCAAGGAAACTCCGAGCATAGCCCTCTCCATAGCCCTTTGGGTGACTTTAAGCCTCCTGATGAAGCCCATTGTGAGTGACCACGTTTCGGTCCCGTGTGTAATCACTGGTAACACACACTGGTCGTAGACTTTCGTCTTGAGACACTGCGGTAAGCGGTTCTAGGCTAAGCCGGTTTTAATATGATGTTTTTCTTCACCGTTTTGAGAGCAAAGTCAATAAGTCTAAGTCAGTACTGCTGGTCTACCATGATGTCTTAAAACATTATAGTTTTACCCCTTTTCCAGTGTGGGAAAGAGATGGCACTACACATCGTGTATAGTTCCGTCTGTTTCCCACGCTGAAATAAGAGTAAAACAATACTGCTTTAAGACGTCATGGTAGGCCAGCTGCTTTAAGAGGGGACTCTTTAGTGAGCCTATCTCCATACAAACGTATTCCGCTGTTTTCTTCGTGGATAATGCGTCTAGAGTCTAGTCCAGAGCAATGATTTTTTTCAAAAAATCTAGGTCTTATTAATACATGCCCCTATAATTTCCTTTTTTTCAAAACATCACAATCACTAAAAGAATTATGACAGTCCAAAAAATAAAATATAAAAAAAATAAAATCAGCCTGAAACTGAACATGTTTCTCCATCGCACAAATATCGTAATAGCGAAAAAAATATCAGTTGCCCCATACATTTGGTCTAATAGGTACTGAAATTTTGTATTGGGCAGCATATAATTTGTTCGCTATTACTATATTGTTCCGAATGAGAAACATGTTCAGTTTGATGGTCTGGTAGCACACCCTTAAGTATGTATATACCCTTTCCGTTATACCCTGTATATATCTTATAATTGGAAATTATTGTATAACTAAATTAATAAATACTTATATTGCTGTGCCCAAACAGGGACATTTCATTGTTCTTAGCTTTAAGCCTTTTGTAACACCTGTATAACACAATGTGGAACGCAATTAAATGAATATGAATATATTATAGCCAAGTTTATCATAACCTAGTATCAGTCTAGCCATATTCCAGGTACTTAATCAAACAGCAACTTTCATCCTAAAAATGTATTCTCGTAAAGTCCCGTTCATCTGTCCGCTCCCGATACAGTTTACATAATTATTTCTGTAAATATGAACATTAATTAACTCCCGAGTGCCAGTGACAGCGAGAACGCCTTGTTCACTGAATATTGAGAAATGGTGAGAAGTATCTAGTTCAGTGATGTTCAAAGTGCAGTTTGGGTTGTGGATTTTGCGTCTTCTTAATTATTTGTAGACTGCAAGGGGCTGGGATTTAAAACATATCTGGACAAATGTGGGTGTACTATTAAGTACACGTCAGCTTAACCTTTCAGGGACTACAGGCTTGATGTTATGTTATGATTAAAACGTTATATATGCTGTCGCAAACTTTTTTTAGAACTTTTAAAGGGTAACAATTCAGTCATACATGATTTTTGCGAAACTTCAACCGTTTACGCAGCGCATACAGCGTGCAGCGGAGCTCTCAAAAGGAAATAAAAAACCCGACTTTGATACATTTTTCATTGCTGCTCCGCTCTTTTTTGTTGTACCGTGATGATATATAGCCTATAGGCCTTCCTCAATATATGGGATATCTAACACTGAAATAATTTTTCAAATCGGATCAAGTAGTTCCTGAGATTAGCGCGTTCAAGCAAACAAACTCTTCAGCTTTAATATCATATATAATAATATTTATTAGTATAGACACCCTTTTCAAAGTTGAAACTCATATAAAAAACTTAGGTCTAATTGCCTTTACGGAACCTTCGGTGCGCAAGTCCGACTCGCACTTGGCCGGATTTTTTATTAACGCTATCACTAAGATTTTAATTTGTCATTACCATGTCTATGCAGACGACTTGCAGCTTTATCGCCATTTTAAACTCGAAGAGCTTCCTGATGTCATCGATGCCATCAATAATGATCTACAAAACATCAGCCTGTGGGCTAAAAACTTTGGACTGCTAGTTAACCCATCTAAATCTCAAGCTATCATTATTGGCGGCAGATACTTTGTCAATTTATTGAGTCATCAGTCCCTCCCGCCTGTTTTGTACGATGGTGTCGCTATAGCCTACTCCAAGAAAGTTAGAGACTTGGGTATATTCTTGGACTGCAACCTATCTTGGCATGTTCACATTGCTGAAGTAAGCAAGAGGGTGTTTTGTTCGTATCGGTCACTTAAGCGTCTCCAGAAGTTCCTGCCGTTTCAAACTAAAATTACTCTTGATCAATCTCTTTGTCTTCCTCTTCTAGATTATGCTGATGTCTGTTTTCTTGATGCGACTGAAGAACTTCTTGATAAGCTCGAACGTCTGCAGAATTTGTGCATCCGCTTCATTTTCGGTCTTCGAAAGTACGACCATGTGTCGGAATTTCGGAAGCAGTTGAAGTGGCTACCTTTTCGGCAGCGTCGAAATTCTCACACTCTTTCTTTTCTCTTTTCTGTTCTTCACAGCCATAAAGCTCCTTCGTATCTTCAGGAACGCTTCGAATATCTGGTACCTAGAGGTTTACCCTGTCGCTCATCATCATCTCTTCTCCTTCGTTTCCCTCCCCATTCTTCAAGTCGGTATGATGGATCTTTTACTGTTCGTGCTGTGCGCATTTGGAATTCACTGTCACACTCATTGCGGGATAGCCTTTCGTTAGACGTGTTCAAGAAAGGAATAAGAGAACATTTCCTGTCAACATGTTATTAGTATGTATATAGTATTTTATATGTAGTGTGTGGTGGGATTCCGAATAAAACGGCAAGTAAACTTCTTAAATAATTATATAATAAACTTTTCAAAATTAAACGTCTTTCATCTTTCGTCGTCGTCTTACTTCTTTTTTACGTATCCGTCCTTGACATACAGTGTTGTCACTCCATCATCATATATTCCCTCATTCAATCAATGTTGCCACTTAAATCACCTTACATTCCCACATTCGGCCATTCTGACTTTCATGACTGTCCTCAGTCATGCATTGCTCTGCTTAAATCCACTCATTACTCGCTTACATACACTGAACACACACTCATTACTCGTTTACAACCACATGTACCATTTAAACAATCTATAAGTTATGAACACATTAACTTAAGTTTAACACAATACAACAACATTTATGATACAAGTTACAACTAAACTTCAACATCATAAGAACCAAAAGAAAAACAAAAATAAATAAATATAACATCAGTAGTTACAAAACATAAACAGCTCATATTTAAAACAAAGAACCTAATTGAAAACGTGTCTCCTTTTAATTTCAAAAGAAAGAAAATGTTTACTATTGTTCTCCTTTATACTATTCATTCATCATCATGCATATGTTCCTTAAACTTTACACCTTAACATGTTGGCCACAACTTCATACTTTCGGCCGCGGTTGATGTCTTATTTGGACCTTCACTGCTACCATCACACTTCTCTACATCATAACGATCTTTTCCTTTTACTTTGGTAACTTTGTATGGGCCAAAATACTTTGGTTGGATTTTCAACCCTGTTCCAAATTGCGTTCTTCTTATTGCTACTTTATCTCCCTTATTATATTCAACACTTTTCTTCCTCTTCTTATTGTAGTTTTTAATATTTTCTTCTTGTACTTTTAATATCTGTTTTTTGGCCTTCTGCCTGAGCTCTTCTCTTTCTAAAATAAAGCTGTCCCTTTCTTCTTGTCGCAGCATTTCATAAATGTTGACATCTTCTTTGCTCTTCATTTTCACACCAACTAGAAGTTCATGTGGTGTTGTACCTGTACTCCTCTGATAAGTGCTATTGATAGCTCGCTGCACACGACTAACGTGCCGGTACCACAGTGTAGGGTTTTCTATACATAGCTTCGTCAGGACTGAAATAATTATTCTATGTATACGCTCAACCTGTCCATTACCTCTTGGCATTCCTGTGGTAATTTTCACATGCACTATCCCTTCTTCTTTGCAGTAATCCTGAAACTCAGAACTGGTGAATGCTGTTCCTCTGTCTGTAACAATCCTACTTGGATTACCAAATTGCTGTTGATGAATACGTAGTTTGTCTAACGTCTCTTTGCTCGTAGTGCTCTTTGTAGGAAAAATCCAAACAAACTTAGTGAATCCATCCACTACAGTCAAGATGTGATTGTACTGTTTCTTTGTGTCTGACATCGGCCCAATGTGATCAACATGCAGGGTGTGCAAGGGTATAGCTTCTTTGTCAATCACATGCAAGAATCCTTCTTGTTTTCCTTCCTTTCTGCTTGCTAATAAACATGGAATACATGTTAAAAGAAAATCTTCAACTTTTTTACTTACGTTTTTTATAAAATAATCCTTATCAAGCAACTCTAACATCTTCTTTTTGGAAAAGTGACCGTTTTGGTGAACTCTATTGATAATTTCGTCTTCCATACTTCGTGGAACCACCAACTTCTTGTCAACTCCTTTATACACAATACCATTGTCCAACACATAATATTCATATGGTGCATTCTGCAAAATACTTGTAATAGCTTTCAAACCTTCATCTGCTTGTTGAGCTTTTCTAATACTGTCAAATAATTCATTGATTACCGCTACATAAGGATTACGGCTTAATGCATCAGCATGTCTCATACTAGAACCTTCTCTGTGTTCTACAGTAAAGTCGAAATCCTGAAGAAACAAAATCCATCTGGCTACTCTAGTTGACATTCCCAGCTCCTTTTTCTTTAAAGTCATTTGAAACGCTCTACAGTCTGTTATAATCTTAAAATGCCTACCGAATAGGTAGTGTCTAAACTTTTTGACACCTTCGATGACTGCCAATGCCTCAAGTTCATGGCTTGTATATCTGCTCTCTGCATCTGTTGTCTTTCTGCTCATGTAGTAGACAGGGTGTAGCTGCTGATCGTCCAAACTACGCTGCATAAGTATAGCTGCATAACCAACACAACATGCATCCGTGTGCAACTCTGTGTAAAGTTTTGGATTAAATATCTTTAGCACCGGATCACTAGACAACTTATTTTTTATTGTATTGAAAGCACGACTCTCATCTTCATTAAATTTAAAATTTATGTCTTTCTTCATTAAATTAGTCAGTGGCCTAACTATTAATGCAAAATCCTGAATGTACTTTCTAAAGTATGAGGCTAAACCAACAAAACTATGTAACTGTTTAACCGTTTTTGGCTCTGGGAACTTAATCACCGCATCAATCTTGTCACTGGAAGGCCTCACCTTCCCATCTTCGATCACATGACCAAGGTAAGTAATTTTACGACATACCAAGGCTGCTTTTTTCCAGCTGAACTGCAATCCATACTGGGATGCTACCTCCAGAACTTCCTTTAGTCTTTCCACAGCTTGATACTCATCATCTGCCGGAATTACGATGTCATCAATGAAGATCATAACTTTTCGTTCTGCTATCAGATCTCTAAAAACATAAGTGATAAAACGCATGAAGTACTTAGGACACACAGACAGACCAAACGGTGCTCTCAAGAACTCGTATTGACCATTGTGTGTAACAAAAGATGTGTATTTCACACTGTCTTCATCAACCTTAAGATGAAAAAACCCATTTTTCAGGTCCAAAACACTGAAAACTTTAGCACCTGTCAGCCTATCAATGTAGTCTTCTATCAGAGGAAGTGGAAATTCATCTTTCACAATCTTTTCATTGAGCCGTCTATAATCTACACAAATTCGGGTAGTACCATCTTTCTTCCGTACCAGGACCAACGGACTAGCATATTCTGAATAGCTTACCCTAACAATTCCTTGAGTTAACCAGTCTGCTACCTGTTTGTCAACCTCTTCTTGTTCCACAAATGAAATTCGGCGTGGTCTTTGAACAACTGGAACATCATCCTTGAGAACTATCTTCAGTTGTATGGGAATATCCTTTGTTTGATTAGGATGGTAATTATTGATCAAAGTTACCACTTGGCTCTTTAGTTGTTCGCTGCCAATATAACCTATACTATCTGAAACACAGGGAAAACAATTCAATCTGCCTAACCAATCTTCATCTTTTGGTCTCATCCATACCAAACTTCCATTCATAACTGTTAAAACATTCTTAAGAAAATCGTGACCTATGATTACATCAAAAGGCATACAGTCTTTAGGCACCACGTAGAATAACACATCGTCGTATTTCGTACCGTCGATCACAACATTTGTTTTTATACAACCTAGAGACTCCACTTTGGCGAAACCAAGTCCAGACAGTGTTATGTTATTGTTCATCACTTTACCGATATTAGCACAAAACTCAGAAGATATCAAGTTCACATCGCTACCTGAATCAATAAGCGCACTGGTCGTTTTTCCACATAATTCTACAATTTTCAATGGTTTTTCTCGTTGCCATGGTTTGTTTACATCGTAAATGTCATTTTCATTTTGAAGTTGAGTTTTTAAATCTTTGCTGGCATCTTCTGTCATGTTGTCATCCATGCCGAACAATGCTTGCTTGCTCACACGTTCGCCGCTCCCGCTCCCACTCGTCGATGCACCTCTGTGGTCTTTTTCATAGCCGGAACTACGCCATCTTGTTGAAATCAAATTCGATTCTTCCTTACGGCCGCCTTCAGCCATGTTTTTTCTATGCGGGCACTTCGGTGCAATGTGACCATATTCATTGCAGCTAAAGCACTTTGGACCTTGTGCCTTCTGCGGACAGTCTCCCGATACATGATCGCCATCGCCACAGTTATAGCACCTTTTCAACAGTTTTTCGTGACGTACGAAACCGCGTTTTTCGTTTCTATTGATACTTCTAGAATGTTCCAGCTTCATTTTTTCCGTAACTGTCTCGTAGATTTTTAATTTCTCTTTAAGATCAGGATACGTATTTACACCGTAAAGCATGATTTTATTGGTCTCATGGTCAACGATACCATCTACAATATATTTTATTGCTACACTGTCGGCCATTTTGCCTCTTCTGCCCATTTCTTTCATGATAAACAAATAATCCCTACACGTTTCGTCCTTCCTTTTCTTTCGGGCGCTCATCATTTCATGAATGGTCTTTGAGTCAGTGGTGTCTGCGAACTCCATGAGAAGTTCATTTTTCAACTCACCCCATGTCTTGAATGGCCTCTCCGACTTCAGCCAAAGCGCCGCGGTACCTGCCAGCGCACGCTTCGCCACCAGCAGTTGTTGCATTGGGGTCCACTCGAAGATCACGGCGTTGTCTTCTACTTCCTGAACCCATCGGGATGCCGGATAGGATCGGTCTTGGCCGTTAAACTTTGGTACCAGGTCCGCGCTCATTTGAAGCGTGGAACCTGAACCCGTTGCTGCTTCGATCTTCTTTTGTTCTGACGTCATCGCGGTTTTTTCAAACCCGCTTCGCAGAAACATTTACTGCCTCGTTTTATTTTAGGAATCCCGGACGAGCCCCCAAAATGTAGTGTGTGGTGGGATTCCGAATAAAACGGCAAGTAAACTTCTTAAATAATTATATAATAAACTTTTCAAAATTAAACGTCTTTCATCTTTCGTCGTCGCCTTACTTCTTTTTTACGTATCCGTCCTTGACATACAGTGTTGTCACTCCATCATCATATATTCCCTCATTCAATCAGTGTTGCCACTTAACTCACCTTACATTCCCACATATATGTATGTTTATTTTTAATGTATCGTATGCTTATGTAGTATTACGTATGTAGTAGTTAATTTAAGTTTTGAATGTTCTGTTTTTGCACATAATCGTAAGTTTATCCTCTTTTGCAAATCTCGCAATCGAAAAAAATGGTTTGCTGTAAGAAAACCTAATTCTAGGTTAAGCTCGCCGTACATAAGTTTTTATATTGCAATTTGTGTGTATATTTTTCATTTTTTTTGTGTGCTATAAAGAATAAGAATAAAATATTTTTTTGGAAAACAAATCACGGAACGGCGAAACAGATTAGTCTGGTCGTCACAATTCCTCTCAGATTGAGAACCACTGATCTGACGATGTTAGCGAAAGTGAAATAGTATGTATGCAAAGTTGTTTAATGTGTTGTGAGAAGGAGTGGGGGTGGAAGGGGGTGAAGTGTATTGATTTGTGTTCAGCAGGGGGTGTTATCCATGGTATATGACTTATGATTAATTAAAATAATAACGGATTCATTTGCGAGTCATAGTTTGAATTTTGAGTAGGTGTCTATGGTAATAGTTTATGTTAAAGGTTAAGATAATAATGAAAGTTTAAATCAAGTGAGTTTTCATGTTGGGTTTGTCATGGTATCTAAGTTTACTATAACTTAATTTACGCCTACTATTTTAGAATTATATTGATCAGAGTGACACTTAGTTAGTAATTATATCGGATAAATAATTCGAGAAGAACATCATCTTCCTGCCCTTGTGGCAAGTGGGTTTCGTGGCAGGTTATATAATGAAACCAAAGGTCACTTTACACGTTTATTAAACATGAGACACAGAAAATATCAGGGAGTGAGTTCTTAGGTAGTATTAAAGTCTCTAAGCACTTTGCACTGGTCACTTGGTAGAAAGAAGGAAAGCTACTGCCCTGGGCTTAGGCTACGCCGCAGCACGTGGGCCGGCGTGAGATCGCAGGGCAGGCAGCGGAGCGGAGAGGCGATCCCAGAGGTCACCATTGCAGTGCGTGGGCAGCACCACGCAGGGAAGAGGACGGCCGCGTGTCAGTCGCGCTTGCCGGCGGGTAAGCAGGCAAGGTCTTCGGCTTGGCACTGGGTCAGCAGAGGCAAGTAGCCTCAACACGTGGCAGCGTGGGTTCTCGGTACCCACGAACCACGTGGATGCAGAACACAGGCGGTGGTAGCCGCTGTGTGGATAGTGCGCGGGTCAGTCACGCTCGCAGGTAGGCAGGCAGGCAGTGCCTTCAGCTTGGCACCGGGCCAGCAGTGGCAAGTACCTTCAACACGTGGGTTCTCGGTACCCACGAACCACGTGGATGCAGGCACAGGCGGCGGTAGCGGCCGCGTAGGTAATGCGCGTGTCAGTTGACTGGAACTGTAGCCCTAACCTTGAGGTGTAACCCAAGACTGGAACCCTGTAATCAGCGCGTGGCGGGTGCATCCGTAAGCGTTGTACCAGAACGTAGCAAGCCTACGTCGATGCGTGCGTCTCCCAGCCGTAAGCCCATAGCAAGGTGGATGGAGGAAGACTCACCCATCGTGGCGGCTTACATTAAGAGGTTATGCGCGCACATGCCCCCCAAGCCTTTCAAAGGTTCCTTGCCGCGCGGTCAAGCGATTTAAGCGAGCAGCTAGGTGCTGCGCGGCGAGGCAAGCATGGTGCAGGATGGCAAAGCATGTGAGCGCATTCACAGTGAGGTGCAAGGTGGCAATTAATGAACATAGCTTATCTCGACAGTCATAGCGAGGCTGCCGAGAAGTATTAATGGCTGCCGGACTGTGCCGACAGACATACATAGTTAAAGAATGCAATACATAGGAAACAAATAAGAATTACAATCACACTGAGCACTTACCCGTTTATCTCGGGGTTTAGTATTTAGACGCCTGGGCTGGAGTTTGGGAAAGAGGCCGTGGAATGACCTGCGTGAGCTTATATAGTCCAGTACGAACGAACGCCACTCCTACCTAAGCAATGACGTGTTCGTATTTAAAAGATTTAGGAATGTCACTCGTAAATAGTGATGTGCGTTTTAATCGTTTTTTTAGAAAATCGACTACAACGCTACACCCTTGTCCCATTTTATTTGGGGTCGGCGCAACACGTCTTTTTCCTCTATTCTCCTCTGTCATTCGTCATGCTATCATTTACTCCTTTTTCCTTCATATAATTTTTCACACAATCCATCCATCTTTTCTTTGGTCTTCCTCTCCCTCTCCATCTATCCACATTCATATTCATCACTCTTTTAGTGACATGTGTTCCATCCCTCCTCATCAAATATCCATACCAAGACAGACGACTGCCTTTCATCTTTTCTGTAACAGGCGCCACTTTCAAACTTCCTCTTATAAATATACTCATTTCTAACTTTATCCATTTTAGTCACTCCACACATCCATCTCAACATTCTCATCTCTGCTGCATGCAATCTTTTTTCACCCGTCTTCTTCACTGCCCAGCATTCCGATCCATACAGTACGACAGGTCTTATCACGGACTTGTATATTTTCCCCTTTAACTTGAGGAGCATCCGTGGGTCGCAAGTTGTTCCAGTGACCTGTCGCCATTTTATCCATCCTGAGTTGATCCGCTGCGTTATGTCCCGGTCTACATCGCCATCTCCTTGGACAAGCGATCCGAGGTACCGAAAATCGGAGCAGGCACAGGACTGGAGAGACCGTCGAAATCACAAAACAAGTATTCCGTTTTGGTTCTACTAAAGGAGACGGGTACGCTTTCATACAACTTTGGGCCTAGATGTAAAAATATGAAATTGGTGTCAATTGATAGCTACTATATTAACAAACAATCACTGAAATTTTACAGATATTGGAAATCTGAGAGCTGAGATAAAAGAGATTTAGCATAAGTGAAATTACGTAACACGGAGGTTACACGTTCAATCTGGCATCAATCTGATCTATGATTTGCTCGACGACCTAGTGTATAACAGCGACTAGTCGCGATGCCACAATTTACACAACCACCAATCCATGATGTTAATCAATATCCAATCGGCAAGCCGTTCGTAGAATCCAAAATAACAGGTCCAAGTTCAACGTTTAAGCGGGGTTCTCCGAGTACGGTATGGTAGCAAGGCAAGGGTCGTACAAAAAGGAAGATAAGAAGTACGTAGGAAAGCAGAGGTCGAGGAAAATATCAATAGAAATATGGGAGGAAGCGCACTCAAAACGCACATGCACTAGACGATACGAAACGAGTGTCAATGTCATGTCATGCATGTCAAGTCAGAGTTAGCACAGATTAAAAATACAATAAGCGATTAGTAAAAGGTAATCGATATATCTTTATTATGCAGATATTTAATTAGTTTAAACTCTTCATACTTTAATTCTAACAGATTTCATTATTTTAATGGAATTAATCATCTGGTCAAAAGCATTTTCGTTAATAGTATGAACTCTGTAACGTTAATCGATTATAATTTAATCGATATACCAAGTAGTTTGTAACCGTAACTTAATTTTTGGATTTCTCAATTTCTAGATTTTAAATTGAGCTGATTTTTCACATTTTGTAAAAAAAAAAATTCACCTTTTTTTTGAACCATACCCGTAACTCAATACATTCAGGCCCAAAAGTCCCCGTCTCCTTTCAGAAGAACGAATAGAAGAACATTTTCTGCAAAATATGTATACAGGTTGAAGGGACACCAACGCGAAAACGCTTACCTCGTACTCAGTACATTATTCTGAACTTGCTATACAATATATAGAAATTATATATAGAGATATAGAGAGTATAGAAATGTTGCATCGAAAAAAAAAATCTGCTGTATCCTACAAAAGTGAAATACCATATTTTTTGTTAAATATCCAATGAACATTTTCTCTGTGGGGGGTTCAGAATGCTGTACTGAGTACTTGGTAAGCGTTTTCGCATCGGTGTCTCTTATATCGTGTATATTACAAGATCAAATTGAATGAGACCTCTTCTCTTCTGGGGGGACGCCTTTGTCCAGGAGAAGGAAAAAGAAAATTCGCAAAAAAAAAAAACTTTAACGTATTAGGAAAACTCCACAGACTTGAGAGCAGAGTTTAACTAACTAATTTAATAACAGACTTCAACAAAAAGCAGTTTATTCGATCCGATAAATCATACACCGAAATACTGTTCATACAACAATAACTACTCATTTCAAAATCATTCAACTTGAGCTTTGACACTAAACAGCGAAAAATCTTAAAAACAAAACACAAGCAAAGACCAGAAAATGTCTGTACGTTCCGTGTAACATGCACTCGTAAATTCTCTTTTTTTACCGCATACAGCAATTCGTAACCTAGTTGCGATAGTTCGAGAGCTTGCTGCTAAAATATTACTCTAACATAAGTAAAATACGATTAATAAAATTGCAATATAAAATATATTGTTGTTGGCCGTTGCTAGTATCGATAGATATTTTACGATAACGGCTATTTTTTATTAATCATCATCATCATTTCAGCCGAAAGACATCCACTGCTGGACATAGGCCTCCCCCAACGCCACATTGACATAAGGGGGGTTTTGCCATAATCACCACGCTTGGCAGGCGGGTTGGCGATCGCAGTACGGTTGTTACAAAAGCACAGAGAACGCTGCTGCTGCTTTTATTAATCACATCACACAAATATTTTAAAAGCGAAAGTTTGTGAGTGAGTGTGTGTTTGTATGTTTGTCACTTCTTTACGCCTCAATGGCTGAACGGATTTAGATGAAATTTGGTATGCAGATAGCTTATACCCTGGATTAACTTTTATCCTGGATTAACCTTTTATCCTGGTCTGCGCGGGTGAAACCGCGGGGCGCAGCTAATAATTCAATAAATTGGTAGTGACACTCGGAGTGACTACGATGGTTTCTATCAGCCCACAGCCCTCTTACTGGAGTGTTCAAAGTATCCATACATCTACACTTTATAGGACTTAGAAAATGGTACTGACGCATACCATTGATACAAAAGAGGAAGAATTGCTGAAGTATTGAGTAGTTTATCGATTGAGTAGTAAATGACAAAAGTAAAATTACCGGTGACTATTCGATATTTGAATTGAAAATTCATGGTATGCCGACTTCAAACAAATTGGATTAAGGGTAAAGATAAGAAAGAGGAAGATGGTATGCAATTTTCCACATATTTTTCATGATTTGTTTGTAAAAGTTGAGTTTACTCGCATGCTCTCGAACTATAACTAGTTCCATACTATTTCAAAAACTACAAGCGTGTAGAAATGGCTGTCATAAATCTCCAGCCTGAACTTTCTGCTTATCTTATAAAATGCAACGATATATGGTAAAAAGTTGCAGGTAACCCCACCAAGAATAATATATCGGATAAAGCCACCACTTACATTACGCGAACATTCGACATTTTTTCCTCAATTTTATTACAGTCTACGAATGTAATAATGATCATCATAAAATTTTATTAAGCTTTTTATTTTAATACCGCTTTTCAGTTTTATTTCGAAGTTGGGTAGTAATGCTTTTTATATTGATTTTTAATTACTTTGAAAAAAGCAGTATTTTTTGTTGGAAGTGTGTAAATCGGTTGCTTTTATGGGGTAATTAAGATAAGGGAGTCGGTGTCGTTTAAGCTAGGTAGGTGATAAAGTGATCGCTTTAATTGCCTTATGGAGGAAAATATTAGGCAGATATGTAGGTACTTATCGTTTTTATCAAACGTTCCGAAGTTAATGTAAGGTGGGGCACATTTTCTCCATATCGTTATGTAGGGGCGTTTTGGTGGAGCGTTATTCTTGTATGTGAATTGTAATATTTGTGGGTATTTCTTATGATAATTTTAATAATCCTTTACAGACTGGATTTTTTTAGGATATTCTGATAATGGTGATGGATAAAATCAGAGAAATCATGAGATTGCACCTAATAAAACATAAAATCACAGTGGGTAGATTCAAACAACCACATTCAAACAATAATAATGAACCAAACAACAACACAACGCCCACAGTGTTCCTTCAAACTCCACTACAAAACACAAATACGACCATTGTATCCCTAAATTTGTATAAATAGTTCGATTATTGTGCTAGCTTTTAGCATAGATGGAATTAACTAACAAAACTCAGATGTGTTACGTAGGTATGAAACAATTAAACGAATATCTTAATTTCAAGTAAATAGTAGCTGGCAACAGGGCACTACAAAAAGTACTACAGCAACATAAAGCAAAACATACACACAGCACCATGTACATACAGCGCCATGTATGACATAACTGAAGAACTAACATCAATTACATCGCGCAAGTAATGTTATCCGACTTACGTATTTTTTTTGTATCCTGCTCTGTCCCATTCCTGGGCAAACACCTCCCTCCACTCCTTCCACTTCTCGCGAACCCGTGAGTCCTCTTTTCAGTTCTGACGGAACCTCTTCAGTTCATCCCGCCATCTCCTTCGTGTCCTGCCGCGACCCCGCCTCACTGTGTCAAGGCACCAGTTTCCTGCAATTTTGGCACACAGCTTGACTCAAGAATATATAGAAAAAACCCGACATCAACTGTCGGGCAGTAGCCCACCAGACATAACACCCGTCCGGTCGGTCTATGGAGTATTGATAAACTTTACCCTGATCTTCATACTCTTAAAGGGTCAATGGACGATGGTTTTGTATGGTTTTTGGGTACGTACTATCAGAAAAGTGGGAATAGGCTCATTTTTCAAATAAAATCCAGTGCACACGATAACCGCACCTGTTTAACACTCTAACTCCTATTGGTCCGCACAAATACACACATCAAAAGTGTCTAGGGATCAAGCATTTTTATGCGGATTTCTTGAGATTGAGATGTGGCTTTGTAATAAATTTATGATTTTATAAATTTATATGGATCCTTTTTGGTGCATTTCATAATTTGAATCAGCAACTGTGAATCAAATTCGAGTAAAAGATGAAAATCAGCTGTCAATATTTTCCCTATAAAAACATACAACGCATTGAAGACATTATTAGTGCTACTGTTTCCCTACTACTGATTAAAACCAACGTTATTATGGAGCGGCGACGTCATTTAAGCAGGGAAGAAATGCTCAGAGCCGTGGGAATGATAGAAGCTGGTTCCCGGCAACGTACTGTGGCTTTAGCTCTGAATACAAGTCAGAGTGTTATCAGTCGACTTTGGACACGTTACCGAAGCACTGGTACCGTGGCTGAGCGCCATGGAGGACGGTATCGCTGCACCACACGGAGACAAGACCGATACATTCAAATCTTAACTCGAAGAGCTCCAACAATAACCGCCATGATGTTAGCCGTGAGGCTTCATCACTCTTCAGGGAACTTAATTAGCGACCAAACAGTCAGAAACCGCTTGCATGAAGTGAACCTTCATTCCCGAAGACCGCTACGGGTACCACCTATAGCAATGCACAATCGTAGGATTCGATATCAATGGGCTCTTGAACACAGAAATTGGGCAGAAGAACAATGGCGTTTCGTGTGCTTTTCTGATGAGTCTCGTTTTGGTATGAGACCGGATACAAGACGTATACGACACTGGGGAACCCCTGGACGCCAACAGCGATTAAAATCCTGCCAGGAAGTCCATCCTTATAGTGGTGGAACCATCATGGTATGGGCGGGTATTTGGATCGGCGGAAGAACTGAGTTGATTTGGATCAGAGGCAACCTCAACGCTCAAATTTATGCTGAGACGATTGTATCAGACGTCATCGTTCCTCTACAAGTGCAAATCGGTCCCTTATTTCAGTTAATGCATGATAATGCACGACCGCACACCGCAAGAGTTGTAAGACAGACTCTCGCCGCAGCTAACATCAATGTCCTGCCCTGGCCTGCTCAGTCGCCAGACTTGAACCCGATTGAGCATGCATGGGATATGCTACAGAGAAGAGCTCTGCCGAATATGGAGGGTATCCAGTCGCAAGAAGACCTTTTTTTGTTGTTGCAACGAACATGGGCGGCCATTCCACAGCGTGATTTGGATGAACTCATTTTGAGTATGCCAAACCGATGTTCTTGTGTTGTTAGTGTTCGCTGTAGAAACACGGATTATTAATTGTTTAAGTTACCCAATAAAATTTTAAAGAAAACTGTTATTTCAGTCTTTTTTTCGAACTTTAATGTTAGTGGTTCAAATGTCAAAAATCCCTTTATTAGAAAATGGCAAATTTCTTTATTAATGCAAAGGTGACTTGGTTTATCGTTACTGTGACAAACGAAAACACTTTATTTGATGAATCCTTAAAGAAAATTTTAATTAATATCAATCAGGAGAAAAGTTATTGCAAAAATATATGTTGATCCCTAGACACTTTTGATGTGTGTAGTTTGCAGATCAATAGTACTTAAACAAAACAAACGTTACCCGAAAAATACGCGACCCTTTTTTTAAATATGTTTTGTTTTATAAAAATTCCCAGGCTCTGTTAATGATCCCAGATGTTTGACCACCGTTTTTCGACCAATAGGAATAAGACAAAAAAGGTACAAAGGAATAGAAAGTTTTTAACTGTTTTAACGCTGCAAGCAAGGATAGTCTTTACCGTGGTCCGATACCCAGTTTGGTGATGGTACATAAACTCACGATTTTTCACGTGAAGGTAGACAGAAACAACGGAACGGTACTTGTTGCGATATTTATTTACTCCTTTTGCTATAACCGCGTTCAAATATCTGGTCACAAATGCACGCCCGGCTTGTTATTTTGGTGTATTATCATTTATCGACACTTACTAATTACATTCCACGATCTATAGCGAACATAACATCAGATACGCTGTAACGTAACGCGTAAACTGTCGTACGTCTGTACGACTGTACTTCTTGTACAGTCCTATTTCAAAAGTAAAACTGCAGCCCTAACATAGTGCGCCGGGAATCTTACAACAAATGGTTATGGAACTCCCTTGCATATTGTAGTTTGTTTTTTAGTCTGCGGCCGTTGACTTCGAAATTAAACTTTGCGTTGTAAGAACACTAACTCTCAAATTTCGATGGAAATGACATAACATAACAACACACCTGTCAACAATCTTCGAAGGATTAGGCAGAGGTGTACGGTCTGCAATAGAGATAGGTAACCAAGTTCTCATACCACTAGTATGAGAACTTGGTTACTTATCTCCTTTGTAGACTGTACCTAATAGTACACCCAAATTTTGCCAGTTATGTTTAAGTCCCATGTAATAGGGAGCGAGCCTAATGCCATCGACCACAAATCCAGACTTCGTGACAGCTGCTGAGAAATTTTTGATGAGAAAACCCAATAACACTTTGCCTCACCCTGGAATCGAACCCAGGACCTAAGGTCAGCAGTCGCGCTTGTGACCACTAGACCAACGGGGCAGAGGAAATAATAACCTCAATATTCAAAGGCTGTTTCTATTTCTGGCTCGTTTTCAATTATTCGAGTCGAAGATTTTTCCGAAGGGTTGTTTTTAAGATTACCATACTGTAAATGGCGGTGAAACTAGCCCTGGGCTATCCTCGCCTTGTAGAATATAGTCCTAAGCGTTAAGCGGGTTTCTTATCCAATGACATAAATACATTTTTAGCGTATGAAAATAGGATGTTCCACGTTTTAGCGGGTTACGAAGATCGTTGAGTATATCGGTCATATTTGCTGACATTTTTGTATCTTACGTAACAAACTAACGTTATACAGAGTGTACCAGAAGTGTGTGGTCTAATTACAGGATGTGGTTCAGACTATTAAACTGAAGAACTTTTTTCATGGCACCACCATCGGCATCGTAAAAAAATAGTAGTAGGTAGTAGCTATAGCTACAGGGAACCGATCACTTTTCCGACTTTTGTTTGTTCGAACTTAATTTTACCGAAAACTATTGACCAAAATCACTCTCTTCAGAGCCTTCTGTACATCTTTTTACACCTGCAGCCTGTGGGCAGTCTATACTCAAAAAGCGTACAGTGCCCTACGGGTACAATATAATAATGCGCTTAGAACGATGTTGCGGCTGCCCCGTCACTGTAGTGCATCACGTATGTTTGCGGAGGCGCGCATCGATTGCTTCTACGCTACTCTGCGCAAGCGGTGCGCGTCAATGCTGAGCAGAGTACGGGTTAGTCGCAACAGCGTTTTATGTATGATAGCCAGTAGACTTGACTGTCTGTACATTGGTCGATGTATTAATGCTCACATGAGTATTGATACTTCGACTCATGGGTCAGGCAGGGGGCGCGTAGTTTAATGTTGTATTACTAACTCTAGTTATAAGTTATTGTACTACTAACAAATTGGATCTTAGTTATCTTAAATAAACGTTTATTATTATTATTAAAGTATTTTTTGCTATATGCGTTATTTGACATATTTTTAGATCATTGAAGTATCATGTGTCATATGTATCATTTTGCCGTACCTTATTTCGCCGATTTACAAAATAACGTTTTGCTACTGGCCGAAGCCTCTTTTGAACTTTTTTCCATTTGCCAAATGGTTTATTTGCCCTATTTTCACCACACCGAAGCAACATTTTACGGATTATTATTTGGTCCCAAATATACCGGTAATTTGTTAGCATTTTTAATTTTAATAGTGTCATAAAGTCAATATAATATGTTGTGCTACAAAATTTAGTGACAGAAACGAATCGCTGCAAAACCGACTTCACGCAGTCTTGTCTATCCCTAGACTGTAATTTAAGCCTACGTAGGGGTGGAGGGGTAGGGTGGCCCGCGTGCTGAGGAACAGGTGGTTTGAAGGCCCGACGCCGCGGCCGAGTCTGGTTGGCCAAGCCGGCCAGCAAGCCGAAGCTGCGGTAATGAGCGTTACAACCATCTGCGACGATAAGCTCGTTTGGGGTCGCCCAAACCCCACAGCGCCGGAGCTGTGGCAGAAACAATGCTTGCTGCATGTTGCATGCCTACTCGCATGTTGCATGCACGCTGTATGCCTACGTGCATGCGGCATGCCTGATTGAAACAGTGGAATGAAAACAGTGGTAAAATGAATGGTAACGGAAACATAATACTTCGAACAAATGTTATTTCGGCTAAGTGTAACTTCGGTAAAAGTTTTTCGACCAAATGAAACGTCGGAATAACGAAAAAAATCGAATTGAGGTCAACTGATACAGAGGTAGACGTGACTTCGATGAAGTAAATAAACGAAACGAAAATAGTTGAAAAATTTAGGTTAAATGAAATTCGGTCAAACATTTTTCGAACTTATGATAGATAACTGTTGCTACATTTGGGTCCAGTCAGAAATATAACCACACCTTTTTGGTAAACACTATATCCGTACACATATAAGTGTAGTAATTTAGGTCATTCTCTTATTATGGAATTTGATTGTCCCCGTATGAGTGGGTGGATGTCAAATGTTTTCGGTTCTAGGAACTTCTGCTTTCCTCGGTAAATACAATCACAACGAACAAAACTAGAGCTTTGTAATACACAAAAAGTTCCAAGCAAAAACGTTACCCATTAATTAAATATTACATAAACCGAGAACCTACCTAATCTTCCATAATACATACAGATTCCTCAAGGCTACAAGAGAGACATACCAGCATTTTATCGTGAAGAAATATGTAGTGCCCGTGGGATCGCGCGGAAATAATTCATGCGAGCGATGCTGAACCACTTAGGCATACATCATTCATGTCTGCGTTTATTGTTAGATGCTTTTTCTTTAGCGGAATTATGAGTAAAAAGGTGATTATATCTTTCTAGGTTCTTAACGAATTAAGTACTTATTCTATTTTTGATCTAACTGCTGCCCGCGATTACTTCCTTATTTGAATCGGATTTTGTTAAAGAAATTTTAATTGTTTTTTTACGGAACTCTAATCCTGGATTCGCTTCTTAGGTCCAGCAAAGTGGTATTGTTTCTGTTTTTTTTTTGTCAGCAAACCCGAAACCGTGGTAGCGCGGACAGAACCTTCGGTATTTGTTTTAAATATATAAAATACTAGCTGTCCGGCGCAACTTTGTTTGCGTCACATTTTCCCCGTTTTCGGGGGAACATTTTTCATTGCTGCTCCACTCCTATTGGTCGTAGCGTGACGATATATAGCCTATAGCTTTCCTCGATAAATTAGCTATATACCACTGAAAGATTTTTTCAAATCGTACTAGTAGTTTCGGAGCCTATTCAATGCAAACAAACAAACAATCAAATCAAGTTTAGATTAGACTAGCTCTCCCGCGCAACTTCGTCTGCGTCACATTTTCCCCGTTTTCTCAATGTTTTTCATTGCTGCTGCGCTCCTATACAGCGCCATCTATTGAATACTTACTCAATCCAGTCAACATATACCGCCATCTGTTAGAATTGTTTGGAGCCAACAGATAATTGTGACTTAAATTGCAATAAAATAATATTGCGACTTTAAATTGAGATGTAAGCTATCCTATCTTTCATTCATTCGTTCATCCAACTCGACTGCTGTTTTTAGAAAACGCTTACGGCAGTACTTGATTGATGCACAACGGAAATTGGACATGGTCAATATTAATGTCTCACTTATATAATTGTTAATTTCAGTGGAATGTTGTGTAGTGCGCACAATATACGTAGAGATATAAAATTGTGTCAGCCTCACACAATAGACAATAAACTCAAATAAAGTTTTCTTCAACACTTACCTTCCTTCGCGTTATCTTATTATCATTAGTTCTTTACTATTGATCACTTTGGACGATCTAAATTAACTTATCTAATTTGTTCGTTTCTAACTCACACAATATCTTTCAACAAATTCATATATTTTTTAGTATACCCGCAACTACTAGAAATTTTATACATTTAAAATGTGCAATTTAAGTCGATGCCGTCGTTGGTTCGTGCATCACACTCGGCCACGTGAGGCGCAGTGTGTTGCTACGGACTAACTATGGTGTGTTTGAAACTACTTAATCCCTGTTTTAAAATATTTTATTTTTTACAATATGTATATTTTTAATTATTATTTTTTAATTATTATTTTTTATTATTTTCTTAATACACTACATAATATTATCATGTCGTACACAATATTTATATAATTACTGTATTTACTGACATCCGTACACTCACCATTTAGGTTCAGTTGAAAACCAGCGTCGGGCACTAGTTGTCCGGCATTATGCTGAACTGGGCCTATTTGGCGCTACCTTGAGTCACACAGTATTTCTTGTTTAGTATTAAGTTTTTTATTTGTTTTTATTTCTTTAATATTGTGTGTACTTGTGGCGATGGCGCCAATAAACGTTTTTTCTTTCTTTTCTTTCTTTCTTTCTTTCAAGTTAGATCAAACTGCACACGGTGTGCAAATTTGGTTAAAATCGGATAAGTAGTTTAGGAGTCCATCCCCGACAAACAATGTGACACGTAATTTATATATATATATATAGATTAGCAGGTACTTAAATTCAAATATTTTATTTCGTTTGTTACTAACATAGCTTTTAAGTAGTGTGTATTTTTAACATCATAATTATGAATCAAGGTCTGAAATAAAGTTTTTTTTTTAAAATTTATGTACACGAAGATGACGGCGAGGTGTAAAAGATAGGACCTATAATAATTGCTTTGTAAAAGTTTAAGAGGTAGCTACTTTTATGATTCCACACGTACAACCAAGTGTACTGAACGTGGGTCCGTAAAACCACCAGACCTCACGACACGTAGCCCATATTAAGCCATAATTTATTTCAACAGATTGGGTACCAAAAAATAGACGCCCACATTGCCCGAACCACGACAAAAAGTGGTTCGCACATAAATTTATTTGGAGCAAAACTGTACTCGTTTATTTCACAGAAAACTAAAGGCGAAATTGTTCGATGAAGATTTTTTTACGCGTCATAAAAATGGTTTCCCCTTTTCGATTTATGTTTAAACCTGTTTTTGTCCGCGGAGCCGCTTGTGTATGAATTATTTTCGTGTTTTTCTATAAGTTTTATATCGTGATAAATAAATGTACTATTTTTTGTTTTCTGCTTACTACTTTTATGTATTGTTTTGCCGATGTTATTGTGAAGTTTCAATGCAATTGTTTTTGCTCATTGGTTTGCTGTTATTCTTTTTACATTATGATACCAATAAATTTCCAATTTAATATATTTTGATTCATACAAACCAACGTGGCAACGTGGCCGACAGCAGCGGTGGCCCAGTGGTGGCACCCCGACTTACGAATAGTAAGCCGTGGGTTCGAACCCAGGCAGGCGCATTACTTTGTGTAATTTTTTTCTTCACCGCTGCTCTCAAAAACGTTGAAGAAAAACATCGTGAGGAAACCGGAATGTCCTAGAACTAAAAAATCGAAGACATGTGACATCTACCAACCCGCACTGGGCCCGCGTGGTGGATTACAGCCCACTCCCTCTCATAGAGAGGAGGCCTGTGTCCCAGCAGTGGGAACATTATAGGCTGATGATGAAACCAACGTGGACACTACTTGTCAACGTCAGAAACGAGCACGGTTTAAAAAGTTAACTAATTTGGAAAAACATGGTTTCGTAGGGTAAACTTGCCTAATTCGTACTTACGCCAAATTCGTACTCCACTTAAAACTCGGCTTCGGTAACAGCTATCAGCGCCTCTAGTGTCAAAAAATAGATGTAACACTCGGCCATTTTACCACCAGACAGATGGCACCTGTGAAGCTGTTCTCGACAAAAATATTGAAAAAGTAAGTTTTTTCCAAGTATTGCTGTAATATTTTTACACACTTCGTAAGAGTTTTATTCAAATTAGGTCGTGTTAACCTATTTTACGATTTGATACGTATTATTGTGTATCTTTGCGATTTAATCTGACGTGTTATCATACTCGTAACTCTCGTCAACTTTTTTGGCGGTAAATTTAAAATTTATTTGGCTCTTGCTCCTATTTCGTACTTCGACTTAAGTTCTTAAAACGTACTGGTACGATTTAGTTATAACTGCGATGATTGCCAAGAATTGGCGAAGACCTTCCGTCGAATTTGTTAAGAATTACTACTTGCTTTAATAACACATTGTTGATTATGATGCTGATTCTCAATACTGTATACCAATAAATAGATCTCAAAGTACGAATTAAGGTTATAGCAGTACGATTTGGGATGAATGATCTTAAGTCGTACTTTTTTTAGATTTTTAAAAAAAGTTTATTTTCTTAGAAATTTATAAGGTTTATGTTAAATTTGATTATAGAAACAATAAAGCATTTAGCAAACAAAAATTACTTGTAATTAAAACTAATTTATCTTTCCTAATTTCTTAAATATTATGGTTTTCTCTTAAGGGGTACGAATAAGGCAAGTTTACCCTACTCTTTTAAAATCGAGAATCTATACAAAGAGCACAATTCTCCATTGCGCAATCAAAATTAGTTGTCGTCATTTCTCAGAATCTCAAGATCTTAAGTTAAACGCTTTCAACTAAATTCGAGCCTCTGAAGCAAGGAAATTAGTGTGCCTAATTAATCACAGGGAGTTACTTGAGCGTGTCTGTGTCAGTAAGTGTCAATTCGTAACTTTGAGCGGTAGGATCAACAGCGACTGACACCGCGGCTCCAGCAAACAGTCTTCAGCTTCCTAATTTACTATTCGTCGCTCATAAGACTTATTTAGTTAAAGTTAATTGCTTAATCCTGCCCCTATCTTTAGAGCTGGAAGTTCCAGGAAAATGTTAATTAATTTAACGTTTAAGTTTAATCAGAATTAGGAGCACTAACTAACTTCAAATGGCAAGCCTTTTGAGATTTACTGAGTTGATATAATGATGGAATGAACAGGAGATCGTATTATAGTCTTTGATCATTCTTGATTGTACGTTGTCAATGGTATAATCTTTTAATCTCTTTTTGTATTAAACGACCAAAACGATTTGCATGGCCTCGGGCTTTAGAGACAGAAGTAAAATTAATCAAACAAATTCAGCCACAATCAGCATATAGTTTGATCAAAAATGAGTTATACAATATATTAATGTTTGACAACCAAAGCTGATAAAATATACCGATGCTTCAATACGTTGAGTAAAGAAGAAAAATTATTATCCTACAATATTTTTCAAGCAGATATAATTGCTTGAATAAATTAATCTGACAAAAAAACCTGCAGAAAAATGTAAATGACTAAATAAAGTGAACTGATATGGGCGAAATACGATTTTCTCTTTTTTAAAGTATTTCACTAGCGTTAAATGCATATAGATTTGACTTTTTGTTTAGCGAGGCCAATTCGAAATTGGTAACCGGGCCACAGGGATTTTAATGCAATCATTTCGATTGATGCAAAACGGAAACCAACAGACACATGCTTGTATTGTTTAAACAAGTCTATTCAGAGTTGTGTATTACTTTTATCAAGAGACGATTTAAGATATGAAACGCACACACACCACACCACACCACACACCACACCACACCACACCATACTCCACACCACACCACATACCACACACCACACCACACCACACACCACACCACACACCACACCACAAGATCCTGATATGATCTGAGCATTATTTCATGAACTTTAAAAGGGAATTCAATCTCTGAGTTTGTTTCTGCTTCACTTTTCTGATTAGTCAACCAGGAAACGGTCGGTGTTTCCTGGTTAAAATAATCCGTTAACTTTCAAGCAAAAAGTAATTGCCAAATGAAAAAAATACTCAAAGAAAGATCTCGAAAAACATCTCAGTAGGCACTCCAACCTGATCCTATAAACGAAAAGCAGCGTCAGGCCACAGATACGATAATATTCCGGTGACAGATCGTCGGCTTATCGCGCCGTAACCCTCTCGTCCCCAATTTTACGACTCACACGTGATGATAAACTGCCGACACATGTTTATTCATCCCCCGATCAACATACAATTTTGGGGGAAAGACAAAAATCTGCTCTAATAGTTTCTGGGACGAGGAATGCTTGCTAGCAAATTGTTTGTCCGTAAGGATTGGGACAACATGTTTAATGGTTATTTTTTATGTCCATTGCGTATTGTTAAGTGGCTTTTTTATGTGGGTAGTATTTAATAAATCATGCCAGTGGCTGATGACCTACAATGATAATAAAGTCGTTTATCCAATTACAGAAAAAAAAAATAAGTAAGTGTATTACATGTATACCATTTTTAAGGTCGTATCCTAACCAAACCTACAGTAGCGAAAACCCGCGACCGTCGCTAACAAAATGATCGCTTTTTTATGTGGCTTAAGTCATGTACGTTGATGTCTAAGTAGTTAAACCTAACAAACATAAAATAAGGCAAAGAAATAGGAAAACTGTCCTCCGTTAACACAGTTTAGATCCTACCAGCCTAAACACTAGACACATTAAACTCAGCAATCGTAAAAAGTAACATTTTGAAACGTACCTCCCGAAAACAGCCCCAAAACAGTATTCCCACGAATTTAGGTCAACACCCAGCCTACAATAAACGTTGAGTCCTTCTCATAAAGGTCAAGTTTCCCGATCAATCCCACCCAAACGGTTCGCCTACAAAATTAATTAAACTTTTCACTCCAAGGTTCGCAAATTATTTTTATCTCGTCATTGGATGGTGTTATCGAAAAACAAACGGTGTTGAGATAAGATCGGTGACAGTAACAAGTGGGTCTAATTTAACTTTAGCGGATCTTTACGAGTTCCCGACAATCGGGGACGAATCCCAATGAGGGCCTCTGAGGATTATATTACGGTCGTGAAATATTTTTGCTTGTAGGTGCTATGATATTTACAAAAGAGGTTGGCTCGTGCACTTCTGATCTAGTTGGTGTGGTTTATAGTAAAGAATTTAACGGTCTTCTCACCCACAGGTGATTGAAAGCCGATAGCATTTCCTCTTTGACTATTATGAGGCCCGTGCTATTGGGAGCACAATGTTTATCGATTGAAACCATATTTGTTCTATTTAGTTCGAGTCATGTCGTCTGAAACGAAACGTGGCAAATTACTTCGTTATCGCTTTTATTTCGTGGACATAAAACTCTTCAAGAATTTCTGCGTCGATAAGTATATTCACTCCCTTTTATACCAAATGTATTTAAGCTTTGGGAACGTTGTCTGGCGTACCTAATGGTGGGTCCTCACAGCTCGGTGACTTGACCACAAAAAACCCGCTGGCAAGTGCCACCGGCAGACGCGGCAAGCGCGACTGTGAAGCGATATTTTCAGTTATCTTGTGACTTTCGGTGAAGTAAGAGGTGTACACAGATACTGAAGACAAAATTGGACGATAACGTCGCAAATGCTTCAAATTTTGGTGCACCTATAACTATATTCACTGTCGAAAGAAAAAAAATATGAAAAGACGATTTTAGATGAGACCAAGTCTACGAAGTAGGCGTGATGTTTCCAGAATGATTTAAGAGAAATGGAAATCATTCATTCATTTTTATTAAAATAATTGTCAGTCATTTTGAAACACCTTACCTTACTTTACATAAAAACTTTTCAAGACGCGTTATGAAACAGTTGAAGACCGAAACAATTTTATTTGTAAAGTGAAAACAGAATAGCGGTTACTTTTACTAAAGGAATTACATTGAAGCACCTTTCCGTGTAACTTCGAGAGCTTCGCTTTTGTTGCTCGAGTCGCCATATTTGAAACGTAATTTTCGAAATAGGAAATATGTATTGTGAGGGTATTTGAAGGGTTTTGCAATTTTCCCTTTGAAAATTAAGTACGGAACTGTCACAGAGGTATGAGTTATAGAGAGCTCTAAAAGGCGAATATTTTCCTACAAACCATAGTCCAGTTAATAATATGCCCAGTTTTTAGGGTTCCGTACCCAAATCTTTTCGCTTCGCCGTCCGTCCGTCCGTCCGTCCGTCTGTCACCAGGCTGCTTCTCATGAACCGTTATAGTTAGCGATGCTATAACAACAAATACTAAAAACAGAATATAATGAATATTTAAGGGGGGCTCCCATACAAAAAAGTGATTATTTTGCTTCTTTTTAGGGTTCCGTAGTCAATAGATTCGTTTTCATAAATAATGGTACGAAGGGTTCCGCCCTTCGTGCGCGAGTCGGGCTCGCACTTGGCCGGTTTTTTTACCAACTATATTGTTAAATTCAGTACTGAAAATATATATTTTTATAAACTTTGCCTCACTCCAGGAAATTCTCATGTATCGTGGGTGCGTTCACAAACATTTAAACTCACATAGACAAACAGCCAGACCCGGAACAACTATCTGCAGGCCATACAAATATTTGTTCCATGCGGGGATCGAACTCGTGACACGCGGCGCAGTAGTCGATCGCTCAGCCACTGCGCCAATAACCATGCCGTCATGAATTGACCAACTGCCTACCTCCAGAGCCGACATAATAAGTAACACGACGGCCTCTCGATACCTACCTACCCACTGTATAACAAATACATATCATTTACGCATGTTTTCTACATAGGGTTAGGCAGAGGTGTATCTGTGTGACTGCTTGCCAAACAGCTACGAATATATATATAAACATATCTTTTAATACTAATTAGGCTTGTGTTTGGCCACAACTATATTATTATTTTAATGACTTTTTTAAAATGATTTCCTTCTTATCAAACTTTTTGTACCTACCTAGATAATAAGTAAATGATGTGGTTGCCTATAATTGGAAGCGCACACTTGTATTGTCCTTGTGTATGTTAGCATGCATGTAATTGTGTAGCCTCTGTTGGCGATCCAAATAAATAATAAATAAATAAATAATAAATAACTCGTCTGTTGTGAAGCGATGATGCGGCCTAGGGTGAAACACGCTTGCCGAAAAGATACCGATTCACTACATAAAATTAACCCTTTTTGTAGGGGGGTAGATAGAAACCGCAGAACGCCACCTATTACGTTCTTTGATTAGGTACTTCATTCGCCTCGTACAAACCTGATCATACACGCACGCCGGCCGGTTGCGAGCACTACGCACCGGATCTTTATCAAGAACCTGAACAGTATTTTATGATATTTCATTATCATCATCATCAGCCTATAATGTTCCCACTGCTGGGACACAGGCCTCCTCTCAATGAGAGGGAGTGGGCTGCAATCTACGACGCAGGCCCAGTTCAACCCGCACTGGGCCCACGTCGTGGATTGCACATGCCTTCGAATTTTTAGTTCTAGGACATGCCGGTTTCCTCACGATGTTTTTCTTCACCGTTTTTGAGGGCAGCCGTGACGAAATAAATTACACAGTAATGCGTCTTACAGCGCGGCTTACTGCTCGTAAGTCGGGGCTACCACCACTGGGTCACCACTGCTCTCTTTTGTGATATTAAATGAAATTTTATGATATTAATGGCATGAATTTTTTTTACACAAATGATTTTGTTACAAAATACCTTTCTATCACCAAAACCCATGATTTCCTTTCACAACAGTTTCCCTGAAACTTCCAAGTAAATCCTTGCTGGTTATTTATTAAGAAAACTGTATTATGTAGCGTAATGTATCTTATTTATAGGCGAAAGTCTATTGTTTCGGAGAATGGGAGTCATATCGAGCGAAAACTGCGGAAACATGGACGGATAGACGAAGGAGATTATATTGAGGCTGTTACATATTTGCGGGTGTATAATAGTGGTGTTGCCATGCGTGATTAATAGAATATTGGTAGGAATTGAAAAGTACCTCGTTGGACGATTGAAGTTTGCAATAGAAAATACTTTTCAAATGAGATGCAAAAATATATATATGTCTATAGTGTATGACTTTTTTATATAAATTTTGTGTCTTAAGCCTCATCATCATCATCATCATCAGCCTATAATGTGTCCACTGCTGGGACACAGGCCTCCTCTCTATGAGAGGGAGTGGGCTGTAATCCACCAAGCGGGCCCGTTCGGGTAGGTAGATGTCACAATATCTTCGAATTTTTAGTTCTAAGACATGCCGGTTTCCTTACGATGTTTTCCTTCACCGTTTTTGAGAACAGCAGTATTAAGCCTGTCATGATATAAATAGTTGTATTACCTTTTTTATCAAAGTGACTTATTACGTCTTTCTGCAAAAGTAGAGTGTTTCACGGAAGTATAAAAATATAACATATCTATTTTTGACATTCCGTGAAATATTTTGTACCACTCACTGAGTGGTTGCCGTGTTTGTCCCAGCAGGTGGAATATTATATGCTTATGTTATGCTATTCTTGCTATCTATCACCCAATTTTCTTAAAACAATAATTAAATCCCCTTATGTATTCCTAGAAAACATTTAACAGTCAATCCTGCCCTCATCCCAATTTAGTTTTGACGGCGCTGCATGTGTTTTTCTACCTTATTTCGCTATGACTCTTCAACTCATCAGACACCTCCATCTCTCAAACATTTAATAGTATAATAATATCAAAAACAATTTACAATAAAGACATTGTTACAGAACCGTTTAAAACGCCACAATGGTCTTTAAAATTAAACCAGAGATACAGATTTTAATGCGTACTCTCAAACCTAATATTGTCCCCTTATTGCTGTCGTCAAAAGTCAATGTTGCTATTATCGCCACAATTGGGGATTATTATTAAATCCAAGCTACAAGCTATGATTGCGTGGAACAGAGATGCGATTAATATGACCACAAATTTGTGTAATTATTATGGGATGAATCTTTTAATATTGTAGTTAATACTTTAAATTACATTATTATGTGATTACTTGTTTATGTTATTTTTGGTACTTTGATCACCATACATTTTATAGGGTGCACTATTCCACACACTTGGCAAATTATGATTGCAGCGATTTTAGCTGTTGAAGTCCGACAAATATGAACACAAACATTGTGTATTTTCGTTAGTCGATTGATCTTACTTTGGTGGTCTGAATGATTTCTAAAAGTTTGTCCACCTATTTTAATTTATTTTTTTCAATTCAAAACATTTATTTCAGACTTTTCGGTCCATAGAGTGTTAGTAGTACATCAAGATGATTTAAAGCTATGTTAGTAATTCACAAATACACAAATCACAAATACAACAAATAAGAGATAAAAATAGAACAGAGACAGGACACCAGTCAGCCTACAATACGTGCAGCCCAATCCAATGCCTCCAAATAGGACTATGGATGTAGTCTGCAATTACACTCAGGTGACTCTTGGGACTGCCCCTTACCCTTTGCATCAGTGATGCTGCTCTCTTACGTATAATGGCATGGAAACTGTCCACTTGAGCTTCAGTTAACATCGCCGACGCACTGCAGTAGCGAGGCAATCCCATCAGCAACCTGAAAGCATTGTTAATTGGACCTTATATAATTTTAGCTCAATATGACTGCCACAGGGGTCCATATTGGCTCACCTAAAGTTCTTTACCCGAAATTGTTCTTCCTAACGATTTGTAATCCGAATGATCATTCTTCCTAAAATTTTTCATCCTAAAGTTTTCATTTATACTATTTGTAGTGCTACCGGCGATGTTCATAACACTCATGTTTTCGAAAATTGTAATTAATAATATTATTAATGTAAATAATTTAAACTCCTACTGTTTTTTATCATAACTCTTTTATCCCTAAACATAATTACCATAATATTTTCACTGATACTCTGATAGAAACATTTACCAAGTGTAATAAAAATATATGTGGGTAGAAGATGATATTTACAGTTTTAATTTGGGTGGGGATTAGGTCGAGTGTCGTCTTGGGGGCACTATGAAAAAAATACTTAGAAAAATTTTGCGACCAATTTCGAGGTAGTTAGTCACAGTTCTAACCTAACCTAACCTATGGATACCTTTCCAGGTACACACCGCAATAAATAAAAAAGTAAAAGTTACGCAAAATGAATGTATATAATACTGATTATTATGAATAAAAAGAAATCTAAACAAAAAAGATATGACTTTGAATAATAGTGTAAAAGATGGTTATGTTGAGAAAATATAGGAAAACAAATAACAGTATAATAGATGTTTATTGCTACTGACATTATGAAGTTGAATGCTTCGGAATTATGAACATTAGAGACAGAGTAGTTAGGAATTGCGATTGTTAGGATGAAAAATGTTAGGAAGAACATTTTCGGATTTCCAATTATCGGAGTTGAAAATTTAGGTGAACTTTGGCGCACCCCTGCCACAGACACGACAGCGGATCGGTCTAAATCACAAATGCCTTGTCCAAAGACACTGGTAACAGGGCCCACTTAAATTATTTATGAGAATCATCGACAAGTTGAAGGAGAAAGAGATAATAAACTTTATTATGTACCGTTTTCAAAGCGATGCGTCAATAGACCTTCTGACAAAAAAAGGAATTCTTGGAGTTGGTTAGAAATAACATATTAGAACAAACCAATGAACATTACTTTCAGCCTAGAAACAGGACCTAAAACATGCCTTTCGAGCCCACATACCACTCGCTTGTTTGTCTAACTCTGAAAAACAACAGTTATACCCAAATTGTTTCATACAAGCATGTTTGATACTTTCTCCTAACGGCTATAAATTAGTTTTATGTGAGCTTTATGTAAAACATTGCAATAAAACCGTTTTCCTTTGAATAGAGACGTTTGAGTATATTTCTGTAAAATTGAGTCGTATAAAAAGGAGTATGGAGATTAATATTATAAAGATGTTGTCGGTATGCCTTTATGTGGCCTTTCTTGGAGATCACAGTTTTTATCAAAGGTTTATTTGTTACAAGATTAGTAAGCCTGGAAGATCCTAAACTGATTGCAAAGCCAGGTAGGCCTATGCAGATACAACTTGGTCCGGTGAGGGTATTCAGATGAAGCAGGGTGGGACCACAGTGCCTCAATACAAACTATGGCCCACTCCCTGTCCTGCTCGTTATGTTATTCCATCTGCACTTTCAGGAAACTTTCGGAAGCCACCATCCTCGGATTGGCAAAGCGTTCTGATCGAAGCTTAATTGTCTTAGATATAGGGAATCATCGCTATGACGAAGGAGAAGGTTGGCGGTATACTTTTGACACTTCAGTCTTCATTTACGCTGTACCAGAAATCACTGGCCTGTTTTTGAATAGACTACAACAATCATCATCATCATCAGCCTATAATGTTCCCACTGCTGGGACTCAGGCCTACACTCAATGAGAGGGAGTGGGCTGTAATCCACCACGAGGGTCCAGTGCGGATTGGTAGATGTCACATGTCTTCGAATTTGTAGTTCTAGAACATGCCGGTTTCCTCAAGATGTTTTCCTTCACCTTTTTGAGGGCAGCGGTGATGAAATAAATTACAAAAAGTAATGCGTCTGCCTGGGTTCGAACCCATGGCTTACTGCTCGTAAGTCGGGGCTGCCACCACTGGGCCACCGCTGCTGTCCTACAACAATACTATTCAATAATATTCGCTGGCGATGGATCACAAGTCTCTTACCTTACTTGTTCTTCTAGACTTTAGCAGTGCCGTTAACTCTGTTGATTTCGACATCCTTCTTGCGATCCTCAATTCTCTCAATTTCTCCTCTTCCACTATTGGTTGGTTTGACTCCTATCTTAAAGGCCGCTCGCAGCGTGTTCGTCTTGATGAGTCTTGCTCTGATTGGTGCCCTCTTATCGCGGTCGTACCTCAGGGTGGCGTTCTCTCCCCTCTTATCTTCTCTATTTTTATTAACTCTGTCACCAGAGACATCTCTTCCTTTTTCCATCTGTATGCCGACGACTTGCAGCTTTACAATCATTTCTTAAGGGAAGATGCGGAAGCCGCTGTATCTGCCATGAACAAGGATCTGGATTTGATTAGCGAGTGGTCGCGGTCCTTTGGACTGCAGATCAATCCTAAGAAATCTCAGGCCTTGATCATCGGGGGCAGGTATATGCGGAATAGGCTCGATGTTGCGTCGCTGTCTCCACTCAGGCTGAATGGAGTTCAGATTGACTACGCAATCAAGGCTAAAAACCTGGGTTTGACTATGGACTCCTACTTATCATGGACTTATTAAAACAACATAACTTAGTGAATTTCAAACGAACCGGTTTATTCTGCTCAACGTCAGCACACAGAGAGAAGATAGAGTTACATAGACAACTACCACAACACAGACAATTATTTGATGTTACCAGTTATAAATAATACATATTTCTAACACCCCAACTACAGCAAATGAACAAAACTTCTCTAAAAAACAATAACCTATTGTATTCTATGACTCTATCATACTAACACCTAAACCTTCAATACATTTGCTGTGTTTTACAACATTTAAAGCCTTGGTAAGAACATCAGCTGGCATATGAGTTGTTGGCAAATATTCTAAATTAATAATCTTGTTGCTAACTGCATCTTTAATAAAATGATATCTAATGTCAATGTGTTTACTTTTTCTATGACATACATAATTTGCCACCAACTTCTGTGCACTCTGACTGTCATTATATAATTGCACGGTACACAGACTACCAGTAAGTTCAAATAATAAAGATCTCAAATATATGGCTTCTTTACACGCTTCAGCCATAGCCATATATTCAGATTCCATGCTCGACAATGCTACTGTTCTCTGCTTCTTACTTTCCCAGGAAATAGCTGTCCCTGACATCACAAAACAAAATCCTGTATATGATTTTCGGTCAAAAGTATTACTTGCCCAATCGGCATCAACATAGCCAATAAGTTGAGCTGTTTCCTTTACAAATTTTAAACAATAACTCTTAGTTTTCTTAAGATACCTAAGTATTCTTTTTGCATAGTTCCAATGAACATTAGTGTAACACTTATTGAATTGACTCAGATAACTGACACAAAAAGAGATATCTGGTCTTGTAAGAACTGACAGATACATAAGACTTCCAATTAATTGTTGATATGGAATATCTCGATCGCAATATTCAGACTTAACAATATCTAATTTACTTTCCATTGGAGTACTGGCCACTTTGCAGTTTAACATATTAAACTTCTCCAATAACTGAATTACATATTTTTCTTGATCTAAAGTAATAACATTGGACTTTTTATCAATGTTTACTCGCATACCCAAACATTGTTTAACTTGTCCTAAGTTTTTAATCTTAAACTTAGAACTCAATTCTGAAATTAACTTATCAGTCTCTTGTTGATTATTAGAATAAACAAAAAAATCATCAACATGCAAAGCAATTACAACTTTAACATTATTATTAATCTTGGTAAAAACACATGGCTCTAAACGACTCTTTTTGAAACCCAATTCAAATAAACATTGCTCTACCCTCTCATACCAAGATCTTGATGATTGCTTAAGGCCATAAATAGCTTTATTTAATTTAACAATGACCTTTTTCTTCTTTACATCACAAGAAATATCTGGCTGATACATGTAAATATCTTCTTTAAGAAAACCATTTAAAAAAGCTGTTTTCACATCTAAATGGGTGACATCTAAATTTAACTGAACTGACAATGCAAACAACAATTTCAGTGTAGAATGTCTGACAACTGGTGAAAAAGTCTCTTCATAATCTATACCAGGCCTCTGCGTAAATCCTTTTGCCACCAATCTCGCCCTGTGTCGCACACTATTGTCACTGTTCACTTTCTTTTTAAAAACCCATTTACACTGTACTATAGTTTTGTCAGAAGGCAATTCACTTACTGGAACCCATGCTTCATTTTCGTCAAATGCCTGCAACTCATCCTTCATAGCCTCTATCCATTGGTCTCTGTCTGGACTATCCAGGGCTTCTTGGACACTGACTGGATCGCTGATGAAATCTGGACTTGATGCTGTACATAAATTTGAGTAACCATAACGCTCTGGAGGCTTCCTTATACGTTTTGATGTTTCTGGAGCTGGTTCTGGTTCCGGTTCTTCCTCTTCAAGCTCATCAGATTGCTGTAACGTAGAATCTAAGTCAGTCAAGGCATTAAGAAAATCCTCTGATTCTGAAGAAATGTCCACACCGGGTTCACCTTTCATTTCTTCTACATTATCACTACCTGACTGCTCCGGTAATATATCCCCAACTGAAACTGATACAACTGTATCATTTGTACAGTTTATTTCTGTATTTTCATGAATAATCACATCTCGACTTGTTACTACACACCTCTTGATAGGATCGTAAACTCTGTAGCCTTTGACATTTTCAGAGAAACCAACTAAAATATGCTTCTTGGACTTAGTGTCCCACTTAAGCCGTTTCTCTTTTGGTACATGGGCCATCACTTGGCTGCCAAATATACGCACATGGCTCAAATCTGGCTTGCTTTTTGTCCAACGCTCATATGGAGTTTTATTATCTAGTCCTGATGCAACAGATCTGTTTCTAAGATAGACAGCGGTATTTGTTGCCTCTGCCCAAAACTTCTTATCTAAACCTGCATCAAATAATAAACATCGAGCTCTTTCCACAATAGTTCGATTGATGCGTTCACTCATACCATTCTGTTCAGGGGTATAAACATTAGTTTTCTGGTGAACTATACCTGCATCTTTCAAATATTTCTCAAACTCATTGCTACAAAACTCCGAACCATTATCTGTCCGAAATATTTCTGCCTGTTTGATTTTCAACCATACTTTTAAATTCTTTAAAATATTTAAAGGTTTCACTTTTCGCTTTCAGGAAGTAAACAAATGCCATACGGGAAAAATCATCAATAAAAATAAGGAAATACCTTGATCCTCCAATAGAAATGCACTCCATTGGTCCACAGACGTCAGCGTGGATTGTATCCAGTAGCTCGCTGCTCCTCGTACCCTTGTGACCAAATGGCAAGCGTGATTGTTTCCCTTCACAACATACTGTGCATGTATTTTTGTTGATCACTGACTTATCTGCATATGATATTCCCGTGACTGCGCCTTTCTTCATCCTATTCTGGTCACTGATATTCAAGTGGCCCAATCTCCTATGCCATACTTCACTGCTAACTGCCGCTGAAGGAGATGTAAACAAACATTGTTTACGTTCTATGGCCAATTTGTAGACACCATCAACCTCATTTGCCACAGCCACTAAACTATTTTCACGGTTGTAAACATAGCAGCACTTCTCCTGGAACGATACACTGTTACCATTCTTGATAATTTGACTAATAGAAATCAAATTAGTTGTGAGGTTAGGTACACACAACACATCTTTCAAAGTAACCTCGTATTTACAATTTGGAGTAACTGTCAAGATTTCCACGTCTCCCGAACACAATACTGGCATTGCTTTTTGATCTGCTGCAATAATCTCCGTGATATTCGGCGTATAACATGCATTTTGCACCATGTTTACATCTGACGTCATATGAACACTCGCACCGCTATCGAGATAAAAATCATGTTTATTAAAATTTCCATTCAGGAAAACGACCGAGAAAGCATTCGTCTTCTTAACTTCTTGTTGAGAATTCTTCTGGCATTGTGACTTATAATGCCCCGTACGTTTACAACGGAAACATTTAATATGCGACTTTTCTGTTTTCTTCAGTCAGTCAGTGTTTTTTTCGAGTCTGACATAGACAATCCGCCATGAGTTGAACTGTCATTTCTGACATTGCTGCCAACTTTAGCATTCCAATGTTGGCGATTGTTCTGCCCTCTAGTCCAGAAAGCATTTCCTGTTTCCTGTTCACTGTTTCCTGCAAGATCGATCAACTTCGTCTTCACTATGTCAGCAGTAATGGCGATCCCCGAATGTTCAATTGCCATAAGCATAGGGAAGTATTTTTCAGGTAATCCTGCCAGCATTAAACATCCAACCCACTCATCGTTCACGTCAAAACCTGTTCCTGATAATTTCTGGGCTGTTTCGATTATTTGGGTCACATAATTCGTCATTGAATCGCAATGATCGAGACGAATTGATATCAGATTCCGCAGCAATGTTATTCTTCGCGAAAACCCAGAATCATCGAACATAGTTCGCAATTTGTGCCACAAATTCTTGGTACTGGTAGCATCTTTGACGTGCACATACAATGACGGATCAATTGTGAGAATTAACTTGGCCCTCGTTTTTGTATCGTCTGCGGCTGCTTCACTTTTACTTTCCTGCTTGATAAAGCTTGATGTACCTTCTAAGATAAGCAGATTCTCCGCTGCAAACGCCCACTCGTGATAATTCTCACGTCCCTTTAACTTTGGAACGTTAGCTAAGAATGACGAGTTGGTAGCCATTTTTGAATTTTTTTTTTTGTTAATCTCAATATACGATGCCTACATCTATGCTAGCTAATATACCTTAATAAATTAAATTTCTATTCCCTAAAAGGCATATCTGGGCCCATAACCTATTAAAACAACATAACTTAGTGAATTTCAAACGAACCGGTTTATTCTGCTCAACGTCAGCACACAGAGAGAAGATAGAGTTACATAGACAACTACCACAACACAGACAATTATTTGATGTTACCAGTTATAAATAATACATTTTTCTAACAGGACTGCACATGTTGCTGAAGTTAGTCGCAAGGTGCACTACACATTCCACTCATAAAAATGCCTCCAGAGCTTCTTGCCATTGAAAACCAAAATCTCCCTTGCGCAAACCCTCTTTCAGCCCATCATAGATTACGCCGATGCCTGTTATTTGGATGCCACCGAGGAGCTTTTAAACAAACTTGAGCGTTTGCAAAATATCTGTATTCGTTTTGTTTTTAACCTTAAGAAGTATGATCATGTTTCCAACTTTCGCAACATACTCAAGTGGCTCCCAATTCGACTTCGCAGGAACTCTCGGATATTGTGTCTGCTATTTAACATCCTTCATAACCCAAAAGCGCCATCCTATTTGCGGGAACGCTTTGCCTACTCCCGTCCTTCAGATGCACCTTGATTCAGATTCAGATTCAGATTCATTTATTTGCAAAAACATGTGTACATAATATACATAGTAAGATGCTTATTATAGGTGTTAGAAGGTCTTCCTTTAGGTTCAACATGTTTTACCATGGCTGGTGTACAAATTTGGTCGAAACACAATACGATTACAAAAAATACAAAGAATAATAATATAAATCAATAAAAGAACAATAATAATAAATTAAAAACAAAAAAATAGGCAGATATAGTCATGCAATTCAAATTAAGTAGAATAGATTCAGTATACGAGTATTTAGAGAGATTTGTCAGTTAAAAATTCATTAACATTATAATAAGCTTTTTCTGTCAGTATTTTTTTTAATGTTTTCTTAAACTGGTCTGTATTTAGTTTTTTTACACTATTAGGAATGTTGTTATAAATTATTGGCGCTCTGCATACAACGCTTTTATACAGTAGCGCTGTTTTAGATGCTTGAACACGAACTTTACTATTATCTCGGCGATTTCGTATTACAATGTCCGATATTCGAGGAAACAAATGGGGGTTTATTTCTAACAAATAAGGTAATTTCTAAAATATATATTGAAGGAAGTGTGAGGATTTTATGCTTTGTAAAAAGCGGCTTACAGCTCTCAGTACTTTGGATACCGAACATGGCACGTATGCATCGCTTTTGCATTTTAAATGCCATGTCTTTATTTGATGAGTTGCCCCAAAAAATTATGCCATATCTGAGGACCGATTCCACAAGTCCATAATAGGCCGAGAGCAACACATCAGTGTTGATAGATGGGGCAAGTTGGTACAAAGCATATGCTTGACTACTGATTTTTTTACAAAGTGCGTCAATGTGTTCTTTCCAATTTAGTTTATTGTCTATAATTAAGCCGAGAAAACGGGCATTAGATACTTCATTTATAGTGTAATTATCATGAATTAATATTACATTTAATGGATGGAATGCAATCTTTGTCCAAAGTGCATTATATTTGTTTTTGATAAATTTATTTTTAAATTATTATTATCAAGCCAAGAAATTATAGATGTCAGTGAATTATTTATTTCAGATTTATAATTATTAATGTCCTTACATGCAATTGAAACTGTACTGTCATCAGCAAATAATGTCATAGGTTGCGTCGTTGCCTTTGGCAAGTCGTTGATATAAATAATGAACAGCGGCGGCCCTAGCACACTGCCTTGAGGAACACCGTATGTGACGTAGTTTTTCACGGACCTATATGTTTCTTCTATCTTAGTTTTTGGATTTACTCTAGTTATTTCTGTTATTTGTTGTCGATTCGTTAAATAGGATCTAATTAAATCCAAAATATTGCCTCTTATGCCGTATGCGTCAAGTTTACTGATTAGTATATTATGATCTACATAAATAAATGCCTGTGACATATCGCAATAAATAGCACAAACTGGAACTGTTTTGTCAACGTGGCATATAACATTTTGGATGAATTCATAAATGGCCATATTTGTGGTTTTATTTTGTCGAAAGCCCTTTTGTTCATTGCACAAAATTTTATTTTTTTCTAGATATGAATTGAGTTCGCCATAAATATATTTTTCGAACATTTTTGAAAATATTGATAATAGTGCGATGGGCCTATAATTCACCATTAACTGTTTGCTTTCTTTTTTGAATAAAGGTTTTATAACTGATAGTTTAAGATCTTGTGGAAATATTCCAGTTGATATCGACAAGTTCATAATGTGACTCAGGTGATAGCATATATCTTCATTTACTGCTTTAATTATTTTTGTGGAGATACCATCGTATCCTACACTGTTGGTATTTTTAAGATTGTTTATAATTATTTTAATATGGTTGGGTGAACTTGGTGCAAGAAACATTGAATTTAGTCGATTATTTATTAAAGAAGTTACTTTTTTCCCGGCACCCGGAAGGGGTTTGACTTTTTCAATAAAGTAATTATTAAACGCGTTCGCTATTTCTGTAGGATTACTAATGACTTTGTTTTGATCAATTTGGATGTCATTAATGGATTCTTTTGGGGTGTTAAGTCTCGTTTTGTTTATAATCCACCACGCTGTTTTACTTTTATTATGAGACGTTATTATTTTATGGTTAATTTGCGCACGTTTTGTTAGTTTTATAATTTTTTTAAATAACTTACAATAATTTAAGTATCTTGTTTTGTTCTCTTTTGTCGAGTTTAATCTGAATTTCCATAGCAAATCCTTTTTCTTCCGACTGCAAATTTTTACACCACGTGATACCCACTTTGGTTTCTGATTGACCTTTATTAAAAATTGTGTTTGTGGAAAGCAGAGGTCGTAAAAAAGTTTAAAATCAGCTATAAAGTGTTGATAAGCAGTGTTTGGGTTATCAGAGAGGTAAATATCTGAGAAAGATAAGCTCTTAATGCACAACTTAAATTTTTCAATATTTTCTAAACTATAATCGCGTTTTATTGTACGCCAATAATGCAATGTCAGATTTTTTTTTACTGGAACTTTGATTAATTGGGCGGTATGGTCGGGCAGACCTAATTCCAAAATTTCAGATTGACAACCCTTTTTAAAATTATGTGCGAAATTATCTATACAAGTTTGACTGGCGAATCTGGTCGGTTCATGTAAAGCCAATTTTAAATTATAATTTAACAGTAAGCATTCAAAATCTAATGTTACATTATTGCGTTTTAGAACATCTATATTAAAATCACCAGTAATTGTAATATTTTTACAATTTAATTTGGTAACGTAAGTCAGAAGTTTTTCAAGTTTATGGAGAAACGTATACAAGTTATTTTGTTTAGGTACCCTATATATACAAACAATAATAATTTTGTAGTCAAGAAGTTCAACAGCACAACCTTCTAATACACATTCAAGACAAAATTTGCGGATTTCTGAAATTTCCCTGAATTTATGTTCTTTTTTAAGTAAGATACAGGTTCCTCCTCTTTTACTATTTGTTCTACTGTAAAATGATGCCAAACCATAATTTGGTAGATAAAAATTGAACTCAAGTCCTTTTTTTTTTTTTTTTCGGATGGGAAATCATCAAATGACTTCTTCCGCTCTGGGCGGAGCGGAAGGGAGTGTCAGACTTGTACTGACTAAAACCCATCCATGTTCCTTCTTAGCCCTTTGCGTTCCAGGGGCACGGTATCTCTTTCGAACAACCCGCAGCCCTGGCAGGCATCGGCCCTCTCGGACCCCTTCCGATTTGCTGACATCTCCTTGAGGCGCGCGTGGAACACGAACGCGCCGTCGGCACGGTCTGTCGTCATAAGACGGACGGACGGTGAGCTAGCCCATTACTCACCGTCCACAGGCCCGCGCCTACGGTGGCCGGGGGCCACTGGTTGCCCCCCGACGCCCGGGGCGTCTCCCGCGGCGGCTGGGACGTGAGGTTCTCTCCCTCTCACGTTCCGCCACCTCCTTCGCTAGCATGACTGCTTCGCAGAAGGAGGCGACGGCTTCCCATTCCCTCTCGCTCCGGACCATGGATTGAACCAGGGCCGGACGCGAGAGGTCGCCGCCGCCAATCGCCGCTACGAGGACACGGCGGTGCTCAGCCCAAGCGGGGCATAGCTCCACAGTGTGCTCCACCGTGTCCTCCGGCCGATCCTCGCAGTGGTGACACCCGGGCGTTTCCTCCCGCCCGATTCGGTGCAGGAACCTCCCGAAACAACCGTGTCCGGTGAGGACCTGCGTCAGGCGGAAGGTGAGGGCGCCGTGGCGCCTCTCTAGCCACTCCTCAAAGAGGGGACTTATCGCCACTATTGTGGCGTGCCCTGCACGGGGTTGCGACAGTCGCTCTCTCCATGTCGCCATGAGATCGCGCCGGAGGTCTGTCCGCTGAGCGACAATTTGCCGCGGCAGCGGAGTTTCCCCCCGGCGAAGTGCCTCCGCGCGCCATTCGTGCAGGCACGCGAGGACTATCGCCTCCAGATCCCATGGCGGCAATCCGGCCAAGAGGCTCGCCGCCTCGCCGGAGATCGTGCGGTACCCCCGGATCAGCCTTACGGCTACCACCTTCTGGGGCGCGTTCAGGTAATGGGCGGCTCGCCGCCTCAGAGAACGCGCCCACACCGGGGCCCCGTAAAGGGCCATGGACCGCACGACCCCCGCGTAGAGCCTGCGGCAGGAGGCGTTTGGACCCCCCAGGTTGGGCAAGAGCCGCTTGAACGCAGCCCCTGCCCGTTCCAGTTTGGGGGCCAAACGTCGGAAATGCTCCACGAAGTTCCACCGGCTGTCGAGGACAAGCCCTAGGTACCTCAGCGTCGACTCGACGCCAATGGGAACCCCTCCTACCGTCAGTATGGATCCCGACGGTGGCGCATTCCGAGGCCCATGAAAGCACATGGCCTCGGACTTGTGCAATGCCACCTCGAGACCCAGTTGCCGGATTCTATCCACGAGTATCGCAACCCCGCGTGTCATAAGTTCGGCCGCCGCCTCGTGCGACCTCCCTTGTGCCAGCACCAGCGTGTCGTCAGCGTAGCAGACTACACTGACACCGCTAGGAAGGTCGGCGCGCAGCACCCAGTCGTAGCCGATGTTCCACAAGGGCGGCCCCAGAACCGATCCCTGTGGGACACCGCACGACACCTCTCGCCGGTTCCATTCTCCGGTGCGACCGGGGTAAATGACGGCCCTGTCCGTCAGGTAGTCCCCGACCACACGACGAAGGTAGGTCGGCACCCGGTGATACCGGAGTGCCTCCCTAATGCAGCTCCAGGGCATGGTGTTGAAGGCGTTGGCGATGTCAAGAGACACCGCCAAGACAACCCCACCCCTGGACACCGCATCCCCCGTCGTGAGAGCCCTCACGCGCATGATGGCGTCCACCGTCGAGCGCCCTCTGCGGAAACCAAACTGGTTCTCCGCAAGATCCGGCCCCATCCCCACAAGGTGCCCGGCGAGGCGGTTGGCAATGACTCTTTCGAAGAGCTTGCCCACCTCGTCGAGCAACACAATGGGCCGGTATGCGGACGGAGAGTCCGCAGGGCGCCCCGGCTTCCGGATGAGGACCAGCTTCCCCGTCTTCCAACGAAGCGGGAACTGGCCTCTCTCCAAGCATGCGCTTAAGAGCCCTTCCAGTCGGGGCCCAAGAGCCTCCGAGGCCAGGACCCAGGCTTTGCCAGGCAAGCCATCGGGTCCCGGGGCGGTATTTTTGGCTTTAAGCCTGCCTACCGCCGCTCTCAGGTCTACCCCGGTCACTTCCAGAATGTCGTCATCGTCCTCGGTGTGGTCCGCTTCCGGCACCGCAAGCGGCGGAGCCATAGGCGGGGGAGGATGTTCCCCTCGCAGAGGGAACAGAGCGCTCACCACGTCCTCCACGAGCTGAGGGCGGAGACTCTGCGTCAGCGGGGGGGCCCAGGTGCGGAGTTTGTCCCGCACCATCTTGTAAGGGCGCCCCCACGGATCTCTGTCGAGAGTCTCCAGCATCTCCTCGCGGCCCAGGTCTCTGGCCCGCTGGACAGCCTCCTGGAGGGCGGTCTTCGCTGCTCTGTATCCCTCGTACAGCTCCGCCTCAATGGCTGCCGCATCCGGAGGGCGGATGCGGAGCCTGCGATGCCTGGCGTACGGGTGCCGCGCGGCTACGCACGCCTCGCGCAGAGACGTCAGCTCTCGCGACCACCAGTACACCTGACGCCGGGCGCTTCCTGGCCGAACTCGGGGCATTGCCACGTCGCAGATGTCGGACATGGCCTCCTGGAACCACCCTGCCTCGTTGTTGATGTCGGCAGGCCTGTTCGGTGATGTCACCCAGGCCTGCACTATCGAGGCTTCCAGGAGGAGCTCCCGGTCCAGCTGCTTCAGCGCCCAACGCGGACCACTCGGGGCCTGTAGGACCGGCGCGCTTGAGTCCTGGGCGGAGACATCAAACCGGATGTACCGGTGGTCGGAATAGGTCTCCACCCCCTCCATGACGCGCCAGTCAACGACACGCGGTGACAGAGCGGGGCTAGCGAACGAGATGTCCACCACCGACTCGCCCCGCATCCGCACACACGTGGGGACAGAACCCCGATTTGGACGACCAGGCCCGCCTCCAGAGCCCAGTCCTCCACCATCCTACCCCGCACATCTGTGCAACGAGAACCCCAGGCCAAGTTTTTGGCATTGAAGTCCCCGAGCACAAGCACGGGGAGGGAATAGCTTCGGATGACGACACTCAACTCCATGAGGGAGTTGTGGAACTCGGCGAGAGTTCGGCTCGGGGAGAAGTAGACTCCCGCTACGACGATCTCCCCGAACCGTGCTGCTACGCAGCCCTGACCCTTCCTGACACTTTCAAGGGTCGGGGTACCGGCGGCGGCCGACGAAATTATGACCACTGAGCCGCTCAGGTCCTCCACCCAGTCTTCCCTGGGCGGGACGAAGTACGGCTCAGCGACCATGGCGACGTTAATCAACCACTCCGCCATACTCTGGAGCAACAGATCCTGAGCACAGCGGCAGTGGTTGATGTTCGCCTGGAGAAGGCGTAATGGGGCCATTATTGGCACTCCATTTCGGCCCCCTCCCGGGCCCCCTGTGAGGGCCCTGCAACAGATGTTGCAGCGGCAGTACTGGCGGCAGCCGCGGAAGCGACGGTGGTGGCAGCTGCGGCGGTGGCAACGGTGGAGGCGGTGGCTGCGGGCCTTCCCTTGCCCTTGGCCCTGGTGGGTGGTGCGCAGGCCCTGCCCCCTGCCCGGTGATCGGCTGGTTTGCCCGCTGCCGCACATGCAGTGCAGTGCGGCATGGCGGTGCAAGCCGCGGCCATGTGACCGGGCTGACCGCAACGGAAACAGTCGCCGCTGCGGTCCACCTCCGAGGAGCACCGACAACTCACGTGCTGCCCCACGAGGCACCGGTAACACCTCAGAGGTCGGGGTTCCAGCAGCTTCACCTGCGCCGACACCCAGCCCACCAGGAGCCTTCCAGCCTCCACAATTGTTCCGGCCGCCGTCACAGGGCAGCTTACCGTAACAGTTCGCATGCCCGAGTGGTCCGGACGTAGAGTGCCTGCCCTTACCTGCTCGGCAGGGCACCCACCTGTCCTGGCGACGGCGGCAACCACCTCCTCCTTGGTCACTGAGTCGTCCAGACCCAGGATGCGCATGTCTGCGCATCTGACGGGCCTGGACACTCGGACCTCGTCCGCATCTAGGGACGCTCTGAGCTTTTCAGCCAGAGCGTCAGCGGACAGGCCGCTATTTGCTCCGGGGATCTCCAGCGCTCGAGCCCCTGTCGCGGTGACTTTGAGCCGGAGTCCCTCGGTGATCCCCAGCTCCCCGAGATCCACCGTCGCCTTCGCCTAAGTGAGTACGTCGCGGTAGGACACGCCCCTCTTTTCCGCCTCCGGCTGTAGCGTGATCACTACAGCTGCGGTCTTCGGGGCACGGAGCCTAGCCGCGACGCTTCGCGCCTTGTGCCTGCGCCTTCGCTCCTCGTCCCTGGCCTTTTTTGCCGCCTTTCGCCCCTTTTTCTTTTCCCCGACCACCTGCCACTCGGCTTCGGCCGCGGGAGGATTAGTGGGCGGGGGGGGCGGCGGTAGCTGCAGCCGCCTTGCTGATGGCGCTGGCACATTCGCCACCTCAGGAGCCGCTTTGCCCTTTTTCTGCTGGGCCGCCGCCTGTTTAGCCGCTGCCGGTTTTGCCGGAGCCGACTTTTCGGTAGGGGCCGCCCTAGCCCTGCCGGAGGGCTGGCCAGGCTGCCCTGGTCCAGAAACTGCGGCCGTAGCAGCTGCATACGAAGCCGCCTTTGGGCCCGGGACCACCCTCGGGCCCGGGGCAGCCTTGTTTGCTGCCAGGGGGTGGCGAAGGACGATGCCGTCCAGGACGGAGAACCGCGTCTGGAAGGCAGCCAGCTCCTGCCGAACCAGGTTCAGGACCTGGTTCTCCACTGGCACGGGCTGGCTCTGCCGCTGCTGGGGCACCTCGCGGGAGCCAGACTCTCGCAGACCGGTCAGGTCTGCCCGGAGCTTCTGATTCTCCTCGTGGAGAAGCTCCGTGGCGGCCGTCAGGCGGGCGACCTCCGCCCGCAGTTTGGCCACTTCGCTGGGTGGAGGAAAGCTAGCCTCCACCGCCGCCATGATGGAGGCGGAAGCTGCAGGTATGGCCCCGAGTTTTGAACATGTCAGCTTCTTCAAGGCCACGACCCTTATCGCAGCTTCCACCTCCTTTTGAAACTTGGCCTTACGCTCCACATCGGAGCCGCCAACTTCAACTGCCGCGTCATCACCGGTGCCCAAACGGGCCTGCCCGCGACCGGCCACCCCCGATCTTTCGGAGGCCGGGAGCCCCCTCCCCAGGCCCCTTATTCCGCCACGCCTGCTGGTGGAGATTTTAGGGGCCGAGGCAAGCTCCCCTTCGGAGGACGACTCGCGGTCGCCTTCTGGTCTGGACCGCTTGCGTTCCTCCGCAGCAGTCCCGGTCCTCTCGAAGCGGGAGCTCTCAGAGCATCCCGCGCTCACATCACTAGATGTGGCGTCGGACTCCGACACCGCATCCCTCCTCTCCCTCTCTTTGCCGTCGCCGGCTGGGTTTTGATTTTTTTTATTATTTTTCATTTTTGTTCCCACGAATGTGGGGCAAATACGAGGTCCATCCGAGCAGTGCCCCCTGTACCCGGATAAGCCTTTGACATTTATAACCCGCCAGAGGGTCGGCTGGTACTCTGGCGGGGGACGCACTGACGACTGATCGTTCCATATGAACACCCGTCAGCCATACATCCCCTCACGGTGCGCCGCCGCTTGAGATTCGGGGTAGCTTTTTATAGAGGTTTTCTACCTCGCGGTCCGGGCGGTTAAGCCAAGACCCTCGGTCCCGATCGAAGCCGCGAGACGTGATCCACGACACTCCGATGATGGGATTACGAGAACGACGGGGACAGAGAAGGACTGCGTCCCTCGCTGTCTGCTCGGAGGCAGGGTGAGTGCACTCCGAGCCCGCCCTTGCTCCTCCGCTGTGCCCTCTGCTTTTCAGAGGGTCACGCGGAGAAACGCCGCGTTGGTCCGGGTTGGACCCCACCACGTCAGAATATTCGCCACCGGCAGTGACATTCCCCGGGGAATAGGAATCTCTTCCCACTCCTCGGGGAAGGACACTGCCGGCGCCCAGGGTGCACCGTCCCGACAGCAACTGTTCCCTCCAGACGTATCGAGAGGGACCAGCGCCATCGGGCTCACGAGGAGGTTTTCTGACCCAGCACCCCAACTCAAGTCCTGCCATCATATAGTGCTCAGTAATACAAATGATGCATGCAATGATGCTTGCAGGTCGCATATTAGGAAACTCCTTAAATCCCCTCCCCATTCAACCGATTTCTACTCCTACTCCTTCACTGTACACGCTGTGCGGTTGTGGAATTCACTGCCGCCTGACATAAGGGACTGCCAAACTATTGCAGTTTTCAAGAGAAGAGTGAAAGAACATTATCTTTCCATTCCGTCATAGTTGCATAAGTATTTATTTTATTGTATTTATAGTATTGGTATATTTTTTCTTTGTATGTACACGGAAGTTAGTATGTTCTTATATTGTATATTTTATTTTAAATCGTTATTTGCTTTATGTATTCAATTTTCTCTTCTTCTTTTACACACTATGTCTACATTTCTTTTTTAGTATCTCCTTCCGCAGGTATGCTGGAAGAGATGTCTTTAGAAATAAGCATCACCTTTGTACCTATTTTCTTTTCCTTTCTTCTTTTCTGTATTTAGTGTGTACATAAATTTTTAAATAAATAAAAATAAATAATATAATTGGTGTAAATGCATCACCGTGGATAAAATCGACAGAACTGAAAACTATTATCATTTTTTTTTAAATATTTACTTACCAACGAATCTAGTTCGAAGGAGTATTGTTGTTTACAAGCCATTTGACTATACCAGTATTCTACACGGAGTGACAGTCTATCTCGCCATATATGGTGGTGGTGTTTGGCAGACTTTCGGACTACCTGTAACGACTTTCATAGATCTACAATTGCCAGCTGGGACCAACGGGCTAACGCGCTTTTCGAGCCACTGATGAAACTCGGTATGTAATGGGTGGTTACCTATCCGCGGACCAACCTAGGCAAGCGTGGCTTAACCTGAAGACCGACCAGAGCGGCTGTTATTATTTAGCCACGAGCTCCATATCTTTCAGCACTTCGTCATTTTAGTAGCGTATTGTCAGATCTAAATTACAGGTTTTGTGGAAATACGAAAAATCAAATCCTACCCATCATCATTCATCATTTCAGCCGCAAGACGTCCACTGCTGGACGTAGGCCTCCCCCAAGAAGGGGGGGTTAGCCATAATCGCCACGCTTGGCAGGTGGCTTGGCGATCGCAGTATTGTTGTTACAAGAGCACAGAGAACGCTGCAGCCCATTCTCTGGTAAGTACCTTAGTCGCCTCTTACGACACCCACGGGAAGATATGGGATGGTGCTACTTTTACGTCCGACACCATACAAAATCCTACCCGTAATGGAAAAACCAAAAAAAAAACATATTACGTAACAAACAAAAAGGTATCCAATCGAATAGCACCGCAGCAACTGTTCGCTTACTATTGTAAAAACTCTGGCTATTTATTATTCAGATTCATTTCAAACCTTGTGTTATTAATGGCTTTTTAAAAAAAAACGAAACAAAGCTACAAAATGCATTTTCGTTTCACCTGTTGAACAGAATCCGGTTTAATAAATTTGAAACTGTATGTCCTTTTCATACGTGTACTCCATGTTTTTTTTTTTCATTTGTTTACTCTGCGTAATGTTTTTGTCTTTAAATTCAAATCACGCATTTCCACTGCAACACGTTCTAAGCAAAACTTTATCTAGTTTTATTTTAGGCATCCTAAATCTTAAGAAGAGCATAAAGTTTCTTCGGAAATCCTTATCCTATACATACAAATGGTTCTAATGTTCTTAGCCACAGATTAGTAAGCAAATGGAACAATAGTTAGGTGGTTTTAATGATTTGATCATATTAAATCACAACCTTAGTCACCGTAATCGTGGAGTTTTTGTCGTAAATGGTTAGACAACATAATAAGCAAACCCATAGAAAGATAAATAAATAGAGTCATGGGTGGATGGTGAGTAACCCCCATTTGTTTGGGAAACCATATCCCAAAATACTTTTAAAGAAACCCAAAACAGCCTTATCACAAAAGGCTAAGATAAAACACCATTTTCACCTCAAAGTAGCAAGCCAGTTGCTGCAATTTCGTAAACCCCGTATTCATTCCATTTTACTCTCTCCTCTGTGGTTTCCAAAGCGGATCGCATTTTAGGCAACGCGACGCAATCCGTGTTACGTAATTGGAGGCGGAATCAGTCTAGACGCAAGACACGTCTGGCACACAATTATAGCCGGGAAAGCAGCTAAGATAAATATGGGTTTCAGCTCTCTCGTGAGCATTTAACGCGATTTACTTTTATAGGCGATGAGCGTTATAGAATTTTCACTGTTTTGCTGCGGTAGACTTGAATTGAAATGAAGGAAATGAAAATCTGAGTTTATTCTGTAGTCGGTTTCTGAATGGCAGACGAATAAAAGTACTGAGCTGTACTGATAGATTAAACAGGATGCAGAAAACGCAGGGCGGGTATCTGGTGCAGTTTTGCAGGCCTGTGTCTGGCAGTGGACTGCGATTGGCCGAGCTTTTATTGTTTTTATTATTAATTCATATGCAAAGACTAGCTTTTGCCCGCGGCGGCTTCGCCCGCGTGGAGTTCGGAAATTGCCTACATATGTGTTACCCCGCAAAATAATGTCGCAAATAGGGGTCCATATTGGCTCACCTGAAGTTCTTTACCCGAAATTGTTCTTCCTAATGCTTTGTAATCCGAATGATCACTCTTCCTAAAATTTTTCATCCTAAAGTTTTCAGTCATACTATTTGTAGTGGTACCGGCGATGTTCATAACACTCATGTTTCCAAAAATTGTAATTAATAATATCATTCATGTAAATATATTTAAACTCCTACTGTTTTTTATCATAACGCATATCCCTAAACATAATTACCATAATATTTTCACTCATACTAAACAACTGTTCACATTTTTAAAAAGAAAGAAAGAAAGAAAACATATTTATTTGGCACATGCCACAAATGCACACAATAAAAAATAAAACATAAAACTTAGAACTAAAACTGAAAAAGATAATACTGTGTGTCTCACGGCTGCGCACATACAAATTTTTTTTACATTTAGCCATTTTATTTTTGGTTATTGTTGTTACATACCTTATTACTTTATCTATACCTGAGATAGTTATGTCTAAAAACCAACTGTTTAGAATGATTAAAGGTCGTTTCACTGATTTTTGTCTTAAATGAATGAAATTCAGGTCAGAGTGTCGTCTTGAGGGCACTATGAAAAAAATACTTAGAAAATTTTTGCCGCGGTACCGCTCGCTTCGCTCGCCCGGCTCGCGCGTAGTTGGTCACAGTTCTAACCTAACGTAACCTATGGATAGTTTTGCAGGTACACACTGCTATAAATAAAATTAAAGAAGACGCTTTAATTAATAAAAACAAAAAACCAATTCATATAATTGACTGAATGAAAACATGTATTTAACTACTTGTACCATGGTACTATTATTCTTAAATGTTATACATGTTATGTAAAAAAGAAGTTATGCAAAATTAATGTATATAATACTGATTATTAAGAATAAAAAGAAATATGAATTTGAATAATAGTGTAAATGATAGTTATGTTGGGAAAATATAGGAAAACAAATAAAAGTATAACAGATAGAAAGTAGGATATATCCCCAATCAGTCGAAAATCTAAGAAGATTTATACAAACTTTCATCCTCTATTTTATCCCCTTAGGGGTGGAATTTATCAAAATCTTTTCTTAGGGGATGCCTACGTCATAGTAGCTTTATGCATGCAAAGTCTCAGCCCGATCGGTTTAAAATTGACAAAGTTTCATACAAACTTTCATCCCCTATTTTATCCCCTTAGGGGTAGAATTTATCAAAATTCTTTCTTAGCGGATGCCTACGACATAGTAGCTTTATGCATGCAAAGTCTCAGCCCGATCGGTTTAAAATTGACAAAGTTTCATACAAACTTTCATCCCCTATTTTATCCCCTTAGGGGTAGAATTTATTAAAATTCTTTCTTAGCGGATGCCTACGACATAGTAGCTTTATGCATGCAAAGTCTCAGTCCGATCGGTTTAAAATTGACAAAGTTTCATACAAACTTTCTTCCCCTATTTATCCCCTTGGGGAAGATAGAAGATAGAATATTTTTTAAAGTTTCCTTTGAAATTATGTAATTAGCCGGAACTTCAAAATAGTATCAGTTACAAACTGGCAACGTAATGGCAAATTCTCGTATTTATTTACACGACTGACCAAAACGGTGTTTTATGTTTTCAGGGTTCACGTATGTTACGTGAGTTTCTTTATTTCACAATAACCTGTTCAGATCTCGTAATGTATCTTTTTGATTTCGTGGATAATATTGTCAGCGGTGCCATCCTTAGTCAAATATAATCTTTTCTCAAACACAGTTTCAGCATAGTTAATAGGACGAAAACGCATTTCTGCGCTGTTATAATTACAGCCAGGTTCAAAGCCGACTGCAAATGCAGTGCCCCCGCAATCATGACGGTCAGATCGCGGAATCAAGCGTGATTGCGTTGCAGACTATTTTAGTTCTAGTATGTACAATCTGCAAAGGAGATAAGTAACCAGGTTCTCATACTACTAGTGTGAGAACCTGGTTACTTATCTCCTTTGCAGACTGCACGTCATCGTACGTGACCGTATGCCATCGGTACTGTGGTTACGTTTGTACAGATGGTATTTTGAGTGTTTCCATTTTGGTATCTAGTATGTAAGTCTGTTGTAAAGTTGGTTTGAACGTGAAGAAAACCGGCCAAGAGCGAGTCGGACTCGCGCACCGAGGGTTCCGTACAAATATTATTTAAAATATTTTTATTATATTATGTAAATAAAACCTTACGGTTTTTGCAATTATTCCTTTAACTGTGCTATAAGACGTTGCTTCGTACCAAATTTCAAGATACTGAGTTCACGGGAAATACCCTGTAAGTTTTGATTTCCTTGCAAGTGTCCAAAATTTGCGGCATAAACGGCTGTATCTTTTGATTGCATTGGCTTAGAATTTTTATTTTTTTCACAGCTCCAAGGGACGGTAGATCTGAGTATTTGTTATAATTCCAGCTTGATACCTCCACGCGTTCCTGAGGAAACGGGGCCTTGACGGACTGACAGACAGACGGACGGACAGCAAAGTGATCCTATAAGGGTTCCGATTTTTCCTGTCGAGGTACGAAGCCCTAAAAATGTTGTAGACTGCACAGGAAGTACCAGAAGACGGGTGTCGTTGCCGAGGGAGGCCCATAAAACGTTGGCATGACCACTTTGAGGCGTTTATGGTATATTGATAGGTCGGAGAAAACCACACAAAAAAAAAACTGTGGATGGCTATGGGGAAGATTCTCGCCCAGCCGTGGAATAATACAGTTTGATAAAATAAAGGCGTTTAGGAAGATGTAATAGTCATGTAACAATTACGGGTCGAATTAACGTCTTTAAAAAATAAAATCTAACTTGTTAAATATTATATATTGCCTTAAGACCTATTTTTTTGATCATTCTGTCATTTGTAGATCATTCACAGTCGTCAGTGACACGAAAGTCCCCACCAGTCTTACCAAGGGGTATCGTATTACACAGTACTGACTAGGTTGTGGAGGTCATATAGATTGTCTCTCTATGTAAAATACTGGTATTCAGCTGCATTCGGCAAGACTGGAAGCCGACCCCAACATATGTTGTTGGGAAAGGGTTAGGCAGATGATGACGACATATTTTTTGATGAGGTATAATTAATTTAAGTTTTATTAAATCGCACTCAAACGCATACCTTCGCTCCAACTACCCACCTAGGACATCACAATAGGTATGTCTGCGGCACAGATAACGAATGTTCGAGTTAAGGGTGGTGTACCGAACAATAATGTCGGCACGGCTGAGGATGCTGCAGTCAAGAGGAGCAGTACAATGGAAGGAAAATTGACGTGCAGGAGTAGGTAGGGAGGCTCGAATGCGAATAAGTTTATGGATTGGGGTTATATATGATAAAATATATGTTATATATGTTATGGAGATATGATAGAAGCAAATTGGTTGGCTGGATCGTATTTTTAGAACATTATTTGTATCTACATATTTAATTGCAAAACTAGGGGATTTTTGAAACCCTCAGTGCGTTTATATTTTCTACAGGTGGAAGATTCCACTCTTTAAAGTATAAAATAATCATGACTTTGGATGTGAGAAATCACTCCCGATGATGCTATCACCCTCCTCCAGGAGAGTAGCAAAGAGACTAGTACTCTTAAAAAATTCAGACACAAACCGCCGTCTTTCCGACCTCGCCGCCGAGTTCCGTCGCGACGTCCCGGTCCATGCCGGTCCCCGACCCTCGCTCGAGCCAGCCAGATGCTGTGCCAGTAGTTTTAAATTAGCCCCTAAATAATTATATCATTCAGATCCAGTCTGTCCCCATGCAGTCCTCCCCCAGCGACGCCCTAAGCGTGTAGTCGCTAAGTTTGTAAGTTTTTATGCCCTGGCTGGAGGCCTTACTCTTAAGGCACCCACAGGATAGTCCGGTTAAGCAGACGACAACCTCTTAGGTTGAACTGCGAGATGACATAAAAAAAAGATGTGAGAAATTTTAACTAGTCGTAACAAAAACAATATTTAAATTAAATTTACCATAGGAAATTATCCGTAAAATGAAGTTTTAGTAACAACAGTAAATCATCATCATCCTGCCTAGCCTTTTCCAAACTATCTTGGGGTCGGCTTCCAGTCTAACCGGATGCAGCTGAATTCCAATATTTTACACGGAGCGACTGCCTATCTGACCTCCACAACCCAGTTAGTACTGGGTAATACGATACCCCTTGATAAGACTGAAATATCATAAGACACACATATACATATACAGTTCTGCATGGTGTCGGACGTTAAGAATAGCACCATCCCATATCTTCCCGTGGGTGTCGTAAGAAGCGACTAAGGGACTTGCCAGAGAATGGGCAGCAGCGTTTTCTGTGCTTTTTGCAACAACCGTACTGCGATCGCCAACTCGTCTGCCAAGCGTGGCGATTATGGCAAAACCCCCCTTATGAGCGCAAAACAGAAATGGCCCCTAGTACCCGGCAGCCCGTCTACCCTCGACTATGGTAGCGGTCGAGGTTACGGCGTCCCGCTGGATGCGAGTCGCACGGGACCGATCAATGTGGCGACACTTGGGGGAGGCCTATGTCCAGCAGTGGACGTCTTTCGGCTGAAATGATGATGAATGATGACACATATACATGGTTGAGTTGAATGATGGCTGACCCATGCATTATGTTCGTGAACGGGCGCTGTCAGTTGTGCCTGGTCATCTCTTAGCTGCCACGGCTTATTTTGAACTAATTATTTTATTTTTGAATTGTGTTTTTACTATGGACACTTTTAACCTGCACGTCTTGCTACATAGTTCTCACATAATGTACCATCTGAACATGAATGATGTAACCTAGGTTTTTGTAACAAGAGTCTGATTTAAAAGAGTGTCTTTGGCGTTTCTTGCACTTTCTTCTCCATAGAGATCTATGCTTTGGAATGGGCAACTGCAGTACTTTCACAGTTATTATGTCTTGTGACTGGGACTGTAGCTTCATTTTTATTGTTGTTCGACTATTCAAAAGTGCCTGTAACTGGCCTACTTGAAATAAATGTTTTTGATTTGATTAGATTAAGTAAACCAATATGTTAAATCACGATAACAAACAAAACATAAAAAGCACACGTAAAGCAGTTCGTCGTTACTCAAACCACATTACTTTTAAATCGCCTCTTAACTTACGCGAGCAGAGTTAATGGCCGCCATCTTTCTCTGGTGCAAGCGAACAATGTATTAAGCAGATTAATCACAGCTGTCCCTAGAGCATTCTCGTGCCTAGCTTATAACTAAAAGACGGACTGCAGTCCTTTTTATAAATATGATTAGAAAAAGGTAGTAATATTGGTAAAGCAAGCAGTGATAGCTCCCTCTCATAGAGAGGAGGCGTGTGTCCCAGCAGTGGGAACATTATAGGCTGATGATGATGATGATGAAGCGATAGCCAAGTGGTGTGACCGTCGGACTGCCAAGGCATTAGTTAAGTTCGAACCCAAGACACACACCTATGCATTTTCGGATTCATGTGCGTATTGTATAATTATCAATTGCGAACGTGTTGTGAACGATGTTTTCCGTCTAAGTGAAGGAACGATGTTTTCCTTCTAAGTGAAGGAAAACATCGTTCGGAAACCAGCATGCCTGAGAGATATATCTCGACGGCACGTAAACCCAAGACAGAAACCCATGGGCGGCATAAAAATACAACTTTTTATACCTGTTGTGACTTATTTTCGGGTCTACGCTGTCCTCCCATACTTAAGTACTAACGCTGTAACATTCAAATAATGTAAAACCCAATGATTTTAAAAGCAATTTGTAATTTTAAATCGAAATAGTCTAGTGCAAGGCTGCTCAACCTGAGGCCCGTGGGACAGTACATGTCCCGCCAATAGTGTTTGTAGTTTTTTTTATGTTGTTCTACCTTTTGTAGTAACCAACGACTTATTGTCGGGCCTACGTATTTAAGTTGGCTGCTCTATTGATGGAAAGCATGTCAATAACATTAGTTACGCTGACGATATGGTGTTGCTGGGCCCCTCCATAAGCGCGGTTCGAAAACTCCTCGCCATATGTGTGGATTATGCCGGGGCTCATGGGCTCAGGTATAATGTTAAGAAAAGCGAACTCTTGGTTTTTCAATCTCCTGGTCATACGGTGACGCACGTACCACCCCTCTGCATAGATGGTGTTTCATTACTCAGAGTTTCGCGATTCAAGTACCTGGGCCACTGGGTCTCGGATGACCAGTCAGACCACGAGGACATTGAGAGGGAGCGCCGGGCGTTGGCTGTTCGATGTAATATGTTGGCTCGTAGATTTGCACGCTGCAGTGAGGCAGTAAAAGTAACTTTGTTTCGGGCGTTTTGCCAATCATTTTATACGTGCAGTCTATGGGTCAAATATACGCAGAAGACAGTTAACGCCCTGCGCGTACAGTATAACAATGCCTTTAGGATGCTGATGCGGCTGCCGAGGCACTGCAGTGCGTCGGGCATGTTTGCAAACGCTCATGTTGATGGCTTCCATGCCATCCTTAGAAAAAGAGCAGCATCGTTGCTTAGTCGTGTCCGTGGCAGTAGCAACAGCATTCTGAGTGTTGTGGCTGGCCGATTGGACTGTCCAATATTGTGGAATTGCGTACAGTTGCACGTCAGAAAAATATAAAAAAAATGTCACTGTTAATTAACACGAAGTGCCTTTCACTTTTGTTATTCCGTGTTCGCCTCACTTTTAATTTATTTATAATTGTAGTAGATCTCAAATTATTTAATTTATTTTAGTTTCATTTAATTTAATTTAATTTTTAAATTTGATTGTGGACATTTTATTTGACATTAGAAATGCTTGTATTAATTTTATTTTTTATAAATTTGTTATTTTGATGCTTTATTTGTAATGTGACGTGTTTCTGTCTATGATTATTTAATTACTAACATAATTTTAAGTTTACCAACTAACCAAATTATGGATAATTGAGTCTGAATTAAATGAATTGAATTGAATTGAATTAAGTACTAACGCACATTCAAATATTGTAAAACCCAATGATTTTAAAAGAGTAACCAAAGAGTTTCTTGCCGGTTCTGCTCCATAGGAAACGACCAACCCGAACCGTGCACCTTTTGTCGACGTTTTCAATGTTTTAATTACTTTAAATACCTCCATGACCCATTCTCCTTCCATGAGCACTATGTTTTAAGTGCAAGATTGAGTATTTCCGTAAACAGTTAATTTTCCACACCAACAATAAGTTTCGGTACAGATTCGTGAAGGGTCCGATTACACCTCGTATTTAAAATGGTGAAAGAAAACATACCGTGACTAAACTATCTTAAAACTGAAAATCAAAGACATGTAACATCCAAGAACCCGTACTGGGTCCGCGTTGTGCATCGCGGCCTAGTCCCTCTAACAGAGACGAGGTTTATAACCCAGCTGCCCAACATAATAATTATGCTGATTTAGTACTCCTTTTTGTTTCATAACATTCCTCACACAATCCATCTATCGTTTCCTTAGTATTACTCGTACTTCTCCCGCTCTATCCCTCCATCAAAATTTATATTCGTGACTTATTGAGTCACATTAATCAAGGTTACCGACGTAGCCCGAAGAATTGCCAAACTTAAGTGGCTGTGGGCAGGGCACATTGCTCGCAGAACGGATGGCCGATGGGGCCGATAAGTTCTGGAATGGCGATCGCAAACCGGAAGACGATGCGTTGGAAGGCCTCCCACTAGGTAGACCGATGACCTGGTGAAGGTTGCGGGAATCCGCTGGATGCGAGTCGCCGAGACGGGACCCTTGGTCGGTGACACTTGGGGGAGGCCTATGTCGAGCAGTGGGCGTCTTTCGGCTGATATGATGATGATGATGATGAGTCATATTCGATTATTTCGTCTCTTCTTCTCCTTCTTCATGCATACTGTAGCATAATGCATTATATTCTGAACTACAATTCATGCAGAATCTGTAAGTATAGATAGGTTCCAACAACACACTGGCAGCAACCGTTTTCAACATGCTTCCTGTGGATTTCACAGTACAATACTGACAGTCAATAAGAACCCTCAAGAAAGAATTTGTAGCTCTCTCTCTTTTGGATCTTCTGCTATACAATTGAATTTCTCAAAACACGATAAACTACTGCTCTGTTCTATTTTCCAAGCAAAATGCAGCACCTACATCTGTATGTGTTTGTTGTGTAATGTTAATTTTAAATTATTGTAATTACTATTAAAACTAATAATTTTGTGACCAATGTGGAATGTAGTGAATGTTTATTTTTGTTTTCCTGGCTCTACGATGATTTTTTAATTTATGTGATACATTTATTGTGAAAACCACATCGTGTATGTTCAACACAAATGTAAATTTGTTGAAGAATAAATAAATAAATACTTAGAGAGATACAAGGTGTTGTTTCGCATCCTCGTCAAATTCAAGAAGGTAACAATGCTAATGATTCTCGAACCGAATCAAGACTAACATGGGTAGGTAATTTTTTCACGTCACGTCACGTCCTTCGGCTGAAATGATGATGATGATGACTACGCGTCGCGTCACAATCGCTATACTGGCGCAATACGTCACGAGCATGTCGGTGACGCGAACACAAAGATTTTTCTCCTACCAAAAATCGCTCAACGCGGCTAAAGAACTTTTCACTTAAAAAAAAAGATATTTTGAAGTGGGTTGGTACGGCATGTCGGACAGAACTAAACTCAAATAGTAGTCAATTCTAAGCGTTGAAAGTCTAGTAATTGAATCTTTCAGCAGACAGTTCGATATAAAATGCGGACATTAATGATCCTTTATAGGCGAGGAGCCGGCGACAAAACGTTTTACTCAATGTTTATTGAAAGGGGAGTTTTCTTAAACGTTTTCTGTAACTTTATGTTGATTAACAACGTTCCGTGTTTTGTGTGGCTCCTTAGAAGTGTACCAATAAATCAGTGGTTAAATACTGAAGGGTGTTTTAATAGGTGACTAACGAGATGTGAAATGTATTGCCGTATATTACGCAAATAAAAACGACTGTTACTAATATAATTTTTCGGCCAAGTGTGGTGATTATGATACCTAAAAGTACTAAGGTTCACTGGATTATTTTTTAACTAGCTGACCGGCGCAACTTCGTTTTCGCAACATTTTTCATTGCTGCTCCACTCCTATTAGTTGTAGCGTGATGATATATACTCTATAGCCTTCCTCAATAAATAGGCTATATACCACTGAAATAATTTTTCAAACCGGACTAGTAGTTTCGGAGCCTATTCAATGCAAACAAACGAACAATCAAAATTGGTATAAGAGCAAGAGAATGACGATCAACACAGTATTGTTAAGTTCAGCAAAAATGAGGACACATGCACGATTAATCAAAACGAATATTTAGAACTGATCAATCCATATTGTATATCTTGTAGCAAGACAAACACCATCTGGTTTCATTGGTCAAGTCTGAAAGACCTCTCCGTCTGCAACACGCTGACTGACATCGTTTGAGATTTTTTTACAAGAAAAAGAAAAGTAAGTAATTCTAGCTTAAACCAAAAAAAGTAATTGCGTAGAGCTCTTAGCCTAGTGGCTCGTTATTAAGTAACCTTACATCTAAGTAGAGTCGCATGTGAACTTGTACGAGTAAGTTAGGTCATTGATTAGTTAGATAGATGAGATCTCTTGCGGACCATTGCGTATACACGTGGACCAAAAGAAAGAAAGAAAGGAAAACAAAATGGAGGAATGGAGGGAGTTTCGGTTAGCGGTGAGATATTTGAACTGTAGGTAAGTGAGATAGTTGCCTGTTTATTTATTCATTATCTTTTACTTTGCCGGAAAAGAACTTGAAGTAATGATGTTGGTATTTATTTATAAGGTAGCTTTTTGAGGAAAGAATGTTTTGCAGGAGATAAAGTAATGTTTCGATATTTATTTATTAATACACTGTGAAACTATATACGGTATAATAAGTAAAGTTACTTCAATTATGCCTATTTAAATTAGATAGACTCTCTCACTCTCTAAAAAAGCCTCTTAAACGGCTACCTTAAAATAATTTTGTTCCTCTAGCAACATCCAATAGTTTCAAAAGATATCTAGAAGATACCACGCGATATGACTGGTGATAAAACCATTTTACCAATATTAAATATTGTAAAAGAGCTCTGTTACAATATTAGTCATCATCATCATTATCAGCTTATAATGTTTCCACTGCTGGGACACAGGCCTCTTCTCTATGAGAGGGAGTGGGCTGTAATCCACCATGTGGGCCCAGCGCGGGTTGGTAGATGTCACATGTCTTCGAATTTTTAGTTCTAAAACATGCCCACGTTTCTTCACGATGTTTTCCTTCACCATTTTTGAGAGCAGCGGTGATAAAATAAATTACACAAAGTAATGCCCCTGCCTGGGTTCGAACCAACGGCTTACTGCTTGTAAGTCGGAGCTGCCCCCACTTTGCCACTACTGCTGTCCCGAGCCACCGCTGCTCTCCAATACATCCATACAATATTAGTACATATAGTAAGTTATCTATCTGTCTAGAAATCGGTCTAGAACATTTCTTTTCTGGAAGCATAAATCGATGGTTACTATGACCCCGGGTTCTTTCATAAGTTTATCCTGCCCTCATAAGGTTCTAGCTAACGAACACAATACAGTACAACGCACCCAGTCAAAATCATACTAGGATGTATTACCCATTCTGAAATCAACGTTGACTAATAAAAATCTCTCAAGATTTCGTCATAAAACACTGCTTTTATATTTTAATTTTATTTTGCCAAGTATCGCAGATCCTTCAGCATAGCGTACTCATACCCTTGGCCAAAACGTACTGTCTCTGTTTGCACCACCCTCTTCATTACAGAGCTGTCAATATCAGACCACCCTAACAATGTACAAAACATATTTCCGTCAAAACATAATGCAGGAAGACAATGCTTCCTTACTGCGACAGTAAATTATATCTAGTGCAGTATAACCGAGGACGATGCAAACGTCTTACGCTGCTGGCTATACAACGATGGGTCCAATGTTGGTCCCAACTTGTAGATCGAGAAAATGGTAATAATGCAATATACGTGAGGCCCCGTTCACGACCTCGGGCGATGCGACTAGCAATAAGAAACGAACGTGCTTTCCTTTTTTATCTTTTGTTTGAAATAAGTCGTGTCGCGCCCGTGTGTAGAGAGAGTCGCATGGTTTAGGCGCAGAATGCCTAATTCTCAAACATGCTTTTTCATTAAAATTGTTCTACTGGGATATGCATGTCGCCGAATTGTGTCGTTTTCGCGTCTCTCGTGCCTTTTTACGAGCTTTTAAACATCTGCGTTCATTTTTTTTACAGATGCCGTTGCAAGACGCGTGTCGCCAGAATTTGAAGGTCGTGGCCGAGCGGTATTTGCCCAAACTTTGGGACCAAGGTGGTGAAGCCGTCGTAACAAAATAAAAGCCGGATAATTCCCACGTTTTATGCTCCGCCTTGAATAAACTATATGCAGTTACCTGTGTGGGGATATACTGTTGTTGTACTTTTTATAAGCGGTTTATAAATGGTTGGTGTCGTAAGCGCCGCCTGGGGATCCTGGCTGTCTATCAGTTTATGCAGCTTGAGAGTCCAGGAGTTTGTAGTTTTAAAAGGAGATAGTATGGAGAAATTGCTTTGCAGAAGGCGTGCAGTTGCAGTTACACGCGAATACTCCCAGTGAAGGAGCACAGTAAAAACTTGAATTTGGTTGTAAATAAGAACGCTTAATAACTATATTATTAAATAGTAATTTAATTATGTGTTTAAAATTGATGCTTCATCACCATCATCAGCCTATAATGTTCCCACTGCTGGGATACAGGCCTCCTCTCTATGAGAGGGAGTGGGCTGTAATCCACCACGCCGGCTCAGTGCGGGTTGGTAGATGTCACATGTCTTCGAATTTTTAGTTGTAAGACTTGTCGGTTTTCTCACGATGTTTTCCTTCACCGTTTTTAAGGGCAGCGGTGATGAATTAAATTACACAAAGTAATGCGCCTGCCTGGGTTCGAACCCACGGCTTACTGGTCGTAAGTCGGGGCTGCTACCACTGGGCCACCGCTGCTCTCCCCTCTTGATGTTTGGTTGGTATAAATTAAAAAATACCATTAAAAGACACGTTAAAAAAATCGCCTACTTAATCATAAAACAAATCATATAATTATTCAATCAAATTAAAATATACATGCGTCTTGTTCGTGAACGAGCGCTGTCAGTTGTGACTGGTCATCTCTTAGCTGCCACGGTTTATTATAATTATTTTATTTTTAACTTTATTTTCGAATTATTGATTTCGTCTTTTACTCTGGACGCTCTTAACTTGCCCGTATTTCTACATCGTTCTCACATACTAGTAATTCTCAACACGAATGATGTAACCAAGATTTTGTAACTTATTTTGATTTAAAAGACTGTCCATGGAGTTTCTTGCTCATTCTTCTCCATAGAGATCGACGCTTTGGAATGGGCAACTACAGTACTATCACAAGTTATTATGTCTTGTGACTGGGACTGTAGCTTCGCGTTCTTTTTTGTGCTTTGACTTTCAAAAGTGCCTGTAATGGTCTAATTGAAATAAATGCTTTGAGTTTGAATCATATTTATTTCTGTAAATTGGTTTAAAAAAAACACATTTTCACATAACATTACGTTTTAAAACTAGCTCTATGTCATTCACAAACTTGATACATGGCATTCTCTCTTATATGTAAAGATCCAACTTACACTATAGTGTACTAAAAATAGAACAAAAAATCCAAAAAAATAACATAAACAAATAAATAACACATCAAAACAGGATAAGAGGCTGTCCTTTCATAAAACTTGGTAAGTGCGTAATTCCCTCCGTGCGTCAAGTTTCATCGCTCAGTTCTTCGTCAAGTTGTTCGGTAATACAATACAGGTATCTTTATTTTCTATAATACTAGGGTAGGTAGTTTGTTGCATAACTTGTTTATCTAAAAATTTGAATAGATTTTGCCTATTTCACCCGCGTGCCGATCGGATATTATCCTAGATCCAAATATATATTTTATATATTATGTATTAATTTAACACTTCAAGCACATAGTGCAGAGGCGGACTTAGAGTTAAAGGCATTTTCTACCAGTCAGCCTTTGGGTGATGCAGAGACAAACAGTGGAAGGTGTATATCTATAAAATATTATTCATTTAATACTAAAACAAAGGAGATATAAAATACTATAAATATATGACGGCGCGCTGATTATGGATTTATTTAATGATGACGAAATTATTACATTACGTTTTACAGTTTATCATAATTTGATTTTTTTTCCAATATTGTTTTAGTTTTAATCTGTGAAATATGAGCGGGTAACCCCGAATAGAGTAGTGGGTGTCGTCTCGAGGAATTGCGGCCGTCATGCGGATGACAGCAGCTGACGAGGTGCACACGTACTAACCTATTGGCTCATAATCCAGTTTTATCTTGGTACTTGTGTGATTTTGTGTAAAATTGTGGAACAATTTAGTAACAAGACTTTGTACAATACACGTGTGCCTTTTTATTTTGAAATTCCTGTCGTTACAACGCCCACGATGAATAGCGACAGCCAGGACCGCTTTGAGGCTACTTCTGACGCTTCTACATATATATCATTATACTATAAATATATATCAAAATACTATAAATATATATCAAAATACTATGAATGTATATCAAAATATAAATACTAATTTAAAAGGACAAACAATGGGGAAGACATTAACGTTGCGACGACACTGCTAGCTATTTTGGTTTGATTGTTAATACTTCTTGGATCGAACAAACATATTTTATCTCTCATAAGCCTGCATGAGTACTCGAGGAGCTCGTGGCTAAGTGATAGCAGCCACTCAGATCAATCTTCAAATTTAGCCATGCTTTCATAGATTGGTCTGTGGATGGCTGACCTCCCATTACATACCGAGTTTCCTCCGTGCTTCGGAAAGCACGTTAAGCCAGAGTCCCGACTTTCATTTATAGATCTTTGACAGTCGTTATAAGTAATCAGTAGCCCAAAATTCTGAGAACCAGTCTTACCAAGTGGTATCGTATTACGTAGTACTAACTTGGCTGTGGAGGTCAGATAAGCAGTCGCTCCTTGTAAAATACTGGTGAATACCAGCTGCATCCGGTTAGACTAGAAGCCGACCCAACAAAGTTGGGAAAAATCTAGGCAAGGTTTAGTTCCGTATTACGTACCTACACCGAGCGCGCATCACACCTGCATGCCTTGCTAGAGGGAGCCACCTGTTTAACAAGCTGGTGCAGCTTGCGTCTTTAAAAACGAGGTTGACAAACATTTTAGTTTGAACAGCCTATTTATTTTGTTTGTTAATATTTATTGCAAAATTCCAGGTATCCGACTAATCCGATATGTAGACCATCAGTGGTGCGACAGCACATCTCCTCACGTACGTTAGCGCTAACATAAAATATCTTCTGTAGTAATTGTAAAGTACTAAAACAGCACCTCATTAATTAAGTGTGACATGAGCTTAATTATCAGAATTAAGAGCTTTCCCAAAGATCTGGCCATCAACACGGCTCGTAAAAACTTTGAGGTTAAAGACACGCATTTTTTATGTTCCATGAGGCAAAGATATAAAAGTTATGTTCCTTATACGTCAGTTACTTTGACATCATCGTAAATGTTAAATTAATAGGATTTAGGCGTGCTCGTGTTTGTTGTGTGAAGCGACCAAGGGGAATGAAGAGGATCTCGTGTGAGTTGTCAGCAACATCACAAATAAGGATGCTGTCGGTTTTGAACGTTCGGGCAACGTTCAAATTCTAACAATTTAATAATATTTTTGCATACATACATCTATTCATCCGTACATTATTTGCAAACCACAAATAGGTCTTAAACAATAATAAAAACACGTACAGGTATCGAAATGGATAACAGGGCGTCAAACTCGTCCACATCGTGATTCTTTTGCCAAAAAAGGTCACTTGAAGAGTCGACCAACCGCTTAGCAATATCCCAAAATAATAGGTGAGCTACTCGGACTCTATGGTACTAGATTTTCAACCCTAAACGGCACAAAAACCAAACAAACTACCAATTAAGTTATTGCAATTGCGTAGTTTGAGGTTTGACATTCATTCAAATATCGCTGTGTTAGTGAAAATGGGCATAAAATATTTTTCCATAATAAGTTATAGTCGCAATCATGCATAGCTAAGAAAATCAAAATATACACCTCTTAGCAGGTGGATACTTTGATTTACCAAGCTTATTTGTTTCTTTAAGCTTTTCTTCAAAGCGATGTCGCAAAGAAGTCGGTTAAAAACTGTCCATGTCGCCAGTAAAACACTTAACACCCCATAACACAGTAATTTAAACCAACACTGTCCCACAAACACACAACACGCAGTTACCCCACTCATAACCGCACGTCTACACAGTTGTGACGCGGAAATATTTATCCCACAGCCATTATCAGCACTTAGCCTTATTCCTCCTTGAATTTTGTACGCAGCGAGAATAAGCCTGTTCGTCGGCAAAAGATAAGCCATGTATGGTAATGTAGTTTCGTCAAAAGCCTCCAAGAACCCACTTTTCAGGATCACGGGGATTTTTCTAGATACAACGTTTTTAGATTCAAATTGTGTCACCAAAGTGCCACTCCTGTCAAATTGTATGAATTATTCAGAAGGGGACTTAATTTGAATGAGAGCTTTTTTACAAACGTATTCATGACCTCTTTACCCTGTCTGTGACGTGTAGGGTAGATGTAGAACTACGGTTTGAACCCCGTTTTTGTCTGGTTCAAACTGATTTCGTAGAGATTGTTTTTGATGACATTATACGATGAATTCTTATTACTCGTCAACAACTTTCACATTCAGTCCAACTTTAATACAAAGATCACACGATTGTCCATGCCGTTTTACGGTATTCGCGTCTTGCGATTCAATGTCATGTGTACGGACCGTGCGCTAGACATAAGTTTACAACTTTGGTATTGCAGATTTGCATAGCCTTGTGTACGAAGGTCCTAACTGGATGCAGCTACAATGATTTAGTGAAACGTTAAAAAAAAAAAAACAAAACAACAAATACACATAATTCTGAATTGGATAATAAAAAAGTAAGTTAAACTCAGCCAAAAACTAAAGTTTACTGTCCAAAATTTCCATTTTTATTGCACATCTAATTGGATTTGAGCGTAAACTATGGAAGCTTTCTACTAGCCCAACTATGGCTAGAAACTAGCAGCCAGTAACTTATAGCCAACAAGTGAGTAAATAATAACTCCGATGTTACTAAGTCAATTTATTCTTTCCTTAGTTGGAGAGGAACTGATATGGTTCTGTAGGGGTTTAGTTGGATCATGTTGGTGAATTTGGGTAGGGGATTAGAATGCATAGGGAAATTGTGCTTGTTGTCAACCCTTTATGGAAATGTTATGGGAGGAGGTACTTATTTCTTGTTGTTTATTTCATTGAATTAATATTAAGGCGTCCGGCGGCGAAATGGGCAGATGAAATGGTTGCCATCGCAGGAATATCCTGTATGAGGCTGGCACAAATGCTTGGAGCTTGGCACAAGCCAAGATCCCCTCAGCTCTTTATCGCAGAGACGTGAAATTGGACTGGAAATGATGTTGATGATAATATTATGATACAAACGTATGACGTTAGAAACGTATGATCTGCCTAGCCTTTTCCCAAACTATCTTGGGGTCGGCTTCCAGTCTAACCGGATGCAGCTGAGTACCAGTATTTTACATGAAGCGACTGTCTATCTGACCTCCACAACCCCGGAACTGGGTAATACGATACCCCTTGGTAAGACTGGATGTCAGACTTTTTAGCTTCTGACTACTCGTAACGACTGTCAAAGTTCTTAAATAACAGCCGGGACCAACGGTTTAACGTGCTTTCCGAGGCACGGAGGAAACTCGATATGTACTCATGGTTACCCATCCACAGACCAACCTCGGCAAGCACGGCTTAACCTTAAAGATCGACCTGGGCGGCTGTTATTATTTAGCCACGAGCTCCTCATTATTTAGCCACGAGTTCCTCATTATTGACGTTAGAAACGTATATTATTTGCAATAATAATACGTTACAAAAAAATAAAACCAGGTTAAGAAACCTCTCGTGTAAAGGTTAAAATACTTTTAATGAGCTTTAACCAAGGCTAGCTGCCCGGGCAGACTTCGTTCCGTCAAAAGTTAATGCATTGCACTTTTCCTACCTACCTACCTACTTACCCTATCCTACCTACCTACCTACCCTACCCTCCCCTACCTACCCTAACTACCTTCCCTACTTATCCTACCTTCCTACCCTACTCTACCCTTCCTGCCTTCCTACCTACCCTACCCTACCTTTCTCACTTTTTAAACCTTCCCTGGACTACGACAAACATTTCAAAACCAAAATCAGCCAAATCGGCCCAGCCGTTCTCGAGTTATAAAATTACAACGAAAAGTGGCATTCATTTTATAAATATGGATAAGCTACTTTTTATAATATCCATACTAAAATGCAATATCTATAAAGTGATTTAATTACACAGCTAAATTTTTACCGAACTTGAGGTAAAATTCTTGTAACCACTTCATGTTAAAGCTGAATTCACAGAATCCATCCGAACGCGCTGTCAGCGCTTTACGGCTTTCTACTGAAGCGCTGCAGCACATCACTCGAACATGAGCATGAACAGTTCACTTTACAGCTTGTTCTAAAATATTCCTCTGGAGCTGAGCTATAAACTTGGTCTCAGACAGCTTTCTGAGTTACTATAAAAATAATCGCTTGGAAATCTTACATTTTCTTTTTTATTATTGTTGTGAAATGGGAATCAATTATTTTCTAGGTTTTAAAATTTTTACTGACTGAAAATTTTCGATTGAAAACACTAGTTGAGTGGTAAAACCCAGACATGTTTGGTAAAGCTACTGTTAATTCTTCGCATTTGTTTGTTAATATCTAAAGATCTCCAAGGAAAAGCATGCGCTTTGGGGTTCATCGTCTCATCATCATCTGCCTAGCATTTTCCCAAACTATCTTGGGGTCCGCTTCCAGTCTAATCAGATGCAGCTGAGTACCAGTATTTTACATGGAGCGACTGCTCATCTAACCTCCACAACCCAGTAGCTAAATGATAAATGATGTTTATTTTGCAAGTAGGTTTTTACAAACACTTTTACACGACATTTTTTTTAAAACTAGATGGGGCCGGTGTTTCGTACCTGACTACTCTGAGAAGAAACAGCCGAAACAAACTCAGAGGTCACAGTCTCTTTTAAGGTCCAGACAAAAACTTGGCAAACTCACATGAGGACTATGCAGATACGTGTCTGAAATGGTCTTTTGAAGAAAGAACCACACAGATTTGAGTGGACCTGTCCAGTCAGTGCAAGCATTTGTCAGTTATCGTGTAGCTCGATTTATAACTCAAGGAGCTCAACGAAACGACGAACAATACCAAAGAAAGGACATTTGGGTAGGTCGCTTAAAGTACTCAAACTGCCAGATAGTGGTGGGAAAAGATCAATAAATTACGAAAAAATAAAATGTGACCTACATGGTCCTCACATTCACAATAATCAAATGTAATTAATAATAATTAACGAAATGAATTTTAAAAATCACGAATGTCCATAAATGTCACAATAATAATAAAAAAAGTAAATATTTATGTCAAATCAATAAATGTAAAATCAGTAAATGTCACATCAAAATAATAAAACGTAAAGTAAAAAAAAATAATCAAATACTGAGATAAGTATTCATGTCAAATCGGTAAATGTCACCTAAAATAATAAAAAATAAGGTAAAAATAAAATAAAAAATATCACAGTGTATAAAATAAAATAAAGGAATTAACAATAAACAAAGGAATCAACAATAAACAAGCGAAGTCCGAAATTTCGACATTCACAAAGCAAATTTCATTGGAGCAGTTTAATCCCAAGCCGTTTTATCTTCGAGATAGTACTTTACATGATAGTAGGCTTTCAAGCATAGCTTCCTTTTTATAAACGATTTGAATTTATTTAAGTTTAGTGCTTGAATATGGCTCGGAAGCTTATTGTAAAAACGTATACATTGGCATCTGAACGTACCCCCTACTTTTTTGAGCCTCGTTGCAGGAACAACAAATTTGTGTTTGTTCCTCGTATTTATGTTGTGGATATCACTGTATTTTTTAAACAAATTGATATTTTTATGGGCGTACAAAAGGTTTTCATAAATAAACTGAGAGGGCACAGTAAGAATATTAATCTCTTTAAATTTTTCTCTGAGGGAGTATCTGGGACTTAATTTATAAATTGAACGAATTGCCCTTTTTTGCAAAACAAATATTGTCTGAATATCGGCGGCATTGCCCCACAAGAGAATACCGTACGACATCACGCTGTGGAAATAACTAAAGTACACTAAACGGGCTGTCTCTAAATCAGTTAAATCACGAATTTTTCTAACGGCGTATGCTGCAGAGCTAATTTTTTTGACAATTTGTCTATATGCGGGCCCCACTGAAGCTTGGCATCCAGAGTTATGCCTAAGAACACAGGCTATCTTCCGGTTTCAACTCTTCATCCTTGATTAGTACTCTAGTTTCTACTTGTCTTACATGGGGTATCGTAAACTTAATACATTTGGTTTTTTTCTCATTTAGGAGTAGATTATTAACATTAAACCAATGAACGACTTTTGCCAGGGCGCTATTAACCTCGTCCGTAACTATCTGCTGACGTTTGAGTTTAAATAAAAGAGAAGTGTCATCTGCAAACAATACTATGTCATGATTATCCTTTATGAGGTAAGGCAAGTCATTTATATAAATAAGAAACAAAAATGGGCCAAGAATTGAGCCCTGGGGTACCCCCATTCTTACAACGGATCCGGGAGATCTTTTTCCATTAACATCAACTCTCTGAATCCTATCACTCAAATATGAAGTAAGAAGATCCAGAGAGGCGTTATGGATTCCGTAGTGGTGTAGTTTTCTGATTAATGTTTCATGAAGAACGCAATCGAAAGCCTTAGATAAATCGCAAAAGATGCCCAAAGCATCGCATTTGTCCTCCCATGCATTATAAATGTGGCCTAAAAGTTCAACACCTGCATCAGTAGTTGAACGACGCCTTGTAAATCCGAACTGTTTGTTATGTAATAACTTATGTTTATTAAAAAAACACTGCATTTGTTCTAAAATTAGCTTTTCAAAAATCTTACTAAATGTGGGTAGTACTGAAATGGGTCTATAATTAGTGGGGTCTGATGTACTACCCGATTTAAACAATGGTATTATTTAACTATTTTTCATTAGATCAGGAAACTCACCATGGTCAATACAATCATTAAATATTACAGCTAGAGAAGGAGCTACAATGTGTATAATGGACTTAGCAACGTCCACGGAATGACCCCATAGATCGGCGGTCTTTTTGACATTTAAGGTGTGAAAAGTTTTAATTATATCTTTACAAGTGACATATTGAAAATTAAATTCGGAATCACAGACTGAAACGCTTTCCTTAAGTAAAGACTCGGCAGTAGCAGGTGAAGAGTTTAGCGATTTAGTAGTCGATACAGGAATATCCGCAAAGGAATTTTCAAAGGCTGTGGCAACTTGAGTGTCTGAATTTAAAACTGTATCGCCAATAGCAAGGCTGTAGTCACTATTTCGGTTGCAAGACCTTCCCGTTTCGCTATTAATAATGTTCCATGTCATTTTAATTATATTACTACTGTTTTTAATCTTTGAACTCAAGTAAAGTGACTTTGCAAAAAAACAAACTTTTTTAAATATTTTAGAATAATTCTTAACATATAACTTAAATTCTACAGTGTTTTTAAAGGTCCGCTCTGCATACAACTCATAAAGACGTTTTCGGCTCTTATGAATACCAATAGTGGCCCAGTCGTTGAAGGATGCGTTACTATTAACCGAGATTGTCTTAGGGATAAACGTGGTATTATACTGAGTGCAATACATTCTGAAAAAATCGTTATAATGTTGGTTGGGATCATTATTAGTTGACAATAGTGGTAATTTAGACAAAAGCTTAGTTTTAAAAGTTTCCAGGCGAGTTTTAGTTTTTGGATTAACAATGATATCCTTTTTAGTGACTTTCTTGTCTACATTTGAAATTGTGATCACTTGCCCACAATGATCTGAATCTAATAAGTTAATAATTTCTTTGTGGGTAGGTATAATATCTGTGTAAATATTATCTAGGCAAGTGGCACTAGTTGGGGTTATTCTAGTGGGCTCCAGAAATTTGTTTTCAAGATTGTATGAATGAAACAGGCTTAAAATTTTAGTACTTAACCCAAATTAATATTAAAATCACCACAAGTGATTATAGACTTCCTAGAATTACAGATTTTATGGAACACTTCATCCATTACCATATACCATAATATGATAAACTGCTCCAATTCTATACAGGCTATTTCAACTGTTCGCTCAACAGATAGGCTTACAATATCCTTGCGGTCTTTAAATTTAAGCTGATTATTTACTAGGATTAATGCGCCGCCATGTATAGCATTTACCCTGCTGAATGAACTACCAACCTGGTGATTACTAAAATTGAACATTAATTGGTGACATTTGAGCCAATGCTCCGTTATACAAGGAATATCTATGTTGTTACAATTCATGAAAAGTTCTACTTCTAATTCTTTGTTCAAAAATCCTTGAATATTTTGATGAACCAGGTTGATACTATTAAAATTCTCAAAAAATTCGCCCGATTCATTGTCTGGCTTCCTTATAATAGTGCAAGAGGTTGCCTCTGTTGTCTCAATTTCTAATTTAAATGATTCACTGATTCATTCATTGTTGACAACCCATTGGCAGAGTAAGCTTATTATTGCATTGATCAACAGAGGCAACTGGATTAGCCAAGTTTTTGGCTGTTATAGAAAAGTAATATGATAGCGACATAGCTACCTGTCTCTTACAATAGTTTGGAAGATAACACCTGTCTACACAATATCTATCTTTTGTCAAATAAAAATTTCTGCCAATATAATTGTTGATGTCAATTAAGTGAATTGCATTACTATTGTATGTCAAATTATGCAATGTGTTATTAATATTATATCTATAGAAATTTTCTTCCTGTGGCAAACTGTTACTATAGGGAAATGTAAACAATACAATTTTTCTTAAATTTAAGTTTGTCAAAGTTCTATAATACTGGAGCAATTCTCCTTTGTTCACTTTTCCTCTATTACCTATTAAAATTAATAATATTATGGTGTCCTGGTTAAACTCACATTTAATAATTTCTTTCATAATATGATTTAGAGAACATCCTGGCATACAGTTGTTTATTACTGAGTGTCCTGTATATTCATCTGTTAACAAATTACCTAGGTCTTTTCCAATCTCATCACAAAATATTACTATGTCATTATTTACACTTTTTTTACATTGTTTCTGGGAACTATTCATAGGAGTATGCAAAACAACACATGGCTGCGGTATGGTGGTATTACAACATGTTGTCAACGAGTGGTCTGGTGTATTTACATGTGAAGTTGATTGACAGTGCTCACAGTTGTTTGTTTGTGAGTTTACCAAATCATTCATCGCCAACACATATTCCCTCATAACATGTTGAGAGGTATTATATTTGCTAGTCATTGAACTTAGCTTCTCCTGAAGGTGGTCAAGTTTTGATTGCAGGTGTTCTGTGTCAATTTTGTACCTCCTAGTGCTTTGCTCCAAGTTAGATGAATATATATCCAATAGTTTTATTACGTTTAGTCTTTCTCTATTCAATTTAACATTTTTAATGAAATATTTCTGCCTTTTAACCATTTTTTGTGTTTTTTTAATGTATCTATTGATTTTAATATATTTTTTAATTTTATTTTTACTTGTGACTGCCCTCACTGAACTACATAGATTGGAATCATCCTCACCTGTCAAATCTATGGTGAAAGAGGGTTTAGTGGCAGAAACCATTGACGGGGCAATAGGCACCAATTCACTGAACAGACTGTGATTCAGCGAGGCAGTGATGTTATTGTTGGTAGTCTCAAGTTCCGTTATATGACTTCTAGCCTCATGAAGCTGCTGTTCCAATATATGCTTATGATTTAGAGTTTGTTCATACTCTGCGCTACACTGGCTGAACCCGTCCACAATAACTTGGAGCCTATCCCGGTCTTCTATGGTGTCAGTGTATTGTTTGTATATCTGACCCATTTCCTTTTTTAACTTTTTATTTATTTCATGGGCTTCAAAGAGAACCCTTTCATTGTCATCCAGTTCCCTACTTAGTTGATCACAGGACTGTTTAGACGCCTTTAATTCGCTCAGAGCCAGTTTAAGTTCTTCCTGGCGAGCGTGGGCGGAACGTGTCAAAGTCATGATTTGGAAAAGGATAAGAAATGAAACTGGAAGAGAGTAGGTGACTGTGGCAGCAGGATTAGGAGGGTATAGTTAGAATAGAAGGAATAAAAAATTTAGTATATCAGCGAGTTCTGTCACCAAACCAAGCAAGGTTGTGTTTACGTTCCAAAGTTCATTGTTATCATAAGTTAACGAAATAAAAGGTGAACTATTTAATTGCTGGTAAAGTTATAGCACGTAAACAATTTAATAGCAAGTAAAATATAGTATTGTACCTGTTATCAAGATGCCAATGCAAAAGTTCCTTGAGCCGGTAACTGTCACTGATTCACATGAATATTTTAGCACTTTTCTAGACTTTTTACCTGAATCTAACACAAAAAACACATGAATAAGCTTTTTACTTAATGAGTAATTGGATATATGCTTTAAAAACAAAGAAATTTAATATTTAAAGTAAAAAATAAAAGGACAATTTAAAATCAGCTGTTAGCTGTAGTGTTGCCACAGGAGGAAAAATCAACACAACAACAACAGCTGGGTAATACTATCGTATTACCCCTTAGTAAGACTGGATGTCAGACGTTTGGTTCCTGACTACTCATAACGACTGTCAAAGATCTACAAATGACAGCCGGGACCAACGGCTTAACATGCTATCCGAGGGAGGAAACTCGGTATGTAATTATGGTCACTCATCCACGGAACAACCTTGGCAAGCACGGCTTAACCTTAAACATCGACCCGTACGGCTGTTATTATTTAGCCACGAGCTCCTCGGGGATCATCGTCTATCTACCAAAATACGAAAGCTCGATGATAAGAGTACCAACTCTCAAGCTTTTCAATGCTTTTCTTTTTATGATTATCTGCGACCGGAGTAGATCTAACCTGATGGAAATTTCATACAAACGGTCACGATGTTCTTGCTAATTCAGAAATTTGAAAATTTTACCGAAGCTCATACACACAACAACATTTACCCATTATTATTTTTTATTATGTGTATCATGTTTCCTGTATGTTTATCACATTCTATAAAAATCGTATCGGTTCTGTATGGTGTCGGACGTTAAGAATAGCACCATCCCATATCTTCCCGTGGGTGTCGTAAGAGGCGACTAAGGGACTTGCCAGAGAATGGGCAGCAGCGTTCTCTGTGCTTTTTGCAACAACCGTACTGCGATCGCCAACCCGTCTGCCAAGCGTGGCGATTATGGCAAAACCCCCCTTATGAGCGCAAAAAAGAAATGGCCCCTAGTACCCGGCAGCCCGTCTACCCTCGACTATGGTAGCGGTCGAGGTTACGGCGTGGCAAGGGGTGCGAAGAATCTCCGGAAGGGATCCGGCTGCCTATACCGACGACTTGACCTGGCAACATATAACACGCGAACACTCCGGACCGACGAGAAGATAACGGAACTCGAGGAGGAATTGAGCAGGTTGCGATGGAGTATTGTAGGATTATCTGAAGTCCGAAGAGAGGGGGAGGACACGATGATCCTAAAATCCGGCAACCTGCTTTATTTCCGAGAGGGTGACCGGCAGTCCCAGGGTGGTGTTGGGTTTATCGTCCACAAGTCCCTTGTGAATAACGTGGTGAAGATCGAGAGTGTGTCGACCAGGGTGGCGTACCTGATACTCAGAATATCCTCAAGATATTCGCTGAAGGTCATACAGGTCTACGCCCCGACCTCGGCACACCCCGACGACGAAGTGGAGACCATGTATGAGGATATCTCCAAAGCCATGCATGGTTTCAAAACTCACTTTACCGTTGTCATGGGGGACTTCAACGCGAAACTGGGCAAGCGAGACGGAGATGAGCTGCAGGTGGGGCAATTTGGGTTTGGATGTCGGAACCACCGGGGACACCAACTGGCTAGTTTTATGGAGAAGGTGGGCCTCTATATGATGAACTCCTTCTTCAGAAAGCGTGAGCACAGGAAGTGGACCTGGCAGAGCCCCGATGGTGCAACTAAAAATGAGATTGACTTCATCATGTCAACCAAGAAGCAAATGTTCAATGATGTCTCTGTGATCAATTCGGTGAAAACAGGAAGCGATCACCGCATGGTAAGAGGCACATTGAACATCAATATTAAGCTTGAAAGGTCTCGACTGATGAAGTCTACGCTCCGACCAGCACAGATCCAGATCCAAAACCCCGAGAGCTTTCAGCTTGAACTCCAGAATCGTTTCGAGTGCCTAGGAAGCTCAGTGGACGAATGCAACGATGGATTCGTGGAAACTGTCCATACGACAGGGTCTAAGTTCTTCAAGACGCGTCGTACACAGAAGAACAAAAAACTCTCTGATCATACTCTCAAGCTCATGAAGGAACGGCGTGAGATGATCCTGCAGTCTTCAGAAGACGCGTGGAAATACCGGCAGCTCAATAGACAGATCTCTAAATCCTTGAAGAGCGACCTCCGCCGCTTTAATACCGAGCGTATTAAAGACGCCATTGAGCGGAATAAAGGCTCAAAGGTATTCGCAAGAGATCTGGCTATTGGGCAGAGCCAGCTCACGAAACTGAAGACCGACGATGGCAGAATAGTATCCGCCAAACCGGAGCTACTGAGGGAGATCGAGAGTTTTTATGGGCAGTTGTACACGTCAACCAGGAAACCCGTTGTAAATCTAGCCAATGACCCAAGAGCTAGACTGACCCGACACTACACCGAAGACATCCCGGACATCAGCCTGTACGAGATTAGGATGGCTCTGAAACAGCTTAAAAACAACAAGGCACCGGGTGATGATGGAATTACGGCCGAACTTCTGAAGGCGGGTGGAAAACCGGTACTTAAGGCCCTTCAGAAGCTGTTTGATTCCGTCATACTCGAGGGCAAAACGCCTCAGGCATGGTGCAGGGGTGTGGTGGTACTCTTCTTCAAAAAGGGCGACAATGCCCGGTTGAAGAACTATAGGCCCATCTCACTTCTAAGCCATGTCTACAAGTTGTTTTCAAGAGTCATCACGAATCGTCTCGCGCGCAGGTTTGACGATTTTCAGCCTCCCGAACAGGCCGGATTCCGAAAAGGCTTTAGCACCATAGACCACATACATACGCTGCGACAGGTTATACAGAAGACCGAAGAGTACAACCTGCCTCTCTGTTTAGCGTTTGTGGACTACGAGAAAGCCTTCGATTCGATCGAGACTTGGGCTGTACTGCAGTCTCTCCAACGGTGCCAAATTGATTATCGGTACATCGAGGTGTTGAAGTGTTTGTACAAAAACGCCACCATGTCAGTCCGACTTCAGGACCAGACCTCGGAACCTATCCTTCTGCAGCGAGGTGTGAGACAGGGAGACGTCATATCTCCGAAACTGTTCACCGCTGCACTGGAAGATATCTTCAAGGTTCTGGACTGGAGAGGGCTAGGCATCAACATCAATGGCGCGTACATCTCTCACCTTCGATTTGCCGACGATATAGTGGTCATGGCTGAGACCATGGAGGACCTCAGTACAATGCTCGATGACCTCAGTAGAGCTTCCGAAAGAGTGGGTCTTAAAATGAACATGGACAAAACCAAGGTCATGTTGAATACCCATGTAACACCCACTCCTATCAAGATCGGAGACTCTACTATCGAAGTTGTAGACGATCATGTCTACCTGGGACAAACGGTCCAGTTGGGTAGGTCTAACTTCGAGAAAGAGGTCAATCGTCGAATCCGACTCGGCTGGGCAGCGTTCGGGAAGCTGCGTGGTATCTTCTCGTCCAACTTACCGCAGTGTCTCAAGACGAAAGTTTATGACCAGTGTGTTTTGCCAGTGATTACATACGGGACCGAAACGTGGCCGCTCACAATGGGCCTCATCAGAAGGCTCAAAGTCACCCAAAGGGCAATGGAGAGAGCTATGCTCGGAGTTTCCTTGCGTGATCAAATCAGAAATGAGGACATCCGCAAGAGAACCAAGGTTACCGACGTAGCCCGAAGAATTGCCAAACTTAAGTGGCAGTGGGCAGGGCACATTGCTCGCAGAACAGATGGCCGATGGGGCCGAAAAGTTCTGGAATGGCGACCGCGAACTGGGAGACGATGCGTTGGAAGGCCTCCCACTAGGTGGACCGATGACCTGGTGAAGGTTTCGGGGATCCGCTGGATGCGAGTCGCACGGGACCGATCAATGTGGCGACACTTGGGGGAGGCCTATGTCCAGCAGTGGACGTCTTTCGGCTGAAATGATGATGATGATGATGATGATGATAAAAATCGTCGTCAATGTATCATCATCATCATCATCATTTCAGCCGAAAGACGTCCACTGCTGGACATTGGCCTCCCCCAAGTTTCGCCACATTGACATAACATGGGGGGTTTGCCATTAATCGCCACGCTTGGCAGGCGGGTTGGCGATCGCAGTACGGTTGTCACAAAAGCACAGAGAACGCTGCTGCCCATTCTCTGGCAAGTCCCTTAGTCGCCTCTTACGACACCCACGGGAAGATATTTTATTTTATTTTATTGTATTTGGGTGGCTTACAGCTAACAATACAGAAGTTATAGTGAAGTAACAACGACAAGCCATTAACAAGCCTCCACAGTTAGAAGTAAACAATTTCGTTGTACAATATATTAACATAATAAACACTACGCATAATTTTAGGAAACAGATTAAGAGAATAAACTTAATGTTAAATTAGGTACGGTATTAGATTAAGTACCTGCACAGGCACAGAAACAATCACTATTAGAATTCGTCATTCATCAAACAAAGTTTTTAGACATATGGATATGGGATGGTGCTATTCTTTACGACCGACACCATAAGAAATCGTCGGAAATGTATATCAAATTCTTCTGTCATCCCACGATCATGGCGCTTGCAACTTGTGTAGGTTTTGATTTTTACGGTGTTTAGAAGTACACTTCCGTATTTTTTTCAATCCGTCGTATCACCGAAATCATGGTGAGAGCAATAACAATTTTCATAAAATTAAAGTCACCATAGCCATATTCATAGCGATTTTCATAAAAATAATCTAGTCATCGGGTTGTTGAACGAAATTGGGCAATGTTGCAGACAGAAAGTAATATCCGCTGTGAGCAAAACTCTATCGTTCACCAGTGGGTTCTTTGTGCTCTCTTGTCTTGATAAAATGCAAATCTAAAATGGACTGACATAGAAAATGCAAGGTTTTTTTTTATCTGTTTGAATTGGAAATGTAAGAATTTTATATAGCTTGAACTGAGTTACAATTGTGTAGGCTTTTTTTTAGGGCTTCCAGAATACAAAGCACTCAAAACCCCTTCAGCCCTCCAAAAATTTGACTGTTTACAAACTGCATATACGAAACTTACCCAGATCGTGAACGAATAGTCGTGAATTCCCGGCAAATGTATGAAGGAGTATCTACCGCAAGAATAATTAGACTTCTCTACGAAATATGTATGGTTTGTATGGCTTACAGATAGTTGTTCCGGGTCTGGCTGTTTGTGTATGTGAGTTAAATGTTTCTAAACGCACCCATGATACAGGAGAAATTCCTAGTGTGAAAAACAAACCTTTTTTTTTCATTATCAGCAATGTCTTGATTTAAAATAATTATGGGCGCTCTAAAATGGGTAATATTAGTCACAATTTTGTAACTGGCCAATTTCTTGACTATTTGAAAGTGCCTGTAATAAATTTAATGTATTAAATGCAGGTTTGGCTTTCAGTTTAGATCAAGCCAAACCTGCTTTTCACAGCCTTTAATTTCCACAAAATCGCCTGATTTCCCATCCACCTGCCAGAACAACTAATTGTAGCGTCGTAATTATGTATGTTGTGACTTTAGAAGCTGACGGAATAAACCTGTATAATGGTCACTTAACGATCATCAAGTCAAACGGCCGGTTTAATGCATACTTAAAGAGCTTATAATTGTCAACCTTTACACAGAGATTGTAGTTCCGTTGAAATGTAAATGAAGATGTAGGTAATAATGATTATATTTGTGATTATTCTCATTTAGTTATTTCTGTACATTTCAGTAATTTTCATTTTTAAACATTACTGTATAAAATAATATAAAAAAACACATTTAAAAATATGAAAATAGTAACCTACCGGTATCGGGAACAAAGTCCAAGCTACCGGCGGTCAGGGCTCCAGAGAAAGGAAACTCCTAACAATACGAGCAGTGTCCTGGAGTACCGCTTTCTGCATCAAGCCCTTGATCCAGCTGCCTAACGAGAGCGTCATCAGATATTGGTCGAGGTTCTTGGTAATTAGGCCATTGGCTGATATGACTATCGGCACAATGATCGCTGAGTCAACATCCCACATGTCTACAACCTCGCAAGCCAAGTCAAGATACATGATTTGCATCTTTCTCGGCTATCACGAGGTTCTCGTCATGTGGAACCGTTATGTCAACAATCATTGCGCTCCGCTCTGATCGATCCACCACCATTATATCAGGCTTATTGGCTATAATAGTCCTGTCAGTGATGATGGATTGATCCCAATACAGTGCGATATTGCTATTTTCGAGAACTGGGTCGGGTACATACCTATAGTACGGCACTTCCGATTCCACAAGGCTGTATTTCAGAGCAAGTTGCTGATGGATAATCGTGACTGATATAATATTTGCGATATTATTATTGTATTCGGTTCGGCGGACAGTCGGACAAGCTGTTTGGTATCATTATACCAATTCCAAACAGCTAGTTTCGTTTACTGACAAGAATATAAGTGCAAAGCAGGTGCACTGGTACCTAACTTGCACTTGTATTCATTATTTTAGTTTTGAGAGCAGCGGTGGCCCAGTGGTGACAGCCCCGATTTACGAGCAGTAAGCCGTGGGTTCGAACCCAGGCACGCGCATTACTTTGTGTAATTTATTTGATCACCGCTGTTCTCAAAAACGGTGAAGGAAAACATCGTGCGGAAACCGGCATGTCCTAGAACTAAAAATTCGAAGACATGTGACATCTACAAACCCGCATTGGGCCCGCGTGGTGGATTACAGCCCACTCCCTCTCACAGAGAGGAGGCCTGTATCCCAGCAGTAGGAACATTATAGGCTGATGATGATGATGACAATGGGACGCCCGCAGGCTGATCTTCGCAAGGTGTTAGTGGCAACTGGGTGAGAGTTGCCGAGAATCGAGTTAAGTTGCATGCGATTGAAAAGGCAACATCATCATAACGATGAAATTATGTTCTTTCAATTACATTGTTCTATAACATCCCGGTTTTCTCAGTGAAGATTTCTTGACTAATTTTAGAATCTATTTTAAGGTGCTCTAAATCAATCCATTGACAGAACCACAAGGAGACACGTCACAGCTTTGTTAAGTTCCCAACTGTCAGTTACATTTGTTAGTTAATTTGTATAGTAAGTTGTTTGTGTGAAATATGTTAGTGGGTCAGCAAGGGTAACGATGTAAAGACAATGGGGTGTTACGCAAATGGTTTGTTTGTGTGTATGGTGATATGCGACAAAGCAACGTGAGAACTTGGGTGGGTACTTCGGTTTGTATGGAGAGTGTAACAAATTGTAGTGACTGGTAAATTTTCAAATTTTTTTTAATAAAAAAAAAACATCTATTTTCCAGGTCTATCATTATTTGAAGAGATTCTCCAGATCCAGCCACAAAAAGGAGTGTAAATACTCCTTACATTTCGATATTTGTCTAAACCAAAGCCGCAAGGCCATTTGGCTTGATTAATTTATGTGTTCGTAATAACTATATTTTTCGAACAAAATATTTTTTTAGCCCGTTTTGAATAAATTACCGTTTGATTTCAATATGCTTTCCAGCTAAAAGTGGTTACCTCAGAAGGATAGGTACCTTTACTTGTGTTTAACCTTCCGATGCGACATGAACGGGTGGTCTTGGAGGTTAAGTTTCTCAATGTGCTCTTATAATTCAGCTAACATTAAGTACCTATTTCATGACATCTTTTTAAAATTGTTGAACTAGCTTACTTCAAAGTACTTTAAAATTGCTGATATAAATACTACAAAAATCTTTAAATGCTGAAGTTTATGTTATTTTAACAAACTTTAAGCAGAAACTTACGCTGTCAAAGAAAATAATGGAACAGTAACTTGTAAAAGATGAAATTCAAAGCTGATTTTCTTGTAAACTATAGATTAACCGTCGGTGAAATTGTAAACGTGTATCTGCAAGGCAATACGACATTCAAATCTGAATCAAACGTTTTGGAGAATACATCACAATTTCAGGAGATACTTTAGGAAAATTGCTTTTATATTTCTTTCTACATACAAGTCTCTCTAAATGTGATTATGCAGATCAAATCAATATACGAAGCTTAACTTTTTGAGAATAGGACCTCAGCAGTTGAGAAAGTATAGATATTATTATAGCATCCTGATTTCTTGAACTGTCGTATTTTGAAACGGTTTTTTCTGTACGAGTATCTCCTCAATTATAATTGTTTAAAAAAACACACACACAAATAATATTTACAGCTTTTTAGTTGAAATATCCCACACAAATTACGTAAATCGGCCCAGTCACTGTTATCCTGCCCTATGCGATTCTACTTGGGGTCGGCGCAACACGTTTTCTTCTTCCATTCTCCTCTATCAGACGCAATGGCATCATTTCCTCCTTTCTTTTTTATAATATTTAATTTTAAAAGTCGGGTACAATCCGATATGAATAGATTTGCCCTACCCTAATCAATAACATCCTCATACAAACTCCTGCCTTAACCAACATACCTATTTAACATTAATTGACAATGTCGTAACCCATAAAGTTCAGGTGGCTGGTAAACTATTAGTTCATTACTTTGAACTTGGCCAAGTATTATCAAGTTAAAGCTTAAGGGATTAAGTAGAATTATGTGATTGTTGAGTAGGCTGTTAAGGAGTTGTATTTAGTTTGTGTTTTGTGAAGGTCAAATGCAGTTATTTGTTAGTTGAAGTTATGGTTCAAATGGGTCTTAACTATAATCGAAATGTTTGGATATTATAGGTCTTAATCCTTCCGGTATTATAAATCTTGTATTGAATCGATAGTAGCAAAGCATTCGTTTAAACTTACTGATTAGTTTGCTAGAGCTGGCTCGAGAATTTAATGACGTTGGACCTTTTAATGTGTTCATCATCTCAACTATGTTGGGGTCGGCTTCCAGTCTAACTGGATGTAGTTGAGTACCAGTATTTTACATGAAGCGACTGCCTATCTGACCTCCACAACCCAGTAACTGGGTAATACGATACCCCTTGATAAGACTGGATGTCAGACTTTTTGTTTCTGACTACTCGTAACGTCTGTCGAAGATCTACAAATGACAGCCGGGACCAACGTGTTTTCCGAGAGCTTGGTATGTAATAATGGTCACCCATCCACGGACCAACCTCTGCAAGCACGGCTTAACTTTAAGATCGACCCGTGCGGCTATTATTATTTAGCCACAAGCTCCTCTAGTTGTTTCAAAAGGGTGTTTAATAAATCTAAACCGGAACCACCCAAAGTGATGCTATTACTAAATTAGGACACAATTTATAATTTTACCAGTCAGTTTTAAACCTTTAGAAATAAATAACAAGTACGGGAATACATTCAGAAACAGCAAGTAATATAGAAACGACTATCAGCTAATAGAAATCTTATTGAATGAGCTGGGATTCTTGCCAACGGTTCTAACATCCATCAACTTTGTATGCCATATATGTGTGAGGTTATGGATGGCTAAATATTCTGGGCATGAATGTAATTTGGCCATGGTCACCGTGGGTCAAGGTTAACGTGTATGTTTTGGGTGATCTATGACCTGCTGGAGAGGTGGATAAAGATTTGTTGAAGATTAGCTTGCGCCCACGGGTTCGCCGGCGTCAATTCAATTTTAATACAATTACCTCAAGCCCTGAAATCCTCGAAAGATTATATAGAGGTGTACCTAACAAATACACCCACATTTCGCCAGTTACGTTTATGTCCCATATCATCCCATGCACACAAGAAATTTCTGGTGCAAAAACCCAATAAGAAAGAAAATAGCTTTATACGGCACAGGCCACAAAAGTTCAAAAAAACCGGCCAGGTGCGAGTCGGACTCGCGCACGAAAGGTTCCGTACCAATATTTATAAAAACGGACTTTAATATTTATTTTATTCTGTTTTTAATATTTGTTGTTATAGCGTTACCAGAAATACATAATCTGTAGAAATTTCAACTGGCTAACTATCGCGGTTCATGAGATACAGCCTGGTGACAGACGGACGAACGGACGGACAGACAGCGAAGTCTCAGTAATAGGGTCCCGTTTGACCCTTAGGGTACGGAACCCTAAAAAGTAACAAGTAAACTTAAGCCTTAACACAAAAAAAGAGATAATTGTTGTGAGTCTCACGACCGCGCTACATAGGTCCAGTTCAGCTAAAAGCCAGCTAGTCTACTCGACGCTGGTTTTGAACTGGACCTGAGAGACTGATGTGACGGACGTAAAACAGTTTCATACTTTGTGTAAAAGTGAATATGTGAACAGGCACCTCATGCTCAGTCAAACAAAGGTTATTCAAAGACTATCGTCCTCCCGTGGCCCTGTTCGTGCCGGGTCAGTAATTTGGCGAAGATTCACTTTTTGGATAATTCGCTTGTGTCCCCGGATATCGAAAGTTTTAAATAAGTGTCAGTAGTTCATACGTTTACAGATTTTCGTGTTGTGAATTAATGTGATTGTTGTTGCATTTGTGTGTGTGGTGGCACTAGGGTCGCCCGATATTACATCAGTACATGGTACTTAAAAATAACTGGGCAAAATGTGATGTTATGTGAACTTAATATTGATTATATTTTTCCTCTTCTATCGTGATGCTATGCATAAAAGCAAAAGTTAAGTTTTCTAACAGATAAACTTGTACTATAAACCGTAGCGAATTGGTTCCTTAACATCAAAATCAAAATATTTTAATTTATGAATGGTTAGGCCCTAAGCAAACGGCGTATTTTAAACGCGCATGCATAAGATTTACTCTAGCAAATGTCAAATGTAGTGATTGTGACATAGTATTAAATCAAGAGAAACTTGAATTTGTCGATGAAACTGTTTTCTTGGGGATCACGCTCAAGGCTACAATGGGGTTCTCATTTAACATCTCTTGCAGGATGGCTGAGTTCAGCAGCATATGCTGTCAGAAAAATCCGTCAATTTACTGATGTAGATACCGCGAGGCTAGTGTATTTTAGTTATTTTCATAGCATTATGTCATACGGTATTTTACTATGGGGACGGGCTGCAGACATCGAGTCTATATTTATTCTGCAGAAAAGAGCTATCAGAGCCATATATAATCTACGTAGGCGCGATTCTCTAAGAGAACTGTTTAAGGAAATTAACATCATGACGGTACCTTGTCAATACATCTATGAAAATATCATGTACGTTAGGAAAAATCTGCATTTATTTAGTAAAAGAAGTGACCGGCACCACTATAATACTAGAAACAGGGACCAACTGGTTCAGCCAGGTTTCAGGCTAGCTAAAGTAGACTCATCTTTCATGGGGTACTGTTTAAAATGTTACAATAAAATACCTCCCCCCATTCTACAACTGAATGAAATGAAATTTAAATCTTGCATAAAGCGCACACTATGTAGGCAAGCATATTATAAGTTGGGGGATTACATTGATGATAAAAATGCTTGGCTCAATGCTGGTCCTGCTCCACAACCATAGGGGCTATCAAATTACCATGTGAAGTTACTGTGGAAGCTGCAGAAGATTGTATAAATATCTTTGCTTTGTATAGATTCAATCTCTTAGTATTATATAATTGCATAGCACATGTGTGAAAACTATGTACTGTAAAGTCACCATTTACTGAGTACCTACATCTTACACTGACGCGAATTTACCCTGGCGGTTGAGTAAATGTCATGCTCACTTAAATGTCACGCTGATGGCGGCGGGTGTGTCGGGTCATTTAGTTCCCTTCAATATGGTTGAGTTGAATGATGGCTGATACATGCGTCATGTTCGTGAACGGGCGCTGTCAGTTGTGCCTGGTCATCTCTTAGCTGCCACGGTTTATTTTAATTATTTTATTTTTAACTTTTTTTCGAATTATTGATTTCGTCTTTTACTCTGGACGCTCTTAACTTGCCCGTATTTCTACATCGTTCTCACATACTAGTAATTCTCAACACGATTGATGTAACCAAGATTTTGTAACATATTTTGATTTAAAAGAGTGTCCATGGAGTTTCTTGCCCATTCTTCTCCATAGAGATCTACGCTTTGGAATGGGCAACTACAGTACTTTCACAAGTTATTATGTCTTGTGACTGGGACTGTAGCTTCGCTTTCTTCTTTTTTGTTCTTTGTCTTTCAAAAGTGCCTTTAATGGTCTAATTGAAATAAATGCTTTGAGTTTGAGTTTGAGTTTGCGCAGACGACGCGCGTTTCAGGAACACACGTTTCCTGCGTCGTAGATGCCGATTTTTGCGTTTTTATAGAATCAAACGCGCTTAAAACGCGATACAAACGTGCGTGTGAAGCGCGTTCGAAACTCGTTTGAAGCGTGTACAAGGGGTTGGAAGAGTTTTTCACAATTGACGAGGAGTTTCTGACAAAAACGTGGAAGCTACAAGCGACTACAGCGCGTCTGAAACGCTGCATCTACGCGTATACGCGCAGCAGACGCTCGTTTCACGATCGCCCCGCGTGCTTAGGTTACAAGGTTGCGTTCAAATCTCGTTTGAAGCGCGTATACGCGCGTCATCTGCGCGTCGTCTACGCGTTTAAAATACGCCGTTGGCACTTTTAAAACGTCGAAATAGGTGCATCAGCTCAATCAATTATTGTTTTTTTTTTGTATGAATTGCTGTAATAATTCACTTAAGAGCAAAATTAACCAGAATTAGTACTGCAGCAAACGTATAAGCACCAGCTTATACTGAACAAAGGAACCTTTACGGGATTCTCAGCTCAAAAGCCGGACTCCAGTGCTTATAAATTAATTAAATAGAGCAACGCTTTGTTGCCTTGAATCGATGAAAACATAGAAAGGACCCTGTGTAATTGCTTTGCATAGGTAAGTCGGACTTTCCAAGGGGCTCGTTCTACCTAATAACTGGATCGTTGAGGTCAGATACGCAGAGGATCCATGTGAGATACTGGTATTCAGATACATAATAGAATGTTAGACTGGAAACAGACCGCAATTTTGTTGGGAAAAGGCTAGGCAGTTGATGAAATCGGATTTATTTATGCTCACTCTAGCAGATACGGGAACAATTAAGGTTTTTAAACTCAATATTGTATTTCTAGGTCGAACAGAATTTAATACACAAAGATACAAGGTGTACCGACGCGAAAACGCTTACCATGAACTGAGAACATAATTTTGAACCCCCTCACATAAAAAAAAACAGCTGTACCATACATTTTGACCATGTAGGTATAGCATTTTTGTCGGAAACAGCTGTTTTTTTTTCACACTCAAAGCATTTATTTCAATTAGACCTTTGAAAGTCAAAAAACAAAAAACAACGCGAAGCTGCAGTCCCAGTCACAAGGCATAATAACTTGTGAAACTACTGTAGTTGCCAATTCCAAAGCGTAGATCTCTATGGAGAATAATGGGCAAGAAACTCCATGGACACTCTTTTAAATCAAAATATGTTACATAACCTTGGTTACATCATTCATGTTGAGAATTACAAATATGTGAGAACGATGTAGAAATACGGGCAAGTTAAGAGCGTCCAGAGTAGTTTTTAATTTCCAAAGACAAATTTCTATGCAAGCGTAAGCGGTAAGCGTTTTCCCGTCACTGTCCCTTACACCCCGTATATCTAACATAAAATTGGCAAAGTATTCGCCTACACCATAAATTAAATCTGGCTACAAGGGCACAACTGCAGTACAGTCAAAGACAAAATAAAATCGTCGAGCAATCTGTGTTTGTTGGGCACATATATTAGAGGCAACTTGTCACAATGCGATGTTACTGACAGGGTGAAGAAAGAAAGACAAAATAAGGAAACTGTATGTAGCTAGCGTCATTGGTTTGTATGGGAACAGGGATGGAGGAAAAACAAAGGAAGGGTACATGTATACAGGTAAAAATATAGCTGTGAGGAAACGCAATGAAAGAGTAGAAACATCGAATTCTTTGGATTGACGAAGAGCCATTCAGTTTTAAAAATAGCTGGTATGGCAATAATTAATTATATCGATTCTAATACCTTCGGTTTACGCTATTCTGCTCAGCTTATAAATACGCATTAATTTCTGCATTTAATGCAAAGCGTAAAAATAACTCTATAACTGACATGCTCATATATGACATAAGCTCTGTACGGTGTCAGACGTAAAGAAAAGCACCATCCCATATCTACCCGTGGGTGAGGCAAGAGGCGAGTAAGGGACTTGCCAGAGAATGGGCAGCAGCGTTCTCTGTGCTTTTATAACAACCGTACTGCGATCGTCAACCTGCCTGCCAAGCGAGGCGATTATGGCAAAACCCCCCAAAATGTCAATGTGGCGACACTTGGGGGAGGCCTATCTCCAGCAGTGGACGTCTTATGGGCTGAAATGATGAATGATGAACTGACATATTTTTAAAAATGACACGAACTGAACGCGATCAACTAATCTAAAGCGTTCCTTAACAACTATGAAACTTATGGCTTGAGAAAGTTCTCAAGCCATAAGTTTCATAATTGTTAAGGAACATTTATTTATTGTCTTTTATCTTGAATGCAGATTTAAATGATTGCATACTTTTATGAATAGCCGAACGCTCAAGCCGATCGTACCTATCACTCGCTCGTGCAGCGCTCTCGCTCCGATCGTAACGTTACAATGAGTCATCCTTTTTCAATCAAAAATCGTTCATCGATTTATTTGACGCTGTCACGTCAAAAACAAAAACACAATTTTGTTCATTTTCTATTCAAACTATACTTAATCCTAACTATCCATCGTAAAAACAAAATACTTAAGTTAGCCTTTCGCATAACCTTAAACATTATGCCCGTACACACGACTTTTGTGACCCATCCACTTTATATAAGCCTTTAATCGCATCTTACGGTTCCATGTGGACGGACTTATGTACCTTCCGACCTATATACTGAACATACAGTTATTACTTTGGTCTTGTAACATTAAAACAGGGTTTCGTAATAAATGCCTGGACTTAGTTGTGACTACATTTTGTCAAAAATAACAATATGAGCTGAACTGGGCCTATTGTGTGGTGAGAGAATTATCTTTTTTTGGTGTTTAGATTGAAGTTTTCTAGTTATTTTTGTTTGATATTTTGTGCACTTTTGGCATATGCCAAATAAACCTATTTTTTTCTAATATCAATAAATTGCATAATACAAAACGACTGCATCGACTACCTCGTTGATCGAGTGGTGGCAAGCGCGACTGCTGAGCAAATTGTATTGGGTTGTTCCATCAGGAATTTCTCAGTAGCAGCCACCGAGTCTGGATTTCTGCTGGGTTAATGGCAATAGGCTCGCCCCTTTTTAATTGAAAATTAAACATAACTGGCGAAATGTGGGTGTTAGGGGCAACCTTAAAAAGGTAAAATGTCCTAGAACGATTTGCTTTAATCAAAAAAACACAAGTTACGTTTCTACAATAGTAGTTGAATGAAAAGTACGTAACGATTTTTTTTATAAAAAAAACCTCTATGATATCTTGTTGTTTTGGTTCACTAGGTAGAATTTCGCCCATAACGTGAGTTCACCAAAAACAAATCTTGCATGCATAAACAGCCGACGCGGAAGCATCTGTAGGCCGTACAAATATTTTTTCCGTTCGGGAATCTATCTCCTGACCTAGTTGTACTGTGTACCAGCACTTTGCCCATAGTGCCTATGTAGAACAGAGATGGTTCAAGGGTATCTGTGTCCAAGCAGGCACTTTACTTTATGTTTAATAAGCTTTTATTTAAATTGCCTTATTTAGTCAGTATGTTTTGGTCAAAGCTTGCAACTAAATTTCAAACCAGTTCACCAGAACCGATTGAGCTGTTTTGCAAACACCTTTGATTATGATGACAATACATTTTTAAGACACGCAAGACTTGATCTTGCTGCCAGGAACGGGTAATGGCACGGACACGAAACTTTGTATACGTGTTCAATTTTGATAGATAAACCTAATTTTCTAGGTAGTGGTCGCAAAAGCAAACTAAGCATGTGGGTTGTGTCATGTCATGGGTTAGGTCGAGCAAAGTATTATTGGGTCTTCCATCAGGAATTATTCTGTAGCAGCTACGGTGTCTGGATTTGTGCCCGGTTGATGGCAAAAGGCTCGCCCCCATATACATGGGACTTAAACATAACTGGCAAAAGGGTGTACTATTAGGTGTACCTCCCTTATCCTTCGGGGATCATAGCTTTTCTTATTACCTCCAAAACGTCATTTCCATGCTCATTCAAATCTATATTAAATCTATATTTATTCACATTCCGGAGACAGATTGGTAAACGCAGTTCGACAGCCCGACCTACATTATAATAATAGATTGATAGCAAGAATTCTTTCAAAACAAAGTTTCCCATTTTATAATTCCCGGTCCTTTCTCCCGGGATTAGTGTCAGGGGGATATGTCTGAAACTTTTCCCGCAAACAGGGAAACTTTCGGTCCTTTGATCCGATGTGACGTGAGAGAAGACAAATAGACGCGTCGTGTTCTATAGAAGTTCTGAGTTAGCAGATGATGAAGCGATCGGTTTTCGTAAATGGCTTTTTGAGGTGTGGAATATCTGCAGGATGGTGGGAAGGTTTTGTGTTGTCGTTTCAGTTAATCATGTGTCATTTGCTAAAATGCTATTGTGTAAAATGATTCGAACTTCATTTTATTTGGTTTTTGTTTTGCTACCAACCTCCTTTTTTTATTTTAGCCTATTCTGTCCCAGTGCTGGGCAAAGGCTTCCCCCATATCTTCCCAATCTTTCTAATTCTTTGCCTTCTCCAGCCAATCGGGTCCAAATCGTCGCTATCTTATCGCGATATTTTAATATACTGGCGATGCGAGCGGACTGCACACGGAAACTGATTGTTATAAAATTGTTTTAACAAATCAAAAGATAAAAAGATAAACTGAAAGCAGCTAGCGTCAACGAGTCTCATAAATTCAAAAGCAAACACCGTCGTAACAAACAACGAACCCAGAGAGAATACAATAAAAAAATAAAAAAGAACAATATAGAACAATTAAGAAAATATCCTGAGAACAATATAACAATAATTGGACCAGAGAACGGAGAACAATTTCAACAAGTTGGAAAAAATAACGTTGGAATTTCAATCGCCGCTTTATGCACTTTCCTTTTCGTCCTGTTTCTCAGCGACGCCATTGCCCCAACATTTTATTAGAACCAAGGGAGGAATGTGTTATTTTTCTCGAGAGTTTTTTTACGACATCTCCCCTGTATTTTTGATATATAATCTACGTAGGTACACATACTATACAACAGTTTATTTTTGTTTTTATGTGGTTGCGTTTTTGAATCGTTTAAGGAAAGAAGTATTTCAAATTGACTCAACGCCAGTCAAAGCGATGTTGTCAAAAGTTTCTTCGTTTATGCAGGTTTTTCGGGGAAAAACATTGGAATTGATCCTTTGATTATAAACTATATTCTGTTAAGGTATTTTTTTCTGTATTTGCCAGACTGTCATCTAACCATAGGGTCGATTTAAAACACAGAGGTGAAAGAAGCTCTGGAAAATCAGTATTTGGCAACAAAGGTCTTTAATTGAACTAATATCTATTATGCCTAGTTTGCCTAGCCTTCGTCCGTACGCTAAACGATACCTGTCTAAGGAGTATTTTATCTCTTTCCAGATTGCTTTAATATTCGTAATAAGAGGATGTAGACGTCAGGAACGTTATTATTTAACAACAAAAACTCGGAAAACTTTTAGTTAAAATAACCCATTCTAACAAGAATATTCTACGATCATTTACACGTCATGGACCACTTTATGACATAGTAAAGAAATACGTAGCTCTACGATCCACACAAAACAACAAATGATCGCTTTTTCCAAAATTATTAAATGTGTAAATAAACCCATTGGTGTAAACGGTGCTATGCCAAAGGAGATAGAAAATTTTAAGGATTACTAGATGCTGATTCTTACACCGGGCATAGTTTTAGAAGAACTTCAGCTTCATTGCGGGCTGATGCTGGAACCGACATACTATTGACTTTCAAGCGTCATGGCGGATGGCGGTCTAACACAGGTGCATAATCTTATATCGAAGACTCGATACACAACAACACAAACATTAGTGCCAAAATAAGCAATACATTTGGAGCCAGCCACTCAGAACTTTTGTCTTGAACCAAACCCTTCTACTTCATATGCCAATCTGAGTTTTGGGCTAATTATATTTAGCGACTAGCTGTCCCGCGCAACTTCGTCTGCGTCACATTTTCCCCGTTTTCGCAACATTTTTAATTGCTGCTCCGCTCCTTTTGGTCGTAGCGTGATGATATATAGCCTATGGCCCTTATCGATAAATGGGTTACCTAACACTGAAAGAATTATTCAAATCGGATCAGCAGTTCCTGAGATTAGCGCGTCAAGTAAAACTCTTCAGCTTTATTATTAGTATAGATTTTCCGTCGACACGCTAAGGAAGTAGGGATATGCCAATAACGTTTTGACGCCTCCTATACCTTCTGAAGAGCAAACAGAACACCCTTCCACCTCCAATATTCAGTTATCTCCAACATTCACTAACACACAAAACAGTGAAATCAATTAAATTATTATTAACAATAACATTTCACAAACCGTGAAAATGCCAACAAAATCTGCTGTGTTTTCTTTAATAATTCGGCATTACTTCAATAATTAAATATTTTAATGACGAAATACTTTTTCTTTGTATTATTTTATTTCTTTAGTATATTGAAAAACGGCATTTGTTGCTACAGTTCTCGGTTTTAGTATTTTATTATATATTTTTATATTTCGCCGTAGGCACAACGTTGATAGCTTTTTCGGAAACAAGACCCTTTAAAAGATTTTTCCTCATACAAAACTTGTTTGTATGGAAGCCAGCAGATTAATACTGGTTTCATGCGTGGCTAATAAAAACGAAGTTGTATTGATCAGTTATTAGATTCTCGAAATCTTGCATAAATAAAGTGCTTAATTAATTTATCTATAGTATAGGAATATCTCTCTCGATAATAGGTACGTTCACCTAGTAAAATTTTTGACATTGACGTAAGATTGCGATGTTGAATCATTTCAAAAACCAACATTTGGAGTAAATAAAAATACGAGTGTTTAGTTCTTTAATCTAAATTTCATGTTGCATGAATGAACAATTTTTTAGAACACAAAATATTGTCAATCGGGTCTTCTGCGCGAAAACAAAGAAATACTACCCCGCCGTCTGAAGGCCGAAGCCGCATTATCAAGAGTGACAAGTATGCACAACCAGGGGTCCTGGCGAGGGCCGGGGGCAGGGCGTTCCGAACGGTATCTGGTTAGAAGCTTGAAGTTTCAGAGGAAAGGTTTTTACGATGAAAACAATAGGTTTAAAAAAAAATAACAAAGAATATGCCCCCTGCTGATGGTCGATATTTATTTATGTACCACTCCAAGCACATAGTACAGAGGCGGACTTAATGCCATAGGCATTTTCTACCAGTCAACCTTTGGGTGATGCAAAGACAAACAGTGGTAGGAGTGGAGTGGTAGTGGTGGTCGATAGTATATAGTGATAGGATAGTCGATTTATGTCTAAACATAAATCGACTATCCTGAAAAGTTTCATGACCTAATTTAAAGTTTTTAATATTTTCCATTTATTATTTATTTTAGAGGTAACTTTGAGATATTTTTTCATAGAGATTTTTTTATTAAATCGTGTTTTCAAAACCGATACCACTTAGAAGTAATCCTCAACTTTATTATATGTTAATCACAAAGTGAAAGCTGCAGTAATATGAAAACAAGAGCCATTCAACTTTCACAATTTGGGGTTATTCTGGCACTGAACTCGCGTATCGTGGTTTATTTTGTGTCGCCTTGCCTTGTGGGGGCTGAGGTAAGCGATGAATGCCTATGGCACTCGGGTATCCTGGTCTTAAGTATGCGTCGTTGAGGGGAAGAGGAAATGCCGCGGTAACACACACTTGATTATAACAGCTTGCTGTATGTGAAGGAGTATGCATATGTTGGTAGATTAGATGTTGAGTATTCCAGCCAGTATGGTAACCTACCATGTGTATTCTGGAATATGATTGGTTTCTTCAAGTCATGGATAACAAAAATATCTTTGGAACTCAGTTTGTACTCAATGAAATATAGTGTTTGCTAATATCAGATAAAATTAATCTACGAGTATTTACTATATTTGTAAAACTTCCTGGAATAAACCTTATCGCCTGATGAAGTTCGGAAATTATCCTATGAGAACGAAATACCGAGATAAATAGTATTTCATGTCTTAAACCTGAGTCATGGTCTATCCAAAGTCAACATTATTTTTGCTGTAAATGTGGTACAAAAGGTGGTAAGAATAATATGTAGTGCAATGACACATTTATCCATGATAAGGTTGCAGATAAACCGAGCTACATCCAAAATTATTATATTAATAGTAGGTTAGAAAAGGCTCATTGCAAAGGAAATGTCTTTTATTTTAAAGCAAGCAAAGTTTTACAAAATACTATAACTACACACATCAAAAGTGTCTAGGGATCAACATATATTTTTGCAATAACTTTTCTCCTGATTGATATTAATTAAAATTTTCTTTAAGGATTCATCAAATAAAGTGTTTTCGTTTGTCACAGTAACGATAAACCACCTCACCTTTGCATTAATAAAGAAATTTGCCATTTTCTAATAAAGGGATTTTTGACATTTGAACCACTAACATTAAAGTTCGAAAAAAAGACTGAAATAACAGTTTTCTTTAAAATTTTATTGGGGAGCAGGCCAGGGCAGGACATTGATGTTAGCTGCGGCGAGAGTCTGTCTTACAACTCTTGCGGTGTGCGGTCGTGCATTATCATGCATTAACTGAAATAAGGGACCGATTTGCACTTGTAGAGGAACGATGACGTCTGATACAATCGTCTCAGCATAAATTTGAGCGTTGAGGTTGCCTCTGATCCAAATCAACTCAGTTCTTCCGCCGATCCAAATACCCGCCCATACCATGATGGTTCCACCACTATAAGGATGGACTTCCTGGCAGGATTTTAATCGCTGTTGGCGTCCAGGGGTTCTCCAGTGTCGTATACGTCTTGTATCCGGTCTCATACCAAAACGAGACTCATCAGAAAAGCACACGAAACGCCATTGTTCTTCTGCCCAATTTCTGTGTTCAAGAGCCCATTGATATCGAATCCTACGATTGTGCATTGCTATAGGTAGTACCCGTAGCGGTCTTCGGGAATGAAGGTTCACTTCATGCAAGCGGTTTCTGACTGTTTGGTCGCTAATTAAGTTCCCTGAAGAGTGATGAAGCCTCACGGCTAACATCATGGCGGTTATGGTTGGAGCTCTTCGAGTTAAGATTTGAATGTATCGGTCTTGTCTCCGTGTGGTGCAGCGATACCGTCCTCCATGGCGCTCAGCCACGGTACCAGTGCTTCGGTAACGTGTCCAAAGTCGACTGATAACACTCTGACTTGTATTCAGAGCTAAAGCCACAGTACGTTGCCGGGAACCAGCTTCTATCATTCCCACGGCTCTGAGCATTTCTTCCCTGCTTAAATGACGTCGCCGCTCCATAATAACGTTGGTTTTAATCAGTAGTAGGGAAACAGTAGCACTAATAATGTCTTCAATGCGTTGTATGTTTTTATAGGGAAAATATTGACAGCTGATTTTCATCTTTTACTCGAATTTGATTCACAGTTCCTGATTCAAATTATGAAATGCACCAAAAAGGATCCATATAAATTTATAAAATCATAAATTTATTACAAAGCCACATCTCAATCTCAAGAAATCCGCATAAAAATGCTTGATCCCTAGACACTTTTGATGTGTGTATAATATGCTACTAGAAATAACTCTTCTTATATAGAATTAAATCTTATAAACCAACTCTAATTATACAGTTAATTCAAAACAGCATCCATCCTAATTCTATCTATAATTCAACGTATCAGAATAGATTATCCCAACTCCTAAATCCAGTATCAGATGTCACTGTAAATGCTTGCCCACGAACTTGGCGTTCAAACGACATGCGCGTTCCTAGTGTTGTGACAGGAAAAGAGAAAAAAATGGGAGGCCTATGTCCAGCAGTGGATGTCTTTTGGGCTGAAATGATGAATGATGATGCTGATTATGCAGACGCAGCGCGATAAGATCCGCCGCGGGAGGTCATCTCGTCTCCGTAAACGGAAAATTCGCCCGACGCGCCACGCAACTCGCCACTCACTGCACCGCCCGACGCGCCGCGTCTGCGTAAAAGAGCACTAACTGTGTAATCTTTTTTACGTCGTAGCAGTAAGAGCAGCTATCGCTCCACTGACATTTCTGGCAGTATACGATATCGACAGTGGAAAAACAGATTAAATTGCCTTAGCCCATGCCACAAGTCGACACAATACGATTTGCGGACACCAGTCCGCAAGTCGTATCGCAGTTGTTACAATCAAGGTTCTAGCCACTTGCGTCAAGCTTACCACAGCTTGACGCAAATCGCAACAACCTAGATTGTAGTCGCAGCTTTATCTGCTGAAGTCGAAATAAATCAAAACACAAGAAGAAATCCCTGATAGAATTCACGCTATTAAAACTTTTACAACTCAAAATAATTGAAAATTTTATTCTGGGATAGTTTTATCACAAGAACATTCTCAAAGCAAAGAACTATTGACAGTCTAGCACAATTGCCACTTAAACGAAAAACCTTCAAGAAAAACAGAATATAAATCCTTTATGTATGAGTCTTTGGATTGAAACGCAGAACTTACTATTATTATAAAAGCGAAAGTAACTCTGTCTGTCCATCTTTTTTATGCCTTAACGGCAAAACGACTGGAGTGTGTGAAAGATGATATGGCTGGAAAGCAGGTGACTGCTGAGAAGTATGGAAGAAGAAGATATGCTGACCCTAAATAAATTAGGATAAGGGCAGGGCAATGATGAACAGTGATACGAATTTCAATGAAAATTGGAACACGCAGAAGTAGTCTAGTATATATTTCTACCACAGTATTACGATACCGTGACATAAATCCCAACCTCCACACCGGCGAAACCGCAAGCAAAACCTATAGTCTAAACTAATATTATAACGAGGAAAAATTTGATTGTTTGTTCTGATTTAACTCAAAAATTCCTCGACCGATTTTTAAAATTCTTTTTCCATTACAAAGCTACATCCTTACCGAGTAACATAAGCCATATTACATCATAATTTTTTTTGCAGACAAAGTCGCGGGCGAAGAGCAAGTAAAATATAAAACCTTCACGCACCTATAAAATAACTCTTAATACAGTTGGAATAAAACGCAGAATACTATTCGCTATAATAATATTTTTACTGTCGCCTCGTAGACACAGCATAATACTGTAGTCGTAAAAGAGAAAACAATCTGCGAACAACGCAGATTACATTAACGATTTAGATACGTTTGTAGGTATGAATACTTGAAGAGATCAAAATACTTGAGCACTTTATTATCTGTTTAAGTTAAAAGTTAAGAGATAATGTTAAAAGGGCTTTTATGTGGTTTTGTTTTTAGAAAAAATGCTGGTTTTGTTTTGTTAAATGGTGGTTCCAGCCATCAGCTACGTATCGTATGTGACGTCTTGTAAACTTACATCACGCATCATCATCATCTGCCTAGCCTATTCGCAACTGCCCAACTGTGTTGGGGTCGGCTTCCAGCCTAACCATAGAGTATTTTACATGGAACGACTAAATACGAAACCTCTTCGTAAGATTGGTTGTCAGAATTTCGGGCCACTGAGTACATGTAATGACGGTCAAAGATCAACAAATGACAGCCGGGGCCAACGGCTTTCTGAGGCATGGAAGAAACTCGGTATGTTATGAGTGGTCACCCATCTACAGGCCAACCTAGGCTTGCTCGGCTTGACCTGAAGGATGATATCTTATTGATGTCCTTTGTTCCTAGAACTTAAATCACGCAGGAGTAAAGCAAAATATAACAGATTTAGTATTTTAGTAGCGGTCAATACACGATGCAACCAATCACAAACTAGTTTAACCTCTCGACCGGTTAAAGCGTTAGTAGATTATTCAGTCATTTCAACATCATTGGATATACTAGTTATCTAGTTTTCACGTTAAAATACTACTAAGCATAAACTGCTTTCATATTTCTATCAAAATCAAAGCAAAATCAAAAGTCATTTATTCAAATTGGCTGTTAATCAGCACTTTTTGAACGTCAAAATCACAAGAGACAGTCCCCCAAAACGCCCGCTCTTCGCCACTTCCTAGTATTTTAGCTGGGAATAAGAAGTGGCGGAACTAACTCCACAGAAATCTTCCGGGAATATTTTCCGGGATATAAAAATATTCTGATTAATATAACTATGTCACGGCTCTAACTCTAAATCTCACTGCGACATATACAAACCATGTTTTGCAACATCTTCTGTTTCACTATGTTAAATATCCTATGGTAGAACTATTCACCATTAAATGATCAATAGTAACTTAGCATCGAAATCGCAACATACAATCTAAGTCAACTCCTCACAGCGCCACCTTATAGAGAATGCTAAACAAGACAGTAAAGAATGTTAGCTGGGATGTATATGAACAACTGAGAATTACGACACACTCTTTAAATATCGCGTGACCTTTTCTTGTTTCACGCTTACGATTCTGCGACAGTGCGCTGTGTTTTTCACTACGCTAGGAATTTTTGGAAATCTCATTCTAACCCAGGTTTTGGGGCCGCTTTCTGAATCAGGCCCTTGAAAGTTGCGGCATAAACGGCTGTAACTTTTGATTACGTTGGCTTAGAAGTTTGATTTTTTTCACAGCTTCAAGGGACAGTAGACCTGAGTATGTGACATAAATTCCAGCTTGATACCTCCACGCGTTCCTGAGAAAAAGGGCCTTGACAGACAGACGGACAACAAAGTGATTCTATAAGGGTTCCGTTTTTTCCTTTCGAGGTACGGAACCCTAAAAATGGAGTGTCATTCTGTATACGGATTTCGATGAAAGGAAAGATGAGGATGTGATGAAAGGTTCGGCGTCCATAATATACATCGAGCCACCAACAGGGAGGTGAATTTACTTTTGGTGTTTAAAATAATGTATATATTCATCATCATCATCATTCCAGCCGAAAGACGTCCACTGCTGGACACAGGCCTCCCCCAAGTGTACATAAGGTGGTTTTGCCATAATCGCCACGCTTGGCAGGCGGGTTGGCGATCACAGTACGGTTGTTACAAAAGCACAGAGAACGCTGCTGCCCATTATCTGAAAAGTCCCTTAGTCGCCTCTTACGACACCCACGGGAAGATATGGGATAGTGTTGTTCTTTACGTCCGACAACATACAGTACATATTCGTTGAAACTAAATTCGAACTGCGCTTACACTTCTGAGAATTCTAATAAAATCAAAACACTTTCAGATTTTGTGGTTATAATTAAGTCAATAGAAACTTACGGTAATAATCACTGAGCATTTATTAGTGAATATAAGTACCTACTTACATTGGATTTATCATATATTTTTTTCGCTATTATCTTTTTCTACCTTTTATAGTAAGCGATGACTTATTGTCGGGCCTACGCTGTCCTCTCATACTTACGTACTAACGCTGTAACATCCAAATATTGCATAACCAAATGATTTTAAAAGAGTAACCATGGAGTTTCTTGCCGGTTTTTCTCCATAGAAAACGACCAACCCGAACCGTGCCTCTTCTGTTGACGTTTTATAAGTGCCCATGTATGCCTATGTAAAATAAAATATTTTGATTTTGATTTTATAAACGTTTCATTACACACTACCTTACTAAAGAGCCTTATGGCAAAAGCCTAAAAGATGGGTCATATTTTTTCAAATTTCTCGTGTGTAGTCACTCGTCAATGTACTCACACGGCGGTTGAATACGCAATCCTAAATATTACAGTACAATAGTAGAACACTCTGAAATGATAAATTGTTTTTAAATTATTACATTAATTTGTTCATATTTGAACGCTTCACGGCAAAACATATAAGAGATCTAACAATATTGTAACATCTCACACACTACGGTCTATGTTTACAAATTTGAAGTTTATTATTCTCCATATTTAGAATCGTCTGGCCTGATTTGTTTTATTAAAACTTTTCAGATTTTATGCGTAAAAAATTGTGGTAAGTAAATAAAAGTTATAAAAAAATATTTATTAAGTTCAAGTTTTTTTCAATATAACTTTTTTATGGTTTTTTACCAAGCCTAATTTTGACATTTGTGTTGTAAACATAACATAAAAACAAACGAATAAAGTCAGTCGAATCACAGAATACATAATAGTTGGTAGAACTAACATTTTAATAGCAAAATTGACCATTTTAATAAAATATACAGTACTTTCACAAATTATTATGCTTGTGACGGACTGTAGCTTCGCGTTTTTTGTTTTTTGACTTTCAAAAGTGCCTGTAATGGTCTAATTGAAATAAACGCTTTGAGTTTGAATATTTCATCTATTGTGTCAGTCAATCTCTCACAGATTGACTGACACAATAATTGATGATTATATATTGCTAATTTTCTAAACTTTTAATAAAACACCTAGTCCACAACACCGACAGAGACACATCCAAAAACCAGTAACATTTTTCAAAGAACACGATCCTCACTAATCCTCTACAATCCACAATTTCCTTCAAAACAAACATGCTTGTCTGCCCTAATGAGCCGCCGTGGAACCGACAGTAAACGGCAGACACAGTCAACCGACTATAAATCAACCCGGTTGCTTTGCATAACAACCAGGGACAATAGCAGTTTGTGCCGGTTGGTGTGTACGGTGTACCGTGTTGCCGTAAGCGCTGACTGGCGGAGAAAAATTGCATCTGTTCAGCTGTTTTATCGAAGCGGGATATCAGTGGATAGGTAAGATAGCAGATTATGGAGATGGGAGAAATTATTATTAGTTTTTAAGCTGACATGGTCACTAACACTATGATAGTGTTAGTGAATTGTAACGGGATATTCACGATGTTTATTATTTGTTTCGAGTTCCCGATATTTCAGCGCTGTTGCAAACGCCATGATCACGGATAAACACCCACCCGCAAAAACTTCAGTATATCCGTGATGGCGTTTGCAACAGCGCCGAAATATCGGGAACTCGAAATAAATAATAAACAATAAATTATGTATTAGTTTGCAGATATAGGAGCTCGTGGCTAAATAATAACAGCCGCCCGGGCTCGATTTTGTTAAGCCGCGCTTGCCAAGGTTGGTCCGTGGATTAGTGACCACCCATTACATACCGAGTTTCCTCCATGCCTCGGAGAGCATGTTAAGCCGTTGGTCCGGGCTGTTATTTGTAGATCTTTGACAGTCGTTACAGGAAGTCAGTGTCCCGAAAGTCTCACAACCAATCTTACCAAGGAATAACGTATTACCTAGTACTAACTGGGTTGTGGAGGTTAAAAAGGCAGTCGTTCCATGTAAAATACTAACACTCAGCTGCTTCAACTGAAAGCCGACCCCAAAATAATTGGGAAAAGACTAGACAGATGATGAGTTTGCAGATATACATGAAGAATACTCGTAATTACCCGGTAAAACCCGGGTGTTCCAATCTTGTTGAACTGTTAGTAGGCTAACAGTTCAACAAGATTGGAACACCCGAACTCGTAACGTACTCGTTCAGAAGAGCCCATAATATGCGGTAGTTATTCAATGACACGGAAAAGCAAAGAAGTGTTAAACTCGGACAAAGCTAAGTGTCACCGGATATAATAATATAAATCTGATAAAAAACAAAAAAAAAAAACAAAAATCTGGTAATCTGCTCGACATACGCCGACAGCCCAGGCGATAAATCTATTAAATGCCCTGATTGCTCAGGAACCGGATCTCGATGTGTTTACGAGCAGCAATAAAGCTGTACTTAATTATTGCGTGAGTTTTTTTAGTTAATTTTAGGTTGTTGGCTTGCTGCACGCTTTGGTGCAAACTGTAAGTGCAGCAAGTATTTGTATAAATAAATAAAATAAATGAAGACGACCAGCTATTTCAAAATTCTAGGTTTTATTTTTCACGAAATGGAAAGTTTTACGTTGTAATTTGTATGATTTATGCATTTTGTCATGTTATGTTGCTGAAAAGTCTCACTTTGTGAAAGACGGTGTCATTATTTCTTTTTTATTGCAAATAGCCTTATGTTACAGAATTAAGTACGATATTACTGTAAGTCCATTTTTTGTACAAGAGACACCTACATGCACTTCAACCGTTACTTTCTAAATTAGCTTAAAATTTAAATAAAATGAACCAACTTTGAAGAAGTAACTGATACTAGTATTAGGAAGTAATAATTTTGGGTTTTTCTGTGGAGGTTTGTAATAAGTAAATTATATGTTTTAATAATATTATTAGTCTGTAGGCTTTCCCAAAATCTAAAAAACAAAAAGAATAATAAAGTAGGTAGATCTTCAGACACATTTTTGTTGTTGAATAATTTGAAAGTGAATATAACCAGCATTTCCCAGCAACTGACTGATCCAAGAAATACCTAAACAAACTCAGAGCCCTTCGAAACCCTTTACAAGAATCCTTAGTAACTCCGACCCCTCATCTTCTATTTTTAATTAAGTCGCTGTTATAGTGAATCGGCGCCATTGACTCAGCGCACCGCTTTCAGCGGGGAACGATAAATCAACTCGCTCGCTTTACATAACAGACAAGGACAATAGCATTTTGTGGCGCGTTTTCTGAGCTTTACTGAACTGACGGAGATGAGAAATTGCATCTGTTTTATGTTCTAGAAGTCAATATATACTTTGGTATTTGATTTTGTGGACTGAAAAACGTAAAGGAAAGTTTAGCTTCCATTTTGTTTTTAACACACCACATTGCTGCTGCAACAATTTTAATTCGAGATTAGACAATAAAATGCAGTAGTAAATATTCAGCAATTGTAACTGATAGCAACCGTGATATTTTCTTAATGTGCCTACCATCAAAATATTTAGATATTTTTTAGGGTTCCGTACCTAAAGGGTCAAACGGGACCCTATTACTGAGACTTCGCTGTCCGTCCGTCTGTCACCAGGCTGTATCTCATGAACCGTGATAGCTAGGCAGTTGAAATTTCTACAGATTATGTATTACTGTTGCTGCTATAACAACAAATACCTACTAAAAACAGAACAAAATAAATATTTAAGAGGGGCTTCCTTACAACGAAGTGATTTATTTTCTCGTTTTTACAAATAATTGTACGGAACCCTTCGTGCGCGAGTCCGACTCGCACAAGGCCGGTTTTTCTTCTTAACTGTTGGTAGACCAGACATTTTTTTGCTTTAATTGATGGATAAGAAAGTACTAGTTTAAATACTGCAGATACCAGATTTATATGTCTCTCTCTCTTCTCTCCCTACTTCAACCTTTGGCCACCCAATGCAGAGTGTAGGGCTCCCAAATCTCTCCACTTTTGTCGGTTTTGTGTCATAGCTATCCAGTTTCTTCCGGCCACTTTAATGAGAAACCTAGCTACGTATTAAACATCAAACTTAAAACCATTGTCCTAATATATACCTACAAGTAACTTTGGAATTGTCAAGGAGTTGTCAGTTACAAACAAAAATATGTGGCTACAACCCTTTCAGAGCCACATCTCATACTTGTAGAAGCCGTGGGTGTGCGCCCACGCTTAAGACGAATAAAGTGTCATTTTCCTTCAAGTAACATCGTCGGGCTTATGTAAATAAAGCCTAACAGCGTAGTTTGAAGTGACGTCTAATATACTGCCTATACATATACATACACATTTATATAGATACAGGGTTGTCAAGAACAGGGAAGTTTGTTGGGCGTAGGTTTACAAGGATACAGCTTGCGAAGATGTTGACACACTGTAGAATTGTTGTAATTGAAACAGGAATTCGATTTCAATGAGGAGGTTTGTAATAACAGGAATATCGACATAATAATTATTATTGATTAGTGGTAGTCCAGAGGTAACGGTTATGAGGCAACGGTTTATAACGCACCTTTCCCTTGTATTATTCATTTCACTATTTTTTAGGGTTCCATACCCAAAGGGTCAAACGGGATTCTATTACTGAGACTTCGCTGTCCGGCCGTCCGTCTGTCACCAGGGCATCATGAACCGTAATAGTTAGCCAGTTGAAATTTCTACAGACTATGTATTTCTGTTGCCGCTATAACAACAAATACTAAAAACAGAATAAAATAAATATTTAAGGGGGCTCCCATACAATTACATATTACAATTATTTTTAAAGCGAGCAAAAACGTGTTGTTTTGCTCGTTTTTTAAAATAATGGTACGGAACCCTTCGTGCGCGAGTCCGACTTGCACTTGGTCGGTTTTATTTTTTTGCTGTTCTCGTAGTTGTCCCTGATGCACAATTCGAAATAATGTTGAAAAAATATACTATGTCAAACCTCCAAGACGGAACTAGCAATGTGTGTTGGAGACTACATAGATTTTATATCAACCTACCAGGTTATACATGGAAAATAGGGCATGATGGGAAAACTGATTTTTGAAATCCAACTTATGAAGATTGCTTGATAGATCCGTTTAAAATATTTTGCTCTAAAAATATAAGTTTATTTCAAAATTTATGCTTGTATTAATTTATCAACCCTACCAAAGCTCGAGTAATTCTAATGTTAATACTTTAAAAACTTGGATTAGTGTTTACTATGCGCCGATGTGCGAAGTGTTATTGAAAACTTGTTCAAATTCAAGGGTTACGCTTAACTTTAATAGCACTTGACTGTGTGCTTAGAACTAAGCTCTCTCTATCTAAATTGATAAATTTATACTTAGTAAGTTTAGATGATGCATTATCACCACTTCAGCAACGCTTACTCTCAATGATGTGTCTGCTCATCCCATGAATTTCTTAGTTGCTTTTACGATCTTTTAAAGATATGGTAATGTTCCACTTAACTCACTAGTGTTTTTTTTTTACTAAAAATTTTTCCTGTATCGTGGGTGTGTTTTTAAACATTGAAACTTACATGCACAAACAGATTCTTCGACAAGCACTGTCAAGTTCGAAGCAATCTAAGTTATTGAACTAAACAGTTTGCTTACTTCTTTGTAAAGAAAATAAGTTTCTTGTTGGCATTTCCTAAGTTTTGTAAAAGTTGGAACGGAAACAGACATGCTAAGCTTTATTGTGTAGTTGTAAGTTGTAGACTTATATGAAAATGTCACTAGACAATCTATTTCTTGTGATAGCGGCTGTCCTATTTGTCGTAATCGCTTGTTCGGCGCTTTCGCTGCCAGAGAGCGATTCACGTTTTCCCAAGAAAATGATCAAATTGATCACGTACCTATCAGTGAGACTTCTTCTTAGTCGTTCACTCTTGACAGAGTGGTCGTGGTCATGGAGGATTGCCCACAACTGCGGTCGCTGCCTTGGCGATCCTTTTCCATCGGTCTCTATTGGCCGCATGGCGAGCATATTCTGCCACATGAAACTTGGTGACAGATTTGATGGAGTCTGTCAATCGGGTTGGTGATCGACCACGTGGTCTCGTGCCTTCAACTCTACCCTGAATCACCAATCATCAGTGAGACTATCCCATTCTAATAGGATTTAGGTCATGCCCTAACTAAAGTGACCGTTGCGTGAACTAACTACTGTCTCCATAATTTTGCTCCACCTGAATGTGTCCTCGCGCTGATCCAGGAAATTCCAGTTTTCCGAACAAATGAATGACATGTAAACGCGACGATCGTACTAGAACACAGGGTTAAGAAAATGTCTAGCTATTAAACACATAAAAAATTGGCTGTCTGTAAAGTTGGTTTACGGACGAAAAGTTGGTTTACGGACGATAGTTTTACGTGACAACGTCATAACAAAACATTGATGAAATGATTGCTTCTCGCTCCGATACAATGAGCTTAACGTTACAATGAGTCATCCTTTTTCGTTCGTGCAGCCGGCGTTCATCGATTTATTAGACGTTGTCACGTGAAAAACTCGGAAAACAACAAAAACTCGCTGTATTAAAATCGCTCATTTAAATGTTTCTCATAATAATTTATTTGCGTCCACAAAAGCACCAACGTTCTCACTATTTCACATTCGTGAACCAACGGTACCCACCAGCTATGTAGTTAGTTGTATATAGTGCCCTAGTCACGTCCTGTCGCCTGCGGTTATTTCCTCAGTTTCTTTGTACAGCCCCATTTCAATGCAATAAACCACGCTACCTATGCGAGAACTACCCCTAAATTAATATTATGTCTCGTGTGAAATATAATGTGGATAATATGATGAGTGGTTCAGTGGTCGCGATTGCTGAGCATGATGTCTCGCGTTCGATTCCCAGTTCAGGCAGTGTTGTTAGGTTTTGAATTAGGAATTCCTTAGTAGCAGCCAAGGCGTCTGGATTTGAGCCCGGTTGATGGAGAGGATCGCCCCCTATTACATGGGACTTCAAACATAATTGGTGAAATAATTTAAAAAAAAACTTTATTACACAAGAAAGTGGTTACAAAAATTTTGTGAAATCTCTGACTCCTGTGCTAGGTGATAAACCTGTGTTACAAGAGTCAGTGCCCTTTACCAGGAGGAGATATTAAGTACTTATATTACGAAGAATAAAATAAAATGACAATGGTAACAACAAAAAATAAATGAAAAGCGGTCAAAAGAAGCCTGAATTGGGTTTGAGAGTATTTGCATGGATGTTTGTGTCTATGTGTAAGCGTGCGAGTGTGTATGTGTGCGTGTGTGTATCTTTGTGTGTGTGTGTGTATGTGTGTGAATTGATAGATCAGGAGGGGTTTAATTTTAAATGTGGTTGTACTATTATGTACACCTCTGCCCAACCCTTCGTGGATTATACATATTATGGGCGTGATGTTATACAATGTGTTGTTTTGCATCCTCGTCAAATTTCAGGAGGTTGTCATAAAACACATAAATAATCATTTTTAAGTTCGGTACCGGTCTATAATTAATAAGCGTTGCTTTTTAGGGTTCCGTAGCCAAATGGCAAAAAACGGAACCCTTATAGATTCGTCATGTCTGTCTGTCTGTCTGTCTGTCTGTCTGGCCGTCCGTCCGTATGTCACAGCCACGTTTTTCCGAAACTATAAGAACTATATTGTTGAAACTTGGTAAGTAGATGTATTCTGTGAACCGCATTATGATTTTCACACAAAAATAGAAAAAATAACATAAATTTTGGGGTTCCCCATACATAGAACTGAATACCAAAAAATTTTTTTTAATCATACCCATACGTGTGGGGTATCTATGGATAGGTCTTCAAAAATGATACTGAGGTATCTAAAATAATTTTTTTCTAAACTGTATGGTTTGCGCTAGAGCCTCTTCCAAAGTGGTAAAATGTGTGTCCCCCCCTCTAATTTCTAAAGTAAGAGTAGGAAAATTCTGAAAATATTTAGGATTGTAGAACGTAAAAAAAACTATCAACGAAAATTGGTTTCAATAAGATATGATGTTTAACTTTTGAGATATAGGACTTTTTCATCAAACTGCAGCAGTAACTTTGTTTTTTATTAACATACTATGAAAAACCAATTTAGTTTTGCGGTTTAGTGGAAGTTTACAACTAATACTACTAACTAATGAATGACAGTTCAAAATATTGTTTGGGGCTATGGAACCCTGTGTGCGAGTAAGACTCGCACTTGGCCGGTTTTTTTTTTTGTTGTTGAAATTTAACAGTTTTTCAGAATAAAACCCTTGATTCAAAACACTTAAAACAGAATCACCCAACTACGCACACACCGATAATACAACTGCTCTGTGTGCGTGAGAGTCGACAGTCGACGTGTTACCTACGAAATGCAACAGTGTTGCGACCGTGCGATGACCTACGGCGACCGGTAGCAATTTTGCCTAATTTTATTTCGAAAATCAAATATCTAATATCATTATTGTCATAAATTTCGCTTGATACTTAACTAATTTTTAAGCATCATTGGAATACGGAAATCTTACTAACGACAACAATACTAGTGTGTCAAAGAAAAGTTCACTGACCTGTACTTACCTAAGTTCGGTAGTTATCAGATGATTAATAAAATGTTAGTTTTGCTTTATTGCCCTGCTGAACGGAAAATCCTAAAATTGGCAATCTTTGATCTTTATTCCGGATCCTGAGGCGCACTACTGTACGCTATTTTGCGCTAATGTGGCTAAGATACCTAGCCAGCGCAAGGATTTACATAATAATAATTCACTACACTAACACTCTGAACATTGTACGTAGGTAAATTCAGCCTAAAGTTTTCCTAATGATTTTGTTTTTACATGTGGATTGAATTTATTGGTGCTTAGTACCACAATTGGTGTACCGATTTACTAAATCTAAAAATGTTTTTTACGTTTGTTGGAATTGGAAAGATGTCCTAGCTAAGTAGGTATGTAGATAATTATACTTTCAACTGTTTGGTATTATTGGCGTAGTTAAAAATTTGAAATCAACTTATTTACACTAATAAAATTGATTAAGCTAACAACGTATTTACAAAATGATAGTCTATGTACAAATAAATAAATTACCTACTTAAGTTACCCGGAGGTATGTTCAAAGTTGCCACCACCACATTCTTGACACAGTCGACAACGACATAGCTGGTTTTCCTTCAGCTTACGTCGCACTATCACATTCGTTTTTAAAGTGTCGAAAGCACTAATTATCTTTTCACGTAATTCTGTAACACTTGCCACTTTCTCCGAGTAAACTAACCTTTTAACGTCTCCCCACAAATAAAAGTCTAGAGACGTCAGGTCCGGAGAACGGGCCAGGCCACAGGTCCTCCGTGACCCATCCAATGGTCACCAAACCTTTCGGTTAAGTACTCGCGTACATGCTGACCGTAATGAGGGGAAACACCGTACTGCTGCGATGGAGTGCCAAGGGAACGTCCTCCAACATCTCGACACTCCCTGGAAGTATTCTAGGATGTCTTCTTGCAAGGCGACAGGCAGGCCTTCGCTGCCGCGAGCTTGAGCATGCGAACGTCGAACTGCCCATGATCCCGCAGTCTCTGCGTAGCAGTCAGCATGACGCTCTGTGATGGGGGTTCCCGATCGGGAAACATCTCCGAGAACATCCGGATGGTTCCACGTAGACTGTCTCCACTGATGGCATACATACGGACCATCTCTACCAACTCGACGTCTGAGTAATTGTCCGTCATCTTGTACTTTGGACCTACGTCTCAACGATGTAGGTCCCTAGGAGCGGAATTCGCAATGCGCATGCACACGTCGGCGACATTAAGCACACTGTTGGTTCCGGGGCGGCGAGGGGTGGCTAGGCCAAAGAATGCGCCCGCGCACCCCGCCGCGAACCCGCTCGCCCGCGCCTTGGTTTAGGGAATAGGTACCTATGAAATTATCGTATGTTCGTTGCGTTTGCGTTGTGTATGTAATGTTAGCGTTTCTTTGTGTGCGTGTAAGCGCAGTAACAGACGGGCCGCGTTTTAATACGGCTGTTTCACACTTACGGATTTCCGTAAATAAGAAAAAACATATAAAAAAATACCTACCCATTTTATTGTTGATTTGGGTCGAGAATCATTAGCATAACTACCTCCTTGAATTTGACGAGGATGCAAAACAACACCTTGTATTATGTATTATTATGAGCTAGATATAATCTTGCTAGTGGCTCGTGGCTTTGAAATGTTTGAGAGCCATGGAAGGCATAACCAATCTACTCTTACCCTAGTAAGAGTCCCGAGTTTCGAGTTCAGTGTCTACCATCTCCAGCTAAGTCATCGAACAACTGAAATTCCTAACTCTCGGCAATTAGCTGTCTACTTAATATTATGATCTAATTATGAAACAGAAATTGAAACAGAAAAGTTGAAATCTTGCTGGAAAATAACTTTAAAAGAAAATCATATCAAATTAGACATGCTAACTCAAACACCTTTTACTAGCCTTGTCCTAAAAACGAATACCACGGAAGCAGAATCAAAAACTAAAACAAAATAAATACTATCGAGCTCCAAAACTAGAGCCAGCACACTATAACGAACTTACAAACTTCGTTCTAAACAAATCACCAGCTAGCTCGACTCCAAAACCTGGCAATTCATTTAAAATCGATTTTGTTTCAAAAGTAAACTCCATTGTGCCTACCACAGTATACCGAGAACAGAAAACCAACTCCAGCAAAGAATTGAAGCTAAACTAAATATCTATTTCAGAATGTAATTAACAATATCCACACCATTGTATTCGCGCCTGTTTGACCAATTTTTATTTTGTTTTTTTTTTTTTTTTGTAAACGAAAGTATACCTAGGTAAGTAATAACAAACAAATAATACTAAATATTTACATAAACTAACTAACTAAATACAAACTAACTTTAAAACAACACGTTTAGGCGTCAAAATACTCCTCCCCATCGCTCTCATCCGGAAACGTGCTCAGAAGACTGGCAGCATTGCCACGTTGAATGGCAATACTAATTCTTTGTCCAAAGAAATAGACAGCCTCTGGTCTCGCGAAGTGTCAACCAGTCGACGAGATATTTCATTAAAAAGGGAATGCGCACTTGGGCTCCATGACCCGAGCGTTTCGAACCCAAACGGCTCAAAACTATAACTGCCATTTAGCTTATAGTATTTACGCCGTTTGAGGCTCTCCGCAGCAGCAGCTCCAACATAGCCCGCCGTGCTTGCAATATGAGATGGCGCAAGGGTATCGACGCAAGTTGCGTCCCACACCAAAGGCCTACCCACCTTCCAAGGCCAAGGTCTTTCCGTCTGGTCTCTTCCGATCGTCACGTACCAAGCCGTTGTTAGGTTCTAAAACCGCTGGTACGCCGCCGGTGGCAAGAGCTTTTATTTGAATGTTATCCTAATTTATTTAATTCAATATAATCTTACCAAAACATTTGTACTCCGGAAACGGTAGAATATTGTGAACTTTTATAACTATGTAACAACTCTGTAACAATATTCTGACAAATAAATGTACTATTACTATTAAAATGCCCTTGCTAAGAATGGTTGTCAAGATTTCAGTTTTATAACCACTCGTAACGACCCTCAAGGATCTTTAGAATGACAGCCTGGAGCAACTGTTTAACGTGCTATTCGATAAACGAAGTAGTCTCAATATGCAATGGATGCAAAGGTCACTCATCCACGGATCTACCTCGACAAGTTTAGCTTAACTTTCCGTTCGGTGTTTATTATTTAGCCACAAGTCTAAGTTCCGTGTAAAATGATCGTAGCCTTGGCCATTATCAGAGCAGAAATCCACACTCCGATTCTATACTGGAGTTTCAGTTTTAATTGCATGTTGCATGATTATATTAATCTCTCCTTCTGCATGAGCATAATTTTGCGGGCGGGTGGCGCTACATACTGCATCTCAGGTTTGTTTAATAAAATAGACCTTGAATGAAATAGACAAACTTCACAGATGTACATACAGAGAGACATTCTTCATGGGTGAGACACCTGTATATTAAGCATAATTAAGTTACGTTTATTTATTTCTCCTAAAAATATAGCGTGTTGAACAGTATTTAAATGCAATTACAAATAAGTACAAAGAATGAAATATGAGCACTGCGCCTGAGCTAAGCTGAGCCTGTGTACAGTTCACACTGTTCCCTTCCCAGAATTATGAGCGGTATTAACAATGGTTGGACATGTTACACACAAAATTTTGTTAGTTGTTTGTTGTGTTTTATTGTGAGTGTTGTGTTGTGGGTGTGTGTGTGTTGTGTTGTGTGTATAGTGTTGCATTGTGTGTATAGTTTTGTATGGACAGGTGTTGAATTTTTATTTTATCTCAATGTTTTAAGAAGATCTTCCGCAGTTTGATTAGAAGCCACTTTTCCACCACCATCACCGGCCTCCTCTTTAGGAGTGGGCTATGATTCACCATTCGGGCTCAATGCTGCTTTGTGCCGCACCTTAGGTTCTAGGATATTCCGTTTTCTTCACGATGTTTTCCTTATCTGTTTCCACCCTAGGAGGTCTAGAATTACGCCCTGAAGCCTTGGTAAAATTTGTATCACGTCTTACTGATCTTAACAACGTGTATAGTTCACCATCTGCCTAGCCTTTTCCCAAACTATCTTGGGGTCGGCTTCCAGTCTAACCGGATGCAGCTGAGTACCAGTATTTTACATGAAGCGACTGCCTATCTGACCTCCACAACCCAGTAACTAGGTAATACGATACCCCTTGGTAAGACTGGATGTCAGACTTTTTTAGCTTCTGACTACTCGTAACGACTATCAAAGATCTACAAATGACAGCCGGGACCAACGGCTTAACGTGCTTTCCGAGGCACGGAGGAAACTCGATATGTAATTATGGTCACCCATCCACAGACCAACCTTGGCAAGCACGGCTTAACCTTAAAGATCGACCTGGGCGGCTGTTATTATTTAGCCACGAGCTCCTCAACAACGTGTATAGTTCTACCACTCAATTGCACAAAGTGGATCTTCTCATTCCCCTTCACTTCGTGCCCCAGACGTCAGAGGCGAGTGAATTGCAATTAAAATCCAGTCTACCGCCTGCCATTAACATTAATTGTTATGTGCATAATATGGCGATATTATTAATTTTACGATGCAAAGGTTATTTATCAGGGAAATTCTGAGAGCGGAGTAATGAGGGCGATGTGTTCCGTTAGTATATTTAGGATGTTGTAAGTTGTGACGAAGGGAACTTACTCTGAAAATCCCTCTTATTTTACTATACCATACCACCACTATACCTCTATGAGAGGGAGCGAGTCCAGGGCAAGTTGGTTTTGCCATAATTATGAACCAAAATTCAAGCGCAATCGAGAAGTTTCTTTGTGAGTTTTATGTGCTTGCCGAGATGGTTTAAAAATGACAGGTCTTGTCTTTATTAACGAGAGGGTTTTAATTTCTATAATTTGGACAAATACTTGTTAGGGGATTCACACACGACACCGCGCGTCCGTGTGATAGGCGGCGAAGCAATTGTATAGGCAGTGCGTTACGCGGAGAGGCAGTGAGCGAAACTTGTCCGCGCGGTCGGTCGATGTTGTGTGTTAGGTATTAACGGTCGTGTGGGAATCGCCTTAGAGTCCTGTTCCTGTCCCTTTCTATTTTTTTACTGCTGGGCAAAAGCTTTCCCCAAATCCTACCATACATAACTAAACTACAAAATAGCTTACATGCTAAATTTGACCGATTTTACCATACCCAATCGACAAGTCATCGAATATCCGTTGTCTCTTATTTCCATACTTCTCTCTAAAAGCCGATTCCATTCGCTATTTGCGGAGTCAGGGTAAAAGTCGCGCGTGTTTATTGTGCATGTTCGATATACCAAGTAATTGCTTTCTGTGATGTTATTTCGATGGCTTATAGAATGGGGGCCGTGTTTGTATTGGCAGGCACATTCTAGTAGCGATTTTGCGTGTTTGGACGACACAAATGTGTGTTTGTATTGTGTTTCAATGATTTGTTTGTGTATTTTGTGTTTGATTGGCATGCGGGTGTATTTTTTAGTGAGAGATTTGTTTAAATGGGAAATTGGTTAGGACAATAGATGGCTTTAATATTTGAATTTACATTTGAAAAACAATAAAACAAAAGCTGAAATTGATTTATTTTGGTACCTTGGGTCTAAAGGTAGTGAAAAATATTCAACCCGAAATCTTACAGAGCTAACAGATACGAATATGAACCGTATGGATTCAATATTCACCTGCCAATATATCGCCTGCATTTTGCCAGCATTGATATTTTCTCTTCATTGATATCTTTGTGCTGATTTCAATCAAATGTCAGAATTTGCATAGGTATTGTATTCATCAAAACTTCAACGAGAGGCATGTGAGATCGACCAACCCACACTGAGGTCGTTAGCTAGATTATGGCCTATTAACCCCCTCTTATATAAAGGAGGCTGGTTTTCCCAGCCCTGGGAACGTTATATATTAATAACACACATCCGCATGGGGGTACACGGAAACCACAGAACGCCACCAGCTACGATCCTTACTTACTCTTTTCGCCTCGTCCGCGTTCATACACGCACGCTGGTTGCGAGTACTACGCACTTGACGCTTCTGAATAATAGGCTGATAATTGTAATGTATGTACTGGCCATATACAAACATACTGGCTGGTATTGTTTATGCTCTTGTGTGTTAGCAGCGGATGACAGATGATGCGGCTGTCATGGCTGTCTCCAATAAATCTGTTTACTGAAAGCACGTTATTTTATTCATACATTTCATTGGCGACAAGGATAAAAAAAGGGAAGCATGAAAAATTCTTTAAAAATGTCGATCGGGAAATTATCAGAATTTAATTTAAGATCGGGTGATTGGGCCATGTATGTAGAACGAATGGAAATGTTCCTAATGGTGAATCAAGTTAAGCAAGAATTTTGGTAACCAACCTTGATTGCGGCTATGGGTGGCGAAGCGTATGAACTGCTTAGTAATTTAACAAGTCCTGAAAAACCAAGCGAAAAAAATTGTGTTAACTCGTGACCAGTAAATGGCAGCCCGTTATCTGAGACTATTTGTTTCGGCAAACCAAAACGAGCAAATACGTCACTAAAAACGCTGATCGTGTGGCTAGCCGCTGTACTAGATACTTGACAAACTTCAAGCCACTTGGTCCTGGCATTAACCATTACTAAAAATGCAGTGTGTGCGCTGCTGAGAGTGAGGCTCCACCTCGACATATGCCTTGTCCATGGGCATGGCCAGATAGACCGTGGGCTCGCGTACATGTTGATTTCTTAGGCCCTATCGCGGGGCGGATATTTTTAGTAATGGTTGATGCCAGGACCAAGTGAAAAAAACGGATACAAACAAAACAAACTTAAAACAACTTCTTAACAGAACTACTAAACTTAACAAAATAAACTTAACTGTATTTACACCCCCTCATCAGAACTTATATCTAGCTGGCTTATCAATCCTGCATTGACGAACGGGACGAGACTGGGGCGGTTCAGGAGTAAGCAAGGAAGGTTCTGTTGTGCCCTGAACTGGCTCTTCAACGCAGTCTTCGAAAGGCTCTCGTTCTCCAATATCCGGATATGTAGTCGCAGTGGCTGAACCATCGCACCGCAGACTAGGCGCTTCCAGTTCCTGAGTTACCTCAACTGTCCCCGACCTCCCACCAACTGGGCTAGATGAAGAAGGACAGATTAATGAACTCTGTATCCGTTGTTTAAGCTGATCTACATGTTTGTGAGATTCCCTGCCTAAAGCATCTACTACCTTATAATCGGTGGTTCCCGTTCTCTCAGTAACCGTCCCAGAAACCCATTTATCCTGCCCGCGATACTGACGCAGCCAGACTTCATCCCCCGGACGCAGTTCACGTAACCCCCTTGCACCGTACTTTTGTTGAAATTCCTGAGCATCCCTAACTTTTTTGTCTCTACTCGGTCTAAGAGCGTCAAATTTTTGTACGCAACCTGCGACCGAACATGAGCGACGCCGGTGTTTCTCCTGTGGTACAGTGTTCTGTGTTTCTATAGTACAGCAGAAATTGATTTAAAAATAAGTGTATTTCAAATTTTTCTCTAATAGCTTTTTTAATGGCTCTTTTAATAGTATGTACTGCGTTTTATGCTGCGCCGTTTGAGGCAGGATGATATGGCGCTGAATATATAAGTTCGATGCCATTCGACTTTAAAAATTGTGTTAACTCGTGACCAGTAAATGGCGGCCCGTTATCTGAGACTATTTGTTTCGGCAAACCAAAACGAGCAAATACGTCACTAAAAACGCTGATCGTGTGGCTAGCCGCTGTACTAGATACTTGACAAACTTCAAGCCACTTGGTCCTGGCATTAACCATTACTAAAAATGCAGTGTGTGCGCTGCTGAGAGTGAGGCTCCACCTCGACATATGCCTTGTCCATGGGCAAGGCCAGATAGACCGTGGGCTCGCGTACATGTTGATTTCTTAGGCCCTATCGCGGGGCGGATATTCTTAGTAATGGTTGATGCCAGGACCAAGTGGCTTGAAGTTTGTCAAGTATCTAGTACAGCGGCTAGCCACACGATCAGCGTTTTTAGTGACGTATTTGCTCGTTTTGGTTTGCCGAAACAAATAGTCTCAGATAACGGGCCGCCATTTACTGGTCACGAGTTAACACAATTTTTAAAGTCGAATGGCATCGAACATATATATTCAGCGCCATATCATCCTGCCTCAAACGGCGCAGCATAAAACGCAGTACATACTATTAAAAGAGCCATTAAAAAAGCTATTAGAGAAAAATTTGAAATACACTTATTTTTAAATCAATTTCTGCTGTACTATAGAAACACAGACCACTGTACCACAGGAGAAACACCGGCGTCGCTCATGTTCGGTCGCAGGTTGCGTACAAAAATTTGACGCTCTTAGACCGAGTAGAGACAAAAAAGTTAGGGATGCTCAGGAATTTCAACAAAAGTACGGTGCAAGGGGGTTACGTGAACTGCGTCCGGGGGATGAAGTCTGGCTGCGTCAGTATCGCGGGCAGGATAAATGGGTTTCTGTGGACGGTTACTGAGAGAACGGGAACCACTGATTATAAGGTAGTAGATGCTTTAGGCAGGGAATCTCACAAACATGTAGATCAGCTTAAACAACGGATACAGAGTTCATTAATCTGTCCTTCTTCATCTAGCCCAGTTGGTGGGAGGTCGGGGACAGTTGAGGTAACTCAGGAACTGGAAGCGCCTAGTCTGCGGTGCGATGGTTCAGCCACTGCGACTACATATCCGGATATTGGAGAACGAGAGCCTTTCGAAGACTGCGTTGAAGAGCCAGTTCAGGGCACAACAGAACCTTCCTTGCTTACTCCTGAACCGCCCCAGTCTCGTCCCGTTCGTCAATGCAGGATTGATAAGCCAGCTAGATATAAGTTCTGATGAGGGGGTGTAAATACAGTTAAGTTTATTTTGTTAAGTTTAGTAGTTCTGTTAAGAAGTTGTTTTAAGTTTGTTTTGTTTGTATCCGTTTTTTTAGTTTATAAGTCTATTATTTACTGTAGATCTACAGGGGTTTTAGATTAAGGGTGAGGGTGTAATGTATGTACTGGCCATATACAAACATACTGGCTGGTATTGTTTATGCTCTTGTGTGTTAGCAGCGGATGACAGATGATGCGGCTGTCATGGCTGTCTCCAATAAATCTGTTTACTGAAAGCACGTTATTTTATTCATATATTTCAATAATATGCTATGAAAATGTAAAATATAATGATAAAATGCCACATCATCATTTGCCTAGCCTTTTCCCAGCTATGTTGGCGATATAAAATACCACATCATCAATTGCCTAGCCTTTTCTCAGATATGTTGGGATTGGCTTCCAGTCTAACCGGATGCTGCTGAATACCAATATTTTAACATGGAGCGACTCGATCGCGATCTGACGTCCACGACTCGGTTAAAATGATAACAATTTATATAGTTTTAATTCAGATAACAATGATACATAATGGTTAGTAACAATTGGCACTTATAAACTATATTGGTAGGTACAAAATATATTTATTTTACCATCCCAACCACAATGCGTACCCAGAGCGAGTGTTGCAGACACTGATGTTAACTAGATACGATCTTCAGAATGTCATTGCTATTGCAAGCTGCCGGACATACGCTTGCATCTTTTTGCGTAAAAGTCACGCGTACGCTTTTCAGCAAACATAGCGGACGCACTGCAGAGCCGCAGCAACCGCAACAACATTCTGAAGACTTTATTGTATTGCAACCGCAGAGCGCTGTATTATTTGGGATTAGCGCAAAGCGTCTTTTTCCTCCATTCTCCTCTGTCATACCATCATTTACTCCTTTAACAATTATATAATTTTTCCCACAATCCACCCATCTTTTCTTTGGTCTTCCTCTCCCTCTCCATCCATCCACATTCATATTCAGCACTCTTTTAGTCACATGTGTTCCATCCCTCCTCATCACTAATGTCCATACCAATCAGTCTGCTCATATAAAAAGATTGACATAAAATAATTATGCTATTGTATTCACTAAGGTGTAGGTGTAGACCGTTTTACATGATAACCATGTTCTGAATGTAGACCAATTACTTCAACAAAATTACTTTAGTAATACCGTTTAATGAACGTTTCAAATCCCAAGCTGAATTCTACATTCCTATACACATAACCAGAGAAATTTTAATACAGTTGTAACTGCATAAACGTAGGAATAATATTAATCCTGCTAGCGGGGGGTTCTCTTGGGAATGCAAAGCTTACTGAATGTTAGTGGAATCAGACTGATGACATTAATATTTTGTGTTGCGGACACCGTTTATCATTCTGTATGTTGTATTGTCTGGTCGCTAGTGTGACAGCGTGGGTGGTTTTTAGTTAATTTTGTAGTGGGTTTTGTCATAGTGGAAATAGTGTTTTTTTTGTATGATAACTGCTATATTGTAAAGACTGCTTCGTTGGTCTAGTGGTAGCAAGTGCGACTGCTGAGCACAAGGATTTGGGTTCTATTCCCAGGTCAGGCAAAGTGCTATTGGGTTTTTCCATCAGGAATTTCTCAGTAGCAACCACGGAGGCTGGGTTTGAGCCAGATTGGTAGTAATGCCAGAGAATGGGCAGCAGCTTTCTCTGTGCTTTTGTAACCACCGTACCGGGATCGCCAACCCGCCTGCCAAGGCGATTATGTCAAAACCCTCTTATGTCAATATGGCGTTGAGGGAGGCCTAAGTCCAGCAGTGGACGTCTTTCGGCTGAAATGATGATGATGATGATGGTAATTGGCTCTTCTCATATTCATCATCATCATCATCATCATTTCAGTCCACTTCTCATATTACATGGGACTTAAAGCATAACTGGCTGAATGTGGAGATTGGTGTATTTCTACCTTAGCCTTCTGAGATTACAGGCGTGATGTTGTTTTATGTATAAAATTCCACTATTTTCAAGCTAGCTAGCCAAAGATTATGCCATGCAGCGGCTTCGCTCCCGTGGAGTTGGGTCATTGTTACATGTGATCGTACTACTTGAATAAAAGTATTTAATGTGTTAATTCACGTTGTAAACTATCGGTGTGCTTAATTTTATCGAAGTCCATTAAGTAGTTTTTGCGTGAAAGAGTAACAAGTACCCACCCATACATCCTCATAAACTATTGCACTTTTATAAGTGCCACCATTATTTGTGGTATGGTTATTTCCAACATTTACACTTTCTCAACATAATGTCCTGTTACATCGAACAGTTAGACCAGGGGTCGGCAAGTAGTTTTAGGTGGGGTCCGGATACTGTAGGAAAATTTTAACAAAGTCCAGAAAAAAACAATTGATAATAATTAAGTGCTACCTATTTATTGTATGGTTTCAAATAAAATTCTGAATTATAAAACACTAGACCTAAAATTAATGTGATAAACTGCACCGGCGGTCTCGAGCCAGTTTTTTATAGTTTGGTTCTCGAGAAGAACAGCAAATTCGAAGTGTGTCTTCTAAGTGGGCGTCCGTTAATCTAGAACGACATTTGTTTTTCAAAAAAATCATTTTATTAATAAAGGTATAGTATATTATCTACGTATTAATTTATACTTGGTAGGATACAATACATTACAATATTTGGCGGTCCGAGGTTTGACTTTTCGCGGTCCGCAAACGGACTGCGGTCCGCCTGTTGCTGACCGTTGTGTTAGTGCTTTGTACAACAAGACGATTTTTTACTGCTGGGCTTAGTTTCTTTCCTTACCAGTTACTTTGGTCCAGGGCTAATGTAGACCAACTTTCTCAGAAAACCAAAAAAAAAGGTTGAAACAGAAAAACTGCCTCTTTTCCAACTCATGAATTTTACTTTCGGAGAAGTTCAGATAATCTTCTTATTCTTAAATAGTACCTTACCTACCAACTGCAAAATCATAATACAATGAACTTTCTAGATTTTTATTTAAAATAAAAACGCGCGCTCCTATTTTTATAATAAAACGTAGGCAGAACCGTTGAACCATGAACTACGATTAGGCTTTATCAATTCAAAGAATGAAGCCTGAGAATAAAGACCTAGGTTTTCACATCATTAAACAAGAAAATGTCAATAATTTTAGATTTTTTTGGCAAATAATTGTATCTTCAATTAGGTATTTTATTTGAAAAAATGTTTCTTTGAAATGTGGCCCGCTGAATTACACAATTCATTTTTGATATAATTTTGTATTTACTTAACATAATGTTACGCCTGTTATCCTTGAAAGGCTAAGCAGAGGTGTACTATCGAGAAAGTGGGAATAGGCACACTTCTCAAACAAAATCCCGTGCACACGATGACCACATCTGTTTAACACCCTTATGCCTATTGGTCCGCACAAATAGTTTGCGGACCAATAGTAGTAAAACGGTGGTAGTGGTTCTGTATGGTGTCAGACGTAAACAATAGCACCATCCCATGTCTTCCCATGGGTGTCGTAAGAGGCGACTAAGGGACTTAGCAGAGAATGGGCAGCAACGTTCTCTGTGCTTTTGTAACAACCGTACTGCGATCGCCAACCCGCCTGCCAAGCGTGGCGATTATGGCAAAACCCCCCTTCTTGGGGGAGGCCTATGTCCAGCAGTGGACGTCTTTCGGCTGATATGATGATGATGATGAGTAGTAAAACAAAAAAAAAACCTTTTTTAAAATATGATTTGATTTAAAAAAATCTCAGGCTCTGGTAATGATCCCAGATGTTTGACCACCGTTTTTCGACCAATAGGAATAAGACAAAAAAGGGACCAAGGAATAGAAAGTTTTTAACTGTTTTATCGCTGCCAGCAAGGGTAGTCCTTACCCGTGGTCCGATACCCAGTTGATTGATAGTATTTATATTAAGAAGTCACTTGGTTAGTTATATCTAAGCTCCATGTATTACGGAGCCAGGCTATTGCCGTCTATCTGGCTTTAAATCCAAAAACCGGGCTGCTACTAAGATGTGCCTATTGACAAAACCCTTTACTTACTATTTCAAATTAATAAATGTTACACATAATTATTTGGCAAAACTTCACATTTCACAAACACAATCCTTTAATACCCACACTAGTTTAATTTTAATTACCAACTTCAATTAACTCGGTTCATTACCAAAACGTTTCTATTTCCTCTATGTACCTAATACATTTATGTATTTACTATGTACTTGTACCAAGCGAGCAGGTCGGGGTCACACAATCGTTGCGTACAGAAGGCCGCGTCTGTACAACAAGTGTTAGTTATTCTTCATACATCACCATCATCATCATTTCAACAGAAAGACGTCCACTTCTGGACATAGGCCTCACCCAAGTGTCGCCACATTGACCGGTCCTGTGCGACTCGCATCCAGCGAATCCCCGCAACCTTCACCAGGTTAACGGTCCATCTAGTGGGAGGCCTTCCAACGCATCGTCATCCCGTTCGCGGTCGCCATTCCAGAGCTTTTCAGCCCCATCGGCCATCCGTTCTGCGAGCAATGTCTACTGCCTACTGCCACTTAAGTTTGGCAATTCTTCGGAGTACGTTGGTAACCCTGATTTTCTTCCTCCTCATTTCTGATTTGATCACGCAAGGAAACTCCGAGCATAGCCCTCTCCATTGCCATTTGGGTGACTTTAAGCCTTCTGATGAGGCCCATTATGAGCGACCACGTTTCGGTCCCGTATGTAATCACCGCTGTTATTGAATGAATATAAACCTATTTTGACCGCCTCAAGCACATTTCCTGTCGATAAATGTGAACACTGAACTCTGAACTGTCTTCATACATTGTATTCATACACGAGACTGGTGGAGAGTCAAGCAGCAGATCTTACTTGCGAACCAGCGTCGAAGCCCATACATGAAACGTACCATCATTACTATTTATTACTGCTAGCTTACATTATCCCACTGCCCGAGCAAAGGCCAGACTCATGATTTCCATTTTTTCATTATATTCAGCGATAATCTGAGCCAATAGTGGTTGATTTTCACTATCTTTTTCCGCCGTCTTCTACGAGGTCGGTCGCGTCGCTTTCTGGCTGTGTCACTGTAATCATTTTGGCCCACAGCTCATTAGGCATGCTTGTTTAATAATAATCTATGCTTACCAATTTTATAATCAGAAAGTGCGATTTTCGTGAGTTTCTATGTATTCTATGGAGGGTAACCTCCGGAACCATGGCTATTGTAAAATCTTTCAGAATTTTAATGGTTATTCCGCATGAGACATAGGCTACTTTATCCAGGGAGCCAGAGAGTGAAACTGCGTACGGTGCTAGTTTTATAATATAGGCAAGTCAGCCTTCTGCTCTTATCTTCCTTGTGGTGCAGTTGTAAGAACAAACTTGGCGAACAAATATTGGACTGTGGAATAGATTACATAAAATATTGCATTAAGGGATTACTTGGTTCGTTCAATATGATTATTGTATATCTGGAGATGTTTTTACTGGAATAGGTATAAGGGTTTCTTTGTCTTAGTTCTGTACAAAAACAACGACACTGTTGTTGTAGAAAAGCTTTCTTGGCTTGGTTTTCTTGGCTTTCTTAAATCATAGATAAAAGCTGTCAACTTAATGTATGTTTTCTATGGTCTGCTAGACTGCATTCATGTGAAATAGTAGGTATTATTAAATATTATGAATATTTTAATTTTATTACATATGCACATTTTTTACAAACTACAAATAGGCTAATAATAGTAATAAAATATGTACTTTTTAATGTTTAATTGATACCATTTGTCACAAAAAATATGAAAATTACTATTTAATTTTCATCTTTTAACTAACGTTTGATTTAAAATAAAACCTTTTCTTGCATCAAAATAACATATCTACTATCCTTGCTCCAATTCACAAAGCAATTTCGTGTGCAGTGAACAACTGCGTTAATTCGAAAATAATTACGTCGGTATTAACTTACACTAGAATTAATTACTTTAGTTGCATTCTGGAAACAAAGGCAAAATGTTTTGTAGAGAAACGTGTATTAGGGGATGGTTAAATATTTAAACAGAAAAGCTTGGACTGAGTGAATGGAATACGTGAAGAAGGAATCTCATTTGTTTATAGTTGGTTTTAATCTTTTCTACACTCATTGCCTCTTTGACCGCTAGCTCTACTGTTGTGCATGAGATACTAGGTTCGATTCTAATGGACAAAATGCTATTAGGATTTCAATGAGGAATTTCTTAGTACCATACTGGATTGCGGACTCGATTTGTGATTTGTGTCCGGTTAATGAAACACGGTTATTGACACGGTTATCAAAAGTTATGGTGATAGATCGTGCGGGAAAGCTATCGGGCGCCTATCACATCCAAGGCATCGATGCTGTAGACAGTTTCGTTTATCTGGGTTCTAAATAATGAAGGTAGCTTCGTCTCAGAAATAAAACGGCGAAAAGCCATGGCTAAAGATGCTATGACATGGCTCCAGAACATCTGGAAAAATCGTGGTGTAAGCTAAAAAACCGGCCAATTGCGAGTCGGACTCGCGCACGAAGGGTTCCGTACCATTATTTATAAAAATCACTTTTTTGTATGGGAGCCCCTCTTAAATATTTATTTTATTCTGTTTTTAGTATTTGTTGTTATAGCATCAACAAAAATACATAATCTGTGAAAATTTCAACTGGCTAACTATCACCGTTCATGAGATACAGCCTGGTGACAGACGGACGGACGGACGGACGGACGGACAGCGAAGTCTCAGTAATTGGGTCCCGTTTGACCCTTTGGGTACGGAACCCTAAAAACGAAGGCCCGCTTGGTCAGAGCACTAGTTTTCCCAATTGCTCTATGGAGTTGAGACGTGGACAATCCAAGCAAGAGAAAGACAGAGGATAGACGCATTCGAAATGTGGTGCTGGAGGCGGATGCTCCGAATAACATGGACAGCCAAACGCACAAATGTGTCTATCCTTTCCCAACTCGATATCAAGGCCCGATTGTCTACAGTTTGCCTACAGCGTATTTTGACATATTTCAGCCACATAATGCGAAAGGAAAATAGCAGCCTTAAAAGCTGGTCATTGTTGGCAATACCGAAGGCAAGAGAGCACGAGACACGACGGTCCGACCAAGTAAAAGAGGCTATATCCTCAAGCAAATTTCAGCAGGTGGTGATGGCAACTTTGGAGCGGTGTCGATGGAGGCAGATTTCCGTTTAAAGGGGTCCAGTGACCACGTTCCTCAGTAATCAGGGACCGATTGAAGAAGAGAGTCTGGTTAATGGCAATAATCCCGCCCAAAAAAGTACGAAAGATAGGTAGGTTAGGTAAATGGAACTTAAACATAACTGAAGAAATATTGGTGTATTATGTACATCATTGCCTAATTCTTCTGGGAATTATCAGAATACGGTCAAGTAACATTAAATGTATAATAGCACCAGCAAGATAATACGTTTAAGGTAATACACCGCGCGCTAGGGCCTCTACTCTTGGCACTACTTTATAATTCGTCCACCGTTCCAGTCCCACTCACGTAACAGTGGAGACCAGCTCATAACGAAGCCGGCCATCAGTATGACAGTAGGGTCAGGACACATAAACGTTAAGTGTGCGCCCAATCCTGCTAATGAATGTGAACCGGATCAAATGTACTGAGGGTTCTAGAACAGCGGACGAGTAGCATGAGCGTTTTGGTAAAGGTTATGTTAGGATGTGCACGGAGAGTGACTCCACCTGTAGCTATTCATATTTGTATTCCAGAGAATGGGCAGCAGCGTTCTCTGTGCTTTTGCAAAAACCGTACTGCGATCGCCAACCCGCCTGGCAAGCGTAGCGATTGTAGCAAAAACCCTCTTTTTGGGGGAGGCCTATGTCCAGCAGTGGACGTCTTTCGGCTGAAATAAGATAAGATATTTATTTGTACACAGGAAAAAAGAAATGCAAGATACATTATACATGTAGAAAATAATGTTAAATGATGATTAGTGCGAAGCAACTCACAGTGGACGCTGTGGACGTTCTCGCCTACGTTTTTCTGAAGTGATGGTACACGATCCTAGCTTAGACAACCGCTACTGCACAGTGCGGCAGCGCCTCTGGCATTTTATTGAGGTTGATAAAAGAGCTTATCTTGCCCGGGTATATCGGCCGCATTTTGTGAAGAGAGCTCTTTTCGTCTACCAACATCGCTGCCCGGCTAATTTTAACCTACGGTTTAAATACGGGAAAATAAAATCAATTAACAAGAAACGGAGTTCATAAGTAAATATCGTTTTCTGATTGAGATAAACATCTGATAAATGTATACAGGGAATAAAACAATAAACGGGATTCCTTTCAATTTTGGACGTTGCATTTAAACATACAAAACAAAAAACCATATATCTAATAAAAAAAAACTCCTGGCCACACGTTTAGGGTTTAAGGCCATTACACACGACATTTGTGAGGAAGCAAGACACTGAAACTGGCTAAATAGCCTAAATCGTCACGCGTGGCGACCCTTAACTGCAGTTTGACCCTTTACCTGGACAATGGACAGTAAAGGTCTAACGGAAATTAAAAAGTTATTCTAATGCGTTTAATTTTGCAAAACCAAAATGTAGATTTAGGAGGTATGAGGAACAGGGTTTAAAGTTCCTCATCCCTCGTGGTAAAGGGAGGATCCTCCGACCAGACAGGTGTTGTGTCTGGTGGGCAACTGCTCGGCAGTTGTTATCAGGTTTCTGTATATATATTCTTAAGTCGATGTAAACTTTGCTTGCGAGATGTAGGAAATTGAAGTTAGTTCTACCGTCGTGTCATAGATGGCGCTGTAGTACTTTTTGTAGTAAGTTGCTTTTTTGTAGGTCGCTTCATAGATTTGACCTATGAACGAATATAGTAGTCTTACAATATTATTTCCCTGAATTTGTTATGAAAACTGCCTTGTTGGTTTATTGGGCGCAAACACGACGGCTCAGCATGATGTCCTTTCGGTTCGATTCCCAAGTAGAGCAAAACGTTATTGTGTTTTCCCATTAGTAATTTCTCAGTAGCAGCGACGGAGTCTGGATTTGAGCCCGGTTTGATGGCAAAGGGCTCGTCCTTATTACATGGGACTTAAAAGTAACGCGCGAAATGCGGGTGTACTATTAGGCACTCTTCTGCCTAACCCTTCGGGGATAACAAGCGTGATGCTGTGTTGTGTTATGTATCATGATGAAAATAAACTTTAAAACAATTCACTATCGTAACAAGATAAACTACTTTAAATTTTAAATAGCTTACTTATTCATCTGTTTGACTAGAACTTCTTGGAATTCACGCAAATGATCCTAAAGTTAAACTGTAGTTAATATTATAATACCAAATCCAAATTAAATCAACAATCCAAACATAGTTTATCCCAGACAAAGTTTATGAAATCGCAATAAGTCGAAAATTGGGTTCTCGGATAGACCGAGAATAAATATAGACAGAACTAAATTATTTCTTAATTAATAGTAAGGAGCATAATTTTCTTAAATACTACACATATTTTTCTAGGCTTTGGTTTGGTTAGCCGAAGTACAAATCTATTGATATTAGGTAGAGGCGATACGGTCCGGTCATCATCATCAGCCTATAATGTTCACACTGCTGGGACACAGTTCTACTCTCTAGGAGAGGGAGTGTGCTGTAATCTACCACGCAGGCCTAGTGAAGGTTAGTAGATGTCACATGTCTTCGAATTTATAGTTCTATGACATGCCGGTTTCTTCACGATGTTTTCCTTCAACATTTTTGAGAGCAGCGGTGATGAAATAAATTACACTAAATAATGCGCCTGCCTAGGTTCGAACCCACGGCTTACTGCTTGTAAGTCGGGGCTGCCACCACTGGGCCACCGCTGCTCTAATGAAGACTATGTTAATGTCCCTTAAAATTGTAGTACAGAATATTCTAACCAGATTTTCATCATTTTCCTACCTTTGTCGCATTTACTTGGGGTCGGCGCAACACGTTTTTGCAGATTTATAAATGTTATTTTATTTATTTTTGTAAAACTGTTCGTAATTATTGCACGGATGGGGTTGGTGTTTCTGGAGAATAAATGCTAATACGAACTCAGAAGTCATTACATAGTAATTGTCCGATCATATGAGGGCTATGTTAGGTTGAAATGCATGCAAAATGAAAATAATTCAGACTCCAACTTTTAGTAACTGCAGACTAATTATTTTCAATGTGACTATTATTAATCCTATTCCCATTTCTACAAACTTATTAAACAGATTTCTAAGTTACTTACTTTAAAATGGATTGAAAAACTAAAACTTTCATAATTAATTTTATTCGTAAAGTCAGAATCATTTAAAGCTCCACTGCGTCAAAAGTTCTATCCAATTCTATTCAAGACAAAAATCTTCGTACAACTCGAGATATAATTAGCATTAATAAAATAATAATTAGATCAACCGTGGCCATCTGTAGTAATATTATAAAGAGGTGATGTTTGTAAGTTCAGATGTAGGGGGTAAGCTTCGAAACTACTTATCCGATTTTGAAAATTATTAACAGAAAGCTACATTATCCTCGAGTGTCATTATTTATTTCAAACTAGCTGTCCGGCGCAACTTCGTTTGCGTCACATTTTCCCCCTTTTTGCAACATTTTTCATTGCTGCTCCACTCCTATGGGTCGTAGCGTGATGATATATAGCCTATAGCCTTTCTCGATAAATGGGCTATATACCACTGAAAGAATTTTTCAAATCTGACCAGTAGTTTTGTAGCCTATTCAATGCAAACAAACAAACAAACAATCAAATCTTTCCTCTTTATATTATTAGTTTAGATAGTTTAGATAAACTCATGATGTTCTCCAGAGATAATTTCGGTCATAATGCGAGCGAAACCGAGGCAAAAGCTTGTTTTTATAATTGGAATTATTTGCAACGAAGGTCAGAAACCCCGAGAGTTGCAATTTCAATTTCGTAGTGTTTGCAGACGCCTCAGCCTCTGGCTTAGGGATGGCAAACCTTTTACTGTTGACTTTTTAGCTTTTAAAGAAATTATTGTTTGTCTTCGTGATCTTTTATTAAAAAACTAAATGGGTCGAAGGGTTGAATTTATAGCTCTTACAGGTAAATGTTTTCTATTTCGGTACCTTTTTTTATTGTTTTGGAGTCAATTTTGGACTTCAAGGAAAAACTTTTACATGCTTTTGCATTGTTTAATTTGGGTTGCGATTGTACCAAGAGGAGTAGAGTTTTTGCCTGATATGTTTTCTTTGCCTGATTTTTTCTACAGAGCGGCCCAACTGACCTACCGTAGAAGTTACAAAAAAATATACCATAATTAAGAGTCCGTCCAACAGTAGTCACTGTTGGATGAACCTACTAATTATGGTATAGTTTTTTTTTTAGGATATATACACACTTCCACACAGTCTCATCATTAATTCGTCTCTCTTGTTCATTTGAACAATGCAGGATATGGTACGGTCAGCAAAGTAAATCGCTATACATATTCAAAATTATAAGACGACTTAGTTTTAGAACGATCCATATTAATAGACTGGGAGTAAAGACATAACAATATTTTTATCAATTACACAAAGTCGCAAAACAATATTACATCAGATCACACTGATAAGCACAAAACTTGGTGTAATATTGATAAGTGTTAACCGACTTCTGATGCTGACTGTACTATCTAATAACACGTGACACGGAAAAAAATACTATTTTACGTAGGCACTGCAAAAACTCAGCAGCATGCGTATCGGATGCAGTGGTGGTGGGGTTGGTATAAACAACATCAGCTATGCGCATGATAAAAACGAAAGTCTATGACAAGTGTGTGTTGCCAGTGATTACATACGGGACCGAAACGTGGCCGCTCACAATGGGCCTCATCAGAAGGCTCAAAGTCACCCAAAGGGCAATGGAGAGAGCTATGCTCGGAGTTTCCTTGCGTGATCAAATCAGAAATGAGGACATCCGCAAGAGAACCAAGGTTACCGACGTAGCCCGAAGAATTGCCAAACTTAAGTGGCAGTGGGCAGGGCACATTGCTCGCAGAACAGATGGCCGATGGGGCCGAAAAGTTCTGGAATGGCGACCGCGAACCGGGAGACGATGCGTTGGAAGGCCTCCCACTAGGTGGACCGATGACCTGGTGAAGGTTTCGGGGATCCGCTGGATGCAAGTCGCACGGGACCGGTTAATGTGGCGACACTTGGGGGAGGCCTATGTCCAGCAGTGGACGTCTTTCGGCTGAAATGATGATGATGATGCGGATGATATGGTGCTGCACCATATCATCCGCATCATCATCATCATCCTCCTGCGGTGACAATCGGGGACCTTCTTAAAACTTGTGAAGCCTACGCTGCCAAACATGGTTTAATTTATAACATTTAAAAGTATGAATACATGGTCTTTGGGGTCGGCGGAAAATGCAGTGCAGAGGGACCCGAGCTTCTAATGAACGGGTCAGTTATTAAAAGAGTGTCGACTTTTAAATACCTGGGTAATTTTTTGTCCGACGACCTTAAAGACAATGTAGATATAGAGAGGGAGCACGGGGCACTAGCAGTCCGGTGCAACATGTTGGCTCGTAGATTTGCTCGGTGTACCTACCTAGTAAAACTTACTCTTTTCAAGGCCTACTGCCAGAGTCTGTACACGAGCAATCTATGGGTCAATTACACTAAAAGATGCTAGATGTCCTGCGCCTCCAGTATAATAATGCCTTCAGGATGTTGTTGAGACTGCCTCGCTACTGCAGTGCGTCGGAGATGTTTACTCAAGCTCGTACCGACGGTTTTCACGCGGGTGTGCGAAAGAAAACTGCTTTGCTACTCAGGAGAAAGAGTGAGAGACAGTCGCAACAGCATCCTGAGAACAGTAGCGGAGAGGCTTAGCTCGTCGATTGTTAAACATTTTGTGCAGAGGGTAATTGGTACTAACATTAGATAATAAGTATTTTAATATTGAGTTACTAACACACTATGGATCTTTTGTATCTGAAATAAAATTCATTCATTCATTCATTCAAAAACAGATACGGTAAAATATTTATCTAATAATAATTAAAATTGCAGTAGCAGGGAGGTATAGTACTTACCTTGGGTTATGCTTGCACTGACTGGACAAGTCAACTCAATCTGTGTGGTTCTTTCTTCAAAAGACCATCTCAGACACTCATCTGCAAGGTCCTTATATAACTTGACCTATGTCTGGACTTTAAAAGAGACAGTGGTATTTTAGTTTGTTTCATCTAGTTTTAAAAAACCGGCCAAGTGCGAGTCTTACTCGCACACAGGGTTCCATAGCTCCAAACTATATAATAACAATATTTTGAACTGTCATTCATTAGTTAGTAGTATTAGTTAGTAAACTTCCACACAACCGCAAAACTAAATTTGTTTTTCATAGTATGTTTATGAAAAACAAAGTTACTGCTGCAGTTTGATAAAAAGTCCCATATCTGAAAAACTAAACATCATATCTTATTGAAACTAATTTTCGTTGATAGTTTTTTTTACGTTCTACAATCCTAAATATTTTCAGAATTTTCCTCCTCTTACTTTAGAAATTAGAGGGGGGGGGACACACATTTTACCACTTTGGAAGTGGCTCTAGCGCAAACTATTTAGTTTAGAAAAAAATGGTATTAGAAACATCAATATCATTTTTGAAGACCTATCCATAGATACCCCACACGTATGGGTTTGATGAAAATTTTTTTTTTGGTTTTCAGTTCTAAGTATGGGGACCCCCTTAATTTATTGTTTTTTTTCTCTTTTTGTGTGAAAATCCTAATGCGGTTTACAGAATACATCTACTTACCAAGTTTCAACAGTATAGTTCTTATAGTTTCGGAAAAAAGTGGCTGTGACATACAGACGGACAGACAGACAGACAGACAGACAGACAGACAGACAGACAGACAGACAGACATGACGAATCTATAAGGGTTCCGTTTTTTGCCATTCGGCTACGGAACCCTAAAAAGACAACGTGTAAAAGTGTTTGTTGTAACTTGTTTGCTAAATAAACATCATTTATCATTTACTGTGATACCTGATAATGGTCATTATAAGTTGAGAAAATTCTACGGAAAGTGTGCCACATGTTTGCCATCCCTGCTCTAAAATAATACCGCCTCTGAACAAAGGTTATTAAAAGTTCTGATTATTTTCACTCCGTTTCAACCGTACAAATAATAAAACGGCTTACAAACGATGTTGATGCGCCGTTTGTTGATTGTTTTAAGCGCTTTGTATGAAATTAAAGTTTGTAGCCGGCCTTAGGATTTTCAGAAGGTTTGAAATGAAATTGAAATAAAAATAAAGAAATTGAAATTGAAATACCAGACGTATTGAAATACTTAAATAAATTATTCGATTGAGTGGGGATCCTAAACTTTGTTGGCTTTATAGTTATTTTGTTTTCTATATTGAATAGGTTGTGTAATTTTTTAATTAACAGAAAATGACTTATCATCGAAATAGAAAACTTAAATATTTGTTAAAAATCAAAATCTCAAAAACTAAGTTCGCCACTAAGTTAAATTGTCTAAGGGTTAAATATTTACATACTTCAAGTTCAATTCTTCATAATAATTTAGATTGCACTTTACTCTTATTAAATAACAAATCAGTATTCAGTGATAACTTCCAATACCATTTTTTTTAGCCAGTAACAATTTCGTGCAGTTTTTTTCGCTTAAAATATGTAATTTGCAATTGTCACAAAAAAGGACAACCCAATGTGACCTCCACAGCACTATTAACCGGACAATTTATTCATATTTTTTATCTGTGCCCAGGGAGGCCGTCAAACGACACCTTTTGTTTACTTTTCATTTAGGCACCCTAATCTTTATTGTTAATCCAAGCCTCGGCCATTTTTATTTTAACAAGAATCCCTCCGCTGAAAAGAAATTAAAGGCTCTCGCCCACCGCGATTTTTTGCAGCGATGAAAACGCGATACAGTCGCGTGCTGTGTACATTTGCTAACGTAAACACTATTCTGGATCACAACTATCGCGTATGCTGCCACGCTGTGGTCGCAGTGCAAACGCTATGTAAACGCGTGGCATCCGCCCTCCGTGCTCTTTGTTCTCTCGATATCGTCAGAAATTGTCACGCGTGTGTATCGATACAGTGGACACTACAGATATAGATAACGCAAGTATCACGATCCGTATGAAAACAAAACGTGCCATGTTTTGCCTACCTACTATGACGTCATAAGCACTATTTAGTTACTGTACAAACAAGTTAATATACGAAATACTCGTAAACTACGTTTTTGTAGTGTAATTGTCTAGAATTAAGTTCTTGAGTCGTTGTTGTTTTAAGCAAAATAGCTTGCTGCGACAGTAGCCACGTTAAGCATAAAATGCTTAAGCCGGCTTCTTAATGCTTAAGAAGGTGCTTTTGCGTTATCTAGGTATAAATATATCTGTGGTGGCGATAGCGACGCGTATTTGCAATATTACTGTCGCGCGTCGCAAATGCATCTCACGCGCGATAGCACGATGCTGTCGCGCGTTTTATAACCGAGCATCGCTGCAAAAAGTCACCGTAGTAGGCAAAGGTCTTTTTGTAAAAAAATAGCAGCCATGTTGTATTTCATTTTCGTGAATCGACGTTCAGAATATCGTTTTAATTTGAAAGTGGCGTGTGCCGGCCATGCGCCAGGTCCAACGGACTCGTTAATGAGAAGGGAGGTCTGGCAGTGAAGGGTACATAAGGGGCAATAACGCCGGATCGGACGTATAATATGGGAAGGTCTGTTTTTGGGTCCGTAAAAAGACAATGGATTGTGATTATTATTTATTATAGTTTTGAATAGTGTGGGATACTATTTTGATATGTTTCTGTTAGGCTGTCCTACTTTTGTCCCAAGTAGCATTGCACGTCTTTTCAATGAGAAAATATCAAGTTATAATAAAGATGAGATTATTGTATTCAATTTCATTAGAATACGACAAACCAGACGTAGTATAGTATCTATTGAAAACAAAAACATTAATTGTTGAATGTTTGTTACTCCAAGAATATCTCTGCAGATGGTCGTTCATGGACAGCTTAGATCTCAAGTGCGTATGCGGCGTCTCCCCACATGGTCCACCTTCCATCTTGCACCGCATGCCCTATCACCAGCGTACGTGATGATCTATTTACTGCATCAGTAAACGGACGGACGGAGTTCGTACACATTTTAACTTTTTGGTATAGATACGCTAAGTATTTGTATTTTTTTACATTATTTTATTAATTGGATTGCCGCCCAGGTCGATCTTTAAGGTTAAGCCGTGCTTGCCGGGGTTGGTCTGTGGATGGGTGACCATAATATCATATTGAGTTTCCTCCGTGCCTCGGAAAGCACGTTAAGCCGTTGGTCCCGGCTGTTATTTGTACATCTTTGACAGTCGTTACGAGTAGTCAGAAGCTAAAAGTCTGACATCCAGTCTTACCAAGGGGTATCGTATTACCCAGTTACTGGGTTGTGGAGGTCAGATAGGCAGTCGCTTCATGTAAAATACTGGTACTCAGCTTCATCCGGTTAGACTGGAAGCCGACCCCAAGATAGTTTGGGAAAAGGCTAGGCAGATGATGATGATGATTTTATTAATTGGATTAGACCTAGGTTACATAATTATGTATATAATATCATACCTAGTTTGTATAAGTTTCAACCTGTCTATAACAAAAATATTTATGTACTGCTCCACGTTGATCGCTTCGAAACATGCGGTTCTATGCATATCGACCCACTATTCCCTACACCGTCGTGTAGTACAATTTGCCCATGCATAAACTTTCTGCCTCTCGAATCAAGCAGTCGGTAATACATATTAGATTTTTTAATACAACATAACAATTTCAAAAATCTCTCTCAAATTTACGTCGAAATATGAAACAATTTTCAGCATATTATCACATTTTGTTTGGATATGCGTAAAAATCATATGTTTTTAACACTTATGCTACGCTAAAATTTATTGCCTTCATTAATATTAAATTAAATTCGTCGGCGTGCAAATGATTTCGTGCAATATAATGTATAATTTTCGCAACATATTCTCATTTTATAATAAACTACAGTAATCTCGATTGCGGTGGTTTGCCAAAATCCAGCTGATTTGCTTTGTGTAGCAATAGTTAGCTGTAATTTCGGTTAGTATTTTGAAATATTAACTGACATTGGTTCACCGATTGTTTTGGGATATACGAGGACCTAAGTAGCTTACTGTGATTATCTAACTGAATGATTTATCGAGTTAATCGGATAGGTGTGCTAGACTGTCAGGCAGGAATTCAGTACATGTATATTTTATTAGCCCAGAAATATCCCGCATTTCCATTAGTATGGACGATCAAAGCTGTCATTGATTTCGATAAAACCATCGGACCCAGCGGCCTCGCGGGGTAAACTGATTGAGTAAACGGTCATAGTATTCAGCTCCATGGTGCCGGACGTAAAGAATAGCACCATCCCATATCTTCCCGTGGGTGTCGTAAAAGCCGACTAAGGGACTTAGCAGAGAATGGGCAGCAGCGTTCTCTGTGCTTTTGTAACAACCGTACTGCGATCGCCAACCCGCCTGCCTATGGCAAAACACTCCATGTTATGTCAATGTGGCGACACTTGGGGGAGGCCTATGTCCAGCAGTGGACGTCTTTCGGCTGAAATGAATGAATGAATGAAAAAATTTAGCTCCATCTGGTTGACTGGGAAAAGACTAGGTAGATTATGATGACATATGTAGTATGGTTTGTCCATTGATGACGTCAGGCAACAAACTAAAATTCGACAATTTCTTCTGCCTTTAATTCTTTTCTTTTTCATTTACTTTCTGCAACTTGGCAATCTGTGTTGACCCAACAAGCCAAACGCCTGGTATACATTGGTATTGGTGTTCCATCCATGACATCATCGGCAGAAAGATCAATTTTCTTAAATTCCTTATTTCTTGCTTATTAAGTGAACCTCGCGGTTAGCGTAGGGTCACTATTAATTAAAATTTAATTTAATTGAACAAAATCAATGAAATCCCTTTGTCATTTATTTATACTAATACTAATAGGTATAAATGCCAAAGTAACTCTTCTGATTGTAACATACACATTTAAAACTCTTTACGACTAAACGAATTTCGAGAAATTTGGTAAGTACGCACCACACACCACAATCTACGTTCTAGGATGGTACTTTAATAGAATTAAAGAAATTTATACCAATACTAATAGGTATAAATGCCAAAGTAACTCTTCTGATTGTAACATACACATTTAAAACTCTTTACGACTAAACGAATTTCGAGAAATTTGGTAAGTACGCACCACACACCACAATCTACGTTCTAGGATGGTACTTTAATATAATTAAAGAAATTTATACTAATACTAATAGATATAAATGCCAAAGTAACTCTTCTGATTGTAACAGACACATTTAAGAACTCTTTACGACTAAACGAATTTCGAGAAATTTGGTAAGTACGCACCACACACCACAATCTACGTTCTAGGATGGTACTTTAATATAATTAAAGAAATTTATACTAATACTAATAGATATAAATGCCAAAGTAACTCTTCTGATTGTAACAGACACATTTAAGAACTCTTTACGACTAAACGAATTTCGAGAAATTTGGTAAGTACGCACCACACACCACAATCTACGTTCTAGGATGGTACTTTAATATAATTAAAGAAATTTATACTAATACTAATAGATATAAATGCCAAAGTAACTCTTCTGATTGTAACAGACACATTTAAAACTCTTTACGACTAAACGAATTTCGAGAAATTTGGTAAGTACGCACCACACACCACAATCTACGTTCTAGGATGGTACTTTAATAGAATTAAAAAAAATCTAAGCAGTCTGGTTGCTCTAGCTGCTTGTCTTATTATTGGCCTCTAGGCAAGCCACTGATCTCGGGAGTACGTTCCTTGTATGACTTGAGACATGCACGCGGGCATAGTGGCAAAAGTAAAAACTTCATAACTTGCTAAAGTAATTACTCTAAAGTAAAATTTCATAAACATTACATTTACAATGTTTTACTCTACCGAAAAATATAATAAGTACATGACGCTTCCTAGATTTTTACCCCCCTGTATAGTGTTACGAGTAACAAGAGAATTTTTGCGCTCACCCCGGATGAGGTTATTATTTTATTATCACGCTTGGTTTTATTTATTTTTATTTTGTTTTTTTCTCATTATCGTCCTTCCGCTCTTTACTTTTATATTTTTTATGCCTTTTATGCTTGACGGAAGGCATGTTTGGGGTAAGAGCTGTTGTATGTGTGATAATACTTTAATTTTTTACATGTGTGTAGGAATCCCTTTGAGTTTAGCGTTGAATGATGTGCGGATTCAGGGAGTAAGCTTTGCATTTAAAACAAAATAATGTTAAATAGGCAGTTTTACAATTATAGTCACTTATTAACATATTCACAGAACGCTGTAACAGAAATATTGTAAAACCAAATGATTTTAAAAAAGTAACCATGGAGTTTCTTGCCGGTTCTTCTCGAAAGGAAAAAACCAACCCGAACCGAGCACCTTTTTGTCGACGTTTTTAAGTGCATGTAAAATAAAAATATTTTGATTTTGATAACATATTTTTTCCAGAAGTCAATTTAAATTAACCCAAAGTGAAATTAATCACTGAATCCACTGTATCTTAGAGAAAGTTAGTTTTGCATCTATTCCTATTAAAATTAACTTAAATGTCTCGATTTGGTTTATTTTGTTCACAAATATATTTAGGGTTCAAGTCACGTTTGCCATTGCCAAATGATCCGTGTACTGCGACATTTACACACATTTTTCCCACTAGCAATTCGCCAGCGACTTCGTTCGCGTATAGCCTGTGTTACTCGGTAAAGATTTAGCTTTGTAAAGGTGAAAGAATTTTTTAAATTAGTCGAGTAGTTTTTTAATTAAATCGTAACAAACAAACTATCAAATCTTTCCTCTTTATAATATTAATTTTAGCTTTTGATCGCGGCTTCGCTCCCGTTATGTACAAAGAGGAAAGATTTCCTCTTTATAATATTAATTTTAGCTTTTGATCGCGGCTTCGCTCCCGTTATGTACAGAAATTAACCAAAAAGAACGTTTTAATTGTAGCTTAAGACTGACGGGGATAAAGTGGCTTCCCGTTAGTGAGACAATTTTCGGAATCTGATCAGTAGTGTCGAAGATTACCCCCTAAATAGAAACTTACAAACAAAATTTACCTCTTAATAATATTAGTAGGTAAATAATATAAGTAGGTAAAGACTTGCAAAATACACGAGCACAAAAATATCTCCAAGCTAAACATACGCTGTAGACGTAGACGTGATAAGCTATTCGGTTAACAATGCAGTCAGTATGCGATCAAGCGATCGATTGAGGGTAAGAATAACCTTCGCCATTGTGTCTGTGTTGCCAGACTCCAGTCAAGTGTGTATGCAGATTTAGACTGATGCTTCCAGTGTTTAATTCGGTCGAGCTCGGAAATAGCTGGTAGACTAAGTTTGTTGTAGGTTATGCTGAATGAGGAATATGTACTGTTAGGCTAAGAAATAACCCGTACGGCTACGGGTCAATCTTTAAGGTTAAGCCGTGCTTGCCGAGGTTGGTTCGTGGATGGGTGACCATAATTACGTATCGAGTTTCCTCCGTGCCTCGGAAAGCACGTTAAGCCGTTGGTCCCGGCTGTCATTTGTAGATCTCTGACAGTCGTTACAGTCAGAAGTCAAAAGTCTGACATCCAGTCTTACCAAGGGGTATCGTATTACCCAGTTACTGCGTTGTGGAGGTCAGATAGGCAGTCGCTTCATCTAAAATACTGGTACTCAGCTGCATTCGGTTAGACTGGAAGCCGACCCCAATATATAGTTTGCGAAAAGGCTAGGCAGATGATGATGAGGTTAGGTTGGGTTAGCTGGGTTGTTCCCGCATTTAGCCTCTTTATTGGGCCATAGGACGTACGTAAGATGTACTGTCATAATATAATATGACTGCCTAGTTGGTCTAGTGGTAGCAAGCGCAACTACTGAGCGTGAGGTCATGGGCTCGATTCCCAAGTCCAGCAAAGTGTTATTGGGTTTTTACATCGGGAATTTCTCAGTATCAGCCACGGAGTTTTAATTTGTGCCCGGTTGATGGCAATAGGCTTGCTCTCTATTACATGGCACATAAACATAACTGGAGAAATGTGGGTGTACTAATGGGTATACTTCTGCCTAACCATTCCGGGATTACAGGCGTGATGATGTTATGTTCTAGTATAAGTTTAAGTACATAGTTTTAAAGAAGATCATCATTCTCTTGCCCTTATCCCAATTTATTTGGGGGTCGGCGCAGCATGATTCTTCTTCCTTACTTGTCATCTCATGAGACACCTCTTTTCTTGCTATATCATCCTTCACACAGTCTATCCATCGTTTATTTGGTCTTCCTCTACTCTTAGAACCAGATCCACATTCATACTTAAAACTTTCCTCACAACATTTTCCTCATTCCTCCGCATCACATGCCCATACCAAGACAACGGATTACCACACATCCTTTCAGTCACCGGCGCCACTTTCAGACTTCCTCTTATGTACTGATTCCTTATTCTATCCATTCCCATCCCACACATCCCCCTTAGCATTCTCGTCTCACCCATATGCAAAAAGTTTTAAAGAAGATTTACTATCAAAATGTAGACTGAAAGGAGTGGAAAGATGAGTATACCTACTTCGCCACGCTGACAGGACGAGCAAAAGTTGACTAACAAAGGGCATTTACAAGACAGAAGCTAGTGGGAACACAGGCAAAGTACGCTCTAGATGGAAACTGACATTATTAGCAATGTTCTTTCAAAAGGTCAGGGCCTCAAGTCTGCTATTACACTAGTGTCAGAATGGCCTATCATTGATTTCATAATTGTTGATTTTGACAAGTTTGGTAATCTACTAATTATAATGGCGTCATTATGACTTCACAATGGTCAAGCACTGACACTCCATTGAAAGAAATCGCATAGAATTTGACAGACAAATGACAGATCATTATGAATTTAGCAGATTACGAACTTTTAGCAAAATGACAATGGGATCGTGTTGGAATGACGATGTTTATAAAAATAGCAGACTTGAGGCCCTGGTACGTAGTACTTGCAACTGGAGAACGAGATTTCAATCTTTTTTAAAGCTTTATACATTAGTTATTATATGTTTTATTTATTTATTTATATATTGTTACTTTATACATTGTTTGTTAGTAGCCAGCTCTATACATTAAACTTTCCTGGTTCCTGATTTTCCTTTACACGACTACAGAATGGGCATACCCAATCTCTAACATATTATCAACCAAACTCGTGGTCTCGTGATAACACCGACGACTTGACAAATAAAATAATGTCGCACAAATTACTACAATACTATCAGCGTCCCCTCGTCAATTCACTAAATATAACGTTATCTGATTTATCAATTTGAGCAACAAACAATAGCGGTAATGTACTGAATAGGCGACGCGTGATTTCGTGATAAGTTTGTAAGCGCTCGTACGATTTGCGACTGGCGTACTGCGACCCGTGCAAGCTTCATTAAAATTAGTTTTTTTAGGGTTCCGTAGCCAAATGGCAAAAGACGGAACCCTTATGGATTGGTCATGTCTGTCTGTCTGTCCGTCCGTATGTCACAGCCACTTTTTTCCGAAACTATAATAACTATACTGCTGAAACTTGGTAAGTCGATGTATTCTGTAAACCGCATTAAGATTTTCACACAAGAACCAATAAAAAAATTGGGGTTTCCCCATGCATAGAACTGAAACTCAAAAAAAAGTTTTCCTTCAAACCCATATGTGTGGGGTATCTATGGATAGGTCCTCAAAATTTTTTTTCTAAACTGTATGGTTTGCGCGAGAGACACTTCCAAAGTGGTAAAATGTGTGTCTCCCCGCCCCCCTCTAACTTCTAAAGTAAAAGGAGAAAAATTCTGAAAAAAAAATTAAGTTTGTCGAACGTAAAAAAAGCTTTCAACGAAAATTGGTTTGAATAAGTTTTGATATTTAGTTTTTGAGATATGGGAATTTTCGACCAAACTGCAGCCATAACTTTGTTTTTGATTAATACGCTATGAAACACAAATTTAGTTTTGCTGTTGAGTATAAATTTACTTATGAATGACCGTTCAAAATATTTTGTATTCACTGTCGCAAGAAAGGTGTCACTTTAATGTGTAGGGTAAACTTGCTTAATTCGTACTTACGCCAAATTCGTACTCCACTTAAAACTCGGCTTCGGTAACAGCTATCAGCGCCTCTAGTGTCAAAAAATAGATGTAACAGTCGGCCATTTTACCACCAGGCAGATGACATCTGTGAAGCTGTTCTAGACAAAAATATTGATAAAGCAAGTTTTTTTCAACTATGGCTGTAGTATTTTTACTCATTTCGTAAGAGTTTTATTCAAATATAAGGCCGTGTTAACCTATTTTACGACTTGACACGTATTATTGTGTGTCTTTGCGATTTAATCTGACGTAATATCATAATCGTGACTATTGTCAATTTTTTTGGGGGTAAATTTAAAATTTATTTGGCTCTTGCTCCTATTTCGTACTTCGACTTAAGTTCTTAAACCGTACTGGTACGATTTAGTTATAACTGCGTTGATTGCCGAGAATTGGCGAAGACCATCCGTCGAATTTGTTAAGAATTACTACTTGCTTTAATAACACATTGTTGATTATGATGCTGATTCTCAATACTGTATACCAATGAATAGATCTCAAAGTACGAATTAAGGATATAGCAGTACGATTTGGGTTGAATGATCTTAAATCGTACTTTTTTAGATTTTTTCCAATTGTTTATGCCCCCAAACTGGAACGGGAAGGAACTGAGTTCAAGCAGCTCTTGCCCAACCTGGGGGGTCCAAACGCCTCCTGCCGGAGGCTCTACGCGGAGGTCGTGCGGTCCATGGCCCTTTACGGGGCCCCGGTGTGGGCGCGTTCTCTGAGGCGGCGAGCCGCCCATTACCTGAACGCGCCCCAGAAGGTGGTAGCCGTAAGGCTGATCCGGGGGTACCGCACGATCTCCGGCGAGGCGGCGAGCCTCTTGGCCGGATTGCCGCCATGGGATCTGGAGGCAATAGTCCTCGCGTGCCTGCACGAATGGCGCGCGGAGGCACTACGCCGAGGGGAAACTCCGCTGCCGCGGCAAATTGTCGCTCAGCGGACAGACCTCCGGCGCGATCTCATGGCGACATGGAGGGAGCGACTGTCGCAACCCCGTGCAGGGCACGCCACAATAGTGGCGATAAGTCCCCTCTTTGAGGAGTGGCTGGAGAGGCGCCACGGCGCCCTCACCTTCCGCCTGACGCAGGTCCTCACCGGACACGGTTGTTTCGGGAGGTTCCTGCACCGAATCGGGCGGGAGGAAACGCCCGGGTGTCACCACTGCGAGGATCGACCGGAGGACACGGTGGAGCACACCGTGGAGCTATGCCCCGCTTGGGCTGAGCACCGCCGTGTCCTCGTAGCGGCGATTGGCGGCGGCGATCTCTCGCGTCCGGCCCTGGTTCAATCCATGGTCCGGAGCGAGAGGGAATGGGAAGCCGTCGCCTCCTTCTGCGAAGCAGTCATGCTAGCGAAGGAGGTGGCGGAACGTGAGAGGGAGAGAACCTCACGTCCCAGCCGCCGCGGGAGACGCCCCGGGCGTCGGGGGGCAACCAGTGGCCCCCGGCCACCGTAGGCGCGGGCCTGTGGACGGTGAGTAATGGGCTAGCTCACCGTCCGTCCGTCTTATGACGACAGACCGTGCCGACGGCGCGTTCGTGTTCCCCGCGCGCCTCAAGGAGATGTCAGCAAATCGGAAGGGGTCCGAGAGGGCCGATGCCTGCCAGGGCTGCGGGTTGTTCGAAAGAGATACCGTGCCCCTGGAACGCAAAGGGCTAAGAAGGAACATGGATGGGTTTTAGTCAGTCAAGTCTGACACTCCCTTCCGCTCCGCCCAGAGCGGAAGAAGTCATTTGATGATTTCCCATCCGAAAAAGAAAAAAAAAAAAAAAAAAAAAAAAAAAAAGTACGAATTAAGGATATAGCAGTACGATTTGGGATGAATGATCTTAAATTGTACTTTTCTTAGATTTTTTAAAATTGTTTATTTTTTAGAAGTTTATAAGATTTATGTTAAATTTGATTATAGAAACAATAAAGCATTCAGCAAACAAAAATTACTTTTAAATAAAACTAATTTATCTTTTCTTATTTCTTAAATATGATGGTTTTCTCTTAAGGGGTACGAATTAGGCAAGTTTACCCTAAATCATGTCGATTTTTCAATCACCCACTCAAATTTCAACGCATAAGCTAAGCGTCGAGAGTTGAAATTACAACAGTGAGCTTTTTTGATACTCTTAGATACTCTCTGTTGGATTCGTATGGAGTTAAGTTAGGCTAAGTACTCACACTGGTATTCTTAGTCATGAACTGACCTAAGTCGGACTTAACTACGCCTACATTACGCCCAGTTTGTTTATAAATTGATATAAACGAGTAAACGCTCTGTTTAGGGTTCCGTACCTCGATAGGAAAAAACGGAAACCTTATAGGATCAATTTGTTGTCCGTCCGTCTGTCTGTCTGTCTGTCAAGACCCTTTTTCTCAGAAAAAGAAAAGCGGAGGTATCAAACTGGAATTTATATCAAATACTCAGATCTACTGTCCCTTGGGGTTGTGAAAAAATCAAAAGATACAGCCGTTTATGCCGCAAAGTTCCGCAAATTTTCGATATTCGCAAGGGAATCAAAACCTACAGGGTACTTCCCGTGAACTCAGAATCTAATCTAAATTTGGTACGAAGCAACGTCTTATAGCACAAATAAAGGAAAAATTGCGAAAATCGTAAATATTTAGTTACATAATAAAAATATTTTTAATAATTTTTGTACGGAACCCTCGGTGCGTGAGCTCGACTCGCACTTGGCCGGTTTTTTCATCTGTCAAATCTCAAGTACCGGAAAACTAATAATTATACAAGGTGTTGTTTCTACCAACCCGCACTGAGCCCGCGTGGTGGATTACAGCCCACCCCTCTCATAGAGTGGAGGCCTGTGTCCCAGCAGTGGGAACATTATAGGCTGATGATGATGAGATGTGTTGTTTTGCATCCTCGTCAAATTCAACGAGGTAACTATAGTAATGATTCTCGACCCGAATCGATAATAAAATGGGTAGGTAATCGATCGATAGGTTTTGTAATCATCATTCATTTTGGGAAGGCTTTTAGACTATGGTCAATAGAGTATAAAATTCAGTACGCGACAAAAAATCGCGCGTGCATACAACGGCTTACAGGTAAGCTGAATGTTGTCCATCAAGTCCCATTACCATGGTTAGTTTAAATCGGGAATGTACATTGTTTGTATTTAATTACGCACATTTAACGGTAATAATCCCTAATGAGTTACATTCCGTGTCAATTTGCTTTAAAAGCAATTAGTTGGTACTGGTAATAGAGGGCTGTGAGGCAGAAAGTTGACAATATATTACCTGGTTAAGTTCTCTATAAATCGTAAGCCCAAGTTACTAATCCGTTGCTAACCTACTCGTTTATAGTGCTACAGATTCAATATAATTGTAGAAATTACTGTAACATTGGATTTATTAACAAAATTAATTAGCAAATATCAAATCTGGGGATCCGCTGGATGCGAGGCGCACGGGATCGATCACTGTGGCGTCACTTGGGGGAGGCCTATATCCAGCAGTGGACGTCTTTCAGCTGAAATGATGATGATGAAACCTGGTTTTCCCTCAAGGATTATATAATACTAGCTGTCCGGCGCAACTTCGTTTGCGTCACATTTTCCCCGTTTTGGCAACATTTTTCATTGCTGCTCCACTCCTATTGGTCGTAGCGTAATGATATATAGCCTATAGCCTTCCTCAATAAATGGGCTATCTAAAACTGAAAGAATTTTTCAAATCGGACTAGTAGTTTTGGAGCCTATTCAATGCAAACAAACAAACAAACAATCAAATCTTTCCTCTTTACAATATTAGTTTAGACAATAATTGTATGAAATAGGCGGCGAGTCTAATGTTATCATCACCAGCCTACAATCACATCAATCAAATACAAATCCAGACTCCCTGACTGACTAGTTTGACCTGGAAATTGAACTCAGGACCTTGCACTCAGCAGTAGCCTCCAACCACAAAACCAACGCAAGTGTACAAATACTAGATTTAATAGAAAAAGCGGCCAAGTGCGAGTCGGACTCGTGCACGAAGAGTTCCGTACCATAACTTACAAAAACGAAAAAAAAACCACTTTTTTGTATGGGAGCCTCCCTTAAATATTTCTTTTTTTCTGTTTTTATTATTATTTGTCGTTATAGCGTCAACATAAATACATAATCTGTACAAATTTCAACTGGCTAACTATCACGGTTCATGAGATACAGCCTGGTGACAGACGGACGGACGGACGGACGGACGGACGGGCGGACGGACGGACAGCGAAGTCTCAGTAATAGGGTCCCGTTTGACCCTTTGGGTACGGAGCCCTAAAAAGAGCTTTATTTGGCTTATGATTCAACAAATGTTTAGACTGACATACGGGAGGCTCAGACATTGACAAGACGAAAGTATTGTCGATCAAATCCCCAAGGGATCACAGATACCAAGTTTCAAACCACTTACTCGGCCCATGTCTCCCACTTTGCGTGACAAAGATCAATCTAATACTACAAACAAAACTTGGAACATTGTTCAGAAACCCGTCTAAATTGATACAAAGACCCAGGACTAAAATTAAAGCACACAGAACTTAGTATATTAATTCCGATCTTAGACACTTAGTAGAATTTTGTATGAAGGACATTTACTAGGCCTGAGGGCCACGTGACACTAATCATAGTCATCATCGACCTACAGCAGTACACTGCCGGACATCATCATCATCATCATCAACCTAAAATGTTCCCACTACTGGGACACAGGCCTGTTCTAGGACCTGCCGGTTTCCTCACGATGTTTTCCTTTAACGTTTTTGAGAGGAGCGGTGATGAAGTAAATTACACAAAGTAATGCGCCTGCGTTCTGTATGGTGTCGGACGTAAAGAATAGCACCATCCCATATCTTCCCGTGGGTGTCGTAAGAGGCGACTAAGGGACTTGCCAGAGAATGGGCAGCAGCGTTCTCTGTGTTTTTGTAGCAACCGTGCTGCGATCGCCAACCCGCCTGCCAAGCGTGGCGATTATGGCAAAACCCCCCAAAATGTCAATGTGGCGACACTTAGGGGAGGCCTATGTCCAGCAGTGGACGTCTTTTGGGTTGAAATGATGAATGATGAATGCGCCTGCCTGGCTTCGAGCCCACGGCTTACTGCTCGTAAGTCGGGGCTGCCACTACTGGGTCACCGCTGCTCTCTGCCGGACATAAGTCTTTCCAATTGCACGACACTCGGCTCCACGATAACTCTCATCCAGCCAACTTGTGGAGACCGTCGCTCCACCTAGCCTGAGTGTATTCCACCTTACGATAACCACCTTATCTAAAAGTAATGTCCTAAAAATTGTAATCACCAATGAGTAGTCACAGTGCCACAGTACTAGTTTCACAATGGCGGTTCGTACATATGTGTACCCAACCCATCACAAACCTATTAATAACGCGTTCAAGCCAAATTGCGGCCACCTCTCCGGACAACCAACTTTGACAGATATTGTATTGAAGTAGTAATCTGTCAGTGTCTGTTGTCTACGGCCAGTTTGAGATTATAGTGCGGTCGAACCGTGAGGGCTGGCGAGCCGACCTGACTGCAGACATTGACTGATAATGTTCTGAAATATGTGCTTAATGCCTGCGTCCGCAGCAAGTCAGAATTCAGCAGCAAAGTCAGCTGTCCGGTTCGCTGGATTTGACTGCACTTTTATTCATTTTTTTTTTTTTTTTTTTTATTGTCTTGTTCTACCTTTTGTAGTAAGCAACGACTTATTGTCGGGCCTACGCTGTCCTCCCACAGTTATGTACTAACGCTGTAACACTCAAATATTGTAAAACCAAATGATTTTAAAAGAGTAACCATGGAGTTTCTTGCCGGTTCTTCTCCATAGGAAACGACCAACCCGAACCGTGCATCCCTTGTCGACGTTTTATAAGTGCCCATATAGGCCTATGTAAAATAAAATATTTTGATTTTTGATTTTGATTCTGTACCGGTTTTCGGCTGACCGTAATATAAATAAAAGCGCGGCTGCCGTGACATTTTGGTTCCTCATTTGTAGTTTGAGTTTGTAAAATATTTCTTTGGAGTAGTCGTGGCAGATTAGTTTTAGTCACGGAACATTATGTTTGATATTATGTTATGCTACCAACAGCAATAACAGAAGTTCGAAGCAATAATCCTAGATTATAATATGCCAATTCAATTCAATCAATCGTATTATATTTGAAGATTAATTGAATATGGGTGTTTGAATTGAATACGGAAATCTGTTTAGGAACAATGAGTATGATAAGATACAGAGACTAATACCCGTTTTCATTACATATTATTACTAGCGACCCGCCCAGGCTTCGCACGAGTGCAATGCTGATAATGACCTTGCATTTTAAATCTGTAATATCTTCGAAAATATTCATTTAAATTTCATGCTGTTGAAGGCCATATCGATCTATATCAAATGCACAATGTATTTAAAGTACTTAATTGGATAAGGATTAATGCTGTATTGCTTGAAATTGCTTCGTAAATAAGCTATTATTTCTCGTAAAAAGTAAAGGATAAAAATGTTTATTGTGGGTTATTCCTAAGAGATAGACATATACTATCGCAGATTTTTATTAGACCTTTTTAAGGTGTACAATACTGTAGTACATTATTTTGATCTATCTCGTAGGGTACAGCCAGCGTTTGCAATGTAAGCGCAAAATATGTGTTTATTTACGACATCACATTAGAAACCTCTAAAATTATCAGTGTTTTTGTACTATATTATGCATGTATTATACATTTAAACTTTCCTCTTGAATAATTCTATCTATTTAAAAAAAACCGCATCAAAATCCGTTGCTGAGTTTTAAAGATCTAAGCATACATAGGTACAGACATACAGCGGGAAGAATTTGTTTTATACTATGTAGAGATGTGACACATGAGTGGCTATGAAACAACACGCATGAAATACTTCTTAATGCACGTAAATGATCACTTTCAGGATGACATGGCGTGCTGGAAATTTTTGCTTAAATATAAATTAAACAGAAAGAAAATAAGTTTTTATGTTCTTTTAATTCTGTCCCATAGTCTACCTAAATGCTGAATATTGCCATTGCTGGTCATTGAAGCAACAGTGGTGCTGCCAGCCACAGAAGTGACAATTTAACTAACGTCACTCATAGAAACTAAGTGTCTATCTTTGTGTGACCATTTAAAAACACTAAAGGAAAAAGCAGCAAAGTGACTGGAAAATGTACGAACATTTTATTCAAATTGCTATGCCATGTAGTAGAGCACCTACCCATCGTGCTTGATTGCTTGGAATCTATGAAATATCTAGACATTGTGATAGGCACAATAGGCCGTAGTTTAGTGGTAACACTTTCACTTTCAGCTGGGCTAGCGTAGTATGAATAGAATAAGAGCTCAACTTATACTGGTTTTATTACCACTGACATGCTGCCTACCGTAGCAATCGGCAAGTATCGGTCTCTATTACCTGTGTACTCATGTAGTGTGGTTAAAGGAATGTTTAGACCACCCAAGCTCGAGTGAATAGAGGCAACCTGCATGTGTGTGTTTGTGGTCCACGAAGGAAATGTTTTGTCTGAATGTCTTTGTGTGAGTCTCCTGCGAAACGTTTGGATGTTGAGATTATTTATGAATGTTCCCTGTGTATAGAGATCTTGGGGTAACCTTACCCCAAGATCTTGGGGTAACTTTACCCCAAGATCTTTAAAAAAACCCTTTGGAACTCTCTAAAGGGTTTTTTACGGATGGCAAATCATCAAGTGACCGCTCCCGCTCTGGAGCGGAACGGAGTATCAGACTTGTAGGAACTAAAACCCATTCATGTTTTTAGCTTTTTGTTTTCCAGGGCCACGGTATCTCTAACGAACAGTCCCGCAGCCCCAGCAGGCATTGGCCCTTTCGGAACCCTTCCAATTTGCTGTCGTATCCTTGAGGCGGGCGTGAAACACGAACGCGCCGTCGACACGGCCTGTCGTCATAAGATGGACGGACGGTGACCCAGCCCATCACTCACCGTCCACAGGCGCGCGCCTACGGTGGCTGGGGGCCATAAGGTGGCCCCGACGCTCGGGGTGTTTCCCGCGGCGGCTGGGACGTGAGGTTCTCTCCTTCTCACGTTCCGCCACCTCCTTCGCTAGCATGACTGCTACGTAGAAGGACGCGATGGCTTCCCATTCCCTCTCACTCCGGACCATGGATTGAACCAGGGCCGGGCGCGAGAGGTCGCCACCGCGTTGTGAAGGAGTGCGTTCCTAAGATAAATTCCTCCTTCGCCAGCATAACTGCTTCGTAAAAGGACGCGATGGCTTCCCATTCCCTCTCACTCCGGACCATGGATTGAACCAGGGCCGGGCGCGAGAGGTCACCGCCGCGTTGTGAAGGAGTGCGTTCCTAAGATAAATTCGTAATGGTTTTGAAGGATTTCTTCCCACGCTGTAATATTTTAGTATAAGAAGGCTACTTTCGTGTAATAAGAATGTCCTATCAGGGATGTTGTGAAACCGTAAGTATCCAAGCACTATATTGCTGCATTTAAGTGTGTTAAAATTATTTCAACTTCTAAGGGAACAATAAGCGAATCTAGGCCCCATGTCAATCGATTGAACATTTTTTTTTTTATTTTGGCGCTTTTTATTTTCGTTAAGTTCTGTTAAATAATAAAACGCCAGTTCTTAAAAATACATCTCCTAAAAATAAAGCATTTCATTTCAACCTGGTAACCTAAGTATCGAAAATTCTTAAAGTAAAATGGAAACAAAATACTTCCGACCTAAAATAAGACAAGCAAGCAAATGAAAACGCATAAAAAAAATACAAGCGTATTATATTCCGTAAAACAAACCGTAGTTTCTTTTTCGCTAGGAAATAACTAAGATTTTATTCGTACTAAAGTCTTAAAGATTTTCGCAGAGAGAGAGAGTCTGCTGCAATCTTTCATTATCAAGGAATTATCATAGCTTTGGCTGTATTCTGCTTTCCCAGTGTCCTTTTAAAAGTGCAAGGCGTAATTAATATTAAAATATAGTTTTGTTTTATTTATTTTGTTTAGAAGCTTTAAAAACCTGACAGGTTAATTATTATAAGGACGAAACTTATTCTTTGACCAAAGTAACAAGGAACCAGGTTCTGGTAGAGATAAAATTTAGTTTGTCATGTAGTTTTCGATACGGATCGATTTTCAGAATCCCAAGCTTGACAGTTTCAGGAGAAACTCAGTTTTTCAAGAAAGTAATAAAAACTGTTTCCTTAGTTGGTATATTTTTGTTTTATGGAGACACTGCAAAGCTGACCTCTACAACACAGTAACTGGGTAATACGATACTCTTGGCTTAGTAAAGAGTATCGTTATCATCTGCCTCGCTTCGTCCCCAAGTATGGCAAGGTCGCATCCAGTGTAACCGGATGCAGCTGAATGCTAATATTTAACATGGAGCGACTGCCTATCTGACCTCCACAACCCAGTTAGTACTGGGTAATAATACGATACCCCTTGGTAAGATTGGTTGTCAGACTTTCGGGCCACTACCTGTAATGACTGTGTTAACAACCGGGATCAACGGCTTAACGTGCATTTCTCACCGAATTTTCTACTGGATAACCTATTGATGAAACTTTTAAGCTACTTGTTCTAGTATACTATCCTTTAAAACTTAAACAACAAAGTGCTGTTTTAAAAGTCAGCAAATAAAATGTGGTTCTGAAATCAATTTGCGCCACAAGAATCACAGCGGCACACAACAATATCAGCATTCAATCTGCGCTGAGAGCAAACGGCGTATATTTCGATAAATAAATATTATAGGGACGGGGAATCGTTGGCGACTGTGAATTTTTAAAACTATAAATATTTTTATGTTTGTTTTACGTGGACATTTGGTAAATTGAATGGGTTGGATAAAAAATATGAAGAAGTGAACATGAAACTGTGTTTGGAAATAATCAAATAGTTAAAAAGGCTTTTTTCAAAGCAAACATTATTACTTAAATTACATAGCATATCACCAGACCTGTAATTCACGAAGGTATAGACAGAGATGTAGGTAGGTATCTATTAGTTCACCCATCTGGTTATAAACTTTAAGTTTGAACTTTCAAAGATGTTCTACTGAACCTACAATTTATGATGTCCATATTCACGTGATAGAAATATTGGAGTACAAAACATAGATACTGTTTGACTTGCGTCCAAGTATTTAATTATATTCTAGTCATAATGATATTATAGAGGGATACATATACCTACGGCGCTCACTGCTAAACGCCACCTGAGTCTTTATCTAGCATAAAGTAAAGTGAATTAAAATATAATTAATATTGATCACCATCACACGAAAACTTTTAATAGGTGGCTTACTTGAATTAAAGAAACTTAAATTTCAATACTTACTTTCGAGTTGACATTTTATAAACTAAGTAATTTATTAAATTATATTTTGTGAACAATAATTACAGTGGGAAAGTTAACATTTTGCAAGTTTATTCAAAAGTTTTGTTAGGAAATTATATTTTAACTTAAAAACGAGGTGCTTGAGAAAGTGTTGTACTTTTTGGTATGAAAATATTTTATTATTCATTAATTTAATAATGCACATTCTTTATGAGTTATCTCTTTTAAATAATATGAAGTTTTGAGGAAACTATCTATACTTTAATAAATAATTTTCATACTACAAAACAATAACAGTTTTGGAATTAATATTTTAAGAGACCATGCTATCCAACTTTAAATTTTAAAAAAGAAAAATCGCTTTTGAGTCGGGTGGTCTGCTGAAAATTATGATAGTTAATTAACTAGTTTTATGTATACTTCTCAAGTCAATAGTGAAACAAAGAAATGATATAAGGTAAACCTAAAACTTTTCCACAAATTTATTAAAAATATTCGCTGCTACCGAAAACCGTCCACCTCCCCTTATCAAATTTTTCCACACAAAAGTGCATCGAGGCGTTTCCCCGCAGCAATCGCAAGCAAGGAAGACATCTAGGCCGGAGGGGGGCATTACAGTAAAACATTTTTATCTCCTTTCAATTTCCGTACGAAGATACCTACAAAGATTAAACGCTGTATCGAACTATCTCGAACTTCGATTAAAATCGCTAGCTCGGAAAACGGACAAACTTCTCCCTGTAAATATATTTTTGCAGACCTGCTTTGGACCGAGTTTCGAGTTTCAACTTAATACGTAGTGATATTAAAGGTTTTCTCGACGTTTGAGATGCATCTTTAGGAAGACGGAATTCTGGGGATCGGTACGATTTTTCAGCGAGCAGGCAAAGTTTTATTTATACGGGCTGAAGAATCGTAAAAGTTTTGCTTTGTTAGATCCCATTTCCACAGATTGGTTGGTAAAACTGCAGCAACAACTAAACCTAAACAAGGTTTAGTTGTACAATATTTTGCAGGTTTGTGACTGCAATTGGACCTATGTTTTACCACAATCTGCTAAAACTTTTTTCAAAATTTTTACTTATCATTTTTCACAGTGAATGCTTTGCCTAACTGTCGACGTGTCACCATAGGATTTATAATTTTAACCAACTTTTTGCACAAGATACTTTTAAAGGCAATGTTCAATGTTAAGAATGGAATACTTTGTCGACGTCACTCATGTCAACAGGAACAAGAAGCCATGGGATTATTAAAAGTTCACTAACAAGAAACTTATCATCTACCTACACTTTTCTAAACTTTGTTGTGGTCGGCTTCCAATCTAACCGAATGCAGCTGGATACCAGTATTTTCATGGACCGATTGCCTATCTGACCTGCACAACCCAGTTTGTACTAGGTAATGCAAAGTATGATACTTCTTGGTAAGACAAGTTGTCAGATTTTCAGGCCACTGAAGAAAAAGAAACCGCTAAAACGCATTTCCATCGAAACTATCAAAGAAAATACAACATGCTCTTCCAGAAAATCCTCAATATTCGTACTCAACACATCTTAAAAACATAAAGCACAGGATTGTATCAAACAGACAGTCAGTGAGCACCGTTCGATTTTATCTCAGATCGCATCACATACCATATAATTTTATTATACCTTCGCCGAGCGTGTCAAGTCCTCAGAATATCTTGATTTTCTTAATGGTTTCTTAAATGCTACACATTATCCTCACTTATCTTTATTTACTCTTAACTTTGTAGGTATGAGGGTGTGTTTTTTTCGGGGTATAATTATTTACGTTGGAAAGGGCATGAAGTTACTATTGAGAAGCCACTGAATATCATTACTTTATATTATTACTATCTGCTGCCCGCGACTTCGTTCGCGTCGACTTTTTTTTTCGGTTATGATATATAGATGTTGGCCGATTCTCAGACCTACCCGATATGCCCACAAAATTCTATACAAATCGGTTCAGCCATTTCGGAGGAGTATGGTAACTAGCATTGTGACATGAGAATTTTAAATATAAGATGAGCGACTGTTTTCCTAACGTCCACAACCCAGTAACTGGATAATAAAATATCCCTTAGTAAGACTCGTTATCAGACTTTCGTACTTCTGACTGCCCGTAACAACTACCAAATATTTCCAAATGACAGCTGGAACCATCGTTGTAATGTGTTTTCCAAGTCACGGATGGACCTTGGCATTTAAAGGATTATCTCCCATCTTTGGACCTATCTCGGCAACCTTGCAGAACAACCCGTGCACCTGATATAATTTTACCATGAGCCCTTCACACGTTTAACACAATCATAATCAGATAATCCATGAATGCATCGCTAGATTGTATCTCGACAATACAATTTGGTTCAGCCAGGTCTGGTGAATAGTCGTAACCTATTTAGTATTGTATTGTAAGCCTGCTAGTGTTGCGCTAGATCTAATTAACGAGTGCAGTACTGAATAGGAATAGAGTTTGCCACTAAGTAGTTTAGGGTCTAATTTGAAGTTAATGTTTGTGGAAGTAGATTGACAGGGATGTGATTACGAAGTATCGGTAGTGTTTGCTTATAGGTAATCAGATTGTTAGTTTGGTCTTGTTTATGAAGATGTTGCAAAGGTCATTAGTATATCTGGGGGCAAAAGTGTTATTGCCTGGTTGACTGCTGAGCATGAGGTCCTGGGTTCGAATCCCAGGTCGAGCAAAGTGTTATTGGGTTTTTCCATAAAGAATTTCTCTGTAGCATCCATGGATTTTGGTTTTGTGACCGGTTGTTGGCAATAGACTCGCGACTTACATGGTACTTAAACATAGCTGGCAAAATGTAGGTGTACTATTAGGAACACCTCTGCTTAACACTTTGAGGGCTACAGGCGTGATGTTATGTGAGATGAAATATATTTCTGATTAAATTCTCAGAAATATATTTATTTATTATTAGCCACGAGCTAAACGCTCAGACGATACGTTTTGTGACTTCGGAGAGGACAAATGAAAGATGTTCGGAGCTTACCACGAGGCATCGAAGCAAATTTTATTTTGGAGCTACGACGGTTCTCACGCATAGGGATCAAATGACGGACAGGTTTGCCGCCAGACGCAAATCGTGTCTCAAGTCGTATCGCCATCCGAGCCCTATATTACAAAGGTCAAGATTAATACTATGTTTAAAATGCATGATACTTAACACATGGCAATTATAGCAAAGCGTTTGATAAGGTGGATCACAAAATGCTAGTTAACAAACTACACACCATCGAAATTCCAGGAAACCTATTGCAGTGGAGCGAGTCCTACCTTGTTAAACGCACATCCCACGTTGTGGTCAACGGTTATTCGTCGGAACTGTTTCTGTCATCCTCAAGCGTACCCCAAGGCTCCCATCTGGGCCCGTTATTTATTCAATATATTCATGAAAGACGTGGCGTCTTGTTTTGTATACTCAAAGATATACTTATACGCAGATGATCTAAAAATTATAAAACGAATAAAGTGCAATCAGGATCCATATAAACTCCAAGAAGACTTAGATCGTATTTCCCAGTGGTGTTTGGACAATAACATGTCACTTAATGCTAACAAATGCAATCACGTACATTTTTCTAGGAAGAGAGAACCGAAGTTTCGTAATTATAAAATTAATGACCAAATTATTTGCGAGAGAGAAGTAATTCGTGATTTGGGTGTTTAAAATATTTACAATTAGCTTCGGTTTAATATCCACGTTGATAAAATTGCTACTAAAGGATTTAAGATGTTGGGTTTCATTCTGCGTAACTGCAAAGATTTTAAGCGCGCCTCAACTAAAATTTATTTATTTATTTATCGCAATCACTACTAACATTACAGGGAAATTCTAATGCGTTAGCGTGGTCCTAAAATTGCAATATTTAACTCAATAGTCAGGTCACGCCTAGAATATTGCAGCAAAGTTTGGACTCACTTCAACGAAATACATAAACGTCACTTATAATCAGTGCAGAAAAGATTTCTTTGGCACTTGTCATTTAACTGTAATATGGTCAGAATTTTAACCAGCTACAGCTCACGCTTGAAACATTTCAAAATTATGAGTCCGGAAAATCGCCGTATGATTCTTGATCATCTGTTCCTATACAAAACAATAAACACTCATTTTGATGGTCCGCGGTTACTTGTACAAAAAAAAAATGTGCCCTACAAACTTGCTCGTAGGTCTAGATATCGGTTGCTTCGCGCTAAGAAGTTTAAAACCAACCTGGGTCATTTTTCCACCATTAACAGAATGCCGGATCAATTTAGTCGCCTCTCACGCTCGCCCAGTGTAGATATTGATATGTCTTATTCATTGCATAAAGTCAAGTCTGTCTTGCTCAAGAAATTATCATCGAAGTGATAACAAAAAAGGAATACTGGAGTTCCTATTGTCTTTTTCACTTACCTAGAGATTTAGATTTTGTTTGTTCTTTTTTATTTTATTTTCATTGGTTGCCACAACGTCGAACAAAATTTATTAAATTAATCGGAATAATCGAACTAATCCAGCATTACATAGTAAGTTTTTCATATGTATTTGTATGTTGGATTCATGTAACAATTGACTATATTTATGTAACTAAATAAGTAAAATCTGTTTTTCTGTTTTCATACTCCTATGTTAAATAAATGCATGCCGTGGCAGCCTTTAATTAAGGCTACAATATAAATTGTAAAAATGGTATGAGTAGTTTAACATGTATTTTTGGTGTAAGCTTTGTTGGTTGTCCCATAAATATAAATAGGTAACATAACTGTCAAAATATTGTATTGTCCACCTATGTCTTAAAAAATACAAGCGTAGCAATAAACAATGCTCACTTATTAAGATTGCCGCATTAGTAGTAAAATAGCTTTATCACATTTACAGCTCCAAATGACTAGGTAGTCTTATATTTAGGTAATAACGGAACTGGCAGGTTGCCCACCTCATGTTGTGTCCAGCACCTCGTTACCTAAATCTATTACAACTGCATTGCTAGTCCCGTTCATCAATTCTAGATCTAGGTCGTTACGTACTCAATCTTCGCTGAGAGATAAACTGGCAAACCCTTGTTTGCTGTCGTGTCAGTTGTTTTTTAGTATGCTTGTATTCTTTTGTATACAGGCAAGGATCCGGTGGATATTGGAACATTTGCCCATACTCCCCAATTTCGACCTTTGTCATCTAATAGTATTGGTATGTTCCGGTAATAAGATAATGATTATAGATTCTGAATTTTTGTTTTTTTTTTGTAAACTAGCCCTATGCACCCAAGTGTCTAAGGAACGCCGGCGCTGCCGAAGTCGGCCTAGAAAGCGGTGGCGATACGATCTAGACGCGCATCACGAAGGTTGGTTCGAGGTGGCGCAGGAGAAGAGTACCAGGAAGGACATGAGGGAGGCCTTTGCGGAGCATTGAGAAATAGAAAGGACCAAAAAATAAGAAAAAAAACACAATACAAAATAAAAAACTTTAAAATAAACAGAAATTAAAAAAAGTTGTGTGTCTCACGGCTGCGCCAAATAGACCCAGTCCAGCAAATTGCCAGTGCCCGACGCTTATTTTCAGCTGGACCTGAGATACTGATGTGACGGACGTAAAACAGTTTTGTTAATTGTGTTAATAATTATGTAGTGTGGTGTAGGTAGTGTATGAATAGGTACTTAAATATATAATAAATGAATAAACGGAATAATCTATATATATAAAACAAAGTCGTGTTAGTTACACCAAGTAAAATTCAAGAACGGCTGGACCAATTTTTATGATTTTTGTGTTTTTGGATTTCTCTTCGTCCGGAATAGGATAATAAGTATTAAAATATGATATTCATCAATAAAAACTACCAACCAAATACCAACCAACCAACCAACCCTACCCTACTCTACCCTACTCTACCCTACTCTACCCTACTCTACTCTACCCTACTCTACCCTACTCTACCCTACTCTACCCTACTCTACCCTACTCTACCCTACTCTACCCTACTCCTACCCTACCTACCTGACCTGCCCTACCCTAGCTACTTAACCTACCCTACCTATCTACCTACCCTATCCTACCTACCTACTTACCTACCCTACCCTACCCTACTCTACCTACCTACCCTACCCTACTCTACCTACCTACCCTACCCCACCCCAATCCCTTCATTTTTCTGATCTCCTAGTACTTCGTTGGCACCTCACCGCTAGGAATCTGACACAATGTCAGTTTTGTTTTGTTATACCATCTACAACACATGAACGTAATCGTTTCATCGGCTACGGTTGGGTAGAGTGGGTAGGTAGGTATTGTAGGGTAGATAGGGTTATGTAGGTAGGTAGGGTAGAGTAGGGTAGAGTAGGGTAGGTAGGTAGGGTAAAGTACGGTAGGTAGGTAGGTAGTAGGTAGGTAGGGTAGGGTAGGTGGGGTAGGTGGGGTAGGGTAGGGTAGGAAGGTAGGTAGGTATAGTATATAGGGTTAGGTAGGTAGGGTAGGTAGGTAGGAAAAGTGCATTGCATTAACTTTTGACAGAACGAAGTCTGTCCGGGCAGCTAGTAAATTATATTTAATTTTTTTTTACAAAAAGTGTACATTTAGGCGCAGTAGTATTATTTCTTATACAAGGGTATAATTAGTACTTATAAGTAGACTATAACTAAGACGTATTCAAAAGTTGCAAATAATAATAGTTAAAAATGTATGTACAATGATAACACGAAGGAAATACGAGGCTAATTAAAACATTTTTGGCAACCGTTTCGTTTATCTACTGGCCGCAAATGCAACGCGTGAGACCTTGGGTGCTGTTCCCAAGTCGAGCAGTGTTATTATATTGGATTTTTGAATCTGAATTTTCACGAAATTTGGATATGTCCATAGTCGATGGAAAAAAGCCCTATTACCCATGTAATAGGGTTTTTTTCCATCGACTATTTATGACGACTTAAACATATCTGGCTAAATGTGATAAACGCCCATGTATAGCGGTAACCGCTCCACACATCAAGGTAACAGTTTGCCTATGGAAATAAAACATTTCTAAAATATAAAATTGCACATATAGCATTCAATAAAAAGAGAAAACAATAACAACCTCCTAAGCAGTTAATAAGGACATAAAGAGATAGGAAAGCCATCGGAAAGTTCCATATTATCTCCGTCCAAACTGCGGGTACTTGGAAATTGAATTCAGATATTATTATGTTTATTCGACTATGGGTCCCCTTTATTTTATTGAGCGGAATGGTTAACGCGATTTGGAGGCAGAATAACGCGAATTTCTTCTCGAATTGTTTTTTGTGGTTCGCGAAGAAAATTGAAAAGGTTTTCGCGAAATAATTGATAGATTTATTTATGAGTGAAGCGAGGACTTATACGTTATTCAGGGAAGCGAAATGCTGGATGTAAACAAAATTGTCTCTTCCGATTTACAATATTGGCGCTATTTCGTTTCAATTGTTTTGGTGGAGCAGTTGTTTGTTAATTTTACTACATTAGTAGAATTTGTCCTCTTATAATGGCGGTATATTATAATCAACCCATCTCGGACACAGCTCGAGTGTGGTGCCCTAACCCAGGATACGCATTAACTCCTGCCCGTCGTGCATAACTACCTGGAGCCTCCAGAACTTGAATGAGGCAAACGACCGAGCTGTCCAGGTTACTACGTACAGGTCGAACAAAATCTGAGTCAGCGATTCGAAAAGAAGAAGCGGTAGGTTTTATCAGCGTAGCATGGCATCGGCAATTGGGCATATTTTATTTATAACTTTTTTATTTAATGAGTAGGTCATTGGCCATAGAATCAAAATGTGCGTAGGCTGCGGATGTTGCGGTGGCTGGTGCAGTGAATGATGCTACCCTTGCAACACAATCTACACTTGCTGTACGAAGATTACCTAGAAGCACCGAATAGCGCTGTTTCACGCAGACAAGCCATTGTGTCTCCGTTGAAGATACCTCTCGATTCCTTCGATTTTTGTCACTTCCGTGCCGTTTTGTAGAAAATAAACAACTTTATCCTCTATCTGTATTGTGTTTTGATTTTCTCTATGATCATAATATTTAATGGAACTTTGGTATTTCATAAGGTATTAGATTTAAAACGTTTTGTGAAACATTTTTTACAGGACTAACATCTCTTCTTTACCTAACTCCTTTAATACCTACTAACAACTTGAAAACATTCAATCAATCCCCGAAATTGATTGTAAAAGTTACTGAACGAGCTGACAGATTCAATTTCCTTAAATTCCCCTTGGGGAGCCAAATTCCTAACGACCCGAATATCAAAATTAATAATTTATAGAATAGACTCGCAATCAATCGGAATGAGCTAAAATAAGCGATTATTCCCCATTATTAGTCCGTGTGAGTTTCAATTATCATTTATTTGCTGGATTGAAATTATAATTAAGTCAATAGCCCAGGCCAGCGTAGAATTATGTGTGCGTATAACCCTGCTCGTAGGTACTTCCTAGCACGAGCGTGCGGTTTAAACGTAACAACGTCGTTTTTTGAGTCGAAAACACAACGAACCTATAGCATTTTAGTTAAATTGTTTGCAACAAGCAAAATTAGTATCATCCTAGATATATTTATATTTTTTTTTATTTATGAATTAGTGAATATATTTTTTATTTTTAAATCAATGTATTTGTTTTACGTTTACACCGCATGCGCGAGCTAGGGCCTCAGATGTATGAACATGGACAAAGCAGGTCGTGGACGATCCATCTTACATGTTTAAACTATACGTAGCTAAGTACTGGTGCGTAGCTTAGCTGTGGGATGCTGTAGAGCGGTGTCTTTAAATTGGTTTGTGCCCACATAATATACGTTGTGTTATAATAATTGGGCCATTATTACCCTGCTGATTAAAATAAATATTGGGCGTTAGCAGGTAAGTTTTGAATATTAGTGACGTCCTGGGGCTTGGTGTTTAATAATAGTAATATTAGAGTACATTTATATAAAACATTGGGTTCATCATTCCTTGAGGGGCTTTTAAGCCTATAATAACCCTAAAACCTGTAGTATCTATGTTGATTAGATATTATGTATGGCTTCTAACAGACATACGGCTGTACCATGATTTACCGGCTGGGATACACAAAAAAAAAAACTGCTTTTTAAACTTATATTATTTTTTCTTAGCCTTGACTGTCCTACTCCTGGGCATAGGCCTCCCCATTTCCTACCAATTTTCTCGATGTTGCGTCTCTTCTCGCTAATTAACGAAACCAAGGAAAGATATTATTAAATTTAAAAAAAAAATGGCGAGAGGGGGTTGCCCCCCCCCCCCTCAGCAATACCCATGGTGACAAGCAACTACATTTCAAATAGACTACTTGTGTAAGTTGTTAATATCCCTTCATTAACTAGAAAAGAGGTGATGATCTTCAAACGGCTGAGCAGATTTTCTCGAAACATAGCTAAGAACACTCTCGATTAAAATACCTTTCAAACGAAACCACTTTTATCAAAATCGGTTCATCCGTTTAGGAGCTACGATGCCACAGACAGACACACAGATACACAGATACACAGATACACACGTAAAACTTATAACACCCCTATTTTTTGGTCGGGGGTTAAAAATAAAAACTCAAACGTTCCAACAATCGTTTCACAACAAAAAACTTTACTTAAAAAATTAATTAAATAAAAATAAAAAAAATAAAATAAAAAAATAATTAATTTTTTTTCATGCTCTTTAAACTTATTTTATTTTTTCTCAGCCTTGACTGTCCTACTCCTGGTTAACGAAACCAAGGAAAGATATAAATTAAAAAAAAGTAAATTTTGGGGGGAGGGGGGTGCAACCGCCCCCCCCCCCCCCTAAGCAATGCCCATGGTGACAAGCGACAACATTTCAAATAGACTACCTATGAAAGTTGTTTATATCCCTACATCAACTACAAAAGAGGTGATGGTCTTCAAACGGCTGAGCAGATTTTCTCGAAACATAGCTAAGAACACTCTCGATTAAAATACCTTTCAAACGACACCACTTTTATCAAAATCGGTTCGTCCGTTTAGGAGCTACGATGCCACAGACAGACACACAGATACACAGATACACACGTCAAACTTATAACACCCCTCTTTTTTGGTCGGGGGTTAAAAACATACGTTCGGGTGCAAAAACTTTTTTTTTTAATTGAGTTTCGTTTGCTCTTGACTCTAGTCTAGGTCAGAGATGACAGACAAAGTCGACAATGGTACGAGCTTACCCAGAAGAAGCCTGTTCACTCTAACTTTGAATCGATTAGGGTTGTAAGCGTTCAGAAACACACACGCAGGTAGTAGTTCGGAGGTAGTGTTCCAATCCTTTGCTGTGCGCATTATGAAATAAGACCAATCCAAACCAATTGGTACTTTACCGATACCACCTTGAAACCCCAAAGACAGCCAAATAGGTAGATTTAACCGAACACACATTCACATAGCTTTAGTCCACGTTACCATTTTTTTCCTTCACTACTACAAAGGAAACTTCTCTGTAACGCCCTGTTTTCGAACTCACGCAACGCGACTGGTGATGCGACTTTTGACGCGACTTGCGACACGACTTACGACACGACTTGCGACACGACTTGCGACACGACTTCCGACGCGACTTGCATCAAGCGACACTTAAAGCGAACTTTGCTTGTTTTAAACGCAAGTCGATGTTGAGGCATGTTGTCGCAAAACGCTAGTCGCTTGACTGCGTAGCCCGTGGCCAAGCAGTAACCGTCATTTGTCGCTGTTTCCACTAAGAAAACTTTGCCTGTAAGACTAGTCAAACACATTTTAGAAAGATATTATTCAAGCGCTGCTCCGTCAATAGTGATTTATTTTGAGGCGGAGGTACAATCTCTAGATAAATTACCTTTCTCAATACTTGGGGCGCTGGACGGAATATTGAGGAGATTTAATGGGTTAGTTTTGAATGAATGTTTTTAATGATATAAGGGTAATGTTAGGTTTAAATGGTTTAGTGGTATAGATTCGGTCATAATAATGTGAGAATAAATTGTTCTTAAAATCAAAACATAACACTTCGCCTTGTCAGGAGATGTATGCCTAACAAGTGCACCAGCAATTTGCCAGTTATGTTTGTAAAAATAAAATAAAAATAGCCTTTATTTCCCTATAATTCACATATGTATATATTTTCACAAAACTTGACCTATTAAGGGGTCCTCCATATCTGGACGAAGGCCTCCTCCATCTGTTTCCATTTATCCCTATCTTGGGGCGTTCTAGTCCACTCTGTCCCTGCCAGTGCAACGATATCGTCTCGCCATCGTTGCAATGGTCTTCCGCGACGTCTGTTTCCATTTCGTGGATACCAGTGCAGGATGCGCTCGCTCCATCTGTTGTCTGTGGTTCTCGCGATGTGGTCTGCCCAATTCCACTTCAGTTTCTCGGCTAGAAACAATGCAGTTATGTTTAACTCGCTTGTAATAGGGGGCCAGTCTATTGCCATCGGTTGATGGCAGAAATTCAAACTCCGTGGTTGATATTGAGAAATTCCTGATGGAAAAACCCAATGGATAAAGAAGCAGTCAGCTCTTAAAATCATTATTAAAATAAATCTTTTTGGTTCTTTTTGGCAACTAAACCGACGTCGACAATCCTGCCAGCGTTTTGTAGTAACGGCACTAAAATAACTTTTATATTTGTACTACGTATGCAAATATGGCTACAGCAAAACAGGCTATCCGACTGCATAGGTCCACCACTCTCCTTACCAGCAGAGGCAAAGGTAAAAAATTAAAATGTTTTACAGCAACTTGTTTCAATATGAGCACGTTGGACCAGTCAGTACTCTTTCCATTTACCTTGAAGTATTTGTTTATTTTGTCCCGAAAAAATAACGTCCTTGTATTCTTTCTTTGTCCTTCTATCTTCACTACCCAATTCTGTGGTCATACTTATATGCATACAAAAATAACGTCCTTGTATTCTTTCTTTGTCCTTCTATCTTCACTACCCAATTCTGTGGTCATACTTATATGCATACAAAAATAACGTCCTTGTATTCTTTCTTTGTCCTTCTATCTTCACTACCCAATTCTGTGGTCATACTTATATGCATACAAAAATAACGTCCTCGTATTCTTTCTTTGTCCTTCTATCTTCACTACCCAATTCTGTGGTCATACTTATATGCATCCAAAACATCCAAACAAAGTGCACGCCATACTATTTGTTCGACGCTATCTTATTTATGTGTTCTATCGCCATCTGTCATGGCGCAATGGATCCTATTTGTGATGGAGATATGATGGCTTTTGCGAAGATATAGAGGCAGTTAAGAGGAGCATACTGATGCTGATAAAGAGTTGTCATGATTGTACAGATAAATAAGTACAGAGAATTTAAACAAACTGTCCGTTTATTTTTGCAACAGCTGTTATTGGGACTATGCTTGTTGTTAACCCCTAAGGATTTAAAGTGTTGAACAGTCTGTGTCGTGTGGGTACGCATTTGTAAAAATTACAACTGTAACTTACAGCACAGACAACCTTAAATGTTATTTGTTAAAATAACATTTTAGATAGTTCTCGACGACTTATTTGGATGACATCATCATCATAAAAAAATTGTTAGGTACATTTAATAAAATGTTACCATTTTCTTGGAAAGCTTAAATCATGTGGCGCCAACCAATCGTTTATTAAATGCACTACAGGCTGTTAGCTGAGTATTTTCTAGAAAATACCGAGGATACGCGAAGACAAATCGCAGGTATTTCTCCACGTCTAGATTTGCATAACAATGCTCTTTAAAGAAGTCAGAACATTTGCGAAAAAATAGATGTTACTATCTTTCTAACGATAATGTTAGCTAAAGTATACACGAATAAATATGTCTGAATTTTTATTTCTGACACAGCTGGCGATATTTATAAAAATTGACCCACGTGCTAGAATTTTAACCACTTGCAAACTCACTTATCAGAACTAATGATGATAATCAAGTTCTTATAAGATTCTTTTTTTTAAGTATTGCTGCGGAAGGTAGCAAAAGTCGAAAGTCTGACAAACATTCCTACCAAGGGGTATATCGTATTACCCATTCGTTGCATCCGCTTAGACTGGAAGCCGAAGCCAACTTAATTGGGAAAAGGTTAGCCCCTGATGAAGCCTACGTGAACACTCATGACACATCAAAACATAGGTACGCGGTTTACTTTGGTTATAAAAGTATCTTATTATCTAGCCCAGCTGGTTTACCATGACGTCTTAAAACATTATTGTTTTACTCTTTTTCCAGTGTGAGCAAGAGATGGCGCTAGACGTCTTGTATAGCTCCGTCTCTTTCCCACACTGGAATAAGAGTAAAACAATACTGCTTTTGACGTCATGGTAGGTCAGCTGGTCATGGTCTATCAGTGTGCCAATTTCCTCTAAAGAATGTAATTATGTTTAGCCGTAACAGCGTGAAATTGTTACAGAGAGAAAGTCGTGAGATGAAGCGACGGAAGGTTGCATCATTATAACTTTGTCCAGGGCCTCAAGTCTGCTTTTTTTACAAACATCGTCATTCCAACACGATCCCATTGTCATTTTGCTAAAAGTTCGTAATCTGCTAAATTCATAATGATCTGTCATTTGTCTGTCAAATTCTATGCCATTTCTTTCAATGGACTGCAGTGGTTGACCATTGTAAAGTCATAAATAAAATAAAATAAAATAAAAAAATAAAAAAGCCTTTTATTTCCTACTAAATATTATAACACTACTTAACTAATTTGAATGAAGTTAATACACTAATTTTTCTTTGATATCTTAACTTAATAATTAATAACTATTTACTTATTTTAATAATCTATACGGGTTTATTTCTTTAATTTTAGTTACTATTAATTAGTTTACCTACACATTAAGTAATTTACCATAATATGTAAAGTATGTTTATTTCTATGGATTATCTGTAGGAACCCCATATTGGGTGTAGGCCTCCTCCAAAGATGCCCAATTGTCTCTGTCTTGTGCGATCTGTTTCCAGTTTTGGCCGGCTGTCCTCGTTACATCTTCTTCCCAACGTGTTAATGGTCTTCCTCTGCTCCTTTTACCTGGAGGGCCTTTCCAAAATGTCACTTTTATGGTCCATCTTTCGTCTTTAAGCCTTGCGACATGGCCTGCCCATTTCCACTTAAGTTTTTGCGCATATGTGAGTGCATTTGTGGCCTTAGTTATGGACCTTATTTTAGAGTGTCGTATCTTTTCAATTTTCTTTATTTTAAGCATGCTGCGCTCCAGTCCTCGTTGACAAGTAGTGATTCTATGTTTTAATTTTGAGGTGAATTTCCACGTCTGGCATCCGTACGTCAAGCATGGTAGCAGGCTGGTGTTCATTACTTTCGTTTTAATGGTTACGGGAAAGTTACTTTTAAATATTTCCTTCAAACTCCAATATTTATTCCACGTTTGTTGTACTCTTCTTTCGACTTCTATTTCGTTATTTTTCCTGTCAAAACTTATTCGCTTCCCTAGATAAATGTAATCATCGGTATATTCAAGTGGCACTCCATTAATTGTGAAGTCATAATGACGCCATTATAATTAGTCAAATCAAATCAAAATCATTTATTCCAAGTAGGCCAGTTACAGGCACTTTTGAATAGTCAAACAGAAGCTACAGTCCCAGTCACTAGACATAATAACTGTGAAAGTACTGTGATTTGCCCATTCCAAAGCGTAGATCTCTATAGAGAAGAATAGGCAAGAAACTCCATGGACACTCTTTTAAATTAGTAGCTTGTTACAAAAATCTTGGTCACATCATTCATGTTGAGATGGTAAATGAGGTATGTGAGAACGATGTAGCAAGACGTGCACGTTAAAAGTGTCCACAGTAAAAACAAAAAAAAAGAGAATTCAAAAATAAAATAAATAGTTCGAAATTAGCCGTGGCAACTAAGAGATGACCAGGCACAACTGACAGCGCCCGTTCACAAACATCACGCATGGATCAGCCATTGAATGATGGCTGATCCATGCGTGGTGTTCGTGAACGGGCGCTCAACCAACCAACCAACGCACTCAACCATTTTGAAGGGAAGTAAATGACCGGACATACGCGCCACCATCAGCGTGACATTTAAGTGAGCATGACATACTCTTAACCGCAGGTGTGCCCTGAAAGTCAATAAAAGACGTAGGTTTCCAGTAAATGATAGCTTTCTAGTACATAGTGGTCACACAATATGGGCTGTGCGACTATACAATTCTAAATTAATTGAATTTATACAATGCAAAGAATTTATACAATCTTCAGCAGCTCCAACAATACTATTTAATGCTATCAATTCATGCGCCCCTGTCCTTGTGGAGCAGGACCGGCATTGAGCCAAGCATTATTATCAGCGATATAATCGTCCAATAGATAGTAGTAGATTACAAAACTTGTCAAAATCAACAATTATAAAATCAATGATAGGCCATTCTGACACTTTTGTAATAGCAGACTTGAGGCCCTGGCCATGTGGGTGTACCACTTATAGATTAACTTCTGCTTAACCCTTCGCGGATATACAGGCGTGATGTTATGTCACTGGGATAGTTGGCGAGATTTACAAGAAATGTACTTTGAAACTCGCAGCCAATACATTTCACTTTAGTTGGGATCAGCACAGAATTATGCGTTATGTGCGGGGAATAAACAAAGATATACGCGGACGAAACAAACTGAAATAGGGCGCCGTGACTCACACCGACCGGTTTTGACCACACAATTTTAAAGACGGAGTTGGATTTTTTAAGACGAGAGGTTTCAGAACATCATCGTCTTCATCAGCCTATAATTTTCCCACTACTGGGACACTGACCTCTCAATGAGAGGTAGTGGGCTGTTATCCACCATGCGCGCCCAGTGCGGGCCCTTATTGGAAGGGGTCCGAGAGGGCCGATGCCTGCCAGGGCTGCGGGACTGTTCGAAAGAGATACCATGGCCCTGGAACACAAAGGGCTAAGAAGGAACATGGATGGGTTTTAGTCAGTACAAGTCTGACACTCCCTTCCGCTCCGCCCAGAGCGGGCGGGGTTATTTGATGATTTCCCATCCGAAAAAAAAAAGGTAAGAAAGTTTCAGCAACAGTTTCCTTTACGTTGAGTAACCTACCGCAGTCATGAGTTTGAAGCCTCTATAAAACATAAGTTTGTATATTTTAATACATTTATCATACCAACATAATTAATGATATGCCAGATTTTGACGGACGCTTGAAAATCAAAATAATTTACTATATTATTAATTTAAGTAGCGCTTATTACTAAAATAATTATTTATTGAATCAATCAAGTTTTCTGACAGATGACTACATAATTTTGAGTGCACTGTACTATAAAATTAATCTGATTAATTACCAAGTAAAATATTAGCAATTAAGTAAAGTGTTAGATAATTTATTATCGGCGCAATGTAAATTTAATTCGAGTTATAATGTGTTCTTGCAAAATGAACGTAAAGTCAGAGTGTCATATGACTAATAATTTGCATTTACACAAAGTTTAGGTTTAAGTTAAGTCGTCATTATACTAATTTAAAAAATGTGTTTTATTTCAGGCAAAAATAAACAATTCCAAAAAAAAAGTTAATCCAAATAGAATAGTAAAAACAATAAAGAAATCATTTAAAAAATGATAAAAGCGTCATTAAAAATCATTGAAAGTCATTGGTAACCACTGAAAATCATTAAAAATGGTCAAAAAAATATGCTTGGTGCTACGAGTACTTGCTCTTGTCGCTTCGAGCCCATGTTTATAACGAATGAATGTACAAAGAAATAAGAAGAGCTATTTAATTACTATAAGAAATATAAATAATAATTATGTATTATGTTCGTCTGTAAGGTTACTCGTCTGTAGGGCTAAAATAGGCTAAAAATAAATGAATTTTATGTTACAACGCTAATGTTTGAAAGTCTTACCTAGGGGTTGTCGTATTACCCATTACTAACCGAGTTGTGGAGGTCAGATAGGCAAGTGGCTTCAAGTAAATATTCAGCTGCATCCCGTTAGACTGGAAAGCGAAGCTGCTGCCCGTTAGACTGGAAAGCGAAGCTGCTGCCCGTTAGACTGGAAAGCGAAGCTGCTGCCCGTTAGACTGGAAAGCGAAGCTGCTGCACGTTAGACTGGAAATCGAAGCTGCTACCCGTTAGACTGGAAAGCGAAGCTGCTGCCCGTTAGACTGGAAAGCGAAGCTGCTGCCCGTTAGACTGGACAGCGAAGCTGCTGCCCGTTAGACTGGAAAATAAAGCTGCTTCCCGTTAGACTGGAAAGCGAAGCGGCTTCCCGTTAGACTAGAAAGCGAAGCTGCTTCCCGTTAGACTGGAACGCAACCTCAATATAGTTGGGAGTAGGCTAGGCAGATGAAGAAAACATAACATAAAAATAAATCTAAATTACATAAATTCACATTCCACCAGTTAAATTCCCATGTCGGAACCAGGCGAAAATGAAAATCTCATCACTGCAAATATTCTGATGACTTTATCTTATGATGTCTAGGTACGTTCGGATAGTTCTGGCTGTTAGTGATCACTTACAATAATCTAAGAATTATAGAAGATCTTTGCAGTGAGATGAGAACTTTATTCAAAATGTAAAACTATAAAACAAATAACGATTATTTTCTTAGAAAACAAGCTCGTTTATCCATCGCGATATATTGCAATCAACGTCTTCTTAATTCGTGCGCCACGTCCACATCATTCTTGTACTTGGCTATTGGTTTAAATTTATGTCTTGTGCCACGAATGCACATGCTAGTGGCACGGATTATTGAGATGATGATTCTTGATCTTAGCCAACCCATCACTACGCTAAAGGACCTATTCCAGAAGATTTTTGCAAGGTGGCTGGCAGCTACTGGATGATATTTTACCGTAAATCGAGTTAAGTGGCGTGCGATTGAAGATGCCTATGTCCAGCAGTGCACTGTAGTAGGCTGATGATGAAGAATTATCAATTCATTCAAATCAAATCAAATCAAAATATTTTTATTTTACATACTTAGGCCTACAGAGGCACCTAGAAAACGTCGACAAAAAGGTGCTCGGTTCGGGTTGGTCGTTTCCTATGGAGAAGACCCGGCAAGAAACTCCATGGTTACTCTTTTAAAATCATTTGGTTTTACAATATTTCTGTTACAGCGTTAGTACTAAAGCGTTACACTTGTCATTTTACAAAGTTACTAACAAATCAACGATTCCCGAAACAGTGTCCGTGTGAGTTTACCCACACATTAAGTCGAAAAACGCGAACATTCTTGGCGTGACGGCTAAGATCTAAACAATGTCGTTACGGCCAGCGTGCACAGTAAACTGACATTTATGGACCATTGCCTCTATTAAATGGGCCGAACACAATGACACAACTTATATAAGAATTATCGGTGTGTTATTATTTTCTGCCGTTGGATGGTGATGGATGGTCCGTGTTTGTGGATGTGACAATTAGTTGTAGGCATTTAATAGGATGAGTTAAAGCTTTTGGTTTTGATTTGAAGGTCGAAACTTTAGAACGGGACCTTATTACTGAGACTTCGCTGTCCGTCCGTCCGTCTGTCACCAGGCTGTATCTCATGAACCGTGATAGTTAGCCAGTTGAAATTTCTACAGAATATGTATTTCTGTTGACGCTATAACAACAAATAATAAAAACATAAAAATTAAGGGGGGCTCCCATACAAAAAACTGTTTTTTTTTTCGTTTTTATAAATAATAGTACGGAACCCTTCGTGCGCGAGTCCGACTCGCACTTGGCCGGTTTTTTTTTGTCTTGTTCTACCTTTTGTAGTAAACAACGACCTATTGTCGGGCCTACGCTGTCCTCCCATACTTAAGTACTATCGCTGTAACATTCAAATATTGTAATCATGAAATTTCTTGCAGGTTCTTCTCCACAGGAAACAACCAACTCAAACCGTGCACCTTTTATCGACGCTTTATAAGTGCCCATGTAGGCCTATGTAAAATAAAATATTTTAATTTTGATTTTGAAACAGATGTTTAAACGAGGACAAAACTCGTAGCCAAGTTGTAGGACGACTCAATTTTAAAATCAATCTTAATTTTAAAAAGGAGTAAGTGGGGATCTTAGCGGGTGGGTTTCTGTAGTTTATTCTAACCCCTAAGGGAAAAACGCGTGAATTTATGTATGTATGTATTTGTATGTATGTATGTATGTTTATGAACGCTTTGGAATTCACTGTCGGTTTCTTTGCTCCCTGATCTTTTTAATCTGGATCTATTTAACAGTCGAGTGGCTCGGTTTCTTCAAGGCAAGCGTGTTCCTCCCTAGGCCGTATCATAGCTTCACATCAGGCGAGTTGCGGCTAAACGCAAGCGCATCAAGTAAAACAACAACAAAAAAATGTTATCGATCAAGTAAAATAACAAAAAAAATGTTTTAGAAGTTTGGGGGGTAATTGCGACCACACTTGCAGTTAGTACTTACATAAATTAGGATTTTCCTTCAAAAACCTTTGGAGTACATTTTTCTATTATATGCGCCTACAGCATAGCGAAGGAAGTGTTGCTGTTATACATTTTCGCAATAGTATTGAAATGTGTCGATATTTTACAGTCGAAATTGTATTAAATGCAGTAAACGTTATTTCGTATTCCACTGAATTGTCAGATAAAATGTTTTTATGTCAAGCTAGCCCATTGCCATACAGATATGATTATTGGTTGCAGTTACAAAATTTTATAATAATAATGGAAATAATTAATGTTTTCAGAACTCAACTGAAAATAACGACTGAAAAGGCGATACGCTCTCGATAAAATGTATTCATACTAATTAACTGCTCCTGCTTTGCGCATTCATTTTCATTATTTACAACTGGACTTATTAAACCATTAACACGTTTTATTTTAATAAACTTATTGAAATTGGCATCTATGTATATTGTTTTTGGGTGTCAACGTTTTAAATGTTTTATTTAAATTTTAGGTTTGACGAACAGGGAGTAAAATTCCTCGTCCCCAATTGAAAAGGCAGGATTCTCCGGGTAATGTATCTGGGGCTACTGCCCGAGGTCACTACAGTTGTAGTCGGTGTACTCGCGGATAACTCTGATATCACGACGCAGGATTTTAGTTCTTAATTTGCTTCATAGATGTCGTTATTTTTTGGTTCGCAACAAAGTGTAAAGTACCTACTCAAAAGAGGAGAGAGGAGAGGAGAGGAGGAGAGTTTCTTGGTTGAGTTGCTCAGTGAGACAACGGACAGAAGTAGAGCGCTCAACGTACCTTCGGTGGCACTCTAGCCGCTGTTGGCGAGGCGGAGGATTCCGTGCTTTTCCAACGCGTTAGCCCGATAATTTGCTAAAGATGTACTACACGAGAAAAGTTGAGTTGAAAAAAATATCGCTAGCGTCAAATATGACGCAAATGATAATTTACGAACTAAAAATCCTGCATCGCGATATCATAATTATCTGTGAGCTACAACAACTGTCGGACAATAACCCACCAGACACAACACTGGTCTGGTCGAAGGGTCCTCCCTTTTCAATATGCAGCAGCTTCAGCATTGAGGAACTTCATACCCTCATACTCCTAAAAAGTCACAGTAGTTTGACAGTTACTGTTGTGCACAACGCCGGACTGGTATTTGTGGCTATGCTTGGGGAAGGCCTAAATTCGGCATTGGCATTCGTCTTTTAGCAGAAATACTCCAACTATATCTCGGGAAGAAATTGATGGTCTTCCATCTACTCACCAACCTAGCAAGCACGACTGAACCAGAACATTGATCCCAGCGGCTGTTATTATTTAGCCACGAGCTCCTTTCACCTGAAATGTTGAGAGTTTTTTCACTCACCGTAATGCTATCCATTTGTATAGCTCGAAAAGCAGTTACAAGCAGACTGAGAGATTTTCAAATAAGAGACAATGCGCTGAGTAGAGCAATTTTTCTTCAAGTCTTTTAGGATACTGTCAAAATCAAAGGTTTTCTTATTCAAAGTTTAAATTCGAGACGTTGTATAAATAATGGTGACAGTTAAAATCGCAACGATATTCACCTACAAAGGAGCGAAAAATATAGTATTTTATTTAAAAGTAAAACCTCTTTACAAGCATGATTACTTGATGAGCAAGCAAGTTTTGTCATATTTCGCGTACATTTGAAATTATGGCAATCATTTGAATGCAAAAAATGTGACAACTTTTTCTTTATTTTTTTAGAACTAAATATTTTGTAGAATATTAAGTGATTTATGAAACTAAACCCTAATTATTATTTTTTTATTCATTTACAACAGAATATTGACAGGTTTAACGGCGAGTCCCAAACTATGCACAACTTGTAACTTGGAATCTATCTAATGTTTCAGTTCACACACTAACAAAGACACACACTCGCATTTTTATAATTGATTTTATTTTAGTTAATTAGTACTCTTTCTTTAATTCTTTTCGTACAATACCTGTAACTACAATCTACAATATTTGTGATAATTCCAATCTGGCGAGGGGGGCCAGGAGTCCATAGCACAGGGTATCCTAGTTTGGATTCCTGACTCCCACAAACCTTTGTACCTCCAATATGTGTAACATATGTATATTGTAATTGTACTTTGTGGGAGAAAATAAATCGTTATTAATGTTTGAAAAATGTTATGTATGTATTTTGAAAATATATTCCCCTTTTGAGCTCCACCACAGTTAACTAAAAAATTTGTTACTAAAAAGCTTATCCGTTTTTTTTTTTTTTAGTGTGGGAAAGCATCAAAACTTTTCCCGCTCTGGGCGGAGCGGAAGGGAGTGTCAGAATTGACTGACTAAAACCCATCCATGATCCTTCTTAGCCCTTTGTGTTCCACGGCCACGGTATCTCTTTCGAACAACCCGCAGCCCTGGCAGGCATCGGCCCTCTCGGACCCCTTCCGATTTGCTGACATCTCCTTGAGGCGCGCGTGGAACACAAACGCGCCGTCGGCACGACCTGTCGTCATTAGACGGACGGACGGTGAGCTAGCCCATTACTCACCGTCCACAGGCCCGCGCAAAAAAAAAAACTTATCCGTACTTAATAATCAAAGTACTTAGTTAACTCTTTTAATGAATTGTTATATGTTTAAAAGTGGTTACTAAATTCTTCATGAGATTTTAATTAGAATTACAAGTTTATTTTTGAGAGCATAAATTCAATTAACAAATGGATCATAATTGTAACTTTAATCAGATATAAGTCAGATAAAATTAAGCTTAGTGAGCACTTACGTTATTAACGCTACTAAAACTAATAACTTCAAATCATACATGCGAGTAAAGCAAAAAATAATCATAAAAGCCAAATTACAAATTATTACTCACTTTATTTATTTCTGTAAATTTATTGTAATAACTTAAACTCATTTACGCTTTAAAAAAGCTTATAAAATGTTTAAATCTCAATGAAATACCAAGTTTCCTATCCAATAACTCTGAGAACATGCACGGAAACAAACTCAGAGGTCATACATAACGTCGTCGTAACGTCGTTCTTCACATAACTTTGCTCCAAACTAAATGAGGATCATGCAGATTAGTATCTGACAGGTGGAACTGACCTTCAAAGAAAGAACCATATTTCTTCGACTGGACCTGTCCACTGACCAGTCAGGATACGCATTTGATAGTCATCATGTGCGTAGCCTTTTCCCATATATGTTGGGGGCGGCTTCCTGTCTAACCAGAGGAAGCTGGGTATCAGAATTTTATATGGAGCAACTGCCTATCTGACTCACACAACCTAGGTAAGACTGGTTATCAAATTAGACCGACAAAGATCTACACGACAATGACAGTCGTGACAAACAGCTTAATTTGCTTTACCGAGGCACGCAGGAAACTAGATATGTTATGGATGTTCACCCATTCACGGACCAACCTAGGAAATCGCAGCTAGACCTAAAGATAGATCTGGCTGTTATATCAGAAAAATAATATCTAGAGACATTGTATTCAAACAAAACGTTTAACTTCAGAATATGAATATAATTTCAAGCCATTCAACCCTCATACGATAATGTATGACGCATTTAATTCAAGGAGCATAAGTAATATTTTACGCGTAAGCATTAGGTACAGGCCTAATCTCTTAAATCTAGACCGTAGGCACAAGCACTTGATTTACTACTTTCAGCCTTTGTGTTTCAGTTCATATTAAATGTTCTACCTTTAGAAGGCTTTGTTTCAATATTAATTTAGAAAGGTTAAATGTTTTAAGATGTTTGCCACAATGTTTTCTATTATAATGAATGAAAATGGTCCATTTTCTAGAAAGTTCACAAATTAAATTGTCATTTGCGTTTCAAAAATAAGTTCAAGCAAGCTGTTTAGAAATATTGCCTTTAAAAGGCTGTGGTCAGACAGGGTGAATGCGGAGTGGCGCAAAAAGAAAGTATTCTATATCGGCTACTGAACAGTGGGCTGAATTACTATATAAATGGTTGACTAATTATTCAAGTATTTAGGAAAAGACTTAAATTGATCAGATTCGAACAACGTGTTTTCTTTCGTTTACAGTGACATTTTTATTGTGTTATTTATTTATTTAACACTTCAAGTACAATGTACAGAGGCGCACTTAATGCCGCAGGCATTTTGTACCAGTCACCCTTTGGGTGATGCAGAACCAAACAGTGGTAGGTCACATATCTGTGTTGTCTCGCTGGATCATACTGAAAACATCATACTGAAGACATCTGTCAAAAGTACGTAAAATCCATTTCAATACATTCATAATACAGTATAGATATAAATAATAATGACAGTCGCATTATCAGAATTTGAAGTGCAAGATTCGACACGGGAATCAAACCTAGTCCCTCAGCGAAAGCCTGATATATAAATCGTATTAACCCGAGCTGGGATCACTGCGACTATGCCAGATTTATTGAGTAACTAACCTTATTTAGAATTCTATCTTAGATTTTCTGCAGTGCATAAACAAGATTTTATTTTTATTTATTCTGTAACTTGGTCTCGTGACAATTCTTTATTACTGTACGTGTGCCAACAGCCGCGCTGTAGAGTACCTACCAACCTATTCTTGGGCATGCTTTATCAGCTTCACCTTTTATAACTTACCATGAATAGAAATCTTATACGTAATTTTAGACCCATTTCTTGGGTTCCAATTGAGCTAAAATTTTACATAAACATATTTAGTTTGGATGACAATGCATGGTTGCAAGTGACGTCATTTTAATTACGCGTTACATTATGCGTTCCCATGATGTGAGTATCGAATGAAAATGGGTTGCTACGAAGAATACGATAAATAAAATGACGACGTTCTATGTTGACATGTTTAGTTTTTCTAGCTATAATATTTTATTGTCTCTTGTACCTGTCTCATCGACATTTTGATTACTGTTAAATAAGTTTTACCAAAATAGCTCGAACAATTTCAAAAGTTAAGGGTATTGCCCGCAGATGGGTTGGCCGAAGAAATAGCTATAAGATCAGGAGAGGTGACTTCGTACCATAAGGGTCCCAAAAGGCATTCAAAGGCCTCTCAAAAATCTGGCGGTAGACCACCCCGGCCACCGTAGGCGCGGGCCTGTGGACGGTGAGTTATGGGCTAGCTTACCGTCCGCGTCCGTCCGTCTTATGACGACAGGCCTTATCGACGCCGACGGTGCGTTCAAGGACATGTCAGCAAATCGGAAGGGGTCCGAGAGGGCCGATGCCTGCCAGGGCTGCGGGACTGTTCGAAGGAGCAACCGTGGCCCTGGAACACAAAGGGCCAAGAAGGAACATGAATGGGTTTTAGTCAGTACAAGACTGATACTCCCTTCCGCTCCGCCCAGAGCAGGAGGGATCATTTGTTGATAACCCATCCGTAAAAAAAAGAATAAAAGGCCTCCCAAAAATGGATCACCAGGGGGAGATCTATTTTGAGCAATGACGCGACATTTCAAGCAATGGACGTCTCCCGAAGGCAGTTTTAAGCTAGTAAAACTCAGCACAGATCAGAAAACGATTTCCCCTTTACTGTCAAGAATGTACTTCCTACAAATAAGCATACGAATCAGATATAAACGTACATAAACCTTGCCAGGTGTGCCAGTTGTCGAGGCAGTTGACGGTCGCAGTGACAAATCACGCCGGCTGTTCCCCAAAAACACACGTTCAGAATATATTAACAAAGTATGTTCTTGCTTGTATGTTTCCTGTTACGGGTGATTAAACTCAGACGTGATGCGTGTTTCATAATACTGGTAACGGACGTCTTTTCTTACAGGGAAGGAATGTAGCTTTGATAGGTGTGCTTGCTACAGACCATTACGTTCAGGATTTCTTGGCATGTTTGTTTTCCTTGAATGTGTTTGTGGTTTGATTCGATAAGAAAATGGGTAAGTACTTATGAAATTAGCGTAACTTAAAGACTTTTTTTAAATTAAATGAAGGCGTAGCATAAGGTCCCATTACTCCATAGTGCTTTATCTGCTAACGAAACTCACTATTCTCGACATCATTAAAAGTGACATATGAGCGTTTATACCTTACGGCATTTCATCTGATTTTAATTAAACTTAATACGCATAAGCAGGATACATAGGTTTAAAAAGTTACTAATAAACATTCATCAGGTTCAGTCATTTCGGAAAATAAGGACTTGAAAATTTTTATGAAATGTCATAAGGCGTAAACGCTCTTAAGATCTTCACTTAGACTTTCGTAGTGACTTAAATTTTTGATTGACAAGTCTGTTATTTCTATATTAAGTCTATATTCATTGGTACAGTGGTCGCGCGCGACTGCTGAACACGAGGCCTGGGTTCGATTCCCAGGTCGGGCAGTGTTTATTGGGTTTTACCATCAAGAATTTCTCAGTAGTCACGGAGCCTAGATTTGTGCCCAGTTGATGGCAATAGACTTGCCCCCTATTACATGTGACTTGCTATTATGTACTTCTCTGACTAAACTTTCAGAGACTATAGGTCGGGACTTGATGTTATGTGTTACAGGTATATTGTTATTTTTTTTGGCGAAGTAATTGTTATAAGGTATCATTGTTGGTTCCACTTATTAGAATTTCGAAATTTCAGGAAGTGGGGATTTACTCAATAACAAAGAATGAATGGGCCATGCAAAATCGGATTTATTCCCTCAATTCTTTCGAACTGGTGGAATGCGACAGGAGGCTTCGGGAAACTTCTCAAACAAAGATTTAATTAAAATATTTCTTTTCTTTGTTTTCGTTGCGTGTGCCGTTATGTGGTAGGTATGGGTAAACAGAACTTCCGCAACTTTTACAAAACAAGTCTTTAAGATTGCGTTCACTTAAAGTCGGCCACAGAATAGAAGAGCGTCGAGTTATAAATGTATAACAACTATTCTGTATTTTCCAAAGGTTTAGGGCGGATAATGGAGTACCTATAGTATTCCCACATTTCGCAAGATATTTTTCCGTGATTTTTGACAAAAGTCCTTCGTCTCGTCTGGTTATAAGTGTGCCACATACAGCTCATGGTACTTATTGGGTGTTGGAGGTCAGAAAAGCAGTCGCTTGTGCATGTGTGGACATTGTAGACCTTATAGATTCCTAGATCCTTGGTAACTTTTTCCTTCGTTCTACGTTTCGTAGTAAGCAACGACTTATTGTCAGGCCTACGATGTCCTCCCATACTTTAGTACTAATGCTGTAACAGAAATATTGTAAAACCAAATGATTTTAAAAGAGTAACCATGGAGTTTCTTGCCGGTTCTTCTCCATAGGAAACGACCAACCCGAACCGAGCACCTTTTTGCCGACGTTTTATAAGTGCCCCTGTAGGCCTATGTAAAATAAAAATATTTTGATTTTGATTTTGCTTTATTTTTCGTGTGGTTAAAACCTAACATTATGTAACAGTTTTTAAACATGCCCATGGGCCTCTGACTTGGCTTTACATGCCGTAAAAAAATATCTCTTAGGCATGCCGGTTTCCTCACAAACTTAACCTTTACCGAAGCATGTAATAATACATTACGCAGATGAATCCGAGAAATCAGAGGTGCATGTTTTAGGTTCGAACTTGAGACCGATAACTTGGCAGTCTGACGGGCACACCACTGGCCTATCACACTACTGGTAGGTAAGCGATGATGTGGATATTAGCTAGCTATGAACAGTGTACATACAACTTCTGATAACAACTATTTGATACCCAAACTTGATGTAAGCTAGAGCAGTGTACCAACTAAGCACACGAAGTTACTTTCAAGCACTTAACTAATTACTAATTTGTCTAAGTTGTGAAGGATTTGCAGCAAGTTATAACTTATGTAACTTGGAGGAGGAAGTGATAATAGCAAAGTAGTGGATATAATGTGCCATGTCTTGATGTCATTTTTTTTTTTGTAATTTTCTTTCTTCTTCTATATGTCTGCTAGTCTAGTCTCTTATTGACTCATTTGTTTTCCTTTTAGAGAATTTAAAACCATTGAAACTACACCTAAAAGATATAGCTTACAAATTAATGTAGGGTTCTGGACTGAGGAGTATGACCGGGTGATATAAAGTTGGTAGGCTTAGGATGATCTGGTGAAAGCCGCAGGAATCCACTAAATTCGAGGAGCACGGGATCGGTCAATGTGACGACGCTTGGAGGACCTGTGTCCAGCAGTGTACGTCTTCTGGCTGACAAGACGATAACTATCATGATTAAGATTACAATAGCTGGAAAAATTTAATACAAACGTCAAATAAATCAAATATTTAACTGATTTTTATTTGATTGATTGATCGGCTCCATTTTTTTTGTTCCATTTATACTCTTCGTTTGGCGAGAGTAGAGTGTTATTTATTTATGTTATATATTTCTACAGACAAAAACCCCAAAAATGTTCATGGTGCTACCATGGTCCTTGGGGTCCTCTGCCAAGACAGGACAATGCACTTACTGCCAAATTCTCCAATTTTGTAACAATGAAGCCTCTTACATCATTTTTCAATCTCCGGTCAGCACAGAAATGGCTTTTAAATGTACCTGAAGTATTAAGTTGTCCCAGAATGCATCGATTTGGAGGAAAGCCAAAAAATAGATGTGGTTCCAATCCTATTGGCAGGCACTTTAGAAATGTAAAGTATTATTGTACTCGTAATATTTCAGTTTTAATATTTTTTACGAAAATTGTTTAAGTTTTCAAGTTGCATTTTATTTAAATTAGGCTGAAGATCAGCACCTTTTTCAAGTCAAAATAACATACGACAGTCCTATGATCTCCATATTACTTCCTAGTGATTCTGCTCCCCAGCTAAATCACTAGGAACTGCACCCCTTCTCCCCAGAAGGAGTGCAGTTTGAACTGCTGCATCACACTAGTCGGTTCTGTTAGTGAAAGAAGGTATACATAGCCTTTTTCAACAATGTTAAGGGTGGCCTTAGTCTAACCGGATGCAGCTGAACACCAGTTAGTGTTAGTGAAAGAAAGTGAAGGTAACTAATGCGTATTTTGTAAAGTCGCGTTTTTGTCTGACGGCGAGCAGTTAGCACCAACTCTCATTAGACTCAGACCGATCCATACCGACTGAAAATAGATAAAAATCTACGCACAAGAAATACAAATGTAGAAACGACCGTTAAAACTAAGAAAACAAAAACATATTTCCTGCAAAACAGGATGTTGATTTTTCTTCACTTACTTCAATAAAAACAAAAAAAAGTGAAGAAAAAAAAGAAACGAAAATATCGACTTCAAAGAAAATTCTATCTAGTTACTCTATACCCTCTCAAGATATCTATTACTCGTGCGTATGAGTTCATTCACCTTTCCTTTGTATTACACCTAGCGAATATAAGTACCACTATTAGCCACTTCTTCGAGTCAGCAATTTTTCTTTTAACAATATTAGATTCAGAAATGTTCGAAAGCCTTTCGAAAATTTCATTTAGTCGATATAAAAAAAATAACCGGCCAAGTGCGAGTCGGACTCGCGCACGAAGGGTTCCGTAACATTATTTATAAAAACGAAAAAAAAAACTGTTTTTGTATGGGAGCCCCCCTTAAATATTTTTTTTTTCTGTTTTTATTATTTGTTGTTATAGCGTCAACAGAAATACATAATCTGTAGAAATTTCAACTGGCTAACTATCACGGTTCATGAGATACAGCCTGGTGACAGACGGACGGACGGACGGACGGACGGACGGACGGACGGACGGACGGACGGACGGACGGACGGACAGCGAAGTCTCAGTAATAGGGTCCCGTTTGACCCTTTGGGTACGGAACCCTAAAAAGTGTTATTTTGCGATGATTGAAGCGACTGTAAAAGATTCAAGATCATGCTAGTACGTGAATCAACTAACAATTGTCAACAACGCCATCGTTTTTACTAAACTAAATCTACTTAATCATCATCAGCCTATAATGTTCCCACTGCTGGGACACAGACCTTCTCTATATGAGAGGGAGTGGGCTGTAATCCACCACGCAGGCCCGTGGTAGATGTCACAAGTCTTCGAATTATTAGTTCTAGGACATGCCGGTTTTCTTACGTTTTTCTCCACCGTTTTTGAGGGCAGCGGTGATGAAATAAATTACACAAAGTAATGCGCCTGCCTGGGGTCGAACCCACGGCTTACTGCTCGTAATTCGGGGCTGCCACCACTGAAGTAAAAGAGAAATTGACGTTTAAAATTATTAATTACGATGCACACATCATCACATTTGCCTTCATTTTGCGAAATAGCATTGCTTTCATCTCGCTTTTTTAAACTGTGGTTTAAGAAGATAAAGAACCTAGCATTTTCCCAACTATGTTGGTCACCTTTCAGTCTAACCGGATGCAGCCGGATTACCATCATCTGCCTAGCCTTTTCTCAGACTATTTAGGGGTCGGCTTCCGGTACCGGATGCAGCTGAGTACCAGTATTTTACATGACGTGACTGCCTATCTGACCTCGACAACCCAGTAACTGGGTAATACGACTGTCAAAGATCTACAAATGACAGCCGGGATCAACGGCTTAACGTGCTTTCCGAGGCATGGAGAAAACCTAGGTATGTTATTATGGTCACCCATCCACGAACCAACCTCGGCAAGCACGGCTTAACCTTAAAGATCTACCCATGTGGCTGTTATTTTTTACGAGCACCAAAGCAAGAGCTCCAAATGGAGCCGGATATCAATATTAAAATATAGAAACTGATGACCAATTACTGGTATCCTTTGGCAAGTTTTTTTTTTAAGAATCGTTAGAACGGTTGCAAGACCTTCAGACTTCCCACCATCCCGTTACTACTGTCAAAGTTCTACGAATCAGACCCTCACGTGCTTCCCGGAACCACGCAATTAGAATGCAAGTCGTGAAGTGAGTTTTTAACACCAACCTTTTTGGGATTTTTCACATTCAACATTCTTCCCGTAGATCTGAAAAACCAGCGAATGTAACATAAATAGTGGAAAATCCGACACAAAATAGCACACGTTCGGAATGTATTATTACCTCGGGTTTCCGTGATGTTTTCCCTAACCGTTTGATGCCGTGATAAATTCTTTAACACGTGTTTCTATGTATATTCATAGACGGATTTAGTACAGGAATAAATTATTGTTTGGAAATGGTAAAATAATAAAGTTTATCATATCCGTCCATTGATTTATGCCTAACCTAGTAAACTTTACTAGTTTACCATTTTCCCTACATTAATTGATTGTAGAAAGACGCTTAAAACTATAGAACCTATTCCAATACAGTGATCTCTTTAAATCTATCTATATTAAAGTTTTGTAAATGGTGTTCATTGTTTTAAGCAGTTTAGTGTACCTACCCCACTACCCCGGTCCCTGCCTGTTGTGGCCCTTTGCCACAATCAGTAATTTCTTTAAGTATGAGTGTAAGCAGAGAGCTTTTGCTACTAGCATTGTTCATGCTGGCCGATCTTTGATTGAGTGGTGACTTTGTCTTTGAGCACTTATGACATGACAAGAAGTGAAGAAGGTATGCTGTACTATTGTGTGTAATTATGATAATAATTAGCCTCTAATGTGACCTACGGAATTACAGTTATTTGAGGAGACCGTATCAAAAATTCGAAGATATGTTGTGTGATTACACAACATATCTTCGAATTTTTGATTCTAGGACACACTTAAGTTTGGTTTCTCCACGATGATTTTCTTGACCGTCTTGAGAGCAGTGCTGATGAAATTATTCACACAAAATGAAGTGCTTGCCTGGGTTCGAATTCGCTACCTATAAGTCGTGACCATTTCCAATAGGCCACCACTGCTCTCTAAATAATAATTAGCGATTAAAAAACGAAAACAATCTGAAAAGATTGAGCAAACATACAAAACATTCCTCTTTTAAATAGAATGTAAAAAAAGTTTCAGAAAATGTTTTCCTGGTTTGCAAGTATAAGGAGAGAAAAGAATTGTGGTCGGATTTGATGGGAGAATCTACATGTTGTAGTCGCATTGTTGGAGCTTACTACTTTCTGCGGCGACAAACTGTACCTAGCTCTGAATAATCTCATCGTATCGTCCAGTAATAGATTCTGGACAGGCATTCCAAAAATCGCTTGGGGATTTTCACTTTTGAATCTTTTATTTTAACCAGACATTCATTGAATTCGTTTAATTTGATATACCTATCAGTACGTATGTATAATGTGATCATGCACAAGCTTGTGAGTTAGAACTTTAGGACAAAGAATACTTTTTGTCACTATAGTGTGTTCCCGTGGAATATTTTCCGACCAAAGCATGGGTGACAGGTAGTGTTGTATATAGACATCTTGGCTGTCATTCAAAAACATTTATGGGTGTTCTATTACAAATAGAGAAATAAGTAAATTAATACTTTTTCGGGAGGTTTTACTGTAGGTAGAAGCGTAAAAAAAGTAATAAAAATAAAAGGTACGAGCCAAAATACACGTAGCTGCACCAGAAGCAAGCGAAGCAGACCAGTAGAAGTCTTGACGTCTGCGACTCTGAATCCAGTTGGACCACGATTTAATAGATGTAAGTGAAACTTCTAAAATTAATCACGTAATTTTAGACTTGGCTTGGCACCTCTGTGCAATTTATTGCATGAAAGCATTTAGTACATAGCTACTTCCATATAATACATGCAAGGATAGAAAGTAAGTGCTTGCATGCACTTAAATCGGTTCAATTTAAGAGTTGTGTACCAATTTGCACACAATCTTCCTCAAAAATTACACATTGCCGTCACGCTACGAGCTCCCTCGTCTTGTGTTTTGCTCGAGGTATTCAGTAAATCCGCACAAGTCCCGCTCCGACTATATCAGAATTGGTAACGAAACCATAGCGCGATTCAAAAAGTGCACACTTTCCTAACAACGCCATCTATCGAGCACGAGTCACAACTTCAGCATCCAAATAAATCTCTAATTGCCGAAAAAGAAATTCAAAAATATTATTGTTGATAAAGGTTTTGTTTATTAGAAATAAAAGACACAATATGGGCTTCAGGCAGAAACAGATATGGCTCTTGCTAGTTAAGTTAAGACAGGGCCGTCGCTATACAACTTTGTATAGCGCGTCTCTTTCTGTTGTGTGCTTGTAATTACTTTGAAAAACTTTTTTGCAAACTGTTTTTTGGCGTAATTTCTTCGTCTGATAAGTTATTTGACCTTTTGACCGCCAATCAAAAAAGCAAAAACGTGCCGTCGGCGCCAAGCTACTAATTCATCCTTTAATAATGTCATGTAGTCGTGACCGTGGGGTGCTAGGCACATTTTGGTTTGTCATCTATACATGACTGTGGTGGTCAAAAGGTTAAAGGATTATTTTACACAGGCTAGTCATGACCGGGGGTATAGGATTATTTTTATCCCGGTGCTACATTCCAGTGAGAGAGTTCCCTCGCGCCGTGGGAAAAAGGTAGCAGACGATAAAAAGTACGATTATCAACATCATCAGATGATGATGCGAGGCAGATAAATGCCTTTTTCCCAACTATGTTGGGGTCGGCTTCCAATCTAGCCGAATGCAGCTGAAAAAAAAACCAATACGAATTTATAGAACAAATTCGAAAAGCTTTGATACAACTTTTTTTTCCTTTGAATTGAATGTTAAAAGTAACGTAATACATTTTTCCTGGTGTCGGCATCGGCAATGTAGGACAAGGAAGGAATTGTGGCAGGATTTAAGAATGAGAGAATCTACACGTGGTTGCAACGGTTAGAGCTTACGTTCTGTGGTAACAAACTGTGATACCCGAATAATCGCGTCGCAAGTTTTATTGTCTTGCAAAAGAATTAAAACAGTAGTAGTAGGTATTTGAAAAACACCTGGGGATTATCACTTTTAAATCTTGAATGTCGCCTTTCGACAGTCTAATCAAGGTGCTTATCGTGGTTTTCGCAGTACCGTTGTGCAAACTAAGTAGGTACACGTGTACTGTTTTTTCATTGGGCAGTGACTCACGACTGACTATGCACGTCTGCACTTAGCTTCTTTTGTATGAAAATATAGCTGGGTTCATCCTCTGCAACGACGCCATGCCCCAAACAAAGTAAAGAGACAAACAGTGCCCAATCAACTTAGCAAAAAGAGGCTTTCGTATTACGTATTGAGGTTGGAGTAAAGTAATTAAAAGCACATTATTATTTGCAATTGCTCACCGCACACACTATGTTCCATAAATTGTAAAACTCAAACTCAAAGCGTTTATTTCAATTAGATCATTACAGGCACATTTGAAGTAAAAAAAAAAACAAAAAAACGCGAAACTACAGTCCCAGTCAAAAGGCATAATAACTTGTGAAAGTACTGTAGTTGCCTATTCTAAAGCGTAAATCTCTATGGAGAAGATAAACAAACACCTTTTTGCTTCCTCCACCTTGTTTTCTTTAGCTAATTTTAACTCCACGCATCACGACAAACAAACGTTTCACGAAAATTATTTAATTCTTGAAACTCTCGCTAATAAAGCAAGGTACACACAGTTGAAACGCCACGCCAAAAGTGCACAAACGAAGTATTTCGTATGCGTATCACGCCGTCTCGTGGAAGACTCCACTTTCAGTAAGTATATTATTATGTAGACGAGGTTTGGAGGCTTCATTGAAAGGGGAAGATTTCCTGTCACGTGAAAGGGTGTTTAAAGTACCTAGGCAAGTACGTGTGTTAGTACGAAAAAACGAAAATCGGTCCAATGCCTTCGCAAAGAAAGAGAAGACAGTCATCGTATGAAAAATAAAACACTTAGTGTGAAGATAAAATTTTATAGAACAACGATTTTTGTGGTTATTGATATTGGTTAGAGGAACTAAAGGGTGTAGGGTAACGGTCTAGAAGGAAGCGTTGAATATAAATTGAAGTTTAATTTTGCGGTTATCTTTTAGGAAGTACGTGGGAATGAAAAATCAAATACCTAATGTTTTTGTAAACGATAATATTCTATTCTGGAATTCTTTATTGTTGGTGATCATTATTGATTGGTTGATTGATAGTTCCGCAGTATACCCGACTGATAATATTGATGCAGGCGTCTGGTAAAGTCAGGGTTGTTGTCCCGATACCATTTTTTTTCAGATACTTTAATTCTTGTGCGCGAAATCTGAGCAACTCTAAAAAAATTCTATGATTAATGCTACCGATTATACAAAGGTTTTCTAAGCCACTTTTTATCATAACGTACGTAGATTAGTTTCAATTAAAAATATTGCGTACTCATTTATACTCATCTCGCGTTCCCGACTAACCATACATCTCACAAACTCAAGGACATCCCTGACGTATGTACGGAGGTTCGATTATTTAACAGTTTTGTACCTACATTATAACCTTTTGTTTCCTACTCGTACGTTTGTTGTCAAACATAACTGAAAACGATAGTAATTACTTGAGTTGATAACAACAACCCATCACATTAGTCGACGCGAGATTAAATTGAATAACCCCTCGAAAGTCGAGGGTAAAACCCTTCAAACGACAGTCAAACTTTCATCCATTAAATATTGACATCATTTTCACGTATGACCTATTTTCACTTGTATTAACTGAGTTGATGGAAACCGTGTAATGGGCTCTACACACGCCAACAAGGTGTGGCAAAGCCAGACCCGCCAACATGGTGTCGGTAGTATAGCTAGCATAGTCAAGTCATTAAAAGGCAAAAAACTGAGATGAAAACATGAGATGTGCAACTTTGTTTTAGATTTTAATATCACCGAGCAACTGAGCGCATACGTAAGCCATTATTGTTTTTTAATAAGAGTGGTTTCGGATTAGTTTATTCACGGCGCGTATAAGCTCGTTTTTGCCACACACAAAACTCGTACGAGCGTTGACGCGCTTATAAACTCTTATAAGCGCGAGCCGCAAGAGACGCCCCATGCGCCCACTTATCCTGCACGAACAAGCTGGAATATGCGCGTGTAGATAAGCGAGTTCATTTCTTTGAAGTGCAAAAAGTAACACTCGTGTGATTGCGTAAGCAGTATTTGAAGTGCAAAAAATACGCTAGTCTGAAACCGCTCTAAGGCCGAGGCCGTCGGGTTTTGTCGGACGGGTCGAAGGGTTTGGTGTGTACAGGACTTTACCGACGGTTTCCATCAACATTCATCTTTCAGAGATACTCCCCCAAAGGTGAGACGACGATAAATATTTATTACTCATTAGGAGGTAGTAAGGGGTTGCAAGATGGTCATAATGTTCAAGATTGTGGTGTAAATGTATTTATAAGGAACCTTTCAACGGAACCCTAATCGGATCAAATGGCTTCGAGCAAATTTAATGGATTTCTAATTTATTCATAAAAATCTTTGGAAGGGTTTGAATTTTAAATACGTTTTAAGTATCAAAGACATTGGGGTTACAATTTTAGGTGAAATAACATTTTGTACTTAAGTGAAATAAGATGAAGATGATTTTTAGAAAGTCGTTAGGCATAAACGCTATTGTTAATTTGAATACTTGATTGCTGTCTATAATGTTAATGATTTCTAGACAATGTATATATCTGTAGTTATATTTGGTGGCTCTGATGGTGTCGGACGTAAAGCATAGAACCATCCCATATCTTCCCGTGGGTGTCGTAGGAGGCGACTAAGGGACTTTCCAGAGAATGGGCATCGGAATGGCGTTCTCTGTGCTTTTGTAACAACCGTACTGCGATCGCCAACCCGCCTGCCAAGCGTGGCGATTATGGCAAAACCCCCCTTATGGTTAATGTGGCGACACTTGGGGGATGCCTAAGTCCAGCAGTGGATTTCTTTTGGCTGAAAAGATGACGATGAAGATATTTTCACAAGTTATTGATAGAACATTCGCCATCGTTATAAATGTGTCTTACTAAGAAAAGTAAGCACAAATTAGCCCGGAATCGAAAGACCTGGAAGTCATGGGGCCTTTGGCCAGCCTACCCTCCCAGCACAGGCTAATAGTAACATTAATTAGGTACAGTGCGACAACATTTCTTGGCCATGTGGGAGAAAACAGAGATTTAATATTTATATTTTCTCAGTGCAAATCTTGATGATGCCTACTTATTAGTCCGGGTACTTAAATAATGTCACTAAAAACGTCTTTGTTCGGCGAAACATTTGAAGAAAAGCGAATATTCTTTATGAAGATTTTCTACGACCTACTTTTATTAAGTTTGGTTAAAACTTCTAGATCAAGATTCACAGAGAAATGTTATAAACTATCGTTTAGAGGGCCAAAGTTTTTGTGACTTGTGGGTAAAGTTCAATTTTAATCTCTTCAATATTCGAATTCTGGCTGAAAATTAAAGGAAACGCGGGCTATCAAAATTTTTAATAGCGAGCATTGATGGTATTAAAATTTTCTTCAACGAAAAGAACTAAATTTTACGATATGCTTAATGTAAATTATTTTTACAAGTGGTTTCAATGTTTAATATTTTTATACATATATACTCAAGGCAAATTAGCCTGATTCGGCACAGCCGGACGGCTAATTGTACATTCGATTTTACCACAACGTACCCTTAAAGAGCTCCGATGCAACTAACTCACAAAATAAACCAATTCTTTGTGACGTGTTTTGTTTATAAAATTGGATCATTATTTTAGGAACTAATATAGCTGGTCTATTGACTCAACTACAAAAAATGATTTAAGATGTTTATTTTACAAATAGGTTTTTACAAACACTTTTACACGTCGTCTTTTTAGGGTTCCGTACCCAAAGGGTCAAACGGGACCCTATTACTGAGACTTCGCTGTCCGTCCGTCCGTCCGTCCGACCGTCCGTCCGTCTGTCACCAGGCTGTATCTCATGAACCGTGATAGTTAGCGAGTTGAAATTTCTACAGATTATGTATTTCTGTTGACGCTATAACAACAAATAATAAAATCAGAAAAAAAAGAAATATTTAAGGGGGGCTCCCATACAAAAAAGTTTTTATTTTTCGTTTTTATAAATAATGTTACGGAACCCTTCGTGCGCGATTCCGACTCGCATTTGGCCGGTTTTTTAAACTAGATGAGGCCCGTGTTTTGTACCAGACTACTCTGAGAAGAAACTGCGGAAACAAACTCAGACGTCATGTGAAGACATAATCTTGGTCAACTCACATGAAGAATATCCAGTTAACTGTCTCAGATGGCTGGCGGATGGATATCTCAAGCATAAATTACTCGGCAATCGGACTATTCAGATCTAGCAATACACAGTCAATAAGAACAAAGACTTCTTCAAGCTACTGAAACAAAGGCCAATAGAAACAAAATATACCTATCACTACATGACCGTTCCTGATTAAGACAAGAAATAGTCTCCAGGAAGCAATTCCGATCTAACAAGCGAGCAATGAGGGCGATCAAACCCAATCAATTGGCTATTAAGGCAAATTAACATTCAAAATTACAGGGATCTGTTACCAAATCACGTCTAAATCATTCCATTGGAGTTGTATCTAACAGCTTACTTAGAAGGCCCTGTTTAATCAGTATGCCGTGAGGGTTGGCAGGTGAGGTTGAGGGAATTATTTATATTATTATAATACTACACATTAAAATTTAAAATCATTTTACGGTAAACCCCGTAAATTGATTTTAAAGATGAAATGTTCGGTAAAAGTATCAAATATCAAAAACAGTACGGCTACTATACGTTTTCAAACTAATATGGTCACTAAAACTATCAATAACTAAACTAAAATATTTACCACGGGATATTTAAATATCCGGAACTCAACAAATAGTAAACATTGTAAACATTCCGTTTCCAGTGTTATTTATAGAATATGGCTACACTTTTATAGAAATAGAAATAGCGTAGATCTGTGTATAGTTTAATTAGTGCTAAGAGAGGTGTGAGAGATGTCTACAAAGACTAGAAAATGTCCATCCAATTTATTATTAACTTTGTCATCATCGCGATCGATGATAGATTCTGTCACTTAGTTGTCACACAGAATACTATTTATGCACATCATCCCTTCTTACTTTTGTTAAACGCTTAATTTTTTATTTCCCTGAAACCAAATTGATAGTCTGACAACGACGGTGACTGAAAGAAGTGGTGAATATACTTCACGCGAAAGCTAATGATAAATAATTCCGGTGATTTAAAATAGGTTGTGTAAACCTTGGGAAGTCTGTATGTGTTACACCACTTAGTGAACTTATTCGCGAAACTTATGTGTTTAATTTTGTAACATTCATATATTTAATTTAGGCGATGATCACACAACTCGCTCGTCCGCGGTGAAGCGGATTTCAAGTCCATTGGCTTGTATGATATCCGATCGTACCTAACACACTTACGCACAATGACCAATCAAGCTATGCAAATCCAGTATAAGCGGATCTCTCATAGTAAATCTATGAAAAGCGAGAACATATGTTACGGGAAAAGCTTCATCTGTCGCCGTGTATGTACACCGGCCGAACGCGCGGACGAGCGGTACACCGTATACAGGGTGTAACGGAAAGAGAATATACAAACTTAAAGGTGTGCTACAGACCATCAAACTGAACATGTTTGATGAACAACAAACATCGTAATAGCGAAAAAATTATGTGCGGAGCAGCACATAATTTTTTCACTTATACAAAATTTTAATACCTATTCGACCCAATGTATGGGTCAGCTGATATTTTTTCGTTATTACGATGTCTGTCCGTTGAAGAAACCTGTTCAGTTTGATGGTCTGTAGTAGCACACCCTTAAGTATGTATATACCCTTTCCGTTACACCCTGTATAGAACTTCGCCACCTACGCAAGAACGCAGGGTCGAGGTGGTGTTGTGTGGGAATAGTCCAAGAGGTAGCCCGGATATTTTAAATCTACGGACATGTCGCCACATTAGTAGATTATTCCCGTGCGAAGCAAGGGTGGGTCACTAGTCTAATATAACAGTTCTAATCTCCCAAGAGCATTACCCTATTCATTTGCCAAATTGATTGATTAGCCTAGCATAAATTGTACAAAATTGTCACACCCATAGGTAGGTATGGCCTACAATTTCCAAAAGGACGGGTCTTGGCTATACAATAACAGCCACAAGAGTCGATCAAGGGTCACCTACGTTTGCCAATGTCGGTCTATGGATAACCCACGGATGGTGACCAATGTGACCATCCATTACTTACTGAGACCTCTCTGTCTCGGAAACCATGTTCACCCGTTGATCTCTGCTGTCATTTATAAAACTTTGACAGTCGTTACGGGCACAGACAGTCTTACCAATGAAGGGGACCCGGATTACCCAGTGTGTGGAAATCAGATGGGCAGTCACTGCATGTAAAACAATAGGTTCTCTAAGGTGAAAATAAATAGCTGTAGTATTCTTGCAGATGTTCGTAGCAACCCTGTACGATCGTTTGTTCTGTTCGGACGCTTCTGTATTGCTGGTTCCCTGGTACCCTAGTGATTTACATAATCAACAACCTCGCCATCGCATTGCTGATCACAGAATGTTGTTATTAGCGTACAAGATAATGTCGGTTATATTATTTGTTAATTTACTTTAACACTTCCTACGAATCGCTAGCAACTTTGCTAGTTCGATCTTTTAGTAACTCATTGAAACAATGCCCAAATCTAGTCTAGTAAATATTCTTTTTTTTTCTTCGTAGAATCTTGTCGCCAGCTAGGTCAGATGTTTTTTTTATTCTCGTCACTTATATTCTGAGCCCATCATTTACAAAGCAAGTCATAGAATCTATAACTCCGTGACACGTCAACTTGACTGCTTTCTGTCATATTTAATATGGTGTGTATAGTCATCTATAAAAGAATACTACTCTGTTAAGAAAGTACCGGGAAACGCCTAGGTAAAATAAAAAAAAATTGATTTAGATTTTCTCCCTAAACACGGATGAAAAAGTTATAAGCAGAATAGACAAAAACTCACTTTCAATAACTCATTTTCAACGAATTCTACTAAGTATTACCGTCAACTTTATATCCACACCGCAGATTTCTATTCCCCCACATCAAAAGAAAGACCTGCGTCCCAATCTCAATACATAAGAGATATAAGTCGAACACTCTAGAAGATAGCAGCCCTACTCAATCTGCGGGGTGCGCCGTCGCCGAATCATTTGCATAATAACACCCCCGACCTCCATCGAAGTCGCATCGGGTACAAGTGATGAATGAACGGGGTTTATACGATTGATTTACCACGATTTACGATTAAAATGTTTTCGAGTTACGTAATTGAAGGAATTGTTTGGGAGTTGGGTTTCGTGATATTGGATGTGTATGTTTCGTGATTCAGATAAGTTTTAAGTACGTTCTAAGTTTCTTATAATTTTGAGTACGTTATCAAATGTACCTATCACTTAAAAAACTAAGCATTAAAGGTGATTTTTGCAATAAAACAGAAAAAACTTTAAACAAAATCGTTTTTATTTTAACGTCAATTTCACGTAAAATTTTATTTATTTATTTGCTTCAGACACAAAGATCTATGATTTAGTTAGTAAGTACACTTAAAAATAATGTTAGTATGAAATCAAATAATCAGAGATACAATACAACACACCACACAATACTATTACCTTTAACTAAGTTGAACACAAAATGAAATTTAAATTGAATTAATACTAAAAAAAAATATTATCAACAAATAAAATGATTATGAATTGTATAATATCCGTAATCAAATTTAAATAAAATGAGTTAATTTCAAAACATATAAAAATAGCATCGTTCAGCGAAATTTTTACAAACAAAACCGGCCAAGTGCGAGTCTTACTCACACACAGGGTTCCATAGCCCCAAACAATATTTTGAACTGTCATTCATTAGTTAGTAGTATTAGTTAGTAAACTTCAAGTCAACCGCAAAACTAAATTGGTTTTTCATAGTATGTTAAGCAAAAACAAAGTTACTGTTGCAGTTTGATGAAAAAGTCCCATATCTCAAAAACTAAACATCATATCTTATTGAAACCAATTTTCGTTGATAGTTTTTTTTACGTTCTACAGTTCTGAATATTTTCAGAATTTTCCTCCTCTTACTTTAGAAATTAGAGGGGGGGGGGGACACATTTTACCACTTTGGAAGTGGCTCTTGCGCAAACTATTCAGTTTAGAAAAAAATGATATTAGAAACCTAAATATCATTTTTGAAGACCTATCCATGGATACCCCACACGTATGGGAAAGATGAAAAAAAAAATTTGGTTTTCAGTTCTATGTATGGGGAACCCCAAAATTTATGGTTTTTTTTCTATTTTTGTGTGAAAATCTTAATGCGGTTCACAGAATACATCTACTTACCAAGTATAGTTCTTATAGTTTCGGAAAAAAGTGGCTGTGACATACAGACGGACGGACAGACAGACAGACAGACATACAGACATGACGAATCTATAAGGGTTCCGTTTTTTGCCATTCGGCTACGGAACCCTAAAAAACAAGCCATTTTCTAAAAAAAAGGGAATGTCACCATAATTAAAAGTAAGGGGAGGCAGTGTCGGAAACGTTAATTTAATCAGGAATATTAAAAGGTGGGCACGAACCGTAGGCTCGTGATTTTAAATAGGCCTATCCTTAAGTACCTGGTTAGGGGTTGGCCCTTCATTGTTCATAGCCGATCGGCTAATAAATTGACACTAGAGGGATGAGAGAAAGGTTTAAAAGGTCCCCGGTTAGAAATAATGAGTCTGTCTTGTTTTGTGTGTTATTTATGATTAAGTTCATGAGAATTTGCGATCTTAAGTGCATTGGTACCTAGCTAACTTAAGTGGTAAACGTGTGAGCCTGCATCATTACACGGCTGAGCACAGGCTTTCCTATGATATCTGTAAATCAATTAAAAGTGTATTGTATATTGGGTGTAAAAAATGGCACTTGTTCTCTTCGTCATTGCGATCATTTTTTTCAGATCATAGCCGATCGGTATTTGCGAAGCCAAGGCCTTGACGCCGCACCGTCCGCGTGCCCCCAATACTGCGAAATCTTGCCGCAACGCCGCCGCAACGCACCGTATGCATTGACTCTTACAGACTGATAATGAACTAAAATTATTATTTCGGAGTTCGGTATCCATAGCCGGCCTGCAACTTGTGCGTACCGGTGACAAATAAATGAACTCTGAACTCTGGTCTCCCGTTTCAATAATCTTTCACAGAATGCGCACATTTTCAGATCAATCTTTCTTGAAGAAAAAAATAACTTTGGTGAAAATGAAAAGTAAGTTCACTGCCACAAGTAAGTTCAGAAGTTTTCTTACCTCTTTTTTATTTTTCAAAGGTTTATTGACAGATTATTTATTTATTTAGAACATGGAGCACAGCTCACAGCTAAAAAAAAAAACCAAAAAAGGGAACAATAGCCGCCAGAGAGCTAATTACTAATTATGTTCGGCAGAACCAAAGTACAGCAAAACTTAGCAGATTTTATTTTTCCAGAATAGAAGATAAATTAAGAAATATAAAACTTTCCACGTGCCTAGATTAACACGAGTGGAAGAAACCATCCCAAGTAAAACTCGTGCCGGGAAGGTTTTATAAATACTTTTAAACTTTATTTTTTCTGTGTCCCTTAGTTAAAATGATTTGAATAATATCTAAATACAGACAGCCTGAAAGTATTTAAAAGTTTTCTTTTAACTTTCTCAGAAGGAGGCTGCAAAGCGCATCAGGGAGGAGGACTTCCTCGCTGACGTGATTCGTCGCAAGAGGACGGGGCAGCGGAGGAGGCGCCATAGTGACCTGATGCTGCCCTAGGAGGTGCCAGTGGGCGATAGATCGGGGAGTCTATCGTCGTCGTATAGCAAGGACCTCATGAGTGATGACGATGTCTCAAGTGAGCCCGGACATCGCCAAAGGAGTTAAGGGCCTGGAGGTGGGCTGCGGTGGATGGATCGCAAACGTCAAGCTTAGCAGTTTTCGCGGCTCATGCTCCAGGTGACAATAGGCTCACGGCACTGTTTTCTAGTAGGTGCAAGCCCCACATAACCGAGCCGTCGCGTCGTTCAGTATGTTACGGTATGATGCAGGCATTTTTCACCGCCCAATAAAAAATAACACTCAACGCTTTATGATGAGGAAATACAGGAGAATGACGATACCATATAAAGAAAATAATGTCATTACGCTTCATCGTTTCCCTCAGACCTAAACATCTATACTTTAATACAGCACAAAATAGATTGTGATTCTCATAATGAAAGCTGTAACACTGTTATCCGAGATTTTATTACGTACAGAAAGATGTTCCGGTTAAATAAGAATTGAATTCGCACGACAAGGAATCTGCATGTTTAATGATGGCGCAGTGTTTCAAGTTAGAGGATTTATTATGTGTGTTGACGCAGCATTTGTCTTACCACGTATCCTTGTTACGTCACAACATTTCTAGGAATTCGACAAAAAAAATTGCAGGAGATTTAGACAAGGGGAAATCCCTTTCAAAGCATTTCGTTTTTCAGTTATTCAAAAATCTTTTACAGACGTTATGGGAAGTTGGAATTCCTACAATCTGGAACACACTTAAAAAAAAAACACTTCCCCGAACTAGGAATTTCTATTATAGGTACGTTTAAAATCATTTAAACTGTCATACACAAACAGCCAAACCCGGAACAACTACCTGTAGGCCATTCAAATGTGTCGGTTGTTCAATGTTCGGTGTGGGAATTGAACCCGCGACACGCAGCGTAGCAGCCAATCGCTCAGCCGCTGCCAACCAGGCCGTCCAGGACTTGACTAGACTTTCAATGTTGCGCTCATAGTTACTTATTTTTGAAGCTGTGCTAAGTCTCCATCTTATTATGCAATGTATTTTCATTTTAAAGCTCCGTACCAGAGCAGTATTCGAGTATCTTTCTATCCTTACACAAACATGTTTCTGAAGTTTATACCGGTACAATATTGTTTTAAAACATATGCCTCTTCTTGATATCTGACGAAAACGTAAACAAATAAGTCTTTCTTAAATATTTTTTTGTAAGTTTCTGGATCCCTAGAATCGGAATTCTCTTTCACATTCGCTACCATTCAAAGCGTTACTGTCTGCCAATACAGGGCACTACAACAGACAACGTTGAGCAATGCCGGAATTAAAATAGCGATGGACAGACAGACGGACTGACCCTGCAGTGCAAGCAAGCCGTTTTTCAAAATAGAATCGAACTCCTAAACGAGCATCCAACTTTGACTTGTGCTTCAACTGAAATAGGTGCCAGTCGTTTCCTATTTAACTGTAATTAAACTTAACTTGTGCTTCTAACTTGAGGAATGCGAGATGCATGTCCTGGCGTGCCTAATTAGTCGATTCGCGCTATCTAAAGTTACAATAAAGCGTGTAGTTAACTGTTCACTTGCCACTAACTAAGTCACCACACATTGTAAAGTATTTAAGTTGATTATGTGCGATGGAATTGCATGATCTAATTCCGGCTATCCCGTTTCATCATCGAACTACCAGACGTAAGACGCGCCATCGGTACATGGTCGACATCCCACCTATGCGCACTAAGCGTTTTGGGAATACTTTTATAATACGCACCGCTAAGGAGTGGAATTCCCTGCCGGAGTCTGTGTTTCCCGATAGCTACAATCTAGGGGTCTTTAAGTCAAGAGTGAATAGGTTTCTTCTAGGAAAGCGTGCTTCACCGTCGACCACATCATCGCTTACCATCAAGTGAGATAGTGGTCAAGCGCGAGCCTTAAACACCAACTTACAGTAAACAAAAAAAAGAAAAAAGATTATGATAATTTGGCCAGAAAAAGGGTGACGACTAAGATGAAGAGTAAGACCGCTTTCACATTTAGGCGACATTAGCAGCGCGAAGGTCGCGTGGGAGACGCGCGACTGTCGCGCTGCCAGAATTTCGTATTTTAGACAAAAGCGTGGCGGTCGTGCTCTCCCGCCGCGGCCGCCGCGTGCGCTCAATCCAGTGTTGCAAGCGCACATGATGATAGACTGAAAAATAAATTAAGAATAGCACCATCCCATATCTTCCCGTGGGTGTCGTAAGAGGCGACTAAGGGACTTGCCAGAGAATGGGCAGCAGCATTCTCTGTGCTTTTGTAACAACCGTACAGCAATCGCCAACCCGCCTGCCAAGCGTGGCGATTATGGCAAAACCCCCTCTGATGTACACTTGGGGGAGGCCTATGTCCAGCAGTGGATGTCTTTCGGCTGAAATGATGATGATGATGACTGTCATAACTATGTAACTGCTGATTACTGCTGCAACAAAGCTAAAACCCCAGTTATCGGTCATCTATTCTTCAAGAATATTTCTACATCATGTTACAGCTAATACACCCCTCTTGCATTAGAGTCTGTAACTGTCATCTTCCGTCCCTTTTCCACAATCTATACAAAAATACGACGCACACAATAATCAGACGATCCGTCATCCCGAAATACAATAACACCTCCTCGCAGGTGACTTATATACAAAAAAAAGATAATCATGTAATACATTCAGTCTTCGTGAAAATGAGCGGTAGGCCGTTAAACATCTTCTTTATACACACTTCGGTGAACCTTTAAGGGGTTAGTCACATGTGATACGCAAGGAAGCCAAAGAAAAACATTTGTATTATGTAGATATAATATGTGACTTTATCTTACAAGATTAGGTATAAATTTAAAGTATCTAATTACTCATAGTAAACAATCAGGCTGAAATTATTTTTTATACGGATTCAGGAACAGACTGATGTCAGCATCACTAATACGGCTAGCTCAGGTGAAGTTAATCTGAATCGATAAACACCTGCAGTTGCATTTATATTCTAATCTTGCATCAAGACATCAGACATCTTGCATCTTGCTCTGTATGGTGTCGGACGTAAAGAATAGCACCATCCCATATCTTCCCGTGGGTGTCGTAAGAGGCGACTAAAGGGATTTGCCAGAGAATGGGCAGCAGCGTTCTCTGTGCTTTTGTAACAACCGTACTGCGATCGCCAACCCGCCTGCCAAGCGTGGCGATTATGGCAAAACCCCCCAAAACGTCAATTTGGTGACACTTGGGGGAGGCCTATGTCCAGCAGTGGACGTCTTTCGGCTGATATGATGATGATGATGATCAAGACATAAGACAGTAGTTTCAGTTCAGTTATTAGGTGTAGATTTGGTTCCGTTGATCGTTTAGTACAGCTGGCCTACCATGAAGTCTTAAAAAATTATTTTTTTACTCCTTTTCCACTATGGGACAGAGATGGCGCTAGACATCCTGTATAGCTCCGTCTCTTTCCCAAAAGGGAATAAGATTAAAACAATACTGCTGTAAGACGTCATGTAGGCCAGCTGTACGCCAGTTTTACCATAGTGAAATAGTTTTATTTATTCTCTACCTATAGTGATAGTACAGTGCTTTTCGTAACTACCTCTCCATTCCATAAAACTGACGTTGTATCCGAAATCTAAACTAATATATTATATTATATATATATATATTATAATAAAGAGGAAAGATTTTATTGTTTGTTTGTTTGTTTGCATTGAATAGGCTCCGGAACTACTGGTCCGATTTGAAAAATTATTTCAGTGTTAGATAGCCCATTTATCGAGGAAGGCTATAGGCTATATATCATCACGCTACGACCAATATGAGTGGAGCAGCAATGAACAATTTTGTGAAAACGGGGAAAATGTGACGCAAACGAAGTTGCGCCGGTCAGCTAGTCTATCAATATAGGACGGTTAGTGGTTCATTTTGGATCAGTTAGAGCTTAAATTCCCAAATACGTGACCGCCCGTCTGGTACAGTTTACATCTGTCAATGTGTACATCTCGTCTATTGGGGTCTCGTCTATTGGTATATCTTCCTTGACTACTTTTAGCAGTAAGCTAGAACTTAGATGGGCAGTAGCCAAAACGATGATGTGCACCACAATCCTGACTGCTTGATCCCTCACTCATCTTGCGACAGTATAGCAAGTTACTGCGATTTGTGGAGTGCAGATCCTCACGAGTCGAAAACTCGAGAAGCGCGCACGTGTCGCCAGATGCAAGTCGCACCTCGCAAGGCCGTGAACGGGGTCTTAGCGACAAACAGTCTTAGCCTAAGATCCCGCCATACAAGGACCTTCACCGAGCTGGTTAATGGATGAAACTTATTTTATATTAAATTTAATATGTCAATAAATATATTGCATATGGGTTGTCTGAAAAATTTCAGTCCAGGATATGATAAATAAATATTTAAAAAAAAAAATATCACAGGTTTGGTTTATAAAAAAAATCTATACCAATCGAAAGTGTAAAGCCCATAAAATATGCAAACGTTAGGTTGCCTTTTTTAATTCATTAACCAGACCGGTGCAAGTTACTAGTAGAAGCCCGAGAGTTGTGACGGGAAAAGAAAAGGCAACCTAACGTTTGCATATTCTATGGGCTTTATATTTTCGATTGGTATGGAATTTGACTATTAACCAAACCGGTGAAAAGTTTCAAAAAAAAAAATGTCCTGACTGAAATTTTTTAGGCAACCCATATGCTTTATATATGTCGACAATGGAGAACGGTCATCGTTAATTTGTTGGTCGGTCATGATGGAAAGTGGAGTCCAACGTGAAATGACACACAGGCACTGTTCGGTACACTTAACTTTACTGTCCAAAACACTTTACAATCGAAAAAGGATTCAAGATCTATTTTCAGATTTAAATCAAATAAAAATGGAATGTAGTGAGGTTAGCCAAGTCAACCGTTCGTCACCCCGATTTCAATTCGAATGTTCCCACTCTACAAATCTACCGCCTTTTTATTAACATCAAAAATGACGAACGATAACTTCATTCGACTAAACACACTCAAGCATTGCCAGACCAAAAATTAAATTAAATTAAACTTAATCAAAATTATGATTAACGCTTGACATTCCATTAACTGCGACACGGCCATTTCTGACCTTCACACGACCTCGTGGGATGAGGTACCTAAAAAGACAAAAATCCAGAAAAAGTAACTAGTTCACTCGGCTATCCTGACCCACGTCAGGGAACATCATCACAAAAAATAATTGGGGCAAATTAAACCATGTGAGTATTGCGTTTAATGCCTTATTGCTTGGGAACCAAACACAACAAACCAATATGAAAGAATTATAAAGGCAGAAAATGAAGAAAGTATTATTACTTTACCAAAATATATCCACAGCACTTAACCAGCACCATGCATTACTACTTACTCAGTAGTGTAATTCACTAAAGTACTTAACCAGTATTTAACATTGTAACGCTTAACCAGCGTTACACATCCTATCACTTAACCAGTGATAATACTAACGCTTAACTAGCGAAAGCACATCGTAATCCGCTTAACCAGCGATTACACTACTAACGCTTGACCAGCGAAAGTACATCGTAATCCGCTTAACCAGCGATTACACTACTTACGCTTAACCAGCGAAAGCTCAACGTAATCCGCTTAACCAGCGATTACACTACTAACGCTTGACCAGCGAAAGTACATCGTAATCCGCTTAACCAGCGATTACACTTCTTACGCTTAACCAGCGAAAGCTCAACGTAATCCGCTTAACCAGCGATTCCACATACTAATGCTTAACCAGCGAAAGCTCAACATAACTCGCTTAACCAGCAATAGGGTAATAGTAGAAATAAAAGATTTACAACTTCAATAATTAAACAGGTTCATTAATTAGCCTCATCATCATTAATTTCTATTGGAACATTAGAATTAGGCATTTTTCTAAGGCGATCGTGAGCGTATTTATAATGGCGATTACTTGTTAGTGATTTTAAATTGTACCTGTCACCGTCTAATACTTCAACGACCTTAAATGGACCTTTATACTTAGGATCAAGTTTTGTTTGATTTCTCTCTTCATTTTTCAAGAGAACAAAATCACCTACGACAAATCGATCAAACTTAGCTTTATTGGAATCAAATCTTGCTTTCTCATACTGTGCGCTCCTATCCATATTAGCGACAGCGTCAGATCTTACTTCATCGATACTAATTTCGGGCTCATCGGAAAACATTAAATCTAAAGGACGTGCGACTTTACCTATGAGAAGTTCTAGAGGACTGTGTTTGGTAACTCTATTCATAGTGCAATTAAGGGCTAACTGAACATCCGGGAGAGAGTCTTGCCACGAACGGTCCTTGCTAGTCTCAACTGCTGTGAGCATATTTTTAAGAGTACTCATAACCCTCTCTACCTGACCATTCGCGCGGGAACTACCAGTAGCACTTAAATGCAAACTAATATTACGAGAGGAACAAAACTCGCGAAAGTCGGTACTTGCAAAACAACGGCCCTGATCTGCAATTACTCGCGTCGGCGCTCGAAACAAAGTCACACAATATTTTAAAGCACGAATAGCACTAGCACTATTTATGTTCAGGGTGTGATGTAGCAGCACATATTTTGTGAAGGCGCCAATTAGAACAAAGACATACTCTTTCTTATCATTTTTGCCACTTAACTTGCCTGTAGCATCAATATGAAGGATGAGCCAAGGTATCGCGATTTTAGGAATGGGATGTAATTCCGCTGAAACTTTGCCTGAGTGCGATTTGGAAATTTTGCAAACAACACAACTCTCAACAAATTTCCTAACAAATTTAGCCATATGCTCAAACCAATACAAATCGAACATTTTTTCAAGGGTTTTCTCCCATCCTAGGTGCATAAGGGACTCGTGAGTGGTGCTGACGATAGACCATCTCAAAGCTCTAGGTACTATAGGTAGACATAGACTCCTATTTTTGCGCTGTACCTTACGATGCAAAACACCAGATCTGATCTCGTATGTTTTCGCGACATCATTTTCAAGATTCCCATCTTTAAGTTTAATCATAAGCTCAGAAATTTCATTATCACGTTGTTGCTCAGCCAGCAACCAATTGGCAGAGAGATTTGTGATATTAACATGCTTCTGCCCTACCTTTGTGAATGGGGTCTTGCTTTGATATCCGGAGAAACGTCGGTATCAATGACATTAAATTTAACTGCAGCTGACTCTACATTTAAAATGGTACGTAATTCGACACTCGACTCTACATTCGACTCTACATTCGACTCTACATTCGACTCTACATTCGACTCTACATTCGACTCTACATTCGACTCTACATTCGACTCTACATTCGACTCTACATTCGACTCTACATTCGACTCTACATTCGACTCTACATTCGACTCTACATTCGACTCTACATTCGACTCTACATTCGACTCTACATTCGACTCTACATTCGACTCTACATTCGACTCTACATTCGACTCTACATTCGACTCTACATTCGACTCTACATTCGACTCTACATTCGACTCTACATTCGACTCTACATTCGACTCTACATTCGACTCTACATTCGACTCTACATTCGACTCTACATTCGACTCTACATTCGACTCTACATTCGACTCTACATTCGACTCTACATTCGACTCTACATTCGACTCTACATTCGACTCTACATTTATCGTATTCATATTAGGTAAATTTTTCGAAAAGCTTAAAGTTCTAGACGTCATGTTAATTACCAAGTCATTAATCAAAATTTCACGTCCAATCACTGTGTCATGTTGAAGATATTCATCAGGTAAAACATGAAAAAGAATATCCAAACTAATGTTACCAATATAAACATTAGCTAAAGTGTTCAGGTTACTCTTCACGGAAGTTATCCTATACCCGTCATAGTAACGACGTTATAATTACGCTCACCATTAAATTTAAACAAAATATTATCTCTCATTAATGAACACTCTGCTCCAGAATCATAACAAAAACTAAAAGACTCACCAGAGTGACGAAGAATACCGGTAGGCGCGTTAACCACGCACAAGTCGACTCGGCGTTGTTCAGGAGCTACACCAGCGCCACCACCAGTGCCGCTGCTGCCGGAACCCTGGGCTGCTGCTGGACAACGGTTCGCGTAGTGGCCTCGGTTCTTGCACCGGAAGCAGGTGACGGAGCTGTTGTCCTTGGGCTTCGCGGGAACAGATGATGAACTCCCATGAGAAGATGAAGAGTGAGGTCTTCTGTCAGTCTTGCTGTCCCTTCTCTGGTAACATGTGGAAGCCTTGTGGCCTGCCTTGCCACATACGTAACACTTAACTGCACTAGTTGTAGGGTTAGAAGAACCAGATTTTACACAAAAGTCAGCGATAGATGACGCATTACTAGCGCGCATCGCACTCGGTGAAATGTGGGTATTCTATTAGGTACACTCTGCCTAACCCTTCGGAGATTACAAGCGTGATGATATGTTATGTTTTGTCGGGATCAAAATCCGCTAACACACTAAACAAAAACACTAACCGCAAACACTAGCTTGCTATTCACTGGCTGAGTTTTAGTTCGTATCGCGGGTGCAATTATTCGTTTTGTATTTCAAAAAGTAACCGTCACTGATTGTTATTGTCACTGTTCTCGCGTGTGATTGCATAAGCAAGATTCGATCGCACTTCTGATGTCGACAATGGAGAACGGTCATCGTTAATTTGTTGGTCGGTCATGATGGAAAGTGGAGTCCAACGTGAAATGACACAGGCACTGTTCGGTACACTTAACTTTACTGTCCAAAACACTTTACAATCGAAAAAGGATTCAAGATCTATTTTCAGATTTAAATCAAATAAAAATGGAATGTAGTGAGGTTAGCCAAGTCAACCGTTCGTCACCCCGATTTCAATTCGAATGTTCCCACTCTACAAATCTACCGCCTTTTTATTAACATCAAAAATGACGAACGATAACTTCATTCGACTAAACACACTCAAGCATTGCCAGACCAAAAATTAAATTAAATTAAACTTAATCAAAATTATGATTAACGCTTGACATTCCATTAACTGCGACATATATATTGACATATTAAATTTAATCTAAAAAAAAGTTTCATCCAATAACCAGCACGGTGAAGGTCGTTGTATAGCGGGATCCTAAACTATCTGTACCTCAAAGTACAATGACACATTACATCATTTCCGCACAGTCGGCATATCCTGACTTATTCCTGTCTGGAGAGTGACTATTACTCAAGTACTGAGCAAATAAATACTTCGCAATTTATCACTTTGTTCCCCTTAGCAGAATTGTCGGAAGAAACGGATGATTTTTTGAAGAGATTCTCCTCATATTAATTTTGTTGGAAATTGTGCATGAAATTGAATTGTTTGTTTTTAATCTTATTGTTGTTCTTTTAGATGGTTTGCTAGCAGTGAGAACGTTAAGAAGAGATTAATTTTATTTTAGTTGAGTGGTTCTTTGCTCTGTATGGTGTCGGACGTAAAGAATAGCACCATTCCATATCTTCCCGTGGGTGTCGTAAGAGGCGACTAAGGGATTTGCCAGAGAATGGGCAGCAGCGTTCTCTGTGCTTTTGTAACAACCGTACTGCGATCGCCAACCCGCCTGCCAAGCGTGGCGATTATGGCAAAACCCTCCAAAATGTCTATGTGGCGACACTTTGGGGGAGGCCTATGTCCAGCAGTGGACGTCTTTTGGGCTGAAATGATGATGATGATGATGATGATGATGAGTGGTTCTTTTTAGGGTTCCGTAGCCAAATGGCAAAAAAGGGATTCGTCATGTCTGTCAGTCCGTCCGTATGTCACAGCCACTTTTTTCCGAAACTATAAGAACTATACTGTTGAAACTTGGTAAGTAGATGTATTCTGTGAACCGCATTAAGATTTTTACACAAAAATAAAAAAATAAACAATAAATTTTGGGTTCCCCATACTTAGAACAGAAACTCAATTTTTTTTTAATCAAACCTATACGTGTATCTATGGATAGGTCTTCCAAAATGATATTGAGGTTTCTAATATCATTTTTTTCTAAACTGAATAGTTTGCACGAGAGACACTTCCAAAGTGGTAAAACGTTGATAGTAAGATGAGGAAAATTCTGAAAAAAATATGGTTTAATTAGGAAAAAAACCTTTGAACGAAAATTGGTTTGATGATGTGGTAGTTGCATGTCCACTCATACAAATAAAGTATGAGTGGGCATTTAACTGATTATGATTTGATATTTAGTTTTTGAGATACGCGACTTTTTGACCAAACTGCACCCGTAACTTTGTTTTTCATTAACATACTACGAAACACAAATTTAGTTTTGCTGTTGAGTGTAAATTTACATATGAATGACCTTTCAACATATTTTTATTATATTGTTTGGGGCTACGGAATCCCGTGTGCGAGTAAGACTCGCACTTGGCCGGTTTTTTATTATGTAGTTTAGGGAGCAAAATTCCGCCGTTCTATGTTACTTGACACTGTCATAACATCTTGGCAATAACATCTGTAGCGACCAACAAAAAGCAACTTACTACAAAAAGTACTACAGCGCCATCTATGACACGACGGCTGAACTAACATCAATTTCCTACATCTCACATGCAAAGTTTACATCGACTTAAGAGTATATAGAAAAACCCGACTACAATTGTCGGGCAGTTGCCCGCTAGACATAACACCTGTCTGGCCGGAGGATCCTCCCTTTTTAATGGAGTATTGAGGAACTTTACACCCTCTTCCTCCTACACCTAAACATCTGAAGATTATATTGAGGTGTAATGAAAGGCAATATTATTCAAATGAATTATTATGTAAATAAAAAAAAAAAACATTTACAAGAAATCAAAGCTCTGAAAGTCCTGAAGTACACTCAGGTTTATTTAAAGAATGATATCATTTGTTAAAGCTCACTCATGAAAGCTCTCAGAATTAATAAAAAGGTCAATAGTTACATTCGTATATAAAAACATTATTCTATCCTCTCAATAAAACTCATTATAATGGTGGATAGCTGTTATTATTAAAATATTAAGTAGCCAGTAATTAAATTGATAAAATCGAACAAATTGAAACAAATTTTAAAGACTTGAAACAATAGTGTATATTCTAGATTGATAAAACTTTTACTCAGTAAAGCAAAAGATTCCGTTTTATATTACGAACATTCGAACAACTAGAAACAAATAAATCGAATTTAACGTTTCATAAACGGTTGCTATACTCGGGATATGCACTCTGGCCACGCTTAATGATATTTTGGAGTCTAGTCCAACTAGCGATTGTGTCCAATTTGCTGTTTGCGGATGGATGGATGACAATTTGGCTCTGTATGGTGTCAGTCGTAAAGTACCACCACCATATCATCCCATGGGTGTCGTAAGAGGCGACTAAGGGACTTGCCAGAGAATGGGCAGCAGCGTTCTCTGTTCTTTTGCAACAACCGTACTGCGATCGCGAACCCACTTGCCAAGCGTGGCGATTATGGTAAAATGCCAATTTGTTTCCCCCCCAAATGTCAATTTGGCGACACTTGGGGGAAGCCTATGTCCAGCAGTGATATGTATGTCAGAAGTACTTTGAGAGGAATTTAGGAGTGTTTTTATCCTCCTTTTATTTATATCATGTTTTACTTAACGGGAAGAAGAAATGCCTCTCGACTTCGTTAATCCAATTTAACATTGTGGGTAAATTCTATTTCACGCTGCCCCTTTTTCTATTGATAGTGTGATATCGAAAAAAAATACGGTAGTTCATACTTTATCTTCTTCTTAGCTAAAGGACATAAAACAAACGCTGACTCAAGTCATCGTACTACGAATCTTCGCGGATGTTCGTAAATTTCCGTGAATGCTCGTAAGTTTTCGTGCACGTACCAGATAACGCGGGGTACCCCATATCGAGCTAAGTTTGAGGATTGGACGAACAAGCTGGCTGTAAAGTTGAACCAACTTTGTATAGAACTTATATGTGATATTAAGTTTTGATCAATATTTTGTTTTGAGGGAGAGTTGTAGTTTTATGAGTTTTATAAAGTGACCGCAGCGTAATTGGATGTAAACTTCTTTGTTTTAGTGTGGATGTAGGTGCTGGTTTTAATTAATTTTGGAAAACTCTAATACTGATTTGCTCTGATATGTCTTCAATTACTTTTTAATAAGTTTTAACTTGTATTTCATTACATGGCCATTTTGCCAATTATATTAAAGTCCCATGTAATAGGGGGCCAGCCTATTGGCATCAACCGGGGACAGATTCTGACTCCGTGGCTGCTACTGGCAAATTTGTGATGGCAAACCCCAATAACACTCTGCCCAACCCGGGAGTCGAACCCAGGACACATTTCTCAGTAGTCTGCAAGCTTGTATTCTTGTAAAATCACAATGATTTTCGGCACCTGAGGCTGTTTTAATTTAACAATCAGAACAATAGCTTCTAACCACAAAAGACACATCTCTAAAAACAAAAAAAAAAACAACACCACAATTTAACCAGGCATTCTTAAATCCAATGAAGCTATAAAATCCATACCCACTTAAAGCATTTAGTCCAAACTTTACCAACGCTACAGTCCCCTAACTTACACGTAGCTTTGCTTAGTCCAGCGGTATTTGCATTGGAAAACTGGAGACGGTCGGTAGTCGTCTGTAGCCGGGTGTACCCGGGTGTAACCTTCCGAATCTGTAATCCAAATTGTTTGTTCCCAGTTGCCCAATTAATAGTTTACCAGTTAGCGGGTTGTCGAGCCAACTGGAACACTGGAACATTTCCACTGCATAATACACAGATATTCATTTGCATATAAAAGTAACGAAGCTTGGTCAGTTGGCAGTGGGTAGGGTAGATTAGAGTTTTGGATGGAAAGATTGGGTCAGTACTAGAAGTGTCGCTTGAGACCATGTGGTGGCAATTTGCAGTTTTAATTATCTCTGCGAATTTTTCGGTCAATGTCAGATTACTGTGTGATCCACAGTCACATCACTTATTTCTATTGCAGTTTCCCAAATCACTTTCTAAGTCATACCTTCAGCCCGTAGTCTTTTCGATAAACGAAATGTGTCGATAACGATACGTGTCACGTGTAAGTCATGTCCCTGCGACATATTTTTATATTATATATTTATATTTTTTTTTCTCGTTATTTCATCTTCGGCCTCTAAAGTTCCCAGTGCTGGGACATAGGCCTCCTCTCAATGTGAGAACGTGGGCTTTAATCCACCACGCGGGCCCAGTGCGGGTTGGTAGATGTCACATGTTTTCGATTTTTTTGTTATAGGACATGCCGGTTTCCTCACGATGTTTTCCTTCACTGTTTTGAGAGCAGCGGTGATGAAATAAATTACACAAAGTAGTGCGCCTGCCTGGGTTCAAACCTACGACTTACTGCTCGAAAGTCGGGGCTGCCACCACTGGGTCACCGCTGCTCTCACTATATGCGCTTTGCAAAAGGCTGAAATTATAGGAAACTTCAAAAACTGAACTACTTACGTCTTCCAAAAGGTTATAAGGCTTCATATATCTAATAGCAATACTCTTCAACTTCAAGTAGAAGCAATCTCAGATTACGAACAGTTTGTATTTACAGTTCATGGCTCTTTACCACAAATTCACCCTCCATATCCTCTTGACCCCGTTCAAATACAGACTCAATGTCTTTGGAATATGGTTTCTATTAAAAATACTCCTTCGCCGAAATAAGACCAACTTTGACAATTGGCAATGCCTTCGGCGTTTTTCTGGTATTTGTAAAGGCTTCAAGTTTTATTTCGGATATCTTTTATGCAAATCAATACAAATGATTCCTTTTGCCTATATCTACAAATTGTGGTTGAGAATAGTACCTATCAGTTTGCTCAAGAAAACGTTTTGGTGCCAAATATTACTTTTTGTTGCGTATAGAATGTTGGGTATTTTGCCAAAATAGTGTGTATAAAAGAAACAGTTTTGGTTGCTATAAAAGTAGGCAAATAATTTGAAGACCTCACAGCTAATCCCTGGGGCTCTAACAATTATCAATTACTTTCAAGGTGTTACGCATTTCAACAACAATTTTCAACGGGATGTTGCATGTTGGATGCTATTGAAAGAGCAGCAATAGACAACAGATACTCCTCTGCCTAACCCCTCGGGGATAGCGGGCATTATGTTATTGTTATGTGTCTTATTCGATTGATTTTGTTGTTTCTTCCTTTAGAATTGGTTTAATCTCTTCTTTATTTACTGAATTATATTCCTTTATTGCTTGTTCCCCTTTACGACTTTCGTATAGATTTTTGTAGTATTCCGTAGCAATTCTTAGTATTTTTGGTCTTATGCTGGTGTTTTCCACCATCATTAGTTTTCATAATTGGAATCCAGTCGTTTTTGTAATTCATTTCTTTTAGCGCCTTCTTTATTCATCCTCTTTTTTCTATATGTTTCCTTAATATTGTTAACCTTTTTGTTTTCCGTTTTCTTCTAAGTTGTTCGCTAATTTTTAGGCTTATTTAATCTATCTTTTGGCCATTATTACTATTTTTTTCCTTGTTATAGAAGTTCTTTCCGTTCTTGTAATAATGGCTTGCTTTTATGTGATATCGCTGTCTTACTAGTCATGTTTCCTTTTTTATTTTCAGTTTTTAATTGTTGAAGCAATCTTTTGTAATTTTCTTGAGTCGATATACATTCTTTTTCCCCACCTTGCAAGGATATTTTGAGATTGCTCAGAAGTAAATCAGTGCTACCGGCACATTCGATGGCTTTTATACTGTTTGAAATTATCGTGCTCTAGAGCTTTAGCACGTGTTCCTAGTAGTTTTCCTGGTAGTTTTGTTTGAAATAGACAAATATTCAAAAACTTATTTCTGTTGCCTGTTATTTTTTTTATCTTTAGAGGGTCGTAGTCATTTTCCCCCACGAGGACCAGTCAGCTTGGGGGAGGTTGGTGGTTTCTAATTATTCTGTTTCTTTACATTTCTGTGTTGTTGTGTTTTCCGGTTGCCGATATCTAATTGTTATTGCCTATTATCCGCCGTAGAGGAAGAGAGAGAGTTGGATCTACCTCTCATGACATCAAAAGCGCTACGCCTATTAGTTTGTGATGGCATCAAGACTTGTTGTTTTTTTGCTTGTGTCGTATTTAAGATATGCGAAATTTCCTTTCGTTCTTTCCTCTTTCAATTTAGTTTGTAGCATTTCCCTCTTCTCCAGAACTTCTTTAGAAAAAACAACAAAAATGAAGAAACAAAAAAATCTATCGAAACACAAATCATCATCAGGATCAGATTAAGCCACCAATGAACTACTTAAAACTACGTTACCAGTGTTAGCATCAAGACTTACAGATTTGCATAATGAAATCCTAGAAACAGAAATCATCCTGGAGGACTGGACTAAATCGAAGAGAACAAAATTCAAAAATGCACACAGCCTACAGACAGCTTAAATGGCGTTGAACGGGACATATGTTAAGAGAAAGTAAAGAGAAATTAACTAAGTTAGTAACTGAATGGTATCCAAGTGATAGCAAAAGAAATAGAGGCAGACAAATCAAAAGATGGGAAAATGACCTCAAGAAAATAGCTGGTCCGGTATGGACCTGTTTAGCAAGAGACAGGCATACGTGGAAATCTTTAGAGGAGGTCTTTGTCGACGGACAAGCTGTTTCACAGAAACATAAACATATTTTTAAATAAATTATTTTTAAATAAATTAAAGCAATACTTAATTAAAAAAAGCTATTACTCATTAAACGAATATTTTACGGATAAATTTAGTAAAAATACATAAATATGATTATCAGACATTTATATATTGATACGACGTTCGTCGCCCGTCCGGAGTAGTCGTGTATAACTTTATTCTCAAAATCCTTTAACTGTTGCTCTTCAAATATAACTAATAGTAACACAAAGATAGAACTCAAACTGCAAAACCAATTAATTTCTAATTACGCTGTTTCGACCCTGTGTCCTGCGGTTCAAGAACAACAAGCCACCCACGGACGTTCCCGCGCCAGCTCGCCTCACCTCCGCGTGAGTAGACCAGTTGCTATTTTTTAACTCGCTCGCACAGTGACTCGCGCGTCACACGCGGTGCGTGAGTGTACAAACCAAGTAAATCCCCGATAAGTACACGTGCCCTCATCATTGAAGTTGAGTGTGCATTGAATACTGTCACACTATTATGAATGTTGTACAAAGATCGCCGCCGCGCGGCGCAAGCGGCGGATCGCAACCCGATTTATCAAAGTTAAGCTCGTTAACAGTGGACCCGCAAATTACCTTTCGAAATAAAAGGAAACATGAATGTGAATGCACATCCGAAATTAAAGAAATGCGGTCGGAATTGTCCCGTATCGGTTCGTTGCTAGAGAAATACGTTGTATCCAATGAGCAGATTATTATTAAAATGCAGGAAAGTATAGCAGAGGTCAAAGCTGAGGTCACTGAGTTGAAGTCATGTAACGAACAAACAGCAGATATGATTCGCGGAAATACAGCTCAGATTAATGAGATTAAATCATCGACATCTAGCATGATATCTGAACATAAACAATTGAAAACAACTGTATCACAATTGGAGAAACAATTATCGATGGGGGAACATAAAATTAAATCCTTTGAGTCAGAGCTTAACACATTTAAACCCACCTCTGAACCTTCGATTTCAAACTTTCAAAATCAGCTGTCTCTGAACGAACAAATAATTAAGGAGGTAGCAAATCGGAATAGCAGAGAAAAAAATGTTATTGTTGTGGGCCTGCCCGAACAGTCCGCTGCTGGCGCCGAAGAACGAAAATCCCAAGATGACGCCGATATTTTAAAAATTACTTTACTGGTGGGCCAAGACCTCCCGAAACCGATTAAAATCTTTAGAATAGGCAAGTACTCGCCGGGAAAAAGCCGCAGAATCAAAGTATGTTATGACACTTCAGCACCCGCAAAGCATCTCCTACGTAATAAAGAGAAGTTGCCAGAAAACATTAAAATATTTTCAGACCAAACCCCAGCCCAGCAAAAATATTTTAAGGATGTAAAAGAAGAACTAACACGTCGTCAAAATGATGGAGAGAATGGACTGACTATAAAGTATATTAATGGCACACCTACAATAATAAAAAACCACCCTTCAAAAAACTACGAACAATAAACGAAACCATACCTACGACAATCGCTAGCAATACCTACCAAGTTATCAACAATTACCAAAATATAGAAACTAACAAATCACGGCTCAGATTTTTCTACCTTAATGCTCGAAGTATACGCAAAAAAGGAAAATTTGACGAACTTAAGTGCATTCTACAATCGCTTCCTAATACGATACATGTTATCTTACTGACTGAAACCTGGATAAGAACTGAAACACAAGCCTTGGAACTACAAATAAACAACTACTCACACTACTACAACTACAGAACCGATTCAAGAGGAGGTGGAGTTTCAGCATATGTCCACAATGACCTTAAACACAGCTTATCAGATTCTAAGTACACAGGAGGAAACAACTATCTATGGATACGACTAGAGCGATATGCACTGGAAGTAGGAGTCGTATATAACCCCGGCGATACTAACTACGCGGATTTTCTTGAGGTTTATGAGTCCCAACTACAGCAAAAAAACAGAGCAATAGTGTTCGGAGATTTTAACATTGATCTGTTAAACAAAGACAAAAAGACTAAACAATATCATGAACTTTTGAAGGGAACTGGACATACATTAATAAATAAAATTGCTAAGAAATATTGTACAAGGGAATCGAATACTAGAAAATCCATTTTGGACCATGTAAGTTCTAATCTGAAAGACGATCACTTCCACATGGCAATAGCTGACTCTTCAATGTCAGATCATAAACAAATATATGTTGAACTCAAAAAAACTAAATCCCCTCAAAAAATACGGACTCAATACGAAGCCATTGATTTTACGAAACTATATGATATGCTAGAAACAACAAACCTTGAAGAATTAGATGATAATTATGCAGTGCTAGAAAACAAAATAAAATCAATAATTGATAAAAGTAAAACAACAAAGACCAAAATTCTGAACCTACCCCAAAACGACTGGATAAATAGAAACATAATTGATGATATCAACCAGAGAAACGCATTGTGGACAGATCTAAAGAAGAATCCAAAGAACATCACCCTGGAAGCAGAATTTATCACAAAAAGAAAACATGTTGCCAAAAACATGCAAGATACAAAGAATATTTTCTACTATAAAAAGTTTAGCGATTGTATTAATAAACCCAAGAAAATGTGGAATTTGGTAAACATTCTAGCCAACAATAAAATTAAACTAAATTGTGCTCCTTCAAAACTATTGATCGATTCGAAACACATTACGGACCCAAACGAAATTTGCCAGATTTTCAACGAATACTTTGCCACCATTGGACCCCTTTTAGCTAATGAAATTCCTAAATCATTTCACGATGATCATACACATGCTTTACCAAAAACTCCTCCAGAAGACACTCCAATGTTATCAATCCTTGATCCGTGTTCTACAACTGAAATTACAAAAATCATATCCAATCTCGACCCTAACTGTAGTACTGGATTAGATGGAATTAGTACCAAAGCAATAAAATGCATACAAAATTTAATTGCGAGCAACCTGAGCAAATGCTTCAATAAATTGCTAGTTGAGGGTAATTTTCCCGATTCTCTGAAAATGGCGAAGGTCACTCCCATACACAAATCGGGTTCAAAAATGGACCCAGGTAACTACCGACCAATTTCAGTGTTGCCAGTTTTGTCAAAAATATTAGAAAAAATCCTACACAACCGCTTGTATAAACATTTAACCTCTATCAACTTTCTTTCAGACAGACAATACGGGTTTAGACCAAAAAGCAGCACACTAACAGCTACAGTCGACCTCGTTAATAAAATCAAACAAAATGTTGATGGAAAAAACATAGTCCTTGGTATCTTTATTGATCTCAAAAAAGCGTTCGATACCGTAAGTCATGAATTGCTACTTAAAAAGCTAGAAACTATCAAAATTACCGACAGTGCACTAAAAATGTTCCATTCTTATCTAAAAAACAGGTCGCAGTTAGTTAGAACGGATAATAATTATCAAAGTGGCACATTACCCATAACGTGCGGCGTTCCCCAGGGATCAATCTTGGGCCCCCTGCTCTTTTTGATCTACATAAATAATATCCAGGAACTTCAACTACATGGTCATCTTACTCTATACGCAGATGACACTTGCTTATTTTATTTTGGACCTTCTATTCATGATTTAGTTTCTCAGGCTCAAGACGATTTAAACACCCTTTTTTCATGGTTTCAATACAACTTATTAACAATAAATATTTCTAAGACATGCTATATCTTGTTTAAAGCAAAAAACAAAATAATACCCCCACATAATCCATTACTAGTTAACAATATACCCCTACAGCAAAAATCTTGTGAAAAGTATCTAGGCTTAAGAATGGATAGTTCTCTATCTTGGACTGTTCACTTGGACCATATAAAAACAAAGCTTACGTCACTACTTGGATCCCTCCGAAACATAGTTAGATGTATTCCACATAGATTACGTCACACCATCTATAACGCCTTAGTAAAACCACACCTACTATATCTGGTTGAAATTTGGGGCAGTGCGGCCAAGACGAAGCTAGCAAATCTCCAAGTTGCACAGAACAAAATAATAAAAATGATTTTTAACTACCCATATCTAACATCAACAAGCAAAATTTATGAAGAAACAAAAATAATGAACATTAGACAGTTATATATTTACAATACATGTATTTTCATTCGTAAGGTACTCAACAAAAGCATACAGACTAATTTATCGTTTACAAAAGTGAAACAAGTAACCCAACGTAGCACTCGCAGAGCTAGTTTTCTGATTTTGCCGAAGATGAGAACTAAGTTTGGCAAAAAAATGTTAACATTTGAAGGAGCACAATTGTACAACAAAATACCCCCATGTATTAAAAAATTACACTCATTCAATGCATTCAAAACTCGTTTAGCTGAATATCTGATTACAAATAACACTATTTCTAAAACATGAATTCATTGGATAGGTGTATTTTACAAACCTAATAATTGTTATTGTAATGATTGCTTCCGTGACGTCTGTGACGAACTGTAAATATAATTTATTTTAAGCATTGTTCTCATGTAAGTGACTTTGTGTCTTTTTTGAGAATAAATATCTTTAAACCTATATAACAGACATTTAAAAAAATATATAAAAGACATGTAAAATAACAAAAAAATAGTAAATTATAATACTTAATTATTAATATATTTAAATAAATAATGAATGAATAGATAGACTTGAATACATAATATAAATATAATAAGTAAACGGAAATATAAAATAATAAATAGGATATAAGATACTTCGAAATTTTAATAATTGTATAATTACTCTTCTTTTGACAAGGAAAATTAGAGAAGCAGTCTTCCTCTGTCTACTTCTTTAAAACTTGCTGTGCCCGACAGGGTCCATAATTGTGTCTATTATTTTTTTATTCGACCACCTGTTAAATGTACATTATGGATGCAATAAATGATTTGATTTGATTTGAACATCCAGTTGCCGATCATTTATATGCAACTTATTAAATCAATTTAGTTTTTTTAGTACTTAGGCATTTGTTTAGTAATTGTAAAAAAGAGACAGCAATAAATGCTATTTTATTTTATTTTATGTGTCATAAATAGCTTATGTTTAGTTTTTTTCTTTTTATGATTTCGGTCAGTGATCATTACCAATAGTACAATATCACTCTGCCAAGATTCTCAGTACCATAAAATACTCAAACATAACATGTTTGAAGTCAGAAAGATTCACAAAATCAAAACTAACAAGAACTAACCTTTAAAACTTTTAACCTTTAACCTTTAGATCATTCCTAGCAGTTGACAGCGAAGCATCGATGTTGCCAATGAAAAAAAAGGCGCGCGCGTTGACATCGTTTCGTTCAATTTTCGTGATTCCAACGCACATACGTACAGGACGAAATTGTAAAAAATAAAGTATCCCAAATAGTTTCCAGTCTATGCGATAAAAACAAACGGGTGAATTGAGTTTTTTTTGTGAAAAAAGATATTTTTTTGACCGGTTTTTTTGGACAGCGCAGTTTTTGGAAGCAAGCTGGATTTTTAGTGGCCTATCAAATAACAATATTGCTAGGTATTAGAGCCCCATTAATAATGCACTGTTTCCACAGCCTTTATTCTTACTGCAACTGAACAATGTATATATTTTGTTTTTTAAGGCGTGGATATACGTGAATTGGGCTCCATATGAGATACATTGGAACCTTTTTTTTCCGTAACCCTTACAAGATTTTTTTTCAAAATAATATATATTAATCTACACAATATAGAGCATGTCCTCTTGGCTTCAAAAAAAATAAAAATTTAATTGAAATATCATAAATAAATATGCAAAGTGGCCTCTGTTTTTGTAACTTACTACCATTTTTCTCCTAAACTATCAGTCACAGGATCTTTTAATTGCCACCAATATAATATATTTAGTAATACCGAGGGGACCTTCGGCTTATTTTTACCAATAACTTTCTTAATTATTTTTACGGATTTTTTTTACGTAATCGCTACTCGCAATTCGTACAGCAACCCCTCCGGCGTCCAATAAATCAGTGCGGGACGAGACGCTGTGCTGAACGGACCTGTGACACTTTTCTCCGCAAACAAAATTATTGTCGGTAGCCCAACCAATTATATATTTTTTGGGTTTATATATAGTGTGTGTAAATATTAGGTTATTTTAGTACGTAATTTACACCTCTGCATTAGAGACAGCTACTGGAAGCGATAAGTAGATAGCATGCGGCGCACAGTGTGCGATTTGAACAATCTAGCAGGATAATAGGTATTTAAATGAAATGTTTAAAACTACGTTTTTTTAATCTTGTTACACTTTCGAATAGGTACCTACATCTTCTAACTGATAGCAAAAGGCAAATCATCCCTCGTTCCTTGGTGTATTGAGTGCTTGTAAGTGTTTTTAGGGTTCCGTAGCCGAATGGCAAAAAAGGAACCCTTATAGATTAGTATGTGATCACGTGTGTCTGTCTGTCCGTCCGTCCGTATGTCACAGCCACTTTATTCCGAAATTATTCTGAAAAAATATTGGCATGTAGAACGTAAAAAAACTTTTAACGAAAATTGGTTTGAATAAGATTTGATATTTAGTTTTTGAGATATAATGGGACTTTTTCACCAAACTGCAGTATAACTTTGTTTTTCATAACAAATTTAGTTTTGCGGATGAGTGGAAGTTTACTATTCAATGACTGCTACATTGATTGAAGAATTATGTAATTATCTACAGCCTCGCCAAACTGAGCCACCACATATAAGACAGCTCGAAGAATTATTAATTCTGGTAAAGAACAAAGACCTTATACTCCTGACGAAGCGTTGGCCTTTTTCTTATCAAATAATTTCACTGTCCAGAAATACAAAAATGTTCACCAAGAAGCCATAAAAAGGGGATTCAATGTATACCCTTGCTAAGATCACGTGGCACAGGTGAGGAAGCAGTGCTATCCTCAAGTTGAAAATATAACAGTAACCGAAATATCGGCTGAAGTAAGACTGACTATACAAGCAACCATTTAAAGATACCGATAGCACAGAAGAATATATGTTTATCATATCTTTAGTTCCAATAAGACTTGTAAACAATGCACAGAAGTTCATATGGGAAAATCCTCGGCCATCATCACCAAGATTCTGTAGAATTATCAAATAACGCATCAAAGAAGAATGCCAAGGCATTGAAAATCAAATACGGATGTTAACGCCGATTCTCGTGGAAGTCAGAGGTGTGTCCATTTCGATCACGCACCAGATGATTCTTTCAATGATTGATGGTAAAGTTTGTAACGTTTTAGCTGAAAATAAGTCGGCTCAAAGATGTTTTATCTGTAAGGCAACATCAAAGGAAATGAATTCGGCATCAATGGTTATATAGAGACCCTGATGAAAATTTGTACCAATTTTGAATCTCTAGTTTACATGCGTACATTCGTACAATGGAATGTCTTTTAAATATTATTATCGCATGAACATTTGAGAGTGGCAAGTCATAGGAGGCTCTGTGTGGTGTCGGACGTAAATAATAGCACCATCCCATATCTTCCCGTGGGTGTCGTAAGAGGCGACTAAGGGATTTGCCAGAGAATGGGCAGCAGCTTTCTCTGTGTTTTTGTAACAACCGTACTGCGAACCGTGCTGCCTGCCAAGCGTGGCGATTATGGCAAAACCCCCCAAAATATCAATGTGACACTTGGGGGAGGCCTATGTCCAGCAGTGGATGTCTTTTGGGCTGAAATGATGATGATGATGAAGCCATAGGAGACAAAAATAAAGCCACATTAAAAAAAAACTAAAGAAGAAATAAAGATAAAGTTTTAAGAAATTGGTCTTATAATCGACAAAGTTAAACAAGGATTTGGTACAAGCAATGACGGAAATACCGTACAAGCATTTTTTTATAATTATGACACAACAGCGCGGACTACTGGTCTCAATGAAAACCTTATTCATCGTTTTGGGACAATTCTTGCAGCCATAGCTTCAAGCTATGAAATCAATACCGACAAATTTCATGACTACTGTGTGGAGACCAGGGAGATACCTAAGTATATTTAAGTTTATACCCATGATATAACATGCATACAATTTTTATGCAACAGTGCATACAATTTTGGTACTTACATGGAGCAAATTTAATAAAAAATTCGGTGATACCTACCGATAGGAAAAATGTCTGAGGTGGCTTCAGAGGCTAAAAAAAAAAAACAGAAAAGCCAGATTGGGACATACATTGAAGACATCAAGACACAGAACTAATTATGATTTAATTAAACATTTGTTAATATCTTTAGACCCTTATATCGATATTTTATTAAGAAAACTTTCTCGAAAACAAATATCTAAGCGAGCCATAGATATAAGAATTTTATTAAAAGATTTAAAAAAAATGTTACACATTTAGTTTTGCGTTTTATTTACTACAACATTCATATATACTCGTATACAATAAATATAATACATTTACATAGTATAATATAATAATTAGGTTCCCGAGTTTTGTCCCCCTAGATTAGTCAAATCGTCCACTGTGCGGCGGGCGGCGAGGGCCGGGCGCCGGGCGCTGCGATGCAATATAATTATAGTTCGCGTTGCACGAAATTATTGTTAGGGGTGGGAGGCGCACGCGGGGGGCTTTCTCGTCGTAACGTCCACATGACCAAGGTCACTGGCGTATATCCCGCTCTTAAAGAAAAGCAGCTTGCACAACGTTGCAGTACTAAATCTGAGCTATTGCACTGTTTGAAGTATATTTTTGATCAAAATTGCTACTATTGCTAATTATAGCGTGATATATGAAGACTTCTTCCGATTTATAGACAATATTTCATAATGGCATTCCAAAAAAAAACTGAACAATGTATATATTTTGTTTATTAAAGAAAAGCATGCACAACGTTGCAGTACTAAATCTGAGCTATTGCACTGTTTGAAGTATATTTTTGATCAAAATTGCTACTATTGCTAATTATAGCGTGATATATGAAGACTTCTTCCGATTTGTAGACAATATTTAATAATGGCATTCCAAAAAACTAGTTCAAAATCGCAGATGGAGTAGCAATCAATATAGCTGGTTAATCAATTTTAAAAGCTGAGTGAGCTCGGTGTTAACAAAATACTGTTCGAAATTCTAACATAAGTACCTACTTCGAAAACCTGATTGCTCAATATTCTCTATTCCTTCAGTAAAAAGAGCTATGACGCTTCGGTTTACGTCAAGCCTAAACGGTAAGCCAAGGTAAAAAAATATCCAGCCTGGATTGCGGATAGGGGATTCTGGCCTTTTCACGGCAAATACGAGACGTCGAAATGAATGTGACGTACCCCGCATAGTTCTACGGATTTGTGAGCTTTGAATTTTGCTGTTGAGTTTGAAAATAGATATTTTATTTTGGGTTGAGGATTGTTTGATACTGTGAAGATGGTTGTGGACAGTTTTAAATTCAGTCAAAGGGCAGTTTATGAAATGCATTTTGTCAGAATCGGTTTTTATGAAAAATGAAGGATTTGTTGGAAATCATAAAATAGATTAGAACATGTGCACAAAACAACATTCACAAAACATGTCACATAGAGTGACACAATGGGTGGTATTATCGCTAAAAGCTTTTTGTTTTCATGACCACCTCTTCCTGTAATCTACCCAAAGGTAGATTACAGGAAGAGGGAGAGACGATACCGCAGGTAGTCTGCGGTGCACTAATTACATATCAAAGCATACATACACATAAAGCATAATATACATCTATATTTATATATACATGTCGAAGTCGGAGTCATTATTACGGATACAAGACTGACTATGAATCGAAAGCGCGCCAAAGGTCAAGCGACCTACTTACCAGTCTACCCACACCTAAGCGCGCTTACTACAGAGTCGTGATGTTTCGAGCTCCCAGCGAGGCGGACAGTCTGAGTCTGACCACCGCGGAGTCAAGACGTCCCGAAACTGTAACCCGATTCATGGTGCCTAGTGTTATTGTGTTGGATTGTAATTTCAAGTAATTTGTTAGTTCGATAAAAGCAGTGTACAGCGTGTGTGTGTTTTCATTGCACGAAACCCATGTTCTGCCCACATGGTGAAAGTCTAAACGGAATAAAATAATCAGACTGCGACATACACAATAATTATGTAACAAAAGCATAGAACCATGATGTTTTCCTTCACCGTTTTTGAGGGCAGCGGTGATGAAATAAATGACACAAAGTAATGCACTTGCCTGCACGGCTTACTGCTCGTAAGTCGGGGCTGCCACCACTGGGCCACCGCTGCTTTCGAGAGCACCTTACTGACAAGCAATTTATTCCATAGTCGTACCGCTTCGACTGTAAAATATTTGTCGTAGAAGCTGGTAAAATCTTTAGTCTCAGGTTTTCCGTTGACCGCAGATTTCTATTATGTATGTCATGAAAGAACTTGAAACGTTCTTTAAGATGAGAAGGGGTTCCAGGATCATAGTCGTAGATGTAAGCATTGGCTGCCTGTTGCTGTTTTTATTGAGTTACCAAAGGCACCACTCATGACGCTGCGGTCTCTCATTGCGATTGCGCCACTCCTGTTTGCGGTAAAGTATTTTTTTTTTACGACTACGTCGTGCCCGACTGCTGGGCAAAGATCTTCCCTTTCTCCTTCCATACCTCTCTATCCTGTGCGATGTCTGACCATGTTAGCCGCGCAAACATGATCAGATCGCCCACCTTAGCCCCGGACGTCTCGACGGCGCTGTCCTTCATCAGGCGTCCACTGTGTAACAAGCGTTGCAAATCTCTCCAGGTGCTTCCGTGCAAAATGGCCTGCCCTCTCCCGTATCAGCATGGCTGTTTTTTCTCCAACGTCATGGAATTGGGTTATGGAGCGCAGGGATTTATTTCTAATGTAATCTGTTCTTAGCACCCATTATGCTGCGCTCTATTGCTCGACCAACTATTACTTCTTGTTCACGTACGTATTATCTTGAACTAAATTTCTGTCTGGCAGTAGGTACGTTTATGTATCGTTTTACCTTCATATCTCAGAGTAAACATGACCAAAGTATTTGGAGTTATTGCCCAGTAAAGCTTCAATCCTTTACAAGTAATAGTCAAGATAAACATTGGAACATTCGCTAATTTATTTACTCAGTATCAAGAGGACTTTAAACCCACTTACAAGTCATTGGCTTAAACTTGAAAGTTTCAAGACTTTTGAATAAATAGAAAATTGAGATATTTTCCAGAATTGCGAGATATTTGGATGAAATTCAACTAGTTTATGCATACTTTTATCAATTCTCTAGATATTTGAGTTGATGATCGATTACTTTATTTGGAAATGCTAGATTAGAGCTCAAAGCATAGTTATAAGCACTGCAGAGGGTTTAGACTGACAGACTCGTTTATAATGTTTTTAACATTATGAAACTCCATACTTCAACACACGCTTAAGGCCCGGCCACCACCAAAGAGGAGACGAACGAGATCTGCAAGATTCGACCAATCACAGGCGAGACGAGAGACACTATGTAAAGATTAATTAATGTGATGTGTATTTACCTAAAAAATAAAATCACAAATCACAGGTTAGTTATCCAAAATATTCTGTTGGTAAATCTCGCAATGTATTTTGAAAAGAAAATCAAAAAGGTCACGTGCGAAGCGTACTGAGTAAACACTCGTCGTCTTCAGATGCTTGAATATGTAATTTGAGGGGTTCCGTACCAAGCTTGGTTTCAGTGATATTTTACTTAAACACACGGTATACGGGGTATAAGGGATCTGATGGGTGACATAATTTTATAATTCAGTAAATTTTTTGTAAGCCCGATATTCAAATCAACAAAACGATGGCGATGGATGAAGGATGATATGGCAAGAAAGAAGAAAAGACGTGTCTGATGAGATAACGAGTAATAGAGAAGTATAGCAGAAGAAGACATCGTTATAAATTTTGCTCATGTAATGTGCGTTCCTTATTTCATCTCTCAACACAAACCTCGTGAAGAAAGGAAAATTTCGTCGTCCAAAAAAAATCGGAGACATAACTGTGACATTCACCAACCTGCACTGGGCCCATAATTACAGTAAGTAGGACAAATTACGGCTCATAGATACAATGCCTGTGCTATGATCATTTAGATTTTTCAAAAATATAACCCTAAAAATCCGCTTCAAAAACAAAATATCTAAGTATATAATATCTAAGTAATCTAAAATATATCTAAGTAATAAAATATCTAAGTATAAATAAATATTAATGTGGCTCAACTTGAGGGACAGACCGTCGGCGGATCGGCACCTATCTGACGGGTGAACCAGAGCTAAGTGGCAAAGTTTGGCTAGAGCTCTTATAAGTATGACAGAGAGCTCAATGTTAGGTATGGCAGGATTGGCGCTGAGAGAGCAATCTGAATTTAATTTTAAAGTTTCTGAATAAATCATTCTGTTTTGAGAATTATTTAGGTTTTGTTTTTATTTGCTTGTAATCTGGAGTAGTATATTGAGTTGAAAATAATTGTGTTAAGTGTTAGTTTGTCTATGGATTCTGAGAAAGGAAAATATTACAATTGATTACTGTTGGCGTAACGATAATTCCTTTGGAAATTGACTATTGTATGTAGTAGTTTGTCTAGGATATTGTTAATTATAGAAGAAGATAATAATATAGAACTTAGTAAATAGATATAGTAGATAATTATAGAACTTATAATTAATGCCGCTTTAAATATGGTTTTAATAATCGAATAATAAATATTATTTATCTTATTTAAACAGTGAATACACACCTTTATACTTACCAAATACCTACTCAAAACGCGCTTGAAAACTGCCAAAGATGTAAATTATGTGATTGTAAAAGTATATCAAAAATGGAATAACTTTTTTTTGGAACCATATTCCTACACACTCAAGTTTACAACCGCAGTATTACATACAACATCCGATCCCCGCCTTCCTCAGTTCCAAAAAAAAAGAAGAAATATTTTTAAACCACATTTATGTACTACCAGTCGCGGTCTATATTACGTGAGAAATTCTCTTGTGATGCGACTATGTGCGTATCCTATGACAGCGTCGCTCAACATTGCCATCCTCCCCCGACTTCCCCTGGGAGTCCTCAGAATCCATTACGCGACATACAAGGGACGTTTCCGATGGAAGCCGACGAATCATAAATCATTTCGTATCTAAAACGAATCTACGATTACGTAGACTATTATTGTGGCTTGTTTACTTATTGTTTTTTTTTGTGGTTTTGGTTGTGTTTCAATTCATCATCATCATAAGCCCATAATGTTCCCACTGTTGGGACACAGGCCTTTTCTCTATGAGAGGCTTTAATCCACCACGCGGGCCCAGTGTGGGTTGGTAGATTTCACATGTCTTCGAATTTTTAGTTCTAGGATATGCCGGTTTCCTCACAATGTTTTCCTTCACCGTTTTGAGAGCAGCGGTGATGTAATTACACAAAATAATGTGCCTGCCTGGGTTCGAACCGTCGACTTACTGCTTGTAAGTCGGGGCTGCCACCACGGGGCCACCGCTGCTCTCAATCTCTCTGTGTTTCAATTGGCCTTATAAATTAATTGGAACAGAATAAAATAAACTTTATTGTAAACCAAAATTTTGAAAAATAACGGTTAACAAAACCGTTATTTTTCAAAATTTTGGTTAACTGTTAATTTTATGGTTACAATAGCGGTCTTGTGGCTGATAGCGATATCTTCCTGACAACCTTTGGATGGACATTACGGACAAAACATTAAAAAAAATCTTTGTATGGGTAGACGACTGAGTAAGTAATGTGCTGAAGTTCATAGATTTCAGCCTGGGCTTGTGATTCGTGTTATCATCATGAGAAGGTAAACGATTTCCCAGATCAGAATTATTTGCAGCTTTTACTTTGAATAATATCGACAAACACACTACTGGCATACCATTAGGTATGCAGCTGTCAATGATATTATTTAGACGACCACATCATCTAAAGAGGTTTTCCTGAACCGTCTTTCAGTCAAAGATTGCATATCTCACACAAAGATTCAAATCGTTCGTTGTAAATATCGTTCCATGAGAAATGTGCAAAGTCACTTTTCACACTTTTTCGCGTCACCTAAGCAATGATTGAGATTAAAATATTTAGTCTGAATTCTATTAACGTTAAACAATTCAATCATCATCACCACCTGCCTATTGTTTTCTCAACTATGTTGTGGTTTGCTTCCACTCTAACCGGATGCAGATGAAGCGACTTCCTATCTGACTTTCACAACTTCTATCTTTAGCGTGATTAATTTACAAAGACAGATTTACAGAAATAGCAGCAACATGCAACCAACGCTGCTATAAATCATTTTTTGATCCCAAAAAATCGGGACTTCCAGCCAATTCTTATAGCAAATAAAGGACTCAGACAGCCATAAAAATAGCTCATTTTTTGCTCTCAACTTTGGCTACCACGGTCCACATCAATGAGCGACACATTTATCTTCCGATTGGCGAGCGAGTCTCATAAGTCACTGACAGGCGAATAATTTCGTTGAGACCGGCTGTATTGGCTGATTCGTGGTCGATATGTTCTTTTTTCTTTGCTATTTTATTGGCTCGCCATTTTCTTAATGCTTCTGTAGTTTGTTAAGGGACAAAAAAATGATACTTTCGCCAATTATTTTTTTAATAACTATTCAAAGGCACGGTTGGCGCAGTGGCTGAGCAATCGACTGCTACGCTGCGTGTCGCGGGTTCGATCACCGCACGGAAAAAATATTTGTATGACCTACATAGTTATATACATAGTTACATATAGTTGTTCCGAGTCTGGCTGTTTGTGTATGTGACTTTAAATGTTTGTAAGCGCACCCATGATACAGGAGAATTATTCATTAATAAAAATAAAACTACTCATTTCACTATGGTGATTATTGGTAATAGGTACGGTAAATGCTGACCTCTTTCTTATGTGAAAAAATTAGGTGTACTACAAGCGCCTCCTCGTTTCCTTAGTTTAACATCTTTGCAACGTGATACTACACCGTCCTGGCGTTGTATCAAGTCGTATTTATAATCCAACCACGTTCATTATCTGCCTTGCCTTTTCTTAATTACGTAAGGGTCGGCTTCCTGTCTTACCAGGGCAGCTGATTCTCAATGTTTCCATCGAGCGGCTATCTGAACTATTTGACGAGCTAGGTTATCTAAATATTTGTACAGTCCTTTAATTTTTAATAAGGCGACAAATCGGAGATATATGCCATAAGCTTCATGTTTCATCTTCGAGAACCTTTGCTTTGATGTTGAAATAACTTATTTCACAAAAAGTTTACACAAAAACAATACACGGCCAAACCACACGGAGAAGGAAAAATGACAAGAGTGGAGATTTTGTTTTTGAGTTTTTTCACTTAATATCCCTTGAAAACTGGGCATAAGGCATACTACACACTGCACTACTACTGGGCATACTTCATATTAAATGTAGCTCCTGCTTCTGTGTTATAGAATAGTTTAATGTAGTTAATCTTCTAATATCATATTATCTGTTCTGTGTATGTTGGGGAAAATATCGGGACTTGGCTATTTAGACAACAGAGAGGAAGACTCAAAAAATGATTGGTTACTTTTTGAGTCTGCCTCTAGTTCTTTCTTAGTCTCTTTTCTGTCATAGTTAATTATAATCATTATTGTCATTTTTTTTTTTAAATATTCCGGATGTCGATGTCCACATAAGTAGTCACGAGCACTAATATTTGTAATAGCTTCTGCCCGCGGCTTCGCCCGCGTGGAGTTCGGAAATTGCCTACATATATGTTACCCCCGCAAAATAATGTCGAAAATAGTAATTTAAATGTTATATGTAATAGTTGTTGGCTGCAGCTTTGCTCGCACGTAAGTGTATGTATAGGATAAAATTAAATAGTTGTGTTAAAGTCTGTGATTTTCAAAGTAAGAAGTCAGATAATTAATTCTGGTTAGAAAAAGTATGTCTTGGTATTTAACTCCCGGAAACATCCTACCACCTCTTTGTAAATGACGTTTGCGTTGTTTCCTTGTGGGGTTAAAATTACTAAGTTACTCGCAGAGCTCATTCCGGAGCATGCAACATAAAACTGCCCATGTGAGAAACATGTTCTCACATCAATGCGAGAAATAGCCTAGGGAAGGATATTGAGACATTGTGTATTTTAAATTTCATTATTTGCACCTAGAAAATGAGGTCAAAATGAAAATCCAATACGGCGCCGAAGAAAATTCTCATTTTGTTATCGGTGACCCGGAAAACCACGGAAACGACACCCATGAAGGTAAAACAGAAAATTTACCTCGGCGATATCTTGGATTTTCAATTTGACCTCATTTTCATTGTCAGCAACCCCGAAAACCACGAAAATGACACCCATTAAGGAAAAACAGAAACATTCCTCGGCACCATCTTGGGTTTGCATTTTGACCTCATTTTCGTTATCAGCGACCCCGAAATCCACTATAATGAGACCCATGAAGTAAAACTAAAAAGTTTCCTCGGCGCCAGCATCTTAGATTTTCGTTTTCATTGCCAGCGACTCGCTAAACCACGAACATGACGCCCATGAAGAAAAAACCAAAAGTTTTCGTCGGCGCCACTTTGAGTTTTAATTTTGACCTCTTTTTTTGTATCAGCGACCCCGAAAGCCACGAAAACGACACCCGTGAAGGATAAACCGAAAGTTTTCCTCGGCGCCATCTTGGATTTTTATTATGACCTCATTTTTATTGTAAGGGACCCCGAAAACCACGAAAAAGACACCCGTGAAAGAAAAAAAGTAAATTTTCTTCGTGGCCGTCTGGGATTTGCATTTTGATCAGATTTTTATTGTAAGCGACCCCAAAAACCACAAAAATGACACCCGTGAAGGAAAGAAAGTAAATTTACTTCGGTGCCATCTTAGGTTTGCATTTTGACCTCATTTTCGTTATCAGCGACCCCGAAATCCACGATAATGAGACCCATGAAGTAAAACTAAAAAGTTTCCTCGGCGCCAGCATCTTAGATTTTCGTTTTCATTGCCAGCGACTCGCTAAACCACGAACATGACGCCCATGAAGAAAAAACCAAAAGTTTACGTCGGCGCCACTTTGAGTTTTAATTTTGACCTCATTTTTTGTATCAGTGACCCCGAAAGCCACGAAAACGACACCCGTGAAGGATCAACCGAAAGTTTTCCTCGGAGCCATCTTGGATTTTTATTATGACCTCATTTTTATTGTAAGGGACCCCGAAAACCACCAAAACGACACCTATGAAGCCATTGAGTCGCGCCAGTATCCAGTCGCGGGAGTGCCTGTCGCGCAAGTGGGTTCCCGCAAGTGTCCTTCGCGCAAATGTCTTTCGCACAAATGTCCCAAATCCACTAGAAGTATGTATATGAAGTTTTAGTAGCGTATTTGTACGTACAAACGTGCTAACACAACAATACAAAAATAAAAAATAAAACCATCGTCTGAGGGGTGGAATTTCCAAAAACTTTGAATTACATGTTTATCAATTCAATCAAGAAACACATTGTGAATTTCAAGCAGATCAGACCATTTTTGTTATACTAATGTTTTCACCCCTTTTCGCCCATTTGGGGTTGAATTTCCAAAAACTACGAAATACATATAATTTTTTTTTTTACTCATAACCTTCAATATTTAATTTCATACTTCTAACTTCAAAAATGACGGAATCCACATATAAACTTTCAACCCCTATCTAACCCTCTTAGGGGGTAGATTCTCAAAAACGCTTAAATACGTATTTATTTATTTCTAACCAGAACCTTGTATGTGAATTTGTATGCTTTTAACTTAAAAAAATTACCGGTTTCCATACAAACTTTCATCCCCTAATTAACTCCCTTAGGGGTTGAATTTCAAAACATCCTTCCTTATTCCTTGTCTACATTATAAAAGAAACCTCTGTGCAAAATTTCAGCTTTCTAGGTCCAAGGGTTTGGGCTGGGCGTTGATGAGTCAGTCAGTCAGGACTTCTCTTTTTATTTATATAGATAGATAGAAGATACTGAGTTTTCCTACTTTAATAAATTTTAGGATTTTGGAAGCCATTCTACTCCTATTACGAAATAGGTCTTATCTCAAAGCCGATAGTTCACAAGTAAACCGGTTTTCGTACGGAGTAAATTGGTTTTCACGAGTAAATCAGTTGATGACTGAATACAAATTATTGCTCGTGACTGTATTTTGTACTTGCGGGTGCAGCAGGTATTCTTTAAAGCAGATAAATTCTTTCTTACAATAATTTCTAAAGAATCCTAATCAAATGAAATCCACATTAAGGCTTGGTGGTTAACGCCACTCTATAGGTTCGTACAATTTTCTCGCTAATTTAATTAATTGTCTGCACAATTCGTATAATGGAAATAAATAGGTATAAATAAAATAAATAGTAATTTTACTTCATCTAACAGAGGTGCACATGTTTTTGTAAATCATTTGATATCTCAGAAGAGCGTGTTTGCTTGGTGGTGTCAGTGTGTTAGCTTTCTCTTAGAAATAGTTATCTACACTCTTAGAAACGCTGTGGGAACGAGGTCTTTTAAAAGCAAGCTAGTTATTAAAATTACTTTTAATAAACTAAATTGCGCCAGTAACAATTCAAATATTAATCCTTTCATTGTAATAATACTTTCTAACTAAAATACCCACAAGCCGAGGAAACTAAAAGACAAACAATAAAATTGCATAACTGGGGATTGCAACCGCCACCCACTGAATACATCCAACTTCTAAGTATACAGAACTTTGGGTAAGCACTCGACCGTCAAACTTCTCAGAATGAATAATACTAGCTCTTACCAACATTCATTGCTACCTAAATGAAAGCCTGAATAAATGTACAGACTCTAACACATCAAACTACAACAATCTGTCAAATTTCTTTAATCGATTTTCAACTTTATCGTTAAAAAATTAGGTTCAAGGTTGATTGGGAAAATTTGACAGTTTTGAACAACTTGATACGCTGGCCTATACCTAATATAAGTGCCACCTAAATTAGCGAGTTGTTTTTTAGGGTCCGTACGCAAAAGGGTCAAACGGGACCCTATTACTGAGACTTCGCTGTCCGTCCGTCCGTCCGTCCGTCCGTCTGTCACCAGGCTGTATCTCATGAACCGTGATAGTTTGCTAGTTGACAACAAATACTAAAAACAGAATAAAATAAATATTTAAGGGGGGCAATAAAGTGATTTTATTGCTCGTTTTTATAAATAATGGTACGGGACCCTTCGTGCGCGAGTCCGACTCGCACTTGACCGGTTTTTATTTATTCTTAAACCTTGCCTGCTACGCTTTAGGCCCTTTCGCCGTAAGACGGTGAGGGTGTAATTAGATGAAACGTTCCTTTTCAATCTTGAACGTTATCCTGTACGTCTACCATGAGTTGTCATAGTTAGATCGCTTGACGTAACTGCAATAGTTCCGTCAATACGCAAATACTATAGTTAGCTTTTTCAATTGTACCATGAGCTGTGTTGGTGCTTACTACTAATGTCATAGTTACAACTACACAGTGTTGTTATGTTGGCATCATTTTGTGAAACGATGCTCACTTCACATTGCATATTTTCATCTCTTTTTAAATAATGCACGATGATAGAGACAAAAGACAGGTCATATGGTACTATTATCCAACAAAATGTAGAAAGTCGCCTGACTCACTCTTCTCAAAGAAATCTAATGCAGCCCAAATTTATTCGTGTTACGACGGTTCATCAGCTTGGTGTCCGTTATGCAAGAAATCACACAAATTCTCAAAAGCTTCTTTGGTTAACCTATAAAGTTACCCAAACCTGGTATCACTTAAAGTTTCAAGTGGATTTCCAAGTAGAACACGCATCTCACTTTGAAACTTTTTTTGTTTGCGTCTTTCATTTTCTAATTCGGCAACGGCTTACATTTCCCATATCTTCCCGTGGGAGTCGTAAGAGGCGACTAAGGGACTTGCCAGAGAATGGGCAGCAGCGTTCTCTATGCTTTTGTAACAACCGTACTGCGATCGCCAACCCGCCTGCCAAGCGTGGCAATTATGGCAAAACTCCCCTTCTTGGGGGAGGCCTATGTCCAGCAGTGGACGTCTTGTAACGGTTAGGACTACGCAGGGTAGGATGCGTAGGCCGCTGACAAGTAGGTAGGTAGGTTGTTGTTCAGTAAAACAGCCGGACTAGTTAATACATATATTTAGACTATGCTAGGTCGCGGGTACGCTGTCACTGAGTTCTGTTCCGTTCACTATCACTGTAATTAACCGGAGGGTACCGTCCCTTGGCAGCACGTGCAGACGTGGGGGGCCTGTCAGTACAGGCTCAGCAGTAGACCTCCGGAACTGTAGCGGCCAGGGTTGCGCAGGGTAGACTGCGCAGGCACCGGCTCGCGTGGCGGTAGGCCGCAGGTGAGCAGGCCAAGACCTGGTCAGCGCACTGGCACAGCAGTGGGTAGCTTGCTTAGCTGGCGAGCGTAGGCAGCGTGCAGGAGCAGGCTAGGGTACAGCAGTAGGTAGCGTGCTTGGTAGCGCGCTTAGGTAGCGCGTGTGGCGTAGGCAAGGGTACAGCACTCAGCCTGAGCGAAGAGCCCCTAAAACCGGGGCTCACACTCACAGAATCTTGAGGTCAGAGAATAACTTCCTTCAGATAAGCCAGCGGAAAAGAAATGCTCGAGCCATAGCGTCCTGTCAAAAACTAGATTTGTACCGCGTTTTTAGTGAGGTCCCTAGTTACTTACTAATAGTGACATTTTAGAATCACTCGACTAATTTCAGTTGAGAACCTCACAACGCTACAGTCTTTTGGCTGAAATGATGATGATGATAACATTTCCCACACAAAAAGTGATCTATTAAACATTATAATTAAAAAATAACAAAATTGATCGCAAACTATAGTCTTTTCACGGAACAAAATGTCGGTGAGTGCTGCAACTACAATAGTAATAGTTCGTTACTATGACATTTGTCAAATTTGTAACTCATGGTACAAAATTCTAAGCAAATGAAGCCCAAACTACAGTCGCTGTAGTATAGTTTACTACACGGTGACGTAGGATAGATAACTATGTGACTCATACTGCGCATTTTAGTACCCAACTATCCGCTAGAGGCGCTGTAAAAGTTTTCATACATTTTTTTAACTACAGATGGTTGCGTGTATAGATTGTTAAAACTCATGGTAGACGTAATTTACAATCATTACTGAATATTGATATTGACTGATATTTTTCTGTATGGTGTCGGACTTAAAGAATAGCACCATCCCATATCTTCCTGTGGGTGTCGTAAGACGCGACTAAGGGACTTGCCAGAGAATGGGCAGCAGCGTTCTCTGTACTTTTGTAACAACCGTACTGCGATCGCCAACCCGCCTGCCAAGCGTGGCGATTATGGCAAAACCCCTCATGTTATGTCAATGTGGCGACACTTGGGGGAGGCCTATGTCCAGCAGTGGACGTTAAAAGGGCTGAAATGATGATGATGATGACTGAATATTGAATACGCTGAATACCATAGTCTTAAAATACGGAATCAGTAATTACTGTAGTAAATTTATTGAAAAGAAACGGTTCATCTAATGTCACACGCAGCATCCTGTGGTGAAAGGACTATAGGAATCCCTCTTGTATCGTGGGTGCGTTAACAAACATTTAAACTCACGTACATAAACAGCCCCATATCCCCCCATATCCCCCCGTGGGTGTCGTAAGAGGCGACTAAGGGACTTGCCAGAGAATGGGCAGCAGCGTTCTCTGTGCTTTTGTAACAACTGTACTGCGATCGCTAACCCGCCTGCCAAGCGTGGCGATTATGGCAAGACCCCCCTTGGGGGAGGCCTGTGTCCAGCAGTGGACGTCTTTTGGCTGAAATGATGATGATGATGATGACATAAACAGCAAGTCCTGGAGCTACTAGATGTAGGCCATACAAATATCTGTTCTGTGTGGGAACCGAAACCACGACGCGCAGCGCAGCTGCATCGCTCAGTCACTGCGCCAACCGTGCCTTCAAACGTTGGATAAACGCTTGAATACCAACAATATTAGAGCGTATGGGGATAGTATTATTGGGTTTTGCCATAAAATAATTTCTTGGTAGTAGCCCGGAGTTTGAAAGTTGTGACCCCCTGTGCCATCATCAGACCTCCTGCGGCTAATTTCTCCCCTTTCATGTCAGATTGCTGTCTGATCGGACTATGAGTAAAGGGATAGGGAGTGCACCTGTGATTGTGCATCGAGATTGGCAACAGAGACTTAGATTTGGTCGGAATGACATTAATATTTAGGCATTCCTTTAAGTCTCGCCTAGTCTTAGTGAAAATGGGTATAAGAATTTAGAACACAGGCCGACACGAAACTGGATTAGTTTAGAGATTAATCCAATTGTTTTCGTGTTGCTCGGCCTTGGGTCACTGGACGAGAATTTATCTTGAACAAATTAAGTTATTGATGACAATAATACGGATAAATTCTGATTTGGAGGGTAGTTTAATTAAATTTGTTGATATACCAATAAAGGGTTCATCAAGCAATAAGATAGTTTCATTGAACTGTTTCTCAATTATGTTTCAATTCAAGCAATTAGTTTGTGAGGTGTTAAAGATGTTATAGCATACTCAATATAATCCCTACAAGTACAGTTACAAGCATAAATACCTTACAAATAAGCAAAACTCAAAAGCGATTGCTTACAAAAGTATTCATAGAGTATTACGAACATCATTTTCCGATCCACGCTTTTGAGAAATTCACAAAATGTCAAATATGTTCTCGATTGACAGAGGTTGCAAAAAAGCTCATTGTTACAAGTCATAACATAATCTTCACTTCTTGTAGTAGGGAAAATGCATTTAATCCTGAACCCAGAAGGTAAAAAAATAAGAGAGATATAAAACACCTTGCAAGTTTTATCCGCCGTACGAAAAGTTTGTAAATTATTTTATCCTTGTTTTCAGTAGGTAAAAATAAATTTAATCTGTTGCACGTGGAGTATTTCATTAACTTTTGCAGGATATTTTATTAAGTGCTCGAAGTAAATTAATAAATTGTTATACCTATTATCATCTATTTGACACCACGTGACAAGGGACAAGGACAGGAAGACGTTGATGATAAATTATTTATTCAAGTCATAACATTCACGCCTGTAATCTCCATGGGCTGATGCAGAGGGGCGTAATAGTGCATCAACATTTCACCAGTTCAACATCATCATCATCATCAGCCTATAAATTTCCCCCTGCTGGGACACAGGCCTCCTCTCAATGAGAGGGAGTGGGCTTTAATCCACCACGCGGGCCCAGTGCGGGTTGGTAGATGCCACATGTCTTCGATTTTTTAGTTCTAGAACATGCTTGTTTCCTCACTATGTTTTCCTTCACCGTTTTTAAAGTTTCACCAGTTTAGTCGCATTTAATAGAAGGTGAGACTATTAAAATACGAAACGCTATAAAAAGAGTCGCTAATTGTTTAGGCGTCTGGTTTTAAAAGCTAGATCCCCTAAAAATGATACCTAAATATCTTTTTATACATGAGAGTGCCACAAATTTTGCACAGAAGGCATCCTCTTGAAACCAAATGGGTGCAGAGTTGAACTACAAGTACTAAAACATTAAAACGCACGGCTATAAAATTTGAAAACGTACAGTTTTATGATGAACGATATAAATATCGTAGCGATATAACAAAATATGGGGACGTAAATCTTGATATGCGATTTTATTGTTTAGTTACAATGACATTAAATATTGCTGATAAAATTGAAGGGTCCGTCCAAACTAAAAACCGGACAACTGCGAGTCGGAATCGCCCACCGAGGGTTCCGTACAAATTTGTATTTTGTAAAGGCTATGTTTTATGATTTCATTACAAATGTAGTTTTCAGATTTTGTCCTGTACTTGTAGTCCAAGACGATATTACTTGCCAAATTTTATAGTTTTAGGTGAACGGAAAGTAGGTACCCAATACATTTTGATTCCCTTGAGAGTGTTGAAAAATACGTTTTTTTGCGGCACAAACGGCCGTATAGCTTTTTCTACGTTAACTTAGAAGTTTGATTTTTTTACACAGTCAAGGGACTGTAGGCTGGAGTATTTGGTTTTAATTTCAACTCGACACCTCCACGCGTTCCCATGATAAATGGTCTTGATAGATAGACGGACAACAAAGTGATCCTATAAGGGTTTCGTTATTTTATTTTGAGGTACGGAACATATTTACGCTACATGCTTAGAGTTTAGGGCTGTTTCACCACCATTAAATTTCATTCATTCATCATTCATTTAATTTCACTACCAAAACATAACAATTCCCATTAACATTGTATGCTAAATAGTTTCAAACAAATTCTGTTGCATTTTCGACTTTATTATGCAAGTAGTTCGGACATCGTGAAACAAGCCCTTGGACATGTTCCCATTTCTATATTGATATTGTTTAACACTTGAGCATCAGTAACAGCAATTACGCTTTGCTCAAATATGTACTTAGTTACATGCATGAATGTGCTTGAATGTGCTTAGTAATAGGTCTCGGCATAAGGGTTAGCGAAATTTTAACTTACTATCTTTGCTCCAGAAATATAATCAAACGAAACAGTTTCCCGCGACCTTCGTCCGCGTGAAGTTAACATTTTCTAGGGATTTATTTACCTTTTTTGCACGGAACACTAATCCTTTTTTCTGAAATAAAGGTAGGCTAAGTTAGCCGGAACCAACTTACAGGCACGCAGACAGCAAAAAACCGGCCAAGTGTGAGTCGGACTCGCGCACGAAGGGTTCCGTACCATTATTTATAATACTTATTAAAAAGGAGCGAAAGAATCACTTTTTTGTATGAGAGCCTTCTTAAATATTTATTTTATTCTATTTTTAGTTTTTGTTGTTAAAGCGGCGAAAGAAATACATAATCTGTAGACATTTCAACTGGCTATCTTTCACAGTTCTTGAGATACAGCCTGGTGACAGACGGATGGACGGACAGCGAAGTCTCAGTAATAGAGTCCCGTTTGACCCTTTGGGTTCGGAACCCCAAAAATATTGTTAAAACTACCGTATACTCGTAAACTTTCATGTTCAGTACAAAGCTGTTTTTTACAAATTGCAAACAGACACTTCAATTTTATTTAAATTTATATAGAAGTAGTATCCCGGAAAAACGGCCGCTGGCCAGAAATTGTGCCATTCGCAGGAACGTACAATGCATAGTGCCACTGACAGGAATATTGCACATCTATGTATACTTGTTACTTTTATTTATTGGTAACAGTTTGACCAAAAATGTGTGACAGTATCGGCGAGTCACCGATTTCATTAATAAAAATAATATTGTTTTACATGATTTAGTGTTTCGGAGGAGCTCGTGGCTAAATAATAACAGCCGCAGGGGTCGATCTTTAAGGTTAAGCTGTGCTTGCCGAGGTTGGTCCGTGGATGGCTGACCATAATGACATACCGAGTTTCCTTCGTGCCTCGTGCACGTTATCCGTTGGTCCCGGCTGTCATTTGTAGATCTTTGACAGTCGTTACGAGTAGTCAGAAGCCAAAAGTCTGACATTCAGTCTTACTAATGGGTATCGTATTACCCAGTTAATGGGTTGTGGAGGTTAGATAAGCACTGACTTCATGTAAAATACTGGTACTCAGCTGCATCCGGTTAGACTGGAAGCCGACCCCAACATAGTTTGGGAAAAGGCTAGGCAGATGATAATGATCATTTAGTGTTTCAGAAAAGTCTACAAAAGTAAACCAACTCCACTGATCTCTTAAACGATAAAAAACACGTTGTTATTTCCCGAAGGGGTATGCAGAGGTGTACCTACATACTTTTGTCTAATATATAACCCTTAGGGTAAGAAAAGATGATTTAGAATGTCTGACTTTATCTGCATATATATATACCTGCATATAGTGTCAAATCAATTAAGCTGGTGAAATTCCACAGACGTCATAAGAAGATATAGACGATTAGGTACTATAGTCATCTTGTTAAGATATCTTTACCCATCATGCTTAAGCAGTTCCGACATCAAATTATTGCCCCTGATTTAGGGACAGTATCATTATCAGGGTTATTGTACATTCGCCACATTTTTGTAAACTCCATTAATTGAAACTATACAACAAAAAAAAATTGGCCGTTACAAAAAAAAAAAAGGAATCCTTCCATTTGTCCCACTAGTGAGTTCCCAAACAGAGCTGTTAGAACTAAAATGGCGACCCACATACGACGTAAAATATTCGCATATTTGTGAAATTGCTTTCCAAACACGCGACGATGCCTGCAGGTTGTCGCCATTTTCCGCCTTGCGCACAAAATCGTCTGGGGATAAAGTCGTTGTATTTTGTGGTTGTAATTATGTAAATATCTGCGGAAGACACACCTGGGCTAAATGCTGGAATTAGTTCGTTTTTTTGTTCTTGAGGTACTGGAAAGATGGCTCTTTCTATTAGCAATGGTTACGGTATTAGTGTTGCAGTATAGGCATATAGCTGTTTCTAGTAGTTCTTTCTATGTATGTGAAACCAAAATTGTCAACTTGAAAAAATATATTGCTGACGTTTGACTAGTGAAATTTTGTATGGGACACCTAATAATTTCTTCGTGATGGCGATATTGGTTCTATGGACAAAGTTATAAAGTTTGATGGTCTGAAAATATGGCACTCCTATAAATATTGCCACGCATTTGTGATCTACGCTGCAGACAGTTATTTACGATATATTATGATTTTTTCTGTAAAATAAGTACTGACTCTTAAAATATGGTTAGTGCCAATACCGTTTGAAGTAGCACTTACTCTAAACTAACCGTTACACATACAGAAATAGCGATAGGATATAAATATTTCATGAAGCAAGCAAATATTCTTTTATATTTTTATTTCAGCATTTCCATACAGAGAGCACACGTTTGCACTTTTCGTGCTGTGCTCGTTTGATTTTAAACGAGGTTTTTTTTCTAAGCTTGATGAGGACCACAGTCACGTTAAATCAGTAGTTCGAATGAAAATTCGCATTTTTGATGACATTGTTAATAGAGTCAAAAATTGTAAAGGCAGGTAAAAATATTACTTTGCAAATTGACTACAAACATAGAACCGCGACTAGGAATAATCTTCTTCGCATAGCTTATAAACATACGAGTATAAAGACATCTGATAGATTTTTGAAGGTGTACATGGAAAATACACATAACATCACGGCTGTACTCTCCGAAAGATGAAGCAGAGCTGAACTAAAAGTGCATGGGGTTTTTTTTATTTCAGTCAGCGTCTATTTCGTTCCACAATTCCGGGCTGTTATTGAGCTATTCTGATGGAAAACTCCAAGAACATGTTACGAGGACTGGCAATTAAGCTCAGGTTCTAAGACTGGACCGGAAAAATAAGGACAATTCAACCTCAAATAAAAAAACGGGTAAGAAGGAAGAAGAAGATGTTTCTCGTACATTCTATCTATGTAACATCACTGTTTTCAGTGCACTACAGCAAAATCGTTTGCATCCAATATACGAGACAGTTCATACGGAGTTTTGAATTTAATTGGGAAGTATCGCGAAGTAGGTCAACTGCGCTTGTTTTTATGTTTGTGGAACCTTCGTCCTCAGTGTGTTTAAAATGAGCAAATAAATAAGTATGCAGACTACGTGGTAGACGTTAGTCTAGTGGTCAGAAGGGCGACTGCTCAGAATGTAGTATGGTCCTGGATCCAATTCCTAGGTGGAGAAAAAATTCAAGATTTTATTAAATTTGGATACTGTCAATAGCAACCTAGAGTCAGGACTTATCGCTTACGCCGTGTTACACGAGAGTTCCCTGACCATAATTGGTGAAATGTAGATTTTGTAAACCTCTGCCCCTATGTTATTTCTATCCTAAACAAAGATCTAGATCAGCTTACTCTCTGACAAACACACTACATCTTAATTTACTCTGAATCCTCACATACTAGACTAACTGTCGCTTCACTCCAAAATATAGTTTTTCCAAGCCTTATAAACCTGTCTGATAACACAGCTTAGTGTCGCATCTAGGGCCATTGTGTGCAGTATATTGTCCATGCTCGTCCACTGTACATCCTGCTGGCTGTGACTTTATTGTGATAGAAGGGTATCGTGTACGATACCTAAGTGAATGTTACCTACGGATGTACGGCACTTAAATAGTGTTTTTTGGTAGATTATTTACAATCATTTGGGATTCGTAAAGCACAAGCTTTTGGCCGCAGTTTTGTCCACTTAAAGGTCTGAAATGAGCCCAAGGCAACGCACTACCGAGATAAAATGTTATAAGGACACCACCCAGCTGTTATGGCGTGAAAAGATTATAAATTTACAGACAGTGAGACGTATTCATTTTACTATTAGTATGGGTTCATTTCACTCGTTTGCGACAAGGGACACGACATACTCAAAAATGTAGATTTTACGATGTTGTTTGTAGTTTTATTTAAAATAAATGAAAGTAAGTATTATATTAACTAACGAAATGCAAAACTAACTTTAAAAATGCTATCCTGTATTTTTTATTTTTCGAGTTGTCTGTATTGTCACAAACAAGCGATTTATAACCCACCGTGACATTGTTTTGTTGTGTATAAGATTTTTTTTTGTTGTTTTTATCTACTAGGTATGCATGTATCTATCTAGGTATCATGTATCTATTTTATATTCTATCAATTTTGAGCTCTATACAGTACTGTACTCTTCGGTTCCATAGTCAGAGCAACGCGGTCGATACTGGTATCAAAAATCGTAGAGGGGTAAAAGCAGTAAAGCTGCTTTTACCTCTCTACGATTTTTGATGCCTGTATGAACATTCATTTATGAAACGAAAAATCAAAAGCAGAACGACCATGCCACAATAGTTACTTAAAATACAGTATTTCAACTTAGAACAGATGTTCGAATCACTCACCCATAAATGCAAACGCGGTTATATGGAAGCTAAGCCTCAGGTAAACAGTTACAAAAAACTGTCACATCGAGACAAGTACGTACGTTTTCCAATCCTAACATGCATTGAAGCGTAAAGGTACATTTTTTACCTAAAAATGGGGTTGCGTTTTTATTCATCTCTATACAATGACCGCGTTGAATCGTGGACAACCGTTTGTTTCATCTGCTAACTATCGTCTGGTTCCACGCACAGAGTGGTATCAGTGTATCTGACTGGTGGAAGAAGGTGGGTTTATACCTAATTCATTCGTGAGTAGGTATTTGTCCGCAAATTATTGCTCGCGGTATAATCATTATCATCATCAGCCTATAATGGTCCCACTGCTGGGACACAAGCCTCCTCTCTATGAGAGGGAGTGGGCTGTAAACCACCACGTGGGCCCAGCGCGGGTTGGAAGATGTCACATGTCTTCGAATTTTTAGTTCTAGGACATGCCGGTTTCCTCACGATGTTTTCGTTCACCGTTTTTGAGGGCAGCGGTGATGAAATAAATTATACAAAGTAATGCCTGGGTTCGAATCCATGGCTCGTACGTCGGGGCTGCTACCACTGGGCCACCGCTGCTCTGTAAAATTCTCTCTAGCGGTGTTAAACGCATTTAAAATCTTGCATTCTGGAAAAGTACGAATATCCCGCCAACTAAGTTCGGGTCGGCTTCCAGGTTAACCAGATGCAACTGAATACCAGTATTTTACAAGGAACGACTATCTTTCTGACCCCCAGAACCTAGTTAGTACTTGGTAATACGATACCCCTTGGTAAGACTGGTTGTCACACTTTCGGGGCACTGACTACCTGTAACGACTGTCAAAGATCTACAAATGACAACGGCTTAGCGTGCTTTCTGAAACGGAGGAAACTCGGTATGTAATGGGCGGTCACCCATCCACGGACAAGCAAGCAAGCGTGGCTTACCTTGAAGATCGACCCAAGTGACTGTAAGTTATTAATTAGCTTTTAAAAAAAAAGTACGACTATCTAAACAAGTTTAATAGCCATTATCTCTCAGGAAACAAGCGAAGTAAATTCTGTGCTAGATCGTAAACTCGGGCAGTTTGTGAACGTATATGACTATGGTGCGGTGATATTTCGCGCCTATTTCTCTGCCAGTGACGTTTATTGTTGCAGGGATTAGTGAGCCACTAGCCAAGTATATTTTGCTCAACGGCAAGTGCGTTGCACTGATGATGATGATGTTACTGAGTTAAAACTCGAGGTTTGGAAAACTTTTAATGGGATTTATCATCAGAATCTAGAACTATTTCTTCGTTACCATCATCCGCTTAGTTTATCAAATATTATAAGTGTCGACTTAGAGTCTAACCTAATGTAGCTTCATCATCATCATCATTTCAGCCGAAAGACGTCCACTGCTCGACATAGGCCTCCCCAAAGAAGGGGGGATTTTGCCATAATCGCCACGCTTGGCAGGCAGGTTGGCGATCGCAGTACGGTTGTTACAAAAGCACAGAGAACGCTGCTGCCCATTCTCTGGTAAGTCCCTTAGGCGGCTCTTACGACACCCACGGGAATATATGGGATGGTGCTATTCTTTACGTATGATGTAGCTTAGTACAAGTATTTTGCAAGTAGTGGCTGCCCATCTGAGTTCCTGATTTGTGACCAGTTAATGGTCACAAATATAATAATAAGTTGTTGCATTGGACTTTAAAATGCCATAAATTCATTGAAACTGGCAGAATGTGGCCATACTATAGTTAAATTTCTCCCATTCATCGGTGATTCCTATATAAATGTGTATTTGACGGTTAAAAGTTCAGCTCAACTTTGAAAATAGATTAAATTATCGTTGTCACGCCATGAGCCCTACGACCAGCCAAATATACACACATAACATCAGGCCTGTATCCCCGAAGGGTTAAGCAGAGGTGTTCCTAATAGATAGACACATTTCGCCGGTTATGTTTTAAGTCTCCTGTATAGGGGGCGAGCCGACCCCAAGATAGTTTGGAAAAAGGCTAGGCAGATGGTGGTATAGAGGGCAAGCATAAGCTGCACGGTGGGTTGATTGCCCAGCTGTTGTCAATAATGCCATCAACCGGGCATAAGTCTAGACTCCGTACCTGCTACTGAGAAATTCCGGATGGAAAAACCCAATAACACTTTGAGCGACCTGGGAGTTAATCCCAGACAAAATATACTTTAACATCCATTCTCATCTCTTCACACTTACTATACCAACTCTTGTTTCCATTACTTACTACGAGCAGAGATAGTAAACACGCAGTAGTTGGTGGCTGCATATCACGGCCGCCATAACTCGAGCCTCACTCTCTGCCGGTGACTTTTATAGTTACAGTGAATAGTGACGCACTAGCCAGAATTATTTTTATGGATAGCCTTGCGGGTATTTCGCGTTTTAGAAATTGAGATTTTTTTGTTGGTCAGTTTTGTTTAATGAGTTTTTGAGTGTCACAAAAAATGTTTTAAAATTGTGACAGTAGGTATTTTTTTGTGAAGCAGATATGATTTCTGGTTCAGATCTGATAAGTTATAGAGAATTATGGAAGGAGACTACATAAATTGGGATAACGGCAGAAGAATGTTTATGATGTTGATTTGTGAGGAGTGGTTTCCTAATAGGCTTTGTCACAATGCAGTCTTAAATATCTAAACTAATATTATAAAGAGGAAAGATTTGATTGTTTGTTTGTTTGCATTGAATAGGCTCCGAAACTACTGGTCCAATTTGAAAAATTCTTTCAGTGTTAGATAGCCCTTTTATCGGGGAAGGCTATAGGCTATATATCATCACGTTACGACCAATAGGAGTGGAGCAGCAATGCAAAATGTTGCGAAAACGGGGAAAATACAACGCAAACGAAGTTGCGCTTGACAGCTAGAATTTTATAAAGTTCATGAACTACGATCTAAAATTCTTTCTCTTTCCCGTATTGCAGATGAATGCAAAAGTGTTTTTGATTAAAGAGCTTTTGCTGGCGTGTGTTATATTAATATACCTTACCTACATATTATAAATTAATATTATTCCTTTGAAAGGCAAGAATAATGAACGCCTCATTGCTCGTCGAACTCAATAATTCTGGATTCTATAATGACGGCAGTAGTTCATATAAAATGTTCAATAACGATTGGAGAACCAGTTTTTCACGCAAATTCATTTGCCTGACTCCTAGCAATATTAAATAATTATTAAATCTAGCGAGAATTTCGGAAGCTCAAAACGAATATCGGATGTTATTGAAATATTTTTTCATTCATTCCAGAAAGTAAATTAGATGTTAATGGTTTCCACTTTAAGTTAAATGTTAACAGTTTATCAGCAACTCCTGAATGTTGCCAATGCAATTAAATTCCGGTGTTCCACGAATTCATATTTTATAAGGAGGTTGTTTGATTTTTAGGGTTTCGTACCCAAAGGGTCAAACGGGACCCTATTACTGAGACTTCGCTGTCCGTCCGTTCGTCCGTCTGTCACCAGGTTGTATCTCATGAACCGTGATATTTAGCCAGTTGAAATTTCTACTGATTATGTATTTCTGTTACTGCTATAACAACAAATACTAGAAACAGAATAAAATAAATATTTAAGGGGGGTTTTTCCCATACAAAAAAGTGATTTTTTGCTCGTTTTTATAAATAATGGTACGGACTCGCGCTTGGCCGGTTTTTTATTATTTTTATTTCTAAGGTCACACAATGGCCAGTCGTCCATATACTACGGTCTTAAACAAAAATTCCATACCCAGTTCAATTACCAAATTGTATTTCCACCATCGGTATCGTAAAAATAACGAACAAAAACCCGTGACACCAACAAAAAGCAAAGATCACTGACCGGATTCCATTTCAATCCAACCAATCTTCGATTAGGGGTATAATTCATTACACCAAGAAAGGGGGGGCGTTGCAGAAATGAACGACAATCTTTCGACCATCAATCAAACTGATTCGCTTGATTAATGATTAGGTCACCCTCGATACGTTCGCGTGAACTTTCCTTCCACACAGCCCTAAAAATGGTACAACTTTCGCAGTATTTCTTCGAGAGGTCTCGCATTAAATTCTTAGGTCCGAATATTAAATTTGGTACTTAGTTTATTGGTTTTGTTCAAATTTCGCGACTGTTAGTCGAGTTTGTGTACGCCGTTTGAGTGGCGAGAACCTTCTATTGTTTTTCTTTGATTTTATGATGGTAGATTCTTTTGTTCTCGCTTTGTTCTAAGTCGTAATTGCATGGACGTATTGGATCGAGTTTGAGAAGTTTAAGGAGTTTAATGTTGTCATTTGTTTTGGCTTTGTTTGGGGAAAGTTCTGAGAGTTTGCTTGTCAAAGTCCTTTTGGTTCGCTGGAGATGTTTGTATTTTACGTATGAACTGTTTGACCATTGTTTGTTACGCAGGGTATTATTTCTATTTGAATTATTCCATTAGTTTAATCTAACGCCGTATCCTTAAAGATTTATTCGTTAGACAAATCCAGATTTTTTTACAGCGTTTTTCAACAACATTACGCATAATGGCGAAATCAAAATCAGCTGTCCCATACATGCGGGTCAAATTTCAATAGGGGAAGGGGTTAAATTTCAATGCTTACTAGCATTGAAATTTAATATTGGGTCCATTGAGAAAGTTATCCAGTTTGATGGTCTGTTCCTCACCCTTAAACATGATGACATACTTCTGATACATGCTGTATACGGGGTGGTAAGAGACAGCGATGCGAAAACGCTTACCACATGCTAAGTACATAATACTTAACCCCCCCCCCCCTATTGAAATTTTTCGTCGGTTATTTAAAAAAACTTTTGCTCTGTATTGTGTCGGACGTAAAGAATAGCACCATCCCATAGCATCCCGTGGGTGTCGTAAGAGACGACAAAGGGACTTGCAAGAGAATGGGCAGCAGCGTTCTCTGTGCTTTTTGTAACAACCGTACTGCGATCGCCAACCCGCCTGCCAAGCGTGGCGATTATGACAAAACCTCCCAAAATGTCAATGTGACTTGGGGGAGGCCTATGTCCAGCAGTGGACGTCTTTTGGGCTGAAATGATGATGATGATGATTTAAAAAAAATAGCTGTTTCAAAATATATAGACCAGCTGTTTTTTTTAATAACCGGTGATAAATTACTTTTTATTAAACTGTATTACCAACAATTTTCACATCCTAGATCAACATTTGCAACCCCTCTAAAATAATAACCAATCGCACGTATACAACTCAGGGACTTGTCATTCAAAGGCGCTTAGCAAAGCCGCAAGACCAGCGAAGCGTCACTCATGTAAGCCCAAATAAACGATCCCTTTCTTCCATCCTCACAGCCGCGTAAGGTGACAGTTATCTTGGACTTGCCAGCCAATAGCGCGCTGTCAACCCGTCACGATGTAAGGTGGAAACATAAGGATGTTTCAGCGAGAGCAATGATGGAATTAAGTGGGCTGGTGAATTAGTTATGGTGTTGTTACTCTGTGGTTTGGGGATTTTTTAAGGAATTTTCCAAAGATATTGTAATAGTGGTCTGTTAAAAAAATGGGTTAGCATTATTTTCATTACTGAGATTTGAACGTCAAAATACTCTAGTAATAACTAAAGTTTACTTAACTTGTTTCCAATAACTAGCATAATCAACCTTTTTACCCACCAAAGGGCACTGGGCCTGCGTAGTGGAACGGTCTCTATCACCGAGAGAAGGCTAGGGTCCCAGTAGTGGGAACGTCAAAATGTTGGGCTGGTTTTGCAATAACTAGATTGAATGTGCGTAATATTCATAGTGGATATAATCAGGTGTCTTAAAAGTAAATCCACTTTAACCAATGTTTAACCTTACATATTTAAAACATATCTTGAGTGTTCTGAACACTCAAGGTATGTTTTATATTGAATATTATTTGCTAGCTGGTGGAGATGCTTTAAAAGATCATAAAAACACCTTCCACATAAAAAACACAATCAAAATCACCATAACATTTTCTTCGCATCCGCCCGCATCTTCCTCCCGTCCACCCCACACTACCTACAGCACAACCAGGGTATATACAGGATGTCTCATTAGCTGCGGGAGTTTGATTCAGTCACCCCGCCGGCGCTGGTTTCAGCAATCAATACCCACCGGTTTAGCGGATGCGGGTTTTTATTCCGACAACATTTGGATTAGGATTTTCCCTTTCTTGTTGTCAATTTGATCCGGTTTTTTTTTCGAAGATTGATTTTTTGTGGGTCTTGGATTGGTAAATATGTGGGGTTTGAGGTGTTCATATAAGAATCATTTGATTGGTTTTGAATAAAACATATTCTTGTACATACATGGGTAATATCATCAGTTTAAACATGCATGTTTTGGCGGTTTATGGCACGCTGGTGTGCTAAGGCTCGTTAATTAAATAAATTCACGTTTAATTTGAAACCCATTCGTTATTAACCTGCTGAACATTATTGTGGTTTATGCAACTATGAGCTGTTTAACGATTTTGATGTGTAGTAAAGGATATTTTCTATCTATCTATCTTGCAAGGCGAAGATGGAAGGACGAGCACCCAACAAAAGGTCTGACAAAAGATAAAAGTCTGTTATTTTTTTATTTTTTATTTTAGTTGGTTTGCTCTTGACTCTAGTCAAGGTCAGATATGACAGAGACAAATTCGACGCAATGGTACGAGAAGATGGTACTTACCCAGAAGAATTACATTACGGGCTTTTTAATAAAACTTTGATTAGGTTTCTATTTAGCCAATGGGCTAACAAACCTCCACCAGATTAAATAAAATGACTCACCTGCCCAAACAGTCGCGAACTGATTACTGCTTCTCCAAAGATCTTGAACGATAGCTAATAAAGATAAGTGCTCCCCATAATACACACACAAACCTTCACAGGCACACAGACACATATACACAAATCGCTCTTAACCTTTTGACCACAGTCATCGATAGATGACAAACCAAAATGTGGCCAGCACGCCACTGTCACGACTACATGACAGGTATTAAAAGATGGATTGGCCCCTAAAACACGTTTTTATTTTTTTGACGTGGCGATCAAAAGGTTAAAGCGTCAAAAGTAAAACAAATCTAAAACTACGTATTTTACTCTCATTCAGATCGAATCGAGATGGTTTCCGCATTCGTAGTAAAACCGAGATATAGGGTTGTTACACGCCAGATTATCTATCTACTACTCTCGTCACATAACATCACACCTATTATCTCCAATAGGTTAGGTAGATATGTACCTAATAGTACACCCACATTTCGCCGGTTATGTTTAAGTCCCATGTAAAAGGGGGGCGATCCTATTGTTATCACCCGGGCACAAATCCAGACTCCGTGGCTGCTACTGAGAAATTCCTGATGGAAAAACCCAATAACACTTTGTTCGACCCGGGAATTGAACCCAGTACCTCATGCTCAGCAGTCGCGCTTGTGATCACTAGACCAACGCGGCAGTGCATGTTATACTTTGTGCAATTTGTTGCTCTTGAAACGGTGAAGGAGGATACATTCGTGAGAAATAGGATTGTGGAAAACCAACAAATCAAATCAAAACCCACACTTAGCTTCGTGGTTGATTATGGCACACGATTTCACAGAGAAGCTTGTGTCCCATCAGTTGTTAGCTATTTATATTATGATTAGGTAATGTGTTTTTTTAGGTGTAGAAAATAAGAAGGGGAATAGCTTTTTTAACCAAGAAAACATTACTGTCGATCACCTCATCCATTTAAATCAGATAAAAAACTAATTAAACACAACGTTATCTAATATTACAAAGCATTTAACGCAGATTTAAGTATTAATAAAGCCTTCGCAGCATCTTTTTCTTTCCCTATTAGTATATTTACGTAGATCTCCCCTCTTTATGACGACTATTAAGAGGATATGAATACCAAAAAGCTCTGCCCACATTTAAGTGCTCATTATTCAAATATTTTCAGTAATGTTCAACTCAAATTGGGCTATTTAACTGCCGGCCGAGTAACGAACTTCAGTCGTAAAGATATCCAAAATGGGCGATTCAATCAAAAAAGTTAAAGGGAATCGTAAAAATTTGAGTATTATATTTTTGTAGGCAACGATTTTAATATAAGACTTTAAAACTGAAAAGAACTTGATTACAGATGAACGCCATTGTTTCGAATTCAATCGAGGGATTTTTTTAAAGAAAATGTCATTCGAATTTGAAAATTTATTTTAAAAGTTTCATTGTAATGAAATAAGTTGATACTTCTTTATTGAGAGTACCTAAGCCGATTTGATTATTAAGTTTCAGAAATAAAGTAAGCATTGTGAATTTGAGATAAGAATTTTTCATAAATCAAATATATTTTATTTTAATCTGACCTGTACTGACTGGTAGACGTACCTGCTGAATATTACATTTATATCGATTATAATGACTGCTATCGACTGCATTCGCAAGAAAACTGCGTCGCTGTTGTCAAGTTTGCGGGCGAGTGGCAACAGCATTCTAAAAACAGTGGCGGAAAGCATAGACTCTCCGATTATTAAAAGTTTTGTGAGAAAAACAATCCCTAAACATTGATTTGGGGTTGTCCTTTTCACAGTGCTATATAGTTTGTCTGTATTCTTCTGTGTAGTAGTTTAAGTACTAACACTAGTATTAAGGTATTTTATTGTTTACTAACACGCTGGATCATTGTTGCCCGATAATAAAGAATATTATTATTATTATATCTATCTATAAACTTTGTGTGACAACCATAGCGAAGACCCCCACACAGCCTCGATTAGGGAAGATGAATTACGATGAATCACCGTCTTGGGTCGCCCCTCACATCTATTATCAAACAGCCTCAATGGCTGTAACAACGCCATCTAGCGACACGTTATATAACTTCAATAATCGCCGATTACGAGCTCGTGGCTAAACAAAATCAACCACAAGCGACGATCTTCGGGTTAAGCCGCGTTTGCCAAGGTCGGTCGGTATATGGGTGACCATGCATTATGCCGTGCCTCGGAACTAACCATACTAAGCTGTTCCTGCCGGGCCGGCTGCCATACCTAAATTGGTATACAGGCCAAAGGGTACCGTAACAACTGCGTTGTGGAGTTAAGATAGGTAGTCGCTTCATGTGGAATGAAGCCTATACCTAACCTATACTACTACTAGCTGAATACCACTCTATTCAGCTACATCTGGTTAAAATGGAAGCCGAACCCATTACCCTCCATGGTTAGGAAAAGGCTGATGGTGATTCTTGTTTTCGTATGGTTGCGTAATCTGGTGTCAGAGATTTATTGCTCTGACTCGGCTTAACATCTCCATCATCATCATTTCAGCCTGAAAGACGTCCACTGCTGGACATAGGCCTCCCCCAAGAAGGGGGGGGGGGTTGCTATAATTGTCACGCTTGGCAGGCGGGTTGGCGATCGCAGTACGGTTGTTACAAAAGCACGGAGAACGCTGCTGCCCATCCACCGGTAAGTCCCTTAGTCGCCTCTTACGACATCCACGGGAAGATATGGGATGGTGCTATTCTTTACGTCCGACACTATACAGAACCGGCTTAACATGCCGTGGAGAAATATGTTTTAGGCACGTTTGATTACCACTGCGAGGATCGGCCGGAGGACACGGTGGAGCACACTGTGGAGCTGTGCCCTGCTTGGGCTGAGCACCGCCGTGTCCTCGTAGCGGCGATTGGCGGCGGCGACCTCTCGCGTCCGGCTCTGGTTCAATCCATGGTCCGGAGCGAGAGGGAATGGGAAGCCGTCGCCTCCTTCTGCGAAGCAGTCATGCTAGCGAAGGAGGTGGCGGAACGTGAGAGGGAGAGAACCTCACCTCCCAGCCGCCGCGGGAGACGCCCCGGGCGTCGGGGGGCAACCAGTGGCCCCCGGCCACCGTAGGCGCGGGCCTGTGGACGGTGAGTAATGGGCTAGCTCACCGTCCGTCCGTCTTTTGACGACAGACCGTGCCGACGGCGCGTTCGTGTTCCACGCGCGCCTCAAGGAGATGTCAGCAAACCGGAAGGGGTCCGAGAGGGCCGATGCCTGCCAGGGCTGCGGGTTGTTCGAAAGAGATACCGTGCCCCTGGAACGCAAAGGGCTAAGAAGGAACATGGATGGGTTTTAGTCAGTCAAGTCTGACACTCCCTTCCGCTCCGCCCAGAGCGGAAGAAGTCATTTGATGATTTCCCATCCTAAAAAAAAAAAAAAAAAAGGCACGTTTGATTTCCTCACCATGTTTTCATTCACCGAAACTTATGATAATTATGAACGAAAATGACCGATTATCTGAACGCTCGTTACTTTAATGTAATTCAAAACTTCGATTCCCATGACACAAAAATGCGGTAAAAAATATTGGAAAATGTTGAAACTAGGTCATGTTATAATGATGTATATGCAATGGGTTGAAAAACATGTGATTTTGTGGATGAGAAATAAAAACCTGCGCCTCTGAAGTAAGAGGGATCAAATAATGAAGGTAGATACGAAAAAGTTTGCTTACATTTTGCTGGTTTACACAGTGTTTTACCAGAGACTTTTTTTAGAGCGTGTGTACAAAGTTTTGGTTTAAATTGTATCATGAACTTTTAATATAAAAGACAAGGATTTTCTTATGGTTCTATTTAGACACTACGTTTTTTGAGACATCCGACGTCATAAAATCAAAATGTCGGATAACATGTAGCCGTTATAGCGGTTCTGAAATGGAGGTGGGAAGGAAACTTAGCAATACGAGGTGATAGCAGGTGAAGTAGATCCGTGACTGAATGGTAACTGTGAGAAGAAGTGTTCGCAGACCTACACCCAGAGCTGGCGAAGCGCGCAGGGGAAGCTCAAAAAAGAGGATGCCCAACAGTGGGTGGAACGTGGCTGGCAATGATGATAATGATATAAAAGGACACAGAGCAAAATCAGGATACATTACTGAACCCGCACATCTCGAAAACCAAACCAAACTTCCTAAGTTATAATCATAAACCACCTAAAAATACGAGAACAACATTCCCAAAGCATTAGATGCGTACAAAAGATTCCTTTTACGTAAGCTACTTAGCGTCACACAGCCTTACGAACTCACAAAGTCAGAACTTTAAATTCGTAAGGTCTGAATGTCAGGATCCACCTTCTCAAAGTTTGTTTAGAACTCCAAACTCGGCAGGACAATTAATTAAACAAGAAATCTTTTGAAGTACGACACGTTCGGAATAGTTGAACGACTGAATTTGAATTTGCGTTTCGCATTTAAAGAGGCTTCAAAATATTTTAGTTATGAGGAGTAAGTAGATTTTCAGGTTTTATTTTTAGAGAGAATCGAGGTATTTTCATCGTCATATTTTTTTAAGCAAATGAATGTCAACATTAGACAGCTTAATTTTTTATGTGGTCTAAAAGACGTGTAGGTATAGCTCGGTCCAGCGTATTAAGTTGGCCTTAGAACTTTCCAAGAATGGAGCGACTGCCTATCTAACTTCCATAAACCCAGCAACTGAGTAATACGATATTGTATCGTAAGTGTATACAGTTACACTAGTTGACAAAGGATTGGTCCTTCGACTTTTTATAACGACTGTCAAAGATCTTAAGAAGACAGCCGGAAACAAACGCTTTATCGTGATCCGAAATGCAGCGGATCCGTGTATCGAATTGTGCACACTGTTAGTATTTAATCAGTTAAGATCAGAAGGCGGCTAATTGGGATATACCTACATATACACCGATATACCTACATAATATGTATTCTTTTCCTATCATTTATGATCTTAGTGCTCATTTACGAAAACGCGGCGCGACGAGCGGCGCTTCGGGTGTCGCGGTTCGTTTTAAATTCAAACAAATGGCGATGTATGAGAGCGGTTTGACGGGGGTTTCTTGAGATGTAAGCGTAGTTTGCGGCGTTATGTCACACGGACAATACAATCATACGACAGTGCCTAGGTTTGACTCCCACACGGAACAAATCTACAATGTCGTAGTTTTATCCAAAAATTGGTTAATTTTTATTTGTTATTAACGATTACCTTCTTGTCTTTTGAATGGTTCAAAAACTAAAAGTATATATTATTAGACTACATATTAAGTAATGATTTGAAAATCATACATAATGCATTAAAATAAAACAATATGACTAGTTACAAAAATTAATATTTTACAGAATTAAAAAAAAAAAAAACTAAACACAAAAAAACATTCTTAACGACTGCGATTATATCCTGCAGTTTCTGTTTCGCAGTCCGGTTGCGGTACCATCAGTCTACTTACTTCATGCTATTCTAATGCATGATGTGACAGTTGTCAAACACTTGATGAATATTATGGTCCTATGTCGGGCCACAAGATCCGCCACGGGCGGTCGCCACGTCTCCGTAAACGGAAAATACAACCGCGGCGCCACGCGACTCGCCGCGCAACGCGCCGCCTGACTCACCGCATCTACGTAAATGAGCCCTTATAATTATCAGTGTTATTTATATCCATTGATTAAATGTTGTGGGTGTACTAAATATTACGTAAACTTTTTCACACCCATCGAGGATTACAGGGCGTGCTTTTATGTCATGATTAAATGTAGGTTACTCGTGTACATAATAGACCCAATGCTACAAGAAAAATCCGATTTCCATTATTTTTAATCTCGCAAAAAATCTTCAGACATAATAAAACTAGATTTTTCTAGCCTGAATGGCTCCAATCAGTTAGTCCACAATGTCTACAGGATAATAACTAGGTAAAAGTCTAATAGAATTTCAGGTCAAATGGATTTCAGACAAAAATTGGCTATCTAAGTAGGTCTCTTATATTATGTTACAGTTGAAACTGTAAATCAGACAAAACTGGTTTTGACCGGTTCAAGAACTAACGTTATTAATTATTAGATTGTTAAGTCTTTTGTGACCCTTTTAAAAACATTTGACTTTATAGTGAAAAGAAAATTATAAGTAAGGCGCTCCGTATAACATATATAGGGTCACTGCAAAATTTGCAAAATTATCTACAAATGGTGTTTTCGAATGTTGCGCCATCGAATTAACGACGTACAAGACTGCGATTGTTTGCGTATACAGGGTACACAATGCAAGCAACTTTAATGAGTGTATTGAAAAATTTGATATATTGTTACGTATGCTTGTAAAAAAGTCCTATAAAAATATTGTTGTAGCAGGTGATTTTAATATAGAAGTATTAAAGCGAAATAAGCAATCTATTGAATTTGAGACATTGTTACTAAATTACAATTTAAAACTTGCTCTATATGAACCAACTCGTCTTGGGAGTCAGTCATGCATTGACAACTTTGCGCATAATTTTAGCAAGTCCTTTAAGGCATCTGTTCTAGAATTTACTCTGTCTGACCATACGGCACAACTCCTTAAATGTCCTATTAAAACTGTCTGTTCTATAAAACAATGGCGTGTACTTAGACATGATTATAACAGTGACAATGTCAATAAATTTAGATCATTTTTGAGTGGTTTGACATTTTCAGACGTCTATGAATCTAATCATCCAAATTTAGCTTACAATGCATTCACAGAAATGTTTTTGTTTCCATATAACCAATGCTTTCCTCTAATACCAATAACTATGAAAGTATACACGAAGCAAAAGTGGATATCGCGTGGTATTAAAAAATGCAGTGCAAAGAAACGCCATTTATTATGGCAGTACCGATCGAAACCGACGCAACGAAACAAAGCTTAAGAATTATTGTCATACGTTTAAAAAAGTCACCTATTTGACGAAAAAAGCACAGAATTCTTATAAAATACAAACGTCTAATAATAAATCAAAATCGACATGGCAGATTATTAATGAAAATAAACTAAATACTCCTAAGAATAATATTAATAAAATTCGTATCAATAATACTATTATTTCAGACCCTAAATAAATTACAAACATGTTTAATGATTTTTTTATTGACAAAATAAAACCAATTACCGCGGGCAAATGTCACTAACCATATCCTGAATAGAAAAGATTCGATGTTTATGGCTCCCAGCTTGCCTACAGACATATCCAATATCATTTTAGCCCTCAAAAACACGAAGAGTGTTGGATATGATGATGTTAGTACAAAGATTATTAAAATTGTCGCTGACATTGTATGTGGCCCACTGTGTCATATAATGAACTTATGTATTTGTGAAGGAATGTTTCCTAATGCTCTGAAAAAATCTATAGTAAAGCCATTACATAACAAGCAAGAAAAAGACCTGATGCAAAATTACAGACCAATATCATTAATATCCATTTTCTCAAAAATATTTGAAAAATATATTTCTCGAGAACTAAGCACATATATGGATAAAAATGATATACTTTGTAATGAGCAATACGGCTTTAGAAAAAATAAAACGATCAATATGGCGGTCTACGACTTCCTGCACAAAATCATGTTAAATATGGATAAAAATATACCTATCTGTGTAATTTACTATGACATGACGCAGGCTTTCGATTATGTTCAACATAATATTCTATTAGAAAAGCTCGAAGCGTATGGTGTAAGAGGAAATGTTCAAAAGCTCTTACAGTCATATTTACAAGAAAGGAAGCAAACAACAGAAATAACGACGATTAATGCTAACACTAAACGTGAAGTCATTTTTACATCCGGGGAGCGCAACGTCAACTATGGCGTACCGCAAGGAAGCGTATTAGGACCACCGCTATTTACCCTTTATATCAACGATTTTCCTAAATGTATAGAACACAGTATGACACTTTTTGTAGATGACAGCACGATAACCATCCCTTGTGATAATAAGGATATTTATGAAACTTGTTTAAATAATACACTTAACAAAGCGATTCAATGGTTAGAAAATAATAACCTCAATATTAACTTAAATAAAACTGTGATAATGCATTTTAGCCAAAGACAATTAAAATTCCCAATTTTTTAAATTAAATATAATGATAATGTTATTGATACAGTAAATTCCACCAAGTTTTTAGTATTAACCATTGGCCGTAATTTAAATTGGAAGGCTCACATAGAGGTCATTAGCAAAAAGTTAAGTAACAATGTATTCGCATTGTATAAACTATCGCGGATCCTAAAGGCTGATGCCCTATTAACCGCCTAATATGGCATAGCAGAGCCCATTATCAGATACGGAATTATATTTTGGGGACTCTCTACGGATAGAGATATCGCATTTAAAGCCCAAAAAAAGTGTATTAGATCCATGTTTAAATTAAAAATGACTGATAGCTGCAGGCCGTTTTTCATAAACCACAACATCTTGACGCTACCATCAATTTATTTTATTAATATTTTGGAAATCGCGATATTTGTTAAATCAAATCCTGGGCTATTTCCCCGCATGGCAGACCGGTTTCCTAGAAATAGACGTGATAACAGTCAGCTCTGCCAACATATGTCTCGGACTGCACTTATGCGCAAGAGTATTTTTTGTATGGCTCCCATTATTTTCAATAAACTTCCCAATGGCTGGAAAGAGTTAAGTGTAGAAGCATTTAAAAGGAAAGTAAAATCTTTTTTAGCTAATAAAGCATATTATGATGTCAATGATTTTTTAAGGGAATCATCTTTTTAATTGAAAGTTTCATTATCTGTTAATTTAATTTGAAATGTTAAGTTGTGCAATAATAATTTTAATAATGTTGTTTGTATTTAATCTTTTTGGACCTACGTTGACATAATTGTATTATTTCAATTTTTTTTTCTATTTTATCTATATGAATAAGTTATGTAATCAGTCAATTTAATTTAATTTATCTACATAAGTCAGTATTGCCAATTTTAATGAATGTGGTTATTATTCCGTTTATTTATTTAAAAATTGCAAACTTTAATTAATATTGGCACACCATGTCAATATGGTAAACATGTTAGCACAAGTTCATGTACTTATAACACCTTGCACGCAATTTTTTTTTTTATAAAATAATTGTATGTACACACATGTTTGAGCAAATAAAGTTATCTGAATCTGAATCTGGTAATTAGTGACCGATATTTAAGCACGTAATTAAACTCATGATAACAAACATCTTTCCCAAAGAAACATTTTTTATACTTATTCACTTTTAGCACAATAATACAACTGCCGTATGAAATCCGAGCTAGCGCGCCTGTTACCTATCAGCTTGTGATAAAAGTGACTCGAGTATAAATAAAATGTTTCTATGGGAAAGTTATTTGGTATTATGAGTATAATCATGGGCTTAAGTATCGGTCAGTAATTACCAATCCCATACCATATACATACATACCATATAATTATTTTAACAGAGAAAACCCTTTTAAATTGACATGGTCACTAACACCGTCATTGACACTGAAAACGAGCACCATGATCACGGATAAACTGTAACTAACTCAGTTTATCCGTGATCACTCCCAGGTTATCCGCAAGCACCATACTTGCAACAGCGCGAAATATCTTAAATTCAAAACAACATGGTAAAAATCCGTTTTCAGTGTTAATGATAGAGAAAACGCGTTTCAATCAAAAAACGGTTTTAACTGAAACCAGTAAAGGCTGCTTTTGACCGAATCACATTTTCTCAATTTAATGAAAATTACATACCTACCTAAAGCCCTACAAACTGAAGAAAAAACCAATATAGCTCATCTTCCGATAGTCTGCTGCCATTACAAGAACAAATTGAATCGACGATATTCCCCACGCTTTTGCGAACCGTACAGTTTCCGACCTTTTCAATTATATTAATACCAATATACTCAGAGGATCGCGACTTCTTTTATTGAGACAAAAAGTTTGTCGTGCGTACTCGAGACAAAAGAGCGTCTTTAGAACTTTGGCGGCCATTGTGATATTTTGTTGGAGTGTTAGAGTGGTTGGTGGTTCTAAACTGAGATGTTTCTTCTTTGGTGTTAGATTAGAAGGAGGTAGGTATCATAATCTAATTCTACATAGCAGGTACTAGAAAAAGATATATACCTAGTAATAAGTATTGGGTAACTGGAAACCAGTTGTTCTGTGTGGTGTCGGACTGTTCTGTGTGGTGTCGGACTTAAAGAATAGCACCATCCCATATCTTCCCGTGGGTGTCGTAAGAGGCGACTAAGGGACTTGCCAGATAATGGGCAGCAGCTTTCTCTGTGCTTTTGTAACGACCGTACTGCGATCGCCAACCCGCCTGCCAAGCGTGGCGATTATGGCAAAACCCCCCAAAATGTCAATGTGATACTTGGGGGAGGCCTATGTCCAGCAGTGGAAGTCTTTTGGGCTGAAATGATGATGATGATGAACTGGAAACCACACATTTTAGTGATTATTACTTACTTTTTAAATATCCCCTGGGAACGTTTAAATTTAGACGATGACACTCGGGGATATGTTGCTGGAATTCGAGAAAGAATTTTCGGAATCGGATTAGCAGTTCCGAATATAACCAGAAAACTTACCAAACTTTACGTCTTCTTAATATTAGTATAGATAGTAAAATTACTTTTTAACTTAGGTAATGGAATTGTCATAAGGTCCCAATGCTGGCTGGTTGATGCAATAACTTTTATTTCATTTATCAATATCCTCGTGGATTCCTCCAGTCTAAATGAATGCAGCTGAATACGTGATATTTATATTGCTCTGTATGGTGTCGGACGTAGAGAATAGCACCATCCCATATCTTCCCGTGGGTGTCGTAAGAGGCGACTAAGGTACTTGCCTGAGAATGGGCAGCAGCGTTCTCTGTGCCTTTGTAACAACCGTACTGCGATCGCCAACCCGCCTGCCAAGCGTGGCGATTATGGCAAAACCCCCTATATTATGTCAATGCGGCGAAACTTGGGGGAGGCCTATGTCCAGCAGTGGACGTCTTTTGGGCTGTAATGATAATGATGATGATGACGTGATATTTATAAGGAGATACTTCTTACCTGTATAAAAGCCAGTATCCTAGACCAAGGAAAAAAATAGCGAAAAAAAAACATCTACTATCAAAATTATCATACTCGGTATATGACGCCGATGTAGAGCCGTCGTTAGTGCCTTAGGAAGTCAACCTGAATATTAAAAAGCTCCTAGAAATGTTTCAGTGTAATTTAATTATTTGCTAGACCTCAGATATCCAAAAAAAAAAAAAGTTTTCGCCTCGTTTCATATTTTTATATATTTTTCACTTAAGGTTTACTATCAAAACGTCACAATTAAATTAGGAATTAAATTACGCTTCTATTAATGTATGACACTAACGGCAAAACATAAAAAAAAAATGCTAATTGTGTTGCTCAGACTTTTTTGATGTGCGTATAACAATTTAATGTTAAATACAAATCATGCTTGCCTGGCATTTCACAATGTCAAAAAGAAAGGTTAAATACCTCCCCATTTAAAACCAAGAACCAATTATTCACCTAGCCATAAACCTACGTACCTATACACAAACAAACATACAGATATCAGCACACCCACTTGACCTATCGCGTAATCAATCAGTTGATTCAAGCGGAATTGAATAATCAATGAAGTTACAATCGTACATCTGGACTTAATTGCTTCCCTGACCGATGATTGGTGGACCCTTTCGCTGTAACTTTACTATCTATGAAATGTTTGACTAACTTAGGGTAAGTAGTGACAACGTTTAGCTTTGATTGATTAATTTATTTAAATTGGTAGCGTGTTGAAGGAAAATTTTGAGTTGAAAATTGTCAGTTTGAGAAAAACGTTTTCTCAGAATTAATTTATCAGAATATTAATAAATGGTTAAAGTGAAAGACATTGAGACTTCTTTGTTTTTTTTGGAGTGCGTGAGAAATAAGCCGTATTAAGGGCGCACCGTGTAGGTATCTATGCGCTCCGTGTATGTGTGCGTAAGACAGGCGCGCGCGACGCTCCGGGAAGAGTGGCGGCTCTAGTTTTAATGGGCGGAACGCGCGCTAATTTAGGTATTTCCTTCATATTATTAAAACCAATACGAATTTTGAAAATCTAGAATGTACAAGTTATAGAAAACATGTAGTTTGTTATTATTTAAAAGCTGATGACGTTTCGTGAAGGATTTACGCCGTACTAAGATTTATTTTATTTTTTAGAGATTACTTTGACATTATTTTCTATCGAGAAAACTACAAGTAATCGTGTTTCTAAAGTATACGATTTATAGAGTGAATCCTTGAATTTCTTACAAATTAACTTCATAACTAAAGGTTAAGTAATGACGATGCAGCAAGGGATCAAACGAACGGAATTATTTCTAAATTTCCTCGGTGCGCCCTTTACGTATTTTGTCATCGGGATTTTTTTTTAGTGACAGCCTAGAGTTTGGATTTGTGCCCAGTTGATGGCAAAAATCCTGCACTCTACTATAATGGTAATATTTAAAGTCTTTCTGACTATTTTTCAGTCACGGTGACTTATCTCAGCGCACAAGTGTTTGCGCAGATACGTCTGCTTTCCGAGGTATGGGGTATCAATAGTACCATCAACTTCCAAACTCCGGGCTACTACTGAGAAACTCGTTACATAAAACCCACTATCACTTTGCCCGACCCAGGATTCGAACTCGGGACTTACCAGTCATGAGACTAACCTCGGACACTTCGCAGTTTTGCCAAGACTCTGTAGGCAGTATAACGTTCTATCGAAGCATAATGATCACATGCAAATTATTAAAGTTTAAAAAAGGTACAAAAGTAGTATCCAAGTCATATTTTTTTGGTTTTTTTTGGAGATCTCTGTGTTTTTTGTTTTATTTTAATTGAATTGGTTTATTATTATTAGTTTGTATAATTTTAAGCTATTGCATAGCTTTTATCACGGGCTTTGAGCGAGGCGACCGAATCAAGAAATTCCGTAACGAAAAAAACTCTGGGGCCGTGGGGTCCGAGTGCTCACAGCCTTTTTAAGGAAATTTCGAAACGCCTAGTTGACGCTTCCCGTGATCCAAGGGCTGGGTTTTACTTTGGCCAGAGGCTAAGTATTGCCATTCAACGTGGCAACGCCGCCAGTCTCTTGGGCACGTTACCAGCTGACAGCGTTGAGGAGGAGTTTTTTGACGCGCTTTTATAGTTTGTTGTTATTTTAGTTTTAATTATCTAGTTTTATGTTAAGTAATTAATTTAGATTTAGAAATTAGTACTTTAATATATTTGAATAAAGAACCTAACACCCCCAATTTGAAAAAAATGGTAAAAAAAATTCATAGCAAAAATTTGTTTCCTTATCGGTCACCACGCTCAAAAAGTGTAACTTAAATTATTATCAAAGAAAAAAAAAATGCATAAATATTATAATTGCATAAGTTGATAAGAAATGCTATGCAATAGCTTTACCACGGCAGTCCCCGAGTGCCGCACGTATTTTTATTATTATTTTGTACCCTTATTGTTTTGCTTTTCATATTGATTCATTAATTATTTAACTCTTTTACAATAATAATTAATTAATTAATTTCTATGTTTTCGTATATGTAATTTTAATTATTTCTATCTTATCCAACTTTTTGTACCTACATAGTTAATAAATAAATGATGTGATCGCCTATAATTGGAAGCGCACACTTGTATTGTCCGTGTATATGTTAGCATGCATGAAATTGTGTACCCTCTGTTGGCGATCCAAATAAATAAATGAATGAGACCAACGCCCGTGCTAATTGACTGTCTATTTTTGTATTTTCTTTTTCTTAATTTAAATACATTTTCTTTTACATACTGTGATTTATAGAGTCGCAGAGTCGCGGTAGTTCCACCTACCCACCGACCGGACCTACTAGAACCGGTACAAACGAAAGACTTTAAACGTACATGTAGATAGCGAAATATAAGTGTACTATAGATAAACGTCTTTTTTTTTTTCGTTTGGGTAATCTTCAAATGACTCCTCCAGCTCTGGGCGGAGCGGAAGGGAGTGTTAGACTTGACTGACTAAAACTCATTCATGTTCCTTCTTAGCCCTTTGTGTTCCAGGGCCACGCTATCTCTGCGTACTCCTTCACGGATTACAGGCATTAAGTTAAGTTTTTAATCTGACATGGTTAGTAACACTATCAATTACACTTGTAACGGGATATTTAGGTACAATGTTTATTATTTGTTTTGAGTTCCCGATATTTCGGCACTGTTGTAAACGCCATGATCACGAATAAACTAAAAACATACAACACAAATAATAAACATGGTAAATATCTTGTTACAAATGTTATTGATAGTATTAAGTTAAGTGTTTATGTACGCGGCATAAAAACGAAAAAAAATACACATTTAATCATTGTTTTAGAACTGACACAGGTCCTCTTGCTTTCTGAGTAGGGTTTCGGATCAGGCACTAAAATTAATCTGTTCTCAAGAGTTCTGCCTGACTGCTGTCATGTCAGTCACTCAATATCAATAGACAACATGAATTTGACAGTTGATATTACAGATAAGAAAGACCAGGCTTTCAGTACAAAAATTGTTTGATCTCAGTTATTTTTCTTTGTATATATAGAAAACTGTAGTAGGACTGAATAGGAAATGGTGGTGAAATGACCTGGGTCTAGGTAATTTCACGAATGCTGGTTCTAGGAGCCACAGGAGAAGATTACTTGGAAGGATATGATGAGGAAGCGTTTATTTACTAGAGAAACCTTTAATGATAAACGATTTGGTTTGTGCCCGGTCCATGGCAATAATCTCGCCTCCTATTACATGGGACCTAAACATAACTGGCGAAATGTGGGTGTACTATTAGATAATGCTCTAGCGTTCTGTATGGTGTCGGACGTAAAGAATAGCACCATCCCATATCTTCCTGTGGGTGTCGTAACAGGCGACTAAGGGACTTGCCAGAGAATGGGCAGCAGCGTTCTGTGCTTTTGTGACAACCGTACTGCAATCGCCAACCCTGCCAAGCGTGGCGATTATGGCAAAACCCCCCCAATGTTGCGTTGGGGGAGGCCTATGTCCAGCAGTGGACGTATTTCGGCTGAAATGATGATGAACGCTCTGCCTAACAGGCATGATGCTGTTATATTATTCAAAATATTATTATTGATAAGACAATTATTCAATTATATAAAATGAGGCTTGTTAACAAGCTTTTCTCCTACACGTGTTTCGTGGATAAAGGCTAAACAAGGATAATATTTTCACGGTCACTAATCGGTTTGCCTACGATAATTATAAGCTCGTTGCCAGTTTACTGAAGCGATTCATTATTATATTATTCATAACCCCCATCCCCCTTAATTCCAGTAACTGGGTATCGTATTACCAATTATTGGGTGTGGAGTTCAGATAGGCAGTCGCTTCATGTAAAATACTGGTACTCAGCTGCATCCGGTTGGACTGGAAGCCGACCCCAATACAGTTGGGAAAGGGCTAGGCAAATGATGATTCATTCATGTCTTTTTGCTATTTTTTAGGCTTCCAGATTAGTCTGCTAGGCAGAAGACTTAATTATTGTAAGTTATAATGTATAACATAAAAATAACATCACGCTTGTAATCCCCAAAGGGTTAGGCAGAGGTGTGCAATGTGCATGTGTGTGATATCATCATGATTCTCTTGGCCTTTTCCAAATATATTTGGGGTTGGCGCAGCATATCTTCTTCCATACCTCTCTAGTACTTGTCATCTCATTAGAAACTTCCTTTCTTGCCGTATTATGGTAGACGTGTGATAGTCGTGTTGTAGTCGTTATGATAGTCGTGTGATAGTCGTGTGGTAGTCGTGTGGTAGTCGTGTGGTAGTGGTGTGATAGACGTCGCATAATTCACTCGCCGAAAAATGGGGTTCTTGAAATTTGTGCTTTATGTAATCCTAAACCTAAATCTGAATTACTAAACAATTAAGTGACAGCAAGCACTAACCGCGTATCAAAATGAGAATATATATTATTTTACCACCCTAGTACTAAGTTACTAGCTAGTACTAAGGTACTAACTTAATTATATTAAAGCAGATTTGTTTAAAATAATATCTAAGTATTATTTTGTTATTCTTCACTTTAAAACGGCATTCAACCATAAACTATAAAATCAAATCAAAATCAGCAAGCAACGTTTTTCTGACGCTGTTCGTTTGAGCAAATATTTGCTACAAATATATTGGCAGTCACTCCAACACTTTCATAGTTTATGTGCATTCTTCGCAAGTTCATCGTCCCCTCATATTGACAGATATAGATATCATTGACTTTAAACACAAGGCCGACGGAATATGATCTATTGTGCGCCCTCTCTGTTATCGACACGAAACATGTACGTATTGTTCATCATAAGTAGCTAGCTATAGTAAATATAATTATCTAATCGGCAAGGTCGTAGGACGGGCTAAGCCCAATGTTGATTCGATACCTGAGTTTGACCACTCGGGTATTCGACCAATCGATCAAATTCAAAACTACATTACTTTTTAAGCCAGCAAACTTCATGTTTCATACATTCAATAAGCACACAATAAGGAGAATCTAATATTTTCATAAGTTTACCATGATTTTGGAATGCTAATTTTATTTCGCTAAGCGTAAGCATAGAGCATCGCGCAAGCATTATTTGGTCTCCAAAATAATGCCTGTGGTAAAACAATTCTGTTTGCAAATATATTAACAACAATTTCTCCTACCTATCCATAAAGATTTATCGTGCTTCTTCATTTGCACCTGCCCTTGATTTCTTGTTTGATGATTATAAATGGAAGGTGCCAGATTTGAGCAGTGACTAGCCGCGCCATTTTTGTATAAATTGCTCGGGAACAGACAGACGAGGCATCGTTAATATTATGTCTATAAATGTCAAGATTTTGTTATGACAAAGTAAGATCACTTAATTTGCAAATAATATTGGGAATGTCTCAAAGTTCATTTTGGTCCTAAAGATTCCTAATCTATAATAGGGTCCTTTGTCAACTTCAGTCGTCTACCACATTTATTCAACGCATTAAAGTCTTTAACAAAAGCGGTGAATCGCTTCACATTTCACCCAAAGAAATAAATAGCAATGTAATGTCATGCTACATCCACTTTAGATCCAACAAATAGAACAAGTAGAGCTACAATTTCATAAATTTTGCTTTTTACATTCACCGTTTCTTTCTCGCGAGCATTTTCCGAGACGTCTCAAGAATATTTGATACTGAGAAAAAGTTGGGTTTAAAATCTTATTTCTGTTCTATATATCCATAAAAAGGCTCTAGGGGTGGGTTAGGTCCATTTCATTACCTATCCCGAGCATAAACAAGCGCAGTTTGGGTACACTTTGCTCTATTGTACCACTTGACGTCGACGTCGTTTAGTCAATACGTTTAGATTGTACGGTAAATAAACTTTTCGCGAATCGAAAATCGTAGACGTGTCAGCGGCCAGGATCCCACCTATAAAGTAATGTGGACCCGAGACCCTTAACCCTTCGCTATTGAATTTTATTCAACATCTCTATGTAAGGAAGTGCGTCCCTATTTTTGCGATGTGTAAGGGAATTAGGGGCCGGTGACAGGAGGGGTGTTATTATTTATTTGTTTATCTTTGCGATATTCTGAGCGTTTTGGGTAAGTGGCGGAAGGAATTGTTGATGTATTGTGGGTAGTATTAAGTTAAATAGGGCTTTATTAGGAATACGAAATTGTGCTCTTTGTGACCTTTGAACACTGAAACGTAATTCACGTTCACTGGGATGATTTACATAAAAGACTTCAACATTCCGTGTGATTGTGTCAGAGTCAGCAACTTCTGCGCAGCCTTTTGTCAACTATGTTGGCGTAGGCTTCTTATTCTTTTGCCCATAAAATTAAAAGATATTCACAATTAATATATAGCTTATGTACAACGGCGAGCTTAACCCAGAATTGGGTTTTCTTACAGCAAACGTTATTTAACAGGAATATTTGCCAAAGAGGATACAGCTTTGTGCATGAACAGTACTTTTAAAACTTAAATCAACTTATTCCAGCTTTGTTTTGGCTTCCAGTCTAACCAGATGCAGCTGAGTGTGTTGGTAACATTAAGTAGAATATCCCACACAATAAATTGACCCAAAGAACAAACTACGCATAAGAAGCAAGGATTTAGTCTTTTTAATCTCTTTGTAACAAAAATGAGCAGCAAAACCTCTTCAAAAGAAATGAATATAAATGAAAACTTTTTTACAATAGCAAAGCACGTGCACGAATCCCAGTGCAAACACATGCCAAACGAATGCGCTGTTAGATAAATTCTGCGAACGGCTGTAACTGCCGAGTGCCGTAGAATGTTAGAGAGTATCTAAAGTGAGTCTGATTCGAGAACGACTGTCATACGAATGAATTTAAAAGTGAAATTCTTTTGGTTTTCTTTTTATAAAAGGGAACTTGACGGAAGAATTGGGTCGGATGGTTGTTGTCTGAGAATGGATGAATTATGAAAAGTGAATGTTTCAATTGGAACAGTATCTATTAATCAGTTATTTTTTAACCTCTTTATCCTTTCGCGCGAACAGTAAAACCCCGCGTGGGATAAACTCAGAAACACAGTGTAAGAAAAATCTAGTCAGCACTTTTCTAAAACCAAAGATTTGAAAAAAAAAACTTACCAATATTGAAGTAGCGCGTTGAGAGCAATTGGGTGTGATTAATTAACGTGATTAATTTAAATATATTAAGTTTTCACATTTTTGAGTTTTTATAATAACATGGCCACTAACACTGAAAATAACTAATATCTAAAAATATCATAAAGTTTCTCTAATTATAATAGATGAGAGTATTCAACCTAAATTATTAATAGAAGAAAAAGCTATTAATTTACGCAAAGAAGTTTGATGACACTCAAAACAAATTGTATACATGGTAAATATATCGTTTCCAGGTTTGTTGATAGTTTTCGAGTTTTTAAATAATAATAGAACCGTAAGCGAACTACCCCTTTACCAAATTTGTGGGATGTTCATGTTGTTAAAGTGTTGATCGTGACGCAAGGGCTAAAGGATGCGAATGTGGAAATGCATTGCTACTATAATCTACCCTCCTTCACGTACTGTTTTTTTTTTAAACTTTGACCCGTACTAGGAATTTCTCCTGTATCGTGGGTGCGTTTACAAACATTTAAACTCACACATACAAACAGCCAGACCCGGAATAACTATCTGTTGGCATACAAATATTTCTACCGTGCGGGGATCGAACCCGTGACACGCAGCGCAGGAGTCGTTCGCTCAACCACTGCGCCAACCGTGCCGTCGAATGCTCCATTAGCTGCAATTAAAGTGACGAACGATGCCGGTAAAATGGTGAGGTTACATTTTTATAGTAACTTCGACACGAAGGAGTAAACTATAGATAACAATATTTGCCTTTTTAAGGACTCGTATTCTCAATTATCTTTTACTTTTCCAACCAACAATTCCTCTATCAAAACTCACGAGTAGGTAAGCGATAACTTGAAAGGTATAACTTTTATAATTCAAAGTTAAATGAAAGTTTGAATAATGGCGGAGTCCTAGCCTACTTTGAAGCACTTCAAACTTGGGACAGTAGTAGGTTACCAGGAAAATTGACGACATTTTAAAATCACGAATGGGAAAGGCCTGAAATCTCTTTTTTTAAATCCACGTTTGCAAAACTGGATGTGCAATCATAATATCCAATTTGCTAAAAATAATTAAGTATTTTTGCACATTTTGTATTTTAGTTTAAGACTAAAATAATTATGATTTATGTTTTAACACAAAAGATTTATTTGTTAAACATACCCAGGAATACAGCAAAATAAAGTTCTCAAAAACAAAAGGATTGTGCTCTTTCAAGCCAAAAGGTGTACAAAAAATCAGAATTTGAGAAAGCACAAGACAAAGACTTCCAAGTGAATACAAATTAAAAAGCCGTTTTTTTCCCTTATTTTGGTTTTCATAAGATCAAGTTTAAATTCTGTACAGACCCGTAGTAAAACGTAACAATTCAACAAATTCAAAGCGATCTTCATTTCTGAATAAGAATAGGGTACAACCGCTATTCAGCCTAACACAATATTTTCTCAAATATGAGAACAGTAGTAATTCTCGCGTTACAATGTAGAGTATCCTTCGTGTTAGATTTAAGAATAACATGTTCCTACCATTTGTAATATTATTGAAACGTTTAACTAATTGGAACTGGCTTTTGCCTATCTACTACTCAATTTCGAATTTTAATTACATTGAAGTACTTTTCTGTTTTGAAAAGAAGCAAGTATGTTTAGAAGTTAATTTTGTGCTTTTAGTTACAGAAGTACAGTTACGGAAGTTAGACAAGTTTCAGAAGTACAGTTACAGAAGTTAGACAAGTTACAGAAGTACAATTACAGAAGTTAGAGGAAAACAACTGGATGGGTGAGGAGATGGCCCAGTGGTGGCAGGCAGCCCCGACTTACAAACAGTAAGCCGTGGGTTCGAACCCAGACAGGCGCATTACTTTGTGTAATTTATTTCATCACCGCTGGCCTCAAAAACGGTGAGGAAAACATCGTGAGGAAACCGGCATGTACTAGAACGAAAAATTTCGAAGATATCTATCTACCAAACCGTACTGGGCCCGCGTGGTGGATTACAACCCACTACCTCTCATAGAGAGTAGGCCTGTGTCCCAGCAGTGTGAATATTATAGGCTGATGATGATGATGATGAAAAGTGGATGGGTATAAGATAAGGGGAAGAACAAACAAACGATGGACGGATTGTGTGAAAGATGATATGGCTAAAAAGGGGGTGACGCATGAGATGACGGATACAGAATCAACATGTTTATATTCAAGCATTGATTTAAGACGCTGTGCCTCGTCAAAACAGGCAACTTTGAACAGTTTTTTAGCCAAATGTATACATTTTAGAGCAACAAAAAAAATATATGTTACTCTTGACCATATTTATGAGGGAACCTTCGGGCCCAAAACACGTTTTTGGAAAAAAATCCTGATAAAAAAAAATCGAGAAGTTCTGATTTTCAAGCAAGTGTAACTGTATTACTGCTCAACTAATCTTGACTAAATTAATAACAGTGATGTAATATAAAATAATAAAGGGAACTGTCGGTTTTTTTTTTCGTTTTATTTACTATATTTGTAAGGATTCATGTTTTTAATGATAATTATTCGAACAAGTCGAACGAAACATCACGCCATTCGCGGCGTCTTGTCGCATCTCTTTTATTTCTACGCAGAGTGACAGTGACCGCTGAGGCGCGCTGCTAGATGGACGTATGTCACTTTTTTCCGCTCGCCGCTCAGATTTTTTCAATTAAATTTCGATCTGTTTGTTGTTGAAAGCTGTTTATTATATTTTATTTTATGATTAGTTTTTCGTTCGCGTAAATTTTTGTTCGATTTTAGTCATAAAAAGTGTAAATAAAAAATTAGTGATCATCAGTGGCGAAGAGTCAAAATTGTGGGTGGGGAACCTCAGTGGCGAAGGGTCAAAGTTCTGCAAAGGGAATCCGAAAACTTAAATAATGTAATTTTGTTTATTCGTCATTCCCGTTTTCAGCGATCCCGAAAACCAAGAAAATGACCCCCATGACGAAAAAACTGAAAATTTCATCCGCACCATCTTGAAGTTTTTTTTTTACCAAATCTTCGTTATCAGCGACCCCTAAAACTACAAAAATGACACCAATGATAAAAATATCGAAAAATTTCGTAAGCGCCAACTTCATCTATTTTGTAAATTGTCAAGAATAAAATGTAGAGGAACCATAAACAAAATAAAAGTGATTTATCATATGTAAATAAGTCAACTAAAAAGCGCGATAGATACCATATATGAAAACGTCTTATGTTAGAAGACAACATTTTGAAGAATTGTGTCGTGTAGAATTTATATATTTAGATTTTGCTAAAATCATCAAAAAAAGAAATAAAATTTATTTAGACTTAGATTGTTTTAATTTAGTGTATTCTTACTGTTCGTTCACCTCTTCATGCATATCTCCATCCGCCCCGTCCGTATGTCCACCCTTTCATTCGTCTATCCACGCACCCGTCTGTCCAGTAACCTAGCAGAAAGGGGGGGGGGGGGAGGGCAGAGGAGGGCCTCACAACTTCAAGAACAAAATACAAACATTAAGAAAAATAATAATATGTAGCTAGCACAGCTGTCTTTTTTGGGGATTCCCTCACAAACACTAGCTCAGCTATAGTATAATTCGGAAAAACTTTTAGTTATATCAAGACTGCGAAGACACTTAAAAGCCATTAATGATACAGTTTCTGAGTGGCTATCTTTAGACCTTTTAAAGTTTATTGTAGATAGGGTGATAGTCTGAGCTAAGTCACCCAGTGCTAGGCAAGACCACAGGGAGGCCCTGTGGTTTTGCCTAGCCTTAAACCCTCTTAGCATGCTACTGAGGGGTTCAGGTCTGGGCTTTCGGTTGAGGAGAAGTGGTCATACCTTGCCTTCCAACCATGTAAATGATTGATATGAAACTCTTTGCCCCCAACAATTTGCAACTGATGAAGCTACTGATGGTTACAGAAACTTGTTGACAAATGCGCAGTCATGCATGTGAAGCGAGATTATGGAATCCATGGGATTCCAGAATCTCCGATCCGATTCCTCTTCTCAACAGAAACCTACAAGTATTTGGGAATGTCAGAAGCATTAGGCATCAATACTGCTGACATGAAACAATCGTTGAGGGAACGCTCCTTTGGCCGCCTGAATAAGATGCTAAGCAGTCTTTTGTCAGGCGGAAACAAGTTTCGTGATAGGAAGGTCCGCGTACTGCTAACTGGCTTAGAAACCTCGACCAACATCTGAGGAGTCTTTCGTTTTGCAGCTGGATCAAGGGCTTGATTCAGAAAGCAGTAATTCTGGACAAGGCGCGTATTGTTAGGAGGTTCCTCTTTGAAAAACCCTGCAACGTACCACGCCAGTAAACGCCTACGCCAGTGTGTAATTGTCATTTTGTGCGGTAGAAGTCGCCAGCGGCGCTGGGCGCTGCGCGCTTAGCTACGGTGAAACGTTACCGTAGCGAGCGCCGCTTTCTTTACGCCACCTCGGCGGTCTGTCACCGCCAGGTGAGACCTCCGGTTGCCCGGAGGAGGCCCAGCGGATGACGACCTGTGACGGAGGTGACTTTGTTGGCGCATCCTACCGCTGAGGATGCTGGCCCCCGTCTGCAGACGCTCTCAGAGCTAGCCGATCGTGCTCCAGACTAGGGGCCGTAGTGTTTGAATTTGAGCGGCAATGTACTGTGTAACGCCGCCCATGTAAGCGAATGAATAGCTGGTCTGCGCCGCTCCTTCGTCGCGTGAGTTAGAATGCATGACTAACTCACTTCCGCACCCGTCGCTTATTTATATGGCCGACTCATGTTCGAGAAACTTCCACAACTTCCGTGAATCTCTAGGTAGTTCCTTAGGGGAAACCCATCCTTCGAGAAAGTTCTACAACCTTCTTGAACCTTCCAAATAGCTTTATAGTGGAACCAATCCTTCTAGAAAGTTCTAGAAAGGTCCAGAACTTTCTCAAAGTTTCTAGACATTTCCATTGTGGAACATTCTAGGATTATTCTCGAATCTTCTAGACATACTGGATCATTCTAGACTCGAACGTAATCCTAGAATGTTCTCGTAAAGCAGGCAACGTAACACTGCCCCTCCTTAGACATGCTCGTCCCGAGCATCGTTAGTCCCGTAGTATCGCGCTAATTGCACGAGGTGCGCCTAAGATCGTACATGTACGATCTTAGGCGCACCTCGTGGACCCTTCTGTATTCGGTAGGTGACATCGTTGACCCTGGACAATCCTGGTCACGACTCATTATGGTCCATCCCATATGGTATGGTTTTGCTTGCAATTTCGGAGACTTACCTTTGCTACGCACTGGGTTATGCAACCACACCAGTGAATTCTCGTCGAAACCTCTTCTGTTCGTCTTCTGGTCATAACGGGTCTTCATCTTCTCAGACATCTTGGCCGAATTGTCAGATATGCTCATAGACATCGTTCAACTTGTTACGCAAGTCATTTGCATAATCTGTAACACTGCGTGGTGCATCGGGGGCAGTTCCAGTGATTGAATCTGCGGGTAACCGTAATTCCTTTCCAAAGTTCACGAAGGCTGGTGTCACAGCCGTACTTTCGTGGACTGCACTACGGTAGGACAGAAGAAACGGCTGTATGTGCTTGTCCCAATCCTATTGCCTGCTTGCTACGACTTTTGGCAGATTTATCTACAACATTTGGTTAAAGCGTCCCACCATTCCATCAGATTGTGGGTGGTAAGAAGTGGTTCTTGTTTTGTGGGTACCCATCATTCGGCAAGTCTCCTGAAATACTTGTGATTCAAAATTCCTTCCTTGATCACTGTGAATTTCTACGGGTACTCCAAACTTCCTGAACCAATTTATCTGCGACAGTTGTAGCTTCTTGGTTAGGAATCGAACACTTCTGGCCACTTTGTGGAAATAATCCATGACAACCATTAAGTACTTGTTCCCACTTTCACTCTCTGAGAATGTTTCACCATTCCCAGGAGCCTCCAACGTTGTACACTTTTAATGCACCTCTCATTACACCTCTGCTGCGTGTTTGGGGTCTTTTCACAGCCGCACAAGTGCTACATTTACGACAACAGTCCTCCACATCTTCTCGACAGTGGATCCAGTAAAATCGCTCTCGGATCTTCATTAGAGTCCTTTTTACCCCCATATGTCCTCCTGAACATACATCATGGTAGAGCCGTAGAACATCCGGTACTTTGGCTTTAGGGACAACCATTTGTAGATGACACCTGTCCCCTCGAGCGTTTTCCCATTTACGGCACAAGACTCCATCCTGGATAACCAAGCTGTTCCATTGGGCCCAATAACTCTTCGTGATGGAACTCATCGCTGCCACATCACTCCACTTGGGTTTAGGAGCACCAGCTTTGATCTACTCGAAGATCGGTTTGATCTCTGAGTCATTTTGCTGAGCCTGCTGTAGGGTTTCCTTCCATTCATCACTGAGATTCGTTCTAAGCACCCTCACGGTTGCTACCTCCTTAGTCTCTTGCCTGGCACAGTGCTTAAAATCTTCAGGACAAGGTCTTCTTGACAAGGCGTCTGCGTTACCGTGAGTTCTCCCAGTGCGATGTTCAGTTATGCAGTCGAACTCTTGCAGTAGTTCAATCCACCATCATCACAATCCATGTCGCCACTTGTCCCTCCGGATTTTTGAACTGTAATAGCCACTTCAATGCAGCATGGTCAGTTCGCAGCTGGAACTTTCGTCCCAGCAAATACACTCTTTTGCAAAAAAAAACGGGCACCTAAGGAAATTACGTTCTAAGGACGATTTGAGTTATCATCGTTCTCTTGCCATGAAATTTAATTATTTGACGTACTCTGTATACTCATAATCGTGTAAATTAATACGCGTGAAGTGAACTTCGGCAATATTTTTTTTAAATAGTCGATCAATTCTTTCAAACCGATGTACACGGCCAAACAATAAGAAGTGGTCGGCATAAAGACAAGAAGATTTTTTTACTTTTTTTGATTAAATAAAGTTACAAATGTAAAAACCTAATAACGAGTGTGACCTCCTCTTGCCAAAATCACAACTTGAATCCTTCTGGGTATGCTTTCCACGATGTTTTTAATAACGTTTTGAGGAATACGTTCCCACTCTTCTGCAATGACTCGTTTTAGCTCCCTGATGTTTTGTGGAGCAGGTTGCACTCATCTTACCCGTCTCTTTAGAACATCCCAGACATGCTCAATTGGATTGAGGTCAGGAGTTCGATCTGACCAATCTAAACGACGGATCCCAACTTCTTGCATGTACGCTTCCACGTCGTCAGAACGGTGTGGGCGAGCATTGTCGTCCATAAAAATGGAATCTTCCCCAAGTACAGTCAATGCAGGTTGTGCATATGGAATTAGGAATTTCATTATGTACCGGTGTGCTTTTAATGTTCCATTTTCTATGAAAACTAACGCCGTACGCTGCGTCGAATTAATTGTTGCCCAAAACAAAACGGAGCTTCAGCCAAAAGGAGTGATTTCTTCGAAACACACTTCCGCATAGCGTTCCCGTGGTCTTCGTAGCACTCGTCGGCGTCGGTCCTCTCCGCACAAAGAGATTCTAGCTTCATCAGAAAACAATACTTTATTCCAGTCCTCCAGAGTCAATGAAGCACAGTTTCGAGTAAACTAAAGTCGAGCAACACGGTGCTCACGGAGTAAATTAGGTCGCCCAGCCGGGCGGTAACTCCTGATATTGGCAGCCAAAGCCTCCTCCTGAACGTCCACAAGCTAACTTCTACCCCTCTTCTTCAAGGCTCTTCTTCAGGTCCACACTTGATGCTTTACTATTCCGCAACGCCTGACTCACCAAAAAGCGGTCTCTTGGTTCTGTGCATCGTTTTCTTCCCGAACCAGATCTTCTTTTGACCGAAGCGGTCTCTTGATACCGTTGCCGAGTCCTCTGGACAGTTGAACGACTCACATTTAGCCGCTGAGACACGTAAGTTTGCGAACGACCTTCTTCAAGTAGGGCTATAATTTTACCGGCCCTTATCGCTTTTAACTCATATCAAAAACTGGTATTTAATGTAAAAAGAAAAATTAAATTGTTTAATTTGCAAAGAGTTTTAAAATTTTAGTAATCAGTAAAAATATCGTTTCAGCAATTCGCGCCATTAGTAGAGCAATTTTACAATAATCAATATTTTTCTTTTGTTCATTTCAAAATTTAAATTTGGAACGTAAAGAATCATGCCAGGATGCTTCAAATGACATGCCAATACATTGTCAAATGAATAAAACCTCTTTCTTGTTATTTTTCATTGAAATAGAGAAAATATCTATGGTGCCCATTTTTTTTTTTTGCAAAAGAGTTTATTTACTGAAATGCTGCAATGTCTTTACAACGGCAGTACCCGTCGAGTAACGCAATGATTTCTTTCCGGTTTGGTTTGTTTAAAAATAGGTGTTTTGCACAGACGTTTCTTTAATTCCTGAAATGCGACATCGCAGCTCTTGTCCCAACAGAATTGTCGCTTTTCCTCAGTGAATTTGTGTAGAGGTTTCGCAATGTCAGCAAAATTCTTTGCGAACCGTCGGTAGTAGGAGCAAAAACCCAAAAATACTCTGTCCTGTCTTTCAGAACTTGCCAATTCTTGACGGCGACTACTTTCCGTCTGTCTCTTTCCTGTGAATATTCTTTCAACTCCTCGTGTGTGAGGCGCACGGTCTTATCCACTGAGCTAGCATTGAACTAATATCGAACCGCTACAAGTTAATTTCTCTATCTTGAGCCTAATTTTATATTTTTATATAAATAAATATTTCTTTAAATATATATTTATATATTATACTTATATCTTATATAAAATTCTCGTGTCACAGTGTTAGTTACCATACTCCTCCGAAACGGCTGAACCGATTTGTATGAAATTGTGTGCATATCGGGTAGGTCTGAGAATCGTCCAAAATCTATTTTATTTATACACATAAAAAAAGTCCGCGCGAACGAAGTCGCGCGCAGTTAGTTATTATATTATAAATGCGAAAATTTTTATATTAAAAATTTGTTTGTTACCTCTTCACGCCTAAACCAATGAAGTGATCATCCTCAAATTCTGCATGTACGTTGTAAGGTGTACACAAACGGCCATAGGATACCTTTCATCCCGACAAAAAGTACTGATCCGAAGGAAAACAACATTAAATTTCTTATCACAATAGATGGCTCCACGTCCTATTGACAAATTCAAAATTTAATCGAACAATAAATTTTAAATTTACTTCTTTATTAAAAAATAAAACTGCACGCGTAGCAAGACCACTGTAGAAACGAGTTTTGTCTACGGAATAATCGACATAATGACAGATAGACAATGACAATGTGGCACTTTGTCGATTTTTCCGTCGACATAGCCCGTTTCTACGGCGGTCATGCTACGCGTGCAGTTTTTGGAGCATAGTCTGTAGTTCCAGGGCTGTGTGGGCAAAAAGGACCATGTCGTCGGCAAGTCGGAGATTCGTCAACCTCTTACTGCCGACTTTAATGCCCTTGGTTGTCCATGAGGCTGCTTTGAATTATTTATTATTCGTTTGACGAATCTACTTATTCGATAATATTTCGATAACCTTTTCTATAAAATAACAATCCAAACAACCAAACAATCCAAAATAACAATCAACCTATAACTTATTAGGAAAAAATAAGAAAACAAAAATATAAACATATTTTTAAAAAAATGCTATATTGAAATGTAGGTACATACCTTATATTAAAAAAATAAGATAAAAAAGAATTGCGTGTATTGAGGTTCGAACCTAGAGATCACCGCGGAAGCAATGTGCGATGTAGGCTAGCGGCGCGCTGGGTTATTCGTACTTTTATAATGAGTTTTGAAATTAAGCTTCTATACATTTATTGACGTCGCACATCGACGTGATTCAAGCGGGGCACCCCGCCAGTAGGCGGGACTAAAGGGACTACTCGACGCCCCTCTTCATCTGCTTCACCCCCTCAAAAGCATGAAAGTTGCCTAGAAGAGCGCCTTAAGCTTCCATGGTTTATAACTAAACTAATACTGTCACTTCCAGTAAATCTTCCGCGAATATTAATTGTTGTGGGCTCCAGATATTTCGACGCTGTTGCAAGCGCCTTGTTATGTCAGTCATCCCGCGATAATGGCGCCGACAGTGTAAGTTTATATTCTCGTATAATACACCCACCAATGCATTTCACCAGTTTTGTGTAATACGCGTTGCAGACCAAGAGTTAAGCTAAGTTTAGCTTAGCTCACATAGCTGACGCAGTTTTTCATACTTGTTGCATAGTTTGCAGTTTGCACACAAGTATGAAAAACTGCGTCAGCTATGCGAGCTAAGCTAAACTAACTTAGCTTAGCTCTTGGTCTGCAACCCGTATTAAGCCGGCCATAGAAGATAGGTTATGCTTGTGCAGTTTTTCTTGTACAATTAAACTGTGAAAGCATGCATGAACGTGTGTAGGAGAGAACTGTACAGTTATCCTGGCCTGTAAGTATGTATATGGAACCTAGAGAATATCAAAATATATATTTTTCCTCCCGGTTATGTCTGCAGTTACGTATGTGTCCTATATGGAACTCGGTTTTGCAAGATGGTTTTGCACACATTTAAAACTATCTAAGACCGGCTTTAGTTCCATGTAAAAGGGAGCGAGCCTAATCACCAGAGGTCGGAATTAGGTAGAGTTAATTATGAACTTACACTGATTTCATACAGCGAAAGAATAAAGTAGATATCCCTCAAATCCCGGGATTAATTTTAAAGAACAGAAAAATCCCGTGATTTATTTAATAAAAAAGTTATTGACCTTTACACAATTTAAACCATCCCATATCGGATGTCCGAAGTTGCATAATTCCAATGCGCACACGCAAGGGAAGATCCATATTAATATCAACATTTCGATGCAAGTACAAAAATAACTTATATCTACTTGCAGTGTGTAAATATAGTACAAAAATAACTCTACCTAATTCCGACCTATGCTAATCACATTAACCAAACACAAATCAAGACTCCAAGCTACTACTAAGAAATTCCTAATGGAAAATATTTTACAGTCCAGTTATTGGGTGACACTTTTGACTTCACTAACGAAATAGTAATTTCCACGACGAAACTTATTTATGCCTTGTCATGCGTCATTATAATCCTCTCGTACTTATTTCAGTTAAAATATTTAACAATGGAGACTGTTCTCTTTATTTCTATTTTGATACGAAACCTGAGCGCCATTTTCATTCGTTTCATCTAATGACCGTTATTTTAAAATTATGCAGAAGATTTTTTGTTACTTTTTTTAATTAAAAGGAGGTAGGTGCTTTTTCTCGAGGGCTATTATTAAAATGTAACTTAAGCAATTTTTGAGTTGACTTTTTCGATTTTTGGGTAATTTGAACTGGTGAATTAAAAATAAAAACCATAGCTGGTACTTGTCAGATGCAAATTATCTATATATAATCTATAATTATATATAAGTACCCTCAAAAACTCTAAACTCAAGCATTTATTTCAATTAGACCATTACAGGCACTTTTATAAGTCAAAGAACAAAAAAAATGCGATGCTACAGTCCCAGTCACAAGGCATAATAACTTGTGAAAGTATCTACAATAGTTTCCCACTCCAAAGCGTATATCTCTATTGAGTAGAATGTGCATTCAACCTTGTAGGTAAAACAATTTTCCATTCCATATAAGCATCTTTTCCATTGGCATTTTTTGCTAAGCAATCGAAACATCATTAAATCGCGGAATTTTCATCAGTTCCTATCCCAAGTGTTTTTACACGTTAGCGTAGTTAATTAATTATTAAATTATTAATTAGTCATTAGGCAAGTTCAAATTTCCGTTATTATTACGTACTTATTGAAATTGGTTTGTTTAACGCGTAGGTGGGGCCAACAAATTAAACCGTTTAAGCCGTTCAATCATTTACTGATCATGTTTCCACGCTTGATGACTTCCTATCAACTATCAAAATCAGCGTCAGGTGGTACAGCTTGTGTTGCCATCTGGCATTATGCTGAGCTGAGGCTTTTTGGCATTATTAGTTTTGTTTGTTTATTTATTTTGTATAATTTTTAAGGTGTTATGCCAAATTAAAACAATTTTCTTTTTATTTCTTTCTTTCTTTCTATAATGATTTTATTATAGAAAGAAAGAAATATACATTAGTAGATAGTATTCTATTATGGCTAAATGATAGCCACTCGCGCCGATTTTCAGGTTGCATACGAGTAGGTTGGTTCATGGATAGGTGACCACCCATTACATACCGAGTTTTCTCCGTGCCTCTTAAAGCAAGCTAATCTGTTGGAGCCGGCTATCCGGTTGCCTATTCCAAATCGTATCTACGCTTCGCAGAAAGTCCATGGAGTTTCTTGCCCATTCTTCTTCTCTCTTTTAAATCAAAATATTCTTACAAAATCTTGGTTACATCATTCATGTTGAGAATTACGTGAGAAAGATGTTATGAGTTAAGAGCATCCAAAGTAAAAGGTTAAATAAATAATTCAAACATAAAGTCATTAAAAAATAACCGTGGCAGCTAAGAGATGACCAGTCACAACTGACAGCGCCCGTTCACGAGCATGACGCATGTATCAGCCATCATTCAACTCAACCGTAGGTACTTAGTAAATGGTGGCTTAATAATACACAGTACTCACACACATGTGCTATGCAATAATATAATACCAAGAGATTGAATCTATACAATGCAAAGATATTTTTACAATCTTCTTTAGCTTTCACAATAACTTCAGATGGTAATTTGATTACCTCTATGGTTGTGGAGCAGGACCAGCATTGAGCCAAGCATTTTTATCATCAATATAATCCCCCAACATATAGGTATTATGCTTCTCTGCATAGTGTGCGTTTTATGCAAGATTTAAATTTCATCTCATTTAGTTGTAGAATGAGGGGAGGTATTTTATTGTAACATTTCAAACAGTACCCCATGAAAGATGAGTCTACTTTAGCTAACCTGAAACCTGGTTGAACTAGTTGGTCTGTTCCTAGTATTATAGTGGTGCCGGTCACCTCATTTATTAAATAAGTGCAGATGTTTCCTAACGTACATGACGTTTTCATATTTTTGGTACCTTGTCATTACATATATATTGACAAGGTATCGTCATGATGTTCATTTCCTTAAACAGTTCTCTTAGAGAATCCTTACATTTATACCTATTTTTTTTGAGTTCTTGCTAATGATGGGTGTTTAATTATCATCATCTGCCTAGCCTTTACCCAACAATGTTGGGGTCGGCTTCCAGTCTAACTGGATATAGCTGAATCATCCGCCACCCAATTACTGCGTAATATACACTTTGGTTAGACTGGTTGTTAGACTTTCGAGCTTTTGACTACCCTTCACGACTCTCAAAGATCGATAAAAGAATAACAGCCCATCCTTGGACCCTGACAAGCACTGCTTAACCTGGAAGCTCGACCCATGCTGCTGTTATTGCTTAGCAACGAGCCTCTATCAAAACTTGTTTTCGTACAATTTTAAATTTATAATATGATTAAAGCCTACTTATATGCTACGCAGTTTGATATGCTCGTACAACGTAAATAGGACGTAAAACTTTTAACCTAGCTCGACGAGCCATGTTTCGACGACACGATCGAATCGAAATTTTATTTCGGCGATCGTAGGTCCTCGTTTAATATTTTTTAAAGGACATTATAACTACCGGGATTCAGGGCAGCTCTGTTGAATTAAACATTCGTTCTATTGCTTAAGCATAATCTGCGTATAACGTTCCCTCTGCTGGAACTCAGGTTTCTTTTAATTGAGTAAGCCATAATTGACCACAAGGATGAATGTCTTCATCTACCTAGCCTTTTCCAAACATGGAGCGATTGCCTATGTGACCTGCACAACTCCCGGTGAACCGTCCAGCCCTCGAAATACGCCTTACACTTTTCGTCAAGGCCACAAAACATTTCCTATATAAATGTTCTTTCGCGAAAATGCGCACTCGCGAATTTTTGGCGCGAAACACGGCTCACTTAAAGCTAATCTCGCTTAATCTCGTAAACTACTGCACTCCACAAAACCACACACACTACACAAAAACAAAAAATACGTGTGTATAGCTGAAACAATACAGAATCTAACTATGTTAAAACAAATTACAACAACTAGATATAAGTACTTAGAAAAAAATGTGAACTGGAGAATATGTGTTGAATGTCAGTTTCTCCAATAATAATGAAAGTTTTTCCAATAAGAATTGTAGTTCGTGTCAATAAAACCAATAATAATGAAACTAGACTATATAAGCTTTGTTTTAATACCCAAATGTCCTTACTTTGGCACTTTCTTAGTAGCCAAATTAACCAAACCAATCAACCCCTGCTCTGATCGATTCGGTACCTACTGATTTTGTCGTGTTTTCGTAAAAAAATCGCTAAGATTTCGTTCTTTTTTACTGTTTTATATGGCGGAGACACTAATAATTACTTAATTGAACTAATTTTCATAATACGAGCACTTAAACTATTTTTTTTGCAATAATTTCTAAAAAAAAACATTATCAAATTAACACACTCGACATGGCGCCATTTTTACATTTCGATATTATCGTTTCAACAGACTTTGAACTTACGATGTTTTTAGATATTCGTAAAGCTTGATTAACGAGGTTTATTTTGATATATAACACTATATACATTGGGTGAAAATAAAATAATACTCACGTTTTAAAACCAGAGAACATAAATCACAACACGACAATACGGTATAATTTGACACCTGACTTTTAAAACTTTTTTGGCCTTTAAATTTTGTACTGCTGATATTCTCGTTCTTTATGCCACAGACGTGGAATTTAATACTGTATCCGTAAGGGGGACCATAGATGGTAAATTCATAGAGATTTTAAAAGTTTTAGTAAGTTTTTTGGTACAAATCTTCGAAGTTCGTTTGACGGGAAAAATTTTTAGGCGTATTTGTATGGCCGGACAGCACACCGGATACAGCAACCAGTCTTAGGTTGTCAGACTTTCAGGCCCCTGACTGCCTGTAACGACTGTCAAATATCTACAAATGGCAGCCGGGACCAAAGTATGCCAACGGCTGCTACCATCATACGTCGTCGATTTTTTGGAGCATCGTATTATCCCATTACTGTGATGGATTATTACAACTAAGCAACGTCTCCTGTTTGCGTTCGTAACCATGGATTGCAACGACATAATTGGAGCTGTTGTCAGTGAACCACCACTGCTCTCTCTCTCCATCAAAACCTAGGAAACCAATAAAGAATGCTAGATGTCACATATTTTAGTGTGACATCTAGCATTCTTTATTGGGCCCGATTGATCAATTGTGACCTATCACAGAGATCTATGTCCAAGCAGTGTAAATGTTACAGGAGCTTCTGCTTACCCAAGGACACAAACTTGGTCTAACTAAGTTATTAATTTCGTCTATAAACAGATTTCCGACAATTTAGTCGAAGATTTTGTTTTTCTACCCAGAGTTATTGGCAAACAAAATCATGAAAGGAGTTCTAATTTAAACGAAAATAAGAATAAAATCCAAAAAATTCCCGTAGCTTTGATCTCGCGAATTTTCTTTGCCAGTAATTGCCTGTGATTTCACCAGTTTACGTGAAATTCTATGAAACTGCAGCATTACGCTGGCTTCCCTTTGGTATCGGGAAGTCAATTTACCAATAAGAATAAATAAATATTTGATATACTTTTTGCGATTAGCTTTAGATTTAAAATCGTGGGTCTTGAATATTGCCAAGTTTTGTGTATGATTGTGGACGGCTATAAGAGTAGGGGCTGACCAATTAAACGATGGATTAAGTGTGTGAAAGATCATCATCATTCATTTCAGCCGAAAAACGTCCACTGCTGGACATAGGCCTCCCCCAAGAAAGGGGGGTTTTGCCATAATCGCCACGCTTGGCAAGCGGGTTGGCGATCGCAGGACGTTTGTTACAAAAGCACAGAGAACGCTGCTGCCCATTCTCTGCTAAATCTCCAAGTCGCCTCTTACGACACCCACGGGAAGACATGGGATGGTTCTATTCTTTACGTCCGACACCATACAGAACATGTGAAAGATAGTAGGGCTAGAAAGTAAATGACACAAGTTTGACATCAGATATTTGAGCTCCTTAATCTTTTAATCCAAAATTCTTTTAGGAGTCATTATTATCATATATTCCACTATACGTGAGCAACAATTATCTGTTTGGCTGCTGTGAAAAAAAATCATGCCACTGGTCCATACAAACTTACCCAATGCCCTTTCAGCTTTAAATGGTCCCGCTATATACATTTTGCTTGTTTATTGTTATATTTAATTCACAATAGGAGGTGAACTTATTGGCATCATTTTCATGATCAACACTGGGATGCATGCTGCTGAGGAATTCCAAAGACCAAATTATGCAACCAAAATAGTTTTATAAACGCGATCATTCACTACGGTACAACAAGAGACAACGCCACTAGTCGCACAGGTAAGCAGCTTTATGCACTGTACCCAAATGAGACATATTTTTTGGTGCTTCCACAGCGATAGAAACGTACGAATGTATTTTGAGCGTTCAACGTTGAAAATGTTTAAAATAGTTATAAAATGTATGAAGTTGTGGCTACTTGACTACCGACTTTTTTTTACACCACTAGGCTATCACTGCTGGCAGTGTAGCTTAACCCTAGCTCACTAACCTTAATTTCGAGTAACGTTATCACTAACCATTCGTAAATTTTACGACACATTAAAACACCAATATTTATTTAATCAACTTTATTTATGATACAAAACGAACTTAATAGAGCTTAAAGCAGTCTTAGTTTCAAATAACATAAGCTGTTTTAAAAATATTCTTCATTGAACAATGATTCCACATAGGAACAATATGCTCCCTGCAAATCCCGTTTTTGCAGCCCTTGCTGTGAAGTTGGTGGTCATACAACTTTTTTTTGCAACGTTCAGCGTGTTAGCAACAAAATGTAAAAAATTTGTATATAACATTGAAAGTTTTTAGTGATTTTTAAAGTACAGTAATTATTACGTCATGTTATAACATAAAAATAACATGTTCTAATAGTAATTATTGAAAATAATTGACGAATAAAAAAATAGTTACGTAGATACTAAGCTTTCGTAAATTTTACGACGATCACACGATATATCCCGATCTAGCGAGCGTGAATCCACAATAAGTGTTTGCTGGTCACTGGCGATGAGAATTAAGAAGGTATTAGAAACGGCCAGGGTGGTGCAGGTCGGGATCTTACCGAAACACTAAACTCGCAAAGTACGCGTCGTCATTTTGACGAATGGTTAGTGACACAGGGTTAAGATTGATGATGAATGCCATCCAATTTCAATATACAGTCATTCACAGTCATTATGTCTCTTGAAGACTTCAGCAACTGGGTCCGATTAATTTCCAGGGTGGTTGAGGACTAAGATGAGGAGCAGTTTTCAAATGTGTGTACCTAACATACGGTTCGGTTTCTAGTATTTCAACTATCTCATGTTTGGACGTAGTTTCGGATATTAGTTTGTCTAAGTATGAGACTTCGTATGTTTTGTTTGTATTGAATCAATATTGCTCAAGATGATATTAGGTAGGTACTGATAGCGCACTTTGCTAATATATTATCATAGAACACAATATTGTCATGTTTCTACCAGGATTATTATGTTTTTGTTAGGAAAAACGTTTGCTTATTAAAATAATAATGTTTTACTTTACTTTGTAGGAAGGAAAAATAATAACTTAAATTCTCTGATGTTCATTTCTATTTTATTTATGCTTCATAATTTTAACATACATTGGTTACTAACTTTTCCAACACTTTAACACTGTGTGGATCTGTGCCCGTTTGATGGCAATAGGCTCACCCCCTATTACATAAGCCTTAAACATAGTTGGCAAAATATAGGTAATGAAGGTGCACTATAGCACACCTGTAACTAACCCATCGGATACCAAACAGGCGTGAATGCGTGATATTCGTATATTATGATATTTTCATTTCTAAATTCAATATTCACTCAAAAACTCAAAACTCAAAACTCAAAATTCTTGAATCGTAAAACGTTATTTTACATTTCGTTTTTGTTTTGATAAAGGTCACCATTCACTACGGTGTACCGCGCGACCTAGTCAGCTCACAAACAATAGCACTCGCGAGGTTACCCCAAGATTACCGCACCATTGTTGTGAGGGTTTCACCACAAAAATACAGTTTTATACACAACAGACGACAAAATAATATTTTTCACAATAATTTAACGTTAAACTGAATGCAATAACGTAACGTCACGCTAGTTTTCTCGAAAAGGTTACAGAGATGTAGCTTTCTAGTAGAACCACATTACACCAATATGTTGAATACTACATGTAATAACAGAGGGCAAGCTTATTGCCATCACCTGAGCAAAAATCTAGAATATAGGCCGCTTCTGACAAAACCCAGATGAAAACCGCAAAAACTAACTCGGGGATCTAGCTACCTGTAGGCACCTAACGACCCAATTCTTGTCGGCTTCCTTTCTGGTACAACCACTCGACGTAGTGTCTACTGTTGTCAAATCGTATACACCATCATCACCTGCCTAGCCCTGTCCCAAACTATCTTGGGGTCAGCTAACAGTGTAACCGGATGCAGCTGACTACCAGTATTTTACATGAAGCGACTGCCAATCTGACCTCCACAACCCAGTAACTGGGTAATACGATACCCCTTAGTAAGACTGGATGTCAGACTTTTGTATTCTGACTACTCGTAACGACTGTTGTTGAAGTGTCTGTTTGTAATTATTAAAGTAACAGCTTATTTTTTTCGTTTCTGTAACTTGGCAATCTGCGTTGACACAATAAGCCATATAAGCCCGGTATACATTGGTATTGCTGTTCCCTCCATGACATTATTGGCAGAAAGATTTATTTTCTTAAATTACTTTCATTTTTTTTATTATTAATTGAACCTCGCGGTTAGTGTAGAGACAACTTTTTACTGAATTCATAATTATGAAAGTAAACATACATAATTATAAAGGGTTTAAAACACCTCTTAACGAAGCCGGAAGGCACTGGTTCTCCCTGTCATTGCGATATTTTTTTTGTTCTACACCATACCTAGGAGCCTTTTAGTTACAGAGATATTAGGGGTCAAAATTTCAACTTTTTGACAAGTATTTTTTTAAATACAAGTTTTTAATGTAAGATTTTCAACACCTCCACGAGCCCCGTACTATTCAATCCGTCCATCAGCACAATATTTTGAGTGCGTTACATTGAGTTCTACCGCAAGACATGATTTTACACCCCCCAAAAAAAGTCGTTTCCCACCAATAATTTTTGCGTAAAGTTACTTAGTTTTATGTACAGAATGCTTGGTTGACGGCTTCGTGATGAGGTGATTTACACCCCGTATACGGCACTTATATCAAGAAAATCGCTTTTTTATTTCATTTCGTTCTGTTTGTTCTGCCTAATCTCCAATTTTGACAGGACTTTTGCTGGCTGATAGCTGATATTATAAACAAGGAGTCACTTTAGTTACTTTTATTTTAGAAAAAAGATTAGGGTTCCATGCAAAAAAAGACCCTAAACAAAATCCGATTCAAATAGGAACATCATTTCATTTAAGGCCGCGTGGCATAGCTAGTACACAATAATAGCTGATTGTGAATGATTTCGATGTGTGTAACATTAACAAGAACATATCGAAGTTTTGCTTGAGTAGACAACATCTTACTTAGTCTGAACAAACATGTATGTTTCATAGCGAACCAATTTCAATCAATATTAGTATTTACGCAGTTCAGAATGTTAGGATTTAGAAATAGTATGTTAGGAGTTTGAGTGTACTAGACCATAAATCACTGGCTAATAACAACAAACACTGCGTTAGATTGATTTCAAGCAAAAACATATAACATAATAAAATAACTGTCAATATTCTATTATTATAGAGATCATATTAATTTTATTTCGTTAAGTGTAGTTCATGGCGTGCAGACAAACAGGAATAAAAGAAGCCGCTGAGGTTTCTTAAATAAATTCTCGCGATGAGCCTCTTTTCAAACAGTTGGTAAAATGAAATATCAATGGTTGTTATGATAACTATACTTATATTATAAAGAGCTTAACTTTTTAAGTTTATATGTAAGTTGGTATGTCCCCTACATGATCTTCGAAACTACTCGTATTGATCCGATTCCAATAATTATCTTACTGATGCGAAGCTACAGTTTCCCCGAGTGTCATAAGCTAAAACATTCTAGTGGGCCTATTTCCGATCATAACGTAATACTGTACATCATCATCATCATCATTTCAGCCGAAAGACGTCCACTGCTGACGACATAGGCCTCCCCCAAGTGTCGCCACATTGACCGCCCCCGTGCGACTCGCATCCAGCGGATCCCCGCAACCTTCACCAGGTCATCGGTCCACCTAGTGATACAGTACATCATCATCATCATCATCATCATTTCAGCCCAAAAGACGTCCACTGCTGGACATAGGCCTCCCCGAAGTCACATTGACATTTTGGGGGTTTTGCCATAATCGCCACGCTTGGCAGGCGGGTTGGCGATCGCAGTACGGTTGTTACAAAAAGCACAGAGAACGCTGCTGCCCATTCTCCGGCAAGTCCCTTAGTCGACTCTTACGACACCCACGGGAAGATATGGGATGGTGCTATTCTTAACGTCCGACACCATACAGAGCAGATACAGATACAGTACATAATACAGAATAATTATTCTATAGATCTAGATATGTGGTTCTATTTACTCATCCTATGTTTGCATACGTAAACAATTTTCTTTATGAACATAAAGTTAATATATTTGTAATATGAGAGGAAATTACGATTTTCCTGTTTGTATCCTTATCATTCATGATTTTAATGGAATATCCTTTATGATAATTCAAAGGAAAACAGATTGTTAATACAACAATGAAGAAACTACGGCTGTATTAAATAATGTAAAAACTGGGTCAGACAAACATGAAAATATCGTTAAAATAAATGTTCTACTGAGCTTATTCAAAATCAAATAAAAACAGACAGCTTTCTCTTTCATAGTGGATCTCTTACCTAGGCATTAAATAATATCTTCAAGACCTGCAATGATAACTGCCCGAAATACGAGTTGTAGGTCATGGAATCGAACCAGCATGTCCCAGAACCAGCAAATCGAAGACCTGAAATGAACTATGTAATAAGTTGTAGTAAGTTATTATGTTTTTTTTTTTTATTTAAGTACTTAATTGGTGTTTATGATAGCAAACAGGCTTTAACAAACACTTTAACACGTCGTCTTTTTTAGGGTTCCATATCCGAATGGCAAAAACGGAACCTTTATAGATTCGTCATGTCTGTCTGTCCGTCCGTATGTCACAGCAACTTTTTTCCGAAAATATAAGAACTATTTCCCTTTGTGGGTAGACATAGCAACAACACTATTTTTTGTGGGCTCATAATTGAATATTTATTTAATAATAGTTTTTCTTAGTTTTTAATGAAATAAACAAGTTCATTTTACATTAAGCCCCCCCACACTTGCTGTCTATTATTATCAAGACTGTAACACCTGTTCCTGGTCCACTGTCACTACACATCATCATGGACACTAAACTTGCTGCCAGCCTGGAGGACATCCAACAGTTGTTTGGTTCCCGAATGCAGGAATACCAGGCCCCTCAGAAAGTATTGCGAAAAAAAGTTTTTATATATGGGAGACTGGCCAGTTATTATGTTTTTCGAAAATATGATTATTTATAAGTAAAAATAAGTAAGTTCCAATTTCAAAATTTCCCTCCACATTTTTTGCGAGTTAATTCAAAGTATTGTGTCTCACTGAAATATGGATCTGCGCCGGGAACATTTTAGAGCTATGATTTTATACGATTTCAAGTGTCGCCTGAAACCGGATGAATCGTACGATAGACTTCAAATGGCATTCATGGATGAAGGCCCTTCCAAGGCAACCGTGTATCGTTGGTATAACGAATTCAAGCGCGGTCGACCAACTTTGGGGGATGACGAAAGAAGCGGTCGCCCTTTGACGGCTGTTACCGAAGAAAACGTGCTAGCAGTGAAAAATTTAATCCAAGACAATAGGCGAATTACATATCAGGAGATTCAACACATATTGAAGATTGGATCGGGAAGCGTTCACGAGATTCTACACAGCCATCTTCGCGTGAGGAGGATAGTATCACGCTGGGTGCCGCACAACCTCACCGATGCTCAGAAGCAGGCCCGGGTGGAATGGTGCCGTGATATGCTTAACAAATTTGAAGCAGGCTCGTCTCGGCGTGTTTACGACATCGTTACAGGTGATGAGTCCTGGATTTATCAATACGACCCAGAAACCAAGCGCCAGTCGACTGTTTGGGTGTTTCAAAATGAGCCAACGCCTACCAAAGTGAAGCGATCTAGAAGCGGGGGTAAGATTTTGATCGCTAGCTTTTTTAATTTGACTGGCCACTTGGTATCAATTCCCTTACGGGATCAAAGAAGCATTAATGCCGAATGGTATACTTCCAAATGTTTGCCAGAAGTTTTCTCTGTTATAAGCAACAAGCGACCAAACACAGGGCTCCGCGGGCTACTGCTCCACCACGACAATGCACCTGCGCACACCGCACTCAAAACGAGGGACTTCCTGGACAGCACGCCAGTCAAACTCCTGGGTCACCCTCCTTACAGCCCTGATCTAGCACCGTGTGACTTCTTTTTATTCCCAAAAATAAAAAATCAGCTCAAAGGGATACAATTTTCGTCGCCGGAAGATGCGCTGGCTGGGTTCGAGCAGGCTGTAAACGAGGTGTCTGCGGCGGACTGGAAAAAGTGTTTTGAAAACTGGTTTAGGCGCATGAATCTTTGTATAGAGGCTGGTGGAAAGTACTTTGAAAAGATTTAATAAAAATATATGTACGTATAGAACAATTTTTTTTAGTTTCGCAAAACTTTCTGAGTGTCCCACGTATGAGGCGAAATTGCAGCAGGCTGTAACTAACACTTTGCCAGCTTCACCTGACATTGCATCAATTGCACGTGAGTTTTCTGAATTTAAGCTGTTTGTCTGCCAAGCACTTTCCGCATTAAAGTCTCAAATTGAGCTGCTCGCTGCTGGGTATGATAGGCACGAAACTGTCATGCGTAGAAAGGTCCTGCTGCTCCATGGTGTCCCAGAGCAGAATAATGAAAGTTTACTTGATGTGGTCAACGACATATTAACCGACCAAATTAAATTGTCTGAGGATAACAGGGACAAGAATATCATCCATGTTTGTCACAGACTTGGATACTCTCAGCAGAAGGCCCGTCCCATACTAGTACGATTCTTCAGGATGGAGCACCGGCAACTTGTATGGGATAGCAAGAAAATTCTCAAGGGTACTGGAATCACCATCTCCGAGTTTTTGACTCAAGCTAGGCATCGTGTGTTTGCGGCCGCTCGTAAGCATTTCGGTATGCCAAACTGCTGGTCCATGGAGGGCAAGATTGTTATTATTTGCCCAGACAAATCCCGCCGCAAGATCGAAATGGCAAGTGAACTTCACGATCTGATTGCCAAATTCCCGTCCACTGCAGCCGTCACCGAGGATTCTGTACAGTCGGAAGATCCTGGGTCACCAACGGTCGCAACGTCGGCTACACCAGCTAAGAGATCGAGGAAGACGCGTCTGCGCAAGTAATTCCTTCCCTGTTAATATCGTGTGCAGTCTATCACCGCGTCGCAACTTGGCCGCTTTGTACGAACAATTATTTTGATACTTGTGTCGGTGGATAAATAAGTAATTTTATTTGGTACACCGCCGAATTTTTCACTATATATTATTTATTATTGAAGGTGTTTTGAACTTTCGTTCATGTTGTTGTGACAGAATTTGACGATGTGTCAGCTGACAGCTGTCAATGTCACTGTTCCTTTCCTTCCGTCACTCGTAACGTTTCAATCTACGTCAATGTGATCGATAAACCGATTGTTGATTAATTGTTCAATCTTGTTAGTATTATATTTTTCCTTTTTAATTCTAGTGTTTATTAACATATGTTGTAAAAATTTCTGCCAATGAACCAGCAAGTTGGGGTGGTTTTCTCATTGAAGGAAAACCTACATTTTTTGTATTTAAATATTTTTGTATAGATAAGTTATTAGGTTAGGTAATTATTATTATTTATTATATCTATATATTATGGATGATGTAGCTGATCTTAACGACAGCTTCTTTTCATGCTCTTCCTCCGCTAGTTTTGTTAGTGCGGACAGTGACTCCTCTTTACCACGTACTTTACATGACAAAATTTCCTCTCTTTTCTCCAATGACCCTAAGAATCTACATATAGCACACATCAATGCTCAGAGTGTTCCTGGTCACTATTCTGATCTTCTGGCATCCTTTAGCAGTGCTCACCTGGACGCTCTATTGATTTCGGAATCTTTTTTGAAGCCTTCTCTCCTTTCTACTCAATTTTCTCTCCCTGGCTTTGTATTGATCCGCAATGATAGGACTGGCAAGGGTGGAGGAGGTGTTGCTATATACTTGCGTGCCGATTTACCGTATAGGGTGGTTAGCTCATCTCCTTCACTATATTCTGGATCGGCTGAATACTTGTTTTTGGAAATTTCTTTTCATCATACAAAAGTTTTGCTTGCAGTGCTCTATAGTCCTAATTTACATATTGACTACTTCGATTCCCTTGACTCCACTCTCAGTGATCTTTGTCCCTTATATCAGCACGTTATTTTAATGGGTGATTTTAATACTTGCTTGATTAAAAACGACGCTCGCTCTCTCAAACTCCTTTCCGTCTTGTCTTCCTTTAATCTTCAAGTTTTGCCTCTCTCTGCAACTCACTATTTTCCTAACTGTACACCTTCTTTTCTAGATCTTATGATTGTTTCTTCTCCTGATAATGTTAAATACCATGGTCAACTTACTGCTACTTTCTCCTATCACGATCTCATTTATATGTCGTATCGCATCCGTGTTCCTAAGCGTAAGCCCCAGGTATTATATCTCCGTAACTACAAAGGCATAGATTTGGAGGCATTGCAGCGTGATGCCGGCAATCTCGACTGGTCCCCTCTGCTCGAGAAGGACGGTATCGAGGAAAAAGTGAGTTATTTTACCAAAACAGTTCTCGACTTGTATGATATGCATGCACCTATCCGACGTGTCAAAGTAAAACATAACCCTGCACCATGGATGACTGCACAAATTAAAGAACTTATGGCACGAAGGGACAAAGCCAAGTGCAGATATAAGCGCAGACCTTCAGAGCTTAATCTCTCTTATTACAAATCGCTACGTAATCGCTGCAGCCATCTGTGTCAAGATGCCAAGAGACGCTATTTCCGCGATCAACTCGACAACCGTAATTCTTCTGATGTTTGGAAATTTCTAAAGTCTGTAGGCATAGGCAAATCACCTACCAATCAGTGCAAGGATGTGAACCTCGACGATCTTAATAAACACTTCTCTTTTCTTCCCTTTTCTCTCGATTCGTCTGCCAAAGCTGCGACCCTGGAGAAGCTTTCCAGATTACCTTTGCCACAATGTTCTCTTTTTAACCTTAGCGATGTTTCTGAGGATGACGTTAAGAAATCTGTCCTTGCGATTACATCTTCAGCAGTCGGTAACGATAAGTTGTGTTCAAGAATGATTACTCTTATCCTTCCCTCTTTACTTTCTGTTCTGACTTATATCTTTAATAACTCTTTTTCTAGTTGCTCTTTTCCTTTAGTTTGGAAGCAGGCTCACATTATACCTTTACCTAAAACTAACAATCCATCCTCGCTATCCCACTTTAGACCTATCTCTATTCTCCCATTTCTTTCCAAAGTTTTTGAGCACTTAGTCCATAAACAATTAACATTTTTCTTGACGTCAAACTCTTTAATATCCCCTTTCCAATCGGGTTTCCGCTCGGGTCATAGTACTGTCACTGCTCTTTTGAAGGTAACTGACGATATCCGCTGGGCAATGGAGAGTAAGTCACTTACCGTACTTGTATTGCTTGACTTCAGTAGTGCCTTCAACTCAGTGGATTTCGACATTTTGCTAGGTATCCTCAAATCTTTAAATTTTTCCTCTTCTACTTTAGCCTGGTTCAATTCTTATCTTCGGGGACGTTCTCAGTGCGTTCGCCTTGATGAGACTTTCTCTGATTGGTGTAGCCTCACCGAAGGTGTCCCTCAGGGTAGCGTTCTCTCTCCTCTTCTTTTTTCAATTTTCATTAACATGGTTACCTATGTAATCGCTTCTAATTTCCATCTTTATGCAGATGACCTGCAGCTCTACCGGCATTTTAATGTAGCTGATGCGGATTCCGCCATTGCTGCTATGAATCATGACCTGGCTTGTATCAGCGCCTGGGCTAAGTCATTTGGTCTGCAAATTAACCCAACAAAATCTCAGGCCATGATTATAGGCAGCAGATTTGTCCGAACTGCGGCTGTTGTTGCATCTTTGATGCCTTTGTACCTCGATGGTGTTCGCATCGAATATACAGATACTGCCAAAGATCTGGGTGTAACTGTTGATTCGAATCTGTCAGCCGTAAGGTACACTTTTCTCTGCACTCGTTGAAATGCCTTCAGAACCTCCTGCCTTTGAAGACTAAAATTTCTTTAGCACAAACGCTTATTCAGCCGATAATAGATTATGCCGACGCCTGCTACCTGGATGCTACTGAGGAGCTATTAAATAAGCTTGAGCGCTTGCAAAATTTATGTATTCGCTTTATTTTTGGTATCCGTAAATATGACCACGTTTCTCACCTTCGCAAAGAACTCAAGTGGCTCCCAATCCGCCTTCGCAGGAACACTAGGATCCTATGTCTCCTCTTCAATATCCTACACAACCCGTCCTATCCTTCTTACCTGCGCGAGCGTTTTTCTTACGCACGTCCCAGTGACGTACCATGTAGATCGCACCTTAGATCCATCCTTAAATCCCATCCTCATAAATCCAGCTATTACTCCTATTCCTTCTCTGTTCATGCTGTAAGGCTGTGGAACTCACTTCCGCCTAGCATTCGTGATTTAAAGACCATTTCGCTGTTCAAAACCCGAGTGAAAGAGCATTACCTTTCCTCTCAATTCTGATTTATATATATATATGTATTTTTATATCCTAGCATTATGTATTTATATTTAGTTATATATGTATTTATATTTAAAATAGTATAGGTTAAGTTAGTTAAGGCACATAATCACATTTTTCTCTTCATTCTCTCACACACTATCGTCTACATTTCTTTTTCATTTTTCCTTTCGCAGGTCTGCTGGCAGAAATTTCGTATGAAATAAGCAGTACCTTTGTACTCAAATATTTTATGTTTTTTCCTGTGATTTCTACTGTGTGTACATAAATAGTAAAATAAATAAATAAATAAACTATACTATTAAAACTTGGTAAGTAGATGTATTCTGTGAACCGCATTAATATTTTCACACAAAAATAGAAAAAAAAATAAGTTTTGGGGTTTCCCATACATAGAACTGAAAAACAATTATTTTTTTCATCTAACCCATACGTGTGGGGTATCTATGGATAGGTCTTCAAAAATGATATTGAGGTTTCTCAAATCATTTTTTCTAAACTGAATAGTTTGCGCTAGAGCCACTTCTAAAGTAGTAAAATGTGTCCGGGGGGGACACATTTTACTACTTTAGAAGTGGCCCTTTAATTTCTAAAGTAAGAGGAAAAAAAATCTGAAAATATTTAGGATTGTAGAACGTAAAAAAAACTATCAACGAAAATTGGTTTCAATAAGATATGATGTTTAGTTTTTGAGATATGGGACTTTTTCATCTAACTGCAGCAGTAACTTTGTTTTTCATTAACATACTGTGAAAAACCAATTTAGTTTTGCGATTGAGTGGAAATTACTAACTAATACTACTTACTAATGAATGACAGTTCAAAATATTATTTGGGGCTATGGAACCCTGTGTGCGAGTAAGACTCGCACTTGGCCGGTTTTTTCTAAACTATATGAGGCCGGTGTTTCATACCTGACTACTCTGAGAAGAAACAGCCAAACAAAAGTCAGAGGTCATTGTCTTTTTTAAAGTCCGGACATTGTTCAAGTCATATGAAGACCAAGCAGATTAGCGTCAGAGATGGAGTTTTAAAGAACCACACAGATTTGAGAGCACCTGGTCAGTCAGTGCAAGCATTTGTCAGTGATCGTGTAGCTCGACTTGAAAACCAAGGAACTCAACGACACGACGAACAATACCAAAGAAAGGACATTTAAGTAGGCCGCAAAAAATACTCAAACTGCCAGACAAACTAACTAAACTAAATCGAAATAATAAAAAAATTATATGACCCAAACAGTCCTAAATTAAAATAATAATACAACATGTGACATCTACCAACCGGTATGGTCTGCTAGGTGCATTACAGCCCATTTTCTCTCTAGAGAGAAGTTAACCTCGTCTCTAGATAGTATAATCAGCCTCTAATGCCCCATTGTCCCCACATCCAGTGGGGCATAAGAGGCTGATTTAGCTAATAGGGAAGACCGTTAAAAGCTAATTGTAGATGGCACGACTATAGCTGGTTCTCAATCTGACCAATGAGATCGAGCTATTATGAAATATAAAATGACATTACCAGATTTTCAACCAATGACGATGCTTGAAACCAGCTATGGTAGCGCCATTAGTTCTACAGTTTCCATCCCCATTATGCTCTAAAACCTATCAACCATGAAGATGTCAAAGCTGTAAATGTAACATATTAAAGCTCTTTATTGTGCGAAAAATACAAAATCACCACATCCTAAACAGTTTCACACGCACGCAACCATACAATAGCTGTGCAATAAAACGTATCATTCAATAACACGTCAATGTATTTCCTTTCCTAACAATCGTTATGAATATCAATGAAGGAATTCCCACATTCGCTGCAAACTGAAATAACAAACGACTGTTTTCTGAATAAAATAAATATTGGGGTAACGTGTGTTACAGTCCCACGTAAAGTAATGTTAAGGTTTGGACTTACCAGAGCGTAACATTTAATCACAGCGCGTAACATTTAATCAATGCAAACATCGGAATGGCACTAAATACTTTTTTTTTTAAATTGGTAGAAATTGTTCTATTATTTTTAGAACAACCTGTACCGAAGCAGTAAGAGCTTTTTGTCTGGATAATAAGCTCATGAAAGATATTTGCTAGTACTGGCACTTGCTAGTACTGGTACTAGCAAATGTCATGCCCGCCTATTAACCCACGTAAAATCAGTGCTTACTTTGTTTTGGTTTCAATTAAATCGAGTTACGTAACCTTGTATTTGCGTAGTAGGTACGACATACCATAATATAAGACTTTGAGAATTGAGACTTTCCATATTATAGGGTTAGTTCACTAATTTTTTTAGTTTTCACTAGATATAAGATCATAGAAACTAAAAATAAATTGATAAAACTTATTTATTTAGGTTAACCAACAATTGTTTACACGATGTACATTTCAGACTTAATGACTAGAGTAACATTTGCAAGTGCAACAATTAATTACAGGTTAACACCACATGCACAAAAAAAAACGGTTTAACATAACATATTTTTACGTTATTGCCATTAGAACTAATACTAAGGAATAATTTAAAATTTAAAACAAGAATTTAAAATAAAACTTATGTTTTCGTTCCACCGAAAAATATTGTTTTGTTAACTTGCATGTATTTTCTCGCAATCTTTGCCCCATTTTGTTTCTTATGGTCATTATCATTATACAAAAATTACAAAACTGCCGAGAACATCTTCCCGTCTTTTGAAAACACCTCTGATCAGTACAAATAATAATAATAATAATAACTGGCAACTCTGTGTGTGTCAACACGTCAAATCATTCATATTCGTTTTTTATTATAAAATATTTATTTCAATACACAAATAGTAAACCAACAGTGTTTAAACTGGGTCGAAAACTCTTAAACCCCTAAATATTTGGAAAAATCTAAAAAAAACAACAATTATAAGCCAAAATCAAGACTGAAGAAATATGACGTCTGTCAAAGTTATAAGGCGAGAACGAAAAGGAAAAATACACGAAAAAATTCTGTAAAAATGGTATGATGAAATGATGATAACCAGAGCTGCGTCACAACGCGCACGCCTTCCACCCCCGGACTCGTCGCTGAGCTCCGCCTCGCCGCCGCCGGACCCCGGATCACCTGTGTCACCGGCAGCGGCAGTAGCGTCGAGTTCCAGCGACGAATATTTCTCCCCGCCGACGTCGCCAAGACCTGTACGTCGGCCGGGGCGAGGCCGGCCACCGTCGAGCTTCGGACCTAGGGGCCAACCGGTCCCGAGCCGGGTCCCCGCTGCCGGTGGTTGTGTGCAGCGCATGAGATGGACTCAGTCTATAAACGAGAACGTCATGCGCGCATATTACGGGTCTACAGAGGGGGGAACTAACCTCACTGCGTACCGTGTTAGGATGCTGTCTCTTTTTCAGACTCTTGAACCAACCGTCAACGTCTCGGCCCAACGACTGTCGGATCAGGTGCGGGTCATCCAACGCAATCACATGTTGGACGACGCCGCGCTTGATAGGCTGCGCTCAGAGGTACCGAGCAACCACATCGACTTGACTCCGGCGCAAATCGCGGTGCAAGCGTCAACTATTGACGCAATACCACCGCGGTCCAATCTTGGTGCTGTAGAGGAGGATGATAGGGTTGTCACGGTAAGTAGCCAGTGCAACGAACGTTTGAGGAGCGCTCTGGAAGATGCGCTTCACGAGTATCGATCCACTCCTGCCCAACTTAGGCCCCGTTTACCACGGCTTCCCATGCATAAGAAAAATAGGGCGTTGGTGTGTACCTTGGACTCGCAACTCAAGAATATTTTTGAGAGTAGCGAGGACCTCGTTGATACGCACTCGATACTGTATTGTGGGGCTGTAGCGGCTTGTCGTTTAGCTAACGTCAAATTCCCAAATTTTGACGTAGCTGCTCGACCAAAACCAGCTGTACCAGCCTGGCAACGCAGGATCGAGTGCCGTATCGACGGGGCCAGGGTACTCATCGGCAAACTATACTGCTTCAGGGAGGGCAATACACGCCCACGTGTGATGCGCTTTGTGAGGCGGGCATTCTTGGGGACTGGAATCAGCCCTCAAGAATACATGTCCCGAGTCACAGAGCGCATCGACTTCCTGAAGCAGAAAGTTTATGCATGGGCAAACCGTATTCGGCGGTATAAGAAGCGTGTTGATCGGTACTCGCAGAATCGCATATTCCAGAGTGATGAGAGGTGGGTATACAGAGCTTGGGAGCGACCCGAACAAAATATGACGGACGTGTGCCGCCCAGATGATGCTGCCACGAGTTCATTCTGGCGCAGCATCTGGTCGGTGCCCGTCTGTCATACGGAGGCTGACTGGATGCGAGATGTTGAGCGAGTGTGTGAATCTATCCCACAAATGGAAAAAATTTCAATAACACCTTTAGACGTTGCCAGGGCAGTTCGTCCGTTACCGAATTGGAAATCTCCGGGACCGGACGGACTGCACAACTTCTGGCTCAAATGGCTAAGTAGTTCACACACTCGCCTGGCATCTCAATTCCAGTCATGCTTAGAGTCTGGGTCGCTACCAGAGTTTCTTACAACGGGTGTTACCCACCTGCTCCATAAGTCAGGTAGTCCTACGGAACCCAAGAATTATAGACCGATCACGTGTTTATCGACGGTCTATAAACTTCTTACATCCATTTTGAGAGAGAAAATTAACAAACACATCGATAGTAATTCTATTATGTCGGCCTCTCAGAATGGATGTAGGAACGGGTCCCGTGGTACTAAGGAGCTACTCCTCATCGACATGGCCATTAGCCAACAGGTTCGTCGATCCCGCAAGGATCTGTCGACATGCTGGATAGATTACAAGAAGGCCTACGACTCTGTGCCACATACATGGCTCATGAGGGTGCTGGAGTTGTACAAGATTGATGCAACTCTACGCGCCTTTCTTGAGTCGTGTATGGGGCAATGGAGGACGGTGCTCCGATATCCAGGATGTCGACAGATCCAGGGGAACGATGAGCCTGTATGGATTAAACGGGGAATATTTCAGGGCGACAGTCTGAGTCCACTTTGGTTCTGTCTGGCCCTGAATCCTCTAAGCACATTGCTGGAGGATTCAGGCCTAGGCTACCTGTTGAGGAGAGGTGGTCAGGTCATATCTCACCTTCTTTACATGGATGATCTGAAACTCTTTGCCCCTAACAAATTGCAACTGATGAAGCTACTGAAAGTAACTGAAACTTTTAGTAGCGCCATCAGAATGGAATTTGGTGTGGACAAATGTGCAGTCATGTATGTAAAGCGAGGAGAGATTATGGAATCCGAGGGAATCCAACTCTCGGATTCCATACACCTCAGATCTCTCTCCTCATCAGAAAATTATAAGTATTTGGGTATGTCGGAAGCGTTAGGCATTAACGTAGCTGACATGAAGCAATCGTTGAGGGAACGCTTCTTCGGTCGCCTGAAGAAGGTATTAAAGAGCCTTCTTTCGGGCGGAAACAAGGTGCGCGCCTTCAACGGTTGGGTCATGCCGGTTTTAATGTACTCTTTCGGCATACTCAAATGGACTCAGACCGAACTGGACGCCCTAGATAGGAGAGTCCGTACATTGCTGACCGCAAACCGGATGCATCACCCACGATCATCGGTGATGAGACTGTACATCCCACGGAAGTGCGGGGGTCGAGGCTTTTTAAACGCGAAGACCCTCCACAACCGCGAGGTGTGCAGCCTCAGAGAATATTTTTTGAAAGCCGAGGTGGGTATGCACCGAGATGTGGTCGCAGTGGACAAGGTACTCACCCCGCTGTCCATGGCTAAAGAGAACTGGCGCAAACCTGTCGTACTTACTACCGATGACCGCAAGGAAGTATGGCAAGGCAAGGTGCTTCACGGTCGCTTCTACCAGGCTCTTCATGGGCCTGATGTAGATTTTCTAGCATCCGTGTCCTGGCTACGATTCAGCGACCTCTTTGGGGAAACTGAGGGTTTTGTCTGTGCGATTATGGACGAAGTTATGCTGACGAACAACTACCGGAAACATATTATGAAGGACGGGACGGTGGACGTGTTGCGGGCATGCCACCGTCCGGGTGAGTCCATTAGACATATTATTTCTGGTTGTTCTCGTCTGGCTAACGGCGAGTACTTACACAGACACAACCAAGTGGCCAGGATTATTCACCAGCAACTTGCCTTGAAATATGAACTTGTGGAATCTGAGGTACCGTACTACAAGTATGTGCCCGACCCAGTTCTCGAGAAAGACCATGTCACGCTGTACTGGGATCGGCCTATCATTACTGACAGGACTATTGTTGCCAATAAGCCTGACATAGTGGTGATAGACCGATCAGCGCGCCGCGTAATGATAGTCGATGTTACCATCCCGCATGACGAGAACCTCGTGAAGGCTGAGAAAGAGAAGCAAATAAAATATCTCGACTTGGCTCACGAGGTTGTCAGCATGTGGAATGTGGACTCGGCTATCATTGTGCCGATTGTCGTAACGGCCAATGGCCTTATGGCCAAGAGCCTCGACGAACATCTGTCGAAGCTCTCACTTGGCAGTTGGATCAAGAGCCAGATTCAGAAGGCAGTACTCCTCGATACGGCCCGCATTGTGAGGAGGTTCCTCTCTCAAGAGCCCTGACCACCGGTAGCCCGGACCCTGTTCCCGATGCTGGTGGGCTACTATTTTTTATATTTTTAAATGTTTTTTGATATGTTTTTTGTAAAAATATTTAAAAATGTAAAGGATGTGTAAAGAAAATGAATAAAGAGATAAAAATAATAATAATAATTTATTTGCGTCAAGTTTAACATTTTACATTAAATACATGTTAATACATACAATTTAAAGAAAATTTTACAATAGTTTGGCGACACCAGCACCCTTGCTAAGTTGTCAAGACAACTTGTGTTAAAGATGCAGGGCCCGACCCTTTAGTGGATGTTTCTTAATTGTATTTAGTTACAAACATGCCATTTTACAAAAAAAATGACTAATCCATTACGCAGCATAAGTAAACGGGCAAATAAACTATTTAGAAAAGAAATAAAATGAAAACAAAAGTGATATATGGTATGAGCAGAGTAGTGTAGTGTGTGAACGCGTGTGTGTGTACGTGTGTGTGTGTGTGTTCGTGCGTGTGTGTACGTGTGTAAGTGTGTGTGTATGTGAGTGTGCATGTGTATGAGCAAAGGATAGTTTAACGGGAAGTATATTGAGTCAACAATAAATTTTCTGTGTTGTTGTAGTTAAGTGTTAGTAGCCAATCACTTAGTTTCTTTTTGAGTGACATTTTAGATAGTGAGTAGAAATCTAGAACTTTGTTAAGGCTATTGTACAGATGAGGACCTTGGAAACAAGGAAATCTTCTTGTAAAAGAGAATTTACAGGGGAAGGGTTGACATACCTTGTCTTTGCGTCTTGTGGTGATTACTTTATAGGAGGTTCTTTGGTGCTGAATAGATCAGTTAGAAAAATTACTGCACACTACACAGTGTCAATAGTCATGTGGTGTTGCTTTGTTCATCTAGAGGTCCATTAAAGTGATTAGCAATCAATCAACTGATGACAGAGCGTTCAACTCTGATACAGAGTTCAAGCACTGGTTAATTATAACCTGCATGAATGGATAAACTTGCACACTGGATAAAAAGATTAGATAAACCTATCTTTAACGTTAATAAATAAACGTTTTTAGGGTTCCGTACCCAAAGGGTCAAACGGGACCCTATTACTGAGAATCCGCTGTCCGTCCGTCCGTCCGTCCGTCCGTCTGTCACCAGGCTGTACTAAAAACATAATAAAGTAAATATTTAAGGGGGGTTCCCATACAAAAAAGTGATTTTTTTGCTCGTTTTTATAAACAATTGTAAGGAGCGGAATGGTCATGCGCGAGTCCGACTCGCACTTGGCCGGTTTTTTAGCTTCTTCCCGCATCTTAGACCGCATGAAGGTCGCAAAATAATCCACGAAAATGTACTTCCGGGATAATATATTATATATCCCGACCGAGTGCCAAATTGTATCTTATTCTGTTCAGCCGTTAAATCGCGATAACTGACATAAGTCATATATAGATAGATTTACAGAGTAAATTGAGCATGTATTGTGTACAGACAATAAAAAAAATCGTTGTGGTCAATTCTATGTTATTACAGTGGTAAATTCATTGATATAAAAAAGTGCTCAAACAAAAGTATAAAAAAATACATTTTTTATAATTCTGTAAAAAAAACATACGTAACATATTACTACCAAGCGAACGTCATAGAATAAGACTCCATAAATCTGCATGTTCACTAGAACGTAATTGAGAATGACAGCGACGTTTTTGGTAGCTTTATTCAGGAACAAAGTGGAAAGGTATCTTTTACCGAAATTGCATTCTAGATAATCATAATTGGAGACCTCGTCGGTGCAGAGAAATTAATTTGTTTGTGAGGTTCAGTTGAAGTAGGTCAAGGTGACGGGCAAAAAGATAGGTACGTTGTTTTATTTGCTAGTGAGATAAACGTTGTATCACTTTTGCAGTTGCAATGAGCCAACGTCAATTTGACCACATAACAATATGTAAAAAATATGTAACTCGTGGTTAAACAATGACAGCCGCACGTGTCGATCTTCATGGTTAAACCGTGCTTGCCAAGGTTGGTCTGTGGATGGGTGAACATCATTACATACCGAGTTTCCTTTATAGGTATTTGACTGTCGTTACTGGTAGTCAGTGACCCGAAAGGCTGACAACCAGTCTTCTAGTTAAGACTGGTTGTCAGCCTTTCGGGTCACTGACTTACTGAGTTACTGATTATCGTATTACCCTGTACTAAATGGGTTGTAGCGGTCAGATAGCCAGTCGCTCCACATAACAATACTGTTATTCAGCTGCATCCGGTAAGACTGCAAGTCGACCCCAATAAAGTTGGGAAAAGGCTAGGCAGATAATGATGATTAAAAAATGCTTATAGTACAAAATTCAAAAAAATGCTTTCCGTCTATTAATTTTCATTAAAAATTTCACAAATTTTATTACATAATACTTCGAAAAGTGACGTAAGGAAAGTTTTGAGTATGAAAGTGGATCAGGGTAGAGTAAGTCCAAAAAAAGGATGGGCAGTGCGAAATGGTACAATATGGGTAAAAAAAACGACGAAATTGTGTCGATGATGACCTACAGAGAAAGAAAAAACTGTGCCGGCCCCAAATTAAATTGGGATGACGGAAAAGTTAAGATAAATTCTCATTATTTTATTAAGTTAAAATTGCCTTTACACATTAAAATACAAAAATATATCGTATGCAAAAAATAAAGATGCATATTTCTGCAGCACACGTCATAATATAACGCTCTCTAAAGCCTTGAATTCGTTAGAGCGTAACAGAACGACAGTTCTGATTTCATTTATTTCCTACAAATCCGAGAGTATCATTTTCACAAAATGTTCTACATTAATGAATGAATTGTGTTTGTGTTAATTTGTGTAACAAAATAAGAGGTAAAGGAAATAACAGAAAATGTATTTTACAAGTTAATTTTGAATGTGACATCAAAAGCTTTGTAGTCTGCTGAAAATTATTTAAATAACTACTGGAAATAATAGAAAGGATTGTATTAAAATCGTTTGATAGTCAGAAACTGTGAGCTGTGTGGTATTGTGCCACTATTTAGGTAAGGCAAATTAGAGTTAAGTCTTAACCGACTCTCTAAAGAAAATTCCTAATACGGAAGGATAAATGAAACCACTTACTCCTTTCAAATATAACCTCGAAATCTTGTAGTTTGTCACTATTATTGCTTCTTTCCTATAATAATTTAAATAAAAAAGAATTTATTCACTTTCCTGTTTTTAATAATTTAAGGAATTTTAAAACGTGAGGATAAATTCTGCATATGGCATACCTTTGAAACCAAAATCTGTGTTTACAGAGAGCAGTCTGAAATTACCAATCCGCTTTGAAGTAATTATAATCTCGATGTTTTATTTATTTTCTCACAAATTCATTACATTTTTAAATATTGCTTATAATATGAAATAAGAAATAACGATTAAAAATATTAAAAAAATTGCCTGGTTGTAACGGGAACAGGGTAATTATAAAAATTATTAATGATGCCTTTTATACAAGAAGAGACCTGTGCCCTGTAGGTGCTGAGACGGTCACAGGCTGGTATTATTACTTATAAATGAATCCACAACCATTGTAATCCAGTCATCTCGATAATAGAATTACTACACGACCTATATCTCCAGATAACCCGATATCCATATTGACATAATACAATTCCGAGCAGCTGACTGTTATTGCAACAATAGCATCAGTTATATTGAATATGGAGGCGCGTTTAGCAGAATTGGGCCCAATCACTTTCGGTGGCTGTAGTAATCTGTCCATTGACATTTGATGTACGGGTTGTAACGTAATATAAATGGGACTGGTAATCTGTGAGTTATGGACGTGCAGTTTTATTTATGCAGGGTTTATTTAAAATTGATGGATGATGGACGCAGTCGTTTTTGTTACATAGTCGTTAAAATAAAAATGCGCAAAAAATAACGGTGATCAGAGGTGCCAATGCTTTCTGAAAGTGCAAATTTTCATAGAGCAGCGGTGGCTCAGTAGTGGCAACCCCGACTTACGAGTAACCCGTGGGTTTGAACCCAATTAGGCGCATTACTTTGTATAATTTATTTCATCACCGCTGCTCACAAAAACGGTGAAGGAAAACATCGATAGGAAACCGGCATGCCCTAGAACTAAAAAATCGAAGACATGTGACATCTACCAACCCGCACTGGGACCGTGTGGTGGATTATAGCCCACTCCCTCTCATTGAGAGGAGGCCTGTGTCCCAGCAGTGGGAACATTATGTAGGCTTATGATGATGATGAAACTTTTATAAAAAAATGTTTACATCTTCAGGAAGCCTAATTCATAAGCCAATTCCAAATCCCCAATTAAAAAGGGTATCCATTAATCTGCGTGTAAAACACAACGTAATTCAATATGATAATGATCTACCCAGTAGGCGTGTTGCCCAACATTTCGGGGCTCCGGACTGCTAACTATTCCAATTTCGACAAGTTTGGAATTTCCGATCGCCCTCACTTTAGAATCTAAATAAACTAGTTCTAAAACCAATCGGGCTCAGTTAATGAGCGTAGTTTTATATAATGGATTTTTTGTTGAAGGGTCAAATATTTTGGGGTTTTAAGTTTAGGGATTAATTAAGGAAGTTTTGTTGTTGTTGTTTATTTATGACTAGCTTTTGGGTTTCGGCTTCGCTCGTGTGGAGATCGGGAGCTGTGCAAGGAAAACGGAATCAGTGTAAAAAGTATTTTTTTATCTAGTCATAACCTGTGTCCATGGTCCTGCATGGACACTGCATGCACTTTTGCATGTATTTAGTTACTGTAAATGGCTGTTCTGTCTTGATTGGAATCAAGGACCTGCACTGACGATGATGATACGAATTACAAGTCCTTGAGCGTGCAGCTTATCAGTATGTCGCAGTTGTCTTGATTTACTCCGTTAGACACGGTCATAATGTGGGCAGAACATGGGTTCCGTGCTATGAAAACACACACTACACGAGCTACACTGCTTTTGTCGAACTCACTTACTACTCACAAATTACTTGAAATTACAATCCAACACAATAACACTAGGCACCATGAATCGGGGAACAGTTTCGGGACGTCTTGACTCCGCCGCGGTCAGACACAGACTGTCCGCCTCACAGCGAGCTCGAAACATCACGACTCTGTAGAAGCGCGCTTAGGTGTGGGTAGACTGGTAAGTAGGTCGCGTGGCACCTTTGGCGCGCTTGCCGATTCATTTTCTGTCCGTACTAATGACCGGATCCGACAAGTATTTACATAAAAAAAATATTTTGACATAATATTTATATTGCTGTGTACATATCTTATAACGACTGTCAAAGATTTTAAAATGACTGAAAAAATGTTCACCTATTCACAGACCGAACAGTATGCTTATAACTTTGATCGAACCGTGTGGCTGTTATTATGCCACGAGTCTAAATCAACAGTCTTCTAATGCTAACAATATCGTTATGACTTAAGCATAGTATACTTGGACTGGCTGGACAAGTGGATAGGTCCAACCGAATCTATGTCTTAATACCTTTAATCTATCTTCAAAAAACCTAAAGAAATGCCTTTAGTTCTTATGAAGATATCACCACCAACTAACATGAGGACTATGCTGATTAATGTATCAGCATAGTCGTCTGTATGGTGTTGGCCGTAAAGAATAGCACCATCCCATATATTCCCGTGGGTGTCGTAAGAGGCGACTAAGGGACTCGCCAGAGAATGGGCCGCAGCGTTCTATGTGCTTTTGTAACAACCGTACTGCGATCGCTAACCCGCCTGCCAAGCGTGGCGATTATGGCAAAACCTGATTATGAAATCTCCTTCTTGGGGGAGGCCTATGTCCAGCAGTGGACGTCTTTTGGCTGAAATGATGATGATAGTCCTCACGTTAGTTGACCTTGTTTATGGAGATCTCTGAGTTGGTTTCGCTGTTTCTTCTCAGAATAGTCAGGTATGAAACACCGGCCTCATCAAGTTTTAAAAGCCACGTGTAAAATTCTTTGTAAAAATCTTAGTGCAAAATAAACGCCATTTATTTTAGCATTTATAAACGATCTCTAACGCGTATCTACGCCCACAATACACAAGTCACGTTGGTAGATAGAATTTCCATTAAGTTTTGAGTACCTAAGCTTTCATGTCACTTGAAACTACCTCCTTATTTCTTATTATGAAGTAAGGGGAGCCTTCAGGGGGATGAATGTGTTCATCTTAGTCTTCCTCATTCCTTTGTTAGGTTATTTGAAAAGAAAATTAAACAAACTGGATCTACGAATGTTACTACCGTCATGATTTTGAGTTCCGTATTTTGATTAAATATTAAACTTCTTTACCGTCCAGAAAATACGGAAAAATATATTAAATACTAGGAAAACGTTGCTTAGGGGATTATTTAGAGCTTTTGCTTGATGTTACATAAATTACCGTAATCTCTTTTGTTTTAAAGTGCTTAGAATTTTAGATAAAATTTATAAATGGACTAAGAACCTATTAGAAGTCACTTGGGGAAAAACAAAACAAAAGCTAAAGAAAAAGGCACAATTTAAATTCCCCTAAGTAAGTTACTTTCAAACACAGTAAAAAACATATTATATGATAAGTTTATCAGACAGAGTAAAACCAAGAATGCGGCTAAGGAAACGTTGCGTTCTGCCTATCTGTGCTTTGATCGCGACACGCTATGTTTACGCATAGCTCGGATTATTGCGGTCTACCTACCTGAGCCTACCTCGAACACGAACCAAGCTAGCTTAGTTAATGCTTTGAATTATCAAAGCAGTTGCCCCAAATACACTTAGTGTAAACCGAATAATATGGTATCCTTGAAATCACAATGCAATACCTATTAAAAATTGCTTAAGCAAAATTTTTCCCAAAAATAAATTGTTAAAACGATCAAAAACGCAACGAAGTTCTTTCAAAAGCGAAGAGGAAACACCCCTCCCGTCGCTTCGTCCCTCTGTCTGATGCAAATAGACGGCTATGCGAAACCCTTACCATTTAAACCCTATGGAAATACTATAAGGTTCTCACTCCCGTATACCAAGAGTCGGAAGCGAGGAAGTGTTTCTAACCTAATTGAATTAAACTCAAAATGAAAAGTGTGTTACATAAAACGTTTAAAAAAATCACTAAAGTTTTAAACATAACAAACTCATGAAGCTCCGAACCAATACTCCAAAACGAAAATTAAAATAGTAATCACAAAACAACAAAAAAATAAAATACTCAAAAACTACAGCTCTTCGTAATTCGCGTACATTTATACGTCACCAACCGAACACTTTTTGTCTCTCTTGGCAAATAAAAATTTGCATACAAACAGTGCTGTTACGTCTCTGACTGTGTTCCATTCGTTAGGACGCTTAAGGCTTGCACAGATGACGAAGTTTCGTCCGCTATGAATGAAAATCCCGATTTTTATTTTATTAAACAGACACAAAATTTTAACAAAATGCTACTACTACTACAGGTACTGGGTACTATTAGGTACACCGCTGCCTAACCCTTCAAGGATTTACAGGTGTGATGTTATTTTCTATTTATTTTGTGTAAGTTGTGCCAATGTGAGTCTTTCAGAAAGCGTAACACCGATTTCATCTCCCAATCTTCGCTTCGGACGGATCTCCAAATCCTTAAAAAGCGACCTCCGCAGCTTTAATACCGAGCGTATTAAAGACGCAATTGATCGAAATAAAGGCTCAAAGGTATTTGCAAGAGATCTGGCTATTGGTCAGAGCCAGCTCACGAAACTGAAGACCGACGATGGCAGGATCGTATCCGCCAAACCGAAACTACTGAGGGAAATCGAGAGATTCTATGGGCAGTTGTACACATCAACCAGGAAACCCGTTATAAATCTAGCGAATGACCCAAGAGCTAGACTGACGCGACACTATACCGAAGACATCCCGGACATCAGCCTGTACGAGATTAGGATGACTCTGAAACAGCTTAAAAACAACAAGGCACCGGGTGATGATGGAATTACGGCCGAACTTCTGAAGGCGGGTGGAAAACCGGTACTTAAGGCCCTTCAGAAGCTGTTTGATTCCGTCATACTCGAGGGCAAAACGCCACAGGCACGGTGCAGGGGTGTGGTGATACTCTTCTTCAAAAAGAGCGACAATGCCCGGTTGAAGAACTATAGGCCCATCTCACTTCTAAGCCATGTCTACAAGTTGTTTTCAAGAATCATCACGAATTGTCTCGCGCGCAGGTTTGACGATTTTCCGCCTCCCGTACAGCCGGATTCCGAAAAGGCTTTAGCACCGTAGATCACATACATACGTTGCGACAGGTTATACAGAAGACCGAAGAGTATAACCTGCATGCATGGAGGACGTCAGTAGAGCTTCCGAAAGAGTGGTTCTTAAAATGAACATGGACAAAACCAAGGTCATGTTGAATACCCATGTAACACCCACTCCTATCAAGATCGGAGACTCTACTATCGAAGTTGTAGACGATTATGTCTACCTGGGACAAACGGTCCAGTTAGGTAGGTCTAACTTCGAGAAAGAGGTCAATCGTCGAATCCGAATCGGCTGGGCAGCGTTCGGGAAGCTGCGGGGTATCTTCTCGTCCAACTTACCGCAGCGTCTCAAGACGAAAGTCTATGACCAGTGTGTGTTGCCAGTGATTACATACGGGACCGAAACGTGGTCGCTCACAATGGGCCTCATCAGAAGACTTAAGGTCACCCAAAGGGCAATGGAGAGGGCTATGTTCGGAGTTTCCTTGCGTGATCAAATCAGAAATGAGGACATTCGCAAGAGAACCAAGGTTACCGACGTAGCCCCAAGAATTGCCAAACTTAAGTGGCAATGGGCAGGGCACATTGTTCGCAGAATGGATGGCCGATGGGGCCGAAAAGTTCTGAAATGGCGACAGCGAACTGGAAGACGAATCAAATCAAATCAAATCAAAATATTTTTATTTGTTGAACATAGGTAAACCAAAAGGTAAAGATGTCATTATTAATAAAATGAACGCTATGTCTTGCCATGGACGGCGTACAAATATTCTCTAATTAATAATTAAAAATAATAAAAACATTCAAAACTAATAAATAAAACTCAATTCAATCAAAATAATAACTACTAAAATAAATAAAAAAGTGCTTAGCTACATAGTCATTTTGATTCACATTAATTAAAATAACAAACAATTTTACCAAATAACTAAAAATTAAAATTAAATTAGATTAAATAAAAACAAAAAAAAAAACATTAAAATGTCATTCGTTTACAATTTGTCTTCTAAGTACTCATTGACTGTATAGTAAGCTTTCTCGCATAACAAATCAAGAAGAGCCTTTTTGAAATGGTGTATGCTGTCAAGGTCTTTTATTTCATTGGGTAACTTATTATACAACTTGGGTGCCATTCCTAAAAAGCTCTTTGAATACAGTGCAGTTTTGTGTGGAATAGTACAAATCTCTCTATTGCGCCGTTTCGATCTCAGTCGCTGAAATAAGTGCAAGTTTGATTTTGCGAATACTGCTGTCTCGTAGATATACATGCAGGGCAAAGGTAGAAGTTTATATTTATTAAATAATGGCCTACAACTATCAGTCTGTTTCATCTTAAACATAGCACGTACACACCTCTTTTGAGCTTTAAACGCAATGTTTTTATCAGTGGAATTTCCCCAATACATTATTCCAAAACGTAGCGTTGACGAGACATACGCTTTGTATGCTACCAAAACTACAGACTGATTTGTTATTTTCGCAAGATTATGAAGCGCGTAAGAATATTGGTTTAGTTTTTTGCATACTGTCTCCACGTGACATTTCCAATTTGAAAAAAAATTAAAAATTTTTTTACGATGCGTTGGAAGGCCTCCCACTAGGTGAACCGATGACCTGGTGAAGGTTGCGGGGATCCGCTGGATGCGAGGCGCACGGGACCGGTCAATGTGGGGTCACTTGGGGGAGGCCTATGTCTACATAACGACGCCACATTGACCGGTCCCGTGCACTGCTGGAGCAGTGGACGTCTTTCGGCTGAAATGATGATGATGATGATCTTCGCTTCGGCTTTCCTCGTCGTGGAGTTTTCCCTTTAGACACCTGTTATATCAGTTTTGCCCAGCGATTGTCTGACATTCGACATACTCATACATGGCCTGCCCAGTAGTGCTCAGATCCATTTTAAATTGGAAGCATTTTCCCCAATACGTCGCAAAAATGTCCTCCGAAGACTTGCCAGGGAATTAATGCCGTGCTTATATATTTCAGTCTACAGCGCTCAACATGGACTTCCATCCTTCTATCTTACTTCTTTTTCTGGACTCCGTACTTTTTTACCGTCTGTAGACATCGCAATTTTTCAGGGAACGATTTTTTGACAATACTGTTGGTCCCTCGTGAGCGTTATTCTGTGCAGTTTTGACGGATAAAAAAGTACCGCAACAAAAGTCCCTCATCTGCGCAGGCCTTAAGAACGTTTATATTAGCTTATGTAGTTACGATTTTCGTACTTAATTTTCTGTCTGTACTGTTTGGTTCTTAGTACGTGATGAGCTTGGCTGTGATAGCTGCTTGCTATGGTAATAGAATTAGTGTTGTAGTGCACAAGTGAAATACGCTTTTGTTTGTGTTTAATTGAGTTTTGGAGTGAATAAAATGTCATGGTTTAAAAATTTTGTCCTATAAAACAACTCAAAAACTTAGATTTCGAGTCTATGACATTAATGTAAAAGTCAGTATCCTGCTTATTATTGGCTTTAATAAATTTATAGGGCCCATTTTTTTATTTTGCATTACGCAGAACGTGCTCAAAGCACATTCTGCTTATAAACGTCTTGGATTTTTCTTAATAAACAACCACGCGCCCGTTAAGATTTAGCTTCGGCAAAAATGAAGAACTTAGGTTCATACGCAATCTCTGTAAATATCTATTAAATCATTCAGGGAAAGAATTTTCTGAATTGTTGCTTCAATGTTGACCTTCATTTGAACTATTGTGTAAGATTTCCTTCTGGACCGGTTGGTCCGAGAATTAATGTTTAGGGGTATGAAGAACAGGGTGTACAGTTCTTCATCTCCTTTAGAAAAGGGAGGACCCTCCGATCAGACGGGTGTTGTGTCTGGTGAGCTATTGCCCGACAGTTGTTGTCGGGTTTTTCTATATTGTCTTAAGTCATAACTTTAATAGCGCAACTTAGAATTTTGTTAGTGATATTAGTTCTTAATTTGTGTCGTAGACGGTGCTTTAATACTTTTTGTACTATATAGCAGTAGAACTTTTTGAAGTGCTGCTACAAATGAATAAATCGAGTATATTTTTAAAGTAGACATGCACATCTGGATTTATAGTTCGTTTTTTATTTAAATTATTTCTCCTTTTTATTTGGGCCATTTTAAGCTTTATTAAGTTAATCCAAATTCACAGTCAATAACATAAGTACGTTCCATTCCGCTAACACACGCTGCTAATCTAAATTACAGCTAATCAATTTGCCCTGCACCTCAGCACACGGCGCACAGCGCACTTAGGAGATTAGCTCAATATTCGCGCACATGACTGCTCCGCTGAACAGCTCAGCAGCTGTGCTCAGCATTATCGCACGTCGGCTGCATGCACGTACTAATGGATGGACGTGGATTTAGTTTAGGTTTTGTACGTTTTTTTTTTCAGAAGGCTAAAAGGGAGTGAATTTTGCTAAATATTCGCTATTGCTACATGATGTTTATGACTACACCTTAATAACTATCAATAACACTTGTATCGGGATATTTACCATGTTTATTATTGGTTATATATAGTTCCCTATACCGGTACGATAGTGTTAGTGACCATGTCAGTTTAAAAATTTATATCGCAAACTGGTACGGGCCGGATGGTGTAAATTTATGGAACTCATAACAAATAATAAACATGGCAAATATCCTGTTACAAGTGTTGTTGATAGTGTTCGTGACCATGTCAGTTTAAAAACGTATACACCTTAATAAGTAAATGCTGTGCATTGAACAAAATCTGTGCTAATGGCATGTTGAAATAAAGACCAGCTCTCTTTATAAGGATAATTACATTTAGTAATACTGTGCCATAACTAAAGCACACTAACTTCTAAATGAGTAATTTCGGTTACGGTGTTTTCAGTTAAGAGTGGAGCCTTAAGAACAACAAAATTATTGTTGCATTAAAATCGCCTAAATACGTTCGAACGTTCTCTAAAATGACTTCAATCGAGTGGTGTACCTATGTGGTGTGTGTTTTTTTCGTACATCTTGATCAAGCAGCAAAACGTATATCAAAGATACATTAACTGCTATTTACTGATTGTTGGTAACACCAAATACCTGTAGGTACAAATCAGGTTTCATCCTATGAGAAATCTTGATAAACCCGTAGCCCATAACATGCACCAAAAGGACTCAGATTCTACTTTAAAAAATTTAGAGATATTTCTAGATATCAAATAGTAACACGAACATTATGAATAACGAAGTATTTCCTCTACACCCTGGTGTTGCCAGCAATAACCAAAAATAAACTCTCCGAAATGGTCCATCCACTCTCAAATAGAATAACTTAGCAATGTTTTCTTTTGACTAATAAATAAGAAGACTGTTTAGTTTCGCTAAACGTGGGTGTATTTAAATTTATTAATTATAAGCTAGACAGTTTCAGAGTCTACTTAATATTTACGATTACTGAAAATGTTAATATCAAGTTGTCAAAGAAAGGTGTTGTTGATTTATTTGATTATGAATCTTAAATCCTTTCAACGAACTACTTTTATAAAAACGAAAAGTTTAGTTTAATACACACATCAACACGGTCTAGGGATATTTTTAAAAAAGCGAATTACTATCAATGTGTTAATTATTTATATTACATGTATATATTTAAAACATAAGATTATTTAATATTCTACCATTTTTTAATAATGGTTAAGGTACTTCGATTAAAATTTCAGAATTAACTTTTAATTTATGAGTAAAAACTGAAAAAAAATAGAAAAATCATTTAATTTGTGTTTAAAAACTTGAAGTTGTCTGAGAAAAGTAGTCTGAGAAAGCGCCCATGATGTTCATAACACATCGGCAACGATTCGGCATGCTCAGAACAAGGTTGTCAATGTCTTGCTGCGGAATATTGTCCCAGTAATTTGCAAAAATCGGTCTTGTCTGGGAGTGATGCGACTTGGCCCCCGGTGCCTCTCCGCTACTTCACCTGTGGCACGATAGCGTGTCCACAATCTTGAAATTACATTTTGGTGGGTCCTATGGCCTCAGCAACATTACGCTGAACAAACCCAGCTTCCAGCATTCCCACAGCTCGTAACATCTCCGCCCTCGTCAAATTTTAGCGTTCCATGGCTACAAAATCTTTTTTTCTTTTTTAGAATGTGAAATCATCAAATGACTTCTTCCGCTCTGGGCGGAGCGGAAGGGAGTGTCAGACTTGACTGACTAAAACCCATCCATGTTCCTTCTTAGCCCTTTGCGTTCCAGGGGCACGGTGTCTCTTTCGAACAACCCGCAGCCCTGGCAGGCATCGGCCCTCTCGGACCCCTTCCGATTTGCTGACATCTCCTGAGGCGCGCGTGGAACACGAACGCGCCGTCGGCACGATCTGTCGTCATAAGACGGACGGACGGTGAGCTAGCCCATTACTCACCGTCCACAGGCCCGCGCCTACGGTGGCCGGGGGCCACTGGTTGCCCCCCGACGCCCGGGGCGTCTCCCGCGGCGGCTGGGACGTGAGGTTCTCTCCCTCTCACGTTCCGCCACCTCCTTCGCTAGCATGACTGCTTCGCAGAAGGAGGCTGTAGCGTTGTAGTCGATTTTCTAAAAAACCGATTAAAACGCACATCACTAGAAAAGAGTGACATTCCTAAATCTTTCAAATACGAACACGTCATTGCTTGAGTGGGAGTGGCGTCCGTCGTAATGTACTATATAAGCTCATGCAAGTCATTCCACGACCTCTTTCTCCAACTCCAGCCCAGGCGTCTAAATACTAAACCCCGAGATAAACGGGTAAGTGCTCAGTGTGATTGTAACTCTTATTATTATTTGTTTTCTATGTATTGCTTTCTTTAACTATGTATGTCTGTCGGCGCAGTCCGGCAGCCATTAATACTTCTCGGCAGCCTCGCTATGACTGTCGAGATAAACTATGTTCTTTTAACTGCCACCTTGCACCTCACTGTGAATGCGCTCACATGCTTCTCCATCCTGCATCATGCTTGCCTCGCCGCGCAGCACCTAGCTGCTCGCTTAAATCGCTTGACCGCGCGGCAAGGAACCTTCGAAAGGCTTGAGGGGCATGTGCGCGCATAACCTCTTATTGTAAGCCGCCACGATGGGTGAGTCTTCCTTCATCCACCTTGCTATGGGCTTACGGCTGGGAGACGCACGCATCGACGGAGGCTTGCTATGTTCTGGCACAACGCTTACGGATGCACCGGCCACGCGCTGATTCCAGGGTTCCAGTCTTGGGTTACACCTCAAGGTTAGGGCTACAGCTCCAGTCGAGGACACGCGCATTGCCTACGCGGCCACTACCGCCGCCTGTGCCTGCAGCCACGTGTGTTCGTGGGTACCGAGAGCCCACGCTACCACGTGCTGAGGCTACTTGCCTCTGCAAGCCCGGTGCCAAGCTGAAGACCCTGCCTGCCTACCTGCCGGCGAGCGCGACTGACGCGTGCACGTTCTCTTCCCTGCGTGGTGCTGCCCACGCACTGCGATGGTGACCTCTGGGGTCGCCTCTCCGCTCCGCTGCCTGCCCTGCAACCTCACGCCGGCCCACGTGCTGCGACGTGCCTAAGCCCAGGGCAGTAACTTCCTTCTTTCTATCTTCCAAGTGACCAGTGCAAAGTGCTTAGAGACCTTAAGAACTCATTCCCTGATATTTCTGTGTCTCATGTCTAATAAACGTGTAAAGTAACCTTGGGTTTCCTTTCTATAACCTGCCACGAAACCCGCTTGCCACAAGGCGACGGCTTCCCTCTCGCTCCGGACCATGGATTGAACCAGGGCCGGACGCGAGAGGTCGCCGCCGCCAATCGCCGCTACGAGGACACGGCGGTGCTCAGCCCAAGCAGGGCACAGCTCCACAGTGTGCTCCACTGTGTCCTCCGGCCAATCCTCGCAGTGGTAACACCCGGGCGTTTCCTCCCGCCCGATTCGGTGCAGGAACCTCCCGAAACAACTGTGTCCGGTGAGGACCTGCGTCAGGCGCAAGGTGAGGGCGCCGTGGCGCCTCTCCAGCCACTCCTCAAAGAGGGGACTTATCGCCACTATTGTGGCGTGCCCTGCACGGGGTTGCGACAGTCGCTCTCTCCATGTCGCCATGAGATCGCGCCGGAGGTCTGTCCGCTGAGCGACAATTTGCCGCGGCAGCGGAGTTTCCCCCCGGCGTAGTGCCTCCGCGCGCTATTCGTGCAGGCACGCGAGGACTATCGCCTCCAGATCCCATGGCGGCAATCCGGTCAAGATGCTCGCCGCCTCGCCGGAGATTGTGTCGTACCCCCGGATCAGCCTTACGGCTACCACCTTCTGAGGCGCGTTCAGGTAGTGGGTGGATCGCCGCCTCAAAGAACGCGCCCACACCGGGGCCCCGTAAAGGGGCCATGGACCGCACGACCCCCGCGTAGAGCCTACGGCAGGAGGCGTTTGGACCCCCCAGGTTGGGCAAGAGCCGCTTGAACGCAGCCCCTGCCCGTTCCAGTTTGGGGGCCAAACGTCGGAAATGCTCCACGAAGTTCCACTGGCTGTCGAGGACAAGCCCTAGGTACTTCAGCGTCGACTCGACGCCGATGGGAACCCCTACTACCGTCAGTATGGATCCCGACGGTGGCGCATTCCGAGGCCCATGAAAGCACATGGCCTCGGTCTTGTGCAATGCCATCTCGAGACCCAGTTGCCGGATTCTCTCCACGACTATCACAACCCCGCGTGTCATAAGTTCGGCCGCCGCCTCGTGCGACCTCCCTTGTGCCAGCACCAGCGTGTCGTCAGCGTAGCAAACTACGCTGACACCGCTAGGGAGGTCGGCGCGCAGCACCCAGTCGTAGCCGATGTTCCACAAGGGCGGCCCCAGAACCGATCCCTGCGGAACACCGCACGCCACCTCTCGCCGGTTCCATTCTCCGGTGCGACCTGGGTAGATGACGGTGACCCTATCCGTCAAGTAGTCCCCGACCACACGACGAAGGTAGGTCGGCACCCGGTGATACCGGAGTGCCTCCCTAATGCAGCTCCAGGGCATGGTGTTGAAGGCGTTGGCGATGTCAATAGACACCGCCAAGACAACCCCACCCCTGAACACCGCATCCCCCGTCGTGAGAGCCCTCACGCGCATGATGGCGTCCACCATCGAGCGCCCTCTGCGGAAACCAAACTGGTTCTCCGCAAGATCCGGCCCCATCCCCACAAGGTGCCCGGCAAGGCGGTTAGCAATGACTCTTTCGAAGAGCTTGCCCACCTCATTGAGCAACACAATGGGCCGGTATGCGGACGGAGAGTCCGCAGGGTGCCCTGGCTTCCGGATGAGGACCAGCTTCCCCGTCTTCCAACGAAGCGGGAACTGGCCTCTCTCCAAGCATGCGCTTAAGAGCCCTTCCAGTCGGGGCCCGAGAGCCTCCGAGACCAGGACCCAGGCTTTGCCAGGCAAGCCATGAGGTCCCGGGGCGGTATTTTTGGCTTTAAGCCTGCCTACCGCCGCTCTCAGGTCTACCCCGGTCACTTCCGGAATGTCGTCATCGTCCTCGATGTGGTCCGCTTCCGGCACCGCAAGCGGCGGAGCCATAGGCGGGGGAGGATGTTCCCCTCGCAGAGGGAACAGAGCGCTCACCACGTCCTCCACGAGCTGAGGGCAGGGCCCCCTGTACCCGGATAAGCCTTTGACATTTATAACCCGCCAGAGGGTCGGTTGGTACTCTGGCGGGGGTCGCACTAAAGACTAATTGTTCCATGGGAACACCCGTCAGCCATCCACCCCCTCACGGTGCGCCGCCGCTTGAGATTCGGGGTAGCTTTTTATAGAGATTTTCTACCTCGCGGTCCGGGCGGTTAAGCCAAGACCCTCGGTCCCGATCTAAGCCGCGAGACGTGATCCACGACACTCCGATGATGGGATTACGAGAACGACGGGGACAGAGAAGGACTGCGTCCCTCGCTGTCTGCTCGGAGGCAGGGTGACTGCACTCCGAGCCCGCCCTTGCTCCTCCGCTGTGCCCTCTGCTTTTCTGAGCGTCACACGGAGAAACGCCGTGTTGGTCCAAGGACCCCACCACGTCAGAATATTCGCCACCGGCAGTGACATTCCCCGGAGAATGGGAATCTCTTCCCACTCCTCGGGAAAGGACACTGCCGGCGCCCAGGGTGCACCGTCCCAACAGCATCTGTTCCCTCCAGACGTATCGAGAGGGACCAGCGCCATCAGGCTCACGAGGAGGTTTTCTGACCCAGCACCCCATGGCTACAATACCTCAATTTTAACTTTATCTTTCGTTTAAAAATGAAAAAAAAAACTGTAACTAAACGTAATTCGTATTGTTTTCTAAATTTCGCACAAATGAAAATTCCCTCTGCTACACATCAAGACATTTTTATGCCACCAAAACAAAAGAATTTTCAAAAATTTGAATTTGGAATTAGTCTGAGATAAATTACAAACAAATCGGTGCATAAAAGATTCCAATGCGGCCAGTACTTTTCGAGTTATTTAATTGAGTATGAAATATCCCTAGACCGTGTTGAAGTGTGTAGTTTAGTTTAAAGTATGTTGTTAAAATAATTAGTCGGTAAACTCAGAGTTAGCTTTAAAACGAATTTATTAACTTTTGTAACAGCACAAATTCATTACGTACCAGTTTAATCCCAAATAGTTTAGAGGGTAAACTGAGTTAATTTTGTACCAACCATATTATTTATTTTCTATAACATGTAAATAATGTTTTTAGTTTATCCCCTTTTTGCAATACAAATCTGAGTTTCGAATGAATAAAATGTGACCCAGAAGCCAAACAAAGCACATAAGCACATTTATAACACAGGAAATCTTACTACAAGAGCCAGGGTTGACACATATTTTGTACCTAGAAGTACTAATAAAGAAACGTATTTATTTATTAAATGGTTTACGTCTTGTCATGATCTAGGTCTTGATCTGTTATTGACAAGCTAGTTCTAAAATTGTAAAATCATGATGCGTTTTAATGCTTCTAATATAAGCTCCAGATCCTAGCCAAGTAATGTCCCTAAAAATACTTCGAGTTCATATCTTTATGATGGAGTATTCCGGCCTCTACACTAGTACCACCTCGTGTAAGATCGATCATTGTTTTCTGTTTGACACGCACTTACGTTGCCACTTCCTCAGCCACAGAGGAAAGGTCAAGGTTACGAAAATGACGTAAGAGTTAGCTGATTGATAATAACTTCTAGGTGATGTTTTAATCATACTACTGTTATAGATATACATGATTGTGAAGTTGGCATACCTGCATATCTTCTTCTCTCTTCTTCAACCCTTTGCCACCCATGCTGAGTGTAGGTCTCTTCCAAATCTCTCCACTTTTTGCGGTTATGTGTCATGGCTATCCAGTTTCTTCCGGTCACTTTATTGAGATCGTCTGTCCACCTAGTCGGTTGTCTTCCCACATTCCTCCGTCCCGTCCGTGGTCTCCACTCCAGCATTTTCTTACCCCATCTTCCATCCAGTCTACGGCATATATGGCCCGCCCACTTCCACTTTCTTTTTGCTATCACTTCCGCTATGTCCGTGAGTCTCGTTCGTCTCCGTATTTCGGTATTTCTCACCCGGTCATAGAGGGAGATGCCCAACATGGCTCGTTCCACAGCCCTCTGAGTGACTTGCATACGGTGGATAATGTGTTTGGTGAGCGTCCAAGTTTCAGCCCAGTACGTCATGACTGGGAGGACACACTGCTCGAACATGCGACGCTTTAAGTTTAAGGGCACCCGCTTCGACTTGAGTACGTCGGAAAGCTTACCGAAAGCACCCCACCCTAATTGGATACGGCGCTTGATTTCGCGGTCTTGTCCGTTCATCGCTATACTCAAAGTCTGTCCCAAGTAAACGTACTCCTTGACTTTTCCGATTTGCTGGCCATTCACTAGAATGTGATCAATGTTGTCATCACAGCACATTATTTTTGTTTTTGCGGCGTTCATTTTCAGACCGACATTGAGTGACACATCATACAGTTCTTGTACCATGGCCTGCAGATCCTCCACGTTGCTGGCGAAAACGACAATATCGTCGGCAAAGCGCAGATGAGTTAGCCGTTCAACATTAATGTTTAAGCCTCTATTAGACCAGTCGAGATGCTTAAATACATCTTCCAAGCAGGCTGTGAAGAGTTTAGGTGATATTGTATCTCCTTGTCTCACCCCTCTTTTAACGCGTACTGGATTCGTAAGCTCGTGGAGTTTGACTGCCAATTCTTCTTGATAGAAGTTCTTTTGAACTGACAAAAATGTGCTATTGAGACAAAGTTTTAGTGTCTCTACAAGTCGCCTTCTTTCTAGAGGTAAATTGAGTGCAATTCGAACTCTTACGATTTGGTGGTCACTTCCCGCGCTCACTTGGTTTAGTACATCGACATCGTGGAAGATATGCTTTCTATTTGACAGTATATAGTCGATTTGGTTTTTCGTTCGATCGTCTGGACTCCTCCATGTCCACATCTTCTAGGGCTGTTTCTTGAAGAATGTGTTCATAGCGTGCAATTGTTGGTATTGCGCGTAAATAGTTGGCCAGTCGCCCTTTCGTTTCTTCGGCCGAGACCAAAACCACGCACGTACTGCTCATCACCCAGAGTCCCACCTAATTTGGCATTAAAATCACCCATAACGATGGTATAAAAAGAGAGGTTTTCATTTAGGGCCTTGCTGATGTCGTCATAAAAGCCATCTATTTCATCATCGTATTTAGATGAAATCGGAGCATATACTTGAACTACCTTCAAAGAGTATCGACGGTTCAATTTGAAGGTCCCATATATTACCCGAGGGGATATTGCGCAGATATTTTGCAATAGTTGAACCATCGAGGTATTTATGAGAAATCCCACACCTCCTTGGGACTTGTCGTCGTATCCTTTGTAGTAGAACAGCTGTCCTGAGTGGAGTTTAAGCAGGTTTTCGCCACGTCGCCTTGTCTCGCAAAGGCCAATTATGTCCCACTTGATCTTGTTAAGGACTTCGGACTCAAGTTCTTCGTAACGTTCGTCAGTGAGTAGAGTTCTATACATTATACGTAGCCTGGTAAATATTGTTTGGGCAGCCGGATCCGTTCCCCCAGGGATTCTTCGAACCCTCCGTCCTGGAGGTTTGCTGACCGCTGCCGTAGCCAGGCCTACCAGGACCACTGGGGACTGAGGGCCATCGCTTATGCTTATTATTCATATTTGGAAGCTTCTTGGCCTTAAAACGCCACGCTGGCCAGTACGGGTTGGCGAGTCCACTCTTTTCGAGGGTATTTTTCACCTCGGGACTTGTGGTAGCCCAGTGTACGGGTTAATTAACCGCCGCCCGATACTCGGCGTTGGTGAGATTACGGCAGTCTCTAACACCTCTCTGCTTACCCTCCTCCTTTCACATTCGGGCTTGGGACCGACAACGGCGGAGTTCAGCTGCATACGTAGGGATATTTGATACTGTTTCACGTAAAAACGACTGAAAAGATTTGGATGGTATTTGGAACGCAGATGTTTATAACCCGGATTATCACTTAGGACTTTTTATTCAAGTAGTGCGATTCCGTGGTATAATTACTGCACTCCATGCAGGTAAAGCACGCGGGCACGGTTGGCGCAGTGGCTAAGCGATTGGCTGCTGCACTGCGTGTCGCGGGTTCGATCCCCGCACGGAACAAATATTTGTATGACCTACAGGTAGTTGTTCCGGGTCTGGCTGTTTGTGTATGTGAGTTTAAATGTTTGTAAACGTAAACGCACCCACGATACAGGAGAAATTCCTAGTGTATGGCAAAGTTTAAAAAAAAGCCGTAGGTACATAATAAATTGGGATACAAGCGAGAGAATGATGATAAAGTACACATGCTTTCAGGTAAGTACGAATATACCAATCCTTTGTCAATTAAAAAAAAACATATTTCGCAAAATTTTTGGCTAATGTGTTGGGGTCGGCTAAAAGTCTAACCGGATGTAGCTGAACAAGGCAGTAAACAGTATTTTACATGAAGCAACTGCATATAATTATATGACCTCCACAACCAAGTTAATCTGGGTAATACGATACTTCTTGGTAAGACTGGTTGTCAGACTTTTGGGTCACTGACTATCTGTAACGAGGATCAAAGATCTACAAAATTTAATAACAACCGGGACCAACGGCTGCTATTATCACTTAGCCAGGAGCTTATTCAATTTAATTCCTTCCTCCAACATTACCAATATCTTCGACATACAGCTAGCAATCCCATTAATACCAAAATCATGAACAGTAGACATAGCAAGCCATATTGTATAGTAGTGCACACAGCGATATCTCACAAATTGGAATGAGCTTTTTGTACATTAGACGAATTATTAATCTACTGCCTATGGCAACGGACGTCTATCAAATGGATACGGAAGTTAATCCAAAGAGAAACTAGTGAGAACATCAAACTAAATTACAAAGCGACAACCCGATTGACGAAGTGGCTGCACGATTGACTGTTGCGCTGTGTATTACGGGTTCGATCCCCGCACGGAACAAATATTTTCGACCCTATTAAAGAATTACAGACCCATTTCGCTCCTTAGCCACGTATATAAGCTGTTTTCAAGAGTCGTCACAAATCGTCTAGCGCGAAGACTCGACGATTTTCAGCCACCGGAGCAGGCCGGGTTTCGAGGAGGATTCAGCACCATAGACCACATTCACACAATGCGGCAGATTATACAGAAGTCCGAAGAGTATAATCGCCCTCTGTGTCTTGCATTTGTGGACTATGAGAAGGCTTTTGACTCTATCGAGACTTGGTCAGTTCTGGAGTCCCTGCAGCGATGCCAAGTAGACTGGCGATATATCCAATTGCTGAGAAGTCTGTACGAAAACGCCACAATGACCGTCGAAACTCAGAACCAGCTAACAGGGGGTATCCCATTGCGTCGGGGAGTGAGGCAAGGGGACGTAATCTCCCCGAAATTGTTCGCCAACGCACTGGAGGATGCGTTTAAGACGCTGAACTGAGAAGGACGTGGCATTAACATCATCGGCGAGTACATCTCACACTTGAGATTTGCAGATGACATCGTCATACTGGCTGAATTGCTGCACGACTTGCAGCAGATGCTGGATGGCCTAGTTGATTCTTCACTACGCATTGGTCTCGGGGTGAACTTGGAAAAAACGCAGGTTATGATCAACGAACACGTCACCCCAGGACCTATTGTTGTCTATGGCGCTCCTCTCAAGGTTGTTCAAGAATATGTTTACCTCGGGCAAATTCTGCAGTTTGGTAAGAACAACTTCGAGAGAGAGGCTAACAGAAGAATTCAGCTGGGCTGGGCAGCGTTTGGGAAGCTTCGTCGGGTCGTCTCGTCGCGTATTCCACAGAGCCTAAAGACTAAGGTCTTCAATCAGTGCGTCCTGCCTGTAATGCCTTACAGGGCCGAAACGTGGACACTCACGGTACGGTTGGTCCATAATCTCAGGGTCACTAAGCGAGCTATGGAGCGGGCCATGCTTGGAGTCTCTTTGAGGGATCGCATCCGGAACGAGGTGATCCGACAGAAAACCAGAGTAGTCGTCATAGCCCACAGAATAAGTAAGCTGAAGTGGCAATGGGCCGGCCATATTAGCCGTAGAACCGATGACCGTTGGGGCAGACGTGTTCTTGAGTGGAGACCGCGAATCGGCAAGCGTAAGGTGGGACGCCCTCAGGCTCGGTGGAGCGATGATCTTCGCAGGGTAGCTGGTAGCAACTGGATGAGAGTTGCCGAGAATCGTGTTAACTGGCGAACGATTGAAGAGGCCTATGTCCAGCAGTGGACTGGGGTAGGCTGATGATGATGAAGCACTTTTGAAAGTCAAAAAATAAAACAAAACGCAAAGGTACAGTTCCAGACACAAGGCATAATAACTTGTGAAAGTACTGTAGTTGCCCATTCCAAAGCTTAAATCTCTATGGAGAAAGATGGGCAAGGAAATTCATGGACACTCTTTTAAATCTAAATATTGTTACAAAATCTTGGTTACTTCATCTATGTTGAGAATAACAAATATGTGAGAACGATGTAGAAATAGGTACAAGTTAAGAGCTTCCAGAGTAATAGATTACATCAATAATTAAAACCTAAAGTAATTAAAATAAACCAATGACCAGTCATAACTGACAGCACCCGTTCACGGACATGACGAATGTATCAGCCATCATTCAACTCAACCATATTGAAGGGAACTAAATAACCCGACACACTCGCCACCATCAGCGTGACATTTGAGTGAGAATGACATTCACTCAACAACCAGGATAAATTAGCGTCTATGAAAGAGGTAGGTACTCAGTAAATGGTTGCTTTACTGTACATAGTACTCACACATGTGCTACACAATTATATAATACTAAGAGATTGAATCTATACAATGCAAAGATATTTTTACAATCTTCTCCAGCTTCTACAAAACTTCGCATGGTAATTTGATTGCTCCTATGGTTGTGGAGCAGGACCAGCAATGAGCCAAACATTTTTGTCATCTATGTAATCCCCCAACTTGTAATATGCTAACTACATAGTGTGCGTTTTATGCAAGATTTAAGGCATACAGATATTGGTACCATGGTACTCAAGAGCTAACTTAACTCTTGTAATCAACAATCATAATAGGTACAAAATCTATGGCTGCTGGCAGATTCAATGTACCCAGAGTCACGAATTACTTTGGTGACAGAGCAGTAGCAAAACGAATACCATATCTTTTGAACAGTCTGCCGGCAAACACAATGAGTGAAGTTAATAAAAAGAGTTTAGAAATAAATTTTAAAAATATTATTTAGAAATTTGTTAAGGTGCTTTCAGCATATTATTACATTATATAACTTTATCATTCTCAGTCTTAAGTACGATGTTTTAGAATGAGTGTAAAGAGACTCACCGACCCCACAGTCAAACCGTTACTACGGTTTTGTGGGGCTTAGTTTATAATTTTTCATACCTTGTGTCTAAATAAATAATTAATAATAATTGGCCACTACGGCTATCTCTTTATGGCAAGTGTTTCGTGCTGGCCATTTAGACACGTTGCTAAAATAATAAAAATAAGTTAGCTCAGTTCTGAGCCGACCCAATTTAGATTGCTATCGACATGCTATGAAGAAGATTTAGCTCACTCGTTGTGGTTATATTAATCTTATCTTTGCAAGGTTCACGTCTGAAGAAATTGTTGGCTTCTTTCTTTTAACTTTTTTAATTAAATAGGCCACTTGATCTCAATTTCACCTGACGAAAAAGCGATGAATAGATACGGTCTATAATAGTTCTTAAAACTTCAGCTCCTAAGTACACAGTACTTATTAAAGCTACACTCAACGCTGTACAAACTCTATGGGCTTAGCGTAAACATAAATGTGTAAGTACTAAGTACATTGAAAAGTTCTGAAATTGAGTTAAAACGATCCGAAGCATTGAATATTTAACACTTTCAGGCGAGCGCGCGAGATTGAATATTGTACGGGAAGCGATCACACCAAGTTTGTTCGTACAGTCATGGGCACCATATACCAACATCTAAAAGATTTTTTTTTACCATATTGATTACAATTTCATGTTGTTACGAATTATTATTAATTTTTTACGAAATAGGTAACTCCTTGAAGTTGCAATTAAAAGTCCCAATAAAATCTCAGGCTTTGCTACTAAATCCTAAGCCTAATATTTTATTAAGAAGAGAAGTATTTTCGGGCATTAGATTGTGCGAGTCAAGATGGCCGCAGTAACTAAGCTAGGGCACCCTGACCAAGTAGGAAAGTTAGGTTCGAACCGTGACCAAAAGCGCACGAGCTGAGCGAGTTGAGCTCGGTGCCGCGGCAGCGACCAGCGAGTGATTGATTCAAGTTTTTTGCCCACCATTTAAATGCCCACAACAATACAATTGTGTCTGTGAAGCGAAATAATATAATGAATTATAATTATGTACCGAGCGTATGGTGGTAAAAGTTTTGAAATAACCTTTTATCATAATAGTAGGTAAATCTTAGGTTATATTGGGAAATCTTAGGATTTATCGTAGTCCGGGATTTTACACTAACATATAGGTACATATTGGTGCTTGCGACTGTACCCATACTGATGTACATTGCCGCTTTTTTAAAGTGGGTGAGAAGATTTGAAACTTTATGTAATACTTTGAAACGAAGCGTCTCATTTCTTCTGGTTTGAGATGAGGTGGTATAATTTTTGTTTTACGAAAAATCAAACAACCAACATCGGGTTCCTTTATTCTTTTAAACTTCAATATAGGCTTACTTATCCAATCAGCATGAATTTAATGTTATCCTACCTATATTTCCATCCATACGTCATTCCTTTTGTCTATGTCTCAGAACTATAAGTAAGAGTTGGTTTTTTGTAACTAAAAAGTCTTAATTATATCTTGTTCCAAAATTTTACTCACACTGACAGCTCATTAAATGACCTGTCAGTTGGAACTATTCTTTAAGAAGAGTTATTATATCTGAAGGACACTTTAACAACTAAATTACTACTATCTCTTGGAAAATAAATAAGATAAAGAACATTTAGTTAACGATATCTGCTTTTGCCGGATCTCAGCCATTAAAGTGTCCTTGGACCTGACCTTGAAGAGCCTTGACCTTCCAATCGATATGTCCAATAATGTTGAAAGGAAACTGTAACTTGTTTTTTTTCATGATAAAAATCGAGAAGTTTTATTTTTTGGAGACAGGCTTGTGGTTTCCATATTTTTAAGGAGAAAGTAAATATTTTTAGAAGCTAAAACGTGATTATAGTTTAGCATTCCAAAAATATTTTCTTACTTAGTTTTTGTAAAAATGAGTACGCCTAGTTTGTAAAAAACTCTAAGCTTTATTCAAGTACAAAAGAACCAAAGACTAAAAGTCTCTATGTCCAAAAATAGAAGTAAAACAGCAGATAAAAGCTTCAAGCTAAGCACGCTAAGTCGAGATAAAAGGTACTAACAAATAAGTGCGCGGTGATAGTCGATGTTCGTACACTAAGAACCGAAATACTCATTTATCTGTACCATAGGATAGCTAGTGTTGGGATTAGTCCGTGATATTTACTCGATAGTTGAGAGTATGGCTAAAAATAAACACCTACGCGACCGCTACGAGATGTGTAGGTGTATATCGTCGCACTACGCTTGCTACGCGGCTACGCTGACGTAGCGCACATGCGTTGATATGTTTGAAATGTTGGAACTTGCTTCGTAGCACTTGATAAAATGGAAATCGATGACTAAGTCATAAATATAGGTAAGAAGTACCTAACTGACAACTACAAGCATTACCAGGAAAAGTTGTTTCATAGAAAAACTACTTTAATTTCTATAAGTATTATTAAATTAACATTTAACATTTAAATATAATGTGGTGTAACAATAAAATGTGGGTATTGTTGCTTAAACAGCAAATTTGATTGAAAATAAATAACAAATTAATTTTCGTAGTTCTGTATAGTGTCGGACGTAATAAGAATAGCACCACCCGTATCTTTCCTTGAGTGTCATAAGAGGCGACTAAGGGAAGTCCCTTAGTCGCCTCTTGTATTAATGGAGAGAGAATTATTATTAATCCAGAGAATGGGCAGCAGCATTCTCTGTGTTTTTGTAACAACCGCACTGCGATCGCCAACCCGCCTGCCAAGCGTGGCGATTATGGCAAAACCCCCCCTTATGTACACTGGGGGAGGCCTATGTCCAGCAGTGGACGTCTTTCGGCTGAAATGATGATGAAATAACAAATTACTTGTAAAGTATTTTCCGGTCCAAGCCTGGATCTTTTTGCGGAACCAAAACCACGTATTTTGCATAACATTTAATGACATGGATTTCTGCAAAGTATTCCCGCCTGATTCTTACTTATCTGGTATTTTCTGGTCAAATAATCTCACCTCTCAATCTATCGACCTTCCCCCGTCCCTAGTCGTAACAAGGTTACGGTATCAAAGTGAAGCGCACACTATTTTTTACGAGCTTCGTTAACTGCAATATAAGCTATATACATACAATATAAACGCTAGTTTACGATGCAACGGTAACATCTTCGGGCATTTGAACATATTGTGATAACACGAGGGGTCAGCTTGGGATGTACAAATTTTGATATTTCTAGCTGAATTTTGATTTATAGGTAGTGTAAAATGCAGGGGATGTTGCTGTTGTTTGTGTGCCTGTCAGCATCTGTCAGCATTTCAGTAAATAATATCTTTAGTAATCCAGTACAGAAAGGTGTAGACACGTCACCGACAAAGTGCAACTAGATGTGATACATAATATTACTTATTTCTTTAGTTCTCTTCTCTACTTTTCTACTTCTTTATTTTTCTTCCTTTTTTTGGATTCATGTGCGTATTGTAATTCACTTGCTTCGGTGAAGGAAAACTTTGTGAGCAAAATTAGCGTGCCTGAGAGATAATTTCTTGACAGCATATTAAGCCAAGTCAGAGGTCCATGGGCAGCTTAAAAACTGTGATACCAGGTTAGTCACTCACACCCAAACTATCTTGGGGTCGGCTTCCAGTCTAATCGGATGCAGCTGAGTACCAGTATTTTACATGAAGCGACTGTCTATCTGACCTCTATAACCCAGCAACTGGGTAATACGATACCCTTTCGTATGACTGGATGTCAGACTTTTGGCTTCTGACTACTTGTAACGACTGTCAAAGATCTACAAATGACAGTCAGGACCAACGGCTTAACGTGCTTTTCGGGGTACGGAGGAAACTCGGTATGTAATTATGGTCACCCATCCACGGACCAATCTCGGCAAGCACAGCTTAACCTTAAAGATCGACCCGTGTGGCTGTTATTATTTAGCCACGAGGCCCTCCAAAAGTTATATGTGGTTAGGCACTAACCACATATAACTTTTGTTTTTAATTAGATTGCCATCCATTAAGGTTGATAAGTCGATATTAATCGATGAAAATGTATCCCGTAGAGGGATTAAATAGAGGAAGAAAGTTTGTACAGATGTTCGATATTTAGTGTATGGGAAGTTTCATCGGGCTTGTTTAACCATGCATATTAATTAAAAGATAAATCTCTAAAAGTTCTACAATGTCTGGGGATAGTGTACTTTTTTCTTAAAAAGTATCTAAGAATTAGTAGTAGATTAAACTGGAATCCTCGCTGAAGCCTTTTAGTGCTTGTATATAGGTCTCGGAGGAGGTCTAGATTGCATCTTACATGAACGTACTATGTTGGGGTTAAGGCTTAGCAGATAACGTTATTTAGTAGTACAACTAAGTGATAAAGTACCAGTGTGTTAAATTAAGTATTTTTTAATTACATTACAAATTCCCTTAACCAAAAATCCAAAAGTCTGACAACTAGTCTTACCAAGGGGGTACCCAGTAACTGGTCATGGACGTCAGATAGTAAGCTGCTTGTAAGATATTAGTATTCAGCTTCATCCGGTTAGACTAGAAACCGACCCCAACTTGTTTGGGAAAAGGCTACGCTGATGATGTATTCATCCTAAGTTTAGGCCAGCACGAAGTATTTACTCCTGGGATGTGATACAGCAGTATACATTAGTGACTAAAACCCTGTTTCGTCAACGGACCAAAGCCGCATCATCAATTTATCTTTTCTTTAAAATTAAAGAAATTAATATCCTCATTTCAACAACCAAAAGTATGCAAAACATCGGGCTTTACAACAATTCGCAAGTACAAGTTGTTTACATCATTAATATAAACAAAACCAAATCTGTGGCGAGATTTAAATACGGCCCATCTGCGAACGTCATAATTGCATTAATTTCTGCTTTGTTTTTTGCGAAGGACAAACCCGTGATCTGCATTGCTAATACCAGTTTATCATATTTGTGACGTCGTCGGGCAGATGGCGCTGCTGTCAGACAAGAGTCCTGTTCAATGGAAATCGTAAGGTTTTTGTTGATAATTGAAAACGTTTTATGTATATAGGAATTATATTTTTTTGGTTTGGAGAGATTTGTTTTACATTAGGCTTATGAAAATTTATTGAAGGATTTTTTTTGGTATGGTGGAAAAATTTGTATAATACAAATGGAAAAGCCATCATGCCTACTCTGTAGGTAATCTAGGCAAAAACGAAATTCAAAATCAAAATGAAGAGTGAACAATAACCCTAGTATTAAGAAAAAGCATTTAAGTATTTTTATAAATTAATATAATAAAACCCGTTTAAAAAAATTCATCGTTTCATTCATCGCCAAACCCGCTTTCAAATCTTAACAACCCCAAAACAAAATCAATTTCACAAATCGTTGGCTGCCAAACGAAATGGCCGCTGCAACAAGACTCCACAAATCTAGAATAGCCTCTGCTTACAATCTTAATTGGCCACAATTTATCGTGGAAGGTGGGCCAAATGGTCGTAATGGACGTAAAGGGTTCACGATCTAATCTTAATTGTGTGGTCGATATAAATGTGAAATCAGAGGCTTGTTTTGTGGGCTGCAGTAACTTCACAGCACAAATAAAACCAGTAAACCAACTACGCTAATTTTTATGACCGCAAACGCGTGTGTTGGGGTGGTCAACGAAACTTATTGTTATGTTACACTACACTTGAAACATAACTACTTGTCTCGATACCTAGCCCCTACCACTTATAAGTAACCTGTAATCTGAAGCATGCTGAAATTTCGTGTAAACACTTTGCAGGTGAACGTGAGCTGATTTAAACCATTCCTGTATCATCATTGTCATTCTTTTGGCCATTTTCAAATTTATTTGGGGCTGTCATTTGTTACTAGTTGTTATCACACCATGATGATCATCATCATTCTCTTGTCGTCATCCCAATTTATTTGGAGTCACCAGCATGTTTTCTTAAATACTTCTCTACTAGATGTCCCACGCAACTTCATCTCCGTCATATTTTCCCCGTTTTCGCAACATTTTTCATTATTGCTCTGCTCCTTTTGGTCGTAGCGTCATGATAGCCTATAGCCTTCCTCGATAAATGGGCTATCTGACACCGAAAGAATTTTCCAAATCGGACCAGGAGTTCCTAAGATTAGCGAGTTCAAGCAAACAAACAAACAAATAAACTCTTCAGCTTTATAATATTAAGTATAGATTACACGTCAACTCAGTCACGTTGTTCTAGCTAGTTCAGGTTAAGCAGTGATAGCCTAGTGGTATGACCGTCGGACTACCAAGTCATAGGTCTCGAGTTCGAATTCAAGACACACACCTTTGATTTTTGGGATTCATGTGCGTCGCATGACCTTCGTATATCACTTGCTTCTGTGAAGGAAAAACACGTGAGGTAACCTGCATGCCTGACAGATATTTCTCGACGGCATATAAAGTTAGCTTTACATGCCTTGTGTCCGAGTTATTGAGCCACCCACCGGCTGACTTGGGTCAGCCGATACGCATCGGCCTAAAAACTTTGACACCAGGCTAGGCATTAACTACACGATAAAGTGATAAATAAGCTAGTTGAAATACTGCAAGGTAATACTAATATGTCTATTGTGATGTCGAGCCTGGTACGACTTAATTGGGTAGAAGTGTAGTGTTGATTGTTTCAGATTCCTCTTGAAAGGCCTTCTTGTTGTACTCAGTTTCGGGTTGTTAGTGAGCCTTTGGTCGAGGCTCGGTTGTTTAGTTGGAGAATGCTTTGATTTCCGTTTGTTTTAAGTGTTGGTAGTTGTCTTTGCAAGTTTCAAGGAGGCGTTGTTAATTTCCGAGAGTAGAGAACATTCATAATGAATTAAAACAAGACGAAAAAGTGATCCAATTATTAAGAAGAATTTTTACTTTTTCTGATAACTATATTAGCCTTTTACGCGGCGATAATGTCTGGCGATAATAAGTTTGTGGATGACTTATGTCTCCGCGTTTTTGGATTCAAACCATGTCGGTTTACTCACGATGTTTTGTTTACTCACCTCACCGTTTTTTATTAATAGTGTTAGTAAAAAAAAATACCCACGACCTAGGAATTTCAGCCCTGTAATATTTTTTTAAATCTTACATCACCAACCTGAAATAGAGGGACAGCTTCATGACATCGTACAGGACCAATTTAGTTTGTCTTATTTTTTCTTATGGGTACTTTTTTATATAATTTTGTTTTATTGTAAATTTTTGTTTATTGTAAGACAAATAAATACTTTTTCTCATTTTCTTTTTCTTTCTTTACGACGGTCAAGTCACGGCCAGTATCACTAATCCAATCCTTCTGATTACCTAAACTAAAACGTTTAAACCCTCACTGTTACACCATCAATACTAGCCACAGATTCCTCTCTAAATATTCGTATTTTTCCGTCTCTATTTTTTGCCGGGCTTTCCCACAACGTTGCGACGCATGCCGCCGGATGTTTGTGTATACGATTTGTGTACGTAATGCATCCGTGTTGCTTGAAATCCTGATGTTAAACGACGTGTGAAATACTTTGAAAGGCAGGTTACATTCTCACGTGAATCTTTTTGAACCAAGTTTCTTAAAGTGACTTTTTAAACGATTCTAAGGATTTGATTCATATTACCTTTGGTTTTCTATTTGACTTCTGAGAGCCTAGACAAAAATATGTGATTCTATTTGCAGCAGATGATGACCGAAAATATTATGTCAATCTTGTTGAAACTAATTGTAGAAATACGAAACATATAGATAGCCAATGTTTGAAAAAAAATACGAAAATTAAAATTTACAATAGACGGCGTTGTTAAACCAAAAACGTAAGTAACATGACGTGAACTTTTCAGGAAACATTTTACAACTGTCTGAAACATCTAAAACATTTCCATTTTTCCCTTCGTCAAACAAAGGTTACCTAATTAGATTAAAAGGCTTCGCTGTGTAAACAACTTTCCACATTTAATTTTTATTTGAATGCATTAAAATGCAAATGAATTTAGGGAAAAGTTCAACCACTGTTGGAGTTGGTCCACAATATAAATTCAGTTAAAATCGAGTTTGTTGTCCTGTCGGTTTGATTTTGAATCGATAATTATTTGTGGTGGTGCACCCGATTGGAGCTGAAGACGAGTAGTTGATTGCTTCTAAACTTTCTCGAGATGCTACTCGATACCCGCAGAAGCTCTTCAATGGTGTTAGAGCTTTAATTGAATTTATAATAGCTGTACCCGGCATGCGATGCAATAAATTTTCTACCTACCTACCCTACCTACCCTACCTACCCTACCTACCCTACCTACCCTACCTACCCTACCTACCCTACCTACCCTACCTACCCTACCTACCCTACCTACCCTACCTACCCTACCTACCCTACCTACCCTACCTACCCTACCTACCCTACCTACCCTACCTACCCTATCTACCCTACCTACCCTACCTACCCTACCTACCCTACCTACCCTACCTACCCTACCTACCCTACCTACCCTACCTACCTTACCTACCCTACCTACCCTACCTACCCTACCTACCCTACCTACCCTACCTACCCTACCTACCCTACCTACCCTATCATATCATCCGGCACACAGTTCCTCCATTGTTTCTTTGGTTTTTCTCTACTCTTATACCTATCCACATTCATACTCAAAACAACAGCGTCATTACCTACCTGGGAAGGTAGGCACTCAAATATAGTTGAAGATTATTACCTAATCCATTTCTATCCATATTCGGTTAGTTTAGGTTAGCTTTATTAACTTTGCATATATGAATATTGACACAAAACGCATGATATTATACCCTTTCATATCACTTTTTGCAATATTCAAGCGCTCTGTGCTAAACAGACACGCAGAATTTCTGAGTACTCTGTCCCCGGATTTGAATCCATACAAAAACGTTACCAGGAAGGAGTCCTTCTGTTCGCCCTCTGTAGTTAGAGCACCGTGAAGTTTCGTTTCTGACGTTGATCCCTCTTTGATATTCGTACCAGGCGCACTCTCCAAAACTCGAGCGCTGTGAAAATAAAGCCTTTAAAGGTTTTCATGTTTTCGACGGAGACTTGCGAACTTGTAAAACTATTGCTACACAATATTTTAACGAGTAACTATGGCTTTTTATATTGAGCAGTACAAGTTTCTTTGTGAAAAGCAAAGTAACGACTATCAAAATCTGAAAACACAGTAGCGAGTATTTCGTATTAACCTTATTGTTTCGTCGTCGTTATCTTTGGACGTATGTTCAAAAATATGTAAATGCAAACGAATTATTATAAACGGTCAAATGAATTTTAAAAATTCATTTGACCATTCATTCATTCATTCATTCATTCATTTGATTCATTACGTATAATTCTGTTTATTACGTGTCCAGTTTTTCCTGTATTCAGCACGGAACACTAAAAAAGGCGTCAAAATTACATGTGTTCATTCCCAGAGCCTTTTTATTACAACGTACTATATTTTGTACGTCCATTTCACCTGGACTTTCAACTGCACAACAAATTGGCCGCGTGAAGAACATAATACAGACATTATTACAGCGTGACGCGTGACACGTCACAATTAAACTGTAAAATCGTGCTTGCCCCGGTTCAAGATGCGTGACACGTGTTGTGACGTAGTGTGGTTTATTTTCACGCTGTTTGAGTAAAACGGAGTCAAAAATGGATTGGTCACGTAAAATAACTTGTTATAAAATAGACATTATACAGCGTGATACGTGACATGTAACTCGGTGCAATCAGACTATAAATCGTGCTTAGCAGACACTTGTCGTTTGTTGTCACGTAGTATTATTAGTGAAGCGTATTATCACGCTTATAGAGCAATTTTGCTTTTCGAACTAAATATAATTATTTATTGCTTAGTTAGTCTAGTGATATTAGTTGCCCTTGTTGGGCTTAGTGTTGTGTATTTTCGTAAAATCTGCCTAGCTAGGTTTCCATCAGAAATTTATCAGTAGTAGTCCTGAGTTTGCATTAGCGCCCAGTTAATGGGAATTGGCTCGCACTTATTAAGTTATACAAGCAAAATGTGGGTATAATTTAGGTACACTTCTGCCTACCCCTTCAGGGCTAATAGACTTACTGGCATACCTCCAGGGGTAGTACGTTAACTAAAACTAAGGCACTAATAACTTCAATAAACAGATTGTTTTCCGAATACATTTTCTGCTATACCTTGTGACCAGCTTCATACAAGAAACATCTTCGTATTAAAACGCCATACAATCAGTTCCTATCACGCTCCTGCAAACGAAAGGTTTCACTGGAACGTCTAGAACCATTAGCGAAGTAACTTGCACGCTGGGAATACTGGAAACACGTCGATCTGCGAAGTTCAGCATCGCCTCGACGAGTCCCAACGTTGTTAGAGCATCCCGAAAGGAGAATGTATGTTAGATGCTTTCGATGCATTAACTTTTAGCTTTTACTTGGATTTTCGTCAGGTCTTTCTCGAAAATGGATGGGATGGGATTGTTTTAGAGAAATGAATTGGACGTAGATAATGATTCAATTATCGAACATTCATTTGTTTCTGAGGCTTCCAATTATACAAGGGATATTCTTGTGTCTACGTGAACTGAATTTCGGTATAAATGCGCTTAAAAGACTGATCTACGGCTCTTTAAGACTGACATTTTAACTTTAAGTATGTTGACATTTCTCTTTTCTTATATTTTTTCTTTTATTGCAAATGTTATTCTTTAGTTTTCATGTGATATTTTATTTTAATTTTTGGCATGTTCGAATTACTTTTTTTTTTTAAACTTCAAGAAATATGTTACCCTCATTTTTGCTGTGCCCTGACAGGGTCTACAACGGCTCTTAGGTCTAAACCATTTGTTAATACCATGCTTTTACCTTGTAGAATGCAAATAAATGAATATGAATATGATTGAAGGAGAAACTATAGAGTTTCTTACTCATTCTTCTTCAAACTAAACTAAAAACTCAAACTCAAAGCGTTTATTTCAATTAGACCATTACAGGCACTTTTGAAAGTCAGAAAACAAAAAAACGCAAAGCTACAGTCCGAGTCACAAGGCATAGTAATTTGTGAAAGTACTGTACCTACCTTTCCCAATTTCAAATCCCTGTAAAGTTGGACTTCAAAAGTGCAGAGCCTACTGAAATTAATGGTTTGGTTAAATACTGAATAATAAGAATAAATTCGTAACAAAATCTAGACAACCCATTTAAAGAGACAGTCAGCTCTTTTAAACCGAGATCACACAACACAAAATTGCTTAACTAACTCAAAACCTCCTCAATATTCTACTCAGCTCAGCTCACGTGTACACCAAGCCTAACAATAATAAATTCAACATCATTACGGCAAACGAGGTTAATATAAAGGTAGCTACTCATTGTCGGGAATGGTGGCATTTACACGCGGGACGCGGGATGCGGGACGCGACGGCTGGCGTATGAAGTAACAATGTTTAACTTATGTGTGTGAGAAACGGCCTTATTTTGGCGCGTCATTCTCGCCGGTAGGTGTAAATTGTTTTATATTATGTAGTGTGGGAAAGTGAATATCTTTTTTCTGTTTTTAAGATAGACTGATATGTTTAGTTTACTCATTACATCAGGCCTGTAATCTAAGTAGGGTTAGGCAGAGGTATACCTTTTTTTTTCATCAAATTAGTGGAATGGAATGGAGTGTCAGACTTGACTGACTAAAACCCATCCATGTTCCTTCTTAGCCCTTTGTGTTCCAGAGCCACGGTATCTCTTTCGAACAACCCGCAGCCCTGGCCGGCATCGGCCCTCTCGGACCCCTTTCGATTTGCTGACATCTCCTTGAGGCATGCGTGAACCACGAACGCGCCGTCGGCACGGCCTGTCGTCATAAGACGGACGGACGGTGAGCTAGCCCATTACTCACCGTCCACAGGCCCGCGCCTACGGTGGCCGGGGGCCACTGGTTGCCCCCCGACGCCCGGGGCGTCACCCGTGGCAGCTTGGACGTGAGGCATACCTAATAGTACACCCACATTTCGCCAGTTATGTTTCAGTCCCATGTTATGGGGGCGACCCTATTGCCCTCAACCGAAAATTCCTGATGGAAAACCCCAATATCACTTTGCCCTACCTCAGAAACAAATCCAGGACCGTATGCTCAGCAGTTCCGCTTACAACCACTAGACCAACAAGGCAGATAACGACCTGCTGGCCTGCCACGACGTCTTCAGTAATGTTTTACTCTCATTCCAGTGTGGGAAAGAGACGGAGCTATACAGGATGTCTAACGCCATCTCTTTCCCACACTGGAAAAGGAGTAAAACAATAATGTTTTGAGACTTCATGGTAGGCTACCTGAATCTGTTTGTTGGTGAATGTCAAAATGTTGAGGTTTGAACGGTATTAGGACATTTGCGCGAAAGCTTTTGCGCGAAAGGACTTTAACGCAAACGGACGTTTGCGCGATTAGATACTTTCGCGAACGGACTTTTTCGCGAAAAGACATTTCCGCAAACGGACATTCGCGTGAATGGACATATGCGCGACTTATACTTGCGCGAAAGACACTTGCGCGACTGGACACTTGCGCGACTGGTTACTTTCGCGGTGTCGTTTTTGTGGTTCGAACCTAAGACCCCTCCTAAGTTGTGGCCTCTTTCCCTGGGCCACCGCTCTGCTCAGTTTTAAAGGCTTGGTTGAAATCGCATGAAAGACTAAAAAAGTGCCGGCAATAGCGTAAGAATTGTTTTATATTATTTAAGAAAGTAGTTGAGGATTTTTACTATGACAATAACCGGCTAGAGGTAAACAATACTACCACAAGACCTGATATGAAATCCATAGTTCTAGATAAAGGAAATTTCTAGGTACAGCCGTAGGCGTTTTCAAGGTCAAAACCTAAAAAAACATTTTGACCCCACTTGACTCCACCCAATTCATTGCCAACACATTTATTTTCAGTCTGAACAACAACATAATATAAATTCCTCTCTCCTTAGATTACAGCATCTCACCTTCCCATTCCGTAATAGAATTAAGCGATCGTATTGCAAGCCGTAACGCAGTAATACCCGGTCTAAACCACGCAGTAATACCCAGTCTAAACCGTGACTCGGAAGGGCTGTAGCCGCAAAAGTAACAAAAAAGAAATCCAAAGGATTCTCGTAAATGCTCGCTATTATGGTAAGGTTGGCAAGAAAAATGTCGCCGTTATTTTCTCTTGTGTTGTATGTTCGTGTCTCTTTTTTCCTTGTGTGGTGATTAAATCTTTGTGGCGTTACGTTGGTATGTATATGGGGCTTCTGGTAAGGGAAGTTGTAGACATACGTGAAAAAATGTGTACGTATAAACGTGTGAAATTGTTTACGTAGCAACATTAAGTTAAAAGAAAAAAAAAAACAAAAGCTGTAATTTAAATCTTTGGTCAAGAGAATAGAAATAGTTGAAATAAAGTTATTAAAAAAAAAGCTTATGCAGTAGCTTAACACAAAGGCGACTGCTGAGCGTGACATCCTCGGTTCGATTCCCGGCTCGGGCCAACTGTCACTTTCGTTTACCATGAGTAATTTCTCAGAAGCAGCCACTGAGTCTGCACTTGTGCCCGGCTGATGGCAATAGACGACACGGTTGGCACAGTGGTTGAGCGATCGACTGCTGCGCTGCGTGTCGCGGGTTCGATCCCCGCACGGAGCAAATATTTGTATGGCCTACAGATAGTTGTTCCGGGTCTGGCTGTTTGTGTATTTCAGTTTAAATGTTTGTAAACGCGCCCACGATACAGGAAAAATTCCTAGTGTGGGGCAACGTTTTTTAAAATAAAATAGGCTTGCCCTCTATGACATGAGTCGTAAACATAACTGGCGTAATTTCGGTGTTACTGTTACGTAGACTTCTACCTAACCCGTCGGGGATTACGAGACGTGATGTTATGTTATGTTATATTATTCGTTAGGTAATTGTGTATAGTAATATGTAAAATTCAATTAATATCCACCCCACAGCCCACCACGCAGCACAACAACATAGTTTCAAAAATGAATGCGCTAAAACTTTAATAAATATATCACACTAGCTATCCGGCGCAACTTTGCGTTTGCGTCACATTTTCCCCGTTTTTACAACATTTTTCATTGCTGCTCCACTCCTATTAGTCGTAGCGTGATGATATTATAGCCTTCTTCGATAAATGGGCTATCTAACACTGAAAGAATTTTTCAAATCGGACCAGTAGTTTCGGAGCCTATTCAATGCAAACAAACAATCAAATCTTTCTTCTTTATAATTTTAGTTTAGATAACACTCACCGGATTTTCCGCAGCCCGCGAGCCATAAGCGGAAAATGAAACAATCAGTGTTAAATTTAACACTTTTGTTTAAGATGGGGATATTTTATTCAAGACTTTGGGTTAAGGATTGTTCTCATAGAATCCTCAAAAGGATTGTTAAACACGTTTCTTGAAATTATCCGTCTATTATTAAAAGTGTGAATAGGCAGGAAGCCAAGCCAAAGGATTTCATTGAAGTTGCCAATGGGTATTGGCAACTTCAATAAAATCTTTGCCAACCTTAAGATAAGATAATTTATTTGCATGAAATACACACGCATGTATATTATAGTCTTATAAATAAAAAGGATTCACATATTTCGCTGACTCAGCATGCAAAATTAAAATTAAAACAGCCAACAACAGGTCCTTAGAGACAACGTTGAATTTTTTATTTATTTGCAATGGGTTTGCTGTCGACTCTAGTCTAGGTCAGAGATGACAGAAACAAAGTCGACGATAGTACGAGCTTTCCCAGAAGACGCCTGTTCATTCTAACTTTGAAGAGATTAGGGTTGTGAGCGTTCGGAAACATAGACGCAGGCAGAGAGTTCCACGCCTTTGCTGTGGACATTGTGTAAGACGTTTGAAAACGCATAGTGCGAATTGGTGTAATAGCGTAGGTAGGGAAATGTTTTGAGTGACTGCAATTTTATAAGCTTTAGCATCTTAAAATATCCAACCTTAGGATATGAATTTTAAGCACCTAGTTCGTTTCAAAAATACTCTTAACTCATTGGCCTATATTGTCCCACTGTTGGTCAAAGGCCCCACCCATAGCCTTTCACCCTTCTCTCCGTGCGGTTCGTCGAAACTATTCATGAAATTTATTTTAAGATGTCAAAATAAAAGCTTTTGCAAGTGTGTCGTGGCCATAAAGTTGTTTATTAATAACACATTGGAGTGTTTTTACTGCATTCTTTAACACCTTTCTTTTAACTTTATTAAATTAATAAAAATGGAGTCAAAAATAAGAATTTTTCTTTCAACACTCATATTTTGAAGTTTAAGTTAAAATATTTATACTTTAAGTTGCCAAGATGTATTATTATTATTATTATTCAAGTTAGAAGTGTTTAAAAGTTCAAGTCTCACTCCGTAGTATTGAAGTGATGAAGAATTTCGACATTAAGTAGATATTGTTGAGTGTTGAAATGTTTGAGTAGCAGACTACTCAAACATTTCAACACTCAACAAAAAACAAAGAAAATTAAAACGCTATGTCAGAACATAGCGTTTTAATTTTGTGTACAAATTGTGTTTCACCCTTTTACAGAAACTGTTTTTTTTTTTTTCAGTACAACATTTTGTTTTTCACCATTGTATGAAGCAGCAGATTATTCAGACTTAAAAAATCATATCACGAGATTACTCAAACCTTCGGGAATAAATTTCCCAAATGATGGAGAAAACTGCATCACATTCAGTCATCATCATCATTTCAGCCGAAAGACGTCCACTGCTGGACATAGGCCTCCCCCAAGTGTCGCCACATTGATCGGTCCTGTGCGACTCGCATCCAGCGGATCCCCGAAACCTTCACCAGGTCATCGGTCCACCTAGTGGGAGGCCTTCCAACGCATCGTCTCCCGGTTCGCGGCCGCCATTCCAGAACTTTTCGGCCCCATCGGCCATCTGTTCTGCGAGCAATGTGCCCTGCCCACTGCCACTTAAGTCTGGCAATTCTTCGGGCTACGTCGGTAACCTTGGTTCTCTGGCGGATGTCCTCATTTCTGATTTGATCACGCAAGGAAACTCCGAGCATAGCTCTCTCCATTGCCCTCTGGGTGACTTTGAGCCTTCTGATGAGGCCCATTGTGAGCGGCCACGTTTCATCACACATCACATTCAGTGGCGTAGTTTAAAAGTGTAACGCCGTCATACAGACAGACGCTATGGTTAAGACAACTATATTCTCATATTATAAAGGGAAAAGATTTGATTGTTTGTGTGTTTGCATTGAATAGGCTCCGAAACAAATGGTCCGATTTGAAAAATTCTTTCAGTCTTACATAGCCCATTTATCGAGGAAGGCTATATATCATCACGCTACGACCAATAGGAGTAGAGCAGCAATGAAAAATGTTGAAAACGTGGAAAATGTGACGCAAACGAAGTTGCGCCGGACAGCTAGTATTAAATACGTCTGTTGCCTTTGAACTAAAACAGAATATAAAAAACCGGCCAAGTGCGAGTCTTACTCGCACACAGGGTTCCATAGCCCCAAACAAATATTAAAACAATATTTTGAACTGTCATTCATTAGTTAGTAAACTTCCACTCAACCGCAAAACTAAATTTGTTTTTCATAGTATGTTAATGAAAAACAAAGTTACTGTTGCAGTTTGATGAAAAAGTCCCATATCTCAAAAACTAAACATCATATCTTATTGAAACCAATTTTCGTTGATAGTTTTTTTTACGTTCTACAATCCTAAATATTTTCAGAATTTTAATCCTCTTACTTTAGAAATTAGAGGGGGGGGGGACACACATTTTACCACTTTGGAAGTGGCTCTAGCGCAAACTATTCAGTTTAGAAAAAAATGATATTAGAAACCTCAATATCATTTTTGAAGACCTATCCATAGATACCCCACACGAATGGGTTGTATGAAAAAAAAAATTTTGGTTTTCAGTTCTATGTATGGGGGAATCCCCAAAATTTATAGTCTTTTTCTATTTTTGTGTGAAAATCTTAATGCGGTTCACAGAATACATCTACTTACCAAGTTTCAACATTATAGTTCTTATAGTTTCGGAAAAAAGTGGCTGTGACATACGGACGGACAGACAGACAGACAGACAGACAGACATGACGAATCTATAAGGGTTCCGTTTTTTGCCATTCGGCTACGGAACCCTAAAAACTAATTTAGAAACTACACTTAACAAAAATAAAAAGCTACATTGCCATTCCAGATTTCAAAACCACACTCCATCTTTTAGGACCATAGATTCTAAAGCTTCAAAGAGCCAATACTTTAACCCGGGACAGTTGAAAGCACCTCGCTTTCAGCTGTCTGTGTAATTCAGCAGGACCACCAACTGTCTGGACGCAACACCTGCAATATTCAGTGGCTCTGGCTGCACTGATAAATATTCAATGTGGTACGTTTTGTGCTTCGCTCCTGATGCATTTAGTCACTGAGGTGAGTCTGTAAGTGAATAAGGTTTTTTACGTCTGTGGGTTTTTCTAGAGTTCAAAGTAGATTTTGTTTTGATTGGAATCTATTTTATCCACAAGTGCCCGATGGGATTTCCCCATCATTTCCCATCAGCAAAAATTACGAACTTTCAGTTCACATAACGCGAATCTTGTGGATGAATCTTCAAAAATCCAAAATGTCATGTTTACTGTAATTGGACAGTGCTTTCTGTCTATCAGGTCAAAAAAAATATCTATGAGTAGATTCACTTCACGTGGTGGCTTTAAACTCAAACTCAAACTCAAACTCAAAGCATTTATTTCAATTAGACCATTACAGGCACTTTTGAAAGTCAAAGAACAAAAAAAAAAAAAGAACGCTAAGCTACAGTCCCAGTCACAAGACATAATAACTTGTGAAAGTACTGTAGTTGCCCATTCCAAAGCGTAGATCTCTATGGAGAAGAATGGGCAAGAAACTCCATGGACACTCTTTTAAATTAAAATATGTTACAGAATCTTGGTTACATCATTCGTGTTGAGAAGTACTAGTATGTGAGAACGATGTAGAAATACGGGCAAGTTAAGAGCGTCCAGAGTAAAAGACGAAATCAATAATTCGAAAATAAAGTTAAAAATAAAATAATTAAAAATGAACCATGGCAGCTAAGAGATGACCAGGCACAACTGACAGCGCCCGTTCACGAACATGACTTAATCACTCCTACTTCAATCACAGCGGGTTACAAGCCGACTGACTCAATACCAAGATCTATTATAACGTTGATTACTTTGCTTGAAGCCACAAATTAATGTTAAAAGATTATCCCAAATAAATCAATAAAACAAAAGGTTTATTTTTATTACCTACTTGACCCAGTCGAATTGGATTCATTTTTGTGAGGTAAAATAAAAAAAATTGTTTATTCTTTACAAATGAAGTGGACATACTACATACTGGAAAGCCAAGTGTTCAATAAATAAAAGGATTCAAGATTAAAAAGCACGTATTAAGTACTAGTATAATTGCACACCGATCGGATTGAGTCGCTCTGCATACTTACTATACACATCATCATCTGCCTAGCCTTTTCCCAAACTTTGTTGGGGTCGGCTTCTTTGCTGGGTATCAGAATTTTACATGAAGCGACTGCCTATCTGACCTCCACAACCTAACTTGGTAATACGATACCCCTTGGTAAGACTGGATGTCAGACTTTCGGCTTCTGACTACTCGTAACGACTGCCAAAGGTCTACAAATGACAGCCGGGACCAACGACTTAACGTGCTTTCCGGGGCACGGAGGAAACTCGGTATGTAAAGGTGGTCACCCATCCACGGACTAACCTCGGCAAGCACGGCTTAAACTTGAAGATCGACCAGTGCGGCTGTTATTGATTAGCCACGAGCTCCTTAGTACTTACTATACACAAATAGAGTGATATTCAACAACTAAGTTCAACGATCTGTTTATCACCCTTTTAACATTGCGCAATCCGAAGCGAGATACGAGTAGGTCTTGGTAACAGCCCCAAATATATAGCAGATATCTATCTCGGCCTACTTAGCCGTCTACAGCATCCAATAACCTTAAGATTACCCCAATGACTTGCGCCTAAAAATGAGAATCAATCATGGTAGTAACTTCGAGTAATAGTATCTAGATGGGGCAACACGTCTGGAACTGGGACGGCAGGTGTTATAATTCCTCATCATTTGCCTAACCTTTTCCCAAGTATGATTGGATTGGGATCCAGTATAACCGGATGTAACTGCATGCTTTTATGGAGCATAGACATGGAGCGTTTGACTATCTGACCTCCACACCCCAGTTAGTACTGGGTAATATGATACCCCTTGGTAAGACCGGTGTTCAGATTTTCGGGCCACTGACTACCTGTAATGACTGTCAAAGATCTACAAATGACAGAAAAGATGACAGAGAAGATTTACAATGCATACCGAGGTAAGAGTACCACTCTTACCTCGGTATGCAATGGGTGGTCACCCATCCACAGACCAACCTAGGCAAGCGCGTTATAACTCGTAAAACCATATTTTGCTAGTTATATTGTGATTGGTCTTAAAGGGAATACCAAAAAAACACCTTAAGGTCTAAAGGTGTTTCTATTAATAGAAAAATAAGTCCCTTCTGCCATCGGACATCTAGACGTACTGCAACTTACCATCAGTACCACTTGGTATATCACCAATTCGAACTAAGCGTTTTCAACAGTGGTCTACTGTCCGTCACTTTTTCCAAAATTTTTACAAACAATTCAAATTACATATTACACTCTCCTAGCCTTTTTTTCGGCAAACTGATTTACTCAATCATTTTTATCTAATGATGACTTCAGTTTTGGTACGTCGGGGGCCCCTGTGGCCCGGGGGGTAGCTAAAACCCGGGGCGGTAGCTACGCCCCTTTTTTTTAAACATCTTTTATAATGTGCACAGCAAAGGATTGGATCTCTCTGCGTGCGTCTGTTTCCGAACGCTTACAATCCTAATCTCTTCAAAGTTAGAGTGAACAGGCTTCTTCTGAGTAAGCTCGTACTATAGTCAACTTTGTCTCTGTTATCTCTAACCCAGACTAGAGTCAAGAGCAAACAAATCGCAAATAAAAAAAAGAAGCCAGCTTATTCTGGCTCTGTTATTAATTACGTGCTGTCGTCTACAGAACTAAATTGAGGCTAATGTTCAGCAGACACAATAGTAATACAGTTTACATTCGCTAACACGCACATACAAGTGCATATAATTACAATAGTTCCATAATGTGTGAGGTCTTGGTTTTCGGGTCGGAAAAGTGTTATTGAGTTCTTCCATTAAGAATTTCTCAGGAGCAGCCACGGAGTCTGTATTGGTGCTCGGTTGGTGGCAATAGGCTCGTCCCTTATTACATGGGGCAAGTGGAGAAATGTGGGTTTACTATAAAACTGGCTACACGTCTGCCCAGGTCTTCGGTGAAGACAGGCACGCCTGTCATAACAATACGATGTTATGTTATGTATAATATGTTAGTTCCATAATGTACAGCAAATCTGTACCGTGCTCTATCTAGCTTTTACTACTCCAAGTACCATTCTAATATCATGTTTTTCCCGACATCTTATCCTTCAATATCGTTACTGGGGGCGTAAATAGGGTTATAAGATATCGCTATTACCATTTATCAGCTGGTAATTATTGTCCAACTCAGGGGTTGAAAGGGAGGTTATGAATTTAGCATGAGGCTCGATGCGGAATGGCTGTTGTGCGGTTGGGCAGCCATTACTGTGAATTTGGAAGTACCTGATCCTAAATTGGGAGCTGTAAGAATTAAGTGTTGTCCGTTACGCTGGGCTCGGCGTTGGTCATGTTTTGAATGTTGGGTCGTAACTTTACGTTATATTAAGGAACCTATAACAAGTTAAAGATGTACGGAATACCGGTCTGAGAGAATATATCTAATATCTAATCTAGTAACTACTAGGTACTAATAATAAAGCTAAAGATCTGTATGGTATCGGACGTAAAGAATAGCACCATCCCATATCTTCCTGTGGGTGTCGTAAGAAGCGACTAAGGGATATGCCAGAGAATGAGCAGCAGCGTTCTCTGTGCTTTTTGTAACAACCGTACTGCGATCGCCAACCCGCCTGCCAAGCATGGCGATTATAGTAAAGCCCCCCCAAAATGTCAAAGTGGCAATACTTGGGAGAGGCCTATGTCCAGCAGTGGACGTCATTTGGGTTGAAAAAAAAAGCTGAAGAGTTTGTTTGTTTGCTTGCTTGAACGCGCTAATCTAAGGAACAACTGGTCCGATTCGAAAAATTCTTTCAGTGTTAGATAGCCCATTTATCGAGGAAGGCTATTAACTATATCATGCTACGACCAATAGGAGCGGAGCAGCAATGAAAAATGTTGCGAAAACGGGGAAAATGTGACGCAGACGAAGCTGCGCGGGACAGCTAGTGTTATATATATGTACGGTAAGTCACCCGTCAGTGGTGTCATCGCCAGGGTTGGGCAGTATTTGAATTACTTGTAATTAAAATACAAATCCGTATTTGGTATTTGTATTTCAATTACTTCCTTAAAATGTAATTTGTAATTCGTATTTCAAATACCTAACGACGAAGTAATTTGTAATTAGTATTTCAAATACTTGAGTCTTCAAAATACATTTTAACATTAAAATACATTTGTGCTCATCAGGACCTGTAGAAAGATTGTTTTGTTTAGCAGGTTTTATTCACTCTCCAACAAGAGGCTCTTTGTCTGACAGTACCTAAATTCAAAATCTAGAGTTCATAAAAGGAAACTCTGGTTTTACTGATTATTTAATCTTGTTTTCCTCTACTTTTCAGCTCATGCTGGTCTAGATTACTTATTTTGTAATATGTAAATTATATTTCAATTAAAAACAGCTAAAATACTGTATTTTGTATTTTACATTTCAAATACCTTGCTTAAAGATATTTGGTATTTTGTATTTTAATTACTTGCGATACTGTATTTTGGAATTTTATTTCAATTAAAGCAAAGCATGTATTTTGCCCAGCCCTGGTCATCGCTTCACACCTGGCGAGTTGTGGCCAATCGCAAGCCTGTTCAGAACATAACTATTTTGGAAAAACTGTTATCACCATAATTTCAGTATACATCATTACCAGTACATCAAGCCAAAACAATCTATCAAATTTATTTCATAGATTTTCAACCTTAACGTAAAAGAATACGGTTCAAGGTTGATTAGGGAAATTTGACAGTTTCGGGTAGCTTGACCATCTGGCTCATCATGGATTTTGTCTCTGTCATCTCTGACCTAGACTAGAGTCAAAAACAAACCCATAAAAAATTAAAAAAGGTTTGTTACTTCTGCAAATACAACAATGAAATTGATTAAAAATACATCTCGACAGCGTGCGGCGTATTCAAACAAAGAGTGTTATAAACAACTTCAATACTTTACTCGTATGTCTGGGATGAGACAATTCTAACAAGTACATACACAGTATATGCAAGTAACGTATAATATATGTATGTAGGTATATAAACGCCCCCGTGATATATGTGAACACAATCTTTTATTGGGAAGTGTATCAAAAATCTGTATATCATATATTGTTTTTGGCGGCAGCATTCATTACTCAGCGACCTTGAAACTTTCCTTCTTCCTCTCATGGCCTTTTCTGCAATACTCCGCTTGTTAGCCATATTTATTTTTACAACATTTTTGGTTTTTTTTTTGAATAAAAGAACCTTTTGGAACAAAGTTCTCAATGGAGAATTGTAGTACAAATGTTTTGTTCCTTTTCTCTCCTTCTATTTAACGCATTTTTTTGTGTTTTTGTGAAGATAAGATTTATTTAAAAACTTTGTTACTGATATGAGGTACCTATTGTCTTGATTTGTGTGTGATTAATGATCTTATGAATCAAACAAAGATTGAAATTGTTGAAGGTGTCCTGTTTACTCAGGTCTCGTTAAAATGAGTTCACACACATTCCATATGAAACGATAGATGTGAATTGCAGTATAATGGTTGAACATCATAATTATTTTAGCAGCACGGAATCACATTTTTCTATGTTTTTATCCCTTTCTGTCGCTCAGAACCCTCATTAAATAGAGCAAGAAATAGAACGGGAGTGCTATCGCTCTTGGCAGCATCCAAGTTGCGAGGCAATACCCTCTGTCCCTCGCTGAAGTTCAACCCTGCACAACCCTAAGTAAGTGAGTCACTACTATTCAAATGTCAAAGAAATATGTAATTTTTTTGCCAAAACTAACGATTTAAATCTTTATTATCAAAAACTGCTATATATTATACTGTAGAGGTTTAATTATTGTAAACACTATTTTCGTATTTAGAGTTGGAGATACAGCAGGCATAGCTGTCACTCTTCGTCTACATATAAAACGTAGTTTTTATCCATTCCCGACGTTCCTTATTACCTACTTATTATGTACTGTCGTTTATTTTACTGCACTGTTATCTAATCTTACAAAGATCTGTGTTATCTAATATTAAAGAGATATTAGAGACTACGTATGGTGTCGGACGTAAAGAATAGCACCATGTCGTAAGAGGCGACTAAGGGATTTGCCAGAGAATGGGCAGCAGCGTTCTCTGTGCTTTTGTAACAACCGTACTGCGATCGCCAACCCGCCTGCCAAGCGTGGCGATTATGGCAAAACCCACCAAAATGTCAATGTGGCGACACTTGGGGGAGGACTATCTCTAGCATTGGACGTCTTTTGGGCTGAAATGATGATGATGATGATGTAATGCGATCGCCAACCCGCCTGCCAAGCGTAGCGATTATGGCAAAACCCTCCAAAATGTCAATGTGGCGACACCTGGGGGAGGCCTATGTCTTGCAGTGGACGTCTTTTGGGTTGAAATGATGATGATGACAAAGATCAAAACCCTCGCTATTCTTCTTTGTCCACCCTCAACTCTAATACCTACGAATTGACTGAATTTGCCGCAGTGCTTGAAAAAACTAATCAGATAAGCGACTGCCTGCCAAGCGTCAAAACATAATGTACCATGATGCTTTTAATCCCCGAAGAATAAGGCAGAGGAGTACCTAATAGTACACAAATATTTCGCCAGTTATGTTTTCAAGGTTTAGTTAAAAAGGAACGAGGTTATTGCCATCGATCGGGGCAAATCTAGACTCCGCAGCTACTACCAAGAGATATCTGATGCAAAATCCAATAACACTAACAAAATCAAAATTATAAATCCCTTCCAAACAGAAAAAATCCACTATAACGTGAGGAAGACACCAGTTCATAATTCCTAATCATACCGCACAGTACCTAAATCCATTCTGAAAGCAAATCGATTTTAATACATAATATTACCATTATTTTTCCACTTATGTAGCTTTGAAGTAGTTAAAATAAATCTAAATACATTTACCATCCGGGTCAGTATCCAAAACAAAATTATTTCATGCAAAATAATATCCTCGCATTGTGTTTTGAAGTTCTCGAGAGATTATCGTCCAAACGGGCAACACTTCAGGTACAAAAAGCAACGAAAAAAAAATACAAATACATGAGGTTTTATTTTTTATTTCTGAAAAGAAACAAAAGCCGAGCGAAGCCTAAATGATCCTCGGTAAAGTATGAAGTATTGCAAGTATTTAACCGCCCTTGGGGACAAATAAATTTTCAAAGTAACCCCGGGAAAGTGCTTGAAGAACTGGACGCGCTTTATTTGGCCGCCACTGTGTGTGGGTGTGTTTATATATACCTATGTATGGATGTGTGTACGTGATTGGTGTGTGTTTGTGTCTGTTGGTTCAAGTTCAGTCATTTATTTGCTTTACGTGCGTCAGTCAATATTATACTTGAGGAGTAAGCCGTGGGTTCGAACCCAGTCAGGCGCATTACTTTGTGTTATTTATTTCATCACCGCTGCCCTCAAAAACGGTGAAGGAAAACATCGTTAGGAAACCGACATGTCCTAGAATTAAAAATTCGAAGACATATGTGACATCTACCAACCCGCACTGGGCCCGCGTGGTGGATTACAGCCCACTCCCTCTCAAAGAGAGGAGGCCTGTGTCCCAGCAGTAAACATTATAGGATGATGATGTGTGTGTAGTGCTTACATGAAGTAGTTAGACTAAAATAACTGTCAGTTTGAAAACAACTGGAATTAAATTCATTAATAGCCTTAATCTGAACTTTGAATGGAAACTTCTCGTAACTAGACATTCGTCACAATGTTTGATGTTGTATTAAACATGTTTGAAAACTTGTGAAAAGTTTTAGGAATATTTGTTTTGTTTTCACGTTCTTGCTAGATAAAGTTACCGCGTTTCCTTAGAAAACGCTTTAGCTATCCATCTATAGTTGTGTCGGTACGATGTATAGGTAAACAAACAAATACCATTGAATTCTTTCTCCCTCACACCCGTTAAACATTGAACATTTCATAAATAAATTCACTTAATACATATTATAAACGATCAATCTGTAACCTGAAACCTATCGTGACAAGTGCTTCACTCTCACAAGAAGGATTTCTAAAACACTGATTGTATTTAAACTTTAGCTTATAAATTAGTTCCACAGAAAATACACTCAAACACCATCGAATATTATCTCCCGAAAAAGATCATTGAATACTTCATCCGCAAATCTTCTAAACGATCAATTTGCACCATAAATCGCTAACCGCATCTAAACCACGTCGCCCCAGTAAACAAGAGAACGAATTAAGCCTCCCCCCTCCCCCACTTACAGAGCTTATTTACAGACTACCATTATTACTTAAACAGCTTTATCTCATCACTGTGCAAACTACGGAGGTGAGAAACTTCACTCTTGCTTAAAATCCAGCTCATACAGGGGTAGTTTATGTGTCGCTATACTTGTTTAATATCATCATCATCTGCCTAGCCCTTTCCCAACTGTTGGGATGTTTTTAGGGTTCCGTAGCCAAATGGCAAAAAACGGAACCTTTATAGATTCGTCATGTCTGTCTGTCTGTCTGTCTGTCTGTCCGTCCGTCTGTATGTCACAGCCACTTATTTCCGAAACTATTAGAACTATACTGTTGAAACTTGGTAAGTAGATGTATTCTGTAAACCGCATTAGGACTTTTACACAAAAATAGAAAAAAAAAACATAAAATTTTGGGATACATAGAACTGAAAACCGATTTTTTTTTTTTTAATCATACCCATACCTTTGGGGTATCTATGGATAGGTCTTCAAAAATGATACTGAGGTATATAAAATCATTTTTTTCTAAACTGAATAGTTTGCGCTAGAGCCACTTCCAAAGTGGTAAAATGTGTGTCCCCCCCCCCCCCTCTAATTTCTAAAGTAAGAGTAGGAAAATTCTGAAAATATTTAGGATTGTAGAACGTAAAAAAAACTATCAACGAAAATTGGTTTCAATAAGATATGATGTTTAGTTTTTGAGATATGGGACTTTTTCATCAAACTGCAGCAGTAACTTTGTTTTTCATTAACATATTATGAAAAACCAATTTAGTTTTGCGGTTGAGTGGAAGTTTACTAACTAATACTACTAAATAATGAATGACAGTTCAAAATATTGTTTGGGGCTATGGAACCCTGTGTGCGAGTAAGACTCGCACTTGGCCGGTTTTTTATTGTTGGGTTCGTCTTCCAATCTAACCGGATGCAGCTGAATACCAGTAATTCACATGGAGTGACTGCTATCTGACCTCCACAACCCAGTTAGTACTGGGTAATACTCTTTGGAAGACTGGTTGCCAGACTATCGGGCCACTGACTACCTGGGCAAAATATTAACTTTTAGTTTACAATACTATATTCTACTCATTATTGTTTCTTCGGGTGTAAACCTGCATCAAGCTGGCATACACACTATCTACAAAACAATTTCAAATTCACCACTACACTAGTAGCACAACGTGCTCCGGTCCTTACAAAAACGGTGATGGCATGTACCGGTGCGTTTCATCTCGCAAGATGAGCGTCTGGCGGGACAAAGGCGAGACTGTACTTCGTAGATACATGTGTATGTACCCAGGAACTAATCATGTCCGCGAACCAAAGTCTTACCACTAGATAGGTAGGTGGCGCAGGCTGGCTTCACACACACTGAAAAAAATAAGCAGTAAAAACAATCGAAAAAACATAGAACTGTACTGCTTTAAACAGTAAAATATGAGCCTAACGTTTAAAGCAGTAACTTTTAATGAGCCGAAAACAGTAAAAGCTTGACAATAATTTTTAATGTTTCAAACATTAAAAAAAAAATTAATGTTTAAGACAGTAATTTTTTTTAATGTTTGAAACATTAAAAATAATTAATGTTTAAAACATTAAAAATAATTAATGTTTAAAACATTAAAAATAATTAATGTTTAAAACATTAAAAATAATTAATGATTAAAACATTAAAAGAACTTAAATGTTTTAATACTCTTAAAACGGTAAAAAATAATGTGCATACACAGTAGCGGGTACTGCAAGTTCACAGTTACAGGTAACGTTTAGGAGAGTACTTTTTAATGTGCGTGCACAGTAGCGAGTAATGAATTTCACAGTTGCATTTAACGAGAAGGATAATACTTTCTAATGTGCATGCACAATAGCTGGTAATGAGCTTCACAGATACATTTAACGAGAAGGATAGTACTTTTTAATGTGCATGCACAGTAACGGGTAATGAATTTCACAGTTAAAGGTAACGAGAAGGATAGTACTTTTTAATATGCATGCACAGTAGCGGGTAATGAGCTTCAGTTACATTTAACGGAAAGGGTAGTACTTTTTAATGTGCGTGAACAGTAGCGGGTAATGAATTTCACAGTTGCATTTAACGAGAAGGATAGTACTTTTTAATGTGCATGCACAGTAGCTGGTAATGAGCTTCACAGTTGCACCTAACGAGAAGGATAGTACTTTTTTGTGCATACACAGTAGCGGGTAATGAATTTCACAGTTGCATTTAACGAGAAGGATAATACTTTCTAATGTGCATGCACAATAGCTGGTAATGAGCTTCACAGATACATTTAACGAGAAGGATAGTACTTTTTAATGTGCATGCACAGTAACGGGTAATGAATTTCACAGTTAAAGGTAACGAGAAGGATAGTACTTTTTAATATGCATGCACAGTAGCGGGTAATGAGCTTCAGTTACATTTAACGGAAAGGGTAGTACTTTTTAATGTGCGTGAACAGTAGCGGGTAATGAATTTCACAGTTGCATTTAACGAGAAGGATAGTACTTTTTAATGTGCATGCACAGTAGCTGGTAATGAGCTTCACAGTTGCACCTAACGAGAAGGATAGTACTTTTTTGTGCATACACAGTAGCGGGTAATGAATTTCACAGTTAAAGGTAACGAGAAGGATAGTACTTTTTAATGTGCGTGCACAGTAGCGGGTAATGAGTTTCACAGTTGCACCTAACGAGAAGGATAGTACTTTTTAATGTGCATGCACAGTAACGGGTAATGAATTTCACAGTTAAAGGTAACGAGAAGGATAGTACTTTTTAATATGCAACAGTAGCGGGTAATGAATTTCATTTACATTTAACGGAAAGGGTAGTACTTTTTAATGTGCGTGCACAGTAGCGGGTAATGAATTTCACAGTTGCATTTAACGAGAAGGATAGTAATTTTTAATGTGGATGCACAGTAGCTGGTAATGAGCTTCACAGTTGCACCTAACGAGAAGGATAGTACTTTTTAATGTGCGTGCACAGTAGCGGGTAATGAGTTACACAGTTACAGGTAACGTGAAGGATAGTACTTTATAATGTGCGTGCACAGTAGCGGGTAATGAGTTACACAGTTACAGGTAACCTGAAGAATAGTACTTTTAAATGTGCATGCACATTAAAAAGTACTATTATTCACGTTACTTGTAACTGGTCACTAACCGTACCCGCAACTGAGCATACACATAAAAAATATTATCCTTCACATTACCTGTAACTGAGCAAGTACAGTAGCGAGTACTGCACGTGTACAGTAGCAGGTGGCGTGAAATAAAAAAAAATGTTCTTTAGGACATTTATTTTAAAATTATCATACGTATTAAAGTAGTAAAATTCTTATATTTACCACAAATTAAATGGAAAACCAAACAAAATATTTACACATAAATAACTTAAACATAATATATTGTATACACATCGTCAATTGTCAACGAGTGTTGTTGTGTTTTTAATACGTTGATCTTTATACCTAAAATTTAATTTAAAACTCTTGTTGTAATCAAAACAGTCCAAAATTTAAGTACAATAATTATAATTAAGTAAAATACCCAAACAATATTATATCAATTACGTAAGGTTGGTCAGGTCGAAAATTCTCAAACATCCAGAAAAAAAAATCATAACTCGAAAACTATGAAAAGTCCCGGAACATACATGGGGGTGATTCAGATACCCCACGATACGAGGGTCCGAAATTAAATTTTTGGACGTCTATGTTCAGGCCACCCTGTATCATATATTATCATACATTATCATTATATGAAGCACACATAGTCAATTGTTTAACTTTGTAACGATTTAGGTCTGCTAAAAATAAATATCCACCTACACTAAATTCAAATACAATACCAATACAACATAATATCCATGCTTAGAATGAAATAAATTAAAATCATTTTTTTCAAAACACCTTTTGAAGAAAGGTGGTACTAATTTTTGAGTCTAAGGGTAATTGCTACTGAACTTAGTCTGCTATAAATTAAATATCCACTTACACTAAATTCAAGTACAATGCCAATACAATACAATAGGATAAGACTCTAAGCTCAACCACTGCAATTTATTAATCTTTTAACTTTAAACAGATGAACTGCTAGTAGACCTAACAAGATATAACTCCTGATGTCTTAAGAGCCATTTCAGAAAATTCTGCGGAAAAGCAGTATTTATGCAGAACTCGATATGTACAGAACAAATCAAATATATGTTAAATAGAAGTACTACTTTAAATCTTAGTTTTTTTATAATTAAACTTTCATGTCTTCTTTTCTTACGTAGAATAGGTTTGCAAGATGGACAGGGCCATCATCTACCCCGGTCGTAGTGGTAAAATTTTGAACTATGTTTTATCTTAGATGTAAGATTAAGAATGTTTTGTGAGAAGGTTTACACATGGATTAAATAAGTTATGTGTGGACCTTTGTAGATTGTCACTTTTAGCATGATGCTAGCTTTTGAAAAGTTAAAGCTGTGCCTTTGAAATTGTTAAAACCTGTTAGTGCTTAAATTAAATAAATGAAAATAAATAAATGCAAATGCAGAATTAATAATAAATAATAAATGATAATTTTTGCTCACTTTTATTTAACAAATTTTTATTTATTTTATAAATATCAAGTTTTTAAAATATACTGCTTTTCTTTCATATATTTCCAAACTTGCTCTAATACTCGTAGTTAATTATTACAGCCATTATGGAATGTTTTGTTATGGAAAAAACAATAGCATCCTCCAGTTTTATTAATACCTGGGTCATAAACAAGCTTTCACTTCAAGAAAAGAATGAAGGTAATAGAGAGCTATTTCAAATAGGACAACGTAAAGTAACCAAAAACTTTCTAGAAGGAGACAATATTGTATTCAATGTATGGGGCGTTTGAAAATAAAGGTCTTTGAACCAAATAGCAATTTTCTTTTCTTGATGTTTAACTTCATACGCATAGTAATGAAAGTCAAAAAGAATTGTTTGTAACAGAGACCCTGTCAAAATAATCTCCGAGTTATGGTAAATGTACACATTCTCCACCATTAAAAAAGTTGCGTCGTTACGATCACCAATTGGTTCAGTGCAATAAACAAGTATAGAACCTTTCTGGTACCGAAAAGAAGACATTGCAACCCAACTGACACAGCTTAGAGTCTTGCTGCCGTCCAAACTGAGAAGAGACTGAATAAGAGTTATTTCAGAATGTACCACCTGCAGTTTTGTAGGTCCCCAATTTAGAATAGGATCAAGAGAACCTCTTAAAAAAATTTCGTTTAATTTAAGTTGGTGTTTGACTGCTAAGCTTAACGTTACGTTCCTTCTATTAGATGAAGCTCTAGCAGATGTCTTTGCTAACCTGTGTTTTGCTTCGTATCGCATAGATGAAAAAAAAGAAAGCGGACCAAAATTAATCATGGCATTATGATAGTGCGTAAGATGGTGAAACTTTGGCTTCAGTGCTTCACTAGAGAGAAGCAAATACATTTCATTCAGTTGACAAACACAGTCTTGCATGACCATATGAAGACCAACCCAAACAGAAGTTAACATAGCAAGCTCTAAAACTTCCCTTAACTTTAGGTAAAGTGCCCAGTATGTGTCGCCATCAGGAATCTTGTCTCCTATTAAAATGGAAAAATACCGTATAAAGGTTAACATTTCTGACGCACTCAGGCGAATATTACAGTTTTTGATGTGGACCATAGATAATTCAACGGGCTTATTGCGAGAATCTTGCCCATACTCAAATGTTTTCAACCTAGTGTTAAGCAGTTCTAAGGTAAAATATTCAAAACGATTAATGTACTTGTTAAGAACCAGTCCCATGACATATTTGCCAACACCTTCAAGAATATCATGCATAACATCTACTCCAACTTGTTTGAATAGTCTGAAGCCGTCCACCTTTAACCAAACACACCTTTCTTTAACACCAGAATTTGCTGGAATACATTCTAAAATATCAGCTTCATAATCGGTATCACATCTAAGGAGGGCATCATCCGCTTGTAATTGAACTTTCATGTCTTCTTTTCTAACGCGGCAAATTCTACATGGGTAGTTGGCAGAAAAGCTTTCCACAAAACCGGTAATAGAATGAATACCTAAATTGTCTCCGATAATCAAAGCCAGTTCAAAATACACAACTCCATCAAAATTTGGAATAACAAATGAGATGCCAGTAGAACTCAGATAATTAAGCTCATCTATTACAGGCTGGAAGATTATATTATTGCCGAATTTTAATCTGTCAGAAGAATGGAATAGCAATGTTAAGAAAATATGAGATAGAACACTACAACGCCAAGGAGGCAGACAAGGGACTGACACATACACGGCACCTAATTTATGTATCCCGGAATGACTTCCTAAAGCATTTGAAGTCTCATAGTCGTCAAAAAATAAAAACAACGGTATTACATGTTTGCCTACGTGAGCACTTCTTTTTGATTGCCAATAGCGCCCTTGAATAAAATTTCGAATAACGTTAACATCTTTGTTTAGATCAGCCATGTAATGCAATGTATCAACCAAGACTGTTTCGATGGAAAAAAAACTAAATAAGACTTCTCTTAATGGAATCAATTGCATAGTGCAAGTAACCGAAGAAAGTACCTGACTGCCTCGTAAAGTACTCGACTTGTGACGTTCACCCACTACTACTGCTTTAGGTGGAATATAAGTCCGACGGCTCTGAAAGTATTTCAATCTACGATACTCCGATAAAAACGGATTGAAGCACGAAGTGATTGCAATACACATTGTATGTAGCACTTCTGAAACGGGACTGTTACAAGAAATTTCACCATTATCAGCCATATTCTGCAAGAAGTCTCCTATCAATTGAACCACCGAAGACGACAAAATGCTTAAAAGTTTTTTTATAATTATTTGGACAATATTTCTTGGCAAGTTCACAGACCCATACAAGGATGCTACTAGCGAAGCTAGAGCCATTTCTAAAGAAGCGTGAGGTAAATCTTGCCACAAAGGTACTTCTGGTGTTACAACAAAGTTACAAGGATGAGTTTGATTACTAGATTGTTCGGAAGACAAATGATCATTCACGGGCCCAATAAAATCACTAACTAGTTCTTGAGAAGGGGAACCGTCAGTCTCGACTAAAATGTTCTGATCTGTTGCAGGATATTGCTCGTTTTCTTCAGTTAATTGACTTGAATGCTCCCGAAAGTAATGTCTACGAAAGGAATTAAAGAGGTGATACGACCGGAAACAATTGCCTTCTACGCAGTGATATTGTTCAAACCTGTGGTGCTGATGAAAAACTTGGAAATGGACTTTTAACGCTCGTATGTTTATGACAACAGTATTACAAATAAAACAGGTAACCATTTTTACTCAGCAGATATACTACAATCACTCAATAAACTTAGGACAGACGATGAAAGTCTGTTTTTTGAAATAAAATTTGCAGAAAACTTGTAAATAGCCCTTTCTAAGAATTGCCAGATGGGTAAACATTCACTAGGATACTCTAAATTAAGAGCCCATATAATTTTAAAACATGTATCCACAGTTTTGCAGATGTTTGGCAATTCGTAGAGAATATCATCAACAACAACGTAACGTGCTATTATATTTTTCAATGGACCTGCAACTATCATATAAGGTTGGATGGTCAATCCCAAAGACTTGTACCTGTCGTGTCGCTTCAATCGCTCTTCCAAGACTTGTCTTTTCTCTTCAACGTGTAAAATAAAGCTTTGACGCACTTCTGCAGCGGAGATTCTCTTCTTTTTTAAGTGAACAGGTCCAATTATATGGGGAATAAGGAGTAATACAGCGAGAATGCTCGTTTCAGGATCTTGATCTGTCAAGCAACAAGAACAAAAATTAGTTACTGTGATTTTTAATAATAATTTTTAGTAATCCATGAATTTCACTGATATTTTTAAGTGTCTAGAAATGAATGTTAAATCTATATTACACTATAACATCTACTGTAAACCCATGAAAATCAATAAATATATTGAATCGAATTGATTATTTTGACTTTGGAATTGGCAGGGCTCCGACCAACCAAAATTTTATCTAGACTAGAATGATTCATTTAATTGAAGCGTGGTATTTAAAGAGGTGTATACATATGTCGCAGCCAGCTGGTTGAAACCGCAACTCTTTTGGGTGGCTAGGCAGTTAGTTAAACGACGGTATTTATTAAGCGGCTAGAAATAGTCCAGCCAAATAAATGATTGACACATTACTTTATTTGGTGGAACTATACTAGAGTATAGCAAACTCACCTTGCGCTAGTTTCTTAAGTTCCTCTTCAAATGGTGATCGTCTTGATAAGGTTTTAGATATATTGAGTAATTTGCTCTTTAGTAACGGTAGTTTATCATCTAATGAATGTTCATTTTCAGGGTACCAGTGATTGAAGTCAGCAGTCAGCTGAAATAAATTGATGTAGTTTGAGAAACCTTAAAAGTTTACGACTAAAGTATTACATTAAGAACTCGATAGTCTGTAGTAAAAAAAATTACCAATTCATGTCCCCAAGAGCGCTTCAAACATGGGAATTCTTGGATATAAGACTCTTTTTCATTTGAGAGAACACGTTGCTTCCGATACTGGTTGGTGCTTTGCCACTTTTCTGCACACAAGGCATAATTATCAGAAGAGCAACGTAACCACTCCAGGCACTCCTCTTCCTCTTGCGTGATGGATATTTTATTATTATGTAAACTAACACTGTTACATGTAGATGTAGACGGTTCTGGAGTTAACGTCTTCTCTAGAGAGCGTCGTGCTCGCGGTTGATACACTTTTTGTCTTCGGTACTTGGCTTTTAAATTTACCACTGCGTCGTAAAGCCGGCCGTGAGCTCGTTGTATTCCAGCTTTTGGTTTGGTGTAATAACAATGTAGATTTTCTGAAGGAAATAACCGTTCTGAAAAGAAAAACAACAACAAAATATAAAAACATAAGACCCCAAAAGAAGTATAATCCATTAAAAGTGCCAGCGAAGCTTACTTACTTATCTCGCTAAGCCAACTTAAATATATATCAGCAGTTACATTTGACCTGGGGTCATGTCTAAGAATTTCCTTTGAAATTACTCGTACTAATATTTTTCTACATTGTTCTCCCAATGTCTTTTCTTGATCATGTTGAAGTAGCAGTTTACCATCTGGAGTAGTTGCCAAGAGCAAAGCAAGATCCTAAAAATAAAAACATGTCACTAATCGTCTTATATAGTTTTATACAGGATGTTTGGAAGCTAGGTTAAAAGCTCATAATGCTCCAAATGGTGTCAACTATCACCCCTTAAGGCTTTGCACCCAGCTTCCAAACATCCAACATATTATAAATAAGTTATAGAAATCTATTTTCGTTTGTGTACATTATCCAGGGTCACAATGTATTACATACGTACAAGTCGAATAGCTAGCCTCCTTTTATGAAGTTGGTGAAAAATAGGGGATGGTGAGTTGATATTACCATGTGTACCGTCCAGGCGACTGGTTGTAGGGATTTTGCAGTACAAATAAAACTACTTACAAAATTGGCATGTGCAGACACAGACACTGAAGATCGTGATGAGATGCTAGGTGATGCTGGAAGGGATTTGATTGGGCTCGTGGAACTCTGCGTCAGTCCGTCTAAAGAGTCTCCATACATTGAAATTATTTGGTCTAAATCGTCATCAATTTGTGAAGCCTTGCCACTCTGTAATAAATACTTGTAAATAACTATGCAGGTATGTTTTCCTGACCTTTGACATGGAGCTTAGTCAAGGTAAAAACTCAGAAAATATTATCGTTAAAGACTTATTGAGACTGTGTCTTAAATTACCTTTTCAAGCGACACCTTCCACTCTGACAGAACTTTTTTGAATTTTGCTTGCGGTCCTATTGCAGGAATTAATGCCCTCACTTGCGCATCATCTAATAATTTTAAAGCAACCGCGTCTACTTCGTTTTCTGAAAACAGTAAGATAGAAAACTTACAACAATACACATTCTTAATACTCCCTAACACATACACCCTTAAATAATTAAAGTGTGTCAATAGTAGCATGCTTTTGTACTGGAGGTTTAAATTGAATGTATTTTTAATGATGTATTATTATGACTGAACGTTTTATGTGCATGCATAGCTTAACTCCGCCCCTAAGGCCGGGAATATACGTCAGTTTTTAGGGTTCCGTAGTTTCATCACAGTCTGATCTGGCTTCAGACATTCGGAAACATAATCTGACGTGTATTTCCAGCCCATTTTGAACTGTCTGACCTTGATTTACAGTATTTTTAAGCACAAACAGAAACATTCGAAACAAAGACACCATAACCACAACACAATGATCACTACTTAAAAAACCAACAACAATAAACGATTTTCATGCTGCATTCACCAATGGATAGAGTGATTCTCGAGGAAGGTTTTAGTATATAATGTCAAGCGGGCGGGTGATAACCGCCGCGAGCATCAGCTAGTATTGAATATATAGTACCTCCTGTTTTACACTCCGTCGATAAAACGTCAGTTTTGCACTAATCGGTTTCGCATCACGTCACACTAGTCATGAAAAAGAAATTCAATTCAAATTATTGCATAATGAAGGGTGAACTGTTTTTGAACGATATCTACCTAGTACTTTTTGTGCCTTCACAGTAGCGGCGGGTAATGAATGTCACATTTATATATAACGAGAAGGCTAGTACATTTTAATGTCAACAGTAGCGACCCATAACGTTTTTTTTCAAGATGGCTACGATTACACAATATAGGATAAAGTAAATTGAATTTAGAACATCGTGTGCACTAAGTTTGTGAATTCAAAACATAATTAAACCTATTTACTTCTACCTCCATGATGCCGAATTTATCATACAACCTTTTTTAGTAGTACAATTATGATTTATCTCAATAGTAAACACAAATTACACCTGTCATTAGCTAAGCCACACAAACTAACAATATAGAGGTAAACTATTTAACCGAAACCGTTTTTTCCTAAAATTTTCAAATGGAACTTCTTTCAATGTTCAAGTTTTTGTGTGGCTAGTTTAATCTATTCATTAAGGTAATTTAAAATGAGCTGTCCTTTCGTAAGTATTTCCATTTTAGTAACATAACGATCTTATGAAATGGTCTAAATTTATTTAAATAAACCTATAAATGTAGGTAACAAAGTTCATGAAATGGCTTACCTCTAAACACATCAATGTATTTTTCAAATCCCCATTCCCTGAGAAGCATCGCTGTGGTCTCAATCTCGTCACCCATGATATATTCTTCAATTTAATCAAATAGACACAAGTTTTTTTTCTGTGCACGTATGTACGCGTAGCTGGCACAACTCCCAAGATTCAAAATTTCAAATGAAAGAAATAAATATGGTGGCCGGCGCCCGGCGCCCCGGCGGGGAACGTTAACGGTGTTGCCAACAATTAGGGCGTTTGTGCACTACAAGGAATTTTACTGTCCGGCAGTCCGATTTTTTACGTTCCGATATGGCACGCCATAAATGTTTATACTAGTTTGTGCACTATACGTAATTTTACCGTCCGAATTGTTACTTTTCCCCATGCCGCCGGGTCGTTTTTCCGGTCCGAGATGACATCAATGAAAAACGTGTTTATGCTTGTGCACTGCGTCCGCGATCGGTATTATTCATAAGATGAATCGAAGAGATCGGACAGTATATAAAAAAATCTTTCGTTCTGCCTCAATTCATTGTGGTTTATGTATAACCCTGTCGGGTACCTTTCACTGATAAGAAGAGATGAACCCATTTTTTTTTTCTTCTACGTCTTCACACCTAGAGTAATAAAGCAAGCAACTGCCGACGTTCCTAGCGTAATTACGCGTGCGTGACGTGTAGTTACCAAGAAACCTACTCTAAATTGCGCTGCACTGATCCGAGTAAAGACGGACAAGTGCACAAGATGGATCATCCGTGTTTCTCATGCCACATCGGACCGTAAAAAATCGGACTGCAGGACAGTAAAATTCCTTGTAGTGCACAAACGCCCTTAAAACTAACTTTCCACCAGAGTCAACATCTCAGAGTGCTTACATAAAGAATGCATTTTTTTAAGTACTGATTTATCCGTATACGGGGCAGTACCAATCGTGTCCATGATGTCTTCGAATTCGTCGGACGATGAGTTTTTCTCCTCGAAAGTGTTCATTAAGAAATAAAAAAGGACAATAAACAAAGACATAAAAATAAAACATCTAATGAAACACATTACACATACATACAAAGTTCAATACACACAAAGAAAACACAAACATAAAAAGTTCAATGAATCCATGATAATATATTATATAATATTAGTTATTAATCTCCTCCCAATATTTGTCAATCATATTTCTGTTGCTGTGTAATTTGTGTCTTTTGTCCCACAATGGTGGCTTAGCAAAAACCAATGCTATTAAAACATTGCAATCCAAATCACCAAACACCACCAGAAAACCACTAACGAAAAACTGCCCTACTCTCATAGTTGCAAAATTTACCACTAAACAATTTTTAGTTATTATGGAAGAAAACAATAAGTATAAATAATCATTGGTTTCTTTTATGATAACGTAATACGAACAATCAATAAATCAATATTATTATTTTAACTACTAAAACCCCGGGTCGAAACCACCAGTTTTAGAGGAAAATCCACTAGGCTGGCAACACAAACTGTCGCAACAGACGTGATCACGTGACGTTTACCCAAGAAAGAAGCGAGTTTCGACTTGTTTTATTTTGGTTCAATCAAGCAGTTCTTTTTAATGTCAAGAGACAGTAATTTTAATCGTTTGAAATTCATCGTAGGTATATAAACAATCTGTTTTCAATTTACATATTTAACTCGTTGCCAACAAATCGAAGTTAGTTTCAAATTCAGTCAGTTCAGTCACAATATCATCTCAGCGACAAACAATGTAAATCAAAATTTACTGCCACATAACGTTAACTTTTGTCGAACCATGATGTAGTTTTAATGTGCTATCTGTTAAATGAAATGTTTTATTCGATTAGTTTTAACGATCAAACCATTACAATGTAGACTGCCACATCACGTTTAGTGTTTCTCGAATCATGATCAGCCAGTTTTAACGTGATATCTGTTAAGTGAAATGTTTTGTTTGATTAGTTTTACTGATCAAACCATTACAATTTACTGCCACATAACGTTAAATTTTGTCGAACCATGTTCAGTTAGTTGTAATGTGATACCTGTTAAATGAAATGTTTTATTTGATTAGTTTTAACGATCAAACCATTAAAATTTACTGCCACATAACGTTAAATTTTGTCGAACCATAATCAGTTAGTTTTAACGTGATATCTGTTAAGTGAAATGTTTTGTTTGATTAGTTTTACTGATCAACCCATTACAAATTACTGCCACATAACGTTAAATTTTGTCGAACCATGATCAGTTAGTTTTAATGTGATATCTGATAAATGAAATGTTTAATTTGATTAGTTTTAACGATCAAACCATTACAATTTACTGCCAAATAACGTAAAATTTTGTCGAACCATGATCAGTTAGTTTTAATGTGCGATCTGTTAAATGAAATGTTTTATTCGATTAGTTTTACTGATCAAACCATTACAATTTACTGCCACATCACGTTTACTGGTCTCGAATCATGATCAGTCAGTTTTAACGTGATATCTGTTAAATGAAATGTTTTATTCGATTAGTTTTACTGATCAAACCATTACAATTTACTGCCACATCTCGTTTACTGTTTCTCGAATCATGATCAGTCAGTTTTAACGTGATATCTGTTAAATGAAATGTTTTATTCGATGAGTTTAAACGATCAAACCATTAAAATTTACTGCCACATAACGTTAACTTTTGTCGAACCATGATCAGTTAGTTCTAATGTACTGTCTGTTAAATAAAATGTTTTATTCGATTAGTTTTACTTATCAAACCATTACAATTTACTGCCACATCACGTTTACTGTTTCTCGAATCATGATCAGTCTGTTTTAACGTGATATCTGTTAAATGAAATGTTTTATTCGATCAGTTTAAACGATCAAACCATTAAAATTTACTGCCACATAACGTTAACTTTTGTCGAACCATGATCAGTTAGTTCTAATGTACTATCTGTTAAATAAAATGTTTTATTCGATTAGTTTTACTTATCAAACCATTACAATTTACTGCCACATCACGTTTACTGTTTCTCGAATCATGATCAGTCTGTTTTAACGTGATATCTGTTAAATGAAATGTTTTATTCGATCAGTTTAAACGATCAAACCATTAAAATTTACTGCCACATAACGTTAACTTTTGTCGAATCATGATCAGTTAGTTCTAATGTACTATCTGTTAACCTCTAGGTCCCAGCCGTTCCATTTATGGAACGGACGGACCTTTGCCTTGAGCCTCGCCGTTCCATTTATGGAACGGCTCGAACCATCAAACTTAAACGCTAATATAAAAAAAAGTAAATTTCTAAATCGTTCTGTCAAAATTTACCTCTATGGTCAACTAGTAGTCGATTCAAACAAAATTAATCGTTAGTAATACTAAACGGCACAACATTATTAAAAAAAATATAGAAACTCGTCTATGTCGAATGTCAAACGCAATGGCAACCCGTGTTATTATGTTCGGAAAAGTGTTGTTTTTGTGAGATATACGTTGTAAAACTTTGGTAAGTAAATGTATTGTATGTTATAAGTGTATAATGCAACTTTTTAGATAGTCATTTGCTTGAAAAAATAACAAAAAAATTACGATTTGAGCCAACAAAAAATCCTTTGTTGTGAAGTTTGTTAGTCGAAATAAAAAAAAATATTTGACTCTTGAACCATGTAAAATGGTCTTGGAAACAATAGTAGCAAAGAAAAAATAGTGATAATTCATTATTTCATGTATTCGAGGCATATCTATTCATATTTATTGATATTTCAAGTATTTTCATGCTTTGAACAGCGGAATTCTAAAATGGCCGATTCTAACAAGAAGTTTGATTTAGGATCTTATAAGAATAATGTATGTAGGACTCCTAAAAAACACTGTCATTAGATTACTTGTATATTTGTGATGTTAGATATAAATTTTCGTGTAAATTGAATGAGTAGTTTTACCAAACAAAAATAAGCAACGAAAACAGACGTATTTGCTGCGACCTCTCTCATATCTATGGGATATGTATAATTCTCAAGTAGTTCTAAAAGAGTTGGTTATTATTAATAAATGGCCCCGTTCATCACGAACCCGATACTGTTTACCGTTTAAGATTAGAGCTAATATAACTCGAGTTATAAGTGTTTATCTTTACGATATCGGATGACTCACGCAATGGCGTAATCAAGGGGCCCCCGAAGCGTTTCACGCGGGGTTTTACTGTTACGCGCGAAAGGACAGTGAGGTTAAATGAAATGTTTTATTTGATTAGTTTTACTTATCAAACCATTACAATTTACTGCCACATCACGTTTACTGTTTCTCGAATCATGATCAGTCAGTTTTAATGTGATATCTGTTAAATGAAATGTTTTATTCGATCAGTTTAAACGATCAAACCATTAAAATTTACAGCCTCATAACGTTAACTTTTGTCGAACCATGATCAGTTAGTTCTAATGTGTTATCTGTTAAATGAAATGTTTTATTCGATTTGTTTTACTTATCAAACCATTACAATTTACTGCCACATCACGTTTACTGTTTCTCGAATCATGATAAGTCAGTTTTAACTGGATAGCTGTTAAATTAAATGTTCAATCATTAAACGTTACTGTTTTGCTTTTTAATGTTTTACAAACATTCATTTTTACTGTAAAAAGTCAGTAAATCTTAATGTTATAGCTTTAATGTGCGGTAGTAACATTTTATTTTTTTCAGTGCAATGAGCAAGATCAGGCGCATATTAAATATTAAAACCATTAGATTAACCCTTAGCATACCCAGCCTATACGCGAAGATATTAAAATTGAGTCTAAGCCGTATTAAAATTGTCCCAAGGTATTCAATGAAGTCTAGTCTGCTCATTTTTAAGGGTTCCGTACCCAAAGGATCAAACGGGACTCTATTACTGAGACTTCTCTGTCCGTCCGTCCGTCCGTCCGTCCGTTTGTGACCAGACTGTATCTCATGAACCGTGATAGTTAGCCATCTGAAATTTCTACAGATTATGTATTTCTGATGCCGCTATAACAACAAAATACTAAAAACAGGATGAAATAAATATTTAAGGGGGCTCCCATACAAACATGTGATTTTTTTTCACGTTTTTATAAATAATGGTACGGAACCCTACGTGCGCGAGTCCGACTCGCACTTTTTCATCATTGTCCTGCCCCCTCTTAATTTATATTGGATGGCAAAGCGTGTCTTCTTCTTCCACTTTTCTCTATTAGTCATCATCAGTCTTAATAGTGTTTGTGCTTGCGATTTACCTTGTTGTATGAAAGCGAACTTTTGCACTTATCTATTGTGTGGTTTTACTATGAAGGTATTCTTAGAAATTGTTAGTTTATTCATCATTGTTTACTATGTATGTCTTGATTGTAAACACCTATATTCATTTGTTCTAGTAATATTACTACAAGAAATTGTAATTTATTTATAGGTAGGATTTTGTAAAGAAGGTTGGTGAGATGAAAGGATTTATTTATAATCTGCTATTCATATTATTTTATTCATAGCCCCTTTTGATCTGGAAATAGATCGTTATCAAAATAAATAAACTGTCTTAAATTGTTTATTATAAAACACTATTTGAAGTTGTACAAGATATGAAAACATGACATTTACTCCGCTATTTAAAAAAAATATAAACGTATAGGTCTCGTGTGGCCTCGCCCGCGCTGAGGTTGGGAATTATCCCTTTGGGATGTACTATTAGGATAAAATCTCCTTCCTATGTCCAATCCCAGTTCAAGGTTTACTTTTGTGCCACTTCGAAATCCATTCAGCTGTTTAGGTGTGGAAAGATAGGGGGGATCCCTATCTTTCCACACTTAAACAGCTGTACGGATCTTTTCGCATAATGTTCTTTTTCCTTTTATTATATTACATAATATGTACATTATTTTCAAACTACAAATAGATATAAAATAAAAATAAAATATGTAGGTACAAGTATCCAAATTACAGGGCGTCAAATAATTTATCGACATCGCTGTCAACAGGAAAAGTACCCAGAAGGCTGGCCGCATATTGTCACGTGAGATGGCAATGCTGATTCTTTGGGCAAAAAAGGCCAGCCCTCTGGTCACGTGAAGCATCGACCAACCGCTTGGCGATATCCCGAAACAAAAAAAAGCATGCAGCATGCAGGCAAGCATGCAACATGCAGCAGGCATGGTTTCTGTCACGGCTCAGGCGCTGCGGGGCTCCGACGGTCCCACGCATGAATATCGTCGCAGATGACGTGTTTTACGCTCACCACTGCAGGTTCGGTTTGCTGGCCGGCAAAACCACCTGCTCCTCAGCTCGCGGCCCGCCTCTCTCCTTCGCTCCTACGCGGGCTTAGATAACACTCTAGGAGTAGGGCAGACAAGGCTACGTGGAGTCGGTTTTGCAGCGATTCGTTTCTGTCTAACTTTTGTAGCACAACATATAAATTTTTTATGACAATGCTTTAATTTTAGGTTAATAATTTCGTTGAAATAAAATACCATGGAATCATACATCGAACAAAGAATATTCGTTAAAAAATAATTCTACAGTTTAATAAGTTTGTTGATTTAAAAAAATGAGACTAAAAAATTTTATGGAATTGTGTTTCTGTAAAAAAAAGTTAATTCAAGTAACAAAAATATTTGAAATAGAAATACCAATACCAAATATTATGTGAAACATTTTCTGGGAAACGAAATTCTCTGACATTTCATTTCTGTCTGCGAAACCAGGTGCGAGGGCGAAATGTGGGTATACTATTAAGTATACTCTGCCCAACCCTTCGAGGATTACACTCGTGATGTTATGTTAGTATGGATTCATTAATAGAATCTAAATCAAGGTACAATAGAATATTGTGGGAATGCCTAACCAATTACAAATCAATACCCATCTCAGCATAATTACATCAATAATTAAATTATCACATACCTATGATTAGCATATCTCATTATATTACCATTATTGCCCATCCAATATCCGTTGCTATGATTACGAGTAATGTGACCTAATGTGTATAAATCCTATTTAGGACGCAATCGGATTCGGTTAGAAATAGCCTCAGGTAACCAAACTAAATAGATTTATGTCTCAAGTGAGAATATATATAGGATTAACAGTGCGGGTTATGGTACTATCAACTAACTGGGTATCGGACCACGGTAAGGACTATCTTTGCTTGCAGCGTTAAAACAGTTAAAAACTTTCTATGCCTTTGTGCCTTTTTTTGTCTTATTCCTATTGGTCGAAAAACGGTGGTCAAACATCTGGGATCATTAACAGAGCCTGAGATTTTTTTTTTAAACAAAACATATTTAAAAAAAGGGTCATGTATTATTATTTTTTATTTTACTTTGGTCCGCATACTATTTGTGCGGACCATTAGAAGTAAGGGTGTTAAACAGATGTGGTCATCGTGTGCACAGGATTTTGTTTGAAAAGTGTGCCTATTCCTACTTTCCCGATAGTACATTGAAATGGTATTTATTTCTGTAAGTTGATCTTCTAAGACATGGAGCACGGACCAATCGAGGCAAACGCGGCTTCACCTGAATCGACCGAAGCGGTTGTTATTATTTAGCCACGAGTTCCTCGTATACATAACACCTAAAAATAAATACCAACACATAAAAAAAACCTTTTAAAAGGCCTCTCTTCCTACGCCAAAGATTCGTAAAACTTTCCACAACTTCTCCAACATGTTCACAACAACATCAAACATTGTTATATCTCCATAAACAAGCTCAGATTTACAACTTTAAAATAACCAAATTGCAGTAAACTGTATGTTTATTATTCCCTTAACAGTAATTTAGGCAAACATTCATTATAACTAATGAAACCATACAAAGTTTCGTTGCGAGCAACCCTTACATGTCATTGACATGTGATACAGATTTAGTGATAATTTTCTTAGTAAGTGTGAGTAAGTTTCAAGTAGACAGATGTGTAGTACATACAAGACTGTAGTAAATGTTGACGAACACTTTGTGTGTATCTAGAAACTAGATGAGGAATCGTCTGTTTTCTTTTTTGTTTTAAAGTTGTAATAAATATAGATACCGTTATATTTAGAAATGCAGCTAACACTTTAAACTTCTTATCGTACTTCTTAATATTCCAATATTGTAAACGCGAAATTTCACTGTGCGCATAAATAACACTTTATCACAACACTAATTTCATCTCGTCTGCTCGATATCCGTATGCCACTGCAGGGATCCAGCAGAATATCAACATGTGGTATATTTGATAAATACAGATTGTGGGTAGGTTTGTCAAAGCAGTTGGTTGTTGGCCATTACACGCGTCTATGTGATTTGCAGTGTTTTATTTGTATTATCCTTAAATACAGAACATTTGGCGACGAGTCGTTATTCACGGGTGTTATTATTGTCTGTGTCACTAGTAATTGTGTTATCAATGAGCACGGAGCACGCAAAAACATAAAATATGGCGTTTGGCGGCAACCTCTCGTTTGATCACCGCGCGCAAGAGTGGAGCATTTTTAGAAGTCGTTTTATCCAGTACTGCACGGCGAACGACATTGGAGACGACACCGATAAGTCTGGAATGAGAAGACGAGCTCTTCTGCTCACTGCGTTGGTGGAAGATACATACCGCGTCGCAAGAGATTTGGTTTTTCCGGACAACTTGGACAACGTGGAGTATAAAAACCTGTTAGAAAAATTGAACGTCCATTTCCAAGCAAAAAAGAGTACGTTCGCTGAGAGGTACAGTTTTTATAAGGCGGAACAACGTCCTGGGGAAGATCTAGCCGAATGGGCGGCGCGAGTGCGCAATTTGGCACAGTACTGTGGATTCAAGACCGAGTTAGATACTGCTTTACGCGACAAATTCGTCTTAGGATAAGAAAATGTCAAGGAAAAAGAGAAATTGTTTGCAGAAAGCATTGAAACCCTCACATTCAATAACGCATTGGAGATGGCGCAGAGCATGCGGTGTGCGCGAGCTGGCAACGTTGCGGCCGGCACGGCTGGCGCGAGCTCCGCGGAGGTGGCGCAGGCACAGCCTGTGTTCATGCTGCAGCGGCCGAGCGGTTCTTCTTTTAACGATAATAATTCGCGAGTGTCTAAGAGTTGTGAAGTGTGCGGGTACAAAAATCACTCGAAAGAAAAGTGCCGTTTTGTTAATTATACCTGTCAAAAGTGTAACAAAAAAGGTCATCTAAAAAGGGTATGCAAAGCAAAGATAAGTGATAGCAATTTCTTGGGAACGGGTGACGACGATGTTGTTGACAGAGGTATTTATAATTTATTTAATTTAAAAAACACTATTTTGGATCAGCCCATCTCACGTAAAGTCAAGTTAGATGGCAAGGAAATCTTATGTGAAATTGATTGTGGCAGTGCTGTCTCCGTTTTACCGGCTATTTTATATGAACAGCTGTTCGGAAGCGATAACAATAGTAAATATCGTTTACAGTCGTGTGATGAGATTTTTAACTTTTATACGGGAGTAAAAATTGCACCATTAGGTTGTTTGTCATTGTCTATAACCTATGAAGGCCGCACTAAACCAATAACTTTTTTCATTATCAAAACAAATGAGAAACGAATGCCTCTTTTAGGCCGTGATTTTATGAGGTTGTTTGGTATACATTTGTGTAGCTTAAATTGTAACAATGTAGTACGCGATAACACAGGAGAAATGTTAATAAAAAAATATTCAGCACTATTTTCTGATGAGTTGGGCAGATTTAACAAGTATAAGGTAAGCTTGAAAATAAAACCTGATGCACAGTTGAAGTTTTTTAGGCCACGCGCCGTACCGCTAGCTTTAAAACCGAAAATTGAGCAGGAATTAGATAGATTATTGGCAGCAGGTATTATAGAAAAAGTAGACCATTCTGACGTCGCTACGCCAATCGTTCCAGTGTTGCGTTCCGACGGAAACGTCCGAATTTGCGGAGATTTTTCAGTAACGTTAAATAAAGCGTTATATCTAGACAATTATACCCTACCTCGGATCGAAGATTTGTTTGCTAAGCTTCATGGTGGAGTAGAATTCAGCAAGCTAGATTTGAAATTGGCTTATCTTCAACTCGAACTCGATGACTCAAAGAAATTGTGTTGTATAAACACGCATAGAGGTTTATATAGGTACACGCGGCTCGTATTTGGATTAGCAAACGCTCCCTTTATATTTCAACGTACCATGGAACAGTTATTGGGCGACATTGACGGCGTATGTATATATTTAGATGACATATTAATCACTGCTCCTAATAGGTTCGTACATGTAGAAAGGCTGGAGCTCGTGATGAAAAGATTGCAAGACGCAGGGTTGAGATTAAAATACGATAAATGCGAATTGTTCAAAAACTCAGTGGAGTATCTCGGGTACGTTATAGATAGGAACGGACTGCATAAATCTAACAGTAAAATCGAAGCTATCATTAAGTGCGAACCACCTAAAAACGTTAATGAATTAAAGTCATTTTTAGGGATGGTGAATTATTATCGCTGTTTTGTTCCGAATACGTCATCGGTACTTAGTCCACTAAACAAGCTTTTGAAAAAAGGCATGGAATGGGAGTGGGGTAAAAATCAATCGGAAGCGTTTGATAAAATCAAGAAAGAGCTATCCTCTGATCGCGTGCTGGCCCACTACCACCCGGAGTACCCGACGGTCGTTACTTGCGACGCTGGCCCGGCCGGCCTGGGTGCGGTCCTAGCGCAAAAGCAGCCCGACGGCTCAGAGCGTGTGGTAGCCTATGCTTCGCGTACGTTGTTGAAATCCGAACTGAACTATGCGCAAATTCAGAAGGAAGCCACTTCAATCGTATTCGGGATTAAGAAATTCAATCACTACTTATTAGGTCTTTACCTATGAAATTGCCGTTTTGTTTGAAAAAAGTTAAAGTATTTTTTTTTTCAAACTTATTTTATTCAAAGTAATCACCCCTGCAATCAATGCATCTTTGCCAACGCTGTGGCAGTTTATGGATGCCCTTCTTGAAAAAATCAGCTGGACGGGAGACAACAAACTCTTCAAAGGCGTTTTGTACTGCCTCTCGGGAATTGAATTTTTTTTCCCGCTAAAAAGTTGTCCAAATTTTGGAAAAAGTAATAGTCGGAAGGCGCAAGATCTGGTGAGTATGGCGGATGAGGGAGAGCTTCCAAACCCAACTCATGCAGCTAAGAGACGGTCTGTTGTGCAGTATGGGGCCGCGCTTTGTCGTGAAGTAGCAGTGGAGACGACCGATTGACCAAAGCTGGTTGCAGACCTGCGAGTTTCGCCATCATTGTGGTCAGTTCTTCAATGTACACATCTGCAGTAATGCTCTCGCCGTTTTGTAAAAAGCTATGATGAATCACACCAGCACTAGACCACCAAACTGTGACCATCACCTTTCTAGGGGTCATTTTTCGTTTTGCACATTGCTTTGGTACCGAACCAGGATCTAACCAACTTGCCGAGCGCTTTCGATTGTCAAAAAGAATCCATTTTTCGTCGCACGTAACAATTCGGTTCAAAATTCCTTCATTTCTGTGCCTGTTAAGCAGCGCAAGGCAAGTCTCGACGCGTACGTTGCGCTGGCGATCGTTAAGTTCGTGGGGCACCCATCTATCAAGCTTTTTTATCTTGCCAATCTGTCGCAAATGGACCAATATTGTTTTAATGCTAACATCAAAAGCTGCTGCCAGCTGAGCTGTAGATTGAGTTTCATCAGCTTCAACAATCACCTTTAATTCATCATTGTTGACCAAAGTTTCCGGACGACCACGAGGTTCATTTTTCAAGTCAAAATTCCCAGAACGGAACCGAGCAAACCAATAACGGGTTGTGCGTTCGTTTGTACAGTTCTCTCCGTAAACGTCGTTGATGTTACGGGTCGTTTGTGCCGCGTTGGTGCCACGACGGAACTCATATTCCATAATTACACGAAATTTCAAAGTATCCATTATGAGGAAAAATGTTGAAATGTAATGAAAATACAACGCTAATCAATAAACAAAAGACTGATTTTGTAAATAGAATGTCATATTTTTAAAACAAAATTAATTTGAATTTAGAACTCATAGCCAATCAAAATTTTTTTTGTTTGAAAAAGTCTGTACTGCAATACGGCAATTTCATAGGTAAAGACCTATTTATATGGCCGTACGGTGCCGTTTGTATTGCGGACGGATCATAAACCGCTGTTGTCGATTTTTGGAAAGGAAAAAGGTGTGCCCGTTTTAGCAGCGAACAGATTACAACGTTATGCTTTATTCTTATCGGCATATAATTTCATAATCGAATTTGTAAAGAGTGAGGAAAACGTAGCTGATTTTTTATCGCGGTCTGTGCCTACTCAATCAAACGAGCCCGAAGGGGGTAAGAATATAGATCAGTCACGGTATATTAATTTTGTAAGTGAATCAGATTTACTACCTTTGACTTTGAATGACATCCGAAATGAAACCAACCGCGATGAGGTACTGAAAAAGGTTATAGGATATATAAAGAATGGTTGGCCTTCTAAAGTGACGAACAAGAATTTACGTCCATTTTACTTATGTCGGTTGGACTTGGCCGTGGAGAATGAATGTATATTACGGGGTCATAAAATCGTGATTCCTTCAAGTTATCGTGAAAGACTTCTAAATGAGCTGCACAATTCTCATTTCGGAGTTGTCAAAACCAAAACGGAAGCGAGAATGCGTATGTGGTGGCCCGGCATCGACAAACATATAGAAGAAAAAATAAGTTCTTGTAGTGTTTGTAACATGCTCCGAAATAACCCACCTAAAGTGCCGCTAGCTCCGTGGCCCTACCCAGAGCGCGTTTGGGAACGCGTTCACTTAGATATGTTTATGTTAGGAGGTAAACAGTTCTTAATTGCGGTGGACGCTCATTCTAAATGGGTGGAATGTTTTATAATGCTAAAAACGGATAGTGAATCTATTATTAGTAAACTTTGTGAGATGTTCAGCAGATTTGGTTTAGTGCGAACTTTGGTGACTGACAATGCTACCAATTTTTGCTCAAATGAGTTTCAGACGTTTTGTCGGCTAAACGGAATGCAACACTTGACGGGTGCGCCGTATCATGCTATGTCGAATGGGCAGGCAGAGAACAGTGTCAAAACCGTAAAAAATGGTTTAAAAGCCATTACAAACAATAACGTAACACAAAAAGTATTTGTGAAAGTATTAAATAAATTTTTGTTCGATTATAGAAATTCAATACATTTGACTACTGGATTTTCTCCAGCGCAATTGATGTTTGGACGTCCCTTGCGGTGCAGACTCGATTTATTAAGACTTCCTACACAAGAAATAACAACATCCTCGTCGTCCGTGGCCAAAGCGAACGTCATGAAAGCACAAATGAAACAATGTAAACAGTTTGGTGGGAAAAGAAGTGTGTCTTTCTCAGTAGGCGATAAAGTATTACTAAAACAATATTTTAATAACGGTACTAAACATATTTGGAAACAGGGCACATTGAATGAATGTTTAGGATCACGAATGTATTCAGTGTATATTCCAGATGAAAATGTAAATGTAAAGAAACATGTCGATCAGTTACTGGCGTACAAAGGGAACTCATCATTTGAACCGGATGATGATGTCAGTGTTTTTGGAGATTGCTCCCCTAAGATGACCGGTCAGTCAAACGAGTGTGACGCTGGTTTAGTATCTGTACCGGTTCTGACATCACAGGAACAAGTTTCTTCCTCCCCCACGTCTCCTGCGCGAGAGGATAGGGAAGAGGAAATGGGAACGGTTTCGGATGATGAGTTTGTGGAAGCAGGCTCTCCTGACTCAAGTCAGTCTGATTCGAACAATAAATCATATCAGGAACCTCAAGTTGTCCGCCGGTATCCGATAAGAAAAACTAGGAACCAGTTAAGTTATAAGTTTTAATAATAAGCTAAAGTTGATAAGTCATAGTAATAAGTTAGAGTTTAAGTAAGTATATTTAAAATAGTGGTGGAGGAATGTGGTATATTTGATAAATACAGATTGTGGGTAGGTTTGTCAAAGCAGTTGGTTGTTGGCCATTACACGCGTCTATGTGATTTGCAGTGTTTTATTTGTATTATCCTTAAATACAGAACACCACATTAGGTGCCTGGCATGCCTGACACATGCTGAGCTGGACTCCCATTTGGTGCAACCTTGAGCCGCACACCGCATCTTGTATACTGGTTATTTTGTTTGGAGTTTGTCATGGTGTTACTGTAACTGTTTCGTAAATATGTATTTTTTCCTTTTTGTATATTGGCACCTTGTTAGTACCAGACCAAACATGGAACAGAGTGTCCGTCATAGCCATCGCATTGCCGTCCTTATCGAATAATCTTACACACAATCCATACTCAAACCACATAATTATCAAAAAAATATTATCAGAGCCAATAACTGACGACATCGGTTTATGACTTTACCTGTTTTGCTATGTAACTTTCCTTGTTTTCTTAAATTTTATTCAAAAAAAGGATTACATAAATAGAATCCTATTGACACCTTTTAATACCCTCATGGTATCGGACAGGGTTTTTTTTAACATATTGTAAATGTAGATACCTACATATACAATACATGTTCTACATACGTACAAAATATTTATGAACATCTGAAATTAACTTGAGTATGATTTTTAACCCCCGACCAAAAAAGAGGGGTGTTATAAGTTTGACGTGTGTATCTGTGTATCTGTGTATCTGTGTGTCTGTCTGTGGCATCGTAGCTCCTAAACGGATGAACCGATTTGGATAAAAGTGGTGTCGTTTGAAAGGTATTTTAATCGAGAGTGTTCTTAGCTATGTTTCATGAAAATCTGCTCAGCCGTTTGAAGATCATCACGTCTTTTCTAGTTGATGTAGGGATTTAAAAACTTTCACAGGTAGTCTATTTGAAATGTTGTCGCTTGTCACCATGGCATTGCTGAGGGGGGGGGGTGCAACCCCCCTCCCCCAAAATGTTCATTTTTTTTAACATATTGTAAATGTAGATACCTACATATACAATACATGTTCTACATACGTACAAAATATTTATGAACATCTGAAATTAACTTGAGTATGATTTTTAACCCCCGACCAAAAAAGAGGGGTGTTATAAGTTTGACGTGTGTATCTGTGTATCTGTGTATCTGTGTATCTGTGTGTCTGTCTGTGGCATCGTAGCTCCTAAACGGATGAACCGATTTGGATAAAAGTGGTGTCGTTTGAAAGGTATTTTAATCGAGAGTGTTCTTAGCTATGTTTCATGAAAATCTGCTCAGCCGTTTGAAGATCATCACGTCTTTTCTAGTTGATGTAGGGATTTAAAAACTTTCACAGGTAGTCTATTTGAAATGTTGTCGCTTGTCACCATGGCATTGCTGAGGGGGGGGGGTGCAACCCCCCCCCCCCCAATTTATATTTTGTATAATTTATATCTTTCCTTGGTTTCGTTAACCAGGAGTAGGAAAGTCAAGGCTAGGCAAAAATAAAATAAGTTTAAAAAGCATGAAAAAAAATTAAATTAAAAATTTAAAAAACCCCCGACACAAAAAACCTCTAAAAAGCCAAAAATAAATTAATCCAAGCGTCGTAGCGTCGGGGGACCGCTAAGAAGACCGCTTAGTACGAGCACGGAACAAAGCGGACCCCCGACGCTACGACGCTTGGATTAATTTATTTTTGGCTTTTTAGAGGTTTTTTGTGTCGGGGGTTTTTTAAAGACATTTATTTCAGACATAGTCCATATAATGTTAGTAATACAGAAAACCTTATAAAGCTATTGTTAGTAAGTACATAAAAAATCAAAATCAATTAGTGGCACCGCATACAAAATCAAAATCAATTAGTGGCACCGCACAGGAGTGCCAGTTTATGCCACGCCCTGGACGCGACCACCCGCCGTGTGAAGTTGCATCCAGTGCCACCACATCGGCGAGTCCCAGCAGCCCACGAACAAGCTCAGAAGGCTGTTCGAGCTGCCCCGCATGCGCTTCATAAGAGACGCACAGCGCTTCCGCATGATGGCATGAAAACCATCCACACTTTTCAGTGCAAACATTGCTGAAGCACCGCAGCGGCGCGGCAGCCCAAACAGTACCCTGAACGCGTTATTGTATTGTACTCGCAGAGCACTGTATGTACGCTGCGTGTACTTAGTCCACACGCTGCAGGTGTAAAAAGATTGAAAGAAGGCCTTAAATAATGTCACTTTAACTTGCTCGGTACACCGTGCAAACCTGCGGGCCAGCATGTTACAGCGCACAGATAGCGCCCTGCGCTCCTTCTCCAAATCCATGTTGTCACACATATCCTCTGAGACCCAGTGACCCAGATATTTAAAATTAGTCACTCTGTTTAAGCTGGCACCGCAAAGATACAAGGGCGGCACATAAGCCAAGGATTTGTTACCAGCCTTAAACACCATCACTTCACTCTTCTTTACATTATATCTGAGTCCATGGGCTCGCACATACTTTTCACAGATATCAAGCAGTCTGCGCATGGCACTGATCGACGGGCTCAGCAGCACTATGTCGTCCGCGTAGCTGATATTATTGACGCACTGACCATCTATATGGCACCCTGAGCTTGTTCTGCTGAGCTCGCCGATTAGCTCGTTCATGTATAAGTTAAAGAGACGAGGAGAGGTTAGCCCCCCCTGCCTCACCCCGTACTCCAACCCATACACATCCGAGAGTGAGCCTGCCCACCGTACAACATTCCTTTGACTCGAGTACCAATATCTCAACGTCGCAACAACATCACGTGGCACGTCTGTTTCATCCTTCATCTTTTTCCACAATACATCATATGATACCAAATGCCCTGGACAAGTCCAGGTAACAGGCATAAGCCGGGGTATTCCTGGCTGTATAATACTGCACAGTCTGCTTGAGGCACAGGATGGCACTCTCGGTCGAAAGGCCAGGTCTAATTCCAAATTGAGCATCATGAAGCTTTATGTGCTTATCCAGGTGTTTGTCAAGCAGACTGTCCAGTACTTTTGCTATCACAGTAGCCAGCGAGATGGGTCTGTAGTTTGCCAAGTCTGAGACATCCCCGGTCTTGTTTTTTTATAACCGGGACAACCATGGTATATAAAAGTTCATCTGGTAGGTAACAATGACTCATACATAAACTGAAGAACATAGCAAGTACTCGAGATACATGAAAACCAGCATATTTCAAATGCTCAATGCTGAGACCATCATGACCAGGGGACTTACCTCGCACCATTTTATGAATTACGGCGGCAACTTCCTTGGCACAAAATCGGACAGCAACGTCCCCGGTCATGCTCTCAGCACCGAGCGTTAGGTCAGTCGAGCCTACAGGAGCAGATTCCACCCTAAAATGACGCTGAAACAGGTTAGCTATATCACGAGGCACATGCACGCCCGCAATGCTCACAGGTAAACTTGATTTCGGGTTCAAAATATTTGTCTTTTTCCAGAATTTACCAAATTGTTTATTCGAATGTTAATGTACACTGGACCTACTTTTAAATATTTGTAGGCAGAATTAATAACATCACAAAATTAGTTTATAACTCTGAACGAACTGTTTTAGGTAAACAAAACTAACTAATGCTACATTAATTAAGCTATACCGTTAAAATAATAGTTACATAATGTTATAATAACGCCTAAATATTATTACGTTAATAGGAATAACACTGTTAGGAATTATTATAAACTATGTTTGCCTACATGACAATTATCATTGTTTTATTTGAGTAATAATGCAGGCTTAACGTAGTTATTGCACAAATTAATTGTTTTAATGATCATTCTAACACACATTGTGCACGATTTAAGGAAATTAGAGCATAATACCCGTTTATGTATATATGGTGTTATTTAGTGTCAAAGATACAATACAAAACACGCCAAATTTTTTTTTTAGGGTTCCCTACCCAAAGGGTCAAACGGGGCCCTATTACTGAGACTTCGCTGTCCGTCCGTCCATCAGTTGAAATTTCTACAGATTATGTATTTCTGTTGATGCTATAACAACAAATACTAAAAACAGAATAAGATAAATATTTGAGGGGGGCTCCCATACAAAAAGTGATTTTTTTGCTCTTTTTTAAATATAAGGGTACGGAACCCTTCGTGTGCGAGTCCGACTCGCACTTGGCCGGTTTTATTTTTTTGGAAAATTTGGAAATTTTGGATATAAAATCCATCCAAAATGTTCTCCTTCCATTCTTCCTTTAGGCATCACAATCAATGAATATGTCTAATCTACTTGCCGAGTGAATAGATTTCACATTTGTTGGTCTAGCCTGCCAGTGTCTTTTGTTTGACGTAGACATTCTCATTATCCTGTTTCACACTATCAGTCTATTCTAATGTCGTCCACCAATTCACTAAGATTTGAGAATACTCACCTACCCGGGTTCCCTACTCGAAATCGAATGATATTAAATCGAATAACACTTGCTCGAAAAATTTAGCTCGATGGTACCTACTTGAAATCTATAAATTATGAGCGCGATCATTCACTACTCGATGCATCAAAATCTCGAATAACTATAAGCTCGAATCATCGGCAGCGCGAAGCCCATTATCTTAAAACATCATTTTGTTTGTTTTACCAATTTCGCAGGATTTCTCCAAAAATAGTAGGTACAGTATTTTCTAATAAATACTGTGTAATTTTATCATAATTGAGGCTTACTGCTTGTAAACACGTTAAGACCCTATTAGATAAGTACTCGAATCTCTTTTGTGATTTTAATAACAAAATATATTAGTAGATATTAAGCAATCAATTATATTATACACAGATATATAGATCAGACAGCACGGTTGGCGTAGTGGCTGAGCAATCGACTGCTGCGCTGCGAGTCGCGGGTTCGATCCCCGCTTGGAACAATTATTTGTATAGCCTACAGTTAGTTGTTCCTGGCTGTTTGTGTATGTGAGTATTTAATGTTTCTAAACGCACCCACGAAACCGGAGAAATTCGTAGTATGTGGTAAAGTTTAAAAAAAAATAAAAAAAGGTACACTATTTACTTAGGCTTATGTGTACGTTTGTAGGGCACGATCAAAGGCGCTTACGGGTAACGGATAAATGAGAGATCTAAACTAATATTATTATAAACAGTCCTTTTGTTTCAAAATCATACCGAATGTTTCGACTCTTTGTTGTTTTGGGAGATTTCTCTTTTATCCTATTGTAGTTGTGTGAGGATATAAAGCTAAAACATACACGTGTTAGCATAAAAAATAAAAAATATACCCTAAGCGCACAAATCAACTGTTATTACAAATGCTAAAAGTTTTCCAGCAGGAAAAACAATATTTGATGAAAACTAATTAATCAATTTGTAATTAGACTACCTAGACATAGAAGTATCCATAAATTATACTTCTCACGATTACCATGTCCTTTGTTATTGTACTGAGCTTGCTTAAACATCATCTTCCTAGCCTTTTACCAACTATATTGTGGTCAGCTGCTGAGGAGCCCGTGGCTAAATAATAACAGCCGCACGGGTAGATCTTTAAGGTTAAGCCGTGCTTGCCGAGGTTGGTCCGTGGATGGGTGACCATAATTATATACCGAGTTTCCTCCGTGCCTCGAAAAGCACGTTAAACCGTTGGTCCCCGGCTGTCATTTGTAGATCTTTGTCAGACGTTACGAGTAGTCATAAGCCAAAAAGTCTGACATCCAGTCTTATCAAGGGTTATCGTATTACCCAGTACTAACTGGGTTAAAATACTGGTACTCAGCTGCATCCGGTTAGACTGGAAGCCGAAGCCAAAGATAGTTTGGGAACAGGCTAGGCACATGATGACGTGGTCAGCTGCCAGTATAACTAGATGCAACAGAGCACCAGTGCGTTACATGTTGGCTATATGGCTGCGTCCTAACCAAAGTGATTGTTTCGCAAATACATGACTACTGCATTTATTTTGTTCGGTGATCGCGTCGGCGTCGGCAGTGGGTCTTTTCTGCTTTTCCGTATAAATGAGTGCATAGCAATGGGTCGCGCATCCCGCCACGGGATCGCGCGATCGATTCCTTTGATCCTAAGCTCCTCCTCGGGCGTAGACAAAGGAACTTGCTTAAACACAACAGTCATATTTTCGGCAATATACTTTCTAACAGACAGGGTAAAATAGAAGAAAAACGTATTTCTGCGACCTCACGTAAAATGTGACAAAAAAGGGCCGAAAGAAGATAGTTTCTGAGTTATTTAAGAAGGTATAAGCAAATTGAACTTTTTTTGCTTTTAGCTTCATATGCAGACAGCATTCAATATAAATATACACGCTAGTTGTCAGTTCTAGCAACAAAACTAAAATCACAGAACAAACAGCCAACTAACAACAAACGCAGTGTAAAACTCTCGGAACACACTATGAGTTCTGTTACGTCACCGAAATCAAACATCATCGCAGCTATCAAAATATTGTGGAATTGGTGGATTTACGACGAATACATGACACGATGTGTGTGTTTACATGGGGAATATCGTTGCAGTGGTATTGTTTATTTATTTAGTGAAAAATGTACACAATCATAGTTACAAGCTGTAACTATGATTGCGCAGTAAAATAACTTAAAACTAACTTAATGATATTGCAGCGAGTCTTTTATCGTAAGTGATAAAAGACTCGCTGCAAAGTAAAAAGTAGTAGTGAAAGTTCCTAAATTAAGATTCAGGAACTTTCAAAATAAAAAAAATAACTTATATCTAGCACTTTTTTTAACATTGTAGGAATATTATGGATAAATCCTACCTTGTCGTCGTCGATACTTCTATGCAGGTGTGAACTGGGGCGACGAAATGAAAGTCTTCAGGTAAATGTTGTAGTCAGCTTATAATGTCTTCCAAGCACATATACACCAATATTAAAAGCACAAGAAGTATGAAGGAGTTAAGAGCACAGATCGGCAGAGAGATACATAAGCAGTCTATAAAGTTTACAAGCACTGAAGTGAGTTTAGGATAGCACGGTAAGTTCCGACCGGACTTCGTCAGAATCTAAATCACTATTAAGCATGAACTGTAAGCGGGTACAAGCAGAGCGGTAAGCAGTTAAATCAGCGTGCGCTTCGCGTCGAGAACAGATCAGGACTGGTGAGGGGGCGCGCGGTGCGCGCGCGCCGAGCGGCCGGCGAGCGTCAAAACCGGTTCTGAGGAGGTGCGTTCCCACTGAGCCCGACCGGTGATGTTTCGACACATATTAGAAATACGATGAATTATTTAAATTAGTGTGACTGAGATTTTGATAAATACGTAAATAAGTATGTATGTGTATAAGTGTATGTATGCATATGTATGTAATTATAAAATTTGTTTATGCCGCTACATCACTCCCCCCTAGAGACCTGGTTAGGGGCGATAATAATCCGGGAATCTTACCACGCGTCCTGAACGAGTTGTCCTGGTGGTGTCACGTGTCCCATGATTAGAATTAATTGGAGTAGGCGATACGTGGCCGTTTGTTTCACTTCCTTTTTCGGCAAGTATATATGCTGGTTTGAGGCGATCGATGGTGACTGTGACAACTTTGCCTTTTACCATCAGTTTGAAAACCTTGTCGCCTCGTTCTGTAATTTTATGTGGCCCTGTGTATGCTGGGGTTAAGGAACTATGTGATGCGTCTTCTCTAAGAAATGCGTAGTCGCATGTACTTAGGTCTTGGTATACAAAGACTTTTTGTTTCCCGTGGCGCGATGTCGGCACTGGTTCCAGTTTTTGAACTATATTACGCAGCCGCGCTGTGAAGTCTGTCATGTCACTGGTGCCAGTCGTTGTTTGCTCTAAAAATTCACCAGGCAGCCTTAATGGCTCGCCGTAGACTAGCTCAGCCGAAGACGTTTGTAAGTCATCCTTGAAAGCGCTGCGAATGCCAAGCAGAACCAAAGGCAGAGCCTCAACCCAGTTTTCATTTGAATGGCATACAATAGACGCTTTCAAGTGTCGATGGAAACGTTCTATGAGTCCATTGCTTGCTGGATGGTACGCTGTGGTTCGGCGATGACGGAATCCTACTATTTTACCCAGGTATTGAAACAAGGCGGACTCGAATTGGCGTCCGCGGTCTGTAACAATATCTGTTGGGCTGCCGAACCTAGATATCCAGCCATGCAGCAAGGCTTTGCCAACAGTCTCGGCCGTAATGTCGGTAATCGGAATTACCTCTGGCCATCGAGTGAACCGGTCGATGGCTGTTAAGCAGTATCGATAACCTTGCGTAATGGGTAGGGGACCGATCAAATCGATATGTATATGTCTAAACCTAGTGCGTGGCAATGTGTACGTACCTAATGGTGCTGACACATGTCGACTTACCTTGGCTCGTTGACATGAGACGCAAGATCTGGTCCACTCCCGGCTGTCTTTTCTGACCCCTGGCCAAACAAACCGTTCCGCAACTAGTTTTGCGGTTGCGTTTGCGCCAGGATGACTTAAAGAATGTAGACTGTCAAACACTTGTTTTCGTAAGGCCCGTGGTATGAAAGGCCTGGCAGTTGACGTACTGACATCACAGTACACGCTTACGTCACTCCCTAGTACTTTAATTTTTTCTAGTCTAAGTGATGACGTTGAATTGAGGAATCCCGACAGCTCCCTGTCTAACTCTTGAGCCTTAGCAAGAGTTTCATGAGCTACAGGTTCCTGCAGTTCATCTATCCGCGACAAGCTATCTGCTACCACATTATCCTTTCCGGAAATGTGGCGGATATCGGTCGTGAACTGCGATATGAAGTCCAGATATCTATACTGACGTGGCGAGCAGTTATTTTTCCTTTCATGGAAAGCAAAACTGATTGGTTTGTGGTCAGTATAGATGGTAAAATTTCTTGCTTCGAGCATATGTCGAAAATGTCTTACCGCTTCATAGATTGCCAACAATTCTCGGTCATAGGGAGAGTATTTTTGTTGTGCATTGTTTAATTTTCGTGAGAAAAATGCGAGTGGTTGCCAGTGGCCACCTTTGTGTTGTTGCAACACGGCACCCATGGCTAAATCCGATGCGTCCGTCACTAGTCCCATTTTGGCCTTGCAATCTGGATGGGCTAATAGGGTTGCGTTTGACAGGCTTTCTTTGCAGTGTTCCAGAGCTTCAAGAGCGTCTCCTGCTAAGTTGACTGGAGTTGATCCTTTTACTGATCCTGAGAGCAAAGTGTTGAGTGGGGCTTGTATTCGGGCGGCTTCGGGCACGAAACGTCTATAAAAGTTCATCATGCCCAAAAACCTTCTAAGCTCCCGTATATTTTTTTGGTGCTGGGTAATCTCGAATGACTTGTACTTTTTCTGGTAAGGGTCTTGTTCCTTTCTGTGATATGGTGTATCCCAAGAAGTTTACTTCTCGAACTCCAAAAACGCATTTTGCGTTATTTATCACCATACCATACGCTTTCATTCTGGTGAATAACTGTCTCAGGTGTTCCTTGTGGAGGGTTTCATCCTTACTGTACACTAAGAAATCATCGAGATACGCATAGCAAAAATCAAGGCCGCGCGTCATTTCGTCTACAAACCGCTGGAATGTCTGACCCGCATTTCTTAGACCAAACGTCATATACGGAAATTCAAACATTCCAAACGGTGTAGTGATTGCGGTCTTAGGTATATCATCTGGGTTAACGGGGATCTGGTTATACGCTTTAACCAGGTCTATTTTCGAGAATATAGTACATCCTGAAATGCTGTGCGCGAAATCCTGTATGTGTCTGATGGGATAACAATCTGGTATAGTGCGGGCGTTGAGTCTTCTATAATCGCCACAGGGCCGCCAGCCATTGTCTTTTTTTTGGGGCTAAGTGTAACGGGGACGCCCATGGGCTTTCCGAAGGCCGTGCCGTCCCGTTGGCTAACATTTCCTCGAATTCTTGCTTAGCGGTTCTAAGCTTATCTGGGGCTAGGCGGCGGGGAGTGCATGACAGCGGAGGGCCGGGTGTGGTGCGTATATGATGGACTGTGTTATGAACAATGTCACGGTGGGTACCGGGTGGCTTAGTGATCTCCGGGAATTCCTCGAGCAATTTATGATACGCGGTTTCGCCAGTCATGACCTTTACAGAGTGTATGCTATCTAATGTATGATCTAATGAAACTGTCGTTGAACAAGTTGTAACATTATCTACTAAACGCTGATTACGGCAATCGACTACAAGATTATAAAACGAGAGAAAATCTACTCCGATTATCGGTTTAGTTACATCGGCTACAACAAAATTCCACCCGAAGTCCCTTCGAAGCCCTAAGTTTAAATTAAAATGCTGATACCCGTAAGTTGAGATAGACGTCCCGTTGGCTGCGAAGAGTTGGTAGTTGGTGCTGGCACGTCGTACACGTAGCATGGTCCGAGGGAATACGCAGAGGTCGCTACCAGTATCGACCAGGAACTGTACTTTAGTTCTCCTGTCGGTAACAAAAAGGCGACCGGAGCTAGGGCAGTCGTCGGTCGCCATTAGCGACGGCCCGTCGAGTTTTCCGCCTTGTAATCACAAGGGAGGATGCATGTCTTCGCTTTGCTGCCGAACTTGAAATGGTACCAGCATACTGGGAATTTCTTGTAGTTCGAGTCTGAACGTTTGGATGTTGAACGGGTGTGTCTCGGTCTTCGTTCTCTGGGACGTGATTGTCGATTCCCGCTGGTGAGCGCGTTTACTTCTTTCCGGAGCTCCACAAGTTCTTTTGCTAACACTTCTAGGACTTGAGGGTTCGCACTAGTTGAAGCGACGCAGGCTGAAGGGGTCATTATGTCCTTGATTCTGTCTGCTATGTCCGCTAAAGCTTCCAGAGATAGGGAAGTCTGTGCCGCCATTACAGTTTGAATGTTTTCTGGCAGGCGATTGGTCCAAATGGATTTGATGAAGTCCTCTGGGACCTCGGATCCTGCAAGACTCTGAAGGTGCCTTAGAAATTGCGAGGGCTTGCGGTCGCCAAGCTCCTCGTGGATCAACAGCTGGTTTACCTTCTTTTCGTGGGATGTACTGAGTCGCTTTATGAGTTCGCCTTTAAGCTTCTGGTATTTATCCGTCGCTGGTGGATTCACAATTATGTCTTTCACCTCTTTTGCGTACTGCGGTTCCAATTGTCCGATGACGTAATGAAATTTCGTGGTATCCGAAGTAATATTCGCTATTGAAAATTGCCCCTCTACTTGTGCGAACCATATTTCTGGTTCATCAGGCCAGAAGGGTGGTATGCGAACAGCTACCCGACAAATTTCTGTCGTTACATCCGATGAGACAGTGGAAACGCGCATTTCGGTTCGTTCGGTAGATGACTTGCGACTTGCTGGTTTACCGTCCGCCATGTTTGCAATATATTCGTCTTATTAGCGATCTGCGGTATTATAAGTTTTGCTGTTCTTATTCGGGGTCACCAATGTAGGAATATTATGGATAAATCCTACCTTGTCGTCGTCGATACTTCTATGCAGGTGTGAACTGGGGCGACGAAATGAAAGTCTTCAGGTAAATGTTGTAGTCAGCTTATAATGTCTTCCAAGCACATATACACCAATATTAAAAGCACAAGAAGTATGAAGGAGTTAAGAGCACAGATCGGCAGAGAGATACATAAGCAGTCTATAAAGTTTACAAGCACTGAAGTGAGTTTAGGATAGCACGGTAAGTTCCGACCGGACTTCGTCAGAATCTAAATCACTATTAAGCATGAACTGTAAGCGGGTACAAGCAGAGCGGTAAGCAGTTAAATCAGCGTGCGCTTCGCGTCGAGAACAGATCAGGACTGGTGAGGGGGCGCGCGGTGCGCGCGCGCCGAGCGGCCGGCGAGCGTCAAAACCGGTTCTGAGGAGGTGCGTTCCCACTGAGCCCGACCGGTGATGTTTCGACACATATTAGAAATACGATGAATTATTTAAATTAGTGTGACTGAGATTTTGATAAATACGTAAATAAGTATGTATGTGTATAAGTGTATGTATGCATATGTATGTAATTATAAAATTTGTTTATGCCGCTACAACATAAAAGAAAATATATTATTATTAACACAAACATTTTTTTTTAAACTTTGCCCCACACTAGGAATTTACCCTGTGCCGCGGGTGCGTTTACAAACATTTAAAGTCACATACACAAACAACCAGACCCGGAACAATTATCTATAGGCCATACAAAATAATATATATATATATATATTTATATATAAAATACATTTGAGCTCTATTTTAAATTCTTATCTTTTGCTTATACTTTAGTGGGACTGCCGCGTTGGTCCAGTGGTCATAATGTCGACTACTGAGCATGAGGTCCTGGTCCTGGGTTCGATTCCCGGTTTGGGCAAATTATTTATGTATTATATATATTGGGTGTATCCATCAGGCTTTTTTCAGTAACAGCCACGGTGTCTGGATTTGTGCCCGGTAGATGTAGCACCCGAGCCGCTGTTATAATTTAGCCACGATCTCCCAGAAAATACAAGCGTAATGTTATGATATAACACGTTGACAAGAAAATTCACCAACAGCGCAACATCTACGTCACGTCTTGTTTGAAATATATTGAGATCCCGTCCCAAATGACCGCAGCCAAAGAATATGGCAGTATTAACATAATAGCGAGCCAACAACACACATCAGAACGGTATTCAATACAATTGGTTAGATCTCATATTTGCAGAATAAAATGTTTGTATGGTAGGAAAATAAGATGGTAGGTTTTGTATGTGCTTGGGTGTCGGTTAGAGGGGTTACAAGAAAAGGGTTTTTCTGGACACATTTTTTTGCTTCCATTTCGTAATTTTAAAATGATTCATTTAACCATTGGATTATGAAATGTTTATTTCGTGCTTGAGCCCAGCCACAACACAGAAGGTTATTGCTCATTCACGAAAACATTAGTGCAATATAATTGAGGAAATATGTGCTGCAAATATAATTGAGGAAACCACATGCCCTCAAATATTTAGACCTAGAACTAGATTGAGGACACGTGACAACAACCTAAACCCGCTCTGGGCTCGCGTGGTAGATTATAGAGTTTGTCCCCGTTCAGTCACAACATGTCGTGTTACACTGTTACCCATTGGAAGAAAATATCCCGACAAGTAACACTGTAACTCAATGCCACGTTTTGTCCCGTTATATAACCCACTGATTGTGTGTGTACAATAGGCAATGTTTCTTTGCTACCAGCAGAATTTGGATGATAACCTAACCTCAAAACATTTTCTATCTGCCTAAAAAGCTTAGTCGACGTAGCCCCGCTACAAGAGGCTCCTATGTCTGTCTGCAGGGTTTACAGTAACCCAACACGACGGGTGAAACTAACCTGTCCGAGTCAGGGTGCCCCAAGTCCAGAGCTCGCTTCGTTCGCAAGAGCGAGCATCAATCATCATTTGGATGCAAGAGCATCCAAATTCTCCTGGTAGCAAAACTAACATTGCCCATTGTACACACATACAATCAGTGGTCGGATTATAACGGATTAGAGCCCATCGACATAGATGATTTAACTAATGCTTAGGAATAATTTACAAGCTTGAAAAATGGTGCCTTCAGGCATCACGAATTATGACCCAGAAAGAAAGCTCAAAACATGCAGCTTGGAAGCTTGAGAGATAAGCAAAACATTTCCTCAATCGTACGATCAGCATACAGATGCCTATATCTATACATTGTAACATTTTGAGCCGTCTCTCTGTATCTCTTACACGGTAACAGATGGTGCATTACGTTTTATCAAGATGAGGGTCGATCCATTGGAGGCAGGAATATCTCTGTATTATGTTTTTTTCTTTTTGTATTGCAATCTTTCTTTATTGGATGGAGTGTATCGATCATGGAAGTTAGATTTTGAGTGGTTTTGTGCCGTGTGGGGACAATAGATCATATAAGTAGGCAGGATTGTTATATGCAGGTCGATCTTCTGTTTAAGGGCCTGGGTCGGGCAAAGTGTAATTGGGTTTTTCCATCAGGAAGTTCTCAGTAGCAACCAAGCCGTCTGGATTTTTGCCCGTTGATGGCATTAGCCTCGCATCATAATACATGGTACTTAAAATTTATAACTGGCGAAATGTGGGTGTACAATCAGGTACACCTCTGCCACACCCTTCGGGGATAACAGGCATTATGTTATGTAATAAGCATGTCGTTATTTCGATTGCTATCACATTATCTGTAACTGCTGGATTTAATGTGGGTAAATAGACAAACTTCTGGAAATTCTCTTAGTGGCGACTAAGAGATTTTCCAGAAGTTTGTCTATTGTTTATCTCTTACGACATCCACGGAAAGTTATGTGATGCATGCTGGATGGTGCTATTCTTTACGACTGACACCATATTACAGACTAAGGGACTTTCCAGAGAATGGGCAGCAGCGTTCTCTGTGCTTTTGCAATAACCGTACTTCGATCGCCAACCCGCCTGCCAAACGTGGCGCTTAAGGCAAAACCCCCCTTATGTCAATCCCTTTCGGCTGAAATGACTATGATAATGAAATAGACTCACCATATTTAGGAGTGGAGTAATTATTCCCGCTTGTGACCATTCAGTAACCATAACAAAATAGAAAAAAATGGAGTATTCCTCTCCATTACTAATGCATTAGTAAATGCACTCCCAAATAAATAGTAACATTCTCTTTATTTAATAAATCCCAATTTAACTAATAACATAGTTAAATATAAACTAGTGCTAAGCTCGAACATTTCGCAACAACTCAGCGAGTTCTGAATTGAATTCCCGACCGTTCAATCGTAAATTCAAACACGCGTGGTCGTATCGCCGCTGTTAATTCGATTAAATTGCAGTCATGCCATCATAGGCACAACAGAGCGATTCGCTGATGAAATGTCAATCTAGTCCATTCAACTATGGATTTGTTGATGAAATGCCTCTCCATGCCTAGCTTCTAAAATGCTGAAAAATAAATCGAATCTTTAAATTGTTTCGTTGTTACATATAACAACATTGACATTTTGTTTATTAGCAGAGGTTGCCCAGTAGTAATTTGACCGACCTGCTTCGTAGTTCATGGGTTTGAACCCAAGCAGGTAGGTACTTTACTTTTGAATCACCACTGTTCTTGAAACGGTGAAGGAAACCAGCACGTCCCAGAACCAGAAATTTGATGACATTGCAAAATCAACAACCCATACTGGGCCCGAGTGGTGGATGACGGGTCACTCTTGTCCCAATAGGCGTATTTCCCAGCAGTGATAGCGATAAAAGGATGAATAGACCATTCTCGTGAACGATGGTGATATAGCAAGAAAGGAGATGAAGGAACCGTGTGATATTTAGTCAAGAAAGGAGGTGTCTGATTAGATGACGAGTATTATAGAAGTATGGAAGAAGAAGACATGCTGCGCCAAACCCAAATAAATTAGGACAAGGGCAGGAAAATGATGATGGCATACCATATTCGTGAATGCTTCTACACTTTTAAAAAAATTATGACGTTGTACCACAAAAACTATAATACAATACTATTTCTACTAAGGAGCTTTTGGCTAAGTAATAACAGCGTACGGGTCGATCTTCAAGGTTAAGCCGCGCTAGCCAAGCTCGGTCTGTGTATGGGTGACCATCATTACATACCGAGCTTCCTCTGTACCTCGAAAAGCACGCTATGCCGTTGGTCCTGGCTGTCATTTATAAATCTTTGACAGTCGTTACAGATAGTCAGTGGCCCGAAAGTCTGACAACCAGTCTTACCAAGGAGTATCGTATTACCCAGTACTAACTGGGTTGTGGAGGTCAAATAGGCAGTCGCTTCATGTAAAAGACTGGTATTCAGCTGCATCCGGTGAGAGTGGAAGCCGATCCCAATTAAGCTGAGAAAAGCCTAGGCAGATGATGATGAAAATACTATTTCTACTATTCCTGATATGACCAGCATCAAACAAGAATGCTTCTACTCAAAGCAAGATCATCGATCTACGGCCTCTAATAAAATATAGAGCAATACACCTGTGCCACACTATTTAGGGAAAAGGTCTCACTGAAACAATGACCCTTTGTGGTAAAGGAGCCTGCACACCGGGTTAGATACACATATACATAGTTAGTCCTTTTTATTAAAAACTTTTATTGAATTTCCCATGTTTGTACGTTTGTTTGATTGTTTAGGTCAAATCTTGCAACAGATATTTTAGCAGTTCATCATCATCATTTCAGCCAAAAGACGTCCACTGCTGGATATAGGCCTCCCCCAACGCCACATTGACATAGGGGGGGGGGGGGGTTTGCCATAATCGCCACTTTTGGCAGGCGGGTTGGCGATCGCAGTACGGTTGTAACAAAAGCACAGAGAACGCTGCTGCCCATTCTCTGGCAAGTCCCTTAGTCGCCTCTTACGAAACCCACGGGAAGATATGAAATGGTGCTATTCTTTACGTCCGACACCATACAGAGCCCTAACAGTTAGCCCTAACCGATTCAGCTGACATTTTACACACACGGTTGGCTTGGATGACAATGCATGGTTAGCTAAGTGACATCATTTGAAATTTAATATCGTGGACTCCCAAAGATGTGATCTAGTGACTGCTAGATCAACGAGGCAGTCTGAACTTCATCTAGTTTCTAAAACATTTTGACTATGAAAATCTTTATCAAAGGTTTTGAGGCCATATTGCGAGTGGAGCAATGCCCCAAGTTGGACAATGTCCCGACCTTGGATGGCATTACCAACTGTTAGACACGCTAGACGATTTAATTTCACCACGGAATCCGGTGTAGAATAAAATCAATTGAGTCTCTATAATGTCTTTGGTCGAAGGTTTTAATAGAACGAGATGAGGGTGTTTCCGCGGGAATTGGATTCGATAGAAGATGTTATCTCGTTGTATCGGTTTTAATGAATTTGTTGTGCTGAACAAGGAAATTCACACAATGCCAACATCTTGTGAAGTTGAAGATGTCGTTGGATTATTTTGAAAACCACGACATCTAAAGTGTAGAAAATGTTCAATGCTTTGTTGATCTTATAATAATTATTAATAAGTTTACAGCCTATCTTGAATTAAAAACCTTCATACCCAATTCATAGAATTTGACTTTCAATAAACATGAATACACAATATTTACGTTCTTAACATAAACAAAAACAGTCTTAATATACACCGAGCATTAGTCTTGTTCTCTGGTTAGGCTGAGACGTACTAAGTATAATAACATCACAATTACATTTCGCCAGTTATGTTAGAGTCACATTTAATAGGAGCAAGCCTATTGCCATCAACCGGCAGTCGCGTTTGCCACCACTAGACCAACGAGTCAGTCCCAGAACCTAAATGGGCACTGACGAAAAGATAAAACATAGGTGCACGGTTCGGGTTGAACCTGCAAGAAACTCCATGATTACACATCAAGTCGAAAAGCTCCCTAAATAAAAACGTATCGCCAGACAGGTGGGCACTCAGAAACTTTCAGATGGATAATAAAGCATTCTTAAAGAGGTGGCCGTAACAGGGAACGTAATGAGGGTCAACACGATTATTATAGACATTAATTACCTTCTAACGCGAGCGGTTCGCACATACGGAGCCTTGGGGTTCAAGTCAGGAGAGATGGTCGGTAAGTGACGGGAGAAGATGGGTGGCAGTAATGCAGCGGAACGTCTGAAATTATCTTGAGGAAGTGGGTAAATCTGATTGAGAAGCTAAAGACCAAGAAGGGAGAGGAAGACCAAATAAAAGACAGATGGTGTGAGGAATAATGTGAAGGAATAAGGAGTACATGATACGGTAGCGAGTGCCAGAGATGAATGGAAGAATACTACCATGCTGTGCAGAGTAACATATGGCAAGGGCACATCATCTTCCTTGATGATGATAGGCTCGCCTATGATCACTTTAGCACCAGATGACCACCTTTTTCGGTATAGCCGGGTCGGCAAAATTTTTAGGGAATTTTTTCGGGTTGTTTGATATAATTTTTGTAAAAAAAATGCAGCTGAATCCAGTTTGCCTTGATTGTTACACGGCTATGCGATAATGTGGTGAACAATGAAGTATGATGGCTTACCAGCAAGCCATTAATTCAGTCTTGAAATTTTCTATTGTCTTAATTTGTTTTATGTTACCTCAACTCTGCCTAGATTTTATCTAAGCTAACTAAAATTATTTAAGCCGGTACTAAGTGACTTACTTACTTAGACTAGTCTTATTAAGTGGAATTGAATTATTATTCACGAAACATTGTCGTAACTTGCTCTACGAAAGTCAAATATTTTATATTAGGTAAATTATGAAATCTAGATATATAAAAGTTGTCTTATTTTAAATTACCCTGGAATGTGATTGTTGGTTTAAAAAACTGGTTGTAATTAATGTGTAAAAATACCCATTACGAAGACTTCAAGCATGTTTGTCTGGACTTCGCATTTAATTATATTGAACAAAAATAACTGCTGGGAAAGAACTTTTATTTTTGGTGTGAAAAACTGTTGTTTACGGTAATGCGTAATTAAACGCACGCAACAAATTGTGCTTACGAGTATTTGCAACTGTTTTAGGTATATAAAAATCGAAATAAAAAATGAGACAAAGTTCTCAGGTCCAGTACAAAAATTTACAATATCGAGAAGAACATGAGTAGAACAACTTGAGTTTCGTAAATTGCCTGTTTAAACCTGTTTAATAAAGTGGAATATTCAAAGCAATAGCTCCATGCACAGCAATTAAGAAATCCTCACGAATATCTAGCAAAAGCGCTTAGAATTTCCTCCTTCCTTTATGTCTACATTTTTATTTCTATTCTAGGTAGATGTAATTAAAAAAAAGACTAACCGTCGCAAACAGGACATGCAATAAGAGAAACTTTGTCACATTGTTAGAAAAGGTTGCATTAAATAAATTTTTATTTCTTTCACCTTGCGAAATTCATGGAAAAACTTTTTTATTTCTTTAGGAACGCAAATCCTGCCTTTGTTGTGTTCTAAGAAAAATAAACAATTACACCTAGCCTTTCCCATCTATGTTGGCGTCGTATTTCAACCTTAGCGAACGCGCCTGAATACCAGTATTTTATATAGAGCGACTGCGGACCTAAACTCCACAACCAACTCTTGGTAAAACTGGTTGTCAGATTCTCGGGATTCTGATTACGTTTCGCATGACCTATACTGAAACTATTGACCACTCCGAAAGCCCGAAGTTGAAAACATTATTTTTAAGGTTCCGTACCCAAAGGGTCAAACGGGACCCTATTACTGAGACTTCGCTGTCCGTCCGTCCGTCTGTCACCAGGCTGTATCTCATGAACCGTGATAGTTAGCCAGTTGAAATTTTCACAGATTATGTATTTCTGTTGATGCTATAACAACAAATACTAAAAACAGAATAAAATAAATATTTAAAGGGGGCTCCCATGCAAAGTAAACGCGCACGCAAAAAGTGTTTTTTTTTCTCGTTTTTTATAAATAATGGTAGGTAATATAATAATAACGGAACGCTTCGTGTGCGAGTCCGACTCGCACTTGGCCGGTTTTTTTATTTTGTAAGCTATTTCTACTTTTCAATCTCATTTACGAAAATGTTGATTAGGAAACCCTATTTGCTTTGGTAAAACAATTTTTGTAACTTATGCTATGTTAAGATCTGCGCGCAAATTAGCCAATTAGCCAAATAATAGTATCGTTAGACATGCCTTCATCGTACTTACAGCCTTCCAGCCGGGAAATTCGTTGCACCGAATTTCCAAAGGCCAGGCTGATAGAGTGCGCCATAAAAGTTTTCACATCCCACATGGAACCAGTATGAATAAGCGATACAATGCTTTCAACTTGCATTGCAAACGTATTTATTTTTTGACGCGGTACGGCGAATCTAATGTTCTAAATCTTTGAATTAAAGTTTTTTTGAGCTAACGACCTAAGAAGTACCCGCTTACCGCCCTTAACTTGTAACATAATAAAAATATAAAAGGGTTGACGATTCAGCAGTAGGTACGGCAACGTGGAAAACTGCGAGCTGGCAAATAGATTTGTAGCTACAGCGATTTTCAATTGTCCTCGCACCCCGCCATTGTTAGCAGTCTATCTGCTTTATTTATTACGCTGAGGACCCTTTGTGGTACTGGCCGAATTGTAATTAGTTATACTGTGGATATGTTGATTATTAATATTGCGTTGTTTGTTGCTATTTGATTTTAACCGAGATTAAATAAAACAATGTTGTTGTCTTTTACTTATCTCATAAAATAAACTGAGATTGTTTTAATAAATCGTGATAAAATCAAACTTCGATATGTTTTGATTTAATTTATATTAAAATCTTGCTGCCAGACGGTTTTGGTATTTTGTAAATCAGCATTGAATTTTATTAATCTCAATTTTGTGGCTTCTGAATGGCCCTGCCAAAGTTTCGATAAAAATAAACTAAACATTCTCTTACTTTGAAGCGGCTTAGCCTACACAGGGTGTTGTGTCAAATACAGAGTGAGTTTGAACGAAGGTAGCGTCGTTGTGCAGCAGTTTTGCTTCTAAAAATGCATTCAGCTAGCAATGTTTGCCGGGAGTTTTACGGAAAAATGGTAGAAAATCTCGTCCTAACCTTTGAAAAGTATAAATGGAAAGGAAGATAGGAGCCAGGAGATTAAAAAAGAGCCCTATATTCAACAGTAAATGTTAATGAAGTCGAGATGCTGATGAAAAAAAAAATCATATGAAGTACTTAAAAAATCGAAAAATGAATTCAACACTGCAATTGATTTTTAGCAAATGAGAAAAAAAATACTTTTATTTCATCCTCTTATTTAAAAAAAATACTTTTATTTCATCCACTTATTTAAAAAAAACTTTACATATAGGAAGTAGGTACCATTTAAGCAAAAATTTGATTATGTTAGGTACTTCCGCTCTCAAGAATAAAATAGAAAAAACACTTTATTGAAAGCCCTGCTAAAGATCTTCCACTGGTTCTGAACCAAATAAGAATAAAGAACTACAGTTCAAAGACGTTTGTGCCAGAAAATATCCAGCCTGTACATAGCACAATCTAAACGATTTTCAACGTCTGTCCTCGACACCGTTGCCAATAAATTGTCTGAGAAATATTACTTTCAGATCTTTCTTTTCGCTCCTAGAAAAAATTTTAACTATATATTTGTCGTATCACTTACGGTATGTACACTTTTGTTCGTCATGTTTTAGTTTTCTTATCTACCACATATACATGTTATAATATCATTTGAACCCTAATACCTGAAAAACAGAATGTGTAATACGATGGTTCCTGATGCCAACCCTTGGCTTATACCTCAGTGGTGGACAGCGACTCATGTTTTCAAAATAATTCTTACTGTCCACCAGATAGTGGACATTGAGAATCATCGGTATATTAATATAGCCGCTATAACAACGTTTTATGCCACACATGGAGCCTTTCGTGTGCGATTCCAACTAGCACTTGACCGATTGTTTTGTAATGCAATTCAATCACATCATTCATCAATTCATCATCATTTCAGCCGAAAGACGTCCACTGCTGGACATAGGCCTTCCCGAACCACAATATTTCTTAAAACAAAATCTCACACAAAAGATTTGTACATCAAAACAAAACACAAATTTGTTTGAAAAATTCCCTATACAGAAATTAACATAGAAAAGTATTCGAGAACTTGTATCCCCGATCGTGCCTACGTTACCTACGTAAGTTGTAAGTTGTTGCAAACATCTAGAATGTTTCTTGGGGCGTTTTCTAAGAGTTCCAACCAAACTTTGACTTGCCAGTGAAAATATTTACAATGGCAGGAATATTGTATACTGCTGTTTAAGTAGTTTCAACAGTTTTTCATGAAACTCTTTTCAGGGAAGAAAAGAAGGCTTCCTAGGTTTTTATAGAAAGTAAAATTGTTGTTTGAGTAGTTTATATAGGAAACTTTTTTAAGTGCCCCATGCATTATCATAATGATCCATAATTATAGCTATTTCGATGCTGAAATATCCAAACTGAGAAGAACTAGGTATTATAATGTTTTCGCAAAGTTTATATTCACAACTAGCTCACCCCCGCAACTTGGTCTGTGTCACATTTTCCTTTTTCTCATGTTGGTCGTAGCGAGATGTCGTATAGCCTTCCTCGATAAATGGGCTATACAACTCTAAAACAAACACATTTTGAACCAGAAGTTCCCGAGATCAGGGCGTTCAACCAAACAAACAAACTCTTCAGCTTTATAATATAAGTTTAGGTAAACAGGAAAGGCATGGAATTTTCAAGTAAATCGATATAATTGATCACTTCAATGAACAATTCTTTGGAGGTTGAATACCCTTTTTTTTTAGGATGGGAAATCATCAAATGACTTCTCCCGCTCTGGGCGGAGCGGAAGGGAGTGTCAGACTTGACTGACTAAAATCCATCCATGTTCCTTCTTAGCCCTTTGTGTTCCAGGGCCACGGTATCTCTTTCGAACAACCCGCAGCCCTGGACAACCGGCAGCCCTGGAGGTTGAATACCCTAAAATTCCGAACAATAATTATTAGAAAATGTGGGAAACCCAGTTTCAGTGTTCAGGTAATATTTCAATTACAGTAAAGTTACTCCAAATTATTTTAATCTAAAACTATTTCATTAAAAACCGTTCGTTCCGGAAACACTCGGTTTTATTTCGCAAACATGCAAATACGTAGGTAACTTTATTGTAAATAACTATGTTTGCAAAGCTGTTTGTTTGCAGTTTTTGGGCTTATTGCAGCAAATATTTCTATAAAGAGACGATAAAAATCATTACGTATTTAACTATCAAAGTAAAAAGCTTATAAATATTTGTTCATAATCAATTCTACACGATTTTCACCACCAAAGGAATATGCACGATTTCAAAAAACGTTAAAAAAATAACCACTTTCTAGAGCCCTGCCGCAACCAGAAGGGTTCGCGGCAGACCTCGTAGAAGATGGCAGGACGACCTGGACCAGATAAGCGACCATTGATCCACATTGGCCCTGGATCGAAACAACTGGAAGTCATTGGTCCACCAGAGTGGTAAGACTCAGGGTAACAGTATCAGTATCATACCGCCATAAAACTTACGCATGTTACATTTCAAAATTATCCCCAATACATGCTATAGCACCGATATTGTAACGGTGTCAGACCTATTACGCGGGCTCGCTCTCACATAATCAGCTTTCAGTACATTAATTCGATAAAGTGCAGCGTGATTAATTCCGACACTGTGCCTGTCTCTAAATAATTCAGTTTTGTGTTACAGTATTGGGATTTTATACATCTATTCACACGATACACACCTGTCTCAGCTTGGAAAAATCTGGAGAGATCGCAACATTTCCGTAAAAACCAAAACAAACTGGTACGGACCCTGGTCTTCTCGATCTTCTCGTACGGCGCTGAGACTTGGACGCTGAAAGCCGCTGACCGAAAACGCATTGACGCTTTTGAGATGTGGTGCTGGAGAAAGATGCTACTTATCCCCTGGACAGCATTTCGGACAAACGTCTACATACTGAGAGAGCTCAAAATCTCTACACGGCTGTCATCCGAGAGCCTGCGCTGAGTCTTGGAATACTTCGGTCAAATTGCGAGGAAAGACGATGGCAACCTTGAAAAGTTAATCGTGACCGGCAAGGTGGACGGGAAAAGGGCCCAAGGAAGGAAGTGGCCGCAGCCCAATACGTTGCTCTGACCAGTTCCGTACCGCCCTTGACTCCACAGTCCACAGCGCCCTTCACACTGCCAGGGACAGAAACAGTTGGAGAAAGACCATCCGAGAGAAGATGATACTGAAGGGAGGTCACGACCCGAGGCAAGGAGGAGACACACGATAGTGTGCCAAACCAAGTTTGTTTAAATACACCTTTGTGTTGCCTTAGCCCGGAATCACCCACTGCTGGGTATAGGCTTCCCTTATTTCTGCCACTCTTCCCAGTTCTGTGCATCCCTTATCCAGGTATTTCCTGTGTGTTGCCTTACTCGAACCATTTTGAGCTACTTCTGCTTATCCCTCTACACTACATTTGCGAAAAAATATATCAAATTTACTTTTAACTCTACGTCGCAGATCCCTAAAAAGAAAGATCCGTACAAAAGGCATAGACAAATACTTATCTTTCTGTGAAATGCAGGTGTGTTATTAAGGTATACTAGGCAGTATCATCATCATCTGCCTAGCTTTTGCCATCTATCATGGGGTCGGCTTCCAGTCTAACCGGATTCAGCTGAATACCAGTGTTTTACATGGAGCGATTTCTTATCTGACTTCCACAAACCAGTTGTACTATATAATACGATAAAACTTGGTAAAACTGCCATCTAATGCTATAATTTACATAAATTCAATTCGACGAACTTTCAAGGAACAATCAAAACCCAGGGCGCAAAATCAAATATCATAATTTGTCTTTGATACGAAGCATTTCCTTTGCCGTGCAAAATTAAGATAATTGAGCTAATAACAAATATTTGCATCCTTTTATACCTTTAAAACCCAACCACAGGACCACAAACTAGAACCCATTCATACCCCATCCAATTCATTCTACAGTCAACTAGTAGAATATTCTATCCCGTAAGACTTTGCGGAGGCTGCAGGCCTTTCACGTTAAGGCTTGGTCCTTTCATCAGCAGCTGACAAAGACGGAGTAATCCTGCCGGTCCTGTCTCTGAACTAGCGTGAAAGGCTTCGCGGTGATTGTGGGAAGCCTGCTACGCGTGCTTGTGAAAGGGGTGAAAAGAATCTTTAGGAAAATGTTGTTTTTTTGGGATTGTGTTTTTTTAGTATGGTGTTGTTTACAAGTAAAGATCGGTAATGCAGGTAAAATACAGTGTGTTTTAACTCAGCAACGAAGACTTAAAAATAATTATTATAAAGTTTTACCATAACATCTTATATTTTCTTGATATTGTAGTTGATTTATAGACAAACAAACAGACATAAAATGTATTCAGTGTTTGTATCGTTTGGCAAGCATAAACTAACTGAAATAACTTAATTCAACACCAAAAGTATCTATAACCTATCTCATCTATTAACAGGCAAAGACTCGGTCAGTCAGAACATTAAAGCTAGTTGCCTATTTCAAAGCATAGAAAGTTTCTATGGAAAATGGCATGTACATTCTTTCAAATAATTAATGTACCTAAGCTAAACATAACCAGCTAATTGTTTTATTTTCTGCTTAAAGAGCCACCACTATTCTGAAATAAGTTAGTCACTTGAAGTAATGGTTTATCACATTCGAAAAGTGTTACAACACGTCGCTGGAATCGCGAAATGCCTTAAACTAAAACTCAAACTCAAAGCATTTATTTCAATAAGACCATTACAGGCACTTTTGAAAGTCAAAAATCAGAAAAAAAGCGAAACTACGGTCCCAGTCACAAGACATAATAACTTATGAAAGTAAGTTGCTCATTGCAAAGCGTAGATCTCTATGGAGCAAAATGGGCAAGAAACTCCATGGACACTCTTTGAAATCAAAACATTGTTACAAAATCTTGGTTACATCATTCATTTTGATAATTAAAAATATTTCAGAACGATGTAGAAATACGTGCAAGTTAAGAGCGTCCAGAGTAACAGATTAAATCAATAATTCAAAAATAAAGTAATTAAAATAAACCGTAGCAGCTAAGAGATGACCTGTCACAACTGACAGCGCCCGTTCACGAACATGGCGCATATATCAGCCATCATTCAACTCAACCATATTGAAGGGAACTAAATAACTATAACTATATATGTTTACAAAACCTCAAAAAACATACCAACAACATCATTCACGTTCTCATAACCCGCCATCTTTATTTCATCCCGTCGTCTTACAAGCGTGATTTAGCATTAGAAAGATTTGCGTCTGAGTGGCAGACTTGCTGGAGTCTAGGTGAATGGCAGAAATAAGCAAAAAGGTTCCTGCGACGCTCGTAACGGCCAATATCAACGTCTAGAGATCCTGCGTTTGTCATGGCTAGGGCGGGATGTAGGTTGGATGTAGAAGGTCAACTTTGTAGAAGATCTCATACTAAGTACCAAACGCAAGTTATGTTAAAAGGGGAGATATGAAAGGAAGTGTTTTCCTTCGAATTCGATGCCCACATGAAAAAACATGTTTTTGAATTGACTGCGTATACTTTCGTGTTTTTCATCATCATCATTTCAGCCGTGCGACGTCTACTGCTGGACATAGGCCTCCCTCAAGTGTCGCCACATAGACCGGTCCCGTGCGAGTCGCATCCAGCGCATCCCCGCAACCTTCACCAGGTCATCGGTCCCCCTAGTGGGAGGCCTTCCAACGCTCCGTCTTCCGGTTCACGGTCGTCATTCCAGAACTTTTCGCCGCATCGGCCATCCGTTCTGCGAGCAATGTGCCCTGCCCACTGCCAATTAAGTTTGGCAATTCTTCGGGCTACGTCGGTAACCTTGGTTCTCTAGCGGATGTCCTCATTTCTGATTTGATCACGAAAGGAAACCCCGAGCTCCGTTTTGGTCCTGTATGTAATCACTGGCAACACTGTCATAGACTTTCGTCTTGAGACACTGCGGTAGCGGCGACTGTTTTTCTATGTTCTTAGATATTTACTACTTACTTTTCTTTTCTGTTTTTCTATGTCTAGGTCGGAGATGCTACGCGTTGCTACGACGTAGCTTTCGCTTGCTACGCATGGCTACGGAGTTGTAGCCCAAACTAGAAATGAATGTAAGTTTTGTGAAAAAGTGGTTTATGAAGTGTCACAATGTTTTCACTAAGGGTTACGTAATACCGTGTACCCTAGCCGGTATACGGCATTAAACTGTCCTTGACGATATATTTTTTTTATATAATTATGTTCGCAAGTCGACCTTCTGATTACATTATTTTCATAACAGAGGACTCAAAATACTAGAAGCAAAATTTATAGGAACCGTCTCACACTCAGTTGCGTAACGTTTGACTGAGAAAAGTTTGAATCATCAAGTTTCTTCTAGTCCGACGTTTTCAAATGAATTTATGTGTTTCAGCTTCTTACAATATTTTTTTTTTGAAACATATTTGTACAAAAGTGTTCTTCTTTTGTACAGTACGTAATTTTAAAAATAGACGACCTATGTTTTTAGTCAATTAGTTATCAGATTGAATAAAACAATCTATCTGCAATTTACAATTACGATTTCAAGACCTCGAAAAGTTCGCGGAACAGTTTTAGATATCTATGACTCCAATTTCCTCAAAATATGATTGATGATAATATAACAACAGAATATTAATATTAAGATTGCCGATATAAGGAAAAGAGTTTTCCAGGTTTTCTCATTACGTGTATTCAAAGGCTTCTGAAGCCATTGGAAAAATGTCATTGTCCTCTTACCATTTATTAGCTCGTAAGTAACGTAAGCTATTACAGGACGTTACAGCACAGGAGTGTGGATCTATGATAAATGAAAAATAATAGTACAGGTAGTCGTACTAAAATTACTAACTCGGTCAAACAATAAACTAAATAAAATAGTTTTAAAATGTCAGTCCGCTACTTCACTGTCGATTAATATCAACTGTCAAATGGCTGGCAGTATTATATTGAATTCGGACTCGGAATTGAAGAGGACATTGAATAAAATGTCTTTTGGCTAAGAAAACTGTGATCTCAAGTAAAAACCATTCTTATGATAGGAAAGTCATAAAAGTTTCAACCAATTTGCAAAGCGATGTACTGAATCAACAAACATTTACAGAGAAACTTATATGTCGCAGTTGTCTTGATTTATTCCGTTTAGACACGGTCATCATGTGGGCAGAACATGGGTTCCGTGCTATGAAAACACACACTACACGAGGTACACTGCTTTTGTCGAACTCACTTACTACTCACAAATTACTTGAAATTACAATCCAACACAATAACACTAGGCACCATGAATCGGGGAACAGTTTCGGGACGTCTTGACTCCGCCGCGGTCAGACACAGACTGTCCGCCTCACAGCGAGTTCGAAACATCACGATTCTGTAGAAGCGCGCTTAGGTGTGGGTAGACTGGTAAGTAGGTCGCGTGATGCTACCTTTGGCGCGCTTGCCGATTCATTTTCTGTCCGTACTAATGAGCGGATCCTACATATTATACGTTTATTGGTATTTATTTATTTTACTATTTATATACACACAGTTACATAGAACACAGGAAACAACAGAAAATATTTGAGTACAAAGGTACTGCTTATTTCATGAGTAATTTTCACCAGCAGACCTGCGAAAGGAATAATAATAAATAAATAATAATAATAAATCTTTATTCAGAACCAAAAACGGGTCAAGTACAAAAATTATCTCAATTAAACAATGTAGGTCACAAAAGGTTCGATGCCTGTACTACGATAATCCTGTATCACAGGCGGAAGGAGCTCAAACAATATACCATTTAAAGGACAACAATTTTTTAAAAGAATATTTAACATCTTAAAGTGATCAAATTAGAAACATTTGATATAGTAAACCTAATTAACTTAAACACTATTAAATTAGAACTAAAACACGTAATAATAACAGGGAAAAATGAGCGTCAGCAGAAACATAAATTCGGTTAAATTCCATGGAGCAAAAATTCACAGTCGAGGCACTATTGTTTGTTTTCGATTATTACAGCTAGCGACTAATGTCATTATGCGAAGACAGCAAAAATTGATGAGTAGGTCAGCACAGTAGTATGTTATTGTTGTGTCATCGACAGGCGTATCAACGCGGAAGTCTGACCTAGAATATGACGCTTTACGCGCCTCCATAGTCGACCGAGTTGATATACCTGTATTCTGCTATTTTCCTAGCAGGGCACTCAGTGTCTCCCGTTTTGTGGTTATTGGGCTTTTTAAAGCGCGAGCAAGTTGCACATGTAGGTGAGAGCGCTTTTTTCTCGCACTCGGACAGCGAGGGTCTTGCTTCTCCGCAGTGACCGCAAGTACAGTTGACCTCTCTGCATGATTTGGCTGCATGACCATATTGTTGACATTTTAACATCTGGTAACTAGAGTGAAATCTCTGACAGGGCAGGAAGTCCAATTTATAAAAAGCCTTGAGATATAAGGGCTTTTCGAATCTCGCCTGGAACCTCGATAATATAGTTACAAGTCAACGCAACTTTTTTTTCCGGATTTGTGGCTGAAATTAACCACGGTCAAAAAGGAATCCATTGACACCTTTGGAAACTTATCGGCTACATTCTGCTCGCAAATGCACCTGAGGACATCAGTATCAGGGGTGCTGGGTCAGAAAACCTCCTCGTGAGCCCGATGGCGCTGGTCCCTCTCGATTCGTCTGGAGGGAACAGTTGCTGTCGGGACGGTGCACCCTGGGCGCCGGCAGTGTCCTTCCCCGAGGAGTGGGAAGAGATTCCTATTCCCCGGGGAATGTCACTGCCGGTGGCGAATATTCTGACGTGGTGGGGTCCAACCCGGACCAACGCGGCGTTTCTCCGCGTGACCCTCTGAAAAGCAGAGGGCACAGTGGAGGAGCAAGGGCGGGCTCGGTGTGCACTCACCCTGCCTCCGAGCAGACAGTGAGGGACGCAGTCCTTCTCTGCCCCCGTCGTTCTCGTAATCCCATCATCGGAGTGTCGTGGATCACGTCTCGCGGCTCCGATCGGGACCGAGGGTCTTGGCTTAACCGCCCGGACCGCGAGGTAGAAAACCTCTATAAAAAGTTACCCCGAATCTCAAGCGGCGGCGCACCGTGAGGGGATGTATGGCTGACGGGTGTTCCTATGGAACGATCAGTCGTCAGTGCGACCCCCGCCAGAGTACCAGCCGACCCTCTGGCGGGTTATAAATGTTAAAGGCTTATCCGGGTACAGGGGGCACTGCCCGGATGGACCTCTTATTTCCCCCACACTCGTGGGAACAATATGGAAAAACCAAAACCAAATAATAAAAGTCAAGCCGGCGACGGCAAAGAGAGGGAGAGGAGGGATGCGGGGTCGGATTCCGATGCCGCGTCCAGTGAGGTGAGCGCGGGAAGCTCGGAGAGCTCCCGCTGCGTGAGGATCGGGGCTGCTGCGGAGGACCGCAAGCGGTCCAGAACGAATGGCGACTACGAGTCGTCTTCTGAAGGGGAGCTGGCCCCGGCTCCTAAGATTTCCACCAGCAGGCGTGGTGGAATCAGGGGCAAGGGGAGGGGGCTTTCGGCTTCCGAGAGATCGGGGGTGGCCGGTCGCGGGCAGGCCCGTTCGGACTCTGATGCAAATGAGGTGGATGTAACTGGCAGCTCCGATGCGGAGCGTAAGGCCAGGTTTGTGAAGGAGGTGGAAGCTGCGATAAGGGTCGTGGCCTTGAAAAAGTTGACTTCAACAAAACTCGGGGCCATACCTGCGGCTTCCGCCTCCATCATGGCGGCAGTGGAGGCTAGCTATCCTCCACCAGGGGAGGTGGCCAAACTGCGGGCGGAGGTAGCCCGCCTGACGGCCGCCACGGAGCTTCTCCACGAGGAGAATCTGAAGCTCCGGGCAGACCTGGCCGGTCTGCGTGAGTCCGACTCTCGAGAGGTGCCCCAGCAGCGGCAGAACCAATCCATGCCTGTGGAGAACCAGGTTCTGCACCTGGTTCGGCAGGAGCTGGCTGCCTTCCAGGCGCGGTTCTCCGTCCTGGAGGGCATTGTCCTGCGCCCCCCTCTGGCGGCAAACAAGGCTGGGGCCAGCCCGAGGGCAGGCTCGGGTCCGAATGCGGCCCCGGGCCCAAGGGTGGTCCCGGGCCCGATGGCGGCCTCATATGCGGCTGCTACGGCTGCCACTTCCGGACCGGGGCAGTCTGGCCAGCCCTCCGGCAGGACTAGGCTGGCCCCTCCCGAAAAGTCGGCTCCACCGGTAGCGGCTAAGCAGGCGGCGGCCCAGAAGAAGAAGGGCAAGGCAGCTGCCCAGGCGGCAAACGCGCCAGCGCCAGTGGCAAGTCAGCCACAGCCACCGCCACCACCCCCCCCGCCCGCCATGGCCGAAACCGAGTGGCAGGTGGTAGGGGAAAGGAGGAAGGGGAGAAAGGCGGCCAAAAAAGCCCAAAAGGAGGAGCGAAGGCGGCAGCACAAGGCGCGAAGCGTCGCGGCTCGACTCCGCGCCCCGAAGACCGCAGCTGTAGTGATCACGCTACAGCCGGAAGCGGAAAAGAGGGGCGTGTCCTACCGCGACGTGCTCGCGAAGGCGAAGGCGACGGTGGATCTTGGGGAGCTCGGGATCACCGGGGGACTCCGGCTCAAAGTCACCGCAACAGGGGCTCGAGCGCTGGAGATCCCGGGTGCAAATAGCGGCCCATCCGCTGACGCTCTGGCTGAAAAGCTTAGAGCGTCCCTAGATGCGGCCGAGGCCCGAGTGTCCAGACCCGTCAGATGCGCAGACCTGCGCATCCTGGGTCTGGACGATTCTGTAACCCAGGAGGAGGTGGTCGCCGCCGTCACCAGGACCGGTGGGTGTCCTGCCGAGCAGGTCAGAGCAGGCACCCTACGTCCGGACCACACGGGTATGCGAACCGTTGTGGTAAGCTGCCCTGTGACGGCGGCGAAAACAATCGTGGAGGCTGGAAGGCTCCTGGTGGGCTGGGTGTCAGCGCAGGTGAAGCTGCTGGAGCCCCGACCTCTAAGGTGTTACCGGTGCCTCGTGGGGCAGCACGTGAGTTGCCGGTGCACCTCGGAGGTGGACCGCAGCGGAGTCTGCTTCCGATGCGGTCAGCCCGGTCACATGGCCGCGGCTTGCACCGCCATGCCGCACTGCACTGCATGTGCGGCAGCGGGCAAACCAGCCGATCACCGGGCAGGGGGCAGGGCCTGCGCACCACCCACCAGAGCCAAGGGCAAGGGAAGGCCTGCAGCCACCGCCTCCACCGTTGCCACCGCCGCAGCTGCCACCACCGTCGCTTCCGCGGCTGCCGCCAGCACTGCCGCTGCAACATCTGTTGCAGGGCCCTTACAGGGGGTCCGGGAGGGGGCTGAAATGGAGTGCCAATAATGGCCCCATTACGCCTTCTCCAGGCGAACATCAACCACTGCCGCTGTGCTCAGGATCTGTTGCTCCAGAGTATGGCGGAGTGGTTGATTAACGTCGCCGTGGTCGCTGAGCCGTACTTCGTCCCGCCCAGGGAAGACTGGGTGGAGGACCTGAGCGGCTCAGTGGTCATAATTTCGTCGGCCGCCGCCGGTACCCCGACCCTTGAGAGTGTCAGGAAGGGTCAGGGCTGCGTAGCAGCACGGTTCGGGGAGATCGTCGTAGCGGGAGTCTACTTCTCCCCGAGCCGAACTCTCGCCGAGTTCCACAACTCCCTCATGGAGTTGAGTGTCGTCATCCGAAGCTATTCCCTCCCCGTGCTTGTGCTCGGGGACTTCAATGCCAAAAACTTGGCCTGGGGTTCTCGTTGCACAGATGTGCGGGGTAGGATGGTGGAGGACTGGGCTCTGGAGGCGGGCCTGGTCGTCCTAAATCGGGGTTCTGTCCCCACGTGTGTGCGGATGCGGGGCGAGTCGGTGGTGGACATCTCGTTCGCTAGCCCCGCTCTGTCACCGCGTGTCGTTGACTGGCGCGTCATGGAGGGGGTGGAGACCTATTCCGACCACCGGTACATCCGGTTTGATGTCTCCGCCCAGGACTCAAGCGCGCCGGTCCTACAGGCCCCGAGTGGTCCGCGTTGGGCGCTGAAGAAGCTGGACCGGGAGCTCCTCCTGGAAGCCTCGATAGTACAGGCCTGGGTGACATCACCGAACAGGCCTGCCGACATCAACAACGAGGCAGGGTGGTTCCAGGAGGCCATGTCCGACATGTGCGACGTGGCAATGCCCCGAGTTCGGCCAGGAAGCGCCCGGCGTCAGGTGTACTGGTGGTCGCGAGAGCTGACGTCTCTGCGCGAGGCGTGCGTAGCCGCGCGGCACCCGTACGCCAGGCATCGCAGGCTCCGCATCCGCCCTCCGAATGCGGCAGCCATTGAGGCGGAGCTGTACGAGGGATACAGAGCAGCGAAGACCGCCCTCCAGGAGGCTGTCCAGCGGGCCAGAGACCTGGGCCGCGAGGAGATGCTGGAGACTCTTGACAGAGATCCGTGGGGGCGCCCTTACAAGATGGTGCGGGACAAACTCCGCACCTGGGCCCCCCCGCTGACGCAGAGTCTCCGCCCTCAGCTCGTGGAGGACGTGGTGAGCGCTCTGTTCCCTCTGCGAGGGGAACATCCTCCCCCGCCTATGGCTCCGCCGCTTGCGGTGCCGGAAGCGGACCACATCGAGGACGATGACGACATTCCGGAAGTGACCGGGGTAGACCTGAGAGCGGCGGTAGGCAGGCTTAAAGCCAAAAATACCGCCCCGGGACCCGATGGCTTGCCTGGCAAAGCCTGGGTCCTGGCCTCGGAGGCTCTCGGGCCCCGACTGGAAGGGCTCTTAAGCGCATGCTTGGAGAGAGGCCAGTTCCCGCTTCGTTGGAAGACGGGGAAGCTGGTCCTCATTCGGAAGCCGGGGCGCCCTGCGGACTCTCCGTCCGCATACCGGCCCATTGTGTTGCTCGACGAGGTGGGCAAGCTCTTTGAAAGAGTCATTGCAAACCGCCTCGCCGGGCACCTTGTGGGGATGGGGCGGGATCTGGCGGAACACCAGTTTGGTTTCCGCAGAGGGCGCTCGACGGTGGATGCCATCATGCGCGTGAGGGCTCTCACGACGGGGGATGCGGTGTCCAGGGGTGGGGTTGTCTTGGCGGTGTCTCTTGACATCGCCAACGCCTTCAACACCATGCCCTGGAGCTGCATTAGGGAGGCACTCCGGTATCACCGGGTGCCGACCTACCTTCGTCGTGTGGTCGGGGACTACTTGACGGATAGGGCCGTCATCTACCCCGGTCGCACTGGAGAATGGAACCGGCGAGAGGTGTCGTGCGGTGTTCCGCAGGGATCGGTTCTGGGGCCGCCCTTGTGGAACATCGGCTACGACCGGGTGCTGCGCGCCGACCTCCCTAGCGGTGTCAGCGTAGTTTGCTACGCTGACGACACGCTGGTGCTGGCACAGGGGAGGTCGCACGAGGCGGCGGCCGAACTTATGACACGCGGGGTTGCGATAGTCGTGGAGAGAATCCGGCAACTGGGTCTCGAGGTGGCATTGCACAAGTCCGAGGCCATGTGCTTTCATGGGCCTCGGAATGCGCCACCGTCGGGATCCATACTGACGGTAGGAGGGGTTCCCATCGGCGTCGAGTCGACGCTGAAGTACCTAGGGCTTGTCCTCGACAGCCGGTGGAACTTCGTGGAGCATTTCCGACGTTTGGCCCCCAAACTGGAACGGGCAGGGGCTGCGTTCAAGCGGCTCTTGCCCAACTTGGGGGGTCCAAACGCCTCCTGCCGGAGGCTCTACGCGGGGGTCGTGCGGTCCATGGCCCTTTACGGGGCCCCGGTGTGGGCGCGTTCTTTGAGGCGGCGAGCCGCCCACTACCTGAACGCGCCCCAGAAGGTGGTAGCCGTAAGGCTGATCCGGGGGTACCGCACGATCTCCGGCGAGGCGGCGAGCCTCTTGGCCGGATTGCCGCCATGGGATCTGGAGGCGATAGTCCTCGCGTGCCTGCACGAATGGCGCGCGGAGGCACTACGCCGGGGGGAAACTCCGCTGCCGCGGCAAATTGTCGCTCAGCGGACAGACCTCCGGCGCGATCTCATGGTGACATGGAGAGAGCGACTGTCGCAACCCCGTGCAGGGCACGCCACAATAGTGGCGATAAGTCCCCTCTTTGAGGAGTGGCTAGAGAGGCGCCACGGCGCCCTCACCTTCCGCCTGACGCAGGTCCTCACCGGACACGGTTGTTTCGGGAGGTTCCTGCACCGAATCGGGCGGGAGGAAACGCCCGGGTGTCACCACTGCGAGGATCGGCCGGAGGACACGGTGGAGCACACTGTGGAGCTATGCCCCGCTTGGGCTGAGCACCGCCGTGTCCTCGTAGCGGCGATTGGCGGCGGCGACCTCTCGCGTCCGGCCCTGGTTCAATCCATGGTCCGGAGCGAGAGGGAATGGGAAGCCGTCGCCTCCTTCTGCGAAGCAGTCATGCTAGCGAAGGAGGTGGCGGAACGTGAGAGGGAGAGAACCTCACGTCCCAGCCGCCGCGGGAGACGCCCCGGGCGTCGGGGGGCAACCAGTGGCCCCCGGCCACCGTAGGCGCGGGCCTGTGGACGGTGAGTAATGGGCTAGCTCACCGTCCGTCCGTCTTATGACGACAGACCGTGCCGACGGCGCGTTCGTGTTCCACGCGCGCCTCAAGGAGATGTCAGCAAATCGGAAGGGGTCCGAAAGGGCCGATGCCTGCCAGGGCTGCGGGTTGTTCGAAAGAGATACCGTGCCCCTGGAACGCAAAGGGCTAAGAAGGAACATGGATGGGTTTTAGTCAGTCAAGTCTGACACTCCCTTCCGCTCCGCCCAGAGCGGAAGAAGTCATTTGATGATTTCCCATCCTAAAAAAAAAAAAAAAAAAAAAAAGGACATCAGTATCAGCTAAAGAAGTCGGCACTCCTACGACCGTGATCCGCGGTTTGCGCTTTTTAGGTTCATCGGCTGTAAGTCCAGATGTTGACAGGACTGCTTGCTTTAGTTTATCAGCATCCTGTTTGGTTTCAGTGCTGATTATAACAATGAAAAAGTAATGTAGAAAATAGTGTATGAGAGAAGGAAGACATAAATTTGTTTATGTGCCTTACCTAACCTAAACTATACCAGTTCTTAAATACAAATATAACTAAATAAAAATACATAAACACATACACATATTTAGTTACGTTTTGTAAAATAATATTACCGAGTGTCCTTCAAGCATCGGAAAGCATGTTAAGCCGTGGTCCCGGCTGTCATTTGTAGATCTTTGACAGTTGTTACACGTAGTCCGTGGCCCGAAAGTACAACAACCAGCATTACCAAGGGGTATAGTATTACCCAGTAAGAACTGGGTTGTGGAGGTCAGATAGGCACTCGCTCCATCTGAAATACTAGTATTCAGATGCAACTCAAAAACTCAAACTCAAAGCATTTATTTCAATTAGACCATTACAGGCACTTTTGAAAGTCAAAAAACAAAAATAAACGCGAAGCTACAGTCCCAGTCGCAAGACATAATAACTTGTGAAAGTACTGTAGTTGTCCATTCCAAAGCGTAGATCTCTATGGAGAAGAATGGGCAAGAAACTCCATGGACACTCTTTTAAATCAAAATATGTTCCAAAATCATCATGCCTCTGGTTACACTGGAAGCCAACAGTAATAATTTGCCAATAAATTGGGAGCAAGAAGGATCAATCACATAGAGTTAAGCCCCTTCGTTTTCACAAGTAAGCTGCACTCCTGCGCTGTCGCCTGCATTGTTCGAAGTAACTCTATTGTCACTGTGTTGCGGGTTCATTGTTGTTTTTAATTAAGTATTATAGACTTTGAGTCGGCTATTGAGGAAAAGTATCAGAAAAAGTTATATACGTGACAAGTCAATATGTATAGTGGATTTTGTAATTTGTTTCATCACACTCAGATTGATAAGCAAGTGACCACTTGTTTATCATGAAATGATGAGGTAAGGGAATCAAAAATGAAAGGGGGTTCTTCCTATTTTTATAAGTATAGATGAATTTATTATAATAGAAATAAAGTTATTTATTTCAATTTTTTTTATAAAAATCATTTTAATTAAAATTGTAAATAAAAAAATAATAGATGCAATATTTTTCACAGAAAAAAACATTGCTGTTTAGTTTATCGGTTTTACTTTTGATAATAAAGTTATTTAATGATTAAGTTTTAAAAACGGATTTGATTTGAAAACTAAGTAACTGACTGATTAGCCAGGGAAGGAAAACACCGAGAGAGTTGAAAAGGAATGGGGAGGCCTTTGCCCAACAGTGGGTCAGCATAGGCTAACAAAAAAAAAAATATAATAAAAGTTGATCTGCTACCAAAATCTTAAAAATCTAATTAAAAAATGTTGGCTCCGAGGTCATTTTATCCACCGTCGACAGGGTCATAAGTAAACACCTTATCTTCCCATTAACAGACCACGCAGTACGATGGGGTTTTTTATGACCCCCGTAAAACATTTAACGGTATTAGTCTGTCGAATATCAGGTAATATGACTTTTACTGTCCCCCGGAAGTAGGTTAACGTTCAAAATAATACAGTAGCCCGATTATATAACACACTTTCTATCACAATCCATTATGAAAGAAATTCCTAATCCATCGGCATTACTTTATAGTAAGTCTGTATTTTTCCACCGCAGGGCAAAGCCTATTTTCCTCCAACTTTTTCAATCCAGGGCTATTTGGTACCAGTCTTTGTCGAAGGTACGTGAATGGGTGCCCACAAATAACATACCGTGTTTCCTCCGTTGCTCCGAAGCACATTAAGCCTCTGGTCCTGGCTGTCGTTTGAAGACTTTTCCTAGTCGTTACAGGTAGTTGTAGTGAGCCGGAAGTCTAACAACCAGTCTTACCAAGGGGTTTCGTATTACTGAGTACTAACTGGGGTGTGGAGGTCAGATAGGCAGGCACTCCATTTAAATTGCGGGTCTGCATCCAGCTAGACTGGTTGCTGACCCCAACATAGTTGGAAAAGGCTAGGCAGATTATAATGATGATTCGTCTGACAAGCGGCGAATGTGATGACTGATTGACTTTGTCTACTTGCGTCAATAACGTAATAATTATTTTCAAAATGGATGGCATTGGGATTGTGGGTGTGTTAAGAAATTACCCCGCAGGTCGGCTGTTAAAAGTGTTGACGTGGGTATGACTTGATTGTTTTTGGAAAGTTCCGTGTACTTCTTGGAGTTTCTCTATATCGCTGTCCGAAGAAGTACTTATATCGTAAAAGTTTATGACATAGGTTAGATGGGTAGCTTGTGTTTTTATCTCAAGTGTGCTATGCTATGAAATACGTAATAAACAGATATCAGAATAGGCAGAGTTTGTTTACCTAAACTTCAAGGAATAATGTAACTCGTGGATAATACCTGCCTCTGATTTAACAGCTTTATTTCGGCACAAATCATTCCGTGATTTTATGCGGAGGTATTATCCACATGACTGTTATTTACCTCCTTAAAGTTTAGGCCAAGAGTATATTTGCCTAAACTTTAAGGAGTTAAGTAAACTATACCGATCTCTGGTAATAAAACATACTGCAATCCAAAATTATTAATATTTTATGCAGTTTTTGTCTGTGCTAATTTCTGCGTGTTAATTTCATAGATGAAACTGAATGCGATCTGAACATCTAAACTGCGTTCAAAAGTTGTCTGTAACAGTATTCCACAAATAATGACACTGCGTTTTACATTTAATGAGGATAAACGCATACAAACCAAAAATAAAAACATATTTTTATTTCACATAAGCCTACACGAGCACATTAAAAACGTCGACAAAAAGGTGCTCGGTTTGGTTTCCTGTAGAAAAGAACCGGCAAGAAACTCCACGCTTCCTCTTTTAAAATCATTGAGTTTTACAATATTTATGTTACAGCGTTAGTACTTAAATATGGGAGGAAATCGTAGGCCCGGCAATAAGTCGTTGTTTACTACGTAGAACAAGATAAAAAGTTACCAAGGATCTAGAAATCTATAAGGCCTACAATTTCCACACATTCACAAACAATCGATAAATAAAAAGAGTCTATACAATAACAAGAACTAATCAACAAGTGACACAAATGTCATCCATGCTGTAACTATTCTAAACAAAAGGTGTAATGATTTAAAAAGTATTGTAAGACATCTGATTAAAAACAATAAAAACAATAAGATTGAGAATAGTACGAGACATCCACACATTTGTGCCGTTTTTGAGCTACCAGAGAAGCCGCATGTGCGAAGGGGCTAAGGCCAAACTTCTCTATCTTCAACGTAGTCCTTAATTTTGTAGTATGCTTTTTTAATAAGGACACGTTTAATATAATTTTTAAACTTTCCATCGTTCAGTTCTATAACTGACTTCGGCATCTTATTATAAAACCATATAATGTTTAAAAGAAATGACATGCTAGTTTTAGTTATTCTGAATTTGGGTACCTTTTATAATTTCGTGTTTACTGCGTGTATTTATATTATGGAAGTCGCTTCTAATTTTGAAAAGTTCTCGGTTTTTTCGGACATAAATTACATTCTAAAATATAAAGTGAAGGCAGAGTCAGTATATCGATTTCTTTAAATTTTTCTCTGAGGGACTCATAAGGACACAATAAAATAGGAAGAAGTAGAAATTATAGTAGAAGTAGAAACATTTGTTTCACTTGTTTGATTTAGTCTTTTTGTGATATGTCGTAGTTGACATGATTTATTTTGTTAAACTCGGTCATCATGTGGGCAGAACATGGGTTTCGTGCTATGAAAACACACACTACACGCGGTACACTGCTTTTGTCGAACTCACAAATTACTTATAATCCTTAATTTAAATCCAACACAATAACACTAGGCACCATGAATCGGGACACAGTTTCGGAACGTCTTGACTCCGCCGCGATCAGACACAGACTGTCCTCCTCGCAGCAAGTTCGAAACATCACGACTCTGTAGAAGCGCGCTTAGGTGTGGGTAGACTGATATGATTCATTTTCTGTCCGTACTAATGATCGGATCCTACAACTATATTATGATAAATGTAAATTATATCAAACATAAATCTTTGTAGTAAAATAAGATCAAAGTTCTGTTAAATAATAGAAATAATAAATATTATTAAATGGGTATTATTAAAAGTTTTTTTTTTCTTAATATTACTAAAACAAAAAAAATACTTTATATTAAAAAGAAAAAAATAACATGACGAAAGGCACATCTCGGTACAGATTTGAACGTCCAATTTCATGCACGTCAAGCGGGTTTGAAACCTCTGGTCCATTTAAACGTGGAGTAACTTCTCGTAAATGTTAAGCATGTTATTGTTTGTCGTTATATACCCAATAATAAAAGTACTACAGTTTTATTAAAAAAAAAAAACAATATTTAAAACAGACTTTTAAAAATAAATACTACTTTAACTTATTACTCATTAAAACAATAAATTAACTATAATAAAATATTTTGGCAAAATTCAAAAACCAGCTAGGCCCAACACAGACTTAAACGCACACGTCTTTACGGGGGGTAAGCACTCAATGGAGCCGTGTGCCGGTTTGGATGTTGGAGGCGATCTTTAGAACTGTTGATCCCATTCCGAAAATTCTTCCTCTCTCTTTCTTTCTATTAGAAAGCTGCAATACCCCATGAGTGTCATAGGTTATATATAATAACTTCCAAACATAACGCAAGCATAGCCGTGGGTTCCACCAGTTTTTCTCTTAAATAAACCAAAGTAATTTTATTCGTCAAACCAATCTGAACTAGATTTATTCGACAAACCAATCTGAACTAAATTGAGATCGGTAAAAGATTATAGATCTAACGATAAAATTAAAATACAACTCTATTAACCTCGATCACGATATATTTATTTAGATTATTTGAATAACCAAATTGGAAAGCAGGGCTTGGTTTAACCTGCCTTGTTTTCTACATACTTTATTTTTTTCAGTTTCAGTAACAGTCGACGTATAAATGGTAAGTATATTCTTCATACCCAGGGTAATCAGCTTCGCTCGCTTTACTGACTGACAAAAAATTTAACCACGACATATTTCACTAATATCCCACTTTATGGTAAGAAACAACGCATCACTTTAAGATGGCGACGGTAAACTGAGCTGAACTACTTCAATAAAACTGGTACTTAGCAGCTTGTAAATAGAGATTATTATTAGAGATGAAAAAATAGCTTTTACCCCTGTTCCCAACTATGCTGGGGCCCGCTCCCAGTCTAACTTGCTTTCACGTGCTTTCCGAGGTACGGAGGAAACTCGATACGTAATGGGTGGTCACCCATCCACGGAACAACCTAGGCAAGCACGGCTTAACCTACAGATCGACCCAAACGGCTGTTATGGTTTAGCCACGAACTTTTAACCCAGTGTGACATCAACAGGCTGTTCTAAAATTATTTTCATAAAGTTATGTACACTTTTTTTGTTACAGTTGGCAAATCATTAAGCGACCCCTCCCGCTCTGGTCGAAACGGAAGGGAGAGGCAGATTTGTACTGACTAAAACCCATCCATGTTCCTTCTTAGCCTTTTGTGTTCCAGGGCCACGGTATTTCTTTTGAACAGTCCCGCAGCCCTGGCAAGCATCGGCCCTCTCGGCGCCTTCCGATTTGCTGACATCTCCTTGAGCCGCGCGTGGAACACGAACATGCCGTCGACACGGCCTGTCGTCATAAGTCAGACGGAATGTTTATGTATATATGTTTATTTACTAACCCACAGTAAGAAAGTGTTCCCATCAAATCGTTTAAATAAACCACAAAATATTCCCGAACAACTTTGTTCAACAAAACGCTTTTCTCTAACACCATAGCCGGATTACTTCGTACCTGATCACTTATTAACAACCATCAAGCGTTCAATTCCATAACTTTTCGTTGCCTCGTATAAATTCAACCATGTTATAAATGGGAAAGTGTCCATGTCTGCCTGTCTGGTAACCTTTTACTCCTTAACAGCTTACCATTTTAAAGGTTAACAGGTTCAAACTAGGTTTAGCTTGGACATTATTTTAATTAGCCGGTGCTGTCTCACTGTTGGGCAAAGGCTTTAGAAAAGTCCTTCCATGTGCTCATTTCCTATGATCTCTCAAACTGACTTTAATGGCATGCGTTGAACAAGACTTATGATACTTTTATCTCATTAGTACGTTTGTAGGGTAAATTCCGAAGTCCATGCGGGCAAAACCACGGGCAAAACCACGGGCAGAACTGAAGCTACTTAGCTATAAAGTAGGAAGGACTAGCCGCACCTTGTTGTGTATGAATATTGTATGAGTTTTGACTGGGAGCGCACCGATGCCATTATGAACGCGAGAGCTCATGAAATTTAGATGGACAAGGACTGAGCCACTGGCTACTGGTCAGTTCAAGACAAGTTATTGATGGTACTGTATCGGTACTACGGGTTTTTATGATTATGTTTATTGATCTTCGAAGATGGGTTTCTTGAAAATTTTACTGTGTTTTTTATGTTTAGGTACCCATTTGAAAATGTTATCTCTTAAGCTAACATGCAAGCAAAGACAACTGTTTATTCACAATTACTTTTAACGAAAGCGACCGTATTGCAATGAAAATAGAAATCACTTTGATTTTGACACACGTGACAGAAGCAGCAACCCATTAACCACCTTATCCTAACGGATCAAAAGATATGTAAGTAGTACTACAAACAAATCTAGTAGATTTTTAAGTACGCAGCACAGTGACAAGCTATTGTCTCCTGAATACAAATGTAAACACTTGATGCTTAAGTACATGACTAAGTAGCTTAATAACTATTGAACTCTCCCCTTTAGGATACCTTCTTCTTCTTTATGGGGTTTTTGGTTTCCGCACTTAGTCCCTTAAGTGGACCATTGTGCGTGAGCCATTGTGGCCGTTACTCCAACCAGCCCACCTCCCTCCAGAAGCAGATCACACTTCCCGGTCTTCTCAGGGCATCCGCAAGGGATCTTGGTGTTCCCAGGGTCGCCTCGCGAATCTTGATGACACCGGTGCACTCAAGCAACACATGCGCCACCGTTTCCTCCGCATCCATGCATGCTCTGCACAGGGGACTGTCAGTGATTCCTAGAGTGTAGAAGTGTTTATTCAGCGAGCAGTGTCCAGTGATGGTCCCCGCCACCAGACGCAGGTCATCCCTGTCCAGACGCAGAAGGCGCCTGGTCAGCTTTGCGTCAAGGGACGGCATAGCTTCCTTGGACTGCCTACATCCCGGTGTCGAGGTCCACCATTATTCCGCTTGAGTTCGAGTGTGATCCTTTAACCAGTTATTTAGCTGCTGGAAAGGAATGGGCACAATGGGTTCGGGTCCGTAGGGTTTTGTGCTGGATCCTCTTCTGGGGAACGATGCGGCGGATGAACTTGCCAGAAGAGGATCCTGTAGGATACCTCAACCACCCCGGAATATTTACTTCCAAATGGACCATCTGCCGTCCCGCTACGGTCTTGTTTCTTTTGACAGCAACTTGCAAAATGCAAGATGCTGTTCATGCTTCAAAAACTGTTTGTTAACTGTAGCTTATATGTCTGGAAACTCTACTTCGTTCATCAGAGATTGCTTTGCGACGGAAAATGTATGGAAAACTTAGTGTCTGGTGGTTACACTAGTAAACAGGTTAAATGACTAAAACATGAAACCATTTCCGTTTTAATTACGTCACTTAAAACCATAACTCAACCTAAACCGCTGTGTCCAGAAGCAAGAAATTTTGCAGAACAGTTTTTTTTTTTGTGGAAAGCAAGCACTACATTGACATGATTTTACTTTTTAAGTACTTATTGTATTTGATTTTTGTTTCTTGATTTTGTTGACATTATTTAAAAAAATTGTACGTATTGTATTTCATTTTTTATATTTTTTTTAGATTTATTTGCCATTATTTACTTTTTCAAGTGTATTATTTATTTGTTTATAAGTGTAAATATGAGGACTAATGTGGTTCATATTTTTATCTTTTCGATTTAGTTTTGTAGTTTAACGATTGTCTGCCAGTTTGAGTACTTTATGCGGCCTACCCAAATGTCCCTTCTTTGGTATTGTTCGTCGTGTCGTTGAGCTCATTGATTTATGAATCGAGCTACACGATCACTGACAAATGTTGCACTGACAATAAGACGGATAACTCCACTCAAATCTGTGTTGTTCTTTCTTCACAATATACCATCTCAGGCACTAATCTGCATGATCCTCATATGACTTGAACATTGTCTGGACTTTAAAAGAGACAGTGACCTCTGAGTTTGTTTCGGTTGTTTCTTCTCAGAGTAGTCAGGTACGAAACACCAGGCCTCATCTAGTTTTTAAAAAAGATGACGTGTAAAAGTGTTCGTAAAAACCTATTTGCAAAAATAAACATCATTTCATTTCACTAAAGAAAAAGAAAGGATTTCTAAAAATCACACCGTATCTAAGAGAATGGAATGCCGACCGCGAACCGGAAGAAGATGCGTTGGCAGGCCTTCCACTAGTTGGACCGATGACCTGGTGAAGGTTGCGGGGATCCGCTGGATGCGAGGCGCACGGGACCGGTTAATGTGGCGTCACTTGGGAGAGGCCTATGTCCAGCAGTGGACGTCTTTCGGCTGAAATGATGATGATGATGATATAAGAGAAGAAATTTCGAGTAGAATGCTAATTTATGGCTATACATAAACATTAGAAAAACAACATATTCCAATTAGCAACATTTCCCATTCGATAATCCGAAGTTTGCAAACATTTACTCAATAAAACAATATTGCAATGTCAGCCTACAAATTTAAAATACTAGAACTGAAACAAGTCCTGCATGTAACGATCAAAATAAATGCTTTTCTTAACCTCCACAATATAAATGTAAACTCTACAAAATGGAAACATTAAAACGCTCCGCATGAACATAACTAACATTAATTTAACTATGAAATAAACGTGCATTCTACACAGAGAAGCAACGTAAGCTGCTGAACATATTATGTAGATTGTAGGTAATTTAATCATGTTTAATAATTGAATACCTTCACGCTAGCTTTCAGTGAGTTGCTGAACAAAGTATAAAACAATCTAGAAATCGGTTTTACGCAAATTAAAATGGAATCTCTAATCCTCTGACACAACTGATGTCCAGTCAGACACGTGCTGCAACCACTGTCAAAAACAAATGAAAGTTGATTGGAGCATGCTTCGAGCCCACTATGCCGACCGTGCATGGAGGAAGACGAGACAGCACCCCACGTTCGTCTATACTGCCCAGAGGTTGCCTCATAGAGGGCAAAGTACTTCGGTAACCCAGGTAATATCCGCGAGATTGTCAGTAAAACCAAGGCGCTGCTGGCTCTTCTCGGGAACCGGGGTGGATAGAGTGATTTTTCCACCCGTACGCAAAATACGCGCTTTGGACATAGAGTTGCGGACTGTCTGTCATACTATAAAGAATGCTATGAGTAACTCGGGTCAAGACGTTACTTCATCATCATCATCATCATTTCAGCCGAAAGACGACCACTGCTGGACATAGGCCTCCCCCAACGCCACATTGACATAAGGGGGTTTTGCCATAATCGCCACGCTTGGCAGGCGGGTTGGCGATCGCAGTACGGTTGTTACAAAAGCACAAAGAACGCTGCTGCCCATTCTCTTGTAAGCCCCTTAGTCGCCTCTTACGACACCCACGCGAAGATACGTCCGACACCATACAGAATGACGAGACGTTACTAACGTGAAAGAAACTAGTGTCTTACGTTCAAGCGTGTTGTTTGTTGCATGTTGTGTTGAAAATTGGTAAACGGGGCGTAGCTTTTTCAGCAATCCTGGAATCCTGAAATAATTCATGTAAAAACCTTCTAAAGTCGCATAACATAAATCAACAAAGGTTATCCCTGATATAATGTAAACGCAAACTTCATGATATTTATTCCAAAGCCTTATCAAGTTCAAGTTTGCCACCACGTCATTAGAAGTTGAGTCTGTTAGGTTACTCACATTTTTTCTTGTTGTATTTAGATTTATTACCCGATTAGAGCGAGACAAAATACACTTTGAAGATACTTTAAGCTTTGCCAAATTCCATCTAAACTTTTGACCCGATATCAGCTTTGTGCTAAATTGAATAAATTCGGCCTAATTGTGATTAAAGCCCTCGTGTAAAAATAGTTAGGCCCTTGCTGATGTTCAGTGGATTGTGAGAAAATGTTCGTTGGAAGCCGATGTCTGAAGTCGTTTTCATAATGAAGCCGCGGCTGCGAATAAATACGACTTCTTGAAAACTTTGGAGCTATTTTCTTAATTCACACTTTAAAATTCAGATTATAGCCGGCCTGTGAATTCGGAAATGTTTGAATTGTCCCGATTCTGCGTTTTGTTTTTATTTGGTGAAGCAAGAGGTCGGTTTAGTATTCAAAACACAGTTTTACCGCATCTTGAATAAATATGTGACGCAAATTTTAATCGCGTTTTATTTCACTACCCGAATGACAAGTGCTGTGGATGGCATCCGGTAGACTTCTAGACATAAATTAACAATAAAAGTTAAGTTACACCGGTACGGACAACGGACATAAAGCGATACGGCATCGAATACTGAACACGGACATATTTGTACTTCAGTAAGTAATTGATACATACTTATATGAAAGTCCGTGTCAGGAGTCGCGTCCACAGTTTTTCTGTAACCTTTACTCTGCGTCGTACGTATTGGTAGTGCAGAACATGAATTATTGTGTCAAAAAATCAAATCAAATTTTATTTCACAGAAAACACACTGCTCTGTATAGTGTCGGACGTAAAGAATAGCACCATCCCATATCTTCCCGTGGGTGTCGTAAGAGGCGACTAAGGGATTTGCCACAGAATGGGCAGCAGCGTTCTCTGTGCTTTTGTAACAACCGTACTGCGATCGCCAACCCGCCTGCCAAGCGTGGCGATTATGGCAAAACCCCCCCAAAATGTCAATGCGCTGACACTTGGGGGAGGCCTATGTCCAGCAGTGGACGTCTTTTGGGCTGAAATGATGATGATGATGATGAGGAAACAAACATGGCCAACTATCAAACTTCAAAAGGTAGGTGCACAGTCTGGGTTGGTCATTTCCTTTCGAGAAAAAACCGGCCAAAAACTATTTTTTTAAATTATAATTATCAAACAGAATTGACATCAATCGAACATTACTTCGCAAAAGCCTATCTCAATAACTATAAACACATTTTTGACCTTCGTATCATTGCTTTAAAAACAACATCTTTTTAAATCCCAAAGCAGCCAGTGAAACAAAATGGCGTCACTAACCGGCAACTCTACATCATCGCAGTAATAAAACCTCTACATAGAGACAGACTGCCCTAATGTCTCTATCAACCGCTGTACAAATGGTAGAGTCCTCACTTTATCGCCGCTATTAATCCGTACTAACATCATGTTATGTGACGATAGAAAATAATTCGTGTTGTCGTGTTGTTTGTTGGTTTGTATGTTGTACAAAAAAGATTGGCCTTTCAACACGTTTCTACAACCTTCACCATTGATTCATCATCATCTTCCTGTCCTTGTGTTGTGCCCCATTCTACTTGTGTTTTCTTATTCCATTTTCCCCTGTTAGACGTTACGCATCATGTACTCCTTCTCCTTCCTCCTTCTCTTTGACATCATTCCTCACATCTTTTCTTTGGTTTTCCTCTTCATCCATCAACATTCATGTCCATCACTCTTTTAGTCACATGCGTTTCATCCCTCCTCATTACATCTCATCATCACTTCAGCCGAAAGACGTCCACTGCTGGACATAGGCCTCCCCCAATGCCACATTGACATAACGGGGGTTTTGCCATAATCGCCACGCTTGGCAAGCGGGTTGGCGATCGCAGTACGGTTGTTACAAAAGCACAGAGAACGCTGCTGCTCATTCACTGGCAAGTCCCTTAGTCGCCTCTTACGACACCCACGGGAAGATATGGGATGGTGCTATTCTTTATGTCCGACACCATACTCATTAGATCTATATATGTATATACCTACCATTGATCAATATACTTTTTATTTAAAATAAGAAACCCCTTTCCTTCATACCGTTTTTACGAGTTGACATAACACAGAGTTTTCTGTATTATGTGGGGTTGCGGTTTAATTACCTGTATTTTTCAAGGAGGTGAGCCTACCCGTCATGTCTCAAAGAAACACAGTACATACGAACTATTTTGATGCATGTATGAAAAGCTAATCGGATATAAAACTCTTTGGGAAAGTTGTTTAATATGACGGGTAAGCTCACCTCTTTGAATGATACATGTAAATAAATCACCGCCCGGTAAATTTTTAAATGACAAAACAGATATCTCAATGCTTTATAAGATAGTATACACCTTCCTGAATAAATAGTGATGGTGCAAACCGCATAACCGAAATTAAAAATTCACTGCGTATTTGAAAAAAATAACGCGGAACCATAGCAACATAAAAACTACTTTTATATGTTACAATTTATAGATACATAGAAGATAAGGTACCAAGAAATAGTAACTTAATAAGTGTGGGTTCCTAGTGAAAATAAATATTACAACGCAGTGCAGAGGTAGGTGATAAATTGGAAACTTTCTGCAAATTTATTTATTTACATTTTGCAGGTTTGTCGGAAGGAGAGGCGAGAGACCAACAGCTGTTTCTACGAATTTGCCTATTCATAAAATATAAGTTTTCGATTAGTAGGAAAAGTTGTCAAATGTTCTCGTAGGAAATGTTTTTAACAGCATAGAATTTAACTTCCACAACCACAAACCAAACTCAAAGCATATAGCAGCGTCAAACTTTCAGGCATAAATTAAGAGTATACGTATCGCGCGGCGGTGTCGGCATGTATTGAAAACTCACTCATAGACGGATCAACCCCTGCACGCTTGCTTTACCTTGCATACTATCCCATGCAACTGTTTAATATTTTGCCATGAACCCTTATGATCACTGGCCCTGTTCGTTATTTTAAAAACTCTCTATTACTACAAATTGTACACAATCTACATTGTAATCCATTGGAGTTAACAAATCCATCAAAGCTACATTGAATTTAATGTTATTACGCAACTAGCAACTGCATTACTGACGTACATTATTGGATTACTAACTGGTTTGATGGCCGTCTGCACACGAATGAATAATAAAATACCGACAAGGGCTTATACACATGAGATTCTGCGTTTTTACCAACAAAGAAATAAAAAAGCTGTATAGGGGCTCTGTCTAAAGAAGTAGGCACGTTAACCGTACGCACATGCATGTGGCCTGAAAGTCTGACAACCAGTCTTTCCAAGGGGCATCGTATTACGAGTACCAAGTACTAACTGGGTTGCGAGGTCAGATACGCAGTTACTCCACGTTAAGCTGCATCGCGTTAGACTGGAAGCCGACCCCAACACAATTTAGAAAAGCCAAAGCAATGATGAGTTGATATACGACTTGTTAAAATGCTGCCCCGTAATAGGGGATAATACTGGGTAAAGAAAACGAAATTCTATTTTGTCCGTCAGACAGGTACCTAATACAAAAATATTAGACACGTATTTTTTGTTTTATCAAAATATCCAACAAATTACTTAGTTAAAACTCATTAAAGTGGGAGAGTGGGGGCTCACTACGTCACAAGTAGGTACAAAATTACCTACAAGTGACGTCATGCGCCATTTCAACTCAATATATCTCTGTAATTTTATGACCACGTGAAAAAAAAAAAAATACGTGTCCAATACTTTTCAATAATCTACCCGACAAAAAAAAAATAGTGATCATCCTCTATTCATATAGAGCTAACATACCAAAGCAGTGCCCCTGATGCCGGTGGGATGTCTTTGGTGTGTCTCTAGGCTCTATTATGGATCCTTTCTATGGAAAAGTATTGAAGAAAGAAAATGACTTTTAAGTCAAGTTCTAGGTCATTCGCAATATCGAAGCAAAAGTTTTTTTTCGGTAAGGCTATTCAGAATATATAACATATCTGAACAGAAACGTAACCTTTTATTCAAGGCAAAGTTTACCACGGCTGTTCTGTGAAAAGCCGATTTTAATGACAAGCAATTTCGTCGGACTGTCCGCTGTGTGGGTGTATTAGATTGTGTATGTGTGTGTCTGTGAGTGATGGGTGTTTGTGTGTGTGCTTGTACGATCTGAGCACGCAATTTGTCTTACTTTTAGTGGTAATTCTACTTTAGGAGGTTACGTAGTGTGGCTGATTTTTTGATGTTTAGTTTGAATGGCCTTGGCATTTACTTCATCATTGCTTTAGACTTAACTAAATTATTTCTTTTTGATCTAATTAGGGTGTTTTGTCATTAGCTTTACCTTAGAATTATAGGTATAGATTAATTAGGGTTCCGTACTTCAAAAGTAAAAAAGGTATCCTTATTTTATTAACCCTTACCTCGGGAACGCGTAGAGTTATCAAGTTGAAATTAAAACGATATATGTAGATCTACAGTCCTTTTAAGGTGTGAAAAAATCAATATTCTAAGTTAACGTTAAAAAAAGATAGGGCAGTTTAGCCGCAATAAACGTATATTTCGACACTCTCGAGGGAATCAAAATGTTATAGGGTATACTTCTCGTCGACCTAGAATTATGAATTTTTGGCAAGTAATATTGTCTTATACTACAGATACAGAAAAACATCTTACACTTTACTACATTACCCTTCGGGGATTACGAGGTGTGATATTATGTTATTAATTCATACACTGACAGGCAACTGCTATTGCGATTTTGAAAGTTTCATTCAAGTGCCACGAAAATAAGCAATATGGAAGGAAATTTTTGATCCTCTTAACGTGTTATATAGGGAATAGGAGTTTGTAGTCGATGTAAAATCATGCGCGTGGCTTGTATGTAATAATTCAATAGTACATTGTGTATTAAGGGCGGTAAGTAAGGAATTACGATCGAGCCAAAAGTCGAAGACTGAGGGCTTTCTAAGTCGAGGTTCGTAATTCCCGTACCGCCCGTGAAACATACAATATTTTCAACACATTTGCGAGTAAATAATTATGAATTATAGCTTTAATACACAAGTCAGCACAACTACTATTACGAAATACGTCAACTTTTTTTTAAGCAGATTGCGGGCTTTTTGACGACACCACAGATTATACAAATGTTTCTTTCAGAAACGTTAAGGGCTAATACTTACGTAGGTATGACAGCCATGACGTAGTGAAAAAAATAAAATAATTTCGACGTTTTGTTACCGTCCTTGGGTTTCATGCCAAAAAGAAAGCTCGAGTCTATATGGGGCATTACGTCCAAGTTAACCTGTATGTTTAGATACTGTTTACGTGCAAGTGTGATGAAAAATATAAACCAAAACAGTTAATCCGTTTAAGAATCAATACCGCAGTGCAAATTCATTGATTCAAAGGGGATTTACCGATCGTTTGCTCTGGTTCATTTGATTATTACACTTCACGCATTGTAAGGTAATCGCTGAACCCGTGTTTGAATTGTTCAGTTCCTCTGCCGATTAATATTTCGTGAAAGTTTTGATACTTTTTTTTTATTGAAGGCTCAGGTGTCCAACGACCCGTGCAATTGTTATTGAGTACCATATGTGTCCTTTTTCAAGACCAAGTTCCTAGAAATAGTAATGAATAGGAGCGATTCAAGCCCAGGTATATGGCCCTGTCCACGGCCTCGGGCAATTCTGTCACATGCTTCCGAGAGTGGTCTCGACCTCACTCAACCGTTGCGCAGCCTCCTTCTGTGAACTGACGATTTTTCAGAAAAAGATCACCGCATCCCACGAATCTGCGCTCCCGACCATCGAACGAGCGACGGCTGGCAGCGACAGGTCGGGTTCGACTTTTGTAACGAGGTCCTAACTGGACTCGTGTCGCTTGATTGTTTCGCTGGTGGTCAAGAGGTAGGTGACATTGTGACAACGGATGTTACTGTTACCCAGCGGCATCCCATTGCTGGGCAAAGAACCCTTTTGAGTTCCAGGTGTTCTGATCCTGGGCTAATGTTGAAAATTGTTTATTATTTTCTACTTTTCCGTACAGTCGTACTCATATTTGTTACGACATCACGAATGCAATTTGTTATGATTTTTGGACAAAAAGTTACACATAACAAATATATTTCCCTCAACGATTTACAATGTTGATCCTCTCTACATCCATGAATAAAAATAGGTTAATAATAAAAAAAAACTGAACTATCAAAGGATAAAAGAGACAGAAGAATTATAACGTTTCATTGTTCAATTATTTTGTAGCCGACCAATTATTTATTTAAATTAAACGATAAAAAGCAATACGTTGTTTATAAAACAACGTACTGCTTTTTTCCGTTTTTCAGGTCAAAATGCCACGTAGTTGTGTGGAGTTATTATTGAATGCCTAAAATATTTTTCGTTATTAAAATTCCGTTGAGAATTTTTGTAAAACAAAAATGAATGCTCCGATATAACGTTTCATTGTTCAATTATTTTGTAGCCGACCAATTATTTATTTAAATTAAACGATAAAAAGCAATACGTTGTTTATAAAACAACGTACTGCTTTTTTCCGTTTTTCAGGTCAAAATGCCACGTAGTTGTGTGTAGTTATTATTGAATGCCTAAAATATTTTTCGTTATTAAAATTCCGTTGAGAATTTTTGTAAAACAAAAATGAATGCTCCGATATTTCAACCCTGCTTCATTGTCAGTGCAACAAACACCTAGAACATAAAATATATTCAACTTGATTGCTACACTTTTCAGTAATTCCTTAGACAAAGCTATCTGGGCCCTGTTAGCTGAGTAAACTAGGACATCCAACACTGACAAAGAAGAAACGCTGAAGAACGTTGATATTTGACAAAGGACGGATAAAAAACTTAGTTACTCACTTTTGCCACTGAATTCCATGCATAATGCAATCAACGGGCTAAATACCTGTGAAAAAAACTTGTTAATTCTTCGCAAGTTCCCCAACTGAACTTGTGTATAAAATATTCAGAAATTCATTTATGAATTTACGCCATACTTTGTCTGGTCGCTTGAAACACGGAAGCTTGTACTCGTCAAAGATGCATCAGCATCGCTTATTTATGTATTATCCTTTATCATTTTACTCGTATTATATGAGTGTATAACGTGAGGTCGACACACGGAAGCGCGATTAACGCTTGTGCGACAAAACTGTAATGCGACTCTTTATGTAATTTATTTATACGCTTTTAAATCGATGCAGTTACGGAATTTCGATAAAGTAATTGAAACGATAATGACGATTTTAAATTAGGAACGAGTAAATATTGAGGCTTTGACATCGAGCAGCGAGGAAGGTTGTTTTATAAAGATAGTTGTCAGGAAATGGCATAAAATTCACGCTATTTTACATTGCCTTTTATACCGTCTGATCAGAGTGATTATGCTTCAATAACAAAAATGGACATCCATAAAATATAATGACTGAAAGTATTGTTTCTCATATTTTATTATATTTTATACCTACCCTTTAAGCCTACATATTTTTTGGTAAATATTAAACGGAATATAAATCTTAATCACTTGTCGGAAGTTAATTTACTTTTTACTAGTAAAAAGGTACGTACACACTTAAAAAAATCGAAATTGACTTTGAACCAATCTACTTTGTATAAACCGTTAATAAACGGATATTTTCATGTTCAACTGGGATCAAAGGGATTGCTTACTTTCAGGAAAATGAAATCAGTGTTTGTATTCGCAAAATCCCGTATCCGGCAGTGTTTTTGGTTCTTTCAGCTAGGAAATTCTCATTAGCAATCCGTAGGTTGGAACTGTGCCCGATAAACGAAAAAAAGGGTGTACGTACTCCAATTATTTGAACCTGGACCCCTGTTAAATGAGGATATACGACGATAAATCTGTTTTCGCCTATATTTAGGGTTCCGTACCTCGAAAGGAAAAACGGATATATCCCTTATAGGATCACTTTGTTATCCGTCCGTCTGTCCGTCTGTCTGTCACGACTCTTTTTCTCAGGCACGCGTGGAGTTAACAAGCTGGAATTTATATCAAAATACTCAGGTCTGCTGTCCCTTAGAGCTGTGAAAAAATCAAACTTCTAGCCAACGCAATCAAAAGATACAGCGTTTATGCCGCTAATTTTCGACACTCACAAGGGAATCAAAACCTATAGGGTACTTCCCGTGAACTCAGAATCTTGAAATTTGGTACGAAGCAACGTCTTAAAGCACAGATAAAGGAAAAATTGCGAAAACCGTAAATTTCTAGTTACATCACATAATAAAAATATTTTTAATAATTTTTGTAGGGAACCCTCGGTGCGAGTTCAACTCGCGTTTTTTTCTGGAACAAATGAAACATCACGGCTGATTTTTTCCACAGATATAGGCTGAGGTTTATATAGCACACATAGTTGCTACTTATGTTTAAGTCTCATGTAATAAGAGCCTAGTCTATTGCCATAAACTGGGCACAAATTCAAGCTCCGCCCTGCCACTGATTTCTGTTAACAATAACACTTTGCCCGGCCTGGAAATCAACCCATCATGCTTAGCGGTAAAGTTTGTGACTACTAGAGCAAAGAGCCAGATAACATACGGATTGAGGGATGTCTTACTATAATGAAATACAATCCTCTATTCTGTCGGTTAGTCCCGCTATGGTATGGTCCCGGTATGGCACCCTCTTAAAATACCTATCAAAAAGTCCCGCTATGGTACCCATCTTTTAGATCTACGTTAGACAATAGAAGGTACAACTGAAAAGAAAAGTGTATCTATAAATAAATACTTAGTGTGAAATAAATAAATACTTGAGTGTATCAATAAAACGTCTGTTTGCGATATTAAATCAGTCTTTTATTAATTCAAAATATTTATAAAAAAATATCAAACAGTAAAACGAAATATTAATTGCAATGTAATTTTTAAAATAATCAACAATATTAATTACCAATAATCAACAATAAAAAAAATATAAAAAATCCACATCTCAGAAAAGTATTACTGTAAATATTATAAACTACAAATAAAAACAACATCCAGACATAAATATTAGTTACAAATAATCAACATTGAGAAAAGGCAGTAATTGTAAATTTATATAAACTACAAAAATAATCAACAACCAACTAGACAAATATATTAATTACAAATAATCAACATGGAGAAAAAGGCGCAAATTGTAAACATAAACTACAAAAAATAATCAACATCGAGAAAAAGTATTAAACATTTTAATAGGCTAAAAACAAAATTAAAATAAACTATTTTTTTAAATGTTCTGATCGAAATGTTGACTTTGATATGTTAATCAGAAAATCACCAATGGAGATAGCTTTATTTTCGTAACTTTTTGTTAGCTTTTGAATCTGGCGGTCGATTTCTATACTTGTTCTTTTTCTTGAATTTATAGGTGATCTTTTTAGTCGAAAGCTATAACAAAAATCATCAGTTATTTAAGTTAAGCTATATTTTTTTCAGTAACCGTCTGTAATAGAAGGCGACAACCAATAATATCTACCAAAATAAATAAAATCAAATCCATTTTCAAATTCTTCTATGTACTCGTATTATGTAAAAAAATATATATCTGCTTTTAAAAATATTATATCTGCTTAAAAATATTGTCTAAAAAATACAACTTACTTGGCTTGTTTTATATCAAAGTGACATGTGTCGTTGCCAATTGTTTGCAGAAACAATAATAAACTGGGATTTTTTCCAATAATTTTGTTGAATCTGCCATTCCATGATTCCGCCAAGTTAGTTGTTCTATGGCGTTCATTATGGCAACACCAAATGAGGTCTGGATATTCAAGCCACTGAGTGACAAAATAGTCATTGAATTTGGTCATAGCTTCATCGTCGAAACTGAAAAAAATACTTATTAAACGTTCGTACTTGTAAAGCAATGAAATTAACAGGTCCTTACTGATATTGTTGTTCTTTACTTTTTTGCCATATAATTAGAGTTAAGTACTCAAACATCATTTTGGAAAGTAACCAAGATATTATACCTATTTTCCATTATATGCAGCCAGCCGTCTTCAATATCTTGTTTTGGCAAAAACGCCAAGCCTATGCATTGCTTAACATGGTTCGAGGACTCTTCGTGTTCCATGAGATTTAAAGATTTCGCTTTTTTGATAACGTTCTTTTGAAAATGTACGTTACATCCATTTATTTTGATATCAGGAAAAATCTTCGCTGCTGCATTTATTACTCCTATTTCATAATCGAAGGTAAATTTCGATGGACGCCATTCAGGCAAAGTTTGTTTAATCAATTCGAAAACTTTTTCATAAGTTTTCCCTTCTTTGTTTTTTAACAGAATATAAAATAATGGTGCTACATTCGTGGATAACTCAGTGCTTCCCATGTCTCCATGAATGACATAAACTTGTTCGAATGGGTTTGGGCAGCCGTCGAAAGTGCCATCACCAAAGTAATGCGTTACACATTTTATATATTCCTTTACTTCTGTCGAGGAAAATATAATTATTCGATTACAGTCTTCATTACAATAATCAGCCAATACATACTTATTAAATTCTTCTGGTATTATAATTTCTTCCACATTCTTAAATTGTGTTTTTGGTACGTTCAACGACTTATTTCGGTGTCTGTATAATACTGTTTTTAATTTTTTATAGTCAGGAACATTTCCTGTAAGGTGTAACCCTTTGTCTTTTAAGTTACCCATGTGTTTTTCGAAAATTTTCTGTACTGATCCGTAATTTGAATTTACTTCTTTTTTGCACTCACTTATAGCCATTTGAACTTCATTGTCTTCAAAATGTGGCACGCACTGATCACTGTGTTTATAATCTTTAATTATTGTATTATTGGTATTCTCAATAGTTATATATCCACTACATTTAATACTATTTCTCCTATTTACACAATGCCAAGTACTTGAATTTTTATTTTCTCTGCGTTTAATATATTTATGTCCGGCACGTAATAAAGTTTTTCCACCGCGTCGACTGTCAATAATTATTAAATTTACACCACGTGAACTACTTGACCCAGACATTGCAATAGATAAACTAACAAGCTATCCTAATTACTCATATCGCAAAAGTACAGCTGCAAATAGCAAACTAAACCCGGAATAATACTGTCTCTCTCTATTTTCATAAAAACAAAAGGGAAGAGCTAGATACGAATTCGAGGAAGGGCTCGTCTCTATTGTTTTACGAAAAAACCGGTTGGTCAGGTTACCGAGCGTGAATAAACGACAATTACCGAGCGTGATTTGTTTAAAAAATAGTATTAATAAATATTATCTTGCTTAACTATAATAGTTAAGAAAAGATATTTTTTATTTATACTATTTTTTTCTTAACGCATTGTATAACTTTTCTTTACAACAGTACCAAAAACTGAAGGGTACCATAGCGGGACTTTTTGATAGGTATTTTAAGAGGGTGCCATACCGGGACCATACCATAGCGGGACTAACCCTATTCTGTAATAAGACTCGTCTTATATTACGACAAATCGAAGACGCCACAATAATAGATCTTCCACTTTGTGCCGTTATTGTACGGACATAAATCTAAGCACGAATGGCAGCCATGAATAAGTTTATAGGTAATAAAAGGCGATATGAAAAACTTGCGCGTATAGCAGACAGTTTCTTAAAATTAATTTTATACATTATGCTGTGCTTCAAGAGAATTTCTTTTCACATCTAGGTTGGACTTTTTTAACATTAAATTTTATTAAACGACGAGCGTTTCTTATCTTCAAAATTTTCTTGAGCTTTTCCTCATAAAAGTTAGGGGGATGCGTGAAAATGTGCCTTAGGAATGTATATTTCTCGTATTTTTTCCTCGTGTTATAAAATCTCTAACTAAGCTCATCTCAGCTTATGTACGCATCTATGGATAATATGGGTATGGCACCATTTTTATTTTTTTTCACAGAATAATTTTTGCTTTCAAAAATATGAGTGTTATTTTGAAATGCCAGTAATTATTTTTATGCTGAGAGCAAGTGGGTCAAATAAAAAAAAAAAAAACTTTACCATGTTCGTAATTCTAAAATAAAAGCATGTTAACAGTTTTAACATCAAAAGAGGCTCAAAAGAAACCACAACAACTTGGCGCGAACCCAAAAGATATAATCGCTACCCAGCGTAAAAAATGCTAGAAACTAGAACACCCAAGTACTAAACTTCACCCCATAATTACCCCATTTCAAGTTCTGCCTACGATGCCCTACTTACGCAAGTGACCGTATCATTTCGTCTGATTATAGTCTTACAAGCCTTTGTCTCTACATCGGCCATCAAAAGAAATGCACTGTGTATGTAAATACCGATCACTTTATCTCGAATTCTCGCTTGGATGTAGTAAAAAGGTTTTTATCAAGTGCCCGTGGTATGTTGTGGGATATTTTCTTGCGCTTAATTGAATTTCTGGGTGTTTTATTTTTACGTATTAGGGTGATAATGGAAGAAAAATCCGGAAATGAAACATGTGTTCGTTAAACAAAGTATGTTTTCTGTTTCTGCTGGGAATAAGATAATAGATAAGTGAAAAGGTATTCTTGATTATTCTACAGTCATGCATTTTGTATCCGAACTTTTTTTCTATTCGTTACACTTTCCACGCACGTTTTATTCTGTATTTTCAATAAAACGTGTAAAATTCTTTTTTAAATGCTGCACTTCATAAATGCGTTCAGTTGAACAATAGAATTACTGCACAAATGATGACAAATTGCTAGTACAGTAAAGACCGCAGTGTCCCTCAGATACTTCACTCTTACTAATTGCTTAAAGCGATCAACAAATACAGTTTCTATCTTTAGGAATTCTGAATTAGTAATAGAACCTTTTTTTTTTTTTGGATATTACGATCATCCGTGCCTCGGAAAGCACGTTAAGCCGTTGGTCCCGGCTGTTATTTGTACATCTTTGACAGTCGTTACGAGTAGTCAGAAGCCAAAAGTCTGACATCCAGTCTTACCAAGGGGTATCGTATTACCCAGTTACTGGGTTGTGGAGGTCAGATAGGCAGTCGCTTCATGTAAAATACTGGTACTCAGCTGCATCTTGTTAAACTGAAAGCCGACCCCAAGATAGTTTGGGGAAAGGCTAGGCAGATGATGATGACCATGTCCGGGTCCAAAAATTTCCGTCTACAACTATAAAACTGGATGATTGAAATGATGGGACACAATATTGAATACACAAAAATAATTTTCTACTGTGGATGACAAGACAAAACTTCAGTAACTTAGTGACAAGATAGTTTTGTATCTCAGATTAAACGAATGTGCGTAAGCCGAGTTAAATTTGGACCTTCGTGATAACTAGACGTATAACGGAAGGCGTAAAAGAGATCATAACTAGTTTTTATATGCCTGCTGTTCTATTCGTCGTATATTTTAATCAATTTGTACCTACATCGTGACTCAACTTAATCAGCAAGAACTCGCAAGACTCAAGTCTAACCTCGACAGTTGTATTCAAGTTTATCGTGATATAGAAATTCAATTCCCAATGTAATGGAGGAATGAAATAATAATATCTAATCATTATGTTTCCCTCGATAACGATTCCTCAAATTCGTTTTGCTTCGAAAATGTTACACGTGGTAGAAGATACTGAAGTTCGTTATTGAAAAGGGGTTTTAGCTGTGAATATGATTGCTGTTTAGTACTTGAAGTTAGACAGACGCCTTTTCAATTAATAAAAAAATAAATAAAAAATAATTGGTCCTGCTATCATTTCAAGATAACCACTAAGATTTTTCTATGTATTTGTATGTCTATGTAATTGCTATCAAAGGTCATGGCTATGACCACTTTTCTTCTTCCTTCTTGTCCACCATGCACAATAACGAGTTACACACTCCAACTTAACCCACTCCAACAATTATGCTAAGAAAATAATGTCTAACAAATGCCATAACTATGTCAGACAGATCGGGAGAAACTTATACAGGGAAAGAGTTAATAAAAAAAATAAAAAAATGTTCTTGTATTTTCTACAATTTAAATTTCTGTATCAGATTGTATGTTAATGATTACTTTTTTTTTTTTTTTTTTTCTATTTATTAGTTTAGGGGTTTTTATCCACACGGATACGCCAACCCCATTGTATCTTCTAGCATTATATCATATCAATCAATAATATATCATACACACAATTACACTACACACTACACTATACTAACTGGATAAATATAATAAAAAGTCTATGAATTCAACAATTCGTGGTTCACCACTGCTAAACCACACAATTGTTTTGCCAAATCTGATTTAGGGCGTGACAAAATCGTCTGAATTAAACCTATATCAAATCTGTTCAATTTATGTTCTCTTAGCAATTCTTCTCTCTCTTTCTTATTTTTAGCACAATCCATCAGCAAATGTTGTACGTCCTCAACTTTGTTACAAACATTACAATTTGGTGATTCGACTTTTTTCATCAAGAACGCAAACTTCGCGGATGGATAATGTCCAGAGCGAAGTCTTAAAGCTAATTTAACAAATCTTCTATTCAGTTTATCACCATCAAACCAAAGGTAACGAGGAGGCTCATGCTGAATGGTTTTATACCAAATTCCTTTTGTTTCTGATTTTTCGTTGAAATATTTTTTCCACATCTCATAACATTTAATTTTAAATTTAGGGATCAGATCTGAGTAGTCCGGCAAAAAATCAGTCTCATTTCCGTCCACTGCTGCTAATTTAGATACTTGATCAGCCACCTCATTACCCTTCACCCCAATATGAGCTGGAACCCATTGCAATCTAAACTCAACGCCCTCTTTATTAAATTTATGAATCATACTTATAATATCGTAGGCTATCGATGTACCTCTGATACCAGAGGTGCATCGAGCCACGTGTTGTAAAGCGCTTTTGCTATCTGAAAGGATAACAATCTTATTTAATTTTTGTTGATCTGCATATTTCATGGCTTGAAAGATTGCAATAAGTTCCAAAGTCATAATCGATACAAAAGTGTTTATTTTATAACCAAATTTAACATTCAAATTTTGATAGAAATACCCCACCCCCTGTCCATGTGCACTCTTTGACCCATCAGTGTAGATTTTATGCCAACCGCTGTACTTTGTACTTAATTCTTTTACTACGTTGTTTAATAGAATATTAGGTTCAAATGAAATTTTACTGCCCTTTACGCTTTCCATATCACTTTTAATACTTTCCTGCAAGTCGATGGCTGATACCCAGATTTCTAAACTAAACATCCTAAGCGTATGTGATGACGAAACTTGCAGTGGCTTTATATCATTGACTGTTAAAGCAATTAAAGGTTTTTTTTTCCCCTCCCAGTATCTATTTTGGCAAAAATCACTCAGATTCGATATCATTTCAACAGTTGTGTTGCTAGACCAGGACACACCCTTCAACATAAACTTGTACGCTAAGTATTGTCTTCTTAAAAATAACGGCATTATATTTAGCTCACACTCCATGACATGGATTGGTGTACTTTTAATAAATCCTCCCACAATTCGTAGTGCTTGATTTTGTATTTTATCCAGTCTGCTAATGTGTGTCTTGGCGCCAGAATCATAAATAAAGCTGCCGTAATCAAGCCTACTTCTTATTAATGAAACATACAGCCTACGTAAATGCTTAGTATGTACACCCCAAGTACTCCCTGCCAACACTTTCAAGATATTAAGAAATTTAGAGCATTTATCTACAGTTTCTTTTATATGTTTTCCCCAGCGTAAATTCTCATCTAACCAAATTCCCAAATATTTTACACAATCGGATCTAGGCAACAGTTGGCCGTTTGTTTGTAGGGTAGGGAAAAGCCTCCTATGGCCTTTACTAAAAAGGCAGTAATTGGATTTACTGGCGGATAGAACTAAACCTAATTCATCTAATAAAATGATTATAGCATCAAGCGCTTGTTGGATGCGTGTTTCACAGCTTTTGATGTCTTTATCACTAACAAACAAAACAAAATCGTCTGCATACTGCGATGATAATACATTTTGTGTTTGCTGACATATTTTGTGTGTTATTAAATTGAAAAGCAACGGGGATAGGGGGTCCCCTTGTGCAAGGCCTTTATTGGTCCATCTAGAAAGAGTAGTTTCGCCTGTATCCGATTTAATATTAAGGTATCTCTCGCTTAAAAAGGACCAAAGATATGTACAAATTTTAGTTCCTATTTGAAGATTATCCAACACCTTCATCGCTACATCAATAGACACGTTATTATAGGCACTATCTATATCTAAGAAACAAGCTAACGTTGGAATGTTTTTTGAGAAACCTATTTGGATATATGAGACTAAACGTGTTACAGAATCTAAGCAGGATTGTGATTTTCTGAAGCCAACCGTATGCGGTGACAGAACTTTTGTCTTTTCAATATACCACTCTAAACGTCTAAATATTAATAAATGAAAAATTTTACACAAACAAGAAATCAGGGATATAGGTCTTAACTTCGGTTCACTATTAGAAGCGCAATTAACTTTCGGGATGGGAATTACCTGTATGTTTCGCCAGTGTCCAGGTATAATGCCGAATTTAAAAATATTATTGAACAATCTAAGCAAGAAATATTTAGCTGAGTCAGGTAAATGAAAAATCATTGAGTAGGTTATGCCATCCTCACCTGGAGCTGTATCCTTTTTTTTCAGACAGCTTTTAAGTTCATTCATGGAGAAATCAGCTTCCAAGGTTACATTTCTTGATTCAAACGTTGGCATCACATTTGTCACGTAATCCGGAGTGAGTGAACGCAACAACTTGCTTTGGTTTTCAAGAGAACAATACATTTTATTTTGTCTAAAACCCTTCATCCATCTCATACGACGCCAAAGATCAGAAGCTGAAGTAACCTCGTCAATGGAGTTACAGAACTTTTGCCACCCAAGAGCTCTTGCTTTACGTATAAGGTCTTGGGATTCTTTAGTTAATTTCTCCAAAGTTGTTAAATTATCTGGTGTCGGGTTACCACGGAAGGTGGATAAAGCTAGTCTACGCTGTGCAACTATTTTTGATAATTGTGGGTTCCAATACTGTTTTGGGGTAAACGTTTCACTAGGCTTATTACAGTATTTTACATAAGGTATATGCTTATCCGCAGCATTATTAATTTGTTGAACGAAAGTGTCATACATACTTTGAAGCCGGTCTGGACCGTCGCTGTATATACTAAGATTTTTGGCAATAGTTTGACTATATCCTGCCCAATCCGCTCTTTTAAAGTTCCGTTTTTTGATACAACTAAAATCATCAATAATATTAATCGACATTTTAATTATCAGGTGATCACTCCCTAAGTTTTCATTATAGACCTGCCACATAAACCTGATAGCTATGTCTGAGGAAGCAAAGGAAATGTCAGGTGAAGTTTGTTGTAAATTTCCGTTGACTAACTTTACTCGAGTGGCCGTACCATTATTTAGAGAAACAAAATCATTATCCAGTGACGAGTCCATAATTTGACTACCCCTCGCATCCGTTTTGACTGACCAATTAGTGTGGTGGCCATTGAAGTCACCGGCAATTAATGTTTTCGCGGTAAAAGTTGAAAAGAGTGCATCCCAGTCAGACAATTGCGTATGTACGGAAGATGGGCAATAGATAGACAGAACATATTCTAAATCTTTGCAATTAATGAGCTTTACACATAAGCATTCAATACCAGGATTATTAGTACTAAAAGAATGAATATGAGAATGTATAGATTTGTGCACTAATATTGCTACTCCTCCATACGAATCGTACCTATCAGTTCGATAAACACTGTAACCGCTTATACTTATTGTGGTTTCGATGTCAAACCACGTCTCACTAATAATGGCAATATGAATATTTTTTCGTGCTAACAGATCCCCAAAACTAATCAATTTAGGACATAAACTTTGAGCATTCCATTGAAATATGTTTAACTTAATGTGTTTAGGAGAACTATCCATTAACAAATTTTATTAATCGCTCAAATAATCTCCCATGTAATAATATACTAGTCAAAAACTTCTTAAGTTCCTCTGAAACAATTTTCAAAGCCAAAATAATTTTTTCTTCAAATGTACCCTCTGACAGAATTATATTTTTAATTTTGAACCATAATTTTTTAAACTCAAATTTACTTGTCAAGTCTTCATCCCTTCCACAACTTTCTTCCATATTCTGTGATCTTTCTCTTACGGTTTCCATTGGTTGTTGAGTAGACTCATGATGTTTTACTTTTTTCTTAGTGTTTCTGCGTTTTGTTTTAGGTTGTTGAAGAATAGTAGACATTTCACCTGAACTTCTTTCTGACTCTTCCTCTATGTTTTGATCATTGGATACTACGTCTCGGCGTTGTTTACCCATAACAAGTTTGTCTCGGTATGATTCTGCGTTATTCTGTAGATAATTAGCCTGGGAAAGGGGAGATATTACGGTGTGTTCCCTTGAATGCTCATTATTGACCGTTTCTTTATGTTTATTTTGATAGAATAACTGTAAGGCTCTGCGATATGTTACTTGTTCTTGGCTCATGATGCCTCGTATAGACTTTTCTTTCAAGTAGAACGGACACTTTTTGTCCAGAACAAAGTGATCGCCTTTACAGTTAAGACACTTATAATTTAGACTATCACAGTTAACATGATCACCCCCACATTTCGGACATAATATTTTTTTAATGGGGCAATACTTAAAGAAATGACCAAACTGCCAACAACCATTACATTGCGTCACTGGAAACACGTACGGGTCAACTTTGAACCGGTAGTCGTACGCGTAAATAAAAGGAGGCATGATATTGTTTTTGAAACACACCCTTATCGATTCACAATCAACCCATTTCCCGTCCGAATTCAAACGTTTTAATCTTTTGACAGATAGGATTTCCACACATGACTCAAATATTTCAGTAAGTTCTTCTTCGTTTAATTCCAAATCGACCCCTTTCACCAAACCATACGTCATGGTCAGCTCTTGAGTCGATTGACAACGTAATCCTTTTTCTTGAATTTTGTGACATTCCAGTAATTTTATCGCATCTTCCTTATTCTTAAATTGTATTATTACTTTGAACGGGCTCTTATATTTAATACTTAAAATACCCGTGATATTCTCTGACCTTAGTAATTTAGCCATAGCTATTTGCTTCGGCAAAACATCGACTGAAGTAACACATACATCATGCTCAACTGAGTCTCGCGAGACACCATTATTTTCTACATCTACCCCGGTATTTCTTGTTAGTTCTACTGATTCACTTCTGTTCAGACGTTTCGATCTTCTCCTTGTCACTGTTATAAATTCATCATCTTCCCTTTCTTTTCTCTTCTCAACACTCTTGCCAGTATTTTCGCTGTTTTTCTCGCATCGTAAATTATCTTCTTCCATAACTTGGTGATTATTTTCACAACTAGTCAATATCTCCAAATCATTAGTATTATCCATATCGTTAACGACCGACATTCTCACAAAAACTAGTAAACAAACCGCCGGTCGGTTTCAAGGTCAGCCGGCGGTCACTAACAATAAGCTCATTAGCTAATGAGTTGCACACAACTATTACACCGTACGCGTCCGTTCGTAACGAGTGTCGCTACGTCACTGAATGATTACTTTATAAATGTATTTACAAAATAATCAGAATTATCAATAAATTTCTCCGAAGTTAGTGATGCCCTCAACTGTTATCATTTCATTTATTTATTCTATCATTTATTATTATATCATATTAAAATGTAAAGAAGTTAAAGAGTTTTACTGACGGTTTTAATTACTATGTCTCTATTAACACATTTTTACGATCGAAAATCAATTAAGCTTCAACAAACAACCTGATAATGACCTGCCAACCGCAGAAAAACGTAAGAAAATATGATTTCATGATACTTTAGCGCATCAACCCTAAACTATATGATTTAACGAGCCCTGGCTCAGAGCTCGACCGATTACGCGGCAATATTGGCTAGTCACGACAACTTTAAATAGGAATTAAGGCTTTCGGTAGTTCCGTTTAGATTTCAGACAAGAACAGTTCGTGAATTAATTTAATGGCGAGTGCTCAAGCTTTTGCAGCTGAATGGAATCGAGTTTGAGTGGTTGCAGTCGAAATATAAGGGTTTCTTACTATTGAAAGTTCTGTATTTTGGAGTATCCTATCCCAATAATATAAAATAATGGGAAAGTTTGTGAGGATGTATAATAATGTCTGTAACTCTTTCACGCAAAAACGACTGAATTGATTTGGATAAAATTTGAATAGAATAGAATATTCATTTATTTGCTCAGAATGCAGGTATTTACAATAAGGTGGTTACAATAATATAATATTAAAGAATCCTTGTACATTCTACCATTACGGCATGCAAACATTGATGATGATGATGCAGTTCATCATCAAGCATACAATCACTGACACACAACTAAAATGTATCAGCTAGAAAGTCCGATTAGTTTGACACATAGACATTTAATAACCTGGATTATCATCATCATCATTTCAGCCTGAAAGACGTCCACTGCTGGACATAGGCCTCCCCCAAGAAGGGGGGGTTTTGCCATAATCGCCACGCTTGGCAGGCGGGTTGGCGATCGCAGTACGGTTGTTACAAAAGCACAGAGAACGCTGCTGCCCATTCTCTGGCAAATCCCTTAGTCGCCTCTTACGACACCCACGGGAAGATATGGCATGATGCTATTCTTTAAGTCCGACACCACACAGAACAGTCCGACACCACACAGAACCTGGATTAACACATAGGATACTTTTTATGCTGGTAGTACGTATCATCATCATCATCATTTCAGCTGAATGACGTCCACTGCTGGACATAGGCCTCCCCCAAGTGACGCCACATTGACCGGTCCCGTGCACCTCGCATCCAGCGGATCCCCGCAACCTTCACCAGGTCATCGGTCCACCTAGTGGGAGGCCTTCCAACGCATCGTCTTCCAGTTCGCGGTCGCCATTCCAGAACTGGTGGTAAATAAATAAATAATAACTTTTCGGCCCCATCGCCCATCCGTTCTGCGAGCAATGTGCCCTACCCAACTGGACCGTTTGTCCAAGGTAGACATAATCGTCTACTACTTCAATAGTAGAGTGTACGTATACCGTGGGACAATTAGCAAACTCTACGTGGGTGCAGTCGCGAGCGTAATCTAGTGAGAAATATACACTATAGTAATTATTACGTTTGAATTTCAAAAAAAAAACATATTACGAAATTAAGGGCTGCGTTGAAGATAGAGAAGTTTGGCCTTAGCCCCTTCGCACATGTGGCTTCCCTGGTAGCTCATAAACGGCACAAATGTGTGGATGTCTCTAACTATTCTCAATCTTATGTTTTTTCCCTTTCTTTTTAATCAGATCTTTAACGATAGTTTTTTAATCATTACACCTTTTGTTTAGAATAGTTACAGCACGGATGACAACATTTGTGTCATTTATTTGATCTAGTCTGTTTGTGATATTTTCTATTTATTTTTTGTTGTTGACTCATTTTCTAATTTATTGATTGTTTGTAAATGTGTGGATATTGTAGGCCTTATAGATTCCTAGATCCTTGGTAACTATTTATTTCGTTCTACGTTTTGTAGTAAGCAAAGACTTATTGTCAGGCCTACGATGTCCTCCCATACTTTAGTACTAACGCTGTAACAGAAATATTGTAAAACCAAATGATTTTAAAAGAGTAACCATGGAGTTTCTTGCTGGTTCTTCTCCATAGGGAACTACCAACCCGAACCGAGCACCCTTTTGTCGACGTTTTATAAGTGCCCTTAAAAGTGCACTAAGTGGGCCTATGTAAAATAAAAATATTTCGATTTTGAAGTAGATAGCTGACGTTTATTTGGTTCGTGGTCGTCAGTAACGGGATACGATTAATATTGTATTTAGTACCTAAAATTTTCGTGAAAAGGGAGGATTTGAATCCTGACTGCCTCATTGTCTGCTGGACGCAAGAGCGACTGCAAGACTGAGCAAGAGATCCTGAGTTCCATTCCCATGTGGGGCATAGTGTTATTGGGTTTTCCCAGCAGGAACAGTAGCAGTCACGGAGTCTGGATTTGTTACCGGTTGGTAGCAACAAGCTCGCCCCTATTACATGCGACTTAAACATAACTGGCAAAATGTGGGTGTACTATTAGGGTTATGACTTACGCTTGTGTCGTGTTCGCACACTCAAAGCCTCGTCACATTCATAGGATGCAGACATTGCAGAACCGTTTCCTACGTAAAATCACGGGCGCCCCCTGGTTTGTCCGTAACGACAACCTTCACCTTGACCTCAAAATCCCGACTATAGTTCAGTTCATGAAACGCCTTTCCAAGCGTTTCTTTGACTCAGCGGTCAAGCACCGTAACCCCTTAATCGCATCGGCCGCCCGATACGTACCATCGCGTATCAGTAGGATTCGCCGTCCTCGGCATACCCTAGTCACTCCCGATGACCCTATTACCCTCCTTCAAGAGAGCAGTAGGGAAACCAGTACGTTAAAACGTAAAAACAGATACAAACCGCCGTCTTTCCGGCCTCGCCGCCGAGGCCCGTCGCGACGTCCAAATTCAAATCCCCCCCCCCGACCCTTGCTCGAGCCAGCCCGCGATGCTGAGCCAGTAGTTATAAATCAGCCCCTAAATAATGATAATCAGATCCAGCCTGTCCCTTTGCTGCCCTCTCTCAGCGACGCCCTAAGCCGAGGCTCGTACCCCACAGGGGGTGCCCTTAGCGCTGTCGCTTAGTTTATAAGCTTTTTGCCTGGCTGGAGGCCTTAAATTCGAGGCATCCACAGGTTTGTCCGGTTAAGCAGTAGCCAGCCTCAGAGGCTGAACTGCGAGATGCCATTCACAAAAAAAAAAAAAAAAAAAAAAAAAAAAAAAGTACTATTAGGGACACCTCTGCTTGTCTCTTCGGGGACTACAGGCGTAATGTTATGTATGTTTTAATCTGACGTGTGTTGTTCCTTGTGGACTACTGCTGCGATGGTTGTTGTCAGGCTGATGTATAAATCCAAATGCTGCTGGTGGTGCCGAGTGCGCGCACTAACCTGCTGGGGCGCGCACCGCTGGCTCGTGCGCTGCGCACTCTCAGCACGGTGGCGGATGTCATAGACATATTCACCTGTACACTGGTTAAGTTCAACGGCAGCTTAAGGGCAACGTACTGCGTACCATGTAAGATATAGTTAGTATATTTTAAGTTACTTTGTTGAATTTGATTTATTATCTGTGTTAAGGAAACATGTGTGAATAAATAAATAAATTTCAAAGGTAAATCTATTTTCGCAATGCAGGATTTGATCTGACGTCAGGTATGATGCGTGGTTCGTATGTGATGTTGTAGATGCCACCACATCTAAAATATAAAATTCTCGTGTCGCGGTGTTTGCTACCAAACTCCTCCGAAATGGCTGAACCGATTTGTTTGAAATTTTGTGTGCATAGCGCGTAGGTCTGAGAATCGGCCAACATCTATTTTTCGTACCCCTAATACCTATCTAAATTTCCACGGGAACGAAGTCGCGACAAGCACCTAGTTTTTATAAACAACATGAAAATGTTACAAGAGATTGGTTACCAATTTTACACAGCCTATATTTTGCCGAGGATGGCTATGTAATAAGTTATAAACATTGTCGCTGGAAACTAACAACAACAACATATCGACCTTATCTGTAAACCGATCATAAAATGTTCCGTACATTGTCTAGTGGGGCAGCAAAATTGTGAAAAAAACTTAATAATACTTTTACTTATTTTGGGATTCCTTTTTTGGGAACAAACTGGTCTTTAATAAACGACGTGATTGTGACAAAATTGCTTCATTTGAAAAAGATTAATAGTGTTCCTAACTGTCAAAAGCAATGTCTTCGATAAAAATCAAGAAAAACTTCAGAAATATCTTTACAAAATAGCGACTAAACAAAACTAAAATTGCAGTTCTTTTGTTACAAGTACTTTGAACTTTAAATTTAAAGAACGGATTGTTATCATCAGCTGTAATCAAACCATTAATCCTGACTGCACTATCACAATCTTTAAATCAAACTTGTTTTCCTTAGCTGGTGTATAAATCAGCTTGAAGTAACGCCAGCGTGATTGAAGATAAGCTTAAATGATACACGCAACGTGCTCGAGCTTTGCATTTTCATGGTGGAATTTCTTAAGAAACTTGAAAACAATCTTTATTGCGACTTTTAAAAATGGCTGGAACAAATATTTCTGATGAAAGATAAAAACCGTGTGCAAGTACAGTCAACCACTCGTCAGGTGGATCTTGAGCTGACCTAGCTTAGCACGGAGTTTCAATAGAAGAGGCCAGGTTATACTGGTTTAGTTGCCACTACCACGTGGGTGCGGCCCACTATTTACTCACCTATGCTCAGTGGCTCAATTTTTGACTGAAGATATTTTATTAAAAAATGGGGCCAAAAACTTAAGCAATATCAAATGGAAATAAAGACAGCTACTTGTCTCTTTAAACACGCAGAGTACAGAAAATGGTAGTAAAAAAACTTGAAAATATTCGCCTCAAAGAATGCACACACACCGGGGCCCCGTATAGGGCCGCTGTAAGGGCCCGTAGAACACCTAAAAGTCGCTAGTTGTGGTTAAATCCAATGTTATAGGGGGACATCCCTATTGCCAGAACCAACCACCTGAACCAACAATCTGAAAAGCGATTCCGCCCTTAAACCGGAGGAGGGTTTTTCACTTCGATGTCTGATTTTATAAAAACTTAGCTTAACTCGCTTTTCACAACAAACCGTGTGCATTGGTATGAATTATGAACTTCCAGACAAACTTTCATCTCCCTGAAATTCCGTCAGGGGATGAAATTTTAAACCGCCTTCTATAATGCTAACGACGTTCATTTTATTAAAAACTGTTGTGCGACTGCTGATCATAAGGGCCTGGGATCGACTCCCAGGTCGGCCAAAGTGTTATTGGGCTTTTCCATCAAGAATTTCTCAGTAGCGGTCATGGAGTCTGAATGTTTACCCGATTAATTGCAATAGACTCGCCTCCTATTACATGGTACTTAAACATGACCGGCGAAATTTGGGTGGGGTTTGAATTTACAACCTTCGGGATTACAGCCGTGATGTTATGTTTAGAAATATCGTTATCATTATAGAGATTCGTGGCTTTTATAAGAAAAGAAGATTAGCACAAAATTATGCTATGAAAAACCCATAACGTCCCCCCCTGCATTTAATCTTTCTCGCCGAAGCTGTCACAGTTAAACTTACTCTCCGCACGCGTTCTTCGTCATTACTATTCAGAAGAAGTAATTTTTTCAGACTCTTACAAGCTCAAAGAAAATCTTCCTAATGCATTTTTAATGCTTTCATCTCGAGCACTGGAACATCTGGATATTGGATTGGTGGAAAACTGTTTTGATCTGCTTATTAGGTTGTGTTTTACTTTTGTTTTTTATGTAAGTACCGCTTATTATATTAGGTCAGACAACGGGTCTCCGTATTACCGTATTGCCAAGTACTAACTGGGTTGTGGAGGTATTATAGGTAATCGGTCCATGTAAAATACTGGTATTCAGCTGCATACAGTAAGACTGGAAGCCGACACCAATAAATTTGGGAAAAGGTTAGGCAGATGATGATATTAGGTCTTGTGGTAAAGCATCAAGCAATATGGGACGATCTACAGCTAAGCTAAGTTTGCCAGGTCGATCTGTGGATGGGTCAGTCCATTACACTACATTGGTTGTCATTTGTAGAAAAGTAACAGTCGTATTAGTAGACCTCGTAGAAGATTTAGGGACGAGACCCGGATCCAAAAAATTGGAAGTCATGGAGAGAGATCTTTGCCTAGCAGTGGGATGAAGGAGGCTTACAGTATCAGTATTTTGGTATTTCTGAAATAAACAACTTGTCTTACTAAGGGGTGTCTTCTTAGCAGCATTAATGCTTGTAGGTAGGTATTCAGATGCATCCAGTTAGACTGGAAGCCAACCCCAACCAAAGGCTAAGCAGATTATGAACGTTTGATAATTATATTCTCTTCTTCTTCTTCTTAGCGTATCGATGATAATTTAAATTGAGTTAGCCCAGCGACGAGTAAGGCACTTACGACTCGAGTTTGGTTTTTTCTTATATTGTAATACACTTTCAAAAATCATCATCATCAGCCTATTATGTTCCAACTGCTAGGACACAGGCCTCTTCTCAATGAGAGTGAGTGGGCTGTAATCCACCACGCGGGCCCAGTGCGGGTGGGTAGATGTCACATGTCTTCGAATTTTTAGTTCCAGAACATGCCGGTTTCCTCACGATGTTTTCCTTCGCCGTTTTTGAGGGCAGTGGTGATGAAATAAATTACACAAAGTAATGCGCATGCCTGGGTTCGAACCCACGGCTTAATGCTCGTAAGTCGGGGCTGCCACCGCTGCAAGGTAACATATAGGTACACAGAAATTGAGAACTTTAACCGTAAACAAAGAACTTTGTTACAGTGAATATCAAAACCGTGGCTCTAAAACAGGTATTCCATCACTCAATTTAGGTTGTCAAATGTCTTTCAGAAAGCAAAAGTGGTTTCTTTTCACTCAATACACAAGCTTCACTCACGCCACCCGATATTCAGGGAAAATGATACATCATTTGTACATGACATAATCTGAGGTTGAACTAGAAACGCGTTTCATCCGAACTCAGCTATACGGTACTTATGGACTTAAAAGCATTATGTTGGAGCTCGGTGTTGTACGAGGAAATGCGAACTTCATCTTCGTTTTAAATTATGTATGGCATTAGCAGCAGTTAAAAACGAAAGCAGTTTCGTATTTTCCTTCCAACACCTCCCGTTCATCAACCTTTCATCGATTTTGTCGCGCTTAGTTCTCCATGCTAATCAAACCCTTATTTTTAACCTCTCATAGTTGAATATCGCCCAGCAGAGTTTGTTTGTTAAGCAGTTCGTGCGCTATCCACCTAAAATAGGCTTTAAAAATAAACCCTAAATTACTCAACCATCCAACAGTTTAGATTAAACTGACCACTTAACGTGTACACAGATTTCGACAACATTTACAAGGTTCAAGAATAAAGTGGGTACTTATACAATACAACGTTGTCCAATGGAAGTTGACCCCTGTTAGTGAACTCAATTCGAATTTAAAAAAAAAACCCATTGGACGGCAAAATTGAGCATCGACTTGGTAATGAATATTAGGGAAGTTAAAGATAAAGTTAATGGAAGCTAAGTTTTAGGGAAGAAGATTAATTTTCTTGGTAATTTCAGGGCAGTAAAACAACATGACTCCTGTTTTTCTTTGGAGAAACATTTATATGGAGTAACAGAAAATGGAACTCGAAGAAAATGAACAAGTCGATTGAACGTAATATTATGTGCTCGTAACTCATGAACAAAGTTTAAAAGAGCCGTTTTTATGATATTTTACAATGATTTATGTTTACTTTCCGCGGAGTTTACTCTCAGTTTAAAACAAACTGGAAGACAACAAAGATAAATGTTTTATGAAAAGTAAAATGTTGCTCTAACAGTAAATTAGTCAGTCCGTTATGCATATGAACAAACAAGTCTAGGGCCACTAGGCTGTAAGTTTAAATAAAATAAAATTTACCTGATTTTATATATAAAGTTTCGAATTCAGTCAATCCTTTGCAAAGCTATGTATTTGTATCACTTTGTCTTAATACTGTTTAAAAAATAATTTAAAATATAATGGTTGGTAATTACAAAGATAAGATACACTCACGTTAGCAAAACAACGTACTCACTTCATTCGTCTGCCTTGGCTTTTTCCAACTATTTTAGGGTCAGCTTCCAGTCTCACTGGATTCAGCTGAATACCAGTATTTTACATGGAACGATTGCATAATTGATCCCCAACCCCTTGGTAAGACTGTTTTTTAGACTTTCGGGCCACACACTACCTGTAACGCGTTTCAAAGATCTACAAATGACAGCCAAGACCAACGGCTTCACGTTCTAACTTGTACATATCAAATTACAATTGAAAGTGTAGTGTTAGTGTCTTACTTTCTATATAGTAATGAAATAGATTAGATTGTGAACACGAAAAACTCATTTAATAAACTGTATTTTATTATGAAACAAATAAAGTGTCTGCCCTCACCCTCACACACATCTTGCTACCCTTGTTCCATGGCACTTGGGGTCAGAGCAACACGTCTTCCATTGTCCTCTATCAACCGTCCGTAATTTATTTGAAAATGGTTTCGCATTTTGAAATAAATTATTTCCTAGCTAGAAAAAGTCCTGTAAAAAAAAAACAGAAATAGTAGCATCCTGAAACAGTATCAGTCTGGTACATAAAACATTCCGCGTAGAATAATTAATTTATGCTTCGCTCGTCCTGAAGTTTTGTCCCACATTCCAAAAAAAAATTAGTTTGTCCCATATCACTATTGAAGTCCTGCTTGGTTCCAAATTGCAAGTACTTCAAAAGTACAGTCAACGAAAAAATATTGTACTTATTTGAAATTTTACAAACAATTCATAATTTTCTTAGAACAGATCGTTCCCTTACATCACTCAAACAAGATCCCTTAATTCTGAATAACATTTTCGTACTCAGTTACTGCAAAGCCTTCCTTTTGATCTCATTACAATTTGAGTATTTTCTATGAAACGCTTTCCGCCTTGTTAGAATGGTGAAATCCTTCGTGAGTAAGATGTAATCCAACGGCTCTTTAAACGATTGTTGCTTAATGAATTGATTATTGTATGTGCTGTTGTGTTTGGCAGCACCTCTGGAACACAGAATAGATGAATATAGAAGGTTTTCTCGATGTACGCACATCGAGAAAACCTTACAAACAGATGCATAAAACACATAAAAATAAATTGGTTGTTTCATAATTATATTTTGGGCGATCAGGTAAAAAAAATATAAATTACAAACCAAAAATCTACGCTCTAGGTTAAGAATCATGTTCTGAATTTATGATAAAAACTATAACCATGGGGGTAATAGTTTGTATCATAAATAATGTCCCTTATATCTTGTGTACGAGAGATGTGCGCGAGAGTTTTCGCTTTTTTATAAGAACCTGACCTTCTGTATCTATCTACTCTGCAATGGAAGGCTCGTCTGCACCCCTCCCACCCCTCCAGAACTTCCCTTCGTTCACCATTTGTTCTCTAAACTTGACAACCTCGTCTTGATTCGATTTAATCACATCTTGTACAACTTATAGGGTAATTATAGAGGGATTGTTTCCTCATTCCTTATTTGGATTTGAATTATTTATTTCTTATGTGCCCATGATATCAACACTCAATGCACGGCACTCTCACTGATCTATCAACGCAAGATCTGGCTTATTTGCTACAATAGACCTGTCATCAAGCATTTCTAAAATTTTACCATAAATCAGAGCATTTTGTTTTTCAATCACTAGGTTGATATAAATTCACCATTATTGAGCCGGTTAATTTCCTAATCTCAATTTTTCCGAAGTTACGTTTGTTCTACGAGTCACGTTGGAGGACTTTGCTTGTGGACTTTAAGCTCAGTTCACTTGTAAACTTATCTGCCTAAGCTTATTAGTACTAAGAATGTGAAAGCAAAAAACTACCGTATCCGTTTACGTCTTAGTTTTTTTTTTTTTTTTTTTATGAATGGCATCTCGCAGTTCAACCTAAAAGGTTGTCGTCTGCTTAACCGGACTATCCTGTGGGTGCCTTAAGAGTAAGGCCTCCAGCCAGGGCATAAAAACTTACAAACTAAGCGACTATATGCTGAGGGCACCCCCTGTGGGGTACGAGCCTCGGCTCAGGGCGTCGCTGGGGGAGGACTGCATGGGGACAGGCTGGATCTGAATGATATCATTATTTAGGGGCTGATTTAAAACTACTGGCACAGCATCGCGGGCTGGCTCGAGCGAGGGTCGGGGAGGGCATGGACCGGGACGTCGCGACGGACCTCGACGGCGAGGTCGGAAAGACGGCGGTTTGTGTCTGTACTTATTAAGAGTGCTAGTCTCTTTATTACTCTCCTGGAGGAGGGTGATAGCATCATCGGGAGTGACGAGGGTATGCCGAGGACGGCGTACTGTACTAATACGCGAGGGTTCGTAACGGGCGGCCGCTGCGATCAGGGGATTACGGTGTTTACTGGCGTTATCGAAGAAACGCTTCGAAAGACGTTTCATAAACTGAAGGACGGTGGGCATTCTAAGGTCTACGTGTAGACGGTCGTTACGGACATAAAAAGGGGCTCCCGTGACTCTACGTAAGAACCGGTTCTGCAAGGTTTGCATCCTATGGATGTATTTAGGCTTGGTGTGAGCGTACACGACGCAAGCGTACGTCATAATGGGGCGGATCACCGCGGTATAAAGGCGCAACTTGCACTTGAGTGACAATTTGCTTTTTGCCGAGATCATGAAATGAAGCCTACCCATAGCAAAGGCAGCTCGGTCGCGAGCTGCTTTGATGTGCGCCGCGAAAGACAGGTGGTTGTCAAGTAAGACTCCTAAGTACTTGGCTTGCTTCTCCCAAGGGATAGGCTTACCGTACATAGTGATCGGGCTGAGCGCGGGTGGCTTATTCTTACGCGGTTTTGAGAAAAGAACTGCCTGGCTCTTGTCGGGGTTCACCTCGATTCTCCATTTCCGGAACCAAGCGCCTAAGACGTTGGCTGAGGTTTGGAGGGTGCTGTAAATAGCGTCGTGACTACGGCCAGTGTAATAGATGGCCGTGTCGTCCGCGAACAGGGCTAACTGTGCCTTCTTGCTCTTGGGGATGTCACTGGTGAACAGAGTAAAGATAAGGGGAGAGAGCGGGGAGCCCTGGGGGACTCCGGCTCTAATGGGGTGGGGGGAAGACAGTGCCTTCCCGATGCGATAGCGGAAGGTGCGATCCGACAAAAAGTCTCGTAAGATGAGCACGAGACGGTCTGGCACTCCCAGTTTGTACAGCTTATATAATAAGCCGTTGTGCCAGACTTTGTCGAATGCCTTTGCTATGTCGAAAAACAACACACCCGTCATCGCTCCACGCTGGAAGCCAGCGCTCAAGTGTTCTACGATGCGGTGGGCCTGTTGAATGCAAGAGTGTCCGGTCCTGAAGCCGAACTGTTCGTTGGGGATGAGACTCTTAGCCTCGGCGAAGTCTTTGAGTCGCTTATACATAAGTCTCTCGTAGATTTTACCGAGTGCATTCAGGAGACTGATAGGTCTGTAGCTCGAAGGCTCAGACTTGGGTTTGCCTGGTTTGGCGAAACCGATGACAGTGGCCTCTTTCCATATTTGGGGAAACGCGTTGTTGCTCAGGGCGCCATTGAAGATGGCCGCCATTAACACGACGAGCTGAGCGGGGAGGAGTTTGAACACCCTATTGGTGATTCCGTCGGAGCCGGGTGCTTTCCGCGGTTGAAGTTTGCTAATGATGTCTTGCACTTCGTCAGCTGTGACCGGAGGCAGAGGATCATCAGGGTCTTCTTCGGGGGGCAGGGCGGCTCTACGTTCGACGAATGCGTTCACCTCATCGAGATGTCGCTTGTCTACTGGTTGCGAGCTGGGGGAGCACTGGGACTCCAGGCTGTCGGCTAGGCATTCGGCCTTCTCAGAGTCGTCGAATGCGACGCTCTTATCGGGTCGGGTGAGGGGAGGCATCGAAGCCTCTTCGGTGGAGCGCATCTTGCGTTGCAGCTGCCAGAAGGCTAGGTGGGTAGGCTCGAGTTCGCTTAGCGTTTTGTCCCATTGATTATTACGAAGCTCACTGGTGCGATCCTTTACAGCACGCTGTAAATTACGCATGTGGGCTTTGTTTGCCTCGCAGGGAAAGCTGCTGTAGGCACGGATGGCTGCGTTCTTTTCGTTTATCAGTTCACGTACGTCAGCGGGTAGTATCCAGCGTTGATCGCTCATTGCTGGGACTTCCCGTGAGCAGTCCTTCAGTACGGATTGCACGTGTTCTGTAAACGAGTTGATGGCGGCCGTCGTGTCTGCGACTGAGACTATGTGGTCGGGGATGGCATCTATGTGAGGCGACGTGGTGGATTTCAGCTTTTCGCTGACTTTCCTCCAGTCGGTTATCACTTGGGTTGGCGGGGGCTGGCTGGGGTCAGAAGGACCCGAGCGAGGAACTAAGTGCATGAGCACTGGTCGATGATCTGAGTTAAGCTCATGTAAAGTCTCGATGGAATGCAACTTAAGGTTGACATTCTTGAGTAGCGCTATGTCGAGAACGTCTGAACGTTGGTCGGGGTCGTGGGGATAGTGGGTGTGCTCCATAGGAGCGATGGGATCGAAGTTGAGGGACTCGCCCAGGTTATACAAGTGACGTCCTCTGGCAGAGGTCGTCGTGCTGTTCCAGGCGGGGTGTTTGGCGTTGAGGTCGCCCGCTATGATAACGGAGTCGCTCAAGCCGAAGAGGACGGCAAGGTCTTTGGTGAACAAAGTGTGCTCGTCGGACGTGCCGCCGGGAGGGATGTACGCAGAGGCGATAGTGATCGGTTGATGGCCGGTCATGCCTAGTCGACACACTGAGGTCTCGAGTAGAGACTCCATGGGAGGGGGATCTAAGGGGATGCAATGCAGTTCTTTCCTATAATAGATTAGAGTCCCGCCCTTGTGGCAACGTGACCGATCGTTGCGAACTATGCGATAGTTGGCAATTCTCCGATCGCGGTGACTGGGCTTGAGGAAGGTCTCCTGTACGAGGAGGATATCAATTTGATGGTCGCGGAGGAAGGAGGCGATCTCATCACGCTGGCCTCTAATGCCATTGGCATTAAAGTACCCTAATTTTAGGGATCGGGGTTTGGTGCACGTTAATCTCGTATTATCCATTGGAGTTAGTCGAGGTTAAGGTTGCGGAGGAGGTCGCCTAACTTGAGTAGGGACTTGAGGATAATTTTAAGTTTATCACCACCAGTGTTAGCCGCCCTGAGATCAGCCGCCATGCGGTCTGCTTCGGGGGTGACTAACTCTGCTAGCGATTCTAAAATTACGTTGTGAGAGGGGTCCACGGCCGCGGGGCCGGGTGGCGTGGGACGAGCGGGCGCCGGTGCGCTCGCTTGGGCCGCGGGAGTGGGGACAGGGGCATCTAATAGCCCGGGGATGGGGTTGGACTTTGCTTTACTGAGAGCCGGGAAGGCTTTCTGGTGGTTCAGCGTGGTCCAGGGAGAGGGCCTCTGAGGGCTGAGTCTCTCCGGCATCTGGGCAGAGGGTAGCCTCACCGATGGGCTTTCTCTTTGTTGGCGGGCGCTTGCACGCTTCACCAGGTTAGAGGAGGAGCCTTTGGGGGCTTTTGAGCAGCCGCGGTAGTTGGCCGTGTGGCCCGACTGGCCGCAAAGCACACAGCTCGGTGGCTCCGTGCAAAGCGACTTGTCTTTGGGACGGGGGCAGTCTGCCGTGCCATGGTCGCCTAGACACTTTACGCATCTGTGCGTTGCATGGCAGTTGGCTTGGCTGTGACCGTACATCTGGCAGCGGTGACACTGTCCGACTACGCTTGAGCGGTAGGGCTTCTCTATTGAGATGCCTGTCAGGGAGCAAACCGACTTCACTTTGAAGATCGGGTGGTGACCTTCTACTGGGTCACAGATGACCAGTACCATATCGTAATGGTCTCCGCCTCTCGCCTTATGAAGGCGGTGGACGGCTGCGACCGGGATGTCCTGGCCTAGGAGGTCATTGAGGATGTCCTCCGTGGGGATTTCCTTCGGGATCCGCCTGATCACCACGCGGGTGGGCTTCTCCTCTGGGAGAGAGTAGGTGTGGAAGGCTATGCGCCTTCCGATTAATTGGCGGGTTAGTTCCCTGAAGTCGGTTGTCGTAGGGACCACTACTTTTATGCCCTGCTGTGTGCTTTTTGCGCTTGTGTATTGAATACGGCGCTCATTACACATTTTGGACACGTCTGTCCATTTCCCTTTGTCCTGAATGAACAACGGGGGAGGGGGCTTCAGCTTCTTTGAAGAAGCGGCTGAAGGTTTAGCCTTAGGGCTGACTGGCCTACTGGTATGAGCAGCGGCGGACGTAGGTAAGGGGACCGGGGAGGTGGGACGGGAGGCCGCGTGAGAGGGGGCGTAAGGGAGCGCGACGATCTTTTTGGTCATGGCGGCCTGGGAATTTTTGCCCTTCTTCCTCTTGCCCTTTCCGACGACTTGATAGTCGTCTTCAGAGGATGAGGAGGCAGAGCACGCGTCTAAAATTGACTCTGAGTCGGAGATTGGCTCAGTTGTGTCCATGTTCTCGGAAACGGGAACAATGGACGCAGGTTCGGACTGATCCTTTGTTTGCGAAACAAAAGGTTTCGAAACAATGGGTCTCGGTTTAGCCGGAATCGCGGCGGCGTCGGCTGACGGTAAGCCTTTGTCCATGTTCTCGGAAACGGGAACAATGGACGCAGGTGCGGGCTGGACCTTTGTTTGCGAATCAAAGGGTTTCACAAGAATGGCGGTAAGCCTCTATCGGCAGGCGGCGGCGACAAGGGGCTCTCGAGCGCGTCACTGAAGTCAGTGATGGCAATACTGGGTTGCTGCAAGGCAGCGACATCGGACCCATATTTCTTTATAAAATCTGGGTCTTTCAGGACAACGCGTTTGAAAAACGCAAAAAGGCGTTCCTCATCCGCATCAAGGGCCATATTATCTGCTAAGAGTTAGCAGACATTTGAGTGAAGCTCAGCGCGCCTAACAACCTAATTCCTTGCACAATTATGTAGGGAATTTACTGGGTCCAGCGACTCACCCGCTTCAACCTTTCCGCAGCCACAGTCCGAGGGTCCGGGCTTGGTAGCAACTCCAGTCCAGGGAACTTTGCTTTCAGGAACTTGTTGAAACGGGAAACACTAGCACAGTAAATCGGCGGCGCACACGTTCGTGACGGAGCCCAATTTTTTCACCTAGGCCCTGAAGGGGTGAGGCGGGCGGATTGGGTCACCACCCTCTCTTGGTTTCGTTGGCACCGTTAGGTTTCCCACCAAGAACCTCGAAACTGAGGACTTTCCCCTGATGGGGCAAAGGAAGTTAAATCGGAATAATATCCGAAGCAAAATGAGCAAGTGCTGTCTTAATAAAAAGACAACAATTGTTCGGGGGTGTAGTCAAGGGACTACTGATGACGTCACGACACTGGGAAGCGACGAACCGATGACACACACTGATAGCGAGCGGGAATGCGAGCAGGTAGCGGCACGTCCGTACGCGGCGGCGGTCAGGCGGAGAGAGGTACGTCTTAGAGATAGAGATACGTCGTCTATAAGATCATGAACCGCATATCTTGAATTCGTCCGACCTATATTTGCTTTTTGTCTCATTTTTTATTTTCTTAATCTCACTAGCAGCCCAAAAAAAGCCCGAGCCGCTGATTCTGAAAGCGTGAAGTAAAGAGGTTTTTTAGCCGTTGGGTACATGGTTTTACAGGACAAGATGAAACTTGTATATTCTGTCTCTCTGTCTATCTCTATTTACAAATATTATAAGAAGTTACAGTTCGTAAGTTTAGATGTATGGGGTAATCTTCGAAACTACTGATCCGATTCCGAAAATTCCTTCACTAAAGGGAATCTACATTATTTTCGAATGGCTTAATTTATAATTTTCAACGATGATGCGAGTGAAGCCACGGGCAAAAGTTCATCAGTTCACTCATTAGTTCAAATTTCTGCGTAACCTAATGTCAATCAGTTCGATCAGGACATGTGACGCCTGACGCGAGTTTAACATATTTTACCCATCACAAAAGTGCAAAACGCCGCTAAAGAAGTTTTCACTTCAAAAATACTAAACGCCAACAAAAAGGGTATTCAAAGACCCTATGTAGTAAATAATCTCCAAATTTTATGGCAAGGAAAACTTAGGGTGCAAGTGCGAAAGGAGTGAGCTCGGGACATTGGGCACCCTGGCTCGGACAGGTTAGGTTCGAAGGGGATGGAGGGGTCTAAAGAGTGAACGATTTAAGACCCTGCCATCCTCTTCTTGTTAGGTTACTTTAAACCCTGCAGACAGATACAGGAGCCCCGTGTAGCGGGGTTACGTCGACTACGCCTTAGTTTGAAACTGTGGTTTGAAGTTTGTTTCAATAGGATAGCATCATGTACAATTTTTGGTTATAATTTTACATTAAAATGGAGTTTTAATTTTGGTGATCATTTAATAATGTTGGCAGTATAAAATGTTTATTTTTAAGGTTACATTTACTTTATCTGGTGTTTTGTTTAACATAAGCCATTTATATATTCTCAAATCAATATCGAACGCGATTGTATGTCGTTATCGTCAATCTTCAACTATAAAAGAGTTCATTTCAGATACTGCTGAGAGGCTTATCTTTTAATATCTAGTAATTCTAAGCCAGACTGACTCGTAGCCTGGAACCGGTTCGAAAATTATGAAATATTCGATTTAGTTGAACGACATTAAGATTTGTGTTGGTTTGGCCTGCAATTTCGCCTGCATGTCAGTAAATTGTAGCTTGGAAGTTATCCGAAGTGCTCCCCTGGGATATTCATCATCATCTCTTTAGCCTGTTTTGCCTTTTTCCATGATAGGGTTGGCTTCCAGTCTCACCAGATGCAGTTGAAAACCAATATTTTATTGGGATACTGCCGATATAAAAAAAACGGAGGAGCTCATGGCTAAATAATAACAGCCGCCCAGGTCGATCTTTAAGGTTAAGCCGTGCTTGCCGAGGTTGGTCTGTGGATGGGTGACCATAATTACATATCGAGTTTCCTCCGTGCCTCGGAAAGCACGTTAAGCCGTTGGTCCCGGCTGTCATTTGTAGATCTTTGACAGTCGTTACGAGTAGTCAGAAGCTAAAAGTCTGACATCCAGTCTTACCAAGGGGTATCGTATTACCCAGTTACTGGGTTGTGGAGGTCAGATAGGCAGTCGCTTCATGTAAAATACTGGTACTCAGCTCAGCATCCGGTTAGATTGGAAGCCGACCCCAAGATAGTTTGGGAAAAGGCTAGGCAGATGATGATGACTGCCGATATAAAAAAAAACCCAAGTAATGGTCTATAATTAGGTTTGATTTTCATCAAAACCCGTTTAGCTGATAAGGCGTGAAAAAGTAACAAACAGACAGAGTTATTTTCGCATTAGTAGTATATGTATGGAAGTATGGATAAACCTTACTTGAATGTCGTAAAGATTTGTGTAATGTATTACAAATGTCGTCTTTAAGGTCAAGTGAATGTCTCTTTATCCTAAGTAATAGATGCAATAAAAAGCTAAGTTAGTACTTATTTTGCCGACGACCTCTACTTGACCTTGGGGTAAAAACTTGTTTATGATTTTATGTGAGTCAGAAAGCAGTAATTTTTAAGGTTTCTTATGGTGTAGTGATAATATACGTAATAGCTAAACTTTGAAACTTAAAACTAAACTTTTGTTTGGTCTGTATGGTGTCGGACGTTAAGAATAGCACCACTTACGACACCTACGGGAAGATATGGGTATCTTCCCGTAGGTGTCGTAAGAGGCGACTAAGAGACTTGCCAGAGAATGGGCAGCAGCGTTCTCTGTGCATTTTGCAACCACCGTACTGCGATCGCCAACCCGCCTGCCAAGCGTGGCGATTATGGCAAAAACCTTTGGGGGAGGCCTATGTCCAGCAGTGGACGTCTTTCGGCTGAAATGATGAATGATGAAACTTTGAAAGGTTGATCTGAGTTTAAGAAATAGATTATTATATGTTTAACGTACTTATTTAATTTTATAAAAGTAAAAATCATACATTCAATAGTCTGACACAAAATAATCCAAAAATTTTAAGCAAATTTAACAATATAACATGAAAGTAATATTAATATAAAAATTATTTAAAAGATTTATATAAATAATACTAAAAGTATACAAAAAAAATGTTCGAGCAGTTTCAATTAAATTCTTTCATGTTGGCTCGTATTTTGTTTTGTTTGCATAAATTAAAGTGCACATCTAGAACATAGAGTATTGTTTTTTTTCTAATTCAATGAGAAAAAAGTACGTTTTATTATAAACTAAATAAACCACAGTCCAGCGGGCGGCTTTTGTTATTAAGCTGCTAACCGTAGTGAATTGAAAATGCAAGTATTGCTGATATACATAATTTTACTACTATTTTTAAATGTTGTAAATAATGTGTGGAAAAATTAATAAAGGAAAGATAATTAAACGGGTTCTGTACGAGACCAAAAGGCCCCTATCTCAGCATGATTCTGTAACATTTTTTTAAAACCAGTACACAAGGATGTTAAACGTACGTTCATTCTCTATTGATCTAATTCCATTAGTTGATTCCTCGGTTAAGACGTACCTATTCCAGTCACCATGGAAACTCGAGCGAGTCACCCCAAAAATTCGTTCTAGCTGCGGCTATTACATATTTCATGAGTGAATTTATATCGTGTAGCTATGGCAACCATTCCTGAGGGCCCTTTAGAAAATTAAAGAAAAAATAAATTGCTTTACTCGCTTCGGTAGAGTGTAAGTTGATCTTTAGACCTTCGGAGGTTCTGCGTTATATAATAATCGAGTTTGTTATTAATCTGACTACTGTCTTTAAAAATGGCGTTAGAAAAGGAAGAGAACTTGAATTATAAAATAGAAGTAAATGGAAATCAAAATATCTGCCACTATTTTGAAATAAAATTGTAGTTAATTGAAATCAACAAACGAATTATGACATTAAATCCTAATTGACTTTCATTCAACGGATTGTTGTTAAAACTAATGTGAGGGATGGCTGATGTTTAATTAGCCAATATCAGGAAGAACTATTTTATCTGACAAATAGAGTGATGAATATAAAAATATTAATGGATTGAGAGGGAGAAGAAGACCACAGAAAAGAAGGAAGGATTGTGAGAGGAATGATGTGAAAGAAAAAGGAGTAAATGATAGTGTGACGGTTGACAGAGGTGAATGGAAGAAAAAACCGTGTTGCGCCGACCTCAAGTAACATTTGCAAGAGCAGGAAGATGATGAAGAAGAACTTATCCCACCAAAAACATTCTGTAAAAAACTAGCCAAGTCTCGATGGAGCTGCTTGTTTATCTCTAAAAATTAGTGAAATCTAGACAAAGTCGTGCCAAGCCTAAGGTTCCTTACTGCGATTTCTTTATTACTATAGTTAATGTTGTGTGACTTGGCCGTTGAAGGGTACATAAGGGTATAAAACCAGGTGTTCCATGACACCATTGCACCAATCTGTCGACATAACCGCTACCCATTGACGATGAAAAATTGCCACTTGGAAAACGTTGATTCAATAACAAGTCAATTGTAAGCTCGATAAAGCTGTGTATTTCAATAATACTTATGTATAGGTCAGCCTGAAACAAACAATATAAGTACTTATTACTATTATAGTAAATAATAAGTTGCACAATCAACAACAGCCTAAAAGGAGACGCGTTCAATTACCAATACCAGTATGGGCTATTATCTCGCTTAACAAACATAGGTAGTTACAACAGATATAACATTACGTGTAAACAAAATTGATTTGTACCCACTAACGTATAAAGAATGTTCAACGGCCAAGTCACACAACATTAACTATAGTAATAAAGAAATCGCAGTAAGGAACCTTAGGCTTGGCACGACTTTGTCTAGATTTCACTAATTTTTAGAGATAAACAAGCAGCTCCATCGAGACTTGGCTAGTTTTTTACAGAATGTTTTTGGTGGGATTTCACTTCTTTTTGTAGAAACGTGGGCATCATCATCTGCCTTTTCCCAAACTATCTTAGGGTCGGCTTCCAGTCTAACCGGATGCAGCTGAGTACCAGTATTTTACATGAAGCGACACACCACCCAGCAACTGGGTAATATGATACCCCTTGGTAAGACTGGATGTTAGACTTTTAGCTTCTGACTACTCGTAACGATTGTCAAAGATTTACCTACAAGTGACAGCCGGGACCAACGGCTTAACGTGCTTTCCGAGGCACGGAGGAAACTTGATATGTAATTATGGTCACCCATCCACAGACCAATCTCGGCAAGCACGGCTTGGCCACAAGAGAATATGGAGGTGCCAATGTCCATGAGGGCATTTTTCAGACTAAGACCTTGGCTCTTGTGAATTGTTAGGGCATATGCCACACAGATTGGGAATTGTTCTCTGTACACGTATGCCCTGGGTATGATCTCAAATTTTGACTTAATAGGCAATCATTCGTGAATGAAATTATTAGCGAATTCTACTAGTACCAATTGTTTAGGCTTTGTTTGGTCTTCCGGGTCCCACCTCACTTTTTGTACAACGCCTATCGACCCATTCACTAAACCTAAACTAACATCAATGTTTCTGCTAAGCATTACTTTAGCTCCTTCTTTAATGATTATAGTTTCTTCCAGTCCAGCAGTCATCGACGCATCATCTTCATATTTTTGTAAACACGCCCGGGCTTTCATTATCATACATTTTGAACAATCCAAGGAATCTTTAGCAACTAACTTTATCACAGGGTGCGGAATCGCTTTTAACATAGCATTATTTAACTGCATACACATATTTATAGTCGGTAGTAAACAAACAGTATCTTCTGGTAAGTCCCTCAAACATTGTGCTATTTCCATTAACCTTCATTCATTGGAATGTGAGAGCAGTGGTATCAATCGTTAGACAGTATATCTCTGTCTGATTGAGTTGTCACTCCTACTCTGATTCTTTTTAACATTTCTACAAACGTAGAATCATCCAGCTGTCTCATATTCAACGTAAGTTCGTCGTAACTAAAAAGTTCAGTCCATAAGTTTGGAATACTTAAGAAGCCTATAAGTTTACTAGCTGTCCCCGACATGCGTTGCAATGCACTTTTCCTACCTACCTACCTACCCTACCTACCATACCCTACCTACCTACCTACCTACCCTACCATACCCTACCTACCTACCTACCATACCCTACCTACCTACCCTACATACCCTACCTACCCTACCTACCTACCCTACCCTACCTACCTACCCTACCTTTCTCACCTTTTAAACCTTCCCTGGACTACGACAAACATTTTAAAACCAAAATCAGTTTAATCGGCCCATCCGATCTTGAGTTACAACGTGACACGTAATTTATATATTGTTAGCAGAAAAGTGATGTCACCACCGTCAACAGGAAGGGATAACAGCTAGTCGCCGCCTCACAGCACGCCTATATAAGACGCTGCACGCTCATTTGGAACCCCTTTTTCCGTGCGGTGAACTTACTACACTAAACCTATGCCCGTTTGGGTAGCCAATTCTGCCTTTTCTAATTTTGTTCTTTTATTATTAAGTCTGTTTGATTTTATACTTTGTTTTGTAAATTTTAATAGTAAAAATTAACGGTTATTTTCAAATGTTGTCTTTTTTTAAATTGATTTAGTTCTGTACTGCTAAAATCAGAATTGGGATGCGGCTCTCACGTGCCCTGATCCGTTCCGCTCTCTGAATTAAGGCGGTTTGGCTACTCAATTTGAAAAAAAAAAGAGTAACGTTTTTTTTTAAATAAGTAAGCCTTTAATTATTCAATACGGGCGGGTTTGTAAGTGGTAATTTTGTGGTAAAGTATACATTGGTAAAATCTGGTGAGTACGTTCCAATTTGTTTACCAAAGACGATAGTGTGTTTTCGAACTCATCTAGAACGTAGCTTTGTAGCTTACTTGATCATTTTATTTTTCGATTTTGCCTACCCTACATTCAATTGGCTATTTATTTAGACCCATATTACGAGTATAACGTAGCCTTGTAGCTTGCTTGATTATTTTATTTTTTTTATTCTGCCTACCCTACAGTTAATAATTTATTAAGATTGAGCGAGCTATAAAAGTATTCTTTTACTACCTTTGTAAGTTGGTGAAAGTGTAAATATGTCTAACAATAGCCATAAAAGAAGAAGTCGTTCTAAGAACCGTGATTCGTATTCTGATCATAACCGAAAAACACGTAGATCTTCTAACCATGTCTCATCTGAACAGATGCAACAAATACTGCATCGGCTGACATCATTAGAGGAACGGCGCCGTACGCCCCCGCAGCCACGTCCACGTGATCAGAGTGCTGGTGCATCCCCGGTGACGCCGCTGCGTCCGCAAGAACCAGCTGCGCCGGCGGCAGGGCGTAGAAGGTTACAGACAGCGGGTCGAGAGCCGGTGCTTTCATCCTCACCGGGTACTTCCGCTAGCGCTGCAGCTGATCGTGATGCTGGCGCCGCCGAACGCATAATCGAGGCTATTCGGTCAATCAACACGACGGTGAGATCTAACCAATCTTATTATATTTCGAACTTTGATCCAAGCATCAACGACATTGACACCTGGTGCGAGGAAGTAGACCGTGCTAAGGTTTTAAATCATTGGAATGATAATGAGTGCCTTTCTCGCATAGGGAATTGTCTGAAGGGTGAGGCTAGGACTTGGCTTAATGAGTGGGTTACCAATGACCGTAGTTGGAGCTATTTTAAAAAAAGAGTTTAAACCTTTGTGCCCTAGGAAGCCGGATATTGCTAATATTTTATACGAAGTCATGAACACTGATTCTGACAAATACCCCACATATGCTGATTATGCTCGCCGGTCGCTGCTAAAATTGCGTATAGTTAGAGGGCTGAGCGATGAGCTAATTTCAGCAATAGTGATACGAGGTGTCACAGATCCGCAAATCCGTGCTTCAGCAACTAACGCGAAAATAATGCCGAATGATTTAGTAGAATTCTTTTCGATATATGTTAAGTCAAATACGCCAGTTCATAATAATAAATCTAACGGTACCTCGCGTAACGATAATAATTCTTCAAAATCAAATTGTACAAGTACCCGCAAACGGCAATTTAATGATGGTAAATGCTTTTCGTGTGGACAAAGTGGCCATAAACAAACTAATTGTTCAAAAAAAACAAAAACTAATTCGAGTAACACCAACGGTGACAACAATGAAAAAAAAAATCGTCCTGCTCACACTTCACATAAATCTGAACCGTGTAGTTTCTGTAAAAAGCCTGGCCATAGAGTTGAAACTTGTTTTGCCAAACTAAAATCAGATTCTCGCAACACCAACAATGTAAATTTTTGTCAGGAAAGCTCGGATAAGAACAAAGACATTATTGTGGCGGTTATACAAGGGGTACCTGTTGATGTCCTTATTGATAGCGGTTCATGTATATCGTTAATATCTTCATCGTTATTAAAACATTTTAAATGTGTGCGCAAGCCGGCTTTCAGAGTTTTGAGAGGCATTGGTAGTCAGGAAATAGAATCAACTTATTTTGTCACTTTGGCTATAGAGTTTAATGAAATAACTCTGGAAGTAGACTTGCATGTCGTGTCCCCCGAGTATATGAACACCCCTATCATTGTTGGTACGGATGTATTGAACCGAGAAGGTGTCGTCTATTTCCGTACGCACAAGCAGCAATGTCTCACCTGCGAGCCCCGTATCATGTATGATGTTATGACGTGTACGTCAACCACACAGGGCCCGATTAAGACTCTTTTAACCGGTCAAAATTTGAAAAAAATACTTGGTTTGGTTGATGAATTTTCAAATTATTTTATTACCGGTACTGCATCTTCCACTGTTATTACGGGCAGTATGTCAATTAAGTTAAATAGCAGCACGCCGGTTATTTACAGGCCGTACCGGCTTTCATATCCCGAGATATTGAAAGTCCGTGAAATTATTAAAGACCTTCTTGAAAAAAATATTATCCGCGAGTCTGAATCGGAGTACGCGAGTCCTATTCTGTTAGTTAAAAAGAAGGATGGATCCGATCGTATGTGCGTAGATTATCGGAAATTAAATGAGATTACTGTTAAAGATCGTTTCCCATTACCGCTGATAGACGATCATATTGATCGATTGGGCAAACATAAATATTTCATTAGTCTTGACATGGCCACAGGGTTTCACCAGATACCTCTAGATAATGACTCTATAGCGCTCACAGGTTTCGTTACACCAGAGGGTCATTATGAGTATTTAAAGATGCCTTATGGTTTGGCAAATGCGCCTGTTGTCTATCAACGAATAATGTCAAAAACTCTTTCTCGGCACTTGGAATCTGGTGAAGTCCTGGTTTACATTGATGACGTTCTTATAATGTGCCACACAGTAGACGAGGGCCTATCAACCCTTCGTGAAGTTCTCCAGACTTTGACAAATTCCGGTTTTTCTCTCAACCTTAAGAAATGCTCTTTCCTATCGACTAAGATAGAATACTTAGGACGTACCATAAGTCAGGGTCAGGTGCAGCCGAGCGAAGGGAAGGTCCAAGCTTTAGTTGAGGCACCTATTCCAAAAACCGTTAAACAAGTTCGTCAATTTCTTGGCCTAGCAAGTTATTTTCGTCGCTATTTAGCTGGCTTTGCAATTAAGACTGCCCCTATTACAAAATTAACGCGAAAGGATGTACCTTTTGTATGGGGTGCCGAGCAAGAAGAAGCACGGCAAGATATAATTTCACAGCTTACGAGTGAGCCTGTGTTAGCTATTTACGATCCAGATTTACCTATCGAAGTCCACACGGACGCAAGTTCAATTGGCTATGGTGCAGTGCTTCTTCAGACTCATGAAAAGGGATACAAACGGGCAGTCAGCTATTTTAGTAAGCGAACACAAGGTGCCGAGCCTAGGTATCATTCCTACGAGCTCGAGACTTTGGCTGTCGTTAAAGCCTTGCAGCACTATAGACACTATCTGGTTGGTGTTCATTTCATGGTCATTACCGATTGTAATGCTCTAAAAGCTACACAAAAAAAGAAAGATCTAGTGCCACGTGTAGCCAGATGGTGGATATATTTGCAGGACTTCAATTTTACGCTGGAATACCGTAAGGGTACTTGTATGTCGCACGCTGACTATTTGAGCCGTAATCCCGTTAACGTCTGCGAAGAACGTAGACAACAAAACTGGGCTCAAATAGCGCAGGCTGCTGACGAAGAGACCCAACAACTTCTTAATAAACTGACGGACGGACAATTGGACACTAGACATTATATTCGAAAGAATGACTTGCTCTATTACAACTATTCTCCAGTGGGAGAAGAACCCAGACTTTTATGTTTTGTGCCCAAAGGTCATAGACTCAGTTTGCTCAGAATTTTTCACGACGAACATGACCATCCTGGAGTTGATAAGACATTAGAACTCATTAGAAGACATTTTTGGTTCCCTTCTCTTAAATCATTTGTTCAAAAATACGTGGGTCACTGTCTTACCTGTATAACGCATAAAAAGGTCCCCAGAGCTCCTCATCAACTTATACATTCGTGGGAAAAACCGGGCAGCCCTTTTGAGGTTATACATGCAGATGCATTAGGTCCACTACCTCAGTCTAATGGTTATAGATACGTGTTAATTATTGTAGACGCATTTTCTAAATATTGCCTTTTATACTCTATGTTTGGTCAAGATGCTAATGAATTAAAAAAACTATTTACCAATGTGATATCTCTATTTGGCGCTCCAAAATTAATTGTAGCAGACCGCGGCCGTATGTTCCAGAGTGCCGAGTTTACACGGCTTGTAACAGAATTAGGCATTGACATGCATCTCATTACCCCTGAGATGCATCATTCAAACGGGCAGGTTGAGCGTTATTGTCAAACACTATTAAACATGGTTCGCATAGAGTGCAATCATCGGCAAAACTAATGGTCAGATGTTATGTGGCGATTGCAGCTGATTTTGAACATAACAAAACAAAGAACCACTAAGCTATCTCCCTTAAATCTTCTAGTAGGTATCGAAGCGGCTACACCGCTAATCCGACACCTTATCAGAGATGTAGCCCTAGAGAACTCTCATCCGAACCGCGAAGCGTTGAGAGAGATGCAAAGGCAAAGGGCTTCAGAGCGTTTAAAGGCTAATCAAAAACGGCAAGACGCTACTGCTAACGCTGATCGCAGAACTCCTCGATTATTTGAGATTAACTCATTTGTTTTTGTTAAAAAACAGGCACAAGCGACTGGCAAGCTCGACTCGGGCATGCGCGGGCCGTATCGTGTGGTCAAGGCGCTTCCCCATGGTCGATACGAGCTGCAACTGCTGGCGGGCTCGTATGGAAAGGCGACCCAGGCTGCGGCAGAGTTTATGGTGCCGTGGCGAGGGGAATGGACTCCTGACACATGTGCAATCTTCTTCGAAGGTAATTTACCGCCAGCTGCTCCTGCGTAGCCGTTGCGGTATTTGCACCACTCGTAGACGCCTGGGCAATAATCACCTCTTCCTTGGACGTCGTGCTCCCCATGGCCTGTGACGCGACGCGACTGACGTGATACTCAACGAAGACAATCAAACCGCGAACCACGAACCGTGACTAGCTCCTGGTCGGACAACTATAACGCCGTCCAGCCGACTGGCAAGGTCGCCATGCGATGCGAGGAGATGGAGGGGTCAAAGTAAACTACATGTTAGTTACTACTCCAAGAGTCGATTACTCTTCCACCTTTAATTAGCAACATTATATACATAGTTACGACGTGATGTTATGTCGATAATCTACAATCACGTATTCACATACTATCTACCTTAGCATATTATACTACGTGCTGTACGTGACGTGCTGATGTACGTGACATCACACCACAGTGCTACGCTTACTGATAAGCTAACGTCGTGCCTATGTCATGCAAGTGTAGTAACCATCTGGTATGCGAACGTCGTGCCTATGCCATTTGGGCCATGTGGTATGCGAACGTCGTGCCTATGCCACATGGAGACATGAGAGATACGCTATCGTCGTGCCTATGTCATGCAAGTGTAGAGACCATCTGGTATGCTAACGTCGTGCCTATGCCACTTGGGCCATATGGTATGCTAACGTCGTGCCTATGCCATATGGAGACATGCTAACGTCGTGCCTATGTCTGCTCCGGTGAATGTTGGTTCACGATGGGACGATGTGTCTCCGGTAGATCCGGAGCCCCGACCTTACTGTAAAATTAGATGGTTAACAGTGATGGTGCAGTTGAGTTGTCTGCAGCGGTTCAATTGCATTATTACAACAATGTAATATCTGGAAAATTTATTTTCAGAGAATTGTGTATTTTTTTAAATTAAAATGTATAGTAGCTGTTTCAATTATGTTCCCAGATGCAGGCTGTAATGATGACGACACGGAGTCCACGCCTGAGCCAGCTGTCAGTCGTAACAATGTGCCTTCTGACGTGATGACATCAGAACCCGTACCAAGCGCTTCCAGTTCGGCACAGCCTCAAACACAGGAGCACGAGGACGTTCTCCAGTCAGGAGAGGCCGTGTTAGCAGAAAAGTGATGTCACCACCGTCAACAGGAAGGGATAACAGCTAGTCGCCGCCTCACCGCACGCCTATATAAGACGCTGCACGCTCATTTGGAACCCCTTTTTCCGTGCGGTGAACTTACTACACTAAACCTATGCCCGTTTGGGTAGCCAATTCTGCCTTTTCTAATTTTGTTCTTTTATTATTAAGTCTGTTTGATTTTATACTTTGTTTTGTAAATTTTAATAGTAAAAATTAACGGTTATTTTCAAATGTTGTCTTTTTTTAAATTGATTTAGTTCTGTACTGCTAAAAATATATTTAGACTACCTGTTACCCGCGACTTCGTATGCGATAGGTTCGTAAGTCTTTTAGTCAGGAGGTTCTTGATCCCAATGTTTTGTTTGAAGTTCGTTACCAGATGTCTCCAGTATTAATACTTTAGGGTATGAGGAACAAGGTGGAAAGTTCATCAATACTCCATTGAAAAGGGAGGACCCTCCGACCAGACGGGTGTTATGTCTGGCGGGCAACTGCCCGACAGATGTAGTCGGGTTTTTCTATATACTCTTAAGTCGATGTAAACTTGGCATGTGAGATGTAGGAAATTGATGTTAGTTCTTCCGCCGTGTCATAGATGGTGCTGTAGTAGTTTTTGTAGTAAGTTGCTATTTGTTGGTCGCTACAATACAATCTGCCCAGTTTTTTCCCAACTAAGTTGGGAAGATTCAGTCTAACCGGATGCAGCTGAATACCAGGATTTTACATGGAGCGACTGGCCATCTGACCTCCACAACCCATTTAGTACTGGGTTATACGACACCTCTTGGTAAGACTGGTTGTCAGACTTTCGTGCCACTGACTACCTGTAACTACTGTCAAAGATCTGCAATTGACAGCCGTGACCAACGGCTTAACGTGCTTTCCAAAGCACAATAAAGTCGGTACGTAATGGGTGGTCACCCATCCATGGACCAACCTAGGCAAATGCAACTTAAACTGAAGATCGACCCTAGCGACCTTAATTTGTTTTAATATGATTATTTTCGTTTGAAAGAACTTGCTTCAAGTGTGATCTCCTATTCATTTGTGAGTAAAACTTCGAAAACCGAGTCTAATCCTCAATGTATACGAACTCGCTACCGACTACTGCACCACATTAACTTTCAATAGGAAACCCCCATTTTGTGCATTCATGCCTCTTTTTAAAAACTACAAATATCCTCCTAAACTTAACCTTTAACCCGACATTAATTCCACTTGGGGGTGGAATTTCCAAAAATGTTGCGTTACTAAGAACTTACTTGCGAGATTTCAAGTTAAATAGGTCAAAAGTGGTAGTTAGTAGTTCTTGTGTGATTTATCGGTGAGTGAATAGTATTGCGCTTTCATGTATAAATGAAAGTATTATTATGTCCTTATCCAGATCATGACCTGGCTTGTGGCTTTCTCCAAATCCACTCACCAGTTAAGGCGTGAAAAAGTTAAAACAGACTGATAGATGCTGTTAATATACTGTATCGTTGGTCTAGTGGTCACAACTACTGAGTATGAGGTCTTGGTTTCGATTCCCGGGTCGGGCAATCTTTTATTTTGGTTTTCGACAGTAAATTTCAGACCACAAAATCGCACGGAGAGAAGATTGGAAAGCTATGGGGGAGCCCTCAGCCCAGCAGTCATTTTGATGAGATTCACTATATAACTTTCCTGAGAGACATGGTCAGTGACAGTGACAGGGAAGTGAAACAGGGAGACGTCATATCTCCGAAACTGTTCACCTCTGCACTGGAAGATGTATTTAAGGTTCTGGACTGGAGAGGGCTAGGCATCGACATCAATGGCGAGTACATCAATCTCCTTCAATTTGCCGACGATATAGTGGTCATGGCTGAGACCATAGAGGACCTCAGTACAATGCTAGATAACCTCAGTGGATCGTCCGAAAGAGTGGGTCTTAAAATGAACATGGACAAAACCAAACTCATATTGAATGCCCATGTAACACCCACTCCTATCAAGATCGGACACTCTTCACTCGAAGTTGTAGACGATTATGTCTACATGGGACAAACGGTCCAGTTGGGTAGGTCTGAATTCGAGAAAGAGGTCAACCGTCGAATCTGACTCGGCTGTGCAGCGTTCAGGAAGTTGCATGATATGTTCTCATCTAACTCACTGCAGTGTCTCAAGACGAAAGTCCATGACCAGTGTGTGTTGCCAGTGATTACATACGGGACCGATTGTGGTCGCCCACATTGGGCCTCATCAGAAGGCTTAAAATCACTCAAAGGTCAATGGAGAAGGCTATGCTCGAAGTTTCCTTGCGTGATCAAATCAGAAATAAGGACATTCGCAAGAGAACCAAGGTTACCCTAAAGTCACGGTAGCCCGAAGAATTGCCAAATTTAAGTGGCAGTGGGCAGGGCACATTGCTCGCAGAACGACCGGCCACGAATCGGTAGACGTTGCGTTGGAAGGCCTCCCACGAGGTGTACCGATGGCCTGGTGATGGTTGCGGGGATCCTCTGGATGCAAGTCACACGGGACCTGTCGATGTGGCGACACTTGGGGGAAGCCTATGTCCAGCAGCGGACGTCTTTCGGCTGAAATGATGAATGATGATGGTATTACTTTCTTACTAAATAATTAAAATTTACGAAAACAAAACTATATAAACTAAAAGAGCTGGACACTGGTACTGTCGCTGTGGCCACGGGGAAGCTCAAGCAGCTTTAATAAAGTAATCTTATCGGTAACTACTTATATTTTCGAGTCGTTGGGAATTGAAGCTTTGGACCGTGGGACCGTGAGATCAGAGTACTCAATGCTCACAGTCTTTTTAAAGAAATTTCTAAACGCATAGCTTACGCTTTCCGTGACCCAACAGCTGGCTTTTACTTCGGCCAGAGGCTAAATGATTGTTTAACTATAGTTTGAATGGTTAATATTAACTAAAAGGATGTATAACACTATTTGGTAATGATTAGGAAATCTAAAAGCATAAAAAAATACAAAATACTTAGTTACAAAAAGTGAAAACCGGGTGGGGATCGAACCATGGTTACTTTTGTAAATATTAAAGCATCAAAAATAAAACAATAAGTGTATACTGGCTGAGGTTTGATCCTGCTACCTACGATTCCCGAGTCAACCGCTAAACCGTCGGGCTATTTACTTAGGTGACAATTGTTCTAAAATAGCCGATCTATTCTTATGTTTGTGATGACAGTTGTCAGTTGTCAATCAGTTGAGGAATATGAACATAATACAATATTGCTCACCTCCCAATGTTATTAGCGTGATAATATATAGCCTATGTCCTTCCCAAGGTTTAAATCTATCTTCTTACCAAAATCCATTAAGATCCGATCAGCCGTTTAGTCGTGAAAAGGTAACAAACAAACAAACAAACAAACAGAGTGACTTTCGCATTTATAATATTAGTATGGATTAAAAGCAAAAGGGGAGGCATTCGCCCAGCAGTGGGACGCTATAGGCTAGATTAAATTTGATTAGAAGATGTGTTCCACTACGCTGGATTTTTGCAATTGACAGTCGATTTTTTTATGTACCAATAGTAGAAGAATCTGTATGATGTCGGACGTAAAGAATAGCACCATCCCATATCTTCCCGTGGGTGTCGTAAGAGCCGACTAAGGGATTTGCCAGAGAATGGGCAGCAGCGACACCCCCCAAAATGTCAATGTGGCGACACTTGGGGGAGGCCTATGTCCAGCAGTGGACGTCTTTTGCTATTATACATGCTGTGTGTGGACCACACACAGCATGTATAATAAAATGCTGTTGATTTTAAGCAGTGAACTGTATTTCTAATTATGTTTTACAAATTTTACATATATGAGCAATAAGTACATGTCGCAGAGAGAAAAATTCTACTACTTTTTTTTATGTTACCAGTATATAAAAATCTAAGACTAAAATTAATGTTGCCAATGCAAATAAAATAGTTTATGTTTAGATTTATTCTTAAACATAGTTGGGCCGGGCCCCATGAAAATGACAAAATGCTGTAACAAATGGCTCAAATGAATTTAAAAAATCAGAAAAATGTTTCCAACAATCTACGAAAGATACTACTTTTACGAAAAATTCGCGAATATTTTCGCCTAACTCACAGGAATACATTCAATTCCAGTATTTCTGATGTGATAAACTGCAAATCTATAATTTTGCAACTATTTCACTTCTACCTTCTAATAAAAATATCATTCTTGTCGTGGCGGGAAACGGGTCGTCGAGTTACTACGTCATATCTCCATAATCTGTGGTCAACATCGTCGTGCAATAACGTTGGCAGCACTGCAGAGCTGTCCTGTCATAGAGAGTACCTTTGGTTGTAAACATCAACATAACCTGCTTACAAAGAAGTTCGTGCGGCATTTACGGTTTAAAAAGTGTGCGTCGTGCGGTTACTTATAGTGTTCTTGTGAGTATTAAGGTGCGTTGTGCGTAATTTAACGAATATACCATGTCGACGGCGGAGGAAGTGCTTAAAAAGTTGCGTCTCGCCCGAGCGCAACAAAAAGGTACTGTTACACGCATCGAGAACTTTATTAGTGATCCAATCAATCTTGCGTCCGCGTCTATCGAAATGATACAAGCTCGTATTGAAAAGCTGAACACAACTTTCAAAGACTATGAGAGAACCCAATTAGATATTTTATCTTGTGATGAAAAAGACAAGGAAAATGTAGCTATTTTAGAGGATAAATACTTTGACATTATCTCGAAGTTAAATTCAGCTTTAAAAAACTTAAATACATCTGAGGTAAAACAATGCTCGAATGTTTCAACATCTAAATTACCGAACATTGATATCCCGACATTTGATGGGAAGGATTTTACAAAATATACTCCATTTATTGATCTATTTATGGCGGTTATTGATGGAAACAGGGCGCTCTCAGATGTGCAAAAGTTATTTTATTTACGCAAGTTTTTATCAGATGAAGCATTGGCTGTTATTGTTAACCTACCACTGGTGAATGAATCTTATAAAGAAGCTATTGAGCTTTTGAAAAAGCGCTTTGATAATAAGTCTAGATTAATATTTAATCATATTAATATATTATTGCAACTGCTCTGTTGAAAAAGGGTAGCTTCACACTTCATAAGTGGTGTTCAAACTACCCCGTGGCTATAAATGATCTCCCCAATGAGCACAAATGTTTTGAAAAATTAGACATTAATAAAGACAACATTGTCAAGACTTTGGGTTTAAAATGCGACATTTTAAATGATACTTTTACTTTTAACTGTCCAATGATTGACAATGATGATACCAAGACCAAACGGTCTATTCTGAGTTTCATTGGCAAAATGTTTGACCCACTAGGCCTCATAGGTCCAATTATAGTTGTAGCAAAAATTTTTATGCAAAATTTATGGTCTATGAATTTAGATTGGGACAAAATATTGCCCCAAGAGCAACTAAATATTTGGGATAAATTTATAAAAAACTTATGTTTAATGAATACAATTACTGTGCCAAGATATGTAAGCTCCTGTGATGTGGATATCATAGAGTTGGTGGGATATGCTGATGCATCTATGAAAGCGTTTGGAAGCTGTCTTTACCTGAGGACTGTTAAATCTGACGGTTCAGTTTTTGTTAATTTATTGTGCTCTAAGTCCCGTGTTGCCCCATTAAAGAAAAATCTTACAATTCCCAGACTGGAATTAAATAGTGCTTTGCTTCTCTCGCAACTTGTGAATAGGGTGTACAATATTTTAAAATGTAGATTCCCTAAAATCATGGTTCACTTATACAGTGATTCTCAGATAACACTAGCATGGATTAAATCAAAAAATATAAAATCAAACCCTTATGTGGCTAATAGGGTAAATGAAATAAAAACATTAACTTCAAATTTTCAGTGGTCTTATGTCAGCACGGCTAATAATCCTGCAGACCTACTGTCAAGAGGTACTGACCCACATAAATTGAAATCAAATGTGCTTTGGTGGCATGGTCCTAAGGAACTGTTAAGTAAGGACTTTGAACACTCTGTAAATAATGGTGAGTTCCCTATTCCTTATGAAACTGGCATAGTAAATAATATCATTGCAGTCAATGAACCTTCTTCTAATAAAGATGAGCCAGTTTTGAGTAATTTAATTGGAAAAATATCAGATTTTAATCGACTTCAGCGAATTGTTGCCTATATGTTGCGCTTTAAAAAAAATTGTTCCAAAAACATTAATAAAATTTATGGTCCTTTGACACTAGAGGAGCTTCGTTCTGCTTTGTTAGTGATTATTCGTAGTGTTCAAAGAAAACACCTCCCCAAAGAAATAGAGTGTCTTAAAAATAATTTACCTGTCAAATCAGGGTTATCAAGTTTACATCCTTTTCTGGATCAGGCTGGTGTGCTTAGAGTTGGTGGCCGTCTTCAGTGTGCAATAGACATGGCATATGACAAAAAGCACCCTGCTATTATTCCTAAATCTTGTAATTTCACGGATATCTTAATCCGTAATGAACATCTGCGTTTGTTACATGCAGGAGCTAAATTAGTGTTGAGCTCACTTTCACAACAATATTGGCTTGTCAGTGGTGTATGTGAAGTCAAGAAGGTGGTAAACAAGTGTGTCAAGTGTTTCCGTTTAAAGGCTGCAGCTGCAAAACAGCTTATGGGTTCTCTCCCGCAAGAACGGATTACGGCTGTTAGACCATTCTATGTGGTTGGCGTAGACTTCTGTGGACCTTTTAATGTTAAATCTTCTAGAATTAGGAACCCATTAATCACAAAAGGCTATGTGGCACTTTTTGTTTGTTTTGCTACAAAGGCAATCCACATGGAACTGGTCAGTGATCTCACCACTGAAGCTTTTTTAGCATGCCTCAAACGTTTCATTGCTCGAAGAGGAATGCCACAGAAAATTTTCTGTGACAATGCAAAAACATTTAAGGGTACTGCTAATGAGTTAAGCAAATTATATAAATTGTTTATATCAAAAACGCATATAGATTCTGTGAATAACTATTGTACTTATTTTACATATATGAGCAATAAGTACAAGTCGCAGAGAGAGAAATTCTACTCACTCAACTACAAATATTTTATTACCCACCATAAAGGTAAGGTTGATAGATCATAGAGGTTCTGAAATTTATGTTAGATCTCTAAGAAAATTATGTCCATTACCAATAAATTAAATTGAACAAAATTTAAATGCAACTTTATAGATTTTGTTACAGCATTTTGTCATTTGCATGGGGCCCGGCCCAACTATGTATGCTAAAAAAGCTTCAGTGGTGAGATCACTGACCAGTTCCATGTGGATTGCCTTTGTAGCAAAACAAACAAAAAGTGCCACATAGCCTTTTGTGATTAATGGGTTCCTAATTCTAGAAGATTTAACATTAAAAGGTCCACAGAAGTCTACGCCAACCACATAGAATGGTCTAACAGCCGTAATCCGTTCTTGCGGGAGAGAACCCATAAGCTGTTTTGCAGCTGCAGCCTTTAAACGGAAACACTTGACACACTTGTTTACCACCTTCTTGACTTCACATACACCACTGACAAGCCAATATTGTTGTGAAAGTGAGCTCAACACTAATTTAGCTCCTGCATGTAACAAACGCAGATGTTCATTACGGATTAAGATATCCGTGAAATTACAAGATTTAGGAATAATAGCAGGGCGCTCTCAGATGTGGTCCTTCGAAACCTGTGAAAGTGGTGCGGTGTGTAAATCGCGATTCATAGTGTTGCATTCTGCTGAGTGTTCGAGACTCGACGCCGGCGCAGCGGCGCCATTGTTAGTCGTCGTCGGGCAAAGTTTTGCGAGAATCTATAATTTCTCTGCGAAAGACAAGAAGAATCGCGAGGATTTCTGCATATTTCACAGAAATAAATTCATCTTGTTCGGAATTGCAAATCTATAACTTTGCAACTCATTGAAACCAAGAGCATCGTGCGTGGTCGCCGGGCAAGTTTTTGCGGGAAATCTATTGTTTCTCTGCAAACTTCTAGAAAATTCGCGAATATTTTCGCCTAACTCACAGGAATACATTCAATTCCAGTATTTCTGATGTGATAAACTGCAAATCTATAATTTTGCAACTATTTCACTTCTACCTTCTAATAAAAATATCATTCTTGTCGTGGCGGGAAACGGGTCGTCGAGTTACTACGTCATATCTCCATAATCTGTGGTCAACATCGTCGTGCAATAACGTTGGCAGCACTGCAGAGCTGTCCTGTCATAGAGAGTACCTTTGGTTGTAAACATCAACATAACCTGCTTACAAAGAAGTTCGTGCGGCATTTACGGTTTAAAAAGTGTGCGTCGTGCGGTTACTTATAGTGTTCTTGTGAGTATTAAGGTGCGTTGTGCGTAATTTAACGAATATACCATGTCGACGGCGGAGGAAGTGCTTAAAAAGTTGCGTCTCGCCCGAGCGCAACAAAAAGGTACTGTTACACGCATCGAGAACTTTATTAGTGATCCAATCAATCTTGCGTCCGCGTCTATCGAAATGATACAAGCTCGTATTGAAAAGCTGAACACAACTTTCAAAGACTATGAGAGAACCCAATTAGATATTTTATCTTGTGATGAAAAAGACAAGGAAAATGTAGCTATTTTAGAGGATAAATACTTTGACATTATCTCGAAGTTAAATTCAGCTTTAAAAAACTTAAATACATCTGAGGTAAAACAATGCTCGAATGTTTCAACATCTAAATTACCGAACATTGATATCCCGACATTTGATGGGAAGGATTTTACAAAATATACTCCATTTATTGATCTATTTATGGCGGTTATTGATGGAAACAGGGCGCTCTCAGATGTGCAAAAGTTATTTTATTTACGCAAGTTTTTATCAGATGAAGCATTGGCTGTTATTGTTAACCTACCACTGGTGAATGAATCTTATAAAGAAGCTATTGAGCTTTTGAAAAAGCGCTTTGATAATAAGTCTAGATTAATATTTAATCATATTAATATATTATTGCAACTGCCTGTGATGCAGAAAGGTACAGCGGCCTCTATAAGGTCTTTTATATCGCAAGTGCAACAACAATTGTATGCACTTAAAAACTTGCAGCAGCCTGTGAATGAATGGGATATGCTTTTAATCTCAATATTATCTAAAAAATTAGATTTGTATACCAATCGTGCCTATCAGCTAGATAGGGATATAGATACTCTGCCAACTATGGAAGAGTTCATTAAGTTCTTAGAGAAGCGCGCTATAGCCTTCGAAGATAGCTCTAATTCTGACTATAAGAAGAATTCAGTGCAAAAAGTGAGCAATGTTGTCACTAAAAATACTAATTCTTGTTCTTTTTGTGAGGGGATGGCACATTTGTTGTATGCATGCCCTAAATTTAAACTGGCTTCTATAGAAGACCGTATAAAGTTCATAGATAACAAAAAGTTGTGTACTATGTGTTTAAAGACTCACACTGGTAAGTGTAAGTTCTCATTTTCTTGCAAAATTTGCAAGCAGGGGCACAATACGCTCCTGCATAATGACAGCGGCCTTAGCCCGCAAGCCTCTGTATCAATGCATTCTACTCACTCAACTACAAATATTTTATTACCCACCATAAAGGTAAGGTTGATAGATCATAGAGGTTCTGAAATTTATGTTAGAGCATTACTTGATTCAGGAAGTCAAGTATCACTCATTACTTCAAACCTTGTGGAAAAATTACAATTAACACTTAAGAGCCAAAATGCCAATATTATTGGCTTGGGAAATAATAATAATCAAATCAATAAATATGTTGATATTACCATTAATTCTCCAGTGAAAAATGTACAATTAAACATAAAATGCCATGTTGTAAACTACATTACAGCAGATTTGCCTCAATATCATTTTGATATCTCGGGGTTAAATATTCCCAAGCACATCCAGTTATCAGATGATAAATTTAATGTACCAACTGAAATATCCATGCTCTTAGGAGCAGATATTTATTTTAATATCTTAATAAATGGTCAAGTTAAACTTCATAATAGTTTATTATTGCAGAATACTTTGTTTGGTTATACTATTGGTGGAAAGCAATTTGTTGATAATCATAGAAATAATTTAGTTACAAACTTGGCTATATGTGATAGTAATAAATTAGAACTTGTAATGGAACAGTTTTGGCTCAGTGAGATGATTCCTCAGTCTGCAACAAATGGCTCAAATGAATTTAAAAAATCAGAAAAATGTTTCCAACAATCTGTTAAACTTGAAAATGAAAAATTTTGTGTTGATATGCCTTTAGCTTCCAAAATGGAAGAGTTGCAGCTTGGGGATTCATTCTCAGTGGCTCTTCAAAGATTCCTATCACTGGAGAAGCGATTTAAACACAACCCTGTATATTTAGAAAAATATAAGCACTTTATTGAGGAGTACATAGCATTGGGGCATGCTAAAACGGTGGATGTAGGCAACTATGATGTCCAAAATGGCACTGTTTATTTTTTAGCTCACCATGCTGTTCTAAATGAAGCGAGTCAGACCACCAAGCTGCGTGTGGTATTTGATGGTAGCATGAAGTCTAAAGCTGGTGTATCACTAAACGATGTTATGTTGAATGGTCCAGTCGTTCAGAGCGAACTCTTTGATATTCTCCTCCTTTGGCGAACATACTTATACACGCTCACCTGCGACATTCAAAAGATGTTTCGAGGAATTCTTATTAATCCAAGTCAAACTTGCCTTCAAAATATTTTATGGCGTGACAATCCATGCAAACCCATCAGCTGTTTGCAGCTCCAGACTATCACTTATGGTTTAAAATCTTCTACCTTCTTGGCTACTCGTTGCCTGATAGAGCTGACTCGTAGATATCAAACTGAATACCCACTTGCTGCTCAAGCCATGTTGTTGAACACTTATTGTGATGACGTCATTTGTGGTTCTAATAGTACTCAAGCTCTTCAGCAACTAAAATATGAACTTATTGCTCTGTTGAAAAAGGGTAGCTTCACACTTCATAAGTGGTGTTCAAACTACCCCGAGGCTATAAATGATCTCCCCAATGAGCACAAATGTTTTGAAAAATTAGACATTAATAAAGACAACATTGTCAAGACTGTGGGTTTAAAATGCGACATTTTAAATGATACTTTTACTTTTAACTGTCCAATGATTGACAATGATGATACCAAGACCAAACGGTCTATTCTGAGTTTCATTGGCAAAATGTTTGACCCACTAGGCCTCATAGGTCCAATTATAGTTGTAGCAAAAATTTTTATGCAAAATTTATGGTCTATGAATTTAGATTGGGACAAAATATTGCCCCAAGAGCAACTAAATATTTGGGATAAATTTATAAAAAACTTATGTTTAATGAATACAATTACTGTGCCAAGATATGTAAGCTCCTGTGATGTGGATATCATAGAGTTGGTGGGATATGCTGATGCATCTATGAAAGCGTTTGGAAGCTGTCTTTACCTGAGGACTGTTAAATCTGACGGTTCAGTTTTTGTTAATTTATTGTGCTCTAAGTCCCGTGTTGCCCCATTAAAGAAAAATCTTACAATTCCCAGACTGGAATTAAATAGTGCTTTGCTTCTCTCGCAACTTGTGAATAGGGTGTACAATATTTTAAAATGTAGATTCCCTAAAATCATGGTTCACTTATACAGTGATTCTCAGATAACACTAGCATGGATTAAATCAAAAAATATAAAATCAAACCCTTATGTGGCTAATAGGGTAAATGAAATAAAAACATTAACTTCAATTTTTCAGTGGTCTTATGTCAGCACGGCTAATAATCCTGCAGACCTACTGTCAAGAGGTACTGACCCACATAAATTGAAATCAAATGTGCTTTGGTGGCATGGTCCTAAGGAACTGTTAAGTAAGGACTTTGAACACTCTGTAAATAATGGTGAGTTCCCTATTCCTTATGAAACTGGCATAGTAAATAATATCATTGCAGTCAATGAACCTTCTTCTAATAAAGATGAGCCAGTTTTGAGTAATTTAATTGGAAAAATATCAGATTTTAATCGACTTCAGCGAATTGTTGCCTATATGTTGCGCTTTAAAAAAAATTGTTCCAAAAACATTAATAAAATTTATGGTCCTTTGACACTAGAGGAGCTTCGTTCTGCTTTGTTAGTGATTATTCGTAGTGTTCAAAGAAAACACCTCCCCAAAGAAATAGAGTGTCTTAAAAATAATTTACCTGTCAAATCAGGGTTATCAAGTTTACATCCTTTTCTGGATCAGGCTGGTGTGCTTAGAGTTGGTGGCCGTCTTCAGTGTGCAATAGACATGGCATATGACAAAAAGCACCCTGCTATTATTCCTAAATCTTGTAATTTCACGGATATCTTAATCCGTAATGAACATCTGCGTTTGTTACATGCAGGAGCTAAATTAGTGTTGAGCTCACTTTCACAACAATATTGGCTTGTCAGTGGTGTATGTGAAGTCAAGAAGGTGGTAAACAAGTGTGTCAAGTGTTTCCGTTTAAAGGCTGCAGCTGCAAAACAGCTTATGGGTTCTCTCCCGCAAGAACGGATTACGGCTGTTAGACCATTCTATGTGGTTGGCGTAGACTTCTGTGGACCTTTTAATGTTAAATCTTCTAGAATTAGGAACCCATTAATCACAAAAGGCTATGTGGCACTTTTTGTTTGTTTTGCTACAAAGGCAATCCACATGGAACTGGTCAGTGATCTCACCACTGAAGCTTTTTTAGCATGCCTCAAACGTTTCATTGCTCGAAGAGGAATGCCACAGAAAATTTTCTGTGACAATGCAAAAACATTTAAGGGTACTGCTAATGAGTTAAGCAAATTATATAAATTGTTTATATCAAAAACGCATATAGATTCTGTGAATAACTATTGTACTCCTAATTTTATTAAGTTTAAGTTTATCCCTAGTTACTCTCCGGAGTTTGGCGGTTTATGGGAGGCGGGGGTAAAAAGTTTCAAACATCATTTTAAGAGAATTGTGGGAACCATTGTCTTAACTTTTGAATGTTTGTATACTGCTATCACGGAAATTGAAGCTGTACTAAATTCAAGACCTCTCCTTCCCATGAGTTCAGATATTTCTAACTTTGGATATTTAACGCCTGGCCACTTCCTCATAGGAACCTCTATGATGAGTTATCCTGAAAGTGACTTATCCAATCATTCTATTAATAATCTAAAATTTTGGAATGTTTTAAGTAAAATTAAACAAGACTTTTGGAAAGTCTGGTCCGGAGATTATCTTACACTGCTTCAAAGCAGGCCAAAATGGCACCATGTGAGTCCTAATTTAAAAGAAGGAGACCTCGTTATTCTTCGTACTGATAATACTGCTCCAATGACATGGCCCATGGCAAGAATTGTGAAGACAATCCCTGGACCAGATGGTATAGTCAGAGTGGCAGAAGTTAAACTGCCAAATAATAAAACATATGTTAGATCTCTAAGAAAATTATGTCCATTACCAATAAATTAAATTGAACAAAATTTAAATGCAACTTTATAGATTTTGTTACAGCATTTTGTCATTTGCATGGGGCCCGGCCCAACTATGTTTAAGAATAAATCTAAACATAAACTATTTTATTTGCATTGGCAACATTAATTTTAGTCTTAGTTTTTTATATACTGGTAACATAAAAAAAAGTAGTAGAATTTCTCTCTCTGCGACTTGTACTTATTGCTCATATATGTAAAATTTGTAAAACCTAATTAGAAATACAGTTCACTGCTTATTGCTTCAACACCAGACTACAATCCAATCGGCTTGTTGGAAATGTACTCCGGAAATTTCAAGTATAACAACAAGAAAAAAACAAAATTTCAGCAGACATTAAACAGCAAGTTCTGGAAAAAAGGAGGCTTCGAAGAGGAATGCCACAGAAAATTTTCTGTGACAATGCAAAAACATTTAAGGGTGTCTGCTAGTTTGCCATACTCTTCGAAGCCTCCTTTTTTCCAGAACTTGCTGTTTAATGTCTGCTGAAATTTTGTTTTTTCTTGTTGTTATACTTGAAATTTCCGGAGTACATTTCCAACAAGCCGATTGGATTGTAGTCGTGAATTTAGATGCTGCCGCGTCTATCTCATCTTCAGTTTTTAGGGCCACATGTAGACTTAGCTCTTTATTTATTATTTCACGAAAGGCGTCCCAGTCAGTTTTCTTGTTATATAATGACGGTCGTCTTTCCTGGCTGAGTACATTAGTACTGACTGTGAGTATCACAGGAATGTGGTTGGACGATCCGTCAAGGCTGGACTCAACTTTGAAGAAAAGACGTGACAATCCCTTCATTATAAAAAAGTCCAGAACGTCCGGAAGTCTGTTTGGGTCGCTGGGCCAGTGCGTTGGTTCTGGTGTAGAGATAGTGGTCAAACCTTGTCTGAATCTTTTTCCTCAACAAGAGTATCCTTGATTTTCTTTAGTGCATATTGTAGCTGCATAGGGTCAGAGCTATAGTTTATAGCACTCTTTCCAGTGGATAGATACGATAAAAACTCTTGAGTGAATGTTCTTCTCCTAAATCCAGAAAATGAAGGCCGACTTGTGGAAACGGGGTCAATGTTACCAAGACTTTTCGTCAATAGAGCTTGCGCCATTTTAGAAACGTATTTAAATTGGATGGGGGTAACTAATACTTTGGCTTTTTCAGACCTCTTCAAAAATATGCTGTTCATGTCTTTGCGTTGATGGAACTTGGGGTGAGTAGTAATTTGTTGTAAGATGGTTAAATCTTCGAGATATGTCCCAAACATGGCGTGGAAAATGGCCTCTGATGTCAAGAGTGAAGATGCTCCTGAACGAATGCGGAACTTTATATTTTTAGCAACGTCATTATAAAGCTTTAACATGGGTGCGCCCGAAAAACTCCATTGGCATTGATTAGGCTTTAATCTCCACATGACCATGCAGAGAGTTAGAGGAAAATAAATTTTTTGTGTAGCCCGAGTCGTCGTGATAAGTAATATGTCTCCAAGCTCCTTCAATACACCTGAGACACTCCCTGGGCTGTTTGCTTCCTTGAGACATGTGATAATTTCGGAGGCCATCGGAAGCATTTGGAGGCTCGTAGTTAAGGCACTGTTCAGTTTTGTGTAATATTTGTCCTCCATTTTTTTTTTTTTTTTAAATTATAATCTTGCAATCAGTCGGTAGACTATGAGCAGATGAGATGAAATAATTTTGTGGCTTTCAGAGCAAAATACCCTTTGGGAAAATCTCCATTGTGATTTAAGTGCAGCTGTCAATTTCCAAAATATGCCGCCTTTTCAGTCTGCGTATTGATTCGGGAATAGTTAACTGCATTGCTAGTTGGTTCGGATGGATTGCAAGTCGTGCTTTGTATTTTGAACAGGACGATCTTATCTCTTCCTTTACTGTCTTGATATTTAAATGTTCATGAACTTCCGAGATTCTTAAGAACCATGGTGAGTTGGAAATTTGCTTCAGGATGTAATTTTGAGCCCTCTGTATTATGCTTATGCTGGAGTCACATGCTGAACCCCATAGTTCGATCCCATATGCCCATATAGGTTTGAGCATGGTCTTGTAGATTAAGAGCTTGTTGTCTAGAGATAACTTGGAGATCCGGCTCGAAGGACCACACACAGCATGTATAATAAAATGCTGTTGATTTTAAGCAGTGAACTGTATTTCTAATTATGTTTTACAAATTTTACATATATGAGCAATAAGTACATGTCGCAGAGAGAAAAATTCTACTACTTTTTTTTATGTTACCAGTATATAAAAATCTAAGACTAAAATTAATGTTGCCAATGCAAATAAAATAGTTTATGTTTAGATTTATTCTTAAACATAGTTGGGCCGGGCCCCATGAAAATGACAAAATGCTGTAACAAAATCTATAAAGTTGCATTTAAATTTTGTTCAATTTAATTTATTGGTAATGGACATAATTTTCTTAGAGATCTAACATATGTTTTATTATTTGGCAGTTTAACTTCTGCCACTCTGACTATACCATCTGGTCCAGGGATTGTCTTCACAATTCTTGCCATGGGCCATGTCATTGGAGCAGTATTATCAGTACGAAGAATAACGAGGTCTCCTTCTTTTAAATTAGGACTCACATGGTGCCATTTTGGCCTGCTTTGAAGCAGTGTAAGATAATCTCCGGACCAGACTTTCCAAAAGTCTTGTTTAATTTTACTTAAAACATTCCAAAATTTTAGATTATTAATAGAATGATTGGATAAGTCACTTTCAGGATAACTCATCATAGAGGTTCCTATGAGGAAGTGGCCAGGCGTTAAATATCCAAAGTTAGAAATATCTGAACTCATGGGAAGGAGAGGTCTTGAATTTAGTACAGCTTCAATTTCCGTGATAGCAGTATACAAACATTCAAAAGTTAAGACAATGGTTCCCACAATTCTCTTAAAATGGTGTTTGAAACTTTTTACCCCCGCCTCCCATAAACCGCCAAACTCCGGAGAGTAACTAGGGATAAACTTAAACTTAATAAAATTAGGAGTACAATAGTTATTCACAGAATCTATATGCGTTTTTGATATAAACAATTTATATAATTTGCTTAACTCATTAGCAGTACCCTTAAATGTTTTTGCATTGTCACAGAAAATTTTCTGTGGCATTCCTCTTCGAGCAATGAAACGTTTGAGGCATGCTAAAAAAGCTTCAGTGGTGAGATCACTGACCAGTTCCATGTGGATTGCCTTTGTAGCAAAACAAACAAAAAGTGCCACATAGCCTTTTGTGATTAATGGGTTCCTAATTCTAGAAGATTTAACATTAAAAGGTCCACAGAAGTCTACGCCAACCACATAGAATGGTCTAACAGCCGTAATCCGTTCTTGCGGGAGAGAACCCATAAGCTGTTTTGCAGCTGCAGCCTTTAAACGGAAACACTTGACACACTTGTTTACCACCTTCTTGACTTCACATACACCACTGACAAGCCAATATTGTTGTGAAAGTGAGCTCAACACTAATTTAGCTCCTGCATGTAACAAACGCAGATGTTCATTACGGATTAAGATATCCGTGAAATTACAAGATTTAGGAATAATAGCAGGGTGCTTTTTGTCATATGCCATGTCTATTGCACACTGAAGACGGCCACCAACTCTAAGCACACCAGCCTGATCCAGAAAAGGATGTAAACTTGATAACCCTGATTTGACAGGTAAATTATTTTTAAGACACTCTATTTCTTTGGGGAGGTGTTTTCTTTGAACACTACGAATAATCACTAACAAAGCAGAACGAAGCTCCTCTAGTGTCAAAGGACCATAAATTTTATTAATGTTTTTGGAACAATTTTTTTTAAAGCGCAACATATAGGCAACAATTCGCTGAAGTCGATTAAAATCTGATATTTTTCCAATTAAATTACTCAAAACTGGCTCATCTTTATTAGAAGAAGATTCATTGACTGCAATGATATTATTTACTATGCCAGTTTCATAAGGAATAGGGAACTCACCATTATTTACAGAGTGTTCAAAGTCCTTACTTAACAGTTCCTTAGGACCATGCCACCAAAGCACATTTGATTTCAATTTATGTGGGTCAGTACCTCTTGACAGTAGGTCTGCAGGATTATTAGCCGTGCTGACATAAGACCACTGAAAATTTGAAGTTAATGTTTTTATTTCATTTACCCTATTAGCCACATAAGGGTTTGATTTTATATTTTTTGATTTAATCCATGCTAGTGTTATCTGAGAATCACTGTATAAGTGAACCATGATTTTAGGGAATCTACATTTTAAAATATTGTACACCCTATTCACAAGTTGCGAGAGAAGCAAAGCACTATTTAATTCCAGTCTGGGAATTGTAAGATTTTTCTTTAATGGGGCAACACGGGACTTAGAGCACAATAAATTAACAAAAACTGAACCGTCAGATTTAACAGTCCTCAGGTAAAGACAGCTTCCAAACGCTTTCATAGATGCATCAGCATATCCCACCAACTCTATGATATCCACATCACAGGAGCTTACATATCTTGGCACAGTAATTGTATTCATTAAACATAAGTTTTTTATAAATTTATCCCAAATATTTAGTTGCTCTTGGGGCAATATTTTGTCCCAATCTAAATTCATAGACCATAAATTTTGCATAAAAACTTTTGCTACAACTATAATTGGACCTATGAGGCCTAGTGGGTCAAACATTTTGCCAATGAAACTCAGAATAGACCGTTTGGTCTTGGTATCATCATTGTCAATCATTGGACAGTTAAAAGTAAAAGTATCATTTAAAATGTCGCATTTTAAACCCAAAGTCTTGACAATGTTGTCTTTATTAATGTCTAATTTTTCAAAACATTTGTGCTCATTGGGGAGATCATTTATAGCCACGGGGTAGTTTGAACACCACTTATGAAGTGTGAAGCTACCCTTTTTCAACAGAGCAATAAGTTCATATTTTAGTTGCTGAAGAGCTTGAGTACTATTAGAACCACAAATGACGTCATCACAATAAGTGTTCAACAACATGGCTTGAGCAGCAAGTGGGTATTCAGTTTGATATCTACGAGCCAGCTCTATCAGGCAACGAGTAGCCAAGAAGGTAGAAGATTTTAAACCATAGGTGATAGTCTGGAGCTGCAAACAGCTGATGGGTTTGCATGGATTGTCACGCCATAAAATATTTTGAAGGCAAGTTTGACTTGGATTAATAAGAATTCCTCGAAACATCTTTTGAATGTCGCAGGTGAGCGTGTATAAGTATGTTCGCCAAAGGAGGAGAATATCAAAGAGTTCGCTCTGAACGACTGGACCATTCAACATAACATCGTTTAGTGATACACCAGCTTTAGACTTCATGCTACCATCAAATACCACACGCAGCTTGGTGGTCTGACTCGCTTCATTTAGAACAGCATGGTGAGCTAAAAAATAAACAGTGCCATTTTGGACATCATAGTTGCCTACATCCACCGTTTTAGCATGCCCCAATGCTATGTACTCCTCAATAAAGTGCTTATATTTTTCTAAATATACAGGGTTATGTGTAAATCGCGATTCATAGTGTTGCATCTGCTGAGTGTTCGAGACTCGACGCCGGCGCAGCGGCGCCATTGTTAGTCGTCGTCGGGCAAAGTTTTGCGAGAATCTATAATTTCTCTGCGAAAGACAAGAAGAATCGCGAGGATTTCTGCATATTTCACAGAAATAAATTCATCTTGTTCGGAATTGCAAATCTATAACTTTGCAACTCATTGAAACCAAGAGCATCGTGCGTGGTCGCCGGGCAAGTTTTTGCGGGAAATCTATTGTTTCTCTGCAAACTTCTAGAAAATTCGCGAATATTTTCGCCTAACTCACAGGAATACATTCAATTCCAGTATTTCTGATGTGATAAATTGCAAATCTATAATTTTGCAACTATTTCACTTCTACCTTCTAATAAAAATATCATTCTTGTCGTGGCGGGAAACGGGTCGTCGAGTTACTACGTCATATCTCCATAATCTGTGGTCAACATCGTCGTGCAATAACGTTGGCAGCACTGCAGAGCTGTCCTGTCATAGAGAGTACCTTTGGTTGTAAACATCAACATAACCTGCTTACAAAGAAGTTCGTGCGGCATTTACGGTTTAAAAAGTGTGCGTCGTGCGGTTACTTATAGTGTTCTTGTGAGTATTAAGGTGCGTTGTGCGTAATTTAACGATAATTTTTTTTTTTTATGTACCAATAGTAGAAGAATCTGTATGATGTCGGACGTAAAGAATAGCACCATCCCATATCTTCCCGTGGGTGTCGTAAGAGCCGACTAAGGGATTTGCCAGAGAATGGGCAGCAGCGACACCCCCCAAAATGTCAATGTGGCGACACTTGGGGGAGGCCTATGTCCAGCAGTGGACGTCTTTTGGGCTGAAATGATGATGATGATGATGGGCAGCAGCGTTCTCTGTGCTTTTGTAACAACCGTACTGCGATCGCCAACCCGCCTGCCAAGCGTAGCGATTATGGCAAAACCCCCCAAAATGTCAATGTGGCGACACTTGGGGGAGGCCTATGTCCAGCAGTAGACGTCTTTTGGGCTGAAATGATGATGATGATGATGAGAAATAGTAGAAGGGGGCATTACCATATCTCTAATACAGCTGTGAACAGCTGAGGGTTCTTCATCAGACCTTCGATATTTGACATCAAATGGAGCGGCCCACCAAGTTGAATATTTTTTGTAGACGCGGTATATGTCGATCTCTAATAGTTTGGTTGAGCTCTTGTGTTTTCTAATCAGGGTCACCAGGTACTCCAGATCTTCGATTATCCTAGTTTTTATAGTTTTCCCTTTATGTGGCCATTAAACCCTATCTATGTACCAAATTTCAGCTCTCTGAGTTTATGGGAAGTACTAGTTCTATTTTGATGATCATGAGTGAGTGAGTGTCATAAATGCGAAACTTTGCTTTCGCTTAACTTCGGAACTAAATGACCTACAGACTTGAAATTTTGGAATTTCAGTAGGTGATTATAGCTTACTGGATGACGAAAATTTCTGCGTTCTGGTCATATCCAGAGGTTCTCAAATAGGGGCCTGAAAATGCGGCAAAATGGTTCCAGTAAAGGATGGTACGGCAGTGTTTGCTTCGCGCTCGACTTGGCGGGGGCACTGCCGTGCCCCCCGATTATTTATTCTCTTATTTTATTTAAGTACCCGTTTCATATACACATACACTCTGACATAAGATATTGAAACTTTTTTACGTCCGTCATATCATATTCGCAGGTTCAGTTGAAAACCTGCGTCGGGCAGCCTAACTGCCCGGCATTTTGCTGAACTGGCCCTATTTAGCGCAGCCGTGAGGCACACAATAATTATCACTTTTTTGTTTTAATGTTGTACGTACTTGTGGCATGTGCCAAATAAACTTATTTTATTTCCTTAACTTATTAAAATACAAGCGGGTTATTTAAAATTCTAATCTATAGAAGAGTCTTTCCCTTTTTTCCAGCAACTGACGAAAAAATCAGCAAGTGATGATACCTACTAAAACCACCACGTTCAAAATATTTCAGTTCTAAAACCCTATCCAATATTGTGGCCGTGGTATTGTTGGATAAACATGAAGTTTTACGGGAACAAGCACTGCGGAACGGATGATTGAATTTATTTTGGTCACAGTATCTAGCAGTAAGACAATACTATAGGCAGATTAAATTATTATTAGTTTTGTATTGTAATTTCTGGCCCCAAGGTAAAAACCCGTGAATTTATATTTGTGAATTTTGTACTATAAGCATTTTTTAAATATTTTACTAATAACAAGGTTTTAGTTTTTAACGAGTTGTTTGTGTTGAGTCACTTCATGTAAAATACTGGTACGCAGCTGCTTCCGGTAAGACTGGAAGCCGACCCCAACACAGTTGAGAAAAGGCTAGGCAGATGATGATGCAGTGCACACCTTTTTTCTTATAACTGTTAAATTAAATAGCGTTATGTATCTTGAATAATAATTTTATAAAACATTTTTGGTTTACCTGCCTTTTTTTTTCAAGACAAGAAAAATTACTGTTTTAAAGCTGGTCATTTACTGAAAGGCATCTCACGTATTTTTCCGTAATACTTATAACGAAATTATTGCAATTTCACTGCACAATTTCCAAAGTAAAACAATTTTCCTCTTACTTCCGAAGAAGCTTTGAAAAGCTATTATTTATTCTGGATTTAAGTGATGTAACACAATGTGTTTAATATATTCATGATACGTGTCGCAATTAAGTAAGGGTAAAGTGATCTTATCGAAAAAATATTCTTGTTGTTTCACTTACTATGAACCCACAAGAGATGATTAAAAAGATTTAAGTGATTAATTCAAACAAGTTTTCTTGTTCATAAAACACAAAATGTAAAAAAATAAGGCATCTTCATCGTTTTTATTTACTTCATTCTAACCGAATTCACCTAGTAATTCCAGTATTTTCTATGGAACGAATAGAAAGCTGACCTCAGCAGGCAAGTAACTAGGTAAAACGATACCTCTTGGTGAGACTTCTAAGCTACAAAAATACAGGAAAATCTTAAAAACACAAAGGTTGGTGCAATGGGACATACATTTGTTTGATCCACAAACAGTTGTTCCGGATCAAGTATTTGTGTATGCGAATGCGAGATTGGTGTGTGTTAACACACTTACGATACAGTGACCATCTGGTAAGAAACGGAGAAAAAGAGATGAACACACACTTCGGTTCGCTGGATAGGTTTATCAGTGCAGGTCGTCTATTCGTACTAAGGATTTTTAAACTCTGTTGGTCCGTAATTTTTTTCTCGCTTTAGCGGCTGAAAAAATTTCTACGAAATTGGCGCACAGGTCGATACTTTTCATAATTTTTTTTCCATTTTGATTTTTTATCATTCTGTGGGATGATTTCCGAACTTCAAGAGCGACTGGTAACAAAAAACTGAGTAGTTTCAAAATACGCCCAGGTAGCAATTTTTTTATGTAGACATGTATGGGCGGTAGCGTGTATGGATAACATACAACAATAAATCACTGCAAAAAGCACCATTAAAAAAACCATGACAAATTCGCCACCTACATCACAATTCTACCTTTGAGTTACTGTTCCAACTCCCACACGGCTGTTATTCATAGCCAGGCTTTTATAATCAAACATTCAGAAAACAAAAAAAGTATTAAAAAACCCTGTTTCGTTCAAACGATTCATTTGTATGGGTTTAGGCTTACGTACCCAGTTACGAGCGATGACAATGAATATATATCTCTATATTTATTTTTTTATCCTTCAGAAGCTTCAATTTGTCAATTTATTTTGATGTTAAATGTTTATGGTACCGTCACATTTTTACGGTTTATCGAATTTTGTTTCGACTACATTCGTTTTAGTCGAAATTGGAATCGAAATAATTGTGCGAAGAAAGTTTTTAATGTTTTCGATATTTGTATTGAAATTGGAGTTGATTTATTGCAATGGTTTATTTAAATGTAGTGTTTGTATTGTGGAATGTTAAGTGATAGTTTATGTGTTGAGTAAAATTACAAACTATTATATGGAAGAGTTAAAAACTATTCGGTTAAGTATGTTAAAATATCTAGAACATTCGTTTGAGTTATTATTACAAAATATCTGATGTGTACAGAACTCATGTTTAACATGAATAGATTTTTTTTAATGTGTATATCAAGGCGGGGATTCCACCATAAATGAATATCGACGCCATATTGCCTTTCAGTCGCTAACTGTGCAACTTTATTCTTCATTATTGCTAATTAGGTGGATGGGTATAGAAATCACACACAACACTTTACTCAAACTCCTTATGTTTATTTCTAATAAACCAGTTACAGGCACTTTAACACTTATAAACTTTCCTTAAGTTGAGCCGCCCATTCACAAACATGGTTGACGTAATGTGTGTCTTTTGGATCTGTCTTTCAATGATTACAGTTCTTATTAACATAACTTATTATTGCTCACTTCAAAAACTACTTTCAATTCATTAATATTTCAATTATCTAATCGCGAGCTAGCTCGACGACGACATCTCGTCTCGCTGCGCCTACGGCTCTGAGTGGGCGGATGTACTACACTCATTAGATCAGTCCAATTATTCATTACATAGTTAGTTCAGTAATACTCCATTAAAACAATACTAATACTTCACAATTAATTATTTTAGTAATTAAACAATACCAATATTCACAAATGCAAAGGCGTTATTAAGTTACAAGCTTAATTAGTAGCTTTAATACTTTTTACAACAATCGCATGCTTAAAACCATTTTCGGCAGATCAAAGGATTAAATACAAAGAACTGGTTTACCACTAATAAAATATTCTGTAAAATAATCTTATTAATTTTAAGTTTGTAGTTAGTTCTAGAAATTGATTTAATTGTTGCTACAAATTATAAATTCACTAATTGACTATTCGGCGTTCTTTCCCACAAGACTGGGTTGCCGCCTGACAAAATGAGCCATTGTTAAAATCCAAATTGTCATTGCTAAAATCCCAGCTATCATAAAATATTTGCTAATCTTAATTTTGGCTACAGTTCTAGCTAAAGGCTTTTGTTTAATAAATTACAGGCCATCTAAGCTAAACGAATCTATTATTTGCGCAGTAGTTAACACACAAGCCAATAGATGGCGTTTAGTCAAATCATTATCGTAATAATTATGCTTGCCCCACACAGATGGCATGGCAGGTTCATCAATATTATGACAAATGAGGATTATTAAGTTGATTCTTAATAAGATTAATGAATAGTCTTAGCACATAGACGCTCTTGCGGCGACATGTAAATTCTCTACTACGCGTGTTGCTACGGCGTAGCAGCTTGCTACGATCGTGTAGCCTTATCCTTTTGTATCGCAAAACAATGCATAACGATTGCTAAAACTATTCAAATGGAATGAATAAACGTTTATAGGTCACTTGTTTATAATCAAACAAATAATCTATGTCAACTTTTAACACTGAATTAAACAAATATAAAGTATTTTCAAGTTATAGTATAAACAAAACAGGGAGTCAAAAAGTTTAGTAGCTCAAGTACATAAATAGTAGCAGATGGTACACATTTTGTTCAGTAACGAGTTCGGACAACTCGCAATGATTAGTTTAGGGAATATACAAGAACGGGCAGGTTTCAGTCGCTAATCCCCCTTGGACAATTTTTATTTTTACTTTGTTTTTGTTCTCATTTTTATTCAAAACATACATTTGTTATACATTTGTTTTGTACTGTTAGCCACTGTCATCCCATTGGTGGACAAAAGTCTTGTGACTTCTAAATCTGTTGATCTAGGGTTAATGTTAGGGTCGTTGGTTCTGTCTAGCTTGTCCCCCATCTCGTGCGAGGTCTGCTGCGTTGCTTTCCAGCTTTGTTAGGGCTCCACATTGTAGTTGTTTTGGCTTACAGCACGACGGTATACGGCAGACATGGCCAGCCTAGTCCAACTTCAGCTTAGCAGCTTTTTGAAGAACGTATTCGTATATTAGAGCGTTATTTGTTGTATTTCAATAATAAATTGATTTGGTTCTCCTGTATTGTGCACTTGTATTCATTTATTCTTTATTTTCTTGGATATTAAACAAACCTATATTGAGGTCAGTACTTTTCCAATCTCAAAGAATACCCACATAAGTCCGAAGCGTCTTAATTCTTCTTTTTCATCGTTAGATCAACTGGTTGATCTTCCAGGAGCTCAACTTTAAGTCGTTCGTGGTACGAGCTCTAACCCATAATCTACAGATCTGCTTGGAAGAGGACTTTTGGCCGAGAGGTATCGTATATCGACGTTTCCGAGGACGGTTACGCGACACCACGCAGCGAAACACGACGCCGACGACGTTACGTGTATAGTCATAGTTTAATTAAGTTTTAAGATATGTATTAGTTTATTATTGTTGTAAACTGATTTATGTATTTTATCTATGGGCCTAAGAAGTAAAAAGTTAGAAGTTTTATCTGATGCCTGATAAAAAACTGATTATTGTTATATTATTATTTACAGGAGATTCATCTCTAAATACCATCATCTGCCTAGCCTTTTTTCCCAAACTATATTGGGGTCGGCTTCCAGTCTAACCGGATGCAGCTGAGTACCAGTATTTTACATGAAGCGACTGCCTATCTGACCTCCACAACCCAGTAACTGGGTAATACGATACCCCTTGGTAAGACTGGATGTCAGACTTTTAGCTTCTGACTACTCGTAACGACTGTCAAAGATCTACAAATGACAGCCGGGACCAACGGCTTAACGTGCTTTCCGAGACACGGAGGAAACTCGATATGTAATTATGGTCACCCATCTACAGACCAACCTCGGCAAGCACGGCTTAACCTTAGAGATCGACCTGGGCGGCTGTTATTATTTAGCCACGAGCTCCTCTTCATTCATCTCTAAATATCATTCCTACGAAATGACGTCATCTGACCTTTTTAGCTGTGTTTTTAGTAGTTAAAAATCCCCGATCACTACCTAAATATCACACCTGTATTCTTCGAAATATTGGGCAAAGGTGTACAGTACAGTTACAACCACGTTTCACCAGTTGTGTTGCAGCCCCATGTAAAAGGGGCGAGCCTATTGCCATCTACCTGGCATAAATCCAGACACTGAGCTGCTACTACCGGAAATTAATTAAGGCATTACTGAAACTTTTAAAAGCCTCCTCATATTGTATTTCAAGACGCTCTTGTTTCCAACCTTCCTATAGTTAATACTTTTAAGCCTTGGCCAACTTCAGAACGTGTGTAAATTGACTAAGTGACGTCACGGATGGGGCCGTCACTCCGTGAGCCCAAATCTAAAGTTTGAGTGGGTGTTAAGGGAGGCGGTTTACTTTGCTTTCTATCGATTTGCATTTTGGTTTGGGGAAGTGAGGTTTGTAGTTTCCTTCTATTTTTGAACGTATAAATAGAACATGAAATCCCTTATGACCGTGGATGAAAAAAGGAGTATGTGAGGATCGTATCAGGTGGCATTCTATAGATTTGGCCCACCCTCATGGGGAAACGGGGAAAGATTTTGTTATATTTTTAAATAGCTTTTGCGTTGCAAGGTTTCAAATTTTATGACTTTCCGGACTTTTTCTTTCTTTTTTTTACTATAGATTTAAGTTTTTAAACTGATATGGTTACTAACACCATCAATAACACTTTTAACGGGATATTTACCATATTTATGAATACTACAGACCATAACACGACTACACACACACACTTCACTACTGGACTATACATTTACAATATATTTATCTAACTGGTGATATAATCGTAATCAGGTATGAAAAAAGACGAAGAAGTAGAATAAGTATGTAAGGATCGCAGGTGTTGTTATAGTTTCTACACTCCCAAGAGAAATAGCATGAGTTTATGAACACAAATGTATGCTTTTTAGTACATAATGATGTACATTATTTACAAACTACAAATAGATCTAAAATAATATTAATTACGCAAGTATTACAGCTTGCAAAATTTGTCCAAATCCCAAAACACAAGATAGGCACTTGGACCCCATGGCCTAAGTGTTTCTCAATCCCAAATGGCTCGTATAATAACCAATTAAGTCATTAATTAAGTTAGTATGCTTGTATTAAATAAGGCACGTGTTCAGTACTGTTCAAAGTTGACTACGAGAGTCACCTATAATTCAATTAGACAGCTTTGATACTTTATGAGAACCTGTATAATGTGTAAGACGATACAGTTGACTCAATAAAATTATTTACACGTAACACAGGTACCATAATAACATGCTACTTACACTTATGAGTGTAGTCTCACATCGTCTTGTATGTTAATAGAAGTCGGTGGATCCCGTGGGTGTCGTAAAGGAAATGTGAATTAATTCGGGTAGCAACTTCTGCTTTAAAATAACACGATTTGATTATATAACAATAATTTATGGCATTAAGATTTTTGAAAAATCAATATTTCCAGGAATCGAACCCGTTCAAATCAAATCAAATCAAAATATTTTATTTTACATTTTTTTTTTTTTTTTTTATGAATGGCATCTCGCAGTTCAACCTAGGAGGTTGTCGTCTGCTTAACCGGACTATCCTGTGGGTGCCTTAAGAGTAAGGCCTCCAGCCAGGGCATAAAAACTTACAAACTAAGCGACTATACGCTGAGGGCACCCCCTGTGGGGTACGAGCCTCGGCTCAGGGCGTCGCTGGGGGAGGACTGCATGGGGACAGGCTGAATCTGAGTGATATCATTATTTAGGGGCTGATTTAAAACTACTGGCACAGCATCGCGGGCTGGCTCGAGCGAGGGTCGGGGAGGGCATGGACCGGGACGTCGCGACGGACCTCGACGGCGAGGTCGGAAAGACGGCGGTTTGTGTCTGAACTTTTTAAGAGTGCTAGTCTCTTTGCTACTCTCCTGGAGGAGGGTGATAGCATCATCGGGAGTGACGAGTGTATGCCGAGGACGGCGTACTGTACTAATGCGCGAGGGTTCGTAACGGGCGGCCGCTGCGATCAGGGGATTACGGTGTTTACTGGCGTTATCGAAGAAACGCTTCGAAAGACGTTTCATAAACTGAAGGACGGTGGGCATTCTAAGGTCTACGTGTAGACGGTCGTTACGGACATAAAAAGGAGCTCCCGTGACTCTACGTAAGAACCGGTTCTGCAAGGTTTGCATCCTATGGATGTATTTAGGCTTGGTGTGAGCGTACACGACGCAAGCATACGTCATAATGGGGCGGATCACCGCGGTATAAAGGCGCAACTTGCACTTGAGTGACAACTTGCTTTTTGCCGAAATCATGAAATGAAGCCTACCCATAGCAAAGGCAGCTCGGTCACGAGCTGCTTTGATGTGCGCCGCGAAAGACAGGTGGTTGTCAAGTAAGACTCCTAAGTACTTGGCTTGCTTCTCCCAAGGGATAGGCTTACCGTACATAGTGATCGGGCTGAGCGCGGGTGGCTTATATTTGCGCGGTTTAGAGAAAAGAACTGCCTGGCTCTTGTCGGGGTTCACCTCGATTCTCCATTTCCGGAACCAAGCGCCTAAGACGTTGGCTGAGGTTTGGAGGGTGCTGTAAATAGCGTCGTGACTGCGGCCAGTGTAATAAATGGCCGTGTCGTCCGCGAACAGGGCTAACTGAGCCTTCTTGCTCTTGGAGATGTCACTGGTGAACAGAGTAAAGATAAGGGGAGAGAGCGGGGAGCCCTGAGGGACTCCGGCTCTAATGGGGTGGGGGGAAGACAGTGCCTTCCCGATACGATAGCGGAAGGTGCGATCCGACAAAAAGTCTCGTAAGATGAGCACGAGGCGGTCCGGCACTCCCAGTTTGTACAGCTTATATAATAAGCCGTTGTGCCAGACTTTGTCGAATGCCTTTGCTATGTCGAAAAACAACACACCCGTCATCGCTCCACGCTGGAAGCCAGCGCTCAAGTGTTCTACGATGCGGTGTGCCTGTTGAATGCAAGAGTGTCCGGTCCTGAAGCCGAACTGCTCGTTGGGGATGAGACTCTTAGCCTCGGCGAAGTCTTTGAGTCGCTTATACATAAGTCTCTCGTAGATTTTACCGAGTGCATTCAGGAGACTGATAGGTCTGTAGCTCGAAGGCTCAGACTTGGGTTTGCCTGGCTTGGCGAAACCGATGACAGTGGCCTCTTTCCATATTTGGGGAAACGCGTTGTTGTTCAGGGCACCATTGAAGATGGCCGCCATTAACACGACGAGCTGAGCGGGGAGGAGTTTGAGCACCCTATTGGTGATTCCGTCGGAGCCGGGTGCTTTCCGCGGTTGAAGTTTGCTAATGATGTCTTGCACTTCGTCAGCTGTGACCGGAGGCAGAGGATCATCAGGGTCTTCTTCGGGGGGCAGGGCGGTTCTACGTTCGACGAATGCGTTCACCTCATCGAGATGTCGCTTGTCTACTGGTTGCGAGCTGGGGGAGCACTGGGACTCCAGGCTGTCGGCTAGGCATTCGGCCTTCTCAGAGTCGTCGAATGCGACGCTCTTATCGGGTCGGGTGAGGGGAGGCATCGAAGCCTCTTCGGTGGAGCGCATCTTGCGTTGCAGCTGCCAGAAGGCTAGGTGGGTAGGCTCGAGTTCGCTTAGCGTTTTTTCCCATTGATTATTACGAAGCTCACTGGTGCGATCCTTTACAGCACGCTGTAAATTACGCATGTGGGCTTTGTTTGCCTCGCAGGGAAAGCTGCTGTAGGCACGGATGGCCGCGTTCTTTTCGGTTATCAGTTCACGTACGTCAGCGGGTAGTATCCAGCGTTGATCGCTCATTGCTGGGACTTCCCGTGAGCAGTCCTTCAGTACGGATTGCACGTGTTCTGTAAACGAGTTGATGGCGGCCGTCGTTTCTGCGACTGAGACTATGTGGTCGGGGATGGCCTATAGGTGAGGCGACGTGGTGGATTTCAGCTTTTCGCTGACTTTCCTCCAGTCGGTTATCACTTGGGTCGGCGGGGGCTGGCTGGGGTCAGAAGGACCCGAGCGAGGAACTAAGTGCATGAGCACTGGTCTATGATCTGAGTTAAGCTCATGTAAAGTCTCGATGGAATGCAACTTAAGGTTGACATTCTTGAGTAGAGCTATGTCGAGAACGTCCGAACGTTGGTCGGGGTCGTGGGGATAGTGGGTGTGCTCCATAGGAGCGATGGGATCGAAGTTGAGGGACTCGCCCAGGTTATACATGTGACGTCCTCTGGCAGAGGTCGTCGTGCTGTTCCAGGCGGGGTGTTTGGCGTTGAGGTCGCCCGCTATGATAACGGAGTCGCTCAAGCTGAAGAGGACGGCAAGGTCTTTGGTGAACAGAGTGTGCTCCTCGGACGTGCCGCCGGGAGGGATGTACGCAGAGGCGATAGTGATCGGTTGATGGCCGGTCATGCCTAGTCGACACACTGAGGTCTCGAGTAGAGACTCCATGGGAGGGGGATCTAAGGGGATGCAATGCAGTTCTTTTTTATAATAGATTAGAGTCCCGCCCTTGTGGCAACGTGACCGATCGTTGCGAACTATGCGATAGTTGGCAATTCTCGGATCGCGGTGACTGGGCTTGAGGAAGGTCTCCTGTACGAGGAGGATATCAATTTGATGGTCGCGGAGGAAGGTGGCGATCTCATCACGCTGGCCTCTAATGCCATTGGCATTAAAGTACCCTAATTTTAGGGATCGGGGTTTGGTGCACGTTAATCTCGTATTATCCATTGGAGTTAGTCGAGGTTAAGGTTGCGGAGGAGGTCGCCTAACTTGAGTAGGGACTTGAGGATAATTTTAAGTTTATCGCCACCAGTGTTAGCCGCCCTAAGATCAGCCGCCATGCGGTCTGCTTCGGGGGTAACTAACTCTGCTAGCGATTCTAAAATTACGTTGTGAGAGGGGTCCACAGCCGCGGGGCCGGGTGGCGTGGGACGAGCGGGCGCCGGTGCGCTTGCTTGGGCCGCGGGAGTAGGGACAGGGGCATCTAATAGCCCGGGGATGGGGCTGGACTTTGCTTTACTGAGAGCCGGGAAGGCTTTCTGGTGGTTAAGCGTGGTCCAGGGAGAGGGCCTCTGAGGGCTGAGTCTCTCCGGCATCTGGGCAGAGGGTAGCCTCACCGATGGGCTTTCTCTTTGCTGACGGGCGCTTGCACGCTTCACCAGGTTAGAGGAGGAGCCTTTGGGGGCTTTCGAGCAGCCGCGGTAGTTGGCCGTGTGGCCCGACTGGCCGCAAAGCACACAGCTCGGTGGCTCCGTGCAAAGCGATTTGTCTTTGGGACGGGGACAGTCTGCCGTGCCATGGTCGCCTAGACACTTTACGCATCTGTGCGGCGCATGGCAGTTGGCTTGGCTGTGTCCGTACATCTGGCAGCGGTGGCATTGCCCGACTACGCTTGAGCGGTAGGGCTTCTCTATTGTGATGCCTGTGAGTGAGCATACCGACTTCACTTTAAAGATCGGGTGGTGACCTTCTACTGGGTCACAGATGACCAGTACCATATCGTACTGGTCTCCGCCTTTCGCCTTATGAAGGCGGTGGACGGCTGCGACCGGGATGTCTTGGCCTTGGAGGTCATTGAGGATGTCCTCCGTGGGGATTTCCTTCGGGATCCGCCTGATCACCACGCGGGTGGGCTTCTCCTCTGGAAGGGAGTAGGTATGGAAGGCTATGTGCCTTCCGATCAGCTGGCGGGTAAGTTCCCTAAAGTCCGTGGTCGTAGGAACCACTACTTTGATTCCCTGCTGTGTGCTTTTTGCGCTTGTGTATTGAATACGGCGCTCATTACACATTTTGGACACGTCTGTCCATTTCCCTTTGTCCTGAATGAACAACGGGGGAGGGGGCTTCAGCTTCTTTGAAGAAGCGGCTGAAGGTTTAGCCTTAGGGCTGACTGGCCTACTGGTATGAGCAGCGGCGGACGTAGGTAAGGGGACCGGGGAGGTGGGACGGGAGGCCGCGTGAGAGGGGGCATAAGGGAGCGCGACGATCTTTTTGGTCATGGCGGCCTGGGAATTTTTGCCTTTCTTCCTCTTGCCCTTTCCGACGACTTGATAGTCGTCTTCAGAGGATGAGGAGGCAGAGCACGCGTCTAAAATTGACTCTGAGTCGGAGATTGGCTCAGTTGTGTCCATGTTCTCGGAAACGGGAACAATGGACGCAGGTTTGGACTGATCCTTTGTTTGCGAAACAAAAGGTTTCGAAACAATGGGTCTCGGTTTAGCCGGAATCGCGGCGGCGACGGCTGACGGTAAGCCTTTGTCCATGTTCTCGGAAACGGGAACAATGGACGCAGGTGCGGGCTGGGCCTTTGTTTGCGAAACAAAGGGTTTCACAAGAATGGGTCTGGGGGTAGCAATAATCGCGGCGGCAACGGCTGGCGGTAAGCCTCTGTCGGCAGGCGGCGGCGACAAGGGGCTCTCGAGCGCGTCACTGAAGTCAGTGATGGCAATACTGGGTTGCTGCAAGGCAGCGACATCGGACCCATATTTCTTTATAAAATCTGGGTCTTTCAGGACAACGCTTTTGAAAAACGCAAAAAGGCGTTCCTCATCCGCATCAAGGGCCATATTATCTGCTAAGAGTTAGCAGACATTTGAGTGAAGCTCAGCGCGCCTAACAACCTAATTCCTTGCACAATTATGTAGGGAATTTACTGGGTCCAGCGACTCACCCGCTTCAACCTTCCCGCAGCCACAGTCCGAGGGTCCGGGCTTGGTAGCAACTCCAACTCCAGTCCAGGGAACTTTGCTTTCAGGAACTTGTTGAAACGGGAAACACTAGCACAGTAAATCGGCGGCGCACACGTTCGCGACGGAGCCCAATTTTTTTACCTAGGCCCTGAAGGGGTTAGGCGGGCGGATTGGGTCACCACCCTCTCTTGGTTTCGTTGGCACCGTTAGGTTTCCCACCAAGAACCTCGAAACTGAGGAATTTTCCCTGATGGGGCAAAGGAAGTTAAATCGGAATAATATCCGAAGCAAAATGAGCAAGTGCTGTCTTAATAAAAAGACAACAATTGTTCGGGGGTGTAGTCAAGGGACTACTGATGACGTCACGACACTGGGAAGCGACGAACCGATGACACACTGATAGCGAGCGGGAATGCGAGCAGGTAGCGGCACGTCCGTACGCGGCGGCGGTCAGGCGGAGAGTGTTATTTTACATAGGCCTGCATTGGCACTTATAAAACGTCGACAAAAGATGCACGGTTCGGGTTGGTCGTTTCCTATGGAGAAGAACCGACAAGAAACTCCATGGTTACTCTTTTAAAATCATTTGGTTTTACAATATTTGAATGTTACAGCGTTAGTACATAACTGTGGGAGGACAGCGTAGACAATAAGTCATTGCTTACTACAAAAGGTAGAACAAGACAATAAAAAAAAAAAACTAATTTACAAGGCCTAGAATGTCCACACATTCACAAAAATAGTTAAATGAAAAAGAATCTATACAAAAGTAAAAATAAAACATTATAAGAACACTAAATTAAACAATTTACACAGATTGACAACATCTGTGTAAATTGTTTAATTTTCAGTGCTGTTACTATTCTGAACAATTAATGAACTGTGAAATTATTTGAAAACTACTGTAAAACATCTGAATAATAAAAAGAATGGAAAAGATAAAATTGGGAATAGTTAGAGACGACCACACATTTTTGTCGTTTATGAGCTACCAGGGAAGCCGCATGAGCAGAAAGAACTAAAGCCAAACTTGTTTATCTTCAATGTAGTCCTTAATTTTGTAATATGCTTTTTTAATTATGACACGTTTGATGCAATTGTTAAACTTTCCATCAGTCAGTTCCGTAACTAGCTTTGGCAACTTATTATAAAAGCGTATACTGTTTATAAGAAAAGACTTGCTAGTTTTTGTTAATATAAATTTGGGTATTACAATTTCGTGTTTACTGCGTGTGTTTATATTATGGAAGTCGCTTCTAATTTTAAAATACATTTTAAGATATAAAGTGAAGGCAGAGCGTTGATTTTGAAAAAAAAAACACAGCGTCTAACTATACCATTTGATAGCATCGCTATCAAGGATCAAATTTTAGGAAGTTAAACTTAAGGAAAACTAAAGGAAAGAGTTCATTTTTGTCAAAATGCGTAAAAGTATGCAAACTGTAGTAATCAACGAAACGTCAAACAAAATCACTATTGGCGCCAACTCACTTTTAAGTTCTAATTTCAATTGTTTAATTTTTTTATCATGACCTTTAACCACGAAGAGTTAATACAAATTTTAAATTAGAACATAATGCAGTGAAGATGACTGCGCTGCGGGTCACGTCAATCAAGAACATTAACTTAAAATATAAAAAACATAAAACGTAACATTTTCCTAAAGTTCTCCGTATGTCATTACTTCCCAGAATAATCCTTAATATCCGAGACTACTTTGAGAATTTTTTGCTATTCCTCATAGTTTCGGATTTGGCCATACACGCCCTCTTGAAATATTCATCCTGTAGAATATAAAACTAAACTCGGTATATTCAACCAGTGATTAGTGAAAGTAAAGTTTATTCTTACATAGGATGGTAAATGACTGAAAATCAATTAGCTTCTGTTAAAATTATATGTAAAAATACATACGCCAGTATTCAATGTACTTACTTAATATTCTCATTATTTCTTAGAATATTGCTCCATTTAAATAAACGGTAAGTATTCCAAAGATAACATTTAGTTACAATACAATATTATTAAAATGGAGATTCGTAGAAAAATATAACCAGGAAACATGTTTTAATCATTATTATAAATTTAATAATATGATGTCTTCATTCTTAGTTTACCTTACTGTTTCATAATGTTTCGATTCCTGATATTATCTTAGTATATTGGCTAAATCAAATCTTGCAGAGGGAAGAGTGGAAGGTTACGGGGAAACCTTTGCTCAACGGTGGCAAAAAGAGGGCAAAAAATTATCCAACACACATTAGTGACCACTTCCAATCACAAAAAAAGAACGTTTTACGGGAATTATATGTAGGTACATTTTGGTGGTTAGTCATTTTCACAGGCTGTAAAATCACTCTATGAGGATATGAATATTATCTCCAGCTCAAACGCATAATTTATTTATAATAATAAACCTATTCAAAAAATATTTAACCTAAAATGTGAGTTCTGAAAAATTTGAGGTTTATAAATGTTTTGGCGGGCGTTTTATTTTTTGCGATGGATGGCAAAACACTGATATGGTAATGATATCGAAAGATAATACTCGAAATTCTATTTCAATTTCTATAAAATGGGTCCTCGCGAGTCCCTTAGAGAAAAATTTAAAGAGATCGATATACTGACTCTGCCTTCACTTTATATCTTAGAATGTATTTTATACGTCCGCAAAAACCGATGGCTTTTCAAAATTAGAAGCGACTTCCATAATATAAACACACGCAGTAAACACGAAATTGTAATACCCAAATTTAGATTAACAAAAACTAGCAAGTCATCTACACTAATATTATAAAGAGGAAAGATTTGTATTTTTGTATGTAACGAATAAACTCAAAAACTACTGGACCGATTTTAAAAATTCTTTCACCATTAGAAAGCTACATCTTTACAGAGTAACATAGGCTATATATTATTGCGCTAATAACTTATGGGGATGAGCAATATTGCATTAAGTCCACATTTCTCAACTGTTTGATAACTGACAACTGTCATGACAAGCATTAGAATAAACCGGCTATTTTAAACTATTTGTCATCAAAGTAAGTAGCCTGGCGGTTCTATGACCACCCTGCCAAGCAAAAGGTTTCAAGTTCGTATCCGCAGTCAGTATGCACTTTTTGTGGTAATTTTTTAATGCTGTAAGTTTTCCAAAACAACGCGAGTTCGATTCCCAACCGGTGTTTACTTTTTGTAACTAGGTTTTATTTTTTTTATTTTAATGCTTTATGATTTTCAAATCATTACAAAATAGTTTTCTTTTTTTTTAACCATTCAAAATAAATAGTGATTAAAGAACGAGTGGGTCATAAACAAAACGAAATTAAAGACATGATCGTCGGCGATTTTGAAGTTTACACATCCGTAGACACTGTGATGGATAATGACGGTAGTCCTGCACACACCGTTGAATTTTTCAACTCCCTGGAGTTAACGGGTATGCCGTTCCCATAACATGAAGCTTAAACTTGGCGTTTTAGTTCTGCTGATGCGAAACTTTGATGTACCCAGACTGTACAACGGCACCAGGCTTCGTATCACAAAGCTTAGCAGTAATATTACAAAAGCCACTGTAGCGACCTACAAAAAGCAACTTGCTACATAAAGTACTACAGTGCCATCTATGACGCGACGAAAGAACTAACATCAATTGCCTATATCTCGCAAGAAAAGTTTAAATCAACTTAAATTATAGTCTTAAGTCGATTCGGGTTTTCGGGTTTCTCTATATATAATGAAACCCGATAACAACTGTCGGGCAGTTGCCCACCAGACACAATACCTATCTGATCGGAGGATCCTCCCTTTTCAATGGAGTATTGAGGAACTTTACACCCTGTTCCTCATACCCCTAAACTGGTGACCCCGAAATGGACGTCAGCGCAGCCTTCGAGCAACTTGACGTCATCATCACCACTTCTCTTAAGCTTTCGAGCAGCGAGTCTCACAGCCAGCCAGCTTCAAATGGGTATTGCTGACCACCAGCATACAGCCGGAGCGCATTCCTGGTCAGCACCCTCAGCCTCTCATCAAGCGACCTTGGCACAGCACACTGCATTTTCGGCCGGTCGAGAGCTTCTACCTCCCGTCGACACCTCTCTAGCTGTCTGCCGTATCGCGGCGCTGCACTACGTCCGACGCACTGGAGCAAACGCAGTGCCGGCCCCGACTCACTGGGGTTCACCTCACCACCGCAGTCTGTTCCGACTTACCGTGAACAATGCGGCTACGAAATTCCAACTGGCACGGCATAATACTACAAGCTGACTCATTCGACTATCGACTCTGGTCTCCGGAGGAGTGTGATGTAGCGACCTACAAAAAGTACTACAGCGCCATCTATGACGCGACTTACTTTAGACTATATAAAGAAACCCGACAACAACTGTCGGGCAGTTGCCCACCAGACACAACACCTGTCTGGTCAGAGAATCCTCCCCTTTTCAATGGTGTATTGAGGAACTTTACACCCTGTTCCTCACTCCCCTAAACCACCATTAATACAGGAGTTGCTAAAGGAGAGAGCGTTTTAATTCGACGCATGACAAATATTCCAAATAACTTGCCATTCCAATTTTAATTAACAGGTAGTAATTTCCCTTAAAATAAGCTTTTGCAATGACGATCAACAAATGTCAGGGCCATACCTAAAAAGTGGCAGGCATTTTTTGAGCACCTACTCCATGCTTCTCAGAGGGTCAATTATTTATTGATTATTCACGTGTTTCATGTAGCCAAAACTTGCACGTGGTGACGGTCATTGTAACGACATTTTTTATTGTATACATAACTATTGGAAAAAAAATAGTGCCTTACAATGCGCCGTATTGCTCACTTTGAAAAAAATATGTTCCGGCTTTTAAGCCATATTATAGTGTCGCTTCAACGCCTTTTAATTTTCTTTCGGACCTCTGCCGTCCAGAATTACACCACCCTAAAGCACGCCCTTTGTAGTCATCACCCACATAATCACATTACGATCAGATCGTCAGTTCTCACACATAACAACAAAACATCACGCCTTTAATTCCCGAAGGTGTACTTAATCGTACATCCACATTTCGCCAGTTATGTTAAGCTCTGTGTTATAGGGGGCGAGCCCCATCAACCGGGCCCGATATTAAATTCAGACTTCGTGACTGCTTCTGAGAAATTCCTGATGGAATAACCCAATAACAATTGACCCGATCCGAGAATCGAACCCGGGACCTCAAGCTCAGCAGTCGTGCTTGCGACCACTCGACCAACGAGGCAATATCACACATACACCTTAAAATTTCCGCGCGAACGAAGTCGCGGGTATCAGCTAGTTTCTTATAAACAGTATACGCTTTTATAATAAGTTGCCAAAGTCAGTTATTGAACTGACCGATGGAAAGTTTAAAAATTGCATCAAACGTGTCCTTATTAAAAAAGCATATTACAAAATTAAGGACTATGTTGAAGATAAAGAAATTTGGCTGTAGTTCCCTCTGCTCATGCGGCTTCCCTGGTAGCTCAAAAACGACACAAATATGTGGATGTCTCTAACTATTCCGAATTTTATTTATTCTATTCATTTTTTTTTTTCAGATGTTTTACAATAGTTTTCAAATCATTGCACCGTTTATTCATTGTGCAGAATAGTTACAGTACTGATGACTACATTTGTGTCAATTGTTTATTTAATTGTTCTTAGTTTTATTTTTACTTTAGTATAGATTCTTTTTCATTCATATTTTTTTGTGAATGTGTGGACATTGTAGGCTTTGAAATTTTTTTTTTTTTTTTTTTTTTTTTTCAGCTTCATCTTTTTCTACCTTTTGTAGTAAGCGATGACTTATTGTCGGGCCTACGCTGTCCTCTCATACTTAAGTACTAGCGCTGTAACATCCAAATATTGTAGAACCAAATGATTTTAAAAGAGTAACCATGGAGTTTCTTGCCGGTTCTTCTCCATAGGAAACGACCAACCCGAACCGTGCCTCTTCTGTTGACGTTTTATAAGTGCCCATGTAGGCCTATGTAAAATAAAATATTTTGATTTTGATTTTGAAATACCCCGAGTATTTTGAGCATTTTTAGTTACTCTGAATTCTTGATGTTCTGCGAAAATTTTGACCGTATTATTCACTTCTGCCAAGGTTTGTCGGGAATAGAGAGTCGTTTTGTTATTTGAGTCTTTCTGCCGCCAATTATACATAAAAACATTTTAAATCTTTAGTATGAACGTGTGTGTACTAAACGTTTTGTAATAAACACCAACGGCTTAATTTTTGAGCTTCTCAGAAAACTCTTAGGCTCCTAGCACACGGCGTATTTTAAACACGCAGACGACGCGCAGATGACGCGCGTATACGCGCTTTAAACGAGATTTGAACGCAACCTTGTAACCTAAACACACGGGGCGGTCATGAAACGCGCGTCTGCTGCGCGTATAGGCGCAGATACAGCGATACAGACGCGCTGTAGTCGCTCGTAGCTTCCGCGTTTTGGTCAGAAACTCCTCGCAACTGCGGCGCGGGCGGTGGGGTGACGTGAGCACGCGCCCCTCCTCTACCCCTCCTCCAAGCCCTTGTACACGCTTCTACACAAACGAGTTGCGAACGCGCTTCACACGCACGTTTGTATCGCATTTTATGCGCGTTTGATTCTATAAAAACGCGAAAATCGGCATCTACGGCGCAGAAAACGCGTGTTCCTGAAACGCGCGTCGTCTGCGCGTTTTAAATACGCCGTGTGCTAGAGGCCTTAGACTAGCGAAAATAAGACATAATAACGTCAATTTTATGCCTAGCTCCTAAGTTAGTACTACTTAATTTTAGTAAGGCATGGTGATTCGAGGTTTAAAATCCATGATTTAAAAGGCCTATAGTTTCTTCTATAGAGTGCCGATGACAATTTAAATTGAGTCAGCCTAAAATTTGGCGACGAGTTTGGCACTTTCAGTACCGACCATCAGCAGGCCTATATGCATGACACTATGCAAAGGTAACATGTTACAAACTCAAATTACCAACGAGTAGACCGAACGTCATAGCCACTAGTATTTCAATGGTCATAGAGAGGCGGAATGAAAGGCTGGATTGATTGATACCGCTAACGAATAGAAATCCTAGTTCCAATATAACTTGATTTGCAACTTTTCAAACTAGCGTGGTAATTGAATGCCATCGCCATTCAATATGACAGTTGACAGTGGCAAGCGTGCTCTCTAGGCACACTATCGCTTCACATCAGGGCCTCAAGTCTGCTATTTTTATAAACATCGTCATTCCAACACGATCCCATTGTCATTTTGCTAAGACTTCGTAATCTGCTAAATTCTGTCAAATTCTATGCCATTTTTTTCAATGGAGTGTCAGTGGTTGGCCATCGTGAAGTCATAATGACGCCATTGTAATTAATAGTAGATTACCAAACTTGTCAAAATCAACAATTAGGAAATCAATGATAGGCTATTCTGACACTATTGTAATAGCAGACTTGAAGCCCAGGCGAGTTGCACCCAAATGCAAGTCTATTAAGTTTAAAAAAATACATTTCAATAACATTCATTGCATTACGCTTCCGAGTAGACGAATTCCACAAACAGGCTGAGCAATGGATTAAGATGTTCCTACAAAATCCTTCGGATCATGATAGAAAATGTGTTACGCAATTTATAGGCAGGTCTTTACTAAATGGTCACAAGCTGCTAAGTACCATGAGGTTATTGACCAAACGCTCGACTGGATGTTCTATCGCCGCGTCGAACCAAAATTCAACGAAATCGACAACTTTTCCGAACTTTTCAACAAACCCGGCTTGTTTTTTCTCCCCAAACCAGGAATAAAAATATGTAGGTCATCGAACACACCCTTCGACCTTCAACTTACACATTTTCTTATTCTATTTTATGTACCGTTTCCCCGAGGGTATTATAAAACAATTTGTATTGAACGCTCTTTTAATAACTCCAAAAGCGATTACTGAAGGGTATGGAGTAATTTGCCAGAATATCGCGGTGAAACTTTGAAACTAAGTCCTTATTAAGAGTTTAATATTTGCTCCCAGCAACCGACGATGAGGCGAAAAAGCAATTTGTTTTGATAGTACTTTGATGTTTTTGTACATAGGTAGGTTTATATACCTCAGGATGGTAAAGTAAACTTATAATGGTCAAAAATCATTTAAACGTTTCCCATATTCAGCCCAAGACGTTTCCACTGCTGGGACACAGGCATCTTCTCTATGAAAGTTAGTCTAAATTAATATTATAAAGAGGAAATATTTTTTTGTTTGCATTGAATAGACTCCGAAATTCTGGTCTCATTTGAAAAATTATTTCAGTGTTATATAGCCCATTTATCGAGGAAGGCTATAGGCTATATATAATCACGCTACGACCAATAGGAGTGGAGCAGCAATGAAAAATGTTGCGAAAACGGGGAAAATGTGACGCAAACGAAGTTTCGCCGGAGAACTAGTGTACTATAATCCACCACGTGGGTCCAGTGCACTCACGATGTTTTCTTTCACTGTTTTAGACGACATTATTTTATGAATGCTCAAATTAAATGTGTTTGAACGAGTATATCCTGTCAAGTGTCACGCAGCTGCATTTTTATCATAAAATATTATGGAAAAGGCGGGTCCAATCTCTACGTTAAAGAGACGTACACACGGCAATATAAACATAACAACGCTACATTCAATATAGAGAATCGTCGGATGGAAACTAAGCATCGTGGCATCGACCAATCACAGTGCGCAGCAGTTGAAAATCAGCGTCAGGTGGCACACCAGCTAGTGCTAGTGGTGCAGCTGCTTATTATAAAACGCTTCGTTTATGTATATTGTTTAATTTTAAGGTTTGTTATAATGCCAATAAACGCAATTTTCTTTCTTTCTTTTCCGTGTACAAAGTACAGTTCTGTGTGTAAAGTGCGTGCATTGCCTCTGAAGAGCACTGGTTCTTCAGAGGCAATGCACACACTTTTGATTCAAGTGAGAGACTTGTGTCTTGTAGTGACCCCAATATTATAAGCTATCGTAATGTTACTTGATGACTAAAAGTAAATCGTACATGGGAACGGCATGACCAAAGCAGAAGAGCTGAATTGTGTGAACCAGCCCCTGCGTGCTTTTAACAAAGGTTAAAAAAGATGATGATGCAAGATGAAGTTTCCTTATAAGTTTGTGGGCTTTCTTTTACATAATGGTGGTGGTTAATAAGGACGTTACTAAAAGGGCTGTAGTCATGATGTAACCCATTATAGCAAGATTAGATTAAATGCCTATGATAGGCATGTTGCCTACCACAAGAATTCAGAGAAAACCGACCTTAATACTAATATTAACATACTAGCTGTCCCGCGCAACTTCGTCTGCATCAAATTTTCCCCGTTTTTGCAACATTTTTCATTGCTGTTCCGCTCGTTTTTGTCGTAGCGTGATGTGTGCCTATAGTCTTCCTAGATAAATGGGCTATCTAACACTGAAAGAATTTCAAATCGGATCAGTAGTTCCTGAGATTAGCGTGTTCAAACAAACAAACTCTTCAGCTCTATAATATTAGTGTAGATATGATTTGGGAAAAACCGGACAAAAGCGAGTCGGACTCGCACATTATGGGTTCCGTACAAATTTGTATTTTGTAAAGACAATTTTTTAATGATTTAATTACAAATGACCAGACTACAAATGTTTAGTTTTCTACCTAAGAACATGTTCTTAGTGTTCCCGATGTTCTTAGTTCGGTCTGAAATCCACTATGTTTTCTAAAACTAGTAGAATCATCGTGACACAAAATTTATTCGAAATTGGGTCGCTGTTCCAGTTCCAAACTTAATCTGAGTCCGGAAAGGCAACGCGAAATGAAAAGTTGTGACTGAAAACGAAATATAAACTAGAGAGAAGCATTATTATTTCTAAAACTGCAAAGATTAAAATAATAAATCAGTCTTAAGAAGTGTTTCGAACTATGTTTTATAGATGTATACAGCTACATCAGATGTAGGCAAGGAGCCAAGCTGTCTATAACTTAAAACATTATGCAGTAAAACAAATATCTTAGAGAGAATTTATGTTTGTATTTCAAATAAACATTTCTCACTAAGATCTGGCTTGTATCGCATGCACAAATTAAATGCGGGGAAGGTATGCGTATAAGCTTTAATTGATGTTCAGAATGCAGCTGACGTTGTAAGTGCATAACAAATGGTTTCCCTTGCTATTCGTCTGGGATTTATAGGAATAGAACACGGTTGTGAAAACGTTCCTGTACTATTCGTAAGTCATTTTATAACGTCGTCACTGAGAGATGAAAGTATCCGCCAAAACTCTACTCGTCTGGTTGTTTGTGTATGTAAGTTTAAATGTTTGTAAACGCACCTACGTTACAGGAGAAACTCTTAGTATGAGAAAAAGTTTTTAGTTTAAAAAAAGGACCTATGAAAAAACCGTTTCATTAATCTCTACCTTTTTATGATCATAAAGATTTGTCCATTAATTTTATATCCTTTGAAAAATTTCCACGTGTCTTGATTTACAATGTCGGTATGACATCTTTTTACGTTCTAAGACCTTGTTGTAATATTATCTAGGCTGATGAAGTGGTTTAGTAAGAAGTGCCTGTTATATATATACGAGGCCATTAAATGGGACTTCCGATTTGTCCCGCTGCTGCCATAGTTTACCCACAAAAAATCTTCTATGTTAAAAAAAATCCCCAAACCAACGGCAACAGGATACTTCTACAACAAAATAAACAAACTTAAAAGTAAGAAAAAGCGATCTAATTTCCTATATTTGTTCGAGCAAACGACTAGAGAACGCTATTTTCTTACAGTAGTGAAAGAATTTGTTTATTTTTTCTAGAAATTCATGAAAGTACCGCTGTTTTGGGTTCCGTGCGATACGGAATTCCTGTTGCCAAGACAAGTTTATTTGTTTGGAATGGGCGCGAGTCGAGGCAAGGCTAAGTAAAATATGAAGAAAGATACTTTTACTATTCTGTTTTAAGATCGGCTGTGGACATGAATTATTACTGACGTTGTTGTTATGTTTTAGAAACAAGAATTATGAAGGTAGTTTGAAAGTAATATTAGCGACCAAAAGATCAAAAAGAAACGTTTGAAAGAAAATAATATGACGAACAACACGTTAAAGAGATGAACAAGTCGAAGAAATGAGAATAGAAATGGGAGCACAGGCCAACATTAAAACGATGTTTGTGTTCTGTAAAAGATGGCATGGCCAGGCAGAAAATATTAAGGAGAAACTATAGAAAATTGAGAAGAAGTATCAGTGTAGCGCGACACACCCCCTTAGCTATGTACCGAGGGCCTTAAAATGGTGGTTAACATAGCTTAGTAGAGGCCTGTAGGAGACGGCGATACGCTGAGCTGTTTGTCAAGAGCAGGTTAATCACAAAAAATAAAAATAAAGGTTAATCATAACCTCACGCCTGTAATCCCCCACCTACCTAATAGCCAACCACAATTCGCCGGTAATGCTTAAGTCTAATGTAATAAGGGGCGAGCCTATTGCCATCAACTGAGCACAAATCCAGACTCCATGACTGGACCTGAAAAACCCTGATGGGGAAACCCAATAACAATTTTCCCAACCCGGAAATCGATCCCAGAAACTCAAGCAGCTGAGCAGTCGCAATTGCTAGACAAACAAAACAGTCAAGAAAATTAAAATAAAGGAAATACCTTCAATATTCCATTAAAAAAACGATTATTAGTTTGTTAACTATCGTTTCACTTTCCACTGCAAGCAATGCTAACCCACACTAAAACTTAGTTGGCGCTATTCAACACAAATAACGGGATTGTTTCTAAAAACTGAAAGTTAACATTGCTATCAATCTCGAGACCGCTCGAGTTTATACGTGACACGCCATCGGTTCAGCTAGCAACTAAAGTCGATTAATACTTCAGTTTTAAATGGATTCAAACTTAACATAACAATATCATGGCTGTAATCTGCAAAAGGTTAGGTAGAGGGAGGGATACGTATAGCACACCCACTCCTCCTTCTTTGAAATTCCTGATGGAAAACCCAATAACACTTTGTACGATCCTGGAATCAAACCCACGACTTTCAGGATTCAGCAGTCGACCACTTGTCCAACGTGGCGAGGCAAAAATTCAGGCTCCTTTCATAATCGTCATTCATAATGAAATCGGAACCATGGAGAAAAGATACAAGACCAGAGTCCAAAGTCCAGAGTCTAGAATAATAATAAGTAAAATAAGACAGTTTGACAATTTTGATTGCTAGACTTGGCAGGGGTTCTCCCGTGCCCCCATATGTGTAGATGCTTAGGTATATAATATAATGTGACTGGTAATTGTAACCGATACTTAAACACGTGATTATACTCATGATAACAAACCACTTTCCCAAAGAATTTTTTTTATACTCATTCAATTTTATCACAATAATACAACAGCTTGTGAAATGAAGTGAATCAGTATAAAAAAAAAATATTTACTTTGAGAAAGTTGTTTGTTATCATGAGAATAATCACGTATCGGTCACTAATTACCAGTCTCCCTATATATGAAAAAAAATGCAGGCCTTTCAAAAAATCCAAGCCAAAATACTGTTCTAATTAATACTAAACAGAAAATAGTAATCTGATACTTTTTCTTTGTAAGAATTCTGTTGTAATATTTTTTTCCATTTGGAGAACCTTACCATACTGATTGAATTGGACATATTTTAGAAATACAAAGGTCGGGCAAAGTGTTATTCGGTTTTTCCATTAGGAATTTCTTAGTAGCAGCCACGAAGTGACTGGCTTGGATTTTTGCCCGGTTGATGGCAATCGGCTCGCCTCCTATAACATGGAACTTAAACATAATTGGGTGTTAAGTAAACCTGCCTTACCCTATTGTGATTACAGGGGTAATGTTATAATTATGTGTATCATTTGATACTGCTTCCAAAGTCAGTAGGGGACGTACGCACTGACATCAAAATACGAAAGAACTTGAACGTTTGTTTCACTTGCGATACTCGCTAGGCTTACGCAAGCAACCTATGTGTGTGTTTGTAGCCTAACTTCGTAGCATAAACGAAATTGACCGTATTCGTTATATCGAATCAATTAATGCATCTTTGATCAAACACAACATATATAAACACCTAAAATGATCTATCACAATCAACCTTAATTGAATTAAATTGGATCGTCTTAATTCATTGGTTTCAATAACACGACTGCGCACGCAATCGACTGATTAATATAATTATAATCTGTGGTTACATGGAGATAACGAAAACCCTGTTGACAATACTGCAATATAGTGTCGATCAAAATGTTTTGTTTACTATTTAGACAATATAATGTCATTTACACACATAACAAAGCATTCATTTATTTTCAGGCAACTTTGGCCCATAGATATATACCTTACAGGCTAACATTCCTATGATAAAACACACATACAGGCGGCTCTGTCGGCGAGTTTATGGTAGACCATGTTTTAAATATGTAATAATATTATTATAAGTATTTGGCACTAAGTGTTTTAACTAAGCCTAGTTATATGGAAGTCAGACTAACGGTAAAAATACGATCCAAAAAATAAATCCAAAGCTAGACGACTAGAAATACCCAGCAGCCATTTCGGACCAAACTTTTAGCAAAAAGGTTTAATTATTCGGAAACAGAAAAAAACCTGCACTTTACACCAAAAAGAAAAACTTTCGTATTTTAATTGCGCTTTTGTATCAATCGGCACCGGCAAAGATAAGTGGCTGATTCAAAAACAGAAAAATAAAGTTGGTCCCGAAGTCCCGATCTCCCGATAGTGGACGAGGCGAAGGGAGAAACGGGGTCCGCCTGCGCGGCGCCGCGCAACCCCTGCACCCCGCGCTCACCCCGCCTTCAGTCAAAACCAACCCTCGAATGGTTACGACGCTTCTGTCGTTTTATATCATAACCCTGTATTACCCCGTGTGTAATATAAAAATATAAATATGATGACTGTATAGTACTGTGAAAAGTGTTGGATTAATGTTTATGTGTTTGCAGTGTGTGTGTTAGTGATGTTTCATACATAGATGCACTTACAAACAAATATTCGTTTGGTGTGGATTCTATCCCGGGATGTGTTTCACGTATGTATTCTTGATGATTTACGTTTTCTATTAATTATTAAGGGGTAGTTAATTACGGAAATGGTTTTGTTTTCCTGAAATAATTTTTGGTTTGTAACTATTTCGACATTTTCAACTACAATATAATATCATTACGTTGGTAATGGCACGAAAAAAAAATGTTACATCGAAATTCTAATCGTAGACAGACTCTAGGACGTCTAAAATTGCTTGAAATCTATATCTAGGAAGCTTAAATATTTTTTTTTGAATATCTGAATTCGTCTCAAATTATTTAATTTTTGCTAAAAAATAAACAAGACAGTTTGGATTAATTTTCCTCGAAATTAGAAAAACCGAGTACCTATTACTTAATTGAAATTTCTCTGCAATAATAAACGAAAAAGAGGAAAAAATCCCAACACCATTGAATAAAGAAAAAGAAAAGGTTTTCCCTAAAATTTACAAAAACTGAGTAGGTAGGGAAATGACGCTTTCCTTGAAGCGAGAACCATTTCATTAACAAAACTCATTTTTGAATGAAAAAAAAAACACTGTTGTTACGTCTTGTGCTCTGATTCACCGAAATGCGGATTTCATACATGAATTATTTATTTGATTTTATTCGTAAACTGGAAAATTGGCCTCTTAGACTGCAGCACCTACTACACTATTTGATGCCGAAGACTATTTTTTATATTTCAAAAAAATTAATTGGTACCGGTTTCGGTACCTATATTGTTTAGACGAATGTTTTATTTCCTGGTTTATTTTTACGAATGTGGAATAAGCAGAACGCAATGTAACAGAATTCACAGAGGGTGAAAATCTAAAGGTTTTATCAAACTGGAACGGACAAACTGCATCGGACTCAGACAGGTACCCAATGGATTGAAGCACTAGTCAATGTCCGATGTCCGCAGTAAGTCTTCAAACTTCCGTGACGATTTGACCGAAACTGTATTTATTTATATTGAAAAAAAAAACCGGACGCGTTTGATTTAATTGCATTTTTTTACAAATTAAAGTAATGAAAATTACCGTACCAAATTACTGTTTATATCAATGAGGCGAATACCTCAAGGGTTCATGGAACTCTGAAGGAAAATGGGAAGCTGTAATGCTCTCGAAACTAGCTGAAACTACGCGACTGTCGTACCCCGTGGGGGTTGTAAGACAACTAAAGGGATTATTTTGGTAAGATTACAACGGCCAAGAGTTTCGTATCTGGTGACAGATATAGTCCACGGCTTGGGAATAGAACGACTGTTGAAATAACTTATTAAATTGTTATGTAATAATGTGAATTGAAATTGTGTAACGGTGGTGCATTTTCTGTGAAGAAAAGGAATGGAGCTTGGAAGATGTGATAGCGATAGAGTATCGACACAATAGTTTCGTCCCAGACTAAATGCCTACCCATCTTCCAAGGAAACAAACACTTGCCGTCCGGTTTTTTGGAAAATCATGGGGTTCTTAAACAGCTGAAACGATGACTGTGACAAAAGCTTGTAGGATGATGTCGTTTTAGTTTTAATTACCCACCCAGAACTCTTGATATACATACTACCTTAAACTTATGCTAGACTAGCGTTTGCTGTGTTATTTTAATTTCTAACTATTTTAAAAAGAAGTCCTTTAATTGGCTCCAACGATCACTGAGATCGTGGTCGTTATCATTTCAAGAAAACTTTTCGTCTTGACTATACAAATCACAAAATTAGTAAGCGGCATCAAATTGATGAATTAAAAAATGGACTTGGTCGATTGATCCCGCGGGTCTCGCCTGTGCGGGATCAATTGACTAAAGAGCCAAAAAATATCGTTATAGTATGCAGTGTTTTACTTCAACTATCTCTGTTGTCTCATCTAGACGATATAGTGACAATGATATGTTTTAGTAGCTGATGCTCGGTACCTGCGACCACGTGAAAAAAATGTAAAATATTACTTCCTTATTTGAAGGGGATTTATTAACCATTGCATGGGTTTGAATTATTCGTGCATGGAACCCTGATCCTTTTTAGAAATTAAAAGTAGCCTAAGTTACTTCCGTCCCGTTGACAAAGGTCTAGCCGTATCGGAGTTTGACTGGAACAAACAGACAGACAGACAGACAGAAAGACAGAAAGTCTTTTTTTCGTTTATAATTACCGTATTATACTTTCATACGTAAAAACGTCGTGTTTTGTTATTTTGAAATTATACACAGACACTTAAATTTTCTTTATTTGTACAGATTATAATTTGTTGTGCTGGATATTTGTTGTGTTGTGTAGTGATGGAGTTGCCTAAAAACCGGGTTGGTCAACCCTTGGGTCACCAAAGGATGATCAGCTCAAACTCATAGTTTATCTATGCTTAACTTTTTTTATATTTCCTAATTTTACTGTTTTTTCTAAAACGTCTGTACCGTCGTTTTTTTTTTCATGTGGCGTACAATTAAATGTTTAGTCAACAAATAATTGTATACGTTTAATTTGAATGTATGGGCGAAGTGAATGTTTTTTAGGGTCAAGTTGATTCTATATACGAAGTTCCGGTCTATTTATTTCCAGTCTCACACTACATAAACAGTAAAACTTCGACACTCCCAAGAAGAAAGAACGACGATAATTCTCCGTAATTACCTGATAAAACTACTCTTAAAACAAAGCCCAAGTAGCATTCTCTCCCTTGAATCGGGAATTCTAGACGGGTAGGTAGTTCCGGCCTAGCCGCGTGCTTCCGACCTAGCGCCTATTGTCTGCCCTCAATTGCCTCTTAAACGAAAAGGGATAATAATACGAAAGTACATTATTATTATTCGAAACTGTAATTTTGTTTCTGTTATTGTTGGAGGAAATTGTTTTCAGTGTCTGTGAAAGGAATTCAGTGGTTGTGTTTATGTTTGAGGATATGTTATTATGTTTTGGAAATTTAGTAAGGTAGTCTAGAATGTGAGTTATTCAAATATTATATTACATACTTACTGCTTTATATATATATTTCCAAATTTGTGTTAGACATTGTTTTAATGTTTTTAGGTAGTTGTCTGGGGCAGACTAAATAATTGAACATAATTTGAACAAACTAATTCTCGCCTGGTATAAACTAGATTTCAAAAATGTCAAGCATGAGGATTTAACATTTTTGTAACACAGTTAGGCTCCAAAGCTACGGTCGAATGTCCACCTGTATTTTAAAAGCCAGTGGTTTCTTCAAATGAGGTTACAATTTTGCATTTTATTTAATAAAAACTCATCAGCTTCCAGTCTAACCGGGTGCTGCTGAGTACTAGTATTTTACATGAAACGACTGTCTATCTGACCTCCACAACCCAACAACTGAGTAATACGATACCCCTTGGTAAGACTGAATGTCAGACTTTTGGCTTCCGACTACTCGTAACGACTGTCAAAGATCTACAAATGACAGCCGGGATTAACGGCTTAACATGCTTTCCGAGGCACGGAGGAAACTCGTTATGTAATTATGGTCACCCATCCACGGACCAACCTCGGCAAGCACGGCGTAACCTTAAAGATCGACCTGTGCGGATGTTATTATTTAGCCACGAGCTCCTCAACAACAACATTTTATTCAGTAAAAACTACGCCACTGAAATTACACTGTCAGAGCTGCAGCACAATCAGTGAAATTTCATTTAAACAACTTACACAAAATGCAATACTATAAAGTTAGTCCTCATTACGTGAAACTAAGTATAGACCAAGCATTACGCGACATTTTAACCAAATTAAACTCCGCTATGTTCGCTTCCTATTTTGAATTTCATTTGACATTTTTCGCTCAAACGTCAAACATGACTATTTCAAAATGACAAACAATTCACAAGATCCTAGCAATGAAACGGCTTCCTGGTAACATCACCTACCAATAAGCTAGTTATAGTGCAGCATGGCTGGTCTCTCTCCAAACAGTGGAAGAAAACATCGCCGAAACCAGGAAACCGACATCTATCAACCCGCACTAGGCCCGGTTGGTGGATTATGGCCTCAGCACTCTCACAGACAGGACGCTTGTGTCCCAGCAGTGGGAAAGTTTAGATGGATTGTTTTTATTGGATGTTATGTTGTATATGGTTCTTTCGGCGCACGGATGAGATTGTCAAGAAGGTAATGTTGCCAAACATTGTTATATTGCAAAAAAAAACAAAATTTCAGCTTTTTCGAGTAGTTCAAAGTATGACCACCTGCTAAAATACCATGCAGCACTAATAACAAATTAACCTAAGTGCCAGTGCCAGAGTTTTGCTAAATGCAGTTAATGCACTGGGTAATAGCATAATTAATTCAGTTTTAAATTTTATTCGCGTGTATTGCATTTCGTATCGTACGGAACTTTATTAAAGTTCAAACGTGAAATTTTATTAAGTTAGACGGAAATTCTGAACAATAATTATGCTTTTAAAACGAATTTTGCATATTATGTGCTTTATCCCGAATAGTTTTCAACGTCGTAGTTTGCTGGGACAGACAGGATTAAACGTTTCTAAGTTTAACGTATTACGCTTCGTTTCTGGTTTTATGAACGTTACTGGATAGGATTAACGGACATTTTCAGTAACTTAAATGCATGGCTAAATTTTAACGCGCTGCTGTTTTACTTCAATTGAATATGGACTTTCATTTGTGTTAGTGAAACGGAGCATATCTTGCTTCTTTGCAAAGATTAAAGCGTAATCTTCACTGATTATAATAGTTCTAACGTTTAATTATTAATTTAAAGGAAGCATTTTAAGAGACTTTCCAGAGAATGGGCAGCAGTGTTAACTATGCTTTTGTAACAACCCGCCTGCCAAGCGTGGCGATTATGGCAAAACCCCCCTTATGTACACTTGGGGGAGGCCTATGTCCAGCAGTGGACGTCTTTCGACCAAAATTATGATGATGATTTTAAGAGACATAACATAATACTATATCTGGATAACCAGGAAATGATTCGAAAATAACACGATACATTTTAACAAGGGAATCGAAATCTGTAAAATTGGCTCGACCATGGAAAACACAACGTTATTTTCAATCCGGTTCCGATACTGTACCTTCACCTTACCATTACATGTACAACCTAACAATACTACGTATATATAAGTGCTTTGACCGGGTTGTTTTAGAACCTTGGAACCTTGTTTTTTTTTTGTATTCTCGATCTCTATTCAAAGAGCCTTTTGAACCAATGACTATTGGTTTTGTAGGAAAGTCTTACCTGCTTGATTTTTTTTCTTTATGCGTATCGAGATCGTTTATTTATTTTTGTGCAGTCGCTTGTGTACTTAGTTAGTTGTGTAAAAATACAAAGACAACTTTTAAATTGATTTGATGCCTGTTTGTAATTTTTTGGACATGGAATACTTTATCATCATCATCATTGCAGCCCAAACGACGTCCACTGCTGGACATATGCCTCCCCCAAGTGTCGACACATTGACATTTTGGGGGGTTTTTCCATAATCGCCACGCTTCGCAGGCAGGTTGGCGATCGCATTACGGTTGTTATAAAAGCACAAAGAATGCTGCTGCCTATTCTCTGGCTAATGACTTAGTCGCTTCTTACGACGCATACGGGAAGATTTGCGATGGTGCTATTCTTTACGTCCGACACCATACCGAGTTACTTTATAACCCAGAAGTAATATTTGTAACAACTGTATATTGTAATTGTACTTTGTGGGAGAAAATAAATGGTTATTATTATTAGTAAGTTTTCAGAAATAAAAACTATCTCCAAGCAATCGAAACTAGTCTTTATTAATTAACATACACTTTTGCAAGAAAAACATTTGTAAACTCAGAACTACAACTGGTTAACTACCCCATTAAGCTTTAAAATGTTTATCAATACTCGTTAACTTTAAAGAACAACTTTTGGCAAATAAAGCACCAAATAAAGATAGAGCATTTTTTCGCAGAATTTATAAAACTCTTATTCTGCTTGATCGAACCGTTTACAAGTTGATAGCTTATTCTCGAAACTTTTCAATCAAAGGTTTTCGTTGAATCACTGTAATACATTAATTTACAGCCTTCTTGTAGAGTACTAAGTGGGTTCAAAAGATCAAAATAAATGATACTGAAGATGCTGTCTTATGGACTTTTTTATTTTTGAATTCTCGCTACGTCTATTATATTAACTGTTTGGGTTCTTTAGGTGGCCTGGGTTAGCGGCCTAGCCAAAACTGTAAAATGTACCTATTACTTAAGGTTGACACTTTAAAAGAATGAATTAAAATGTTAGGCGATTCTCACACGAAAACAATCGTCCGCGCATGTCGTGTGTAAAACTGGCCATAGACAATAAGTTAAGCTTGTGCAGTTTTTCCTATACAGTCAGACTGCACATGCATGACCGTGAGTGGGAGAGAACTGTACACATATACTTCCCTGTATAGGCATAAACCAAGAACCAAACCAAGAACCGAGAGAGAACCAAGGTTACCGACGTAGCCCGAAGAATTGCCAAAATTAAGTGGCAGTGGGCAGGGCACATTGCTCGCAGAACAGATGGCCGATGGGGCCGAAAAGTTCTGGAATGGCGACCGCGAACCGGGAGACGATGCGTTGGAAGGCCTCCCACTAGGTGGACCGATGACCTGGTGAAGGTTTCGGGGATCCGCTGGATGCGAGTCGCACGGGACCGATCAATGTGGCGACACTTGGGGGAGGCCTATGTCCAGCAGTGGACGTCTTTCGGCTGAAATGATGATGATGATGATGATGATAGGCATAAACAGGGAAGGATATGGATAGCAACCTAGAGAATATCGAAATAGGTATTTTCGCTTTACTGGACGTGTTTGTGTGTTTTTCTATTTTTTATAACAAGTAAGCCACTAAAGCATGCTTATTGTCTTTTATCTTCCGATGATGCCATGCTTGCAAATGAGCCGACAGAATTGCAGTTACCTGTGGTCTCTATCGAAGTTGGTTTTGCAAGTTTCTTTTTGAATCCACGTTTAATACTGTCACTTGGCCTTAGGCATCAACGGATTTCATACAAGCCGATGCAACGTGCAATCCGCTTTAAGGCCCGACTCCGCGGACGAGCGGTGTTGTGTGAGCGTCGCCTTACCTACATTTTGTTTACTACAAATATTTGACCATGATTTTTATATATCCTAGAAAAAAGTAAGATCAGAGCCTAACTCGAGCCAAATACTCACGGCCAAACAGACAACAAATAAAGTCATCCCCACTAATAAATCTCTTGAGCATTTTACACACCCAAGCACTATATACACAACTTTTAGAAGCCAGATGTATTTACACTGATATTTGGCAGAAATTCACATCAAAGACGAATGTATTCAGTAGAGCGGAAGTCAGCCAGTCCTGCCCAGGGCTATGGGCTGTGATCATAAAGTTTCCACCCCAACTTTTGTACGAATAGTGGAACCACCCCCTCGCACATTTATCTTAGTTGGGGTTCAGTGGAAAACTAATAGTATATGGGTGATGTTCCCTTTTTTGCTGTGGTGGTAAAGTTTATTGATTTGTAATGAGAATGTTCGGGAGGTTTCGATTATGTTCTTGTGTTTAAGATGCTGGATAAAGAATTCTAGCGTGAGTCAAATTGGGGAAACATACAAAGCCTATTTTAGAAGGTATTGGTCCGTTCCCGGTTGATAGCAATATAGGCTCGTCCCCTATTATGAGAGACATAACTGGTCTAACAGTACAGTACAGCTGTGTCTAACAGTCCAGGGCGTCCAGGCGCCATGTTATGTAACATTAGTTATATTAGAAATTACTAGTCTGACATCACATTCTCCAATCTATACATCTATACAAATAAATAAAATTGAAGTGTCTGTTTGTAATATTAAAATAACCGCTGTTTACTACATGCATATCATTGATATGCATGTAGTAAACAGCGGTACATATACCAAAATATTTTTTTTTACAATTTTTGTCTGTCTGTGTTTGTTCCGGCTAATCACTGGAACGGCTGGACCGATTTTGACGAGTTTCACGGGCAGATAGCTGATGTAATAAGGAGTAACTAAGGCTACTTTTATTTTAGAAAAAATCTAAAATTATTATTAAAAAAAAACTAAATAGCTTTAATGTTAAATTTCGCGCGAACGAAGTCGCGGGCACAGCTAGTTGGTAAATAAACGAATCTTTTATACTGTAAGAACAGGAAATAAGATCTTGTAAATCAATCGACGTTATAAAAGTAGTTACAATTTCGTTTGCACTTCAATCTCAATAATATAAGACTTATATACAAATTGTTTTAGTTGTAAGTTAACAATTACCCACACTACCCCCTTATGTGCACAAAAGGGATGATATATCATCCCCACGAACTCCCCATTTCTCTTAATTAACTTTAATACCGACCGTAAGTCGTCTCGTACGATACACTAGGGACCTACTCTTAGAGCTGACTAGTAAGATATACCGCTAAACTAGGAAGCAAGTTGGTAAATAAAACATTTGTTTAGCCTCTAGCAACGATTTTGTGCTTCTTGTTATTATCTCACTGTAAAGGCGAATGGCTCATACAGCCATGCAAATCATCACCACAATAAAATTGTTCAAGCCGGACTTCATCATCATCATTCTCTTGCCCTTATCCCAATTTATTTGGGGTCGGCGCAGCAGGTCTTCTTCTTCCATACTTCTCTATTTCATGTAATCTCATGAGATACCTCCTTTCTTGCCATATCATCCTTCACACAGTCCATCCATCGTTTCTTTGGTCTTCCTCTACCCTTATACCCATCCACATTCATACTCAAAACTCAATACAATACACACAAAATTTCGCGCCTATAATCCAGAAGCAGAGGTGTCTACTAGTATACTCACATTTCGCCAGTTATTTTTAAGTCCCATGTAATAGGGGGCGAACCTTTTGCCATCAACCGGGCACAAATCCAGACTCCGTGACTGCTACTGCGAAATTCCTGATAGAAAAGTTAATAACAATTTGCCCGACCCGGGAATCGAACCAAGGACCTCATGCTCAACAGTGATGGAGTTTGTTGCCGGTTCTTCTCTATAGGAAACGATCAACCCGAACCGAGCACCTATTTGTCAGCGTTTTATAAGTGCCCATGTTGGCCTATGTGAAATAAAAATATTTTTATTTTGATTGAACAGTCGTGATAACCACTGAAGCAACAAGCTAGTCGGACTTCACATATATAAAGATATCTAGAACCTAACCAAGCTAATGGTTTACCAGTGAAACTTACAGCGAAATCCGTTCAGTCAATAACGCGTGAAAAGGTAACAGACAAACTGAGCTACTTTCGCATTTAAAATATTCAGTACGAATAAAAAGTTAATCTTACAAAAATATTAGTTCCTATTACTTACCAATTCTAGTTACGACACAGCTATCAGTCAATCACCATACCAAAGTACCAAAATCATCAAATTACCAAACCTAAATCAAATAAGCAATTTACATAACTTCTTTCGAGATTATCAAAGGACATTTCGTCTTACTCAAAAGGAATTTACTAACAAAGTCTGAAAAAGGTCGAATTGGATTAGCAAGTGAAATCAGTGTAGGTACCGTGCACCGAAACGTTGAAGCTCTAGATAAATATAGGGGGTGAACTTAAGTGTGCGTGAGGGAACGTCGAGACGACAAAAAATCCTCACTACCCTTATAACAACCCCCTCGCTAGAGCTCCCCTAAGGGCGGCAATGTCGTCTGCCTCTGTCTAAATATTCCCGAGAATTCTCCGGAATATATTGGATTAAATTGTGTAGGAACTTGTCTCAGGATACGTAGGTATTTGTAATAATTTATGACACATTGTTTTAATACGTTAATCAGAGTAAGAACCTTTAGGTATACCTTCTAGCCAGTTATGAACAACAAAGAAAAACAAAAAAAAACACTTGAATACAAATGAATTGTTGACATTCATCACACATTTCTCAGTCTTAGTCAATTGAGTTCAATTTTGTTGTATTTTATTCGCGAGTAGTATCAATACACCTCAATAAGCTGATTGTATTAAGAAATACCAACCCAACAATAAATCAAGTACAGACATGATAAACATTTCCACCCTCGACACAAGTTGTTTGCACGCGCCACCCTAAGCCGTTTCAATTAATTTTCTACCATGACTAAGAAATATTCGCCACCACCTGTGTTACTATGCTTAAAAACGATCGTTGAACTTTACAAAGCATTCAAGCAAGGCAAACTATTAAACGTAGTGTGAAAACCATTCACTATAAACGGTTCACATTTGTACCTCCTACTTCGCATTGTGAAGCCACTTTGAACGAAATTAAATACTACAAGAACTCATTCGGTTAACACTTAGCACACGTTTAATTAATGTTACTGCAGAGTCGGAGTTGTGCTGCAGAGTGTATTGTAAGTGGGAATTTGTTGAATGCAACACTTTTATGGCCCAGTTGTAGCTGGTCATGGGCACAGACCCGCATTACTATGCGTGATTTATTTAGTTACCACTGCTCTCAAAACGGTGAAGAAAAACTAAACTAGAATCAAAAAATCTAAACATGTGACATCTAATAATGCGCACTTGGCAAGTGTGGTGGATCCGTGAATAGCCCATTCATCATCATCATTCATCATTTCAGCCCAAAAGACGTCCACTGCTGGACATAGGCCTCCCCCAAGTGATGCCAAATTGACATTTTGGGGGGTTTTGCCATAATCGCCACGCTTGGCAGGCGGCTTGGCGATCGCAGTACGGTTGTTACAAAAGCACAAAGAACGCTGCTGCCCATTCCCTGGCAAGTCCCTTAGTCGCCTCTTACGACACCCACGGGAAGATATGGGATGGTGCTATTCTTTACGTCCGACACCATACAGATCATAATAGCCCATTCGCTCCCATAGTTTCCCAGCAGTGGGAACATTGTAGGCTGACTATGCTTATGCTATATATGAACCGTGGAGGATACACTCGAAGTATAAGAAGATTAGGACCCAGATTGACTAACGTTAATTAAAACTGAAATTTATATAGTACAGCAAGGCACTTGAGCTTGAAATTCCTTAACCTTAAAATTACCATTATGTAAAAGAAACCTAGCAAAATAACATGTATTTTTAAGTAGGAAAACATCGAAAAGAGTTCGTCAATCAATCACTGAACGAAATTGATTATTATGGTGCCTGCGCGCCCAGGCGAATGGCGATGGATGACCCATCTATCACCACTAAATGCGTTGTAATAACTTCACGCGCCGTGTTACACTTAATGTATTGGTTCCTTTTAATGTTATTTTAGCTTTTAGGCTAGAAAATGTTGGTACCTTGTTAGTGCCGGAGTAACGGTAGGACCTAAATCTAAACCTAACACACAGTAACTGTAGGTACCCATAACGCCATGTTGGATTTTCAACTCTAAACTCACCGCCAAGTAAGAGAACTCGTGGCTAAATAATAAGAGATGCTCGGGTCGATTTTCAAGCTAAGCCACGCTTGCCTAGAATAGTCCGTGGATGGGTGAGAAGTGTGAAAACCCATTACTTACGCGTTTTCTCAGTGCCTCAGAAACACGCTAAGCCGTTGGTCCCGGTGTCATTTGTAGATCTTTGACAGTCGTTACTGGTAGTCAGTGCCCCGAAAGTCTGACAACCAGTCTTGCCAAGGGTATCGTATTACCTAGCACTAGCTGGGTTGTGGAGGTCAGAGGCAGTAGCTCCATGTAAAATACTGGTATTCAGCTGCTTCTGGTTAGACTGGAAGCCAACTCCAACATAGTTGGGAAAAGGCTTGGTAAAAGATGACTCACCGCCAATTTTACTAACATGTTAAATATGTTACCGGCCAAACCCGATTTCCGGCTAAACTAGTTTGTCCTAGGCCAAACTAGGACTCATCATAACAGGATCATATAGAGCACCCCATCTAAATGGGTTAGGTTAGGTTAGAACTGTGACCATAAACGTGCGAGCCAAGCGAGCATAGCGAGCGATGCCACATCCAAGTTGTATTGTAAATGTTTTGTTTGGGTCAGTGATAAACCAGTAAACTGGTTTGGCTTAGGACAAACTAGTTTGGCCCGAAATCGGGTTTGGCCGGTAACATATACATAACACAACATCACATCTGGTACCCCGATGGGAAAAGCAGAGTTGTACCTAATAGTACACCCACATTTCGCCAGTTATGTTTAAGTCCCATGTATTAGGGGGCGAGCCTATTGCCATCAGCCGGGCACAAGTCCGGAGTCAGTGGCTGCTACTGAGAAATTCATGTTGGAATAATAAAAAAACACTTTGCACAACCCGGGAATTGAACCCGGGATCTCATGCTCGGCAGTCGCACTTGCGGCCACTGGACCAACGAGGCAGTGTTATGTGAGGTGTTATTAAAAAGCAAAATGTAATAATTTACTCTTGTAACATCAATCGAGATATTTTTACGTTAAAAATAACAGTTTACGTACGCGTTTAAGGTAAATTTACATTCCCTTAATTACTGATTTTAAATATGTAAATCGGCACTTCACAGCCGTGTCGATAAAACTATTTATACCTTATACGGTATGTTTTTGACGGTAAATTAGATAAGGGATCTCCTGTAATATATAAGTTCAAGTTACGCACGAAGTCATGTGCTTACCTTTGGTAATAATCGATACCACTCATGTTATAATGTATTACATGAAAGTATATTTCGCACCTTTTAAGTAAAACCGTTACTAAACTAAAAATCCTACGTAGGAGCAAAAAAATCACAGTTTTTTCTCTTTTAATAGTATTAGAATCGGATTCTCTGAGCAATTTTAAATTGTAACACAAAATTTTGAAAAAAAATATTAAGTAGTACTTTGTTTATAAGATTTTTTTTTGTAATAATAATTTTCCTTAAAATAGTACTGTGAACTTTTGTGATTTTATTTTCATCTTTTATTTTAAAACAATGGTGGCCCAAATACATAGTTACACTTTCGACGAAAAACAGTAGGTACCTCTGACGGATCTGATGCCGTTGAGCTATTCTGCAGACTTCAAAACTACGTTGCAGAGAATCACCTGGGTTTCAAAATGTTCTGGTATTTCCTCGTTTTCTTCCTAAATGTGTTAGCTTGTTGTTTGTAGGCCGGTTTGAACACTCGGTGAACCAGCCGGAATGCAGATTATGTAACGTATCGGATACTTTGAACTCATTCACTGGAATTAATTCGGAGTACATTGAATTAGAGCACGAGCGCGCAGTGTAAATGTGACGTACGTACTTTGAATATTAAATCGGAAATGTAACTATCCTGGAGCATTTTATATAATCAATAAATTCTTATAATATTTTATATGAGAAGCGTATTTTTAATTTTAAAATCGACGTATTTATGTAATGTTTCGCGCTCGTGCTACGTCCTCTTACAGTGGATTTAAATGTTGATAGTTTGATGGTTGTTTTATTTATTTTGATAGTTTATTTATTTATTTATGTACACATAAAATACCTAATAGGATAAGACAAGATGGTTGTTAGTTACATGGTTCTTAGTTTAAAAAAAAAAAACATACAAATCGGTTCTGCCGTTTCGGAGGAGTTTGGTAACAAACACCGCGACACGAGAATTGTATATATTAGAGATAGATATACACAACTGTCTAATCGGATGCATTTGCATCCTTTACATCAATTGACTGCCTATCTGAATTCCACAATGTATCATTACTGGGTTACACGAAACCCCTTGATATCTACAATTCTACATCTAAACCTATTAGTAGATATCATAACTAATTCAATCAGATCATATTTAATTGGTGATATTATGATGCTGTAATAAATAACTTCTCCATGGTTTTTTTAGGAATATCAGCATATTATTATGACTGTTTTGTTTGTTAATTAAGCATAACATTAAACGGTCCAATCACCACAGCTGACCTGAAACTACACTGTATTAATAGCTGGAACATTCTATATTTTCAATCATCCTAAAATATCTACGTAAAGTTAGTGAAATCCCGCTCAGGGTTACCACAAACATATCTAGTTTCGCTTCTCTCGGCATTACCGGGCGGCAAAATCGAATAAGTATATGTAGATAAACGTTCAGGATAAATCTTGAAATGCGCCGAACCGATCCAAACATGATTCAGCAATGGTAAATGCTGAACGGAGTTTACGAGCCGCCTAATAATGCGGTAATTACCGCGGGTTGGTATTGGTGTTCAACAAATCCTGTCTAATCGTATATGTATTGAATATGTATGTGGCACCCCTGAACCGACCTACGTTGACCACTAAACGATACATTTCATACAATATGTTATCTTTTATTCATTTAATACAACGGTCTATTGAAGGAAAGGGGCCAGGTTGATAATGTAAAACAAATAGGCTTCGACCTTTGCCTACCCGCACCGCACTACAAAGGATGGTCATGTTCTCAGATTTATAAGGATTTTGCTTTAGAGATCATTTTATCTTGTTTGTATAGAATTTCGTAAAGCTCACATATCTAACGATATCTTCTCAAAGCTAAAATCGTAATGGACTATATTTTTGTTACAGTTCTGTGAAACTTTTCAAGTTGACCTTTACGTATAAGTTTTTAGTTTTCTTGTTAGTCTCTTTTGGACAGAGTTTTGCTCTTTGATCTTTTCTTAGAGGGTACCTAGTAATCTAAGTTACGTTACTGAAGTTAATCCACCCTTAGATTGTTTGCTGGATATATTGATATTGCGAAACGACTGAGTTTAGGGTTGACAGCACGGTTGGCGCAGCGGTTGAGCGACCGACTGCTGCGCTGCGTGTCACTGGTTCGATCCCCGCACGAAACAAATATTTGTATAGCCTTCAGATAGTTGTTCCGGGTCTGGCTGTTTGTGTATGTGAGTTTCAATGTTTGTAAACACACCCACGAAACAGGAGAAATTCCTAGAGTGGGGCATAGTTTAAAAAGAAAAAAAAACGGATGGTTCAACCAATGTCATAGACAATAATGTCAATGACATAGTTCTACACAAATATTCAATGAACGTTTAGAAAAGTGTTCTAATAACATTTTATTTATTCAATTGCACAAACAATAATTTTCAGAAATGACTTGAACAAATTTCTCTGAAGCAACCACGGAGTCTGGATTTGTACACGGTTGATGATAATAGGCTCGTCCCCTATTACATGGGACTTAAAAAAAACAGAACTGGCGAAATGTCGGCGTGCTCTTATGTCCACCTATGCCCAATCCTTCGGAGATTACAGGCGTGATATTAAATCATTTATCATCAACATCTTCCTGTCCTTGTCCCTTGTCACTTGATGTCAAGTAGACGATATAACAATTTATTAATTTACTTTGAGTACTTAATAAAACATCGTGCAAGAGTTAATTAACGTGCAACAAATTAAATTTATTCTTACCTACTGAAAACAAGGATAAAATAATTTACAAAGTTTGTGTACGGAGGATAAAACTGGTAAGGTGTTTTATATCTTCTTTATTATTTCATCTTTTAGGTTCAGAATTAAACGCATTTTCCCTAAAAGAAAAATAATTCTTTTTTTTTAAAGAAATTTTGTTATCTTTATAAAAGGAAGAAAGTAAGTTAGAAAGAGAAAAAGCTCTGGTTTTAAGCTCCTTATTCTGGAATTTAGCCACCTATTTCAGGAATTCTAGAATAGTCGTCCTAAATTTTCTGGGAATAATCGCCATAACTTTTCAATTCAGAACATTTCTAGTTCTCATCTAAATTATTTTGGAGATTTCGTCCAAATTACAAACGTGCGATGAAGTTTTTTGAAATTAAGATATTCTTTGGACTAGACTAAAAGATTTCCGTCACTTTGTCGAATTCCCTGCTCTGTAATGAACACTGTTGTCTGAATTTATTTGTCTTGAAAGTTATTATTGCGATACTAGCTCAAGATTTATTTATTTTGGACCTTCCAAATTTAGACCGATGGAAAGATAAATCAACCTTTTGCTACGTATATAGACATTTAGATATAATTTTAGCCCTTTTGACTTGTTTTACGATTAAACTTATCTAGATATAGGTACAATGCCGTCAAATACGTGATAAAATAATAGACCGTAATAACTTGACTTTAACGTTCATTTCTATAAAACAATTAGTTTGACAGCTAAACTTTACGATCATAGCGAGACAACCCTATGAATGACTTGATCACAATATAATAAATGTGTTATAAGTGTGTCTATCTGTTGTTCAATTCAACAATGAATTGAATATGAGGTCAATTTATAGTAGGCAGCAGACATCACAAAAAACTGGCTAAGTGCGAGTCGGACTCGCGCACGAAGGGTTCCGTACCATTATTTATAAAAACAATCACTTTTTTGGGAGCCCCCCTTAAATATTTATTTTATTCTGTTTTTAGTATTTGTTGTTATAGCATCAACAGAAATACATAATCTGTAGAAATTTCAACTGGCTAACCATCACGGTTCATGAGATACAGACGAGACGTGACATGACATGACGTCACGACATGAGACGGACGGACGGACAGCGAAGTCTCAGTAATAGGGTCCCGTATGACCCTTTGGGTACGGAACCCTAAAAAAGTAGCCAGTAGTGATTTTTTAATTCCCATGTAACAATAACATGGGAATTAAAAAAACATTTCTGGTAAAAGTAGGGTTACCTTTAGGTACACCTCTGTTTAACCCGTCAGGTGTTCAAAACATAAAATCATCACATGCGTGATGATTTTATGTTTTACGTAATACTCCAAAACCTTTTCTTAGTCTCCAAAAAGCAAACAGTTTTTATGACTATTATACACATAAGCAGACTTTTTGCCAAGAGCTGTAGCATTCACTATTATTATAATTTATTCCATTTTATTGCGCCTACAAAAGATTCCTGTTTTCATTGAATATTTTTTTTTTTTATTGAAACGATTTTTCTTTTACTGCTTCGGCCGTTGCGAAAAGATTTTTGTTGTAAAGTTTTTATTTTATGATCCCGAAGTTGTGTCTGCTTTAATGTCTTTAGTGCTGTTTATTTTCTTTGAAGTCATGAAATATGGTATTTTGCAATAACATCTCACGGGTCGGTAACATTAAATGTAGGTATCTTCCACGTTTAATAATTGTTTAAGTTTAGATAAGTCAGAACAGGTCATCTTTTGATAAATTCTTACTGACCAAAATCCTAATGCCAATAAAAATGAGATACTATCAACAGACACTGCAGATAAGACTGGTGGACCAACACAAGCATAGTAAACCTTTGTCGTTCCCGAATTTTTTTTTCGTTTGAGAAATCATCAAATGAGAGGAAGGTCAGTAGCCTAAACAACCGGCGCGGCGTGCACCTGCTGCACCCCGCCACGCACGACACCGACTCCCGCTCTGGGCGGAGCGGAAGGGAGTGTCAGACTTGTACGGACTGAAACCCATCCATGTTCCTTCTTAGCCCTTTGTGTTCCAGGGCAACGGTATCTCTTCCGAACAGTCCCGCAGCCCTGGCAGGCATCGGCCCTATGACCCCTTCCGATTTGCTGACATCTCCTTGAGGTTCGCGTGGAACACGAACGCGCCTTCGACAGGGCCTGTCGTCATAAGACGGACGGTGAGCTAGCCCATTACTCACCGTCCAGCTGTCATTGCTGGGTCACAGAGTCACAGGTCTCTGCTCTATAGACGCGTTACCGGTGTTAGGTCAAATTATACACAGTCTTCAATTTCTGAAATAATGAATCAATGAAGGAAATGAATTGTAGCGACCAGCAAAAAGCAACTTACTACAAAAAGTACTACAGCGCCATCTATGACACGACGGAAGAACTAACATCAATTTCCTACATCTCACATCCTTTATATCGACTTAAGAGTATATAGAAAAACCCGACTACAACTGTCGGGCAGTTGCCCACTAGACACAACACCTGTCTGGTCGGAGGATCCTCCCTTTTCAATGGAGTATTGAGGGACTTTACACCCTGTTCCTCATACCCCTAAAGAATGATTTTCCTTAAATCAATAAGAGTTAAGCATAACGTTCCAATTGATAACGGCCGCCGGCACTACCTCAGACTATCTGTCAAAACAGAAACTTGTTTAAAAAAAAATGTGGGGATCGCTATCAGACGTAAGCCGCCACGTGAGTCCAGTGGTAGGTTGGTGGATGTCATAATTATCATATTTTCGTCGTTTGCCATCACAGTTTTAAGCAAAAGAGTAGCAATAGCCAACACAAAGAAAAGCGCCTGGGTGGGTCAACACTATCAACAACAAACAAAAAATTAATATAATTTAAAGTGGCTTTATGCTTACTCAATTTCATAAATATATGATTGGAATACCGCGGTCACTCAGAGAAATCCATTATTGAATTAACCGAGGAAATAATGTAAATATTAATGCGGCCTGCACATACCGTGTGTACTATATCTGGGTGGTATGGCCGGAGGTAGATTGGCTCGATTTCAAGTGGCGTTCGGTGAAATTGGCAGTAATATATTAGCAATGTTAAATATGTGCCAAAGCTTACAAATAGCGACACATGTCCCAAATTCTAAATGTCTTTGACCGGTTTATTGCTCACGACAAATTATTAATTAAAATAAATAAATATTTAAAAATTCTTTCGGTCGCTGGAAATCGTGAACTAATTCATAAGCTACTACTTGCAAGAGCCAACTGATTGCCGTAAGTACAAGAATAACGAAGCAAACTTCGCACACCGTCAAAACAGCATTTAAGATACAACCAAACATCTCTCAAAAATTAATTAACTTGTTTTACTTTTTAAACTAGATAATGAGAATAATGATAGCGTGACGGTTGAAGGGCTAGAACAGAAGAAAAAAAGGTGTTGCACCAACCCGAAGTGGGGTTAAATGGCACGAGGGCATGATGGTGATGATTTTCTAAACTAAACTTTACAAATAAAAAAACATCCCCCCCCCCTCAAAGAATTCCTGTACACCCATCCACCCGCAATTTTATAATTCCAAAGCAGGTGTTCCTCCAAGAATCCTCCTTGCATAGCAAATATTGTCTATTAAACAAGCCGACTTTATTAAGGCACGGCGAATCGACTTGACCTAAATATCGAGATGTCTCACGGAGTCTTGACAATGCATGTCGGTATAGCGGTGGAGGTATATAGATGAATACATAAGTAGGAGAGCTTCGGGTTTGTTTGGTGAGGATATAAGGTGCTTGTGGGATTAGTGGAATATTATTGCCAGAGTAGGAAACGTTCACGGTATATTTTTCCTTGCTTACTTGCTAATCTTATTATTCAATAGATTACCACAAGCTGGACTTAAGTGTTAAGAAGTACTTCATGTTTTGGTCAGTTTTGGAATCATTTTAGGGAACGGAACCATTATCAAGATGAACATCCATGCTCTAAGATGCTAATCAAAATAAAACCATTTGTTTTAATTAGCCCATTCAAAATACTTTTGAACGTCATCATCATCATCATCATCATCATTTCAGCCGAAAGACGTACATAGGCCTCCCCCAAGTGTCACCACATTGACCGGTCCCGTGCGACTCGCGTCCAGCGGATCGCCGCAACCTTTACCAGGTCATCAGTCCACCTAGTGGGAGGCCTTCCAACGCATTGTCTCCCGGTTTGCGGTCGCCATTCCAGAACTTTTCGGCCCCATCGGCCATCTGTTCTGCGGGCAATGTGCCCTGCCCACTGCCACTTAAGTTTGGTAATTCTTCGGGCCACGTCGGTAACCTTGGTTCTCTTGCGGATGTCCTCATTTCTGATTCGATCACGCAAGGACACTCCGAGCATAGCCCTCTCCATTGCCTTTTGGGTGACTTTGAGCCTTCTGATGAGGCCCATTGTGAACGTCATAGTTAATTCTATTTTTGGGCTAATGAACTACTTTATCCCTATAATAGTATAACTACCTATTCCTGACCTCCGGGGCTCATTCCTACCATCCATTACTACTTTTGAGACCACCAGGCCATTTTATTGGAAAGACGAACAAACGAAAATGAGCATAGAGTACTATGTTTTTTACGTGTCAAAAGACACTCAAACCGTCTCACAATAAACACATAGAATAACATCAGTCCTATAATCCCTTATGGGTTTATGAAGTGTTAACAGTTCACCAAAAATATAACGAACACTAAACTAACATAGTACACGTGTAATAGCAATAAACAAATGGTTATTTCGATTGTATAGCCAAATACCCTATTCATGGTTTTGTTCATAACTTTAATTGAATTTTGAATGGCTAAAGTTTTGTTGGCAAGCAAAAGTGTGGCTGAGTTATTGTTCTCTACTATCCTCTGTGTTTATGGTATAACGACTATTTAAATAATTGTATAACCCGACGGTTGTTTGTTTATTTGATCGATTTAGTTTTCAATGGAACAATGAACTTTTGTCATATCTTCATGTATATTATTTGATTTCTAAAAGCAACATAATGCATAGATTAATAATAATAGTTATGGAACATGCGCCTGACCCAGTTCAATATCACGTTGTATTGGGATCGACCTATCGTCACTGTCAGGACTATTGGTTGCCAATAAGCCTGACATTGTGTTGATAGATCGATTGGAAGGTCGCGATATTGTTGTTGATATAACGGTCCCGCATCACGAGAACTTCGTGAAAACAGAGAAAGATAAGCAATTCAAGAATCTGGCTCGCAAAGTTGTCGACATTTGGGACCTGAGTACAGCAGTCATTGTGCCGATAGTTGTGTCGGCCAATGGCTTCATAACCAAAAACTTCGACCAACATCTGAGGAGTCTTTTGCTTGGCAGCTGGGTAAGGGGCTGGATTCAGAAAGCAGTACTTCTGGACACGGCACGTATTGTTAGGAGGTTCCTCTCTCAAGAGCCCTGACCACCGGTAGCCCGGATCCTGTTACCGATGCCGGTGGGCTACTTTTTTATATATTTTTAAATGTTTTTTCATATACTTTTGTAAAAATATTAAAAAATGTAAATAATATGTGTTTAGAAGAATAAACAAAATAATTTTAGTTTTTTTTTTTACGAATAATAGGCACTTTTGAATTGTCAAAAACAAAAAGAGAACAAGCATAAGCTACAGATCCAATCACAAGGCATAATAAATATAAAAGTGCTATAGTTGCCTATTCCAAAGCGTAGATCTCTTTGGAATAGAAAGAGCAAGAAACTCCTTGGACATTCTTTTAATTCCAAATATTACATTGTCTTGTATGTGGCTCAATTAGAAAATGATGACGCCATTTAAAAGGGAATAAGTTGCTGCTGCTATCAACAGCATTATCTTATAATCCTCGATACAACAGAGGCGACGCGCGACGTTTCTACGACTGGTGATGAAAACAATCAAATTATTAGTACTGGCGGTTCGCAAAATAAGTGTGGAAACATAGCTCTTTGTTCGGGTTCGAGGAACTTCAACCATATAACCGTGACGTTTTAACTTATTTCTGCTCGTCTGATGATAAAATGGGGTTGAAGTTAATTGCAAAATGGCACTCAAAAAACTTTCTTGTAAAGTTATAGTCTATCTGGCTGGTTTGAGAAGTAGCCATTATTCTTTTCTGTGGAAAGTATTCCAAATTATAATGGTAAGGTGGACCTATAAACCACACCTCTTTAAGTAACTATATCTATGAAAATACTGTGACACAGTAAATCGGCCAATAACTCCACTATTCTACTCTGCAAGGCCAATTATTTTCATAATAAACGCTAATTTCCTCCGTGAACCACGCCAATTTCCTCTAGACTCGTCCATAAGAATTTCCGTCGATAGCTCGTTATCCCCGCCGTAGCTGCGAGTCTGGGTACATGCTCCTACAAGTACGCCATCTTTAGTTAGATATGTAGATAGAATATACTTTATTGTATGAATGTAGATGACAATAAGGGTAGGGGTAGACCAAAGAAACGACGAGTAGAAAGAAAGATGATAATATGGACAGAAAGAAGTCGATTTATTAGTCGTCATCACATGATTCTGCGTCAAGCAATGTAACAGTTTTGGTGTTCAATTAAGTATCTTTATAATAATTGTAATTATTGTTCTGTATGGTGTCGAATAGCACCATCCCATATCTTCCCGTGGGTGTCGTAAGAGGCGACTAAGGGACTTGCCAGAGAATGGGCAGCAGCGTTCTCTGTGCTTTTGCAACAACCGTACTGCGATCGCCAACCGGTGATTATGGCAAAAACCCCCCTTTTGGGGGAGGCCTATGTCCAGCAGTGGACGTCTTTTGGCTAAAATGATGATGATGATGATAATTATCTCCTGCCATTATCCCATTTTTTTTATGTTGGCGCAGCATGTCTTCTTCTTCCACACTTCTCTATTACTCTTCATCTCAGCACTCTCCTCCTTTTTAGCTATATCTTTACACAGTCCAATAATCATTTATTTGGTCTTCCTAAATTTTATAAGTCATTCACATTCTTAGTTAAAATTTTGTATGTTGTCGGAGGTAAAGAATAGAACCATCCCATGTCTACCCGTGGGTGTCGTAAGAGGCGACTAAGGGATTTGCCAGAAAATGGGCAGCAGCGTTCTCTGTGCTTTAGCAACAACCGTACTGCGATCGCCAACCCGCCTGCCAAGCGTGGCGATTATGGCAAAACCCCCATGTTATGTCAAAGTGGCGAAACTTGGGGGAGGACGTCCTTCGGCTGAAATGTTGATGATGATGATGACTCAAAAATTTACTAGGTAATAAATCATGGCAAAAATTAACTAAATGAGTTAAAAAAACTATATTAATGATACGACACTCTGCTATAAGTTAAAAAGTGGGGGTTTCATTAAAACTTTTACTTTGATGTCTCCGTAATGCACTCGTTGGCTGAAAGTTCTGCAGACTGAAAAAACAACTGAAAGTTGCAAAAATAGTTAACCGATGTACTTATGGGTAGTATTTTACAGGTTTTTAACGAATATTTTCTTTGTGACAGACGTTTATTAAAAATTCACGGCTGAAAAGATTCTCTTTAAAAACTTAGTATTTTTGTTCAATTTTAATGAAACAACTTCACCTTGTCAATTCAGTAATAGATTTAGTTTTCTAGCTATAAAACCGTTGTTAAATAAAATAACAGTGGGGAAGATTTGAAAATACTTTATTACGTAATATAAAAAGATTAAAACAAAAATTTATCGTTTCAACATTTCAACGCCACACGCAAAAATTGATCCAGTCATAAAACTTAAAATATCACCGTAATATTTTCAGTCCCCCACATCGTCACAATTTTAACAGCCCATTAGATCCATATGGGTAAAACTGGGGCACATTTTTCAAAAGACTAACCTGTCTCCGTATGACGCTGACTTGAAACCTACTCTAGCACTTAGAAAAATGGTGAGAACAGCATTAGTAATTCTACAAGCGTAGGGAACCGCTCAGTTAAGGGGATGGTGTAAAAATGAGCGCACATTATGTTGACTGAGATCTTCGTTTCATGCCGATTCGATATTTTGTGGGAGAACGTTCAATTTGGGTCTTGCCAGGAGTAATGAATTGGGGTGTGTTGATAACATGGTATCATGGGTAGTGTGGAATCTTGTTTTGGAATAGATACTGACATTTTTTTTGTGTTAACGGTTTTTTCTATGGAGAGCAAAGTTCTTCTTTTTGAGTAACAAACATCTTCGTAAGAAAGAGAAGCTCACAAGCTATCGCTGTTATAGTACCTTTTAAAATCTTTGTTCATAATTGTCGTTTTTAGGGTTCCGTGCCTCAAAAGGAAAAAACGGAACCCTTATAGGATCACTTTGTTGTCCGTCTGTCTGTCTGTCTGTCAAGACCCCTTTTCTCAGGAACGCGTAAAGGTATCAAGGTGGAATTTATATCAAATACTCAGATCTACTGTCCTTTGGAGCTCTGAAAAATCCAAACTTCTAAGCCAACGCAATCAAAAGATACAGCCGTTTATGCCGCATATTTTCGACACTCGCAAGGGAATCAAAACCTACAGGGTACTTCCCGTAAACTCATAATCTTGAAATTTGGTACGAAGCAACGTCTTATAACACAGATTAAGGAAAAATTGCGAAAACCGTAAAATTTTAGTTAAATCATATAATAAAAATATTTTAAATAATTTTAATCTTACTACCCCTTTTCTCATGAACGAGTAAAGGTATTAAATTGAAATTCATACCAAATATTTAGGTCTATAGTACCTATAAGCTGTAACAAAATCAAACTTCTATGTCAACGCAATCAAAAGAAACAGCAATTTAAGCTGCATATTTTCAAACTCGCAACTACTCGCAAGGGAATCAAAACCTAAAGGGTACTTCCAGTCGACCTAGAATCTTGAAATTTAGCATGAAGCAACGTCTTAAAGCACAAATAAAGGAATAATTGTGAAAACCGTAAAATTTTAGTTACGTCAAGCACAAATTTAGTTAGCCTAAAAAAGGTTTTAGTGATTTAACCTTTAAATATAGACATATACTGTCGCAAACTTTTTTTGGAACTTTTATAGGGGATCAAATCAGTCATACATGATTTTTGCGAAACTTTAACCGTTTACGCAGCGCATGCAGCGGAAGCTCTCAAAAGGAAATAAAAAACCCGATTTTGATACATTTTTCATTGGCACTCAGTTCCTTTTTGTCGTAGCGTTATGATGTGCCTTTCTCAATAAATAGGATATCTAACACTAAAAGAATTTTTCAAATCGGATTAGTAGTTCTGAGATAAGCGCGTTCAAGCAAACAAACAAACAAACTCTTTAGCTTTATAATATTACTAGCTGATTCCCGCGACTTCGTTCGCGCGGAAATTTTAAGGTGTATGTGTGAGACTGCCTCGTTGGTCGAGTGGTCGCAAGCACGACTGCTGAGCTTGAAGTCCCGGGTTCGATTCTCGGATCGGGCAAAGTGTTATTGGGTTATTCCATCAGGAATTTCTCAGTAGCAGATATGAAGTCTGGATTAAATGTCGGGCCCGGTTGATGGGGCTCGCCCCCTATTACATAGAGCTTCAACATAACTGGCGAAATGTGGATGTACGATTAAGTACACCTTCGGGAATTACAGGCGTGATGTTTTGTTGTTATGTGTGAGAACTGACGGTCTGATCGTAATGTGATTATGTGGGTGATGACTACAAAGGGCGTGCTTTAGGGTGGTGTAATTCTGGGCGGCAGAGGTCCGAAACAAAATTAAAAGGCGTTGAAGCCACACTATAATATGGCTTAAAAGCCGGAACATATTTTTTTCAAAGTGAACAACGCGGCGCTTTGTTGGGCACTATTTTTTTGTTCCAATACAGTTTTGTAAACAATAAAATATGTCATAACAATGACCGTCACCACGTGCTAGTTTTGACTTCATGAAACACGTGAACAATCAACAAAAAATAGACCGTCTGAGAGAGAAGCACGGAGTAGGTACCCAAAAGAATGCCTGCCACTTTTTAGGTATGGCCCTGACATTTGTTGATCGTCATTGCAAAAGCTTATTGTAAGGGAAATTACTACCTGTTAATTAAAATTGGAATTGCAAGTTATTTGGAATATTTGACATGCGTCGACTTAAAACGCTCTCTCCTTTAGCAACTCCTGTAATAATGGTGGTTTAGGGGTATGAGGAACAGTGTGTTAAGTTCCTCAATACTCCATTGAAAAGGAAGGATCCTCCGACCAGACAGGTGTTGTGTCTGGTGGGCAACTGCCCGACAGCTTTTGTCGGGTTTCTCATATACTCCTAAGTCGATGTAAACTTTGCTTGCGAGATGTACGCAATTGATGTTAGTTCTTCCTGTTGCTTTTTGTAGGTCGCTACATCACTCCCCTCTGGAGACCGGAGGTCGATAGTCGAATGAGTCAGCTTGTAGTATTATGCCGTGCCAGTTGGAATATCGTTGCCGCATTGTTCACGGTGAGTCGGAACAGACTGCGGTGGTGAGGCGAACCCCAGTGAGTCGTAGCCGGCGCTGCGTTTGCTCCAGTGCGTACTTAGTGCCGCGATGTGGTAGACAGCGGAGAGGTGTGAACCGGTGTCTACCCCCCGGTCTCGACCGGCCGAAAATGCAGTGTGCTGTGCCAAGGTCGCTTGATGAGAGGCTGAGGGTGCTGACCAGCCAGGGCTGCGGGTTGTTCGAAAGAGATACCATGGCCTTGGAACACAAAGGGCTAAGAAGGAACATGGATGGGTTTTAGTCAGTCAAGTCTGACACTCCCTTCCGCTCCGCCCAGAGCGGAAGAAGTCATTTGACGATTTCCAATCCTAAAAAAAAAAGCGTGCTGACCAGGAATGCGCTTTGGCTGCATGCTGGTGGTCAGGAATACCCATTTGAAGCTGGCTGGCTGTGACACTCGCTGCTCGAAAGCTTGAGGGAAGTGATGATGATGACGTCACGTTGCTCTGACGTCCATTTCGGGGTTACCAGTTTAGGGCTATGAGGACCAGGGTGTAAAGTTCCTCAACACTCCATTGAAAAGGGAGGAAGCTCCGACCAGACAGGTGTTGTCTGGTGGGCAACTGCCCGACAGCTGTTGTTGTCGGGTTTCTCTATACAATGTGTTGTTTTGCATCCTCGTCAAATTTCAGGACGTTTTCATAAAACACATAAATAATCAATTTAAAGTTCGGTACCGGTCTATAATTAATAAGCGTTGCTTTTTTTATTGTTGAAATTTAACAGTATTTCAGAATAAAACCCTTGATTCAAAACACTTAAAACAGAATCACCCAAATACGCACACAGCGACAATGCAGCTGCTCTGTGTACGTGAGAGTCGACAGTCGACGTCTTACCTACGAAATGCAACAGTGTTGCGACCGTGCGATGACCTATGGCGACCGGTACCTAGCAATTTTGCCTAATTTTATTTCGAAAATCACCTACATTATTGTCATAAATTTCGCTTGATACTAAACTAATTCTTAAGCATCATTGGAATACGGAAATCTTACTAACGACAACAATACTAGTGTGCCAAAGAAAAGTTCACTGACCTGTACTTACCTAAGTTCGGTAGTTATCAGATGATTAATAAAATATTAGTTTCGCTTGAACATTGTACGTAGGTAAATTCAGCCTAAAGTTTTCGTAATGATTTTGTTTGAATTTGTGGATTGAATTTATTGGTGCTTAGTACCTTAGTTGTTGTACCGATTTACTAAATCTAAAAATGTTTTTTACGTTTGTTGGAATTGGAAAGATGTGCTAGCTAAGTAGGTATGTAGAAATACTTTCGACTGTTAGGTATTATTGGCGTAGTTAAAAATTTGAAATCAACTTATTTACACTAATAAAATTGATTAAGCTAACAACGTATTTACAAAATGATAGTCTATGTACAAATAAATAAATTACCTACTTAAGTTACCCGGAGGTATGTTCAAAGTTGCCACCACCACATTCTTGGCACAGTCGACAACGACGTAGCTGGTTTTCCTTCAGCTTACGTAGCACTATCACATTCCTTTTTAAAGTGTCGAAAGCACTAATTATCTTTTCACGTAATTCTGTAACACTTGCCACTTTCTCCGAGTAAACTAACCTTTTAACGTCTTCCCACAAATAATAGTCTAGAGACGTCAGGTCCGGAGAACGGGCCAGGCCACAGGTCCTCCGCGACCCATCCAATGGTCACCAAACCTTTCGGTTAAGTACCTACTCGCGTACATGCCGACCATATTGAGGGGAAACACCGTACCTACTGCTCCACGTAGGCTGTCTCCACTGATGGCATACATGACATGCGGACCATCTCTACCAACTCGACGTTTGAGTAATTGTCCGTCATCTTGCACTTTGCACCTACGTCTCAACGATGTACCTAGGAGCGGAATTCGCAACGCACATGCACTCGTCGGCGACATTAAGCACACTATTTGGTTCCGGGACGGCGCGCGGCGGGGGGTGGATAGGCGCGCGAGCGACAGAGTGCGCCCGCGCACCCCGCCGGCATACCCGCACACCCGCGCCGTGCGTGGTAGAGAATAGGTACCTATGAAATTATCGTATGTTCGTTGCGTTTGCGTTGTGTATGTATTGTTAGCGTTTCTTTGTGTGCGTTTAAGCGCGGTAACAGACGGGCCGCGTTTTAATACGGCTGGTTCACACTTACGGATTTCCGTAAATAAGAAAAAAAAAAAAAAAAAACACCTACCCATTTTATTGTTGATTTGGGTCGAGAATCATTAGCATAATTACCTCCTTGAATTTGACGAGAATGCAAAACAACACATTGTATAGTCTAAAATCGATTTAAACTTTGCTTGCGAAATGTAGGCAATTGATGTTAGTTCTTCCGTCGCGTCATAGATGGCGCTGTAGTACTTTTTGTAGTAAGTTGCTTTTTGTAGGTCGCTACAGCAGCTTTTATAATATTAATGCCAAGCTTTGTGATACGAAGCGTGGTGCCGTTGTACAGTCTGGGTACATCAAAGTTTCGCATCAGCAGAACTAAAACGCCAACTATAAGCCATCCATTCCATCTTAAGGAACAGCACGCCCGTTAGCTCCAGGGAGTTGAAAAATTTAACGGGGTGTGCAGGACTACCGTCATTAGCCATCACAGTGTCTATGGATGTGTATACTTTAAAATCGCCGACGATCATGTCATAATTTTCGTTTTGCTTTTTTTTTTGGATGGTTAAAAAAACGAAAACTATTTTGTAATGATTTAAAAATCATAAAGCATTAAATAAAACAAAATACCTGATTACAAAAAGTGAATACCGGTTGGGGATCGAACTCGCGTTGTTTTGGAAAACTTACAGCATAAAAAAATTACCACAAAAAGTAAATTCTGACTGCGGATACGAACTTGAAACCTTTAGCTAGGCAGGGCGGTCATAGAACCGCCAGGCTACTTACTTTGATGACAAATGGTTTAAAATAGCCGGTTCATTCTAATGCTTGTCATGACAGTTGTCAGTTGTCAAACAGTTGAGAAATGTGGACTTAATGCAATATTGCTCATCCCCCTAAGTTATTAGCGCGATAATATATAGCCTATGTTACTCAGTAAAGATGTAGCTTTATAATGGTGAAAGGATTGTTAAAATCGGTCGAGTAGTTATCGAGTTTATTCGTTACATACAGAAATACAAAAATACAAATCTTTCCTCTTTATAATATTAGTGTAGATGTAGACTAGCTGTCCCGTGCAACTTCGGCTGCGTCACTTTTTCCCCGTTATCGCAACATTTTTCATTGCTGCTCCGCTCTTTTTGGCCGTAATATTATGATAGATCGCCCATAGCCTTCCTCGATAAATGGACTATCTAACACTGAAAGAATTTATAAAATCGGACCAGTAGTTCCTGAGATTAGCTCGTTCAAGCAAACAAACAAACAAACTCTTCAGCTTTTTAATATTATTATATATTATATATAAGTATAGATTACCCTTTTCCTCATGAACGCTTAGAGATATCAAGTTGAAACTCATATCAAAAACTTAGGTCTAATTGCCTTTACGGAACCCTCGGTGCGCGAGTCCGACTCGCACTTGGCCGGTTTTTTTTTTCCATTTTTTTGTTTTTTGTTTGTTTTTGTGTTTTTGTTTTTTTGTCGACCTCGCAAATTACAATATGGTGAAGCAAAAACTGAACTGTTAAAAGGCGTTTAAAAGAGCTTTTTTTATTAAAATCATTTATTTTCCATGTTAAGAAACTAAATCGCAAATACAGTGTACGTACAAACGAAAGCTCTATTAATATGTAAACGATCCGATCGTCCACAAACATTAATCGTTGCTCCAGTATCAATACTTTACGTTTAAACTTCTTCAGTTGCAAACTGCGCACAGTTTACTAAATAAATTGCTAAACTCTCGCTGAAAATCTAAACTTTCGAGCAAATGTAGCTAAAACTTGTGCTTTTACGGCAAAATTCTCGGCAATTTATCAAAACATGGTTAAATGAATTGACTAAATTATTTAGACTTAAATGTTTATGTTTAACGCAGAACCAGAAGTAAATGATTTAAAGTTAGCTTCTAAACATGACTGCGCAATTTATTTTCTTTAATAATAAGAAGGATGCAGAGGCAAAACTTCAGCGTTTTCTAAAAACGGTCGTCTGCCAACTATTATGCATAACAAGTTTTTCCAAAAGTCCAGCATAACTATTAATTAGTCGTTCATTCATGTAGGCAAATTATTTAAAAACAGGATACATCGGTGCTGGGAACAGGGTCAAAGTCACCGGTAGTCAGGGATCTAATGACTGGAACAGTCCTCACAGTGCATGCCGAGGACTACTGACCTCTGAACCAAGCCTTTGATCCAATAACCTAAAGAGAGCCGAGGATTGTTGGTCGAGGTTGAAAGTTACTATTAACTACAATCGTTGCATTGATAACTCTCTCATCATCATCTTCCTGCCCTTGTCTCATTTTATTTGGGGTCGGCGCAACACGTTTCTTTCCTCCTGCATTCTCCTCTGTCATTCGTCATGCTATCATTTACTCCTTTTTCCTTCATATCATTTTTCACACAATCCATCCATCTTTTCTTTGGTCTTCCTCGGCCTCTCCATCCGTCCACATTCATATTCATCACTCTTTTAGTCACATGTGTTCCATCCCTCCTCATCACATGTCCATACCAAGACAGACGACTCCCTTTCATCTTTTCTGTAACTCTATTTTCTATTACTGTTACTTTGTTCTAAAAACAACAACAGTTTGAAGCGATTATTCGAATCAACATAACACTCACTGAAACTCTCAACTCTAAATAGTTTTTTGTATTCTAGTAGCATCATTCAATATAACCGTGGTCCTATATTATTAGAAATATGACTCGTTTATTGGAAACATGAATAACGTCTAGACAGTGGAATTATTACAGAAAAAGCTGTTTGTTTTTCTTCTCGAAAACATATTTGGGAATTGGTAAAAGTGCCTTTAGATCTTTAGACACAATAACACTGCTTTCTTTGTGTTTGTCATTAATTTTAAAACCGAAAGAAAAATGTTACGATGTTCACAAAAAGATAGAACTAACCCAGGCCTTTACACAGCAGTGGGTAAATGTGATGGCTCAAAACAAGTTACATAAACAGGTGATCTATTAAAGTGAGTTTTTGACCTGTATCCACCACGCCACTCTAAGTATCATCAAGTGCCTAGCGTTTTCCTACGTTAAGGTTTGACATAGAGCCAAACTAGAACTAGTTTTTTACATAGAGCGATTGTCTATCTGACATCCACAACCAGGTCAGAACTGGGTAACACGATATCCCTTAGCAAGACTGGTTGTCACACTTTGGGGTCACTGACCACCTTGAACGAATGTCAAAGATATACAAATGACAACCGGGACCAGCAGCTGAAACTGAAGATCGACCCAAGTGGATGTGATTTTCTAGTAACCAACGAGCTTCTCTATAGTCTTAGAAACTGCAGATTTTAAAATGTTTAGTAGGTATTTAAATTCCAACCCTTATTGTTCTCAATTCAACACAACATCAGAATTCCGAAATCCGAACCATAACATTAATATCTGAGACACCACAACAGCTCAAAAATGTGTTCCCTCCCTATCAGTATGTTGAAAAATGACCGCAGACTATCTGCAGAACCCGGATCCTGGGGTCCATCCATCAACTTCAGAGTATCGTTTACTAAATCAACTTTATGTAGCCATATACCTACACGGGTACAGTCATGAGCACACTTGTGTCTTCACTTAGAAAACTTTAAAGCTATTTCATCCCAAAATCATTATCTTTCTAGGCCTATCTCATTTCAGTCTTTTTTTTTGTTTCGTTGTGGAAAATGCTCATGGATGTCTGGGGGCGAGCGGAGGTGTCTGTCAGACTCTAACTGACTAAAAACTACCCCGGTGTTCCCTTCCCACACTTGCACCGGGTTTCTTGGTAACTAGTGCGCCTTCCACGATCCTCAGTCTCATGTTTAATTGGGCCAACCCCGTAACTGTAATAACTGATTTTTTTCTTTCATTTTCCCTCCATCAGACGACACTCCAACATTTTCTCCCAAAAATATTGCTTGGAATAGTAAGTTGTTATAAGGACAAGCTCTTCGAACTCATGATGTTATGAAAAGTTTAAGCTCAAAGATTTAGTCGTTTTTTCGCAAAAAAATAACCTGTGATTTTTTACTGAGTGAATAAATATTTATGCCTGTGACTGTACTACATGCCATATTTTTTTCTATCAGACCATTTTTCACCGACAATGCCTAGGTTTTGTAAGAAAATCTTCTGCTTTCTCAGACTGAGTGACAAGTAAATAAATCATTGTAATGCGTTATACATTTCAGCAATGAAAGGGAGATTTTGGATTATATCATCATTTTTATTGTGATAGGAGGATAATAGATGGATGTTCTGCATTATTCTTTGGAATACAAAATGGTTTTGTTTATGAAAGTAGCTCCGACAGTTAGATAGGGGTATAACATGACCTTTATTCTATCTGCGTTGAACTTGTGATTCATTCAATTGGAAGGAATTTAACTGTTTATTCAGATAATATACTTGTCTCTGTGAAAAGAACTCATCACAATTCATTTCATCAAACTGTTTTTTGTCTTTATAATATACATAGTAGTCATCATAAGTGAGCTACGCGATGGCTACGGCGTAGCGGCATGCTACGTCGTAGACACCTAAACAGTCGTAGAGAGTGATCTGAACGGTTTTGACGCCTAAACTTTCGAACTCTGCGATATTCATGAATTACGGTTTTTGCGACGTAGAAGTCAATTTCACGCACTACGCCTTCGAAATCAATTTCTTTTTCTAAAAAAAGGAAAGAAAAAGATTTTTTAAGTCTGTAAACCCACTATGTAATTTTAAGTTAAATTCTATGTAGAATCTTAATAAACAAACCTACATAAACTTTTCAACTTATTATTATTTTTTGTAAATATTACTTTTATTTGTAAAGAATATGTATTAATTACAGTTATCTTTTTGAGAGCAGCGGTGGCCCAGTTGAGGGAGCCCCGACTTACGAGGAGTAAGCCATGGGTTCGAACCCAGGCGCCTAGGCGGATTGCTTTGTGTAATTTATTTCATTACCGCTGCCCTCAAAAACGGTGAAGGAAAACATTGTGAGGAAACCGGCATGTCCTAAAACTGAAAATTCGAAGACATGTGACATCTACCAACCCGCACTGGGCCCGCGTGGTGGATTACAGCCCATTCCCTCTCATAGAGAGGAGATGGGAGGCCTATATCCCAGCACTAGGAACATTATATTGATGATGACAGTTGTCTTGCCATAAATATTAAATAAAAAAACCAAACTGATTGATTAAGAAAAAAGTTAAGACACACTGGGAATTTCTCATAAATCGTGTTTGCTTTATTCCTACATAACGTCAAACACAAATCTTACATTCACGATCACCAAGACTACAACTTTAACTGGAAAGCAGGCCATACAAATATTTATTCGATTTGGAATCGTACACAAAACCCGTTGTGCACAACCTGATCACTCAACGAAACTTGCTTGTTTGTTAACCTACAAGCGAATACACGTCAGTGGTTCCTTTGACCTTAAATTGGCCTAGTAGTACAATAATACCGATTTCTCAAGAAAAGTTTGCACTTCGGTAAGCATCGTCCATTTTTGAAAGCACAAACGCTCGTTCAAAAAATTTGATTAAGAACATCACTGATTTCCGAAGAAAACTAAGCACTTCGGTAAGCATCGTCTATTTTTGAAAGCACAAACGCTCGTTCAAAAGATTTGATTAAGAAAATCTGTAACATCCATCAAAATACTTCTCTATTTTGTGGTAATATTACCATCGTAAGAATGATATTGATTGCCAACTCTATACAATTTTTAAAAGATATAAATGTTTATGTGCACGATTTGGTAAGCCGTCAGAGAGAATAAATGCGAAATTATAGAGACAGTACAGGTTCTGTATGGTGTCGGACGTAAAGAATAGCACCACCCCATTTCTTCCCGTGGATGTCGTAAGAGGCGACTAAGGGACTTGCCAGAGAACGGGCAGCAGCGTTCTCTGTGCTTTTGTAACAACCGTACTGCGATCGCCAACCCGCCTGCCAAGCGTGGCGATTATAGCAAAACCCCCCCTTCTTGGGGGAGGCCTATGTCCAGCAGTGGATGTCTTTCGGCTGAAATGATGACGATGAGTACAGATAAAAGCGCGGCAGTTCAAAAAATTGAAAGTGCCAAAGTGGCAGATTACTCTGTAGCACGATGTTCAAGATCGTTCGGAAACACGAAGATTACCGAAGCGCACACCTATTCTGGTCTAACTGAACCACATGTAGGCAGTTACAAGTGTAGGTACAATTAAACCAGAATAGGTATTCAAGATATTTCTGTGTATATGTGGTTTTATTCGTGTCCTACCATTTCCTCGTCTGGTCAGTTTGATTGTTTCATTGGGCGGTGTCCGGCAATGCGGTTTGCTCGTTAGCCGCTTAACCGCGTTATTGCTGGGCCTATCTACAATGCTCACTGTGTTGGCAGCTTGAGTGGAATTCTGAGATGTATTGATGAAGCCAAACTACCATTAGATTGCTGTTAAAGCTGTCTGATTTGTATATTAGTAGCGGACCGCCTCTGCTTTGCAATATTGCAATCGATTAATGTTGCGATATGTTTGTCAAAATATCGAGATTTCTTTGCTAAATCTTTAGTATAATGCTAAGTATTTTCTGTATGATTGATACGTAACCTTTTGGAAAATTTATTCCCAGGTTTTAAAAATTATACATATCACACAATTATATATTACGTAGTTTAGTTCGCTCTTCATTATTATACCTATTATCATTTTATGGTCTTCATTATGATATTAAATCGGGAGCCTGCCGTTTTGCCGAAAAGATTTTGACAAAATTTCACTACCCAAACAAATTTTATTTGTTGTCAACGTTGTCAATGTTATCAACCTTTTTTTAAGAATGCTATATTGGGAATGATTTTAGTATGCACTTTTTCATATGGTAAAATTTTTACTTGGCAGAATATTACCAAAGATAATATCATTGTGCCGTTTAGTCTTTAATCAAATGATTTATTGAAGCAAACAATCTTTAGACAGTAAACGTTAGGTGAAATGATTTGATTGATGATTTTATTTTTAGCAGGCTATCGAGAACTGACATAGTCAGACGGGGTTAATTATTAAAAGAATAATGGTTAGGTTAGGTTAGAACTGTGACGAAAGCCAGAAATGACTAGATTATATAGAAAGAAATATGGAAAAAAAGCTGAACTGGAAAATGTGTTATTCGAACTAAAATATTTGACTACATACAAATTGGTAAAAGTACTAGTTGGTAAATCAGTCATTGTTTAAACATTTACTTCCTAAACATAAGGTTTGCGTTAGAATTATTTGTGAAGAGGTTTTTTGCTAAGTAATAATTTCGCAAATAAAATTATGCGGAAAATTGTTTGGGAAGTGATAATTTGTCAATTTCTTTTCGATGAAACAGGTAACCCCATTAAATCATAGACATGCCTAAATACAAAACCTTATTTTGTTCACAATGGATAGAATATCAATGTTTTATTGATTCGTGGAAAGAGGGAAGGAAGGCCTTTGCTCGGAAGTGGGAAACAAATGCAAATCGCCTGCAGTAGTTCCTTTCTTCATTGAATTTTACACATACAAGCATACAAATTGACAACCAAAGTACCGTACTTCATGAGATCTACAATGAAACATTTCTACGACCATGTCCTTACATCCAAAATCTCGTTCTACCCGCAAAACTCACACAAAAGGATAAAGAAACCCGTTTCCACAACACAACTACACAAGAATACAAAGTAACTGTCTTGTACACATGTATTCAACTTAGATTGAACTTTGAAGATCTTTCTGCGCTTGTATCAAATACGGTTGTTAGGAGTACTGCCGGGGTCTGGATGTGACGGCGAGGCTGGGTTAAGTTTCAGATAAGGGAAGTTTGTACAACGTGGGGTATAAGATTATTTTGTTTTTAGGTTAAAATAATGAAGACTACCTCATTGGTCTAGAGGTTGCAAGCGCGACTGCTGAGGCTTGGGCTCGATTCCCAAGTTGGGTAAAGTGTTATAGGGTTTTTCATCAGGAATTGACCAATACATACTAGCTAACTAAAGAAATAAATAACTTACAAGGCAAGATATTAGGTAATTTATGCCACAATTAATAATAAATGGAGGCATGTAGGCTTCTATCAAAAGGTCGAGGCTTCCTCCGTACGGATAAAAACACTTGACTAAATTTTTTTCACTGCGTGGAAGAAACCAAGAAAATATTTAGTAACATAAAGAAAGACTTGTAACTTTACACAGAAACTGGCACATCACTTATGACATAGGTGTCCATCTGCCTAGCCTTTTCCCAACTAACTATGTTGTGGTCGGTTTCCATTCTTACCGGGCGCAGCTGAATACCAGTATTTTACATGGAGCGACTACTTATCCGACCTTCGACAGCCCAGTTAGAACTTGGTAATGCGAAACCCCTTGGTATGCCTGGTTGTTGAACTTTTGAGCCACTGTACCAGTAATCACTGTCAAAGATCTACAAATGACAGCCGGGATCAAAAGCTAAACGTGCTTTCGGGGTACGAAGGAAACTCAGTGTGGAGGTCACCCATCCCGAGACCAATCTTGCCTAGATTGGTCTCGGGATGGGTTAGCGCGACTTAACCTCAAGATTGATCCAAACGGATGTTAATATTAAGCCACGAGAACGTATCGCTTATTAATAAATTGTAGTCATGACTTAATATACATTGATTAAAATGGAACTTCTTCACCTATTTTCTATCGGGTATCATTTAAGCTATCACCAATTTAATTAGTTTTGTGTTTCTTAAATAATAGGGTTTGTCCTCAAAATAGTAGATCTGTCACCAAAATGTAGTCACCAAACAATGCAAAATCAGTTCCACAATAAATCACCTAAAATCCTGAAATATAAGGTCTAGTACCAAATAAATGTTTTTGTATGTATTATAATAGGTGTGTCCTAATAAGTATTTAAGCAAACTAATTTAAAGAGATCACCAAACCACAGGTCCAAACTAAGGCGTTGTCGACGTAGCCCCGCTACGCGGGGCTCCTATTTCTGTCTGCAGGGTTTACAGTAACCTAACACGAAGGGGATGTCGGGGTCTTAGTTCGCTCGCTCCGCTCGCTCACTAGACCCCGCCATCCTCTTCGAACCTAACCTGTCCGAGTCGGTGTGCCCAATGTCTCGTATAAAGCATTTCTTCATAGAAATAAGGAACTGATCTATTTATTTGGTGACAGATCTACCATTCCGAGCACAAAGCTATTATTTAAGTAATAAAACTATTATTATAAGAACGAAGTTTATATTCATCTAATGCACTACAATTTTATTGGTAATCCATCTCTTATTTTACACATGTATCAACATTTATTTGATAATTCATACCTGGGAACACTTTTTGTTTATCTGAGAACGAAAATATTTCGTGGCGATAGATCTATTTACTAGGTGATACAACTTTGATGACAAATATAAATTTTGGTGACAAGAAATATAGTTCCCTTTTCTATCATGCCATATAAAGGACGGGTAATCCATTTGGCATCGCATAACGAGAACTAGTCGCACTCTTTACTCTTACGCTTTTCTAATGGGAAAGAGCGAGAAAGCGATGTCTGAAAGCGTAATAACGTTATGTAACAATAAGAAAGGAAATTACGAACATTTCAGATCAATTGAAAGGTTTTCTTTGTTGTACTTGGTTATTGTACTTCATAGTATTGTGTAATTTATGTTTTAATTATAACAATTCAAACTGCTTTAGGAAAAGTAATCTTGAAAGATTTTCCGATAATATGTACAGTCCAGAGAAAAGTTGAAAGTTATGGGGGATACTATACCCTTGTCCATCAGTGGCACAATACATGTTTACAAAAGCACAATGATCTTGAGATAGCATAGAGTTGAATGATGTTTATACGGCACTAGCAGCCCGCCCCGGCTTCGCACGGGTATTTAACAATACACAAACATAAATAAACCCTTCTATATGCGTCAGGTAACAAAAAAAATTCTCTGTGGTGTGAAATTTTGTATGGACACCATACAGAATTTCACACCACAGATAATTTTTTTGGTTCTGTATGGTGTCGGACGTAAAGAATAGCACCATTCCATATCTTCCCGTGGGTGTCGTAAGAGGCGACTAAGGGACTTGCCAGAGAATGGGCAGCAGCGTTCTGTGGGCTTTTGTAACAACTGTACTGCGATCGCCAACCCGCCTGCCAAGCGTAGCGATTATGTCAAAACCCCCCTTATGTCAATGGCGACACTTGAGGGAGGTCCATGTCCTGCAGTGGATGTCTTTTGGCTGAAATGATGAATGATGATGAACTAAAAAAAATATATAAACAAAGTTTGAATATTCCCCTCCCGTACGGCCCGTACCCCAGTGACGCCTACATCGTATTAGGTGATGCCTAGCCAGCTGAGCAGGGTGAGCGGCGACCACGCAACTTTTTTCTAATATTTACATTTTTAACACGTTAGCTGCGGCACCAATTTTTGCATACTTTCCGTTCCTGCGGCACGAGGTATAATCGGCCCGTACCGTGACCAGACGTTAGGGCGACACGCGGTTTATTAGACCCCACCTCCTTTTACAGACTAAAATCCATTTTCTGGCGCGAAATCAAAGATAAATGAGAATTTTGGTCCTTATTGATATAGACAGTGAATTGATGAACCCTAATCCACCGTCGCCCCGGGATCTGATGGCTAGTTTAGGAATTATTAGCAAAACAAAATATGGGATCTTATACACCTCGTAACGCACTGAAATAGGGCAAATTTTCGCTGCGATTAGTGATGGGAAAAATAATATCGACGTTTTTAAACTGTCTTAACTACGCAACGACTTGACCGATTTTGATCAATTATATCTCATTGGATCGTTTTAAGGGCAAAACCTGGCAAAACAACACAAAGCTATCAAAGGATACATTTTTTTTTAAATAATCTAAATTGTGCTTGAAGGAGCCATAAAGAAAAAAAAACCGGCCAAGTGCGAGTCGGACTCGCGCACGAAGCGTTCCATTCTATACCATTAAGAGGCACCTATTACAGACTTATTATTGGAAAATAATGGATTACGGTTTATGCATAAGGTTTATCTTTCTATTTGTATATGAAAATCTTAATGCGGTTCACAGAATAGAAAAAAAAGGCAACCAGAAGTAGAAAATAAACTGTCCTATTTATTCTGCCTCGGGCTTTAAAAATACAATTATTAGAACTTGAATTAACATTAAAAAATCAGTATCAATATACTTTTTTTATAAAAATCTCAATATATATGTTGTACTTATTTATGAGTGTTTTTCATTGAAACAGGGTAGACAATAAGATTTTTTGCACTGAGTGCACTGAGTCAAAATCTTAAGATTTTTTCATTAAAAACTTACCTGTTTTGGCTCTGTTTCTGGGTTTTTTAAAATTAACTTCTTCCGACATCGTTTAGACATGTTCGGCGCTGTAAAAGGACGTGCTCTCCAATCGACGTGATGCACAACACTGGTCGCGGGAAGCTCGCGTTGAGTGCGGTACGAGGTCAGGGGGGATATGGGACGTTTTAGCCTCGTTCCGCACTGCATTAAAATTATATTAATTCAGTGCGGCACGAGGCCTAAGACATCCGGTACCAAGGTAGGTATACCACCGAGTCCGGAACCATTAGTGATCTCAAATATATATTTATCTCTTTCCTACACTGGACCAAACCAAAGCTATGCCATTCGCACGACAGAGAAATTCACTTTTTTGCTTGCCGCACCACAGGGAAGTTGCATCAGGGGTGATTTAGGCCTCGCTTCGCACTTAACGTGTACTCCTGATATCTTTCGAATGGAATGTCCGAATTGAATAATTCAAATAAAACAGTCTTGAATATGAAGTAATTTATTTTGATAAGGATTAATACCAAGATACAAATACAGAGCCTTTTCTAACGGCGGCATTAAAATATATTTTTTTAAATAAAAGAAAACTTATTGTGGCATAAATATAATAGTTAGACATTTGCTGTCGCGACACTTTTTGTAAATAATGATGTGTTCTGCAAAGTCATAATACATTATTTTATTCTATCATCAATAGTTTTCGCAGCGCACGCGATGTAAAGAATATTTTAGGTAATTTTTATACACCTTGGGTTACATAATAGCAGTTTTAGTAAGGATCCCTAATTTTTTTGAAAATATAATATAGCCTATGTCACTCGCGGATAGTGTAGCTTCCCAACAGTGAAAGAATTTTTCAAATCGGTTCAGTAGTTTCGGAGCCTATTCAATGCAAACAAACAAACAAACAAATCTTTCCTCTTTATAATATTAGTTTAGATTTAGATAAGAGCTGAGCTAGGACTGATTTTGTTGCCACTGACGTGAGGCATTTTTTAGCTACCTAAACTACGTTTTTAAAATACATTTTGTTAGGGATCAACAAAACAATTTGCTTAAAACTGCTAGAACATGTAACTTTAAAAATGGACTATATTAAACCAAAATTCACGTAAACACAAGCTCTAAACACAGTCTATTTCAGACACGACAGAACTAATATAACGTGTGTTTAGCCTTTGCAATATGAGTTAATTCCACATTGTAGCGAACAATCGCGAAATTACTCGAAATGTGCATTGTTTCAGAGCGCTTGGCTTACTAGAAATGTACTTAATACCAGTACAGTCATGGGAATCATGCTTTGATTAACATAATAGGGGTTTAACTACTTTAAAAACTGAACAAAATATTTGCTAGTAATGCTTGAAAATACCTGAACATACCATTACACCTTTTAATCTCCGAAGGGCTTAAGCCAAAGTGTACACTCATGTTTCGCTAGTTATTATCAAGTTCCATGTAATAGTGGGCGATCCTGTTGCCATCATCATCATCATCATCAGCCTATAATGTTTCTACTGCTGGGACACAGGCCTCCTCTCTATGAGAGGAAGTGGGCTGTATTTTATCATATGTATGTTATACTGTAAGGTTTATATCTATGGACCAAAGTTATCTGAAAATAAATGTATGTTGTTGTTGTTGTAATCCACCACGCGGGCCCAGTGCGGGTTGGTGGATGTCACATGTCTTCGAATTTTTAGTTCTAGGACATGCCGGTTTCCTCACCATGTTTTCCTTCACCGTTTTTGAGAGCAATTCTTGATGAAAAACCCAATAACACTGCCCGACCTGAGAATCGAACCCCGAACTTTATGTTCAGCAGCTGAGCTTACGACCACATTGCATCCAATTAATTTTAAATAGACCTCATTACACGGAAATCATTGCATCAAGTGTCACACTTTACCGATTGTGCTCATTAAAATTCATGATTAAAATCCCATTTCTAATGGACGGTTTCATTAATTGCCAAATTGGCGAGTCCAGAATTTTGTGGTTAACTTTCAAATAAAATTGTTCGGCTATTCGAAACAAGACATCATACTCGTAATATTACGAGCTGCCGCAAAAATCGTTCTTGTCCTGAAGAATAAGCACAGTTATTTACTTCATCGTAAATAATCCGTTATCGGGCCAACAGTGCTCTGAAAAATGCATTAGGTAACCATTTGCTCCAGCATATCATACTAATGTTAGTTTCCTTCAGCTATCTTTAGTGTGAAAGTTTGATGACTGATGAACTTTTGAGTAATAATCTAACTTAACAACTAATGTTTTTATTTTATTCATTCATTTTAATTAATTTATAATAAAAATCTCAAATTTTTTGTCAATAATTTATTTTTATTAAAAATTTTAAATTTGATTAATTAAATCTAGTAAAAAAGTTTGACAATCTGAGAAATGCACAAAAGGGCGGGGTAACGTCGGAACTTTCGGCCAAAGCACACATTTTGACAACTCGGCTCACATAAAGGTATAATAATATTTTACTGATTTGAAAAGAAGACATAACAATACTAATAAATACATCCAGCACAGGACAAATAACTTTTTCTTTTTTCACATATTATAAACTTAACAGTTTACAAATAACTTTTTTTTTAATTTTTTTTTTATTATCTATAGGCCCGCGCTTGACCGCTATCTCACCTGATGGTAAGCGATGATGTGGTCGACGGTGAAGCACGCTTTTTCTTTTTTCACATATTATAAACTATGAAGTTTATAATATTATATGAAATTTGTTACTCAAAAGTTTATCAGTCGTCAAACTTCCACAGTGTAGATAGCTGGAGAAAACTAACATAAGTATGATATACCTACTGGAGCAAATGGTTACCTAATGCATTTTTCTGAGCACTGGTTGCCCGACAACGAATTATTTACGAGAATAGCTGTGCTTATTCTTCCATACAAGAGCGATTTCTGCAGCAGCTCGTAATATTATGATGTCTTGTTTCGAATAGCCGATCAATTTTATTTGACAGTTAACCACAAAATTTTGGAATCGACAATTTGGCAATTATTAAACCTGCCTCGTTAGTCGAGTGGTCACAAGCGCAACTGCTGAGCATAAAGTCCTGGGTTCTAATCCTAGTTCAAGGAAAGCTATATCAGGTTTTCCCATCAGACTTTCTCTGTCAGCCATTGAGTTTGTATTTGTGCTCGAATGGTGGCAACAGTTTCGTCCCTTATTGGAGATACATGGCACTTAACTAGCTTAATGTTGATGTACTAATAAGTACACTTCTGCCTAATCCTTCGGAGATTACAAGCGTGATGTTTTTTTTATATTAAAACATAAAAGTATCTGCCCAAACCGCCATTAAAACACAAAGTCAATGACCGATTAAAAGCACAAAGGGAGTTAACCCTAAACACCAGCTTTTTAGCAAGGATAATAATTAGGATCCCTGAATACTGTATAAGTAAGTAGGTATGTAACGACCCCGCGGTTTGAGCCCTAAATGCTACTAATGTTCCCTGCTGGTTCTAGAATGTGGAGCAATATGTTATCTGTCTTTATTGCTATTGTGGAGCCCTGGAGGCCTATTGGGGCGGCCATTCGGTGCTTGGAATTGATAATAATTATGGTTTGGAGGTCAAGATTAAGTGTATTATTATTATGAGTGGGAAAGGCAAAGGAATGGCGAAAGAGTATATTGTAAGAATTGAAACAAGTGGTTCTGACGTGTCAGTCTCACGGAGGAAACTATCGTTTGATCGATATTGTTAGTATGAAGCGGTAAAGATGTAGTCACACACCTTAAATCTTTATTTCATTTACCCTACATCACGATAATATTTAAGTTATTGGAGTCATTACCATATTTAAAATATATTCAGAGGCATTAAAACAACCGACGGGTAATGGCCCACCTTCGTCTGGTCGGAGGATCCTCCTATTTCTATGGAAGATGAAGAACGTTATACCCTGTTCCTCCATCACCCATTATCACCTCTCAAGGTGTATCCTGAAACCTATCTGTTGCCAACTTTAAACGATTTTTGAACAAAGAAATCATAAAAATGACATGGACTGTTGTTGTAGACAAAGCGACATCACTACAGCAATACTAATAAATACATAATATAGCTATATAAAACTCGTTTACCGCCCGTCACGTCCACGTCAATTGGTTTCTGTATTCAACAAGCCTTTGAAAAAAAAACAGGAATACAGTTCCTATATGCCTTTTATGCTATGGTCTTACACCCTTATTCCAAGAGCCAAACCAAATCCATTTCTGGATTTAGTTGAACTGTATTGCCATGACAACAGTTGAAAATACGCACCAAATCGTATTCCTAGAACTTCTGGGCCGTTATTGGCAGATCTTCGAATAAGGTACCTCCTCCAGCTACCTATCTTTATCAAACCCACAGTTACGCGTCCTGCTTCCATCAACGCTAAAGATGGCATATCTCACTTTAATTAATATTAAAGATGTATTTAATTTATAGTATTCCGGTACTTCAAATTTACAGATATACATAATTTACAGATACAGAGAAAAGTAGGCGTTTATATGTCAATTTAGAAACAAACAGGGCGGGATTTAGGCGTGGTTAGTCCGACTTAAGTTAAGTTAATAACTAAGAATACCAGTGTAATTGTGTAATTGTTAGTGAGAATATTTCTCAGCATATGCCTTTTCAAAACTAACACTAAGCCGAAAACCCTTTAATACATCTTTATTTCAGCGCTAGCTTTTGCTCGCGGTTGCTCCTGTTATGTACGAAAATTAAACCACAGGAACGTTTCAAATGTAGTTGACTTAAGGGGATAATATAAATTCCCATTAGTGGAAGAGTTTTCGAAAACAGATCAGCAGTTCCGACGATTACCCTTACATAAAAACAAACAAACAAATTTTACCTCTTTAAAATATTAGTTCATATTTAAACCTTCCTTACTTACATTAAAAACACTACTTAATTACAATAATCAGCATATTTCATGCCAGATTAAGCTAAATAAACCTCAGTTATTTTGCTTGTCGACACGCATTATGTTTGCACGCATTCTTTAATCAAAAGACATTATTCAGACACGCATAGGTTTCAAACACGCAACGTGTGTTCAGTTTATAAAGATTGTTTATGTATTTGGGTTCTGGTTTTACGAATTGCGGTTTTGCATGCTATGTCCATTCCATCCATACTAATATAGTTAATGTGAAAGTAACTCTTCATTTTTGTTTGTTATCATAACGATTGAACAGATTTTGATCAAACTTGGCACAGGTAGACCATGACCCAGGTTACGAATGAGGTTAATTTTTATCCCTATAGTAAACATGGCGACATAACGAGCTATATAACGAATATTTACTTTTTTTTATTATTATTGTGACATTTATTGATATTCGTGTTATTTTTTAATTCATTTCGTTAATTATTATTAATTACATTTAATTATTGTGAATGTGAGGACCATGTAGGTCACATTTTTTCTCCCACCTCTATCTGGCAGTTTGAGTACTTTACGCGACCTACCCAAATGTCCTTTCTTTGGTATTGTTCGTCATTTCGTTGAGCTCCTTGAGTTATAAGTCGAGCTACACAATAACTGACAAATGCTTGCACTGACTGGACAGGTCCACTCAAATCTGTGTGGTTCTTTCTTCACAAGACCATTTCAGATACGTATCTGCATAGTCCTCATGTGAGTTTGCCAAGATTATGTCAGGACCTTAAATGAGACTGTGACCTCTGAGTTTGTTTCGGCTGTTTCTTCTCAGAGTAGTCAGGGACGAAACACCGGCCCCATCTAGTAAAAAAAAAAAATTGACGTGTTAATGTGTTTGTAAAAACCTACTTGCAAAATAAACATCATTTATCATTTATACATTTCCAGTACAAATTGGTCCCCTTTGTATAAAGGACAATGCCGATTTTAGGCCCAGCACTGCCCAAGAATCTTGATTTATCAAAAAAATATATGTAAATTTTACATAGTCAACTCTTCTATTCACGATTTGATACAGGTTGGAAACATTTTTGAAGAAATTAAAAATATTGAAATGATACAACGAAATGAACTGACATTTGCTATGTTGCCACTTTAATATTCGCGAAATAATAAAGATTTGTTGCAAAACATTATTTTACCGTTTACACATATTTGTACTTTATTTAATTGTCCTTTTGTTTACATAACTTTCAATTCATTTTATGTTTATACATAAATATTTATAATCGTCTTACAAATTAAAAATATAAGGATTTCAAAAAGATCTAGGTAATGCATGGATCGATATTTTGTTTGTGTAATGGCAACAATGACAACAATTGTCATTTGGTAATGTCAAACCAATCTATTGGGTTATGGATCCATTACTTTGTTTGCCTTTGCACCAAAGTGATTCTCTTCGTGTATTCCGCTATTAAAATCGACGTTTCTGATCATGAATACTGACTCTGGCGATTCTCCTATACCTGACGACCACGGCTTGAAAATGGATTCCGCTCTTGCTGATAACGACAACCCCCGCGATAACTTGGATTTGATGTCCGTATCTACCGAAGACCCCGGCATTCAACCTGGTTCGAGTTCTTCGCAGCAAACTGTTACAAGTGGATATGTACGCTGTGTCAATTGTAACTTAAACATATCAAGAATGCGAAGACACCCATTGGAAATCGTTGAAGTTCGATCTCTCATACAAAGATGGGTTGGACAGCAACAGGTAGCTATAATAAGTTTCACAACTGTAATAATAATATTCTACTATGATGAGTATATTATTTCGAGTGGTGTAGACTCAAAATAAGATACCTATTCATCTATGCATGCTTAAACAAATACTCACATATTACTTTACTTTTCCAGCAACTTTCCAGTGATAGTTTGGTGTGCCATGAATGTTGGACTAAAGCATGGACTGAAATCAGGCAGCCAACAAGTCATCACTCAAAAGTGCCTATTGTTGGCCATACTCATGTCTGTATGAGCTGTGGCACCTCTCTTTTAAGACAAAGGTCACATTCGCTGAACATTGATACACCACGGGTTGAACAAATCAGGAATGTGATTGCACGTCAAATAGCACCACGTCAGGTTAGATAATAAACTATGCTAATGCTACAATTCTATTGAATGCAGTAAGATTACTGCGAGATGTGAAAAGATACATGTTTTATTAGTTGTTTATTTTCTGTCTACAGTTGCCAAGATCAGCCCATCTGTGTCATAATTGTTGGCGAAGAACTGAAAGAGCAGCTTCACGCTCAACTTCAGAACGGGAAACAGCAGTACCAACTCTCCCGCCATTGGACGCAGACTCTTCTCAAACACAAACTGAAGTACAAAATACTTCACAAAGCATGCAGTTGTCTAATTATATTAGAGCTCCTGACACACAACGCCAGTGTTTCTTTCCTGGATGCAACCAGTCTGAACGACTTTTGGTACCATCGACTTTGCGAGTGAGTTTACTTTGTGACTACAATTATTATGTGCCTGCAGATTGTAGAATATGTTCTTATCACTTGAGAAGCAATTCATGGGATTTACTTCTAGACTCAATTTATAATCCTATCCGTACATTCAGTGCAGAGCATATGGACGAATTAATTTCTTTATTAAAAGATAATATGCTAATGCATTTAGATTTTGATAATATTTTAAATATGCCAGAGCACATTGTTCATTATTACTTAGGTTTTTCAAAGGAACAATTTCAGCATATGCTTTTAGAAATTCCTAGACTGTCAAATAGACATAGGGGTGCTTTTGCTCTAGCAGCATATCTATTAAAGTTGCGGACAGGTGATAGTAATGAGCGAATTTCATCATTATTACAAGTACCAAGGAGTACATTAGAAGGTCTAATGAACATGGCCAGAGAAATAATGCATCAAGATTTTGTTCCAAGAAATCTTGGTTTAAATCACATAACAAGAACAGAAATTGCTCGTAGGAATCTACTAATCCCTAATTCTTTATATGGAGGGCCCGATCGTACACCAATCATAATTGCTGATGGCACATACATATATATAGAAAAGAGTTCCAATTACTTGTACCAGAAAAAAACCTATTCTTTACATAAATACCGCAATCTGGTAAAGCCATTTTTATTTGTATGCAGTGATGGTTATATCATTGATATACTGGGCCCCTATCCTGCTACAACCACAGATGCAGATATTATGAAACAAGAGTTTGGAAATGAAAACAGTCCATACCGTCAGTTTTTCCAAGCAGGAGATGTATTTATTTTAGATAGAGGTTTTAGAGACTCTTTAACATTATTAAGAAGTTGTGGCTATAATGTACATGTACCATTATCACCAGAAGATAATGAGCCTCAACTGACAACAAGCCAAGCCAACAAATCCAGAGCGGTTACATTATGTCGTTGGGTAGTGGAGGTGGTGAATGGTATTTTTAAAAGTAAGTTTAAAATATTTAGACAAAACTTTTTTAATAGAGCGTCCAAGCACCTTATGATAGATTTCTCTGTAGCCGCTGCTCTTATAAATAAATACCACACCAGATTAAGGGATAGGGATGATGCCCCTGAAATAATCCAGATAGTTCATACAAACATGAACCAAAATAATGATCTGTCAGACTATGTTAGGGATCATAATCTTAATAGAGCTAGGGCAGATTTTCAAAATATAAATGTAGACAGAGAAAATCTAAGGGACTTCCCAAGACTAACGTACAGCGAGCTAATATTGATTGCCTGCGGGATATATCAATTAAAGCAAGCTCGATCTTACTATGGAGAGCACATAAGATTTAATGGATCTTATATAATAGAAGTATCTAGAGACAATAGGAATAGAACAATGGAAGAATTAATATTTGGATCGAATTACTATTTGATTAGAGCAAGAATTGCAAGTAGGCATATCAGTCGCAAAGTATACTTCGTGTATATATTGATAAATAATACCGAAACAGGTCGTGAGGCGATAAGGCAGTATTGCTGTAACTGCATTGTAGGCCGTCGTACTGTTGGATGCTGTGCCCATGTCATGACAGTGATATGGTATTTGGGGTGGGCACGGCATCAATCTAATATTTTTCCTCCAGCTCAATTTTTGGATGATGTGTTGGTAGTTTATGATGAATAAAATGTTTGCTATTAATATGGTTTTTTATTTCAACCATCTTAAATCCTAAAACAACATATTAGCATTAATATGTAAGTAGAAAGGGTTTTCAACAGGTTTTTAATACTTTTCTATAGCACATTAAAAAAACCTAATAGTTTGGAAACTCCAAGTTTTTTCAATAATTTTCTTTTATCAATAAGTTATTTGTGGTGCATACTAATATGAACATTCGGTGTTACTAGTGGGCACTGAGGGCCTATTTCACTATGGCGGCTTGGCATAGTCCTTTCCCGTACAATGAGAAATCTATTTTACTGATTTTCTATATTTATTACTTGATTGGTTGTCGTGCTTACAAAGCTATAGATACCTGGATAATATATAGAATACTCTATTCACAGTAGTCAGAATCAATAATTATTCAGCAATCGTGACATGTTTTGTGGTGGCATAACAACGACAATAAATCAAAGGAAACCACACTCAAAAAAAAATCAAACGCTGCAATACTTGGCATACGTGTCAAAGGTGCGGTTTAACTTTGTTATTCGCAAAGGGAGAATACTAGGTCAGATATAGCCGAATCGAAGCAAAGCTGCAGAATCTGAAATGACATATATACCTTTCTACAGGGACATATGCATGAAAACGTCAAGAATTCAAATCAAAGTTCACAATCATCATGCTCTTGCCCTTATCCGACTTTGTGGTCGGCAAAGCATAGTTTTCTTCTTCCATACTTTTACATTACATTACCCGGTATCTCATCAGACAATTCCTCTCTTGCCATATCATCCTTCACACAGTCTATCCAATGTTTCTTTGGACTGCTACCCTTATCGCCATCCACATGCAAACTTAAAACTTTCCTCACGATATTCTGTTCATTCCTCTGCATCACATGCACATACCATGGCAACCGATTACCACACACTTTCAGACTTCGTCTTACGTACTCTTTCCTTTTTTTTATACCCAAAGCTCAACATAATACGAAAAAAATACAACGCACCGACTGACCGTCCGTTGTTTTTTATACGCTTTGAACTTGATGCTCACAATCAGTGGCTGGGTCGCGTTGGTGTGAACACGGGCTTGACTTCCAAAGTCTACAAAAAAAAACTGTCCAAATTTTTATGACTTAAGTTTTAACCAATAAAGAATCTAATTACCTATACCAAAAAGAATATGTTGGTTAATAAAGTATAGAAACAGCCCCAAATACGAGTCCCTAAAATATCGTATTAAGAAACGTACCGATCACAAAATATCTGTCATCACGAAGAAACTAAGGGTGTGGCCAGAAAAACGTAATTTGCGGTTGAATGATTGAACGATGAACGAAAGACAACGAGGCACTATGAACAAATATCATTGAATAAGAACTTACTTACTGCCGCATGGGGCAAAAAAGCACATTAACACAGATCGAAAGCCTAAACTTAAAGGAAGTAACATGTGTATAGTACCTCCGCATACAATCACGGAATGATCTTTAAGTGCCAAAATATATATTATCCACGAGTTACTTACTTCATTGAAGTTTAGGTAAGTATACTCTGTCTATTCCGATATCTTCACATTAAAATCAAATGCAACAAAACGAATAAATCTGAAGCAAAACAATTTCATTAAAAAACAACAAATTACACTTCACTACAAAAGTGGCAATAAACACGACATAAGATCTAGTCCAAAAAAGAGGCTAGACTCAGTTACATAAGACGAGTAAAAAACGCCAAGACTGTAGTAAACAGGAAATATCCGCCGGCTCTCTGGCCACACTGTCTAGCCAAAAAGAAATAAATTGGGACTCGATAATGACACATCCATATAATGTCTCCGTCTGAATACGTTTTTTTTTTATTAAAAGGGTTTTTGTTTATAGACAGAACAAATTTTGTTTTTTTTTTTGGTTTCATAATGATCTAAACTAATATTATAAAGAGGAAAGAATTGATTCTTTGTTTGTTTGCATTGAATAGGCTCCGTTACTACTGGTCCGATTTTAAAAATTCTTTCAGTGATGGATAGCCCATTTATCGAGGAAGGCTATAGGCTATATATCATCACGCTACAACCAATAGGAGTGGAGCAGCAATGAAAAATGTTGCGAAAACGGGGAAAAAGTGACGCAAACGAAGTTGCGCCGGACAGCTAGTGTTCTATAAACTGTATACTACTGCCCCGTGCGTTGGTCTAGTGGTCGCAATTGATACTGCTGTGCACGAGGTACTGGCTTCAAGTCCCGGGTTGGGCAAAGTGTTATTGGGTTTTTCCTTAAGAATTTCTCAGTAGCAGCCACGGAGTGTGGGTTTGTGCCCGGTTGATGGCAATAGAACGGGTCTCGCCCCTTATTAAATGGGACTTAAATATAACTGGCAAAATCTCGGTGTACTATTAGGTACACTTCTACCTAACCCTTCGGGGATTACAAGCGTGATGATATATTATGTATACTTTTATGTAACAGTACTAGGGTATTTATCTACCTACTTTACTTTGAAGAACTGTTTAATTTAAAATCATTTAGTGGAAAACTATTTTCCAATAATTAAATCTTATATATAATTCTCGTACATTGTGAAATGCTCCATACTCCTCCGAAACGGCTGAACCAATTTGTATGAAATTTTGTGTGCATATCGGGTAGGTCTGAGAATCGGCCAACATCTATTTTTCATATCCATAAAAAAAACTCGCGAACGAAGTCGCAGCAACAAGTAATTTATAATTAACAGTAAGATGAGATTGTTTCAACTTCTTTTGTTATAATATTTCTCTTGTACATTTTACGAAATAATAAACTCATCAGATTGATTACGATTAATTATAAACTAGTTTTAAATTACCTACTAAAAGAAACGGGTATTGTTAGTGTTTTGATATTATTTGTTGAAGTAGTAGGTACCTATCTAATAGGTTTTGAAATAACTAAAAACTTGAAAAAAGTTACTCATTTTGCCGATCGACACCGTAATCGCAAAAAAAACGGCAGTTCTCTGCATTTTGTCGAGTTATGTTTTAAACAGTGATAATTTTTCGCTATTACGGACTTCATCATCATCATTTCAGCCGAAAGACATCCACTGCTGGAAATAGTCTGGGGTTAGGACTATTTGTCACCACATTGATCGGTCCCGTGCGACTCGCATCCAGCGGATCCCCGCAACCTTCACCAGGACAGCACTTTTGATGATCACGGTTTGATACTGTCGGATAGCGCGTTAAGCCGTTGGTCTCTCTCTGGTCGTGTCGAGTTCGGGTTTCCGTTCCGTCAGCCTATGAGAGTGAATCACGAGAGTAGATTTGTGCACTATAATATCTCCCGCGTCAGTGGCTATTCTCCTTTGAGATTATCCGCCATAGCTGAAATTAGGTCAGTAGGACTTCTTTAACAAACAATACCAAAACAAACAAACACCAAAAGTTACACAAACCACAGTTGTCTTGATTTACATGAAAATCATAACAATTAGACACTCCGGCCGGTGGTGCCGTGATCAAACTTTATTCGTGACGTTGTTTGCATAATTCTGTGTTGTCTTCGTCACAATACTATTAATTACAAACAATGGTTAAGCAAGAATGTACTGGAAGCTATGCAAGCCATTGCTGGGGAAATGTTTACTTTGGCAGAAAATTATTAAACTGATCTTTATAGTATGGAAATAGAAGCTAGAACTTCGTAACGCTTAAGATCAATATTTCAATATTAATAAGGCTTGATACTAGTAACGTACTTAATGGTGAGTGTGAGATCCTGGCTTCGATTCCCATGTCGGGCAAAGTTTTATTGGGCTCTTCAATTAGGCATTTCTCAGTAGCAGCCACGGAGTCTTTGTGCGCGGTTAATGGCTATAGGCTCGCCTTCTATTACGTAGGACTTAATCATAACTGGCGATATGTGGGTGTAGTATTAGGTGTCCCCAACGGTACACAGTCACGCAGTTAAGCAGAGGTGTATCGCTGCCGAACCCTTCACAAACTACAGGCGTGATGTTTTGCGATATAATCACGGCCTGCGACGGCCTGGATCCAACAACTGGGAAGTCTTTAAAAACAAATCAATTAGATGGGGTGTTCTACGGCTTTCTTTGTTACGAATTAACTGTTTTCTTAAAAAAACATGTTATTTTTCAATGCCAGTACGCGTTTCAAAGTATTTTATAAACTCATTTCAACAGCACGACGCTCAACAGACTAAACTATAGCTTTCAAGAACACGAAAGCTAAACATAAAAGCGACGCAATAAGTACAATCAAACATAAGCTTTTGAATTTATAACGAAGAGCTATTTATTCGAACATTAATAATGAATCCGATCACTTCAGTGGTGGACAGCTATTACGGACGCTTCGGATATTATTTCAGTTTTATATTGAAGCAATTTTATATTTGGGGATCCGTTCAAATTTACCGTGAGATATTTCGTTTTAAAACGGTGTATTTTTTTAATAAAATCTCCTGGCACAGGTATAATGTTAATATTGCTCATGCCTTGTTTGCTTCCATATGCTTTCACGCTTCTGTTATGGGATATGCTTTTTATTTAAGTGACAACACTGGTATTTTTCAGAAGGTTTTTTTTGTACTTCTCTTTTTACCAATACGTCTAACGAAATCATCTTGCTTCTGAGATATTTTAAGGTGAACGGTAAGAATTATTTAAAACGTATTGGCATTTACTTAGTTACAAGTTATGCGCACGATGGGATTGCCCATCGACAATACTGACGAGCATTACTTTTCTAGAGGCCAAATTGTCGAATTTTTTTCTTGCTTGCGGGTAACCCTATCTTCGTTAAAAAAGAACTCTTGTGTAATAATGCGTGCTTCTAGAACCAGCGGTTTAGACTGTGCGAAGAGAGTGAATCTCAGATTTTTTCTTACAAGAAAGATGTCTAGAATAAAAAAAAACTTAATGAAGAAAAAATCCTTGCTAAGAAAATTCGAACTCATTCACCAAGAAAAAAAACAATTTGTTCCAATTTAAGTCAGCTTCGAGGTCTAAATTCGCACTGACTTTTCGTGACTATTTATTCAGATACCTAGACATTTTCACTTTAGCCTTTATCAACATAAACTCAATGACGTCAAACGTTCCTAACCAATAGAAAGAACCCATAACCATTTTCAGAGTACTATTTCAAACGCTAGTAATAACACTTCAAAATCTAGGCACTAGAGCAAAACCTCTTTTAGAACAAATGAGTCTATTCATTCTAGAATTTCAAGCAGAGAAAATAAAGCTCGAAAAACCTGGTTTACTCGTCAAGTATTCGGTGAAAATGGTGAAATAAACCCCCTTTTATTACGTCACGTTATGGCTGCAATTCATCGTACGTACTGCTATTTATGGTACCTACTTAGTTACGAGTCCGTAAATCACTGCGCGTGTGTGTTGCCATCCGTATGGAGATTTCATAGTGTCCATGTGTTCGTAGAAATGGGTAATGAATGAGACTATTGTATTATGTGGGGTATTTATATAAATTTTAAGTATTTCTGTGTCTTTTAACGCAATAACAATCCTCGTTTTTAATGGGTTTGCCATAAATTCACCATATTTCGTTGTTACTGAGGAAAATAACATCTTAAAGTTATCGAATTTACTTCTAATAAGCTAAGCCAGAACCAGCAAACTAAGTATTCTTGCAACACAAAGCACCGAAAATCCAATTGGACATCACAATTCAAAAATAAAAGAACGTCACCCTTTGTTGGCTTTACGATTCTCTCTTCATTTCCCTTCCTATACAGATTTCAGAGCAAAATTTGTCATTGAAATGCGTTCTATGAAGTACACACACCATAAAAATATCCCTGCAAGTTTATCAACAGTCGACAGTCGTCCGTTATTCAACTGAAAGACATACTAAAACCTTACAAATACCTATTTTATAAGGTGACCGTCGTAAAACCGGAGGATTGGAAGAAAACGCGCTGCGTCAAATCTTCTTTTTTATCGTCAAAAGGAACGATCAATCATGCGCTGGAGACAGTTGTAATGTATTTGCATTTTGTCGCCGATGTTCACACAGCCTTATTTTAAAGATGAGGATTATCCTCGGAATCCGAATGAGGGCTGGATGGAATAAATAAAAATGGGAAATGTATTTGAGGCCGTACAAAATGGCCTGCCTTTGTGGGTTTCAAATTACAGTGGGATAAAAAAGGCACGCGCTGATATTTCACAAAGATAATGGCGCAGTAATAATGCGTGTGTTTTTTTGTACATGTTGTAAAAACTGAAATAAAATGCTGTTTTATGAACTATCGGTACTGTAAAGACAGCTTGTCACTGTTTAATACAGCAACGCAACGCATTTGGACAAATAAACAAAAGACGTGCAAAACAGTGTCATTTCTTAACTATCTTGAAACAAGTTTTATGACTCTTCAATAATACTGGTTAAAACAATGTGTGTTTTTCTCACCAGCAAAATCATTAGGAAAATAATGGTGAAGGGTGGACGTTTTGGGCCCCCAAAACAGCATTGTTTGGGTGCTTAGGTATTTTTTTAATTCAAAAGTTGGCAGCCTTATTTGCGTAAAAGACAGTTGATTTTTATGCGGGGCAGAAAAGGACCCACCCATTCTGAAAGATCTCTCGGACAATTCACAACGCGCGGTTCGAACCATTCGTGTTGCGAAACGACTAAATACCCGAGACCACGCTCAGTTTTTCAACTCATGCAATCATTGTATAAAACTTGTTTAACATTGTAGGATTTGACGCTTGAATTAAAAGAAGGCTTTCATAACACATACATACGGAGCACATGTTCTGTTAAATTGTGTCCAGCCAATCAGTCTGGCGGATAAAACGGATCCCTGGACATTGCTTTAAATTAACCGCTCCGTTTTCACAACCGAGTAATTTTTCAAGCCAAGCCGGGTGTAATTTTATTTATAATTAAAAAGAGGTATTTTTTTGCTTCAGCTGGTCTTTCAATGCGTATTTAATTAACATGAACTGATTAAGTTTGGTGGAATGATTTCATCGTTAAGAAAATGACTCAATAATTTCAGAAAATACTGTTTCCAATTTTGCTACGATTGAATTAGCGTCTTTTTTAAATGAAAATATAACGTTCATTTTACACTTGCACCTTTTCATCATCTGCCTAGCCTTTTTGCAAACTATGTTCAGGTCGGCTTTCAGTGTTACCAGATGCAGCTGAATACTAGTATTTTACATGGACGACTTCCTATCTGACCGAGACTCGCACCTTTTATTTCTGAACTAGCTGTCAGGCGCAACTTCGTTTGCGTCACATTTTCTCTGTTTTCGCAAAATTTTTCATTGCTGCTCCACTCCTATTGGTCGTAGCGTGATGGTATATAGCTTATATCATCATCATTTCAGCCAAAAGACGTCCACTGCTGGACATAGGCCTCCCCCAACGCCACATTGACATAAGGGGGGGTTTTGTCATAATCGCCACGCTTGGCAGGTGGGTTGGCGATCGCAGTATGGTTGTTACAAAAGCACAGAGAATGCTGTTGCCCATTCTCTAGCAAGTCCCTTAGTCGCCTCTTACGACACCCACGGGGAGATACATACAGAACTAGCTTATAGCTTATAGCCTTCCTCGATAAATGGGCTATCTAACACTGAAAGAATTTTTCAAATCGGACTAGTAGTTTCGGAGCCTATTCAATGCAAACAAACAAACAAACAATCAAATCTTTCCTCTTTATAATATTAGTTTAGATTTAAATAATATTTTTTTTTGTTTGACTACTCAAACAAAAATTCAGATTTATTTTCTTAATCTTGCCTAATAACTTAAGATTATGGTAATCTATGCTAACGAAAATGTCACCAAGATTTTTTCTTCAGTATTTAATTACATAATCTGCCTAATTCGCTTACATTCTCTCCGTCGTTCAAAATTAGGGACAACTAGTTTATTCCAGGCTCTATTGAGTAATTAGTGCGAATGATTGATTATCAATGACATGGTTTTACACTTTAGGAGCTCGTCTCCATTTTAGGAGGCTGTCGTTTCAAGTTTATAGATGTCAATCAAGGTAACCTTGATAAATATCACACACTTTATTAGAATACGAAAACTAATCTTGTAAAACTGTTATGATTGAACGTAGTTATAGCATGAAAAGTATGTAGGTACATAGATCTCCCTAATTTTCGGGGAAATCGTAACCGACTTCAAAAACCGTTTTTTTTTAAATTTGCCTTTCGTTTTACTTGCCAAGACGTTGTTATGATTTCTTTACTCAGTTCGTACATGTAAAAAACACAATACAACATAAAAAAATAAAACACCTAAATTAAATCTGATTAAATTAAAATAATAAGGAATTGACGGCACGGTTGGCGTAGTGGTTGAGCGATCGACTGCTGCGCTGCGTGTCGTGGGTTCGATCCCCGCACGGAACAAATATTTGTATGACCTACAGATAGTTGTTCCGGGTCTGGCTGTTTGTGTATGTGAGTTCAAATGTTTGTAAACGCACCCACGATACAGGAGACAGTCCTAGTGTGGGGCAACGTATTAATTAAAAAAAAAAACTTACAGTAGGAAAAAAATAATAACAAATATAATTAGAAAAATTAGGATAAGTTTGTTCCTTAGTAAATAATTTAATAGCATCTGAAAAAGGTTGTAAAATTCCTATAAAATCTACTTTATTACCTTAACGAATTTGAATATAACCTAAAACTTTTCGTTTTAATAAAGTTAAATAAGCAAGATGGGATTCGACACGAAAAGTATGATAATGCTATTTCGCTGAACGTTTTCTCTAAAACTACAGCACATCAATAGCATCCGAATCGGTATAAGCAAGTTTTGTATTTAATTAAAACTCCGTGGGTACCTACCAGACAATAGACACCCGTCATTGTTACTCTTAACCTACATCATCCCACGGGTGGGGTGCCCCTTGACTTTGGTCAGTTGTCGCTTGTTTTGCACAGCCCGTCTAACCACCTTACACTGCATTCCAAAATACTCTATACGCGACGGGTCTATTGCCATCAACCGGGCACAAATCCAGACTCCGTGGCTGTTAGTGAGAAATTCCTGGTGGAAAAACCCAATAACACTTTGCCCGACCCGGGAATCGAACCCAAGACCTCATGCTCAGCAGTCGCGCTTGCGACCTCTCAACCAACCAGGTAGTCCATTATACTCTGTTTAAGTTAAATTACGGCAAAAGTAAATAACAAAGAATTAAAGTATTGATCTTGTAGATAATTCGTCGTTGGCAACAAAATTCATTGATCAAAAAGTAAAGACTCCAACATGTGTGTTGGCCCCGAAAACAAGGGAAGAGTGAATAAGATCCTGGATTATAAATGCTGACGTCACACAAACAAAAGATATGCCGTGACGTCATCATTTCGAATGAAAGCAATTCCGACCATGAGTATACGGTTTTCCTCAAAATATTATACTGAAAAAATGTCGTTCATTTGTCACTTATTTTTAATGTATTTTGGAGTGTGGATGAGTTGACATTTTTTTTTTGGTTAAGTAAAGACAACATCATTATTTTGACAACCCTCTGAGGTAGTTCAATGACCTGTGTAGTCTGAAGCTTTACATATTTTTCAGTTTCATGTTGCTACGATAAGATTGTGGTTATTTTTTAATTTTGAGCGTGACTTGATTTGTAAACTATACTTTGCCATAATATTAAGATGAGAGCACATTGTATGTTCGTTTTCACTAACTCGAAGCCACACCTAAATAAAAGCCTAATTAATACTCACTCACACTCGCACTCTATTCGGTTCTCAAATCTCGGATCAGCCTCGAGATTTCGTTGTCAAGAATGCAATAATAATTAAGATACTGACATTGTTAGCCTACGCTATCCCACTGTTGGGCAAAGGTCCGAGGCTATTGTGGACCATTGATCGTTGGTTTCGTGATCGTCGCGCCATCTTGTACGAAGTCTGCCGCGCCTTCTGGCTGTGTCGGGGCTCCAGAAAATGGCGAAAATAATATGAAAACACTAATTTAAATATGGCTTAGTGTAAGTCATTACTAGCACTAAACGAATGGTACTTGTAGGTAATAAAACTTAAATGATTTGTTTTCTCTAAGTTTTCACTACCTTATTTCTTAAACACATCACCACACTAAAAACTCATCACTAACATTTCAGCAATCCCCTACAACCCCAATTTCATTACGAGTAAGCCTCCAACACCGTAAGCCCGAATAATTCTTTTCTGTTCAGCCCCCATAACTTTCCATCAGTCTTCTAGGAAATATCCATAATTTCCTCAAGACGACAGGTAGACCGGTCACGTAGGGCGTTGCGATCCATCACGATCCTCATCGGTAAGGGAAGGACTTAGTCGGTATTAGGAAATATGAGATCGCTTCTCGATATACAAGTTTGGAGTGGGAGTTTAAAAAGACACAAAATAAGATAATAAGTAGTATAGTTATATAAGTTATTGTGTAGCTTATGTAGGCGACTCGTATTCATAAATGGTTGAAGAATATTTTTATATATAAGAAGTACAACGCCTAACAAGATTATGTTGTAAAAATACAGACATTTTCTTCAATTTGTATCGAAATAGGTGATTTGTATTTGTGATAAGTGTTTATTTTCCTCTTCTTCATAATGAATACAAGTATAAGGTTATGCTTTATGAAATTGTTGTGCTCAACAGGGTCCATGTGAACTAAATTATTATTTAAGATCTTGTAAAACACATGTGAAATGCAATAAATAATTGAATTGAAGTAAATGCAATTTTGAATGCGATTTCAACTTGATATAATTATAAATTCTTATAATATACAAATTCAGTTTTCGTCAAAATCAAGCACTAGTATTTCTAACTATATACGTTTTTTCCTATAGGTTGTGTTTCCTTTCTCCATTTTATCTGAAATACTTTCCCTCGGTAGGTATGTAGTACGCTACTTACCATAAACAACTAACTCCAATATAACGCAGATAATGATGTAAAGTAAACTCACCTTTCGGCACTAATATGAACTTCAACGCCAAGTAGAAGACATCGGTTGACTCAAATAATATCTTTCAATTAAACGCTTGAACGTCCATACATAGGTACTATATTTGTATGAGTGGACGTTCAATACCCTACAACATAATCAGCCCGTAATGTTCCCACTTTTAAGACAGGCCCTCTCTCTCTCCGAGAAGGAAAATACCCAATATTTCTCCAATACCTCAACATTCCAATTCTACACGCAAGTTTTCAATTCTTGATTTCCCATCGTAATAAACCTAACAGCACCTATAAAACCGCCAATACTCTGCACTACCTTCCTACCTACCAGTGCAGGGTGCAAGTCACGTCGGATCGCAATCCGTCACGCTCACCCAGCTACGTGCACGGGGCCCCAGGTATGCTCTGTGGGAGGTAGGGGGCAGAGGGACCCGTGTCCATGGGTACCGGTGTCTATGGGTACCGGTGTCTATGGGTTCCGGTGTCTATGGCGGAAAATTCGACACGAATATTTGAAGTAATAGTGAGTTACGGTATAACAAGTGCGGTGATTGGTTGTCCTGAATATTTCGAAGATTTGATACCTACAGTTCTGTTAGAGTTATTTTTACGAGTGACATAGCATCTGGTATTCAAAATCTTTATTGGTAGCTGTTCGGTTGCTGCCACTGACAACCCTGTCAAAATAACGGTGATCTTTACGGTTTTTGCTTATTTTTAAAAGCTTTTATTTAACTTGCAATGTATGTATGCATGTATGTATGTATGTATGTTTGTTACGGTGATATCTTAGCAGCTAAATTAGCACCACTTCCCGATGACCGATTGACCTGAAATTTTGCACACACCTTTGGTTCTGAAGACAATACATGCTCATGATAGACATAACTTAATCCTGCAGCCAGGATCGTCTTCTCACGAGGGAACTCCTCAACGGTTAATAGCGTGGACACGAAACTTTGCATACGAGTTCATATTTGATGCATAATCACGATTTATATCATGAAATCAACTTGCAGTAAGGATCGTCTTCTCACGAGGGAACTCCTCAACGGTTAATAGCGTGGACACGAAACTTTGCATATGAGTTCATATTTGATGGATAATCACGATTTGTATCATGAACTCAACCTGCAGCCATGATCGTCTTCGCGCGAGGGAACTCTTCAACGGCTAATATCGTGGACACGAAACTTTGCATACGAGTTCATATTTGATGGATAATCTTGATTTGTATCATGAACTCAACCTGCAGCCAGGATCGTCTTCTCACGAGGGAACTCCTCAACGGCTAATAGCTTGGACACGAAACTTTGCATACGGGTTCATATTTGATGCACAATCACGATTTGTATCATGAACTCAACCTGCAGCCAGGATCGTCTTCTCACGAGGGAACTCCTCAACGGCTAATAGCGTGGACACGAATCTTTTCATACGGGTTCATATTTGATGGATAGTCACGATTTGTATCATGAACTCAACCTGCAGCCAGGATCATCTTTTCACGAGGGAACTCCTCAACGGCTAATAGCGTGGACACGAAACTTTGCATACGGGTTCATATTTGATGCATAATCACGATTTGTATCATGAACTCAACCTGCAGCCAGGATCGTCTTCTCACGAGGGAACTCCTCAACGGCTAATAGCGTGGACACGAAACTTTGCATACGGGTTCATATTTGATGCATAATCACGATTTGTATCATGAACTCAACCTGCATCCAGGATCGTCTTCTCACGAGGGAACTCCTCAACGGCTAATAGTGTGGACACGAATCTTTGCATACGTGTTCATATTTGATGGATAATCACGATTTATATCATGAACTAAACCTGCAGTGAGGATCGTCTTCTCACGGGGGAACTCCTCAAAGGTTAATAGCGTGGACACGAACCTTTGTATACGGGTCCATATTTGATGGATAGTCATGATTTGTATCCTGAACTCAACCTACAGCCAGGATCGTTTTCTCACGAGGGAACTCCTCAACGGCTAATAGCGTGGACACGAATCTTTGCATACGAGTTCATATTTGATGGATAATCACGATTTATATCATGAAATCAACCTGCAGTAAGGATCGTCTTCTCACGAGGGAACTCCTCAACGGTTAATAGCGTGGACACGAAACTTTGCATACGAGTTCATATTTGATGGATAATCACGATTTGTTTCATGAACTCAACCTGCAGTGAGGATCGTCTTCTCACGAGGGAACTCCTCAACGGCTAATAGCGTGGACACGAATCTTTGCATACGAGTTCATATTTGATGGATAATCACGATTTATATCATGAACTAAACCTGCAGTGAGGATCGTCTTCTCACGGGGGAACTCCTCAAAGGTTAATAGCGTGGACACGAACCTTTGTATACGGGTCCATATTTGATGGATAGTCATGATTTGTATCCTGAACTCAACCTACAGCCAGGATCGTTTTCTCACGAGGGAACTCCTCAACGGCTAATAGCGTGGACACGAATCTTTGCATACGAGTTCATATTTGATGGATAATCACGATTTATATCATGAAATCAACCTGCAGTAAGGATCGTCTTCTCACGAGGGAACTCCTCAACGGTTAATAGCGTGGACACGAAACTTTGCATACGAGTTCATATTTGATGGATAATCACGATTTGTTTCATGAACTCAACCTGCAGTGAGGATCGTCTTCTCACGGGGGAACTCCTCAAAGGTTAATAGCGTGGACACGAAACTTTGCATACGGGTTCATATTAGATGGATAGTCAAGATTTGTATCATGAACTCAACCTGCAGCCAGGATCGTCTTCTCACGAGGGAACTCCTCAACGGCTAATAGCGTGGACACGAAACTTTGTATACGAGTTCATATTTGATGGATAATCTTGATTTGTATCATGAACTAAACCTGCAGCCAGGATCGTCTTCTCGCGAGGGAACTCCTCAACGGCTAATAGCGTGGACACGAAACTTTGCATACGTGTTCATATTTGATGGATAATCACGATTTGTATCATGCACGCATCCTTCAGCCAGGATCGTCTCCTCACGATGGAACTCCTCAACGGTTAATAGCGTGAATATGAAAAAAGTGTTGAGATTGAGAAAATAATGTGTTCAAAAACGATTACGGCAAAACTAAAAATGTCAAAATAAAATTATAAGTAAAAAAACCTTTTAAAAAAAAGCTTTTATTTAAATGCTCTAAAAAGGAGAAAAATAAAATTTTCTTTGAATTTTTAACTTTCAAATTTTAACCTCATTATACACAATTTATATGATCATAAAAGCTTGTCGCGAGGTTTACTTGTATAATTAAACTAGTACCTATTTAATTGAGTAACTTAAGCTGCTAAGTTTAAGTTTTTTAAATTTCAGTTTAATTAAATTCTTATAGGTATTTACGCAAACCTCGCGACAAGCTTTTATGATCATATAAATTGTGTATAATGAGGTTAAAATTTGAAAGTTAAAAATTCAAAGAAAATTTTATTTTTCTCCTTTTTAGAGCATTTAAATAAAAGCTTTTTTTTAAAAGGTTTTTTATAATATTAATAATATACTTTTTATTTTAATTTAAATTCTTATTTTAATTTACGTGTTTTGTATTTTCTACACACTGTTTCTACATTTCTACTACTTTCTGCCGCAGGTCGGCTGGAAGATAGATATTTTTTTGATAAGCAGTACCTTGTCCTTTGTTGAAAATACTACATTTTTAGTTCCCAAAACACTCAAACAGACTCTTCTTTGTAATTAATATTCCTTGATTGGCTTTTAATTAATAGGAAATTGATTTCAATTTCACTGTGTAACAGTTTTCTTAATTACGTTTAAATATAAAGCCTCGGCTTTGTATTAAAACTGTGAAATTGTAAAGATAACTATGTAACAATATAATGAAGCCTGATTTTATTAAAAACCAAGGAATTTTTCTTTAAAAAATCTAGACAATTTTAAAAAGAAAGCCATATTTATCAGGAGCCGAAAGAACAAGACTTTCCGATAAGCAAACTCTCATTTTACTAACAACTACGTTCGCTTTCAGTATAAAAACTGTGAACTTTATTATTAGCCTTCAAGAGCAGAAGCCGCAATAATAAACTAAGCGACCAGACAGCAAACAACCAAAGACTAATTTACGTTTTTTTTTTTTTGATAAAATCTCGTTTCCCCAAAGACTTCATTATGAAACTTGTTAAAAAGTCCAGAAAAAATATCTTTTAATTACAGTATCAAAGTGATCGTCATAAATTAATGTTCGTGAAGACTCACGACCTTTTCGCGTCTTAGTTGGCTACTTTTGAGCCTTTGAAGTCTTTAACTTCCGAAGCGGAAGCCCGATTTTTCCACCGGGGATTCACCAAGTTCACGATACTTTGGGCGAGCGGAGGAAACGTGAATGATCTTGTCCCTAGAGTGATTATTAAGTGGCAGGAAAGATGCCTTTGCGAACTCAGGTATTGCTATTCCATTTTGTGAAATCTCATTATTTATTTTGCATCAAAATGGCAAAAAGAAATGTAATTAATTAGGACCTTTAAAGGTCTTAATGATGGTAAAAGAAAACGATCTCGTTTTGATAATTGTAGATTAATCAAAATTCACAGGCAGTTTTAGCAGGCAGTTTATTAAAATCGTAATACTTAATCATTTATTTGACCATTCATTAAGCTTTAATTAAAGGTCAAAAGATTGTAACTTTAAATCATTACGAGGTGATTTTCACCAATTTGTTGTGTGGGTAGTGGAAAGGGAGATTGGAATTGAATGTTTAATCAGCTTTTTGCAATATTGCCGTCAACCAGAATGAATACCTTTATCTTTTATAAAGCTTTGTAAAATGATGTTACAGTTCATGTAAAAAGAGCTTTTCATTACCATTCATCGACAACGCAACAGCAAAAACGGTGTATATTTTTTTATACACGATTGGCTTTACGTGTTTTGTACGGAATTACATAAAGGTGTCTGAAAGCTTAAATGATGCATATAATAAAACCTGATTACGTTTTTAAACTTAATTTTATTTGGAGACCTTAAAATTACTGCACTGTTGCTTATCTTTCAAGCTTCCAGCACAGCCTTAGTTTATATCCAACAAAAAAATCTTATGTTCTTTCGTTGCCAATACGTTGAGATAGGCAATTTTTACGACTCCACTCCGGTGGATAAGATAATAAATCTTCTTGACTCATTTGTTTACGGCCTAAAGTTTTTGAGTGCCCGGAATTGTTGTGACAGTGTCTTGGACGAAAACAGCTTGTTTGTGTCTATAAGACTATACAGATTATTGTTTAGTAATGAACCTTGGCTGGTTGGCCTTTGTCTTAATGCAGGGTAAATTCCTTTTCCAATACAAAGAAAGATACAACATTAATCACTGTTTGCTCTCTGCGTGTTATCCATTCCATACCATTAAAATATCCTGCTTGGTCAAGTGGTTGTACGCGGAATAGCAAAGTATGAGCTCCAGGGTTCGATTTTCAGGTCCGGTAAAGTGTTATTGGGTTTTTCAACCAGGAATTTCTCAGTAGCAGCTACGGCGCATTGATTTGTGCCAGGTAAATGGCAATAAGCTCACCCCCAATTATATGGTACTTCAATATAAGTGGTGAAATGTGGGTGTAGGTGGGTGTTCTATGTTAGGAACACCTCTACCTAACCCTCTAGGGATTATCGGCGTTAAAAATAGCGTAACAAATAGTAAACATGATAAAGATCCCGTTTTAAATGTTATTGAAACAGGCGTGATGTTGTGTTATGTAAAAGGTCCTGGATTCCCCAAGAATATATTGTCAGGTTTATTAAAATTTGTTTCAATATGATAATTAATTTACAGTTCAATGAATAATTCAGATACCAATTCATCATCATCATCATCATTTCAGCCGAAAGACAGACATCACAGATCAGACATCCACTGCTGGACACAGGCCTCCCCCAAGTGTACATAAGGGGGGTTTTGCTACAATCGCCACGCTTGGCAGGCGGGTTGGCGATCGCAGTACGCTTGTTACAAAAAAAACACAGAGCCAACAGCCGGCAGTTTATTCTACTAATGCTTCTGTTCCGTCATTTAATTCTAATGGATGGTGCTTATTCTATTGGGAGATGAAGGGCGGGTTCGACATGGATTGTGGTTGTTAGTAAAAGTTTTATTTTGCCATATTTGTTTTGAAAATGTTGGCATACATTGATGGCATTATATACGTACATAAAGACATGCCATTGATGGAACTAGTATCTGTATAATAGGAATTTTATTTTGTGACATTAATTATTTATTTAAATGAATTGAATATTACTTAGTTGTTACGCTTCAAGTGACCAGAGGGCTGGCCTCTTTTTTGGTCAAAGAATTAGCATTGCCATCCAACATGGCAATGCGGCCAGCCTTCTGGGCACTTTTCCTGTTGACAGCGATGTCGACGAATTTTTTTCATTCTCATTCTCTGGCAAGTCCCTTAGTCGCCTCTTACGACCCCCACGGGAAGATATGGGATGGTGCTATTCTTTATGTCCGACACCATACAGAATCCATCATCATCATCATCCGCCTATAATGTACCCACTGCTGGGACACAGGCCTCCTCTCTATGAGAGGGAGTGGGCTGTAATCCACCACGCGGTCCTAGTGCGGGTTGGTAGATGTCACATCTCTTCGAATTTTTAGTTCTAGGACATGCCGGTTTCCTCACGATGTTTTCCTTCACCGTTTTTGAGGTCAGGGGTGGTGAAATAAATTACACAAAGTAATGAGCCTGCGTGGGTTCGAACCCATGGCAAATTCATCATGTTTTAATTTACAATCAGACATATTCTTTTTTTCCATTCGTCGCGTACAAAACTGTTATCAACTTTCTGATGCTGCACAGATGATCTTAAAGCCCACGGATAAAAAATGTCCATCAGAAGTTCAGTCACGTCTGTTCCCAGTTGGATTCAGAATGGTGGATTAGAACAAGACGTCTGAGTCTCGACTTAGATATTGCGCGAGGTTTACCACAATACTTATTCTTTCTCTAGAGTTGATGCTATCGGGGTTATCTTACGTGTCGAGTTGGTGTCTGCATCTTAATCAGTTGAAATGAAGATAGTTACTTCAGCTGAGTTGTATCGTGGTTTGAATTTCATTATTAATTTTTGACTTCACTTGGATGTCATAAGTTGAAAGCTTTTTCTTAAGTTTTCTTGTGGTTAAGTCAGTTTATTTTTTTGGGGCATGTTAAGTTTTTATATTAAATATTAAAAAGGTAAAAGACACTCAAACTACTTTGCCCTTAAGTATATTAAAGAAGAATATCAGGACCTCTAGTGAAAATTCAGTACATATTTCTACTTACTTAGCGGGTTCATTCATCTCAAATGATTGTATGAATAAAATAATAAATTGTCAAAACGCAATCTAAACTCATATTTTACAAAAATATTAAAATCTACGTATTTTTTTAATATTCAGTGCAGTGCTATCAAACCTAATAACATCAAATTGAATTACATTTACATTGCATTTTATTTTGATTTCGTTTGACCTAAAGGGGACCTCCATTGGCCTCCATTGACCTCCATTTGACCTTAATATCCTATTAAAATTCATGAAATGTACGCAATCTATACGATATGTTTTTCGAAGGTGATTTCAGATGTAAAATCGATCCTTCAGTATATTAAAAATAAATAATTGATGGTTATTTGTTTATTAATGTTGTGCTTAAGCAACAACATTTATTTTTTCATTGGCAATTTATTTAAATAAGTCTGGCTTTACATAGAAATATTGGATAACATGAATCTTCACTGTCAGGTTTCATTTTCGTAATTAAAGAAAAAATTTGAAGGGTCTCACAAAAGTTGTGTTTATTTTTATAAAAGCCAATTTGTTTGTAACAAAAAAGCTTTGTAGGCGTATAAAGCAGACTGAGTAGTAAAATGCCTAAAATAATAATATGTTCAGAACATACACCTCCATTATTAAAAGACACACTATTAATGTTTATAAAATGTTTATGCATGACAAATGCCTGTCATTAATCTTGATGGCATTGTCATTATTGTAAACAACATAGTCGTTAACTTTGATGTACGCCATCGTTTAACTTTACACTAATCTGAGAAATATGATCGTTAAGACGTCTTAAACGTCATTTGAATTTTAAATCTCAATGAAGATTATTTATTCAGTATTACAATTTTCTTAGGCTATTATCTATATGGAGATAACAATGATTAGTTTTTATATAGAGGAGCTCGTGGCTAAGATAATGCTAATAATAAGAGCCACACGGGTCGATCTTTAAGGTTAAGCTTTGCTTGCCGAGGTTGGTCCGTGGATGGGTGACCATAGATACGTACCGAGTTTCCTCCGTGCCTCGGAAAGCACGTAAAGCCGTAGGTCCCAGTTGTCATTTGTATATCTTTGGCAGTCGTTACGAGTAGTCAGAAGCCAAAAGTCTGACATCCAGTCTTACTAAGGCGTATCGTATTACCCAGTTACTGGGTTGTGGAGGTCAGATAGGCAGTCGCTTCATGTAAAATACTGGTACTCAGCTGCATCCGGTTAGACTGGAAGCCGACCCCAAGATAGTTTGGGAAAAGGCTAGGCAGAAGACGATGACTAGTTTTTATATAGTAACAATGACATAATAAAAACAAAACTTCTCATGTGGTGTCTCAGACCATGAAACTGAACAAATTCTGTTCTATCACTTCAGGCTATTCATAACTTTTTTTTTGTTCACGTATTTGTTTCACTACACATGGTGATCAGCTGATCGCGTCAGTTCCTATAGAAAGTCCTTTTTTTGCGAATTTCAAGATTTCGTAAAACAAAAGTTGTCAGATTTCATGGTCCGAGAGGCTACACGATAGGTCTTGCGTTTATTATGATACACCATGAATAGCAAATGGTAAGACTCAGAGTAAAAGACCTAGTTCTTTGTGAGACGTCGTAGCTCGTAGGGGAAAAGGTCTATCACCACACCTACCTATTGCTACCGCGAAACAGAACTTCCAGTGTTAGGTAAGGCTTGAAATGTGCCAATGTAATAACAGCCATAAGAGACATACTAATATATTTCATTACAGAATGTTGTTCTGATCTACCTACATAGCTACGGCATAATTAACAATAGCGCTTTTTAAAATTTGAACGTGTCGATAACCAAACAAACGACTTCGCATATTGATAGTAAGTATCTCATGAACCCTCGTTTACTTAAATAAACCCTCTCCAATTAACCGGCTCATTAACTACAAAAACATTTAGTATTAAGCCGTAAAGATAATACGAAAATAAAACAACGTCAAAGTTTTGATTCATACCTATTTTCTGCCCCATTTCTATATATAAACATCAGCAATAAGCATAATACTGTCATAAATTCTCCAACATTATTTATTTTCAAGTCTTTAGGTACCTATTGAAGTTTAATTGAGAGTGAATTTCTGTTGAAATAAAAGTAAATAGTGCGAAACGTATTGAGACGCTAAGTGGCAAGCTCTGGACGTATTGAACTGAAAGTTATAAGTGATATTAACTTTGAATAGGATTTTTATTTTCTTTATGGAACTATTTCTTGCTTTAATTTCGTATACTTTGACTCTTTGTTGTGGTGGTAGTCTGGAATGGGATGCAGCTTAAAACCAGTATTTTGCTCTGTATGGTGTCGGACGTAAAGATTAGCACCATCCCATATCTTCCCGTGGGTGTCGTAAGAGGCGACTAAGGGATTTGCCAGAGAATGGGCAGCAGCGATCTCTGTGCTTTTTTAATAACCGTACTGCGATCGCCAACCCTCCTGCCAAGCGTGGTGATTATGGCAAAACCCCCCCAAAACGTCAATGTGGCGACCCTTGGGGGAGGCCTATGTCCAGCAGTGGACGACTTTTGGGCTGAAATGATGATGATGACCAGTATTTTACACGGAGTGAAACTGTCGCTGAGAACAGCGGTGGCCCAGTGGTGACAGCCCTGACTTACGAGCAGTAAACCGAGGGTTCGAATGTAGGGAGGCGCATTACTTTGTGTGTAATGCGCCTTTCATCACCGCTGCCCTCAAAAACGGTGAAGGTAAACATTGTGAGGAAACCGGCATGTCCTAGAACTAAAAAATCGAAGACATGTGACATCTACCAACACGCACTAGGGCCGCGTGGTGGATTACAGCCCACTCCGTCTCATAGAGAGGAGTCCTGTGTCCCAGCAGTGGGTACATTAATAGGCTGGTGATGATGATGATGATACTGTCGCTTCGTAAGACTGGTTTTCCATCTTTCGGGCTTCTATATATTCGTAACACTGGCTAAAGTCAAGTCTACTTTTATACCTGTAGGTAGGTTATAGAGAATATTCCATCAATCTATTTACCAACCTCTATATCGGATTCTAGTCTATTTCAGGGACTTTACGGCTCCCGGAATTGACCCAGATTTAATCAAAATTGGGTGCCTTCGGATCTACCTTAATCCGAAACACATTAGTATCCTAGATAGCCTACGCTAGAAGCTTACAACGTTACAAGAAAAACAAAATGGCCGACGACACAAGAGTAAACGGGAAAAATAAATGAAAACCGTTCATTACGATGCTTTTTCATTTGTTTTTCTCGCTACTGCTTTTGTTTAGATAAGAATGAGTCAAACTGGACAAAAGATGGACACCGAACCTTTAGAAAGACCATGTTAGCACTCCATATTCCTATTTTTTTTTCTAAATAGTAACCACTGAATTTGTGGCTCGCCCACTATTAAAGGAGACTTAAAGCAGTCTACTATTTGGTACTCTTATGCCTAACCCTTCGGGGTTTACAAGCGTGATGTTATGTAATGAATTTCTAATGTAAACAAAATGTAATTTCAGTTAATTATTAGGCAACACCAGTTTATAACACATGTCCCCACACATGTGCCATACGACTTGTTTACGATGCAAACTTAGTTCCCGCGCTGTTTGTAAATCATCGCGCTTTGCAAAATAATTGGGTTAACTTCCCCGGTTCGGATATCCCGATATCATGTTGGTTCTGTGTTTTTGTATCAGTTTTTATATCTGAAACGGTTACACCATTGTTTTTACTATATTGTGGTCACCAATATTTTGTAATTATATAATTTGATTGTTCTTATTCATAAAGATCTTATTTAATTTGATCAACACATTTATCAACTCAAAATCTATGCATTTATTTTAATCATACCTTTCACTTTTAGTTACTAACGAGTTAGTCACAGAAATATGAAGTTGTCTTCAGTACTCCTGCGTATGTGATTTAGTCGAAATTGATACTGGACTTTGGACAGATTTTTATTTGACATTTGAATGATACTTGTGCCTATTTGAAGTCGAAATTTAGAGAATATTATGATAAATTTTGCCGATTCATTTTTTAAATTGGCATTTTATACGTGAAATATGGATTTGAAACAGTCTCGTCTGCCAGATGCAATATTTACGTTAATCATTTATCCAATAAACTCTACCGGAGTTTCGAGGATACCTCTCGGTGGTCAGTCAGAGGAATCAAAGAATTAAGTTGCTGCTCCATAACTAACATTGACAAAGTAAATGTTGACCGGGGAGTAGATGGCTGGGGATTGGTTACTCTAGTGACGGTGGCCACCGGCAAGACGTAACAAGATTTGGATAGTGTGGTTTGTATATTTGCATATTTTCTAAGCCCTGAATTCCTTTAAACGGACTGTCTTGGTCTTTAAAAAAATCAGTCGTGTGAAAAGAGCGTGGTTTTATACAGTGTATTTGTTTGTTTCGATTTATTAAGTATGGTTTTCGTCGGTAAAATCAAGCATGGTTTCTCTAATTTCGTTATATGCACATTATGAAGACTCACACAATATTAATATATTTTGTCTACGTAACCTGTAACCAAAGGGAACATTCTACCGGGATTAAAGTACCCTTGTTGAATTTACTTTTAGTTCATGAACTAATTGTGTGCCAAATTAAATCGCACTCTCCACTAAGTCATATGGATATCAAAAAAAATATTGTTAAATCCGAATCTGAAGAAAACTCAAAATAAATTTTGATTCAGCGCAAGTTTTTTCGATTCTTTAGATGAAGTTGGTTTCCGAACACCTCTATTTGTCTAGGTAACAGTTATTCACAGGGTTTATTCAGTCTGATCGCTAAATCTCTCTCTCTACGAGCTAATGTAATAACTAAAGAGAATTGAGATTCTATCGTTCCTTTGATTCAAACGTAAGGAACGTTTGAATACGTTTGAACGTTTGTTTTTATTTTTATATGTTCGTTTCTGACCGTGTTATCATTAGGCTCCATCAGAATATCGTGCTGTGATTTTTTTTTAATGTTACAGCATCTTGCTAGGATAGCCTATTGGCCTCTTACATGAACAAATTAGTTAAAAGTAGATCTTATCTTTTATTGGTTGTTTATTTTGATTTAATATTTTGTCGAATCAAATAAACACGTGTACCATCACCAAACTGGGTATCGGAGCACGGTACGGACGCTTGCAGCGTTAAAAAATTTAAAAACTTTCTATTCCTTCATCCCTTTTTTTGTTTTATTCCTATTAGTCGAAAAACGATGATCAAAGCAGTGTGTTAAAAAGATGTGGTCATCGTGTGCACGGGATTTTGTCTGAAAAATGAGCTTATTCCCACTTTTCTGTTAGTACCTTACTTATTTAAAATAATACTTTGCCAGATTGAGAATCGAACTTAAGACCTCTGGAGGAGTCGAACAATTAGAACAACAAGGCATAAATTACAATTTGTGTCGCCATCTAGAAGTCAAATGTGTACTACTTACTTCTTTTGACTGTAGGTACGATATTCAAAAAACCTGGCCATTATCATTACACGCGTTGTTTACTTTAACTGATTTGAACGCAACTGATATGAACCATCCATGTTATTCATGCCAATCACGTCTTGATAGCAATTCAGCCGGGTTTCAGTTGTTTAGTACAATTTATGAACGACAGCGGACATTCATTTGGGATCGAGGATCGAGGATCGAGGTCATAGTGTCGTGGTGGCTAAACGGATAGTGATTTATCGAAGAGCAGTTAAACGGTGAGTTGATAGCCTTCCATTACTCACTAGTGTTCGGTTCGACATTTGAATATGAATAGTGTGTGTTGTGAATAATTTACGGGTTTTATTTTAGACTAGCTGTCAGGCGCCACTTCGTTTCCGTCACATTTTCCCCGTTTTCGTAACATTTTTCATTGCTGCTCCACTTCTATAGGTCGTAGCGTGATGATAAAGCCTTCTATAGCTTTCCTTGATAAATGGGCTATATAACACTGAAATATTTTTTCCAATCGGACCAGTAGTTTCGGAGCCTATTCAATGCAAAAAAAAAAACAATCAAATATTTCCTCTTTATAATATTAGTTTAGACTAGCTTTTTCTCACGACTTCGCTCGTATTTAGATCGGCGATTTTATCCCACTGGATAAAAAGTATAAAATGTGCTATTCCAGTCTATTTATATTACTATCTATTCCTCAGCCAAATTTTCCCCCAGCTCTATTTAGCGGTTTTTGGATGAAAAAGCGCGAGAAAGAGCGTGTTTTTGCGTAATGTTCATATTTTTATTAAACCTCCTAGACGAGAGTTTACGAGAGTTCCATCCATACCTATAATATCAGGTACTCGGTACATTAAAAGTTTTCAACTAGAGTAATAATAAAAATTCAAATATAAAAACTAATAAAAGAAAACTTGAGTCAGTGATTAAGTTACATAACCGAATCCCGATTATAATCATCATCATCATAATTTAAGCCCAAAAGACGTCCAATGTTGGACATAGGCCTCCCCCAAGTGTTGCCACATTGACATTTTGGGGGGTTTTGCTATAATCGCCACGCTTGGCAGGCGGGTTGGCGATCGCAGTACGGTTGTTACAAAAGCACAGAGAACGCTGCTGCACATTTCTCTGGCAAGTCCCTTAGTCGCCTCTTACGACACCCACGGGAAGATATGGGATGGTGCTATTCTTTACGTCCGACACGATATAGAGCCGTCCGACACCATACAGAGCCGTCCGACACCATACAGAGCAGAGCCCGATTAAAATAAATAATTTGTATTTCTACATTCTATTCCAATTTCTTTGTATGCACATATTATTTTATCGCGCACAGCCATGTGATAGCAAAAAATGTTACATGACAAAATTATCTTCATCCACACACACAGAACACGACAGCCTCGTTAGTCTAGTGGCCACAAGAGCGACTGCCGAGCATAAGGTCCTGGGTTCGAGGTTTATCCATCAGGATTAGTTCCCTTCAAAATGGTTGAGTTGAATGATGGCTGATCTATATGCGTCATGTTTGTGAACGGGCGCTGTCAGTTGTGCCCGGACGTCTCTTAGCCGCCACGGCTTATTTCGAACTAATTATTTTATCTTTTAATTGTTCTTTTTGTTTTTACTATGGACACTTTTAACGTGAAGTCTTGCTACATCGTTCTCACATAGTGTACCATCTCAACATGAATGATGTAACCAAGGTTTTGTAACAAGATTCTGATTTAAAAGAGTGTCCATGGAGAGCCCATTCTTCTCCATAGAGATCTACGCCTTGGAATGGGCAACAACAGTGCTTTCACAGTTATTATGTCTTGTGACTGGGACTGTAGCTTCATTTTTATTGTTGTTCGACCATTCAAAAGTACCTCTAACTGGCTTATTTGAAATAAATGATTTTGATTTGATTGATTTGATTTGATTGAGGAATTTCGCAATAGCAGCCACCGAGTCTGCATTGCCAGGTTGAGGGCAAAAGGCTCGCTCGCTGTTAAATGGGACTTAATCATAACTGGCAAAATGTGGGTTTATTATTAGGTACACCTCTGCATAACCTTTCCGACATTACAGCCGTGATGTTATATTTTAACTTCATCCACCAAACCACTCGAAACTGTAATTTCAGTAACAGCCCACTAACTCGCCGCTCGCTTCCACTCAGACCGAAACACAAAGCCTATCTCTGCTGAAGCTGTAAGTGGAACGAGATGAAAGGATTATCCGCAGCCAGCGCTGATCCTCGATTAATCACAATCAGATGAATCAGCTCCGGTAGTCTAGGTGATTTTTCATGGCTTCCCTCATTCCCCAAAATCGACGAATTTAATCAGAGCCGTTGTGTTACGAAATAAGTCTTTGAGCAATTAAAGACACTTTCTTTAAAACGGTTAATTAAGTTCAAGGCACTATAATTAATCATCTCTATACTATCTTTGCCTTTAATAACGTAACTTTCTTAACATCAAATAAATTGTAGTGTTTTGTTTTATTTCGAAAAAAGCACAAGGTTAATTCGAATCTTAAAAAAAATGAGAACTTAACATATTTTATAACTTATTACTTTATTTCTATATATTTTTACACCGATTCTATTACATCATACCATTGCATTATAAATTTATTAGTTATTTAAATACAGTTTTTTTTTTAAATAAATTCAAAAATCAAATAATAGTTAATTACGTCCTGGAAACACCTGGCAACAGCTGGACGCGTTACACTCAAGGCACCTACAGGATAGTCCGGTTAAGCAGACGACCACCTCTTAGGTTGTACTGCGAGATGCCATTAACAAAAACAGCTGTTATCAGTACATGCACTGCGCACAGGTGCCCCATTGGGTGACCTTCAGTCTTGCGGGCAACAATGCTCAGAAGTCTAATACGGGGCGAGCATATTACTATCAACGGAACACAAATCCAAACTCCGTATCTGCTACTGAGAGATTCCTAATGAGAAAACACAACAACACTTTTCCCGACCCGTGAATTGAACCCAGGGCCTCAAGTCTGCTATTTTCATAAACATCGTCATTCCAACACGATCCCATTGTCATTTTGCTAAAAGTTCGTAATCTGCTAAATTCATAATGATCTGTCATTGGTCTGTCAAATTCTATGCCATTTCTTTCAATGGAGTGTCAGTGGTTGACCATTGTGAAGTAATAATGACGCCATTATAATTGGTAGATTAGCAAACTTGTCAAAATCAACAATTATGAAATCAAAGATAGGCCATTCTGATACTATTGTAATAGCAGACTTGACGCCCAGGACGTCATGCTCATCAGTCGCGCTTACGACCACTAGACCAATAAGACAGTCAAACAGATCATTTTTAAATATAGCCTAAGGACTGACTAAACCAAGTTACATTTAATAAGGTTCATTGAAACATGAAAAACAAAGTTAAAAGCTCTATTTTAAGGACCTAAGATTCAATTAGCTTCGAAGACAATTTAAAATAAAGTTTTCTAATTATTGTAGTAAGATAAGATGATTTCATGGAAATTTAACTCAAGAAAGTTTTATTAATTATTGTACTGAAAGGTGAAAATGATTAAAAACGTGAATCATATACCAAGACTGAAAAGTTGAAGCTTTCAAAATATATTATAAAACTTCAATTTTATCTGAACACCACTATCACAATGAATTTGAACTTATTCGATTTGTTCTTCAGGAATATCTACAAAGTATCATCTTTTATGCTAACTAAATCTTACTTTAAAATCTTTAATAGTCCCGTGAGAAGGTAGGTTTAAATTTATTGATATGTATGTGGTGGCCAGATCTAATAATTAATCACTTCATGATTGCTGACCATTTCATGAAATGGTTATTGATCACTAAACTATATGATGTCGCCAAACATTTCCTAAATACCACATAATGTAGTGATCAATTCTAATTATCTGGCCGTATCTGTTATACTATTGCTGTGTTTTACGTGCAAGTGGTTACTCATTGCTTAAGAAAAAAATTCATAGATAGTAAAATATTATGTAGATTTTTGAAAAATCAGAAAAAAAAAAAAAAAAAACAGTTTATCAGCAGATCCTTAACAAGATCTCTCTGTATTTCGATCATGTTTAAAGTAGGTTCATTGTGATTTGTCCGGCAAAGTAGAGCGCTTTTATAGTGATACAACATCTTTTTACCTAAACACTACGACGAGTCAGTATTATTGAATATACAAAGTAGCATCACATAAAAATATAAATAGCTGCCTTTTCCCAGAGTTCATAATAGAAGCCGCAAGGTACGGTTAACAACGAAAGTCGCTATATATCCAAAATTATAAGACGTCTTAGTTTTAGAACGGTCCATATTAAAAGACTGGATTAAAAGACTTAACATTATTTTCATCAATGGTTCCATAAATTCACAAAGCAATTTAAAAAAAATACATCAGATGAACATCACAGAACAGCACAAAACTTGGTATAATACTGAAAAGTTTTAACCGACTTCTGATGCCGACCGTACAATAAAATAAAATTATTTCAGTACAATTACAAAAAACAGACAGTTTCTTTGAGAGCACTTGCCAAAAAATATTTCATCTCAAAAATTTGTTTGGACAGAACAAATGGTTTTAAGCTAAAAGGAAACAAATTTCATTTATATTCTGTCTCGTCTAGGAGGAGTATGGGGCCATCCCCGAAATCACGAAAAAAAAACAAACAGCTGATCATTAATGTATCGGGCAATTGTTTTTTTTTGCGATTTAGTTGTTGGTCCCACAGTAAAAGTTGTTCATAATGATGGGTACAATGACACCTTAAATTTCTTGCAGTTTATTTTTTAACACCTTAATAATGGCCAATTAATTTTAGTTTTCATTTGAGTATCAAACAGTTATGACGTAACGCTGTCTTTCATCCTTAATTTATCCATAAAATCTCCTCAAAAACATTCTAACTCAATCCAAGGATTCCACCACAATTTCCAAGTCAATTTACATCTCAATCTGTCCGATACTGCCGGTAATATTAAAAGATTTTCCTCCCTACTACCTACCTGTAGACATTCCATTTAAATGTACATAAATTGCAGAAGCTTGCACCGACCGCTGTCTGAATGTCTGAATGTTCTGTAGGAACTCCTGCAATACTTCTGAGAACATTATGCATTTGTCTGATTCTCCTTTACTTTAAATATTCTTTGTAAGCGTTTTGAATTTTTGACGAGCTGTTGAGAATTTCTGTGGTTGTGGTCTGTTTGAAATAGACTGATGTTGATGTGAAAAATTATGTAGGACTATTAAATTAATAACTAGTTATTGTTACAGTTTAAGTAGCTATTTGTACAGAAATAGATAGCACATTATTTTTTAAGCAATACCTTGCATCAATATCATTGTTAACCCTGCTCTTATTACAGTTCCACATTATTCGTCATATCATGCATCAACCCCTCCATACCATGTTACACAGTTCACCCATCGTTTCTTTGGTTTTCTACTACTCTAATATCCATTAAATAGTCAAGTAGTAGTAGTTATGTTCAATAGTCATAAACGATACCTCTTGTTGTATCTTGTCTGAAATAAAGTAAACCTGAAACAAGGTTAAAAAATATACGTATTTCATCACCCTTTTCCATTTCTCTCAAAGTCACTCGAATCCAGACAGAAAGTTTACTCTGTTTACTTACCCATATTCAAGCTCACAGTCGATAAAACATATAAAAAAAAACAATAAACTTAGTTGTCTATAAAAGCTGAGGAACAATATAAAGTCTCGTTACAGATGGCTGGAGAAGTGGGTGAGGACTACAATCGAGCCGCTTGCTTTTTTTATTAAATAGGTTCTTCAATAGAGATGAAATGGCGTTGCGTAGACTGGCAACTTCTTAGGCACTTTGTTGCGATAAATTGTTGGTGACACCGTGAAATAGTTCATTTCATACACTTGCACTTTTGAACCCTAAGTACCCATAATAAGGATTCATCTATTAAAAAATGTGGATGGGTAACCATCATTACATACTTAGTTTCCTCCGTGACTCTGAAAGCACGTTAAGCAGTTGGTCCTGGCTGTCATTTGTAGATTTTTGATAAACATTACAGGTAGTCAGTGGCCCGAAAGTCTGACAACCAGTCTTACCAAGGGGCACCGTATTACCCAGTACTAATTGGGTTGTGGAAGTCAGATAGGCAGTTCCTTCTCGTAAAATACTGGTACTCAGCTGTATCCGATTAGACTGGAAGCCGACCCCAATAAAGGTTGTTAAGGTGTGTGTGCACCTTAAAAAAGGTGAGAAAAGGCTACGCAGATGATGATAAGGTAGCTTTAGAGTTAGTTGGCAGAGGTCAAATAATTTATACTTAAACACAAATACTATCGCCCGTCTATGCACACTACAACCTGGTTAACCAGACCGCAAACCGCCCTAGCTCAGAACGAGTTGTACCTATTTAATATTTCAGCTGCTTTTCAAAGTAATGTTCTTTTAGCTTTTTGTAGGATTCCTCTAGGCTCGGCAAAGGTTGCGGTGTTTTTTCAGAAAACAATGTTAGGATTCCATTTGTATTAACATGTTGGAGTTTGGTTACGTACATGTGGGTAGAAGGTCATGTAATCATAATACGTTTTGTTTGGAGATATTATGCTTAGTTTGGCTAGTAAAAATACTAGGTTCCAAATAAATATTTTGGGTGGATTATTTAAAGATATTTTAGGTATTGTAGATAAAAAGAAACCACTTTTTCGTCAGCTAAAAATACACGAGTAGTAAAGGGACGAGCCACGTAAGAAAAGATAAATGGATGGTTGGAAAGATGATCTAGCAAAGATTGAAGAATTCACTGTAATGACAAATATTACAGATTTATCTAAGATAAAGATTACTACAATGACTACACTAACAAATATTTTTATATGTTTTTATATGTAAGGCATATTAAAAAAAAAAACTTCTTTCATTTTTCGTTCTTTTAGCACTGACAGCTATTTTTTCCATTTTAGCCTGTCTGGATTGACTTTATTGAAACGAAACCAATTTTATAAATGATGTAGACTTTTTTTGTGCGTACATTGAATTTTTGGCGATATTTTAATGAAAAAGCTTTTCATCGTTCGATACGTGTGGACAGAGGTGACATAACATGGTTTCGTAATGAAAAAAGGTATTGTTGGATACGACGTGTCGATTGGATTCATCATCCACGCCCATATTCACCCTCTGCTGGGTATAGGTATCTCTTTTCCCTCTTCCAATCCAAAGCCAATCTCCACGGTCCTGCCTCATCCAGGTTTTTCCCCCGATGGCAACTATGGCGTCCGCCCATCTCGCCGCCGGACGACCCACATTTCTTTTGCCCGTTCTTCGACACCATTCGGTGATAGCTTTAGTCCACCTGTCATCCCTGCGCCTTGCTAGGTGTCCTGCCCAAGTCCATTTGAGTTCCGTAACGCGATTTCTAATATCGAAAACCGTTGTACGTCTTCAGGTTTCGACGTTAGGAACTCGATCTATCAACTTTATGACGAGCATGGAACGCTCCATGGCTTTCTGTACAACCCTCAGTCTGTACACAGCCTCCTGTGTGAGCGTTCATGTTTCAGCACCGTACGACATTGTGGGCAGAACACACTGGTTACAGAGGCGTGACTTTAGACATAGCGGAATGGCTGATCTCAGAATGTCGTCTAATTAGCTAAACGCGGCCCATCCAAGCTGTATTCTTCGGAATATCTCCTTCTGTTGATGCTCTTTCCCAAATAAAAGCATATGGCCAAGATAGACATACTTGTCAACCATTTCAAACTCTTCAATTCCAACTTTGACAGAAGGATTTTAAATGCTGCTGATGTTTGCCATACTCTTCGTCTTGGCCATATTCATTCTCAATCTAACTATATACATTACAACGATTAAAAACTAATGAATTAAATAAGTAAAATAACAATATACCAAAGGGCGTCAAAAAACTCCTTCTCAACGCTGTCAGCTGGTAATGTGCCCAAGAGACAGGCAGCATTTTTTTTGGATCTCTGTATGATTTTATTGTATTAATAATAATTTAAGTGCTATATTGTCTTATATCTTTCCATATGTATTTGTTTATTTATCTTATCTTTGTCTTTTTTTATCTGTTGCAGTATGAAGTGTCAATTCTCTTCTCTTCTATATTAAGTTTAAAGTTTCCACAACAGATGATTTATGTGGTCTGCATCTAGATTTTTCTTTTCAAGTCCATCAAATTGGTTTATCAGTTCAGGTTGGAAAGTGTCTTTCAAGAAAACGAATTTCTGCTTCTCATACCGTCTTTTAGATGTTATCATCTTAGTCCGTTCACTTTTTATATCAAACCTAAATGTAGCTCTAACCAACCGGTGGTTACTCCCTGCATTGAATCGTGAGAACCGAGACTTCGGTGACAACGTATTTGTTTGGGATTTCTGGTTTCAGGTCGTCGGCGTTGTGGTTTTCAAATTAAACCCAGGTAAGCTCGTAATATAGTGTGTATTGACTAATTGAAATTTTGAGTTTTACAATCGTGAGGATGTAGTCGTCGTCGCGTCACAAAAATCAAGAGAAGCGCGCGCGCCGCTGTCCTCGCGAGGCCCGTGCCCGCCCCTCCCCGCCTCGTCCCGCCACCCGCGCTAAGTGTTGCTGCCGCGTTGGTTAGATGGCGCCGTGGTCATTAACATGCCCCCGGCCTTGGAAGCACCAGGTTCCAATGAAGCGGAGTTGCTGCGGTCATCATCTGGATGCAGAAGTGGGCAGATTTTCGGGAATGAACGTCGAATAACGCCCGTCGCTGTTTTGATGGTAGCCACGCGTGATATACCATCCTTGCCGGTGAAAGTTTGCAGCACTCTTCCGAGGCGCCACTTCAGAGGTGGTAGGTTGTCGTCTTTGATTACGACTAAGGTGTCTGGAGTGAGGGTGTCCAGGTTGAGCTGCCACTTCGTCCTCTTCTGAAGCTCGGAGATATATTCGGTTGACCAGCGGTGCCAGAAGTTCTGTCTCATCTGTTCAACTCGATCGTATCGAGGTAAGCGATGCGTAGCTGTTGCGGTGAGGTCAGAGCTGGCTGGCGCGGTGAGCGGTCGGCCAATCAGGAAATGAGCAGGACTTAAAGGAAGCAGGTCGTTTGGGTCTGTGGACATTGGGTACATAGGTCGGGAGTTGAGAACAGCCTCAATTTGTGCCAATATCGTTGTCAACTCCTCATAAGTGAAATGGGCATTGCCCACAATGCGACGTAAATGAAACTTGCAGGACTTGATCCCCGCCTCCCACAAACCACCAAAATGAGGCGAATAAGAGGGGATAAATGTGAAATTTATACTATTATCTGTTGTGAAATCTATAATATCGGATTGTGAGGAGTCTAAAAATTTTGAAAATTCTTTTAAAGCTCCAACAAAGGTAGTGCCATTGTCAGAATAAATCTGCATTGGTTTGCCACGTCGAGAGATGAAACGTTTCAATGCCAGCAAGTATGCCTTAGTAGTAAGACTTGTAACCAATTCTAAATGTACTGCGCGTGTAGCAAAACATACAAAAAGACAGAGGTAACATTTTGTCAGTTTGGCTCCTCTACCTTCGCGGTTCAACATGAACAATGGTCCAGCGTAGTCCACGCCACTGCGTATGAATGGATACCCGGGCTCCAATCGTTCAGTAGGTAAGTTACCCATTTGTATGTTCAACGGTTTAGCTCGCATACGCTTGCACTTCATACAGGTGTGAACCACTTGCTTAGCTAAGTTACGCCCTCTTGTGGGCCACCAAGTATCACGAATAGTGGCCAGTAATAACTGAGCCCCTGCGTGTAACAATTCTATATGTTGATGCTCAAATATAAGACGAGTGAGTTTGTGTTTACCGCACAATAACAAAGGATGTTTTTTATTATAGGAAAATGTGTCTGAATATGATAATCTACCACCTACTCTAATTAGATCGTGTTCATCTAAGAATACGTTCAAACTAGATATACTACGTGGGCTTGTTACTTGTCGGTTATGTTTTAAAGTGTCATAAACATCTAGAAAAGTTTCTTGTTGTGAAATCCTAGTTAAAATTCTAACAGAAATATTTAATTCGTCTATGGATAGGTAACCTGTGAGACGTTGTGGTTTTAGTTTTGTACGACTATTATTGATAAAACGCATAATATACGCTACTACACGTCGCAAACGATTAAAACGTGAGAACCTATCGAATAGAAACGAATCTGATTTTGTTTGAACAAGCAATGAAGTTTTAATTGTTTTCAGTTCAGGTAATTCATCATAATGAATATTACTATAAATAATATCATGTTTCCATTGCGGGTTAGGAACATTTAAAAATGATGGGCCGCGCCACCATAAATCATTAGTTTTAAGTGAATCCAAATGTACACCGCGCGATAATAAGTCAGCTGGGTTTTGTTTACCGGCTACGTGAAGCCAAGGCTTGTCACCCGTGAGTTCATTAATTTGCACAACTCGGTTCTGTACAAATGTCTTCAATAAGTTAGGTGACATCTTAAGCCACCCTAAAACAATTGTTGAGTCTGACCAAAAATATACCTTATGAAAACTCAATCGTAATGAGTTACATATTTTTACAAATAACTTTGCTGCTACTACCGCGCCACGCAGTTCTAAGCGTGGTACGCTAACCGGTTTGACGGGTGCGACCTTACTCTTCGCACATAACAACTTGACCGATATCAGCTGTGCGTCTGTATAGCTGCGTATATATGCGCAAGCGCCATATGCGTCTTGCGAGGCGTCACAAAAAATATGTAATTCAATAATGTGTGAGTTTTCTCCAATGACATGACGCGGAATGCGTATTTCATTTAAATTTGATAATTTTGTTATGAAATTCTGCCAATTTAAAAGTACATTTGTTGGAACTGCATCATCCCACCCTATCTTACATAACCATAGTTTTTGCAAAATAATTTTAGCTATAATAATAGTTGGTGTAAGTAATCCCAAGGGATCATATATCTGTGCGATTACGGAGAGAATATTGCGTTTAGTGGCGTGAGTTACGTCATGTTCACATTTAGTGGTAAAATACAATTCATCAGATGAATGGAACCAACCCATGCCTAGTGTTTTGGTATGACAGTGTTCGCCCTGTGTGAATTCCTTTGACATAGACAATGGTTCGATTTGCGGAGATGGTGAATTAAATACCCACTTTCTAAGGGAAAAACAACCTGATTCCAATACTTCAGAAACGTCTTTACATATTTGTAACAACCTTTGTTGATCCTGATGTCCCGTTATTAGATCATCGACATAGAAGTCGTCATTAATTACCTTTGCGATGACGTCATCCTTACATTCCAACGCGAGTTGTTTCAAACATCTAATACTCAGATATGGTGCGGAAGCCGTCCCGTAAGTGACGGTATTAAGCTGAAATACATTGAGCGGCTGAGATGGATCTTCCCTCCAAAGTATTAGCTGCAGATTTCTCTGGTCAGGCTGAATTAATATTTGCCGATACATCTTTTCGATGTCGGCACATGCAACATATTTAAATTGCCTAAAACGAAGTAAAATCGAAAACAAATCATTTTGTAACGTAGGTCCAATGTGTTGTATGTCGTTTAATGATTTGCCCGAAGTGGACTTTGCACTTGCGTCAAAGACAACTCTAAGTTTGGTTGTTGAACTGTGTTCCCTATAAACCCCGTGATGCGGTAAAAAATAACAAGGTGAAAAGTATTCCGTTATGAGACTCATGTGTCCCAGACTTAAATATTCACTCATAAAATCTTTATACATTTGTCTATAGCTAGGTGCGCTCCTAATGAGTTTGCGTTCGAGTGCGAGAAACCTGTTTTTTGCCATAGAAAATGTGTCATGCAAAACATCAGCTGATTGAGTGAGTGGAATGCGCACAGAAAAACGGCCCTTATCGTCGCGTAAAGTAGTATCTCTGAATAAATTTTCGCATGCAGTTTCATCTTTAGTAAAGGTGTTGTTTGTTGGAGGTATTTCTTCCAGTTCCCAAAATCGTTTGAGTTCTAAATCTAATGTTTGTGTGTAATTACAATGAGTTAGGTTGACGCGTGAAACCTTTTCATGAACAATTCCCGATATAATCCAACCCAGTTGTGTGTTTTGCAGGTATGGACCATTCGGCAACCGTATGAGACCATCTCTAAGTAGGTCCCAGAACCTATTTGCTCCTATCAATAAGTTAATGTCGCTAGACAGATAGAATTCGGGATCGGCAAGTAGTACATGGTCTGGTATAGATATACTATTGTGATTACTTTTTAGTGAAGGTAGTTGTGCCGTTATACGATTCAAAACCAAACAGTTAAAGCGTGTGTTATACGTGTTTGTTTTGGATCGCATTTGTATACAACATGATTGCGTGGATTTAGAGATAGTGTTACCTACTCCTATAACTTGAACAGTGGACTGTATCAATGGAAGGTTAAGTTTTTTACAAAGCGATTCAGATATGAAGCAATGTTGGCTCCCGTTATCGAGGAGAGCTCGCGTTGTGTGATATTTATTTTGTGCGTCCGCTATTTCCACTAAGGCGGTCGATAATAATACTGAATTCGGAAAATCATGCGCCGTGATATTATTATCTTCCCTGCGAATTGTGTGAGACTTGCAAGACGTGGTTAGTGGTATTTCTGTGTGTGAAGCACTCGTATTACATAAATCAGACTGTGGCATTATTTGCGTGATTTGACCAACAGCTGATGATGTAAAAGAGTGTGTGGTATCAGTGTGAATTAACGAATTATGTTTTTTGTTACAAAGCCTGCACGGTCCATACCAACAATCGTTTAACGCGTGATCTGATCGTAAACAATTACGACATAACTTTTTGTTCTCAATGAAGTCTATCTTATCTTTAAGGGATAGATTCAGGAAATCTTCACAAGAGTACACTGGGTGGTTGGAACCGCACTGAGCGCATTTGTAACGAGGTGATTTTTTGTTATTGTTATCTTTGCGTGTTATAACATGACTGTGTGATTTTGTGACCGAATGTTTCTTTGTGTTTGTGTGCATGTCCGACGATTGTTTGCTTTGAGGCCTAATAGATTCTAAGAAATCAGCACGATCCGTGAGGAACTTCATCAGTTCAGACAGTTTTAATTTTCCTACCTTTGGGAGGGTACTTTTGTGACTTTCCCACTCTCGATCGGTTAGAGAATCTAACTTCGAAGTAATTATATGAATAATTAATGTATCCCACGTATCGGTAGGTTCTCCTAACGTTTTTAACGCCCGAATGTTTCTCAAAATTGTATCTATTAGCTTACGAATTTGAGCAGCTGATTCTTTGTTCATTGATTGCGCATAGAATAATGCTTTAACGTGATTACTAACTAGCAAATTGTCATTATTAAACCTATTCTCTAGGAGACTCCAAGCAACTAAATAGTTGTCAGATGAAAACTCGAGTGCCTTTACTACTTGTAACGCATCACCTGTAAGAACTGAACGTAGGTAGTGGAATTTCTGAACATTATCTAGATGGTCACTATTGTGTATCATAGATAAGTAAGTGTCGCGAAACTCGAGCCATTGATCATAAGAACCGTCGAATTTAGGTAATGAAATTGTGGGTAACTTCATATAGTTAGAAGTTCGACTTTGACCCACAGAATCTTGTTTGAAATGATCCTTAAGAATACATTTAGCCTTGCCCACAATACCATAAAACTGATTTTGAAACGTTTCTCTCTCTAGCAATTCCTTATCCAGATCACTATCTGACACATAAGAGTCTAAGTCATCTTGTATAATAGAAAAGTGATCGATTAATAATTTAAAAGATTGATAACGCTCTTCTAATTCGGCTTTCTGAGTGTCCGTTATTTGCGAATCATCCAATGAGTGGATGTATTTTGAAAACAAAGTTAATTTTCGTTTAACGATACCTCTTTTCTTAATTAGATCGCGAATAATGTCTTCACTAGTTTCTATTTCTACTATGGAATGTCTTTTGTTATTACTCATATTGGTGGCTTGCAAGAGAAAAGAATCAAGTACTTACAGTTAACCGGTACGCGGCTGCGTTTGAGTCCGATGTAGGTAGACGCACGATTGACCACCGTACACTGGAATTTTGCGAGAAAACAACGATATTAGCACAAATTGAACTGAGCTCTGGGTAGCAAAATGGATTTATTGACCTGACCGTTGCACGTTGCCGCCGTTGCTCCAGGTGTTGATGTAGGCTCCAGTACCAGGAATCCAGGGGGCTGTTCCATAAGAATGTTCGGCTCGGAGGTCCAAATTATGTTTGGGATTTCTGGTTTCAGGTCGTCGGCGTTGTGGTTTTCAAATTAAACCCAGGTAAGCTCGTAATATAGTGTGTATTGACTAATTGAAATTTTGAGTTTTACAATCGTGAGGATGTAGTCGTCGTCGCGTCACAAAAATCAAGAGAAGCGCGCGCGCCGCTGTCCTCGCGAGGCCCGTGCCCGCCCCTCCCCGCCTCGTCCCGCCACCCGCGCTAAGTGTTGCTGCCGCGTTGGTTAGATGGCGCCGTGGTCATTAACACGTATTTATGAGTGCTGAATATATATTATAATCTATCTCACTCTTAGTGGGACCATCTGGACTTGCCCAAGTCCATTTTCTCGATGCTCTTTTCTGGAAAAAGGTGTTTATTGCGTACTAGGTTCTACGAAATTAACAAAGGTTTGTCCTCGTCTATTACACAAACAAAGATCAAAGTTTTCAAGTTAGTAAGGATTTTTCTTTACTCAATAATTTTGCGATTCTGACGTTGAAATCCCCAATTATTGTGGAGTAGTGGCACGGTGTGTCATTAAGGGCCATTTAAATATCGTCATACAACGACTCATGTACAGTACTCTGTCTTTCTCCAGGCTATTATCCCAATTTATTTGGGGCCAGCCCTCCTTGAACCTCTGCGCCACACCGTACGGTTGTGGATTGTCTCTTTTGTTGTGTTGCTCACTATATTATTATGTCACTTTTTATTGTTCCTGCCAGGTTTATTGATGGTCGTTCATGGCTTCTTTTAGTTATACGCTCATCAGCTCACCTCGTCACATCTCCGTAACAGTGCAAGCGGTTTTCTCTAAACTTTTCACGTATTCTAGTGACCATGGATCCATAAAAGAATTATATTATATTCTTTTCTCATTTTATCCACTTTTTATTCATCTCAACTTTGCTTCCATGCATGAGCTTGTCACATTCAGGCCAGTACAAGTAAGAATTTACTTTTTCAATTCATGAGTACTTTTAAGTTTTAGAGTTTTTTAAGGGTCAGGCAATCGCCCCATGTAAAATACTGATATTCAGCTGCATCCGGGTAGACCGGAAGCCGACACCAACATGGTTGGGAAAAGACAAGGCAGGTTTTTATATACTTTTCAAGTTTATCTTAGCCATTACTGACATCATTGAAAGAAAATACCTGGTTCAAAGTTCATATAAGTGTGAAATCGCCAATCCGCCTTGAGCAAGCATGGTGATTAATGCGGCATTCTAGGTATGAGAAGAATCCTGCTTCATTCTCATATTATGATAGTAAATTAATAATAAATTTTCTTTTTCTCAATTCAAGTCCGTATAAAATCAATTATCATACGGAATCACTACTAATCAGCAACATTTCCAACGTTCTCTTTCCACCATTACCAGGGCAGCATAACTCCACGTAACTGATTACCACAGCTCCACAGCCTACCACTATTACTTATTGATAGCGGCAGCAGCCCAATTGGCATGCTGCCACAAGCCCGGATTATGTTTGTTCTACATCCCAGAGGGCGCTGGCCCACAGTTTACTGAGCCAGATCATATTAGATGGATGTTTGTGGGCTATTCCAATTATTATGATGGCTCGTGTAATCAGATCTCCTGGTACCTTGTGTACTTCGTTATTGCAGGTTAATTATGTTATTATATGTACTATCAGATAAGTGGGAATAAGCTAATTTTTCAAACAATATCCCATGCACACGATGACCACATCTGTTTAAAACCCTTACTACTATTGGTCCGCACAAATAGTTTGCGGTAGTAATAGTAGTTAAACAAAAAATACGTTAACCGAAAAATACGCAACCCTTTTTTAAAATAAGATTAGTTAAAAAAAAAACTCAGGTTCTGTTAATGATCCCAGATGTTTGACCACCGTTTTTCGACCAATAGGAATAAAACAAAAAAGGGACCAAGGAATAAAAAGTTTTTAACTTTCCCGTGCTTCGATACCCAGTTTGGTGATGGTATGTCTAATCGAAGATAAAGTTGAGCTAGTCTGTACACTTACCACTTACTTACACGTACCACTCTATATTCATTCATAAGAAATTCTTTATGTGGGAATACTTTGTGAATTTCAAAGAATATTATTATAGTGTAGCACAATTGTCTGCCGCGTTGGTCGAGTGATCTTATGCGCTACTACCTTCAAGAATTTCTTAGTCGCCTGTAATCTGGATGTATGCCGGTTGATGACCTTCTATTAGATCGGCGTAAAACATAACTGACCTAATGTGTATGTACTTCTCTATATATAGGTAAACTTCTGTCTTTCCCTTCAATAACACAGGTATGATGCCCGCGATTCGATTTCACCATTTTTAAGTAGTTTCACTCAAAAAAGCAAAATAAAGACTCCCACGAAAGGTGAAAAGGTCTCGCCGAGGGAAACATAGTTACAAAGTCATAAAACCGTAAAAATCTCAAGCTTTACAAACAACACGTTTTCCCTTATATTATGTTAGACCACGCCGGCGTACCACGCGGCGTAATGAGACTAAACGTGCCGCTTAAAATAAACGGAACGCTGCTAAAAATAGACGGAACCTCTCTTTGCGTGAATATGTAATTACTTCGCTAGGTGAAACACACAGAGTTACAATAAGATAGGACCTCGGACATGGCAATACGAATAGATTGAAATTGATCATCAATTGCCATAACGTTTTAGCACTGAAAAACTATGAATACGGTATATGTGTCAAAGCGTGACAATGGTCAAACACTTTCGGGCATAGGTATCTTACTTAACTATCATATTGCCAAGTAACTGGGAGACCAGATGGGCAGTCCCTTCATCCGCATCCAGTTAAACTGGAAACCGACTCCAATAGTTTGAAAGAGGCATGTGAAACATAAGCGAATGTAGATTTTTTGCAATCAGTTGGTAAAGTACACGAATACGCCTCTGTGGCTGCTACTACAGTCGGCATCGTCAACGCTGTTCATGTAATCGTGCCATGGTGTCATTTTCTCAAAATAAAATACACTGAAACTCAGACACCAGAACAAACAAAACCGCAGGTAGGCAACACATATTCGGTGCTACAAATTCTAATAGTACTATGCAAGCGAAGCTGTTTTATGCTCTGTAATATATTATGTAGTAGGACTGAAATATTGTTATTTTTTACAAGTTTAGTTATTATTTCCGTAAGTAAGTATTTTCAGACTAGGCGGTTTCCAAGTAAATTCAATTACTGCCTTTCACTTGGCTAAAAGCAGACGAATTCTACTTGTTATTCTTATCCATAATCCCAGATCTGAAATTAGGTTAAATTTCAAATTTCGCATGTTCTCACAAACCGTTCGTTTGCAATATCAATTACATTATCTATCTGTTATTTTCAATCTTCTATTTGGTGAGGGTGTAGTCTTATTTTGATGTCATACTGTACGAGATTTGAAGTTTTGGTTTTAATAAAATTAAAACTGCCTCGTTGGCTGAGTGCAATTGCTGAGCAGGAGGTAAATAAGTATCATGGTTGGTTTAAGAGATCATAGCTGTAGTTAACTAACAAAACATCATTGAAGGTGCCAAAATCTTTTCGGAGGTTAAAAATACTCTCAAATAGTCCGCTTACAACTCGCAATCTAAATAAGGTTAATAACCTCTTATAAAAGAAAAACTAACATTAAGAAAACAATTTCAATAAATAAGTCCATCTCAGAAACTAATAGAAAGACAATATTCAATAAATCATAGACTGTCATTACAAAATAAATATAATTTGAACACGACAGATCAATTTCACTGAATCCCTTACAAATTGGTAAGAAAATAACGTCTTATTTGAATCTTGAAAAATGTTTTAAAACGTCTTAGGTTTTTTAAAACAAATATTTTACTCAGTTTTCTGAGATTGAGACCTTGATTTGTTGTAGAATGATTTCAATTCCAATGCTCTGATTGGTTTATTACATGTTTATTGCCTACTAGATTTTGCCCGTGGCTTTGCTTGCATTTTGTGTATTAAATGTAGCCTATGTCATTACGCCTATAATCCCCAAAGGTTTAAGCAGAGGTGTATCTAATAGTACACCCCCTCATTTCACCAGTTATGATAAGCTGTCTATAGATTTATTATTATTGAGATTCTTATAAAATGTGGTATCAGGGATTGTTCTTCATCAGAATGGTTTTTTTGTAGTAAAGCGATCATTGAAAACTACACAAAATATTCTAACAAAATTTTATTCTCCAAGTGCCTATTTATAATGGTTTGATAAATTCACGCACAATTAACTTTTTGCCAAGTTTCCTCTCATCGTTTGTCTATGATATTATGCTATACAATAATGTACCGTCGTTATAGCAAACTCATTAGTGTGAATCGTACTGGTTCAACACTCAGAAGTAAGGACTTTGAATATAAAAACACTAACTTAACTTTGAAGATTAGCATTATTTCTCTAGTAACAGGAGTACATTAACACAGTTAAATTTACAAGTGACTAGCACTGATGTCGAAGCTGGAATGCCATGAGCATGGCGGGCATATCCCTCACATGCCCGCTGACTATTTTTTTTATATCCCCATCATTTGTCTTGCTTACTTGCTGGTCGACGATAACTCAAGTCTGAACCAATCACATCAAGTCAATACAACTACTTTTAATCATACAGGCTCACAGAAATTATTATAATTAATCAAAAAACATAAACAATTATAGGCATACTTAACATATTTATAACCAGAGGTCGGAATTAGGTAGAGTTATTTTTGTACTAGCATCGAAATGTTGATATTAATATGGATCTTCCCTTGCGTGTGCGCATCAGAATTTTGAAGCTTCGAACATCCGATGTCGGATGGTTTAAATTCTGTAAAAGTAAATAACTTTTTTCTAAACTAATATTATAAAGAGGAAAGATTTGATTGTTTGTTTGTTTGCATTGAATAGGCTCCGAAACTAATGGTCCGATTGAAAAATTCTTTCAGTGGTATATAGCTCATTTATCGAGGACGGCTATAGGCTATATATCATCACGCTACGACCAATAAGTGAGTGAAAAATGTTGCGAAAACGGGGAAAATGTGACGCAAACGAAGTTGCGCCGGACAGCTAGTATTTAATAAATCAAGGGATTTTTCTGCTCTTTAAAATTAATCTCGTGATTTGAGGCATATACACTTTATTCTTTCGCTGTATGAAATCAGTGTAAGTACACAAATAACTCTACCTAATTCCGACCTCTGCTTATAACACATACTTTACATTAATTATTCCATTGCCACACTGACACATTTCACAAAATTCTTCTTTAACAGTTTGTGCCACTTACAGCTGAGTGGCCAGTGAGTTCACCCTCTTGCCACGACTCCTTCCACTTCTATTCCACACACATAATACATTTCTTTAAAGAGTATCATTGTAGCTACTTCACCCACTTTCTGCACAATGTTGCCAGTGTGGAGCTATTCATTTTTCTAACGGAATCTTTTAGAGACAGGCACGAGTCTTGAAACGGTACATGGAGAGAAATGTACGACTACCCGACATTTAGTTCCTTTTTGGAGCTCGCTACATGTTTTAGAGAATTTAGTACGCTTGTAACTCAGTGTTCTGTGGACGTTATAGGGATTTTTTGGAATGATGTTGGAGTAATAGAAAAGAATATGAATTGTTTGAGATTCAGCATGATCTGTTCTGACTTTGTTAATGATGATATAGTCTTCGGAACGACCAGGTGGCCTACAATGACGTCTTAAAACATTATTGTTTTACTCCTTTTCCAGTTTGGGAAAGAGATGGCGCTAGACATGTTGTATAGTTCCGTCTCTTTCCCACACTGGAATAAGAGAGATACATTACTGCTTTAAGACGTCATGGTAGGCCAGCAGGTACGTTGTTTTCGTTACCAGTGTTTATATATCTAAATATGGTAAACTTATGAACGTGGACGAGGCATAAAGATTATGTAAGCATCGTTAATGGCAGCTTTCTATTTTTTAACTTACCACCTAAGTACACATTGTGGGATGAAGATAAAGTTAATGTTTTTGATAAAATATTAATAGAAAAAGTACATGAATGGAAATATCACATTACTTAATGCGATATTAACTCATTAAAACTATATAACAAGGAAAATGAATAAAGCGCACTTCGTCTCTCTATATACAAATAAATAAAAAATAATAAAAACAATTATGAACCTTCCATTATTGTCATTATTATTTTTTATTTTACGACTACTATATTTACGACTTAGAAATGTACATTATGGATTGCAATAAACGATTTTAGATTTTAGAATCTATATCTTTATCTATATCTTTTTTGAAACCGGTAAGACTCAACAACAAGATAAGAGTGAATTGTCTTTAAACATAGATAACAAAACAATTTCTGACAATTTAGAAGTCGCTGAGACACTAGATAATTTCTTTACTAACATTCCGTTAGAGGTTACGCAATCTCTCCCCTCTTCGGTTGAATTAGCTGAGGGCCTTCTTAGAGAGAACTTCACAAAAGACATACCAAACTTCAAATTTAAACCAGTATGTATTGCCACAATCAAAAACGCATTCAAAAGTCTCAATATCAAAAATACTGAAGACTTATGGGGGATTTCGGTCAAGGTTCTTGAAAACATTATTGACTCAATTGCGCCTGTCCTAACAGGCATATTCAATCAATGTTTGGACAGCGGCAAGTTTCCTGACTTGATGAAACATAGTAAAGTGGTACCAATTTTCAAATCGGGTTGTAAGAGTGATCCTTCTAATTATAGACCGATATCTGTGCTTCCAGCACTGAGTAAAATCTATGAAAAAATCATGCTGGACCAGATGTTGTCTCACTTTAACTCTAATGGGATACTGCATAGTCAGCAGTTTGGTTTCACGAAGGGTAGGTCGACAACGGACGCGGGAGTAAAACTCATCAGTAACATTCTGGAAACCTGGGAGAAGTCCCAGGACGCTATTGGCATTTTTTGTGATCTCTCAAAAGCGTTCGACTGCGTCGACCACAACACGCTGATCTGTAAATTACATCACTACGGAATTCGTGGACAAGCTGCTGATCTTGTACTTTCCTATTTATCAAACAGGCAGCAAAAAGTAAATGTAAATGGGGCGACATCCTCTGGGTCTATAGTCAGGATGGGTGTGCCCCAAGGTTCAATTCTTGGTCCTTTCCTATTTCTTGTTTATATTAATGATCTCCCATATATGATGGCCAAATTATCGGATATAATTCTGTTTGCTGACGACACTTCGCTAATTTTTAAAATTCATAGGAAAGATAAGGATGTCATACATGTCAACGAAAGTCTAACTGTTCTCTCGAAATGGTTCGCAGCTAACAATCTTTTACTGAATACGAACAAAACTAAATGTCTAAAGTTTTCTTTACCAAATGTAACTCAACGTGACCTTAATTTAAATCTTGACGGCAAAAAACTTGATGTTATCGCGGAAACTGTATTCTTAGGAATTACTATCGATTCAAAACTGCAGTGGGGCGCGCACATTGGAACTCTTTCGGGGATGTTAAGCTCAGCCGCCTATGCAGTTAGGAAAATAAGGCAGTTGACTGATGTAGCCACAGCTAGGTTAGTATACTACGCGTATTTCCACAGTATTATGTCTTATGGAATTCTGCTGTGGGGATCGGCAGCAGACGTTGATTCAATCTTTATATTGCAAAAGAGGGCAGTTCGCGCGATCTATAAAATGGGTCCTCGCGAGTCCCTTAAAGAAAAATTTAAAGAGATCGATATACTGACTCTGCCTTCACTTTATATCTTAGAATGTATTTTATACGTCCGCAAAAACCGAGGGTTTTTCAAAATTAGAAGCGACTTCCATAATATAAACACACGCAGTAAACACGAAATTGTAATACCCAAATTTAGATTAACAAAAACTAGCAAGTCATTTCTCATAAACAGTATACGCTTTTATAATAAGTTGCCAAAGTCAGTTATTGAACTGACCGATGGAAAGTTTAAAAATTGCATCAAACGTGTCCTTATTAAAAAAGCATATTACAAAATTAAGGACTATGTTGAAGATAAAGAAGTTTGGCTGTAGTTCCCTCTGCTCATGCGGCTTCCCTGGTAGCTCAAAAACGACACAAATATGTGGATGTCTCTAACTATTCCGAATTTTATTTATTCTATTCATTTTTTTCAGATGTTTTACAATAGTTTGCAAATCATTGCACCGTTTATTCATTGTGCAGAATAGTTACAGTACTGATGACTACATTTGTGTCAATTGTTTATTTAATTGTTCTTAGTTTTATTTTTACTTTTGTATAGATTCTTTTTCATTCATATTTTTTGTGAATGTGTGGACATTGTAGGCTTTGTATTTTTTTTTTTTGTCAGTTTCATCTTTTTCTACCTTTTGTAGTAAGCGATGACTTATTGTCGGGCCTACGCTGTCCTCTCATACTTAAGTAACATCCAAATATTGTAGAACCAAATGATTTTAAAAGAGTAACCATGGAGTTTCTTGCCGGTTCTTTTCCATAGGAAACGACCAACCCGAACCGTGCCTCTTCTGTTGACGTTTTATAAGTGCCCATGTAGGCCTATGTAAAATAAAATATTTTGATTTTGATTTTGAGCCAAAATCAAAAAATGTAAATCAGAATATTTCATTTTACATAGGCCTATATGGGCAATTATAAAACGTCGACAAAGGGTACACGGTTCGGGTTGGTCGTTTCCTATGAAGAAGAACCGGCACGAAACTCCATGGTTACTCTTTCAAAATCATTTAGTTTTACAATATATCTGTTACAGCGTTAGTACTTAAGTATGGGCGGACAACGTACGCCCGACAATAAGTCGTTGCTTACTACAAAAGGTAAAACAAGATACTAAAATACTACGAATTTACAAAGCCTACAATGTCCACACATTCACAAAAAATAGGTAACTGAAAAAGAATCTATCCAAAAGTAAAAATAAAACATTTTATGAACATTAAATTAAACAATTGACACAAATGTTGTCATCAGTGCTGCCCCACCCCCAAACCCCCTAGGAAGGCGTGCGCTTATTTTTATGTATGCTGTGTGTAAATAAGAGTGTAAAAAAATCCTTAACAAGGCCAAAAAGCAACTGTTTTCTCCGTCATTGTGACAATTTTCTTTTGTTCTGGGACCTTAACGCTTACAACCCTAATCTCATAGTTAAAGTGAACAGCTAGCCTTCTTCTAGGTAAGCTTGTAATGTCGTCGCTTTGTCTCTGTCGTCTCTGACCTAGGCTAGAGTCAAGAGCAAACCCATCTCAAATAAAAACAAATGAAAAACCTTCTATTTAGGTATATTGGAGGACAAAGTTCCAATATATGCACAAGTTTTTTTTTTGTAGTACTTCTTAATATGGTTACTTTACTTTAAATACATCGATGACCGTTTACTATTCAATGCTGCATCCGTATTGTGTGCTTTACGTTTAGTTTTACGTAAAACGTAAATTTTCACCCAAAAAAACAGTCGTTTCCCAGCAAAATTTTAGCGTAGGGTTACTTAATTTGATATAGAGAATTCTTTTTAAAGGGGATTATTTGTTTACAACCTACTGGATATGCTGTATCAGGATAAAGCGAATAACCGCATTCGGAAAGCGTTACCAAATAAAAGCGAAGCTCAATATCGCGCATCAAAAGCTTCCATTACAATTCTTGAACACAATGCGAGATCAGATCTCCGTCCGTTTCACCGTACAAATAACTATAGACCATTGGTTCTCAAACTATGGTCCGCGGACCACCAGTAGTCCTGCAGGAGTTAAAGTTTGGTCGTCGAAAGTTTCAAATTTTCATACTTTTCAACTTGTACAGAATACATAAGCCCTAAAAATCACAGTGTGAAAGCAAACTGAATTAAGGTTCATAAAACATTCACCATCATGATTTCAGCCTAGAATCAGGTGGTTGTGTGCCTCCTGTTTCTTCTGCCACACTCTCGGCTTCCGCGTTTCCCTGATCCAGGTATAATCAGCGATATTTACGATATCGTGAACCAAACCAGCTCGTGAACGGCTCTAGTTTCTATGGTCTGTCAACATTATTTCCTGCTAATACATAATTTAACGTCTAGGTACATTAATAGCTTTGTCTAATGTTTTTAGGGGTGTAAGGAACGGGTGTAAAGCTCCTCGATACTCCTTAGAAAAGTGAGGATCCTCCGACCAGATAGGTGTTGTGTCTGGTGGGAAACTGCCGGACAGTTGTTGTTGGGTTTCTCTATATACTCTTAAGTCGATGTAAACTTTGCTTGCGAGATGTAGGAAATTGATATTAGTTCTTCCGTCGTGTCATAGATGGCGCTGTAGTACTTTTTGTAGTAAGTTTATTTTTATAAATCGCTACTTGTTTTTTAGTTTAGTAGACTTTCATAGTTGATTTTTCTTAAACCCATGGACCGACAAACAATAAACAAATCAAAGTGGTTTCGCCCAATAAAAGGTTGGGAGCCACTGCCATGGATGGTCCGGACGCGGTCGATGCGCGTACATAATGGAGCAGCATGCATTATGGACGTTGGGATCAACAAATACATTGACATGGAACATTAGTGGCGGATATTTGTGGATGTACGGTATTTACGGGTTCCGCTGTTTAGTATGGTAGTGGTATTTGTTGTATGTTAATGACTACATACATCAGTCTGACCGTCTGACTAGGCCTTTCAAGGGTTATCGTGTACAGTTACTGAACCGGGTTGAGAAGGTCAGATTGGCATTCACTCCTCACATAATTTAGTTAATCAGCCTCATGTAGTGATAAAGTAACCTGACGTAGGCATTCTTTGAAATAAAGATATCTTTCGTAAGTATAACTTAAGAAAAACTTATGACTTTTTTATTAGATATGTGATGTAGAAAATATGTACCTACCTAATAGTAGCAGTAGGTTAACTTTTTCCCAGGGACGGGGGTAGGCAGAAACCACAAAACGCCATCTGCTACGATTCCTTTTTTTTAAATGACCCCTCCCGCTCTGGGCGGAGTGGAAGGGAATGTCAGACTGGTACTGACTAAAACCCATCCATGTTCCTTCTTAGCCCTTTGTGTTCCAGGGCCGCGGTATCTCATTCGAACAACCCGCAGCCCTGGCAGGCATCGGCCCTCTCGGCCCTGCTATGATCCTTACATACTCCTTTCGGTGAGGCACGTACACTCCTGTTGCGAGTACTACTCTGGTTATAGAAACAGTAATTTCAGTCATTCAAATTTAGCCTGAGGTTATCGCTCTGTTTTAATAATTACTGATACTCGGTTAACCACAATATCACTAATACTACTACTACTAAAACTCGAAAGCGGTTGGTTAATATAAAACAAATTGTTAAAAAAATATACTAAAATAATCAAAACAGTAAACCAAACACTTAGCCTCAAAAACGTATACAAATAAAGGTAAACTTACAAAAACATCACACGGAGTCTGAGGTCACTAACAAAAAACAATTCGTAGAAAATCATACAATTTAGGTCATACGCCGATCTCGATTTCCAGGAAAATTCAGTCCCAAAGGCAACTTTTGCTCTGAAAATATTTCGTTCCAGCAATTATCGAAAGATATTTTTCAACTTATGAATCCCGGGAAGATTTAATGAACCCATCATGTTGTAGCCATGTTTTCAATAACGAGAACCAACAAATACTATTTTCTCGGATCTAATGTTCAAAAAAAATATACATGAATAAGTTGACCTTTCTGTTAATAAAAACTGTGGCCTAGAAATACTGGCACATATAAACGAAACCATTACTACTGTCATTATTTTTCTGCGCATGTACCAATTTATTCGTTGGCAAGGCGTGTCTTCATTTTATATTGAAAAGAACCCAGGTCGTGTTCTAACAAAATGTGACGAATTGAGTCTTAAAGAGGTGTAATAAAGTCTAAAAATCCTCTGGACTTGCACTGTATCTAAACAGAGGTGACCTAAAATTACAAATACCAAAAACACAGCTGACAAACTGATTTGTGATCGTATAATAGTAAAGACTAAATTGCAATTTACATAAACACGAAAAACTCTGTGATTCACGTCGCTATTAACTGGGAGCCTTTTTTTATTTAATTTTCCTTTAATGGCCAACCAACATTTGTTTACACTGTAAGTATTTAAAGTTATTATCTACCATAGTCTAGAAGAAGAGCTCGTGGCTAAATAATAATAGCCGCCCAGGTCGATCTTTAAGGTTAAGCCGTGCTTGCCGAGGTTGGTCTGTGTATGGGTGACTATAATTACATATCGAGTTTCCTCCGTGCCTCGTAAAGCACGTTAAGCCGTTGGTCCCGGCTGTCATTTGTAGATCTTTGATAGTCGTTACGAGTAGTCAGAAGCTAAAAGTCTGACATCCAGTCTTACCAAGGGGTATCGTATTACCCAGTTAATGGGTTGTAGAGGTCAGATAGGCAGTCGCTTCATGTAAAATACTGGTACTCAGCTGCAACCGGTTAAACTGGAAGCCGACCCCAAGATAGTTTGGGAAAAGGCTAGGCAGATGATGATCTACCATATTCTAAGGTTAGTGTAACAAATTCTTACAGGTTAGTACCGCATTAGCATACACACACAACAAGCACTGAACTATAAAATTAATATCTCCATCAATACGAAACAAGAACAGCACGACTACTGCTAATGTCAAGGGTGTCCTTATTTTCCTCAAACTCCACAAACAAGGTCACCCCTTTTCATAACTTTGAAATTGAATCGACGAACAAATAGTGGTAGGACAAAGGTTGCATGTGCACTTCACTAACAGCAGAACTAAACGAAACAACCGTATTCTGAGCAAAAAGGTACGTGAAATAAAGTGGTTTGTTTCAAAACTGCAGTAGAAACTTGCTGGTCGTGCGATTGTGAGCAATATAACCAGAGCACTGGAAAACTTGTTACCTACCGTCCTTTTTAACTAGACTTGTTGGACTGTCTTTGCTTGAGAATTTTAATTGTACGGAGATTCTAACACACGCTCTTTTTTGACATAATTTGATTGATTCAGTATTCACAATCTTTGTTTTACACAAAAAATATAGAAATCTTTGTAAAGATAGTGCTTATGTACCAAGGCGAGCTTTACCCAGAATTAGGTTTTTGACAAACCTCATTCCCACAGAGTACTAAAAATGGCCACCACGTTAAAACTGATCCATCCACTAATAGTATTAAAGTTTATGTAAAACCAAAGTGGGTTCCAAAAATTCATTCATAAAACTACTAAACAATACAGGTACATAAGTGTAATTGGTGAAGTAAAAAGATAGAACTTCATTTAATGAAGTTCATTGATGAAGTAAAACAATTAGTTTTTTAATTACTTACAAAAAACACTAAACCGGGATTTTTTCCATTTCAATTACAAAAATGAAAAAATCCCGGTTTATTCTCATCTCATCCCCCATGTCGATACACGAAACAAATCACATACCTAATATATTATGTGTGTTTTTAAAAAAGTGCTCGCTTGACCTGGAGTTTCGTCAAGTCATTTCAGCCCAAAAGACGTCCACAGCTGGACATAGGCCTCCCCCAAATCACATTGACATTTTGGGGGGTTTTGCCATAATCGCCACGCTTGGCAGGAGGGTTGGCGATCGCAGTACGGTTGTTACAAAGGCACAGAGAACGCTGCTGCCCATTCTCTGGCAAGTACCTTAGTCGCCTCTTACGACACCCACGGAAAGATATGGGATGGTGCTATTCTTTACGTCCGACACCATACAAGGTTCGTCAAGTATCTACACTTAAAACAAAAAGTGATATGCTGTTAGTAACAAATATATTTATTTTACACTAATTATTAATTCTAACAGAGAAACAACAAGGCTATAAACAAACTAATAAATAAATGAAATGTCACTCTACAAAAGGGGTTTGAGTAAAAGTGGCATGATTTTTTTTAGTCTGTGGCCACTATTGGATTGTTTTTTTTGGTATTAAACACTTGGGGGTAGAGATGGGACTAGCTATCGACTTATCAGTTACTTAAAGCGTTTCACTTTTTGTTTTAACTGTACTTGACCAACCTCCAAGCGTAAACTTTTTAAAAACAGGTGTCATTTGTTTGGCAAATCGTCATGGGGGATGAGGTGGGACTAAAGCAAATCCGCGGCATCAACTCGATGATCGATTACTCGATCCTAACGTATCGAAAAGCAATCGAAAATTTCGTTTTTTTTTTGTGTACGTATATTTATATTACGTAAATTTGAAAAACTACTTTTTTATTTGTATTGATTATTGATTCATTTAGATTTTGGAAGTTAGAGTTAGGCATAAAAAAGATTATTCAAAAAGATTTAAGTCAACAACCCAATTATAAGATATCCTCAATAGACAATAAATAATAATAAATATGACTGATTATTTTTTTTATAAAAAGATAAAAGATATCATTTTTCGGTCGCTTCAATACGTTAGGATCGAGTAATCGATTCGATGCCGCACCGCGCCGCGCAGCGCCTTTCTGAAGGAGCCTTTAAACATGCCATATTTCAGCACTTATTGAACTTTTATAGCAGTTTGTAAGTCTATTAGCGCTATAGGGATAGTAACTGTAATCAAAGCTCTATTAATACTAACGCCGGCAATTCGTTTAACTCCGATTCTCCATTGCCTTTCAAAACTGTTTTATTGCAAAAATGGATTTTATTTGATTTCAGTTTTATGTTAGTCGAATTACAGTTAGTTTTTTTTAGAAAAGTGAACATGGAATATGAATTTATTGTTAATCTTATTTCATGGTTTAGATGAATGTAGAGCAACTGCGCTAGATAGAGTGTTACGCTTTAAAATCTTGAAATCAGATCTCAACTCTATTGTATTCACCAAATTAAGGCTGATTGAACCACCAAACACGTTTTTATTATCGCGTAATAAAAAACATCAAGAAACAATTAATTCCTTAAAAGGAAAGTTCAAATGCGAAGGATGCTATGCCGTAGAATAAATCATTAGGTACCAGAAATAGAATAGGTTGAGGATATTTGCCTAAACTTTGAGTAGGTTAGTAACATGTAGATAAAACCACCGCATAAAATCACGGAATGATTTTTGACGTGACAACATCTCATAAATCGATGAACGCCGGCTGCACGCACGAAAAAGGATGACTCATTGTAACGTTATGCTCATTGTAGCTGCACGAGCGAGCGAAAGGCACCATCGGCTTGAGTGTTCGGCTTGCTATTCATAAAAGTATGCAATCATTTCATCAATGTTTTGCTATGACGTTGTCACGTTAAACTATCGTCCATAAACAGACTTTACAGACAATCAATTTTTAAGTGCCAAATTAAAAATGTTTATTCAAAGGGAGGTATCATCCACAAGTTACGTCCCTCCTCGAATTTTAGGCAATTATACTCTACCTATTCCGATCCCTGAACATTACACTCCTCAAATAAAATGTTACCAGAAAGCGCAAAAACAACATTTTAATTTAAAAACGCAAAATTTCGTTACCCGTACCAATAATTGGTTCTATCAACGGAAACAACGTAAAAACAAACATCGGTACCCTCGTCAATGTCCGAATGATACCTACTTTTAATTTGCCAGTCCGTTAAATTTGCGATGTCACTAGAACTGTGTAGGGGGAGGGGCGGAGGGGGGAGGGTAGCAGTTCAATCCCAATTTGTGACTCCTGAACAATGTGAAAATTTAATGGAAAGCATTCGGCTGTTTTTGTTATTTTATTATCAAGGTATGGCTGTCGTTTCGTGTCATTCACCGGATACCACTGACACAGGACGGGGAACTAAAGTTAAATAAATAATACAAACTGTGTCAAACATCTAAGGCTCGAAGGTTATGACCACTGTTTTGACAGTTGAATTAATGAGAACGTATCTCGATAGTACCCATATACAAATATATTATAACTGAATTGAAAAAGCAACTTAGCTTAATACATAGCAACTTAACAGTGCGGATGATAATGAAACGAGCTCTTAGCCGAAGCGGCAGAATGCAACAGCAAGCTAAAAGCAACCTTATTACAATACGGCCTTATTTGACGGCACGGTTGGCGCAGTTGTTGAGCGACTGCTGCGCTGCGTGTCGCGGATTCGATCCCCGCACGGAACTAATATTTGTATGGCCTAGAGATAGTTGTTCTGGGTCTGGCTGTTTATGTATGTGAGTTTAAATGTTTGTAAATGTTTCCACGATACAGGAGAAATTCCTAGGGTGGGACAAAGTTTATTTAAAAAAAGAAGATAACTGTGTTTTGGATTCTAACCAAGATCAGAGGTAAAATATATTACTGTAGAAGAACTATCTTCTTCTTTTAGTGTCTCTCAAATTGCCGAAGGTTGGCGGATTCAGAATATTTGTTTTCTACTTTTTGTTTGCGAGATTGAACAGCTCAGCAGCACTCGTGACTCCGGCCCATTCACGAAAGCAGTCGCGAATGGGCCGGAGTCACGAGTGCCGAACCAGTAATTTTTCTTCGGTCAATATGACGTGACGGGCTGGACAAGACCAACGACCAGTAGTCCACATTAGCCCTTGATAGAAACGATTGGAAGTCATGGGGCTTTTGCTCAGCAGTGGGATGACACTTGCTAACAACATCAGCTGTAGTTATACTGCGTTGGCTTTGGATCGTTTTGAATGTAAATGGAAAACAACATTTCTCCTAGCAGTGGGATAGCAAAACATAGTCATTATAACACTACGTTTCCAAGCTACTATGTTCATAGATATTACTACGACCTGATTTAAAATAAATTTCAACAGCACAACGAACAAACAAAACACACATTTCGTTCATTTACAAAAGCCTCTCGCAAAATTTAACGGCGAATATTTCAGCGCGAAACATTTCCAGAATTACTTCGTTTGCAAGATACCGTACCGATGCACCCTTTGCCAAATTCATTAAGCATAATTAAGATAAGAATTTTAATCTATTGTTTCGTTTCTCTTCCTGACGGGGTCAAAGAGAAAAGAAAAGAATTTTGCTCTTTCGGGAGCCGTAAATATATTTTTGGAGCTATAGTGTCTGTCATTCTGTCACTCCCTTGACGTGGGGAGTAAGAATTTGTTTCTATTGTCTCATAAGAAACAAAAGGTCTAAATACAAGGTGTTGTTTTGCATCCTCGTCAAATTCAAGGAGGTAACTATGCTAATGATTCTCGTCTCGAATAAATAATAAAATGGGTAGGTAACTTTTTTTTTCTTATTTACGCAATTCAATCGGTAAGTGTGAACCACCCGTATTTTAAATGCGAGCCGTCTGATTCTCGCCTTATAACCGGGCTTACGCACATACAAACAATCTCAAACGTTTATTCGATATTTTTTTCCCGAAACAACGTTAATATTCTGAAGTACTGACAAACATAAACAACCAAAAAATGAGCGTTAATTAATAAATAACTAGGTACTGTAATTTTAATTGATTATTTATGTCTTTTGTGGCAACCTCCTGAATTTTGACGAGGATGCAAAACAACACCTTGTATACTTGACTTTCATTTAGTTTAGAAAATGTCACTTTCGTTGTTATTCGACGAAATGAACTTAATTATTTACTCGTGCGAAATTATAACGTATACAATGGAGGTGTGTGGGTAGGTGTGATCTTGGTGAAAAGTGACACGGTAGTATAGATAATGGTGTCGCAAAATTATTTATATTGTTAAATTTGCTCGACTTTACACACACCTTGCATGTAAAATCAGAGAAATTATTTTGTAAGCAACTTAAAAAGTGCTTTTATTTAAATGACACGATAACACACACCGTGCAACTATTTTTACGTTCTGAGACGTTTTATAAGTTCCCATGTAGGTCTATGTGAATTACAATATTTTGATTTGATTTGAATGACAAAACTATCGTTCTTTAACAGTGTTATGTAATAAGTATTAATAATTAATTTGCTCAAATGTTAATAATATTTCCACATTTTGGTCAATATGTTTTTAAATATTTTGGTGATTAATGTTGATTAGTTTGCTCTATTCATAGTTGATTCATTTATTTTAGTCGTAATTCAAACATCATAACTCCAAACCGACCATAAACGAATTGTCACAAACAGAACATAAACTCAAATTACAATCAAAACAGAAAACAAACAATTCACAAAAGTCACACTCACAGTTTTTCCCATTCAAACGAATTTACGGATTAAATGAAAACATTACCATTCATTTCCCATGAAGAATCTACGTCGTTATGAATCACGGACGACAAACAGGCGGATGGCTCGACAAAATATATTTCACAACAAGAGACTGTAATGAGACTCGTGCCTGTACTACCATTTATATCGCGAAATGACGAAAATGATACTTCACATTCTATTAAATTAAATATACATGAACAAACAATACGAAACAAAACATTATTGAGAAATTAATGACAAGAGTGACCATCGGGTGATGGAATAACGTTTTGCGAATTAACGATTGGTTTTGTGCCATCATTATATTAATTATGTGTCATCATCAAATAACAATACATTACAGTTGAAATTAAAATTGTTGTTTTCTTTGTTACAGATAATGTTTGCGGTCCACACTCGGATGCCTTGAGGCAATATGAATGTGAGAAAGAGTTTGGACGTGAGGCTGATCGCCCTGTGCACCACGTGCCTGCTGCTGCCCGCCATCGCCTGCCCCTCGCAATGCATCTGCAAGTGGAAGAACGGGAAACGTTACGTCGAGTGCTCAGAGAAAGACCTCAAAACAATCCCAAACTCTCTCGACCCAGAAACGCAAGTACTAGACTTCACAGGCAACGATCTACAAGTTCTACAGAAAGAAGCTTTCCACAAATTAAACTTGCTCAATCTTCAGAAAATCTACCTACAGCGATGTAGACTGCAGAAAATCGATAACCACGCGTTCAAAGGTCTCGCTAACCTCGTCGAGTTGGATCTCTCGAACAATTACTTGACAGTCATTCCGTCGACCAACTTTGTTTTCTTCCCGTCGCTAATGAGGCTCTCGCTCAACAACAACCCAATAACGAGCATAAAAACTCACTGCTTTCAACATTTATCGTATTTGAATACTTTGGAACTGAGCGATTGCAAAATAGAAACAATAGAGAGAGAGGCTTTTTCCGGACTCAACCACCTGGAGTGGCTGCGACTGAACGGCAACAGGCTATCCAATATTCAAGGTGAAAATTTATTCCCCGATACGCTGCGAGGGATCAACTTGCAAAATAATAATTGGAATTGCGATTGCCATCTCAGGGATTTACATAGTTGGTTGTTGAATTTCAATATGCCGCACGCCGTAGAACCAATTTGCTCCCTCCCTGAACGTTTGAGGAAACTGACGATCAAGAGCGTCGAAGAAAACGAGTTGGCATGCTTACCGAAAATGAGCCCTACGTCCGTGTTTTTAGAGACGAACGTGGGCAACAATGTGACCCTCGAGTGCTTAGTGAAAGCGATACCCGAAGCGAACATAACGTGGTTTTATCAGGGCCAGATCATTCATAATTATTCGAGCATGTCACCGGACGTACGCGACCTGTATTACGTGGAGAACGGCGTGACGGATAAAAAGAGCGAATTGTACATATTCAATATCGGGAGCGACGGCAATGGCACGTACTCATGCATCGCCGAGAACCCCGCCGGCAGGTCTCGCGCCAACTACACAATACGCATACTAGTGAAAGAGGAACCCGTCGTTATAGTGGTCACGTTCCCGCAGAGACACTTAGTAGTCATAGTCACAGTAGTCTTTCTTATTATCGTCTTACTTATAGCTATCATAGCCGTAGTACTATTAAAATTTAAAACTGACACGCGGAGTCGTAAGAAAAAGGAGAGCGGCAAGGACGTGGCGTTATGTAATCAAATCCTCCCTTCCAACCGGGGTGGGAACGGGATGCCTAAAAATAATGGCAGTGTGATTGTGAACGCGCACTCTCATCACGCGCTGCACTACACTGTACAAACAAACCGTGATTACGAGTCGAGCGACGTGTATCAAAGCAATAACATGAAAGGCTTTGTCGACAGGAACCCCGACCTAATTAGCGACGCGGAAACTGTAGCAAACAATGCGCAAAACGAGAACACAGTGTTATCAGTATACAAAGCTCAAACCGCGAGCGGCGATGGTTTCCAAGAGGAAACCGCCTTCACCGCAGCGACAATACCCAGACAGGTCACGTGGCAAGACCAACAGACCATCAACATGCCGCAGAACACTATCAACAACATGTACCAGCACTCGGCGGATGTCCACCTGAATCCGGGATGCTTCCTAGATAACGAGGGGTACCCTTACGACTACGGCCTCCCGAAACATCCCTGCCGGCCGCCGATAATGTCCAACTATTCGGTAGTCGGTCCGTTTTATCAAACGTTACCGCACAATCGGCCGAAGGGTCAGAAGCTTGTTTGTAAATTCGCGAAAGACACAGAGTTTAACGCGTCAACGCCGCCCGCTTGTCCTAATTTTGAAATGCCCTTTGGGCCGGGAAACGTGCGGCGTACGTTGGAAGGTTACCCGGTGCCAAGGAATAGGCAGATAGCGTTTGTTGGTAACGGGACGGTGTATTACAATGAGGAGTTCGTGCCGTCGCCGCCGGAGGGCTACAAGACGGAGCCGGTGCAGTGTTGCGCGCCGGCGGAGGCGTGCAGCTCGTGGGTGAACCCGAAGGGGACGTGTGCAGTGATGGTGCCGATGAGTGTGGCGGAGGGGCCGGGCCGGTGCTACCAGGTAGAGACTCGGTGCGTGGACACTCAGACCACGGACGCTCGGATGCCCGGCGAGGGCACCGAGAGTGTGCTCAAACCCTTACCACAAGTGTCTAACGCAAAGTGTGCCGCTGACATATGTTCGGAGAGCCCCGATGAGGGCTACGTCGGTGACGCTAACGATATCTGACGACGACGCCAGACCGATAACGCTTAAACAGGGCAATTTAGACGCTAACAAAGTGATAAAGCGACTGAGTATAAAGTAGTTTTGTAAATATATGAGCTCGCGGCGACGGCGAACTGAGGCGGAATTCCATTACTTGGCGAACGATCCTGTTTGATCCCTGTTTTGCAATTTTGTATATTTTATAGTGTAACCGTTTGACACCGCCTTTGTTCGGCAGTCGTCGGTGATGATTAACCAAATATCAATACCAATTTCAATTAGTTATTTTTTCACCGCAATTTTTTTTTTCAAGTTCGTTTGTGAAACTAATTTAAAACACTTGTCAGAGTAAGATAGTTATTTTTTCTATTTAAAATATAGTATCGTTCATTACAGCAATATGTTTTGTATTTACTGACTGATCCAATATTGTTTTATTTCAATACACGTTGAAAACGTTTTCATATTAATTGTAAAATAGCATTTTGTAACAAAAAATTCCATAACCATACAAATACAATGAATTGAAAAAAATGTTTATTCATAATTATCAGAATACTATTAATAGATATTTTGTTGAATAGCCTTTGATTTTGTTGAACCCAAACATCTGAATAAGATGGAAAAGTTTTCACAACCGTATATGTTACAAAATGATACATAAAACGGTTTTGTTTCTTGAATTCTGTTAAACTTTGTCTCCGGAATATTTCCAACCTGTAAGATGTTTCGTACGTTTAAGAATGAAGTCACATCTCTGGATCGATGTTAATATTAATAAATGTTGTTTTAAAATTCTGTCTGTAATCCAGAAATAACCCTGAGGGAGTGCGCACATAAGCAATTTTATCGCCCGTTGATGTGTGTGTATGAAATACTGTGAAAGTATAAAAATGTCATTAAACAACCTTGGAGTTTTCGAATCACGAGCACCAGGAATATGAACATTCCAGTTTTAAATAAATAAGATAAGAACTACATTTAGTATATTATCTTATTTATTTGGAAAACTGAAATGTTCCGTCAGTTGCGGAACATTATGACCGCGACGGTCGAGTGCAAGCGACTATCGCTTTGATAAGGATGCGACTTCGCACCACTGCAGTATCAAATGAAATAACAAAATTTAAGAAACGTTATTTTGAACTGAAGGACACTTAAAGAAAATCATGGTTATAAGATAATAATATGCATATTGTGTGTACTTTCAAAGTCATGGAATTGTATTGTCAGAAAATTTTGATTTCAATTGTTAATCAATCAATGATCAGATAACTCCGGAATAACTGAATTACTTCAACAATCAACTTTATTTGACAATGCAAATAAGATTATTTTGCAAATGTACAATGAAACCTTAACTTAGGGTAATATTTTCAATAAATAAGAATGTAAATAAATGTACATACTAGTAATTACTTACTTTCCTTAATCTAAGTAGCTGATGTTAAGTATTAAATTGATATCAGGGTATCCCCTAAGAATAGATGCAGTGTTTCGATGACCAATGTTTCATAGTTAAGTATGTTTAATTTTGTATCAGGGATTTGATCCCTCCGGCCATTTTCGAAATATGAATTTCTATTCTTTGTTCGCAACCAGTTGCGAAACAAGATAACTTTTTCCTTAACCACAACTAAGCATCCTGATGATAAAGTTTCGTAACCAGATTAATTATGTTATTTATTTCTTGAGCTGAAATGTGTGGCCATGCACTTAAGTCATCATGAAAGAGAACAAAGCAAGAGATATAACGGGACACGTAAGATAATCATAGCTTTTTAATGGGTTTGAAGGTTTTGGCCTGCCTATCCTTCGCCATTTTATTTACTTTCTAAATTGCAACACGACAACAATACAAAAAAGTATTGTAGGAAACAAAATCTTCTAAAACATCACGTTTTCAAAAATAAATGCTATCAAAATTGTACCGATTACAAAGATTCACAGCATTTATCTCCGAATTTTAACTCATGCAATTAAAACTTGTTTGTATAAATAACAACTAATAATTAATACAGGTTTTAAGCGTAGCTGCCATTTTGTTAATAAAGAAAATTGTGGATGCTAGGCAGGCCATACAAAAATCTTGTAACATCTTTATTGAAATTAGTACTTATTTGTTTAAGTGGATCCTATAACGACACATAACAATAGTAAAGACTACCTTTGATATTACTTTGTGTTTAAAGAACAGTAACTGTCACTTAAAGGTAAAAATAAAATTAAAGAAACAACAATAAAAATTGCGAATCACCAATAAACAAAAACAGTAAATTTCTGAGTATCAGTTTCATTGTCTATTGCCAGTAAACAGAGCCGTTTCAATTTCCTGTTCTGGTATTGACAAGAACAAAGCAATCGAAAATCTATGGTTCAGAATTTTGTTTTCCTCCTCTGACCTCGAAATCAAATATGTACATGTGTGGGTACCTAATCCTTTAAAGCTTTGTTGGTGAAAAATATACACGCAAACAAAAATAAAGGTTTCGTTAAAATAACCTTTCTGCCTAAGGTTTTCTCAACAGTGAAAGGAGTCAGTTTCAAGTCTTACTCGTAACTATTTGACATGAAGTTCTGATATCCACCATCCAGTTACTAGGTTAAACGATATCCCTTCGCAAGACTGTTTGTTAGACTTTCAGGCTTCTAATTACCTGTAACGACTGTCAAAGATCTACGAATGTCAATCGGCACAAACTGCTTTCCGTACTTTCGTATGCACGGAGCGGTCTCGGCACGTAATGGAAGATTGATCTACCGGTTGTACCGACATCATTATTGAATAATAATCTACATAGAACATGAAAAAAAATCACATTCTATCATAAATCATCACCTGCCTAGCCTTTTCGCAATTAAGTTGGGGTCGGCTTCCAGTCTAACTGGATGCAGCTGAATACTTGTATTTTACATGGTGTGACTGCCTATCTGACCTACACAATCCAGTTAGTACTGGGTAATACGATACCCCTTGGTAAGACTGGTTGCCAGAATTTCAGCCCCTTGACTACTAAACACTGACTTAGCGACTGTCAAAGGTCTACAATTAACAGCCAGGTACCAGCAGCTCAACATGCTTTCCGAGACATGAAGGAAACTCGGCGGTCACCCATCCACGGACCAGCCTAGCCACCCTGAACCCAGCCGCGGCTGTTACTATTTAGCCACAAGCACCTTTTTATCATAAATGATAGCAATAAATCATTACAGTTGATGGGTCATCAAGCGTGGAAACATTATCATCTATGTTTGAACGACTTAAACGGTTTAATTTGTTTGCCCCACCTACGCGTGAAACGAACCGATTTCAATTAGTACGTAGCAACATTAATAACGGGGGTTTGAATTTTCCTAATGACTAATTAATATGTAATAATTAATTATGGTTTAATATGCAATTAACTACGCAAACGTGTAAATACACTTGGGAAAGGAATTATTGAAAATTCCACGATTTACTTTTGTTTCCATTGCTTAGCAAAAAACGCCCATGGAAAAGACGCTTATATGGAATGGAATATTGTTTTACTAACCTAAGGTAGAATGCCCATTCCACTCAATAGAAATTTACGCTTTAGAATGGGCAAATACAACATTTTCACTAGTTATTATTCCTTGTGACTGTGACTGGGACTGTGACTTCATATTTTTGTTTTTTGACAATCAAAAGTGTCTTTAATGGTCTTATTGAAATTAATGCTTTGAGTTTGAGTTTGACCCAACAACAGATGAACAGACAAACTCACATTGGTCAAAGAAAACGTGAAAAACTAATGGACACAAACTACCGAAATACTTAAGCTATTGAACGGCACTATAAGGACCGCTTTAAAAGCGAACGCTGCTTGTCTATTATAGATGTGATATATATGTGTGTATGTGTGAGTAAACTAGTTTAAACCTTAGTGAAGTTTCGATTTCTTGAGAATCGCGTCAAGCGTGGTAAAGCTTCAAGGCCGACTTTAGATATCCCTTTCACACATGCTAAAAATAGCTCAGCAAACTAAAACCGTACACTAATCGATACTGAAAAACCGGAACCGTACACAAAGGCCATCCCCAAGCCAGCCCACCCAGAAATTAACGGTATTTACGACTCTGTGAACTTATTCCCATAACCTTGAGTAATACGGGGTTTGGATGTTAGCCAAACTCATTAATAATACTCGCAACTATTAAAGAGACACTTCAACTTAATTTATTAATAAATTAATAGAGTAACAACCTTAATTACTGGATCATAAGTTTGATATTTATTTGGCATGTAATCTGAAGAGTTTTGTTTGATGAGACCGTTGGGACTTTGTCAAAGGAAATGTATATGGCGAAGGACGGAAACAATGTAGGTATATTTTAGTCATGTTTGTGCTTATCATCCTAACTACAACTATAATGATTGAACCGTGTCAACACAATAGACATCGTAATCTTATTAGCGGTCGTGTACGTTGCCATGGTATGGTAAATCATTATATTTGGTAATTTTCGGGACGTATGGTTAAAGCTTTTCTATGATATTTCTTATGATAGGCTCTAACAACTCTTCTTAAAACTCTCAGTCCAAAACAGAAGATTGAATTCCTTTTGTTAACCGAATCTGAAACCGAACCCAGCCTGAAGCTATCGATGTATATAATTGGGTTACAATGCCTGTGTATTTCGATATTCATTTATATCTTGTTAGATTGAATACCAGCGTCACCATCGACAGAGGCTAGTTAAATTTAGAAAATCCACCGCAATAGTAATTATAAATACAGCACAATTGTCAGTAAACCTAGTGCAAACAAACACGATTTGACTGTCGTTACGGAAATCTAAAAGTCTGACTAGTCTCACCAAGGGTCATCTTATTACCCAGTAATTGGTAATTGGGTTTTCGAGGCGAAATAAGCAATTCAGGTAAAAAATGGTATTCGCTGCATGTAGTCAGACTATAATCAGATCCCAAGACAGTTGGGAGAAGGATAGGCAGATAAGGTGTTAGTAGATGTACCTAGAGAAAAGCTAAACGTCAATTAATCAAAATCCTCATTAGAAACAATTTAAGTGTCTTTGCAACGTTGACTGAACCAGCGACACAGATAAAATTTGCTCTCGTTTAGTTTAACAAAAAGTCTCTAAACTAAATTATTTAAGATTTCAACTTTTCCATACACCAAAAACAAACTTGCACATTTGCGGAAAAAACTGACAGGTGAATGAAAAATTAAGTTAGAAAAGTTACATCATGATAAATGGGCAGCTCTGCGTAATGGCCAATGATTATTGTAACTTTCGGGCATTCGGGCCATGAGTACGAAGTTTCAGAGATAGCTGTGACTCTATTACTCACCGTCAGATCTCGTTAGGTGATGCTAAAGACTTTTATGGAGGTAATTGCCTCTTTTGATGGTGGTCTGAGGAGGTGATTAACGGTGATTCGACTTTCTACGCTACGGGATGGGTATATTTAAAAAGATTATGGGGCTTTTCAATTTTGTGTTTTCTTTTATATTTTCTTTTTGGGTCTATTTATCAATCTTTTGGAATCTCTTTTGAATGTGGTTTACAAATTTACAGATCAATGTTTTTGTTGTCTTTTGTAAGTTTTTTAGATTAACTTTTACCTATTGTGGGTTTCAAATCACCAGTCAAATTTTCCATAAAACGTTTCAAAGGTTGTAAACACCGACCAACGCCATTTATAAGGAAAATACCATTTTATTAAGCTGCTTACCTAAGCTGATTAATAAAATGGTATTTTCCTTTGTGGTAGGAAAACAATCACGAAGATATGAAAGTCTAGGTTTTAGACTAGACTGAAGCAGGAAGCTGTATTCTCATTACTTACCGAGATCTACCAGGGCTTGAGACGATCGAAGTGGTTGTTAGTTTTGCTCCTTCGTTTTAATACTTCAGATTATCGTCTGAAAATATTTGTGAGAAAAACGTATGAATAAGACCTATGTGTTAGTTTTAACATAATGGAAAAATAAATTGTTACATCATACCTTTTTGGGAAAAACTAGGCAGATGGTGTGTGCTGAGCAACCTTGTTGGTCTATTTTCTCTTTTTTCCATCGTACTGAGTATGAGGCTTCGATAGCTACGTCGGGCCAAGTGTTATACGGATTTTAAATAACTGATATAACTGATTTGCAATAACGTATTTCTCAGCAGCAGCTACGGAGTCTAGATATGGGGCTAAAACATAACTGACGAAATGTGGGTGTACTATTTGATACTCCTCTGCCTAATCCTTCGAGGATTACTAGCGTAATTTTATGATAAAATGTTTACAAAGTTATTCAGTTTATGTTTTATTCATTTTTACATTACCACTAAATTCTCTTAGCACTTTACATGGTACTAATCTTTTTCTTTTATGATTGCTTGCTCCCTTGGCACATAATGTGTATATAAATATACATAGGTAGTCCTGAAATAGATTGTTTTTTCAGAACTAAGGGACAATATTTCCATAATTATGTTGATCGAGAAAGTGGCTTCATAATGTTTTTGTATTTTTTAAATAAAAGTTGATACATTTTGTTTGGTGTTAAGTGATGAATTATCTATCTCTCGTGAAAGTGACTGTACATATTATATGAAATTACGTGTGTATAATGGTTTTAAATAATAATGATTTTGTAAACTATGAAACAAAGTCAAAGAAACACCAAGATAGGGACATAATATTACTGTAAATGTAACACTATCTTTTGTAAGACGATTAATTATAAACTTCATTTTTTTAATTGAGGTAAGACATAGCAATAAATAAATCTATGCAGTCTATCTTTATGTAATACATACAATTAACTAATAAGTTGGATTTAAACGACGAAAACTGTTGTGAGTTGTGGTGAAATGTTTTAGTATTGAGTAGAGAATGTCAGAAGGTCTAAAAATGAATAAAAAAAATCTTAAAAAAATACAGACATGTGTACCGAAAATGTTGTTATATTTAGTGATTATCTTTCCACTGTGTTCATGTCTTTTTGAAAACGAAGTTTTTCAAAAGTAAAACGTGTTATAAACTCAAATCGCCAATGAATGTCCAGCGAGTTACTAACACGTAAGTAACTAATTTGCGATTATTTGTGGCATATACGGACCACCATATAAATACGACATCCCATATATACTATGACATCCTGGCTACTCATTATTGTTGATTTTGAGTGGTATCGTAGATATTAGGCCTAAAACGCAGATGCCTTTAATAAGTTTGATTTTTTTCTCTTTTTACACTATTTGTTTTAATCGCAATGTGCCTTATTGTTGCACAAGCAATACTTTAACGTCCCATAAATACAGAAAAAATAAAGTCAGTCTAACGCCTTGCGGCATAAGTATGTTAGAAGTGACCATGTATACTTTTTAGTTGATATTAATTCCTTCCTTAAACAATGATTTAAGTAAAAGTTCCTACCAAAACCGCCAGCAAACCGAAGTATTCCCGACTTGGCTCGTTAGTCTAGTGGTTGCAAGGGTGACTGCTGAGCTTTAGCTCCTGGGTTCGATTCCCGGGTCGAGCAAAGTGTTATTGGGTTCTTTCAACAGAAATTTCTCAGTGGCCGCCACGGAGACCGGAACTGTGCCCAGTTAATGCTATAGGCTTGCCCCTTTTTACATGGGACTGGAGAACTGTTTGTGTACTGGTACACCTGTGCCTAACCCTTTGGGGATTATAAAGCGTGATGTTATGTTCCTACCAAAATGTATTCTTTAGTTTTGAAAAACTGTTTCGTATTTTGAGGTGTGAACCTTCTGTGTTTTTCGTTAAGTGGCTTCTTATTGGCAAATTGTTACCTGTATTTAATTTATCCTTAATTAATGTAGAATTAATTAATTTTTCAACTCGTTGTGGTAATTTGTTATTCTGTTTAAGTTTCACCACATCATTATTTTCATTATAAATAAATGGTGGCTGCAAAAAGCTTGCCTGCCATAATTAATCCATAAATTCGCGTCACTGGTTTAATAAACAGCACTCTTGCGGAATTATTTTACTGTTGTTCATTTATAGTATTCTTTTTCTTTATTGTACATAAAATTAAAAGATGTACACACTAATAATATATAACTTATGCACAACGTCGAGCTTAACCCAGATTTGGGTTTTTTACAGCAAACCTTATTTTAACAGAAATATTTGTCAAAGAGGATCCAGCTTTGTGCATGAACAGTACTTTTAAAACTTAAATCAACTTTATTTATTTTTTGTTGGCAATCATAAAATTTATATAAGTGGTGAATTTGATATTGCAGTGCGTAACTGATATTGTTTTTAAATTTCAAATATTATCTCAATCGTGATACATACAAACTTTTACCATTGAGATAGTATTTTGAATCGTTCGAAAACTTTCAATTGTTATTTTTTATTTGGTTTAGTATTATAATAATATATTGAATCCATGGTAAAAATAGATGTCACGTTACACAGTGTTTTATTGGGTATGCTATGTCCTGAAAGAGATTTTTTATGTTTAAAAATTGTTTTGTTTTTTAATGTTATTTATTAAAAAGCAATATGCTACCATTAATGATAATGTATTCGATGGTAATATGTCTACATGTTAAATGTTAAATTTGTTCTAATAGTTTGTCCATAAACATTTTTCTTAACTTGTAAACTAGTCACCACAACTCACAAAATGTAGAAATTTCCACGTTGTGTATAAACCCAGGTTGGAACCGACAGACTGGATAGCCCACGAGTTGACTAGCACAAATAATATCACGATGTTACTCTTTAGCCGAAACAAATTGTAGATGTGCATGACATTGGAATAAAAGTGTATTTTTAGCTTGTTTCTTTTAATTTTCACCCATGGAAGGCAGACGCACGATTTGCTCCATAGCTGTATAGGTGACTTCTTTGTTGGTGATAGTCCTCGGTTTCTAGCGACTGAAGGAGGATACAGATAAAAACACAAATGAGGAGTCTAAGTTCCAGTCTTACTAAATGTATCGTATAACCCAGTATAACTGGGTTGTGGAAGTCAGATAGGCAGTCGCTCTATGTAAAATACTGGTATTCAGCTACATCCGGTAAGACTGGAAACCGATCCCAATAAAGTTGGGAAAAGGCTAGGCAGATGATGATGAAAGAGGAGTCTTACATTGGTATTCTTCTTAGTCATAAACTGAACTTAAGTCGGACTAACCACGCCTACATTCCGTCGTTTGTTTATAAATTGACATATGAACGCCTACTTTTCATCTGCCAAATTTGAAGTACCGGAAGACTATTAATTACTAGCTAGTAATTAATAGTTTTCCGGGAAAACATTTTCCCCGTTTCCGCAACATTTTTCATTGCTGCTGCACTCTTATTGGTCGTAGCGTAATGATATATAGCCTATAGCCTTCCCCGATAAATGGGCTATATAAGACTGAATTTTTTTTTCAATTCGGACCAGTAGTTTCGGAGCCTATTCAATGCAAACAAACAAAAAAAAACAAACAATCAAATCTTTCCTCTTTATAATATTAGTTTAGATATACATATATCTTCATATAGATATATCTTCAACATTGATTGAAGAAGGATCCAACTATGGGTTTGACAAAGATAGGTAGCTGGAGGAGGTACCTTATTCGAAGATCTGCCAATTGCGGCCAAGAAATTCTAGGAATACGATTTGGTGTGTATTTTTAACTGTTGTCATGGCAATACAGTTCGACTAAATTCAAAAAGGTTCTGTATGGTGTCGGACGTAAAGAATAGCACCATCCCATATCTTCCCGTGGGTGTCGTAAGAGACGACTAAGGGACTTGCCAGAGAATGGGCAGCAGCGTTCTCTGTGCTTTTGTGACAAACGTTCTGCGATCGCCAACCCGCCTGCCAAGCGTGGCGATTATGGCAAAACCCCCCATGTTATGTCAATGTGGCAAAACTTGGGGGAGGCCTATGTCCAGCAGTGGACGTCTTTCGGCTGAAATGATCATGAAATCCAAAAATGGCTCTTAGAATATGGTTGTAAGTTTTATTGCGTGCCCTCACCTGAGATTTGATTGCGTATATGTGTCAGTTATTTTATTTACAATAAGTCTATTCAAAAATTGCTGTAAAACTGCTGAAGGGTATTTCATCATCTTATTTTAAACTTTTGACTTTGCATATTTGATAGTTATTGCTGGAATGAATTTAAAATGTTGCGAGTATGGCAGAAGGGGTAAATTAGAGGTAGGTTTTTTTTTTTTTTTGTTTTTTTTGTTAGGTAAATTAGAGGTAGGTTCTCTGACACTGTAGCGTTTCCTATTGTAAAACGTTTTTCAATACATTAAAACAATGTTTATTATTGTGTCACCCTATGTGAAATGTTTTTTTTATGAATTTGTGTGTACAAAATAAAGAATATTATTCTATTATATAGGATTGAAAAATGTTACCCAAAAAGCTGGTCAATCTTTGGTTGGTATAATGTCTGTTCTTCTAGGCCTTCTGGCATAGAATAACACATAGCTCAGGTTTCCAAAGCCTCCTTGTTAAATAACGTTCTTAACATCATTTAGACCAAATGTATTTCCAGGACATTCACATTCGTCGACCCAAAAACGTCTCGAAAACGATTTATTTGTCACTGACAAAAAGGAGATAAAAAGTAAGCCTACAAAGTTACAGTTTCATACGAACCTCTTCGCTCGAACGGAGCTGGAGGTCTAAATACAAATATTTGTGGTACACCCACACGTCTGCTATGCATGACTTGTTAATGCTTACTGAAGTTTGAAGTGAGTGCTACTGTCAATGTAGAACGGAGAGGTGATTGTTGTTTGACGTTGCAAAATGTGAAGTTTAATTTAGGTTTTTGATTTTTATTTTTCAAAGGTGCTTATTAGTTATTGGGACTACAGTGTGTTGTAGGCAATAAAGCGCATGTCCACTGAGTTTATTTTTTACTTCTGCATTATTATTTTCGCAGTACCTATTCATTTTTCAGGCAAAGTGCTATTGGGTTTTTCATTAAGGAATTTTGCAGTAGCCGCCACTGAGTCCAGATCTGTGTCCAGTTGTTGGCAATAGGCACGCCCCCTATTACATGGGGCTCTAACATAACCGTCGAAATGTGGGTGTACTATAAGGTACAACTTTGCCTAACCTTTAGGGGATTTCGAATCATTCATATTAATAGACACCACTCAGGATATAAACTAGTTACTTCATCTTCATCATAAGATAATTACAAGCAAACGTAAGTGGAAGGATGTTCATCCCAGTTATCAAAGGGGCGCTATTCCTGATACGCTCATGCCAATTTTATCTCCGTGACCATGGAGACAATAAATATTCTAAAAATGTTAGCTGGCAGAACTTTTGTGTAATAATACATCAGCTGCATCCGGTTTCGGCTTTTATTCGGCTCGTATCGATTGGAAATCTTTGTTCTGTCATTCATTACAGTCATCATAGAAAAGATGTTTACTCGTAACACCACCACTATCCCTACCATTACTGAGCCCCCCTATAGGCATCTCCTTTTTTCTGTCACACTTCCCGATTGTTCTGTCTTTATCATAGCTAAAGCACGTGCGTTTCAGTTCGGCACGACTACGGCCTATTTCCTGATTGTTAATCTATATAATAATATAATCAATTCTGCTTACAATATCGGCAGTGGTGTCTTGGCCAACACAGTCTCTAGAAAGCCATCGAATGCAATCGCTGTGTCCTAAATCGGCTAGATAGATTTTTATTCGATTATGCTGCCCCTCTTTCCCGCATCAAGCCGATCCGAATTTTGTAGCATCCCTAACCCCAAGATACCAAGGAAATTCGAATAGATGGAAAATCTTCAAGACCGTAAAAAGGTAAAACTGGATTAAGTATGTATGAAGCCATTAGTGTGCCATGCTGGGTGTTGGTAGGACCGAGTTGTGACGGAAATATTTTGTCTATCTTAATAATACGGAAGAGTAGTCACACATATTCACGGAACAAAAAGAAAAAACCGGCCAAGTGCGAGTCTTACTCGCACACAGGGTTCCATAGCTCCAAAGAATATAATAAAAATATTTTTAACTGTCTTTCATTAGTTAGTAAACTTCCACGAAAACGCAAAACTACATTTGTTTTTCATAGTATTTTAATGAAAAACAAAGTTACTGCTGCAGTTTGATGAAAAAGTCCCATATCTCAAAAACTAAACATCATATCTTATTGAAACCAATTTTAGTTGATAGTTTTTTTACGTTCTACAATCCTCAATATTTACAGAATTTTCCTCCTCTTACTTTAGAAATTAGAGGGTGGGGTACACACATTTTACTACTTTGGAAGTGGCTCTAGCGCAAACTATTCAGTTTAGAAAAAAAATGATAGAAACCTCAATATCATTTTTGAAGACCCATCCATAGATACCCCACACGTATGGGTCTGATGAAATTTATTTTTTGGTTTTCAGTTCTAAGTATGGAAGAAGGGACCCCAAAATTTATTGTTTTTTTTTTTCTATTTTTGTGTGAAAATCCTAATGCAGTTTACAGAATACATCTACTTACCAAGTTTCAACAGTATAGTTCTTATAGTTTCGGAAATAAGTGGCTGTGACATGCGGACGGACAGACAGACAGACAGACATGACGAATCTATAAGGGTTCCGTTTTTTGCCATTCGGCCACGTAACCCTAAAAAAAAGAACAGGCAGTATTTGTCAAGATTCCAAATGATACAAGACTTTTTTATCGTTACTTTGGTCGTGCCTTGGCTTAGGTTGTCCCAATCTTGAACTATATAATAAGTAACAGTAGTTTGATAGTTGTGCGACACTGACGGGAATTTATGATGCTTAGCCAAATTGTGACGGTACGGTTGGCGCAGTGCCTGAGCCATTGGCTGCTACGCTGCGTGTCGCGGGTTCGGCTTCGCATGGAACTAATATTTGTATGGCCTACAGGTAATTGTTCCTGGTCTGGCTGTTTGGGTGGTGAGTTTAAATGTTTGCAAACGCACCAACGTGGCAATACAAGAGATATTACTAGTCCCACACTAGTAACATCTCTTGTATTGCCACGTTGGTACAGTTTAAAAAAAGTGCGAATTTAGTACCGATAATAAATTTGAATAATGCTGAACGCGATCAGCACATCCAAAGCGGCGTTCAAGAGCTGAAGTTTGAAACTCCACAAAAACACTGAAACTGATAGTTCTTGATCGCGGTTTAGGTAAGTTTTCCAGGTTCTGTTTCATTGGTGAAAATCGTAAATTTGTTTTGATGTGATAATTTGCTAAAAAAAAAGCATCTAATAATAATAACACTTGTTTTATTTAACAAATAAGTTACTGGAGTAAATGGCTCTAAAGAGGACACAATTCTAAGAAATATTTATACTATAATAACTCTGAAATAGAACTCGTATTCTGGAAACTTATTACTATTAGAACTCAGGAAGTAAATCTGTGACCAAGCCAGGTTTCTTTTACAAATATACATAGGTACATGCCATTGCAGGGCAAAGGGATCCTGTCATCTCATACAGAGAAACTTGATCACCACGCTCGCTTAAATTGGCTATAGACTATCAGAGATTTCAGTCTAGTTTAGTAGTACTAATTTTAAGTCCACTTGTCCAAGATAACTTTAAAAAAAGTATGTATGGATATTAAAAAGTATAAAAAATAATTTTAAAACGTCGGCCGTCTACTAGAAGTAATATAATTTCTCGGTATTGGCGGTTTTTTTCTTTTAAAATTAAGTTATTAAAACATTTTTTATTACAATTAGTTCAATCTTTAAATATTTAAGTAACAACAAAATGAAGATTTTTTAGCTACAAATTATTATGGGCCAATGAGCGTACTCCAAGAAGTCCTTTGTGGATTAAAAAAAGGATAAAATTTTCTTCGAATGTAAAATTAGCAAATTACATAATGACTCAATATTTTATAAAAAAAAAATATTCTGAAGAATGTGAAATCTGTTAAAAACGATTATGCTTATAAAACAGTTTTAATCATGAAATCGTAAAACAAATTTTATATTTAGAGCTGGAGTGATGAAATATGCCATTGAAAAACCATAGAAGTAGTAGTATACTCATAATCTGCTTAGCTCTTTCTCAACTTTATTGCTGTTGGTTCTAGCCTTACTGGATGCAGCAGAATACCAGTATTATACTTGGAGTGATCTTTGTAGTTATACAAATACACCACAAAAAAATCCAATAAAACTAAACAAAAATTCCACAATTTAATTTAACGCGGTCACACAACGAGACTATCAGGAAACCATCACGCTGCCTAAAAGTACTTGTCCCGAACTCAAACCTGATCAAACATCGTAGTACACAGAGCTATGTGCCTTCCATCTTTTTATGGCACCCGCGGTATGAAATCGATAGACACTGGAATCCGACTGCGCAAAATGGAGTTATATGTGTTACGCATTTCGTTGTTTTAAGTGGTAAAAAAGAGTTGCAGGATTCCTTCAAGTATTGGACTCAGAGACTTCGGTTCATGTGTCTAATACGCTTGCTTCCTTTTAAACTTTGCCCTACACTAAGAATTTATTTCACCTGTACCGTGGGTGCGTTTAAAACATTTAGACTTACATACATAAAGAGCCAGACCCGGAACTACCACTTGTAGGCCATACAAATATTTGTTCCGTAAGGGAATCGAACCTGCAGCAGCCAATCGCTTAGCCACTGCGTGCAAGCGTGCCGTTGCCTATATTCCTAGTTGAGAATAAAAGGATCTGATTTTGTCCACAAAAAAGGCATGTGATGAATGGAATCTTAGTTATTTTCCAAAAATATTTGATGCCATATCTGTATCATACAAGAGGTGGAGAAGAATCAAAGTGGGGAACAAGGAGTAGGAGCAGGGAGGATCAGCTATATTTACGTTACTAAAAGCGGTGCCGAGAGAAGATTTACTAAAAACATTGAAATAGTCATCAACCACAGAATTGAAACAAATTGCTCGAGATAAATTACCTCTAAAATATAACAAAAAAAAAAGAATGTACCTTGACCACGAACAATAACACGAAGGTTTAAGGATTGCAATCCTATATCTTTTTTACGAGAACCAGAAAAAATATCAAATCGATTTCCCGATAGCGAGGAGCGTAGTAATGTGAACTACGGTCGCAGGTGGCCTTGGGTGTTATTCTGATAAATGTCAATGTCGAATTTACGATCGAAGTCGAGTCGGATGAAGCTTCGCACGCGCGTTCGGCTTTATTCGGTAAGCCGACGACTGGAACAGACTTGCGGCGTGCTTTGGGCCAGATTTGCGAGGTGTTTGAAATTGATTGCTTGCTGGATTGAGGGTTTCAAGTATTTTGTAGCTATTGCCGGCTGCGGTGCGAGATTGATAGCGGTTTCGTGAAGGAGGTAGGCGGAACCACCTTTGCTATAAACTTAGGTAAGTAGGCATTTTGGTGAGATATTAAGGTCGTCTTGAAACTATTATATTTATTAGTTCTATAAGTCTATATCACGTGATAGGAAAAAAACTATGACTCGTTTCTTTGCTGTAACAAAAGATGAAAAAACCCCCAATAAAACTTGATATATCCCCAAAGAAATCCTTGTAATACGAAAAACTAAAACGGAGAATAAATCTATCTTACGTATTCGGACAGATAGGCGTAACGTGCCTTTATCGTGGACAAATCTAAATAATACAATAAAGAAAAAAGAGACTCCCCATTCCATTGTTCTAGAATAATAAGAACGACTCCGGTTCGAATACAAAACGACCATAACTTACCGGAATAGGCCCCCTTAGTATCTGTTATGAATCCAGCACAAAAATAAAAATACTTTTTTTTTCCTACAAACCCTATACTTCTCTTCAGAAACTTTGTTTTGAGTACTTTATGAAAATAAATGAGAATAACAAGGGGTAACAAGCTAAACGGATGGTGTGTAATGAAAATATCAGGAAACAAGTGTCATTAACGGGCGAGTTTTATCTCGAAGAAAAAGTTTGTGACAAATTAAGAAAGAAGTGGATAGCGCGAGTTCGGGGCTAATGGAAAATACGTTTTGCTTCGAGATAAAAAGTTTAGAGGCAGAAGTTCCGTTGGACGTGCTCCGATTCGACAGAAAGCAGCGGACTTGAACGATTTATAGAGTACGAACCAAACATTTGTACCTAAGTTCTGCGAGTTCAATAACTTGCAAATGTTTGGGCGAAGTGGAGGGAAATGTGGCGTGCATTGTTAATGTTGCTCGTTTGCTTATTTAGGATCGCGTCTGTGACGTCCTGTGGTGTCGTGTATGATAAGCGATAACATCTGATGTTGGGTAGCCAATATCGCACTGCGGTCTTTACTCTCGACTGACAAGATTTTACATAATCCTTCAAGACCGGACCTTGTAGTGATCTACATATTTCAACGGATTTTGAGCTTGTGAATGTTGGCTTTAGGGTCTGGTAAATACAACATTTTATTTGCTGTCTCAAAAAGCCATCTCATGCTTGTTTTCAGGAGACATATTTAGCGACACCCTAATGAGTGAATAAATATTATTACATTCTGGAACTCCAACTCTTAGCAGTCATTTAGAATAAATCATGGTTGTACTGCCCCGAAGGGTTGTACAGAGATTATCAACTATCGTCCTAATCACTTTACTAGCTAAATAGTTTAGCTGCCGGCATAAGTATTACGAAGTTTCCATCCAAGATACACCGGTCAAGGTAATTTTCCTTCAAGCCTCATCCGCTTGAAGTCAGAAATACGAAACACATAAAGTTAGCAATCACATATCTGCTGCTACAAAATACATTCTATTATTCCTGAAATTGTTTGAACAAGTTTGATAACTTGAAAAGGTTTGAAACAAACGTAACATGAACTGCACAGTTTCAGTCTCATATGAGTTTGTGCACCAACTATCGAGATACAAGTTTACAATATGATTTGTGGTGCCAGTTGACAGTGACAGCGTTATTGTAGAGTAAATAGGTAAGTTGGTTATTGTATTTTTGAGGAGGAATCTTTAGTTATTTTTTTTTGTTGAAATAATTATTTGTTGGTATTGACAGGTTTTTTTTTATCAGTGATTGAAACTATTTGAATTCGTTCGCTATTAATAAATATTTGAATTGTATTCTTGCGGGCTCTTATCCACATGAAACGACCACTTCGAACCGTGCCCCTAACTTTGGAAGTTTTATACGTGCCGTAGGCGTTTTTACATCATTTTCATCATCATTCATCATTTCAGCCCAAAAGACGTCCACTGCTGGACATAGGCCTCCCCCAAGTGTCGCCAAATTGACATTTTGGGTGGTTTTGCCATAATCGCCACGCTTGGCAGGCGGGTTGGCGATCGCAGTACGGTTGTTACAAAATCACAGAGAACGCTGCTGACCATTCTCTGGCAAGTCCCTTAGTCGCCTCTTACGACACCCACGGGAAGATATGGGATGGTGCTATTCTTTACGTCCGACACCATACAGAGCCTTTTTTACATAGATTTTTACGTTTTTACATAGATTAGTTTTTTTTTTTTAATGTGTAGTCGATTACGACGCATTTATACTCAAACCTAAAACTCAAACTTTCTTCGGTTAACAGAGACCTTAAAAAAGTTACAGATTTTATAAACAAGATTTAAAAAATGCATATGCTACAAATTCAAATGAGTAAGCCATAAATACAAAAATATCAACTAACACATACTTTAACTATTCTCCAATCTATCTTCTATAACCCAAATAAGACCAATAAATTGACACATAAAAACAGCACAGCTTAGCATAGGTTTCCATTTAACGACTGCAGGTTATTACAAGTCCCGTCGGGTCAAATTAGCTAGGTTATCAGAAAACCGTCTAATGTGCCTACTCGTAACTCTTGCTAATGCCTTTATTGGTCGTAATATACGGTCCAGACTTTCAGACTATTAAAGGAATGGCAAAAGGATTCGTTTTATTGCCCGCACCCCATTATATTCAGGCACGTAGTGTATTGTGTTGAGAAAATCGATGTTATGTTTTGTGTTTCTTTAGTAAAAAAAAATGTTTGAAGGTTACTTTACTGTCTTTTTATATACCCAAGTTCTACAATTAAATACGGGATTAGTGAAAGATGTTGCCGTTGCAATTATGGTCGTACTTCGTAGCGTTTTCGTAGCCTTTCGTAGTAACTTGCGTAGACGCGTAGTGTCAACCTCTATAATATTCAATAGGGTATAATACTGGGTAAAGAAAACGAAATTATATTTTGTCCGTCGGATAGGTTATGCAAAAATATTAGACACGTATTTTTTGTTTTATCAAAATATCAAAAAATGAGTTAGTTAAAACTCATTAAAGTTGGAGAGTATGGGGCTCACTACGTCATAAGTTGGTATAAAAACCGGTCAAGTGCGTGTCGGGCTACGCGCAGTGTAGGGTTCCGTAGTTTTTATAACAGCCAAGTGCGGGTCGTATTCGCAGACTGATAGTTTCGTACCATGATCTAACTAAAAGCCAAACATGACTACCTACCTAATTTGACTTCCTATACAAACAACAACAACAGTTTTTTTTATAAAACTTATTTAGGAATGAAACTGCGCGATACAACTGAGTTGTTCGAAATTTTCGAGTCAAATACAATTGGTCGACTATTACTCGTAAACTCGTAAAGCCCACATAAGTGTGATAGTTTTCCTTTAAACTTCGTTATTTATGTACTACTGCCGTGACATTTGTATTTCTAACTACAACCGTTTAGTCTGTAGAGGGAGGGACACTTGACCCTAACGAAAATTGGTATTTTAAAGCTTGATAAGTCATGAACGGTTTGCTTAATCAAAAAACGGTCTTCCCAAGCCCCTAATATTTTTGGACCTATCCAACGATATCCCACACTATGGGAAGGACGGAAAAAAATTATCATCTCCACTTTACATGTAGGGAAGGTACCCTAAATAATTGTTTTTTTTTTTCAAATTTTATTTTACCACTTTTTTGGCGTTATAACGTGTCATGCCAAATTACAACTTTCTAGTACCAATAGTTTTTGAGCTAAACCGCAGACAGACAGACAGACAGACGGACATGGCGAAACTATAAGGGTTCCTTGTTGACTACGGAACCTAAAACCCTAAAAATTACCTGCATGTGACGTCATGCGCCATTTCAACTCAATATATCTCCGTAATTAAATAATTATAAATTTTATGACCACGTGAAAAAAGAAAATATACGTATCCAATACTTTTCAATAATCTACCCGACAGACAAAGAAAAAAAAATAGTGATCATCCAATATTGTAAAATATAATGACGGTATTAACATTCAGTGTAAGAATAATTCAACAAGAATAGTGAAAGCGGCTTGATATGATAGAGAATGTACTGAAGTATCTGTGAATAGCTAGATCGCAATTTTGCCGTAATAATGTAATGGTTTTAGGTTGTAATAATCCTAATAGGTAGATTATATTCATCATCTTGTTAAACTGTATTGTCACGTATCAACAACAGGAGCTGTTAACTAAAGCGGTTGCTACCAAAATATATTCAAATCACAATACGTTAAAACCCACATTCATAATATATTCTAAGGTCAACTATTATTGTATCAAAAATAGAAAGTCATAATAGATAAAATCTGCCTATACAAACAAAAATAAACCTTCCAAAAACGTAACTACATACAATATACTTCACAATATCAGTGATATCAAATAAAAAAAACTGCGCTGTCCTTAAAATGGACGGTCAAACACAACCCCTTTGCGGGACCTCTTAATTTGGCTGATATATAAGGGCTTGGGGAGCTCACATACGAATAATAAATTCGCCGTACGTGATTGTACCGAAGCAATCTATAATACGACCAAATAGAAATGCTCTTATCGTTCTGTCACAAGCGTAATTTATTCTTAGGGGTACATAGGAGGGATATTGTCACGAAACCACGATTTGAGAGTCGAAATAAGTGGGTGAGTGTGAATGGGGTTAATACAATGCCTTGTAATACACTGATTAAAAAAGGATCGTGCCAATTGGAATATTTGCATCGAGTAACAAAGGCTATTTACATTGCAGATGAGAATGAAAACGCCGGCAGGGGACGCTCTAGAAGGACATACACTGACCTTGTGGGCGATGTTCTTCAGCAAGGTTAGGTTTGAAGTACTCACCACCGGCGTGGATCTATGACAGCAGGACTCAACGATCTGTATATCCTGCCTATGAGAAAATGGTGTGAGTTTTATTCAAATAAAGCGTAGACATAAATTTAGACCATCGCATGAATACCTACTGTCAAACGAAATATAAAGAAATAAATTTGCAATAAACAATTTGTCAAGTTTTCATAGCTTTAATGGACCGTAACATTGTGCTTGGACTACTCTAATAAGCCGTAATAATTATTTGATTGTAAATGTGGATATAATCTATTGTTATTAAGAACTATAACAGAAAGTTAATGTATTCGTGGTTTAACGATTTCAGTTCTAAATTCCACAAAAACACGTTCACCGAAATGCGGTGTTTGAGGGAAAATGTTCGAGAGAAATCTTGAAAGGTGTGAACCGATTAGTATTCTGGTATGAGTAGACTCTGCGGCCATGATTCGCACGCAAGCCTCTACGGTCACTACGGTATGCCAGCTTGAAAACTGTGAAACACGTGGTGGGTACACTGAATTTATTTACATCGAGGTGTAAGTGTTTGGGAACTATAAACGGTTTTTTTTAAACACTATAGAAATTTCTTCGTGGGTGCGTTTACAAATACTTAATCTCAAATACATAAACAGCTACTATCTGTAGCCTGTACAAATATTTGTCACAAGCTAGGAACGAACTTATGACACACGGCATAGGAGTCAATCCCTCAGCAACAGCGCCAACCGTAAAAAGAAACAATTTATGTGCTATACGGGATGGCGCTTTAGTAACCACCATCCGTTAAGGATATGATTCTTCTCGTCATACCAAACAATTTTCGCTGTGGGGTTCATTCCCAATTCGTGGCTGGATTAGACTGGATTCGGAAAATGGAGGAGAGGGTGTTGTAGAGCAGCTTGGAAGAGGCCTATGGCCAGCAGAAGACTGCGATAGGCTAGAGTTTTAAGCTAATGAATGGAGAAGTTTCATGATGTTGATAACACTATATATTAACATTAAAAAAAAAGAAATCGTCCTCAAATATCTGGGATATCAATGATAGTTTCCAATTCACCGAATTGACATATACAGAGTATTTGACTTTTTTGAGGGTTTTACGGGTATATCCCTTGGTAAGGCTGGCAGACAGGCTTTCGAGTTTCTGACTACGCGTAACGACGGCCAAAGACCTATTTAATTATGACAGCACCACTACCAACACCAACACTGTACATACTATATTCCATTATAAGACTAACTCCACGTCCTCCTACCTCGTTCGCAGTCCACACACACCACACTAGCGTCGTCGTTGCCAATCGTCGGCACATCACTATGCATTACGCCACGACGTCAAACGACGTAATTATGCCGACACGCCTCGCGTGCGGGATTTGCATCCATGTGACGACTGTGAACAGTGGGATATGGCGTGTTTTATTGTCGCTTTGATGGTTGGGGTTTTTGTGATTTGGTTTTGTGTGCAGTACATAATCAATCATCATCAATCCTTTCAAATGTTAGGGTTCGCTAATTTAAGTTTGATTTAATTAAATTGAAACGCAAAAAGACTAGTTTCCAGGCCAGTAACTATTTGATTCGAATATTTTGTGCTGGCAACACTTTGGTTTGTCATTTGGTCGTTCGATGCTTCCAATTGGCTAACCAATGAGAGGCCAGCACATGGTCGTCTGTGATTGGTTGACGACATTAAGTCGTTAACCAATCGTAGAACTCCATTTTACCGCGCAAATTATCGAAAACCCGGGAAGTGCAAAAAGGTCGGTTGAACATTCTAACTCTAACGGTTGGACGAGAAGGTTGTAAGAAGAATAAAGTTGTGTTTCTTGTTACCTGTATTTTCTTCAGTACTTCACCTAGGCATCCTGAAAGTCTTAAGTTTAATCCATAGTCAGTGAGTCTATTATATATCAGAAGTGACACGCTAACCAAACTTAAAACGTAAGTAAACGCCCATTGTTTTTATTATATTAATTCTAAATTATATTTCTTGTTGTTTTATCTTTGCAATCAAATAGTTATTATAATTGTATGTTCATTCAAATTTGCTTAATATTTGTGTTGGTAGTTTAAAGCATAACGGTCGGATTCCGGAAAGAATGAACATTCGTTGAACAAGTGTTAGATATAAACAGTGTTTAAACCTATCTAAATGGCAGCTATAAACGTAGTAGACATAAGAGAGTGGTTGTATTTTTTCGTAAAGCGACCTACAGTATTTTATAACGGTTTAATTTTTTATTTTTTATTCTATTTACTAAATTTTTGTCTATGTCTGTGTGTCCTAACAAGTGTCTGAAATGATCGAGAATATCATTCTATGGGGTTGTATTTTTTCGTAAAGCGATCTACAGTATTTTATAACGGTTTAATTTTTTATTTTTTATTCTTTTTACTAAATTTTTGTCTATGTGTGTGTGTCCTAACAAGTGTCTGAAATGATCGAGAATATCATTCTATGGGGGTTTCTAAAAGGGGTACTAAAATTTGCTTATTTTTGGCGTAGGACGCACCGTTTCAGAGATATATATATATATTTTTTAATTTTATTTTATACTCCTTTTGAACCGAATAATGTCGGTGTTATTCACCATATTTTTTGGTCATTGTTATTAACCATACCTATTTTTTCTGCGAGTGTTTAGATCATGGCCGAGCTACCAGGACGCAGAGAACGCTCAAATCGAGACTCCAGTCGGCGTAGACTCGAGACACCTAGTCGAGAGGATCGCTCACGAAGTCGAAGCGACCTGCGTATGCGCAGCCCGAATCCATCTCGAGATGAGCGTGACTTCCTGCTGGGACGGCAGAGAGTAGAGATGCTGGAGCAGGAATTACGCCGAGAGCGTGAACGACTTCGTGCAACGGAGGACCGTCGTCAATCATCGTCACGACGTGCCAGTGAGCGTCGTGAACCCTCCGGGCGTCGGGAAGCCGAGCATCGGGCAGAGCCACGTGCCAGCGAGCGTCGCGAGCTCTCCGGACGTCGGGAAGCTGAGCGTCGGGCAGAGCCACGTGCCGAGCAACGAAGCAATGCGGGAGATATAAGGTCACGTAGTCCATCTTTTTCTAAGAACGATCTTGTTAGTGTTTTAAAACTATTGAAAGAGGATCTGTCGTCACAGCCACATAACCAAAATGCACAGTCGTCTCAAAAGATAGACCACCAAAATATATTGCCTAATTTCGACCCTTCAACTAAAAATCAACGTGTTGATATTTGGTTGAAAAAGGTCAACGAATGTGCGTCGGTATATGGTTGGAACGACAGAACCACCACTCATTTTGCTATGCAGAAACTCCAAGGCCTGGCTAAAATGTGGTACGAAAGTTTGAATTCCATTCTTTTCAGCTGGAAAGAATGGCAAGATAAATTGTTGAATGCATTTCCTTGTGAACAAAATTACGGCCAGACCTTGGAGGATATGCTGAAAAGGAAGAGCAAGTTCAATGAGCCCATCGAAGTTTATTACTACGAAAAGCTTGCTCTCGTAAACCAATGCGATATAGTAGGGAATCGTGCCGTGGACTGCATTATTCATGGCTTGAGTGACAGGACGCTTAGATCGAGTGCTTTGGCATTACGTTGCAATCACCCCGACCAACTTCTGCAGTTCTTGTTAAGCAATAGGGATACTCATCAGTCTTCTATGGACCGTGGCCATTTTCGTAATAAAACTGTGGACAATACTCATCAGAATAATAGCCAAAACCAAGCTCCAAAATCTATATCTAGATCGGGTCAGCCTAATGGTTGTTATAATTGTAAGGAGAAGGGGCATAGTTTCCTACATTGTCCGAAACCTCTTTTGAAGTGCCAACGATGCAATAAACTCGGTCATACAACGGAGACTTGTTTTAGTAAGCCAAGGGAAAAGCCAACGAATTCTAGCGCTACTGTTTCGAAGACAATGCGCATAAATTCTGACAAAAAGGGTACTGAAACTCCAAACTCCAAATTTATAAAAGAGGTTATTGTTAATGGGGTGCCCCTACAGGGGTTTATAGATTTTGGGAGCGAGGTTACTTTGGTTAAAGAGTCTGTAACAAAGAAGCTAGGCTTGAATCACGATAACACGTCCTCTCAAATGAAAGGTTTCGGTAATAGTGTTGTGCAATCTCTAGGAGAGCTGTCGCTTGATTTGATTATAGATGATGTCAACGCCAGGGTCATTTGTAAGGTTGTGAGTGACGACTTTTTGGAGAAGCCTTTGCTGATTGGTCAGACTTACACGGAACTTCCCCATTTAGTTGCTTATAAGAATGCTTCTGAATTGAAATTCTTCGACAACGGCAATAAATTGCCTTTTTCAGATGTTGACATTGAAAGTGGAAACTCGTTAAAGGTTCGCACTTTAGGAGCTGTCAAGTTTTGGGGACCTGTTTCGATCAGAGCCAGCGTTGACCCTACCATTAGTGGCAGTATTTTACTGAAAAATAGTGTTGCAGGAAAACCTAATAAGCAATTTTCAGTTTGCGGAGGACTTTATAATGCGACAAATGGATGTGTGAATATAGTTGTTATTCCCCATGCTAGTTTCTGTCTGATTCCAAAGGATAATGTCTTTAGTCGAGCTGAAAAGGTCTATTTTGTCAAGAGGATTGTCGTAGAGTCACCTGAACTGATGAGTGATGCTGCCGATAATAAATTCGATGAGAGCCAGGTTCGCATTTGTCAAAAGGTACCTGATGATACTAGGAAACTGTTACTAGATTTGCTCAGAAAGTACAATAATTGTTTTGCGTCATCCTTGAAAGATCTAGGTTGTACTAACGTTGCCCAAATGAAAATAGAGCTTAACAGTCAACGTCCCGTTGTATACCGTCCGTATCGACTGTCACATCACGAGCGCTCGCAGGTGCGTACAATGGTAGATGAAATGTTAGATTCGGGTATAGTGCGCGAATCATCTTCCGACTATGCTAGTCCTATTCTGCTTGTACGCAAGAAAGATGGATCTCTTAGAATGTGTGTAGATTACCGCATGCTGAATTCTGTAACTCTTAAGGAGAGATATCCAATGCCAATCATCGAGGATGAAATAGCTCGCCTTTCTGGTCAGGCCTGTTTTATTTCTTTAGACCTCGCGTCTGGTTATTACCAGGTACCACTCGTGGAGCAAAGTAAGCGATTCACCTCATTTGTCACGCCGGACGGCCAATATGAGTTTAATCGCATGCCGTTTGGCTTGGCAAATGCGCCTGCTGTATTTCAGCGCATGATCAACACAATTCTAGGGTCAGCTCGTTTCTGTAAGGCAACCGCATATATGGACGATATACTAATTTTTGGGAAAGACTACTCGGAATGTCTGAAAAATTTTGAAGACGTATTACAATTGTTACAAAAGGCGAATCTTACTTTGAATTTATCAAAATGTGATTTCCTGCGCGATAAAATCGACTATCTCGGATACGAAATCGGAGCAGCAGGAGTAAGGCCTGGGGAGAAAAAGATCTCCAGTGTAATGAATTTTCCGCGTCCTGAAAATGTACACAATGTTCGCCAATTTCTCGGGCTAGCAAGCTACTTCCGAAAATTCGTTAAAGATTTTGCCTTGGTAGCTTTTCCACTCAGCAAATTGTTAAAGAAATGTGTACCATGGGAATGGGGCGATGATCAGGAAACTGCTTTTCAGGATTTGAAGGTTAGGTTGATAAATAGACCCATTCTCGCAATATTCGATCCATCAGCAGAGCTGGAACTGCACACTGATGCGAGTAGGATAGGTATCGGAGGTATCCTTCTTCAGCGTTCAGTAGATAACACGCTGCGACCGGTTGCATACTATAGTAGGCAAACATCGCCGGAAGAGAAGAATTTCCATTCCTATGAGCTGGAAACATTAGCTGTGGTTTGTTCCCTACGAAAGTTTAGAGTTTATTTGCTAGGGAAAGACTTTAAAATCGTTACAGATTGCAGCGCCCTTAGGTCTACTTTTACTAAAAGGGATCTCATTCCTAGGATAGCGCGCTGGTGGCTACAATTGCAAGAATTTAATTGCACAATCGAATATAGAGCCGGTATAAAAATGGGACATGTTGACGCGCTATCCCGTAATCCTGTAGTCGAATCCGAGGACAATCAATCTGATAATCTTCCAACCGTTATGGCCATTTCAAGTGAAGATTGGTTACACACCCTCCAACTTGGAGATTCGGAACTTAGGAGGATTAGAGATATTTTGGATAGTAGACTAGATCAGAAAGGCTTGCAATATATTAAGGAAAACTACGTCGTTAAGGACAACAAGTTATTTCGTTGTGTAGGTGAAAACAAAGGAGATGTGCGCTGGGTAGTACCGAAGGGTGCGAGATGGCAGTTATGTCGGATGAATCATGACGATATCGGTCATTTTGGGGTTGAAAAGACTTTGGAACGATTAAAGAAAAGTTATTGGTTCGCAAAAATGACACGATTCGTAAAAAAGTACGTAAGCGCCTGCATTGAATGTGCATACGCTAAAAATAATCAAAGTGGTAAAGAAGGTCTCCTTCACCCTATAACGAAAGTGGAGGTACCTTTTCACACACTACATATTGACCATCTCGGACCCTTCGTGAAATCCAAACGAGGTTTTTCTTACCTACTAGTAGTAGTTGAAGCTTTCACAAAGTTTTGTTTTGTCAGACCGGTTCGGAACACGCACACTCTGAACGTAATAAGGGTGCTAGAAGACATATTTAGGATATTTAGAACTCCTGATCGCCTCGTTAGTGACCGCGGCAGCTGCTTTACGTCGCATATGTTCAAAAGATTTTGTCTAGACGAAGGCATTAAACATATCCTGAATGCTGTCTCTAGTCCCCGATCAAACGGTCAAGTAGAGCGGTATAACCGCACAATTCTCGGCTCTATGAAGGCTTTAAGCGTGAAATATGGCGAAAAAGAATGGGATTGCCACATAGGAAGGATTCAGTGGGGTCTAAACAACACTATCCAAAAAACGACCGGCAGGACGCCAGCTGAGGTGTTGTTTGGTACCTCTATGAATGTTTCGGCAAATCCTATCCTTAATGAAATTTCTGACGAAACTCGCGATTCCACTGATTTACCCACTATACGCCAAGAAGTTAAAAGTAGGATAGAAAATGAGCAGATCAAGCAAAAACGGTATTATGACAAGGGTAGGAAGCCTGCACGCGCATACGCGGAAGGCGACCTTGTTAAAATAACAAAAACTTGTTTTAATAATGAAGGGCAGAGTAAGAAGCTCTTGCCGTCGTATATCGGTCCCTATCGGGTTACAAAAGTCTTGGGTACTGACCGATATGTAGTAGCTCCAGTACCTGGTTTATGTAATACACAAGGCAAGCGTCCAACGACTGTTGCTGCGGATCGCATGATGCCTTGGATCCACGTGGCTGCATTAGATGTGAACGAGAACTCTGAATCTACTTCCGACACGGATGATGATTAGATATGCTCAATTTAAGTTTTGGTGGCCCTTGTGAGGCAGGTTACTACAGAATGGTTGTTGTGTTGTTTCAGATTTTAATGCGAGAATCGATTGGTTCGCATCTGATCAACTATGCCAGAGCTACTCGTTCGTCTTGCTCCTGTTGCACAAGCTTAATCGATCGGCTTGAGCAAATGGTCAGCAAAAGCTCCCTCGATTAATCGATCGTCGAGGTAATCTTTTAAGTATATCGACTAATCGATCGTGTCGATAATCAGGTATCCCGATTAATCGATCATTGGGTCCTGAGTTCTGTAATGGATTAAACACAACTAATCGATCGTTGTGATATCTACACCTTGCTATGATTAATTTGAAGTTGCTCTTGCGTAGAAATCTGTACATCTCTATAAGCTAAACAATTTTGTAAATAGATACTAAATATTTAGATATTTCATGTTTTATTTTTTATTTAGTTATAACAATAGTTGTATTAATTTATAAATTTTTGAATAGTCAATAAATGAGTTTTAGTTTTAGTTTAGATAGTAACTATAAAGTTTTGAATGTTAATTATTTTGTATGATTATCAGCATAGCATTTGAATTGATTTTGAAATATTGTGTACATGAATTGTTAAGTTTGTTCAACTGACCTAATTCCGATTGTTAGGGTTCCACCCGGTACCGTGTGCAGGGACGCACACGATATCAGGATGGTCGATTGTTAGGGTTCGCTAATTTAAGTTTGATTTAATTAAATTGAAACGCAAAAAGACTAGTTTCCAGGCCAGTAACTATTTGATTCGAATATTTTGTGCTGGCAACACTTTGGTTTGTCATTTGGTCGTTCGATGCTTCCAATTGGCTAACCAATGAGAGGCCAGCACATGGTCGTCTGTGATTGGTTGACGACATTAAGTCGTTAACCAATCGTAGAACTCCATTTTACCGCGCAAATTATCGAAAACCCGGGAAGTGCAAAAAGGTCGGTTGAACATTCTAACTCTAACGGTTGGACGAGAAGGTTGTAAGAAGAATAAAGTTGTGTTTCTTGTTACCTGTATTTTCTTCAGTACTTCACCTAGGCATCCTGAAAGTCTTAAGTTTAATCCATAGTCAGTGAGTCTATTATACAAATAGGTTCCTTAAAGTATGTAGGATTAAAAAGTGAGAGTATGTATTGTTCATGCTCACCTTGAGGTCGGTTTCCAATCTAACCAGATGCAGCTGGATACCAGTATTTTACATAAAGTGACTGCCTATCTGACCTACAAATAACTGTGGACTTTTGGGCCACTTGCACTGACTACCTGTAACGACTGTCAAATATCTAAAAATTACAGCCAAAACTAACGACTTTACGTGCCTTCTGAGGCACGGACGAAACTCCGTATGGGCTATCACCCATCCATGGACCATCCTAGGCAAGCACGGCTTAACCTGAAGATCGACCCGAGCAGCTGTTAGTATTTAGCCAGAAGCTCCTCACTTTAGCCACGAGATCCTCACGCTCATGCTCGCCAATGTCAGTTGTAAATCATGCAGTACTGGACTATCTGTCTGTCTATCTGAATCTGATTTCTTGCACTTGCACTACGAGAATCCTGGCGTGCTACGAGATTTTGTGCTAAGACAATCGTAGCACTGCTACGAGTTCTTTGTTTATTTTCAACTTAGTTAGTCAGTTCAGTTCAATAAATAGTTTTTAATTGGAATATCAAATCTGCTATGCGTAATCCGGAGATTGTATAACCTATCTAATAACAATCAGCTTTGTTTTGTAATATTACATGAGCGAACAAAGCGAAATGTGGATGTAGAATTGATACATACACCTCGCCCTAACTCTTCGGGGATTACAACATCAATTAGTGAACCAGTACGCTATTCTTATCAATTAATCAACCAAAACACACAACAATTACGTATTAAACCATCGTCTAATCAAGTGCTTATAACGCCAGATATTACCAAATCCCGTGACGATTAATATTAACCGAACAACGTACGACTAACATCGATTAATCAAACACAATCATTGATTATTATTTTATTGATAAAGTTTTGCAGACTATTCTTAATCACTTTGAAATAGGTTTAAGTTGTGCAAACTCTATTTGAATTTAATTAATGCTAGGAATATGATTGTTTTGTTTCTCGACAGATTGCTTAGTCTGAAGACACGAAATAGGGAAGTACAGAAGGTTGATGGTACAACGGGCAAAAACGCACGCACACTAAGTAAAGTACTCGCCCACCGCGACCGTTTGCGATGCAGTAGCGATCTAAATGCAACTCGGCCGCAATCACAGATAACGCAAGAGCACCTACTACACGTGCCTGTCTTTAGCATTTTATGCTTAACTTTGCTACAGTCACAGCAAGATAATTTGTTTAAAACAACAACCTAACTCTGCATGCTGTCAGACGTAAAGAATATCAACATCCCATAATCTTCTCGTGGGTGTCGTAAGAGGCTTTCCAAAGAATGGGCAGCAGCGTTCTCTGTGCTTTTGTAACAACCGTACTGCGATCGCCAACCCGCCTGCCAGCCGATTATGGCAAAACCCCCCTTATGTCAATACGACGACGTCTTTAGGCTGAAATGATGATGATGAACAACCTTACAACCCGAGAACTGAATTCTAGATATTTAAAGAACAAAAACGTAGTCTATTATGGATAGTAACTTGTGTAGTAAATAAAAAGCTTATGATCTCATTGTAGATAGTCAAAAAATTGCACGCTTGGTTTTCATACGGAGCATAATACTTGCTTTATCTAGGTAGGTATATCAACAAGGTGATGTTTTGCATCCTCGTTAAATTCAAGGAGGTAATTATGCTAATGACTCTCGTCCCGAATCATTAATAAAATGGGGAGGTTTTTTTTTAAGTCTTTACGGAAATCGGTAAGTGTGAACCGCGCGGCCTCTCTGATTCTCGCCCTATAACCGCGCTTCCACACATACAAACAATCTCAAAAGTTTATTCGTTAATTTATTATTCCTTAAACCATGTTAAGGGGGTTATTTTGAAATACTGACAGACGTAAACAACCAAAAAAATCAACGTTTATCAAAAATTAACTAGGTACCGTAATTTTAGTTGATTATTTATGTATTTCGTGACAACCTCCTGGATTTTGACGAGGATGCAAAACAACACCTTGTATATCTATGGCAATGATACTGTCGCTGTGATTTCGCCCACGTAACCATGATGCTTTCGTTTTTAGCATCGATACAGTAATGCTTGTGGACGCTAGTTACCTAAGACTTCGTGCGCCTCTTTTTGCTCGTTGCATGGAACTGGCCTTCTGTGTGATTTTTTTGAGCTGAAAGGTTGAAGTCAGAAGTTTCACAAAAGAACTGAAACAAATTGTTCTTTAATTAAAGTCTGTGATCATATTCCTTGCCGGCGGGTTCTATTTATGAAAGTGAACTTTAGACCTAATTATAAGTTTGATACTGTGAGTTTTCGACTCAAGATAATTTGGATGTTGATGTTGTAAGGTTTTCGGGGATTCTTTACAGTGATCTTATTTATTAACAAAATATATTTTTAAGTTGTCTTTTTAATTATGCCTTATTTTAAATTTTTTACTTGGTACTATATATTATTATCAACATTTTTAGAGTTCCGTACCTAAAGGGTCAAAAGGGACCTTATTACTGAGACTTCGCTGTCCGTCCGTCCGTCTGTCACCAGGCTGTATCTTATTAACCGTGATAGTTAGCCAGTTGAAATCTCTACAGATTTCTGTTGCCGCTATAACAATAAATACTAAAAACAGAATAAAATAAATATTTTAGGGGGCTCCCATACAAAAAAGTGTTTTTTTTTTCCTCGTTTTTATAAATAATGGTACGGAACCCTTCGTGCGCGAGTCGGACTCGCACTTGGCCGGTTTTTTATTTTTATTTTGACAGTACGGTGAGTCGTTAAACAGTCAGATATTATCATATTCATAAAGGGTATGCCAAAAAAACCCAATCACCACATCCGAACCGCGTTCAACTGTTGTCACTTGTTTCAATACTCAAAGTTGTTCTTGAACGCAGTCCTGAAAATATGGCCGCGAAATATCAAGTGCACTATACATATGTGTAGATAATAAATAGGTTCGTGATAATCCTCTCAACGTCAGCTGTTACAAACACCACTAAACATAACAGGACAAAGTTCTCACATCGACTGCCGAGCCGCGAAACTTCACCACTTCATAGTTTTCACATAAAAATGACTTTGCACTTGTTACTATGACATGCTAACAAACTTGTAAGTGTTATTATGTCGGTAGGAAAGTGGCTGTCACAGTTGTTTTGGAAGATTCTTACGAAGATGCAAGGTTATACATGGATGAGGGTTTATAACAATACGTGCTTTTTGTAGTTGGTGATTTCAAACCATTGATCTTCATTGAAATAAGATCCTTTATTTACATACATTTTACACTTGTAAATATTTCAGAAAGAAGAACCTCCTAACAATACGAACCGTGTCCAGGAGTATCGTTCCCAGGAGTATCGTTATCGTTTGAATCAAGCTCAGGATCCAGCTGCCTAACGAGAGCCTCCTTCACCTCTCCTTATTGAAATCTTTGTCTAAGAAATACTTGCAATTTGAACCGTTTCACTGTAGTAAGATACTACCCCTCTATTTTATTTAAAAAAAGGCCAGGGAATAAAAGCAAAAGAGGAGGGGCGTATCGTCTCCACGGTGGGTGGAATTAGGCGGTCAATGATGGTGATTTAACTAATTGATAGGATCAACCAGAAGATAGATAATAATTCGGTGCATAAAGGTCATGGATACCACCAGGTACCCACGACCTTTTGCTAGCCAGCCAGTCTTACCCTGTGCATCCGTTTCTTATTAAGATTATTTCTAGCATAAATGCAATGTATGTGATGTGGCTCTTCAGATAAATAAAAATAAATCGTTACCAGACATAGTATTGGTTCAAAAGTTACCCGACCATAACTATCTTGTTTGGTAACGAAAATAGTTTGAATAGAATACGAATCCTAAAAAAGCTAGATCACACGATAAACTAAAACAGACATCCTACAAACATAAACAACTTCACCGCAGGCTGAGGACTCGTATTAATTCAGCCAATGGGCCGCAATAAATAAATCCGTGGGTAATATATGGGACGCCCCGTCGATGACAGGCGAGCTTACTATTAGTTTGTCATATTGTATTGTTACACAAAACGCTTCGTAAGCTGGCAATATTTCGGAAATGGATTTATGGGTACAGTTGGCAGAAACGTTGACGAATATTTTGGAATGCGAAACTAATTGAGTATTTTTTTATAAATAAGACCTAGGATTGGAAACAACGAATCATTCCCTGTAAGTATGTTGATTCCCGCTATGTCGATCCGCAAAACAAATGACATCTGTTTAAAAAAGTTCACGCTTGACCTCGAGACACCACACTCCGCTCCAAAACATAAATTTTTGGGTTTATTCCAGAAACCCCTACCAATAAATGCCCACCGTTAAGGGACGTTGCTCAAAAAACCGCTAAAACTGAAGTGGGATTAGACTGACCATGCCGTCTGTCTGCTGCATGCCCAATGCGCTGTGGGCCAAAATAAACAAATTCTGGAGCCCTGACACAGGCTGTATGCGTTGCGGCAGACCTCGTAGAAGATGGCAGGACGAGCTGGACAAGACTAGCGACCAGTGGTCCACATTGGCTCTGGATCGAAACATCTAGAAGTCTTTGTCCAGCAGTAGAATGACGCAGGCTAACACTATCCGTTTCAAGATTGGAGACCAGAAACATCGACACGGGGCCGCGTTAGACCAGGAAGTAGATGGTGAGACGGACTGGCTGTATTGTAAACTGGCTGTCTTGCATTGTAAAGAAGTAGCGCAGAATCATGACCGATGGAAGAACCGGAGGAAGATCTTTGCGTACCAGTGGGTACAGTATCGTCCGTTATTTTTAATATTTTTGACAATGTCTTATTTTGATTGGTATGGTGTCCAGTAAATAATTATTCTATCTTTACCAATACAGTGAATAATACATAAATATTTTGTAATGATAACAGCACGTTTCTTTTATTTTCATATCCTTTTTTATATGCTTTTCTATAGGTAGTGGCAGTGAACATGTATTAATGAAAGAACGAACTAGAATGTCGACTACAACGAATTGCCCAAGTTTAAAGCGTCTATCGCTTGGGCTACACAAATTTTAGTACCGATTTTATTTCGAGAGAACATGATATTCTACTTAGACCCATTAATTTAATTACAAGGCAAGTTAAAGAGGAAAATTATCAGCAATTATCGGCGTCTCTGAACTCGAGGTTAAGTATTCAAAATAATTACGGTGGTAAGTTAATAACCCTCTCTGTAAACCACCAATTATAAGTTTGTAGATTAAATTATTTCTCTATATAAATAGTTTTAGATTTCGACCTCCATATCAAACAAATTAGTATACCTATAAAAGCGAGTTGGAATACTAAATTAATATTTGGATTATAAAGACTTATTAATATCCTGTATCTACGAGTACGTATTTTATGTTAGCTTTTTAATACTGTTATATTATATTGAAACTGTTTAATATAGGAAAAAATGGTAGTAGGTTTATTTTTATAATGTTATTTCTCAATGTTTACGCACTTCGCCTCTAATAATTGCTAGATGAAAATATTATGTTCCTTTACCTTTCTCTAGGTATCTTATATTTTATTGACTCCAGTTCAATATCAGCGTTTATAACAGTGATGTAAAAAAATGTTGATCTAGAAGCTTCTGGGTACAAAAACTTTGCCAGCTATTTTTATTCAAGCTAGTCCAAATAAATATCATTTATTTAAGTACAGCACTAGCAACTTTATGTAGAGGTTTTTATAGTTTTCATATCGTCATCAGTATCGTATATTATTTTTCTTGCTAGAATTATTATTTAGAAACTTAATTGGCCCCGTGGTGTCTTATAAACGCAAATGAGTGACCAGTACCATGGTTTACGTACTATGAAGCTACATATTTATTTTCATGTCGTCTGTTTAACCCAGTCAAGTTACAGACAGCCACATTGTCACCTACGGTATCTAAAGGGAAGATTAAGAGAATCACCTTGTCATAACAATGGCGTAACAAGGACATGATCATCGACAAACCTCCTGCAGGTGAATAAATGGCCCCCAGAGACGACAAAGTTAGATTTGATTAGATCTAGGAAATGTACATCAGTATCAGTTTGCGTATTAATGACGTCACAAGATGGGCTTCATGAGAACGAGTCATAACAAAGGAGGAATGTGTTGAGAGCTTGCTAACGAGCATGCGAGACGTTTGTTGAAGTGTAGACATATGATCGATTCATTGTCTTGCTAGAACGGCCATGTTTACCAATCTTCACATAATATAACACATATCATAATCCCCAAAGCGTTAGACAGAAGTGTACCTGATAATACACCTACATTTCGCCAGTTTTGTTTAAACCCCAAGTAAAAGGGGGCGAGCCTATTCCATCAACCAGGCACGACTCCAACCGCCGTGGTTGCTACTGAGAAATTCATAATGGAAAAACGGAATAACGCTTTGCCCGACCTGGGTAATGAACCCAGGACCTTAAGCTCAGCAGTTGCGCTTGTAACCACTAGACCAACGAGTCAGTTCCCAATAACACTTACCAATCTTCATAATTCAATATTATTAATAACTAGCTACTAGCTAGCTAGCCACGCAACTTCGTCTGCGTCACATTTTCCCCGTTTTCGCATTATTTTCCATTGATGCTCCGCTCCTATTAATTGTAGCGTGATGATATATATGCCTATAGCCTTCCTCAATAAATGAGCTAATTAACACTGTAAGATTTTTTTCAATCGGACCAGTATTTCCTGAGATTGGCGCGTTCAAGCAAACAAACAAACAAACTCATCAGCTTTATAATATTTGTATAAATAATTTATTTCGAAATATCCGGATAAATGTGTTTAGATGTGGTACCATACATCCAGACGTGTGTTTAGATGTGTGGATAAATTCAGACTGATGCACCATAACTGAATGAGTATTTTACAAAAGAATAAATGCTTGGTGAGTTGTATTAAAATGGCACAACGGTTTCAAAATCTATATAGAATTCAAAGTCCTGACTGACTGACATATCAACCCCAAACGGGAGAAGAGGGGTGGAACATTAGTACAACAAAAATGGTCTGATCAGCTTGAAATTTACTATTTGTGTTTCGTGATTGCTTGTGAAACGTGGACGCCGAGCTACACGCGGGCGAAGCCGCGGGCAGAAGCCAGTTCATTCATAAAACTACAAAACGTTGGCAAAAATAAAAGCCCACGTTAAGGTATCATCATTCCATTAAGTAAACCATACAAATATTCGAAGTTTCATGCAATAATGAAACCTATAACCGATATCCTATAAGCCAACAAGTAACTATAAGCTTTTACATAATTAGTCTATCTAAAAACATATTACCTACTTTTTTTAACCATTTAATTTGCACAAGCCTTTTGCCGTGGTTTTAGCCGCATGAAGGTCGGACAATGTCCCAGTGGAATTTACTACTGGGATACTTCTTCCTACGTCCTAAATAAGGGCATTTTCTTACTGTGGGCTAAATTTCATCAAAATACGTTCAGGTTACTTTCGCATTTATAATATTAGTATGGATATGGGTTGCATACCTTTTAGTTCGACTCGCTAACTCGAATGATATATTATTAGTCTACGTGTTTTTAAATGGCAGCATATTCCATATCATTCTGGAGTAATAAAATGCAGCCGTTGCTAAGAAGTTTTAAGAAAATTCATGCAACCTCATTCGCCATTCTTCTCCTGATTTAAAACTCTTCAGAAAGTTTTTCGTGGACACACTTTTCAATATCAGTGCATTTAGGTACCTCGAGGTACAGCTAACTGCTTTCTTGAATATTATAAAGACGAACCCATTGTTTTACGTGTTAGTTATGGCTTCCTGTTATAGGTTTTAGACTTAAATCATGCTAAAGGATAGCATGATTTAAGTCTATAGTCTACAACAGGAGTTTTCCGAACGAAAATGATCAACGCATTAAAATAAAACACAAATTCTGTGGTTGGTTGAATAAATTGTCAATAACTAATGGCAACAATTGGGCGGCATTAAATTTTGAAGCTACGATCATATTTGTTTTAAAAGCATTTCAGTCGTTTGAAAAAAACCTTTTAGAATATACGGATCTAGCAACACATTAGACTAAGTATTTTCTCCACCACACCACTATCTTGCTAATAACAGCTAGCTACTTCACTAATATACCAGAATGATACCTCTTGTTAGTAGTCTTTACTATCAAGGATATCTTCTTAGGAGGAATACTGATTACAGAGTGGGAAACGAGCAACACTTAAGGACAACTATCGTACTGGAGACCCGTGATTTTACTTAAAAGATAGTGTTTTCTAACAGTTAAGTATCGCATAGCCGGTTCAAAAGTGCTTTTAATTTACTTCGTAAAATTTATAGTATTATCCAAAGGTTTACTCTGCATCTCTTTTAATTTTCATGCGATCACATTTCGGTTTGCCGAAATTCTGATTCAAAACAACACCCTTGCACAGACAATGTTCATCCACACTTCATGGTCCATTTATTACTGAAGAATTTACCCAAAGTTCTCACACATTAGTCACTTTTTCACTTGTACCTATGCATCTGTGTCCTACTATAATTTATCTCGAGATGGCCGCGGCTGGGTACATAAATCACGTCGCGTTTTTCACGCGCGGGTACGATAGGAAGCTGGAGTTACACGGGTTACGGTTTGGGACGGACGCGAGCATTGTTAGGGTTAGATTGTAAATTGGCTAAACAAATACGAATACTGGGTAGGAGTGAAAAGGAGTCGAAGCGGGTCGGCCGTCGAATGGCTTTGTGAAGTGTAGATAGCCGCTCGTTGTGCTCGAAGCTAGAATTGTGAATGAATTAAAGATTGCCTTTGCAACAGTTCTGTCCTACTTCAGTTGGTTCTAAAACAGCTGCTATAGCACGAAGGATAATATCATTAATGGTAGCCTGCCCTTTTTACCTGACCTGCAGTCTTAATGCAACAAAAACATCAAAATATACGTGAATGCATCATTAGTTTCCGTTTAATCCCTGCCCATACATTCCGTTAATGTTCTCAAAATACTCGCACGTGTAAAAACTAACCTACTCGTATTTATACTGATGATAAATATCATATAATACCATTATCCCTAAAAACATTAAACGGTTCCGTGATTCACCAACAACTCTTTCCGAAAACTTTAAACGACGATTGAGAATACATATCTAGAAGCTATCAAACTTAACACGAGGTTTCGGTCTATTTAAAATACTGGTACGCTGGAAGCCGAGCTCAACTTAATCGGGAAAAGGCTATGCAGATAATGATGCTTTAATTAGTCATCATTTCAGCCGAAAGACGTCCACTATTGGACAAAGGCCTTCCCCAAGTGTGACACACTGACATAGGGGGTGTTTTGCCATAATCGCCACGCTTGGCAGGCGGGTTGGCGATCGCAGTACGGTTGTTACAAAAGCACAGAGAACGCTGCCGCCCGTTCTCTGGAAAGTCCCTTAGCCGCCTCTTACGACACCCACGGGAAGAAATGGGATGGTGCTATTCTTTACGTCCGACGCCATACAGAGCTTTAATTAGTAATTGGTGAGAATTAAACGTCCTGAATTCGCGATATGACTCACTGCTTTTCATATAGTATTTGCAGAATGCAAAACAACGTAATATTAGAATCTGAACAGTATCCTGTTGTGTCTTGGTCGTTATCTATGTCGGCACGATGCAGTGCTTTCTAATTGTTTATGCTGCGAAGAGGAAACCAGTTTATGTTCGTTATTTCTTGAAATGGAATGCATTATGAATTTCCTTTTGTTGGCCAGAGGTTCCAGACCAGTAGCAAACTCTATAAAAGGTTGTCGTAGTTTTTAAATGCCTGTAATCGGATTTAAAGTACATGCTTTTCCGGTTGTGTATGTCAATTCGAAACAATTTTGACTTTTTATCGCTTACAGAATGTAACTTAGTCAAGACTCTCGGGAACCATCTATCTAGCCTTCTGTAAATTAAGGATTGCGATGGACGTAGCATTTATTTTTTAGTAGCAGCTTTAGTGTGCATCGCATCGTTTTTCAGCGTTTAGCCGCTAACCCAGGACAAAGCCTTATTTATCCCTTCGGTCGGTAACCCTTGACCTCGCACATGGCAAGTGGAAACTAAATAACTGATTTTGTTTTAGGCAGACATGAATGGAAAAAATTCTTTTGTATCTAACTGAACGAGGTATGACCGTATTTTGTTACTAGAGTGCGTATTGGTGTACGAATTTAGGCACATGCCAATTTCAGGTACCATTTCACAATGTGTGTTTTTATAAAACATTTTACTATTCGAATATTTTCTGGCAACAATGTGTGTCGAATTATAATAATAATATATTAGCACTAGCTGACCCCACAAAAACGTGAAACTTGACTTATGAAGAAAGAGAGGGATAGATTCAATATCGACAATGACCTAACTACTAGTTATTAGGCTATGGCCAGCTGCTGCTAACACACCGCATTTCCACCAAACTTAATTCCAAGAACTGAACTACTAACTCTGTCGAACCCATTAAGTTCTTGAGCGTAATGTTACGTACAACTTTTCCATTACAGTTTCTTTTAGCCACTTTCAGTAAGGAACAAATCAAATTTATTAGCATAATTTTAGCCTTACGCTTTCTGATACTTTGAAAGACTTAATAAGGTTTCGTGCAGTAGCCTGCTCCAAGTTGTTAAAACCCAAGTAATGCCGGTTAAGCAGACATTACGCACAACAAAAGTCTAGCTTTAAATATTATAAAAGGGTCATAAATTGGGAACGGACTGTTATTACTTTTAGTCAAAACTCTGGCGGGCACTCGGGCTTAATGCAAATTTATTTTTATTGTGTACATAAAATGATTGTTTTGTCGAATGGGTTCTAATGTTGCGTGCTTATAATGATGCTAAAAATTTGGAAATTATGAAGTTGTTATTAAAGGCTATTTGTTTTTCGGGTTTTTAGCGGTTCAGTTTATTTTCATTTGGATCGTAAATATTTTTAGATTTGTGTAAATGATTGTTGTAAGTTTTAAATTACACTCGATGTATTTTCAGCTTATTCGTTAATGTGAATGGTTGGCAAATGAGCCGTCGTAATAAACTGCGTCAGTACATTGAGCATGAACCTATTTGGCCGCCTGCACATTTAGAAGTCAATGTGGCTGAATGCGAGGACTATTCTGGAAACTGGGAATCAAAAGTTGATTATAAATCGAAAATTATACCAAAGTTAATTTCAGTTTTATAGACTACAGTAATACGGGTCACTTTATAATCTTTACCGAGTTTAGTCCGTGGATCGGTGATCAGTCCATAACTTACCAACGGGTCCCTGTGCCTCAGAAAAACGGTAAGTCGCCGGTACCAAAATTCCGGTTAACTTTTTTTTCTTTTTCACAGTTGTTGCGGGTAGTCAGAAGTATGAATGTCTGACAAGCAGTCTTACTAAGAGGTATCGTGTTACCTAGTAATTGTGTTGTGAAGGTCAGATAGGCAGTCGCTCCATGTAAGATACAGGTATTCCGCTGCATACAATTAGATTGGATGCCGACCCCGCCAGTGTTAGGACAACGCTAAGTGTGCACGACAGTAACTAGCCTGCTTAAAATGCTTATACTTAGTTAATTTAGATACTATAGTTATATTTGTTTAGAGTTAGTTCTAAGAACTTTTAAATTGTATATAGTCTCAAAAATATCTTTCTCTTTAAAATAAATCGCAGATGTCATTCGATGCAGGAAAATCTTAACACCGCGATTCAGAAATGTGACGTCATGGCACAACGCCACCTGTTACTGAGTAGCAAAATTAATTTAACAAAAGAATAGTAATGAGGTTTGTTATGCCTACCAAAATGTTTACAACCAATCGTGAGCTTGGACGCGAGTTTGCCCTTTATATGTGTGCGTAATTAGGGTCCGCTGGCCAGCAAAAATGTAATCTTAATAAAGGATTTGAAGGAGTGTGAGTCAAAATACCCGATATTGAGCCTGCACTTTTTTAAGTGTGTGTGAGCGCACGGTCCGCAACGGTCGGCCACCGAATGTTCTAGAAACAATAAGTTATAAAAGAGGACGCGCCAATCACTAAGTAACCAGTAATAATTGTAAAGTCTAGAAGATCACTATGTCCGTTTGGCTCCGTAAAAATTAGGGTATTTTAATTCAGTCTCAATCGCTTACAGTAATTAAAGACTTGTTTTATTAAAGTACTTATTCCTAAAAAGAACCCCTCTCTTGGGAGTTCCCAGTGACCTGCTAGCTGCTACGTATGTATACAGTCCACTCGCTGCACATTCTGGTCCTTCGCAGCCAAATCTTTAAGTAAGTACATCCAGCAGGATGATGACACGCAGCCGTAGCAGAGACCCCAAGAGAGAACCGGCCCAGCAAGAGCCGTCAGCGACCGCCGAGCCGGGTGCCAGCGAGCCGGCACCAGAGACCGGCACGGGCCTGGTCACTGAAATGGACACAGGCAGCAGATCTACGCAGAATACGACTACTGGTTCACATGGTACGCTCAAGCCTGGCGACACCAGGTCACGCCGCTCTACAGCATCAAAGCACAAGCGCCTCGCGGAGCTCAAGGCTACAGAGCGGCTGGCTGAAATGAAAGTGAAGCAGGCGCAGGCAGAGCGAGAGCTGCAAGAAATACAGTTGCAGCGAGTCAGAGCCGAAGCTGACTCAAGTGAGGAAGACGACGTGGTGGACGACCTCGCCTCCGTAAGGATTGGAACGTGGCTAGCGCAACCGGCGCCGCCACCCGGAGATGAGGCTCGACCGCCGCCACACGACGTCAGTGGCGAAAGGACAGGCAGGGACACAGCGAGGGACACCGGCGCCGCAGGCGCTCAACCGCTGTGGGACGACGGCCACGAACAAAGTGTACGTAAGCAATTAAGTGCGAAAATAAACAAGGGCAATATCGCGAGTGATAAAGTGTTACACGGTTACGAAGTGAGTGAGAAATTGATAGACGTAGGGACGCTCGCCGCGGCCCTAGCACAGGCCGCGCGCAGCTCAAGGGAGCCCCCCAAGTACATACAGCAGCTACCAATCTTCGATGGAAAACCCGGTGAGTGGATAGCTTTTAAGGCCGCGTATTGTGACTCACTAACATATTTTTCCTGTGTAGAAAATGTTGCTAGAATTAGGACAAGCCTCAGAGGCGCCGCAAAGGAAGCTGTAGGTTGCCTATTATTTAGTCAGTCTGACCCTCAGGTCATTGTAGACGCATTGGAAAGACGTTTCGGTAGGCCCGAAGCCTTGATTATAGCCGAATTAGATAAAATAAAGTCATTACCTAAATTAAATGATAATCCTAGGGACATATGTATATTCGCTAGCCGTATAGCAAATACGGTGGGTACGGTAGAAGCATTGAAAAGAATACAGTATTTACATAGCCCTGAAATGTCGCGTTGTATAATTGAAAAACTAACGCCGATACTAAGAAACAAGTGGTATGATTATGCGGCAAATAAAAAGATGGAAGATATTCCTGAGTTGAAGCGCTTATCTATGTTTATGAATGAAGAGGCTGATAAGTGTTGCGCGTACGCACAGCCCGAACAAGACAATGGCGACGCTAACGGTACTCGACACCGGCGCAGAGTAGAGCGCTCGTTTAACGTAAATACAGAAACAACAAAAGAGCGATGCCCGGCGTGTACGCAACACGGGCACAAATTACCAGACTGTTATAAATATAAACAGCTAGACATAGACGCACGTTGGGAAATAGCAAAAAAATCCAACATGTGTTTTAGATGTCTACGAAACAAGCATAGAAGGTTTACGTGCAAAGCACCTATTTGTGAAATAAAAGAATGCAAAATGAAACATCACAAACTTTTACATAAAGAGCGTAAAGTGGAGGCGACACACAATAATGTAGTGACGTTATCGCCATCGCCACCGGCGCCGGCACCTGTTATCACACACGAAGCCGTTACGTCCACGCGGGAAACAGTATCTGCGATATCGCCTAAGAATCGCCGCGCTTATTTAAAAATTGTACCTGTCATATTGACCGGACCACACACAAGTATAAACACATACGCTTTGTTAGATGATGGAAGTACAGTCACCTTGTTAGACGCGTCAATAGCAGACGTCCTAGGTGCAGATGGGCCAGCCAAACCTATGTGGATACAAGGCGTAGGCACGGAGGTCAAGCATGAGAATAGCCGAACCGTGAGCTTCCACATTCAAGGCAAGCACCATAGCGAGCCACATATAATAGAGGCGGCGCGCACCGTAAATAGGCTTGAAATTATGGCGCAAACTGTACATACCGAGGACATTAATAATTGTAGACATTTGAACGACATTCATAGCACTCTTGTATATGAACACGCGCAGCCAATGATTTTAATAGGCCAAGATAACTGGCATTTGTTGGTAGCCACAGAAACACGAACAGGCGCGCGTGATCAACCAGTAGCATCGTACACAAAGCTTGGATGGGTATTGCATGGATGTCAGTACTCTGTAAATAAAGTTATAGCTACTTTTTGCGGCAACATTAAAATAAAGGAAAATCTGGAACCAATCGAAGAAAGCATGAGAAACTTTTTCAAATTAGAATCACTATGCATAGAACCTAGGATACCTAGAGATGACCCGCAACAGAGAGCCTTAGACATACTAGAACAGAAGAGTCGACGATTACCCGATGGCAGCTTTGAGACCGGACTATTGTGGAAACAAGAGGTACCTAAAATACCAAACAACTACCTAGGTGCCCTAAAGCGGCTAGAAAATCTAGAACGGCGCCTAGATAAGGACGAGAACCTCAAGACCCAGTACTTGCAGCGCCTTGAAAATCTATTTAACTCAGGCTATGCAGAAAAGGCACCCGATACATCCAAAATTAACAAAACCTGGTACCTACATCACTTTCCAGTGGTTAACCCAGCCAAGCCACATAAGCCGCCACGACTCGTACACGATGCAGCAGCAAAGACAGCGGGTCTATGCCTAAACGACCTACTTCTGTCGGGACCTGACTTGTTAAAATCGTTGCCCGGTATTTTAATGCGCTTCCGTCAAAATAAAATAGCTGTGTCAGCAGATATTAAGGAAATGTTTATGAGAATAAAGATAAGAGAAGATGATCGTGATGCATTGAGATTTTTATGGCGTGGTGAGCAACGGAATGGAGACCCAGACGAATATCGAATGACATCTGTTATTTTTGGCGCGACGTCATCCCCATGTACAGCGCTATATATAAAGGATCGCAATGCTAGCGACTTTGCCGACAGATACCCAGCCGCGGCGTCAGCAATAGTAAACAATCATTATATGGATGATTATCTTCAGAGTTTTCCCAGCGAAGAGGAAGCCAAGAAAATAACAACGCAAGTAGATAATATTCATAAAAAAGCCAACTTTGTTTTATGTGGTTGGATTTCAAACAACAAAAATGTGTTGAACAATAAACTCGCGCCTTCACAAGAAATAAAAGTACTAGGCGGGGACGACACCGAGAAAGCCCTAGGAATACGATGGGATACTAGGACAGATTGTTTTATATTTAGAATCGTAAAAACAGTAAACTTCATACCAATACCCGCTACTTATAATCTACGCGCCGAAGAACAATGGGTCAAGGGCTCACAAAGCGAGAGCTTCACAAAAGAAATTGCTGCCATAAAAACCAACAAAGCGGTGCCCGGCGACAGCCCATTATCCGTATTAAGTACATACCTAGACAACACAGGTGTTTTACGTTTGCGCGGGAGAATCACAGCGGTACAAGACGTAAATGAAGAAATAAAAAACCCTATAATACTCGAGGGTAAGAACAGATATACGAAGCTATACATAGCTCATGTGCATGAAAGTTTACATCATGGCGGAACCGAGATAACGGTAAACGAGTTAAGACAGCGTGTTTGGATAACGAGACTGCGTCCGTCTGTAAAGAATGTTTTAAAGAGCTGTTTATATTGTAGAATAAAGAAGGCAAAGCCAGCCAATCCCTCTACGGGAAACTTACCGTACCCCCGTTTAGCTCATCATGTACGACCTTTTACTTTTACTGGTTTAGATTATTTCGGCCCCATATCTGTTACTGTAGGTAGACACAAAGAAAAAAGATATGGAGCTTTATTTACATGCCTTACTTGTAGAGCTATACATATAGAGATAGCAAATTCACTTAGTGCAGATTCAGCTATCGCCGCTCTCAGGCGATTTATAGGTAGGAGAGGTTGTCCAAAAGAAATATGGAGTGACAACGCTACTTGTTTCAAAGCGGCTGATAGGGAACTAGGAGAAAGCACCTTAAGTGCTTTAGGTAGTGAGTCCAATGCGCGGTCCATAAGCTGGAGATACATACATCCCGCGTCACCATTCATGGGCGGTGCATGGGAGAGGATGGTGAGGGCAGTCAAGGAAGCACTGTACGTCACACTAAAAGAAGTTCACCCATCAGACGAGACCCTCGCTACGCTGCTCGTAGAAGTAGAAAATACGGTGAACTCCAGGCCACTCACGCATGTCAACGTGGCACCTGATGAGCCCGAAGCCCTAACGCCTAACCACATACTGATCGGCCCTAACTCACATGTACCCTCACCGGGTAATTTCACCGATGCCAACGTCACAGCACGACAACAATGGCGACGCGCCCAGGCACTAGCAGACGTCTTCTGGCGAAGATGGGTACGTGAATACCTACCGCTCTTACAAAACCGGCGGGAGCCCTACGGTAGCGGCACACCACCCAAGGTCGGAGACGTCGTTGTAATCTGTGACCCCAACCTCCCACGTAACACGTGGCCCAAGGGAAGGGTAACGAAAGTGTTGCCAGGCGCAGACGGTGAGGTACGAGTAGTAGACGTGATGACCAAAGGTCACGTACTCCGAAGACCATCGAAGCGGATTGTCGTGCTCCCCACGGAGTCGCCTTACGGCGACGGCGGGAGAAATGTGCACGACAGTAACTAGCCTGCTTAAAATGCTTATACTTAGTTAATTTAGATACTATAGTTATATTTGTTTAGAGTTAGTTCTAAGAACTTTTAAATTGTATATAGTCTCAAAAATATCTTTCTCTTTAAAATAAATCGCAGATGTCATTCGATGCAGGAAAATCTTAACACCGCGATTCAGAAATGTGACGTCATGGCACAACGCCACCTGTTACTGAGTAGCAAAATTAATTTAACAAAAGAATAGTAATGAGGTTTGTTATGCCTACCAAAATGTTTACAACCAATCGTGAGCTTGGACGCGAGTTTGCCCTTTATATGTGTGCGTAATTAGGGTCCGCTGGCCAGCAAAAATGTAATCTTAATAAAGGATTTGAAGGAGTGTGAGTCAAAATACCCGATATTGAGCCTGCACTTTTTTAAGTGTGTGTGAGCGCACGGTCCGCAACGGTCGGCCACCGAATGTTCTAGAAACAATAAGTTATAAAAGAGGACGCGCCAATCACTAAGTAACCAGTAATAATTGTAAAGTCTAGAAGATCACTATGTCCGTTTGGCTCCGTAAAAATTAGGGTATTTTAATTCAGTCTCAATCGCTTACAGTAATTAAAGACTTGTTTTATTAAAGTACTTATTCCTAAAAAGAACCCCTCTCTTGGGAGTTCCCAGTGACCTGCTAGCTGCTACGTATGTATACAGTCCACTCGCTGCACACTAAGCATGATTCCACCTGTTCAATTATGGATCAATTAAACGTTGTTTAAGTAAAAACAAAAACCGTTTACATATCACATACAAGTCTACACAACCTACAACAATATACACAGCCGTTTGACCAAAACACCCGGCCAGATAAAAACATAATAAAAGTATAACCATATTAGAATACGTGGAATAAAAAAAAATTAAGCTGCAAATAAAAGTCTAAATGGGGACAAAAATAATATTCAATTTGGCATCGCCACCATAAGGGCGCGTTCATAATGCCGGGTCATGTTACTTTGTTCCATTGGGTTAATTTGGGTCATTGGGGAATAGGACAGATGCGATGTATGGCAAAAATGTGTAATGTATGAAAATGGGCTGTATTAATGGGATACTGATTAAGAGGTCGGTGGAAGCGTCAGCAGTAGGAGAAACCAGGCTGTCATGAAACGGGCATGATCTACATAAATAAATAAAACTGAAGTGTCTGTTTGCAATTTGAAAATAACAGTTTTTCTGTAAAACTGTCTGCCTTGTTGTTTGTTCCGACTTATCTCCGAAACGGCTGTACCAATTGTTACTGGCAGATAGCTGATGTGAATTAAAACTCATGAAGTTATTATCAAAATCCGTTCAAGGACAACAGCTAGCCCTAAATAAGACGCCTTCTATTCATCATCACCACAGGCCTCCTCTCTATGAGAGGGAATGGGCTGTAATCCACCACGCGGGCCCAGTCCGGGTTGGTAGATGTGACCTTGTCTTCGAATTTTTAGTTCTAGGACATGCTTGTTTCCTCACAATGTTTTCCTTCACCGTTTTTGAGTGCACCAGTGATGAAATAAATCCTACTAATTTAAGTCAAGCTTTGAAGATTGTATCACTAATTTGGCGAAATTTAAACATACAAATAAATACGACTGTATTGTCACTAAATAGAGGAAAGGTCCTGAACTAATCTACGTATGTATTTAAGTTGAAGAAAATCACCGTTATAAAACTATTCCCAAAACTGAAATTTATTAATAACACAAGAAGTATTTTAATTAACAGTAATATAACACGCATTTACATAATAACAGTCATGCAGCCTTACCATTTGTCACAATATTTCACTTCAAATCACACCGACGCACTACACGTCACTCCCACAAACTTTGCTAAGTGAAAACACATACACAATAAAACTAACACACACTCGTGTGTAAAGTAGGACTTTATGGCATTGCCCTTACAAAGTGGGCCTCACGCAGATATTATGCAAAAGCCACAAGTAATTATCCCGAGGGCGGTCGGGAACCAAACACGGGGCAACACAGTTATGTACCTTCATAGTATTTGTGTATATGATTATGTACCCAGCAATTTTTTTGGGGTTATTAATGGTTATGTACCTACCAAAAAAAACAGGGTATTTAAGGGTTATTTTTGTACAAAAAAATGTGTGCAGTAGTATTTGGTTTGTGGTTTTTATATTACTTTATGTAAAACTCAGTGGCATATTGAATCGGGTTATTTGAAGTACTGAACTTCACGTTATTTGATATAGGTAAAAATTACAAACCAGAAAAAAAAAAAAAAAAAAACTTGACCTTTTTTGATTCTGTTCATTTAAATTAAATAAATTTCAGTAAGTCTATCATCTTCTTTAAGTGGGGTATATAATCAAACTTAAGACTCCTATTCTCAAAACCGATAAAATTAATAGATCTCAAAAGATACTCAAAGTCTTCGAAAGGCCAATTCACTACACTTTTACTAAAATTCTCTTAGCCAAGAGGGCAATTATTCTAGTCTCAAATTCACCCGAAGTACACTTACTTTAATAACTTTTAATTTGGCCCATTAACCCCTCTTTTATTTGATTCTTGTTCGCTATTTTGACAGATCCGAAGAATTTCTATAATGGCCCCTAAGTCTTTGAAATTCAAACCATCTTCGTAACAAAAACTTTTTTAATATCGTTTTGACGGAAAAAATGTTCATTTAACTTTTAATCAGCGGTTTTGATCTAGATTTGTTGGTTAATTTTTCTGTTCGGGTCCAAGGGTGGAATTAAACTTGGGTTAATTGTTAAAGATAAGTGAAGAAAAGTTTTATTTTCATTCCGCTTTGGATTTTGCCAAAGGGCAATGGAACGCAGCATTCTGGCTGGAAAAAGACAGGAGAGGTTTCGAAACACTACGCTGCGTTCGAAAACAGGCACAGTGGGCGTCGGCAAGAAGGCTGCTAGGCTCAAATGGGATTAGGTGGGTCAGGTCAGCCGCATGCACAATGACCGCTGGGCAAAAGTTTTCACTATATGTTTGCCGGATGTCTGACGGCACCGACGAAGCCGGCCCAGAAAGAGGGGGCGAGAAGATCTAGATGCGTACCGTGAGAACTGTTGAAAATAATTTACTGTCGTAGTTTGGGATTTATGTACTCTTGTAAAAGGAAGCGCTTTATACATAAACTAGCTGTCCCGCGCAACTTCGTCTGCGTCCCATTTTTCCCGTTTTGGCAACATTTTTCATTGATGCTCCGCTCTTTTTGGTTGTAGCGTGATGATATATCTAGCTTATAGTCTTCCTCGATAAATGAGCTATCTAACACTGAAAGATTTTTTTTAATCGGACCAGCAGTTCCTGAGATTAGCGCGTTCAAGCAAACAAACAAAAACTATGGTTGAAGTAGAGGTGTACCTGATAGTACACAGACATTTTTACGTTACGTTTACGACCTAAGTAACAGGGGGCGAACCTAGAATTATTGGTTGAATTAACTTTTGAATTGGCAGGTAAAACTTTATGTTCACTGCATCTGTTTACTTTTGAAAGCATGTAGCGGTTAGCAAATAGCGATAAATTATCAAGTTGAAAATAGTTTTCAGACTGACATAAGGGTGATATATGGTCTGTTCAAAGATTAGTTACGTTCATTTGAAGGTAAATGTAACATTACCAAAACTTTTCTAATAACCTAAACAATTTCAAACTTTACAACTTAGCCGTTAAACTCGACTTTGCCACAACCATCATCAAGTATCATCAAAAGGGTAGGTTCCTTTTCGCAACAATATCGACTTCAATTTCCAGTCTAACTGAATGCAGCAGAATACCAGCGCTTTGCATGGAATATCTGTCTTCCACAGGCTCTTCCACACCACAGTTACTGGGTAACCTCCAGACTTGCGGGCTCCTGCCTACGTGTCATACATACTGTCAAAGAACTACACATAACAGGCCCGACCAATGGCTCTACGTGAAATGGAGGATCACTCATCCATTGATCTACCTCAGTAAGTGTTGACCTTAACCTTAAACATTGACCTGTGAAGGCGATGTTATTCAGCAAAATCAAAATATTTTTATTACACATAGGCCTACATGGGCACTTATAAAACGTCGACAAAAAGGTGCTCAGTTCGGGTTGGTCGCTTACTATGGAGAAGAAACGGCAAGGAACTATGGTCACTCTTTTAAAATCATTCGGTTTTTACAATATTTCCATGACTAACGCTGTAAGTTAGTACTTAAGTATGGGAGGACATCATAGGCCCGTCAATAAATTGTTGATTACTACAAAACGTAGAACAACACAAAAAGTTACCAAGGATCTAGAAATCTATAAGGCTTACAATCGATAAATAAGAAAAAGAGTCTATACAAAAGAACGAAAAATTATTACAAAAAGACTAGATTAAACAAGTGACACTAATGTTGTCATCCGTGCTGTAACTATTCCAAACAGAAGGTATAATAATTTAAATGAACGAGACACTCTAATGATCATGCACTATTTTAGCCTAAAAAGTCCACTGCTGGACATAGGCCTCTCCCGAGTATCGCCACATTGACAAACTTCACCCGGTCATCGGTCCACATAGTGGGAGGCCTTCCAACGCAACGTCTTCCGGTCACAGACACTCTAGCTATGACAAAACCACAGAAGGATAATATGTGATAATATTTATAAGCTTAACTACATAACATTGTGAACTTACTAAATTGTGTGTATAACACAGTTTCAAACTTTAGTTCCTAGTTTCAAGTAGGTAGAACGTACAGGTGATTCCCACGGGTGTCATAAGAGGCAACTAAGGGATTATTCTAACGGAACAACCCATCACCGGGGTATAATCCTGGTAGATAACTGGGTACTAACAGCTTTATCATCATAGCAGCAATGTCGGGCAGTTACTATTGAATTATTTCAAGCAATCAAACTGAGCTTTATAAATAGGTTTCATAAATAGGTTCGTGATAATCCTCTCAACGTCAGCTGTTACAAACACCACTAAACATAACAGGACAAAGTTCTCACATCGACTGCCGAGCCGCGAAACTTCACCACTTCATAGTTTTCACATAAAAATGACTTTGCACTTGTTACTATGACATGCTAACAAACTTGTAAGTGTTATTATGTCGGTAGGAAAGTGGCTGTCACAGTTGTTTTGGAAGATTCTTACGAAGATGCAAGGTTATACATGGATGAGGGTTTTTAACAATACGTGCTATTTGTAGTTGGTGATTTCAAACAATTGAACTTCATTGAAATAAGATCCTTTATTTACATACATTTTACACTTGTAAATATTTCAGAAAGAAGAACCTCCTAACAATACGAACCGTGTCCAGGAGTATCGTTCCCAGGAGTATCGTTATCGTTTGAATCAAGCTGAGGATCCAGCTGCCTAACGAGAGCCTCCTTCACCTCTCCTTATAGAAATCTTTGTCTAAGAAATACTTGCAATTTGAACCGTTTCACTGTAGTAAGATACTACCCCTCTATTTTATTTTAAAAAAGGCCAGGGAATAATAGCAAAAGAGGAGGGTTCGTATCGTCTCCACGGTGGGTGGAATTAGGCGGTCAGTGATGGTGATTTAACTAATTGATAGTATCAACCAGAAGATACATCATAATTCGGTGCATAAGGGTCATGGGTACCACCAGGTACCCATGACCTTTCGCTAGCCAGCCAGTCTTACCCTTTTTTTTTTTTTTAGGATGGGAACTCATCAAATGACTTCTTCCGCTCTGGGCGGAGCGGAAGGGAGTGTCAGAGTTGACTGACTAAAACCCATCCATGTTCCTTCTTAGCCCTTTGCGTTCCAGGGGCACGGTATCTCTTTCGAACAACCCGCAGCCCTGGCAGGCATCGGCCCTCTCGGACCCCTTCCGATAGCCAGTCTTACCCTGTGCATTCGTTTCTTATTAAGATTATTTCTAGCATAAATGCAATGTATGTGATGTGGCTCTTCAGATAAATAAAAATAAATCATTACCAGACATAGTATTGGTTCAAAAGTTACCCGACCATAACTATCTTGTTTAGTAACGAAAAAAGTTTGAATAGAAACGAATCCTAAAACAGCTAGATCACACGATAAACTAAAACAGACATCCTACAAACATAAACAACTTCACCGCAGGCTGAGGACTCGTATTAATTCAGCCAATGGGCCGCAATAAATAAATCCGTGGGTAATATATGGGACGCCCCGTCGATGACAGGCGAGCTTACTATTAGTTTGTCATATTGTATTGTTACACAAAACGCTTCGTAAGCTGCCAATATTTCGGAAATGGATTTATCGGTACGGTTGGCAGAAACGTTGACGAATATTTTGGAATGCGAAACTAATTGAGTAATTTTTTATAAATAAGACCTAGGATTGGAAACAACGAATCATTCCCTGTAAGTATGTCGATTCCCGCTATGTCGATCCGCAAAACAAATGACATCTGTTTAAAAAAGTTCACGCTTGACCTCGAGACACCACACTCCGCTCCAAAACATAAATTATTGGGTTTATTCCAGAAACCCCTACCAATAAATGCCCACCGGTAGGGGATGTTGCTCAAAAAACCGCTAAAACTGAAGTGGGATTAGACTGACCATGCCGTCTGTCTGCTGCATGCCCAATGCGCTGTGGGCCAAAATAAACAAATTCTGGAGCCCTGACACAGGCTGTATGCGTTGCGGCAGACCTCGTAGAAGATGGCAGGACGAGCTGGACAAGACTAGCGACCAGTGGTCCACATTGGCTCTGGATCGTCATGGGGGCTTTTGCCCAGCAGTAGGATGACGCAGGCTAACACTATCCGTTTCAAGATTGGAGACCTGAAACATCGACACGGACCCGCGTTAGACTAGGAAGTAGATGGTGAGACGGACTGGCTGTATTGTAAACTAGCTGTCTTGCATTGTAAAGAAGTAGCGCAGAATCATGACCGATGGAAGAACCGGAGGAAGATCTTTGCGTAGCAGTGGGACAGTATCGTCCGTTATTTTTAATATTTTTAACAATGTCTTATTTTGATTGGTATGGTGTCCAGTAAATAATTATTCTATCTTTACGAGGGAGTGTCAGGCTTGTACTGACTAAAACCCATCCATGTTCCTTCTCAGCCCTTAATGTTCCAGGGTCACGGTATTTACCAATACAGTGAATAATACATAAATATTTTGTAATGATATCAGCACGTTTCTTTTATTTTCATATCCTTTTTTATATGCTTTTCTATAGGTAGTGGCAGTGAACATGTATTAATGAAAGAACGAACTAGAATGTCGACTACAACGAATTGCCCAAGTTTAAAGCGTCTATCGCTTGGGCTACACAAATTTTAGTACCGATTTTATTTCGAGAGAACATGATATTCTACTTAGACCCATTAATTTAATTACAAGGCAAGTTAAAGAGGAAAATTATCAGCAATTATCGGCGTCTCTGAACTCGAGGTTAAGTATTCAAAATAATTACGATGGTAAGTTAATAACCTTTTCTGTAAACCACCAATTATAAGTTTGTAGATTAAATTATTTCTCTATATAAATAGTTTTAGATTTCGACCTCCATATCAAACAAATTAGTATATAAAAGCAAGTTTGAAGACTAAATTAATATTTGAATTCTACAGACTTATTAATATCCTGTATCTACGAGTACGTATTTTATGTTAGCTTTTTAATACTGTTATAAATTCTATTGAAACTGTTTAATATAGGAAAGAATGGTAGTAGGTTTATTTTTATAATGTTATTTCTCAATGTTTACGCACTTCGCCTCTAATAATTGCTAGATGAAAATATTATGTTCCTTTACCTTTCTCTAGGTATCTTATATTTTATTGACTCCAGTTCAATATCAGCGTTTATAACAGTGATGTAAAAAAATGTTGATCTAGAAGCTTCTGGGTACAAAAACTTTGCCAGCTATTTTTATTCAAGCTAGTCCAAATAAATATAATTTATTTAAGTACAGCACTAGCAACTTTATGTTAAGATTTTTATAGTTTTCAAATCGTCATCAGTATCGTATATTATTTTTCTTGCTAGAATTATTATTTAGATACTTAATTGGCCCCGTGGTGTCTTATAAACGCACATGAGTGACCACTACCATGGTTTACGTATTACGGAGCTACATAATTATTTTCATGTCGTCTTTTAAACCCATTCAAGTTACAGACAGTCACCTACGGTATCTAAAGGGAAGACTAAGAGAATCACCTTATCATAACAATGGCGTAACAACGACATGATCATCGACAAACCTCCTGCAGGTGAGTAAATGGTCCCCAGAGACGACAAAGTTAGATTTGATTAGATTTAGGAAATGTACAGCAGTATCAGTTTGCGTATTAATGACGTCTCAAGAGAACGGGTCATAACAAAGGAGGAATGTGTTGTGAGCTTGCTAACGAGCATGTGAGACGTTTGTTGATGTGCAGACATATGACCGATTCATTGTCTTGCTAGAACGGCCATGTTTACCAATCTTCACATAATATAACACATACGTATCATAATCCCCAAAGGGTTAGACAGAAATGTACCTGATAGTACACCTAAATTTCGCCGGTTTTTATATACCCCAAGTAAAAGGGGGCGAGCCTATTCCATCAACCGGACACGACTCCAGCCGCCGTGGCTGCTACTGTGAAATTCTTAATGGAAAACTCCAATAACGCTTTCCCCGACCTGGGAATTGTACCCAGGACGTCATGCTCAGCAGTTGCGCTTCTAACCACTAGACCAACGAGTCAGTCCCCAATAACACTTACCAATCTTCATAATTCAATATTATTAATAACTAGCTGTCCCACGCAACTTCGTCTGCGTCACATTTTCCCCGTTTTCGCATTATTTTTCATTGCTGCTCCGCTCCTATTAATTGTAGCGTGATGATATATAGCCTATAGCCTTCCTCAATAAATGAGCTAATTAACACTGTAAGATTTTTTTCAATCGGACCAATATTTCCTGAGATTGGCGCGTTCAAGCAAACAAACAAACAAACTCATCAGCTTTATAATATTTGTATAAATAATTTATTTCGAAATATCCGGATAAATGTGTTTAGATGTGGTACCATACATCCAGACATGTGTGGATAAATTCATTCTGATGCACCATAACTGAATGAGTATTTTACAAAAGACAAATGCTTGGTGAATTGTATTAAAATGGCACAACGGTTTCAAAATCGATATAGAATTCAAAGTCCTGACTGACTGAGATATCAACCCCAAACGGGAGGAAAGGGGTGGAACATAAGTACAACAAAAATGGTCTGATCACCTTGAAATTTATGTTTTTTTTTGTGTTTCATGATTGCTTATAAGCAAATGGACTTAGTAGACATTTGCGTGACAGACACTCGCGCGACTGGACACTTGCGCGAGTCAATGGCTTCATGAGTGTCGTTTTCGTGGTTTTCGGGGACCCATATAACAAAATCAGGTCAAAATAAAAACCCGAGATGGCGCTGAGGAAAATTTTCTATTTTTGCTTCATGGGTGTCGTTTTGTTGTTTTCGCGGTCGCTGACAATGAAAATGGGATCAAAATGAAAATCTAAGATGGCTCCGAGGAAAACTTTCGGTTTTTCCTTCATGGGTGTCGTTTTCGTTGTTTTTCGGGTAGCTGATAACAAAATGAGAGTTCTCTTATTTTCTTTTCTTTTATTATGGTATCTTTAACATTTAAATGACTATTTTCAACATTATTTTACGGGGCAACGCTAACGTGGACGCCGAAATACACGCGGGCGAAGCTGCGGGCAGACGCCAGTTCATTCATAAAACTACAAAACGTTGGCAAAAACAAAAGCCCACGTTAAGGTATCATCATTCCATTAAGTAAACCATACAAATATTCGAAGTTTCATGCAATAATGAAACCTATAACCGATATCTTAGAAGCCAACAAGTAACTAAGCTTTTACATAATTAGTCTATCTAAAAACATATTACCTACTTTTTTTAAGCATTTAATTTGCACAAGCCTTTTGCCGTGGTTTTAGCTGCATGAACGTCGGACAATGTCCCAATGGAATGTACTACTGGGATACTTCTTCCTACGTCCTTAATAAGGGCATTTTCTTACTGTGGGCTAAATTTCATCAAAATACGTTCAGCTGTTATGGTGTGGAAGCTGAGAAATAGAGTTACTTTCGCATTTATAATATTAAGTATGGATTTGGGTTGCATACTTTTTAGTTCTGTTCTCTGACTCGAATGATATATTATTGGTCTGCGTGTTTTAAATGGCAGCTCATTCCTCCATATCATTCTGGAGTAATAAAATGCAGCCGTTGCTAAAAGTTTTAAGAAAATTCATGCAACCTCATTCGCCATTCTTCTCCTGATTTAAAACTCTTCAGAAGGTTTTTCGTGGACACACTTTTCAATATCAGTGCATTAAGGTACCTCGAATAGCTAACTGCTTTCTTGAATATTGTAAAGACGAACCCATTGTTTTAGGTGTTAGTTATGGGATCCTGTTGTAGGTTTTAGACTTAAATCATGCTAAAGGATAGCATGATTTAAGTCTATAGTCTACAACAGGAGTTTTCCGGAAAATTATCAACGCATTAAAATAAAACGCAAATTCTGAGGTTGGTTGAATAAATGGTCAATAGCTAATAGCAACAATTGGGCGGCATTTAATTTTGAAGCTACGATCATATTTGTTTTAAAAGCATTTCAGTCGTTTGAAAACAAAAACTTTTAGAATATACGGATCTAGCAACACATTAGACTAAGTATTTTCTCCACCACACCACTATCTTGCTAATAACAGATAGCTACTTCACTAATATACCAGAATGATACCTCTTGTTAGTAGTCTTTACTATCAAGGATATCTTTTTAGGAGGAATACTGATTACAGAGTGGGAAACGAGCAACACTTAAGGACAACTATCGTACTGGAGACCCGTGATTTTACTTAAAAGATAATGTTTTCTAACAGTTAAGTATCGCATAGCCGGTTCAAAAGTGCTTTTAATTTACTTCATAGAATTTATAGTATTATCCGAAGGTTTACTCTGCATCTCTTTTAATTTTCATGCAATCACATTTCGGTTTGCCGAAAATCTTATTCAAAACAACACCCTTGCACAGACAAGGTTCATCCACACGTCATGGTCCATTTATTACTGAAGAATCTACCCAAAGTTCTCACACATTAGTCACTTTTTCACGTGTACCTATGCATCTGTGTCCTACTATAATTTATCTCGAGATGGCCGCGGCTGGGTACATAAATCACGTCGCGTTTTTCACGCGCGGGTACGATAGGAAGCTGGAGTTACACGGGTTAAGGGTTGGGACGGACGCGAGCATTGTTAGGGTTAGATTGTAAATTGGCTAAACAAATACGAATACTGGGTAAGAGTGAAAAGGAGTCGAAGCGGGTTGGCCGTCGAATGGCTTTGTGAAGTGTAGATAGCCGCTCGTTGTGCTCGAAGCTAGAATTGTGAATGAATTAAAGATTGCCTTTGCAACAGTTCTGTCCTACTTCAGTTGGTTCTAAAACAGCTGCTATAACAGGACAAATTATATCATTAATGGTAGCCTGCCCTTTTTACCTGACCTGCAGTCTTAGGGCAACAAAAACATTGAAACATACGTGAATGCGTCATCAGTTTCCGTTTAATCCCTGAGAACATTAACAGAAGGTAAGGGTGCATTCCGTTAGTGTTCTCAAAATAATCGCACGTGTAAAAACTAACCTACTCGTATTTATACTGATGATAAATATCACATAATACCATTATCCATAAAAACATTAAACGGTTCCGTGATTCACCAACAACTCTTTCCGAAAACTTAAACGATTGAGAATACATATCTAGAAGCTATCAAACTTACCACGAGGTTTCGGCCTATTTAAAATACTGGTACGCTGCAAGCCGCTCTCAACATAGTTAGGAAAGGCTATGCGGATATTAATGCTTTAATCAGTCATCATTTCAGCCGAAAGACGTTCACTACGTGAATAGGCCTCCCCCAAGTGTGACACACTGACATAGGGGGTGGTTTGGCATAACCGCCACGCTTGGCAGGCGGGTTGGCGATCGCACTATGGCTGTTACAGAGGGGAACACCCAAATACTACGAAATATTTTATTCCGAATTTCAATGATCCGAGTGCCAAAAGTCCGAATTTCATTATACCTAAGAATTATAATGTCTAGTATTAAAAATTACGAAATTTATTTTACCGAAAGTCGTAAATGCGATTTGTTAGTTTTCCGTTCGAAGAATCAGATGTTCGAAGGGTTTTCGGTCCGAAAAACGACATTCCGATTTTCAATACTTCGAATAAACTAAAACAACATGTTGTGCTACAAAATTTAGTGACAGAAAAGAATCGCTGCAAAACCGACTTCACGCAGTCTTGTCTACCCTACCCCTAGAGTGTAATTTCAGTCCGCGTAGGCGCGGAGGGGTGGAGCGGCCCGCGAGCTGAGAAGCAGGTGGTTTGAAGGCCCGCCGCCGCGGCTGAGGCAGGCCGGTTACGCCGGCCAGCAAGCCGAAGCTGCAGTGGTGAGCGTTAAAACCATCTGCAACGAACGCGAGCTGCGTGGGGCCGCCCAAACCCCGCAGCGCAGGAGCCGTGACAGAAATTATGCTTGCTGCATGTTGCATGCCTGCTTGCTTGCTGCTTGCCTGCTTGCATGTTGCATGCATTTAGTGTTTATTTGTCTTGCTATTCAGTTTTTCAAGGCGTTTTTATTTCGGAATTATAATAATCGGTATTTTAATAATCGGAATTCGCATTTTTGATGTTTCGAATTATCGTCACAAGTCGGAGTTGTCATATTAGGAATTTTGAACCATTCGGATTTATTATAATCGGCATTTTGAAATTCGGCTTGTGACTATCGGAATAAAGTTTTTCGTATTTATGTAGTGTACCCGTTACAAAGAACAGAGAACGCTGCCGCCCATTCTCTGGAAAGTCTCTTAGTCGCCTCTTACGACACCCACGGAAAGAAATGGGATGGTGCTATTCTTTACGTTCGACACCATACAGAGCTTTAATTAGTAATTGGTGAGAATTAAACGTCCTGAATTCGCGATAATATGACTCACCGCTTTTCATATAGTAGTTGCAGAATGCAAAATAACGTAATATTAGAATCTGAACAGTATCCTGTTGTGTCTTGGTCGTGATCTATGTCGGCACGATGCAGTGCTTTCTAATTGTTTATACTGCGAAGAGGAAACCAGTTTATGTTCATTATTTCTTGAAATGGAATGCATTATGAATTTCCTTTTGTTGTTGAGGTTCCAGACCAGTAGCAAACTCTATAAAAGGTTGTCGTATTTTTTAAATGCCTGCAACAGGATTTAAAGGTACATGCTTTTCCGGTTGTGTAAGTCAATTCGAAACAATTTTGACTTTTCTATCCTCGTTATCGCATACAGAATGTAGCTTAGTCAAGACTCTCGGGAACCATCTATCTAGCCTTCTGTAAATTTAAGGATTGCGATGGACGTAGCATTTATTTTTTAGTAGCAGCTTTAGTGTGCATCGCATCGTTTTCAGCGTGTAGCCGCTAACCCAGGACAAAGCCTTATTTATCCCTTCGGTCGGTAACCCCTGACCTCGCATATGGCATGTGGAAACTAAAGCGAAAAAAGATTTTGTTTTTAGGCAGACATGAATGGAAAAAATTCTTTTGTATCTAACTGAACGAGGTATGACCGTATTTTGTTACTAGAGTGCGTATTTGTGTACGAATTTAGCCACATGCCAATTACAGGTACCATTTCACAATGTGTGTTTTTATAAAACATTTTACTATTCGAATATTTTCTGGCAACAATGTGTGTCGAATTATAATAATAATATATTAGCACTAGCTGACCCCACAAAAACGTGAAACTTGACTTATGAAGAAAGAGAGGGATAGATTCAATTTCGGCAATGACCTAACTACTAGTTATTAGGCTATGGCCAGCTGCTGCTAACACACCGCATTTCCACCAAACTTAAATCCAAGAACTGAACTACTAACTCTGTCGAACCCATTAAGTTCTTGAGCGTAATGTTACGTACTAACTTTTCCATTACAGTTTCTTTTAGCCACTTCCAGTGAGGAACAAATAAAATTTATTAGCATAATTTTAGCCTCACGCTTTCTGATACTTTGAAAGACTTAATAAGGTTTCGTGCAGTAGCCTGCTCCAAGTTGTTAAAACCCAAGTAATGCCGGTTAAGCAGACATTACGCACAACAAAAGTCTAGCTTTAAATATTATAAAAGGGTCATAAATTGGGAACGGACTGTTATTACTTTTAGTCAAAACTCTGGCGGGCACTCGGGCTTAATGCAAATTTATTTTTATTGTGTACATAAAATGATTGTTTTGTCGAATGGGTTCTAATGTTGCGTGCTTATAATGATGCTAAAAATTTGGAAATTATAAAGTTGTTATTAAAGGCTATTTGTTTTTCGGGTTTTTAGCGGGTCAGTTTATTTTCATTTAGATCGTAAATATTTTTAGATTTATGTCAATGATTGTTGTAAGTATTAAAATACACTCTCGATTTATTTTCAGTTTATTCGTTAATGTGAATGGTTGGCAAATGAGCCGTCGTAATAAACTGCGTCAGTACATTGAGCATGAACCTATTTGGCCACCTGCACATTTAGAAGTCAATGTGGCTGAATGCGAGGAATATTCTGGAAACTGGGAATCAAAAGTTGATTATATATCGAAATTTATACTTACCAACGTTAATTGCAGTTTTTTTAACTACATTATACGGGTCACTATAGTATTGGCTTATTACAGACACTTTATACTCACACATATCATCCATATTCATTCTTTTATTGGTTTTACATTAGCATTTTACCAATCGTTTAAATTTTTATAAATATTTTCTTGTTATTACATTTTTTACATCAAACCTGTCAGCTGTCATTTACTTTTAATTTTAATTGTTACCAGCCAAATTCTCTATGAAGCTTTCATTTAGATTTTATATGACTAAACTGATTATCACAAATAAAACTGATTATCAAAAAAAATACAACAATTGAACTCACGTAAGTTCAATTGCTGTATTTTATAAATAATTACGAATATTTGCTGTGTAAAGATATTCTTAGTTATATTTATAAAAATATTATGAGCAAGGTTTTTGACCTATTGTTATTGGCTGTTTTGAATACTGGCTGTTCTGAATACTGGCTGGTTGCGTTTTGATGAGCGCAACAAATTTGAATCCATGTTGAAATAAATTCGAAAACAAGGATCAGGGTATAAAAACGCGTCTCTGACGGATGCCATATGAGATTCAAGTAGAGAGTTGAAAGAGGAGATTGATGTATCGATCAGAGTGGACGGCAACAACGTCCTGCTCATGGTGGGAGAATCCCCTGGGCCTCACGGGACTGCCGAGGAGTTAGCAGCCAGCAAGATTTGCAGGTTTGTGGAGGAGGCGCCGTGAAGATGTTCGGTGTCTCCGCAAGACTTTGGAGGCTCAGATGTCATACTTGGAGCGCCTGCGTATCCAGATCTCTGCACTCAAGTCTCCGCTGGATTCCGACAACTCCAAGGTGCGACTGGCGATGAGGGAGCTGGAGTGATTGAAGCAGCTGCTCAAAGTTATGGAGCAGGAGAAAACTGTCCTGGAACGAGAAATTGGCTTTAGAAGACGATGTTTGTGATGCAGAAGATCGTGTTTCAGAGACTATATTGTGTAAAATAAGCAGGTTTTGATAATCAATTGTGAATTTCTAATAAATTCATTTTCCCCTTTTTAATTTATTTAATGTACAAATTAGCTTATTCCCTCCTCACTCATCAAGGAATAAGCTAGTTTGTTACATCACGTAATAATCTTTACCGAGTTTAGTCCGTGGCTCGGTGATCAGTCCATAACTTATCGACGGGTCCCTGTGCCTCAGAAAAACGTTAAGTCGCCGGGACCAAAATTCCGGTTATCATTTGTTTCTTTTTCACAGTCGTTACGGGTAGTTCTAAGCCTGACAAGCAGTCTTACTAAGAGGTATCGTGTTAAATAGTAATTGGGTTGTGAAAGTCAGATAGGCAGTCGCTCCATGTACATACAGGTATTCCACTGCATACAATTAGATTGGAAGCCGACCCCGCCATTGTTAGGACACCGCTAAGCATGATTCCACCTAAAAGTTCAATTATGATCAATTAACGTTGTTTAAGAAAAAAAAAAACCGTTTACATATCACATACAAGTCTACACAACCTACAACAATATACACAGCCGTTTGACCAAAACACCCGGCCAGATAAAAACATAATAAAAGTATAACCATATTAGAATACGTGGAATAAAAAAATTAAGCTGCAAATAAAAGTATAAATGGGGACAAAAATAATATTCAATTTGGCATCGCCACCATAAGGGCGCGTTCATAATGCCGGGTCATGTTACTTTGTTCCATTGAGTTCATTTGGGTCATTGGGGAATGGGACAGATGCGATGTATAGAAAAAATGTGTTATGTATGAAAATGGGCTGTATTCATGGGATACTGATTAGAGGTCAGTGGAAGCCTAATGCTCAGCAGTGGGTGACACCAGACTGCCATGAAACGGGCATGATCTACACAAATTATGAAACTGAAGTGTCTGTTTGCAATTTGAAAATAACAGTTTTTCTGTAAAACTGTTTGCCTTGTTGTTTTTTCCGGCTTATCTCCGAAACGGCTGTACCAATTGTTACTGGCAGATAGCTGATGTTAATTAAAACCCATGAAGTTGTCAAAATCCGTTCATGGACAACAGCTAGTCCTAAATAAGATGCCTTTTTTTTTTGTTTTTTTAGGATGGGAAGTCATCAAATGACTTCTCCCGCTCTGGGCGGAGCGGAAGGGAGTGTCAGACTTGACTGACTAAAACCCATCCATGTTCCTTCTTAGCCCTTTGCGTTCCAGGGGCACGGTATCTCTTTCGAACAACCCGCAGCCCTGGCAGGCATCGGCCCTCTCGGACCCCTTCCGATTTGCTGACATCTCCTTGAGGCGCGCGTGGAACACGAACGCGCCGTCGGCACGGTCTGTCGTCATAAGACGGACGGACGGTGAGCTAGCCCATTACTCACCGTCCACAGGCCCTAAATAAGATGCCTTCTATTCATCATCATAATCATCACTATCATCAGCCAATAATGTTCCCACTGCTGGGACACAGGCCTCCTCTCTATGAGAGGGAATGGGCTGTAATCCACCACGCGGGCCCAGTCCGGGTTGGTAGATGTGACCTTGTCTTCGAATTTTTAGTTCTAGGACATGCTTGTTTCCTCACAATGTTTTCCTTCACCGTTTTTGAGTGCACCAGTGATGAAATAAATCCTACTAATTTAAGTCAAGCTTTGAAGATTGTATCACTAATTTGACGAAATTTAAACATAATAGAGTAAAGGTCAATATAGAGGAAAGGTCCTGAACCAATCAAAGTATTATAGCTTTTAAGTTGAAGAAAATCACCGTTTATATAAAACTCTAGCCAAAACTGATTAATATTTAACACAAGAAGTATTTTAATTAACAGTAATATAAAACCCATTTACATAATAATAACAGTCATGCAGCCTTACCCATTGTCACCATATTTCACTCCGAATCACACCGACGCACTACATGTCACTCCCACAAACTTTGCTAAGTGAAAACACATACACAATAAAACTAACACACACTCGTGTGGAAAGTAGGACTTTATGGCATTGCCCTTACAAAGTGGGCCTCACGCAGATATTATGCAAAAGCCACAAGTAATTATTCCGAGGGCGGTCGGGAACCAAACACGGAGCAACACAGTTGTACCTTCATAGTATTTGTGTATATGATTATGTACCCACCGATTTTTTTTTGGGGTATTTAATGGTTATGCACCTACCAAAAAAACAGGGTATTTAAGGGTCATTTTTGTACAAAAAAATGTGTGCAGTATAGCAGTAGTATTTGGTTTGTGGTTTTTATATAACTTTATGTAAAACTCAGTGGCATATTGAATCGGGTTATTTGAAGTACTGAACTTCTCGTTATTTGATATTGGTAAAAATTACAAATCAAAGAAAAAAAGATTATTTTATGGTCCTTTTTTTGATTCTATTCATTCAAATTAAATAAATTTCAGTAAGTCTATCATTTTCTTTAAGTGGGGTGGGTATATAATCAAACTTAAGACTCCTATTCTCAAAACCGATAAAATTAATAGATCTCAAAAGATACTCAAAGTCTTCGAAAGGCCAATTCACTACACTTTTACTAAAATTCTCTTAGCCAAGAGGGCAATTATTCTAGTCTCAAATTCACCCGAAGTACACTTACTTTAATAACTTTTAATTTGGCCCATTAACCCCTCTTTTATTTGATTCTTGTTCGCTATTTTGACAGATCCGAAGAATTTCTATAATGGCCCCTAAGTCTTTGAAATTCAAACCATCTTCGTAACAAAAACTTTTTTAATATCGTTTTGACGGAAAAAAATTTCATTTAACTTTTAATCAGCGGTTTTAATCTAGATTTGTTGGTTAATTTTTCTGTCCGGGTCCAAGGGTGGAATTAAACTTGGGTTAATTGTTAAAGATAAGTGAAGAAAAGTTTTATTTTCATTCCGCCTTGGAATTTGCCGAAGCAATGGAACGCAGCATTCTGGGTGGCAAAAGACAGGAGAGGGTTCGAAACACTACGCTGCGTTGCAAAAAAGGGCTTAGTAAACGTTGGAAAGAAGGCTGCTAGGCTAAAATAAGATTAGGTGGTTCAGGTCAGCCGCATGCAGGATGACCGCTGGGCAGAAGTTTTCACTATATGTTTGCCGGATGTCTGACGGCACCGACGAAGCCGGCCCAGAAAGAGGGGGCGAGAAGATCTAGATGCGTACCGTGAGAACTGTTGCAAATAATTTACTGTCGTAGTTTGGGATTTATGTACTCTTGTAAAAGGAAGCGCTTTATACATAAACTAGCTGTCCCGCGCAACTTCGTCTTCGTCCCATTTTTCCCGTTTTGGCAACATTTTTCATTGCTGCTCCGCTCTTTTTGGTTGTAGGGTGATGATATATCTAACTTATAGTCTTCCTCGATAAATGAGCTATCTAACACTGAAAGATTTTTTTTAAATCGGACTAGCACTTCCTGAGATTAGCGCGTTCAAGCAAACAAACAAAAACTATGGTTGAAGTAGAGGTGTCAGTACCTGATAGTACACAGACATTTCTTACGTTATGTTTACGACTTATGTTACAGAGTTGACCTAGAATTAATGGTTGAATTAACTTTTGAATTGGCAGGTAAAACTTTATGTTCACTGCATCTGTTTACTTTTGAAAGCATGTAGCGGTTAGCAAATAGCGATAAATTATCAAGTTGAAAATAGTTTTCAGACTGACTTATGGGTGATATATGGTCTGTTCAAAGATTAGTTACGTTCATTTGAAGGTAAATGTAACATTACCAAAACTTTTCTAATAACCTAAACAATTTCAAACTTTACAACTTAGCCGTTAAACTCGACTTTGCCACAACCATCATCAAGTATCATCAAAAGGGTAGATTCGTTTTTTCGCAACAATATCGACTTCAGTTTCTAGTCTTACTGAGTGCAGCAGAATACCAGAGTTTTACACAGAGTAGCTGCCTTCAACAACACAGTTACTGGGTAACCTCCAGACTGGCGGGCTCCTGCCTACGTGTCCTACATACTGTCAAAGAACTATACATAACAGGCCCTACCAATGGCTTAACGTGTAATGAAGGATCACTCGTCCATGGAACGACCTCAGTAAGTGTTGACCTTAACCTTAAACATCGACCTATGAAGGCGATGTTATTCAGCAAAATCAAAATATTTTTATTACACATAGGCCTACATGGGCACTTAATATAAATAAAACGTCGACAAAAAGGTGCTCAGTTCGGGTTGGTCGCTTCCTATGGAGAAGAAGCGGGCAAGGAACTATGGTCACTCTTTTAAAATCATTCGGTTTTTACAATATTTCCATGTTACAGCGTTGGTACTTAAGTATGGGAGAACATCGTAGAAACCTAAAGTCGTAGGCCCGACAGTAAATTGTTCCTTACTACAAAACGTAGAACAACACAAAAAGTTACCAAGGATCTAGAAATCTATAAGGCTTACAATATCCACACATTTACAAACAATCGATAAATAAGAAAAAGAGTCTATACAACAACAAAAAAATAACGAAATTATTACAAAAAGACTAGATTAAACAAGTGACACTAATGTTGTCATCTGTGCTGTAACTATTCCAAACAGAAGGTATAATAATTTAAATGAACGAGACACTCTAATGATCATGCACTATTTTAGCCTAAAAAGTCCACTGCTGGACATAGGCCTCTCCCGAGTATCGCCACATTGACAAACTTCACCCGTTCATCGGTCCACATAGTGGGAGGCCTTCCAACGCTCTTCCGGTCACAGACACTTTAGCTATGACAAAACCAAAGAAGGATAAATGTGATAATATTTCTAAGCGTAACTACATAACATAGTGAACTTACTAAATTGTGTGTCTAACACAGTTTCAAACTTTAGTTCCTAGTTTCAAGTAGGTAGAACGTACAGGTGATTCCCACGGGTGTCATAAGAGGCAACTAAGGGATTATTCTAACGGAACAACCCATCACCGGGGTATAATCCTGGTAGATAACTGGGTACTAACAGCTTTATCATCATAGCTGCAATGTCGGGCAGTTAGTATTGAATTATTTCAAGCAATCAACCTGAGCTTTAGTTATCTAATAGTCTTAACAACATGGCAACCTGTCAACATCGCTCCGTAAAATTATATTTTCAAATAATTGTTTTTACATGCTAAATACCTCAATTTCATCATCATTTCAGCCGAAAGACGTCCACTGCTGGACATAGGCCTCCTCCAAGAAGGGGGGTTTTGCCATAATCGCCACGCTTGGCAGGCGGGTTGGCGATCGCAGTACGGTTGTTACAAAAGCACAGAGAACGCTGCTGCCCATTCTCTGGAAAGTCCCTTAGTCGCCTCTTACAACACCCACGGGAAGATATGGGATATCAATTAAATACATAAGTGCATTCTCCGAAGAGTATCTGTGAAAGTATTATCTAAGAAATAAAACTTTGTTTCTCATGGAATATGACACCAAAAGGCCAAGAACTGAACTAGCAGTCATTTGGATTAAAACCAAAACTATATCATAATACCAGACAACCAGGAGTGAAGACAAGTACTGGAGCTTAAGAGGCGGTTCAGGCTTCGCGCTGAGCACGCGACACCTGGCTCACCTGGAGCTGTTGCCGAGGCTGCGCAGCAATGAGTGCATTGGCGGCGCATTGCCCAGGCCCCCTCACAAGACAACGCCACTGCCACCTTTGTGTTATAATATAAGTGTTTAGTCTAGTTTCAATGACATATTAAATGTATCAAAAATATTTATAATTACGTAAGTCTATTATGAACTATGACTTATGCATCTCATGCTTCTGATCATACTGGCTGTTACTGAGAAATTAAAATAAGAAATTCCTGATGAAAAAGCCCAACAACAACTTACCCTTCCAGGGATTCGATACCAAGGCAGCTTGTTGGTCGAATGGTCACAAGCGACTGCGTAGCATGATGCCCTGGTATCGATTCCCTGGAAGGGTAAGTTGTTGTTGGGCTTTTTCATCAAGAATTTCTTTTTTTAATTTCTCAGTAACAGCCACAGAGTCTGAATGTGGGCCGGCCGCGGTTTATGGCCATAGGCTCGCCCATATTACATGGGACTTGAACATAACGAGGTGTACTATTAGGTACTCCTCTGACTAACCCTTTTGGGATTATTGGCGTGATTTTATGTTATGATGTTATGTTAAGCATCTTCTAAGTTAATCGGCAATCTCCGTTCGGCATTTCATCATTTCCGCTGAAAGACGTCTACTGCTGGACATAGGCCTCCCCCAACGCCACATTGACATAGGTTTTGCCATAATCGCCACGCTTGGCAGGCGGGTTGGCGATCGCAGTACGGTTGTTACAAAAGCACAGAGAACGCTGCTGCCCATTCTCTGGCAAATCCCTTAGTCGCCTCTTACGACACCCACGAGAAGATATGGGATGGTGCTGTTTTTTATGTCCGACACCATACAGAACGTTCGGCATTTACCATCAATGAATCATGTGCGGGTTGATTCAGCTCAATTCAAGCTAAGCCAAATGTATTTTTCGGGTAATCAACATAAACTTTAGAAAGAGTTTTATACGTTGCAACTTACCTTTCACATTGGTGTAGCTGCAGTAGTTTACGAGAAAAAAAGCTTTAAATGGAAAGTGGCACGGGGCGCTCGCGCGGCAAAAATGTGAGCGGGAGCGGGGGCGGGAGCATGTGTCACGTGACACATTTGTGGGGGCGTTTAAGCGGTTAAACATCACTCACTTTTAATCACTGTTGGTACCTACGAATGGGAAAGTTCTGCCGCGTTTTTCGTCACATAATTACTGCAGAGTACAGAGACAATATTCCTCAAATTAATGGTATTAATTAATGGCATCCGTATAAGCTCACCAATCTAGTGCAGTAGGATCACCACTTGAAATTATTTTTACATTTAATGGCATCACTCCAATATGTTCGTCATTCCCGTGCAGCAATGTCACCACCTCATCGTAATTTTAATTTTTTTTAATGGCAGCCCCATAAGCTTTCAAAATATTGCAGCATGGTCACTACCTCAATATAATATTGTATAAAGTAATTAGCCACCCTATAAGCTTGTTATTCCTGTGCAGCAGAGTGACCACTTCAACATAATTTATGTAATATTATATTAAACGGTAAACTTTTAAGCTAGTCAAGTCAGTGTAGCAGGGTCACTACCTCAACATAATGTTATATTCGATGACAATTATATTTAAAGTCGGTATTCCAGTACAGCATGGTTGCCAGATAAACATCATTTTATATTTAATGGCATAACCCTGTAAGAACGTCATTGCAGTGCAGCAGCGTCACCACTTCCACGTAATTTTCCACTTAATGGCAGCCCCAAAAAGCTGGTCATTTCATTGCAACAGAGTAACCACCTTAACGTAGTGTTATATTTTATGGCAACCTTTAAAACTCAACATTCTAGTGCAACAGGGTTCCCACTTCAACGTAATGCTATAAGTAACGGCAACCCTATAAGTTGGTTCACGCGACGGAGACGTATTGTAGCTATAAAACACGACCGGCGAGGTGTTAGAACATATTTACCTTTAAAACATGAAGGAGGTAGCACATGGAGACTTATTGCCAAATTAAAGAGTTGAATTTCAACGGAATACGGTGGTGTGATTAAGCCATAGGTCTAAAAAAATACTCTTATACCCACAATAATAAATAACAAAATATTATTTTATTGTTATAATTTCAACTCTGGATGCGGAACTTATTGTCGGAAATCTATTAGAGTGCTATAGTGTAAATAAAACGGAACTTATCTCAAATTACAACAATTTTTGACTACTAATTGCAGAACCTACTTTTTAGGGTTCCGTAGTCAACAAAGAACCCTTATAGTTTCGCCATGTCTGTCTGTCTGTCTGTCCGCAGTTTAGCTCAAAAACTGTTGGTTCTAGAAAGTTGTAATTTGGTATGAGTATACACGTTAATGACGCCGAAAAAGTGGTAAACTTTGAAAAAAACTATTATTTAGGGTACCTCCCCTATATGTAAAGTGGGGATGATCATTTTTTTTTCGTCCTTTCCATAGTGTGGAATATCGTTCGATAGGTCTTTCAAAAATATTAGGGGTTTGGGGAGACCGTTTTTTGATTAAGTAAACCGTTCGTGACTTATCAAGCTTTAAAGTACCAATTTTCGTTACAGTCAAGTGTCCCCCCCCTCTACAGACTAAACGGTTGTAGTTAGAAATACAAATGTCACGGCAGTAGTACTTATATATAATGAAGTTTAAAGGAAAACTATCACACTTAAGTGGGCTTTACAAGTTTACGAGTAATAGTCAACCAATTGTATTTGACTCGAAAATTTCGAACAACTCCATAGAAATGTCGATAGATGGCGCTAAGCGTCAGTTGTATCGCGCTGTTTCATTCCTAAATAAGTTTTATAAAAATCATAGTTGTTTGTATAGGAAGTAAAATTAGGCAGGTAGTCATGTTTGGCTTTTAGTTAGAGCTTGGTACGAAACTATCAGTCAGCGAATAGGACCCGCACTTGGTTGTTATAAAAACTACGGAACCCTACATTGCGCGTGGCCCGACACGCACTTGTCCGGTTTTTTTATTTTTATTATTGTATTTTATTATTGTAAATGTACTTTAAACTTTAACAGCCTTCGACAACAAAGTTACTATTGTCTTTATGTATTGTAATGTTCAACGATCACAAAAAAAACAGGTCCAACACTCCGCCTTACAAAAATTATCCAACACTTCAAGAAAAATTACCTATCTGAAATAACGTAATGGCTTTTTTGTCACGAAATAGGAACATTCATACTTAGGGCTCCATTCACTTCTCACTCCATGCCTTCACCATGTATGGCTTCCGATCAACGTGTAACTTTATATTAATTACCGACGACGCAAAGTGGTGTAATATTTTAATGGGCAATTACAGAAATAGCTTTCCATGTTTATCCGGGATTAATAGTAGCTACTATATTATTTAACCAGTTGTTACGTTATCATTTTTTGACATACTGCTTTTGCAAGCATGTTTGGGCGTAGTTTTTCGAATAAACAATTCTATGTTTCAAAACTAAGAGTTCTTTTTGGGTGACCTTTTTTCTATGGAGGCTGATTAGTCACCGTATCGCCATTTCAATCGGTCTGCAAAGTTACGGCGCACATTCATTATCTTCCTGCCCTGTTTGGGGTCAGCGTATCACGTTTTCTTCTTCCATACTTCCCTGTCAGCCGTCGCGGCATCGTTTCCTGCTTTCTTTTCATATCATTCTTCACACTACCCATCTTTTCTTTGGCCTTCGGATGGAGACTTGGAGAGGGAGATCTCCAAGTCTCCATCCATCAACATTCATAATTATCCATCTTCCTCATTACATGTTTATACCAAGACAAAAGACTGTCTTTATTTTTTTCTGTAACAGGCGCCACTTTAAAACTTCGTCTAGTATAAAAATCAAAAATCATATGTTTTATTTTACATGGACATACATGGGCACTTCTAAAACGTCGACAAAAGATGCACGGTTCTGGTTCGTCGTTTCCTATGGAGGAGAACCGGCAAGAAACTCCATGGTTACTCTTTTAAAATCATTTGGTTTTACACTATACTCATTCCTTATTCTATCCTTTCTTGTTACTCCATCTCAACATTCCCGTCTCTGCTACATGCAATCGTTTATCATACATCTGTTTCGCAGCCCAGCATTCTGATGCATACAGTACGCAAGGCCTAATGACGGACTTGTATATTTTCCCGTTTAACTTGAGGGGCATCCGTGGTTCACAAGTTTTTCCAGAGACCTGTCGCCTTTTCATCCATCCTGAGTTGATCCGGCGCATTAAGACTGTCTACTTCGCCATCTCCTTGAAAAAGTGACCCGAAGTACCGAAAGTCGGAGAACATGACATGTGTGGGTATGGGAGTTCCAGTAAGAGTGATAGGCATTGAAAAAGTTACAGCGCACAGTAAAACAAAAATTACCAATTATGTGGTGATTCTATGCTATTCTCTGAATTTACTTTTATTGAATTTATTATCCTGTTAAAACTACCATTCCGCCAATGAACAAGGCATTTCTTTTTTTCGCATTATTCTTTAATTAGATAGCCTTGTTGGTCTAGTAATTGTAAAGGCGAGTTCTGGCCAAGGGGATCCTGGATTCGAATCCCAGGCGAGGAAAGCGTTATTGGATTTTTTCCTCTGGTATTTCTCAGTAGCAGCCTCAGAGTTCAGATTTGAGCCCGGCTTGCCCCCTAGTAAATCGGACTTAAACATAACTGACTACAAATTATAGGTACACCTCTGCTCTATACATTTGGGAATTACAAGCGTGATTTTATGTTAAGTCTTTAATTTCCATTTGAGATTGATGATGAAATTCAGATTTATGACATACATATAATACTACAATATGCTTCCATTGTAGGTTTACGACCCTATAAACCTATTCACATTAAGTATGAAACGTTACTTTAATTAAGGAAGTAGTTACTTATCAAAAGGAGGCTAGAAATCCGTATAGAGAATGTACCTATTTAACAATCATGACAAATCGCCAACCCTATTTTAAATCATAAATAATGCATATTCTCGTAAAAGTTTCAACGCCAAGGGACCAAAATAATGAACTCGCTTATCCACCGCACATGATACTAAGCAAAACAAAATTAATGAAAACCACCTCAAAACACATCTGTTTTCAACCCCCAACCCCCGAGCCAAAACACCAAGAAATCAACTTAATGAAACATTATCTAATCTGGCAAACAAGTCATAAAGCGAGTAGATTTAATTAATCAAACATAAATTACGTGAACCATTGCCGGTTGTGACGGCAATAAAGAGGGTGATTCATTGCGTGCGGCGCGCAATGTAGCAGGAACAGTGCTAATGTTACTGCCACGGTATTACGCTGAGGTCGCGATTTTGGCTACTTAGAACTGCCGTTAAAGTTAATGGTGGTGTCACAGTGCAAGATGTTCGAGTCTGACGGCGGTTTGAGTGGCGGTGTTTTACGTTTGTGGAGAGCGGAATTAAAGCTCTTGTAGGTAATGGGGTACTTAACTTGTTTTAATTCTGTTAGTATAAATTTTACAAATGTATTTAAAATTATCATTTAAATCAAAGGCGGGTGATGTTTTCCCCACAACATATTTCTCACTCTCAGACGCTTGGTCTTTGGATGACCTAGTAACTAAGTATACTGGGTGATAAGTTTACGTTCATGATGAATAACGAACTCGCTAAACTGTATGGGTTCGTGAAGACTTACACCACTCATAGTGAGATGGTCTCAGCATAAGTCTTATGATAAAAATTATCTGCTTAGGGTATTAAGATTGAACAGACTAGAAGGATGCATATTCCACAATATCTTGTCGCAACCAAATGGTGATGATCTGCGGATTGCGAGTGAGTTCAGGTTTATGGCCCAGAACGACTTAGGTGACTACTCATCCGCAAAATATTTAATCTGCGGATGAAACGCTACGAATGTGTTTATGTCCATCAAACACAAAAAAATAACCTATTTTGCAATTTAAGTGCCCCCTGTCTGGGCCAAGTAACTGAAACAAGTAAATAATGTATTTACTTATTTCACAGACTCTAAAAGAAGAAGATGATTAAACACGAGGCACGTGGATGAGAACATTCTTAGAAAGATTTAATTTATAACATAAACAGTATTAATACGCTTCGCAAAAAATCTGGTCAGAAATGTCGCTATATTTAATTAACCTTTCAAAGTCCTTCGTAGCCCTTACAGAATGTCCTACAAACCTAAACCTTTATTAAAAGCGAGGACAGACGACCGCAATGTACTCAGTCTTAACACTTGAGGAGACATGGAAAATATAGTCGTCACCTTTTGATCTCGGAGGATAAACTCTTTTGTCTCTTGTGGTGAAAATGATAGCTACAAATGAGTGAGTGATTGAGTGAGAGCGAGTACAAATTAGTCTTTCTTAAAAACAAAAGAATTGTGGCTATTCCACTAATGAAAGCTGCAAACTATAAGGCCCATTAGGCATTTTTTTTGGGGTTGTTTGGCCCATACGGCCAAACAACATTTGCAAGATAGTAACCAAGTTCCGTCATCAGGAAGATGTGAGTGTGATAAAATTATTAATTAGGAACGTAGTCCTACACCTCACGGATAAATATAATTTGAATGCCAAACATTACACAGAGCTCTAATCAGCCGTATTTCATAACATAATTAAAACAATATAATGCCTGCAGAGAGAGTTAGGCAGAGATGTACCTAAATCCACATTTCGCCTAAAAGGGGGCGAGCCTATTTGCCATAAACCGTGCACAAATGCAGACTCCGTGGCTACTGCGAAACTACACAAAAACAAAAAAAAATAAAAGAAAAATCAGACCTAATAATTTCCAACACTGTAAACGCTAACCAAATAGAACCTCGCAAGAAAAACATTTAAAGCCAGACCTGCCACGAAACAAAACGGTCTAAGTACACTTTCATAAAATCGGCCCAGCTTAACGACTTTTGCAAGTTAAACCGTTTCACTAATACGAACAGTTACTAACTCCGGGTCGATATTTAAGTGCCCTCGTATTGATTATTACTCAGGCTGTGCTTTTTAGGGCTCTCACCCAATTTGAATCGGTTGTAATAAATATGATTTATGCACAATATTAATTGGGAGATTTGTGAGCCCATTCGTGAGCTTTTATTGGGTGTTGGGAAGCTGGTTGGAGCAGGAATCTGGATGTAAATAAGAGGTTGGATTAGTAAGGAAGAGAAGAAATGAGGATTTGACATAGGTTCCTTAGTGATTTAAACTTCTTTAGCAAAACAGTCTACACACACATACATACATTCACAAATGACATACACACACTCATACACATGATACATTCGCAAATGGACCGATAACACGAGTGCTGCTGAGCAATTCTGAATTTATGGCAAACCTTCTGTAATTGGAAAGGAAGTAGAAAGATACGTGGAAGTAGAAGTAAGAATTCCTTCAACATCTCCAGAACCAAACTCTAAAAACATCGCTATCCCTTGAAAAGTGCCATTTACCGCAGCCCGTTTGCCAAAGAAATACAGAAGAAGAAAAACATAATTATATTTTTGGTGGCATTCTCAAGTAGACTATGTTTTTTTGTACGGGCTCACAAACACAGACGAAACCTAAAGAAAATAATATCGAGTATTGTAAGCAAATACAATTATTTTAAACTCAAACCCTTACCAAGATGAAAAAGAGATGGACACTAACTATCTCTGAAACTGACACTAAGTAAAAAAGAGGTCTTAATGTTTCCAATAAACCGATTTCCAACCAATTGACCAAAAATAAAGGCGACCTCCACGGTTTTCAGTTTCAATGGAATTACTCGAGAGAAATTGCTCTGTCTCACATAATCGTTTGATCCCTCCCTCACTTATTTCATTGTTCCTAGAAATAAGAAATTTGTATTTTTTGCAACCAAACTTGTGAAAGTCGATCACCATTACTTTTTCACACAAAAATGTATCTAATCTATCTATACTTATAATAAAGCTAAAGAGTTTGTTTGTTTGGTTGCTTGAAGCGCTAATCACAGAAACTTCTGTTCCGATTTGAAAAATTATTTCCGTGTTACATAGCCCATTTATCGAGGAAGGCAATAGGCTATATATTTTAAAATCACGACCAATAGAAGCGGAGCAGCAATGAAAAATGTTGCGAAAACGGGGAAAATGTGACGCAGACGAAGTTGCGCGGGACAGCTAGTCGGTTAATAATTGTCGAGACAAAGAGAATTTTTATAAGAATTTAAATTTGTTAATCCAAGAAAGGCTCTCTGCTATGCAGATAGAGGTTAAACATTTCTATCGAAAAATTTTGTGGTCATGGTTTGGAATTTAAGGAGTTTATTAGGTAAAAAAAAATATAATATCAAGAAAATTGTACTACCTACAGTTTACAAGAGCAATTTTCATATCTACACAAAGATTCTGCTGTTTAATTTTTTGAAAATACCGATTAAAGGCTACCGCTACATGTGAATATATTATATCACCGTTATTTTTAGTTGAAACTTAACTAATTTACATTTTTTTTATTTATCCATGAAATCTCTTGAAAAACCAACTTACCATCGCCACTAGATAGTTTACCTAGCGGCAAAACAGCTAAATCGAACACAAACTCTAAACTGCAATAAAACAAGCTAAAAGCCGTAAATACGCAGAAACAATAACAAACGTCGCATAACTTCTGAACGAGGGGGACTTTAAGGCATTAAACGTAAAGACAAGAGAAAGCCCATAAAAGTCAGCCCCCCAAAACTTGGGGGTTTGAAGATTGAAGGTAACAATTGGCTGGGGCCGGTTGAACCTGATTCGATTGAGCACATTCATCTATGTGACTCGCTAATACTTTGTAACCATTCATTTGGGGTACTGCGAGACTCCAGATCCAGATGAATTGATATTAAACGGTGCGTAGTTAGGTGGGACAGCGAGGTGTAATGCTATGTCGTAGGATGGTGTTTCAAAGGTTGGAAAAGTCTTCATTACTGTGTTGGTTGGTATGTCATGTAGTGTCTGTCGAAAGTTCTGGTCTCAAATTCAGGTTCATAGTAACTTTGGTCTTTTGAGTCAATTAAAAACATTATAACATTACTAATGCTTGTCTTGAGCAAAAGGACTAAAATGATATTTATTATACGTCATTTTGAAAATTAAATGCGCATCTTGATAATAAAAAATATTTCATGTAGTTTGTTTTTCAAAACTCCATTCATATCACTTCATTAGGTTCTGTTATTTTAAAAATATTTCATAAAAAAAAAAACATTCCAGCCTCAATATTTTACTCGACTATAAACGAATCGAATAATTTTGAAATATTATTAAACGAAGACCAAATAAGTTAATTCAGATAGCTTGAATTTTCATCAAAATACACAAAGAACTGTGGAAGTGAGAGTTTTTTGCTGAGTTTGATTTAATTTAAAAAGATATTTAGAGATTCTTTGCAGGGCTATTAAGCAGGCAATCTAATGAGGGTATCAGTAGGTAATGGTTTCATTATGCTTATGTTGTTATAAGATACCATGTCAATTGTTTTTTCTTGGTTTAGAATGTCTCCTGGCATCATAATCATCATCATTCATCATTATAGCCAACAATTACTCTCTGCTGGATATAGGCCTCTCCTTTCTTCTGCCATTTTCCAGTACAATGCGTGAGCCATCCAGGTGTTGCCCGCAATTTTTCCGATATGAACAATCCAACGAGCCTTTGGACGGCCTTGGTTTCTTGGTGTCATCATAATGACACTAAATGATATGATTGTCAGATTGTCAGAATTTATTTCGTTAGACTCGGACATCATGCGGGCCAAAGATGCGTTTCGTGCAATGAAAACGCAAGATAGACTGTTTTTATTAAACTAAAAAATTACTTAAAATAACAACTTAACCCTGGGCAAAATAAATCGGGTACAGTTCCGGGATGTCTTGACTCCGCTGCGATCAGATACTGCATGCTGTCCTTGCAGCGAGCTCAAAACATCACGACTCTCTAGAAGCTATAGGTGTGGATAGACAGGGAAGTAGGTCACGTGATGTTAAAACTGGTGCCCTTGCGATTCATGTTGTCCGTGCTGATGACCGGATCCGACATCTATCTAAACTTATATATATATTATAAAGAGGAAAGATTTGATTGTTTATTTGTTTGTTTGCATTGAATAGGCTCCGAAACTACGGGTCCGATTTGAAAAATTCTTTCAGTGTTATATAGCCCATTTATCGAGGAAGGCTATAGGTTATATATCATCACGCTACGACCAATAGGAGTGGAGCAGCAATGAATAATGTTGCGAAAACGGGGAAAATGTGACACAAACGAAGTTGCTCCGGACAGCTAGTACTTAATAAAGAACGAAAGAAAATAGAATTAGAAAAACAATTTACACTTACCTAGAAGTTTATTCTGACTTTTGCTATCAATCAGAGACATGGCATATGTTAGCACGGATTACTGAAAGGGTGGATTATCTTGCAGAGTGATCAATATGTTTAATTTAACAAAATATTTCTTTTCTAAATAGTCATGATGAGAAGTTGACCTTTTTTTCTCTAGCCTTCTTGTTCCACTCCTGGGCAAAGGCCTTCCTCCTCTCTTTCCATTAATCGCATAACCGCGCGACCTCCTTCCAGTTAAAGATCCTGTCCAGTTCGTCCCGCCATCGCCTCACTTCGTCAGGGCACCAGTTTCCTGCTATTTTGGTAACCAGTTTGTTCGGCATGCGGCAAACATGTCCAGCCCAGTCCCATTTGGGTTGGGCAGAAGCTGGACTAAGTTTTTAATTTTGTAAAGAAAAATGGCATTGAATCGACAAGCTCAAGTTGGGACGCCCTCAGGATAGGTGGAGCGATGAACTCTGCAGGGTGACGGCATAAGAGTAGCAGAAAATTGAGCTGAGTAACATGCCATTGTAGAGGCCTTTGTTCAGCGGTGGACTGCAGAAGGTTGATGCTGATGATGATGATGAAAAATGTCATGGGTGAGAATAAATAATTGTTCCATGCCTTGCCTTCCTTGCTGCCGATCCCTGACAATGACGACACCCGGCACCGTCTGCAATACCGCGCTCTGCGCTGCACCACGCGCTGCTACTGCTGCTGGCTGCATCTTCCAGCGCCTTGACCAGTTCGCGCAAGCGATCCACTTGCCCAGCCAAGAATGGACCACAAAAATCCAGACAAATCTATCCGGCTCGAAAGGACCAAATGAACAACCGTTCACTATCAAGCACTGCTTCTGCTGCACTCGCGACCGTAACAAGGGTGATGATATACCAGTAAAATAACGACATGGTGTTTGTAACTGTATATTGGTACTTATTGGAGAATAATTATTTACTTATGACTATTTTATTCAATTTTGTGACCCAGATATCGCCTCGCTGCACTCACCAGTGAAAGTATAAAGAAATCTATGAGTATAACGAATGCTCAACCCGTATCTCTGCATTTTGATGTATAATAAAATATATTCTGTCTATCTATACCGCTCCACAGCACTGACACAAGCCTACACAAGGATCCCCCAAGTGAGCAAGCTTTTTAATTATTACTTTGAGCGACGAACCACTGCAGTACGCGCGTACTGCTTAACAAGTACATATATTTACGCGTATGATTTCCCCGTGGAGTAATCAGTATTCCTGATTACTATATCATGTAAGTATTCATTACCAGTGCCTTCTGGGAATTGACGTGCTCGATTTGTCTATATCGCGGGGGTAATTCATTAAAATCTGGTGATTTGGTTTAATTTTTTTTTTTTATTGACACTATATTTAACGTACTTAGAGTAATGAACGGCATACAGAAATGAAGTTTGTAAATCTTATAAGACAGCTTTATATCAGCATATACAGGGTAGTAGGAAAGGGTAAATAACAAAAAAATACGCGCTACATCTACAGGCTGTAACGGAAAGGGTATATACATACTTAAGGGTGTGCTACAGACCATCAAACTGAACAGGTTTCTCTATAGGACAAGCATCGTAATTGCGAAAAAAATACAGCTGCCCCATACCCTGGGTCGAATAGGTATTGAAATTTTGTATAGGGCAACAGATAATTTTTTAGCTTTTACGATGATTGTCCGATGGAGACACATGTTCAGTTTGATGGTCTGTAGCACACCCTTAAGTATGTATATACCCTTCCATTACACGCTGTAGATGTAGCGCGTTTTTTTTTAATTCTAGTGTAATTTACATTGATTTCAGAATGATAAGTTACTATTGCAAAATGTTTTATGTTAACCTTCCTATACTCGCACGTTGGTCTGTGAGACCGATAATAGTTATTTGTTATATACAAGAGTGCAAAGTTGCTTTTTAACCGCGTGTTCAATTTTGATGACCGAGCAAGCGAAGGATTCTAAAATTGAATCACGAGCGCAGCGAGTGATTCAAAATTAGAATCCTGAGCGAGGGAATCAAAAGAGCACGAGGTGAAAAATCTTTGCACTCGAGTGCAACACATAACTTTTCATTCCACCTCAGCGAGGAAATGACTAAATGCAAAAAAAAACGTTTACAATCACAAGATAGGTACACTTTTATTTCAGTTTAGGTATTATTTACTACATTATGACAGGTAAGTATTACAGAATAATCTTTAAATTATAACAAAATAATATTACGGTATAATTAACAATGACGTGAAAAAATGCCGCGTAAAGAACCGCGTACAAAGCAAATTGAAAAAAGAACACCAAGAAGGTTCCGAGTCTGAGTTTTTAACAAATTAAAAAAAAGTTGTATGATATATTCGGCACCATAGAGGTAGCAGTAAATAGGTTTAATGTTTTTTTTAATACACAAACTTAGTGCACACGATGTTCTAAATTCAATTTACTTTATCCTCTAGAGAATAAAAACGGCTTTTCCACTCAGATATTGAAGATTAAAAATACTCTTTCCGAGATGGTGGGATGAAAAATACGTTTTCTTGATTTTTTCTTTTATAATCAATGATAGCATTTTGTTCTTCCTGTTAGCTTCATTATTAGTTGCTACAATCATTTCTGGTCTAAATGAGTCTTTGTACGAGTAGCACATATGGCCGTATAAGGCATACATCGGCCTGTGAGACCGGCGCGAGTACAGGTCTTACAAAATTAGTCTTTAGTGATTTTGTACTGAAATTTATATTATGAAACTTTTGTCTAAAATTATTTGTGTTTATTATAGCTCATAAGGTATCTCTTATAAACTGTAAGTTTAAGAAGAAACAAATGTACCAGGCCCCTCAGAAAGTATTGCGAAAAAAGGTTTTTATATATGGGAGACTGGCCAGTTATTATGTTTTTCGAAAATATGATTATTTATAAGTAAAAATAAGTAAGTTCCAATTTCAAAATTTCCCTCCACATTTTTTGCGAGTTAATTCAAAGTATTGTGTCTCACTGAAATATGGATCTGCGCCGGGAACATTTTAGAGCTATGATTTTATACGATTTCAAGTGTCGCCTGAAACCGGATGAATCGTACGATAGACTTCAAATGGCATTCATGGATGAAGGCCCTTCCAAGGCAACCGTGTATCGTTGGTATAACGAATTCAAGCGCGGTCGACCAACTTTGGGGGATGACGAAAGAAGCGGTCGCCCTTTGACGGCTGTTACCGAAGAAAACGTGCTAGCAGTGAAAAATTTAATCCAAGACAATAGGCGAATTACATATCAGGAGATTCAACACATATTGAAGATTGGATCGGGAAGCGTTCACGAGATTCTACACAGCCATCTTCGCGTGAGGAGGATAGTATCACGCTGGGTGCCGCACAACCTCACCGATGCTCAGAAGCAGGCCCGGGTGGAATGGTGCCGTGATATGCTTAACAAATTTGAAGCAGGCTCGTCTCGGCGTGTTTACGACATCGTTACAGGTGATGAGTCCTGGATTTATCAATACGACCCAGAAACCAAGCGCCAGTCGACTGTTTGGGTGTTTCAAAATGAGCCAACGCCTACCAAAGTGAAGCGATCTAGAAGCGGGGTTAAGATTTTGATCGCTAGCTTTTTTAATTTGACTGGCCACTTGGTATCAATTCCCTTACGGGATCAAAGAAGCATTAATGCCGAATGGTATACTTCCAAATGTTTGCCAGAAGTTTTCTCTGTTATAAGCAACAAGCGACCAAACACAGGGCTCCGCGGGCTACTGCTCCACCACGACAATGCACCTGCGCACACCGCACTCAAAACGAGGGACTTCCTGGACAGCACGCCAGTCAAACTCCTGGGTCACCCTCCTTACAGCCCTGATCTAGCACCGTGTGACTTCTTTTTATTCCCAAAAATAAAAAATCAGCTCAAAGGGATACAATTTTCGTCGCCGGAAGATGCGCTGGCTGGGTTCGAGCAGGCTGTAAACGAGGTGTCTGCGGCGGACTGGAAAAAGTGTTTTGAAAACTGGTTTAGGCGCATGAATCTTTGTATAGAGGCTGGTGGAAAGTACTTTGAAAAGATTTAATAAAAATATATGTACGTATAGAACAATTTTTTTTAGTTTCGCAAAACTTTCTGAGTGTCCCACGTATCTTTCCTATAATTTTACAACCTCTTACAAAAATGTAACTAGTTTTCAGCGACTACAGTAAAAGGCTATTACTCAGTAAATGATCGGCATATATTCGGTAAATTATAGTTTTTACGATACTTAGCAGTATATCCTCAGAAAAACATAATATCACCATATTATTTATTTAAAAAAAACATCCTGAAACATGGACGTCTGAAATTTCGGTCTGTGAGACCGTACGCGAGTATACGAAGGTTCAAGTGTAAACTGAACTTATAAATACATAGGTATTCATAAGTTCAGTTTAACATAGTGTTGGTGACTGTGCGATCTGTATATATTATCTTTACGGTTTATTTTCTACTAAATCACGAACGCTTCGTATTCAAAATTTTTCCTTTCCCTGGCCAGTCATCAAATGCTGAACTGAAAATTCTTTCAGCTACGGCAAAAGCTATTCTAGTATCCATGCAATAAACCCCCTTTCCGAGATCACAGAGGAAGATTGTTTTTTCGTAAAGTCATGCCTGCTCCAAAAGCATAAGTAAATATTGGAAGCCTCTGCTTTTTGAAGTTATTATTAAAAGCTACTCGTTATGTTATTCATATATTAGAAAATCATATTTATTCTGTCGGAGTTATATTGTGGTAACCTCCAACCTTCTGGTTGGAACTGTTTTGAGGAAGAGTTGAGGCATAGCTCGCTACTCACAAGGCCGTGACCCACCAATTTCAGTTTTAATGTAAATTCAATCTTATTACTAGCATTGAGCTTAGTTTTTCTTACAATACTAGCAGTATGCTTACTTTGCTTTGACACAATTGTGGCTTGTAATCTAGCCCAAAAGTTTGGCAACGAGACTTATTAGACCCTAGCTGTCCCGCGCATCTTCGTCTGCGTTACATTTTCCCCGATTTTGAAATATTATTCAGTGCTGCTCCGCTCCTATTTGTTGTAGCGTAATGATATATAGCCATGATATATATGGATAAATGGGCTATCCAACACTGAAATAATTTTTCAAATCGGATCAGTAGTTCCTGAGATTAGCGCGTTCAAGCAAACAAACAAACTCTTCAGCTTATTATTAGTATAGATTAGTATAGATATCAATTTTGTATTTAAATGGAAATAATTTATTTAATTGTTTACCCATTAAAGACAGCCATCAGAGAAAGATCTGTACTCTGTAAAATCGGCTGTCTACCATAGTCATGTACCACCGTCTGTTATTCTTTTGTTTAGATGTGGATATTGGTTACATGCTTAATGACTGTTTTATGTCCCTAATAAATCAATAATAAGGGGTGACATAGTACCCAGCGTCGGGGTGTGGAATTCAGATAGGCAGTCGCTTTATGTGAAATTGTGGTATTCATTTGCATCCGGTTAGATTGGAAACCGACCCCAATATAGTATGGTTAAGTTAGACCATGTAATCTGACAGTCCTTGCAACTAATCCTTCAGATTTCACAACGACATTCATCTTAAACATTTTGAACACAAGACTTGTCCCTCTCCTGTTTAACACATACAACTTTAAGATAAGTTTAGTTTAAGAAGTTAATAAGAAACCTATAAATAACTGTTTTCATAGTTTAGTATGGCAACAGTCAAAAAATACCGTCACAAATATACTATGCCAAAAATGTTCTATGAGTTGCTTTCAAAGCACGCCCACATTTTCCATTTCCTATTGTCAATTAATAAAAACTTTTCTAAGGTAAATAAGTCTATTTTTTTGGATTTAAATGTTCAATGGAAGATTTCTGAATTAAACGTATTATTTTCGAGAAGTATGAAATCTTACATTGTGAACCAAGTTTTGATGGACGAAATAGTACCTGGATTCTAGTCAAAGGAAAGCTTTTAAGATTATTCTATAAATAGATCACCATAAAAAAAAAAAAACTTTTTTTACATTTTGGGAAAGCTTGTAGACTTATAACATTATAATAACAAAAATATGTAACTAAATTGCTAATTACAAGCTTCCACAGATGAATATAAAATTGTTACTTCCTCAAAATTGGGAAATTTTATTTTATTCTAATATAAACAACAAACGGTTCAAGTGCAGGTAGGTGTCTCTTGAACAAAAAATGGCTTTGCTAACAATTTCCTTACTGTGCTTGCATTGGTGCAGAATAGGTCAATGCCCAGGTTTACCAGAAATAATACTTATTACTCGCGAAGCAGCTTGCATAGACAGCAGGTAAATAGGTACAACGTTTTCCCAGGAAAATTAAAAGTCATTTAAACCCATTTTACTACCATTTTCTTACTTTTGTTTGAAACCTTGACCCACCCTTGAAATTTCTCCTATATCGTGGGTGCGTTTACAAATATTTAAACTCACATACACAAACAGCCAGACCCGGAACAACTAACTATGACCCATACATATTTTAACATTTTTTTCCGTGCGGAAATCGCGCGCGACACGAAGCGCAGCAGTCAATCGTTCAGCCACTGAGCCGACCGTGCCGTTCACTATTACGTACTGCATCACTAAAAATAAGCGTCTCGAATTGATAAACAGAAAGTTGTTAATACTGTTGATAATTCTACTCAAGTATCAAGTATATGGTCGGGAATAACATATCAACATGAAAAGCATCTTAATGAAGTTTGTTTTGAAGAAAGAAGTTTCGTTTGGGGTTGAAACATTAGGGCCATGGGGCCCGAGTGCCCACCTTGTGTATCGAGATATCGCTAAACGGTTGGTCGACTCTTCACGTGACCAGCAGGCTGGCCTTTTTTTTTGCCCAAAGAATCAGCATTGCTATCCAACATGGCAATGCGGCCAGCGTTCTGGGCACTTTTCCTGTTGACAGCGATGTGGACGAATTTTTTGACCCCCTGTTATTTTGATATTTGTACATATTTTATTATTGTTACCCACTCCTATCAAGATCGGAGACTCTACTATCGAAGTTGTAGACGATTATGTCTACCTGGGACAAACGGTCCAGTTGGGTAGGTCTAACTTCGAGAAAGAGGTCAATCGTCGAATCCGACTCGGCTGGGCAGCGTTCGGGAAGCTGCGTGGTATCTTCTCGTCCAACTTACCGCAGTGTCTCAAGACAAAGGTTTATGACCAGTGTGTGTTGCCAGTGAATACATACGGGACCGAAACGTGGCCGCTCACAATGGGCCTCATCAGAAGGCTCAAAGTCACCCAGAGGGCAATGGAGAGAGCTATGCTCGGAGTTTCCTTGCGTGATCAAATCAGAAATGAGGACATCCGCAAGAGAACCAAGGTTACCGACGTAGCCCGAAGAATTGCCAGACTTAAGTGGCAGTGGGCAGGGCACATTGCTCGCAGAACAGATGGCCGATGGGGCCGAAAAGTTCTGGAATGGCGACCGCGAACCGGGAGACGATGCGTTGGAAGGCCTCCCACTAGATGGACCGATGACCTGGTGAAGGTTTCGGGGATCCGCTGGATGCGAGTCGCACGGGACCGATCAATGTGGCGACACTTGGGGGAGGCCTATGTCCAGCAGTGGACGTCTTTCGGCTGAAATGATGAATGATGATATTATTGTTTTAGATATATTTGTAGTTTGTAAATAATGTAAATATGTAATGATAAATAATTAAAAGTTTCTAGCCAAGATAATCATTTGCTGCAGTTATTTGCTATTTAAACCAAACTACGAAGTGAAATGCGAATCCCTGGAAAAATAAGTTTGCGTAATATAACGTTCCTTTGTTTGAATTTACATACATTTGTACAGTTTTAATTTTGCTCTGTTCTCGGCTGAGCCCATTTCCATACTAATTTTGGGATTAAAAATAAGCTGTGAAATTTTAATGGTTTCAACCTTGGGAAATTCAAGGCTGTTTGGAATGATGGGATTTGTTTAGTAAGAACGTTAGGGGAAAACCATTCTGTGTCCCTGGAGAAATGTTGAGCTAATGTTGGCCCCCTAAAATGGGAGCTAAGGGCCCATTACTTATTATCGCTATGGAGATATTTATGATTTAAATACTAGCTCGTTGGTCTAGTGGCCGCAAGTGCGTCTGCTGAGCATAAGGTCCTCGGTTCGATTCCCGGGTCAGGCAAAGTGTTATTGGGGTTTCCCATCAGGAATTTCTCATTAGCAGCCACGGAGTCTGGATTTGTGCCCGGTTGATGGCAATCGGCTCGCCTCCTATAACATGGGATTTAAACATAACAGGCGAAATTTTATGTGGGTGTTCTCTTAAGTACACCTCTGCTTATCTATTTTGGGATTACGGGCGTGATGTTATGTTATTTTATGATTTAAGTAACTTAACAAAGGGTATCATGTTACCCAGCAACTGGCTTGTCGAGGTTATAAGCAGTCGCTTCATGCAAAACGGTGGTGTTCATCATCATCATCAGTCTATAATGTTCCCACTGCTGGGACACAGGCCTCCTTTCTATGAGAGGCAGTAGACTGTAATCCACCTAACCACGCGGGCCTAGTGCGGGTTGGTAAAACGGTGGTGTTCATCAGCATCTGATTAGAATGGAAGTTGACGCCAACATAAAGGAGAAAATGGTAGGTAAATAATGAAATATGTTTTTTTTTTATCTGTTTAAATTATAACTACAAGATAATTAAATTTAAAACGAATTCCATTTCTTTTTATTCCGTCGAAATCATCAGATACCTAACAAAGTTTCGCAGTAGGTACTAATTCGGCTTTAAAATATGTACGTTGGTCCATTACTTATTATAAAACTGCTGAGCTTTTCCGCTGCATCGAACGCTCCACTTGACAGGTTATTTACTTTCAGGCATCTTTATTATAAATCCGAAAAATATATGACCCTTGGGTTTGTATCTCGCAAATTGGGGCAAGTAACTATGTAATTTACCATATTAATTCTTTTAAAGTACATACGCCATCTTTCAATGACTTGGTTTACTTAGATAAAATAGATAAACACCTTAGGAATCTCTTTTTCTAAATCTATATAAAATGAACCGAAATGTTTTTTTAAAATTGAAACAATAAAATCAGATTTCACCCCAAAGTCATTCTTTCACCATAAAATCATTTAAACTATTAAAAGCCCTTACAAACTGCAATTGTTTCAAAACCATTTCACGATATTTTACGCTACTGAGTACAAAACAGTATAAAAATGATAAACGACGGAGCGGGGACACAGATACATTCGCTGAAAAAACAGCGCTTTATTTTATAAAGCGTAATTTAAGGAACGCTTGTTCCCTGAAAAAGTATTCAGCATGATTTATTTTTCAATTTGTCTTGTTAGTTTAAATTTTGTTTCTCGCGGTGATTTATAAATTGCAGATACTAGATTTACTTTTTGTCACTTCATCCTTTTAATGTTTTATCTGGTTGTGCGTTGTTTCATAGCTAATTATTTCATCGAATTTCGTTTCACATAAATTGTTTCATATATTATCATTTCATAGAATAATCAATACGCAGAAAACTTACTTTGAAGAAATTTAAATCATCGATTTTTTTTTAAATAAAGTTTTGTTAGAATATTCACATCATAGAATAACAAATACTCTTTATTCACATATCGTTTGTTTCACGTTGATCTTATTACGAAGAATAACATTTTATCGAGAGACAGTTTCTAAAATGCATACCTTTGAACTATACATACCTTCATATAAAATTACAACACCACGTTCACAAAAATAAAAGGGTAAATTCTTGTCAAGCAGGAAATCAATCTTGTTATTCTCACTAATAGTGTCCATGCCTGTTGTATGCAGCATGGACGCAAGTGTGCAACTTGCAGCGTGGAAGCAAGCATGCAGCATGCAAGCAAGCATGCAACATGTAGCGTGCAAGCAAGCATGCAGCATGCAACAGGCATGGTTTCTGTCATGGCTCCGGCTCTGCGAGGCTATGGCGGCCTCATACGAGTCTATCGTCGCAGATGGTATTAACGCTCACCACCTGCTCCTCAGCTCGCGGGCCGCTTTATCCCTCTGCGCCTACGCGTGCTTAAATTACACTCTAGGGGTAGAGCACTACGTGGAGTCGGTTTTGCAGCCATTCGTTTCTGTAGCTAACTTTTGTAGTACAACATATTGACTTTTAAAGACAATATTTTAATTTAAGGTTAATAATTTCGTTGAAATAAAATACCATGGAAACATACATCGAACAAACAATATTCGTTAAAAAATTATTCTATATTTTGATAAGTTTGTTTAATAAAAAAATGTGATTATAAAATTAATTGAATTGTGTTTCTGTAAAGTATGTTTCATTCAAGTAAATAGTAGTTGGATCAAAAATATTCGATATAACAAGAACCAAATATTATGTGAACCATTTTCTGCGAAACAAAATTCTGTGAAATTTCTGTCTGCGAAACAAGGTGACACCGATTTATCTACTTAAGGGAAATAGTAAGATGTCAAAGACGCGTACTAAGTATCTGTCAAACTGGTACCTGTCGACAACTGAAGTATATTTAAGTGAACATTTCTATGGAGCTGTCCAAGGTTAAGTCGAGTCTACAATTTGGGTCCGTGTGGGTTTGACTGAACCTAGAGGTTGAGTCAAACCTTACTTAACTTAATCAAAAGGCACTTTTACTGGATGATCCTCACGTTCCGTTGTTGGCTTCTGAGATGTGAATTTGAGAAAAGAGAACATTTTTTTTTGTTAAAACATTAATTACGTATCGATTGGTTGCTCTATTTCAGACGCACGCAAAGTTGAGACTGGTCAAACAACAAGATGAACCTACTGTTTATGCCTTATCCAATTCATGGATATCATAATTCTGAACAAAACATGACGTCGAAGGTCAGTTTGCGAAAAACACTTAATCAAGCTACCAAGCATGTAAAGGGTCCGGGTTTAACGGTGTATTCCAAGGCTATATTTTAAGCAGAGATAACATTCACAGTGTCTGATTTTCCTGATTTTCATCAATGAAAGTTTCCCAAGCCTAAAAATATCTTAATCTGGATCTAAGCTCACCTTCCACCACCTGACCTTTAGATGAAAGACTTTTTTCGCAATAAATTTCAAATACCAGGTAGAATACCTGGCTGCCGTAGATAATTCCTTATTCGGTTCTCTCGACACTTACAGGAAAAGATGTCGGCTTATCTACCGGAGGCTCCGGCATAACCACTTCCTATTGACTTAAAATATCGTTTGTCTTGTAATCCAATATTCCGGAAAAACATTCTAATGCGAAAAGGACCCAATTCTTACATTTCCCTCTTTCCTTTTAAGTGGGGGTATAAGTTATTTGGCTGTAGGATATTTTTGCCGCTCCAATTGTTGGATGAAGTAAAGTTCCCTTTGTGGAACAACTGATTATCTTAAACAGACATGGCGCGGATATTTTTCATTTGCTTCCGTATAATCGTGTAACTTAGGCAAAGGAAATTAATTTTCTGGATACTTGAGAAATGTCTGGTTGCCTATGTGCCTAATTCCTCCTTCAATTTGTGGCATGATGAGGTTCGATATCGGTAGGTAGAGGTACTTAATTGTGACGTTGTGATTTACTCAGGTCGAGTTTAAACTCGTTAGGTCGATTTTGCTTCACAAAAAAAAAATACAAAGCACATATCAAATGCTTGAGAAGCGGATCCTAAAACCAGATACACCGCTGTACTTTATTCTCCACTAGCAGCCCGCCCCGGCTTCGCACGGGTATTTAACAATACAAAAACATATAAAACCCTTCTATATGCGTCAGGTAACTAAAAGAAATCTCTGTGGTGTGAAATTCTGTATGGTGTCGGGTTCTGTATGGTGTCGGACGTAAAGAATAGCGCCATCCCAATATCTTCCCGTGGGTGTCGTAAGAGGCGACTAAGGGACTTGCCAGAGAATGGGCAGCAGCGTTCTGTGGGCTTTTGTAACAACTGTACTGCGATCGCCAACCCGCCTGCCAAGCGTGGCGATTATGTCAAAACCCCCCTTATGTCAATGGCGACACTTGGGGGAGGTGCCTGCAGTGGACGTCTTTTGGCTGAAATTATGAATGATGATGAACTAAAAAAAAAAGTATAAACAAAGTTTGAATAATCCCCTCCCGTACGGCCCGTACCCCAGTGACGCCTACATCGTATAAGGTGATGCCTAGCCAGCTGAGCAGGGTGAGCGGCGACCACGCAACTTTTTTCTAATACTTACATTTTTAAACTTCTGATATCTTTCGAATGGAATGTCCGAATTGAATAATTCAAAAAGTTATATAAAGGTATTGGAGCAGTCTTGAATATGAAGTAATTTATTTTGATAAGGATTAATACCAAGATACATATACAGAGCCTTTTCTAACGGCGGCATTAAAATATATTTTTTTAAATAAAAGAACACTTATTGTGGCATAAATATAATAGTTAGACATATGCTGTCGCGACACTTTTTGTAAATAATGATGTGTTCTGCAAAGTCGTAATACATTATTTTATTCTATCATCAATAGTTTTCGCAGCGCACGCGATGTAATAAAGAATATTTTGGGTAATTTTTATACACCTTGGGTTACATAATTGCAGTTTTAGTAAGGATCCCTAATTTTTTTGAAAATATAATATAGCCTATGTCACCCGCGGATAGTGTAGCTTCCCAACAGTGAAAGAATTTTTCAAATCGGTTCAGTAGTTTCGGAGCCTATTCAATGCAAACAAACAAACAAACAAACAATCAAATCTTTCCTCTTTATAATATTAGTTTAGATAATTTAAAAAAATACAATTCAATGTTCTTTTTTCAGACTTTAACTTTTATTACAGATCGTCTTTTTAGTAAAACATCTAGTTTCAACGTCACGGAAATTCACTCCGAAACGTATATAGATTCAAGACAGAGATTACGTGAAACTCGCTACATGAACTAAGTATTTATGTAAAGGAACATTGCCGAGCAAGCGAACAGTCTACGCGGCTATAATCTTGTTCTAATTCCACCATAATTCACTGAACTTAACCTTAACCATTTGATCATCCGTGGATTAACAAAAAGGCGGTTACAAGTAGTGATGGGCAGGAGTTGTTGATGTGTCGATAAAAAACATGGAATATATGGTACGTTATCGTAATTTTTTTTTTTCTCTATAACTTTGTTTCATAATAAAGTGGTTTAGTAGCATAATTGTAAAGGTACTGTATTTTAATAAATAAATGGTACTTGTTTAGTTTTAGAGGTATGAGGAACAGATTGTTAAGTTCCTCGATACTCCATAGAAAAAGGACCAGACAACCAAGGACCTCCGACCAGACAGGTGTTATATCTGGTAAGCAACTGCACGACAGTTGTTTTCGGGTTTTTCTGTATCTGTCATAAGTCGAGGATTACTTTTCTTGCGAGATGCAGACCATATTAGTTTTGTTATAGATGGCGCTTTAGTACTTTTTGTTGTATGTTGGTTTTGTCGGTCGCTACATAGCTCCCTCCCGGAGACCGGAGGTCGATAGTAGAATGAGTCATCCTAATGAATGAATGAGTCGTCTCTTGTCGTATTTAGCCGTGCCAGTTGAAAGCTCGTTGCCGCATTGATCAAGGTGAGTTGGAACAATCTGCGGTGGTTGTGCCAACCCCAGTGAGATACGGCCAGCGCTGCGTTTGCTCCCGTGCTTCGGACATGGTACAACACTGCGATGTGGCAGACCGCTAGAGGTGTCGACCGGGAGGTAAGAAGCTCTCGACCGGCTGAAAGCGCAGTGTGCTGTGCCAAGGGTGCTTGAAGAGGTTGAGGGTGCTGGCCAAGAATGCACTTCCACAGCATGCTGGTGGTCAGGAACACCCATTTGAAGCTGGCTGGCTGTGAGACTCGCTGCTCGAAAGCTTTTTACCCAGGTTCTAACTGAAACAAAAACAAACGTGGCAAGTGTTTAGTTTTTACCTACACGCAAGAAAAGAGGCTTTTTTCAGAACCATAAAAATTTAAGCGTTTTACGGACACGGCCTACCTAAGTGCTTAACTCCAACCACTTAGCCTAAACGATCCCAAGATCTTTAGTCGCGCTTGGGCTGTAATAGGGCTCTCAGTATTCAAAAATCTACTACGAAATTTTTAATACCAACAAAAGGCCCATATTCTTGAGCAGTTAAAAAGCGGGAGAATTGTTTTATGTAAAGCGACACAAAAGTATATAAAAGTGAATAGCGTGGCCAGAATAAAATTGAAGAAGTTGGGTAGGTACTGTAAAAAGTTAAAGCCTATTTTCTTTGTTGAAAATTTTATTTGAAATTGAACTATAATGAAATATTTCTCTTTTATTCATAGCTAGTAATGTATACTCGTGTTAGGAAGAAGGAAGATGGATAAAAAGCATACAATTAATACAAAAAAAAATACAATTACTGATCAGCTGTTTCTCAAATTGGTATGCCAGCCATTCGAGGTACTGTGGTCATCATTACTGATAAATGATTCGGAATCAAAATCATTTATTTCAAGTAGGCCAGTTACAGGCACTTTTAAAGAATCAAACAACAAAAAAAAAATAAAGCTACAGTCACAAGACATAATAACTGTGAATCTCGTAGATCTTTATGGAGAAGAATGGGCAAAAAACTCCATGGACGCTCTTTTAAATCAGTATCCTGAAAAAAAAATCTTGGTTACATCATTTATGTTGAGATGGTACATTATGTGCGAACGATGTATCAAGACATGCACGTTAAAAGCGTCCATAATAAAAACAAAAAAGAAAATTCAAAAATAAAATAATTAGTTTAAAATAAGCCGTGGCTACTAATAGCTGACCAGGAACAACTGACAGATTTCCTTCCTAACAACATTGTCTGTTATAGATTATATTTAGAGTCTACTTTATTTCTCCATATTTACAACTAACCAAATAATAATTATGTCATAAAATTTTAGCTATCGACACTAAACCTCAAACATTGTTACATACACCCCATCCCTACATTTAGGAGCTCCCACCAAGAATCTTTCCTATGTAAATTTATTGCAATAGTCGACGGGCCCCGCGGGTTTGGTCGCCACACAAACACGCCAGACATTCCCTCTGATATTTAAATCAGACAAAATAGGGACACTTGCTTATATTGTACGTCTCAATAGTGGTTTGCTTTAGTGAGCTCACGACATTTTTGCGTAGTTGTTTTAAAGATGTCCCCTGAGAATTGAGATGGCTGTGTTTGGTTGATTTGAAATTATTAATCTCGACTTCGCAGTCAGTTGTAATACGCATGAATATCGGTCGTAAACTTGAGAACATCCCTTGAGGTCTAGACAAACTTTTTGGTTTACAAACATGTTGAAAATACACATACATTCGAATAACATCAGCGTAATCGCAGTATAAATAAAACAGTTTCTAGTGTCACAAGTACCTAAAATTCGTCTAAAGATGATTCTGCTTACGCAAGAAGCAATTACTAGTCAAGCAAACTCAAAACAAACACGTAAACACAAATAAACTCACTCATAACATAGACAGAATTCTCAGAAATTCTCTGTTTACGCAACCTGCCAAATTCACGTCAAGTATTATACCGTCAAGATATTTAGATTAACAATATAAACATGAAATAAACTGGTTAAAACTCGTAAAAGGATAAAATCAAATTCAAAATGTGTCGCCGGGGAATAATCCTTCGCTTTTAAAACAGACACTATCGCTAGAGCCGGTGGGACATTCTGCAATTTATTTCTTTACAGACAACGATTTCGTTTGGCTTTGCTCGTGGATTTATTTTAACTCTTGTGGAACTCGAGGTCTTTCTAAAGTTTGGTGTTATAGTTAGGTAATATCTTTTTAACTTTGTAAAAGTGGAAAATGTTTGTGTGTTATATGATATTTTTTTGTAGACAGTAAAGAATGAAATCAAAATAGCGACAAACATACAATACCCTCTGAAGTTAAGTTTAGTTGAAAAGATAACAAATGATGATAATTTTGTAAAGCTGTGACAAACAAATATCTTGAATGTTTACTTAACACCGCAAATCCAGCATCAACTACAATTTTATATAAAATACATAGATTTTTCATTCCAGGCTGCATTCAAAGCACTTAACTCAGTGATAACAATGTCCCTCTATAGAATTTAAAGAGCTACTTAAGAAATAAAAGCTTTTCTAAATTACTTAATTTGTGATTGTATACGGGACCCGTTACATTGCAGAATAGCCTCGGCCGTGATCTGGGAAAATAAAAGGATATTTAAGGTCATTTTGAACGAAACGAGTTCGAGATAATGAAGATGTTTGAAAAGTTGGGGATCGGGAGACTTGTTGTCGATCTATGGTTGCCTGGTACATTTTAACAAAGTGATGCGCGACTGTTGAGCATGTATAGGTCCTGGGTTCGTTTCCCCGATTGGGCAAGGTAATTTTTCTGTAGCAGCGACGGAGTATGAGTATGCCCGGTTGATGGCAATAGGGTCGCTCCCATTACAATCGGACTTAAACATATCTGGCGGAGTGTGAGCGGTACTATGAGGTAACATCTCTGCCGAATACTTGAGGCCTTTTAATGTGATACTTTGAAAAAAACGTAGAAAATTAATAGAACTGCCTTCGTATATTAGTCATTTTTAGACGCTCAAATTAAATTCAGATAAAATTTCGCCTTTTTAGGGTTCCGTAGCTGAATAGCAAAAAACGGAACTCTTATAGATTCGTCATGTCTGTCCGTCCGTATGTCACAGCCACTTTTTTCCGAAACTATAAGAACTGTACTGTTGAAACTTGGTAAGTAGATGTATTCTGTGAACCGCATTAAGATTTCACACAAAAATAAAATAAAAAAACAATAAATTTTGGGGTTCCCCATACTTAGAACTGAAAACCAAAATTGTTTTTTCATGAAATGAAATGAAAATGAAAAAGCGTTTATTCGTTGTTACATCCGTACTACAAAATATTTTACTTCTGCCAAACTGTAAAACAGTTTGTTGGCAGATGTAGCTCCCATATACAATTTAAATATTGATGTAACTATTCGTTAGTATTATCTCAATAACAACTTTTACCTAAAACTAAACACACTTATTTTAAACAAAGGCTGACTATAAGCGTAAAGTTAAAACATTTTAAGTTGCGCAACAGAATTTCAATTAACAACGGTGAAGCCGCAAAAATAAGATAGACATAGATATATAAACAACAACAAACAATCATAACTGGAATCTACACATCTCCAGCCATGAAGTTTTGGCAAAAGGTGCTAAAAAGAAACTTCCCCATTTTGTTTTTAAAAGAAACTTTCGTGGTACAGCTATTTTCTAAATCGGAAGGTATGTCGTTAAAAATTGTTGGCACTAAGCATTTTCTACATCTTTGCCCATAATAATTAGTACAAGTGGGTACCACAAATCTTCTGATACATTTATTCCTTTTAGGTCTTATGCATACCGTCACAATTTTAAACTCATCTTTGCAATAGTTCTCTATAGCCAATAACAATACCACCTTTCGATGAACTGGCAACATCTTACACTCTAAGAATAATTCTTCATAATCACTACTTTTACAACGTGTTTTTGTGTTTCTATCAACTAAAAGTTTCATAAATCTGATTTGTAATAATTTTATTTTATCTAAATATGTTTTGAATGTGTTACCATAACATGCCAGTCCATATGAAAGTAGCGAGTCCACCAGCGCATAGTAGACCGTGTACAAAGTAGCCCTATCCAGTACAAAACTAAGGTGGTGGAATTTTACAAGCACTAATCGGAGTTTGTCACAAAGGTGTGTTATGTGTGTTTTCCACGAGAAGCTGTTGTCTATAACTAAACCCAAGTACTTGTATTCCTCCACCACCTCAATATCTGCACACGCACAATACGTCGCGCCGTCATCGTGCAGGCACTCATAGCTATGCCCCACCACGCGCGGCGTACGCTCACAATTTTTAAGATAAGGAGACCGTATACGCATACACTTAGTTTTATTTATATTTATTATGATCCCATTATCATGGGCCCATTTAATGATATTTGTGAAATCCTCCTGAATATTCCTTTCAATTACATCTAATTCTTTATCTGCATACACTAAGCAAGTATCATCGGCATACATGTATATGCGACAGTTTCGAACCACATTGCACATGCTGTTGACATGCATGATGTATCCGACAGGACCAAACACGGAACCGGTTGGCACACCGCATGTGACGTAACTGGGTTCTCCAATGACGCCGTCAATGACGGTTCGCAGTGCCCGGCCTGTGAGGTAGGCACGGAACCACCTGTTAAGTGGTCCCGCTATGCCACATTCCTCCATGGCTTGAAGCAGCTGGTGGTGCTCCAGGGTATCAAACGCTTTTTTGAAATCAATGTAGACCACCACCACCTGCTTCCTTTGATCCAAACATTCATTGACGTCGTCCGCAAACTGTGCCAGAGTCGTCGCCGTGCTCCAATCCAATCCAACCCATACGTGTGGGGTATCTATGGATAGGTCTTCAAAAATGATATTGAGGTTTCTAATATCATTCTTTTCTTAACTGAATAGTTTGCGCTAGAGCCACTTCCAAAGTGGTGAAATGTGTGTCCTGTTTGTACTTTAGAAATGACAGGGGGGGGGGGGGGAATTTTCCTCTTCTTACTTTAGAAATGACAGCCCCCCCCCCTGTCATTTCTAAAGTAAGAAGAGGAAAATTCTGAAAATATTTAAGATTGCAGAACGTAAAAAAAACTATCAACGAAAATTAGTTTCAATAAGATATGATGTTTAGTTTTTGAGATATGGGACTTTTTCATCAAACTGCAGCAGTAACTTTGTTTTTCATTAACATACTATGAAAAACAAATTTAGTTTTGTGGTTGAGTGGAAGTTTACCAACTAATGAATCAAAATATTGTTATTATATTGTTTGAGGCTATGGAACCCCTTTTTAAAACAGAAGTAATTTTTTTTGTAAATCGACATAGCGGGAGTTATTCGATAAAACTATATTTTCAGAAGCAACAACGGCATGAGCTTCCAAACCCGCTCAATCTAGACGCTTGCACTTGCACAAGAGTTACTTGAGGATATATGAAACATGGTATTGAAAGTTTTTAGACCCAGAGCCAATGGAGATACCCAGCGGGCGCACAGCTTGTTCAGTTCCTCATCATCATCTGTCTAGCCTTTTCCCTACTATGTTGGGTTCGGTTTCCAATTTAACCGGATGCAGGTGTTTACCAGTATTTTACATGGAGCGACTGCCTATCTGACAGCCACAACACAGCTTGCTCAGTTATCGACAACGCTACATAAATACAATATTATTATTTGAATTATTATGTTAGGAGGTTCACCAAATGAAATTAGCTGTCGAATCCATTTGCTGGTATGGTAAACAAAGCGATTAGTTTATTGGACGTAAGAGACATACAAATATAAGCCGGGATAATCCGATTTATATGGGATAACCGGTAAAAGCTTTGGTATCTACAATATATAAACTTGTATAAGAAAGTATCCATTCTAATATTATAAATACGAAAGTAACTATCTCTCTGTCTCGCCTTCTGTTTTTTTTTTGGCGCAGTATACTTTTTATTTATATGCTGAGATAATTGATAACCCCCACGAGTGTGATGACGCGAGTAAAAGCTAATTTCTAAATGTGTGAAATTTATTAAAAATCTACCTTATTCTAAAAATCTAAAAGCTCGGTATCCTAGTTCCTACTGAAGCAGAAAACGATTAAGCCAAGTAGATTAACTAGACGATGAATGGAATTTCTAAGTTGATATGAGATTAGCTTCTAAAGCCCATTATTATCGCGTCAAAGTTAGAGGAAGTGGAGGAGACGTGTAGCCGTAGTATAAACTAAAGCTCATGGCACAAGTATGAACATTGCATTGGATCACTTCCTTAAAACTAGGTGATCCCCCTCCAAGGCGATGATGATGATGATATCTACCCGATTTTGGCCACAGCGACTTCATTCGATGGCTCTGCTCTGATGGCTGGAATCAGCTTTGGCCTTCTGGCCAAAGCTGATTCCAGCCGGCCTTGAAATAACAGCAAAACAGACGACATTCCCTCTTTTCGTTCCAGACGCTGCGTTCCGTCACCGCATCGGACTATTCGGTTTTAAGGTCATAAAGCCTTTCACATTTGATTCCGCGTCTGTACCTAAGTGTAGTCAGTTCGACTCGTAATCCGATAAACAGTTTTGTTTTTGTTGCAAAGCAGTGCAATATAGACGATCACAATGATTGGAACAGGTTGTTTTCTTATTATAACGGAAAAAAATATTCAGAATCAGAATAATTTATTTGTTAAAAATAGGTATACACATTAAGGATCTTATATATTATTGCTCTTGCTATGTTTTGTCATTACAGACATTCAAATTTGAATACAGAAAAAAAATGAATTGAGATTAATAAATAAAATGTCAATAAAAAAAATTATAAAATGTCAATGTGTGTGTAAATTCACATCTTGGGAGTATAAATAAATCATGTACTGAATCTGTGGTACAAGTTAACTGTACTATCTTCACAATTTTTACACCGTGTACCTATTTGTAAATGTCTATCGCTGTAACCATTCTTGTCCACCAGATTAATACAGAATGATACTATTTTATAACAATACTCTTTCCGTGGTAGATAATGCTGATAGTTTTAATATAAAATTGGCACTACCGGTAATCAGTGCCCAACATTCTGAACGAACAGAAACAATCCAAACAACCGCTGGTGTTACCAATGACAAAACTTTTCCTTCTTTGCATTGTCTAGTGAGAAAAGTCCTTATATACAAATCCTATTTCCTCTCCCTAGTTTCTACACAAGAATAACAGCGAACATAACTTCTATTCTCTCGTCCATTATATAAATTGCATTAGGTCCACAAGAACCTAACAGAGAAATATGAAAATGTGAGCAGTCAGTATGCAAAAAGGTCGATCGTTGGCTGCGACGAGATGATATTTTATTACCAGCTACAGTATTATAGTCTAGATTTCGGGGTTCCTTGGGTTATAGGAAATGCCTAAAATACTAGAAATTTCAAAAGATTTTTTTACCGAAATTCTGGGCTGGCTGGGCTTTACACATTCTATTTGGAAAGTAAAATGTACCGCGAGGGCTGGGTTCGAGTAGGCACGGGAAAAGAGTTCAGGGAAGGAATTGGGGGAGGCCTTTGCTCATCAGTGTGGCAATTCAGGCTAGTAAAAAAAAAACAATTATGGCCAAGTAATCAGACTATTTACAGATTTGTAGGCCTATGACTATTTTCTCGCTCAAGAAACGTACACAAGATTGTAGGGCCAGTGTCAGTAAAAGAGAAGCATTAGTTGATCGCTGAACGTTTATACCGCAGCCGGCGTGAACTCTGGCAAGCAACAACAATTTTTTTTTTGTTGCAAGCTCTCCGAGTAAAAGTGGGACAGGTGCCTAAGAATTTTATTGCCTGAATAGTACTTGCATAGACCAGGGGAACAGGCAGAGAAGGGAATAATGACCTACTGAAACCCATAGTCAACAGTCGGTAAAATCATCGATAGCCTTAGGTGACCTTCGGACTGTCAAGACATAGGTCTCGATTTCGAACCCAGGACTGGATGATTTCTAGGGTTCCGTACCCAAATGGTAAAACCGGACCCTATTACTGAGACTTCGTTGTCCGTCCGTCCGTCACCAGGCTGTATCTCATGAACCGTGATAGTTAGCCAGTTGAAATTTCTACAGATTATGTAGTAGAGATTTAAATGAAATATTTTCACAATTCATAATGTTCCTGCCCCTGTCCCATGATGCTTGGGGTCGGCGCAACACGTTTTTTTCTTCCATTCTCCTCTGTCAACCATCACGCTATCATTTACTGTTTTTCTACTTTTATTTCTTTACTTATTTTCACAATAAGCAAAGAATGTTTTCTATTACACTACAATATATCATTATTTTTTAAGGACAAGTCTGTTTAGAAAATCGAGAAATAAAGTTGCCTACCTACTTCTCTTTTCAAAGTAAAATATCTGACGGAACCTTGTAACCGAATAAATCTGGAACTTAACCTCTCCCTACAACAGCCCGAACGTTCTGCAATATCGCGGAGCAGGTTTTAGATAAAATTGATTTTAGCTTTAAAATAAAACCTACGAGATACATCGAGGAATATTGCCGCTTCGCGTTATGCAAAACAGATCAAATATTATATTAATTTTATTATTGGTTCTTTGTGGAAAAAGATCTGTGGAAGCAATTCATAAATGCTATGTAGAATATAATACTACTGGGAAAAGTGGCCAAATGAAATATTAACCTACAACAATCTGTCATATTTCTTTAATCGATTTTCAACCTTATAGTTAAAAAATACGGTTCAAGGTTGATTGGGAAAATTTGACAGTTTCGGGTGGCTTGACCTGCTGTCGTCTGTACCAGAGCACCATATCTATGCGGAAGGTATTACGTGAGCCTGCTGTACTGCTTGCTGTACTGTGGAAGTGATTTTATATAAGTATTGTATGTCACGTTACTGAAACAAAATGGTCTTATTAAACGCGTCAATATTTTATTACTCTCCTCATTAGATAACCAACTTATCCAGAGGTGTCAAAGAAAATGTCTGTCCAATATTTAAATAAGTTTCAGTTTTAATTTCATATTATACAATTCAATCTGCCATGGTCACAACGCTAATTATTGTTATCTTTATAAATTACACGTGTTTTCGTATGAACTTTCAAGTACCTTTATTGTACCAGGGCACCATAACTGTACAGAATGAATTATGTGAGTACAGCGCGTGACGCAACGCTGTGTTATTCAAGTAAACATGTCGCGACTAGGATTGAGCAGTAATTCAGCTCCGTGCTGAGGGGATTCAAGATGTAGTGCGAACGTGGAAAACGGTTTTTTGATTGTTTTTTTTTTGTTGGCGTTGGTAGGTTATTCTTCACGGAGTGCTATGACTATTTCTTCTTTGCGGCTTTCTTTTGGCGCTAGAATGAAATTGATGGCAATAAGCTCGCCTCGTAAAACGAGTATATATAAATTAGACTTAAACATACTGGCGCAAGGGTGTGCTGTAAGTACACCTCTAGTTCACCCTTCTAAAAATGCAGGCATGGTATACCATACCATTATGGTATGCCTGCATTATGGTATCGTATTACCCAGTACTAATTGGGTTGTAGAGGTCATCTGACAGGGACCAACGGTCCATGTAAAATACTGGCAATCAGCTGCATCCAGTTAGACTAGAAGCAGACAGGGGAAGCTGACCCCTATTAGCTTCCAGTCTAACCGCATGTAGCTGATGGTTGAGAAAAGGCTAGGCAGATGATGATGACACAGAAACCAGTAGAGTCGCAGCTGCTGTCATTGCATTTGGGTTGCTGGCATTATGCTGCGGTCTGTTTGGTGTCACCTTCGAAATACACCATAAGAGCTGGGATTTTTCTAAAACTCGACGTGCCATGTACACACCTCCTGCGGTATATCTTTTTGCTCTTTATAAATAAACATGGCTCTTCTACCTCCATGTCTGCCAGTGCCTACCTCCAACTCGACGGCTGACGGAATGACAAGGGTCACCCGATACCCCGTAATCTACTTATCTAGTAGATTTGGCGCGGATTTGAATTAAATTCAAGATCCGCGGCGTCTTGTAGGTATGTATTCACCTACGTGACGTTCCGATAATCTTCGCAACGTGTGGCACGTGTCAGGTGTAATGAGATTGAGATATAAACGTATTGGTAACTGTACACGGGCATTTTCAGATGTAATTGCTGTATGAGTATTGTTATCTGCTTTCGGTACCTCTTTGGTCTCGGGATGGGAAGCGCAACTGCTGATTGTGGTTATCCAAGCTCGGGCAAAGTGTTTCTCTTATTCTTCGTGTTGCTTGCTCGGCATACAGTTGTAGGAAGTAGCGTAGAAGCCATTTTTACTGGTGGGACATATCTAGTTGTTTGCGTTTTGGATTTATCCGGCCAAAGTATACGAAAAGCTCAAGCAGTCGTAAAATGACAATAGCCTACGTTTGATATAATTAAAAATACAAGTTGTCGCCCTATTGGACACGTCATTTCAATTTCAAACGAACTTGCCAAAGTTTCAATTAAAAACAGTTAATAAAAAAACAATCAATCTCCCAAATAAAATTTTTACTTTTCTACTTTGAAACTGGTTTTTGTTATTGAAAAACAAAATGAATCCTTAATTAATGAATACAGTTAATGACTATTCAAAAGCAATGACAGAAAAATATTGGGTCAGCTGATGTTTTATTTAGCCATTTCAAGCTAATTGTTGAAACATTGGAGGGTTAGAATGAATCATGAAAATAACAGGCTGAGTAATTTTGCCGCGAAATTAATGTCATTAGAATAAATAAATTCAGTCAGAATCAATAAAAGGGGTGGGTTCAGACGATCGTGGGAAATCATGCAGTAAGAGTAGATAATAAATGAAAATGGTAATATGTTTTAGACAAGCACTGGGTAGACATCTACTCACTGTTATAAATATTTCTAAATAAATTCTATTTTGATTTATCTTTAGTCGTCAGCAAGGATTTTCCAACTGTATTTCCAAACTATTTGGAAAGCATACTGTTGTTTATCACTGTGAAAGTTATAAAATTTCAAATCTCCAATTTATAAGCTAAGTGGTTTCGACCATAACTCGCAATATGTTTTTATGTGATGCTTGAAAATTCTACCCTTAATATTTGAAGTAAACAAAAAGTAAAAAAAAAAAAATACAATAAATCTCTAAACAAAAATATATTAATCCAAGCGTCGTTGCATCGATAGTCCGCTTTGGTTCGCGCTTGTGCTAAGCCGCCTACTTAGTGGTGGGGCCCGACGCTACGACGCTTGGATTATTATGTTTTTTTGGTTTTTTAGAGGTGTTTTGGGTCGGTGTTTTTTTTAATTTTTTAAGTTAATTTTTATGTCACGCTTTTTAAACTTATATTATTTTTTCTTAGCCTTGACTGTCCCACTCCTGGACATAGGCCTCCCCCATTCCTTTAATTTTTCTCGGTGTTGCGCCTCTTTTCGCAAATTAACGAAAACATAAATCCAAAAGCGTATTAGTGACAATTTTCTTCAGAAATCGTAATATCATATTCCAATTTCTGTAGTCTAATCTCCATAATGTTATATAAAAACGAAATCTAGTTTATTTTTTTGCTTAGAGACACAAAAACCGTCTCAGAACGATACTAGAAAATCTCTGGGTAATGGTTATTTTTCATATATTTTTTACCAAAATGTGCGACGTCCATTTGGTGTTGTGTGCGAAACTCAAGCGAAACTCAAGCTTTATCATCAATCATTATTGTGAAGTGTGTAGTATCTTGGGGGACTGCGGCAGAATCGAGATAAATGCCTGTTTGCACGTATGCTAGGCGACGCCTAAAAGAGAGCGCGGTGTTAGATTTTGAATGCTCAGTTTAGCACCGAAAGATGAAAATTCAACAACGCACGTTATTTACGTATTCGACTGGATGTCATAAGGCTGCCTTTCCTCTACATATGTGAGCTAAATCAAAGCAAAGAGGTGCATTGCAGCTATTATTATTGTTTGATTTTCATAGCTAGAAACACGTGAACCGTATTGCAAGAACGATATTACAGGGGTTCAGATTTAGGCCAGACGCCAGAATCTTCAATTAACAAAAAGTAAAAATGAACTGCTAGACATAGGCCTCCCCCAAGTGTCGCCACATCTGTTACTACGCTGAGTCCGAAAGTAAGAAATCGTAATGTCAAAACACTTCGGTCTTACCTTTTAACATAGCAGCTTAATATTGAACCTTTAGTAGTAGAAAAGTCTTCGAGAAGAAACAAGGTCAACTAAAAATCTTGAAACCATAGAGCATGACGTCCGCTGCATGAGTAAAAACACGAAAACCAAGGCACGTGAATTTGACAGAGTTATCAGTGGCTTTAATTTTACCCTTTTATTTTTCGTAAAGGTACACGAAAGAGGAGGGGAGGAGGGGGGGAGGTTTAAACCGAAAACCATTTCTCCGTCTACCTACCTCAAACCAGTCCTGTCTGAACTATTTGCCTGCCTGATAGATGCACACTGCACTAACAAATGGGACACATTAGTAACGAGTAATCTTGTCGCGTCCTCGGCGATGTTTGTGTTGCAACTTTCCAACATGTCTCGCTGCTGCCACGACTGGTGTCAAGCAACAAATAGTTTACACTTTGTATGTGGAGCTGTAATTTATACTAAAGATTTTATGGTTTTAGAATATTTTTATTTATTTATAAACAATTGTAGAAACGGATAAGTACCTAGGCAAAGAAAAAATAATAACAAGTTGAAAATTATTGTGACACTTTTATTTTCACGTTCCTACTATAGAGTATGTAAGTCTTTATGGTTTGGCCATAGGCGAAACCATAAAAATAAATATTGTACCAGAGACCAACTTCCATACTGTCGGGCTGAAATAAGTAGACTTAGGGTGTTCCCACACCAATCGATCGATCGTCGATCGATGCGATCGATCAATGGTAGACTGGATTGGTCGACAATCAAATCAAAGCAAATCAAAATCATTTATTTTTTAATAAGCCAGTTACAGGCACTTTTGAATTTTCGAACAACAATAAAACAATGAAGCTACAGTTCCAGTCACAAGACATAATAACTGTGAAAGTACTGTAGTTGCCCATTCCAAAGCGTAGATCTCTATGGAGAAGAATGGGCAAGAAACTCCATGGACACTCTTTTAAATCAGTAGCTTGTTACAAAAAACCTTGGTGCATTATGTGAGAACGATGTAGCAAGACGCGCACGTTAAAAGTGTCCATAGTAAAAACAAAAAGGACAATTAAAAGATAAAATAATTAGTTCGAAATTAGCCATGGCAGCTAAGCGACGACCAGGCACAACTGACATCGCCCGTTCACGAACATCACGCATGGATCAGCCATCATTCAACTCAACCAATTTGAAGGGAACTAAATGACCCGACACACGCGCCTCCATCGGCGTGACATTTGAGTGAGCATGACATACTCTCAACCGCCAGGGCACATTCAAGTCAATAAAAGACGTAGGTTTCCAGTAAATGATAGCTTTCTTGTACATAGGACTCACACAGTATGGGCTATGCGATTATCTAATACTAAATTAATTGAATTTATACAATGCAAAGATAGTTGTAAAGATAGTTGTACAATCTTCAATCGATCGCTAAGTTTACCTAGTAGAAACTATAAATCGACGTCGACTAATCAATTCTACCTTTGATCCATTGCATCGATCGACGATCGATCGATTTGGTGTGTTAACACTCTTAGACACTACACAATTCTTATCATGATATTTTTCTTTGCATTTCTTCTGCAAAGATGTAAAGAGACTTGTAGTAAAATTGAGCTTGTGGATGATAATGAATCTAGCGTATTAACCCATGCCCTAATACATTACATAAAAGCATTTTTAAACACAATCCGAAGGATTTGAAGGCACTCCAAAAGCCAATAACTATCTGATGGAAAACCCTAATAACGCTTAGACCTGGGAATCGACCTCAACACCTTATTAGCTCATTAATCGACTCCAATATGATTCTCTTGTACTTATTGTTACTGAGTTATTCTAGTTGTGAAATTGTGCCTCTGCAGGACACATACTCTGAGCCCTAAAAGCCAAAACTCTCACACTTGCTAATGGTCCGATTACGGCTTGTTTAGTCTAATTGTGGCCAAACAGCCACGTTACAGTCATAACCTCATATTGTTATGATCTCATTTTCGTCTGCTCTTAATTGTATTGCTAGCACTCACGTTGCGGGTTAGGTACCTAATAGGTAAAGTGTTTGGTTATATTGTGTTGAAAGTTTTAATGTTAATATAATATTTGTTTGCTTGGTTTTTAACACGTTGTTTTACAATCATAGGTAATAATAACCTGATAATAGTAGATTGTTGCATCGAGCGCAAAGTGAGTCATTAATGGACGAGTGTTATGTTGGTGCCCGAGCGCATGCGAGGGCACTAAATTATCACGAGTGCATTAATTACTCACTTTATCGAGGTGCGTAATCTGCTTTTCTTTCAACTACCCTGACAAAATATACCTACTCAAAATAAAAACTCAAGTTAATGAAACAAAGTTTAATTCATCTTCCCTTCAAACATACAATTATTAAAAGTGCAGTTATTAAAGGTTATTAACAACTTCATTTGCAGCTGTTTTATATTTTCTGGAGTTGAATTCATATCGCTATCGCTGTCAATTTCCATGATTTTTACCTTTTTATTTGGTAAATAAGAAGTATCAAAGTTTTACAATGGCACAAAATGCGCGCCATTTGTTTTTTTTTTCACCAATAAAGTTTTATTCAGCCGATTTTTACTTTCAGCCAGTAATCTTTTGATCTAATGCATACATTTTATTAACTTAATAGGAGACATTACACCTCTGTGGTAAATTTAATTCCAAATTTAAAATTTAAAACAGTGCAGTAATGAAAAACATTGCAATAATGAGATTTCATGTAACTTTTCTGCACTGTTTTGGTTCTAAGCAAAAAAGACATACTTTGTGATCGGTTTTGTAGTGATTAATGAAAACATTACTGCGTAGTTGAAAGAAAATCATATTTATTCTGTACATATAAATACTTCTTTTATACGTGTCGCCAATGCAAGAAATGAAATTCAAAATCACCCGTTCGATTAATGTTTTAGCCGTTGGATAATGGCTGAGTCCCAATGCCATCCGGCATTAAGGCTTAGCACCCACGGCCTACGGGCAATCCGTAACATACTGCTGACATAATTCCCACATCCATCAATTACTGAAATTGCCATGTTTTTGTAAAACACTCACTAAATTAACGTGAGCTTTCCAGAGAGTGTTAATTGATTAATGGACGCTTCTAGCGTACATTTGAAGGTTTGTTTTATTTGTTAATTAATTTAATTGAGTGAAGAAACCGAAGTTTCGAAGATATATTTCAGTTCTTCTGTTTTTGGTTAAGTCAGAGAAATTTATTGTAGTTAACAAATGTAAATATTTTCCGTATATTGAAATCAAAACTTTTTCAGCTTTTTGACACAATCATGTATGAGATACATGGTGTAGTAAACAGACCCGGCACGAAGCCGACAACCAAGTATTCTGTACATCAAACTCAGTAACCCTACGCAAAAACTATTGCTGGGGAACGACTTTTTTTTGGGGAGAAGAGTCACATTTGACGGTAAAATTCAATTTACGCACTCAAAACATTGTGCTGATGGCTGCATTGAATAGTAAACTTGCCATGGAGGTATTTAAAGTACAGTTATAAAATTGAATTAATAAAACTAGTATTTAAAAAACTACTTTTAAATAAGTCGGAACTTTGACGTCCAATATCTCAGTAACTAGAAGGTTCCCAGGTATGGTCCAGAACAAAAAAAATATCGCCTGTTAATGAGTTAAAATTATTGCCTTCGGCTTCGTTAAGGGTGTATTTACACCCTTTATAGTGTAGGTACCTTCATAGTACAGCCAGCTAGATAGTAAAAAAACCTCACAATGGTGGATTTTTGATACAGTATTTTTTTTTTCAACCGTTAAAAATTACACACGCAATTAGTAATGAAAATGGCTTGATATGTATTATTAACTCTACTTAATTACCCCCACATCTATTCACTACTGCCAATATTATTTCATCGGATAACTTCGGCTAAACTCGGCTTCGCTTCAGCACCCCTAGAACAAACGCCGTTCTATTTCGTTCGTTGCCGCTCTATTGAACCTGTCGAGTTTTTGTGTAATTTAAGAATACTAAAGCACTCCACCGTTATACGTTGAGCTTAAAATATTGCTTAGTAACTGTGAGCCTTTCAATCAATAACACAGTTGACCCAATATGGAATATTAATGTTTAAAGAAATTATAAGACTGTAGCGACCTACAAAAAGCAACTTTCTACAAAAAGTACTACAGCGCCATCTATGACATGACGGAAAATCTAACATCTATTTCCTACATCTCGCAAGCAAAGTTTACATCGACTTAAGACTATATAGGCAAACCCGACAACAACTGTCGGGCAGTTGCCACCAGATATAACACCTGTCTGGTCGGAGGATCCTCCCTTTTCAATGGACTATTCAGGAACTTTACACCCTGTTCCTCATACCCCCAAAAGACGGTGTCCACATTAACAAAAAAAAAATAAGAATAGGTTAAAAAATGCTTCAGAGTAATAATAGATTGTTTATTAAGATATGATCAGTTCTTAATTTTATTTAATTATTATGTAGCCTCATATCCACTAGGCAACATTTGGCGCGCGATATGTTGCACAACATGTTGCTCAACATGTTAAAAGTTAGCAGGGGAACTTTACTTTAGCAACGTTATCTGTCTACGGATGATCAGTCGTCGACAATATGTCACCGGAGGAACTAGTGTTGATTTCAACGGCGGTGGTCATAATTTTATCGAAGACTGCAAAAAAATATTAAAAGTTTATGGCTTACTAATTTAATTGAAGATACTTAGTTCAAAGCGTTCCCCTCTATGCTCAACTGCATGTTGCACGGAAACAAACAACAACCCGCGCATCATGTTGCATGCCACCTGGCAACGTCGCGCGTTGTTGTGCAACGCTGCCGAATACATTGCGGGTCAATTGTTGCCTCGTGGATACGAGGCTTTAATTTAGGAGGTAACCCACCTCTCTCACCTCCACAAACACATGATCATTAAGGACTCTGTCGGGCACAGCTAATAGAAAAGAACCCCACAACCTACCACCTAACCCACTTCGGGTTGTAATTCTACAATTAAAATGATTTTTTATTTGATTTCATTTGAATTTTGGAGAGCTTTTAAGCTCATTAATTTATTCAAGCCAGTTTGTGTGAATTTCCTCCCCTATCCCGCGAGTATATTAAGTTTTCTAGGAATAGAGTTGTTTTTAAAAAAGGTGAATTAACAACGCGTTTTTTCAGACCCTCTTTTGAAAAGTCCGGAACTCAAAATAATTAAATTCCGCCGAGAATAGCTCTGTTCTAGATCACTTTAAAATTTAAAGGTCCAGACAGACTGCGGACCCTCCAGAAAAACACGTGAAAATTAATTAATTAAGAAAATTGATTAATTACAAAAAGTCTATCAAAATTATTCTCAAGCTTTATCCCAATGTATGGATTTTGGAGTAGCATGGCTTCTTTGATGGGAGCTAGGCCTATGTTTTTTGTAATTAAAAACTAATTTCACACACAATCTATCTGTTATCGGATATATTCCTTTCTTTATTTTTAGGATAAGTTAAACGAACAAAATCGTCTGTTTGCAATTGCTCGCTGGTTTGAGAAAATTCTCAAACTTTTAAGATAAAGGCCAAATATGTACAACAGAATTAAAGCTCAAGCTCAAAATAGGGAAGATTTTTAAGTAAAAATACCGTGATTAGGTGTTTATATTGCCTAATGGACGCTTGAACAATCCCCGAGGGAATGGCCACCCCACCTGGAGTACTGATTGCGCTAATATTGACACGTGTTAACGAATTTAATCAGCACTGTTCTGAGAAAATAACACACGTATACAGCCGCAGCAGTAAGGGACAGCCCTCCTTAAAATGAGTTCTGCAAGTGAATGTAATTTACATTGAAATAAAGGAATAGTGAACTGAAAAAATAATGAAAAATGGAAAATTTAAGGGAAAAAGCCCGGTGAAATATGATTCAAAATAAGAAACTGAGTGCACTCTGTCAGTTTGCGGAGGACTGTCCCATACACCCTGTAGAGTCTAATCAGTATTAAGATTTAAGAAAAACAGTGTCTTGAATAATTAGTCCATTTAAGAAGTACTCGTAATAAATCTAATAGATGTACCTATTTCTGTCTAAAACCGTATTATCTGACCCAGAAAAGATTCGCACCGCATGCTTGCCCATTTGTGCCAACCACAGCTCAACCGCTGGTAACCACGAGCTGTGTTTTTTTTTTCAACTATGCTGGAGACGGGTTCAAACCTAACCCGATGCAAGTACATCTACATCTTACATGGAGCGATTACCTATCTAATCTCCACAATCCAGTTACTATTGGGTAATACGACCACTGCAATAGATACCTATTACGACTATCAAAGATCTACAAAAGCCAACTATGACCAACGGCTTTCCGAGGCACAGAGGTGCCTCGGTACCTATGTCATGATGGTCACCCATCAGCAGAGCGGCCTTGGCAAGTATGGTTTGACCTTGTAAATCTACCCGTGCAGCTGTTATTATTTAGCCACGAGCTCCTCACTAAAATAAACAAACAATAAAAATAAATTTCTCAGTAACAGGAACACGTGGGTGGATCCTGTTACCAAGAAATATGTTTTTATCTTACTTAAGAAATAGGTACGCTAAATTTGCTTTCATAAGAGGTTGTTGTAACAACTCTCATTTCCATGTACGATTAGACACAGTTTAATTATAAAATTAATAATTCAATGATTACTTAATCTGCTTACTGTTTAAATACTTATGAATATTTGAGTGGCTTATTATTCAAAGAGCCCTTGCTTATAAGGGTGTATTTCTTGGTAAGTACTCCAGTACCTTGTATAACTTAGAACTTTTAATTAAGGTTACATAAGTAAATATTTTGGTAATCCGATAAGGATTTTGACGAGGGAGATTATGTAACGTAAGATTGTTGATTTAATAATCTAGAGAATACAAGACAAGCAGAAAACAAAACATTTTGGAGAAATAGCAACAAGTAACGTGAAGGTATATCTTTTTAGGGGTTATGAGGAACAGGGTATAAAGTTAGAGTAGAATAGAATAGAATAGAATATATTTATTTGCTTAAAAACATGGTATAAAAAGATGGTAAAATACAAACAATAACTAGAGCAACATGTTTTTGCTTAACAGTGATAAGCGTACAAATTTACACAAGCATATTTTTAACATTTACTGTCTAAGAAATCTTTTACACTATAAAAACTATGACTACACAACCATTCATGCAATTTATTTGTATATAATCTCAGATTCAACGCCTTGAGATTACTTGGTATCTTATTATATAAACGCACACGCATAAATATGGAACTTTTATTATATTTAGCCATTCTTGGAAGGATATCTAGCACGAGCCTGTGTGGGTCTCGGCGGTTACGAGGATATAAGTCATCTGCCGTACTAAATAGTTCCTTATGTTTTCTCACAAACATGCAAGTTTCGTATATGTAAAGACACGGTAGCGGTAACAACCCAAGCTTTTTAATTATCGGTCTACAGGATTCGTCAGGTCGAAGCCCGTATATTGCTCTAATGCATTTTTTCTGAGCAATGAATGCTCTATTTTGATCTGTGCTATTACCCCACATTATCAAACCATAACGGAGCACCGATTCAACGTATGCATGATAGGACGTTATTGCCGTTTTAATGTTTGTTATATTTCTAACTTTTTTAAGTGCATATACAAACTTATTTATTCTTTTGGAAACCATATCAATATGTGCTTTCCAGTTTATATCTTGATCTAAGGTTACGCCTAAAAATTTAGTTTTTGTTACTTCATCAATTTTATGTATATTCATTTTAATATTAAATTTAGAATTATTAGATTTATTAAATTGTATATAAACTGATTTATTGAGATTTTTTGATAAATTATTTCTATTTAGGTATTCAATTAGTTCCTCAATACTCCATTGAAAAGGGAGGATCCTCCTACCGGACAGGTGTTGTGTCTGGCGGGCAACTGCCCGACAGTTGTAGTCGGGTTTTCTACATACTCTTAAGTTGATGTAAACTTTTGCATGTGAGATGTAGGAAATTGATGTTAGTTCTTCCGTCGTTTCATAGATGGCGCTGTAGTACTTTTTGTAGTAAGCTGTTTTTTTTTTTTGTTGGTTGCTACATCGTTCCGCCCCCCAGAGACCGGAGGTCGATAGTTGAATGAGTCTTGTAGTATTTTGCCATGCCAGATTTTATAAGCTCGTTGCCGCATTGTTCACGGTGAGTCGGAACAGTCTGCGGTGGTGAGGCAAACCCCAGTGAGTCGGGGCCGGCACTGCGTTTGCTCCAGTGCGTCGGACGTAGTGCAGCGCCGCGATGTGGCAGACAGCTAGAGAGGTGTCGACCGGGAGGTAGAAGCTCTCAACCGGCCGAAAGTGCAGTGTGCTGTGCCATGGTCGCTTGAAGAGAGGCTGAGGGTGCTGGCCAGAAATGCGCTTCCGCTGCATGCTGGTGGTCAAGAATACCCATTTGAAGCTGGCTGGCTGTGAGACTTGCTGCTCGAAGGCTTGAGGAAGTGATGTTGATGATGAAGACGTCATGTTGCTCGAAGGCTGCGCTGACGTCCATTTCGGGGTCACCAGTTTAGGGTGATGCTGATGAGGAACAGGGTGTAAAGTTCTTCATCCCCCATAGAAAAAGGGAGGATCCTCCGGCCAGACAGGTGTTGTGTCTGGCGGGCAACTGCCCGACAGTTGTAGTCGGGTTTTTGTATATACTCTTAAGTCGATTAAACTTTTGCATGTGAGATGTAGGAAATTGATGTTAGTCTATGACGTCGGGGTCACCAGTTTAGGGGCATGAGGAACAGGGTGTAAAGTTGCCCGCCAGACACAACACCTGTCTGGTCGGAGGATTCTCCCTTTTCTAAGGAGTATCGAGGAACTTTACACCCTGTTCCTCATGCCCCTAAATCATGTTATACTACTCATATTTTTCTGAAAAATTTTTTAGGCATATTTAGGGTTGAGTTTTCATTAGCCACTACATTGCCATCTTTTAAACAAATATAGCCATTTGTCTGGCACCTAAAATATCAGTTATCAGACAAATAAAAAATTACAAAAATTGTTAATCTTTAAAGAAAAATGTTTAGTAAACATTCACTTGTGCAAAATTTCATTTGTAAAGTTTTCAATATTCATGCATTGCTAATATATTAAATTTTTCATGTAGTAGCTGCTGTTTTAATTGTTTCAGAGTTCAAATCATTATTCAGTGACTTAACACACGTACACACACACACACATACATAGACATAGATAGTAGACTAAATAAACTTACTTAAACTCTAAAATAAAACTGAAAACATTTTTGAACTAGCTTTCATAGCATCAACACCAAAATCCAGACATAAACAAAAACCCAGAACTTACCTAAGTCTTCCAAAAGTCCTTCTATCTTCTCCCCAAATAACCAGTATTGATGGGTGTCGGGTATTGTCGGGCATTGTCGGGCCTTCTCGCCGCCGCCGTCTAACTTCCTAATTGTGACCGACGCACTCTGCCCGATGACACTAACTACTTATTGTACTCAAACTTATTGAGCACTTTCTAACTTTTTCTTGGAAGCTCCCAAAGGCCGTAATTTAGATTAATGGCTACTTTTGTTTTTGCTTTCAGAGGTTTTTGGAAATAGATGTCTGAATAACATAATAATCACACCGTTTTCGCTGAGAAGTTAGGCGGGTGTGCGTGGTATATGCATATTTTTTTAAATATTAAATATGCTTACTTTTTCCCGCAATTCGCCTTATGTGAAGCGATGATATAGCCCGCGATGATATTGCGCGATGATAGCGATGATATTGATGTATTGTAAAGAATAGCACCATCCCATATCTTCTCGTGGGTGTCATAAGAGGCGACTATGGGACTTGCCAGAGAATGGGCAGTAGCCTTCTCTGTGGTTTTGTAACAACCGTACTGCGATCGCCAACCCGCCTGCCAAGCGTGGCGCTTATGGCAAAACCCCCTTATGTCAATGTGGCGTTGGGGGAGGCCTATGTCCAGCAGTGGACGTCGTTTGGCTGAAATGATGATGAATGATGATATGGCCCGGGGTAGAACGCTCTTCCTTGCCTTGAAGGAATCGACTCACTCGAAAATTTAAGAGATCTAGATTATAATGATTGGGAAACTGAGAAGCCATCAGAGAATTCCACAGACTGTTCGCACAATAAATGTGGAAACAGCGCTGTTTGCGTTCGTGGAACTTCAAACATATAACCACGACCCTTCACTACATCACTGCTTATTATCATCGTCATCATCATCAGCCTATAACAATCACACTACTGGGACACAGGCCTCCTCTCTGTGAGAGGGACTGGGCTGTAATCCACCACGCGGGCCCAGTGCGGGTTGGTAGACTTCACATGTCTTCGAATTTTTAGTAATGCGCCTGCCAGGGTTCGAACTCACGGCTTACTGCTCGTAAGTCGGAGCTGCCACCACTGGGCCATCTCTGTTCATCCGATGATAAAATGGGGATCTGTATATGTTCAGTTCAGACTCAAGTAGGGATGACCTTCAGCTTCTTAACTGGACACAATTATAAACTTACGTGAGCAAGAAAAGTAACAACATTTTTCCTACGCAGAGAACAACGCTAAGCTGTTTTTCTCACAACCATTAACTGAGGCTGTCTGTAAGTTCTTTGTGTTCTATATAAAGCACAAATATACAAATAACATTGCAGATAATACGAAAACATAAAAACAACAACGAAATCGTAGCTTCAGTTCCTGGACGGATTAAATATTTTATCTCATCAAAAGAAAACTGTACCTATTACGAATGTTTGTATTTATAACAACAACGAACCACTACAGGACTATTTTCATAGAACAGATCTATCATACCCCGTTTCACGAAACAATTATTACAGTTTGTTCTTACAAACACAGCTCTTTCGTAGAATTCAGAGGTCATTGTTCTTCAGTTCCAGAATTGTTTAGCTTCATCAACCCAGAACTTATTTCCTTGAATTTCACTGTTTGTTTGTATGTTTCCTTCAGTAAACAATCTCAAAACAAGGCGGTACACAGGTGGTATTAGTACTTTCAAGTTCCAAGACCTCTTGAGTAAGACTAACGCCATGTATATGGGTAATGGATTCTATTAAAGGACCGACTTAACAGAACCTCGTTTTACTAAGCTGCTTGGCTCTCTGTGTACTTAGGTAATGAAGCTGAAATTCATGATAATAACTATCGAATTAATTTTAGTTATCTAGTTACTATGTATGATATTGTGAACGTGGTTAAACAGTGACATTTTTTATTCATTAGGTTATGACCAGTGTAAAAAACAAAGTACATCAAGTCAATTCAAAATCACATTAATCATTAATGTCACCTTTACGTCAATGCGATTTCGCAGACTCGTCAATAGCAGCAAGCCAAGAAGCAACCCTATCGCAACGAGAATAACAATCATTTTGACTTTGATATGAATACAAAAGCAGAGGTAAAAAAACTTTGACAGCACTATGGCAATCTCCATTTACAGCTAGTAGTTACCATCATTTCCAAATATTTTCATTGCTCAAATAACTGGATAGAAAAAGAGGCCATAAAGCACAAACTAGTTTGAATTCCTAGAAAATCCAATCCCAGTAAAACGCACGTACTCGTACATAAAAGCGCACCTTACTCAACATCAATTCAACTTACCAGGTTCCTTTTACGGCCTTCAAAAACAGAAAAAAATAAATGATTTTTTCGCCAACCAGCGTTGAAATCCCAGTAACTGTCCATTAATTAAACGAACACGCACAACTGACCCATCAGATAATTATCAGAGTTAGAATAAGCATTTTCACAATGCTAAATTAGAATATCTTTTTCCTCGACTTTTTTTTTCTATAATGAGATTGTAACTGAAGCTTTGTTTCGACTCTAATTGGTTGTTCGGGCCCTTTACAAGTCAAACAAAGGTACGATTTATTTATTAGGGTTCCGTAGCCATATATAAATATTACAAGGCCTATGTCGAAATCGGAGTTTTGATAAATCCTTTGAAGTTTAATGAGAATTAGTGATAGGACATAATAGATGGAATGCATAAAATATTTGTGATAAAATAATTGTTTTATTGTCAATGGTGGTAAAAGATAAGGAAAACTGTCCGAATTATCATAATTATGACTAATACTTGGGCAGATAAAGAGAGCTATTTAATTAATTACTGCCAAAACAATGTATACTTTCCTCGACGATCAACATTTCCGCAAAGACAAATTAATGATTATTTCTTTAACACGTAGTTTTAATTTCCTTGACAGATTTCATAATTGGAAAAGACAAGGTGTAACAATTATTTGGTGTCCAATTCTTCCATAAATTTATTTATTTCTTCTTGTAATGTATTTCAAAATTATACATGCTACGAGATACTCTTCGAGTAACGTTTATACTATTGCCTTAACCAGAGTTTTCCGTTTGTGGTCGAAATAGCACGTTGGACTAGCTGGCATACCTCTTCGCTTTGGCGACAGCGTCATTAAGTAGTTACCCCCTGGCGTACTCAGCCGGACTGTAGAGGGGTATAGGTATATTACCACTTCCGTCTCTCTACATTTTCAAAATTTGGGATAATAATAAGGGATTGTTCAAAAAAGCCAACGAATTGAACTCTCGAAATCGAGATCCATGCAGACTTGTATTACAGGATACTCCTAAATCAGCCAAGTATTCGAAAAGTTCCCTAGTCATGTGTGTACGCATCTACATAACAAAATTCCAAAACAAATAAAATTGTTTTTTTAATATTAACTTATTTAGAAACAGACTATTGAAATGGCTGAAAGAACATATATTTTACGCCATTCAAGATTTTCTGAAGAATAAACTCTAAATTTCTGGACTATTGTCATTGTGGATAATGCTGAGATAAAACTATAATATTATTTTATTGACTTTGTTTCTTTGACATTGAACCACAATTAACTAATAATTATTATTTTGCATGCAATTGATACATATCCTGTATGGCTAAACATGTGGACTTTAGAATAATACCAGACTGTAACAACTTCATACCACGTTTAAGGCAAATAAAGACATATCTTATACTATCTTATCTTATATCTGACTATAGATTATCTTATATATAAATGGTTACTGCATAGAAGACTAGTTGCACCTCACCTCACATCAATTTGCATGGGCAGTCATGGGCTAAGGAATTCGTAGTAGATTCCGTAGCTTACTACGGAATCTACTACGAATTCCGTAGTAACTGATACGCAGCTCGTAGTATCTGATACGCAGCTCGTAGTCACTGCTACGCTGCTCGTAGTATCTGCTACACAGCTAAGCCTACTAACTCGGTTGTGAAGGTCAGATCACAGCATTCCTTCCAAGTAAAAAACTAGAACTCAGCTGCTTCCTGTTAGACTGAAAGCCAAACCCAACATAGTTTGAAAAAGGCAACGGAAATGATGATTTTACGAAATATCGTAAACTGATTTTTAACTACAACTACTTAACTACTTAGATAATAAACATATCATCAGACTAATAGCAGTACTAACTAAGCCAACAAGTCTGTACAGCGACCGATCAAAACTTGGTTAGTGCACTTGTGAACTAATGCTAACTAGGATCTGACTCCACTAATTACTGACTGAGTATTTAGTGTGCTTGCACGGTCACTGATCTATGAGGCGATATGGAATGTCCTCTAACATTATTTTAAACTGAGGTGAGAAACTAAGTGCATAACATCATGCTTGTCATCCCCAAAGAGTTAAGTAGAGGTGTACGTAATAGTACTCCCACATTTCGCCAGTTATGTTTAAGTCACATGTAATAGGGGGCAAACCTATTGCCATCAACTGGGCACGTATTTAGACTCTGTGGGTGCCACTGAGAAACGCCTGATGGAAAAACTTAATAACACTTTTACGAGACTTGGGAATCGAACCCGGGACCTTGTGCTCAGCAGTCTCGCTTGCGGCCACTAGACCAACGAGACAGTAAGAAGCTAAGTTAACAACTATACTTTGATTGAAGGTTAAGCTATGCTTGCCGTGGAGACCATTTCAGTTCGTGCTGAAACCATTCCTTGAACGGTTAAACCGTTGGTTCCGGATGTCATTCAAATATCTTTGACAGTCGTTACGGGTACTTAGAAACCTGAAAGTTTACTAACCATTCTTACCAAGAGGTATTGTGTGAGCCGTTGCACTATGTAAAATTCTAAAAGTGAGGCAAATTAAAATTGCATTAGTATGGTCCCGATTTTTTTACTTTTGAGCTTCCATAGAAACTTCTGAAACCTTTTACAAAATTCGATCTCCATTCTCCCTTTTCTTTCCAAGATACTAGAAGCAGTTGCTCTTAAACAATTATCTTCCTATGTATTTAAGAATCACCTCTTATCCAGTTTCCAATCCGGTTTTCGGCCTGGCCACAGCACAGCCACAGCTCTGCTTAAAGTTATAGAAGACATTAGGGATGGCTTGGAGAATTCCAAGATAACGGTCTTGGTTTTAATAGATTTTTCCAATGCTTTTAATACCGTTGACCACGACATTCTCTTAGCCATATTGTCTCAAATTGGTGTGTCAACGTTGTCACGTGATTGGTTTTCTTCATATGTCACAATAAAAGCAGGCGGTGCGTGCTGATCAGGATTTCTCTGATTGGTGCGACCTGGTAACTGGTGTTCCACAAGGCGGTATACTCTCTCCTCTCTTATTTTCTTTATTTATAAACTCCCTTACTACTATCCTCAAATGTTCTTATCATCTGTACGCTGATGACTTGCAACTATACGCTCAATCAGACATTGCCAATCTTGACAATTGTGATTGGTGTTCTTCAATTGTGGTCGCCAGCAGGCGGTGCGTGCTGATCAGGATTTCCCTGATTGGTGCGACCTGGTAACTGGTGTTCCACAAGGCGGTATACTCTCTCCTCTCTTATTTTCTTTATTTATAAACTCCCTGATGACTTGCAACTATACGCTCAATCAGACATTGCCAATCTTGACAATTGCATTACATCACTCAATGCGGATCTTCGAACTATTGCAGAATGGTCTTGCAAATTTGGGGTTTCCGTAAACGTCGGGAAATGTCAGGCCATCCTCATTGGTAGTTCGTACTATTTGAGAGTTGTGAACACTGGCCAACTTATGCCACTGATGTACGAGAACTCCGTCATTTCTCTTTCACTTCACGTTAAAGACTTAGGTCTATACATTGACGACAGTTTAAGTTGGAATAAACACGTGGCTCAGGTGAGCCAGAAAGTCACATTCTCGCTGCGGTCTCTCTATAGATTCAAGCATTTCCTCCCATCTAGCACTAAACTCACTTTGGTCCAGTCTCTTGTGCTTCCCATTATCGACTATGCTGATGTTTGTTATTCTGATCTATCCCAAGAACTTCTAAATAAATTGGATCGACTACTCAATACTTGCATTCGCTTTGTCTTTGGCCTTCGAAAATACGATCACGTTTCTTCTTTCCGTTCTCAGCTTAAATGGCTGCCTATCCGACTCAGGAGGTCCCTCAGATCTCTCTGCATGCTCTTCACTATAATTAATGATCCATGTGCTCCCGATTATCTAAAAACTTATTTCAAAGTATTGGGCAGTTCTCATAGTCTTAACCTTCGAGCTTCTAAAAATCTACTTCTCCAAATTCCTTCACACCGCACTGGTTTTATGTCAAATTCTTATGCTATATCAACTATTAAACTCTGGAACGCGCTACCCATTAGCATTAAAAGAGCCGAAAGTAAATTCACTTTTAAAAAGAAAGTTCGCCACTATTTAAGTCAGACTAAATAGCACTCATTTAAAGTGTAGTCATAGTAATTATTATTAGGATTCGCGTTTTTTTATTTCAGTATTTGTTATAATATTTATTATTCTATTTTATTTGTATGATGTGTATTAGTATCTTTGTTAGTATATGAATTTTTGAGAACTAGTGGTTTTTTGTGAATATTTGTTTGTACCCCTATCACAATGTTGTCGTATTTAACCCAAAGGTTGACTGGTAGAGAATGCCTTGTGGCATTAAGTCCGCCTATGTACCACTATTGTACAT